>OZ014519.1:546521822-551497247 GCA_963966055.1 Lathyrus aphaca
CCATTCGCCTTACATGGGTACCGAATTTCCATCAAAACATCTACCGGGGCAATGCCTTATCAGCTTGTGTATGGTATGGAAGCCGTTCTACCTGTTGAAGTTGAATTTCCCTCCTTGCGGGTAATAATGGATGTGAAATTGGATGAAGCAAAATGGGTCCGATCTCGTTATAATCAATTGAGCCTGATTGAAGAAAAGAGATTAAAAACTATTTGTCATGGTCAATTTATCAGAAATGGATGAAAAGAGCCTTCGATCAAAAGGTGAGACCTCGGGAATATCAAGTGGGAGAGCTTGTACTGAAAAGAATTCTTCCTCCTCATACAGACCACAGGGGCAAGTGGACGCCAAACTATGAAGGTCCCTACGTGATAACTAAATTCTTCTCAGGAGGAGCACTGATGCTCGCAACCATGGATGACGAAAATTTCATATCTCTTGTGAATTTAGATGCAGTTAAAACAGAATGTAAGTCCAGGCAAAAACAGGGCATCCCGGCGAGTCAAAAACAGAATAAAAGACTCGGGCAAAAATAAGGGAAAAAATGTGTGTACACCCGCTGAGTAGAAAAGCCACATCGGACAGCTCAGGCAAAAATGGGTATCCCGGTGGATTGAAAACCCGAAAGGGTGATCCACGCAAAATCAGGGAACAAGCGAACAACTGCATTATGAATTCGTCTGCATTACACTTATATAACTTGGCAAGTTTTGAAAGGACAAAGCGTCGATCAGAATCAACTTTCCTCAAAAAGCAAGATAAGAAGAGCGTTTGAGATCATACAGTTCATAGCAAGAGGAAGTTCATTGGAACGTCGACTCCAGCATTGCCAAATAGGACACCGTTAGTTTTCTCAATTTTACAGCAACCTCCTCATTTTAGGGATTGGCTTCTTCACTGTACTTGCCTATTCAGGGCACAAAAATCAATAAAGTCAGATGTTCATTCACACTTTGTTTTGTACCTTTCTGTTTTTGTTTGCAAAATATCCAAAATTCGTAATACAACATTTGCATGGAAGACATATAGGCCATTTTAATAAATTCTTGTAGGAAATATGCGCTCTTAAGCGAATCTAATTCCTATGATGGAATCCATTTGAGGATGCCTTATGACGCTTGTACGTTTCCTCTGTTTAATAGGTTGCAGGTACTCAAGGCAAATAATCTTTTACAACATGAGGCATATCAAGCACTGTATTCCCCAACCAAGTTAGTAGTTGCATCCTCAGTAGGATCACTTAACGAGAATAACCCCCATGAAGTTAATCATTCCCCCAGGATACAGCCTAGACGAGAGAATTACAACAAATTACTTCCCAGAAGTTCTCTTCTCCCCAAGCAGGACCTCCCGAGCAATGACTGAAATTTGTTCTTCTTCAACGAAGACAAATGCCAACAACTTGGGGATTTCCCCACCCCCAGCTTAAGTATCCCCACATATTTCTCCAGAAAGATCGCCCAGTGATCCTTTCTCCCCGCAGAGTTCAGATCCCGAATTGGCTCTCTCATTTGCATAATCATAGCATTCGCATCATCCTCTACAAACAAAGCGTAGCATTCCGTCTAATACGGAGCATTACGAAAAAAATCAAACATATATTTGCATGATCATAAGTCAGGTTCAAGCCTTTCACCTGTGGATACCAAAATTACTCCTCCAGCAGTATACAAAAGCATCTCCCCTGCAGATAAAGCCATAATACCTTTTGCAATCCCAATACAAATACTTGTTCATACTTGTACATAGTTATTTTGATACTCGTCCGCATCCTGCATATACTACTCCCCAGCAGATCAAACACTCGTTCGTGTTCCTTGCTTAACCAGTTGGTACCCTTCCGTATCATCATCCTTAAAACACGCGTCGACATTTGTTTCTATCGATACTCATCCGTATCATGGTCTTAAAGATGCTCGTCCGTATCCTTGGTCTATACACACTGTCAAAACACTTATCCTGTTTTATTTTAGGGCTTAAACACTCGTCCGTGTTTATCTCTTCCCACAACAAGATTACTTTCTATCCGACATTCGTCCTATGTCGTGATATTTTCAGCAGTCATACCCTGCTAGGTGATCGTCCTTCACCTTTTGATGACCGTCCCTCATCATTTATGCGATGGGCGTCCCCATCGTTGATCTTTCTATCCGACATTCGTCCTATGTTATGATATTTTCAGCAGCCGTACCCTACTAGGTGATCGTCCTTCACCTTTTGATGACCGTCCCTCATCATTTATCAGATGGCCGTCCCTATCGTTGATCTTTCTATCCGAAATTCGTCCTATGTCGTGATATTTTCAGCAGCCGTACCCTGCTAGGTGTTCGTCCTTCACCTTTTGATGACCGTCCCTCATCATTTATCCGATGACCGTCCCCATCGTTGATCTTTCTATCTGGCATTCGTCCTATGTCGTGATATTTTCAGCATCCGTCCCCTGCTAGGTGATCGTCCTTCACCTTATGATGACCATCCCTCATCATTATTTCATTTATTCTTTACCCGATGGCCGTCCCCGTCGTGGATTCTTTATTCTTTAGCCTGATGGCCGTCCCCGTCAGTGCATTTCTCACCTTTTAACCCCTAGCAGTCGTCCTCTGCTCGATGTCCGTCCTCCATCGCTATCATTTGATGTTCACCCTACATCGTCTTATTTTTAACAATTTATATCCCTTTTCTTCTTATACTAGAGAGCGCAAATTTTGGACTGTCTTGGTATTCAACCACAAGTTATCTTGTTTACCTACTAAGCCTAGCGCTTACATCCTGCACAACTAACTCATGCTTGAATAGGGGCAGCTGTAAACACCCCAAATTTACCCTCTCACTTTCTCATGTCTTGGCTTATGATCACACATATTGCATAGCATATCATTACATCTCACATTGCATAATTATCCTTTAGCAACTCACTACATAGCTGCATAACTAGGGTTTGTGATCAGGTGAACCCAAGAAGTGATTTGAGCAATCTCAGAGGCCATAAAGCATGCCAAGAGGGTCCTTGAGTGTTATATGGCTGTTTTATACCCCCAAGGTTTCTTTGTAGTCAAGAAATCTCAAGGGATTGCAGAGCTATCCAGGCAAGCTTGAAGCTCCTACACAGATGACTTGAAAATTAGGGTTTTAGGTTTGACGCCCTTACACCCAAATTTTTTGGTCATTCTTGATTCCATTGGTCTTTATATGATATAGGGAGCTTGTGTATGAAGTTTGATGCAAAAATTGACTGAGGAAGTCATCTGATCAAGTTGTAACTTGTTGTGCAAGAAAAGTCAGGATTAGGGCATCTGAGGCCTCAACCAAGGGTTCCAAAGGTTCATTTCCATCATTTTGAAGTCCTATGACCTTTATTTGGTCTTAGGAGAGGTTTGATGATCACAAGATTGAAGAATTTTGAGCTAAGTCAAAAGTTGCCAAAAATGGACATTACTTGAAATGCAAACTTTCCACTTTGGGAAAGATTTTCAACCTCCTCTTTCTTGATCAAAAAAGCTTCAAATAAAATTTTGTTAAACATGAAAGTTGTAGATTGGATCTTCCCATTTTCAAAGAGTACAAGAATTCCTTTTGATTCATCCTAGAAATCAAGATATGGCAAGTCAAAGTTGGGAAAAATCTTGTTATTTTCAAGTTTAGGCCAAAGAGGGAAATTTGCAAAAGTGAATTCCAGGCCTCTATGTGACTTCAAATCGACTCAAATGCATCATGGCATGATCAAACAACATCTCAAGATCAGATTTGGGCTTTGAACCAAGGGATTTCATGACTTATTTCTCAAGAAATCACAAAGTTGTAAAATTGCAAAACCTATGCAAACTCATGATCCAAGCCATACAACTCATAACAATTGATCCCAGGGTTCTCCTTGAAGCCAGCTGAAGCAGCTTAAGCCCTCAAATCAGATATGTCATAGCCCATACCTCATGTACACAACATTTGACTTTTTGGCCAATTGAACCATACCAATCCCACAGTGCATAGCAACTCTTCTGACTCATTTCATTTGTTTATACAATGCCTAAGGATGATAAAAGAGAACTCACACGAGCTCAGAAAAATCACGTACTCAATTTGCACAAAAATCCCTCAAAACTTCCTCTCTTCGATTCTCTTAATCCAACCATCAAACTTCACAAATCCCTTCACCAATCAACTACATATCACCCATAGAACAAGAATCAACCATTAAAATGGTCTGAAACATCACATATAAAAACCTCCATTTCTGCCATATCAGAACTAGACCTCTCAAACAAACCACTTTCAAAGCATTCCATTAGCCTCAGGAGGTTCAAAGGAGGCCATTTGCACAAGAGGGAGACTCTGAAAGCTCATATTTGCAGGTCACCAGCTCAGGTATAGTCAAGAATGTTTTGTTTCAAAGCTTCAATTTCTTGTCACAGAATGAAAATACATGCTCTAGGGATCACATAGATGTCTTTAGAATTGAAAATGATGAAGAAATGATCATGTTATATGTTTCTGAAATTTTGCCCGTGTTCTTGAATTTGCTTCGATCCAGCTTGTTCTTGTGTTATAAATTATGTTTGATGATTGATTTGAGTTCCTTGAGGTGCGGGGATTGATTCTGGGCAGGTTAGAGGTCTTGTAGTGGCATAGGGAATAAGTTTGATGTTTGGACTTGCCGGAGAAGATGACCGGAGCACTGTTCCGGTCACCTGAAAGTAATTAGGGTTAATTGAGTTTAGGGTTTCCAGTTTTAATGTGAGCCATTGGATCTTGATTAGTTTAAGTGATGGACGGTCCAGATAATTCATTAGCCCTAATTTTAATTAATTAAAACAAATTATAATTAATTTACTCAGAATTAATGTGAACCATTGGATTGTGCGCGTCTAGTAAGTTTAAATCTGAACCCTAGTATCTACATACCTCCAGTCAAGCTGATTTGTGCCCTTAGCCCTTGATCTCTCTTCCATGCAATCTGAGCCCTTCATTTTAATTACTTTTCATTTTATTTTCATTTATTTCATTTTCTTTTCTTTTATTTATTAAAAATAGTAAACAACTTTTAAAAATTCTGATTTTTTGCACTTCATTCTAATTAATTTTAAAACCCCAAAAAAAATTTTATTTTCATTTTTTGCATTAAAAAATTATTTTTAAATCATTTAATTGTATTATTTAATTAATTAATTCCTTTTAATTAATTAAAAATACTTTTAGGTATTTAAAAATAACCAAAAAAATCATGAAGCATCCTTGAAAATTTTAATCAATTTACAAACGCATTTCACTCATTTATTTTAGGTTTTGATTCTATGTTGAGAATTAAACTTGAATTAGGATTTAAAAATCCCCTTTTTCACAATCTAATTTCTAAAATTCACTTCTGATCAATAAAAATGAGTTTGTACTTGGTTCTTTTTGCATTCTTTTACATGTTGCATCTAGTATCTAAGAAATTTAAATCATATTTTTTCATTGCATTTTCAATTTGATATGCATTTTCCTTTGAGAAGTACCCAAAACCCTAGCCTAACTTAGAAAAACCATAACTTGACTTTGGTATAGCTTCTGTCCTCCATCTTTGGGGAGTGTTCTTGCGTGTGTTTAGGGTTTGTCTGGTTGCAATTTCAAATTTTTATCATGTGTTTTGGTTCTGTTTTGATCATGGACATCTCATGCATTCTAAAAACCCTAATTTGCCATGTATACTTGCATTCATCTTTGCATATCCTCATCATATGAACTTTTCATGACATCTCATGCATTTGTATGTCATCTTAGACACCTTAGGTCATGTGAGAACATTGGTTGATCATTGTTACATTCATTTGGTATGCTTTGTATGCATTACATCTTATGTATGTTCATGTATTTTCAAGCTTCTAACATGTTTGTTTTTGCATCCAACACTTGTATGATCATACATATGTATTGTACATGACTTTGCATCTTTTCATGACACATTTTCATCATGTGTTCTCTTCTGGTTTGGATCATTGCACCTTCATTTGTTTCATTTCATCTTATTTCATACCTTATGTATTCATACTAACCCTTTCAGGTGCTTCAGGTAAGTTGATCAGGATGTGGATGTGTATCCAAATACAAACTCTTCTTATCCTTTCATATGCATATTTACTTGTCTTTAAAGTGAATTTGATTCACTTTTGTTCTATCTTGCTCTTATCCCACTCTTAGGTTACTTAACTTCTTTAGGAAGTAAGTAACCTATTCTTTTATCTCCTTCCTTTTTCATCTGCTTCTCCTTCCTTGGTAGCCAATCTGAAGACTTTTTTTATGCCTCACAAACCATAGGAACTACCAAGCATGATAACTTTAGGGTTGTGAATAGTCCCCCTTAGTTTTTTTACCTTTTGAGTCTCATTGAGTCTCTGCTTCTCATCGCAATAACAAAGGCTAAACAGTTAAAGTTTTGGGGCTCTGTATTAGGGTCATGCCTGTATCCTTATCTTAGGATGGAGTGTATAATTGTAATACTTAGTGTTAAACCTTTAAGTTGTTTTCACCTTATAATAAAAACACCTAATAATTATCAAGACTTAAGCATGTAACTTGGGCCTTATATTAGGTTTACATCTCTGCCTTTGGTTCTGAGGGACTAACCCTAGTGTTTAATGGACATGTCCCCTTCAGGTTTAGTCTTACAAACATAAAATTCACTTCTTAATCTAATCTCTAATTAAAATACACTTTAATAAGGATTTTTTATATAATGATTTTAATCCCTGGCCATGGATTAAGTTGAGGTATCTTCCTCATCTTAAGTGTCCTCATCTATCATCCTTCTCTTAGGATGGTGTAATGAGTTCACTAATCCCTGATTAGAGATTAAACTCATTACTTAACACAAAACAAAATCAAGGAAAAACACTTGATAATTACAAGTAGGTTAATGATCTTAATCCTGTATCATTAGGGTAATTAAGTTGGGATATTCATCCCACACTTAAGTAGACTCATTATCCCTAATTAGGGGTGATATAATGAGTTTACGACCCTTGATTAAGGCTTAAGCTCATTATCCTATGAAAAACACCAAAAACAAATAAAAAACTAAAAACACAAAAACAAACAATAAATGTCTCCTTTGGGATTCTTTTCTCATCACACTCACTCTGAAAACGAGAACTCGATTCTTCCGTCTAATGCAAGATAGTTAGCACTCGAGCCAGACGAGTCATACACTTGAGCATAGACAAGCAAGCAGTTCACACCAAAACACCAAGTCTCTTTGAGTCAAACTACAGTGTTCTGACTTCCTCATTGCACGAGAGGATACGTAGGCATGACTTAATGGTTATCGAACAAAAGTACCCAGGTCCCCCCCTCATCTCTTTCTAGCTTTCTTTTCTTAGCCTCAATCTGAACTCCTTTTCTTTTTGCACTGTCACTTTATACATCCATCTCTTTTATATACAGTTAGCACATACACTTCCCTTTTTATTAAAAACACAATCAGGTAAGCGTGGACCCCCTTACCTAGTCTCTTTGGTTCGCAACTGTCTTATCCACTTCTTTCTAGGTTTATGCAGCATTACCTTTCCTTCGGGATAAAAATGCCTAGTCGGCGACTTTATTCAACCTTCATCATTCGACCGTACCCGCCGACAGTTCGCGTTTGCACCGGGACGAAAGTTCGGGGAGCGACAGTTAGCCACACACTGGGGGTTCTCTATATAAACCCTCTCACTTGAGAGGGCTAGGTATCAAATATTCATTCCCTAAACACTCTTACTAGTACTTTCTATCTCTTGTGCCCGTTTTGACTTTGACATCAGAGTACCTTGCAGGTACACCCCCCGTTCTCCTCCGTATCTGGGCAGACCTTGAAGTCTACGTCAGCAGCCATTGGAGATTCTGATCTTAGCTACGATCAGTACTCTTGACATCCATTTGAAACAGTTTTAACTTCAAAATTCAAGAAACTCCAAGAAGTAATATAATATATTCAAGTCTAGCAACATGAGCAAAAGTCTCATCAAAATCAATTCCCTCAACTTGAGTGTATCCCTGAGCAACTAGTCTTGCTTTATTCCTGGTCATAACTCCATGTTCATCGGATTTGTTCTTGTACACCCATTTGGTAACTATCATATTTGATCCTTTAGGCCTTGGGACAAGATCCCAAACTTCATTCCTCTTGAATTGAGCTAATTCCTCTTTCTAGGATTGATCCAGAACTCATCTGTTAATGCTTCTTTAACATTCTTGGGCTCTTTCTTTGACACAACATAAGAGTTAGAGATTATTTCCCTTAATATGGTAGTGACTCCTTTATCCAGCTATCCTATGATGAGATCTTTAGTATGATCTTTCTGAATCCTGATAGAGGGACCCTTGTTAGTCTAATTAGATTCAGGCTCAGAACCAGAGAGTTGTTCATCAATACTTCTATCTTCGGTTTCTGCTAGAGTTAAATTCTAAAATGCTTTAACATCATCCAGAACATCAACTTATTTGTTCAAGTCTTGATCATAAACAACAACATTTATAGACTCCATCATTATTTTAGTTCTGGAGTTTTAGACTCTATAGGATCTATTGTTGGTAGAGTATCCTAGAAATACCCCTCCATCAGTCTTTGGATCTAATTTTCTTCTTTGTTCACGATCTACCAGAATGTAGCATTTACTTCCAAAGACATGGAAGTATTTCACAATAGGTTTTCTTCCTTTCCATAATTCATATAGAGTAGTCGAAGTACCTTTCCTCAAGGTGACTTTGTTGTGAATGTAGCATGCATTATTCATTGCTTCAGCCCAAAAATGATAAGGTAATTGTTTTGCATGTATCATGGCTTTAGCAAATTCCTGTATAGTCTTGTTCTTGCATTCTACAATCCCATTTTGCTTAGGAGTAATGAGAGATGAGAATTCATGACTAATTCCTTCAGAGGAGTAAAATTCAACAAACTTGGTATTCTCAAATTCCTTCCCACGACCACTTTTGATTCTAATAACATTACTTTCCTTTTCTCTTTGAAGTTTTTGACAGAGATCTCTGAAAACTTCAAAAGTATGTGACTTTTCTCTTATGAAATTTATCCAAGTGTATATTGAATAATCATCCACAATAACATCAACATATTTCTTTCCACCAAGGCTTTCTACCTACATAGGACCCATCAAATCCACGTGAAGAAGTTTTAAGACTTTTGAAGTGGTAAGATGTTGGATCTTCTAATGTGATATCTTAGTCTGCTTTCCTACTTGGAATTCTCCATATACTATGCCCTCTTTAATTTTAAGCTTAGGAATTCCTCTGACAACTTCCATGGATATGATTCTTTTCATGCCTTTCAGATTCAAGTGTCCAAGTTTCTAATGCCAGAGTTTAACTTCATCTTCTTTGGCAAACAAACAATAAGAAACATAACTTGAATCTTGAGACACCCATAGATAACAATTGTCCTTAGATCTGACTCCCTTCATGATCAATTCACCTTTCTCATTTGTAACAAGACACTCAGATTTGGAGAAATTAACTTTTAGTCCTTGATCACATAGTTGACTTATATTAATTAGATTGGTAGTCACTCCCTTTACAAGTAGCACATTGTCAAGTTTAGGCACTCCTGAGCAGTCCAATTGTCCAATTACCTTGATTTCATCTTTGGCTCCATCACCAAAAGTTACAAAACTAGTAGCATGAGGTCTCATATTCACCAACGGATTTTTGACACCCTGTCATATGTCTTGAACACCCACTATCAAAATACCAGCCGTTTTTTTGCTAAAACTCTAAGAGAGGTATGAGCTATCAAGTTGTTGGTACCAACCTTTGGAATTCATTACTTTCTGACCTTAGGTATGTTCTGAATTAGAACATGTCGAGGGACATGCTTAGGATATCCATAAAGTTTGAAACAGTAAGGATTCAAGTGATCAAACTTTCCACAACAGTGACCCCTCCATCTATGGGAATTTCCTCTTATGTAATTTACAAGTCTTCTGTTATGATGTTGAGACATATGATTCAACATCTTAGGTTTAATCTCAGAGTAAGCAAGATCTGAGACATATTTTTGTCTTTTGTCAAACCCTAGACCAGTCACATCTCCAGCCATCTTTCCAACTTGCAGAATCTCATCTAAAGTCTCTGAACTACTGTTCAGCATTCTGACAGACTTGGTCATTTGATCAAGTTTGGAGTTTAGTAATGTTACCTCATTCTCCAACTTGTAGATGGTTTCCAGACTCTCTTCCTTCTCAATCTCCAGTTGAGATATGATTTTCTTCTGTTCCTCTCCTAGTTGGCATACTTCTTCACTTTTAAGACATAGTTCTCTATAGAGAGTAGCTAACTCAACATATGTAACTTCTTCATCACTGAAATCAGAATAATATCTCCCAGTTAGAGCAATAGCATTCTTAGAAGATTCTTCTCTAGCTTCACTTTCAGAGTCCTTATCTGTCCAAGCCACAATAAGACACTTATTCTGCTTCTTGATATGTGTGGGGCATTCAGATCTAATGTGGCCATAACCTTCACATCTATAATACTGAACTCCTTTTCCTTGGGAAGAGTTCTTTTCAACCTTTATCTTTCTACCAGAGTCATTTGATCTACTAATGTCAGATGATTTGTTTTTGACATTTGGTCTTGACTTCTTGTCCATCTTTTGCATTACTTTGTTAAACTGTCTCCCAAGAAGAACTATAGCATTAAATAGGCCTTCCTCATTATTCATATCATATTCTTCTACTCCATCTTCAGTGTTGGAAGAAAAAGCAATATTTTTGCTTTTCTTGTCAGATTTGTCACTTATGCCAATCTCAAAAGTTTGAAGAGATCCAATAAGTTGATTCAATCTCATCTTGCTAATGTCATGAGCTTCTTCTATGGCAGTGGCCTTCATTTAAAATCTCTTAGGTAGATATCTGAGAGCTTTTCTTACTAAATTTTATTCAGATATTGTTTCTCCAAGAGCACTGGATGCATTAGCTATCTCAAGAATATTCATATGAAAATCATAAATACTTTCATCATCTTTCATCCTTAAGTTTTCAATTTTTGTGGTAAGAAACTAGAGGCTTGACATCTTTACCTTAGAGGTTCCTTCATGAGTAGTTTTGAGGATGTCCCAAGCATCTTTAGCCATAACACATGTGTTAACCAATCTGAAAAATATTTTTATCAATTCCATTGAATATGACATTCAATGCTTTAGAGTTTTCAAGAGAAAACTCATCTTCTTCTTTAGACCAATCCGCTCCAGGCTTCAAATCTATTGTATCCTCTCCATCTTTATCCTTCATAACAGGATATTCCCATCCTCTCAGAATAACTTTCCAAGCCTTTTTATCCAAAGACTTCAAGAAGGAAACCATCCTTAGCTTCCAGTAATCATAATTAGTTCCATCTAGAATGGGCAGTCTGTTCATAAATCCCACCTCCTTGTCCATTATACCAGAAAGTAACTTCCCTAGATCTCACCCAGATACTGAGCAGGATGCCCGCTCTGATACCAATTGAAATCCTGGTATCAGATATGTGATGTCGAATAAGATGTTACGACACTAATATCTGAAAATTACAAGGTAAAAACAGAATAAAGTACAACAATAATAACACAATTGAAATCCTGGTATCAAATATGTGATATTTAAAGAGATGTCATGACATTAATATTTGAACATTGACAAGGTAAATAAAACATAAAGTAAAAAGGCCAGTAACAATAGTAATTGTAAACCCATTTCGGTGCAAACACACCTACTATGGGGGCTACCAATCCAGGAAAGAAATACACTATCAGTAGTGTCAATTCAGACTTAAACCTCCAACTTATACTCCTCACTTAATCAATAACCAATGCAATTTCTATCTAAAAACTCTTAGATAAGAGAAACCCCTCTCACTCCCCCTCAATCACACATTTTGATAATCAAACAAAACCTTACAAAGAAATAGAAGAACAAAAAATCATGATCTTGCTTAAAAGCTTCAATCAAGAACACAAACACTCATGCTTAAAAGCTTATAATGGACAACATACAACTCAAAAATTTGTCCAATTTAAACATATAGGTTATGTTATAATGGCTCACAAAAACACACACAAGGAAACCCTAAATCTCATAAGCACTAAGCTTCACAATACACAAATATTCCACACGATTACAATTAGGTTAAACAACCAATATTATAAAGCATTTTGAATGGGCCTGGATCAGATAAAAAACTTCCACTTATATGATCACATTAATTACTCCAAATCAAGGATGAAAAGATCTTCCAAATCTCCAAAAACTAGGCACATAACAGCTTCTGTTTTTGACAAAAAATTTCTTGATTTTCACAGACACTTGAGCTAATCACAAAATAAAACACATCCTAAAAATATGCAAAAATAAAATCAAAACTTTTTGCATCAGGATGTTCCAGATCTGTTAAAATAGATGTTACAACATCTGATATCACAAAAACCTGCACAACAGATGTTCTTCAAGCATGTCAGAGACATCTTACACGACATGAAAACTCTTGATAATGTTTTTCTACATATGCATTAAAAACAAGAACCTTCATTTTGACCTAATTTTAATGCTCCCCCTCATGATGATCAATCAGTGGTATTAGTTGGTTCGAGTAAGGGATCGACTCCTTGTGTCGAAAGTCTTTCTGACATGGTGGTCAAGCAGCGTGTTCCGTTGAAGTGCCCATGACGAGATAAGGGTGTCTCTAAATGGAGGTATTTAAGCATGTGGATGAAATACATTCCACTTGAGGGGGAACATAGTGGATGGACGCACACTTAAGGGGGATATTGTTGAGAAACAACTGTGAGTTGTGTTGAGAAATAAGGGTGAGTTTTAAGTCCCACATTTCTTAGAAAAAAGAAGGAGGTTGAGCACTTTATAAGTGAGATGACCCATACTCTTATCATCTTAAGGTTTTTGGTGAATATGTGGTGACTCTCTTACTTGTTTTGGGCGAGTCTTTGACCTTTGGGTGAGTGTTTGACCCAATATGAATGATTCCCCCCTCATGATGACCCATCAATATTCACAGTATATCTTCAAATGTTCTAGAAATTGTTTCATCTATAATAGTTTCCAATTCCTAATGTCATAGCTTTGAATTATGCTTCAACGCTTGATCGATCAACTACATTTTGTTTCTTACTCCTCAAATCAACAAGGTTTTTATACAAGAAGGTACATTAGCCCGAAGTATACTTTCTACCAATCAAAGAATATATATAATCAACATTCGCGTAAGCCTCCAAAGTAAAACTTCCATCTCTTTTAAACAAGAGTCTTCTCCCAAGAGTAACTTTGAGATACTCTAGAACAAATAAAAAACTTGCAAGTGTCCCACCTTCAAATCATGCATGAATTGGCTCACCATACTGATTGCATATGAGAAATCCGACCTAGTGTGTGCCAATTAAAGATTATTCAAATTAGTTATGATTATTCAGAAACAAATTTAACATTTCATCAATCTGAAGTGGCATTAAATGTGGCTTTAAACTGAGGATTTCAAAATTATTTGCAATGGAAATGGAATTAAGCATATTTTTTATGCTCCAAAAATGATGAGTGTGTTTAAGAGGTTCAAGAGGTTTTGATGATGACAAAGAAATCAAAGAAAAATTGATAACTATCATCAAACAAAGAATAAATTTTGAAAAATAAAATTAAAAAAGCAAGAAATTTATGATGAGTTGTGAAAAAGAGTCAAATGTTAAAGAACCTTATAAAGAAATGGTGCCAACTGCCAAAACCTTGCCATATGATCATGTGCTTAAGTTGTGTTTAAATTTTTAGGCTCTACTATATAATATAAGTTTGTTACTTTAATAGTACTAAAATATATTTTTATTAAATTATTATTTATGAATATTATAATTTACAGAATCAATTTAAAATATATTTGATTTACATATATATATATATATATATATATATATATATATATATATATATATATATATATATATATATATATATATATATATATATATATATATATATATATATATATATTTTTTTTTTTCTTCTTATATTTAGGGTACCTTTTATAAAAAAATAGCAACACTTTAATATTATAGTTATAAAAGATAATAGTATATATTTTTAATTAAAAAATTGAAATAAAATAAAATAATAATTACAACAACAAAAACAACAACTAAGCTTTATTTCATTAAGTGAGATCGGCTACATGAATCATCTTTCATCATAATGTTCATTCAAGGATCATGCTTCTATCCAAATCATTAATATTGAGACATATCTTAATAACTTCTCTGATAGTCTTTCTAGGTCTTCTCATTCTTTTAATTATTTGACTTCTCTATTTGGTATACATTCATTACTACAAAATCTATTGGTCTTCTCTCTACATACCCAAACCACCTAAGTTTAGTTTTCACCATCTTTTCTACTATAGGCATTACCCTAACACTCTCTCCAATATGTTCATTTCTAATTTTATCTTGTCGAGTCTTACCACATGTCCACTGCAACATTCTCAACTCTGCTTCACTTACTTTATTCTCGTGTTGATTTTTAACTGCCTAACATTTTGTCTTGTACAAAATCGCATGTCTTATCGCAATTCGATAAAAAATTCTTATCAACATGAGTAGTACATTTAAATCACATAAACACCTAATTACCTTCTCCATTTTAACCATCCAACTTGAATTAAATAGTTTATACCCCTTCTATTTCTCCATAATTTTTTATTACAAACCCAACATATTTAAAATGTGTGACTTGAGGGATAATATGGTCTCCAACTTTCACCTCTAGGTTAGAAACACTACTTCTTTTGTTGAACTTATGTTCCATATACTCTATCTTACTTCTACTTAGGTGAAAACCATGTGTTTCTAAAGATCATATCCAAGTTTTCAATCTATAATTTATATCCTCATTCGACTCTCCAAAAATAACTATATCATATGAAAAAAGCATGCATCTTGGTGGTAGATCTTGGATGTATTATGTGAGTACATCCAAAATTAAGGTAAGAAAATAGGGGCTTAGGATTGAACCATGATGCAAACTAATTGTAATGGGAAATTCTTCTTTCTCTTCACCTCGTGTCCGCACACTAGTCGATACCCCTTCATACATATCTTGGATAACTCGAATATATGAAATCCTAACCTCTGTCTTCTCTATGGCTTTCCACAAAATCTCTTTAGGAGCTTTATCATATGCTTTCTCCAAGTCAATAAAAATTAGGCAAAATACCCAAATTGGTCCCTTAACTCTACCTTAGGATCCAATTGGTCCCTTATCTTTAAAAAGTATCAAAGTAGTCCTTTAATTGTTCAAAAAGGTCCATGTTAGTCCTTTCCGTCCATTTTTTACTAACGACGTCAATTTTTGCTTGGGTGGCATCTGACGTGGCACTGGGTCATACACGTGGCAAATGACTTGCCACACATTCATCTTCAAGGTCATTAAAATTGTAAAAAAAATTCCAAATTGTTGATTTAGTCTGGATTCGAACCTATGCCATCTTGCTTGTGTCGCTCCCACCAAATGAGGCTAAGTCAGAAGGGGTACAGACGCGAACGGTCGGCGAAAGAAGAGAGTACACACAAGGGTGAACTCAGAAGACAAGAGTCGCCAGCTAGGCATTTTTATCCCGGAGGAAAGGTAATGTTGCATAAACCTAAGAAAAGATGGACAAGACGGTTGCGAACCAGAGAGACTGAGAAAGGGGGTTGGTTACAACCTGGGAAGGTATTAGCACCCAGATTGTCCGTCGTACCCGACGGGATCCACGCTCGAAAAGATTTGTGTTTTAGAGGGATAGTGTCAGTGCAATTTTGTGTGCAAAAGAAGCTGGAAAGAATGCAAGTGTCAGTGTAAAAGAAATGTGAAGTGTATAAATGTACAGTGTCAGTGTAAGAACAAGAATAAGATGCTCAAGATCATGAGGCTTAAAGAATAAAGCTGAAAGAGGGGGGATATACAGAGACTTTTGTTCGATAACTGTTAAGTTATGCCTACGTATCCTCTCGTGCAATGAGGAAGTCAGAACACCGTAGTTCGACCCAAAGAGACTGAAAGATAAATTGACATGTGAACTGCTTACTTGTCTATGCTCAAGTGTATGACCTGTCTGGCTCAGGTGCTAACCGTCTTGCATTAGACGGAAGAAGCAAGTTCTCGTTTGTGAGTGAATGAGGTGAGAAAAGAATCCCGGAGGAGACGATCATTGTTTGTTTTGTATTTTCAATCTTTTATTGCTTTTGAGAGTTTGTCATAAGTTAATGAGCTTAAGCCTAAACCAATGGATTTAGTAAACTCATCACATCTTCCCTCTGATTAGGGGTAATGAGAATGCCTTAAGTGTGAAGTCAGCTTCTCACACTTAATCACCATGGTGTAGGATTAAGATCATTAACCTACTTGTGGTTATTTAGATGTTTTTGTTGTTTTTGTTTAGTGTTAAGTAATGAGATTAATCCATAATCAGGGATTAAACAAACTCATTACACCATCCTAATAGAAGGATAATAGATGAGAGTGTTAAAGCTGAGGAAAGCTCCTCAACTTAATCCATGATTAGGGATTAACTTCATGACAAAACAAAGCCTTTATTAAATGGATTTTAATAATGATGTGATTAAGAAATGAGTTTTATGATTTGTAAGACAACTTGTGGGGGACTTGTCCATTAACACTAGGGTTAGTCCTTCTTAACCAATTAAGGAAGAATTAGAACCCTAATGCAAGGCCCAAGTTACAAGCTTGATGTCTTAATGATTATTAAGTGAATTGATTTAAAGGATTTAAACACATTAAGGGTTTAACACTTAGGATTAAAGTTATACACTCCATCCTAATAGAAGGATGCAGGCATAAGCTTAATCACAAAGCCTTAAAGCCTTTAGGGTTTAGTCCCTGATTATGAGATGAGAAGAGAAGACTCAATGAGACACAAAGGTAAAACTAAGTGGGGAGAACTAATCAAAACCCTAATCATTGTCATGCTTGGTTGTCCCTAAGGTTTGTGAGGTTTACAAGAGAAATCTTCAGAGAAACCACCAGGAAGCAGATGAAAGGAGCAAAGGGAAGCAAAGTAATTTGCTTCATTTAAGAAGACAAGTCACTTGAAGAAAGAAAGTAAGAAGAGCAAGAATGAGCAGGCTCAATTTCAAGCACAAGGCAAAATGAAGCAATGATGCATAAGAGGAGATGAAAAGAAATTGTGAGAAGTGAAGGCAAATTCACTTCTCAAAGTAACTTACCACCTGAAAGATTAGTGAAAGAAATGCAATGCAATACAAAATGAGATGAAATGACATGATACAAACCAAAACCAGAAGCATGAGTGTGATGATGATGATGCTATGAGATGATGCAAACATGAAACAAGGCATGAGGATGATCATACAAACATGTGGATGCAAGAGAAGCATGCTTATAATCATGAAAGTACATGAAAAGTTATGAAATGCAAATGACATACAACATGGCAAATGAAAGATGCAATGATCAAACATGATTCTAACATGTCCTAAGATGTATTATGAATCAAATGGATGCACAAAATGTCATGGCAAGTCATGGTATGCAAGCAAATGAGAGATGGATGCAAATGAAAGCCCAAATTAGGGTTTATGATCAATGCACAAAACAAAAATCAAAACCAGAAGCAAACATCAAGATAAAAAATTGAAAATGCATTCAAAGGGACCCTAAACCTATACAAACTCATTGCCCAAAGGATGGGTTCTAACTCTTAACCTAATGAGGGTTATGAATTTCCTAAGATTGCTAGGGTTTTAAAGTACCTTGTCAAGAAAAATGTCAAACAAATAGGAAATGCAAGATCAATTCATACCAATTTAATCCTATAAACTACATGCTAAGCAAGATGCAATGCAAAAAGAATCAAGGTCCAACTCTTAAAGACTAGGCAGAAATGAATTTTTGAAGATTGGATCAAAATAATGCCTTGAAATGAAATTAATTCCATGGAAAATTGTCAAAAGACATCAAGATCAAAAAAGAAGTTTGGTTTGAGAGTTGGACAATGTTTCTAAATGATTTTAAATGTCTCATGAATTTTTTTGTGATTTTTAAATACCTAAAGGTATTTTTAATTAATTAATTCTCATTAATTAATTAAAAATAAACTTTTAAATGATTTAAAAATATTTTTGAATGCAAAAAATAAAAATAAAAATGTTTTTGGTTTCTGAAAATTAATTGAACCTTTGACAAAAAATTTCAGAATTTTTAGAGATGTTTTACTATTTTTAATAAATTGTAGAAAACAAATGAAATTAAATGAAAATAAAATGAAATTAAACTGAAAAATAAGAAAGTCAACAGAATCAAAGGCTTAGGTTTGAACTAGGACGCGCGGGAGTGGACTTGGCGCGCATCTGGACGACCAGCATTCAAAATCTCCTAATTATGATTAAACCCTAATTAAATGCCCTAATGACTTTCAGATGACCGGAACAGTGTTCCGGTCATCTTCTCCGGCCAACCAAAAACTCAATCTCACTCTCCAGGCCACTTCAAAAGCTCTAACTCTCCAGAATTCATCCTCTACCCACCCCAAACACGAATCAAGCACAAAATCATGTTTAACTTCCAACACAAACACGAATCGAATCAAAGAAGTTTTTAGGTCAAACTTTCAGAACATCATAACATGCTTGTTTCTGGCTCATTTTCAAAAGTAAACAGATCCCCATGATCAGGGCAACATACAGAACAATATTCTAACAAGAAATTAAAGTTCTGGAAAAAATTTTCATCATGCTACCTGAGATTGAGCTTTCGATTCAGGAGCTTTCTGGCTGCTTCTTTGGCTCAAACAAGTCCCAATGATCCTCCTTAGAAGCTTTTGACACTTAGTTGGAGTTTATGTGGCCTCTAGAGAAAGTTGGCAGAAGCTCAGGTCAAGGGTGTGTTGAAATCGTGTTTTTGATTCAGGGAGTTTCAGGCTATGGTGATGGGTGGTTTGTGATCAGTGAAGTGTGTTGAGATTGTTTGTGAAGTTTGTTTGTGTGTTTGAGGCTTGTAGAGAGTGTTTCGAATGAAAATGCAAGTTGGAGAGATTTTGATAACTATGGCTTATGGACAAGATCAGAATGAGTTGTGTTGTGTGTTATGCTGGCTTTGGTCCATGTATCAAAAGGGGATAGGTCAGAAAGTTGTTGGTGGCCTATGGTGATTGGTATGGGTCTTTGGCCAAAATGTCAACTTGATGTGTACTTGAGGTATGGGCAATGGTACAACTTGCTTTTTGGCTTGCTTTGGCTCAGCTTGAATCAAGGAATGCTATGAAAAAGGTCTAGAGGCAATGCAGCAAGTGGTTTGTAATTTGTGATATGTTTTGCAAGTTGGTTCATGTTTGGTTCTTTTGGGATTTCTTGAGTTTCAAGGCATCAAAGTGCAAAGTTCTTTGGCCCATTCTGAATTTTAGAGGTCATGTGATCATGTTGTGAAGAAATGGTACACATTTGAGGCCTTTAAAACACTTGATCATACCATTTTGCAAAATGCCTCTTTGGTAGAAAACTTCAAATTTTGTGATTTTAGCCAACTTTGACAAGCCATAACTTATGATCCAAAATGAATTAGGTCATGTTCTTGTACTTTTTGAAAAGGGAATGATCCATTCTACAACTTTCATGACCAAAGTTTTTCCATTTGAAGCATTTTTGAATCAAAAAGTAAAGGTTGAAAAAGTTTCCCAAAATGGCAATTTTCATTAAAAGTCAACTTTCCCAAAAAGTCAACTTTGCAAATGACTTGAAATTCTTCAATTTTATGAACTTATAACATATTCTATGATCAAATAAAGATCATACACAATCAAAATGATGAAGAACACCCTTTGGTTGGGTCATTGGGGGCCTCAGATGCCCTGATTTTGCACTGACTTGTTCAAAAAGTCAACTCTTGATCAGATGACTTCCCCATGGAATTTCTTCATGAAAATTGATATGCATGCTACCTATACCATATAGAGACCAATAGAAACAAGAATGACCAAAAAATTTGGAGTTATGGCCTCTGAAACCAAAACCCTAATTCTAGGTCATCTGTGCAGTCAAACCTGGCTCTGCTTCCATGCCATCCTCAGTTCTTGTGATTCTTTGGTATTCTTGACTTTGAGGAGATATAATATGATGCTTGAACACACATGGACCCCTTTGAAGTGATTGATGACCTTTGGAGTGGCTCCAGAAGCCCTTGGATTGCTCAGATCACAAACCCTAGATGCAGATGACTTAGAACCAATGCAATGAATCAAAAATGTGGTATGAGATGCTATGATTGGATTTATGCATATGAAAAGATCACAAGCCATGGTGTGAATGGGTGAGGGAAAATTTGGGGTGTTTACTGCTGCCCCTATTCAAACATGAGTTAGCTGTGTAGAATGTAAGCAACGGCTTAACAGGCAAACAAGATAACTTGTGGTTGAATACCAAAGACAGTCCAAAATTTGCACCCACAGAATGAAGAAGAAAAGGGATATAGATTGTAAAAGGAAAATAAAGTATATTATAAAGTGCGGGTGACGGAGGACGACCGTCGAGCAGAGGACGACTGTTGGGGATAAAGCAATGACGGGGACGGCCGACACGCTGGGAAAAGGTGGGAGATAAAGCAATGACGGGGACGGCCGACATGCTGGGGATAAAAGGGATTATGATGGGGACAACCATCAAGTAAAGCTATACGACTCTCTGAGGATTAATGAAAAATGATGGGGACGACCATCAGGTTCATAAAGTAATGTAAACAATGATGGGGACGACCATCGGGCTAAACTGATGAAGGACGATCATTAGGAAAAGGAAAAAGGACCACGACGGGGACGGCCATCGGGTTAAAGAATAAATCAAATAATGATGAGGGACGGTCATCAAAGGTGAAGGACGATCACCTAGCAGGGGACGGCTGCTCTGAAAGGGGTAAGATGAGGGACGGTCATCCAAGGTGAAGGACGATCACCTGGCAGGGTACGGCTGCCGAAAATATCGCGACATAGGACGAATGCCGGATAAAAGGTCAACGATGGGGACGGACATCGGATGAGCATGATGAAGGACGATCATCAAGAGGTGAAGGACGATCACCTAGCAGGGTACGGCTGCTCTCAGGGTTTATCATGACATAGGACGTATGTCATATAACAAAATCAACGATAGGGACGGCCATCAGATAAAATGATGAAGGACGATCATCAAAAAGGTGAAGGACGATCACCTAGCAGGGTACGGCTGCTAAAAATATCACGACATAGGACGAATGTCGGATAAAAAAGAAGATCAATGATGGGGACGGCCATCAGATGAGCATGATGAAGGACGATCATCAAGAGGTGAAGGACGATCACCTAGCAGTGTACGGCTACTCTCAGGGTTTATCATGACACAGGACGAATGCCAGATAAAAAAGAAATTTTGCGTTGCTGGCGATCTACTGGGGAATAGTAAACACGGACGAGTGTTTATATCCAAGAAATAAAGGTATATGTGTTTTGACGCTGTGTATAAATTAAAGATGCGGACGAGCATCCCTAAGACTACGATACGGACGAGTATCGGGTAGAAACAAATACTGACACGTGTTCAGAGATGATGATACGGACGAGTGATGAATCTGAGGGGACTCTTCTGGGGAAGAGTAGACACAGACGAGTGTCTAGATTCAAGAAGACAAGAGTGTTTGACACGTGTATGGATTAAAGATGTGGACGAGCATCCTTAAGAATATGATACGGACAAGTATCAGGTAGAAACAAACGCTTGACGCATGTCCTGAGATGATGGTACGGACGAGTACCAACTGGTTAACAAAGAACATGGACTAGTGTCGAATCTGAGATGATATAAGTGGTGTATAGAAGATACAGACGAGCATCCGTATAAGCGAGATAAGAGTAATAAGTATGAGTGGTGTATAAACGGGTATTTAACCTGCTGGGGAGAGTGACATGGATAAGTGTCAAAAGGTATATTATAAACAAGTATATGCTTTACAAAGTGTTTAGGTAGTTATGCTGAGGAAAGTGACACGAACGGGTGTCAAGAAAATTATATATATATAAGCATCTGTGAGTGCAAAGAGGACGCTTTGGTTTTCTGCTGGGGATATGACACGGACGGGTGCCACAAGGAGGTATTTGTTTTGTGAGAGAAATGTTTGGGCTCTCTGCCGGGGAATCTGGGGAGCGTTCTGTATATGGTTGATGGATTGTCATTATTCACAAGTGTTTGATTCAGAACATGGCTTATGATTATGTAATATGTTTGATTTTTGCCGTAATGCTCCGTTTTAGACGGAATGCTACGCTTTGTGAGGGCGAATATGATGCGAATGCTATGATTATGCAAAGATAACGATCCGGGATTCGGATCCTGATACCACGAAGATCCCTGGTCGATCTGTTTGAAGTGGACATCCCAACTGGGGGTGAGATCATTGGTAGATCTGATGAGATGTATCTGCTTGGGGGAGTAGGTCACTGATAGACCCATCCTTGGTAATGAGGAACCCAGCTGGGGTTTGTAGAAGCCTTCGTCACTCTGTTGTGATTCCTTCGTGTATTGTTCTTTTCAGGTAGAGGTTGACACTCTGTGGGGTGATGGTTCTCTGGCTTTTATACCTGGCTGCGGAGGAATAGTAGATGGCAATTCGGCTGTGGAGAAATAACAAGTGGCAACTCAACTGGGGAGAACACTTCGGGTGCTAAGACTGAGTGAGTGTTGATTTGCCAGCTTGCTGGGATGAAGCTTACACGCCCCATGTTGCGCTTTTGAATACCTGCAATCCTGCAAAGACAGAGGGACGCACAAGTAATCCCGAGGTATCCTTTACTGGATCCCATCATGAGAGTTCAGACACTCCCGGGAATAAGTATATTTCCTGCAAGCACGTAGTTTCAGAAAGACGCATCTGTATTTATGCAATCGATATATTAATGACATCGGACATTTTTGCAAATAAAAGAGTACGAGACAACGTGTGACTAAAAATCTGATTTTATTGAGTGCCCTGAATTGGCAAGATACAGTCAAAGAAACATATCCCCTAAAATGAGGAGATTGTTACAAATTGAGAAACAAAATGCTGGCAATGTTGACGACGCTTCAAGGAGCTTCCCTTTTGCTATGACTCGTATGACATTTGACGTTCTTCTCGTCTTGCTTTCGGAAGAAGGCTGATTCCGAAAGAGGCTTGATCCTTTCGAGTTTTACCAAGTTATAAATGGTACAGACGAATTCAGAATGCAGTTGTTCGCTTATTCCCTTATTTTGCATGGACCGCCCTTTCGGGTTTTCGATCCATCGGGATACCCATTTTTGCCTGAGTTGTCCAATGCGGCTTTTCAACTCAGCGGGTGTACACATTTTTTTTGTTTATTTTCCCTTATTTTGCCCGAGTCTTTTATTCTGTTTTTGACTCGCCGGGATGCCCTATTTTTGCCTGGACTTACATTCTGTTTTTATGTCCAGCGGGTCATTTTTATGCGAAGTATTTTTTAACTGCATCTGAATTCACAGGGGACGGGAAGTCTTCACCATCCATAGTGCTGAGCATCAGAGCTCCACCCGAGAAAACTTTCTTTACTACGAATGGTCCTTCATAGTTCGGAGTCCATTTGCCCCTGTGGTCTGTATGAGGGGGGAGGATTCTTTTCAGCACAAGATCTCCTACTTGGTACTCTCGGTGCTTGACTTTCTGATCGAAGGCTCTCTTCATTCTTCTCTGATACAACTGCCCATGACAGATTGCAGCCAATCTCTTCTCTTCAATCAGACTCAGTTGTTCGTATCGGGATCGGACCCATTCTACTTCGTTCAGCTTAACATCCATCAGTACCCGTAAGGAGGGTAATTCAACTTCGACTGGTAGGACTGCCTCCATACCATACACAAGCTGATACGGTGTTGCCCCCGTGGATGTTCTGATTGACGTGCGGTACCCATGCAAGGCAAATGGCAGCATTTCATGTCAGTCTTTGTAGGTGACTACCATCTTCTGCACAATCTTCTTGATATTCTTATTAGCTGCCTCGACAGCGCCATTCATTTTTGGCCTGTAAGGAGAAGAATTGTGGTGTTGGATTTTGAAGTTCCGGCATAACTCTGCCATCATTTTGTTATTTAAGTTAGAACCATTATCAGTAATGATTCGCTCGGGAACTCCATACCGACAGATGATATCTCTCTTCAGAAATCGGGCTACTACTTGCCTTGTAACATTTGCATAGGAAGCTGCTTCAACCCACTTGGTAAAATAGTCAATGGCTACCAAGATGAATCTGTGGCCGTTTGAAGCAGTCGGTTCAATCTTGCCAATCATATCAATGCCCCACATGGCAAAGGGCCAGGGTGAAGACATCACATTCAAAGGATTGGGAGGCACATGCACCTTATCTGCATAAATCTGGCATTTATGGCATTTCCTGGCATAGGCACAACAGTCAGCATCCATTGTGATCCAGTAATATCCTAATCTTAGTAGCTTCTTGGCCATGGCATGCCCTCCTGCATGGGTACCAAAGGATCCTTCGTGCACCTCGTGCATCAACAAGTCCGCTTCTGTTTTATCAACGCATCTGAGGAGTACCATATCAAAATTTCTCTTGTACAGGGAACCATCAGTGTTCAGAAAGAAACTACCAGCGAGCCTTCTTAAAGTCTTATTATCATTGGAAGATGCCCCAGGTGGGTATGTTTGATCCTCCAAGAAGCACTTAATGTCATGGAACCAAGGCTTATCATCTTTGACAATGTCTGCTGCAAATACATATGCTGGTCTGTCAAGTCTGGATACTGCAATTTGAGGCACAGAGTTGGTAGCTTGAACTTTGATCATGGATGAAATAGTAGCCAGAGCATCTGCAAACTGATTCTCGTCCCGAGGGATGTACTCAAGCTTGACCGTTGTGAAGAAGGTCAATAACCTCCTTGTATAATCCCGATGAGGTATCAGATGATCCTGGTGTGTGTACCATTTGCCGTTGGTTTGATTAACTACCAGAGCTGAATCTCCGAACACAGTCAAAGTCTTGATCCTGAGGTCAATGGCTTCCTCAAGACCCATAATGCAAGCTTCGTATTCAGCTTCGTTGTTAGTGCAGTTAAAGGTGAGTCTTGCCGAGAAAGGCATGTGAACCCCCTTAGGCGTAATGAGTACTGCACCAACACCACGACCATTCATATTAACAGCCCCATTAAACATCATAGTCCATTCTTCTTCTGGGTCGGGCCCTTCAGTGTGAATATGCTCTTCATGATCTTTCGCTTTTATGAACATGATGTCTTCATCAGGGAAGTCAAATCTCATAGGCTGGTAATCGTCAATAGGTTGCTCAGCAAGATAATCAGACAATACACTGCCTTTGATGGCTTTCTGAGATGTGTACTGGATGTCATATTCTGTGAGGATCATCTGCCACCTTGCAACCCGTCCGGTAAGTGCTGGCTTCTCAAAAATGTACTTAACTGGATCCATCTTTGAGATCAACAAAGTAGTGTGGGTCAACATATACTGCCTTAGTCGGCGAGCAGCCCACGCTAAAGCACAACAAGTTTTCTCGAGCAGTGAATAACGTTGTTCACAGTCGGTAAACTTTTTGCTTAGGTAGTATATTGCATACTCTTTTCGACCAGACTCGTCATGCTGGCCCAGCACACACCCCATTGACTCTTCTAATACTGTTAAGTACATTATCAGAGGTCTTCCTTCAACTGGAGGCATAAGGATTGGAGGTTCTTGCAAGTACTCCTTAATCTTGTCAAAAGCCCTCTGGCAGTCTTCGTTCCACCTGACCGTTTGTTCCTTTCTCAACAGTTTGAACAAGGGCTCACAGGTTGCAGTAAGGTGAGATATGAACCTTGAAATGTAGTTCAATCTACCTAGAAACCCTCGAACTTCTTTCTCAGTTTTCGGTGCAGGCATTTCTTGAATGGCTTTGACTTTATCAGGGTCAACTTCAATCCCTTTCTCGCTTACAATAAATCCCAACAGCTTACCAGATCGCACCCCGAATGTGCACTTGTTGGGGTTCAATTTCAGTTGGTACTTCCTCAGACGCTTGAATAACTTCAGCAGATTCACCAGGTGGTCTTCTTCTGTGAGGGACTTGGCAATCATGTCATCCACATAACACTCGATTTCTTTATGGATCATGTCGTGGAATAATGTTACCATAGCCCGTTGATAGGTTGCACCCGCATTCTTCAGTCCGAATGGCATCACCTTATAACAGAACGTGCCCCAAGGTGTGATGAAAGTTGTCTTCTCCATGTCTTCAGGTGACATTTTGATCTGATTGTATCCTGAAAATCCGTCCATGAAGGAGAACACCGAGAACTGAGCTGTATTATCAACCAATACATCAATGTGAGGTAAAGGGAAGTCATCCTTTGGGCTTGCTCTGTTCAGATCCCGGTAGTCAACACACATCCTCACCTTGCCGTCTTTCTTAGGCACAGGTACTATATTAGCAACCCATGGCGGATAGCTAGTTACAGCAAGGAATCCGGCGTCCCACTTCTTTTGTACCTCTTCCTTTATCTTCATTGCCATATCCGGGCGAGTACGGCGCAACTTCTGTTTTACTGGCGGGCAGTCCTCTTTCAAAGGCAGCTTGTGCATGACGATATCGGTGTCCAACCCTGGCATATCCTGGTAAGACCAAGCAAATACATCTGCATACTCTCGAAGCAAATCAATCAGTTGTTCTTTCACTGAGTTTTGTAGGCAGGCCCCGATCTTAACCTCTTTCACGTCTTCTTCCGAACCAAGATTAATCGTTTCAATCTCCTCCTGATGAGGAGTGATAACCTTCTCCTCTTGCCTTAACAACCTGGCTAGCTCTTCAGGAAGCTCGTAATCTTCTTCAACCCCTTCATCAGCTTGATTGATTGGATTGTCAAAGTCATACGATGTCATAGCAGTGTTGTTGTCGGTGTGGTCTGAGAGGCACTCTCTGCAAGGGTTTAGATTGTTCATTTTAGTGATTGATTTTAATCTTGTTTAGAAAAAGTGAAATGAAATTTATCATTTTGGAAAACATTGCCATTTTATTTTTGTACAAAAAGAAAAATGAAAAACAGTGAGCAGAAAAGAAAAAGACTCATTTGCAAAAGACGTCCGATATTCATTGATTGATCTGTTTGCACAAAATTACAAGATGGCCCGATTACAAAATGAGTCTTGTCATCTTGGGCAAGATGCAAGACTTGATGCATGCTTAAAAATACAGGAAATAATAATTACTCTGCAGGAGTAACCCTTATAATTTCCTGGGAAGACCAGTTTGAGATACGGCTCCCCGGGATCCTTGGACGTATCCAGCTCTCCAGGTTGCGCTCATCTTCCGACTCATCTTCCAAGTTGTTTACAGCATCAGGGGTGAGCATCCCCCCACTAACAAAACTGGGCTTCTTAGCAGCCTCTGATTGATCTTATTGAGTTGGTTTGTAACCCAACCCAAATCTGTCCTCTTTCTTTTCCACGGGCAACAGCTTGCCCCAACCTTGGGCAGTCCCTTCCTCAACAACCTTCCTGGCTTGCTGATAAGATGTCATGGAGGTTCCAAGTACAGCAGATTCTTCATTTATGTTCAGGGCTTCAAATCCCTGGCTCATGGTTTCATGGATCTCCCCATCCATCTCAATATATTTGTATGTAGCCAGATGGCTAACAAAAATATCTTCTTCACCACAAATGGTGATGATCTGGCCCTCCCACTCGAATTTTAACTTCTGGTGAAGGGTAGACGTAACTGCGCCAGCGGCATGAATCCAAGGTCTACCCAACAAACAGCTGTAGGCCGGCTGAATGTCCATCACGTAGAAGGTAATTTTAAACGTATGTGGGCCGATCATCACAGGTAGATCAATCTCTCCTAGCACTGATCTCTTAGAGCCATCAAATGCTCTCACTACCAAATTACTTGGACGCAATGCCAAGCCATCATACTCCAGCTTCACCAGGGCTTTCTTTGGTAAAACATTGAGTGGAGACCCAGTGTCTACCAGTACATGTGATAGGACAGCACCCTTGCATTCCAGGGTGATGTGCAAAGCCTTGTTGTGGTTGCACCCCTCAGTTGTTAAATCAGCATTGGTAAAGCCCAACCCATGGCTGGTATTGACATTTGCTACCACGGTCTCCAGCTGATTAACGGTGATCTCCTCTGGCACATATGCTGCCTGCAAAACTTTTAGTAATGCATTCCGGTGAGCTTCGGAACACATCAGCAGGGATAAAATGGAGATTTTTGAGGGAGTCTGGTGAAGCTGATCCACCACCTTGTAATCACTCCTCTTGATAATTCTCATAAACTCGTCTACATCTTGTTCAAAAGATGTCTTCTGTGTTTCCTTGAGAATGGGTTCTTCAGATATTACACTCTTTCCCTTTGCTTTGGCAGCAGCTTCTGCTTCGGCATTAGGTCTCTGTGATTGCGAGGCAAAGAGGCGTCCGCTTCTGGTGAAGCCTCCGCCTCCCCCGACATTGTCAATCTGTGGAGAAGAGGTTGAAGAGTCAAGAGTGATTTTCTCCCCATTGTAGTAAAGGTCAGAGCCATAATGCCAAGGAATGGCATTACTGCTTTCATATGGAACTGGTCCAGGTACCGTGATGGTAACCGGACTGACTGCAGCAGAGGAGGGTGTTGGAATAGTGTGTGGATCATAGTAGATGGTGATTGGTGGCCTGGCAGGAGATGCCACTATTTGTTGTTGAAAATTGCTGTTAGGAGGAACATATGACGGATCATAATAAATGGTGACAGCTGAGATGTCTGTTGGTGTTGTAGAAGATTCCGTTGATTGGATGGGTGTTGCTGTTGTAGAAGATTCTGAATAAAGGGGTGCTGATGTTGTAGAAGAGATGTTTGTTGATATTTGGTTTGCTGAAGTGATAGGTGAAGCATTTGTTGATGAGAACGAAGAATTGTTTGGAATAATTGTTGTTGCAGTTGTAGGAGACTCGGGAATTGTTGTCAAAGAAATTGCTGGATTTGGAGGTGTTGATGTTGTGATTTGAAGTAGGCCACTCTGGATAAGACCATCTATGCCGCTTCTCAAGTTATCACACCCATTTACCGAAATGTTGCAATAACCGCACCCGAGCTCACACCCCGGGAACATCTGGCATTCAAGGAGTTGAGCTTTAATCTCTACCAGGGGTGTCCGAATCTGCCCAACACTGGTTATTAAGAAAGACGGCTTATCTTCCTCAATAGCACTAATTCTGGGTCCTCCGTGGTTGGGCATGGGGTTCTTGTTGACATTTGGCGGGGGTGCAAAATTGAGGGCTTTGGAATCCACTAGGTCCTGTACCTTCATTTGTAGGGCTCTGCACTTCTTTGTACTATGGTCAGGTGCATTGGAGTGAAAAGCACATCTGGCGTTGGCGTCGTAATTTCTGGGCAGACTGGAAGGATCTGGTGGTGCCAACGTCCTTAACTCAACCAAGTTGAGCTTCAGGAGCTGTGGCAATAAAGCGGCATAAGGCATAGGGATTGGATCAATCACCCTATTGGCCTGAGATGGTCTCTGCTGAAAAGGTCTTTGTTGATTGTTGTTGTTGTTGTTATTGTAGTTTCTCTGAGGCGGGTATTGAACTTGTTGTTGGTAGTGGGGTTGTTGCTGTTGTTGATATGCTGGTTGCTGAGGAATTGGAGCGGGAATAGTGACAGCTGCCACTGACCTATGAACATACTGTGGTCTGCCCCTGTTGGCCTGAATAGCGTTAGTCTCACCGGTTCTTCTCGGGCCCACAAAAGGCTTTCTTGGGTTGTTGGACGAGCTCGCACCGTTGTCAGAAATTTTGCCCATCTTCAATAGGCTTTCAATTCTTTCTCCAGCTATGACTACGTCAGCGAAGCTAGTGGAAGAAAAGGCAGCTAGCCTGTCAATGTATGTCCCTTGAAGGGTGTTCATAAACATGTCGGCCATTTCCCTTTCCGACATGGGTGGCTGGACAGCAGCAGCAAGCTGTCTCCACCTCTGGGCGTATTCCCGGAAGCTTTCCCTGGATGATTGAGACATTCCCATCAGGAGGGTCCTGTTAGGAGCCATATCCAAGTTGTACTGGTACTGTCTGATGAAGGCCTCAGCTAGGTCCTTCCAGCATCTGATGGTTGCTCTGGTTAAATGAGAGTACCATTCCCTTGAAGCTCCTGTTAAACTGTCTTCGAAATAAAACATCCACAGTTTTTCATCCATGGTGTATGCCTTCAGCCTCCCCAGAAAGGATTGCAAGTGGGTCCGTGGACAGGAGGTTCCGTTATACTTCTCAAAGCACGGAGGTTTAAACTTGTGGGGAATCCTTACCCCGTCCACTAGACCCATGTCCATAACATCAAAGCCCAAGGAATTCTGAGACTCCAGGGATCTCAATTTCTCAGCAATTTCTTCTAGCCTTATGTCATAGGCTTCATCCCCAGCTCCCATCACAGTGAATTGATCCTCTTGGGGGTCTTCTTGTAATACTCTGCCTGCAGTGGCATTCCCTTGCACATTAGCAGGGATGTTGATCTCTGGATGAAGGTGGGGCCCATACACAGGTGGGTTAACATGAGGCTGAACCCTCTCATTGTTGCTTGTTCCCCCAGTCCCTAGATGGGGTTCCTCCTGGGTCTGCCTTTCTACCAATGCCCTTAATCTTTCTTGGCTTTGAGCCAAACCATTCATAACCTCCATGAACTGGGTCATCTGATTTCTCATCTCCAGTCTCTCATTGGCCATTTGAGTCCTGACCTCAGTAAGGTCCTGCTGTACTTGGTCCATTTGTATACCCGGAAGGTTGTTGCGGGTAGGATATCTGTGCGGACGGTTGAGTGGGAACACCCGACGTCGAGCAATAGTTCCTGAACCACAACAGAGTTAGTAACAAAAACAAAACAAAACCTACAAAACAAGACAAAAGTTAGTATGCAATGCAATATGCTTATTTGTTTCCAAGGTATCCGGCTTGGCATTTGGTTTTGACCTTTCCAGACCCTTGAGGAAGGTGCTTTGATGTTGCTTAGGAGAAAGAGATTCAAATGAAACAAACTAATGAATATATTACAAATGATGAATCATACATAGTTAGTTTTTTACAAAACATGCCCCTGAGGGGTCAAAATACAACATAAGAAAAAGAAAAGTACATGAAATGAAAGCAACAACAAACAAAAGTCAGACACCAAGACCAAACTCATCCTCCTGAACTTCCTTCAGAAGTGCTTCAGTTACAGGGTCAACTGGATGCTCTGTGAGGTTCCTGATAAGAAGATTCCTGGTGGTGATAGCAGTGTTTAACTTCTTATGTCTGCTTTGGTCCTTTGACCTCTTCACCCCAGCCCTAAGCTTCAATTCTGAGATCTCCTTCTGGGCTGCTAGCAGGGCTTCCTGTTGCTCCCTTGCATTAGCCTCCAACTGCTCAATCTTGTCCTGAGTTCTCTTATCTTCCTGAGTGCGAGCTTCAGTGATCCTGACCCACCTAGCTTGGCTTTCTTTCAGATAGAGATCAGTCCTAGCCTTCTGGAACTGGGCCTCTTTACAGGCATTCTTCAGAATCTGCTCCCCAGCCCTTGACTTCTTGATGTAGTCCTCTGACTTCTCAATCCTGGCTAGATGCTCCACCTTAAGCTTTTCCAACCTTTCAATGTCCAGACGACCATCACTTCTCTCCCAGAGGGTCTTCTGCAGAGCTTGAGTCAAATTCTCATTCCTCTCTTTTAGTTTCTCAAACTCTTCCAGGCTGACAGTGGCTGGAGGAGGTGCTGTGGATGGTCCAGGTGCATCCTCAATGGTGAAGGGCATCCCAGAAATTTGAGCCCTGGCATGAGACCACTCATAGTACTGAGCTGAGGCCACATTGTTGCATCTCCCAAGAATGGCCATCCCTTTGGTCTGGACATTGTCCCAAGCCCAGGATGCTTGCCTGACAACAGCTAGATTAGGCTTAATCTCACAATAAAGGGTTTCAGCCAAGTCTTGTGCTCTAGGAGGGTGGACCAATGCATAGCCCAATTGTCTTTTGAATAGTAGAGGGTTGTAGTTGATGCAACCCTTCACTCCCATCAGAGGTACATTGGGGAACTGCCCACAACTAGTAATGATGTCCCTGCCTTTGGTGCTCTGGGTGCACCACCTGATGTCATCTGAGGTCAAAGCAACAAGCCTCCTAGCCCAATTCTTTTGTTGGTGAGGATTCAAGAAGGCATCAGCCTTGGGCAAGTGTTTGAGCAACCAGGTATGGAACAGGGGAGCACAGCATCTCACCAATCTTCCTCTTTGCCTTTCATTCCTTTGATGAATAGAGTAGTAGAAATCTCCCAGTAAGGTGGGCACTGGGTTCCTCAGAATGAAAAGGTGAATGGCATTCTTGCTAATAAACTTAGGCTCATCTGCAAAAAGTATAACCCCATATATGCTGAGGGCTAACAGTGCACAGACTGCCTTCCATTCTCCCAAGGAGGCCTTCAGGATAGCCTGAGAAGTCAAGAAATCCAAGTGTAGACCAGAGATTCCAGCCTTGGTTGTCATGTTCTGCTCAATCAGAAAAGGTTCCAGATACAGTGCCTTGGCCACTTTTTCATTGCTGGGAAAAACCATTTCTGGGTTGAAGGGGACACCACCCCTGACAGGTACACCAATCAGTGATGAATACTCTTCCAACAAGGGTCCCAATTGAAAATCCTGGAAAGTAAAACACCTCAAAGGAGGATCATAGAACTGTAGGCAAGTGTGAATCAAGCTCCTCTGAGAAGGGTCCAAATCCATAACCACATCAAGGATGCCTCCAAAATGTTCTCTGAATGGTGGTATATGGTCTGGAGTAATAAGGGCCTGGATCTTCCTGATGCCAGTCAGCTCAGGCTCAAAGAAATGGTATGAGATATTGCTTTTCTTGGGTGCCATGTCTGCTGATGAAGAGCTGAGACAGATGCTGATGATGATGACTGATACCAGAAGATGGGCCACTGACAGGCTGATGCTGGTGATGCAGGTGACTGAAGCAGGTAGCTGATGAATGTAGCTGAAGAAGGTAGCTGAAGCAGGTAGCTGGTGAACAAGGGCCTATGCAGATGAAGGGGTCAAAACCAAGCCAAAATATAATATGGATACCCTGAAAAACACAATAAGCAAATGTTAAATGATGCAATGATGATGTATGCAAATGATATGCAAGGGTTTGTGATCAGGCTGGATCTGATTAACTGCCTTGATATAAGTCCATGTATGTTCAAGAAATCCAGATGGAGGTTCATAAGTCCAGTAACCAAGGTGGGGGACTCAAATAAAGAGTCACAGGTCCTGGGTTAAAATCACAAGAACTGTCCCAAAATGGAGTACTCTTAATCAAAACATAGTATCAGGGTATGCTGAGGTCAAAGGTACCTGCAAACCTGTAAACAGCCCAACCCCCTCACAGGTGGTGTTCTAAAACAAGGGTCCTCAGACTTGGATCAGTTATGAGAAGTGTAAACACTTCTAACCCGGAGGTACAATGTTTACAATAACCATAAAAGATCCTCCTCTAAATCACCTCAGTTTCTGAAGGTCATAGTGAAGGTCATCCAGACTTAGCAGGCTTCCCAGATAGCCCTAGCACTACAGGAGATCTGCAGCACAGAGTTCTTAAGAAGAAACCCATATCTGAACCGTGTTTCATATTCCCGCACCAGACCGAAATGGAATGGGAAAGAACATGAACCACTCTAGCCTAGGTGTCACTCAGGTCCCAGGTATAGGACCTTAACTCTCAGTAGAACCCCACCCACCAAGACAAAACCAGATCCAGCCAAACACAGTATGACAATATGATGTATATAAAGCTATATAAGAAAGCAATAAAACAACTGTACATAAAGCAATAAACAAAATAAATATACAAACACAAATAGCACATAACACCCCAGTAAACACAAATCAAACAAGCGCTAGGAGGAACCCACAAAAAGAACCAGAAGCCCTGGTTACAGTATAAGGTTCCCCAGCAGAGTCGCCAAGCTGTCGCTCCCACCAAATGAGGCTAAGTCAGAAGGGGTACAGACGCGAACGGTCGGCGAAAGAAGAGAGTACACACAAGGGTGAACTCAGAAGACAAGAGTCGCCAGCTAGGCATTTTTATCCCGGAGGAAAGGTAATGTTGCATAAACCTAAGAAAAGATGGACAAGACGGTTGCGAACCAGAGAGACTGAGAAAGGGGGTTGGTTACAACCTGGGAAGGTATTAGCACCCAGATTGTCCGTCGTACCCGACGGGATCCACGCTTGAAAAGATTTGTGTTTTAGAGGGATAGTGTCAGTGCAATTTTGTGTGCAAAAGAAGCTGGAAAGAATGCAAGTGTTAGTGTAAAAGAAATGTGAAGTGTATAAATGTACAGTGTCAGTGTAAGAACAAGAATAAGATGCTCAAGATCATGAGGCTTAAAGAATAAAGCTGAAAGATGGGGGATATACAGAGACTTTTGTTCGATAACTGTTAAGTTATGCCTACGTATCCTCTCGTGCAATGAGGAAGTCAGAACACCGTAGTTCGACCCAAAGAGACTGAAAGATAAATTGACATGTGAACTACTTACTTGTCTATGCTCAAGTGTATGACCTGTCTGGCTCAGGTGCTAACTGTCTTGCATTAGACGGAAGAAGCAAGTTCTCGTTTGTGAGTGAATGAGGTGAGAAAAGAATCCCGGAGGAGACGATCATTGTTTGTTTTGTATTTTAAATCTTTTATTGCTTTTGAGAGTTTGTCATAAGTTAATGAGCTTAAGCCTAAACCAATGGATTTAGTAAACTCATCACATCTTCCCTCTGATTAGGGGTAATGAGAATGCCTTAAGTGTGAAGTCAGCTTCTCACACTTAATCACCATGGTGTAGGATTAAGATCATTAACCTACTTGTGGTTATTTAGATGTTTTTGTTGTTTTTGTTTAGTGTTAAGTAATGAGATTAAGCCATAATCAGGGATTAAACAGACTCATTACACCATCCTAATAGAAGGATAATAGATGAGAGTGTTTAAGCTGAGGAAAGCTCCTCAACTTAATCCATGATTAGGGATTAACTTCATGAAAAAACAAAGCCTTTATTAAATGGATTTTAATAATGATGTGATTAAGAAATGAGTTTTATGATTTGTAAGACAACTTGTGGGGGACTTGTCCATTAACACTAGGGTTAGTCCTTCTTAACCAATTAAGGAAGAATTAGAACCCTAATGCAAGGCCCAAGTTACAAGCTTGATGTCTTAATGATTATTAAGTGAATTGATTTAAAGGATTTAAACACATTAAGGGTTTAACACTTAGGATTAAAGTTATACACTCCATCCTAATAGAAGGATGCAGGCATAAGCTTAATCACAAAGCCTTAAAGCCTTTAGGGTTTAGTCCCTGATTATGAGATGAGAAGAGAAGACTCAATGAGACACAAAGGTAAAACTAAGTGGGGAGAACTAATCAAAACCCTAATCATTATCATGCTTGGTTGTCCCTAAGGTTTGTGAGGTTTACAAGAGAAATCTTCAGAGAAACCACCAGGAAGCAGATGAAAGGAGCAAAGGGAAGCAAAGTAACTTGCTTCATTTAAGAAGACAAGTCACTTGAAGAAAGAAAGTAAGAAGAGCAAGAATGAGAAAGCTCAATTTCAAGCACAAGACAAAATGCAGCAATGATGCATAAGAGGAGATGAAAAGAAATTGTGAGAAGTGAAGGCAAATTCACTTCTCAAAGTAACTTACCACCTGAAAGATTAGTGAAAGAAATGCAATGCAATACAAAATGAGATGAAATGACATGATACAAACCAAAACCAGAAGCATGAGTGTGATGATGATGATGCTATGAGATGATGCAAACATGAAACAAGGCATGAGGATGATCATACAAACATGTGGATGCAAGAGAAGCATGCTTAGAATCATGAAAGTACATGAAAAGTTATGAAATGCAAATGACATACAACATGACAAATGAAAGATGCAATGATCAAACATGATTCTAACATGTCCTAAGATGTATTATGAATCAAATGGATGCACAAAATGTCATGGCAAGTCATGGTATGCAAGCAAATGAGAGATGGATGCAAATGAAAGCCCAAATTAGGGTTTATGATTAATGCACAAAACAAAAATCAAAACCAGAAGCAAACATCAAGATAAAAAATTGAAAATGCATTCAAAGGGACCCTAAACCTATACAAACTCACTGCCCAAAGGAGGGGTTCTAACTCTTAACCTAATGAGGGTTATGAATTTCCTAAGATTGCTAGGGTTTTAAAGTACCTTGTCAAGAAAAATGTCAAACAAATAGGAAATGCAAGATCAATTCATACCAATTTAATCCTATAAACTACATGCTAAGCAAGATGCAATGCAAAAAGAATCAAGGTCCAACTCTTAAAGACTAGGCGGAAATGAATTTTTGAAGATTGGATCAAAATAATGCCTTGAAATGAAATTAATTCCATGGAAAATTGTCAAAAGACATCAAGATCAAAAAAGAAATTTGGTTTGAGAGTTGGACAATGTTTCTAAATGATTTTAAATGTCTCATGAATTTTTTTGTGATTTTTAAATACCTAAAGGTATTTTTAATTAATTAATTCTCATTAATTAATTAAAAATAAACTTTTAAATGATTTAAAAATATTTTTGAATGCAAAAAATAAAAATAAAAATGTTTTTGGTTTCTGAAAATTAATTGAACCTTTGACAAAAAATTTCAGAATTTTTAGAGATGTTTTACTATTTTTAAACAAAAACTCAATCTCACTCTCCAGGCCACTTCAAAAACTCAATCTTCTCCAGAATTCATCCTCTACCCACCCCAAACACGAATCAAGCACAAAATCATGTTTAACTTCCAACACAAACACGAATCGAATCAAAGAAGTTTTTAGGACAAACTTTCAGAACATCATAACATGCTTGTTTCTGGCTCATTTTCAAAAGTAAACAGATCCCTATGATCAGGGCAACATACAGAACAATATTCTAACAAGAAATTAAAGTTCTGGAAAAATTGTTCATCATGCTACCTGAGATTGAGCTTTCGATTCAGGAGCTTTTTGGCTGCTTCTTTGGCTCAAACAAGTCCCAATGATCCTCCTTAGAAGCTTTTGACACTTAGTTGGAGTTTATGTGGCCTCTAGAGAAAGTTGGCAGAATCTCAGGTCAAGGGTGTGTTGAAATCGTGTTTTTGATTCAGGGAGTTTCAGGCTATGGTGATGGGTGGTTTGTGATCAGTGAAGTGTGTTGAGATTGTTTGTGAAGTTTGTTTGTGTGTTTGAGGCTTGTAGAGAGTGTTTCGAATGAAAATTCAAGTTGGAGAGATTTTGATAACTATGGCTTGTGGGCAAGATCAGAATGAGTTGTGTTGTGTGTTATGCTGGCTTTGGTCCATGTATCAAAAGGGGATAGGTCAGAAAGTTGTTGGTGGCCTATGGTGATTGGTATGGGTCTTTGGCCAAAATGTCAACTTGATGTGTACTTGTGGTATGGGCAATGGTACAACTTGATTTTTGGCTTGCTTTGGCTCATCTTGAATCAAGGAATGCTATGAAAAAGGTCTAGAGGCAATGCAACAAGTGGTTTGTAATTTGTGATATGTTTTGCAAGTTGGTTCATGTTTGGTTCTTTTGGGATTTCTTGAGTTTCAAGGCATCAAAGTGCAAAGTTCTTTGGCCCATTATGAATTTTAGAGGTCATGTGATCATGTTGTGAAGAAATGGTACACATTTGAGGCCTTTAGAACACTTGATCATACCATTTTACAAAATGCCTCTTTGGTAGAAAACTTCAAATTTTGTGATTTTAGCCAACTTTGACAAGCCATAACTTTTGATCCAAAATGAATTAGGTCATGTTATTATACTTTTTGAAAAGGGAATGATCCATTCTACAACTTTCATGACCAAAGTTTTTCCATTTGAAGCATTTTTGAATCAAAAAGTAAAGGTTGAAAAAGTTTCCCAAAATGGCAATTTTCATTAAAAGTCAACTTTCCCAAAAAGTCAACTTTGCAAATGACTTGAAATTCTTCAATTTTATGAACTTCTAACATCTTCTATGATCAAATAAAGATCATACACAATCAAAATGATGAAGAACACCCTTTGGTTGGGTCATTGGGGGCCTCAGATGCCCTGATTTTGCACTGACTTGTTCAAAAAGTCAACTCTTGATCAGATGACTTCCCCATGGAATTTCTTCATGAAAATTGATATGCATGCTCCCTATACCATATAGAGACCAATAGAAACAAGAATGACCAAAAATTTTGGAGTTATGGCCTCTGAAACCAAAACCCTAATTCTAGGTCATCTGTGTAGTCAAACCTGGCTCTGCTTCCATGCCATCCTCAGTTCTTGTGATTCTTTGGTATTCTTGACTTTGAGGAGATATAATATTATGCTTGAACACACATGGACCCCTTTGAAGTGATTGATGACCTTTGGAGTGGCTCAAGAAGCCCTTGGATTGCTCAGATCACAAACCCTAGATGCAGATGACTTAGAACCAATGCAATGAATCAAAAATGTGGTATGAGATGCTATGATTGGATTTATGCATATGAAAACATCACAAGCCATGGTGTGAATGGGTGAGGGCAAATTTGGGGTGTTTACAGCTTGCAAGAAATAACAACCTACCACTACACCACTTCACAATTAATGTTTATTATTTTAAATCAGTTGATAATTAGGTAACATAAATAATCCCTAGCAATCTTGATGTTTGCAAACGATCCCAAAATGTGAATCTTGGTGTCAACAATCACAATCCCTGTCTTCGACGCATTCTCAATAGCAAACTTAGTCTTATCACCTTTTCCAGACAATCTTGCAATAGCACGAGATAAGTGATCCCCTCGAAGTGTATTAACATCTTTAATCTCAAAGGAATCAACATAGAGTTCATCCAACCGAAGAATTGCAATATCATCTATAACATCAAAACCCAGCATGAAAGAATGGACAAAATCAACACACTTTTTCTGGGAATTTAATGACCTAGAATCCCTATCAATTTTCATCTGCTCGTATAAAGGCGTATAAATCTCCATCCAAATTTTCTTGAGAGTGTTGGATTTATTAATTCAACGTCACCCTTAGGGATTCGATGGGCTTAAGATCCCAACCCATGGCGCTTAATAGGCGCAACCCCTTGAGGGCTATATACTATAAGGAAATAAAGTTGCGCCTTCACTAACAACAATTGCTTTTAGTGAAGTGGTAAGCGCTTGATCCTACAAGTGGTATCAGAGCAAGGCCATGGGTTCGAATCCTCCTGGCTGACACTAGGGGGAGATTGTTGGATTTATTAATTCAGTGTCACCCTTAGGGATTCGATGGGCTTAACATCCCAACCCATGGCACTTATAGGCGCAACCCCTTAAGGGCTCTATACTATAAGGAAATAAAGTTGCGCCTTCACTAACAGTAATTGCTTTTAGTGCAGTGGTAAGCGCTTGATCCTACAGAGAAGAGTATAACGATGTGGTGGAACAAATACCTTGCGAAATTGAACCTGTCCGCTAGACATCTCATGAGTCTTTAGATGCGCAAATTGAGGCTTTGGAGGTAAAACTTTTGATTCAGCTAAGACTGTGTCAACTTCCATCAAAGACGATGCCATTGTGAAACTTTTAAAAGAGCAACAAAAAGTTGATTATAATTTAGATGCATAAACACGGAGGTGCAGCGGCTAGGAGTTGACATGTATCATAAACCAAATCAAATTAACCCATATGTGAATGAAACAATTTCATGCCTCTTGTTCCTAATTAATTTGTGGATCTGATTATGTGAATGAACCGATTTCATGCCTCTAGGTTCTAAACGATGGCAACCGATAATTAGGTTTTGATATAAAGGTTATAAACGATGGAAATTGGGCAGTGAGAAAAAGAATTTAGACAATGAAGCCAAATCATTGTGTAAGAATTACAAACAAGTGTGAAGTGGTGTAGTGGTTTAATATGTTTTGTATCAACCAAGTGATCATGTGTTCAAATCCTAGGTTCAACAATTTTTTAAAGAATTTTTCTGGAAATTTAATAACCTAGAAGATGAATGTATACCAAGTCACGTTCCACGCGTATAACCAAATGCCACATCAGATGCTACCCAAGCAAAAATTGATGTCGTTAGTAACAAATGGACAGAAAGGACTAACTGGACCTTTTTGAACAATTAAATGACTACTTTGAGAAGATTTTACCCTATACCCCTACAATTTTTTCAAAATACCATTTTTGACCTTATTTTTATTTTATTATTTTAATTTTTATCATTCCTTTCAGACCGCCAGACTTCCGAAAAGTTAACCCCAAAAATCAGCGTATCGAAAGACTTGAAAAATGACATCCGATATATTTATTTTTATTCCGGAAGACATTGAGACACACTTTCGGTGTGCAAGTTTTCATTAACCGGAAGACTTAGTGAATGTCTTCCGGTTCTGAACAGTCAAATTAAGCCTTCCGGTCTGTGTTATAGGCTATTCCAGAACACTTTCATTAAGAGTTCCGGTATGTAACAATTAATGTACCAGAACACTATTAATAAAGTCTTCCGGTTCTCTATTTTTTTAACAAAATTTTGTGTTCTGGTACAACCTACAACACAAACCGGAAGGCTTAGTTTGACTGTTCAGAACCGGAAGACATTCACTAAGTCTTCTGGTTAATAAAAACTTGCACACCAGAAGTGTGTCTCAATGTCTTCCGAAATGAAAATAAACATACCAAATGTTATTTTTCAAGTCTTCCGGTACATGGATTTTGGGGTTAATTTTTCGGAAGTCTGACGGTCTGACATGAATGGTAAAAATTAAAATAATAAAATAATAAAATAAAAACAAGGTCAAAATTGGCATTTTGAAAAAATTGTAAGGGTATGGGTATAAATGCCGGGGTATAGGGTAAAATCTTCCTACTTTAATACTTTTTAAAGATAAGAGACTAAATTGGACCCTGAGGTAAAGTTAAGGGACCAATTTGGGTATTTTGCCTAAAAGTTAAGTGCATGTCTTGTTATTCAATCCAATACTGCTCCATCACACGCCGTAATTAGGGGTCTAAATAAGGCATGCCAACTAATAAGGGTCTACGACCTAGCCTACACAAGACCCATGTCAGACCAAACTTTTTTTAATTTGAAAATTCCTAGGATTTTTTTATAAGCCTATTTAGCTAAAAATAAATATAGGCCACACATGCCATAGAAAGCTTTTTAAACCTATTAGTTCGACATATGTAAATAAACATGAATAAATTTATTATTGTTAAATTAAATTTTATACTTTAAATTAAAATACGAAAATAAAGCTTATTTATCTTGAAGAACTTATGACAATTAGTTGTAAAAACCTTATGAAAAATGTCATAAGTTGTTGTCTTAAGTTGTTTTCATAAGTTCTTTCAAACAAATATTATCACAAAATTTATGCTAATAGGTAAATTCGAATGAGTCAATGAAAACAAACATTTAGTCTAATTGATCTCTTAATTTGTTATTCTATTTAACATTAGTTGAATTTCTTATTTACAAATGTTCCAATAAAGTAGGCATTTAAGTAGGTTAGTAGGCCAATTAGGTCTACGAAAAGGCTAGACTCAGACCTAAGAATAAGCCTATGATATGATAAAGGTAGGATTAGGATTTAAATTTTTTAGAAGACTAGGTTCAGACTTGGCTAAGCCTAGCTCGACCATCTTATACCCACCCCAAGGTAATAGATAAATCGCTTATATGGCCAGCCTTCAAAACATAAAACCAAATTGATTCTCGGCGACTTGAGCCTCATTTCTTAATCTTTGTTCAATTATTATTTCTCATAAATTCATGATATGGCTCATAAGATTAATCCCCATATCATTTGCACAATTTTGTATATATCCCTCTTGTTCTTATATATTGGAACTAAAGTGTTACTTCTCAATTCATCCGACATGCGATTTGACCTTATAATTTTATTAAAGAGTTTGGCGAGCCACTCAATACCTCTATATCCAAGATTTTTTTCACACTTTAAATATGTATGTTGTCTGGTTCAACCACATTAATGTTACTCATTCTTTTCAACACTTACTTTACCTCTTGTTTCTGAATCCGATGGTAGTAATTATAGTTCCAATCTATTTCACTAATGTCGAGTCTGCTAGAGTCTGGTGAGATATCATATCCTTCATTAAATAGGTTGTAGAAATACATCTTCCATCTATCCTTTATATCTTTTTCCTAAACCAAGACTTTGCCTTATTCATATTTAGCACACTCTACTTGATCCAAATTTCTAGTCTTTCTTTCTCTTTCCTTAACAAGCATATATATATATATATATATATATATGAGTAAGGATCAACTTACTCCATAATCCTAGCCTTTAAATTAGATTCAATCAATTGCTAAATTAGCATTTATACTTATAATCATTCGATTGAATCTAATTTAAAGGCTAGAATTATGGAGTAAGTTAAAAAGACTTACTCTTGGAGTAAGTTGATCCCTAATATATATATATATATATATATATATATATATATATATATATATATATATATATATATATATATATATATATATATTCCCTCTTTGGTTCCTATGGATTGTTATAATCCGTCAAAATCTTGGGTTCTTGCTTCACTCACCGTCTTCTTGGTATTATTCTTAGATTTCTTGTACTTTTCCCATGTTTTAGCATTTTTACACCAAGAGCAATCTTTAAAACAATCCCTTTTTACTGTATCTTTACTCAAAATAGTTTCATTCCACCACCATGAAGCTTTACCCCTAGGTCCGAAAACCTCTTGATTCACCCAACGTCTCTTTGGCCATTTTTCTAATCTTTTTGGTCATCTTATTCCATATATAATTTGCACTTCCTTGTGGTTGTCCAAACCCTCCCTCTAAGATCTTGTGTTGGAAAATTCCTTATTTTTACCCTTCAAATGCCACCACTTGATCCTTGGCGTTACCACATGACTTATTCTCTTTTCTATCCCCTTAATTCTTACATCCATAGCCGAAACTCTATGTTGGATAATCAAGCTCTCTCTAGGAATACCTTTACAGTCCAAGCAGATCTCTATCAGACTTCCCGATAAGAAAGAGATTTATCAGAGAAAATGTCACCCCATCTTTTTAAGTGATAATGTGTTCATCTCTTTTCCAAAACCATGTATTTTTTATTGCAAGATCAAAAGCCTAAGAAAACTCTAAGATGGACTTACCTTCCACACTCACCTCCCCTTGGCCAAATCCCACATACACGCTCTTAAAACCTCTTGCTATACTACCTACATGTCCATTAAGATCCACTCCTAAGAAAACCTTATCTCCTTTTGGGTATATCCTGAAGTAAACCTCCTAACTCCATATAATTTACCTTAAAGTGTTATGCTAACCCATCATAAGGTCCGTAAGCACTGATAACATTAAATGTGTTTTGTTCCACGATAAAGTTCAAGGCTTTGATTAGATCTCCTATTTTTTTCACATCCACAACATCCTTCTTCCACTCCTTGTCCATAATAATCCCCACCATGTATTTTAATCTAACTTTTTTGCTGTACCAAAACTTAAATCCTGAGTTGTTTAATTCTTTCGCTATTCATCCATCCACTTAGTTTCTTGTAGGCATATAAAATTGATCTTCCTCCTTACCATAACGTCCACTATTTACATAGATTTTCCAGTAAGAATTCCTATAATCATATCCATGATCCAAAATGAAACATCTTCTCATGAACTAACTTCTCTATCCACGCTTGTTCGCGAAAATATGGGAACCCTAGCTTATTTATAACTAGATCTAAGCGACAATGCAATGAACTTTACTATATAGACAGTGTACTCGAGCCATACAGTGCATTGCTTACGAGCAATAACCTAACATTCACATTATTTCGTAGTTCATCCATGTTATGGAGATTCAACAAAGCGTAGTTGATCTATATTATAGAGATCTGACAAAGTTTTACATTGGTTGTTGACTGTCTAACATAATCCTCTCCTTTTATCTGGACTTGAGACCGACTATGTATAAAAGAAACTACCTTAGACAAGATTAAATACAAAGTAAAAAATAAAACAATAATTATTAATAAAATTTAAAGAGGTAAAAAAAGTAAAAATAGTCTCCATTATGGTTTTATTTTATATTTTTCCAATTGAACTAGGATTAAAATTATTATTATTATTATTATTATTATTATTATTATTATTATTATTATTATTATTATGCATATTATGCACTGTCATTATAAATTTTTTTACACAATCAATACATCACAACCATTTATATATATTACATTATAAAACCATTTATATATATTACATTATAAATGATTAAAATATAAATTAAATTTTAGTTAAAATCTAACAACCATGATTTATTGAAAGTGTAAAATCTCTTTACACCGCCGATACATGCCAATTATTAATTTTTAAATTATTATTGTTATTGATTTTTATTTTATTTAAAATAGACATACAATGGACTGTCTTCTAATGAAAAATCAATAAACGGCATGTCAATATAATAATTTAAAAATAAAAATGTGATTTGTCGAGCATACTTTGATGATTAGTTTACAATGCAAATTTTTATTCTTCTCTTTTTAAAAATAAATAAATTGAAGTGTTTAAATGACTTGTAAGGTTAAAGAATTATAAGTTTTTTTTTCTTTCTAAAAGTTATTTATATTATATTATTGGATTATTATATTATATTTTTGGCGGGAAAATATAGTATATGAATTATATTATAATTTAGTATGATATATAAGATCACGATATTCCGTAAATTTGGTTCAAACAATCGATAATTTGAGGTCCCTAAATAATTAGACTTAAGACCTAATCGATTAGATAATTAATTACTCTCTGTTGAAAGTGCTGTTAAATGCAGTATTTTTCTGTCTGCAACAGCAGTAACCGGTTACCCACCGGTGAGTAACCGGTTACCACTGTCAAAAACAGAAAAATACCAGCATTAACAGCAATGCACTTTAGTTGTAGTTTTGATATTTTTTGGTTCTCTCAATTGTATCAATGTATAAATACTCTCTGTAATTCCCAATTCCAATTAATGCCAAATTGAATTCATCCCAATTACTCTCTCTTCTCTAATTCTCTTTCTCTTTCAATTTCATCTTCTTCCCCAAATTCTATTTCCACCATTTTTAAACCTTCACTTTCAAATTCTGTTTTTGTTGTTTATGTTTGTTCTAACATTTGGCATCAAGAGCTCCGGTTATTGATCCGATTCCGCTGCAACAATGGCTACCGTTTCCAATGATCGAATTCCCACAAATCTTCCAATTCTTGATTCGAAAAATTACGACAAATGGGCGAAACAAATGAAGGTTCTGTTTGGTTATCAAGAGGTGCTTGAGATTGTCATCAATGGAGTCACACCATTGGGGGAACAAGCTACCGACACGATTAGGGCTACACACAAAGAAGAAAAGAAGAGGGATTACAAAGCCCTATTCTTGATTCACTCTTGTGTTGATAACGACAACTTCGAGAAGGTTGGTGATTGTGAATCCGCGAAGCAAGCGTGGGAAATCTTGGAGAAAGCTTATGCCGGTGCCGCGAAAGCGAAGGTGGTAAGGTTACAAACTTACAAGCGTCAATTTGAGCTAAAGAAGATGGAAGACAAAGAAACGATCAACGACTACATTACGCGCATTACTCGGTTAGTCAATCAAATCAAGTCTTGTGGCGAAACGATCGTAGAGCAGAATGTTGTATCGAAGGTGTTGCGTTCGTTAACATCGTGGTTCGATAACATTGTGGTTGCTATTGAAGAATCAAAGGATCTAACGACTATGAGCAAGGATGAGTTGCAAAGTTCGTTGGAAGCGCATGAGCAAAGGATGGATGAGAGATGTGTCGAAGCGAAAGCGGAGATCGCTTTGCAAGCGCGTTTGAATGAGAAAAGCAAGAGGTCGAAAGGAAAATTTGTAGCTAGAGGTAAGCCAAATTTTCAGAATTTTGGTGCAAACAATTCTCAAAATTCGAAGAGTTCGATGTATGAAAAGGGTGAGAGCAGCTCCAAGGAGAGTGATCGTAGTAGTGGTTTCAAAAAGGATTGGAGTAAAGTTCAATGCTTTAGGTGCAAAAAGCTTGGACATGTTCAATCGAAATGTTATGCAAAATTGAACAAGACTCGCGATGATGAAGCCAAGGTTGCTAGAGAAGAGGTGGAGGATGAAGACACGGTTCTAGTGATGATCACAAAGGAGAATTATGGCATTGTGGATGTTCCGGACAGCAGCTACTGTCATGACAGTTTGCGGGACAGCAGCTGTACCGTTTCGGAAAGTGGTAAAAAAATGTGCTCGGATCGAAATGCATTAGTTACCATACGTGATGGAGTTCAAAGTAAAGATGAATGGTACTTGGATTCCGGTTGTTCAACACATATGACGGGTCGAAAGGATTGGTTTGTGCAAATCAATCAAGCGACAAAGAGTAAAGTCAAGTTTGCCGACGACACTACTTTAAGCGCGGAAGGGGTTGGAGACGTTTTGATCGGAAGGAAGAGTGGAGGTTTTTCAAGGATCAAAGATGTCTTGTACATACCGGGAATTAGGTGCAATCTTTTAAGTATTGGTCAATTGCTTGAAAGAGGGTACTTAATTCGGATGGAAAACAAGATGATGCGTATTTTAGATTCAAAAGGTGTGTTGATTCTAAAAGCGCCGATGGCTGCCAATAGAACCTTTAAAGTTGAGTTAAGGGTTATGGAGCATCGTTGTTTGGCTACCGCGGTGAGTAGAGAGGAGTGGCTATGGCATTACCATCTTGGTCACCTTAACTTTAGGGATCTTAAGATGTTGCAACAAAGTGGTATGGTAACGGGGCTGCCACTTATTAGTGTTCCGACAGAATTGTGTGAAGAATGTGTGACATCCAAGCAACACAAGAATGTGTTTAGCAAGGATGCGGGTCGGAGAGCCAAAGACCTACTTGAGGTGGTGTATTCCGATGTTTGTGGACCGATGCAAGTAGAGACTTATGGCGGCAATCGATATTTTGTTACGTTCATTGACGATTTTAGTAGGAAACTTTGGACTTATCTTATCAAGAGAAAGGATGAGGTGTTTGGTGTGTTCAAGAGTTTCAAATCCTTGGTGGAGCGTCAAAGCGGCCGGAAGCTCAAAGTTCTCAAAACGGATGGTGGAGGTGAGTATACCTCTAATGAGTTTGGGAATTTTTGTGACCTTGAGGGTATTGTGCGTGAGGTGGTGCCTCCATATACGCCTCAACAAAACGGGGCTGCCGAGAGGAAAAATCGTACAATAATGAACATGGTGCGTAGCATGCTTTGTGGGAAGAAATTACCTAAGGAATTGTGGGGTGAGGCCGTATCTACAGCTACCTACTTGTTGAATAGGTGTCCTACTAAGAAGCTGCAGAATATCACACCTGAAGAGGCTTGGAGTGGTTTCAAACCTAGTGTGGTTCATTTGCGCGTTTTTGGATCGATTGCGTATCGTCACATACCGAATCAACTTAGAAAGAAGTTGGATGATAAAGGTGAAAAGTTGATACTTGTTGGATATCATTCTACTGGGGGATACAAGCTGTTTGATGAGAAGAATCGGAAGATCGTGATAAGCCGGGACGTGCTGTTTGATGAAGTGAAAAATTCTGCAGCAACAGCAGTAACCGGTTACCCACCGGTAAGTAACCGGTTACTGCAGAAAAATCAGCAACATCAGTTTTTTGAATTGTCTGATTCGGAGGCGTCCGATTCCGCTGTACCTGCACCTACAGCAGCTGAAAACAATGTTGTTAATGAGGGTAGACCTGTGAGGCAAAGAGCTATGCCTCAAACACTCCGAGACTATGAAAGGTTCCTAGATACCGAAGTGAATAACGATGGTGATTTTGTTCATTTCGCACTTATGGCCGAATCTGAACCGGTAAATGAGGAGGAAGCCTTAAGTGATCCTAAATGGATATGTGCAATGAAGGAGGAGTTGGAATCTATTGAGAAGAATGGTACTTGGGAGTTGGTCGATTTACCGCTTGGAAAGAAACCGATAGGTGTGCGTTGGGTCTATAAAGTCAAAGCAAATCCTAAGGGTGAAGTGATCAAGCATAAAGCTCGATTAGTGGCTAAAGGGTTCTTGCAACGTGAAGGTATAGACTACGAGGAGGTATTCGCACCGGTGGCTAGACTAGAGACTATTCGTTTGGTTGTTGGGATGACACATAACAACAATTGGGTGATCTACCAAATGGATGTGAAATCGGCATTTTTGAATGGTCCTCTTGATGAGGAAGTTTATGTGGGGCAGCCACCCGGTTTCGTGATTAAAGATCAAGAGAGGAAGTATTACAAGCTACATAAGGCGTTGTATGGTTTGAAACAAGCTCCAAGAGCTTGGAACAAACGCATTGACGGCTTTCTTGTTGACATCGGTTTCAAACGATGTGTATCCGAACATGGTGTTTATGTGAGGTCGGATACGATTGATGGTGTTATCATACTTTGCTTGTATGTTGATGATCTCTTGATTACGGGCAACAATGACAAGTGCATTTCAAGGTTCAAAGAAGAGCTCATGAGTGAGTTTGAGATGACGGATCTTGGTGTGATGAGTTACTTCCTTGGCATAGAGTTCCACAAGTCAAAAGCGGGGCTGCTTATGCATCAAAGGAGGTATGCACTTGATATCTTGAAAAAGTGTGAAATGGAGCATTGCAACGCTTCTAATACGCCTTGTGAAGCAAGAATGCAGCTGTCCAAAAGTGAGGATGAGAATGATGTAGATCCAACACTTTACCGGAGTTTGATTGGATCGTTGAGGTACTTGTGCAATACGCGACCGGATTTGGCTTTTAGTGTCGGTATTGCTAGTAGATTCATGGAGAGACCTAAGGTGTCACACTTGGCAGCGGTTAAGAGAATCCTTAGATACGTGAAAGGTACTCTTGGTTGCGGAATTCTATTTCCCGCATCGGATATGGGACGCAAATGTACTTTACTAGGCTACACCGATTCCAATTGGTGCGGAGATAAAGATGATCGAAAATCAACGGCGGGTTACATCTTTATGTTCGGTAATACACCAATCTCTTGGTGCTCCAAGAAGGAACCGGTTGTAGCACTCTCTTCTTGTGAGGCCGAGTACATTGCGGCTTCGTTGAGTGCGTGCCAAGCTATGTGGCTTATGAATCTAATGAAGGAATTGGGATGTGGTGATGATGTTACCACATTGTTTGTGGATAATGTTTCCGCGATTAATCTTGCGAAGAATCCGATTGCACACGGAAGGAGCAAGCACATTGAGATGCGGTTTCATTACTTGAGAGAATTAGTTGGTGACGGAAAGCTTAGATTGAGCTATTGCCGAAGCGAAGACCAAGTTGCAGATTTGTTGACGAAGGGTGTGACAAATGAGGTGTTCAAGAGACTAGTGAAGAGCTTGAACATGCTGGACTTGGATCAACTAAAGTGAGGTGGTGTGTTGAAAGTGCTGTTAAATGCAGTATTTTTCTGTCTGCAACAGCAGTAACCGGTTACCCACCGGTGAGTAACCGGTTACCACTGTCAAAAACAGAAAAATACCAGCATTAACAGCAATGCACTTTAGTTGTAGTTTTGATATTTTTTGGTTCTCTCAATTGTATCAATGTATAAATACTCTCTGTAATTCCCAATTCCAATTAATGCCAAATTGAATTCATCCCAATTACTCTCTCTTCTCTAATTCTCTTTCTCTTTCAATTTCATCTTCTTCCCCAAATTCTATTTCCACCATTTTTAAACCTTCACTTTCAAATTCTGTTTTTGTTGTTTATGTTTGTTCTAACACTCTCATGAATTGTTTCCTTTTTCTTTATCAAACTTTAGCCTATAACCAGAGGACTTCCTTCTGTTATAATTTATGAGAGTTAAAATTGGTGTGTTCCAAAATGACAAGAAAATTGGAAGAGAATAAACACTTCGTTCGTGAAGTGTTGTTGCGGAATGAAAATAGGAAATTGTTGGAAACATGACAACTTTTGGTTAAAAGGTATTGTTTCATCAAGGGTCGCAACCTTGTGAAACAACACATGTATGCCTATAAATACCTCATTCTGGAATTCAAAAAATTATTACAAACCAAATATTCTCTTATACAAAATTCAAAACACTTTTCGCTACATAATCGAGTTTTCGTCGGTCTTGCGCAAACTCGATAAAAGGTTGAATTATTCGGGTATTCATGCGTTTTCGGTTTATATTAAATTTTTATCAATCTTAAAAGTATTTTAAATAATGATAACCGATGCATTTATATCAAGAAGTAAAACAATAATCGTAATCAGGAATCAGATATGTTTTTATTGTTTTAATAAAAATCAAATCATGATTATTGTTTTTTCGGTAATGATTATATGATATGGAGATATTATAATTAATTAATATGAAAGTATTTTGAATTAAAGATAAACTAAATGCATTAATGTTAATGGTTGAATAATTATGATATTACTTAATTTTATGATTTTCTTGTTATATAAATCAATGCGGTAATCATGATTTTAATTCGAGAAATTATTAATAGATCAATTGTTAAATGATTTACCGTTTGACAATATAATTATTAAACGAAATATTGTATCTATCCATTTCATATATAAATAATGAGTATGGTAATTTAATTTATGATATATGTTCTTTATAATTGTTTGGCTTAGTAAATAGTACAATAGTAAGAAGAGACAAATTCAAATGTATCATAAATCTTGAAATTGTATAAGGCTTTGTAGAATTAGTTTGTAATGAAATATGGGTTAATGAAATATATCTTTCTCCATTTATTTTCGGTACAATATACATATACATAAAACACATATTGTTTTGGTTTCATGTTTCAATTATAATATTATTAGATGGATATATTAAATTGAAATATGGAATTATTAATATTTAAATTTGTTAATTATCAAAGTGACCAAATTCATTAAAGTTTATGATTTCAAACTATGTAATTGAATTTTGATTTGAAATATGTGAATAATATGTTTGTGTTCAAAGAGACTTATTATTATAAGATATATAAAGATCGATCATTTAAAGAGGGATCATGACTTATATAGACTTTTGAGTTTGAAATATAATGTAATTATTGAATTTTTAGATGTGGAATTTTGAGAACCTTATCGCAGAGGATAAGGAATTCAAGTTTCTCACAAAGGAAGAACCTCATGAGGAAGGTTCTCTACAGATTGTTGAAACACAAACCAAAAGTCGTCACTAATGAAGAATCTCGTGAGGAAGATTCTTTATGGATTGTTGAAAAACAATCTGAACTTAAAAAAAGCAAGAGAGTCCGAAAGACTAAGGATATAGGACCGAATAAAATGGACGATCAATTCATTTCTTTTATTTAGTGGAAGGAAATCGTAAGAATTTCGTTCATATGCTTCCTATTAGTCTTCAAGTGGAAGAAGATCCTAAAACTTATAAGGAAACAATAACTTCAAGGGACTCCTCTTGTTTAGAAGTAAATATCATAGTGTGATGGTACACTAAACACCTACAAGTCTAGATTAATGACCAATGATTTTTTAAACAAAAAGAATGTGTTTATCATTTTGACAAATATGCACTAGTAACAGGGCAAGCACAACGAAAATTAGAGTATCATTTGCATTAGCTTCTTTGTATGACCATATAGTTCTTCAAATGAATGTCAAAATAACATTCTTAAACAGATATCTCGATGAGGAGATTTATATGGAGCAACTAGAAAGATTATTGTAATAAATAAATGGTGTGCAAGCTTGTCAAATCCTTGTATGTATTAAAACAAATATCGAAAATGACATCAAAAGTTTGACTCTGTCATTTTAAGATTCGTCAATTAAGGGGATACACACAACTTAGTGGATAATTTTCAATCCTTATCAAAACACTAATTCAAAGAGTTTGTCATCATCAAAATGGGGAGATTGAGAAGAATATATCATATATCTAGTTCAATTTTGATGAAGACAAAGACTAGCAAAGGAGAAAAGGTTCAAAAGTGTCATGCACATCAATGATGAAGTTAATCGAGAAGGTTTAGCATAGAAATTCAAGTGAAGATTCGAGAAAAGTGAACATAAATAAGGTGCTCATTGTAATTTATAATATACTACTTTAAATTGCTCATAATTGCATCTCCCACTTCATCTAAAACCTTATTGCATCATCAAACATGATTATCTAAAAATATTCTTCATCTGATTCTTGTTACAAGTGTTTTTACATAATGTTGTGTGAGAATATTGTGCTATTCACTTGTCTCCATTTTGATTATATGATTGATCATTAGAAACAAGATGGATAGAATTTTAGAAACGAAGAGGTTTCTAACTTCCACATTCAAGATGAATAATCTTGGACTAGTTGACACACTTTTGTGGATCAATGTAAAGTGAAATAGCGGGGGTTATGAACTTAGTCAAACACACTATGTTGAGAAAGTGTTTGATAAGTTCAAACACTTATGATTTAAGGAAGTGACTACTTCATTTGATCCTAGTGTGAAACTTCAAAAGAATGATGGAAGAGTTGTGACTCAATTGGAATATGCAAGTGTATGCAGTGTACTAGAACCGACATAACATTTGCAATTAGTAAAATGGGTAAATTTTACTAGAAATCCAAATGGTGAGCATTGGAAGGACATCATTAGAATTTTCGACTATCTTATGAAAAAAAACAAAAATCTTGATCTACATTATGGTAGATTTTCTACCATATTAGAAGGATATACCAAGGCAAGTTGGATATCGAGTGTTTAATATAATAAATTTTTATTTGGGTGGATATTTACACTAGTTGAGGGTGAAATTTCTTGGAAGAGCAAGAAATAAATGTGGATCACTCTCTCAACCATATAATCAGAGTTTGAGACTCTTGCTTCTGTTGGTGAAGAAGCAGAATGTTTGAGAGACATTTTGTTGGAAGTTTCATTGACTAAAGACAATGTTTCAAAGTGTTGATACATTGAAGTAGTCAAACCACTTTAACTAAAGCATATAAAAATGTATAATAGAAAGTCTAGGCAAGTAGGACTTAGACATCCTTTCATGATAAAATTGATTAAGGATGTAATCATTCACACATATACGCTCGAGCTATAATTTGTTTGATCCATTTACTAAGCCACTGGCCAAAGACATAATAAACACAACCTCGAGAGGTAGGAGGTTGAAACTCCTTGAGTAAGAGTTCCGACAGTGGTGGCAACCCAATCTTATGTTAGTAGAACATTAACCTCAAGATTCAATGGGTAACAATAAGTCGTTGATTTGGATGTTTGTCGAACATTTCGTGATAATATTAACCTGTTAAAATGAGGGATGGGTTTTACTTTAATTCTTAATGAAGTTCAATACCTAGGGTATGTGTCTCATGGAAAATGATACAATATAAACTTCACCTATGTGAATTTCAAGATGGTGTCGCTTCAAAGTGAGAGTTGGAGTTTCTCTCATGGAAAATTCATGAAAAGAGGAAAAGCAGATGACCATAAATAGTGCTAGGAGAGAGATGTAGGTGAATAACCATTAAATAGTATGTGTATGGTAATGTCGATCTAATCACATGGGATACCAAAATTTCAAAAAATCACTTAATTTTGAAGCCATTTCAAATAAATTTTCATAAAAATCATTTTTGAAATACATTTTTTTTCAAAATTTGTGATTTCGACTATATTTTGGTCTTTAATAATGTATATTTATGGTGTACGACGTCAAAATTAGTCTTGCAATTTAGAAAAAATAAATATAAAAAAACTTGTAATATTTTGAAAAATGGTTTTACAAAATCCATTTTTGAAAATACTAAGAAAAAATCCATTTTTTTAAAACTAAAACAAACAGTCTTCAATGGAAGATGATTTGGTTTATCTTGAATACATGAAATGTCATGTTCCATTGTTCCCATTCTACGTTAAGGATGGAGATAGATTGATATTAGCACATGATGAAATTATCTATAATCAGATGGATAAGAGTAAAGAGAAGTATAAATTCCAATGAAATATGCTGGCTTTCGGCCATTGATTATGTTGAAAGCTTGGTGTCAACTCATTGGAAGTAAGTTCTTTTGCATCTGTCATGTTATATTAACATGTGTGATGCCTTAGGTTGATGATATTGTAGAAAGATTATCTATTGGTCATTGTTTACTGTTTGGAAATCTACGGAATTGAATGAGTTTTTATATTGATTCTCACAAAAGAAGATTTATTCTCTCTTGCGTATTGCACCTATAGATCTGATGAGGACAAGAAAAACCACAATTATTTAAATCTTCTAACTTTAGTAATTTCATTTACAAATTTTACAGATTATTCAACAGAGACAGAGTGATCTAAATACAGTGTATAGAGCTCAGCATTCATATTTTCCCCTTTGGTGATATTATTTCATATCTTTGTAAGTAAAGAAAGAAAATTAGGATTACAGATGAAGTATTGGTCATTACAAAATGGTAGTGATTATGATAACATATAATGTTTTATAGACTACTGTATAGACTATCAACAATATGTGTGAAGGAGTTCTGTCTAGTGGAGGGCACATGGTCTAGATATATATAATTATATTTTTTTCCTAATAGTAGGATTAAATTAAAGTTCAACCTTAAATCACAATTTTTTATTTATTTATTTTACTTTGGTTTTGGATATACTTATGAAATAAATCTAAAAATATGTATGTTTTTTTTAATCCATGTAGCCGACTCATTTAGTTGCATAAAGTTTAATTGTTTGTTTGTATTAGGGATGACAAACGGGCGGTCCGCTTTGTTTATACTTGTCCTGCAAAAATTCGGAAAAAAAATGGGATGGGCATAACGGACATAGATAAGGGTGAAAGTTTAGAACTTTAATCCATCCGTACAAAAAAAGAGGATGGGACAGGCCTGCGGATATTGCATATTTTAAATCTAAAAATGCAAAATACAAGTTAATGTCAGTGTCTGCAAAAGTCTGCAAAAAAAAAAAGGTGGGACGGGACATACACATTAGAGGGTATGAGTTTAAATCATTTACTTGCTTCGTACTAAAGTGCGGGAAGTACGAGCATGGCCAATGGGCCTTGCCCGTTTTGCTACCCTTAATTTGTATGTATGTTTTTTTGCATATGGTATATTCATACTTGAATAGATGAATTAAATGAAAGATTGAAGACTAACCTTAAAAGTGTATGATATGCGTGAGCATAATCCAGATAAAATATAAAAATTGGAGACTAATCTTAAAAGTGTATGATCTACGTGAGTATATAAAATATAAAAATGTAATTTACTTTTCTATTTTAACCGTGAAAGTTGAAGATCTTATTATTATACTTCACGTTTTTCAATTAAAATATCTTGAGTACATAATATAAATGGATGAAGAAGTACAAAGAAAAATCTACACACCTATGTCACACAACACAAGCAGAAAAGAACAATAATGAAGAACGTCAAAGTAAAAGGTTGTGTATAATAGAAAGCTCAAAAAATAAAACAAAATCAATGGTAGACCTCAAGCTTGAGGTTGGTCGAGATCAATGAAAAGCCTAAGCCAGAATGTTTGAGGGTTGGAAAACCCTCCAACAACTAGAGCAATGAAGCTAAGTTGAATATCATGCATTTTAAACATATTCTATCATTTTCATGTCTATATGGATAAATTTTGGGTTAGTGACTAAATCATTGCTGGTGGAGGTAGATCATGGGGCATGATCCTTATGTGGAAAAATTCTATCAACCTATCCATAATTGATAGCAATAAAATGATCATTGGCTATTATTTTGGCACTCATGATATTAGAAACTTAATTAGACTTACTAACATATATGGTTACCTGTTGAAAATAGTATTGGTTCGTTGAAAATAGTATTGGTTCTATCAAGGGTGAGTGTTTATTTTGTTGTATCCACAGGGATTTATGCGATATCAATGATGTTCAACATTCACTATGATTTTTAGCTTGAGTTTGCAAGTTTAGTTTTAAAGCTACGCTATGGAAAATAAATTACTAAAAAATAAAGCTTTAGAGAAGTGAGTACTTGTCAGGATTGAACTTCATCCACCGCTAAAATATGTAATTTACCAATTAGATATGTACAATATATGCATTTATCAATATCACCACATATTGCTTACAACAAAGTTTATGTCTAAACTTCCGATGAGATTTCTACCATATTGCTTAATCAACAATCTCTCAGCCTATTAAACAATATGGAGCATTAAGACTCGATACGCAAGTGAATGTTAAATCTAAATCTATATTAAAAGTTTAACGTCTAACCGATGATTATCCTAGATCGATATTCGAAGGGTATTTCTAAATAATTGTTCAAATACATATGTAAACAGTGAAACAAAGATAACATCGATATATATTCATAAATAGATTGTACATAACTCTAGTGTAAAACATCGGTTCGGTTTGGAGTATAGCCAACTCAAAAATCCAACTTGGTTCGAGATCATCTTGTGAAAAAACTCAGTTTGGCCTAGAGACTAGTCGCTCAAAGCTCTGCTCGTTGTTTGGAGTGAAGACTAACCGTTTAATTCCTCTGTTCGGTGTTTGGTTAGAAGTTAGCTTGAAACTTCATTTTTCTTATATAATATTGTTAATCGGCTTAACCATATAAAATCTCAAAATTATAGGATACTCTAAAGATCAGTTCTTGGGGGAGAGGAGTAGGTCTCATCATTAAGATCAAACATCTATAAATCTCTAGTGTTATCAGTTCTTAACTATTTTACTTTCAAATTATTTCCTTTATCCTTATTTTCTATTTCATAACCATTTTTTTAGAAAATGTCTTTAAACGCTACATTAGAAGATAATATTGTGTTAAACTATCGTTTTACAAACCTACACAATTTGACCCCTCGTTTGTATGGAATCACGCGTTCAAGAGCACTATCCTCATTCCTCTTCTTAATATTGGCAGAAGGGATATCATGCTTTATGCATAATACAATGGCTTTAGATGAATTTCAAGGACTCCAACTCAATGATTACACACATTTTTAGCCAATTCAATTTGCAGATGATACCGTTCTAATTTGTGATGGATCATGGAAGAATTTGTGAAGCATCAAGGCTATTGAAAGAGGCTTTGAATAAGAACAACCATAGAACAAGAACAAGAGGAAGAACAAAAAAAACAAGAAAAACAAGAACAATAACAACAACAACAACAATAATAACAAAAACAAAAACAACAACAACAACAACAATAACAACAACAAAAATAACAAAAACAAAAACAACAACAACAACAACAACAACAAAAATAACAACAACAACAACAACAACAACAAAAACAAAATAAATAAATAGAATCGTTAAACAAGAAACTTTTCATTGAAACAACAATGACAACTAACGTTGCTAAATTGAATCCATGCTTTTAATGCCTAGTTCAATTTGAAGAAGAGACGATGGAGTTCAAAAACTCGTTATTGGAAGAAATGTTTTTGAGTTTTATTTATGGAAGAAATGATGTTTTCAGGTTTGTTTTAGTTGAGGAATAGTATTTCGTAAATGAAATAAGTTTGCAGGCAAAATATGAAGTTTTTCTAAGTGCATATAAGGAAAAAGTGAATGAATTAAGAGCGTTATATATCTTTAATAAAAATAAGAAGTATTCACTTTTCACCATGGTTGGAATTCCAACCGTGGTGAAAATTGGCTTAAAAATAAGTAAAAAAATAAAAAATGTTGGTGATAGGATTAGAACCCATCACAAGACATTACTTTTCAGCATTTTATGAATTCCAACCGTCGTGAAAAGTGACTTAAAATTATGTAACAAAAAAAAATGTTGGTGCTGAGATTTGAAACCATGACTAGACACCACTTTTCAACACAATTGGAATTCCAACCATGGTTAAAAGTGACATCTTCCTACTTTCACAGTGATTGTTATTAAGTACCGAAGTGAATTTCTTTTTTAATAAAATAAAAAAATGAAGGTGACTAAATATCATATATTACTTCGGCTTATTGAATATGCGAGGTAATAATATGTTACGAAATGTATATTTTGTAATAGTGAGCCCCAAATATTGTGAAGTGATTTGGAAGTCGTCCATTTGGAGTTTGAATAGAGTTAATTGTGATGACTCTTCTTTAAAAAACCCTAGGACCTCGGCTTGTGGAGGTATATTCAGAGATCATAGAGGTTGCTCTTTTTTAGCTTTCTCCAATTATTTAGGTGTCACTAATTCTCTCATTACCGAACTTTCTAGGGTTATGTAATCCATAGAGTTTGTTTAGGTGTGACTAACATTCTCATTATCAAACTCTTTAGGGACATGCTAGCCATAGAGTTCGTAAATGAGATGGGTCAGCGTAATCTTTAGTTGGAAACCGACTCTGTTGAAATGGTTCAGACTTTCAAGTCTCCTTTTAGGGTGCCCTAGTAGTTTCGCACCAGATGAGTCAACTGCATTAATATCACATAAAAAATATTATTATTTTTTTGTTTCTCACATATTCAATTAAGGTAATACATACACAGACTCTCTTACTAACTTAAATTTCACTATTACAGACTTCGATTCCACGAATTCAGAAACTGATTCCCACGCGCCGCTGTCATCGTCATTTGATTCTGATGAAGAAATTTATGAATAACTAACTCTATTCACCTTCTTCCTAACAATGATCCTTTTGGAGCCATGATGATCTTCCATATGCTTAATCATGTAAATAATTTCATTGATTTCTACATTAAATACTTGGTTAAGATCAATTGCAAATTTTGTTTTAATAAGAAATCTGGCCACGTCTAAGTTAACTTAACTGTCCATATCTTCATCACAGTATATAAATTCACCAACATAACCAGACACGAGCTTGAAAAATTTGTGACTCCATGCATAACACGGCAAACCGAAGCATTTCATCCATGTTAGACGTTCTTTACCAACACTCATAATTTGGAAATCATATTAAGTTTACTCAACTGGAATCACTGAACATAATTTTAGTAAAAATTGGAAATACCTAAGTGAGACATGTACAATAATAATATGGTCTAATTAGCTTGACGCCCATATACATGCACCTCATTCTTATAATTTTTCAATTTTCTAAGTTTACCCCATTCGTTTTTTTAGAAGGCAAGAAATATATTAATGGGAGTACAAAGTGTACTCAAACAAAATACAAGAGTATAGATAGACAAAAAGCCCCTACCGAGCTAATGAAATTACCCACTAATCGTACCCTATGATAAAAAATGAAGTGGATCTTTGTCGAAAACATAAAGATCACAATTGGGATGAATAATTTCCCCTATAAAAGACCATCTCCATATCAAAAATTAGCCTTCCAAATCAAATCTGAAACATTCCATTTCGCATTCTTGAACAAAATGTCATTCCTCTTTAACCATAAGGTCCAAGTAATTGCCAACCAAACGCTACCCTCGTTACCCTCCTTCAAATTCTTAGATTTCCCAAAAAAATACCATTATAATAAAGAGCTTTTGAAATCATTCGCACCGCCGTAGGAGAACCCCAACCACTCCGCCATTTCGGACCAAAGCAACTTCGAAGCAGAAAAATCAAACAACAAATGTTTTAACATTTCGGGATATCGATCACAAAAGGAACAATTGATGTTAATATCTGAGTTCAAAATTCCACGATGAAGGAGTTTATCCTTTGTCGGCATTTTAAACAAAAAGCACCGCCAACCAAAAGTGTTGATTTTGAGAGAAACCGAAACTTTCCAAATCAACTCAAAAGCTAACTCATCTCTAATTTTCGGGCCATACGGGATACAACAGCAGTTAGACAAAGAATAGAGAGAGTTAACCGAGAAAGAAATGCCATGATTCCAAAAGAATTTATCTCTATCGTCGTTGTTGGGTTTCGAGTGAGCGATGATATTCCTTAACCCGTTGATACCAGTAACAACCTCGCGGAAATCAGTTGCCACATATCCCAATCCAACTGAATTTTCTTGAGAGGCATGCTGAGAGAAAGCTTCTGAAACATGCTGAACTTGCACAGTAGCCTTCTGGACTGAACAAGAAGGAACAAAAGAAAAAATTTGGTTTAGCTGAGTAGTAAACTGTCTAGCCCCTACTGTACCAGAAACCGACTGATTAAAACCAAAATCTGCAACATTTGACTCCATCCAAATATCACTTTGTTGCTGCACTGGAGGTTGGCTGGAGAAAATTGGTTATGTTGAAGCATGCCGCACTCGCTGGGCTTCCTTCTGGACCAAAATAAAAAAGACAGACGAGACTGTTTGAAGTTGCTAAGAAGCAGCCTGTCCACCCTTTGCTGTACCAGAAACAGAGTCCGAAAAAAGCCTCTGCTGATGCATTGCGGATCCTTCATGAAAGGGAAAATAAGAACCTTCCATGCCAAATAAAGTACCTGCATAAGAAAAATCGTTAGTGTTCAAAAACTGCTCCCCGTCATGATTTTCATCGTTGACTGTACTCGAAATTTCATCCCGGGTCTTTATTCTGAGATCACCCCAAGTTCAGCTCCCTTTCGTCCACCCTCCCAAGCTAGCAACTAAGACATCTTTAAGAGAAGATCTAGAAAACTCCTCCAGAAACTCGTTTACGAAACACCCATTACCCGTCCAATTGCCATTCCAAAACAAAGTGTTGTGACCATTACCCACTTGGAAAGTGAAATTTTCCATAAAATATCCTCCTTGAAAAACTTATTCATGGATAATAGATCCATCCACCAAGTAGAGCAAGACGTCTAATTTGATTTCTTGAACCGGCACCCCGAGGTATAAAGACTAATATCACCATATCTAGCTTTCAATATTTTGTACCATAACGCTTCCGACCCTTCAAGAATCCTCCATCTCCATTTGTGAAGTAAGACAACATTAAAGTCTTCAGTTCTTTTCAAATTTAAGCCCCCCACTCCTTCGGATAACACAAAAGATTCTAATTGATCAAATGCACTCTACGTTTCTCCTTAGAACTTTCCCACAAAAAACGGCTTTGAAGTTTGTTAATTTCCTTTTGAATCTTCACCAGAATCTTGTAGAAAGAAAGTTGGAAGATGGGAATGCTAGAGAGCACCGATCTCAAAAGCGTCAATCTTCCTCCAAAACTAAAAAATCTACCATGCCAACTTTGAAGTCTTCTTTCCACTTTCTTAACAAGAGGAGTCCAAATAGATATTCTTCTAGGATTGGACCCTACGGGAATACCTAGAAAATTAAATTCTTTATTTTCGGTTCTACAAGCTAATAAAAGAGACGCCGCTTCTAGAAACGAAGGTATAACATTAATACATATTAGGTTGCTCTTATAATAGTTGATCCCTAACCCCAACACAAGCTCAAAACCCCTCAAAACTACTTTTATAGCCCAAATGTGTCTCCAACTCCCGTCACCTATCAATAGAGTGTCATCCGCAAATTGGAGGATATCAATAAAGCATTTATTCTTAACATTAACTCCCGCAAACTCGCCTACCCTCATCACGTTTCTAACCAATCCCGTAAGACCTTTCGCCACCATTACAAAGAGAAAAGGTGAAAGGGGATCACCTTGCCTCAACCCTCTTCCAACCTCAAATTCCTTTGTTGGACTACCATTGACCAACACGGATTTTTTGCTAGTGAATATCATTACTTCCATCCATTTCATCCAAAGGTTACCAAAACCCATTCGCCGCATCATGTATCTAAGAAAGTTCCAACTAACCTTGTCATAAGCTTTCTCAAAATCCACCTTGAAAAGAGAAACCTCCTTATTCTCTTTATTAGCGAAATCCACCAATTCATTGGCCACTAAGACTCCGTCGAGAAGTTGTCTATTAGGGACTAATGCACTCTGGCAAGAGGAAATGATTGAGTTTAAAACATTCTTCATTCTAGCCGCCAAGAGTTTTGCCAAGACCTTGTACAAGCACCCAACTAGACAAATAGGCCTATAATCATCTAGATTTAAAGGACTATCTCTCTTAGGAATCAAAGTTAATAAGGATGAAGTGATCACCTTTGATAACACTGCTCCGCTATGAAACTCGTTAAAGAATATAATGAAATCCCCTTTTAAGAATTTCCAACACTTGATGAAAAGCAAAGAAAAGCCATCGGGTCCGGGACTTTTAGAACCACCACAACTCCAAACCACACTCTTGATTTCCTCTTCCGAAAAAGGTTTTTCTAGATCCTCCCTCTCTTCCGTATTGAGAAATTTAAACGGAACCCCCTCCAAGGTTGGTCTATCAAAATCCGTTTCCACAAATTTGGACGCAAAGTGCTTCCTAACCTCCTCTTTGACCTCTTTAACCCCAACTAACACGCCTCTATTAGAATTGATAGATCTAGTGTAATTCCGTCTCCTCCTTTATTTCATAATGTTATGGAAATACCGACTATTATTATCTCCATCATTTAACCAATTTAACCTATCCTTTTGGATAAGAATGTTCCATTTAATTCTAAAATTTAACCAAAACTTACTTGTAACTATATTTATTTTCTCTACTTCTTCTTTAGACAAGAATCCCTCTAAGTACTCGGCCATACGATCACTTAAGTTTATGTCTTCGACTCCCTCCTCCACTTCCAAGTCATATTTCCCAAAAACCTCCATTTTCCACTTTATGATGTTTTTTTTTAATAAACGAAGTTTCTCTTTTAACACATAATCTCTCCTTCCAACTACATGAAATTTATTCCACTCCTCTTCAACAAAAGGAATCAAGCTTTTGTTGTTGACCCAATCATTATTGAATCTAAACAGTTTTGGGCCCCAATCCAAAGAATTCACAACTAACCACACCGGGAAATGATCGGAGATGTCTATAGAACCAATGAATTGACCTACGACTCCCTAATTCGTGATGGCACCTTCCGAAAGGATAAAACAATCTATTCTACTCATCGAAGATCCGTCCCCACTATACCAAGAAAATTTCCTTCCTTTGCAAGGGATGTCCACTAACTCGCTTTCTTCAATAAAATCCGCAAACTCTTTCATTTTCGTTCTACGATTATTAGTCCCCCTTCCTTTCTTCTCCCTCGAAGACACAATGGAATTGAAATCTCCTCCCAAGCACCACTCCCCATCCACGAATTTACTCTTCAAGGCAATAAGGTCTTTCCATAACATTCTCTTCGAATCCAAGTCACAAGGTGAATAAACATTCACAATGTAATAGAAAAAATCTTTCCACCCTATTTTAACTCCCACATACCCGACTCCCTTGAAACTATAAATAACCTCCACATTCTCTATCTTCCACAAAATGATGAGACCTCCCGAAAAGCATATTGAATTATTATGAGTCCATCCAATATTTTCCTTGGGCCAAAAACTTCTAGCTAGCCCCTCCGATAAATCATAAATTTTGGATTCTTGTATAAAAAACATGTCCGCTTTTCCGATTTTGATAATATGGCTAATTCTTTTCCTTTTAATAAAATTGCCTCCCCCTCTTATGTTGAAAGTTCCTATGATCATCATTGAATCGGTGTTTTCTCCTTCCCCTCCATCTTTCTTTCCTTATCATTCCTCTCCATATCATTCAATCTCTTTTTGTAATCCAATTTTAGATCTTCCACAACGATACCCAAATTTGAAATTGCTTCCCAAAGTTTACCTCCCACCATTGAATCTAAATTTTCCCACAAACACCTGTTGCTCCTTACTATATCAGATTCTGCTGAGTTATTATCGTAATACTGAGACGCTATTGATTCAACTGAGTTTTCTTCACTTAAAACGTTTCCACCTATAAGCAATGACTCCTTATTGTTGTATTTTCCATTGAAAATGTTGCATTTTTTGAGATTCCCACTTCTTTCTTCCGCCTGCCCCTCTTTTTGACCACTGGTCCACCAATATCTTTATACCTCATAACTTTTGAATTAAAATTACTCCTCCTATTAATTGTGTGGTCCCATCCATTAATTGATACTTCCGCCTCCTTGTTGTTATTAGTCTCTCTAGTCTCATCAACCTTTTCTATCGTGTCAGACAAAGTTACATTATTCTCCTTAAAAAATGAAAAGGTTGGAGAGTCATTTTTACACTTTTCAACTGCCTCATCAAAAGAGCCGGATTTTGACTACATCTCTGAATTGTGACACTGACCCAACACTTCTCCGTCCATGCTATTTCTCTTTTCAACAAGCTCCACTTCCCTATGCGCTACCTGAGAACGATCATCAACCTTCTTCCGACCGTCTTCCATTTCCGACGCCTCCATAACACCTCCAACCTCACCAAGACCTAAACCCCTATCAAAACCTTCCTCACTACCTCATTCCTCCTCCGATCCAGAAGAGCTTGATGAGTTAACAGTTTTCGAAACATTCTCCGTTCCCGAATTTGACACCAAATCTTCCCTCAGAAAAATGGTGAATAACCTCCCATCAATTTCCACCTGAAGTTGATTTTGTAACCGAAGACCAGATGGTATTATAACCATAACCCTCGCCATCTCCATCGACATTCCTTTCAGGGTCTTCTCATCCGTGCAAACGTATTTGCATAACATGTTTGCAATCTTCTCAAAAAACTTTGTGCACCATGCATTACAAGGTGTTCCAAATACGCTAACCCAAATTGTTGTTTCGTTAACTACGTCCGCCTCATCCCACTTTAAAATTTCAGTGAACCATTCCCTCCACCAAGTTGAGCCATCTTCCAACAAACATTCGACTGCTCCGTCTTCCAAATCCTCCAACAGAACTAGAGAAGCCCCCCAGTACGGTCACCTTTATCGTGAATACTCCCTCAAAGTCGAAGTTTCATTGAATGTTATATGTCATGCACAGAATAATAGTTTTCCCCACAAATGCCTTCGTCAATCTAGCCCTAATCGCAGAGGAAGATTGATACGAGAATCCTGTTTTCTCAGTGTGATTTTTGTGCGAAGTACCGACTACATCAGCAAAAGATGTGGAGTTTGATACAAACCTCGTCGGAGCCATTAAAACTCTTTTCGAAGCTCCCCTTATTGTTTCTTCAGAAGATAAGGACCTTCCCCTCATTTCTTCCTCCATCCTTCTTATCAGTACGCAATCCCCTTTCATATCGCGGTAAATTCGCGTGAATCTTCACCCCGTCGATCATTACATTATCGAGTTTGACTCCTAACCTTCGAACGTCTTCCACCTCTGAGAAACGAGCAAATCCAAACCTCTTCCCAAAAGCTTTTCTTCTAGGCGAAACGACCACCTCCACGACATTACCGATACATCCAAAAAGAGCATATAAGTCTCTTGCCGACGATCTCAAAGGAAAATGAGAGATATAAAATGATGGCAAAATACCCAAATTGGTCTCTTAACTCTACATCAAAGTCCAATTTACTAATAAAGAGAATATCCCACTTGGTACGATTGTTACCCCCTCCACATGGGAAAATATCCCACTTGGTACGATTGTTACCCCATTCTGTCTGTTGATCGTTTGCCACGCCATGCCTGAGCTTGTAGATAGAGAGGTTTAGACCTCTCTCTAGAAACACTACTCTCTGGAAATGTTTTTACTGTTTTTTTAGTTCTTATTTTCAATACCTCTCAAATAATACTAAATTATGTACAATTAAAAAGAACATGGTAGAGTATTTATCTCAAAAAGCACTGCATATTTTTAGTAAACAAAAAATCGATAGCCATTTTACAAATTTTATTTTATATATAAAATGTGGTATATTCCGCAATATAGAAAAATCAATATATATATATATATATATATATATATATATATATATCTATCATATTTTCCCACTCTCATTAAAATGCAGTAGAGTAAAATTGGTTTTTGTTTTTGTTTTTTTAGTAGCAAGAAATAATGTAGATGGAAACTCTAGAACTCCTAAAAACTTTTGTAAGTTTTTATCGACTACACAGATAAATGTTTAATTAAAAACTTCAATTGTTAGGATTAGTTTTGTCTATTTGATCTTTTGTAGATATTTTTCGATCCGGTGAAATGTATTATCATGGGTACAATATATTGGATGACATCATGGTATTCTTATATATTATCATTTGTTATGATACATTCAACGACATAATCAAGCAAAGACATTAGATGATCGTGATTTCCTCCACCGTTTAAAAGCTTATATAAATGACATTTTGTACACGTCTAACATCTTGTACTCCGATGAACTATCAAACAACCTATATATGTTGAGTAGTGGATAAGATCCTTATGGAACTTCAATTTAAGATTAGTGAACTACACACACATTCTCCATTATCTTGAAGATTTATTTGCCTTTACAATGTTGGCTAGCCAAGTGGGATATTTGATCTCACATATGAATCTTGCCTACTTGCTTTTTTATTTCTTCACTAACAACTTAATCCTCTTTATTTTCCCATTTTTTTCTTATATGATAGGTTTGGCAATGGAGTTAATAGAAGGAAATGATAAATAATGTTTGTGTTTATAACATGCATGTTTAAAGAACTATATGTGAAATTCTTGCGAAAGGATGGTAAGTTCGATAAGAAGAAGGGTAAAAGTCAGCAAAAGTCTTATAGTGGTGAAATATCTGGTGTTCGATGCTATCATTGTAAGAAGGAGGGTCACATTAGAAAGGTGTGTCCTGAACGCCTGAAAGATCATAGAGGTAATGATAATGGAAATGTTGTCATTGTTCAAGATGATTTCGTCTCATCTAATGTTCTTGTGGTTTCAAGTGACAACTCAAGAAAAGATTGGATTATGGATTCAGGTTGCACTTGGCACATGACTACAAACAAAGATTTGTTCGAGGAATTATGTAATCAATATGGTGGATCAGTGCTACTGGGAAACAACAAAGTTTGAAAAATTACAGGTATTGGATTTGTGAGATTCAAGCTCCATGATGAGTCAATAAGACTATTGACTGAAGTTAGGTATGTACCTGACTTGAAGAGAAATTTAATTTCTCTTGGTGAATTTGACAAGAAGGGATATGTCTTTCAAGGAAATAAAAGTATCCTAGAGTCATGAAGGGTCGAAGGAAGTCTTAAGAGGCATGAAGAAACAAGGCTTGTATACCCTTGAGGCTGAAGTTATAAGTGGTTCAACAAATGTTGCATCCACGAAACTGTTGTCGAAGACAAAATTATGGCACATGAGATTGGGCCATGTTAGCGAGAGAGGCCCGATCGAACTGGGGAAAATAAAACCTACTAGGTGGTGACAAAGTCGAGAAGTTGGGGTTTTGTGAACCTTGTGTATTTGGTAAATCCTATAGGGTGAAGATAACAAAGGTAAACAAAGAACACATGGATCCCTTGATTACATACATGCTGATCTTTGGGGGCCTGCAAGGAATCCTTCACATTCAAGTGCAAGATATTTTCTATCCATAGTTGATGACTATTCCAGAAAGTTATGGGTATTCATTCAGAAGACGAAGGATGAAACTTTTGAGAATTTCAAGAGTTGGAAGGTTCTGGTCGAAACTCAAACTGGCAGAAAGGTCAAGAGGTTGAGAACTGATAATGGCCTTGAATTCTGCAATGAAGCTTTCGAAAGTTACTGTGTCGAGTCTGGGATTGCAAGGCATAAGATTGTAGCAGGTACTCCTCAACAAAATGGTCTAGCTAAGAGATTCAATCGAACAATCCTTGAAAGGGTTAGATGCATGTTGGTTAGTGCTGGATTAAAGAATGTGTTTTGAACTGAGGTTGTTTCGACAATAATATATCTAATAAAGAGATGTCCTTCGACTGCGTTAGATATGAAGACACCTGAAGAAGTTTGATCGGGACATCCACCAGATCTCGACAAACTGAGAGTATTTGGCTGTGTAGCCTATGCTCACATTAGGCAAGACAAGGTCGAACCTAAAGCTCTAAAATGCATGTTCATGGGATATCCTGAAGGAGTAAGAGCTTATAGGCTATGGTTCCTAGAGCCAGGTCACAGGAGGTGTATCATCAGTCGAGATGTAGTTTTTAATGAAGTTGAGATAGTTTTTAAGAAAATTGACGATGTTGTCGAAGAGCTGGAATAGGGAGAAATTCCTATTGAGGTGGAGCATAGTGGTGCTGAGTTGCATGACCCAGATGAAGTCGAAGAAGAAGCAGAAACTGCTGTCGAAAATGAGGAGCCTGATAATGACTACCTGCTGGTGTCGCTCCCGGAGATTTGCATCCTGGTACAAGCACGAATGGTCGGCGAAAGGAGAAGATGAAGGTGAAGATGAATAAAGTCGCCAGCTAGGCATTTTTATCCCGAAGGAAAGGTAATGCTGCATAAACCTGGAAAGATATGGATAAGATGGTTGCGAACCAGAGAAATTGAGAAAGGGGGTTGATTACAACATGGGAAGGTATTAGAACCCAGATTTTCCGTCGTACTCAACGGGATCCACGCTTGAAAGTTTGTGTTTAAATGGGTAAGTGTATGTGCTATCTGTGTGCAAAAGCTAAGAAAGAATATACAAGTGTCAGTGCAAAAGGGTGAATTGCTCAGGAACTGAGGCTTTAAAAAGAATGCTGAAAGAGGGGGAGGATACAGAGACTTTTGTTCGATAACTGTTAAGTTATGCCTACGTATCCTCTCGTGCAATGAGGAAGTCAGAACACCGTAGTTCGACTCAAAGAGACTGAAAGATAAATTGACCGTGAACTGCTTGCTTGTCTATGCTCAAGTGTATGACTTGTCTGGCTCAAGTGCTAATTGTCTTGCATTAGACGGAAGAAGCGAGTTCTCGTTTATGAATGAATGTGATGAGAAAAGAATCCCGAAGGAGACGATTATTGTTTGTTTTTGTGTTTTCAGCTTTTTATTGTTTTTGGTGTTTTGCATAAGTGAATGAGCTTAAGCCTAAATCAAAGGCTTGTAAACTCATTATATCCTCCCTGATTAGGGATAATGAGCCTACTTAAGTATGAGATAAGCATCTCAACTTAATTACCATGATGATGTAGGATTAAAATCATCAACCTACTTGTGATTATTTAGATGTTTTTGGGTTTTTGTTTAGTGTTAAGTAATGAGTTTAAGCCATAATCAAGGATTAGTGAACGCATTACACCATCCTAATAGAAGGATAATAGATAAGCACACTTAAGCTGGGGAAGATACCTCAACTTAATCCATGATTAGGGATTAAACTCATGACAAAACAAGCCTTTATTGAAGTGGATTTTAATAAAGAGTGAGATTAAGAAATGAGTTTTATGATTTGTAAGACAACTTGAGGAGGACTTGTCCATTAAACACTAGGGTTAGTCCTTCTTAACCATAAAGAAAGAATTAGAACCCTAATGTAAGGCCCAAGTTACAAGTTAATGTCTTAGTGATTATTTGATGGATTGATTAAGAGGTTTAAACAAATTAAGGGTTTGACACTTAGGATTAAAGTTATACACTCCATCCTAAGAGAAGGATGCAGGCATAACCCTAATTCCAAAGTCCTAAAACCTTAAAGGTTTAGTCTCTAATGATGAGATGAGAAGAGAGACACAAAGAAGACTCAAAGGTAAAAACTAAGGGGGACTAATCACAACCTTAATTATTATCATGCTTGGTTGTTCCTATGGTTTGTAAGGCTTAAGAAAGATCTTCAAGGAAGCCACCAATGGAAGAAGCAGATGGAAGGAGGAAGAAATAGATGAATAAGTTACTTACTTCACCGAAGAAGATAAGTAAATTAGAGAAAGAAAGAAAGAGATGAACATGAATGAGAAATCCCACTCAAAGACAATTTAAAATTCAGAAAATATGCATATGAAGAAGATGAAGAGAAATGAGAAGTGAAGGCAAATCCACTTCGCAAATAACTTACCATTAACCTGAAAAGTTAGAACCAGATGCATAAAGAAAGAGATGAGATGGAATGATGTATATGCAAAGGTAAAAACCAAAACCAGAAGCATACACATGATGCAAATGGTGCTATGACATGATGCAAAGGCATACCAAGTGCAATGAATGTCCATACAAAGATGAGATGCAAATGGGTGCATGCTTTGAAGTTTTGAAAGTTCATGAAAGTTATTGAATGGAAATGAATGCAAGTCATGGAAAATGAATGAATAAATGATAAAGCATGATTCTAACATGTCTTAAGATGTCTAAGATGACATATGAATGCATGAAATGTCATGGAAAGTTCATGTATGGATGCATATGCAAGATGAATGCAAATGAAGATGCAAAATTAGGGTTACATGAAAGGATGGGATGCAAATGGTCAAAACAGAAGCATATGACATGATAAAAATTTGCAAATGAGCTCAAAAAAACCCTAACCCCATATGATATCATACCCCAAAGGAGAAGGTCTAACTCTTAACCTAAAGAAAGTTATGATTTTTCTAAATTTCTAGGGTTTTTGGGGTGATCTTCAATGAAAAATGCAAATCAATTTGAAAATGAAAGATAAATTCATGAAAAAAATATCCTAGATACTACATGATATGTGGAAAACAATGCACAAAGAATCATCATCAAACCTTTCATGGTTAGGCAGAAAAGATTTTTCAAAGTTAGGGTTCCAAAAGGGGGATTTTATGAACCCTAAATTCAAAGAAAATGTCAAAGTATGTTCAAAACCAAAAAGAAATTTGTATGAATGGTTTGATAGTGTTTCTAAATGTCTTAATATACAATGTGAATTTTTTGGTGATTTTTAGAAACTTAAATGATATTTTAATTAATTAATTTCCATTAATTAATTAAAATAAACATTTAAATATTTTAAAAATGCTTTTTAAATGCAAAAAATAAAAATAAAAATGTTTTTGGATGAATAAAAATATTTGGAACATAAATGCAAAAAAAAATATTTTTTTGATGATTTTTGGTATTTTAAATAAAATGATAAAGAAAATACAAGAAAAATGAATTAAAAATGAATTAAAAGGAAAAGTATGCGCATCCTGTGGCTCAGATTCAAACTGGGGATGGAGGGAAAGACCTGGCGTGCATCTTAAAGGTTGAGGTTTAAACTGCCTAATTAAATGAGTTTTATATTAATTAATCAGGGCTTAAGTTAATGGGCTAATCTGAACCGTACACACGCTAATTAAACAAGATCCTAGGGCTAGAATTCAATCTGGAAAAATAAAACCCTAATTAGCCCTAATGACATTCAGGTGACCGGAGCAAGCTCCGGTCATCTTCTCCGATCACTCTTCTTCCCTATCTCTCTCAAAACGCCATAAAAACGCCTCAAACTCACCAGAAATGATCCTCACACCACTCTAAACATGAATCAACCAACATAATCCATTTATTTCACATGAACAACATGAATCAAAGCAAAACGGAAAAGCAATCAAGAATTTCAGAAGCTCGTGAAATGCTTAAAACTCAACCATTTTCAAAACAAATCATATCATGGTAATCAGGGGAGCATGTAAAATCATTCTATAACATAAAAGAGAGGTTCTGGAAAAAGTTTGAAGGTGACTACCTGAGCTGGAGCTTTCACTTCTGGAGCTTTTTGGCCTCTTCTCCTGTGCAAATCCACCCTAATGAACTCCTTGATGATGTTGAGAAGCTTTGCAAGAGTTTATATGGCTTGGTTTGAGAGATTCCAACTCAGCTGGTCCAAAATCGTGTTTGTGTTTGGCTGACTTTTAGGGCTTGGCAATGGTTGGGAAATGATCTTGAGATGATTTTGAGTTGGTTTGTGGAAAAATATTGGATGTTTGAGGCTTGTGTAGTGTGTTTCGAAGAGATGAAGGTTGAGGGTGATTTTGTGAAACTTGGCTTGTGTATGGTTCTGAGCTCCAAGGTTATATGAAATGGCTTGCTTTTGGTCCACATAACATGTCTCTATTGGCCAGAGAGTGGGTGGTGGCCTGTGGTGATTGGTATGGGCAAGTTGCAAAAAAGTCAATTTGTGTGTACTTGAGGTATGGGCTATGGCAGGAGTTGTTCAAGGGCATGTCTGGCCTCAGCTTGGTTCAAGGAGAGCCATGGGATTCATTTTATGCAGCTGGCACAAGTGGAAGCATGGCTGCAAGAGATTTTGCAAGTGTTATGCAATTTTGCCCCTTTGTGATTTCTTGTGATGCAAGCCATGGAAACTTGTGATTCTTTGGGCAATTCTGGTCTTTGGAAGTTGCTTTGTGTTGTTATGATGCTTAGAGGTTGATTAGAGGTCACAAAATGGCTTGGTATGTGAAATTGCAAAAATCCCTCTTTGGTATGAAAGTGAAAATTATGTGATTTTTGCCAACTTTGCAAGGCCATAACTTGAGTTCCATAATGAATTAGAACATGTTCTTGTACTTTTTGAAAAGGAAATGATTCAATCTACAACTTTCATGACCAACAATTTTTCATTTGAAGCATTTTTGAATCAAAAAGAGGAGGTTGAAAAACTTTCCCAAAATGGAAAGTTTCCATTACAAGTCATTTCCATTTTTGGCAACTTTTTGTTTAGCTCAAATTTCTTCAATTTTGTGAACTTCCAAGCACTTAAATGATCAAATAAAGATCATATAACTTCAATTTGATGAAAATATCACTTTGGTTCCATTGTTGGGGGCCCCAGATGCCCTGATTTTGCTCTGACTTGCTCAAGAAGTTACCCAGTGAACAAATGACTTCCACAATGAATTTCTTCATCAAAATTGGTACATATGATCCTTATAACATCTTAAGAACATTAGGAACAAGAATGGCCCAAAAATTTGGAGTTAAGGCCTCTGAAACCAAAACCCTAATTTTGGTCATCTGTGTAGTGAAAACCCTAGCTTTGCTTCCATGCTTTCCGAGTTCTTGTGGTTTCTTGACTTCTTTGAACTTTGAGGTATATAATATGATGATGGAACACACATGGACCCTCTTGGAATGCTTGGAGGCCTTTGGAGTGGCTCAGATGGATCCTTGGATTGCTCAGACCACAAACCCTAGATGCAGATGAACTTGAACTAATGCAGTGAAACAAAAATGCAATATGAGATGATATGCTTAAACTTGTGAAAAGATGAAAGATCACAAGCCATGGTGTGAAATTAATGAGGGAAAATTTGGGGTGTTTACAGCTGCCCCTATTCAAACATGAGTTAGCTGTGCAGGATGTAAGCGTCAGGCTTAACAGACAAACAAAATAACTTGTGGTTGAATACCAAAGACAATCCAAAATTTGCACTCATTGGGGAGAAGAAGAAAAGGGATATAAATTGTAAAAGACAATATAGCATGATTATAAAGTGCGGGAAATGGAGGACGACCATCGAGCAGAGGACGACTGCTGGGGATAAAGCAATGACGGGGACGACCGACAAGCTGGGGATAAAACAGTAAACTAAGCAATGGCGGGGACGACCGACAAGCTGGGGATATAAAGAGACCACGAAGGGGACGGCCATCGGGTAAATAAACAAGATTCTCTGGGGATTAAAGATAAAGTCAATGATGGGGACGACCATCAAGTTTGCAAAGTAAAGTAAACAACGATGGGGACAACCATCGGTTCAAAGAATAAATGAAATAATGGGGAGGGACGGTCATCAAAGGTGAAGGACGATCACCTAGCAGGGGACGACTGCTCTTTATCACAACATAGGACGAATGTCGGATAGAAAAAATTCGACGATGGGGACGGTCATCGGATAAACATGATGAATGACAATCATCAAGAGGTGAAGGATGATCACTTAACAGGGTACGGCTGCTCTTGGGGTTTATCACGACATAGGACGAATATCGGATAACAAAATTCAAGATGGGGACGGCCATCGGATAAAGTGATGAAGGACGATCATCAAAAGGTGAAGGACGATCACCCAGCAGGGGACGGCTGCTAAATATCACGACATAGGACGAATGCCAAATAAAAAAGGGTTCCAATAATGGAGACTCCGCTAGGGAAATGATGAGGGACGGTCATCCAAAGGTGAATGACGATCACCTGGCAGGGGACAGCTGCTGAAAGTATCACGACATAGGACGAATGTCGGATAGAAGAAAAGTTGCTTTGCTGGGGAGATGGTAAACACGGACGAGTGTTTATGCTTTCCGAAGTAGAAGGTATAAGTGTTTGACGATGTGTGTAGATTAAAGATGCGGACAAGCATCCTTAAGATCATGATACAGACGAGTATCGGTAGAAACAAACGCTGACGCATGTTCAGAGATGATGGTACGGACGAGCACCAACTGGTTAACAAAGAACACAGACGAGTGTCGAATCTGTGGAGGAATGATAAATAAACAGGATACAAACGAGTATCGGAGACTTTTGTATAAGTATGAGTGAGTATAGAATTGTTGGGGAATGTATGACACGGACGAGTGTCAAATATGTTATATAAATAGGCATCCGTTTTGAGAACGATATGCTTTGGCTTTCTGTGGGGATAGAATGACACGGACGGGTGTCAAAAGAGTGTGTTATAAATAAGTATCTATTTGTAGACAGTGCTCGGGCGACCTTGCTGGGGAAGGATGACACAGACGAGTGTCAAAAGGAGTATGTATAAGTATCTGTATTTGAGAGTGCAAAGGGGACACTTTGGCTTTTTACTTGCAAGGAACGTGAGTTTTTATATATACATTGCTGATGAGATATTGATGGTATTTGCAGGTGACTGGCTCGAACCTGGCTTGTGATCATGCAAATGTTTGATTTTTGCCGTAATGCTCCGTATTAGACGGAATGCTACGCTTTCGTGGGGAAAAATGATGTGAATGCTATGATTATGCAAAGAGGAACCGATCTGGGACTTGGATCCCACTGAAGATTGGATCTCTGACTTATATGGTTAGAGGGATGCCTCAGCTGGGGGAGATCATTGGTAGATCTGTTAAGATATGTAGCTCTGCTTGGGGAAACAGATCATCGATAGACCTATCCTGTAAGGAAAACCCAGCTGGGGTGAAGGAAAATTTAATCACTTTGTTGTATGAGAGTTTTAGGCATTGCTCTTCTGGGGAGAGGCTGGAACTCTGCGGGGAGATAGTTCTTTTATCTTTGAGAGACCTGGCACTCTGCTTGGGGAAGAAAAGATCACTGAACGATCTTCCTAGAGAACTCTGTGGGGATCCCGGCTATGGGAAGCTCCTGTTGAATAGACTTATGCTGGGGATGAGGAGGCTTTGACAACTCTGCTCGGGAAGAAGCATTTCAGATACTGCTTAGGGAGGCGGTATGATGGGGAAGTGTACTTGGCATGTCCCATGTTGCGTATTCGATACATGCAATCTGTTAAGACAAAGGAAATGCACAAGTATCCCGAGGTATCCCTTACCGGATTCCGTCATAGGAAATAGATGTTCCCGAGAGTAAATACATTTTCTGCAAGCATTTATTAAGATTGGCTCACTTTTTTTATGCAAATATTATATCATGGATATCAGACATTTTGCAAACGAAACAAAAATGTATGAAACGAGGTGTGACTGAAAATCTGATTTTATTAATCTGGGTGCCCTGAATTTGGCAAATACAATCAAAGAAAAAAATCCCCTGGAATGAGGAGATTGTTACAAATTGAAAAAGTAAAAGTGCTGGCAATGTTGACGACGCTCCGGTGAGCTCCCTTTACTATGAATTGTATGACCTTGACGTTCTTCTCATCTTGCTTTCTGAAGGAGGATGATTCTGACTGATGCTTTATCCTTTCGAAGATTGCCGTGTTGTAAATGATACATACGAATTCAGAATGCAGTTGTTCGCTTATTTCCTTATTTTGCGTGGATCGCCCTTTTGGGTTTTCAATCCACCGGGATACCCATTTTTTCCTGATTCGTCCAATGCGGCTTTTCAACTCAGTAGGTGTACATATATTTTTTTGATTTTTTTCCCTTATTTTCGCCCGAGTATTTTATTCTGTTTTTGACTCGCCAGGATGCCCTATTTTTGCCTGGATTTACATTCTATTTTTATGTCTAGCGGGTCATTTTTACGCGAAGTATTTTTTAACTGCATCTGAATTCACAGGGGACAAGAAATCTTCACCATCCATAGTAGTGAGCATTAGTGCTCCACCAGAGAAAACTTTCTTTACTAAGAATGGACCATCATAATTTGGAGTCCATTTTCCCCTGTTGTCTGTATGAGGAGGAAGGAGTCTTTTCAGCACAAGATCTCCTACTTGGTATTCCCGAAGTCTGACTTTCTGATCGAAGGCTTTCTTCATCCTTTTTTGATATAACTACCCATGGCAGATAGCAGCTAATCTCTTCTCTTCAATCATATTCAGTTGATTGTACCGAGATCGGACCCATTCTTCTTCGTTCAGCTTGACATCCATCAGTACCTGTAAGGAAGGTAACTCAACTTCAACAGGTAGGACAACTTCCATACCATACATAAACTGATAAGGTGTTGCCCCAGTAGACGTTCTGATTGAAGTTCGATACCCAAGCAAAGCAAATGGCAACATCTCATGCCAGTCTTTGTAAGTAACCACCATCTTTTTCACAATCTTCTTGATGTTCTTGTTAGCTGCCTCAACAACGCCGTTCATCTTTGGCCTTTAAGGAGAAGAGTTGTGGTGTTGGATTTTGAAGTCCTGGCATAGTTCTGCCATCATTTTGTTGTTCAAATTGGAACCATTATCAGTAATGATTCGCTCGAGAACTCCATATCGACAGATGATATCTCTTTTTAGGAATCTGGCTACCACTTGTCTGGTGACATTTGCATATGAAGCTGATTCAACCCACTTGGTGAAGTAATCAATGGCTACCAGGATGAATCTGTGGCCATTTGAAGCAGTCGGTTCAATCTTTCCGATCATGTCAATGCCCCACATGGTAAAGGGCCAAGGTGAAGACATCACGTTCAAAGGATTTGGAGGCACATGCACTTTGTCTGCGTATATCTGGCATTTATGGCACTTCCTGGCATAGGCACAACAGTCTACATCCATTGTAATCCAGTAGTAACCTGATCTTAATAATTTCTTAGTCTTTGCATGTCCTCTAGCATGGGTACCGAAAGATCCTTCATGCACCTCGTGCATCAGCAAGTCTGCTTCTTTCTTGTCAACACATATGAGTAGGACCATATCAAAGTTTCGCTTGTATAATGAACCATCAGCATTAAGGAAGAAACTACCAATCAACCTTCTTAATGTCTTCTTATCATTGGATGATGCCCCAGGTGGGTATGTTTGATCCTCTAAGAAGCATTTGATGTCATGGAACCAACGTTTGTCATCTTTAGCAATGTCCACGGAGAATATGTACGCTGGTCGGTCTAGTCTGGATACAGAAATCCGAGGCACAAAATTGGCAGTTTGAACCTTGATCATGGAGGAAATGGTAGCTAAAGCATCTGCGAACTGATTTTTGTCTCGAGGGATATACTCAAGTTTGACTGTTGTGAAGAAAGTCAATAATCTCCTCGTGTAGTCATGGTATGGAATTAGATGCTCTTGGTGAGTGTACCATTTTCCGTTGGTCTGATTGATTACAAGAGCTGAATCTCCGAATACAATTAATGTCTTGATCCAAAGGTCAATGGCTTCCTCAAGACCCATGATACAGGCTTCGTATTCAGCTTCATTGTTAGTGCATGCAAAGGTGAGTTTCACCGAGAAAGGCATGTGAACTCCTTTAGGTGTAATGAGCACTGCACCAACTCCACGACCATTCATATTGACAGCCCCATCAAACATCATTGTCCATTCTTCTTCTGGGTCAGGCCCTTCAGTGTGAACATGCTCTTCATGATCTTTTGCTTTTAGGAACATGATGTCTTTATCAGGGAAGTCAAAACTCATCGGTTGATAATCATCAATGGGTTGCTCAGCTAGATAGTCAGACAACACACTGCCCTTGATGGCCTTTTAAGATGTGTACTGAATGTCATATTCTGTCAGAATCATTTGCCATCTTGCAACCCTTCCGGTAAGTGATGGCTTCTCAAATATGTACTTGACGGGGTCCATCTTTGAGATCAACAAGGTAGTGTGAGTCAACATATACTGTCTCAGTCGGCGAGCAGCCCACGCTAAAGCACAACAAGTTTTCTCGAGTAGTGAATAACGTTGTTCACAGTCGGTAAACTTTTTGCTTAGGTAGTATATTGCATACTATTTTCGACCAGACTCATCATGTTGGCCCAACACACACCCCATTGATCCTTATAATACTATCAGGTACATTATCAGAGGTCTTCCTTCAATCGGAGGCATGAGAATCAGAGGTTCTTGTAGGTACTCCTTGATCTTGTCAAAAGCCTTCTGACAATCTTCGTTCCACCTGACCGTTTGTTCCTTTATTAACAATTTGAACAGGGGTTCACAGGTTGCAGTGAGGTGCAATATGAACCTTGATATGTAGTTCAATCTACCTAAGAACCCCCGAACTTCCTTTTCAGTCCTAGGTGCAGGCATTTCCTGAATGGCTTTGACTTTGTCAGGATCAACTTCAATTCCTTTTTCACTTACGATAAATCCCAGCAACTTACCGGAACGCACCCCGAATGTGCATTTGTTGGGGTTTAGATTCAACTGATACTTTCTCAGACGCTTGAACAACTTCAGCAAATTTACCAAATGATCTTCTTCAGTGAGGGACTTGGCAATCATATCGTCCACGTAGCATTCAATTTCTTTGTGGATCATGTCGTGGAATAATGTCACCATAGCCCGTTGATACGTCGCACCAGCATTCTCCAATCCAAATGGCATTACCTTGTAACAAAATGTGCCCCAAGGTGTGATGAAGGTAGTCTTCTCCATGTCTTCGGGTGACATTCTGATCTGATTATACCCAGAAAATCCATCCATGAAGGAAAACACCGAGAACTAAGTTGTGTTGTCGACCAATACATCAATGTGAGGTAATGGGAAATCATCCTTCAGAATAGCTCTATTCAGATCCCGGTAATCCACAACATCCGTACTTTGCCATCCTTTTTAGGCACTGGTACAATATTAGCGACCCACGGCGGGTAACTAGTTACAGCAAGGAAACCTGCGTCCCACTGTTTTTGTACTTCCTCTTTAATCTTCATGGCCATATCCGGACGAGTACGGCGTAGCTTCTGCTTTACTGGAGGACAGTCTTCTTTCAAAGGCATCTTGTGCATAATAATATCAGTATCTAGACCTGGCATGTCTTGATAGGACCAAGCAAAGACGTCGACGTATTCTCGAAGTATATCAATGAGTTGTTCTTTCACTGAATCTTGCAGACTGGCCCCAATCTTCACTTCTTTTAAGTCCTCTTCGGTACCAAGATTAACTATTTCAACCTCCTCCTGATGAGGAGTCATCACCTTTTCTTCTTGCCTCAACAACCTGGCTAACTCTTCAGGTAACTCATAGTCTTCTTTAACCCCTTCATCAGCTTGATTAATTGGATTGTCGAAGTCATACAAGGTCATAGCAGTGCTGTTGTCGGTGCAATCTGGAGGATAGTCTCTGCAAGGGTTCAGATTGGATCATTTTAGTGATCAATTTTAATCTTGTTTAGAAAAAGTGAAAATGAAGTTTTTTATTTTGAAAACATTGCCATTTTATTGTTTTGTACAAAAGTGAAAAATGAAAAGACAGTGAGCGAAAAAGAGACTCGTTTGCAAAAGATGTCCGATATTCTTTGATTAATCCATTTGCACAAAATTACAATATGGCCCTATTACAAAATGAGTCCTGACACCTTGGGCAAGATGCAGGACTTGATGCATGCTAAAAAAGGCAGGAAATAATAATTACTCTGCAGGAGTAACCCTTATAATTTCCTGGGAAGACCAGTTAAGGACTTGGTGCCCCGGGATCTTTGGACGTATCCAGCTCTCCAGGTTGAGTCCGCTTTCTGCCTCGTCTTCCTGGTTGTTAACAACATCTGGGGTGAGCATCCCCCACTGACGAACTAGGGCTCTTTGGCAGCCTCTGATTGATCTTGTCTGAATGGTCTTTAACCCAAACCGAATCTATCTTCCTTCTTCAACAACCTTCCGGGCTTGCTAATAGGAGACAATTGAAGTACCCATCCTATCCTCTTGGGATGCAACAAATACTTCAGTCGTCGCCTCATTGACATTCAGGGCCTCGAACCCTTGGCTCATAGTTTCATGGATTTCACCATCCATTTCAATATACTTGTATGTAGCCAGATGGCTAACAAATATGTCCTCTTCACCACAGATGGTGATAATCTTTCCTTCCCACTCATACTTCAGTTTCTGGTGAAGGGTCGACGTTACTGCGCCTGCAGCGTGAATCCATGGTCGACCTAACAAACAGCTGTAGGTCGGTTGTATGTCCATCACGTAGAAAGTAGTCTTAAAGACTTGCAGACCGATTATCACTGGTAGCTCCACCTCTCCAAGAACAGATCTCTTGGAGCCATCAAAAGCCCTGACCACAAGGTTGCTTGGTCGGAGAGCTATTCCATCATATTCGATCTTGACAAGAGCTTTCTTGGGTAAGACGTTGAGTGAGGACCCAATGTATACAAGAACATGAGATAGTACAACTCCTTTGCACTCTAGGGTTATGTGCAAAGCTTTGTTGTGGTGACGTCCTTCTGTTGTCAAATTAGCATCAGTGAAACCTAGCCCATGGCTAGTATTGACATTAGACACCACTGTTTCAAGCTGATTCACTGTGATCTCTTCTGGCATGTAGGCAGCATGCAGAACCTTGATTAGTGCATCCCGATGGGCTTCGAAACACAACAACAGGGATAGGATGGAGATCTTAGAAGGAGTCTGGTGGAGCTGATCCACAACTTTGTAGTCACTTCTTTTAATTATCCTCATAAATTCATCCACATCCTGATCAAAGGATGATTTATGAGTCTCTTTTTGTGCAGGTTCTTCTGGTGCCACACTTTTCCCTTTGGCTTTGGCAACAACCTCTGCCTCGGTGTTGGTTCTTGGAGTTTGTGACGCGAAGAGACGTCCGCTTCGGGTGAAGCCTCCGCCTCCCCCGACATTATCCACTTGGGGGGTGTGAACCGAAGAATCAAGAAGGACTCTTTCTCCATTGCAGTAAAGGTCTGCACCATAGTGCCATGGTACATCGTTGTCTTTGTCATATGGAATAGGCCCTGGCACCGTCATGGTGACTGGGCTCACTGCGGCAGAGGTTGGAACCGTTATTGTTTGCGGATCATAGAAGATGGTGACAGGACTTCTTGTGGATGTTGGTGGTGATGAATTGAAGCTTGATTGTTGTTGAAACTGTTGCTGAGATTGTTGTTGAAAGTTGCTGGAGTTTGGGACCGTTGTAGGGTCATAATAAATAGTAACTATGGAGACGTCGTTGTTGGTGGTTGTTGTAGTTGTAGAAATGGATGAAATGGAACTGTTGTTTGTTGAAGTGATGGAAGAAGTGGTTGCTGATTTTGTAGACGAGTCGGTAGGAACAATTTTTGTTGCAGTTGTAGGAGAACCATTTGTTGTTGAAAAAGGAGTTGCTGGTGTTGTAGAAGCAGTTGTGGTTATTTGCAGAATGCCTTCTTTAATCAAGCCATTGATGCCATTCCTCAAGCTTGCACACCCATTCTCGGAAACCTTGCAAGATTCACAACAGGCCTCACAACCTGGAAACACTTGGCATTTCAAAAGCTGAGCTTTAACCTCTGCCAGAGGTGTCTGAATACTTGCAATATCTTCTATTAAACTCATGGGTGAGCCTTCCTCTATAGAATTAATCCTTGGCCCACTGTGGCTTGGCATAGTATTTTTCACGACATTGGGAGGTGGTGCAAAGTTTAGGGCTTTTGAATCTACCAGATCCTGGACCTTCATATGTAGAGCTCTGCATTTTTCCATGGAGTGACCAGGTGCATTGGAATGAAAAGCACACTTAGCGTTGACATCGTAGTTTCTTGGAAGGTTCTGAGGATCAGGTGGGGCCATTTCCTCAACTCAACAAGATTGAGCTTTAGGAGTTGTGGCATCAATGTAGCATATGGCATTGGAATAGGGTCAATCACCTTGTTGCTCTGAGATGGCCGCTGTTGAAAAGGGCGTTGTTGTTGGTTGTTGTTATTATTGTTATAAGATCTTTGTTGAGGAAATTGTTGTTGTTGCGGAAAGTGTTGTGGTTGTTGAACATACTGAGGAGGTGGAGCAGGGATAGTAACAACAACAATTGTTCTGGGCAGGTATTAGGGTCTCCCTCTTCCCATATGTATATAGTTTGTCTCACCAGATCTACGGGGCCCAGCAAATGGCTTCCTTGCACTGCTTGAACTGGCACCGTTGTCGGAGATCTTTCCCATCTTCAGTAGGCTTTCAATTATTTCCCCAGCTATCACCACATCTGCAAAGCTGGTGGAAGAAAATGCAGCCAATCTGTCAATATATGTACCCGGGAGAGTATTCATGAACATGTCTGCCATCTCCCTTTCAGACATAGGGGGTTGAACGGAAGCAGCTATTTGCATCCACCTTTGGGCATACTCTCTAAAGCTTTCACGGGAAGATTATATTGATACTGACGGATAAAAGCTTCAGCCAAGTCTTTCCAGTTTCTTAGTGTGGCTCTGGTCAAATGGGAATATCATTCTCGGGATGCCCCTGTCAAGCTGTCCTCGAAGTAAAACATCTACAGCTTTTCTTCCATGGTGTATGCTTCCAATCTCCCCAAGAAAGACTGAAGGTGGGTACGTGGGCAGGATGTGCCATTATATCTTTCAAAACACGGGGGTTTGAACTTGTGAGGAATTCTCACCCCTTCCACCAATCCCATGTCCATGACATTAAAACCTAGAGAGTTTTGGGATTCAAGAGACCTCAGCTTCTTTGCAATCTCATCCAACCGACGGTCGTAAACTTCGTCTCCCGCCCCAACCACTGTAAACTGTTCTTCTTGAGGATCTTCCTGCAAGACCCTTCCTCCAGCAGTGTTACCCTGAGTATTTCTTATGGCATTGATATTTGGGTTTAGATGAGGCCCAAACTCTGGTAGATCAGTGTGAGGCTGCACGTGATCGTTGTTGCTGGTACCTCCTGTACCTGGATGGTGTTCTTCGGGAGTTTGTCGCTCAACCAACTCCCTTAGTCTTTCCTGGATCTGAGCTAGACCAGTCATCACTGTCATGAATTGAGTCATCTGATTTCTCATCTCAACCCTTTCATTGGCCATCTGGGCCCTTACTTCATGTAAGTCTTGTTGAACTTGATCCATCTGAAGTCCCGGAAGGTTGTTTCTTGTCGTATACCGGTGCACTCTATTGACAAGGAACACTCTTCTGCGAGCAATGTTTCCTAAAACCACAACAAAGTGAGAAACAACAATAAAACAAAGACCTACAAAACAAAGTGAATGTTAGTATGCAATGCAGGATGCCTATTTGTCTTCCAAGGGTATCCGGTTTGGTTCTTTGGTTTTGACCTTTCCAGACCTCGAGGAAATGCTGATGATGTTGAAGGATATTAAGTCCACACAAAAAACACAAACCATATATATTACAAAGAGTGAAAATACATAGTTTGATTACAATAAAATTCCCATGACGGGTCAAAATACATCAACAAAAGGAAAATACAATCAAAATGAAATACAAAAAAAAGAGTCAAACATCCAGCCCAAAGTCATCTTCTCTGACTTCCTTCAGGAGGGCCTCAGTCACTGGACCAACCGGGTGCTCTGTGATAGTCCTGATGAGGAGGTTCCTGGTGGTAATGGCACTGGTCAACTTCTTGTGCTTATCCTGATCCTTTGACCTCTTTAACCCCGCCAGGAGTTTCAACTCAGAGATCTCCTTCTGTGCTGCTATCAAAGCTGCCTGATTCTTCTTCTCACTAGCCTCCAGCTGATCTATCTTAGCTTGAGTTCTCTGATCTTCCTGTGCATGGGCCTCAGTGATCCTGATCCACCTAGCCTGGCTCTCCTCTAAATAATGCTCTGCCCTAGCCTTTTGAGTCTTTGCTTCCTTGCAAGCATTCTTCAGTACTAACTCCCCTGCTCTAGCCTTCCTGATGTAGTCATTCGTATTCTCAATCTTGGTCAAGTGCTCAATCTGGAGCCTCTATAACCTTTCATTATCCAGACAGCTATCATTTATCTCCCAGAGAGTCTTCTTCAAGGCTTCAGAGAGCTGAGTATTCCTTTCCTTCAGCTTCTCAAACTCTTCCAAACTGACAGTAGCTGCAGGTGTTACTGTTGAAGGTCCAGGTACATCTTCTAAGGTGAATGGCATCCAGATGATCTGTGCCCTGGTACGAGACCAACCAAAATACTATGCTGAAGCAATATTGTTGCACTTGCCAAGGATAGCTGTCCCCTTAGTCTGAATGTTGTCCCAGGCCCAGGCTGCCTGTTTGACAACAACAGAGTTGTGCTGGATTTCACAGTAGAGGGTCTCAGTCAAGTCTTTCCCTCTTGGAGGATGAACCAAAGCATACCCTAATTGTCTCTTAAAAAGTAAAGGGTTGTAGTTGATGCAACCTTTTACTCCGATCAAAGGCACATTAGGATATTGCTCACAACTAGTAATGATATCCTTGCCCTTGGTGCTCTGAGTGCACCATCTGATGTCTTCTGATGTCAAGGCAATCAACCTCTTAGCCCAGTTCCTTGGCTGATGGGGGTTCAGGAAAGTATCTGACTTTGGAAAATGTCTTAGCAACCAACAATAATAGAGGGGAGCACAACATCTGACCAATATTCCTCTTTGCTTCTCATTCCTCTGGTGCACTGAATAGTAGAAGTCTCCAAGCAAGGTAGGCATTGGGTTCCTCAGTAAGAACAGGTGAATAGCATTCTTGCTTACAAACTTTGGCTCGTCTGCAAATAAGATAATTCCATATATGCTAAGGGCTAAGAGTACACAAACAGCATCCCACTTCCCTGCTGCAGCATGCAGGGTGGCCTGGGAAATCAAGAAGTCCAAATGAAGGCCTGGAACCCCAACCTTGGTGGTCATGCTCTGATCAATGAGGGCAGGCTCCAAATGCAATGCCCTAGCTATGTCGTCATTCTTGGGAGCAACCATCTCAGGGTTGAAAGGTATCCCTCTCCTGATAGGGACACCCAATAACATGGAAAATTCTTCTAGCAGAGTTCCCAACTGAAAATAAGGGAATGTGAAGCATCTGAGAGGAGGGTCATAAAACTGCAAGCAAGTATGAATCATGCTCCTCTGGGATGCATCCAGGTCCATGATCATGTCCAATATGCCCCCATAATGTTCTCTGAATAATGGGACATGATCAGGAGTAATGAGAGTCTGGATATGTCTGATGCCTGTCAGGGTGGGCTCAAAGAAGTGATATGTGATGTTGCTCTTTTCTTTAAGTGTCCATGTTGACAATGGATGCTGGTGAAGAAGACTGAGGGTGAATGCTGATGAAGGTCACTGAAGAAGATGCTGAAGAAAGGTCTCTGATGAAGACAAACTGGAGAGGAATCTCTGATGAAGACAAACTGATGAAGGTGCTGGAGAAAATAACTAAGGAAGTCTGAGCAACAGAACAGGTCAAAACCAAACCAAAGATAAGAAGGTGGATACCCTGTAAAACAAATAGGCAAATGTTAAATGATGCAAAATGATGTATGCAGAATGATATGCAAAGGGTTTGTGATCAAGTAATGGATCTGTTATCTGCCTTGATAAGGTCCATACGTGTTCATAAGTCCGGATGGAGGCTTAGAAAACTAGTAACCAGGTGGGGGACTCAAGTAAAGAGTCACAAATCCAGGATTTCACAAGAACTGTCCAAAGTGATGCATTCTTAAAACAAAACTGGTAACAGGGTATGCTGAGACCAAGGGTTCCTGTAAACCTATAAAAATCCCAACCCCCTCACATGTAATGTTCTAGAACAAGGATCCTCAGACTTGGATCAGTTATGAGAAGTGTAAACGCTTCTAACCCGGAGGTACAATGTTTACAATAACCATAAAAGATCCTCCTCTAATTCACCTCAGATGCTGAAGGTCAAAAAACGATCATCCAGACTTAGCAGGCTTCCCAGATAGCCCTAGTACTACAGGAAATTCGTAGCACAGAGTTCTCAAGAAGAAAACCCATGTCTGAACCGTGTTTCATATTCCCGCACCAGACCGAAATGGAATGGGAAAGAATATGAAGCCACTCTAGCCTATGTGTCACTCAGGTCCCTGGTATATGAACTTAATCACTCAATGATCCCCCACCCACCAAGGAAACAGCAGATCCAGCACATGATAATGAAAGTATGAAATGCATAAAAACTGTAAATGAAAGCAATAAATAAAGCTGTGCAGAAAGCAATAAATAAAGCAATAAACAAATAAGCACAAGTAGCACATGACACCCCCATAAACACAAATCAAACAAGCGCTAGGAGGAACCCACAAAAAGAACCAGAAGCCCTGGTTGCAATATAAGGTCCCCAGCAGAGTCGCCAAGCTGTCGCTCCAGGAGATTTGCATCCCGGTACAAGCGCGAACGGTCGGCGAAAGGAGAAGATGAAGGTGAAGAGAAATAGAGTCGCCAACTAGGCATTTTTATCCCGAAGGAAAGGTAATACTGCATAAACATGGAAAGATATTGATAAGACGGTTGCGAACCAGAGAAACTGAGAAAGGGGGTTGGTTACAACCTGGGAAGGTATTAGCACCCAGATTATCCGTCGTACTCGACGGGATCCACGCTTGAAAGTTTGTGTTTAAATGGGTAAGTGTATGTGCTATCTGTGTGCAAAATCTAAGAAAGAATATACAAGTGTCAGTGCAAAAGGGTGAATTGCTCAGGAACTGAGGCTTTAAAAAGAATGCTGAAAGAGGGGGAAGATACAGAGACTTTTGTTCGATAACTGTTAAGTTATGCTTATGTATCCTCTCGTGCAATGAGGAAGTCAGAACACCGTAGTTCGACTCAAAGAGACTAAAAGATAAATTGACCGTGAACTGCTTGCTTGTCTATGCTCAAGTGTATGACTTGTCTGGCTCAAGTACTAACTGTCTTGCATTAGACGGAAGAAGCGAGTACTTGTTTATGAATGAGTGTGATGAGAAAAGAATCCCGAAGGAGACGATTATTGTTTGTTTTTGTGTTTTCAGCTTTTTATTGTTTTTGGTGTTTTGCATAAGTGAATGAGCTTAAGCCTAAATCAAAGGCTTGTAAACTCATTATATCCTCCCTTATTAGGGATAATGAGCCTACTTAAGTATGAGATAAGCATCTCAACTTAATTACCATGATGATGTAGGATTAAGATCATCAACCTACTTGTGATTATTTAGATGTTTTTGGGTTTTTGTTTAGTGTTAAGTAATGAGTTTAAGCCATAATCAAGGATTAATGAACTCATTACACCATCCTAATAGAAGGATAATAGATAAGCACACTTAAGCTGAGGAAGATGCCTCAACTTAATCCATGATTAGGGATTAAACTCATGACAAAACAAGCCTTTATTGAAGTGGATTTTAATTAAGAGTGAGATTAAGAAATGAGTTTTATGATTTGTAAGACAACTTGAGGGGGACTTGTCCATTAAACACTAGGGTTAGTCCTTCTTAACCATAAAGGAAGAATTAGAACCCTAATGTAAGGCCAAAGTTACAAGTTAATGTCTTAGTGATTATTAGATGGATTGATTAAGAAGTTTAAACAAATTAAGGGTTTAACACTTAGGATTAAAGTTATACACTCCATCCTAAGATAAGGATGCAGGCATAACCCTAATTCCAAAGTCCTAAAACCTTAAAGGTTTAGTCTCTAATGATGAGATGGGACGAGAGACACAAAGAAGAATCAAAGGTAAAAACTAAGGGGGACTAATCATAACCCTAATTATTATCATGCTTGGGTGTTCCTATGGTTTGTAAATCTTAAGAAAGATCTTCAAGGAAGCCACCAATGGAAGAAGAAGATGGAAGGAGGAAGAAGTATATGAATAAGTTACTTACTTCACTGAAGAAGATAAGTAACTTAGAGAAAGAAATAAAGAGATGAACATGAATGAGCAAGCCCACTCAAAGACAATTAAAAATGCAGCAAAGATGCATATTAAGAAGATGAATAGAAATGAGAAGTGAAGGCAAATCCACTTCGCAAATAACTTACCATTAACCTGAAAAGTTAGCACCCGATGCATAAAGAAAGAGATGAGATGGAATGATGTATATGCAAAGGTAAAAACCAAAACCAGAAGCATACACATGATGCAAATGGTGCTATGACATAATGCAAAGGCATACCAAGTGCAATGAATGGCCATACAAAGATCAGATGCAAATGGGTGCATGCTTTGAAGTTTTGAAAGTTCATGAAAGTTATTGAATGGAAATGAATGAAAGTCATGGCTAATGAATGAAGAAATGATCAAGCATGATTCTAACATGTCTTAAGATATCTAAGATTGCATATGAATGCATGAAATGTCATGGCAAGTTCATGTATGGATGCATATGCAAGATGAATGCAAATGAAGATGCAAAATTAGGGTTACATGAAAGGATGGGATGCAAATGGTCAAAACAGAAGCATATGACATGATAAAAATTTTCAAATGAGCTCAAAAAAACCCTAACCCCATATGATATCATACCCCAAAGGAGAAGGTCTAACCCTTAACCTAAATAAAGTTATGATTTTTCTAAGTTTCTAGGGTTTTTGGGGTGATCTTCAATGAAAAATGCAAATCAATTTGAAAATGAAAGATAAATTCATGAAAAAAATATCCTAGATACTACATGATATGTGGAAAACAATGCAAAAAGAATCATCATCAAACCCTTCATGGTTAGGCAGAAAAGATTTTTCAAAGTTAGGGTTCCAAAAGGGGGATTTTATGAACCCTAAATTCAAAGGACATGTCAAAGTATGTTCAAAACCAAAAAGAAATTTGTATGAATGGTTTGACAATGTTTCTAAATGTCTTAATATGCAATGTGAATTTTTTGATGATTTTTAGAAACTTAAATCATATTTTAATTAATTAATTTCCATTAATTAATTAAAATAAACATTTAAATATTTTAAAAATTCTTTTTAAATGCAAAAAATAAAAATAAAAATGGTTTTGGATGAATAAATATATTTGGAACATAAATGCATAAAATAATATTTTTTTGATGATTTTTGGTATTTTAAATAAAATGATAAAGAAAATACAAGAAAAATGAATTAAAAATCAATTAAAAGGAAAAGTATGCGCATCCTGTGGCTCAGATTCAAACTGGGGATGGAGGGAAATACCTGACGCGCATCTTAAGGGTTGAGGTTTAAATTGCCTAATTAAATGAGTTTTTTATTAATTAATCAGGGCTTAAGTTAATGGGCTAATCTGAACTGTACACACGCTAATTAAACAAGATCCTAGGGCTAGCATTCAATCTGGAAAAATAAAACCCTAATTAGCCCTAATGACATTCAGGTGACCGGAGCAAGCTCCGGTTATCTTCCCCGATCACTCTTCTTCCCTATCTCTCTCAAAACGCCATAAAAACGCCTCAAACTCTCCAGAAATGATCCTCACACCACTCTAAACATGAATCAACCAACAGAATCCATTTATTTCACATGAACAGCATGAATCAAAGCAAAACGGAAAAGCAATCAAAAATTTCAGAAGCTCGTGAAATGCTTAAAACTCAACCATTTTCAAAACAAATCATATCATGGTAATCAGGGGAGCATGTAGAATCATTCTATAACATAAAAGAGAGGTTCTGGGAAAAAGTTTGAAGGTGACTACCTGAGCTGGAGCTTTCACTTCTGGAGCTTTTTGGCCTCTTCTCCTGTGCAAATCCACCCTAATAAACTCCTTGATGATGTTGAGAAGCTTTGCAAGAGTTTATATGGCTTGGTTTGAGAGATTGCAACTCATCTGGTCCAAAATCGTGTTTGTGTTTGGCTGACTTTTAGGGCTTGGCAATTGTTGGGAAATGATCTTGAGATGATTTTGAGTTGGTTTGTGGAAAAATATTGGATGTTTGAGGCTTGTGCAGTGTGTTTCGAAGAAATGAAGGTTGAGGGTGATTTTGTGAAACTTGGCTTGTGTATGGTTCTGAGCTCCAAGGTTATGTGAAATGGCTTGCTTTTGGTCCATATAACATGTCTCTATTGGCCAGAGAGTGGGTGGTGGCCTATGGTGATTGGTATGGGCAAGTTGCAAAAAAGTTAATTTGTTTGTACTTGAGGTATGGGCTATGGCAGGAGTTGTTCAAGGGCATGTCTGGCCTCAGCTTGGTTCAAGGAGAGCCATGGGATTCATTTTATGCAGCTGGCACAAGTGGAAGCATGGCTGCAAGAGATTTTGCAAGTGTTATGCAATTTTGCCCCTTTGTGATTTCTTGTGATGCAAGCCATGGAAATTTGTGATTATTTGGGCAATTCTGGACTTTGGAAGTTGTTTTGTGTTTTTATGATGCTTAGAGGTTGATTAGAGGTCACAAAATGGTTTGGTATGTGAAATTTCAAAAATCCCTCTTTGGTATGAAAGTGAAAATTATGTGATATTTGCCAACTTTGCAAGGCCATAACTTGAGTTCCATAATGAATTAGAACATGTTCTTATACTTTTTGAAAAGGGAATGATCCAATCTACAATTTTCATGACAAACAATTTTTCATTTGAAGCATTTTTGGATCAAAAAGAGGAGGTTGAAAAACTTTCCCAAAATGGAAAGTTTCCATTACAAGTCATTTCCATTTTTGGCAACTTTTGGTTTAGCTCAAATTTCTTCAATTTTGTGAACTTCCAAGCACTTCAATGATCAAACAAAGATCATATAACTTCAATTTGATGAAAATATCACTTTGGTTCCATTGTTGGGGGCCCCAGATGCCCTGATTTTGCTCTGACTTGCTCAAGAAGTTACCCAGTGAACAAATGACTTCCACAATGAATTTATTTATCAAAATTGGTACATATGATCCTTATAACATCTTAAGAACATTAGAAACAAGAATGGCACAAAAATTTGGATTTAAGGCCTCTGAAACCAAAACCCTAATTTTGGTCATCTGTGTAGTGAAAACCCTAGCTCTGCTTCCATGTTTTCCCAGTTCTTGTGATTTCTTGACTTCTTTGAACTTTGAGGGATATAATATGATGATGGAACACACATGGACCCTCTTGGAATGCTTAGAGGCCTTTGGAGTGGCTCAGATGGATCCTTGGATTGCTCAGACCACAAACCCTAAATGCAGATCAACTTGAACTAATGTAGTGAAACAAAAATGCAATATGAGATGATATGTTTAAACTTGTGCAAAGATGAAAGATCACAAGCCATGGTGTGAAATTAGTGAGGGCAAATTTAGGGTGTTTACAGCTGGCAAGAGATAGGTCGAGAAGAGTCATCAAGTCACCTCAGGGACTTGGGTATGCAAATTTTATAGCTTATGCCTTAATCTCTGCAAGTGAGGTTCTAGACGAAGAACCTAGAGACAATAGGAAGTTATGAGGAGTCGAAATAAGACTGAATGGATGAAGGCCATGGATGATGAGATGAAATATCTTCATGATAACAACACTTGGGAACTGATCAAGAAACCTGCTGGAGCCAAGTTAGTCTGCTGTAAATGGATTTTCAAAGTTAAGGAAGGAATCGAAGGAGTGGCATTGAAGAGATACAAGGCAAGGTTGGTTGCAAGAGGGTTCACTCAGAAAGAAGGTTTCGACTTCAATGATGTGTTATGTTCCATTTTGAAGCACAGGTCCATTCGAATGTTGCTTGCCATGGTGGCACAGTTCAACCTTGAACTAGAACATATGGATGTGAAGACTGCATTCTTGTATGGTGATCTTGATGAGTAATCCTGATGAGGCAATCTGAAGGGTATGTCGAAGATGGGAAAGAAGATTATGTGTGCAAATTGAAGATATATTTATATGGTATGAAATAATCTCCTCGACAATGGAATAGGAGATTCGACAAGTTCATGGCACGCATAAGTTTCATCAGAAGTCAGTTTGACCACTGTATTTACTTCAAATTTCGACCTGGTAATTCATTTGTTATTTTGTTGCTTTATATGGATGATATTCTAATAGAAAGAAACAATGTCGAAGATGTAATGAGGGTGAAGGATGGACTCAATAAGGAGTTCGATATGAAGGATCTGGGAGTTGCGCCCAAGATTCTTGGGATTGACATCCGGAGACATAGAAAGCAATCGAAATTATGCTTATCTCAAGAGGCATACCTACGAAAGATTCTCGAAAAGTTTGGTATGTCGAATTCAAAGCCTATTTTTACTCCGACAAACCCTCAATTCAAGCTACGTATAGATCAGTGTCCCAGTACTGATGTCAAAAGAGCTTATATGAATAGCATTCCATATGCTAATATAATAGGTTCTTTGATGTATGCTATGGTCTGCACTAGATCCGACATAGCATATGCAGTAAGTCTTGTAAGCAGGTACATGTCAAATCCTTGAAAGGCTCACTGGAAAGCATTGAAGTGGATTTTAAGGTACATAAATGGGTCTCTGAATAGAGTCCTAATTTATGGTGGAGCCTTGAGTGAAGATAGTAAAGCACCAATCGAAGGATATGTTGATCACACTAAAATTCACCGTGTTTCTGACTCCGATTTCGCATGCATTCTTAGCTTTTATTGTTGTTTTGTTATGTTATTACTTTGTTTTCTTATGTTTTCAGGTTTTTATAATAATCGGGGCTTGAATCGAGAAAGGGAGCGAAAAAGGAGTGAAAACGGACGAAAACCTAGAAATTCAGCGTTTTGCACTTACGGCACCCACCGTGGCGGGCGCCATGGGGTTAGCCATGACGTGGCCACGACTCAAGACCACTCCTCAACCTCCTAGACCCACGATCCCCACTCTCCAATCCCCTGTAGGGACCATGGCGGGCGCCATAGGCCTGTGGCGGGCGCCATAAGGCCAATTTCAGTAACCTCCACTTTTTAGTGGAGGGGCATCCCAGTCTTTTCATGCTTTCAGTTTTCCTATAAATAGGACCTTAGATTTTCGTTTTTCTTCATCCAAAATTAGATTTCTCTAGGCATATATCAGTTTCAAAGAAGTTGCCATTCCACATCGGGGTGTTTCTGCAATCGAGTGATCGAGTCTGTAATCTGTCTGTGTGATCGAGTTTTGGAGCACTCTGGAGGAAGTTAATCCTGCCGCCATTTTAATTCAAGTTCGTATTTTACTTTTCCGCATTGCTTTACTTTTATTTATTTCTCGCACTGCTTTCCTTTATTTATTTACCGCACTCGCACTTTACTTTATTTATTTCCTGCACTCGCTTTACTTTCATTTATTTCCTGCACTCGCTTTTAATTCCTTTATTTCTCACACTCGCACTAAATTCATTTACTTTCTGCACTCGCACTAAATTACTTTTATGAAAAACTATAAAAAGAATCTTTACTTTATCATGTCTAACTAATTCCATAAAGGTTAGAATGTAAGGATCGTAATTAAACCAGTAATCAGTATAATTGTTTGTGGAAACACCTAAGGGCTATTTTATCTTTCAATTCAAGTAATTGTTTTTAACTATTTCGAAAACAGCCAAAAGCGCTTTGTCTAGTTTATTAGGAGTTTTTAGATTAAAAGGAAAAGAGATTTTAAAACGATTTTCGGACGCGTTATGAGATTTAGAGTCTGGTTCATAAGAACCTCTTTTTGCTAAGAAGTCCAGGTTAAAATACTTTTCAACTTAGTTAAGATACTATATTTCTTAAAAATAGGTTTACTACTCTAACGCAGTACGCACCTTTTTATCCGTGACAATAGGAGGGGTTGATTAGAGAGTACAACTCGGTTCTGAATACGCGAAAGCGACAGTTCCTGTTAAATTAGTTCTTTTCAAAGGAGAAAACATTGCCCATAAGTAGTTCCATTAACAAATACTGGATTATCATTGATTACGTGAATTACATTCGAGCCTGTCTTTTATTTATTATTTAAAATTATAATTTTATTTACCATTGCACCCTTCTTAAAACCCTTAAATTTAGTTGCCTTAGATACACACCATAACAACAGGTACGATAGATTGACACTTGGTCTCTGTGGATTCGACAATCTTTTATATTACTCTGACGTGTTCGTACACTTGCGAAAAACACGCATCAAGTTTTTGGCGCCGTTGCCGGGGACCAATATCGTCAAATTTCATTACCCTGTAGTTATACCGTTTAGACTAAGGTTGTTACCCACCGGTCAATGCGAAAGACTCGCAGTGCCGGAAGTTTAGTAGACCCTCTAGCTGAACCTGAACGTTACGCTCGCGCACGTTTGTTTTTCCATAGGAATAGGAGAGCTATGGCCGAAGATCAAAACCGAAGACCTCTTAAGGACTTCGCCCAACCATCAAATGAGGAACCTAGTTCCAGTATAGTAAACCCCGCTATCCCAGCCAATAATTTTGAACTTAAACCATCCCTGCTGCAACTAGTGCAACAGAGACAATTCGCAGGTCTCGCTACTGATAACCCGAACCAACATTTAAAAAACTTTCTTCAGTTAGCAGACACCTTTAAAACCAATGGAGCTTCTCCTGAGGCAATACGCTTAAGATTATTTCCCTTTTCCCTCAGAGATAAAGCTCTATCATGGTTAGATTCCCTTCCACCCAATTCAATAACAACTTGGGATGACCTTAGGAAAGTTTTCCTTGCTAGATATTTTCCCCCAAGTAAGACCGCTCTTCTTCGAAACCTAATAACTAGATTTACCCAACACCAAGGAGAGTCGTTGTTCGAAGCCTGGGAGAGATATAAAGAACTATTAAGAGCATGCCCACATCATGGCTTAGAAAATTGGCTAATCATTCAAACCTTCTATAATGGACTTCATTATAACACCAAAATGACCATCGACGCTGCCGCTGGTGGCGCACTGATGAACAAACCTTACCCTGAAGCTAGTGCCCTTATCGAGGACATGGCCCAAAACCATCAATCATGGGGAGTAGAACGAGCGACAGTGGAAAAGAAGGAAGCCCAAGGAGGAATACATGAGCTAAGCTCTATAGACATGATGTAGGCTAAAATGGACGCGTTGGCCCTTAAAGTCGAACATATGTGTACAACTCCGCATACTGTAGCCGCAGTTTCGCCGAATTGTGAGATATGTGGAACGCAAGGACACCAATCCGCCGAATGCAATCTGTTAAATGAAACCAACACTGAGCAAGTAAACTATACCCAAGGGAACCCATTTTCAAACACATATAACCCTGGATGGAGGAATCACCCAAACTTCTCCTACAAAAATAATAACCCTATTCAAAATACCGCACCTCCGAGACAACAAGGTTACCAAGCCCCTAGAACAAATCAACCTATGCAACCTGTACCACCAAACCCGAGCTTTGAGGAAGTTGTAAAAGATTTTATCGTTGCTCAAAAACAACAAAACAAAGAGTTCATGAACCAAAACATCCATGTTAACGAACTAATTACCCAGTTAGGAACCAAGGTTGATCAAATCATTACTCATAATAAGATGCTTGAAACCCAGATCTCTCAGGTAGCGTTAAACCAAGCCCCACAGACTACACCTGGAGGACAGTTCCCTGGACAACCTCAACAAAACCCGAAAGGGCAAGCAAATGCCATTACTCTACGAAGTGGAACCGCTTATAAGGAACCTTTGAACCCTAGATTAAGTGAGCCCGAAACTTCTGAGAGGAATGAGGAAAAGGAACCAGAGAAGCCTGAAACCCCGAAAAGTCAAGAAAAAGGAGAAGAACCTAAAAATAAAACCTATGTACCACCACCGCCATACAAACCACCAATACCATACCCTCAAAGATTAAAGAAAACCCAAATCGATGATCAATATCAAAAATTCGTTAAGGTTATAGAAAAACTTCACGTAGAAATCCCCTTTACAGAAGCCATCACCCAAATACCTTCTTATGCTAAGTTTCTCAAAGACATACTTACGAATAAACGTAGACTTGAAGATCCGAAACCCGTGGAATGTAATTCTATTTCCGAAAATAGGTTAGCAAAGAAAGATAAAGATCCCGGAAATTTTTCCATTCCTTGTATTTTGGGGAATCATGTCATCGAAAAAGCTTTTCTAGACTTAGGAGCTAGTGTGAGCTTAATGCCTTTAGCAGTTTGTGAGAGATTAAACTTAGGAGAATTACAACCTACTAAGATGTCACTTCAATTAGCTGATAGATCCGTTAAATACCCTATAGGCATACTTGAAGACGTCCCTGTTAGGATAGGTCAGCTGTTTATACCTACTGATTTTGTTGTCATGGACATTAAAGAAGATGACGACATACCAATCCTCCTAGGTAGACCATTCTTATCGACTGCTGGAGCCGTAATAGATGTTAAAAAAGGAAAACTAACTTTTGAGGTAGGTGACGAGAAGATAGAATTTATATTGTCAAAATTTCTTATGGCACCTGTAATAGGAGATGCTTGTTATGCCTTAGATATCATCGAAGAATGCATTAGGGAATTAGAACGAGAAGAAGAAACTGAATCTATAAAATTGCCATCAACCCTTATTTTGGAAGATGACAATTATAAAAAACCCTACATTGATGATAACCTTCACGAATGTTTATCTCTTACCCCAGATCCTATGCCTTGCCCTATGAAACCGACCGTAAAACTTAAGGAACTGCCTAAAAACCTGAGATATGAATTTCTTGATGAAGATATGAACCGTCCAGTTATAGTCAGTGCTACCTTAAACCAAGAAGAAACCGATCAATTATTGGAAGTTTTACGTAGGTATCCCTCAGCCTTAGGATATAAGATCTCTGATCTAAAAGGAATAAGCCCATCCGTATGCATGCATCGGATTTTGCTTGAAGAAGATTCAAAACCTTCCAGAGAACACCAACGAAGAATAAATCCTATAATGAATACTGTAGTTAAGACTGAAGTTCTTAAGTTACTAGAGGCAGGTATAATATATCAGATCTCGGATAGTAAATGGGTGAGTCCTGTGCATGTAGTACCTAAAAAGGGAGGCATCACAGTCATGCAAAACGAGAAGGGCGAACCTGTAGCAAAAAGAACCGATGGAGGTTGGCGTATGTGCATAGATTATAGAAAATTAAATAAAGCAACTAGGAAGGACCATTTCCCATTACCATTCATAGACCAAATGTTGGAGCGCCTAGCCAGACACTCTTACTTTTGTTACCTAGATGGATATTCAGGATTCTTCCAAATACCTATTCACCCCGAAGATCAAGAAAAAACTACCTTTACATGCCCAGTTGGAACTTTTGCCTATAGAAGAATGCCTTTTGGACTTTGTAATGCTCCTGCAACTTTCCAACGCTGCATGATGTCTATCTTTGCCGATTATTTAGATGGAATTATGGAAGTATTTATGGACGATTTCTCAGTTTGTGGATCAGATTTCAAAAATTGTCTTGTCAACCTTGAGAAAATCCTGGAGAGATGTGTGGAGGTAAACCTTGTGCTAAATTGGGAAAAATGTCATTTCATGGTCACCGAAGGGATTGTTTTAGGACATATAGTTTCCGAAAAAGGTATAGAGGTAGATAAAGCAAAAATAGAAGTCATAGAGAATCTAAAACCGCCGAAGACTATCAGGGAGATAAGAAGTTTTCTTGGACATGCCGGATTTTACCGACGTTTCATCAAGGATTTCTCCAAAATAACAAAGCCCTTAACTGGTCTTTTAATGAAAGATGCTGAATTTTTCTTCGATGAAAAATGTACTGAAGCATTTAATCTTCTGAAGCAAGCTCTGATTTCAGCACCTATAATGAAACCCCCTGATTGGTCAGAACCGTTTGAGATAATGTGTGACGCCAGTGATTATGCTGTTGGAGCCGTTCTAGGTCAAAGAAAAGATAAGAAGTTACATGTGATTTATTATGCCAGTAGAACCCTAGACGCTGCACAGCTCAACTACGCAACAACCGAAAAAGAGCTCCTAGCTGTAGTTTTTGCAATAGATAAATTTAGATCTTATCTAGTAGGAGCCAAGATTATAGTTTACACCGACCATGCTGCCATTCGTTACTTACTAAGCAAAAAGGATGCCAAGCCTAGGTTACTTCGATGGATTCTATTACTGCAAGAGTTTGATTTGGATATCCGTGATAAGAAAGGCACTGATAATGTGGTAGTTGATCACCTATCTAGTCTAGAATACCTGAAACCTGACTCAGTACCCATAAATGATGATTTTGCCTATGATAGACTGATAGCCCAACTAGAAACCATTGAAGATGATAACCCAGACCCACATGAGCATTTTCATAAATCCTTAGCTATAAGCAATGTACCTTGGTATGCAGACTTTGTTAATTACCTAGCCGCTGACATCATACCCCCTGATCTAAACTACCACCGGAAGAAGAAGTTCTATAGTGATGTAAGAAACTTCTATTGGGACGACCCGTTTCTTTTCAAGAGAGGCAAAGATGGCATTTTCCGCCGTTGTGTTCCAGAAGAAGAGGTAAATAATATAATTGAGCATTGTCACTCTGCACCCTATGGTGGACATGCAAGCACATCTAAGACCTACGCCAAGATTCTTCAAGCTGGCCTATTCTGGCCTACTATGTGGCGTGATGTCCATGCTTTCATCGTCAAGTGTGATAGATGCCAACGCACAGGAAATATTTCAAGACGTAATGAAATGCCGTTAAGAAATATCCAAGAAGTAGAACTCTTCGACGTATGGGGTATAGACTTTATGGGACCGTTCCCACCATCTTTTGGAAATCAGTACATCTTAGTAGCCGTTGACTACGTGTCTAAATGGATTGAAGCTATCGCCGCACCCACAAACGACACCAGAGTAGTCATCAAATTATTCAAAAATTATATATTTCCCAGGTTTGGAACCCCTCGTTTAGTCATAAGTGATGGAGGATCACACTTCATATCGAGAATATTTGATAAACTTTTAAGCAAGTATGGAGTTAAGCATAGAGTAGCAACACCATACCACCCACAGACTAATGGACAAGTGGAAGTATCTAATAGGGAGATCAAACAAATCCTCGAGAAGACTGTCTCTATATCTAGAAAGGATTGGTCACAGAAACTTCAAGAAGCATTATGGGCCTATAGAACCGCTTTCAAAACTCCTATAGGAACAACCCCTTATCAACTGGTCTATGGAAAATCATGTCACTTACCATTTGAATTGGAGCATAAGGCCTATTGGGCCATCAAAACTTTGAATTTGGATTACTTGACAGCTGGTGAGAAACGTATCCTTGACATTCACAAATTAGAAGAGCTCAGACAATCTGCCTACGAAAATGCCATCATATACAAAGAAAGAACAAAAGCTTGGCATGACAAAAGAATCATAAGAAGAGACTTCAAAATAGGCGATCCTGTTCTCCTGTTCGATTCTAGGTTACGACTTTTTCCAGGTAAACTCCGTTCGAGATGGACTGGCCCTTTCGAAGTATCTAAGATCCTAAGATCTGGTGCTATTGAAATCAAGAACCAGACATGTAAACCGTTCATCGTCAATGGACAGAGGTTGAAGCCCTACGAAGGAGGTGACATTCCATCAACATACACCTGTCATACTCTGAGTGATCCACCATATCCTTCCAATGATGTTTAAAAATCGGTCGTCGAGCTAATGACGTTAAACAAGCGCTGCATGGGAGGCAACCCATGGTTTTCTTATTTATGTACTTTTTATTTACTTTTACTTTATTTTAATTTGTTTATTTTATTATTATGTCAGGACTAACGATTGAATGTTTTATGTGCTTTCAGGACTTGTTTGCTAACCTTGTACAGAATGCAGAACCCTGATGACATGCACGTGGCCTTTAGAGACGATGCACAGAGAGAGCGTTACCATGTCCACATGAGACGCCCTATGGCTCCTACCAGGTACCCTGACCATGACTGCATGGATGCCTTGGGGATAGAGCCAAGCGTCAGATTTTTATGCCATCAACTCCACTGGGGCCAGTTTGACTACAGGAACAACACTTATAGGAACTTGACTCTTGAGTTCCTCAGCTCGTTTCATCATGACCCTTGGGCTGAACCCGATGGACTCGCTGTTTTCAGGTTGTTCGGGATTGACTACTCATTCTCTCACAAAGAGTTTGGTGATTTGCTAGGTTTCCAGACTACTCCTGATGCTATTCCAGAGACTCCGATGGGGTATTTTATGAGCAGAGAAGTGGAAAAGTTTTGGACTAAAATATCAGGTGGAGGGAGCCAAGATCCTTCTACCCAGTTTTCTCAGGTAATCCACAACCCTGCATTGAGGTACTTCCAGATGATTCTAGCACACTCTTTCTTAGGTTTGCCAGATACAGAGACCTTGCTAAGTGAAGAGGAGATTTTCCTACTAGTTTGTGAGACTCAGTCTCGCTCAGTTGCCTATGGCAACTTTCTGTTGAAGGGCTTGGCTAGTGTCGCCAGATCATCCGTAGGAATCATCCATGTCGGTGGGATTGTTACACAAATAGCTACTGCATTGGGTTTGGCTCGCAAGTTATTGCACCTCAGGACCTTCTGCTGCTACACCACCCTGGATATTGATTTTTGTCTTGATAGAGGACTGATGAGGAGGGCTTCTTTTGAGCCCAACATGTTTAGATTGCTGATCGACGGCGAAGCGATACACTATTTTACATTACCAGATCCGCTGATGACCAGTGTCCATGATCCTGAAAATTGGAGTTATGCTCTAGAGGGTTATGGAGAGACTGTCGAAGATCCGAAATCGCCTCCCGCCGCTGAGTACACTCCTACACCTCTTACTCCCTGAATCACTGTTATGTCTAACAATATGTCTCTGCAGCCACCTGACCTACAAACACAGATTTTTGAGCTCCGCAAGGAGACTGCCCTGCTCAAGCAGGAAGTGGCAGACTTAGAGTTACAGATGCAGGTTTCTGATCTCACTCATGCCTCAGAGGCCGATGCTCTATATCAGGCGATTGAAGAGCTTCGGGGGGAGATAGCTGAGATTCGTGGATCAAGCCAGGAAAAGACGCCTACCACATGACTCATTCTACACTGACAGCACTACCCTAGTATTTAATTTCCCTTTTATACGCTTTATTTTATTTATTGCATTTCCAGACATATTTTACTTTATTGCAGCTTTTATATTTTCATGTATTTTGAATTCCATATATATATACATATTATGCACTAATGTTAACTTTTTCTTTTTCTTTTTTGATTTTTAATTATTTTATTTTTGTCGTGCAAAGAAAAAAAATATAAGACAAAAATATTTTCATTTTTGTCTTCACAAAAAAATATGCAAGCCTCATACCTTGAAAAGAAGAAGAAATTGGAGGGCTTGTTACGTCTATTGCTCGGGCTCTTGGCCTGAACAATGAGATAGCTACACTTGAACCACTACCTCCTCGCACAATTAATTTAAAATTTCTGAAAGACATGAAATTGTGCCGAACGAGGAGAGAAGGTGGTTATGAGTTGATGGTTCATGGGGTAGCTATCCCATCTGTTGCTTTACCATGCAGTAGACGTACTGATGTACGTGATGAAAGGAACTGGACCTATGATCTTAATGCTCCACGCGTTTTGGGTCCACTTCCTCCTAATATTCCCGATGGGGAGGCACATGATACTGATGAAGAGTATGATCGGAGAGAGCAGTCTCCCATCCCTCACATGTCCCCCCATCGTCCTTCACAGTCACACACCGCACCATCTTCCTCTAACCCTGTTGCAGGTACTGCTCCTGGATTCTATGTCACCGAGGAGATGTGGCGTGATATGACAGCTAGAGAGGAAAGGCGAGACGGCCTTCTCTCTACTATTTCACAACAGCTGACGGACAACATGAGCTTCATGCAACAATCGCGATTGGTTTCGGATCGTGCTTATAGCAACGTTTGCCGTACCTTGAACGATATCTCATTAGAGCAGAACCGTCAGAGAGAGTTCAACGGCCGACACTACCAGCTTGTAAAGGCCACTCAGGGTTCCATCTTAGGTAACCTTCGAGAGGTCCGGAGTGCTCAGGCTGCTTTATCAGCACGACTCGACCGGAGGGACCAGCAACGTAGTAGATCCCGTCGTTCCAGACCATCACAGCAGGACGGCGAAGGCACCAGTGCTCCTCCTCAGTAGTCTTTTTCAGGTTACCCCCTTATCTTATTTCGAAACATTGGGGACAATGTTCTATTTAAGTGTGGGAGGGGATTTTATTACTTTCTGTCATTTCCCTTTTAGTTAATTATTTCCTTTCAATTATTTCCCTTTTCAGTAATTTATTTTTCTTAGATAATGCATGAGTCTGACGAGTCACCAATATAGTGTATTTTTAGTTCATCTTCATTTTTTCCCATTTCCTTAGCCTTACCAGAAAAATTTTAAAAAGAAAATAATGTGGTTTCACATGTTTTTTGGGCTTTGGGACAGGTTTAGATTAGGATGTGGTGAATTAGGTCAACTTTTTGAAACATCAGAACCATTTTAACACCATAGACCTCTTGAATATAGGAATCACTCCTAAACCCCACCACCGTGGCCTTTATTATCATTTAAAAATTGTCCTAAGTAGTTTATTTTAGCAGTCAGCTCCGGCCTAAGCATGCTCTACGTAGGGGGCCGATGAACATAAGTGAATGATCCAGTGCTAATAAAAAAGAGAAAAAAAAGGCAAACTCTGGTATAGGTGACCCTCACAAAGTCATTTAAACCGAAAAAAAAAGAAAAAAAAAATATTTGCCACAAAAAGAAAAAAAATTGCAAGTCACCTATTGTTAGTTGGTTCAGAGGTATCTGGCACTGAACTTGGTAGGGCGGATTGCGATCCGATCCCCCGCAGCTACATTTAGGCGAAATAAAAACAGGTTTACACATGCTTATGTGCCAGAAACCTTATGTTATGGATCAGAATCACTAACCGGTCACTCTACTATGAAGCATGTACGGATAACGGGCTTAATGTGATTGCGCCTGAATGAAAAGGACACAAAAAGATGAGAAGATAGGCCTAGGTATTGTGGGATGATATGGAGTGGTTAATATAGGATTGAAGTTTGTGTTTGTGTTACTATGGTACCCTTGGTTCACTTAGTTAGTATCTGCCACTGCATCCTGACTTGAACTTAGAAGCCCTTTAGCCCAAAGACACGTGATGACACCATATTTTCTTAAGCTTTAATGTTTGCTTGAGGACAAGCAAAGGTTTAAGTGTGGGAGAATTTGATCACACTAAAATTCACCGTGTTTCTGACTCCGATTTCGCATGCATTCTTAGCTTTTATTGTTGTTTTGTTATGTTATTACTTTGTTTTCTTATGTTTTCAGGTTTTTATAATAATCGGGGCTTGAATCGAGAAAGGGAGCGAAAAAGGAGTGAAAACGGACGAAAACCTAGAAATTCAGCGTTTTGCACTTACGACACCCACCGTGGCGGGCGCCATGGGGTTAGCCATGACGTGGCCACGACTCAAGACCACTCCTCAACCTCCTAGACCCACGATCCCCACTCTCCAATCCCCTGTAGGGACCATGGCGGGCGCCATAGGCCTATGGCGGGCGCCACAAGGCCAATTTCAGTAACCTCCACTTTTTAGTGGAGGGGCATCCCAGTCTTTTCATGCTTTCAGTTTTCCTATAAATAGGACCTTAGATTTTCGTTTTTCTTCATCCAAAATTAGATTTCTCTAGGCATATATCAGTTTCAAAGCAGTTGTCATTCCACATCGGGGTGTTTCTGCAATCGAGTGATCGAGTCTGTAATCTGTCTGTGTGATCGAGTTTTGGAGCACTCTGGAGGAAGTTAATCCTGCCGCCATTTTAATTCAAGTTCGTATTTTACTTTTCCGCATTGCTTTACTTTTATTTATTTCTCGCACTGCTTTACTTTATTTATTATCCGCACTCGCACTTTACTTTATTTATTTCCCGCACTCGCACTTTACTTTATTTATTTCCTGCACTCGCTTTACTTTCATTTATTTCCTGCAATCGCTTTTAATTCCTTTATTTCTCGCACTCGCACTAAATTCATTTACTTTCCGCACTCGCACTAAATTACTTTTATGAAAAACTATAAAAAGAATCTTTACTTTATCATGTCTAACTAATTCCATAAAGGTTAGAATATAAGGATCGTAATTAAACCAGTAATCAGTATAATTGTTCGTTGAAACACCTAAGGGCTATTTTATCTTTCAATTCAAGTAATTGTTTTTAACTATTTCGAAAACAGCCAAAAGCGCTTTGTCTAGTTTATTAGGAGTTTTTAGATTAAAAGGAAAAGAGATTTTAAAACGATTTTCGGACGCGTTATGAGATTTAGAGTCTGGTTCATAAGAACCTATTTTTGCTAAGAAGTCCAGGTTAAAATACTTTTCAACTTAGTTAAGATACTATATTTCTTAAAAATAGGTTTACTACTCTAACGCAGTACGCACCTTTTTATCCGTGACAATAGGAGGGGTTGATTAGAGAGTACAACTCAGTTCTGAATACGCGAAAGCGACAGTTCCTGTTAAATTAGTTCTTTTCAAAGGAGAAAACATTGCCCATAAGTAGTTCCATTAACAAATACTGGATTATCATTGATTACGTGAATTACATTCGAGCCTGTCTTTTATTTATTATTTAAAATTATAATTTTATTTACCATTGCACCCTTCTTAAAACCCTTAAATTTAGTTGCCTTAGATACACACCATAACAACAGGTACGATAGATTGACACTTGGTCTCTGTGGATTCGATAATCTTTTATATTACTCTGACGTGTTCGTACACTTGCGAAAAACACGCATCATATGTCGACTCTAATTATGCAGGTTGTATGGATTCTAGAAAATCTATTTCTGGATATGTTTGGCATAACAATTAGTTGGAAAGCAACTTCAGAAGGTTGTTGCCTTATTAACCACCGAAGTGGAATATATCGCTCTAACTGAAGCTGTAAATGACGCATTGTGGCTTGAAGGTTTTGCAAAAAAGCTGAAACTTTAAGGTCGAAGTATCACTGTTAAATGTGATAGTCAAAGTGCAATACACCTGTCGAAGAACTCAGCCTATCTTGAGCGAACCAAGCACATTGATGTGAGGCTGCAATTTGTCATAGGGGTAATCGAGCGTGGAGAAGTCCAAGTGTTAAAGGTTTCGACAGATCATAATGCTGCTGATACACCAAGACATTTCCCAGTTGCAAGTTTTTCCGCTATATATAGTTGATAAAGTTGCATGAAGAAAGCTAGTTTGTTTCTTGTTGGTATAGAGTGTGTTCCAAGGTGGAGATTTTTGGAATATTGGAACAAACCCTAGTACGAATACCATGTCATCGAAGTCTGCTCAGATGTTATTTTTTAATTGGGCCTTGTGTTATGGATCCAACTATTTAAGTTAGCTTGTACCTTAAGTTAGCTTGTAATGGATAATTGTTAAAAAGCCCGTTAGGTTAGTGTGTTAGTTTTATTACAAATAGCATACTAGTCTCTCATATTTTGAATAAGGGAAAATAGGAAGATAAAACCCTAATTCAAAAGTGAGAGAGGTTATTTGTTATTTTTGTATACTTGTAATCTTGTTTTAAGAGAAAGGAAAGAATAGCAGTTTATAACCAATCCTTGTTGTTTTCTTTGGTAACCCTAAACCCTAACCCTTGTGGGTTTCTTGATCATAATAAACCTATTATACTTTGTTTCTAAGGTATCTAATTCATAAAAGATGGATTCTTCATTCTTAATTCTTGTATTGGATTAACTACTTAAAACATGTTTTCATAGTATGAATTGATAATTGAAAGGTAATGTTCATTACTAGATCCAAATCTTTCATCTATTGTACATGCTAAAGTATGGACATATATTTAGGTTCACTATCAATTTTAATTGTTAAGACTTAATGTTGGTGTGTTGGTTAATATGCCAGGAGATCGTCTATTAGGTAATATGTTTGATCTTTCGTCGTTAAATCAGACATGAGCTGCAATGAAAGCTTTGGGTTTTAATAATATTAATAATCGGTTAGATTTTTATATTAGTTTTCAAGGATGCAACATGAGAATATGTCAAAGAAATTTAAATTCAACAAATTTTCTCACTTTTAACACCAAATTTAATGCGTGTTTTGGATTAATTACCAAATTTGAAGATTACACATGCTTAAGTGATGTCGATGATGCATAGTTTTCCATTAAAGTATTTGCAACCAACTGCTTTATTTTCAATTGTTTATAATATTGGCAATCCTTTTTCAATTGATGAGATTAAATGAAAAAAAAACTTTGGGGCATTTTGCACGTGTGTAGGAAGACCTTAAAATGTCAGATACCCTATATGATCATTTTTTGGTGGAACATGAGGGTTTTGCATTCTTTGTTGAATTGGAATACGAGATTTTACCTTTTTTTGTGATCATTATGTATGTGTTGGTCATAATATTGATAAATGTTCGAACTTTAATGGCAAGAATGTTGAGAAGCCAAAGATCAAAGAATATATGAGATGCACACCTAAAAAGTCCAAATAGGCTATATTAGTTCATTATAGTGTGAAAAACATAAGAAATGGTGAATTTGTAAATATCATAGTGAATGACATAGTAAATGATGACTTTGTAGATTTTAATAAGACAGAAAATCATACTCTTGAGAATGACATAAAGAAGGATGACTTTGTTGAGGCCAATTAACCAGAGAATGAGGTTAATGCTAATCAGAAGCATTTATAAAAACACAAGCTCTCTAAATGAGGAATAAATAATAGTAGACTACTAATGATTTGAATACAAATTTGTTGATTGAGAAAGAGATGGATGATAATACAAGGGAGAATCTTGATCATCATCTTGTGGTTATGTAATAATGTGATAATAATTCAATGAGATCCCTATAATGGTTTGCATTTAGAGAAGAAGAATAACCTTTTGTTTGCATTTGGAGAAGAATAAGTTTAATGTGGTCAATATAAACGTAAGGGAAGGCATAAACTTCCTCTGCTTAGAATAGAAATTGACACCCGAGCCATGTTGGGTAAACACAACACCTCTCAATGAAATCAATTTATTGGAATTCTAGAGGAGTAGGTGTAGAAGAACGCCTCCAACCTCGAAGATTTTGATGAAGACAACACGACTATGTCAGACCCTAATTTTTGACCCTAAGATGTTTCGCATCTCATTTGCATTTGCATACAAACAAGATCACGCACTGTTTCATGTATCTTTTTCAGGTACAGGTCTATGTCTTGCAGAGGATCACCATGTTTAATTTCTGTTATCTGTTCATATTTTACTGACTACTAACCCAAAATACAAAAAAAAGTATGTTGCAGTTGTCTCTTCTTATTCTGTGTTGCAGGATTTCAGAGACGGGGCTGTGATTCCAATTCAGATGTGATTGCTCAGTTACAATTCGATTCAGATGGACGTTTGACCTAATATTGGTCAAACTATCAAAAGATTGTTTCGATTGCAAGTTGTTTGTGCCAGTGGTTTGTTTCTCAGGTTGTGCGTATTCAAAAGTTCAAGACTGTATTATATGCGAAGTCATCAGTTATCAGGCAGTATTTGGTGTGAGTTTGGTTCGAATCTTTAATGTTCATCAGTTCATCAATGGTTCATCTGAGGATTTAATTTTCCTCAGTGTGGAGTTGAATTATCAGGGCAAGTTTCAGATGTTGGTTGTAGTTTGGATTGGCAAGTTGTTCAGTGGTTTAGTGTTGGCTACATTCATCATTAATCAGTGGCTTGTGCAAGAAAAAAATCAGAAATTTGGTCGTGGGCCTCAAAAACAATCATTTCCATTATCCATTTCTATCCGTTTTTTTTAGTCCACAAAAATTCCAAATTTTAATTCATCATTCATTTTTTTTCCAATTAAACTGTCCCCTTTTCAAGAACAAGTATTCAGTCGCCCAATTATTCATCCTTATCCCAACATTCTATGACTTATTTCCATTTTGTTATCCTTTTCAATTTTTCTTTTACCACATAATATTACTCATTTTTTTTCTACTTTTTCATTTTAATTCTCCAAAGTCCATTTTAAGTCTTCAAATGTTACTCTATTTCCAAATTGTCTTTTGAGGCCCATTAATATTTTTCTTTATTCACCAAAATTTATTTCATGTTTATTTTTTACCAAAATTATATTAAAAAAAAAAGGCAGTTCTCCCACAAGCCAAAGCACTCTTGCCAAGCCAATTTCCCTGTGCACTCCCAGCCAGTTTCACATATTGCAAGGCAAAACAAGCCGTACGGCAAACTCTAAGCTTCACCCAACACTTTCACAAGCCAGTACAAACTCCATACGCCAACCGCACAAGTCATGCTAGCCAATACCTCCTAGCTGCAACTTCACTTCAAGCCGGCACGAACAAACCGCAAGCTTCCGTATCTCAAGCCGTTAACCGCACGAGAAGCACAGGCCCATCACGCCGCAAGCTGCACAGCCAGGCCCACCATCCAATGCTTGCCCAAAGCCAAACAAAGCTACACTTCCAGCCTTTACCTGTCAAATAAAAAAACAACAGAAGCTGGCCAGCATCAGCTTCACGCCGCACGGTAATTCCCAGCTTCTCCAAGTCAACTTCAAGCAATTTCTCAGCCGCACGCACGAACAAATAACTTGCATAAGACTCACGTGAATCATCACCGTCAAAACGCACAAGGCTTCAAATAAAACGCGAAACACATGCATCCTGAACATGAGCAAAACGCAAGCTTAGTTCAAATGAAACGCAGACTACAACCATCAAACGCAAACACAATCAGCCAATACACTTGAAACGGAAAAGATCAAAACGCATCAAAAATAAAACAAAACGCAAAATCAAAAATTCAGCAAGCTAGCATGAAATTCGTGACCCAAAACGCGTCACAAACGTCAAAAACGGCAGCCTTCAAAATCGTCCAAGCCCTCTATAAAACAGAACCTCTCCCCTCTTAATTCACAAGCTTGAATAGCCTAAAATCACCCTGTCAAAATAAACCCCAAGCTTCTTCATCCTCAACTATTTCTCAATCTCAATTCTCTTCCAATTCTTCATCCATTCTTCAATCTCAACTGTAAATTCGAAAATAAGAGGAAGAGTTTGATTGGGAGAGCAATCCGAAAGAGAAGGAGAGTGAGAGTTTGCGAAAATTAGAAGAGAAAGGAAGAGAATCAGCGGTTGTTTCGCGTGTAATGTGTTTTGGAAAGGTGAGAAGATGATGATTATGTGCACTGCGTGAAGAAGAAGATCCAATTTCATCTACTTTGAACTTATCCCCTGTTTCACGTGCAGAAGAAGGGGATCTGGCCTCTATTGTTTTTTTTAAAATTCTTTTTCCTTTTATTATATAAAATTGTTTTAATTTTTTTTATAAAATTGTTTTTGGTTTGGGCTTTTACTAACTTGTTGAAATTTTTGCTACACTCCCTAGCTGCATGCGTGTCCCTCTCCATTATTTCTTCCTTCATTTTTTAGTTCATTCTTTTTATAGGTTTAGTTTAATTTTCATTTTTAGAAAAGGTTTAAGAAAAGATTTTTTAGAAACATTTAGAAAAGGTTTTAGAGAAAAGAATTTTAAAAGCAATTTAAAATAGATTTCTAGAAAAGATTTTTAGAAAAAAGGATGTTTAAAAAAAATATTTCTATTTCTTTTTATGAATTTATTATGAGATCCTTTTCTTTTTCCATCTCTTATTTCTTTTCTTTTTGGTCGATGAGATCTCCGATTCGAGATTGTTGATTTCCGATTAAGTTTAATCTTCATTATTTCAAATCTATGGATGAATGATCATTTGGATCATTCTCCATACTTTGAGATCGTGATAGGTTGCTTTTCGAGAAAATTCAACGATAATCTCGATTAAGATTAGACCGTTCTCTTTCTTTTAGTGTGGCATGTTTTTGGAGAACGATTCGTAATATCGTTTCTCTAACATGTATTAACACGAATATTTTCCACTTTAATTAGTGGTGGCCGGCCTCATTTTTAGGGTAATTACTCCGTAAATTACTCGGCGATTGCTTAACATAGACCTACAGTTGTCCCGATTCGGAATGCGATCCACTTGGATCCGGTTGCCTCGACTTTATTTTTCTTTTCGTGGTTGTGCTTGATTAAGTTCATCATACCACTTTATATTGTAAATATTAATAATGTGAATATACTAACATTTAATTAAATCTCTCGCACCTTATCCTTTTACTTTAAATCTCTTGTTCCCTACCTCTCTTATTATGCTTCTATATTCATTCATCATATTGCTTATTGTATATATTATTGTTGCTTGTTATTTCTCCTTCGTCCATTTGGACACCAAAATACTAATAAATGATTAAACATCTAAAAAATGGGTGACTTCTAATTTTGGACTATGGTTACTATCCCTTGCTTCGGAGATTCGGACTTAGATTCTAGGATCATCCCTTTGCTCATTTGTTATGGATTGAAGACTTTGGCTCCGGTTGAGTTACTTGTTTATGAAGATGAAAATCCAATTGTTTCAAGAGTGCTTGCCATTTGGTTTGATTATTTCTTCCTTTATCTTTTATTTTCAAGTTTTAGGATAGTCCCTTCATCTCTTCTCATCTTCTTCAATTTTCAAATCTCCTTCCTATTTTCAAAACTTTCTTTGTTTTCTAACTTCAAACATTTTCTCAATCAAACCTTGACTTCGGTCATGTGCTTTTACCTTTTCATTTCATTTCCTTAAATAAATGCTAAACTACATAAGCATATCGAAATTTTCTTTCTCAAAAACTTTAAAACATTCAAACTCATTCAATTGCTTTTGTGCCCTCGTGCATGTTTCTTTTAACCTCCATTTTTTATGTTTAGATATGATTCAACTTTTCTAGCGGAATTATTCGCTAAAGGATGACGACTTATCTTTACATTTTAAAATCAATTCAACTCATTTGCCTTTTCACAATTTGTACCACGAACTACGGGGTTTTGATCTCGCATTGCACTTTGTGGGTACGTAGGCATGAGATGTTCGTCTCTTCAAACACCAAAATCTTAAAAAAAACATTCTTCTTCTCATCTCTTCAATCCTTTTTCAAGTAAACCAATTTCAGACTAAAAAATGCAGTAAACATTTCAAAGGGTTCCCGTGGAGTACCACGGACAAGTCGGGTGCTTAAAACCTTCCCGATTTGTAATCAATCCCCGTACCCATTCTCTGTTTGATTCTTTGAGCTTTTTAGCTTTTGAGATTCATTAAGGCTTTCTTCGTTCTTTTTGCCTTTTTCCATTTGGAAATAAATAAAAGCGCGGTGGCGACTCTGTGTATATTGAGTGAAGTTAATCAATAACTTACACTCATGATTTTACCGCTACAGAAAAGTGGCGACTCTGCTGGGGAGTCAATCTCTAAGTGGATTCGGCCTACTTTGATTTGTTTACTGCTTTAGTTTGATTTGCTTGTTACTTGTTTGTTCTGTTTCGATTTGGTGATCCTCTATGAGATAGATCCTAACCCGGATCTGAGTGGAACTTATGATAGGACGGCGATATTCGAAGCGATATGCGATGGAGTAGTCCAAAGCAATATCAATTTGATAATCTCCACTCGGTTAGGCTCTCTTGGACTATCAATGTCATGACGAGTAATCGTACGTGGCATTATTTTCCGACTTTAAGCTGATCATACTTAGGACCTTAGAACCCTTAACCAATCTAAGCCAATTTAGGAACGTAGTGCGGAAACTATCTGAGTGTAAACTTAAGGTGGTTGTCACGCGATACTACACTCGGACGAGGTCTATTTTAATAATGTTATCGGTTGGGGAGTAATCCAACGTACCGATGATATTCTAAAGATGGCTGTTAACTCCGGGAACCTCTGTTAGCACCCTTCTGGTTTTTTGCAGGTACAATGAAGACAAACCTTAGTACATACCTGTTTGGGTTGGTGTTCTTATCCCATGACTCCGTGCTCGTGATTCGAACCTTTGAACCTGTGTGCTTTGCGTGATCTTGTTTGTGTTTGTTGCATCTACATATTCATCATGATCATCATCATAACCATTTTTCAAGGAAGACAATTCCGATTTTTGCAAACATTGGAAAGAAGTAAAATATTCCTTTTTGTCAAGATATTTCATGACCATATTCTCGATGTTGACCATGTTTGCAATAATCGAGTTGTTTTTCTGAAAATGGAAGTGAACATTGCATATCATTGCATCCTCGCATATTCTTGCGTTCATCCGAGTTGTGTGGGAACTCATCCCGGTTGTTTCTTTCCTCAGTTGTCTGTTGATCCGTCAAGCTGACTCCTCACCACAAATACGGTACTAGAGCTGTTATCAGACGAAGAGCTATTAGATTGAGAATGGAACACCAAGAACAGCATAACATGGAAGTTCGAATGGAAATTGATGAGTTGAAGGCCGGTATGACCAAGCTCACTGAAATGATGCAAGTTCTGATTGCTCGAGGTGAACCACCTCAAAGGACTGTTATCTCTGAAGTTTTTACTGCTGTTGTTGATCCTCCTGTTGTTCAGCAACCAGCTTCTACTTGGCCAGAATTTGGGTTACCTCAGGATTATGTGCCAGTTTCTGCTACTGCTCAGATTGGTGGTCCATCTATTGTGCCAGTCTTTTCAGCTCCGACTTTTGTCGAACCTCAACCTGTTATGCACACTACTGCTCAGACTACTTATCAGAATTCTCCTTTCTTGTACCAATCTCCTGGTCCACAAGCTGAAAGTCAAGGTGAACCTGGATATATGGATGAAGTTAGAGAGCAATGTTTGACTCTTGAGAAGAGGGTAAGAGGTCTAGAAGGAAAAGATGCCTTTGGTTCTGCTGCAATTGACATGTGTTTGGTTTCCGATTTGGTTCTTCCTGATAAATTCAAAGTCCCTGTATTTGAGAAGTACAATGGTCATACTTGTCCAAAGATTCATCTGCTGATGTATTGTCGCAAAATGGTTGCGCATGCTAAGGATGACAAGCTGCTTATTCACTGTTTTCAAGATAGTTTGAGTGGTGCTTCCATGAAGTGGTATGTTGGACTTGAGAAGAGTCACATTCGAAGCTGGAAAGATTTGTCTGATGCTTTTGTAAGGCAGTATAAGTACAATTTGGACATGGCGCCTGATCGTCGTCAACTTCAAAACATGTCACAGAAAGAGAAAGAATCATTCAAAGAGTATGCTCAGCGTTGGAGAGAACTAGCTGCTCAAGTTGAACCACCTTTGCCTGAAAAGGAATTAACTGGTTTGTTTATGGACACTCTTCAACCGTTCTTTTGGGAGAAAATGGTAGGAAGTGTTTCATCCGGTTTTTCTGATCTAGTCACTATTGGAGAAAGACTAGAGGAAGGTATCAAGAAGGGTAAGATTACCAATTCTGAAGCTCCCAATGCTGCAAGAAAGTCTTTTGGGAATCCTCATAAGAGAAGGGATGGTGATGCTTATGCTGTTTCAACTGAGAGGAGGCCTTATCACCCGCAACAACGATATGTTCAACCATACGTAGCTGTAGTTGCTCCTGTTGTTAAAACTCAACCTGCTCAAACTCAAGCTCAAGGTCAAGCTCGACCAGCTCAAGCTCAAGTTCAGATTCGAGCTCAAGCTCAGGTTCCTCCTGCTGCTGCTGGACAAAATCAGTATCGCAATAGGCCAAACTTTGATCCAATTCCAGTGTCTTATACTGAATTGTTTCCTTCTTTGATTGAGAAAGGTTTAATTACTACTAGGCCTCCGCCTCCTGTTCCAAATCCTCTGCCAATTGGTTATAGATCGGATCTTCGCTGTGAGTTTCATCAAGGTGGAACTGGTCATGACTTAGAGCATTGCTTTGCATTGAAGGCTAAAGTGCAAGAACTTATCAGGAACAACATCCATTACTTTAATGACATTAATCCCAATGTTATCAACAATCCTTTGCCGAAACTTGGGAAGTGAATCTTCTAGAAGACTTCAATAGTCAAATTTTCTTCAAGTCCAGAATATCAGACGGGACAGCTCATCCTTGTTGTTGATGGATCACTAGGCCATTGTTTCTTTATGTTTGCAATTTCTCTTCAATCATATCAAGTTGTTTGCTTTTAAGCTTGTTTGTACTTTCATGTTGATTTTAATGAAATGAGCATTGCTTTGTTTTGATTCAATTTCATTTGCTATTTGCATCTTTATACTTTACGTTTCCAATTCATTTATCTTTTCTCAAAAGTTTTACAATGATTGGAGGGAGGATGATGAAAACGAGATACCCATAATTGTCATTGGTATGCTTTCAATTGAGACTTGGTTGATGATATACAGGCATTGTTTCAAATCCTAAACACTGGAGAAATAAGGAAGTTAATCCTTTGTTAACCCCTTTGAACCTTGAAGTTGGAGTTTCTTTCTATTCGAAAAAACCCGCAATTTTAACCCGGGGATGGGTAGTTCTCAATTAATTCAAATGTGCATTCAAGTACAAGAGAATCATTCAAGACACCTTTCAAATAAAGGTTGTAATCTCAAGTTTTCCTTCACACACATCAAAGAAGTGTTGAAGATGTTTCTCAATTCAAAAGCCAATGATGGTTCATCGTAATCATTAAGCCATGCAGTCATTATCTTTCAAAAAAAAATGATATTGAAAAAAAAATTAGTGAAAAAATCAAAGCCCGCTAAGTCAAAACCTATGAAGGAGACTTAGGCAAAAACTAGGGGCATCCCGCTGGCTGTAAGATCAAATGACACAGTTCAGGCAAAAGTTAGGGACAATAAAAAGAAATATTTGTCAAGAGGTCATCAAAATCCTCAGCAAAAGCAAGTTGAGTTGACTAAGGTCCTCACTGAAAATAACAAAAGGAAGAGGTGACTGCTATCTCAAAATCCTTTGGCTTATGAACTATCTTCATCTGTGCAATCCTAAATTTTTGGGAACTTGAATGCATAGTCTGAATTAATTGAATGTAGGACTGGAGTTCATCACGAAGTTGGGTTGGGTACAAATAAACTTTGAGCCTATATCCTTTGTTTCATAAACCGTGAACCAGACCACGTTACAACCTTCAAAAGTCCTAATTGAATCCAGGTTTCTTTTGAAAAGCATATTACAACAAGGTTGCGTAAACTGACTCCCAAGTTCTTTACCAATCATTTGTTTTCTTACCTTTGCTTTATCTTTAATTTTGTCTCAACCGCCGTGTTGTGACAAGTTTTCATTCACTTTACATCGATAAATTTCATTCAAAAATGATTCTTGATTTCAAACTTTGCATTGAACTTTGCATTAGAATTACCAAGTTTGTACAAACATTTTTATTTGCAAATATACTTTCCTCACCAAGGAATTTTCAAACAGTTTAGAAACTTGGTCGGTGATCTTATCAGGGGCAAGTTTTTTCTCAATTCCTTTTGTTTCAAGAGGTGTTGCTCAGTGCAAGTTATTCTCAGATTGGGTTGGTCAGAAGATTCTCTGCAAGATTGTATACTGGATTTCTTTTCTCAACATTTTCTCAAGGGCTGAAGCTATGATCAGTTTATTCTCTCATCATTAATTTCAGGAACTGAAGCCATGATCAGTTTATTTTTCTCACCAGTTATCTCAAAGACGTGATTATTTGTCTCAGCAGTCATTTCAAGAACTGAAGCCATGAACAGTTTATCTTCTCAGCAGTTATTTCAAAGATTTGATTATTTTCTCCAGCAGTAATCAAGAACTGAATCCATTATCAGTTTACCTTCATCAGTCATTGAACTTGGGGCAACTTTCTTCAAGAATCCCCAAGTAGCTTTCCATGACTTCTCTCAAAAGATTTTCAAATTGATACAGTTGGTGTGACAGAGATTTGTGCAGCAGTAGCATTTCTAATTTCCGAGCAGAATGGCAGTGATATTTGTGGTAAGGAATCAGTTTCCTTTCTTTCACTCCTCTAAGAGTATAAACTGGTTGTCAGCATTTCCACTCCTCTAAGAGTATAAACTGGTTGTCAGCATTTCTACTCCTCTAAGAGTATAAACTGGTTGTCATCATTTTTCTCATATTATGTCCTTGGGTGTGTTATTCCCCATTTTTGAAAAGTTTGCATATTTGAGTGTTTTAGTCCTCATTATGCGTATCCTTAGGGTGTGTTATTCCCCATTGTCGAAAAAGTTTGCATATTTGAGTGTGTTATGCCTCATTATGCGTTTTCTTGGGTGTGTTATTCCCCAGTTTTGTTTATGGTTGCATATTTGAGTGTTTTAGTCCTCATTATGTGTGTCCTTGGGTGGTTTAGTCCCCATTTTCGTAAATGTCCGCATACTGAGTGTTTTAATCCTCATATGCATTTCTCAAGTCTTGTTGTTTTCAATTTCTTACTTTTTGGTTAAAGTCCAACTTACTTGGCATTTGTCTGTCTCTCCAGAATTTTTTTTTCTTCACCTACCTGTTGTTTCTCTCAGATATTACACCCTTTTTATCCGATTGCTATTCCCGGATGTCCATAGTGAAGTCATCATTGATTTGATGTACTGTCCCAGACTTTTTTCCATCTCATTCAGTTCATTTCCTGAATGTTGTGATTCACATTTTTATCTGATTGCCATTCTCAGATGTTGTGATCACTTCCTATCCGATTGTTATTCCCGGATGTCCATAGTGAAGTCATCATTGATTTGATGTACTGTCCCGGACTTTTTTCCATCTCATTCAGTTCATTTCCTGAATGTTGTGATTCACATTTTTATCTGATTGCCATTCTCAGATGTTGTGATCACTTCCTATCCGATTGCTATTCCCGGATGTCCATAGTGAAGTCATCATTGATTTGATGTACTGTCCGGGACCTTTTTTCCATTTCATTCAGTTTCGTTCATGAATGTTGTGATTCGCATTCTATCTGACTGCCAGTCTTAGATGTTGTGATTGCATTCCTTCCGATTTCCATTCTCGGATTTTCATGTTGGAGTCATCATTGAGTTGATGTGCTTTCCCGAATTTTTTTCCCATTTCATTCAGTGTTGTTCCTGAATGTTGAGTTTCACATTTTCATCCGATTGCCTTTCTTAGATGTTGTGATTACCTTTTATCCGATGCCATTCTCGGATATCCCTATTAAAGCCAGTAATGTCATCCGTGGATGCTTCTGATATGTTGTTTTGGGACTTTTCTCACTTCATTCAGTGCCATTCCTGGATGTTGTGATGTTTTCTGTCCAATTGCCATTCTTGGACATTTCCACCTCGGCTGAGCCATGTGTTGGTCTCTAGCATGTTATTTTTCTCGTCGGAGTTTTATGCTCCTTATCCCCAGCGTTTATTTTTCATGTGTCGTCTTATCCCTCGCAGGTTTCTTTGCATTTCATTTGGTTCCAGATACATTTCATATCATCTCATGATTTTTCTCATATCATTTCATATGTTGTTACACATTTTCTCTGCATTTCATAATTTTCATATTATTTTCATATGCTTTCATAAACAGTTTCATTTGCTTCATATCATCTTCATATCATTTCACATCGTCCATTTCATTTCATTCCAGTTTTTGGCATCTTAGGATCAAAAATTGGGTTTTTTTTGATATTTAAGTATCTTCCATCTTGTCGAAACGAAGATTTTAATCTTCATTATTTCTGGATTGAAGAAAATTAAATAGGGGCATCTGTCAGACCCTAATTTTTGACCCTAAGATGTTTCGCATCTCATTTGCATTTGCATACAAACAAGATCACGCACTGTTTCATGTATCTTTTTCAGGTACAGGTCTATGTCTTGCAGAGGATCACCATGTTTAATTTCTGTTATCTGTTCATATTTTACTGACTACTAACCCAAAATACAAAAAAAAAGTATGTTGCAGTTGTCTCTTCTTATTCTGTGTTGCAGGATTTCAGAGACGGGGTTGTGATTCCAATTCAGATGCGATTGCTCAGTTACAATTCGATTCAGATGGACGTTTGACCTAATCTTGGTCAAACTATCAAAAGATTGTTTCGATTGCAAGTTGCTTGTGCCAGTGGTTTGTTTCTCAGGCTGTGCGTATTCAAAAGTTCAAGACTGTGTTATATGCGAAGTCATCAGTTATCAGGCAGTGTTTGGTGTGAGTTTGGTTCGAATCTTTAATGTTCATCAGTTCATCAATGGTTCATCTGAGGATTTATTTTCCTCAGTGTGGATTTGAATTATCAGGGCAAGTTTTAGATGTTGGTTGCAGTTTGGATTGGCAAGTTGTTCAGTGGTTTAGTGTTGGCTACATTCATCATTAATCAGTGGCTTGTGCAAGAAAAAAATCAGAAATTTGGTCGTGGGCCTCAAAAACAATCATTTCCATTATCCATTTCTATCCGTTTTTTTTAGTCCACAAAAATTCCAAATTTTAATTCATCATTCATTTTTTTTCCAATTAAACTGTCCCCTTTTCAAGAACAAGTATTCAGTCGCCCAATTATTCATCCTTATCCCAACATTCTATGACTTATTTCCATTTTTTTATCCTTTTCAATTTTTCTTTTACCACATAATATTACTCATTTGTTTTCTACTTTTTCATTTTAATTCTCCAAAGTCCATTTTAAGTCTTCAAATGTTACTCTATTTCCAAATTGTCTTTTGAGGCCCATTAATATTTTTCTTTATTCACCAAAATTTATTTCATGTTTATTTTTTACCAAAATTATATTAAAAAAAAAGGCAGCTCTCCCACAAGCCAAAGCACTCTTGCCAAGCCAATTTCCCTGTGCACTCCCAGCCAATTTCACATATTGCAAGGCAAAACAAGCCGTATGGCAAACTCTAAGCTTCGCCCAACACTTTCACAAGCCAGTACAAACTCCATACGCCAACCGCACAAGTCATGCTAGCCAATACCTCCTAGCTGCAACTTCACTTCAAGCCGGCACGAACAAACCGCAAGCTTCCGTATCTCAAGCCGTTAACCGCACGAGAAGCACAGGCCCATCACGCCGCAAGCTGCACAGCCAGGCCCACCATCCAATGCTTGCCCAAAGCCAAACAAAGCTACACTTCCAGCCTTTACCTGTCAAATAAAAAAACAACAGCAGCTGGCCAGTATCAGCTTCACGCCGCACGGTAATTCCCAGCTTCTCCAAGTCAACTTCAAGCAATTTCTCAGCCGCACGCACGAACAAATAACTTGCATAAGACTCACGTGAATCATCACCGTCAAAACGCACAAGGCTTCAAATAAAACGCGAAACACACGCATCCTGAACATGAGCAAAACGCAAGCTTAGTTCAAATGAAACGCAGACTACAACCATCAAACGCAAACACAATCAGCCAATACACTTGAAACGGAAAAGATCAAAACGCATCAAAAATAAAACAAAACGCAAAATCAAAAATTCAGCAAGCTAGCATGAAATTCGTGACCCAAAACGCGTCACAAACGTCAAAAACGGCAGCCTTCAAAATCGTCCAAGCCCTCTATAAAACAGAACCTCTCCCCTCTTAATTCACAAGCTTGAATAGCCTAAAATCACCCTGTCAAAATAAACCCCAAGCTTCTTCATCCTCAACTATTTCTCAATCTCAATTCTCTTCCAATTCTTCATCCATTCTTCAATCTCAACTGTAAATTCGAAAATAAGAGGAAGAGTTTGATTGGGAGAGCAATCCGAAAGAGAAGGAGAGTGAGAGTTTGCGAAAATTAGAAGAGAAAGGAAGAGAATCAGCGGTTGTTTCGCGTGTAATGTGTTTTGGAAAGGTGAGAAGATGATGATTATGTGCACTGCGTGAAGAAGAAGATCCAATTTCATCTACTTTGAACTTATCCCCTGTTTCACGTGCAGAAGAAGGGGATCTGGCCTCTATTGTTTTTTTTTAATTCTTTTTCCTTTTATTATATAAAATTGTTTTAATTTTTTTTATAAAATTGTTTTTGGTTTGGGCTTTTACTAACTTGTTGAAATTTTTGCTACACTCGCTAGCTGCATGCGTGTCCCTCTCCATTATTTCTTCCTTCATTTTTTAGTTCATTCTTTTTATAGGTTTAGTTTAATTTTCATTTTTAGAAAAGGTTTAAGAAAAGATTTTTTAGAAACATTTAGAAAAGGTTTTAGAGAAAAGAATTTTAAAAGCAATTTAAAATAGATTTCTAGAAAAGATTTTTAGAAAAAAGGATGTTTAAAAAAAAGATTTCTATTTCTTTTTATGAATTTATTATGAGATCCTTTACTTTTTCCATCTCTTATTTCTTTTCTTTTTGGTCGATGAGATCTCCGATTCGAGATTGTTGATTTCCGATTAAGTTTAATCTTCATTATTTCAAATCTATGGATGAATGATCATTTGGATCATTCTCCATACTTTGAGATCGTGATAGGTTGCTTTTCGAGAAAATTCAACGATAATCTCGATTAAGATTAGACCGTTCTCTTTCTTTTAGTGTGGCATGTTTTTGGAGAACGATTCGTAATATCGTTTCTCTAACATGTATTAACACGAATATTTTCCACTTTAATTAGTGGTGGCCGGCCTCATTTGTAGGGTAATTACTCCGTAAATTACTCGGCGATTGCTTAACATAGACCTACAGTTGTCCCGATTCGGAATGCGATCCACTTGGATCCGGTTGCCTCGACTTTATTTTTCTTTTCGTGGTTGTGCTTGATTAAGTTCATCATACCACTTTATATTGTAAATATTAATAATGTGAATATACTAACATTTAATTAAATCTCTCGCACCTTATCCTTTTACTTTAAATCTTGTTCCCTACCTCTCTTATTATGCTTCTATATTCATTCATCATATTGCTTATTGTATATATTATTGTTGCTTGTTATTTCTCCTTCGTCCATTTGGACACCAAAATACTAATAAATGATTAAACATCTAAAAAATGGGTGACTTCTAATTTTGGACTATGGTTACTATCCCTTGCTTCGGAGATTCGGACTTAGATTCTAGGATCATCCCTTTGCTCATTTGTTATGGATTGAAGACTTTGGCTCCGGTTGAGTTACTTGTTTATGAAGATGAAAATCCAATTGTTTCAAGAGTGCTTGCCATTTGGTTTGATTATTTCTTCCTTTAGCTTTTATTTTCAAGTTTTAGGATAGTCCCTTCATCTCTTCCCATCTTCTTCAATTTTCAAATCTCCTTCCTATTTTCAAAACTTTCTTTGTTTTCTAACTTCAAACATTTTCTCAATCAAACCTTTACTTCGGTCATGTGCTTTTACCTTTTCATTTCATTTCCTTAAATAAATGCTAAACTACATAAGCATATCGAAATTTTCTTTCTCAAAAACTTTAAAACATTCAAACTCATTCAATTGCTTTTGTGCCCTCGTGCATGTTTCTTTTAACCTCATTTTTTATGTTTAGATATGATTCATCTTTTCTAGCGGAATTATTCGCTAAAGGATGACGACTTATCTTTACATTTTAAAATCAATTCAACTCATTTGCCTTTTTACAATTTGTACCACGAACTACGGGGTTTTGATCTCGCATTGCACTTTGTGGGTACGTAGGCATGAGACGTTCGTCTCTTCAAACACCAAAATCTTAAAAAAAACATTCTTCTTCTCATCTCTTCAATCCTTTTTCAAGTAAACCAATTTCAGACTAAAAAATGCAGTAAACATTTCAAAGGGTTCCCGTGGAGTACCACGGACAAGTCGGGTGCTTAAAACCTTCCCGATTTGTAATCAATCCCCGTACCCATTCTCTGTTTGATTCTTTGAGCTTTTTAGCTTTTGAGATTCATTAAGGCTTTCTTTGTTCTTTTTGCCTTTTTCCATTTGGAAATAAATAAAAGCTCGGTGGCGACTCTGTGTATATTGAGTGAAGTTAATCAATAACTTACACTCATGATTTTACCGCTACAGACTGTCATGCGCTTCATATTTGCAGAAAGTCAAGAGCTCTCAAACATGATCTAGCAACAAGCATCGGCATTGTGATCAAGCTTCTTTTACTCATTCGATTTATTTCAAGCTTGGACGCAAAACGTTGAGGTACATCAAAACCCTTTACAAATTGATGTACAAGTGTTCAATAAATTATTTCACATGTTATCATATTGCATATTTTTTTGAAAGGTTTTTAAAATGTTTAACACTTTTAAAATTAAGAATTTTTTCTGTTTTTAACAGTGTTAACCGGTTAACCATTTGGTTAACGACACCAAATTTCAAAAGACAGTGTTAACGTTGCTATGCGTTAACTGGTTAACCATTTGGTTAACCGGTTAAGGGATAGTGATTGCAAGAGGACTGTTCTTGCACACTAGGTTGTTTAGTTGTTTAAAAAGTAGGCCTCACCGATTGAAGGTGCGATAGGTGTTACATTTCTAAAAACTAGTGAAAATCCCTTTTGTGTTGGAAAGAGGACTGGATGTACCTTCGGATTGTGAAGTGAACCAGGATAATTTGCCGTGTCTCTTTTACTTTCTCGCTTTATAGTTTTCATCCCATAAACAAGTAAAAGAGAAAAATCCATCCATCAAGAAAATAATTGAGAAAATTTTATAACACCTAATTCACCCCCCTCTTAGGCGTACTCTGAATCTACAATTGGCATCAGAGCAAGTTTAGGTAACCTGTTCCTACAAGATCCTGTATGGCTTCCGCAAACTCGAATCCTATTTTCAAAGATGGTGGAAGTAGCAACAAACCTCCACTCTTCTCCGGCGAATACTTTGATTTTTGGAAAATCAGAATGAAAGCACATCTTGAAGCCCAAGGAGAAGGCATATGGGAAGCGATCGAAGAAGGTCCTCATAATCCTGTTAACGTGATCAATGGCGTGGGAACCGCAAAGTTAAAAAATACTTATGATGAAGATGATATGAAGAAGATCCTGAATGAGAAGAAGGCAATCAACATACTCCAAAGCGCTCTCAGTATGGACGAGTTCTTCCGCGTATCACAATGTAAATCGGCAAAGGAGATTTGGGATACCTTGGTAGAAATGCATGTAAACACCCCAAATTTGCCCTCACCCATTCACACCATGGCTTGTGATCATTTCATGTGCATAAACACAATCATATCATCTCATATCTCAATTTTGAGTCACTGCATTGGTTCTAAGTCATCTGCACCTAGGGTTTGTGATCTGAGCAATCCAAGAGCCTCTTGAGCCACTCCAAAGGCAACCAATCACTACAAATGGATCCATATGTGTTCAAGTATCATATTGCATCCTCTCAAGGTCAAGATTCCAAGGAATCACAAGAACTAGGGTTTGAATGGATGCAGAGCCAAGTTTGACTGCACAGTTGACCTAAAATTAGGGTTTTGGTTTCAGAGGCCATAACTCCAAATTTTTTGGTCATTCTTGTTTCCATTGGTCTCTATATGGTATAGGGAGTATGCATATCAATTTTCATGAAGAAATTCCATGGGGAAGTCATCTGATCAAGGGTTGACTTTTCAGACAAGTCAGTGTAAAATCAGGGCATCTGAGGCCCCCAATGACCCAACCAATGGGTGATCTTCATCATTTTGAGTGTATATGATCTTTATTTGATCATGGAAGAAGGTTGAAGTTCATAGAAATCAAGAATTTGGAAGTTTTGCAAATGTTGACTTTTTGGGCATAGTTGACTTTTTCAAGAATGCTTCATTTTAGGTCATTTTTTCAAGCCTTGATTCTTGATCCAAGAAAGCTTCCAATGGAAAAACTTTGGTCATGAAAGTTGTAGATCTCATCTTTCCCTTTTCAAAAAGTACAAGAACATGATCAAATTCTTCTTGGATCAAAAGTTATGGTGTGACAAAGTTAGCAAAAATCATTGATTTTCAAGGCATGCTTCAAATGTGAATTTTGCAAAACCATGAACCAATGCCTTTTGTAACCTCTAATTCACTTCAAACCATGACATAAACATTCTACATGTCCTAAAAAGTCAGAATTGGACCAAAAATCCCATGTGTTTAGTTCATGTAACAAGGCATTTTTCATGAAGTTCAAAAAGGTGACAACTTGCAAAACCATCATGATGCTTCTCTCCACTTGATGCATTGGCTGCTGGACCTTCCCAACATCACACACACACCATGCTGCACCAGAACCATGCCTTGTACTAGCCTAGATCATGAGCCATACTTCTCTTACACAAAAGGTGGACTTTGAGCAAAAGCAAACTTACCAATCACTATAGGCCAGGTCACATCATCTGACCTATAGGATTAAAATACAATATCCTTTGGCAAGCAAAATATAACAAGAGGCAAGGCTGAAACAAGACATAGCATCACATACACCAAAAACACACCATTTTGCAAGTTGCTTCGAATCTGCCTCCACAAACTCAAAACATCAAAACCATCTTCACCAATCACCTCACCATGCTTCATTGAGCTCAAAGCAACCAAGAACCAGGCCTGAAACAAGCTGTAACCTCACTTCACCATTTTCACCCCAAGTTGCAGTTTCTTTCGAAACTCTCACCACAGCTCACAAACATCAGAACAAACTCCATAGACCTTCTTTATTCATCACCCTGACCACAAAGAACCTCTCACCTTGGCCTGAAGCTGCCTGAATCACCATTGACATTCTCAACTGAGCTTGGAGCAGAAGCTAATCAAACTCTTCATCCAGCCAACATAAACTTCTCCAAAGCATTCAAACATCATCTGGGAACCAAGTAGAGTGGATTGCACTGAAGGAAGTGGCCAGAAAGTCATCAGAGTGAAAGCTTCGAATCTCAGGTAGCTCAAGAAATATTTTTCCAGAAATCATTTCTTTTGTTCTAAACTTGTTCTTTGTGTCTTCCTGATCATGAATATGTCTTTGGTTTTGCAAATGGTGTTGAAATGAGAGTTTAATTTCTCTCTGAAACTTGCGTGCCCTAGTTCTTATTTGTTTCGATTCAGCCTTGTTAGGAAATATAAATGTGTTTTGATTAGGGGTTTTGATTCAGTGGGTTATGGGGATCATTTCCATGTGTTTAGATTTCATTTTTGTTGCGTTTTGAAGATTTTAGGGATTTTCAGGTGGGGTTCCCACCGGAGAAGACGACCGGAGGTCTTCTCCGGCCACCTGAAAATCATTAGGGTTTAATTAGGTCATTAATGAGGATTTGAATCTGGACCGTAGATGCAGTTGACTGGAGTTGACTCCCGCGCGTTTGTGTGGCTCAGATTACATCATTAAAGCCCTAATCTGTTTTATTAATTTAATAAATTATATTTAGGTTAATTAAGCCAGAAGAGATCCTGACCTTCCATTAGCGCGCGCGGTCAACTGTTGACCCCCCAAGTTTGAATCTCAGCCATGGATTGTGATTACTTCTCATTTTCATTAATTTTTATTTCAATTTTTCTCATTTGTTTTGTACAATTTATTTAAAATAGCAAAAATGTTTTAAAAATTATGAAACTTTTTGTCAAGAGTTTCACTAATTTTTAAAACCCAAAAATATTTTTATTTTCATTTTTAGCATTTTAAAAGTATTTTTAAATATTTAAAAGTTTGTTTTTAATTGATTAATGAAAATTAATTTATTAAAAATGCTTTTAGGTATTTAAAAATCACCAAAAAATTCATGAAATGTTCTAAGACATTTAGAAACATTGTCCAACCTTCAAACCAAATTTCTTTTTTGATCTTGATGCATTTTGAGAATTTTCCATTGAATTAAATCATTTTTTGTGCATTATTTTGATCATAAGTTCAAAAAATCATTTCTGCCTATCTAGGAAGAGTTGGACTTTGATTCTTTTTGAATTATTTTGAGTTTAGCATGTAGTTTTTGAGATAAAATGGCCATGATTTGATCTTGCATTTTTCAATTTGTTTGGCATTTCTTTTGTTTAGGAGCCCTAAAAACCCTAATAACTTAGAAAAATCATAACTTGAGTTTGGTTAAGAGTTGAGACCTCCCCTTTGGACCTTGGTTTAGTATAGGGTTAGGGTTTCTTTGGGTGGCATTTTCCATTTTTTATCTTAGGGTTTGCTTCTGTTTTTGGTTCTTGTTTGTTGTTTGATCCATAAACCCTAATTTGGGCTTTCATTTGCATCCCTTTTGCATTCTCTTGCATAACATGACTTGCCATGACATTTCAAGCATCCATTTGATTCATTTGACATCTTAAGACATATAGAAAGCATGTTTGATCATTGCATCCCAAATTTGCCATTTTGTTTGCCATGTATGTTTCATAACTTTTCATGTAAGATCATGCTCCTTAACTTGCATCATTTGCATCCATGATCTTGTATGAACATCTCCATGCCTTGTCTCATGCTTGTAGCATCTCATAACATCATTATTATCATCAACATGCTTCTGGTTTTGTTTTTCATCATGTCATTTCACCTCATCTGGCATTGCATTGCATTTCTTTTCTAACATTTCAGGTGGTAAGTGAGGTTGAGAAGTGAATTTGCCTTCACTTCTCATAACTTTTCTTTTCATCTCTCTTGCATCCATTGCTGCATTTTTGTTTGTGTTTGAGATTGAGCTTGCTCATTCTTCTTCTTCTCACTTTCTTTCTTCAAGTTACTTGACTTCTTGAATGAAGCAAGTCACTTTGCTTCTCTTAATCCTGTTCATCTGCTTCCTGGTGGTTCCAATGAAGACTTCTCTTGAAAACCTCACAAACCTTAGGAACAACCAAGCATGACAATGACTAGGGTTTTGATTAGTCTCCCCTCTTAGTTTTACCTTTGTGTCTCTTTTGAGTCTTCTCTTCTCATCTCATAATCAGGGACTAAACCCTAAAGGCTTTAAGGCTTTGTGATTAAGCTTATGCCTGCATCCTTCTCTTAGGATGGAGTGTATAACTTTAATCCTAAGTGTTAAACCCTTAATGTGTTTAAATCTCTTAATCAATTCACTTAAAAATCATCAAGACATCACACTTGTAACTTGGGCCTTGCATTCGGGTTCTAATTCTTCCTTAATTGGTTAAGAAGGACTAACCCTAGTGTTAATGGACAAGTCCCCCTCAAGTTGTTTTACAAACCATAAAATTCACTTCATCATCATATCATTAAATAAAATCAACTTAATCAAAGGTTTGTTTTGTCATGAGTTTAATCCCTAATCATGGATTAAGTTGAGGAGTCTTCCTCAGCTTAAACACTCTCATCTATCATCCCTCTCTTAGGATGGTGTAATGAGTCTGTTTAATCCTTGATTATAGCTTAACCTCATTACTCAACACTAAACAAAAACACCAAAAACATCTAAATAATCACAAGTAGGTTAATGATCTTAACCCTACATCCAAGGTGATTAAGTGTGAGAATCTGACTTCACACTTAAGGTATTCTCATTACCCCTAATCAGAGGGAAGATGTGATGAGTTTACTAAATCCATTGGTTTAGGTTTAAGCTCATTAACTTATGACAAAAATCCAAAAAGCAATAAAAGACTGAAAACACAAAAACAAACAATAATCGTCTCCTCCGGGATTCTTTTCTCACCTCATTCACTCACAAACGAGAATTCGCTTCTTCCGTCTAATGCAAGACAGTTAGCACCTGAGCCAGACAGGTCATACACTTGAGCATAGACAAGCAAGCAGTTCACAGTCAATTTATCTTTCAGTCTCTTTGGGTCGAACTACGGTGTTCTGACTTCCTCATTGCACGAGAGGATACGTAGGCATAACTTAACAGTTATCGAACAAAAGTCTCTGTATATCCCCCCTCTTTCCAGCATCATTTTTATAGCCTCATGATCTTGAGCATCTTATTCATTCTCTTACACTGACACATCATTTTTCCATATCACACTTCACTTCTTCTACACTGACACCTGTACATTCTTTTCAAGCTCCTTTATACACAAATTGCACTGACACTACCCCTTTAAAACACAAATCTTTCAAGCGTGGATCCCGTCGAGTACGACGGACAATCTGGGTGCTAATACCTTCCCAGGTTGTAACCAACCCCCTTTCTCAGTCTCTCTGGTTCGCAACCGTCTTATTCATCTTTTTCTAGGCCTATGCAGCATTGCCTTTCCTCCGGGATAAAAATGCCTAGCTGGCGACTCTTTTCATTTCCAGTGAGTTCACGGCTGTGTGTTCTCATTGTCCCTCTCGCCGACCGTTCGCGTCTGTACCCCTTTTGACCCGGTGTCATTTGGTGGGAGCGACAGCTTGGCGACTCTGCTGGGGACCCTTATACTGCAACCAGGGCTTCTGGTTCTTTTTGTGGGTTCCTCCTAGCGCTTGATTGATTTGTGTTTACTGGGGTGTTATGTGCTATTTGTATGTGTATATGTGTTGTATTTGCTGCTTTCTGTACAACTTTATATATTGCTTTCTTTACTGTTTTTTCATTTATCATACTGTCATACTGCTGGCTGGATCTGGTTTTGCTTTGGTGGGTGGGTGTTTCATTGAGAGTTAAGGTCCTATACCTGGGACCTGAGTGACACCTAGGCTAGAGTGAATCATATTCTTTCCCATTCCATTTCGGTCTGGTGCGGGGATATGAAACACGGTTCAGATATGGGTTTCTTCTTGAGAACTCTGTGTTGCAGATTTCCTGCAATGCTAGGGCTATCTGGGAAGCCTGCTAAGTCTGGATGACCTTTAGTATTGACCTTCAGAAACTGAGGTGAATTAGAGGAGGAACTTTTATGGTTATTGTAAACACTGTACCTCCGGGTTAGAAGTGTTTACACTTCTCATAACTGATCCAAGTCTGAGGATCCTTGTTCTAGAACACCACCTGTGAGGGGGTTGGGCTGTTTACAGGTTTGCAGGTACCTTGACCTCAGAATACCTTGTTACTTTGTTTGTTTAAGAATACTTCAATTTGGGACAGTTCTTGTGATTCTAAAACCCTGGATATGTGGCTCTTTATTTGAGTCCCCCACCTTGGTTACTGGATTTATAGACCTCATCTGGAATTCTTGAGCACACTTGGACTTATATCAGAGTTTTGATCAGATCCAGCTCAGTCACAAACCCTTGCATATCATTTGCATACATAATCATTGCATCATATTGACATTTGCTTATTTGTGTTTCAGGGTATCCATCTTCAGTTGGTTTTGGTTTTGACCCCATCTTCAGTTTTGACTTGTCTTCATCAGCTATCTGCTTCAGTTATCACCCGCACCAGCCAGTCAGTGGCCCACTTCTTCAGTATTATCATCAGCACCTGTCTCTACTCAGTCTCAGCATCATGGCTCCTAAAAAGAGCATTATCACCTATCACTTCTTCCAGCCAGAGTTGTCAGACATCAGGAGGATTCAAACCCTGATCACTCCAGATCACATATCATTGTTCAGGGAAAGCTATGGAGATATACTTGATATGGTTATGGATCTGGACCCATCATAGAGAAGCCTGATCCACACCTGCATTCAGTTCTATGATCCCCCACTAAGATGTTTCACTTTCCAAGACTTTCAATTGGGTCCTCTTTTAGAAGAATACTCATCTTTGGTTGGTGTGCCTATCAGGGCTGGAATCCCTTTCAACCCTGAGATGGTCTTTCCCAGCAATGGAGAAGTAGCAAAGGCTTTGCATCTGGAACCTGTCCTGATTGAGCAGCATATGACCTCCAAAGCTGGAATCCTTGGTTTTCATCTGGATTTCTTGATCTCTCAAGCTACCCTGAAAGCTTCTTTAGGAGAGTGGAAAGCTGTTTGTGCCTTGTTGTCCTTGAGTATATATGGAATTGTATTGTTTGCAGATGAGCCTCGATTCATTAGCAAGAATGTAATCCATCTGTTCATCTTGAAGAACCCAGTGCCAACCTTATTGGGGGATCTTTACTATTCAGTGCATCAGAGGAATGAAAAGCAGAGGGGGAGATTAGTGAGGTGTTGTGCTCCATTGTTCCACACTTGGCTTCTCAGGCATCTACCCAGGACAGATGCATTTTTAAACCCTCATCAGCAAAGCAACTGGGCTAAGAGACTTACTGTTCTAACTTCAGCTGACATCAGATGGTGCACTCAGAGCACCAAGGGCAGGGATATTATCACCAGCTGTGGGCATTTTCCCAATGTGCCCCTAATAGGAGTTAAGGGTAGTATTAATTACAACCCTCAGCTGTTCAGAAGGCAACTGGGCTATGCATTGGTCCATACTCCTAAGGCACAGGACTTGGTGGAGACTCTCTATTGTGAGAACAAGATTAGTTTGGCTGTTGTTAGGCAGGCTGCCTGGGCTTGGGATAATGTTCAAACCAAGGGAGTAACCATTTTGGGGAAGTGCAACAATGTGGCATCAGCACAATATTATGAATGGTCCCGTGCCAGGGCCCAATTCTCTGGGATGCCCTTTACCATAGAAGACATGCCTGAGTCATCTTCAGCACCACCCCCTGCCACTATCAGTTTGGAAGAGTTTGAGAGCTTGAAAGAAAGAAATGAGAAGTTAACTCAAGCTTTGCAGAAGACCCTCCGGGAGAGGAGTGAAGGCATAAGGGAGATTGAGAGGTTGGAGAAGATGAGAGTAGAGCATCTGACTAAGATTGAGAAGTCTGGGGATTATATCAAAAAGTCTAAGGCTGGAGAACAAATTCTGAAGAATGCTTGCAAAGAAGCCCAGTTCCAGAGAGCGAGGACAGACTTGTATTTGAAGGAGAGTCAAGCCCGGTGGGTCAGGATCACCGAGGCTCGTACTCTAGAGGACAAGAGAGTTCAAGACAAGATGGAGCAACTGGAAGCTAGTGCAAAAGAACAGCAAGAGGCCCTGGCAGCAGCCCAGAGGGAGATATCAGAGCTAAAGGTCAAAGCAGGGGTGAAGATGTCAAAGGACCAAACTCAGCACAAGAAGCTAACAGCAGCTGTTACGACCCGGAATCTCCTCATCAGGAATCTCACGGAGCGTCCGGCTGATCCTGTGACCGAAGCACTTCTCAAGGAAGTTCGTGAGGATGAGTTTGGTCTTGATGTTTGACCATTTGTTTGTTGTTGCTTTCTTTCCATGTACTTTTATTTTCTTGTAATGTATTTTGACCCCTTAGAGGGCTTGTGTTGTAAAATGAACAAGTTGTATTATTTCATCTTCTGTAATATATTTGTGTTATCTGTGTTTTCTTCAAGCAACAACAACAGCATCTTCAAGGGTCTGGAAGGGTCAAAACTGAAGGCCAAACCGGATACCTTGAGAACAAATAAGCATAACTGCATTGCATGCTAACCTTTTTTTTGTTTTGTAGGTTTTTGTTTTGTTGTTGCTAACCTCTGTTGTGATGCCTCAGGAACTATTGCTAGGCGCCGGGTATTTCCCCTCAACCGTCCGCACCGTTATCCAACCCGAAACAACCTTCCGGGAATTCAAATGGATCAGATGCAGCAGGACCTTACTGAGGTCAGAAATCAAATGGCAAATGAAAGGCTAGAGATGAGGAATCAAATGACTCAGTTTATGGAAGTTATGAACAACATGGCTCAGAGCCAGGAAAGATTGAGAGCCATGGTGGAAAGGCAAAATCAAGAGGATCCACATATAGGGACTGCCGGTACCAGTAACAACGAAAGGGTCCAACCTCATGTCAACCCTCCGGTATTTGGACCACACCTCCATCCTAAGGTCAATATTCCTGCGAATGTTCAAGGGACTGCTACCGCGGCTAGGGTACTTCAGGAAGACCCCCAAGAGGACCAGTTCACAGTAATGGGTGCTGGGGAAGAAGCTTATGATAGGAGATTGGATGAGATAGCTGAGAAGTTGAGGTCCTTAGAATCTCAAAACTCTTTGGGCTTCGATGTCATGGACATGGGCTTGGTAGACGGGGTCAGGATCCCCCATAAGTTCAAGCCTCCTTGCTTTGAAAAATACAACGGGACTTCATGCCCCCGGACTCATTTACAGTCATTTCTGGGAAGGCTGAAGGCCTATACAATGGATGAGAAGCTCTGGATGTTCTATTTCGAAGACAGCTTAACTGGAGCGTCAAGAGAATGGTACTCTCACTTGACAAGGGCAACTATTAGATGCTGGAAGGACCTGGCAGAGGCCTTCATCAGACAGTATCAGTATAACTTAGACATGGCACCCAACAGGACCCTCCTAATGGGAATGTCACAGTCTTCAAGGGAGAGTTTCCGAGAATATGCACAGAGATGGAGGCAATTGGCTGCTGCTGTTCAGCCACCTATGTCTGAACGGGAAATGGCAGATATGTTCATGAACACCCTTCAGGGAACATATATTGACAGGTTGGCTGCTTTCTCTTCCACTAGCTTTGCCGATGTTGTCATAGCTGGGGAGAGAATTGAAAGCCTGTTAAAAATGGGTAAGATTTCCGACAATGGCGCCAGCTCGTCCAGTAGTGCAAGAAAGCCTTTTGCAGGCCCAAGGAGAACTGGCGAGACCAATGCCATCCACACCAACAGGGGCAGGCCCCAATATGTTCAAAGGTCAATAGCAGCAGTCACCATTCCTGCTCCGGCTCATCCTCAACCAGTCTATCAACCTCCGCAGCAAAACTATCATCCGCAACCTCAGTACCATCAGCAAAATCAGTATCCTCCAAGGAATTACAACAATAGCAACACCAACAACAACAGTCAACAAAGGCCATTTCAGCAGAGGCCATCTCAAGCTAATAGGGTGATCGATCCAATCCCTATGCCATATGCTACCCTGCTGCCACAACTCCTGAAACTCAACCTAGTTGAGCTAAGGACGCTGGCACCTCCAGATCCCAACAGTCTACCCAGGAATTATGACTCCAACGCTAGGTGTGCCTTTCATTCAAACGCACCTGGCCACAGTACGGAAAAGTGCAGAGCCCTGCATATGAAGGTACAAGACCTGGTGGACTCGAAAGCTCTGAATTTTGCACCGCCACCCAATGTCAACAAAAATCCTATGCCAAATCATGGTGGTCCCCGAATTAACGCTATTGAAGAAGACAAACCGTCTTATTTAATAACCAGTGTGGGACAGATCAGGACACCATTGGTAGAAATCAAGGCTCAGCTCTTGGAATGCAACATGTTCCCAGGATGCGAGTTGGGGTGTGCTTACTGCAATATCTCAGTAAATGGGTGCGATAATCTGAGGAATGGCATAGATGGCCTTATTCAGAGTGGCCAACTCCAGATCACTACATCATTTCCAACAAATCCCGCAATCTCATCAGCAACGGTTTCAGAACCTCCTACAACTGCAGCAACCATTGTTCCTGACAATTCTTCGGCTTCATCAACAAGTACTTCCGCTATCATCTCAACTGATCAGTTTTCAACAATCTTTCCTGCTACAACGTCAGCTTCACTCCATTTCGAATCTCCTACAACAACAACGTCCACACTCCCGACAATGTCTCCTACAACACCAGCAACAAATCATGAAGATGTCTCAACTGTCACAATATTTTATGATCCTAAAAACAACTCTGCCTACAATTCAGAAGGTGCTGCTCCCACCAGAGCACCAGTCACAATTTATTATGATCCTCAGACCATTACAATTCCTCCAACAGCTGCAATCAGTCCGGTCACCATCACGGTGCCTGGACCCGTACCTTATGAAAACAGTAATGCCATCCCCTGGCATTACGGCTCCGACTTGTACTGTGAAGGACAAAGAATCACTTTTGAATCATCAACCCCTGCACTACAAATTGACAATGTGGGCGGAGGCGGAGGCTTCACTCGAAGCGGACGTCTTTTCGCTCCACAAATCCCGAGACCCACTGCCGAAGCAGAAGCTGCTGCCAATGCAAAAGGGAAAGGCCCTGTGCAGGAAGATCAAGCTGTTAGGGAAGCTTTGAAGACACCATTCGATCAAGAGGTTGATGAGTTCATGCGAATCATAAAAAAGAGTGATTATAAAATAGTGGATCAGCTTCACCAAACGCCTTCCAAGATCTCAATCCTATCACTGCTTATGTGCTCCGAAGCCCATCGGAATGCACTACTCAAAGTCTTGCACGCAGCTTACGTGCCTGAAGGGATCACTGTCAATCAGCTGGAAGCTGTGGTGGGGAATGTTAATGCTAGTCACGGACTAGGGTTCACCAATACTGATTTGACAGTGGAGGGCCGCAGCCATAACAAAGCCTTGCACATAACCATGGAATGCAAAGGCGCTGTCCTTTCCCATGTGCTGGTAGACACAGGGTCATCCCTTAATGTCCTACCTAAAAAGGCTTTGGTGAAGCTAGAGTACGACGGATTGGCATTGAGACCCAGCAACCTGGTGGTAAGGGCTTTTGATGGCTCAAAGAGATCGGTTTTGGGAGAGATTGAGCTGCCCGTAACGATTGGCCCGCAGACTTTCACAACTATCTTCTACGTGATGGATATACAGCCCGCCTACAGCTGTTTATTGGGTAGGCCATGGATTCACGCTGCTGGCGCCGTGACCTCTACCCTTCACCAGAAGTTAAAATATGAGTGGGAGGGTCAAATCGTTACAATCTGTGGAGAGGAGGACATTTTTGTCAGCCACCTGGCTACCTATAAATACATTGAAATGGATGGGGAGATCCATGAAACAATGAGCCAGGGGTTTGAAGCCTTGAATGTGAATGAGACATCTGCTGTGCCTGGTACTTCAATATCATCATACCAACAAGCCCGGAAGGTTGTTGAGGAAGGAACTGCCCAAGGCTGGGGAAAGTTGCTATCGGTAGAGAAGAAAGAAGACAGATTTGGGTTGGGTTACAAACCAACTCAACAAGATCAATCAGCGGCTGCGAAAGAGCCCAATTTTGTGAGTGGGGGGATGCTTACCCCTGATGCTATCAACTGTCTGGAAGACGAGCTGGAAGAGGAACGCAACCTGGAAAGCTGGATTCGTCCAAAGATCCCGGGGAGCAATGTCTCGAACTGGTCTTCCCAGGAAATTATAAGAGTTACTCATGCAGAGTAATTATTATTTCCTGTATTTTATAGCATGCATCAAAGTCTTGCATCTTGCCCAAGATGACAAGACTCATTTTGTAATCGGGCCATCTGTACTTTTTGTGCAAACAAGATCAATTAATGAAATATCAGACATCTTTTTACAAACGAGTCTTTTTCTTTTCATTCACTGTTTTTCCATTTTTCTTTTTTGTACAAAAATAAATGGCGGTGTTTTCAAAATGACAACTTCATTTCACTTTTCTAAATAAAAATTAAAATCAAGTCACTAAAATGAACAAACTTAACCCTTGCAGAGAGTGCCTTCCAGACAGCACCGACAACAGCACGGCTATGACTTCGTATGACTTTGACAATCCAATCAATCAAGCTGATGAAGGGGTTGAAGAAGAATATGAGCTTCCTGAAGAGCTAGCCAGGTTGTTAAGACAAGAGGAAAAGGTTATTACTCCTCACCAGGAGGAGGTTGAAGTGATCAATCTTGGTACGGATGAAGACGTGAAAGAAGTTAAAATCGGGGCCTGCCTGCAAGACTCGGCGAAGAGACAACTGATTGATCTGCTTCAAGAGTATGTGGACGTGTTTGCTTGGTCGTATCAAGACATGCCAGGGTTAGATACCGACATTGTTGTACACAAGCTGCCTTTGAGAGAAGAGTGCCCACCGGTCAAACAGAAACTGCGCCGTACTCGTCCAGACATGGCTATGAAAATCAAAGAAGAGGTACAAAAGCAATGGGACGCCGGGTTCCTTGCTGTGACAAGCTATCCACCATGGGTTGCTAATATTGTGCCTGTGCCTAAGAAAGACGGCAAAGTAAGAATGTGTGTTGATTACCGGGATCTGAACAGAGCCAGCCCGAAAGATGACTTCCCATTACCTCACATTGATGTATTGGTGGATAACACGGCTCAGTTCTCGGTATTCTCCTTCATGGACGGATTTTCAGGGTATAATCAGATTAAGATGTCACCTGAAGACATGGAGAAGACAACATTCATCACGCCTTGGGGCACGTTCTGTTACAAGGTGATGCCATTCGGACTGAAGAATGCTGGTGCCACATATCAACGGGCTATGGTGACATTATTCCACGATATGATCCATAAAGAAATAGAGTGTTATGTGGATGATATGATTGCCAAGTCCCTCACTGAAGAAGAACATCTGGTAAATCTGCTCAAATTGTTCAAACGTCTGAGGAAGTACCAACTGAGGTTGAACCCCAACAAATGCACATTCGGGGTGCGATCTGGTAAGCTGCTGGGTTTTATTGTAAACGAGAAAGGGATTGAAGTTGACCCTGATAAAGTCAAAGCCATCCAAGAGATGCCTGCACCGAAGACAGAGAAGGAGGTTCGAGGGTTCTTAGGTCGATTGAACTACATTTCACGGTTCATATCTCACCTTACAGCAACCTGTGAACCCTTGTTCAAATTGTTGAGAAAAGAACAGACGGTCAGGTGGAACGAAGACTGCCAGAAGGCTTTTGACAAGATCAAAGAATACCTGCAAGAGCCTCCAATCCTTATGCCTCCAGTTGAAGGAAGACCTCTAATAATGTACCTGACAGTATTAGAAGAGTCAATGGGGTGTGTGCTGGGCCAGCATGACGAGTCTGGTCGAAAAGAGTATGCAATATACTACCTAAGCAAAAAGTTTACCGACTGTGAACAGCGTTATTCACTGCTCGAGAAAACTTGTTGTGCTTTAGCGTGGGCTACTCGCCGACTGAGGCAGTATATGTTGACCCACACTACTTTGTTGATATCAAAAATGGACCCAGTCAAGTACATTTTCGAGAAGCCAGCTCTTACCGGACGGGTTGCAAGATGGCATATGATCCTTACAGAGTATGACATACAATACACATCTCAGAAAGCCATCAAGGGCAGTGTATTGTCTGAATATCTTGCTGAGCAACCCCTTGATGATTACCAGCCTATGAGGTTTGACTTCCCTGATGAAGACATCATGTTCATTAAATCAAAAGATCATGAAGAGCCTATTCACGCTGAAGGGCCTGACCCGGAAGAAGAATGGACTATGATGTTTGACGGGGCTGTTAACATGAATGGCCGTGGTGTTGGTGCAGTACTCATTACACCCAAAGGAGTTCACATGCCTTTCTCGGCAAAACTCACTTTCAACTGCACTAACAACGAGGCTGAATACGAAGCTTGCATTATGGGCCTTGAGGAAGCCATTGACCTCAGGATCAAGACATTGACTGTATTCGGAGATTCAGCTCTGGTAGTTAATCAAACCAACGGAAAATGGTACACCCACCAGGATCATCTGATACCTTACAGGGATTATACAAGGAGGTTATTGACTTTCTTCACAACAGTCAAGCTTGAGTATATCCCTCGGGACGAGAATCAATTTGCAGATGCTCTTGCTACCATTTCATCCATGATCAAAGTTCAAGCTGCTAACTTTGTACCTCAGATTTCAGTGTCGAGACTTGATAGACCAGCATATGTATTTGCAGCAGATATTGTCAAAGACGATAAGCCTTGGTTCCATGACATTAAATGCTTCTTAGAGGATCAAACATACCCACTTGGGGCATCTTCCAATGATAAGAAGACTTTGAGAAGGCTTGCTGGTAGTTTCTTTCTAAACACTGATGGGTCTTTATACAAAAGGAACTTTGATATGGTACTCCTCAGATGTGTTGACAAGACGGAAGCAGATTTGTTGATACATGAAGTGCACGAGGGCTCTTTTGGTACTCATGCCGGAGGACATGCCATGGCTAAGAAGTTGTTAAGATCAGGCTATTATTGGATCACAATGGATGCAGACTGTTGTGCCTACGCCAGAAAATGCCACAAATGCCAGATCTACGCAGACAAAGTACATGTGCCTCCCAATCCTTTGAACATAATGTCTTCACCCTGGCCCTTTGCCATGTGGGGCATTGATATGATTGGTAAGATTGAGCCAACTGCTTCGAACGGCCACAGATTCATCTTGGTTGCCATTGACTATTTCACCAAGTGGGTTGAAGCAGCCTCATATGCAAATGTTACAAGGCAAGTGGTAGCCCGATTCCTAAAGAGAGATATCATCTGTCGATACGGAGTGCCCGAGCGAATCATTACTGATAATGGTTCCAACTTAAACAACAAAATGATGGCAGAGCTATGCCGGGACTTCAAAATCCAACATCACAATTCTTCTCCTTACAGGCCAAAGATGAATGGCGCTGTTGAGGCGGCAAACAAGAATATTAAGAAGATTGTGCAGAAGATGGTAGTCACCTACAAAGACTGGCATGAAATGCTACCATTCGCCTTGCATGGGTACCGCACGTCAATCAGGACATCCACTGGGGCAACACCGTATCAACTTGTGTATGGTATGGAAGCAGTCCTACCAGTTGAAGTTGAACTACCCTCTCTGCGGGTATTGATGGATGTTAAGCTGAACGAAGCAGAATGGGCTAGGGCCCGATACGAGCAACTGAGCCTGATCGAAGAGAAAAGATTGGCTGCAATCTGTCATGGGCAGCTATATCAGAAGAGAATGAAGAGAGCCTTCGATCAGAAAGTCAGGCACCGAGAGTACCAAGTAGGAGATCTTGTGCTGAAAAGAATCCTCCCTCCTCATACAGACCACAGGGGCAAATGGACTCCAAATTATGAAGGACCATTTGTTGTAAAGAAAGTTTTCTCTGGTGGAGCACTGATGCTCAGCACCATGGATGGTGAAGATTTCCCGTCCCCTGTGAATTCAGATGCAGTTAAAAAATACTTCGCATAAAAGTGACCCGCTGGACACAAAAACAGAATGTAAGTCCAGGCAAAAATAGGGCATCCCGGCGAGTCAAAAACAGAATAAAAGACTCGGGCAAAAATAAGGGAAATAAACAAAAAATGTGTACACCCGCTGAGTTGAAAAGCCACATCGGACAACTCAGGCAAAAAATGGGTATCCCGATGGATTGAAAACCCGAAAGGGCGATCAATGCAAAATAAGGGAATAAGCGAACAACTGCATTCTGAATTCGTCTGTATCACTTACAACTTGGAAAGCTTCTAAAGGATCAAGTTTCAATCAGAATCAACCTTCTTCAGAAAGCAAGACGAGAAGAACGTCAAAAGTCATACGAGTCATAGCAAAAGAGGAAGCTCTTTTGAAAGCGTCGTCAACATCGCCAGCATTTTGTTTCTCAATTTGTAACAGTCTCCTCCTTTTAGGAGATTTGTTTCTTTGACTGTATCTTGCCAATTCAGGGCACATGAATTAATGAAATCAGATTTTTCAGTCATGTCTCGTCTTATACATTTTTTATTTGCAAAGAATGTCTGATGTCTCTAAAAAACTAATTGCATAAGTACAAATGTTTTTCTCTAAAATAATAAACACATGCTGGCAGGGAATTTACTTACTCTCGAAAGTGCTTAACTCCTGTGACGGAATCCAGTAAAGGATACCTCGGGACCATTTGTGCGTTTCCTTATCTTTGCAGGATTGCAGGTATCCAGAACGCAACTTGGGGCATGCAAGTTACATCCCAGCAAGCTGGCAAATCAGCACTCACTCTTGACACCAGAGGTGTTTCTCCCCAGCTGAGTTGCCAACAACTTTCCCCAGCTAGTTTGCCACTTGTCACTCCTCCCAGCCGAGGTGCCAATCTTCCTTCCTCAGCAAAATACAAAAGTCAGGGAACCATCTCCCCACAAAGCTTCAGCCTCTATCCAGAAGAGCAACGCATGAAGGAGTCACAACAGAGTACGGAAAGCTTCTACAAACCCCAGCTGGGTCTCTCATTTATTAGGATAGGTCTATCAGTGACCCGTATCCCCAAGCAAATATCATCTTATTAGATCTACCAATGATCTCATCCCCAGCTGGGATGTCCGTTTCAAACAGATCAACCAGGGATCTCTGTAGCAGCGGGATCCGAATCCCAGATCTGTGCCTCTTTGCATAATCATAGCATTTGCATCATATTCCCCCATAAAGCGTAGCATTCCGTCTAATACGGAGCATTACAGCAAAAATCAAACGCATAGCATAATCATGAGCCATGTTATGAATCAACACCTGTGAATGATTACAGTTCATCAACATACGGAAGAAAAATCCCCACCGGAGTTCCCAGCAAAAGCAGTTGCCTCACAACTCCCAAAACATCAGTATATACTCCTTGTGGCACCCGTCCGTGTCATATCCCCAGCAGAAAGCCAAAGACGTCCTCTTTGCACTCACATATACCTATATACACTTTCCTGACACCCGTCCGTGTCATTTCCCCAGCACAGTCGCTTGTACTTTTACAACCCACATACTTGTTAATATTATTATGCTTTGACACTCGTCCGTGTCACCTACCCCAGCAGTTAAACACTCATCTATACACCACTCGCTCTTATACAGATACCCGTCCGTATCTTGTATATACCAGTTATATACCCACGGATTCAACAGTAGTCTTTGTTCTTTGTTAACCAGTTGGTACTCGTCCGTACCATCATCTCAGAACATTGCGTCTAGTGTTTGTTTCTACATGATACTCGTCCGTATCATAGTCTTAAGGATGCTCGTCCGCATCTTTAATCCATACACCGTGTCAAACACTTGTGTCTTCTTGAATATAGATGCTCGTCCGTGTCTACTATTCCCCCAGAAGAACCATCAGATTCAACACTCGTCCGTGTTCCTTGTTAACCCGTTGATACTCGTCCGTATCATCATCTCTGAGCACGTGACAGTTTGTTTCTACCTGATACTTGTCCGTATCACAGTCTTAAGGATGCTAGTCCGCATCTTTAATCTATACACAACATCTAAACACTCATACCCTTTGTTTCTTGGATGTGAACACTCGTCCGTGTTTACTATTCCCCAGTAGATCAAAACGAATTTCCTTTTTATCTGACACTCGTCCTGTGTCATGATAAACCTGAGAGCAGCCGTACCCTGCTGAGTGGTCGTCCTCCACTTCTTGATGGTCGTCCTCCATCATGCTCATCCGATGGCCGTCCCCATCGTCGATTTTAGCAGCCGTCCCCTGCTAGGTGGTCGTCCTCCACCTTTTGATGATCGTCCTTCATCATTTTATCCAATGGCCGTCCCCATTGTTGATTTTGGTTATCTGGCATTCGCCCTATGTCATGAGAAATCTCGAGAGCAGCTGTACCCTGCTGAGTGGTCGTCCTCCACTTCTTGATGGTCGTCCTCCATCATGCTCGTCCGATGGCCGTCCCCGTCGTTGACCTTTTCTATCCGATGGCCGTCCCCATCGTTGATATTTTCGGCAGCCGTACCCTGCCAGGTGGTCGTCCTCCACCTTTGATGGCCGTCCCCATCATAATTACCCAACAGAGCAGCCGTCCCCTGCTAGGTGATCGTCCTTCACCTTTGATGGCCGTACCCCATCATCTGTTTATTTCATTTATTCTTTAACCCGATGGCCGTCCCCGTCGTGGTCCCTTTTTCTTTTCTTTTAGCCCGATGGCTGTCCCCATCGTTGGTTACCTTGCTTTATGAACTTGATGGCCGTCCCCGTCATGTTTCATTAACTCCCAGAAAATTTTACAGCTTTATCCTGATGGCCTTCTCCATCATAATTTGATGTTCCCCAGCTAGTCGGCCGTCCCCGTCTTGGCTTTACCTTTTATCCCCAGCATGTTGGCCGCCCCCGTCATTGCGTTGTGTCCCGCTTTGTAGTATACTTTATTTTCCTTTTACAATCTATATCCCTTTTCTTCTTCATTCTGTGAGTGCAAATTTTGGACTGTCTTTGGTATTCAACCACAAGTTATCTTGTTTGCCTGTTAAGCCGTCGCTTACATCCTGCACAGCTAACTCATGTTTGAATAGGGGCAGCTGTAAACACCCCAAATTTGCCCTCACCCATTCACACCATGGCTTGTGATCATTTCATGTGCATAAACACAATCATATCATCTCATATCTCAATTTTGAGTCACTGCATTGGTTCTAAGTCATCTGCACCTAGGGTTTGTGATCTGAGCAATCCAAGAGCCTCTTGAGCCACTCCAAAGGCAACCAATAACTACAAAGGGATCCATATGTGTTCAAGTATCATATTGCATCCTCTCAAGGTCAAGATTCCAAGGAATCACAAGAACTAGGGTTTGAATGGATGCAGAGCCAAGTTTGACTGCACAATTGACCTAAAATTAGGGTTTTGGTTTCAGAGGCCATAACTCCAAATTTTTTGGTCATTCTTGTTTCCATTGGTCTCTATATGGTATAGGGAGTATGCATATCAATTTTCATGAAGAAATTCCATGGGGAAGTCATCTGATCAAGGGTTGACTTTTCAGACAAGTCAGTGTAAAATCAGGGCATCTGAGGCCCCCAATGACCCAACCAATGGGTGATCTTCATCATTTTGAGTGTATATGATCTTTATTTGATCATGGAAGAAGGTTGAAGTTCATAGAAATCAAGAATTTGGAAGTTTTGCAAATGTTGACTTTTTGGGCATAGTTGACTTTTTCAAGAATGCTTCATTTTAGGTCATTTTTTCAAGCCTTGATTCTTGATCCAAGAAAGCTTCCAATGGAAAAACTTTGGTCATGAAAGTTGTAGATCTCATCTTTCCCTTTTCAAAAAGTACAAGAACATGATCAAATTCTTCTTGGATCAAAAGTTATGGTGTGACAAAGTTAGCAAAAATCATTGATTTTCAAGGCATGCTTCAAATGTGAATTTTGCAAAACCATGAACCAATGCCTTTTGTAACCTCTAATTCACTTCAAACCATGACATAAACATTCTACATGTCCTAAAAAGTCAGAATTGGACCAAAAATCCCATGTGTTTAGTTCATGTAACAAGGCATTTTTCATGAAGTTCAAAAAGGTGACAACTTGCAAAACCATCATGATGCTTCTCTCCACTTGATGCATTGGCTGCTGGACCTTCCCAACATCACACACACACCATGCTGCACCAGAACCATGCCTTGTACTAGCCTAGATCATGAGCCATACTTCTCTTACACAAAAGGTGGACTTTGAGCAAAAGCAAACTTACCAATCACTATAGGCCAGGTCACATCATCTGACCTATAGGATTAAAATACAATATCCTTTGGCAAGCAAAATATAACAAGAGGCAAGGCTGAAACAAGACATAGCATCACATACACCAAAAACACACCATTTTGCAAGTTGCTTCGAATCTGCCTCCACAAACTCAAAACATCAAAACCATCTTCACCAATCACCTCACCATGCTTCATTGAGCTCAAAGCAACCAAGAACCAGGCCTGAAACAAGCTGTAACCTCACTTCACCATTTTCACCCCAAGTTGCAGTTTCTTTCGAAACTCTCACCACAGCTCACAAACATCAGAACAAACTCCATAGACCTTCTTTATTCATCACCCTGACCACAAAGAACCTCTCACCTTGGCCTGAAGCTGCCTGAATCACCATTGACATTCTCAACTGAGCTTGGAGCAGAAGCTGATCAAACTCTTCATCCAGCCAACATAAACTTCTCCAAAGCATTCAAACATCATCTGGGAACCAAGTAGAGTGGATTGCACTGAAGGAAGTGGCCAGAAAGTCATCAGAGTGAAAGCTTCGAATCTCAGGTAGCTCAAGAAATATTTTTCCAGAAATCATTTCTTTTGTTCTAAACTTGTTCTTTGTGTCTTCCTGATCATGAATATGTCTTTGGTTTTGCAAATGGTGTTGAAATGAGAGTTTAATTGCTCTCTGAAACTTGCGTGCCCTAGTTCTTATTTGTTTCGATTCAGCCTTGTTAGGAAATATAAATGTGTTTTGATTAGGGGTTTTGATTCAGTGGGTTATGGGGATCATTTCCATGTGTTTAGATTTCATTTTTGTTGCGTTTTGAAGATTTTAGGGATTTTCAGGTGGGGTTCCCACCGGAGAAGACGACCGGAGGTCTTCTCCGGCCACCTGAAAATCATTAGGGTTTAATTAGATCATTAATGAGGATTTGAATCTGGACCGTAGATGCAGTTGACTGGAGTTGACTCCCGCGCGTTTGTGTGGCTCAGATTACATCATTAAAGCCCTAATCTGTTTTATTAATTTAATAAATTATATTTAGGTTAATTAAGCCAGAAGAGATCCTGACCTTCCATTAGCGCGCGCGGTCAACTGTTGACCCCCCAAGTTTGAATCTCAGCCATGGATTGTGATTACTTCTCATTTTCATTAATTTTTATTTCAATTTTTCTCATTTGTTTTGTACAATTTATTTAAAATAGCAAAAATGTTTTAAAAATTATGAAACTTTTTGTCAAGAGTTTCACTAATTTTTAAAACCCAAAAATATTTTTATTTTCATTTTTAGCATTTTAAAAGTATTTTTAAATATTTAAAAGTTTGTTTTTAATTGATTAATGAAAATTAATTTATTAAAAATGCTTTTAGGTATTTAAAAATCACCAAAAAATTCATGAAATGTTCTAAGACATTTAGAAACATTGTCCAACCTTCAAACCAAATTTCTTTTTTGATCTTGATGCATTTTGAGAATTTTCCATTGAATTAAATCATTTTTTGTGCATTATTTTGATCATAAGTTCAAAAAATCATTTCTGCCTATCTAGGAAGAGTTGGACTTTGATTCTTTTTGCATTATTTTGAGTTTAGCATGTAGTTTTTGAGATAAAATGGCCATGATTTGATCTTCCATTTTTCAATTTGTTTGGCATTTCTTTTGTTTAGGAGCCCTAAAAACCCTAATAACTTAGAAAAATCATAACTTGAGTTTGGTTAAGAGTTGAGACCTCCCCTTTGGACCTTGGTTTAGTATAGGGTTAGGGTTTCTTTGGGTGGCATTTTCCATTTTTTATCTTAGGGTTTGCTTCTGTTTTTGGTTCTTGTTTGTTGTTTGATCCATAAACCCTGATTTGGGCTTTCATTTGCATCCCTTTTGCATTCTCTTGCATAACATGACTTGCCATGACATTTCAAGCATCCATTTGATTCATTTTACATCTTAAGACATATAGAAAGCATGTTTGATCATTGCATCCCACATTTGCCATTTTGTTTGCCATGTATGTTTCATAACTTTTCATGTAAGATCATGCTCCTTAACTTGCATCATTTGCATCCATGATCTTGTATGAACATATCCATGCCGTTGTCTCATGCTTGTAGCATCTCATAACATCATTATTATCATCAACATGCTTCTGGTTTTGTTTTTCATCATGTCATTTCACCTCATCTGGCATTGCATTGCATTTCTTTTCTAACATTTCAGGTGGTAAGTGAGGTTGAGAAGTGAATTTGCCTTCACTTCTCATAACTTTTCTTTTCATTTCTCTTGCATCCATTGCTGCATTTTTGTTTGTGTTTGAGATTGAGCTTGCTCATTCTTCTTCTTCTCACTTTCTTTCTTCAAGTGACTTGACTTCTTGAATGAAGCAAGTCACTTTGCTTCTCTTAATCCTGTTCATCTGCTTCCTGGTGGTTCCAATGAAGACTTCTCTTGAAAACCTCACAAACCTTAGGAACAACCAAGCATGACAATGACTAGGGTTTTGATTAGTCTCCCCTCTTAGTTTTACCTTTGTGTCTCTTTTGAGTCTTCTCTTCTCATCTCATAATCAGGGACTAAACCCTAAAGGCTTTAAGGCTTTGTGATTAAGCTTATGCCTGCATCCTTCTCTTAGGATGGAGTGTATAACTTTAATCCTAAGTGTTAAACCCTTAATGTGTTTAAATCTCTTAATCAATTCACTTAAAAATCATCAAGACATCACACTTGTAACTTGGGCCTTGCATTCGGGTTCTAATTATTCCTTAATTGGTTAAGAAGGACTAACCCTAGTGTTAATGGACAAGTCCCCCTCAAGTTGTTTTACAAACCATAAAATTCACTTCATCATCATATCATTAAATAAAATCCACTTAATCAAAGGTTTGTTTTGTCATGAGTTTAATCCCTAATCATGGATTAAGTTGAGGAGTCTTCCTCAGCTTAAACACTCTCATCTATCATCCCTCTCTTAGGATGGTGTAATGAGTCTGTTTAATCCTTGATTATAGCTTAACCTCATTACTCAACACTAAACAAAAACACCAAAAACATCTAAATAATCACAAGTAGGTTAATGATCTTAACCCTACATCCAAGGTGATTAAGTGTGAGAATCTGACTTCACACTTAAGGTATTCTCATTACCCCTAATCAGAGGGAAGATGTGATGAGTTTACTAAATCCATTGGTTTAGGTTTAAGCTCATTAACTTATGACAAAAATCCAAAAAGCAATAAAAGACTGAAAACACAAAAACAAACAATAATCGTCTCCTCCGGGATTCTTTTCTCACCTCATTCACTCACAAACGAGAATTCGCTTCTTCCGTCTAATGCAAGACAGTTAGCACCTGAGCCAGACAGGTCATACACTTGAGCATAGACAAGCAAGCAGTTCACAGTCAATTTATCTTTCAGTCTCTTTGGGTCGAACTACGGTGTTCTGACTTCCTCATTGCACGAGAGGATACGTAGGCATAACTTAACAGTTATCGAACAAAAGTCTCTGTATATCCCCCCTCTTTCCAGCATCATTTTTATAGCCTCATGATCTTGAGCATCTTATTCATTCTCTTACACTGACACATCATTTTTCCATATCACACTTCACTTCTTCTACACTGACACCTGTACATTCTTTTCCAGCTCCTTTATACACAAATTGCACTGACACTACCCCTTTAAAACACAAATCTTTCAAGCGTGGATCCCGTCGAGTACGGCGGACAATCTGGGTGCTAATACCTTCCCAGGTTGTAACCAACCCCCTTTCTCAGTCTCTCTGGTTCGCAACCGTCTTATTCATCTTTTTCTAGGCCTATGCAGCATTGCCTTTCCTCCGGGATAAAAATGCCTAGCTGGCGACTCTTTTCATTTCCAGTGAGTTCACGGCTGTGTGTTCTCATTGTCCCTCTCGCCGACCGTTCGCGTCTGTACCCCTTTTGACCCGGTGTCATTTGGTGGGAGCGACAATGCATGAAGGAACAACAGAAGTAAAAAGATCAAGGCTTAATACTTTGAGTCAAGAATACAAAATGTTCCGTATGCAGCCTGGGGAATCTATTGTTGCCTTACAAAAAAGATTCGTTCATCTAACAAATCACTTGATTGCTCTCGGGAAGACCTTCACCAACGACGATCTCAACTTGAAATTCCTAAGATCCTTGACAAGGGAATGGCAACCGAAAGTGACCGCTATTTTGGAAAAGAAGATTCTTTCAACGATGACATCCGCATCTCTATTTGGAAAACTTCAAGAGCATGAATTGGAACTTGGAAGGCTCGAGAAGCACGAAAGTCAAGAGAAAAAGTCCAAGGGAATTGCCTTGAAGATTGACACGAAGGATGAGAAAGATGACGACACTTCCGAAGATGATAACTTCATGCTTCTTGTTAAGAAGCTTGGTAAGTTTTTTAACAATAATAAAAATTCCTCTTTTCCTAAAAAGAATAAACATTTCAGGAAGAAGGATGCATCCACATCGATTCAAGAAGTCACATGTTATGAATGTGGGAAGCAAGGTCACATAAAGCCAGATTGTCCAAGACTTGCAAAGAAAGGAGGATTCAAAGGAAAGAAGGATTTCAAGAATAAAAAGGATTATGTTGCTTGGGACGATAATGAAGTTAGTTCCTCATCGAAATCAGAAAGCGATGAATGTGCAAATATGGCTCTAATGGCTTCACATCACTCCGATGAAGAAAATGACGAGGTTAGTAGCAACTTTTAAATTTATGAAAATGATGCACAAGAAGTCATAGATGAACTTCTAAAAGAATGCAAGACTTTGTATAAAAACATTTCATCCCAAAAGAAACGAATACTATCTTTAGAAGAACAAAATACATCCTTTGGAAAGTACATTGAAAATGAAAAACAAAAATTGATGGATGAAAAACAAAGCCTTGTATGCAAAAATTGTGAGTCATTATCTTTTCAAATTGTTCAACTTAAAAGAGAGTCTTAGAAAGATATGAAAAAGGTCAAATTGGCTTGGAGGAAATTCTTAGGCACCAAAGATATCCTAATGACAAAAGTGGTTTAGAATATTCTAAGTTTTCCAAACCAAGCACAAGTGAAACCGTTTTCGTAAAAGCTAGTGAAAAAATTGTTAAAGAAAAGACTAATAATTCTAAAACTATGCATCAAAGTCATAAAAAGAAAAGAATCATTAAGAAACAAAAATATGTTCCTAGATATAAAAGTCAATTTCAACCTACTTGTTTTTATAGTGGAATCAAAGGCCATACACCTAATGCTTGCTATGTGCGCAACATTGGTGTTGCTAAAGGGCATTGTGTGTGGGTTGAAAAGGGTACTAACTACCAAGGACCCAAAGCAATTTGGGTACCTAACAATACTTGACTTTGTTTTATACGTATGCTTAAAGACAACTTCTACTCAATGGTATCTTGATAGCGGTTGTTCAAAGCATATAACGAGCGATATCAAAAAAATTTCAAGTCTATCACTTAAGGCCAAAGGATACGTTACTTACGGTGATGATAATAAAGGAAAGATTCTTGGAGTTGGAACCGTTGGTGCATCTCCTCATACAATCATCGAAGACGTCCTTTATGTGGAAGGCCTTAAACACAACCTTCTTAGCATAAGTCAATTGAGTGACAAAGGGTTCCGAATCAACTTCACAAAGGAGGAATGCTTGATAGAACATGAAGTCACCCATGACATCTTGCTAAAAGGTAAAAGCTTTAATAACATTTTCATGATTTCTTTTTATGACTCTTCCTTGAAGGTAAAGTGCTTAATGGCAAACAACAACGAGGCATGGCTTTGGCATAAGAGGTTTGCTCACATTCACATGGAGCATTTAAACAAGTTAATAAAGCATGACCTAGTTGTTGGTCTTCCGAAGATAAAGTTCATCAAGGACAAGTTATGTGATGCTTGCCAAAAAGGGAAGCAAACCAAAACATCCTTCAAAACCAAGAAAGTGATATCTACTTCAAGACCACTACAATTGTTACATATGGATCTTTTCGGTCCATCAAGAACAAAAAGCTTCGGAGGTAACATTTATGCTTTAGGTATTGTTGATGATTTCTCTCGATACACATGGACATTGTTTTTAGTGAAGAAAAGTGATGCCTTCAAAGCATTCAAGAAGTATTCCAAGAAAATTCAAAACAAGAAATCACTCTCAATAGTCTCCATTAGAAGCGACCATGGTGAAGAATTCCAAAACTCATCATTTGAAGATTTTTGTGAAGAGCATGGAATCTCTCACAACTTTTCCGCACCAAGGACTCCTCAACAAAACAGTGTTGTAGAAAGGAAGAATAGGGCATTAGTGGAACTTGCAAGGACAATGCTTAGCGACTCAAATCTTCCAAAATATTTTTGGGCGGATGCGGTTAGCACGGCTTATTTTGTGAGCAACCGTGTCAATATTCGACCAATTCTCAAGAAGACCCCGTATGAGTTGTTCAAGGGTAGGAAACCAAACATATCCTTTTTCCACATTTTCGGATGCAAATGCTTCGTTCTCAACAACGGCAAGGACAATATTGGTAAGTTTGATGAGAAGTCCGACGAAGGTATATTTGTTGGTTATTCTCTCTCAATTAGAGCTTTTAGAATTTTCAATAAACGAACACTTACTATTGAAGAATCTATTCATGTTTCGTTTGATGAGACTAACCCCTCGAAAGAGGATAATATTATTGTGGATGATGATGATGATGTTGTAGATATATCGCAACAACAAAAGGAGACATCAAAAGACCAAGCAATATCACAAGAAGATAACTCACCAATTATTGAAGAACATCAAGATCTTCCGAAAGAATGGAGAACTCATAGAGATCACCCGATAGATAAATTTACTGGTGATATTAGCCAAGGCGTTGCAACTTGACTAAATCTCAAGGATGCTTGTCTCAACATGGCGTTCGTATCTCAAATTGAACCAACCAAAATCGATGAAGCCTTAGGCGACGATCAATGAATAATAGTTATGCAAGAAGAACTCAACCAATTAGAAAGGAATTAAGTTTGGACTCTTGTACCAAGACCAGACAACAAACACATCATAGGAACAAGATGGGTGTTCAAAAACAAACTTGACGAGAATGGAATCATAGTTCGTAACAAAGCAAGATTGGTCGCACAAGGCTACAACCAAGAAGAAGGAATTGACTTTGATGAAACGTTCACTCCGGTAGCAAGGTTAGAAGCAATTAGATTATTACTTGCTTACGCTTGTTCCATAAATTTCCAGTTATACCAGATGGATGTCAAAAGCGCTTTCCTGAATGGTTACATCAATGAAGAAGTCTACGTCAAACAACCTCCGGGCTTTAAAGACTTCAAGAATCCCTCTCATGTCTAAAAGTTGAAGAAGGCTCTTTATGGCTTAAAGCAAGCATCAAGGGCATGGTATGACCGTCTTAGCAACTTCCTATGTGAGAAGGGTTTTACAAAAGGAAAGGTTGACAAGACTTTGTTCATCAAGAATTTCAAGGGCAACACCTTACTAGTTCAAGTCTATGTCGACAACATCATCTTCGGATCAACAAACAAATACCTTTACGGAGAATTCTCTCTTATGATGCAAGGTGAATTCGAGATGTCCATGATGAGAAAGATGAACTACTTCCTTGGATTACAAATCAAGCAAACAAAGGATGGCATCTTCATCAACCAATCCAAGTGTTGCAAGGAATTATTGAAAAGATTCGATATGGACAGTTGCAAAGTAATGTCTACTCCAATGGGATCCGGAATATACGTTGATCAAGATCTATCCGTCATTTCAATTGATATTATAAAGTATCGAGGTATGATCAATTCACTATTATATTTGACGGCAAGTCGTCCTGACATTACGTTTAGTGTTTGTTTGTGTGCCCGCTTTCAAGCTAATCCGAAGGAATCACATCTCACCGCCGTGAAGAGGATCATGAAGTATCTCAAAGGAACAACGCACGTCAGACTATGGTATCCAAAAGGTAGCACATGTTCTTTAATTAGTTATTCTGACGCTAATTATGCAGGATGTAAGACCGATAGAAAAAGTACAAGTGGTACTTGTCACATTCTCGGGAATGCACTAGTGTCGTGGGCATGTAAGAAGCAAGCATGCGTTGCACTTAGCATGGCTGAAGCGGAGTACATCGCAACAGGAAGTTGTTGTGCCCAAATCTTGTGGCTTAAACAACAACTACTCGATTTTGGTATAGACCTTGGTTGTATCCCTCTCCGATGTGACAACACAAGTGCCATCAATATCACGAGGAACCCGGTCATGCATTCAAGAACAAATCATATAGGTATCCGGCATCACTTCCTTCGAGATCATGTTCTAAACGGAGATGTCGATGTTACGTTCGTGGATACACACAATAAACTCGCCGATATATTCACTAAACCATTGGCTAAGGAGCAATTTTTCAAGATTCGACGAGAACTTGGTATTCTCAATGAAGGTGGCATCTAACCTTATCTTTAAAATTGCTTGTTGAATGTTTTTGCTGCATAATATGTTTTTTTTGTTCACTTTGTGTTACAAAAGGCTATCATTCATTTTTCGCCGTTTTTGATCTTTCACTCTTTCGGTTATCCGAAAAACATCGTTTTTAAAATATTTTTTGACCAAAAGTTGCGTTATGATATTTGGTAACATTTTGTAAAAATATTTCGTCAAAAATATTTCCCGACATAGCCCCAACCATGCTGCTGGCCTTTTAAAATTTTTTGAATTTTTTTTCCCGTTAACCGGTTAATGGATCGGTTAACCGGTTAACGCATCCTAGACAGCAGTCCTGGGTCACGTGTTGGACATGTTTTTGCTTGTTTTGTTTTTTCTTCTTTTATGTACTTTGTCACATGTTTGTTTGTGAGTCAAATGATTTTTAGTACCTCTTTCAAACTCTTCATAAGCTCTTCACTCTCTTTGACTCACCATTAAACTCCACTACCTCATTTTCACTCTCTCTTCTCCAAAACCATAACCACCCCATTAATACACCATTAAAACCCACTCCACTAAAACTCTTTTATAACCTCTACACTCTCAACTTCACTCTCCATACACTCAAACCCTAATCCGGAAATACCTTCACACAACCCAAACCCTAAGCTTTAACCTCTCTTCAATGGCTCCAAGAAAAGGAAAGGCTCCTGTGTCAGCATCAACATCCAGCAATGAAGAGGAAATGGCCATGGAATCAACCAAGAAGCGGAGAATGGATTTTCATGTCCGGGTTCGACATCTTCTTAAGGGTAAGTATGTGAATCTGAAATCCTTTGAAACTTTTAAGTTTTCGGCATTGTTAGAATATCAGGGGATGCTAGACTTTATTTCTGATAATGGAAAAGTATATCCGGATTTGGTAAAATCCTTTATGAACAACATGTCTCTTAACAGTGATGATAAGGATAAACACCAACTGTTTGCTATTGTAAGGAACTGTGAAATTGGAGTTGACCTAGGTACTCTTGCTGCTTCATTGTCTATCCCATATTCGGGTGTTTTCCTCCGTAAAGGGGTAAACCATGATGAAGGAAAATGGGCCAACTATGACAAAATGGAATACTATTATCATATTTGTCGGTTTCCAAAGGCAGTCGTGGTATCCGGCCAACGTACCTCCCGGGTACTATGTTATGCTAAGAACTTATCTGTGGATGATCGGATGCTACACTACATCATCTGTCATGTTTTGCTGCCCAAGGATTCCAACTTGTCTCAGATTAATGATTTGGAAATGCAAGTCCTATTTGCTGTCAAGAACAAGATTAGGGTGAACTGGCTTCCTACTATGATGTATCATCTAAAGCAACAGCTTGCTCTCAAAACAAGATTACCCTATGGCCGCCTCATTTCAAGAATCCTGGAAATTACCGATATGGAAATCAGTAGAGCCTTTTATCGCTATGACTACTACGAGTAATGAGATTAATGGAGTCACTATCATCAAAAACACCGACATAATCCAAAGCAAAGATGGAACCTACAAGTATGACGACGGATCCTCCACCTCCACCTCCATCCCACCTATTCCCGAAACCGGCATCACAAATGACTTCCTCTACTCAACCATCATGACAAACCACCATGAAACCATGTGTGCCTTCAAAAGCCTTCGGAACTTAGTCTTAAGCTCCCGAAACCCCACCGAGTTTGTTGATGAGGATGAGGACGATAGCTAAGAGGAGGAAGAAGATGATGAGGATATATCGGAAGAGGAATGAGGACCTTGTTTTCTTGCTATTTTTTTTTTACCATGCTTTAAGTCTAGTTTATGTATTTTTGTTTCAAACATAAGTCTTAAGTTTATTAGGCAATTTTGGTTTCCATATTCTAAGCTTTTCCGCTTTATGCTAGTACTCTTGTTGGCTATGTTAAAGTTATGCTTATGCTTCTATGTAGGGGTGGCAAATGGGCATGCCCGCCCCGTTTAGACCCGCCCCGCAAAAGCCCGCAAAAAAACGGGGCGGGGTGGGGCGGTCAAAGGTAGTGTTGCACACTCATTTTCTAGGCCCGCCCCATTTAATGATGGGCATGCGGGCATGCCCGTTATTCATTTTAAAAGAAAAAATAAAATAAAATTCACTCATGATATAATTAAAAAAAAAAACTCATAAATCCTAATACTACCAATAAAAATAAAATACTATTATTATCCTACATTCAATAATTAAATTTAACAAACCTTAAATATTACAAATTCAACATAAGTTCAACAACACATATTCATCAAAAATTAAAGATTTACACCAAAAATTCAACACCACAATTTCAACAAAAGATAGAAAATAAGTTTAATCTAACATCAAAGTCTCCAAATTCTCTACAACCAAAAAAGATGCACTATGGATTTTATGATCATGGGCCATAAATTGATATTATGTGTTTTAAACTCATACCCGCGGGCTACCCGCACCCGCACCGCGCCCGCCCCGTTTTTTTGCGGTGCGGGGCGGGGCGGGCATACTTACATACGCGGGCTCAATATTTAGGCTCGGCCCGTAAAAAATGACGGGTAAAATGGGCTTTTCCCGCGGGCCGGGCCCGTTTTGCCACCCCTACTTCTATGTGTGTTTGCTTGCATGTCTTACTTGATGCGTCTTTCTTTTCAATGCTTGTATGGTGCTTTTATTTTCATATCAATGTTTGTTGGTCTATTCCTTTTTGCTAATGCCAAAGGGGGAGAAGACTTTGTTTCTCTAATGCCTCTCGATGCAGAATTTCTTTTGCTACTGCCGCTATTATTTAGGGGGAGTTTCTATCTTTAAGGGGAGGATCGTCTTAGAGAAACGTCGATCAAGCTCTCGCACTTTTTTGGTTGTCATCATCAAAAAGGGGGAGAATGTAGAAGCACGCCTTCAACCTCGAAGATTTTGATGAAGACAACACGACTGTCATGCGCTTCATATTTGCAAAAAGTCAAGAGCTCTCAAACATGATCTAGCAACAAGCATCGGCATTGTGATCAAGCTTCTTTTGCTCATTCGGTTTATTTCAAGCTTGGACGCAAAACGTTGAGGTACATCAAAACCCTTTACAAATTGATGTACAAGTGTTCAATAAATTATTTCACATGTTATCATATTGCATATTTTTTTTGAAAGGTTTTTAAAATGTTTAACACTTTTAAAATTAAGAATTTTTTCTGTTTTTAACAGTGTTAACCGGTTAACGGCTCCAAATTTCAAAAGACAGTGTTAACGTTGCTATGCGTTAACCGGTTAACCATTTGGTTAACCGGTTAACACTGAAGGTTTTTTGAAGAAAAAAAATTTCTTTGAATTTCAAAATATACCTCTTTATTATACCTCTTCAAATTATATTTTGTTTCATAATTTCTCACACCTTTTTGAAAGGGTGTTTTAAGATTTATATATTCTGAATTTTTTAAATTAAAAAAAACACCTCCTAGAATTTTTTATAAAAATCACTTCTTTTGACATATATTTTCAAACTTCAAAAGTGTTCATATTGTGATTTATAATTTTTCATACTCATCATTGAACACTTGTATTGATATTTATAAAGTGGATTTTGATCAAAGGAGAAGATCAACTTAGATTGATATCAAACATTGTACTACTCTAAAAAATTACAAAGAATTAAAATAGATTTTCTATTGTGACTTATGATCCAAGATTGTTGGACTCAAGGGATAGTGATTGCAAGATGATTGTTCTTGCACACTAGGTTGTTTAGTTGTTTAGAAAGTAGGCCTCACCGATTGAAGGTGCGATAGGTTGTACATTTCTAAAAACTAGTGAAAATCTCTTTCGTGTTAGAAATAGGACTGTATGTACCTTCAGATTGTGAAGGGAACCAGGATAATTTACGTGTCTCTTTTACTTTCTCGCTTTATAGTTTTCATCCCATAAACAAGTAAAATAGGAAAATCCATCCATCAAGAAAATAATCGAGAAAATTTTATAACACCTAATTCACCACCCTCTTAGGCGTACTTTGAATCTACAGTAGGAAACCTTGATATGAGGTTGGATATTAAAAATTTATGTGATCAACAAAAGTTTGATTTTCTTTTTATTTCTAAATGAATGGTTCCTCATGATCATTTCCATGTTAAGTGTCTTAAGAAAATCATACTTAAGAGATTTGCATTCATTTTTAGACATAATCATTATTCAAACCTATAGGCTCTTTGTACAATAGATATGAATCCCATTTTGTTTATTTTATTTTATTTTTTTCTATAGAAGTGGATAAAACTAAATTCTTCATTGGAGATGTATATGTCTGTAACTCTCATGTGATTCGAAGATAGTTATGGAATGGACTTACCAAACATCAATAGACCAATCTTGACCCTTGGTGCATTCTAGGTGATTTCAATGTAGTTATTGATTGATAAGTGCCATATTTACGCGACATACATTGAAATTTATTAACTTATTCCAAAACCAGCTGATACACCCCTCCCTAGTTTATCTATAAAAATTGAGAAAACACATGTTTAGAATTTGCTAATATGTGTTAAGTAAAAACATGTACAATTCTACATGCAAGGACCAAACTAGAGCAAAAACATGGAATACCAGACTCTCTAGGCCTATTCATAGACGTGCTAGGCAAATTCAAAAGACAAATGCCATGTTCAAATTGAAGTACTTCACGATGAAGTAATGGTTATCTCTCTATTCGAATAGTTGGTTTTCTAGGAAAGGAAATACGACTAAGGCCACGTGGAAAACATGCAAGCATTGCTTAATAAGGAAGATAACAGGTAAGGCATAATAGGGTATGTCTGTTAGGCGTAAGGACGGTACGCTTAGCGAGAGGCCCATGAATTTTCTTATAAATAGGAGTTTCTAGTTCATTGCAAAGTTAGTTTCAGTGAAGTGAGGTAATGAAAAATTGGAGTAGGTTCACCTTGGTTAACAACAAGAGAATAAGAAAGGGAGCTTAAAGTCAGAAGCACTGCTCAAGTGATAGGGTAGATAAACTTCCAAGATCAGCTTTGCTAATTACCTCCAGTTACGCTATAATGAGTAAGCATATCTAAAATCTATTTGTTGGAGGTTTATATGTAGTCATTATATTCATGTACTATATATCACAACGTTTTATGCAATTCTAATCTTGCTTTAATATTGATTACTCTTTAATCTTAATGCTTATTTTAACTTTGCTACCTAAAACTCGTTTTCATGGTGTGACCTGGCATCGAAGGGTGCTTGTTATCTATATGTTGTATGGATTATTGTAGAGTCTTGTTGCTTTATTGGAACTTAATGCTCGGTGTTGGTTAATATATTGATATATCGACTATTGGGTAATGCATCAATCTCAAAGCATTGAGACCGAAAGGAGATACAAATTAGAGCAACAATTGGTAATACCAATAACTGAGTAGAGAAGCATATTTCTAACCTATGGTTGTACATGATAAATACATAATGACAAAATCTACCATCGATCAAGTTTTCTTATTGTTAACACTAAATCTCCATTTTACTTTCTGGCATTTATTTTTATGTTATTCACTTTCACGCATCGCAAAAAATATACAACCCTTTGCTACTTAAGATCTTAAGAATAATTGAAAGGTATTTGAAACCACCGGCCTCTATAGATACAATAATTTTAAAAATTACTTTTATTTCTCAACAATTATTGGTTCCCATGAGAAATTTTGTAGATACCTTCCAAACAAAACTTCTACTGATAAGTTTCTTAGCTTGACAAATAAAGATGAGCTTATGCATCTTGACTTTAATGGTAGCTATTACACTTGGATAAATGGGAAGAAATGTGGTGCTTACTCTTCAGTTGGGCTTGACTGTGACATTTGTGTAATCGCAAATGGCTAGATAATTTGAACACATTCAATTGCTCCACTTTGATCAATAACGTCTCAGACCATTAACCTATTCTTTTACATTGTAACAAATGAAGGTATGGACTCTAGATGATAAATGCAGACAAGTGATTGTTGATAATTGAAATACTAGTTTGGTTGTTTGTTCTATGTTTTTTTTATCTGCTAAGTTGATATCTTTTAACCTCTTCTTAAGAAATTAAACAAAGACACATTTGAGAATATTTATCTCGAATGCACTCAAGCTACTGGTGAAGTTAAACAGATATAAAGTTTTTATTAATGATGCAGGTTACAATGATGGTATTGGATTGTAGGAAAAAAAATGCTCAACTCTTGTTATACAAGGAATTGCATGTAATTTTTTTGTTGAGGAATAAGGTAATGGACATGTGGTTTAAGAATGGAGATAGGAATACCAATTTTTTTCACAACATAATCATATTCATATATGCTAGTAATAAAATCAATATGCTAGGGCATGGATATTTTTTATAGAAATGGTGTTGAGTTAGTTAATCATGTTATTAACTTCTACATAAAGTTTATTTAGTTCAAAAATAACAATTGCAATTATATTGACCTAGTTAAGAGAACTATGCCACAACTTATGACTCATACGAATAATGAATATCTCACTAGAACTTCTCAGTCATAGAAAATTAAGAATGCAATGCACAATATGAATGGTAGTTATGCACTTGCTCGTGATGGGTTTGGGGGGTGTTTTTTCCAAGAATATTGGGATATAGTAGAGACTCATGTGATCAATTTAGTAAACCAAATATTTGAAAAAGGTTTCATACTTCATAATCTTAATTTAGTCAATGTGACTTTGATACCTAAACAACATGGAGCAAATTGTATTGAGTAGGATATACCTCTTGCACTTGCAAATTTTCAAATCAAAATCATCAATAAGATCATTGCAAACAAGTTGGCCTTATTACCTCATAAAATTATTTCATAATAGCAAAGAGGCTTCATTAGAGACATACATATTTATGAGTGTGTTTACTTCAGAAGTCAGCAATATGTTGGACAAAAAATCCTTAAGAGGTATTATGACTTTGAAGATAGACATCAAAAAAGTCTTTGATACTTTAGTTTAACAATATATTATTAGAGTTCTTGATTATTATACTCATTTTCTAAAATAGTTGGATAAGTATTAAAGGCCATTTATGTCTTGTTCCGTAACAACGTAGTCAAAAACTTAAAAGTAATTTCAGCAAGTAAGCAAGTAAGTGTACTCTTAAAGGAGACTATTAACACCTAAAAGTCCTTTGACATATAAAGTTATTGTCTTCTTAATAATTGCCATTAGTTGTCGTCAGTTATTATTAGTTATCGTCCTCAAGATATTAGTTGCCATCATCGAAACTAATCGACATTTATTTATCTTTGTATAAAATTAATACATGTATGTTGAAACGATAATTTTATTCGTCATTTTGTGTCTTTTTTTAAACAACTATTGCGACATTGATTCAATTCCAATACATGTGATTAATTATGTGTAAAATATATTTAATTTAATTGAACACATTATTAATTCAATTCATAATTAAAATTTAAATAAATTAAAATTTTAGTTGTGAATTAAAATAGATATTGTTTCATCTAAATTAACTATATTTCAAAAGAAATTAATTAGGAGTCACATGTGTAAATAAAAATATAAATATGTGTATATTATACAAGGAATATTACATAAACACATTTTATAGGCCAACACATCTATCATATAAGAAAAATATATGTTCTAGAAAATACTAAATATCATTTTTGTTGAACAAGCGACATGTTTCCATTTGCTGATTCAAATGCATTACTATTTTTTTCAAACACGTTTAACTATATTTTTTTGTTGTTTTCAACCTACCAGACTGTAGCAAACGTCTTCTCCATCTTTTCTCTCTTCCAGTCAACACACATTTCCTCTTTATGTCACAACAATCATTTCTTCATCTTCTCTCCAACATAAATTTTCCTCTTCTCTTCCACAAAACTTCTTCATCTTCTCTCTTTGTGTTATACTTTCCCCAAACTAGTTTATGTTGAGAATCAAGTTTGAGGAAGAAGTCTCACATTGATTAAAAAAAAGGAAGATTGAACACTATATAAGTGAGAGAAATCACACACCTATCACCTTAAGGCATTAGGTAGATATGTGGTGTGTGTCTCACAAGTGTGTCCCAAGTATAAATACTACATTGTCGACCCCCCTGAATCGCCCCAACATTGATATCACGAGCCTTTGGTTTTGAGTGAATGGACTAGCTTACGTGTATCGAAACACTTCCGGTAGGTGGTGGATAGAAGGTGTTCTAGTGAAGATTATAAACGGTGATACTAGTGTATATGGAAGAGAGAAAGAGAGAGCTTCCACTTGAGAGGAAACATTGTGTATAGACTCACACTTGAGGGGGAGTGTTGAGAATTAAGTGTGACGAAGAATTATCGCATTGATTTAAAAACAAAGATTGAACATTATATAAGTAAGAGAATCCACACACCTATCACCTTAAGGTTTTAGGTGGATATATGGTATGTCCCAAGTAGAAATGCTCCCTCGTTGAATAGGCATTTAGTAGACAAATATCGATGTTGGTGGATTAAAGTAAGTTGGCAAACATATCAATTAGTAAGACAATCATTCCAAGCCACACTATTTTTTGCGGATGACATTATTATATTTTTCAAATCTACTAGTAAAAATCCTCAAATAATCAACCATCTCCTTCAAGAATATGGTCTAAATTATGGTCAATATATAATCTCAAATAAATGTGACCTTTATGGTAGAGGTACGTCTAGATCTAGGTTGAAGCACATTGTAGATGTGCTCGGATTCACTATGAGACATACAATGTTTAACTATCTTGGAGTTCCTATATCCAAAGGAAAACATAAAACTCATAGTCTTTAGATCATGGAAGATATAGTATTGGCCAATGGCCAAGCTAGCTACTTAGAAAAGTTATCTTCTTTCTATAATGGGTCGAGTTCAATTTCTCCATTCAATCATACAAGGCATGATTATTTTATTATTAAGATTTATGAATGGTCAATCAATATTCTTAAAATAATTGATATAACTAGTTATAAAAGTTTATTCAAACTTGATGGTAAATGTTAGACCTCTCAAATTCAAAATATGATCATGACTCTCATTGTAATGTTTCTTTGAAAAATTTGGCACACAAGAAATGATATTAGATTTCAAAATGGTAAAATTGACTTTGATCGAGACACTCTTCATGTTAAACAATTTGTCTATATGACATATACTTCTTTCAAGGGACACAAGTACACTTCAATTCGTGAGTTTACAATTATTAAATACTTTGACATCAAATGTCAATCTCCTCCTGAACCTAAAATCATAAAAGTTAATTGGAGATTTCCTAGTCATTATTAGATTAAGTGCAACACAAATGGAGCTTCAAGAGAAAATCCTGGAATATCAACTTGTGGTGGAATATTAAAGGATGATTTAGGAACATTCTTGAGAATTTTCTCAGCTAAGATTGGAGTTTACACCTTCTTACAAGCTTAATTGCATAAAATCATTTTTTATATCGAACATGAATAATTGGAGAAATTTTTGGCTTGAAACTGATCTCATTACTGGTTATTTTTGCATTTTCTAATGTGAGAATACTTTACACACCACACTTGGTGGAATTCACTTCCTATTTATAAATTTGAAAGTTTTATAAGAATAGATTGTACATGTCTAACTATCACATTTACTAGCTTTTCAATGTGTTAGTGATCGCGGTAAACTATACGTCTAACGGTTTCTAACTGCAAGTGCACAGCCTATCGCGTAGTAATAAAGATATCGAACCCACAGAGACCAATGTCAACCTACCGTTATCTATCGTTGCGTTGTAAAGCTAAGGCTAATGATATTTTTATGGTTTAAGGGAAACTAGAACTGAAACTAAAATAAATCTAAGAAAGAAAATAAGAATAAAACGAGGTCGGGATATGGATTCCGCGCTCCTAAGGGACTTTATAGAATTCGGTACTAATTACGACTATAGCTAGTTCCGTAGAATATATCATCTTAAAGACTCCGCCTCACGCTCTCGCGGTCTTAACTAAAGCCACACTTCCTAATCCCAAGATTTTTCTCTCGCTCGCCCGGTAACTAAGAAACGTGTAGATGTTTAGAATTGGCAGAATTTTTGATCAACAAGAAGTGTTGAACTTAGTTCAGGATGTCACACCAGATGTTGTGACATTATCAAACAGAGTATAAGTTAATGAACTTAGTTCAGGATGTCACACCAGATGTTGTGACATTGTATAAGTTAATGAATTAAGTTCAGACATCAGGATGTCACACCAGATGTTGTGACATCTCAAACCTGCTACCAGACTTAAATGATGCATAACAGAACTGAGTAAATTCAGGGAATTTATCTGGAATTAATTGTGAATGGATAAACAATACAAGGCGCATCTGTAGGGAGCTTAGTTATCTGATTTCACTATAACAGAATAACTACCTCACCTAGACTCAAGGAAGTAACAAACCCTAATTCAAGGTGATGACAGCATGCGTATCAGGACTGGATAATCTACAGAAAGCCCAAAATCCAAGCATCTATTTAAGGAACAAAAACTCTCAGAATAGAGTACGAAATTAAGAAGACTAAATAGGGTGTTTGTGTTTAATAGCAGGTTTTAGTTGTGTATCACTTTATGAGCTTTTAAGCAAAAAGTGTATTGTGTCTTGATTGAAACTGTTAAGTAAAATCAAGCTGTTGTGTTTGAAGTGTGACTTCTATTTTATTAAACTTGTAACATATCACTGTGTGATTGAGGGGGAGTGAGTTGGTACTCATATCTAAGTTGTGTCTTAGGTAGAAATTGCCTTGGGTAGATATTAAGTGAAGGATTAAACTGAGTGGTTTAAGTCCAGAATTAATATTACTTATATTGGATTTCCTTCCTGGCTTGGTAGCCCCCAGATGTAAGTGTGGAGATACATTGAACTGGGTTAACAATTTCCTATGTTATTTAATTTACCTGCACTTTAAGTTTTGTTTAAGTCTTCAAGTGTTTAAACATCTCATGGACAGAGATGTAGGATCTGTGAATAGACCACCTATATTGGATGGATCCAACTATGACTACTGGAAGCCAAGAATGGTAGCATTCTTAAAATCACTTGATAGTAGGGCTTGGAAAGCAGTCAACAAAGGATGGGAGCACCCTGTCCAAGACAATAAGGATGGGGAAAAAGTGTTGAAACCTGAAGAAGAGTGGAGCAAGGAGGAAGAAGATTCAGCACTTGGAAATCCCAAAGCCTTAAATGCCTTATTCAATGGCATTGATAGGAACATATTCAGACTTGTGCATCACTGTGAGCTGGCCAAAGATGTTTGGGACACTCTCAAAACCACTCATGAAGGAACATCAAAGGTGAAGATGTCAAGACTTCAACTTCTCACCACCAAGTTTGAAAACTTGAGAATGAAGGAAGATGAGATAATTCATGAGTTTTACATGAACATCTTGGAAATAGATAATACTTCTGGTGCTTTGGGAGAGAAGATGAGTGATGAAAAGCTGGTAAGAAAGATTCTCAGATCTTTACCAAAAATATTTGACATGAAGGTTACTGCAATAGAAGAAGCTCAGGATATATGCACAATGAAGGTTGAAGAGCTCATTGGTTCCCTTCAAACATTTGAGATGGGAATGAATGATACAATTGTAAAGAAAAACAAAAGCATAGCCTTGGTCTCAAATACTGATAAAGATGAAGAAAGTCATGAAGCAGACCATGAAGAAAATTTATCAGAAACAATTGCTATGCTTGGAAGAGAATTCAACAAAATTCTCAAAAGAATGGATAACAGGTCCAGATCAAGTGGAAGAAACTCAAACTCTTCTGAGAATAAAAGACCTTATAATTCTAATAGAAGGTCAAATTATGATGAAAAGACCAACCAAGGAAAAGGGATTCAATGTCATGGATGTGAAGGATATGGACACATCAGAAATGAATGCTCAACCTATCTAAAGAAGCAGAAGAAAGGTCTCTCTGTGACATGGTCAGATGAAGACTCAGGATGTGAGTCAGAAGAAGAATCTGCAAAGCACATCACTGCTCTAGCTGGAGTATGTGAATCTGAAGGGGGATCTAGTGATGAGGAGCTGACTTTTGAAGAGCTTGAAGAATCATACAAGATGCTGTGTAAAAGGAGCACTGAAGTATGCATGGAGAATATAAAGCAGAAGAAGCAGATTGAGGAATTAAAGGCTGAAAAGACAAGTACTCTAGAGATCATTGACACTTTGAAAAGTGAAGTAAGCCTACTCAACTCCAAATTGGAGCATATGTCCAAATCTGTCAGAATGCTGAACAGTAGCTCAAACACACTAGATGTCATTCTCAACAATAACAAGCACTCAGGGGATAGGACTGGGCTGGGATTTAATAAAGCTCAAAAGTTTGAGGCTAGCACCAGCAAAACAACTTCAAATCCCATAAAGTCAAACAAGATGTCCCAACAGATGTCCCAACATCATGAAAAGAACATGATGAAAAAGAAGTATCAAAGATGGAGATGCCATCATTGTGGAAGGTTTGGTCACATCAAACCTTTTTGCTACAAGCTGCATGGACATCCAAATCAGAGGTATCAGCAACCCCCTAAGCAGAAGACAGAGGTCACCAAGAAAGTGCTGCATGGACATCAAAATCAAAGATATCAACAACCCCCTAAGCAGAAGACAAAGGTCATCAAGAAAATATGGGTACCTAAAGCTAGTCTTCATGCTGATCAAAGCTACAAATACATGCCCAAGAACAAGTTCAAAAAACAACCTTGGAGCTCTAAAGATGGACACTACACAGGGAAGAGGCATCAAAGGAAACCTCATAACAGGAAAAAATGGTTAAAGAAGGTTGTTGCCAATATAGCTCATACATCTCTCAGAGTATCAGCTAAGGAAGACTGGTACTTTAACAGTGGATGCTCAAGGCACATGACTGGATTAAAGAATCTGCTGGTAGACTTAAAGTCACACTCATCCGGATATGTAACCTTTGGAGATGGAGCTAAAGGAGAGATCAAGGGAGTTGGGACTTTGGACTGCCCAGATGTACCAAGACTAGATGATGTGCTGCTGGTAAAAGGATTGACTGCTAACTTGATCAGCATAAGTCAATTATGTGATCAAGGTTACAGTGTAAACTTTACCAAAACTGAATGCATAGTGTCTGATAAAGAACAAAAGGTTGTCATGAGAGGAGCCAGATCTAAAGACAACTTCTATATGTGGGAACCTCAAGATTTCAGTCTCACTTCAACTTGCTCCTTAGCCAAAGAAGAAGAAGTGAAGTTGTGGCACCAAAGACTGGGTCATCTTCATCTTAGAGGATTAAAAAGATCATATCTATGGAGGCTGTAAGAGGTATTCCAAGACTGAAGATTGATAAAGGCAAAGTATGTGGTGAATGTCAAATAGGCAAGCAAACCAAGATGTCACATCCAAAGCTCCAACATCTGACAACTTCCAAAGTTTTGGAATTATTGCATATGGATCTTATGGGACCAATGCAGGTTGAGAGTCTTGGTGGAAAAAGGTATGCCTATGTGGTTGTTGATGACTTTTCAAGATATACATGGATAAATTTCATCAAAGAAAAGTCTGATGTGTTTGATGTATTCAAAGATTTGTGCCAAAGAATACAAAGAGAAAAAGCAAGTTGTGTGGTCAGAATAAGAAGTGACCATGGAAAGGAGTTTGAGAATAAAAAATTCTCAGATTTCTGTTCTTCAGAAGGAATAAATCATGAGTATTCTTCTCCTATCACCCCTCAATAGAATGGGATTGTTGAGAGGAAGAACAGAACTATCCAAGATTCAGCAAGAGCTATGATTCATGCTAAAAAGTTACCACTGTACTTCTGGGCTGAAGCTATGAACACAACTTGTTACATTCACAATTGAGTCACTCTAAGAAAAGGAACCTTGTCCACTATCTATGAAGTCTGGAAGGGCAGAAAACCTACAGTTAAGTACTTCCATGTGTTTGGAAGTAATTGTTACATTCTGGCTGATAGGGATCAAAGAAGAAAGATGGATCCTAAAAGTGATGAAGGGATTTTCCTTAGATACTCCATAAATAGCAGAGCCTATAGAGTATTTAACTCCAGAACAAAGGTTATAATGGAGTCAATAAATGTGATCATTGATGATGCCCCTGTAGATGTAGCTGATGATGTTGGAACATCTACTGACAGTCAGACTGAAGTTGAAATAAAGAGTGATAATCCTGACTTCACTCTAACTGAGGCAAGGACAGAACAATCCAGCAAACCTCCCTCCATCAGAATCCAGAAGGATCATCCTAAAGATCTGATAATTGGTGATCCCAACAGTGGTGTAATCACTAGATCAAGAGAGATGATTTCAGGTTCTTGTTTTGTTTCAAAGATAGAACCTAAAAACATCAAGGAAGCTCTGAATGATGAGTACTGGATTTCTGCTATGCAAGAAGAATTAGGCCAGTTTACAAGGAATGAAGTGTGGGATCTTGTTCCTAGGCCTGATGACATAAATGTGATTGGCACTAAATGGGTGTACAAGAACAAGTCAAATGAGCAGGGAGTTGTTACAAAGAACAAGGCTAGACTTGTAGCTCAAGGATACACACAAATTGAGGGAGTAGACTTTGATGAAACCTTTGCACCAGTAGCAAGGCTTGAATCAATCAGACTACTTTTAGGAATTGCTTGTATCCTGAAGTTCAAGCTATTTCAAATGGATGTTAAAAGTGCCTTTCTAAATGGGTATCTTAATGAGGAGGTATATGTGGAGCAGCCTAAGGGATTTGTTGATCCAAGCTATCCAGAGCATGTATACAAACTAAGGAAGGCCCTTTATGGTCTGAAGCAAGCCCCAAGAGCATGGTATGAAAGACTAACCACTTTTCTCATAAAACAAGGGTACAGGAAAGGTGGAATAGACAAAACCTTGTTTGTGAAGGATGAAGAAGGAAATGTCATGATTGCTCAAATATATGTAGATGACATAGTCTTTGGTGGGATGTCAGACATGATGGTTAAACATTTTGTTACTCAAATGGAATCTGAGTTTGAGATGAGCCTAGTAGGAGAACTAACCTACTTTCTTGGACTGCAAATCAAGCAGATGGAGGACTCCATGTTCATATCCCAAAGCAAGTATGCAAAGAACATTGTCAAGAAGTTTGGGATGGACAATGCTAGTCACAAAAGAACACCTGCCCCCACTCATTTAAAGCTGACAAAGGATGACAAGGGTGAGAATGTAGACCAAAGCTTATACAGAAGCATGATTGGAAGCCTATTATATCTGACTGCTAGCAGACCAGATATAGCCTTTGCAGTAGGTGTATGTGCAAGATATCAAGCTGAGCCAAAATTAAGTCATCTAAACCAGGTTAAGAGGATTTTGAAATATGTCAATGGTACTTGTGACTATGGTATAATGTACTCTCATGGATGTGAACCAATTCTCACTGGCTTTTGTGATGCTGACTGGGCTGGAAGTGCTGATGATAGAAAGAGCACATCAGGAGGATGCTTCTTTCTAGGAAACAATTTGATTTCTTGGTTCAGTAAGAAACAAAATTGTGTATCCTTATCCACTGCTGAAGCTGAATATATTGCAGCTGGTAGCAGTTGCTCACAGTTGGTATAGATGAAGCAAATGCTCACAGAATACAATGTCCCACAAGATGTCATGACATTGTACTGTGACAATTTAAGTGCTATTAACATATCAAAGAATCCTATCCAACACAGCAGGACTAAGCACATTGATATCAGACATCATTTCATCAGAGATCTTGTGGAAGAGAAGGTGATCTCATTAGAACATGTAGCCACAGATCTGCAATTGGCTGATATATTTATTAAAGCTTTGGATGCTACCCAATTTTAAAACCTAAGGGGTAAATTGGGAATCTGCTTATGTGAAATATAGCAGTTATGGAGAAGTGCCAACATGTCCTATGACATCGTGTGGCATGATCACCAGATGGCAGCACCAATCTGGTCAGTAACTCTGTGTATTCCACTTTTTAGAATTCCACCAGTAACGGAATTTATAAAAGCTCAAACTTGCTCTCAGCTCTTCATCTCCTCACTATCTCCTCAAAACCATTTTCATGCTAAAGCTGATTTTCTGAGCTCATCAAAATCAATCAAACCTAAACTCTTCTTCCACCACATTCGAAAAATGTCTCAACATCAAAACCCTAACATCACTGATGAAAATCTCAACCTAGAAGATGTAGTGCATGCAACCCCAATCTCTATGGTACCAATGGATACTACTCCCATAGACGAAATCAGAGGAAGTGTTCCTCTTGCTCAAAAACCTAGAACTCCTAATGTGAGAAGAGTAAAGGAACCTGTGTTCAGCAAAAGCAAAGGGATTCCTTCAGCCTCAAACACCACCCCCAAAGCTTCTGACTATGTGGATGCATCCATTAAGCATCTTGTGAATAGGATTTTATCTGAACAAAGAGTAGTGCGTGGGGTATCTGTTCCCCTGAACACCATGCCTGCTCCACAAGAAGAACAGAGAAATCAGGCTGAAGAGGACACTCCTGCTCAACAGGATGTCCCAATAAATGTTGAAACATCTGAGGACCAGAACAAGGCCTCAACTGATGATGATGATGAAGCCACTGATAACCAAGCTTCTGTTGATCCACCTGCTGAAAAGGAGACTTCCCAACCTCCTCCTGCTGAAACCATAGATGATGACTCTGACACAGAGATCATTGCATCTGTTGATCCTAGCATAGCCAAAAGGCTTAGGGCTAGGAAGGAGAAGAAGACTGTTGGACATGCAACTCCTGAAAAGAAACAGCCTACTCCAAAGAAAGACAAGGCCAAAGTTGTATTTGGACCTATTAAACAATGGAGCAAGGTGAGTACCCAAAATAGGAAAGTTGTAACTCCACCTGATTCAGATGTTGAAGAGGATGTCCCAACATCCCCACCAAGGAAGAAACCAGCACCTTCAAGGTCTACCTCTGCTGTTCCAGAAGCTCCTCTGGACAATGTGTCCTTTCATCATGTGTCAAGTGTGAGCAAATGGAAATATGTCTACCAAAGAAGGGTGGCACTGGAAAAAGAGCTGGGCAGCAATGCACTGGAGGGAACTGAGGTAATAGACCTAATATCCTCTGTTGGTTTATTCAAGACAGTTTCAAATTTTTCACCCTGCTATGAGGTGCTGGTTAAGGAGTTCATTGTCAACCTGCAAGAAGACTGTGCTGATGGAAAGTCAGAAGAATTCAGAAAGGTTTATGTAAGAGGGAGATGTGTTGAATTCTCTCCTAGGGTTATAAATCATTACCTAGGGAGAGAATCTGATGGGCCTAATGAGCTGGGGAAGACTGACAACCAAGTTTTCAAGGTCATCACTGCCAACCAGGTCAAAACTTGGCCAGGCAAGGGAAAACTTTCAGTTAGCTTGCTAACAAGGAAGTATGCAATGTTGCATAGAATTGGTACTATCAACTGGGTCCCTACCAACCATACCTCTTCAATAGCTACTGGATTGGGAAGATTCATTTATGCAGTAGGCACCCAAACAAAGTTGGACTTTGGGGCTTACATCTTTGATCAAACACTAAAGCATGCAGGAACATCAGCAACAAAGCTTCCCATTGCTTTTCCCTCTCTGCTCTATGGAATCATCCTCAACTAGTATCCAGGCATCCTCACTGAGAAGGATTCAGTCTGCAAGAGAGAAAGTCCACTGGCCTTCCACTACAAACTATTCTTGAGCCATCATGCTGCTGATGTTGAAGCTCCCAGTGGGACATCTGCTGGACCTTCAAAAGCAAAGACTCCCATATCCAAAGCTGCCTTGATTGCAGAACTCAAGAACACTTGCAAAGAGCTGGATGCCAGGAAGAAAAAGCTTGAGGAAGTAATTCAAAGGCTGGAGCTGGAAGAGGTTGCTCAGAATGCTGCTAAATCTGATGATGAATCTGATGATGAATCTGAAGAAGAAGAAGAAGATACTGAATATGATGAATCTGAGTGAAATGTGTGTGGAAAGTGTACTGTCTGTTTCAGCATTGTTGTTTTGGTTTTGTAATTTTGTTTTTATCTCTGCTTATGTAAAATTTGGCCCCAATTTCTGTCTAACAAGGGGGGGAAGAGATGTGTACTGATCAACAACAATGTCTGCTGCAGTTTGCCTGATTAATGAACAATGTTGTTTGTCTGTTTAATGTCTGCTTCTGAACTAAGTTTTTTTTAATAGAAAATTCTGTTGAACAAGTCAGAATACATACAGGTTTGAGGGGGAGTAAATTATTACAAACTCTCACATGATTCAACAGAAAATAACTGCTGCACTCTGATAAAACCAGAAGATTGTGTTAGCCAAAAATTAGCCAAAGGGGGAGTTTGTAGATGTTTAGAATTGGCAGAATTTTTGATCAACAAGAAGTGTTGAACTTAGTTCAGGATGTCACACTAGATGTTGTGACATTATCAAACAGAGTATAAGTTAATGAACTTAGTTCAGGATGTCACACCAGATGTTGTGACATTGTATAAGTTAATGAATTAAGTTCAGACATTAGGATGTCAAACCAGATGTTGTGACATCTCAAACCTGCTACCAGACTTAAATGATTCATAACAGAACTGAGTAAATTCAGGGAATTTATCTGGAATTAATTGTGAATGGATAAACAATACAAGGCGCATCTGTAGGGAGCTTAGTTATCTGATTTCAGTATAACAGAATAACTACCTCACCTAGAATCAAGGAAGTCACAAACCCTAATTCAAGGTGATGACAGCATGCGTATCAGGACTGGATAATCTACAGAAAGCCCAAAATCCAAGCATCTATTTAAGGAACAGAAACTCTCAGAATAGAGTACGAAATTAAGAAGACTAAATAGGGTGTTTGTGTTTAATAGCAGGTTTTAGTTGTGTATCACTTTATGAGCTTTTAAGCAAAAAGTGTATTGTGTCTTGATTGAAACTGTTAAGTAAAATCAAGCTGTTGTGTTTGAAGTGTGACTTCAATTTTATTAAACTTGTAACATATCACTGTGTGATTGAGGGGGAGTGAGTTGGTACTCATATCTAAGTTGTGTCTTAGGTAGAAATTTCCTTGGGTAGATATTAAGTGAAGGATTAAACTGAGTGGTTTAAGTCCAGAATTAATATTAATTATATTGGATTTCCTTCCTGGCTTGGTAGCCCCCAGATGTAAGTGTGGAGATACACTGAACTGGGTTAACAATTTCCTGTGTTATTTAATTTACCTGCACTTTAAGTTTTGTTTAAGTCTTCAAGTGTTTAAACATCTCATTCGACATCACGTACCTGATCCCAGAATTTCAAAACATGTTTTGAAAGCTAATAATATCCTAAATGTCTCTAAAGCGCTCTCGCTGTTTTTAGATAAGTTGCCTAATTTCTACTATCCGGTTCGATCCCCACGCTCTCGCTGTGCCGGCTCTAACCTTAGTTAATTTCCCACTCTCGTGGAAAAACCATGTTAAATACCCTCTCACTCTCGTGACAAAGATATTTAAATTCAACTTGGAAATTAAAACCAAAACAGACATACAATCATAATTTCGCACCTAATAATTTCTACGGAGTCCCGTCGGTGATGACGGTCCTCATACGCAGGACTCTAAATAATTATCTAGACATATCTATTGAATCAGACAAGCAGAAATTATGATTTAAAAACATTATGGCATTCACAATAATTAAATAACGAGAATTTAACATAAACGAAATATTACTTAAATTAAATGTAATTAAAACCTGAATAACAATTAATTCCTCGAGCTCCCTCTTCCACAAGTCGGCAAGATTGGAGCTTCTGAATCGAAACTAAAAGCAAAGTCTGAGGCTAAAAATAAATCTAATTAACATAACAATTTCCTAATGTTGGAAATTGTTATTAAAGGGTAATTGGGAATTAAATAGAAACAGCAGGAAAACAAAAGCTGGGAAATGGTTTGTAAAATGGGCAGAGCTTTCGCACGGCAATAACCAGCTCAAAGAACCCCCCTTTCTTCAACTGAATCTTTGATATTTATAGAGGAGAAATTGACAGTTGAAGAATAAGAACGTGGGCTTCGGTTCTTCAGTTGTTGAGAAAATCCAGGAGATTGGGCGTTGTTGAGGTTGAGAGATTATAGGAGTCTCCGAAGACTCTTTCTATTCGTTGGCACGTCTTCATTCTTCATATAATTAAGTACAGCTTGTAACGGTCGTAACAAGGTGTGTTACGGGTAATATGTGAATTCAGCGCGTCATGGTCGTAACGCCCATGTAACGGTCGTTATGCTCCAAAAACCGCGTAACGGTCGTTAGACCCTTGTAACGGTCGTTACACAAACAAAGTTTGCAGCATTTGACAGAATGATCACTTTCTTCTATCTTTTTGTGTTGAAATACTTCCTTTGATCTTTTTGCATACTTTTGTGTAGAGATATATTGTACCTGCGAAAAGACATAAATAGTCGGAATAATTGGAAGTTAAACGGATCAATGCAAGATGAAAACGAACATAAAATGCGGTAATTATATGATACATTTACGTGTTATCAGTTAGGTTTTATGTCCCTCTCCTTTTTTTATTTAATAATATAGATTTATATATTCAAAGATGATGAGTGGAAGTTTCCTTATCTTTCTCCTACTTAATTAAGATTTCAAATATTTTATTCAAATAAAACTACCTAAATACTTTTTAAGACATGTGATAACAACATAGTAAATATCTAAAAGAAGAGGTTATAGGAAAATGAGAGGCAATAACAATCAGTATTAGCAAGTTGTGTTGAAAGTGTAATTCATTATGTTATATTTGATTTAGATTATATTTAGATTTGGTTTTAGATCTAGATTTGATTTAGTTCCAAAATAGATGTTTTAGGATTTTATAGTTTTTAGGCTTTTGACTTGGGGTGCAAGAAAACCTAGTTCTATAAATAAGGAGTACCTCTCTTGTAATTAAATAACACCACAACACATTGTAATTCTCAGTTCTGCAGGTTGCAGAGTGAATCAATAGAAAAAGTCTCATAGTTTGTGGGTAACAACATTCTTCTCCAAAATTTTCTTAGAACCCTAAATTCTTTTCTTTCTCTATTTTCTTATTTTCTTTGTTAATTATTCCGCAAGAACTTTTCTTGTTCATAAAGAAAGGGTTGAAATTCTCATAGGTTTTGAGTTAATTCCAACATCTGGTATCTAGAGCTCCAATTTCAATGATTTGTGGGAAGCAAAGTGATGGCAATGAATCATCCAAATGGGCACTTTCCAGCAAACCTTCCAATTCTAAAGAAAGATAATTACGAGAATTGATGCAAGTAGATTAAAGTTGTTTTCTGTTATAAAGATTTATGGGATTTTGTGAAGGAAGGAGTAACAATGCTTGTAGAGAATTCAACAGATCAAGAAAAGGTTACGCACAAAGAATTGAAGAAGAAAGATTCTTAAGAAATCTATTTATAATCCATCAATGTGTTGATCCAGATAACTTTGAAAAAGTTAGTGATGTTGAATATGCAAAAAAAGCATGAGAGATTCTTGAAAAGTCTTTTGGAGGCAGAGAAAGTGAAAGAAGTGAGGTTACAAACTCACAAAAGGGCTTATGAATTGCTTCAGATGGAAGACAATGAAAGCATTACATATTTCTTCACAAGAGTTATGAAACTTGTGAATCAAATCAAAGTATATGGAGAAGTGTTGACGACCAAAGCCGTTGATTCAAAGATTTTGAGATCATTGGCTCCAAAGTTCGACCACATGGTAGTAGCCATAGTAGAGTCGAAAGATTTGTCGAATGTGACCAAAGAGCTTCAAGGGAAACTTGAATCTCATGAACAAAGAATGGCTGGAAGATAAGTTGGAAAGTCGAAGAGTGATGTGGCTCTACAGGCTCAATCAACAAGAGATAAGAAAGGCAAAGGAAAGGTGTTCAACAACAAAGGCAGAGGAGGCTACAACAATTCGACTAGTCAAAGTCAGCAAGAAGGAGGCTGGTCGAATAAAAGAAATCCCTGGAACCAAGGCAACCAAAGAGGTGGTGCTGCAGGTAGAGGAATAGGTGGTGGTCGAAAGCCATACAAGAGTCATATTCAATGTTTCAATTGTTAGAAGTATGGTCACTATTATAGTGGTGTCCAAAAAAGCAAAAGAATCAAGATTTTGATGCAAAGCTGGAAAAGCATGAAGAAGAAATGTTGTTGATGGTTACAACAAGAGATGAAGAGAGATTCCAGGATCAATGGTACTTGGACTTAGGATTCTCATCACACATGACTGGTAGGAAATATTGTTTGTCAACATGAAGCCCTCAATAAAGAACATGGTGAAATTCGCAAATGACAATACTCTAGCAGTTGAAGGTATTGTTGATGTTCTGATTAAGAGGAAGGATGGAAATAGGTCAGTAATTTCCAACGTTTTTTACATACCAAGCATGAAGAACAATTTACTCAATATAGGGAAATTGGTTAAAAAGAACTACAAGGTGTCGATCAAAGACAATGTGATGAGAGTCGTCAACACATGTGGTTGGTTGATCTTGAAGGCTCTAATGTCTCAGAACAGAACCTTTAAGATCAAACTAAATGTGATGGAGCATAAGTGCCTTGCAAGTGCAGCTAGCAAAGATGAATGGTTATGGTACTATAGACTTGGTTATCTAAATTTCAAAGACATCAGAGATTTGAAAAGAAGAAATATGATTTCAGGATTGCCAGAAATCGACATTCCAAACGAAGTGTGGGAAGAATGTGTTCAGTCGAAATAATACAAGAATAGCTCAAACAAGGATGCAGGAAGTAGGTCAAAGGATATCCTTGAAGTCATATACTTTAATTTATATGGTCCTATCCAGGTGGATTCGATTGGAGGTAATAGATACTTTGTCAGTTTCATAGATGATTTCAGTCGAAAATTATGGACTTACCTGATCAAGAAGAAAAGTGAAGTGATTGAGGTATTTTCCAAGTTTAAATTTATGGTTGAAAGATAAAGTGGTCGAAAGCTCAAGATTTTGAGGATTGAGGGTGGTGGAGAATATGTGTCGGAATATTTCGATGTATTATGTGTGAAAGAAAGGATTGTGTATGAGGTGGTTCCAACCTACACTCCACAGCAGAATGGAATTGCAAAAAGGAAGAATCGAAACATCATGAACATGGTGAGAAGTATGTTAAATGGCAAGCATCTACCCAAAGAACTATGGGGAGAAGCTGTGTCGACTGCAATGTATATTTTGAACAGGTGTCCGATGAAGAAGCTAGAAGGAGTTACGCCAGAAGAGTGTTGGTCTGGTGTCAAGCCTATCTTGATTTATCTGAAGGTGTTTGGATCTATAGCACATAGACATGTGTCAGGTCAGTTGAGAAGAAAGTCTAGTCAAATGATTTTGATAGGATATCATTCGATTGGAGGTTAAAAGTTGTCTGACCCAGTGAACAAGCAAGTAGTGATCAACAAGGACGTAATTATAGATGAGCTTAAAGAATGGGATTAGACTAAAAATGTCAAGAAAGATTTAGTTTGGAATCTTATGTGAAGAACTGGCTAGTGAAGTTAAAAGATATGTTCGACGAGAAGATGTTAGAGGTGAAGCAGGCCCAAGCAGATCTCAACGAGCAAGACACATGCCTGCAAGGTTACAAGAATGTGTGATTACATCAAATGATATGGTCGATGAAGAATGTGAGTTATAACACTATGCTTTCTATGCAGATGTCGAACATGCCAATGCATCTGAGGCATTTAAAGATTCAAAGTAGGTGAAAGCAATGAATGAGGAGATGAAGTCCATCTAAGTCAACAACACTTGGTCACTTTTTGATTTGCCTTAAGGAAAGAAGGAAATTGATGTGAAATGGGTATACAAGGTGAAGCTGAATCCTAGAGGGGGAATGACTCGACATAAGGCGAGACTTGTGGCGAAAGGATTTCTTCAGAAGGAAAGAATTGACTTCGATGAAGTATTTGCACCTGTTGCTAGGATCGAAACAATCAAGTTGGTTGTTGGTATAGCAAATATGAACAATTGGCACACATGTCAGATGGATGTGAAGTGTGCATTCCTCAATGGACCCTTAGACGAAGAAGTCTATGTTGCACAACCAGTTGGGTTTGTGCATCAAGATGACGAAAGAAAAGTGTACAGGCTGCATAAATCCCTATATGGACTTAAGCAAGCTCCAAGTGCTTGGAACAAGAAGATAGATGTCTTTCTAAGGGAGAAGGAATTTTTGAAGTGCACAAATGAACATGGAGTATATGTAAGAAGATATATGTCTTTCTAAGGGAGAAGGAATTTTTGAAGGAATTTTGGAAGTTAACAACTGAATATGCAGGTACTTACCAAACATGATTGATGTGTTATTATATTTTTTTGACTTATACTAACATACTTATACTCACACACTTTATGTTTATATGTGTGTGTTTTTTTTTGTAGAGGTCCTTTAATATTGATGAAAGTCAACTGAAGTATTGTCTTCAATTGGCCGGAAAAAGGCATAGGTGGATTTGAGCCTTATTATCAAACAAATATCCGAGGGATGATGATTTTTTTTGTTGAAGCAGAACTTCCAACTTGTATACGGATTTGATTACACCGGAAGAATGGAGCGCTTTTGTAGCCAAACGGAAAACCGGAAAATTCAATGTAATGTTACCTTTTCATGTCTATTAATTGTATTATATACTTGTTGCATTAGTTTGTTTTGATATGACTTAAACTTGTTTATCCAGGATTTGAGTGCCATTAATCGCCAAAGGGCACAAAACCTGCATATCCATACAGAAAAGGGCGTTTGAGATATGCACGCTTACAACAACAAATGGTAACTATATATAAATCATATGATCTTATTAATTGTATCAATATATTATAATTGAAGATCTTATTATTTGTCTCAATGTGTAGTTTTAAGAGGAGAAAAGTGAAGAAAAATCTCTTCCGGGACATGTTTTGTGGAAGGTTGCTCATGTGGGCAAGAATGGAGTTGCTAGTGAAGATGTTCAACATGTTTATGAGGAATGTGTAAGTATAACATGTCTTTAAAATATAATTAATTTTTAATCCCCTCTAATAATTTTCTGTTTGTCAATGAATTTCAAGATATTCTATCTAAATCCTTAACCAGTGAGGAGGATTGTAGGAGCATTCTTAGTCTAGTACTAAATGTTCCAGAGTATTCTGGTCAGGTGAGGGGTAAAGGATTTGGTGTGACTCCATCTTCCTTGTATAAGCAACCAAAGAGAAAAAAAATCCTAGAAATCAATAAGTGATGCAATCAATGGAGGAACTAAAAGCGCAAGTCTGTGAATTGCAAAAGGATAAAGAGAGATATGAGGCGGAAAATCGTGGTTCCGGGTTGAAAGATACTAGTGACAAAGCTAGTATCAATTGTGAAAATAAAATTCCCGAGGTAATTAGCACATATTTATTTTAATTAAATTAACACATTTATTTTAATTTAATTTTATACACTTTAACATATATGCATTCACTATTGCTTCAGGACATTTCATCTTGTCGACTGTATTTACCGTTACCGACTTATCGCATGGTTGGCAATGAAAAAGTGTATAACAGAGTGGGAGAGTTACTTCACCATAATCCGATCCCTCGTGGATATCTGAATGTGTCAATTTATATTGCTATAGATGGGGATGCATTACTACCTATACATGACTTGGTTTCAGAGATAACATTGGTGGGAGATGCAACAGGATCGTTTGTCGTATGACCGTCAGACCTTATTTTCATAGATCATGAGGTATGTTTAAAACCATTATAAATATCTTAGTATTCAAATGTCAATTTTGAATCATTATGAAAATCATTATGAACCATTACGTACATTTTTTTACAATATGGTAATGTTAGACTCCTACAAAACCTGCATCTTAGGATAAAGGGATTTTGGCGGAAAAAGAGTTTGTTGCATCACAAAAGAGGTACATTTGAAGTGTTATTCTATGATCTAAATTAAAAAGTTTCACGATTTTCTACTTTACCTAACTTATATGATTGTTAGGTTCCTGCTCAAGCTTCACAATAGGTCAAAATCAAGAAAAAGGTTCCTGCAAGAACCATGCAGGCAAAAATAGCTCATATAAATCGCTTTTGGTTTTGTCTTGAGACACTTGTGTCAACATAAGATGTGATGCAAGGTTGTATTTGTCAAATAGACATGGACGATGGTGTTTTTGATTTTCCTCATTCCTAGATAATCGGAAGAGAGGAAATGGAGAAGATCAAGCATCTTGAGTTAGGCATCGTTGTTATGCATGCATACATCTGGTACTCCGATCAATCCGTTATTTATTTAGTTTAACAATTTATTTACACATTTCAATGAAAATAGTCTAATGTTTATTATATATGTTTTTATTTAAGGTTCTTTTATGATAAAATCATGCACGAGACACAATTGTCAAACAGATTCTGTTTCTTTGCTTCCACTTGTGTCAATGCAACGACAAGTGGTTTGAATTCAGTTTTTGTAAGAGACCACTCAATTGAGAGATTTATGGAGGCCAATACAAAACCTTTGTTTATTTACCATATAATACTGGACACAAGTAAGATTTTCATTCTAATCTTTGTATTTTTTTCGTAGAAATTATCCATCTAAACTTTTGTTATATTTTAAAGTGGACATTGGTAGTTGGTTGTCATTAATTCTACAAAAGAAGTGGTCTATTATATGAATTCAATGGAGCATGATTGGTCAACATATCTGAGTATGAAGGAAGTGGTTGATACGTAAGGGAGATTGTTCGAAATATTTGTGTGTATTTGTATATTTAATTATTTATGTGAGATTGTTCTAAATTTACGTTTTTCTTTTAATGATCTATACTAGTATACCAAGCACAAAGAGATGCTCGAGTAGCACAGGCTAAAGCAAGCACCATTCCATGGGTCTAAGTGCAGGTATATTAATTTAATTTTCACAATGTTGCTTATTAGTGATGTTACTTGATAACACAAAACAACTATATATTAATTCTTATTGTTTGTCTATGTGTAGTGTCCTCAATAGAAAAATGACATAGAATGCGAGTATTACGTTTTGAGGTTTATGAGAGAAATCCTTCAATTAGATCAATTAGAGATTCCTACTCAGGTATGCATGGATTTATAACTTAGGATTTATTTTAATATTTATCGGTGATATGTCATAATTTATTATTTTAAACTAACTAATGCATATTTTGTTTTGTTATGTAATACTTTGATGAATTCGCATGTTTTCATTACATGCCCTTAAAAGTGGGTGAAATTATGGAGGAATTGTGCAAATATATTATTGAAAAAAATAGTTTAAGATATACACTACACAAAAATTTAGTTTTGACAGCGCAACATAAACATCACTTTTATGCAAAAGCACTCTTATAAGTTTTCAAAAACATACGCTCTAAAAAAGCGCTCTTAAAGGGTAACTTTAGAGAGCGCGTTTAAAAAGCGCTTCTAAAGACCCAACCTTAGAAAGAGCTTTCTAGAAAGAGCTCTTATATGTAGCCTTAAGAAAGCGCTTTTTAAGAAGCGCTCTCTAAGATCAGTTATTAATTAAAATATATAAAACTTTCAGAATCACAAATAATGGCAAAAGGGGAAGTCGAACCCACGCCTTGAGATTCCTGAAAAGAATATTATTATTTTTAATATATTTTTATATTATTTTTCAATTAATTATTTAAACACTTAAAATAAATCATTTTTGATTTATTTTTTGCACACAACTCATTCATACATTCAAAATATTATTTTCACAAAAATAGCAAAAAATTATTAATAAATAATAATAAATATTAAAAATAATAATATTCTTTAAAATTATTTATTATATTTTAAATAAATTAATAAAATATTTTAAACAAATTAATCAAATATTATTATTATTTAAAATTCTTTAAAATATTTAAAAATAATCAAATATTATTATTATTTAAATTTTTTTTAAAATATTTTAAAGACATTAATCAAATAAATTAATAAACTATTTTAAAGAAATTAATCGAATATTTTATTTAAAAAAAATTATTATTTGATTAATTTAAAATATTCTAAAGAAATTAATCAAATATTTTGTTTAAAATTCTTTAAAATATTTAAAATTAATCAAGTATTATTATAATTTAAAATTATTTAAAATATTTTAAAGAAATTAATCAAATATTTTAAAGAAATTAATAAAATATTATTATTATTTAAAATTCTTTTAAATAATTATAATTAATCAAATAATAATTTTAAAAAGCGCTTTCTAAGGTCAACTATTAATTAAAATAAATAAAAATATTTAAAATAATAATATTCTTTAAAATTCTTAATTATATTTAAAAGAAATTATTGGAGTCACTACGCCATACAAGGGCAAAGAGAGCGTTCTTTTCTAACTTTAACAATACTTAAAAACGCTGTCTAAGGTGGCGCTATCGTAAGAAAAGACAACGTTTTTTTAAGGAAAAAGTATTGCTAAAGGTCTACTTTAGAAAGCGCTTTACCTATAAAAGCGCTTTCTAAAGTAGGCATTTAGCAGCACTTTTTCTTTAAAAAGTGCTCTCTAGAGTGGGCCTTTGGACAACGCTTTTAAAAATGTTGTCTAATGTATACGTATAAAATTTTAATAAGTATTTTTATATACCTTTAGAGAGCGTTTTTTGAGTAAAAGCGTTTTCTTTTATCCCCTTTAGATAACGCTTTTGAAAGCGCTCTCTAATGTATACCTATAATTTTAATTATATTTTTTTTCTATACCTTTAGAGAGCGCTTTTAGAGAAAACGCTTTCTTTTGTAGACTATAGAGAGCGTTTTTTCTTAAAAGTGTTGTCTTTTCTATAAGTATAATTTTAATGATTTTTTAAAATATCTCATTTTAACCATTTTTTATGCAGAAACCTGTATAATTCAATTCATTTCAATAAACTTGTATAATTCACATTTCTATAAATCTGAACAAACCACAAATACCATTATAAACTATTTCAATCCAAAACTATACAATTCAAGTCATTTACATCTCAAAACTAATACCATTTCACTAATACCACTAATACCATTTCAATCCAAAAATATGCAATTCAAGTCATTTACATAAACCACAAGTTATTTACATAAACCAAAAGTCAACAATATTCACATAATCCCATAATCCTATACCTTAAACTATTCATTTTTCAATAATATATTCGCACAATTTCTCCATAATTTCACCCACTTTTAAGGGCGTGTAATGAGAACATGCGAATTCATCAAAGTACTACATAACAAAACAAAATATGCATTAGTTAGTTTAAAATAATAAATTATGACATATCCGATAAATATCAAAATAAATCCTAAGTTATAAATTCATGCATACCTGAGTAGGAATCTCTAATCAATCAAATTGAAGAATTTCTCTCATAAACCTCAAAACATAATACCCGCAATCTATGTCATTTTTCTATTGAAGACACTAAACATAGAAAAACAAATAAGAATTAATACATAGTTGTTTTGTGTTATCAAGTAACATCACTAATAAGCAACATTGTAAAAATTAAATTAATATACATGCACTTGGATCCATGGAATAATACTTGCTATAGCCCGTACTACTCGAGCATCTCTTTGTGCTCGTTATACTAGTATAGATCTATAAAAGAAAAACGTAATTTTTGAACAATCTCACAGAAATAATAAAATATACAAATACACACAAATATTTCGAACAATCTCACTTACGTATCAACCACTTCCTTCATACTCGGATATATTGATCAATCATGCTCCAATGAATTCATATAATAAGCTACTTCTTTTGTAGGATTAATGGCAACCAACAATCAGTGTCCACTGTAAAATATAACAAATGTTTAGATAAATAATTTCTACGCAAAAAATACATAGATTAGAATGAAAATCTTACTTGTGTCCAGTATTATACGGTAAAAAAAAGTTTTTGTATTGGCCTCCGTAAATCTCTCAATTAAGTGGTCTCTTACTGAAACTGAATTCAAACCAATTATTGTTGCATTGACACAGGTGGAAGCAAGGAAACATAATTTGCTCGACAATTGCGTCCCGCACATGATTTTGTCATACAAGAACCTTAAATAAAAACATATATAATAAACATTAGACTATTTTAATTGAAATGTATAAATAAATTGTTCAAATAAATAAATAATAGATTGATCGGAGTACTAGATGTATGCATGCATAACAGCGATGCCTAATTCAAGATGCCTGGAAATTTGCTTCATGTCCTCTCTTCCGATTATCTCGGAATGAGGAAAACCAAAAACACCATCGTCCATATCTATTTGACATATACAACCTTGCATCACATATGATGCTGACATAAGTGTATCAAGACACAACCGAAAGTGATTTGCAGGAGCTCTTTTTGTCTGCATGGTTCTTGCAGGTATCTTTATCTTGTTGTTCACCTGTTGTGAAGCTTGAGCAGGAACCTAACAATCATATAAGTTAGGTAAAGTAGAAAATCATGAAACTTTTGAATTCAGATCATAGAATAACACTTTAAATGTACCTCTTTTTATGATGCAACATACTCTTTAACGCCAAAATCCCTTTATCCTTAGATGCAGGTTTTGTAGGAGTCTAACATTATCATATAAAAAAATGTACGCAATGGTTCAAAATGATTTTCATAATGGTTCAGAATTGACATTTGAATACTAAGAGATTCATAATGGTTTTAAACTTACCTCATCATCTAGGAAAATAAGGTCTGACATCCATGCAACAAACGAGCCTATTGCATCTCCCACCAATGTTATCTCTGAAACCAAGTCAAGTATAGGTAGTACCGCATCCCTATCTATAACAATATCAATTGACACTTTTAGATATCCATGAGGGAACGAATATTGGTGAAGTAACTCTACCACTCTGTTATGCACTTTTCCCTTGTCAACCATGCGATAAGTTGGTGACGACAAATTCAACCGACAAGATGAAATGCCCTGAAGCAATAGTGAACACATAACTGTTAATGTGTATAAAGGTCAATTAAAATAAATATTTTAATTTAATTAAAATAAATATGTGCTAATTACCTCGGGAATTTTATTTTCACAGTTAATAATAGCTTTGTCACTAGTATCTTTCAACCCAAAACCATGTTTTTCCGCCTCATATCTCTCTTTATCCTTTTGCAATTCACGGACTTGCGCTTTTAGTTCGTCGAATAATTGCATCACTTATTGATTGATAAGATTATTTCTATTTTGGTGCTTATACAAGGAAGATGGAGTCACACCAAATACTTTACCCCTAACCCGACCAGAATATTCAGGAACATTTAGTACTCGACTAAGAATGCGCCTGCAATCCTCCTCACCGGTGGTTAAGGATTTCGATAAAGTCTCTTGAAATTCATTGACAAATCGAAAAATTATTAGCGGGGATTAAAAATTAATTATATTTTAAAGACATAATGTTATACTTACACATTCCTCATAAACATGTTAAACATCTTCACTAGAAACTCCACTCTTGCCCACACAAACAACTTTCCACAAAACATGTTCCAGAAGAGTTTTTTCTTTACTTTTCTCCTCATCCAACTACACATTGAGACAAATAATAAGATCGCAAATTATAACATATTGATACAGTTAATAAGATCATATAATTTATATATAGTTACCATTTGTTGTTGTATGTGTGCATATCCCAAACGTCCTTTTTTGTATGGATATACAGGTTTTAATGCCCTTTGGTGATTAATGGCACTCAAATCCTGGATAAACAAGTTTAAGTCATATCAAAAGAAACTAATGCAACAAGTATGTATTATAATTAATAGACATGAAAAGATAACATTACATTGAATTTTCCGATTTTTCGTTTGGCCACAAAAGTGTTCCATTCTTTCGGTGTAATCAAATCCTCATACAAGTGTGGAAATTCTGCTTTAACAAAAAAAAATTCATTATCCCTCAGATATTTGTTTGATAATAAGGCTCGAAACCCCCTACGTCTCTTTCCGGCCAATTGGAAACAATACTTCCGCCAGCTTTCAACAATATTAAAGGACCTCTACAAAAAAAAAACATACACATATAAACATAAAGTGTGTTAGTATAAGTAAAAAACTAATAACACTTCAATTATATTTGGTAAGTACCTTTATCTCACACCATATCTTATCTTTACCAACTTTCAACAATGGATTCCTCCAATTATCACTAGTAATTGGTATGTGATGGCGGACAAGTGAACCAATGTATGAAGACAATTGAACTGTTAGGCTCAATTAGTTGGTTCTCATCACTCCAATGTAAATCAAATTTCACCCATTTGTCTCTAGCACGGACGATTGATTTCATAATTGTTATTCCACGTTTTATTTCACTTTCTACCTTCGAAGCTTCATTTTGAACTTCATTTGTATCATGTGTCTTGTGTGTCTCGTGTGTGATCCTCATTACTAGCCATTAGACCTATAAGAAAGAAAAAATAAAAATTAAATGACAAATTATAAAAATCCATAATCTATAATCCATTGAATTATATAACATGAAAAATTATAAAAATCCATAATCTATTTATAACTAGTACCTTTCTTCAAGGGTCCTAATTAAGTTCTTATCCCCATTGCTATCAAGACCTTTCTTGCTTTAAGGTCATTCTTAGACTTTCCTTGTATATTGAGTAACGTACCAATAACATTGTCATACACAAATTTTTCAATATGCATAACATCGAGAAAATATCTTACATACAACAACTTCCACTATGGCAGTTCAAAAAAAGTGACCTCTTCTTCCACCCTTTCTTGACAAGTTTATGTGCAAAAGGCTTGCCAAACTGAGTACTCACATCTTTCACCTTTTCAAAAATTTAATCACCTGTTAATATAGGTGGAGCTCTACCTTATTTTGTGTCTCCATTGAAGGCTTTTCTCCACCCACGGTAGTGATATTTCGAATTTAAGAATCTACGATGATAAAGAAAGACATTCTTCTGACCAAACTCCAATCACGTCCAATCTGTTTTATCTTCACAAATAGTACATGCACATTGACCTTTTATGCTATACCCTGATAGATTTCTGTATGCTGGAAAATCATTAATTGTTCCTAATAACATCGCCTTCAAGTTGAAACTTTCTTTCCTATACCCATCATAAACCTCCACACCTTCTCCCACAAAAACTTTAAATCTCCGATTAAGGATGTCAAGTATACGTCTATGTCATTCCCTGGTTGTATAGGCCCAGAAATTAACATAGATAACATCATGTACTTACACTTCATACATAGCCATAGAGGTAGATTATAAATCATTAAAATCACATGTCAAGTGCTAAGTGAGATACTTTGAAGACCGTGCGGGTTCATTCCATCAGTAGATAATGCCAAGCGAAGGTTTCTTGCTTCTTTTCCAAATTAAGGATAATCATCATCAATTTTCATCCACTGTAGTGAATCTGTCGGATGTCGAAACTTTCCATCAATAATTTTTTCATCTGTATGCCAATTCAAGTTTCTTGAATCGGTTTCACTACAAAACATGCGTCTGAATCTCTGAATTATAGGAAAATACCTTAAGACTTTTGTTGGAGACAACTTCTTCTTATATCGAGAAACACCGCATTTAGGACAATCATTTATCAATGCATAGTCGTTTCGGAACAAGACGCAATCATTTGGACAAACATGTATCTTATCATAGCTCATGCTAATAGAGGACAACATCTTTTTGGCTCATATGTTCGATTGGGAAGAACATTATCCTCTGGAAGCATATCTTTCATAAGGGCCAATAACTCTGTGAAAATTTTATCCGACCATCCATTGCCCACCTTTAAGTTGTACAATTTTAATACCACAAACAATCTTATGAAGTTAGTGCAACCATTATACAACGGTTTCTCTGCATCGCTTACCAACCTCTCAAACATTTCAGGACAATCCTTAAGATATCTTCAAGTGCTTCTGCAATCTCTTCGTCTCGATCATAATGGTATGTATTTGTGCCATTGTCGTTTGAAGAATAGGTCGTATTATCCCCCTTTTCAATATTCCCATTACTTTTATCACCATGCAAATTCCAACATGTATAACTTCGATCAATTCCATGCCTATTTAAATGCGATGTCAACTGAACCGCGTCAACCCGACCCACAAAACAACAACCCAAGCAAGGACACCAAATTTGACAGGGGTCTTTGGCATGCACAACAACAAACTTAACGAATTCTGATACCCCATTATCGTACTTTTCCGACATCGACTTGAAGACATCCATTTCTTATCCATAGTTATACTAATTAAACTAAACAAAACAAAAATAAAAAATATTTACATGTAGGGAAACGATCTGATTTTCACAACTTGATTACAAGTAACCCATATATATATATATATATATATATATATATATATATATATATATATATATATATATATATATATATATATATATATATATATATATATATATATATATATAATCAACTCTTTTGATAAAAAAAAATTCTTTTCTACATTCATATTATATTTTAAAAATAAATGTCCGTAACACACAAAGAATGCACAAATTTTTCATTAGTTTTGTATAAACAAAATTTCCATTAGTTTTATATAAATACATTTTATCGAAAATGATTTGAGTTGCCTAAATAACTAGTTTGTATTATTTTTTGACTCTATTAATTATTTTGAATCATGGTATCATGGAATTTAAGAAGTTGAAATGCATGTTTGGATTAGCGTTTCTTTCTCCTCACCGCACGTCTACTACGTAGTATTGCATCACAGAAATGAAAAGCTACAAATGTAGTTTATGGATCAAACGTACGTCTGACCATTTTCCACCTCGTATCCAAACATAAGCGAAGAAGATAATGGTTATGATAGTGAACTTCAAAATGATATCGAAGCATGACCCATAAAACATGCTTCTATCATTGTGGTCTTAAAAACTTCTATTCTCAAATATTATCTACCCTGTTACATATTACCACTCTCAATAATTTGTGATTTGTTTTATTTGTTTTGGTTTGAAAAATATTTAATAGACACAGCCCCACAGCTTCAGATCTCAAGAAATACAAATAGTGATGTGATAGATACATTATTGCTAATCTGAGAATAAGAGATATAGAAAATATGAAATATTAATGACTTTCGAAAAATTAAAAGTGGTTAAATGTTACTGTTATACTATATTAATGATATAAAAGTATTATTTAGTAAATCAACTTTCCAAATTTAAAAAACATTTAAAAGTATTTGACACATAATTAAAAATTCTAATAGTAGAATAAACTTTTTTTATAAATTATGAGTATACCTTCGATTTTTTAATTTTATTTTGTTATATATTTAATCATTAACATAATATATCAAAAATAAACTTTTTAATTGATAAAATATATTAATAAAAAATTATTTAATAAAGAATAATCTTTAAATAATCTTTAAAATTAATATATATATATATATATATATATATATATATATATATATATATATATATATATATATATATATATATATATATATATATATAGTTCCGGACTGGGCCTCCGGACTGTATGGGGTTGCGGCTCAATATGTCGAGCAGAGGTCCATATGCTCGGGCAGGTACGCCTAGCAGACAGATGCAGGCGCCTAACGGTCAGGCAATAATCCCATACGTCGGGCATGCACTCAGAACAGGCAAGGAACACGTCTGTCAGCTCACTTGTCACGTTACTCAACTGTTCCCCCATTATCTCCTGAAAGATAGGGGCAGTTGAACCAAGGACCAGACCACTCAGCTAGGTCTTCACGCGTTCCTTGGGAGTTCTTCCTTGGGCCTAGCTGATCCAGCCCAAGGAAGGACCTTGGCCCAGCACTGGGGGCTCTCTATAAATACCCTTTTTCACTAAAGGGTCAGGTATTCTGATTCACTCTACTAACTAACCTATTTTACTGTACCTCTATTAACTTTGGCATCGGAGTGCCTTGCAGGTACACCCTCATTTCTCTCCATCCACTTGTTGTTGCCCCAATTGCTGGAAGGCCCTCCTGATCAGGTCAGATCAGTGGCGCCGTCTGCGGGAAGCATCCTCGACTTTGTGAAACGCCGCAGCCCAAGAACATCATGCTCGACACAATTACTCGCCCGACGCCTTTTTCTAACGCGCCTACGCCCGACTATGTCATAACTCATCGCTCCGGCTCGGAGACTCGACTTGGGGGCTCCTGTTCCGAACTGGGCCTCCGGACTGTATGGGGCTGCGGCCCAATATGTCGAGCAGAGGCCCATATGCTCGGGCAAGTACGCCTGGAAGACAGATGCGGGCACCTAACGGTCGGGCAATCATCCCATATGTCGGGCATGCACTCAGAACAGGCAAGGAACACGTCTGTCAGCTCACTTGCCACGTCACCCAACTGTTCCCCCATTATCTCCTGAAAGATAGGGGCAGTTGAACCAAGGACAGAACCACTCAGCTAGGTCTTCACGCTCCTCACGCGTTCCTTGGCAGTTCTTCCTTGGGCCTAGCTGATCCAGACCAAGGAAGGACCTTGGCCCAGCGCTGGGGGCTCTCTATAAATACCCGTTTTCACTAAAGGGTCAGGTATTCTGATTCACTCTACTAACTCACCTATTTAACTGTACCTCTATTAACTTTGGCATCGGAGTGCCTTGCAGGTACACCCCTCTTTCTCTCCATCCACTTGTTGTTGCCCCAATTGCTGGAAGGCCCTCCTGATCAGGTCAGATCATATATATATATATATATATATATATATATATATATATATAGATAGAGAGAGAGAGAGAGAGAGAAATTATTTAAATCAATTGGAACGACGCTAAAATCGTGAATGATATCACTTTTCTTATACGTATTTCAAGCACTCTCAAATATTTTAGAGTTGGAACGCAGGAATATCCCGAATAATCCAGTCTATACTCGAGTTTGCATAAGACTGATGAAAATTCGAATGTAGGGAAGAGTATCTGGAATTTTAGTGAAGATGATGTATGTTTTTTTAATCAGAATTGAAGTATTTATAGGTCATATTAGTGTTGTTTTACATGGTTGTGACCCTTGGTGAAACAACTTCGTTTTACAAAAAATTACAAGCTTTTGCCAAAAGTTACATTGTTTCGCCTACAACAACATTTTTCAAGATTTACATACTTTCATTCTGCAACACTTCACGAAGTGTTGCCTATTTTCGATTTCAAACCTACTACCACTAAAGTGAATTTTAAACCAAGGTAATACATTCACAAGAGGACCAAAGTTCAATCCAAGAACAAATTGGAGAGAAACAGTCAAACAAGACTCATCCTGAGGAGGAAATATCTCAACTTGGGAAAGTTCCATCCAGATAAAAATTTGGGGAGGAAACTGAATTAAACATCCACGAGGAACAAACTCAATGGGGATTTAGAAATGATAAACACATTGCTTAATGGTTGATACTCTAAATTTGAGAGAAGGCAACATACACACACACATTGTGGGGGGAAATCGTCACCAAAGAGCGAGGAACATGTATCAAAGAATGCAGAAATGCAGACATATGATGTTATGCACACAACAGATGCATAAATATGCATATGAATATGTTGATAAAACAGACTTTAAGATAAGCAAAATGTGACATAACACTATAACAAACGGATACTCGGCTAATCCCAAAGCAACACCGCTGGGAATCCTGCTGGAGATTTAACTTGAAAAATCATGCAGAGGATAATCAAAAAACTATCAAAGGAATAAAATCCTACTACAAGGCCTAACTCATGTTGAGGAGATACTATTTGGGATCCAACCCAAAAATAAGTCTTCAATAATCCACAAAAGGGATAACATAAAAAATTCCACTCTAAAGGGACAACATGTTGGTGTAACACCAGCAACACAAAATCTTTCACACACTTTGGGTAAAATAGGAAGTGTCCCTTTAAACTCTCATGGGGACATGAAATATCCATCACAACCTCGTTGGGGAACAGATAAGGATCCACCAGTAGAGAAAATAAAGCAAAATCTATTGGGGTAACAAATATCAATATCAACTCTGCAAAGGGAAACCACAAATACTGAGGAAAGATAACAAACTGTTGGGGATAGGGAAACATTTCCACAATCCTTGTTGAGGACATAGAATATTCTTGCTAGGAAATAAACATCAAACATGTCTTTCAATAAACATCAATCTTTATGAGGGATAATCATACCTACTCCGCTTTGGAGAAAGGGTATGAGACTTGCTGAGGATTAAATATGAACCCGCTAGAAATCATCACAGGCAGAACTATTGGGGATATGAGAGAAAGGTCTCTAGGAAATATCCATCAATACAATTTCGGACTTACCAATCCTCGTGGGGATACCAGAAGTTAACACCATAGCAAAAACTCAAGTTCAAGGGATTCTAAATAAGTACCCAACATTAGGTGAGGTAAAACCTATCAACTGACTGCTATACCAATACTTCTACTAAGGGACATAACCAACTCAAGCTGAGGAACAAAATTAGAACTCGGGTGAGGACTCCCTTAAAAAAAACTTTGCTTCTCGAGTCAATAACAAGTATGCTGAGGAAAATATCAAAACTCAGCTGGGAATACCCATGCAACAAACATTCTTCAATTTTACTCACTGCTAGAGAAGCAAAAATCATGAATACTTCAAAAATCCAGGACTGCTCGGGGATTATGTTTGGAGAAATAGTCAGATCAAACCCTACTTCGGGAGAGGTAAGTTATACACTTCAAGACTTTGTCGTCCCTGGAATAACTGTTGACATTTTTTCCTTATTCATAAGTCAAGAGAAAAATGTTTTTATAATCTTCAAAAGTTCAATTTATTAAATTTGTTTAAAAAACTTATCATAAAAAATAAATAAAATTTTGTAAACATAAAGAATTGCAAACAATTGGATAAAAGCCCAAATTTTATTGATAAAATGATAGTCAGCAAATGGCATGACTCCATGGATCATTATAAGTTTGAAAAATGATAAATACATGGAAAAGGGCTACATTGAAGTACAATGATCACTATTATGCCTATCAACTTTGAACTCTACTGTGCTTGGAACTTCAATCAAGGATGAGTGAATAAGAATCTTTGATGGGCAACTTTACTGGGAAACATAATCCAGAATCCTCTGTTGTGCAAGTGATCCAATCTGATCTAATGAAGTTACTTGCCATGATCCCTAACTTTTTCTTAGATTGCCCTTGTGGGTTTTCAATCTACCAGGATAATTATTTCTATTTATGTCTCTAACTTTTGTCTGGACCGTCCTTTCGGGTTTTTAATCCACCAAGACTCTCATTTTTGCCTAAGCTTCCTTTTCAGGTTTTCAACTTAGCGAGTTGTTCTTTTATTCTTTTAGGTGAAGTATTTCTTGACTGCATCAACATTCACAGGACGAGTGATCTCCTCACCAACCATATTTGCAAGAATCAATGAACCTCCAGAGAAGGCTTTCTTAACAACATGTGAGCCATCATAATTAGGAGTCAACTTTCCCCTAGAATCAGTAATGAAAGACAGGATCTTTTTGAGCACGAGATTGCCTTCTCTGAATACACGAGGTTTGACCTTCTTGTCAAAAGCTTTCTTTATTCTTTGCTGGTACAACAGACCATGGCAGAAAACCATTATTCTTTTTTCCTCAATCAAATTCAACTGATCAAATCTACTTTGACACCATTCACCCTTAGTTAACTTGGCTTCCATCAGAACTCTCATTGATGGGATCTCAACCTTGACGGGGAGAACTGCTTCCGTACTATATACAAGTTAGAAAGGGATTTCCCTTGTTGAAGTGCAGATAGATGTACGATAACCATGCAAAGAAAAAGAGCATCTCATGCCAGTCCTTATATGTCACAACCATTTTCTGAATGATCTTTTTGATATTCTTATTCGCAGCTTCAACGGCCTCATTCATCTTTGGTCTATAAGGAGAAGTATTATGGCATTGAATCTTGAATTCTTCACAAAACTCTTTCATCATCTTATTATTTAAGTTTGAACCGTTATCAATAATGATCTTACTCAGAACATCATATCGGCAGATAATATGATTCTTGATAAACCGAACCACCAGTTGCTTGGTCATATTAGCATACGACGCCACTTCTACCCACTTGGTGAAGTAATCAATGGCACAAGAATAAAATGATGCCCATTTGAATATTTGGGCTCAATCATGACGATCATATCGATTCCCCACATAGAGAAAGGCCACGGGGAAGAAATAACATTGAGATGAGTTGGTGGAACATGAATCTTATCAGCATAAACTTGGCACTTATGGCACTTCTTCACATATTTGCAATAACCGCTCTCAACATATTTTTAGCCATTACATGCTCATTAGCATGAGTACCAAAAGATCATTCATGATTTTCTTTCATTAACATGTATGCTTTGTGTCTATCCATGCATCTGAGCAAGACCATGTCAAAATTTCTCTTGTAAAACACATTTCCATTCAAGAAATTGCATGCCAACCTCCTCAAAGTCCTTTTATCTTTACTCGATGCCCCGAGCAGGTATTCCTGATTCTGGAGAAAGAATTTAATATCATAATACCAAGGCTTGTCATCTTGGACCTCTTCAACTGCAAACAAATGAACTGGTATCTCAAGACGCATCACACTAATCATAGGAACTTCATTCCATTGATTCACCTTTATCATAGAAGCTATGGTTGCCAAAGCATCCGCCATATAATTCTCACCACGAGGCACATAATGAAACTCGACTTTAGTGAATAAAGTCGATATCCTTCTGGCATAATCTCTATACGAAATCATGTGAGGTTGATGAGTTATCCACTTACCCTTGATCTGATTAATTACCAAGGTTGAATCCCCATACACGTCAAGATTATTGGTCCTCAAATCAATAGCTTCTTCAAGACCCATAATATAGGCTTCATACTCAGCTTCATTATTGGTACAGGGGGATGTCAATCTTGCGGAAAAAGGAATATGTGAACCATGGGGATTGATAATCATTGCCCAAATTCCTTTTCCACAAGAATTCACAACTTCATAAAAAACCAAACCCCATCGAGACCCAGACTCAAGCCCTTCCTCAATCAAAGGCTCATCACAATCCTTCATTTTTAAATACATCAGGTCCTCTTCAGGGAAATTAAAATTGATGGACTGGTAATCATCAATTGGTTTTTGTGCCAAATAGTCAGCCAAAATGCTTCCTTTTACAGCTTTTTGAGTTCGATATTCAATATCATATCCAGACAACAACATTTTCCAGCGAGCAATCCTCCCATTTAAAGCAGGCTTTTCAAAGATATACTTGATCAGATCCATTTTGGATACCAACCAAGTTGTATGATTCAACATATACTGGTGAAGACGCTTTGTAGCCAAAGCTAAAGCACAACAAGTTTTTTCAAGCATGGAGTACCGAAACTCACAATCAGTGAATTTCTTACTCAAATAGTAGATATCATATTCTTTTCTTCCAGATTCATCTTGCTGACCAAGCACAGAACCCATGGAATCTTCCAACATAGTCAAATACATAATCAACGGTCTACCTCCACCGGAGGAGACAAAATAGGAGGTTCAAGCAGATATTCTTTGATACTTTCAAAAGCTTTTTGATAATCATCAGTCTAAACACAACCTTGGTCTTTTCGAAGCAACTTGAAGGTCGGAGCACATGTGGCAGTCATGTGAGAAATAAAGCTCGAAATATTGTTCAAACAACCCAAGAATCCTCTTACTTGCTTTTCAGTTCTTGGTGTAGGAATTTCTTGAATGTCTTTTACTTTTTCGGGATCAACTTTAATGCCTCTTTGGCTAACAATGAAATCGAATAACTTTCCAAAACTAACACCAATAGTGCACTTGTTTGGATTCAAACGAAGCTTAAACTTCCTTAACCTTTGGAACAACTTCACCAAATGTTCTACATGATCTTCTTCATTCCTTGACTTAGCGGTCATATCATCAACATATACCTCAATTTCCTTGTGCATCATGTCATGGAAAAGAGTAGTCATAGCTCTTTGGTACGTCGCACCAGCATTCTTCAATCCAAAGGGCCTCACTATATAGTAGAATGTTCCCCAGGGTGTAATAAATGTTGTCTTTTCAATGTCCTCGGGTGCCATCTTTATCTGATTATAATCGTAAAATCTGTCCATAAAGGAGAACACATTAAACTTATCCGTATTATCTACCAACACATCAATGTGTGGTAATGGAAAATTATCTTTTGGACTGGCTTTATTCAAATCTCTATAATCAACATACATTCGGACTTTTCCGTCTTTCTTTGGGAAAGACACAATATTGGCCACTCATTGAGGATAATTAGATGTAACAAGAAAACATACATCAATCTGCTTTTGAACCTCCTCTTTAATCTTTACTGCCATATCAAAATGAGTTCTTCTTAACTTTTTCTTCGTAGGTGGACATTCAGGCTTCAACAATAATCTATGCTCCACAATAATAGTATCAAGACCTAGAATGTCTTGATAAGACCAAGAAAACACATCAACATACTCTCTAAGAAGCTCTACCATTCTCTTCTTAACAACCGGACCAAGCAGTGCCCCAATCTTGATTTCTTTTATCATCTTCAGAACCTAATTTGATCATCTCTATCGACTCTCCATGAGGATGAATGACCTTTTCCTCGTGCTCAAGCAACTGGGAAATCTCATCAGGAATCTCTTCAACATTCTCTTCCTCAACTTCAAACACAGGGAATTCAAAGTCGGGAGTGGGCATAGGATCATTATTTTCAATGGGTTTAACAATCAATTTGCACAATGATTTATTTTGATTTTAGAGTATGAACAAAAGTGCAAGCATTATGCATATAAGAATATGATTATTATTTTTTCGGTTTTTATGCTACCATTATTCAGAATAAAGCAAAAAGGAAAAACATAATATGGAATAAAGAAAATAACATTTTATTGATGATGATAAAAGTTTGAAACAAATCCCGACAAATTTCACTTTCACCTTGGGTAGAGTGAAAGGATTTTTTTGAAATAAAATAAATATAAAATTACTTTGAAGCATGAATAATAGAAGGAACATTAACAGAAATCCAGTTATGGAAAATCACTTCATTCCTAACAAAGTTGGGCATTTCTTCTTCTTTATCATCTTCAATGATGGCAGTAGTGGAATAATCTTTGACGTTGATAAACCCGGAACTTCAAAATCCTCCCTGAATACTCTTTGGTTCATTAACAACCAATCTTGGCGCAAAATCGAGACCAACTCCGTCTTTGTTATCAGCAGCCTCAATAAATCGTCCCCAACCGTCATAAAAGCCAGTTTCAAGCACAACAAAGCATCCTTGAGAGAAGACACAAGCAAGATATTCTTCTTAAAAAAATCATCAGCAACATAAAGAGCTTGGAACAGATTTACAACTTCTTCATTAGCATCAATATAGGAAAAGGATGACAAATTAATTACTAGTATAGCCTGCTCACTGCCGACAGTCACTAACTTCCAATTTTTAACAAACTTCAGCTTTTGGTGGAGATTGGAGGTCACAACCCCTGTCTCATGAATCCATGGTCTTCCAAGGATACAACTATAAGCCAGATGTATATCCATTACTTGGAAAGTAATTTGGAATACAAATGGTCCAATCAAAATAGGAAGATCAACTTCACCAACACAATTTTCTTTGATCCATTGAAAGCTTTCACAACAATCCCACTATATCTCATGGGATCACCTTGGTACACAGTCCTTGACAAAGTCTACTTTGGCATTACATTCAGGGATGATCCAGTATCAACCAGGACATTCGACATGGCATCATCCTGATAATTCACCGAAATATGCAGAGCCAGATTATGATTCTTTCTTTTTTAGGCAAGTCATCATCACAGAAACCCAAATTGTTACACAATATGATATTATCCACAATACCATCAAACTGATTAGTAGTCACATCATGGTCCACATAAGCTTGTTCAAGAATTTTTTGAGTATACATCTTCCTTGCATACATAGTCAAGTGACTCAGGGGACAAGAATTGCCTTTGTACTTCTCAAACTCAGGCAGTTTGAACTTGTGAGGAATCTTGACATTAGGAACCAAACAAAGCTTATAAACATCTTTCCCAAATAACTATTTACTTCTTAAAGCCTTAATTTCTTTATTCATTTCATCAAACCAACCTTAAAAATCATCAAGCCTTTCATTCACACCAGCGCCCTCGCTAGGCTCAGCATGTTAAATCACTTCATCTATACACATAGTAGTATGAATCACAGGCGATGTCATAATCATCACATACTGAAGAGGATAAATCACAGGAATCTCAGGAAGAGGAGTTGATAGCCCTCAATAATGAAACTGGGAGGCATACCCCACGATGTACTAGCAAGCATACAATAATGAGGAAAACCAAGAGGTTCCACAAGAATCAGCATAGTGAAAATCTCCGAGGTGACCGTCCGTTGAACCGGAGAATGAGGAGAAGGGGTGACTGATTATGAGTATCCACCAGATTTTCCATCATAGCAGTTAACCTTTCAAGACTATCCTTCAGAGTTGTGACCTCTTTGCGGAGCTCGGATTCTCTTGTTGTACAACTTTCAAAATCTTCCTTTGATCAACCCGAGTACCGTAATGATGAGTTAGTTTGCCAAGGGAAGTGGATGAAGACCAAGAAACACATAAGAACCATGTAGAACTCTCAGGAAGCAAGACCAATGCAAGCATGATTCTTGATATGTAAATGAAAATGCAAAGATTTTAAAGGATTATAAGGTAAATTGCAATATTTATAAAGAAACATATTTTGAAATACTGAAAACTCATTCTCATTAATATCAAAAGAGGATTATAACTTTGAAGTACAAGTCTCAACAATCCTAATACATGAGAAAAGAAAAATAAGCCTATGGGATCATATCTGATGAAATCCCAAAACTAGGCTGGTACTTCATACAAATTCTTATGATTTATTTCTTGTAACGAATCTCCATATCTTCCTTATCATTCACAAGCTGGTCCATAATAGCCTTCCATGCACTAGAAGCGGGAGGAATAACAGATGAATTACTAGAGGAAAATAAATCCTCTTGCACTCTCGGCTTCTTTGTGACACGTCGCTCAAGTAACTCGATAAGATCATCTATCTTTCAATTGCTCTTGCATATTTGACTTCTCAAGTAACCAAGCTTCTATCTCCTACTCCATCTTGTCCAACTCTTCTTGAAGTGCAACCTTCTCATCAATAGAAGGAAGAAAAAATGATAAAGGCAAAATAGGAAACAAAGGTACCTCAGGTGGATAAGGCATTTTATGCTTTCAAGATCTAGATCAAACTCACTGAATATAACACTCGGAAGGAGCATAGTGTTGCCTTCCCAATTGACCTTTCTCTTTCTTGTGAACCAAATGCCAAGAATGAGAGATCCTTTTCTTCATTTCTAAGTGGCCTACATCATTAAAAAAGAAGAAACTTGATAATGAAAGATTGCTTAGTACTTCCTTCAAGTAATACCCAAATTGTCTTCTAGAAAGAATAACGTTGCAACTAATTCCACTATGTGTACCAAGAAGAGGTACATTAGGAAACTCTCCACAACTATCAATAAGCATTCCATTATCGTAATATGAGCAATGCCAATTCATATCCGCCTGAGTGAGACATAAGTATTTGAGACCATCTTCGCTTCTCTCTATTCTCAGTGAATATGCTAGAGTTTGGTAGGTGTAAAATAGACCACCTATACAGAAGAGGTGGAAAAAACAAATCTCTCCATCACCCTTAGAAGTCCTATCGTGAATATAATGATACACATCTCCGAGCAAAATAGGCATGTGATTTCCCTTCAAGCAAATATGAATATCATACTCGTCAACAACACCAACTAGGTTGGGAAATAACCCAATACCATAGATGATTAAAGTGAGAATGGTCTCGAAAGCATCTCTATTACCCATATTAAGAGAATTAGAAGTTTTCCCCATTAAGAACTTAGAATTGATTCCACGAACATCCCCTTTAGGAACAAACCTTCCCTTAAGGTCGGATTCCTTAAGACAAACAGCCTTGGTAATAACTTTGAGCATAAGCTCCTCCTCTAAACCACTGAAAAGAAACTCCTTGTCCAAAATCATAAAATCCATCCAATATGAATACTCCTTTAAGTTCGGCACAAGCTGATAATCGAGAAAGGTGAAACAATGATGCAACAGATCATAGAACTGAACCAAGGTATTGAGAATTCCCTCTGGTACATCGGTCTTTAGAATGAACAAAACTCTACCATAACGCTTCCATAAATCATCAGTATCAATCACCAAAGTTCTGAGCTTTCTCAACTCTCCTAAATTAGAACTCTTGAAACAGTACTTTTGAGTATTCCTCCTTCTGATATCCAAAATCAATGACATCTGAAATATTTGCAAAAGCACCTATAAGTCCTTTGAAATCTTGAGAACAAATGTTCATGAATGCATGAGTGCATGTATGCAACAAACACAAACTATCACACAAAGCACACAAGTCAAGGTTCCTAGTCATGAGCATGGAGTCAATGGATAAGAACACCAACCCACGAAGATATGTACTAAGGTTCTTACTTCATTGTACCTACGATAACCAAAAGGGTTCTAACAAAAGTTCTCGGAGTTAACAGCCATCCTTCGGATATCATCGGTACGTTAGACTATTCCCCAACCGAGTATTTCCTCAAGAGGACCTCGTCCGAGTGTATTATTGAGTGATAATAACCTTGGTCTACACCTAGATGACTTCAACACTATGTTCCTAAAATGTCCTGGATGGGTTTCGCTCTCGAGATTTTCATCCTAGTACAAACACGAAAGTGGCGCGGAAAAGGTAGAGTTGCCAGACAATTTATCCCGAATGAAAGGGAAAGGTAATGCAGCACAAATCTAAGGAAAAAAGAAAGGACAAGGTCCTGAGAACCAAAGAACTGGGTTCGAAAGTTAGTTACAACCTGGGAAGGTATTAGCACCCCAGATTGTCCATCGTACCCGACGGGATCCACACTTGTTTGTCTGTTTCAAAGGCTTAGGAATAAAATTATTGCTGAATAAAACCGCTAACTGGAACTGGAATGAGAGAGGGGCCTGGAAAAAGAGAACGAAAAGGTATGGGAAAAATGTGGGGAAAATAAAGAGTATTCTCGAATGAGCCATACCCCCACTGCCTACGTATCTCATGAGAAATGAGAATCAGAGTCGACGTAGTTCGCCTAACTAAGGCGGAAACTTTTTTGTGTTTTTTATGAATGGAACTGCTTATGCCTATGCTCAGGTGTTGTAGGATCTTCTGGTACGAGTGTGTTACCGTCTTGCAGAGAGACATGTCGAAGCGAGTTCATTCGTTATGAGTGAATGAGATGAGAAGAGAATTCCCGCAGGAAAGACGTGTGTGGTTTGTTTACCGTCTTTTAGAAGAAGTGTTTTTTATTTTGTTGTTTGTGAGACATACTAATGCTAAGACTTGTTCATCATGATAGATATCCTACACCTAATTCCGAGATGGAATGCATGCAACTACCCCATGGAAAAGTCTCCTGGCGCACAAGAAACCCCAACCTTTATTAGGTATTTTCTTTTTATTTTGAGATGAGAAAGAGGACTCAAATCAAAAAAGGACAAAAACTAGGGGAAACTAAGACTCACCCTAAGTTATTTATTCAAGGGATGCCCTATGGTTAGTGTGGTTTTCTATTCCTAGAAAGAAAAAGGAATTAGGTTACAACTCATTTCAATGAATTGAACATGAGTTTAAGCCTCAAAGGGGATGAACAAAGTAAAATGTCGAAGAAGCATCCAATGCTTATCGCAAACACAAGTTGAAATGTAAAAAGATAAGGAAGAAGGTGTATGTAGGATACCCTCCCACACACATGGCTTACCATAACCCCATACAAAACAAAGGTTAGTAAAATGAATCAAAGTGATAAAAGGAAAGAGGTAATCGAGTACCAACATATCCTACCGCAATTATGACTTAATCTAGACTCAACCCTAAGTCTAAGGACACTTAAAGCTAAGCAAAGCCTAAAGTCAGTAGCTACTACAACTCTCTAGCACACAATCAGCTACTACATGCAACTAATAGTGCAAAAAGTCTATTACAGCTACCAAACAACATTAAAATAGGTGTAAAAATACCAAAACAGAATAATGCAGCATTTCTTTTACAGCTTCTGTTTCAAAATGCAGCAGTGAAACATGACTGATTTTCAATTATTTTTAAAATGCAAAAATGTAGTTTTAATGCAAAAAATGAATGCAATAATCTGAAATGAACATCGACAAATGAATGCAACACATAAACAATCAGCAATGAATGCAAATTGTGTGAATAATGCAGTTTTAAGCAAATATGCAACATTTTCAATTACACACACAATCGACCAAAACATGTGTGGATCGCAAACACAATGAAAAACAAAATTATAAACACCTATTAACGTGCTATTGATGATTATAAATCATGCAAACAACAATCACAACATGTTATGAACACATATTCAAGATTTATGTAAAAAATCAGAACCTGACGAAACGTGTGTCGAGAGTTATCGAAACTATGCACACCTGCACTAAATTAGCTCCTAAAAACTCCCTAAAATCACATCCTAAGGATCCATGATGATTGGAGGGGGAATGGATATAAAAACTACAAGATAAAACAAGAATTTTTCATTTTGGTTTAGTGGTAACCGGTTACTACATATGCAGTAACCGATTACCAGTTCAAAAAACTGGGATTTTCTGCAAATTTAACACAGGTAACCAGTTACTACCAATGAGGTAACCAGTTACTCTGAGACCAGAATAAAAAATTTCTGCATTTTCACGCAAAACCAGTAGCAACTTATTAAAATAAGCTCTATTCTAATGCCTATTAACCTAGCACAAAAATCACACCTAAATGCAACATTCTAACACCTATTAACACTGCGATCACACTACGATTCTAGCTTCTACAATCAAACCAATCAAAGTATCAAAAAGCGAGAAAAAACGAAGAATGTGTGAGGCGAGATGAAGAGAAATCAGTTAAAACGAGAAGTCATCATGAATTCACCAACCTACAAAGCGAAGGCTTCCTTTGGAAATTGTTGCGATGTTGAGCAATACGCGAAAGAAGAGAAAACCAGATATCCGAAGCTTCGATCCACGAACGTGCAAAATAAATGCGATTGGTGGGAATTATCCGAAACCGCTTCCGAATGGCGAAATAAACACCACAACCGTAGCAACTTCTTCGATAACCCGCTGAATTGATGAAAATGGTGGTGGTTTAGCTTCCGATTCTTCAAGTTTCAATGCAAAACTTGAAGAATCTTGATAATGATGAAGCTTTGGTGTGAGTTTGGAAAAGGGAGATAAATGAGAGAGTTGAGATTGTGAGAATGGTGAAATTTGTGAAATGTGTCTAATCTTTTTTTTGGCTTGATGAACAAGGTTTATATAGAGGTTAGCTTTGGAGTTAGGTTTAGGTTATGTGCGAAGTTTGGACACTAGGCCCGAATCCTAAGCTAAGGGTTGGTGAAGTTAGTTGGGAATATTCCTAGAATATTCCATTGGCATATTCATGGAATATTCCTTGGCAAATTCTGGGAATATTCCTTTAGAAGGTTATGGAATATTCTAGAATTTGGTGGAAATACAAGGCAAAGTAAAAAATGGAAAAGTGATGAGAACAACTAACTGATTTTTGAATTTTTTGAAATTTTGCACGAAGTAACCGGTTACTACCTATGAAGTAACCGATTACCAGTACAAAAACTAGCATTTTTTTCTCCAAATTTCAACAGGTAACCGATTGCTACCCCTGAGGTAACCAGTTACTTCAACTAAAACTTGAATTTCTCTCTTTTTAGTGGGAAATCTTGGGTATCCAGTCTTGGTCATATTTTCTGAGATTATTTTCCTTCTGAGACTCGATGACTGCCAAATAACCCTTAATCACATGCTCGCGCCTCAATCAATGATGTATGCTCTCTATTATTATGCAATGTATGGGCGAATATGCAAGATGACACAGAAACGAAGCATAAGCTACTTGGAAATGGTGATAAATAAGAGGGAAAATTTTGGGGTGTTACAATGGGTTAAAGATTTTACGGTCCCTAAAATGATAAGCCCGAGGTCGGAAAAGTAATGCATGATACGACTACTCGCCATGACATCAATAATCTGAGGGAGCCTAACTGAGTGGTGATTCTCAAATCGACATTGCATAGGACTACTCCACGCGTTTCTCCTTGAATATATCACTGTCCTATCATAAGTTCACTCATATCAGGGTACATGATCTATCTCACTCACAAAAGATTACCAAACTAAAACAGAACAAGCAATGACAAAAAAATTAAACCAAAGCAATAAACAAATCAAAGTAGGCCGAACCCACATAGACATTACTCCCCAAATGAGTCACCACTTTTCTGTAGCGGTAAAAATCGTGAGTGTAAGATATTGATTAACTTAAATCAAGGAAAATAGAGTTGCCACGCGCTTTTATTTTATTCCACAGGGAAAAGGAAAAAAGAGCGAATACATCCTAAAAATAAATCTAAAAGAAAAAAGCTAAAGAAACAAACAGAGAATAGGTAAGAGTGAATAAACCATAAAATATAAAATCAAAGAGATAAATGAGGAATGATCTAACCAACTTGATTATACTTTCAACATAAGAAAAAAGAGTTCCATCCTTATAAGTATAAGCTAGCAAGTGGCCAAATAAAGGCTAAAGTACCAACTCCATAATGATTGTAACAAAGGGAATGTGTCCTAGAATCTAAGTCCAAAACTCCAAGTCCAATGCAAAGGATAGTAACCATATTCCAAGTTTAGGATCACACGTTTTTAGAGGTTTAAGCCTTGGTTAATGTTTTTGGTGTCCAAACGACAAAAAGAAAAGCACAAAGAGAAAATGACATAAACATAAATATGATAATGGATGATATAAAGCAAAATAAAAGTAAAAGAGAGAAGGGAGCAAGAGATAAAATAAAAATGATAGGGAGCAAGAGGTAAAATAAAATCAATATAATAGTATCAAGAATACGGTGAACTTAATCAACCACAAAAGTAACATAGCTAAAAGATCAAGGTAACAACCGAGTTCTGTCTCGTATTTTGCACTGTATGGTTGATCTATGCATTCAAGTCATTAGTTAACAAAAATTGTTAGAAGATTGATAAAATAAAAGCCTCTACAATAACAAGTTTGAGAATTATGAACTTAATACAAATACCAACTTGTCTTGGGCTTACGCAACCAATCAAGGTTCGGGCCATGAAAGTACAAATGTCGATAAGGAGAGGGACCAATGTAGCGTTATGTTAAGCAATCGCCAAGTAGCTTATATAGAAGTTACCCTACAAGGAGGGCCGGTCAATACCAATTAAGGTAACTATTATTTGTGCTAATACATGTTAGAGGAATGATATAATGGATCATCCTCCGAAAACATGCCACACGAAAAGAAAAATGGTAATGATCTCGTCTCGATCAAAATCCAATAAGAGATTTCAAGATTCGTGAGACTTTCATCGATCAAAAGAAAAAGGAAAATAAAGGGAGAGGGATGAAGAAGAACCAAATTGAATCACAATTTAGAGGTTCTTCCATCTTTAATATCAATCACCTTTAATTGATAGAATCAAGTTAAAAAATATATCACTAATCCAAAGCACCTCTTATAGATTTAAGAATCCATTTGGAGACCGACTAGAATTAATGAACATTAATTCACTCTAATCAATATCCAAGGTCCGTTGATATTAAAGAGAAATTAGCCTAAGAAATGCTTTCCAAGGTTAAAATAATAAAAGAAGGAAAGAAGAAGCAAAAGAAAGCAAAACAACCCCAAAAACAAAGCAAAAACACATTCTGCCTCAGTGGTAACCAGTTAACACATAGGTGTTAACCGGTTACTCAGTTTAAAAACTCAACTATTTTTCATATTTAACACTAAGTAACCGGTTAACGCATAGGTGTTAACCAGTTACTCTGCGTGCAGAATCAGAAATTTGTGCAAAATTAAGCATGATCCTTTTTCGAAATATTTCTAAGACACCTTGTGATAATAGATCTGAACTTGCACGAATTTTAGAGTAAGAACACAACAAATACCAGCAATCAAAAGGTAAAACAAGATCCAAAGGATCACGCACAAAGATTAACAAGGATCTACATTGTGGATGATGAAGATGAAGGGGTAACAATGGTGTGAGATGAATTACCACTTCAAGGATTAGAACAACTCTAAATTAATCCACAAGCAAGCTTGATCTACTGGATTTGATGAAGAAATATGAAAAGGATGAAGGTTTATCTCAAAGTAATCAAGAATTCAATGTGAATTCTTTATAACTTTCAAAAGAAGAAATTAAGCTTAGGTGGATTTTAGTGGTTGAGGATATAATTTGCAAGAGGTTTTTTTGGCTCTCAAAAGCTTATCAAAAGAATGAAATGAGAGTGCTATTTAAAGAGTTTAGGTATGAAAATTTGGTGGAAGGGAACTTGGTTTGAAACATCAAGATTAGGCTTGGAAATTAAATTTGGATGAAAATTAGCAAAAAAGTGGTGATTAATGAAGGTGCGTGGTGGGAATTAAATTTGATGATGTATGAGAATTAAATGGAGATAGTCTAGAATATTCCACATGTGATAAAAAATGAAATTGGTGCCAAAATAAAAAATTTTGAATTTTCTGCCAATTTTTCAAATTTTCACGCTAGTAACTAGTTACTACCAGGGCATTAACCAATTACTTAGTGTGAAACTTGGAAAATATTTGCTTTTCTATGCATTGTTGTGACTCCGGCTCGATTCTTTTGCTTGTTAAAGAAAGCATGGAAATAAACACATGAACCTCGAAATTCCTTGAATAATAATTAATAAAAATTTGGAAATCTAGGATCAAATGAATTTGAATTTGTTGTCGATCAACTTTTACTTTGTTCAGCTGAAATTTGTTCGAGTTGAGGAACTGTTATGATATTTTTTGATTTCTTCATGAAAAAGTTAGTAAAAGATGGAAAACAAAATATTTTTGGATTTTGATTAGATGTTAGTAAACATAAATAAATAAAAGGCATACAAAAGCAATGTTGATCCACTGTGAGGCATAAACTTGCAACAAAAAAGGATAAAAGAACCTGTGCGTGATCTTGTTTGTATGCAAATGATAAAAATTCGAAACAAAATCTTAGGGGAACAAATTAGGGTGTTACAATGAGCAATTTAAAATAGTATAGCATAAATTGCAATGAGCACCTTATTTATGTTCACTTGTCTCAAATCTTCACTTTAATTTTTATGTTAAACCTTCTAGATCAACTTCATCATTGTTGTGCATGACACTTTTGATCATTTTCTTCTTTTATAATCTTTGTCTTCATCAAAATTGAGTCATCATCAAAATTGAGTCATCATCAAAATTGAACTATATATAAGATGTATTCCGCATAATCTCCCCATTTTGATGATGACAAAATATTATCTCCTTCTAAGTTGTATGTCTCCCCCTTAACTAGTGAATCTTGAATGACAAAGTCAAATTTTTTGATGTCATTGTTTCAATGATTCTTTTATTCCATACAAGGATTTCAAAAGTTTGCACATCTTGTTCATTTACCAAGAAGTACATAACCTTCTGATTTCTCCTTGCAAATCTCCTCATTGAGATTTCCATTTAGTAATGTCTTTCTGACATTCATTTGATGAACTATTAGGTGATGCAAATAAGCTAATGTAAACAATACTCTAGTTTTTATTGTGCTTGCTACTAGTGCATACGTGTTGAAATAATCAACATTTTTTTTGTCTAAAACCCTTAGCTATTTATCTATCATTGTAGGTGTTTAATGTATCATCACTATGATACTTCCTTCTAAGCACCCACTTGCATCCAATAGATATTGATCCTTTAGGTAGATCAACGAGTTCTCAAGTATGGTTTGACATTGTTGAATCCATTTCATCTTGAATAGCATCCTTAAAAAAGCAGAGTCCTTTCAAGTTATTGTTTCCTTATAAGTCTTAGGATCGTCTTTCACTTAAAGAATATGAACCTCATGAACAAAATTCTCACTATTTTCTTTTACTAGATAAAAGAAATAAATTTATTATCAATTTTGTTTGATCCTTGATCTTTCAGACTCTCTTACTTATTTTCAATTCAGATTAATTTTCAACAATACGTGAAGAACTTTCTAATCTAATGAAGGCAACAATCGATGTTCCAAGAGTATTATACACCATGGTTGCATGATATGCAAACAACTTACTCATGTGGTTCTACAAAACCAAAATGAATAAACCATGCATTTAATATAATAAATCTCATATTAGTCATTAATTAAACAAACACTCTTAATTTTTAATTGTCATCTAAATTTGTAAGATATTAATGAAACAATAATTCAGATGTGATATTTCAGGAAACAACTATTCAATATTGATATTTTTATATTTTTTCAAAGAATTCAAATTGAAGAAAAATGAGCATGTAAGTGTTATTGGATACTTTCGAACACATACATGACATAATATTTATTAGCATGTTCTAGCACAATCATTATGCAATATAATAAACTTTTAATTTAATCTAATAATTATTACATTAATCTAAACATACCATAATACATTTATATAAAGAAAGAATTATTTTTTCTTTTGATTTATCACCACTGATTTAGTCCGGTTCGAGAGTCAGTTCTAATATCAAATATCGAATTATGGTTTTCCATACCAAATCCAACATCAATCACCACTAAATCAACTAACGATTGGTAGAAAGAATCACATTTGTGTATGACATATTGTAAACCAACTTTTTTTAATTGAAAATCATATAATGTTAATGCAATGTCGTTATTTTAATTGCTGCACTATATTATAGAGTATAATAATTATGAAATTTCCATTTTCCATTACCACAAGTTGATAATCTTATTGTGACGATACATAATGTTCATATGAGTACTAAAAGTGAAGAGTATTTTTATCTAATATATTCATTAGCACTGTTTTTAAAAAAAAATTACACTACAATTATATATATATATATATATATATATATATATATATATATATATATATATATATATATATATATATATATATATATATATATATATATATATATATATATATATATATCATTGACTGCTATTTGATTATATTTTACCGTCACTTTTATGTATTACTGATTTACCAAATCATTGACACCAATCTATTCATAGATTATGTCTATATATTTAATTATGAAAATTATAATATTGGTAATCAAGATTTTGATACCAACTTTTAATAAAAAAAATTATTTAAGATTTTGAAATTATGATTTTCATACAACTCTAATTTTTATGAGATCTAATTAAAATGTATATGGATTCATGATAACGATTTTGCATTTAATTCTTGACACAAAAGTTTTGGTTGTCATTATTTAAAATACTTATATGATTGTTAGAAAAATTAATTTAAATCAATTGGAATGAGGTTAGAATCATGAATAAAATCATTTTTTTATAAGTATTTCAAACACTTTTAGAGTTAAAATGCATGAATATTCAAAATAATTCAACATATATTCGTGTTTGTATAAAATCGATGAAAATTCGAATATATGAAATGAAAGAATATATTGAATTTTAGTGAAGAAGATATATGTTTTTTTTTACTATGTTTTTTTGAATCCGGATTAAGGTATTTATATATCATTTTTGTATTGTTTTATAAGACTACGATATAAGATTATTAATTCTTAATAATTTCAAAATAAAAGCATCCTTCATTATTGTGTACATTACATTAATATTTGATAAATAGCATCCCACGTGTAGGGGAGGATCCACCAAAATTACATAGTACGCATTTATGAGAGAAAAACAATATAGTATGAATCCATATATAGAGAAAAGGAAGGCATTAATAATTAGCTCCTATCATTTATTAGATTGAAAGGTTTGGGTCCTTGTATGTACAGTTGCATCCTGCATTTGCAGTCTTAATAGTTTGGGTCCAATGCACATCCCATAATTTGCCAGTCAGAAGAAAAAAAAGAATTGCAAGTTTAAGTTTAAGTAATGATTTTTTAAAATTAAAACAGATTAAAATAAGTGGGAAAAAAAGAGATAATATAAATCTAATCTAGAAAAGGTGGGAAAAAAAGGAAAAAAAAACTACATTAAAAAGTATTGTGAGATTTAAGACAACTAGAGAAAAATATTGATTATAATAAAGATTTGAGGCGAATTAGATATTTTTTATTTATTTTAAGTTCGAATTGATTGCGAATCTTTTATTGAATATTTGTGGATCGACTTTCTCCCCGCATAAAGATTGATGGTGGTGGTGGTGGCAGCACCATGCTAAGGATGATGATTATTCAATAACATTGACTTACACAACCTTTGTTAGAGGTTAACCATACAAGTATTTTTCCTTTTACTATAGAGTACTTGATTTTGCCCCTCATTTAGGTCAGATATGTCATTTCTAAAGAGATATTTTTTTCTTGCCGACTCCTACCAAACAAGATTCTCCCTAGAGAGAATTTGTTCAAACCTGGTGTCTTATTTGACTCGGTAGTTGCTTCACGGCTGCTATGTTGAGGGCTTATAGAGTCGATTTCCTATTTGTTTGTTCTTTCACTACAAGAAAACACAATATTAGCGTCGGCCAAAAACCCTACCTAACACAAGAAAAACCAACACTATATAGGTTTAGCGTGGGTGCCGGGGCGGACTTTCCAAAGTTGGAAGTTAATTACATTTAGTGTCAGCCTACGTGCGACACTCGTTTAGCGTCGGCAAAACGCAAACGTTAAAGCTTCACTAATTGTTGGCCTAACTTACGCAACTAATTACTAAGTTAGCATCGGTTTCAAGCGTTGCTAAAGATAGCCAGGTGTCATCTTTTGATTGGGTTGGTTATCATCAAAGTTTTGTCCACGTGGATTTAGACACCATATTAAATTATTGTAGCGTCGATCTTTTTTCTGCCACTACAAATTTTAAACAGCATCTTATTTGATGTTAGCGTCGACCGCGTGGCCACCATTAGTAGTTTTAGACTGCATATTATTTTATCGTAGCGTCGGCCACGAGGCTGTCACTAATAGTTTTAGATTACATATTATTTTATGATAGCGTCGGCTTAGCGGCCGCCACTAGTAGTTTTAGAAAGCATATTAAATAACAGTAGCGTTGACCTCGTAGCCAACACTACTGATTTTAATCGTCAATGGATTGGTATAGTTTTGTTTAAAATCGTCACTTTCGCTTTAAACAAATTAAAAAAAATACATTTTAAGAAAATAGATTTAACAAAATAGATTTTTAAGTTAGCGATGAGTTACATAAGATTTTAGAAAATAGATTTTTAAACAAATAAAAAATACATTATAAAATAAGTATTAATAAATATTTAAAAATTAATACATTTTTAAATTTAAGAAATTAGATTTAAACACATTTTAAGAAAATACATTTTTAAAGACAATTTTAAAAATCATAAAAAAAAAACTTTTTAAAATAAGTATTAATAAAAATTTGAATTTTTAAACACGATTTAAAAATTCATAAAAAAATACTTTTTAAAATATGTATTAATAAAAATTCTTAATTTAAAATACAGTTTAAAATCTATAAATAAAATTTTAACTTCAAAAAACATTTTAAAATTCATAAAAAAATTTCTACTTATTCTTATTTCTTAGTTTTTATTTCATTTTATTTTATTTATTTATTTATTTTTTTAATCTTTTTTTATATAAATTTATATTATTTATTTGATATTTTAAAACAATTAAAAAAATAACAAACAAAACTAAAAATAAAAAACAAATACAAAAATTTATTGGCTTGTGAATAATATAGCGTCGGCCAAACACCGACGCTAATGCCTTTTTAAAATAAAAATAAATAAATAAATAAATAGGGAGGCAAACTAAAAATGGAGGTGAGAAATGAAAAATATTTCGCACCAAGATAGCGTCGGCCAGTAAGTGAAGCTAATGTTTTATAAATGAAAATAATAAATAAATATGATTGGAAACAAAAAAAATTGTGGAAAATGAAATATATTTCGCTTTAATATTGCGTCGGCCAGTATGCGACACTAAGATTTTTATAAAACAATAAATAAATAAATAGATAATACTTTTGGTTTGGAAATTCCTTAGCGTCGGTATTGGTCAACGCCAATATACAAGTTACAAAAATATAAATATCAAATCAAGATGTTAGCGTCCACTTTTGGTAACGCTGCATAGCCACTAATAGCGTCGGAGTCGTGGTCAACGCTAAATTATTACTGCTAAAATGTTTTTTTCTTTTAGTGTTTGTGAGGTGGTAGCATTATTACTTCTGTTCTTTCTATGATTAGCTTGAGAACCTTAATCTTTATATGAGCCAGTAACGGTTCGAGAGCCTTTCATCCTATGTTTTACGTCCGAAGTGTACTTGTTGTATTATAGACCTCTACATATGTTAGCTCTCCTACGAACTCATACACATGAATTGTGTTATACATCAGTATCATACACATACATCTATGATGTAATGCTTTATTTCTTAGATTACAAGTTACTCTTGTAATACTCCCCTACAAAACCATGGAGGAATGAATGTCACGACTTTGAGCTTGGTGCGGCAAGATATTTCTTGAGTTTATCCACTACAAGAAAATCATGTTTTAGATGCAAATTTTTAGCGTCGACCCTGACTCCGACGCTATTAGCGATGCTTTTGCGTCACATTAAACCGGTGCTAACTGAGGAAAATCATTTGTTTTATTTTATATTAGGACATTAATTACTGCGACAACTAAGACCAACGCTAATATAGGTGCGAAATAATTTCATTTCCCTCACAAATTTTGTTTGCCTCCTTTTTATTTATCGTATTAAATAAACATTTAATTTTAATATTAGCGACAGTCTAGACTGATGCTAATATTGGTGCGAAATTATTTTGTTTCCTCACACAAATTTAGTTTGCCTTCTTTTTAATTATTGTATTAAATAAACATTTATTTTTAATAGTAGCGACTGTTTGAGCCGACGCTAATATTGGTACGAAATATTTTGTTTCCCCACCAATTTCGTTTCCCCACCATTCTATATATATTTTTAAATTATTATATTTTTATTGTTTTGGATAATTTTTATTTAATTATTTAACAATAAATTAAAAAAATACAAATAAAACTATAAATTAAAATTACAATTTAATTTATAAAATAAAATTTAAAAATTCATAAACTAAACCTAAACAAAATTGAATTAAAATTTATAAAATAAAATAATAAAATAAACCTAAAATAATAAAATAAACCTAAAATAATTCGTAAACTAAACCTAAAATAAAATATATAAAATAAAATAAAAATTCTATATTAATAAAGTAAAATAAAATATAAAATAAAACCAAAATTGAATTAAAATCTATTTAATAAACTAAAATAAAATATAATCATTTCTAAACCCATTCATTCATTCCATCTTTTCATCCCAAAAGAAAAATAATCGATTTAACTTCTCATTTCCAGCTTCCATCACCAAAGAAAAAATTGTTTCTCATCTCAAAATCGCTTCAGCTTCATCGTAGAAACGCTTCTTAGTCTCCCAATTCCACCGCTTCGAGTTTAAGTGTTTCTCATCTTATTGTGTTTCTCATCTCATTTCCGTTCTAACTCGTTTATGGTTTTTAGCAGAAATGCTCTCAGTCTCATGAAGCTGCTTAATCTTCATTTGATTTGGTGTAAGCATTTCTTCGCATTTAATTTTGGGTTTTGATGTAATCTCCATTTTGATTCGTTAATCACCATATCGATTCGTATATTGTCATTTCTTTCATTTCACAAAATTTCAAGGGACCGCTTAAGGAAATAGCTTTAAGGGTTCGATTGACATACTCTCCATCAAAGAATTTGATTTTAAGGTTCAAATCTGCGTTTCTTCTTGTATATTTTGTTTGATTCTTCATTTTGGTTTGAATTTTAGGAACTAAAATGTGCTTAAGCTGTTTTCATACAAGTTATTTTTATAAACTATTCTGTTAGTTAAGAAATTGTGTAAGTTGTTAGTAGTTTAAAATGTTAGAAAGGTTAGTTTGAACCATGTTAGAATTGTTAGGGATTGTTAGTAATGTTGACAGTTAAGAGGGATTGAGTTGGTTATGTAGCTTGAGGTAGTTAATTAGTTATTGAATGTTGATTAATGATAAAGAGTAAAAGAAAATGGTGAAAAGGATATTAAGTATGGTAGTCTGTATGATATGTGAGTTGGGTGTATCAAGTGTTGTCTCAAGGTGTTATTGAATGTGAAGTTGTTATGAGGGAGAAGAAAGGTAGGTTGGTGATGAAGAATGTGAATGTTATGTTGTGAGTGGTATTGTCACCTTGTTATTGCAAAGGTGAAGTGTGAGAAAGCTTTTGTTCAAAGATGATAAAAGTTTTTTTGGAGAGTCATTATAATAAGTATGTCGTGTTGTTGAGTTTATTTGATAGTGAAAAATATGGAAGGATGTGATGTGAGGAAAGTTTGTGTTTTTTATTCAAAGACCTTGATTGTGTATTCAAAGAAGTCTATTACACAAGGGATGTACCCTAAACAAATTCTGTGAAAGCCAAAGCAACGAATCCCAAGAACCATGGAACTCTACCACCTGACAATTGTTCAAACAAACCATGTCCTCTTGTTATCTCCATCCCCATTGCTGCTACAAAACCAATCATATCAGGCATTCCATTGATCCTTTCAGGTGATGTCCACTAAATGCCATCAAATCTGAAAATTTGGTGCTCATCTGACATAATATCATCAAGGTGATAATGTTCAAACATTTGAATTGTGAATTCAGTTTAGGATGAGAGATTTGTAGGTTTTTCTTGAAAAACAACCTTGATGGTTTGTCCTCCAAGATCATTGTGATTTGGGGGGTTTTGTACACACCATTGGTTCATAAATTCAGCCGAGTGAAGAGGTTTGAAGATTGAAGAGATTGTTCAAACATATAATGGTAACTGGAGGATTGTGAAGAAAGGTGTGAGTTCACTTGTATCGAATCAAAGCGGCCATGCTCAAAGTTTGAAGAATCAAGGATTCTATCAAGAAGGGAGCAACAATCGAAGGTTTGTTGGACACGTGTGTAGAACTTGATTCAACTTGAATCAAGGGACAAAGAGAAACATAGCTACTACAACAATTAGGATTGGTTTGTTGTTTCTAATTTCTCTTTGTAAGAACATTTCAATTTTAATAAATATCTCAATTCGATTTTTTGAATTGGGGGCAGAGGTACCCTTAGCGAGGACGGTTGGGGAACTGCCTAAACAAATTTGTGTGTTATTCGTTTCTCTCTTTCGTTATATTTTTGCACAAATTGATATAGTGTGATATTAAAAATTATGTTTTACATATTTTGGTGCACTCCAAGTGTTTGTGAAATTGTTGTTGTCAAATTTGATAGTAACCTTAGAAAAATGATGCACTACAAATATTTTCAAAATACACTTGGTGTGGTGTGCCCACCAAGTGTTTGACAAAATTCAAAACACACTATTTCTTTGTCTTTATTCCTATTTCATTTCTATTAACACTGTTGGTAGTAGTTAAATAAATATTGTTAAGTTTAAGTGATTAATTAGTGTGTTATTGATTCATTCATCCTTAGCATCTTATTTTGTTTGATAACGCATATCCGATCACCGGTGACTTAATAACATTTAGACGTGAATTTTCCGGGGAGCTTCCACAAACCATTTTTCAATTAAATTTTTGAAAGTTGAAAATATTTTTAAAAAGGGATATATTCAACCCCCCCTTCTAGATTCGCACCATCGTTTAAAAACTGGTATCAGGAGCACCAATTTATCTAGTGCTTCACATATAACTTTTTAGAATATAGATAACGATCCAACGAGGATGTATAATAGAGCGCCTATTATCTCCCGATAAAACCATAGTCACGGGAAGGATTGTATACATATTCATATCAACTCTGTTGATAGAAAGATATGGAAGATTATTGAAGATGGTCCCATGCAAATTACTATGACTAACTTGGATAATGTTGAAGTACCTAAATCTGAGGCACAATGGGATGAAAAGATGAAAAGAACCATAATTATGATTGGAAGGCTAGAAATATGATCATTGCCTCTTTGACATCTAGTGAATATTATCATGTCTCACATTGTACTACCGCTAAAGCTATGTGGAACGCGTTATGAGTTACCCATGAGGGAACAAACAACATTAAACTAGCTAGAATCAATGCATTGACACAAGATCTTGATCTCTTTCACATGAACAAAGGGGAAACCATTGGGGAATTAGGAAAGAGATTTTCTCATTTATTAAATCACTTAAATGCTATTGATCAGACTATTCCCAATAATGTTGTGTAAACACCCCAAATTTGCCCTCACTTTTTCTCACACCATGGCTTATGATCTTTTCATATTGCATTGCATAAGCATACCATCTCATATTGCATAGTTTGTGTCACTGCATAAGTTGCACAACCAGGGTTTGTGATCAGGAGAATCCAAGAAGTGATCTGAGTTATCCCAATGGTCTTAAAGCATACCAAGAGGGTCCATGAGTTGTCTATGATCTTATTACATTCCCAAGAAGTCTTTGAAGTCACAAAATCACAAAGGATTGCACAGAGGTCCAGGCAGGCTAGGGTTTTCTGCCCAGATGACCTAAAATTAGGGTTTTGGGTTTGAGGCCCTTTACCTTAATTTTTTTGTCCATTCTTGATTCTAATGGTCTTAATATGTTATAAGGATCATGTGTACCAAATTTGATGAAGAAATTCATTGCGGAAGCCATCTGATCAACAAGTAACTTATTGTGCAAGAAAAGTCAGAATCAGGGCATCTGAGGCCACCACCAATGGTACCAAAGGGTCACATTCATCATTTTTAGGTTCTATGATCTTTATTTGATCTTAGAAGTGGTTATAAGTTCACAAGATTAAAGAATTTCAAGCCATTTGCAAACTTTCCATTTTTGGACATGACTTGTAATGGAAACTTTCCATTTTGGGAAAGATTTTCAACCTCCTCTTTCTAGATAAAAAATGCTTCAAATGAAAAATATTCAAACATGAAAGTTGTAGATTGAATCTCCCCATTTTGAAAAAGTACAAGAACTCCTCTTGATTCATCCTAGAACTCAAGATATGATGTTTCAAAGTTGGGAAAAATCTTGTAATTTCCAAGTTCATGCAAAAGAGGATTTTTGGCAAAACCAAGTTTTAAGCACTCTTGTGACCTCTAATTGACCTCTAAGAATCATAAAAACATCACATGACTTGCCTTGATCATAATTATTCCTTGGATTGCAAGTTTCCATGGATCATTTTCACAAAATATTCAAAGGGGAAAAAATGCAAAACCTATGCTACCTCATGAATCAAGTGTTACAGATCATCATAAACCATCCAAGGGCCTTCCATGAATCAAGCTGAGGCATGACAACCCTTCAAACCAGCTCTGACCCGTGCCATGCTTGTGATGGCCAAATTTTGACTTTTTTGCAATTCACTCATACCAATCATCTTGTGCCACCACCAACTTTCTCACCAATCACAACCTCTTATGCAAAAATCAAGGACCTCAAACATCATAGAGAACAAGCCTGCAACATCCACACACTCAGAATCCCAAAAATTTCCATAAACCTTCATTCCTTCGAAACTCACTCCACAACCACTCAAACTCAAAACTTTCTTCACCATTCAATCATCATGACCTGAGGACACAAAACACCCTTCACTTCGGCTTGAAACACTCCACAACACAAACACAATTTCTGCCTTAGCATAACTGAAACACACAAACCAGCCATCATAAACTTGTTCTAAGCCTTCCAGAAGCATCAAGGTGATTATTGGAGTGGTTTTGCACAAAGGATGAGGCCAGAAAGCTCATACCTAGAAAGCTCTATCTCATGTATCATCCAAGAACAAATTTTCCTGAACTTGTCTTTTAAGTTACAATATCAATCTACATACTTCACTGATCATTGTGATATGTTTATTTTTTGAAAATGCTTGAGGATTGAGCATGTATGGTGTTTCTGAAATTTTTGACCTAAATATTGTTTGCTTCGATTCATGTTGTTCTTGAATGATAAATGGTTTTTGATGCTTGATTCGTGTTTAGGGTTGTTAGAAGATTGATTCTGGAGCTTTAGAGGGCTTTGGGTGGTGTTTTGAGAGAGATAGGGGAGGACCTTGTCGGAGAAGATTACTGAAACACTGTTCCGGCCGCCTGAAAGTCATTAGGGTTAAAACCTAATTAATTCCTCAGTTTAAATGTCAGCCCTTAGATCTTAGGTTACCGCGTGTTTGGATGGTCCAGATTAGTTCATTAACCCTAATCTTTGATTAATTAACTTAATTAGGATTAATTAGTCAGATTCAATCCTGGCCTTAGAAACACGTGCGCAGTCTCCCCAAGTTTGAAAATGGGCCTTTGATCTTGCTTACTTTTATTTTGTTTTATTTTTTTTTTCATTTTATTTCTTTTGTTTTCTCATAATTGTTAAAAATAGCTAAAAGACTTTTAAAAATCTCATTTTCTGCATTTTCACTTCAAATAATTTTCTTAACTCAAAAATATTTTTATTTTTAGGTTTGATCATACTTTCACTCAAAAATATTCTTAATTCAAAAATCTCATAATGTTTTATTTAATTAATTGATTGATTTTAATAAATTAAAAATACATTTAGGTTTCTAAAAATCACAAAACAATTCATGAAGTATTCTCATACATTTAGAAACATTTACAAATTCACCATACAAATTTATTTTTAGGTTTGATCATACTTTCACAATTTTCTTTGAATTAGGGTTCATAAAAATCACATTTTCTAACCCTAACTTGAAAAAATCATTTATGATCAACCATGATGAGTTTGAACTTGGTTCTTTTTGCATTCTTTCACACATTGCATCTAGTATCTAGGTTATTTAACTCATAATTTTGAATTTCATTTTCAAATTGTTTGGCATTTTTCCTTTAGAATCATCCAAAAACCCTAGTTAACTTAGGAAATTCATAACTTCCTCTAGGTTTAGCTTCTGACCTTCACCTTTGGGGAGTGATCTTGTATATGTTTAGGGTTTGTTTTAGTCCAATTTCAAATTTTTATCATGATGCATGCTTCTGTTTTGGTCATTTGCATCTCATACATTCATAAAACCCTAATTTCTCATGTTCATTTGCATTCACCTTTGCATCTCATCATCATATGAACTTTCCATGACATTCCATGCTCTTGTATTCCATCTTAGACATCTTAATACATGCTTGAACATTGCTTGATCATTTCTTCATTCATTTGGTATGCTTTTCATTCATTACATTCCATGTTTATCCATGTGTTTTCAAGATTCTAACATGCTTCCTTTGCATCTCATCCTTTGTATGATCATACATCTGTATCTCACATGACATTGCATCATGTTTACACTTATGTTTTTGGTCATTGCACTTTCATTTGTCTTATTTCCTTTTGTTTCATACCTTATTCATTCACACTAACATTTCAGGGGCTTATGGTAAGTTGTTTGGGATGTGGATTTGCCTTCACATTCCACCTCTTCTCATCTCTTCATATGCATTATTTACTTGTCTTTGAAGTGAACTTTCTTCACTTGTGCTCTCTTGCTTCTATCTCTTTATTTTAGGTTACTTAACTTCTTCAAGAAGTAAGTAACCTACTCTTTCTCTCTTCTCTTTTCATCTGCTTCTCTTCCTTGGTGGCCATCTGAAGATCTTTCTTTAAGCCTCACAAACCATAGGATATCCAAGCATGATAATTTTTAGGGTTGTATATAATCTCCCCTTAGTCTTTTACTTTTGATTCTCCTTGAGTCTCTCATCTCATCTCATAATCAGAGGCTAAACACTTAAAGCTTTAGGACTTTGAATTAGGGTTATGCATGCATCTTTATCTTACGATGGAGTGTATAACTTTAATCCTTAGTGTTAATAACTATTAAGACTTAAGCTTGTAACTTGGTCCTTATATTAGGGTTACATCACTTCCTTATGGTTAAGAGGGACTAACACTAGTGTTTAATGGACAAGTCCCCCTCAAGTTAGTCTTACAAACATAAAATCCACTTATTAATCTCATCCTTTAATTAAAATCCATTTAATAAAGGCTTGTTATATAATGAATTTAGTACCTAACAAAGGATTAAGTTGAGGTATCTTCCTCAACTTAAGTGTTCTCATCTGTCATCCTTCTCTTAGGATGGTGTAATGAGTTCACTAATCCCTAATTAGAGATTAAACTCATTACTTAACACTAAACAAAAACCCAAAAACACTTAATAATTTCCAAGTAGGTTAATGATCTTAATCGTATGTCATCATGGTAATTAAGTTGAGATGCTTATCTCACACTTAAGTAGGCTCATTATCCCTAATCAGGGAAGATATAATGAGTTTACAACCCTTGATTTAGGCTTAAGCTCATTATCCTATGCAAAACATCAAAAGCCATAAAAAACTGAAAACACAAAAACAAACAATAAACGTCTCCTCCGGGATTCTTTTCTCACCACCTTCATTCACAAACGAGAACTCGCTTCTTCCGTCTAATGCAAGACAGTTAGCACTCGAGCCAGACGAGTCACACACTTGAGCATAGATAAGCAAGCAGTTCACAACAAAATCATCCCAGTCTCTTTGAGTCAAACTACGGTGTTCTGACTTCCTCATTGCATGAGAGGATACGTAGACATAACTTAACGATTATCGAACAAAAGTCTCTTTGTCATCCCCCGCTTTTAGCTTTCTTTTTAAGCCTCATTCTTGAGCACTCACTCTCTTTTGCATTGACACTCTGTACTTTCCTTCCTAGCTTTTATACATAGTCAGCACATGCACTACCCCCTTTTAAACACAATTAAGTAAGCATGGATCCCGTTGAGTACGACGGACGGTCTGGGTGCTAATACCTTCCCAAGTTGTAACCAACCCCCTTTCTCAGTTTCTTTGGTTCGCAACCGTCTTATCCATACCCTTCCAGGTTTATGCAGCATTACCTTTCCTTCGGGATAAAAATGCCTAGCTGGTGACTCTATTCAACCTCAACCTCCAACATCACCGACCGTCCGCGTCTGCACCGTGACAAGAGTCCTGGGGAGCGACATGTTGCTACTAACAAAATTTTGAGATATCTTACTAGGGAATGGCTACCTAAAGTCATGGTGATCAAGGAAGCTAATAACCTAAGAACCTTGGACTTGACCGTGTTATTAGGCAAGTTAGAAGAACATGAGCAAGAGCTCTTGAATCTCATCAATTATGAAAAGAGTGAAATGAAAGAAAAGAATGAGAAATCCAAAGACAACGAGAAGAAGAAGAAGAAGTCTATTGCATTGAAGGCTTCTAATTCAAAATCATCTACCAATGATGAATGTGAGAGTGAGTTCAATGATGAAGACAATGAAACGAATGAAGATATGGGGCTATTTGTAAGAAGGTACAATATATATCTTAGGAAGAATGAAATATCTCATTTGGATAAATGTCTCGTTAATTATAGAAGGCAATCAAATCCATGTAAGAAACATCAAAGTGAATGTACCAAGTCAAAATGATCATGCTATAATTGCAGAAAGCCCGATTACTATAAATCATATTGTCCAATGTTGAAGTAGGACAAAGGCAAAGACAAAAATCACAAGAAGGGTGGCAAGTCAAGGAGAGCTTATATCGGTTGGGAAAGCGATAATGAAGTTTCAAGCAATAGAAACTAAAGTGATGAAGATGAGAAAGTAAACCTTTGTCTCATGGCTCAGTAAATGGTAAAAAATAAAGTAAGAAATGCTAAGTACTTTTAATGTTCTCCGCCAAGAATCTAAAAAAGCTTTTAAACACTTAGCCTCCAATAAACATATTTGTACTCATTTGGAGAAAAAGGTTTCTGATTCTCAAAAAGAATTGGAAGCTCTTAAGCGTTCTATAGTGGATCCAATTAAAGAAGACAAGCGAGAATGGTTTAATTTCCATAGTTGTGAAACTTGTTGCATTTGGCAAAAAGAGGTCAAAACTCTTTAAACCAAATTAGACAAAGTATCACAACCTAAAATGACCTTTTCTATTGATCAATCTAACTTTAGAAATTTCATGAATAATCCATACCAAAAATACACTTATGTGGTGAGAGATCAAATAAGCAAAAATATAATAATACCAAACTTGTCTTTATTGTTGCAAGAGGGGACACACTATTGCCAAATGTCGTTTTAGGAGATTCTTGGTTCCTAAAGGAATTTTTCAATGGTTCCCCAATTGCATCCAAGGTTTCACTCACACACAAGGACCCAATGAAAATTGGGTACCTCTTTCCCTTGTTTAAATTTCTAGGTGGAATATCTTGAGGCTACGGAGAGAAGGTGGTTTCTCGATAGTGGATGCTCAAGGCATATGACGGGTGACATTTCCCTATTCTATGACTTTGTGGCTAAGAAGGGATTTGTAACCTATGGTGATAATAACAAGGGAGCTATACTCAGAAAAGGTAGTGTAGGTAATCCATCATCTACATTTATCTCCAATGTCCTTTTATTTGAAGGCCTTAAACACAATCTTATTATCCTTAGCCAATTATGTGACAAAGGATATAAAGTTTCCTTTTCAAAAAAGGTTGCATAATTGAACATAATGATAAAAATAATGATGTGTTTAAAGGCTTGAGGTTCAATAATGTATACATTCTTGACTTAAATGATGTGTCCGTAAATGACCTTAAATGTCCTGTCTCCAAAAGTGACGACTCTTGGTTTTGGCATAGGCACTTAGCGCATGTTAACTTTGACTTTATAAATAAGATAGTTTCAAATGACTTAGTAGTTGTTCTACCCAAAATTAAATTTACCAAAGATCATCTTTGTGATGCATGCCAAATGGGAAAGCAAACAAGGATCTCATTTAAATCCAAAAACTTTGTTTCAACATCTAGACCTCTTGAACTTCTCCATATGGATTTATTTGGTCCATCTAGGATTAAAAGCCTAGGTGGAAACTATTATGGGTTTGTTATTGTAAATGACTATTCAAGATTATGTTGGATTATTTTTTTAGCTAGTAAAAGTGACACTTTTCGGCATTTGAAAAGTTTTCCAAATCATCTTAAAATAAATTAAACACTAGTATTGTTACAATCCGAAGCGATCATAGAGGTGAATTTGAAAACAATCTCTTTGAGGAATTTTGTGATAAATATGGAATTGATCATAATTTTTCCTCTCCTAGAACTCCACAACAAAATGGTGTTATGGAGTGCAAAATTCATATTTTATAGGAGCTTGGATGAAATATGATCAATGATAATGGTCTTCCTAAATATTTTTGGGCGGATGCCATAAGTACGACGTTTTATGTTTTAAGTAGGGTGCTTATTCATCCTACTCTTAATAAAACACCCTATGAACTTTTAAAAGGTAGGAAGCCAAACGTTTCACATCTTCATGTATTTGGTTGTAAATTTTATGTGTTAAACAACTGTAAAGAAAATTTTGGAAAATTTGATTCAAAAGCTAATGAAGGTATCTTTCTCGGATACTCTAATTCAAGTAAAGCATATAGAGTATACAACAAAATATTGCATTACATCAAGTTGTCAGAAAAGGTAGTTGTGTTAATGGTGTAGGTGTTTCTTCAGAATCAGAATCACTCTCAGAATATAATCCACAAAAGCATTACATCAACTATATCAGGAATCCTTGATCTTTCTGATTGTGATCAGATACAAAAGCATACTTTCTTCTTCAACACACTTGCGACTTGTGTTACACGTAGTAACTCACATTAAATATTTAGCGCACATTCTGAGTATGCTTGTTAGATTTGATTGCTTCATAACATGATCTGCACGGTAACAAACATTAGAACATAAAATTATTTTTTCACAAATACTCAATTGTTATCATCAAGATATAGAGATGAAATGCAGAGACAACTCTTGTACTTACAAGTATGTGAAAAAGAAGTGTATTTTGGTGGGTAAGTTTTGTGTGTGTGTGAAAAAGCCCAATCAGAATCTGCCATGTGAAAGTGTATGATAGGGTAGAAGTGATATAATTGTAACATTTGTTGATTACATATTAGTCTTTTCAGTAATGTAATTTATTTGAAGGTAAAGGGAAACTTAGGAAGTTAATGACAGTCTAATTGCAATAGGTTTATGTTTGATAAATTTAAAAAACACATAGTAAATAAAATTAAAATTAGTCATATTCTCATATTTTATTTTATTCGATCCCTACAACACAAAGTTAATACACCTTCTTAATTGTAAATTAAAACTATTATACTCCATAACTAAATCAAAAATAACTTTATGCATAAATTTTAGGTTTGTTAAGACTAAAGTTTGTCATTGATTTTCTTTCCTTCTTCTAAGTATCATTTCTCAAATTAAATTTTTATTTAATTTATATTTATATGGGATAAAAAGATGATAGAAAAGTTTATCAAAATAAATGAGATTAAATGCATAAAGCAAGAGAAAAAGGAGATTAATTATGTATTGTGATCTTACCAGGAGACCAGAACCTGAAGCGGGCGAGAGACTCCAACAACAATGCTGGAATGGAGGAGGAAGGAGATGTACCTGCAAGGCACTCTGATGCTAAAGTAAGAATCAGAGAGAGAGAGAGAGAGAGAGAGAGAGAGAGAAAGAGAGAGAGAGAGAGAGAGAGAGGGGCAAGTACAAAGGGTGTTCTTAGGGTGATTATTAGATACATGGCCCTCTCAAATTAGAGGGTTTATATAATTTCCCCAACACTTAGCCATTGGTCCCTATTTTTAGGCGCGGATCACAGATTCCTCAAAAATAGATAAATTCCATAAACTAGTCGTTGGAATGGTTAAAGTTGCTTAGAACTAGTCGTTACATCGAGCCGAATGTGGTTTCGAGCAGGTGTCTTTCGATCGTTCTTGGAGGACTTCCCCGTGGAAGTAGGGCATGAATGTGCTCCTAGGAAACGATGGTGCCCTGCGAGCAGGTGACTATCTGTCCCCGACAAAGGGACATGATGAATAACTTGATGCTGGAAAAGGTGGAGGTTCGGACGAGGATAATGGTGTGCTCGCTGGCCCTCATGACAAGTAAAGATATGTCTCCGATGGAGGGGCAGGAAGGGCAAGTGCTTCACTTTGTCCTCAGCTGGTTAGGCCTAGACTATTGGGCAGTTCTGGATGCAGAAGTGGACTGGGAAGCTCGTGTTCTTAATCCTCGAAGGCTGCCCTGCATAAGACGTGCAGAGTGCAAACTAGTCGTTATCGCATGCAGAGATGTGGTGAAAGGCAGCAAGGGTGTTGTCGACTAGGGCTGGTCCTCTGGGTCATCTGGTCACGTGTCCCCAACCGAGGAGCAGATGTGGAACACACCTTTTGTTATCCCCAATGGATTGGGCCAATGGTCTTGGGTTGTCCTAGACGCAGGAGTAGATTGGGTCATACTTGATTGTGGGTCAGCCATTGGTCCAGTCCAGTACATATTGTTATAAAAAATATTGTTGGAGGTTAAATATCCAACCCTTATCATACTACTTTTAGAAAAATTTATTTGAATGCCCGAAGCTAACTCAATACTCTTAAGATTATACTTTATAGTCTAAAAGTTCTCAACAATGAATTCGCTACGATAAGAATATCATCTGCATATCGAAGATGTGTGACCATAAAATTTAGAGTTCTTATCCTAAAACCGATGAGAAGATCCAACTCAACGACTTTACTAATTAAATAGCTTAACCCTTTAGCCACAAGCAAGAAAAGGAAATGAGTTAGAGGATCCCCTTACTTCAAACCCCTTTAAATATTAATCTTTTCACTACAACAAATAACACTTTTCTTGACGAAGCTTTCACCTCAAACAATAGAAAATCGAGGTATAAAGCATATGCGCACTATTTTTAATTATTAAAAAATATATAAAAAATACTTAAATTCTCTCAGTTTTTCATAACACCGAGGTGAACAAACAACTCAGTACAAGTTTCGATCCTCAACTATCGCATTTTATGATTTTATTTGTATATAAGTGAAAACAAAATTTCTAACCATTTGGTTTTCTATTTAACTGAGGCATAAAATAATAAAATTTTACTATAAAAACAATCGTTAAACAAATTTTACCCTAATCCTTACTAATATGAAGCTGTCCCAAACTCGCAAGCATCATTCTTTGGGATGGATTGCAAGACAAATTAATTTTTAATGTTCTTCTATCTTGAACAAAATATTTTTTTCCCTTGCAATCTACTCATATAATGGTGTTAATGTTTTTGTTGTTTTTATGTAATAGCATTCGTATGTTGTCAATGAAAGAAAGCATTGAGAAATATATTGCTTTCCTAGGTTGATAATATTGGAAAATTTATTACTAAACACAATAATCCATTTCTCTTTCATGTGAAACCATTTACCTTGAAAACATTTGCTCAATATAATCGGGGATGGATTGCAAGTACATGAAACAAATCTCTTGGTTGGAATAGATAAATTCTCATTAATTTTTCTTTAATTTTTGCCATTTATTAGGGATTCTGCTAATTGGAGGATTCTGCTAATTGGATACTTCTTTAATTTTTGCCATCTGATGTTTCAGTTTTCCTTATACAAGATTCTTATTGGATTTTTCTTAATAGTAGACAAATATTTAGGATAATGTTTTGAATATTTGTGTGTTAATGATACTTTTAATTGCTATGTATCTCATGAAAATATTTCAATTAGTTTGTGTGTTAAAAGAGATATAATTTTTTGTTTGGTTTTATATCTTACCATTTATACTTTTTTATGTATTGTTAGAAAATTATATACTTAATGATTTACAATACAATTTTAATTTTAATCTTTAATATTTAATATTCATTTAAAATTGTCCATTTTATGTTTAGAGATATACAACTTTGTATTTGTAGAGTTAATATTTACTTTTCATTTGGAGGTATTAATTCGGAGTTTATTTGACAATCATACTTGTTTTCCTTTCTTCTATGAATCAGTATTTTTTATACAAATTCATTTCAATTTTGAACTGAAGAAGTTGGTTTGAGTTTTTATTTTCATCCCCTCATCTCTCTCGGTCTCTTTCTAAAAACAAAACAACAATCTTTCAAACACTAACATGATGCTCTTTGGCACAAGCAAAATTTAGAAGAAAAATAATAATAACATCAAAAACATAATAAAAAAATACAATAGAAGGAGAGTATTTTTTTTTTTTTTAGTTTAAGTGTGTATAGAAGTTGAAGTATTCATATAGAAGTTAAAGTTTATTATCGATATCAAGTTCACATTAATTATATTGTGCATATCTTCAACTTCATAATATGCATAATCATCTTATCTATAAACAAGATAAATAAATAATCCAAAATATATAATAAATTATTAATTAATTAAATAAGAAATAATAAAATAAAATAAAAATATTACTAACTTCAAAATATGATTAACTGCTTTATAACCCAGTAATTCCATTATTGAACGAGATAAAAGCATACAGCAACTTTCGTATCCAACTAATTTTACTATATTTAATTATAGATTTAATAGTTCTAATTTTGAATATTTACAATGTATTTTATTTATGACATAATAAAGTTATCCAAAATCACTATGTCAAAGAAGACCTTAGACAACGTTTTTTCCCCTTAGACAGCGCTTTAAAGCGTTGTCTAAACCTGCGATGTTAAAGGTTTAGACAACGCTCTTTTAAATTTTAAAAGCGCTGTCTAAAGGGTGGTATATTTAATGAAAAACACTGTCTATGGTACCATTAGACAACTCTTTTTGACATTTTTAGTTATACCTTAAGCAACGCTTTTGGTAAAAGCGCTGTCTAGGCCCCACAGTTAGACAACACTTTTTGAACTTTTTTAGGTATACCTTAGACAGCGCTTTTGGCAAAAGCGCTGTCTAAGCCCCACCTTTTGAACTTTTTTAGTATACCTTAGACAACGCTTGTGGTAAAAGCGTTTTCTAAGCCCCACCATAGACAACGCTTTTGGTCAAAGCGCTTTCTAAGCTCCACCTTAGACAACGTTTTTTGTTTAAAGCGTTGTCTAAGGTATAAAGTTTTTTTTATATGTAACCATGCGGGTTCATTCCATCAGTAGATAATGCCAAGCGAAGGTTTCTTGCTTCTTCTCCAAATTCAGGATAATCATTATCAATCTTCGACCACTGTGGTGAATCAGCCGGATGTCGATACTTTCCATGAATAATTCTTTCATCTGCATGCCAAGTCAGGTGTCTTGCATCGGTTTCACTACAAAACATGCACCTAAATCTCGGAATTATAGGAAAATACCATAAGATTTTTGTTGGAGACAATCTTTTCTTATATCGAGAGAAACCGCATTTAGGGCACTCAGTTAACGATGCATATTCGTTACGAAACAAAACGCAATCGTCAAGACAATCATGTATCTTATCATAGCTCATGCCAATAAAGCACATCATTTTGTTTGCCTCATAGGTTCGATTAGGAAGAACATTATCCTCCGGTAGCATTTCTCTCATAAGGGCCAACAACTCTGTGAAACTTTTATCCGACCATCCATTGCCCGCCTTTAAGTTGTACAACTTTAATACCGTAGACAATCTTGAGAATTTAGTGCAATCTTTATACAACGGTTTCTCTGCATCGTTTACCAACCTCTCAAATATTTAAGGACAATCATGAAGATCTTCTTCAAGTGCTTCTACAATCTCTTCAACTCGATCACAATCGTATGTTTCCGTGTCTTTGTCGTCTAAAGCATAGGTCGTATTACTTTTCCCACTCGGTTCAACATTCTCGTTAATTTTCTCACCATGAAATTTCCAACACTGATAACTTCGATCAATTTCATGCCTCAGTAAATGCGATTTCAATCCATCTGCGTCAACCTGACCAATATAACAACAACGCAAGCAAGGACATTTCATCCGTCTGGGGTTTTTAACGTGTTGAACATCAAACTTAACAAATTCCGCAACCCTATTCTCGTACTCTTTGGACAATCGATCGACACAGATCCATGTTTTATCCATGGTTTTCCTACTTATTAAGGTAAGCAATCAATATCAACTTCAATAACGTATACATAACTATTGCACCCCAAAATTTGCCCTCAAAATATAAGACTTTGTGTACTAAGAGGTTCACAAGGTTCACAAGACATCTCATGAGGTTCACAAGGTTCACAAAGTTCACAATCAGTCAGAAGATTTGACATTTCCCTCAGACAATGCATCCTCCTAAGCAATGCATCCTAAACTAGGGTTTTTACTTTAATCAGGCTAAATAGACTTCCAAAACTTCAAGTGAGCTTCATAACATCTTATATGTGTTCAAGAATCCCCATGACAAGTTTCAAGACTTTTCCCAAATGTTTGCTCAGTCAGATGATCAGATAGGTTAAAATCAGTTAAAGCAGTTAAAAAGTCAAACTGAGGTCAACTGTGGTCAAACCAAAGTCAAACTTCATGATTTTTTGCCAACATCAAGTATATGAAGTAAAATTCATCATTTGATCAAGGGTTGATCATGATTCATCAAGGAGATTTCAGATCATCAAGAATCAGGAGTTTCTAAATTAGGGTTTCCTCAGGAAAAGTCAACTGAACTTTGACCAGCCATAACTTTCACATGCTTCATCAAGAATTTTCCATCCAAATCTCATTTTGAAGGAAATTGAATTCTCTACAACTTTGTGTCTCACAAGCCAAGCCCAAAAATGCTTCATTTGGAAGGTATGAGCTAAGACATTATAGGTCCTTTTGAAAGTCAACAAAAAGTCAACAACTTCAAAAGAGCATAACTTGAGAATGGTAAAAGATATGGACATGAAACTAATGAGGTTGGTTATAAGACTCTTTAAGCTTTCCAAAATGTCCAATAACACCCTCATAGCATTAAAATTGAAGGATTTGTGCCCTTGCAAAGTTGGGAAATTTTTGGGAAGTTTATGAAGCAAATAAGGCCTAAAATCAAATTTTTGCTAAATGAGCCCACCAAATTGACATCCCATCTTTACAAAAACACCAAGCACGACCCAACCCACCTATTTTCTGATTTTTTATTTTTTATTTCATATTTATTTGAATTTTATTCATTAAAATACCATTTAAATTGAAATCAAATATAAAATCAAATATTTAAAAAGGGATTTTGTTTCTAGAATGTTATAAATGACATTTGGATCAGATTGATACACAAGTTATGATGATTGTCCTAAAATAACAATGTTAGATCAAATAATATTCAAAGAACCATAACACTTTTTAACCTAATTTGATTCACTACATATAGAGGAACATATCACAACCAAAGGGACGAATTTTTGCAGCCTCTAAGACCTATTTCAAACTTCACAAAATACATCAAAAATCAATTTTCGGTTTCATATTTGCAGGAGATTTCAAGGTATTCTAAGGACACAAGAAGCTTCCTTGAGCTTCCCTGAATCTAAACCACCCCTTACATGCCTCTGATTCATCCTCATTTGCATAACCCGAAGCATACATGCCCTTAACCTATTTTTTTTCAATTCATTGAATTTACATGTTTATAATGAGTTTTGATTATATACTAATGTTTGTTGATGCTCATAGATGGTTTCTGGATTGTTTTTGTGAAGAACCATGGACGAATACAATAGATGCCATTATTAGGGTTTCGGCCATCACTTTATGGCTTTACGTTTTACATTGTTTTTGGACATTCTAAAGACATGGCTATAACGTATAAACTATAAGCAATTGATCCGGGTTGTTGGTTTTTATTATTGTTAAGGTTTTCATGAAGTTTCAAAAAACATAGGATTCTGGTTTTGAAAAATTGCAGGTAAATTCGCAGGTAAAAGCCTAAATGAATTCGCAGGTAATTTGGAGAAGATGAAGTCCAGTGGCGCCAAATTCTGATTTTAAAATTCGTTTTAATATTTTATTGAATTGTTTGAGGTTTATTACACAAACGCGTTGATGGCTCAGTTGGTAAAGGATGCGTGTATGCAAGGCCAAGGCAGGGGTTCGAATCCCAGTCTCAGCAATTTTTTGCTTTATTTCCTTTATTTTTCCAGGCTTGACATATAAAGATTGGTGATCATCCATAGTTCATCAGCGCGCGCTGGCCTGTTGGAGAGCTTGCTGGTCTTAGAGATGCAAAGCCTAGGGCCTGGGTTCGAATCCCAGCCCCAGGTAAGTTCCTTTTCTCATTTTTTTATTTTATTTGATTTTTGTTTATATTATAATTAATTTAATTAATAATAAATGTTATAATAAAATAGTTATATTATTTTGTATATAATTCAAAAAACTTATATTTTAAAAAAATTTAAACTTTATTCCTAAAATTATTTAATATTTATTTTATTGTATATTATTAATGTTATATGTTTTTTAGACAAATAATTTAATTAGGCTTAGATTAAATAATTAACCCTAAAATTTTATATGTAAAAAAAAAAACTAATTTTTTTTTTATAAACCCTAATTATCTTATAAATCTCAATATATTTGTTTGTAAATTTTAATTATATATATATATATATATATATATACATATATATATATATATATATATATATATATATATATATATATATATATATATATATTTATAATTATTATATGTAGTTTGTTTATATATATATATATATATATATATATATATATATATATATATATATATATAAATAATTTAATTAAGTAGTTAACCCTAATTTATTTTTTTCTAAACAATTAAAAACCCAAACTTTATTTTATGAGTTTAATTTCTAGTTTTTTATATGTTTACTTAATTATAATTAACAAATATTTTTTATAATATGTATATAAAATTAAATTACTAGAACTATTAGTCATATTTATTAATATATAATTATTATCATTTATTTCTTTTATTAAATTCTTAAAAATAATTATTTATTTAAATCTTGAACTTTTAATTTGTTTCTACATTATATTGTTATACTAACCTTCTTATATTTATTTTTGTTTATTATTACTAACCAACTTAATTATTTATTTATTATATGATTACTTATTTAAATTATTTTTATTATTCTTATAATGTAATTGTGTCAATTATGTAATAGTTGTAGAATTATTTTTATTATTTATTTAAATTATCATGGTTAGTAAAATAGGGTGTGAGAACATGTTTGTATTTAAAATTAAATTTAGATCACTAATTTGTAAGATAAATACATGAATTTGTACACGCACACACGTAAGTCGATCCTGGATCGCCATCTCACATTCTTAAGGATACCTCTCATGTTGCCTAAAGAAAAAGGTCAAGTAAGGTGTATAAAGCAAAGTCCCTTCACTTATCTATATCATCTAGTCCCTTAAAAGATAAAAAGATCAAGTCCCTTCATGGTTGCCTTCGTAAATGATCTTGTCCCTTTCGAATAAAGATGATAAGTCCCTTCGAATTGCTAAATACACCTTACAGTTGCCTCATCACAGTTGTCCCTTCATTTGTCCCTCATACATCCAAGGTAATGACTACCTATTCCTTAATAATAGGGATAGTCTTACCATTTAAAGGATATTTAAGAACAGAAAAGATTTAACCTAGGGTAGGTTCCTCTTATGTACTTGCTCACCTTTTCAAACATTTCAAAAACACTTCACATTTTAAACAATTTTCAAAACAAAGTCTTTATATATATCCGTACATGGATCATTATAAAGTACTTAAGAAAATTTCTAATCACACACTACACTTTTCAAAACATTTTAAAGTGAGCTAAGTAACTAAGAGCCCATGGATAACCATGGATGTAAAGGGTGCTAACACCTTCCCTTTACATAACCTACCCCCCGAACCCAAAAATCTTTTAAGGTCTTTCCTGTTCTTTTATGCCCTTTCCTTTGGATAAAATAAAAGTTGGTGGCGACTCTTGCTATCCGCAACATTTAACTAAAGTCAGTTCTCCCACCGTGTTACAATAATCAATGTAAATCCAAACGACAATAACCTATATATACATAACCAATGTAAATCCAAACTACAATAACCTATACATAACTAGATGCAATGATCATGATAACTAACATACACGCACGCCTACATAACTATTCAAAGTCAAACTTATGAAAATCAGATGCACGTGATAGATGAGTAGTTTCATTAATTCTCTAGTACGATGTGGGCTTAGGATCATACAAATTCAATGGCTAGGATATAACATGAGTTTATAAACCCTAACATAAACCTCACCGACCGGAGAAGATTCCGGTCATCTTTTCCGGCCACTCTCCGATCACTAAAATTTACAGGTCCACTAAAATGCACCAGACTTATACCAAAATGAAGCTGAGGTCAAGGAGCACAATGATCTATCCTCTAAAATAGCATATCAATCACACATAGCAAGAATCGAAGGGAAATATTCATGGCCTAAAAACTGAACTATGCCTCTAAAGGTCTATCAATTAGCCATAACCAAGCATTGACTTCTATTAAGCTCAAATCAAGTAAAATAAGGAAGTAAATCAATAAAACCGAAGCAAAACAAGTTGAGAAGTCTCAAACCTGAAGTTGATGGAATCTTGATTAAAACAGAAAACCAGAGGCTCCTATGAGATCGAAAACACTTCTTCAATGATCGAAACCACTTCTTCAATGATCGAAATCGAGAAAGGAAGCGTTGTCAAGGTTTATGGAGGATTCAAGGTTAAGGTTTCGTGTTTCGTCGCAGGAGGGAAAATGAAAGTACAGAAAGAATGAAAATAGAAACTGAGTCTAATATTTTAATTTAATTAGAACTTAGACAACACTTTTGAGAAAAACGCTGTCTAAGGGCGACCTTTAAAAGCGCTGTCTAAGGTTAACCTTAGACAGTGCTTTTGATTTTATCTTTTTTATTTTATTTTTAAGACCTTAGACAACGCTTTTGATTTTATCTTTTTTATTTTATTTTTAAGACCTTAGACAACGCTTTTGAGAAAGCACTCTCTAAGATATACCTTTAAAATTGCTTATAGAAAGCATTGTATAAAGGGAACCTTAGACATTACTTTTGATTTTTTTTTTAATTTTAAGACCTTAGACAACACTTTCTCAAAAACGCTGTCTAAGATATACCTTTAAAAGTGCTTTTAAAAAGCGTTGTCTAAAGGGCACCTTAGACAGCGCTTTTTAAAATATTTTTGTGACAATGATTGTGGTAAGTATAGCTCTATCAATAATCACATTGATATAGTAATACATATTTAGATTATTACATTTTTGTTATTTTTCAATGATAACTCAAATTGAAGTCAATACTTTCTTTTATAGAATCACCTTCGCAAAATATGAATTCACATGTTATAACTCACGAAACACAAACAATTTTCGATCAAGGTATAGTTATTCTATTTTTAATCCACAAAACATATTTATGTTTTTTTTTATAAATAGTATTTCATGTTTGTAACAATATATATGTTCACATATGGAAAATGTCGTGCATAATTTATGTTGTTTTTTTTAATGAATGTTTTGTTTGTAATAAAATACAGAATCACCATATATTTTTCAAGCAAGACATAACATTGCTAGAAATTTTCGAAACAATGTCTCGCTTTATACACGACGGGCATTTATTTTATGTTTACCACTATCTACACATTTAAATTTTATAACTTTTATGTATTGATATAGATAATGTCGGACAAAGGACAATATTGCCTTCGTCATTTATTGGCAGTAAGCGAGACATGACACAAAGATATCAAGATGGTATGGCTATTATGCTTAACGATGGTAAACCTCATATATTTAGGGATGAAAAAAATATTCATAACCGCAGATATTTGCGGATAAAATCTGTCACGGGTACGAGGCGGGTAATTTAATAGATATCCACAGATAAAATAAATGGATATTTAATACCCGTTTAGTAATGAATATGGATACGGGTTGATGATATTCATGCCCGTGGATATCTGTATTTGTTAATAAATTATAATAATTGCTTAAATATTAGTTTATTATACTTTGTCTTTTCATCTTCTAAAAAACTAGTCTTATCATATATATTTTTTTTTGAAGTTTTCTTTGAAGAAAACTTTTTACATTTCATACAAATCATATTGGTCACTTCATATTGAAGCTTCTTCTTTACTCCATATCTTACTTCGATAATTCAATTTGACCGTCCAACCAACAACTTTCCCTGTCCAACCAGTGTCTTCCTTTCAACTCCTTGTTCGTCCTCTCTTTAACCATAACTCATAATCATAATATCTTTTGTTTAAAATGAAGGAAATTAATGTGATATCCTTTTGTTGTTAAAATAAGAGATAGTTGTAGGGATGTTATCTGATAATAACTTCTTGTATATTTAAAAGAAGTTGGAGAAAAAATTCAAACAAAAAAAAACTAGAAAAAATATGTTATCCATGGATATTTGTAAATATCCGCAGATATCTTAAAACTCGCAGATTATCCAATTAACGGATACCCGCATGTATATGGGGAGGATATGGATATCATATTTATCCAACGGGGGGACACATATATCATACTATCCGTCCCCATGGATATCCATTTACATCCCTAGATATATTCCTTACAATGACATGTAATCCTTCATGGATTGAGATAACTTCTGAACTAGGGCTCCGTCAAACTTCACAAGATCGACCTGATTTGCTAACACGAATTTTTCGATCAAAATTTGAGCAGTTGAAGGATGATGTGCTCAACAAAGGAGTCTTAGGGAGAGTGAAAAGTTATATGTATGTAATTGGATTTCAGAAACGTGGATTACCGCATGTCCGTATGCTACTCATCTTGGATACTTATGACAAGTTACGTGAACCTGAAGATTATGATAGTGTGGTGAGAGCAGAAATACCACGACATGAACCTGAACCAGAACTGTATGAAGCAGTGTTAAAACACATGATCCACGGGCCATGAGGAGTATTTAATCAAAACTCTCCATGTATGAAGAATGGTCTTTGTAAAAAAAATGCGTTAGGGAAATGACTCATATCCTGAATAAAGAAGAAGGTTTAGTGATCCCATTTTTTTAAATAGAAATAAGTCTGTTGATAATATATGGGTGGTTCCTTATAATCCTTGGCTATTGTTGAAGTATTATTGTCACATCAATGTTGATATTTTAAGCAACATCAAAAGCATTAAATATTTGTATAAGTATGTTTACAAAGGTTATGATCGAGTTGCAATGAAAGTTCATAGAGGACAAGGTATGAATGAGATTCAACAGTATGTTGATGCAAGATGGATTTGTGCTCTAGAAGTGTTGTGGAGAATATTTAAATTCACACTTTACAAGTTATATCCCTATGTTGAAAGACTACAAATCCACTTACCAAATCATCATTAAGTGCGGTATTATAAGCATCAAAGAATCACAAATGTACTGAATGATAACCAAAATGCAGTAACCATGCTCACAAAATTCTTTGCATTAAACTAAATGGATCCACATGCTAGGAATTATTTGTACATAGAGATTCCAAAGCATTATTGTTTGCTGAAAGGGGTCAAGAAATGGCAACGAGGACGGACAAAACGAATAGTGATTGGTAGAATATATATACAGTATCTCCTTCAGAAGGTGAGAAATTTTATTTACGTGTTTGTTGTCTCGTTTAAGAGGTCCAACAAGATGGGAATGTCTTCTTACACATAATGGTGAATGTTTTTCCACATTAAAAAATGTAGCTGAGAGTTTGGGGTTATTAGAGAGTGACAATAGTATTCGTGAATGTATGGTTGAAACATCAAATATGAGTATGCCATATGCTTTACGGAGACTGTTTGTGATTGTATAAATTTTTTTGAACCAATTGATGTTAGGGGACTATTTAATGAGTTTTATCCTTACATGGTGGATGACTATCAAATGACATACATTGTTGTGGGAGATAACATTGAGAATGTGTTATTGAGGTATTTGAGGGTATTTTGCTACTACATGGAAAATTAATCAAAAACTATGATCTTCCAATGTTGACAATGGAAGCAGGTGAAGTCAGGGGTGTGCCAATAATTATTCAGGAAGAGTTATCAATGCAAATTCCAAATGAAGACATCCAATCTATTGAGAAGTTAAATAATGGCCAGATGAATGCTTACAATACAATTATGAATGCCATCCACACAAAAAAAAAAGTCAATTTTTTTTGTCGATGGTCCTGAAGGGACATGTAAAACTTTCTTGTTTCGAACTATAATGGCAAATTTGAGACGTAATATATGGTGAAATTGTCTTAGCAACAACTTCCTCAGGTATAACTTCTACATTATTACCTGGTGGTAGAACTGCACACTCTCGATTTGGGATCCCCATTAATATAAAGGAAGATTCTATTTACAAAACAAAAAATGAATTGTGAGCATGCAAGACTTATAAGAATAGCTAGTGCAATCATTTGGGGATGAAGGACCCATGATAAATAGATATTCTGTAGAAGCATTAAATTGATCAATGCAAGATATTATGAATATCAATGCTCCATTTGGTGGAAAAATAATGATCATGGGAGAAGATTTTTGTCAGGTGCTTCCTGTTATTGAAAAAGGAAATAGAGGACAAATGATTTCAGCATGTATTGTTAGGTTTCAATTATGGGCGACAATAAAGGTTATATATTTGTGCCAAAAAATGCTATCAATTCATGACAATGACTTTGCACAATTTCTGATGAGGATTGGAGATGGTAATGAACCTACTAAAGAGGATAACATGGTTAAAGTGCCTGCTGAAATTGTAATACCATGGGAAGGAGAAAGTTCCACAAAAACTTATACAACATACTGTAAACACCCAAAATTTGCCCTCACCCATTCACACCATGGCTTGTGATCATTTCATATGTATAAACACAATCATATCACCTCATATTACATTTTTGATTCACTGCATAGATTCTAAGTCATCTGCACCTAGGGTTTGTGATCTGAGCAATCCAAGAGCCTCTTGAGCCACTCCAAAGGCCATCAATCACTTCAAAGGGGTCTACATGTGTTCAAGTATCATATTACATCCTCTCAAAGTCAAAAATGCAAAAGGATCACAAGAACTGGGATTGGTGTGGAAGCAGAGCCAAGTTTGACTGCACAGTTGACCTAAAATTAGGGTTTTGGTTTCAGAGGCCATAACTCCAAATTTTTTGGTCATTCTTGTTTCCATTGGTCTCTATATGGTATAGGAAGTATGCATATCAATTTTCATGAAGAAATTCCATGGGGAAGTCATTTGATCAAGAGTTGACTTTTCAGACAAGTCAGTGCAAAATCAGGGCATCTGAGGCCCCCAATGACCCAACCAAGGGGTGATCTTCATCATTTTGAGTGTATATGATCTTTATTTGATCATGGAAGAAGGTTGAAGTTCACAAAAATCAAGAATTACAAGTTTTTGCAAAGTTGACTTTTTAGGGCATGGTTGACTTTTCAAGAATATGTCATTTTATGCCATTTTTCAAGCCCTACTTTTTGATCCAAAAATGCTTCAAATGGAAAAACTTTGGTCATGAAAGTTGTAGAATACATTTTTCCCTTTTCAAAAAGTACAAGAACATGACCTAATTCATTTTGGATCAAAAGTTATGGTGTGACAAAGTTGGCAAAAATCACTAATTTTCAAGTTATGCACTAAAAGGAAAATTTGCAAAATCATGAACCAAGGCAAATTGTAACTTCTAATTGTCATCAAACCATTACACAAGCATCATGCAACTTCTAAAAGTCAGATTTGAACCAAGATCCCTCATGCTTCATGGTTTGTATAGCAAGAAAGTTCCATATGAACCAAAGTTGAAACAACTTGCAAAACTCATGATCACACTTCCTACCACTTGCTACATTGGATGCTGAACCTTGCTAGCCCTTCCCCTCACCTTTGCTGCGCCATCCCCATGCTTGTACTAGCCTAGAACCAAGCCCATGCCTCTCTTACAACAAAGTTGACATTTTGCAAAAGTGAACTTACCAATCAATAAAGTCCAGGTCACATCATCTGACCTATGAGATTATTTTATACTATCCATTTGCAAGCTAAACATATCAAGAAGCCAAGCTGAAACACACCACAACACAACATACACAAACTCACCCCATTTTGCATTTCTCTTCGAATCTGCCTCCACACCTCACAAACATTCAAGCAAGTCTCACCATCATCCTCACCTTGTCACACTGAACCTAAACCAACAAAGAAACAAGCCAGAAGCACACTAGAACATAGCATACCACAAAACCTGCAAAAACTCTTCCCTCTTCGAATCTCATTATCCAGCCATCAAACACCCCATTTCTCTTCACCAACAAGTCAAACACATTGAAAAGAACCAGAATCCACCATGAATGCAGCCTGAAACACTACCAATCACAACTGCCAAACCTGCCATATCAGAACTCAAGCTTCCAAAATAGCCACTAGCAAGAGGTTGTGAACATTCCATTGGCTTCAGGGGGTCCAGAGAAGGCATTTTGCACCAAAGCAAGGTCAGGAGAGCTCCAATTCACAGTTCATCACTTCAGGTAGCTTCAGGTTTTCAACTTTTCAGAGCTTAATTTTCTTGTTAAAAATTGATTGTGCATGCTTTGCTGGTCATGGGGATGGTTTTAGATTTAAGAATGAGTGAGAAATGAGGATTTACCAGGGCTCTGAAATTTTGCCCGTGAAACTTCATGGCTTCGATTCCCTTAGTTTAAGCATGAGAAATTTATTTTGAGAGTTGATTCGAGTAAGGTTTGAGTAGAAGAACATTTCCCTGGCATTAATTTGAAGAATGGTGGCCTGAATCGCATTCTAGGGTTTTGGGGTCGCCGGGGAAGATGACCGGAGCTCCCCTCCGGTCACCTGAATTTGTTTTGCCCTAATCTCAGGTCATTAATTCCATTTGAATGTGGAGCGTAGGATCCTTTGACTTGTTTGACTTCCCGCTAGCTTGAATGGCCCAGATCCTTTTGTTTTGCCCTAATCACTTTTAATTAGTTTAATTAATCATAATTAAATTAATTTATCCAGAGTGAATCTAGACCCTTCATTCACGCGCGCGGTCAACACTTTTGAATCCAGAGCTCATCCCAGCCTTCCATTTGTTTGACTTCATTTTATTTCAATTTTTATTTCATTTCTTTTCATTTAACTTCCATAATTTATTTAAAATAGTAAAAATTGTCTAAAAATTATGAAACTTTTTCTCAAGACTTTCATTAATTTTTATGACACAAAAATATTTTTATTTTCATTTTTAGCATTTAAAAAGTATTTTAAAATATTTAAAAGTTTAGTTTAATTGATTAATGGAAATTAATTTATTAAAAATACTTTTAGGTATTTAAAAATCACCAAAAAATTCATGAAATGTTCTAAGACATTTAGAAACATTGTCCAACCTTCAAACCAAATTTCTTTTTTGATCTTGATGCATTTTAAGAATTTCTCATTGAATTAAAATCATTTCTGTGCATTATTTTGATCCAAAGTTCAAAAAATCATTTATGTCTATTCATGAAGAGTTGGACATTGATTCTTTTTGCATTGCATTGTGTTTAGCATGTAGTTTGTGAGATTAAATGGCCATGATTTGATCTTTCATTTTCCATTTGTTTGGTAATTATCTTGTTTAAGAACCCTAAAACCCTAAAAAACTTGTAAAAATCATAACTTGAATTGGGTTAAGAGTTGAAACCTCTCCTTTGGGTATTGGTTTAGTATAGGATTAGGGGTCCTTTGGGTGGCATTTTCAATTTTTTATCTTAGGGTTTGCTTCTGGTTTTGATTTTTGTTTGTTGCATTGATCATAAACCCTAATTTGGGCTTCCATATGCATCCATCTTGCATTCTATTGCATAACATGACTTGCCATGACATTTCAAGCACCCATTTGATTCATTTGACATCATAAGACATATTGAAAGCATGTTTGATCATTGCATCATGTATTTGCCATGTTGTATGTCATGTGCACTTCATAACTTTTCATGTATGTTCATGGTTCCTAACTTGCTCCATTTGCATTCATAAGCTTGTATGATCATCCACATGTTTTGTTTCTGGTTTGTAGCATCTCATAGCATCATTAACATCACATATTTGCTTCTGGTTTTGGTTTGCATCATGCCATTCCATCCCATTTGGCATTGCATTGCATTTCTTTTCTAACCTTTCAGGTGGTAAGTGATTTTGGGAAGTGAATTTGCCTTCACTTCTCATAACTTCTCTTCATCTCTCTCTTGCATCCATTGCTGCATTTTTGTTTGTGTTTGAGATTGAGCTTGCTCATTCTTCTTCCTCCCACTTTATTTCTTCAAGTGACTTGACTTCTTGAATGAAGCAAGTTGCTTTGCTTCTCTTGATCCTTTCATCTGCTTCCTGGTGGTTCCATTGAAGATTGTTCTTGCAAACCTCACAAACCTTAGGAACAACCATGTATGACAATGATTAGGGTTTTGATTAGTCTCCCCTCTTAGTTTTACCTTTGTGTCTCTTTTGAGTCTTCTCTTCTCACCTCATAATCAGGGACTAAACCCTAAAGGCTTTAAGGCTTTGTGATTAAGCTTATGCCTGCATCCTTCTCTTAGGATGGAGTGTATAACTTTAATCCTAATTGTTAAACCCTTAATGTGTTTAACTCCTTTAATCAATTCACATAATAATCATCAAGACATCACACTTGTAACTTGGGCCTTGCATTAGGGTTCTAATTCTTCCTTAACTGGTTAAGAAGGACTAACCCTAGTGTTAATGGACAAGTCCCCCTCAAGTTGTCTTACAAACCCTAAAATTCACTTCATCATCATATCATTAAATAAAATCCACTTAACCAAAGGCTTGTTTTGTCATGAGTTTAATCCCTAATCATGGATTAAGTTGAGGAGCTTTCCTCAGCTTAAACATTCTCATCTATTATCCTTCTTTTAGGATGGTGTAATGAGTATATTTAATCTTTGATTATGGCTTAACCTCATTACTCAACACTAAACAAAAACACCAAAAACATCTAAATAATCACAAGTAGGTGTCGCTCCCGATAAGTGGGGAATAGGCCCAGATAAAGGTACAGACGCGAACGGTCGGCGAGAGGGACAATGAGAACACACAGCCGTGAACTCACTGGAGATGAAAAGAGTCGCCAGCTAGGCATTTTTATCCCGGAGGAAAGGCAATGCTGCATAGACCTAGAAAAGATGGATAAGACGGTTGCGAACCAGAGAGACTGAGAAAGGGGGTTGGTTACAACCTGGGAAGGTATTAGCACCCAGATTGTCCGTCGTACTCGACGGGATCCACGCTTAAAAGATTTGTGTCTTAAAGGGGTAGTGTCAGTGTAATCTGTGTGTAAAAGAGCTGGAAAAGAATGTACAGGTGTCAGTGTAAAGTGTATAAGTGATGTGAAGTGTATAAGAGAAGTGTCAGTGTAAAAAAGGAAGAGAAAGAGGTGAAATGCTCATGATAATGAGGCTAAGAGAAAGATGCTGGAGAGAGGGGGAATATGCAGAGACTTTTGTTCGATAACTGTTAAGTTATGCCTACGTATCCTCTCGTGCAATGAGGAAGTCAGAACACCGTAGTTCGACCCAAAGAGACTGAAAGATGAATTGACTTGTGAACTGCTTACTTGCCTATGCTCAAGTGTATGATCTGTCTGGCACAGATGCAAACTGTCTTGCATTAGACGGAAGAAGCAAGTTCTCGGTTGTGAGTGAATGAGATGAGAAGAGAATCCCGGAGGAGACGATTATTGTTTGTTTTTGAGTTTTCAGTCTTTTATTGCTTTTGAAAGTTTGTCATAAGTTAATGAGCTTAAGCCTAAACCAATGGGTTAGTAAACTCATCACATCTTCCCTCTGATTAGGGGTAATGAGAATACCTTAAGTGTGAAGTCAGATTCTCACACTTAATCACCTTTGGTGTAGGATTAAGATCATTAACCTACTTGTGATTATTTAGATGTTTTTGGTGTTTTTGTTTAGTGTTGAGTAATGAGATTAAGCCATAATCAGGGATTAAACAGACTCATTACACCATCCTAAAAGAAGGATAATAGATGAGAATGTTTAAGCTGAGGAAAGCTCCTCAACTTAATCCATGATTAGGGATTAAACTCATGACAAAACAAGCCTTTATTAGATGGATTTTATTCATTGATAAGATGATGAAGTGAGTTTTATGATTTGTAAGACAACTTGAGGGGGACTTGTCCATTAACACTAGGGTTAGTCCTTCTTAACCAATTAAGGAAGAATTAGAACCCTAATGCAAGGCCCAAGTTACAAGTGTGATGTCTTGATGATTATTAGGTGAATTGATTAAGAGATTTAAACAAATTAAGGGTTTAACACTTAGGATTAAAGTTATACACTCCATCCTAATAGAAGGATGCAGGCATAAGCTTAATCACAAAGCCTTAAAGCCTTTAGGGTTTAGTCCCTGATTATGAGGTGAGAAGGGAAGACTCAAAGAAGACACAAAGGTAAAACTAAGAGGGGAGACTAATCAAAACCCTAATCATTGTCATGCTTGGTTGTTCCTAAGGTTTGTGAGGTTTGCAAGAGAAAAATCTTCAAAGAGAACTACCAGGATGCAGATGAACAGGATCAAGAGAAACAAAGTGACTTGCTTCATTTAAGAAGTCAAGCCACTTGGAGAAAGAAAGTGGGAAGAAGAAGAATGAGCAAGCTCAATCTCAAACACATATAAAAATGCAGCAAGGGATGCAAGAGAGATGAAAAGAAAAGTTATGAGAAGTGAAGGCAAATTCACTTCTCAAGTTTACTTACCACCTGAAATGTTAGAAAGAGATGCAATGCAATGCAAAATGGGATGAAATGGTATGATGCTAAACAAAACCAGAATCATGTTGATGATGATAATGATGCTATGGAGTGCTACAAACATGAGGTAAGGCATGGAGATGTTCATACAAGATCATGGATGCAAATGATGCAAGTTAAGGAACATGAACAAACATGGAAAGTTATGAAGCATACAAGGCATACAACATAGCAAATACATGATGCAATGATCAAACATGCTTTCTATATGTCTTATGATGTTAAATGAATCAAATGGATGCTTGGAATGTCATGGCAAGTCATGTTATGCCAGAGTATGCAAGATGGATGCAAATGGAAGCCCAAATTAGGGTTTATGAACCAAACATCAAACAAAAACCAAAAACAGAAGCAAACCCTAAGATAAAAAATGGAAAATGCCACTCAAAGGATCCCTAATCCTATACTAAACCAAAGTCCAAAGGGGAAGTCTCAACTCTCAACCAATCTCAAGTTATGAATTTTACAAGTTATTAGGGTTTTTAGGGTTCCTAAACAAAAGAAATGCCAAACAAATGAAAAATGCAAGATCAAATCATGGCCATTTTATCTCAAAAACTACATGCTAAACACAATGCAATGCAAGAAGAATCAATGTCCAACTCTTCATAGATAGGCAGAAATGATTTTTTGAACTTTGGATCAAATTAATGCATAAAAATGATTTTTATTCAATGAAAAATTCTCAAAATGCATCAAGATCAAAAAAGAAATTTGGTTTGAAGGTTGGACAATGTTTCTAAATGTCTTAGAACATTTCATGAATTTTTTGGTGGTTTTTAAATACCTAAAAGTATTTTTAATAAATTAATTTCCATTAATCAATTAAAAATAATCTTTTAAATATTTTAAAATACTTTTTTAATGATAAAAATAAAAATAAAAATATTTTTGTGTCATAAAAATTAATAAAACTTATGAGAAAAAGTTTCATAATTTTTACACATTTTTTACTATTTTAAAATAATTACGCAAAACAAATGAAAAGAAAATGAATTAAATGAAAATAAAAAGAAAGTCAAATGAGTGGAGGGCCAGGATTGAGTCTGAGTTTGAATTAGTTGACCACGCGCGTTATCCAAGGGCTGTGGTTGGCTCAGATTAAATTAATTTAATTATAGATTAATTAAACTAAACACGTGGATTAGGGCTAAGCAAACAGATCTGGACCACACATGCGCGCGGGTAGTCAACGGGTCCAAGGCATCCAACGCACGAAATTCAAATGGGAGTTAATGACTGTAATTAGGGCAAATGATTTTCAGGTGGCCGGAGAGGACCTCCGGTCGTCTTCTCCGGTGGGAAGTCCACCTGAAAATCTCCAAACTCTCTCAAATCGTAACAAAAACAAAATCTAAAAAAGGGGAAATGATTCCCATGATCCACTGAATTAAAACCCCATGCCCAAATTCATTTATTTTTCCCCAGAAGCATGAATCGAAACAAACAATTTTTAGGGCAAACCAGTTTCAGAGATCAATTAAATGTTCATTTCATCACCATTTCAAAAACTAAAAGCATCAGGATTCTCAGTGAAGCATGGAGAACAAGTTTAGAACATAAAAAATGATTTCTGGAAAAATATTTCTTGAGCTACCTGAGATTCGAAGCTTTCACTCCAGCAACTTTCAGACCCTTTCTCCTTGTGCAATCCACTCCTTAGGACCTCTTGATGATGTTTGAATGCTTTGGAGAAGTTTATGTTGGCTGTGTGAAGAGTTTGAGCAGCTTCTGCTCAAGCTCAGTTGGAAATGGCAAAGGTGATGCAAGCAGCTTCAGGCCAATGTGAGTGGTTCTTTGTGGTCCTGATGATGAGTGGAGAATGTTTGTGGAGTTGGTTTTGATGTTTGTGAGCTGGGGAGAGAGATTCGAATGAAACTGCAACTTGAGGTGAAAAATGGCAATGGGGTGCTCTTGCTTGTTTCAGGCCCAAGTCTTGGTGGTTTCTACTCAACAAGGCAGGGTGAGATGATTGGAGGAATTTGTTTGAGTGTTTGTAGTTTGTGGAGGCAGATTCGAAAGTTTTTGCTTGTTGGAGTGTTTTTGTGAATGGCTTGCTATATGAGGTTTCAGCCTTGCTTCTTGAGTGTCCTGGCCAGCATTTGGATAGTATATTTTAATCCCATAGGTCAGGGGATGTGACATGGCCTGTGGTGATTGGGATGTTTACTTTTGCAAAATGTCAACTTGGTTGTAAGAGAGGCATGGGCTTGGTGCTAGCTTGGTACAAGGGCTAGGGCTGGCGCAGCATGGTGTGGTGAGAGACTATGGCTGGTTCAAAGGCCAAGGCAGCAAGTTGTAGGAAATATCATGATGGTTTTGCAACTTGGTTAACTTTTGGTTCATATGGAAAAATCTTGTCACATAAGCCATGAAACATGAGGCACCTTGGTTCAAATCTGACTTTTAGAAGTTGCATGGTCATGTTAAGTGCATTAGAAGCCCATATGGTGACTGAATTGGCCTTGAAAGGAGAATTTGCAATTTTTGCCTTTTGGTACATAACTTGAAAATCAATGATTTTTGCCAACTTTGTCACACCATAACTTTTGATCCAAAAAGAATTTGATCATGTTCTTGTACTTTTTGAAAAGGGAAAGATGTAATCTACAACTTTCATGACCAAAGTTTTTCCATTTGAAGCATTTTTGGATCAAGAATCAAGGCTTGAAAAATGACCTAAAATGAAGCATTCTTGAAAAGTCAACTATGCCCAAAAAGTCAACATTTGCAAAAACTCCAAATTCTCGATTTTTGTGAACTTCAACCTTCTTCCATGATCAAATAAAGATCATATACACTCAAAATGATGAAGAATGCCCATTGGTTGGGTCATTGGGGGCCTCAGATGCCCTGATTTTGCACTGACTTGTCCAGAAAGTCAACCCTTGATCAGATGACTTCCCCATGGAATTTCTTCATGAAAATTGATATGCATACTCCTTATACCATATAGAGACCAATGGAAACAAGAATGACCAAAAAATTGGGTGTTATGGCCTCTGAAACCAAAACCCTAATTTTAGGTCAACTGTGCAGTCAAACCTGGCTCTGCATCCATTCAAACCCTAGTTCTTGTGATTCTTTTGCATTATTGACTTTGAGAGGATATAATATGATACTTGAACACACATGGATCCCTTTGAAGTGATTGGTGGCCTTTGGAGTGGCTCAAGAAGCTCTTGGATTGCTCAGATCACAAACCCTAGGTGCAGATGCCTTAGACACTATGCAGTGAATCAAAAATGTGATATGAGATGATATGATTGAGTTTATGCATATGAAATGATCACAAGCCATGGTGTGAATGGGTGAGGGCAAATTTGGGGTGTTTACAGCTGCCCCTATTCAAACATGAGTTAGATGTGCAGGTTGTAAGCAACGGCTTAACAGGCAAACAAGATAACTTGTGGTTGAATACCAAAGACAGTCCAAAATTTGCACTCACAGAAATGAAGAAGAAAAGGGATATAAATTGTAAAAGGAAGATAAAGTATATTGTAAAACGGGTGACGGAGGACGACCGTCGAGCAGAGGACGACTGCTGGGTAAACAGCAATGACGGGGACGGCCGACATGCTGGGAAAATGCTGAAAATAAAGCGATGACGGGAACGGCCGACATGCTGGGGATAAAAGGTAAAGCCAAGACGGGGACGACCGACTAGCTGGGAAAAACAAGAAATTATGATGGGGACGGCCATCAAGATAAAGCTGTAAAATTCTCTGGGGATTAATGAAACATGACGGGGACGGCCGTCAAGTTCACAAAGGTAAAGTAACCAACGATGGGGACGGCCATCGGGCTAAAAAGGAAAAGGGACCACGACGGGGACGGCCATCGGGTTAAAGAATAAATGAAATAAACAGATGATGGGGTACGACCATCAAAGGTGAAGGACGATCACCTAGCAGGGGACGGCTGCTCTGTTGGGAATACAAGAAATATGATGGGGACGGTCATCAAAGGTGGAGGACGACCACCTGGCAGGGTACGGCTGCCGAAAATATCAACGATGGGGACGGCCATCGGATAAAAGGTCAATGATGGGGACGACCATCGGATAAAAGGTCAACGATGGGGACGGCCATCGGATGAGCATGATGGAGGACGACCATCAAGAAGTGGAGGACGACCACCCAGCAGGGGACGGCTGCTCTCAAGGTTTGTCTTGACATAGGACGAATGCCAGATAACCAAAATCAACAATGGGGACGGCCATTGGATAAAATGATGAAGGATGATCATCAAGAGGTGGAGGACGACCACCTAGCAGGGGACGGCTGCTAAATATCAACGATGGGGACGGCCATCGGATGAGCATGATGGAGGACGACCATCAAGAGGTGGAGGACGACCACCTAGCAGGGTACGGCTGCTCTCAGGGTTATCATAACACAGGACGAGTGTTAGATAAAAAAGGAAAATTTGCTTTGTTGGCGACCTACTGGGGAGAAGTAAACACGGACGAGTGTTTATATCCAAGAAACAAAAGGTATAAGTGTTTAGATGTTAGTGTATAGATTAAAGATGCGGACGAGCATCCTTAAGACTATGATACGAACGAGTATCAGGTAAAAACAAACTGACACGTGTTCAGAGATGATGATACGGACGGGTATCAACTGGTTAACAAAGAACACGGACGAGTGTTGAATTTGAGGGGATTCCTCCGGGGAATAGTAGACACAGACGAGTATCTATATTCAAGAAGATACAGTGTATGACGCGGTGTATGGATTAAAGATGCGGACGAGCATCCTTAAGATTATGATACGGACGAGTATCATGTAGAAACAAACACTAGACACAATGTTCTGAGATGATGGTACGGACAAGTACCAACTGGTTAACAAAGAACAAGGACTATTGTTGAATCTGTGGGGATATAGATGGTGTATACAAGATACAGACGAGTATCTGTATTAGTATGACATGAGTAGCGAGTATGAGTATTGTACAGATGGATACTTTAACTGCTGGGGAGAGTGACACGGACGAGTGTCAAAAAAAGTATAATATAAACAAGTATATGGGTGATGAAAGTGTAAGCGACTGCGCTGGGGATATGACACGGACGGGTGCCAGGAAAGTGTATACAGGTGTATGTGAGTGCAAAAGAGGACGTCTTTGGCTTTCTGCTGGGGTGTGACACGGACGGGTGTCAAAAGGGGTATATACTGGTGTTTGTGATTTGTGAGGCAGCTGCTTTTGCTGGGGACTCTGGGGATTTTGGGGAAAGTATTCTGCATTCTGATGAATGGTTATTATTCACAAGTGTTCGATTCATATCATGGCTTATGATTATGCTATATGTTTGATTTTTTTGCCGTAATGCTCCGTGTTAAAACGGAATGCTGCGCTTTGGGGGTGAATATGATGCGAATGCTATGATTGTGAAAAGATATCGATCCGGGATCCGGGTCCCGACGCTGTGAAGATCTTTGATCGATCTGCTTGGAGTAGACATCCCAGCTGGGGATAAGATCACTGGTATATCTGATAAGATGATATTTGCCTGGGGATATGGGTCACTGATAGACCTATCCTAATAAATGAGAGACCCAGCTGGGGTTTGTAGAAGCTTTCTTCACTCTGTTGTGATCCTTCATGCGCTGCTCTTCTGGGCAGAGGCTGGAGCTCTGTGGGGAGATGATTCCCTGATTTTTGTACTCGGCTGAGGGCGATATGACAACTCGGCTGGGGAGAGAGAGAGGCATCACTGAAAGACCTCCTTAGAAATTCTGTTACGGCGACTTCTTGACTCAGCCGGGGATATGGGCATTTCCTGTGATACCTGCCCACTCTGATGGGGATAAGTAATAAGTGGCCAACTCAGCTGGGAGGAGTCATGAGAGGCAACTCAGCTGGGGAGAGAGCACTTCGGGTGCTAAAATTGAGTGTATTGATTTGGCAACTTCGCTGGGGAAATGGGCACCTTCCAGTGCCACGTGGAAGATAGACCGAGTTGATAATGATCTGCCAGCTTGCTGAGGGTGAAGCCTTCATACCCTAAGCTGTGCTCTGGATACCTACAATCCTGCAAAGATAAGGAAACGCACAAATGGTCCCGAGGTATCCCTTGCCGGATTCCGTCATAGGAGTTAGACATTCTTGAGAGTAAGTACATTTCCTGTAAGCATGCGTTTTTATTCTTTTTTAGAGAAAAGCATCTGTACCCATGCGATTAGTTTTTTTTTTTTTTTTTTTTTTTTTTTTAGACATCAGACATTCTTTGCAAATAAAAATACACAAAACGAAACATGACTGAAAAATCTGATCTTATTAATTCATATGCCCTGAATTGGCAAGATACAGTCAAAGAAACATATCTCCTGAAATGAGGAGATTGTTACAAATTGAGAAACAACATGTTGGCAGTGTTGATGACGCTTTAAGGAGCTTCCTCTTCACTATGACCCGTATGACTTTTGACGTTCTTCTCATCTTGCTTTTTTTGAAGAATGTTGATTCTGACTGAAGCTTGATCCTTTCGAAGCTTACCAAGTTGTAGATGATACAAACGAATTCAAAATGCAGTCATTCGCTTATTCCCTTATTTTGCATGGATCGCCCTTTCGGGTTTTCAATCCATCGGGATACCCATTTTTGCCTGAGCTGTCCAATGCAGCTTTTCAACTCAGCGGGTGTACGTTTTTCATTTATTTTCCCTTATTTTTGCCCGAGTCTTTTATTCTGTTTTTGACTCGCCGGGATGCCCTATTTTTGCCTGGACTTACATTCTGTTTTTGTGTCCAGCGGGTCATTTTTATGCGAAGTATTTTTTAACTGCATCTGAATTCACAGGGGACGGGAAATCTTCACCATCCATGGTGCTGAGCATCAGTGCTCCACCCGAGAAAACTTTCTTTACTACAAATGGTCCTTCATAGTTTGGAGTCCATTTGCCCCTGTGGTCTGTATGAGGAGGGAGGATTCTCTTCAGCACAAGATCTCCTACTTGGTACTCTCGGTGCCTGACTTTCTGATCGAAGGCTCTCTTCATTCGTTTCTGATACAACTGCCCATGACAGATTGCAGCCAATCTCTTCTCTTCAATCAGACTCAGTTGTTCGTATCGGGACCTAACCCATTCTGCTTCACTCAGTTTAACATCCATTAGTACCCGCAGAGAGGGTAATTCAACTTCAACAGGTAGGACTGCTTCCATACCATACACAAGCTGATACGGTGTTGCCCCAGTGGATGTTCTGATTGACGTGCGGTACCCATGCAAGGCAAACGGTAGCATTTCATGCCAGTCTTTGTAGGTGACTACCATTTTCTGCACAATCTTCTTGATATTTTTATTTGCTGCCTCAACAACGCCATTCATCTTTGGCCTGTAAGGAGAAGAATTGTGATGTTGGATCTTGAAGTCCCGGCACAGCTTTGCCATCATTTTATTGTTCAAGTTGGAACCATTATCAGTAATGATTCGCTCGGGCACTCCATATCGACAGATGATATCTCTCTTCAGAAATCTAGCTACCACTTGTCTTGTAACGTTTGCATATGAGGCTGCTTCAACCCACTTGGTGAAATAGTCAATAGCAACCAGTATGAATCTGTGGCCATTTGAAGCAGTTGGCTCAATCTTGCCGATCATGTCAATGCCCCACATAGCAAAGGGCCAGGGTGAAGACATTATGTTCAAAGGATTCGGAGGCACATGCACTTTGTCTGCATAAATCTGGCATTTGTGGCATTTTCTAGCATAGGCACAACAGTCGGCATCCATGGTGATCCAATAATAGCCTGATCTTAACAACTTCTTAGCCATTGCATGTCCTCCGGCATGGGTACCAAAAGAGCCCTCGTGCACTTCATGCATCAACAAATCTGCTTCTGTCTTGTCAACACATCTGAGGAGTACCATGTCAAAGTTCCTTTTGTATAGAGACCCATCAGTATTCAGAAAGAAACTACCAGCAAGCCTTCTCAAAGTCTTCTTGTCATTGGAAGATGCCCCAGGTGGGTATGTCTGATCCTCCAAGAAGCACTTAATGTCATGGAACCAAGGCTTATCATCTTTGACGATATCTGCTGCAAACACATATGCTGGTCTGTCGAGTCTGGATACTGAAATCTGAGGTACAAAGTTGGCAGCTTGAACTTTGATCATGGATGAAATGGTAGCCAAGGCATCTGCAAACTGATTCTCGTCCCGAGGGATATACTCAAGCTTGACTGTTGTAAAGAAAGTCAGTAACCTTCTTGTATAATCCCTGTAAGGTATCAGATGATCCTGGTGTGTGTACCATTTTCCATTGGTTTGATTAACTACCAGAGCTGAATCTCCGAACACAGTCAATGTCTTGATCCTGAGGTCAATGGCTTCCTCAAGACCCATAATGCAAGCTTCGTATTCAGCTTCGTTATTAGTGCAGTTGAAAGTGAGTTTTGCCGAGAAAGGCATGTGAACTCCTTTAGGTGTAATGAGTACTGCACCAACACCACGACCATTCATGTTAACAGCCCCATCAAACATCATAGTCCATTCTTCTTCCGGGTCAGGCCCTTCAGTGTGAACAGGCTCTTCATGATCTTTTGCTTTTATGAACATGATGTCTTCATCAGGGAAGTCAAACCTCATAGGCTGGTAGTCATCAATGGGTTGCTCAGCAAGATATTCGGATAATACACTGCCCTTGATGGCTTTCTGAGAAGTGTACTGGATGTCGTATTCTGTAAGAATCATTTGCCATCTTGCAACCCGTCCGGTAAGCGCCGGCTTCTCAAATATGTACTTGACTGGGTCCATCTTTGAGATCAACAAGGTAGTGTGAGTCAACATATACTGTCTCAGTCGGCGAGCAGCCCACGCTAAAGCACAGCAAGTTTTCTCGAGCAGTGAATAACGTTGTTCACAGTCGGTAAACTTTTTGCTTAGGTAGTATATTGCATACTCTTTTCGACCAGACTCGTCATGCTGACCCAGCACACACCCCATTGACTCTTCTAATACTGTCAAGTACATGATTAGAGGTCTTCCTTCAACTGGAGGCATAAGGATTGGAGGCTCTTGTAAGTATTCCTTGATCTTGTCAAAAGCCTTCTGGCAGTCTTCATTCCACCTGACCGTTTGCTCTTTTCTCAACAGCTTGAACAAGGGTTCACAGGTCGCTGTAAGGTGAGATATGAACCTTGAGATGTAGTTCAATCGACCTAAGAACCCTCTAACTTCCTTTTCAGTTTTCGGTGCAGGCATCTCTTGAATAGCTTTGACTTTATCAGGGTCAACTTCAATCCCTTTCTCGCTTACAATAAATCCCAGCAGCTTACCAGATCGCACCCCGAATGTGCATTTGTTGGGGTTCAACTTCAGTTGGTACTTCCTCAGACGCTTGAATAATTTGAGCAGATTTACCAGATGGTCTTCTTCAGTGAGGGACTTGGCAATCATGTCATCCACATAACACTCGATTTCCTTATGGATCATATCGTGGAATAATGTTACCATAGCCCGTTGATATGTTGCACCAGCGTTCTTCAGCCCAAATGGCATTACTTTGTAGCAAAACGTGCCCCAGGGCGTGATGAATGTTGTCTTCTCCATGTCTTCAGGTGACATCTTAATCTGATTGTATCCTGAAAATCCATCCATGAAGGAGAATACCGAGAACTGAGCCGTATTATCCACCAATACGTCAATGTGAGGTAATGGGAAATCATCTTTCGGGCTGGCTCTGTTCAGATCCCGGTAGTCAACACACATTCTTACTTTTCCGTCTTTCTTAGGCACAGGTACTATGTTAGCAACCCACGGCGGGTAGCTAGTTACAGCAAGGAAACCGGCGTCCCATTGCTTTTGCACCTCTTCCTTGATTTTCATAGCCATGTCTGGGCGAGTACGGCGTAGTTTCTGTTTAACTGGCGGGCATTCTTCTCTCAAAGGCAGCTTGTGCACGAAAATATCGGTATCCAACCCCGGCATATCTTGGTAAGACCAAGCAAACACGTCCACATACTCTTGAAGCAGATTAACCAGTTGTCTCTTCACTGAGTCTTGCAGGCAGGCCCCGATTCTAACTTCTTTCACGTCTTCATCTGTACCAAGATTGATCACTTCAACCTCCTCCTGGTGAGGAGTAATAACCTTTTCCTCTTGTCTCAACAACCTGGCTAGCTCTTCAGGAAGCTCATATTCTTCTTCAACCCCTTCATCAGCTTGATTGATCGGATTGTCAAAGTCATACAAAGTCATAGCCGTGCTGTTGTCGGTGTTGTCTGGAAGGCACTCTCTGCAAGGGTTCAGTTTGTTTATTTTAGTGATTGATTTTAATCTTGCTTAGAAAAAAGTGAAATAAAGTTATCATTTTGAAAACACTGCCATTTATTTTTTTGTACAAAAAGAAAAATAGAAAAACAGTGAACGGAAAAGAAAAAGACTCGTTTGCAAAAAGATGTCTGATATTTCATTAATTGATCTTGTTTGCACAAAAAGTACAGATGGCCCGATTACAAAATGAGTCTTGTCATCTTGGGCAAGATGCAAGACTTTGATGCATGCTTATAAAAATACAGGAAATAATAATTACTCTGCATGAGTAACTCTTATAATTTCCTGGGAAGACCAGTTCGAGACACTGCTCCCCGGGATCTTTGGACGAATCCAGCTTTCCAGGTTGCGTTCCTCTTCCAGCTCGTCTTCCAGACAGTTGATAGCATCAGGGGTAAGCTTCCCCCCACTCACAAAATTGGGCTCTTTCGCAGCCGCTGCTTGATCTTGTTGAGTTGGTTTGTAACCCAACCCAAATCTGTCTTCTTTCTTCTCCACCGGTAGTAGCTTGCCCCAGCCTTGGGCAGTTCCTTCCTCAACAACCTTCCGGGCTTGTTGGTATGATGATATTGAAGTACCAGGCACAGCAGATGTTTCGTTCACATTCAAAGCTTCAAACCCCTGGCTCATTGTTTCATGGATCTCCCCATCCATCTCAATGTACTTATAGGTTGCCAGGTGGCTGACAAAAATGTCCTCCTCTCCGCAGATTGTAACGATTTGACCCTCCCACTCATATTTTAACTTCTGGTGAAGGGTAGAGGTCACGGCGCCAGCAGCGTGAATTCATGGCCTACCCAATAAACAGCTGTAGGCGGGCTGTATATCCATCACGTAGAAGATAGTTGTGAAAGTCTGCGGGCCAATCGTTATGGGTAATTCAATCTCTCCCAGAACCGATCTCTTTGAACCATCAAAGGCTCTTACCACCAGGTTGCTGGGTCTCAACGCCAATCCGTCATATTCTAGCTTCACCAGGGCCTTCTTAGGTAAGACATTGAGGGATGACCCCGTGTCTACCAGCACATGGGAAAGGACAGCACCTTTGCATTCCATGGTTATGTGCAAGGCTTTGTTGTGGTTGCGGCCTTCCGTTGTCAAATCAGTATTGGTGAACCCCAGTCCGTGACTAGCATTAACATTTCCCACTACTGCTTCCAGCTGATTTACAGTGATCTCTTCAGGCACGTAAGCTGCGTGCAAGACTTTGAGTAGTGCATTCCGATGGGCTTCGGAGCACATAAGCAATGATAGGATTGAGATCTTGGAAGGCGTCTGATGAAGCTGATCCACTATTTTATAATCACTCTTTTTGATGATTCGCATGAACTCATCAACCTCTTGATCGAATGGTGTCTTTAAAGCTTCCTTAACAGCTTGATCTTCCTGCACAGGGCTCTTCCCTTTTGCCTTGGCAGCAGCTTCTGCTTCGGCTGTGGGTCTCTGAATTTGTGGAGCGAAAAGACGTCCGCTTCGAGTGAAGCCTCCGCCTCCGCCCACATTGTCTATTTGTGGTGCAGGGGTTGATGATTCAAAAGTGATTCTTTGTCCCTCACAGTATAAGTCAGAGCCGTAATGCCAGGGGATGGCATTACTGCTTTCATAAGGTATTGGTCCAGGCACCGTGATAGTGACTGGACTGACTGCAGCTGTTGAAGGAACTGTAATAGTCTGTGGATCGTAATAAATTGTAACTGGTGCTCTAATGGGAGCAGCACCTTCTGAATTGTAGGCGGAGTTGTTTTCAGGATCATAGAATATGGTGACAGTTGAGACATCTTCATGATTTGTTGCTGGTGTTGTAGGAGGTATTGTTGGAAGGATGGATGTTGTTGTTGTAGGAGTTTCAAAATGGAGTGGTGCTGGAGTTGTAGAAGGAACATTCATTGATATCTGATCAGTTGAAATGACAGATGAAGTACTTGTTGATGAAGCTGAAGAATTGTCGGGAACAATGGTTGCTGCAGTTGTAGGAGGTTCTGAAACCGTTGCTGATGAGATTGCTGGATTTGTTGGAAATGATGTGGTGATCTGAAGCTGGCCACTCTGAATAAGACCATCTATGCCATTCCTCAAATTATCGCACCCATTTACTGAGATATTGCAGTAAGCACAACCCAACTCGCACCCCGGGAACATTTGACATTCCAAGAGCTGAGCTTTGATTTCCACCAACGGTGTCCTGATCTGGCCCACACTGGTTATTAAATAAGACGGCTTGTCTTCTTCAATAGCGTTAATCCGGGGACCACCGTGGTTTGGCATCGGGTTCTTATTGACATTGGGTGGTGGTGCGAAATTCAGAGCTTTCGAGTCTACCAGGTCTTGTACCTTCATATGCAGAGCTCTGCACTTTTCTGTACTGTGGCCAGGTGCGTTTGAATGGAAGGCACATCTGGCGTTGGAATCATAATTCCTGGGTAGACTGTTGGGATCAGGAGGGGCCAACGTCCTTAGTTCAACTAGGTTGAGTTTCAGGAGTTGTGGCAGCAATGTAGCATATGGCATAGGGATCGGATCGATCACCCTATTAGCTTGAGATGGCCTCTGCTGAAATGGCCTTTGTTGACTGTTGTTGTTGGTGTTGCTGTTGTTGTAATTTCTTGGAGGATACTGAGATTGCTAGTGGTACTGAGGTTGTTGCTGATAGTTTTGTTGTGGAGGTTGATAGACTGGTTGAGGATGTGCTGGAGCAGGAATGGTAACTGCTGCTATTGACCTGTGAACATATTGGGGCCTGCCCCTGTTGGTGTGGATGGCATTGGTCTCGCCAGTTCTTCTCGGGCCTGCAAAAGGCTTTCTTGTACTATTGGACGAGCTTGCACCGTTGTCTGAGATCTTACCCATCTTCAATAGGCTTTCAATTCTCTCCCCAGCTATGACAACATCCGCAAAGCTAGTGGAAGAGAAAGCAGCCAGCCTGTCAATATAAGTTCCCTGAAGGGTGTTCATGAACATATCCGCCATTTCCCTTTCAGACATGGGTGGCTGAACAGCGGCAGCCAATTGCCTCCATCTCTGGGCATATTCTCGGAAACTTTCCCTTGACGACTGTGACATTCCCATTAGGAGGGTCCTGTTGGGTGCCATGTCTAAGTTATACTGATACTATCTGATGAAGGCCTCTGCCAGGTCCTTCCAGCATCTAATAGTTGCCCTTGTCAAGTGAGAGTACCATTCTCTTGACGCTCCAGTTAAGCTATCCTCGAAATAGAACATCCAGAGCTTCTCATCCATAGTATAGGCCTTCAGCCTTCCCAGAAATGACTGTAAATGAGTCCGGGGGCATGAAGTCCCGTTGTATTTTTCAAAGCAAGGAGGCTTGAACTTATGGGGGATCCTGACCCCGTCTACCAAGCCCATGTCCATGACATCGAAGCCCAAAGAGTTTTGAGATTCTAAGGACCTCAATTTCTCAGCTATCTCATCCAATCTTTTATCATAAGCTTCTTCCCCAGCGCCCATTACTGTGAATTGGTCCTCCTGAGGATCTTCTTGTAGTACCCTGGCTGCGGTGGCAGTCCCTTGAACATTTGCTGGAATATTGACCTCAGGATGGAGGTGTGGTCCAAATACCGGAGGGTTGACATGAGGTTGTACCCTTTCATTGTTACTGGTACCGGCAGTCCCTATATGTGGATCCTCTTGATTTTGCCTTTCCACCATGGCTCTCAATCTTTCCTGGCTCTGAGCCATGTTGTTCATAACTTCCATAAACTGAGTCATCTGCGTTCTCATTTCCAATCTTTCGTTTGCCATTTGATTTCTAACCTCTGCAAGGTCCTGCTGTACCTGATCCATTTGAATTCCCGGAAGGTTGTTACGGGTTGGATAACGGTGCGGACGGTTGAGGGGAAATACCCGGCGCCTAGCAATAGTTCCTGAGGCATCACAACAGAGGTTAGCAACAATAAAACAAAACCTACAAAACAAACAAAGGGTTAGCATGCAATGCAGTTATGCTTATTTGTTCTCAAGGTATCTGGTTTGGCATTCAGTTTTGACCCTTCCAGACCCTTGAAGATGCTGTTGTTGTTGCTTGAAGAAAACTCAGATGAAGCAAACTAACACAAATATATTACAGAAGGTGAAATAATACAACTTGTTCATTTTACAACACAAGCCCTCTAAGGGGTCAAAATACATTACAAGAAAATAAAAGTACATGGAAAGGAAGCAACAACAAACAAATGGTCAAACACCAAGACCAAACTCATCCTCACGAACTTCCTTGAGAAGTGCTTCGGTCACAGGATCAGCCGGACGCTCCGTGAGATTCCTGATGAGGAGATTCCGGGTTGTAACAGCGGCTGTTAGCTTCTTGTGCTGAGTTTGTTCTTTGGCCCTCTTCACCCCTGCTTTGATCTTCAGCTCTGATATCTCCCTCTGGGCTGCTGCCAGGGCTTCTTGTTGTTCTTTTGCACTAGCTTCCAGTTGCTCCATCTTGTCTTGAACTCTCTTGTCTTCCAGAGTACGAGCCTCGGTGATCCTGACCCACCGGGCTTGACTCTCCTTCAAATACAAGTCTGTCCTTGCTCTCTGGAACTGGGCTTCTTTGCAAGCATTCTTCAGAATTTGTTCTCCCGCTTTAGACTTTTTGATATAATCCCCAGACTTTTCAATCTTAGTCAAATGCTCCACTCTCAACTTCTCCAATCTCTCAATCTCCCTCATACCTTAACTCCTTTCCCGGAGAGTCTTCTGCAAAGCTTGAGTTAACTTCTCATTTCTTTCCTTCAAACTCTCATACTCCTCCAAACTGATAGTGGCAGGGGGTGGGGCTGAAGATGACTCAGGCATATCTTCTATGGTAAAGGGCATCCCAGAGAATTGGGCCCTGGCACGGGACCACTCATAATATTGTGCTGATGCCACATTATTGCACTTCCCCATAATGGTTACTCCCTTGGTTTGAACATTATCCCAGGCCCAGGCAGCCTGCCTAACAACAGTCAAATTAATCTTGTTCTCACAATAAAGAGTCTCCACCAAGTCTTGTGCCTTAGGAGTGTGGACCAGTGCATAGCCCAGTTGTCGTCTAAACAGCAGAGGGTTGTAATTGATACTACCCTTAACTCCCATCAAAGGCACATTGGGAAAATGCCCACAGCTGGTGATGATATCCCTGCCTTTGGTGCTTTGAGTGCACCATCTGATATCTGCTGAAGTTAGAGCAGTGAGTCTCTTAGCCCAATTGCTCTGCTGATGAGGGTTCAGAAATGCATCTGTCCTGGGTAAACGCCTGAGAAGCCAAGTGTGGAACAATGGAGCACAACACCTCACTAGTCTTCCCCTCTGCTTCTCATTTCTCTGATGTACTGAGTAGTAAAGATCTCCCAACAAGGTGGGCACTGGGTTCTTCAGGATGAATAGATGGATTGCATTCTTACTAATGAATCGAGGCTCATCTGCAAACAACACAATTCCATATACACTCAAGGCCAGTAGAGCACAAACAGCTTTCCACTTTCCTAGAGAAGCTTTCAGGGTAGCCTGAGAGATCAAGAAATCCAGATGAAAACCAGGGATTCCAGCTTTAGAGGTCATATGCTGCTCAATCAGGACAGGTTCCAGATGCAAAGCCTTTGCAACTTCTCCATTGCTGGGAAAGACCATCTCAGGGTTGAAAGGGATTCCAACCCTGATAGGCACACCAACCAAAGATGAGTATTCTTCCAATAAGGGGCCCAACTGAAAGTCTTGAAAGGTGAAACATCTCAGTGGGGGATCATAGAACTGAATGCAAGTGTGAATGAGGCTCCTCTGTGATGGATCCAGATCCATAACCATGTCAAGTATATCCCCATAATGTTCCCTGAACAAAGGTATGTGATCTGGAGTGATCAGGGTCTGAATCCTCCTGATATCTGATAGCTCTGGCTGGAAGAAGTGATAGGTGATATTGCCTTTTTTAGGAGCCATGATGCTGAAGACTGAGTAGAGACAAGTGCTGATGATGATTCTGAAGAAATGGGCCACTGATTGGCTGGTGCAGGTGACTGATAGCTGAGGCAGGTGCTGATGAATATGGGCCAATACTGAAGATAGGGTCAAAACCAAAACCAGATGGAAATGGATACCCTGAAACACAAATAAGCAAATGTCAATATGATGCAATGATTATGTATGCAAATGAAATGCAAGGGTTTGTGACTGAGCTGGATCTGATCAAAATGCCCTGATATAAGTCCATATGTGTCCAAGAATTCCAGATGGAGGTCTATAAATCCAGTAACCAAGGTGGGGGACTCAAATAAAGAGCCACATGTCCAGGGTTTTAGAATCACGAGAACTGACCCAAAATGGAGTACTCTTAAACAATCAAAGTAACAGGGTATTCTGAGGTCAAGGTACCTGCAAACCTGTAAACAGCCCAACCCCCTCACAGGCGGTGTTCTAAAACAAGGATCCTCAGACTTGGATCAGTTATGAGAAGTGTAAACACTTCCAACCCGGAGGTACAGTGTTTACAATAACCATAAAAGTTCCTCCTCTAATTCACCTCAGTATCTGAAGGTCAATACTAAAAGGTCATCCAGACTTAGCAGGCTTCCCAGATAGCCCTAGCATTGCAGGAAATCTGCAACACAGAGTTCTCAAAAAGAAACCCATATCTGAACCGTGTTTCATATTCCCGCACCAGACCGAAATGGAATGGGAAAGAATATGATTCACTCTAGCCTAGGTGTCACTCAGGTCCCAGGTATAGGACCTTAACTCTCAATGAATCACCCACCCACCAAAACAAAGACCAGATCCAGCCAGCAGCATGACAGTATGATATATACAAAAGCAATAAAGAAAGCAGTAAAGCAACCTGTACATAAAGCAAAATAGGTACAAATATACAAGCACAAATATAACACCCCAGTAAACACAAATCAAACAAGCGCTAGGAGGAACCCACAAAAAGAACCAGAAGCCCTGGTTGCAGTACAACATTCCCCAGCAGAGTCGCCAAGCTGTCGCTCCCGATAAGTGGGGAATAGGCCCAGATAAAGGTACAGACGCGAACGGTCGGCGAGAGGGACAATGAGAACACACAGCCGTGAACTCACTGGAGATGAAAAGAGTCGCCAGCTAGGCATTTTTATCCCGGAGGAAAGGCAATGCTGCATAGACCTAGAAAAGATGGATAAGACGGTTGCGAACCAGAGAGACTGAGAAAGGGGGTTGGTTACAACCTGGGAAGGTATTAGCACCCAGATTGTCCGTCGTACTCGACGGGATCCACGCTTAAAAGATTTGTGTCTTAAAGGGGTAGTGTCAGTGTAATCTGTGTGTAAAAGAGCTGGAAAAGAATGTACAGGTGTCAGTGTAAAGTGTATAAGTGATGTGAAGTGTATAAGAGAAGTGTCAGTGTAAAAAAGGAAGAGAAAGAGGTGAAATGCTCATGATAATGAGGCTAAGAGAAAGATGCTGGAGAGAGGGGGAATATGCAGAGACTTTTGTTCGATAACTGTTAAGTTATGCCTACGTATCCTCTCGTGCAATGAGGAAGTCAGAACACCGTAGTTCGACCCAAAGAGACTGAAAGATGAATTGACTTGTGAACTACTTACTTGCCTATGCTCAAGTGTATGATCTGTCTGGCACAGATGCAAACTGTCTTGCATTAGACGGAAGAAGCAAGTTCTCGGTTGTGAGTGAATGAGATGAGAAGAGAATCCCGGAGGAGACGATTATTGTTTGTTTTTGAGTTTTCAGTCTTTTATTGCTTTTGAAAGTTTGTCATAAGTTAATGAGCTTAAGCCTAAACCAATGGGTTAGTAAACTCATCACATCTTCCCTCTGATTAGGGGTAATGAGAATACCTTAAGTGTGAAGTCAGATTCTCACACTTAATCACCTTTGGTGTAGGATTAAGATCATTAACCTACTTGTGATTATTTAGATGTTTTTGGTGTTTTTTTTTAGTGTTGAGTAATGAGATTAAGCCATAATCAGGGATTAAACAGACTCATTACACCATCCTAAAAGAAGGATAATAGATGAGAATGTTTAAGCTGAGGAAAGCTCCTCAACTTAATCCATGATTAGGGATTAAACTCATGACAAAACAAGCCTTTATTAGATGGATTTTATTCATTGATAAGATGATGAAGTGAGTTTTATGATTTGTAAGACAACTTGAGGGGGACTTGTCCATTAACACTAGGGTTAGTCCTTCTTAACCAATTAAGGAAGAATTAGAACCCTAATGCAAGGCCCAAGTTACAAGTGTGATGTCTTGATGATTATTAGGTGAATTGATTAAGAGATTTAAACACATTAAGGGTTTAACACTTAGGATTAAAGTTATACACTCCATCCTAATAGAAGGATGCAGGCATAAGCTTAATCACAAAGCCTTAAAGCCTTTAGGGTTTAGTCCCTGATTATGAGGTGAGAAGGGAAGACTCAAAGAAGACACAAAGGTAAAACTAAGAGGGGAGACTAATCAAAACCCTAATCCTTGTCATTCTTGGTTGTTCCTAAGGTTTGTGAGGTTTGCAAGAGAAAAATCTTCAAAGAGAACTACCAGGATGCAGATGAACAGGATCAAGAGAAGCAAAGTGACTTGCTTCATTTAAGAAGTCAAGCCACTTGGAGAAAGAAAGTGGGAAGAAGAAGAATGAGCAAGCTCAATCTCAAACACATATAAAAATGCAGCAAGGGATGCAAGAGAGATGAAAAGAAAAGTTATGAGAAGTGAAGGCAAATTCACTTCTCAAGTTTACTTACCACCTGAAATGTTAGAAAGAGATGCAATGCAATGCAAAATGGGATGAAATGGTATGATGCTAAACAAAACCAGAATCATGTTGATGATGATAATGATGCTATGGAGTACTACAAACATGAGGTAAGGCATGGAGATGTTCATACAAGATCATGGATGCAAATGATGCAAGTTAAGGAACATGAACAAACATGGAAAGTTATGAAGCATACAAGGCATACAACATAGCAAATACATGATGCAATGATCAAACATGCTTTCTATATGTCTTATGATGTTAAATGAATCAAATGGATGCTTGGAATGTCATGGCAAGTCATGTTATGCCAGAGTATGCAAGATGGATGCAAATGGAAGCCCAAATTAGGGTTTATGAACCAAACATCAAACAAAAACCAAAAACAGAAGCAAACCCTAAGATAAAAAATGGAAAATTCCACTCAAAGGATCCCTAATCCTATACTAAACCAAAGTCCAAAGGGGAAGTCTCAACTCTCAACCAATCTCAAGTTATGAATTTTACAAGTTATTAGGGTTTTTAGGGTTCCTAAACAAAAGAAATGCCAAACAAATGAAAAATGCAAGATCAAATCATGGCCATTTTATCTCAAAAACTACATGCTAAACACAATGCAATGCAAGAAGAATCAATGTCCAACTCTTCATAGATAGGCAGAAATGATTTTTTGAACTTTGGATCAAATTAATGCATAAAAATGATTTTTATTCAATGAAAAATTCTCAAAATGCATCAAGATCAAAAAAGAAATTTGGTTTGAAGGTTGGACAATGTTTCTAAATGTCTTAGAACATTTCATGAATTTTTTGGTGGTTTTTAAATACCTAAAAGTATTTTTAATAAATTAATTTCCATTAATCAATTAAAAATAATCTTTTAAATATTTTAAAATACTTTTTTAATGATAAAAATAAAAATAAAAATATTTTTGTGTCATAAAAATTAATAAAACTTATGAGAAAAAGTTTCATAATTTTTACACATTTTTTACTATTTTAAAATAATTATGCAAAACAAATGAAAAGAAAATGAATTAAATGAAAATAAAAAGAAAGTCAAATGAGTGGAGGGCCAGGATTGAGTCTGAGTTTGAATTAGTTGACCACGCGCGTTATCCAAGGGCTGTGGTTGGCTCAGATTAAATTAATTTAATTATAGATTAATTAAACTAAACACGTGGATTAGGGCTAAGCAAACAGATCTGGACCATACATGCGCGCGGGTAGTCAACGGGTCCAAGGCATCCAACGCACGAAATTCAAATGGGAGTTAATGACTGTAATTAGGGCAAATGATTTTCAGGTGGCCGGAGAGGACCTCCGGTCGTCTTCTCCGGTGGGAAGTCCACCTGAAAATCTCCAAACTCTCTCAAATCGTAACAAAAACAAAATCTAAAAAAGGGGAAATGATTCCCATGATCCACTGAATTAAAACCCCATGCCCAAATTCATTTATTTTTCCCCAGAAGCATGAATCGAAACAAACAATTTTTAGGGCAAACCAGTTTCAGAGATCAATTAAATGTTTATTTCATCACCATTTCAAAAACTAAAAGCATCAGGATACTCAGTGAAGCATGGAGAACAAGTTTAGAACATAAAAAATGATTTCTGGAAAAATATTTCTTGAGCTACCTGAGATTCGAAGCTTTCACTCCAGCAACTTTCAGACCCTTTCTCCTTGTGCAATCCACTCCTTAGGACCTCTTGATGATGTTTGAATGCTTTGGAGAAGTTTATGTTGGCTGTGTGAAGAGTTTGAGCAGCTTCTGCTCAAGCTCAGTTGGAAATGGCAAAGGTGATGCAAGCAGCTTCAGGCCAATGTGAGTGGTTCTTTGTGGTCCTGATGATGAGTGGAGAAGGTTTGTGGAGTTGGTTTTGATGTTTGTGAGCTGGGGAGAGAGATTCGAATGAAACTGCAACTTGAGGTGAAAAATGGCAATGGGGTGCTCTTGCTTGTTTCAGGCCCAAGTCTTGGTGGTTTCTACTCAACAAGGCAGGGTGAGATGATTGGAGGAATTTGTTTGAGTGTTTGTAGTTTGTGGAGGCAGATTCGAAAGTTTTTGCTTGTTGGAGTGTTTTTGTGAATGGCTTGCTATATGAGGTTTCAGCCTTGCTTCTTGAGTGTCCTGGCCAGCATTTGGATAGTATATTTTAATCCCATAGGTCAGGGGATGTGACATGGCCTGTGGTGATTGGGATGTTTACTTTTGCAAAATGTCAACTTGGTTGTAAGAGAGGCATGGGCTTGGTGCTAGCTTGGTACAAGGGCTAGGGCTGGCGCAGCATGGTGTGGTGAGAGACTATGGCTGGTTCAAAGGCCAAGGCAGCAAGTTGTAGGAAATATCATGATGGTTTTGCAACTTGGTTAACTTTTGGTTCATATGGAAAAATCTTGTCACATAAGCCATGAAACATGAGGCACCTTGGTTCAAATCTGACTTTTAGAAGTTGCATGGTCATGTTAAGTGCATTAGAAGCCCATATGGTGACTGAATTGGCCTTGAAAGGAGAATTTGCAATTTTTGCCTTTTGGTACATAACTTGAAAATCAATGATTTTTGCCAACTTTGTCACACCATAACTTTTGATCCAAAAAGAATTTGATCATGTTCTTGTACTTTTTGAAAAGGGAAAGATGTAATCTACAACTTTCATGACCAAAGTTTTTCCATTTGAAGCATTTTTGGATCAAGAATCAAGGCTTGAAAAATGACCTAAAATGAAGCATTCTTGAAAAGTCAACTATGCCCAAAAAGTCAACATTTGCAAAAACTCCAAATTCTCGATTTTTGTGAACTTCAACCTTCTTCCATGATCAAATAAAGATCATATACACTCAAAATGATGAAGAATGCCCATTGGTTGGGTCATTGGGGGCCTCAGATGCCCTGATTTTGCACTGACTTGTCCAGAAAGTCAACCCTTGATCAGATGACTTCCCCATGGAATTTCTTCATGAAAATTGATATGCATACTCCTTATACCATATAGAGACCAATGGAAACAAGAATGACCAAAAAATTGGGTGTTATGGCCTCTGAAACCAAAACCCTAATTTTAGGTCAACTGTGCAGTCAAACCTGGCTCTGCATCCATTCAAACCCTAGTTCTTGTGATTCTTTTGCATTATTGACTTTGAGAGGATATAATATGATACTTGAACACACATGGATCCCTTTGAAGTGATTGGTGGCCTTTGGAGTGGCTCAAGAAGCTCTTGGATTGCTCAGATCACAAACCCTAGGTGCAGATGCCTTAGACACTATGCAGTGAATCAAAAATGTGATATGAGATGATATGATTGAGTTTATGCATATGAAATGATCACAAGCCATGGTGTGAATGGGTGAGGGCAAATTTGGGGTGTTTACAGTAGGTTAATGATCTTAATCCTACACCAAAGGTGATTAAGTGTGAGAATCTGACTTCACACTTAAGGTATTCCCATTACCCCTAATCAGAGGGAAGATGTGATGAGTTTACTAAATCCATTGGTTTAGACTTAAGCTCATTTTCTTATGACAAAATCCAAAAACAATAAAAGACTGAAAACACAAAAACAAACAATAATCGTCTCCTCCGGGATTCTTTTCTCATCTCATTCACTCACAAACGAGAACTTGTTTCTTCCGTCTAATGCAAGACAGTTTGCACCTGAGCCAGACAGGTCATACACTTGAGCATTGACAAGCAAGCAGTTCACAAGTCAATTCACCTTTCAGTCTCTTTGGGTCGAACTACGGTGTTCTGACTTCCTCATTGCACGAGAGGATACGTAGGCATAACTTAACAGTTATCGAACAAAAGTCTCTGTATATTCCCCCTCTTTCAGCTTCACTCTTTAAGCCTCATGATCTTGAGCAATTCATTCTTATTCCTTACACTGACACATCATTTATACACTTCACTTCTCTTGCACTGACACCTGTATATCCTTTTCTAGCTCTTTATACACAAATTGCACTGACACTACCCCTTTAAAACACAAATCTCTTTAAGCGTGGATCCCGTCGAGTACGACGGACAATCTGGGTGCTAATACCTTCCCAGGTTGTAACCAACCCCCTTTCTCAGTCTCTCTGGTTCGCAACCGTCTTATCCATCTTTTTCTAGGTCTATGCAGCATTGCCTTTCCTCCGGGATAAAAATGCCTAGCTGGCGACTCTATTCATCTCCAGTGAGTTCACTGCTGTGTGTTCTCATTGTCCCTCTCGCCGACCGTTCGCGTCTGTACCTTTATTTGGGCAGTCCCATCTATCGGGAGCGACAGCTTGGCGACTCTGCTGGGGAACCTTATATTGTAACCAGGGCTTCTGGTTCTTTTTGTGGGTTCCTCCTAGCGCTTGATTGATTTGTGTTTACCGGGGTGTTATGTGCTTATTTGTGTTTGTATATTTGTGTTTATTTTTACTTTATGTACAGTTTTGTTTATTGCTTTCTTTATAGCTTTATGCATATATTATCATATTGTCATACTGTGCTGCTGGCTGGATCTGTTGTTTGCTTTGGTGGGTGGGGTTCCATTGAGAGTTAAGGCCCTATACCTGGGACCTGAGTGACACCTAGGCTAGAGTGAATCATATTCTTTCCCATTCCATCTCGGTCTGGTGCGGGAATGTGAAACACGGTTCAGATATGGGTTTCTTCTTGAGAACTCTGTGTTGCAGATTTCCTGCAATGCTAGGGCTATCTGGGAAGCCTGCTAAGTCTGGATGACCTTTTAGTATTGACCTTCAGAAACTGAGGTGAATTAGAGGAGGAACTTTTATGGCTATTGTAAACACTGTACCTCCGGGTTAGAAGTGTTTACACTTCTCATAACTGATCCAAGTCTGAGGATCCTTGTTTTAGAACACCACCTATGAGAGGGATGGGCTGTTTACAGGTTTGCAGGTACCTTGACCTCAGAATACCCGGTTACTTTGACTTGATTAAGAATACTTCATTTTGGGACAGTTCTTGTGATTCTTAAACCCTGGACATGTGGCTCTTTATTTGAGCCCCCCACCTTGGTTACTAGATCTATAGACCTCCATCTGGAATTCTTGAACATACTTATATCAGGGCATTTGATCAGATCCAGCTCAGTCACAAACCCTTGCATATCATCTGCATACATAAACATTGCATCATATTGACATTTGCTTATTTGTGTTTCAGGGTATCCATCTTCATTTGGTTCTGGTTTTGACCCCATCTTCAGTACTGACCTATCTTCATCAGCATTTGCTTCAGCTATCTACTTCAGTTATCTGCACCAGCCAATCAGTGGCTCATTCTTCAGTGTTATCATCAGCACCTGTCAGCATCATGGCTCCCAAAAAGAGCAACATCACCTATCACTTCTTCCAGCCAGAGCTATCTGACATCAGGAGGATTCAAACCCTGATCACTCCAGATCACATACCATTGTTCAGGGAACATTATGGAGATATACTTGACATGGTTATGGATCTGGACCCTTCACAGAGAAGCCTGATCCACACTTGCATTCAGTTCTATGATCCCCCACTGAGATGTTTTACTTTCCAGGACTTTCAGCTAGGCCCTCTATTAGAAGAATACTCATCATTGGTTGGCATGCCTATCAGGGGTGGAATCCCTTTCAACCCTGAGATGGTCTTTCCTGGTAATGGAGAAGTAGCAAAGGCCTTGCATCTGGAACCTGTCCTGATTGAGCAGCATATGACTTCTAAAGCTGGAATCCCTGACTTTCATCTGGATTTCTTGATCTCTCATGCTACCCTGAAAGCCTCTTTAGGAGAATGGAAAACTGTCTGTGCTTTATTGGCCTTGAGCATATGTGGAATTGTATTGTTTGCAGATGAGCCTCGATTCATTAGCAAGAATGCAATCCATCTTTTCATCCTGAAGAACCCAGTGCCCACTTTACTGGGGGATCTCTACTACTCAGTGCATCAGAGGAATGAAAAGCAGAGGGGAAGATTAGTGAGGTGTTGTGCTCCATTGTTCCACACTTGGCTTCTCAGGCATCTACCCAAGACAGATGCATTTTTGAACCCTCATCAGCAGAGAAACTGGGCTAAGAGACTCACTGCTCTAACTTCAGCCGATATCAGATGGTGCACTCAAAGCACCAAGGGTAGGGATATCATCACCAGCTGTGGGCATTTTCCCAATGTGCCCCTAATAGGAGTTAAGGGTAGTATCAATTACAACCCTCTGCTGTTCAAAAGACAACTGGGCTATGCACTGGTCCACACTCCTAAGGCATAGGACTTGGTTGAAACACTCTATTGTGAGAACAAGCCTAATCTGGCTATTGTTAGGCAGGCTGCTTGGGCCTGGGATAATGTTCAAACCAAGGGAATAACCATTCTGGGGAAGTGCAGCAATGTGGCATCAGCACAATATTATGAATGGTCCCATGTCAGGGCTCAATTCTCTGGAATGCCCTTTACCATAGAAGATATGCCTGAATCATCTTCAGTACCGCCCCCTGCCACTATCAGTTTGGAGGAGTTTGAGAGCTTGAAGGAAAGAAATGAGAAGTTAACCCAGGCTTTGCAGAAGACCCTCCGGGAGAGGAGTGATGGCAGGATGGAGATTGAGAGGCTAGAAAGGTTGAGAGTGGAGCATCTGGTTAAGATTGAGAAGTCTGGGGATTATATCAAGAAGTCCAAAGCTGGAGAACAAATTCTGAATAATGCTTGCAAAGAAGCCCAGTTCCAGAGAGCAAGGACAGACTTGAATCTGAAGGAGAGTCAGGCCCGGTGGGTCAGGATCACTGAGGCTCGTACTCTGGAGGACAAGAGAGTTCAAGACAAGATGGAGCAACTGGAAGCCAGTGCTAAAGAACAGCAAGAAGCCCTGGCAGCAGCCCAGAGGGAGATATCAGAGCTGAAGATCAAAGCAGGAGTGAAGAGGTCAAAGGACCAAGGTCAACACAAGAAGCTAACAGCAGCTGTTACGACCCGGAACCTCCTCATCAGGAATCTCACGGAGCGTCCGGCTGATCCTGTGACCGAAGCACTTCTCAAGGAAGTTCGTGAGGATGAGTTTGGTCTTGGTGTTTGACCATTTGTTTGTTGTTGCTTTCATTCCATGTACTTTTATTTTCCTGTAATGTATTTTGACCCCTCAGAGGGCTTGTATTTGTAAACAAACTATGTACCATTTTGCTTTTGTAATATATGTATAAGTTTGTTCCATCCGAGTTTCACTTCAAAAGCAACATCAACAGCATCTTCAAGGGTCTGGAAGGGTCAAAACTGAATGCCAAACCGGATACCTTGAGAACAAATAAGCATAACTGCATTGCATGCTAACCCTTTTGTTTGTTTTGTAGGTTTTTGTTTTATTGCTACTAACTCTGTTGTGATATTCAGGAATTATTGCTCGGCGCCGGGTATTTCCCCTCAATCGTCCGCACCGTTATCCGACCCGTAACAACCTTCCGGGCATTCAAATGGATCAGATGCAGCAGGACCTTACTGAGGTCAGAAATCAAATGGCAAACGAAAGATTGGAAATGAGAACGCAGATGACTCAGTTTATGGAAGTGATGAACAACATGGCTCAGAGCCAGGAAAGATTGAGGGCCATGGTGGAGAGGCAGAATCAAGAAGATCCACACATAGGGACTGCCGGCACAAGCAACAATGAAAGGGTCCAACCTCATGTTAACCCCCCTGTATTTGGACCACACCTCCATCCTGAGGTCAATATTCCTGCAAATGTTCAAGGAACTGCCACTGCAGCCAGGATACTTCAAGAAGACCCCCAAGAGGATCAGTTTACAGTAATGGGTGCTGGGGAAGAAGCTTATGATAGAAGGTTGGATGAGATAGCTGAGAAATTGAGGTCCTTAGAATCTCAAAATTCTTTGGGTTTCGATGTCAAGGACATGGGCTTGGTAGACGGGGTCAGGATTCCCCATAAGTTCAAGCCTCCTTGCTTTGAAAAATACAACGGGACTTCATGCCCCCGGACTCATTTGCAATCATTTCTGGGAAGGCTGAAGGCCTATACTATGGATGAGAAGCTCTGGATGTTCTATTTCGAAGACAGCTTGACAGGAGCTTCAAGAGAATGGTACTCTCACTTGACAAGGGCAACTATTAGATGCTGGAAGGACCTGGCAGAGGCCTTCATCAGACAGTATCAGTACAACTTAGACATGGCACCCAACATGACTCTCCTAATGGGAATGTCACAGTCGTCAAGGGAAAGTTTCCAAGAATATGCCCAGAGATGGAGGCAATTGGCTGCTGCTGTGCAACCACCTATGTCTGAAAGGGAAATGGCAGATATGTTCATGAACACCCTTCAGGGAACCTACATTGATAGGCTAGCTGCCTTCTCATCTACCAGCTTTGCAGATGTTGTCATAGCCGGGGAGAGAATTGAGAGCTTGTTAAAAATGGGCAAGATCTCAGACAACGGTGCAAGCTCGTCCAGTAGTACAAGAAAGCCTTTTGCAGGCCCAAGAAGAACTGGCGAGACTAATGCCATCCACACCAACAGGGGCAGGCCCCAATATGTTCACAGATCGGTGGCAGCAGTCACCATTCCCGCTCCAGCTCATCCTCAACCAGTTTATCAACCTCCGCAACAAAACTATCAACAACAACCTCAGTACCATCAACAGAATCAGTATCCTCCGAGAAATTACAACAACAGCAACACCAACAACAATAACCAGCAAAGGCCATTCCAACAGAGGCCTTCTCAAGCCAACAGGGTAATCGATCCGATCCCTATGCCATATGCTACATTGCTGCCACAACTCCTGAAACTCAACCTAGTTGAGCTAAGGACGTTGGCACCTCCAGATCCCAACAGTCTACCCAGGAATTATGATTCCAACGCCAGATGTGCCTTCCATTCAAATGCACCTGGCCACAGTACAGAAAAGTGCAGAGCTTTGCACATGAAGGTACAAGACCTGGTAGACTCAAAAGCTCTGAATTTCGCACCACCACCTAATGTCAATAAGAACCCAATGCCAAACCACGGTGGTCCCAGGATTAACGCTATTGAAGAAGACAAGCCGTCTTATTTAATAACCAGTGTGGGTCAGATCAGGACACCGTTGGTAGAAATTAAGGCTCAGCTCCTCGAATGTCAAATGTTCCCGGGGTGTGAGTTGGGGTGTGCTTACTGCAATATTTCAGTCAATGGGTGCGATAACCTGAGGAATGGCATAGATGGTCTCATTCAGAGTGGCCAACTTCAGATCACCACATCATTTCCTACAAGTCCAGCAATCTCAACAGCAACAATTCCAGAACCTCCTACAACTGCAGCAACCATTGTTCCTGACAATTCTTCGGTTTCATCAACAAGTACTTCATCTATTATCTCAACTGATCAGTTATCAACAATTTTTTCTTCTACAACTCCAGCGCCACTCCATTTTGAAACTCCTACAACAACAACATCCATCATGAAGATGTCTCAACTGTCACAATATTTTATGATCCTGAAAACAACTCTGCCTACAACTCAGAAGGTGCTGCTCCCATCAGGGCACCAGTCACAATTTATTATGATCCGCAAACTATCACAATTCCTTCTGCAGCTGCAGTCAGTCCAGTCACTATCACGGTGCCTGGACCAGTACCTTATGAAAGCAGCAATGCCATCCCGTGGCATTACGGCTCTGACCTGTACTGCGAAGGACAAAGAATCACTTTTGAATCATCAACCCCTGCACCACAAATTGACAATGTGGGAGGAGGCGGAGGCTTCACTCGAAGCGGACGTCTTTTCGCTCCACAAATTCAGAGACCCACTGCCGAAGCAGAAGCTGCTGCTAAGGCAAAAGGAAAAAGCTTGGTGCAGGAAGAGCAGACCGTTAAAGAAGCCTTGAAAACACCCTTTGACCAAGAGGTTGACGAGTTCATGCGAATTATCAAAAAGAGTGATTATAAAATAGTGGATCAGCTTCATCAGACGCCTTCCAAGATCTCAATCCTATCATTGCTTATGTGCTCCGAAGCCCATCGGGATGCACTACTCAAAGTCTTGCACGCAGCTTACGTGCCTGAAGAGATCACTGTCAATCAGCTAGAAGCTGTAGTTGGAAATGTTAATGCTAGTCACGGACTAGGGTTCACCAATACTGATTTGACAACGGAAGGCCGCAACCATAACAAAGCCTTGCACATAACCATGGAATGTAAAGGTGCTGTCCTTTCCCATGTGCTGGTGGACACGGGGTCATCCCTCAATGTCTTACCTAAGAAGGCCCTGGTGAAGTTAGAATATGAAGGATTGGCGTTGAGACCCAGCAACCTGGTGGTAAGAGCCTTTGATGGTTCAAAGAGATCGGTTCTGGGAGAGATTGAGTTGCCCATAACGATTGGCCCGCAAACGTTTAAAACGACCTTCTATGTGATGGATATACAGCCTGCCTACAGCTGTCTATTGGGTAGGCCATGGATTCACGCCGCTGGCGCCATGACCTCTACCCTTCACCAGAAGTTAAAATATGAGTGGGAGGGTCAAATCGTTACAATCTGTGGAGAGGAGGATATTTTCGTCAGCCACCTGGCTACCTATAAGTATATTGAGATGGATGGGGAGATCCATGAAACAATGAGCCAGGGGTTCGAAGCTTTGAATGTCAATGAAACATCTGCTGTGCCTGGTACTTCAATATCATCATACCAACAAGCCCAAAAGGTTGTTGAGGGAGGAAACGCCCAAGGCTGGGGCAAACTGTTATCGGTGGAGAAGAAAGTGGACAGATTTGGGTTGGGTTACAAACCAACTCAACGAGATCAAGCAGAGGCTGCAAAAGAGCCCAACTTTGTGAGTGGGGGGATGCTCACCCCTGATGCTGTCAACTGTCTGGAAGACGAGCTGGAAGAAGAACGCAACCTGGAAAGCTGGATTCGTCCAAAGATCCCGGGGAGCAGTATCTCAAACTGGTCTTCCCAGGAAATTATAAGAGTTACTCATGCAGAGTAATTATTATTTCCTGTATTTTTATAGCATGCATCAAAGTCTTGCATCTTGCCCAAGATGACAAGACTCATTTTGTAATCGGGCCATCCGTACTTTTTTGTGCAAACAAGATTAATCAATGAAATATCAGACATCTTTTTGCAAATGAGTCTTTTCTTTTCCGCTCACTGTTTTTCCATTTTTCTTTTTGTACAAAAAATAAATGGCAGTGTTTTCAAAATGACAACTTTATTTCACTTTTCTAAAACAAGATTAAAATCAAATCACTAAAATGAACAAACTGAACCCTTGCAGAGAGTGCCTTCCTGACAGCACCGACAACAGCACGGCTATGACTTCGTATGACTTTGACAATCCGATCAATCAAGCTGATGAAGGGGTTGAAGAAGAATATGAGCTTCCTGAAGAGCTAGCCAGGTTGTTAAGACAAGAGGAAAAGGTTATTACTCCTCACCAGGAGGAGGTTGAAGTGATTAATCTTGGTACAGAGGAAGACGTGAAGGAGGTTAAAATCGGGGCCTGCCTGCAAGACTCAGTGAAGAAACAACTGATTGATCTGCTTCAAGAATATGTGGATGTGTTTGCTTGGTCTTATCAAGATATGCCAGGGTTAGATACCGACATTGTTGTGCACAAGCTTCCTTTGAGAGAAGAATGCTCGCCAGTTAAACAGAAACTGCGCCGTACTCGCCCAGACATGGCAATGAAGATCAAGGAAGAGGTACAAAAGCAATGGGACGCCGGGTTCCTTGCCGTAACTAGCTATCCACCGTGGGTTGCTAATATAGTACCTGTGCCTAAGAAGGACGGCAAAGTAAGAATGTGTGTTGATTACCGAGATCTGAACAGAGCCAGCCCAAAAGATGACTTCCCTTTACCTCACATTGATGTATTGGTGGATAACACGGCTCAGTTCTCAGTATTCTCCTTCATGGATGGATTCTCAGGATACAATCAGATCAAAATGTCACTTGAAGACATGGAGAAGACAACCTTCATCACACCCTGGGGCACGTTCTATTACAAGGTGATGCCATTCGGATTGAAGAATGCTGGTGCAACATATCAACGGGCTATGGTGACATTATTCCACGATATGATCCATAAAGAAATTGAATGTTATGTGGATGACATGATTGCCAAGTCCCTCACTGAAGAAGACCACCTGGTAAATCTGCTAAAGCTATTCAAGCATCTGAGGAAGTACCAACTAAAGTTGAACCCCAACAAGTGCACATTCGGGGTGCGATCTGGTAAGCTGCTGGGTTTTATTGTGAGCGAGAAAGGGATTGAAGTTGACCCTGATAAAGTCAAAGCCATTCAAGAAATGCCTGCACCGAAGTCAGAAAAAGAAGTTCGAGGGTTTCTAGGAAGATTGAACTACATCTCAAGGTTCATATCTCACCTTACAGCAACCTGTGAACCTTTGTTCAAATTGTTGAGAAAAGAACAAACGGTCAGGTGGAACGAAGACTGTCAGAAGGCTTTTGACAAGATCAAAGAGTACTTGCAAGAACCTCCAATACTTATGCCTCCAGTTGAAGGAAGACCTCTAATCATGTACTTGACAGTATTAGAAGAGTCAATGGGGTGTGTGCTGGGCCAGCATGACGAGTCTGGTCGAAAAGAGTATGCAATATACTACCTAAGCAAAAAGTTTACCGACTGTGAACAACGTTATTCACTGCTCGAGAAAACTTGCTGTGCTTTAGCGTGGGCTGCTCGCCGACTGAGACAGTATATGTTGACCCACACTACTTTGTTGATATCAAAAATGGACCCAGTCAAGTACATTTTCGAGAAGCCAGCTCTTACCGGACGGGTTGCGAGATGGCAAATGATTCTTACAGAATATGACATCCAGTACACTTCTCAGAAAGCCATCAAGGGCAGTGTATTGTCTGAATATCTTGCTGAGCAACCTATCGATGATTACCAGCCTATGAGATTTGACTTCCCTGATGAAGACATCATGTTCATAAAAGCAAAAGACCATGAAGAGCCTATTCACACTGAAGGGCCTGACCCGGAAGAAGAATGGACTATGATGTTTGACGGGGCTGTTAACATGAATGGTCGTGGTGTTGGTGCAATACTCATTACACCCAAAGGAGTTCACATGCCTTTCTCGGCAAAGCTCACTTTCAACTGCACTAACAACGAAGCTGAATACGAAGCTTGTATTATGGGTCTTGAGGAAGCCATTGACCTCAGGATCAAGACGTTGACGGTATTCGGAGATTCAGCTCTGGTCATCAATCAAACCAACGGAAAATGGTACACCCACCAGGATCATCTGATACCTTACAGGGATTATACAAGGAGGTTACTGACTTTCTTTACAACAGTCAAGCTCGAGTATATCCCTCGGGACGAGAATCAGTTTGCAGATGCTCTGGCTACCATTTCATCCATGATCAAAGTTCAGGCTACCAACTTTGTACCTCAGATTTCAGTGTCCAGACTTGACAGACCAGCATATGTGTTCGCAGCAGATGTTGTTAAAGATGATAAGCCTTGGTTCCATGACATTAAGTGCTTCTTGGAGGATCAAACATACCCATCTGGGGCATCTTCCAATGATAAGAAGACTTTGAGAAGGCTTGCTGGTAGTTTCTTCTTGAACACTGATGGTTCTCTATACAAGAGGAACTTTGATATGGTACTCCTCAGATGTGTTGATAAGACAGAAGCAGACTTGTTGATGCATGAAGTGCACGAAGGATCTTTTGGTACCCATGCTGGAGGGCATGCCATGGCTAAAAAATTGCTAAGATCGGGTTATTACTGGATCACGATGGATGCTGACTGTTGTGCCTACGCCAGAAAATGCCATAAATGCCAGATTTATGCGGATAAGGTGCATGTGCCTCCCAATCCTTTGAACATCATGCCTTCACCCTGGCCCTTTGCTATGTGGGGTATTGATATGATTGGCAAGATCGAGCCAACTGCTTCAAATGGCCACAGATTCATCCTGGTCGCCATTGACTATTTCACCAAGTGGGTTGAAGCAGCCTCATATGCAAACGTCACAAGACAAGTGGTAGCCAGATTTCTGAAAAGAGATATCATCTGTCGATACGGAGTGCCCGAGCGAATCATTACTGATAATGGTTCCAATTTAAACAACAAAATGATGGCAGAGCTATGCCGGGACTTCAAGATCCAACATCACAATTCTTCTCCTTACAGGCCAAAGATGAATGGCGCTGTTGAGGCGGCTAACAAGAATATTAAGAAGATTGTGCAGAAGATGGTAGTCACTTACAAAGACTGGCATGAAATGCTACCGTTTGCCTTGCATGGGTACCGCACGTCAATCAGGACATCCACTGGGGCAACACCGTATCAACTCGTGTATGGTATGGAAGCAGTCCTACCGGTTGAAGTTGAATTACCCTCTCTACGGGTACTAATGGATGTTAAACTGAACGAAGCAGAATGGGTCAGGGCCCGATACGAACAACTGAGTCTGATCGAAGAGAAAAGATTGGCTGCAATCTGTCATGGGCAGTTATATCAGAAAAGAATGAAGAAGGCCTTCGATCATAAAGTCAGGCATCGAGAGTACCAAGTAGGAGATCTTGTGCTGAAAAGAATCCTCCCTCCTCATACAGACCACAGGGGCAAATGGACTCCAAATTATGAAGGACCATTCGTAGTAAAGAAAGTTTTCTCTGGTGGAGCACTGATGCTCAACACCATGGATGGTGAAGACTTCCCGTCCCCTGTGAATTCAGATGCAGTTAAAAAATACTTCGCATAAAAATGACCCGCTGGACACAAAAAAAACAGAATGTAAGTCCAGGCAAAAATAGGGCATCCCGGCGAGTCAAAAACAGAATAAAAGACTCGGGCAAAAATAAGGGAAAATAAACAAAAATGTACACCCGCTGAGTTGAAAAGCCGCATTGGACAGCTCAGGCAAAAATGGGTATCCCGATGGATTGAAAACCCGAAAGGGCGATCCATGCAAAATAAGGGAGTGAGCGAACAACTGCATTCTGAATTCGTCTGTATCTTGTACAACTTGGTAAGCTTCGAAAGGATCAAGCCTCAATTAGAATCAACATTCTTCAGAAAGCAAGATGAGAAGAACGTCAAAAGTCATACGAGTCATAGTAAAGAGGAAGCTCCTTAAAGCGTCGTCAACACTGCCAACACTTTGTTTCTCAATTTGTAACAATCTCCTCATTTCAGGGGATATGTTCCTTTGACTGTAGCTCGCCAATTCAGGACATATGAATTAATAAAATCAGATTTTCAGTCATGTCTCGTTTTGTACATTTTATTTGCAAAAAATGTCTGATGTCTTAAAAGAAAAATTGATTGCATAAGAATACAGATGCTCATCTTCAAATAAAAACATGCTTGCAGGAAATATGCTTACCCTCAGAGGTATCTAAATTCCTATGACGGAATCCAGTCAAGGATACCTCGGGATTATCTTGTACGTTTCTCTATCTTTTTCAGGATTGCAGGTATCCGGAACGCAACTTGGGGCATGAAAACTTTATCCCAGCAAGCCGGCAAATCAACACTCAATTTTAGCACCCGAAGTGCTCTCTCCCCAGCTGAGTTGCCTCCCATGACTTCTCCCAGCTGAGTTGGCCACTTATTACTTATCCCCATCAGAATGGGCAGGTATCACAGGAGATGCCCATATCCCCGGCTGAGTCAAGGATCCTCTTCAACAGAATCCCTAGGGAGGTCTCTCAATGATCTCTCTTTCTCCCCAGCCGAGTTACCATCTCGCCCTCAGCCGAGTATAAAAGTCAGGGAATCATCTCCCCACAGAATTCTCAGCCTCTATTCAGAAGAGCAACGCATGAAGGATCACAACAGAGTGAAGAAAGCTTCTACAAACCCCGGCTGGGTCTCGCATTTGTTAGGATAGGTCTATCAGTGACCCGTATCCCCAAGAAAATATTATCTTATCAGATCTACCCGTGATCTCATCCCCAGCTGGGACGCCTACTTCAACAGATCGATCAAAGATCTTCGCGGCAGCGGGATCCGAATCCCGGATCGTTATCTTTGCATAATCATAGCATTCGCATCATATTCACCCACAAAGCGTAGCATTCCGTTTTAACGCGGAGCATTACGGCAAAAAAATCCAACACATAGCATAATCATGAGCCATGTTTTAAATCAACACTTGTGAATAACGACAGTTCATCAACGTACAGAAAAATCCCCACCAGGGTCCCCAGCAAAAGCAGTTGCCTCACAATCCACAAACACCAGTATATACTCATTTTGACACCCGCCCGTATCATCATTACCCAGTAAAGTCGCCTGAACACTATTTACGAACAAGATCACCCGTATTACAGATACTTCCTGACACCCGTCCGTGTCATACCCCAGCAGAAAGCCGAAGACATCCTCTTTGCACTCACATATACCTATATACACAATCCTTTGACACTCGTCCGTGTCATTTCCCCAGCGCAGTCACCTACACTTTTACAACCCGTATACTTGTTGATATTATTATACTTTTCTCTCTCGACACTCGTCCGTGTCACTCTCCCCAGCAGATAAACACTCATCTATACGACACTCATACTCACTACTCATGTTACACCCATATAGATACTCTTCCGTATCTTGTATATACCATTCATGTCCCCACAGATTCAACACTAGTCCTTGTTCTTTGTTAACCAGTTGGTACTCGTCCGTATCATCATCTCAGAACATGCGTCAAGCGTTTGTTTCTACTTGATACTCGTCCATATCATAGTCTTAAGGATGCTCGTCCGCATCTTTAATCCATACACCGTGTCAAACACTTTTGTCTTCTCGAATTTAGACACTCGCCTGTGTCTACTTTTCCCCAGAAGAGTCCTCTCAGATTCAACACTTGTCCGTGTTCTTTGTTAACCAGTTGATACTCGTCCGTATCATCATCTTTGAACACGTGTCAGTTTGTTTCTACCCGATACTCGTCCGTATCGTAGTCTTAGGGATGCTCGTCCGCATCTTTAATCTATACACAATACCAAACACTTATACCTTTTGTTTCTTGGATATAAACACTCGTCCGTGTTTACTACTCCCCAGTAGATCGCCAACAAAGCAAATTTTCCTTCTTATCTGACACTTGTCCTGTGTCATGATAAACCCTGAGAGCAGCCGTACCCTGCTAGGTGGTCGTCCTCCACCTCTTGATGGTCGTCCTCCATCATGCTCATCCGATGGCCGTCCCCATCGTTGATTTTAGAAGCCGTCCCCTGCTAGGTGGTCGTCCTCCACCCGTTGATGATCGTCCTTCATCATTTTATCCAATGGCCGTCCCCATTGTTGATTTTTGGTTATCTGGCATTCGTCCTATGTCATGGTAAACCCTGAGAGCAGCCGTCCCCTGCTAGGTGGTCGTCCTCCACCTCTTGATGGTCGTCCTCCATCATGCTCATCCGATGGTCGTCCCCATCGTTGATATTTTCGGCAGCCGTACCCTGCCAGGTGGTCGTCCTCCACCTTTGATGGCCGTCCCCATCATATTCCTTTTATTCCCAACAGAGCAGCCGTCCCCTGCTAGGTGATCGTCCTTCACCTTTGATGACCGTACCTCATCATCTGTTTATTTCATTTATTCTTTAACCCGATGGCCGTCCCCGTCGTGGTCCCTTTTCTTTTAGCCCGATGGTCGTCCCCATCGTTGGTTACTTTTCTTTGTGAACTTGATGGCCGTCCCCGTCATGTTTCATTAATCCCCAGAGAATTTTACAAGCTTTATCTTGATGGCCGTCCCCATCATAATTTCTTATTTTCTCCCAGCTAGTCGGCCGTCCCCGTCTTGGCTTTACCTTTTATCCCCAGCATGTCGGCCGTCCCCGTCATTGCTTTATTTTCAGCACTTTTCTCAGCATGTCGGCCGTCCCCGTCATTGCTCTTTACCCAGCAGTCGTCCTCTGTTCGACGGTCGTCCTCCGTCGCCCACACTTTACATTATACTTTATTTTCTTTTACAATCTATATCCCTTTTCTTCTTCATTCTGTGAGTGCAAATTTTGGACTGTCTTTGGTATTCAACCACAAGTTATCTTGTTTGCCTGTTAAGCCGTTGCTTACATCCTGCACAGCTAACTCATGTTTGAATAGGGGCAGCTGTAAACACCCCAAATTTGCCCTCACCCATTCACACCATGGCTTGTGATCATTTCATATGCATAAACACAATCATATCACCTCATATTACATTTTTTATTCACTGCATAGATTCTAAGTCATCTGCACCTAGGGTTTGTGATCTGAGCAATCCAAGAGCCTCTTGAGCCACTCCAAAGGCCATCAATCACTTCAAAGGGGTCTACATGTGTTCAAGTATCATATTACATCCTCTCAAAGTCAAAAATGCAAAAGGATCACAAGAACTGGGATTGGTGTGGAAGCAGAGCCAAGTTTGACTGCACAGTTGACCTAAAATTAGGGTTTTGGTTTCAGAGGCCATAAATCCAAATTTTTTGGTCATTCTTGTTTCCATTGGTCTCTATATGGTATAGGGAGTATGCATATCAATTTTCATGAAGAAATTCCATGGGGAAGTCATTTGATCAAGAGTTGACTTTTCAGACAAGTCAGTGCAAAATCAGGGCATCTGAGGCCCCCAATGACCCAACCAAGGGGTGATCTTCATCATTTTGAGTGTATATGATCTTTATTTGATCATGGAAGAAGGTTGAAGTTCACAAAAATCAAGAATTACAAGTTTTTGCAAAGTTGACTTTTTAGGGCATGGTTGACTTTTCAAGAATATGTCATTTTATGCCATTTTTCAAGCCCTACTTTTTGATCCAAAAATGCTTCAAATGGAAAAACTTTGGTCATGAAAGTTGTAGAATACATTTTTCCCTTTTCAAAAAGTACAAGAACATGACCTAATTCATTTTGGATCAAAAGTTATGGTGTGACAAAGTTGGCAAAAATCACTAATTTTCAAGTTATGCACTAAAAGGAAAATATGCAAAATCATGAACCAAGGCAAATTGTAACTTCTAATTGTCATTAAACCATTACACAAGCATCATGCAACTTCTAAAAGTCATATTTGAACCAAGATCCCTCATGCTTCATAGTTTGTATAGCAAGAAAGTTCCATATGAACCAAAGTTGAAACAACTTGCAAAACTCATGATCACACTTCCTACCACTTGCTACATTGGATGCTGAACCTTGCTAGCCCTTCCCCTCACCTTTGCTGCGCCAGCCCCATGCTTGTACTAGCCTAGAACCAAGCCCATGCCTCTCTTACAACAAAGTTGACATTTTGCAAAAGTGAACTTACCAATCAATAAAGTCCAGGTCACATCATCTGACCTATGAGATTATTTTATACTATCCATTTGCAAGCTAAACATATCAAGAAGCCAAGCTGAAACACACCACAACACAACATACACAAACTCACCCCATTTTGCATTTCTCTTCGAATCTGCCTCCACACCTCACAAACATTCAAGCAAGTCTCACCATCATCCTCACCTTGTCACACTGAACCTAAACCAACAAAGAAACAAGCCAGAAGCACACTAGAACATAGCATACCACAAAACCTGCAAAAACTCTTCCCTCTTCGAATCTCATTATCCAGCCATCAAACACCCCATTTCTCTTCACCAACAAGTCAAACACATTGAAAAGAACCAGAATCCACCATGAATGCAGCCTGAAACACTACCAATCACAACTGCCAAACCTGCCATATCAGAACTCAAGCTTCCAAAATAGCCACTAGCAAGAGGTTGTGAACATTCCATTGGCTTCAGGGGGTCCAGAGAAGGCATTTTGCACCAAAGCAAGGTCAGGAGAGCTCCAATTCACAGTTCATCACTTCAGGTAGCTTCAGGTTTTCAACTTTTGAGAGCTTGATTTTCTTGTTAAAAATTGATTGTGCATGCTTTGCTGGTCATGGGGATGGTTTTAGATTTAAGAATGAGTGAGAAATGAGGATTTACCAGGGCTCTGAAATTTTGCCCGTGAAACTTCATGGCTTCGATTCCCTTAGTTTAAGCATGAGAAATTTATTTTGAGAGTTGATTCGAGTAAGGTTTGAGTAGAAGAACATTTCCCTGGCATTAATTTGAAGAATGGTGGCCTGAATCGCATTCTAGGGTTTTGGGGTCGCCGGGGAAGATGACCGGAGCTCCCCTCCGATCACCTGAATTTGTTTTGCCCTAATCTCAGGTCATTAATTCCATTTGAATGTGGAGCGTATGATCCTTTGACTTGTTTGACTTCCCGCTAGCTTGAATGGCCCAGATCCTTTTGTTTTGCCCTAATCACTTTTAATTAGTTTAATTAATCATAATTAAATTAATTTATCCAGAGTGAATCTAGACCCTTCATTCACGCGCGCGGTCAACACTTTTGAATCCAGAGCTCATCCCAGCCTTCCATTTGTTTGACTTCATTTTATTTCAATTTTTATTTCATTTCTTTTCATTTAACTTCCATAATTTATTTAAAATAGTAAAAATTGTCTAAAAATTATGAAACTTTTTCTCAAGACTTTCATTAATTTTTATGACACAAAAATATTTTTATTTTCATTTTTAGCATTTAAAAAGTATTTTAAAATATTTAAAAGTTTATTTTAATTGATTAATGGAAATTAATTTATTAAAAATACTTTTAGGTATTTAAAAATCACCAAAAAATTCATGAAATGTTCTAAGACATTTAGAAACATTGTCCAACCTTCAAACCAAATTTCTTTTTTGATCTTGATGCATTTTAAGAATTTCTCATTGAATTAAAATCATTTCTGTGCATTATTTTGATCCAAAGTTCAAAAAATCATTTATGTCTATTCATGAAGAGTTGGACATTGATTCTTTTTGCATTGCATTGTGTTTAGCATGTAGTTTGTGAGATTAAATGGCCATGATTTGATCTTTCATTTTCCATTTGTTTGGTAATTATCTTGTTTAAGAACCCTAAAACCCTAAAAAACTTGTAAAAATCATAACTTGAATTGGGTTAAGAGTTGAAACCTCTCATTTGGGTATTGGTTTAGTATAGGATTAGGGGTCCTTTGGGTGGCATTTTCAATTTTTTATCTTAGGGTTTGCTTCTGGTTTTGATTTTTGTTTGTTGCATTGATCATAAACCCTAATTTGGGCTTCCATATGCATCCATCTTGCATTCTATTGCATAACATGACTTGCCATGACATTTAAAGCACCCATTTGATTCATTTGACATCATAAGACATATTGAAAGCATGTTTGATCATTGCATCATGTATTTTCCATGTTGTATGTCATGTGCACTTCATAACTTTTCATGTATGTTCATGGTTCCTAACTTGCTCCATTTGCATTCATAAGCTTGTATGATCATCCACATGTTTTGTTTCTGGTTTGTAGCATCTCATAGCATCATTAACATCACATATTTTCTTCTGGTTTTGGTTTGCATCATGCCATTCCATCCCATTTGGCATTGCATTGCATTTCTTTTCTAACCTTTCAGGTGGTAAGTGATTTTGGGAAGTGAATTTGCCTTCACTTCTCATAACTTCTCTTCATCTCTCTCTTGCATCCATTGCTGCATTTTTGTTTGTTTTTGAGATTGAGCTTGCTCATTCTTCTTCCTCCCACTTTCTTTCTTCAAGTGACTTGACTTCTTGAATGAAGCAAGTTGCTTTGCTTCTCTTGATCCTTTCATCTGCTTCCTGGTGGTTCCATTGAAGATTGTTCTTGCAAACCTCACAAACCTTAGGAACAACCATGTATGACAATGATTAGGGTTTTGATTAGTCTCCCCTCTTAGTTTTACCTTTGTGTCTCTTTTGAGTCTTCTCTTCTCACCTCATAATCAGGGACTAAACCCTAAAGGCTTTAAGGCTTTGTGATTAAGCTTATGCCTGCATCCTTCTCTTAGGATGGAGTGTATAACTTTAATCCTAAGTGTTAAACCCTTAATGTGTTTAACTCCTTTAATCAATTCACATAATAATCATCAAGACATCACACTTGTAACTTGGGCCTTGCATTAGGGTTCTAATTCTTCCTTAACTGGTTAAGAAGGACTAACCCTAGTGTTAATGGACAAGTCCCCCTCAAGTTGTCTTACAAACCCTAAAATTCACTTCATCATCATATCATTAAATAAAATCCACTTAACCAAAGGCTTGTTTTGTCATGAGTTTAATCCCTAATCATGGATTAAGTTGAGGAGCTTTCCTCAGCTTAAACATTCTCATCTATTATCCTTCTTTTAGGATGGTGTAATGAGTCTGTTTAATCTTTGATTATGGCTTAACCTCATTACTCAACACTAAACAAAAACACCAAAAACATCTAAATAATCACAAGTAGGTTAATGATCTTAATCCTACACCAAAGGTGATTAAGTGTGAGAATCTGACTTCACACTTAAGGTATTCCCATTACCCCTAATCAGAGGGAAGATGTGATGAGTTTACTAAATCCATTGGTTTAGACTTAAGCTCATTTTCTTATGACAAAATCCAAAAACAATAAAAGACTGAAAACACAAAAACAAACAATAATCGTCTCCTCCGGGATTCTTTTCTCATCTCATTCACTCACAAACGAGAACTTGTTTCTTCCGTCTAATGCAAGACAGTTTGCACCTGAGCCAGACAGGTCATACACTTGAGCATTGACAAGCAAGCAGTTCACAAGTCAATTCACCTTTCAGTCTCTTTGGGTCGAACTACGGTGTTCTGACTTCCTCATTGCACGAGAGGATACGTAGGCATAACTTAACAGTTATCGAACAAAAGTCTCTGTATATTCCCCCTCTTTCAGCTTCACTCTTTAAGCCTCATGATCTTGAGCAATTCATTCTTATTCCTTACACTGACACATCATTTATACACTTCACTTCTCTTGCACTGACACCTGTATATCCTTTTCTAGCTCTTTATACACAAATTGCACTGACACTACCCCTTTAAAACACAAATCTCTTTAAGCGTGGATCCCGTCGAGTACGACGGACAATCTGGGTGCTAATACCTTCCCAGGTTGTAACCAACCCCCTTTCTCAGTCTCTCTGGTTCGCAACCGTCTTATCCATCTTTTTCTAGGTCTATGCAGCATTGCCTTTCCTCCGGGATAAAAATGCCTAGCTGGCGACTCTATTCATCTCCAGTGAGTTCACTGCTGTGTGTTCTCATTGTCCCTCTCGCCGACCGTTCGCGTCTGTACCTTTATTTGGGCAGTCCCATCTATCGGGAGCGACACATACATTTCCCCATTTAGAAAACCATGGATGGGATGCTTCATATATGGTGGAGAGAGCCATACTTACTCCAAAAAATTATGATGTGCATATGTTGAATGACATGATTATCACTAAGTTCCCTGGAGATGAACATATTTTGTTATCTTTTGATGAGGTTGAAGGTGATACTTATAATCTATATCAACAGGAATACTTACACACAATTACTCATGGTACTTTACCACCACATATTTTAAAGAATAAAATGGAGGCTCCACTGATGTTGTTGTGAAACATAAACCCTAAATTTGGGTTATGTAATGGGACAAGATTGTTATGTCATGATTTTTTTTATGAATTTGCTTGATGTTTAAATACTTACAAGCCATAACACTGGAAAAGAGCTTTCTTTCCAAGAATTAAGCTCAAAACCACTGAAGGTGCGGGACTTCCTTTTGTGCTTATTAGAAAACAGTTTCCTGTCAAATTGAGCTTTGCAGTCACTATAAATAAATCACAAGGACAAAAAATTCCAAATGTCAGAATCTATCTTCCACGTCATGTTTTCAGTCACAGACAATTGTATGATGCTTTATCAAGAGGTGTTCCGCGGGCTGCAACAAGAGTGCTAATTAAAGACGAAAAATTAGAGGGGGGAGAAAGGGAGTTTACCAAAAATATAGTTTTTAGAGAAATTTTGTTGTCACAAACTCATGTATTTATCTATTATGTTTAATCGTTTGTCTATACTTTTGCAATGTCACACTTGGCGTGTACTCACTATATTAACCTATATTATTGACTAACAAAATTTACCTTATTTGTTTTGAAGTGAAACGATATATATATATATATATATATATATATATAAATATATATATATATATATATATCTGATTTAGATTCCATGGTTGACCTTCCTATTAAGCAACAATGTCACTCAATGTCTCTATTAATGTTTAAGTTTATTTGCTTCATAAACTTTGACAAATATTATATTCTTATTATTTTATCTATATCTTCTTATGGTTTTGGGTAACCTATTACAATATATAAAGACAAAATTTTGCTTTTTTGTAACATATTTTCTTTTACCATGATACCTCTTTCTAACCTATAAATTATTTCACTCACATTATTGATTTAATTGAAAAAAATGGTTGAATAATGGTATGCCACAATACGGTCCTCGGTAATTCATAAGAAAAATTAATTTGCAAATATTACATAGTACAATTTTTTTGTAAGTATCTGAATAAATATGCTATACAACATCATAAAAATAGTTTATGTTATAATCAAACTTATAAAAATTGACACTGTTAATATTTTCACCCGGTGCACCTTAAAAAAACGGACAAACGGGCACGTGAGTGTCCGTTTGGACGCTAGTTTATTTAAAAAGAAACACAATTTACCTTGGTTTTGTGTTATAACCGAGGTAAAATATAAGCGTGTATTTTCAGTTTCTTCACTGTCCTTTAAGAAATCTTCACCGTCCATTTAATTACTATCAATGCTCAGGACATTATCATTAGTGATTCTCGTGAAATCTAAAACCCTCATTATAAAAACATTCTAAATATTTAAATTTGATAGTAGTGAATTCACAAGAAACCCAAACGTTATTGTGAAACTATCTATGTTTAATTAGAGCGCCATGAGATTTTATAAAGTAAAAATATCATTGTCATAGATTGCAAGAGCAGAAAAAATTAGGTTTGTTTAATATGTGATTGATGAGAGTGTATTTACTTTTCCAAAGATTTAATGATGAATTTCAAGTGCAAAATATTATCATGGGTGCAAGGTTTGTGTTCTTAAATAATCATATAACTGAATATTTATTTAATTTAGCTAACCTTTATTTTTGTTTTAAATCAGAAACAAATGAATGCAAGCCATAGAGAAAATATTGCATTTAATATTTGATCTTCCCCATAATCAATGAAACGAGGATCCCTAACATTTGACGATGAAGAATAACATTTTAACTTTAATATTCTATGTAAATAATGTTTGTAAACAAATTAATTTATTAATATTCTGTGTAAAGAATATAATGATTTTATTTTATTTTTTATTTTTAAAAACTATCTAACCCCTCGATTTTTAAATAAATCGAGATATATGAGACTGTTTTTGTAATTAATTAAAATGCAAATGTTGGGGCTCAAACTCATTATCATATAACTTTACCCCTCAGATTTTCTTTAAACGAGGTGTTAAGTGACAACTTTTCATATTGTCCTTCGTTACGCCGTCTTGGTAGTCGATGTTACATCTCTCTCGTGTGTGGCATTATAGAGTTATTTGTAGTAGTGTTTGAATTGGACAACCATTGACCAATACCACGAGATTCCAAGAAAAAATACAAGCTCTAATCCAAAATTTCCACTTGTCATTAAATCAAATTTTAAACAATATATACTCTAAAATCTCCCAACTTTCATAGACATATGACTTTTCAAAATCCACTTTACAAATGAGATAAAATAGATAAAATATCCTAAATTTTTTAATCAAATCAATCACTTCATTCACAATCACTTCATTCACAATCACTCCATCATCTACCAACTATCTACATTTTAAAAAGGTAAATTGATATGGAAAAGTTTTTCCATGACCTTCCCTAAAATATAAGTTAAAAATTTAGCCACATAATAAATGAATAAAAAAAATGGGCCAAAAATCACTTAACTAGATAGAAAGTTAATCCTTAAAATTAAAGTTTTACTTGACATGGGAGGAATTCATTTGTTAAGCTGGAAGGTGTGGTTTTTTCTTAAAGGAATCACTTTAATGTATTATATAATTTAACCATTAATATCGTTTTAAAGAAAGATGACACATTTCATACATGGATTTGGAAAATTATTTTTGGTTGCAAATTTTTCAATCAAAGGAGGTTATTAGATAATGATGTCAAGATGAAACATTGTAAATTTTTGGTTGCAAAATTTTCATACCAGGAAACGTCTTATATGTATTTTAGTTGTGCTAGTGGATGTGACTTACTTGAAAATTCTCAACATTAGGTTGTGAATTTAGTCTCTGTTTGGCTAAAACTAAATCTCAGTTGTGAAATATCCATTGACGTTTATTTTGAGCCATGACCTTGATTATAATTTAATAGATTCTAAAACAATATATAAGACAAACTCTTTAGGATGATAAATAGTTATAATTCGAACTTTTTAAATAGTCCAAGTACAAGTTATCGGAACTACGGAAAGTATTTCATGATACATCTTACAATTTAAGTTGTTGAGAAATCTAAGGAGTATTGTTAATTTGTAAGTGTTAATGGACTAAACGTTCAAGATCTAAGAGACTTTGACATCATATATTTCCTAAAAACTTTAAGATAATATATCTTTGTATCATTTATTTTATTTATCCAACATTTCTCAATTTCTAGTTGATGTAGGACTTAATCAGTCACACTTAAATGCAACAATCTCTTCCATAAGTATGAATCATTCACATGACTAACCTTTATGATACTACGATCCACACCCGCTATCCCACAAACCCCAATCATGGCTTTGATACCACATATGGGAAAGTCCTTGGAGTGTCTTGGGAACTAAATATTCAAAATCCAAAAGGCATTGACATTACATATCCATCTAAAGCCTTAAGGAAATATGTATATATATATATATATATATATATATATATATATATATATATATATATATATATATATATAATGTACCAATACACATATACACATTTTCATCCATATCAACTTGCATAGCCGTTGTTTCAGCTCAATGGAACACGTTACCTAAACACCCTTGTCAAGAAGACCTTTGATGCAAAAAGCCTTGTTCAAAGGTGTATGGTGATCATCACATTGAGATTTCTATTCGATGTGAGTCTTACCACTTATACTTGAATCCAACAATCTCTCCCACAAGTGTTAGTTCATCCATTTTCATGGTTATGCTACCTGTCAAATGGAGACTTTTTCATTCATATCAACTTGCATCGTGGTTGTTTCAGCTTAACGGAACACACCAATTGAAATGTTTTGTCAATAATACTTTAGATACAAAGAGTCATATTCTGATCGGGCTCTGATATATGTATAATATCAATAAGACGATCTAAGAATCTATGTATTAGGATAAGAGCAAACACACAAGTGAGAGAGATACCACATTTTAATCTAAAATCTTAAGGCAGTGAATATATGAGTTCTTTCTCTAATATCTCCAAAAACATTTCCACTTTCTATTGATGTGGAACTTAATCACTCATAATTGAATCCAACATAAGCATAAATCTCTAAATAACTAAGAATGTTCCAATGCACTATTTTGCATTATACTAATGATATTCAGCCAAACAAAGACTAAATTCTAAAAATTATCAACAAAAATAACACTTTGCAAATATTATTAGATCTTATGTTGAGGATCTGCTGCAAAATATGAACAAGAAGAAGATGAAAATGGTATGATGAAAGTGACACAAATAAATTCCAAAGCGTGTGTTTACACAAAGCTTTAGGTTCGATTCACCTACACCAATTTAGGCAAATTGGATGCAAATGGGTAATAGGCGAAACCCCTTCAGGATATTTTGAAAATCTTAACATAAATTGCACATTCACATTAAGCATATCGATCAACGATATTTTACAGAATAAAGTTCTCTCATTTATTCTCGTGCAGTAGAAAAATAAAAGAATGATTTAGCTATAAGTTTTGGCACTTAAAACATGTAATTTTCGTATATCTTTTATGCCTAACAAGTATCTCTATTTATAGAAAAACATATACCAATTGGTGAGGAGAAACAATGTTTAAAGGGTTTCAAGATGACAATTAATGAACATACATATATTAACATCGTTCAAACAATTCATGAAAAGTTGTTTTGGTCTGTTGGTGGCTTATGTTATCCACGCACCTAGTGACCGAAGGTTCTCTGGTTCAAATATGAACATATGCGACTTTTGACCTTTATTTTGTTAATTGAACAAATAAATCCAAAACATGTTCAACTCAAGTGTCAAACCCATGACATATGAATCTATATAAAAACAAACAACCACTACACCAACATGAGCAATTTTAAATAAAATGATTCATAAAATGAATTTAATTATTATTATCACTTTTTCAATTAAATATTTTGGAAATTTCGCCAACAATCTCCCACCATTTTCTAAATATATCTAAATCCATTATTCAGGAAATTTCATGGTTTCAGATAAAGGTATCTTACAATTCAAACTAATACTTAGTAAGTTAAGTTTTCATTCATCCCTAAATAGATTGCTACACAAGCTTTAAACTAATTATTCATTAGAACAAGTGTGCATAACTCACACATGAAATCTCAGTATCATTGATCGAATTATTAATATGACACATTTAATAAGGCATTGTGTCTCATATCCTTTTCATGAGAATTCAAAAGTCATGCCCTTGAACTCAATGAAGCGGCACCACTTTATTCTCACATAGATGGATTATATTAGAAACACACCCATAATTATGCATCTCAGCAAACATATGTTATATGTCTATTAAGAGGAAAACTCCATCTTACCATACTTATTCTTATGGTCTAAGTACTTTTATCTATTGTGATGTATCTATCATTAAGTGTACTTTCATCATTGAACTCAAGAGTTAATGTTAATCAAGTGTGAGTTGAGTTTCCACTATTGACAATTAATTAGATATGAGCTTGTTCCACATCCCTAATGATGTCTTCATTGTATTCAGTTATATCCAAAGATATTATATATTTGTCAATCCATTCTTCAGAGAATTGCATGATTTTTTCAAACTTTAATAAATTCTTAATATTCCATTTTTCAACTAATCATGCATATGATTACTTTATGGACTCTTGATAGTATTTATCATCTATCATCAAATCATGACATATTTGTCATATTAGTATAGTTATTATATACAACATATATTATATATTATTGATAGTTTTGATAAACTAATATCATAACAGTTTTGTTATTTATTTTGTCATGTACCCACTATAAGAAATTTTCCATTCAGTGACACTCATATTAAGTGACAACATTAATAACTTTACTTATAGGTACTCTATACCTACATATATTTTATTTCCTGCGTAGGTAGATGGTTTAAAAATTACCTAAATTAATCCATATGGACGTCATCTTGCTTAAATAATTTATGGTTTTAAGGATGAATAAAATTGTATCTAGTTGGTTTGGTATGTTTCATGTCTTGTATTAGGGTTGAGTACCCTTTATTTTAGCTTTTAATACAAATTCTTGAATTTTTATCCTCGTATTTTTAAAATTTTGATTGGTATTTTACTCTCCATTTCAATTTTCTAAGAATTTTAATCATCCATTTTATTTGACAATTTATAATTTTATAGCTCCCTTACACCCCTCACCCTCCAATTATTAAATTTTATGATTTATAATTAATTAATCCCATTAAAAAAGTTTACGATGATTGAAACAATTTTATTTTTTTAAAAAATAAATCGATTAATAATTTATGGTAATTTAATTCTAAATTTTTATATTTTATAAATATAATATTTTAATATTATTTAAATAAAAATAATTATAAATGACATGAAATATCAGATATATCACTTAATTCATGTCACATAATTAATTAGTTATTACATCATAAAAAAAGACATCCAAATAGAATGACAAATTAAAATCTCAAAACTTAAAATGTAGGGATCAAAATATTAATTTTTAAAATGAAAAATCAAAACTTCAAAAAAAAAATTGCATCTAATCTTTCTGGTTAAAAATGAAAGTATATTTCACAATATTAGTTCAACACATATTTTAAATGTTACATATAAAAGTTAGATATGATTCCTCAACACAAAATCATCTCATCATCTGTACAAAGAAGATGAGCAAAATACTATATAAGATCTCTAAAGAGAGAGCCTTGTATGTTTACTTCAACCATTTTCGTTGATACGATTCTTTATATATGATTCTTTATTGAGGAAGGAATAACAAACTAACTAATTTTTTAATTAAATATCCTTAACATATAAGATTTGATTCTCTAATTAACATCTCCAGGCAGAACCTATTGGTTTAATCATGTGCTCTGATATATATATAACTCAACTAAATCCCTTAATTTAAAAACAAATATTCATGAATTTTTTTTTCTTGCAGTCCCTTTAGACCAGGGTCCTATGTTGATTACTTTAGGGGTACATGCCCCAGTCTATTTAAGATAACTTTTTAAGGTTTATAGCAGGGGTATATATTTTGTGAGGTAGCAAGGGGAGATCTGTTAATGTCTTTATTCTAGATACTGCATGCTTATTTGATGTGTGGCTGTAATTTTGTTGTACTCGTGTACACAAAATTTTCCAGTCAGATTTAACTAAAAAACAAGAAACATGATTTAATAATGCATGTATCAAATCGTCGGCAAAAGTACACGACTTGATAAATATATGCCAACATAATATAAAGTTTATGAATATCTCACTTGTGAATTTTATTTTGAGAGCTAGAGTTATATCAAGATCAAACGGTAATATAATACATCTGATAACTTTTTATCGTAAGGATTATTTCTATAAAATTTAACATCAATCAAAATTCATTTGATATGTTAGAAAAAAAATCAAAATTATCGGTTTTATTAAAGTTTTGTTAGATTTTAATTTCTATTCATTACATTAACATATTAAATGATTTTCAATTGATTATTCCATTAACTAGGCGTTTCCGTTTTAAGCCTCATTTTCTCTTATATGATGGAGGTTTCTCCTCTTTCAAAAAGTAAATTTACCTTAAAATATTTGTTTATTAAGAGAATGAAAATATATTTTGAAAATTGCATTTAACGTGAAAATAGGACGAAAAGTCGGAAAAAAATCGATCGGATGAATAGTGTCTGTACGGATGAATAGTGGTGTCCGTACGGATGAATAATGGTGTCAGTACGGATGAATAGTGATTTGTACGGGGGGTGAATAGTGATTTCAGTAGGGGTGAATAGTATGTTCGTACAAATGAATAGTGATGTGCGTACGATGAATTGTGATTTCAGGTTTTTCGACTTTTCGATAGTTTCTCGTTTGACATGTTTCGGACTATTATGGTTTTGTGCTTTGTTTGTTGGGTATTTGCTATTATAAATATGTATCTCATATATGTTTGGTGTATGTGACAATCTTAGGGTTTACACCAACAAGGTAGAGAAATGGTTTAAAGGTATTAGGGTTTCAGCACAAAGAAAACTTTGGATTACACTTTGGGTTTGAGTGATTCATATATTGAGAGTTGGAGAGGTTGAGAAACACTTGGGTAGAAAATAGGATTGTTCTTGGGCGCCTTCAGGGTTGTTCTTGGGAACCTGAAGGCGAAGGCGAAGACTATTTTCGTGTAACTCATATGTAATCTCTTGTAACAACTTTCCGAGTATAGTGAATTGGAGAGTTGTTCTCTCCCCCAGAGTAGATTGTTTGATCGAACTGGGGAAACAAACATTCGTTTTGTTTCTTGCCTTATTTTGTTATATTACATGTCTACGGATTATTATTGTTGTAGACCATTTATTTTAGTTGTTATTATTCTTTGCTCCACAAATTGATATTGAATTTTGTTGTAATTCAGAACAAGATTTACAACAAGTGTTGCGGTGAGCGTGGAGCAAAGTGAGCACCATGGTTAGTAGATGGCAAATCAAAAAAATTTCTGGTAACAACGAATTCGGGTTGTGGAAAACTAAGATACAAGCAATTTTAATTCAAGATAAGTGTATCGACTCCTTGAAGAGTGAAACATTGATGTCTGCAGGGCTTACACAAGTATAGAAAACCAGGATGATAAATAAGGCCATGAGTGCCATTATCTTGTGCCTCGAGGATACAGTTCTAAGAGAAGTCGTCAGGGAGAAAACTGTGGTTTCTATGTGGACAAAACTTGAATCATTGTATATGAAAAAGTCTTTAGCTCACAGATTGTATCTGAAACAACAACTATATTCATTCTGAATGGTGGAAAACAAATCCATAGTTGAGCAGCTTACAGAATTTCACAATATTATCGATGATCTTGAGAATACTGAAGTGAAGATTAATAATAAGGACATGGCTTTGCTCCTGTTGAGTTCATTACCCAAAATTTCACAATATTATCGATGATCTTGAGAATATTGAAGTGAAGATTAATAATAAGGACAAGGCTTTTCTCTTGTTTAGTTCATTACCCAAATCCTTTGAGAAATTTAAGGATGCCCTTCTTTATGGTAAGGAAGGTACTATTACTTTGGAAGAAGTTCAGACAGTGGTGAAATCCAAAGAATTTTCAAAGTCGAAAGATTTAAAGATTGAAGGTAGTGGTGAAGGTCTTAAATGTGTCCAGAGGAGGAGGTCAACATAAAGGGATGTCCAAATCAAATAGGTCTGACAAGTCAAAGGTAAAATGTTTTAATTGTCAGAAAATCAATCACTTTAAAAGGGATTGCCTTGAAAGAAAGGTCAATGAAGATTTTATTCAAGATGCAGTTGCCTTGGGTGAGGAAAGTTATGAGTATGCCAAAGAACTAATAGTATCGAGTTTGGAAATTGAAGATTGTTAGGTTATTGACTCAGATTTCTCTTATCACATGTGTCCAAGAATATAATACTTTGAAACTTTCAAAATGATGCAAGGTGGAGTAGTTCGCCTTGGTAATAATAAGACATGCAAGGATCATGGTATTAGTACGATCAGATTTAAAATGTTTAATGATCGTGAACTTCTTATTTACAATGTGAGGTATGTTCCAGAACTCGAGCGAAATGTTTTATCTATAAGTATGTTTGATGATCTAGGTTATTATACTAGAGTTGAACATGGAGAGTTGAAGATTTTGTATGATAAAATAATTATTGCTAAAGGGTCTAGAATATGTGGTCTATATATTTTAGAAGGTTCAAATGTTGTTATTCATTCATCGTTAACTAGTGGAGACTTTCATGATAAGGAAGAGCTATGGGATTTGAGTTTAAGGTGTTATGAATGCCTTGAGAAAGTTTCAAAGAAATATAATGAATTATGCATAAATCGAGAGATAAAAATGCATGTTACTGCTGAGTTGTTATTGAGTTTTTGTGGGAAGAGCTGAGGTTAAAACATCTTACTTGGTTGGTAGAGAATTTATTCAGAAGAAGAATAGTGAAAACCAAGGGCGAAACCTAGTAGAAACTATAACGGAGAAAACTCAGTTTGAGGTGGAGTTTCCAACTATGGATGCTAGCAGTAATGAAGGAAAGGTTATAAAGATCTCTGATTATCATTTGACTCATGATAAGGTAAGGAGGGTTATTGTAACATCTCAAAGGGACGATTATGCTAGCCTTAGATATTATGTTTTTAATGTGGCTGAAGGACTGCAAAATAAAAGAAGAAAAACCTTCAGGGAGACATTTGAAAAAATGTGAAGTCAAGGGTGGTTGAAAAATCATACTTGTAGGCTTGTTTAATTACCTAGGAAGAAAAGGGTAATTGGAAACAAGTGGAAAGATCAAGATTCAAAGGTTGTTGGAATTTGATCAAAGTTATTGATTAAAATTTCAACTTGGTAGAGAGCAACAACGTTGTTGATTGTTAAATTGGTACCAACACGGTTTAAAGTCAAGGTGGAGATTGTTGAAAATGTGTCTTAAAACCTTTGTTGATGAAGAGAAGGAAAACATATTTGGGAGATTGCATTTACCGCAAAAATCGGAGTTTTAGAAAGTTGGACGAAAAGCCGAAAAAAATAGTTTGGATGAATAGTGTCTGTATGAATGAATAATGATGCTTCGAACGTATGAGTAGTGACTTTTGTACGTATGAATTGTGACATTCGTACGGTGAATAATGATTTCAGGTTTTCGGGGTTTTTGAGAGTTTCTCGTTTGGCATGTTTCGGGCTATTGTGGTTTTGGGCTTTGTTTGTTGGGTATTTTCTATTATAAATATGTATCTCTTATATGTATAGTGTGTGTGACAATCTTAGGGTTTACACCAACAAGGGAGAGCAAGAGTTTAAAGGTATTAGGGTTTCAGCACAAAGAAAACCTTGGATTATACCTTGGGTTTTAGTGATTCATATATTGAGAGTTTGAGAGGTTCGAAAACACTTGGGTAGAAAATAGGGTTATTCCTGGGCGCCTTCAGTGTTATTCTTGGGAACATGAAGGTGAAGTCTATTTTCTTGCAACTCATTTGTAATCTCTTGTAACAATATTTTGAGTATAGTGAATTGGAGAGCTTCTCTCTCCCTCAGAGTAGATCGTTTGATCGAACTGGGTAAACAAACCTTCGTTTTGTTTCTTGCCTTATCCTGTTATATTACCTATGCACGAATTATTATTTCTATAGACCATTTATTTTGGTTGCTACTATTCTTTGCCCCACAAATTAATATTGTTTTTTTTTTTTTGTAATTCACAACAAGATTCACAACAGATATGTTAAAGAGAAAGATCAAAACTACCGTTTTGTTAAAGTTTTGTAAGACTTTAATTTCTATTCATCACATTGACATATTAAATTATTTTCGATTGATTATTCCATTCATTAGGTGTTTCCTTTTTAAGCCTCATTTTCTCCTATATGAAGGAGGTTTCTCCTCTTTCAAAAACACATCATAATTTAAAATTTTCCTATTTCTTAGTATTTTATCACTCTCTTCCTCTCTCTCTCTCTCTCTCTGATATATCTTTTCCACGAATGTAGCCATAGTACTTTGTTAATGAAGACTACTTGTGAGAAAAGTGTTGTACTAGTGTCGTTTCTTGTTTCATCTTGAAGGTTCGTGTTTGGTTCTTGAGATCAGCCATTGAAAATATTTGTTTGGTTATAGAACCCATCCTAGTAAAAGTCATGTTTGGTTAATGAGATTAGCCTGTAAAATTTATACTTGGTTTATGGGTTCATCTTGTGTAAAATATCTAGTTTGGTTTGGAGATAAGCTAGTGTAAAATCTCTCGATTCACTTGTATCAAAGGTGTTGTTATAGGTGGTTGGTGTCATTTTAATAGGCAACATATGAAACAATATGACATGACATTGTGTTAAGACATTATGTCTCTATGAGCTCAAACCAAGAGGAAAAATATGGAGCAATATGTTCCATATATTGAGTAACATTTTGCCTCGCTCAAAAGACAGTTTGCACCGAGTAAATCTTGTGTCTGGTGAAGATTTTTTTCATTTATTTCTTGTGTGTTTTATGCGCTTTTTGGAATAAAGAAAGAATCATGAAAATCAAAATTTTCAAGATTTAAAAATAACAATCACCTTGATGGAAATTTACTATGTGAAAAATTGCAAATCAATATTAATGTATTGCACTTTTTAGATTTGCTTTAGCTACACGAAATGTTCAAATCCCTAATGAGTCACGCAACTGAATTATATTCTTTTTAAGGAGGATCTCTCCATTTAGAAGAATTGAGCCTTAAGACAAAAAGAATGACAAGTTTAGTTTTTACCGAGTCTTTTGTTTTCTTTGTTATTTTGTGTTGTGAAACTCTATTCGCTAGTGTCATTCCTATTTAGAGAAATAAAGTTTGTTTTGAATTGTAATTAGTTTCATATTTCATACTATATTTTTAACTATCCAAACACTTGGGAAAGTGGTTGATTGTAATACCTCAAAATTTGCCCTCTCATTTCCTCAACATTTTGCATAGCATTTTGCATTCATAAATTCATAAGATAACCAAAAACATTGCATCATATGTAGTATAGCTGAGGCATAGGCATGTGATCAATGATCGGAGCAACCGAAAGCTATGAAGAGGCTACCGAAGGGCCACAACCCAACCTTGTGCAAGGGGGCTCACAATATCCCACAAGTCTTCACTTGAAGCCACAAGCCATGGAAAGAGGAGATTTTATCAAAGAAGGCAAGCAGTGCTATATTTTCTGAGGAAAAGGGCCGAGTTAGGGTTTCATTTCTACTGGGCTTCTGCGTGAAGTTTTGGTTCAAAGAGGATTCCCTTCCACGTGAAGTTTTGGTTCAAAGAGGTTTCCCTTGTATTATATATGATGTCAAAGGCCTAGAGTTCAAATCTTGTCCACAAACTCATTTTGGAAGGGGTTCGACTGGCCAGACGACGGAAAATCGAGGAATCAAGGAAAAGGCAACCGAGCTAGGTAAAAGAGGATCGACTCTGGACTTTTAAGATCGAGATCATGAAATTAGGATTACAATGATCCTATGGTTTAAATTTGGTCAAGAAACGATGGAGGAATCATAAAAAAAATCAAAGAAAAATCATTTGAAAAGTAGTTGGTTTCACCATTTCTCTCCACCTTTCCTTCCACTTTCTTTCCACACTTCCTTTCATTCTTTCCTTCTTCTTTTTCCACTTCAATTCCACTCCATTTCCCTTGGAAACTTCCACCATATTCTACCATCTTCTACCATCTTCTAGAGTATTCCAAGGAATATTCCCTTTTCCAACCCTAACCCTAACTAACTATCAAACCTAATTTTGGATCCCAAGCCTAATTTTTGGGCCCCAAACCCAAACCTAGCTCCTAGCCTAGTCTCTATATAACCCTTAATCACTCTATTGCAAAGGGTTCACACCATTTTCCAATTTTTCACTCTTTCACAAGCACTTTTTCTCTCTCACTTTTCCTCCTTTTTTCCCTCCCTTCACCGAAGCATTTCAAATAAGCTCTTCAAGTTTCACATTGAAACTTGAAGATCTTGAAGCTCAAGCCTCCAAAATTCATTTATTGTGGATTGAATAAGAAGAATCTACTGAATTTTGTTGAAGATTTTGGATTATCGGAAGCACATGAAGGTTCAAACGTGAAGAACACATTTATTTTGCGATTTCTCGGTTTTCGGTTTTCTATTCGATCAAGCTCCGATTCTTGCAACAATTACCGAAGCACTTCTCCGCTTCGTAGGTTGGTGATCTAAATCGCTTCTTCTTTAAGTTATTCTCTTCATCTCGCCATTTCGGCATTCTTTAAGCGCTTTTTAATTGCTTTTCGTTTTGATTGCGTTTTTTTATGTGTGGCTTGCATTTTGTGATTTTTGTTGATTTAGGATTTGAAGTGTTGATAGCTATAGGTTATATCATGTGTAAATAAGTCCCAATTAGGTAGAAATTAGTGCTAGCATGTTTCTAGGAAGGTTAGGGATCGTTTGAAGCAAGATTGTGGCCAAAAGCACTTATTTTAAAAGCTTTTTTTCAATTCTGTTCAGCATTAACCGGTTAACGCATTTGGTTAACCGGTTAACGCGTGCGTTTTTGGCCAAAATTCTACTGTTTAGGTCCGTTAACTGGTTAACGTATACGGTTAACTGGTTAACGTTGTTGAATTTTGTTTTTTTGGATTCTTTGATTGCTCATTCCTAATTTCTAGTGCCTCTAATGTTCATACATGTTTAGGTAGTGATTTTAGGGAATTTTTGAGTCCATTTCCAGTAGCTTATTCCCCCATTTCGAGTCGTTTCGACACGATTCCGTTCAATGTAGCATATTAGGCATTTTTGTGTTCTTTGTGCATAGCTTAAGTTCTTGCTTTTTGTTGCCAAGTTCATGCATCATTTGACATATAATAATCATGTTGTATTCTGTTTTTACATGTTCACATTGCATTAAATCATTTTGCATTTCATTGTATCAATGTATATGGCATTTTGCATTTCATTGATGATGTATGTTGCATGTTGCATAATCATGCATTTGGTTGCATTTTGTTGCATACTTGATCACATTATCCATATCAATTCACTTCTGAATTTTGTATTGAGTTTAATATGTTTGTTGAGCTATCATATCATCATGTTTATATACCATATTCATGAGTTACATTTGTGCATTACTTGTTGCATAATTAACCATATGGCATTCTTGCATAATCTTTCTAATTGTTCATGATTCTTGCCTTTATATATGTTGATTTAGGTTCAAGTGCATGTTCATGATTGAATTGGCATTATTTGTTGAGTTTGTGCATTAAAAAATGAAAATAAGCAATTCTGGATTTTGCATTTCATAGCTGTGTTTGCATATAAGTGCTGTAAAATGTATGTTGTTTGTTATGTGTACATGCTGCATTTGACTTTTTACACCTACTTTTTCATGTTGCATGCTGGCTGTAAAAAAGATGCCTTGTGTTATGCATTATTTCCATAGCTGTTTGGGTATTAGGGGCTGTAATAGGTGTTGTATTTTGGTTTTAGCATTTTTTAGTTCCTTTAGAATTAAGATAGATTTTAGATTGAGTCCTAGAATCATTAGGATTTAATTAGAGTGTGTTTGCCCCATTCCTTTTTAATAAAATGTGCACTAATATTTGTTTGTAGAGGGGAAGATTGAGGTAAGTTTACTTTACCTTATCCTTTATTTTATTTTATGCATTTTAATTCATTTTTTCCTTCCATATTTGTGTTTGGTAGGATTCCCCATTGTTAGGATCAACTTACCTTCCTTAGGAAGTAAGTTGCATCCTTTTCCCTTCTTTCTTTTCCTTTTCTTCCTTAGGATTAGAAAACCTCACAAACCATTAGGATATCCCTTTTGTGAATAATAAACAACTTAGGGTTGGTCTTAGTCCCCTTTAGTTTTTGTCCTTTTTCCGACTTGAGTCATTCTTTCTCACCTCATAAAGAAAAGCAATAAAACACCTAATAAAGGTTGAACGTTCTTGTATGACACGAGACTTTGTTGCGGAATACGTATATACGTCCTGTTTCGGGGCGAGGTGTAGGTACTTCCCGCGATGGATAGGTCTTAGTATGAGAATGTTCACAAACAAATTCAAAACATTTCTCATAAAAGACAAAAATAAATAACAAGCGACTATCCTGCGGGAATTTCTTTTCTCATCTCATTCACTCATAATGCGAACTTGAGATGACTTGTCTCACATGCAAGACGGTAAACGCACTCGTACCAGACGAGCCTGCAACACCTGAGCATAGACATACGCAGTTCCATCTATAAAAAACAAAAACAAATAGTTCCCGCCTGGTTATGCGAACTACGTCGACTCTGATCCTCATTATCCCGATGAGGTACGTTGGCAGCGGGGTAGGGCCTGTTCGAGCACATTCTTTATTTTCCCTACGTTTTCCCCATTCTTTCTTTTTGTTCTCTTTTCAGTTCCCTTCTCATTTCTCATTCCAGTTAGCAGTTCACTTTTTCAGCAGCAGTTATATTTTTCTCACCCTTTGAAGCAAAACAAGCAAGCGTGGATCCCGTCGGGTACGACAGACTGTCATACCCCAAATTTGTCCTACCCGCACCTTTTATTTTACTGTTTCATCATTTTTTAGAAATTCCAAAAATGCGTACCAGTTTATTTTCTGTCTAATACTATAAAAATTCAAAAAATATGTTCCATTTCCTTTTATTCGAAAAAATGCATTCTCTCCTTATTTCAAGTTTTTTATTTATTATTCTTCATTATTTAGTCATTACAAAAAAATTATAAAAAGAAATCAATTTATTTTAATCCATATTCCATTTCTAGCAATTTCTTTCAACACCCAATTACTATTTTCTTTTTCATTACTAACAACTTTCAAGTCCATTAATTTTGACCAATTCCCAAAAGTTACTACAAATTTTCTTTTATTATTTGCATTACATTTACTATTATTATTATTATTCTTATTTTTATTTTTTATTTCTTTTTCTTATTGTTATTATCCCGAATTTCATATTATTATTTGTATTGTTATTAGTTTAGTTTCATTCTTGTTATTATTATTATTATCATAAAATTTATCAAAAAAAATATAGAAAGAAAACGAGAAAGGTTGGAAATTGTCAAATATGTGGAGTATATATTTATTAATGCAGTTTTATTAATGGATGTATATCTGCCCTAGCGGATGGACTTGTGTTTGTGTTACTATAAGAACTGGGGTTTGATTCTTGCCCTCATCCTTTTTCTTTTTTTATGCCTTCTTTTTTGTTCTTCACATTACCTTAATACTATTAGTATTTTCATTTTTCATTTTATTATTAGTATTACTCCCCTATTATTATTTCTTATTACTATTATTATATTTTCTGTATTATTATTATAGTTATTGTTATTATTATTAGTATTATAGTTATTATTATTATTATTATTATTATTATTATTATTATTATTATTAGAATTAGTTGTTTTCTTTCTAACAAACCCATGTGATATTCCACTCAAATTTTTCCAACCGAATTCATTCCCCATCACTAACAAATTCACAGCAAACCACAACACATGCTCTTTAATTCTTATCCAAAAGTTTCTATACAATCTCCATTTCACCCTCATCTTTCCTCCTATAAAGTCAGCTCTCATTCTCTACATTAAGGGAGCTTGGGAATACCTTAATAAATCTCTGGAAAAAAATCTTCAAGACCAGGCTTCAAAACACATTTCCAGAAATAAAAATAATTTTCTTTTAACACACATTTTGCAGAATCTCCACAAAATAAACTCTCTATTCCTCTCTTCAAATCCTTTCAACATTAATTAAACATTCTGCGCATACAACACAAATATCACTCAAAACCATTCATTCACAAAATCATTTACAACCTCTACATCCATTATCATCATCAAAACCCACCCTCACAGAACCGAAAATACACAAACCCAGAAAAAGAACCAACCCGAAAATAGTCACCATTCAAAACCAAAAACCAGAAACGCCGTTCCCAGACCTGAACCAAGAAACACCAAACGTCGTTCGGACACCACGAACCGTCACAAAACGTAAATCTTGAAAATTGCAAGAAAAATCTCTGATCTGAAAATTACCGAATCACCGCTTCATCACCCATACGAATCAACTGGGAAATACTGAATCTGAGCATCGCGTGTGAACCAACCGTGAACCGCCGCCAAACTTTCGAAACCGACGCCGACGAGAGAGAACCCGTGAGCGATTCACACACTGTGAGGAGGCTGAGCGAAAGCCTCAAATTGAGAACAAAATCCGTTGAGAGGACTTGAGAGGTCAGCGCGAAATCAAGGTGAGGGCCGACGGCGTTTGCTTTCCTTTTCTCTTTTGTTTTGGAATGAGAGGTTATTTCACGTTCAAATGCCACTGATGTTGTTTTCCCCTTTGTTAAATTGATTTAATTCCTTTATGTTTTTTGTTTTAAATTTTTTTTTCTTCAAATTATTATTAGGTTGGGCTGTATAAGCCATGTATTTTTGTTTCTAACACGCAGAAATTACAAGATATCCCTTCATACTTTTAGTTTATTATTTATTTTTTATTAGCTGCATTAGATTTGGATCCATTAGATTTTGATCCAATTTGTTTCCTTTTCTACCCATCAATGCAACGCCAAACTTCTCTTTCTTTTTAATTGTTTTATTTATTTATTTATTTATTTTTTTATTTCTTAATTTATATTTCTTTTTTAGGTCTTCTTGATTTTTTTTTATTTCTATTATATGTTGCCTTGTTATTATTACTCTATTTAAGTTTTGTTCTCCTTTTTGGCCAATGATATAAAACAAATTAAATTTTGTCCAATATTTTTAATTGGAGAGTTTAATTAATATGAGCCCCCTATTTTATTTATCATATAATTCAATTTCAATAAAATAAATTTAAGTTAATTTATATTCTATTATATTATTTCAATTATTTAGCATTCTATTAAATTCAATTTAATTTGATTATTCTTATACATTTATTCTAATTGTTGCAATTTAATTTAAATTTTTATTTTTCTTTTTATCGCTTTAATCGAATCGCAAATTAGTGTAAGCCGAGCGCATCGTCCCTCGCCATCAAATTTATCCGAATTCGACATTTAAATTTTTTTATAATTAAAGTAACAGATTAACTGAATTCTGGAGTCTCGCATTCCTCGAATTCTTGTCTTGAATGAACACTCCCGAGGCTCGCCCCGCGGGATGCGGTTCATTCGACTTTCCGTAATTTAAAATATTTAATACACATATCAAATAATGAAAGAATTGAATTCTGGAATCTAGCATTCCTCGAATTCTCGAATAAATTCTCCTGAGGCCCGCCCCTCAAGACGCAGTTTATTTACCCTTTCATTCTAAAAAACCCTAATCAAATCAAGCATTTTTCCAAGCGTACATTATTTAAATCCTTTCTATCTCAAACAAGCTAGCGCTTCAGCCTCCTATCGCGAGCAGACAAGCCAACGCTTAGCAGTTAGAATGCGGTCTAAATAATCGTTCATTAAAACCAACCAACCAACCTTAGTACCACGAACTACTCAGCTCTGAATTTCCCATTGCACAAGGGAATACGTAGGCACACGGATCATACTCCTTGCCGAGCACCCTAGGAACAAAATAACCCATTTCCCATATTAATCTTATATTAGAATCGTTCACATTTATTTTATCATTCGAAGAAAACAGAAAGCATAAGTCAACATTAAATCGCAAATTAAACTAAGAGGTTCCCGTTGAGTACAACGGACGTAAGGGGTGCTAATACCTTCCCCTTACGGAATCGACTCCCGAACCTAGAATCTGGTTTCAAAGACCTTGTTCTATCCATTTTTCTAAAAAGGGTTTCTCGATATTTTCCCTTTCCTTAATTGGAATAAAATAAGTTCGGTGGCGACTCTGTTGTTTTAATTTTTATCCGCGGTAATTTGTTTTATCGCGAGGTTGTATTTTTCGAGGTGCGACACAGACGATCTGGGTGCTAATACCTTTCCAGGTCGTAACCGACTCCCGAACCCAGATCTTTGGTTCGCAGGACCTTGTCCTTTCCTTCTTCCTCAGGTTTGTGCAACATTACCTTTCCCATTCCTTCGGGATAAAAATGCCTGGCTGGCGACTCTACCTTTTCCGCGCCACTTTCGCGTTTGTACTAGGATGAAAATCCCGGGAGCGACAGCTGGCGATTCTTCTGGGGATAGAACCCATAATCTCTGGTTTCCCTTGTAGAGTCAATCCTAGCGCCTGTTTGGTTATGTTTCTTTGTGTGTTTATTTGTTTACTGCTATGCGCTTTAGTTTAGCTTTACTGTTTTCGTTTACAGTTTTAGTTTACAGCTTTATTTACTACTTTCAGTATTTATTTTCCATGCATCATATTATACTGGACTGTCTGGCTTGCTGGTTTTCATTTTTTCTGCGGGATGGGAGTTACTGTGAGATAAGCCAACTACCCGGCTTGAGTGCACTATAGGATTAGCATGGACATGTTGTACTCGCATGGTTACATGATGAGTGGTGATGTGTTCCACACCCAGGTTGCGACCGTCTTGGAACTATCTTGTGTGGGGGTTCTTCCCCACTTCGGGATACAACCTTGATGGTTATGTGCAGCTGGGGACCGATCATTGAGAACTTTAGTGGAAACAACCCTCTCCAGTGATGACAGTGGCATACCACATTTGTTGGCAAACCCACTCGCATCCGAGGGCCCACTGGGAACTCGCATAGGATGGCCTAGTTCTCTCATAGGAATCCAGTCAAAGCAAACTGTCCGTATGACGGTAGTATTGTACCCATTGGGATAATGTACTATTGTTTCTCGGTTCAGTGCTTGAAGCTGGGAACTTGTGAGGGATGCTTGTTTTTCCGGACTCAACTGAGGCCTCCCTGAGTAGTACATAATGCTAAACCGATTCCCTGATTTGGTCATGAGCCATTTCTCGGAAATGGTGAACGTATTATTGCTATTCGGCTTTGAGAGTCCGTGATGTTGACCCGAGTAGCACACCCGTGAGATGGGGAGGGGTTTGCAGGAACCCTAAGACCTTCAGCATACCCGCTTTTCCTTTGGTTCAGTTTTGTGATCTGGATTTCTGGTTCTAAGATATGAATCCCGAATCAGAGGGATTGTTATTGTGACATGTGGATATTGTGACCCTTCACCGACACTTGATTATATGATTGGCACATCACAAACACTTCACTGATCACATGCCTTGCCTTGCATAGCATCATATCATCATTAATCATTTGTGTTTCTTTTATTCTCTGGGTTTGCATTACTCCCGGTTCCTGGTCATATCATCGCTTCAGAATGGAAGACGTCAGAAAGAGAACTGTGCACTACAAATTTTTTGATACCAAGATGGACCTGATCAATCAAATGGTGTCTCTTATTACCCCGGGTCATTTAGGATACTTCAAGGAAAAGTATGGTGATATTCTGGACTTGGTATTCAACTTGGATAGCTCTCAGAGAAGCGTCGTTCACACTTTGTTGCAGTATTACAATCCGCGGCTCAGGTGTTTCACATTTCATGACTTTCAGTTGGGTCCTTTGCTGGAAGAGTATGCTGAGATTATGGGAGTGTCAATCAAGGATCAGATTCCTTTCAACTCATAGATGACAAGACCAACCCATGCTGACATTGCCAAAGCTCATTATTTGAGCTCATCTGAAGTATCTGCAAATCTGTCTACCACCAAAGCAAAAGTACTTGGTTTCACTGTAGAGTATCTGGTCAGAAAAGCTGAAGAACTTGCAGTGACAAATCAGTGGGATTCTGTTTGCGCCATCTTAGCATTATCCATTTATGGGATCATCCTGTTCGCTGATATGGATAAATTTGTGGACATAAATGCTATTCATTTATTTGTGTTGAAGAATCCGGTGCCCACTCTCCTAGGTGACTTGAATTATTCAGTGCACTATAAGAACGAGAAGAAGCGAGGAGGTCTGGTTAGATGTTGTGCTCCCTTATTCTACAAGTGGGTCATGAGACATTTGCCTACTACTGAGAGTTTTACTGATCCTAATACTACTTGGGCCCAGAAGCTGAGTACTTTGTCGGCCAGAGATATTCGTTGGTTTACTTTGAGGTTGAAAGGAAAGAGTTTCATCACCAGCTGTGGGAATTACCTCAACGTGCCTTTATTAGGAGTGTCAGGCGGTATCAACTACAATCCCATTCTCTTAAGAAGACAGTTAGGGTATGCGCTCAAGGAGATTCCCGATGAATCCGAATTATTCCAAACTTTTTACTTCTCGGTGAAAGACAATCTCCCGTTGGTCAGGAAAGTTGCAGGTTCTTGGAAAGTGATCAAAAGAAAGGACACGGCTTGCCTAGGCAAGAGCAATAACCAGATGTTCCCTGAATTCGAAGCTTGGATAAAGGAGGAGGTTCAAACGGCTCTAGTCCCTTTTTCTATACCAACTCCGCCCCCAGCAACGGTGCCTTTAGAAGATTATCAGAAGTTGGAAGCTTTGGTCAAGCAGCTTAGGGTTGAGAATCAAGAAGTTTATAATTCCTGTCAGAAATTGATGATTCAGAACCATTAGTTAGAAGATAGAGTTCACCGTGCTGAAGAAACAGTTCGTCTTAAGCAGAAGGACTTTGAGGAAAGGGAGCTACATTTCAGGAAGAGAGGATTGGCTGAGATCCATAAGGTGAGTCAGCGCCAGAAGGATAAGAAGGAACTTAATGAGGCTAATGAAGCCATCACACTTTGGCAAGAGAAGTGGAGAGATAATCAGAAGAAGCAAAAGGAGGTAGAAGCTGAATTCAAGTTGAAGATCAAGAACCTCCAGGATGTGTTGCTTGAGAAAGAAAAGTCAGTTCAGAAGGCACAAGAACAACAGAGAGAGTATCTTCATCAGATGACAAAGAGTCAACAAATAGCTGAATATGTCCAGAAAGAAGTCGAAGAGTTGAAGCTTTGTGCTGATGTGAAGAGGTCAAAGGCCGAGCCGGGTCCGAGCAAAGAGAATGAGACGACTTTCCTGCGGCAGATTGAAGAGTTACATGCTTCCTTTGATCTAAGGGACCTCCTCATCCAGAGACTCATCCAGGAGCCTGATCATCCGAATGTCGTTCAGTTATTCCAGAATGTCAAGCATCTTAGCTGGAGGCTGCAAGACTTAGAGCTCCCTAGGGTTTAGTTTCATGCTATTGTACTTGGGTTACCCACAAACTTGTTGTGGGATTCCTTTCATTTGATGTACTTTATTGTTCTTTTGATTGGCACCCTTCGGGGGCTTTGTTGTTGCAAACTTCAGTTTATGTGATTGACTTGCTTTGAATCTCTTGTTCGTTATTTGTTGCACCGACACGGGGTAATGAGCACCAATTCTCCACGGCCATCACTTTATTTGAACATCACTTGGGTCTTCTTCCTAATTATTATTCTCTCAACACCAGAATGGGAATGTAATTAAAGCCTTGGGAATAAAAGGACATCTTTCTAGTAGAACAATATAGTTTCAATTGACATTAGAGTAGGCCACATGTTATGGTTAGGTGAGCTCTAGGGGATTTATTCGTTATGTTCAAAATGGATAACTCTAAGGAATTAGGATATGTAAACTGACCACATATCTTAGATAACATGAACTATAATTATTGGAAAGCTAACATGCTTTCATTCTTCAAATCCATGGACAACAAAACATGGAAGGTGGTCATCATAGGATGGACACCCCCAATGGTTACTTCGCAGGATAACACTCAGTTTCTGAAGCCAAATGAATATTGGTCAAAATATGAAGATGAAGAATCTCATGGAAGTTTTTGTGTGTTTTTGTGCTCTCAATTTCATTTTCAATGGAGTTGACAAAAACATCTTCAGGCTCATCAACACATGTATTATTGCCAAAGAAGCGTTGGAGACACTCAAAGCTACTCATGAAGGCATCTCAGAAGTTTGTATGTCAAGACACCGGCTTCTCACCACCAAATTTAAAATCCTGAGAATGAGAGAAGGAAAAACCATTGTTGATTTCTATGTTTGCCTTCGTGACTTTGTCAAATGCTCGTTTCCTCTTGGTGAAAAAATGTATAAAGAAAAGTTGGCTAGGAAGATTCTCTGATCTCTTGCAAAAAGGTTTGATATGAAAGTTACAACTATAGAAGAAGCTTAGGACATCATTGAAACACCCCAATTTTTTCCCCTGAGATTGTGTTTTGAATTCACATCATTTGCATACAAACAAGATCACGCATCGGTTCTTTGGTCCTTTTTTGTTGCAGGTTTATGCTTCACAGGGGATCACCATTGCATTTGTGTGCTTTTATTTGTTTATGCTTACTAACATCTAATCAAAATCCAAAAATATTTTGTTTTCTTTTATTAAAATTTTCAGGGGAAGTACAAGTAAAAAATAACAGTTCTTCAGCTCGAATGAATTTCATCTGAACAAAGTCGAAGTTGATCTGCAATTATGTCAATTTATTTCATCAAGGATTCCTCAAGTTTTAATTGATTTATTCAATAGATTCCAAGGTTCATGTAATTATTTCCATGCCTTCTTCGACAAGCAAAAGAATCGAGTCAAAACAATAACTATGCAAAAAAAATTCAAATTTTGACTTGGTTAATCGATTAACCGATGTGTTAATCGATTAACCTAAGCGAAATTTGAATATTTTGTTTGAATTCAACATCATCTTAGCCCTTGATCTCACTTGGAATATTCTAGACCACGTCATTTTAATTCCCCTACATCACTTTGATCATTTCTCACCATATACCTTCACTAATCACCACTCTTTTATGAATTTCCCTCCAAATTTGAATTCCAAATCTAATTTTTATTTTCCAAAGCAAGCTCCATTCCACCAAATTTTCATACCTAAACTCTTTAAATAAAGGCATTATTTCATTCATTTTTCAAGCTTTTTATAGCCAAATTCACCTTGCTAAAATTTCTTACAAGCTTTTGATAGCCAAATTCACCTTGCTAAAATTTCTTACAAGCTTGATAGAGCCAAAAAACCCCTTGCAAAATATCTCCTCAGACCACAAAATTCACCAAAGTTCATTTTCTTCTTTTGAAAGTTATCAAGAATTTGCATTGAAATCTTGATTAACTTTGAGTTAAAAATTCATCCTTTTCATTTTTCTTCATCAATTTCAGTAGATCAAGCTTGCTTGTGAAGTAATTTGGAATTTGTTCTTGGTAACTCATCTTCCTCCATTGTTACACCTTCATCATCATCCAAGATGTAGATCCTTGGTGCTCTTTGTTGTTGATTCTTTGGATCATATATTGTTGTTTGATTGCAGGAATTCCATTGTATTTTTCACTTTAAAATTCATGCCAATTCAGTTCATGATCATATGGTGTTTGAAAATTGTTTTAAAAGAGGATCATGATGAATTTTGGTCAATTTTCTGCCTCTGGTTCAGTGTTAATCGATTAACCAGTTGCTGTACAAACTGGTTAATCGATTAACCAATGTATTTTTGCGTGAGATTTGAAATTTTCAACGTGTTAACCGATTAACCAATATGTTAATTGATTAACACTGATCTAGTTGTGATTTTTGGGTTGTTTTTGGGACTGTTTTACCTCCTTTTCCCCCCCTTTTCTCTCTCTTCTTATTTTTACCTTGGAAAATATTTTTGGGACTGATTTCTCTTTAATTTCAACGCACTTTGGGTGTAGATTAGAGTAGATATTATTCATTAGTTCAAATCAATCTATAAGTGAATTATTTAATTCACTTTAGGTGCTTTGAATTAGTGATATATTTTCACACTTGAATCCACCAAAATGAGTGATTGAACTTAAAGATGAAAGAATACCATAAGTATAACTCAATTTGGTATTCATCTATATTTTCATGCGGCATTACGTTTGAATGACGATTTACATATTATTCATCTCGCGTGTATTAGCACACACATTATATTGGCCGACCTTATTTGTAGGGTAATTACTCCGTAAATTACTCGGTGATTGCTTAAAATTGACCTAAATGTGTCCCTACTTCTGAATAAAAATCCAATTGGATACTTGTAATTTCATGGACCGGACCTCGTGTTCGTCGCGTCACCCCAATGTTAGTTAATCATTTGTATTAGATCCATGACTTTTGAAGCCTGATGTGTAGTTGCTTTGGGTATCCCAATCTTCTTTCAAATATTCATCGAATTTGGATCTAATTGCATCGGTTAATCACTTATAGTGCAAGATACTAAGCGGAATCGGTCGTCTTTTCGGTTTTGGCACTAGATGCCTTGTTACTCTTTTGGTTGTGGATGATTAATTTCACCATACCACTATTATGTATATATTATTATTACTATTATTATATTACTATTTTAATTTTCCTCTGGCACCTTATCCTCTTTAATTTCCTTCTTGCTCCCTTATCTCTTTTATTTTTATTATGCTTTATCATTCATTATCATATTTATTTTTATGTCATTATATTTTTTTGTTTTTGTTTTTCTTTTGTCCTTTGGACATCAAAAATATTAATAAAGGATTAAACCTCTAAAAAACTTGTGATCTTGATCTTAGACTATAGTTACTATCCTTTGCATTCGAATGTGAGTTTTTGACTTAGATTTTAGGACACTTTCCCTTTGCTATGATTATCATGGAGTTGGTATTTTAGCCTTTATTTGGCCATTTGCTAGCTTATGCTTATAAGGATGAAACTTTTTTGCTTATTCTTGAAAGTATCATCAATTTGGTTAGATCTTTCCTCCTTTATCTCTTTTATTTTATTTTTAGAATAACCTCTTCATCTCCTCCCCTTCTTCAATTTTCAAAACCTTCTCTATTTTTCAAAGGATTCTTGTTTTAAAAGCCTTCACCACTTTAATAAATTAAACCTTGAATTTTGTCAAGTGACTTTTACTTCTTCTTTTCTTTAATAAATGTCAATGAACTTAATCATTTTGACTTCAATTCAAAAATTAAAAAGAACCAAACTCATTCAAGTTGTTTCGTGCCTTCTGCACCTTTTTTGTTTTCTTTGCAAGTTTAGACAATGATTCATTTTTCTATAAGTCTTTCAATCTCCATGGTTGTAGTTTGATGTAATTGAGTCTCTTATCATTCGTGGGGGTTTTGTGGCATAGTCGTCAATTTTATCCGAGTTGGCGCCCTTTCCCATAATGATGTATAAGTCCATGCCATCATTCTCATGGTAAATTTATGAGTCTATCCACTTGAAAATGACAAATTTTCTTCACATAATAAAATCAATCAAATCAACCAATTCTCACTATTTGTACCACAAATTACGGGGTTTTGATCTTGGATTTCACTTTGTGGGTACATAGGCATAAGGTGGTAAACCCCGTCAAACATAAAAACATTAAAAATTAATTCTTTTCTTATCCCCAACTCTCATTTAACAAACCATTTTCAAACCAAAAGAAATAAAATTTTCAAAGATCTCCTGCGGAGTACCACGAACATTTTGGGTTCTAATACCTTCTCATTTTGTAACCAACCCTTTACCCTTTCTCTGCTTGTTTCTTTAGCTTTTTGCTTTTAGATTCATTTTAGGTTTTATTCGCTCTTTTTTTCCTTTTACTTTTGGAATAAAATAAAAGCGCGGTGGCGTCTCTGTTTACCTTGATTTAAGTTAATCAATAGCTTACACTCATGATTTTTACTGCTATAGAAAATTGGCGACTCTGTTGGGGTGTAATCTCTAAGTGGTTTCGACCTACTTTGATTTATTTATTGGTTTGGTTTGATTTGTTTGTTATTGCTTGTTCTGTTTTGGTTTGGTGATCCTCTGTGAGTTAGATAGATCCTGTACCTGAATCTAAATGAACTTAATATAGGATGGTGATATATTTAAGGAGATACACGTGGAGTAGTCCTATGCGATGTCAATCCAAGAATCACCACTAAGTTAGGCTCCTTCGAATTGTAGCGGTAAAACCATGAGTGTAAGATATTAGTTAACATAAATAAAGTAAACAGAGTCGCCACCGCGCCTTTATTTTATTCCAAATGGAAAAGGAAAAAATAGAGAATAAATCCTAATGAATCTAAAAGCAAAAAGCTAAGAGAATCGAGCAGAGAACGGGTAAGGGGATTGGTTACAAAATGAGAAGGTTTTATGCACCCAAAATGTATGTGGTACTCCACGGGAGCCCTTTGAAATATTTATTGCGATTGGTTTGAAAATGGTTTGTTAAAAGAGATTGAATATATGAGAAGAGAAATGTTTTTTAAGATTTTTGTATTTGACGAGACGTTCATCTCATGCCTACGTACCCACGACATGCAATGTGAGATCAAAACCCCATAGTTCGTGGTACAAATATTGAAAAATTAATGTGTTGGATTGATTTTAAAATGTATAGATAAGTCTTCATTCTTTAACGAATAATTCTGCTAAAGAGAATGAATCATATCTAAACATATAAAAATGGTTAAAAGGAAAAGTGCGCGAGGGCACAAAAAGGATTAAATGAGTTTTGCATTTTTTTAAAGTTTTACGAAAAAAAGTTTCGATATGCTTATGGGGTTTAACATTTATTAAGAAATGAAATGAAAAGAGTAAAGTCGCTTGACCTAAGTCAATGTTTGATTATGAAAGCAGTTAAGGTTTAAAAACAAAAAGAAAAGTTTTGAAAAGAGAGAGAAATTTTGAAAATTTAAGAAGTGGGAATAGATGAAGAGGCTATTCTAAGACTTAAAGTAAAAGTTAAAGTAAGAACAATCAAACCATATGGCGAGCATTAGTACATAGTAGTAATTAAAATGTTAGTATAGTAATAGTATTAATAATATGTTCATAATAATGGTATGGCGAACTTAATCATCCACAACCAAAAGAGAAGTAACAAAGGCACTTAGTACCAAAATCGAAAGGCAACCGATTCTGCTTAGTATCTTACACTATAGTGATTAGTCGTGGAGATTAGATCCAAATTAAATGAAACTTGAAAGAAGATTAAGATACCCAAAGCAACTACGCGTCAAGATTCATAAGTTGTGGATCTTAAAGCAAAAGACTAACCACTTTGGGATTATGCGACCAACACGAGGTCCGATCCACGAAAGTGCAAGTATCTATTTGGATTTTTATTTCAAATTTGGGACACGTTTAGGTCTATATTAAACAATATCCAATTAATTTATGAAGTAATTACCCTACAAATGAGGCTGGCCAAAACCAATTAAGGTTAACGATGTTAGTGGTAATACATGTGAGATAAATGATATGTAAATCGTCATCCGAACGCAATGCCGCACAATAATAAATATGAATACCAAGTATGAAAATGTATCACTAATGCAAAGTACCTAAAGTGAATTAAATAATCCACTTATAGGTAGATTTGGACTAATGAATATTAATCACTCTAATCAGTCCCAAAAATGTCTCCTAAGGTAAAAATAAGAAGAAAGGAGAAAAGGAGAGAAAAGGAACCAAAAACAACCCCAAAACAAGCCAAAAACACATTATGTTTTCAGTACAATCGATTGTAGTAACAGTGAAATCGATTGCACTGAGCAAAAACTCAGCAAAATCTGCAAAAACAGGGCAGTGCAATCGATTGGAGTAACAGTGCAATCGATTGCACACTGTGCAGTTTTAAAAAATAAGCTTTCAAATGGAAAAACTCATGCTCAATCATTCCTTAAAACACCTTATGATCATGGATTCAATTGAGCATGGATTTTCCACTAAACCAACAACAAATAACACCAATAAGAACACAATTGCAAGATCCAAAGATCAAGAAACAATAATCAACCAAGATCTACATTTTTTATGATGATGATGAATGGGTAACAATGGCGGAAGTTGAATTACCAAGAATAAACTTCAAATTACTCCACTAGTAAGCTTTATCTACTAAAATTAAAGAAGAAAAATGAAATGGATGAAGGTTTAGCTCAAAGTTAATCAAGAATTCAATGTGAATTCTTGATAACTTTCAAAAGAAGAAGAGCTTTGGTGAATTTGTGGTTTGTGAAGATATTTTGCAAGGGATTTTTTGGCTATCAAAAGCTTGAGAAATGAAAGAGAAAATGCCACTATTTAAAGAGTTTAGGTATGGAAATTTGGTGGAATGGAGCTTGCTTTGGAAATTCAAAATTAGGCTTGGAAATTCAAATTTGGAGGGAATTATAAAATAGTAGTGATTAGTGAGGGTTTATGGTGGGAATCAATCTTAATGATGTATAATTTAATGGAGATGAAAAATGTTGAATTTGGCCAAATTCGCCCTCGTGCAATCCATTTGCACATTGGTGCAATCGATTGCATTGTTGAAAAATTGCAAAATCTAGGTAAAATACATATGGTGCAATCGATTGGACTAAAGGTGCAATCGATTGCACTGTGTAAAATCTTGAAAAATGCTCTATTGACTGAATTCTATTGGCTCTGAGCTCGATTCTTTTGCGCATCGAAGAAGGCATGGAAATAAACACATGAACCTTGGAATTCCTTGAATAAATCTATTAAAACTTGGAAAATCCTTGATCAAATAAATTTGAATTGTTTGTGGATCAACTTGAGTTTTTATCATTGAAATTCATTTGAGCTGTGGGACTGCTATTTTTGGTATTTTTTTACATGCTCTTCCCCTGAAAATGTTAATAAAAGAAAACATTTTTTTTTATTTTAATTAATGGTTAGTAAACATAAACAAATAAAAACACATAAAAGCAATGGTGATATCCTGTGAGGCATAAATCCTCAACAGAAAAGGATAAACGAACTAGTGCGTGATCTTGTTTGTATGCAAGATGCAGGTGAGATGCAAACAAAATTAGGGTAAAAAATTATGGTATGACACGGATTACTAATTCCATGATGAGTAGTCATATCATGACATTAATTTTTTGATTAGAGCTTATCATACTGAGTACCGTAGAACCCTTAACACATCCCAACCATTTTAGGAACATAGTGCAGAAGTCATCTAGGTGTAGAACTAGGGGGATTTCACGTGATACTACACTCGGAAGAGGTCCTCTTGAGGAAATTATCGGTTAGGGAGTTGTCGCTCCCGGGGTTTTCATCCTAGTACAAACGCGAACGTGGCGCGGAAAAGGTAGAGTCGTCAGCCAGGCATTTTTATCCCGAAGGAATGGGAAAGATAATGCTACATAAACCTGAGGAAGAAGGAAAGGACAAGGTCCTACGAACCAAAGATCTGGGTCCAGAGTTCGGTTAAGACCTGAGAAGGTATTAGCACCCCAGACCGTCTGTCGTACCCGATGGGACCCACGCTTGTTAGTCTATTTTCAAAGGGTGAGAAATAAGATGCTACTGAACAAAATAATTGATAGCAGGAACTGGAAATGGAATGAGAAAGGGAATTGGAAAAAGAGATTGAAAATAAAGGGGGAAATGTAGGGAAAATGAAGAATATGCTCAAACGGGCCTACCCCGCTACCTACGTACCTCATCGGGAAAACGAGGATCAGACTCAAGGGTGTTTACCATATCGTTGTTTGAACTGTCGAGGCAAGTCGTGATTGCCGACAAAGAGTAGGAGATGAGAAGAGAAGACGTGGTGTCTTTGTTGGTTGTCTTTTATGAGAAGTGTTTTGAGTTTATTGTTTGTGAAACATTCCCACACTAAGACTTATTTATCGTGGTAGATAACTTACACCTTGCCCCGAAATGGAACGCATATAAGTAACACACGACAAAGTCTCATGCCGTATGAGAAGCTCAATCTTTATTAGGTGTTTTGTTGTTTTATGTTATGAGATGAGAAAGAGACTCAAATCGGAAAAGGACAAAAACTAAGGGGGACTAAGACCAACCCTAATTTGTTTACTCCATGGAGGTCCTAATGGATAGTGTGGTTTCTAATCCTAATGAGAAAAAGGAAAAGAAGAAAGGAGAATTAGAATGCAACTTACTTCCTAAGGAAGTTAAGTTGATTCTAACAAAGGGGAAAGCCTACAAGCACAAACATAAAATGTAGAGGCAAATGCAAATAGAAGGCATAAGGAGTAAAAGGATAAGTTGAAGAAAGCTTACCTCAACCTCCCTACAAAACAAAGGTTATTAGTGCACACATGTGATAAAAAGGAATGGGGTAAGCATGTACCAAACAATTCCTAAGGCAACTAGGACCTAAACTAGACTCAATCCTAAGTCTAAAGGTACTAAAAACTATACTAAGCTAAAATCCAGTAGCTATCTACAGCTCTTAAATGCACAAATAGCTATGAAAACACATACAACACAAACATCTTTCTATAGCTAACATACAGCATGTAAAGTAGGTGTAAAAAATAAGAACATACAACAAACAACACACATTTAACATCCACTGTTTCAAAACACAGTTGTGAAAAACAAGGCAGATTTGACTCATTTTAATTGTGCATACACAAGTGTCAATACATGAACATATATCACTTCATCATCAAAGAAGATCAACAAGAACGACATAGGTATGGATTTATATGCATGTGAGCATTTTCAAGACTTGATTTCAAAAGCTTTCACAAAGTGGAACAATTGTGCATTTTCATGATAAACACATATTGACAAATAAGCACAAGGTGAACATGCATACATTACAAACAAGCAACCAAGTGAACATGTATCATGGCATACTCAAATCCAAATTAAGCATCAACATCGAAGCAGTAGCAAATAAGCAAGCAAGAATGTGCACGAATCCTTTATTTTCAAGCAAAACACAACATGCAAATATGTGTTCCTATAACCAAAACTTGCATTGATTACACATACAATTCAAAACAGAATTTTAGATCATTATTAACATGCATGTGAAGAGGTTCAAACATGCTATCAACTTCACAATCCATTAGGAGCACAAGATCATCATTTAAGCACAAAACTGGAAACTAACAAAACGCACGTAAAAAGCTACAACAAATATAGAACCTTGCCTAAAAAATGATCCTAATAATTCTCTAAAATCAAGATATATGGATCTACAAAGGTTAAAGAAGCAATGGCACATGAATATGCAAGCAAACAAACAAAAATGGAAAATATGTACAGTGTTAACCGGTTAACGTTATAGGTTAACCGGTAACGGACCCAAAACTTACGCAGTCAGTTTGAAAATACACGTGTTAACCGGTTAACCTCAGGGGTTAACCGGTTATCACTAAACAGAATGGGAAAAAATAGTTAAGAAAAAAACTTTTAGCCTACCAACTTATTTCCAAAAGTTCCTATTGTCAACCTATCAAATAATCATGAATTCTACACCAAGAAGCAACAATTTAGCACTCAAGGAAGCTACATGCACATCACTATTTTCTAGCTTAATGATTAATATACCAAAAAATAAATAAACGCATAAAAGATAAAGTGAAGAATTCCATATGGCGAGATGAAGAGAATAAGTTAAAGCGAAAAAGCGGTTTTAGATCACCAACCTACGAAGCGGAGGATTGCTTCAGTGAGTGTTGCGGTGTAGATCGAAGTGCAAGCAAAGAAGAAAATCGGAGATTCCACGAACGTGCAATATAAATGAGGTTGATGATGCTTATTGATTAATCCCTTCCAATAAGCCAAAAATCACTCCAATAACAGAAGCATTTCTTCAATTAAGCTCCAATGTTGATGATTGATGAAGGTTTAGCTTCAAGTTCTTCAAATTCCAATGAAGAATTTGAAGAACTTCTATGAAGAAGCTTTTGGTGAATTTGGTGAAAATGGGAGAAAAAGTTGAGAGAAAATGAGAGAGATGAAGTGAAATTTGGAGAATGAAGTTGTTAATTGAAAAAATGAAGTGGAACTCTTTGCTTTGGTGTGATTAGGACTTATATAGAGATTAGGCATTGCAAGAGGTTTGGTAATAGAGCTTGCTTAAGCTTTAGGCTAGGTTTGGAGTTAGGGTTGGAGTTAGTTAGGGTTAGTTGAAGTTATAGAATATTCCTTGGAATATTCCTTGGAAGGTTGTAGAAGGATCTAGAGTGTAGTAGAACAATCCAAGGCAAAATGGAAGGTAAGTGGAGTGTAAAACAAGGTGGAAAGAAGGAAGAGAAAAAGTGGAGGGAAATGATGAAAACAACCAATTTTTGAAGCCTTTTATCCAATTTTCGCATGCGTTAACCGGTTAACTATATGCGTTAACCAGTTAACAGAGAAAAAAATGTGAATTTTCATTCTTTTCTGTAGTTTAGCATGGAAATGCCTTGGAATATATTTTTGTGGTGTTATTTCTCTTGAGCTCCAATGCTTAGCCAGTCTTGCCTGATCACACACCTCATGCACATGAAAATGATCATTGTCGCTCCCGGGATTTTCATCCTAGTACAAACGCGAAAGTGGCGCGGAAAAGGTAGAGTCGCCAGCCAGACATTTTTATCCCGAAAGGATGGGAAAGGTAATGTTGCACGAACCTGAGGAAGAAGGAAAGGACAAGGTCCTGCGAACCAAAGATCTGAGTTCGGGAGTCGGTTACGACCTGGGAAGGTATTAGCACCCCAGACCGTCCGTCGTACCCGACGGGATCCACGCTTGCTTGCTTGTTTCAAAGGGTGAGAAGAATAACTACTGCTGAATAAAACCGCTAACTGGAAACTGGAAATGGAAATGAGAAAGGAACTGGAAAAAGAGAATGGAAAAAAAGGGAAATGTAGGGAAAATAAAGAATGTGCTCGAACGGGCCCTACCCCGCTGCCTACGTACCTCATCGGGATAATGAGGATCAGAGTCGACGTAGTTCGCCTAACCTAGGCGGGAACTATTTGTTTGTGTTTTTTTACAGTTGGAACTGCGTATGTCTATGCTCAGGTGTTGCAGGCTCGTCTGGTACGAGTGCGTTTACCGTCTTGCATGTGTGACAAGTCGTCGCGAGTTCGCGTTGTGAGTGAATGAGATGAGAAGAGAAGTTCCCGCAGGATAGTCGCTTGTTATTTGTTTTTGTCTTTTATGAGAAGTATTTTGAATTTGTTTGTGAACGTTCTCATACTAAGACCTATCCATCGCGGTGAGTATTTATACCTCGCCCTGAAACAGGACGCGTATAAACACTCCGCAACAAAGTCTCGTGTCGTACAAGATTGTTCGGTTTATCCTTAGATGTTTTATTATTTCCTTTATGAGATGAGAAAGAAAGACTCAAGTTGAAAAAAGGACAAACTAAGGGTACTAAGACACAACCCTAATTTTATTTGTTTATTTACAAGAGAGGTCCTATGGTTAATGAGGTATTCTAATCCTAAGAAAGAAAAGGAAAAGAAGAAAAGAGAGCTTAGAAACTAACTTACTTCCTAAGGAAGTTAAGTTGTCTCTAAAGAAAGGGAAAACCTAAAAGCAAAGCACAAAGTGCTAAGGCAAACAAAATTAAAATGCATAAGAGATGGGAATGAAGTAATGCTTACCTCAATCTTCCCCCCTACAAAACAAAAGTTAGCATGACAATGCATATTGGAAGTAAAATCAAAGCATGAAAGCGATTAAGTACCATAAACGTCCTAGAATGGAACTAGGGTTAAAAATAAGACCTAAGTCTAAAGGTGAAGGTACCTAAAGGTTACATGACTTCTAAAGTCAGTAGCTACATGCTATAAGTCCCTAAGTATGCTAGGATATCTCACAAGATCAAACTATGTCAAACTATGTACACAAAGTTCACATAAATTCACCTAAATGCAAGTTAGGGCTTATGGATGAAGTATGAATGCATATGGCTTACAAACATGAATTAGTACATGAAATGAATATCAAAGTCAGTATTGAATGCTTATGAAGATGGATGAATGAATATACAATCATGGATGCAATGGATTAGGCATTTGGAGCAATGAGAAGAAGATGTGAGATAAAATGGAACAAACATCGCATAAGATCGCAAATGATGCAAACTAAGGAAGAATGACATGTGAATATGAATGAAATGATTATGGACCAGTAGCATAAAAGTTATGATATGCAATTAGAATGCATTGATAAGCATTAATTATTTCCACACAATTCAAGTTATTATTTAGAGGAGAAGAGAATCTATTTTAGGTTAAAGTTAATTCACATAAGTATGCACTTTAAAGCACCAAAACAAACCAAATGAGTATGGTTCAAAAAGTGACCTATGACTGGAATTAAATACATAAAAATGACCTATAATCAACTCCTAAAAGTACCCAAAAAGTTCCTCAAGAAAATGGCATGAATGCCTCCTTAACATTTAGGTTATGCGACACATAAACACATGAATCAACCTAGGATCTAGGTGACGTGGAAAAATAGCAAAAAGCCTTTAAAAATTATGAAATTAAATCCCTGGAATTATATAGTGATTATATTACATTGTCCAAAAGGATTCTACAAAATTATGCACCAAAGTGCCAAAACAATTCCTTGACTAGCAAGGTAACAAATCATGATTACCGAAAAACAACTCCACAAAGTGGATCAAAAAGGGAACTAAAAATTATGAAAAAAAATGCCTAAGGGGCATCAAAATGTCACAAATTACAGTGATTAATCACACACAAAAAATAGGTTTCACACCTATGGGGAAAAAACGATTTCGGACCCTTATGCCAAAACCTTCCTTTTGGGGACAGCTTATGATCTAAAATCCAAATTAATTATTAAAACCACCCAAATCTGGAAACAAAAAATATGACAAATTAATTAAGGGGATGAGGATCACTCATGAATTTTTCCAGAATTTTATCTCACTTAAAAATATTTTTAATAATTGCGACGAAACGGGCAAAAAAGTGGATTTTAAGGGAAAGCGAAAGGAAGTGAATTCTACAATCCGTAACCTAATCGCTAAGCTCCGAAATCGACACATATAACCAAAAATCATAAATAAATCCAATGCCTCAGGTGGGAGGGCTCAATATGCACCTTAAGTTATATGATCCTAAGCCTCATACAAACTATAATGATGCACTAAAAGTGGAAAGTCGAAATTACTTACTTGATCGAAGTACCGATTCTTCACATAAAAGAAATCCAAAAAAACTTCAAACAAGGTCTTGTAATCTTCCATGAGCAAAATAAATGTTCATCTTCCATAATTTCTTTGTGAATATCCCCCATAATCGAAACAAAAACAACGACACAAAATATCATTTGAATCCAAAGGTATCCCACAAATAAAGTGGAATACCAACCAAACGACCGTCGTTAAGATCTTTGCGAGAACCTTGCATGAACTCAACAAACGCATTAGAAACCAAAAAGAGGTGCAACCGGAAGTTGCACCTATGCCTCACAACTCCAAATCAAGTAGAAAGATGAATGTATGAGTCATGGACATGCATTGAAATTTACGTTTCAAAACGGGGCAGCACTTATGCTCTAACATAAACAACATGCAAACTCAAACCGGAATCGAACAAATTTACATGCAATAAATGGAAAATGATCAACAAACATAAGTACAAGTCAAAACAAGATCAATGCATCAAAATCGCACCAAACCGAACTTAAAAAGCCTTAAAACGAAAAAATGCATCAAAAATCACCGACTCGGAATTGAACGAAAATCGCATGGTAACTTGCAAACGTGCCAACGGATTCAAATATGCAATCGGTTTTTGAAAATTCCGCTTGGAAGTGATACTTTTTGGCCGATTTCGTCGGCTGGCAGTAGCAAAATAGCCGGAAAAAATTGTCCGAAATCGACTAAAAAGTTCACCAATGGCTCCGAAATAATCAACAAAGTCAATTTACACTATTCACATTCGCAAAAACGCGCTACGGTTAGGAAGTTATGACCAAAACATATTCTCGACACGCGACACATGAACAACATCAACAATTAAGCCTCAACCTATCCTATTTCAAATTTGCACATTGAAACAAACATGAATTTAAAAGTCAAGCACTTCAATCAATATCAAGTCATAATAATTAGCTCTCTTAGGAATTTTGTCAAACACCTAACATTCACCGATTATTCTATGTCAACTTTACCAAGCCTTTTCAATCATGCACCACAACAATTATTAGGATAAATTAATCAAGAATCAATCAACAACCACATCAAGAATCAATGCACATAATCTCCATAATATGAATTCAACTTCAAAATTCAATTCAAGAAACAATGCAACAATTATTCATGAATTAAAGTTTAAGAAGCTTACCGAATGAAGAATCGACGAAGAAATTGTGAATCCGGAGGAAGTGAGACGCGATCATGAACGGAGGAGAGGAGGAGAGGCCGCGTGGCTGCCGGCGGCGGAAGATGGTGGTCGCACGGTGGTGAAGTTGACCGAAGGTGGTGGTTCGTGGCGGCTCGGCTATCGGAAGCTTGATCGGAATTGTTGTGTTCTTGAGTTCTTGATGAAGTTGTTGTTGTGTTCTTGAGAAAGAGTTGAGAGAATGAACTTTGATCCTTTAGAGAGAGTTTGTGAGAGTTTTTTGGTGTTTGTAAATTATGATTGAAGTTATGAGACAAATTGTGGGTCAAAAGAATATATAGTGGAGTGTAAAATGAAAGGCAAAAGGTAGAATTTCGGCTTAAGTGAAAATAACAATATCTTCGGCAAGAAATTTCGACTCTGAGCCTTCCACAATATCGTCCGCCTCTGAATCACAGTTGCAACACAAAAATAACGGACGTCATACGATCAAAATCGAGTGCGATCGATACGTTTAAGCTGCAAGACGTCACTGAATAAGTTGTTTTTTCGGCTTATTTGGTGTCCGCTACTCGGAAATGTGACGAGGTCAACCTATTCGGAGCATAATCTCGACTCAACTTTGTCAGCAAAGTTGTAGATCTATGAGTCAGTGACCTGGTGTTAAAATCTAAGCTCAACCGGACAAACGATGAGGGAGATATGAATTTTCTCGTGAAACCACTTTCAGCATTTTCCTTCGGTTCAACACTTCAGTTTTGTGAAATAAACCAAAACGACAATCTTTGGAGCACCATTCGAACTCACTTTTGTATTTGAAATTGAAGAGGATAAAATTTGTGAACCAACGCTTCAAGAACGGGTGATATCCGATGAAAATTGACCGAGTTATGAATTTTACAAAATCTGACAGACAGTGCACTGCATCAAAGAACCTTACTGGTAATACGCATTTTCGAGATCCTTCCGCTCGGACCTAAACCAAACTGAATTCACATAATGAAGATAACATCTAAACGGAATTTTAGGCACCGAAACAACATCAATTCGATGAACGAGCCAAGAGTTATGAATTTTTTAGTGTTCAAAACTCACCGGTTCAGCACTGTTTTTCACTATGTCGACTCTAAAGACTCGCACATTCTGAGATCTTCTTCAAAGAATTAGTTCTCGGCCAAAACCCAAAAGTTGGAAAGGATATCAAGAAGAAACTTTTGGCATATGAATCTCTCAGACATGTTGACCTAATCAGAAGTTACGAACTCTTGAATACCGCTAGCACAGTTAATCGGCGAAACCGAAATTTCAAAAACAAATAATTCCCTCCATTTTCCTTGATGAATTGACCTCCGAGCCGAACACAAAAGTTGTAGAGAATACCGAAATAGTCTAAACTATTGAGTTTCAAGCCAAAATGAGTTTCCGAGCATAAGTTACAACTTTTGCAAACTGCACCATAAAACTGATATTCTGCTTAAACTCCTTTGAATCAACCGAGAACTTTTGGTTTCTTCTAAGATTATTGTGCACGTGCCGCATGAAGAAATAAAGGCCAGTCGCAACCTGTGAAAGCTCAAATGGAGATGTATGTTCATGTATGTTTATGATGCAATTGTGATCTAAATGCAATGCAATGTATGAAAGGATATGCTAAATGGCATGAAAATGAGAGGGCAAATTTTGAGGTATTACAGCTGCCCCTATTCAATCATCTGCAGACCTGAATGAATAATTGAAACAACTTTTAGACGTTCAAGGTGTGGAGTGATTGAATATTTGAACAAAACCTGAAAATTTGCACACTGAGGGTAATGGAAATGCCACCTGCCCATTTATTTATTTATATATTTTTTTGATTTTGACCTCTGAATAGGTAGCGAAAATAGAACTAGGTGGAAATATGCTGGGAAGAATACCATCCTCGGATGACCATTCACACGGGATCCTTGGATCCAGTATTAAAACCCTCCTCGAATAGAAACACAATGGTATACCGGCCGCAGGCGATAACCATCAACAACAAAGACTGACCTCGTACAGACTTTGCAAACGAGACGAACTGACCTCAATCAATAAGCTCAAAAAGTGGACTACCATCCTCGAATAATAGCCACAACAAAACAAACAAGACCAACCGCAGAAGGACTTGAAGAAAAGGATGCCATCCTCGGATGACAATCCAAAAGATCCTCGGATCTAACACGAAACCATCCTCGAATGGAGACGCAAAGGTATACCAGCCTCGACTGATAACCAAACACAAAGCTGACCTCAGACAGACTTTGCAAAAGAGACAAACTGACCTCGATCAATAAGCTCAAAAAGTGAACTACTATCCTCGAATAATAGCCACAACAAACAAGACCAACCGCAAAAGGACTTGAAGAAAAGGATGCCATCCTCGGATGACAATCCAAAAGATCCTCGGATCTAACACGAAACCATCCTCGAATGGAGACGCAAAGGTATACCAGCCTCGACTGATAACCAAACACAAAGCTGACCTCAGACAGACTTTGCAAAAGAGACAAACTGACATCGATCAATAAGCTCAAAAAGTGAACTACTATCCTCGAATAATAGCCACAAACAAGACCAACCGCAGAAGGACTTGAAGAAAAGAATGCCATCCTCGAATGACAATCCAAAAGATCCTCGGATCTAACACGAAACCATCCTCGAATGGAGACGCAAAGGTATACTAGCCTCGACTGATAACCAAACACAAAGCTGACCTCAGACAGACTTTGCAAAAGAGACAAACTGACCTCGATCAATAAGCTCAAAAAGTGAACTACTATCCTCGAATAATAGCCACAAACAAGACCAACCGCAGAAGGACTTGAAGAAAAGAATGCCATCCTCGAATGACAATCCAAAAGATCCTCGGATCTAACACGAAACCATCCTCGAATGGAGACGCAAAGGTATACCAGCCTCGACTGATAACCAAACACAAAGCTGACCTCAGACAGACTTTGCAAAAGAGACAAACTGACCTCAATCAATAAGCTCAAAAAGTGAACTACTATCCTCGAATAATAGCCACAACAAAACAAACAAGACCAACCGCAGAAGGACTTGAAGAAAAGAATGCCATCCTCGAATGACAATTCAAAAGATCCTCGGATCTAACACGAAACCATCCTCGAATGGAGACGCAATGGTATACCGGCCGCAGGCGATAACCAGAAACACAAAGAAAATAGGACAAGATGGAACGGGATCGTTGTACATAAACGAGAGCCCAGGCAAATAGGACCGTTGTACAAAACGGGAACCTGCGACGCGACTGTTGTACCAAACAAGACGCGGAATAAGTGACAAACATTGACTTGAAAAGACAAGGATGCCTGAAAATTGATAATGGTAACCTCTGTGCAGAGTACTTCAGGTTGAAAAGATATTATAAGTCGTACGTAATATACCTCAAAACTGGCCCATGCTGGCATGCATATGTTTGAATTTATGGCGTAATGCTCCATGATGATGGAAATGCTACGCTTTGGAGGATGCACACGTAGTGATGAATATGCATATGCAAATGCAAGGAGATCTCCTGATAAGGAGACTGCAGGCATCCCAGATAGCTCAACTGAGGAGGAATAATGATCACTGCATTGATCTGGCTCATCCTGATGAGGTAACAACTCTGTGGGGAAAATTGTTAATAATTCACCGGTTCTGAACAACCGCCATTGCCAAAAATAAATTGGACTATGAGATTGGAGTGCCAAGCCCTGCTGGAGATGGACTCTTCTTGAACTCTGGTGGGGAAGTGAGGACCTCCTGACTTGGCTGGGAACCAAAGGCATGATATTGCTGAGGAGGTAACTGCTGGGGAGGCAAAACACTCATTATACTGCTGAAAATTGCCCCTGTCTGAAGGGAAACTTTTGCTTAGGGAGGACACCCATCTTCTGCTACCCTGCTGGGAGAAATTTCACTTCCCACTTGGCTAGGGACGATAGATAATGTCAATGATAAAGCTTCCCACTGAAGATAAGAGCTCAAGTTGCCACTTGCTGGGGATAAGATATAAATCCTCTCATGTTGGGAATGAGAGATGTAAGGCGTCTCATGCTGGGGATGAGAGACGATGATATCTTTTTGCTCAATAAGTAACCTTCCATTTGCCGCACTACTGGAGAAGGAATTGTCTAATGAGACTTGCTAAGTAATTTTGATCAATGAAGCTTGCTGATGAAATAACTCTTGAAGTACTGTGCTGACAATGGCTTTGCTTCCAGCCTCTGGGTTGATAGATCGCCAACTAACCATGATTGAATAATGGTTCTCTGAAATTTTCAACTCGCCTCCGACTAAGGTCCATCGGAAGAAAATGTCTCAAGAGGATTTTACAGAAAACATGACATACGAAATGCCTCAGTGTCTTCAAACTCTTGGAGAGATTCGTTGGATCTCGAAATAACTGCCCCAGACTGCATGGCCTGTGAAAGAAATTGTCTCGCAAGGATTCATGAAGAACTTCATATCACTGTGAGATATTCTTCCCCCGTATTTTGAACCTTGGATAGGTGCTTCTGACTTACCGTCTTCGGGAGAGAGTACTTATCATGCTCTTGGGGTGGCCTGCCCCAGGACGAGTCTTGAAGTGATCACTGTAGGATCAAGCGCTTACCACTGCACTAAAAGCAATTGCTGTTAGTGAAGGCGCAACTTTATTTCCTTATAGTATAGAGTCTTTCAAGGGGCTGCGCCTATTAAGCGCCATGGGTTGGGATGTTAAGCCCATCGAATCCCTAAGGGTGACGCTGAATTAATAAATCCAACAATCTCCCCCCCAGTGTCAGCCGGGGGGATTCGAACCCATGACCTGGCTCTGATACCACTTGTAGGATCAAGCGCTTACCACTGCACTAAAAGCAATTGCTGTTAGTGAAGGCGCAACTTTATTTCCTTATAGTATAGGGTCTTTCAAGGGGCTGCGCCTATTAAGCGCCATGGGTTGGGATGTTAAGCCCATCGAATCCCTAAGGGTGACGCTGAATTAATAAATCCAACAATCACCTCTGAATGACTGTGCTTTGATGAAAACACCCAGATCAACTGTTCTTTGAGAGATTGGATCTCGAAGTAATTGCCCCAGTTTGACTAAAATTTGAAAGTATGCCTCAGACTAATGGCTCTTTGAGAGATTTGAATCTCGAAGTGATTGCCCCAGCTTGGCTGAATTTTGAAGAGATTGCTCGACATGATTGCCCCAGATTAATTGGCTCTTTCTACGACTGTTGGGAAAGTCCCTACTCAATGGAGTTTTTTTTTTGGAAATTACATCTTCATAGACTGTCCTTCGGAAGTTTCAGACTTCTCAACTTGGCAAGATTAAGCTTCTGGACTGAAGTTTCATGTGTGAATTTTTATGATGCCCAACAAATATATGCAAGCAGAAAATGTTTATTCTAAGAATGAAAATTCTAATGCAACACACATGTCAATCTTGAAGTTTTACTGAAAAATATGTCGCAAACCTTTGTGAGTGAATCATTGGTTAAGATTCGACATTAATTTTTTTTTGAATAATAGAAAGCATGCACATGCAACACCAACAAATATTTTCAACACCACTCATAGGAGTCAGGAACGCGGTCTCGTGGTAGTACGCTCTCAAGATAACACTGTTTCAGTTAGGACTTTTGAGGGTTGTATCGTGGCCTAGTTCACGGTTATAGAAACAAAGGATATAGGCTCGAAATTTATTTGTTCCCACCCATCTTCGTGATGTTCTCCATTCCTATGTTCAGCTAGCTTGGCACAAGCGCTCACCTTTCGAAAAGGGGTTTTGTGATGATTAAGGAACCAATTACTCTAACAGTTTAAGCACCAATCAGATTGTTGTTTGGAGTCAGTCACCCCTTTGTCTTTCGTGTCTGTATCACACGACTTTGTTCTTATTCAAGGATCTTTCTTATGTAATCCTTTTCGTCTTTCGCTTTTGCATTATTTTCTTATCCCTAACTTTTGCCTGGACTGATTCTTGTGAATCTTTGATTGTGAAGTCCAGCGGGATGCCCTAATTTTTGCCTAAGTCGCTTGTTTTCAAGTTTCGACTTAGCGGGCTTTCTCATCATTTTTTTTAATTCTTTTTTTGAACAAATCGTGTGACATTGGTTGTCTTGATTGCTTTGAAAGGGTCATGACTGTCTCACTTCTTGGTTGACGAAGGATAACCCTTGTGGTTTCCGGTCTCTGGACCTCTTTCTTGGGATAACCATTGTGGTTTCTGGTCATTGGACCTCTTAATTTGGTACAACGAAAGGTAATGGATCCTCAGGTTTTCACTCCTTTTTGAAATTTGAACGCTCGGTCAAACTAACTGACGCCTACCCTGCCCCTGGGTTAAGTGCAAGGGTTTTTTCATGCAAAAAGAAACTCCTACTTCAAGGCTCAAATGGGTTGGCGAGGGTTTATCTTCCTTATATCTCCGGTGTTTAGGATTTGAAACAATGCCTGTACATCGTCAACAGGGTCTTTCTCAAAAGCGAACAATTAGAGTTTTTTGCGTTTTCATTTCGTCATCCTTCCTCATTGAGTTTAAGCTCAACAGTTGGTATTGCAATGCACATACACAAAACCATGAGTGAATACGAATGGATTACTTCAAGAAAAACATGTGCATTTTATTATGGTTAACATTCAAAAACAACTAAGTTTCATGCATGCATACAAATGTTTAAACAAACAACGTAAACTACAAATGAAAATACAGTAAAGAAGCTGAACATTGCCGTCATTGAGGAGACTTGACTCCGTCTGGACTTATTGCTTCTGAAGACGCCTTTGCAAATTGGGATGCCAATTTGATAAGGAGATTTCAATATGTGAGCAGACCTTCTGGCATGATGACCTTTGAGTCGGCCAAATTTTGCATCTTGTACATGAACACATCACAGTTGTCAATTGTATGCCTAAATGCCCCTGAATGATACTTGCATCTAGCCTTCACATCATGATGGTCATTATTGAGGAGGTTTGACTCCGTCTGGACTTATTGCTCTCGGAGACTTTCAGCAGTCAGTAGTCTGGATGTTTACTCAATCAAATTCGCGACCTTGTTTTTACCTTTGCCTCTGAAAGACTTGCAATCTTCAATTAAAAGGCCAGGTGCCCCAGAATGGTAATCATACTTGGCATTGAAACCCCAAAGGAAGCTTTGTCGGAGACGATCTTGATGCAGTTAGCTCAACCACTCCAAATTTGCGTAAATGAGGAAACTTATTGCACGTACGTCATCAGAATATGATCAAACTTCTTCTCAAGTGGTTTTGGCCTTTACCCTTATGCTCTGCCCGCTGGACTCTCTTAGGAAGCTGAAATTGGATGCCGACAAATGACGTCTGGAGGGAAGAGGTTGATAAATGAAGTTGATAAATAAAGTTGCTCGGAAAGATCTTGCACGATCTCCTGCCTACGTATCTCCATTGACCAATGGAGAATCAGAGCAGCGTAGTTCCCCTCAACAGGGATGAAAATAACTTCGTTCACAATTTCCATAACCAAGCTCATCTGAGTCTTTATCTGGTTGACTTCCTATTTCCGTAGTTTCTGATTCTGAAATAAAGCTTATACCTCGGCCCTGAATTGCCCCAGTTGGGTCTTCTTTTCAGTTACCTCCGCCCGGAGTTGCTTCAAATATATACCTTGATGACTGTGATTCAAGTTGTCCATTCTGATGAGGAATCAAGTCAGGAAAAGAATCTGTCTCTGAACACCTGTCAAGAATGCAAGGATGTATGCAAATGCCATGTTCAATTATTTCTGAGGAATCTATCTGCTTTGATTCAAGTTTTGACACAGAAAATTCCAACAACATGATTCAGATGTGTGATCCTCGGAAATAACTGAACATGTGTGCAGAAATGCTATGATGTCATGTATGCAACAGGCATGTGATCAATGATCTGATGTTGGTGCCGGTGTTGAGCAATGAGTCAAGTGTCTGAATAGAACCCTAATAGTAGCACCATCTCTGTATAGAACCCTATAACTGAGAACCCAATAACTGTAAAACTGGATCACATAATTGAACAGTCACTGATGGTGTTGAAGCTGAACAACGAGCCAAGTGTCCGTGGAGAGTCATAATAACAGTCACAATATCTGGGTCACCATGGTAATCACAGTAACAATCTCTCTGAATAGAAATCCCGGATCTCAGAATCAAAGAACCATAGAACACTGAACAATACTGGCAAAATGGGTATGTTGAAGTTTAGGGTTCCTGCAAACCTGTAAACCCCTCCCAGTCTCACGGGTGTGCTACTCGGGTCAACATCACGGACTCTCAAAGCCGAATAGCAATAATACGTTCACCATTTCCGAGAAATGGCTCATGACCAAATCAGGGAATCGGTTTGGCATTATGTACTACTCAGGGAGGCCTCAGCTGAGTCCAAGGAAACAAGCATCCCTCACAAGTCCCCAGCTTCAAGCACTGAATCGAGAAACAATAGTACATTCATCCCGAAGGGTACAATACTACCGTCATACGAACAGTTTGCTTTAACTGAATTCCTATGAGAGAACCAGGCCATCCTATGCGAGTTCCCAATGGACCCTCGGATGCGAGTGGGTTTGCCAACAAATGTGGTCTGCCACTGTCATCACTGGAGAGGGGTGTTCCCATCAAGGTCCTCGAAGATCGGTCACCGGATGCACATAACTATCAAGGTCGTACCCTGAAGTGAGGTAATCCCCACACAGGATAGTTCCAAGACGGTCGCAATCTGGGTGTGGAACACATCGCCACCCATCATGGTGAGATACCATAAGAGTACAATGTCTGTCCACGCTAATCCTATGGTGCACTCAAGCCGGGTAGTTGGCTTATCTCACAGTAACTCCCAACCCATAGAAAAAATGAAAACCAGCACAGCCAGACAGTCCAGTATAATATGATGCATGGAAAATAAATACTGAAAGCGGTAAATAAATGCGGTAAAGTAAAGCTGTAAAGTAAAACTGTAAATGAAAACAATAAAGCTGAACTAAAGCACACATCAACAAACAGATAAACACCCAAAGAAACAAAACCAAACAGGCGCTAGGATTGACACTACAAGGGAAACCGGAAGAATCAGGTTAGGTCCCCAGCAGAGTCGCCAGCTGTCGCTCCCGGGATTTTCATCCTAGTACAAACGCGAAAGTGGCGCGGAAAAGGTAGAGTCGCCAGCCAGACATTTTTATCCCGAAAGGATGGGAAAGGTAATGTTGCACGAACCTGAGGAAGAAGGAAAGGACAAGGTCCTGCGAACCAAAGATCTGAGTTCGGGAGTCGGTTACGACCTGGGAAGGTATTAGCACCCCAGACCGTCCGTCGTACCCGACGGGATCCACGCTTTCTTGCTTGTTTCAAAGGGTGAGAAGAATAACTACTGCTGAATAAAACCGCTAACTGGAAACTGGAAATGGAAATGAGAAAGGAACTGGAAAAAGAGAATGGAAAAAAAGGGAAATGTAGGGAAAATAAAGAATGTGCTCGAACGGGCCCTACCCCGCTGCCTACGTACCTCATCGGGATAATGAGGATCAGAGTCGACGTAGTTCGCCTAACCTAGGCGGGAACTATTTGTTTGTGTTTTTTTACAGTTGGAACTGCGTATGTCTATGCTCAGGTGTTGCAGGCTCGTCTGGTACGAGTGCGTTTACCGTCTTGCATGTGTGACAAGTCGTCGCGAGTTCGCGTTGTGAGTGAATGAGATGAGAAGAGAAGTTCCCGCAGGATAGTCGCTTGTTATTTGTTTTTGTCTTTTATGAGAAGTATTTTGAATTTGTTTGTGAACGTTCTCATACTAAGACCTATCCATCGCGGTGAGTATTTATACCTCGCCCTGAAACAGGACGCGTATAAACACTCCGCAACAAAGTCTCGTGTCGTACAAGATTGTTCGGTTTATCCTTAGATGTTTTATTATTTCCTTTATGAGATGAGAAAGAAAGACTCAAGTTGAAAAAAGGACAAACTAAGGGTACTAAGACACAACCCTAATTTTATTTGTTTATTTACAAGAGAGGTCCTATGGTTAATGAGGTATTCTAATCCTAAGAAAGAAAAGGAAAAGAAGAAAAGAGAGCTTAGAAACTAACTTACTTCCTAAGGAAGTTAAGTTGTCTCTAAAGAAAGGGAAAACCTAAAAGCAAAGCACAAAGTGCTAAGGCAAACAAAATTAAAATGCATAAGAGATGGGAATGAAGTAATGCTTACCTCAATCTTCCCCCCTACAAAACAAAAGTTAGCATGACAATGCATATTGGAAGTAAAATCAAAGCATGAAAGCGATTAAGTACCATAAACGTCCTAGAATGGAACTAGGGTTAAAAATAAGACCTAAGTCTAAAGGTGAAGGTACCTAAAGGTTACATGACTTCTAAAGTCAGTAGCTACATGCTATAAGTCCCTAAGTATGCTAGGATATCTCACAAGATCAAACTATGTCAAACTATGTACACAAAGTTCACATAAATTCACCTAAATGCAAGTTAGGGCTTATGGATGAAGTATGAATGCATATGGCTTACAAACATGAATTAGTACATGAAATGAACATCAAAGTCAGTATTAAATGCTTATGAAGATGGATGAATGAATATACAATCATGGATGCAATGGATTAGGCATTTGGAGCAATGAGAAGAAGATGTGAGATGAAATGGAACAAACATCGCATAAGATCGCAAATGATGCAAACTAAGGAAGAATGACATGTGAATATGAATGAAATGATTATGGACCAGTAGCATACAAGTTATGATATGCAATTAGAATGCATTGATAAGCATTAATTATTTCCACACAATTCAAGTTATTATTTAGAGGAGAAGAGAATCTATTTTAGGTTAAAGTTAATTCACATAAGTATGCACTTTAAAGCACCAAAACAAACCAAATGAGTATGGTTCAAAAAGTGACCTATGACTGGAATTAAATACATAAAAATGACCTATAATCAACTCCTAAAAGTACCCAAAAAGTTCCTCAAGGAAATGGCATGAATGCCTCCTTAACATTTAGGTTATGCGACACATAAACACATGAATCAACCTAGGATCTAGGTGACGTGGAAAAATAGCAAAAAGCCTTTAAAAATTATGAAATTAAATCCCTGGAATTATATAGTGATTATCTTACATTGTCCAAAAGGATTCTACAAAATTATGCACCAAAGTGCCAAAACAATTCCTTGACTAGCAAGGTAACAAATCATGATTACCGAAAAACAACTCCACAAAGTGGATCAAAAAGGGAACTAAAAATTATGAAAAAAAATGCCTAAGGGGCATCAAAATGTCACAAATTACAGTGATTAATCACACACAAAAAATAGGTTTCACACCTATGGGGAAAAAACGATTTCGGACCCTTATGCCAAAACCTTCCTTTTGGGGACAGCTTATGATCTAAAATCCAAATTAATTATTAAAACCACCCAAATCTGGAAACAAAAAATATGACAAATTAATTAAGGGGATGAGGATCACTCATGAATTTTTCCAGAATTTTATCTCACTTAAAAATATTTTTAATAATTGCGACGAAACGGGCAAAAAAGTGGATTTTAAGGGAAAGCGAAAGGAAGTGAATTCTACAATCCGTAACCTAATCGCTAAGCTCCGAAATCGACACATATAACCAAAAATCATAAATAAATCCAATGCCTCAGGTGGGAGGGCTCAATATGCACCTTAAGTTATATGATCCTAAGCCTCATACAAACTATAATGATGCACTAAAAGTGGAAAGTCGAAATTACTTACTTGATCGAAGTACCGATTCTTCACATAAAAGAAATCCAAAAAAACTTCAAACAAGGTCTTGTAATCTTCCATGAGCAAAATAAATGTTCATCTTCCATAATTTCTTTGTGAATATCCCCCATAATCGAAACAAAAACAACGACACAAAATATCATTTGAATCCAAAGGTATCCCACAAATAAAGTGGAATACCAACCAAACGACCGTCGTTAAGATCTTTGCGAGAACCTTGCATGAACTCAACAAACGCATTAGAAACCAAAAAGAGGTGCAACCGGAAGTTGCACCTATGCCTCACAACTCCAAATCAAGTAGAAAGATGAATGTATGAGTCATGGACATGCATTGAAATTTACGTTTCAAAACGGGGCAGCACTTATGCTCTAACATAAACAACATGCAAACTCAAACCGGAATCGAACAAATTTACATGCAATAAATGGAAAATGATCAACAAACATAAGTACAAGTCAAAACAAGATCAATGCATCAAAATCGCACCAAACCGAACTTAAAAAGCCTTAAAACGAAAAAATGCATCAAAAATCACCGACTCGGAATTGAACGAAAATCGCATGGTAACTTGCAAACGTGCCAACGGATTCAAATATGCAATCGGTTTTTGAAAATTCCGCTTGGAAGTGATACTTTTTGGCCGATTTCGTCGGCTGGCAGTAGCAAAATAGCCGGAAAAAATTGTCCGAAATCGACTAAAAAGTTCACCAATGGCTCCGAAATAATCAACAAAGTCAATTTACACTATTCACATTCGCAAAAACGCGCTACGGTTAGGAAGTTATGGCCAAAACATATTCTCGACACGCGACACATGAACAACATCAACAATTAAGCCTCAACCTATCCTATTTCAAATTTGCACATTGAAACAAACATGAATTTAAAAGTCAAGCACTTCAATCAATATCAAGTCATAATAATTAGCTCTCTTAGGAATTTTGTCAAACACCTAACATTCACCGATTATTCTATGTCAACTTTACCAAGCCTTTTCAATCATGCACCACAACAATTATTAGGATAAATTAATCAAGAATCAATCAACAACCACATCAAGAATCAATGCACATAATCTCCATAATATGAATTCAACTTCAAAATTCAATTCAAGAAACAATGCAACAATTATTCATGAATTAAAGTTTAAGAAGCTTACCGAATGAAGAATCGACGAAGAAATTGTGAATCCGGAGGAAGTGAGACGCGATCATGAACGGAGGAGAGGAGGAGAGGCCGCGTGGCTGCCGGCGGCGGAAGATGGTGGTCGCACGGTGGTGAAGTTGACCGAAGGTGGTGGTTCGTGGCGGCTCGGCTATCGGAAGCTTGATCGGAATTGTTGTGTTCTTGAGTTCTTGATGAAGTTGTTGTTGTGTTCTTGAGAAAGAGTTGAGAGAATGAACTTTGATCCTTTAGAGAGAGTTTGTGAGAGTTTTTTGGTGTTTGTAAATTATGATTGAAGTTATGAGACAAATTGTGGGTCAAAAGAATATATAGTGAAGTGTAAAATGAAAGGCAAAAGGTAGAATTTCGGCTTAAGTGAAAATAACAATATCTTCGGCAAGAAATTTCGACTCTGAGCCTTCCACAATATTGTCCGCCTCTGAATCACAGTTGCAACACAAAAATAACGGACGTCATACGATCAAAATCGAGTGCGATCGATACGTTTAAGCTGCAAGACGTCACTGAATAAGTTGTTTTTTCGGCTTATTTGGTGTCCGCTACTCGGAAATGTGACGAGGTCAACCTATTCGGAGCATAATCTCGACTCGACTTTGTCAGCAAAGTTGTAGATCTATGAGTCAGTGACCTGGTGTTAAAATCTAAGCTCAACCGGACAAACGATGAGGGAGATATGAATTTTCTCGTGAAACCACTTTCAGCATTTTCCTTCGGTTCAACACTTCAGTTTTGTGAAATAAACCAAAACGACAATCTTTGGAGCACCGTTCGAACTCACTTTTGTATTTGAAATTGAAGAGGATAAAATTTGTGAACCAACGCTTCAAGAACGGGTGATATCCGATGAAAATTGACCGAGTTATGAATTTTACAAAATCTGACAGACAGTGCACTGCATCAAAGAACCTTACTGGTAATACGCATTTTCGAGATCCTTCCGCTCGGACCTAAACCAAACTGAATTCACATAATGAAGATAACATCTAAACGGAATTTTAGGAACCGAAACAACATCAATTCGATGAACGAGCCAAGAGTTATGAATTTTTTGTGTTCAAAACTCACCGGTTCAGCACTGTTTTTCACTATGTCGACTCTAAAGACTCGCACATTCTGAGATCTTCTTCAAAGAATTAGTTCTCGGCCAAAACCCAAAAGTTGGAAAGGATATCAAGACGAAACTTTTGGCATATGAATCTCTCAGACATGTTGACCTAATCAGAAGTTACGAACTCTTGAATACCGCTAGCACAGTTAATCGGCGAAACCGAAATTTCAAAAACAAATAATTCCCTCCATTTTCCTTGATGAATTGACCTCCGAGCCGAACACAAAAGTTGTAGAGAATACCAAAATAGTCTAAACTATTGAGTTTCAAGCCAAAATGAGTTTCCGAGCATAAGTTACAACTTTTGCAAACTGCACCATAAAACTGATATTCTGCTTAAACTCCTTTGAATCAACCGAGAACTTTTGGTTTCTTCTAAGATTATTGTGCACGTGCCGCATGAAGAAATAAAGGCCAGTCGCAACCTGTGAAAGCTCAAATGGAGATGTATGTTCATGTATGTTTATGATGCAATTGTGATCTAAATGCAATGCAATGTATGAAAGGATATGCTAAATGGCATGAAAATGAGAGGGCAAATTTTGAGGTATTACAGCTGCCCCTATTCAATCATCTGCAGACCTGAATGAATAATTGAATCAACTTTTAGACGTTCAAGGTGTGGAGTGATTGAATATTTGAACAAAACCTGAAAATTTGCACACTGAGGGTAATGGAAATGCCACCTGCCCATTTATTTATTTATATATTTTTTTGATTTTGACCTCTGAATAGGTAGAGAAAATAGAACTAGGTGGAAATATGCTGGGAAGAATACCATCCTCGGATGACCATTCACACGGGATCCTTGGATCCAGTATTAAAACCCTCCTCGAATAGAAACACAATGGTATACCGGCCGCAGGCGATAACCATCAACAACAAAGACTGACCTCGTACAGACTTTGCAAACGAGACGAACTGACCTCAATCAATAAGCTCAAAAAGTGGACTACCATCCTCGAATAATAGCCACAACAAAACAAACAAGACCAACCGCAGAAGGACTTGAAGAAAAGGATGCCATCCTCGGATGACAATCCAAAAGATCCTCGGATCTAACACGAAACCATCCTCGAATGGAGACGCAAAGGTATACCAGCCTCGACTGATAACCAAACACAAAGCTGACCTCAGACAGACTTTGCAAAAGAGACAAACTGACCTCGATCAATAAGCTCAAAAAGTGAACTACTATCCTCGAATAATAGCCACAACAAACAAGACCAACCGCAAAAGGACTTGAAGAAAAGGATGCCATCCTCGGATGACAATCCAAAAGATCCTCGGATCTAACACGAAACCATCCTCGAATGGAGACGCAAAGGTATACCAGCCTCGACTGATAACCAAACACAAAGCTGACCTCAGACAGACTTTGCAAAAGAGACAAACTGACATCGATCAATAAGCTCAAAAAGTGAACTACTATCCTCGAATAATAGCCACAAACAAGACCAACCGCAGAAGGACTTGAAGAAAAGAATGCCATCCTCGAATGACAATCCAAAAGATCCTCGGATCTAACACGAAACCATCCTCGAATGGAGACGCAAAGGTATACTAGCCTCGACTGATAACCAAACACAAAGCTGACCTCAGACAGACTTTGCAAAAGAGACAAACTGACCTCGATCAATAAGCTCAAAAAGTGAACTACTATCCTCGAATAATAGCCACAAACAAGACCAACCGCAGAAGGACTTGAAGAAAAGAATGCCATCCTCGAATGACAATCCAAAAGATCCTCGGATCTAACACGAAACCATCCTCGAATGGAGACGCAAAGGTATACCAGCCTCGACTGATAACCAAACACAAAGCTGACCTCAGACAGACTTTGCAAAAGAGACAAACTGACCTCAATCAATAAGCTCAAAAAGTGAACTACTATCCTCGAATAATAGCCACAACAAAACAAACAAGACCAACCGCAGAAGGACTTGAAGAAAAGAATGCCATCCTCGAATTACAATTCAAAAGATCCTCGGATCTAACACGAAACCATCCTCGAATGGAGACGCAATGGTATACCGGCCGCAGGCGATAACCAGAAACACAAAGAAAATAGGACAAGATGGAACGGGATCGTTGTACATAAACGAGAGCCCAGGCAAACAGGACCGTTGTACAAAACGGGAACCTGCGACGCGACTGTTGTACCAAACAAGACGCGGAATAAGTGACAAACATTGACTTGAAAAGACAAGGATGCCTGAAAATTGATAATGGTAACCTCTGTGCAGAGTACTTCAGGTTGAAAAGATATTATAAGTCGTACGTAATATACCTCAAAACTGGCCCATGCTGGCATGCATATGTTTGAATTTATGGCGTAATGCTCCATGATGATGGAAATGCTACGCTTTGGAGGATGCAGACGTAGTGATGAATATGCATATGCAAATGCAAGGAGATCTCCTGATAAGGAGACTGCAGGCATCCCAGATAGCTCAACTGAGGAGGAATAATGATCACTGCATTGATCTGGCTCATCCTGATGAGGTAACAACTCTGTGGGGAAAATTGTTAATAATTCACCGGTTCTGAACAACCGCCATTGCCAAAAATAAATTGGACTATGAGATTGGAGTGCCAAGCCCTGCTGGAGATGGACTCTTCTTGAACTCTGGTGGGGAAGTGAGGACCTCCTGACTTGGCTGGGAACCAAAGGCATGATATTGCTGAGGAGGTAACTGCTGGGGAGGCAAAACACTCATTATACTGCTGAAAATTGCCCCTGTCTGAAGGGAAACTTTTGCTTAGGGAGGACACCCATCTTCTGCTACCCTGCTGGGAGAAATTTCACTTCCCACTTGGCTAGGGACGATAGATAATGTCAATGATAAAGCTTCCCACTGAAGATAAGAGCTCAAGTTGCCACTTGCTGGGGATAAGATATAAATCCTCTCATGTTGGGAATGAGAGATGTAAGGCGTCTCATGCTGGGGATGAGAGACGATGATATCTTTTTGCTCAATAAGTAACCTTCCATTTGCCGCACTACTGGAGAAGGAATTGTCTAATGAGACTTGCTAAGTAATTTTGATCAATGAAGCTTGCTGATGAAATAACTCTTGAAGTACTGTGCTGACAATGGCTTTGCTTCCAGCCTCTGGGTTGATAGATCGCCAACTAACCATGATTGAATAATGGTTCTCTGAAATTTTCAACTCGCCTCCGACTAAGGTCCATCGTAAGAAAATGTCTCAAGAGGATTTTACAGAAAACATGACATACGAAATGCCTCAGTGTCTTCAAACTCTTGGAGAGATTCGTTGGATCTCGAAATAACTGCCCCAGACTGCATGGCCTGTGAAAGAAATTGTCTCGCAAGGATTCATGAAGAACTTCATATCACTGTGAGATATTCTTCCCCCGTATTTTGAACCTTGGATAGGTGCTTCTGACTTACCGTCTTCGGGAGAGAGTACTTATCATGCTCTTGGGGTGGCCTGCCCCAGGACGAGTCTTGAAGTGATCACCTCTGAATGACTGTGCTTTGATGAAAACACCCAGATCAACTGTTCTTTGAGAGATTGGATCTCGAAGTAATTGCCCCAGTTTGACTAAAATTTGAAAGTATGCCTCAGACTAATGGCTCTTTGAGAGATTTGAATCTCGAAGTGATTGCCCCAGCTTGGCTGAATTTTGAAGAGATTGCTCGACATGATTGCCCCAGATTAATTGGCTCTTTCTACGACTGTTGGGAAAGTCCCTACTCAATGGAGTTTTTTTTTTGGAAATTACATCTTCATAGACTGTCCTTCGGAAGTTTCAGACTTCTCAACTTGGCAAGATTAAGCTTCTGGACTGAAGTTTCATGTGTGAATTTTTATGATGCCCAACAAATATATGCAAGCAGAAAATGTTTATTCTAAGAATGAAAATTCTAATGCAACACACATGTCAATCTTGAAGTTTTACTGAAAAATATGTCGCAAACTGTAAACACCCCAGATTTGCCCTCACTCATTCACACCATGGCTTGTGATCATCTCACATGCATAAGCACAATCATATCATCTCATATCTCATTTTTGATTCACTGCACTGGTTCTGAGTCATTTGCATCTAGGGTTTGTGATCTGAGCAACCTCAGAGCACCTTGAGCCATTCCAAAGGCCACCAATCATTTCAAAGTGGTCCATGTGTGTTCTTATGTCATATTCCATCTCCTCAAAGCCCAAATTGCAGAGGAATCACAAGAACTAGGGTTTGAGTGGATGCAGAGCCAGGATGAACTGCACAGTTGACTGAAAATTAGGGTTTTGGTTTCAGAGGCCATAACTCCAAATTTTTTGGTCATTCTTGTTTCCATTGGTCTCTATATGGTATAGGGAGTATGCATATCAATTTTCATGAAGAAATTCCATGGGGAAGTCATCTGATCAAGGGTTGACTTTTCAGACAAGTCAGTGTAAAATCAGGGCATCTGAGGCCCCCAATGACCCAACCAATGGTTGATCTTCATCATTTTGAGTGTATATGATCTTTATTTGATCATGGAAGAAGGTTGAAGTTCATAAAAATCAAGAATTTAGGGTTTTTTGCAAATGTTGACTTTTTGGGCATAGTTGACTTTTCAAGAATGCATCATTTTAGGTCATTTTTCAAGCTTTGATTCTTGATCCAAAAATGCTTCAAATGGAAAAAATTTGGTCATGAAAGTTGTAGATCTCATCTTTCCCTTTTCAAAAAGTACAAGAACATGATCAAACTCTTCTTGGATCAAAAGTTATGGCAAGGCAAAGTTGGCTAAAATCATTGATTTTTTAAGGCATGCCTCAAATGGAAATTTTGCAAAGTCATGAACCAATGCATTATGTGACCTCTAATTCATTTGAAACCATTACACAAACATTCTATGAGCCTTAAAAATCAGAATTGGACCAAGTTTCCCCATGGTTTGGTTTGTGTAACAAGACTTTCTTCACATGTGAACCCTAAAGCCACAAGTTGCAAAACTCATGATCATGCTTTCACCAACTTGCTGCCTTGAATGTTGGACCAAGCCTAGCCTTTCCCTTCACTTTGCTGCGCAGACCATGCCTTTTGTACTTGGCTAGAAGTTGCCCATGCCCTATCTTACAAGAAGTTGACATATTTGCAAAAGTGGCTACACCTATCCATAAAGCACAAGTCACATCCTCTGACCAATTGGATTAGTTTATACTATCCATTTGCAAAACATTTCATACACTAAGCAAGGCTGAAACTCACACACTCATGACATTCACAAAATCACCCCACATTGCATAAGCCTTCGAATTCCTCTCCACAGCTTGCAAACATTCAAACCCTCTTCACCATTCAACTCACCACACTCCATAGGCCTCAAACCACCAAAGCTCAAGCCTGAAACAAGCCTGACCTGAGCTTCACCATTCCCCACCCTCAGAACCAGTTCTCTTCGAATCTCACCATCCAGCCATCAAACACCTCATCTTTCTTCACCAACAAGTCAAGCATACCACAAGGAGTCAAAACCACCCTTTACTTTGAACTGAAACAGCTTGTACACAAAGTGCATTTCCTGCTACACCAGAAGTGAATTCCTCAAAGCAGCTTGCCTAAGCTCATTCCAGGCTTTCCATTGGCTTCAGGGGGTTCAGGGAAGTTGTCCTGCATCAAAGCAAGGCCAAGAGAGCTCACATTCACATTTCTTCACCTCAAGTAGCTTCAAACATCAAGCTTTTCAGAGCTCTGTTTTTTTGTTATAAAATGAAAATGCATGCTTCAAGGATCATGGTGATATGTTTAGATTTGAAAATGGTGTGAAAATAAGCATTTTGTGTCTCTCTGAATTTTTGCCCGTGAATATGTTTGGTTTCGATTCTCTTTGTTCATGCTGGATAAATGTTTTTTGATCATGGATTAAGGTTTAGTTTGGGGAGAGGGATGTTTCTGGGCAGTTAATTTGATGATTGGTGGCCTGTGGCGTTTTCTAGGGTTTTTAACCCGCCGGAGAAGACGACCGGAACCACTGTTCCGGCCGTCTGAGGTTAACATGCCCTAATTAGGGTTTAGTCCAGTAATTAGCAAACTTCAAATTTGGGCCATTGGATCATCTTTCCCGCGTGTGGACCAAAGGTTCAGATTGCTTCATTAACTTTAATTTCCACTTAACTTAATTTAATTAGGGTTAATAATTTAATTAGTCAGGTTTGAATTGTGACCATTGGATCACGCGCCAAGTCAACCATCTCCTCCCCAGATTGCATCTCAGCCTCTCATTTAGCTTACTTCTTATTTTATTTAATTTTAATTCATTTTTATTTCAATTATCTTGTATAATTATTTTAAAATAGCAAAAATATCTTAAAAATTATGAAACTTTTTCTTAAAAGTTTTATTAATTTTTAAGACCCAAAAACATTTTTATTTTATTTTTTTATCATTAAAAAAGTATTTTTAAATATTTAAAAGATTATTTTTAATTGATTAATGGAAATTAATTAATTAAAAATACTTTTAGGTATTTAAAAATTACAAAAAAATTCATGAAATGTTCTAAGACATTTAGAAACATTGTCCAACCTTCAAACCAAATTTCTTTTTTGATCTTGATGCATTTTAAGAATTTTTCATTGAATTAAATCATTTTTTATGCATTATTTTGATCATAAGTTCAAAAATTCATTCCTGCCTATTGGAGAAGGTTGAGACATTGATTCTTCTTGCATTGTTTTGTGTTTGGCATATAGTTTCTAGGGTAAAATGGCCATGATTTGATCTTGCATTTTCCATTTGTTTGGCATTTCTTTTGTATAGAACCCTAAAAAACCCTAATAACTTAGAAAATTCATAACTTGAGTTTGGTTGAGAGTTGAGAGTTCCCCTTTTGGGCAGTGGTTCATTATAGGTTTAGGGTTTCTTTGGGTACCATTTTCCATTTTTTATCTTAGGATTTGTTTCTGTTTTGGGTTTTTGTTTGATGTTTGATCCATGAACCCTAATTTGGGCTTTCTTTTGCATCCTTCTTGCATTTCCTTGCATAACATGACTTGTCTTTGCATTTTGTGCATTCTTGTGATCCATTTGACATCTTAAGACATGTAGAAAGCATGTTTGATCATTGCATTACATATTTGCCATGTCATTTGTCTTGTATGCTTCATAACATTTCATGCTTGTTCAGGCTCCTTAGCTTGCATCATTTGCATTCATAATCTTGTATGAACATCTCCATGTCTTGCCTCATGTTTGCAGCACCTCATAACATCATAATCATCATCAATATGCTTCTGGTTTGGTCTAGCATCATACCATTTCATCTCATTTTGCATTGCATTGCATTTCTTTCTAACATTGCAGGTGGTAAGTAACTTGAGAAGTGAATTTGCCTTCACTTCTCATAACTTTTCTTTTCATCTATCTTGCATCCATTGCTGCATTTCTATTTGTGTTTGAGATTGAGCTTGCTCATTCTTGTTCCTCCCACCTTCTTTCTTCAAGTGACTTGACTTCTTGAATGAAGCAAGTCACTTTGCTTCTCTTGATCTTATTCATTTGCTTCCTGGTGGCTCCTCTGAAGATTTGTTCTTGCAAACCTCACAAACCTTAGGATCATCCAAGCATGACAATGAATTAGGGTTTTAATTAGTTCCCCCATAGTTTTACCTTTGTGTCTCTCTTTGAGTCTTCTCTTCTCACCTCATAATCAGGGACTAAACCCTAAAGGCTTTAAGACTTTGTGATTAAGCTTATGCCTGCATCCTTCTCTTAGGATGGAGTGTATAACTTTAATCCTAAGTGTTAAACCCTTAATGTGTTTAAATCTCTTAATCAATTCACTTAATAATCATCAAGACATCACACTTGTAACTTGGGCCTTGCATTAGGGTTCTAATTCTTCCTTAAGTGGTTAAGAAGGACTAACCCTAGTGTTAATGGACAAGTCCCCCTCAAGTTGTCTTACAAATCATAAAAAACACTTCATCACCATATCATTAAATAAAATTCACTTAATCAAAGGCTTGTTTTGTCATGGGTTTAATCCCTAATCATGGATTAAGTTGAGGAGTTTTCCTCAGCTTAAACATTCTCATCTATTATCCTTCTATTAGGATGGTGTAATGAGTCTGTTTAATCCTTGATTATGGCTTAACCTCATTACTCAACACTAAACAAAAACACCAAAAACATCTAATTGATCACAAGTAGGTTAATGATCTTAATCCTGCATCAAAGGTGATTAAGTGTGAGAATCTGACTTCACACTTAAAGTATTCTCATTACCCCTAATCAGAGGGAAGATGTGATGAGTTTACTAACCCATTGGTTTAGGCTTAAGCTCATTAACTTATGACAAATTCTCAAAAGCAATAAAAGACTGAAAACACAAAAAAACAAACAATAATCGTCTCCTCCGGGATTCTTTTCTCATCACCTTCACTCATAAACGAGAACTTGCTTCTTCCGTCTAATGCAAGACAGTTTGCACCTGAGCCAGACAGGTCATACACTTGAGCATTGACAAGCAAGCAGTTCATCAAGTCAATTCATCTTTCAGTCTCTTTGGGTCGAACTACGGTGTTCTGACTTCCTCATTGCACGAGAGGATACGTAGGCATAACTTAACGGTTATCGAACAAAAGTCTCTGTATATTCCCCCTCCTTCCAGCATTATTCTTTAAGCCTCATGATCTTGAGCATTTCACTCTGTTCTTACACTGACACTTTCATACTTCACATCACTTATACACTTTACACTGACACCTGTACATCTTCTCCAGCTATTGTATACACAGATTGCACTGACACTACCCCTTTAAAACACAAATCTTTTAAGCGTGGATCCCGTCGAGTACGACGGACAATCTGGGTGCTAATACCTTCCCAGGTTGTAACCAACCCCCTTTCTCAGTCTCTCTGGTTCGCAAACCGTCTTATCCATCTTTTTCTAGGTCTATGCAGCATTACCTTTCCTCCGGGATAAAAATGCCTAGCTGGCGACTCTATTCATCTCCAGTGAGTTCACGGCTGTGTGTTCTCACTGTCCCTCTCGCCGACCGTTCGCGTCTGTACCTTCATCTGACCCTGGTGTCACTTGTCAGGAGCGACAGCTTGGCGACTCTGCTGGGGAGACTTATACTGCAACCAGGGCTTCTGGTTCTTTTTGTGGGTTCCTCCTAGCGCTTGTTTGATTTGTGTTTACTGGGGTGTTATGTGCTTGTTTGTGCTTGTATTTATTTTTGTTTATTGCTTTATGTACAGTTACTTTACTGCTTTCTTTATTGCATTTATATATATCATACTGTCATTGTTGCTGGCTGGATTTGGTTTTTGTTTTGGTGGGTGGGTGTTTCATTGAGAGTTAAGGTCCTATACCTGGGACCTGAGTGACACCTAGGCTAGAGTGAATCATATTCTTTCCCATTCCATTTCGGTCTGGTGCGGGAATATGAAACACGGTTCAGATATGGGTTTCTTCTTGAGAACTCTGTGTTGCAGATTTCCTGCAATGCTAGGGCTATCTGGGAAGCCTGCTAAGTCTGGATGACCTTTTAGTATTGACCTTCAGAAACTGAGGTGAATTAGAGGAGGAATTGTTATGGTTATTGTAAACACTGTACCTCCGGGTTAGAAGTGTTTACACTTCTCATAACTGATCCAAGTCTGAGGATCCTTGTTCTAGATCACCACCTGTGAGGGGGTTGGGCTGTTTACAGGTTTGCAGGTACCTTGACCTCAGAATACCCTGTTACTTTGACTTTGTTAAGAATACTCCATGTTGGATAGTTCTTGTGATTCTAAACCCTGGACATGTGGCTCTTTATTTGAGTCCCCCACCTTGGTTACTGGATTTTTTAGACCTCCATCTGGAATTCTTGAACACACATGGATCTATACCAAGGCAGTTAATCAGATCCAGCTCAGTCACAAACCCTTGCATATCATCTGCATACATACTCATTGCATCATATTAACATTTGCTTATTTGTGTTTCAGGGTATCCATCTTCATCTGGTTTTTGGTTTTGACCCCATCTGCAGTATTGACCTGTCTCCACCAGCATTTGCTTCAGCTTGTCAGACATATACTTCAGTTACTTGCACTAGCCAGCCATTGGCCCACTCCTCAGCATCTTCATCAGCACTTATTCTACTCAGTCTCAGCACTTATGGCTCCGAAGAAAAGCAACATCACCTATCATTTCTTCCAACCAGACTTATCAGACATCAGGAGGATCCAAACCCTGATCACTCCAGATCACATACCTTTGTTCAGGGAGCATTATGGGGATATACTTGACTTGGTCATGGATTTGGACCCATCTCAGAGGAGCCTGATCCATACCTGTATTCAGTTTTATGACCCCCCATTGAGATGTTTCACCTTTCAAGACTTTCAGTTGGGTCCTCTTTTGGAAAAATACTCATCATTGATTGGTTTGCCTATCAAGAGAGAAATCCCTTTTAACCCTGAAATGGTCTTTCCCAGCAATGGAGAGGTAGCAAAAGCTTTGCACCTGGAGCCTGTTTTGATTGAACAGCATATGACCTCTAAAGCTGGGATCCCTGGTTTTCATCTGGACTTCTTAATTTCTCAAGCTAGTCTGAAGGCCTCCTTGGGGGATTGGAAAGCTGTTTGTGCTTTGTTGGCCTTAAGTATATATGGAATTGTGTTGTTTGCAGATGAGCCTCGATTCATTAGCAAGAATGCAATCCATTTGTTCATCCTAAAGAACCCAGTGCCAACCTTGTTAGGAGATCTCTATTACTCAGTACATCAGAAGAATGAGAAGCAGAGGGGCAGATTAGTGAGGATTTGTGCTCCATTATTTCATGCTTGGCTTCTTAAGCATCTACCCAGGACAGATGCATTCCTAAATCCTCATCAGCAGAGTAACTGGGCTAAGAGACTCACTGTTCTAACTTCAGCAGATATCAGATGGTGTACTCAAAGCACCAAGGGCAGAGATATCATTACAAGCTGTGGGCACTTTCCCAATGTGCCCTTAATAGGAGTTAAGGGAAGTATCAATTACAACCCTCTGCTGTTCAGGAGGCAACTGGGCTATGCACTGGTCCATACTCCTAGGGAGCAAGACTTGGTTGAGACCCTCTACTGTGAGAACAAGATTAGTCTGGCAACTGTTAGACAGGCTGCCTGGGCCTGGGATCATGTTCAAACCAAGGGAATCACCATTCTGGGGAAGTGCAATAATGTGGCATCAGTCCAATATTATGAGTGGTCCCATGCTAGGGCCCATTTCTCTGGAATGCCTTTCACCATAGAAGACATGCCTGAGTCATCTTCAGCACCACCCCCTGCCACTATCAGTTTGGAGGAGTTTGAGAGCTTGAAGGAAAGAAATGAGAAGTTAACCCAGGCCTTGCAGAAGACCCTCCGGGAGAGGAGTGAAGGTGTGAGGGAGATTGAGAGATTGGAGAAATTGAGAGTGGAACACTTGACTAAAATTGAGAAGTCTGGAGATTATATCAACAAGTCTAAAGCTGGTGAACAGATTCTGAAGAATGCTTGTAAAGAAGCCCAGTTCCAGAGAGCAAGGACAGACTTGTATTTGAAAGAGAGTCAGGCCAGGTGGGTCCGGATCACTGAGGCCCGTACTCTGGAAGACAAGAGAGTTCAAGACAAGATGGGACAAATGGAAAAAGCCCTGGCGGCAGCCCAGAAGGAAATATCAGAGCTAGAAATCAGAGCTGGAGTGAAGAGGTCTAAGGACCAAAGTCAGAACAAGAGGTTGACTGCAGCTGTTGCAACAAGAAACCTTCTCATCAGAGGTCTCACGGAGCGTCCGGCTGATCCTGTGACCGAAGCACTTCTTAAGGAAGTTCGTGAGGATGAGTTTGGCCTTGGAGTTTGATCATTTTCTTGTTGTTGTTCCTATTCTATGTACTTTTACCTTTTTGTGATGTATTTTGACCCCTTTAAGGGCTTGTGTTGTAAAATGAACAAGTTGTATTATTTCATCTTATGTAATATATTTGTGTGGGTTTCCATCCAAGTCCACTTCAAGAGCAACTTCAACAGCATCATCTTCAAGGGTCTGGAAGGGTCAAAACTGAAGGCCAAACCGGATACCTTGAGAGCAAATAAGCATAACTGCATTGCATGCTAACCCTTTTGTTTGTTTTGTAGGTTTTTGTTTTGTTGTTACTAACCTCTGTTGTGATATTCAGGAATTATTGCTCGCCGCCGGGTATTTCCCCTCAACAGGCCACACAGGTACCCAACTAGAAACAACCTTCCGGGAATTCAGATGGATCAGATGCAGCAGGACCTTACGGAGGTCAGAAACCAGATGGCCAACGAAAGGTTGGAGATGAGAACTCAGATAACACAGTTCATGGAAGTGATGAACAACTTAGCTCAAAGCCAGGAGAGGCTCAGAGCTTTGGTAGAAGGAAGGAATCAAGATGAGCCCCATGTGGGAACTGCCGGCACAAGTAACAATGAACGGGTGCAACCCCATGTTAACCCTCCTGTGTTTGGCCCACATCTACATCCTGAGATTAACATTCCTGCAAATGTTCAAGGAACAGCCACTGCAGCCAGAGTACTTCAAGAAGATCCTCAGGAGGACCAATTCACAGTAATGGGTGCTGGAGAGGAAACTTATGATAGACGATTGGAGGAAATAGCTGAGAAGTTGAGATCACTGGAGTCTCAAAATTCTTTGGGCTTCGACGTCATGGACATGGGTTTGGTAGACGGGGTCAGGATCCCCCATAAGTTCAAGCCTCCTTGTTTCGAAAAGTATAATGGGACTTCATGCCCCCGGACTCATTTGCAATCATTTCTGGGCAGGCTGAAGGCTTATACAATGGATGAGAAGCTCTGGATGTTCTACTTCGAAGACAGCTTGACTGGAGCATCAAGGGAATGGTATTCCCACTTGACAAGGGCAACTGTAAGATGCTGGAAGGACCTGGCAGAGGCCTTCATTAGACAGTATCAATACAACTTAGACATGGCACCCAACAGGACTCTCCTAATGGGAATGTCACAGTCGTCAAGGGAAAGTTTCCGAGAATATGCCCAGAGATGGAGGCAATTGGCTGCTGCCGTTCAACCACCAATGTCTGAGAGAGAAATGGCAGACATGTTTATGAACACTCTCCAGGGAACGTATATTGACAGGTTGGCTGCTTTCTCTTCCACTAGCTTCGCAGATGTTGTTATAGCTGGGGAGAGAATTGAAAGCCTGTTAAAAATGGGTAAGATCTCTGATAACGGTGCAAGCTCGTCCAGTAGTACAAGAAAGCCTTTTGCAGGCCCGAGAAGAACTGGCGAGACCAATGCCATTCACACCAACAGGGGTAGGCCCCAATATGTTCAAAGGACAATAGCAGCAGTCACCATTCCTGCTCCAGCTCATCCACAGCCAGTCTATCAACCTCCGCAACAAAACTTCCAACAACAACCTCAGTATCAGCAGAATCAATATCCCCCAAGAAACTACAACAGCAACAACACCAACAACAACAATCAACAGAGGCCATTCCAACAAAGGCCATCCCAAGCTAACCGAGTGATCGACCCGATCCCAATGCCGTATGCTGCCTTGCTGCCACAACTTCTGAAACTCAACCTAGTTGAGCTAAGAACGTTGGCACCTCCGGATCCCAACAGTCTACCAAGAAACTATGACTCCAATGCTAGGTGTGCTTTTCATTCAAACGCACCTAGTCACAGTACAGAAAAATGCAGGGCTCTGCATATGAAGGTACAAGACTTGGTAGACTCCAAGGCTCTGAATTTTGCACCGCTGCCCAATGTCAATAAAAACCCTATGCCAAACCATGGTGGTCCCCGAATTAACGCTATTGAAGAAGACCAACCGTCTTATTTAATAACCAGTGTGGATCAGATCAGGACACCATTGGTGGAAATCAAAGCTCAACTCCGTGAAAGCCAAATATTTCCGGGGTGTGAACTAGGGTGTCCCTATTGCAATATTTCATGGAACGGGTGTGAGGACCTGAGGAATGGCATTGACAGCCTTATTCAGAGTGGCCTGCTACAGATCACTACATCACTCCCGACAAATCCGGCAACTTCATCAACAACGGTTCCAGAACCTCCTACAACCGCAGCAACTATTGTTCCCGACAATTCACCAGCAACATCAACAAGTACTTCATCTGTCCTCCCAAATGATCAGTTTTCAACAGTTTCTCCTGCTACAACTTCAGCTTCATTCCATTTCGAATCTCCATCAACAACAACATCAGTCCTTCCAACAATACCTCCTACAACTCCAGCAATCAATCACGAAGATGTCTCCACTGTTACCATATTCTACGATCCTGAAAATAATTCCGCCTACCATTCAGAAGGTGCTGCTCCCGCCAGAGCACCAGTTACAATCTTTTATGATCCACAGACAATTACGGTCCCTTCAGCAGCAGCAATCAGTCCAGTCACTGTCACGGTGCCTGGACCAGTACCATATGAAAGCAATAGGGCCATCCCTTGGCACTATGGCTCTGACGTGTATTGCGAAGGAAAAAGAATCACTCTTGAAACATCAACACCTGCACCACAAGTAGATAATGTGGGGGGAGGCGGAGGCTTCACTCGAAGCGGACGTCTCTTCGCCTCACAAGTTCAAAGACCTACTGCCGAAGCAGAAGCTGCTGCCAAGGCAAAAGGAAAGAGCCCGGTGCAGGAAGATCCAGCTGCCAAAGAAACCTTGAAGACACCGTTCGATCAAGAAGTTGATGAGTTTATGAGAATCATCAAAAAGAGTGATTACAAAATTGTGGATCAACTTCACCAGACGCCATCCAAAATCTCTATCCTCTCACTGCTTATGTGCTCCGAAGCCCATCGGAATGCACTACTCAAGGTCTTGCACGCAGCTTACGTGCCTGAAGAGATTACTGTCAACCAGTTGGAAACCGTGGTTGGAAATGTTACTGCTAGCAATGGGCTAGGGTTTACCAATTCTGACTTGACAGCGGATGGCCGCAACCACAACAAAGCCTTGCACATAACCATGGAATGCAAAGGAGCTGTCCTTTCTCATGTGCTGGTGGACACAGGTTCTTCCCTGAATGTCTTAGCAAAGAAGGCTCTGGTGAAGTTAGAATATGATGGATTGGCATTGAGACCCAGCAACCTGGTGGTACGAGCCTTTGATGGCTCTAAGAGATCGGTTCTGGGAGAGATTGAGCTACCTGTGACAATTGGCCCACAGACCTTTAAAACTATCTTTTATGTGATGGACATTCAGCCCGCCTACAACTGTTTGTTGGGTAGACCTTGGATTCACGCCGCCGGCGCAATAACGTCTACCCTTCACCAAAAGTTAAAATTTGAGTGGGAAGGTCAAGTTGTCACAATCTGTGGGGAAGAGGACATTTTCGTTAGCCATCTGGCTACTTACAAATACATGAAACAATGAGCCAAGGTTTTGAGGCCTTGAATGTCAATGAAGCATCTGCTGTGTCGGGGATCTCCATGTCATCTTATCAACAAGCCCGGAAGGTTGTTGAAGAAGGAACTGCCCTAGGCTGGGGCAAAGTTTTAGCTGTGGAGGAGAAGAAAGACAAGTTTGGGTTGGGTTACAAACCAACTCAACATCAAGCAAAGGCTGCTGCAGAGCCAGGTTTTGTCAGTGGGGGGATGCTCACCCCCGATGCTATCAACTGTTTGGAAGACGAGCTGGAAGAGGAGCGCAATCTGGAGAATTGGATTCGTCCAAAGATCCCGGGGAGCAGTGTCTCGAACTGGTCTTCCCAGGAAATTATAAGAGTTACTCATGCAGAGTAATTATTATTTCCTGTATTTTATAAGCATGCATCAAAGTCTTGCATCTTGCCCAAGATGACAAGACTCATTTTGTAATCGGGCCATCTGTACTTTTGTGCAAACAAGATTAAATTAATGAAATATCAGACATCTTTTTGCAAACGAGTCTTTTCTTTTCTGCTCACTGTTTTTCCATTTTTTCTTTTTGTACAAAAATAAATGGCGGTGTTTTCAAAATGATAACTTCATTTCACTTTTTTTCTAAAGCAAGATTAAAATCAATCACTAAAATGAACAAACGTAACCCTTGCAGAGAGTGCCTTCCCGACAGCACCGACAACAGCACGGCTATGACATCGTATGACTTTGACAATCCAATCAATCAAGCTGATGAAGGGGTTGAAGAAGAATATGAGCTTCCTGAAGAGCTAGCCAGGTTGTTAAGACAAGAGGAAAAGGTTATTACCCCTCACCAGGAGGAGGTTGAAGTGATCAATCTTGGTACGGAGGAAGACGTGAAAGAAGTTAGAATCGGGGCCTGCCTGCAAGACTCAGTGAAGAGACAACTGATAGATCTGCTTCAAGAGTATGTTGATGTGTTTGCTTGGTCGTATCAAGATATGCCAGGGTTGGATACCGACATTGTTGTGCACAAGCTGCCTTTGAGGGAAGAATGCCCACCGGTCAAACAGAAACTGCGCCGAACTCGCCCAGACATGGCTATGAAAATCAAGGAAGAGGTACAGAAGCAATGGGACGCCGGGTTCCTTGCTGTGACTAGCTATCCGCCGTGGGTTGCTAATATAGTGCCTGTGCCTAAGAAAGATGGCAAAGTAAGAATGTGTGTTGACTACCGGGATCTGAACAGAGCCAGCCCGAAAGATGACTTCCCATTACCTCACATTGACGTATTGGTGGATAACACGGCTCAGTTCTCGGTATTCTCCTTCATGGACGGATTTTCAGGATATAATCAGATCAAGATGTCACCTGAAGACATGGAGAAGACAACATTCATCACGCCTTGGGGCACGTTCTGTTACAAAGTGATGCCATTCGGACTGAAGAATGCTGGTGCGACATATCAACGGGCTATGGTGACATTATTCCACGATATGATCCACAAGGAAATAGAATGTTATGTGGATGATATGATCGCCAAGTCCCTTACAGAGGAAGATCACCTGGTGAATCTGCTGAAGTTGTTCAAGCGCCTGAGGAAGTATCAATTGAAGCTGAACCCCAACAAGTGCACATTCGGGGTGCAATCCGGTAAGCTGCTGGGTTTTATTGTAAGTGAGAAAGGGATTGAAGTTGACCCTGATAAAGTCAAGGCTATTCAAGAAATGCCTAGACCGAAAACTGAGAAAGAAGTTCGAGGGTTCTTAGGACGATTGAACTACATTTCACGGTTCATATCTCACCTTACAGCAACCTGTGAACCCTTGTTCAAGCTGTTAAGAAAAGAACAAACGGTCAGGTGGAACGAAGACTGCCAAAGAGCTTTTGACAAGATCAAGGAATATTTACAAGAACCTCCAATCCTCATGCCGCCAGTTGAAGGAAGACCTCTGATTATGTACTTGACAGTATTAGAAGAGTCGATGGGGTGTGTGTTGGGCCAGCATGACGAGTCTGGTCGAAAAGAGTATGCAATATACTACCTAAGCAAAAAGTTTACCGACTGTGAACAACGTTATTCACTGCTCGAGAAAACTTGCTGTGCTTTAGCGTGGGCTGCTCGCCGACTGAGACAGTATATGTTGACCCACACTACCTTATTGATCTCAAAAATGGATCCGGTTAAGTACATCTTCGAGAAGCCAGCTCTTACCGGACGGGTTGCAAGATGGCAGATGATTCTCACAGAATACGACATACAGTACACATCTCAGAAAGCCATCAAGGGCAGTGTACTATCTGAATATCTTGCTGAGCAACCCATTGATGACTACCAGCCTATGAGGTTTGACTTCCCTGATGAAGACATCATGTTCATTAAAGCAAAAGATCACGAAGAGCCTATTCACACTGAAGGGCCTGACCCGGAAGAAGAATGGACTATGATGTTTGATGGGGCTGTTAACATGAATGGTCGTGGTGTTGGTGCAGTACTCGTTACACCTAAAGGAGTTCACATGCCTTTCTCGGCAAAACTCACTTTCAACTGCACTAACAACGAAGCTGAATACGAAGCTTGCATTATGGGTCTTGAGGAAGCCATTGACCTCAGGATCAAAACGTTGACTGTATTCGGAGATTCAGCTTTGGTAGTCAATCAAACCAACGGGAAATGGTACACCCACCAAGATCATCTGATACCTTACAGGGATTATACAAGGAGGTTATTGACTTTCTTCACAACAGTCAAGCTTGAGTATATCCCTCGGGACGAGAATCAGTTTGCGGATGCTTTTGCTACCATTTCATCCATGATCAAAGTTCAAGCCGCTAACTTTGTACCTCGGATTTCAGTGTCCAGACTTGACAGACCAGCATATGTGTTCGTGGCAGATGTTGTTAAAGATGATAAGCCTTGGTTCCATGATATTAAGTGCTTCTTGGAGGATCAAACATACCCACCTGGGGCATCTTCCAATGATAAGAAGACCTTGAGAAGGCTTGCTGGAAGTTTCTTTCTGAACACTGATGGGTCTTTATACAAGAGGAACTTTGATATGGTACTCCTCAGATGTGTTGACAAGACGGAAGCAGATTTGTTGATGCATGAAGTGCATGAAGGCTCTTTTGGTACCCATGCTGGAGGACATGCTATGGCTAAGAAGTTGTTAAGATCAGGCTATTATTGGATCACAATGGATGCAGACTGTTGCACCTATGCCAGGAAATGCCACAAATGCCAGATCTACGCAGACAAGGTGCATGTGCCTCCCAATCCTTTGAACATCATGTCTTCACCATGGCCCTTTGCCATGTGGGGCATTGATATGATCGGCAAGATTGAGCCAACTGCTTCGAATGGCCACAGATTCATCCTGGTCGCCATCGACTATTTCACCAAGTGGGTCGAAGCAGCCTCTTATGCAAATGTTACAAGACAAGTGGTAGCCCGATTTCTGAAGAGAGATATCATCTGTCGGTATGGAGTGCCCGAGCGAATCATTACTGATAATGGTTCCAATTTAAACAACAAAATGATGGCAGAGCTGTGCCGGGACTTCAAGATCCAACATCACAATTCTTCTCCTTACAGGCCAAAGATGAATGGCTCTGTTGAGGCAGCGAATAAGAATATTAAGAAGATTGTGCAGAAGATGGTAATCACATACAAAGACTGGCATGAAATGCTACCGTTTGCCTTGCATGGGTACCGCACATCAATCAGAACGTCCACTGGGGCAACACCGTATCAGCTTGTATATGGTATGGAAGCAGTCCTACCTGTTGAAGTTGAACTACCCTCGTTACGGGTATTAATGGATGTTAAACTGAGTGAAGCAGAATGGGTTCGGGCCCGATACGAGCAACTAAGTCTGATCGAAGAGAAGAGATTAGCTGCAATCTGTCATGGGCAGTTATATCAGAAAAGAATGAAGAAGGCCTTCGATCAGAAAGTCAGACACCGAGAGTACCAAGTGGGAGATCTTGTACTGAAAAGAATCCTCCCTCCTCATACAGACCACAGGGGCAAATGGACTCCAAATTATGAAGGACCATTCGTTGTAAAGAAAGTTTTCTCTGGTGGAGCGCTGATGCTCAGCACCATGGATGGTGAAGATTTCCCGTCACCTGTGAATTCAGATGCAGTTAAAAAATACTTCGCATAAAATGACCCGCTGGACATAAAAACAGAATGTAAGTCCAGGCAAAAATAGGGCATCCCGGCGAGTCAAAAACAGAATAAAAGACTCGGGCAAAAATAAGGGAAATAAATGAAAAAATGTACACCCGCTGAGTTGAAAAGCCGCATTGGACAACTCAGGCAAAAATGGGTATCCCGATGGATTGAAAACCCGAAAGGGCGATCCATGCAAAATAAGGGAATAAGCGAACAACTGCATTCTGAATTCGTCTGTATCGCTTACAACTTAGAAAGCTTCGACGGAATCAAGCTTCAATCAGAATCAACTTTCTTCAGAAAGCAAGACGAGAAGAACGTCATTGTCATACGAGTCATAGCAGGAGAGGAAGCTCCTCAAAGCGTCGCCAACACTGCCAGCATTTTGTTTCTCAATTTGTAACAATCTCCTCATTTCAGGGGATTTGTTTCTTTGACTGTATCTCGCCAATTCAGGGCATATGAATTAATAAAATCAGATTTTTCAGTCATGTTTCGTCTTGTACATTTTTATTTACAAAGAATGTCTGATGTCTCTAAAAAACTAATTGCATAAGTACAGATGTTTTTCACTAAAAAGAAAGAAAATGAAACACATGCTTGCAGGGAATATGATTACTCTCGAAAGTACTTAAACTCCTATGACGGAATCCAATAAAGGATACCTCGGGACCTTTTGTGCGTCTCCTTATCTTTGCAGGATTGCAGGTATCCAGAACGCAACCTGGGGCATGCAAGTCACGTCTCGACAAACAGGCGAATCATTATCAACTCGGTCTATCTTCCACGTGGCACTGGAAGGTGCCCATTTCCCCAGCGAAGTTGCCAAATCAACATGCACTCAATCTTAGCATCTGAAATGCTCTATCCCCAGCTGAGCTGCCTCTTGTTGCTCTTCCCAGCTGTGTTGCCTCTCATAATTCCCCAGCCAAGTTGCCGTGTCATCCTCAGCTGAATACAGAAGTCAGGGAACCATCTCCCCACAGAGTTCCAGCCTCTATCCAGAAGAGCAACGCATGAAGAGATCACAACAGAGTGAAGAAAGCTTCTACAAACCCCAGCTGGATCCCATATTATAAGGATATGTCAATCAGTGACATATATCCCCAAGCAAATGCATCTTATTAGATCTACCAGTGATCTCATCCCCAGCTGGGATGTTCCCTTCAAGCAGATCAACCAGAGACCTTTGCAGCAACGGGATCCGAATCCCGAATCTTCGCCTCGTTGCATAATCATGGCATTTGCATCATAATATCCCCTCAGAGCGTAGCATTCCGTCTAATACGGAGCATTACGGCAAAAATCAAACGCATAGCATAATCATAAGCCATGTTCTGAAGTGACACTTGTGAATAATAAACCCGCTCATCATCATTGTACAGAAATCCCCACCAGGGTCCCGGCAAAGGCAGTTGCCTCACAAATCGCGAACACCAGTATATATTTCCTTTTTTGACACCCGTCCGTGCCATCACTTCCCCAAACAGGTTGCCTGATTACACTTTACAGACAAGATCACCCGCATTACAGATACCTCCTGACACCCGTCCGTGTCAAATCACCGGCAGAAAGCCAAAGACATCCTCTTTGCACTCACATATACTTATACATACACTTTCTTGACACCCGTCCGTGTCATGTCCCCAGCGCAGTCGCTTACACCTTCATCACCCATATACTTGTTATTATTATACTTTTCTTTTTGACACTCGTCCGTGTCACTCTCCCCAGCAGATAAACACTCATCTATACATTATACAATACTCACTACTCATGGTACGCTTATACAGATACTCGTCCGTATCTTGTATACATCATCACTATCCCCACAGATTCGACAGTAGTCCTTGTTCTTTGTTAACCAGTTGGTACTCGTCCGTATCATCATCTCAGAACATTGCGTCTAGTGTTTGTTACTACATGATACTCGTCCGTATCATAGTCTTAAGGATGCTCGTCCGCATCTTTAATCCATACACCGTGTCAAACACTTATGCCTTCTTGAACATAGATACTCGTCTGTGTCTACTATTCCCCAGAAGGATTCCTTCAGATTCAACACTCGTCCGTGTTCCTTGTTAACCAGTTGATACTCGTCCGTATCATCATCTCTGAACATGTGTCAGTTTGTTTCTACATGATACTCGTCCGTATCATAGTCTTAAGGATGCTCGTCCGCATCTTTAATCTATAGACAATACCAAACGCTTATACTTTCTTTTCTTGGTTGTGAACGCTCGTCCGTGTTCACTATAGATCACCAACAAAGCTTTTTCTTTTATCTGACACTCGTCCTGTGTCATGATAACCCTGAGAGCAGCCGTACCCTGCTGAGTGGTCGTCCTCCACTTCTTGATGGTCGTCCTCCATCATGCTCATCCGATGGTCGTCCCCATCGTTGATTTTTAGCAGCCGTCCCCTGCTAGGTGGTCGTCCTCCACCTTTTGATGATCGTCCTTCATCGCTTTATCCAATGGCCGTCCCCATTGTTGATTTTCGGTTATCTGGCATTCGTCCTATGTCATGAGAAACCTCGAGAGCAGCCGTACCCTGCTGAGTGGTCGTCCTCCACTTCTTGATGATCGTCCTCCATCATGCTCGTCCGATGGCCGTCCCCATTGTTGACCTTTTCTATCCGATGGCCGTCCCCATCGTTGATATTTTCGGCAGCCGTACCCTACCAGGTGGTCGTCCTCCACCTTTGATGGCCGTCCCCATCGTATTCCTTTTATCCCCAACAGAGCAGCCGTCCCCTGCTAGGTGATCGTCCTTCACCTTTGATGGCCGTACCCCATCATCTGTTTATTTCATTCATTCTTTAACCCGATGGCCGTCCCCGTCGTGGTCCCTTTTCCTTTTAACCCGATGGCCGTCCCCATCGTCGGTTACTTTGCTTTATGAACTTGATGGCCGTCCCCGTCATGTTTCATTAACCCCCAGAGAATGCTACAACTTTATCTTGATGGCCGTCCCCATCATGATATTTTATTTTTCCCAGCTAGTCGGCCGTCCCCGTCTTAGCTTTACCTTTTATCCCCAGCATGTCGGTCGTCCCCGTCATTGTTTTATTTCCTACACTTTCCCAGCATGTCGGCCGTCCCCGTCATTGCTATTTACCCAGCAGTCGTCCTCTGCTCGACGGTCGTCCTCCGTCGCCCACTTTACAATACACTTTAATTTTCTTTTACAATCTATATCCCTTTTCTTCTTCATTCTGTGAGTGCAAATTTTGGACTGTCTTTGGTATTCAACCACAAGTTATCTTGTTGGCCTACTAAGCCGTTGCTTACATCCTGCACAGCTAACTCATGTTTGAATAGGGGCAGCTGTAAACACCGCAGATTTGCCCTCACTCATTCACACCATGGCTTGTGATCATCTCACATGCATAAGCACAATCATATCATCTCATATCTCATTTTTGATTCACTGCACTGGTTCTGAGTCATTTGCATCTAGGGTTTGTGATCTGAGCAACCTCAGAGCACCTTGAGCCATTCCAAAGGCCACCAATCATTTCAAAGTGGTCCATGTGTGTTCTTATGTCATATTCCATCTCCTCAAAGCCCAAATTGCAGAGGAATCACAAGAACTAGGGTTTGAGTGGATGCAGAGCCAGGATGAACTGCACAGTTGACTGAAAATTAGGGTTTTGGTTTCAGAGGCCATAACTCCAAATTTTTTGGTCATTCTTGTTTCCATTGGTCTCTATATGGTATAGGGAGTATGCATATCAATTTTCATGAAGAAATTCCATGGGGAAGTCATCTGATCAAGGGTTGACTTTTCAGACAAGTCAGTGTAAAATCAGGGCATCTGAGGCCCCCAATGACCCAACCAATGGTTGATCTTCATCATTTTGAGTGTATATGATCTTTATTTGATCATGGAAGAAGGTTGAAGTTCATAAAAATCAAGAATTTAGGGTTTTTTTGCAAATGTTGACTTTTTGGGCATAGTTGACTTTTCAAGAATGCATCATTTTAGGTCATTTTTCAAGCTTTGATTCTTGATCCAAAAATGCTTCAAATGGAAAAACTTTGGTCATGAAAGTTGTAGATCTCATCTTTCCCTTTTCAAAAAGTACAAGAACATGATCAAACTCTTCTTGGATCAAAAGTTATGGCAAGGCAAAGTTGGCTAAAATCATTGATTTTTTAAGGCATGCCTCAAATGGAAATTTTGCAAAGTCATGAACCAATGCATTATGTGACCTCTAATTCATTTGAAACCATTACACAAACATTCTATGAGCCTTAAAAATCAGAATTGGACCAAGTTTCCCCATGGTTTGGTTTGTGTAACAAGACTTTCTTCACATGTGAACCCTAAAGCCACAAGTTGCAAAACTCATGATCATGCTTTCACCAACTTGCTGCCTTGAATGTTGGACCAAGCCTAGCCTTTCCCTTCACTTTGCTGCGCAGACCATGCCTTTTGTACTTGGCTAGAAGTTGCCCATGCCCTATCTTACAAGAAGTTGACATATTTGCAAAAGTGGCTACACCTATCCATAAAGCACAAGTCACATCCTCTGACCAATTGGATTAGTTTATACTATCCATTTGCAAACCATTTCATACACTAAGCAAGGCTGAAACTCACACACTCATGACATTCACAAAATCACCCCACATTGCATAAGCCTTCGAATTCCTCTCCACAGCTTGCAAACATTCAAACCCTCTTCACCATTCAACTCACCACACTCCATAGGCCTCAAACCACCAAAGCTCAAGCCTGAAACAAGCCTGACCTGAGCTTCACCATTCCCCACCCTCAGAACCAGTTCTCTTCAAATCTCACCATCCAGCCATCAAACACCTCATCTTTCTTCACCAACAAGTCAAGCATACCACAAGGAGTCAAAACCACCCTTTACTTTGAACTGAAACAGCTTGTACACAAAGTGCATTTCCTGCTACACCAGAAGTGAATTCCTCAAAGCAGCTTGCCTAAGCTCATTCCAGGCTTTCCATTGGCTTCAGGGGGTTCAGGGAAGTTGTCCTGCATCAAAGCAAGGCCAAGAGAGCTCACATTCACATTTCTTCACCTCAGGTAGCTTCAAACCTCAAGCTTTTCAGAGCTCTGTTTTTTTGTTATAAAATGAAAATGCATGCTTCAAGGATCATGGTGATATGTTTAGATTTGAAAATGGTGTGAAAATAAGCATTTTGTGTCTCTCTGAATTTTTGCCCGTGAATATGTTTGGTTTCGATTCTCTTTGTTCATGCTGGATAAATGTTTTTTGATCATGGATTAAGGTTTAGTTTGGGGAGAGGGATGTTTCTGGGCAGTTAATTTGATGATTGGTGGCCTGTGGCGTTTTCTAGGGTTTTTAACCCGCCGGAGAAGACGACCGGAACCACTGTTCCGGCCGTCTGAGGTTAACATGCCCTAATTAGGGTTTAGTCCAGTAATTAGCAAACTTCAAATTTGGGCCATTGGATCATCTTTCCCGCGTGTGGACCAAAGGTTCAGATTGCTTCATTAACTTTAATTTCCACTTAACTTAATTTAATTAGGGTTAATAATTTAATTAGTCAGGTTTGAATTGTGACCATTGGATCACGCGCCAAGTCAACCATCTCCTCCCCAGATTGCATCTCAGCCTCTCATTTAGCTTACTTCTTATTTTATTTAATTTTAATTCATTTTTATTTCAATTATCTTGTATAATTATTTTAAAATAGCAAAAATATCTTAAAAATTATGAAACTTTTTCTTAAAAGTTTTATTAATTTTTAAGACCCAAAAACATTTTTATTTTATTTTTTTATCATTAAAAAAGTATTTTTAAATATTTAAAAGATTATTTTTAATTGATTAATGGAAATTAATTAATTAAAAATACTTTTAGGTATTTAAAAATTACAAAAAAATTCATGAAATGTTCTAAGACATTTAGAAACATTGTCCAACCTTCAAACCAAATTTCTTTTTTGATCTTGATGCATTTTAAGAATTTTTCATTGAATTAAATCATTTTTTATGCATTATTTTGATCATAAGTTCAAAAATTCATTCCTGCCTATTGGAGAAGGTTGAGACATTGATTCTTCTTGCATTGTTTTGTGTTTGGCATATAGTTTCTAGGGTAAAATGGCCATGATTTGATCTTGCATTTTCCATTTGTTTGGCATTTCTTTTGTATAGAACCCTAAAAAACCCTAATAACTTAGAAAATTCATAACTTGAGTTTGGTTGAGAGTTGAGAGTTCCCCTTTTGGGCAGTGGTTCATTATAGGTTTAGGGTTTCTTTGGGTACCATTTTCCATTTTTTATCTTAGGATTTGTTTCTGTTTTGGGTTTTTGTTTGATGTTTGATCCATGAACCCTAATTTGGGCTTTCTTTTGCATCCTTCTTGCATTTCCTTGCATAACATGACTTGTCTTTGCATTTTGTGCATTCTTGTGATCCATTTGACATCTTAAGACATGTAGAAAGCATGTTTGATCATTGCATTACATATTTGCCATGTCATTTGTCTTGTATGCTTCATAACATTTCATGCTTGTTCAGGCTCCTTAGCTTGCATCATTTGCATTCATAATCTTGTATGAACATCTCCATGTCTTGCCTCATGTTTGCAGCACCTCATAACATCATAATCATCATCAATATGCTTCTGGTTTGGTCTAGCATCATACCATTTCATCTCATTTTGCATTGCATTGCATTTCTTTCTAACATTGCAGGTGGTAAGTAACTTGAGAAGTGAATTTGCCTTCACTTCTCATAACTTTTCTTTTCATCTATCTTGCATCCATTGCTGCATTTCTATTTGTGTTTGAGATTGAGCTTGCTCATTCTTGTTCCTCCCACCTTCTTTCTTCAAGTGACTTGACTTCTTGAATGAAGCAAGTCACTTTGCTTCTCTTGATCTTATTCATTTGCTTCCTGGTGGCTCCTCTGAAGATTTGTTCTTGCAAACCTCACAAACCTTAGGATCATCCAAGCATGACAATGAATTAGGGTTTTGATTAGTTCCCCCATAGTTTTACCTTTGTGTCTCTCTTTGAGTCTTCTCTTCTCACCTCATAATCAGGGACTAAACCCTAAAGGCTTTAAGACTTTGTGATTAAGCTTATGCCTGCATCCTTCTCTTAGGATGGAGTGTATAACTTTAATCCTAAGTGTTAAACCCTTAATGTGTTTAAATCTCTTAATCAATTCACTTAATAATCATCAAGACATCACACTTGTAACTTGGGCCTTGCATTAGGGTTCTAATTCTTCCTTAAGTGGTTAAGAAGGACTAACCCTAGTGTTAATGGACAAGTCCCCCTCAAGTTGTCTTACAAATCATAAAAAACACTTCATCACCATATCATTAAATAAAATTCACTTAATCAAAGGCTTGTTTTGTCATGGGTTTAATCCCTAATCATGGATTAAGTTGAGGAGTTTTCCTCAGCTTAAACATTCTCATCTATTATCCTTCTATTAGGATGGTGTAATGAGTCTGTTTAATCCTTGATTATGGCTTAACCTCATTACTCAACACTAAACAAAAACACCAAAAACATCTAATTGATCACAAGTAGGTTAATGATCTTAATCCTGCATCAAAGGTGATTAAGTGTGAGAATCTGACTTCACACTTAAAGTATTCTCATTACCCCTAATCAGAGGGAAGATGTGATGAGTTTACTAACCCATTGGTTTAGGCTTAAGCTCATTAACTTATGACAAATTCTCAAAAGCAATAAAAGACTGAAAACACAAAAAAACAAACAATAATCGTCTCCTCCGGGATTCTTTTCTCATCACCTTCACTCATAAACGAGAACTTGCTTCTTCCGTCTAATGCAAGACAGTTTGCACCTGAGCCAGACAGGTCATACACTTGAGCATTGACAAGCAAGCAGTTCATCAAGTCAATTCATCTTTCAGTCTCTTTGGGTCGAACTACGGTGTTCTGACTTCCTCATTGCACGAGAGGATACGTAGGCATAACTTAACGGTTATCGAACAAAAGTCTCTGTATATTCCCCCTCCTTCCAGCATTATTCTTTAAGCCTCATGATCTTGAGCATTTCACTCTGTTCTTACACTGACACTTTCATACTTCACATCACTTATACACTTTACACTGACACCTGTACATCTTCTCCAGCTATTGTATACACAGATTGCACTGACACTACCCCTTTAAAACACAAATCTTTTAAGCGTGGATCCCGTCGAGTACGACGGACAATCTGGGTGCTAATACCTTCCCAGGTTGTAACCAACCCCCTTTCTCAGTCTCTCTGGTTCGCAAACCGTCTTATCCATCTTTTTCTAGGTCTATGCAGCATTACCTTTCCTCCGGGATAAAAATGCCTAGCTGGCGACTCTATTCATCTCCAGTGAGTTCACGGCTGTGTGTTCTCACTGTCCCTCTCGCCGACCGTTCGCGTCTGTACCTTCATCTGACCCTGGTGTCACTTGTCGGGAGCGACACAAACCTTTGTGAGTGAATCATTGGTTAAGATTCGACATTAATTTTTTTTTGAATAATAGAAAGCATGCACATGCAACACCAACAAATATTTTCAACACCACTCATAGGAGTCAGGAACGCGGTCTCGTGGTAGTACGCTCTCAAGATAACACTGTTTCAGTTAGGACTTTTGAGGGTTGTATCGTGGCCTAGTTCACGGTTATAGAAACAAAGGATATAGGCTCGAAATTTATTTGTTCCCACCCATCTTCGTGATGTTCTCCATTCCTATGTTCAGCTAGCTTGGCACAAGCGCTCACCTTTCGAAAAGGGGTTTTGTGATGATTAAGGAACCAATTACTCTAACAGTTTAAGCACCAATCAGATTGTTGTTTGGAGTCAGTCACCCCTTTGTCTTTCGTGTCTGTATCACACGACTTTGTTCTTATTCAAGGATCTTTCTTATGTAATCCTTTTCGTCTTTCGCTTTTGCATTATTTTCTTATCCCTAACTTTTGCCTGGACTGATTCTTGTGAATCTTTGATTGTGAAGTCCAGCGGGATGCCCTAATTTTTGCCTAAGTCGCTTGTATTCAAGTTTCGACTTAGCGGGCTTTCTCATCATTTTTTTTAATTCTTTTTTTGAACAAATCGTGTGACATTGGTTGTCTTGATTGCTTTGAAAGGGTCATGACTGTCTCACTTCTTGGTTAACGAAGGATAACCCTTGTGGTTTCCGGTCTCTGGACCTCTTTCTTGGGATAACCATTGTGGTTTCTGGTCATTGGACCTCTTAATTTGGTACAACGAAAGGTAATGGATCCTCAGGTTTTCACTCCTTTTTGAAATTTGAACGCTCGGTCAAACTAACTGACGCCTACCCTGCCCCTGGGTTAAGTGCAAGGGTTTTTTCATGCAAAAAGAAACTCCTACTTCAAGGCTCAAATGGGTTGGCGAGGGTTTATCTTCCTTATATCTCCGGTGTTTAGGATTTGAAACAATGCCTGTACATCGTCAACAGGGTCTTTCTCAAAAGCGAACAATTAGAGTTTTTTGCGTTTTCATTTCGTCATCCTTCCTCATTGAGTTTAAGCTCAACAGTTGGTATTGCAATGCACATACACAAAACCATGAGTGAATACGAATGGATTACTTCAAGAAAAACATGTGCATTTTATTATGGTTAACATTCAAAAACAACTAATTTCATGCATGCATACAAATGTTTAAACAAACAACGTAAACTACAAATGAAAATACAGTAAAGAAGCTGAACATTGCCGTCATTGAGGAGACTTGACTCCGTCTGGACTTATTGCTTCTGAAGACGCCTTTGCAAATTGGGATGCCAATTTGATAAGGAGATTTCAATATGTGAGCAGACCTTCTGGCATGATGACCTTTGAGTCGGCCAAATTTTGCATCTTGTACATGAACACATCACAGTTGTCAATTGTATGCCTAAATGCCCCTGAATGATACTTGCATCTAGCCTTCACATCATGATGGTCATTATTGAGGAGGTTTGACTCCGTCTGGACTTATTGCTCTCGGAGACTTTCAGCAGTCAGTAGTCTGGATGTTTACTCAATCAAATTCGCGACCTTGTTTTTACCTTTGCCTCTGAAAGACTTGCAATCTTCAATTAAAAGGCCAGGTGCCCCAGAATGGTAATCATACTTGGCATTGAAACCCCAAAGGAAGCTTTGTCGGAGACGATCTTGATGCAGTTAGCTCAACCACTCCAAATTTGCGTAAATGAGGAAACTTATTGCACGTACGTCATCAGAATATGATCAAACTTCTTCTCAAGTGGTTTTGGCCTTTACCCTTATGCTCTGCCCGCTGGACTCTCTTAGGAAGCTGAAATTGGATGCCGACAAATGACGTCTGGAGGCAAGAGGTTGATAAATGAAGTTGATAAATAAAGTTGCTCGGAAAGATCTTGCACGATCTCCTGCCTACGTATCTCCATTGACCAATGGAGAATCAGAGCAGCGTAGTTCCCCTCAACAGGGATGAAAATAACTTCGTTCACAATTTCCATAACCAAGCTCATCTGAGTCTTTATCTGGTTGACTTCCTATTTCCGTAGTTTCTGATTCTGAAATAAAGCTTATACCTCGGCCCTGAATTGCCCCAGTTGGGTCTTCTTTTCAGTTACCTCCGCCCGGAGTTGCTTCAAATATATACCTTGATGACTGTGATTCAAGTTGTCCATTCTGATGAGGAATCAAGTCAGGAAAAGAATCTGTCTCTGAACACCTGTCAAGAATGCAAGGATGTATGCAAATTCCATGTTCAATTATTTCTGAGGAATCTATCTGCTTTGATTCAAGTTTTGACACAGAAAATTCCAACAACATGATTCAGATGTGTGATCCTCGGAAATAACTGAACATGTGTGCAGAAATGCTATGATGTCATGTATGCAACAGGCATGTGATCAATGATCTGATGTTGGTGCCGGTGTTGAGCAATGAGTCAAGTGTCTGAATAGAACCCTAATAGTAGCACCATCTCTGTATAGAACCCTATAACTGAGAACCCAATAACTGTAAAACTGGATCACATAATTGAACAGTCACTGATGGTGTTGAAGCTGAACAACGAGCCAAGTGTCCGTGGAGAGTCATAATAACAGTCACAATATCTGGGTCACCATGGTAATCACAGTAACAATCTCTCTGAATAGAAATCCCGGATCTCAGAATCAAAGAACCATAGAACACTGAACAATACTGGCAAAATGGGTATGTTGAAGTTTAGGGTTCCTGCAAACCTGTAAACCCCTCCCAATCTCATGGGTGTGCTACTCGGGTCAACATCACGGACTCTCAAAGCCGAATAGCAATAATACGTTCACCATTTCCGAGAAATGGCTCATGACCAAATCAGGGAATCGGTTTGGCATTATGTACTACTCAGGGAGGCCTCAGCTGAGTCCAAGGAAACAAGCATCCCTCACAAGTCCCCAGCTTCAAGCACTGAATCGAGAAACAATAGTACATTCATCCCGAAGGGTACAATACTACCGTCATACGAACAGTTTGCTTTAACTGAATTCCTATGAGAGAACCAGGCCATCCTATGCGAGTTCCCAATGGACCCTCGGATGCGAGTGGGTTTGCCAACAAATGTGGTCTGCCACTGTCATCACTGGAGAGGGGTGTTCCCATCAAGGTCCTCGAAGATCGGTCACCGGATGCACATAACTATCAAGGTCGTACCCTGAAGTGAGGTAATCCCCACACAGGATAGTTCCAAGACGGTCGCAATCTGGGTGTGGAACACATCGCCACCCATCATGGTGAGATACCATAAGAGTACAATGTCTGTCCACGCTAATCCTATGGTGCACTCAATCCGGGTAGTTGGCTTATCTCACAGTAACTCCCAACCCATAGAAAAAATGAAAACCAGCACAGCCAGACAGTCCAGTATAATATGATGCATGGAAAATAAATACTGAAAGCGGTAAATAAATGCGGTAAAGTAAAGCTGTAAAGTAAAACTGTAAATGAAAACAATAAAGCTGAACTAAAGCACACATCAACAAACAGATAAACACCCAAAGAAACAAAACCAAACAGGCGCTAGGATTGACTCTACAAGGGAAACCGGAAGAATCAGGTTAGGTCCCCAGCAGAGTCGCCAGCTGTCGCTCCCGGGATTTTCATCCTAGTACAAACGCGAAAGTGGCGCGGAAAAGGTAGAGTCGCCAGCCAGACATTTTTATCCCGAAAGGATGGGAAAGGTAATGTTGCACGAACCTGAGGAAGAAGGAAAGGACAAGGTCCTGCGAACCAAAGATCTGAGTTCGGGAGTCGGTTACGACCTGGGAAGGTATTAGCACCCCAGACCGTCCGTCGTACCCGACGGGATCCACGCTTGCTTGCTTGTTTCAAAGGGTGAGAAGAATAACTACTGCTGAATAAAACCGCTAACTGGAAACTGGAAATGGAAATGAGAAAGGAACTGGAAAAAGAGAATGGAAAAAAAGGGAAATGTAGGGAAAATAAAGAATGTGCTCGAACGGGCCCTACCCCGCTGCCTACGTACCTCATCGGGATAATGAGGATCAGAGTCGACGTAGTTCGCCTAACCTAGGCGGGAACTATTTGTTTGTGTTTTTTTACAGTTGGAACTGCGTATGTCTATGCTCAGGTGTTGCAGGCTCGTCTGGTACGAGTGCGTTTACCGTCTTGCATGTGTGACAAGTCGTCGCGAGTTCGCGTTGTGAGTGAATGAGATGAGAAGAGAAGTTCCCGCAGGATAGTCGCTTGTTATTTGTTTTTGTCTTTTATGAGAAGTATTTTGAATTTGTTTGTGAACGTTCTCATACTAAGACCTATCCATCGCGGTGAGTATTTATACCTCGCCCCGAAACAGGACGCGTATAAACACTCCGCAACAAAGTCTCGTGTCGTACAAGATTGTTCGGTTTATCCTTAGATGTTTTATTATTTCCTTTATGAGATGAGAAAGAAAGACTCAAGTTGAAAAAAGGACAAACTAAGGGTACTAAGACACAACCCTAATTTTATTTGTTTATTTACAAGAGAGGTCCTATGGTTAATGAGGTATTCTAATCCTAAGAAAGAAAAGGAAAAGAAGAAAAGAGAGCTTAGAAACTAACTTACTTCCTAAGGAAGTTAAGTTGTCTCTAAAGAAAGGGAAAACCTAAAAGCAAAGCACAAAGTGCTAAGGCAAACAAAATTAAAATGCATAAGAGATGGGAATGAAGTAATGCTTACCTCAATCTTCCCCCCTACAAAACAAAAGTTAGCATGACAATGCATATTGGAAGTAAAATCAAAGCATGAAAGCGATTAAGTACCATAAACGTCCTAGAATGGAACTAGGGTTAAAAATAAGACCTAAGTCTAAAGGTGAAGGTACCTAAAGGTTACATGACTTCTAAAGTCAGTAGCTACATGCTATAAGTCCCTAAGTATGCTAGGATATCTCACAAGATCAAACTATGTCAAACTATGTACACAAAGTTCACATAAATTCACCTAAATGCAAGTTAGGGCTTATGGATGAAGTATGAATGCATATGGCTTACAAACATGAATTAGTACATGAAATGAACATCAAAGTCAGTATTGAATGCTTATGAAGATGGATGAATGAATATACAATCATGGATGCAATGGATTAGGCATTTGGAGCAATGAGAAGAAGATGTGAGATGAAATGGAACAAACATCGCATAAGATCGCAAATGATGCAAACTAAGGAAGAATGACATGTGAATATGAATGAAATGATTATGGACCAGTAGCATACAAGTTATGATATGCAATTAGAATGCATTGATAAGCATTAATTATTTCCACACAATTCAAGTTATTATTTAGAGGAGAAGAGAATCTATTTTAGGTTAAAGTTAATTCACATAAGTATGCACTTTAAAGCACCAAAACAAACCAAATGAGTATGGTTCAAAAAGTGACCTATGACTGGAATTAAATACATAAAAATGACCTATAATCAACTCCTAAAAGTACCCAAAAAGTTCCTCAAGAAAATGGCATGAATGCCTCCTTAACATTTAGGTTATGCGACACATAAACACATGAATCAACCTAGGATCTAGGTGACGTGGAAAAATAGCAAAAAGCCTTTAAAAATTATGAAATTAAATCCCTGGAATTATATAGTGATTATATTACATTGTCCAAAAGGATTCTACAAAATTATGCACCAAAGTGCCAAAACAATTCCTTGACTAGCAAGGTAACAAATCATGATTACCGAAAAACAACTCCACAAAGTGGATCAAAAAGGGCACTAAAAATTATGAAAAAAAATGCCTAAGGAGCATCAAAATGTCACAAATTACAGTGATTAATCACACACAAAAAATAGGTTTCACACCTATGGGGAAAAAACGATTTCGGACCCTTATGCCAAAACCTTCCTTTTGGGGACAGCTTATGATCTAAAATCCAAATTAATTATTAAAACCACCCAAATCTGGAAACAAAAAATATGACAAATTAATTAAGGGGATGAGGATCACTCATGAATTTTTCCAGAATTTTATCTCACTTAAAAATATTTTTAATAATTGCGACGAAACGGGCAAAAAAGTGGATTTTAAGGGAAAGCGAAAGGAAGTGAATTCTACAATCCGTAACCTAATCGCTAAGCTCCGAAATCGACACATATAACCAAAAATCATAAATAAATCCAATGCCTCAGGTGGGAGGGCTCAATATGCACCTTAAGTTATATGATCCTAAGCCTCATACAAACTATAATGATGCACTAAAAGTGGAAAGTCGAAATTACTTACTTGATCGAAGTACCGATTCTTCACATAAAAGAAATCCAAAAAAACTTCAAACAAGGTCTTGTAATCTTCCATGAGCAAAATAAATGTTCATCTTCCATAATTTCTTTGTGAATATCCCCCATAATCGAAACAAAAACAACGACACAAAATATCATTTGAATCCAAAGGTATCCCACAAATAAAGTGGAATACCAACCAAACGACCGTCGTTAAGATCTTTGCGAGAACCTTGCATGAACTCAACAAACGCATTAGAAACCAAAAAGAGGTGCAACCGGAAGTTGCACCTATGCCTCACAACTCCAAATCAAGTAGAAAGATGAATGTATGAGTCATGGACATGCATTGAAATTTACGTTTCAAAACGGGGCAGCACTTATGCTCTAACATAAACAACATGCAAACTCAAACCGGAATCGAACAAATTTACATGCAATAAATGGAAAATGATCAACAAACATAAGTACAAGTCAAAACAAGATCAATGCATCAAAATCGCACCAAACCGAACTTAAAAAGCCTTAAAACGAAAAAATGCATCAAAAATCACCGACTCGGAATTGAACGAAAATCGCATGGTAACTTGCAAACGTGCCAACGGATTCAAATATGCAATCGGTTTTTGAAAATTCCGCTTGGAAGTGATACTTTTTGGCCGATTTCGTCGGCTGGCAGTAGCAAAATAGCCGGAAAAAATTGTCCGAAATCGACTAAAAAGTTCACCAATGGCTCCGAAATAATCAACAAAGTCAATTTACACTATTCACATTCGCAAAAACGCGCTACGGTTAGGAAGTTATGGCCAAAACATATTCTCGACACGCGACACATGAACAACATCAACAATTAAGCCTCAACCTATTCTATTTCAAATTTGCACATTGAAACAAACATGAATTTAAAAGTCAAGCACTTCAATCAATATCAAGTCATAATAATTAGCTCTCTTAGGAATTTTGTCAAACACCTAACATTCACCGATTATTCTATGTCAACTTTACCAAGCCTTTTCAATCATGCACCACAACAATTATTAGGATAAATTAATCAAGAATCAATCAACAACCACATCAAGAATCAATGCACATAATCTCCATAATATGAATTCAACTTCAAAATTCAATTCAAGAAACAATGCAACAATTATTCATGAATTAAAGTTTAAGAAGCTTACCGAATGAAGAATCGACGAAGAAATTGTGAATCCGGAGGAAGTGAGACGCGATCATGAACGGAGGAGAGGAGGAGAGGCCGCGTGGCTGCCGGCGGCGGAAGATGGTGGTCGCACGGTGGTGAAGTTGACCGAAGGTGGTGGTTCGTGGCGGCTCGGCTATCGGAAGCTTGATCGGAATTGTTGTGTTCTTGAGTTCTTGATGAAGTTGTTGTTGTGTTCTTGAGAAAGAGTTGAGAGAATGAACTTTGATCCTTTAGAGAGAGTTTGTGAGAGTTTTTTGGTGTTTGTAAATTATGATTGAAGTTATGAGACAAATTGTGGGTCAAAAGAATATATAGTGGAGTGTAAAATGAAAGGCAAAAGGTAGAATTTCGGCTTAAGTGAAAATAACAATATCTTCGGCAAGAAATTTCGACTCTGAGCCTTCCACAATATCGTCCGCCTCTGAATCACAGTTGCAACACAAAAATAACGGACGTCATACGATCAAAATCGAGTGCGATCGATACGTTTAAGCTGCAAGACGTCACTGAATAAGTTGTTTTTTCGGCTTATTTGGTGTCCGCTACTCGGAAATGTGACGAGGTCAACCTATTCGGAGCATAATCTCGACTCGACTTTGTCAGCAAAGTTGTAGATCTATGAGTCAGTGACCTGGTGTTAAAATCTAAGCTCAACCGGACAAACGATGAGGGAGATATGAATTTTCTCGTGAAACCACTTTCAGCATTTTCCTTCGGTTCAACACTTCAGTTTTGTGAAATAAACCAAAACGACAATCTTTGGAGCACCGTTCGAACTCACTTTTGTATTTGAAATTGAAGAGGATAAAATTTGTGAACCAACGCTTCAAGAACGGGTGATATCCGATGAAAATTGACCGAGTTATGAATTTTACAAAATCTGACAGACAGTGCACTGCATCAAAGAACCTTACTGGTAATACGCATTTTCGAGATCCTTCCGCTCGGACCTAAACCAAACTGAATTCACATAATGAAGATAACATCTAAACGGAATTTTAGGCACCGAAACAACATCAATTCGATGAACGAGCCAAGAGTTATGAATTTTTTAGTGTTCAAAACTCACCGGTTCAGCACTGTTTTTCACTATGTCGACTCTAAAGACTCGCACATTCTGAGATCTTCTTCAAAGAATTAGTTCTCGGCCAAAACCCAAAAGTTGGAAAGGATATCAAGACGAAACTTTTGGCATATGAATCTCTCAGACATGTTGACCTAATCAGAAGTTACGAACTCTTGAATACCGCTAGCACAGTTAATCGGCGAAACCGAAATTTCAAAAACAAATAATTCCCTCCATTTTCCTTGATGAATTGACCTCCGAGCCGAACACAAAAGTTGTAGAGAATACCGAAATAGTCTAAACTATTGAGTTTCAAGCCAAAATGAGTTTCCGAGCATAAGTTACAACTTTTGCAAACTGCACCATAAAACTGATATTCTGCTTAAACTCCTTTGAATCAACCGAGAACTTTTGGTTTCTTCTAAGATTATTGTGCACGTGCCGCATGAAGAAATAAAGGCCAGTCGCAACCTGTGAAAGCTCAAATGGAGATGTATGTTCATGTATGTTTATGATGCAATTGTGATCTAAATGCAATGCAATGTATGAAAGGATATGCTAAATGGCATGAAAATGAGAGGGCAAATTTTGAGGTATTACAATCATGATTTATTTATTTATGTATTTTTCGAATGCGATGTAATGATATGCAAAATGATGCGAGAATGAAGCGCAAACTGCTCGAGGTTGATAATAAATAAAAGGGAAAATTTTGGGGTGTTACAGCTGCCCCTATTCAATCAATGTAGACTTGAATGGATGACAGTAGTTGCTTTCAGACGTTTGAAGTATGCAGGGATTGAATACTAGAAACAACCAGAAATTTTGCACTCTGTGGAAGGAGAACAAGGAAATAAACCCAACCACCTAAACTCTGTTTGGGGAGAACTCCGTTGTGTAGAGTAGTAAACCGGTGAGTACTTTGGAATAGCAGGAAATTACTGTTTTACCATGCTATGGGTGGAATTTTGCTGGGATGCTTCTTTGATGTAGTTGAATGATTAACAATGTGTGCCACACAGCGGATGGACTTTTCCCAATCTGTTGTTGGTCTTCAAGATACTTTGCCACATTGCGGGTGGATTTTCGATACATTTCCACCCTGAGGATGGACTTTTGCCAATCTGCGGTTGGACTTCTGCTCACTGCTAGAGACTTTTGAATTTCTGCCACCCTGACGGGGCTGCTGCTTGCTACATGAGACTTTTGCTCGCTACAGGAGACTTTTGTTCTCTTCCACACTACGGGAGTTGTTGCTCACTACGGGAGACTTTCGTTCGCTATGGGAGACTTCTGCTCGCTTTGGGAGACTTCTACTCGTTGCGGGAGACATTTGCTTGCTATGGGAGACTTTCATATTTTGCCACACTACATGGGCACTATGCTCACTACGGGAGACCTTTGCCCGCTACGGGGGGCTTTTTCTCGCTACGGGAGACCTCTGCTCGCTACGGGAGACTTTTGCTCGCTACGAGAGACTTTAGAAATTTTCCACCTAGAGGATGGACTTTGGCCAATCTACGGTTGGACTTTTGGAACTTACCACCCAGGGGATAGACTTTGGCCAGTCTACGGCTGGACTTTGCAAGATATCAAACTTGGATTATGTTGAATTGCATGGCACGATGCCCCATGACATTAGGGATGTTTCACCTTGAGTATGTCAATGAACTGACACAATTACAAAGGGAATTCCTAACACGGAAGTAACAAGCCCTCGATGACTCTGTGGGGAAATGCAGATGATTGTTGATTCAATCTCGAGAAACCCTGTGGGGATAACATCTCTGCTGGAGAAGGGTTTGAATAACATGTCTCGACTTATCACCTTTGCCAAAAATAAATTGGACTTTAGATTTGAAGGCTCTGCCACAGGATACCTCAACTGTTGGGGAAACAAGAACCTCCTTAGAACTGCTGGGGAAACAGGATCAAGGAAGCCTGCTGAAGAAAAAAAGTTTGGTGACCTTACTGGGGATAACTTCGATCCGTCTGATGGGGATAACAAATACCGAAGCACGCCCTGTTGAGGAGGAAAAATATCAAGTCATCTCGTGTTGAGGATCATTTGCTTTTGTCTGGACTTTATCTCGAGAGGATTTTACAAAAGACTTGATGTCTTTAAACTCTTGGATATCACAATGCCTGCATGAGTTGATGTAATAACCTTGCTGGGGGTAGCCCTTGTCAACACAGATGAGCTTGTAGCTGTTGGAAGTGTTGAACGAGATAATTGGCTTGACAAGTGACCGCTAGAGGGGTAATAGACTCAATCAGTAAGATTTATGACAAGAGGGTGACATAGAAACCCTTTGAGAGTATAGTTGTCCTGGTACTCTGGACTCTGGGTAGGTGCTTCCGATTATCTATCTTATGGAAATAATGAATTCTTGTGCTATTAGGGTGGCCTGCCCCAGTACGAGTCTTTGGATAATTTTGCACTTAACTGACTAATCTTTGCTTTTGGAGAGATTTGAATCTCGAAGTAATTGCCCCAGTTTGGCTGAATTTTGAAGAGATTGCTCAATGTAACTGCCCCAGATTGGCTAGCTCTTACCATGACTAGTTGGGAAAGTCCTTACTCAATGGAGCTTTCTCGAAAAAGTGCACCTCGCGTGACTGTCTTTCAGAAGTTTTAGACTTCTCAACTTGGCAAGCTTAAGCTTTTGGACTGAATTTCCGTATGTGAACTTCTTATGATGTCAAACAAATATATGCAAGAAGTAAAATGTTTATTATGATAAGGAAAATTCTAATGCAACGCACATGTTAATCTTGAAGTCTTTATTGAAAATATGTAGCAAACCTTTATGAGCAAAACACTGGTTAAGATAAGACGTTATTTTTGAATGAAAGAAAGCATGCACATGCAATACCAACAAAGATATTTTAGCACAACGTAGAGGATTCAGGAACGATATCTTGTGGTGGTACACTCTCAAAACGACCCTGTTTCAGTTAGGAATTTTGAGGGTTGTATCGTGGCCTGGTTCACGGTTATAGAAACAAAAGATATAGGCTCAAAGTTTATTTGTGCCCACCCCTCTTCATGATGTCCTCCATTCCTATGTTTAGCTAATTTTCACCAGCGCTCACCTTTCATAAGAGTTTCATACTGGTTAAGGAACCATTGCTGCTAACAATTTAAGCACCAATCAAGTTGTTGTTGGGAGTCAGTCACCCTTTGGTCTTTCGTGTCTGTGCCACACGACATTGTTCTTGCTTAAGGATCTTTCTTGTGTAATCCTTTTTACATTTTTGCCTTTCATTCTTTTACTTATCTCTAACTTTTTCCTGGACTTATTCTTGTGAATCTTTGATTGTGAAGTCCAGCGGGATGCCCTAGTTTTTGCCTAAGTCGTTTGTTTTCAAGTTTCGACTTAGCGGGCTTTTCCATCATCATTATTCGATTCTCTTTTTTTTGAACAAATCGTGTGACACTGTTTGTCTTGATTGCTTCGTGAGGGTTGTGACTGCCTCATTCTTTGGTCGATGAAGGATAACCATTGTGGCTTCCAGATCAGTATAACCGTTATGGTTTCTGGTCTTTGGACCTCTTGACTGGGGTAACCATTGTGGTTTCTGGTCTTTGAAGCTCTTGATTAGCATAATGGGATGTAATGGATCCTCAACTTGTGCCGACCTTGGAGGAGTAATCCTATTGGATGGGTTTGTCGATTTTGGACAAGGTGTTTATTTCAGTGGTTTAGAATAGGAGCTTACGCTCAAAGTTATTGCCAAGGCCTTTTGTCTTAAGGAATCTTATCTTAAGGGGAGGCTTGTTCCTAAAGGGGATATTTGTGGAATCAATGTTAAGTTCTTAATGGGGAAAGCTTCTACCTCTCTCACTATGGATAATAGAGATTCATTCGAGGCCATTCTCGCTTTTTTCATCTGTGGTGTTGTGTTGTTTCCTAACCTAGGTGGTGTTATTTACGAGCATGCTATTCAGATTTTCTTGAAGAGAAATCATGTGCCTACTTTGCTTGGAGATATGTATCAATCTATTCAACATAGGAATTCCAAAGGTGATGGAGAGACCGTCATTGTGCGCCTCTTCTATATAGGTGGTTTATTTTGCACCTATCAAAGTCTAGCGTCATCACTGAGAATAGAGAGAAGAGAAGGTGGTCTCAAATACTTATATCTCTCACTCATGCGGATATGAATGTGTATTGCTCATATTATGATAATGTAGTGCTTATTGGTGGTTGTGGAGAGTTTCCTGATGTGCCTCTTTTTGGTACACGTGGTGGAATTAGTTACAAACCTATTCTTGTTAGACGATAATTTGGGTATTTCTTGAAGGATATAGCAATAAATATTTCATTGTCAAGTTTCTTCTTTCTTATTGATGCAGATCACTTAGAGATGAATAAAAGAATCTCTCATTCCTGGCATTCGGTTCACAAGAAAAAGAAGGGTCAGTTGGGAAGACAATATTATGCTCCTTCCGAGTGATATATTTAGTGGGTTCGATCTAGAGCTTGCAAGCTTAGGATGACTTATCCACCTGAGGAACCTTGGTTTCCTATTTTTCCTTTATCACCTTTTCTTCCTCCTGTAGATGAGAAGGTTACGCTTCAAGAAGAGATATACAAGATGACTTGAGATAAAGAAGCTTGGTTACTTGTGAAGTCAGATTTGCAAGAGAAATTGAAAGAGAAATATAATCTTATTGAGCTACTTGAGAGACATGTCACGAAGAAGCCGATAGTGTAAGAGGATTTATTTTCTTCTAATACTTCATCTCTTATTCCTCCCACTTCAGGTGCATGGAAAGATGTTGTGGATCATCTTGTGAAAGATAAGGAATACATGGAGATTCGTTACAAGAAAGAGATCAAAAGGATTTGTATGAAGTACCAGCCTAGTTTGGGGGTTTCTTCAGATATGATCCCATAGGCTTAGTTTTCTTTTCTCTCATGTATTGGTATTATTGAAACTTGTACTTCAAAGTTGTAATCCCCTTTGACATTAATGAGAATGAGTTTTTGGTATTTCAAAAATGTGTTTCTTTTATAAATATTGCAATTTACCTTATAGTCCTTTGAAATATTTGCATTTGCATATCATGCATCATTCTTGCATTGGTCTTGCTTCTTGAGAGTTCTACAAGGCTCTTATGTGTTTCTTGGTCTTTATCCAGTTCCCTTGGCAAGCTGACTCATCTCTACGGTACTCGGGCTAATCAAAGGAAGATGTTAGAAGCTCTACAGCAAGAGAATTGTGAGCTCCGTGAAGAAGTCACAACTCTAAAATATAGCTTGGAAAGGTTAACTGCCATGATGGAAAGTCTGGTGGATGCTCAGAATCAACCACCTCTTCCTCCTCCTCATTCTTCGGTTCAGAGGACAATCATCTCTGAGATTTTCACTATGCCGACCCTGTGGAACCTGTCATTTATCCTCGTTACCGTATGCCTGCTAGTACGCCGTGGGGCATCCCGCCCAATTTCATTCTTGCGGGTTATCAACCTCCTCCTCCTGAGATTCATGTGATTAATCCTCTTCAACCTGTGATGACTACGACACCACCTGTGATTCATACTACTCCACATATAGATGAAGTGATTTACTATGTTGAACCTAGTGAGGGAGCTGGTTCTGAATTCCCGTATGCCGGATTTTCAAAAATCAGCATCAGACCCAAAGACTAAAACGCACTTTTCATCCTCTTCACAAACATCCTGAAGACAAATATTATATGCAAATTGTAAGGAATTTCGCGAGCTTTCCAAAAAGTCCAGACTCGTTTCAATCAGAATCTCTAGTAAAAAGTTATGCCTCTTTTACCTACAACTGCTCCAAAATTGTAAAAATCAGAATTCGAGATTGATAAACATAAGTTACATCTCTCTCTCTCTCTCTCTCTCTCTCTCTCTCTCTCTCTCTTGATTCCAAAATTCACCAACATCCTTTCTTCTCATCCAACTCTAAAATTATTCAACCTTAATACAACTATACTCAAGGCATATTAATCTACCTACTTGATTCGTCAACTTATTATTTCCATCGGAATAATTCCTTATTCTCAATCAATTCCTCGTCCATATTCTATGCACTTCTCAAACTTGAATGATACGAATTCATGATTCCATACTCTCTCCGGTCTGCAACGATGTTGCTTCAACAATATTTGCACTTCCGCGGTTAATATCACCTTGAACCAACTTCTATATTCCAACAACACGTCCAGGAGCAAGCCCCTCCCCCACTTAATCAAAACTAACACCTGCAGACAACGACTAGAAACGAACAAACAAGTACCGACAGTGTTTCACACACACATGTCGCGCACTAAGGAATAAATGAAATTAAACGACATTGGTCGGACAGATCGACCTACTCTGATACCACTAATGTAACACACTATTTCTACCCGACAAGTATATTGAAAATCAAAGAAGTAAATTTTAACCAACAAGTAAACAAATAGGATGCCACATTTCAACTTTCAAAAACTTATTCATTTAATCAAGTAACACATCAATATATAACACTTTGGATTCAGATGATACTATAACAACAACTTTTATTCCCTTTGGAAACCAAGACAACTTTCACAACTACGCAACGGATTCTCAAATATTCAACTAAACATGGTGTAACATTTTTGTTCAACTTAAACAACTTAGTAACCACGTATTTTCATGGAAACAACTTGAAACAACAACAAAGCAACTAGGCGTTCATCCCGCCGAATGTTACATATCAGAGCATCGACACCGACTCGAACTAATGAAGATAACAATCTTCCTTCAAGCTAACCTGCATGTTACCAACATAGGGATAACATTCAAACAGAAGGGGTGAGATATCAAATTTTATAAACGAAGTATGATAATTAATACGTTAGATAGAATCATACAATTTCACTACTATCCAACAAAAACAACAACTTAACAATCACCACAATTTATCAACATACTTTATCAACTTATTACACATATCAACATTTACCACATAACCCATATAATCAACATCATCATAGACAACGTAATCAACTTCAAAAACTTCAACAAACATAATCAACTTTTCCATCAGAATCATATAAATAACTTCATCAACATGATCACATGATCAACTTAATCTACTTCACGACATAGTCAACATAAACAATAACCCACTTAAGCAACATAATCAACTTTATCTACATAACTCACATAAGAAACTTAATTAACATAATCAACATATACAACTTCATCAACATAATCAACATGAACGACTTAATCAACATAAACAACTTCCTCGACTTAATTAACACAAACATCTTCTTCAACTTAAGCAACCTAAACAATTTCATCAACTTAGGCAATATAAATAGAGCAACACAAAATGTGACTCGACTATGCATATGCATGTGGTACCATTGGAGTAAACCTCCCAACTTAAAATATATCAGGTTATCGAGGTATCTGCAAGGCATAAGCCTTTAACTAAATAATTTTGCCAATCCAGGCCAATATGGTGAGCATCTGCTCCAACTTAGAAAATGCAATGTATTCCATGATTACAATAACACAACACATAACAACAACTAACTCGAAACAACATAGAACAAAAAACATAGCAACTTTAATTCACACGATTCAAATTTGGCCAGAGGCCTGCAATTTATGTACATCAACGTTGGTCATACGACCTACAACTTTAATATCAACATTGCTCATTCGACCTACAACTTAAATAATCAACGGTGGTCCTTCGACCTACAACTTAAAACATCCACAAATCGGAACAAAACAACATACTCGACGGCATGCGAAAACTACACATTTCAACACAAATTCAACAAAACAAACCGACAAAAATTACCTACTAAATCACCCGACTTACCCCGACAATTTTTGTTAAATTTCGGGAAAATAATTTTTCTGCCTAACTCAGCTATACCGACTAAAACTACATTGTTTTCACACTCTATGGCTGCTACGAAATTATTATGAAAATTCTGTCAAAAATCTATTTTTCTGATACAGTTCCACTACTAAACATCACCTGCTGTCATGAAAATCTACAAATTCATTTTTCTGTCAAAACTCAAAAACACTACTGCTGTCAAACTGATTTGTTTCTTCACAACTGATAAACTTTCATTCAATGACCTTACACTATAAACCTTAATTATTAACATTCCAATCCATTTACTGGACAACATGGGGTATTATTTCATTTTAAAGATGTTTCATAAGATTTTCATAAAGTGAAGAATTTGATTAAGGTATATAAAGAAAACAAAGGTTCCTTCCAGTAATACATGGGTGTCTTGCGCCACCCTTTACTATTACAACACGGCTGACGCCATGCTTCTTGTGAGGGGTCTCATGGCTCCCGTCGTCTTCCTAGTGGCTCGCGCCACATGCCCATTTCCATCAATTTTGGGTGGCCTGCGCCACCCGTGCACCTGTGAATAATGTTTTTCGTCCCCAACCAAATTTTTTCAGAAAATCAACAACTTCACTGCAACGCTTATAAAATCAACCCAACAATAAAATTCAACAACCAACGATTAATCAATAAATTCACAAAAACAACATTGTATGGAAAACTCAAACAACTCAACAACAACAATGTAAAAACTACTTGATTCCAATTCCTACGCATATATTATCATAACCCGATTATAAAATCCGAACCTCACCCTTATCTTGGATTAATGGCAGCTCTGAGTTCATTTTGGTTTCCAGAAATTCGCACCGATTGCAAGTCACTCGTTCCCCCATGTTATGTTATTTTCCTCTTCTTCTTACTGATAATCCAAAAACCTAACTTATTTGTCTATTTCTTTTCTTTATATCAAATATTATTATTCTAATAATATAACTTATGGGCCTAATATCCTACACCCCTCTATTACTAATTTCGACGCAATCTAAGTCCATTAATCAAACACACTCCAATAACAATAATATTACTTCTAATATTATTTCTACGACTTTCCGACTTAATATTTCGACTTAATAACTTAATACACCACAACATAAAATCAATTAATAATTCTTGACTAATTATTTTCTCCCGACTTAATTGATTAATTACTGATTATTAACCAAATGGTCCAAACAACTCAATCAACATATTCAACAATAAACGGGAAAATACTCAATATCGTTTTCCACAACTTAAATCAACTTATTTAATCAATTCAACTCGAACCAACTTAGAAATATCAACGTAACATTCCGATAATTCGGAACTCAACTCAAATCATCACAAACGACACAAACCAACGTAAATCAACATAAATACACAAATCAACGCAAATCAACACAACATAATACAAGTATATTTAATTTAATAATTAGTTAAATAAACGGGCGTTACAACTCTCCCCCACTTAGAATAATTTCGTCCTCGAAAATTTATCCGATTCAACTACTCCAACTACTAATTCCATCTGACAAATAAACTCTCATCTCCGAAAGGCAACCCCACGTACAATACAAACACAATTCATAACATTAACGGCAATAACAACACAAACAACACTCAAGCGATACACTTGACAACTATCATCACAACACAACGAGTAACCAACTTAAGAATTCATCGGTTTAAGAACTTAGAACACAACAACACAATAACACACAACTTAATCACAACATTAATACAACCAAATTACCAACATCGTTGTTACTCACAAACGAACAACTGAACTACATCACGTCTTCGTTGCGCACTCCGATTACTTACAAAATATCAAGTCTACCAAGTTTATTTCCAACTTCTCAATCACCAAAATCGTCATAACAAAAGGCTTTCGACTTAACTCTTCGTAAATTTCGTTCCAACGGGCATTCTAACTCTTGTAGTTACCGAACACTTCAAACTTAGATCCATAAGACAACACCTCTGAATGTTCAACATAATTATAACGGTGACTACTTCCAAATCTTGGATAAGATATACATATACTTCCATAAATTCCCAAATTATCATATAACATAACTACAACTTCATCATCTTTTAATAACACATTCTCCAAAAAATTCTCACACACGTAACAACATTACAACAACATATAACATCTTAGTTCACTTAGCTTCAACAAGATAACTCACCTTTTTCGCTTTCAAACTAATCCAACAACCAAAATTGCACTTTAATAAATCGACTTATAACTCTGCTTCTTTTAATACTTGCAACTCAACACTCAAATACTATATGCACTCTTCTGCTGATTTCATAACAGCTCAAAACATTCGCAACAACCACCAGTTACAACTCATCCAAACAAATATGGAAGATACACTTCATACTCCATGCATACACCTTAAGACATACTAGCCATTTGCTTCATCACAAACAACGAGTCAAGTTATCCATAATTCAACTTTGAGTTTACTCATCGATCAAATCGCAACGTCAAGCTATCATCCTCAACTCCAACTAATATTCTTATATATGAACCTTCATCGACAAAACAAACTGTAATACCCCAAAATTTTCCCTCTTATTTATTGTCAACCTCAAGTTGTTTACGCTTCACCATTTTGCATGTTCGTCCAAGCATCATATTGCATTTGAAAAATGAATAAAAATAATAATAAATAAATCATCATCATTTGCATACGCATGAGGCATGTGGTCAAGTGTTTCTTGTCAATCATTGGAGCTGAAGAAGGAAAATAATATCACAAAAAAATAACCCAGATCATTTCCAAGTTGACCCATCAAAGGAAAGAAAAATTCATATTTTTCATCCGTTAACCGGTTAACGCCAGGGTAACCGGTTAACGACTGCGAAATTTGAATAAAAATTTCAAAAAGTTAGTTGGTTTTCACACTTTTCCCCTCATTTTTCCTTTTTCCATTACACTCCATTTTCCACTTCACTTTACCTTGAATTCCTAAACATTTTCTAGACTCTTAAACATTATTCCAAGGAATATTCTAGAAACACAACTAACTTTAACTAACTTCAAGCCTAATTCCTAACCACATTTTCCAAACCTAGTACCCAATCTAACTCCATACCCAAGTATCATGCCAAACCTAGCTTCTATATAAGCTCACTTCACTCGAAACCTCACAACTTCAACCATTTTTCACATTTTCATCTCATTTTTCATCTCAATTCTCTCATCTTTTCTCTCCATTTTCCAAATTCACCAAAGCTTCTTCACCAAAAATTCTTCAAGTTTCATATTAAAACTTGAGGAGTTTGAAGCTAAACCTCCATTCAAGCATCAATTCCATGGCTTATTGAACAAGTTGCTGCTATTTTTGGATAGAGTTTAGCTTTTTGGAAGTGCTTTTGTGGTTGTTCATCAAGATCTTCATCAATTGCCTTTATTTTGCATTCTCGCGGATCAAAGCTAGGAATCTCTAGTATTCTCTACATTTGTGTTTTGATCAACTCGCAATAATCACCAAAGAAGGCATCCGCTTTGTAGGTTGGTGAATCTGAATTACTTTCTTGATTTAATTCATCTCGCCGTGCGACATTCTTTGATTGTTTCGTTGCTTTTACGATGCTTGCGTTTTGCTCGTTTTACTTGTTATTAGCTAGAATCATAGCTATTTCTTGGTGCTAATAGGTATTGTGAGACTAGGTTTAAGTGAACATTTCGTGCTAGCATGTTCAAGGATGTATTAGGAGCTTTTGAAAGTAGGTTGATAGCTAGAAGTGCTTATTTCATTGTTGTTTCTGCATTCTGTTTAGTGTTAACCGGTTAACCCCTACGGTTAACCGGTTAACCCCTGAGGTTAACCGATTAACCCCTGACGGTAACCGATTAACAATGGTTTTTCAAACCTGTCTGCTGGTGTTTCAGGGGCGTTGACCGGTTAACCCCTAGCGTTAACCAGTTAACGATGTTCATATTTGTGAAAATTTATTGTTCCATTGCATGTTTGCTTTTCATTGCTTCATTAATCTTTATGGATTAATAGATCATGATTTTAGGGAATTTTTAGGACCATTTTAGATGCATGATTCCATAGTTTTGAGGTCTTTTGACATGCATCTTCGCTACTTTTCGTTTTTGTGCCTAATTGTGAAATAATGATTAGAGTGAATTATGTATGTTGTTGCCGTATTCAAATTCATTGATTAGCATGTAAATACCTGTTTCACATTCTGTTTTGCTTCATCTTTTATGATCCATGCAAGTTTCAATTGTTTGAATGCTTTAAATACCATGTTGTGCATTGCTTGAAAATGTATGATCACATGTATGCTCATTCTTTCTTGCTTGTTATACTTCCATGATTGATGCCCATTTTGATTTGTATCATAATGCATGCCTACCTTATTGATTCTTGGTGATACATATTCATACTTTTTGCTTTTTGCTTATTTGCTCAAAATCTTGGAAATGCATGTTTTTTATTTTATGCTTTCTTTGATAAACAAATCATTGCACATGTTCATATCCATGTTATGCTTCCATGCTAGTTCTCTTTACTCGATGTTATATGATGCATGTTTACTATTAAAACTCATTTTTGTGCATAAAAGAAAATAATCCAAATCAGCCTTGCTTTTTAACTGCTTCCTTTTGAAATGAAAGATGTTAATTGCATGATGTTTGTGAGATTTTGATACTTTTTACACCTATTTTGCATGCTGTTTGCTAGCTGTAATAGGTTGTTTGTGATATGCATTGCATTTCCTAGCTATTTGAGCTATATGAGCTGTAGTAGATGCTGGGTTTTGGCTTTGCATAGTTTTTAGGTCCCTTAGACTTAGGATTGAGTCTAGATTAGGTCCTAGATGTATTAAGATTTGTTTGGTACTTGTTTACCTCATTCCTTTTATGGTTTATCCTACTAACCTTTATTTTGGAGGGAGGTGGAGGTAAGTTCACACAACTTCTTCCTTTTTAAATTCTTTATGCTTTCAAAGTGTGTTTTCTTTAGCATTTTGTACTTAATTTGAATAACTTCATGCTAATCCCCTTTGGAAATAACTTAGCTTCCTTAGGAAGTAAGTTGATCTCTAAGCTCTTTTTCTTTTCCTTTTCCTCATTAGGATTAGAAAACCGTACTAACCTAGGTTCATCCATGCATGACAACACTTATGATTATTAGTCTTCCCTTAGATTTTTACCTTTGGTTCGTTTTGCTTTCTTTCTCATCTCAAAGAAAAGTAAAAAACACCTAATAAAGGTTGATCTTCTCGTACGCCAGAAGACTTTGTCATGGGTTACTTATACACTTCCCATGTCGGGGAGAGGTGTAAGGCATCTACCACGATGTACAAGTATTAGTATGAGAATGTTTCACAAACAACAAACTCAAAACACTTCTCTAAAAGACAAACAACAAACAATAAACGTCTTTTTCTGCGGGAATTCTCTTCTCATCTCTTTCACTCTCAACGCGAACTTGCGACGACTTGTCTCATTTGCAAGATGGTAAACACACTCGTTCAAGGCGAGCCTGCAACACCTGAGCATAGACATAAGCAGTTCTAGCTCATAAAAAACACAAATAAATAGTTTCTGCCTTAGTTAGGCAAACTACGTCGACTCTGATCCTCATATTCTCGATGAGGTACGTAGGAAGCGGGGTAGGGCCCGTTCGAGCACATTATTTATTTTCCCTATATCTTCCCCCTTTATTTTCAATCTCTTTTTCCCAGTTCCCTTTCTCATTTCCATTCCCATTCCATGTAGAGGTTTTATTCAGCAGCAACTTTATTCTTTTACCCTTTAAAATAGACAAACAAGCATGAATCCTGTCGGGTATGGAGGACGATCTGGGTCCTAATACCTTCCCAGGACTTAACCGACTCCCGAACCCAGATCTTTGGTTCGCAGGACCTCGTCCTTTCCTTTTCTCTTAGGTTTGTCCATCATAACCTTTCTCATTCATTTGGGATAAAAATGTCTGGCTAGTGACTCTACCTTTTCCATGCCACTTTTGCGTTTGTACTAGGATGAAAATCCTGGGAGCGACAGTTGGCGACTTTGCTGGAGATCGAACCCAGAATATCATATTTCCCCTTTGAGAGTCAATCCTAGATCCTGTTTTGTTTCTGTTCCATGGGGTGTTTATCTGTGTGTTGCTGTGTGCTTTAGTTTAGCTTTAGTGTTTCCATTTACAGCTTTACCTTACAACATTTATTTACCGCTTTTAGTATTTATTTTCCACGTATCATATATACTGGATTGTGTTGGTTTGGGTTTTTTCTGTGGGATGGGAGTTATTGTGAGATAAGCCAAAGACTCGGTTTGAGTGCACCATAGATTTAGCATGGACAAACATTATACTCACATGGTTACATGATGAGTGGCGATGTGTTCCACACCCAGACTGCTACCGTCTCGGAACTATTATGTGTGAGGGTTTTCCCCACTTTAGGGTACGACCTTGATAGTTATGTGCATCTGGTGACCGATCTTTGAGGACCTTAGTGGAAACAACCCTCTCCAATGATGACAGTGGAAGACCATATTTTTTGGCAAACCCACTCGCATTCGAGGGCCCACTGGGAACTCGCATAGGATAGCCTGTTTCTCTCATAGGAATCCAGTTAAAGCGAATTGTTTGTATGACGATAGTATTGTATCCCAAGGGCTTAATGTACTATTGTTTCTCGATTCAGTGCTTGAAGTTGGGGACTTATGAGGGATGCTTGTTTCCTTGGACTCAGCTGAGACCTCCCTGAGTAGTACATAATGCCAAACCGATTCCCTGATTTGATCATGAGCCTTTTCTTAGAAATGGTTAATGTATTATTGCTATTCGGCTTTGAGAGTTCGTGATGTTGACCTGAGTAGCACACTTGTGAGATGGGAGGGGTTTACAGGTTTACAGGAACCCTAAAATCTCCAACATATCCACTTTTCCAGTACTGTTCAGTATTGTGATATGTTTTTATGGTCCTTGGTTCTGAGATTCGGGATTTCTATTCAGAGAAACTGTTACTGTAATTGCCCTTGTGACCCTGCATAGACACTTGAGTATCTTCTCAACATCAACACCAGTTCTTGATCACATGCCTGCTGCATACATAACATCATAACATTTCTGCACACATGTTCAGTTATTTTCGAGGATCGCATATCTGAATTCTGCAGTTGGAATTCTTTTGCATTAAAACTAGGATCAAAGTAGATAGCTTCCTCGGAAATAACCGAACATGGCATTTGCATACATCCTTGCATGCATGCCATGTGTTCAAGGACATATTCTTATCTTGACTTGGTTTCCCTTCAGAATGGCCAACTTGAATCACGATTGTCAGGGTATGGGCATAAAACAACTCCGAGCGGAGGTGACTGAGATGAAGGCCCAGCTGGGACATTTCATGGTGGACATTTGAGCATTGTCCCAGGATCAGAAACTGCTGAGATAAGAATTCAACTTGATGAATATCCAGACTGCTTACCAGGATCACGAATGCTATGTTGAAGAAAGAAAATAGCCATGTGTCTGCTTTTCAAACAGAAGGTCATATTTCTTCCATCTCCTTGGGGTGTCCACTGAATCTAGAGTTTTTAGGTAGACTTCCTCTATAGTTTGAGTCTTTTCACCAGCAATTGCCACTTGGCAGTCAGCAAGAGCCTAAGACGGGAATCAACTCCATATTGCTTGATAAAATTGAGTTGAATGATCCTACACCAATTATTGCCAAAGAAGTGAGCACTTTCTTTCTTTATCAGGGTTCTTCCTCAGCCGCTACGCATTGGTTTCTAGGAGAAAAATTTCAGCAGATGTTAGGTGTAGCGCTTCCGGTTGCAGCAATCTATTCTCGACAGAAACAAGAAAGGAGTATTGATCCTATACCCATGTCTTATGTTGAGTTGTGCCCACAGTTGCTCGAAATGGGATTGATTGAGTGTCGCGAGCTATCTCATCCTCCTGGTGAACGCCCCCAAGGTTGGAATCCCTATGCCTATTGTGTTTTTCACTCCAGAGCTCAAGGGCATGACATCAATGATTGCAGAGCATTCATGCATCAGGTGCAAGATTTGGTGGATGAATGAGTAATTAGTTTTGGGATGGATGGTTTAAAAGTGTCATAAGTTAAGGCACATGTGGACACTACAGAGGTGGCCAAATTCCATTCTTCTAGAGTTATTACTCAGGCTGAGTCTTCAAAGAGATTACCTCAACAACCTTCAGTCGCTCCTCGGTCGAGTGCGAGTAAGAAAACGCAGGGAGATATTAGGCTCTCAAAGCAATATCAACAAAATTCTCAACCACAACAACAGGTACAAAGACCATTCCAGTAAAGAACAAGAGTCAGGAACCGTAAAATTGATCCCATCTCGTTTACGTATGTTGTGTTGCTTCAAAAGCTGCTTAAGTTGAACATGGCCGAGCTTCGTACCATGAGAGCTCCTTATCCTAACAATCCACCAGCCAATTTTGGTGCAAACGCCAGGTGAAAATTCCATTAGCGTGCCCAGGGGCACATTATTGAGAAATGTTGGGCTTTTCAGAATGAGGTACAAGACCTAATTGACTCCAAGGCCATCAATTTCTCCCCTCACCCAAATGTACCCCAAAACCCATTGCCTAATCACGGTGGAGCTGGAGCGAACTTTGTGAATGAAGGTACCAGGGTTGTTATACCAGATGGTCGGTTCTTCAACTGAAATATTTGAGTTAATCACCCAGGTTGCATGGGTATTCATGGAAGCAAATAAAACTAGAAGTATTCAACTACTCTCAATAATGGCAATTGTGTATTTGTTTCTCTTCAATGAATTTTCATCCTTATTGAGGGGAACTACGTCGCTCTGATTCTCCATTGGTCATGGGTCAGTGGAGATACATAGGCATAAGATCTTCAGGTCTTTCCGAGCAACCTTACGGGGCATCTTTATTCCTCAGCTTTACTCTTTCATCCAGACGTCTCATGTCATAATAATTGGAAGAAGAGGTACGATTGCCATGTCGGACATGCGACCATTTACTTAAAGACTACAAGTCCATAAAGAGCTACTGATCACAGGAAGAATTCAAGACTGATCAGTCCAGACAGAGTCAAGTCTCCTTAATGATGGCAATGTGCAGCCTCTTTACTGCATTTCTAGTTGTAGTTTTTGTTGTTTGTTTAAACATTTGTATGCATGCCTGAAATTTATTTGTTTTTGAATGTTAATCATAATAAAATGCACATGTTTTTCTTAAAGCAATCCATTCATATTCACTCTTGATTTTGTGTATGTGCATTGCAATACCAACTGGTATGTTTAAACTCTTTGAGGGAGAATGACGAAATGAAAATGCAAAAATATCCAATTGTGTGCTCTTGAATAAGACCATGTTGACGATGTACATGCATTATTTCAAACCCTAAACACTGGAGATATAAGAGAGATAGACTATCGCCAACTCATTTGAGCCTTGAAGTAGAAGTTTCTTTTTGCATGAAAAAACCCTTGCACTTAACCCAGGGGCAGGGTAGGCGTCAGTTAGTTTGACTGAGCGTTCAAATTTCAAAAAACAAAGGAGTGCACATCTGAGGATCCATTACCTTTTGTTGTACCAAATAACGGGGTCCAAAGACCAAAAACCACAATGGTTATCCTAGTCAAGAGGTCCAAAGACCAGAAACCATAATGGTTATCCCTCATCAAATGAGAAGTAAGGCAGTCACGACACTTTCAAACAAATCAAGACAATCAGTGTCACACGACTTGTTCAAAAAAAAGAGAGAATAAAAAAAGAAATGAAAAAGCCCACTAAGTCGAAACCTGAAAACAAGTAACTTAGGAAAAAATTAGGGCATCTCGCTATACTTCACAATCCAAGATTCACAAGAATCAGTCCATGCAAAAGTTAGGGATAAGAAAAAGAATGCAAAAGGAAAGACAAAAAGGATTACACAAGAAAGATCCTTGAACAAGAACAAAGTCATGTGATACATACACAAAAAAAGGGTGACTGACTCCAAACAATAACCTGATTGGTGCTTGAACAGTTAGCAACAATGGTTCCTCAACCATCACAAAACCCTATTTGAGAGGTGAGCGCTTGTGAAAGCTAGTTGAACATAAGAATGGAGAACATCACGAAGAGTGGTGGGTACTTATAAACTTCGAGCCTATATCCTTTGTTTCTATAACTGGGAACCAGGCCACGATACAACCCTCAAAAGTCCTAATTGAAACAGGGTTATTTTGAGAGCGCACTACCACGAGACCGCGTTCCTGACTCCTATGAGTTATGCTAAAAGACCTTTGTTGGTATTGCATGTGCATGCTTTCTTTTATTCAAAAAAAATGTCGTATCTTAACCAGTAATTCGCTCACAAAGGGTTACAATATATTTTCAGTAAGACTTCAAGATTAATGTGTGTGTTGCATTATAATTTTCATTCTCAGAATAAAAATTTTCTATTTGCATACATTTGTTTGGCACTGTAGAAGTTCACATATGGAACCTCATTCTAGAAGCTTAATCTTGCCAAGTTGAGAAGTCGGAAACTTCTGAAAGACAATCAGGTCGAGGTGCACTTTTCCAAGAAGTTATGTTGAGTAAGGACTTTCCTGACCAATCGTGGTAAGAGCCAACTAATATGGAGTAATCACGTCGAGCAATCTCTTTAAAGTTCAGCCAAACTGGGGCAATCACTTCGAGATCAAATCTCTCAAAGATCCATGAGTCTGAGGCCTTCATTCAAATTCATCAAAACTAGAGCAATCACTTCAAGATTCAAATCTCTCCAAGAAAAATTAGTTTGGGTATTCGCTCGAAGAACAGTCAGTCAGAGGTGATCACTTCAAGGCTCGTACTAAAGCAGCCCACCTCAAGAGCATGAAAAGTACTCACTCCCGAAGACGGTTAATTAGGAAGCACCTGCCCAAAGATTGGACTACTAGGGAAAAATATCTCACAATGATATGAGGTTTTTCATGAATCCTCGCAAGGCAAATTCTTGCATGGACCATGCAGTCTGGGGCCATTATTTCGAGATCCGACGAATCTCTCCAAGAGTTTGAAGACACTAAGGTATTCTGGATGCTAGGTTTTCTGTAAAATCCTCTTGAGATAATTTCTTTTGATAGACCATAGTCTGAGACGAGTTGAAGATTGCAAGGAACCATTGTTCACCCATGATCACTAGTCAGACGACTAGCCCAAACGCTGAAAACAAGGTCATTGCCAGCATAGAACATCAGGAAACCTTTCCTCAGTAGATCATTGAGCATGACTCCTCAGCAAGTCTCATCAGACCATCTCCTCTCCAGCAGAGCAGCAAAGAGAATGATATTTCCCGAGCAGAAGGGTATCATTATCTCTTATCCCAAGCATAAGATGATATATATCTCTTGTCCTTGGCAAGAGGCGATCTAAAACTCTTATCGTTAGCAAGAAGAGTCCTCTTTAATGTTTTCCATTATCCCCAGCAGATTTAGAAATGGAAACCTCCCCCAGCATAACAATAGAGAGTTTTGGATGTTCTCCCCAAGCAGAGAGTCTTCCCAAACAGAAGAAGTATTTCCCATCAGAGTCTTTTTATCCCCAGCAGCACATGCAGATTTGTTACTCCCTAGCAGTAGTGAAGGTAGTAAGAAGCCTGATGGTTTTCCTTCTTTCGCAGTGCTATTCGCAATTTTCCCCAACGAAGTTGTTAATAAAGTTCAATCCTTATTGGCATATATTCCCCAAGTAGGAGGTTATGTATCTGAGGAGTTCCCTAGCAGTGTTCTTCCTCAACGGAGTACCAACACATCTGGTTCCCCAACCGAGTCAGAAAGGTATCACTTCCCCAACGGAGTTCAGCGGGTAGCGTACCTTTCAGATTAAGTTCATCCCCCAACAAGGTATTGGCTCTCCAATCTCAAGGTCCAATTTATTTTTGGAAATGGTGGAAGTTCAGAGCCGGTGCATCATTCATACTACCCCCCGCGGAGTTGCTTTTCCCCATAGGGATTCATCGCAATCAACACATTAATTGTTTCTTCCCTAGAGAAGTCGTCAAGGATACCTGTTGTCTCCTCATCGGGAGGTCTTTTTGCATTTTCATTTAGTAATCATCATTACATTTTCATCCTCAAAAACATAGCATTTCCATCATTATGGAGCATTACGCCATAAAATTCAAACATATGCATACAAAGCATAAGCTAGTTTTGGTACCTTGCATGGAAGTCCGAAACAGTATTTCTGCAATCAGACCGAAGTATCCCCACAGAATCCAAGTACATTTCCCAATGTGTTTATTTCTACCAAGTTTTATTTGTTATCCCCAGTTGAGTCTCGTTTAAGTACAACGGTCTCATTTTTCCGCGTCTCCGTTTAAGTACCACGGCCGCGTCTCGGGTTATCATTTAAGTACAATGATCCCGTTTTCTTCGATTCCTTTTAAGTATAATGGTCTCGTCTTGAGTCTCGTTTAAGTATGACGGTCTCATTTTTCCGCCTCTCTATTTAAGTACAACGGTCGCGTCTCAGGTTATCATTTAAGTACAATGATCCTATTTTCTTCGATTCCATTTATGTACAATGGTCTCGTGTAAGTACAACGGTCTCATTTTTTCACGTCACCGTTTCATTTCAACGGTCGCGTCTCGGGTCGTCACTTAAGTACAATGATCCTGTTTCTTTGACTTCATCTAAGTACGATGATTCCATTCATTCGATTTCATTTCAGTTCAATGGTCTCGTCTTGAGTCTCATTTAAGTACAACAGTCTCATTTTTTCCGTGTCTCCGTTTCAGTACAACGGTCGCGTCTCGAGTAATCATTTAAGTACAATGATCTCATTCTTTATTTCATCTAAGTACGATGATTTCAATTCTTCGATTCCATTTAAGTATAATGGTCTCGTCCGTGAGTATAGTTTAAGTACAATGGTCTCATTTTTTCCACGTTTCCATTTCAGAACAACGGCCACGTGTCGGGTTATCGTTTAAGTACAACAATCTCATTCCTACTGATTCCATTTCAGTATAATGGTTTCATTTTCGATTCCGTCTAAGTACGATGGTCTCGTTTCCTTTGAGTTATCATCTAAGTACGATGAGCTTGTTACCTTTTGTCCTATTCAAGGTTAGTTCCATGGTTTGAGTCATCATCCACGAGTGACATTCTATTCCCAATTACATTTCTCACAGAGTACAAATTTTTCGGTTTATTCAGGTATTCAATCACTCCATACCTTGAAAGTCTGTAAGCCATTGCTATCATCCATTCAGGTCTACAGATGATTGAATAGGGGCATCTGTAATACTCCAAATTTTTCCCTCTTATGTATTGCCAACCTCAGGTGGTTTATGCTTCGCCATTTTTCATTTTCGTCCAAGCATCACATTGTATTCGAAAAATGAATAAAAATAATAATCAATAAATCATCATCATTTGCATACGCATGAGGCATGTGGTCAAGTGTTTCTTGTCAATCATTGGAGCTGAAGAAGAAAAATAATATCACAAAAAAAATAACTCAACTCATTTCCAAGTTGACCCATCAAAGAAAATAAAAATTCATATTTTTCATCCGTTAACCGGTTAACGCCCGGGGTAACCGGTTAACGGCTGCGAAATTTGAATAAAATTTTCAAAAAGTTAGTTAGTTTTTCACATTTTCCCCCTCATTTTTTCCTTTTTGCATTACACTCCATTTTTCCATTTCACTTTACCTTGAATTCCTAAACATTTTCTAGACTCTTCCACACTATTCCAAGGAATATTCTAGAAACCCCAAATAACATTAACTAACTCCAAGTCTAGTTCCTAACCATATTTTCCAAACCTAGTACCCAAGCTAACTCGATACCCAAGCCTCATGCCAAACCTAGCTGCTATATAAGCTCACTTCACTCCAAACCTCGCAACTTCAACCATTTTTCACATTTTCATCTCATTTTTCATCTCAAATCTCTCAACTTTTCTCTCCATTTTCCAAATTCACCAAAGCTTCTTCACCAAAAATTGTTCAAGTTTCACATTGAAACTTGTGGAGTTTGAAGCTAAACCTCCATTCAAGCATCAATTTCATGGCTTATTGAACAAGTTACTGCTGTTTTTGGATTGATTTTAGTTTTTGGAAGTGCTTTTGTGGTTGTTCATCAAGATCTTCATCAATTTCATTTATTTAGCATTCTCGCGGATCAAAGCTAGGAATCTCCGGTATTCTCTTCATTCACGTTTCAATCGACTCGCAATAATCACCAAAGCAAGCTCCGCTTTATAGGTTGGTGAATCTGAATTACTTTCTCGGTTTAATTTATCTCACTTCATCTCGCCGTGCGACATTCTTTGATTGTTTTGTTGCTTTTGTGATGCTTGCGTTTTGCTCGTTTTACTTGTTATTAGCTAGAATCATAGTTAGTTCTTGGTGATAACAGGTATTAGGAGACTAGGTTTAAGTGAAAATTTTGTGCTAGCATGTTCATGGATGTATTAGGAGCTTTTGGAAGTTGGTTGATAGCTAGAAGTGCTTATTTCATTGTTGTTTTTGCATTATGTTCAGTGTTAACTGGTTAACCCCTGAGGTTAACCGGTTAAAACGTGTTTTTCAAACTTGTCTGCTGGTGTTTCAGGGGCGTTAACCGGTTAACCTCTAGTCTTAACCAGTGAACGTTGTTCAGATTTGGGAAAATTGATTGTTCCATTGCATGTTTGCTTTTCATTGCTTCTTTAATCTTTATGGATTGTTAGATCATGATTTTAGGGAATTCTTAGGACCATTTTAGGTGCATGATTCCATAGTTTTGAGGTCTTTTGATACACATCTTCGCTACTTTTCGTTTTTGTGCCTAATTGTGAAATAATGCTTAGAGTGAATTATGTATGTTGTTACCGTGTTCAAATTCATTGATTAGCATGTAAATAAGTGTTTCACATTCTGTTTTGCTTCATATTTTATGATCCATGCAAGTTTCAATTGTTTGAATGCTTTAAATACCATGTTGTGCATTGCTTGAAAATGTATGATCACCTGTAAGCTCATTCTTTCATTATTTCTTGCTTGTTATACTTCCATGATTGATGCCAATTTTTATTTGTATCATAATGCATGCCTACCTTGTTGATTCTTGGTGATACATATTCACACTTTTTCTTTTTGCTTATTTGCTCAAAATCTTGGAAATGCATGTTTATCATTTTATTCTTTCTTTGATAAACAAATCATTTCACATTTTCATATCCATGGTATGCTTCCATTCTAGTTCTCTTTACTCAATGTTATATGATGCATGTTTACTATTTAAACTCATTTTATTGCATAAAAGAAAATAATCCAAATTTGCCTTGCTTTTTAATTGCTGCCTTTTGAAATGAAAGATGTTAATTGCATGTTGTTTGTGACATTTTGATACTTTTTACACCTATTTTGCATGTTGTTTGCTAGCTGTAATAGGATTTTTGTGATATGAATTGCATTTCTTAGTTGTTTGAGCTATAAGAGCTGTAGTAGATGCTAGATTTTGGCTTTGCATAGTTTTTAGGTCCCTTAGACTAATGATTGAGTCTAGGTTAGGTCTTAGATGTATTAAGATTTGTTTGGTACTTGTTTACCTCATTCCTTTTATGCTTTATCCTACTAACCTTTATTTTGTGGGGAGGTGGAGGTAAGTTCACACAACTTCTTCCTTTTTAAATTCTTTATGCTTTCAAAGTGTGTTTGCTTTAGTATTTTATACTTAATTTGCATAACTTCATGCTAATCCCCTTTGGAAATAACTTAGCTTCCTTATGAAGTAAGTTGATCTCTAAGCTATTTTTCTTTTCCTTTTCCTCATTAGGATTTGAAAATCGCACTAACCTAGGTTCATCCATGCATGACATCACTTAGGATTATTAGTATTCCCTTAGACTTTTACCTTTGGTTCGCGTTGCTTTCTTTCTCATCTCAAAGAAAATTTAAAAACACCTATTAAAGGTTGATCTTCTCGTACGCCAGGAGACTTTGTCATGGGTTACTTATACACGTCCCATTTTGGGGCGAGGTGTAAGGCATCTACCACGATGAACAAGTCTTAGTATGAGAATGTTTCACAAACAACAAACTCAAAACACTTCTCTAAAAGACAAACAAAAAACAATTAACGTCTTTTCCTGCGGGAATTATCTTCTCATCTCATTCACTCTCAACACGAACTTGCGACGACTTGTCTCATTTGAAAGACGGTAAACGCACTCGTTCAAGGAGAGCCTGCAACACCTGAGCAAAGACATAAGCAGTTCCAGCTCATAAAAAACACAAATAAATAGTTTCCACCTTAGTTAGGCGAACTACATCGACTCTGATCCTCATATTCCTGATGTGGTATGTAGGCAGCGGGGTAGGGTCCATTAGAGCATATTCATTATTTTCCCTACATTTTCCCACTTTTCTTTTCAATCTCTTTTTCCCAGTTCCCTTTCTCATTTCCATTCCCATTCCAGGTAGCGGTTTTATTCAACAATAGCTTTATTCTTTTACCCTTTGAAACAGACAAATAAGCGTGGATTCCGTCGGGTACGGCGGACGATCTAGGTTTTAATACCTTCCCAGGTCGTAACCGACTTCCGAACTCAGATCTTTGGTTCACAGGACCTCGTCCTTTCCTTTTCTCTTAGGTTTGTGCAGCATTACCTTTCCCATTAATTTGGGATAAAAATGCCCGGCTGGCGACTCTACCTTTTACGTGCCACTTTCGTGTTTGTACTAGGATGAAAATCCCAGGAGCGACACAAATAATCCTCACGCACTTGGCTTGACTTCAACCAATTCAACTTACATACCATACTAGTTGGCATAACACATCTATCCATCAATTATGATTTCGTCTACTTTCAACAAGAGATTAAGGGCTATCAGTTCCTCAATTTGTCAATAGACATCCAACAACCATAACGGTGGCATAAATCATCATTACCCAACACAATAGCGTACTTGAACTTGTGCCCCCAAATTCCGTAAGCATAATGCTCCGCTAACTCTCTAAGGCTTACCAACATCTTCTTAGTCTCCTTAATTCTGACTTCGTCAATTATACCAAAACGCCCAAAATCCAACACCCAATCGCTTATACATGCTCGTAGCACAACAAAACTTTAAATATCCTTCTAACACCGGAGTCACTACAACATCAAGTATAATTCAATTCGGTTCGCTCCAAATACAACTTTCATCCAAGTCAAGATTTTTGACAACACTAATCAACATTCGTCTTTCTTGAATTCGTTATTCTTTTTAATATTATCGCCACACAACATCCTTACTATAATCATTCTCATTCAACATAAATTTCATCTCATTGCATCATCTGACACTGTCGCATTCTTTCTAATACCAACATTTAATTCCTTATCAATATTTCGTACTCGTCTTCATCTTTCTCAACTTTCAGCAATAGTCGCTCAACTCCGAATACATCTATCTCTTCCAACATAGACCTCCCAATCATAAAATCATATTCCAACATGAATATAATTTTCTGTAGATTCCAGAACTTCAAGAATCGCTTGAATCTGATTTACGAGTAAAACGTTATCCTCCTTACAATGGAACGGGTTCTGAATTCCCGTATGCCAGATTTTCCAAAAATCTGCATCAGAGCCCAATACTAAAACACACTTTTCTACCTCTTCACCAAATTCGTGAAGACAAATCTTATATTCAAACTTTAGGGAATTTCGTGAGCTTTCCAAAAAGTCCAGACTCGCTTCAATCAGAATCTCGAGTAAAATGTTATGGCTCTTTTACCTACAACTGCTCCAAAATTGTAAAAATCAGAATTCGAGATTGATGAACATAAATTACATCTCTCTCTCTCTCTCTCTCTCTCTCTCTCTCTCTCTCTCTCTCTCTCTCTGTCTTCATTCCAAAATTCACCAACATCCTTTCTTCTCATCCAACTCTAAAATTATTCGACTTTAATCCAACTATACTAAAGGCATATTAATCTACCTATTTGATTCGTCAACTTATCATTTCCATTGGAATAATTCCTTATTCTTAATCAATTCCTCGTCCATATTCTACGCACTTCTCAAACTTGACCGATACAAATTCATGATTCCATACTCTCGTCGGTCCATAACGACGTCGTTTCACTAACATAAGCACTTACGCAGTCAACATCACATTGAACCAACTTCTATATACCAATAACACGTCCGAGAGCAAGCCCCTCCCCAACTTAATCCAAACCAACACCTGCAGACAACGACTAGAAACTAACAAATAAGTATCAACAGTGTTTCACACACATGTCGCACACTAAGGAATCAACAACATTATATGAGATTGGCCGGACAGACCGACCTGCTCTGATACCACTAATGTAACACCCCATTTCTACCCGACAAATATATTGAAAATCAGAGTAGTAAAATTTAACCAACAAGTAAACAAATAGGAAACCACATTTCAACTTTCAAAAACATATTAATTTAATCAAGTAACACATCAACACATAGCACTTTTGATTCAGATGAAACTATAACAACAACTTTTATTCACTTTTGAAACCAAGACAACTTTCACAACTACTCAACAGATTCTGAGATATTCAACTAAACATGGTGTAACATTTTTGTTCAACTTAAACAACTTAGTAACCACGTATTTTTATGAAAACAACTTGAAACAACAACAAAGCAACTAGGAATTCATTTCCCCGAGTGTTACGTATCAGAGCATCGACACCGACTCGAACTAACAAAGATAACAATCTTCCTTGAAGCTAACCTGCACGTTACCAACATAGGGATAACATTCAAATAGAAGGGTTGAGATATCAAATTTTATAAACAAAGTATGATAATTAATACGTTAGATAGAATCATACAATTTCACTACCATCCAACGAACACAAAAACTTAACAATCACCACAATTTATCAACATACTTTATCAACTTATTACACATATAAACATTTACCACATAACCCACATAATCAACATAATCAACTTCAACAATTTCAACAAACATAATCAAATTTACCATCAGAATTATATAAGCAACTTCATCAACATGATCACATGATCAACTTAATCTACTTCACGACACAGTCAACATTAACATATAACCCATTTAAGAAACATAATCAACTTTATCAACATAACTCACATAAACAACTTAATCATCATAAACAACTTCATCAACATAATCAACATGCCCATTTCCATCAATTTTGGGTGACCTGCGCCACTCCTATGTGAATGGCGGGTGGCCTGCGCCACTCGTGAACTTGTGAATAGTGTTTTTCATCCCCAACCAAATTTTTCTATAAAATCAACAACTTCATTGCAACGCTTATAAAATCAACCCAACAATAAAATTCAACAACCATCGATTAATCAATAAATTCATAGAAACAACATTGTACGGCAAACTCAAACAACTCAACAACAACAATGTAAAAACTACTCGATCCCAATTCCTACGTATCTATTATCATAACTTGATTATAAAAGTCGAACCCCACCCTTACCTTGGATTAAAGGCAGCTCTGAGTTCGATTGGGTTTCCAAAAATTTGCACCAATTGCAGTTCACTCGTCCCCCCATGTTCTGTTCTTTTCCTCTTCCTCTTACTGATAATCCAAAAACCTAACTTATTTTTCTATTTCTTTTCTTTATATCAAATATTATTATTCTAATAATATAACTAATGGGCCTAATATCCAACACCCCCTCTATTACTAATTCTGATACAATCTAAGTCCACTAATCAAACACACTCCAATAACAATAATATTACTTCTAATATTATTTCTACGACTTTCCGACTTAATGACTTAATTCACCATAACAGAAAATCAATTAATAATTCACGAATAATTAATTTCTCCCGACTTAATCGATTAATTACCGATTATTAACCAAAAGGGTCAAACAACCCAATCAACATATTCAACAATAAACTGGAAAATACTCAATTTCGTTTTCTACAACTTAAATCAACTTATTTAATAAATTCAACTCAAACCAACTTAGAAACATCAACGTAACATTCCGATTATTCGGAACTCAAGTGAAATCATCATAAACGACTCAAACCAATGTAAATCAACACAAATACACAAATCAACACAATGTAATACAAGTATATTTAATTAAATAAATGGGTGTTACAATAGTGGGTAATATTTCTCCTCTTGTTTGATTGGTTACTTTGGAATTAAGCTATCGTTTGCGTGGTTGTGGGTAATCATTCCTTGCGAGTCTACTATCTACATATTTTCTACTCAGTGATGGGTAGTAGATAATATTTCTCCCCTTTCAGTTGGTTACCTTTGTTTCTATTACTCAGTAATAGTCGATATTCCTTCTTTTCAAGTTTTTTCTTTGCTCTTACTCAGTAACTAGTAGTTGAGTTTGTTATCTGCATATTTTCTACCCAGTAACAGGTAGCAGATAATCATATATTTTGGTTTGCCTACCCTTGTTGGTAGTCGATAATATTGTTCTTCATGTGTTTCAGTTTGTCTACCCAGTGACTGGTAGCCGGTAATTTTGTTCTTATTCTCTTTGGTTGTCCTCTACCCAGTGATAGGTACTAGATGATTTTTCTTCTTTTGGTTCGCCTACCCAGTAACCGGTAGTCGGTAATTTTGTTCCTCATGTTATTGATGTGTTTTCTTAGTAACTGGAAGTCAATTTTTTCTCCTTGAATTCATTATTGTTGCTTCTTCATAGTAACCGGTAGCAAGTGATATTGTTTGGTTGATGTTTTCTCCAGTGAAGTTTCATCCCTCTCTGTTGAGTCTTTTTTATTGTGTTTTGATGTATTTTCATACACAATCATTCCCCAAGTTGAGTCAGCTATCCAGTGATTTATTTTCCTGGTAAACTCTCTTGTTGTCTATTGTTTTTCCCCAGAGGGATTCTCCTCTTGTGTCCCAAAGTTTTTGCTTTCCTCTGTTGGTTTTTTTCCTCACAAAGATCTTGGGTTTGCATATTATCTCATATTCATATTGTAGATGTTTTAGATTGGCAACATTTTATGGTAAAACATATGTCTGATTATGGATGTCCTATATAATGTTATGACATGTGATTTAAGCATTAAACAGGTGTGAAGTTTTGTTGTTTACAACTGATTTATTAGGATGTCAAGACTGATGTCATGACATCTCTGACTGGGCCTGAAGACCTAGAAGAATCCTTATTTGACGCACACGTTTTGCTGTTATTAAACTTGTGATTGGTTGTGTTTAATTAGCATGGTTTATTCGAAGGAAAAGGATTCAGCTTGGAGTTATATTAGCATAACATTTTATGTTTCTATTTTTGTTCCTTTATTTAAGGAAATATATTATTTGATTTGTGCAAGTTCAGCAGGCCCATACCCATTCAAGATTCTATTTAAAGGCTGCATTACCCTAGTTTGAATGTGTGGAAAATAAGGATTATATCATTCAGCATTTTCGTGTGTGTGTAGTTTTCTTGTGAGCCAAACAATTGTCATGTTGATGATTGTCTTGGACTAGGTGTTTCAAGTTTTATTGTTGTCCATTCAAAGCTTTTAAGCAAGAGTGTTTGTACTTGACAGAATCTATAAATCAAGGTCAAGGATTGTTTCCTGAAGTGTGTCTTCGTTTTTCTGAATTGTTTGTTTGATATCACTGATGTGATTGAGGGGGAGTAAGAGGGGACTCATATCTAGGAGTTCCTAAGTAGAACTTGCATTGGATAGTGATTAAGTGAGAAGATTGCAAAATGGGTTATTTAATGTGGGTCTTTGAATTAATACTACTAATAGTGGAGTTCCTTCCTGGCTTGGTAGCCCCCAGAGTAGGTGTGTTTGCACCAAAATGGGTTAACAATTCCCTGTGTTCTATATTTATGTATTTTCTTTTTAACATTGTTTTTAAACATGTCGGGTATTAGTGTTGTTACATCGTATTCGACATTGTATACCAGTTACCAGAATTTGAATTGGCATCAGAGCAAGCACCCTACCAGTTGTTCTGGGTGAGATCTAGGGGCATTATTCTGGTACTTTGGACAAGGATGGAGGATTTGGGAATAGACCACCTATTATGGATGGATCTAACTATGATTATTGGAAACCTCGCACGATTTCTTTCTTGAAATCTCTAGACAAGAAGGCGTGGAAAGATGCAGATAAAGGATGGGAACATCATGTTATTACGGATAAAGATGGAAATATGACTTTAAAGCCTGAAGAGGATTGGAGCAAAGATGAGGATGATTTGGCACTATGGAATTCTAAAGCCTTGAATGTTTTGTTCAATGGCATTGATAAGAACATATCCAGATTGGTGTATCATTGTGAATTGGCCAAGGAAGTTTGGGATATTATTAGAACCACTCATGAAGGAACTTCCAAAGTAAAGATGTCAAGACTTCAAATGCTTACTACCAAATTTGAAAATCTAAGAATGAAAGAAGACGAGACTGTTTACAACTTTCACATGAATATTCTTGATATTTCTAATGCTTCAGGAGCTTTAGGAGAAAAAAATGTCTGATGAAATGCTTGTGAGGAAAATTATCAGATCTCTTCCCAAGAGATTTGCTATGAAGGTGACAGCTATAGAAGAGGCACTAGACATCTACAAATATGAAGGTTGGATACCTTATTAGATCCCTTCAAACATTTAAAATAGGATTCAATTATATGCCTGAAAAGAAGAATAAAAACATAGCCATTGTGTCAAATTATGAGGAAGAAACAGGTGAGGTGGAAAATGAAGAAAGCCTGAAAGAAGTTATTGCCATGTTGGGAAGACAATTCAACAAGGTCATGAAAAGGATTAATATGAACTCAAGGCCAAATGTCAGAGACACTTCATCTAACATCAGCAAACCAAATTACTCAAGGACAAATCCTGAAGAGAAGCCAAGCAAAAGCATAAGAGTTCCATGTCATGGGTGTGATGGTTTTGGCCATATTAGAGCTGAATGGCCTACTTATATGAAGGGACAAAAGAACGGCTTATCTGTAACATGCTATGATGGAGATTTTGAGAGTGATTTTGAAGAAGAATCAACTAAACATATCACTGTTTTGACAAGTACATGTGTGTCTGATGATGATTCTAGTGAAGATGAGCTAATCTTTGAGGAACAAGCTGATACTTATCAAAAGTTATGTATCAAATGTGCGCAGGTGGTTCAAGAAGGAGAAAAGTAGAAGAAGATCATAGCAACACTAGAGGCTGAAAAGGAAGAGCATTTGTCAACAATATTTAATTTGAATAATGAAGTCGGCATGTTGAATTCTAAGCTGGATCAAATGACCAAATCCATCAGAATGTTGAATAGTGGATCTGAAAATCTTGATGATATTCTTCAGACAAGAAGAAGCGCAAGAGACCTATCTGGGATAGGATTTAATGGCTCTAAAAACAATTCCTCAAGTAGCATCAAACCTGAGCTCAAGAATGGTGTTTCAAAACAGATGTTGAAACCAGTGTTTCAACATCATGGAATATGAAGATCAACTCAACAAAGGAAAAGATATCAAAGATGGAGGTGTCACTACTATGGGAGGTTTGGTCACATAAAACCTTTCAGTTACAGACTTCATGGATACCCTGATCATAATCCACAACCCAAACCTAAGCAAAACATGGTCATAAAGAAACATCAGTGGGTTCCTAAGCATGTTTCCTTGATAGCTCATACTTCCTTTAAAGTATCAGCTAAAGAGGATTGGTATTTTGATAGTGGATGTTCTAAACACATGACTAGAATAAAAAATCTGTTGGTTGATATCAAACCTCATTCTACCAATTATGTTACATTTGGTGATGGATCTAGAGGAGAAACAAAGGAGTTGGAAAACTTGAATGTTCAAGTGTTCCAAATCTATATGGTGTATTACTTGTAGAAGGATTGACTTCTAATCTCATTAGCATCAGGAAGCTATGTGATCAAGGTTTTTGTGTCAACTTCTCAAAATCAGAATGTATTGTCACAAATGAAGAAAAAAGAGTAATCATGAAGGGAATCAGGTCTAGAGATAACTCTTATCTTTGGGTTAATCAAGATCCAATTTACTCCAAAGAGGAGATAGAAGAGAAGATCATAATTACTCAAGATGTTGTGGATGGAATTTGTGACTATGACATGTTGTACTCTCATAAGAGTGATTTTGTCTTATCTAGGAAAAGTACTTCTGGAGGTTGTGTTTTTATAGAAAACAATCTCAAGAAAAACAATTGTTTCTCCTTATATACTACAGAGGCAGAGAATAAAGAAGCTGGTAATTACAAGTGTTCTCAATTTGTATGGATGAATCAAATGATGTCTGAATATAATGTCACACAGGATGTCATGACATTATACTACGACAATCTCAATGCACTTAACTTGAGAATATGTCTTTATGAAGGTGTGTGGAAATTAGTGACATGTGGGAACATCCTTAAGGACATTGTGTATTTTCAAAAAACAATTTTAATGCACTTTAAGTGGAGGCGCAAAATATTTGGTTTTCTCATCAATTCATTTATTCAAAGAAAATTCATTCAAAGGCCCATCACTCATCATCAAATATTTCATTACACCATACTGCGTATCTATTCTCCCATTCTCTACTAAAAACTTGTTTGCTCTCTCTCTCTCTCTCTGAGAATTTTAATCAACGTCAAAATGTCTCAATAATCATATACTTTTCCATCTAAGGAATCTGCATCCAAGCCTGAATCTAGGGTTCATTATTTATCTGAAAAAGTACTGGATGTCGCCCCCTTAAATGTGGTTGTTCTTGATGCTGCTAGGGTTTCTAAACCTAGAACACCTAACATGCGTAGACCAAAGGATTCTTCTGCATGTTCATCCTATGGAACTGGAAAGGGCTCTATCTTTGCAAACGAAGCCATTAAAGATCTCATCAAAAGAATTTTGAATGAAGACCAAAATGTTGTTGGGGTCTCTATTCCATTAGCCATAATTCTTGTTTCTCAGGATAGTCAACAGAATCCAAGTACGGATTTGGTTGATGATACATCCAAAGAAGTTGATGTTTTTTATGCTATTGAAGGAGGTACCAAGTATGCTGAAGAATATGTTATAACACCTGAAGGTAAATCTTCTCAATATGATGTTAAGGGGACACACAAAGAGGATGAAGTTGTTCAAGAATCTAAGGCTATTCCTGAGGCTACAAATAACCAATATGCAAATCCTGATGAGGTGATTGATCTCGATGATATATCTGACAAGGATCGCAGTTCTAGCTTAAGTCTAAGTGTTTCTAAAAGGTTGATTACAATAAAAGAGAAGAATTTTGTTGATCAAGGTTCTCCATAGAGTAAGCCTGTGTCCAGGAAAGATACTGCTAAGGAAACCCCTAAAAAGACTGTTGTTGGTCCATCTAAAGGATGGAGCAAGGTGATCACTAAGAAGAGAAAGGCCATAGTTGTTTCTGAATCTGCTACTGATGTTGAGAGTGATGTCCCATACATCACACTAGAAAGAAACCATCTTCAAGCAAGCTTGCATCTAGGGTGCTTGATGCACCTATGGATAACATTTCCTTTCACTGCATCAGTAGAGTAAGCAAATGGAAATTTGTGTATCAAAGGAGGTTAGCATTGGAAATAGAGATTGTTGATTATGTGTTGGGATGCTTTGAAGTTATAGACCTGATATACTATGCAGGTATGCTTAAGACTGTTACTAGGTTCTCACAGTTCTATGAGACTCTGGTTAAGGAGTTCATTGTAAATCTATCTGAGGGATGTGCTGATGGAAAATCAAAGGACTTCAGGAAGGTGTACATAAGAGGTAAGTGTTTCAACTTTTCTCCTACTGTCATAAATACCTACCTAGGAAGAGACACTTCTTGTTATCCTGAGTTAGAGGCCATTGATAATCAGATATGTAAAACTATAATTGTTGACCAAGATAAATACTGGCTTAGAAAGGGAAAGCTTTCAACCAGCATGCTTAGTGTTAAGTATGCCATGCTGAATAGAATAGGGGCAGCCAATTGGGTTCCAACAAACCATACCTCAAACATTGCTATTGGTTTAGAGAGCTTTATATATGCGATAGGTACCAAAACAAAGTTTGATTATGGTACTTATATATTTGAACAAACCATGAAGCCTACTAGTAGATTGGCTGTAAAGTTACCTATTTCTTTTCCTTCCCTCATCTGTAGGATTATTCTGAACCAATACCCTATTATGTTGACTGAATCTGACATGGCTTGCAAGAGGGAAAATTCTCTCTTTCCATTATAAGTTGTTTCATGGATCACATGCCCCTGACATTGTTGTGACATCCGCTGCAACATCTACAAGCAGTAAGCCTCTAAACAAAACCTTAATCATTGTTGAGCTCAAAGAAGCTTGTAAGGAGTTAGATGAAAGAAAGGTAAAATTTAAGAAAATGATTGAAATGTTGGAGAAAGAGGAGACCAATGATGGAGAGCAGGCTGGAGAGGAATTTTAAGGTGATTCTGATGATGGTTCAGATAGTGATGGAGAAGATGGTAGTGAAGATTTAGTTCTAATTAATTTGGTTCCGTGTGGAGGGCTGTTGGATCTAGTTGTTGAAGTTTTGTGTGGTTCCTAGCCCTTGAAGGCTCATGTGTATTTTTTTTGGATTTATGGTAATTTATTTGTTAGGATTCTGCTATACCCAGGATTTCTGCTCTTCATGAGCTTGTGGTTCTAACTGTTTCTTTTTCTTTCTGATTCTATTTTTGTTTGACTCAATTTTTGGATAAAAAGGGGGAGTAATTATACTATTATTTTAGTATAGCCAGACTGTTTGTTGTAGGTCTTAACAGGTTAAGGGGGCGATGAAATGTCTCTGCTATTTTTGTTGATGTGTTGTACTCTGATACAGTTTTTGTTTGAGGGGGAGTCTGTCTATCTCTCTACTTTGTGTGTGCATGTGTGGTTCTGCTGCTATGATGGTTTTTTCTGAATAATGATGTTCTGATAATGCTTAAATTGTTTTAGCCAAAAATTTGCCAAATGGGGAGTTTGTAGATGTTTTAGATTGGCTACATTTTATGGTAAAACATATGTCTGATTATGGATGTCATATATAATGTTATGACATGTGATTTAAGCATTATGCAGGTGTGAAGTTGTTGTTTGCAGCTGATTTATCAAGATGTCAAGACTGATGTCATAACATCTTTGACTGGGCCTGAAAACCTAGATGAATCCTTATTTGAGGCGCACATTTTGTTGTTACTAAACTTGTGATTGGTTGTGTTTAATTAGCGCGATTTATTAGAAGGGAAAGGATTCAGCTTGGATTTATTTTAGCAGAACATTTTATATTTCTATTTTTGTTCTTTTATTTAAGGAAATATATTATTTGATTTGTGCAAGTTCAACAGGCCCATGCCCATTCAAGATTATATGTAGAGGTTGCATTACCCTAGTTTGAATGTGTGGAAAATAAGGATTGTATCATTCTGCAGTTTCGTGTGTGTGGTTTTCTTGTGAGCCAAAAAATTGTCATGATAATGAGTGTCTTGGACTAGGTGTTTAGAGTTGTATTGTTGTCCACTCAAAGCTTTTAAGCAAGAGTGTTTGTACTTGACTGAAGCTATGAAGCAAGGTCAAGAATTGTTTCCTGAAGTGTGTCTTCGTTTTTCTGAATTGTTTGTTTAATATCACTGATGTGATTGAGGGGGAGTGAGAGGGGTCTTATATCTAGGAGTTCCTGGGTAGAACTTGCATTGGATAGTGATTAAGTGAGAAGATTGCAAACTAGGTTGTTTGTTGTGGGTCTTTGAATTAATACTACTGATAGTGGAGTTCCTTCCTGGCTTGGTATCCCCCAGAGTAGGTGTGTTTGCACCGAACTGGGTTAACAATTCCATGTGTTCTTTATTTATGTATTTGCTTATTTACATTGTTTTTAAACATGTCAGATATTGGTCTCGTGACATCGTATTCAACATCGTATATCAGTTTCCAGAATTTCACATATCATTGCATGGTCTCTTAGGGCCAAAATTTGGGTTTTTATATTTAAGTCTCTCCCATCTTGTAGAAACGAAGATGTTAATCTTCATATCTCGGATTGAAGAAACTTAAATAGGGGAAGCTGTAACACCCTAATTTTTTCCCCTAAGATTGTGTTTTGCATTCGCATCATTTTCATACAAACAAGTTCACGCACTGGTTCTTTGGTCCTTTTCTGTTGCAGGTTTATGCCTCACAGAGGATCACCATTGCTTTTGTGTGCTTTTATTTGTTTATGCTTACTATCATCTAGTCAAAATCCAAAAATATATCATTTTCTTTTATTAATATTTTCAGGGGAAGAATAGGTCAAAAATAGCAGTTCCTCAGCTCGAATAAATTTCATCTGAACAAAATCGAAGTTAATCCGCAATCATGTCAATTTATTTGATCAAGGATTCCTCGAGATTTAATTGATTTATTCAAGGGATTCCAAGGTTCATGTGTTTATTTTTCATGTCTTCTTCGACAAGCAAAAGAATATAGTCGAAACAATAACAATGCAATCAAAAAGAACAAAAATTCAAATTTTGACTTGGGTAATCGATTAACCAATGTGCTAATCGAGTAATTAACCTGGGCGAAATTTGAATATTTTGTTTGAATTCAGCACCATCTTAGCCCTCGATCTCACTTGGAATATTCTAGACCACATCATTTTAATTCCCCTACATACCTTTGATCATTTCTCACCATATACATTCACTAATCACCATTATTTTATGAATTTACCTCCAAATTTGAATTCCAAGCCTAATTTTGATTTTCCAAAGTCAGCTCCATTCCACCAATTTTTCATACCAAAACTCTTTAAATAGAGGATCATTTAATTCATTTTTCAAGCTTTTGATAGCCAAATTCATCTTGCTAAAATTTCTTACAAGATTTTTATAGCCAAATTCACCTTGCTAAAATTTCCTACAAGCTTGAGAGAGCCAAAAAACCCCTTGCAAAATATCTCTTCAAACTACAAAATTCACTGAAGCTCATTTTCTTCTTTTGAAAGTTATCAAGAATTTGCATTGAATTCTTGATTAGCTTTGAGCTAAACCTTCATCCTTTTCATTTTTCTTCATCAATTTCAGTAAATCAAGCTTGTTTGTGAAGTAATTTGGAGTTTTTTCTTGGTAATTCATCTTCCTCCATTGGCACACCTTCATCATCATCATCCAAGATGTAGATCCTTGGTGCTCTTTATTGTTGATCCTTTGGATCATATATTGTTGTTTAATTGCGGGGATTCCACTTTATTTTACACTTTAAAATTTGTGCCAATTCAGTTCATGATCATAAAGTGTTTGAAAATTGTTTTAAAAGAGGATCATGTTGAATTTTGGCCAATTTTTTGCCTCTGGTTCAGTGTTAATCGGTTAACCAGTTGCAGTACAAACTGATTAATCGATTAAAAAGTGTATTTTTGCACAGGATTTGAAATTTTCAACGTGTTAACCGATTAACCAATATCTTAATCGATTTACATTGATCCAATGGTGATTTTTGGCATGTTTTTGGGACTGTTTTACCTCTTTTCCCCCATCTTCCCCTCTCTTCTTATTTTTACCTTGGGAAACATTTTTGGGACTGGTTTCACTTTAATTTCAATGGACTTTGGGTGTAGATTAGAGTAGATATATTCATTAGTTCAAATTGATCTATAAGTGAACTATTTAATTCACTTTAGATGCTTTGAATTAGTGATTTATTTTCACACTTGAATCCACAAAAATGAGTGATTGAACTTAAAGATGAAAGAATACCATAAGTGTAACTCAATTTTGTATTCATCTTTATTTTCGTACGGCATTTTGTTTGGATGACGATTTACATCTCGTTCATCTCGCGTGTATTAGCACACACATTATATTGGTTGGCCACATTTGCAAGGTAATTACTCCATAAATTACTCGGAGATTGCTTAACATAGACCTAAATGTGTCCCTACTTCGGAATAAAAATCCAATTGGATACTTGTACTTTTTGTGGAGCAGATCTCGTGTTGGTCGTGTCACCCCAATGTTGGTTAATCATTTGTATTAGATCCATGACTTTTGAAACTTGATGTGTAGTTGCTTTGGGTATCCCAATCTTCTTTCAAGTATTCATCGAATTTGGATCTAATTGCATCAGTTAATCACTATAGTGCAAGATACTAAGAAGAATCGGTCGCCTTTTCGGTTTTTACACTAGATGCCTAGTTACTCTTTTGGTTGTGGATGATTATGTTCATCTACCACTATTATATATATATATATATATATATATATATATATATATATATATATATATATATATATATATATATATACTATTATTATATTACTATTTTACTTTTCCTCTTGCACCTTATCCTTTTAAATTTCCTTCTCGCTCCCTTATCTCTTTTATTTTTATTATGCTTTATCATTTATTATCATGTTTATATTTATGTCATTATATCTTTGTGATTTTCTTTTTCTTTTGTCCTTTGGACATCAAAAATATTAATAAACGATTAAACCTCTAAAAAACTTGTGATCTTGATCATGGACTATGGTTACTATCCTTTGCATTGGAATTTGAGTTTTGAACTTAGATTTTAGGATAATTTCCCTTAGCTATGATTATCATGGAGTTGGTACTTTAGCCTTTATTTAGCCATTTGTTAGCTTATGCTTATAAGGATGGTACTTTTTTGCTTATGCTTGGAAGTATCATCAAGTTGGTTAGATCTTTCCTCTTTTATCTCTTTTATTTTATTTTTATGATAGCCTCTTCATCTCCTCCCTTTCTTCAATTTTCAAAACCTTCACTCTTTTTCCAAAGGATTCTTGTTTTAAAAACCTTTACCACTTTAATAAATCAAACTTTGACTTTTGTCAAGTGACTTTTACTTCCTCTTTTCTTGAATAAATGTCAATGAACTTAATCATTTTGACTTCAATTCAAAAATTAAAAAGAACCAAACTCATTCAAATTGTTTTGTGCCTTTGTGCACCTTTTTTGTTTTCTTTTCAAGTTTAGACTATGAGTCATTTTTTCTAGTCGGGTGAAAGTCTCTCAATCTCCATGGTTGTAGTTTGATGTAATTGAGTCTCTTGTCATCCGTGGGGTTTAGTGGCATACTCGTCGATTTTATTCGAGTTGGCGCCCTCCCCATAATGATGTATGAGTCCATGCCCTCATTCTCATGGTAGATTTATGAGGCTATCCACTTGAAAATGACAAATTGTCTTCACTTAATAAAATCAATCAAAACCAACCAATTTTCACTATTTGTACCACGAACTACGGGGTTTTGATATTACATTGCACTTTGTGGGTACATAGGCATGAGGTGGTAAACCTTGCCAAACACAAAAACATTTAAAATTAATTATTTTCTCATCTCCCACTCTCATTTAACAAACCATTTTTCAAACAAAAATCAATAAATTTTTCAAAGGGCTCCCACGGAGTACCACAAACATTTTTGGTGCTAATACCTTCCCATTTTGTAACGAACACCTTACCCTTTCTCTGCTTATTTCTTTAGCTTTTTGCTTTTATATTCATTTTAGGTTTTATTCACTTTATTTTTTCCTTTTCCTTTTGGATTAAATTAAAATCGTGGTAGCGACTTTGTTTACCTTGAGTTAAGTTAATCAATAGCTTTTAATCACGATTTTGGTCGCTACAATCATCAACATCAAGGTGGATGAACTTATTGGTTCATTACTGACTTTTAAAATAGCTCTCAATGACAAATTTGAAAAGTAAAACAAAGGTGTTGCATTCAAAGATGATGTTGAAGATGATAAAGAGTAGTTAGAAGAAGATACTAATGATAACTTGTCTATCTCTATTGCTTTACTTGCAAAAATGTTTGGCAAGGTTATGAGATGAGTTGACAAAAGGTTAAAGAATAATGTCCTAAAAAATTTCAAAGACAGGCTTCCTGACAACTCGTAGGTTTCAACTCTCAATGCAAAAGTAGAGAAGGATACAAACTAAATAAAGGCGAGGGAATCCAATGTTATAAGTGTGAAGGTTTTGGACACATCTAGATGGAATGTATGAATTTCATTCGGAAGCAAAAGAAGGGATATACCTTCATACTTAGGGATGACAATTGTACCCATAGGCAATGACTACCCACAACGGGTAGAGTAAAATCCCATAAAATGGGTACAAACATGAGGACAAATAACTACACAATAAGATAAGCAAGTATGTATGTGAGTACGAGTTAGTATCCACCCCACCTCATACCAGCATAATTTATACTTATATATATATATATATATATATATATATATATATATATATATATATATATATATATATATATATATATATATATTATAATTGTATATCTATCAATTTATAAAAATGCATCATTATTAAACTATAACATATTTTGATATAAGTGTTTGATTGTTTCATAACTCAACAATAATAAATTGAATTATTTTTTCATGTTTTTAAAAATATCAAATGATATGATACTTTTTAATTTATCGATTTGTTTTTATTAATATTCAAGGGTCACAAGTACAGTTATGGGTACTTTAGTACCCATATGCTATGAGTACGTGTATAACAGTTGGTGCATACGCGGGTAGGGGCTCGGGTACATGGATATTTTCAAATTGTGGGTATGAGGATGGATATTATCGTACCCTACCCAAACCCTACACATTGACATCCCTAGCCACACTATCAAATGAAGAATCTAATGATGATTTTGATGAAGAAAAGGACAATATCATGATTGCATTCATTGTGTGTATGGTATACAAATCAAATGGCCAAAATGATAGTGAATCTAATTATGAAGAAATCTCATATGAAGATGTTGAAGCTTATAGACAACTTTATGTCAAATGGAAAGAATAATGCAAATCTAGAGAAAAACAAAAGGCAAAAATAGACATCTTACTTCAACCAGCATATCCAATCCATTTCTTTCTTAGCATATCATCTTATGGAACAATAAACACTTCATATGCTTACATAATAGAGTTAATATTAATATTAAACTAAAAAAATAAATTGCCATCTATACTTGTAGAACAAACCATAAAATTTATAATAAATATTGTAATATCGATACATGATTTATCTTTCAATTCACTATTAACTTCATTCAAAATATCTATCAAAATACTAATTTTTCTCTTATCTTATACTGACATGTAACCTTTAAAATTATCAGCATGTTCACCATAAGCCTTACCAGTTCTTGGACAAAAATTAACTCGAAAGCGATCACTGTGTTCATGTGTTTTTGTCACCTTCGACAATACTATGTGTTGCACCCCAAAATTTGCCCTCACAATACAAGACTTTGTGTGCTAAGAAGGTTCACAAGGTTCACAAGTTCTTAATGCTTTCAACACCTTTCATGAGATTCATGAAGTTTACAAGTTACTTTATGAAGGTTCACAAGGTTCACAAGTCTCTCAACATTTACATAACCTTTCATGAGGTTCATGAAGTCCACAAGTTACTTCTTGAAGGTTCACAAGGTTCACAAGTTCCATAATGCTTTCAATGCCTTTCTTGAAGTTCATGAAGTCTACAAGTTACTTTATGAAGGTTCACAAGGTTCACAAGCTTCTCAACACTTACAAGACCTTTCATGAGGTTCATGAAGTCTACAAGTCACTTCTTGAAGGTTCACAAGGTTCACAAGCTTCTCAACATCTTCAAGACCTTTCATGAAGTTCATGAAGTCTACAAGTCACTTCTTGAAGGTTCACAAGGTTCACAAGCTTCACAATACCTCCCATGAGGTTCACAAGACATTTTATGATGGTTCACAAGGTTCACAAAGTTCACAATGGGTCAGAAGAGTTGACAATTCCCTCAGACAATGCACCTCCTAAGCAGTGTATCCAAAACTAGGGTTTTGACTTTAATCAGGCTAAATGGACTTCCAATACCTCAAGTGAGCTTCATAACATCTTATATGTGTATAAGAACCCCCATGACAAGTTTCAAGACTTTTCTCAAAAGTTTGCTCAGTCAGATGATCAGATAAGTCAAAATCAGTCAATGCAGTTAAAAAGTCAAACTGAGGTCAACTGTGGTCAAACCAAAGTCAAACTTCATGATTTTTTGCCAACATCAAGTATATGAAGTAAAATTCACCATTTGATCAAGGGTTGATCATGATTCATCAAGGAGATTCCAGATCATCAATAATCAGGAGTTTCTAAATTAGGGTTTCCTCAGTAAAAGTCAACTGAACTTTGACCAGCCATAACTTTCACATACTTCATCACCAAATCTCCATCCAAAGCTCATTTTGAAGGAAATTGAATTATCTACAACTTTGATGTTTCAAGTTAAGCCCAAAAATGCTTCATTTGGAAGATATGAGCTAAGACATTATAGGTCATTTCAAAAGTCAACAAAAAGTCAACAAATTCAAAAGGGCATAACTTGAGATGGGTAAATGATATGGACCTGAAACCAATGGGGTTGTTTAGAGGACTCTTCAAGCTTTCCAAAAAGTCCAAGAACACCCTCATACCTTTAAAATTGAGGGAGATATGCTCTTGCAAAGTTGGGAAATTTTGTGATGGTTTATATTGAAAATGGGGGTCTAGAACCAATTCCTTCCAAATGGGCTTGCTAAATTGTGATCCAATCCACATCATATCATTATGCACGACCCAATTGACCAAAATTCAGAATTTTTATTATTTTATTTTTATTTGTTATTGATTTAATTCATAAAAATCATTTTAAATAAATATAAAATATGAAAATCTATTTTTGGGTGAAGATTGAGCTTCTAGAATTTCATAAATGTTGATTGAATTTGAAAGAGAAAAGAATCATGAGATGGATCCAAGAATAGCAAGTCTTCATGAACAAATATTTGACTTTTACACCATGATCTTTTTCAATCTTTTTTGGATCAAATCTCCACACAACCAATGAGTTTTCTTAACCTAATTCACTCACATATATATACTAAACACAAACCTAACATTCATTCACGATTTCCAGCAGCCAAGGGTAAGATTCAAAAACTCAAAATTCATCAAAAAAGTGAGGTTCGGATTCTTCAATCCAAGAGGTTTCAAGGTAAACTAAGAACATAGACGTGTTATTTAGACATCACTGAAGCTAAAGCATCACTCATATGCATCCCATGTGCACTGCATTGGCCAACCCGAATCCAATTTGTTCTTGAATAAATTTTTTTCGATTCCAATGATTCCTTGCATATTATTGAAATTTGTTTATATAACTTTGTTTGTTGATGATCATAGATGAAATCTGGAGCAATTGGTGAAGTTCTATAGCCTAAAACGTGATCTACCATTTTTAGGGTTTACGGCTTTAATTGGGGTTCTTCAATCCAGCCCATATAAATGAATTATAGGAACGTGGGGTGATTGGAAAACTCATTAGAAACTTAATGGACTGATTAATTTCATGAAACTATGCTGTTTTGTCCGTGTTTGATTTTTGTAGGTTTTGCTGGGAAAGTATTTTTCGCAGGAAAATTTGCAACAATGTTCGCAGGAAAATCCTACGAATTTGAGGAAGAAGACGACTGGCTTGGCGCGCAGTCCATGTTTAAAATTTTGATTTAAAATATTATTTTTGTATGCTGTTTATTTATCACACCAGAACTTGTGTCCCAGTGGTTGGAGATGTGCGCGTACATTGGTTTGGTCTGGGGTTCGATTCCCCGTTTGTGACATTTTGCTTGTTTATTTTGTTTATTTCCCAGGTTACACATATAATCAATTATAGTCATCATATAATCAGATAGGCTCTTCCAGCCAGGTGGTAACGCGCGCATACTCGTATACATAAGGTCCTGGGTTCAATCCTCCCCCAGGCCTTTTGTTTTTTCATTTATTTTGCTGATTATTGGTTTGAAAGAACAAAACCATTTGGAGGCCATCCTTCTTGCACCAACCAGCGCCTGGCCCAGTGGTAGAGCATAGATGTTGTGAACAAAGCCTCCTGGGTTCAAATCCCAGCCAGGTTTGTTTTGCTATTTTCTTTTATTTTATTTTTGTGTAATTAGTTTAGGTTTTATTAATAATTGTATAATAAAATAATTCTATAAAATAATAGTTCCTAATAAAAAAAAAATCACATGTTCTTAATTTAAAAATTATTCCTTTTATTATATTAGTAAAAATAATTTTTTGTAAATAAAATAAACCCTAATTTTCTAAACAAACCCTAAAAAATATTTTCTAAAGTAAAAACTTAATTCTATTTTTCCTAAATAATTTTATTTTCTAATTCTTTACATAATTGTAATATATATGTATTTAGCATAATTTTTGTAAATAATCCAAGTTATTTTTCTTTTAATATATGTTTAGAAACAATTTAACTTATAATAATTATATTTTTTTTTGTATATGTTTAAAATAATTTGTAAATAGGATAATTAATAAAAATTAAAATTTTATAAATATGATTAATTTTGTAAATGTGATACTTAAAATTTATTTTCCTTATATAATGTATAAATATTTTTAATAAGTAATTAAGTTCTTGTAAATGATTAAAACTTATATTATGCTTAGAAATTTTTCTTATTATATATTTAAAATTAAACTTTGTGTTCATATCATTATAATATTTTTCTACTTATTTTTATTTACTTTAATTATTGTTACTAACCATACTATTATTTATTATTATATTTTTATTATTATGTCTCTAACCTTGTTTATTTTACCAATTATTATTATTCTATTTTCATTAACCTTATATTTTTTAATTATATTTACCACTAACCCCTATTTATTATTTATTTATTTATTTTAGCTTGTTTATTTATATTTTGCTAATTAATTATTTTTGCTATTTATTTATTTATTTATTTTTGCTTATTATAATTATTATGTAAATGCTCCTGGATGTAAATTTTGTAATTATTTAATTATTTTTGCTATGGTTAGTAATTTAGGGAGTGTAAATATGTATTTTTTAAAATAAATTAGGTCACTTTAATCATAAGATAATTAAATTAAACACTCATACACGTAAGTCGATTTTAATCGCCGTCTCACTTTCTAAGGTTATCCCTCAAGTTGCCTAAATCATAAGGTCAAGTGGGGTGTATAAAGCAAGTCCCTTTAAAAAGAAAAATCATCAAGTCCCTTATGGTTGCCTTTACGAATCAAGTCCCTTCGAATAATGATGATAGTCCCTCCTATATGCTTATTACACCCCACAGTTGCCTTCATAAAACAGAATGTCCCTCTTATGTCCCTTACATCCAAGGTAATGACTACCTACTCCTTAATAGTAGGGATAGTCTTACCAATGAAAGGATAAAGAACAAGAAAGACTTAAAACTTTAGGGTAGGTTCCTCTTATGTACTTGCTCACTTCCAAAACTTTTCACACTTAACAAATTTCAAACAAATGTTCAAAAACAAGTTTTTACGCATCCGTACATGGATCATTATTAATTATTCTGAAAATTTTTCTATTCACACACTACACTTTCAAAAACAATTTAAAGTGAGCTAAGTAACTAAGAGCCCATGGATAACCATGGATGTAAAGGGTGCTAACACCTTCCCTTTACATAACCTACCCCCCGGACCCAAAAATATTCTCTTAAGGTCTTTCCTGTTCTTTTATACCCTTTCCATTTGGATAAAATAAAAGTCGGTGGCGACTCTTGCTATCCGCAACATAACTAAAGTCAGTTCTCCCACCGTGTTACAGAACTGGCGACTCTGCTAGGGATCTATTTTAAGAGGGGTACCCTTAGGAATTAAGATCACTTTAAATTGTTTGCCTTGTTTGCTTTATATTATCTTGTTGGGGTGCTCTTATGTGTGAAAGGTCCTAACCCGGATCTAGTGTACCATAGGTAAATGGCAATAGACCAAGGAAACTGTACGACGTATATCGATACGGTTGATCTGGTGGCCATAGTTAGTGTGACTTCTTGGTTGGTGCTTATGTTCCTTAAGTCAAGTTGAGGATAATATGAGGCTGCCATATGTTGTCAATGCACTAACTAACTTTTAGAACCCTAGTTAACTCATCTTGGCCTTTAGAAAGTAGTGAGGTAACTGGCTTTGGTGCAGACTGAAGTTGGTTGACACTCGATACTACGCTCATTGAGATCTTAAACTTGGAGGGTTTTGGTTGGCAAGTAAGTTGCCTTCTGATCAACCACCCTTGTAAAGGATCAATGATATTGAGATCCCTTAGAACCCGGTTACTTTTGTAGGACAGGATGAACCATCTAACTTCAGGGGAGGGTACTTACCTTTGAACCTCATGCAAGCCTTTAAACCTAGGGCTATGGTGTGACTTGTTTGTGTGTGCCACATGTTTGTGATTGAGCATAACATCATGACATCATCATGCATCATAAGCATATCATTTTCCCTAACCATTTCAAGGACCAAGGGATTTATCTTTGTTCTTTGTTGCAGGTCATGGCTTCTGCTCGTAGAAACACCATCAGGATCAACTTTGTGGGCATACCTGCTAAGCTTAAAGAGTTGGTTTCTCAAGTGTATGATCATTCCCAGTTCATCAAGAGGCATGGCCACCTATTGGATCTAGTCATCTCAGGGTTCAATGAAGACATGATGAGTGTCCTGTTCCAGTTCTTTGACCCTAAGCACCATTGCTTTACATTCCCTGACTACCAGCTGGTTCCTACTATGGAGGAGTTCTCTAAACTTCTGGGTATACCTGTTCTTGATCAAAGACCCTTCACAGGCTTGGAGAAAGAGCTTAAACCAGAGGTTATTGCTGCAGCCCTACATCTGAAGAAGTCTGATATTGTTCTAGAAACGAGAAGTGGAGTCAAGGGTATTCTTGCCAAGGTGCTGATGGATAAGGCTCAAATGTTCTTGAAGGCCATGAGCTATGATGCTTTTGAGGAGGTCTTAGCCTTGCTGATATATGGCTTAGTATTGTTCCCCAATCCAGATCAGTTCATAGATATTCATGCCATCAACATATTCCTGAGTCACAATCCAGTGCCTACATTGCTTGGAGACATCCTGCATTCTCTTCACACCCGTACTACAAGGGCAAGGGGAACCTTGATGTGCTGCATACCTTTACTATCCAGGTGGTTTATTTCTCACCTTCCTCGCTCAGTAATGAAGAATGAGCAAGGGTTCAGATGGTCCAAGAGGATCATGTCACTCTCGCATTCAGATATCCATTGGTGTTCCAGATCTATGGAGAATGTCACTATTATTGATCGTTGTGGGGAGTTTCCTAATGTGCCACTTCTGGGCATAAGAGGAGGCATCACCTACAACCCCTCTCTAGCTTTACGACAGTTTGGTTATGCTCGGAGCGATGGCCCACATGACATGTTGATTCAGGGCATTGTGTTTGATTACGACAACGATCTTCAGGGTTACCGTCAGAGATTCATACGAGCTTGGGGAAAGGTAAACAGGATTGACAGCAAGACACTGGAGCCTAAGTACACTATTCCTATGGAGGCTTATCTCAGATGGGTACGATCTCGTGCTCAGACCCTCATGATGCCATATCCTGCCGTCCTACCAGTTACCATGGAACCTGTTGCTGAAGGAGACACAGCTTATACCATCCTTCACCCAGACATGCCTACTGATATGGAAGACTTGCAGAGATCATGGATCCAACTGAAGGAGCAAAGGGATACTTTCGAGGCTCATCACAAAGCAAGCCAAGAAAAGATTCTGGAGCTAACAAAGCTACTTCATGAGGAACGAAACCTCAACTCATACCTCAATACAAAGAGGAAACGTCCATGGGAGACTTAAAACCCCGTCTTTTGTACTTATTTCATTTTCATTTTTGTAAGCCTAAAAGGCAAAACAACTTATTACTAATAAAAGTTTACTTTCGTGTTTGTCTAAGCAAATTTAAATCCTGCGGTCCTTGAAAACATTGCATATACATTACCATATCATTTCATTGCATCACAGGTTTATTGTGCACAGGTTTCTCATCTTCTCGCTGTTTATTTCAGCAATGGCTCTTGAACAATCAGTTAAGGATCTCCAGGCACAAAATGCACAGTTCCAAGAGCTGATCTTGAACCTGTCCAAGGGGAAGGATGAATTGAAGGCACTGCTGGCCAAGAAGACTAAGAAGACTAGAAGGTCTGCTGGGTTGATCAACATGGGAAGAAGGTTCAAAGGTCTTGCCAAGACCAAGGAACCAGCTGAAGACTATGAATCTGAAGAATCTGAGCAAGAGGTAGGCAGTCTCCACCATACAATGGGGGACTCTGACTCTGAGGCTAATTACTACCATGAGCCTAATGAAGACAAATTCAAGATGCTGGTGGATAGGATGGATGCTATGGAGTTGCAGAAATCATCTGGGCTGGATTTTGAGGATTTGAGTTTGATATCTGGGGTAGTCATACCCATTGGGTTCAAGGTTCCTACTTTTGTTGTCTATGATGGGGTCTCTTGTCCCAAGCTGCACCTGAGGTCCTATGTCAGAAGAATTCAACCTCACACTGCTGATAAAAAGTTGTGGATCCATTTCTTTCAAGAGAGCTTATCTGGAGCTCAGCTGGAGTGGTATTATCAGTTGGAGAGTGTCAACATCAGAGACTGGAATGATCTTGCTGAAGCTTTCTATAAGCAGTACCAATACAATGCTGACTTAGCCCCCACGCGCATGCAGCTTCAGAGCATGTCTATGGGTGCCAAAGAAAGTTTTAAAGAGTATGCTCAGAAATGGAGAGATTTAGATGGAAGAGTTCAACCCCCTTTGACTGATAGGGAATTGGTTGATATGTTCATATGTACGCTGAATGGTCCGTTCTACAGTCATCTCATTGGAAGCTCATCATCTGGCTTCACTGAGTTGATCATGACAGGAGAGCGGGTAGAGAATGGTATAAAGAATGGTAAGATCCAAGTGGGTGCTTCTTCATCAGGTGCTGCAAAGAAGCCTCCCACTGGGAAGAAAGAATCTAATGCTGTTTATGGTCAGCCTGATCGTAACAGAAGGCATCAGTCTGTCAGTGCGGTTCATATTTCAAATCCAACTCCTGCAACAACAGAGCAGCCACAGGGCAACCAACAGAGGGCTAGAAGACAGTTCACGAAGATCAACATGTCAATGGCTCAGGCATTGCAACATTTGTTGAAGGCTGAACTTATTACTTTGAAAGAGGCTCCTCAGAATCCCAATGTTACCTCTCCCAGGTACAATCCCAATGCACGGTGTGCATACCATTCAAACTGTCAAGGACATGATACTAATAATTGCTGGGTCTTGAAGAATAAAATTCAAGATATGATTGATGCTGGAGAAATTGAGTTTGATCCCCCAGGTACTCCCAATGTGATTACTGCTCCAATGCCAAATCACGAGAAGACTGTCAATGCCATTGATGAAGATCTACATGTCTATTCAGTTATGGAGTTGACCACACCACTGTCTGTTATTAAAAAGAGGTTAGTACAAGCTGGGATTTTTCCAGGTTGTCGTGAAGATTGTTTGTATTGCACCTATAAGCCGGATAGTTGCTTCATTTTGAGAGATGGCATTCAACGTCTCATGGATAAGTATACTATCGTGTTTGAAAGAAGACCAGCATCTGTAGAAAGTATGGTGGATCATCTGACTCGGGGTAAGAAGATTGAAGAGGTTGATATGGTTGACAAAGTACCGGTAAGAATCACTTCAAAGGGTCCCATTAAAATCTCTCATCAGGGTCCAATCAAGATTACTGCTGAAGGTCCTGTGAAAGTTGTTGCTGAAGCCAGAGTGGTTCCTCTGATCATTACCACTCCTGGTTCTATTCCTTATACGTCTGACAAAGCTGTGCCTTGGCACTATGGGTCTGATGTTTACATCCATGGTGTTAAGCAAGAGCCTGTAGCTGATGTGCCTGTTGACATTGACAATATTGCTGGATCTAGTAAGATCACACGTAGTGGAAGAGTCTTCTCTCCTCCAGTTACTTCCAAGAATGCAGTTACTCCTGCTGCTACCTCCACCACTGATGCTCGGGGCAAGGGTCCGGTTATTGAACCTGTATCTACTGATGTGCCAGCTGCTGATGACCTCTCTAAGCAGATGGAAGAAGTATTGAAAATCATTCGCAAGAGTGATTATGACATTGTTGATCAGTTGGGGCATACTCCCTCAAAGATTTCTATGTTGTCCTTGTTGTTATGTTCTGAGGCTCATGCCAAGTCCTTGATCAAGTTTCTGAAGATGGCTCATGTACCCAGTGCAATTTCTGTTGACCAATTTGAGAACTGTGTTGCCCACCTGACCTATGACAATGGGTTAGGATTTTCTGATGCTGATTTGACCCCTGCCAAGAGGGATCATAACAGGGCCCTGCATATTTCAATTGAATGCAGGGGCACTACCCTGTCACATGTGCTGATAGACAATGGTTCCTCTCTGAATGTGTTGCCTAAGGAAGTCCTGAACAAGCTGAGTCCTGAAGATGCTGTGCTGAAGCCCAGTAATATTGTGGTAAAGGCTTTTGATGGTTCTAGAAGAGTAGTGCATGGGGAAATTGATCTTCCAATCCAAGTTGGTTCCCAGGTGTTTACTGCTACATTTTATGTGATGGATATTCGTCCTTCATACTCTTGTCTGCTTGGTCGTCCCTGGATCCATGGGGCAGGTGCTGTGACCTCTACATTGCACCAAAAGTTGAGATATCCAGTGAATGGAAAGGTTGTTACTGTCTATGGAGAAGAAGAATACTTTGTCAGCCATGTAAACACTTTCAAGTATCTAGAAATGGAAGGTGAATACATTGAGACTCCGTGTCAGACATTTGAAGTGGTTCCTTGGGTTGTTAATGATTATGTAGCTCCTCCTGTTGTGAAGAAAGTTCATGTGGTCACCAGAAAACCTCCAACAATGGCAATGGCTTCCCTCAATGATGCTAGAGCTGTGGTGGATGAAGGTGGTTGTACTATTTGGGGTCAGCTTCCTGATATTCCATACAAGTCTGACAAGTTTGGTTTGGGTTTCACTGCAGAGTCCCAGAAGGCTGTTCGTCGTGCTCGTGCTGCCCGTATCACTAATCAAGGTGTTGTGAAGGACCAGATTAATGCTGTGGGAGATCAAGATGAAGACTACAACTTGGATGCATGGATTTTTCCTACTGTGGGTGCTGGACTCAATAATTGGAAAGCTGAAGATGTTATCCCTATCTCCTTTAGTCGGGAGTAAATACTATTACTGTGTTGTTATATTTTAAATTTTGTAATTTCTTGAACAATAAAACTTTCAAGCCATGTGCCTTACCCGGGGCATAATGGTGTGCTTGTTACGGGCTGTCATTTCATTTGCATACTTCATTCAATAAAATCAGTGGACGTTTCGTTTTCGTAAATATTGTGTTCCCTGTCTTTCTTTTCTTTTATTTTTGTTTTATTAGCTATGAGTTCTTACACACACCCACATCACTAAATGCAGATCTTCATCCACTCTGGATCCTGTTGATAACAGTTCTACTATTGCCAATTATAATTTCGAGAATCCGATCTATCAAACTGAAGACAGAAATAAGGACGATTGTGAAATACCTGTAGAGCTTGCTAGGTTGTTACAACAAGAAGAGAAAGCTATACAGCCACATGAAGAGCCAGTCGAAGTTGTGAATTTGGGAACTGAAGAAAACAGAAAAGAGGTCAAGATAGGGGCTGATTTAGAGGACGGTGTCAAGAGCAGGTTGATTCAGATGTTACGTGACTATGTGGAGATCTTTGCTTGGTCTTATGAAGATATGCCAGGGTTGGATACAGACATTGTGGTTCACCGTTTACCAGTGAAAGAAGATTGTCGTCCAAAGAAGCAGAAGGTTCGTTGTATGCGTCCTGAAATGTCAGAAAAGATCAAGGCAGAGGTAATGAAACAGTTCAATGCAGGGTTCTTAGCAGTGACTTCTTATCCTCAGTGGGTTGCAAATGTGGTACCAGTTCCTAAGAAGGATGGTAAGGTACGTATGTGTGTGGACTACAGAGATTTGAACAAGGCTAGCCCTAAAGATGACTTCCCACTCCCTCATATTGATATTCTGGTAGACAACACTGCTCAGCATAAAGTATTCTCTTTTATGGATGGTTTCTCTGGTTACAATCAAATCAAGATGGCACCTGAAGATATGGAGAAGACAACATTTGTGACACAGTGGGGCACCTTTTGCTATAAGGTAATGCCATTTGGTTTGAAGAATGCAGGGGCAACATATCAGCGTGCTATGGTGGCTTTGTTTCATGATATGATTCATCATGAGATAGAGGTATATGTGGATGATATGATAGCCAGATCTCAGAATGAAGAACAACATCTTGATCATTTGCATAAATTGTTTGAGAGGTTGAAGAAATACAAGCTGAGGTTGAATCCAAACAAGTGTACCTTTGGAGTTAGATCTGGAAAGCTCTTGGGTTTCATTGTCAGTGGAAGAGGTATTGAAGTGGATCCTGCAAAAGTAAAAGCTATACGAGAGATGCCAGCTCCCCGTACTGAGAAGGAGGTTAGAGGTTTCTTGGGACGACTGAACTACATTGCAAGATTTATTTCCCAATTAACTACCATCTGTGAGCCAATCTTCAAGTTGTTGAAGAAAGATCAGGTGATGGAATGGAATGATGAGTGCCAGACTGCCTTTGATGAAATCAAGAGATATCTGCTGGAACCACCAATTTTGATGCCACCAGTTGATGAAAGACCCTTGATTATGTACTTAACAGTGTTAGACCACTCAATGGGGTGTGTATTGGGGCAACATGACGAGTCTAGTCGAAAAGAGCAGGCAATATATTACCTTAGCAAAAAGTTTACCGACTGTGAAACAAGATACTCACTGCTCGAGAAAACTTGCTGCGCTTTGGCATGGGCTGCTCGCCGACTAAGACAGTATATGTTGACCCATACTACCTTGTTGATTTCGAAAATGGATCCAATCAAGTACATATTCGAGAAACCTGCTCTCTCCGGAAGAATTGCAAGATGGTAAATGATCTTGACAGAATATGATATACAGTATACTACTCAGAAGGCCATCAAAGGAAGTGTTGTTGCTGATCATTTGGCTCATCGAGCAGTGGATGATTATCAGTCAATGAATTTTGAGTTCCCTAATGAAGACATTATGATTATTACCAAAGAACCTGGACAATATGACGGACCTGAACAAGGATCCCGATGGACTATGGTTTTTGATGGTGCCTCTAATGCACATGGTAATGGTGTTGGTGTTGTAATTAGTTCCCCTGAAGGTTGTCATACCCCGATTACTGCCAGACTTTGTTTCTATTGTACCAATAACATGGCTGAGTATGAGGCATGTATCATGGGTATTAAAGTTGCTATTGATATGAAGATTCAGTTCCTTGATGTGTATGGAGATTCAGCCCTGGTAGTGAGTCAGATTAAATGAGATTGGGATACCAAGCATGATAACCTCATTCCTTACAGAGAGCATGTGTTGTCTTTGATCCCACATTTCAAAGAGATTACCTTTGGACATATTCCACGAAGAGAGAATCAGTTGGCAGATGCATTGGCCACCATGGCATCCATGTTTGAGATCAGTTGGGATGATGAAGCTCCCAAGATTACTATTGATAGATTTGAAAAGCCTGCATATTGCAATGAGATTGATACAGAAGGGGCAGAGGAGAAGCCTTGGTTCTATGAAGTAAAAAGATATCTTGAAGCTCAGGAGTTTCCTGAAGGGGCATCTGTCAAAGATAAGAAGTTTCTGAGAAGGTTTTCTGCTAAGTTCTTCTTGAGTAATGGGATTCTGTACAAGCGCAATCATGATTCAACTTTGCTTCGTTGTGTGGATAAGAAGGAAGCAATTGAGATTATGGAAGATATGCATGATGGAATCTTTGGCACTCATTCTAGTGGTCATACTATGGCAAAGAAGATATTGAGAGCAGGTTACTATTGGTCTACCATGGAAGCTGATTGCTATCAACACTCCAGAACTTGTCACAAGTGTCAAATCTATGCTGATAAAGTTCATGTACCTCCATCACCATTGAATGTGTTGACTGCTCCTTGGCCCTTTGCCATGTGGGGCATTGATATGATTGGTGAGATCAAGCCTACGGCTTCTAATGGGCATCGTTTCATCCTGGTCGCTATTGATTATTTTACAAAGTGGGTGGAGGCAGCTTCATTTGCATCTGTTACTAAGAATGTGGTGGCTCGATTCATTAAGAATAATCTCATATGTAGGTATGGCATCCCTGAAAGGATTATCACTGACAATGGCTCTAATCTGAACAACGCTATGATTACTGATCTCTGCACGCAGTTCAAGATTAAGCATCACAACTCTTCTCCGTATCGTCCAAAGATGAATGGGGCAGTTGAAGCTGCTAATAAGAACATTAAGAAGATTGTACAGAAGATGACTGTTACTTACAAGGATTGGCATGAAATGTTACCATTTGCTCTTCATGGTTATCGTACTACAATACGTACTTCAACAGGGGCAACCCCATTCTCCTTAGTCTATGGTATGGAAGCAGTTCTGCCCATTGAAGTTCAGATTCCCTCCTTGAGAATTATGAAGGATGCAGGATTGGATGAAGATGAGTGGATTCAGACTCGACTCGACCAGATAAATTTGATTGATGAGAAGAGGTTAGCAGCAGTTTGTCATGGCCAGATGTACCAGAAACGGATGATCAAAGCTTTTAACAAGAAGGTTAAGCCAAAGGTATATCAGGCTGGTGATTTGGTAATCAAGCGTATTATATTACCACAGGGTGATCCTAGGGGAAAGTGGACTCCAACATATGAGGGACCATTTGTAGTCAAGACAGTGTTCTCAGGAGGTGCCATGATACTGACTACCATGGATGGTGAAGATTTCCCACAGCCTGTAAACGCAGACATAGTTAAAAAATACTACGCATGAAAAGAGACCCGCTAGGTTGACAGGCCTAGGCAAAAATAAGGGCATCCCGGCAAACCAAAAGGGTTTGGGCAAAAATTAGGGATATATATAAAAAGATGTACACCCGGAAAGTCGAAAACCTGAAAGGGCGGCTTGGGCAAAAAAAAGGGTATCCCGGTGGATTGAAAACCTGAAAGGGCAATCCAGGCAAAAGTTAGGGATTAAAGCGTATGACTATGTCTCGTTTGGATCACCCATGAAATTGCAACCAGTTGTGCTACTTACTCAAGCTCGAACAGATAAAGCTCAATCCAATCGTTCCCGTCTCAACAGCAGAAGATGAGATACTTGAAGATAATGGCAATAGTAGAATTGAAACTCAATAGGATTGTTTCCCACATAGCTGATACTCTTTGCTTTGTAAAAACTTTATGACAAAATCCTCTTACTAGGGTTTATGTCTCCTTGTACAAACTTACCCGTGTATGGGTCACTATTTGATATAAATAAATTCCATCTTTTGAATCCAGATTTACTTTTACCCTATTTACATAAGCGAAACGTCCATTGGTTGTGTTTGAATGTATGTATGCTTTTGAATATGATTAATGTTTACCAAAAATGCATGTATGCTTTTAATATGATTGATGTTTACCAGAAATGCATGAAAATGCAGTAATAGTATTTACTAAGGACGAACGAGGGAAAGATTTCAACGAAGCTTCGCCGGTTTACCTTTACAAGACAGTTACAAATCCCCAGTAGGACGAATCCATCTTCATAAAGTCTTATCTCCCCTGGAATTTATATCCATCTCTTTTATCCTCATACGGATATTCGGGAATTTACTTTCCAATAAGAGCACGACGAACGAAGACGGGAAGTTATATCTACCCTACTATCAAACAAAGACGAAGGTTATCCATACCTTACTATCCCCAGCATCCGGGAGGTGATATATACCTTACTATCCCCAGCGTACGGGAGGTTATCTATACCCTATTATCCCCAGCAGACGGAAGGTTATGTATAATATATTCTTCAACAACGAATCGGGATTTATTTTCCCTGGCCAGCAGTTGTTATACGAAGATATCCAGACTCTTCCGGCAGTATCATATCATACATACATCATTTACATCATACCATAACATACATAGCCATGAGTGCGTAGTACATTACCTAAGTGCATCATATTATACATGCATACATAATACATAAACTAACACTATCATACAGAATGCTACCTTGTTTTCAGGTTAATTATCCAACAAATGATCATCAGGATTGCTCTATCCTCCTGAAGACATGCTGTTACATCAGGACTACTCCAGTCTCCTGAAAGCATATCATACTATTATCTAAGGGTTGCTTCATCCTCCTGACAAATTCTCATTGTTTCAAGACCGCTTTAGAGCTACTGATTGCTCTATCCTCCTGAAATCATATTATTACTTCAAGACTGCTTTAGAGCTACTGATTGCTCTATCCTCCTGAAATCATATTATTACTTCAAGACTGCTTTAGAGTTATCATTATTGATTGCTCTATCCTCCTGAAATCATATTATTACTTCAAGACTGCTTTAGGGTTATCATTATTGATTGCTCTATCCTCCTGAAGACGTGCTGTTACATCAGGATTACTCCAGTCTCCTGAAAGCATATCATCAATCTCTCAAGATTGCTCTATCCTCTTGAAATTATATTGTTACCTCAGGACAGCTCCAGCCTCCTGATAGCTTTTCACCCCCCCTGAAGACATGCTGTTACATCAGGATTACTCCAGTCTCCTGAAAGCATATCATCAATACCTCAGGACTGCTCCAGACTCCTGACAGTTTTCATTATACCTCCATATTTTGGACTGCTTTATCTTCCAAGAAATATATCTGAAGAACTTTCCCCTAGTGGCATCTTTAAGCCCACTCAATCATATTCAACTAGCCATCTGTATCACTCTATGCGCTGGCGAGTGCAAATTTTTGGGCTTTTGTGTGCTAAGAAGGTTCACAAGGTTCACAAGTTCTTAATGCTTTCAACACCTTTCATGAGATTCATGAAGTTTACAAGTTACTTTATGAAGGTTCACAAGGTTCACAAGTCTCTCAACATTTCCATAACCTTTCATGAGGTTCATGAAGTCCACAAGTTACTTCTTGAAGGTTCACAAGGTTCACAAGTTCCATAATGCTTTCAATGCCTTTCTTGAAGTTCATGAAGTCTACAAGTTACTTTATGAAGGTTCACAAGCTTCTCAACACTTACAAGACCTTTCATGAGGTTCATGAAGTCTACAAGTCACTTCTTGAAGGTTCACAAGGTTCACAAGCTTCTCAACATCTTCAAGACCTTTCATGAAGTTCATGAAGTCTACAAGTCACTTCTTGAAGGTTCACAAGGTTCACAAGCTTCACAATACCTCCCATGAGGTTCACAAGACATTTTATGATGGTTCACAAGGTTCACAAAGTTCACAATGGGTCAGAAGAGTTGACAATTCCCTCAGACAATGCACCTCCTAAGCAGTGTATCCAAAACTAGAGTTTTGACTTTAATCAGGCTAAATGGACTTCCAATACCTCAAGTGAGCTTCATAACATCTTATATGTGTATAAGAACCCCCATGACAAGTTTCAAGACTTTTCTCAAAAGTTTGCTCAGTCAGATGATCAGATAAGTCAAAATCAGTCAGTGCAGTTAAAAAGTCAAACTGAGGTCAACTGTGGTCAAACCAAAGTCAAACTTCATGATTTTTTGCCAACATCAAGTATATGAAGTAAAATTCACCATTTGATCAAGGGTTGATCATGATTCATCAAGGAGATTCCAGATCATCAATAATCAGGAGTTTCTAAATTAGGGTTTCCTTAGTAAAAGTCAACTGAACTTTGACCAGCCATAACTTTCACATACTTCATCACCAAATCTCCATCCAAAGCTCATTTTTAAGGAAATTGAATTCTCTACAACTTTGATGTTGCAAGTTAAGCCCAAAAATGCTTCATTTGGAAGATATGAGCTAAGACATTATAGGTCATTTCAAAAGTCAACAAAAAATCAACAACTTCAAAAGGGCATAACTTGAGATGGGTAAATGATATGGACCTGAAACCAATGGGGTTGTTTAGAGGACTCTTCAAGATTTCCAAAAAGTCCAAGAACACCCTCATACCTTTAAAATTGAGGGAGATATGCTCTTGCAAAGTTGGGAAATTTTGTGATGGTTTATATTGAAAATGGGGGTCTAGAACCAATTCCTTCCAAATGGGCTTGCTAAATTGTGATCCAATCCACATCATATCATTATGCACGACCCAATTGACCAAAATTCAGAATTTTTATTATTTTATTTTTATTTATTATTGATTTAATTCATAAAAATCATTTTAAATAAATATAAAATATGAAAATCTATTTTTGGGTGAAGATTGAGCTTCTAGAATTTCATAAATGTTGATTGAATTTGAAAGAGAAAAGAATCATGAGATGGATCCAAGAATAGAAAGTCTTCATGAACAAATATTTGACTTTTACACCATGATCTTTTTCAATCTTTTTTGGATCAAATCTCCACACAACCAATGAGTTTTCTTAACCTAATTCACTCACATATATATACTAAACACAAACCTAACATTCATTCACGATTTCCAGCAGCCAAGGGTAAGATTCAAAAACTCAAAATTCATCAAAAAAGTGAGGTTCGGATTCTTCAATCCAAGAGGTTTCAAGGTAAACTAAGAACATAGACGTGTTCTTTAGACATCACTGAAGCTAAAGCATCACTCATATGCATCCCATGTGCACTGCATTGGCCAACCCGAATCCAATTTGTTCTTGAATAAATTTTTTTCGATTCCAATGATTCCTTGCATATTATTGAAATTTGTTTATATAACTTTGTTTGTTGATGATCATAGATGAAATCTGGAGCAATTGGTGAAGTTCTATAGCCTAAAACGTGATCTACCATTTTTAGGGTTTACGGCTTTAATTGGGGTTCTTCAATCCAGCCCATATAAATGAATTATAGGAACGTGGGGTGATTGGAAAACTCATTAGAAACTTAATGGACTGATTAATTTCATGAAACTATGCTTTTTTGTCCGTGTTTGATTTTTGTAGGTTTTGCTGGGAAAGTATTTTTCGCAGGAAAATTTGCAACAATGTTCGCAGGAAAATCCTACGAATTTGAGGAAGAAGACGACTGGCTTGGCGCGCAGTCCATGTTTAAAATTTTGATTTAAAATATTATTTTTGTATGCTGTTTATTTATCACACCAGAACTTGTGTCCCAGTGGTTGGAGATGTGCGCGTACATTGGTTTGGTCTGGGGTTCGATTCCCCGTTTGTGACATTTTGCTTGTTTATTTTGTTTATTTCCCAGGTTACACATATAATCAATTATAGTCATCATATAATCAGATAGGCTCTTCCAGCCAGGTGGTAACGCGCGCATACTCGTATACATAAGGTCCTGGGTTCAATCCTCCCCCAGGCCTTTTGTTTTTTCATTTATTTTGCTGATTATTGGTTTGAAAGAACAAAACCATTTGGAGGCCATCCTTCTTGCACCAACCAGCGCCTGGCCCAGTGGTAGAGCATAGATGTTGTGAACAAAGCCTCCTGGGTTCAAATCCCAGCCAGGTTTGTTTTGCTATTTTCTTTTATTTTATTTTTGTGTAATTAGTTTAGGTTTTATTAATAATTGTATAATAAAATAATTCTATAAATTAATAGTTCCTAATAAAAAAAAATCACATGTTCTTAATTTAAAAATTATTCCTTTTATTATATTAGTAAAAATAATTTTTTGTAAATAAAATAAACCCTAATTTTCTAAACAAACCCTAAAAAATATTTTCTAAAGTAAAAACTTAATTCTATTTTTCCTAAATAATTTTATTTTCTAATTCTTTACATAATTGTAATATATATGTATTTAGCATAATTTTTGTAAATAATCCAAGTTATTTTTCTTTTAATATATGTTTAGAAACAATTTAACTTATAATAATTATATTTTTTTTTGTATATGTTTAAAATAATTTGTAAATAGGATAATTAATAAAAATTAAAATTTTATAAATATGATTAATTTTGTAAATGTGATACTTAAAATTTATTTTCCTTATATAATGTATAAATATTTTTAATAAGTAATTAAGTTCTTGTAAATGATTAAAACTTATATTATGCTTAGAAATTTTTCTTATTATATATTTAAAATTAAACTTTGTGTTCATATCATTATAATATTTTTCTACTTATTTTTATTTACTTTAATTATTGTTACTAACCATACTATTATTTATTATTATATTTTTATTATTATGTCTCTAACCTTGTTTATTTTACCAATTATTATTATTCTATTTTCATTAACCTTATATTTTTTAATTATATTTACCACTAACCCCTATTTATTATTTATTTATTTATTTTAGCTTGTTTATTTATATTTTTCTAATTAATTATTTTTGCTATTTATTTATTTATTTATTTTTGCTTATTATAATTATTATGTAAATGCTCCTGGATGTAAATTTTGTAATTATTTAATTATTTTTGCTATGGTTAGTAATTTAGGGAGTGTAAATATGTATTTTTTAAAATAAATTAGGTCACTTTAATCATAAGATAATTAAATTAAACACTCATACACGTAAGTCAATTTTAATCGCCGTCTCACTTTCTAAGGTTATCCCTCAAGTTGCCTAAATCATAAGGTCAAGTGGGGTGTATAAAGCAAGTCCCTTTAAAAAGAAAAATCATCAAGTCCCTTATGGTTGCCTTTACGAATCAAGTCCCTTCGAATAATGATGATAGTCCCTCCTATATGCTTATTACACCCCACAGTTGCCTTCATAAAACAGAATGTCCCTCTTATGTCCCTTACATCCAAGGTAATGACTACCTACTCCTTAATAGTAGGGATAGTCTTACCAATGAAAGGATAAAGAACAAGAAAGACTTAAAACTTTAGGGTAGGTTCCTCTTATGTACTTGCTCACTTCCAAAACTTTTCACACTTAACAAATTTCAAACAAATGTTCAAAAACAAGTTTTTACGCATCCGTACATGGATCATTATTAATTATTCTGAAAATTTTTCTATTCACACACTACACTTTCAAAAACAATTTAAAGTGAGCTAAGTAACTAAGAGCCCATGGATAACCATGGATGTAAAGGGTGCTAACACCTTCCCTTTACATAACCTACCCCCCGGACCCAAAAATATTCTCTTAAGGTATTTCCTGTTCTTTTATACCCTTTCCATTTGGATAAAATAAAAGTCGGTGGCGACTCTTGCTATCCGCAACATAACTAAAGTCAGTTCTCCCACCGTGTTACACTATGGCACCTCTAGTTTTTCTTTTACTATTAGTATTGGTAGAGGTTGTAGCAAAGGTTTTATGTGAGGTGCTGGTCAAATCGACCATTTTTGTGTAAACCAAGAATATATATATATATATATATATATATATATATATATATATATATATATATATATATATATATATATATATATATATATATGCTAAGGCATCTAATACATATGAACTATAATATACTTATGATACCCTTCATAAGAACATACATTCAACATATTCTCAACCTAACACTATTCAAGAAAAGAAAAATTTCAAGAAAACAACATTTCTATGAACATTTCAGTGGTTAGTATGTAAAATCATTTACTCAAAATAACATTATTCAACGAAAAAACAAAAATTTTATCAACATTTGAGTGGTCAATGACACCATGTTCTCAAACTAACTATTCATGATTGGCCCAATGACTTGGCATGGTCCAATCCACTCATGCGTCCAGGACGGTCCAATAGGCCAATGTCAAAGGGACCCCTAGTCTTATTCTCTTCAATCAGGGAGGTCATACTAACCAGAGTAGACGGTAGTCGGTCCCCTTTGCTCCATTCAGACTTTTGTTCGACGCTTAGGGAAAGTCTGATAGATTCAGTCGAAAATAGCTCCTACTCGGTTCATCCTTTTCTCAACGCACTCCTCATCCGAGCAGATCTCCCCATTCCAACAACTAGTTTTTGGAAGTTACCTACTTTTGGAGGGGTCAATGATCCAGGCCAAAAATAGGGACCAATGGTCAAGCACTGGGGGAGTTATATAAACCTGTCGCAACTTGGATTTTCATCCTAGTACAAACGCGAAAGTGGCGCAGAAAAGGTAGAGTCTCCAGCCATGCATTTTTATCCCGAAGGAACGGGAAAGGAAATGTTGCACAAACATGAGGAAGAAGGAAAGGATAAGGTCCTGTGAACCAAAGATCTGGGTTCGGGAGTCGGTTACGACCTGGGAAGGTATTAGCACCCCAGATCGTCCATCATACCCAACGGGATCCACACTTGCTTATTTGTTTCAAAGGGTAAAAGAATATAACTGCTGCTGAACAAATGAACTGGAATGAAAGTGAGAAAGGAACTGAAAAGAAAAGGAAGGGAAAATAAAGAATATGCTCGAACAGGCCCTACCCCGCTGCCTACGTACCTCATCGGGAAAATAAGGATCAGAGTCGATATAGTGCGCCTAACCAGGCAAGAACTTTTTGTTTATGTTTTTTATGGTTGGAACTGCGTATGTCTATTCTCAGGTGTTACAGGCTCATCTGGTACGAGTGCATTTACCGTCTTGCATGCGAGACAAGTCGTCGCAAGTTTGCGTTATGAGTGAATGAGAAGAGAAAAAGAAGTTCCCGCAAATAAGTCGCTTATTGTTTGTTTTGTCTTTTATGAGAAGTGTTTTGAATTTGTTTGTGAACATTCTCATACTAAGACCTATCCATCGTGGTAAATACTTACACCTCGCCCCGAAACAGGACGCGTATAAGTACTCTACAACAAAGTCTCATGGCGTATAAGAACATTCAGCCTTTATTAGGTATTTTTATTATTTTCTTTAGGAGGAGTGAAAGAAGGACTCTAGTTGTAAAAGGCAAAAACTAAGGGGACTAATACTCAACCCTAATTTTAGTTATTATATTCAAAAGTGGTCCTAATGGTTTGTGGAGTTTTCTAATTCAAATGAGAAGAAAGAGCAAGTTAGAATTCAACTTACTTCCTAAGGAAGTTAAGTTGAATCTAAAGAACAAAGGGGAAGCCTATGAACAAAGCACAAAGTGATAGGACAAGGACAATTAAATGCATAAGAAAATAGGAATGAAGAATGATTACCTTATCTCCCCCCCCCCCCTACAAAACAAATGTTAGCATGATGAAGTAATAAGAATAATTAGCATGGTAAATTTCAATTAAGAACTCACACTAATTAATAAAGGCATTAATGAATTTCTAAGCCTAAAGTCAAGTCCTAAGATACCTTATATGATATTTAGCTTCTAAGGTCAGTAGCTAAATCATATTAAAATTAACTAAAGGGATTAAGAGAAACACACTCAAACTATGCCCTAAAGGGCACTAAGACCCCTAAGTGGAAACTAGGTGGATTTGCATGGAAAATTCTAATAAAGTCAAAGCACAAAAAAATGGTAAAGGTCCTAAAAAAATATGAGATTAATTCCTTAAGGTCTATAACCTAAATCTAATGTTGAGTTAAAACATCTCCTAAAATATCCTAACCTAACTATGTCAAATGGTCACTTAAATCTACCTAAGATCTAAATACAATTTTACACAAACTATGCTTCCAAAACAGTGGATAAAATGGACCTAAAAATATGAAAAAAATAATTCCAAATTCTATTATGAGTCCTATAATCATAGAAAAAATAATGGGATAAAAATATAACTGGAAGTGGGAGAAATAAAATGAACAAAATGAAGTGTAGCTGCAAGAATTCCATAGAAAACTAAATAAATGGAAAATCGAAATAAAATTGAAAAATGGCTAAAATCAGAAAGTAAAAGTGTGTAAAATTTCTAAAATGAGTTAGGAAGTCTTTTTGATTTTTGGGGAATTTTATCATGAGTTTTGGTATTTTTGTTGGATTAAAATTGAAACTATGTAAAACAGAAATTAAAGAAAACAAGGCAAATGGAGAGGGGTGTAGAAAGTGGAAAGCTGAACTGAATTGGGCTGGACCCAAACATGCTGGGGTGCAAATAGTGATCTGAAAAACTCTTCACAAATTATGGCACATGATTGGAACATGATCGTTAATGTGGTGGCAGAATCTGAAGCATTGGATTAAACTAATCTAAGGGTTATGTTATGTTCTCCACTTAATGCTAAGACTACTATTCTGGTCACCGGAGCTAAACTCCGGTCATCTTCTCTAATCACTCTTCGGTTAGGTTTTAGACAAATGTCTGCCAAACCTGAAAAATAAGGCCATGGACGGATTCGTCTCCTCAAGTACGTCATCAATCTAGGCTTGATTTTCTCCTAAGGCTCATGAATAATGCAAATCCAAGCACACAAGAATCAACCTAAGAATTAAATCTAAGCACCAAAGGTGCCTATCAACTAGCCAGCACAAGCATTGCTCCTATTGAGCTCATATCAACATAAAACAACAAAAAAAACAGAATTCGTGTGAATGGAATTGAAGATGAAACCTGAAATTCAGTGGTGTTTAGAGTTGTAGAAATCCGGAGGTGAGGTTCCAATGTCTTCTATGCTTGATCTTGATCCTTTGTGAAGTGAAATAAACACTTTGTTGATGAAGAATTTAGAGAAATTGATGAAGATGCAAAAAATTCAGAAGTGAATTCTTAATGATTCAAGCTATAAACTTCATGGATATGCTGCAAATCATGAGGCTGGTGATGAATTGATGCTCAATGAGGCTTGTTGGATGATGGTTTAGCTTGTTCAGTCCAAAACGTGGAAATGTTTTGATGATGCAACTTCAAATTTCCAGCTTCAAAACTCCATGAAAATGAACTATGAATGGTGCTTGAAGAAGCACAAGGAAGAAGAAGATCAATGTTATGGTTGTGGAAGCTTAATCCTTCAAAATGCAGAGAATTTGCAGAGAAAATGCAGAGCCAAATTTGGAGGATTTTGGTGTGATTTGCAGAGAAAATGCAGTCACTACTCATCCTTTTATAGAGCATTAGACCTCTGGTTAACAGTTAGAACCAGGGTTAATTAGCCTTGGTTAACTGAGTGAAGAGAGTTAAATGAGTGAAGTTAGTTATGACAGTTATGCCAACTGGATTTCTAGAAAACCTTCTTCAGTTGAAATCAATCCAATGCTGCAGAGAACATGAAGCTTATGCTGAAGATTAGTGAAGTGAAACACCAGCTTAATTGCCCAAGGATTGCAGCTTGAGTTTGCTCACTTGGTTGTGATATGCACAACCTTTAAAGTGGCCCTGCATACACATAATGATAACCTGCTGATGCAACAAAATCAGAGTCCAAATACAGCTTGAGACCATGATCTAGTGTACACCAACTCATGATCCTTGTGGTGAGGACCACTCTAATGTAGCAGCAATGGTTGAGGTTTGAATTGAATCAAATGTGAAGCTAAATGAGCTCTAATATGTGCACAAGTCACCCCTGAACTTATCCCCAAGACAGCACTGTCATTGCCCCTTTCCATGCATCATACACAAGCTCTTTAGCAGAAAAACAGCATTATGTATCAATACATGTGGGTATGCATCGATACATACTAAAGCAATGGCAATTTTCAGCAAAAAAAAACAACTATGTATCGATACATAACACGAATGCATCGATACATGTCAGTTTTTTAACTGATATGTATCGATACATAACACAGATGCATCGATGCATCCTGCTTATGTATCAATACATCCTGCTTATGTATCAATACATCATGCTTATGTATCAATATATCCTGCTTATGTATCAATACATAATCCATTTCCAAAACTGTTTTTCTTTGATTTCTCCATTCTTTCTTGATCAAATTTGGTCCATAAGTCCTTTGTAACCACAATTTCATGACCTTGACCTCAAAGAGTCCAGAGTTGACTTTTTACTCATCCTGGTTGACTTTTCTCCAATCTCCTGATTTTCAATCATCTGACCAATTGAACCTCTTCCAAAATGAATTTGTGGATGAAATTTGAACCATATACACTTGTTGTCATATAGAACACAATGGAATCCACTTTTGCTAAAAAATTCATGGAGAAGCCCTTCACAATTGAAACCCTAATTTGGATCATTTCCTTAGGAGATGTTGCACTGCTTGCATTCCTTGGAGCCATTCACTTCTTTCCAAGACTTGAGGCTTCAAATGGAGACTTGTGGGATGTTGTAGACCCCTTGCACATGATTGGGGAGATTTGTGGCCCTTTGGTTGCCTTTGTATAGATTTGTGGCCCCTTGCACATACCTATGCCACAACTATGCTATACATGATGCAATGTTTTTTATTATTTTATGAATTTATGTATGCAAGATGCTATGCAAAATGTTGAGGAAATGAGAGGGAAAATTTTGAGGTATTACAAAACCCTCTCATATGAGAGGGCCATGTATCCAATTTTCACTCTAACAATACTCGCTCTCGTACTTTCTCACTTCTTTGCTTATTTTCTTACTTTAGCATTGGATTGCCATGCAAGTACACCCCCTACCCTCCACCATAACCGAGCATCTTCAACAACATTTATGGCCCACACAAGGCTTCTCCATCTTTCATCCCCAGATTATAAAGACTAAAGCATATCAATCAAGAATCTTTATATGGCTAACCACGACGATGTCGTTGATTCCTGGACTATCAGTAAAATTCCCGTCAAACAGCGTGAAAGTGACAGAATCAACCCCCTGTTTAGGGAATCCAACCATCTCCAGCAAGACAGAGTTACCGCCTTACCGTCTCCTGACTAGGTCCTTGAGCCAGAGATCACCTCAGCTGATCTTCCTCTCATCCCCATCCCTGAGGGAGCTAATCCGACCCCTGTTTCATTGGTCGAAACGATGAATCAGACCAACATACTGATTTTGTGTCAAGGCAAAAGAATTGAAGCCTTAAAGGATGCTCGCCGCCCCAAGTATCCATCCCCGTCACGAAGGCACCGTAGGTCCCGCAGTCATTATCCCGAGCGAAGAAGGAACCGCCAGCGTCCAGAAGAGTCTAGATTAATTAAGAAATGTGTTTGTTCGTCTCCTCGACGATATCAATATCCAGAAGCCAGAAAGACAAGGAGAGTACTCCAGATTGAGACCCGACAATCCCCTCCGGATAGGCCAAGAATCCGTTCAAGATCAACTTCCCTGCGAAGGCCAAGAGACAATTGTTCCCGCTCCCTTTCATACAAATCTAGTGATGATGGCAAGCCACGAGGATCTCTCTCACATGAGATCTCCACTAGATTACCAAAGGGTCTAGAGAAGCCTCCCCCGGATCCTACAATGGAACCATTGATCCAGACAAACAAATAGAAAATATTGACGCCCTCCTCGACTATCGCGGTGTGATCAAGTGTCGAATTTTCCCAACCATACTCAGAAAGGGAGCAATGCCGTGGTACAAGAGCCTCCCTTACGAGTCCATCACTTCTTGGAGGCAGTTTGGAAGAATGTTCTCTAGGCATTTCACCGCCTCTCGTATACACCCTAAGACTGAGGCCTCTCTCGAGGAAATAATTCAAGGCAAGGAGGAATATTTGCAATCATATATTGAAAGATTCAACAAGGAGGTTGTTCAGGTCTCCACTACTGATGACATGAAGAATTATCTCCTTGAGCGCGGGTTGCGTCCCCGTAGCGAATTTTCCAAGGCCGTTGGCATTGAGACACCGGTCACGCTTGACGCTTTCCTCCTTAAGGCCAAAGCGTACATATAGTACGAAGAAAAAGAAGCAACTAACATTGCTCAAGACACTAGGCATCGAGAGGATGCCAAGCCATAAAAGAGTGAAGATGCGTCGACGTCACGTCGGGGAAGCAACAAACGAAAGGATGATCGCTCCCGTGCACCAAGAGAGCACAAATGACCATCAGGAAGATTCCACGAGTATACTCCCATTATTGTGTCGAGGGAGAAGATTCTCTTAGAATGCTCCAATTCGGAGTTCCACTAGGCTGGTGTTGGTTTCCAAAACACTACCGACCAAAGCCAACACAAACAAAATTAAATACTGCAGGTTCCACAAGTCTGACCGTCACAACACGAACAAGTGCATACATATAAAGGAAGCCATCGAGATATTTATCAGGGATGGCCACCTGAAACAGTTCACCAAGGGGACAGAAGCTCCTCAACATGAGGTACAATAATAAAAGAAGGTCAAGGAAACGGCTCCCCCAATCGTAGACGCTAATCTTCTAGTTTCCCTAAGCATCACACGACCCGAGGATTTCTACATCCCCGAGCCATTCACTGATCCAACCTATTTCGTGACATACAACCCTTGGGAGTTCTTCCCATCAATGATGGAAATTTCTGGAAGGGAATACAACAAGATTATCGTAGGCTCGATAAAATACAAATTCGACCACAACATTAGCAAGGGGTCTAATAAGAATTCTCCCCTCGATCAGCCACAAGGAGGTTCTGTTCCTATCTCCTTTTATCGCGAAGAGCTCCTCGTAGGAGCACCAAACTCTAGCATCCCCTTGCTCATCAGGATGCAAATGGCTAATTTCGACGTGCATCGGATCCTTGTCAACCAATGGAGCTCTATGGACATTATGTACTCTCAACTGTTTTCCACCCTGCAACTCAATGAGACACACCTCACCTAGGTAAGAGGAAACGCAAAAACTTACAAGTTCTTGAAGCTTTTAAATATGCTCAGAGACTTTCTCCTCGGTGACTACAGTGGGGGACGAAGATTTGCGACGAAAGATAAAAAAAAAACTGAAGAGCAAGAGCAAAGTCAAGCAAAAGAAGAGCAAGCGAAAAAGTGCAGAAATGGCTTATTGTGTCTTATTTATAGATGTTGCCATCATGTGGACAAGCACGTGCGACCTAACACATGAAAATAGTTTAATCAAAGCCCATGAGCAGACCTAGGCTAGCCATCATTATATATTAAATGCGCATGTTTCCCAAGGCACACGTGTCAAACAACTCTTCGACACCACTCAGTCGTTGATCTCCCTGTTTGTCAAGCACGCCACGACACCCGAGACGATTCGAACAAGCCTCTAGTCAGGCATGTTACCAAATTTTCACAAAACATGTGATATATTCCATGAGTTGCGGCCTACCCTTAAGTCATCACTTCTGCGACCAGAAACAACGACTTGGAGAGCTCGAGTTCCAGACTGGCCCAATGACTAGGCATGGCCCATTCAACTATTGCGTCCAAGATGGCCCAATGTCAAATGGACCCTGGTCTTATGCTCTTTAACCGATGAGATAATATCGACCAGAGTCGACTATGGTCAGTCCCCTCTGTTCCATTAAGACTTATGCCCGACACCTAGGGGAAGTTTCCGAGATTCAGTCAAGGATAGCTCCTGCTCGGTTCATCCTTTGCTCGACACACCCCTCATCCGAGAAGATCTACCCATTCTAACAGTTAGTTTCTGGCAGTTACCTATTTTTGGGGGATCCACAATCCAGGCCCAAAATAGGGAACAATGGCCAAGCGTTGGGGGGGTTATATAAACCCTCTCATTTGAGAGGTCCAGGTATCCAATTTTCTCTCTAATAATACTCACTCTCGTACTTGCTCAATTTTTTTTCTGGTTTTCTTACTTTAGCATCAGAGTGCCTTGCAAGTACACCCCATCCTTTCCTCAACAACCGAGCATCTCCAAAACGTATGTGGCCCACACAATGTTGTGATCACCGGAACGATCACTAACACTATTTAAGAAAAACAACATTTATATCAATATCTCGGTGTTCTACAACACCATTTTCTCAAACTAACACTAGATAAAGTGAGTTACATACCGAAAATGCAACGATGAAGCTTCAACGAGTTAGGCTGAAAGAGTTAATGTTAGATTTGATGTGGGAATATATGACAGAATCTGAGTTTTGATGAAGATGAAAAACGCCTAGGTTTTTTAAGAGAATGGTAATGAAACAAGGAATGTTGATAGGTAAACGAAAAGTTAGAGACTAATTCTGTGAATTATTCATGCAAAAGAACTTACACATCGAGTTTTGGGAAAAACTGAGAGAAAATATTGATTAAAAATTAAAAACAAAATAGAAAAGCATCATTTTTTAGGAAATTCATGCAAATGATATTACCCATCAACTAGTCAAAGTAACTGATGGATAATACATAATTAAAAATAAAATAAATAGAAAAATAAAGGCATTTGAAAATATTAATTTCGTAATTCAAAATAAATAAAAAAGGGAAAAGGGAAAGATGTCAATTGAGAAATGGTAATGCTTGGTCCATAGGCGAATTTAAATATTAAAATAAAAAGTGTAGCAACTTGGATTCGATGGGAGGTCTCTGGTAGATATATTCTCTTAGTTTTGGGAGAAATCAAGGGAATAGTTTGTATATATTTCAAAAAAATAATTCATGGCACTTCTAGGACATATACCTAGGTTATTGGTAGTTAAGGTGAAAGCTTTGTCATAAAATATATTATTTATAGTAATGTTAGTGTGTCATTTATTGATAACCTTTTGACATTCAAGGTAGTTCTAAAAAGTTTCAATCTTACTTCGGGTCTCAAATATAATTTTGCCAAGAGAAATTTTGAAGTTAATGTGAGTAGGCATTTCCTTGATCTAGCATAAGGCTTCCTGTGGGTGTGAACCCGAAGAGAGAAGGGACTTACCATCCTTTTATTAAGTTAGTCTTCAAGAGATTAACCTCTTGGAAGAATAAATTTGTGAGCTTTGTTGTAATGTGTTCCTTTTAAACTTAGTGTTAAATTTGATCCATGTGTTCTTTTTGTCTTTCATAAAGATGTTGGTCTCAGTGTGGAAGAAGTTAGTGAGTTTGCAAAGACGTTTTCTCTGAGGGGTTTGAAAGGAGGAAATAATCTTGCATGGGTTAACTGGGAGGATATGTGTAAAATCAAAAAGGTTGGTGGTTTGAGGGTGAAAGATCTTACATGTGCAAATATTTCCTTATTAAGTAAGTGGAGGTGGAGAATTATTTTAACCGCGCCATTTCTTTAAGGTGATATTACCAAGGCAAAGTATAGTCCATGTAGTTTTGAATCCTCTTTGGGTGGTAGGGTGGGAAGTCTTAGGAGAATGTCTCATTTATGGAAACATGTTTCCCTCCTGTTGGGGTTGGTTGAAAATATACATGTTGACGAAGTCCTACATTGCTTAGTTTTGTGGATATAGAGTGAATCCAAGGCTATATTATGATACAAGTTCTTTGAATCTCATATTGCTTATGTGTTAAGTTGGTCAGGGACGCCCAAAAGACCAGGTTTTGACATGATGGTTGGGTAGGAAATGCCCATTTATAATTTTCTTTTCAGAGGGTTTTTCTCATGTCGAAGCAGAAAATTCAAGTAGTGAGATCTTTGGATTCTTGGGTACAACATGTCCGGGGTCTAGAGTTTCCAGTAGAGGCAATCTTTTTATGTTTGGAAGGAGGAGTTATTTGTGGATATGCTCGATCTTATCTCAATAGTTGTTAGGCATGATCATGTACAGTTATGCACCTACTAAAGTGGTTGTGTTCTCTTGGTAGTTGATTCGTAATAGGTTGTCGACTAGGTAGAATCTCTTGAAATGCTGAATTATCTCTAGCTCTAGTAATATGAGGTATGTCGTGTGTATGAGGCAAGGGAGTCGGGTGATCATCTTTATGTGTTGTGTGAGGTTGTTCCAGCCATATGGTATAGAGTCTTTAGGGGATGGGGTTGTTAGGGCCTTTACCTCTGTCGATTTTAGGGTCATGCTTATGGGGAAAGGTTTCTTTAGGCTTGATCTTGATTTGACATTTTGTGATATGGGATATTTGGATAATGCGAAACAACTTTATTTTTAGACATGAAAACTTGATCATTATTCACTAGGTCTCCTAAATTATCAGTCAGGCTTAGAAGTGGGTTCATTCTCATGCTCTGAGTTTGTTTGTTTCTATAGTTAAATGGAAGCGAGATCCACTCAAGTGACTAGTGTCTCTCCCACCTGATGACACCCAGGCCAAGAGGGGTACAGACGCGAACGGTCGGCGAAAAAAGAGAAAGGATGAAAAGAGTCGCCAGCAGGGCATTTTTATCCCGAAGGAAAGGTAATGCTGCATAAACCTAGGAAAAGATGGATAATATGGTCGCGAACCAGAGAAACTGAGAAAGGGGGTTGGTTACAACCTGGGAAGGTATTAGCACCCAGATTGTCCGTCGTACTCGACGGGATCCACGATTAAAAGATTTGTGTTTAAAGGGGTAGTGTCAGTGCTATTCTGTGTGCAAAAACTGGAAAAGAATACAAGTGTCAGTGCAAAGAGGTGTGAAGTGAAATAAGAGAGTGTCAGTGTAAGGAGAGAGCAAAGCTCAAGATAATGAGGCTAAAAGAATAAGGCTGGAAGAGGGGGGAAGAGACAGAGACTTTTGTTCGATAACTGTTAAGTTCTGCCTACGTATCCTCTCGTGCAATGAGGAAGTCAGAACACCGTAGTTCGACTCAAAGAGACTGAAAGCTAAATTGACTTGTGAACTGCTTGCTTGTCTATGCTCAAGTGTATGACCTGTCTGGCTCAGGTGCAAACTGTCTTGCATTAGACGGAAGAAGCGAGTTCTCGTTTGTGAGTGAATGAGATGAGAAAAAGAACCCCGGAGGAGACGATTATTGTTTGTTTTTGGAGTTTTCAATCTTTTATTGTTTTTTTTTTAATTTGTCATAGGAAAATGAGCTTAAGTCTAAACCAAGGGTTAGTAAACTCATCACATCCTCCCTCTGATTAGGGGTAATGAGAATACTTTAAGTATGAAGTGAGCACCTCACACTTAATCACCATGATGTAGGATTAAGATCATTAACCTTCTTGCATTTATTTAGATGTTTTTGGAGTTTTTTTTTAGTGTTAAGTAATGAGTTTAAACCATAATCAAGGATTTAATGGACCCATTACACCATCCTAATAGAAGGATAATAGATGAGAACATTTAAGCTGAGGAAGACTCCTCAACTTAATCCATGATTAGGGATTAACCTCATGACAAAACAAAGCCTTTATTAAAGTGGATTTTAGTTAATGATAAGATTAAGAAGTGTATTTTATGATTTGTAAGACAGCTTGAGGGGGACTTGTCCATTAACACTAGGGTTAGTCCTTCTTAACCAATTAAGGAAGAATTAGAACCCTAATGCAAGGCCCAAGTTACAAACTTGATGTCTTGATGATTATTAGGTGAATTGATTAAATGATTTAAACACATTAAGGGTTTAGCACTTAGGATTAAAGTTATACACTCCATCCTAATAGAAGGATACATGCATAACCTTAATCACAAAGCCTTAAAACCTTTAAGGTTTAGTCCTTGATTAAGAGGTGAGAAGAGAAGACTCAAAGATGACACAATGGTAAAACTAATAGGGGGACTAATCAAACCCTAATTGTGATCATTCTTGGGTATTCCTAGGGTTTATGAGGCTTGCAAGAAAACTTCAAGAAGAAAGCCACCAAGGAAGAAGCAGGATGAAGGAAGAGAAGCAAGAAGAAGCAAGACAACCTGTTTCACTTAAGAAGACAAGTTGCTTGAAGAAAGAAAGAGGAGAAGGAGCATGAATGAGCAAGATCACTCTAATTCACAAGTAAAAATGCAGCAATGAATGCATAAGAGAGATGAGAAGAGGTTATGAGAAGTGAAGGCAAATTCACTTCTCAAACACTTACCACCTGAAAAGTTAGCAATAAGAAATGAAATGAAATGAAAATGAGATGAAATGCAAAGATGAAAACCAAAGACAGAAGCATATCAAGATGTAAATGATGCTAATAGATGATACAAATGGATGTCATGAGATGAGGATGATCATACAATTGATGAAGATGCAAATGAGACATGAAAGGAGGCATGAAAGTTCATGAAAACTTATGAAATGCAATGGATGCATAACATGGAAAATGGATGATGCAATGATCAAACATGATTTCAATATGTCCTAATATGTCTTATATGTCATGTGGATGCACCAAATGTCATGGCAATTTCATGTATGCAAGCATATGAAGAATGAATGCAAATGAAGGCAAAGATTATGGTTTATGTACAAGATGCAAAGCAAAATTCAAAATCAGAAGCAAATGACAAGATAAAAAATTGAAAATGGAATCAAAGGTATCCTAAGCCCATATGATATCACACCCCAAAGGAGGAGACCTAACTCTTAACCCTAAGGAAGTTATGATTTTCCTAAGTTATTTAGGGTTTTAAGGCACCTAGAGGGGAAAAATGCAAATCAAATGGAAAATGCAAGATAAATTCATGCCAATTTTATCCTAGAAACTACATGATATATGGGATGCAATGCAAAAAGAATCACTATCAAACCCTTCATGGTTAGGCAGAAAAGATTTTTCTACGTTAGGGTCAAAAATATTGATTTTTAAGAACCCTAAATCCAAAGAAAATGTCAAAATGGATCAAGAACCAAAAATAAATTTGTATGAATGGTTTGATAATGTCTCTAAATGTGTCAAGATGCAATGTGATTTTTTTGGTGATTTTTAGAAACTTAAATGGTATTTTAATTAATTAATTTCCATTAATTAATTAAAATAAACATTTAAATATTTTAAAAATACAATTTTTATGCAAAAAATAAAATAAAAATTATTTTTGGAATGAGAAAAATATTTAAAGTCATGATGAAAAAAATAAAATTTTTTGAAAGTGTTTTGCTATTTTAAAATAAATATGCAAGAAAAATGATAAAAAATGAATTAAAAATGAGAATTAATGAAAGTAGGATGATCTAAGGGCCTGGATTCAAAACTGGGGGGTGGGAGTTGACTTGGCGCGTGATCTAATGGTCAGTATTCAAATCCAGCTAATCTTAATTAATTGATTATTTAATCCAGAATTATACCTAATGAACCCATCTGAGCCTTTCAAAAACGCGCTAACCCTAAGATCTAATGGCCAAGATTCAAACTCACATTAATTACTCAGCTAACCCTAATTAAACCCTAAACACTTTCAGGTAACCAGAACAGTGTTCCGGTCATCTTCTCCGGCCATCCATTCTTGCTATCTTACTCAATCCGTAAAATCAAACCACCAAACTCTCCAGAAATGATCTCTACCCCATTCTAAACAAGATTCAGCCATCAAACAACATTTATTTCACATGAACAATGAGATTCGAAGCAAAACGGAAAATCTTTCAGAAATTTCAGAAGCTTCATACATGCTTAAAACTGAATCATTTTCAAAACTAAAAGGTGCAATGTGATCAGTGAAGCATGGAGAACAATCTAAGAACTTAAGAAATCATTTCTGGAAAATTTGTTCTTGAGGTTACCTGAACTGAAGCTTTCGAAAATGGCATTGTCTGGCTGCTTCTCTGCTTCAAAACCCCTCCAATGATCTCCCTCAAGAGTTTGCAATGCTTGGTTGGAGTTTATGTGGCCTCTATGTGAAGTTGGCTGAAGCTCAAGTAAAGGAATGTGAAAATCGTGTTTTTGATATGGAGTGTTTCAAGGCAAAATGAAGGGTGGGAAATGATTAGTGATGAATGTGGAGTTGAATAGTGGAAAAAGTTTGGAGATTTGTTGGCTGAGTTATGAAATTCGAAAGCTTTTGCAAGTTGGAGTGATTTTGTGTATGCTATGTTGTGTGTGGATTCAGGCTTGCTTCATGTATGAAATGGCTTGCTTGAGGTCCACATAACATGCTCTGATTGGACAGAGAGTTGTTGTGGAGCAGTGTGATTGGTATGGCTCATGTTGCAAAAAGTCAAGAAAGTTGTACTTGGAGGTATGGGCAAGTGGCAGGCTGGGATTTGGGCATGTCCTGGTTCAGCTGAGATCAAGGAATGTTTATGAATCAGATTGATGAGCTGTGGCAAGTGGATGAGAAGTTTTGTACCATTTTGCAAATTCATGAAGTTTTGGCCCCTTTTGGATTTCTTCATGGGCAAGGCATGAAACTTTGAAATTCTTGGGCCAATTCTGAATTATAGGTCATATATTATGTTTGTGTAATGGTTAGAAGTCAATTAGAGGTCACAAATTGCCTTGGTATGAGTTTTTGCAAGTTTCCCTCTTTGGTACATAAGTGAAATTTTGTGATTTTTCCCAACTTTGCAAGGCCATAACTTGAGTTCTATGATGAATTAGATCAAGTTCTTGTACTTTTTGAAAAGGGAATGATTCAATCTACAACTTTCATGACCAAGAATTTTTCATTTGAAGCATTTTTGAATCAAAAAGAGGAGGTTGAAAAACTTTCCCAAAATGGCAAGTTTGCATTACAAGTCACTTTCCCAAAATGGCAACTTTGCAAATGGCTTGAAATTATTCAATTTTGTGAACTTCTAACTTCTTCTAAGATCAAATAAAGATCATATACACCCAAAATGATGGAGAAGACCCTTTGGTTGGATGATGGGGGCCTCAGATGCCCTGATTTTGCACTGACTTGTTCAAGAAGTCATTTATTGATCAGATGCCTTCCCCATTGAATTTCTTCATGAAAATTGGTATGCATTATCCTTATATCATATAGAGACCAATAGAAACAAGAATGACCAAAAAATTTGGAATTATGGCCTCTGAAACCAAAACCCTAATTTTAGGTCATCTGTGTAGTTAAAGCTAGCTCTGCCTCCATGCCTTGCCAGTTCTTGTGATTTTCTGTCTTTCTTGATCTTTGGAGGATATAATATGATGATTGAACATACATGGACCCTCTTGAGATGATTGATGACCTTTGGAGTGGCTCAGATAGCTCAGGGATGGCTCAGATCACAAACCCTAGATGCAGATGACTTTGAACCAATGCAGTGAAGCAAAAATGCAATATGAGATGATATGATTGAGCTTATGCAAATGAAAAGAATCACAAGCCATGGTGAAATGAGTGAGGGCAAATTTGGGGTGTTTACAACTAGGTATTTAGGGGAGTACTGGGTGGCTAGTTGTCCTCCTTTGATCTGGGCTTCGAGGAGGTGGTCTTACTTCCTTCCTCTAGCTTGCTTCTAATAAATTCTAGCTTGTCCGCTACTTTGGATTACTCAAATGATTAGTCTAGTTGGTTTGTGATTTTTCTTTTCTGACAGACTTGTTATTTTTAGTTTTTTATTGTTTTTGTCAGTGACATAGTCGAATTTGTTACTCATCAACTTTTTTTACGCTGTTATTTTCTTACACATTTTATAAACTTTTTTTATAATAATATATCGTTTTAGTTTGATTATTAAAAAAAATAAGAAGAAAAAAAATCTCCTAAACACTTTTTGAGAAAGGAGACTATGATCTATTGGTATGTTTGAATTGACGGTGAACATAATTGATTCTAGAAGAATTGAGTTTGGTAGAATTGATTTAATTTTAACAGAATTGAGTTTAACAGAATTGATTTATGTTTGGATACATCAATATAAAAGTGAATTAAACAATAAATCTTAATGTAAAAATCACTTAGAATCAATTCAGAAGGTAAAAGTTACAAAGTCTAGCTTCAAGTAAAATCAATTTTAGAGATATAATCAATTATACTTTTGATAAAAACAAACATCTTAAAATCATCCAGAATCAATTCTACATCTCTAGAATTGATTTTGGACCGTCAAAAACAATTTAAACATAAACTAAGAAGGTGGATAATTAAAGTGACATCAAACAACTTTAATCAGAAAAGTTCCTTCAAAACAAACTTTTTCACGCATAAATAGTCATCTGCATAGTATTTATTGAAAGTGTTGGGCTATTTAATGGGTACCCAAAAGAACAAAAATGAAAAGAGAGGATGATAGTACAATAATAGTGTTACACTTTCCAAATCATGTGCAACACACAATTTTATCTATATTGGTGAGAAAAGGGAAATCAAGGTTAATGAGTAATTAATATTCAACCCTATCACTGAATTTCTGACTGCATAATCAATGTACATGTAATAAATAATGAGTAGGATAGGATAGTGAGGTAAGTGATCAATTAATTATGATGATAATGATATGAATATTCCAAGTAGGAGAAAAATAAAGGATTACTTTTTCTATTATATATATATATATATATATATATATATATATATATATATATATATATATATATATATATATATATATATATATATATATATATATATATATATATATATATATATATAAAACAAAACTTTGTTGCAGTGATATTGTTATTATTTTAATAAGATTCAACAGTATCTTAAAATGAAATTTTAATTAATATTCTAAAATATGATATAATAATAATAGTTTAAATAAAGGTTATAATTGGAAAAATCCTATGTAAAAATTAAATATTCTTTATATGCATATGTATTTAGAAAGAAAAAAAGTATATGTTTTAATTATTATATCTTTTATTACTTTATGTTATTAATAGTACGAAATAGTACTGGATGTCTGCCACCATGCAAGAAATTCCAGAGCCGTCTCTGCATATTACAGCCTGTACTTTTGATCACCTTCCTTCCTCTTTCACCACCTCCATCTCACCGTCATATATATATATATATATATATATATATATATATATATATATATATATATATATATATATATATATATATATATAAAAGTGTGTTTTTCCACTTATAGATGCTCAAATCTTTATATTTTTTATAGATGGTCAAGTCTCGTATTGGTTAAAAATAGTATTTAACCTCCTTCACCTCTAGTTTATTTTCCAAAATTAGAGGTGAAAGTGATAGTTGAAGAGTTAGAAACATTGAATCAAAATCTAACAGTTAAAGAGTAAGATATGAATAATAAGCTATAAAAAACTCGTAAAACATTGATAAATGTGAATTTTTTCCAATATAACTAAAGATTTCATATTATAATTTTCTAATTCAATTTGAAAAGTTATAATATATTTAGTAAAACATTGGAAAACCACTCAAACCACATATAATATAATAAACTCATTAAAAAAAACTCAAATCACATAAGATATAATAAACTCATCTTCTATAACATGTTGATTGGACGTAATGAAAACTGCAATATACTAGGTATGTCATTAAAAATAGGAAAAATATCAACAATAACACAAACATATACAATATACATATTTTATCAACAAAAACATACCTCAACAACAACATACTTTAACAATAACATACATTTTTTTATCAACAATAGGGTCGACGCAATCAATCCGAAGACCTTGTTCAAATTTAAAAAATGGACCTAAAAAGGAATATTTGTGGCGCGGGTGGATCGATTTTGAAGTAAAAATCCATATAATAGATGAAATTATTTGTGGTTCGCTTTGGTTAAAAAAATCAAATCCAATCTAATTTCATATAATTTAATTTGGTTTAATTTTTTTAATTTTATTTAGATCAATTTAGATTTGGATTCCCCTAAGTGTATTATAAATTAATTATTTGTTTGTTTTGGATTTTTACTATGAATCTATTTTGTTGTGAAATGATGTCCAAGAAAACAAAGTATGATTAATTTTTTTTATTAATAGTAAAACCATAAGGTAATATAAAAGAGAGAAGAAAGGAGAAAGACAATTCAAAGTAGTTAAAAACTGGATTCTTGATTCAATTACACATTTGGATACAATGTTTACAATTGAATCTCAACCACACAACTTTCTCCATTTGATTAGGATTATCAGGGATTGAAGGAGAAGTGACGACACACATGCTCTTTATAAGAAAACTAAACTCTAACTTTCAACTAACATACTAAACAATTTATCCAACAGACTGACCTAATTCAACATGATAACTTTAACAACAAGCTAAAATAATTATGCATGCAATGCACATCTTCAACTTCAACCGAGCTTTTTGACTTTGACAAAGTTTGCTACAACACTAACTTATAACCCATATTCTACAAATCTTCACCTTGGAGCAAACTCTGAACTTTGAAACTAACTAGTTGTCATCATGCAGTCCTATCAGCCGCATACAATGGAAAAAGTTTCAATTTGGCAATCTCTTGATGATCATATTAGCAACATTATCATCAATCAAAATCTTCAACACTTGGACTTCTCCATGCTCGATTATCTCTCTGATGAAATGCAACATCACATCGATGTACTTGGTTTGCTCATGATAGGTTGCATTCTTTGATAGGTGTATTGCACTTTGACTATCAAATTTAATAGTGATAACTTGACCTTGAAGTTTTAGCTCCTTAGCAAAATCTTCAAGACAATGTTTTTTTCACAGGTCTAATGATGACAATATAATTCGCTTCACTAGTTGATAAGGCAACAACCATTAAAATTGTTGCTTTCCAACTGATTGTTGTACCAAACATAGTGAAAACATATCCAAAAATAGATCTTTGAATGGTTTGTGTTAATTTATAACACTAAAAACCTCCTAATTTGGAGAATCCAAAATTTATATTGGAGGCGGATTTTTAAGGATTTAGAAAAATTGTTCAAATATTTTTTATAGTATTTCAAAAATTAAAAATACAGTAATGATAAATATTATTTTATCATTATAAACCATTTTTTTCAAAATATATTTTTTTAACTCTTCCTTCATCTCTTGAAACTTCCAAACAAAGCTTAAGAAAATTGTTAAAACTATTAAAGTGAAATAGTTAATTTAATTAACATTGCTTCAAATCCAAGATTAGACTCGAAAAACCTTTAATTAAGCTATAAGAGATCCCTTAGGATCTCATCCAAATACTCTAATATGTTTGGATGAAGTATTTTAATGGGATAAAGCAAATTTTTGAGGAAATTTAAGATGATTTAATCAAAATCTATTATTTAGATAAATATATTAAGAATTATTAAAATGATAAATTTATATAAAGTATTTTATCTAAGTTAAACTTAAAAAATTTTAAATAATAAAAAAATAAAAAATTGAAATTATTATCATGTAATTGTTAAATATCACTCCACAATATATAAGATATTAACTTAGAAGATATTGGTATGATATTTTTTTTTGTATGATATCTCACTTCACACTAAACAACCACATAGCTCCAACACCAAGGTGTGGTTTTCAAAGAAGAACCATTCGTGTGGGTCTTTCTTGAGGGGTCCTTAACATTCATAAAATTTATTTATTCAACCCCACGTTTTTCTTTCCTTCCCCAACCCTTCTCTCTCTTTTCCCTCTACTTAAATCCTCCTTCCCCTCCCTCCTTTTTCCACACATCTCTTCTTGCACTTTCCCTCCCACAAAAACCACTAATCACACCTCCTCTTTCTCACCATCATTACAAACTACACCCCCTCTTACCAAGTGTCCAAAACAACATTATCCTTTGCTCCTTAAAATCACCAAAACAAAACAAAAAACACAATGGTTGATGATTCACCTTCATCACCACCACAATCATTGACTAGTTCAAGTGATGAAGAAAAGAGAGGAAAGAAAAGAGAAAGAGATAATAACAAAAGCACAAACACAAACACTAATCACCCAGTTTACAGAGGAGTTAGAATGCGCACGTGGGGAAAATGGGTTTCCGAAATCAGAGAGCCAAAGAAGAAAAACCGAATCTGGCTTGGAACTTTCGAAACAGCCGAAATGGCGGCGCGTGCACACGACGCAGCAGCACTAACCTTAAAAGGCTCATCTGCATTCCTTAACTTCCCCGAACTCTCAGCTTTCCTTCCTAAACCAGCTTCCAACTCACCCAAAGATGTTCAAGCCGCCGCCGCCAAAGCCGCTCTCATGGCCCCTCCGCCTCTCTCACCGGAACCTTCATCTTCTTCTTCCTCCTCCTCCACCACCACCACATCCACCTCCACCTCCACCTCCTCCTCCTCGACAATAGAAGATCTTGTAGAGATTGTTGAACTACCGCGACTGGGAACATGTTTTGAAACACTCGACCCGAGTAACGAGTTAGTGTTTTTTGACTCAGTTGATTATTCAGAATCATGGTATCATGGCATTTATGATGAGGAAGAAGAGAATGGTTATGGTAGTGGATGCAACTTCAACATGATATCAATGCATGACCCAGAAAACACGGTTCTTTCATTGTGGTCTTGAACTTGAACAACTGTTCTTAATGTCACCTACTTTTTTGGTGTGTCTGTTTTTTTTTATTTGAATTATTGCATATAGTAGTACTTTTATTAATTTTGTAGGGGTCCTTTGGCAATTTTTATTTCAAGGGGGCTAATATATATAAATATCAATGTAATTTTTTCTTATATTTATGTGGTTAACATATTGTCAATTTTGATCAGAATTTTTTTATATAATGAGATGTGTATTTATGGAATTTGTAACACATTACTTAGGCTGTACTAAAAATGGATTCTAAATTTATTTCAAGGAATGTGACTTTAATTTCATATTTTCAAGAATTTATAAATAATGTCTTGGAATGTTTTATTTCTGAGAATTTAATTTACAGTTGATTTTTTCAATTTCTATTCCCATGTAAAATGATGGAATCTTATATTCCTCTAGGAATGAAATGTAACCACTAATAAATAACTTCCCATTTCTATTTATTTAAATTCTTTACTTTTTATTTTAAATTATTTTATTAAATATATTTTATAAATATTTCTGAAATTTTAAATTATTTATCAATCAAAAGGATATAGAAAATATTTCTGGTAAGAATTTAATTGGAATGCAGTAAAGGTATAAAATAGTTTTACACTGAAGGATAACTATCTGATCCAAGTTTATATTTAACTTTTATTTTAATTATATTTAAAATAATAATTATGAATAGTTGTAATGGATTGATGGTGTAAAATTTTTTACGATAATAATGCATATCAATTAATCTCTAATATCGTTTTTGAGAATAATACTCTCAAGTTTATATTTTTAATCCTTAAAATAAACATACCTTTATCTTTTTCTCTCGAGTAACAAAAGGTAATCAAAGATATTGATACATATTATTTATTCATCATTTTTATAAAAAGTAATAAATTATAATTAATTTATACCGCACGATCTATATCATAATCATATTCTTTTTTTTCAAGTAGCTACCTACTTTGTGTTAATTGGTATTATTTTTCTCCATTAGTTTTTTTTTTTTCTGTAGATTATATTTTAATGATTAATTGGTATTATTTTATTCATGATTAGTTTGGAATGTGTTGGTCATTTGACATAGCGTGGTTTCTATGGTTTTTATCATAGTTTCTAGTTTAGAATGTGATGCAAATTAAGTCAAATAATATACGTAAGTTCAAAGTGCTTTTATTTAAACTTATATTATATGATTATGTTTTGCTTTTTATAGACAAGAGTGGTAAAGGATAATTGAAAATTTGTATATCTTCTTTTATTTTTGTAGCTTATTTGTCCTTTTCTTTTATGTTTTATGATTTGTATGGTTTTAAATAATAATGGGCAGACCTTTCTTGATAGTAACACAACTACAATGGTTTTTGTGTATTATTGGTTATATTAAATACATTGATGGATACATCCTTTACTTTATAATATACTAATAAGTCATACTATTAGATTATACTATAAAATATATTATTGATGACTAGGGAATAATTAACTATAATTTAATTATATATTAATTCAACATTATTTTGAAGAATTAAAATATTAAGAAAAAAAAGTAAGAGATGGATCTAAATATGTCTATGTTTCCAATAATATCTCATATTCAGTTTTTAGTCTTTTTAAAAATGTTCTTTCAGTTTCCTAAAAAATTTCTTTTACAATTTTGATATTTATTGTCAACTTTTTCTAATAGAAATTAATAAGATATACGTGTTCTCACATATATAAAATTATTTGATAATATATATATATATATATATATATATATATACGATAAAAATATATTTATATATGTGATCGTATCTAGAGATCGGGATCCGATGTGGCCGGCATCGAACGCGGATGGGGCACGATTGATGATGGAGAAAAAGGGGTGTACCTGCAAAGGCACTCCGATGCTAAAGTCAGAAAGCGAGCAACGAGTGAACAAGTACGAGATTTTGGATAAAGATTTGAATACCTGACCCTCTCAAATGAGAGGGTTTTTATACTGGTCCAAGTGGATGGCCATTGGCCCGAATTGTTGGGCGTGGATCGCAGATTTCGTAATAACCGCTGACGGTTAGGAACTAGCCGTTGGAGCGATATTTGCCTCGCTCGGCTTGTCCGTTGGACGGATGGTACTGGTGTCAAGCAAGGGATATGTGGAGCGGCCGTCAACGGGTTATTGGGTTGATTGGGCGTGAGAGAATGTTTGGGCCCAAATCCGTAATTTGGGACAGTCCGGAACAGGAGCCCCCCAAGTCATTGTTTCTGGTCGAGGAAGCGATGACTTAAGGATGTTTGGCTGCTCGGAGATACCTGTAATGTTGATGGACTAGCTTTTGACCGACGAACGACCTTTCTTGGGAGATCAATGGGGGCTCGGCGGACGGGCACCCCATCGGTCGGTCGGTGAAGAGGAAGAAGAAATGAAAAGGTGACGTGTTTTGGGACTTATGTCCATTTAATGTTCTGATGGCTAGCCTAGGGACTAGCGAATAAGTCATCATTGCCTAGGGATAGGGGTCACTCTTCAGCTTCACGTGCCCCATTCCCTATAAATAAGAGGATTACCTCATTTGTCACCTTTTTCGTTTCATCTTCCTTACACCACTCCGATCGACTCTCCGATAATCTTAGATGACCGTCGACCACCGCAGTTCTTCTGCCGACCATTGTGCGTATCAACATAGATTCTCACAATCATGTATCACGCTCCTGGTAAGAGTTCTTTCCCGATTTTTTGTCTTAGTTTTCCAAGAATAGACATGCATGCGGTTTAGGTTTTGTTTTTAGACAATGGATTAGGGTAGTTTTAGATGAATTTTAAGTTGATGTAGTCATTGTTACGCCGCCTGCTCTGAACCCTAGTTTGCGATCGGCGACGACCTTGGTCGAAGATCGACTGAGGCTTAGGGTTTAGTGATAAGAATCTGTTCGTCACGAACTCTGCGTTCTTATGATTCCCTGTCGAACGTTGATCGATCGTCTCAAGCGACGACCACTCGAGGGCTTTGGTCGGGGACCCCGTTTCCGGGCAGTTGCACGCCCTTTCACTTGATAGGTAGTGGAATGGTGGATTTGATATTTTAATCGAATTCACTAACACCTTTCCTCTACTTTTCAGGTGAAAATGCGCTCGTCGATCCCTACGACATCTCCTCGGACGAAGACACGTCGAAGGATTTGGGCTCTTTGGCAACTGTCCCATCCGACCCCAAAAGCTCCTCGGGGGACTCCGAAGCAACCGAAGTAGATGATGTGGCCACGATATCTGGGGGAGAGGTTGGCGCTCCCGAGGTTCCAGAAGAAGAGGAAAGGGCTCTTACACCCGAGGAATGGGCCGTGGAGGACCTGCTGGATAAAGTTTCATCTTATGCTCGGCCGCGCGAAGATCCACTGCCTGTAGTGGGGAATCCTGCCCATTGGATGGTGACATGTCCGGACGACGATGACAGAATCTTATCAGACTTTGGGGGGAGAAAATTCTCTATGTATGAGTATGTTGTTTCAACCTTAGGGATCCGGCTTCCGTTCAGCGATTTGGTCTACTCGGTGCTCGGTTACCTGGGAGTTGCGCCCTCGCAGCTGCATCCCAACTCTTATGCCTTTATGCGGGCATTCGAGTTGACGTGTACGCACCTTGGTGCGAGGGATACCCTTCCTCTCTTTTTCCGGTTGTTCTCTCTGCAGCACCAGGTGGGGCGAGGGAATGCCCGGAAGGGCTTCATCTCCTTTAAACAACGGGCCAAGATCTTCAAGGCACATTCGGAGTCCATTCGATCGTTCAAGGGCGACTATTTTTTGATTGAACCTGTGAGTCAAGAAGCTACTAGGTCGATCAGCTTTATGGGGGTCGACACCTACGAGAAATATCAATCAAAGGAGAAGATCAACATTGCTTGATATACCAAGCCTTCAACTTTTATACATCTTATTCAAAAATATTATTTCTTGTATTGACTTGTGATCCAGGATTGTTGGACACAAGGGTTTGTGTGGCAAGAGGATTGTTCTTGCACACTTGAATGTTATAGTTGTTAGAAAGTAGGCCTCACCGGTTGATGGTGTGATAGGTTGTACAATCTACAACTATAGTGGAAAATCTCTTTTGGTTTGTAAAGGGGACTGGATGTACCTTCGGACTGTGAAGGGAACCAGGATAAATTGTCGTGTCTTTTTACTTTCTGCTTTACCCCATTCTTATCTTAACCACATAAAAGAGAAAAATCCATCCACCGAGAAAATAACCGAGAAAATTTTATTAAGTCTAATTCACCCCCCCCCCCCCCTCTTAGGCAATCTCTGAAACCACACTATCCACTCTAAGCTTTTAAGCATGAGTGTTTGTTCTTGATTGAAGCTTTTAAGCTAGATCAAGTTTTTTATTTTGGAAGAGTGTTATTCGATTTTCTTGAAAGGTTTTGTTTGATTATTACAGTGTGTGATTGAGGGGGTGAGAGGGGGTTCTCTTATCTAAGTGTACTTAGATAGAAATTGTATTGGGTAGTGATTAAGTGAGGGGTGTAAACTAGGATTGTTTAACTCTGAACTGATACTACTAATAGTGAATTTCCTTCTTGACTTGGTAACTCCCAGAGTAGGTGAGTTTGCACCAAACTGGGTTAACAATCTATTGTGTTTTTATTACTGTACTTTTTAGTGCACTTACCTTGTGAATGTTCAGATAGTAATGTCGTGAAATCACCTTCGACATCACATATCTAATACCAGAATTTCATTATTAATGAAAGAATGTTTTTTTATTAATATTATTAAGTTATTATTATTAATGAAAATTATTTTTTAATATCATTAATTAAAAAAAAAATCTAAAATATTCTTTTTATAAATATAGAAATGACACGTCATCACATCCAATATCATGTCATTAAAATTTAATTACACAGACCAAAAAATAAAATTTTAAAATGAAGAATCAACATTTTTAAAATTGTAAAAATAAAAAAAAAAGTAAATTTGCAATTGAACTTTAGTAAAAAAAAACTATATACACAACAATATAATATTACTACCTCTTAGTGATGTTGAGTTATAATTCCTCGTGTCAAATCCATTGTGTTCGACATAACAAGGATGTGTCAAAACTTAGTCGTGTGTGTGTGTGTGTGTCGAAGTGTCAAAGTAGGTTGCTTCATACAAAAATTCGACTTAGGTCTATTTTAGTAATTTTAGCTATTTTGGGCTTTTATGTTTTTGGGCTTTAGCTTAGAGTGCATGCTAGCTCAATTATAAATAGGGAGTAACCCTTATTTTAAGAAGAAACACAACATTGCATTCTCAGAATTCTACAACTGTAGAGTGAATAAGAAATATTATCCATAGTTTACAGGCAAAAAGATCTCTATAAAAAATCATCATCTTCTTCTCCAACGTTACACTCTTTCTTTCTCTTCTCAATTTTTCTTTTCATTATTGCGGCGCAACAATCTTGTTCATCAAGATTGATTGCAATTCTCCATAGATTTTGGTGGATTTCCAACATCTGGTATCTAGAGGTCCAATTTGAACGATTTGAGGGAAGAAAACATGATGGCGTTGAATCATTCAAATAGGCATTTTCTGACAAATCTTCCAATTCTCAAGAAAGATGATTATGAGAATTAGTGCAAGCAGATAAATGTTGTTTTCTGTTATCAAGATCTTTGGGATCTTATGAAGGAAGGAGTAACAACACTTGCAGAGGACGCGACAGATCAAGAAAATGTAGCACACAAATAATTGAAGAAGAAAGATTATAAAGCTCTTTTTATAATTCATCAATGTATTGATCATGATAATTTTGATAAGGTTAGTGATGCAAAATCATCAAAGGATGCATGGGAAATTCTAGAAAATTCATTTGGAGGCGCAAAACAAGGTGAAAGAAGCGAGGTTACAAACTCACAAAAGAATGTATGAATTGCTTCAAATGGAAGAAAGTGAAAGCATAACAGTTTTCCTCACAAGAGATACAAAACTTGTGAGTCAAATCAAAATATATGGAGAAGAGTTGATGACCAAAGCAGTTGTCTCAAAGATTTTGAGATTGTTGGCTCCAAAGTTTGACCATGTGGTAGTAGCCATAGAAGAGTCGAAATATTTGTCAACATTGACAAAGGAAGAGCTTCAAGGGACACTTGAATCTCATGAACAAATAATCTCAGGAAAGTCGAAGAGTGATGTGGATTTGCAGGCGCAATCAACAAGATAAAAGAAAGGCAAAGGAAGCTAGAATGGCAACAAAGGCAGATGAGGCTACAACAATTCGACTATATTCAAAACCAGCAAGAAGGAGGCTGGTTGAATCAGAGAAAACCCTGGAACCAAAGCAATCAAAGAGGTGGTACTACGGGTAGAGGAAGGGGTAATGGTCGAAAACCTGACCAAAGTCACATTCAGTGTTACAATTGTCAGAAGTATGATCACTATTTTAGTGATTATCTTGAAAAACAGAAGAATCAAGAAACTGATGCAAACATGGAAAAACATGAAAAAGAAGAAGAAGAGATATTGTTGATGGTCACAACAAGAGATGAAGAAATATTACAGGACCCATGGTACTTGGACTTAGGATGCTCATCACACATAAGCGGTAGGAAAGATTGGTTTGTCAACCTAAAGCCCTCAACGAAGAACATGGTGAAGTTTCCAAATGACAATACCCGAGCAGCTGAAGGTATTGGTGATGTGCTAATTAAGAGGAAGGATGACAAAAGGTTAGTAATTTCCAATGTGTTATACATACTAGGCATGAAGATAAATTTGCTCAGTGTAGGGTAGTTGATTGAAAAGAACTACAAGGTGTCAATTGAAGATAAAATGATGAAAGTTCTCGACGCAAGTGGTAGGTTGATCTTGAAGGCTCCAATGTCTCTGAATATAACCTTCAAGATTGAACTAAATGTGATGGAGCATAAGTTCCTTGTAACTGCATCCAACATATATGAATGGATATGGCATTATAGACTTAGCCATCTTAACTTTAAATACATAAGAGATCAGAAGAGGAGAAAATATGGTTTCAGGACTACCAGAAAATCGACATTCCAAATGAAGTGTGTGAAGAATGTGTGCAGGAGAAGTAACACAAGAAAAACTTCAGCAAGGATGCAGGAAACATGTCGAAGGCAGTTCTTGAAGTTATATACTATGATGTATATGGTCCTTTCGCGGTGGATTCGATTGGAAGTAACATATAATTTGTCACATCCATAAATGATTTTAGTCGAAAATTATGGACTTACCTGATCAAGAAGAAAAGTAAAGTGATTGAGGTATTTTCCAAGTTTAAATCTATGGTCGAAAGACAAAGTGGTCGAAAGCTCAAGATTTTGAGAATTGATGGTGGTGGAGAATATGTGTCAAAAGATTTCAACAAATTATGTGAAAAAGAAGGGATTATGTGTAACGCCCCGAAATCTAAATTTAATTATTTAATCATTTATTTAATTAATTTAGAAAAATTGGAGAGTTTGGATTAATTAGAGAATTTTGGAGAAAAAGAGTATATTTTATACAATAAGGATAAATAATGTTTTATTATACTATTTTATTATTATTATTAAAAATATATTAAAGAAAAAGGTAAGGTGGTCCTTTTGTGAAAATTATGAGGGTAAAGTGGGAAAAGACTTAACTGAGATATGTTTTGGTAAAAAGGAATACACGATTAGTTTTCTAACATTATCGTGTTTTGGGAGAAGAAGTGCTCTGAAGGAAAAAGGGAGAGAAAGAAGAAGCTCAGAGTCAGGAGACTGTGGAGAACCCCATAGAAGAGTGTAAAGCGAAGAAATTCTCTAAGGTATGAGGAGTTTTTATAATCTATGATAAATGTGTAGGAATTGGAATATGAATGGATTAGGATGGTATGGGTTTTAGGAGTTTTTGGGGTTTTGATTTAGGTTGAGCTGATGAGTAAAATCTTGATGAATTAGAGTGATTAGAATGAGTTATAAACATATATTTGTTGGTATAATTGTTATCTTGATGTTGTTGATGTTTGATCGATGTTTTTGAATGGTTTTTGAGTGTTTTGATGTGATTTTGAGTGTTTTGATGTTTGATCGATGTTGTTGATGTTAGGATGGTATGGGTTTTAGGAGTTTGTCCTGAATTTCAATATGAATGACTTGGACAAAAGTCTTCCAGAACTGCTAGGCATGTTGAGAACTGCTGAGCAGAATATGAAGATAAAAGGGAAATCCATTCTGATGGTCAGTAATGGAAAGAAACAGAACAAGAGGCCCATCAAACAGGGTGGTAGAGGGAAAGGCAAGGAAGTTGCCAAACCCAAACCCACTCCTCCTGTTTTGAAGCCTAGTGGAGGAATAGCAAAGGAGGGCACTTGCTTCCATTGCGGTAAGACCGGACATTGGAAGAGAAATTGCCCAAAGTACCTGGAAGATAAGAAAAATGGAGTAGAGACTTCAAATTCAGGTATTTTTGTTATTGAAATTAATTTATCTACTTCTGCATCATGGGTATTAGATACTGGATGCGGTTCTCACATTTGTACTAATGTGCAGGGGCTAAAAAGGAGTAGAGATTTGGCAAAAGGTGAAGTTGACCTACGAGTTGGAAATGGAGCAAAGGTTGCTGCTTTAGCTGTAGGAACTTATGTTTTAACTTTACCTAGTGGTTTAATAATTCAGTTAGAGAACTGTTATTATGTACCTGCAATTAGCAGGAATATTATTTCCGTTTCTTGTTTGGACAAGTTTGGTTTTTCATTCATAATAAAGAACAATTGTTGCTCCATTTATTTGAATGATATATTCTATGCTACTGCAAAAATGAATAATGGACTATATGTCCTTGATCTTGAAATGCCAATTTATAACATTAATACTAAAAGGTTGAAACCTAATGAGTTGAATCCAACTTACCTTTGGCACTGTCGATTAGGCCACATAAATGAGAAACGCATTTCCAAACTCCATAAAGATGGACTCTTGGACTCTTTTGATTATGAATCATATGAGACATGCAGATCTTGTTTAATTGGAAAGATGACAAAGTCCCCATTCACAGGAAAAGGTGAAAGGGCTAATGATCTTTTGGCACTCATACATACTGATGTATGTGGACCACTGAACATACCAGCCAGAGGAGGTTTTCAGTACTTCATGACTTTTACTGATGACTTCAGTAGATACGGATATGTGTATTTAATGAAACACAAATCTGAGTCCTTTGAAAAGTTCAAGGAATTCAAGAATGAAGTACAAAACCAACTAGGTAAGAATATTAAAGTTCTTCGATCAGATCGAGGCGGTGAATATTTAAGCCTAGAATTTGATGACCATCTAAAAGAGTATGGGATTCTATCCCAACTTACTCCTCCTGGAACACCACAATGGAATGGTGTATCTGAGAGAAGAAATCGAACCTTGTTAGACATGGTCCGATCCATGATGAGTCACGCCGATCTTCCAAACTCCTTTTGGGGACATGCATTATTAACAGCAGCTTACACACTTAACCGTGTTCCATCCAAAAAGGTTGATAAGACACCATATGAGATATGGAGTGGTAAGAAACCACATATGTCTTACATGAAGATTTGGGGTTGCGAAGTTTACGTCAAACGACAAATTTCAACCAAGCTTGAGCCCAAATCTGACAAATGCTTATTTGTGGGGTATCCTAAAGAAACAAGAGGATATTACTTCTACAATCCTTCTGAGGGCAAAGTGTTTGTCGCTCGAACTGGAGTCTTTCTGGAAAGGGATTTTATTTCCAAAGGAAACAGTGGGAGGAAAATAGAGCTTGAAGAAATTCAAGAATCACAAAACATTGAAACACCTATGGAGGAACTAGAGCAGGAAACACAAGTAGTTGTGGAAGAGCAACCTGCTCAAGTAGAACAAGACCAGCGTAGGTCAAGCAGGATACGTCACCAACCTGAGAGATATGGATATCTCATAAGTGATCAGGGTGATGTATTACTCATGGATCAAGATGAGCCTGTGACCTACAAAGAGGCCATAACTGGTCCTGAGTCTGAGAAGTGGCTAGAAGCCATGAAATCTGAAATGGATTCCATGTACACAAACCAGGTTTGGACCTTGGTAGAACCTCCTATAGGAGTTAACCCTATAGGATGCAAGTGGGTCTTCAAGAAGAAGACTGACATGGATGGTAAGGTACATACCTATAAAGCAAGACTGGTTGCAAAAGGCTATAAACAAATTCATGGGGTTGACTATGATGAAACCTTTTCACCAGTTGCAATGCTTAAATCTGTTCGGATTTTACTTGCCATCGCTGCATATCATGATTATGAAATATGGAAGATGGATGTCAAAACTGCTTTCCTTAATGGGAATCTTCTTGAGGATGTGTACATGACACAACCTGAAGGATTTGACATACCACAAGATGCCCAAAAGATATGCAAGTTACAACGATCAATCTATGGATTGAAGCAAGCTTCCAGAAGCTGGAATCTTCGTTTTGATGAAACTGTAAAACAATATGGATTCATCAAAAATGAAGATGAACCTTGTGTCTACAAGAAGGTTAGTGGGAGCATGATCGTGTTTCTGGTATTATATGTAGATGACATATTACTCATTGGAAACGATGTCCCTACCTTGCAACAAGTGAAGACTTGGTTAGGGAATTGTTTTTCTATGAAAGACCTAGGTGAAGCAGCCTATATATTAGGAATTAGGATCTATAGAGATAGATCACAAAAACTGCTTGGCCTAAGTCAGAGTACATACATAGATAAAGTGTTGAGACGCTTTAATATGCATGATTCCAAGAAAGGATTCATACCTATGCAACATGGTCTGTGTTTATCAAAAACACAATCCCCTTCAACTAAGGAAGAAAGGGATCGCATGAATAAGATTCCATATGCATCTGCAATAGGATCTATCATGTATGCCATGTTATGTACTCGACCAGATGTCTCGTATGCATTAAGTGCAACGAGTAGGTACCAATCTGATCCCGGTGATGCTCACTGGGTAGCTGTCAAGAATATCCTTAAGTACTTGAGAAGGACTAAGGATTCATTCTTGATATATGGAGGTCAGGAAGAGCTTGATGTAATTGGTTACACTGATGCTAGCTTCCAGACAGATAAGGATGATTTTAGATCACAATCTGGTTATGTGTTCTGTCTCAATGGTGGCGCTGTGAGCTGGAAAAGTTCAAAGCAGGAAACAATTGCTGATTCTACAACTGAGGCCGAGTATATTGCTGCCTCAAATGCAGCAAAGGAAGCTGTTTGGATCAAGAAGTTCATTAGTGAACTTGGCATAGTCCCAAGCATTGTGGATCCCATTGGTTTATATTGTGATAACAATGGTGCTATCGCACAAGCTAAGGAGCCTAGATCTCACCAACGATCCAAACACATACTTAGGCGTTATCACCTCATTCGAGAGATAATCGATCGGGGAGATGTGAAGATATGCAGAGTACCTACACTTGACAATATCGCTGACCCATTAACAAAGCCTCTTGCGCAACAGAAGCATGATGGTCATACTAGATCTATGGGTATTAAGGGTATGCCTAATTGGCTCTAGTGCTAGTGGGAGATTGTTGGTGTAAGCCCTAGAGGCCAATACTTTTTGGTACTTGTATCGGATTATTCGTTTAATAATAAAAGGCATTTCTTTATTATGTTTGTCTTTCAGAATAATAAAGTCCCTAGAATAGTTAGTCTGTTTAATGAAATGTTAAGTGTGACTTAATCATGAGATCCCATTAAACATAAAGACATTATTCTTAAAATATCCGTAGTCAAGCTTTATTGCAAAGTGGGATAACATTAAAGCATTGAGACTATTATGAAGATAGACTGATGATCACATCTCATGGATCATGGATAAAGAGTTATCAAGTCTTGACATAGGTATAAATATTAGGAGTAATATTTATACCGGATTGACCCGCTATGAGAATACTACATAGTATGTTATGCAAAGTGTCATAAGTTATTCTCATGGTGATAATGGTGTATTACCACCCTTCGACCTGAAACCACTATGGACCCTAGATGTAGAGTCGGGTGCTTTATTGCTGATCAAACATTATCCGTAACTGGATGATCATAAAGACAGTTGATGGGCACTCCACGAAGCATGCTGAGGGACATGAGTGTCCTAGATGGAATTTGCCAATCCTGCATAACAGGAGAAATGTCTAAGGGCCCAATATTGAACTGGACAAGGATGACACAGTGTATGCCTTGTGTTCAATATAGACATAGGGGCAAAAGGGTAATTGTACAAACATATATTATCACGAAAAAGGTTTTGTCAGATCACATGACATTTTCGTGACTTGGATAGCAGTGATGTGTTGCTAGATACCGCTCACTGTTTATTATGTTAAATATATAATTTAATATAATTACCAACGTTACGAAATCCTACAGGGTCACACACATAAGGACAGTTTGATGAGAGATAGAGAAATCAAAGGAACACCGTAAGGTACGGTGCACTTAAGTGAAAATAGAAATTCGGATAATATAATAATAATTATTGTTATTTTATAATGGTTATAAAATAATAATAAAATAAATATATTTATTATAATAATAGTTATTATAATAATATATAATATTATTATGGATCATGTGAATTGGGCTTTTAGCCCGCAGCCCACAAGAGAGTCTATAAAAGGAACCCTTGTGATGAAGCTTTCACTTGATGCAATTTCGTTTTTGATTCTCTTTTCTCACTCAAATAATTCCGTTCGTAAGCAGCTAGCACTGTGACCGGAAGCTGTTCGTGTGGACTGAGTAGAGGCGTTGCACTTCATCAACGCTTGTGATCGCTGCATCAAAGATCTGAATCGCCACAAAGAGGTAACGATTCTATCACTGACCATGCTCATTCGTAAGGATCACTAAAGGAAATTTTGTTTTTCCGTTGCGTTTAGATCGCAATTTTCCTTCATGATGGTCATGTATTCATCTCACGATGAAAATGGTACCACATGCATATTGCATATCAGGATGTTAGAATTGCATATTCTGGATGAATTTCATGACTGTGTTGGTGTTGCTTAAATTCATGATCGTGTTGTTGTTGTTGCTAAATTATATAGTCGATGATGTCATGAGGTGTTGTACTAATTTATTTATGATTCTATATTCTTGTACGTTTATGATATATTATGATTACTCACCCTGCCTGCTTGAAAATGTTGCCTCCTTCGTGGGTAACTTGCAGATGTCGAAGAATAGTCCTGCAGTTCAATAGGAGTAATTCATGAGTCTCAGAGCGTGCTTCAGTGTTCCTTAGAAGTGGTTCTGGTGTATGTGTCCTGCTCTGTGTCATGTAACACTGGGATGAGTTTTCTTCTGTTAAACTGTTTGCAGTTATGTTGTTATTTGGATAAATGTTTTCCATTTTATGATGTTAAATTCAGGATGGTGAAAATTATGTTTATGAGTTTTGAATTATGAAGTTTAAATTCCGCTACGAAATGATTTACGATATTCTTGATGTTGATTAACCCGTGTTACGGGATAGGACACTGTTTGTGTTGAATTATGACGATATGTGATACCCTTTTTAGATGATTATTCTGATATTATTTAAATATTATGTTTTGGGGTAGAAGAGTATTACATAAGTGGTATCAGAGCAGGTCGGTCTGTCCGCCCAAGTCTTGTTGTTGTCAGACAGTTGTCAAGTCGTTATTTACTTTACGATTATTCTTTTCTGATGTGGTAAGTGTTGTGCAGAATGGCTAGAAACAACACGCGTGCTCTCGCTGATGCTATTGCAGCTCTTGCTCAGACTGCTGCTCAAAACAATGCGCATGATTAGTTTCGTGCATTGGAGAAATTCCAGAGGAATAATCCACCTGTGTTTGAAGGAACTCATGACCCGGCGAGTGCACAGAAGTGGCTCAAGGCAATTGAGAATATTTTCAGAGTGATGGCGTGTGCTGACGCGCAGAAAGTTCAATTCGGAACTCATATTTTGTCTGAGGAAGCTGAAGACTGGTAGGATAATACTCGTCAGCGTCTCGAGGATGAGGCTGTTGTGGTGACTTGGACTGTGTTTAAGGAGGAGTTCCTTAAGAAGTATTTTCCGGAAGATGCTCTTGGTAAGTTGGAAGTAGAATTCCTTGAACTGAAGCAAGGAAACATGACAGTGGCAGAGTATGCTGCCAAATTTGAAAGGCTGGTGAAGTTTTGTCCTCACTACAATAGGGCAGATGCTGAACTTTCCAAGTGCCTCAAGTTTGAGAATGGGCTGAGACCTGAAATTAAGCAGGGAATTGGATGCCAACAAATTCGCAAGTATACAGAGTTGGTTGATAAGAGCCGTATTTATGACGAGGACAGTCGAGCTCGGTCAGCTCACTATAAACAGTTGAGCGAGAAGAAAGACAAGAGTCAGTATAGAGGGAAACCTTATGTGACTACTAGTGATAAAGGGAAGCAGAAGGCATCTGATGAGAAGAAGCAAAGTAGGGGAGCTGCTAATGTACCTGTTAAGTGTTACAAGTGTGGAGAGGCAGGTCATAAGGCCGATGTATGTACCACCAGAGTTATGAAATGTTATCGTTGTGGCAAGCTTGGGCATAAGATGAGTGATTGTCCTAATGAGGGTCCAACCTGTTACAATTATGGTGAATAGGGGCATATCAGCGCCCAATGCCAGAAACCAAAGAAGAATGCTGCTACTGCTCAGAATGCTGGAAGAGTTTTTGCATTAGCTGGTTCAGAAGCTCCAAAGAAGGACAACTTGATCAGAGGTACCTGTTTTATTAATAATACTGAGTTGATTGCTATTATTGACATTGGAGCTACACATTCATTTATTTCTCTTGAGTGTGATAATAGATTGGGTTTAAAGTTGTATAATATGAATGGTAATATGATAATAGAGACTCCTGCTAATGGTTCTATGACTACCATGCTTGTTTGTTTGAAATGTCCTTTGACAATTTTTGAGAAGAATTTTGTGATGGATTTGGTGTGCCTACCATTACACCAAATCGATGTTATCCTTGGTATGAACTGGTTGGAATTCAATTATGTTCATATTAACTGTTATAGTAAGACAGTGAAGTTCCCTGAGTTGAGCAAGAATGGTGAGTTGATGTTTTTATCTGCTAAGCAAGTGGATGAACTTGTTTTGGATGAAGCTTTGACGTTTGCAGTGTTTGCATCATTGCAAGTTGATGACAAGACTATCAGTGCAGAGTTGCATGTGGTTTATGAATTTCATGATGTGTTTCCTGGTGATATAAGTGATTTACCACCGGAACATGAAATTGATTTTTCTGTGGACTTAGTACCGGGTACGAGTCCTGTCTCGATGGCTCCTTATAGAATGTCAGCTTCAGAGTTGAATGAGTTGAAGAAACAATTAGAAGAATTGTTAGAGAAGTGGTTCATTAGACCCAGTGTTTCTCCTTGGGGTGCTCCGGTGTTTCTCGTTAAGAAGAAGGATGGTAGTATGAGATTGTGTGTCGATTACCGACAGTTGAATAAAGTAACTATCAAGAATAAGTACCCACTTCCGAGGATCGATGATTTGATGGATCAACTAGTAGGTGCTTGTGTCTTTAGTAAAATTGATCTGAGGTCTGGTTATCATCAGATTCGAGTTAAAGCTGATGATATTCCGAAGACAGCTTTCAGAACAAGATATGGGCATTACGAGTATACGGTGATGCAGTTTGGGGTTTCTAATGCGCCTGGTGTGTTTATGGAATATATGAATAGGATCTTTCATGAGTATCTTGATAAGTTTGTGGTGGTTTTCATAGATGATATCTTGGTATATTCTAAATCAGAAGAGGAACATGCCGAGCATTTGAGGGTTGTGTTGCAAGTATTGAGAGAAAAGAAATTGTTTGCTAAATTATCTAAGTGTGAGTTCTGGTTAAAGGAAGTGAGTTTCCTCGGCCATGTAATTTCAAGTGGTGGAATTTCGGTGGATCCTTCAAAGATTGATGCGGTATTGCAGTGGGAGACTCCTAAGTCAACTACAGAAATTCGTAGTTTTCTTGGGTTGGCTGGTTACTATCGTAAATTCATTGAAGGTTTTTCTAAGATAGCTTTATCGTTGACGCAATTGACTAGGAAGGGTCAAGCGTATGTGTGGGATGTTGCTTGTGAAGAAAGTTTCATAGAACTGAAGAAAAGATTAACGACCGCGCCAGTGTTGGTCTTACCGAATCCAGATGAGTCCTTTGTAGTTTATTGTGATGCTTCCAAGATGGGTCTTGGTGGAGTTTTGATGCAGGATAATAAGGTGGTTGCTTATGCTTCTAGACAGTTAAGAGTTCATGAGAGGAACTATCCTACTCACGACTTAGAGTTAGCAGTTGTGGTGTTCGTACTTAAGATTTGGAGGCACTACTTGTTTGGTTCGAAATTTGAAGTATTCAGTGATCACAAAAGTTTAAGGTACTTGTTTGATCAGAAAGAGTTAAATATGAGACAGAGGCGGTGGCTTGAATTATTAAAAGATTTTGATTTTGATTTGAATTACCATCATGGTAAGGCAAATGTTGTGGCTGATGCTTTGAGTAGGAAGTCATTGCATATTTCGATGCTTATGGTGAAGGAATTGGAAATGATCGAGCAATTCAGAGACATAAGCTTGTTATGTGAAACTACTACAGATAGTGTGAAATTGGGAATGTTAAAGCTGACCAGTGAGATTTTGGAAGAGATTCGTAAGGGTCAGAAATCTGATTTGAAATTAGTTGATCAATTGATGTTGATTGATCAAGGTAATGTAGATGACTTTCGAATTGATGAAGATGGAGTTTTGAGATTCCGAGATAGAGTATGTGTTTAGGATATTATAGGAATTAAAAAGAGTATTTTGGAAGAGGGGCACAAGAGTCGAATGAGTATTCATCCTGGTGCTACGAAGATGTATCAGGATTTACGCAGGTTGTTTTGGTGGCCGGGTATGAAAAGAGACATTGCTGAATTTGTATATGCTTGTTTGACATGTCAGAAGTCAAATATAGAACATCAGAAACCTTCAGGTATGATGCAACCGTTGAATGTTCCTGAGTGGAAATGGGATAGTATTTCCATGGATTTCATGACTGGGTTACCTAAGACTGCTAGAGGTAATGATTCGATTTGGGTAATTGTTGATCGGTTAACTAAGTCGGCACACTTCTTGCCGATGAAGATTAACCATTCCATGCAAAGGTTAGCTGAGATTTATATTGAGGAAATTGTGAAGTTGCATGGTGTACCTTCAAGTATTGTATCAGATAGAGATCCGCGGTTTACGTCGAGGTTTTGGAAGAGTTTGCAGGATGCCTTGGGTACTAAGTTGAGGATGAGTTCTGCTTATCACCCGCAAACGGATGGTCAGACAGAAAGAACAATCCAATCTTTAGAAGATTTGCTGAGAGCTTGTGTATTAGATCAAGGAGGGTCTTGGGATGGTCATTTTCTGTTGGTCGAGTTTACGTACAATAACAGTTTTCATGCTTGTATCGGGATGGCTCCATATGAGGCATTGTATGGTAGACGTTGTCGTACGCCATTATGTTGGTATGAGTCAGGAGAGAGTTTGGTGCTTGGGCCAGAGATTGTCCAAGAAACAACTGAAAAGATAAAAATGATTCAAGAAAGGATGAAAACGTCGCAGAGTCGTCAAAAGAGTTATCACGATAAGAGAAGGAAAGCACTTGAGTTCCAAGAGGGAGATCACGTGTTCTTAAGACTTACTCCTATGACTAGTATGGGAAGAGCTTTGAAGTCTAGAAAGCTCACTCCACGTTTCGTCGGTCCGTATCAGATTATGCAGAGGATAGGGGAAGTGACCTATCGAGTGGCTTTACCTCCCTCACTTGTGAACTTACATGATGTATTCCATGTATCGTAGTTGAGGAAGTACATTCCGGACCCGTCACATGTAATTCAGATAGATGATGTTCAGGTGAGAGATAATCTGACGATTGAAGCTTTACCAGTAAGGATTGATGGTAGAGAATTGAAGCAACTTCGAGGCAAGGAAATTGCTTTAGTGAAGGTTTTGTGGGGAGGACCAGCTGGAGAAAGTTGGACTTGGGAGCGGGAAGATCAGATGAGGAAGTCGTATCCGACTCTATTTACTTCAGGTAATTTTCGAGGACGAAAATTCTTTAAGTAGGGGAGAGTTGTAACGCCCCGAAATCTAAATTTAATTATTTAATCATTTATTTAATTAATTTAGAAAAATTGGAGAGTTTGGATTAATTAGAGAATTTTGGAGAAAAAGAGTATTTTTATACAATAAGGATATATAGTGTTTTATTATACTATTTTATTATTATTATTAAAAATATATTAAAGAAAAGGGTAAGGTGGTCCTTTTGTAAAAATTATGAGGGTAAAGTGGGAAAAGACTTAACTGAGATATGTTTTGGTAAAAAGGAATACACGATTAGTTTTCTAACATTATCGTGTTTTGGGGGAAGAAGTGCTCTGAAGGAAAAAGGGAGAGAAAGAAGAAGCTCAGAGTCAGGAGGCTGTGGAGAACCCCAGAGAAGATTGTAAAGCGAAGAAATTCTCTAAGGTATGGGGAGTTTTTATAATCTATGATAAATGTGTAGGAATTAGAATATGAATGGATTAGGATGGTATGAGTTTTAGGAGTTTTTGGGGTTTTGATTTAGGTTGAGCTGATGAGTAAAATCTTGATGAATTAGAGTGATTAGAATGAGTTATAAACATATATTTGTTGGTATAATTGTTATCTTGATGTTGTTGATGTTTGATCGATGTTTTTGAATGGTTTTTGAGTGTTTTGATGTGAAACCCGTAATGGGATTTGGGGGTTTTTGGCGTTGAAAACAGTCTGCAATTGTATAGCAGAGAACTGCTGGAAAACGTGCGTTAACTGGTTAACGCTATGGGTTAACCGGTTAACCATTGTAATTTTGGTGAAAATCTGGAATTTCGTAGGCGTTAACCGGTTAACACTGTTTGAGAAGAAAATTTTAATTCTTTAAAAAATTCATAACTTTCAAATCGTAAGTCCGATTCGCATTCCGTTTGAAGCGTCGGTACGAGCATAAACTGAACTTTATTTTGATGAATAAAAATGAGAAAAATGCAATAGTTTTTTATAAATGAATTTATGAAATAACCTTGTAATTACCTCATAATTTACCGGGTACGGGTCAACTCTTGATGTGTCAGAGTGGTTATAGAACCAGTGTTCTGGGTGTAATGTCATGATGATATATATGATTGTTTGGTGATTGGTTTGCTAATGTGAAATGAATGATGCAAATTATTTTGATGAATTTTACGATGTAACACATCATTTCATTTCATAACATTCACGATGGGGCTTCGGCCTATTTATTTGCTTCAATCCCATTGTGTGGATTGAAGTGTCTCGATGATTTACGATGTGCTCCTTTGTGGAGGGTTGATGGTCATATATCCATATCACGATGAAAATGGTACCACATGCATATTGCATATCAGGATGTTAGAATTGCATATCCTGGATGAATTTCATGACTGTGTTGGTGTTGCTTAAATTCATGATCGTGTTGTTGTTGTTGCTAAATTATATAGTCGATGATGTCATGGGGTGTTGTACTAATTTATTTATGATTCTATATTCTTGTACGTATATGATATATTATGATTACTCACCCTGCCTGCTTGAAAATGTTGCCTCCTTCGTGGGTAACTTGCAGATGTCGAAGAATAGTCCTGCAGTGCAATAGGAGTAATTCATGAGTCTCAGAGCGTGCTTTAGTGTTCCTTAGAAGTGGTTCTGGTGTATGTGTCTTGCTCTGTGTCATGTAACACTGGGATGAGTTTTCTTCTGTTAAACTGTTTGCAGTTATGTTGTTATTTGGATAAATGTTTTCCATTTTATGATGTTAAATTCAGGATGGTGAAAATTATGTTTATGAAGTTTTGAATTATGAAGTTTAAATTCTGCTGCGAAATGATTTACGATATTCTTGATGTTGATTAACCCGTGTTACGGGACATGACACTGTTTGTGTTGAATTATGACGATATGTGATACCCTTTTTAGATGATTACTTTGATATTATTTAAATATTATGTTTTGGGGTAGAAGGGTGTTACATTATGCATGAGGTGGTGCCACCTTACACTCCACAGCTGAATGAAATTGCATAAAGGAAGAATCGAACCATCATGAATATGGTGAGAAGTATGTTGAAAGGTAAGAATCTACCCAAAGAGTTATAGGGAGAAGTTGTGTAGACTGCAACACAAATTTTGAATAGATGCCCGGCAAAGAAGCTAGAAGGAATCACGCTAGAAAAAAATTGATCTGGTGTCAAGCCTAGCCTAAGTCAATTGAAGGTGTTTGGATCTATAGCACATAGATATGATTTAGATGAGTTGAGAAGAAATCTTGATAACAAGTCTAGTCAAATAATTCTGATATGATATCATTCGACTGGAGAATACAAGTTGTTCGACCCAGTGAACAAGAAAGTCGTGATCAGTAGGGACGTGATCATAGATGAGCTTAAAGATTGAGATTGGATTTAAAATTTTAATAAAGATTCATTTAGAATCTTATGTGAAGAACCAACTAGTGAAGTCGAAAGAGAAGTTCGACGAGAAGAAGTTAGAGGTGAAGTATGCCCAAGCAGACCTCAACGAATAAGACAAATACCTGCAATGTTACGGGAATGTATGATTACATCAGATGATATGGTTGATGAAAAATATGAGATGATACACAATTCTTTCTACGTAGATGTCGAACCGGTCAATGCAACTGAAGCATTAAAAGATTCAAAGTGGGTGAAAGCAATGAATGAGAAACTATAGTCAATCGAAGTCAAAACACTTGGTCATTTTCGAACTGTCTCAAGGTAAGAAGGAAATTGATTTAAAGTGGGTAAACAGGACGAAACTGAATCCTAAAGGAGAAGTAACTCGACATAAGGTGAAACTTGTGGCGAAAGGATTTATTTAGAAGGAAGGAAACGACTTCGACAAAGGTTTTGCACCTGTTGTTAGGATCGAAACAATAAGGTTGGTTGTTGGTCTAGCAAACATGAACAATTAACACACATGTCAGATGGATCTGAAATATGCATTCCTGAATGTCCCATTAGATGAAGAAGTTTATGTTGCACAACCAGCTGGGTTTATCAAACAAGGCGAAGAAAGAAAGGTGTGCATGCTGCATAAAGCCATTATGAACTTAAGCAAGCTCCAAAAGATTGGAACAAGAATATAGAAAATTTCATAAAGAAGAAGGAATTTGTAAAGTGCACAACTGAGCATGAAGTATATGAAAGAAGAAGCAAAAGTGAATTTCTTATACTATATATCTATGTTGATGGCCTGTTGATAACGAGAAGTTGCAAGAAGGAGATCGTAGACTTTAAACACGACCTAAGTGAGGAGTTTGAAATGTCAGACTTAGGAAATCTCTCATATTTCCTTGCCATCGAATTCTACAAGAGTGGTAGAGGTTTGATGATGGACCAAAGAAGATATGCAAGCAAAATACTAAAGATATTTGAGATGCAATATTGTAACCCAACTTCGACTTGAGTTGAGCCTATAATACAATCATCGAAAGATTCATATGAAGATGATGCCGACCCAACCCAATATATAATACTTATTGGGTCATTAAGATACCTTTGTCACACAAGGTATGGCTTAACATACAATGTAGGTATGGTGAATAGGTTCATGCTGAAGCCAAATGTATCACACCTAGTAGCGAAGAAGAGAATACTAAGGTATCTGAAAGGAACTCTCAACTATGCCATTTTGTTTCCTATAGATGATGAAGGAAAATTATGCAAGATAGTGTAATACACTGTTGTAGTGATGTTGAAGATAGAAAATCCACAACTAAATATGTGTTTATGTTAGGTGGTGCATCAGTTGCTTGGAGTTCGAGAAAGGAGCTAGTAGTGACATTATCATCGTGTGAAGCAGAGTATATAGTTGATTCTCTTTGTGCATGTCAAACAAGGTGGATAGTCAACCTGTTCGAAGAGATTACATCAAGGAGTCATGGAGCAATTACCATGAAGATCAACAACATGTTAGCTATCAATCCGGTGAAGAATCTGATAGCACATGATCGAAGCAAGCACATCAAAATGAGGTTCCATTATCTTCGTGAGCAAGTAGAAGATGAGAAGATGAATTAGGAACATTGTACAACTGAGAATCAAACTGCAGATATCATGACGAAGGGAGTGCAAGTCGAAGTGTTCATAAGACTAAGAGCTATGGTGAATGTAGATAGTTTAGACACAATGAATAATGTGGTGTGTTGAGTTGTAATTCCTCGTGTTGAAGCCATTGTACTCGATAGAACAAGGATGTGTCGAAACTTAGTCTAGTGTGTGTGCGTCGAAGTAGGTTGCTTCACACAAAATTTCGACTTAGGTCTATTTTAGTAATATTAGCTATTTTGGACTTTAATGTTTTTGGACTTTAGCTTAGAGTGCAAGCTAACTCAATTATAAATAGGGAGTAACCTTTATTTTTGTAAACAACACAACCTTGCATTCACAAAATTCTGTAGTTGCATAGTGAATAAGAAATATTTTCCACAGTTTGTAGGCAGAGAGATGTCTGCAGAAAATCATCTTCTTCTCCAACGTTATACTCTTTATTTCTTTTCTCAATTTTTTTTATTATCACTGCACAATAATCTTATTCATCAAGATTGATTGAAATTCTCCATAAATTTTAATGGATTTCCAACAAATGAATTCTTAAATTCTTAAATTGATATAGGATTAAAAACTTGCAATTACCTCTTTAACAAAAAAATTCCAAACTTAAAAACAATTTACAACAAATCAAATATAAACTCAGACCAATGTATCTTTCTTCAATTGTGCCAATAACCTTTATGATTAAAAGAAGAGGAAAAAAAATTATTTTATATTACCAATCAATCATCATCATATATTCTATCAAATTATATTAATTGTGTACATAGTTAAATTCATATCATAAAACTATTTTATACCATTAATCCCTTAAAATAAAATTGAAGAGGCATAAAAACAATTGGTTCTTGAACAATGGAGTTGCCACAAGTATGAGCAAACTAGAAGATATAAAATGCCACGTTGATCACACAACAACCATTCAACCTAAGTGTTTAGTTTACAAAGATACGTAATTGTTTGATTAAAAATATTGCAGTACTCTGTGGAGTCATATTTGAAAGGCACGTGATACATGTGACTTCTTGTTATTCATAACAATCCAATTTATTAAACATTTTTTCTTATATTTGTTGGTGAGTACACCTTATTAAGCTAATTTATTAGTCCCTCTCCTTAAAGCAAATAATAATGGATACGTAAGAAAAAAGTAATGCTACAGTATAGTACATTTTACCCTTTTCTACTTCTTTTTAACATGTACTAAACTAGATTAGTTGTGGTATTGTAGGGTTCAATTTATGACAATGTTTTTATTTTACCATTCATTTCTTAGCTGTTGTTCCGAGTTGCGACCGTGTTATGTTCTTGGATTTTACAATGCTTACAAAGATTTGCAATCTTTACGTTTGAATTTTATTATATATATGTTTTTATTGAATATTTTTTAAGTTTGACTAAAATATGTAGGTCCAAATCTTTATGAATGTTAAACAAAAAAGAAGAGTGTTTTGAAATGCGTGTCAAAAGAGTGTGTTCTTAATAGCTGTTTTTTAATAATAAAAACTATATATTTTCCTCAAAGTCTATGCAAAACATCTTTTTAATAAGTTTTGAGTACCGTATTCTTTTAAATTTTTTTATAGAAAAATATAAGAGGTTTTTATTTTATTTTATTTTATTTTATTTTATCACCATCTTCCTTTACTAGTTTGAAAATAGATTTAATATTTATAGAAAAATGAAAATGATAAAACATTGGTTTAATGCAAAACCAAAAATAATATTTTTTTAATTATTTTCTTAAAATAAATTCTTCTTAGTTTTCTTTCACATTCTCTCTATCACAAATACTCAAAGAGTCTTTAGTTTTTTATGTTTTAAAATGAACATAACTTTTTTTTCAAAATGCAAACTAAAAATATTTTTAAAAGTAAACCTATATATATATATATATATATATATATATATATATATATATATATATATATATATATATATATATATATATTCACACTAGTCCAGAAAAACATGAGAATTTAAATCAACAAAATAACAACACAAGAATTTAATGGAAAAAAAATTTAAATCGAAAAAAAATTAGTCATTATCAAATGACAACGAATTCAAAATAACATTTTGAGAACATGCAATTTTAGGACCAGATAATGTGTACATGTCTTATATCTAAAATTTATATCTTCGAATTCAAAATACTAAGATATACATAAAGTTATTAAAGACGTATTCTCGCTCGAAATATACATAAATACCTTGAAATTGTTAGAAATATTAGTAAAGTTGAATAGATCCAAGTTTAAACCGTGAATGATGTTACTTTCCTTAAAAGTATTTCATGTACTCTTAAATATGTCTTATAGTTGGAACACATGAATATCCAAGATAATTCAGCTTTACATTTAAATTTTCGAAAGACCGACGAAAACTTAATTTTTGTAACAAAGAGAGTTTGAAATTTGTTCAAGAGGATATTAAGTTTGCGACTTCTTTTCTGAATTATGGAATAAAGTATTTATAGGTCATGTATGTGTTGTTTCACAAGGTTGCGAACCTTGATGAAACAACACCTTTTATCTGAAAGTTGCATTGTTTCCAAGCATAGCCCATTTTCATTCCGTAGTAACACTTCACGAAGTGTTGCTTCTCTTTGAATTCAAAAATTCAAATGCATGCATCGACCAAAACGAGAGAAATAGTGATCCCGAGAGAAGGCCGAATACTGATCGTCGGAGCGCCACCAACACCGCTTCATAACTCCACGAATAGTCCGATTGCTCTGAGTCGTTGTACCTAAGTGCTCAAGTGCCTCATATAAGCCATCATTAGCGCCTCTATGCTCACGCTCTCGGACTCGGTCATGGAGTCAGAGTCGGTGTCTCCGATGACGACACCAACGAGAGGTGTATGAGGGAGATAAATGGCATGTTTGGGACCACCTCATTTGTCCATGTGACACTTTATTCTCTTTTATCCTTTTGTTGATTTAATGTTTTTAACTTTTTATAAAGGCTTTAAATGTGAGTAAATATTTCTATGTGGGATTATTTCTCTTGCATTTATTAGCATTTACTCCATTCCACTTTTCATATCATTTTGGAACACACACATGGACATTGGATGTTCATGAATTTATAACAATCCCCAATTGTTCCAATCATGACAAAACCAATCCCAGAAAAGAGAAACAAATAATGTTAATACAATTGAGTATCTTTCGATTTAAACTTTAACTTAGTAAGAATAACGCAAAGTCATCGGAATGTTAGGTAGCAATGCTTTGAACTGTTATCCTTTGTGATTATACTTTCATTACCTTACACACACTCTTTAATGGTTATTCGCCTACATCTCTCAAATAACACTATCTATGGCCATGTGCTTTTCCTTTTTTTGTGATTTTTTCTTGAGAGAAATTTCAACTCTCACTTTGAGATGATAAGATCTCGAAATTCACATAGGCGAGGTTCATATTGTATTCTTTTCCATGAGACACATACCCTCAGTATTGAACTTCATTAAAAGTTTAAATAAAAACTCAACCCTCATTTTAAAGGTCTACATTATCATGAAACATTTGTCAAACATCCAAATCAATGACTTGTTGTTACCCATTGAATCTGCAAGTTAATGTTTTGTTAACGTAAGACTGGTTTGCTGCCTCCGTTGGAACTCTTACTCAAAGAGTTTAAACCACATGCCTCTCGAAGTTGATTTAACTAAGTCTTTGGCCAATGGCTTAGTAAATGGATTAGCCAAATTATAGCTCGTTCTTATATATATGAGTGAAATCATTCCATCTTTAATCAATTTTCTCACTAAAGTATGTCTAAGACCAATGTGCCTAGAATTTCCATAGTATACTTCACTGAATTCTTTTGCTAGGGGGCTTGGCTATCACTATGTATCAATACTTTTGAAAAAATTTCTTTAGCCAATGAGACTTCCAACATAAGGTTTCTAAACCATTATGTTTCTTGACTAGCGGAAGCAAGAGCCACAAACTATGTTTCTATGGTCGAAAGAGTAATGCATGTTTGTTTCTCGCTCTTCCAAGAAATCACACCTCCAACTAATGTAAATATCCACCCAGTTGTAGATTTATGATCTACATCACTAGATACCCAACTCTCATCGGTATATCCTTCTAGTATAACAGGAAACCTACCATAATGAAGACCGATATTTTTTTGTCTTTTAGAGGTAAACGAAAATTCTGGTTATGGCCTTCTAATGTTGACCATTTGGATTACTAGTAAATATACCCATCTTACTAACTCCAAATGTTATGTCTGGTATAATGCATTGCATTAAATACATTGGACATCCAATTACACTTACATATTCCAATCGGGCTACAATTCTTCTATTGTTCTTTTGATGTTTGATACCAGGATCAAATGAAGTGTTTTCTTCCTTAAAGTGCATGTGTTTGAACTTATCCAACATTTTCTCAATATAATGTGTTTCACTAAGTTCATAACCCCCATTATTTTTTTTACTATGATCCCTAAAATAGTGTCAACTAGTCCAAGATCTTTCATCTTGAATGTGGAAGTCAGAAATTTCTTTGTTTCTAAAATTTTGTTTATCTCATTGCTAATGATCAACATATCATCAACATATAAACACAAAAATATTACAATATTTTGATGCACCTTTGTGTACAACCAATTGTCACATGAATTTGGAGTAAATCCATTTGAAAGTATGACAAAGTTAAACTTTTGATGTCATTGTTTCGATGCCTATTTTAAACCATATAAGGATTTGACAAGTTTGAATACTTTTTATTCATTTACAAGAAGCACATAACCTTCTGGTTGTTCCATGTACATTTTCTCATCTATATATCCATTTAAGAATGTTGTTTTAACATCCATTTAATAAACTATAAGGCCATTCAAAGAGGCTAGGGCAAACAATACTATAATTGTTGTTGTTTTTGCCACTGCTGCATATGTGTCAAAGTGATTAACACCCTATTTTTGTCTAAATCCTTTTGCTAATAATCTTGCCTTATATGTGTTTAATGTACCATTACTATGATACTTCTTTTTAAACACCCATTTACATCGAATGAGCCTTGAACCCTTTGTAAGGTCGATAAGTTCCCAAGTGTGGTTTGAAATAATCGAATCCATTTCGTCTTGGATAACATCTTTCCAAAAAAAAGAGTCCATTGAAGTCATTGCTTATTTATATGTTTTTGGATCATCTTCTAATTGGAGAATAATAGGGATATTACGAACATCATTCTTGAAATTTCTATCGACTAGATAAAAGGAAATGAAATGAGAATCAATTTCATCTAGACCTAGAACTTTTGCTTTTGGGGCTCTTTTGCTTACCCTATGCTCATGTTGTGTTTCAACAATCAGCGATATACTCAACGGTTGTACTACAACAATTCGTGGAGAGTCTTCATCACAAGATTCTTCATTCGTGGGAATCTCGGATTCCTTATCCTTCGTGATGAGATTTTCAAAAGAACTCCCCATCTTGGGATTAAACAATTATGTTAGACTCCATATTTAAAGGTCTATATGCTTTGATGTTGGATGCATATCCTTTGAAAGCACATTTGATCCCTTAAGGAACCAATTTCGTTCTTTTGGCATCCATATTATTATAATATGCTACACACCCCATACTTTAAAATAATAGATATTTTGTGATCTACCTTTCCATATCTCATATGGAGAAATACTAGTTAACTTTAAAGGAATCATATTCATTATATGACATGCAGATAGTAATGTTTCACCCCACAAATTAAATGGAAATTCAGAATGTATTAACATAGCATTTATCATTTCTTGATATGTTCGATTTTTTCTCTCAGCTAGATCATTTTATTGTGGTGTACGAGGCACATAAATTCATGTATAATGCCATATTCTTCACAATATGCATCAAACTCCATAGAAAAGTATTCACCATCCCTATCACTTATAAGGACTTTTATACTTCTACTTAATTGATTTTCTACTTTCACTTTATAGATTTTAAAGGCATTAAAGCATCCTCTTTATGCTTTAAAAGATATACGTGTGTGAACCTAGAGAAATCATCAATGAAGGTTATGAAATATCGGTTTCCCCCACATGTTAGCATGCCATTAATTCACACAAATAAGAGTGCACAAGATCAAGCAAATTTGATTTTCTTTCAACACTTTTGAAAGGTTTCTTGATCATCTTTAATTTGACACATATTTGATATTTTTTGAATTCATGAATATTGCATGAGATCAATCCGGATTTAATTAGTCTTATCATATTACTAATACAAATATGTGCTAATTTAGAATTCCATAAAGAAATAGATTCAAGCATATAAGCAGAATTAGAAATTTCATTAATAATATTATTGGTGGTATAAAGTTTGATCATTCCCTCAATGAAATATCCTTTTCCTATAAATACACCATTACAGGTCAATATAACATTGCCTGATTCTTATATAGATTTAGCTCCCGATTTACCCAAAAAATCCCCACTAACAAGATTTGTAGTCATGTAGGGGGATATGAAGCACATTAACAAGAGTGAATTTCTTTCCAGAAGTGAAATTGAGTTCTACGGATCCGTTTCCAACAACTTTAGATTGTACTTCATTTCCCATTTGTACTTCCTGTCCATCAATTGCCTCATAATAGGTTTTAAAAGAAGCCTTGTCATAAGAGGCATGCACTGTAACACACGTGTCATACCACCATCATTTCACTTTGCCTTTAATTTCCATTATTTCGCTCACCCTAGCGATTATGTCGTCATTTGCATGAACTGCATCGATCTCATTTTTTGACTTGTTGTGCTTGCTATCTCGAGCATAATGTCTGGGGTTTCCACATACAAAACAATCGCTTTTCAAACCTTTCAGAGTGGCAAAATTTTCTAACTTATTATGTTCCTTTTTAGGTCCAAGATGACTCTTCATGTCATCATTTTTCTTTTTTATTTTGGCGGTCACAACATTGGCTTTGGAAAGACCAGCAGATTCATATTTCACCCTTTCCTTCGATTCCTCCTTGATTCGAAGGTGTTTTTGGATTTTCTCATAATTTTGCAATAATTTCTTTCTATTAGCCTTTCCACGAAGGTGGTAATTTCACAATGATTGCACCAACATGAAAGGTCTCAGAAATGTCTATTTTCACAACTTTTATTTTATTCACGAGAACTTGTAACTTGTGCACTTGGGGAAGAATGAGCTTGGAATCTATAAATTTAAAATTAAAGTATTTAGAAATTAAAATTTTCTTTGTACCTTCCTCTTTGTCCTTGAGTTTAAACTCGAGTGCTTTCCAAATTTCTATTTCAGACTGAGTATCTGTATAGAGGTTGTAGAGACGATCAAATAGCGTATTCATGATATGCCCACAACATAACAATTTATGTCTGTATTTGTTAGACCATGGTTCCATAACCCCTATCTCTTTCGCTATTGATGCTGTTTTTTTAAATCTTGTATCTAGTTTTATGACTAAATAATTCAAAATATCAATTACAATGTCCATCAGATAGGGATTTAATTAAAGACAAAGCAAAGTTTTGTATGAACTATCACAACATTAGAGTTGTTGGCATCAATGAAATTCAAACTCGAGTCCTAAAAAGGTGCATATTCTTAGTTCCAAGCTTTCACCCCCAAGGCAACCCCAAGTAGCTATATTTAGCATAAAACATGGTTATAAAGCCCAACCATATAATTTTATTGTGTTTTGATTGAGTTTAGAGTCACAATGACCACGATAGACTCAAGTAGACTTGATAAAGATTCACTTAACTCATGTTCATTTGTGTATGTGTTCCTCTAACTTGCTATCTATCGTCTAAGACACATTCAACTAACCCTCAACCCATTTTCTTTTGATTTTAACTATCACTTTAATTATATTAAAAACGAAATTTGAGATATTTATGAAGACTACAAACATATTTAACCCTTTTAATATATTCAACATTTTTGATATTTAATATAATATTTTTTAATAAAATAAATTAACTTGATTATATATATAATCAAGTTAATTTATTTTATTAAAAAATATTATTAATATAAAAAAATGTTGAATATATTATAAGGGTTAAATATGTTTGCAGTCTTCATAAATATCTCAACTTTTATTTTTAATACTTCAAATGAATGCATGTTCAATGAAGGGAGTGAAACAAACAATCTATATACATTATAATAAACTCAACAATAACATATACATCAATAAAACGACAACAACATATGTTTTATTGAAAATATTTATGGAATGATCTGAAGGTTATCTACTTTGTGTTGCCTTCACTATGTCAAACAAGACCTTAGACAACACTTTTTTTAGCCTTAGACAGCGCTTTAAAGCGCTGTCTAAACCTCCACTGCTAAAGGTTTAGACAACTCTTTTTTAAATCTTAAAAGCGCTGTCTAAGAGCTGTCTAAGGTACCCTTAGACAACGCTTTTAGGAATACCTTAGACAACGCTTTTGAAAAAGCGTTTTCTAAGCCCCTATACCTTAGACAACGCTTTTGGTGAAAGCGCTGTCTAATCCCCTCCTATTTTAATTTTTTTAGGTATACCTTAGACAACGCTTTTCAAAAGCGCTGTCTAAGCCCCCCCCTTAGACAACGCTTTTTCCAAAAGCGCTTTATAAGCCCCCCCTTAGACAACGCTTTTGGCAAAAACGCTGTCTAAGGTATACGAAAAGTTTTGCAGCTTTTGTTTTAAACCACATTTTTTCCAGGTTTATAAACCAGAATTTCTACCTGTTTTCAACCAAATTTTGGTAGACAAATATCACATTTTATATATGCCATTTCAAACCATTTTGGCCTTTTTTCTACCAATTTTTGGCTAACAAATATATATATACCAATTCAAACCAATTTTGCCTTAAATGTATCAAAATATATACAAATTTATGTACACATTTACAAATCATTACATATACTACAAATGTACAATATAATTACACAAATTTATGTACAAATTTACAAGTCATGTACAATATACAACAAATTTACAAGTCATTACATAAAACATTGAGCTCTATGATGAATTGACACCATTCCTCTTTGATTTCGTCCACTTGATCCTTTGTATAAAATCCACACTTGAATTCATCAAAGTACTACATAATAATATAACATATTTTGATTTAATTTCAACTATTTAATTATATGAGATATGTGTAAATATAAAAATAACTCATAAGTTAGAAATACATACATCGGTGGGAATCTCTAATCGGCCAAAAACAAAAGTATCTCGCATAAACCTCAACATGAAATACCCGCAATCTATTTGATTACGTTGTTGAGGACACTACATATGAAAAAAAAATGGATAAATCCTAAGTTTTATCAAGTGTCATCACTAATATAATAAAAAATGTGATAATTAAAAATATACCGCCACTCGAATCCATGTAATGGAGTTGGCGCCCCTCTTTGAGGTTTGGATATCTCGTTGGGCCCGAAAAGCTTGTAGGATGCTAATAAAATAAAAATGAAGTAATTAGAACAATTCACATAAACTAAGAAATACACACAAATTTTTTTTGAACATTCTCACTTACGTGTCAATTATGACTTTCATATCCGGGTATGTTGTCCAATCATTTCCTAACGAGTCAAGATAATACACGATTTCTCGGATAGGATTGATTGCGAGCAACAACCAATGTCCACTGTAATGATTAAGAAAATGTTAGATGTCAACTTGGAAAAAAAATATAATAGATGAATTTAGAATGAAATTCTAACCCGGTATTAAACGGTATAAAGAACAACTTCTCCGCATCTTTATTGGCCATGAGGATCCGAAGAGCGTACTCCATCACGGTATCCGGTCTACTTAAGATTGAACTTAAGTTGACGGTCGCGGGTGCTAAGAATCCGAATGACACGTCCAAACCATTGAGGCGCATCAATTTGTCATACAAAAACCTAATATAAAAACATCATTAACATTAGACACCTCTTTTGAAACATAAAGTAAATAAGTTGTTCAATTAATAAAACAAAGTAGACCGGATTTACCTAATATATGTATTGACAATGGTGACGCCGATTTCTTCACGACCAAAAACTTGCATGAAGTCTTCATTACCAATCATTTGGTCGTAATCAAAGCCGAAAATCCCTACCTCCATATGTACATTCCGAACACCTCCGGTCGGTATATCGGTCATCTCTAGAAATATCCTGAGGCACGACCTATACTTGGTGGTAGGTTTTTTCCTAGCTACGGTCTTCTTAGCACCAACACTTTTTACCCGTGTGGAGGCGTTGCTAACCTCCTTTTTTTGTTGTGCGGAGGCGTTGCTAACCTCATTTTCTTGAAGCTACATGTCATATAAATAGTTAGATCAAATTAAGAATTTAACAAATTCCATGAATATATGTCATATAATTGTATATTACCTCTTTTCTTGAAACCACAGACTCGGTATGCCGCGGAATAGCATTATCTTTTGATTTGGATTTTGTGGGAGTCTATTTAACATAACCAAGGAAAATATGTACGTAAAATGCGCGTAAAAACTTTGAATATACACATTAAATTTAACATAGGTTTTAGGCATACCTCATATCCTAAGCATATGAGGTTTGTCGGCCATGCAACAAACGAACCTACTGCTTCGTCCACCGTTGTTGCATCCGAATCATCGTTAGGATATGGTAATGATGCATTCGGCTCAACTGCAATATCAACCGATACCTTCAAACATCCAGCAGGGAGCTCTCTAGTGTGGAGTAATACTCCGCTAACGTTATGCACTTTTCCCTTTCCAACCATCCGATAGTATGGTGACGACAAATATAGCTGACAATGGGAAATGCCCTAAAAACAATAATAACAAGAAATTGTTAATGTGTATATATGTCAAATACATAATTTAAGCAAATAGTTCAATTTAAGACAATTATATGTAATTACCTCTGGAATGTTCGGCTGAAAGGTACAGTTGATACTGTCTTTGTCCGAACCATCTTTGAAACATGCTGAGGCGCTAGCCTCTCTTTCTCTCCTCAATGCATCAAGCTCAGCTTGCATGGCTTCCAATTTTGCATGAAGCTCCCGATTACTAGGAGCCTTTCCTTTTTTAACACTCAGGGAGGTCGGAGTGACTCCAAATCCCTTACCCCTCACCCGACCAGAATACTCAGGGACATCTAATGCCCGACTAAGTATGCTCCTAGTATCATCGGGAGATAAAGACTGAGATAGCGCCTCCTGAAAAATCAGATGAATACCGTATACTTGTCAAATATTTGTATAAAAATGTTATTCAATTGATGAAAAAATGTTATACTTACACATTTCTGGTATACGTGTAAAACGTCTTCTTGAGGAACTCCAGATTTGCCCACACGGGCTTCCTTCCACAAAACATGTGCAGGAAGAGATGTTTATGAACTTTTCTCCTTCTGCAGCTACACATTAAGTCATACAATTTGATCAGATAAAACTAATATATGATGAACAAATTTGTTATCGCAATTTATAAATACTTACCATGGATTGTTCTAAGCGTCCATATCCGACACATCCTTTTCGGTACGGATATGCGGGACTTGATGCTCTTTCCCGATTTGTGGCACTTATTCTTTTAAAAACCGGGTCTTGTCGTTTGGATTTGAAAGCTTCCCATTCTTCAGCTGATATCAAACTTTCATATTTTTTAGGAAGCTCCGCATCCACATAATTACCATCCGCATCCCTAAGGAACTTGGATGATAAAAATGTTCGAAACCCTCTTAAAAGCTTTCCGGCCAATTTCATACAAAAACCTCTTCTTTCTTCTTCGATGTTAAAACATCGCTAAGAAAAACATAAAGATTGATAGTTAGTACCGGTAATTGAAAAAACATAATTGATACCGTATAATTAAGGGCCAAATGATTGTACCTTTATCTCACTCCAAAATTTTTCTTTGGAGTCATTCAGCTCTTTGTTTCTCCAATCATCACAGGTAATGGGAATTTCATTCCTTACTAGTGCACCAATAAAACTAGTTAAGGTATGCCCATTAGGTTCTACAAGCTGTCCCTGGTGGCTCCAATAGACATCTAGTATGATGCCTCGAGATCTTCCTTGGACCACCCTTCTCATTACTGTGATGCCTCTTCGAATCTCTTCTTCCGCAGATACTTTTTTACTAACTTCCTCATGTTGGTTATCATCCATGTCTAACCTGTAATAAACCAAGGAAACCATCAAATATCAAATATAACTTATAATCAAAGCAATTAAGAAAATATAACGAAATCATGCATTATCAGATATAACTTATAATCAAAGCAATTGAAAACAAAAAAATAAAGAAATCATGCATTATTAGATATAACTTATAATCAAAGCAATTGAAAACAAAAATATAACGAAATCATGCATTATCAGATATAACTTATAATCAAAGCAATTGAAAACAAAAAAATAAAGAAATCATGCATTATCAGATATAACTTATAATCAAAGCAATTGAAAACAAAAAAATAAAGAAATCATGCATTATTAGATATAACTTATAATCAAAGCAATTGAAAACAAAAATAAAAATAAAGAAACCATGCATAATTTACCTCACGGGTGCTAATTCAGTTCTCATTCCCATTTTTAACATGTCCTCCCTTGCTTTAAGGCCATCCTTAGACTTGCCTTTTATATCGAGTAATGTACCGATAACACTTTCAAATACGTTTTTTTCAATATGCATAACATCGAGAAAATGTCTCACGTACAAAGACTTCCAATATGGAAATTCAAAAAATATCGACCTTTTCTTCCACCCACCTTTCACAATCTTATGTGCAAAAGGCTTGCCAAACTCAGTACGCACATCTTTCACCTTTTCAAAAACTTGTTCACCTGACAATGCGGGTGGAGCTCTACGATGTTCGGTGTCTCCATTGAATGCTTTTCTCCACCCACGGTAGTGATGTTTAGAATGTAAGAATCTACGATGACCGAGAAACACATTCTTCTGGCAAAGTTCCAATCGAATCGTATCGGTTCCGTCTTCACAAACAGGACACGCACGTTGACCTTTAATGCTATACCCAGATAGATTCCCGTATGCTGGAAAATCATTAATTGTGCCAAACAACATCGCCCTCAAATTGAAACTTTCTTTCCTATATCCATCATAAACCTCCACACCGTTCTCCCACAAAATCTTTAAATCTTCGATCAAAGGTGTCAAGTATACGTCTATGTCATTCCCGGGTTGTTTAGGCCCAGAGATTAACATAGATAACATCATGTAATTACGCTTCATACATAACCACGAAGGTAGGTTATAAATCATAAGAATCACAGGCCATGTGGTATGTGAGATACTTTGAAGACCATGTGGGTTCATTCCATCAGTAGATAATGCCAATCGAAGGTTTCTTGCTTCTGATCCAAACTCAGGATAATCATTATCAATCTTCGACCACTGTGGTGAATCAGCCGGATGCCAATACTTTCCATCAATAATTCTTTCATCTGCATGCCAAGTAAGATGTCTTGCATCGGTTTCACTACGAAACATGCGCCTAAATCTCGGAATTATCGGAAAATACCATAAGACTTTTGCGGGAGATAATCTTTTTTTATATCGAGACAAACCGCATTTAGGGCACTCAGTTAACGTTGCATATTCGTTACGAAACAAAATGCAATCGTTAGGACAAACATGTATCTTATCATAGCTCATGCCAATAGAGCACAACATTTTTTTTGCCTCATAGGTTCGATTAGGAAGAACATTATCATCTGGTAGCATTTCTCTCATAAGGGCCAACAACTCTGTGAAACTTTTATCCGACCATCCATTGCCCGCCTTTAAGTTGTACAACTTTAATACCGTAGACAATCTTGAGAATTTAGTGTAACCTTTGTACAACGGTTTCTCTGCATCGCTTACCATCCTCTCAAACATTTCAGGACAATCATGAAGATCTTCTTCCAGTGCTTCTACAATCTCTTCAACTCGATCACAATCGTATGTTTCCGTGTCTTTGTCGTATGAAGCATAGGTCGTATTACTTTTTCCACTCGATTCAACATTCTCGTTAATTTTCTCACCATGAAATATCCAACACTGATAACTTTGATCAATTCCATGCCTCAGCAAATGCGATTTCAATCCATGTGCGTCAACCTTACCAATATAACAACAACGCAAGCAAGGACAATGCATTCGTCTGGGGTTTTCAGCGTGTTGAACAGCATACTTAACGAATTCCGCAACCCCACTCTCGTACTCTTTGGTCATTCGATCGGCACAGATCCATGTTTTATCCATGGTTTTCCTACTTATTAAGGTAAACAATCAATCCAGACGAAAATACATAACTAAGGTAGTATCTTTGAATATTCTAACAATTTTAAAGTTCAATTCATTTTAAACTTCAATAACGTATACATAACCAATGTTAATATAAACTTCAATAACGTATCCGATATACCAACTTTAATTACCTCATCACTTTCATTTTTTCTATTACAAGAATCAAACTTTTTCTATTACAATATACTTATAACTATACCTATAACACGTTAATTTTTCTATAACTAACTTTAATTTTCTATTAGAATATACCTATAACTATACCTATAACTATACCTATAAACATTTTCTATTACAAACATTTTTGTATTACAACATTTTTCAAGGAAGAACATTTTTCTATTACAACATTATTACTTATCAAACATAACAACTTTAATTACCTCATCACTTTCATTTTTTCTATTACAAGAATCAAACTTTTTCTTCCATTACTTTTCTCTTATAAACATTATTCTATTATCAACATTATTACTTATCAAACATAACAACAACAATGTACCTTATGAACTCAGTTTTTACAAACTTAGTTTTCTAATCAAACATAACAACAACAATGTACCTTATTGTTTTCCTTACAAACATCAACATTTTTCTATTGTCAACTTCTAAACTCAGTTTTTATGAATCAAAACAACTTAAACAAGAATAATACACTAAACTAAACATTCTCAACTACCGCAAGGTTATAAACATTCTCAACATTCTCAACAAGATTATAAACATTCTAAACATTCTCAACAAGATTATACAGTAGAAACGAAGAAATGAAGAAATGAAGAACATACCGCAAGAAATGAAGAACAGTAGAAACGAAAAACGAAGTCAACACCCAAATGTCGAGACACGTACGATTCTTCAAACACGTTCAATGATTGAAACCGAAAAATGGAAGTGTATTCGTGTTCGCTGTTATGGGTTTCACTGTTAGGGTTTCAACGTTCGCAGGAGGGAAAACAAAAGAACAGAGAACGAAAATAGAAATCTGAAATTTTATTTTAATTAGACCTTAGACAACACTTTTGTGGAAAGCGCTTTCTAAGGTATGCCTTAGACAACGCTTTCCAAAAGCGCTTTCTAACCCCCCCCCTTAGACAGTGCTTTTTTTTTTTTTTTTTAATTTAAAGACTTTAAACAGCGCTTTATCAAAAGTGCTGACTAAGGTCTATATTTAAAAGCGCTTTCTAAAAGCGCTGTCTAAGGGGGGGGTCTTAGACAGCGCTTTTAGAAAGCGTTGTCTAAGACCCCCCCTTAGACAGCGCTTTCATTATTTTTTTGGAACATTTTCCGTGTTTTATTTTAATTTTAACCTTAGACAGCGCTTTTTTTTAAAAGCGCTATCTAAGATGCGCTGTTAAAAGTCATTTTTGGCGTAGTGCTTGAAAAAAATACAAGGCGAATGAAGCTTCCAAAATATATTCATGCTTCTTATACTGTTTCTCCTTAGCAAAATAACACATTTATGAACCACACCTATAATATAAGTTCTCTAGAACTAGATTTTGAAATATTAACAACTTTCAGAATGCTAACCTATTTTGAAAACATAAACTAACATTAATATTGTAGCATAACAAGCAACAATAACCAACAATACATTCTTAACCTAATTTGGAAGTAAATCATGCCACAACAAAAAATGACATGTTAACATAATTAAGTAGTAGACTGTTACATAACAAGCAACGACAACCATAACATAACAATCAACAAAAACCACAACCTAAATTAGTTTTCAATGTTAAGATTCTTGAAATGAATCTTCTTATAGCCTCTTCCATTAGACGGTTCAACAACAATAATGTGTTCCCTAACAGATTCAGCTTCCTTGACTTTGTTCAACCATAACTCCTCCATATCAATAACCTCTTTTGTAACTTGAATCTCGTGGATAAGTTTGTTGCTCCCACTATTCATGTTGAGAGAAGAATCTGAAATCAGAACATACAACAATAACAACAACAACATACAAAAAAAAACTCTTGTACAAGGAAGAAGAAGAATACTTTTATGTATAAAGCGAGAACTAATGTCGAAGAAGAGAAAAAATGTGTGCTGGGGTTTTGCTCTAATAGATACGACGATACTGTCAAGAAGCGAGATCTAATTGTCTTATATTATCAATAAGTAAACAATTTCACCACAATTGTTTTCAAAAACCGTGATGAAATGTAATGACTTTCACAACGGTTCACATTAACAAATGTGGTTGGTAAGTATTCCAATTTTAATTTATATATTATAATTACAAGGACAACATCAATTATAACCAAAAAGTAGAAAATTGTTGGAGTTGAGATTTAAACTCTATCACTCCATAAATGTATAATCACAATTTATTAGTTTGACAGTAGTGCAATGTATTTTCATATAAATAAAATAGCACGTCAAAAAATGAGGTATTATCTCGGTTAACAATCAAACTGTTATAGTATAGTATGACAAAATGTCTATTTTGTAGTAGTGTTAACGACTGAATTAGCAATAGTTTTAGTGACAATTTTAGTATTAGAGACCAAAAGTGTGGATGAAAAATAAAAGACTAAAAACAAATTTTAAAATATTTAGGAGGATTACAAACATATTTAATCTTATAAAAAATATCAATTTTTAATTTTATTCCTTATAATATTTTGGTTTGATTTAAGTCCTTGCAAATATTTTTTTTATTTTACTTTTAATCCTTCTTAAAGTTGTTTTATTTAAGAGTTGTCATCCATAATAAGTAGAATATTCAATTTTAATATTATGTCTCGAATATTGAAGGGACTAAAATCAAATCCTTTGCGTAATATAAAGATCAATTTCAATATAAACTAATTTTGCATGATTAAAATGATTGAATAGAGTTGAATACAATGAATAAGTTTATGTTTTATCGATTGAATTGATAAAAGAGGATGAATAAAACTAAATATGATGGAATAACACATAAGGGAGAGAAACAATACATATTCATCTTAAACCTTAAGGTGATAAGTGTATGAGTCTTCTCACTTATAAAATATTCAACCTCCACTTTTCTAAGAAATGTGGAACTTCCAACTCACATTTGTACATAATAATCTCCCTCTCAAGTGTGAGTCCATCCACTATACTCATCCTCAAGCAGAAGCTCTCTAAATACACTTGTACCGTCGTTGCGAGCATTACAATGAAACACGCCGCCTGACCACTACATTATCAGGAAGATTTCGATACAAGGAGTCGGTCATTTAATTGAACCATCAACTCCAATACCACTGTTGGATCATCATGAAGAGCATCCACATTTGGTCAAGAGCAACACACAAGGGAGAGACACACAACATATTCAACCTTAAACCTCAAAATGATAGATGTATGGATCTTCTCACTTATAAAGTGTTCAATCTCTATTTTTCTAAATAATATGAAACTTCCAACTCACAATTGTATACAATATACATTTTATCTCATTCCAACGCTTATTTTATTTTCTTACCTTCCGAATTAGATGGAATAGCAATTTTGTTTCAATATCTTAAAATATACAAATATAGATTTCTGCCCACTCTTTTCCATCTTAATCCACTTTGTTATTTTATTTTGAAATATCTAAACATTGTAAAAAAAAAAAAAACCGAAAAACACCAAAGATAAAATAACATTTATTTAATAGTACCAAAACTAAATAAAAAATTACAAGAATTAAAATAAAAAATAACATTATAAATATTGATTACATATTTAAATCTTAATTTTTCTTTATTTTATTTATGTTACAAAATTTGTCATTGGATTTTAATAATTTTCTTTTATATTTATTCCTTGGCCATACCACTCTTTTTGCCTTCCCTTTTCAAGGGCACACCTCGCATCTTTGTGTACTACATGAACAAAATGTTCAAAGTTTTTAGACTTTATAGTACAAATATGTTCCTAAAAGGTGTTTTTTGTGGTGTATATAATTTTAAGTTTACAAGAATATTTCTTAACCTCTAATACAAAATTATTGGGAGGAAACATGGTAGCTGGAGTCAATAACAAATAGTGGCTTTTGTTTCAATAATAGAGCACTAGCATTAACCCATTTTTATCATAGCATCTGTTCAATTCACCTTTGATTTCCTCATTCATCAACATGGAATTTATTTCTAATATCTATTATTATGGAATCAAAAATTTCATGACCCCATCACATATAGCTGTAAGTTGTGATGCAAAATTAATGGACCCATTGCTTTGAATACCATCCTTGTCTTCTAGTATAAGTACTTGCATGTATTATTTTTAGATGGTTGGAGATTGGGAAAATCACTTGATTAAAAAAGTATTTGATTTGATTGAACTGCTTAATCGACCTCTTATCATATATATATATATATATATATATATATATATATATATATATATATATATATATATATATATATATATATATATATATATATATATATATATATATATATATATATATATATGATTTGATTGAACTGCTTAATCGATTCATTATCAGGAAATTATATATAGTGGTATCTATTTAATTATTTCAATAAGAATTATCCATAAACATATGAAAAACTATCAATTTTTATATTAGTTTGAGTGGAAGCGAACTTGAATTAATTTTTAGGGAAATTCTTCGTTCCAATGTTCTGCAAGGTGTCAATAAAAGGTTTGCCAACTTTGCAAATATGTTGTTTGTTGAACTTTGCAAATATGCTCGTTGGAATTAGAACACTAATTTGTGAGGAGCATCCTGTACTCTAACACATACTATTGTAGTGGCCTCAGATGCCCTTTCCTTATTTTTCTTATGCAAATGCCTTTTTTATTTTTATTTTTATTTTTATAATGCTTTAAACAGGTTTCTCGTTACTTAATATGTGGGATTATGAGGATCCATCATGAATGTTTTCTCTTGGACAACAAGGATTCCTCCTTGAGAATTTTAATATATGTGATTGTCTTTGAGAGTGATAAGGATTCCTCTATGAGGATTCAATATAAGGTATTGTCTCTATGAGCAACAAGGATTCCTCCATGAGGATCCAACATAAGTAGCGTCTATATGGGCAACAATGACTCATTCATTATGATTCATCATAAGACATTCCCTTTATGGGAGGTAAGGATTCCTCCACAAGAATCCAACATAAGTAATTGTCTCAGGGGAAGTTTTGATAGATTCTCCATTCCAATTCTTAGTTCCTGCAAAATTGAAGCAACGATATTCCAAAACTTATATAATAATGGATGGTGTTTCATTAAAAACTTATGGGCATTACCCTAAATGTAGTTGAAAAGATTGTCCCTTGTATAAAACAAAAATGTCTGATAAATAAATCATACACTCTCCAGAGATCATATCTCGCCACAATCAATCCAAATGATAAATTTAAATTAAAATATACATGGCCTAAGGCCAAAAGTAATTAATTTTTCCTGACCGGTCTCTTTATTTTCCACCTTTATGCTTCTCTAGAGTAAGGCAGCCAAATCCTCGTCTTCGACTTCTAGCTTCATATCTACAACATTTACTTCTTGTACCGCTAGATCTTGGATGTGGAACGCAACCATAGTTTTGATTTTCTGCTTCAGGCTCTCTAGGTAACACATCTTGGCGATTTCCTGACCCCTAGATAACTTTAATTCATCCATTAAGAAGTGTATATTTCATGCACAATATAATATGGACAAGATGGCTCCAAGATAGTTGAAAGCAACCCCCCTATAATCATATTATACGAAAAAGGTGCATCTATAATAAGATATCTTACCTTGATTAGTCTTGCACTCTCATCAACTCCAAATATGGTCTTCAAGATAATATATCCCTTTAATTGCACTTGTTCGCTTGAGAATCTTACCATATAACCTTTGAGAGCTTTGAGGTATTCCAAAATCTAGGCGGAGTCTTTAAAAAGCATCCAAATAAAGGATATGTGCAAAGTTTCCTTGATAATCAACACTATCTTAATATCTTATCTAGGCATCGCATTATACAATTATGAGCATGGGATCATTATCATGATGATGGATGTCCACTTCATTTTTCTCAGATAAAGTGATTTTAGACTCCAATGTTCCCTTCTCGCCAGATTTAGGGCTTGTGGGAGATGGTTAGAATTTGGCATGAGTGCCTTCTGCTTATAGATCTAATCTCCCCGCCTCCTTCAAATCCTCTTGTTATGATGTAAAGGTGTGGTGCACGGTCCTATCCTCACCCCTTTATTTGGTTCTTTGCCTTTGTTTGATATGGGATTCAATGAGGCATCTCTCCCTTGAGAGTAAAATTTTTCTAGGGGTTTGGATGGAACCTCCCTTGACATATTTTTTTTCCAGGTGGCCCTCGTGGATGATGTGCTCTATCTCATGTTTGAGTTGGTAATAGTCCTCCACATGGTGACTGTTGACCTTGTGGAACTTGCCCCACCTGTTGGGTTCTGACCCCATGATGTTTGACTTGGAAGTAGGTGAAAGAGGAATTACATGTGTATGAAGGACCTCGCGCCATATTTTCTCATGTTGAGTATTCAAAGACGTGGATTTTTGTACCATCCTCTCACTTTGTTTGAAGGTCGCCTTGTCTCTAACAGACATGGTATTGTGATTCCCACATGACTGTTGCGAGTTATAAAATTTTCTAGTTGTACGATACTTAACATCTTTGGCCTTCTTTTAGATGTTGCTCTCCTCGCCCTTTATATTGCATTATGCACTTGTGACTACCTTCTCCAACCCCAATCCATTTTGGAATGCTCCCATGAACATATCTTTATTAGGGTGAACGACCTTGATAGTATCTTCGTTAAAGAATCACTCCCTTAAAGATTTAAATGAGCCTTGACGAATGTTGAATATATAGATTGTAGACATCTTTCATTATCTACTTTCCACGAATTCATGGACAAATTACCTTACTAGGTCCTAGTAGCTAGTGATTGAGAGCCGTGGTAGGCTCATGTACCACTTTAGTGTTGCACCCCTAAAGGTGGAAGATAAAAACTTACATTTCATGAATTAGAGGCCCATATAATTGAAAATTGCGTGTTAATGGAGGAAACATAATTTTGGGAGTCACCACATCCATCAAGATTGGTCAATGATGGCAGCTTAAAGTTCTCTAACACTGGTGCCCCTTATATCTCATCAGAGATAGGTTTGGTGTCCATAGTTTCAGTTTTCTCTTGAAGGCCCTCCTATTGTGGGTTTTGTTGTCCATAAAGTATAATTCGCGCGACATAAATTGTCCATGGCGGCTCACATTTCTGCCACGACGTCCACATTAACAATGGAATCACTATTGCTCGGAATTATTTCTTTCTTGTTCACCATGCTGGATAAATGGATTGGAGATGTAGGCTGAAATCTAGTTGTGTGATATGTTGATGGCCTAGGCCAATCTTACTGAGTCTCACAGTTGGCGCCAATTTTACCTGATAAAAGTACAATGAGAGACAACACCTAATTGTGTAGGGCTATTTAAGGATTTTAGGGACCTTTTGCTTACAATATAAGTAGTTTCCTACCATTGCCATGAAATCCGAGTCACGTTAACCTCACTACTACAAAATGCGCAAACAACAACGCCCAAGTCACCACGGTTCTTCCAAACACCGTGGTGACATCTCTAAACTCAGGCGTTAACTTTTTATTTTATTTTATAATTATAAATTTTTAGGGTATAATAATGATTGACGTTATAACTGATATGATACAATCAATCTTTCATGGGTTCGAACCTCAGTGCTCTCAAAATTTTTATTCATTTAACATTAAGGCGCTCCTTTCTTTTTTATTTATTTTTTAAATAAATAATAAAAGGGATATCACTAGGTTATTATGAGTAACCGTTGTGATATAATTTGCTATTCTATAAAGTATTATCACGGTTTTACTTTCTAACCGTGATAATATGTGATATTATTTTACTATATAAGCCAAAGTATCTATTATTCATCAGTAACTCTAGCATCCATCTCACATTTTTTCTTTCTAACAACCGTTTCTCTCAAATGAAAACCCTAACTTCAACCTTCAGATTTTTCTTCACCAATCACTATAATACTCTTTAATCATATTTCAGGTTCGTTTATTAAAATTATTCTTTGATTTCGTTTACATTTCTTGTTGAAAATGGGTTTTATTTTTTATTTCTTGATGTTTTAATTGTTTCAGATTCGTCTTCACCACTTTAATAAAGCGCATACATTAGCTATAATACATATGGTTTGTGTAGATATGAAGAAAAATACAAGAAGAATGAAGCTATTGTTTTAACTCCAGTTACCTTGTATTTTTTCATAGCTTCATAAACTAAATGAAATTCATAATTTGTTCCAAATTAAAAAACGTGCATTCTTTAAAAATTAAATAATATCATTTGTTGTTGTATGTTGTTGTACATATGTTGTTGTTGTTGTATGTTCTTGTTATTGTATGTTGTTGTGTTGTTGCATGCGTGTTCTATGCTATTTTTTACGTATGTTGTTGTTGTTTTTGTATGTTGTTGTTGTTGTATGTTGTGTTGTTGCATGTATCTTATTATTGTTTTATGCAGTTGTGTTTTAAGAACAAGAACAAAACATTGCTTAGTCACTAGAAAAAAGCTTTTTGTGACTTAGTAATGTTTTGTTCTTTAAATTCTCAGAACATTACACAATATCTTGTGTTGTTGTATGTAGTTCTTTAAATTTTTGTTGTTGTTGTTGTTGTATGAAGTTGTATTTGAAAACTAACTTATATGAATCAATATTTTCTGAATTGCATCTGTCTCATTGTTCATCTCACGTTCTTTAACATATAGGAAGTGGCTCAATGACTAGATTCCTTCAAGACACATATATACTCTTATAGTTTAATTTTAATAACAATAATTTATTGATATTATTCAAATAAACTAGAATAAAAGGAATTGATGTGATGAAGGACTTCGACCATTGAACTACATTCTATATGTTAAAGAGTGTGAAATGAATGATGAGATGAGTGCAATTTGGAAAACAATCATTTGTGTAAGTTGGTTTTCAGGAATATATCACAACGAATGTTAAGCATAGCCGTTGTGATATACTGCACGTTTTCCAGAATACAACAATGGCCCCAAGACCGTGATTGTAAGTAGCACATTTATAACAACAATCTACATAACAACATCTTGATCTGCTTGCACTACTACGAAAAACCATTTAACAACGGTTGGAAACTATATATAATCACACAGATCAAGGCGTTGTTATGTCGAGTGTATTCATAAATACGCTACTTATAATCACAAACCTAGGACAATTGTTGTATTCTGGAAAGCGCATGTTATATTATAATAGTTATGTATAACAATCGTTGTGATATATACCGAATATCACAATGGTTATGCATTTCAACCTTTGTGGAACGTACCATTAGTTTATTATATACCAATGTATATTGCTTGTTTTACCATACACCTAATTAAATAAATACAACCAATAAAATTGGTAAAGAACTATATAATATGAAAATTAAACAATTCTTGAAAATCAAATTAAACACACCACTGTTTTCTGAATTCTCATCGTGCACATTTTATGTTCCTTAGCACAAATATGGTTCAATGGTTAGTTTCCTTCAATACACTGATATCTTTTATTATAATTTACCTCATCATTTTCTCTTATCATCGCAATTATTATGATGACTTATCATTATAACAATCATGATCATGACAATCATGGTGATAAGTGACAACAATATGGTAAAGTAGAATTGTAGATATCGATGAATTGAAGAAAACAAACCATTGAATCATATATTATGTGCTAAGGAACATAATATCTACAAAATGAGATGCAAGCTATTCAGAAAACATTGATTAATATAGGTTGGTTTTCAAATACATCTTAGTTTTCAGATTATAAGTTTCTATTTCAATTTAAATGATTGCATTTTCAATAAAATGATAGTGAAACAAACAATATACATAGTATATAATAAACTAAATTTCATATTAAATATCAAAAGAACTTCATATATATGTACCTTATCAACTCATATTATACGTTTGCTACCACCATCATCATCACCATGTATCATCTTTACTATACAACTTCGGCTATTTCAAATAAAAGAAATTAGTTAGTATTAAAAACAAATCCAACAAAAGTTGAAACAAAACCCTAAGTGGGACTGTAATAAAACAAGATATATTATTGCCATATGTACCATTATAATGAAGTTCACCTAGCTTGTGAAGCATCCTGAGTATGAAAAACATCTTTTTCATGAAGAAATGAAGAAAAAGTACAAGATGGATGAAGTTTGCATCATAGCTTTGTGCTTCTTATAATTTTTCCATTTCTACACAAACAATATGTCCCATAGTCAAAGTATGGTATTTGTTAATGCATTGAAGACGAATATGCAAAAATGAGAACAATCAACAAAAACAACATGAAGCAAACGAGATAATGAGAACTATATAACAAGAAGATGGAAGTAGAAGAATACCTTATTTTCCATAGCTACACAAACAATATGTACCATAGATAAAGTATGATCTTTGTTAATGCATTAAAGACGAATATGCAAGAATGAGAACAATAAACAAAAACAACATGAAGCAAACGAGATAATGGAAGTAGAAGAATCTCTAATAAGAAGATGAAAGAAGAAGAATACCTTCATGTATGAAGCATAAGATTCACATGTAATTGGTGTCAGGGTTTTGTTGTGAGGAAACATCGCTAATGTTAATAAGTGAAAGTTAATTCACTTATATGGTAAATATTTCACAACGGTAATCAATAAGAACCATAATGATATGTATATATTTATTATGAATATATCACAACGATTTTTCATATGTACCGTAGCGATATCCCTTTTAATTGGTACAAGGTTAGAATCCTCGCAACAATATTTTTTCCATTTTACATAATTATTTATTCACGGTTATAATAAGCAAGCATGGTAATATTACAACCTTTTCTCTTACCGGAAGAGAGAAACGCCCATCCCAAGTATAATAATGATTTAAAAATTTCTCTGTTTTTCAAAAATATCTTGATAGTTCTGTGATTGGTAGAAATTGTGGTAAAACATGATATTCCTTCATGATGTCACAAGTGATGTCTTGACATGTGGTTCTAAGCTTTTGCAGGTGTGTTTGTATTGTTGCAGGAATCTAGTCTTGATGTCAAGACAAATGTTCTGACATTTTATAATAGAACATTCTTTTCATAATGTTATGTTTTTCTGTTGTGAAGTTATCTTTTGGGTGTTTTTTTATTGAGTGATTGAATGCAATATTATTAAGGATAATATTATAGTAGACTATTTCGCTTTTGGAAGGATCTGTTATTTCCATTCTTATGCATTTTGTTTTTTTAGAAGATTTGAAGATCAATAAGTTTTTAATGAAGATTAATTCTGTTTGTTTTCATTGCCCAAATTCATGAAGATCATTCTTTATTTAAAGTGGTGCAACATTATTTGAAAACACAGAAATTGGAGATTGAAAAGTTGCGCATTCAGAGTTAGGGTTTTGTGTTATCTTATTCATTGTGAGCCTTTCATACATCACCTAGATGTTTGAATTGGACTGATTTTTATTGAGTTATATTCTGTCCATTCTAAGCTTTTAAGAATGAGTGTTTTTGGTTCTTGATTGAAGCTTTTAAGAAAGATCAAGTTTTGTCTTGGAAGAATGTTCTTATTTCTTTGTAAGGTTTTGTTTGATTATCACAGTGTGTGATTTAGGGGGAGTGAGAGGTGTTTTCTTATCTAAGAGTTCTTAGATAGAAATTGCATTGGGTAGTGATTAAGTGAAGAGTGTAAACAGGGTAGTTTAACTCTAAATTGATACTAGTAATATTGGATTTCCTTCCTGGCTTGGTAGCCCCTAGAGTAGGTGTGATTACACCGAACTAGGTTAACAATTCCTTGTGTCATTGTTGTTTTAATTTACACCTTATTTACCTTGCCAGTGTTCAAATATTATTGTCGTGATATCTTATTCGAAATCTCATATATGATACCAGAATTTCAATTGGTATCAGAGCAAGCATCCTGCTATGTATCTGGGTGAGATCTAGGGAAGTTACTTTCTGGTAATATGGACGAGGAATTAGGATTTGTGAACATTCCTTAAATTCTGGATGGAACAAATTATGATTACTGGAAGCCAAAAATGGTTTCCTTTTTGAAATCTTTGGACAACAAGGCTTGGAAAGCTGTTCTGAATGGATGTGAACATCTTATTGTAAAAGACAAATATGGGAAGGCTACAACAAATTTAAAACCTGAAGAGGACTGATCTAAAGAAGAAAATGATCTTGCTCTTGGAAAATCCAATGCATTGAATGCCATATTCAATGGAATTAACAAAACTATTTTTAGATTGGTTAACACATATCTTATGGCTAAAGATGCTTGGGATATTCTTAAAACTACTCATGAAGGTACTTCTAAGGTAAAATTGTCTAGAATTCAGTTGCTCACTACTAAATTTGAAAACTTGAGAATGAAAGATGATGAGAGCATTCATGACTTTCATATGAACATTTTTGAAATAGCTAATGCCTCCAATACTCTAGGAGAAACAATGTCTGAAGAGAAGTTGGTAAGAAAAACTCTCAGATTGCTGCCTAAGAGATTTGACATGAAAGTCACTGCCATAGAAGAAACTCGTGACATTAACAAGATGAGAGTGGATGAACTTATTGGATCTCTTAAAACTTTTGAGATAGACATGAATGACATATCTGACAAAAAGAATAAAAACATTGATCTTGTCTCCAACACTGAAGATGGAATAGAAAAATGTGATCTCAATACTGATGAAAGCCTATCAAATGACTTAGTGGTTCTTGGAAGGCAATTTAATAAAATGATGAAAAGGATGGAGAAGAAGACAAGACCAAATGTCAAGAACATCACATTTAACATCAGCAGAGAAACAAGAGCTGAAGAGAACCTTGCTCAAGGCAAAGGAATGCAATGTTATGGATGTGAAGGTTTTGCTCAAGAGACAGGAGAAGAGTTTTACTGTGGGTTGGTCTGATGAGGACTCTAAAAGTGAAATTGAAGAAGAATCTGCCAAGGATGCTACTTTTCTAACTGGCAGATATCACTCAGATTATAGTGATAATGAATTAACTTTTGAAGAACTGGCAACATCCTACATAAAATTGTGCCTTAGAAGTGAAAAAGTTTGTCAACAAGGAGAGAAACAGAAGAAAATCATATCTCAATTGAAGATTGAGAAGGAAGAGCATCCGAAAACTATCTAAAAGCTGGAAAATGAGGTTACATTACTAAATTCTCAAATTGATCAAATGACCAAGTCTGTCAGGATGCTGAACAGTAGTTCAAATACTTTAGATGAGATTCTACAAATTGGAAAGTTAGCTAGAGATGTGTCTGGTCTAGGGTTTAATAGAGGAAAAGAACATATCTCAGATCTTGTTCACTCTGAGATCAAACCAAAGATGTTGAATCAAATTTCTTAACATCAGGACAGAAGACATGAAACTACAAAAGATTTTTTTTCCAGAGATGGAGATATCATTATTGTGGACGCTTTGGTCATATATAGCCTTTATGCTATAGATTGTATGGATTCCCTAAAGCTGTCTTCCAAACTGAGTTTAATCAAAACATCCCTATGGGCAAATAGAAATGGATTCCTAGGGTTGATGCTACTAGTCTAATAGCTCCTACTCATTTCATGGTTGCAAATAGAGTGACCTGGTATTTTGATAGTGGTTGCTCTAGACACATGACTGGGATTAAAATTTTATTAGTATACATGAAGCCTCTTCCCACAAATAATGTGATATTTGGTGGTGGAGCCAAGGGTCACATCAAGGGGGTTGAAAAACTAAATTGCTTAGCAGCTCCAAACATTGATAATATGTTGTTTGTCAAAGGGTTGACTTCTAATCTGATTAGCATTAGTCAACTGTGTGATCAAAGTCTTAATGTCAACTTCATCAAATCTAAATGCTTGGTTATTAATGAAAAAAATGAGTTAATTATGAATGGAGTCAAGACTAAGGATAACTGTTACCTATGGGTCTCTCAAGATTCTAGTTACTCATCCATATGTGCTTTAGCCAAAGAAGATGAAGTGAAACCGTGGGATCAAAATCTTGACCATCTGCACCAAAGAGGGATAAGAATAATAATCTCTACAGAAACTGTCAAAGGAACTTCAAAACTGAAGAGTAAAGAAGGAATATTTCTGGGCTATTCTACAAACAAAGTAGTTTATAGAGCCGTCAACTCCAGAACCAAAACTATGATGGAATCTATAAATGTGGTTGTTGGTGATATGCACAAAGAAACTGATGTTCTGGAAGATGTTGAAACATACTCGGACATCTCCGCTGAAGTCACAAACAAAAATGTTGATCTCAATTCTGTCAATACAGAATCTGAGTTTGATACTGTTATCAAGGAACCCTCTATTAGAATCCTGAAAAACCATCCAAAGAATCTTATCATAAGAAACCATGACAAATCTGTCACCACCAAACCAAGAGAAGTCATCTCAAGGTCTGACTTTGTGTCAAAATTTGAGGAAAAAATTGTTGATGAATCAAGCTACTCTCTTGAGTTACAAGTTAAAAGGATTCAGAATTATATGAAAAAAACAAGTGTTTATAAAATGCTCTACATCCATGGATATAACTATGTGCTCCCTGGGTATTGTGATACAAATTGGACATGAAATGTTGCTGATATAAAATGCACATCAGGAGAATGTCTCTTTTTGAAGGTCGACCTTAGTTCTTGGGTTAGTGAAGAGAAAATCCGTGTCCTTCTATCTACTATAGAAGCTGAGTATACTATAGTTGAAAGCAGTTGGTCTCAACTAGTGCTAACAGAAAAAATGTCACACAAAATGTCATGACATTATACAACAATAATTTGAAATCTATAAACATCTCAAAGAATTCCACTCAGAATATTTTAGCCAAGCACAATGTTAATACTCATCCCTTTAAGAGAAAGATTGTAGAAGTCAAGGCGATTACCTCAAAGAAGGTGGCTACAGAGAAATAATTGTCTGACTATGTTACTATAGCTATAAATAATAATCATGGAAATATGAGGGGTAAATTAGAAATTTGCATATGTGAAAGATTATAGTATTAAAGGCGTGTGAGAAGAGTATCAAAGCTATTTTCTATTTTAGAAAATTGAAGAGCCAATTAATGGTGTATGAAAATGTCTTTAATTTTCCCATATGTTTCCAACAAAAATCTCTCCACTATCAAGAGCAATAATTCCAATATTCCTTTTGTATCTCTCTCACACGCTATATGACTCTCATCTAATCTCACTCCAACCGCTCCCTCACTCTCCATACCTCCTATAATCTCCTGGGTAATATTACGAAATCGTCTCTCAACCACTTTGTAATGTCTCAACAACAAACATCTTCATCCTCAAAATAAACTATGCCTGATTCAAGTGATAGGTAAAAAATGAACATCTCATTTGATGAAGCCTTGAACATTGATCCTCTCTCTATGGTTCCTAATGTCGATGGTGATACGAAGAAATCTAGAACCTCTCATGCTCACACTTCTGAAGGCTCCTTTAAAGGTAACAAATTTTATGCTTCTCATGATTGGCCTTCTGATTATGATTACAAAGAAGGAAATATCTATGTAGATAGGGCTATTATACGTCTTGTTGGTAGGATCCTGTCTGAAGGACATAATGTTGCGGGTATTTCCACACCCATTTCTCAAATAGTTGCATGTCCTCCTTTTGATGCTGATCAATCTACGGGTAAAAATGTTGAGTCCTCTAACTCTGACAAGATTCATGATGATAAGAACTTACACACGCTTGTTGATTCTATGATTGAGAAAGAAAGCACTGATGTTAAAATATATGTTCCAAAAAAGAAAAAGAATGTTGGTCCAAATGAAGACCCTAAAATTTTTGTCAATCTGGATGATGTTCCCTCTGATAATGAGTTGATTGCTAATGTTGATCCTGATATAGCCAAGAGATTGAAATCTAGGAAAGGAAAATTTGTTGTTAATAACCCTCCCTCTAGAAGTGTCAAGAAATAGACTATGGTTGGACCTGTTAGATCTTGGAGAAAAGTTGAAACAACTTCTAAGAAAAGGAACACCAAATCAGACACTGAGACCGATAATGTTGATGATGATGTCCTAGACATCACTCCTACAAGGAAAACCGTGGCAATGAAATCTTCTGTCAAAATACCAGATATTCCTTTGGATAATATTTTATCCCATTTTGTGGACAGTGTGATTAAATGGAAATTTGTGTATCAAAGAAGGGATGCTTTGGAGAGAAAACTAGGGACTAATGTTGCTGAAATCAAGGAGGTTATAAATTTAATATCAAGTGTTGGATTAATGAAGATTGTGTCTGGTTTCTCAAAATGTTATGAAATGATGGTCAAGGAGTTCATTGTGAATATTCCTATGGATATTGATAACAGAAGAAGTAAGGATTTTAGAAAGGTTTATGTAAGGGGTATATGCATTGAGTTTTCTCCTACTATGATTAACTAATATCTGGGAAGAAGTGAGCAAGAGGAAAGTGAACTTGAAGTTACTGACAATCAGATTTGCAAAGTGATAGCTGCAAATCAGGTGAATGCTTGGTCCATGGAGAACTTAATGTGAAATATGCTATCCTTCACAAAATTGGAGCAGCCAATTGGGTTCTCACCAATCATAGTTCCATTATTGCTGTTGGTTAAGTAAATTTATCTTTGCTATAGGTACAAAGACTAGGTTTGATTATAGAAAGTATATATTTGATCAGATTGTGAAGCATGCTACAATAAATGCTATCAAAACGCCCATTGCATTTCCTTCCCTTATATGTGGAATTATTCTCAGTCAGCACCCTGATATTTTTCTAGTACTCACAATGCTTGTAAGAGAGAATCCGTCTTGTTTGTGCATTACAAACTTTTTACACGGAGACATATCCCAGACCATGTCTTAACACCTTCTGAGAAGAAACCTACCACCTAGTCAGGAGTTATTTTTGACTTGAAAGAAGCTTGTAGGGAATTGGGAGAGGTTATTCGGGTTCATGTTGAAAGAAAGATGAAACTGGAAAAATTAAGAAATGATCTGGAATAGACTGAAGGTGATAGAATTGAAGATGCTGAAGAAAATGAAGAGGAAGCTGGTGAAAATAATGAGGACAATTATTCTATTTTTGTTGCTAGTGAGAAAACTAAAAGCTCTGATTCAGATTGATGCTGCTGATGGTGCTCTTGTTTGGAAGTTTTTTTGTTGGTCTTTTTGTCTGACTTTTGGCACTTAATGTGCATGAAATGTAATAACTTTTACTCGTGACTCTGATGAATCTTATGGTATCTGGTTTTGATTCTACCTGTCCTGGTTTTATTTTTCGGCCTCTCCTTATTTATGGTTGTCTAATTATGTCTAAAAGGAGGGAGAGATATCATATTCTGTTTGTTTACTATGATGATACTGGCTTGAGAGGGAGTTCCTTCTCTTTAGCAGTTGTGTGTGTTGGTTGTTATTACTGCCTTGATGTTTTCTGTTTGGATTCATACCGGTCTGTGCTCTAATATAGTTTTTTCTAAAATTTGCAAAAGGGGGAGATTGATAGTTTTGTGATTGGCAGAAGTTGTGGTAAAACATGATATTCCTTAATGATGTCATGACTGATGTATGGACATGTGGTTCTAAGCTTCTGCATGTGTGTTTGTATTGTTGCAGGAATCTGGTCTTGATGTCAAGACATATGTTTTGACATTTTATAAAAACACATTCTTTTCAGAATATTATGTTTGTCTGTTGTGCAGTTATGTTTTAGGTGTTTTTGTTGAGTGATTAATTGCGCAATTATTGAGGATAATATTAGAGAAGACTATTTTGCTTTTGGAAGGATTGGTTGTTTCCATTCTTGTGCATTTTGTTTTTTTTAGAAAATTTGAAGATCAATAAGTTTTTAATGAAGATCGGTTCTGACTGTTTTCATTGCCCTGATTCATGAAGATTGTTCTCTATTTAAAGTGGTGCAACCCTATTTGAAAACACATAAATTGGAGATTGAAAAAATGCACATTCAGAGTTAGGGTTTTGTGTTGTCTTTTTCATTGTGAGTCATTCATACATCACCTAGATGTTTGAATTGGACTGTTTTTTATTGAGTTGTATTATATCCACTCTAAGCTTTTAAGCATGAGTGTTTTTGGTTCTTGATTGAAGCTTTTAAGATTTCTTAGATAGAAATTGCAAGGTTTTGTTTGATTATCACAGTGTGTGATTGAGGGGGAGTGAAAGGGGTTCTCTTATCTAGGATTTCTTAGATAGAAATTGCATTGGGTAGTGATTAAGTGAAGAGTGTAAACAAGGTGATTTAACTCTGAATTAATACTATTAATAATGGATTTCCTTCGTGGCTTTGTAGTCCCCAGAGTAGGTGTGATTGCACCGAACTTGGTTAATAATTCCTTGTGTCATTGATGTTTTACTTTACACCTTATTTACCTTGCCAATGTTCAGATATTAATGTCGTGACATCTTATTCGACATCTCATATCTGATACCAGAATTTCATACCTTCCAAGTATATCAACCATTACAAGTTATCATCATTGCAAACATTAAACTATCAAATTACCTTCAACCTCATATATAAATAGACATTTTTACAATTATTCATAATAAATTCTTCTTAACAATGAGTTCTACAAATCAAAATGCTAACTAAAACATCACCATTGATGTCACAAATGAACAACATCATCAACATTCAAATGAGGAGGTCCAACCATCTGGATTGTTGGCTATCCGGGATACGTTAAGGGTGAGTAAGGACAAGAAGAAGAAGAAGCTGAAGAAGAAAAATAAAAAGAAGCAGAGTGGAACTTTTTTTATGATTCTGATGAGGGTAGTGAGGAGAAAGTCTCAGATTATGAAGATTTATTTGTTGCTACGGGCTCAAACATTTGATAAATATATGTAATATGATTATCAATGTATTATTCTTTTTTGGAATTTTAATGAAGTTTTCTATTATATATACTCTTCTCTTTCACTTTTTTTAATGAAGTTTTGAGTTTTAATGGTCGTAATACTAAAAAATGAAATAAGATGAATTTTAATTTTAATGAAGTTTTGACCAAACTCTTCTCTTTCACTTAAAAATAGAAAAAAAAAAGATTAATTTTGAGTTTTGAGGATAAAGTTCCGTACACTAAAAATTGAAATAAAATATATTTTTAAAAAGGAATAAAATGTAGTTGCTGGAAATCGATGCTTGTTACACATCATTTGTTGCTACATAATTTAAGATAATCGTCGTTAAATCTGGTGTTGTAAACCACCTGCAAAATTTTCTACCTATTACAACGGTGTATATGAATCCGTTGTAAACCTGACATTGTTGTTTGCACGTTTTCTACCTATTACAACGGTGTATATGAATCCGTTGTAAACCTGACATTGTTGTTTGCACGTTTTATAATAGTATTGATTATATATATTTTCCAACAATTGTCAAATGAGATTTCCATAATAGTGCCTTGATCAGAATTTTGCAAAGTAGAAAACTACAAGTTGGTGGATCCAACCTTAAAACCAAAAAAGAGCCCTTAGTCCATCACCCTTCTTATCAAATCCTTTTAACAACTCTAAAACAAAAATAAAATTGAATTAGGCTATTAGATCCCTGCATTTAATCCCCATATAAATATTGATTTCTTTGGTACGATGACTATTCACTAGGACCGCAAGATTCCAATGATAGACACATGGATTCATCTAAGCACACCACTTGTCACCAAAAGCTAAACTATTAAACACATAGTCAAGAAAATTCTAGCTATAGTGTTATTAGCCTTTTCAAAATCGACTTTGAAAATAATGCGATCTTTTTTTTTATTTATTTTTTTATTATTTTTTTTTTTACAAATCAACATGCCCATTCACCACTACCACCTCATCAATAATATTTCTCCCTTTAATGAAAACTAAATTATTAATCTAACACTTGGATCCATAGATGCATGAATTATGAGGCTATAACCCACCACATTAATCATGTTTAAAATTGATACCCTATTAGGAAATATACACTTATTTTGAAGGTCTTATAGAAACCCAACACAATTAATAACTATAGTTGTTATTAGTTGAGTATTACATCACTCACCTAAACACATTCTTTAACTCATTCATCTGTCTCATATTAAGTATTCACCTATACATAAACTTAACACAAGACCAATATATTAATCATTAAGTTAATGCATGTCTTGGATGATTTAGATATAAGACTAGTGTTTTCCTTTCAATATTCATATTCATGTGATCATGTTGAACTATGTTTCCTAGAAGATGATGAATCATTAAGATTCCATGGTCACATTCACATGCTTCTGCTTGTTATATTGCTGCAAGTGCACCAAATTAATAACTAAATCATTTCTTAAAGCATAGAATCTTATAGATTATTTGCTTCCAAATATAGGGGAAGGGAAGCAAAAATCGTTTTTTATTTGATTCTTTCATATAAAAAAAACCTTTGTTTGATTCAATTAATTAATAAACGTAAACTTTATAATATCTTAACTAATTAAATTATGTACTGGTGGGAGTAGTGGAAAATATTTGGTACGATTCATATGTTACAAATCTGATCTCACGAGAGACATCATAAGACAAGTAGGCTCCAATAATAATAATAATAATAATAATAATAATAATAATGTAGACATAAAACAAAAATATTTAAATGTGAAATTATTTGTGGTAAGCAGTGTCTCTCTTTCATATGATTAACTGATGTACTAGTTAGGTGTCAAATTTAATTAACATTGTCGATCAATGATTTATTTTCTGTCTTTTTATACTCTCATTTTATATCAATAAGTAAAACCCAATGCAATAATTTTCATTCGTTTGTCTTGTTGGTAAAGACTATATGTAAGATCTTATCAATGATGTACCCTTAACAAACAAGTGTTTAGCTGAGTTACTTTAAGTGTATCAGCAATGTGTGTTCACAACTGTGGTTCTGAAAACTACATAATATAATTACACGATTGAATGAGTCATAACAATTGAAATAAAATTATTCTTTATTAATATATGAGATTACCTGCACTTCAAATAATCACAAAAATTACGAACTCAACTAAAATTAAGTTAAGTTAATCTATTTCGACTTTATTGACTCCTTCGACAGATACATGCTTTGGCTGCATGCTTCGACAAGCTATATTTGACTTTTTGTCAAATACAGACTCTGTATCGACACATACTATTTCAACACACACTAAAACACCTTTTGACACCCGTCAAATACAAACACACTATTTCGACTTCGACATAAAGAATTACATATATTTAACGCACCACCTAATTCATTGTGTCTAAGTTATCTACATTCATCATTGTTCTAAAACTATTGAACAATTCGACATGCACAACCTTCTTCATTATATCTGTAATCTGATTTTCTGATATGCAATGCTTCAGACTCAACTTTCCATTTTCTACCTACTGTTTACCCCAAAAATTGGTAAACAACCGTTGGTCCTCTAAAGATACCTAAAATACCCTCAGTTACTCGCAGGATCGACCAGATTGATCCTTGGACATGTGCTAAGAACGAGGTTTGCGTTGTTTGCAATGTTTTTGGGAAAAAGCGTCTTTGAATCCTTTAACAGGATTCAAAGATTGTTTTAAAAAGAAAATGAAATAAAAGGCAAAGACTTTCAAAGTAAAGGAATGTAAAGATAATATTTGAAATTTAAATAAAATTTAAAGACAAGGCTTGAAACTTAAATGAAATTTAAAAAACAAGGCAAGAAAAGTAAATGAAATTTTAAAGACAAGGCAAGAAAAGTAAAAAACCTGGAAAAGTAGAGTGCTTGAATTGTAAAAGAAATGCAGTAAATTGCATGAAAGATAAAAATTGCTTTAAAAGATAAATTGCTTTAAAGATAAATTTGACATTGAAGATAAAGTGGTGGTGTTTCAATCACGTACATTCTCATTGCACTCGTTTCTCTACACGCGGATACATTGAGTCTACGGAGTTACTAGTACATATGATTTCCACACAATTATTCACATACTAAACTTAACTATTTATATTCATTACAAAGTAACCGCTTTCGACGGTTTCTTCAAACACTATCCTAAGACGGTGACACTTGTCCTACTACATGCTGAAGAAGCTTCATCTTGCACCACTTGTCCCTGTATTTGAATTGAAGATCACCCATTTTCCCTCAAACTTTGAACGTGTAAAGACCCTGGGTAACTGCCATATACGTCGAATGCTCTTTTGGTTGAATCCTCCAAACACTTAGAAAATATTCCAAACTTATAATTTCTCTAAGTATGAAACTTGTAGGTACACTACTAAAAAACTCGCTTTTAGTGACCGAATTAGAGACCGAAAAAGCTTAAAAATCTGTCACTATAACATTTTGCGACCAATTTAAAGACCATCATTTTTCAGTTGTAAAAGTGCTAGTCGCTAAGCTTTTACGACGGATTTAGTGACCGAAATTTAGAGACGATTTTGTGACCAAATTTAGAGACTGAATTTAGTGACCGATTTAGTATTCTTTTTTCAGTGGCTAATTCGGTGGCTATAGTGACATAATTTTTTCGGTCACTAAATCAGTCACTAAAAGCGATTTTTTCTAGTAGTGGTAGGTTCCTTGACTCCCATCCTTTAATGAGTATGGTCGAAGACCTCGTTTTTCATCTCACAATGAGACAACTCTTTTATTAAGCCAAATAACCTCATTAATTACTAGCGTCGAAATTTTAGGATAACAAATTGCCCCCCAAAAACGTTTTTTCGACCATATTGATGAAAATATCATTTTTTTTATATTCATCTTTTCGATGCCAACTTAGGTCAGATGAAAGCATGGTTTGAAACCACCTATCCCACATTCTAAAAACTGTTGTGATTCTTCGCCCACGCGCATGACGTCATGTCATAATAGAAAAAATCCCAAAAGTCCCACCAGCCGTATCTACTGGATTTTGATTATGAGTTTTTCTTAAAACAATGCACCAAACATCTTTCACATGAACTGCCTCCTAAACACGTCAGATCCCAAGTGCCACGTGTCCCACCACCTCACATCTTTATCAAGTGGTTGGACTTCACAACCTCTCACTGTCCAAGCCTATAAATACTTTCTTCAACAAACAAAGAAACTTTTCCAAACTCTTGCCAATCTATCTCTATCTGGATAAAGTTTACTCATTTCTCTCTAAGAACCCTAAAAAACATCCATTTTCACTTCTAACAATGACGTCTTCTCAGGCCAACGTTTCCCAGAAGAAAGGTTGGAAAGCCAAAGCTTTCTGTTTCGAACAAACTCTTCAACCCTTCAACAATATCACTGACCCAAAAACAATCAAGAATCCTCAATTCGCTCCCGAACCTCTGGATAACGAAACAAGGAGCATATATCGCTCTCAGGTAATGACCCATTTCTTTGTCAATGATTGTCCTTTTATTGTGTTTGGCCCTTTAGCTACTGTACAGAGTACAAATGAGAAGTTGAAGGAGTTCTTCCGTTGCTACCGTATAACTCAACCTTTAGGGCATAAATACTTCCCTAAAGCTGATGATTCACCATCCAACCCACCTTCTCCTACTTAGCTGGACTTGAAATATCTTCATGATGGCACCAGAATGGTTAGAGCTGTAAGCCATTTTGCTGAGTTTGATCAATGGTTGGCTAGGTTGGAGAAAACTAAGGCTGACCACTGGAAAGACATAGGGATTTATGATCTTTTGATGTTGACGAAGACGCATATCCCCTACTGCCTGAACCTCATGGCCTCCTCTTTGTACTTTTGGGATTGTACCCATTATACCTTTCAAATTTCTTGAGGGATGATTACTCACTCTCTCTACGACATAGCCGCTATTACAAGGCTTCGACCTGATGGTCCCACTTATGATCCCACCATTGGTGTTGAAGACACTATAGGCTTCAACGCATCCAAGCTGACATATACTCCTTTCCTCAAACATCACTCCAAACCAAATACGGAGGTAGTCTCTAATGAAGAGCATATTGCTTTTCTGACTTTCTGGCTATCCAGACATGTTTTCTGCACCATGTCCTTGCAGGTGGCAACAAAGTATCCGCCTTTGGCAAACCAAGTTCACAAAAATAGGAAGGTTTGCTAAAGTGAACTCATTCTAGGTAGTGTCTATGAGTCTCTCTGTGAAGGGGTGACTCGATTGAGAAATTCAGACAACAACTCTGGTTCTCTGAGTCTTAATGGCCCTCTCACGCTCCTCCAACTTTGGCTAAATGCCACTTTTGAGCCTGTGCTTCCTAGAAAGGGGTAGGCTGATGAGGAATCTAGAGTGATCAGGCTCAGAAGGACTGAAGGTTTTCTCCTAGCAAAGCTCACTCCCAATGATGAAGGTGAAACCCTAAAAGGAGCCTTTTCTAGTTTCTTGATGATGTTCGTGCTTCAATATGATTTTACAGCGTCCATGGCTCCCTTTGTTGGAAGGAAGTTTGGCCCCAAATGGTTTACTAGGGGTTTCCCTAATTTTCCCACAAGGAAGCTTCATTTGGACTCTATTGCAATTTGGCAAGCCTTTTTAATTCCCAGATTCTTTATTTACAGGCTGAATGGTGGAAAACCTGACACAGTCCTTATTGCTAATCTACCTAATATGGTGTCTAGGAAATTTGGGATAAATTAGAGCTTCCCCAAATGCCTTTTTGAAAAAAAAGGCCATGTTATTTTCTCCAACAACATGTTCGACGAAGGTGATGTCGATGACATCTTCGCCAGATGGGCTCCCCAGAAGGCAGTTCTATCTCCTGTCTTCTTTCAACCTTCGACTCAATGCACCCATCTTTTCAATGATTGGTGGCGCAAGTATTACAGTGAGAACATTCTCACTGCCACCGAATTTTCTTCCCTCCTTGACCTGGCTTTTGTAAATATGCGGGAGAAGGTCAAGAAAAGTAAGCCTGCTCACATCCAAGAGATACAAGCTTTTCAAAAATACTTTGAAACTGTCTATCGACCATATGATCTTTGTCGAACCGTTCGCGAGGCTTCTGTCACTCTGAAGGAATAGTTTTTGCAAAAGATGGATAATTTGAAAATCCCTTCAAACATTCCTCGTGAGAGGCGGTATGAGGTGGTTTTTCGACTCTTTCCTCAAAATTCCCTCGACTGCCTACTGCTGATTTTTGGGTGGCACTTGCCCCTCCATTTCCAGACTGGTTTATCTATGAGGATTCAATAAAGATCCTTCAACAAAAGTCTCAGCCGAAAGCCCAAAGGGTTGTTGCGACTAAGCACACACTAGACAGTTTCAAAGGGCACCTTCACATTGGGATCGAAGATGTCCATATCGAAACCGACATATGTGAAGGTTTAAGGTTTTTACTCTCCTTTTACTAGCTGATCAATTAATGACTCTTAACCTTTATTTTATCATTTTTAATCTATTCCCAGGAAACCCATTTTCCCTAAGGGAGTGATGATTAACGAGAACAACAAAGACACCAAGGTATGCAAAATTCCTTAATTGTTAATTTATGCATTTTTACCTTCTTACATTTTGGTTATCTTTTCAGACAACTACAAAGCCCTCGACGCCCCTAAAGAAGGGTAAAAAAGCTTCTACTTCTGTAATTGTCGTCGGAGATGACTCCCTTGAGGAATAACCCTTTAGGAGAAAGAGGAAGACTGCATAGTCTCCTAGTGTCGATGGCCAACCTTCCTCCAAGGTGGTCAAAATTGTGAAAAAGATGCCTAGTGAAGGTGGTGTCGAAGCTGAACTTCCCACCCCTGTGGCGAAGCCTGGTGGCCCTCTTAAGAGTGCCAAATCTAGTCCCGACGACGAAAAGAATAAGGTACTTAACTTGGAATTTTTACCCTTTTCATTCTCTTTTTACCATCTTAACTTAACTTCCCTCCTTTTTTGACAAACTGGGATAGGCGTTGTTCAGCAGCCTTCGACTGCAACTCCTTTGCCTACAACCCTTCTAAACAGCCAAGGTGAGCCAACTTATCACCTAAAATTTGATTTTGGCTCTGGTTATAGCTTTTTGAGTGAGATTAACCAACCTATGAATATGGCAGTTGTCCATCCTCCACCGGTAGAAACCGCACCAAGCTCACCTACTAAAACTGCTACTCAGGGATCCCACACTGATGATTCAGAGCGTGAGTGTGAGAATATTTCTGACAAGGACTTCGCTGGGCAGACAAGCAGGCTTGATAAGAAGATGGACGCAACCTTTGCTGAAGGAAAAAAAGGAAGTGAGAAACACACTACATACCATGCCCCTTCCAGCCTAAAAAATAAAGAGCCAGAGACTGATGAGAACCCCAAGCTACTACTCAAGACAAAGTTGTAGACAATCCTGATCATGAGGAAGAAGAGGAGGATCATGGAGAGGAAAATGGTGAACATGGAAAGGAAATGGAGCTTGAAACGACTCAACAACCTTTGCCCGAAGGAAACCTCCTAGTTTTGAATCCTGTGAATGGGGATCGAATGGCAGCTCTGAAGTGGTTAAATCCCAGGGAATATGCCAGGAAATAACTTGGAAAGAGTCTTAGCTCTTATGGAAGCTATTCTCCGCTAGCTCATGGGGCTTATGCTCTAGATGATTTTGTCGGTCCTGTTCTCAAGAGGATAAAAGACAAATTTTTCAAGAGGCACATCCAGACCACTTTGGAAGAAGATCCCACTTCACGCCTCTGGTTGAAGGACACTTTATAGCATATGAACCTCTCAAATATTGATCCTAAGGCTTCTTCTTTCCTTCTAGAGCTGAGTGATCTGGTAAACCAGATGTCTGATGATCTCAAGTTGGTCCCAAAACTCAAAGGTATCATTGAGAAGACTGGGGTCCTGAGTATGAATGCGTGGGAGCAAGCAAGGGAGGCTGAGGATGGAATCAAAAAACTAGAGCACCAAAAGTCTAAGAGGGAAAGGAAAATAGTTGCGAATAACATATCTATTGGAGTTTGGGAGAAAGAGCTTAAAGAAATCCAGAAGAAAATTGTTGATGCCAAACAACAAAACCTTGAGCTAAGTCAAGTTGACAGCACTGAGTTGGCTGCTGAGATGAAATACACTATTGACCTTATCGACGTTGCTGAGGCTCTCAACAAGGAACTTGTTGCAGCCAAGATTGACAAGGTCTTCTGTGAAAATCGTCTTTTGATTAGCAAGGACAATTTCCTTCACTTACAATTAAGACTCCCCTTCTAGGCTTTCAACAACTTTCACCACCTCTTAGATCTTTGTGCATATAATTTTTATGTTGGCCCTGATGTGGCCTTTTATGTAATGAAAATTTTAGGGCATCATTGCTCCTTTTTAATTTGCGCTTTCTATTACTTTTCGACTTGCGTTATACTTTCTTTTACACAAGTAATATGTTAGTTTGGCCGTTGAAAACAGTCCAAAAGTCAGATGAATTCCAACATGAATTTGAATTAAAGAGTTTTTGCCTAAACTTTAATTATAACGACAACGTTCCAGATGCCTCATAATTACCTGTCACAATTCCCAATTAAAGCTGCAGCCATAACGCCTTTTTAAGATGTCATTTTCAAGGAAGCATTTGTGTACCCCTTGGTCGCCTTTTATATTGCCAATCAGCACACAACTCTCTTCCTTATAAATAACCCTTTTACTCAATCCATTATATTCATCACAACATCATGGAGGATTCTTCAAAGAAAGTTAATGGTAAAATCTCTCACAAGCAAGGCAAGAACACCACGAAGGAGGGGACTCCTCCTTAAGCTACGAGAGTGGTTAATCGCTCCATGGCTAAGGAAGGAAAGACCACTTCTCCCAAAAGGAGCCTCCCAAGAATCAACATCCAAATGATGATGAAGAAGCTGATGAAGATTGGATGAACTATCTTAACTCCCTCACTTGGGAGGATTTATAAGTCTAGGTTGTTATGTCTGGTTATTAAACCATATTTTAGAATTCTGTATTTGTAGGCCTTCTATGGCCTTTTTAATTAATGAAATTTTTTATTTTCCTATTTGAATTTCTTGAAGCATTAGCCTATATCTTTTTAAATATTTACCATTTACTTTAAATATTCTCAAGTTAGTTTCAATCTCATGAATCTCATAAGCGTTGTTGATGAATACTTTGGCAATTTGGAAATGACCTTCCCATTTAGGTGACCATTTCCCTAAAGATATATTCTTTCAATCCATGGGTAATATGACTTTCCATACTAATTCACCAATTGAAAAGGCTTTTAATTTAATCTTCTTATTATAAGATTTCTCCACTTTCCTCTTTTTCCTCTCTAATAATTCTAAGGCATGAAGTCTCGCTTCGTCGAGGTCAAGCAATTCGTCTAGCATCGTGATCCAATAGGTATCAGCTGAAATTTCATGGTGCCTTTGAATTCTTATGGACTGAAGATAAATTTCAAGATGCAAGAGAACATCATGCCCATAGGTGAGCTGAAACGATGTAGTATTGGTTGCTTCTCTGGATGAAGGTCAACATGCCCAAAGGATTTGATCCAGGGTCTTGTGTCAATTTCTTGGCTTATTACCCACATGTTTTTTAATCAACCCAATAACTATCTTGTTTGCTGCTTCGACCTGGCCATTGGCCTGGGCATAATAAGGTGTAGATGTTAAAAGTTTAAAGCCCATTTCTGTGGAAAAATCTTGCATCTTTTGACTAGTAAACACATATCCTTGATTTATAGTAATTGTTTCTGGAATCCCATATCTATATATGATATGTTTCTGAATAAATTCAGTGACATCTTCTTGATCGACATTTGTCAATGGAATAGCTTTGACCCATTTGGAAAAATAGTCAATTCCTACCAAAATGTATTTGTGATTTTTTGAATATGTTGGTCGAATTTCTCCAATTAAGTCTAAAGCCCATCCTCTAAAAGGCCAAGGTTTCACTATAGAGTGAAATTCGCTTGCAGAGACATGTTGGATGCCAGTGTGTACTTTACATTCTTGACATCCTCTGGAAAATTCTATGTAATATTTCAGCATAGCAGGCCAATATACACCTTGTCGAAATAAAATCGACTTCATTTTATCACCTAATTGATGTGCTCCATATGCCCCACTATGGACAGTCGAAAGAGCTAAATATGTTTCATCCTCACTAAGGCATTTAAGCAATATTCCTTCAGCATTCTTTTTAAATAACTCATTCCCTAATAGCACGTAACTTAAGGCTTAGTATTTGATTTTCCTGTCTGTCGAAGCTGTTGGATTTTCTAGGTAGTCCATTAAGGCTTTCCTCCAATCTTTTTCACTTATGCTATCGACCATCAGTATTACAAAGTTTTCTTCATCAACATACCCAAGCTTAGCGTCTTCTAAATATGATAGGGATAAACCTACTGACACAACTTTTCCTCTAACCTTAATTGCATTCTGTAATTTTTCTTTTGAAACTCTATATCCTGATGCAATCTGAGCCAAGTCATTTGAGACTTGATTTTGTAATATAGGAATGTGTCGAAAGGTGACTGTTTGAATTTTTTTCAACAATCTATTTACCACAACAAAGTACATAATTAATTTTTCCTTTATGCACTTGTATTCTTTGGTGAATTGTTTTATTACCAACTCTGAGTCTCCCATTATTTCGACATGAGTTCTCCCCAGTTCTAACAATACCTCAAGTCCAGCTATCAAAGCTTCGTATTCAGCTTCATTGTTGGAACAATGGCCTTCAATTTTGTACTTGAGTGTTACTGGAATTTTATTAGGAGAAATAACAAGTATTCCAATTCCAGTCCCATTTCTGTGACTAGACCCGTCGAAGTATAGTTTCCAGGGTTCAATCTCCAGATAATTCAAGGGACTTTCATTTATGGAGTGGTTAACTATAAATTCTGCAACCACTTGCCCTTTAACTACTTTCAAAGGTTTATAAGTTAAAGAGTATTCAATTAATGCTAGTGCCCATTTCCCAATTCGACTATACAAAATAGGTTTAGACAACATACGGTTAATAACATCAAAACGTGAAGAAACATAAACATCAACTGGCTTTATATATTGCTTCAATTTAGTACAAGAGTAATACAAACATGGGCACAATTTCTCTATCATACAATACTTAGTTTCTGCATCATTTAAAACTCTACTAAGGTAATAAATGACTCTTTTGACACCATCATCATCCTATTGTGATAACATACTCCCTAAAGTTCTATCTGAAGCAGATATGTACAGCCTCATACTTTTCTCTCTACACGGTGGAGAAAGAATTGGAGGATGACTCAAGTACTCCTTGATCTTGTCGAAGGCTTCTGGTTGATCTTGCCCCCACTGAAATCCTTCCTTGCTCATACGAAGCAAGGGTGAGAAAGCTTGAGTCTTTCCACTCAGGTTTGATATGAACGTCCTTAGGAAGTTGATCTGGCCTAAGAGTGATTAGAGCTCCTTCTTTGTCAAAGGTGCTTTAGCCCCCATAATAGCTTTAGTCTTATTCTGATTGATTTTGATCCCTTTTTTATGGACCACAAATCCCAAAAAGTCCCATGCCTGCACACAAAAAGAACATTTAAAAGGATTCATTTTAAGACCATGTTTTCTAATTCTTTTAAAAGAACGTCGAAGATGACTAACGTGATCTAGTCCAGAAATGGACTTTACAACTATGTCATCTATATAAATTTGCATAAACGTATCTATGAAATCATGAAAGATGGAATTCATTGCTCTTTAGTAAGTTGCCTCTGCATTTTTTAAACCAAAAGGCTTGACTACCCATTCATAGGTGCCCAAGTCCCATGGGCATCGAAAATCAGTTTTAGGGACATCTTCCTCAGCAATGAATATCTGATTGTATCCTGAGTAACCATCTAGCATACTTAAGTACTCATATCCTGCAGGAGAATCAATTAACATTTCTGCCATAGACATTAAATATTCACCTTTAGGGGTTGCAGAGTTCAGATCTCTAAAGTCTATGCATACCCTTAAAGAGCCATTCTTTTTAATCACTGGTACGATATTGGCTAACCATTCGACATACCTAGCTGTGTGAATGAACTTGCACCGAAGCAACCTCTCAATCTCCTCTTTGATTTTGGTGAATATCGATGGGGCGAAGCTTCTTGGATTTTGTTTGATAGGCTTCTTCCCAGGTTTGATTGGTAGCTTATGTTCGACAAGCTCCCTCTTCAAGCCATGCATTTCCTCATAGTCCCAAGCAAAGCAATCTTTAAATTACTTCAGCAAGTTGACTACTTCGACCTTGAGTTCTGGGTCGAGATTGGTACTAATGTAAGTAGGCCTTTTCGACTCCCCATCTCCCAGGTCTATTTCTTCTAAGGGGTCCTGAGCCATCATTTTAGTACTTTCTAACATAGGATCCTTTTCGAATCCCAAAGGCTCATTGTGATAAATTGCGTCAAGCCTATGGTCTGAATCTTCTTGACCCTTATTTGGAGGCTCTTGGTCAAAATCCCTTATAGGATATTCTTCTACAAATTATGTAATGGCTCCAACAACTATTTCACTTCATGCAGCCTCTAAGGCTGCTTGTATTCTTGTTTCAGCCACATAGGCCGAAATCCTTTTTAAGGCGTCGAAGTCAGTCATTATTATTGTCTTCACTTCCCCAGCCTGTTGACCGAATTTCAGGCTCAGGGAAATATGGTGGGAGGTTACCTAGTTCTCCTACAACCTCTCTATCCCAGCGGAATCCTTCAACGGGATGAAGGCTTAGTGTGTAGTATGCGTGATCATCCGGTGTGAACTCGAATGTTGCTGGTGCACATGGGCCAATGTGTGCTAAGTTCTTGTCAAACTCTAAACCTTCCACATGATTAACTGGTACTTTGAAGTACCCTTGATCAGCTTCAATTTTTTCGATGATGCCATCTGGTCCAAATGGTAACCCTCTAATGCATTGAAGATGGCATTGCACCTATGCCATGTATCCACTCCATCCCTAGATAAAGGTTATAGTTGGCCTTACTTTTGACCACCATAAAGAGAGTGGGTCTGGTGACTATTTCCACAGTTAAGTCCACCTGCAGGACCCCCATAGTAGGTCCAGTTTTGCCTTCATAGTTTGATAGGACTAAGTTATGAGGCTTGAGGTCTGTGTCAAACTTGCCATTCTTGGGCAGCAAAAAGTGTGGCATAATGTTTACCGTGGCACCACAATCCACCAAGATTTTGTTGATTGCCATATCTTCCACCTTACCGGTGATATATAGAGGCTTTATATGCCCCCTCATGGCTTCAGTAGGTCGTTCAAAGAAAGCATTTTGCTCTTCGACACACCCCTTATTCATGATATAGTAACACACTAGTTTGTGCGCAACCATTTTTGCCTCAGTATTGGCATCCAAATTGTCAACTTCAGTGACACGATCGTACTCTCTGGGCATAACTGAGACCATGTTCTCCAAGACATCAAGAGATGCTTCAGATTCACACTCAAAATTATCTGTCATTTCTTCATCTTCAATAGCTTTCAATTCAACTTTGATTTCTTCTATGATTTTAGCTCCCTTGTTCTTAGATGAGTATCCTTTGTGCCCCACAAGAACTTTTTTAGTTACTTTTGTTTTGAGGTTATTTCCCTCTTCATGAATCACATTCGTGCTTGATTCAACAACATATTTTTTGGAAGCCTCTCTTTGAGCCTTCCTTCTTCGTTGCTCTCTGCGCCACTATGACCTGGACATAGGATTTTTACCCTTATAATTCTCAGACACATATTCATATTTATTCGACGTCCTGATCTCCTTTCTATATCCCATCGAAGGTCCTCTTTTGACGTAAAAATTCTTCCATCTCTGGGTTCCCTTTCTATTTGACTCATTGGGTTTATACCATTTTTCAACAGGGACTTCCCCACTTGGATTAAATTAGGGACACTTCGACTTGAGGGGTTGGGTTTTGTGACCCTGATCAGCACACCTTGGGTCGAAATGCCTTGGCTTTTGATCAGATTTTAGCTGTTGCTTTCTACTAACCTTATCAACCTTCTGAAGGCCTTTGGCATCTTCTTTGTCGAAGATAGAGTTGCATCTTGGACACAACATACTTCTGACTTCTTGTTTTGACATATCTATAAGAAGTCAACAATGGTCTCGTCCTCTTTAGGATAAGACTTCTTGTAGTGATCCTTTTGAGGCACTACAACATCAGCCTGTACTACTTTGTCATCAGTAATTTCAACCATATTAACATTGACTTCATCCTTAAGTTCCATTTTAGAGAAGTCTAGGTCAAGACCATCAGCTGCCCCATCTCTCTTAGTGAAACTTTCAGCAGTTTCTTTTGTAATAAATGGGGGTTTTACTTCTTCGCCTCTCCCATCTGGGCCAGTAGTGACCCCTACATTGAACCTCTCGACATCTGGTGATGTCTTGAAGAACCCTTCAGCAGACATACATATAAATGCTCTAATTTCCCCTCAATCAACTCTCTTTCAACCATGATTATCGTAGCATCATGGACAGAGTATTCAGAAACTTTGACCAACACATGATCCCCCATGGCTTCAACTAACTCGAGGTTGTCGTTGTCATCAGCATCTTGTTCAACAACATCAATCAAATTTACTGATGTAGGTTCAGAATAATTTGCCTCATCCACTTAAAGAGGATCAATATCAATCTTCATCTGTGCCTTTGGCTTATCTCCAATTTTGAGCCTTCCCTCCTGCATAACATTTTGCAGCAAATCCCTGAAAAGAAAATATTGAGAAGTTTTATGGCCCAAATATATATGGTATTTACAAAAACCTCTTTTCTTTCGTTGATATAAAGGTTGCATTTTAGCGCCTGGTGGCACAAGTATTTGGCCATCCTTAACTAATAAATAAAAAATTTCGTCACACTTAGTAACGTCGAAAGTATATGTTTTCTTCGGAAATCTGTCGTTCTTTTCGGTTTCGACAGGGTTTTTTTCCATTGGAGGGAACTAAGAGTTTGCAGGAATAAGGAGGACCCTGCTTAAGTTCAGCTAGGTCTATCTCATTATCCTCCAAAGGTACACATTCATTATGAACATTTTCGACCTTGTCTTGATAGTCTACGTAAGTTATCTTCTTATGTTTCTTCGCCCTAGCTTTCTCATCCTTAAGACGCTCAATCTGTCGAACTCTATCTGCTAACTGGGCCATATCTCTCAGGTACTGGGTATCAAGCTTTTTCCTGATAGAGTAGTCAAGGCCACCAACAACCATTTAAAAAAATTCTTGCTCAGGTACTTGTGTGAAGCATTTGGCTTTAAGTATTTGAAACCTGTTCAAATAATCATCAATAGATTCATTGAACTTCCTATTAACACTAGCCAATTATTTTTGGCTAATATTGGTTTGTCCCATATAGAACTGCTCATGAAACAAACGTTCTAATTGAGTCTAATTGCATATTGAATCGAGTGGCAACGTAGTAAACCAAGTGAAAGCATTCTTGGTAAGAGAGCATGGAAAATCTTTAATCCTTAGACTTTTGTCATTCGCTAGCTCTCCTGCTTCTATCATATATCGCATCACATGTTCGACTGTTGATTCAGTCGTATCTCCTGACAGCTTGATAAACTTAGGGACCTTTGTCCTAGGAGGAAACTCCACTTGGTGAATATAATCCACTATTGGTGAAGTGAAGTTTGTCCTGGCAAAACTTGTGTTTATGCCACTCTTAGCCATTATTCGTTCAACCATGGCTGCCAAGTTATTCTCTGCTACCAAATTATTCTGACGAACTTGTTGAACCACATGTTCTGCATCTTGATGCCTGTTTACCACTCTTACTCTTGGTTCTTCTTCTTTTGGGATTTGCCTCTGATTCATAATAAGTTCTAATTCAAATGGTTTGACCATTGGCGGATGTTCCTGATCTTGTGGGTGCATAGTATCTTCCATATTCACCACTTGATTTGGACATCGAGGTAGTGATGGAACTTCCATGAATTCTACTATGCGTGCCATTTGGGTCACCATATGTTGATTCGTCTGGGTTGTATTCGGAATAAAAGGTTGAAAAACCTCTCCCATAGTTTGGGATAGAGTGTGAACCATTTGTATGTTGCTCTCATCCATTTGCTGCCTCAAATAGGCTGCGAACTCATTTGTCAAAGTATGACTCTGCGTTGAATGCCCCAACACACCAATTTGGTTATTCCTTCTCGTGTTTACCGCTGAACCATATTCCTACAATGGTGAAGGAACAACCTGATCTGAATAGATAGGAGGCGCATTTTTAACTCCTGCCATTGTAGTGGTTGATGTTTCAAAGAGTCTAGGAAATTTCTGAGCAAGAGTAGGTCCATAGGGCTTAAATGCAGTCGAACATGGTGGTGGAGTTTGCACGTTTGGCCCAATATACTCCAACACTGGTTGCGAGTAAGGCCTATAGATTGTTTCTCCAGGACCTGTCGAAAGGGTTGGTTCTGACACCACTATTGGTGTTGTCGAAGCCCATGTCGAAGGAATGAAGACTGGTATGCCCTCACTTCTTGACACAACTTGTACATCTGTACTGCGAGCATTTGAACTGCTCACTTGAGGATTCGACCCATTTGTTGCGGGGATTGAATCACTTGTATTTCCCTGGCTAGATTCCATCCTTCTTATGTTTCTCCTTCTTGGTATATAGTCATTTGTATTGGCTACTTTCCCAATTCTCAAATGCATGCACAAGAGTAACCGTCTGTTCGACCAATATGCCCATGTATAGAGAGTTATAACACAAGAAAGTTACAAAATGGAAGCTATAAAACTTCTAAAAACAGTTACTTAGCACTGTCCCACTGGGCGTGCCAATTTCTTTACCCCTAAAATTGGTAAAAAAACCATTGGTACTCTAAAGATACCTAAAGTACCCTCAGTTACTCGCAGGATCGACCAGATTGATCCTAGGACATGTGCTAAGAACGGGGCTTGCATTGTTTGCAATGTTTTTGGGAAAAAGGGTATTTGAACCCTTTAACAGGATCCAAAGCTTGTTTTAAAAAGAAAATGAAATAAAAGGAAAAGACTTTCAAAGTAAAGGAATGTAAAGACAATACTTGAAATTTAAATGAAATATAAAGACAAGGCTTGAAACTTAAATGAAATTTAAAAAACAAGGCAAGAAAAGTAAATGAAAATTTAAAGACAAGGCAAGAAAAGTAAAAACGCTGGAAAAGTAGAGTGCTTGAATTGTAAAAGAAACACAGTAAATTGCATGAAAGATTAATTGATTTAAAAGATAAATTTCTTTAAAGATAAATTTGACATTGAAGATAAAGTGGTGGTGTTTCAATCACGTACATTCTCACTGCACTCATTTCTCTACACACGGATACTTTGAGTCTAGAGAGTTACTAGAACATATGATTTCCACATAATTATTCACATACTAAACTTAGCTATTTATATTCATTACAAAGTAACCGCTTTCGACGGTTTCTTCCTAAAACTATCCTAAGATGGTGACACTTGTCCCACTACCTGTTGAAGAAGCTTCATCTTGCGCCACTTGTCCCTGTATTTGAATTGAAGATCACCCATTTTCCCTCCAACTTTGAATGTGTAAAGACCATGGGTAACTGCCATATACGTCGAATGCACTTTTGGTCGAATCCTCCCAACACTTAGAAAATATTCCAAACTTAGAATTTCTCCAAGTATGAAACTTGTAGGTAGGTTCCTTTGACTCCCATCCTTTAATGAGTAAGGTCGAAGACCTCATTTATCAGCTCACAATGAGACAACTCTTTTATTAAGCCAAATAACCTAATTAATTGCTAGCATCGAAATTTAGGGATAACACCTGCTCTCTCAAGTAATGGAACCTCATTTGGATATGTTTTCTTCTTTCGTATGCTATCTCATTCTTTTCTAGGTTGATGTCTGACATGTTCTTGATCTTCATGGTCATTACTCCATGATTCTTCCTTATAATTTCACCTATTACATTAATCATCCATGTTGTTTTGCATGCACATAGAGAAGTTGCTATGTATTCTGCCTCACATGATGATAAAGCTACTACCGGTTCATTTCTCGAACTTCACGCGACTATCACACCACCTAACATGAACACATATCTTGCTGTCAAATTTCTATCTTCAACATCACTACACCAACTAGAGTCAGTGTAGCCCACAAGCTTGAATTTTTTCCTTCATCGACCGAAGGAAACAAAAATCATAATCGAGTGTTCCTTTGAGATACCTTAGTATCCTCTGGGTGGTTGCAAGAAGAGATACCTTTGACTTATGCATGAATATCCTAACCATGCCTGCACAATAGTCTAAATTTGGCCTTGTGTGACAAAGGTATCAAAGTGATCCAATGAGTATTCTATATTGCGTTAGGTCGACACCATCTTCAGTCGATTCTTTTATCAGTTACAATATGGTCTCGGCAAGAATCAAAGTTGGGTTGAAATCTTGCATCTCAAATCGCTCTAGTATTTTGTCTGTATATCTTCTTTGGTGCATCATTAAACCTTTACTACTCTTGTAGAATTCGATACCAAGAAAGTATGATATATTTCCCATGTTTTAAATTTCAAAATCCTTAGTTAAGTCATGTTTGAAATCTTTGATCTCCTGCTTGCAACTTCCTGTTATCAACAGATCATCGACATAGAGACATGGTATAAGCAGTTCACTCCCGCTTCTCCTGACATACACATCATGCTTTGTCGTGCACTTCTTAAAGTCTTTCTCTCTAATAAAGACGTCTATTTTCTTGTTCCAAGATATTGGAGCTTGTTTCAGTCCATATAAGGCTTTTTGTATCCTGTATACTTTCCTTTCTTAGTATTGTTTCACAAGCCTAATTGGTTATTTTACATACACTTCTTCATCTAGGCGGTGATTAAGGAATGCACATTTCAAGTCTAACATTTATACATATTGGCTACACCAAGAACCAACTTGATAAATTTAATTCTAGCTATTGGTGCACAAACTTCATCATAATCGATTCCTTGTTTATGAAGTAACCCATTTTCTAGAAGTCTTCCCTTATGTCAAATTACTTCACATTTTGGATTCAACTTGACTTTATATACCCACTTCACATAAATTGCCTTCTTCCCTTTTGGATTTCAACTAGTGACTAGATATCATTGTGTTCTATGGATTTTATCTCATCCATCATATCTTTCATCCACCTTGAATCTTTCAATGTTTTAGCTGCATCGATTGGCTCAATATCTGCATAAATGGAATAATCTTATGTGATTACACATTCTTGTAGTTTGGCAGGCATGTTTCTTGTTCTCTGAGGTCTGCTTGTGTTATCTTGACCTTTAACAACTTCTTATCTAACTCTCTAACAACTTCACTAGTTGATTCATCACAAAAGATTCTCACTGAATCCTTCTTGATGTTCTTAGTCCAATCCCAATCCTTAAGCTCAACTACGTTCACATCCATGCTGAACATGACTTGCTTGTTTTTTGGGTCGAATAATATGTATCCACCAATCGAATGATATCCCACATGGATCATCTAACTCGACTTATCATCCAACTTCCTTCTCTGCTAATCTGTCACATGTCTATTTGTTATGATTTAAAACACCTTCAAATGGCTTAAACTAGGTTTGACACCAGACCAACATTTTTTTTGGTGTGATGCCTTCAAGCATCTTTGTCAGACATCTGTTTAGTATGTATGTTATAGTCGACACAACCTCGCCTTATAATTTATTTGGTAGATACTTGTCTTTAAACATACTTTTCACCATATTCACAATGGTTATGTTCTATATTTCAGCATTACCATTTTGTTGAGGAGTTTATGGTGGCACCACCTCGTGCATAATTCCTTCTTTGGTACATAGTGTGTCTAAATCTTTCGACACATACTATCCAACTCCATCTGTCCTTAGAACCTTAATATTGGGAAATATGTGGAGTTGAAAGTATCAATGGGCGACTAGAAGGATTTTCGAGAAGTCAATTTTCAATTCCTTAATGTTCCTTTCAGAAGCATCTACAACTACTCAAGGTGTGAGATAACACTAGAAATGGGGGGGGGGTTGAATGGTGTTTTGAAAAATAATTGCTATAAGAACAAACTCAGTCAAATAAAAGAATAGAGAAATAAAGAAAGAACACAAGAATTTACCATGGTTCACTTGTCAACCACAATCTACTTCCAGTCCACCCGCCAAGGTGATTTTGCCTTCAACAAGGACTTAATCCTCAATAATCTCAACAAATTACAATCGCACAACAAATTTGTGACTAACAACCACTAAAACCCTCAACCTTAGTCTTCCTAAAGCTCCTGACCAGGTCCTTTAGGGAATGCATACAACAGTTTGCTACAAGGTTTGTTTACAAATAAATGCTTCTAAAATAAGCAAGTGTAAACACAAATTAAGAGCTTTTAAAGCTTGATACTACAAATGAAATTTGAAAGTTTGATCTTTGTAGTCTTGCATAAAAGATATTGCAGTGTTCTTCATTTTGGTTCTTCAAATGAAAATCCTTATATAGGTGCTTAAGAAATATATCTGTTACATCACTAATGGCAAAAAGGAGTGTCGTTACTGAGGTTTAAAAATAGTACACACAATCTTCCTTCGTTTACCACCGAATCATGATAATGGAGTAGTGGAATTGATAGTGGAACAAAGTGTCTTTGTACTATTGTACTATTCTGTCTTATCCGTTAATTCTTATCTTCTAATATTCAACAGCTTCTGGTTGATAAATGTGTGAAGCATGAGCAGAGAGAACAATAACACTTGATCCTATTTATCAAAATGTCAGAGGATTATAGTTTAGAGATGTATTGAAGCATGAGTTGATAAAAGGATCTCTCTTAATATTTATTCTTATCTTCAAAACTTCACGGGCTTCTGATTGATAATTGTATTGAAGTATGAGTTCTTCAGAATCTCAAGTCTTCAGTCTTCAGAACTTCAGCACTTGTGTTTGAAACCCTTGTTCTTCAGAACTTCAAGTCTTCAGAGTCTTTCCGCACTTGGTCTTCAGATCATTCTGTCTTCAGAACCTCAAGTCTTTAGAGTCTTTAGCATTTGGTCTTCAGAACATTGTCGTATCAGAGTCTTACTCATTCAGAATACGAATCCTAGAAAACATTGCAACAACATCAAATTTCTCAAGATCTTTCTGATGAGTTGGCACTTGAGCAGTCTTGCTTCCAATTTGCGCATATGTGGATATTATCATATCAGAACCTTCGATTTTCAAGAACTCCCTCACAGTTATAACTTGTTTGTCAGTCTTACATAATAACAAACGTTAGAGTATCAAAATTGCCTTCACTTAAATACTTCGTTGTTATTATCATAACATAAAATATTGAGCAGAACCAAATCTTGTTCTCACAATATCCCCCTTTTTGATAATTACCAAATCATGTATTTTGAAGATCCAATTTTGTACGAGATGATAAATGGGTATTGACATAAGATGAGTTCAGAATAATCTTCCATTTATCAGACACTCTCCCCCTGATTATGACAATTCCAAAATTTTATTTATGCTTGTTCAGACTCTCCCTCTGATCCCAAGACTCATAAAATAGAAATTTTGAGTTTCCAATTCACAAGATTGAAAAGAATACTTCCTTTTCTCTATTCAACAAAATATGACTAAAACACCAATCTCTATCGCAGATCTTGGGTTCTATCAGAACTTAGATGATCAAGATTTGGCCAACGCCAGATCTACAAAACTTCCCCAAATAATACTCCCCATTTTTGTCATAATAAAAAAGGTTTTAAAAAAAATTCAATTAAACATAGACAAATATAATCATAAGTGATATGTATCATGTGTTTTTCATTGTTGAAAATAGTATGAATATAACGATGTTTCCATCGAAATTATAGTAAGTAAGAGTAGGTTCATAAAAACATTAGAAGAGTATTGTTGGTATTCATTCAGAAAATCTCGCTCATTAAATCACAATTCTCATCGTGTCACTAATAAATATGATTTAGCAAATCATTTTTATGTGCGTAGTGAACACTTTGCTTTGTCTCAAGTTAAGTCAGAACTTAACTTAGTTACTGAAGTAAGCATCTTCTAACTAGTAGAAGCCTCTCTCAAAACTTTCACAACTCCAAATTTGCTTGAAGTCAGAACCTGCATTTTACACAAGGTCTAAGCATTTTATGAAAAGTATTTATTCTGGACAATTGCCCATATTTAAATTCTTTAGATTGAAAATAAATATATCTTCAACCAATGTTTTTGTAAAGATATATGCCCATTGATGTTCTGTATCTATGAATTTTAACGTTAAAATTCCCTTCTGAACATAGTCTCTGATAAAATGATGTTTTATCTCAATGTGCTTAGCTCTTGAGTGTAAAATAGGATTTTATTCAAACAAATAGCAGTTGTGTTATCATAGAAGATAGGAATATTACCCTCATTTATCTAAAAATCCTTGAGTTAATTCTTCATCTAGAGCATTTGAGTGCTGCATAAAGATGTTGAGATGTATTCTGGTTCTGCTGTAGATAGGGCTATTGTTAACTGCCTTTTGCTAGCCCAAGAGATAAGATTGTTTCCTAAAAACTGACAGTTTCCAGAAGTACTTTTCATTTCGATTCTATCTCCGACATAGTCTGCATCATAATAACCAGATAGTGTATATACTGAAGTCTTCTTATAGAACAGGCCCAGATTTATTGTTCCCTTGATATACCTCAAGATTTTCTTGACGACTGTCTAATAAGTTTCCCTGGGTTCAATTTGAAATCGGGCACACACACAAAAATATAACAGAATATCTGGTCAAGAAGTTTTTAGATACAAAAGGGATCATATCATTCCACAATAAAGCTTCTGACACACTTTAGAACTTGCTTCTTCTTTCTCCATAATGCATGTTGATACATAAGGGTTTTGGAAGATTTGCTTTCAGACATCTCAAACTTCTTCAATAGTTTTCTGGCATATTTTATTTGGTGAATGTATGTTGCTTATGGACGTTGATCAATATGAATTCCCTTAAAGAATTTCAGTTCTCCCATCAAGCTCATTTTGAATTATGCATGCATTAACTTAGAAAATTCTTTGTACAAAACAAGATTAGCAAAACCAAAAATGATATCATCAAAATAAATCTATACAATAAGAATATCATTCTTAAATGTTTTGCAAAAGAGTGTAGTATCAACCATTCCTCTGGTGAAATCATTTTCCAACAGGAATGTACTGTCTTTCATATGAAGCTCTGGGAGCTTGTTTCAGACCATACAATGGTTTCTTTAGCTTAAAAACAGAATCAAGATTTTTAATATCCTCAAAAACAGGAGGTTAATGAATGTACACTTCCTCAGATATATATCCATTTAAGAATGCACTCTTAACATCCATCTGATATAATATGGTGTTATGATTTACATCAAAAGAAACTAATTAGCAATTAAAGTCTAACCTCGCGACTGGAGAAAAGTTTTTAGTAATAATCAATTCCTTCTTGATGACTATAACCCTGTGCAACTAGTCGATCCTTGTTTCTTACTACTCCACCTTTCTTATTTAGCTTGTTTTTGAAGATCCACTTGGTTCCAATGACATGAATACCTTTAGGCTTCGGAACAAGATCCCATACGTTATTTCTGGTGAACTGGTTCAACTCTTCTTCCATCGCCAGAACCCAATCATTGTCTTTGAGAGATTCCTCTGTAGTTGTTGGTTCAATTAGAGACACCAACCCTTGAAGAATTTCTTCGGATGGTCTAAAAGCGGAACTGGTTCTGACTGGGGTATATTTGTCTCCAGTATTAGTTCTTCATAATGAGAATCTCTGAGTCTATTATTCTTCTGTGTTGAAATTATCATTTGTTCTAGTGAGGGAGTCTCTGATTCTTTAAATTTTACTTCTTTCTCTTCTTCTCCCTCCTTGGGTTTTGAGAAGGTGATTTTTAGATCTGCAAACTTTTCAACTGGCTCTGAATTTTCAGGGCCAGGCTTATCATTGAATCTAACATGAATTGATTCCTTCACAATTATTTTCTCTGTGTTGTATATTTTGTTGCCTTTAGAGCGTTCAGAATATCCGAGCAGCAAACATTTATGTTCTTTGGAGTCAACATATAACATATTAATCCAAAAGGATGGAAATAAGAAATGTTGGGCTTTCTTTTCTTCCACAATTCATAGGGAGCCTTATCAATTTTGCAATTATTTTCATTTTTCACTTGTGAACAAAAGGTAGAGAATACAAAATCTGACTCATCCTTGTGTTTTATGAACTTGACCCATGTCCACGGACTATAATCATCCATAATGACTAGTCCATACTTCTTTCCATTAATTGACGTAGTTTTCACCAGTCCAAACAAATCAATGTAAATAAATTCTAGTGGTCTTGAGGTTGTCACAACATTCTTTACCTTGAAGGAAGTTTTTGAAAAATTTGCCTTAATGACAAGCCTCACAAATAGCATATGAAAAGAACTTCAGATTTGACATGCCTCTGACTAGATCTAGTTTATTTAGCTGAGAAATCCTCCTCAAGCTAACATGACCTAGTCGGCGATGCCAAATCCATTTCTCTTCGAAAACAAACATAAGACATTTTACATTTTGATCACTAAGATCAGAGAATACGATCTTGTAAATTTTGTTCTTCCTCTTTCCACTAAACATAACTGATCCATCTGTCTAACTCACAACTTTGTAACATTGTTGATTAAATACAATATCATAGCATGTGTCACTAAGTTGACTTATTGACAATAAATTATGTTTTAGACCATCAACTAACCAAACATTTTTAATGGAAGGAATTTTATTGTTAACTACTGTACCTACATTTATGATTTTACCTTTCTAATTCCCTCCAAAGGTGACATTTCCTTCGGGCTTAAGTTCCAGGTTTTGGAACATACGCCTTTCTCCCTTCATATGTCGTGAGCACCACTGTTCAAGTACCATGATTGGCGTGTCAACTGTGTTGTTAAGGATACCTGCAACATATATTATTTTGTCTTTAGGTATCCATATCTTGGGTCTTGTATCGTTAGTCTTCCAAAGGTTCTTGCAAATAGTGGGTCTTCGTGCAGATTGATAATCAAAAGGAATCTAAACTTTGTGTAAATGTTTTAGTTTAGATTATTGTGTCTGTGTATTTATGTGAATCAACTCAAAACTTCCAAGTTTGGTACCGGAAGGTACAAACTAATCATATATAGGTATAATCTTCAAAGGTTTTGTTTCATCGTGTTTAACAAACTCTTTGCTTCCAAAATTTAACCATTACGGCTGACACCGTAGATCATCAAAGAAATCTTGCTTCTATCTCTGTTCTTAGCTAGAAATTGTTGGAAGGCTTTATCATACTTGTTGATGCAACTAGTATCAGAGACCTTGGTCAATAACTCTTCTTCTAGACATGAATTTTTATTTTTCAAAATAGTGTTTTCATTTTTCAAAGATTTTTTTTTCATCTAGAGAAGAATTACTTTGTTTCAGCTTATCTATTTCTTCCATAGTAATTACATGGACGTGTTTAAGATCCTTGTACATACATTGGAGTTTGTGATAGCTTTCCAACATTTCAGAGAGACATGTTTCTAATTCACTACGTGTAAGTTTAGAAAATACCTCATATGTGTCTGAATCTGATTTTGATGTTGTTCTTTCCTTAGGTTTTTTAGGACCGTCAGAACTTGTTTTTGCAACAAAAGCGACATTTGCATGTTTTTCGTCAGAATCTCCTTCATCAGAACTCTTCCCTTTGCATGGGCGACATTCTTCTTAGAACTCTTCTCCTTCTTGAGAAGCTTTAGACAGTCAATTCTGAAGTGTCCTAGTTCATTACACTCATAACAAACAGGCTCTCTTCCAAAACCTCGTCTTCTTTGCCCTGATGGTTCTGATTGAATGTTGTTTCTTCTAGAACCTCTGATTCTATCATATCTATTTTTCCATACTCTATTGAGTCTTCTAGATATCAGAGATAGTTCTTCTTCATAACCAATGTCAGAACCATCTGACTCTTTTTTGACTTTGCATGTCTCTGTCTTCTCAGTCTTCGACATTAGAGAAACATATTTAATATTCCTTTGAGGCTCATATTTCTATAACTCGATCTCATGACTTCTTAAAGAACTAATGAGTTCTTCAAGACATAGACTGTTCATATCTTTTGCTAGCTTTAAGGTTGTTACCATGATCAACAATAAAGTATCCTTTGTCTAATACTCTCAGCCCAACAACAAGCATCTGGAACCTGGAGAACATTATTTCAAAAGTTTCATCTTCCTCCATTTGAATGCTTCATACTTTTGAATCAAGGCAAGATACTTGGTATCTTTTTCACTTGCACATTTCATTCGTGAGTCATTTGAAGAGAATCAAAGACTGACTTGGCAGTTTCTTTGCTAGTTATCTTCTCATACTCCGTATAAGAGATAACATTAAGCAAAATCGTCCTTGCCTTGTGATGGTTTTTGTACTCCTTCTTCTGTTGATCGCTCATAGAACTCCTTGCGAATTTCTTCCCGGTAGCATCTACTAGATGTGTGTAGCCTTCGACTACCATAACCCATAGGTTTAAATCGTAATCAAGATAGAAACTCTCATTTCTATCTTTCTAGTAATCAAACTTCTCGCCATCAAAAATCGGTGGTTTGGCGTTGTAATGATCTTTTTCATTAGATGTTGAGGTTGAGGTTGATGTAGTAGGGGTGGCAATAATATCAAAATAAAATCACACAAAAATGTTGGATCGGTACTGACATGATTAAGTATATGATAACTCAATATCACAATCAGAACCGGAGCTCTGATGCCAATTGAAGGTGTGAGAAAACACTAGAAAGGGGTGGGGGTTGAATGGTGTTTTGAAAAATAATCTCTATAAGAACAAACTCAATCAAATAAAAGAATAGCAAAAGAAAGAAAGAACACAAAAATTTATCCTGGTTCACTTGTCAAACACAAGCTACCTCCAGTCCACCTGCCAAGGTGATTTTGCCTTCAACAAGGACTTAATCCACCACAATTCAACAGATTGCAATCACACAATAACTATGTGACTAACAAACACTAAGACCTAAAACCTTAGTCTTTCTAAAGCTCATGACCTACACTAGTTCCTTTAGGGAATGCAAACAATAGTTTGCTACAAAGTTTGTTTACAAAGAAGTACTTTTGAAATAAGAAGATGTAAACATAAATTAAGAGCTTTTGAAACTTGATACTACAAATTAAATTTGAAAATTTAAGCTTTGTAGTCTTGCATAGAATATATTGCAGTGTTTGTCATTTTACTTCTTCACTTGACAATCCTTATATAGGTGCTTGATAAGTATATCTATTACATCACAACTGGCCAAAAGGAGTGTCGTTATTGAAGGTGAAAAATAGTACACACAATTGTCCTTCTTGTACTACCGAATCCGGATAATGGGGTAGTATAATTGATAGTGGAACTAAGTGTCTTTTTACTATTGTATTATTTCCTCTTATCCGTTAATTCTTATCTTCTGATCTTCAGCGGCTTCTGGTTGATAAATGTGTGAAGTATGAGCAGAGAGAAGAGTAACACTTAATCCTATTTATGAAAACGTCAGAGGCTTTTGGTTGAGAGATGTATTGAATCATGAGTTGATAAAAGGATGTCTCTTGATCTTGATTCTTATTTTCAGAACTTCAGGGGCTTCTGATTGATTATGGAATTGAAGCATGAGTTGAGATAAGAATGGCGGGTTCTTCAGAATCTCAAGTATTTAGTCTTCAGAACTTCAACACTTGTCTTCGAAACTCTTGTTCTTCAGAACTTCAAGTCTTTAGAGTCTTTCCTCACTTGGTCTTCAGATGATTTTGTCTTTAGAACCTCAAGTCTTTAGAGTCTTTAGCATTTGGTCTTCAGAACATTGTCGTATCAAAGTCTTACTCATTCAGCCATCTTTGAGCCATAAACATCCACCCGCTAAGATGTTGCTAATCCATAAGGAGGTAAAGAGGTAATATAAGTCGCAAATAGCCCACCCATTTATGTTTTCTTTCTTATTTTATACTAAATGCTATTATTATATAATTTCCCCCTTATATACAAGCGTAAGTTCAATTATGAATGAAATATGTCAATTTTTGAAATGTTTGTTTCTTTTGGTTGTGCATACTAATAGTAAATCCAGGGCACGATTGGCGAGATCTAAGTATGAAATAAAGAAATTGAGGTGTTATCAAATACGCTTTACACGATACTAAATCTATAATTCACCACCTAAAAACATGGCTGTTTTCGTAGAATCTTTGCACGTCGATATAAAGTAATGAATTCCCCATCTAAAGTTAGGTGTGTTGTTGAAGACGTTTTGTACGTTCAAATAATGCAATCAATTCCCCACCTAAAGTCAGGGGTGCGGTCAGAGACATCTTGCACATTCGAATAAAGCAATAAATTCCCCACCTAAAGTTATCATTGCTCCCGAAGAAGCTTCACATGTTCGGCTAAAGATATAAATTCCACACTAAAGTCAGGAGTTTTATCAGAGATGCTTTGTACGTCCGACTACAAAAATAATCCCCATTATAATAAAGACCCACCCCCTTTAGCAGCTATCCATTCTAGAGGCCTTACTGGGTTGGCCAAATCTATACCCAGGTGTCGCTCCGGGGATTTTCATCCTAGTACAAACGAGAAAGTGGCGCGGAAATGGTAGAGTCTCCAGCCAGACATTTTTATCCCAAATGAATGGGAAAGGTAATTCTGCACAAACCTAAGAAAAAAGGAAAAAACAAGGTCCTGCGAACCAAAGATTTGGGTCTGGGTGTCGGTTACGACCTAGGAAGGTATTAGCACCCCAGATCATTCACCGTACCCGACATGATCCACTCTTGTTTGTCTGTTTCAAAGGGTGAGAAATAAGATATTGTTGAAGAAAACCGCTACTGGAATGAGAAAGGGAATTGGAACAAAGAGAATGCAAAGGGGGAAATGTAGGGAACATAAAGAATGTGCTTGAACGAGCCCTACCCCGCTGCCTACGTACCTCATCGGGAAAATTATGATCAGATTCGACGTAGTTCGCGTAACTAAAGCGAAAACTATTTTTGATTTTTTTAGAGTTGAACTGTGTATGTCTATGCTTAGGTGTTGCAGGCTCGTCTGGTACGAGTGCATAACCGTCTTGCAAATGAGACAAGTCATCGAAAGTCCACGTTGAAAGTGAGTGAGGTGAGAAAAGAATTCCCGCAGGAAAAGACAATTCTTCTTTGTTGTTTTGTCTTTTAAAGAAGTGTTTTCTGTTTATTGTTTATGAACCTTCCCATACTAAGACTTGTTCATCGTGGTAGATGACTTACACCTGCCCCGAAACAAGACGTGTATAAGTAACCCACGGTAAAGTCTTGTGTCGTACGAGAATACCAAACTTTATTAGGTGTTTTTTACTTTTCTTTAAGATGAGAAAGAAGAAAGCAAAATGAACCAAAATGGAAATAGTCTAAGGGGAACTAATTATTCTAGTGTTTTTATGCATGGATGAACCTAGGTTAGTGCGTTTTCTAATCCTAATGCGAGAAGGAAAAGAATAAAGAAAATAGAATACAAGTTACTTCCTAATGAAGTTAAGTTGATTCAAAAGGGGAATTAGCATAAAGTTGTGTAAACGATTGAACACAAAAATGCTAAAATAAATACACCTTGAAAACATAAAGGAATTAAAAGGATTAAGTTGTGCGAACTTACCTTTACCTCCCTACAAAACAAGGGTTAGCAAGATAAACATGAATAAGAAATGAGGTAAGCAATTACCAAACAATTCCTAAGGGATCTAGGACCTAAACTGGACTCAATTCTAGGTTTAAGGGACCTAAAAATATGCAAAGCAAAAATCCAGCAGCCTATTACATCACCTATATGCACAAACAGCAATGAAATGCACTGCACAATACACACAGCTTTTTACAGCTTGCAATCAGCATGCAAAACAGGTGTGAAAAGTCAAAAACAGCATGAATGCAAGGTGTTTTTACAGCCTCTATCTCAAAATGCAACTATGAAAAGTGAGACATATTTGATTTATTTTCATTTATGCATAAAGTGATGATTAACAATGCACAATTAACATGATTAAATGGAATTAACAAAATGAACATGCAACTTGAGGCAAAAATCAGAATTCATATCAAAGATTTGTGATCAAAGTACAAAGAACATGCAAGAATGCATACATGTGATTATGTGTTTTTTAGAGTTCATGGCATGACATTAACACTCAAACAATTAGAAGCAAACATGCATTTCAAAGATGATGCAAAACAGAATGTGAGACATTTATTTACATGCTAATTGATGGATTTGTACCTAGCAACAACCTACACAAATTATTTCATGCATCTATGAACAAATGAGCACAAAATATGCAAAAGTAATGAAACGCGTGTCGAAACGACTAGAAATGATGGAATCATGCACCTAAAGTGATCCTAATAATTCACTAAAATCATGATCTACCAAGCTAAGGGGATTAAAGGAATGATGCAATGTAAAGGAGTCATGAAACAAACAAATTTTTTTGAGTTCAAACAGCGTTAACCGGTTAGTGGTATTGGTTAACCAGTTAACGCCCTTAAATTTTCAAATCTAGGGGCAGTTCTTAACGTGTTAACCGGTTAACCATATGCGTTAACCGGTTAACATTGAACAGAATGAAAAAATTATGTTATGCAGAAGCACTTTTGGTCTCAAACCTACTTCTAAAAACCCCTAACACATACATGAACAGGCTAGCACGAATTTGTAGCTTAACTAAGGTATTCTAACACCTATTAGCACCTAGCATGATCTACAAATCTAGCTACCAACAATCAAAACTAGCAAAATGCAATTAAATTGTAACCAAACGTGAAACAATCAAAACACAAGCATAACGATAAGCAATCTAAGAATGCAAATACGACGAGATGAAGAGAATAAATTAAACGTGGAGCAGTTTCAAATTACCAACCTATAAAGCGGAGGATTGCTTTGGTGAGTGTTGCGGTGTATATCTAAATGCAAACGAAGAAGAAAACCGAAGATCCGTGAATGTGCAAAATAAATGCAATTGATGATGCTTCTTGATGAACACTTGCACAATCACTTCCAATAAGCTGAAATCGATCCAAAAACAGAAGCACTTCTTCAATAAGCTATGGATTTGATGATTGATGAAGGTCTTGCGTCAAGTTCTTCAAGTTTCAATGAGAAAACTTGAAGAACTTCTATGGAGAAGCTTTGAAGAATTTGGTTAGAAATGGGAGAATTGAGAGAGAAATGATGAAAAATGAAGTTGTAACTTGAAAATGAGGGTGAAACCTCTTGCTTTGGAGTGATTAGGACTTATATAGAGTGTAGGCTTAGACTTAGTTTTGGGTATGGAGCTTGGCTTGGATCCTAAGCTAAGGGTAGGAGTTAATTAAAGTTGGTTAGGGCTTAGAGAATATTCCTTGGAATATTCCTTGGAAGAGTGTGGAAAAATCTAGAAGGTGGTGGAAATTACTAGTGAAGTGAAGTGTGAAATGAAGTGAAAAAGGGGAAAAGGAAAAAGTGGAGAAAAGGGTGGGAAGCAACCAAATTTTTGAACTTTTTGCCCATTTTCGCACCTGTTAACCGGTTAACCATATGCGTTAACCGGTTAACGGAAGAAAAACATGAATTTTTCTTTTGGTTGGTAGGTTAACTTGGAAATGCATTGGATTATTTTTGTTTCATTATTTTTTTCTCTTGAGCTCCAATACTTAACAAGCTTTGCCCGATCACATGCCTCATGCACATGCAAATGATCATGATATATTTTTATTTTTCCGTTATTTCTGAATGCGATGCGATGCTTGGATGATCATGCAAACTGAAGAAGCATAAACCTCTTGAGGTTGGTAACAAATTAAGAGGGCAATTTTTAGGGTATTATAGCTGCCCCTATTCAATCATCTGTAGTCCTGAATGGATGATAGCAACGACTTTCAAACGTTCAATGAAAAGAGAATGAGAAGAGTTTCATTCTTGGATGACAACTCAACACATGGGACTGACCTCTGACATGACAAAAGGGATTAAGCTTATCGTACTTATATGATGACTCGTAGGAAACGAAACCATCATAATTAGACGGGATTGGAAGGAGGTGAGACCATTGTACTTAAATGGAACCACGAAAGGAACGAGATCATTGCACTTAAATGATATCCCGACACGTAACCATTGTACTTAAACGGAAACGAGGAAAGTGAGCCTGTTGTATATAAACAAGACTCGGACGAAACAAGATCTTTGTACTTAAACGAAAACCCGAGACGCGACTATTGTACTTAAACAAAGACGCGAAAAGAATGAGCCTGTTGTACTTAAACAAGACTCAAAGATGAGACCATTGTACTTAAATGGAAACTTGAAAGAAACATGATCGTTGTACTTAAACGAAAACCCGCAACGTGACCGTTTTACTTAAATGGAGACGCGAAAAAGAAGAGACTGTTGTACTGAAACAAGAGTCAACTGGGGAACCATTGTACTTAAATTGAAACCAGAAAGGAACGAGATCGTTGTACTTAAACGAGAGCCCGAGCCGCGACCGTTGTACTTAAACGGAGACACGAAAAGGGAGACACCGTTGTACTTAAACGGAGACTCAAAGGCGATACCATTGTACTTAAATGGAATTGAGGATTGAAATCATCGTACTTAAATGTAGTCAAAGGAACGAGATCGTTGTACTTAAACGAGAGTCTGAGACGCGACCGTTGTACTTAAATGGAGACACAAAAAAGGGAGAGACCGTTGTACTTAAACAAAGACTCAAAGGTGAGACCATTGTAGTTAAATGGAATCGATTGGGGTTGTCAAACAAGACTTGGTAGACATGACCACATCGGGAATGAACTTGGCATTCTGTGGGGACACTTCGGTCTAATTGAAGAACACCGTTTTGGGCTTCTGTACAAGGTACCAAAACAGGTTTATGTTTTGTATGCATATGTCTAAATTTTTCCATGGCGCAATGCTCCATAAAGATGGAAATGCTACGCTTTTAGAGGATGCAAATGTAATGATGATTACTAAATGAAAATGCAAAGATATCTCCTAATGAGGAGATAACAAGTGTCCTTGACGACTTCGCTAGGGAAGAACCAATTTTTGTACTGGTGGTGATGAATCCCTGCGAGGAAAATCAACTCTGTAAGGGATAAGCAACTCTGCGGGGAGATAGTGTTAATGATACACCACTCTAAACTTCCGTCCTTGCCAAAAATAAATTGGACTTTGAGATTGGAGAGCCAATACCCTATTGATGATGGACTTGACTTGGAAGGTACGCTACTCGCCAAACTCTGTTGGAGAAGTGATACTCCTCTGACCCGGTTGGGGGGAGTCATCAGATGTGTTGGTACTCTGTTGAGGAAGAGACCTACTGGGGGAAATCCTTAGGTGCACCCTTCTGCTCGGGGAAGAGATCCGCAAATGAGGATTGGAATCCGTTTGGAGGACTCGCTGGGGAAGATGGCGGACACCGCTGGGTAGAGAAGATAATTCAAGCTCTTTTGTATCTTCATATCTGTTGGGGAATGATAAATTCTCCTGTTCTGTTGAGGATAAGAAGACTCTAATAGGGAATATTTATTCTATGGAAGAAGGCTCTCTGCTCTGGGAGAATGCTTGCCTTTTCACAATTTAACTCTAGGGATAACGGATAATACCCCGGGAGGGACATTTCCTACTAAAATTGAGAGTATTGAATCATCTCCAGCTGGAAATAAGGAGAAGAAAGTCTCATGCTGGGGATGAGAGATTATGACATTCTTGTGTTTGAGAAGTATCATTCCTTTTGCTGCTCTGCTGGAGAAATTTTCCATTTTCAATCCTGCTGGGGAGGATGGAGAACTCAGCTGAGGATATTTCCTTCTGGAAATAAGAGTTTAATCACCTCTTGCTGGGAGTGAGAGGTATGATGTGTCTCATGTTGGAGATGAGAAGTGGAAGGCATCCTCCGCTGAGGATAAGAGATACTGATACCATTCCTGCTCAGGGAATATCATTCTCTTTGTTGTTGCTCTCTTAGAGAGGCGATGATCCGATGGGACTTACTAAGGAGTCCTGCTTTAAGATCTGCTGAGAAAGAGATTCCTGAAGTTTTGTGTTGGCGATGGCTTTGTTGGCAACGCCTGTACTTGCATGTTAGTGAACACAACTGATAGTACCTATGAAATAGAGAGTTAGTTTGTCCTACATGCTCCAGGCTCATGGTCTGAATCACCATCCCAGTCACTAAACACATCAGATATGTGTCAAATGTTTTTACCCTCCTGCACTTTTTATACGGTATTCATGAATTCGGAAAGAAATATTTATCATAATATTTTGGATGTTTTTGCAATCAAACAGTGGTAGATGCAAAATAAAATATCATGGGAACAAATTTGAATGAAATTGCGCTTTTATTGAAGGAAGAATGGCCATGAATGGGTGTTACAATAGGAAGCAATCCCTGAAAAGAGAAAATTTCACAAAAGGAAATTAAGCTATCCTAATGGAAACGTGGAAAGACAAAGTCTCATCAAGCTCCGACCCGACTATGACTTGTATGTCCTCAAGACTCTCCGCTTGCTTTGCTTGGAGGAAGGTGATTGAATTGATCTTCAACCTTTGAATTTCCTTTGGTATCTGGTGACGCATCACAGATCTCGCAGATCCCAGTGGTTCATTTTAGTCCCTTATTTGCCTGAGCTATCTAGTGTGGCTTTTTAGCTCAGCGGGTGTACATCTTTTCAGATATTTCCCTATCTTTTTCCCGAGCCTTTTATTTTGTTTTTGGCTCGCTGGAATGCCCATTTTTTCCGGGACTCTCATTCTGTTTTTGTCCAGCGGGTCTCTTTTACACGAAGTATTTTCTCACTGCGTATGCGTTGACAGGGGACTGGAAGTCTTCGCCATCCATGGTTGTTAACATCAAGGCTCCACCCGAGAAAACCCTTTTAACCACGAATGGACCTTCATAATTGGGTGTCCATTTGCCCCTGTGATCGTTATTAGTAGGAAGAATCCTTTTCAGCACCAAATTGCCTGGTATGTACCGTTGAGGGCATACTTTCTAGTCGGAAGCCCATTTCATCTGCCGTTGATACAATTGTCCATGGCATACAGCTGCTAAGTGTTTCTCTTCAATGAGGCTCTGTTGATTGTGCATGGATTGGAGCCATTAATCTTCATCAAGTTTGATGTCCATCATTAATCTCAGCGAGGGGATCTCGACTTCAACCAGTAGGACTGCCTCTATACCATACACAAGTGAGAATGGGGTCGCCCCTGTGGAAGTGCACACCGACGTTCGGTACCCAAGCAGCGCAAAGGGTAGCATCTCGTGCCAGTCTTTATATGTCACGACCATTTTCTGAAAGATCTTCTTTATGTTCTTGTTGGCCGCCTCGACGGTGCCATTCATCTTTGGGCGATACGACAAAGAGTTGTGATGTTTGATTTTGAAATCCCGGCACAAGTCTGTCATCATCTTGTTGTTGAGATTAAAACCATTGTCAATAATGATTCTCTCGGGAATTCCATATCGGCAGATGATATCCCTTTTGATGAATCGAGCTACCACCTGTTTGGTGACATTGGCATAAGATGCCGCTTCAACCCACTTCATAAAGTAGTCTATAGTAACTAAGATTAAGCGGTGACTGTTGGAAGTCGTTGGCTCGATCTTGCCAATCATATTAATCCCCCCACATGGAGAATGGCCAAGGTGAAGACATGATACTCAGTGGATTTGGAGGTACATGGACCCTGTCAGCGTATATTTGGCACTTGCGGGAGTATTTACAGCAATCGGATTCCAATGTGATCCAATAATACCCCGATCTGAGAAGTTTCTTTTCCATAGCATGCCCTGCAGCATGGGTACCGAAGAAGCCTTCGTGAACTTCTTGCATCAACAGGTCTGCTTCGTGTCTATCCACGCATCTGAGCAGGACCATGTCGAAGTTCCGTTTGTATAGCACATATCTTGATTTAAGAAGAACCCGCCTGCCAACCTCCTGAGAATATTCTTATCTTTTCTTGATGCCCCTGCCGGGTATTACCGAGACTTCAGAAATTTCTTGATATCATGTTACCAGGGTTTGCTATCATTAGCACTGTCAATTGCGAATACATATGCCGGCCTTTCGAGACGAGATACATCGATTCGAGGCGCATAGTTCATGTGATGAACCTTAATCATGGAAGATATGGTTGCCAAAGCATCAGGAAACTGATTCTCGTCTCGAGGTATGTATTGCAGCTTGACCTTTGTGAAGAAAGTCAACAACCTCCTGGTATAGTCCCTATACGGAGTCAAATGAGGCTGATGAACCAGCCATTTAACGTTAACTTGGTTAATAACTAGAGTCGAATCACCAAAGATCTCGAGGTTCTTGATTCTAAAGTTAATTGCTTCCTCGATCCCCAATATTCAGGCTTCGTACTCTGCTTCATTATTAGTGCATTCGAATGTCAGCCGAGAAGTGAAAGGCATATGGATCCCTTCCAGCGAGATGATAATGACACAAACTCCGCTACCGTTCATGTTCACGGCTCCGTCAAACATCAGAACCATTTGGATTCGGGGTCCGACTCTTCCTCTGGGAGTAGTTCTTCACAGTCTTTCGACTTGATGAACATTATGTCTTCATCCGGAAATTCGAACCTCATTGGTTGGTAATCATCAATTGGCTGTTGGGCCAGATAATCTGACAATACACTTCCTTTAATAGATTTTTGTGAAGTGTATTGGATATCATATTCCATCAGAATTATTTGCCATCGGACTACTCTTCTGGTTAGAGATGGCTTTTCAAAGATGTACTTTACTAGGTCCATCTTGGAAATCAGTAGGGTAGTGTGAGTCAGTATGTACTGTCTTAGTAGGCGAGCAACCCATGCCAAAGCGCATCATGTTTTTTCGAGCAGTGAGTAGCGAGTCTCACAGTCGGTAAACTTTTTGCTAAGGTAATAGATTGCATGCTCTTTTCGACCAGATTCATCCTGCTGACCTAGCACACATCCCATCGATCCTTCGAGCACTATGAGCTACATGATTAGAGGTCTCCCTGGCACTGGAGGCATGAGAATCGGAGGTTCTTGCAAGTAATTCTTGATTCGATCAAAAGATTGTTGGCAATCATCATTCCATTCAATGGCCTGATTGTTCCTCAAAAGTTTGAAAATAGGCTCACACGTGGCCGTTAGGTGAGATATGAACCGTGCAATGTAGTTCAACCTCCCTAAGAAGCCACACACCTCTTTCTCAGTTTTCGGCTCAGGCATCTCCTGAATTGCCTTGACTTTTGCAAGGTCGACCTCAATCCTCTTTCACTGACGATAAAGCCTAGCAGCTTTCTGGAACACACCCCGAATGTGCATTTGTTCGGATTCAATCATAGTTTGAACTTCCGAAGCCTATCAAAAATCTTGGCTAAGTTGACTAGATGTTCTTCTTCTATCTGTAACTTTGCAATTATGTCATCGACGTAGACCTCAATCTCATGATGAATCATGTCATGGAATAGAGTCACCATTGCATGTTGGTATGTAGCTCCAACATTTTTCAAACCAAACGACATGACCTTATAACAGAAGGTGCCCCATGGGGTAATAAATGTAGTTTTCTCCATGTCATTTGGCGACATCTTGATTTGATTGTAGCTTGAAAAGCCATCCATGAAGGAAAACACGGAAAATTAGGCAGTGTTATCAACTAGCACATCAATATGCGACAGTGGGAAGTCATCTTTGCGGCTCGCCCGATTCAAGTCCCGATAATCTATGCATATTCTGACTTTTCCATCCTTCTTAGGGACTGGCACAATATTCGCAACCCATGGAGGATAGCTCGTTACAACCAAGAATCCAGCGTCAAACTACTTTTGCACCTCTTCTTTAATTTTGATGGCCATCTCAGGTCGAGTTCGTCTCAACTTCTGCTTTACCGGCGGGCAATCTTCTTTTAGTGGCAGCTTGTGCACTATAATATCGGTATCCAACCCTAGCATGTCCTGGTAAGACCAAGCAAAGACATCGACATATTCTCGGAGCATGGAGATCAAGCTGCTCTTGACAGGTTCTTCCAATGCGGCTCCGATCTTGACCTCTTTTTTGTCTTCCTCTGTACCTAGATTTACCACCTCAATGGCTTCCTCTTGTGGCTAAGTCATCTTCTCCTCTTGCTTTAGCAATCTTGCTAGCTCTTCAGGTAGTTCACAATCTTCTTCACCTTCCTCGTCGGCTAGGTAAATCGTATTGTCGAAATCATACTGAGCCATAGCAAGGTCGTCATTGATGAGACCCGATGAGGAGCATCTGCATGAATGATGATTCATGCTAGATTTTAGAAGGAGTGGGAGACATGGAAAACATCGCCATTTATTTTTCAAAATGAAAATGAAAATGAAAATGAAAATGAAAGGCAAGGAACAACATGATTGAATGCAAAAATGTCCATTTTATTGATGATTATGATATTGCAATATGAACAATAAACCCTTACAATGAGTTGTTATGCCCCGGGCAAGGCATAGAGCTTGAATACATGAGAATAAAAACATAAAACCATTACTCTTATGGCTGAGTGACGGAGATGATTGCTTTGACCGACCAGTTGTTGAGTTGCCTCCCTGGAGCACAAGGCCTTATCCACTCATCTAGTTTGCAATCACTATCAACCGCTTCTTCCTGCACTGTGGAGACATTGCTGTGATCAAACCATCCCGCACTGGTGAAGGTAATTGGGACTTTCTGACCTCTAACACTTTGCTCTGTTGTTGAATGACTAGGCTGGTAGCCAACTCTGAACATATCCTTCTTCTTTGGGACCTCGATCATCTTGCCTCAGCCCTCGTTTGCACCTGATTCCACAACTTTTAGGGCTTTCTGTAACACGGTGGGAGAACTGACTTTAGTTATGTTGCGGATAGCAAGAGTCGCCACCGACTTTTATTTTATCCAAAGGAAAGCCATAAAAGAACAGGAAAGACCTTTTAAAAGATTTTCGGGTCCGGGGGGTAGGTTATGTAAAGGGAAGGTGTTAGCACCCTTTACATCCATGGTTATCCATGGGATCTTAGTTACTTAGCTCACTTTAAACTGTTTTTGAAATGTGAAGTGTGTGAATAGAAATTTTCTTAAGTATTTTATAATGATCCATGTACGGATGTATATAAAACCTTTGTTTTGAAAATTGTTTGAAATGTATGAAGTGTTTGAATTGTTTTGAAGAGTGAGCAAGTATCTAAGAGGAACCTACCCTAAGTTTAAGTCTTTTCTGTTCTTGAATCCTTTAAATGGTAAGACTATCCCTATTATTAAGGAATAGGTAGTCATTACCTTGGATGTATGGGACAAGTGAAGGGACATCTGTTATTTAGGCAACTGTAGGGTGTATAAGCAATTCGAAGGGACTTATCATCTTTATTCGAAAGGGACAAGATCATTACGAAGGCAACATTCGAAGGGACTTGATCTTTTTATCTGTTTAGGGACTAGATGATGTGAAATGAGGGACTTTGCTTTATACACCCTACTTGAACTTTTGTTTAGGCAACATGAGAGGTAACCCTTAAGAAGTGAGATGGCGATCCAGGATCGACTTACGTGTGTGAGTGTACAATTTTAAATATTTATCTTTTAAGTTAATGATCTAAATTAATTTTAAAATACAAACATGTTTCACTCCCTATTTTACTAACCATAACATTTAAACATAAATATTAAACATTACTACTAAAATATTACATAAAGGAGACAATTACATAATAATAATAATTAAATCAAATTAAATAAATAAGCAAAATAAGTAATAATAAATAATTAGGTTAGTAACAATAATAATAAATAATCACAATATATATATATATATATATATATATATATATATATATATATATATATATATATATATATATATATATATATATATATATATATATATATATATATATATATATATATATATATATATATATATATATATATATATATAGGGATAGTAATAATAAGATAAATATCATATGAAAATAAATAGAATTAATAAAAAAATAAACAAGAATATTAGCATAATAATTAAAAGTTCAATTTTTATATAAACAATTATTTTTTAAGATTAAGAAGAAAACATAAACAATTATATACTAATTATTATAAAGTTTTAAATTATATACATGTTATAAAAATAAGGTTAATTATAAACATATTATGAAAATAAATTATATTTACAAAATTAAATTAAGAGTTTTAATTATTTTAAGCATAATCTAAAATCATTTACATACATGAATTAAATAATAATTACAAACAAATTATAAAATATATACATATAATTAAAGTTTATTAAAAGTTATAATTAACAAATAAATTAATATTTATAATTAGGGTTTATAAAAATAATTAGGTTTTAAAAAATATTTTAGGGTTTTAGAAAATTAGGGTTTATATGTTTTTTTTTTAGAAAAATAAATTAGGATTAATTAATAACTATACAAAATTATACAATATTAATAATTTACAAAAATAAATAATTTTTCCAATAAGATTTAATTAAAAAAGGATGAGTTCTAAATTGTAATATAAACATTCTATTTTCTATTATTTAAATTTATTTAACTATAATATAAATTAATTAAATAAGAAAAATAGAAAAAAGAATGAAAAACAAAACTTACCTGGGTTGGGATTTGAACCCAGTCCCTAAGCTTTCAACCCTCAAGACCAACACACCAACCACTGGACCATGCGCGCGCAGGTGTTAAGTGTAAACACCCCAAATTTGCCCTCACCCATTCACACCATGGCTTGTGATCTCTTCATATGCATAAGTTCAATCATAGCATCTCATATTGCATTTTTGATTCACTGCATAGATTCAAAGTCATCTGCATCTAGGGTTTGTTGATCTGAGCAATCCAAAAGCCATTTGAGCCACTTCAAAGGTCATCAATCACTTCAAAGGGGTCCATGTATGTTCAAGCACCATTTTTTATCCTCTCAAAGTCAAGAATGTCAAGAATCACAAGAACTGAGATTGGCATGGAAGCAGAGCCAGGTTTGACTGCACAGGTGACCTAGAATTAGGGTTTTGGTTTCAAAGGCCATAACTCCAAATTTTTTGGTCATTCTTGTTTCTGTTGGTCTCTATATGGTATAGGGATCATGCATATCAATTTTCATGAAGAAATCCCATGGGGAAGGCATCTGATCAAGAGTTGACTTTCTGAGCAAGTCAGTGCAAAATCAGGGCATCTGAGGCCCCCAATGACCCAACCAAAGGGTGTACTTCATCATTTTGATCATGTATGATCTTTATTTGATCATAGAAGATGTTAGAATTTCACAAGATTGAAGAATTTCAAGCCATTTGCAAAGTTGACTTTTTGGGAAATGACTTGTAATGGAAACTTGCCATTTTGGGAAACTTTTTCAACCCTTGCTTTTTGATTCAAAAATGCTTCAAATGGGAAAACTTTGGTCATGAAAGTTGTAGAATGGATCATTCCCTTTTCAAAAAGTACACGAACTTGTTCTAATTCATTTTGGATCAAAAGTTATGGCTTGTCAAAGTTGGCCAAAATCACATAATTTGAAGTTTTCTACCAAAGAGGCATTTTGCAAAATGGTATGATCAAGTGTTCTAAAGGCTTCAAAAGTGTACAAACTCTTCACAACATGATCACATGACCTCTAAAGATCAGAATGGGCCAAAGAATATTGCATTTTGATGCCTTGAATCTCAAGAATTTCCAAAGGGGCCAAACTTTGTGAAAATTGCAAAACATCTCATAAGTCTTGATCCACTTGCTGATTCATCTCATAAACAATTCCATGGTTCTCCCTAAACTCAGCTGAGCCAAGACAAGCAAAAAGGCTAGCTATACCATTGCCCATACCTCAAGTACAAGTCAAGTTGACATTTTGGCAACTTGCCCATACCAATCACACTATGCCACAACCACTTTCTGAACCAATCCCATTTGTTTATACAAATCAAAAGGAAGCAAAAGCATAAGACACACAAGCCTAAAAGCTCCAAGAACACAACATTCTCATTCTTCACCTCATATGCAAAACCATTCGAAACTCATCACACAAGCTTCAAACACACAAACAAACTTCACCATTGATCTCAACATGACTCACTGATCACAAACCAACCATTGAAACAGCCTGAAAGTCACTGAAATCAAAACACGATCATCACCCCTCACTGAACAGAACTTCTGCAATCTCCCAAATCAGCCATCAACAAAAGCTTTGAAGCATTCCATTGAGCTCAGGGGGACCAGAGGAGTCAGTTTGCATAAGATAAAGGCTCAGAAAGCTCCAGTTCGAAGGACTTCAGTTCAGGTATCCATCAAGAACAAATTTTCCAGAACTTCATTTACTTGTTATAAATTGATTCTACATGTCATCCTGATCATCATGATGTGTTTAAAAATGAAAATGGTGGAGTATTGAGTATGTATGAGTTGTCTGAAACTTTCTGCCCTAAATTTGTTTTGCTTCGATTTGCATGATTAATGAATGAAAAATGGTTTTTGTTTGGGGGTTTTGATTCAGTGATGAGTGGGGTTTGATTATGGGCAGATAGATTTCATTTTTATGGAGTTTTGAGAGAGTTAGGTCAGAGGTCTCGCCGGAGAAGACGACCGGAAGTCTTCTCCGGCCACCTGAAGTTGATTAGGGTTAATTAATGTCATTAATGTGAGTTTGAATGTGGAGCGTTGGATGGATTGACCAGGGTTGACCCGCGCGTGTTTGAAATGACAGGATGCATCATTAGAAACCCTAATCCTCATTAACTTAATTTAATTCAGTTTAATTAATTTAAAATGGAAATTAGCTCAGTTTGAATTGTGGCCGTCAGATTGCGCGCGTAGTCAAACAAAATATCCCCAGAATCAATATTGTCCCTTGGATGCGCTTACTTCTTCATTTATTCATTTTTATTTTCATTTTATTTCATTTGTTTTGTTCATTTATTTAAAAATAGCAAAATACATTGAAAAATTCTGAAAATTTTTATTCAAGATTTTATTAATTTTCAGAACACAAAATATTTTTATTTTTATTTTTTGCATTAAAAAATATTTTTAAATCACTTAAAAGTTTATTTTTAATTAGTTAATGAAAATTAATTAATTAAAAAATACTTTTAGGTATTTAAAAATCCCAAAACAATTCATGTAACATTTAAAAACATTTAGAAACATTGTCCAACTCTCAAACCAAATTTATTTTTTGTTCTTGATGCCTTTTGAAAATTTTCAATGGATTTAATTTCATTTCAAGGCATTATTTTGATTCAAAGTTCAAAAATTCATTTCTGCCTAACCATTGAGGGTTGGACAATGATGTAGATGTTTAGAATTGGCAGAATTTTTGACCAACAAGAAATATTAAATTCAGTTCAGAATGTCCTATCAGATGTTGGGACATTATCAAACAGAGTATAAGAACTTATTTCAGGATGTCACACCAGATGTTGGGACATTGTGTAAATGACTTAAGTTCAGTTTTTCAGGATGTCCCAACAGATGTTGAGACATCTCAAACCTGCTACCAGAATTAATTATTGACTAACTGATCTAAGATATTTAAGGAGAGTTATATGGAATTAATTATGGTTGGATAAAAACAGAACAAGGCGCATCTGTAGGGAGTTTTATTATGAGGATTCAGTTTAAACAGAAGAACTAAATCACCTAGAATCTAGGAAGTAACAAACCCTAATTCTAGGTGGAAGCTGCTGTGTTTTAGGACTGGATTAATCTACAGAAAGCCCAAATTACAAACACCTATTTAATCAACAGAAACTCACAGAATTGAGTACGAATTCCAGAAGAAAAAATAGGGTGTTGTGTCTTTAATAGCAGGTTGTTTTTATTGTACCACTTTATGAGCTTTTAAGCAAAAGTGCATTTGTGACTTGATTGAAACTGTGAAGTAAGATCAAGCTGTTTTGTTTGAAGTATGACTTCAATTTTATTAAACTTGTAAACAAGATCACTGTGTGATTGAGGGGGAGTGAGTTGGTACTCATATCTAAGTAGTGACTTAGGTAGAAATTGCATTGGGTAGATATTAAGTGAAAGATTAAACTGGGTTGTTTAAGTCTAGAATTAATATTACTTATAGTGGATTTCCTCCTGTCTTGGTAGCCTCCAGATGTAAGTGTGGTTATACACTGAACTGGGTTAACAAACTTCTGTGTTGTTTAATTTTCTTGCACTTTAAGTTTTGGTTAAATCTGTCAAGTGTTGGGACATCTCATAGGACATCTCATACCTGATCACAGAATTTCAATTGGCATCAGAGCAGGCACCCTGCCTGTTTATACTGGGTGAGATCTAGGGAATACAAATTCTGGAAACATGGACAGAGATATAGGATCAGTAAATAGACCACCTATACTGGATGGATCTAATTATGACTACTGGAAACCAAGAATGATTGCATTCTTAAGATCACTTGACAACAGGGCCTGGAGAGCAGTCAATATTGGATGGGAACATCCTATCCAAGACACCAAAGATGGATCAAAAGTGTTGAAACCTGAAGAAGAATGGAGTAAGGAGGAAGAAGATTCAGCACTAGGCAACTCCAAGGCCTTAAATGCTCTATTCAATGGCATTGATAGGAACATATTTAGACTTGTGCATCACTGTGAGCTAGCCAAAGATGTGTGGGATACTCTCAAAACAACTCATGAAGGAACATCAAAGGTAAAGATGTCAAGACTTCAACTTCTCACCACCAAGTTTGAAAACTTGAGAATGAAGGAAGATGAGACAGTTCATGAATTCTACATGAACATCTTAGAAGTAGCTAATACTTCTGGAGCTTTGGGAGAAAAGATGACTGATGAAAAGCTTGTAAGAAAGATCCTCAGATCTTTGCCAAAAAGATTTGACATGAAAGTCACAGCAATAGAAGAAGCTCAAGACATATGCACTATGAAAGTTGAAGAACTCATTGGTTCCCTTCAAACATTTGAGATGGGAATGAATGACACAAATGTTAAGAAGAACAAAAGCATAGCCTTGGTGACAAATACTGATGAAGAAGAAGATGATGAATCAGATATTAGTAAAAGCTTATCAGACAACATTGCTATGCTTGGAAGACAATTCAAAAAGATTCTCAGAGGAATGGAAGGCAAATCCAAACCCAGTGGAAGATACACAAACTCTTCTGAGAACAAGAGGCCTTATGATGCTAACAGAAGGTCAAATTATGATGAAAAGACCAGTCAAGAAAAAGGAGTCAAATGCCATGGATGTGAAGGATATGGACACATCAGGAATGAATGTCCTACCTACTTAAAAAGGCAAAAGAAAGGACTCTTTGTGACCTGGTCTGATGAAGACTCAGGAGGTGATTCAGAAGAAGAATCAGCTAAGCATATCACTGCTTTAGCTGGACTATGTGAATCTGAAAGTGATTCCAGTGATGGGGAGCTTACTGTTGAAGAACTTGAGCAAGCCTACAAAGATCTATACAAAAGAAGTACTGAAATATGCAGTGAGGTTATAAAGCTAAAGAAGCTGAATGAGGCACTAGAAGATGAAAAAGCAAGTGATCAAGAGATCATTGACACCTTGAAAAGTGAAGTAAGTCTTCTCAACTCCAAATTGGAACACATGTCCAAATCTGTTAGAATGTTGAACAGCAGCTCAAATACACTGGATGTTATTCTCAACAACAATAAGCATTCAGGGGATAAAAGTGGACTGGGATTTAACAGAGTACATAAAGATAAAGCCAGCTCTAGCAAAACTACTTCAAAATCCATACAGTCAAACAAGATGTCCCAACAGATGCTTCAACATCAGGAAAAGAACACAAAGTCAAACATAATGTTCCAACAGATGTCTCAACATTCTGGAAAGAACAAAATGAAGAAGAAGTATCAAAGATGGAGATTCCATCACTGTGGAAGATTTGGACATATCAAACCTCATTGTTATAAGTTGCATGGATATCCAAATCAGATGTATCAGCAACCTTCTAAGCATAAAATAGAAGTTACCAAGAAAGTGCTGCATAAACATCAAAGAAATCAGCAACCTCCTAAGCAGAAGACAGAAGTCATCAAGAAGGTATGGAGACCAAAAGCTAGCATTCAGGCTGATCAAAGCTACATACACAAGAACAAGATCAACAATCAATCTTGGATATCTACTAATGAACAACACACAGGGCAGAGGCATCAAAAGAAATCTCAACTCAAATGGTCAAAGAAAAGTGCTGCATATATAGCACATACATCACTAAGAGTATCAGCTAAAGAAGACTGGTACTTTGACAGTGGATGTTCAAGACACATGACTAGATTGAAGAATCTGCTAGTAAACTTAAAGTCACATTCATCCAGGTATGTAACCTTTGGAGATGGAGCTAAAGGAGAAATCAAGGGAGTTGGGACCTTGGACTGTCAAGATGTTCCAAGACTAGATGATGTGCTTCTAGTTAAAGGTTTAACTGCTAACCTGATCAGCATAAGTCAATTATGTGATCAAGGGTACAGTGTAAAATTTACTAAAACTGAATGCATAGTGACTAACAAAGAACAAGAGGTTGTCATGAAAGGAGCCAGATCTAAAGACAACTGTTACATGTGGGAATCTCAAGACTTCAGTCTTACTTTAACTTGCTCCTTAGCTAAAGAAGAAGAAGTGAAACTATGGCACCAAAGGCTAGGTCATCTTCATTTCAGAGGCATAAAGAAGATAATATCTATGGATGCTGTAAGAGGTATTCCTAAACTGAAGATTGATGATGGTAAAATATGTGGTGAATGTCAAATAGGCAAGCAAACCAAGATGTCCCATCCAAAGCTCCAACATCTTACAACTTCCAAAGTTTTGGAACTATTGCATATGGATCTTATGGGACCTATGCAGGTTGAAAGCCTTGGTGGCAAGAGGTATGCCTATGTGGTGGTTGATGACTTTTCCAGGTATACATGGATAAATTTTATCAAAGAAAAGTCTGATGTATTTGATGTTTTCAAAGACTTATGCCAAAGAATACAAAGGGAAAAAGCCAGCTGTGTGATCAGAATAAGAAGTGATCATGGAAAAGAATTTGAGAACCAAAAGTTCTTAGATTTCTGTTCTTCAGAAGGAATCAATCATGAATATTCTTCACCAATCACTCCTCAACAGAATGGGATTGTTGAGAGGAAGAACAGAACTATTCAAGAATCAGCAAGAGCTATGATCCATGCTAAAAAGTTACCTTTGTACTTCTGGGTTGAAGCTATGAACACAGCTTGTTACATCCACAACAGAGTTACTCTAAGAAAAGGAACTTTGTCCACAATCTATGAAGTCTGGAAGGGCAGAAAACCCACAGTTAAGTACTTCCATGTGTTTGGAAGTAACTGTTATATTCTGGCAGATAGGGAGCAAAGAAGAAAAATGGATCCTAAAGGTGATGAAGGGATTTTTCTTGGATACTCTATAAACAGCAGAGCATATAGAGTATTTAATTCTAGAACCAAGGTTATCATGGAGTCTATAAATGTGATAATTGATGATGCTCCTACAGATGTCCCAGAAGATGTTGGAACATCTGCTGATATCAAGATTGAAGCTGAAGAAAAGAGTGATCATTATGACTTCACTCAAACTGATGCAAGGACAGAACAATCCAGCAAACCTCCCTCCATCAGAATACAGAAGGATCATCCCAAAGATTTGATAATTGGTGATCCCAACAGAGGTGTGAGCACTTGATCAAGAGAAGTGATTTCAGGTTCTTGTTTTGTTTCTAAAATAGAACCTAAAAACATCAAGGAAGCTCTTACTGATGAATACTGGATTTGTGCTATGCAAGAGGAATTAGGTCAATTCACAAGGAATGAAGTATGGAATCTTGTTCCTAGACCTGATGACATAAATGTAATTGGAACAAAATGGGTGTATAAGAACAAGTCAAATGAACAAGGAGTTGTTACAAAGAACAAAGCTAGACTTGTAGCTCAAGGATACACACAAATTGAAGGAGTAGACTTTGATGAAACCTTTGCACCAGTAGCAAGGCTTGAATCAATCAGACTACTTTTGGGAATTGCTTGTATCTTAAAGTTCAAGCTATTTCAAATGGATGTGAAAAGTGCCTTTTTAAATGGTTATCTTAATGAAGAAGTATATGTAGAACAGCCTAAAGGATTTGTTGATCCAAGCTGTCCAAATCATGTATACAAACTAAAGAAGGCTCTTTATGGTCTGAAGCAAGCTCCAAGGGCATGGTATGAAAGATTGACTACTTTTCTTATCAAGCAAGGGTACAGGAAAGGTGGAATTGAAAAAACCTTGTTTGTTAAAGATGAAGAAGGAAATGTCATGATTGCTCAAATATATGTAGATGACATTGTCTTTGGTGGGATGTCTGACAGGATGGTCAAACATTTTGTCAACCAGATGGAATCTGAATTTGAAATGAGCCTAGTAGGAGAGTTAACCTACTTTCTTGGTCTGCAAATAAAGCAAATGGAAGACTCCATGTTCATTTCCCAAAGCAAGTATACCAAGAACATAGTCAAGAAATTTGGAATGGAAAATGCTACTCATAAGAGAACTCCTGCCCCCACACATTTAAAGCTGACTAAAGATGAAAAGGGTGAGAATGTAGATCAAAGCATATACAGAAGCATGATTGGAAGCTTGTTATATTTGACTGCTAGCAGACCAGACATAGCATTTGCAGTAGGTGTATGTGCAAGATATCAAGCTGATCCAAACGTTAGTCATCTCAATCAAGTCAAGAGAATCCTTAAATATGTTAATGGTACTTGTGACTATGGCATAATGTACTTTCATGGATGCAAACCAATTCTCACTGGCTTCTGTGATGCTGATTGGGCTGGAAGTGCTGATGACAGAAAAAGCACTTCAGGAGGATGCTTCTTTCTAGGAAACAATTTGATTTCTTGGTTCAGTAAGAAACAAAATTGTGTATCCTTATCTACAACTGAAGCTGAATATATAGCAGCTGGAAGCAGTTGTTCTCAGTTGGTTTGGATGAAGCAAATGCTCACTGAGTACAATGTCCCACAGGATGTCATGACATTGTACTGTGACAACTTAAGTGCAATCAACATATCAAAGAATCCTATCCAACATAGCAGGACCAATCATATTGATATCAGACATCATTTCATCAGAGATCTTGTAGAAGAAAAAGTGATTTCATTGGAACATGTAGCTACAAATCTGCAGTTGGCTGATATCTTCACCAAAGCATTGGATGCTACACAATTTGAGAACTTAAGGGGCAAATTGGGAATCTGCTTATGTGAGATTTAGCAGTTATGGAGATGTGCCAACATGTCATATGACATTGTGTGGCATAAGCACCAGATGGCAACACCAGTCTGGTCAAGAACCTTGGGTATTCCATTCCTAATAATTTGCAATGTAACAGCTACTTATATAATAACAGCTTATAATCAGCTATCCATATTCTCATCATACTATCAAAAGTGAATCACATTATCTAGATGTTCTTCAGAAATCATCAACCCTAAAGCTCTTCATCCATCTTCTTTGAAAATGTCTCAAAACCCTAACACTCCTGAAGAAATTCTCAATAAAGAAGATGTAGTTCATGCAACCCCCATCTCTGTGGTACCCATGAAGTCAACCCCATTGGACGAAATCAGAGGAAGTGCTCCTCATGCTAAAAAGCCAAGAACTCCAAAAAGAGCAAAAGATCAAGTCTGCAGCAAATCCAAAGGCATTCCTTCACCAACAAATATGCCTCCAAAATCTTCTGAATATGTGGATGCTTCCATCAAGGAGATAGTTAACAAGATTCTTTTTGAACAAAGAGTGGTTAGTGGCATATCTATCCCTCTGAACACCATGCCAGCTCCACAAGATGATCAACAAACTCAAGCTGCAAAGGACACTCCTGATCAACAGGATGTCCCAATAGATGTTGAAACATCTGAGGATGATCAAAAGGCCTCATCTGATGCTGCTGTAGAAGAATCTGAGGACCAGAAAAAGGCCTCAAATGAAAGTGGTGAGGAAGAATCTGAGGATCAGATCAAAGCCTCAACTGAAGAGCATATCTCTGCTGATCATCCAGCTGAAGAAGAGACTGCTCAATCTCCTCCTGTGGTGAACCTAGAGCAGGATTCTGATACAAAGATCATTGCCTCTGTAAGACCTAGCATAGCCAAAAGGCTCAGGACTAGGAAAGAAAAGATGCAAGCAGGACATGCAATTCCTGAGAAGAAGCAAGCTACCCCAAAGAAAGACAAAGCTAAAGCTGTCTTTGGTGCCTACCAATCACACATCTTCAATATCCACTGGCTTGGGCAGGTTTATTTATGCTGTGGGGACTCAAACTAAGCTGGATTATGGTGCCTACATATTTGATCAGACCTTGAAGCATGCTAGCTCTTCTGCAACAAAGCTGCCAATAGCTTTTCCTTCCTTGCTGTGTGGTATAGTGCTAAGTCAGTACCCTGGGATCCTCACTGAGAAGGACACAGTCTGCAAAAGAGAAAGCCCTCTGGCCTTTCACTACAAACTGTTCCTAAGTCATCATGCAGCAGATGTTGAAGCACCCTCTGGGACATCTGCAGGTCCTTCAACTACCAAGACTCCAATCTCCAAGGATGCATTGATTGCTGAACTGAAGAGCACTTGCAAAGAACTTGAAGCAAGGAAGCTGAAGCTTGAAGAAATCATCCAAAGGCTGGAAAGTGAAGGTGATCAGAAAGCTGCTTCTGATGAAGAAACTGAGGAAGATGAAGAAACTGAATGTGATGAATCTGAGTGATCATTGTATGTGAGGAAAAATGTATGACAGCTGCATTGTAATTTAGAATTAATGACTTTGGCCCCAAATTTGTGTCTAACAAGGGGGAGAACAACAACAACAACAATGTGTAATGCTGTTTAATTATGAATGAAAAATCTGTCTGTTTGTTTCTGAACTGAATCAGTGTGTTTTGATAAATATTTCTGTTGCAACAAGACTGGATACATATATGTTTGAGGGGGAGTAATCTCAAATATGATTCAACAGAAAAGTAATGCTACACTCTGATAAAAGAACTTCTGCTGCACTCTGATAACCAGAAAAGATGTTAGCCAAAAATTAGCCAAAGGGGGAGTTTGTAGATGTTTAGAATTGGCAGAATTTTTGACCAACAAGAAATATTGAATTCAGTTCAGAATGTCCTATCAGATGTTGGGACATTATCAAACAGAGTATAAGAACTTATTTCAGGATGTCACACCAGATGTTGGGACATTGTGTAAATGACTTAAGTTCAGTTTTGCAGGATGTCCCAACAGATGTTGAGACATCTCAAACCTGCTACCAGAATTAATTATTGACTAACTGATCTGAGATATTTAAGGAGAGTTATATGGAATTAATTATGGTTGGATAAAAACAGAACAAGGCGCATCTGTAGGGAGTTTTATTATGAGGATTCAGTTTAAACAGAAGAACTAAATCACCTAGAATCTAGGAAGTAACAAACCCTAATTCTAGGTGGAAGCTGCTGTGTTTTAGGACTGGATTAATCTACAGAAAGCCCAAATTACAAACACCTATTTAATCAACAGAAACTCACAGAATTGAGTACGAATTCCAGAAGAAAAAATAGGGTGTTGTGTCTTTAATAGCAGGTTGTTTTTATTGTACCACTTTATGAGCTTTTAAGCAAAAGTGCATTTGTGACTTGATTGAAACTGTGAAGTAAGATCAAGCTGTTTTGTTTGAAGTATGACTTCAATTTTATTAAACTTGTAAACAAGATCACTGTGTGATTGAGGGGGAGTGAGTTGGTACTCATATCTAAGTAGTGACTTAGGTAGAAATTGCATTGGGTAGATATTAAGTGAAAGATTAAACTGGGTTGTTTAAGTCTAGAATTAATATTACTTATAGTGGATTTCCTCCTGGCTTGGTAGCCTCCAGATGTAAGTGTGGTTATACACTGAAATGGGTTAACAAACTTCTGTGTTGTTTAATTTTCTTGCACTTTAAGTTTTGGTTAAATCTGTCAAGTGTTGGGACATCTCATAGGACATCTCATACCTGATCACAGAATTTCAAATGATTCTTCTTGCATTGCATCTTGTATAGCATGTAGTTTATAGGATTAAATTGGCATGAATTGATCTTGCATTTTCAATTTGTTTTGCATTTTTCTTGACAAGGTACCCCAAAACCCTAGCAATCTTAGGAAATTCATAACTTTCACTAGGTTAAGAATTGGATCCTCTCCTTTGGGCAGTGAGTTTTGTATAGGTTTAGGGTTCCTTTGATTGCATTTTCAAATTTTTATCATGATGTTTGCTTCTGGTTTTGGTTTTTGTTTTGTGTATTGATCATAAACCCTAATTCATGCTTTCCTTTGCATCCATTTTCCATTCTTGCATACCATGACTTGCTATGACATCTTGTGCATCCATTTGATTCATAATACATATTAGGACATATTAGAATCATGTTTGATCATTGAATCTTTCATTTTCCATGTTTTGCATTCATATCATTTCATAAACTTTTCATGAACATCCATGGTTCAATACATGCTTCATTTGCATTCTCATGCTTGTATGATCATTCTCATCTCTTGTCATATGTTTGCATCATCTCTTAGCACCATTAACATCATACTCATGCTTCTGGTTTTGGTTTGCATCATCACATTACATCTCATTTTGCATTGCATTTCATTTCTTTCACTAACTTTTCAGGTGGTAAGTTACTTTGAGAAGTGGATTTGCCTTCACTTCTCACTTCCCCTTTTCATCTCTCTCATATTTCATTTGCTGCATTTTGTATGTGTTTGAGTTTGAGCTTGCTCATTCTTGTTCAACTTACTTTCTTTCTTCAAGCAACTTGCCTTCATAAGTGAAGCAAGTTGTTTTGCTTCTCTTTGCTCCTTTCATCTGCTTCCTGGTGGCTTCCCTGAAAATTCCCTTGCAAACCTCACAAACCCTAGGAACAACCAAGCATGATAATGATTAGGGTTTGATTAGTCCCCCACTTAGTTTTTACCTTTGTGTCTCTTTGAGTCTTCTCTCCTCATCTCATAATCAGGGACTAAACCCTAAAGGCTTTAAGACTTTGTGATTAAGCTTATGCCTGCATCCTTCTATTAGGATGAAGTGTATAACTTTAATCCTAGGTGTTAAACCCTTAATGTGTTTAAATCCTTTAATCAATTCACCTAATAATCACTAAGACATCAAGCTTGTAACTTGGGCCTTGAATTAGGGTTCTAATTCTTCCTTAATTGGTTAAGAAGGACTAACCCTAGTGTTAATGGACAAGTCCCCCTCAAGTTGTCTTACAAATCATAAAACTCACTTCTTCATCATATCATTAACTAAAATCCATCTAATAAAGGCTTTGTTTTGTCATGAGGTTAATCCCTAATCATGGATTAAGTTGAGGAGCTTTCCTCAGCTTAAACATTCTCATCTATTATCCTTCTATTAGGATGGTGTAATGAGTCTGTTTAATCCCTGATTATGGCTTAATCTCATTACTCAACACTAGACAAAAACAACAAAAACATCTAAATAATCACAAGTAGGTTAATGATCTTAATCCTACATCATGGTAATTAAGTGTGAGATGCTGACTTCACACTTGAGGTATTCTCATTACCCCTAATCAGAGGGAAGATGTGATGAGTTTACTAACCCTTGGTTTAGGCTGAAGCTCATTTTCCTATGACAAACTCAAAAAGCGATAAAAGATTGAAAACACCAAAAACAAACAATAATCGTCTCCTTCGGGATTCTTTTCTCATCTCATTCACTCACAAACAAGAGCTCGCTTCTTCCGTCTAATGCAAGACAGTTTGCACCTGAGCCAGACAGGTCATACACTTGAGCATAGACAAGCAAGCAGTTCACAAGTCAATTTATCTTTCAGTCTCTTTGGGTCGAACTACGGTGTTCTGACTTCCTCATTGCACGAGAGGATACGTAGGCATAACTTAACAGTTATCGAACAAAAGTCTCTGTATATCCCCCCTCTTTCCAGCTTTATTCTTTAAGCCACATTTATCTTGAGCATTTCATTCTTGTTCTTACACCGACACTTCACTTATACACTTCACTTCTCTTACACTGACACCTGTACATCCTTTTCCAGCTCTTTTATACACAGATTGCACTGACACTACCCCTTAAAAACACAAATCTTTTAAGAGTGGATCCCGTCGAGTACGACGAACAATTTGGGTGCTAATACCTTCCCAGGTTGTAACCAACCCCCTTTCTCAGTCTCTCTGGTTCGCAACCGTCTTATCCATATCTTTCTAGGTCTATGCAGCATTACCTTTCCTCCGGGATAAAAATGCCTAGTTGGCGACTCTTGTCTTTTTGAGTTCACTCCTGTGTGTTCTCATTCCTCTTTTCGCCGACCGTTCGCGCTTGTACCGGGATGCAAATCTTTGGGAGCGACAGCTTGGCGACTCTGCTGGGGATCCTTATACTGTAACCAGGGCTTCTGGTTCTTTTTGTGGGTTCCTCCTGGCGCTTGTTTGATTTGTGTTTACTGGGGTGTTATGTGCTAATTGTGTTTGTATATTTGCTTTATTTACTGCTTTATGTACAGTTATTTATTGCTTTCTTTACAGCTTTATATATCATACTGTCATATTGCTTTTCTGGTTGGATCTGGTTTTGTTTTGTTGGGTGGGGTTCATTGAGAGTTTAAGGTCCTATACCTAGGACCTGAGTGACACCTAGGCTAGAGTGGTTCATGTTCTTTCCCATTCCATTTTTGTCTGGTGCGGGAATATGAAACACGGTTCAGATATGGGTTTCTTCTTGAGAACTCTGTGCTACAGATTTCCTGTAGTGCTAGGGCTATCTGGGAAGCCTGCTAATTCTGGATGACCTTTATTATGACCTTCAGAAATTGAGGTGAATTAGAGGAGGATCTTTTATGGTTATTGTAAACACTGTACCTCCGGGTTAGAAGTGTTTACACTTCTCATAAATGATCCAAGTTTGAGGATCCTTGTTTTAGAACACCACCTGTGAGGGGGTTGGGCTGTTTACAGGTTTGCAGGAACCCTTGGCCACATCATACCCTGTTACCTATTGTGTTTAAGAATGCTTCATTTTGGACAGTTCTTGTGATTTAACCCAGGACATGTGACTCTTTATTTGAGTCCCCCACCTTTAGTTACTGGACTTCTGAACCTCCATCTGGACTTCTTGAACGTACATGGACTTATATCAAGGCAGTTAATCAGATCCAGCTAGATCACAAACCCTTGCATATCATTTGCATACATCATCATTGCATCATTTAACATTTGTTTATTTGTTTTTAAGGGTATCCACATTTCAGTTGGCTTGGTTTTGACCCCTTCATCTGTATAGACCCTTGCTCATCAGCTATCTGCTTCAACCATCTTCATCAGTTGCCTGCTTCAGCTACTGTTATCACCAGTCTCAGCCTGTCAGTGGCTCATCACCAGTATCAGTCTTCATCATCAGCAGTTATTTTCAGCTCTTCATCAGCAGTCATGGAACCCAAGAAGAGCAACATTTCATATCATTTCTTTGAGCCTGTGCTGACTGGCATCAGGCAGGTCCAGGCACTTATCACTCCAGACCACATCCCTTTATTCAGAGAACATTATGGAGGCATCCTTGATATGGTTATGGACTTGGACCCTTCTCAGAGGAGTTTGATTCACACTTGCCTACAGTTCTATGATCCTCCTTTGAGATGCTTCACTTCTCAGAATTTTCAGTTGGGACCCCTGTTGGAGGAGTTTTCATCACTGATTGGAGTACCTTTCAGGGGTGTTATCCCCTTCAACCCAGAGATGGCTTCTCCCAGCAATGAAGAAGTGGCAAAGGCACTGTATTTGGAATCTGCTTTGATTGAGCAGAACATGACTACAAAAGCAGGAATCCCTGGTTTGCACTTGGATTTCTTGACTTCTCAGGCCACCCTGAAGGTTTCCTTGGGAGAATGGAAGGTAGTTTGTGCATTGTTAGCCCTCAGTATATATGGGGTTATACTTTTTGCAGATGAGCCCAAGTTTATCAGCCAGAATGCCATTCATCTTTTCATTTTGAGGAACCCAGTGCCCACATTGCTGGAAGATTTCTATTATTCTGTTCACCAAAGGAATGAGAAGTAGAGAGGGAGTTTGGTAAGGTGTTGTGCTCCTCTATTTCATACCTGGCTGCTTAAACATTTACCCAAGACTGATTCTTTCCTGAACCCTCACCAACAGAAGAATTGGGCTAGGAGACTTATTGCTTTAACCTCAGATGACATCAGGTGGTGTACCCAGAGCACCAAAGGCAGGGACATAATAACTAGTTGTGGGCAGTTCCCCAATGTACCTCTGATAGGAGTGAAGGGTTGCGTCAACTACAACCCTTTGCTATTCAAAAGACAGTTGGGCTACGCTCTGGTTCACCCTTCTAAAGTGCAAGATTTGGCTGAAACCCTGTATTGTGAGATAAAACCTAATCTAGCTGTTGTCAGACAAGCATCTTGGGCTTGGGACAACATCCAGACCAAAGGGATGGCCATTCTTGGGAGATGCAACAATGTGGCTTCAGCTCAGTATTATGAATGGTCCCATGCTAGGGCTCAGATTTCTGGGATGCCTTTCACCATTGAGGATGCACCTGGACTATCCACATTGCCACCTCCAGCCACTGTCAGCCTAGAGGAATTTGAGAAACTGAAGGAAAGAAATGAGAATCTGTCTCAAGCTCTGCAGAAGACCCTCTGGGAGAGGAGTGATGGTCGTCTAGACATTGAGAGGTTGGAAAAGCTAAAGGTGGAGCACCTAGCCAGGATTGAGAAATCAGAGGACTACATCAAGAAATCAAGAGCAGGAGAGAAAATTTTGAAGAATGCCTGTAAAGAGGCCCAGTTTCAGAAGGCTAGAACTGATCTTTATCTGAAAGAAAGTCAAGCTAGGTGGGTCAGAATTACTGAAGCCCGCACTCAAGAAGATAAGAGAACTCAAGACAGAATTGAGCAGTTGGAGGCAAATGAAAAGAAGCAACAGGAGGCTCTGCTAGCAGCCCAGAAGGAAATTTCAGAACTGAAGCTTAGGGCTGGTGTGAAGAGGTCAAAGGACCAAGACAGGCACAAGAAGCTGACCACTGCTATTACCACCAGGAACCTTCTCATCAGAAGCATTACAGAGCATCCGGCTGGTCCTGTAACTGAAGCACTTTTGAAGGAAGTTAAGGAGGATGAATTTGGCTTAGATGTTTGACTTATTTGCTTGTTGTTGTTTTCATTTCTTGTACTTTTATTTTTGTGTTGTATTTTGGTCCCTCAGGGGCATATGATGTAAAAACAAACTATGTATGATTCACCATTTGTAATATATTTATTAGTTTGTTTCACTGAGTTTTCTTCCTCTCAAGCAACATCAAAGCATCTTCCTCAGGGTCTAGAAAGGTCAAAACCAAGTACCAAGCCGGATGCCTTGGAAACAAATAAGCATACTGCATTGCATACTAACTTTTGTTTTGTTTTGTAGGTCTTTGTTTTGTTTGTTACTAACTCTGTTGTGGTTCAGGAATTATTGCTCGCCGTCGGGTGTTCCCTCTCAACCGTCCACACAGATATCCTACTCGCAACAACCTTCCTGGTATCCAGATGGACCAAGTACAACAAGAGCTGACAGAGGTCAGAACCCAAATGGTTAACGAAAGGCTGGAGATGAGAAACCAAATGACCCAGTTCATGGAGGTGATGAATGGCTTGTCTCAAAGCCAAGAAAGATTGAGGGCATTGGTAGAAAGACAGACCCCGGAGGAACCCCCTCTAGGAACTGGAGGAACAAGTAACAATGAGAGGGGTCAGCCCCATATTAACCCACCGGTATATGGGCCTCATCTGCATCCGGAAGTCAACATCCCGGGTATTGTGCAAGGAAATACTACTGGAGGAAGAGTCTTACAAGAAGACCCCCAGGAAGAGCAGTTCACTGTGATGGGAGCTGGGGATGAAGCCTATGACATGAGGCTTGATGAAATTGCTGAGAAATTGAGATCTCTGGAGTCTCAAAACTCCTTGGGTTTTGATGTCATGGACATGGGGTTAGTGGATGGGGTAAGGATTCCCCACAAGTTTAAACCCCCGTGCTTCGAGAAGTACAACGAAACTTCCCGTCGACGAACTCACTTGCAGTATTTTCTGGGAAGACTTAAGGCATACACAATGGATGAAAAACTGTGGATGTTTTACTTTGAAGATAGCTTGACTGGGGCTTCAAGGGAGTGGTACTCTCACTTGACCAGAGCTACTATCAGATGCTGGAAAGACCTAGCTGAAGCTTTCATCAGGAAATACCAATACAATCTAGACATGGCTCCTAACAGAACCCTTCTGATGGGAATGTCTCAATCCTCCAGAGAAAGCTTCAGGAAATATGCCCAGAGGTGGAGACAGCTTGCTGCTGCTGTTCAGCCACCCATGTCGGAAAGAGAAATGGCCGACATGTTCATGAACACTCTACAAGGAACATATATTGATAGGCTAGCTGCCTTTTCTTCCACCAGCTTCGCTGACGTAGTTATAGCTGGGGAAAGAATTGAAAGCCTTCTGAAGATGGGTAAAATTTCTGATAATGGTGCAAGCTCGTCAGGTAATCCCAGGAAGCCTTTTGTGGGACCAAGAAGAACCGGTGAGACAAATGCCATTCAAGCCAGCAGGGGCAGACCTCAGTATGTTCATAGGTCAGTGGCGGCCGTCACTATTCCAGCTCCGATTCCTCAGCAACCAGCATATCAACCACAACAACAACCACACTATCAACAGCAAGTTCAGTATCCGCCACAAAGAAACAGTATCCGCCACAAAGAAACTACAACAACAACAACAACAGCAATCAACAGCAAAGACCCTTCCAGCAAAGACCATCACAGGCAAATAGGGTGATTGACCCTATCCCTATGCCTTATGCCGCTTTATTGCCACAACTCCTGAAACTCAACCTGGTTGAGCTAAGGACATTGGCACCTCCAGATCCTTCCAGTCTTCCAAGAAATTATGATGTCAACGCCCGGTGTGCTTTTCACTCCAATGCACCTGGCCACAGTACCGAGAAATGCAGGGCTTTACAAATGAAAGTGCAAGATCTGGTGGATTCTAAAGCCCTCAACTTTGCACCCCCTCCAAATGTCAACAAGAATCCCATGCCCAATCATGGAGGACCAAGAATTAATGCTATTGAGGAAGATAAACCGTCTTTCTTAATCACCAGTGTTGGGCAGATTCGGACACCTCTGGTAGAAATTAAAGCTCAGCTTCTAGAATGCCAGATGTTCCCCGGGTGTGAGCTCGGTTGTGGTTATTGCAACATTTCGGTCAACGGGTGTGATAACTTGAGAAGCGGCATAGATGGTCTTATCAAAAGTGGTATACTTCAGATCACAACATCAGTGCCTACAAATCCAGCAATCCCTTTGACAACAATTCTCGACTCTTCTACAACTGCAACAACAATCATTCCAACCAATTCATCAATATCATCAACAATGGCTCGGTCCATCACTTCAACAAGTCAGATGTCAACAACCATCTCTTCTACAACATCAACACCCATTTATTCAGCAGAATCTTCTACAACGCCAACAGAAATTGAAGAAGATATCTCAGCAGTCACCATTTATTATGATCCCTCATATGTTCCTCCAAACAACAACTTTCAACAACAAACAGTGGCATCTCCTTCCAGGTCACCAGTCACCATCTACTACGATCCGCACACCATTTCAGTACCCTCCTCTACAGCAGTCAGTCCGGTTACCATCACGGTGCCTGGACCAGTTCCATATGAAAGCAGTAATGCCATACCTTGGCATTATGGCTCCGACCTCTACTGCAATGGGGAGAAAATCACTTTGGATTCTTCAACCTCTTCTCCACAAATTGATAATGTTGGGGGAGGCGGAGGCTTCACCAAAAGCGGACGCCTTTTTGCCTCACAAGTGCAAAGACCTAATGCCGAAGCAGAAGCTGCTGCCAAAGCAAAGGGAAAGAGTGTGGTATTTGAAGAACCATTTACCAAAGAAACTCAGAAGACATCTTTTGAGCAAGATGTAGACGAGTTTATGAGAATCATAAAGAGAAGTGATTACAAGGTGGTGGATCAGCTTCACCAAACTCCCTCAAAGATCTCCATATTATCCCTGCTGATGTGTTCTGAAGCTCACAGGAATGCATTACTGAAAGTCTTGCACGCAGCATACGTGCCGGAAGAGATCACTGTTAATCAGCTAGAAACTGTGGTAGCCAATGTCAACACCAGTCATGGACTGGGCTTTACCAATGCTGATTTAACAACTGAGGGGCGTAACCACAACAAGGCTTTACACATCACTCTAGAATGCAAGGGTGCTGTTCTATCCCATGTACTGGTGGACACTGGGTCTTCACTCAATGTTCTACCAAAGAAAGCCTTAGTGAAGCTGGAGTATGATGGCTTAGCATTAGGTCCGAGTAATCTAGTGGTGAGAGCTTTCGATGGCTCTAAAAGATCAGTGCTAGGGGAGATTGATCTGCCTGTGATTATTGGCCCGCAGACTTTTAAAATTACCTTCTATGTGATGGACATTCAGCCGGCCTACAGCTGTTTGTTGGGTAGACCTTGGATCCATGTCGCTGGCGCAGTTACGTCTACCCTTCACCAGAAGTTGAAATTCGAGTGGGAAGGCCAAATCATCACCATCTGTGGTGAAGAAGATATCTTTGTTAGCCATCTGGCTACATACAAATACATTGAGATGGATGGAGAAATCCATGAAACTATGAGCCAGGGGTTTGAGGCCCTGAATATTAATGAAGCATCTGCTGTACTAGGAACCTCCATAGCGTCTTATCAGCAAGCCGGGAAGGTTGTTGAAGAGGGGACTGCCCAAGGCTGGGGCAAGCTGCTGCCTATGGAGAAGAAGGAGGACATATTTGGGTTGGGTTACAAACCAACTCAACAAGATCAAGCAGAGGCTGCTAAGAAGCCCAATTTTGTCACCGGGGGGATGCTCACCCCGGATGCAGTGAACAACTTGGAAGATGAGTCGGAAGATGAACGCAACCTGGAGAGCTGGATACGTCCAAGGATCCTGGGGAGCCGTATCTCAAACTGGTCTTCCCAGGAAATTATAAGGGTTACTCCTGCAGAGTAATTATTATTTCCTATATTTTTAAAGCATGCATCAAGTATTGCATCTTGCCCAAGATGACAAGGCTCATTTTGTAATCGGGCCATCTTTGTAATTTTTGTGCAAACAGATCAATCAATGAATATCGGACATCTTTTGCAAATGAGTCTTTTTCTTTTCCGCTCACTGTTTTTTCCATTTTTCTTTTTGTACAAAAATAAAATGGCAGTGTTTTCAAAATGATAACTTCATTTCACTTTTTCTAAACAAGATTAAAATCAATCACTAAAATGAACAATCTAAACCCTTGCAGAGAGTGCCTTTCAGACCGCACCGACAACAACACAGCTATGACTCTGTATGACTTTGACAATCCAATCAATCAAGCTGATGAAGAGGTTGAAGAAGATTATGAGCTTCCTGAAGAGCTAGCCAGGTTGTTAAGGCAAGAGGAGAAGGTTATCACTCCTCATCAGGAGGAGGTCGAAACGATTAATCTTGGTACGGACGAATATGTGAAAGAGGTTAAGATCGGGGCCTGCTTACAAGACTCAGTGAAAGAACAATTGATTGACCTGCTTCGTGAATATGTGGATGTGTTTGCTTGGTCTTATCAGGATATGCCAGGGTTGGACACCGATATCGTTATGCACAAGCTGCCTTTAAGAGAAGATTGCCCACCGGTTAAACAGAAACTGCGCCGTACTCGCCCAGACATGGCAATGAAGATCAAAGAAGAGGTGCAAAAGCAGTGGGACGCCGTGTTCCTTGCTGTGACTAGATATCCGTCGTGGGTTGCTAATATTGTACCTGTGCCTAAGAAAGACGGCAAAGTGAGAATGTGTGTGGTCTACCGGGATCTGAACAGAGCCAGCCCGAAAGATGATTTTCCATTACCTCACATTGATGTACTAGTTGACAATACGGCTCAGTTCTCGGTGTTCTCCTTCATGGACGGATTTTCAGGATACAACCAAATCAAAATGTCACCTGAAGACATGGAGAAGACAACTTTCATCACACCCTGGGGCACGTTCTGTTACAAGGTGATGCCATTCGGACTGAAGAATGCTGGTGCAACATATCAACAGGCTATGGTGACATTATTCCACGACATGATCCATAAAGAAATTGAATGTTTTGTGGATGACATGATTGCCAAGTCCCTTACAGAAGAAGACCACCTGGTAAATCTGTTGAAGTTATTCAAGCGTCTAAGGAAGTACCAACTGAAGTTAAACCCCAACAAGTGCACATTCGGGGTGCGATCCGGTAAGTTGCTGGGATTTATTGTAAGTGAGAAAGGGATTGAAGTTGACCCTGATAAAGTTAAAGCCATTCAAGAAATGCCTGCACCGAAGACTGAGAAAGAAGTTCGGGGGTTCCTAGGTAGATTGAACTACATTTCACGGTTCATATCTCACCTTACTGCAACCTGTGAACCCTTGTTCAAGCTGTTAAGAAAAGAACAAACGGTCAGGTGGAACGAAGACTGCCAGAGGGCTTTCGACAAAATCAAGGAATACTTACAAGAGCCTCCGATCCTTATGCCTCCAGTCGAAGGAAGACCTCTAATAATGTACTTGACAGTATTAGAAGAGTAAATGGGGTGTGTGTTGGGCCAGCATGACGAGTCTGGTCGAAAAGAGTATGCAATATATTACCTAAGCAAAAAGTTTACCGACTGTGAACAACGTTATTCACTGCTCGAGAAAACTTGCTGTGCTTTAGCGTAGGCTGCTCGCCGACTTAGACAGTATATGTTGACCCACACTACTTTATTGATCTCCAAGATGGACCCAGTTAAGTACATTTTTGAGAAGCCAACACTTACCGGACGGGTTGCAAGATGGCAAATGATCCTCACAGAATATGACATCCAGTACACATCTCAAAAAGCCATCAAGGGCAGTGTATTGTCTGATTATCTTGCTGAGCAACCCATTGATGATTACCAGCCTATGAGATTTGACTTCCCTGATGAAGACTTCATGTTCATAAAAGCAAAAGATCGTGAAGAGCCTGTTCACACTGAAGGGCCTGACCCAGAAGAAGAATGGACTATGATGTTTGATGGGGCTGTTAACATGAATGGTCGTGGCGTCGGTGCAGTACTCATTACACCGAAGGGAGTTCACATGCCTTTCTCGGCAAAGCTCACCTTTAACTGCACTAACAACGAAGCTGAATACGAAGCTTGCATTATGGGTCTTGAGGAAGCCATTGACCTCAGGATCAAGACTTTGACTGTGTTCGGAGATTCAGCTCTGGTAATCAATCAAACCAGTGGCAAATGGTACACACACCAGGATCATCTGATACCTTACAGGGATTATACAAGGAGGTTATTGACTTTCTTTACAACGGTCAAACTTGAGTATATCCCTCGGGACGAGAATCAATTTGCAGATTCCCTTGCTACCATTTCATCCATGATCAAAGTTCAAACTGCCAACTTTGTACCTCAAATTGCAGTATCCAGACTTGACAGACCAGTATATGTATTTGCAGCAGACGTTGTCAAAGATGATAAGCCTTGGTTCCATGATATCAAATGCTTCCTGGAGGATCAGACATACCCACCTGGGGCATCTTCCAATGACAAGAAGACATTAAGAAGGCTAGCTGGTAGTTTCTTCCTGAATACTGACGGTTCCCTGTACAAGAGAAACTTTGATATGGTACTCCTCAGATGCGTCGATAGAACAGAAGCAGACTTGTTAATGCACGAGGTGCACGAAGGATCTTTTGGTACCCATGCGGGAGGGCATGCCATGGTCAAGAAGTTGCTAAGATCAGGCTATTACTGGATCACAATGGATGCCGACTGTTGTGCTTATGCCAGAAAGTGCCATAAATGCCAGATTTATGCGGATAAAGTGCATGTGCCTCCGAATCCTCTGAATGTGATGTCTTCACCCTGGACCTTTGCCATGTGGGGCATTGATATGATTGGCAAGATTGAACCGACTGCTTCAAATGGCCACAGATTCATCCTGGTAGCCATTGACTATTTTACCAAGTGGGTTGAAGCAGCTTCTTATGCAAATGTTACAAGGCAAGTGGTAGCCTGATTTTTGAAGAGAGATATCATCTGTCGGTATGGAGTGCCCGAACGAATCATTACTGATAATGGTTCCAACTTAAACAACAAAATGATGGCAGAACTGTGCCGGGACTTCAAGATCCAACACCACAATTCTTCTCCTTACAGGCCAAAGATGAATGGCGCTGTTGAAGCAGCTAACAAAAATATCAAGAAGATTGTACAAAAGATGGTAGTCACCTACAAAGACTGGCATGAAATGCTACCATTTGCCTTGCATGGGTACCGTACGTCAATCAGAACATCCACTGGGGCAACACCGTATCAACTTGTGTATTGTATGGAGGCAGTCCTACCTGTTGAAGTTGAATTACCCTCCCTGCGGGTACTAATGGATGTTAGGCTGAACGAAGCAGAATGGGTCCGATCCCGATACGAACAACTGAGTCTGATCGAAGAAAAGAGATTAACTGCAATCTGTCATGGGCAGTTATATCAGAAAAGAATGAAGAAAGCCTTCGATCAGAAAGTCGGGCTCCGAGAGTACCAAGTAGGAGATCTTGTGCTGAAAAGACTCCTCCCTCCTCATACAGACCACAGGGGCAAGTGGACTCCGAACTATGAAGGGCCATTCGTAGTAAAGAAAGTTTTCTCCGGTGGAGCACTAATGCTCAGTACTATGGATGGTGAAGACTTCCCGTCCCCTGTGAATTCAGATGCAATTAAAAAATACTTCGCATAAAATGACCCGCTGGACATAAAAACAGAATGTAAGTCCAGGAAAAAATAGGGCATCCCGGCGAGTCAAAAACAGAATAAAAGACTCGGGCAAAAATAAGGGAAGAAAATAATAAAAAATGTGAACACCCGCTGAGTTGAAAAGCCACATCGGACAACTCAGGCAAAAAGGGGTATCCCGATGGATTGAAAACCCGAAAGGGCGATCCATGCAAAACAAGGGAATAAGCGAACAACTGCATTCTGAATTCGTCTGTATCACTTATAACTTGGTAAGCTTCGAAAGGTTCAAGCGCCGGTCAGAATCAGCCTTCTTTAGAAAGCAAGACGAGAAGAATGTCAAAAGTCATACGAGTCATAGCAAAGGGAAGCTCCTTGAAGCGTCATCAACATTGCCAATACCTTTTATTTCTCAATTTGTAACAATCTCCTCATTTTAGGGGATCTGTTTCTTTGACTGTATCTTGCCAATTCAGGGCACACGAATTAATAAAATCAGATTTTCAGTCACATTTCGTCTCGTACACTTTACCTTCATTTGCAAAATGTCTGATGTCCTTAAGATACTGATTGCATAAATACAGATGCTCTTCTTCTAAAAATACGTGCGTGCAGGAAATATACTTACTCTCGAGAGTGTCTAAACTCCTATGATGGAATCCGGTAAGGGATACCTCGGGATTACTTGTGCGCTTCTCTATCTTTTCAGGATTGCAGGTACTCAAAGCACAACATGGGGCATGAAAGCTTCACCCCAGCAAGCTGGCAAATCAATATCTGCTCAGTTTATCTCCCAATTAGCACCGGAGATGGTTTCTCCCCAGCTGAGTTGTCCAGTATCATCCGCAGTAGGACCCCTACAGAAATCTCCAGGAAGACCTTCCCATGGTCTTTCTTCTTCCCCAGCCGAGTTGTCTGTCATCATTCCTTCTCAACCAAGTGCAAAAGCCAGGGAACCATCTCCCCACAGAATCTCAGCCTCTATCCAGAAGAGCAACGTCTGAAGATCCCACAATAGAGTGAAGAAAGCTTCAACAAACCCCAGCTGGGTCCCTCATTACCAAAGATAGGTCTATCAGTGACCTATATCACCAAGAAGAGTCCCATATGTCAAGATCCACCAATGATCTCATCCCCAGCTGGGATGCCCACTGCAAGCAGATCAACCAGAGATCTTCGCAGCATCAGGACCCGGACCCCGGATCGGTATCTTTGCATAATCATAGCATTCACATCATATTTCCCACAGAGCGTAGCATTCCGTCTAATACGGAGAATTATGGCAAAAACAAACATATTGCATAATCATAAGCCATATTCTGAATCAAACACTTGTAAATACTGGTAATCCATAAGAGATATACAGAAAACTCCCCCAAATTCCCCACCAGAGAGCCAGAGCACTGGCCTTACACTCACAAATACGGATGCACACTCCTTTTGGCACCCGTCCGTGTCATGATTCCCCAGTAAAGTCGCCCGAGCCTTCTTTACAAACAGACACTTATACTTCTCGACACCCGTCCGTGTCATATCCCCAGCAAAAAGCCAAAGCGTCCTCTTTGCACTCACAGATACATCTTTATACAAATTCCCCGACACCCGTCTGTGTCGCTTTCCCCAGCACAGTTGCCTAAACATTTTGCAAACCATATACTTGTTTATATTACACCTTTCCTCTTTTGACACTCGTCCGCATCACTCTCCCCAGCAGGTTAAACACCCAACTATACACCACTCATACTTATTTCACTCATACAGGTACCTGTCCGTATCTTGTATATATCACTCAAATCCCTTCAGATTTGACACTCGTCCGTGTTCTTTGTTAACCAGTTGATACTCGTCCATATAATCATCCCAGAACATGCGTCAGCGTTTGTTTCTACCTGATACTCGTCCGTATCATAGTCTTAGGGATGCTCGTCCGCATCTTTAATCCATACACGTGTCAAACACTCATGTCTTCTTGAATTTGGACACTCGTTTATGTCTACTATTCCCCAGAAGAGTCCCTTCAGATTCGACACTTGTCTGTGTTCTCTGTTAACCAGTTGATACCCGTTCGTATCATCATCTCTGAACATGTGTCAGCATTTGTTTCTACTGATACTCGTCCGTATCACGGTCTTAGGGATGCTCATCCGCATCTTTAATCTATACACAACGTCAAAACACTTATACCTTTTATTTCTTGGATATAAACACTCGTCTGTGTTTACTATTCCCCAATAAGTCGCCAGCAAAGCAAAACTTCTTTTTTATCTGACATTCGTCCTATGTCATGATAAACCCTGAGAGCAGCCGTACCCTGCTAGGTGATCGTCCTTCACCTCTTGATGATCATCCTTCATCATGATCATCCGATGGCCGTCCCCATCGTCGACCTTTTATCCGGCATTCGTCCTATATCGCGATACTTTCGGCAGCTGTACCCTGCCAGGTGATCGTCCTTCACCTTAGATGACCGTCCCTCATCTTATCCCCAACAGAGCAGCCGTCCCCTGCTAGGTGATCGTCCATCACCTTTGATGACCGTCCCTCATCATTATTTCATTTATTCTTTAACCCGATGGTCGTCCCCGTCGTGGTCCCTTTTCCTTTTCCTGATGATCGTCCTTCATCAGTTTAGCCCGATGGTCGTCCCCATCGTTATTTACATTACTTTATGAACCTGATGACCATACCTCATCATTTATTGTTACCTAATCCCCAGAGAATCTTATAGCTTTACCTGATGGACGTCCCAATCATAATCCCTTTAATCCCCAGCTTGTCGGCCGTCCCCGTCATTGCTTTACTTCCTGCATTTTCCCCAGCATGTCAGCTGTCCCCGTCATTGCTCTTTCCCCAACAGTCGTCCTCTGCTCGACGGTCGTCCTCCGTCGCCCGCACTTTACAATATACTTTATTTTCTTTTACAATCTATATCCATTTTCTTCTTTATTCTGTGAGTGCAAATTTTGGACTGTCTTTGGTATTCAACCACAAGTTATCTTGTTTGCCTGTTAAGCCGTTGCTTACATCCTGCACATCTAACTCATGTTTGAATAGGGGCAGCTGTAAACACCCCAAATTTGCCCTCACCCATTCACACCATGGCTTGTGATCTCTTCATATGCATAAGTTCAATCATAGCATCTCATATTGCATTTTTGATTCAGTGCATAGATTCAAAGTCATCTGCATCTAGGGTTTGTTGATCTGAGCAATCCAAAAGCCATTTGAGCCACTTCAAAGGTCATCAATCACTTCAAAGGGGTCCATGTATGTTCAAGCACCATGTTGTATCCTCTCAAATTCAAGAATGTCAAGAATCACAAGAACTGAGATTGGCATGGAAGCAGAGCCAGGTTTGACTGCACAAGTGACCTAGAATTAGGGTTTTGGTTTCAAAGGCCATAACTCCAAATTTTTTGGTCATTCTTGTTTCTGTTGGTCTCTATATGGTATAGGGATCATGCATATCAATTTTCATGAAGAAATCCCATGGGGAAGGCATCTGATCAAGACTTGACTTTCTGAGCAAGTCAGTGCAAAATCAGGGCATCTGAGGCCCCCAATGACCCAACCAAAGGGTGTACTTCATCATTTTGATCATGTATGATCTTTATTTGATCATAGAAGATGTTAGAAGTTCACAAGATTGAAGAATTTCAAGCCATTTGCAAAGTTGACTTTTTGGGAAATGACTTGTAATGGAAACTTGCCATTTTGGGAAACTTTTTCAACCCTTGCTTTTTGATTCAAAAATGCTTCAAATGGGAAAACTTTGGTCATGAAAGTTGTAGAATGTATCATTCCCTTTTCAAAAAGTACAAGAACTTGTTCTAATTCATTTTGGGATCAAAAGTTATGGCTTGTCAAAGTTGGCCAAAATCACATAATTTGAAGTTTTCTACCAAAGAGGCATTTTGAAAAATGGTATGATCAAGTGTTCTAAAGGCTTCAAAAGTGTACAAACTCTTCATAACATGATCACATGACCTCTAAAGATCATAATGGGCCAAAGAATATTGCATTTTGATGCCTTGAATCTCAAGAATTTCCAAAGGGGCCAAACTTTGTGAAAATTGTAAAACATCTCATAAGTCTTGATCCACTTGCTGATTCATCTCATAAACAATTCCATAGTTCTCCCTAAACTCAGCTGAGCCAAGACAAGCAAAAAGGCTAGCTATACCATTGCCCATACCTCAAGTACAAGTCAAGTTGACATTTTTGCAACTTGCCCATACCAATCACACTATGCCACAACCACTTTCTGAACCAATCCCATTTGTTTATACAAATCAAAAGGAAGCAAAAGTATAAGACACACAAGCCTAAAAGCTCCAAGAACACAACATTCTCATTCTTCACCTCATATGCAAAACCATTCTAAACTCATCACACAAGCTTCAAACACACAAACAAACTTCACCATTGATCTCAACATGACTCACTGATCACAAACCAACCATTGAAACAGCCTGAAAGTCACTGAAATCAAAACACGATCATCACCCCTCATTGAACAGAACTTCTGCAATCTCCCAAATCAGCCATCAACAAAAGCTTTCAAGCATTCCATTGAGCTCAGGGGGACCAGAGGAGTCAGTTTGCATAAGAGAAAGGCTCAGAAAGCTCCAGTTCGAAGGACTTCAGTTCAGGTATCCATCAAGAACAAATTTTCTAGAACTTCATTTACTTGTTATAAATTGATTCTACATGTCATCCTGATCATCATGATGTGTTTAAAAATGAAAATGGTGGAGTATTGAGTATGTATGAGTTGTCTGAAACTTTCTGCCCTAAATTTGTTTTGCTTCGATTTGCATGTGTCGCTCCCAAAAGATGAGGCAAGGCTCAAATATGGTACAGACGCGAACGGTCGGCGAGAGGGACAATGAGAACACACAGCAGTGAACTCACTGGAACGGAAAAGAGTCGCCAGCTAGGCATTTTTATCCCGGAGGAAAGGCAATGCTACATAGACCTAGAAAAAGATGGATAAGACGGTTGCGAACCAGAGAGACTGAGAGAGGGGGTTGGTTACAACCTGAGAAGGTATTAGCATCCAGATTGTCCGTCGTACTCGACAGGATCCACGCTTAAAAGATTTGTGTTTTAAAGGGGTAGTGTCAGTGCAATCTGTGTATAAAAGAGCTGGAAAAAGATGTACAGGTGTCGGTGTAAAAGAAGTGCAAAGTGTAATATGTACAGTGTCAGTGTAAGAACAGGAATAAGATGCTCAAGATCATGAGGCTAAAAGAATGATGGTGGAATATACAGAGACTTTTGTTCGATAACTGTTAAGTTATGCCTACGTATCCTCTCGTGCAATGAGGAAGTCAGAACACCGTAGTTCGACCCAAAGAGACTGAAAGATGAATTGACTTGTGAACTGCTTGCTTGTCTATGCTCAAGTGTATGACCTGTCTGGCTCAGGTGCAAACTATCTTGCATTAGACAGAAGAAGCAAGTTCTCAATGGTGAGTGAATGGGATGAGAAAAGAATCCCGAAGGAGACGATTATTGTTTGTTTTTGAGTTTTCAGTCTTTTATTGCTTTTGAAGTTTGTCATAAGTTAATGAGCTTAAGCCTAAACCAATGGGTTAGTAAACTCATCACATCTTCCCTCTGATTAGGGGTAATGAGAGTACCTTAAGTGTGAAGTCAGCTTCTCACACTTAATCACCTTGGTGTAGGGTTAAGATCATTAACCTACTCGTGATTATTTAGATGTTTTTGGTGTTTTTGTTTAGTGTTGAGTAATGAGATTAAGCCATAATCAGGGATTAAACAGACTCATTACACCATCCTAATAGAAGGATAATAGATGAGAGTGTTTAAGCTGAGGAAAGCTCCTCAACTTAATCCATGATTAGGGATTAAACTCATGACAAAACAAGCCTTTGGTTAAGTGGATTTTGTTTAATGGTAAGATGATGAAGTGATTTTTAGGGTTTGTAAGACAACTTGAGGGGGACTTGTCCATTAACACTAGGGTTAGTCCTTCTTAACCAATTAAGGAAGAATTAGAACCCTAATGCAAGGCCCAAGTTACAAGTGTGATGTCTTGATGATTATTATGTGAATTGATTAAAGGAGTTAAACACATTAAGGGTTTAACACTTAGGATTAAAGTTATACACTCCATCCTAATAGAAGGATGCAGGCATAAGCTTAATCACAAAGCCTTAAAGCCTTTAGGGTTTAGTCCCTGATTATGAGATGAGAAAAGAAGACTCAATGAGACACAAAGGTAAAATCTAAATGGGGGACTAATCAAAACCCTAATTATTGTCATGCTTAGTTGTTCCTAAGGTTTGTGAGGTTTAAGAAAGAAATCTTCAGAGGAACCACCAGGAAGCAGATGAAAGGAGCAAAGAGAAGCAAAGTAACTTGCTTCATTCAAGAAGACAAGTCACTTGAGGAAAGAAAGTAAGGAGAAAAAGAAAGAGCAAGCTCAATCTCAAACACATAACAAAATGCAGCAAGGATGCATAAGAAAGATGAAAAGAAATTGTGAGAAGTGAAGGCAAATTCACTTCTCAAAGTTGCTTACCACCTGAAAAGTTAGTGAGAGAAATGCAATGCAATGCAAAATGAAATGAAATGGCATGATGTAAATCAAAACCAGGAGCACATATGGGATGATAATGATGCTATGAGATGGTGTAAACATAAAACAAGACATGGGGATGATCATACAAGCTCATGGATGCAGATGAAACAAGTTAAGACACATGAACATACATGAAAAGTTATGAGATGCACATGGCATACAACATGGCAAATGCAAGATGCAATGATCAAACATGCTTTCAATATGTCTTAAGATGTCAAGTGAATCAAATGGATGCATAAAATGCTATGGCAAGTCATGTTGTGCAAGCAAATGCAAGATGTATGCATATGGAGGCCCAAATTAGGGTTTATGATCAAAGCATCAAACACAAACCAAAATCAGAAGCAAACAATGAGACAAAAAATTGAAAATGCACTCAAAGGATCCCTAATCCTATACTAACTCACTGCCCAAAGGAGAAGTTCCAACTCTTAACCTAATTCAAGTTATGATTTTTCTAAGTTTTCTAGGGTTTTAGGGTTCCTTAACAAGAAAATTGCCAAACAAATTAAAAATGAAAGATCAAATCATGGCCATTTAATCTCATAAACTACATGCTAAACACAATGAAATGCAAAAAGAATCAAGGTCCAACTCTTTAGGGTTAGGCATAAATGATTTTTGGAAGTTTGGATCAAAATAATGCATCAAAATGATTTTAATTCCATGAAAAATTCTCAAAATGCATCAAGATCAAAAAAGAAATTTGGTTTGAGGGTTGGACAATGTTTCTAAATGTTTTAAAAGGTTTCATAAATTTTTTGGTGATTTTTAAATACCTAAAAGTATTTTTAACTAATTAATTCTCATTAATTATTTAAAAAGAAACTTTTAAATATTTAAAAATAATTTTTTAATGCTAAAAATGAAAATAAAAATATTTTTGTGTTCTGAAATTAAATAATAACTTGTATAAAAAATTTCAGAATTTTTGAAAAGGTTTTACTATTTTAAAATAAATGTACAAATCAAAATGAGAAAAATTGAAATAAAAATTAAAATAAATGGAAGTATGCTAAATGAGAGGCTGAGATTGAATCTGGAAAAGAAGCTGTTGACTTGGCGCGTGATCCAATGGTCATAATTTAAATCTGACTAATTAAATTATTAAACTTAATTAATTAAGTTAACTGGAAATTAAGGACTAATGAGGCAATCTGAGCCTTTGGCCCACACGCGGGAAACATGATCCTATGGTCCAGATTTGAAATACATTAATGACTGAGCTAAACCTAATTAGGGCACACTAATCTCAGACGGCCGGAACAGTGGTTCCGGTCGTCTTCTCCGGCGGGTTGAAAACCCTAGAAAACGCCACGGGCCACCACTCATCAAATTGAAGCCAGGGAAATGTTCCTCTACCCAAACCCCACTCAAATCACCTCTCAAACTAAATTTATCATGCTTAAACAAAGAGAATCGAAGCCAACAAGATTCACGGGCAAAGTTTCAGAGCTTTGGTAAACCCTCATTTCTCACTCATTTTCGATTCTAAGCACATCCCCATGATCAGCAAGACATACACAATCAATTTATAACATAAAATGCAAGCTCTGAAAAGTTGCAGATTCGAAGCTACCTGAAGTGATGAACTATGAATATGAGCTCTCCAGACCTTGCTTTGATGCAGAATGCCTCCTCTGGACCCACTGAAGCCAATGGAATGTTCACAATCCTTTGTTGGTGGCTAGTTTGAGAGCTTGAGTTCTGATATGGCAGATTTCTCAGTTGTGTTTTGTGAGGTTTCAGGCTGCATTCATGGTGGATTCTGGTTCTTTTGAGTGTGTTTGATTTGTCGGTGAAGAGAACATGAGTGTTTGATGGCTGGAAAATGAGATTCGAAGAGAGGAGAGTTTTGGCAGGTTTTTGTGGGGACTGAGTTCTGGCTTGCTTCAAGGGCCAATGCTGTGCTATAACATTCCCACAATGTGTGAAATAGCTAGGGAGCAGGTCAGTAGGGGTGGCTGCTTACTGTTCCATGAGTATGGGAGTTTTTGCCAAAAAGTCAAGTTGGCTTGTACTTGCAGCATGGGCTATGGCAGCAGCAGTTTGAGGTCTTGTCTTGCTTCAGCTTGGGTGAAGGATGACCCTTAGATTGCTTGTAGCTGACTGCAACATATGGATCATGAACTATGCTAGCTTTTGCAACTTGCCCACTTGATGTTTTCTCATGATTTTGTGCCATGTACATGAGGCACTTCTTGCTGAATTTTGTAGCATGGAACTTCTTTTAGTCATGGCAATGCATAAAAATCAGTTGGTAATCACATATCTCTTTGGAAAATAATTTTGCCAAAAATCCATCTTTTGCACTTGTAATGGAAAATGTCTTAAAGATTTTTGAAAACCAAAGCAAGCAATGCAAAATCCCTTGGGCCAATTATGTTTTTTAGGTTATGTGTGATCATGTGATGAAGTTTTGAAGCCATTTTGAAGTCACTAGAATGCTTGGTACATGAATTTGCAAGTTTTCCATTTGGTGTATAACTTGAAATTTAGTGATTTTTGCCAACTTTGATGAACCATAACTTTTGATCCAAGATGAATTAGATCATGTTCTTGTACTTTTTGAAAAGGGAAAGATCTAATCTACAACTTTCATGACCAAAGTTTTTCCATTTGAAGCATTTTTGGATCAAAAAGTAAGGTTTGAAAAGTGGCCTAAATTGACAAATTCTTTAAAAGTCAAACTTGCCCCAAAAAGTCAACTTTGCAAAAAACTTGTAATTCTTGAATTTTGTGAACTTCCAACTTCTTCTATGATCAAATAAAGATCATATACACTCAAAATGATGAAGATCACCCCTTGGTTGGGTCATTGGGGGCCTCAGATGCCCTGATTTTGCACTGACTTGTCCAGAAAGTCAACTCTTGATCAGATGACTTCCCCATGGAATTTCTTCATGAAAATTGATATGCATACTCCCTATACCATATAGAGATCAATAGAAACAAGAATGACCAAAAAAATTGGAGTTATGGCCTCTGAAACCAAAACCCTAATTTTAGGTCAACTGTGCAGTCTATCCTGGCTCTGCTTCCACACCATTCTCAGCTCTTGTGATTCTTTGGAATTTTTGACTTTGAGAGGATATAACATGATATTTGAACACACATGGGCCCCTTTGAAGTGATTGTTGACCTTTGGAGTGGCTCAAAAAGCTCTTGGATTGCTCAGATCACAAACCCTAGATGCAGATGACTTTGAATCTATGCAGTGAATCAAAAATGTAATATGAGATGCTATGATTGAGTTTATGCATATGAAAATGATCACAAGCCATGGTGTGAAAGGGGTGAGGGCAAATTTGGGGTGTTTACAGCTGCCCCTATTCAAACATGAGTTAGCTGTGCAGGATGTAAGCAACGGCTTAACAGGCAAACAAGATAACTTGTGGTTGAATACCAAAGACAGTCCGAAATTTGCACTCACAGAATGAAGAAGAAAAGGGATATAGATTGTAATATAGTATAGTATAAGGTTTGGGCGACGGAGGACGACTGTCGAGCAGAGGACGACTGCCGGGGAATGAACAATGATGGGGACGGCCGACATGCTGGGGATAAAAGATACCATGATGGGGACGGCCATCAAGTAAAGCTGTAAGATTCTCTGGGGATTAACGAAACATGACGGGGATGGCCATCAAGTTCATAAAGTAATGCAACCAACGATGGGGACGGCCATCGGGCTAAAAAAAGAAAAGGGACCACGACGGGGACGGCCATCGGGTTGAAGAATAAATGAAATAAACAGATGATGAGGTACAGTCATCAAAGGTGAAGGACGACCACCTAGCAGGGGACGGCTGCTCTGTTGGGTTAAGATGAGGGACGATCATCTTAGGTGGAGGACGACCACCTGGCAGGGTACGGCTGCCGAAAATATCGCGACATAGGACGAATGCCGGATAAAAGGTCAACGATGGGGACGGCCATCAGACGAGCATGATGGAGGACGACCATCAAGAGGTGGAGGACGACCACCTAGCAGGGGACGGCTGCTCTCGAGGTTTATCGTGACACAGGACGAATGTCAGATAACCAAAGTCAACAATGGGGACGGCCATTGGATAAAATGATGAAGGACGATCATCAAAGGTGGAGGACGACCACCTAGCAGGGGACGGCTGCTAAATACCAATGATGGGGACGGACATCGGATGAGCATGATGGAGGACGACCATCAAGAGGTGGAGGACGACCACCTAGCAGGGTACGGCTGCTCTCAGGGTTTATCATGACACAGGACGAGTGTCAGATAAAAGGAAAAAAGCTTTGTTGGTGATTTACTGGAGAATAGTAAACACGGACGAGTGTTTATATCCAAGAAATAAAAGGTATAAGTGTTTAGATGTTGTGTATAGGTTAAAGATGCGGACGAGCATCCCTAAGGCTACGATACGGATGAGTATCGGGTAGAAACAAATACTGACACGTGTTCAGAGATGGTGATACGGACGAGTATCAACGGGTTAACAGAGAACACGGACGAGTGTTGAATCTGAGGGGACTCTTCTGGGAATAATAGACACAGACGAGTATCTATATTCAAGAAGACAGAAGTGTTTGACACAGTGTATGGATTAAAGACGCGGACGAGCATCCTTAAGACTATGATACGGACGAGTATCATGTAGAAACAAACGCTTGACGCATGTTCTGAGATGATGATACGGACAAGTACCAACTGGTTAACAAAGAACACGGACTAGTGTCGAATCTGCGGGGATATATAAATGGTGTATGCAAGATACGGACGAGTATCTGTATAAGTATAATTGGTATATATTTGAGTGTTCCATCTGCTGGGGAGAGTGTGACACGGACGAGTGTCAAAAGGAGAAGAGTACAGTATAAACAAGTATCTGGTATACAAAGTGTTTACATTACTGTGTTGGGAAAATGACATGGACGGATGTCAAGGAAATGTATATATATATAAGTATATGTGAGTGCAAGGAGGATGTCTTTGGCTTTCTGCTGGGGACTCTGGGGGGAAAGTTTTCTGTATACTGATGGATTTTTATTATTCACGAGAGTTCGATTCAAAACATGGCTTATGATTATGCTATATGTTTGATTTTTGCCGTAATGCTCCGTTTTAGACGGAATGCTACGCTTTGTGGGGTGGATATGATGCGAATGCTATGATCGTGCAAAAGATACCGATCCGGGATTCGGGTCCCGTTGCTAAGAAGATCTCTGGTCGATCTGGTTGGAGTGAACATCCCAGCTGGGGATGAGATCATTGGTAGATCTAATCAAGATTTATTTGCTTGGGGGAATAGGTCACTGATAGACCCATCCTGGTAATAAGGGACCCAGCTGGGGTTTGTAGAAGCTCTTCTTTTACTCTGTTGTGACTCCTTCATGCGTTGCTTTTCTGAATAGAGGCTGAAATTCTGTGGGGAAGCAGTTTCCTAGCTTTTTTGTACTCGGGTGAGGAAAAATGATTGGCAACTCGGCTGGGAGAAGCAACAAGTGGCAACTCAGCTGGGGGATAACACCTTGAGTGCTAAGATTGAGTGTTGATTTGTCAGCTTGCTGGAATGAAACCTTCATGCCCCGAGTTGCGTTTCGGATGCCTGCAATCCTGCAAAGTTAGAGAAACGCACAAGTGATCCTGAGGTATCCCTTACTGGATTCCGTCATAGGAGTTTTAGACACTCTTGAGAGTAAGTACATTTCGTGCAAGCATGTAACTTTTATTTTTTTTGAAGATAAGCATCTGCACTTATGCAATCAGTTTTTTAGAGACATCAGACATTTTTTGCAAATAAAGATGTACAAGACGAAACATGACTGAAAAATCTGATTTTATTAATTCAAATGCCCTGAATTGGCAAGATACAGTCAAAGAAACATATCTCCTAAAATGAGGAGACTGTTACAAATTGAGAAACAAAGTGCCGGCGATGTTGACGACGCTTTCAAAGGAGCTTCCTCTTTCGCTATGACTCGTATGACTTTTTTTTTGACGATCTTCTCGTCTTGCTTTCTGAAGAAGGCTGATTCTGACAGAAGCTTGATCCTTTTGAAGCTTTCCGAGTTGTAGGTGACACAGACGAATTCAGAGTGCAGTTGTTCGCTTATTCCCTTATTTTGCATGGATCGCCCTTTCGGGTTTTCAATCCATCGGGATACCCATTTTTGCCTGAGTTGTCCAATGCGGCTCTTCAACTCAGCGGGTGTACATTTTTTTTATTTTCCCCTTATTTTTGCCCGAGTCTTTTATTCTGTTTTTGACTCGCCGGGATGCCCTATTTTTGCCTGGACTTACATTCTGTTTTTGTGTCCAGCGGGTCATTTTTATGCGAAGTATTTTTTAACTGCATCTGAATTCACAGGGGACGGGAAATCTTCACCATCCATGGTGCTGAGCATCAGTGCTCCACCAGAGAAAACTTTCTTCACCACGAATGGTCCTTCATAATTTGGAGTCCATTTGCCCCTGTGGTCTGTATGAGGAGGGAGGATTCTTTTCAACACAAGATCTCCCACTTGGTATTCTCGGTGCCTGACTTTCTGATCGAAGGCTCTCTTCATTCTTTTCTGATATAACTGCCCATGACAGATTGCAGCCAATCTTTTCTCTTCGATCAGACTCAGTTGTTCATATCGGGACCGGACCCAATCTGCTTCGTTCAGCTTAACATCCATCAGTACTCGTAGAGAGGGTAATTCAACTTCAACAGGTAGGACTGCTTCCATACCATACACAAGTTGATACGGCGTTTCCCCAGTGGATGTTCTGATTGACGTGCGGTACCCATGCAAAGCAAACGGTAGCATCTCATGCCAGTCTTTGTAAGTGACTACCATCTTCTGCACAATCTTCTTGATATTCTTGTTAGCTGCCTCAACAGCGCCGTTCATCTTTGGCCTGTAAGGAGAAGAATTGTGGTGTTGGATCTTGAAGTCCCGGCATAACTCAGCCATCATCTTGTTGTTTAAATTGGAACCATTATCAGTAATGATTCGCTCGGGCACTCCATACCGACAGATGATATCTCTCCTCAGAAATCGGGCAACCACTTGCCTTGTGACATTTGCATATGAAGCTGCTTCGACCCACTTGGTGAAATAGTCAATGGCGACCAGGATGAATCTGTGGCCATTCGAAGCAGTTGGCTCAATCTTGCCAATCATGTCAATGCCCCACATAGCAAAGGGCCATGGTGAAGACATTATGTTCAAAGGATTGGGAGGCACATGCACTTTATCCGCATAAATCTGGCATTTATGGCATTTTCTGGCATAAGCACAACAGTCGGCATCCATTGTGATCCAGTAATAACCTGATCTTAATAACTTCTTAGCCATGGCATGCCCTCCTGCATGGGTACCAAAGGATCCTTCGTGCACCTCGTGCATCAACAAGTCTGCCTCTACCTTATCAACGCATCTGAGGAGTACCATATCGAAGTTTCTCTTGTACAAGGAACCATCAGTGTTCAGAAAGAAACTACCAGCAAGCCTTCTCAAAGTCTTCTTATCATTGGAAGATGTCCCAGATGGGTATGTTTGACCCTCCAAGAAGCACTTAATGTCGTGGAACCAAGGCTTATCATCTTTGACGACATCTGCTGCGAACACATATGCTGGTCTGTCAAGCCTGGACACTGAAATCTGAGGTACAAAGTTGGCAGCTTGAACCTTGATCATGGATGAAATGGTAGCCAGGGCATCCGCAAACTGATTCTCGTCCCGAGGGATATACTCAAGCTTGACCGTTGTGAAGAAAGTCAATAACCTTCTCGTATAATCCCTGTAAGGTATCAGATGATCCTGGTGTGTGTACCATTTGCCGTTGGTTTGATTAACTACCAGAGCTGAATCTCCGAATACAGTCAATGTTTTGATCCTGAGGTCAATGGCTTCCTCAAGACCCATAATGCAGGCTTCGTATTCAGCCTCGTTGTTAGTGCAGTTGAAGGTGAGTTTTGCCGAGAAAGGCATGTGAACTCCCTTAGGTGTAATGAGCACTGCACCAACACCACGACCATTCATGTTAACAGCCCCATCAAACATCATAGTCCATTCTTCTTCCGGGTCAGGCCCTTCAGTATGAACAGGCTCTTCATGATCTTTCGCTTTTATGAACATGATGTCTTCATCAGGGAAGTCAAATCTCATAGGCTGGTAATCATCAATAGGTTGCTCGGCAAGATATTCAGACAATACACTGCCCTTGATGGCTTTCTGAGAGGTGTACTGGATGTCATATTCTGTGAGAATCATTTGCCATCTTGCAACCCGTCCGGTGAGAGCTGGCTTCTCAAATATGTACTTAACTGGGTCCATCTTTGAGATTAGTAAGGTGGTGTGGGTCAGCATATACTGTCTCAGTCGGCGAGCAGCCCACGCTAAAGCACAACAAGTTTTCTCGAGCAGTGAATAACGTTGTTCACGGTCGGTAAACTTTTTGCTCAGGTAGTATATTGCATACTCTTTTCGACCAGACTCGTCATGCTGGCCCAACACACACCCCATCGACTCTTCTAATACTGTCAAGTACATTATCAGAGGTCTTCCTTCAACTGGAGGCATAAGGATTGGTGGTTCTTGCAGGTATTCTTTGATCTTGTCAAAAGCTCTCTGGAAGTCTTCGTTCCACCTGACCGTCTGTTCTTTTCTTAGTAGTTTGAACAAAGGTTCACAAGTCGCTGTAAGGTGAGATATGAACCGCGAAATGTAGTTCAATCTACCTAGAAACCCTCAAACTTCCTTTTCAGACTTCGGTGCAGGCATTTCTTGAATGGCTTTGACTTTATCAGGGTCAACTTCAATCCCTTTCTCGCTTACAATAAAGCCCAGCAGCTTGCCAGATCGTACCCCGAACGTGCACTTGTTGGGGTTCAATTTCAGTTGGTACTTCCTCAGACGCTTGAATAGCTTCAGCAGATTTACCAAGTGGTCTTCTTCAGTGAGGGACTTGGCAATCATGTCGTCCACATAACATTCGATTTCCTTATGGATCATATCGTGGAATAATGTTACCATAGCCCGTTGATATGTTGCACCAGCATTCTTCAATCCGAATGGCATCACCTTGTAACAGAACGTGCCCCAGGGTGTGATAAAGGTTGTCTTCTCCATGTCTTCCGGTGACATTTTGATCTGATTGTATCCTGAAAATCCGTCCATGAAGGAGAATACCGAGAACTGAGCCGTATTATCCACCAATACATCAATGTGAGGTAGTGGGAAGTCATCTTTCGGGCTGGCTCTGTTCAGGTCCCGGTAATCAACACACATTCTTACTTTGCCGTTCTTCTTAGGCACAGGTACTATATTAGCAACCCACGGTGGATAGCTTTTTACAGCAAGGAACCCGGCGTCCCACTGCTTTTGTACCTCTTCTTTGATTTTCATTGCCATGTCTGGGCGAGTACGGCGCAGTTTCTGTTTAACCGGTGGGCATTCTTCTCTTAAAGGCAGCTTGTGCATAACAATGTCGGTGTCCAACCCTGGCATATCTTGATAAGACCAAGCAAACACATCCACATATTCCTGAAGCAGGTCAATCAGTTGTCTCTTCACTGAGTCTTGTAAGCCGGCCCCGATTTTAACTTCTTTCACGTCTTCATCTGTACCAAGATTAATTGTTTCCACCTCCTCCTGGTGAGGAGTGATAACCTTCTCCTCTTGTCTTAACAACCTGGCTAGCTCTTCAGGAAGCTCATATTCTTCTTCAACCCCTTCATCAGCTTGATTGATTGGATTGTCAAAGTCATACGAAGTCATAGCCGTGCTGTTGTCGTTGCTGTCTGGAAGGCACTCTCTGCAAGGGTTCAATTTGTTCATTTTAGTGGTTGATTTTAATCTTGTTTAGAAAAGTGAAATAAAGTTGTCATTTTGAAAACATCGCCATTTATTTTTTTTGTACAAAAAGAAAAATGGAAAAACAGTGAGCGGAAAAAGAAAAAGACTCGTTTGCAAAAGATGTCTGATATTTCATTGATTAATCTTGTTGCACAAAAAGTACAGATGGCCCGATTACAAAATGAGTCTTGTCATCTTGGGCAAGATGCAAGACTTGATGCATGCTTAAAATATACAGGAAATAATAATTACTCTGCAGGAGTAACTCTTATAATTTCCTGGGAAGACCAGTTTGAGATACTGCTCCCTGGGATCTTTGAACGAATCCAGCTCTCCAGGTTGCGTTCTTCTTCCAACTCGTCTTCCAGATTGTTGATAGCATCAGGGGTGAGCATCCCCCCACTGACAAAACTGGGCTTCCTAGCGGCCTCTGTTTGATCTTCTTGAGTTGGTTTGTAACCCAACCCAAATCTATCTTCTTTCTTCTCCACAGGCAACAATTTGCCCCAGCCTTGAGCGTTTCCTTCTTCCACCACCTTCCGGGCTTGTTGGTAGGACGTCATGGATGTCCCAAGTACAGCAGAGGTTTCATTAACATTCAGGGCCTCGAACCCTTGACTCATTGTCTCGTGGATCTCCCCATCCATCTCAATATACTTATAAGTAGCCAGATGGCTAACAAATATATCCTCATCTCCACAGATAGTAACAACTTGACCTTCCCACTCAAACTTTAACTTCTGGTGAAGGGTAGACGTTACTGCGCCAGCGGCATGAATCCATGGTCTACCCAACAAACAGCTGTAGGCAGGCTGAATGTCCATCACGTAGAAGGTCGTTTTGAAAGTTTGTGGGCCAATTGTTACAGGCAACTCAATTTCTCCCAGAACCGATCTCTTAGAGCCATCAAAGGCTCTCACTACCAAGTTACTGGGTCGCAACGCTAATCCTTCATATTCCAGCTTCACAAGGGCCTTTTTAGGTAAGACATTGAGGGATGATCCTGTGTCTACCAGCACATGGGAAAGGACTGCACCTTTACATTCCATGGTAATGTGCAAGGCCTTGTTGTGATTGCGGCCTTCCGAAGTCAAATCAGTGTTGGTGAACCCTAGTCCATTACTAGCATTAACATTTCCAACCACAGCTTCCAACTGATTGACGGTGATCTCTTCTGGCACATAAGCTGCGTGCAAGACTTTGAGTAGTGCATTCCGATGGGCTTCGGAGCACATAAGCAATGATAGAATGGAGATCTTGGAAGGCGTCTGGTGAAGCTGGTCCACTATCTTGTAATCACTTTTCTTGATGATTCTCATGAACTCATCAACTTCTTGAGCAAAAGGTGTTTTTAAAGCTTCTCTAACAACCTGTTCTTCTTGCACCATGCTCTTCCCTTTTGCCTTGGCAGCAGCTTCTGCTTCGGCAGTGGGTCTCTGAATTTGCGGGGCAAAGAGACGTCCGCTTCGAGTGAAGCCTCCGCCTCCTCCCACATTGTCTATTTGTGGTGCAGAAGTTGATGATTCAAAAGTGATCTTTTGTCCTTCGCAGTATAAATCAGAGCCGTAATGCCAAGGGATGGCATTACTGCTTTCATAAGGTACTGGCCCAGGCACTGTGACAGTGACTGGACTGATGGCAGCTGCAGAAGGGACTGTGATAGTCTGTGGATCATAATATATTGTGACTGGTGCTCTGGTAGGAGTAACACTTTGTGAGTTGTAGGCAGAGTCATTTTCAGGATCATAATAAATCGTAACTGTGGAGACATCTTCATGGTTCGCTGCTGATGTTGTAGGAGACATTGTTGGAAGAATGGATGTTGTTGTTGTAGGAGATTCAAAATGAAGTGGTGCTGAAGTTGTAGAAGGAATGTTCGTTGATATCTGGTCAGTTGAAATGACAGATGAAAAATTTGTTGATGAAGCTGAAGAGTTGTCTGGAACAATGGTTGTTGCAGTTGTAGGAGGTTCTGGAACCGTAGTTAAGGAGATCGCTGGATTTGTTGGAATTGATGTTGTAATTTGAAGCAGGCCACTCTGGATGAGACCATCTATGCCATCCCTGAAGTTATCGCAACCATTCACCGAAATGTTGCAGTAGGCACACCCTAGCTCACATCCCGGGAACATTTGACATTCGAGGAGCTGAGCTTTAATCTCTACCAACGGTGTCCGAATCTGACCCACACTGGTTATTAAATAAGACGACTTGTCTTCTTCAATAGCATTGATTCGGGGACCACCATGGTGTGGCATAGGGTTCTTGTTAACATTTGGTGGTGGTGCGAAGTTCAGAGCTTTGGAGTCTACCAGGTCTTGTACCTTCATGTTCAAGGCTCTGCACTTTTCCGTACTATGGCCAGGTGCATTTGAATGGAAAGCACATCTGGCATTGGAGTCGTAATTCCTGGGTAGACTATTAGGATCCTGAGGTGCCAACGTCCTTAGCTCAACTAGGTTGAGTTTCAGGAGTTATGGCAATAGTGTTGCATAGGGCATAGGGATCGGATCGATCATCCTATTGGCCTGAGAGGGCCTCTGTTGGAATGGTCTCTGCTGATTGTTGTTGTTGGTGTTGCTGTTGTTGTAACTTCTCGGAGGATACTGAGTTTGTTGCTGGTACTGAGGTTGTTGCTGATAATTTTGTTGCGGTGGTTGATAAACTGGTTGTGGATGAGATGGAGCGGGGATGGTGACTGCTGCCACAGACCTATGAACGTATTGGGGTCTGCCCCTGCTGGTGTGGATAGCATTAGTTTCACCAGTTCTTCTTGGGCCTACAAAAGGCTTTCTCGGGTTGCTGGATGAACTGGCACCGTTGTCAGAAATTTTGCCCATTTTTAACAAGCTCTCAATTCTTTCCCCAGCTATAACAACATCTGCAAAGCTGGTTGAAGAGAAGGCAACTAGCCTGTCAATGTATGTTCCTTGGAGGGTGTTCATAAACATATCTGCCATCTCCCTCTCTGACATAGGTGGCTGAACAGCAGCGGCCAATTGCCGCCATCTCTGGGCATACTCTCGGAAACTTTCTCTAGACGACTGTGACATTCCCATTAGGAGGGTCCTGTTGGGTGCCATATCCAAATTATACTGGTATTGTCTAATGAAAGCTTCTGCCAAATCCTTCCAACACCTGATGGTTGCTCTTGTCAGATGAGAGTACCATTCTCTTGAAGCTCCCGTCAAGCTATCCTCAAAATAAAACATCCATAGCTTCTCGTCCATGGTATAGGCCTTCAGCCTCCCCAGAAAGGATTGTAAATGGGTCCGGGGGCAGGAAGTCCCGTTATACTTCTCAAAGCAAGGAGGCTTAAACTTGTGGGGAATCCTGACCCCGTCTACCAAGCCCATGTCCATAACATCAAAACCCAAAGAATTTTGAGACTCTAAGGATATTAATTTCTCAGCTATCTCATCCAGCCTTCTGTCATAGGCCTCCTCCCCAGCTCCCATCACTGTGAACTGATCTTCCTGGGGGTCTTCCTGCAGCACTCTGCCTGCAGTGGCAGTCCCTTGTACATTGGCAGGGATGTTGATCTCTGGATGCTGGTGGGGTCCAAAGACTGGGGGATTGACATGAGGTTGGACTCTTTCATTGTTGCTTGTCCCAGCAGTCCCTGGATGATGGTCTTCCTGATTCCTCCCTTCTACCAGTGCTCTTAACCTCTCCTGGCTTTGAGCCATGTTGTTCATCACCTCCATAAATTGTGTCATCTGATTCCTCATTTCCAACCTCTCGTTGGTCATTTGATTCCTGACCTCTGTAAGGTCCTGCTGCATTTGGTCCATCTGTATGCCCGGAAGATTGTTGCGGGTGGGGTATCTGTGTGGACGGTTGAGTGGAAACCCTCGACGTCGAGCAATAGTTCCTGAGGTCACAACAGAGTTAGTAACAATAAAACAAAACCTACAAAACAAAACAAAAGGTTAGTATGCAATGCAGTGTGTCTATTTGTTTCCAAGGTATCCGACTTGGTACTTGGTTTTGACCTTTCTAGACCCCTTGAGGAAGATGCTTGTGGTGTTGCTTGAAGAAAACTCAGATGAAACAAACCAACACAAATATTACAAAAAGGTAAATGATACATAGTTTGTTTTTCCTTACAACATATGCCCTCTGAGGGGTCAAAAATACAACATAAAGAAAAGTACATAAAAATGAAAGCAACAACAAGCAAAAGTCAAACACCAAAGCCAAACTCATCCTCCTGAACTTCCTTGAGAAGTGCTTCAGTCACAGGATCAGCTGGACGCTCTGTAAGATTCCTGATAAGGAGATTCCTTGTAGCAATAGTTGCAGTTAGCTTCTTGTGCTGACTCTGGTCCTTAGACCTCTTCACACCAGCTCTAATCTTCAATTCTGAGATCTCCCTCTGGGCTGCTGCCAGGGCTTCTTGTTGCTCTTTTGCACTAGCTTCCATCTGCTCCATCTTATCCTGAGTTCTTTTGTCCTCTTGAGTACGGGCTTCGGTGATCCTGACCCACCTAGCCTGACTCTCCCTTAGGTACAAATCAGTCCTGGCCTTCTGGAACTGAGCTTCCTTGCAGGCATTCTTTAAGATCTGTTCTCCAGCCCTAGACTTCTTAATGTAATCCTCCGACTTCTCAATTCTAGCCAAATGCTCCACTTTCAACTTTTCTAGCCTCTCAATATCCAACCTACCATCACTCCTCTCCCAGAGGGTCTTCTGTAAAGCCTGAGTCAACTTCTCATTTCTCTCTTTCAATTTCTCAAACTCCTCTAAGCTGACAGTTGCTGGAGGTGGTGTTGTGGAAGGTCCAGGCATATCTTCAATAGTGAAGGGCATTCCAGCAATTTGAGCCCTGGCATGAGACCACTCATAGTACTGGGCTGAGGCTACATTATTTCATCTCCCAAGAATGGTCACCCCTTTAGTCTGCACATTGTCCCAGGCCCAGGCTGCCTGCCTGACAACATCCAGATTAGGCTTGATTTCACAATAAAGGGTCTCAGTCAGACCCTGTGCCCTAGGAGGGTGGACTAATGCGTAGCCCAGTTGTCTTTTGAATAGCAGAGGGTTGTAATTGATGCAACCCTTCACTCCAATCAGAGGCACATTGGGAAATTGCCCACAACTTGTGATGATGTCTCTGCCCTTGGTGCTCTGAGTGCACCACCTGATATCATCTGAGGTTAGAGCAACAAGCCTTCTAGCCCAGTTCTTTTGCTGGTGAGGGTTCAAGAATGCATCAGTCTTTGGCAAGTGCTTGAGCAGCCAAGTATGGAACAAAGGTGCACAGCATCTCACTAATCTTCCCCTTTGCTTTTCATTCCTTTGATGCACAGAATAGTAAAGATCTCCCAGTAAGGTGGGCACTGGGTTCCTCAGGATGAAAAGATGGACTGCATTCTTGCTAACAAACCTAGGTTCATCTGCAAACAAAATGACCCCATATATGCTGAGGGCCAACAGAGCACAGACTGCCTTCCACTCCCCCAAGGAGGCCTTCAGACTAGCCTGAGAAGTCAAGAAATCCAGATGAAAACCAGAGATTCCAGCTTTAGATGTCAAATTCTGTCCAATCAGAACTGGTTCCAGATGTAATGCTTTGGCTACCTCCTCATTACTTGGGAAGGCCATCTCAGGGTTGAAGGGGATTCCACCCCTGATGGGTACACCGACCAATGATGAATACTCCTCCAGCAGAGGTCCCAACTGGAAATTCTGAAATGTGAAGCACCTCAGAGGGGGATCATAGAACTGCAGGCAAGTATGTATCAGGCTCCTCTGTGAAGGGTCCAAATCCAATACCACATCAAGGATTCCTCCATAATGTTCTCTGAAATATGGTATATGGTCTGGAGTAATCAGGGTCTGAATCCTCCTGATGCTAGCTAGTTCAGGCTCAAAGAAGTGGTAGGAGATGTTACTTTTCTTAGGTGCCATGTTGCTGAAGAATGGGTGTTGATGATGATGACTGAGGACAACACTGAAGATAGGCCACTGATAGGCTGAGACTGAGGATGCAAGTGACTGAAGCAAGTGGCTGATAGCTGAAGCAAGTGCTGATGAAGATAGGTCTAAGCTGAAGAAGGGGTCAAAACCAAGCCAAAAATGATAGGATGGATACCCTGAAAAACAAATAAACACATGTTAGAATGATGCAATGAGGATGTATGCAAATGATATGCAAGGGTTTGTGACTGAGGTAGATCTGATCAGGTGCTCTGATATAGGTCCACATATGTTCAAGAAATCCAGATGGAGGTCTATAAGTCCAGTAACCAAGGTGGGGGACTCAAATAAAGAGTCACATGTCCAGGGTTTAGAATCACAAGAACTGTCCCAACATGGAGTACTCTTAAACAAAACAAAGTAATAGGGTATGCTGAGGTCAAGGGTACCTGCAAACCTGTAAACAGCCCAACCCCCTCACAGGTGATGTTCTAAAACAAGGATCCTCAGACTTGGATCACTTATGAGAAGTGTAAACACTTCTAACCCGGAGGTACAGTGTTTACAATAACCATAAAAGTTCCTCCTCTAATTCACCTCAGTTTCTGAAGGTCAATACTAAAGGTCATCCAGACTTAGCAGGCTTCCCAGATAGCCCTAGTATTGCAGGAAATCTGCAACACAGAGTTCTCAAGAAGAAACCCATATCTGAACCGTGTTTCATATTCCCGCACCAGACCGAGATGGAATGGGAAAGAATATGAACCACTCTAGCCTAGGTGTCACTCAGGTCCCAGGTATAGGACCTCAACTCTCAGTAGAACCCCACCCACCACAGCAAAACCAGATCCAGCCAGACAGCATGACAGTATGATATATGTAAAGCTATAAATAAAGCAAATAAACAACTGTACATAAAGCTCAAACAAGCGCTAGGAGGAACCCACAAAAAGAACCAGAAGCCCTGGTTACAGTATAAGGGTCCCCAGCAGAGTCGCCAAGCTGTCGCTCCCAAAAGATGAGGCAAGGCTCAAATATGGTACAGACGCGAACGGTCGGCGAGAGGGACAATGAGAACACACAGCAGTGAACTCACTGGAAAAGAAAAGAGTCGCCAGCTAGGCATTTTTATCCCGGAGGAAAGGCAATGCTGCATAGACCTAGAAAAAGATGGATAAGACGGTTGCGAACCAGAGAGACTGAGAAAGGGGGTTGGTTACAACCTGGGAAGGTATTAGCATCCAGATTGTCCGTCGTACTCGACGGGATCCACGCTTAAAAGATTTGTGTTTTAAAGGGGTAGTGTCAGTGCAATCTGTGTATAAAAGAGCTGGAAAAAGATGTACAGGTGTCGGTGTAAAAGAAGTGCAAAGTGTAATATGTACAGTGTCAGTGTAAGAACAGGAATAAGATGCTCAAGATCATGAGGCTAAAAGAATGATGGGGGAATATACAGAGACTTTTGTTCGATAACTGTTAAGTTATGCCTACGTATCCTCTCGTGCAATGAGGAAGTCAGAACACCGTAGTTCGACCCAAAGAGACTGAAAGATGAATTGACTTGTGAACTGCTTGCTTGTCTATGCTCAAGTGTATGACCTGTCTGGCTCAGGTGCAAACTGTCTTGCATTAGACGGAAGAAGAAAGTTCTCGGTGGTGAGTGAATGGGATGAGAAAAGAATCCCGAAGGAGACGATTATTGTTTGTTTTTGAGTTTTCAGTCTTTTATTGCTTTTGAAGTTTGTCATAAGTTAATGAGCTTAAGCCTAAACCAATGGGTTAGTAAACTCATCACATCTTCCCTCTGATTAGGGGTAATGAGAGTACCTTAAGTGTGAAGTCAGCTTCTCACACTTAATCACCTTGGTGTAGGGTTAAGATCATTAACCTACTCGTGATTATTTAGATGTTTTTGGTGTTTTTGTTTAGTGTTGAGTAATGAGATTAAGCCATAATCAGGGATTAAACAGACTCATTACACCATCCTAATAGAAGGATAATAGATGAGAGTGTTTAAGCTGAGGAAAGCTCCTCAACTTAATCCATGATTAGGGATTAAACTCATGACAAAACAAGCCTTTGGTTAAGTGGATTTTGTTTAATGGTAAGATGATGAAGTGATTTTTAGGGTTTGTAAGACAACTTGAGGGGGACTTGTCCATTAACACTAGGGTTAGTCCTTCTTAACCAATTAAGGAAGAATTAGAACCCTAATGCAAGGCCCAAGTTACAAGTGTGATGTCTTGATGATTATTATGTGAATTGATTAAAGGAGTTAAACACATTAAAGGTTTAACACTTAGGATTAAAGTTATACACTCCATCCTAATAGAAGGATGCAGGCATAAGCTTAATCACAAAGCCTTAAAGCCTTTAGGGTTTAGTCCCTGATTATGAGATGAGAAAAGAAGACTCAATGAGACACAAAGGTAAAATCTAAATGGGGGACTAATCAAAACCCTAATTATTGTCATGCTTAGTTGTTCCTAAGGTTTGTGAGGTTTAAGAAAGAAATCTTCAGAGGAACCACCAGGAAGCAGATGAAAGGAGCAAAGAGAAGCAAAGTAACTTGCTTCATTCAAGAAGACAAGTCACTTGAGGAAAGAAAGTAAGGAGAAAAAGAAAGAGCAAGCTCAATCTCAAACACATAACAAAATGCAGCAAGGATGCATAAGAAAGATGAAAAGAAATTGTGAGAAGTGAAGGCAAATTCACTTCTCAAAGTTGCTTACCACCTGAAAAGTTAGTGAGAGAAATGCAATGCAATGCAAAATGAAATGAAATGGCATGATGTAAATCAAAACCAGGAGCACATATAGGATGATAATGATGCTATGAGATGGTGTAAACATGAAACAAGACATGGGGATGATCATACAAGCTCATGGATGCAGATGAAACAAGTTAAGACACATGAACATACATGAAAAGTTATGAGATGCACATGGCATACAACATGGCAAATGCAAGATGCAATGATCAAACATGCTTTCAATATGTCTTAAGATGTCAAGTGAATCAAATGGATGCATAAAATGCTATGGCAAGTCATGTTGTGCAAGCAAATGCAAGATGTATGCATATGGAGGCCCAAATTAGGGTTTATGATCAAAGCATCAAACACAAACCAAAATCAGAAGCAAACAATGAGACAAAAAATTGAAAATGCACTCAAAGGATCCCTAATCCTATACTAACTCACTGCCCAAAGGAGAAGTTCCAACTCTTAACCTAATTCAAGTTATGATTTTTCTAAGTTTTCTAGGGTTTTAGGGTTCCTTAACAAGAAAATTGCCAAACAAATTAAAAATGAAAGATCAAATCATGGCCATTTAATCTCATAAACTACATGCTAAACACAATGCAATGCAAAAAGAATCAAGGTCCAACTCTTTAGGGTTAGGCAGAAATGATTTTTGGAATTTTGGATCAAAATAATGCATCAAAATGATTTTAATTCCATGAAAAATTCTCAAAATGCATCAAGATCAAAAAAGAAATTTGGTTTGAGGGTTGGAAAATGTTTCTAAATGTTTTAAAAGGTTTCATGAATTTTTTGGTGATTTTTAAATACCTAAAAGTATTTTTAACTAATTAATTCTCATTAATTATTTAAAAAGAAACTTTTAAATATTTAAAAATACTTTTTTAATGCTAAAAATGAAAATAAAAATATTTTTGTGTTCTGAAATTAAATAATAACTTGTATAAAAAATTTCAGAATTTTTGAAAAGGTTTTACTATTTTAAAATAAATGTACAAATCAAAATGAGAAAAATTGAAATAAAAATTAAAATAAATGGAAGTATGCTAAATGAGAGGCTGAGATTGAATCTGGAAAAGAAGCTGTTGACTTGGCGCGTGATCCAATGGTCATAATTTAAATCTGACTAATTAAATTATTAAACTTAATTAATTAAGTTAAGTGGAAATTAAGGACTAATGAGGCAATCTGAGCCCTTGGCCCACACGCGGGAAACATGATCCTATGGTCCAGATTTGAAATACATTAATGACTGAGCTAAACCTAATTAGGGCACACTAATCTCAGACGGCCGGAACAGTGGTTCCGGTCGTCTTCTCCGGCGGGTTGAAAACCCTAGAAAACGCCACAGGCTACCACTCATCAAATTGAAGCCAGGGAAATGTTCCTCTACCCAAACCCCACTCAAATCACCTCTCAAACTAAATTTATCATGCTTAAACAAAGAGAATCGAAGCCAACAAGATTCACGGGCAAAGTTTCAGAGCTTTGGTAAACCCTCATTTCTCACTCATTTTCGATTCTAAGCACATCCACATGATCAGCAAGACATACACAATCAATTTATAACATAAAATGCAAGCTCTGAAAAGTTGCAGATTCGAAGCTACCTGAAGTGATGAACTATGAATATGAGCTCTCCAGACCTTGCTTTGATGCAGAATGCCTCCTCTGGACCCACTGAAGCCAATGGAATGTTCACAATCCTTTGTTGGTGGCTAGTTTGAGAGCTTGAGTTCTGATATGGCAGATTTCTCAGTTGTGTTTTGTGAGGTTTCAGGCTGCATTCATGGTGGATTCTGGTTCTTTTGAGTGTGTTTGATTTGTTGGTGAAGAGAACATGAGTGTTTGATGGCTGGAAAATGAGATTCGAAGAGAGGAGAGTTTTGGCAGGTTTTTGTGGGGACCGAGTTCTGGCTTGCTTCAAGGGCCAATGATGTGCTATAACATTCCCACAATGTGTGAAATAGCTAGGGAGCAGGTCAGTAGGGGTGGCTGCTTACTATTCCATGAGTATGGGAGTTTTTGCCAAAAAGTCAAGTTGGCTTGTACTTGCAGCATGGGCTATGGCAGCAGCAGTTTGAGGTCTTGTCTTGCTTCAGCTTGGGTGAAGGATGACCCTTAGATTGCTTGTAGCTGACTGCAACATATGGATCATGAACTATGCTAGCTTTTGCAACTTGCCCACTTGATGTTTTCTCATGATTTTGTGCCATGTACATGAGGCACTTCTTGCTGAATTTTGTAGCATGGAACTTCTTTTAGTCATGGCAATGCATAAAAATCAGTTGGTAATCACATATCTCTTTGGAAAATAATTTTGCCAAAAATCCATCTTTTGCACTTGTAATGGAAAATGTCTTAAAGATTTTTGAAAACCAAAGCAAGCAATGCAAAATCCCTTGGGCCAATTATGTTTTATAGGTTATGTGTGATCATGTGATGAAGTTTTGAAGCCATTTTGAAGTCACTAGAATGCTTGGTACATGAATTTGCAAGTTTTCCATTTGGTGTATAACTTGAAATTTAGTGATTTTTGCCAACTTTGATGAACCATAACTTTTGATCCAAGATGAATTAGGTCATGTTCTTGTACTTTTTGAAAAGGGAAAGATCTAATCTAAAACTTTCATGACCAAAGTTTTTCCATTTGAAGCATTTTTGGATCAAAAAGTAAGGTTTGAAAAGTGGCCTAAATTGACAAATTCTTTAAGTCAAACTTGCCCCAAAAAGTCAACTTTGCAAAAAAACTTGTAATTCTTGAATTTTGTGAACTTCCAACTTCTTCTATGATCAAATAAAGATCATATACACTCAAAATGATGAAGATCACCCCTTGGTTGGGTCATTGGGGGCCTCAGATGCCCTGATTTTGCACTGACTTGTCCAGAAAGTCAACTCTTGATCAGATGACTTCCCCATGGAATTTCTTCATGAAAATTGATATGAATACTCCCTATACCATATAGAGATCAATAGAAACAAGAATGACCAAAAAAATTGGAGTTATGGCCTCTGAAACCAAAACCCTAATTTTAGGTCAATTGTGCAGTCTAGCCTGGCTCTGCTTCCACACCATTCTCAGCTCTTGTGATTCTTTGGAATTTTTGACTTTGAGAGGATATAACATGATATTTGGACACACATGGGCCCCTTTGAAGTGATTGATGACCTTTGGAGTGGCTCAAAAAGCTCTTGGATTGCTCAGATCACAAACCCTAGATGCAGATGACTTTGAATCTATGCAGTGAATCAAAAATGTAATATGAGATGCTATGATTGAGTTTATGCATATGAAAATGATCACAAGCCATGGTGTGAAAGGGGTGAGGGCAAATTTGGGGTGTTTACAGCATGATTAATGAATGAAAAATGATTTTGTTTGGGGGTTTTGATTCAGTGATGAGTGGGGTTCTATTCTGGGCAGATAGATTTCATTTTTATGGAGTTTTGAGAGAGTTAGGTCAGAGGTCTCGCCGGAGAAGACGACCGGAAGTCTTCTCCGGCCACCTGAAGTTGATTAGGGTTAATCAATGTCATTAATGTGAGTTTGAATGTGGAGCGTTGGATGGCTTGACCAGGGTTGACCCGCGCGTGTTTGAATGGACAGGATGCATCATTAGAAACCCTAATCCTCATTAACTTAATTTAATTCAGTTTAATTAATTTAAAATGGAAATTAGCTCAGTTTGAATTGTGGCCGTCAGATTGCGCGCGTAGTCAAACAAGATATCCCCAGAATCAATACTGTCCCTTGGATGCGCTTACTTCTTCATTTATTCATTTTTATTTTCATTTTATTTCATTTGTTTTGTTCATTTATTTAAAAATAGCAAAATACATTGAAAAATTCTGAAAATTTTTATTCAAGCTTTTATTAATTTTCAGAACACAAAATATTTTTATTTTTATTTTTTGCATTAAAAAATATTTTTAAATCACTTAAAAGTTTATTTTTAATTAGTTAATGAAAATTACTTAATTAAAAAATACTTTTAGGTATTTAAAAATCCCAAAAAAATTCATGTAACATTTAAAAACATTTAGAAACATTTTCCAACTCTCAAACCAAATTTATTTTTTGTTCTTGATGCCTTTTGACAATTTTCAATGGATTTAATTTCATTTCAAGGCATTATTTTGATTCAAACTTCAAAAATTCATTTCTGCTTAACCATTGAGGGTTGGAAAATGATTCTTCTTGCATTGCATCTTGAATAGCATGTAGTTTATAGGATTAAATTGGCATGAATTGATCTTGAATTTTCAATTTGTTTTGCATTTTTCTTGACAAGGTACCCCAAAACCCTAGCAATCTTAGGAAATTCATAACTTTCACTAGGTTAAGAATTGGATCCTCTCCTTTGGGCAGTGAGTTTTGTATAGGTTTAGGGTTCCTTTGATTGCATTTTCAAATTTTTATCATGATGTTTGCTTCTGGTTTTGGTTTTTGTTTTGTGTATTGATCATAAACCCTAATTCATGCTTTCCTTTGCATCCATTTTCCATTTGCTTGCATACCATGACTTGCTATGACATCTTATGCATCCATTTGATTCATAATACATCTTAGGACATATTAGAATCATGTTTGATCATTGCATCTTTCATTTGCCATGTTTTGCATTCATATCATTTCATAAACTTTTCATGAACATCCATGGGTCAATACATGCTTCATTTGCATTCTCATGCTTGTATGATCATTCTCATCTCTTGTCATATGTTTGCATCATCTCTTAGCACCATTAACATCATACTCATGCTTCTGGTTTTGGTTTGCATCATCACATTACATCTCATTTTGCATTGCATTTCATTTCTTTCACTAACTTTTCAGGTGGTAAGTTACTTTGAGAAGTGGATTTGCCTTCACTTCTCACTTCCCCGTTTCATCTCTCTCATATTTCATTTGCTGCATTTTGTATGTGTTTGAGTTTGAGCTTGCTCATTCTTGTTCAACTTACTTTCTTTCTTCAAGCAACTTGCCTTCTTAAGTGAAGCAAGTTGTTTTGCTTCTCTTTGCTCCTTTCATCTGCTTCCTGGTGGCTTCCCTGAAGATTCCCTTGCAAACCTCACAAACCCTAGGAACAACCAAGCATGATAATGATTAGGGTTTGATTAGTCCCCCACTTAGTTTTTACCTTTGTGTCTCTTTGAGTCTTCTCTCCTCATCTCATAATCAGGGACTAAACCCTAAAGGCTTTAAGACTTTGTGATTAAGCTTATGCCTGCATACTTCTATTAGGATGGAGTGTATAACTTTAATCCTAAGTGTTAAACCCTTAATGTGTTTAAATCCTTTAATCAATTCACCTAATAATCACTAAGACATCAAGCTTGTAACTTGGGCCTTGCATTAGGGTTCTAATTCTTCCTTAATTGGTTAAGAAGGACTAACCCTAGTGTTAATGGACAAGTCCCCCTCAAGTTGTCTTACAAATCATAAAACTCACTTCTTCATCATATCATTAACTAAAATCCATCTAATAAAGGCTTTGTTTTGTCATGAGGTTAATCCCTAATCATGGATTAAGTTGAGGAGCTTTCCTCAGCTTAAACATTCTCATATATTATCCTTCTATTAGGATGGTGTAATGAGTCTGTTTAATCCCTGATTATGGCTTAATCTCATTAATCAACACTAGACAAAAACAACAAAAACATCTAAATAATCACAAGTAGGTTAATGATCTTAATCCTACATCATGGTAATTAAGTGTGAGATGTTGACTTCACACTTGAGGTATTCTCATTACCCCTAATCAGAGGGAAGATGTGATGAGTTTACTAACCCTTGGTTTAGGCTTAAGCTCATTTTCCTATGACAAACTCAAAAAGCGATAAAAGATTGAAAATACCAAAAACAAACAATAATCGTCTCCTTCGGGATTCTTTTCTCATCTCATTCACTCACAAACGAGAGCTCGCTTCTTCCGTCTAATGCAAGACAGTTTGCACCTGAGCCAGACAGGTCATACACTTGAGCATAGACAAGAAAGCAGTTCACAAGTCAATTTATCTTTCAGTCTCTTTGGGTCAAACTACAGTGTTCTGACTTCCTCATTGCACGAGAGGATACGTAGGCATAACTTAACAGTTATCGAACAAAAGTCTCTGTATATCCCCCCTCTTTCCAGCTTTATTCTTTAAGCCACATTTATCTTGAGCATTTCATTCTTGTTCTTACACCGACACTTAACTTATACACTTCACTTCTCTTACACTGACACCTGTACATCCTTTTCCAGCTCTTTTATACACAGATTGCACTGACACTACCCCTTAAAAACACAAATCTTTTAAGAGTGGATCCCGTCGAGTACGATGGACAATCTGGGTGCTAATACCTTCCCAGGTTGTAACCAACCCCCTTTCTCAGTCTCTCTGGTTCGCAACCGTCTTATCCATATCTTTCTAGGTCTATGCAGCATTACCTTTCCTCCGGGATAAAAATGCCTAGCTGGCGACTCTTGTCTTTTTGAGTTCACTCCTGTGTGTTCTCATTCCTCTTTTCTCCGACCGTTCGTGCTTGTACCGGGAAGCAAATCTTTGGGAGCGACATTAAGGAAAGAACCTCATATTGTTTTATTCTAAATCCTGTTGAAAATCCTAACAAAACAAATAAACTCACAAAAAAGGCCTGGGGGGATTCGAACCCAGGACCTTCACACAACACGCAAGCACACTTACCATCCAGCCGGGAGGGCGCAACTGATATTTAAACCACAACAATGAATAATATATTAAGTCATAAGATTAAATGAAAAATAAGAAAATTTTTGCTGCGCCGAGGGATCGAACCAAGAACCTAACCCTCATAAGGACAAGCTTCCAACCATCAGGCCAACGCGCACGCTGTGGCATACAAATCAAACATAAATAATAAAAAAACAAACAAATATTTGAATTCTGGAATTCGCGCCAGGGGTCTTCTTCCTCCTCCAGACCTGCGTTTTTTCCTGCGAATCTACCTGGGCAATTTCCTGCGAATTTTCAAAACCCTAAACCTGTGTTTTTCGAAACATCATGCAAACCATCATGACAACCAAAATTAATAACCCAGATCAATTGTACAAAGTCCATACATCACAGCCATGGTCTTAGAATTGGTTTTAAGGTCTTAAATGTATGGTTCCCGTTTTGAAACTCCAAACCCTAACAATGGCAATCTTCAACACAGTCCACAATAATCCAATTAATCTATGCACAAAGCTTCTAAACATCATAACAAACACAAATATATGATTAGTTTTCAATATTAATACATGAATCAATCAAATCGAAAAATTTCAAAATGTGAAAGGGATGCATTCGGTTTGTGCGATTTAGGGCATGAATGAACAATGTTATGATCCAAAATCACTCTATGAACTCCCAGGAACAAGTTGCAGCCTTCAAATTGTCTTGAAAGGGCTTGAATGATGGAATCCGAATTTGAGTTTTGGTGAGTTTTTTTGAATGTGCAAACTTACTCTTGAGGCTGTGAAATTCGTCCCTATGCATTGTGTTCTCTTCATATACTTATAGTGAATGAATTAGGTCAGAAAGATTGGATCATTGTATGGATTTTTTTTTATTTTGGAGATTGAAAAAGATTAGAACTTAAATTTCATATATTTTAGAATGATACCTTTCTATTTCAAGCCAATCATCATCAATTGTGTATCAATTCAATCCAAATCATGTTAATGACCTTCTAGAACCAAAATATATTTTAAATTTTCATATTTGATATTTTATTTAAATTTAAAATGATTTTTAATATAAAAAATCATAATAAATAAAATAAATAAAATAAAATTATGAAAATATCAAATAAATTTCGTGCATGATGTCATGGAACACTTTGGGTCAAAAAAAGTTCAGCCCATTTAGAAAAATTTGGTTTTAAGACCCTATTTTCTTCATAAACCACCCAAAAATTTCCCAATTTTGCAAGGGCACACATCCTTCAATTTTAATGCTATGAGGGTGTTCTTGGACATTTTGGAAATCTTGAAGAGTCCTCTAACCAACCCCATTGGTTTCATGCCCATATCATTTACCATTCTTAAGTTATGCACTTTTGAAGTTGTTGACTTTTTGTTGACTTTTAAAAGGACCTATAATGTCTTAGCTCATACCTTCCAAATGAAACATTTTTGGGCCTGGCTTGTGAGACACAAAGTTGTAGAGAATTCAATTTCCTTCAAAGTTATGTGAAAGTTATGGCTGGTCAAAGTTCAGTTGACTTTTCTTGAGGAAACCCTAATTTAGAAACCCCTGATTCTTGATGATCTGAAATCTCCTTGATGAATCATGATCAACCCTTGATCAAATGATGAATTTTACTTCATATACTTGATGTTGGCCAAAAATCATGAAGTTTGACTTTGGTTTGACCACAGTTGACCTCAGTTTGAATTTTTAACTACTTTGACTGATTTTGACTTATCTGATCATCCGACTGAGCAAACCTTTGAGAAAAGTTCTGAAATTTGTCATGGGGATTCTCAAACACATATAAGATGTTGTGAAGCTCACTTGAAGTCTTGGAAGTCCATTTAGCCTGATTAAAGTCAAAACCCTAGTTTTGGATGCACTGCTTAGGAGGATGCATTGTTTGAGGGAATTGTCCAATTTTCTGACTAATTGTGAACTTTGTGAACCTTGTGAACCTCATAAGATATCTTGTGAACCTCATAAGATGTCTTGTGAATCTTGTGAACCTTGTGATCCTCTTAGCACACAAAGTTTTGTATTGCGAGGGCAAATTTTGGGGTGCAACAGCTGCCCCTGTTCAATTTTCTGAAACCTGAGGGGTTAGATTGATATATTTGCCAGTCGTGACATTGAAGGTTGAAGGGGATTGAACAGAAAAGCCCAAAAATTTGCACTCAGCGGTGCGTAGAGTGATACTGATGACTTGTTGTATATGCTTTGAGTGGGCTTAAAGATGCCACTTGGATAAAAGTTCTTCAAATATGTCTCTTGGAGGATAAAGCAGTCCAAAATATGAAGATATAACTTTCTGGGAAGATAAAAAACGTCCCAACATAGTGAGATAACCTTTGGGAAGATAAACAACGGCCCAAGGTAAAGGTATAACCTTTTGGGAGGATAAACAACGGCCCAATAGTAATGATTGCTTTCAGGAGGATAAACAATGTCCTGAGGTATGATGATAACTTTTGGGAGGATAAACAACGGCCCAATAGTAATGATAGCTTTCAGGAGGATAAACAACATCCTGAGGTATGAACATAACCTTTGGGAGGATAAACAACGGCCCAAGGTCATGATTGCTTTCAGGAGGATAAACAACGTCCTGAGGTATAAAAAGCTTTCAGGAGGATAAACAACATCCTGAGGTATGATGATAACTTTTGGGAGGATAAACAACGGCCCAATAGTCATGATAGCTTTCAGGAGGATAAACAACGTCCTGAGGTATGATGATAACTTTTGGGAGGATAAACAACGGCCCAATAGTCATGATAGCTTTCAGGAGGATAAACAATGTCCTGAGGTATAAGAAGCTTTCAGGAGGATAAACAACGTCCTGAGGTATAATGATAACTTTTGGGAGGATAAACAACGGCCCAATAGTCACAAGTTGTTGATGAAGTTTGTCTGCTGGAGAATTAATCTGAAAAACAAGATTATAACATTCTGTATGATAATATTAGTTTATGCATTATGTATGCATGTATAATATGATGTACTTAAGTAATGTACTATGTATTTATGGATATGTATGATATAATGTAAATGATGTATGTATGCATCATGCAGCCTGAGGCGTCTGGATATCTTCGTATAACAACTGCTGGCCAGGGAAAATAAATCCCGATTTGTTGCTGGAGAATATGAGGAACTCATTCCCGTCTTGTTTGATAATATAGTATATATAACCTCTTGTCTTCGTTCGATAGTAAGGTATCCATAACCTCCCGTCTTCGTTTGATAGTAGGGTATACACAACCTCCCGTCTTGGTTTGATAGTAGGGTATACACAACCTCCCGTCTTCGTTCGTCGTACTCCTATTGAAAGAATAAAATTCCCGACTATCCGTATGAGGATAAAAGAGATGGATATAAATTCCAGGGGAGATGTGACTCGAAGTATTTATGAAGATGGATTTGCCCTACTGGGGGTTTGTAGCTGTCTGGTGGGGATGAACTGGTGGGGAATTCCTTCCTCGTTCGTCCTTAGTAAATACTATTACTGCATTTTCATGCATTTCTGGTAAACATCAATCATATTAAGCATTTATGCATTTCTGGTAAACATCAATCATATTAAGCATTTATGCATTTCTGGTAAACATCAATCATATTCAAAAACATACATACATTCAAACACAACCAATGGATGTTTCGCTTATGTAAATAGGGTAAAAGTAAATCTGGATTCAAAGATAGAATTTTATTTATATCAAAAAGTGACCCGTACATGGGTAAGTTTGTACAAGGAGACATAAATCCTAGTAAGAGGAATTTGTCATAACAATTTTTACAAAACAAGGAAAATCAGTTATGTGGGAAATAACCCTATTGAATTTCAATTCTACTAATGCCATTATCTTCAAGTATCTCATCTTCTGTTGTTGAGACGAAAATGATTGGATTGAGCTTTATCTGTTCAAACTTGAGTAAGTAACACAACTGGTTGTAGTTTCATGGGTGATACAAACGAGACATAGTCATACGCTTTAATCCCTAACTTTTGCCTGGATTGCCCTTTCAGGTTTTCAATCCACCGGGATACCCTTTTTTGCCCAAGCTGCCTTTTCAGGTTTTCGACTTGCCGGGTGTACATTCTTTTATATATATATCCCTAATTTTTGCCCGAACCCTTTTGGTTCGCCGGGATGCCCTTATTTTTGCCTAGGCCAGTCAACCTAGCGGGTCTCTTTTTATGCGTAGTATTTTTTAACTATGTCTGCGTTTACAGGCTGTGGGAAGTCTTCACCATCCATAATAGTAAGTATCATGGCACCTCCTGAGAATATTGTCTTGACTACAAATGGTCCTTCATATGTAGGATTCCACTTGCCCCTGGGATCACCCTGTGGTAATATGATACGCTTGATTACCAAGTCACCAGCCTGATATACCTTTGGCTTAACCTTCTTGTTAAAAGCTTTGATCATCCGTTTCTGGTACATCTGGCCATGACAAACTGCTTCTAGCCTCTTCTCATCAATCAATTTTTTCTGGTCAAGTCGAGTCTGAATCCACTCATCTTCATCCAAGCCTGCATCCTTCATAATTCTTAAGAAGGGAATCTGAACTTCAATGGGCAGAACTGCTTCCATACCATATACTAAGGAGAATGGGGTTGCCCCTGTTGAAGTGCGTATTGTAGTACGATAACCATGAAGAGAAAATGGTAACATCTCATACCAATCCTTATAAGTAACAGTCATCTTCTGTATAATCTTCTTAATGTTCTTATTAGCAGCTTCGACTGCCCCATTCATCTTTGGACGATACGGAGAAGAGTTGTGATGCTTAATCTTGAACTGCGTGCAGAGATCAGTAATCATAGTGTTGTTCAGATTAGAGCCATTGTCAGTAATAATCCTTTCAGGGATGCCATACCTACATATGAGATTATTCTTGATGAATCGAGCCACAACATTCTTGGTCACAGATGCAAATGAAGCTTCCCCTACCCACTTCGTAAAGTAATCAATAGCAACCAGGATGAAACGATGCCCATTAGAAGTAGTAGGCTTGATCTCGCCAATCATATCAATGCCCCACATGGCAAAAGGCCAAGGAGCAGTCAACATATTCAATGGTGAGGGAGGTATATGCACTTTATCAGCATAGATTTGACACTTGAGACATGTTCTGGAGTGTTGATAGCAATCAGCTTCCATGGTGGACCAATAGTAACCTGCTCTCAATATCTTCTTTGCCATAATATGACCACTAGAATGAGTGCCAAAGATCCCATCATGCATGTCTTCCATAATTTCTGTTGCTTCCTTCTTATCCACACAACGAAGCAAAGTTGAATCATGATTGCGCTTGTACAAAACCCCATTACTCAAAAAGAATTTAGCAGAAAACCTTCTCAGAAACTTCCTATCTTTGACAGATGCCCCTTCAGGGAACTCCTGAGCTTCAAGATATCTTTTCACTTCATAAAACCAAGGCTTCTCTTCTTCTTCTTCAGTGCCAATCTCATTGCAGTATGCAGGCTTCTCAAATCTATCAATAGTAATCTTGGGAGCTTCATCATCCCAGCTGATCTCAAACATGGATGCCATGGTGGCTAAAGCATCTGCCAACTGATTCTCTCTCCGTGGAATATGCCCAAAGGTAATCTCTTTGAAATGTGGGATCAAAGACAACACATGTTCTCTGTATGGAATGAGATTATCATGCTTGGTATCCCAATCTCCTTTAATCTGACTTACTACCAGGGCTGAATCTCCATACACATCAAGGAACTGAATCTTCATATCAATAGCAGTTTTAATACCCAGGATACATGTCTCATACTCAGCCATATTATTGGTACAATAGAAACAAAGTCTGGCAGTAATCGGGGTATGACAACCTTCAGGGGAACTGATCACAACACCAACACCATTACCAAGTGCATTAGAAGCTCCATCAAAAACCATGGTCCATCGGGATCCTTGTTCAGGTCCGTCATATTGTCCAGGTTCTTTGGTAATAATCATAATGTCTTCATCAGGGAACTCAAAACTCATTGACTGATAATCATCCACTGCTTGATGAGCCAAATGATCAGCTACAACGCTTCCCTTAATGGCCTTCTGAGTAGTATACTGTATATCATATTCTGTCAAGATCATTTGCCATCTCGTTATTCTTCCGGAGAGAGCAGGTTTCTCTAATATGTACTTGATTGGATCCATCTTCGAAATCAATAAGGTAGTATGAGTCAACATATACTGTCTTAGTCGGAGAGCAGCCCATGCCAAAGCGCAACAAGTTTTCTCGAGTAGTGAGTATCTTGTTTCACAGTCGGTAAACTTTTTGCTAAGGTAGTATATTGCCTGCTCTTTTCGACCAGACTCGTCATGTTGCCCCAACACACACCCCATTGAGTTGTCTAACACTGTTAAGTACATAATCAAGGGTCTTCCATCAACTGGTGGCATCAAAATTGGAGGTTCTAGCAGATATTTCTTGATTTCATCAAAGGCAGTCTGGCACTCATCATTCCATTCCATCACCTGATCTTTCTTCAACAACTTGAAGATTGGCTCACAGGTAGCTGTTAATTGGGAAATAAATCTTGCAATGTAATTCAATCGTCCCAAGAAACCTCTAACTTCCTTCTCAGTACGGGGAGCTGGCATCTCTTGTATAGCTTTCACTTTTGCAGGATCCACTTCAATACCTTTTCCACTAACAATGAAATCCAGGAGCTTACTAGATCTAACTCCAAAAGTACACTTGTTTGGGTTCAATCTTAGCTTGTATTTCTTCAACCTCTCAAACAACTTATGCAGATGATCAAGATGTTGCTCTTCATTCTGGGACCTGGCTAACATATCATCCACATACACCTCTATCTCATGATGAATCATATCATGAAACAAAGCCACCATAGCACGCTGATATGTTGCCCCTGCATTCTTCAAACCAAATGGCATCACCTTGTAGCAAAAGGTGCCCCACTATGTAACAAATGTTGTCTTCTCCATATCTTCAGGTGCCATCTTGATCTGATTGTAACCAGAGAAACCATCCATAAAAGAGAATACCTTATGCTGAGCAGTGTTGTCTACCAGAACATCAATATGAGGAAGTGGAAAGTCATCTTTGGGGCTGGCCTTGTTCAAATCCCTGTAATCTACACACATACGTACCTTACCATCTTTCTTAGGTACTGGTACCACATTTGCAACCCACTGAGGATAAGAAGTCACTGCTAAGAACCCTGCATCAAACTGTTTCATTACCTCTGCCTTAATCTTCTCTGACATTTCAGGACGCATACGACGAACCTTCTACTTCTTTGGACGACAATCTTCTTTTACTGGTAAACGGTGAACCACAATGTCTGTATCCAACCCTGGCATATCTTCGTAGGACCAAGAAAAGATCTCTACATAGTCACGTAGCATCTGAATCAACCTGCTCTTGACACTATCCTCTAATTCAGCCCCTATCTTGACCTCTTTCCTGTTTTCTTCAGTTCCCAGATTCACAACTTCGACTAGCTCTTCATGTGGCTGTATAGCTTTCTCTTCTTGTTGTAATAACTTAGCAAGCTCTACAGGTACTTCACAATCATCCTCATTTCCGTCTTCAACTTGATAGATCGGATTCTCGAAATTATAATTGGCAATAGTAGAACTGTTATCAACAGGATCCAGAGTGGATGAGGATCTGCATTTTAGTGATGTGGGTGTGTGTAAGAACACATAGCTGATAAAACAAAAATAAAATAAAAGAAAGACAAGGAACACAATATTTACGAAAACGAAACGTCCACTGATTTTTATTGAATGAAGTATGCAAATGAAATGACATCCCGTAACAAGCATACCATTGTGCCCCGGGTAAGGCACAAGGCTTGAAAGTTTAAATTGTTCAAGAAATTACAAACTTAAAAGTAACAACACAGTAATAGTATTTACTCCTGACTAAAGGAGATAGGAATAACATCTTTAGCCTTCCAGTTATTGAGCCCAGCACCCACAGTAGGAAAAATCCAAGCATCCAAGTTGTAGTCTTCATCATAGTCACCCACAACATTGATCTGATTCTTCATAATCCCCTGATTGGTGATACGAACAGCACGAGCACGACGAACAGCCTTCTGGGACTCTGCAGTGAAACCCAAACCAAATTTGTCAGACTTGTAAGGAATGTCAGGAAGTTGACCCCAAATAGTACAACCACCTTCATCCACCACAACTCTAGTATCTTTGAGGGAGGCCATTGTTGGAGGTACTCTAGTGACCACAGGAACTTTCTTGACAACAGGAGGAGCTTCATAATCATTAACAATCCAAGGAACCACTTCAAATGTCTGACACGGAGTTTCAACATATTCACCTTCCACTTCAAGATACTTAAAGGTGTTCACATGGCTAATCATATACCCTTCCTCTCCGTAGACAGTAACAACCTTCCCTTCTACTGGATATCTCAGTTTCTGATGTAAAGTGGAGGTTACAGCACCTGCCCCATGGATCCAGGGACGCCCAAGCAAACAAGAATACGACGGACGAATATCCATGACATAAAAGGTAGTATTGAAGACTTGAGAACCTACTTTGATTGGGAGATCAATTTCTCCATGCACCACTCTTCTTGAGCCATCAAAAGCTTTCACCACTATATTACTGGGTTTCAACACAGCATCTTCAGGACTAAGTTTATTCAGGACTTCTTTGGGCAACACGTTCAGAGAGGAACCATTGTCTATCAATACATGTGACAGGATAGTGCCCCTACATTCGATAGAGATATGTAGAGCCCTGTTATGATCTCTCTTGGCCGGAGTCAAATCAGCATCGGAGAAACCTAACCCGTTATCATAGGTCAAGTGTGCAACACAATTTTCAAACTGGTCAACAGAAATTTCATTTGGTACATGAGCAGTCTTCAGAAATTTAATCAAGGCCTTGGCATGCGCCTCAGAACACAATAGTAAAGACAACATAGAAATCTTGGAGGGAGTATGCCCCAATTGATCAACAATGTCATAATAACTCTTGCGAATGATTTTCAATACTTCTTCCATCTGCTTAGAAAGATCATCAGCAGCTGGCACATCAGTTGGTATAGGTTCAATAACAGGACCTTTGCCCCGAGCATCAGTGGTGGAGGTAGCAGCTGGAGTAACTGCATTCTTGGAGGTAACTAGAGGAGAGAAAACTCTTCCGCTTCGTGTGATCTTACTAGATCCAGCAATATTATCAACATCAACAGGCATATCAGCTAAGGGTTCCCTCTTAACACCATGGATATAGACATCAGACCCATAATGCCAAGGCAGAGCTTTATCAGAAGTATACGGAATAGGACCAGGAGTGGTAATGATCATAGGAGCCACTCTAGCTTCAGCAACAATCTTCACAGGGCCTTCAGCAGTAATCTTAATTGGACCCTTATGAGTGATTTTGACAGGACCCTTAGAAGTAATCCTCACTGGCACTTTATCAACCATATCCACCTCTTCAACCTTCGCACGCTTAGTTATATGATCAACCATACTCTCTACAGAAGGTGGAGTCCTCTCAAACACTATGGTATAATTATTCATGAGGCGTTGAATTCCATCCCTCAATCTCCAGCAGCTATCCGGCTAATAGGTACAATATAAACAATCTTCACGACAACCTGGAAAGAATCCAGCTTGTACTAGCTTCTTCTTGATAACAGACAATGGTGTAGTCAAATCTGCAACTGAGGAAATATGTGAATCTTCATCAATGGCATTGACAGTCTTCTCATGATTTGGCATGGGAGCAGTAATCACATTTGGAGTCCCCGGTGGGTCAAACTCAATCTCTCCAGCATCAATCATATCTTGAATTTTGTTCTTCAATACCCAGCAACTATTGGTATCATGTCCCTGACAATTCGAATGATATGAACATCGTGCATTAGGATTATACCTGGGAGAGGTAACATTAGGATTCTGAGGAGGATCTTTCAGAGTGATAAGTTCAGCCTTCAACAAGTGTTGCAAGGCTTGGGCCATTGACATGTTGATCTTAGTGAATTGCCTTCTAGCCCTCTGTTGATTTCCCTGTGGTGACTCTGTTGTTGCAGGAGTTGGATTGGAAATATGAACTACACTCACAGACTGATGCCTCCTATTACGATCAGGTTGACCATAAACAACATTTGACTCTTTCTTCCCACTAGGGGCTTCTTTGTAGTACTGGATGAAGAAGCACCCACTTAGATCTTGCCACTCCTTATTCCACTTTGTACGTGCTCTCCAGTCATTATCAACTCAGTGAAGCCAGACGATGAGCTTCCAATGAGATGACTGTAAAATGGACCATTCAACGTACACATGAACATATCAACTAACTCCCTGTCAGTTAGAGGTGGTTGCACTCTTCCAGCCAAGTCTCTCCATTTCTGAGCATACTCCTTGAAGCTTTCTTTAGCACCCATAGACATGCTTTGTAGTTGCATGCGAGTAGGGGCTAAATCAGCATTGTATTGATATTGCTTATAGAAGGCTTCAGCAAGATCATTCCAATCACGGATGTTGACACTCTCCAACTGATAGTACCATTCCAATTGAGCTCCAGATAAGCTCTCTTGGAAGAAATGGATCCACAACTTCTTATCAGCAGTATGGGGTTGGATTCTCCGGACATAGGACCTCAAATGCAGCTTGGGACAAGAAACACCATCATAAACTACGAAAGTGGGAACCTTGAAACCAATGGGTATAACTACCCCAGATATCAAACTCAGGTCTTCAAAATCCAGCCCAGAAGATTTTTGCAATTCCATAGCATCCATTCTATCCACCAGCATCTTGAACTTATCTTCATTAGGCTCATGATAGTAATTAGCTTCAGAATCAGAGTCCCCTATTGTGTTATGGAGACTGCCTCCCTCTTTCTCAGATTCTTCAGACTCATAGTCTTCAACCTGTTCTTTGGTCTTGACAGGACCTCTGAACCTTCTTCCCATGTTGATCAGGCCACCTGATCTCCTAGTCTTCTTAGCCTTCTTGGCCAGCAGTGTCTTCAATTCATCCTGCCCCTTGGACAAGTTCAGGATCAGCTCTTGGAACTGTGCATTTTGTGCCTGGAGATCCTTAACTGTTTGTTCAAGAGCCATTGCTGAAATAAACAGCAAGAAGATGAGAAACCTGTGTACAATAAACCTGTGATGCAATGATATGATATGTCAATGCGTATGCAATGTTTTCAAGGACCGCAAGATTTAAATTTGCTTAAACAAACAAGAAGGTAAACTTTTATTAGTAATAAATTTGTTTTGCCTCTTGGGCTTACAGAAAATGAAATGCAATAAATACAAGAAATGGGGTTTTAAGTCTCCCATGAACGTTTCCTCTTTGTGTTGAGGTATGAGTTGAGATTCTGTTCCTCGTGAAGTTGCTTTGTTAGTTCCAGGATTCTTTCTTGGCTTGCTTTGTAATGAGCCTCGAAGGTATCCCTTTGCTCCTTCAACTGGATCCAGGACCTCTGTAAATCTTCCATGTCAGTAGGCATGTCTAGGTGAAGGATGGTATAAGAAGTATCTCCTTCAGCAACAGGTTCCAAAGTAACTGGCAGGATGGCAGGATATGGCATCATAAGAGTCTGAGCACGAGATCACACCCATCTGAGATAAGCCTCCATATGAATAGTGTACTTAGGCTCCAAAGTCTTGCTGTCAACCTTGTTCACTTTTCCCCATGCTCGTATGAATCTCTGACGGTAACCTTGAAGATCATTGTCGTAATCAAACACAATACCCTGAATCAACAGGTCATGTGGACCATCACTCCGAGCATAACCAAACTGTCGTAAAGCTAAAGAAGGGTTGTAAGTAATGCCTTCTCTTATGCCTAGAAGTGGCACATTAGGAAACTCCCCACAACGGTCAATGATAGTGACATTCTCCATAGATCTGGAGCACCAATGAATATCTGAATGCGAGAGTGACATGATCCTTTTGGACCACCTGAACCCTTGCTCATTCTTCATTACTGAGCGAGGAAGGTGAGAAATAAACCACCTAGAAAGCAAAGGTATGTGGTCGGAAAATAGCAAGTGTACTATTTTTACCGATGTAGTAATAGAAGGGATTAACCCGAAATATCGATCACACGGACTGCGTACTAAAGCAAGTTCTTCGAGATTAAATTCAATTGGACAAAACTCATGGTTTGAGATTAAATTAAATAAATTGAACAGAATAAAATATAAAAACAAATAATTTCACTTATATAAAAGTAATGCCAGATAGGGTGTATGATTCGCACTGCAATGACTTATAGGTTCCTTAATTTTAGAGATGTGTTTTAGAACGTGTCTTTCCTAAGCCTACAATGTTTTTTCCAAAATTCCTTTAAAGAAAAACCTTTGATATTCTTCATAGACCATGATTCCTCAAAGGTCATAGAAGAACATCAAGCAATAATTCTGACATAAAAAGGTTCTCATAAAAATATCCCAATTCCTCAGTAATATTTTTTACGATAAAATTATGCAACAAGGTTAGAATGGTTGGTCAGACCAAATCCTAACCACGATCAATTATCTTATTTTCCAATATCGATAAAGCATTAAGAACGTTGCTATAAAATAAAGAAACGAAACTAAAACATAAATCCAAATTGAAGAATTCACAAAGTCATTACAAAATGCAAATCAGGGACACCCCCCTGGCATTGGGGGGTTTAGCCACTCATGTTCAAACTGAAAATAAAAACAGAGTAAACAAATTTAGACATTACAATTAACTTTGGATTAGTCGGATCGTCAATTGCTTCCGCTCTTGATCAATCTTTCTTCTCCCGTATTCGTTCTCTCTAAAGAGCCCCAATTCAAAAAAAGTACTCTTCACAGTCATCGTGGGCAATTATAAATCAGTCTCCAAACAGCATCGCGAAATGTCCGGAATACCCTCGAAGCAGCAAAACACAAAATTTACTCTGGTCTTCACAACACGGGCCGTGTTGTGCAACACGGGTGGCCGTGTTGTGACTCTGGGTTGCACCCAAAAAAACATCCTTTCCCAGTTGCCATGACACGGGCCGTGTTTTACAACACGGGGGCCCGTGTCACACCCCTGTCTTCTAATTTTCTGAGCTGAATTCTTTCTTCTTCTGGTCTTTACAACACGGGCCGTGTTGTGCAACACTGGTGCCCGTGTTGGGTCTCTGAACTCTGATTTTCTAGCTGTTTTTTAAAAACTCGGACCCTCTTTCGGACACCTCGAACAACCAATTACATATTTACCTGAAACACCACAAAGAAACAACCACATAACCCAATCCACAGATAAAAACAAAGTAAAGAAGATAAATATTAACTTGCACGCAATAATGAGAAAACTAAAGCAAAACATGAACGAGACACTACAAACAAACTAATAATAGACTCGAAAGACACTGAAAGCTGGCTTGAATATTACCACTAAATATCACTGATCAAACTCCCCCAAACTTGAATTCTTGCTTGCCCTCAAGCGAAAATCCTGCATTTACATCTTCAAAACTAGCAATATGAATCATGATACTCATACGTGGATCCTTCGTTCCAATTCACCCAATGAGTTCTTTTTGTACTTTTCTCTCAATATAGATAACACACAAACACTACACCGTGGAAAACCACGGATCCGAATCTCCCTTTTCGGTAACCTCTCCGACTATGCTTCGTGCTTAGGTCTTATTTTTCCGATTTTCAACCCTTTTCATTCGGACAATCACTTTTAAGGCTTTTAATGATTTTCACTATGTGTGCAAGATTGATTCCTTTTCTCTTTTTTTTTTTTTTCTTTGGCACCGATTTTTCTGTCCCTTCGGGAAACATTTATGTTCAACCGCCGTTAGGTTGAATAACCTTGTGAGGGTTACCCAACTTAGAAGGATCGATCGTTCTAATGTTTTTATTCATTCATTTTTTTTTTCTCGGTGCCTTGAAGCCCCCTTTTTTTTTCGGGTCATCTTTGCACACATAATTAATATAGATAAAGCCAGATATATCAATATAAACTACTTCGGGTTTACTTCTCAAATCAAAGCACCATGGCACGAATCTACATGTCGAACTCGTTCCTAATTCCGAAGACTCAGTGTGCTTATGTAGTACCTATACATCAAAATTTTCCATATTTTCTCATCGGGATTCTTTTTCACTCGCATCCTATATACTTTTTCATAATTCACATGCAACGCACAACAGGATAACTTAGGGGTGTTTTTACAGATAACATAAAGCTATAATCTTCAAGCCGACACGACGACACTTATTAAAATAAACAAAGATTAACATAAAATAAACGAAAACATAAAAACTAAACCCCCCCCACACTTGAACTCAACAGTGTCCTCACTGTTGAAGAACCAATGTCGGAGGGGACTCACAACTATCACTGTTCGGGAGGGAATCCATGAAGCTTCATCTGCTGCATCCATGCATGCAGCTCATCAATTAAATCCCCTTGCCGGGTCTGCTCCCTGATCATTTCGTCCCACTGGTCCTTGGAAACATTCCACTGACCAGTTGCTTGGCTAGAAGAACCACCAGCAGCTTGCACCGGGACCTCTTCAGGTTGGTTCCCTGCATCCTCCTCATCTGAAAAATACTCATCAAACTGATCGGAACCACCCAGCATGGGGTCCTCATACAGCCAGTTAGCTCTATTATCTATGGTAATCATGTTAGGTGCAGGCAACGAAATCAAATGCTTGTTACGAGACATCACAGCATAATAATTGTGAGCAGTTTTAATCATACCTTGGTTGACCAATGTTTCAAGGTCAATTTTTGTCTTACCTGCCACTGCAGGCACTTCAAGCAACCTGTCACTATACCCCAGATGATGAGCAATCTGTGTAATCATCCCTCCAACAGAAATCTCACCCGAGGCAGCATTGGCTACCCGCTTCAGGTGGTCTGCTGCGAAGGCCGCAACATTAATCAGCTCATTGTTCGCCATTCCATATAGGAAGTATAACTCCCGCAGAGTTGCGACTCCGGTACTGTCACCTCGGCAGAAAAGGGTATATGCTAACCCTTTTTGAGCGTACCGGAACGACGGGTTATGAATGCATGAGGCCTTTGCAGCAGATGCGGCATACTCGGTGTTGCCGGTGATATCCTTCCAGAATGATCCTGCATCGAATGTACTTGGCGGTGCACCCGGCCCAAACACTGGGAGATCTAAAATCTGCCCCAGATCAGCCACCGACATGACATGATCATTGTCATAAAGGCGGAACTTCAGCGTACCGAAATACTCAGTGTCGGATCCCGTCCAGGTATGCTTGAGCTGAAACTGTAAAGAACTCAAAAATTCCAAGGTTATGCGCTCAAAAGTTGGCGCTTCATACTGCATGAAATTTAACATCCCGATACTGTGAAACATTCTATGGACTTCAAATTTGAGCCCTAGATTTTCAAGAGTTTCGTTGCACATGTACCGGGCCGGTATCAACTTACGTCTTACCAACTTTGCATACTTAGCTTGATGCTCCGGGTCCTCGAATAAGATGCCATGAGCATTCGGCATCCGGTGTGCTCTCTTGCGAGGACGAGAAGATTCAGCAACATTTTTCCCTGTATCCCTTCTAGGAGGCATTTTCAGTCCTGCACAAATGAAACACACGAAAATTTTTTCAAAGATTAGAGGAAACAGCCACCGTAGAAGTGACGAACAAGTGATGGGGACCAAATTTCGTGAATGGAGAAGTGGGTTTTGGTAAGTGGGTGCTTGAGAAAATGGAGGTTTTAAGAGGTAGAACAATGGTGTTAGGGTTTTAGAAAGAAAAGAGGTTGGAGAAGATGAAAGAAAAGTGATAAATGGTAGGTTAATGAGCCTTTAATTGAAAATTAAGAAATTAAACACGCGGGGCCCACAGGACATAATTGGGAAACTCAAAAGAATTTGAAATATAGGGTTCCCGCATGAGCAACACGGGCCGTGTTGCACAACACGGGCACCCGTGTTGCACCCCTGGAAAGTCCAAAATAATCAGTTTGAAATTCATCCAAACAGCACTTGCAACACGGGCCGTGTTGCACAACACGGGTGACCGTGTTGCATCCCTGGAAACTCTCAAATCTTCCCTGAATCAGACAATTTTCTGCACCATGCAACACGGGCCGTGTTGCACAACACGGGTGGCCGTGTTGCACCTCTGATTTTCCGTTTTTCTGGCTTTTTGATCTTCCTATTATGACTTCAAACCTCATTCATTCCTTCTTGAAATCAGTGATAAACAAAACCTACAAAACAGAAACACACAAAAGTCAGACTGAAAAACTCGTGGGTTGCCTCCCACGAAGCGCTGCGTTTAACGTCGCATGGCTCGACGGTCCGTCATACTACTAGGTAAGACGGATGACATGCACATCACCAGTGGGCTGGCCTTTGAAATAATGCTTTAATCTCTGCCCGTTCACTTTGAAAATATCTCCGTTGATCTGATTTTTAATCTCAACAGCTCCGTGAGGAAATACCTTGTGAACAACAAAAGGTCCCGACCATTTTGACCTTAATTTTCCTGGGAATAGCTTCAGCCTTGAATTGTACAGAAGGACCAGTTGTCCTTCCCAAAACTCTTTTCTTTGAATCCTTTTATCATGCCATTTTTTCGTTTGCTCTTTGTATACCTTGGCATTCTCATACGCCCGATTCCTGAATTCTTCTAACTCATGCAGTTGAAGAATCCGTGAACTTCCAGCTTTTGACAGATCCATATTAAGATACTTAGATGCCCAAAAAGCTTTATGCTCAAGTTCCAAAGGTAAGTGACATGCCTTTCCATAAATCAACTGATATGGTGACATACCGATAGGCGTTTTGAAGGCCGTCCGGTACGCCCATAAAGCGTCATCCAGCTTAAGAGACCAATCCTTCCTGGATGAATTCACTGTCTTTTCTAAGATTTGTTTCAGTTGTCTATTGGATACCTCGACTTGACCGCTCGTTTGGGGGTGGTACGGAGTAGCTATCCGGTGTTTCACATTGTACTTTTGCAGCAGCTTCTCCATAAGGTGATTCAAAAAATGTGTCCCTTCGTCGCTTATCAACGCCCTCGGAACACCGAACCTAGCAAAGATGTTTTCTTTTAGGAATCTTACCACTACCTTAGCATCATTGGTGGGTAATGCCACGGCTTCTACCCATTTGGACACATAATCCACAGCCACCAAAATATAGTTTTTTCCAAACGATGGTGGAAATGGCCCCATAAAGTCTATCCCCCATACATCAAACAACTCAACCTCGAGCATAGAATTTTGGGGCATCTGATTTCTTTTTGATATATTCCCAGTCCTCTGACATCTGTCACACTCTTTCACAACCTCTTGCGCATCCTTAAATAAAGATGGCCAATAAAGTCCTGATTGTAGGACTTTAGCAGCTGTTCGATCACCACTGAAGTGTCCCCCGTACTCAGAGTCGTGACATGCTTTCAGCACATCTTTTTGTTCTTCTTCAGGTACGCATCTTCTCACCAGGCCGTCCACCCCTCTTTTGTAGAGGAACGGATCATCCCATAAATAAAACCTGCAATCATGAACAAACTTTTTTTTCTTGTTAGAATCAAAATCGTCGGGTATAATACCGCCCACGAGATAGTTTGCATAATCTGCAAACCAAGGCACCCCTATAACAGCTAGGATGTGTTCATCAGCGAACTCATCCTTTATAGGGCGTTGCTCTTCCGTCTCCTCAATTGGTGACATTCGAGAAAGATGATCTGCAACAGTGTTTTCACATCCTTTCTTGTCACGGATCTCCACATGAAATTCCTGGAGGAGTAAAATCCACCTCAACAACCTGGGCTTGGAATCCTGCTTAGCAAAAAGATATTTCAAAGCAGCATGGTCAGTATAAACAATCACTTTTGAACCCAACAGATATTGCCTGAATTTATCGAAGGCATACACAACAGCTAACAACTCCTTCTCGGTAGTTGCATAGTTTATCTGTGCAGGGTTCAGAACATGACTAGCATAGTAAATCACATGAAGAAATTTTCCTCTCCGCTGTCCAAGAACAGCCCCCACCGCAATGTCACTAGCATCGCACATAATCTCAAAGGGTAGGGACCAATCAGGGGCGATAACAATAGGTGCAGACACTAATTCTTTTTTAAGTGTTTCAAAAGCGTCGCTGCATTCCTTATTGAAAACAAAAGCCTTATCTTTAACCAATAGAGTAGTTAAAGGTTTGGCTATCTTTGAGAAATCTCTTATGAACCTGCGGTAAAATCCCGCATGTCCCAAAAAACTTCTTATGCCCTTTTCGTTGATTGGCGGAGGTAACTTAGAGATCACTTCCACTTTGGCTTGATCAACTTCGATCCCTTTTTGTGAGATCTTGTGACCAAGAACAATGCCCTCTTTCACCATGAAATGGCATTTTTCCCAGTTCAATATTAAGTTGCTTTCTTGACATCGCTGCAAAACAAGTGAAAGGTTAGATAGACAATTATCAAATGAGGATCCGAACACAGAAAAATCGTCCATGAACACCTCCATGTGTTTTTCTAGCATATCCGCAAAAATGGAAGTCATGCATCTTTGGAATGTAGCGGGGGCATTACATAGCCCAAATGGCATCCTTCTATAAGCAAAAATGCCATAGGGGCATGTAAAAGCCGTTTTCTCTTGGTCTTCCGGTGCAACAGCGATTTGATTGTACCCGGAGTATCCATCAAGAAAACAATAATACTCATGTCCCGCTAGTCTTTCCAGCATTTGGTCAATGAATGGCAACGGAAAATGGTCCTTTCTCGTAGCCAAATTCAATCTTCTATAATCAATGCACACTCTCCACCCAGTAACGGTTCTAGTAGGAATCAACTCATTTTTTTCATTTGTTATAACAGTTGTTCCCCCCTTTTTGGGCACCACATGAACAGGACTCACCCAAGCACTATCGGATATGGGGTAAATCAATCCCGCATCTAATAGCTTAACAACTTCCTTTCGCACAACTTCCTTCATCACCGGATTCAATCTCCTTTGAGGTTGAACAACCGGTTTGTGATCTTCTTCCATCAGAATTTTATGCATACACACTGTGGGACTTATACCTTTTAGGTCTTCAATCTTCCACCCAATAGCTCCCTTGAATTTTTTAAGAACTTCAATTAACTTGCCCTCTTGCATGTCTTTCAAATTAGCGCTAATAATAGCGGGACATTTTTCTTCCGTGTCAAGAAAGACATATTTGAGATTCTCGGGAAGTTGCTTCAATTCAGATATTTTTGGTTTCTCTTTGCCTTCATCAACAGTTGTAGGCTGTCGCAACTCTTCCCACCGGTGCATTCTACTTCTCTTAAAGATAGGTTGATCTTCAAGCATAGCAACCACTTCCATATCCTTATCTCCAACTTCCTTATCACCTTCAAAAATGGACATACTCAACACCTTCTCTAGAGGTAACTTGGACACACTTTCTAAATGCTCACTAGCTTCCATTTGGTCTAGCACTTGTATGTTGCTACTAGTGCCCACATCATCTTTGTACTTTAGAGTGTTCCTAACATCAATTTTTAACTCTTCATCATACACCTTCATTGTTAGTGTTCCACCCTCCATGTCTATCATAACTCTCCCGGTTTCTAGAAAAGGTCTTCCCAAAATCAAGGGAATTTCTTCATCTTCTGGCATTTCAAGGATCACAAAGTCAACCGGGAACACAAATTTGTCCACTCTAACCAAAACATCATGGACAACTCCATAAGGTCGCTTCACCGAATGGTCCGCGAATTGGAGAGTCATCCTAGTGTCTTGTACAGCACCAATACCTAACTTTTTGTAGATAGACAAAGGCATTAAACTGATGCTCGCTCCCAAGTCAATGAGAGCTCTTTTGAATGATCGGTCACCAATAGTGCATGGAATGGTGACAGCTCCTCTATCTTTTTTCTTCACCGGAATCTTCAATCCCTGCAAAATAGCACTACAAGTTTCGGTTAGAATAATAGGTTCAGCTCCCATAGTCCTCTTTTTAGCAATTATATCCTTCATGAACTTAAGTGGGCATTTGTTCAAGAGCTTCAAGCAATGGAATATTCAATTCCAGCTTTTTGAACAAGTCAAGAAATTTTTCAAAATTCTTCTCTTGCTGCCCTTTCTTCGTGTTTCTTGTAGGATACGGAAGTTTGACCACCGGTTTAGGATCAGCCGCTTTTTCTTTGATGACCGGTGTTTGGGTAACTTCTTTGTTGTTGTCAACTTCTTCATTTTCTTTGATCTCAAGCTCAACTTCAATCAGTTGACTTTCAACTTCAGCATTTTCTTGGACCTCTTCACTAACTTTACCTCTTCGCGTTGTGACTGCATTTACTTTATGATTATCTCTAGGATTTGTTACAGTAGCACTAGGAAGAGTCCCAGGAGCGTTTGGGATCGCAAGGTGTTGAGCAATTTGGCTCATTTGCACCTCAAGATTCTTTATGGATGCTCCAGTGTTTTTGAAATTACTTCTGGTTTCCTCTTGAAATTGACAATTGTGAGCTGCCATCTTTTCAATGGCAATCTCCCAATCAGCTTTTCTTGACACTGGAGGCTGATAAGGTTGTTGCTGGGGCTGATACTGCTGTTGGCCTTGAACCGGTTTCTGAATGTTCCCTTGATGATCTTTCCAAGAGAAATTCGGGTGGTTTTTCCACCCCGGATTATATGTGTTGGCATAAGGATTGTTCTGCCTCAACATATTAATCTGTTCAACCTGCTCTTGAGTTGCCAAACAATGCATGGCAAAGTGTGGACCACAACATATCTCGCAAATCACCGCTTGAACGGGTTCAACCTGAGCAACTGTGTGAGTTCCCAGATTCATCTTCTTTAACCTTCTTTCAACTTCTGCGGCAATTTGATCTTCCATTTTTACCACCTGTTCTGTTAGCTTAAGATCGATTTTCCCGTCTGGTTGACTCACGGTGCGATCATATAACTCAAGGTGTTCATTGGCAGCAATAGCTTCTATGATTCTTTTAATACCTGTGGCTGTTGAAAAGTTTGTTGAGCCACCTGCAGCAGTATCAATCAGTTGCTTTGTCTTGAGTCGCAACCCATTCACAAAGTTTTGCATTTGCTCTGTTGCGTCCATATTGTGAGTAGGACACGAAGTCAAACACCTTTTGAATCTTTTATAAGCATCTCCAAGTGATTCACCCTCTTTTTGTTTAAAATTAACTATATCATATCTTTTACGGATGAACACTGAAGCAGGAAAGTATTCGTTGAGGAAGGCGGTTTCCATCTCTTGCCAAGTCGTGATACTTGCTGCGGGAAGAGAATAGAACCACTCTTCAGCATCGTCAGTAAGAGTAAATGGAAACATCACCAGTCGTTTTGCCTCCTCTGAATGACCTTCAATCTTCAAAGAAGTGGTAGTAGTAAGAAATCTCTGAAGATGCTTATTTGCATCCTCATTAATTCTCCCGGAGAAAGGCTTGCTCTCTAACTGGCGGATAGTAGATGGATGTAACTGGAAGTGTGCTACATTCACCGGTTGATTAACAATTGTCATCCTGTTAGGTTGAGCATTTGCCCCTCCGTAATCTCCTAAGAGCCTCTCTGCAGCAGGTTGATTTCCTGCCATGTCGTTGAATTCAGGGTCAGTTTCTCTGTTTGAATCAGAGTCACTGTGCTCCGAGTGAACGGAAATATAGTCCTCAGTTTCCTGATAAGGGACACTTGAACCAGTCTTAGCCAGACTATCAATTCTTGCCTTGCGGCGTCTCTCGTGCAAAGCTCTTTCTGGTTCTGTGTCAAAAGAAAATTTAGCTGAGGCCTGACCTCGCATAAACAGTTAGACACGAGTTAGAAAACAAAATTTCAATAACAGTAAAATGATATACAGAGAGAAAAGTAAAATTTTAGTCGCAGAGCAACAAAATTCCAATTGATATAACACAAACAACTTAATTCTTTGGCAGTCCCCGGCAACGGCGCCAAATACTTGGTCGGAAAATAGCAAGTGTACTATTTTTACCGATGTAGTAATAGAAGGGATTAACCCGAAATATCGATCACACGGACTGCGTACTAAAGCAAGTTCTTCGAGATTAAATTCAATTGGACAAAACTCATGGTTTGAGATTAAATTAAATAAATTGAACAGAATAAAATATAAAAACAAATAATTTCACTTATATAAAAGTAATGCCAGATAGGGTGTATGATTCGCACTGCAATGACTTATAGGTTCCTTAATTTTAGAGATGTGTTTTAGAACGTGTCTTTCCTAAGCCTACAATGTTTTTTCCAAAATTCCTTTAAAGAAAAACCTTTGATATTCTTCATAGACCATGATTCCTCAAAGGTCATAGAAGAACATCAAGCAATAATTCTGACATAAAAAGGTTCTCATAAAAATATCCCAATTCCTCAGTAATATTTTTTACGATAAAATTATGCAACAAGGTTAGAATGGTTGGTCAGACCAAATCCTAACCACGATCAATTATCTTATTTTCCAATATCGATAAAGCATTAAGAACGTTGCTATAAAATAAAGAAACGAAACTAAAACATAAATCCAAATTGAAGAATTCACAAAGTCATTACAAAATGCAAATCAGGGACACCCCCCTGGCATTGGGGGGTTTAGCCACTCATGTTCAAACTGAAAATAAAAACAGAGTAAACAAATTTAGACATTACAATTAACTTTGGATTAGTCGGATCGTCAATTGCTTCCGCTCTTGATCAATCTTTCTTCTCCCGTATTCGTTCTCTCTAAAGAGCCCCAATTCAAAAAAAGTACTCTTCACAGTCATCGTGGGCAATTATAAATCAGTCTCCAAACAGCATCGCGAAATGTCCGGAATACCCTCGAAGCAGCAAAACACAAAATTTACTCTGGTCTTCACAACACGGGCCGTGTTGTGCAACACGGGTGGCCGTGTTGTGACTCTGGGTTGCACCCAAAAAAACATCCTTTCCCAGTTGCCATGACACGGGCCGTGTTTTACAACACGGGGGCCCGTGTCACACCCCTGTCTTCTAATTTTCTGAGCTGAATTCTTTCTTCTTCTGGTCTTTACAACACGGGCCGTGTTGTGCAACACTGGTGCCCGTGTTGGGTCTCTGAACTCTGATTTTCTAGCTGTTTTTTAAAAACTCGGACCCTCTTTCGGACACCTCGAACAACCAATTACATATTTACCTGAAACACCACAAAGAAACAACCACATAACCCAATCCACAGATAAAAACAAAGTAAAGAAGATAAATATTAACTTGCACGCAATAATGAGAAAACTAAAGCAAAACATGAACGAGACACTACAAACAAACTAATAATAGACTCGAAAGACACTGAAAGCTGGCTTGAATATTACCACTAAATATCACTGATCAGTATGCAGCACATCAAAGTTCCTCGTGCCCTTGTAGTACGAGTATGAAGAGAGTGCAGAATGTCTCCAAGCAATGTAGGCACTGGATTGTGACTCAGAAATATGTTGTATAGCATGAACGTCTATGAACTGATCAGGATTGGGGAACAATACTAAGCCATAAATTAACAAGGCTAAGATCTCCTCAAAAGCATCATAGCTCATAGCTTTCAAGAACACTTGAGCCTTCTCTATCAACACCTTAGCAAGAATACCCTTAACTCCACTTCTCGTTTCTAGAACAATGTTTGACTTCTTCAGATGTAGGGCTGCAGCAATAACCTCAGATTTAGGCTCCTTTTCCAAGCCTGTGAAGGGTCTTTGATCAAGAACAGGTATACCCAGAAGTTTAGAGAACTTCCATTGTAGGAACCAGCTGATAGTCAGGGAACGTGAAGCAATGGTGCTTAGGATCAAAGAACTAAAATAGAACACTCATCATGTCTTCATTGAACCCTGAGGTGATTAGATCCAGTAGGTAGCCATGTCTCTTGATAAACTAGGAATTTTCAGAAACCTGGGAGACCAATTCCTTAAGCTTAGGAGGTATTCCCACAAAGTTGATCCTGATAGTGTTTCTACGAGCAGAAGCCATGACCTGCAACAAAGAACAAAGATAAATCCTTTGGTCCTTGAAATGGTTAGTGAAAATGCTATGCTTATGATGCATGATGATGTCATGATGTTATGCTCAATCACAAACATGTGGCACACACAAACAAGTCACACCATAGCCCTAGGTTTAAAGGCTTGCATGAGGTTCAAAGGTAAGTACCCTCCCCTGAAGTTAGTTGGTTCATCCTGTCCTATAAAGTAACCAGGTTCTAAGGGATCTCAATATCATTGATCCTTCACAAGGGTGGTTGTTCAGTAGGCAACTTACTTGCCAACCAAAACCCTCCAAGTTTAGAATCTCAATGAGCGTAGCATCGAGTATCAACCAACTTCAGTCTGCACCAAAGCCGGTTATCTCACTACTTTTCTAAAGGCCAAGATGGGATAACTAGGGTTCTAAAAGTTAGTTAGTGCATTGACAACATATGACAGCCTCATATTATCCTCAACTTGACTTAAGGAACATAAGCACCAACCAAGAAGTCACACTAACTATGGCCACCAGATCAACCATATCGGTATACGCCGTACAGTTTCCTTGGTCTATTGCCATTTACCTAAGGTACACTAGATCCGGGTTAGGATCTTTCACACATAAGAGCCCAACAAGTAAGTATAAAGCAAACAAGGCAAACAATTTTAAAGTGATCTAATTCCTAAGGGTACCCCTCTTTAATATTAAATCCCCAGCAGAGTCGCCAGTTCTGTAACACGGTGGGAGAACTGACTTTAGTTATGTTGCGGATAGCAAGAGTCGCCACCGACTTTTATTTTATCCAAAGGAAAGGCATAAAAGAACAGGAAAGACCTTTTAAAAGATTTTTGGGTCCGGGGGGTAGGTTATGTAAAGGGAATGTGTTAGCACCCTTTACATCCATGGTTATCCATGGGCTCTTAGTTACTTAGCTCACTTTAAACTGTTTTTGAAATGTGAAGTGTGTGAATAGAAATTTTCTTAAGTATTTTATAATGATCCATGTACGGATGTATATAAAACCTTTGTTTTGAAAGTTGTTTGAAATGTATGAAGTGTTTGAATTGTTTTGAAGAGTGAGCAAGTATCTAAGAGGAACCTACCCTAAGTTTAAGTATTTTCTGTTCTTGAATCTTTTAAATGGTAAGACTATCCCTATTATTAAGGAATAGGTAGTCATTACCTTGGATGTATGGGACAAGTGAAGGGATATCTATTATTTAGGCAACTGTAGGGTGTATAAGCAATTCGAAGGGACTTATCATCTTTATTCGAAAGGGACAAGATCATTACGAAGGCAACATTCGAAGGGACTTGATCATTTTATCTGTTTAGGGACTAGATGATGTGAAATGAGGGACTTTGCTTTATACACCCTACTTGACCTTTTGTTTAGGCAACATGAGAGGTAACCCTTAAGAAGTGAGATGGCGATCCAGGATCGACTTACGTGTGTGAGTGTACAATTTTAAATATTTATCTTTTAAGTTAATGATCTAAATTAATTTTAAAATACAAACATGTTTCACTCCCTATTTTACTAACCATAACATTTAAACATAAATATTAAACATTACTACTAAAATATTACATAAAGGAGACAATTACATAATAATAATAATTAAATCAAATTAAATAAATAAGCAAAATAAGTAATAATAAATAATTAGGTTAGTAACAATAATAATAAATAATCACAATATATATATATATATATATATATATATATATATATATATATATATATATATATATATATATATATATATATATATATAATAAATATCATATGAAAATAAATAGAATTAATAAAAAAATAAACAAGAATATTAGCATAATAATTAAAAGTTCAATTTTTATATAAACAATTATTTTTTAAGATTAAGAAGAAAACATAAACAATTATATACTAATTATTATAAAGTTTTAAATTATATACATGTTATAAAAATAAGGTTAATTATAAACATATTATGAAAATAAATTATATTTACAAAATTAAATTAAGAGTTTTAATTATTTTAAGCATAATCTAAAATCATTTACATACAAGAATTAAATAATAATTACAAACAAATTATAAAATATATACATATAATTAAAGTTTATTAAAAGTTATAATTAACAAATAAATTAATATTTATAATTAGGGTTTATAAAAATAATTAGGTTTTAAAAAATATTTTAGGGTTTTAGAAAATTAGGGTTTATATGTTTTTTTTAGAAAAATAAATTAGGATTAATTAATAACTATACAAAATTATACAATATTAATAATTTACAAAAATAAATAATTTTTCCAATAAGATTTAATTAAAAAAGGATGAGTTCTAAATTGTAATATAAACATTCTATTTTCTATTATTTAAATTTATTTAACTATAATATAAATTAATTAAATAAGAAAAACAGAAAAAAGAATGAAAAACAAAACTTACTTGGGCTGGGATTTGAACCCAGTCCCTAAGTTTTCAACCCTCAAGACCAACACACCAACCACTGGACCATGCGCGCGCAGGTGTTAAGGAAAGAACCTCATATTGTTTTATTCTAAATCCTGTTGAAAATCCTAACAAAGCAAATAAACTCACAAAAAAGGCCTGGGGGGATTCGAACCCAGGACCTTCACACAACACGCAAGCACACTTACCATCCAGCCGGGAGGGCGCAACTGATATTTAAACCACAACAATGAATAATATATTAAGTCATAAGATTAAATGAAAAATAAGAAAATTTTTGCTGCGCCCAGGGATCGAACCAAGAACCTAACCCTCATAAGGACAAGCTTCCAACCATCAGGCCAACGCGCACGCTGTGGCATACAAATCAAACATAAATAATAAAAAAACAAACAAATATTTGAATTCTGGAATTCGCGCCAGGGGTCTTCTTCCTCCTCCAGACCTGCGTTTTTTCCTGCGAATCTACCTGGGCAATTTCCTGCGAATTTTCAAAACCCTAAACCTGTGTTTTTCGAAACATCATGCAAACCATCATGACAACCAAAATTAATAACCCAGATCAATTGTACAAAGTCCATACATCACAGCCATGGTCTTAGAATTGGTTTTAAGGTCTTAAATGTATGGTTCCCGTTTTGAAACTCCAAACCCTAACAATGGCAATCTTCAACACAGTCCACAATAATCCAATTAATCTATGCACAAAGCTTCTAAACATCATAACAAACACAAATATATGATTAGTTTTCAATATTAATACATGAATCAATCAAATCGAAAAATTTCAAAATGTGAAAGGGATGCATTCGGTTTGTGCGATTTAGGGCATGAATGAACAATGTTATGATCCAAAATCACTCTATGAACTCCCAGGAACAAGTTGCAACCTTCAAATTGTCTTGAAAGGGCTTGAATGATGGAATCCGGATTTGAGTTTTGGTGAGTTTTTTTGAATGTGCAAACTTACTCTTGAGGCTGTGAAATTCGTCCCTATGCATTGTGTTCTCTTCATATACTTATAGTGAATGAATTAGGTCAGAAAGATTGGATCATTGTATGGATTTTTTTGATTTTGGAGATTGAAAAAGATTAGAACTTAAATTTCATATATTTTAGAATGAGACCTTTCTATTTCAAGCCAATCATCATCAATTGTGTATCAATTCAATCCAAATCATGTTAATGACCTTCTAGAACCAAAATATATTTTAAATTTTCATATTTGATATTTTATTTAAATTTAAAATGATTTTTAATATAAAAAATCATAATAAATAAAATAAATAAAATAAAATTATGAAAATATCAAATAAATTTCGTGCATGATGTCATGGAACACTTTGGGTCACAAAAAGTTCATCCCATTTAGAAAAATTTGGTTTTAAGACCCTATTTTCTTCATAAACCACCCAAAAATTTCCCAACTTTGCAAGAGCACACATCCTTCAATTTTAATGCTATGAGGGTGTTCTTGGACATTTTAGAAAGCTTGAAGCGTCCTCTAACCAACCCCATTGGTTTCATGCCCATATCATTTACCATTATTAAGTTATGCCCTTTTGAAGTTGTTGACTTTTTGTTGACTTTTAAAAGGACCTATAATGTCTTAGCTCATACCTTCCAAATGAAGCATTTTTGGGCTTGGCTTGTGAGACACATAGTTGTAGACAATTAAATTTCCTTCAAAATGAGCTTTGGATGGAAAAAATGTGATGAAGCATGTGAAAGTTATGGCTGGTCAAAGTTCAGTTGACTTTTCCTAAGGAAACCCTAATTTTGAAACCCCTGATTCTTGATGATCTGAAATCTCCTTGATGAATCATGATCAACCCTTGATCAAATGATGAATTTTACTTCATATACTTGATGTTGGCAAAAAATCATGAAGTTTGACTTTGGTTTGACCACAGTTGACCTCAGTTTGACTTTTTAACTACTTTGATTGATTTTGACTTATCTGATCATCCGACTGAGCAAACCTTTGAGAAAAGTTCTGAAATTTGTCATGGGGATTCTCAAACACATATAAGATGTTGTGAAGCTCACTCGAAGTCTTGGAAGTCCATTTAGCCTGATTAAAGTCAAAACCCTAGTTTTGGATGCACTGCTTAGGAGGATGCATTGTCTGAGGGAATTGTCCAATCTTCTGACTAATTGTGAACTTTGTGAACCTTGTGAACCTCATAAGATGTCTTGTGAACCTTGTGAACCTCATAAGATGTCTTGAGAATCTTGTGATCCTCTTAGCACACAAAGTCTTGTATTGCGAGGGCAAATTTTGGGGTGCAACACTTTCTTGTAAGAGGCTATGGATGCTCTTTTATTGGTATCCTCTGATAAGGCAGCTGACGATGATGCACTCGCAGTCTTGATAGGATCAAAGGCTTGGCTAGGGGTTTCGACAATCTCCCCATCCATTTCTACGTACTTGAACGAGGCCAAATGGCTAATGAATATATCCTCTTCCCCACACACCGTCACAATCTGTCCTTCCCAGACAAATTTAAGATTCTGATGAAGAGTCGAAGACACTTCCATTGATGAATGTATCCATGGTCTCCCCAATAAGTAGCTATAGGCCGGTTGGATATCCATCACGTAAAAAGTAGCATTGAAGACTTGTGGCTCTACCTTGATTGGTAGTTCCACCTCTCTAAATACTGACCTCCTAGAACCATCAAAAGCCCGTACAACTAAATCACTTGGCTTAAGAACAACCCCATCATAATCTAGCTTCATAAGTGTTTTTTTGAGAAGTACGTTCAATGACGACCCCGTGTCTACCAGCACATGGGAAAGCATAGTCCCCTTGCATTCCATGGAAATGTGCAAAACGCGGTTGTGACTGAGTCCCTCAGTTGTTAGGTCCATATCCGTAAATCCCAAGCCATGGTTGGCATTTACACATGACACTACCGTTTCTAGCTGATTTACGGATATGTCTTGTGGCACATATTCATTGTTAAAGATATTCAATATAGCCTTCCTATGTGCGTCTGAACACATCAATAAGAATAAGATCGAAATCTTAGAAGGGGTTTGTGGTAAGTGATCAACAACTTTGTAATCACTCTTCTTGATTATTCTTAGGAATTCCTCTGCTTCCTTATCAAAGGTGATATCAGGCTTTATCACAGGTGCAGGTGCATCATTTGTTGAGCTTTAGCATTGTCCTTCGGTGTCAACACATTATTTCTCAATGTCTCTGGAGTGAACAGTCTGCCACTTCTAGTGAATCCTCTGACCCCAACATTCTCAACCTGGTGCAGAGATGAACTGGATGCAGCCAGATTTTTCTTCTGTCCATTGCAATAAACCTCTCCTCTGTAGTTCCAAGGGACAACTTTATCACTCTGGTACGGAACTGGTCTAGAAGTAGTAATGGTTATTGGCGCTGCCCTAGCTGGTGCAGGAACTTATGCTGGATTATAGAAATTCATAACAGTTGACACCTTGTCCTCTTTCACAACCTTATCGAACTATATACTTCCTTCATCCATCATTCATTGTATTTCTATTTTCAGTCGATCATAACCATCAACAGAATTAACACAGTCTGGACAACCCTTTTCACAAGTTGGAAATATGTTCTTCTCAGCCAAGCAAGCTTTTACAGTCAGCAACGAAGTCTTCAGATCCTTGACATCAGATACCAGGTTCAAACCTTCACCTCTATCAATAGCCCCAACAGTCCTTCCATAAGGAGGCATAGGGTTCTGTATCACATTCGGAGTGGGAGAAAAGTTGATCGCTTTAGAGTCTATCAAATCTTGAATGACCTGCTTCAAAGTCTTGCAGCTCTCGGTACTGTGGCCTGGGGCCCCAAAATGGAATTCATAACGCGTATTAGCATCGTAGCCCTCATGAATTTGCCTTGGCCTTGGAGGATGTAGAGTTTCCAATTGAACCATCTGAAGTTGAAGAAGATTCTGTAGAAGTTGAGAGTAGAACATGAGAGGTGCCTCAAGATGTCTATCCTTGGATCTGGGAAGATAATAAGGACGGGGAGCCATTTGTTGTTGATAATTCTGATGGCACTGCTGTTAAGGTTGTTGAACCTGTTATTGGTTAGCTAGAGAAGAAATAGTGACAAGGGCGACATACGCGCTCCGATTCCCCCTCTTCTTTTGAGCATACATGGCCCTAGCTTCTCCTTCCCTTCTCTTCATGAAAGGCTTCTTAAGCCCGGAGGTTGACACTCCTCTGCTCTGAATCTTGCCTTGTTTCATCCAGCTCTCAATTCTTTCTCCCGTCAGAATGATGTCATAAAATCCACTGGAGGAACAACTAGCCAACCTCTCCATGAAGTTCCCCGGGAGGGTGTCCATGAAGAGATCAACCATCTCCTTTTCCAACAACGGTGGCTGAACCCTGGCAGCAACCTCGCGTCATCTCTGCGCATTATCTTTGAAATTCTATGAATTCTTCTGAGACAGGCTTTGAAGTTGAGTCTGGTTGGGAGCCATGTCGATGTTGTATTGATATTGCTTGAGAAAGGCTTCTCCAAGCTTCTTCCAGTTGTGGACAAAATTCTTCTCCAGCTTCATGTACCACTCCAGCGAGCCCCCAGACAGGTTGTCCTAGAAGTAATACATCCAAAGCTTCTCGCCTTTGGTATGAGAAGCGATTTTGCGATAAAAGGCCTGCAAGTGAGTCTTAGGGCAAGAGTTGCCATTGTATTTTTCGAAAGTTGGAGTTCTGAACTTTGGAGGGAAAACCACCCCTGAAACCAAGCCCATGTCAGAAACGTCGATACTAAGAGTATCTTTGCACTCCAAAGCTCTCACCTTCTCTACCAGCATTTGGAAATCCTAATTGTTAGCTCCAGTACCAAACCCCATATCTTCGTTGACCAGGGTTAATTGATCTTCCTGACGGTCCTATACAAAGACGGGGATCGGGCCAGCAGCCTCTGGAATCGGAGGTCTATTCACCACAGGTGGAACAAGAGTGTCGTTTACTGGATTTCCTTGAGCGTCCAAGGTAACCATCGGAGGATCAATTTGTGGGGGGTTGAGCCATTGCATAGCAGCCCTCATTTCTTGCTTCCCTAGGGCTATACCCTGCATCCTTGTCATGAACTCCCCCATCCGGGTGTGAAGCTCGTTCAGTTTTGTATGCATAATATCCAAGAAATTCCTCTGATTTCGACGGGTAGCGTACCAATGTGGTGTTATATCGTGCCTGAGAAGACGAGTCTTAGTGGCTCTCGCAATCCTTCCTAAAAGCAGATAAGTTAAGAACCCTAGAAAACCTGCAAAAGAAAAATGCAAATGATATTCATGCAATGCTGAGTTTATTTCATTCTCAAGGTTTTTACGTTCCCGTTTCGGTATTCGAGAACTCAGATAGCTCTTTCAGATTTAGGAAAGAAAACCCTGCATGATGCTCAGATAATATGACAATCATGGAGAATTGGTGCTTATTACCCCGTGTCGGTGCAAGAGATAGTAACCAAAGATTCATATCGAGTCAAGCATATCATAAACTGGAATCTGAATATAACAACGTCCCTGAAGGGTGCCAATTCATACATCAAGAAGAATAGCAAAGCAAAATAAAGAGGAATCCCACAGCAAGCCTATGGTTAATCCAGGTACAAGAGTATAAGACTAAACCCTAGGAAGCTCTATGTCTTACAGCCTCCAGCTAAGACGCTTGACGGACTGGAACAACTGGGTTATGTCTGGATGATTCGACTCCTGAATGAGCTTCTGAATAAGAATATCCCTTTGATCGAAGGAAGCATCCATCTCGTTATCTGTTGTAGGAATATCTCCTCCTTTCCTTGCTAGGACTTGGCTCAGTCTTGACTTTTTTGATATCATCCCGAAGCATCAACTCTTCCACCTCCTTCTGGATGTTCTCCATCTTTTGAAGGTGGTTTCTGCGTTGCTGGTGGGCTTTTTGGAGCAGCTCTCCCTGCTTGTTCAAAGTCTCTATAAGGCCTTTGATCTTGAGCTTGTACTCAATCTCAGCCTCTTTCTGCTTTCTCAGATGGCCTTCCCACTTATCTTTCCAAAGAGTCACAACTTCGTTAGCTTCATCTAAGGCTTTCTTATCCTTCTGGCGTTGTCCTTCCCTCAGGATCTCAGGTAAACCCCTTTTCTTGAAGTAGAGCTCTCTTTATTCAAAGTATTGTTATTTGAGTCTGACCAATTCTTCAGCTTGATAAGCTCTCTCTTCTAGTTTTTATTTATGAATCTTTAGATTTTGACAAGAATTATTGGCTTCTTGATTTTCTGCTCTGAGCTGTTGGACTAAGGCCTCTAGTTTTTGGTAGTCCTCCAAAGGCACAGTTGCAGGAGGTGGAACTGGTGTGGAGAAAGGGATTATGGATACTTGAGCCTTCTCCCTTATCCAGGCTTCAAATTTGGGGAACATTTGGTTGTTGCTCTTACCCAAGCACGTTGTTCCTTTCCTTCTAATCAGTTTCCAGGAGCCCGCGACCTTCCTGACCAATGGGAGATTATCCTTTGCCGAGAAATATAAAGTCTGGTATAACTCTGATTCATCGGGGTCCTATTTGAGAGTGTACCCCAACTGTCTTCTTAGGAGAATGAGGGTTATAATTGATACCCCCTGACACTCCTAAAAAAGGCATGTTGAGAGAGTTTCTGCAACTAACAATGAAGCTCTTCCCTTTCATCCTCAAAGTAAACCTAATGATGTCTCTAGTAGACAACATACTAATATTTTGGGCCCAAACAGTATTGGGATCAATGAAGACTTTGGTGGTAGGTAGGTGCCTCATAAACCATCGGTAGAAGAGAGGGGCACAACACTTAACCAAGCCACCTCGTCTTTTCTCGTTCTTGTAGTGCATTGAATAATAAAGATCCCCAAGAGAGTGGGTGCCAAATTCTTCAGTACAAACAAATGAATGGCGTTCATGTCTACGAACTTATCCATATTAGCGAACAAGATAATCCTATAGATAAACAAAGCCAAAATAGCACAAACTGAATCCCATCTATCAGCTACAGCCAGTTCTCCAGCCCTTCTAACTAGAATCTCTAGAGAGAAACCAAACACCCTCGCATTGGTAGCAATCAGATTGTCACACACTTTAGATGAGCTCAAATAAAGATCTTTGGTGATGTCAGAATGAGTCGGTCTAGTCATCTCTGAGTTGAAGGGAATCTGATCTTTGAGAGGCACCCCCAAAATCTCAGCATACTCTTCAAGTAGAGGGCCTAACTGAAAGTAGTGAAATGTGAAACATCTAAGCCGCGGATCGTAGTACTGCAACAAAGTATGAATGACGCTCCATTGAGAATTATCCAAATCAACCAACAAATCATGAATATCACCATATCTCTCCTTGAAGTATCCCAACTGACCCGGGGTAATAAGAGACACCATCTGGTTGATTAGATCCACTTTGGTGTCGAAGAAGTTGTAGTGCACATTCCTTTTTTTTGACGTCTTCCATCTCTGAACAGAAATGTGACCGGGAACCGGGAGTAGTATGAACCCTGAGAATGAAAAAGAACACAATGATTAATGATGTCATGATGCTTATGCAATGTAAGGCATGTGATCGGTGACGTGTCTATGATGTGTCAAGCATATAATCATGTGTCTGTGCAGGGTCACAACATCACAATAACAGTTCCTCTGAACAGGAATCCCAGGTATCAGAACCAAAGAACCAAAGAAATAGATTACAATACTGAATAATACTGGCAAAGTGGGTATGTTGGAAGTTTCAGGGTTCCTGCAAACCTGTAAACCCCTCCCCTCTCACGGGTGTGCTACTCGGGTCAACATCATGGACTCTCAAAGCCGATCAACAATAATACGTTCACCATTTCTGAGAAATGGCTCATGATCAAATCAGGGAATCGATTTGGCATTATGTACTACTCAGGGAGGCTCGGCTGATTTCAAGGAAACAAGCATCCCTCATAAGTCCCCAGCTTCAAGAACTGAATCGAGAAACAATAGTACATTCATCCCGAAGGGTACAATACTATCATCATACAAATAGTTTACTTTAACTGGATTCCTATGAGAGAACCTGGACATCCTATGCGAGTTTCCAGTGGACCCTCAAATGCAAGCGGGTTGCTAACAAATGTGGTATGCCATTGTCATCATTGGAGAGGGGTGTTTCCCCTAAGGTCCTCGAAGATCGGTCCCCAGATGCACATAACTATCGAGGTCGCACCCTGAAGTGGGGCAAAACCCCCACACATAATAGTCCTAAGACGATTGTAATCTGGGTGTGGAACACATCGCCACTCATCATGTAACCATGCGAGTACAATGTCTATCCACGCTAATCCTATGGTGCACTCAAGCCAGGTAGTTGGCTTATCTCATAGTAACTCCCAACCCACAGAAAAATGCAAACCAATACAACCAGACAATCCAATATATATGATACATGGAAAATAAATATCGAAAGCGGTAAATAAATGCTGTAAAGTAAAAAAATGTAAATAAAACAGTAAATAAACACACAACAACACACAGGTAAACACCCAAAGAAAATGAAACAAACAGGCGCTAGGATTGACTCTACAAGGGGAAACCAGAGATTCTGGGTTCTAATCCCAGCAGAGTCGCTAGCTGTTGCTCCCAGGATTTTCATCCTAGTACAAACGCGAAAGTGGCGTGGAAATGGTAGAGTCGCCAGCCAGGCATTTTCATCCCAAATGAATGGGAAAGGTAATGCTGCACAAACCTAAGAGAAAAGGAAAGGACAAGGTCATGTGAACCAAAGATTTGGGTTCAGGAGTCATTTACGACCTGAGAAGGTATTAGCACCCCAGATCGTCCGCCGTATCCGACGGGGTCCACGCTTGTTTGTCTGTTTCAAAGGGTGAGAAATAAGATGCTGCTGAAGAAAACCGCTACTGGAATGAGAAAGGGAACTGGAACAATGAGACTGTAAAGGGGGAAATGTAGAGAAAATAAAGAATATGCTTGAATTGGTCCTACCCTGTTTCCTACGTACCTCATTGGGAAAATGAGGATCAGAGTCGACGTAGTTCGCCTAACTAAGGCGGAAACTATTTTTGAGTTTTTTAGAGTTGAACTGTGTATGTCTATGTTCAGGTGTTGCAGGCTCGTCTGGTACGAGTGTGTAACCATCTTGCAAATGAGATAAGTCGTTTCAATTTCGCGTTGAGAGTAAGTGAGGTGAGAAAAGAATTCCCGCAGGAAAAGACGATGCTTCTTTTTTGTTTTGTCTTTTAGAGAAGTGTTTTCTGTTTAATATTTGGGAACCTTCCCATACTAAGACTTGTTCATCGTGGTAGATGACTCACACCTCACCCCGAAACAGGACATGTATAAGTAACCCACGACAAAGTCTCGTGTCATACAAGAAGACCAACCTTTATTAGGTGTTTTTTACGTTTGTTTAAGATGAGAAAGAAAAAAGCAAAACGAACCAAAAGGGAAAAAGTCTAAGGGGAACTAATTATCCTAGTGTTGTCATTCATGGATGAACCTAGGTTAGTGCGGTTTCTAATCCTAATGCGAGAAGGAAAAAAAGAAGGAAAATAAAATACAAGTTACTTCCTAATGAAGTTAAGTTAATTCAAAAGGGGAATTAGCATGAAGTTGTGTAAAAGATTGAACACAAAAATGCTAAAACAAATATACCTTGAAATCATAAAGGAATTAAAAGGATAAAGTTGTGTGAACTTACCTTTACCTCCTTACAAAACAAGGGTTAGCAGAATAAACATGAATAAGAAATGAGGTAAACAATTACCATACAATTTCTAAGGGATCTAGGACCTAAACTAGACTCAATTCTAGGTTTAAGGGACCTAAAAATATGCAAAGAAAAAATCCAACTGCCTATTACAACACCTATATGCACAAACAACAATGAAATATAATGCACAATGCACACAACGTTTTATAGCTAATAATCAGCATGCAAAACAGGTGTGAAAAGTCAAAAACAGCTTGAATGCAAGGTGTTTTTTTACAACCTCTATCTTAAAATGCAGCTATGAAAAGTGAGACAAATTTGATTTATTTTCATTTATGCATAAAGTGATGATTAATAATGCACAATTAACATGATTAAATGGAATCAACAAAATGAACATGCAACTTGAGGCAAAAATCAGAATTGATATCAAAGATTTGTGATCAAAGTGCAAACAACATGCAAGAATGCATACATGTGATTATGTGTTTTTTAGAGTTCATGGCATGACATTAACACTCAAACAATTAGAAGCAAACATGCATTTCAAAGATGATGCAAAATATAATGTGAGACATTTATTACATGCTAATTGATGGATTTGTACCTAGAAACAACCTAGATAAATTATTTCATGCTTCTATGAACAAATGAGCACAAAATATGCAAAAGTAATGAAACGTGTGTCGAAACGATGATCGCGCAAAATATATGTGGTTGATGATGCTTCTTGATGAACACTTGCATAATCACTTCTAATAAGCCAAAATCGATCCAAAAACAGAAACACTACTTAAATAAGCTATGGATTTGATGATTGATGAAGGTCTAGCTTTAAGTTCTTCAAGTTTCAATGAAAAAACTTCAATAACTTCTATGGAGAAGCTTTGAAGAATTTGGTTAGAAATGGGAGAATTGAGAGAGAAATGATGATAAATGAAGTTGTAACTTGAAAATGAGGGTGGAACCCCTTGGTTTGGAGTGATGATATGCCCTGAAGCAATAATGAATGCATATCTGTTAATGTGTATAAAAGTCAATTAAAATAATTGTGTTAATTTAAATAAAATAAATATGAGCTAATTACCTCGGGAATTTTTTTTAGAATTGATAGTATCTTTGTCACTTACAGCTTTCATCCCGGAACCTCGCTTTTTTGCCTCATATCTCTTTTTATCCTTTTGCAATTCACGGACTTGCGCTTTTAGTTCCTCCAATGATTTCATGACTTCTTGGTTTCTTGGATATTTTTCTTTGGTTGTTTATAGATGGAAGATGGAGTCACACCATAACCTTTACCTCTCACCCGACCGAAATACTCAGGAACATTTAGTACTCGACTAAGAATGCTCCTTCTATCCTCGTCACCAGTGGTGGTTAAGGATTGACAAAGAGTCTCCTGAAAATCATTAGTGGGGATTAAAAATTACTTATATTTAAATAAAATTTCGATTAACTTAAAGACATAATGTTATACTTACACATTCGTCATAAACGTGTTGGACATCTTCCCTAACAGCTCCATCCTTGCCCACACGAGCTTCCTTCGACAAAACATGTTCCGGAAGTGATGATGCTTCACTTTTCGGCTATTCTAACAACACATTGAGATAAATAATAAATTCATCAATTATAACACAATAATACAATTCATAAAATCATACCATTTATATATACGTACCAATTTTTGTTCTAACCGTGCATATCCCAAACACAATTTTTTATATGGATACACGGGTTTTTCTGCTCTTTGGCGATTCTTGGAACTCAAATCCTGGGTAAACAATTTTAAGTCATTTTAGAACAAACTAAAGCAACAAGTATATAATACAATTAATAGACATGAAAATATAACATTACATTGAATTGTTCAGTTTTCCGTTTGGCTACAAAAGTGGCCCATTCTTCCGGTGAAATCAAATCCACATACAATTGTGGAGGGTCTGCTTCAACAAAAACAAATCCTCATCTCTCAGATATTTTGTTGTTAATAAGGCTCTAAACCCTCTGTGTCTCCTTCCGGCTATTTGAAGACAATACTTCTTCCGACTTTCTTCAATATTAAAGGACCTATGTTTAAAACAAACATACACATATAAACATAAAGTGTGTTAGTATAAGTAAATTAAAGACTTAATCGTCAACAAAAATAAAATAACATCAATCATATTTAGTAAGTACCTATATCTCAGTCCATGTCCTTTCTTTACCAGATTTCAGCGCTGGATTCCTCCAATTATCATTGGTAATAGGAATGTGTTGGCGGGCAAGTGAACCAATATATGAAGACAACATTGAACCGTTAGGCTCAATCAGTTGTTTATCATCATTCCAATGTATATCATATTTGATCCCTTTATCCCTAGCACGTATGATTGACCTCATTATTTTGATTCCTATTTTTATTTCACTTTCTAAATTTGAAGTTGCATCCCGAGCTTCATTTGTATCATTATGTGTCTCGCATGTATCCTCCTCCTCCTCATTATGTGTCTCGCGTGTGTCCTCCTCCTCGTTACCAGCCATTTGACCTGTAAGAAAGAAAAAAACAAAATTAAATGACAAATATAAAAATCCATGATCCATAATTCAATAAATGATATAAGCTATATATAAAATGACAACTAATTAATATTATTGAATGATATAATCTATTATTTTATATAACTAGTACCTTTTTAGGCTTGTCTCTTTCTTTTCTTGGTTGGAATATGTTCTACCCGTCTCTTAACAACACAGACGGTTGGATTGATCCAAATACCCTCATTATGATCATTTCTAGTAAATGATTCAATATCACCATCAATATCACCTTGATCATTTCTAGGAAATGATTCAATATCATCAATATCACCTTGATCTCCAATGTTATCATCAATTACTATGTTTGATAAAAGCATTATAGACCACTTTGAACTTGTCAGATCATTAACATAGAACACTTGTTTAGCTTGAGAGGCTAGAATAAAAGGCTCATCTTTGTACCCCACCCTATTAAGTGCAAAAATCCCGACTTATCCATTCGTATGCCATTATTGTTTTCAACCCACTTGCCATGAAAGATAGGAATCAGAACTTCTCATAATCAAACACCCAAATACGCTCGATAACTCCAAAATATGACAAATTTGCAAATGTGGGGTTTAAGTCTTTCACACTTGAAATGTGCATTGCTTCAGCTACCAGAGTGACACCATTGTTTTGCGTCGTACTTTTATCATCTTGTTCTTTGGTATAAAATGTGTATCCATTAATTGTGTATGCGCTATAAGAAAACACAACCAAACTTGGACCATATGCCAAACATCTCAATCTTTCTGTTATTGAAGCGGGATCTGAATAATACTTTGCATAAACTTGATCCTTAAACCAAGCTATGAAACTACGATTATGCTCTCGTACTATCCAATTCGCAGTTCTATTTGGATTCAAATCTCGGAGAACATCCTTGTGCATTTCCACATATGACTCAACCTCATTCTCATTGTGCAGAACATATAAATGAACTTGATCCCGTTCACCCCTTGATATAGTCACAATTTCATTTCCAATTAAATTTTTCCTGTTTATTTCCTGATAATATGATATTTGGAGAGTCCAATTGATTGTACATTGGACATATATTCAGTACAAAAATCAATCGCTTCTTCAACAATGTATCGTTCGGTAATACAACCCTCTGGTCGACTTCGGTTTTTCACATACCCTTTTAATATTTTCATATAACGTTCATCAGGGTACATCCATCTCATATAAGCCGATCCACACAATTGAGTCTCTTTTACCAGATGAACAACTAGATGAACCATTATATCAAAAAACGAGGGAGGAAAATACATTTCAAGATCACACAAAGTAATAACTATTTCTTTTTGCAATGTCGGTAAGATCTCGGGATCGATCACCTTACTGCAAATTGACTTGAAGAAAAAACACAATTTAGTTATTGTGTTTCTTACTTTTTCAGGCAGAATAGAACGTATACATATTGGTAGAAAATGTTCCATTATAACATGGCAGTCATGTGTCTTCAAACTCTTTAACTTGAGGTCTTTCATAGACACAAGTCTTCTGATATCTGAAGAGTATCCTTCTGGAACTTTAACTTGACTTAAAGATTTACACAATATATTTTTCTCCTTTCTAGATAGTGTATATGCAGCAGGTGGTAGATATGTTTGTTTTACTTTCTGCAATGGTCTTAGTTCAATTTGTATCCCTGTCGCTACCAAGTCCTTTCTTGCTTTAAGGCTATCCTTAGACTTTCCTTGTATATTGAGTAGCATACCAATAACAATATCAAATACATTATTTTCAATATGCATAACATCAAGAAAATATCTTACATACAATGACTGCCAATATGGCAGATAAAAAAAATCGACCTCATCTTCCACCCACTCTTGACAAGTGTATGTGCAAAAGGCTTTTCAAACTGAGTACTCACATTTTTCACCTTTTCAAAAATCTGATCACCTGTCAACATAGGTGGAGCTCTACCTTGTTTTGGCTCTCCATTGAATGCATTTCTCCACCCACGATAGTGATGATTAGAATTTAAGAATCTACGATGACCGAGAAATACATTCTTCTGACCAAACTCCAATCGCGTTGAATCTGTTTTACCTTCACAAATAGGACACACATCTTGACCTTTTATGTTGTACCCTGATAGATTTCCGTATTCTAGAAAATCTTTAATTGTACCAAACAACATCTCCCGCAAGTTGAAACTTTATTTCCTATACCCATCATAAACCTCCACACCGTTCTCCCACAAAAACTCTAAATCTTGGATTAAGAGTTCCAAGTATACGTCTATGTCATTCCCTGGTTGTCTAGGCCCATAAATTAACACAGATAACATCATGTACTTACGCTTCATACATAGCCATGGAGGTAGACTATAAATCATAATGATGACATGCCAAGAGCTATGTGAGATACTTTGAAGACCGTGTGGGTTCATTCCATCATTAGATAATGTCAAGCGAAGGTTTCTTGCTTCTTTTCCAAATTCAGGATACTCATCATCAATTTTCGTCCACTGTGGTGAATCTGCCCGGTGTCGAAACTTTCCATCAATAATTCTTTCATCTGCATGCCAAGTCAAGTGTCTTGAATCGGTCTCACTATGAAACGTGCGTCTAAATATCAAAATAATAGGAAAATACCATAAGACCTATGTTGGAGACAACTTTTTCTTATATCTAGAGACACCATATTTAGGACACTCATTTAACGATGCATACTCGTTTCGAAATAAGACGCAATCATTTGGACATGCATGTATCTTATCAGAGCTCATTCTTATAGAGCACAACATCTTTTTGGCCTCATATGTTCGATTGGGAAGAACATTATCCTCTGGAAGCATATCTTTCATTAGGGCCAATAACTCTGTGAAACTCTTATCCAACCATCCATTGCCCGCCTTTAAGTTGTACAACTTTAAAACCGCATACAATCTTGTGAATTTAGTGCAACCATTATACAAAGGTTTCTCTGCATCGCTTACCAACCTCTCAAACATTTGGGACAATCCTTAAGATCATCTTCAAGTACTTCTGCAATCTCTTCGACTCGATTATAATCGTATGTATCTGTGCCATTGTCGTTTGAAGAATAGGTCGTATTATACCCTGGTTCAACATTCCCGTTACTTTTCTCACCATGCATATCCCAACATGTATAACTTCGATCAATTCCATGCCTCTTTAAATACGATTCCAACTGAGTTGCGTTAACATTACCCACAAAACAGCAACCCAAACAAGGACATTTCATTCGACTGGGGTTTTCGGCAAACTTAACAAATTCCGATACCTCATTCTTGTAGTCTTTCGTTAATCGATTTGAAAACAAAAAGAAATAAAAGTTCTATTTGTCAATTAAACAAAACAATCAACATATGACTTCTTGTTAATTTTATACAAGAAGTTCTTCATGAAACAAAACAGGAGTCCTTCTGTTAATTTTATACAAGAACTTTCTAATCCTTTCCATTGCACTGGCCTCCCTCATGAAGTCAAATTCATTCATGCAACATACTAACTCAAGCATAGCTATTACGTTTAAGATTCACATCCACACACCCATCCTCCCAATACAAAATCATAAGCTTTTCTCATTTGAAATCCAAGTTTACTTTCTAACCATTTTGCCTACACAAATTATTCCAACAAATAGATCACATGCTAACAGTTAGCAATGGCATAACATGACTTATTCTAACAATCTAACATGGCTATATTACTAACATCCATGGAAACAATCACTAATTGTTTTTGTTCTTTGGTTCAATTTACCATAACCATTTAATTTCTAACTATTAACTCTTCTCATTAGTTCACAAACAAACTCCAATTAATAATTTCTATCACTAACCATCAGAATTCAATGAGTTTCATGACAATCCCTAGTTCTAACTGTCAACACTAACTCAAAAATAACCCAACTATTTTCACTTCAAACCAACTGCAATTGATTGTTTTAAGTAACAGAGTCACTTAACTATAATTTCATTAACCAATTACACTAACCTAGCTCAACACTAAATTTCAATACAAACAGTTAACTAACTTCATTAAATTTTATAAACTATCTAAAACAACAACATTGAGCAACGAACAACAACAAAAATGTAAACTATCATCAAGAACCACAACATAATCAAGAGCGACAACAACAACAACGATGTAAACTATCATAAAAAACAACAACAACAACAATGACATACCTCAATAGAAACGAATAAAAATGAGCAACGAACAACAACAATGAGAAACAAACAAGAGCAACGAACGAACAAGAGCAACATGGTTAAAGGAGATTGACAAAGAAAATGATAAAGAAAGTATGGTTTCGATCAATCCTTGCTCTTTCTAAGGTCTGAACAAGAGCAATGAAGAACAATGAAAGCGTACAAAGAAAAGGGTTTCTGAAAAGAGCGAATAAGAAAATGTCTGAAAAGTTTTATATTTTAATAAATGATTGGCTTTAGAGATCGCTTTTCATAAAAAACGCTTTCTAAGGTCTTTTGATTTTTTTACCTTAGAGGGCGCTCTTTTTAAAAGCGATAAAGCTGAAAATGAAAAAAAGAATAAAATTGAGTCTGGGGCGAGGGGGATTCGAACCCTAGATTCAATTCTTACAAACAAACCTCCTTGACCAGCGGTGCTACGCTCTCATCCAATAATTTTAATCACTCCAATAATATATATTATCAAAACGTAATAAATTTAAATAATTTGTATATATTAAATATAATTTTAAGTTAATATATATTAATTTAAATATTTACTTTATTTTAATTTATATATTAATATAATTTGTATATATTAAATATAATTTGTATATTAATTTACATATAATTTATATATTAATATAATTTATTTATTAATATAATTTGTATATATTAAATATAATTTATATATTAATTATTTTTTGAATATTAATTAATAAAAACCATTAGAGATCGCTTTACTCATAAAGCGCTATCTAAGGTTACCTTAGAGAGCGCTTTCAATCAAAAGTGATTTCTAAGGCTGGCCCAAAAGGACAGGTCGACCTCCTGAGAAGATGCGTCGACCTGATGACTCCAGAGAGTTTATTACTTTGAAACTTATTAAACTGCATCGGCCTGGTTGATGCATAGGTCGACCTGGTTAGTTTTTACTTCAACAAGAGCAAAAAAACCAAAAAATACAAAAGGGGGATTCAAACCCACGCCCTTGTGATAGGGAAAGATATTGTAAAGGCGTTTTAACCACTGGGGTGGTGATACTTCCAATGATTTAAATACAAATTTAATGATATGACCTTAGGTTAACATATGATACACTTTAGAGAACGCTTTCCTGAGAAAGCGCTCTCTTAGGTTAACATATGTACACTTTAGAGAGAGCTTACTTTCAAAAGCACTTTCTAAGGGTTTCCTATGAGGACAGGTTGACCTCCTGAGAAGATACGTCAACCTGATGACTCCAGGGAGTTTATTACTTTGAAACTTATTAAACTGTGTCGACTTGGTTGATGCATAGGTCGACCTGGTTAGTTTTTACTCCTAAGAAAGTGCTCTCTTAGGTTAACATATGATACACTTTATAGAGCACTTTCTATGGGTTTCCTATAAGGACGGGTCGACCTCCTTAGAAGGAAGGTCGACCTTTTACTACCCAGAAAGCCAGGTCGACCTGTTTTACAAAATATGTCGACCTGGCAGTTGTCGCTCCCACCTGATGACACGGGGCCAAGAGGGGTACAGACGCGAACGGTCGGCGAAAGGGATGAGAACACACAGGGGTGAACTCAGAAGAAAAGAGTCGCCAGCTAGGCATTTTTATCCCGGAGGAAGGGTAATGCTGCATAGACCTAGAAAGATATGGATAAGACGGTTGCGAACCAGAGAGACTGAGAAAGGGGGTTGGTTACAACCTGGGAAGGTATTAGCACCCAGATTGTCCGCCGTACTCGACGGGATCCATGCTTAAAAGATTTGTGTTTTAAAGGGGTAGTGTCAGTGCAATTTGTGTATCAAAGCTGGAAAGAATGCAAGTGTCAGTATAAAAGAAATGTGAGGTGTATAAAAGAAGTGTCAGCGTAAGGACAAGAATGAAATGCTCAAGATCATGAGGCTTAAAGAATGATGCTGGAAGGAGGGGGAATATACAAAGACTTTTGTTCGATAACCGTTAAGTTATGCCTACGTATCCTCTTGTGCAATGAGGAAGTCAGAACACCGTAGTTCGACCCAAAGAGACTGAAGGATGAATTGACTTGTGAACTGCTTTCTTGTCTATGCTCAAGTGTATGACCTGTCTGGCTCAGGTGCAAACTGTCTTGCATTAGACGGAAGAAGCGAGTTCCCGTTTGTGAGTGAACGAGGTGAGAAAAGAATCCCGAAGGAGACGATTATTGTTTGTTTTTGTGTTTTCAATATTTTATGGGTTTTTTTGAATTTGTCATAAGTTAATGAGCTTAAGGCTAAACCAAGGGTTAGTAAACTCATCACATCTTCCCTCTGATTAGGGGTAATGAGAATACCCTAAGTATGAAGTAAGCACCTCACACTTAATCACCATGATATAGGATTAATATCATTAACCTGCTTGTTATTATTTAGATGTTTTTGGAGTTTTTTGTTTAGTGTTAAGTAATGAGTCTAAGCCATAATCAAGGATTTAATGGACTCATTACACCATCCTAATAGAAGGATAATAGATGAGAACATTTAAGCTGAGGAAGGCTCCTTAACATAACCCATGATTAGGGATTAACCTCATGACAAAACAAAGCCTTTATTAAATGGATTTTAGTTAATGATAGGATGAAGAAATGGATTTTATGATTTGTAAGACAACTTGAGGGGGACTTATCCATTAACACTAGGGTTAGTTCTTCTTAACCAGTTAAGGAAGAATTAGAACCCTAATGCAAGGCCCAAGTTACAAGTTTGATGTCTTGATGATTATTAGATGGATTGATTAAAGGATTTAAACACATTAAGGGTTTAACACTTAGGATTAAAGTTATACACTCCATCCTAATAGAAGGATGCAGGCATAAGCTTAATCACAAAGTCTTAAAACCATTAAGGTTTAGTCCTTGATTATGAGATGAGAAGAGGAGACTCAAAGAAAACTCAAAGGAAAGAGTCTAAGGGGGACTAAACAATCCTAAAATGTTATCATGCTTGGAAGTCCTAGGGTTTGTGAGGCTTAAGAGGAGAAATCTTCAAGGAAGCCACCAAGGAGAAGCAAGATAGAAAAAGGATGAGAAGAGAAGAGAAAAGAGGGAAGAGAGGCACAAGTGAGCAAGCTCACTCAAAGACAAATAAAAATTCAGCAAGGATGTAAAATGGCAAGATGATAAGAGGTAGGAGGTGAAGGCAAATCCACCTCCCAAACAAACTTACCATTAACCTGAAAAGTTAGTACAAGATGCATAAGGGAAGACATGAGATGAAACAATGCATATGGATGGGCAAAGGCCAAAGTCAGAATCATACACATGATGCAAATGATGTAAAGGGATGATGCAAACACATGTCAAGAGTTGTGGATGATCATACAAGGATGAGGATGCAAATGAAGCATGCTTTGAACCATGAAAGTTCATGAAAGTTTATGAAATGATATGAATGCATAACATGGCAAATGAAAGATGCAATGATCAAACATGATTCTAATATGTCCTAAGATGTCTTATGAATCATGTAGATGCACAAAATGTCATGGCAAGTTCTTGTATGCAAGCAAATGAAAGAAGGATGCAAAGGAAGACACAAATTAGGGTTACATACAACATGCAAAGCAAAAACTCAAAACCAGCAGAAAATGACATGATAAAAAATTGAAAATGCAATCAAGGATACCCTAAACCTATACAAGTTCACTGCCCAAAGGAGGGGATCTAACTCTTAACCTAGTGAAAGTTATGAATTTCCTAAGATTACTAGGGTTTTGGGGTGCCTCACAAAGAAAAATACCAAACAAATTGAAAATGCAAGATCAAATCAAACCAATTTTATCCTATAAACTACATGCTATGGAGGATGCAATTCAAGAAGAACCATCATCAAACTCTCAAGGGTTAGGCAGAATGAATTTTTTAAAGTTTGAACCAAAATAATGCCTTAAAATGAATTTAATTCCAATGAAAATGATCAAAAGGCATCAAGAACCAAAATGAAATTTGTTTTGAGAGTTGGATAATGTTTCTAAATGTTTTAAAATGCAATGTGAATTTTTTTGTGATTTTTAAATACCTAAATGCATTTTTAATTAATTAATTTCTATTAACTAATTAAAAATAAACATTTAAATGATTTAAAAATAATTTTTAATGCAAAAAATAAAAATAAAAATATTTTTGGGTTCTGAAAATTAATGAAATGTTTGACAAAACATTTCAGAATTTTTTAAAGTGTTTTGCTATTTTTTAAAATTCATGCAAATAAAATACAAACAAAATAAATTAAAATTGGTTAACAGAAGAATGAATCGATTCAAGCTTGGATGAATCGATTCATAATGATCAATTTTTGAGAAAACAGAATTATTTAAACAGCATGAATCGATTCATCAAAGGATGAATCGATTCATTTTGCGAAATCCAGGAACCACTCAACAGAATGAATCGATTCATGCTAGAATGAATCGATTCATTATGCGTGAAATGACCTCCGGTCATCTTCTTCGGCCAACCAAAAATCAAACTCATTCCCTAGGCTGTTTCAAGTGCTCTAACTCTCCAGATTTCATCCTCTACCCACCCCAAACATGAATCAATCACAAAATCACATTTACAATGCATCAACAACAAGATTCGAACAAAATCAAGAAAACTGCAAAAACTTCAGAACATGCATACACACTCATTTCTCAACCATTTTCAGTGTTTCAAAGCTTAACATGATCAGTGAAACAAACTCTATCATCCTATAACAAGAGATTGCATTTCTGGAAAAAATGTTCTTGATGATACCTGAACTGGAGCTTTGAACTTTGGAGCTTTCTGGCCAGTCATTTGCTTCAAACAAGCTCCAATGATCCTCCTGATGATGGAATGAAGCTTAGAAAACTTGTGGAGTGGCTGGTTTGAATGTTTCAGCTCTGGTATAGCAGAAATGGAGGTCTTGGTGTGTGATGTTTCAAGCTGTTTCAGGGGGTGGTTTTTGTTCTAAGGGTGATTTGTGACTTGTTGGTGAAAGAAAAAGTGAAGTTTGATGGTTGTGTGAAGAAATTTTCAGAGAAGAAGTTTGGGATAGATTTTTTGCAAGTTGGATTGTGTGTGTTTTCTGGCTTGTGTGAGTTGCTATATCACTCCCATAATGTTTGAATAGGCTGTGGAGCAGGTTAGTAGAGGCTGCTGATCACTATTCCAAAAGCATGGGAGAAATTGCAAAAAGTCAAGGTTTGGTGTACTTGAGGCATGGGCTGTGGCAGAGATGGTTTCTTGGCCTATACTGCATCAGCTGAGTTCAAGGATGGCTCTTGGATCAGTTGATGTGAGCTGGAATGGATGAAGGGTGAGATCTCACATGTTTTGCAATCTTGCAACTTGTTACACTTTGTGATTTTTGGCCATGGACAAGTGACATCTCTTGGGCAATATGCAGCAAAATGCACCATACAATGTTGCTATGATACTTTGATAATGATTAGAGACCAAACAAAACCAAAGGAACCCTTCTTGCAAGACTTCCCTCTTTGTGATTTTCATGAAAAAATGGTTTATCACACTTGGACATCAAGGCATGAAAATGAGAAATTTCTTGGTCCAATCTGAATTTTAGGCATTGCATTGTGTTTGTATGAAGATTAGAAGTCATTTTGAAGTCAATAGAATGCTTGGCATTAGAAATTGCAAGTTTCCCTCTTTGTGCAAAAGTGAAATTTCAATGATTTTTCCCAACTTTGCAAAGCCATAACTTTTGATCCAAAATGAATTAGAAAAAGTTCTTGTACTTTTTGAAAAGGGAATGATCCAATCTACAACTTTCATGACCAAAGTTTTCTCATTTGAAGCATTTTTGAATCAAAAAGAGAAGGTTGAAAAACTTTCCCAAAATGGCAAGTTTTTCAATACAAGTCACTTTCCCAAAAAGGCAACTTTGCAAATGTCTTGAAATTCTTCAATTTTGTGAACTTCTAACATCTTCTATGACCAAATAAAGATCATACACATTCAAAATGATGGAGAAACCCCTTTGGTTGGGTGATTGGGGGCCTCAGATGCCCTGATTTTGTACTGACTTGCTCAAGAAGTCACCTCTTGATCAGATGCCTTTCCCATTGAATTTCTTCATGAAAATTGATATGCATGATCCTCATAACATATAGAGACCAATAGAAACAAGAATGACCAAAAAATTTGGAGTTATGGCCTCTGAAACCAAATTCCTAATTTTAGGTCATCTGTGCAGTTAAACCTGGCTATGTTTCCATGCCTTTCTCAGTTCTTGTGATTCTTTGGTTTCCTTGACCTTGTGGGGATATAAGATGATACTTGAACATACATGGAACCCTTTGAAGTGATTGATGACCTTTGAAGTGGCTCAAATAGCTCTTGGATTGCTCAGATCACAAACCCTAGACGCAGATGACTTAGAAGCAATGCAGTGAAGCAAAAAAAATGCAACATGAGATGCTATGATTGAACTTATGCACATGAAAAGATCACAAGCCATGGTGAAATGAGTGAGGGCAAATTTGGGGTGTTTACAGCAGTGCCAAAAACTGTCAATCAATTTTTGTGAACAAAATGTGTCGACCTGAGAGTGAGACAGGTCGACCTGTTTAGGGTGAAAACTCGTTTTTTCAATATTTTATTACACACAATAAAACAATAAGGGACTGATTAAAAAATTGAGATAAATATAAACCAAAGTAATTGAAGTATCATTACATTCAAAAAACAACAATATAGCCAACACATTAAAAACTAGATGAACCTTATTCCCTTCTATGATCAGATCTTCCCCTTTGCCCTTTATGACCAGATGTGCCAGAAGACGAACCCCTATCATTTTCATACATCTCTATAAACTAGTTGAAGTTTTGGTTGAAAGTATTGAAAGCTTCATTATGACCTTTGATTTCTTTTTCCATTTCGTTGTTCCAGGCATACTGAGCCTCATAGTGTTCTTGTTGTTGAAGTTGCATATTATGTTATGTAGCACGAATAGTCGGATCATCAGTAGAAGTGTAATCTGGTGGAAAATATGCCTAAGATGATTGATTTTGAGTCCAACCAGTGTGTTGCCACTCTCCTCAACCTTGATTACCATAGAGAACCTCTTCTTCATTTCTATTCCAAACATAGATTGAGTCATGTTCCTGTACATCTGTTCTGACCTAGTTTCCATGATCTTCCTCCATAGGATGAGTTTTATCATCATGATTTTCCTCATCAGACTCAATGTTTTCACCACTAAGAGCATTTTCTTGCTCACCAGCTTCTATAGAAGATTCCATTTGACTACCAGGTCTCAAAGTTATAATAAAATTCTTTTGAATAGGATCCCATGAGTGTCCCATAAGACTGAGATATTTGCCTTGAAATTCATGATTTGGTTTGATGGACATTATAGGCAACCCTTTTACAACAACCTTTGCATCATTCAAGATGGACTGAATGAGAGACGGATAACTCAAGGCTACGTTTTTCTTTTCTCCCAGTGCAAAAACGCGACTAGTAATATAGTAAGGTCAATTAACCTTGACTTTCTCTGTGAGTGCATACATTAAGGCTACTTCGGGTTTGTCAATTCTGGAATATCCGCCTTTCTTGGGACAAATATTATGCGACACAATCCAATGAAGAACCCGGATAACCAATTTCAAACAACCAGTTGTGAATTCCTTTGGGAACATATCACTCTTTACCGTATAGTTATCATGAGGATACCACAACATCTACTTTAAGTTTTTCTTATAATTAAAACCAGTAATAGGGGAAGCATCAGTTATCAAGGCTTTGTCTGCTGATCTAGCAGGAGTGACACCCAAAATGGATTGCCAAACTTTGGCATCAACCTTATAAACCAAATTTCCCATCCTAAACTCAAATTCATAGCCCTAAAATTTTCCCATAATGCCAGCATAAAACATATGAACTAAATCCTCATTATACTCAGTTCTTAATCCTAGGGAAGAATTTATGTCTTGACAGTCCATGAGTTCCACGATATAATCCAAGTTCAATTGACTAGCAGTAAATCTAGAATAGACATATTATGGAATAATTTTTCTATCCTTGAACTCCCTATTATATGAATCCCTAATATTATCTCCAAGGAGTGATAGAGCACTTACTCGTATAGACGAATGAAATGTTGAGGAAGACTGGCTTGACCTTTTACCAGCAACTTTTGTTGAAGCCATGAGGATGTTGAAGAGATTGGAAAAGAGAATAGAAATTTTGGAAAAGAGAATAGGAGTTTTAGGGATTTGGAGGAATTTTGGGAAGAATTAGAAGAAGAAGAAGAAGAAGAAGAAGAATAGTAAATTATTTAAAATATAATTTATATTAAACCATTTGAAGAGTCAAAATTTGAAATTATTATAAAGTGGAGCAACTCCCGATGCACACAAAGAAAACTATCACAAATTTGAAATCCATTGCATCGACCTACTCACTTAATGCGTCGACGCAATGGACATTAATTTCATATAAATTAAATTTTAAATACCTTAGACAACGCTTTCCTTAGAAAGCGATTTCTTAGGTTTTCTGATAATATATAATAATTTAATTAAATAAATTACCTTAGACAACGCTTTCTAAAGAATGTGTTATCTAAGGTATTTAGAATATAATTTATATGATATTAATGTCCATTGCGTCGATGCATTAAGAGAGCAGGTCGACGCAATGGATTTCAAAATATAACCTATAAGAGAACTTTTACAAAAACGCATTGTCTTAGGTTTACTATATTTATTTTTAACCTTAAGGGCGTGGGTTCGAACCCCTGTTTTCCATTTTTGAGATTCTGAAAGTTCAATATATTTATTGACTTTAGATAGCGCTTTTAATAAAGTGCTTTCTAAGGTTTCCCTGTAGCAGTATTTTTCAGAAAAGCGCCGTCTAAGGTGGCTTAAGTTTAGGACTTTTAACAGCGCTTTGAAAAGCACTCTCTCAAGGATAGCTTTTAGAGCGCTTTGTTTTAGCGAAATTTTTAAAATTCCTATAACAGCGCTTTCTCCAAAAAGCATTGTCTTTGTTGCGTTGCTACAGGTCAATTTTGGCGTAGTGAAGTTCATCAACTTGCATTTATTTTGCATTTCATTGAAGAATAGAATTGGTTCTTTGATTTTATCCTCTTGATTCATCATTTGAAGCTTGATCAAGATCTACCAAAGCAAATATGAGCTTTTTAGGTTGGTTAATTTCAGATCCAATTCTTGTTTTAGCTTATTTGCATGCTTATGATGTAGATCTATAATGTGATTGTATTGTTTGATCAATTTGTGGAGTGGATTTTGAGTTAATTGTTATGGAAATAAGATGTTTCTGGAAGTGCTTTTTTCTACAAGTTTTATTGTTGTTTGTTCAGTGTTAATCGATTAACACTTTGGTTAACCGGTTAACATGTTTTTTGCCATTTTCTGTAGGTTTTGGGTTCCTTAACTGGTTAAAACTTTGGTTAACCGGTTAACACTGATACAATTTGTGTTTTATTGTGTTTTTTAAAGGTTGTTTGCATACCATTCCATCCTTAATCATCATGGATCATTGTGATTTTATGTTAGGTGATTGTTTAGAGCTGTTTGCAGGCATGTTGATATTTTTTGTATACTTTCGACGCGTAAGTTTATGCATTCCAGATTCTTGGAATAATTGATGTATTGCATTCATGAAACATTGTACATGGTGATTGTATGTTTTCATAGACTGGTTTTCATGCCAATAATTGTTCAATCTACTGATGTGCATTGCATATGCATTGTGTCTCATGTTTTCATAATTCACACACATAAGCTTGAATTTGCATGAAAGTGGACATTTGGCCAAAAGTGGATACTTGATTCAATGTTATAGGATTGCATTCTTGCTGCACTATTGCCATGTGTTGAGATGTTTGCATTAATATATACTCTTGCTTGCATGTTGATCATAAGCACATTTAAACTTTGCATGTTCATTTCTTGATTGTGGTGCATTTGGAATTGTTGCATTATTGGTGTGCAATTGGTGCATGATATATGGAATGTTACATTGTAATGGCGGTGTTTTCATTTTGCACTCAAATCTGCCTTGCATTTCATTTTTGTTTTGTTGCATAAGTGTTGTAAAAAGTGTACAATTTGTGTTATGTTTTTACTTTTAACACCTGTTTTAATATTGAATGTGAGTTGTTAAAGATTGTTTGTGCTTATTTCCTTGTGTAAGTGCTGAAGCGCCGAAATAGACGCTGTTTGTGTTGCTTTTCTTATATTTATTAACCATCACAGAGGCTTAGGTAAGTTGAAGGAGTGTGGATGTTGCTTCCACATTCCAACCTTTTCTTTTATCTCTTTCATTTCATATTTGTGTTTGTTAAGCATGTCATATGCTTTGTCTTTACAATTGTCCTCTTCCCCTTTAGAGGCAACTTATCTTCTACTTGAGAAGTAAATTGTTTTCTAGCTTCTTCCCTCCTCTCCTTTTCTTTTAGGATATATTTCTTCAAACCTTAATAACCTTAGGATATCCAAGCATGACAACTTACTTAGGATTATGTAGTCTCCGATTAGACTTTTACCTTTGGTTCTTTTTTGTTGCTTCTATCTCATCTTCAAACAAAAGCTAAAAAACACTTCATAAAGTTTGAAGTGACTTTGTGTGTATGGACTTATGCCATGGGGCATTTGCATCTATCCCATCTTAGGGTAATGTAAGCTTGTCTAGCATAATGTACAAGTCTAAGCATGAAGTCATTTTCACAAATAAAAGCCTAAAAAAACACTTATTCACTTCGAAAATACAAAAACACTTAATAAATGTAAGTTGGGTAGTGTACTTGAGCCCTAATATTTGGAACCAAGTCTTGGGGATTTTTTCCTTACTTGGAGCTCTGAGGATTATGACTTGAATACATTTTCCAGTGCAAACCTCAGAGAAAAAGCTTCTAAAAAGCACTGAACCAACAATAAGCGTCTTTCCTTTGGGTATTCGTTTCTCATCTCATTCAATCTTAACGAAAGAACTTGCTTTTATTTGTCTCTTTGCAAGACGGTAAACGCACTCTTTCCAGATGAGCATGTAACACCTGAGCATGGGCATAAGCAATTCAAGCCATAAATAACACAAATAACTAGTTTCCTCCCTAGTTAGGAGAACTACATCGACTCTAATTCTCATTTCCTGATGAGATACGTAGGCAGTGGGGGTAGGGCCCATTCGGGAACTCTTTTATTTTCCCTACATTTCCCCATACTTGTTCTTTATTCCATCCAATTCAATAGCATTTCGTTTTCAGCAGCAATTTATTTCTCACCCTTTGAAACAACTTCTAGCAAGCGTGGATCCCATCGGGTACGATGGACGATCTAGGGGTGCTAATACCTTCTCAGATCGTAACCGACTCCCTTACCAAGTCTCTTTGCTTTCGTAAGACCTTGCTCTTTCCTTCTTTTCTGGGTTTGTGGAGCATTAACCTTCCTTTGGGATAAAAAAAGCCTGGGTGACGACTCTACCTTTTCCGCGCCACTTTCGCATTTGTACCAGGATGGAAATCTAGGGAGCAACAACCATCTAGCGCCATTCAAAAAGGCAGGTTTAAAGTTCACCCGCAATGTGGCAAGCCAGTAGTCATTTGGCGTCGTACAAAAAGACAGTTTTTCAAGCCCAATCGCAGATTGGCAAGCCAGTTATCATCTAGCATAATTCAAAGGACATCCCTCATTCATTATTATACCCATCAAAGTTACGCCCAAGCAGAGTTATCATTTGGTTGGGTTTATATCCCTTTTCTTATTCTCCACAGAGTGCAAATTTTATGGTTATTTTTGGTATTCAATCCCTCCATACCTTGAATGTCTGAAAGCAACTGCTATCATCCATTCAGGTCTACAGTGAATGAATAACGGGAGTTGTAATAAACCAAAATTTTCCCTCTCATTTTCATAGCATTTATCTTATACTTCCATGCATTGTATTTCATTCAAGTTATAAAAACAAAAACATATATCATTGGTTGAAGCATATGGTATGTAATCAGGTGATATTTAAAGTTTTGATCATTCAAAACAAGAAAAGCATAGCCAAGTGTCTTCTAACAAGCCTCAAGGGTCTCTTACACCCTATCTCATCTCATTTGATCCCTCAAGTAATGTGAATATGAGAATTGATCAAGAAGTTGAGGCAGTGCATCATCTCCTAGCAAAAATGCTACAAAATTAGAGTTTGGGATTCAAGCAGTCTCCTGATAAATTTTGGTGCAAACTTGATCTCAAGGTTTTCTATATGTTACCAAGTATCTAAGGATGAAAAATTTCCCATTGGATCATTTTAGAAGGTTTCCAATTGATCAGTTACATGAGAATCAAGTAATTGGGGAAAAGTCAACTATGCAGAGGAAAAAGTCAACTCCTGACTTTTTCAGGTCAAATTCATGGTCCACAAGTCAAAAATGTTCAATGGTGAAAATTTGATAAATGAAAGTCAAGAGATTCATAGAAAAATCAAGCATTCTTTCTGTATGATAAAGGATACAAACTTAATTTATAGGGAGGCTTATCAAAAGTTCACATTCTAAACTAAAAATCCATACAAACATATCCATTGGATCAAAATTGAAGGAGTTATGATCAATCAAAGTGGAGCAAAATCAAGGCAATTGGCTGGGCAACCAAGTCATGGGTGAGGCAGAAGCCTCTCATTTCATCAAACAATTGGTGTGCCATTTCTAAGTCCATTTTTATCCATCATTAAAGCTTCAAATAAAAATTTGTTGAACATAAAAGTGGTTCATTTTTATCTCCTCTTCAACTTTGAGGTTGAAAGATTTTTCATCTGATAAAGGGATAAGGAGTTACGATGGATCAAACATGAGGAATTCAAATTGAGTTTTTACCATAGGCATGGGCCAAAGATGACACGCATGTGGGCCAATTATGCTTTCTTGTGTTTCAAGTCATTTTCCACCACGTTAGAGGCTTCCATACATCTTGATTCAAACACCAACCTTGTTATATGATATGTTACCTTTCATTTGCCACCAAAATCATGCATTTTCATCCATTAATTTGAGAGAACTTCGTCATTAAACATCATAATTTTCATTGCACTTTGATTAACCATTATTGAATAATTATTTGATCTTTATAACTTAGCTCTCTTGGTTTACCCATATAAAACATGACATTGCATTTCTTTTCTTCATTTGAGCATACAAACACTTACATGAGCATGAACACCTACATGATCATGCATGAGAGTGGAAAAAAATTCAAAAATCCAAGAGATGATTAGGTGACAAGACAAAGGCTATGAAGCACCCTACATCATCTCATCATCATTCATCTTACCATATCCTCACCATAGGGCCATGAGCTTCCCCACACACAAGCAAAAGCACCCTCACACAGTTCACTTCATAATTTTGAGCTTGAGCTTCATTTTTGCAAAAAATCTTAACCATAGCCAACTAATCAGGGTTCTAACCATCAACTACCATGGTTAACCACTAACCATGCATATAAGATCAACTCCTAATAGAATTTTCACTCAACTCTCTCAATTTGAAATTTTCACCAAAAAATCTTCTCAATTCTCTCTCTCTGATTTCACACGAATTCATCCATATTTCATCGTAAACTTCATCAATTGTTCATCCTTGAGTTCTCTCTGATCAAGAATAATCAAAGCAAGGCCAATCTCTCAAGTGTAATTTCACTTGAAATTCCAATTTCTCTTTGTTTTCATTAAGATCTAAAGCATTAGAGTATTTATTTTTCTCTTTGGAAGCTCTGGATCAAGCCTACACCTCTGGTTTTCTCTTGACTCAAGATTCTTCAAAGTTTCAGGTTTGAATTTCTATAATTCTTTTTCCTCGTGTTTCACTGATTAATCCTTGTTTTTGCTTGTTTTGAAGTTCAATAGGAGAAATGTAACCTCTGGCTAGTTGATAGGCACCATATGTGCATAGATCTGAAAAATTAAGGAAATTTTTTTTTCTTCGATTCTCTCTTTATGTGCATTATATGTTGATTTTTTGCTTTGATCCATGTTGTACTTGAACTTAGCTTTCAATTGATGTATGGCATGTGAATTTCTGGGAAGTTTGATCAGTTCTAGTGCCGGAAGTTGGCCGGAGAAAATGATCGAAGGCCCTTCTCAGACCGATGATGGTTAGCTAGGATTTTTGTATAAAGTTAAAACATAATAGTTGATCTTTGTTAATCCAACACGTAGAAACGTGTGAGCGAATAAAGGAGGGCCTCCCCCTTCCCGTGACCCTCTATCTCTCTCTTATATTTGTTTGACTTTGACTTGCGTGTATATGTGTGTCCATGATTACAAGTGTACACATGCATTTAGATCCATTAGATTTGTGTAATTTTCTTGATCTTTGCTCTTCACCTGATCCATTGGTCCATAGTGAATCAAATTGTATACATAACTTGTATACTCATTTATATGCATTGTAGGAAATTAAAATATGATGTTTGCTTCTGACTTTGGCATTTCATCATGCATTAATACACGTTCATCTTGCATAATCATTCATTCTTCATCAACTACTTTCATGGTGCACTTGTTTGGTGTTTCAGACATTATTTATGCATAGTTTGTTTTTGTTTGATCTTTTAGCATTAGAGTACACTCTTAGGGTATAGGTTCTGACTTATAAGATTTCTCAACCTTTAGGATATTTCTTCTTTGGTTCTTAACTTGTTTGATTCTTCTTTGTTTTTCTTTCCCTATTCTTTTACTTGTAAATTGTTTTGCTAACACTTTTAGGGGACAATGGTAAGTCAAGTGTGTAGATGTGCATCCACATACAACCTCTTCCCTCACCTCTTTTAAGATTTCAAATTGTGTTTGTGAAAAGCATATTATTTCTTCTTTGACAAGTAACATCTTTCCATCCCTTTCATCTTCTTCTCTCATCTTTTAGATTTAGAATTATCATACCACACTTAACCCTTATGATCTCCAAGCATGATAACATTAGGGTGAGTCTTAGTTTCCCATTTAGTTCTACCTTGGTTTCCTTGATTATTCTCTTCTCATATCAAAATAATTTCAAAGACACTTAATAAAGGTTAATACCTCTTCATATTCTAAGAGCCTTATGCCATGGGTTGCTTGCAAACATTCCATCATGGAATGCGTTGTAAGTCATCTAGCATGATGAACAAGTCTTTAGAATGGAGTTGTATCACAAAGAAAACTCGAAAACACTTCTTCATTCTAAAACAAAAAAAAAATCTAACAAAGAAAGTAAGCTAGTGTGCTTAGGCCTGAAGCATTAGAAATAAATGTTAGGGTCTTCCTCATTGTCGCTCCCACTTGATGACACAGGGGCCAAGAGGGGTACAGACGCGAACGGTCGGCGAAAGGAGAGGGAATGAATAGAGTCGCCAGCAAGGCATTTTTATCCCGAAGGAAAGGTAATGCTGCATAAACCTAAAAAGATATGGATAAGACGGTTGCGAACCAGAGAAACTGAGAAAGGGTATTGGTTACAACCTGGGAAGGTATTAGCACCCAGATTGTCCGCCGTACTCGACGGGATCCACGCTTAAAATATTTGTGTTTTAAAGGGGTAGTGTCGGTGCAATCTGTGTATCAAAGCTGGAAAGAATGCAAGTGTCAGTGTAAAAGAAATGTGAAGTGTATAAGAGAAGTGTCAGTGTAAGAATAAGAATGAGATGCTCAAGACTATGAGGCTCATAAACAATGTTGGAAGAGGAGGGAATATACAGAGACTTTTGTTCGATAACTATTAAGTTATGCCTACGTATCCTCTCATGCAATGAGGAAGTCAGAACACCGTAGTTCGACCCAAAGAGACTAAAAGGTAAATTGATTTGTGAACTGCTTGCTTGTCTATGCTCAAGTGTATGACCAGTCTGGCTCAGGTGCTAACTGTCTTGCATTAGACGGAAGAAGCGAGTTCTCGTTCGTGAGTGAAGATGATGAGAAAAGAATCCCGGAGGAGACGATTATTGTTTGTTTTTGGTGTTTTCAGTCTTTTATTGCTTTTTGGAGTTTGTCATAAGAAAATGTGCTTAAGCCTAAACCAAGGGTTATTAAACTCATCACATCCTCCCTCTGATTAGGGGTAATGAGAATACCTTAAGTGTGAAGTAAGCACCTCACACTTAATCACCATAATGTAGGATTAAGATCATTAACCTACTTGCATTTATTTAGATGTTTTTGGTGTTTTTGTTTGGTGTTAAGTAATGAGTTTAAGCCATAATCAAGGATTTAATGGACTCATTACACCATCCTAATAGAAGGATAATAGATGAGAACATTTAAGCTGAGGAAGGCTCCTCAACTTAATCCATGATTAGGGATTAACCTCATGACAAAACAAAGCCTTTATTAAAGTGTATTTTAGTTAATGATAAGGTTAAGAAGTGGATTTTATGGTTTGTAAGACAACTTGAGGGGGACTTGTCCATTAACACTAGGGTTAGTCCTTCTTAACCAATTAAGGAAGAATTAGAACCCTAATGCAAGGCCCAAGTTACAAGCTTTATGTCTTAGTGATTTATTAGATGGATTGATTAAAGGAGTTAAACACATTAAGGGTTTAACACTTAGGATTAAAGTTATACACTCCATCCTAATAGAAGGATGCAGGCATAAGCTTAATCACAAAGCCTTAAGACCTTTAAGGTTTAGTCCTTGATTAAGAGATGAGAAGAGAAGACTCAAAGATGACACAAAGGTAAAACTAAATGGGGGACTAATCAAACCCTAATTATGATCATGCTTGGTTGTTCTTAGGGTTTATGAGGCTTAAGAAATAAAGAGATCTTCAAAGGCCACCAAGGAGGAACAAGATGAAAGGAGGAGGAAGCAGAGAGAAGCAAGGCAACTTGCTTCACTTAAGAAGACAAGTTGCTTGAAGAAAGAAAGTAAGAAATGAACATGAATGAGCAAGCTCACTCCAATACAAAGATAAAATGTAGAAATGATGCAAGAGAGATGATAAGGGATTGTGAGAAGTGAAGGCAAATTCACTTCTCAAAACAACTTACCACCTGAAAAGTTAGCAAAGAAAATGAAATGAAATGAAAATGCAAAAGATGCAAAGATGCAAACCAAAACCAGAAGCATAAACATGATGTTGATGATTCTAAGAGTTGATGCAAGCACATGGCAATAATTTTAGATGATCATGCAAGGATGAGGATGCAAATGAAGCATGCTTGAACCATGAAAGTTCATGAAAGTTTATGAAATGATATGAATGCATAACATGGCAAATGAAAGATTCAATGATCAAACATGATTCTAATATGTCCTAAGATGTATTATATGTCATATTGATGCATAAAATGTCATGGCAAGTTCTTATATGCAAGCAAATGAGAAATGGGTGCAAAGGAAGACAAGAATTAGGGTTTACATACAATATGCCATGTAAAATTCAAAACCAGAAGCAAATGACATGATAAAAAATTGAAAATGGGATTAAAGGTACCCTAACCCTACACAAGTTCACTGCCCAAAGGAGGAGATCTAAGTCTTAACCTAATGGGTGTTATGATTTTTCTAAGTCAACTAGGGTTTCAAGGCACTTCGAAAGGAAAAATGCTCATTAAATAGAAAATGAAAGATAAATTCAAACCAATTTTACCCTAGAAACTATATTCTATTAAGGGTGCAATGCAATAAGAACCATCATCAAACTCTTCATGGTTAGGCAAAATGAATTTTTCCAAGTTAGGACCAAAATATTGCCTTTAAATAACTTTAATTCCAATGAAAATTATCAAAATACATCAAGAACCAAAAATAAATATGTGTGAAGAGTTGGATAATGTTTCTAAATTTATCAAAATGCAATGTGAATTTTTTGGTGATTTTTAAATACCTAAATGCATTTTTAATTAATTAATTTCCATTAACTAATTAAAAATAAACATTTAAATGATTTAAAAATAATTTTTGATGAAAAAATGAAAATAAAAATATTTTTGGGTTCTGAAAATTCATAAAAGGTTTGACAAAAAATTTCAGAATTTTTTAATATGTTTTGCTATTTTTAAAAATTCGTGGAAGTTTAATACAAATAAAAAGAAATAAAAATGAATTTATGGAGAAGTATGCAAATCCTGAGGCTGAGATTCAAAAGAAAATGGAGGGAATTGAATGGCGCCAGATCCTAAGGCTGTAATTCAAACTGACTAAATTCAAATTAAACCTAATTAATTAATGTTAATGACACGAATTAGGGCTAAACTAAAAGATCTGGGTCGTTGGACACGTGCGGGAAACACCATCGTACGCTCCACATTTAAACTGAACCCTAATCACAGATTAAAACCCTAATGACATTCAGGTCACCGGAGAAGAGCTCCGGTCGTCTTCTCCGGTGACATCCCTCCCTGAAAATTGCTATCTCTCTCAAAACCTTACCCCAAGCCCCGTAAAGCTCCAGAATCACTCAACAAACATCAAGGAACAAGAATCAAACATCAAACCTCATTTATTTTTCATCAACAACATGATTCGAATCAAAAACCTAAAACTGAACAAAATTTCAGAACACGCATACATCCTCAAAACTCAACCATTTTTCATCATTCAAAGTTCATAGTGACCAGTGGAACATGCTCTACCGTTCTATAACTAAAGAAACAAGTTCTGGAAAAAAAGTTTCAAGAGTATACCTGAGATGGAGCTTTTGCTTTTGGAGCTTTCTGGTTGTTTCTTTGGTCCAAGATGCCTTTAATGAACCTCCTGAGAAGCTTGCAATGCTTGTTTGGAATTTCTTATGGCTGGTTTATGAGATTGATGAAGTTCTGTCCAAAGGGAGTGGAAAATCGTATTTCTGTTTGGGGTGGTTTCAGGATCAAATGATTGTTGGGAAATGATCAGAGGATCATGGTGATTGATTCTGTGAAGTTTGTTTTGAGGTTTGAGGCTTGTGTATTGATATTCGAAGAAAAATGCATAAAGAGGGATTTTTTGAGAATGCTGTGTTATGGGAGGTTTTAGCTTCCAAGATTGTGTGAGAAATGATCCATGAGGCATGTATGTGAAGCTGTGACTGGTCAGAGTAATTGGTGTGGCTCAACTTGATTGGTATGGTCCATTTTGCCAAAAGTCAATGTTAGGTGTCCTTTGAGGTATGGGCTGTTTCAGGGCTAGAGCAAAGGCATGTCTGCTGCAGCTTGATTCAAGGATGACCATGGAAATGAATTTGAGGCCAATTTGCAAGTGGATTGGAGTTTATGTGAGGTTTTGCAAATTTCACAAAGTTTGGCCCTTTTGAAATTTCTTAATGCCCAAGGCATGAAAATGAGCAATTCTTTGGTGCATTCTGAATTTTAGGTCATGAATTATGTTTGTGTAATGCTTAGAAGTTGATTTGAAGTCATGAGAATGCTTGGCATGTGAAATTGCAAGTTTCCCTCTTTGGTGCAAAAGTGAAAAATAAGTGATTTTTCCCAATTTTGACAAGCCATAACTTTTGATCCAAAATGAATTAGAATGAGTTCTTGTACTTTTTGAAAATGGGAGGATCCATTCTACAACTTTCATGACCAAAGTTTTCTCATTTAAAGCATTTTTGAATCAAAAAGAGGAGGTTGAAAAACTTTCCCAAAATGGCAAGTTTACATTATAAGTCACTTTCCCAAAAAGGCAACTTTGCAAATGGCTTGAATTTCTTCAATTTTGTGAACTTATAACATCTTCTATGATCAAATAAAGATCATACACAATCAAAATGATGGAGAAACCCCTTTGGTTGGGTCACTGGGGGCCTCAGATACCCTGATTTTGCACTGACTTGCTCAAGAAGTTATCTCCTGATCAGATGCCTTCCCCATTGAATTTCTTCATGAAAATTGATATGCATGATCCTCATAACATATAGAGACCAATAGAAACAAGAATGTCCAAAAAACATGGAGTTATGGCCTCTGAACCCAAAACCCTAATTTTAGGTCATCTGTGCAGTTAAACCTGGCTCTGCTTCCATGCCTTTCCCAGTTCTTGTGATTCTTTGACTTCCTTGATCTTGGGAGGATATAATATGATGCTTGAACATACATGGACTCCTTTGAAGTGATTGATGACCTTTGGAGTGGCTCAAATGGCTCAGGGATGGCTCAGATCACAAACCCTAGATACAGATGGCTTTGAATCAATGCAGTGAAGCAAAAATGCAATATGAGATGCTATGATTGAATTTATGCAAATGAAAAGAAATCACAAGCCATGGTGAAATGAGTGAGGGCAAATTTGGGGTGTTTACAGCTGCCCCTATTCAAACATGAGTTAGCTGTGCAGGATGTAAGCAACGGCTTAACAGGCAAGCAAGATAAGTTGTGGTTGAATACCAAAGACAGTCCAAGATTTGCACTCACTAAATGAAGAAGAAAAGGGATATAGATTGTAAAAGAAAATAAAGTATGTTTATAAATTGCGGGCGACGGAGGACGACCGTCGAGCAGAGGACGACTGCTGGGGATAAAGCAATGACGGGGACGACCGACATACTGGGGAGATAGAGCGATCATGATGGGGACGGCCATCAAGTAAAGAAATAAGACTTTCTGGGGATTATAGATAAAGTCAATGATGGGGACGACCATCGGGTTAATAAAATAAATGATGGGGGACGGTCATCAAAGGTGAAGGACGATCACCTAGTAGGGGACGGCCGCTCTGTTGGGGATAAGGATGAGGGATGGTCATCCAAGGTGAAGGACGATCACCTGGCAGGGTACGGCTGCCAGAAGTATTATGACATAGGACGAATGTCAGATAGAAAGAGTCGACGATGGGGACGACCATCAGATAAGCATGATGAAAGACGATCATCAAGAGGTGAAGGACGATCACCTAGCAGGGTACGGCTGCTCTGGGGGTTTTATCATGACATAGGACGAATGTCAGATAACAGAATCAACGATGGGGACGGCCATCGGATAAAATGATGAAGGACGATCATCAAGAGGTGAAGGACGATCACCTAGCAGGGGACGACTGCTAAAAATATCACGACACAAGACGAATGTCGGATAGGAAGAGGTTCTAATGAATAGAGACTACACTGGGGGTGATGAAGGACGATCATCAAAAAGGTGAAGGACGATCACCTGGCAGGGTACGGCTGCCGAAAGTATCATGACATAGGACGAATGTCAGATAGAAAAGGTAATAAATCAATGGGGTTTGCTGGGGATTCTTCTGGGGAAGGGTAGACACAGACGAGTGTCTAAATTCAAGAAGACATAAGTGTTTGACACGGTGTATAGATTAAAAATGCGGACGAGCATCCTTAAGACTTATGATACGGACGAGTATCAGTAGAAACAAACACTTGACGCATGTTCAGAGATGATGATACGGACGAGTATCAACTGGTTAACAAAGAACGCAGACAATTGTCGAATCTGAAGGGTTTTAAGTGGTATATACAAGATACGGACGAGTATCTGTATGAGTAAACATGAGTGGGACACATATGAGTGTTCAACTTGCTGTGGAGAACACGACACGGACGGGTGTCGGGAGAAGTGTATTATAAACAATGTATTTTGGTTTACAAAGTGTTTAGGCGACTATGCTGGGGGAGGTGACACGGACGGGTGTCAAGGAATTGTATATATATTCGTAAACATGTGTTCGTGAGTGCAAAGGGGACGTTTGGCTTTCTGCCGGGGAAATGACACAGACGAGTGCCAAATGGAGCATGTATCTGTATTTGTGAGTGTAAGGGAAATGCTTTGGCTCTCTGGTGGGGAATTGGGAAATATTCTGTATATTGTTGATGGATTGTTAGTATTTGCAAGTGTTCGGTTCGACACATGGCTTATGATTTATGCAATATGTTTGATTTTTGCCGTAATGCTCCGTATTAGACTGAATGCTACGCTCTGGGGGAGAAATATGATGTGAATGCTATGATTATGCAGAGATACCGATCCGGGATTCGGATCCCGATGCTGTGGAGATCTCCGGCTGATCTGCCGGAAGGGGGTATCCCAGCTGGGGGTGAGATCATTGGTAGATCTGACATATATGACTCTGCTTGGGGAAATAGATCACTGATAGACCTTTCTTAGTAATGAGGGACCCAGCTGGGGTCTGCAGAAGATTTTGTCACTCTGTTGTGAGATCTTCAGGCGTTGCTTTTCTGGATAGAGGTTGAGACTCTGCGGGGAGATGGTTCCCTGTCTTTGCACTTGGCTAAAGAGGAATGATGACTGGCAACTCAGCTGGGGATAAAGCATCTCTGGTGCCATTTGGAAGATGTGCTGAGTAGATAATGATTTGACAGCTTGCTGGTGAGAAACTTTCATGCCCCATATTGTGCTTTGAACTCATGCAATCCTGGAAAGACAGAGAAACAAACAAGTACCCCGAGGTATCCCTTACTAGATTCCATCATAGGAGTTTAGACACTCCTGGGAGTTAATATATTTCCTGCAAGCATGTAGTTTAGGAAAGACGCATCTGTATTTATGCAATCAACATATTAAGGACATCAGACATTTTGCAAATAAAAGAGTATGAGACAGTGTGTGACCGAAAATCTTATTTTATTAATTTGTGTGCCCTGAATTGGAAAGATATAGTCATAGAAACAAATCCCCTAAAATGAGGAGATTGTTACAAATTGAGAAACAACAAGATGCTGGCAATGTTGATGACGCTTCGAGGAGCTTCCCTTTTGCTATGACTCGTATGACTTTTGACGTTCTTCTCATCTTGCTTTCTGAAGAAGACTGATTATGACCGATGCTCGAACCTTTCGGAGCTTACCATGTTGTAAGTGATACAGATGAATTCAGAATGCAATTGTTCGCTTATTCCCTTATTTTGCGTGGATCGCCCTTTCGGGTTTTCAATCCACCGGGATACCCTTTTTTGCCTGAGCTGTCCAATGTGGCTTTTTAACTCAGCGGGTGTACATTTTTTCATTTTATTTTCCCTTATTTTTTTCCTGAGTCTTTTTATTCTGTTTTTGACTCGCTGGGATGCCCTATTTTTGCCTGGACTTACATTCTGTTTTTATGTCCAGCGGGTCATTTTATGCGAAATATTTTTTAACTGCATCTGAGTTCACAGGGGACAAGAAGTCTTCACCATCCATAGTACTGAGCATCAGTGCTCCACCGGAGAAAACTTTCTTTATTATGAACGGACCATCATAATTCGGATTCCACTTGCCCCTGTGGTCTGTATGAGGAGGGAGGAGTCTTTTCAGCACAAGATCTCCTACTTGGTATTCTCGGAGCCTGACTTTCTGATCGAAGGCTTTCTTCATTCTTTTCAGATACAGCTGCCCATGACAGATTGTAGCTAATCTCTTCTCTTCAATCAGATTCAGTTGTTCGTATCGGGATCGGACCCATTCTGCTTCATTCAGTTTAACATCCATTAGTACCCGCAAGGAGGGTAATTCAACTTCAACAGGTAGGACTGCTTCCATACCATACATAAGCTGATACGGCGTTGCCCCAGTGGATGTTCTAATTGACGTTCGGTACCCATGTAAGGCAAACGGTAGCATTTCATGCCAATCTTTATAGATAACCACCATCTTCTGCACAATCTTCTTGATATTCTTGTTAGCTGCCTCAACAACGCCATTCATCTTTGGCCTGTAAGGAGAAGAATTGTGGTGTTGGATCTTGAAGTCCCGGCATAATTCTGCCATCATTTTGTTGTTCAAGTTGGAACCATTATCGGTAATGATTCGCTCGGGCACTCCATACCGACAAATGATGTCTCTCTTTAGAAATCGGGCTACCACTTGCCTTGTAACATTTGCATAGGAAGCTGCTTCAACCCACTTGGTAAAGTAGTCAATGGCAACCAGGATGAATCTGTGGCCATTTGAAGCAGTCGGTTCAATCTTGCCAATCATATCAATGCCCCACATAGCAAAGGGCCAGGGTGAAGACATCACATTCAGAGGATTCTGAGGCACATGCACTTTATCCGCATAGATCTGGCATTTATGGCATTTTCTGGCATAGGCACAACAGTCTGAATCCATTGTGATCCAGTAGTAGCCTGATCTCAACAACTTTTTAGCCATTGCATGCCCTCCTGCATGGGTACCAAAAGATCCTTCGTGCACCTCGTGCATCAACAAGTCTGCTTCTGTCCTATCAACGCACCTGAGAAGTACCATATCAGAGTTCCGCTTGTACAAGGAACCATCAGCATTCAGGAAGAAACTGCCGGCCAGCCTTCTTAATGTCTTCTTATCATTGGAAGATGCCTCAGGTGGGTATGTTTGATCCTCCAAGAAGCATTTGATATCATGGAACCAAGGCTTACCATCTTTGACAACATCTGTTGAGAACACGTATGATGGTCTGTCAAGTCTAGACACTTAAATTCGAGGCACAAAGTTGGCAGCTTGAACTTTGATCATAGATGAAATGGTAGCCAGAGCATCTGCAAACTGATTTTCATCTCGAGGGATATACTCAAGCTTGACCGTCGTGAAGAAAGTCAATAACCTCCTTGTATAATTCCGGTAAGGTATCAAATGATCTTGGTGGGTGTACCATTTGTCGTTGGTTTGATTAATTACCAGAGCTGAATCTCCGAACACAGTCAAAGTCTTGATCCTGAGGTTAATGGCTTCCTCAAGACCCATAATACAAGCTTTGTATTCAGCTTCATTGTTAGTGCAGTTAAAGGTGAGTTTTGCCGAGAAAGGCATGTGAACTCCCTTAGGTGTAATGAGTATTGCACCAACACCACGACCATTCATATTAACAGCCCCGTCAAACATCGTAGTCCATTCTTCTTCTGGGTCAGGCCCTTCAGTGTGAATAGGCTCTTCATGATCTTTTGCTTTTATGAACATGATGTCTTCATCAGGGAAGTCAAATCTCATAGGCTGGTAATCATCAATGGGTTGCTCAGCAAGATAATCAGACAATACACTGCCTTTGATGGCCTTCTGAGAGGTGTACTGAATGTCATATTCTGTGAGGATCATTTGCCATCTTGCAACCCGTCCGGTAAGTGCGGTCTTCTCAAAAATGTACTTAACTGGATCCATCTTTGAGATCAATAAAGTAGTGTGGGTCAACATATATTGCCTTAGTCGGCGAGCAGCCCACGCTAAAGCACAACAAGTTTTCTCGAGCAGTGAATAACGTTGTTCACAGTCGGTAAACATTTTGCTTAGGTAGTATATTGCATACTCTTTTCGACCAGACTCGTCATGCTGGCCCAACACACACCCCATTGACTCTTCTAATACTGTCAAGTACATTATCAGAGGTCTTCCTTCAACTGGAGGCATAAGGATTGGAGGTTCTTGCAAGTATTCCTTGATTTTGTCTAAAGCCCTCTGGCAGTCTTCATTCCACCTGACCGTTTGTTCTTTTCTTAACAGCTTGAACAAAGGCTCACAGGTTGCTGTAAGGTGAGATATGAACCGTGAAATGTAGTTCAATCTACCTAGAAACCCCCGAACTTCTTTTTCAGTCCTAGGTGCAGGAATTTCTTGAATGGCTTTGACTTTGTCAGGGTCGACCTCAATCCCTTTTTCACTTACAATAAATCCCAGCAGCTTACCGGATCGCACCCCGAATGTTCACTTGTTGGGGTTTAACTTCAACTGGTACTTCCTCAGACGCTTGAATGACTTCAACAGATTCACCAGGTGGTCTTCTTCTGTAAGGGACTTGGCAATCATGTCATCCACATAACATTCAATTTCTTTGTGGATCATGTCATGGAATAATGTCACCATAGCCCGTTGATAAGTGGCATCCGCATTCTTCAGTCCGAATGGCATTACCTTATAATAGAATGTGCCCCAGGGTGTGATGAAAGTTGTCTTCTCCATGTCTTCAGGTGACATCTTGATTTGATTGTATCCTGAAAATCCATCCATGAAGGAGAACACCGAGAACTGAGCCGTATTATCAACCAATACATCAATGTGAGGTAAAGGGAAGTCATCTTTCGGGTTGGCTCTGTTCAGATCCTGGTAATCCACACACATCCTTACCTTGCCGTTTTTCTTAGGCACAGGTACAATATTAGCAACCCACGGCGGATAGCTAGTCACAGCAAGGAATCCGACGTCCCACTGTTTTTGTACCTCTTCTTTTATCTTCATTGCCATATCTGGGCGAGTACGGCGAAACTTTTGTTTTACTGGTGGGCAGTCTTCTTTCAGAGGCAGCTTGTGCATGAAAATGTCGGTGTCCAACCCTGGCATATCCTGATAAGACCAAGCAAAAACATCTACATATTCCTGGAGCATGTCAATCAGTTGCTCCTTTACTGAATCTTGCAGGCAGGCCCCGATCTTAACCTCTTTCACGTCTTCTTCCGTACCAAGATTAACCGTTTCAATCTCCTCCTGATGAGGAGTGATAACCTTCTCCTCTTGTCTCAACAACCTGGCTAGCTCTTCAGGTAGCTCATAGTCTTCTTCAACCCCTTCATCAGCTTGATTGATTGGATTGTCAAAGTCATACAAAGTCATAGCGGTGTTGTTGTCGGTGCAGTCTGAAGGGTGTCGCTCCCGACAAATGAAACTGGTTCATATGAAGGTACAGACGCGAACGGTCGGCGAGGGGAACAGTGAGAACACACAGCCGTGGACTCACTGGAGATGAAAAGAGTCGCCAGCTAGGCATTTTTATCCCGGAGGAAAGGCAATGCTGCATAGGCCTGGAAAAAGATGGATAAGACGGTTGCGAACCAGAGAGACTGAGAAAGGGGGTTGGTTACAACCTGGGAAGGTATTAGCACCCAGATTGTCCGTCGTACTCGACGGGATCCACGCTTAAAAGATTTGTGTTTTAAAGGGGTAGTGTCAGTGCAATTTGTGTGTAAAAGAGCTGGAAAGCAAAATGTACAGGTGTTAGTGTAAGAGAAAAGTGAAGTATATAAGTGAAGTGTCAGTGTAAGAACAGGAGTGAAATGCTCAAGGTCATGAGGCTAAAAGAATGAGGCTGGAAAGAGGGGGAATATACAGAGACTTTTGTTCGATAACTGTTAAGTTATGCCTACGTATCCTCTCGTGCAATGAGGAAGTCAGAACACCGTAGTTCGACCCAAAGAGACTGAAAGGTGAATTGACTGATGAACTGCTTGCTTGCCTATGCTCAAGTGTATGATCTGTCTGGCACAGATGCTGACTGTCTTGCATTAGACGGAAGAAGCGAGTTCTCGATTGTGAGTGAAGGTGATGAGAAAAGAATCCCGGAGGAGACGATTATTGTTTGTTTTTGAGTTTTCAGTCTTTTATTGCTTTTGAAAGTTTGTCATAGGATAATGAGCTTAAGTCTAAACCAATGGATTTAGTAAACTCATTACATCTTCCCTCTGTTTAGGGGTAATGAGAATACCTTAAGTGTGAAGTCAGATTCTCACACTTAATCACCTTTGGTGTAGGATTAAGATCATTAACCTACTTGTGATTATTTAGATGTTTTTGTGTTTTTGTTTAGTGTTGAGTAATGAGGTTAAGCCATAATCACGGATTAAACAGACTCATTACACCATCCTAAAAGAAGGATGATTGATGAGAATGTTTAAGCTGAGGAAAGCTCCTCAACTTAATCCATGATTAGGGATTAAACTCATGACAAAACAAGCCTTTATTAAGTGGATTTTAGATTAATGATATGATGATGAAGTGAATTTTATGGTTTGTAAGACAACTTGAGGGGGACTTGTCCATTAACACTAGGGTTAGTCCTTCTTAACCACTTAAGGAAGAATTAGAACCCTAATGCAAGGCCCAAGTTACAAGTGTGATGTCTTGATAATTATTAGATGGATTGATTAAGAGATTTAAACACATAAAGGGTTCAAGACTTAGGATTAAAGTTATACACTCCATCCTAAGAGAAGGATGCAGGCATAACCCTAAGCACAAAGTCTTAAAGCCTTTAGGGTTTAGTCCCTGATTATGAGGTGAGGAGGAGACTCAAAGAGAGACACAAAGGTGAAACTAAGGGGGAACTAAACAAAACCCTAATTCATTGTCATGCTTGGATGATCCTAAGGCTTGTGAGGTTTTCAAGAACAATCTTCAGAAGAACCACCAGGAAGCAGATGAACAGGATCAAGAGAAGCAAAGTGACTTGCTTCATTCAAGAAGTCAAGTCACTTGAAGAAAGAAAGTGGGAGGAAGAAGAATGAGCAAGCTCAACTCAAACACATACATAAATGCAGCAATGGATGCAAGAGAGATGAAAAGAAAAGTTGTGAGAAGTGAAGGCAAATTCACTTCTCAAGTTTACTTACCACCTGAAATGTTAGAAAGAAATGCAATGCAATGCAAGATGAGATGAAATGATATGATGCAAAGCAAGACCAGAAGCATGGTGATGATGAAAATGATGCCATGAGGTGCTGCAAACATGAGGCAAGACAATGGGGATGTTCATACAAGATCATGAATGCAAATGATGCAAGCTAAGGAGCATGAACAAACATGAAAAGTTATGAATCATACAAGACAAATGACATGGCAAATATGTAATGCAATGATCAAACATGCTTTCTATATGTCTTAAGATGTCAAATGAATCACAAGAATGCACAAAATGCAAAGACAAGTCATGTTATGCAAGGAAATGTAAGAAGGATGCAAGAGAAAGCCCAAATTAGGGTTCATGGAATAAACATCAAACAAAAACCCAAAACAGAAGCAAACCTCATGATAAAAATGGAAAAATGCCACCCAAAGAAACCCTAGACCTATGATAAACCACTGCCCAAAGGGGAGCTCTCAACTCTCAACCAAACTCAAGATATGAATTTTACAAGTTATTAGGGTTTTTTAGGGTTCTTAACAAAAGAAATGCCAAACAATTTGAAAATGCAAGAACAATTCATGGCCTTTTTTATCCTTGAAAATACATGCTAAACACAAAACAATGCAAGAAGAATCAATGTCTCAACCTTCTCCAATAGGCAGAAATGAATTTTTGAATCCATGATCAAAATAATGCATAAAAAATGATTTAATTCAATGAAAAATTCTTAAAATGCATCAAGATCAAAAAAGAAATTTGGTTTGAAGGTTGGACAATGTTTCTAAATGTCTTAGAACATTTCATGAATTTTTTGATGATTTTTAAATACCTAAAAGTATTTTTAATTAATTAATTCCCATTAATCAATTAAAAATAATCTTTTAAATATTTAAAAATACTTTTTTAATGCTAAAAATAAAAACAAAAATATTTTTGTGTCATAAAAATTAATAAAACTCTGGAGAAAAAGTTTCATAATTTTTAAGAATTTTTAACTATTTTAAAATAATTATGCAAAATAAATGGAAAGAAAATGAATAAAAATAAATAAATGGAGAAGTAATCAGAAGGAGAGGCTAGGATTGCTTCTGGGTTCAAAAGTGTTGACCAGCGCGCATCTGGACGGCTGGGGTTGCATCTGAGTTAATTAGCCTAATTAATAATTAATTAAACTAATGAAAGAGATTAGGGCAAATCAAACTGATCCTGGCCTTCTATCCGCGCGCGAAGTCAAACAATTCTACGCAATCAATGGTTCAAATTCAAACTGACATTAATGACTGGATTAAGCCCTAATTACACTCAGGCTGCCGGAGAAGACTTCCGGTCGTCTTCTCCGGCGAGCACTTCCCCTGAAAAACTCCCATCTTCCTCAAAACGTATCAAAAATGAAATCTAAACACATAGAAATGAACCCCATGATCTCCTGAATCAAAACCCTAACCCCAAACAAATTTATTCTTCATCAATCGCATGAATCGAAAGCAAACATTTTTAGGGCAAACCAGTTTCAGAGTCAAATTAAATGCTCAAATCACAACCATTTTCAAAACCAATGGTACCAGAATGATCAGTGAAACAAATGGAACAAGTTTGTAACAAGAAAAATGATTTCTGGAAAAATTATTTTCGAGCTACCTGAGATTTGAAGCTTTCAGTTTAGGAACTTTCTGGCCACCTCTCCTTGTGCAATCCACCCCACTTGATCCCCAGATGATGTTTGAATGCTCAAATGGAGTTTAAGTTGGCTGGATAGTGAGATTCGACAGCTTCTGCTCAAGCTTGCTCAAAAATGGCAATGGAGTTTCAGGCACTTTCAGGTCATGGTGAGGGGTTGTTTGTGATCCTGAGGGTGAATGGAGAAGGTCTGTGGTGTTTGTTTGGATGTTTGTGGCTTGTGGAGAGAGATTCGATAGAAAATGCAGACTGAGGTGAAGAATGGTTATGGAGTGTTCAGGCTGTTTCAGGCTTGTGTTCTTGGTGCTGGGTGGTCTATGAAGTGTGTTGAGTTGGATGATGAAGAAAGTTTGAGTGTTTTCAGGCTGTGGAGAGGAATTCGAAGGAACTTGCAAAAGGGGAGTGTTTTGTGTATGTGGTGAATGAGTTGGTTTCAGCCTTGCTTGCCCTTATGTTTTGCTTGCAAATTGTCCACATAAACAAATCTGATTGGCTGGATGATGTGACTTGTGCTTTTGTGATTGGTAAGTTTGCTTTTGCCAAAAGTCAAAAATCTTGTAAGAGAAGCATGGGCTTGATACTAGGCAAGTACAAGGACTAGGGCTGGCGCAGCATGGCATGGAGAGAAGCTAGGGCTGGTTCAGCATCCAAGAAATCAAGTGGGTGAGATGTGATGATAGTTTTTGCAAGTTGCTTGCTTTATGGTTCACATGGAAAAATCTTGTTGCATAAGCCATGAAACATGAGGCACCTTGGTTCAAATCTGACTTTTAGAAGTTACATGATCATGTTAAGTGCATTAGAAGCCCATATGGTGACTGAATTGGCCTTGGAAGGAGAATTTGCAATTTTTGCCTTTGGTGCATAACTTGAAAATCAATGATTTTTGCTAACTTTGCCACACCATAACTTTTGATCCAAAAGGAATTTGATCATGTTCTTGTACTTTTTGAAGAGGGAAAGATGAGATCTACAACTTTCATGACCAAAGTTTTTCCATTTGAAGCCTTTTTGGGTCAAGAATCAAGGCTTGAAAAATGACCTAAAATGATGCATTCTTGAAAAGTCAACTATGCCCAAAAAGTCAACACTTGCAAAAACCCTAAATTCTTGATTCCTATGAACTTCAATCTTCTTCCATGATCAAATAAAGATCATATACACTCAAAATGATGAAGATCACCCATTGGTTGGGTCATTGGGGGCCTCAGATGCCCTGATTTTGCACTGACTTGTCTGAAAAGTCAACTCTTGATCAGATGACTTCCCCATGGAATTTCTTAATGAAAATTGATATGCATACTCCCTATACCATATAGAGATCAATGGAAACAAGAATGACCAAAAAGTTTGGAGTTATGGCCTCTGAAACCAAAACCCTAATTTTCAGTCAACTGTGCAGTTCAACTTGGCTCTGCATCCACTCAAACCCTAGCCCTTGTGATTCCTCTGCAATTTTGACTTTGAGGAGATGACATATGATGTAAGAACACACATGGACCTCTTTGAGTTGATTGGTAGCCTTTGGAGTGGCTCAAGATGCTTTGGGATTGCTCAGATCACAAACCCTAGGTGCAGATGCCCTGAAAACTATGCAGTGAATCAAAAATGAAATGTGAGATGATATGATTGTGTTTATGCATATGAGGATGATCACAAGCCATGGTGTGAATGGGTGAGGGCAAATTTGGGGTGTTTACAAAGGGCACTTTCTGCAAGGGTTTAGATTGGTTTATTTTAGTGATCAGTTTTTATCTTATTTAGAAAAAACGAAAATGAAGTTATTTTATTTTGAAAAACATTGCCATTTTATTTTTGTACAAAAAGAAAAATGAAAAACAGTGAGCGGAAAAGAAAAGACTCATTTGCAAAAGATGTCATGGTATTCATTAATTGATCTTTGCACAAAATACAAGATGGCCCGATTACAAAATGAGTCTTGACATCTTGGGCAAGATGCAAGACTTGATGCATGCTTTAAAAATACAGGAAATAATAATTACTCTGCAGGAGTAACCCTTATAATTTCCTGGGAAGACCAGTTAAGGACTTGGCTCCCCGGGATCCTTGGACGTATCCAGCTCTCCAGGTTGCGGTCGCTTTCCTCCTCGTCTTCCAAATTGTTCACAGCATCCGGGGTGAGCATTCCCCCGCTGACAAACTTGGGCTCCTTAGCAGCCTCTGATTGATCTTTTTGAGTTGGTCTGTAACCCAACCCAAATCGGTCTTCTTTCTTTTCCACGGGCAACAGCTTGCCCCATCCTTGGGCGGTACCTTCCTCAACAACCTTCCAGGCTTGCTGATACGATGTCATGGAAGTTCCCAGTACAGCAGATGCTTCATTAATGTTCAGGGCCTCAAACCCCTGGCTCATGGTTTCATGGATTTCTCCATCCATTTCTATGTACTTATACGTAGCCAGATGGCTAACAAAGATGTCTTCCTCCCCACAGATGGTGATAATCTGGCCTTCCCACTCGAATTTCAACTTCTGGTGAAGGGTAGACGTAACAGCGCCAGCGGCGTGGATCCAGGGTCTACCCAACAGACAGCTGTAGGCCGGCTGAATGTCCATCACATAGAAGGTAGTTTTGAAGGTCTACGGGCCAATCATCACAAGCAAATCAATCTCCCCAAGCACTGATCTTTTGGAGCCATCAAATGCTCTCACCACCAAGTTACTTGGACGTAGTGCCAAGCCATCATACTCCAGCTTCACTAAGGCTTTCTTTGGTAGAACATTGAGTGATGACCTAGTGTCCACCAGTACATGAGATAGAACAGCACCCTTGCACTCCAAGGTGATATGTAAAGCCTTATTCTGGTTACGTCCCTCTGTTGTTAAGTCAGCATTGGTAAAGCCCAGTCCATGACTGGTGTTGACATTTGCCACCACAGTTTCTAGCTGATTAACAGTAATCTCCTCTGGCACGTATGTTGCGTGCAGGACTTTCAATAATGCATTCCTGTGAGCTTCAGAACACATCAACAGGGATAATATGGAGATTTTTGAGGGAGTTTGGTGAAGCTGATCCACCACCTTGTAATCACTCCTTTTTATGATTCTCATGAACTCGTCTACATCTTGTTCAAAAGATGTCTTCTGAGTTTCCTTGACAGTTGGCTCTTCAGATACCACACTCTTTCCTTTTGCTTTGGCAGCAGCTTCTGCTTCAACATTAGGTCTTTGAGTTTGTGAGGCAAAAAGGCGTCCGCTTCTGGTGAAGCCTCCGCCTCCCCCAACATTATCAACTTGTGGAGAAGAGGTTGATGAATCCAGAGTGATTTTCTCCCTGTTGCAGTAAAGATCAGAGCCATAATGCCAAGGTATGGCATTACTGCTTTCATAAGGAACGGGTCCAGGCACCGTATTGGTGACTGGACTGATTTCTGTAGAGGAAGGTACTGTAATAGTGTGCGGATCATAGTAAATTGTGACTGGTGACATGGCAGGAGGTACCACTGTTTGTTGTTGGAAATTGCTGTTGGGAGGAACATTTGATGGGTCATAGTAGATTGTAACTGCTGAGACATCGTCATTAATCTTTGCTGGCGTTGTAGAAGATTCTGATAATAAAATGGATGTTGATGTTGTAGAAGAAATGGTTGTTGAAATCTGACTTGTTGAAGTGATGGACGGAGTGACTGCTAATGATATTGATGAATCGGTAGGAATGATTGTTGCTGCTGTTGTAGAAGAATCGGGAATTGTTGTTAAAGGAATTGCTGGGTTTGTAGGCGCCGTTGTTGAAATCTGAAGGATACCATCCTTAATAAGACCATCTATGCCGCTTCTCAAATTTTCACACCCGTTGACTGCAATGCTGCAGTATCCACAACCGAGCTCACACCCGGGAAACACTTGGCACTCTAGAAGCTGAGCTTTAATTTCGACCAAAGGTGTTCGAATCTGTGCAACACTGGTGATCAAGGTAGATGGTTTGTCTTCCTCAATGGCCTTAATCCTCGGCCCGCCATGATTAGGCATAGGATTTTTGTTGACATTTGGAGGAGATGCAAAGTTGAGGGCTTTAGAATCCACCAGATCTTGGACTTTCATTTGTAAGGCCCTGCATTTTTCAGTATTGTGACCAGGTGCATTGGAGTGGAAAGCACACCTGGCGTTGACATCATAATTCCTTGGGAGGTTGAGGGGATCTGGTGGTGCCAATGTCCTTAACTCAACCAAGTTAAGCTTCAGGAGTTGTGGCAATAAGGCAGCATAAGGCATTGGGATAGGGTCAATCACCCTGTTTGCCTGTGATGGTCTTTGTTGGAAGGGTCATTGTTATTGATTGCTATTGTTGTTGTTGTAAGTTCTCTATTGCGGGTACTGAACTTGCTGTTGATAATGTGGTTGTTGTTGTTGTTGATATGCTGATTGCTGAGGAATCAGAGCTGGAATGGTGACAGCTGCTACGGATCTGTAACCATAATGAGGTCTGCCCCTGCTGGCATGAATGGAATTTGTCTCACCGGCTCTTCGGGGTCCCACAAAAATCAACGATGGGGACGGCCATCGGATGAGCATGACGGAGGACGACCATCAAGAAGTGGAGGACGACCACTCAGCAGGGTACGGCTGCTCTCAAAGATATCATAACACAGGACGAGTGTTAGATAAAAAGAAAATTTGTTTTGTTGGCGATCTACTGGGGAGATAGTAAACACGGACGAGCGTTTACATCCAAGAAACAAAAGGTATAAGTGTTTGGTATTGTGTATAGGTTAAAGATGCGGACGAGCATCCTTAAGACTATGATACGGACGAGTATCATGTAGAAACAAACTGACACATGTTCAGAGATGATGATACGGACGAGCATCAACTGGTTAACAAAGAACACGGACGAGTGTTGCATCTGAAAGAACTCTTCTGGGGAATAATAGACACAGGCGAGTATCTCTATTCAAGAAGACACAAGTGTTTGACACGGTATATGGATTAAAGATGCGGACGAGCATCCCTAAGACTATGATACGGACGAGTATCATGCAGAAACAAACACTAGACGCAATGTTCTGAGATGATGGTACGGACGAGTACCAACTGGCTAACAAAGAACAAGGACTACTGCCGAATCTGCGGGGATATGAGTGATGATGTATACAAGATACGGACGAGTATCTGTATAAGTGTACCAATGGGTAGTGAGTACTGTTTTGTATAGATGAGTGCTTTAACTGCTGGGGAAAGTGACACGGACGGGTGTCAAAAGAGAAAAGTATAATATTAACAACTGTATGGGTTGATGAAAATGTACGCGACTGCGCTGGGGATATGACACGGACGGGTGTCAAGAAAGTGTATGTATAGGTATATGTGAGTGCAAAGAGGATGTCTTTGGCTTTTTGCTGGTGATATGACACGGACGGGTGTCAGGACGTATCTGTAATGAGGGTGATTTGTTTGTAAAGGGTGTTCAGGCGACTTTACTGGGGAAAGATGACACGGGCGGGTGCCAAAAGGTGTATATACCGGTATTTGTGATTTGAGAGGCAACTGCTTTGCTGGGACTCTGGTGGGGATTTTTGTACAGTGATGATGAACAGTTCATTATTCACAAGTGTTAATTCGTAACATGGCTTATGATTATGCTATGCGTTTGATTTTTGCCGTAATGCTCCGTATTAGACGGAATGCTACGCTCTGGGGGGTGAATATGATGCGGATGCCATGATTATGCAAAGGGGTACAGATCCGGGATTCGGATCCCATTGCTGCAAAGATCTCAGGTCGATCTGTCTGAAGTGAACGTCCCAGCTGGGGATGAGATCATTGGTAGATCTAGTGACGTATCCTTGGGGATATATGTCACTGATTGGCATATCCTTATAAATGAGAAACCCAGCTGGGGTTTGCAGAAGCTTCTGTACTCTGTTGTGATTTCTTCATGCGTTGCTCTTCTGGATAGAGGCTGAAGATTCTGTGGGGAGATGATTCCCTGACTTCTGCATTCTGCTGAGGAAGAATGGCAACTCGGCTGGGGAATTGTGAGAGGCAACTCAGCTGGGGAGAGCAACAAGAGGCAAATCAGCTGGGGATAGATCATTTCGGATGCTGAGATTGAGTGCATGTTGATTTGGCAACTTCGCTGGGGAAATGGGAGGCAGCTCAGCTGGGGAGAGCAACAAGAGGCAACTCAGCTGGGGAAATGGGCACCTCCCAGTGCCATGTGGAAGATAGACCGAGTTGATAATGATTCGCCTACTCGCTGAGACATAACCTGCATGCCCCAGGTTGCGTTCTGGATACCTGCAATCCTGCAATAGGTAAGGAAACGTACAAAAGGTCCCGAGGTATCCCTCACTGGATTCCGTCATAGGAGTTAAATACTTTCGAGAATAATCACATTCCCTGTAAGCATGTGTTTTTATTTTTTAGAGAAAGGCATCTGTACTTATGCAATTGTATTTTTAGAGATATCAGACAACTCTTTGCAAAACATAAATGTAAAAACGAAACATGACCGAAAATCTGATTTTATTAATTCATGTGCCCTGAATTGGCAAGATACAGTCAAGGAAACATATCTCCTGAAATGAGGAGATTGTTACAAATTGAGAAATAAAGTGCTGGCGATGTTGACGACGCTTTGAGGAGCTTCCTCTTCTGCTATGACTCGTATGACAATGACGTTCTTCTCGTCTTGCTTTCTGGAGAGAGTTGATTCTGATTGATGCTTGATTCCGTCGAAGCTTACCAATTTGTATATAATACAGACGAATTCAGAATGCAGTTGTTCGCTTATTCCCTTATTTTGCATGGATCGCCCTTTCGGGTTTTCAATCCATCGGGATACCCATTTTTGCCTGAGCTGTCCAATGCGGCTTTTCAACTCAGCGGGTGTACATTTTTCATTTATTTCCCTTATTTTTGCCCGAGTCTTTTATTCTGTTTTTGACTCGCCGGGATGCCCTATTTTTACCTGGACTTACATTCTGTTTTTATGTCCAGCGGGTCATTTTATGCGAAGTATTTTTTAACTGCATCTGAATTCACAGGGGACGGGAAATCTTCACCATCCATGGTGCTGAGCATCAGTGCTCCACCAGAGAAAACTTTCTTTACAACGAATGGTCCTTCATAATTTGGAGTCCATTTTCCCCTGTAGTCTGTATGAGGAGGGAGGATTCTTTTCAACACAAGATCCCCTACTTGGTATTCTCGGTGCCTGACTTTCTGATCGAAGGCCTTCTTCATTCTCTTCTGATATAACTGCCCATGACAGATTGCAGCCAATCTTTTCTCTTCGATCAGACTCAGTTGTTCGTATCGGGACCGAACCCATTCTGCTTCACTCAGTTTAACATCCATTAATACCCGTAACGAGGGTAGTTCAACTTCAACAGGTAGGACTGCTTCCATACCATATACAAGCTGATACGGTGTTGCCCCAGTGGACGTTCTGATTGATGTGCGGTACCCATGCAAGGCAAATGGTAGCATTTCATGCCAGTCTTTGTATGTGATTACCATCTTCTGCACAATCTTCTTGATATTCTTATTCGCTGCCTCAACAGCGCCATTCATCTTTGGCCTGTAAGGAGAAGAATTGTGGTGTTGGATCTTGAAGTCCCGGCACAGCTCTGCCATCATTTTGTTGTTTAAATTGGAACCATTATCAGTAATGATTCGCTCGGGAACTCCATATCGACAGATGATATCTCTTTTCAGAAATCTGGCTACCACTTGTCTTGTGACGTTTGCATATGAGGCTGCTTCAACCCACTTGGTGAAATAGTCAATGGCGACCAGAATGAATCTGTGGCCATTTGAAGCAGTTGGCTCAATCTTGCCAATCATGTCAATGCCCCACATGGCAAAGGGCCATGGTGAAGACATGATGTTCAAAGGATTGGGAGGCACATGCACCTTGTCTGCGTAGATCTGGCATTTGTGGCATTTTCTGGCGTAGGCACAACAGTCTGCATCCATTGTGATCCAGTAATAGCCTGATCTTAACAACTTCTTAGCCATGGCATGCCCTCCTGCATGGGTACCAAAAGATCCTTCGTGCACTTCATGCATCAGCAAATCTGCTTCTGTCTTGTCAACACATCTGAGGAGTACCATGTCAAAGTTCCTCTTGTATAAAGACCCATCAGTGTTCAGAAAGAAACTACCAGCAAGCCTTCTCAAGGTCTTCTTATCATTGGGAGATGCCCCAGGTGGGTATGTTTGATCCTCCAAGAAGCTTTTAATGTCATGAAACCAAGGCTTATCATCCTTGACAACATCCGCTGCAAATACATATGCTGGTCTATCGAGTCTAGACACTGATATCTGGGGTACAAAGTTAACCGTTTGAACTTTGATCATGGATGAAATGGTAGCAAGAGCATCTGCAAACTGATTCTCGTCCCGAGGGATATACTCAAGCTTGACTGTTGTGAAGAAAGTCAGTAACCTTCTTGTATAATCCCTGTAAGGTATCAGGTGATCTTGGTGAGTGTACCATTTCCCGTTGGTCTGATTAACTACCAGAGCTGAATCTCCGAATACAGTCAATGTCTTGATCCTGAGGTCAATGGCTTCCTCAAGACCCATAATGCAAGCTTCGTATTCAGCTTCGTTGTTAGTGCAGTTGAAAGTGAGTTTTGCCGAGAAAGGCATGTGAACTCCTTTAGGTGTAATGAGTACTGCACCAACACCACGGCCATTCATGTTAACAGCCCCGTCAAACATCACAGTCCATTCTTCTTCCGGGTCGGGCCCTTCAGTGTGAATAGGCTCTTCATGATCTTTTGATTTTATGAACATGATGTCTTCATCAGGGAAGTCAAACCTCATAGGCTGGTAGTCATCAATGGGTTGCTCAGCAAGATATTCAGATAGTACGCTGCCTTTGATGGCTTTCTGAGATGTGTACTGTATGTCGTATTCTGTGAGAATCATCTGCCATCTTGCAACCCGTCCGGTAAGAGCTGGCTTCTCGAAAATGTACTTAACTGGATCCATTTTGGATATCAATAAAGTAGTGTGGGTCAACATATACTGTCTCAGTCGGCGAGCAGCCCACGCTAAAGCACAGCAAGTTTTCTCGAGCAGTGAATAACGTTGTTCACAGTCGGTAAACTTTTTGCTTAGGTAGTATATTGCATACTCTTTTCGACCAGACTCGTCATGCTGGCCTAGCACACACCTCATTGACTCTTCTAATACGGTCAAGTACATAATCAGAGGTCTTCCTTCAACTGGCGGCATGAGGATTGGAGGTTCTTGTAAATACTCCTTGATCTTGTCAAAAGCCTTCTGGCAATCTTCGTTCCACCTGACCGTTTGTTCCTTTCTTAATAGCTTGAACAAGGGTTCACAGGTTGCTGTGAGGTGAGATATGAACCGTGAGATGTAGTTCAATCGACCTAAGAACCCTCGGACTTCTTTCTCAGTTTTCGGTGCAGGCATTTCTTGAATAGCCTTGACTTTATCAGGGTCCACTTCAATCCCTTTCTCGCTTACAATAAAGCCCAGCAGCTTACCGGATCGCACCCCGAATGTGCATTTGTTGGGGTTCAGCTTTAGTTGATATTTCCTCAGACGCTTGAATAACTTGAGCAGATTTACCAGGTGATCTTCCTCAGTAAGGGACTTGGCAATCATATCATCCACATAACATTCTATTTCTTTGTGGATCATATCGTGGAATAATGTCACCATAGCCCGTTGATATGTGGCACCAGCATTCTTCAGTCCGAATGGCATCACTTTGTAACAGAACGTGCCCCAAGGTGTAATGAATGTTGTCTTCTCCATGTCTTCAGGTGACATCTTGATCTGATTATATCCTGAAAATCCGTCCATGAAGGAGAATACCGAGAACTGAGCCGTGTTATCCACCAATACGTCAATGTGAGGTAATGGGAAGTCATCTTTCGGGCTGGCTCTGTTCAGATCCCGGTAGTCAACACACATTCTTACTTTGCCGTCTTTCTTAGGCACAGGTACTATGTTAGCAACCCACGGCGGATAGCTAGTCACAGCAAGGAACCCGGCGTCCCATTGCTTTTGTACCTCTTCCTTGATTTTCATAGCCATGTCTGGGCGAGTTCGGCGCAACTTCTGTTTGACCGGTGGGCACTCTTCTCTCAAAGGCAGCTTGTGCACAACAATGTCGGTATCCAACCCTGGCATATCTTGATACGACCAAGCAAACACATCAACATACTCCTGAAGCAGATCTATCAGTTGTCTCTTCACTGAGTCTTGCAGGCAGGCCCCGATTTTAACCTCTTTCACGTCTTCCTCTGTACCAAGATTAATCACTTCGACCTCCTCCTGGTGAGGGGTAATAACTTTTTCCTCTTGTCTCAACAACCTGGCTAGCTCTTCAGGAAGCTCATACTCTTCATCAACCCCTTCATCAGCTTGATTGATTGGATTGTCAAAGTCATACGATGTCATAGCCGTGCTGTTGTCGGTGCTGTCTGGAAGGCACTCTCTGCAAGGGTTAAGTTTGTTCATTTTAGTGATTTGATTTTAATCTTGCTTTAGAAAAAGTGAAATGAAGTTATCATTTTGAAAACACCGCCATTTATTTTTGTACAAAAAGAAAAATGGAAAAACAGTGAGCAGAAAAGAAAAAGACTTGTTTGCAAAAAGATGTCTGATATTTCATTAATTTAATCTTGTTTGCACAAAAGTACAGATGGCCCTGATTACAAAATGAGTCTTGTCATCTTGGGCAAGATGCAAGACTTTGATGCATGCTATAAAAATGCAGGAAATAATAATTACTCTGCATGAGTAACTCTTATAATTTCCTGGGAAGACCAGTTCGAGACACTGCTCCCCGGGATCTTTGGACGAATCCAATCCTCCAGATTGCGCTCCTCTTCCAGCTCGTCTTCCAGACAGTTGATAGCATCGGGGGTAAGCATCCCCCCACTGACAAAACCAGGCTCTGCAGCAGCCTTTGCTTGATGTTGATTTGGTCTGTAACCCAACCCAAATTTGTCCTTCTTCTCCTCCACAGCTAAGACCTTGCCCCAGCCTAGGGCAGTTCCTTCTTCAACAACCTTCCGGGCTTGTTGGTAAGATGACATGGAGATCCCCGACACAGTAGATGCTTCATTGACATTCAAGGCTTCAAAACCTTGGCTCATTGTTTCATGGATCTCTCCATCCATCTCAATGTACTTGTAAGTAGCCAGATGGCTAACAAATATATCCTCTTCCCCACAGATTGTGACAACTTGACCTTCCCACTCGAATTTTAACTTTTGGTGAAGGGTAGACGTTATTGCGCCGGCGGCGTGAATCCAGGGTCTACCCAACAAACAGCTGTAGGCGGGCTGAATGTCCATCACATAAAAGATAGTTTTAAAGGTCTGTGGGCCAATTGTCACAGGCAGCTCAATCTCTCCCAGAACCGATCTCTTAGAACCATCAAAGGCTCTTACTACCAGGTTGCTGGGTCTCAATGCCAATCCATCATATTCAAGCTTCACCAGAGCCTTCTTTGGTAAGACATTCAGGGAAGAACCTGTGTCCACCAGCACATGAGAAAGGACAGCTCCTTTGCATTCCATGGTTATGTGCAAGGCTTTGTTGTGGTTGCGGCCATCCGCTGTCAAGTCAGAATTGGTAAACCCTAGCCCATTGCTAGCAGTAACATTTCCAACCACGGTTTCCAATTGGTTGACAGTAATCTCCTCAGGCACGTAAGCTGCGTGCAGGACTTTGAGTAGTGCATTCCGATGGGCTTCGGAGCACATAAGCAGTGAGAGGATAGAGATTTTGGATGGCGTCTGGTGAAGTTGATCCACAATTTTATAATCACTCTTTTTGATGATCCGCATAAACTCATCAACTTCCTGATCAAATGGAGTTTTCAGGGCTTCTTTGGCAGCTGGATCTTCCTGCACCGGGCCTTTACCCTTTGCCTTGGCAGCAGCTTCTGCTTCGGCAGTAGGTCTTTGAACTTGTGAAGCAAAGAGACGTCCGCTTCGAGTGAAGCCTCCGCCTCCCCCCACATTATCTACTTGTGGTGCAGGTGTTGATGTTTCCAGAGTGATTCTTTTTCCTTCGCAATACACGTCAGAGCCATAGTGCCAAGGGATGGCCCTATTGCTTTCATATGGTACTGGTCCAGGCACCGTGACAGTGACTGGGCTGATTGCTGATGCTGAAGGGACTGTAATTGTTTGTGGATCATAAAAGATTGTAACTGGTGCTCTGGCAGGAGCAGCACCTTCTGAATGATAGGCGGAGTTATTTTCAGGATCGTAGAATATGGTAACAGTAGAGACATCTTCGTGATTGATTGCTGGCGTTGTAGGAGGTGTTGTTGGAAGGACTGTTGTTGGTGCTGATGGAGAGTCGAAATGGAATGAAGCTGAAGTTGTAGCAGGAGAAACTGTTGAAAACTGATCATTTGGAAGGACAGGTGAAGTATTGGTTGATGTTGCTGATGAATTGTCGGGAACAATAGTTGCTGTAGTTGTAGGAGGTTCTGAAACCGTTGTTGATGAAGTTGCCGGATTTGTCGGAACTGATGTAGTGATCTGTAGCAAGCCATTCTGAATAAGGCTGTCAATGCCATTCCTCAGGTCCTCGCACCCATTCCATGAGATATTGCAATAAGGACACCCTAGTTCACATCCCGGAAATATTTGGTTTTCTCGGAGTTGAGCTTTGATTTCCACCAATGGCGTCCGGATCTGATCCACACTTGTTATCAAATAAGACGGTTGGTCTTCTTCAATAGCGTTAATTCGGGGACCACCATGGTTTGGCATAGGGTTTTTATTGACATTGGGTGGAGGTGCAAAATTCAGAGCCTTGGAGTCTACCAAGTCTTGTACCTTCATATGCAGAGCTCTGCATTTTTCTGTACTGTGACCAGGTGCGTTGGAATGAAAAGCACACCTAGCATTGGAGTCATAGTTTCTTGGTAGACTGTTGGGATCCGGAGGTGCCAACGTTCTTAGCTCAACTAGGTTGAGTTTCAGAAGTTGTGGCAGCAAGGCAGCATACGGCATTGGGATCGGGTCGATCACTCTGTTAGCTTGGGATGGCCTCTGCTGGAATGGCCTCTGTTGATTGTTGTTGTTGGAGTTGTTGTTGTTGAAGTTTCTTGGAGGGTATTGATTCTGCTGATGATACTGAGGTTGTTGTTGGAAGTTTTGTTGAGGAGGTTAATAGACTGGCTGAGGATGTGCCGGAGCAGGGATAGTGACTGCTGCTATTGACCTCTGAACATATTGGGGCCTGCCCCTGTTGGTGTGAATGGCATTGGTCTCGCCAGTTCTTCTCGGGCCTGCAAAAGGCTTTCTTGTACTACTGGACGAGCTTGCACCGTTATCAGAGATCTTACCCATTTTTAACAGGCTTTCAATTCTCTCCCCAGCTATAACAACATCTGCGAAGCTAGTGGAAGAGAAAGCAGCCAACCTGTCAATATACGTTCCCTGAAGGGTGTTCATGAACATATCAGCCATTTCCCGTTCTGACATAGGTGGCTGGACAGCAGCAGCAAGCTGTCTCCATCTTTGAGCATATTCTCTGAAGCTCTCCCTAGATGACTGTGACATTCCCATTAGGAGGGTCCTGTTGGGTGCCATATCTAGATTATACTGATACTGTCTGATGAAGGCCTCTGCCAGGTCCTTCCAGCATCTCACAGTTGCCCTTGTCAAATGGGAATACCATTCCCTAGAAGCTCCAGTCAAGCTATCTTCGAAGTAGAACATCCAAAGTTTCTCATCCATTGTATAGGCTTTCAGCCTTCCCAGAAATGATTGTAGATGAGTCCGGGGGCATGAAGTCCCATTATACTTTTCGAAACAAGGAGGCTTGAACTTATGGGGGATCCTGACCCCGTCTACCAAACCCATGTCCATGACGTCGAAGCCCAAAGAATTTTGAGACTCCAAGGACCTCAACTTCTCAGCTATTTCATCCAGCCGCCTATCATAAGTTTCCTCTCCAGCACCCATTACTGTAAATTGGTCCTCCTGAGGATCTTCTTGAAGTACTCTGGCTGCAGTGGCTGTTCCTTGAATGTTTGCAGGAATATTGATCTCAGGATGTAGATGTGGGCCAAACACAGGGGGGTTAACATGTGGTTGCACCCTTTCATTGTTACTTGTGCCAGCAGTCCCCACATGGGGCTCATCTTGATTCCTCCCTTCTACCAAAGTTCTGAGCCTCTCCTGGCTTTGAGCTAGATTGTTCATCACTTCCATGAACTGTGTTATTTGAGTTCTCATCTCCAACATTTCGTTGGCCATCTGGTTTCTGACCTCTGTAAGGTCCTGCTGCATCTGATCCATCTGAATTCCCGGAAGGTTGTTTCTAGTTGGGTACCTGTGAGGCCTGTTGAGAGGAAATACCCGGCGGCGAGCAATAATTCCTGAATATCACAACAGAGGTTAGCAATAACAAAACAAAAACCTACAAAACAAACAGAGGGTTAGTATGCAATGCAATTATGCTTATTTGTTCTCAAGGTATCCGGTTTGGCCTTCAGTTTTGACCCTTCCAGACCCTTGAAGATGATGCTGTTGAAGTTGCTTTTGATGTGAACCCAGATAGAAACAAACACAAATATATTACAAAGGGTGAAATAATACGACTTGTTCATTTTTACAACACAAGCCCTCAAAGGGGCCAAAATACATCACAAAAAGCAAAAGTACATGGAAAAGGAACAACAACAAGCAAATGATCAAACTCCAAGGCCAAACTCATCCTCACGAACTTCCTTGAGAAGTGCTTCGGTCACAGGATCAGCCGGATGCTCCGTGAGATTTCTGATGAGAAGGTTTCTTGCTGCAACAGCTGCAGTCAACTTCCTGCCCTGACTTTGGCCCTTAGACCTTTTTAATCCTGCTTTGATTTTCAGCTCTGATATTTCCTCCTGGGCTGCTGCCAGGGCTTTTTCCATCTGCTCCATCTTGTCCTGAACTCTCTTGTCTTCTAGAGTACGAGCCTCAGTGATCCTGACCCACCGGGCTTGACTCTCCTTCAAATACAAGTCTGTTCTTGCTCTTTGGAACTGGGCTTCTTTACAAGCATTCTTCAGAATCTGTTCACCAGCTTTGGATTTGTTGATATAATCTCCAGACTTCTCAATCTTGGTCAAGTGTTCCACCCTCAACTTCTCCAATCTCTCAATCTCCCTCACACCTTCACTCCTCTCTCTGAGGGTCTTCTGCAAGGCTTGGGTTAACTTCTCATTTCTTTCCTTCAAGCTCTCAAACTCCTCCAAACTGATAGTGGCAGGGGGTGGTGCTGAAGATGACTCAGGCATGTCTTCTATGGTAAAGGGCATTCCAGAGAATTGGGCCCTAGCATGGGACCACTCATAATATTGGACTGATGCCACATTATTGCACTTCCCCAGAATGGTGATTCCCTTGGTTTGAACATGATCCCAGGCCCAGGCAGCCTGCCTAACAACAACCAAACTAATCTTGTTCTCACAGTAGAGGGTCTCAACCAAATCCTGTACCCTAGGAGTGTGGACCAGTGCATAGCCCAATTGTCTCCTGAACAGCAGAGGGTTGTAGTTGATACTTCCTTTAACTCCTATTAAGGGCACATTGGGAAAGTGCCCACAGCTTGTGATTATATCTCTGCCCTTGGTGCTTTGAGTACACCATCTGATGTCTGCTGAAGTGAGAGTAGTGAGCCTCTTAGCCCAGTTGCTTTGCTGATGAGGATTTAGAAATGCATTTGTCCTGGGTAGATGCCTGAGAAGCCAAGCATGAAATAATGGAGCACAACACCTCACTAGCCTCCCCCTCTGCTTCTCATTCTTCTGATGTACTGAGTAATAGAGATCTCCTAGCAAAGTTGGCACTGGGTTCTTCAGGATGAACAAATGGATTGCATTCTTGCTGATGAATCGAGGCTCATCTGCAAACAACACAATTCCATATACACTTAAGGCCAACAGAGCACAAACAGCTCTCCACTCCCCCAGGGAGGCCTTCAGACTAGCTTGGGAAATCAGGAAGTCAAGATGAAAACCAGGGATCCCAGCCTTAGAGGTAATATGTTGCTCAATCAAAGCAGGTTCCAGGTGCAGAGCTTTTGCCACCTCTCCATTGCTGGGAAAGACCATTTCAGGGTTGAAAGGGATTTCCCTCTTGATAGGCAAACCAATCAAAGATGAGTATTCTTCTAATAGGGGCCCCAACTGAAAGTATTGAAAGGTGAAACACCTCAATGGGGGATCATAGAACTGAATGCAAGTGTGGATGAGGCTCCTCTGAGATGGGTCCAGATCCATAACCATGTCCAGTATATCTCCATAACTCTCCCTGAACAAGGGTATGTGATCTGGAGTGATCAGGGTCTGGATCCTCCTGATGTCTGATAAGTCTGGTTGGAAGAAGTGATAGGTGATGTTGCTTTTCTTTGGAGCCATAAGTGCTGAGACTGAGTAGAGTGCTGATGAAGATGCTGAGGAGTGGGCCACTGGCTGGCTAGTGCTAGTAACTGAAGTATATGGCTGACAAGCTGAAGCAAGTGCTGGTGGAGACAGGTCAAAACTGCAGATGGGGTCAAAACCAAAACCAGATGAACATGGATACCCTGAAACACAAATAAGCACATGTTAATATGATGCAATGAGTATGTATGCAAATGAAATGCAAGGGTTTGTGACTGAGCTGGATCTGATTAACTGCCTTGGTATAGATCCATGTGTGTTCAAGAATTCCAGATGGAGGTCTATAAATCCAGTAACCAGGGTGGGGGACTCAAATAAAGAGCCACAAGTCCAAGGTTTTAGAATCACAAGAACTGTCCAACATGGAGCATTCTTAACAAAGTCAAAGTAACAGGGTATTCTGAGGTCAAGGTACCTGCAAACCTGTAAACAGCCCAACCCCCTCACAGGTGGTGATCTAGAACAAGGATCCTCAGACTTGGATCAGTTATGAGAAGTGTAAACACTTCTAACCCGGAGGTACAGTGTTTACAATAACCATAACAATTCCTCCTCTAATTCACCTCAGTTTCTGAAGGTCAATACTAAAAGGTCATCCAGACTTAGCAGGCTTCCCAGATAGCCCTAGCATTGCAGGAAATCTGCAACACAGAGTTCTCAAGAAGAAACCCATATCTGAACCGTGTTTCATATTCCCGCACCAGACCGAAATGGAATGGGAAAGAATATGATTCACTCTAGCCTAGGTGTCACTCAGGTCCCAGGTATAGGACCTTAACTCTCAATGAATCACCCACCCACCAAAACAAGAAACCAGATCCAGCCAGCAACAATGACAGTATGATATATATATAAATGCAATAAAGAAAGCAGTAAAGTAACTGTACATAAAGCAATAAACAAAAATAAATGCAAGCACAAACAAGCACATAACACCCCAGTAAACACAAACCAAACAAGCGCTAGGAGGAACCCACAAAAAGAACCAGAAGCCCTGGTTGCAATATAAGGATCCCCAGCAGAGTCGCCAAGCTGTCGCTCCCGACAAATGAAACTGGTTCATATGAAGGTACAGACGCGAACGGTCGGCGAGGGGAACAGTGAGAACACACAGCCGTGGACTCACTGGAGATGAAAAGAGTCGCCAGCTAGGCATTTTTATCCCGGAGGAAAGGCAATGCTGCATAGGCCTGGAAAAAGATGGATAAGACGGTTGCGAACCAGAGAGACTGAGAAAGGGGGTTGGTTACAACCTGGGAAGGTATTAGCACCCAAATTGTCCGTCGTACTCGACGGGATCCACGCTTAAAAGATTTGTGTTTTAAAGGGGTAGTGTCAGTGCAATTTGTGTGTAAAAGAGCTGGAAAGCAAAATGTACAGGTGTTAGTGTAAGAGAAAAGTGAAGTATATAAGTGAAGTGTCAATGTAAGAACAGGAGTGAAATGCTCAAGGTCATGAGGCTAAAAGAATGAGGCTGGAAAGAGGGGGAATATACAGAGACTTTTGTTCGATAACTGTTAAGTTATGCCTACGTATCCTCTCGTGCAATGAGGAAGTCAGAACACCGTAGTTCGACCCAAAGAGACTGAAAGGTGAATTGACTGATGAACTGCTTGCTTGCCTATGCTCAAGTGTATGATCTGTCTGGCACAGATGCTGACTGTCTTGCATTAGACGGAAGAAGCGAGTTCTCGATTGTGAGTGAAGGTGATGAGAAAAGAATCCCGGAGGAGACGATTATTGTTTGTTTTTGAGTTTTCAGTCTTTTATTGCTTTTGAAAGTTTGTCATAGGATAATGAGCTTAAGTCTAAACCAATGGATTTAGTAAACTCATTACATCTTCCCTCTGTTTAGGGGTAATGAGAATACCTTAAGTGTGAAGTCAGATTCTCACACTTAATCACCTTTGGTGTAGGATTAAGATCATTAACCTACTTGTGATTATTTAGATGTTTTTGTGTTTTTGTTTAGTGTTGAGTAATGAGGTTAAGCCATAATCACGGATTAAACAGACTCATTACACCATCCTAAAAGAAGGATGATTGATGAGAATGTTTAAGCTGAGGAAAGCTCCTCAACTTAATCCATGATTAGGGATTAAACTCATGACAAAACAAGCCTTTATTAAGTGGATTTTAGATTAATGATATGATGATGAAGTGAATTTTATGGTTTGTAAGACAACTTGAGGGGGACTTGTCCATTAACACTAGGGTTAGTCCTTCTTAACCACTTAAGGAAGAATTAGAACCCTAATGCAAGGCCCAAGTTACAAGTGTGATGTCTTGATAATTATTAGATGGATTGATTAAGAGATTTAAACACATAAAGGGTTCAAGACTTAGGATTAAAGTTATACACTCCATCCTAAGAGAAGGATGCAGGCATAACCCTAAGCACAAAGTCTTAAAGCCTTTAGGGTTTAGTCCCTGATTATGAGGTGAGGAGGAGACTCAAAGAGAGACACAAAGGTGAAACTAAGGGGGAACTAAACAAAACCCTAATTCATTGTCATGCTTGGATGATCCTAAGGCTTGTGAGGTTTTCAAGAACAATCTTCAGAAGAACCACCAGGAAGCAGATGAACAGGATCAAGAGAAGCAAAGTGACTTGCTTCATTCAAGAAGTCAAGTCACTTGAAGAAAGAAAGTGGGAGGAAGAAGAATGAGCAAGCTCAACTCAAACACATACATAAATGCAGCAATGGATGCAAGAGAGATGAAAAGAAAAGTTGTGAGAAGTGAAGGCAAATTCACTTCTCAAGTTTACTTACCACCTGAAATGTTAGAAAGAAATGCAATGCAATGCAAGATGAGATGAAATGATATGATGCAAAGCAAGACCAGAAGCATGGTGATGATGAAAATGATGCCATGAGGTGCTGCAAACATGAGGCAAGACAATGGGGATGTTCATACAAGATCATGAATGCAAATGATGCAAGCTAAGGAGCATGAAAAAACATGAAAAGTTATGAATCATACAAGACAAATGACATGGCAAATATGTAATGCAATGATCAAACATGCTTTCTATATGTCTTAAGATGTCAAATGAATCACAAGAATGCACAAAATGCAAAGACAAGTCATGTTATGCAAGGAAATGTAAGAAGGATGCAAGAGAAAGCCCAAATTAGGGTTCATGGAATAAACATCAAACAAAAACCCAAAACAGAAGCAAACCTCATGATAAAAATGGAAAAATGCCACCCAAAGAAACCCTAGACCTATGATAAACCACTGCCCAAAGGGGAGCTCTCAACTCTCAACCAAACTCAAGATATGAATTTTACAAGTTATTAGGGTTTTTTAGGGTTCTTAACAAAAGAAATGCCAAACAATTTGAAAATGCAAGAACAATTCATGGCCTTTTTTATCCTTGAAAATACATGCTAAACACAAAACAATGCAAGAAGAATCAATGTCTCAACCTTCTCCAATAGGCAGAAATGAATTTTTGAATCCATGATCAAAATAATGCATAAAAAATGATTTAATTCAATGAAAAATTCTTAAAATGCATCAAGATCAAAAAAGAAATTTGGTTTGAAGGTTGGACAATGTTTCTAAATGTCTTAGAACATTTCATGAATTTTTTGATGATTTTTAAATACCTAAAAGTATTTTTAATTAATTAATTCCCATTAATCAATTAAAAATAATCTTTTAAATATTTAAAAATACTTTTTTAATGCTAAAAATAAAAACAAAAATATTTTTGTGTCATAAAAATTAATAAAACTCTGGAGAAAAAGTTTCATAATTTTTAAGAATTTTTAACTATTTTAAAATAATTATGCAAAATAAATGGAAAGAAAATGAATAAAAATAAATAAATGGAGAAGTAATCAGAAGGAGAGGCTAGGATTGCTTCTGGGTTCAAAAGTGTTGACCAGCGCGCATCTGGACGGCTGGGGTTGCATCTGAGTTAATTAGCCTAATTAATAATTAATTAAACTAATGAAAGAGATTAGGGCAAATCAAACTGATCCTGGCCTTCTATCCGCGCGCGAAGTCAAACAATTCTACGCAATCAATGGTTCAAATTCAAACTGACATTAATGACTGGATTAAGCCCTAATTACACTCAGGCTGCCGGAGAAGACTTCCGGTCGTCTTCTCCGGCGAGCACTTCCCCTGAAAAACTCCCATCTTCCTCAAAACGTATCAAAAATGAAATCTAAACACATAGAAATGAACCCCATGATCTCCTGAATCAAAACCCTAACCCCAAACAAATTTATTCTTCATCAATCGCATGAATCGAAAGCAAACATTTTTAGGGCAAACCAGTTTCAGAGTCAAATTAAATGCTCAAATCACAACCATTTTCAAAACCAATGGTACCAGAATGATCAGTGAAACAAATGGAACAAGTTTGTAACAAGAAAAATGATTTCTGGAAAAATTATTTTCGAGCTACCTGAGATTTGAAGCTTTCAGTTTAGGAACTTTCTGGCCACCTCTCCTTGTGCAATCCACCCCACTTGATCCCCAGATGATGTTTGAATGCTCAAATGGAGTTTAAGTTGGCTGGATAGTGAGATTCGACAGCTTCTGCTCAAGCTTGCTCAAAAATGGCAATGGAGTTTCAGGCACTTTCAGGTCATGGTGAGGGGTTGTTTGTGATCCTGAGGGTGAATGGAGAAGGTCTGTGGTGTTTGTTTGGATGTTTGTGGCTTGTGGAGAGAGATTCGATAGAAAATGCAGACTGAGGTGAAGAATGGTTATGGAGTGTTCAGGCTGTTTCAGGCTTGTGTTCTTGGTGCTGGGTGGTCTATGAAGTGTGTTGAGTTGGATGATGAAGAAAGTTTGAGTGTTTTCAGGCTGTGGAGAGGAATTCGAAGGAACTTGCAAAAGGGGAGTGTTTTGTGTATGTGGTGAATGAGTTGGTTTCAGCCTTGCTTGCCCTTATGTTTTGCTTGCAAATTGTCCACATAAACAAATCTGATTGGCTGGATGATGTGACTTGTGCTTTTGTGATTGGTAAGTTTGCTTTTGCCAAAAGTCAAAAATCTTGTAAGAGAAGCATGGGCTTGATACTAGGCAAGTACAAGGACTAGGGTTGGCGCAGCATGGCATGGAGAGAAGCTAGGGCTGGTTCAGCATCCAAGAAATCAAGTGGGTGAGATGTGATGATAGTTTTTGCAAGTTGCTTGCTTTATGGTTCACATGGAAAAATCTTGTTGCATAAGCCATGAAACATGAGGCACCTTGGTTCAAATCTGACTTTTAGAAGTTACATGATCATGTTAAGTGCATTAGAAGCCCATATGGTGACTGAATTGGCCTTGGAAGGAGAATTTGCAATTTTTGCCTTTGGTGCATAACTTGAAAATCAATGATTTTTGCTAACTTTGCCACACCATAACTTTTGATCCAAAAGGAATTTGATCATGTTCTTGTACTTTTTGAAGAGGGAAAGATGAGATCTACAACTTTCATGACCAAAGTTTTTCCATTTGAAGCCTTTTTGGGTCAAGAATCAAGGCTTGAAAAATGACCTAAAATGATGCATTCTTGAAAAGTCAACTATGCCCAAAAAGTCAACACTTGCAAAAACCCTAAATTCTTGATTCCTATGAACTTCAATCTTCTTCCATGATCAAATAAAGATCATATACACTCAAAATGATGAAGATCACCCATTGGTTGGGTCATTGGGGGCCTCAGATGCCCTGATTTTGCACTGACTTGTCTGAAAAGTCAACTCTTGATCAGATGACTTCCCCATGGAATTTCTTCATGAAAATTGATATGCATACTCCCTATACCATATAGAGATCAATGGAAACAAGAATGACCAAAAAGTTTGGAGTTATGGCCTCTGAAACCAAAACCCTAATTTTCAGTCAACTGTGCAGTTCAACTTGGCTCTGCATCCACTCAAACCCTAGCCCTTGTGATTCCTCTGCAATTTTGACTTTGAGGAGATGACATATGATGTAAGAACACACATGGACCTCTTTGAGTTGATTGGTAGCCTTTGGAGTGGCTCAAGATGCTTTGGGATTGCTCAGATCACAAACCCTAGGTGCAGATGCCCTGAAAACTATGCAGTGAATCAAAAATGAAATGTGAGATGATATGATTGTGTTTATGCATATGAGGATGATCACAAGCCATGGTGTGAATGGGTGAGGGCAAATTTGGGGTGTTTACAAAGGGCACTTTCTGCAAGGGTTTAGATTGGTTTATTTTAGTGATCAGTTTTTATCTTATTTAGAAAAAACGAAAATGAAGTTATTTTATTTTGAAAAACATTGCCATTTTATTTTTGTACAAAAAGAAAAATGAAAAACAGTGAGCGGAAAAGAAAAGACTCATTTGCAAAAGATGTCATGGTATTCATTAATTGATCTTTGCACAAAATACAAGATGGCCCGATTACAAAATGAGTCTTGACATCTTGGGCAAGATGCAAGACTTGATGCATGCTTTAAAAATACAGGAAATAATAATTACTCTGCAGGAGTAACCCTTATAATTTCCTGGGAAGACCAGTTAAGGACTTGGCTCCCCGGGATCCTTGGACGTATCCAGCTCTCCAGGTTGCGGTCGCTTTCCTCCTCGTCTTCCAAATTGTTCACAGCATCCGGGGTGAGCATTCCCCCGCTGACAAACTTGGGCTCCTTAGCAGCCTCTGATTGATCTTTTTGAGTTGGTCAGTAACCCAACCCAAATCGGTCTTCTTTCTTTTCCACGGGCAACAGCTTGCCCCATCCTTGGGCGGTACCTTCCTCAACAACCTTCCAGGCTTGCTGATACGATGTCATGGAAGTTCCCAGTACAGCAGATGCTTCATTAATGTTCAGGGCCTCAAACCCCTGGCTCATGGTTTCATGGATTTCTCCATCCATTTCTATGTACTTATACGTAGCCAGATGGCTAACAAAGATGTCTTCCTCCCCACAGATGGTGATAATCTGGCCTTCCCACTCGAATTTCAACTTCTGGTGAAGGGTAGACGTAACAGCGCCAGCGGCGTGGATCCAGGGTCTACCCAACAGACAGCTGTAGGCCGGCTGAATGTCCATCACATAGAAGGTAGTTTTGAAGGTCTGCGGGCCAATCATCACAGGCAAATCAATCTCCCCAAGCACTGATCTTTTGGAGCCATCAAATGCTCTCACCACCAAGTTACTTGGACGTAGTGCCAAGCCATCATACTCCAGCTTCACTAAGGCTTTCTTTGGTAGAACATTGAGTGATGACCTAGTGTCCACCAGTACATGAGATAGAACAGCACCCTTGCACTCCAAGGTGATATGTAAAGCCTTATTCTGGTTACGTCCCTCTGTTGTTAAGTCAGCATTGGTAAAGCCCAGTCCATGACTGGTGTTGACATTTGCCACCACAGTTTCTAGCTGATTAACAGTAATCTCCTCTGGCACGTATGTTGCGTGCAGGACTTTCAATAATGCATTCCTGTGAGCTTCAGAACACATCAACAGGGATAATATGGAGATTTTTGAGGGAGTTTGGTGAAGCTGATCCACCACCTTGTAATCACTCCTTTTTATGATTCTCATGAACTCGTCTACATCTTGTTCAAAAGATGTCTTCTGAGTTTCCTTGACAGTTGGCTCTTCAGATACCACACTCTTTCCTTTTGCTTTGGCAGCAGCTTCTGCTTCAACATTAGGTCTTTGAGTTTGTGAGGCAAAAAGGCGTCCGCTTCTGGTGAAGCCTCCGCCTCCCCCAACATTATCAACTTGTGGAGAAGAGGTTGATGAATCCAGAGTGATTTTCTCCCTGTTGCAGTAAAGATCAGAGCCATAATGCCAAGGTATGGCATTACTGCTTTCATAAGGAACGGGTCCAGGCACCGTATTGGTGACTGGACTGATTTCTGTAGAGGAAGGTACTGTAATAGTGTGCGGATCATAGTAAATTGTGACTGGTGACATGGCAGGAGGTACCACTGTTTGTTGTTGGAAATTGCTGTTGGGAGGAACATTTGATGGGTCATAGTAGATTGTAACTGCTGAGACATCGTCATTAATCTTTGCTGGTGTTGTAGAAGATTCTGCTAATAAAATGGATGTTGATGTTGTAGAAGAAATGGTTGTTGAAATCTGACTTGTTGAAGTGATGGACGGAGTGACTGCTAATGATATTGATGAATCGGTAGGAATGATTGTTGCTGCTGTTGTAGAAGAATCGGGAATTGTTGTTAAAGGAATTGCTGGGTTTGTAGGCGCCGTTGTTGAAATCTGAAGGATACCATCCTTAATAAGACCATCTATGCCGCTTCTCAAATTTTCACACCCGTTGACTGCAATGCTGCAGTATCCACAACCGAGCTCACACCCGGGAAACACTTGGCACTCTAGAAGCTGAGCTTTAATTTCGACCAAAGGTGTTCGAATCTGTGCAACACTGGTGATCAAGGTAGATGGTTTGTCTTCCTCAATGGCCTTAATCCTCGGCCCGCCATGATTAGGCATAGGATTTTTGTTGACATTTGGAGGAGATGCAAAGTTGAGGGCTTTAGAATCCACCAGATCTTGGACTTTCATTTGTAAGGCCCTGCATTTTTCAGTATTGTGACCAGGTGCATTGGAGTGGAAAGCACACCTGGCGTTGACATCATAATTCCTTGGGAGGTTGAGGGGATCTGGTGGTGCCAATGTCCTTAACTCAACCAAGTTAAGCTTCAGGAGTTGTGGCAATAAGGCAGCATAAGGCATTGGGATAGGGTCAATCACCCTGTTTGCCTGTGATGGTCTTTGTTGGAAGGGTCATTGTTGTTGATTGCTATTGTTGTTGTTGTAGGTTCTCTATTGCGGGTACTGAACTTGCTGTTGATAATGTGGTTGTTGTTGTTGTTGATATGCTGATTGCTGAGGAATCGGAGCTGGAATGGTGACAGCTGCTACGGATCTGTGACCATAATGAGGTCTGCCCCTGCTGGCATGAATGGAATTTGTCTCACCGGCTCTTCGGGGTCCCACAAAAGGCTTCCTGGGATTACTAGATGAACTTGCACCATTATCAGAAATTTTGCCCATTTTTAAAAGGCTTTCGATCCTTTCACCAGCTATGACGACATCAGCAAAGCTGGTAGAAGAAAAGGCAGCCAGTCTATCAATATATGTTCCTTGCAAAGTATTCATGAACATGTCCGCCATTTCTCTTTCCGACATGGGTGGTTGGACAGCAGCAGCAAGCTGTCTCCACCTCTGGGCATATTCTCTGAAGCTTTCTCTGGAAGACTGGGACATTCCCATCAGGAGGGTCCTGTTAGGAGCCATGTCCAGGTTATATTGATATTGTCTGATGAAGGCTTCAGCTAATTCCTTCCAGCATCTAACAATAGCTCTGGTTAGGTGTGAATACCACTCCCTTGAAGCCCCAGTCAGACTGTCTTCAAAGTAGAACATCCACAGCTTCTCATCCATAGTATAAGCTTTAAGTCTTCCCAGGAAAGACTGCAGGTGAGTTCGCGGACAGGAGGTTCCATTGTATTTCTCAAAGTACGGGGGTTTGAATTTGTGGGGACTTCTTACCCCATCCACTAGCCCCATGTCCATTACATTGAAGCCTAAGGAGTTCTGAGACTCCAAAGATCTCAACTTCTCAGCAATTTCATCTAACCTCCTATCATAGACTTCGTCTCCTGCTCCCATGACAGTAAACTGCTCCTCTTGGGGATCCTCTTGCAAGATTCTCCCCCCAGCAGTATTTCCTTGCACATTTCCCGGGATGTTGACTTCCGGATCTAGATGAGGTCCAAATACAGGTGGATTAACATGAGGCTGGCCCCTTTCATTATTGCTAATTCCTCCAGTTCCAGGATGAGGTTCCTCGGGAGTTTGTCTTTTTACACATGCCCTTAACCTTTCTTGACTCTGGGCCAAGCCAGTCATCACAGCCATGAATTGGGTCATGTGGTTTCTCATCTCCACTCTTTCATTAGCCATCTGAGTTTTGACCTCAGTCAGGTCCTGCTGTACTGGCTCCATTTGGATACCAGGAAGGTTGTTGCGAGTAGGGTACCGGTGCGTACGGTTGACAGGGAACACCCGGCGGCGAGCAATATTTCCTGAGATCACAACAAGGTTAGAAACAAAGATAATAACAAAACCTACAAAACAAAACAAAAGTTAGTATGCAATGCAGTATGCTTATTTGTTTTCCAAGGTATCCGGCGTGGTTCTTGGTTTTGACCTTTCCAGACCTCGAGGAAGATGCTTGATGTTGTTGAGAAAAGAAACACAATAAAAGCAAACTAATATATTACAAATGATGAACAATACATAGTTTGTTTTACAACACATGCCCCTGGAGGGTCAAAATACAACAAAAGAAAAGTACATAAAATGGAAATGAACAACAAGAAAAGAAATCAAACATCCAATCCAAACTCATCCTCCTTAACCTCCTTCAGAAGTGCCTCAGTTACTGGACCAGCTGGATGCTCTGTAATGGTCCTAATGAGGAGGTTCCTGGTGGCAATGGCAGTGGTCAACTTCTTGTGCCTGTCCTGATCCTTTGATCTCTTCAATCCAGCCCTAAGCTTCAACTCTGAAATCTCCTTCTGGGCTGCCAGCAAGGCTTCCTGCTGCTTCTTTTCATTGGCCTCTAACTGTTCAATTTTGGCTTGAGTTCTCTGATCTTCTTGAGTACGGGCTTCAGTGATCCTGACCCACCTAGCTTGACTTTCTTGCAGATAGAGCTCAGTCGTAGCCTTCTGAATCTTGGCCTCCTTACAGGCATTCCTCAATATTTTCTCCCCAGCTCTTGCTTTCCTGATGTAGTCCTCTGTCTTCTCAATTTTGGCCAGATGCTCCACCCTAAGCTTCTCCTACCTTTCAATGTCCAGACGACCATCACTCCTTTCCCAAAGGGTCTTCTTCAGAGCTTGAGACAGATTCTCATTCCTTTCCTTCAGTTTCTCAAATTCTTCCAGGCTGACAGTTGCTACTGGCTGTGCTGTAGATGGTCCAGGTATATCCTTAATGGTGAAAGGCATTCCAGTAATCTGAGCTCTAACATGGTGTAAACACCCCAAATTTGCCCTCACCCATTCACACCATGGCTTATGATCATTTCATAAGCATAAACTCAGTCATAGCATCTCATATCACATCTTTGATTCACTGCATAGATTCAAAGTCATCTGCACCTAGGGTTTGTGATCTGAGCAATCCAAGAGCTTCTTGAGCCACTCCAAAGGTCATCAATCACTTTAAAGGGGTCCATGTGTGTTCAAGTATCATATTATATCCTCTCAAAGTCAAGAATGTCAAAAAATCACAAGAACTGAAAATGGCATGGAAGCAGAGCCAGGTTTGACTGCACAGATGACCTAAAATTAGGGTTTTGGTTTCAGAGGCCATAACTCTAAATGTTTTGGTCATTCTTGTTTCTATTGGTCTCTATATGGTATGGGGAGTATGCATATCAATTTTCATGAAGAAATTCCATGGGGAAGTCATCTGATCAAGGGTTGACTTTTCAAGCAAGTCAGTGTCAAATCAGGGCATCTGAGGCCCCCAATGACCCAACCAAAGGGTGTTCTTCATCATTTTGATTGTATATGATCTTTATTTGATCATGGAAGATGTTGGAAGTTCACAAAATTGAAGAATTTCAAGTCTTTTGCAAAGTTGACTTTTTGGGCAAGTTTGACTTTTAATGAAATTGTCATTTTAGGCAACTTTTTCAACCTTTACTTTTTGATTCAAAAAAGCTTCAAATGGAAAAACTTTGGTCATGAAAGTTGTATAATGGATCATTCCCTTTTCAAAAAGTACAAGAACATGACCTAATTCATTTTGGATCAAAAGTTATGGTTTGTCAAAGTTGGCAAAAATCACAAAATTTCAAAGTTTCCACCAAAGATGCAAAGTTGCAAATTCACTTCTCAAGGCAAATTAAGTCATCAAATGCATTTCTAAACTTCACCACATGATCACACAAGTCCTAAAAGTCAGATTGCACCCAAAGAATCACATGTTTTATGGCTTATGGATCAAGATATTTCATAAAGATCAAAGGCAAGGCAAGTTGCAAAACTCATCATAAGACACAACCCACTTGCTTGCTAGCCTGCTGAGCCACCCTAGGCATCTCCCCTCATCATGCTGCGCAGGACACACTCCTTTTCCTTGGCTAGAAAGTAGCCCATACTTCTCTTACACCAACTTTGACATTTTGGCAAAAGGACCCATACCAATCAATAAAGCACAGATCACTTCATCTGACCAATGGCAATTGTTTATACAAAGAAAAAGCAAGCCAAAGCAACTACAACACAAGCCGGAAACACTCCACAACTCAGCATTCTCATTTTCCACCTCTTGAGCAAGAGCATTCTAAACTCATCACACAGGCCACAAACACACAAACAAACTTCATAAACCAACTCAACACATCTTCCTGGTCACAAAGCACCCTTCAAAACAGCCTGAAACTCAAAGAATCAAAAACACGATCACCACCTGCCATTGAACAGAACTCCTTCCATCTCTCAAACCAGCCATTGCAAACTTCAAACAAACATTGCAAGCTTCTTAGGGGGGTTATTGGAGTGCATTTGAGCCAAAGAAACAGCCAGAAAGCTCCTGAATCAAAAGCTTCAGTTCAGGTAGTCAACTCAAAACTTTTTTCCAAAAACGTGTTTTTAAGTTCTTAATAGCTTCTATGCACTCCCCTGATCATGAATATGTGCTTACTTTTTAAAATGGTTGAGAAACCAGGATGTATGCACTGTCTGAAACTTTTGCCCTAAAAAATGTTTTGATTCGATTCGTTTGATTGATGAAGAATAAATGAGATTTGAGTGGGGGGTTTGATTTGGTTTGACATGGGGATGATTTCTGGGCTTTTAGTTTTCATTTTAGTGAAGTTTGGAGGATTTTAGAGATTTTCAGGGAGGGAGGTCACCGGAGAAGACGACCGGAGCTCGTCTCCGGTGACCTGAAAGTGATTAAGTAGTAATTAGGGTTAGGGCACCAGGTTTGAATGTGAGCCACTGGATCTTGTTTCCCGCGCGCGTTTGGAAGGCTGAGATCATGTCATTAGTATTAATTAGGTTTAATTTAATTAATTAAGTGAGATTAGTTCAGTTTGAATATGGACCTTAGGATCACGCGCCAAGTCAACAGGTCTTTCCCCAGAATCAATCCTGGCTCTCCATTGCGTTTACTTTTCATTTTTATTAATATTAATTCATTTCTTTTGTTTTATTTTGTACATTTATTTTAAAATAGCAAAACCTTTTCAAAAATTCTGAAAAATTTTATACAAACTTTAATTTAATTTCAGAAACCAAAAACATTTTTATTTTTATTTTTTGCATTAAAAAATATTTTTAAATCATTTAAAAGTTTATTTTTAAATAATTAATGAGAATTAATTAATTAAAAATACTTTTAGGTATTTAAAAATCACCAAAAAATTCATGAAACCTTCATAATCATTTAGAAACATTGTCCAACCCTCAAACCAAATTTCTTTTTTGATCTTGATGTCTTTTGAGAATTTTTCATGGAATTAAAATCATTTCAAGGCATTATTTTGATCCAAACTTCAAAAAATCATTTCTGCCTAGCCATTGAGAGTTGGACTTTGATTCTTCTTGCATTGCATTTTGTTTAGCATGTAGTTTGTGAGATTAAATTGGCATGATTTGATCTTTCATTTTCCATTTGTTTGGCATTTTTCTTGTTAAGGTACCCTAAAAACCTAGAAATTTTAGGAAATTCATAACTCTAATTAGGTTAAGAGTTGGAACCTCTCCTTTGGGCAGTGAGTTAGTATAGGTTTAGGGTTCCTTTAAATGCATTTTCAATTTTTTTTATCTAGATGTTTGCATCTGATTTTGGTTTTTGTTTGATGCATTGATCATAAACCCTAATTTGAGCTTCCATATGCATCCATCTTGCATTTGCTTGCATACCTTGACTTGCCATAGCATTTTGTGCATCCATTTGGTTCATTTGACATTTTAAGACATATTATAAGCATGTTTGACCATTGCATCATGTATTTGCCATGTTGTATGTCATGTGCATCTCATAACCTCTCATGTATGATCATGGTTCTTAACTTGTTTCATTTGCATCCATAAGTTTGTATGATCATCCCCATGCCTTGTTTCATGTTTGAATCATCTCATAGCATCATTACCATCTCATGTATGCTTCTGGTTTTGATTTGCATCATGCCATTTCACTTCATTTTGCATTGCATTACATTTGTTTCACTAACTTTTCAGGTGGTAAGTCACTTTGAGAAATGAATTTGCCTTCACTTCTCACATTTTCTTTTCATCTCCTTTATGCATCCATGCTGCATTTTGTTATGTGTTTGTGATTGAGCTTGCTCATTCTTTTTTTTCTTACTTTCTTTCCTCAAGTGACTTGACTTCTTGAATGAAGCAAGTTGCTTTGCTTCTCCTTGCTCCTTTCATCTGCTTCCTGGTGGTTCCTTTGAAGATTTCTTTCTTAAACCTCACAAACCTTAGGAACAACCAAGCATGACAATGATTAGGGTTTTGATTAGTCTCCCCCACTTAGTTTTACCTTTGTGCCTCTTTGAGTCTTCTCTCCCCATCTCATAATCAGGGACTAAACCCTAAAGGCTTTAAGGCTTTGTGATTAAGCTTATGCCTGCATCCTTCTATTAGGATGGAGTGTATAACTTTAATCCTAAGTGTTAAACCCTTAATGTGTTTAAATCTCTTAATCAATTCACTTAATAATCATCAAGACATCACACTTGTAACTTGGGCCTTGCATTAGGGTTCTAATTCTTCCTTAATTGGTTAAGAAGGACTAACCCTAGTGTTAATGGACAAGTCCCCCTCAAGTTGTCTTACAAACCATAAAATTCACTTCATCATCTCACCATTGAATAAAATCCACTTAATCAAAGGCTTGTTTTGTCATGAGTTTAATCCCTAATCATGGATTAAGTTGAGGAGCTTTCCTCAGCTTAAACATTCTCATCTATTATCCTTCTATTAGGATGGTGTAATGAGTCTGTTTAATCCTTGATTATGGCTTAACCTCATTACTTAACACTAAACAAAAACACCAAAAACATCTAAATAATCACAAGTAGGTTAATGATCTTAAACCTACACCAAAGGCGATTAAGTGTGAGAAGCTGACTTCACACTTAAGGTATTCTCATTACCCCTAATCAGAGGGAGGATGTGATGAGTTTACCAACCCATTGGTTTAGGCTTAAGTTCATTAATTTATGACAAACTTTCAAAAGCAATAAAAGACTGAAAACTCAAAAACAAACAATAATTGTCTCCTTCGGGATTCTTTTCTCATCATCTTCACTCATAAACGAGAACTTGCTTCTTCCGTCTAATGCAAGACAGTTTGCATCTGTGCCAGACAGATCATACACTTGAGCATAGATAAGTAAGAAGTTCACAAGAGGATACGTAGGCATAACTTAACAGTTATCGAACAAAAGTCTTTGTATATTCCCCCCTCTTTCAGTTTTATTCTCTAAATCTCATGATCTTGAGTATCTTATTCCTGTTCTTACACTGACACTGTACATTTATACACTTCACATTTCGTTTACACTGACACCTGTACATCCTTTTCCAGCTCTTTTATATACAGATTGCACTGACACTACCCTTTTAAAACACAAATCTTTCAAGCGTGGATCCCATCGAGTACGGCGGACAATCTGGGTGCTAATACCTTCCCAGGTTGTAACCAACCCCCTTTCTCAGTCTCTCTGGTTCGCAACCGTCTTATCCATGTCTTTCCTAGGTTTATGCAGCATTACCTTTCCTCCGGGATAAAAATGCCTAGCTGGCGACTCTATTCATTCCCTGTGAGTTAACTACTGTGTGTCCTCACATCCTCCTTTCGCCGACCGTTCGCGTCTGTACCCCATTTGACCCGGCTTCATTTGGTGGGAGCGACAGCTTGGCGACTCTGCTGGGGATCCTTATACTGTAACCAGGGCTTCTGGTTCTTTTTGTGGGTTCCTCCTAGCGCTTGATTGATTTGTGTTTACTGGGGTGTTATGAGCTATCTGTGCTTGTATTTGTATTTATTTTTGCTTCATGTACAGTTGTTTTATTGCTTTCTTTATAGCTTTACATATATCATACTGTCATATTGTTCTGGCTGGATCTGGTTTTGTTGCTTTGGTGGGTGGGTGTTCTATTGAGAGTTAAGGTCCTATACCTGGGACCTGAGTGACACCTAGGCTAGAGTGGTTCTTGTTCTTTCCCATTCCATTTCGGTCTGGTGCGGGAATATGAAACACGGTTCAGATATGGGTTTCTTCTTGAGAACTCTGTGCTACAGATTTCCTGTAGTACTAGGGCTATCTGGGAAGCCTGCTAAGTCTGGATGACCTTTAGTATTGACCTTCAGAAACTGAGGTGAATTAGAGAAGGATCTTTTATGGTTATTGTAAACACTGTACCTCCGGGTTAGAAGTGTTTACACTTCTCATAACTGATCCAAGTCTGAAGATCCTTGTTTTAGAACATCACCTGTGAGGGGGTTGGGCTGTTTACAGGTTTGCAGGTACCCTTGACCTCAGCATACCCTGTTACTTTGTTTTGGTTAAGATTACTCCATGTTGGAACAGTTCTTGTGATTTTTAACCCTGGACATGTGACTCTTTATTTGAGTCCCCCACCTTGGTTACTGGACTTATGAACCTCCATCTAGATTTCTTGAACATACATGGACTTATATCAGAGCACTTGATCAGATCCAGCTCAGTCACAAACCCTTGCATATCATTTGCATACATCATCATTACATCATTTTAACATTTGCTTATTTGTTTTTCAGGGTATCCATCATATATTTTGGCTTGGTTTTGACCCTTTCATCAGCATAGACCTATCTTCATCAGTATCCACTTCAGCTATCAGCTACCTGCTTCAGTCACCTGTATCACCAGTCTCAGCCTGTCAGTGGCCCATCCTCAGTTTTATTCTCCATCATCAGCATCTGTCTCAGTTCTTCTTCAGCAACATGGCACCTAAGAAGAGTAATATCTCCTACCACTTCTTTGAGCCTGAGTTGGCTAGCATCAGGAAGATTCAAACCCTGATTACTCCAGACCATATACCACTATTTAGAGAACACTATGGGGGCATACTTGATGTGGTTATGGATTTGGACGCTTCACAGAGAAGCCTGATTCATACTTGCCTGCAGTTCTATGATCCCCCTCTGAGGTGCTTCACCTTTCAGGATTTTCAGTTGGGACCTTTATTGGAGGAGTATTCATCATTGGTTGGTGTACCTATCAGGGGTGGAGTCCCTTTCAACCCTGAGATGGCTTTTCCAAGTAATGAAGAAGTGGCAAGGGCATTGTATCTGGAACCTTGTCTGATTGGGCAGAATATGACTACTAAGGCTGGAATCTCTGGTCTACATTTGGATTTCTTGACTTCTCAGGCCACCCTGAAGGCCTCCTCAGGAGAATGGAAGGCAGTCTGTGCTTTGTTGGCCCTTAGCATATATGGGGTCATACTTTTTGCAGATGAGCCTAAGTTTGTAAGCAAGAATGTAATCCATCTTTTCATCCTGAGGAACCCAGTGCCCACCTTACTGGGAGACTTCTACTACTCTGTTCACCAAAGGAATGAAAAGCAAAGGGGAAGATTAGTGAGGTGTTGTGCTCCTTTATTCCATACTTGGCTGCTCAAGCACTTTCCAAATACTGATGCATTCTTGAACCCTCACCATCAAAGGAACTGGGCTAGGAGACTTGTTGCTTTAACCTCAGATGATATCAGGTGGTGCACTCAGAGCACCAAGGGCAGAGACATCATTACAAGTTGTGGGCAGTTTCCCAATGTACCTTTGATAGGAGTAAAAGGTTGCATAAACTACAACCCTCTGCTATTCAAAAGACAACTGGGCTATGCATTGGTCCACACACCTAGAGCACAGGATCTGACTGAAACCCTTTACTGTGAGATTAAGCCTAATCTGGCTATTGTCAGGCAAGCATCCTGGGCTTGGGATAATGTTCAGACTAAAGGGGTGACCATTCTTGGAAGATGCAACAATGTGGCCTCAGCTCAGTACTATGAGTGGTCTCATGCCATGGCTCAAGTTTCTGGGATGCCCTTCGCCCTTGAAGATGTACCAGGACCCTCCACAGCACCACCTCCAGCAACTGTCAGCTTAGAGGAGTTTGAGAAGCTGAAAGAGAGAAATGAGAATTTGACTCAGGCTCTACAGAAGACCCTCTGGGAGAGGAGTGATGGTCGACTGGACATTGAGAGGTTAGAAAAGCTAAAGGTGGGGCATCTAGCCAGGATTGAGAAGTCAGAGGACTATATCAAGAAGTCAAGGGCTGGAGAGCAGATCTTGAAGAATGCCTGCAAAGAAGCTCAGTTCCAAAAGGCCAGGACTGATTTGTATCTGAAGGAGAGTCAAGCTAGGTGGGTCAGGATCACCGAAGCTCGTACTCAGGAGGATAAAAGGACTCAGGACAAGATTGAGCAGCTGGAAGCTAGTGCAAAAGAGCAACAGGAAGCCCTGGCAGCAGCCCAGAGAGAGATCTCAGAGTTGAAGATTAAAGCTGGTGTGAAGAGGTCAAAGGACCAAAGTCAACACAAGAAGCTAACTGCAGCTGTTACTACCAGGAATCTCCTTATCAGGAATCTTACAGAGCATCCAGCTGATCCTGTGACTGAAGCACTTCTCAAGGAAGTTCAGGAGGATGAGTTTGGTCTTGGTGTTTAACTTTTGCTTGTTGTTGCTTTCGTTGCATGTACTTTTCTTTATGTTGTATTTTTGACCCCCCAGAGGGCATGTTTTGTAAAAAGAAACAAACTATGTATCATGTACTTTTGTAATATATTCATTAGTTTGTTTTATCTGAGTTCTTTCAAAGCAACATCACAAGCATCTTCCTCAAGGGTCTGGAAAGGTCAAAACCAAGTGCCAAGCCGGAAACCTTGGAAACAAATAAGCATACTGCATTGCATACTAACCTTTTGTTTTGTTTTGTAGGGTTTTGTTTTATTGTTACTAACTCTGTTGTGACTTCAGGAACTATTGCTCGGCGTCGGGTGTTCCCACTCAACCGTCCACACAGATATCCCACCCGTAACAATCTTCCGGGTATACAGATGGACCAGGTACAGCAGGACCTTACAGAGGTCAGGAACCAAATGGCCAATGAGATATTGGAAATGAGGAATCAGATGACACAATTTATGGAGGTGATGAACAATATGGCTCAAAGCCAAGAGAGATTAAGAGCACTGGTAGAGAGGCAGAATCAGGAAGATCCCCATCTAGGGACTGGTGGGACAAGCAACAATGAGAGGGTTCAGCCTCATATCAACCCACCTGTATTTGGACCCCACCTTCATCCAGAGATCAACATCCCTGCTAATGTACAAGGGAATGCTACTATAGGCAGAGTGCTGCAAGAAGACCCCCAGGAAGATCAGTTCACAGTGATGGGAGCTGGGGATGAAGCCTATGACAGAAGGCTAGACGAAATTGCTGAATAATTAAGGTCCTTAGAGTCTCAAAACTCTTTGGGTTTTGATGTTATGGACATGGGCTTAGTGGACGGGGTCAGGATTCCCCATAAGTTTAAACCGCCGTGCTTTGAGAAGTACAACGGAACTTCCTGTCCACGGACCCACCTGCAATCCTTTCTAGGGAGGCTGAAGGCATATACCATGGACGAAAAGCTATGGATGTTTTATTTTGAGGATAGCTTAACGGGAGCTTCAAGGGAATGGTACTCTCATCTGACTAGAGCAACCATCAGATGTTGGAAGGATTTGGCAGAAGCCTTCATTAGACAATACCAGTATAATTTGGATATGGCTCCCAACAGGACCCTCCTGATGGGGATGTCTCAATCATCTAGAGAAAGCTTCCGGGAGTACGCCCAGAGGTGGAGACAGCTTGCTGCTGCTGTCCAGCCACCCATGTCAGAGAGGGAGATGGCTGATATGTTTATGAACACCCTCCAAGGGACATACATTGACAGGCTAGCTGCCTTTTCTTCTACCAGCTATGCAGATGTCGTTATAGCTGGAGAAAGAATTGAGAGCCTATTAAAGATGGGCAAAATTTCTGACAACGGTGCCAGCTCGTCCAGCAACCCAAGAAAGCCTTTTGTGGGCCCAAAAAGAGCTGGTGAGACCAATGTTATCCATGCCAGCAGGGGCAGACCCCAATATGTTCATAGGTCTGTGGCAGCAGTCACCATTCCCGCTCCAATTCATCCACAACCAGCTTATCAACCACAGCAACAAAATTATCAGCAACAAACTCAGTATCCTCCTCAGAGAAACTACAACAACACCAGCAACAACAATCAGCAAAGACCATATCAACAGAGACCATCTCAGGCCAATAGGATGATCGATCCGATCCCTATGCCCTATGCCACATTATTGCCACAAATCCTGAAACTCAGTTGAGCTAAGGACATTGGCACCTCCAGATCCTGCCAGTCTGTCCAGAAATTATGACGCCAGCGCCAGATGCGCTTTTCACTCAAATGCGCCTGGCCACAGTACAGAAAAGTGTAGGGCTTTACATATGAAGGTACAGGATTTAGTGGATTCCAAAGCTTTAAACTTTGCACCACCACCAAATGTTAACAAGAACCCTATGCCACACCACGGAGGACCCAGAATCAATGCTATTGAAGAAGACAAGCCGTCTTACTTGATAACCAGTGTGGGTCAGATTCGGACACCCTTGGTAGAGATTAAAGCTCAACTCCTTGAATGTCAAATGTTCCCGGGATGTGAGCTAGGATGTGCTTATTGCAACATTTCAGTGAATGGGTGTGATAACTTGAGGGATGGCATAGATGGTCTCATCCAGAGTGGCTTGCTTCAAATCACAACATCAATACCTACCAATCCAGCAATCTCCTTAACAACAATTCCCGAGTCTCCTACAACTGCAACAACCATTGTTCCAAACAACTCTTCAATCTCATCAACAAATGCTTCATCTGTTACTTCAACGGACCAAATATCAACAAACATCCCTTCTACAACTTCAGCACCCCTTCATTCAGAATCTCCTACAACAACAACACCCATCCTTCCAACAATGTCTCCTACAACTTCAATAGCAAGCGTCTCAACAGTTACAATTTATTATGATCCTGCCAATGATTCTACCTACAACTCACAAAATGCCACTCCTATCAGAGCACCAGTCACAATATACTATGATCCACAGACTATCATGGTCCCTTCTGCAGCTGCCATCAGTCCAGTCTCTATCACAGTGCCTGGACCAGTACCTTATGAAAGCAGTAATGCCATCCCTTGGCATTACGGCTCCGATCTATACTGCGAAGGACAGAAAATCACTCTCGAATCATCAACTTCTTCGCCACAAGTAGACAATGTGGGGGGAGACGGAGGCTTCACTCGAAGCGGACGTCTCTTTGCCCCGCAAATCCAAAGACCCACTGCTGAAGCAGAAGCTGCTGCCAAGGCAAAAGGGAAGAGCATGGTGCAAGAAGATCAAGCTGCTAAAGAAGCTCTGAAAACCCCTTTTGATCAAGAGGTTGATGAATTCATGAGAATCATCAAGAAAAGTGATTACAGGATAGTGGACCAGCTTCACCAGACACCTTCCAAGATCTCCATTCTATCATTGCTTATGTGCTCCGAGGCTCATCGGAACGCACTACTAAAAGTCTTGCACGCAGCTTATGTGCCAGAAGAGATCACCGTCAATCAGTTGGAAGCTGTGGTTGGAAATGTTAATGCTAGTAATGGACTAGGATTTACCAACACTGATTTGACTACGGAAGGCCGCAATCATAGCAAGGCTTTGCACATTACCATGGAGTGTAAGGGTGCGGTTCTTTCCCATGTGCTGGTAGACACAGGATCATCCCTCAATGTCTTACTAAAAAAGGCCCTTGTGAAGCTGGAATATGAAGGATTGGCATTACGTCCCAGTAACTTGGTAGTGAGAGCCTTTGACGGCTCTAAGAGATCAGTTCTGGGAGAAATTGAGTTGCCTATAACGATTGGCCCACAAACTTTCAAAACGACCTTCTACGTGATGGACATTCAGCCTGCCTACAGCTGTTTGTTGGGTAGACCATGGATTCATGCCGCTGGCGCAGTTACGTCTACCCTTCACCAAAAGTTAAAATTCGAGTGGGAGGGCCAAGTCGTTACTATTTGTGGAGAGGAAGATATTTTTGTTAGCCATCTGGCTACATATAAATACATTGAGATGGATGGGGAGATCCACGAAACGATGAGTCAAGGGTTTGAGGCCCTGAATGTTAATGAAACATCTGTTGTACCTGGAACCTCAATGACATCTTATCAACAAGCCCGGAAGGTTGTTGAAGAAGGGACTGCCCAAGGCTGGGGCAAACTGTTGCCTGTGGAGAAGAAAGAGGATAGATTTGGGTTGGGTTACAAACCAACTCAACAAGATCAAGCGGAGGCTGCTAAAGAGCCCAACTTTGTTAGTGGGGGGATGCTCACCCCTGATGCTGTCAACAACTTGGAAGATGAGTCGGAAGATGACCGCAACCTGGAAAGCTGGATTCGTCCAAGGATCCCGGGGAGCAGTATCTCAAACTGGTCTTCCTAGGAAATTATAAGAGTTACTCCTGCAGAGTAATTATTATTTCCTGTATATTTTAAGCATGCATCAAGTCTTGCATCTTGCCCAAGATGACAAGACTCATTTTGTAATCGGGCCATCTGTAATTTTTGTGCAACAAGATTAATCAATGAAATATCAGACATCTTTTGCAAACGAGTCTTTTTCTTCTTTTCCGCTCACTATTTTTTCCATTTTTCTTTTTGTACAAAAAATAAATGGCAATGTTTTCAAAATGACAACTTTATTTCACTTTTCTAAACAAGATTAAAATCAATCACTAAAATGAACAAACTGAACCCTTGCAGAGAATGCCTTCCAGACCGCACCGACAACAACACGGCTACGACTTCGTATGACTTTGACAATCCAATCAATCAAGCTGATGAAGGGGTTGAAGAAGATTACGAGCTTCCTGAAGAGTTAGCTAGGCTGTTGAAACAAGAGGAGAAAGTTATTACTCCTCATCAGGAGGAGGTAGAAACGATTAATCTTGGTACAGATGAAGATGTGAAAGAAGTCAAAATTGGGGCCTGCTTACAAGACTCAGTGAAGAGACAACTGATTGACCTGCTTCAGGAATATGTGGATGTGTTTGCTTGGTCTTATCAAGATATGCCAGGGTTGGACACCGACATTGTTATGCACAAGCTGCCTTTAAGAGAAGAATGCCCACCGGTTAAACAGAAACTGCGTCGTACTCGTCCAGATATGGCAATGAAGATCAAGGAAGAGGTGCAAAAGCAGTGGGACGCCGGGTTCCTTGCTGTAGCTAGCTATCCACCGTGGGTTGCTAATATTGTGCCTGTGCCTAAGAAAGACGGTAAAGTAAGGATGTGTATTGACTACCGGGATCTGAACAGAGCCAGCCCGAAAGATGATTTCCCATTACCTCACATTGATGTATTGGTGGATAATACGGCTCAGTTCTCGGTATTCTCCTTCATGGACGGATTTTCAGGATACAACCAAATCAAAATGTCACCTGAAGACATGGAGAAGACAACCTTCATCACACCCTGGGGCACGTTCTGTTACAAGGTGATGCCATTCGGGTTGAAGAACGCTGGTGCAACATATCAACGGGCTATGGTGACATTATTCCACGATATGATCCATAAAGAAATCGAATGTTATGTGGATGACATGATTGCCAAGTTCCTCACTGAAGAAGACCACCAGGTGAATCTGCTGAAGCTATTCAAGCGTCTGAGGAAGTACCAACTAAAGCTGAACCCCAACAAGTGCACATTCGGGGTGCGATCTGGTAAGATGCTGGGCTTTATTGTAAGCGAGAAAGGGATTGAAGTTGACCCTGATAAAGTCAAAGCCATTCAAGAAATGCCTGCACCAAAGTCTGAAAAAGAAGTTCGAGGGTTTCTAGGACGATTGAACTACATTTCACGGTTCATATCTCACCTTACAGTAACCTGTGAACCTTTGTTCAAGCTGTTGAGAAAGGAACAGACGGTCAGGTGGAACGAAGACTGCCAGAGGGCTTTTGACAAGATCAAGGAGTACTTGCAAGAACCTCCAATCCTTATGCCTCCAGTGGAAGGAAGACCTTTAATAATGTACTTGACAGTATTAGAAGAGTCGATGGGGTGTGTGCTAGGCCAGCATGACGAGTCTGGTCGAAAAGAGTATGCAATTTACTAACTGAGCAAAAAGTTTACCGACTGTGAACAACGTTATTCACTGCTCGAGAAAACTTGCTGTGCTTTAGCGTGGGCTGCTCGCCGACTGAGACAGTATATGTTGACCCACACCACTTTATTGATTTCAAAGATGGACCCAGTTAAGTACATTTTTGAGAAGTCAGCTCTTACCGGACGGGTTGCAAGATGGCAAATGATTCTCATGGAATATGACATCCAGTACACCTCTCAGAAAGCCATCAAGGGCAGTGTATTGTCTGAATATCTTGCTGAGCAACCCATTGATGATTACCAGCCTATGAGATTTGACTTCCCTGATGAAGACATCATGTTCATAAGAGCGAAAGATCGTGAAGAGCCTGTTCACACTGAAGGGCCTGACCCAGAAGAAGAATGGACTATGATGTTTGATGGGGCTGTTAATATGAATGGTCGTGGTGTTGGTGCAGTACTCATTACACACAAAGGAGTTCACATGCCTTTCTCGGCAAAGCTCACTTTCAACTGCACTAACAACGAAGCTGAATACGAAGCTTGCATTATGGGTCTTGAGGAAGCCATTGACCTCAGGATCAAGACATTGACTGTATTCGGAGATTCAGCTCTGGTAGTTAATCAAACCAACGGCAAATGGTACACGCACCAGGATCATCTGATACCTTACAGGGATTATACAAGGAGGTTATTGACTTTCTTCACAACGGTCAAGCTTGAGTATATCCCTCGGGACGAGAATCAGTTTGCAGATGCTCTGGCTACCATTTCATCTATGATCAAAGTTCAAGCTGTCAACTTTGTACCTCAGATTTCAGTCTCTAGGCTTGACAGACCAGCATATGTATTTGCAGCGGATATTGTCAAAGATGACAAGCCTTGGTTCCATGATATTAAGTGTTTCTTGGAGGATCAAACATACCCACCTGGGGCATCTTCCAATGACAAGAAGACTTTGAGAAGGCTTGCTGGTAGCTTCTTTCTGAATACTGATGGTTCCTTGTACAAGAGGTACTTTGATATGGTACTCCTCAGATGCGTTGATAGGGCAGAAGCAGACCTGTTAATGCACGAGGTACACGAAGGATCCTTTGGTACCCATGCTGGAGGACATGCCATGGCCAAGAAGTTGTTGAGATCAGGCTATTACTGGATCACAATGGATGCCGACTGTTGTGCCTACGCCAGAAAATGCCATAAATGCCAGATTCATGCGGAAGGTGCATGTGCCTCCCAATCCTTTGAATGTGATGTCATCACCTTGGCCCTTTGCTATGTGGGGCATTGATATGATCGGCAAGATTGAACCGACTGCTTCAAACGGCCACAGATTCATCCTGGTTGCCATTGACTATTTCACCAAGTGGGTTGAAGCAGCCTCATATGCAAATGTTACAAGGCAAGTGGTATCCAGATTCCTGAAGAGAGATATCATCTGTCGGTATGGAGTGCCCGAGCGAATCATTACTGATAATGGTTCCAACTTGAACAACAAAATGATGGCTGAGCTGTGCCGGGACTTCAAGATCCAACACCATAATTCTTCACCTTACAGGCCAAAAATGAACGGCGCTGTTGAGGCAGCTAATAAGAATATCAAGAAGATTGTGCAGAAGATGGTAATTACGTACAAAGACTGGCATGAGATGCTACCATTTGCCTTGCATGGGTACCGCACGTCAATCAGAACATCCACTGGGGCAACACCGTATCAGCTTGTGTATGGTATGGAAGCAGTCCTACCTATTGAAGTTGAATTACCCTCTCTACGGGTACTGATGGATGTTAAGCTTAACGAAGCAGAATGGGTTCGGTCCCGATACGAACAACTGAGTCTGATTGAAGAGAAAAGATTGGCTGCAATCTGTCACGGGCAGTTATATCAGAAAAGAATGAAGAGAGCCTTCGATCAGAAAGTCAGGCACCGAGAGTACCAAGTCGGAGATCTTGTGCTGAAAAGAATCCTCCCTCCTCATACAGACCACAGGGGCAAATGGACTCCGAACTATGAAGGACCATTCGTGGTAAAGAAAGTTTTCTCTGGTGGAGCACTGATGCTCAGCACCATGGATGGTGAAGACTTCCCGTCCCCTGTGAATTCAGATGCAGTTAAAAAATACTTCGCGTAAAAATGACCCGCTGGACATAAAAACAGAATGTAAGTCCAGGAAAAAATAGGGCATCCCGGCGAGTCAAAAACATAATAAAAGACTCGGGCAAAAATAAGGGAAAATAAACAAAAGATGTACACCCGCTGAGTTGAGAAGCCGCATTGGACAACTCAGGCAAGAATGGGTATCCCGATGGATTGAAAACCCGAAAGGGCGATCCATGCAAAATAAGGGAATAAGCGAACAACTGCACTCTGAATTCGTCTGTATCACTTACAACTTGGTGAGCTTCGAAAGGATCGAGCTTCTGTCAGAATCAGCCTTCTTTAGAAAGCAAGACGAGAAGAACGTCAAAAGTCATACGAGTCATAGCAAGAGGGAAGCTCCTTAAAGCGTCGTCAACATTGCCAGCATTTTTGTTTCTCAATTTGTAACAATCTCCTCATTTCAGGGGATATGTTTCTTTGACTGTATCTTGCCAATTCAGGGCATATGAATTAATAAAAACAGATTTTCAGTCAAGTTTCACCTCGTACACTTCATTTTATTTGCAAAGAATGTCTGATGTCTTTAAAATACTGATTGCATAAATACAGATGCGTATCTTCAAAAATTACGTGCTTGCAGGAAATATATTTATTCCCGGGAGTGTCTAACTCCTATGACGGAATCCGATAGGGGATACCTTGGGATCACTTGTGCGTCTCTTGTCTTTGCAGGATTGCAGGTATTCAAAGCGCAACATGGGGCATGTAAGCTTCATCCCAGCAAGCTAGCCAATCAACACTCAGTCTTAGCACTCAAGGTGTTTTCTCCCCAGCTGAGTTGCCACTTGTTACTTCTCCCAACCGAGTTGCCGATCATTCTTCCTCAGCCGAGCACAAACGCCAGGGAACTGCTTCCCCACAGAGTCTCAGCCTCTATCCAGAAGAACAACACACGAAGGAATCACAACAGAGTGAAGAAAGCTCCTACAAACCCCAGCTGGGTCCCTAATTTACAGGAATAGGTCTATCATTGACCCATTTCCCCAAGCAGAATCATTTCATCAGATCTACCGACGATCTCATCCCCAGCTGGAATATTCACTTCAAGCAGATCGGCCAGAGATTTTCACAGCATCAGGACTCGAATCCCGGTTTGGTATCTTTGCATAATCATGGCATTTGCATCATATTCACCCACAAAGCGTAGCATTCCGTCTAATACGGAGCATTACGGCAAAAATCAAACATGTTGCATAATCATAAGCCATGTTTTGAATCAAGCACTTGTGAATAATGACAATTCATCAGCAGTATACAGAATAACCCTCCAGATTCCCCAGCAAAAGCAGTTTCCTCACATTCTCCCAAACACCAGTATACACTCCTTGTGGCACCCGTCCGTGTCATATCCCCAGCATAAAGCCAAAGACATCCTCTTTGCACTCACATATACTTATATATACACTTTATTGACATCCGTCCGTGTCATTTTCCCCAGCATAATTACTTAAACACTTTGTAAAGCATATACTTGTTTATAATATACCTCTTGACACTCGTCCGTGTCGCTCTCTCCAGCAGGTTGAATACTCATATATACTAGTCATACTTATACAGATACTCGTCCGTATCTTATATACACCATTTATATCCCCGCAGATTCGACACTAGTCCATGTTCTTTGTTAACTAGTTGGTACTCGTCCGTACCATCATCCCAGAACATGTGTCAAGCGTTTGTTTCTACCTGATACTCGTCCGTATCACAGTCTTAAGGATGCTCGTCCGCATCTTTAATCCATACACTGTGTCAAACACTCTTGTCTTCTCAAATATAGATACTCGTCTGTGTCTACCATTCCCCAGAAGAGTCCCTTCAGATTCAACACTCGTCCGTGTTCACTGTTAACCAGTTGATACTCGTCCGTATCATCGTCTCTAAACATGTGTCGGTATTTGTTTCTACCCGATACTCGTCCGTATCGTAGTCTTAAGGATGCTCGTCCGCATCTTTAATCTATACACATACCAAACACTTATACCTTTTTATTTCGTGGATATAAACACTCGTCCGTGTTTACCATTCCCCAGTAGATCGCCCGCAAAGCAAATTTTTCTTTTTTATCTGACATTCGTCCTATGTCATGATAAACCCTGAGAGCAGCCGTACCCTGCTAGGTGGTCGTCCTCCAACTTTTTGATGATCGTCCTTCATCATGCTCATCCGATGGCCGTCCCCATCATTGTTTTTCTATCCGACACTCGTCCTGTGTCGTGATATTTCGCAGTCGTCCCCTGCTAGGTGGTCGTCCTCCACCTTTTTGATGATCGTCCTTCATCATTTTATCCAATGGCCGTCCCCATTGTTGATTTTGGTTATCTGACATTCGTCCTATGTCATGATAAACCTTGAGAGCAGCCGTCCCCTGCTAGGTGGTCGTCCTCCACCTCTTGATGGTCGTCCTCCATCATGCTCATCTGATGGCCGTCCCCATTGTTGACCTTTTATCCGGCATTCGTCCTATGTCGCGATATTTTCGGCAGCCGTGCCCTGCCAGGTGGTCGTCCTCCACCTTAGATGACCGTCCCTCATCTTAACCCTTACAGAGCAACCGTCCCCTGCTAGGTGATCGTCCTTCACCTTTGATGACCGTACCTCATCATCTGTTTATTTCATTTATTCTTTAACCCGATGGCCGTCCCCGTCGTGGTCCCTTTTCTTTTTAGCCCGATGACCGTCCCCATCGTTGGTTACTTTACTTTATGAACTTGATGGTCGTCCCCGTCATGTTTCATTAATCCCCAGAGAATCTTTCAGCTTTACTTGATGGACGTCCCCATCATAATTCTTTTATCCCCAGCGTGTCGGCCGTCCCCGTCATCGCTTTATTTTTCGCACTTTTCCCCACCATGTCGGCCGTCCCCATCATTGCTTTATTTTCTGCACTTTTCAGCATATCGGCCGTCCCCGTCATTGCTCTTTACCCAACAGTCGTCCTCTGCTCGACGGTCGTACTCCGTAGCCCACACTTTACAATATACTTTATTTTCCTTTACAATCTATATCCCTTTTCTTCTTCATTCTGTGAGTGCAAATTTTGGACTGTCTTTGGTATTCAACCACAAGTTATCTTGTTCGCCTGTTAAGCCGTCGCTTACATCCTGCACAGCTGACTCATGTTTGAATAGGGGCAGCTGTAAACACCCCAAATTTGGCCTCACCCATTCACACCATGGCTTATGATCATTTCATAAGCATAAACTCAGTCATAGCATCTCATATCACATCTTTGATTCACTGCATAGATTCAAAGTCATCTGCACCTAGGGTTTGTGATCTGAGCAATCCAAGAGCTTCTTGAGCCACTCCAAAGGTCATAAATCACTTCAAAGGGGTCCATGTGTGTTCAAGTATCATATTATATCCTCTCAAAGTCAAGAATGTCAAAAAATCACAAGAACTGAAAATGGCATGGAAGCAGAGCCAGGTTTGACTGCACAGATGACCTAAAATTAGGGTTTTGGTTTCAGAGGCCATAACTCTAAATTTTTTGGTCATTCTTGTTTCTATTGGTCTCTATATGGTATGGGGAGTATGCATATCAATTTTCATGAAGAAATTCCATGGGGAAGTCATCTGATCAAGGGTTGACTTTTCAAGCAAGTCAGTGTAAAATCAGGGCATCTGAGGCCCCCAATGACCCAACCATAGGGTGTTCTTCATCATTTTGATTGTATATGATCTTTATTTGATCATGGAAGATGTTGGAAGTTCACAAAATTGAAGAATTTCAAGTCTTTTGCAAAGTTGACTTTTTGGGCAAGTTTGACTTTTAATGAAATTGTCATTTTAGGCAACTTTTTCAACCTTTACTTTTTGATTCAAAAAAGCTTCAAATGGAAATACTTTGGTCATGAAAGTTGTAGAATGGATCATTCCCTTTTCAAAAAGTACAAGAACATGACCTAATTCATTTTGGATCAAAAGTTATGGTTTGTCAAAGTTGGCAAAAATCACAAAATTTCAAAGTTTCCACCAAAGATGCAAAGTTGCAAATTCACTTCTCAAGGAAAATTAAGTCATCAAATGCATTTCTAAACTTCACCACATGATCACACAAGTCCTAAAAGTCAGATTGCACCCAAAGAATCACATGTTTTATGGCTTATGGATCAAGATATTTCATAAAGATCAAAGGCAAGGCAAGTTGCAAAACTCATCATAAGACACAACCCACTTGCTTGCTAGCCTGCTGAGCCACGCTAGGCATCTCCCCTCATCATGCTGCGCAGGACACACTCCTTGTCCTTGGCTAGAAAGTAGCCCATACTTCTCTTACACCAACTTTGACATTTTGGCAAAAGGACCCATACCAATCAATAAAGCACAGATCACTTCATCTGACCAATGGCAATTGTTTATACAAAGAAAAAGCAAGCCAAAGCAACTACAACACAAGCCGGAAACACTCCACAACTCAGCATTCTCATTTTCCACCTCTTGAGCAAGAGCTTTCGAAACTCATCACACAGGCCACAAACACACAAACAAACTTCATAAACCAACTCAACACATCTTCCTGGTCACAAAGCACCCTTCAAAACAGCCTGAAACTCAAAGAATCAAAAACACGATCACCACCTTCCATTGAACAGAACTCCTGACATCTCTCAAACCAGCCATTGCAAGCTTCTTAGGGGGGTCATTGGAGTGCATTTGAGCCAAAGAAACAGCCAGAAAGCTCCTGAATCAAAAGCTTCAGTTCAGGTAGTCAACTCAAAACTTTTTTCCAAAAACGTGTTTTTAAGTTCTTAATAGCTTTTATGCACTCCCCTGATCATGAATATGTGCTTACTTTTTAAAATGGTTGAGAAACCAGGATGTATGCACTGTCTGAAACTTTTGCCCTAAAAAATGTTTTGATTCGATTCGTTTGATTGATGAAGAATAAATGAGATTTGAGTGGGGGGTTTGATTTGGTTTGACATGGGGATGATTTCTGGGCTTTTAGTTTTCATTTTAGTGAAGTTTGGAGGATTTTAGAGATTTTCAGGGAGGGAGGTCACCGGAGAAGACGACCGGAGCTCGTCTCCGGTGACCTGAAAGTGATTAAGTAGTAATTAGGGTTAGGGCACCAGGTTTGAATGTGAGCCACTGGATCTTGTTTCCCGCGCGCGTTTGGAAGGCTGAGATCATGTCATTAGTATTAATTAGGTTTAATTTAATTAATTAAGTGAGATTAGTTCAGTTTGAATATGGACCTTAGGATCACGCGCCAAGTCAACAGGTCTTTCCCCAGAATCAATCCTGGCTCTCCATTGCGTTTACTTTTCATTTTTATTAATATTAATTCATTTCTTTTGTTTTATTTTGTACATTTATTTTAAAATAGCAAAACCTTTTCAAAAATTCTGAAAATTTTTATACAAACTTTTATTTAATTTCAGAAACCAAAAACATTTTTATTTTTATTTTTTGCATTAAAAAATATTTTTAAATCATTTAAAAGTTTATTTTTAATTAATTAATGAGAATTAATTAATTAAAAATACTTTTAGGTATTTAAAAATCACCAAAAAATTCATGAAACCTTCATAATCATTTAGAAACATTGTCCAACCCTCAAACCAAATTTCTTTTTTGATCTTGATGTCTTTTGAGAATTTTTCATGGAATTAAAATCATTTCAAGGCATTATTTTGATCCAAACTTCAAAAAATCATTTCTGCATAGCCATTGAGAGTTGGACTTTGATTCTTCTTGCATTGCATTTTGTTTAGCATGTAGTTTGTGAGATTAAATTGGCATGATTTGATCTTTCATTTTCCATTTGTTTGGCATTTTTCTTGTTAAGGTACCCTAAAAACCTAGAAATTTTAGGAAATTCATAACTCTAATTAGGTTAAGAGTTGGAACCTCTCCTTTGGGCAGTGAGTTAGTATAGGTTTAGGGTTCCTTTAAATGCATTTTCAATTTTTTTTATCTTGATGTTTGCATCTGATTTTGGTTTTTGTTTGATGCATTGATCATAAACCCTAATTTGAGCTTCCATATGCATCCATCTTGCATTTGCTTGCATACCTTGACTTGCCATAGCATTTTGTGCATCCATTTGGTTCATTTGACATTTTAAGACATATTAGAAGCATGTTTGACCATTGCATCATGTATTTGCCATGTTGTATGTCATGTGCATCTCATAACCTCTCATGTATGATCATGGTTCTTAACTTGTTTCATTTGCATCCATAAGTTTGTATGATCATCCCCATGCCTTGTTTCGTGTTTGAATCATCTCATAGCATCATTACCATCTCATGTATGCTTCTGGTTTTGATTTGCATCATGCCATTTCACTTCATTTTGCATTGCATTACATTTGTTTCACTAACTTTTCAGGTGGTAAGTCACTTTGAGAAGTGAATTTGCCTTCACTTCTCACATTTTCTTTTCATCTCCTTTATGCATCCATGCTGCATTTTGTTATGTGTTTGAGATTGAGCTTGCTCATTATTTTTTTTCTTACTTTCTTTCCTCAAGTGACTTGACTTCTTGAATGAAGCAAGTTGCTTTGCTTCTCCTTGCTCCTTTCATCTGCTTCCTGGTGGTTCCTTTGAAGATTTCTTTCTTAAACCTCACAAACCTTAGGAACAACCAAGCATGACAATGATTAGGGTTTTGATTAGTCTCTCCCACTTAGTTTTACCTTTGTGCCTCTTTGAGTCTTCTCTCCCCATCTCATAATCAGGGACTAAACCCTAAAGGCTTTAAGGCTTTGTGATTAAGCTTATGCCTGCATCCTTCTATTAGGATGGAGTGTATAACTTTAATCCTAAGTGTTAAACCCTTAATGTGTTTAAATCTCTTAATCAATTCACTTAATAATCATCAAGACATCACACTTGTAACTTGGGCCTTGCATTAGGGTTCTAATTCTTCTTTAATTGGTTAAGAAGGACTAACCCTAGTGTTAATGGACAAGTCCCCCTCAAGTTGTCTTACAAACCATAAAATTCACTTCATCATCTCACCATTGAATAAAATCCACTTAATCAAAGGCTTGTTTTGTCATGAGTTTAATCCCTAATCATGGATTAAGTTGAGGAGCTTTCCTCAGCTTAAACATTCTCATCTATTATCCTTCTATTAGGATGGTGTAATGAGTCTGTTTAATCCTTGATTATGGCTTAACCTCATTACTTAACACTAAACAAAAACACCAAAAACATCTAAATAATCACAAGTAGGTTAATGATCTTAAACCTACACCAAAGGCGATTAAGTGTGAGAAGCTGACTTCACACTTAAGGTATTCTCATTACCCCTAATCAGAGGGAGGATGTGATGAGTTTACCAACCCATTGGTTTAGGCTTAAGTTCATTAATTTATGACAAACTTTCAAAAGCAATAAAAGACTGAAAACTCAAAAACAAACAATAATCGTCTCCTTCGGGATTCTTTTCTCATCATCTTCACTCATAAACGAGAACTTGCTTCTTCCGTCTAATGCAAGACAGTTTGCATTTGTGCCAGACAGATCATACACTTGAGCATAGATAAGTAAGCAGTTCACAAGTCAATTCATCTTTCAGTCTCTTTGGGTCGAACTACGGTGTTCTGACTTCCTCATTGCACGAGAGGATACGTAAGCATAACTTAACAGTTATCGAACAAAAGTCTCTGTATATTCCCCCCTCTTTCAGTTTTATTCTCTAAATCTCATGATCTTGAGTATCTTATTCCTGTTCTTACACTGACACTGTACATTTATACACTTCACATTTCGTTTACACTGACACCTGTACATCCTTTTCCAGCTCTTTTATATACAGATTGCACTGACACTACCCTTTTAAAACACAAATCTTTCAAGCGTGGATCCCGTCGAGTACGGCGGACAATCTGGGTGCTAATACCTTCCCAGGTTGTAACCAACCCCCTTTCTCAGTCTCTCTGGTTCGCAACCGTCTTATCCATGTCTTTCCTAGGTTTATGCAGCATTACCTTTCCTCCGGGATAAAAATGCCTAGCTGGCGACTCTATTCATTCCCTGTGAGTTCACTCCTGTGTGTCCTCACATCCTCCTTTCGCCGACCGTTCGCGTCTGTACCCCATTTGACCCGGCTTCATTTGGTGGGAGCGACACATGGGATCAGTCATAGTACTAAGCTGAAGCAACATTATTACACCTTCCAAGAATAGCCATCCTTTTTGTCTGGATGTTGTCCCAAGCCCAAGATGCTTGTCTGACAACAGCTGAATTAGGTTTCACTTCACAATACAGGGTCTCAGCTAAATCTTGCACTCTAGGAGGGTGAACCAAAGCATAGCCCAGTTGTCTCTTAAACAGCAAAGGATTGTAGTTGATGCAACCCTTCACTCCTATTAGAGGTACATTTGGGTATTGCCCACAGCTGGTGATAATGTCTTTGCCTTTGGTGCTATGGGTGCACCATCTGATATCATCTGAGGTCAAAGCAATGAGCCCTCTTGGCCAATTCTTTTGTTGGTGAGGGTTCAAAAAGGCATCTGATTTAGGTAGGTGTCTGAGCAGCCAGGTGTGAAACAAAGGAGCACAGCATCTCACCAACTTCCCCCTTTGTTTCTCATTCCTCTGATGAATGGAGTAATAAAAATCTCCCAGTAATGTGGGTACTGGGTTCCTCAGAAGGAAAAGATGAATGGCATTCTTGCTGATAAATTTGGGCTCATCTGCAAACAGTATAACCCCATATATGCCGAGGGCTAACAGTGCACAGACTGCCCTCCACTCTCCCAAGGAGGCCTTCAGGATGGTCTGAGAAATCAAGAAGTCTAAGTGCAAACCAGGGATCCCAGCTTTTGTTGTCATGCTTTGCTCAATCAAGGCAGGCTCCAGGTACAGTGCTTTTGCCACTTCTCCATTGCTGGGAGCTGGCATCTCTGGGTTGAAGGGGACTCCACCCCTGACAGGCACTCCAACCAATGATGAAAACTCCTCCAGCAGAGGTCCTAGCTGGAAATCTAGAAATGTGAAGCATCTCAAAGGAGGGTCATAAAACTGCAAGCAGGTGTGAATCATGCTCCTCTGAGAAGGGTCAAGGTCCATAACCATATCCAAGATACCCCTATATTGCTCTCTAAACAAAGGGATGTGGTTTGGGGTGATAAGTAACTGGACTTGCCTGATGCCAGTCAGCACAGGCTCAAAGAAATGGTAGGATATGTTGCTATTCCTGGGAGTGGTCATGAATGCTGATGAAGAGCTGGAGACAAGTGCTGATGAGGATTAAGACTGATACTGGAGATGAGCCACTGATAGGCTGGTGCTGGTGATGATGAAGATGGATGAAGCAGATAACTGATGAAGCAGAGGTCTATGCAGGAGAAGGGGTCAAAACCAAACCAGATATAATGTGGATACCCTAAAAAACAAATAAACAAATGTCAAATGATGCAATGATGATGTATGCAAATGATATGCAAGGGTTTGTGATCAAGCTGGATCTGATTATCTGTCTTGATATAAGCCCGTGTATGTTCAAAGAAGGTCCAGATGAAGGTTCAGAAATCCAGTAACCAGGGTGGGGGACTCAAATAAAGAGTCACATATCCAGGGTTAAATCACAAGAACTGCCCAAAATGAGGTACCCTTAATCAAAACAATTAACAGGGTAGGATGTGGCCAAGGGTACCTGCAAACCTGCAAACAGCCCAACCCCCTCACAGGTAGTGTTCTAAAACAAGGATCCTCAGACTTGGATCAATTATGAGAAGTGTAAACACTTCTATCCCAGAGGTACAGTGTTTACAATAACCATAAAAGATCCTCCTCTAATTCACCTCAGCTTCTGAAGGTCATAATAAAGGTCATCCAGACTTAGCAGGCTTCCCAGATAGCCCTAGCACTACAGGAAATCTGTAGCACAGAGTTCTCAAGAAGAAACCCACATCTGAACCGTGTTTCATATTCCCGCACCAGACCGAAATGGAATGGGAAAGAACATGAACCACTCTAGCCTAGGTGTCACTCAGGTCCCAGGTATAGGACCTCAAACTCTCAATAGAACCCCACCCACCAAGACAGAAAACCAGATCCAGCAATGACAATGACAGTATGAAATATGAAAAACTGTAAAGGAAAGCAATAAATAAAGCTGTACATAAAGCAGTAAATAAAGCAAATAAATAAACACAATTAGCACATAACAACCCAGTAAACACAAATCAAACAAGCGCTAGGAGAAACCCACAAAAAGAACGAGAAGCCCTGGTTGCAGTATAAGGGTCCCCAGCAGAGTCGCCAAGCTGTCACTCCCACCTGATGACACAGGGGCCAAGAGGGGTACAGACGCGAACGGTCGGCGAAAGGAGAGGGAATGAATAGAGTCGCCAGCTAGGCATTTTATCCCGAAGGAAAGGTAATGCTGCATAAACCTAAGAAGATATGGATAAGACGGTTGCGAACCAGAGAAATTGAGAAAGGGGGTTGGTTACAACCTGGGAAGGTATTAGCACCCAGATTGTCCGCCGTACTCGACGGGATCCACGCTTAAAATATTTGTGTTTTAAACGGGTAGTGTCGGTGCAATCTGTGTATCAAAGATGGAAAGAATGCAAGTGTCAGTGTAAAAGAAATGTGAAGTGTATAAGAAAAGTGTCAGTGTAAGAACAAGAATGAGATGCTCAAGACTATGAGGCTCAAAAACAATGCTAGAAGATGAGGGAATATACATAGAGTTTTGTTCGACAACTGTTAAGTTATGCCTACGTATCCTCTCGTGCAATGAGGAAGTCAGAACACCGTAGTTCGACCCAAAGAGACTGAAAGGTAAATTGACTTGTGAACTGCTTGCTTGTCTATGCTCAAGTGTATGACCTATCTGGCTCAGGTGCTAACTGTCTTGCATTAGAAGGAAGAAGCGAGTTCTCGTTCGTGAGTGAAGATGATGAGAAAAGAATCCAGGAGGAGACGATTATTGTTTGTTTTTGGTGTTTTCAGTCTTTTATTGCTTTTTGGAGTTTGTCATAAGAAAATGTGCTTAAGCCTAAACCAAGGGTTAGTAAACTCATCACATCCTCCCTCTGATTAGGGGTAATGTGAATACCTTAAATGTGAAGTAAGCACCTCACACTTAATCACCATGATGTAGGATTAAGATCATTAACCTACTTGCATTTATTTAGATGTTTTTGGTGTTTTTGTTTGGTGTTAATTAATGAGTTTAAGCCATAATCAAGGATTTAATGGACTCATTACACCATCCTAATAGAAGGATAATAGATGAGAACATTTAAGCTGAGGAAGGCTCCTCAACTTAATCCATGATTAGGGATTAACCTCATGACAAAACAAAGCCTTTATTAAAGTGGATTTTAGTTAATGATAAGGTTAAGAAGTGGATTTTATGGTTTGTAAGACAGCTTGAGGGGGACTTGTCCATTAACACTAGGGTTAGTCCTTCCTAACCAATTAAGGAGGAATTAGAACCCTAATGCAAGGCCCAAGTTACAAGCTTGATGTCTTCGCGATTTATTAGATGGATTGATTAAAGGAGTTAAACACATTAAGGGTTTAACACTTAGGATTAAAGTTATACACTCCATCCTAATAGAAGGATGCAGGCATAAGCTTAATCACAAAGCCTTAAAACCTTTAAGGTTTAGTCCTTGATTAAGAGATGAGAAGAGAAGACTCAAAGATGACACAAAGGTAAAACTAAATGGGGGACTAATCAAACCCTAATTATGATCATGCTTGGTTGTTCTTAGGGTTTATGAGGCTTAATAAAGAAAGAGATCTTCAAAGGCCACCAAGGAGGAACAAGATGAAAGGAGGAGGAAGCAGAGAGAAGCAAGGCAACTTGCTTCACTTAAGAAGACAAGTTGCTTGAAGAAAGAAAGTAAGAAATGAACATGAATGAGCAAGCTCACTCCAATACAAAGATAAAATGCAGCAATGATGCAAGAGATATGAGAAGGGATTGTGAGAAGTGAAGGAAAATTCACTTCTCAAAACAACTTACCACCTGAAAAGTTAGCAAAGAAAATGAAATGAAATGAAAATGCAAAAGATGCAAAGATGCAAACCAAAACCAGAAGCATAAACATGATGTTGATGATGCTAAGAGTTGATGCAAGCACATGGCAAGAATTGTAGATCATCATGCAAGGATGAGGATGCAAATGAAGCATGCTTGAACCATGAAAGTTCATGAAAGTTAATGAAATGATATGAATGCATAACATGGCAAATGAAATATGCAATGATCAAACATGATTCTAATATGTCCTAAGATGTCTTATATGTCATATTGATGCATAAAATGTCATGGAAAGTTCTTATATGCAAGCAAATGAGAAATGGGTGCAAAGGAAGGCAAGAATTAGGGTTTACATACAATATGCCATGCAAAATTCAAAACCAGAAGCAAATGACATGATAAAAAATTGAAAATGGGTTCAAAGGGACCCTAACCCTACACAAGTTCACTTCCCAAAGGAGGAGATCTAAGTCTTAACCTAATGGGTGTTATGATTTTTCTAAGTCAACTAGGGTTTCAAGGCACTTCGAAAGGAAAAATGCTCATTAAATTGAAAATGAAAGATAAATTCAAACCAATTTTACCCTAGAAACTACATGCTATGAAGGGTGCAATGCAAGAAGAACCATCATCAAACTCTTCATGGTTAGGCAGAATGAATTTTTCCAAGTTAGGACCAAAATATTGCCTTTAAATAACTTTAATTCCAATGAAAATTATCAAAATACATCAAGAACCAAAAATAAATTTGTGTGAAGAGTTGGATAATGTTTCTAAATGTATCGAAATGCAATGTGAATTTTTTGGTGATTTTTAAATACCTAAATGCATTTTTAATTAATTAATTTCCATTAACTAATTAAAAATAAACATTTAAATGATTTAAAAATAATTTTTGATGCAAAAATGAAAATAAAAATATTTTTGGGTTCTGAAAATTCATAAAAGGTTTGACAAAAAATTTCAGAATTTTTTAATATGTTTTGCTATTTTTAAAAATTCGTGGAAGTTTAATACAAATAAAAAGAAATAAAAATAAATTTATGGAGAAGTATGCAAATCCTGAGGCTGAGATTCAAAAGAAAATGGAGGGAATTGAATGGCGCCAGATCCTAAGGCTGTAATTCAAACTGACTAAATTCAAATTAAACCTAATTAATTAATGTTAATGACACGAATTAGGGCTAAACTAAAAGATCTGGGTCGTTGGACACGCGCGGGAAACACTATCGTACGCTCCACATTTAAACTGAACCCTAATCACAGATTAAAACCCTAATGACATTCAGGTCACTGGAGAAGAGCTCCGGTCGTCTTCTCCGGTGACATCCCTCCCTGAAAATTGCTATCTCTCTCAAAACCTTACCCCCAAGCCCCCTAAAGCTCCAGAATCACTCAACAAACATCAAGGAACAAGAATCAAACATCAAACCTCATTTATTTTTCATCAACAACATGATTCGAATCAAAAACCTAAAACTGAACAAAATTTCAGAACACGCATACATCCTCAAAACTCAACCATTTTTCATCATTCAAAGTTCATAGTGACCAGTGGAACATGCTCTACCGTTCTATAACTAAAGAAACAAGTTCTGGAAAAAAAAGTTTCAAGAGTATACCTGAGATGGAGCTTTTGCTTTTGGAGTTTTCTGGCTGTTTCTTTGGTCCAAGATGCCTTTAATGAACCTCCTAAGAAGCTTGCAATGCTTGTTTGGAATTTCTTATGGCTGGTTTATGAGATTGATGAAGTTCTGTCCAAAGGGAGTGGAAAATCATATTTCTGTTTGGGGTGGTTTCAGGATCAAATGATGGTTGGGAAATGATCAGAGGATCATGGTGAGTGATTCTGTGAAGTTTGTTTTGAGGTTTGAGGCTTGTGTATTGAGATTCGAAGAAAAATGCATAAAGAGGGATTTTTTGAGAATGATGTGTTATGGGAGGTTTTAGCTTCCAAGATTGTGTGAGAAATGATCCATGAGGCATGTATGTGAAGTTGTGATTGGTCAGAGTAGTTGGTGTGGCTCAGCTTGATTGGTATGGTTCATTTTGCCAAAAGTCAATGTTAGGTGTCCTTTGAGGTATGGGCTGTTTCAGGGCTAGAGCAAAGGCATGTCTGCTGCAGCTTGATTCAAGGATGACCATGGAAATGAATTTGAGGCCAATTTGCAAGTGGATTGGAGTTTATGTGAGGTTTTGCAAATTTCACAAAGTTTGGCCCTTTTGAAGTTTCTTAATGCCCAAGGCATGAAAATGAGCAATTCTTTGGTTCATTCTGAATTTTAGGTCATGAATTATGTTTGTGTAATGCTTAGAAGTTGATTTGAAGTCATGAGAATGCTTGGCATGTGAAATTGCAAGTTTCCCTCTTTGGTGCAAAAGTGAAAAATAAGTGATTTTTCCCAACTTTGACAAGTCATAACTTTTGATCCAAAATGAATTAGAATGAGTTCTTGTACTTTTTGAAAATGGGAGGATCCATTCTACAACTTTCATGACCAAATTTTTCTCATTTGAAGCATTTTTGAATCAAAAAGAGGAGGTTGAAAAACTTTCCCAAAATGGCAAGTTTACATTATAAGTCACTTTCCCAAAAAGGCAACTTTGCAAATGGCTTGAATTTCTTCAATTTTGTGAACTTCTAACATCTTCTATGATCAAATAAAGATCATACACAATCAAAATGATGGAGAAAACCCTTTGGTTGGGTCACTGGGGACCTCAGATGCCCTGATTTTGCACTGACTTGCTCAAGAAGTCATCTCCTGATCAGATGCCTTCCCCATTGAATTTCTTCATGAAAATTGATATGCATGATCCTCATAACATATAGAGACCAATAGAAACAATAATGCCCAAAAAACTTGGAGTTATGGCCTCTGAACCCAAAACCCTAATTTTAGGTCATCTGTGCAGTTAAACCTGGCTTTTCTTCCATGCCTTTCCCAGTTCTTGTGATTCTTTGACTTCCTTGATCTTGGGAGGATATAATATGATGCTTGAACATACATGGACTCCTTTGAAGTGATTGATGACCTTTGGAGTGGCTCAAATGGCTCAGGGATGGCTCAGATCACAAACCCTAGATGCAAATGGCTTTGAATCAATGCAGTGAAGCAAAAATGGAATATGAGATGCTATGATTGAATTTATGCAAATGAAAAGAAATCACAAGCCATGGTGAAATGAGTGAGGGCAAATTTGGGGTGTTTACACTCATGGCATAAGGCTATGGAAGAAATTACACCATATATGTTCCTACTGGAAAATTGTGTAATTTACCCGTCTATGGAAGAAATTACACCATATATGTTCCTACTAGTTCTCACAATTTCTATATCCATATTGCTATTTCAAGTTTACTTATCAATCCAATGTAAAATCACAATCTTCATATCAATATCAAAATGTTGAAATAAAATTGATGTGTCGTGCACCTCCTTGTAACTCGTGCTCTTTTTCCAAGAAGAGAAAACCTTGAAAATCTCGTGAAAGGAGATGTAATAATCATTTGGCAGTTGACTTTGAATTCTCAAACCAGCTGGACATATGGAGTGATCCCTCATATGTTCAACTGCAAAAGGAGAAACACATCTTGGTTACCCTATGGTAATTAAGTCACCAAGATTTTAATCAATATTGGAATAAATATGAAATGTTATTTTTCAAATCCAAAACCCTACATTCAAATTGGAACAAATTCTCTAAGTAAGATAAATATTTGAGTCGTTAATGGATATGTATAGCATGAATCAACTAATTTTTGGGGGTGGTTGAAAACATAGATGTTGAAAAAGTATTTTTAAACACCCAAAATTTTCCCTCACTAAGTTCACACCATGGCTTGTGATATTTCATGTTTGCATAAGCATAAGCATACCATCTTATATTGCATTTTTGTTTCACTGCATAGTTCAAGTTCATCTGCATCTAGGGTTTATGATCTGAGCAATCAAAGGATCCATCTGAGCCACTCCAAAGGTCTCCAATCATTTCAAGAGGGTCCATGTGTGTTCTATTATCATATTACATCCCCCAAAGATCAAGGAAGTCAAGAAATCACAAGAACTTGGAAAGCATGGAAGCAGAGCTATGGTTTCTCTACACAGATGACCTGAAATTAGGGTTTTGGTTTCAGAGGCCATAACTCCAAATTTTTTGGTCATTATTGTTTATAATAGTATCAATATGTTATAAGGATCATGTGTACCAAGTTTGATGAAGAAATTCATTGTGGAAGTCATTTGTTCACTGGGTAACTTCTTGAGCAAGTCCGAGCAAAATCAAGGCATCTGAGGCCCCCAACAATGGAACCAAAGTGGATTTTTCATAAAATTGAAGTTATATGATCTTTATTTGATCATTGAAGTGCTTGGAAGTTCACAAAATTGAAGAAAATTGAGCTAAACCAAAAGTTGCCAAAAATGGAAATGACTTGTAATGGAAACTTTCCATTTTGGGAAAGTATTTCAACCTCCTCTTTCTCAACAGAAAATGCTTCAAATGAAAATTTTTTGGTCATGAAAGTTGTATATTGGATCATTCCCTTTTCAAAAAGTACAAGAACAAGTTGTAATTCATTATGGAACTCAAGTTATGGCCTTTCAAAGTTGGCAAAAATCCTATAATTTTCAAGAATGCACCAAAGAGAGATTTTTGCAAAACCACTTGCCAAGCTTCTAAGTGACCTATAATTGATTTCTAAACGTCATAACAACATCACATGACTCATTATGATCAGAATTGCACAAGAATTCACAAGATTTCATGCCTTGGTTCACAAGAAACTTCAAAGAGGGCAAAATGCAAAATCTATGCCATCTTGCTATCCAGGCCATCCAGCTGCATTCTTTTGATCCTAGGGCTCACCATAAACCATTCTGAAGCATGAAATCCCATTAAAACACTTTTGTTCCAGCCCATGCTTGTGGTACACATATTTGACTTTTTGGCAAAAAACTCCCATACTCTTGGAATAGTGTTTTGCAGCCATTCAGAACCTACTCCATATTATATTCAAACAATATGGGAGAGATAAGAGGAGGGATTGGAGCCTGAAACATACACAACATCAGATTCACAAAAATATGCACAAGACTTATTCTCTTCGAAACACCCTCAAAACTTAACAAAATCCAGAAATTCTTTCACCAACAAATCACTCTTCATCCATATAACAAAACCCAACCCTTGGAATGGCCTGAATCACTACACACACAAACCTCCATTTCTGCTAAACCAGAACCACACAACACAAACCAGCCACTCTCAAAGCTTTTCAAGCATTCCACTAGCCTCAGGAGGATCAAAGGAAGCTTTTTGCACAAAGGAGAGGCCCTGAAAGCTCACATTTGCAGTTCATCAGCTCAGGTAACCTCAAGAACAAAATCTTTCAGAGCTTAGATTTCTTGTTACAAAATAAAAATATATGTTATGGGGATCACACTAATGCTTTTAGAATTGAAAATAGTCAAGAAATGAGCATGTTACGAGCTTCTGAAATTTTGTCAAGATTTTTGTTCTTCTTCGATTCTCCATGTTTGTTTGTTATAAATCATGTTTGTAGGTTGATTTGAGTTTAGTTTGGGTAGGGGATCATTTCTGGGCAATTAATTTGGGGTGGGGTGGCCTGTAGAGAGACTTAGGGTTTTTGTTTTGCCGAAGAAGATGACCGGAGCTCCCCTCCGGTCACCTGAAAGTGATTAGCCCTAATTAGGGTTTAATCTCCAGATGCGTTGTGGACCCTTGGATTTTGATTAATTTAGGAGAATGGATGGACCAGATTGATTCATTAAGTTAAATTTAAGATTAATTAAAATAAAATATGATTAATTAGCCAGGATTGATCCAAGCCCTTGAAACATGCGCGCAGTCTTCCCTTGTTTAAATCCTGACCTTCAGATTAGATTACTTTCATTATTTTTTATTTTTATTTCATTTTTTTGTCATATGTTTTGCATAATTTATTTAAAATACTTAAAAATTTCCAAAAATATTTTCCTTCTGAATTTTTAATTCAAATATTTTTCTCCACCCAAAAACATTTTTATTTTTATTTTTTGCATTAAAAAATCATTTTAAAAATATTTAAATGTTTATTTTAATTAATTAATGGAAATTAATTAATTAAAATACCATTTAGGTTTCTAAAAATTCCAAAAAAAAATCACATTGCATCTTAGGACATTTAGAAACATTGTCAAACCATTCAAATAAATTTCTTTTTGGTTTTGAACACTCTTTGACATTTTTCTTAAATTTAGGGTTCATAAAAATCCCTTTTTTGAACCCTAACTTCAAGAATTCTTTTCTGCCTAACCATGAAGGGTTTGACATTGGTGTTTTTGCATTTATCTTCATATAGCATGTAGTGTCTAGCATATTTTTGTCACAAATTTATCTTGCATTTTTTATTTGATTTGCATTTTCCCTCTTAAGGTACCTTAAAACCCTAGCAAACTTAGAAAAATCACAACTTTCTTTAGGTTCAGAGTTAGAACTTCTCCTTTGGGTGCGATATCATATGGGATTAGGGTTCCTTTGAGTTCATTTGAAATTTTTTATCTTATGATTTGCTTCTGTTTTTGACTTTTGCATCTCATGTTGCATTAAAACCCTAATTCCTCATGTTCATTTGCATACATCTTGCATATGCTTCAATATATGAACTTTCCATGACATTTCTTGCATTCACATGTCATATTAGACATCATAGGACACATTAGAATCATGCTTGATCATTTCTTCATCCATTTGCCATGATATGCATTCATTACATTCCATGAACTTAAGTGTGTTTTCATACTTCAAAGCATGCATCCTTTGCATTCCATCTCTTGTATGAACATTCATAACACTTGACATGTCTTTGCATCATCTCATAGCATCATTTGCATCATGTTTATACTTCTGGTTTTGGTTTGCTTCTTTGCATAAATTTCATTTTCATTTCATTCCTTTCTTTATGCTAACCATTTCAGGTGGTAAGTACTTTGAGAAGTGAATTTGCCTTCACTTCTCACTTCTCTTATCATTCTTCTTATGCATCATTGCTGCATTTTCTTTTGATTTAGAGAGAGCTTGCTCATTCATGTTCATCATTCACTTTCATTCTCCAAGTTACTTATCTTCTTCAGTGAAGTAAGTAACTTGTTTCTTCTGCTTCTCCTCCTTTCATCTGCTTCTTCCATTGGTGGCTTCACTGAAGATCTCTTGCAAGCCTTACAAACCATAGGAACATCCAAGCATGACAATAATTAGGGTTTTAATTAGTCCCCCATTAGACTTTTACCTTTGTGTCTTCTTTGTGTCTCTCCTCTCATCTCATAATCAGAGACTAAACCTTTAAGGTTTTAAGACTTTGTGATTAAGGTTATGCCTGCATCCTTCTCTTAGGATGGAGTGTATAACTTTAATCCTAAGTGTTAAACCCTTAATTTGTTTAAACCTCTTAATCAATCCATATTAATAATCACTAAGACAATAGCTTGTAACTTGGGCCTTGCATTAGGGTTCTAATTCTTCCTTTATTGGTTAAGAAGGACTAACCCTAGTGTTAATGGATAAGTCCCCCTCAAGTTGTCTTACAAACCATAAAACTCACTTCTTAATCTTACCCTTAACTAAAATCCACTTTAACAAAGGTTTGTTTTGTCATGAGGTTAATCCCTAATAATGTATTAAGTTGAGGTATCTTCCTCAGCTTAAGTGCTCTCGTCTATTATCCTTCTATTAGGATGGTGTAATGGGTTCACTAATCCTTGATTATAGCTTAAACTCATTACTTAACACTAAAAAAAAGCTCAAAAACATCTAAATAATCACAAGTAGGTTAATGATCTTAATCCTACATCATCATGGTAATTAAGTTTGAGGTGTTTACCTCATACTTAAGGTATTCTCATTATCCCTAATCAAAGGGGGGATATGATGAGTTTACTAACCCTTGGTTTAGGCTTAAGCTCATTAACTTATGCAAACACAAAAAGCAATAAAAGATTGACAATACCAAAAACAAACAATAATCGTCTCCTCCGGGATTCTTTTCTCATCATCTTCACTCACCAACGAGAACTTGCTTCTTCCGTCTAATGCAAGATAGTTAGCACTCGAGCCAGACGAATCATACACTTGAGCACAGACAAGCAAGCAGTTCATCAGTCAATTTATCTTTCAGTCTCTTTGAGTCGAACTACGGTGTTCTGACTTCCTCATTGCACGAGAGGATACGTAGGCATAACTTAACTGTTATCGAACAAAAGTCTCTGTGTCTTCCCCCTCTTTCAGCATTCTTTTTAAGCCTCATTCCTGAGCACTTCACTTCACTTTTTGCACTGACACTTGTATATTCTCTTCCAGCTTTTGCACACAGATAGCATATACACTACCCTTTTAAGCACAAACTTTCAAGCGTGGATCCCGTCGAGTACGATGGACAATCTGGGTGCTAATACCTTCCCAGGTTGTAACCAACCCCCTTTCTCAGTTTCTCTGGTTCGCGACTGTCTTATCCATATCTTTCTAGGTTTATGTAACATTACCTTTCCTTCGGGATAAAAATGCCTAGCTGTCGACTCTATTCAGTTCACCTTCATTTCTTCCTCTCGCCAACCGTTCGCGTCTGTACCCTATCTGACCGGGTGTCTTTTAGTGGGAGCGACAACTTGGCGACTCTGCTGGGGATCCATATACTGCAACCAGGGCTTCGGGTTCTTTTTGTGGGTTCCTCCTAGCGCTTGTTTGATATGTGTTTACGGGGGTGTTATGTGTTACTTGTGCTTATTTATTTGCTTTATTTATTGCTTTCTGTACAGCTTTATTTATTGCTTTCATTTACAGCCTTTATGCATTTCATACTGTCATTATCATTATGCTGGATCTCTTGTCTGTCTTGGTGGGTGGGGTTCATTTAGTGATTAAGGTCCTATACCGGGGACCTGAGTGACACATAGGCTAGAGTGGCTTCATATTCTTTCCCATTCCATTTTGGTCTAGTGCGGGAATATGAAACACGGTTCATACGTGGGTTTCTTCTTGAGAACTCTGTGCTATGAATTTCCTGTAGTACTAGGGCTATCTGGGAAGCCTGCTAAGTCTGGATGACCTTTTTATGACCTTCAGCATCTGAGGTGAATTAGAGGAGGATCCTTTATGGTTATTGTAAACATTGTACCTCCGGGTTAGAAGTGTTTACACTTCTCATAACTGATCCAAGTCTGAGGATCCTTGTTCTAGAACATTACATGTAAGGGGGTTGGGATGTTTACAGGTTTGCAGGAACCTTTGGCCACATCATACCCTGTTACTAGTTTTGTTTTAAGAATGCATCACTTTGGACAGTTCTTGTGATTACCCTGTACTTGTAACTCTTTATTTGAGTCCCCCACCTGGTTACTGGTTTTCTAAGCCTCCATCTGGACTTATGAACATACATGGATCTTTTACCAAGGCAGATAAATAGATCCAGCACTTGATCACAAACCCTTTGCATATCATCTGCATACATCATTTTTGCATCATTTAACATTTGCTTATTTGTTTTACAGGGTATCCATCTTATTATCTTTGGTTTGGTTTTGACCCCTTCTGCTGCTCAGGCTGCTTCAGTTATCTTCTCCAGCACCTTCATCAGTTTGTCAGTGATTTTCCTCCAGCTATCTTCATCAAAGACCCATCTCCAGTATCTCATTCAGTGACCTTCATCAGCAGTTGCTCTCAGCTTCTTCACCAGGATCCATGGACACTTCAAGAAAGAGCAACATCACTTACCACTTCTTTGAGCCTGCCATGACTGGCATCAGACAGGTCCAGTCCCTCATTACTCCTGATCATGTCCCACTATTCAGAGATCATTATGGAGGCATATTGGACATGGTCATGGACTTAGATGCATCTCAGAGGAGCATGATCCATACTTGCTTACAGTTTTATGATCCTCCACTCAGATGCTTCACATTCCCTAAATTCCAGTTGGGACCTTTGCTAGAATAGTTTTCCTTGTTGTTAGGAGTTCCTATCAGGAGAGGGATTCCTTTCAACCCTGAGATGGTTGCTCCCAGAAATGAAGACATATCCAGAACATGACAACCAAGGTTGGGGTTCCAGGCCTTCATCTATACTTCTTGATCTCCCAGGCCACCCTGCATATTGCAGTAGGGGAATGGAAGGTTGTCTGTGCACTTCTAGCCCTCAGTATATATGGGGTTATTTTGTTTGCAGATGAGCCAAAGTTTGTGATCAAGAATTCCATTCACCTGTTCTTATTGAGGAACCCAGTTCCTACATTGCTAGGAGACTTCTACTACTCAGTACACCAGAGGAATGAAAAGCAAAGAGGAAGATTGGTCAGATGTTGTGCTCCTCTGTATTACTCTTGGCTGCTAAGATACTTGCCAAAGTCAGATACTTTCCTGAACCCCCATCAGCAAAAGAACTGGGCTAAGAGATTTATTGCCTTGACATCAAATGACATAAGATGGTGTACTCAAAGCACCAAGGGCAAGGACATCGTTACTAGTTGTGGGAAATATCCTAATGTGCCTTTGATAGGAGTGAATGGTTGCATCAACTACAACCCTTTACTGTTTAAGAGACAATTGGGATATGCTTTGGTTCATCCTCCCAGAGGACAAGATTTGGCTGAAACTCTTTACTGTGAGATCCAACCCAACTCTGTTGTTGTCAGATAAGCTGCCTGGGCTTGGGATAACATTCAGACCAAGGGGACAACCATCCTTGGGAGATGCAACAACATTGCTTCAGCACAATATTCTTATTGGTCCCGTACCAGAGCTCAGATCACCCAGATGCCATTCACTTTAGAAGATGTGCCTGGACCTTCTACAGTACAACCTGCAGCTACTGTCAGTATGGAAGAGTTTGAAAAGCTGAAAGAGAGGAACACTCAGCTAGCTGAAGCCTTAAAGAAGACTCTCTTGGAAAGACTCAGGATTGAGCATCTGACCAAGATTGAGAAGACGGATGACTACATCAGGAAGGCAAGAGCAGGGGAGTTAGTACTGAAGAATGCCTGCAAGGAAGCAAAGACTCAGAAGGCTAGGGCAGAGCACTACTTAGAGGAAAGCCAGGCTAGGTGGATCAGGATCACTGAAGCATGTGCACAAGAAGATCAAAGGACTCAGGCTAAGATAGAACAGTTGGAGGCTAGTGAGAAGAAGCATCAGGAGGCTTTGTTGGCAGCTCAAAAAGAGATATCTGAATTGAAACTCCGGGCGGGGTTGAAGAGGTCAAAGGATCAGGATAAGCATAAGAGGTTGACCAGTGCCATTTCTACAAGGAATCTTCTCATCGGGACTATTACAGAGCATCCAGTGGGTCCAGTGACTGAGGCCCTCCTGAAGGAGGTCAGGGAGGATGACTTTGGATTGGATGACTGATTCTTTTGCTTGTACTTTTTCTTTTGTTGTACCTTTTCTTTTGTTGTTGTATTTTGACCCACCATGGGCATGTATTGTAATCAAACTATGTATTTTCACCGCTTTGTAATATATCAGTTTGTATTATTTATGGTGGGCTTTATCTATCAACATCATCAGCATTTCCTAGAGGTCTGGAAAGGTCAAAACCAAAGAACCAAACCGGATACCCTTGGAAGACAAATAAGCATATTGCATTGCATACTAACATTTTCTTTGTTTTTTAGGTTTTTGTTTTATCGTTGTATCTCACTTTGTTGTGGTTTCAGGAAACATTGCTCGCAGAAGAGTGTTCCCTGTCAACAGAATACACCGGTACCCGACGAGAAACAACCTTCCGGGAATTCAGATGGATCAAGTTCAGCAAGACTTGAATGAAGTAAGCACCCAAATGGCAAATGAGAGGGTTGAGATGAGGAATCAGATGACCCAATTCATGACTGTAATGACTGGCTTAGCTCAGAGCCAGGAAAGGCTAAGGGAGTTGGTGGAAAGACAAACTCCTGAAGAACACCATCCCGGTACAGGAGGTACTAGTAACAACAATCACGTGCAGCCTCGCACTGATCCACCAGAGTTTGGGCTTCATCTAAACCCAGAAGTTAATGCCATAAGGAATACTCAGGGTAGCACTGCTGGAGGTAGGATCTTGCAAGAGGATCCTCAAGAAGAGCAATTTACAGTTGTTGGGGTTGGGGATGAAATTTACGATCATAGGCTGGATGAAATTGCAGAGAAGCTGAGGTCTCTTGAATCCCAGAATTCCCTAGGCTTTGATGTGATGGACATGGGACTGGTGGAAGGGGTGAGAATTCCTCACAAGTTCAAACCCCTGTGTTTTGAAAGGTATAATGGCACATCCTTCCTACGCACCCACCTTCAATCATTCTTGGGAAGGTTAAAAGCATACACCATGGATGAAAAGCTGTGGATGTTTTACTTCGAGGATAGTCTAACAGGGGCATCCCGAGAATGGTATTCTCACCTGACCAGAGCCACAGTAAGGAACTGGAAAGACTTGGCTGAAGCTTTTATCCGTCAGTATCAATACAACTTGGACATGGCTCCAAACAGGACCCTCCTGATGGGAATATCTCAATCTTCCCGTGAAAGCTTCAGGGAATTTGCCCAAAGGTGGAGGCAACTTGCTGCTGCAGTTCAACCTCCCATGTCTGAAAGAGAAATGGCTGACATGTTCATGAATACTCTTCAAGGAACATATATTGACAGATTGGCTGCATTTTCTTCTACCAGTTTTGCTGACGTGGTGATAGCTGGCGAAAGAATAGAGAGCCTATTGAAGATGGGAAAGATCTCCGATAACGGTGCCGGTTCAAGCAATACAAGAAAAGCATTTGATGGGCCCCGTAGATCTGGTGAAACCAACTATGTGCACATGGGAAGAGGGAGACCCCAATACTTACCCAAAACAGTTGCTGCTGTTACTATCCCTGCTCCACCTCCTAAGTATACTCAACAACCACAACACTTTCCGCAAGAACAACAGTTTCCGCAACAGAGATCATACAATAACAACAACAATCAACAACAACGCCCGTTTGAACAGCGACCATCTCAGGTCAATCAGGTAATTGACCCCATTCCTATGCCATATGCTACACTGCTGCCACAACTCCTAAAGCTCAATCTTGTTGAGTTGAGGACATTGGATCCACCTGATCCTCAAAACCTTCCAAGGAACTATGATGCCAATGCTAGGTGTGATTTTCATTCCAACGCACCTGGCCATTCTGCGGAAAAATGCAGAGCCCTGCATATGAAGGTTCAGGATCTGGTAGATTCAAAAGCCCTGAACTTTGCACCTCCTCCAAATGTGATGAAGAATCCTATGCCAAACAACAGTGGGCCAAGGATTAATGCTGTAGAGGATGGTTCACCCACGAGTTTGATAGAAGACATTGCATGTATTCAGACACCTTTGGCAGAGGTTAAATCCCAGCTTTTAAAATGCCAAGTGTTTCCAGGTTGTGAGGCATGTTGCGAATCATGCAAACTTTCTGAGAATAGGTGTGCCAGCTTGAGGAAAGGCATCAATGATTTGATTAAGGAAGGAATTCTGCATATTACAACCACAACTTATATAACACCAACAACCCTTTTGTCAACAACAAGTGAATCTTCTACAAATGCAACAACCCTTTTGTCAACAACAAGTGAATCTTCTACAAATGCAACAACCATCTGTCCAACTGTTTCTTCTACAAATGCAACAACCATTTGTCCAACTGTTTCTTCTACAAATGCAACAACCATTGTTCGAACTGATTCATCTACAACTTCAACAATCATTCCATCTGTCACTTCAACACACAACAATTCATTTGCACCGACTACTACAACTTCAACAACCAACAATGATGTTTCCACTGTCACAATCTACTATGACCCAACAGCGGTCCCAAGTGCCAACAACTTTCAGCAAAATCAACAACAGTCTCAATAAAGCTTCAATTCACCTTCACCTACACCCACCAGAGGTCCTGTAACAATCTTTTATGATCCACAGACTATTACAGTCCCAACATCTGCTACAGTGAGCCCAATCACTATCACGGTGCCCGGGCCAATCCCATATGATAAAGACAATGTTATACCATGGCATTATGGTGCTAATCTGTACAGCAACGGAGAGAAAGTCCTTTTTGATTCTCCAATTCTCACTCCCCAAGTGGATAATGTTGGGGGAGATGGAGGCTTCATCCGAAGCGGACGTCTCTTCGCATCACAAGTCCCTAGAACCAACACTGAGGCAGAGGCTGTTGCCAAAGCCAAAGGGAAGAGTGTGATACCGGAAGAATCTACGCCGAAATAAACTCACAAATCATCCTTCGATCAAGATGTGGATGAGTTTATGAGAATCATTAAAAGAAGTGACTATAAAGTTGTGGACCAGCTCTACCAGACTTCTTCAAAGATCTCAATCCTATCACTGCTGTTATTTTCCGAAGCCCATCGGGATGCACTTCTCAAGGTTCTGCACGCTGCCTATGTGCCAGAAGAGATCACTGTGAATTAGCTGGAAACAGTAGTGTCAAATGTCAAGACTAGCCATGGGCTAGGGTTCACTGATGCTGATTTAACTTCAGAAGGACGTCTCCACAACAAAGCCTTGCATATAACCTTGGAGTGCAAAGGAGCTGTCTTATCTCATGTGCTTGTAGACACTGGGTCCTCACTCAATGTCCTACCCAAGAAAGCCCTTGTCAAGCTAGAGTATGATGGGATAGCTCTCCGGCCAAGTAACCTTGTGGTCAGGGCTTTTGATGGCTCTAAAAGGTCTGTTCTGGGAGAGGTGGAGTTGCCAGTGATAATCGGTCCACAAGTCTTCAAGACCATTTTCTATGTGATAGACATACAGTCGGCATACAGTTGTTTGCTAGGTCGACCCCGGATTCACGCCGCAAGCAAGCAGTAACGTCGACTCTTCACCAGAAACTAAAGTTTGAATGGGAAGGAAAGATTATCACCATTTGTGGTGAGGAAGACATATTGGTTAGCCATCTGGCTACTTACAAGTATATTGAGATGGATGGTGAAATTCATGAGACAATGAGCCAAGGGTTTGAGGCCCTGAATGTTAATAAGGCTACTGGAGTATTGGCTGCATCCCAGGAGGACAGGATGGGTACTTCAATCATCTCTTATCAGCAAACCCGTATGGTTGTTGAAGAAGGTACTGCTCAAGGCTGGGGCAAGCTGCTGCCAGTGGAAAAGAAGGAAGATAGATTCGGTTTGGGTTACAAAACATTCCGACAAGATCAATCATAGGCTGCCAAGGAGCCCAAATTTGTCAGTGGGGGATGCTCACCCCGGATGCTGTGAACAATATGGAAGACGAGGCGGAAAGCGACCGCAACCTGGAGAGCTGGATACGTCCAAGGATCCCGGGGAACCAAGTGCTTAACTGGTCTTCCCAGGAAATTATAAGGGTTACTCCTGCAGAGTAATTATTATTTCCTGTCATTTTAGCATGCATCAAGTTCTGCATCTTGCCCAAGGTGTCAGGACTCATTTTGTAATATGGCCATATTGTAATTTTGTGAAAATGATTAATCAATGAATATCAGGACATCTTTTGCAAACGAGTCTCTTTTTCGCTCACTGTCTTTTTCATTTTTCACTTTTGGACGAAACAATAAAATGGCAATGTTTTCAAAATAAATAACTTCATTTTCACTTTTTCTAAACAAGATTAAAACTGATCACTAAAATGAACCAATCTCAACCCTTGCAGAGATTATCCTCCAGATTGCACCAGCACTGCTATGACCTTGTATGACTTCGACAATCCAATTAATCAAGATGATGAAGGGGTTGAAGAAGACTATGAGTTACCTGAAGAGTTAGCCAGGTTGTTGAGGCAAGAAGAGAAAGTGATCACTCCTTATCAGGAGGAGGTTGAGACAGTTAATCTTGGTACCAAAGAAGACATGAAAAAAGTGAAGATTGGGGCCAGTCTACAAGATTCAGTGAAGGAACAACTTATTGACATGCTTCGAGAGTACGTCGACGTCTTTGCTTGGTCCTATCAAGACATGCCAGGTCTGGATACTGACCTTGTTATGCACAAGCTGCCTTTGAAAGAAGACTGTCCTCCAGTGAAGCAGAAGCTACGCCGTACTCGTCCGGATATGGCTATGAAGATTAAAGAAGAAGTACAAAAACAGTGGGACGCCGGTTTCCTTGCTATAACTAGTTACCCGTTGTGGGTTGCTAATATTGTACCAGTACCTAAGAAGGATGGAAAAGTACGGATGTGTGTGGATTACCGGGATCTGAACAGAGCTAGCCCGAAGGATGATTTCCCATTACCTCACATTGATGTATTGGTCGACAACACAACTCAGTTCTCGGTATTTTCCTTCATGGATGGATTTTCCGGGTATAATCAGATCAGGATGTCACCCGAAGACATGGAGAATACTACCTTCATCACACCTTGGGGCACGTTCTGTTATAAGGTAATGCCTTTTGGATTGAAGAATGTCGGGGCAACTTATCAACGGGCTATGGTAACATTATTCCACGACATGATCCACAAAGAAATTGAATGCTACGTGGATGACATGATTGCCAAGTCCCTCACTGAAGAAGACCATCTGGTAAATTTGCTGAAGTTGTTCAAGCGTCTGAGAAAGTATCAGCTGAAGTTAAACCCCCAACAAATGCACATTCGGGGTACGTTCCGGTAAACTGCTGGGATTTATTGTAAGTGAAAAAGGAATTGAAGTTGATCCTGACAAAGTCAAAGCCATTCAGGAAATGCCTGCACCTAGGACTGAAAAGGAAGTTCGGGGTTTTTTTGGTAGATTGAACTACATTTCAAGGTTCATATCTCATCTTACTGCAACCTGTGAACCCCTTTTCAAATTGTTAAGAAAGGAACAAACAGTCAGGTGGAACAAAGATTGTCATAAGGATTTTGACAAAATCAAGGAGTACCTACAAGAACCTCCAATTCTTATGCCTCCAATTGAAGGAAAACCTCTAATAATGTACCTGACAGTATTAGAAGGATCAATGGGGTGTGTGCTGGGCTAGCATGACGAGTCTGGTCGAAAAGAGTATGCAATATACTACCTAAGCAAAAAGTTTACTGACTGTGAACAACGTTATTCACTGCTCGAGAAAACTTGTTATGCTTTAGCGTGGGCTGCTCGCCGACTAAGACATTATATGTTGACTCACACTACTTTGTTGATTTCAAAAATGGATCCAGTCAAGTATATATTTGAGAAGCCAGCACTTACCGGAAGGGTTGCAAGATGGAAAATGATTCTGAAAGAGTATGACATTCATTACACATCTCAAAAGGCCATCAAAGGCAGTGTATTGTCTGACTATCTAGCTGAGCAACCCATTGATGACTACCAGCCAATGAGATTTGACTTCCCTGATGAAAACATCATGTTTCTAAAAGCAAAAGATCATGAAGAGCCTGTTCACACTGAAGGGCCTGACCCAGAAGAAGAATGGACAATGATGTTTTATGGGGCTGTCAATATGAATGGTCGTGGAGTTGGTGCAGTGCTCATTACACCTAAAGGAGTTCATATGCCTTTCTCGGCAAAACTCACCTTTGCATGCACTAACAACGAAGCTGAATACGAAGCCTGTATCATGGGTCTTAAGGAAGCTATTGACCTCAGGATCAAGACATTAACTGTATTCAGAGATTCAGCCTTGGTAATCAATCAGACCAATGGCAAATGGTACACTCACCAAGAGAATCTGATTCCATACCGTGACTATACGAGGAGGTTATTTACTTTCTTCACAACAGTCAAACTTGAGTACATCCCTCGGGACGAAAATCAGTTTGCGGATGCTTTAGCTACCATTTCCTCCATGATCAAGGTTCAAACTGCCAATTATGTGCCTCGTATTTCGGTATCCAGACTTGACCGACCAGCATACGTATTCTCTGTAGACATTGTTAAAGATGACAAGCCTTGGTTTCATGACATCAAATGCTTCTTTGAAGATCAGACATACCCACCTGGGGCATCATCCAATGATAAGAAGACATTAAGAAGGCTGGCTGGTAGTTTCTTCCTTAATGCTGATGGTTCCTTGTACAAAAGAAACTTTGATATGGTTCTTGTGAGCAACCTTAGTTTTGATTGATCATAATTTTTAAGTGTTTGTGTTTTCTTCACATTAAGAAAAATGCTTACCTTTAGATCTTTGTTTCATTTGTTTTCAATGTTTTTGATCTTTTGAAAAAATACGCAAAATGAATCGATACATTCTAGCATGAATCGATTCATGTTGTTTGAAGGTTTCTGGAAATTCTCAAAATGAATCGATCCATCTTATGATGTATCGATTCATCCTGTTTAAATGGTTCTGTTTTTATAAATATGTTCAGTATGTATCGATTCATCATGTCTTGAATCGATTCATTAATCTGTTTTTCCTCTAACAGAATTTGCATATATATATGTGGAGTGTTTCATTTAGTTGTAACAGATCACATAAAATTGGAGACGAATTTTACAGTGATACATCATTGAAGAACACATCAAGAAAGGGATTTTGGAGTGTTGGAACTTCAATGTTGAGTAGTATTGAAACCTAGAATCAAATCCATCTTCATCATCTTCTCAAAGATCTTAATTCAAGAACATCAACAAGGAAGTGTTTGTTGTCCTGTGAATTGAAGGCTTTCGAGATAACATTTAGTGGTGCAATCGGAGATCCAGCTGAGTTGAAGATTGATAGAAGGTTTCAAGGAAAAACCAGCTGGGTTTTCCTTCAAGAACGGGCATGTTCTTGAGGGTTTGTTAGTCACGTTTACAAGACAGATTCAGCCGCAGCGAAAGTTTTGGAAATCGGGGGATTTCGCAAATAGGTCGTGGAACCGGTGAATTGCTTGTATTACTTGCAGGGAATCTTGATTGGGCTCAGATCAAGTGAAGGTTGATACAATAGGAAGTTCTAGGTGTATAGAATTCTGGTGTTTGTATTGCAACCTTGTAATCGACGGATTCAGCAATTTTGATATAAAAGTTCTCAATTTCGATTTGAAATTGAGAGGGAGACGTACCCACACGCGAGGACGAACATGGGGAACTTCCTTACCAAATCTCGGCGTATTGTATCTCTTCTCTATCTCTATTTACGTTTTCATTTGTTTTTTGATTCATTGGAAATAGCTTTAGGGATAGGTGCATTAAACCATTTTACATATTGTGTGTTTAAACCTTTATCATCTCAATTGTAAATCCAGCAAGTTATCACATGTCTGGTCTTCTAGTGGCTGGTCCAGAATAGACGCTTGTATATTTGGGACCATTGTTTCCGTAATTCTTTGAAAACTCTGAAAAACGTTTTAAATCCTTGAAATCAAGGAGGTGATCCATTCACCCCCCCCCCCTCTAGATCACTCTCCACAGCGTCTAACAAGTGGTATCAGAGCGCCGTTTCGCTGGTGCTTTGTGGCTACCTGTAACGTTATGGATTCTGAACCAAAGGGGGCGTACAATAGAGCTCCTGTTTTCAATGGTGAAAATTATGGCTACTGGAAAGACTGCATGCGAGTTCACATAAATTCTGTTGATAGGCGCATATGGGCTGCCATTCAAAATGGTCCTTTTCAAAATACCATGATGAATGAGGCAGGTGCCATAGTACCTAAACCAGAAGATGATTGGGATGAAAAAGATGAGAAAAAGTGGTCAAGTGATTGGAGAGCTCGAAATATGCTAATTTCAGCACTTGATGCAGATGAGTATTATCGAGTTTCCCATTGCTCGACAACTAAAGAAATGTGGGATGCTTTAGAAATTGCACATGAAGGTACAACTGAAGTAAAACAGTCCCGCATTAACACACTTAATCAAGAGTTCGAACTCTTTCGCATGAAACAAGGAGAATATATTCCCGACATGCAAAAGAGATTTGTTCATCTCATTAATCGTTTGAATGCACTTGGAAAACCTGTTTCCAATGATATTGCTACTAATAAAATTCTGAGATGTCTTAGCAGGGAATGGCAACCTAAAGTAATAGCTATCAAGGAAGCCAATGATCTAACGACACTCACAATGACTACTTTGTTTGGAAAGCTGGAGAACATCAGCAAGAACTAGAAAGTCTAGAAAAGTTTGAGAACAAAAGTAAAAAGGGAAAGGAGAAGAATAAAGACAAAGAGAGTGAGAAGAGGCATATAGCTCTCATGGCTTCTAACTCAAAGTCCTCACAAAAAGAGCTAAGCAATAATGAGTCAAGTAGTGACGAAGACTCCGGTGACGAAGAAATGGGACTTTTTGTTAGGAGATATAATAGATTCATTCGAAAGAATGGAATCAAGCATTCCGACAAAAATCTCATAAATTTTAGAAGACAATCTATGGATTCAAAACAGGAAGAGATTAAGAAGAATAGAGAAAGAGGGTCTTGCTTTAATTGTGGCAAGTCCCGTCATTATAAAACGGATTGTCCTTTAAAGAAAAAGGATAAAGGAAAAGCTCCACCAAAAAGGTATAATAAGCAAAGAAGAGCTTACATTGCTTGGGAAAGTGATAGTGATTCATCAAGTACATAATGCTCAAGTGATAGTGATGAAACCGCAAATTTGTGTCTTATGGCTCACACCAAAAATCAGTCCCACCACAAGAAGAAAAGTGATGATAAAAAGGTAAAACAAGCTTATTATAACAATTTCTCTTCTATGTCTTTTTCTGAATTGAAAGTAGCTTTTGAAAAACTGCATAATGAAGCTATAGAAGCATTCAAAAGTTTATCTTCCGATAAATTTTTTTTTTCATACTTGGAAGGTAAAGTACAACATGCTGAAAAAGATTTAGAATACTTGAAAGCTAGTATTGCAGAAAATTCAAAAGCTATTGATATTGATGGTTGTAGTAAAATAAGGCATTGTGAAGCTTGTCACATTTGGCAACAAGAAGTTATTTCTCTTAAAGTCAAATTGGAAAAAGCCTTGCAACCTAAGATTACTGATGCCATTGATACTAGGTTGTTCAAAAAGTCATTAAATCCTCCATATGCAAAATATTCTTTTGTTCCAAAGGATTTAAGGACCAATAATAAACAACAACATTATCGTAGTGTTTGTCACTATTGTTGTCATGCTGGCCATACCATTGAAAAATGCAAATTTAGAAGATTTCTAGTGCCTAAAGGCATTTATCAATGGAAGCCTAAAGACAACCATGTTACAACTTACCCACTTGGACCCAATAAAAATTGGGTACCTACCTCTCTCTTTTGATGTTGTAGGATGAGTGACATGCATCCGTAGAAAGAAGATGGTTTCTGGACAGCGGGTGTTCAAGGCACATGACGGGTGACATATCACTTTTTATTGACTTCAAAGCAAAGAAGAAGGGGTATGTTACTTATGGAGACAATAACAAAGGAGCTATACTTGGTAAAGGTAGTGTAGGTAACCCCTCTACCACTACTATTTCTGATGTCCATCTTGTAGAGGGACTTAAACACAATTTGTTGAGTATAAGTCAATTATGCGACAAAGGTTATAAAGTTTCTTTCACAAAAACTTGTTGCAAAATTGAACATACCGAACAAAATGTTGTGTTTAAGGGTGTAAGAGTAAACAACATATATATGCTTGATCTTTTGAGTGTATCCTTAACAAGCACTAAATGTCTAGTAGCTCTAAATGATGATTCATGGCTATGGCATAGACGCTTAGTGCATGTTAATTTTGATTTGCTTAATAAGGTTGTATCCAAGGATCTAGTAGTAGGTCTTCCAAAAATAAAATTTTCAAAAAAGACCACCTATGTGATGCTTGCCAAATGGGGAAACAAACAAGGGTCTCTTTTAAATCTAAAAACATAATTTCAACTTCAAGACCCCTTGAGCTTCTCCATATGGACCTCTTTGGACCATCTAGGACAAAGAGCTTAGGTGGAAACTATTATGGTTTTGTAATAGTAGATGACTACTATAGATTCACTTGGACTATATTCCTACATAGCAAAGATGAAACTTTTTCTGCTTTTAAAAGTTTTGCAAAGCTGTCCCAAAACAAAATGAATTCTAAAATAGTTACAATCCGAAGCGATCATGGAGGTGAATTTCAAAACCATATCTTTGATAAGTATTGTGACAAGTATGGCATTGAGCACAACTTTTCAGCTCCTCGAACTCCATAACAAAATGGTGTTGTGGAACGCAAAAATCGAGTTTTAGAGGAATTGGCAAGAACAATGCTCAATGAAGGTGGATTACCAAAATACTTTTTGGCTGATGCAATTAGCACAGCTTGTTATGTTCTGAATAGGATTTTAATTCGTCCTATTTTGAATAAAACACCTTATGAAATTTTAAAAGGTAGAAAGCCAAACTTGTCTCATCTTCATGTGTTCGGTTGTAAATGTTTTATTTTGAATAACGGTAAAGAGAATCTTGGGAAGTTTGATGCCAAAGTTGATGAAGGTATTTTTCTTGGTTACTCTCAATCAAGCAAAGCATATAGAGTGTATAATAGGCGTTTACTTTCTGTTGAAGAATCTGTCCATGTTTCTTTTGATGAGTCTTACCCAAAAATTGTCGGAAAAGGTATCTCTTTTGATGACGCAGGTGTATTTACAAAAGACATACTCAAAGAAGCTGTTTCGGAAATTGATCAATCTGAAGCGGTTGCTATGAGAAGGAGGAAGATACTTTTTATGAAAAAGATATAGAGGAAGGAACATCTGAAGTGAAGGACCTTCGACCAGCTTGGAAATCCTCTAAAGACCACCCTATATACAATATATTGGGAGATATTTCAAAGGGAGTGTTGACTCGTTCTAAGATAAGTAATTTTTGTTCTCACTTCGCTTTTGTATCACAAGTGGAACCTAAAAATGCTAAAGAAGCCTTGGTTGATGAATTTTGGCTAATGGCCATGCAAGAAGAGCTTAATCAATTTAAAAGAAATGACGTTTGGGAACTTGTCCCTCGTCCGCGAGATCATCACATCATAGGTACTAAATGGGTTTTTAGGAATAAACTTGATGAAAGCGGAGTGATAACTAGAAACAAGGCACGCTTGGTAGCACAAGGGTATAACCAAGAGGAGGGCATAGATTATGAGGAGACTTATGCTCCGGTGGCTCGCCTTGAAGCTATACGTCTTTTGCTTGCCTATGCGTGTTCTATGAATTTCAAGCTTTACCAAATGGATGTAAAGAGTGCGTTTTTAAATGGTGTTATAAATGAAGAAGTATATGTTTCACAACCTCCCGGTTTTGAAAATTCTGAATATCTAGATCATGTCTACAAATTAAAGCGTACTTTATATGGTCTTAAGCAAGCACCCCGTGTGTGGTACGAAAGACTTAGAAAATTTCTACTTGATCATGGACATTCTAGAGGTAAAATGGATAATACACTCTTCATTAAACACAAAGGAAAGCACATTCTTTTAGTTCAAGTTTATGTAGACGATATAATTTTTGGTTCAACTAACATAGACTTGGTCGAAGAATTTTCTAATGTTATGCAGGGTGAGTTTGAGATGAGTCTCATGGGGGAGTTGAACTACTTCTTAGGCCTCCAAATAAAGCAACTTGATGAAGGTACAGCAGTATGTCAAACAAAATACTGTAGAGAGCTGCTCAAGCGTTTTGGAATGAATAATTCTAAATTAATTGACACTCCTATGCCTACCAACGGAAACTTGGACAAAGATGAACATGGTAAGTGTGTTAATGTCAAAAGGTATAGAGGTATGATTGGATCTCTCTTGTATCTTACTGCTTCTAGACCAAACATCATGTTTAGTGTGTGTATGTGTGCAAGATATCAATCAAATCCTAAGGAATCTCACTTAAAATCAGTCAAGCGTATATTTAGGTATCTTAATGGAACACCTAAATATGGGCTATGGTATTTCAAAGGAAGTGATTGCAGCTTAGTAGGTTACTCTGATTCTGATTTTGCTGGCTGCAAATCAGATAGGAAAAGCACTAGTGGCACATGTCATCTGTTTTCAAATTCTTTAATAAGTTGGCATAGTAAAAAGCAAGTATCCATAGCTTTGTCTACTGCAGAGGCTGAGTATGTTGCAGCCGGTAGCTGTTGTGCTCAAATTTTATGGCTAAGACAACAACTACAAGATTTTGACATTGAACTTAAACGCATTCCAATTAAATGTGACAACACTAGTGCCATTAATCTCACTAAGAATCCTGTTTTACACTCGCGCACCAAACATATTGAGATTCGACATCACTTCCTTCGCGATCATGTTGAAAAAGGAGATGTTGTTTTTGAGCATGTTGATACTAAAAATCAACTTGCTGACATTTTCATTAAACCTTTGGCAACTGAACCATTCTTCAACATTCGTCGCGAATTAGGGATTCTTGATCTCTCCGCATTGGTGCCTTAAGTTTGATTGATGTAGTTTCTATTTATCTCATCGTATTTGCTAAGTTCTGATTGTAGTCTTCACTAGTGCCTCATGAGAATACCACGACGGAGGTAATATTGTTCATCTCTTCACTTTGTTGATATTGTATGATCAATGTATGTTTGAGCAAACGATTTCTTGTTTACATGAACTTCTTTTCATATGAATGTTTGAACATTGATGTTTTTATTTGTAAAGTATTCTTAAGCATGTATACAATGTTGTGATTCATTTTGCAGCATAATGGTTGTTTTGCATATTCACTGGTGTGTAAATTCTTGCATATCCACTGAAATTTCAAATTTTCGTATTATGAATCGATCCCAACAATCTTGAATCGATTCATTTTGATTTTATTTTAATTTCTATCAAACCAGTTACAGTATGTATTGATTCATAGTTACTTGCATCGATTCATTGTCATCTGTATTTCAAAAATTCGCATTATGAATCGATCCCAACAATCTTGAATCGATTCATGGTGATTTTATTTTAATTTCTGTCCAAATGGTTACAGTATGTATTGATACATAATGGCTTGTATCGATACATAGCATTCTGAATTTTCAAATTTTTCGTGAAATGAATCGATACATACAGTCATGAATCGATTCATCCTGTCGTAAATTCAGTTTATTTTTTAATGAATCGACACATCAGCAACTGCCATGACATATCTATCAGTTATAAAACTCCATTATGTCTCTCTCATCATCTCATTTGCATCAAACCCTAACTGTCACAAAAACCCCTCTTCTCTCAAACCCTAATCTTCTCACCATGCCTCCAAGAGTTTTGATTCCATGAGAAAAAGGAAAACGTAAAGGCAAGGAACCCGTTGGGTCTTCTCATCAGGCTCCTTCTATTCCTGAAATTCCTCCATCCGGAACTGCAATTCTTCATCCTGCCATTATTGAAGAATTTGAAGGTTCTTTTAAAACAAGGTTAGTTATGAAACCACATGTTTTCGATCCTAGTGATGTACGTACTCTCTGTTTAGAAGAAGTTGCGGATTAAATCGACGCACAAAGTCTTGGATCCTTTTTATCTGTTAAAGATGAGTATCATGAAGACTTTATTCGTGTTTTCTATGCTGGTGTGAAAACTGGAAAAGGCTACCTGTTTAAGTGTTCGATTGGAACCAGAACTTACCGTTTTGAGGCTGGTGACTGGTCCACAGTGTTCAGTCTGCCATCTCTGCTGCCTGAATTGCAGATGTGGCATGACCAGAATATTGAACCACAGTTCAAGTTAAAGGAATATTGTGCATCCATTTCTAAATTGGAGAGACCTCTTGCTGATGATGAGCCTCTGACTTCAGGTATGATCAAAAGTGTTCCAAGAATTCTGCACTGGATCCTTTCACATATCTTGTGTCCAAGGTCCGGTGGGCATTCTCGATTGAACAAGCCGGATATCCATTTATTGTACATTTTGCAGAAGAAGATACCATTAAACTGGGCCAATTACTTTGTCAAATGTATCTTTCTTACGCGGAACAGCTCCAAAAACATCACTATTGCATATGCTGCCCAGATCATGCGGATTCTCAAGTTTTGGAAAGTGACTTTCCCACCTGTGCCTCTCTTATCAGCCTCTAGTGTGCAAGAATTCAACAATGCCACACTCTCTCATATGGGTTATCGATGGGACATCGAGCGTCGCTGCTACTACTTCTTTGAACGCAGCACTCGAACCCGCATCTACAACTTTGACATTCCGTCTGAACACATTTATGTTGAAGAACAAAGGGATGAAGATATGGAAGATGCTGAAAATCCTCCTGATGCGAATGCTAACACCGGTTGGGGTGAGTGGGTACCACAAAGGTGGTCTCCTACAAACTATGATCCCGCTCCCTCATCGGCTCCACCGATTTCATCTACTACTGCTCCAGCCTATCTTACTGAAATGTTTGCACAATTGGAAGTTGCAAACAATGCCCGACATGAGGAAGCTCGTGCGTGGCGTGTCCAGCAAACGGAGTGGCATAAGGAGCATCGTGAATGGCATGATGAGCATACTCGAATGTATCATAATCAACATTCATGGCATACTGAAATGGTTAAGTGGCATCAAGTGTTCTATAATGAGATGTTTGGATTTATGGATGATTGTCGTTCGCACCCGGGGATTATGGAACGGTTTCAAAGCACAGAGGTTCAGAGGCGTTTCAGGCGTTACGCTTTCATGGGGCAGAATCCAGATGAAATGCCTCCTCCACCTCCTCCTCCAAGCTTCCGTGACCCTGATCGAGATGATGCAGAGTCATGTGGTGGCCATTTCCCTCATTGAAGTTGCATTTCATTTTGCATATCATCATTGTTTGTTGCTTAAGTTTCTTTGTTTTTCTTGTTTGAACACTTTATGGTTTTGGTTTGGTTATGTAATTCGCAACTCTATTTGACAATTTCACTGCCTATGATTATGTAATTTGCTTTTGTTTAAATTGTTTGCACTTTATGCTTCACTCTTTGTGAGTGATCTTTGCTTCTGTATCTTAGTACTGCTGATTCTATTTCTTCATCTATGATTCTTTCTTGTTGTTGACAAAGGGGAGAAAAAGGCAAGTGTGAAAAGACAATGACAGGCACAAACTCAGGGGGGGTAATTCTCACACTTCAAAAATTTTGTCATCATCAAAAAGGGGGAGTTTGTGAGCAACCTTAGTTTTGATTGATCATAATTTTTAAGTGTTTGTGTTTTCTTCACATTAAGAAAAATGCTTGCCTTTAGATCTTTGTTTCATTTGTTTTCAATGTTTTTGATCTTTTGAAAAAATACGCAAAATGAATCGATACATTCTAGCATGAATCGACTCATGTTGTTTGAAGGTTTCTGGAAATTCGCAAAATGAATCGATTCATCTTATGATGTATCGATTCATGTTGTTTAACTGGTTCTGTTTTTATAAATATGTTCAGTATGTATCGATTCATCATGTCTTGAATCGATTCATTAATCTGTTTTTCCTCTAACAGAATTTGCATATATATATATATGTGGAGTGTTTCATTTAGTTGTAACAGATCACATAAAATTGGAGACGAATTTTACAGTGATACATCATTGAAGAACACATCAAGAAAGGGATTTTGGAGTGTTGGAACTTCAATGTTGAGCAGGATTGAAACCTAGAATCAAATTCATCTTCATCATCTTCTCAAAGATCTTAATTCAAGAACATCAACAAGGAAGTGTTTGCTGTCCTGTGAATTGAAGGCTTTCGAGATAACGTTCAGTGGTACGATCAGAGATCCAGCTGAGTTGAAGATTGATAGAAGGTTTCAAGGAAAAACCAGTTGGGTTTTCCTTCAAGAACGGGCGTGTTCTTGAGGGTTTGTTAGTCACGTTTACAAGATAGATCCAGCCGCAGCGAAAGTTTTGGAAATCGGGGGATTTCGCAAATAGGTTGTGGAACCGGTGAGTTGCTTGTATTACTTGCAGGGAATCTTGATTGGGCTCAGATCAAGTGAAGGTTGATACAATAGGAAGTTCTAGGTGTATAGAATTCTGGTGTTTGTATTGCAACCTTGTAATCGACGAATTCAGCAATTTTGATATAAAAGTTCTCAATTTCGATTTGAAATTGAGAGGGAGACGTACTCACACGCGAAGACGAACGTGGGGAACTTCCTTACCAAATCTCGGCGTATTGTATCTCTTCTCTATCTCTATTTACGTTTTCATTTGTTTTTCGATTCATTGGAAATTGCTTTAGTGATAGGTGCATTCAACTGTTTTACATATTTGTGTTTAATCCTTTATCATCTCAATTGTAAATCCAGCAAGTTATCACATGTCTGGTCTTCTAGTGGCTGGTCTAGAATAGACGCTTGTATATTTGGGACCGTTGTTTCCGTAATTCTTTGAAAACTCTGAAAAACGTTTTAAATCCTTGAAATCAAGGAGGTGATCCATTCACCCCCCTCTAGATCACTCGCCACAGCGTCTAACAGTTCTTCTCAGATGTGTTGAGAAGAAAGAAGCAGACTTGTTGATGCACGAGGTGCATGAAGGATCTTTCGGTACCCATGTTGGAGGACATGCAATGGCTAAGAAATTGTTAAGGTCAGGTTACTACTGGATCACAATGGATGCAGACTGTTGTGCCTATGCCAAAAAGTGCCACAAATGTTAGATCTACGCAGACAAAGTACATGTGCCTCCGAATCCTTTGAATGTGATGTCTTCACCTTGGCCCTTTGCCATGTTGGTCATTGACATGATCGAAAAGATTGAACCAACTGCTTCAAATGGCCACAGATTCATCCTGGTAGCCATTGATTACTTCACCAAATGGGTTGAAGCAGCTTCATATGCAAATGTCACCAGACAAGTGGTAGCCAGATTCCTGAAAAGAGACATCATCTGTCGATATGGAGTACCTGAGAGAATCATTACTGATAATGGTTCCAATTTGAACAACAAAATGATGGCAGAACTGTGTCGGGACTTCAAAATCCAACATCACAACTCTTCTCCTTACAGGCCAAAAATGAATGGCGCTGTTGAGGCAGCTAATAAGAACATCAAGAATATTGTGCAGAAGATGGTGGTCACTTACAAAGACTGGCATGGGATGCTACCATTTTCCTTGCATGGGTATCGAACCTCTATCAGAACATCCACTAGGGCAACACCTTGTCAACTTGTGTATGGTATGGAAGCTGTCCTACCTGTTGAAGTTGAATTACCCTTCTTACGGGTGCTGATGGATGTCAAGCTGAATGAAGAAGAATGGGTCCGTTCTCGGTACAATCAATTGAATCTGATCGAAGAAAAAAGATTAGCTACAATCTGTCATGGGCAGCTATACCAGAAAAGGATGAAGAAATCCTTCGATCAGAAAGTCAGACTTCGGGAATAACAAGTGGGAGATCTTGTACTGAAAAGACTTCTTCCTCCTCATACAGACCACAAGGGCAAGTGGACTCCTAATTACGATGGTTCATTCATAGTAAAGAAGGTTTTCTCTGGTGGAGCACTAATCCTCACTACTATAGATGGTGAAGATTTCTTGTCCCCTGTGAATTCAGATGCAGTTAAAAAATACTTCGCATAAAATGACCCGCTGGACATAAAAACAGAATGTAAGTCCAGGTAAAAATAGGGCATCCCGGCGAGTCAAAAACAGAATAAAAGACTCGGGCAAAAATAAGGGAAAAATCAAAAAATGTGTACACCCGCTGAGTTGAAAAGCCGCATTAGACAGCTCAGGCAAAAATGGGTATCCTGGTGGATTGAAAACCCGAAAGGGCGATCCACGCAAAATTAGGGAATAAGCGAACAACTGCATTCTGAATTCATTTGTATTGCTTACAACATGACAAACTTCGAAGGGTTAAAGCATCGGTCAGAATCAACTTTCTTCAGAAAGCAATATAAGAAGAACGTCAAGGTCATACGGGTCATAGCAAAGGAAGCTCACTGAAGCGTCGTCAACATTACCGGCACTTTTACTTTTCTCAATTTGTAACAATCTCCTCATTCCAGGGGATCTGTTTCTTTGACTGTATTTTTCAATTCAGGGCACCCAGATTAATAAAATCAGATTTTCGGTCACACTTCGTTTCGTACATTTTTGTTTCGTTTGCAAAATGTCAAATGTCCATGATATAATATTTGCATAAAACAAATGAGTCGTTCTTAATAAATGCTTGTAGGAAATATATTTACTTTCAGAAATATCTAACTCCTATGACGGAATCCGGTAAGGGATACCCTGGGATGCTTGTGTGTTTCTTTGTCATAACATGTTGCAGGTATTCGATACGCAACATGGGGCATGCCTAGCACACTTCCCTAGCACATCTTCTCCAAGCAGCATCTGAAAAGGCTTTTTCCCCAACAGAGTTGTCAAGGCCTCCTCGTCCCCAGTATAAGTTTATTCAGCAAGAGCATCCCCAGTCGGGATCCCCACAGAGTCCTCTAGGAAGATCGTTCAGTGATCTTTCCTCCCCCGAACAGAGTGCCAAGTCTCTCAAAGACAAAAGAATCGACTCCCCACAAAGTTCCAGCCTCTACCCAGAAGAGCAATGTCTGAAATTCTCACACAACAAAGTGACGAAAGCTTCCTCATCCCCAGCTGGGTTCCTCATTACAAAGATAGGTCTATCAGTGATCTGTTCCCCCAAGCGGAGTTATATATCTTATCAGATTTGTCAATGATCTCATCCCCAGCTGGGATATCACTTCAAGCGGATCAGCCAGAGATCTTCACTGCAGCGGGATCCGAATCCCAGATCGGTTTCTTTTGCATAATCATAGCATTCACATCATCTCTCCTCACAAAGCAGAGCATTACGTTTAATACGGAGCATTATGGCAAAAATCAAACATTTGCATGATCACAAGTCAGGATCAAACCAGTCACCTGCAAATACCAACAGTACCTCAGCAACAATATACAAAATACATCCCTTGCACATAAAAGCCAAAACGTCCCCTTTGCACTCTCGAGTACAAAAACATGTTCTTCTCGACACTTGTCTGTGTCATCTCAATCTCCCCACGGAAAGCCAAAGCATCCCCTTTGCACTTTCCAACAAGTATTTGTTCATATATACTCTTCCGACACTCGTCCGTGTCATATCATCCCCCTGCAGATATAAGCCACAAATATCCTCTTTGAATACAAATATCTATACACTCTCTTGACACCCGTCTGTGTCACCATCACCAGCATGTGGTTGCCCAAACACTTGTCGCAAACCAAACACTTGTTTATAATACACTCTCATCGACACCCGTCCGTGTCATCCTATCCCCACAGGTTGCCAGAATACCTTCAAAGTTCATAACTTATACACTTTCCCTTTTGACACTCGTCCGTGTCACTTTTCCCCTAGCAAGTTGAACACTCGTCCGTGTCTTTCTCATACTTCACAATACTTGTTCATACTTATACAGATACTCGTCCGTATCTTGTATACACTTATTTCTCCCCACAAATTCGACACTCGTCCGTGTTCTTTGTTAACCAGTTGGTACTCGTCCGTATCATCATCTCTGAACACGCGTCAGCGTTTGTTTCTACCGATACTCGTCCGTATCATAGTCTTAAGGATGCTCGTCCGCATCTTCAATCTAGACACAACGTCAAAACACTTATACCTTTTATTTCTTAAGCGTAAGCACTCGTCCGTGTTTACCATTCCCCAGCAAAGTAACTTTTCTTATATCTGACATTTGTCCTATGTCATGATACTTTCGGCAGCCGTACCCTGCCAGGTGATCATCCTTCACCTACGGATGACCGTCCCTCATCCTTTCCCCAGCGGAGTCTCCGTAACTGGACCCCTTTTCTATCCGACATTCGTCCTATGTCGTGATATTTAGCAGCCGTCCCATGCTAGGTGATCGTCCTTCACCATTTTGATGATCGTCCTTCATCATTCTATCTGATGGCCGTCCCCATCATTGATTTTGGTATCTGACATTCGTCCTATGTCATGATAAACTCCGAGAGCAGCTGTCCCTTGCTAGGTGATCGTCCTTCACCTTTCGATGATCGTCCTTCATCATTTTATCCGATGGTCGTCCCCATCATTGATTTTGTTATCTGACATTCATCTTATGTCATGATAAAACTCGAGAGCAGTCGTACCCTACTAGGTGATCGTCCTTCACCTCTTGATGATCGTCCTTCATCATGCTTATTTGATGGCCGTCCCCATCGTCGACCTTTTTCTATCCGACATTCGTCCTATGTCGTGGTAAAATGCATTTGTCCCCTGCTAGGTGATCGTCCTTCACCTTTGATGACTGTCCTTCATCATTTATTTCATTTATTCTTTGAACCGATGGTCGTCCCCATCGCTGTTTACCTTTACTTTACAAACCCGATGGTTGTCCCCATCATTGCCTTTGTTTTAATCCCCATAAAACCTTGTCACTTTTCTTGATGGTCGTCCCCATCATGATCTCTTTATTTCCCCAGCATGTCGGCCGTCCCCGTCATGGCTTAACCCCAACAGTCGTCCTCTGCTCGATGGTCGTCCTTCATCGCTTTCATTTAATAATCATACTATACTGTCTCTTACAATTTAAATCCCTTTTCTTCTTCTACCCAGCGAGTGCAAATTTTGGACTGTCTTTGGTATTTAACTACAAGTTATCTTGTTTGTCTGTTAAGTCAGGCGCTTACATCCTGCACAACTAACTCATGCTTGAATAGGGGCAGCTGTAAATACCCCAAATTTTCCCTCACTAAGTTCACACCATGGCTTGTGATCTTTCATGTTTTCATAAGCATAAGCATACCATCTTATATTGCATTTTTGTTTCACTACATAGTTCAAGTTCATCTGCATCTAGGGTTTGTGATCTGAGCAATCCAAGGATCCATCTGAGCCACTCCAAAGGTCTCCAATCATTCCAATAGGGTCCATGTGTGTTCTATCATCATATTACATCCCCCAAAGATCAAGTAAGTCAAGAAATCACAAGAACTTGGAAAGCATGGAAGCAGAGCTAGGGTTTCACTACACAGATGACCTGAAATTAGGGTTTTGGTTTCAGAGGTCATAACTCCATATTTTTTTGTCATTCTTGTTTCTAATAGACTCAATATCTTATAAGGATCATGTGTACCAAGTTTGATGAAGAAATTCATTGTGGAAGTCATTTGTTCACTGGGTAACTTTTTGAGCAAGTCAGAGCAAAATCAAGGCATCTGAGGCCCCCAACAATGGAACCAAAGTGGATTTTTCATAAAATTGAAGTTATATGATCTTTATTTGATCATTAAAGTGCTTGGAAGTTCACAAAATAGAAGAAAATTGAGCTAAACCAAAAGTTGCCAAAAATGGAAATGACTTGTAATGGAAACTTTCCATTTTGGGAAAGTATTTCAACCTCCTCTTTCTCAACCAAAAATGCTTCAAATGAAAAATTGTTGGTCATGAAAGTTGTAGATTGGATCATTCCCTTTTCAAAAAGTACAAGAACAAGTTCTAATTCATTATGGAATTCAAGTTATAGCCTTTCAATGTTGGCAAAAATCCTATAATTTTCAAGAATGCACCAAAGAGGGATTTTTGCAAAACCACTTGCCAAGCTTCTAAGTGACCTCTAATTGATTTCTAAACCTCATAACAACATCACGTGACTCATTGTGATCAGAATTGCACAAGAATTCACAAGATTTCATGCCTTGGTTCACAAGAAACTTCAAAGAGGGCAAAATGCAAAATATATGCCATCTTGCTATCCAGGCCATCCAGCTGCATTCTTTTGATCCTAGGGCTCACCATAAACCATGCTGAATCAAGACATCCCATTGAACCACTTATGTTCCAGCCCATGCTTGTGGTACACATATTTGACTTTTTAGCAAAAAAACTCCCATACTCTTGGAATAGTGTTTTGCATGCATTCAGAACCTATTCCATATTATATTCAAACAATATGGGAGAGATAAGAGGAGGGATTGGAGCATGAAACATACAAAACATTAGATTCACAAAAATATGCACAAGACTTGTTCTCTTCGAAACACCTTCAAAACTTAACAAAATCCAGAAATTCTTTCACCAACAAATCACTCTTCATCCATAGAACAAAACCCAACCCTTGGAATGGCCTGAATCACTACACACACAAACCTCCATTTCTGCTAAACCAGAAACACACAACACAAACCAGCCACTCTCAAAGCTTTTCAAGCATTCCACTAGCCTCAGGAGGATCAAAGGAAGCTTTTTGCACAAAGGAGAGGCCCTGAAAGCTCACATTTGCAGTTTATCAGCACAGGTAACCTCAAGAACAAAATCTTTCAGAGCTTAGATTTCTTGTTACAAAATGAAAATATATGTTATGGGGATCACACTAATGCTTTTAGAATTGAAAATAGTCAAGAAATGAGCATATTACGAGCTTCTGAAATTTTGTCCAGATATTTGTTCTTCTTCGATTCTCCATGTTTGTGTGTTATAAATCATGTTTGTAGGTTGATTTGAGTTTAGTTTGTGTAGGGGATCATTTCTGGACAATTAATTTGGGGTGGGGTGGCCTGTAGAGAGACTTAGGGTTTTTGTTTCGCCGGAGAAGATGACCGGAGCTCCCCTCCGGTCACCTGAAAGTGATTAGCCCTAATTAGGGTTTAATCTCCAGATGCGTTGTGGACCCTTGGATTTTGATTAATTTAGGAGAATGGATGGACCAGATTGATTCATTAAGCTAATTTCAGATTAATTAAAATAAAATATGATTAATTAGCCAGGATTGATCCAAGCCCTTGAAACGCGCGCGCAGTCTTCCCTTGTTTAAATCCTGACCTTCATATTAGATTACTTTCATTATTTTTGATTTTTATTTCATTTTTTTGTCATTTGTTTTGCATAATTTATTTAAAATACTTAAGAATTTCCAAAAATGTTTTCCTTCTGCATTTTTAATTCAAATATTTTTCTCCACCCAAAAACATTTTTATTTTAATTTTTTGCATTAAAAAATCATTTTAAAAATATTTAAATGTTTATTTTAATTAATTAATGGAAATTAATTAATTAAAATGCCGTTTAGGTTTCTAAAAATTCCAAACAAAATTCACATTGCATCTTAGGACATTTAGAAACATTGTCAAGCCATTCATACAAATTTATTTTTGGTTTTGAACACTCTTTGACATTTTTCTTAAATTTAGGGTTCATAAAAATCCCTTTTTTGAACCCTAACTTCAAGAATTCTTTTCTGCCTAACCATGAAGGGTTTGACATTGGTTTTTTTGCATTGATCTTCATATAGCATGTAGTGTCTAGCATATTTTTGTCACAAATTTATCTTGCATTTTTTATTTGATTTGCATTTTCCCTCTTAAGGTACCTTAAAACCCTAATAAACTTAGAAAAATCACAACTTTCTTTAGGTTCAGAGTTAGAACTTCTCCTTTGGGTGCGATATCATATGGGATTAGGGTTCCTTTGAGTTCATTTGCAATTTTTTATCTTATGATTTGCTTCTGTTTTTGACTTTTGCATCTCATGTTGCATTAAAACCCTAATTCCTCATGTTCATTTGCATACATCTTGCATATGCTTCCATATATGAACTTGACATGACATTTCTTGCATTCACATGTCATCTTAGACATCATAGGACACATTAGAATCATGCTTGATCATTTCTTCATCCATTTTCCATGATATGCATTCATTACATTCCATGAACTTTCATGTGTTTTCATACTTCAAAGCATGCATCCTTTGCATTCCATCTCTTGTATGAACATTCATAACACTTGACATATCTTTGCATCATCTCATATCATCATTTGCATCATGTTTATGCTTCTGGTTTTGATTTGCATCTTTGCTTACATTTCATTTTCATTTCAGGTAGTAAGTACTTTGAGAAGTGAATTTGCCTTCACTTCTCACTTCTCTTCTTATTCTTCTTATGCATCATTGCTGCATTTTCTTTATCTTTAGAGTGAGATTTCTTATTCATGTTCATCATTCACTTTCTTTCTCCAAGTTACTTATCTTCTTTAGTGAAGTAAGTAACTTGTTTCTTCTGTTTCTCCTCCTTTCATCTGCTTCTTCCATTGGTGGCTTCTCTGAAGATCTCTTGCAAGCCTTACAAACCATAGGAACATCCAATCATGACAATAATTAGGGTTTTGATTAGTCCCCCTTAGACTTTTACCTTTGTGTCTTCTTTGTGTCTCTCCTCTCATCTCATAATCAGAGACTAAACCTTTAAGATTTTAAGACTTTGTGATTAGGGTTATGCCTGCATCCTTCTCTTAGGATGGAGTGTATAACTTTAATCCTAAGTGTTAAACCCTTAATTTGTTTAAACCACTTAATCAATCCATCTTAATAATCACTAAGACAATAGCTTGTAACTTGGGCCTTGCATTAGGGTTCTAATTCTTCCTTTATTGGTTAAGAAGGACTAACCCTAGTGTTAATGGACAAGTCCCCCTCAAGTTGTCTTACAAACCATAAAACTCACTTCTTAATATTACCCTTAACTAAAATCCACTTTAACAAAGGTTTGTTTTGTCATGAGGTTAATCCCTAATCATTGATTAAGTTGAGGTATCTTCCTCAACTTAAGTGCTCTCATCTATTATCCTTCTATTAGGATGGTGTAATGGGTTCACTAATCCTTGATTATGGCTTAAACTCATTACTTAACACTAAACAAAAGCTCAAAAACATCTAAATAATCACAAGTAGGTTAATGATCTTAATCCTACATCATCATGGTAATTAAGTTTGAGGTGTTTACCTCATACTTAAGGTATTGTCATTATCCCTAATCAAAGGGAGGATATGATGAGTTTACTAACCCTTGGTTTAGGCTTAAGCTCATTAACTTATGACAAACACAAAAAGCAATAAAAGATTGAAAATACCAAAAACAAACAATAAACGTCTCCTCCGGGATTCTTTTCTCATCATCTTCACTCACCAACGAGAACTTGCTTCTTCCGTCTAATGCAAGACAGTTAGCACTCGAGCCAGACGAGTCATACACTTGAGCACAGACAAGCAAGCAGTTCATCAGTCAATTTATCTTTCAGTCTCTTTGAGTCGAACTACGGTGTTCTAACTTCCTCATTGCACGATGTCCCTCCCGACAAATGAAACAGGTTCATATGAAGGTACAGACGCGAACGGTCGGCGAGAGGGACAATGAGAACACACAGCCGTGAACTCACTGGAGATGAATAGAGTCGCCAGCTAGGCATTTTTATCCCGGAGGAAAGGCAATGCTGCATAGGCCTAGAAAAAGATGGATAAGACGGTTGCGAACCAGAGAGACTGAGAAAGGGGGTTGGTTACAACCTGGGAAGGTATTAGCACCCAGATCGTCCGCCGTACTCGACGGGATCCACGCTTAGAAGATTTGTGTTTAAAAGGGGTAGTGTCAGTGCAATTTGTGTGCAAAAGGGCTGGAAAACAATATGTACAGGTGTCAGTGTAAAGGAAGTGAAGTGTATAATGATGTGTCAGTGTAAGGAAAGAGTATGCTCATGATCATGAGGCTTAAAGAATGCAGCTAGAAAGAGGGGGAATATACAGAGACTTTTGTTCGATAACCGTTAAGTTATGCCTACGTATCCTCTCGTGCAATGAGGAAGTCAGAACACCGTAGTTCGACCCAAAGAGACTGAAAGGTGAATTGACTGGTGAACTGCTTGCTTGTCAATGCTCAAGTGTATGACCTGTCTGGCTCAGGTGCTTACTGTCTTGCATTAGACGGAAGAAGCAAGTTCTCGTTTGTGAGTGAAGATGATGAGAAAAGAATCCCGGAGGAGACGATTATTGTTTGTTTTGAGTTTTCAGTCTTTTATTGCTTTTTGAAGTTTGTCATAAGTTAATGAGCTTAAGCCTAAACCAGTAAGTTAGTAAGCTCATCACATCTTCCCTCTGATTAGGGGTAATGAGAATACCTTAAGTGTGAAGTCAGATTCTCACACTTAATCACCTCTGGTGTAGGATTAAGATCATTAACCTACTTGGGATTATTTAGATGTTTTTGTGTTTTTGTTTAGTGTTGAGTAATGAGGTTAAGCCATAATCAAGGATTAAACAGACTCATTACACCATCCTAAAAGAAGGATAATAGATGAGAATGTTTAAGCTGAGGAAAGCTCCTCAACTTAATCCATGATTAGGGATTAAACTCATGACAAAACAAGCCTTTGATTAAGTGGATTTTATTTAATGGTATGATAATGAAGTGGATTTTATGATTTGTAAGACAACTTGAGGGGGACTTGTCCATTAACACTAGGGTTAGTCCTTCTTAACCAATTAAGGAAGAATTAGAATCCTAATGCAAGGCCCAAGTTACAAGTGTGATGTCTTGATATTTATTAAGTGAATTGATTAAGAGATTTAAACACATTAAGGGTTTAACACTTAGGATTAAAGTTATACACTCCATCCTAATAGAAGGATGCAGGCATAAGCTTAATCACAAAGCCTTAAAGCCTTTAGGGTTTAGTCCCTGATTATGAGGTGAGAAGAGAAGACTCAAAGAGACACAAAGGTAAAAGCTAAGTGGAAAAAGTCTAATCCTAATATTCACATGCTCGAATGGTCCTAGGTTAGTGAGGCTCACTATCCTAAAGAAGAAAGAAAGAAAAAGAGAAAGATGAAAGGAGAAGCTCCATGGTGGCCTAAGCACACCTCAAGTTAAGAACGAATAGAAGAAGATGAGGAAGAAAAATTGATATGAATAAGAAGAAATGGGTGAATAAGATAAGGAGAAAAGAAAGCGGATGGAAATAATGAACAATGCACAAACAGAGCCTATACCAGTAGGACTTCCAGATGCAACAGCATGCAGTAGTAAAATCGAGCCTCAGTATTACCTAACGGAGAAGGTCCGTTGCCTCTTCAATAAGCGCAAGAAGAAATCCAAAAATAATTACCAAGAGGATCCACACTATTTCAGTAAGACTCAATTGTTCCGCATCATAAAACTTTCAATGCTCAAACGGAATCAAGCAAGATTTGTCAGACCAAATATCCAAAGGGTCCACCAAGATGAGTAATCGTGTCTAAGAAATCAACCACTAAACGCCACTACTTGCATCAAGAACTTCACGAACAAATAACAACAAGACCATCATCAAGAAATTTCCTCCATCATCGCAATCAAACAATAAACCACACCAACAAAAAGCTCGGCCGCAACACCGAACCTCCCTATCTCAGATCACGGTAAAGCAAGAACTCCGGCGACAACATCCTCATCTTCATCAAAATCACATCGCACAACATTATAGTGTCGCCGCCGTAAACCCTCCGTCTCTCGAATCCGCGACGGCCTCAAGCTTCTTCTTCTTCAAGGCGAATTCGAGCGGTGGCCTCTAATCGCCCTCCCGTTTCAGTTCGGCGGGATTATGAGATGATGGCTTTGTGAGTCTGTTGACTGAGGGTGATTGTTTCGGTCGTTGTTGTCTCAAGACCGGAGCTGGTGGTTACATCGTCGGGAAAGTAAACAGTGGTGGTGGATTGGACACGTTTGGTCCCGAGTATGGCTTGCTCCCTCTTCTTCCTTATTCCTTCATCATATTTTTTTCATTCTTTCTTTTTCTGAGATTTGTGGGTCTAAAATGCTGTTGTCGTTGTTGAGCAAATAGGGTGGCTGAAGGTTTGCGGTGAAATTTGATTCGGTGGGGTGATTATCGTTGTGTTGTCGTTTCCGTGGCGGTGAATGTGTTGAAGGCTGTTTGTGTGGTGCGGTTTGTTTACGGCTGTTGCTGGTTTCACTTGAACTGCTGTGGGCACCGGTTGAACATTATAGAAACCAGCTGGAACATATTGATGGTGGTTCCCAGAAGGAGGCATTGCAGCGTACTGGGAAGGATGCAGAAGACCCTGTGTGTTCAAGGTACTGCCTTTCGAATTGTTTGGAGCTGCACCATTTGAGGATGTTCCACCAGATCCCTGCCGTTGCACTTGCTCGGGGCCACGCCGTTGAAGATAATACCCAGTTGAAGCTGAGGTAGTAGAGGTGGGACTGTTGGATTGTGCATCTTGGGAGTGAATGTAAGGATTCGGAAAAAAGAGTTGGGCCTGTTGCAAATTCTGCTTTGCTATTTGCTGCTGCTGGTGTTGGTGTTGTTGCTGCTGTTGTTTGAAGGGAGATTTTGGCGGTGAGAGTGCTTCAGTTATGTATGAAAATGAGTTATGGTTTGTGAGTTGTGGTGAACGGTTAATGGTAATGGAGCTTGAATGAGTCCACAGGTTTTTTTGATAAGATTTGGCTGGGTGTATTCTGATTTTTTTGTAGGAAAGATTAAGGGTTTGGAGTGAGATTTGAAAGAGTCGAAGGGTGGCGAAGTTGTGTGAAAGTTTGAGGGAGTATTGTTGCTGTTGTTGGCTGAAGATGGAAATAAGGATAAAGACTTGGAGAGTGAGCAATGTAGGAAGGGTTATTGATGTGTTAGTGGTTTATGTGATATGGAGTGTTTGTTGTTGTTGTTTCTATTTGCAGGTGAAGAAAATGAAGAAAAATTGAGAGCAGAGAGTTGAGAAAATGTGTGTGTGAGTATCGAAAAAAAAATGGAGGAGTGTCTTTTGTTGAAGAGAGGGTCTTGTTGAGTGAGTTAAAAAAAGTTTGTGAAAAAAATCTGAAAACAATATGAGAAAGAGGCGCCACTTTTCTTGTGTGTCTAGGTCTTGGGATCACAACTTTGTTATTTATACCTAGGTCAACCATTTTTCTTGGATAATGGGCTCACCATAAATTTAAATGGGCTTGGAAAAAGAATGAATCACATTTGTAAGGCTATGATTTTTTTGGAAATATGAATATTGGTTTAAAGAAAATAAAATGAGTATAGATTTATAGATAGAAATTGGAAATGATATTTGGATGAACAATAGATAATTAAAATGAAATGGTTAATATTTGGATATTGGTATAAAAATGAATAAAAAGAAAATGGTTAATGGATATTTAGATGGATATTTGGACAAAAATGTTTAAAGTTCTTTTAATATGGACAAATAAATGGATTTTACAAACGTGATTGGGTATGTGAAATGGTTAGGAAAATGGGTTTAGGAAAAATAATGGTATACGGGTATCATATGGATAAGATGAATTTATGGACATCAGAAAATAAGGGTAATGGTTATTGGATAAAAGAACTAATCGGATGGAATATGAATAATGAGAAAATTCGGATAATGGATGAACTTGAGAAATGGATAAGAAAGAAATGGGTATGAATTGATCTTCTATGGAATGGACCGACAACCACCAACATGCACACAACCACGAAACCACTTGCACTATTCCACACACTTCTGGTAAAAGCAATGAAGCACACTAACAACTGAACAATTCGTAACCGAAGCAAACAACCATCTGAGCTAATCATCCTCTGAATTCGTGGCCAAATAAGTCTTGAATCACCTTAAATCCGTCAAAATCAATCTCCGGGAAAATAAATCCACAGAAGAAGCATAGAATAACTGACAGTCTAATTTCCTGAACCAAACTTCTCATGAATCACAACTTGATAATTTGATAAATTCAGCACACAACATAACTTGACTTGAACATGCACTATTTGAGAAATCAACCACTGAATTGATGATGGTCCAGATGCATAGCAAATAGTCCTTTCAGACGTGAAATCCTCAACTACCACTAAATTAGGGAAATAAACCCTAATTTAGTGACAGGAACAATAAGAGAATGATACCAATGAAGCGGCATAGCCAAGACCTTGAATTCCTCTGATAATCCACAAATAGGGACATGAAACCCTAATCTTCAGACAATCTCGATCCCATGTCTTAGGAGCCAATGCAAATGATATGCAAAATGCGTATGAAATGCAAAACGAAAAGCTAGAAAACCAGAGGGCAAATTTGGGGTGTTTACACACGAGAGGATACGTAGGCATAACTTAACTGTTATCGAACAAAAGTCTCTGTGTCTTCCCCCTCTTTCAGCATTCTTTTTAAGCCTCATTCCTGAGCACTTCACTTCAATTTTTGCACTGACACTTGTATATTCTCTTCTAGCTTTTGCACACAGATAGCACATACACTACCCCTTTAAGCATAAACTTTCAAGCATGGATCCCGTCGAGTACGACGGACAATCTGGGTGCTAATACCTTCCCAGGTTGTAACCAACCCCCTTTCTCATTTTCTCTGGTTCGCGACCGTCTTATCCATATATTTCCAGGTTTATGCAGCATTACCTTTCCTTCGGGATAAAAATGCCTAGCTGGCGACTCTATTCAGTTCACCTTCATTTCTTCCTCTCACCGACCGTTCGCGTATGTACCCTATCTGATCAGGTGTCTTTTAGTGGGAGCGACAGTATCACATTGTTTAGTTTTGTGAAGAAAGAGGGATTCCAAGTCTACATATAGGATTCAAGTTCTTCATTCCTATATGCACCAGTCAAAATCACTTTAAGCTTGTATTTGACTTTCTTTGTTCTCCCATGCTCTTGTATTATATTGTTATGAGATTTAATTAAATATTTCTTTTTTAGTGTTATGAGATTTAGTTGAGGGTATATTATGTGTTGTAAGAATTTTCACATGTTATTATTCTTTGGTCGTCTATTTACAACGACCATGGTTTTTCTCCGATTGTGGAGTTTCCACGTTATGTTCTTGTTTTGTGATCGCGTTCTGATATCATAGCTTTTGATTTGATTCGGGTATAATTGTTCTTAGTATGCTTTGTGGTTGAACTTTTTGTGTGATCTTCTACTTCAGAAAAGAAGGTTAGTGTTTTAAAAGAGTTGTTGAGCTACAAACACATATTTTGTTGTGCAATTTAGGTTAGAGAAAATTCATGGAAAAAAATTTTTTGACTTGTAGAAAGTTCAAGTCAAAGATGTGCTGATACAATCAAGATTATACAAGGTGCAAGATTATGTTAGTGGTTGAAGAGCTCCCTACCAACACGAAAGTTGCACCATAAAGTTTCAACCTGGTTTTCAACATGTGAAAATTCTTGAAGTGGTTTATCTTCAAGTGAAGTATACTCTTCCTTAGGTGGAGTATGATAGTTTCTTAAAATACGATTGTCAATTAAGACAATATGAAATTCTTGGAGTGGTTTACCTTCAAGTGAAATTTATTCTTCATGATAAAGTATATGATTGTCGGTGATGACAATGGTAAATTCTTGAAGTGATTTATCTTCAAGTGAAATATATTCTTCTTGAGAGAGTATGATAATTTTACAACTATGATTGTCGGTGAAGACAATGAAAGTTTATGTATTATTTTTGATTAAGATGGAAATTGTTGGGGTTGATTGAAAATATACATGTTGATACTCTTTATGGTGGAGTATGATTGTCGGTGTAGACAATTAAAACTTATGTATTATTTTCAATTAAGGTGGAGATTGTTGGGGTTTGTTAAAAATATACATGTTGAAGAAGTCCCACATTGCTTAGTTTTGTAAATGAAGAGGGAGTCCAAGGCTATATATAGGATTCAAGTTCTTCATTCCAAGATGCACCAGTCAAAAGCACTTTAAGCTTGTATTTGACTTTATTTTTTCTCTTATACTATTGTATTAGAGTGTTGTGAGATGTATATAAATATTTTTTTGAGGGTGTAGGTGTATTGGGGGTCTGGGTTAGTTGAGGGTATATTATATGTTGTAAGAATTTTCACATAATGTTATTCTCTGGTTTTCTAGTCTTAATACCCCATATTTAATTAAATGCTCTGGATAATATTAATTAAATATTAATAAGGTTCCAGTGTGCTCTGAGAGTTTCCAATTAAAATAATTAAATCAACAGAAGAACTTAAATTAATTAATTAGTATTATCTGACTCAGAAGTTTTATTAAATATTTGACTCAGATACATTTTTGAATACTCTCAATTTGGACCTGTTAGGTTATTAAATATTGTAGATCAATATAATATACTTTGTTTTTTATAAAAGAAAAGAAGAAGGGTTTTTATAAGAAAGAAAAGATAGAAAGTTAGTAAGAGGAGAAAGAAAAAAGGGAGAAAGGAAAAAAGAAAGGAAAAGATAAGAAAAAGGAAGAATAAGAAATCCATGGAAGCTCAAGAGCAAGAATCATCATTCTTCTTCATCAATCTTCATCTTCATCAAACTCCTCTTCATAGTTATAAGTGGGTTTTAGTTAGATACTTTTATTTTCTAGAGTTTTGATAGATTTGGATATTAGGGAAAAATGCTAGAAATTGATAAATCAAAAGTTTAAATGGTTAAAAGTCGATAAAAATGCTTGAGTATGCTGATTATTAGGTGTAAGAACCATTGTTGAGATTGCTTTGGTATTGGATGATGTTTTAGTTGAGTTATGAGTATTGTGATTTTTAGGGTTTCGAGGTAAAATCGATTAAATTGAGAGATTGGACGGTTAGAAATAGATTAAAATGCTTGGGTATGTTGCTAGTATGTATAAGAACATCTATTTGAAAACATTTTGGTGTTTGGAGTTGATTGGGTATGATTTTGGAAAATTCTGCATTATAGAAACGCAGTATTTATGGCTGTTTTCTACAAGTAACTGGTTATCGCTTAGTGAGTAACATGTTACCTGTTAAAAATAAGGAAACCAGGAACCATTTTTCACGCAAGTAACCCGTTATCACCTGGTGAGTAACCCGTTACCACTGTTATGTACAGAAAAATATTAAATTGTTCCAACTTCAAAAATTCATAATTTTTTACTCGTTTATCCGACTTATGTGTTCTTTATATTGATTTGAAGCTAAAAATATGTACTATCCTATGATGCTGAGAAATATTATTTTTACCCGACTTTTCTAATTAACCGTATTTATGTTAGTTAGGGAATTACGGTATTGATCGATTGTGGAATTTGTGTTTTATCATGAGGATTGAATGGAAGTAGAGAACAATGAGATCATTGAGAGATTAGTTTAATTATGATAATTAAATTAAAATGTCAGAATTATATGTTTGAAAACTATATAATTAACGGCCTCAAGAATGGAGAAAGAATGAGGAAATCTTACCATGAACCAATAGTATGGCTAGTATTATGACTAGAAATTGTTAGATGGCATAACTTGTGAGGTAATTAGGATTACCCTACGTTGATACAAAGCTGATATAGAGACATAACAATGCTTAGACGTCGATACTCGAATAGTATCCTCGTGCTAAGTAGTTGTGAACGGATGAAGGATATGTTCCCATCGAGTTAAAATCCTAATTTAATTATATTTAGCTCGTGTCGAGTCCCATGAGGTTGGACGGCTGGGAAGACATAATTAATATGTAGATTCAAATCCCTTAATGGATGACCGTGACCTGTGCTAAAATTCCCTGGTGTGGATGGGCGGGGAAAGTATCCATTAGAATAAGTAACAAGTGACCCGTACTAAAGTGCCCTTGTGAGGCTGGGCGAGGAAAGTTACTTTGTGGTAAGGTACCGTGACCTGTGTTGAAGTACCCTTGTGTGGCTGAGTGGGGAAAGTATTGTTGATAGATAATGAGTGACCCGTATTGAAGTGCCCATGTGTGGCTGGTTGGGGAAAGTTATCTATTCATTAAGGATCGAGTGACCCGCGTCGTATTGCCCTTGTTGTTGGCCGGGGAAAGATGCCTTAAAGCACGATATGCTCCATTCTTATTTACTTGATGTCTCTAGTTGTTATGTGAACTTGAAGTCTAGGTTTTCCCCCGTTTTGAGTGGTGTTTAGATTTGAACCTTTAGAGTCGAGAGAACTCTAAGATTGGGAACTCACTGAGATGTTGATATCTCACCTCACTATTGTTGTTGCTTTTCAGGTTTCTCTTGCAGGTTTGATTTACAAGTGGAGCTATGCTTGGGATGTTTCAAGAGAAGCATAGATTTAGTTTTCGCTGTGTATTTATCTTGTACAATAATGGATATTGTATTTGATCTTAGTTTTTTTTTGGTATAATTTCCATGTCTTGTACCATAGTTTATATAGAATTTTAGAATTAGTCAAGAATGTGAATTATGATATCAGGCACTTATGATGGTGTCAGTACCAAATTAACACTTGTATGATATTATTCTAGATATATATTATATGGGCGTTACAGTTGGTATCAAACCAGGTCGTATCCTCGACCTAGCCTTGAAACATCATAAGTAAATCTTTCATGCCTCTTAAGTGTGTCTTGCTGACATGGTTCTTAATATCATATTATGTAGTAGTGGGAATGATCAACCTAATGTTATGTAAGTGATAGATATAATCATGGTTGTGCAACCACGAGGACTCTGAAGTGTTGTTGTAACTTGTGCTGTGAGAGTAGGCTCAAGCCAAGAGTTAGCAGAGGGAGCTTTGATCAGCTCAGTTGGAGTCTTCTTAAGAGTGGTACTTCCTGTAACACGGAGTTGTAGAGTAGTGTGTCATTCAAGAAATCATTTGGAATGGATAGAGTCTGAAAGGTACAAATATCTACAAGATGAGTGGTCAGTGTATCAAGGGATATGTATAGTCATTGGTGGAGCGGTATTTAGTCACTGGTATAGACAAGAGTTTTGAGAAATCTCATTCCACGAAAAGAGAAGATGTTTTGTAGAACGTGTGACATAAGGTCCAAAGTGAGTTAATTGTTAGTGTTTCAGTTCTAAGGTCGCGGTGGTATCGTAGATGAACGAGAATACTTCAAGGAATGTATTTGGGTAATACCTTACGGATGGATAGAAGATACAAGTTAAGAATGTTCATTTTATCTTGAAAACCTAAGTCGTGGTGAAGCGTGAAGAGGAACACAAGAATGTGATTACACGTTTCAAGTGAGACAATTATACCCCAGACGAAGAGTAGAAGATTGGAGTTATATTTTCAGTTATGATTGAGGAGACAAGTTTAGAGTAATACATCAGGATGTCATGTTTAGTAAGGAATCAATTCGGAAATTTTAATTACTTAAGGGATGGTATAAGGTATAGTATCAGAGAGAGAATAAGCTTTATTTAGTAACATGAGGCATACTTGGTATGGACCAGATGAAGTTGTGATAAGTGATAGATTAAGCACCTTGAATTTGAGAGAATTCTAGTAAAGGGGATTATGTTTGGGTATGAGAGGATTACCGCAGAGCGTGAAGTGAACACGACATGGAAATGGTTTAAATAGTACAATATGAGGAACTTATAACAAAATGTATGTTTGGACGAATGTGCAATGGAGTTGTTAAGTTGTTGTTGAAACTAAAGTTAAGGAACTGTAAGCAATGATGGTTCTCCCACTAGGACTCTGGTAGTGTGATTACTATATGTGTGGAATCGTCTGTTGGTATGGTTGTAACTTTTGGATGTGATTGGAATTAGCTTGGGAGGTTTAGGTAGCAATGAAAACCTGAATTGTGCTTCTGCATTTGAAGTAATCGGATTACCCTCTGGGTAGTACCCGGTTACAAAATTATGTTTCTAAATCTCTTTTGGCTACTGGAAGTTTAGATTTGCGCTGAATAATCGGTTACCCTCCTTGTAGTGACCGGTTATCATTGTTAAGTTTTGAAAATTGGATTTTTTCTAAGATTCTTACTTTTGAATGGAGTTCCCTATTGAAGCATTCTTGGTACCGATAGAAAGCTGTGGAGACATTATATGCAATGTTTAGTAGAGGGAAAGGGAACCCCGGTTAATACGTAAGTAGAGGCAGGAAGGTTCTTCAGAGGAGTGCATTACCTCAGTTTTCAGGTGAAAGGGGAAAACTCCTATACTTGTGAATAGTCTGAATATTTGGAATTTATCTCTTGAGGGATTAAGAATGTTGTTGTTTTAATTATTGCCATGGAATTAAAGAGAGAGGACAAAGTTGTATGTTAGACATGAGATGTTCATCATTTTGTTTTACCCGATAAGGATTATGTGTTGGATTTTGTTTATGGACGAACCAATGGTAGCTTGCGACTAAAACCCCGTTGATGTCGTTACTGTCATTTTTCTACTAGCATCGTTGTGCGAGTGGAATCGAACTTTCCGTTGAGTAATCATGACGTGACCGTAAAAGAATGGTAGTTCTACTTCGTCACTTGTTGGAGTATGTAATATGCATGTTGTGCCTCGTTCTGTGTTATCTTGAGTTGTGAATGGTGGGCAATTGTTGCACATGTTTAGAAACCGCAGGTGAGAATCATCTTGTAAGTAAGTGTGGACTGGATTGGTAATTCTGAGTTGGTTTGATTGTTAACAAAAGGAACAAGTTTAGTTATAGTCGATCGTTTAACCTCAAATAGGTAATCGATTGACACATGACTTTTGTGGAGGAATTTAGAGGATCATACTTTCTGAACTGTAAGTCCGTTTGGCTTCCGTTCTAAGTTCCAGAGGATAAAATGTTTAACTTTCTATTGAGGACCTAAATAGTGAAGTTATAAGAAACTCATGAAGTGTTGATCTTCCAGGAAACGTCTTGGTATCTGAATTATTATATGGATAAGAGATGAACAATTGGTCAGTTTTAGTATCGTAAATTCTTAACATCAAGTTATGGACTCCGTAAGAGTAATACCAGATGTGTGCAGTTGAGTCGTACTCAGGGATATGGATTTTTAAGTTACCTTCTAGGTAAGAGTGAGCGATGAATGTTCCAAAGTTAAGCATGTAAATTGGATCGTTTAAGGAACGAGACCCTTGAGAGAAATGGATTTGAACGAGAAGTGGTGCATGGTCTTCAAAGGTAAGTCCGTGGAATGTTGTATGCAATAGGCAAGTGTTATGGAAACCCACAAGTATACTAAGGATGATTTAAGTTTAATATTGGTGACTCACTAATGATGATAAGTCCTACAACATTACTACGTTGTTATTAATGGAAGACCTCGTGTCAGCAGAAACCTTGAGTGAATAGAGTCCTGTGAAGAGGATTGACATGGAGTATAGTAACCATGGCAGTTTTGTTAAGCTGAATTTGATAAATTGTTTTGAGCTTAGAATGGATTTGGAAATTGTACTAGTTGTGATTGAAATAGTACAACCCATGTATCTCTGTCATTTGAGGGTTTGGACCAATGTTTTAATTGTGTGGTTGACAAATAAGTTGTTCTATCCCAGGATGTCTGAAAGTTTTGTTTTGTTGGTTGGTGAGAACTCCAATGGATAAGTGTGTTCTCCACAGACTATTAACTACCTAGTGTTGCTTGAGAATTTGTGGTATCTCCACTGTTAGACTTTGAAAGCGTAGTGGGAGGGAGATAGATGAAAGAGTTCAGTCGAATTGTTGGGAAACATGAGAGAATTATTTATAAGTGTTGGAGTAAGAAGATTTTATTCTAAGTATGTTGTCCTTAAGTAAGATATTGAAAGGATGAAGTGTCAGACGTAAATGGTTACAATGTATGATGTCGGACCAAGTGGAAGTGGTAAAGAAGTCGTTGGACCAATTTTGAGATGATCTTAGTAGTTGAACAATTTTAATAAGAGCTTTTGTTGGAAACTGTGCGTAGTTAAGATTTCATTAAGATACCTTGTGGAGTTTTGTCGAGTGTTTGTTGCCCCGAAATTTAGTTGGAGTGTTATGCCTTATGTTGTGATTCAATGGAAGGAATTAGTATGGTGTGTTTCTCCGAAAGGGAGACATGACTAAGTGATTCAGTATGAAACAACAGATGAATTGCGAGAATGGTAAATTAGAAGTTAACCCAATGTTGGAAGAAGCGTATGAGTAAGGACGTGAAGTTTGATTTATTATGAAGCAAGGACTTCGAGTCGTGAATTCAAATTGGAATTTAAATATGTCTGAGTATGTATCAGAAGTAAGGATAAGTATGGATCTAAGACAGTGTCGTAAACTACCGTTGTTGAGGAGTAAAGGAAATTCGAGGACGAATTTCAATTTAAGGGGGGGGGATGTAATACCCCGTATTTAATTAAATGCTCTGGATAATATTAATTAAATATTAATAAGGTCCCGGTGTGCTCTGAGAATTTTCAATTAAAAATAATTAGAGCAATTGACGAACTTAAATTAATTAATTAGTATTATTTGACTCAGAGGTTTTACTAAATATTTGGCTCAGAGACATTTTTGGATACTCTCAATTTGGACCTGTTAGGTTACTAACTATTGCATATCAGTATAATATACTTTGTTTGTTATAAAAGAAAATAAGAAGGTTTTTTATAAGAAAGAAAAGATAGAAAGTTAGTAAGAGGAGAAAGGAAAAAAGGAGAAAGGAAAAAGAAAGGAAAAGAGAAGAGAAAGGAAGAAGAAGAAGAAGAAGAAGAAGAAGAAGAAGAAGAAGAAGAAATCCATGGAAGCTCAAAAGCAAGAATCATCATTCTTCTTCATTAATCTTCATCTTCATCAAACTCCTCTTCATGGTTAGAGGTGGGTTCTAGTTAGATACGTTTATTTTCTAGAGTTTTGATAGTTGTGGAGATTAGGGCAAAATGCTAGAAATTGATAAATCTAAAGTTTAAACGGTTAAAAGTCGATAAAAATGTTTGATTATGTTTATTATTAGGTGTAGGAACCATTGTTGAAATTGATTTGGTGTTGGATGATGTTTTGGTTGAGTTATGAGTTTTGAGAGTTTTAGGGTTTTGAGGTAAAATCGATTAAATCGAGAGTTGGACGGTTAGAAATCGATTAAAACGCTTGGGTATGTTACTAGTATGTATAGGAACATCTATTTGAAAACATTTTAGTGTTTGGAGTTTATTGGTTATGATTTTGGAAAATTCTGCATTGTAAAAGCACAATATTTTTTGCTGTTTTTTGCAAGTAACCGGTTATCGCCTAGTGAGTAACCCATTACCTGTTAAAAATCTGGAACCAGGAACCATTTTTCACGCAAGTAACTCGTTATCGCCTGGTGAGTAACCCGTTACCAATGTTATGTACAAAAAATATTAAATTATTCCAACTTCAAAAATTCATAATTTTTTACTCGTTTATTCGATTTATGCATTCTTTATATTAATTCGAAGCTAAAAATTTGTACTATCTTATGATGCCGAGAAATATTATTTTTACCTTACTTTTACCCGGCTTTTCTAATTAACTGTATTTATGTTAGTTAGGGAATTATGGTATTAATCGATTGTGGAATTTGTGTTTAATCATGAGGATTGAATGGAAGTAGAGAACAATGAGATCATTGTGGGATTAGTTTAATTATGATAATTAAATTAAAATGTAAGAATTATATGTTTGAAAACTATATAATTAACGACATCAAGAATGGAGAAAGGGTGAGGAAATCTTACCATGAACAATTAGTATGGCTAGTATTGTGACTAGAAATTGTTAGATGATATAACTTGTGAGGTAATTAGGATTACCTTAGGTTGATACAAAACTGATATAGAGACATAACAATACTTAGACGTCGATACTCGAATAGTATCCCCGTGCTAAGTAGTTGTGAACAGATGGAGGATATGTTCCCATCGCTTTAAAATCCTAATTTAATTATATTTAGCTCGTGTCGAGGTCCCATGAGGCGGGACGACCGGGGAAACATAATTTATCCGTGGATTCGAATCCCTTAATAGATGATTGTGACCTGTGCTGAAATTCCCTGGTGTGGCTAGGTGGGGAAAGTATCCATTAGGATAAGTAACGAGTGACCCGTACTGAAGTTCCCTTGTGTGGCTGGTGGAGAAAGTTACTTTGTGGTAAGGTACCGTGACCCGTGCTGAAGTTCCCTTGTGTGGCTGGGCGGGGAAAGTACCTTTGATAGATAAAGAGTGACCTGTAATGAAATGCCCATGTGTGGCTGGGCGGGGAAATTTATCTATACGTTAAGGATCGAGTGACCCGCGTCGTATTACCCTTGTGGTTGGCCGGGGAAATATGCCTTAAAGCACGTTGTGCTCCGTTCTTCTTTACCTGATGTCTCTAGTTGTTATGTGAACTCGAAGTCTAGGTTTACCCCCGACTTGAGTGGTGTTTAGATTTAAACCTTTTGAGCCGGGAGAACTCTAATATAGGGAACTCACTGAGATGTTGATATCTCACTCCACTATTGTTGTTGTTTTTTAGGTTTCTTTTGCAGGTTTGATTTACAGCTATGTTCGGGATGTTTCAAGAGAAGCATAGATTTAGTTTCTGTTGTGTATTTATCTTGTACAATAATGGATATTGTATTTGATCTTAGTATTTTTTTAGTATAATTTTCATGTGTTGTACCATAGTTTGTATAGAATTTTTGAATTGGCCAAGAATGTGAATTATGCTATTAGGCACTTATGATGGTGTCAGTACCAAATTAACACTTGTATGATATTATTCTAGATATATATATATATATATATATATATATATATATATATATATATATATATATATATATTATATGGGCATTACACTAGTGACAATGACCGTGATTTTTTCTCCAGTTTTGGAGTCTCCACGTTATGTTCTTGTGTTGTTATTGTGTTCCTCTTTTTTCTCTATGTTTTGTTTGTTTTTTCCCAACACTAATATGAGATTAAATAATGTTGAGGCTCCTCAAGATATGACTTGTGAAAAGATGATTTTGTCCATCCTCTCAATCTCCCAAGTGAAATCCTTAGCCTTCAAAGGGTATCCTAGAAAGATCCCTTTCTTAAGAGGTGTCTGGTGAGGAAAGAAAAATCAAGGGTTAATGATGATAGTGACAATGATTTCTCATCTTTCTCCTTGTTTTTGTTTTCATGCTATAAGTGTGTAAACATTTTTTGTCATTTTTTACTTCCTTGTTTTTGTATTTGAACCTCTTTTTGATCAATTTATTGTTAGGTCATGTTTTCTCATAAATGATAGTTTGTTATCTACATGCCTGAGTTTTTATCTCTATTTTATTTTCCCGCCTTTTTAATAATGCCAAATAGGAGAAGTATAATTTCAATGAAGTATGGTATATTCTATGTATTTGTGATGGGGTTTAACCACTCCAAACTTGTATCCATCTATTTTGTGTTTTTAAAACCTCTTCGAGAGATGTGTTGTCATAATAAATAAAAAGGTAAAGAATATGGTCAATGACCTTGTAGGTTCAGTTGTATGCAACCTTTAGATTATCTTGTTATTTTTTATGATGATAGCATCTTCTGTCAAACAACATTGTGTGAAGTTTTTATCTATCAAGATTGTTCAATGATCAAGATGATCTCTGTGAGATCAAGATCAAGATGCTCTTTGTGAGATCTAATATCACACAATTTCAATGATGACAATACATAAGGTCAAATGACGTCTGATGAAGTCTTAGGTGACAATTGTCCAATAGCCTCTAAAGATGGTGTAGGATGAAAGAAGTTATCTCATACTTCACTAGTTAGAAGAATCAAGTTTTATATAAAGTGCTAAATGAATTTTGAAACAAGTAAAAAAATTTAAATATTTAAAGTTGTGAAAGAGATGAACCGCGATAGCCAAGGAAAACTAAATTAATAATTAATTTATTTACATTTTGTTTGTACCACATTTGTATCGGCTGAGTAAGGGTGAAAATAGGTCGAGCCGAATTAGGTTTTGTCAAGCCTGAGTTTGACCTCCTAAAATATTCAAAGCCTAAGTATGACCTATAACCTATCAAAGACTTATTTTTTGGCCTAAGCCTAACCTTTTCGAAGACCTAATTGACTTATTAGCCTACTTAAAAAGTCTATATCATTTAAACATATGTAAATAAGAAATTCAACTAATATTTAAATAAACTAGAGAATCAAAAGTACAATAAGAGTAAATGTTTGTTTCCATTGAATTATCTGAGTTTATCTAGTAGCATAAATTTTGTGAGATGATTTGTTAGAGAGAGCTTATGAAAACACTTTTTAACATTATTTATATGATTTCTTTCAACTTATTTTCATAAATTCTTGATTAATATAGATAAATTTTACTTTTTGTATTTTAATATATGTAAAAATAAAATATAAAAATAATAAATTTATTCATATTTAATAAATAGTCCGGATTAGTAGGCTTATAAGGCTTTTTATATGGTATGTGGCCTAATCTATTTAACTAAATAGACTTATAAGAAAACCTAGATCTTTTTTATTTAAAAAAAAAAATGGTCTAGCCTTGATCTATATAGACTAGATCGTAGACTTCTGTTAGTTGGTGCGGCTTATTTCTACCCTTACGATTGAGTTATTTTTGTTTGATATTAATAACTTTAGAGAGTATAGATATCACACGGTTAGTTTGAGAATTAAATATTTTAAGGTCATTAATACATCATACTAATTTTAAAAGTTATTTATTTTAAGCATGTTTTGGTCTCTTTCAGATATACCTATTCATACTATTTGCAGTATTTTAAATTAATAAATTACATAAAAATGGAAGTATATTGAATTTAATACAAAAGAGTGTGTTAGATTAGATCCTAATTACCCAACAACCTTATTTAATTTTTCAGTTGCTTCTTTAGGTCAGTAAGCAATTATTGAAAATCAAAGAAATCTCTGGAATTTCCACTTTATTGTGGTCCATAGTAAAATTTTCTAACTCTTAAAAAATGTGACACATAACACATTCAATTGATTAATGTTTATATTTAGTTAATTTTTAAATTAGAAATATAGGTTTGCAAAATTATAATCTTCCCATCTCGAGATTCATTATTGTGTAAAATAAGACAAATTTGGAAATAGGACAATGATTTATCAAATAATAATGCAATGGTGAACCAGGCAGAGATATTTTTGAAATGACTATCTGAAAGCTTGGGAGACCAATTGAAATTTGGTTTGAATTCACTTTTGATAAAGAAAAGAATACCAATTAGGAGTATAAAATTTAGAGATTCTTTGTATGCATCTTGAGCACGGGTGGAAATTGAGGAAGTCTACGAGGGTCTATAGTCTAATCTACTTAAGTTCAGGTCAGTCTAAGTTTTTGTAATAAAAATATCAAATTTAAATTGTTTATTTATTTAAAAAAAAGACTTATTTAATTAATAGGTCAGACTAAGGCTATTAAAAAATATATATATAAAACCTTATAGAACGACCTACACTTTTATATATATTAAAAATATGTTAAATAAGTTGTCCTATATATACATATATATTAGGGAAAAAAAGATACATATGTTTACCTATATATGCATATATATTAGAACAAAGGCTAAATAGGTCGGCATATATATGTATATATAGGCCAACCTATAAAGATTCTTAAGTAATATGGAATAATTGAAAACCTTAATGAGATAGGTTTTCAGGGTCAGGTCAGACTTTTAAAAAGGTCATGTCGGACCAAAAGAGAGAGCTTATAATAGACCATAGGTCAGACTCATGCCTATTAGGTTTATGGTATGTCAGACTCAGACCTTATAAAGTTTGACCTAACCTAACCTAGCCTATTTTCAACTCTAATGTTGAGTTAATGTATACGATCCTATATATGAGGTTTTATTAGTTTTTTTTAGACTTATAATCATACTTTTGAAAATTGCCTTTACGATCCTTTGAATAGACCTACTTAAAAATAGATCGATTTTAAAAATTATTTTTCGAAAATCATAGTTTGAAAATAATATTGTCGGCAGAAGATTTATGAAGAAGATTGTATAGGGTTTTTTTTTTACGAAACTAATTGAACTCTTAATCAGAGATACAAATAGATGATAGATAAATGAGTATCAATATAATTAATATATCGCTTGAATAAAAAATCTATTTACACGAGTTGTGTAAATTAGGTCGTATCAATTTAGTAAGAAATATAATATTACAGCTTCTCTGAATTAATCAACAACGAGAAAGTTTTAGAGTCTCAATCTAACAAAACCTAAAACTTATTAATGAAATCGCTATGAATACGATAAACCTTAATATCATATGATTTACTACTATAGAAAACACTTATCACAACGGTTGGTAAAGGGATACCACCACGATGGTCCAACCGTTGTGAGGTAAGGTGTGATTGTATGTATGATATTTTCCACACGGGCGTACGACCATGAATATCCATGTAGCGTGCTACCTACCACAACGGTTACTTTAAACAATCGTTGTGATATTCTTTAATGCAAATTATTTAACAACATATTTGCTAAATAACCATTGTGATATATACATCTGAGTTTATTATAATTTATGTGGAACGCTTATTTCGCTAATGCTCACTAAACATATAACCTTTTAATCTAAACTAGAACATTATAATACGAAAAATTAAGTTATATTAGAAGAAAAAATTCACGTTCAATGCTTGACAAGAGTTCTCCAACTCCTTATCCGCATTTTCCTCTTTAACAATTAGAACTTTGTTTAATTATCCTAGTTCTTCAACCACCCATGCCTTTACCTCTAGTTCATTTTTCAAAATATTATTTTCTTTGCAACCAAAACTAGAGGTGGAGAAGAGGTCGTTGAAGAACTACAATTGTTAAATAAAGTTCTATCAGTTAGAGAACAACATGTAGATAACAAATTAAAGAATTATTGTCAATAATTGAACGTGTACTTATCTTATAATATAACTTTATCTATCATAATATAATTTTCTAATGCAATCTGAAAATTTATATATTCAACAAGAAATTGGAGAAACACTCAAACCACATATAATAAACTCATCTTTTAAATAAACTTTAACAATAACATTCATCAAAAACATTTATCAACAACAAACCATAAACAACATATACGATACAACAACATATCATGTCATAAAATGTTTCAGAAACGTACCATACATGTCCCATAATGGTGTGCCCACAATGAAAGAAGGCTGAAGCTAAGGTTAGAGCCACAAATTGGTGTCTATTTTGAATGAATGTCGTTCTGGATCTTTGACCCAAATCTTGCAACGCTAACTTTTTCTTCGTCCTCTTTATTGAAACAAGCATCCCTACCTATAACTCAAAACAAGCAGAAAGTTCAAATATTGTGAAACAAGCTATTGAAACATAAAGAATAATTCATAAAGAAATTTTGAAACAAAAACTATAGTGAAAACGAACTTGTAAATAGTCATTGGCTAAGATTTGATGTTATGGTTTTGTTTTGCGGTTTCCAAATGAGTGAGATAAGTGTAGAGATGTTAGGGTTTCGCTTTGTCAGAGACGAGTGAAAGAGTGATTCAGGTTTTGTTTTAACATAAACAATTGTTATGTATTGAATCAAGAGATAATTTCGCTTATATATAAATAAATGTACCTTTTACCACGATTGACAACAAGAACTGCGATGATATACAAGGTCAATCACATTATTATCACGATAAATGGAAAATTATCGGTGTTGAGACTCGAACCATTTCAGTCCAGTTACATATCACTACGGTTGTTACATATGACCGATGTGACATGTCCTTTAGTAAATACAAAAAAAAAAAAAACACTCAAAAATAAACTATTACCACAGTTAACACGAAAACCATTGTAAAATTGGTGTTTCGAAAGGTATATTTTGTAGTAACGATTCTAAGATAACATTTCTTGAACATGTAATTTTAAAGAAAATGTAAATAGAAAGAGAAGAAGATAATATGTCTATGTATAGTGGTTCGGCAATTTGTCCTCGTTATGCCTACTCCACTCACCAATGAGTTTTCCATTGAAAGGTTTTTTTCTTCACTATGATTTTGACAAAAATGAGTTTTTACAGCACAACATAGACATCGTTTTTATGCAAAAGCGCTCTTAAAAGTTTTCAAAAAAATACACTAAAAAAGTGCTATTAAAGGGTAACCTTAGAGAGCGCTTTTAAAAAGCGCTGTTAAAGGCCTTAAAAAGGAATATCTTAGAAAACGTTTTCCAGAAAGCGTTCTTAAAAGTCCCACCTAAGGAAGCACTTTCTAAAAGCGCTCTCTAGCTAAGGTAGACCTTAAGAAAGCTCTTTAGAAAAAGCACTCTCTAAGGTCAATTATAAACTTAAATATCTTAAACTTTCAGAATCACAAAATAGCAAAAGGGGGGATCGAACCGACACCCTTGAGGTTGTACATTAGAATTATTTTAACATATAAACTAAATTATTTTAACATATATATATATATATATATATATATATATATATATATATATATATATATATATATATATATATATATATATATATATATATATATATATATATATATATATATATATATATATATATATATATATATATATGTATATATATATATATTAACATATAACCAAATTATGTTATATTAGAATTTATTTATTCAATTTAATTTAATTCTAATAATTTTTAATAATAATTTATTTATTTGAATTTTTTGCTACAGTAATTTATTTTTTATTTTTGTGGTAAGGAAGCAAAGGATAGTAATAAATACTAAATATATAATATATACATTTATAACATATAAACTAAATTATTTTAATATTGGAATTTATTTAGTATTTATTTACTAATATATTAGAATTTATTTATTCAATTTAATTTAATTCTAATAATTTCTAATAATAATTTGTTTATTTAAATATTTTTGCTACAATAATTTTTTATTATTTTTGTGGTAAGGAAGCAAATAATATAGGAAAAAATAATAAATATGTAATATATACATTTATAACATATAAACTAAATCATTTTAACATAAAAACTAAATCATTTTAACATTAGAATTTATTTATTATTTATTTACTAATACATTATAATTTACTTATTCAATTTAATTTAATTCTACTAATTTCTAATAATAATTTATATATTTGAATATTTTTGCTACAATAATTTATTTTTTATTTTTGTGGTAAGGAAGAAAATAATATAGAAATAAATACTAAACATATAATATATACATTTTAAAATTAAATCATAATAGAAAAAAATATTTGGCTTAGTGGTAAGGAAGCAAATAATATAAAACTTTATTAAAAATAAAAAGAATTTTCTTTAAAATATTTAAAATTAATTCAATAATTATATTTTTTGTTATTTTTGTGAAAATAATATTTTGAATGTATGAATGAATTATGTGCAAAACATTATTCAAAAATGATTTATTTTGAGTGTTTAAATAATTAATTGAAAAATAATATTAAAAAATATTATAAATAAAATAATTCTTTTCAGATACCCCTTATATATTTATGTTTGTAACTAAATTAATAGATGTATCACCACCCTAGTGGTTAATACGCGTGTCTTTCCCTACTTCAAGGGCATGAGTTCGACCCCCCCTTTTGCCATTTTGTGATTTGAGTATTTTTTTCAAAAAAATTCAGAAACAACCCTAAGACAACACTTTCTCTGGAAAAAACGCTCATATAGGTGGACCTAAGAAAACACTTTAGAAAAAGTGCTCTCTAAGGTCATTTTTTAATTAAAATAAATAAAATTTTCAGAAAACCTAAGAAAGCGCTTTCTAAGGTCAAAAATTTAGAAAACCTAAGAAAGCGCTTTCTAAAAAAATGCTTTCTAAGATCAATTATTAATTAATTTATAAAACTTTCAGAAACCCTATTCATTTATAATCATTTTCTTGCGTTCTTCCGACTGTTTCTTTTATTGCATTCTGCCATCATCAATCATTTTCTTGCGTTCAAGCTTTCATTGTTGCTTACATTGTTGTTGGTTTCGTTTTGTTTCATTGTTGCTTACATTGTTGCTGGTTTTGTTTCGTTTCATTGTCGTTTCATTGTTGCGTGAAAAAGAAGTTTAGTTGTGTGAAGAAGAAGAAGAAGAGGTACATTGTTATACATTGTTTTCGTACTTGTTATACATTATTGTTGTTAGGTTTTTTTGGTGATTTGGATGTTTGAAAGTATAATGGTGATTTGGATGTTTGAAAGTACATTGTTGTTGTTCTGTGTTTAAGTTGTAGTGCTGAAGTCAAGTTTTGGTTTCTTGTATCGATTTAAAAGGTTTAAGTTATTTAAGTTGTTCTGTGTTTCAAGTTTTGGTTTCTATGTAACATTATTCAAGTTTTGGTTTCTATGTAACATTATACTTCAGCATTCTGTGTTTTGAAAGTATAATGTTTGAAAGTAAATGAAAGTTTTGGATTGAAATGGATTGTTCTGTTTTGGATTGAAATGGATTGAAAGTAATTGTTATCATTTGAGCATTCTGTGTTTTGAAAGTATAATGTTAAATGCTGAACTTTTGAAAGTATAGCCATTATTTGAGCATTCTGTGTTTTGAAAGTATAACCATCTAAACCATTACACTTTCAAAAGCATAACCATTATACTTTCAAAACAGAACATAAACCACCTAAACCATCATTCCACCTTGGCCCATTTCAAAGATATAATTCAAACCTACATCGTCTATTGTTCTTGTAGATTTTATTTATGTACTAGTACTACTATTCTTTTGATCATATCATATATTCACATTGAGAAAGAAAAAAAAAGAAACTAGGGTTGGCAAGATTGAGGGTAATTTTGAGTTGAATAGTGTAAATTATTCCTTGTCTGATTAATACGATGGTTGATATTCCATTATTTCCACCATTGTAGAAGTGGAGTTGACAACTATGGTTCAATAAAAATAGCCAGTTATAAATGTTAGTTTGTTTAAAGTTAGTTAGTTTAATAGTTTTTTCTGTTAGAAATTTTGTTAAGTTATAACTCATAATTGGTCAATTAATGATATTTCATTTTATGATACGTGTACAGTGGGATCTTTGTAATTCTAACCTATCTGGATACTGTGTGGGTCTAGAAGGTGTTTACATCTCTACAGGTAATTATTTGTTCTTTCTCGCCATTGTAATTAGTAATGCTTTGAATGAACTGATATGATAGGGTTTCTAACTTATTGAATTATCTATATATAGGGGTTACTTGTGATCAAAGTGTGAAAGTCGGATCGTTTCCCTACAGGTAAATATTTTTTTTTGTTTTTGTTTAGTTTAATTAGTATAACTATGGATAAAAAATGGATGTCTTCAAGTCGATTATCGAAAGAGTACGAGAATGAGGTATCAAAATTCGTTAAGTTTGTTGTTATGCACGCCAAAGACCCCAGTCGAATGAGATGTCCTTGCTTGGGTTGTTGTTTTGTGGGTCGGGTTGACGCGGTTCAGTTTGCATCTCATTTACAGAGGCATGAAATTGAACCAGGGGATAATACGACCTATGCTTCAAACGACAATATCATAAATACATACGATTATGATCGAGTCAAAGAGATTGCAGAAGCACTTGAAGATGATCTTAAGGATTGTCCTAAAATGTTTGAGAGGTTAGTAAGCGATGCAGAGAAACCGTTGTATAATGGTTGCACTAAATTCACAAGATTGTCAGCGGTATTAAAGTTGTACAACTTAAAGGAGGGCAATGGATGGTCAGATAAAAGTTTCACAGAGTTATTGGCCCTTATGAAAGATATGCTTCTAGAGGATAACGTTCTTCCCAATTGTAACACCCTAAATTTGCCCTCTGGTTTTTTTTCTATCTTTTTCGGTTTTTGTTTCACATTCATACTCATCTTCCATCAAATCATTAATATTTAGAATTCATATCATGTGCATAAGGCATGGGATCGATATCATATGAGGAATTAAGGTTTATTTCTCTGATTAATGTTGTCCAAGGATTTCACGTCTGCAAGGACTATTCACTATGCATCTAGCCCATCATCAGGCTATTCTCTTCTTCATCACGTCGCAAGGCTCTCCTTCTTTTCTCAGCATCTCAGGATATTCTTCTTTCTCGATATCTCAAAAGTTGGTTTCAAGTCATGTGCAGTCGTTCGTTTATTCGCAATCTAGTTCAGATGGACGTTTGACCTAATCTTGGTCAACCTTCAGGAATTTTATACAAGTGCAAGTCATTGTTTCAGTGGGCTATTTCTCAGTCAGTGTGTATGTGTCCAGGTGGTGGTTGGAATTCATCAGGATATCCAGCAGTGGGTTTGTGTGGGGTTTAATTTCAAAATCAGACTCGTCATGATTCATCAGTTCAGAGTGTGCTTCTTCGTTGGATTTATTTTCCCGAAGATTGATTCATACGAGTTCAAGGGGGACTTATGGTTCATTTGGTCAGAAATTCAGATGGTTGTTATTTCAGTGGCAAGTTGTCCAGTGGCCGTGAGTGTGTTCATCCATTTTTTATCAGAAGTTGGTGGAAGAGTTTCGAGTACAGTTTTTAGATTGAATTCAGTCAAGGTGCGTCAGCAGAAATATTGAAGGAGGGTTTATTCAAGTTTCATTTAGAATTTTATTCAATGATCATTTCTCCAATTCCATTTTTATCTGTTATTTCTATAATTTCCTATCCATTATTCACATTCAAATAATCATTTCTTAAACCATATTATTATCCAAAAACATTCCATTAAGTCATAGCCATTAATCTTTTTCCTATTTCGGTCATTTTAATCATATCCCAGCAAAATATGTAAAAAAGATAAGAGAGCTACAATGTAAAAAATATAAGAGAGCTACAAGCCCATGCCTTTTTTTTTCCGCCAAGGCCCATTAAAAAATATGGACTTGAGTGAGTTGACCTAGACATAAATAATGCTCGGATCCCTATGGAGAAAGGGAGAAATAGCGCAACCTTCTCCTCTCACGATTATATCTGTATCAATTTCCATTTCACACAGAACAATCATACACACATTGAAGAATTTCCTCTTTCATTCTACAACCATCAATCGCAACCATATCATTCTTTCCTCTTAATCTCTTTTCAATGCATAACCATAATATTATGCTCTCTCTTCATCAATCTTCAAACCAACTTCATACCCTGCATATTCACAACAACAAATCGTTTCCTTTGATTCTTCAACTCACCATCAACAACACCTCATAATCTCCACCAAACCGCAAAACTCTTCTTCATCACCAAAATAACATCTGACGACCATCATCATTAATCTTCACTCCTCTTTAACCTCAACTTAAAAACAAACTCTCTAAAAACTCGCCCCAATCCCATGCTACAACACTCACTCTCTGAAATTTCTTCTCAAAACCAATTTATAAAACCTTCAATAAACCTTCATCCTCCTTTCACCAACTACAACAAACCGAACTCTCCAACCACAACCGAGCAACAACAACAACTCAAACCTCACCAAAAATCAAAATTAGAAAAAGATGAATAGAAATCCGAGTCAACAGAGCAAGAACGGACCGAAAAGGATTTGAACTTGCTATCTGAAATAAATAAAAAATCGCAAGTAACTGAGCATAAGAAATTGACTTGAACCGCGAGTTGCATCGAGAGAGAGAACCAAAATCGTTGGGTTATTTCGCATTGTTCTTTTCACCGAGAAATATGCCATGATGATAACGGTGGGAGAGGAGATTGTTCTGAGCGATTTTGAGAGCACGATGCAACATTTGTGTTCTAGCGGCGGCTCATAAGGGAAAAGTAGGAGATCGATGGAATTTATGGCTTTTCTTTTGCTCTTATAGTTAAACTTTTTTCTTAATTTTATTTATTACGTTTAGTTAATGTTGTTTTTTCTGAGTGTTTTTATTTTATTCCTTTGTGTGTGTTTCATTTGGGGCCCATAGTCCATTCAAAAGCCCATAATATTTCATACTTCACACCCCCACCATTTCAGAGCATCCTCTGTTGTTGCTGATGTTGGGCTTGGGTTGGGCCGTGCGTATATTTCTAATCACCACCACCATTTTCAGCAGACTCCTCTTCCTCTTGTTATTCCTTTTGTTTTATTTTTTTATTATATATTTTATTTTTATTGTGTTTCTCTATTTATTTTGATTCAATTTTCTTTATAATTTTAATTAGTTTCATTAATATTTGTTAAGAGTTAAATATATAATTGAATTAGATTTTTATTTTATATTTAGTTTTGACTAATCTAGTTTAGTTAAATAGAATTATGTTTAATATTGGTTTTAGTTTATGTTTGATGTTTTGTAGACATTTTTTGCTTGAGTTTGATGATGGAGGATGTAACTTGGTGATGACCTTGTGATCGATTATTTTGGACTGATGAGATCTATGGATACTATTTGCACTTAGATTTTGATTTTGCGCGAGCTGATTCTTGGTTTTAATCCTAGATGCTGGATGTTTACACTTGACTTTTGATACCCTGATAATGGACACTTGTGCTTGACTTTTGAATCTGCTTTGGACTTGATATTTCTTTTTGATATTTTGCACGTATTGAAGAGGCAACGGACCTTCTCCGTTAGGTACCACTGAGACTATTATTTTCCGCGCTTCATTCTAGTCGTAATGTCATGTTAGGAGCATGTTGCTGCTACATCTGAAGTCCTACTGGTGTAGGCTCTGTCTGTGATTGTCTGATTACCTGATGTTGCCATTTTTTCACTTGCACACTTATTGCTTCCACATCTCAATTTATTCCTTCACTTCTTTTATGCTTCTTATTTGCGTGCGATGTTCTTAAGCCATCATTTGTTCACCTTCTTTTCACCCCTCTTAGAAACAACTTAACTTCTTTAAGAGAAGTAAGTTTCTTTCTACTTCTTTTCTTCCTTTCCTTCTTCTTCTTCTTTCTTCTTCTTTCCTTCTTTTCTTTAGGATAGTTGAAACCTCATTAACCTAGGATCACCCTTTTGCATGATAACTTTAGGATTGTTTAGTCTCCCTTAGACTTTTTTACCTTTGAGATCCGTTTGGTTTCTTCTCTATCTCATCTTCACACAAAAACATAAAAACACTTAATAAAGGGAGAAATGGTATCTTGTGTATAGCCTTATTCCATGGGGCACTCATATTCATTCCATCTTGGAATAATGTGGGCTTGTCTAGCATGATGTACAAGTCTGATCATGAGACCATCTTCATCAAGAAAATCATAAAAATCACTTATTCATTTTAATCAATAAGACATCTAATAAGTTTAACAAGTTAGTAAGCTTAGGCCCCACCCCTTGGAAACAATTCTTGGATAAATTCTCCTTACTTAGTGTGCTTATTCTATTATTCCATCTTGGAATGTAGTAGCAAGTACACATTCCATGGAAACGGACTTGAATTCACTTTCTTGTGCCACACCAATAAAAGCGCATAAAAACACTAGACAAAGAATAATCGTCTCTCCTTCAGGACTTCTTTTCTCATCACCTTCACTCTTTACGTACGAACTTGTTACTACTTATCACTTTGCAAGACGGTTACCCACTCATCGTCCGAGCCTGCAACACCTGAGCATTGACATAAGCAGTTCAAGCTTAAAAAACAAGCAATTCTTTCCACCCCTAGTTAGGGGAACTACGGCGACTCTGATCCTCATGTCCAGATGAGGTACGTAGGCAACGGGGTAGGGCCCGTTCGAGCACACTTTTATTTTCCCTACAGTTTCCCCATTATTTTTCTTTTCTTATCCAGTTCCAGACTTTCTTTTTGCAGCAGCTTTCATTTCTTCACCTTTTTTAAACAATTTCTTTGCAAGCGTGGATCCTGTCAGGTACGGCGGACGATCTAGGGTGCTAATACCTTCCCAGGTCGTAACCGACTCCCGAACCCAGTTTCTTTGGTTAGCAGGAACTGTGTCCTTCCTTTTCTTTTTCTGGTTTGTGCAACATTACCATTCCCGTTCCTTCGGGATAAAAATGGCTGGCTGGCGACTCTACCCTTTTCCGCGCCACTTTCGCGTTTGTACCAGGATGGAAATCCAGGGAGCGACAGCTAGCGACTCTACTGGGGATCGAACCCCGAATCTCTGGTTTCCTCTTGAGAGTCTCTCCTAGCGCTTGCTTGATTTTGTTTCATTGGGTGTTTTATTGTTTGTTGTTGCCTATTTATTTCACTGTTGTATATTTACAACTTTATTTACAGTTTTCGGTATTTATTTTCATGCATCATATGTATATACTGGACTGTCTGGATGTGCTGGTTTTCTTTTGGTGGGTTAGGGATTATTACTGAGAGATGAGCTCGTAATCGGGGCTCAAGTGCACCCTAGGACTTAGAATGGTTCCACTTTGGCTTCATGGCATCTTGCTATGTTGGTATTAGTGAGTTCCACGCCCAGACTTGAAACCGTCTTGGAAATGTTTTGATACAGGAGTCTTTCTTGATCATTATAAGACATCGATAGTTATGTGCATCTAGGGACCGATCATTGAGGGCCTTTGTGGAAACATCCTTCTCCAGTGGTGACAGTGGCAGACCACACTCTGTGGTAAACCCATTTGCACCCGAGGGCCCACTGGGAACTCGCAAAGGATGGTCTGGTTCTCTTATAGGAACCAAGATTTTGCAATCAATATGATACATATCTGTCGCTCCCGATAAATGGGAATGGGCCCAGATAAAGGTACAGACGCGAACGGTCGGCGAGAGGGACAATGAGAACACACAGCCGTGAACTCACTGGAGATGAATAGAGTCGCCAACTAGGCATTTTTATCCCGGAGGAAAGGTAATGCTGCATAGACCTAGAAAGAGATGGATAAGACGGTTGCGAACCAGAGAGACTGAGAAAGGGGGTTGGTTACAACCTGGGAAGGTATTAGCACCCAGATTGTCCGTCGTACTCGACGGGATCCACGCTTAAAAGATTTGTGTTATAAAGGGGTAGTGTCAGTGCAATCTGTGTGTAAAGAGCTGGAAAAAGAATGTACAGGTGCCAGTGCAAAAGAAGTGAAGTGTGATATATACAGTGTCAGTGCAGGAATGAGAATGAGCTGCTCAAGACTATGAGGCTAAAAGAAAGATGCTGGAAAGAGGGGGAATATACAGAGACTTTTGTTCGATAACTGTTAAGTTATGCCTACGTATCCTCTCGTGCAATGAGGAAGTCAGAACACCGTAGTTCGACCCAAAGAGACTGAAAGGTGAATTGACTTGTGAACTTCTTACTTGTCTATGCTCAAGTGTATGACCTGTCTGGCTCAGGTGCTTACTGTCTTGCATTAGACGGAAGAAGCAAGTTCTCGTTTGTGAGTGAATGAGATGAGAAAAGAATCCCGGAGGAGACGATTATTGTTTGCTTTTGAGTTTTCAGTCTTTTATTGCTTTTTGAAGTTTGTCATAAGTTAATGAGCTTAAGCCTAAACCAATGGATTTAGTAAACTCATCACATCTTCCCTCTGATTAGGGGTAATGAAAGTACCTTAAGTGTGAAGTCAGATTCTCACACTTAATCACCTTTGGTGTAGGATTAAGATCATTAACCTACTTGTGATTATTTAGATGTTTTTGGTGTTTTTGTTTAGTGTTAAGTAATGAGGTTAAGCCATAATCAAAGATTAAACAAACTCATTACACCATCCTAATAGAAGGATAATAGATGAGGGTGTTTAAGCTGAGGAAAGCTCCTCAGCTTAATCCATGATTGGGGATTAAACTCATGACAAAACAAGCCTTTGATTAAGTGGATTTTATTTAATGGTATGATGATGAAGTGGATTTTATGATTTGTAAGACAACTTGAGGGGGACTTGTCCGTTAACACTAGGGTTAGTCCTTCTTAACCAGTTAAGGAAGAATTAGAACCCTAATGCAAGGCCCAAGTTACAAGTGTGATGTCTTGATGATTATTAAGTGAATTGATTAAGAGATTTAAACACATTAAGGGTTTAACACTTAGGATTAAAGTTATACACTCCATCCTAATAGAAGGATGCAGGCATAAGCTTAATCACAAAGCCTTAAAGCCTTTAGGGTTTAGTCCCTGATTGTGAGGTGAGAAGAGATGACTCAAAAGAGACACAAAGGTAAAACTAAGTGGGGAGACTAATCAAAACCCTAACCATTGTCATGCTTGGTTGTTCCTAAGGTTTGTGAGGTTTTCAAGAGAAGTCTTCAAAGAGAACCACCAGGAAGCAGATGAAAGGATCAAGAGAAGCAAAGCAACTTGCTTCATTTAAGAAGTCAAATCACTTGAAGAAAGAAAGTGGGAAGAAGAAGAATGAGCAAGCTCAAACTCAAACACATATAAAAATGCAGCAAGGGATGCAAGAGAGATGAAAAGAAAAGTTATGAGAAGTGAAGGCAAATTCACTTCTCAAGTCACTTACCACCTGAAAAGGTTAGAAAAGAAATGCAATGCAATGCAAGATGAGATGAGATGACATGATGAGAAACAAAACCAGAAGCATGTTGATGATGATAATGATGCTATGAAGATGCTACAAACATGAGGCAACACATGGAAATGGTCATACAAGTTTATGAATGCAAATGAGGCCAGTTTAGAAGCATGGACATACATGAAAAGTTATGAAGCATACAAGGCATACAACATGGCAAATACATGATGCAGTGATCAAACATGCTTTCTACATGTCTTATGATGTCATATGAATCAAATGGATGCTTGAAATGTCATGGCAAGTCATGTTATGCAAGAGAATGCAAGAAAGATGCAAATGGAAGCCCAAGTTAGGGTTTATGAATCATACATCAAACACAAACCAAAATCAGAAGCAAACAATATTACAAAAAATTGAAAATTCCACTCAAAGGACCCCTAATCCTATACTAACCCAATGCCCAAAGGAGAAGTCTCAACTCTTAACCAATCTCAAGTTATGATTTTTACAAGTTTTTAGGGTTTTAAGGTTCCTAAACAAAAGAAATGCCAAACAAATTGAAAATGAGAGATCAAATCATGGCCATTTAATCCTAGAAACTACATGCTAAACACAATGCAATGCAAGAAGAATCAATGTCCAACTCTTCATAGATAGGCAGAAATGATTTTTTTAACTTAGGATCAAAATAATGCACAAAAATGATTTTTATTCAATGAAAAATTCTCAAAATGCATCAAGATCAAAAAAGAAATTTGGTTTGAAGGTTGGACAATGTCTCTAAATGTCTTAGAACATTTCATGAATTTTTTGGTGATTTTTAAATACCTAAAAGTATTTTTAATAAATTAATTTCCATTAATCAATTAAAAATAATCTTTTAAATATTTAAAAATACTTTTTTAATGATAAAAATAAAAACAAAAATATTTTTGTGTCATAAAAATTATTAAAACCCATGAGAAAAAGTTTCATAATTTTTAGACATTTTTTACCATTTTAAATAAATTATGCAAGTTAAATGAAAAAGAAATGAAAATAAATTAAAATAAAAGGAAAGTCAAACAAATGGAGGGCAGGGATTGAATCTGGGTTTGAATGCGTTGACTGGCGCGTGAATGGAGGGTCCAGATGGCTTCTGAGTTAATTAATTATGATTATCTTAATTAAACAAGATTAGGGCAAATGACTGAATCTGGACCATTCATGCACGCGGGAAGTCAACAAAGTCAAGCCATCCAACGCACGAAATTCAAATGGCACTAATGACCTGAGATTAGGGCTAATCAACTTCAGGTGACCGGAGAGAAGCTCCGGTCATCTTCTCCGGTGGTATCCAAACCCTAGAACATGATTCAAGCATCTATTTCACAAATTAAACATACCTAAATGATCCTCTAACATCCTAGGACACGAATCTATGCTCAAACATCATTTAAACACCATGAATCAAATGAATCGAAGAAAACAAAATCCACGGGCAAAATTTCAGAGGGATCATACAAACTCATTTCTCACTTATTTTTGATTCTGAAACCATCCCCATGATCAGCAAGACATGAGCAATCATATTAGAACTTAAAATGCAAGCTTTGGAAGAAAGTGTTCATGTTCATACCTGAGCTGGAAAGCTTCAAAGCTGAGCTTCCAGAGCCTCTTTTGCGTGCAAATGGACTCCCTTGACTCTCCTGGTGCTAATGGAAGGCTTGAAATGAGCTTAGACAAGCTGCCTTGAGCAATCCATTTCTGGTGTAGCAGAAAATGCAGTTAGTGTATAGGCTGTTTCAGGTCAATGTGAAGGGTGGTTTCGACTCCTTGTGATGTGCTTGACTTGTTGGTGAAGGAGAATGATGTGTTTGGTGGCTGGATAAAGGGATTCGAAGAGTTCTGGTTTTGAGGATGAGAAATGGTGAAGGGGTGTTCTTGCTCAAATCAGGCCTGACTCTTGGTGGTTTCTACTCAATGAGGCCAGGTGAGATGATTAGAGGAATTTGTTTTAGTGTTTGTGAGTTGTGCAAGCAGATTCGAAGAGTTTTGCAAAATGAGGTGGTTTTTGGAATGTGATGGTGTGGTCTGTTTTTGCTTGGCTTCTTGATGTGTTTTGCTAGCAGATGGAAAGTATAAACAAATGCAAGTGGCCAGAGGATGTGACATGGCCTGTGGTGATTGGGATGTTTGCTTTTGCCAAAAGTCAACTTTTTTTGTAAGAGAAGTATGGCTTGGTTCTAGGCTAGTACAAGGCATGGGGCTGCGCAGCAAGGGTGAGGGGAAAGGCTAGCCAAAGTCAGCATCCAATGTTGCAAGTTGTAGGAAGTGTGATGAGTGGTTTTGCAAGTTGGCACACTTTTGAAACTTCATGGAAAAGTCTTGTTACACAAACCATAACCATGTGAAACCTTGGTCCAATTCTGATTTTTAAGGCTCATAGAATGTTTGTGTAATGGTTTGAAGTGAATTAGAAGTTACAAATGGCATTGGTTCATGGTTTTGCAAAATTCTTATTTGGTGCACATCTTGAAAATCAATGATTTTTGCCAACTTTGTCACACCATAACTTTTGATCCAAGAAGAATTTGATCATGTTCTTGTACTTTTTGAAAAGGGAAAAATGTATTCTACAACTTTCATGACCAAAGTTTTTCCATTTGAAGTATTTTTGGATCAAGAATCAAGGCTTGAAAAGTGACCTAAAATGAAGCATTCTTGAAAAGTCAACTATGCCCAAAAAGTCAACACTTGCAAAAACTCCAAATTCCTGATTTTTGTGAACTTCAACCTTCTTCTATGATCAAATAAAGATCATATACACTCAAAATGATGAAGATCAACCATTGGTTGGGTCATGGGGGGCCTCAGATGCCCTGATTTTACACTGACTTGCTTGAAAAGTCAACTCTTGATCAGATGACTTCCCCATGGAATTACTTCATGAAAATTGATATGCATACTCCCTATACCATATAGAGACCAATAGAAACAAGAATGACCAAAAAAATTGGAGTTATGGCCTCTGAAACCAAAACCCTAATTTTAGGTCAACTGTGCAGTCAAGCCTGGCTCTGCATCCATACCAAACCCAGTTCTTGTGATTCTTTGGAATTTTTGACTTTGAGAGGATGTAATATGATATAAGAACACACATGGATCCCTTTGAAGTGATTGATGACCCTTGGAGTGGCTCAAGAAGCTCTTGGATTGCTCAGATCACAAACCCTAGATGCAGATGACTTAGAAACAATGCAGTGACTCAAAATTGAGATATGAGATGTTATGATTGTGTTTATGCATATGAAATGATCACAAGCCATGGTGTGAATGGGTGAGGGCAAATTTGGGGTGTTTACAGCTGCCCCTATTCAAACATGAGTTAGTTGTGCAGGATGTAAGCAACGGCTTATCAGGCAAACAAGATAACTTGTGGTTGAATACCAAAGACAGTCCAAAATTTGCACTCACAGAATGAAGAAGAAAAGGGATATAGACTGTAAAAGGAAAATAAAGTATATTGTAAAGTGTGGGCGACGGAGGACGACCGTCGAGCAGAGGACAACTGCTGGGTAAAGTGCATTGACGGGGACGACCGACATGCTGAGAAAAGTGCCGAAAATAAAGCAATGACGGGGACGGCCGACATGCTGGGGATAAAAGGTAAAGCTAAGACGGGGACGGCCGACTAGCTGGGGAAAGTGAAATATATGATGGGGACGGCCATCACGATAAAACTGTAAAAATCTCTGGGGGTTAATGAAACATGACGGGGACGGCCATCAAGTTCACAAAGCAAAGTAACCAATGATGGGGACGGCCATCGGGCTAAAAGAAAAGGGACCACGACGGGGACGGCCATCGGGTTAAAGAATAAATGAAATAAACAGATGATGGGGTACGGCCATCAAAGGTGAAGGACAATCACCTAGCAGGGAACGGCTGCTCTGTTGGGGAGTAAAGGAAATATGATGGGGACGGGCATCAAAGGTGGAGGACGACCACCTGGCAGGGGACGGCTGCCGAAAATGTCAACGATGGGGACGGCCATCGGATGAAAGGTCAACGATGGGGACGGCCATCGGACGAGCATGATGGAGGACGACCATCAAGAGGTGGAGGACGACCACCTAGCAGGGTACGGCTGCTCTCAGGGCTTATCATGACATAGGACGAATGTCAGATAACCAAAATCAACAATGGGGACGGCCATTGGATAAAATGATGAAGGACGATCATCAAAGGGGTGGAGGACGACCACCTAGCAGGGGACGGCTGCTAAAACCAACGATGGGGACGGCCATCGGATGAGCATGATGGAGGACGACCATCAAGAAGTGGAGGACGACCACTCAGCAGGGTACGGCTGCTCTCAGGGTTTATCATAACACAGGACGAGTGTTAGATAAGAAGGAAAATTTGTTTTGTTGGCAATCTACTGGGGACATAGTAAACACGAACGAGTATTTACAACCAAGAAGAGAAAGTATAAGTGTTTTGATGTTGTGTATAGATTAAGGATGCGGACGAGCATCCTTAAGACTACGATACGGACGAGTATCGGGTAGAAACAAATACTGACACGTGTTCAGAGATGATGATACGGACGAGTATCAACGGGTTAACAAAGAACACGGACGAGTGTTGCATCTGAAGGGACTCTTCTGGGGAATAATAGATACAGACGAGTATCTATATTCAAGAAGACATAAGTGTTTGACACGGTGTATGGATTAAAAATGCGGACGAACATCCTTAAGACTATGATACGGACGAGTATCATGTAGAAACAAACACTAGACGCAATGTTCTGAGATGATGGTACGGACGAGTACCAACTGGTTAACAAAGAACATGAACCAAAGTCGAATCTGTGGGGATGTAACTGGTATGTACAAGATACGGACGAGTATCTGTATAAGTGCAACATGAGTAGTGAGCATGAGTATTGTATAGATGAGTGTTTATCTGCTGGGGAAGGTGACACGGACGAGTGTCAAAGTATAATATATTAACAAGTACATGGGTTGTAAAAGTATAAGCGACTGCGCTGGGGAAATGACACGGACGGGTGTCAGGAAAATGCATATAGGTATATGTGAGTGCAAAGAGGATGCCTTCGGCTTTCTGCTGGGGATATGACACGGACGGGTGTCAGGAAGTATCTGTAATATGGGTGGTTTTGTTTGTGAGGAGTGTTCAGGCGGCTTTACTGGGGAAAGATGGCACGGACGGGTGCCAAAAGGGGTATATACTGGTGTTTGTGATTTGTGAGGCAACTGCTTTTGCTGGGGACTTTGGGGGATTTTTTTTTTTTTTTTTTTTTTTTGTACGTTGATGGACTGTCATTGTTCATAAGTGTTGGTTCATAACATGGCTTATGATTATGCTATGAGTTGGATTTTTTTGCCGTAATGCTCCGTGTTAAAACGGAATGCTACGCTTTGTGGGCGAATATGATGCGGATGCTATGATTGTGCAAAGATACCAAACCGGGATCCGGGTCCCGTTGCTGCGAAGATCTTCGATCGATCTGCATGAAGTGGACATCCCAGCTGGGGATGAGATCATTTGTGGATCTGATGATATGATATCTGCTTGGAGATATGGGTCCTCGATAGTCCTATCCTTATAAATGAGAGACCCAGCTGGGGTTTGTAGAAGCTTTCTTCACTCTGTTGTGATCTTCTATGCGCTGCTCTTCTGGATAGAGGCTGGAGCTCTGTGGGGAGAAGGCTCCTTGACTTTTGTGCTCCGGCTGAGGATAAAAAGGCAACTCGGCTGGGGAGAAAGAGATCACTAAGAGACCTCCCTAAGGATTCTGTTGAAGAGGATCCTTGACTCAGCCGGGGATATGGGCATCCCTTGTGATACCTGCCCATTCTGATGGGGATAAGCAACAAGTGGCCACTCAGCTAGGGGAAGTCATGGGGGGCAACTCAGCTGGGGAGAGAGCACTCCGGGTGCTAAAATTGAGTGTGGACTTGCCAGCTTGCTGGGATGAAGCTTACATGCCCCAAGTTGCGCTCTGGATACCTGCAATCCTGAAAAAGATAGAGAAACGCACAAGATAATCCCGAGGTATCCTTTTCTGGATTCCGTCATAGGAGTTTAGATACTTCTGAGAGTAAGTATATTTCCTGCAAGCATGTTTTTATTTGAAGATAAGCATCTGTATTCTTATGCAATCAGTTTTTCTTTTGAGACATCAGACCCACATTTTTTTTTTTTTGCAAATAAAATGTACAAGACGAGACATGACTGAAAATCTGATTTTATTAATTCATGTGCCCTGAATTGGCGAGATACAGTCAAAGGAACATATCCCCTGAAATGAGGGGATTGTTACAAAATGTTGGCAGTGTTGATGACGCTTTAAGGAGCCTCCTCTTCACTATGACTCGTATGACTTTTGACGTTCTTCTCATCTTGCTTTTTGAAGAATGTTGATTCTGATTGAAGCTTGATCCTTTCGAAGCTTTCCAAGTGGTAAGTGATACAGACGAATTCAGAATGCAGTTGTTCGCTTATTCCCTTATTTTGCATGGATCGCCCTTTCGGGTTTTCAATCCATCGGGATACCCATTTTTGCCTGAGCTGTCCAATGCGGCTTTTCAACTCAGCGGGTGTACATTTTTTATATATTTCCCTTATTTTTGCCCGAGTCCTTTATTTTGTTTTTGACTCGCCGGGATGCCCTATTTTTGCCTGGACTTACATTCTGTTTTTATGCCCAGCGGGTCATTCTTATGCGAAGTATTTTTTAACTGCATTTGAATTCACAGGGGATGGGAAATCTTCACCATCCATGGTGTTGAGCATCAGTGCTCCACCAGAGAAAACTTTCTTTACCACAAATGGTCCTTCATAGTTCGGAGTCCACTTGCCCCTGTGGTCTGTATGAGGAGGGAGGATTCTCTTCAGCACAAGATCTCCTACTTGGTACTCTCGGTGCCTGACTTTCTGATCGAAGGCTCTCTTCATTCTTTTCTGATACAATTGCCCATGACAGATTGCAACCAATCTTTTCTCTTCAATCAGACTCAGTTGCTCGTATCGGGATCGGACCCATTCTGCTCCGTTCAGCTTAACATCCATCAATACCCGCAAGGAGGGTAATTCAACTTCAACAGGTAGGACTGCCTCCATACCATATACAAGCTGATACGGTGTTGCCCCAGTGGATGTTCTGATTGACGTGCGGTACCCATGCAAGGCAAATGGTAGCATCTCATGCCAGTCTTTGTACGTGACTACCATCTTCTGCACAATCTTCTTGATATTCTTGTTTGCCGCCTCAACAGCGCCATTCATTTTTGGCCTGTAAGGAGAAGAATTGTGATGTTGAATCTTGAAGTCCCGGCACAGTTCTGCCATCATTTTATTGTTTAGATTGGAACCATTATCAGTAATAATTCGCTCGGGAACTCCATATCGACAGATGATATCTCTTTTCAGAAATCTGGCTACTACTTGTCTTGTGACGTTTGCGTATGAGGCTGCTTCAACCCACTTGGTGAAATAGTCAATGGCGACCAAGATGAATCTGTGGCCATTTGAAGCAGTCGGCTCAATCTTGCCAATCATATCAATGCCCCACATAGCAAAGGGCCATGGTGAAGACATGATGTTCAAAGGATTGGGAGGCACGTGCACTTTATCTGCGTAGATCTGGCATTTGTGGCATTTCCTGGCATAGGCACAACAGTCGGCATCCATTGTGATCCAGTAATAGCCTGATCTTAACAATTTCTTAGCCATTGCATGTCCTCCAGCATGGGTACCAAAGGAGCCTTCGTGCACTTCATGCATCAGTAAATCTGCTTCCGTCTTGTCAACACATCTGAGGAGTACCATATCAAAGTTCCTCTTGTATAAAGACCCATCAGTATTCAGAAAGAAACTACCAGCAAGCCTTCTCAAAGTCTTCTTATCATTGGAAGATGCCCCAGGTGGGTATGTTTGATCCTCCAAGAAGCATTTAATGTCATGGAACCAAGGCTTATCGTCTTTGACAACATCTGCGGCAAATACATATGCTGGTCTGTCAAGTCTCGACACTGAAATCTGAGGTACAAAGTTAGCAGCTTGAACTTTGATCATGGATGAAATGGTAGCAAGAGCATCTGCAAATTGATTCTCGTCCCGAGGGATATACTCAAGCTTGACTGTTGTGAATAACGTCAATAACCTTCTTGTATAATCCCTGTAAGGTATCAGATGATCCTGGTGTGTATACCATTTGCTGTTGGTTTGATTGACTACCAAAGCTGAATCTCCGAATACGGTCAATGTCTTGATCCTGAGGTCAATGGCTTCCTCGAGACCCATAATGCAAGCTTCGTATTCAGCTTCGTTGTTAGTGCAGTTGAAGGTGAGTTTTGCCGAGAAAGGCATGTGAACTCCTTTAGGTGTAATGAGTACTGCACCAACACCACGACCATTCATATTGACAGCCCCATCAAACATCATAGTCCATTCTTCTTCCGGGTCAGGCCCTTCAGTGTGAACAGGCTCTTCATGATCTTTTGCTTTTATGAACATGATGTCTTCATCAGGGAAGTCAAATCTCATAGGCTGGTAGTCATCAATGGGTTGCTCAGCAAGATATTCAGATAGTACACTGCCCTTGATGGCTTTCTGAGAGGTGTACTGGATGTCGTATTCTGTGAGGATCATTTGCCATCTTGCAACCCGTCCGGTAAGAGCTGGCTTCTCGAAAATGTACTTAACTGGGTCCATCTTGGATATCAACAAAGTAGTGTGGGTCAACATATACTGTCTCAGTCGGCGAGCAGCCCACGCTAAAGCACAGCAAGTTTTCTCGAGCAGTGAATAACGCTGTTCACAGTCGGTAAACTTTTTGCTTAGGTAGTATATTGCATACTCTTTTCGACCAGACTCGTCTTGCTGGCCCAGCACACACCCCATCGACTCTTCTAATACTGTCAAGTACATTATCAGAGGTCTTCCTTCAACTGGAGGCATAAGGATTGGAGGTTCTTGCAGATATTCCTTGATCTTGTCAAAAGCCCTCTGGCAGTCTTTATTCCACCTGACCGTTTGTTCCTTTCTCAACAATTTGAACAAGGGTTCACAGGTTGCTGTAAGGTGGGATATGAACCTTGAGATGTAGTTCAATCGACCTAAGAAACCTCGAACTTCTTTCTCTGTTTTTGGTGCAGGCATTTCTTGAATGGCTTTGACTTTATCAGGGTCAACTTCAATCCCTTTCTCGCTTACAATAAAACCCAGCAGCTTACCGGATCGCACCCCGAATGTGCATTTGTTGGGGTTCAACTTCAGTTGGTACTTCCTCAGACGCTTGAACAATTTGAGCAGATTTACCAGATGGTCTTCTTCAGTGAGGGACTTGGCAATCATATCATCCACATAGCATTCTATTTCTTTATGAATCATATCGTGGAATAATGTTACCATAGCCCGCTGATAGGTTGCACCAGCATTCTTGAGCCCAAATGGCATTACCTTGTAACAGAACGTGCCCCAGGGTGTGATGAATGTTGTCTTCTCCATGTCTTCAGGTGACATTTTAATCTGATTGTATCCTGAAAATCCGTCCATGAAGGAGAATACCGAGAACTGAGCCGTATTATCAACCAATACATCAATGTGAGGTAATGGAAAATCATCTTTCGGGCTGGCTCTGTTCAGATCCCGGTAGTCAACACACATTCTTACTTTTCCGTCTTTCTTAGGCACAGGTACTATGTTAGCAACCCACGGCGGGTAACTAGTCACAGCAAGGAATTCGGCGTCCCATTGCTTTTGTACCTCTTCTTTGATCTTCATTGCCATGTCTGGACGAGTACGGCGCAGTTTCTGTTTAACCGGTGGGCACTCTTCTCTCAAAGGCAGCTTGTGTACGACAATGTCGGTATCCAACCCTGGCATATCTTGGTAAGACCAAGCAAACACATCTACATACTCTTGAAGCAGGTCAACCAGTTGTCTCTTCACTGAGTCTTGCAGGCAGGCTCCGATTTTAACCTCTTTCACGTCTTCATCTGTACCAAGATTAATCGTTTCGACCTCCTCCTGATGAGGAGTGATGACCTTCTCCTCTTGTCTCAACAACCTGGCTAGCTCTTCAGGAAGCTCATACTCTTCTTCAACCCCTTCATCAGCTTGATTGATTGGATTGTCAAAGTCATACGAAGTCATAGCCGTGCTGTTGTCGGTGCTGTCAGGAAGGCATTCTCTGCAAGGGTTCAGTTGGTTCATTTTAGTGATTTGATTTTAATCTTGTTTTAAAAGTGAAATAAAAATTGTCATTTTGAAAACACTGCCATTTATTTTTTGTACAAAAAGAAAAATGGAAAAACAGTGAGCAGAAAAGAAAAAGACTCATTTGCAAAAAGATGTCTGATATTTCATTGATTAATCTTGTTTGCACAAAAAGTACAGATGGCCCGATTACAAAATGAGTCTTGTCATCTTGGGCAAGATGCAAGACTTTAATGCATGCTTATAAAAATACAGGAAATAATAATTACTCTGCATGAGTAACTCTTATAATTTCCTGGGAAGACCAGTTTGAGATACTGCTCCCCGGGATCTTTGGACGAATCCAGCTTTCCAGGTTGTGTTCCTCTTCCAGCTCGTCTTCCAGACAGTTGATAGCATCAGGGGTGAGCATCCCCCCACTCACAAAGTTGGGCTCTTTCGCAGCCTCTGCTTGATCTTGTTGAGTTGGTTTGTAACCCAACCCAAATCTGTCCTCTTTCTTTTCCACCGATAGCAGTTTGCCCCAGCCTTGGGCGTTTCCTCCCTCAACAACCTTCCGGGCTTGTTGGTATGATGATATTGAAGTACCAGGCACAGCAGATGTTTCATTCACATTCAAAGCTTCAAACCCCTGGCTCATTGTTTCATGGATCTCTCCGTCCATTTCAATGTACTTATAGGTAGCCAGGTGGCTGACGAAAATATCCTCTTCTCCACAGATTGTAACGATTTGACCCTCCCACTCGTATTTTAACTTCTGGTGAAGGGTAGAGGTCACGGCGCCAGCAGCGTGAATCCATGGCCTACCCAACAAGCAGCTGTAGGCAGGCTGAATGTCCATCACATAGAAGATAGTTTTAAAGGTCTGCGGGCCAATCGTTATGGGCAACTCAATCTCTCCCAGAACCGATCTCTTAGAACCATCAAAGGCTCTCACCACCAGGTTGCTGGGTCTCAATGCCAATCCATCATATTCTAGCTTCACCAGAGCCTTTTTAGGTAGGACATTAAGGGATGACCCCGTGTCTACCAGCACATGGGAAAGGACAGCACCCTTGCACTCCATGGTTATGTGCAAGGCTTTGTTATGGCTGCGGCCTTCCGTTGTCAAATCAGTATTGGTGAACCCTAGTCCGTGACTAGCATTAACATTTCCCACTACTGCTTCCAGCTGATTGACAGTGATCTCTTCAGGCACGTAAGCTGCGTGCAAGACTTTGAGTAGTGCATTCCGATGGGCCTCGGAGCACATAAGCAATGATAGGATTGAGATCTTGGAAGGCGTCTGATGAAGCTGATCCACTACTTTATAATCACTCTTTTTGATGATTCGCATGAACTCATCAACCTCTTGGTCAAAGGGGGTCTTCAAAGCTTCCTTAACAGCTTGATCTTCCTGCACAGGGCTCTTCCCTTTTGCCTTAGCAGCAGCTTCTGCTTCGGCAGTGGGTCTCTGAATTTGTGGAGCGAAAAGACGTCCGCTTCGAGTGAAGCCTCCGCCTCCGCCCACATTGTCTATTTGTGGTGCAGGGGTTGATGATTCAAAAGTGATTCTTTGTCCCTCACAGTACAAGTCAGAGCCGTAATGCCAGGGGATGGCATTACTGCTTTCATAAGGTACCGGTCCAGGCACCGTGATGGTGACTGGACTGATTGCAGCTGTTGAAGGAACTGTGATAGTCTGCGGATCATAATAAATTGTAACTGGTGCTCTAATGGGAGCAGCACCCTCTGAATTGTAGGCGGAGTTACTTTCAGGATCGTAGAATATGGTGACAGTTGAGACATCTTCATGATTTGTCGCTGGTGTTGTAGGAGATATTGGTGGAAGGATGGATGTTGTGGTTGTAGTAGTTTCAAAATGGAGTGGTGCTGGAGTTGTAGAAGGAACATTCATTGATATCTGATTAGTTGAAATGACCGATGAAGTGCTCGTTGATGAAACCGAAGAATTGTCAGGAACAACAGTTGTTGCAGTTGTAGGAGGTTCTGGAGTTGTTGCTGATGAGATTGCTGGATTTGTAGGAAATGATGTGGTGATCTGAAGTTGGCCACTCTGAATGAGACCGTCTATGCCATTCCTCAAGTTATCGCACCCATTGACTGAAATATTGCAGTAAGCACACCCCAACTCACACCCCGGGAACATTTGACATTCCAAGAGCTGAGCTTTGATTTCCACCAACGGTGTCCTGATCTGTCCCACACTGGTTATTAAATAAGACGGTTTGTCTTCTTCAATAGCGTTAATTCTAGGACCACCGTGGTTCGGCATTGGGTTCTTATTAACATTGGGTGGTGGTGCGAAATTCAGAGCTTTTGAGTCCACCAGGTCTTGTACCTTCATGTGCAGAGCTCTGCACTTTTCTGTACTGTGGCCAGGTGCGTTTGAATGAGAAGCACACCTAGCATTGGAGTCATAGTTCCTGGGTAGACTGTTGGGATCTGGAGGTGCCAGCGTCCTTAGCTCAACTAGGTTGAATTTCAGGAGTTGTGGCAGCAGAGTAGCATATGGCATAGGGATCGGATCGATTACCCTATTAGCTTGAGATGGCCTCTGTTGGAATGGCCTCCGTTGAGTGTGGTTGTTGGTGTTGTTGTTGTTGTAATTCCTTGGAGGATACTGAGATTGCTGGTGGTACTGAGGTTGTGGCTGATAGTTTTGTTATGGAGGTTGATAGACGGGTTGAGGATGAGCTGGAGCAGGAATGGTGACTGCTGCTACAGACCTGTGGACATATTGGGGCCTGACCCTGTTGATGTGGATGGCATTGGTCTCGCCAGTTCTTCTTGGGCCTGCAAAAGGCTTTCTTGTACTACTGGACGAGCTTGCTCCGTTGTCTGAGATCTTACCCATCTTCAATAGGCTTTCAATTCTCTCCCCAGCTATGACAACATCTGCAAAGCTAGTGGAAGAGAAAGCAGCCAGCCTGTCAATATAAGTTCCCTGAAGGGTGTTCATAAACATATCTGCCATTTCCCTTTCAGACATAGGGGGTTGAACAGCAGCAGCCAGTTGCCTCCATCTCTGGGCATATTCTCGGAAACTTTCCCTTGACGACTGTGACATTCCCATTAGGAGGGTCCTCTTGGGTGCCATGTCTAAATTGTACTGATACTGTCTGATGAAGGCCTCTGCCAAGTCCTTCCAGCATCTAATAGTTGCCCTCGTCAAGTGAGAGTACCATTCTCTCGACGCTCCAGTCAAGCTGTCTTCGAAATAGAACATCCAGAGCTTCTCATCCATAGTATAGGCCTTCAGCCTTCCCAGAAAAGATTGTAAATGAGTCCGGGGGCATGAAGTCCCGTTGTATTTTTCAAAACAAGGAGGCTTGAACTTATGGGGGATCCTGACCCCGTCTACCAAGCCCATGTCCATGACATCGAAGCCCAAAGAGTTTTGAGATTCTAAGGACCTTAATTTCTCAGCTATCTCATCCAACCTTCTATCATAAGCTTCCTCCCCAGCACCCATTACGGTGAATTGATCCTTCTGGGGGTCTTCTTGAAGTACCCTGGCTGCAGTGGCAGTCCCTTGAACATTTGCAGGAATATTGACCTCAGGATGGAGGTGTGGTCCAAATACAGGGGGATTTACATGAGGTTGGACCCTTTCATTGTTGCTGGTGCCGGCAGTCCCTATATGTGGATCTTCTTGATTCTGCCTTTCCACCATGGCCCTCAATCTTTCCTGGCTCTGAGCCATGTTGTTCATCACTTCCATAAACTGAGTCATTTGATTCCTCATTTCTAGCCTTTCATTTGCCATTTGATTTCTGACCTCAGTAAGGTCCTGCTGCATCTGATCCATTTGAATGCCCGGAAGATTGTTACGGGTCGGATAACGGTGCGGACGGTTGAGGGGAAATACCCGGCGCCGAGCAATAGTTCCTGAACATCACAACAGAGTTAGTGGCAATAAAACAAAAACCTACAAAACAAACAAAAGTGTTAGCATGCAATGCAGTTATGCTTATTTGTTCTCAAGGTATCCGGTTTGGCCTTCAGTTTTGACCCTTCCAGACCCTTGGAGATGCTGTTGTTGTTGCTTGAAGAAAACTCAGATGGAGCATACTAACACAAATATATTACAGAAGGTGAAATAATACAACTTGTTCATTTTACAACACAAGCCCTCTAAGGGGTCAAAACATATTACAAGAAAATAAAAGTACATGGAAAGAAGGCAACAACAAACAAATGGTCAAACACCAAGACCAAACTCATCCTCACGAACTTCCTTGAGAAGTGCTTCGGTCACAGGATCAGCCGGACGCTCCGTGAGATTCCTGATGAGGAGATTCCGGGTGGTAACAGCTGCTGTTAGCTTCTTGTGCTGAGTTTGTTCTTTGGACCTCTTCACCCCTGCTTTGATCTTCAGCTCTGATATCTCCCTCTGGGCTGCTGCCAGGGCTTCTTGCTGTTCTTTTGCACTAGCTTCCAGTTGCTCCATCTTGTCTTGAATTCTCTTGTCCTCTAGAGTACGAGCCTCGGTGATCCTGACCCACCGGGCTTGACTCTCCTTTAAATACAAGTCTGTCCTTGCTCTCTGGAACTGGGCTTCCTTGCAAGCATTCTTCAGAATTTGTTCTCCAGCCTTAGACTTTTTGATATAATCCCCAGACTTCTCAATCTTAGTCAGATGCTCTACTCTCATCTTCTCCAACCTCTCAATCTCCCTCATACCCTCACTCCTCTCCCGGAGGGTCTTCTGCAAGGCCTGGGTTAGCTTCTCATTCCTTTCCTTCAAGCTCTCAAACTCTTCCAAGCTGATAGTGGCAGGGGGTGGTGCTGAAGATGACTCAGGCATGTCTTCTATGGTAAAGGGCATCCCAGAGAATTGGGCCCTGGCACGGGACCACTCATAATATTGTGATGATGCCACATTATTGCACTTCCCCAGAATGGTCACTCCCTTGGTTTGAACATTATCCCAGGCCCAAGCAGCCTGCCTAACAACAGTCAAATTAATCTTGTTCTCACAATAAAGAGTCTCCACCAAGTCTTGTGCCTTAGGAGTATGGACCAGTGCATAGCCCAGTTGCCTTCTGAACAGCAGAGGGTTGTAATTAATACTACCCTTAACTCCTACTAGGGGCACATTGGGAAAATGCCCACAGCTGGTGATGATATCCTTGCCCTTGGTGCTTTGAGTGCACCATCTAATATCAGCTGAAGTTAGAGCAGTGAGTCTCTTAGCCCAGTTGCTCTGCTGATGAGGATTTAGAAATGCATCTGTCCTGGGTAGATGCCTGAGAAGCCAAGTGTGGAACAATGGAGCACAACACCTCACTAATCTTCCCCTCTGCTTTTCATTCCTCTGATGCAATGAATAGTAGAGGTCCCCCAATAAAGTGGGCACTGGGTCCTTCAGGATGAACAGATGGATTGCATTCTTGCTAATGAAACGAGGCTCGTCTGCAAACAATATAATTCCATATATGCTCAAAGCCAACAAGGCACAGACAGCCTTCCACTCTCCTAAAGAAGCTTTTAGGGTAGCTTGAGAGATCAGGAAATCCAGATGAAAACCAGGGATTCCAGCTTTAGAGGTCATATGCTGTTCAATCAAAACAGGCTCCAGATGCAAAGCTTTTGCTACTTCTCCATTAGCAGGAAAGACCATCTCAGGGTTGAAAGGGATTCCACCCCTGATAGGCATACCAACTAATGAAGAGTACTCTTCCAATAAGGGGCCCAACTGAAAGTCTTGAAAGGTGAAACATCTCAGTGGGGGATCATAGAACTGAATGCAAGTGTGAATGAGGCTCCTCTGTGAAGGGTCCAGATCCATAACCATGTCAAGTATATCTCCATAATGTTCCCTGAACAAAGGTATGTGATCTGGAGTGATCAGGGTCTGAACCCTCCTGATATCTGATAGCTCTGGCTGGAAAAAGTGGTAGGTGATGTTGCTCTTTTTAGGAGCCATGATGATGAAGATAAGTGGAGACAGGTGCTGATGATAACACTGAAGAATGGGCCACTGATTGGCTGGTGCAAGTGACTGGAGTAGATAGCTGATAACTGAAGCAGGTGCAGATGAAGATAGGTCAATACTGAAGATGGGGTCAAAACCAGAACCAAAAGAATGAAGATGGATACCCTGAAACACAAATAAGCAAATGTCAATATGATGCAATGAGTATGTATGCAAATGATATGCAAGGGTTTGTGACTGAGCTGGATCTGATCAAAATGCCCTGATATAGGTCCAAGTATGTTCAAGAATTCCAGATGGAGGCCTATAAATCCAGTAACCAAAGTGGGGGGCTCAAATAAAGAGCCACATGTCCAGGGTTTAGAATCACAAGAACTGTTCCAACATGGAGTATTCTTAATCAAGTCAAAGTAACAGGGTATTCTGAGGTCAAGGTACCTGCAAACCTGTAAACAGCCCAACCCCCTCACAGGTAGTGTTCTAAAACAAGGATCCTCAGACTTGGATCAGTTATGAGAAGTGTAAACACTTCTAACCCGGAGGTACAGTGTTTACAATAACCATAACAATTCCTCCTCTAATTCACCTCAGTTTCTGAAGGTCAAAACTAAAGGTCATCCAGACTTAGCAGGCTTCCCAGATAGCCCTAGCATTGCAGGAAATCTGCAACACAGAGTTCTCAAGAAGAAACCCATATCTGAACCGTGTTTCATATTCCCGCACCAGACCGAAATGGAATTGGAAAGAATATGATTCACTCTAGCCTAGGTGTCACTCAGGTCCCAGGTATAGGACCTTAACTCTCAATGAATCACCCACCCACCAAAACAAAGACCAGATCCAGCCAGCAGCATGACAGTATGATATATACAAAAGCAATAAAGAAAGCAGTAAAGCAACTGTACATAAAGCAAAAATAAATACAAAAATACAAACACAAATAAGCACATAACACCCCAGTAAACACAAATCAAACAAGCGCTAGGAGGAACCCACAAAAAGAACCAGAAGCCCTGGTTGCAATCTAAGGATCCCCAGCAGAGTCGCCAAGCTGTCGCTCCCGATAAATGGGAATGGGCCCAGATAAAGGTACAGACGCGAACGGTCGGCGAGAGGGACAATGAGAACACACAGCCGTGAACTCACTGGAGATGAATAGAGTCGCCAGCTAGGCATTTTTATCCCGGAGGAAAGGTAATGCTGCATAGACCTAGAAAGAGATGGATAAGACGGTTGCGAACCAGAGAGACTGAGAAAGGGGGTTGGTTACAACCTGGGAAGGTATTAGCACCCAGATTGTCCGTCGTACTCGACGGGATCCACGCTTAAAAGATTTGTGTTATAAAGGGGTAGTGTCAGTGCAATCTGTGTGTAAAGAGCTGGAAAAAGAATGTACAGGTGTCAGTGCAAAAGAAGTGAAGTGTGATATATACAGTGTCAGTGCAGGAATGAGAATGAGCTGCTCAAGACTATGAGGCTAAAAGAAAGATGTTGGAAAGAGGGGGAATATACAGAGACTTTTGTTCGATAACTGTTAAGTTATGCCTACGTATCCTCTCGTGCAATGAGGAAGTCAGAACACCGTAGTTCGACCCAAAGAGACTGAAAGGTGAATTGACTTGTGAACTGCTTACTTGTCTATGCTCAAGTGTATGACCTGTCTGGCTCAGGTGCTTACTGTCTTGCATTAGACGGAAGAAGCAAGTTCTCGTTTGTGAGTGAATGAGATGAGAAAAGAATCCCGGAGGAGACGATTATTGTTTGCTTTTGAGTTTTCAGTCTTTTATTGCTTTTTGAAGTTTGTCATAAGTTAATGAGCTTAAGCCTAAACCAATGGATTTAGTAAACTCATCACATCTTCCCTCTGATTAGGGGTAATGAGAGTACCTTAAGTGTGAAGTCAGATTCTCACACTTAATCACCTTTGGTGTAGGATTAAGATCATTAACCTACTTGTGATTATTTAGATGTTTTTGGTGTTTTTGTTTAGTGTTAAGTAATGAGGTTAAGCCATAATCAAAGATTAAACAAACTCATTACACCATCCTAATAGAAGGATAATAGATGAGGGTGTTTAAGCTGAGGAAAGCTCCTCAGCTTAATCCATGATTGGGGATTAAACTCATGACAAAACAAGCCTTTGATTAAGTGGATTTTATTTAATGGTATGATGATGAAGTGGATTTTATGATTTGTAAGACAACTTGAGGGGGACTTGTCCGTTAACACTAGGGTTAGTCCTTCTTAACCAGTTAAGGAAGAATTAGAACCCTAATGCAAGGCCCAAGTTACAAGTGTGATGTCTTGATGATTATTAAGTGAATTGATTAAGAGATTTAAACACATTAAGGGTTTAACACTTAGGATTAAAGTTATACACTCCATCCTAATAGAAGGATGCAGGCATAAGCTTAATCACAAAGCCTTAAAGCCTTTAGGGTTTAGTCCCTGATTGTGAGGTGAGAAGAGATGACTCAAAAGAGACACAAAGGTAAAACTAAGTGGGGAGACTAATCAAAACCCTAACCATTGTCATGCTTGGTTGTTCCTAAGGTTTGTGAGGTTTTCAAGAGAAGTCTTCAAAGAGAACCACCAGGAAGCAGATGAAAGGATCAAGAGAAGCAAAGCAACTTGCTTCATTTAAGAAGTCAAATCACTTGAAGAAAGAAAGTGGGAAGAAGAAGAATGAGCAAGCTCAAACTCAAACACATATAAAAATGCAGCAAGGGATGCAAGAGAGATGAAAAGAAAAGTTATGAGAAGTGAAGGCAAATTCACTTCTCAAGTCACTTACCACCTGAAAAGGTTAGAAAAGAAATGCAATGCAATGCAAGATGAGATGAGATGACATGATGAGAAACAAAACCAGAAGCATGTTGATGATGATAATGATGCTATGAAGATGCTACAAACATGAGGCAGCACATGGAAATGGTCATACAAGTTTATGAATGCAAATGAGGCCAGTTTAGAAGCATGGACATACATGAAAAGTTATGAAGCATACAAGGCATACAACATGGCAAATACATGATGCAGTGATCAAACATGCTTTCTACATGTCTTATGATGTCAAATGAATCAAATGGATGCTTGAAATGTCATGGCAAGTCATGTTATGCAAGAGAATGCAAGAAAGATGCAAATGGAAGCCCAAGTTAGGGTTTATGAATCATACATCAAACACAAACCAAAATCAGAAGCAAACAATATTACAAAAAATTGAAAATGCCACTCAAAGGACCCCTAATCCTATACTAACCCAATGCCCAAAGGAGAAGTCTCAACTCTTAACCAATCTCAAGTTATGATTTTTACAAGTTTTTAGGGTTTTAAGGTTCCTAAACAAAAGAAATGCCAAACAAATTGAAAATGAGAGATCAAATCATGGCCATTTAATCCTAGAAACTACATGCTAAACACAATGCAATTCAAGAAGAATCAATGTCCAACTCTTCATAGATAGGCAGAAATGATTTTTTTAACTTAGGATCAAAATAATGCACAAAAATGATTTTTATTCAATGAAAAATTCTCAAAATGCATCAAGATCAAAAAAGAAATTTCGTTTGAAGGTTGGACAATGTCTCTAAATGTCTTAGAACATTTCATGAATTTTTTGGTGATTTTTAAATACCTAAAAGTATTTTTAATAAATTAATTTCCATTAATCAATTAAAAATAATCTTTTAAATATTTAAAAATACTTTTTTAATGATAAAAATAAAAACAAAAATATTTTTGTGTCATAAAAATTATTAAAACCCATGAGAAAAAGTTTCATAATTTTTAGACATTTTTTACCATTTTAAATAAATTATGCAAGTTAAATGAAAAAGAAATGAAAATAAATTAAAATAAAAGGAAAGTCAAACAAATGGAGGGCAGGGATTGAATCTGGGTTTGAATGCGTTGACTGGCGCGTGAATGGAGGGTCCAGATGGCTTCTGAGTTAATTAATTATGATTATCTTAATTAAACAAGATTAGGGCAAATGACTGAATCTGGACCATTCATGCACGCGGGAAGTCAACAAAGTCAAGCCATCCAACGCACGAAATTCAAATGGCACTAATGACCTGAGATTAGGGCTAATCAACTTCAGGTGACCGGAGAGAAGCTCCGGTCATCTTCTCCGGTGGTATCCAAACCCTAGAACATGATTCAAGCATCTATTTCACAAATTAAACATACCTAAATGATCCTCTAACATCCTAGGACACGAATCTATGCTCAAACATCATTTAAACACCATGAATCAAATGAATCGAAGAAAACAAAATCCACGGGCAAAATTTCAGAGGGATCATACAAACTCATTTCTCACTTATTTTTGATTCTGAAACCATCCCCATGATCAGCAAGACATGAGCAATCATATTAGAACTTAAAATGCAAGCTTTGGAAGAAAGTGTTCATGTTCATACCTGAGCTGGAAAGCTTCAAAGCTGAGCTTCCAGAGCCTCTTTTGCGTGCAAATGGACTCCCTTGACTCTCCTGGTGCTAATGGAAGGCTTGAAATGAGCTTAGACAAGCTGCCTTGAGCAATCCATTTCTGGTGTAGCAGAAAATGCAGTTAGTGTATAGGCTGTTTCAGGTCAATGTGAAGGGTGGTTTCGACTCCTTGTGATGTGCTTGACTTGTTGGTGAAGGAGAATGATGTGTTTGGTGGCTGGATAAAGGGATTCGAAGAGTTCTGGTTTTGAGGATGAGAAATGGTGAAGGGGTGTTCTTGCTCAAATCAGGCCTGACTCTTGGTGGTTTCTACTCAATGAGGCCAGGTGAGATGATTAGAGGAATTTGTTTTAGTGTTTGTGAGTTGTGCAAGCAGATTCGAAGAGTTTTGCAAAATGAGGTGGTTTTTGGAATGTGATGGTGTGGTCTGTTTTTGCTTGGCTTCTTGATGTGTTTTGCTAGCAGATGGAAAGTATAAACAAATGCAAGTGGCCAGAGGATGTGACATGGCCTGTGGTGATTGGGATGTTTGCTTTTGCCAAAAGTCAACTTTTTGTGTAAGAGAAGTATGGCTTGGTTCTAGGCTAGTACAAGGCATGGGGCTGCGCAGCAAGGGTGAGGGGAAAGGCTATCCAAAGTCAGCATCCAATGTTGCAAGTTGTAGGAAGTGTGATGAGTGGTTTTGCAAGTTGGCACACTTTTGAAACTTCATGGAAAAGTCTTGTTACACAAACCATAACCATGTGAAACCTTGGTCCAATTCTGATTTTTAAGGCTCATAGAATGTTTGTGTAATGGTTTGAAGTGAATTAGAAGTTACAAATGGCATTGGTTCATGGTTTTGCAAAATTCTTATTTGGTGCACATCTTGAAAATCAATGATTTTTGCCAACTTTGTCACACCATAACTTTTGATCCAAGAAGAATTTGATCATGTTCTTGTACTTTTTGAAAAGGGAAAAATGTATTCTACAACTTTCATGACCAAAGTTTTTCCATTTGAAGTATTTTTGGATCAAGAATCAAGGCTTGAAAAGTGACCTAAAATGAAGCATTCTTGAAAAGTCAACTATGCCCAAAAAGTCAACACTTGCAAAAACTCCAAATTCCTGATTTTTGTGAACTTCAACCTTCTTCTATGATCAAATAAAGATCATATACACTCAAAATGATGAAGATCAACCATTGGTTGGGTCATGGGGGGCCTCAGATGCCCTGATTTTACACTGACTTGCTTGAAAAGTCAACTCTTGATCAGATGACTTCCCCATGGAATTACTTCATGAAAATTGATATGCATACTCCCTATACCATATAGAGACCAATAGAAACAAGAATGACCAAAAAAATTGGAGTTATGGCCTCTGAAACCAAAACCCTAATTTTAGGTCAACTGTGCAGTCAAGCCTGGCTCTGCATCCATACCAAACCCAGTTCTTGTGATTCTTTGGAATTTTTAACTTTGAGAGGATGTAATATGATATAAGAACACACATGGATCCCTTTGAAGTGATTGATGACCCTTGGAGTGGCTCAAGAAGCTCTTGGATTGCTCAGATCACAAACCCTAGATGCAGATGACTTAGAAACAATGCAGTGACTCAAAATTGAGATATGAGATGTTATGATTGTGTTTATGCATATGAAATGATCACAAGCCATGGTGTGAATGGGTGAGGGCAAATTTGGGGTGCATCTAGGGACCGATAGTTATGTGCATCTAGGGACCGATCATTGAGGGCCTTTGTGGAAACATCCTTCTCCAGTGGTGACAGTGGCAGACCACACTCTGTGGTAAACCCATTCGCACCCGAGGGCCCACTGGGAACTCGCAAAGGATGGTCTGGTTCTCTTATAGGAACCAAGATTTTGCAATCAATATGATACATATCATATTGTGATTTATACGGTGAAATTGAAAAATTATATGCAATTCTTTTTGCACAAAATTCTATGCTATTATAGGAAACTAAAATATAAAGATACACGTGAAATGTTATTTATTTGTTTTATTTCTATTTGATAAAAAATAAATACTTTACACATAATATTAGTTCAAAAAATTTAACCATAAATTCAACTATAACTTAATTGAAGTCTCTCTATTTTACTTTCATTTTTATAATCTATCAAAATAAGGTGTACGTACCACTATAAGGAACCATATCATGAAATAATAATATGTACTAAGCAAAATATGTAAGTCGTACACAATAAGGAACCAATCAATAACAACCTTTGCATTACAATAGTGATATGCACTCTGTCACAATCGACCACAATGCATATTAGTCACAACAATATCATACCGGAAATGAATAAAAAAACAACATCTGAGACAATACACATCACATAAACCAGGTTGGTGAATAAAAAAACCAAGTTATATCGACATATCAGCTAAACAAAGTACTAATCGTTCAGAAGTTTGACAAAGATGGTATCCGTGTTAGAGTCCCATGAAGTGAAAAAGATATTAATTGTCCACTCATTATGTCAAATAAGGGAAAAGAAAACGCTTTTTTGCCTTTAACAATCCTTAAAAGTGTTGCCTAAGGTGGTGTTGCCTTAGGTAAAGACACCGTTTTTTTTATGAGAAAGCGCTGCTAAAGGCCTACTTTAGGAAGCGCTTTACCTTTAAAAGCGTTTTCTAAAGTAAACCTTTAGACAACGCTTTTACCTGAAAAAGAAGCGCTGCCTAAAATGGACCTTTAGTAGCGCTTTCTCAAGCAAAAGCGCTGTCTAATGTCCCCGTTTAGACAACGCTTTTCAAAGCGTTGTCTAATGTATTTTTTTTTATTTCCACTTTAAGGCAACGCTTTTAGTAGAAAGAGCTTTCTTTTGTTGTATATATAGGCAGCGCTTTTGCTTAAAATCGCTTCCTTTTAATGATTTAAAAAAAATCATATTTTCCTTTTGTTTTTTCAGAAACCTGTATAATTCAATTCTAAATCAGAAACCTGTATAAATCACATTACCATTTCTAGGCCTTCTAAATCACATAAATCATTTCTAGGTCTTCTAAATCACATAAACCATTCTAATCCTTATATGATTCACATAATAATTAAAGCATTCTAATCCATAAACATTTCACATAATAATTAAATCATTTTAGTCCATGTACCATTCACATAAACGATTCAGATAAATAATTTCCATAATTAAACCAAAATCCATAAACCCTTCACAAAAACCATTCGTGCACATAATTAAACCAAAAAATTATAATCCATAAACCATTCACATAATTAAACCATTTTAATCCTTTAACTTCTAAAGATCTCCTAATATACAACAACTTCCAAAACTAAACAATTACACTCCATAACTACACAACAATACCTTATATGATTCTTTTCTCAATAAGGTATTCACACAATTCCTCCTTGATTTCTTCCAATTTATCTTTCGTGTAATGAGCACACGCATATTCATCAAAGTACTACATAACAAAACACAATATGCATGATTTAGTTTAAAATAATAAATTATATGAAATATCCGATAAATATTAAAATAAAACCTAAGTTATAAATCCATATTGTGATGGGAATCTCTAATCAATCCAAATTAAGGATTTCTCTCAAACCTCAAAACGAAATAGCCGTAGTCTATCCCATTACGCTGACGAGCACACTACATATAGAAAAAAAAATAAGATTTAATATATAGTTATCTTGTTTTATCAAGTAGCATCTCTATTATAAGCAACATTGTGAAAATTAATATACCTCCACTTTGATCCATTTAATGTTGTTTGCTTTAGACCGTGATACTCGAGTGTCTCTTTGTGCTCGGTATACTATTATTGCTCTATAAAGGAAAAACACAAATTTAGAACAATCTCACATAAATAATTAAACATACAAATACACACGAGTATTTAGAACAATCTCACTTACGTATCAACCAAATCCTTCATATTCTGATATGTTGTCCATTCATGATCCAATGAATTCAGATAATACCCCACTTCTCTTGTAGGATTAATAACAACCAAAAAACAGTGTCCACTGTAAAGTATAACAAAATTTTAGATGGATAATTTCTATGCAAAAGATACAAAGATTAGAATGAAAATCTTACCAGTTTCCAGTATTATACTGTAAAAAATACAAACTTTCTGTACTGCTGGCCATAAATCTCTCGAGTAATCGAAATTGGATTTGTATCAATTAAAGTAGCATTGACACAGACACAAGACATGAAATAGAATTTGTTTAACAATTTATTCCTGCACATCAATTTGTCATATAAGCACCTTAAATAAAAACATAATAAACATTATACTATTTTCATTAAAATTTGTAAATAAATTGTTCAACTAATTAAATAATAGATTGATCAAAGTACCAGATGTATGAATGCATAACATCGATGCCTAATTCAAGATGATTGAAAATTTGTTGCATGTTCTCTTTTCCAATTATTTCGGAATAAGGAAAACCAAAAACACCTTCGCTCATATCTTTCTGACGAATAGCACCAACCATGACATCTGATGTTGCCACAAGTGTTTCAAGACACATACAAAGGCGAGGTGTAAGACCTCTTTTTGTCGCCCCGGTCCTTGCAGGAGATTTTTTCTTGCTGATCACTTGTTGTGAAACTTGAGTAGGAACCTAAAAATCAAATAAGTTAGGTAAAGTAGAAAATCATGAAGCTTTTGAATTCGGATCATAGAATAATACTTTCGATGTACCTTTTTTTTTATGCAATAGACTTGTTGTGCGGAAAAATCCCTTTATCCTTAGATGCGGGTTTTGTAGGAGTCTAACATTACCATGTAAAAAAAATGTACGTAATGGTTCTGAATAATTTTCATAATGGTTCATAATTGAAATTTGAATTCTAAAATATTCATAATTGTTTTAAACTTACCTCATCAACTATGAAAATGAGGTCTGACGGCCATGCAACAAACGAGCCTATTGCATCTCCCACCAATGTTATCTCCGAAACCAAGTCAGGTATAGGTAGTAATGCATCCCTATCTATTGCAATATCAGCCGACATTTTCAGATATCTATCAGGGAGAAGATTATGATGAAGTAACTCTCCTGATTTGTTATGCACTTTTCCCTTGCAAACTATGCGATACGTCAACAACGATAATAATAGCTGGCAATATGAAATGCCCTAAAGCAATAATAAATATGTAACTGTTAATATATATATATATATATATATATATATATATGTCAATTAAAATAAATGTGCTAAATTAATTAAACTAAATATATGTCAATTAAAATAAATGTGTTACTTACCTCAGGAATTTTCTTTTGATCATTGATACTAGCTTTGTCACTAGTATCTTTCACCTCAGAACCGCGCTTTTCCGCCTCTTATCTCTCTTTATCCTTTTGCAATTCACGAACTTGCACTTTTAATTCCTCCAACGATTGCATCACTTCTTGATTGCTAGGATTTTTTTATCTTTGGATGTTTATACACGGAAGATGGAGTCAAACCAAATCCCTTACCCCTCACCCGACCGAAATACTCAGGAACATTTAGTATTTTACTAAGTATGCTCTTGCAATCCTCCTCACATGTGGTTAAGGATTTAGATAGAGTCTCCTGAAATTCATTTACATATCGAAAATTATTAGTGTGGATTAAAAACTTCAATTAACTTAAAAAATACATAATGTTATACTTACACATTCGTCATAAACATGCTGAATATTTTCCCTAACAACTTCATCCTTGCCCACACGAGCTTCCTTCCATAAAACATGTTCTAGAAGTGATTTGTTTTTCCCTTTTCATCTCTTCTAACTACACATTGAGATAAATAATAAGATCATTAATTATAGCACAACAAGACAATTAATAAAATCGTAGCATTTATATATACTTACCATTTTATGTTGTAAGCGTGCATATCCAAAACGCCCTTTTCTATATGGATACATGAGTTTTGATGCTCTTTTGCGATTAATGACACTCAATTCATGGACAAATAAGTTTAAGTCATACCAGAAAAAATGCAACAATTATATAATACAATTAATAGACATTACAAATTAACATTACATTGAATTTTTCGATTTTACGTTTGGCTACAAAAGTGTCCCATTCTTTCGGTGTAATCAAGTTTGCATACAACTGTAGAAGTTTTGCTTCAACAAATTTTTTTTCCTCATCCCTAAGATATTTGTTTGATAACATAGTTCAAAACCCTCTGTGTTTTTTCCGGCCAATTGATTACAATAATTTTTTTTGGCTCTCATCAATATTAAAAGACCTCTACGAAAAAACATACACATAAAGTGTGTTAGTATAAGTAAATTAAAGACTTAATCGTCACTAAAAGTCTAATAACATCAATCATATTTGGTAAGTATCTATATCTCATTCCATATTTTATCTTTACCGGCTTGCAACAATTGATTCCTCCAATTATCACTGGTGATTGGAATATGCTGACGGACAAGGGAATCTATGTTACTAATCAACATTGAACTGTTAGGCTCAGTTAGTTGGTTCTCATCACTCCAATGTACATCAAATTTGATCCCTTTATCTCTTGCATGAATGATTGACTTCATAATAGTTATTCCTCATTTAATTTTACTTTCTACACCATGAGCTTTATTTGTATCATGTGTCTCATATGAGTCATCCTGGTTACGTGTCTCATGTGAGCCTTCCTGGTTACTAGCCATTTGACATGTAAGAAAGAAAAAAAAGAAAAATTTAATGACAAGTATAAAAATCCATAATCCATTGAATATATATATATATATATATATATATATATATATATATATATATATATATATATATATATATAACATGACATAATCTATAAAAATCCATAATCCATAATATTATTGAATGATATAAGCTATAATTTTATAACTAGTATTTTTTTCACTAACGTCTCTTTCTTTTTCTTGGTTGGAATACGTTCTACCTGTCTCTTAATAACAACGGACAATTGGAATGATCCAAATACCCTCATTATGATCATTTCTAGTATATGATTCATTCGTTATAATATTTTCATCTTGATCATTTCTAGTATATGATTCAATATCAACATCAATATTCCATTGATCTCCAATGTTTGCATTAATTACTTTGTTAGATAAAAGAAATATAAATCCTTTTGTACTTGTCAGATCAGTGGCATAGAACACTTGTTTAGCCTGAGAGGCTAGAATAAAAGGCTCATCTTTGTACCCCCAGCCTATTAAGATCCACTTGCAAAAATCCTGACTTATCCATTCGTATGCCATTATTATTTTCCTCCCACTTTCAATGAAATATAGGAATCTGAAACTCCTCATAATCAAACACTCAAATGCGCTCGATAACCCCAAAATATGACAGATTTGCAAATTTGGGGTTTAAGTCCTTCTTGAAATGTGCATTGCTTCAGCTACCAAGGTGACACCACTATTTTGCATAGTACTTTTATCATCTTGTTCTTTGGTATAAAATGTGTATCCATTAATTGCATATGTGCTATAAGAAAACAAAACCAAACTTAGACCATATGCTAAACATCTCAACCTTTCTATTATTGAAGCAGGACCTAAATAATATTTTGAATAAATATGATCCTTAAAAGAATGTATGAAACTTCGATTGTGCTCTTGTACTATCCAATTCTAATTTCTATTCAGATTTAAACCTCAGAGAACATCCTTGTGTATTTTTACATACGGCGCAACCTCATTCACATTGTTCAGAACATACTAATGACTTGAAGAAAAAACACAATTTAGTTATTGCGCTTCTTACTTTTTCTAGCATAATAGAACGTATACCTATTGGTAGAAAATGTTCCACTATTACATGGCAGTCATGCGTCTTTAAACTCTTTAACTTGAGGTATTTCATAGACACAAGTCTTCTAATATCTGAAGAGTATCCTTCTGGAACTTTAAGTTCACTTAGAAACTTACACAATAATTTTTCTCCTTTCTAGATAAAGTATATGCAGCAGGTGGTAAATATGTTCGTTTTCCTTTCTTCAAGGGTCCTAATTCATTTCTTATCCCCATCTCTATCAAGTCCTTTCTTGGTTTAAGGTCATCCTTAAACTTTCCTTGTATATTGAGTAACGTACCAATAACATTGTCAAACACATTTTTTTCAATATGCAAAACATTGAGAAAATGTCTTACATATAATGACTTCCAATATGGCATTTCAAAAAAATTGACCTCTTATTTCACCCACTCTTGACAAGTGTATGTGCAAAAGACTTGCCAAACTGAGTACTCACATCTTTCACATTTTCAAAAATTTGATCACCTGTCAATATAGGTGGAGCTCTACCTTGTTATGTGTCTCCATTGAAGGCTTTTCTCCCACCCACGGTAGTAATGATTCGAATTTAAGAATTTACGATGACCGAGAAAGATATCCTTTTGAACAAACTCCAATCACGTCCAATCCATTTTATCTTCACAAATAGGACACACACATTGACCTTTTATGTTGTACCCTGATGGATTTCCGTATGCTGGAAAATCATTAATTGTGCCAAACAACATCGCCTTCAAGTTGAAACTTTCTTTCCTATACCCATCATAAACCTCCACATTGTTATCCCACAAAAACTTTAAATCTTTGATTAAGGGTTTCAAGTATACGTCTATGTCATTCCCTATTTGTTTAGTCCCAGAAATTAACATAGAGAAGATCATGTACTTACGCTTCATACATAGCCATGGAGGTAGGTTATAAATCATTAAAATCACAGGACAAGTTATATGTGAGATACTTTGAAGATCTTGTGGGTTCATTCCATCAGTAGAGAATGCTAAGCGAAGGTTTCTTGCTTCTTTTTCCAAATTCATGATAATCATCATCAATTTTCCTCCACTGTGGTGAATCTGACGGATGTCAAAACTTTCCATCAATAATTCTTTCATCTGCATGCCAAGTCAAGTTTCTTGAATCGGTTTCACTACAAAACATGCGTTTGAATCTCGGAATTATAGGAAAAATACCATAATACTTTTGTTGGAGAAAACTTCTTCTTATATCGAGAGACGCCGCATTTAGGACACTCATTTAACGATGCATACTCATTTCAAAACAAAATGCAATCGTTTGGATAGACATGTATCTTATCATAGCTCATGCCAATAGAGAAAAACATCTTTTTGGCCTCATGTGTTCAATTGGGAAGAACATTATCCTTTGGAAGCATATCTTTCATAAGGGCCAATAACTCTATGAAACTTTATCCGACCATCCATTGCACGCCTTTAAGTTGTACATACTGCAGACAATCTTGCGAATTTAGTGAAACCATTATACAATGGTTTATTTTCATCGTTTACCAACTTCTCAAACATTTCGGGACAATCCTTAAGATCATCTTAAAGTGCTTCTGCAATCTATTCACTCAATCATAATCGTATGTATCTGTGCCATAGTCGTTTGAAGCACAGGTCATATTATCCCCCGGTTCAACATTCCTGTTACTTTTCTCACCATGCAAATTACAACGTGTATAACTTCAATCAATTTCATGCCTCTTTAAATGTGATGCCAACTGAACCGCGTCAACCCGACTTCCATAATAACAACCCAAGCAAGGACATGTCATGCAATTGGGATCTTTGGCATGCGCAACATCAAACTTAACAAATTTGGATACCCATTCTCGTATTCTTTCGAAAATTGACTTGAAGACATCCATTTCTTATCCATGGTTTTACTAATTAAGCTAAACACAAAACAAAATAAAAACTATTTACCTGTAGGGAGACGATTCAACTTTCACACTTTGATCACAAGTAACCACATATATAGCAAATTCAATAAGTTAGTTCTCAATCATTGCAAGAAATGCTCATCCATCATAGCAGTTCATTCAAAGAAGTTCATTCAAATGGTTTAACTAATTAAGCTAAACAAAAATGTTAATTATTCATGCAACTATAGCAAAAGAACAACTAATTACCTGTAGAGAAGTAATCAAGTTCTGGACCCACACAATGTAAGATTCCTCCAACAATCAGACTTTCACTATGCACCTGTAAAAAAAATCATACTATCAATATCAATCCAACTTTTCACTTTTCAATGTCTCTTGAACAAGATATATCCTATGCCAAATTCTAATAGTAATTTATTAAAGAATTCTACATAATATATATTGACTCAATCTTATGCCTCAAAATTCTTCAATCTAAGTTATGTTGTATTTAATATTTTCAACAAATATCTCATTCCAATAATGTTTTCTAGAACCAACATGTGTGTTACAACATATGAACCCTCAAGAACATATGCATATTTCTATTATTTCCTATACATACACAAACTCATGGATAGTCATAAATACTTGGTTAGTTATGAAACAACGGGAAATATATAACATTCCTTAAGATATTTCCTTCAATATAGAGCTTTGTTAACTAGTTATTGAAGCTTTTTTAGGAGAAAATTTTGAACACTAATTTCTTTTGGTAATACCAGTTGCATAAAATATCGTTTGTTATCAAGTGTTGAAATAGAGTACCAATACCACAAACTCAACAAATGTTGAGCTCAATAAATTAAGAAGGTCAAAGTTTGTATACTTATTTTGTACCAAATTATCAACCAACTCATAACTAATCAAAATGATAAAATCAACCCTTTTATAAGGATCTTTAGTTCAAGAATAAACATAAACATGTGGTAGAAATTGGTTTAACACTTTTAGCTCAAGCAATTATGCCCCTTAGGCTATGTGACCATCTAGGCAAGCTTTCCATGATGTGTTCTAACAATGTAGACTTACAAATTTTCAATTCAAATACCAATTATACTAACTTCTATATAATATAGCCTATATCATATCCAATAATTGCTATCATATTTGGAGACTTACGGGTCTTTATGCTTTCTTTAATTCTAGCACACAAAAAAACCATATGTAAATCTTATTAATGACATGTATACTAATAAAAAATGATAATGGGCTCATATGTGATGATTTTATCATTGTTCTTCATAATGATAAGAAAATTGGAAGACTGAGTATAAAAACTTTTATTTATAATGATCAACCAACATCAACAACATCAACAACGACAACAACAACAAAACAACAACAAAACAACAACAAAAACAGAACAAAAATGTACAACCCTTAACTATCATCTTCAACCCTTTTATTCACAGTATACATAAATCAATCAACATCAACAACATCATCATCAACAACAACATAAACAACAACATACCTCGTTCGGCAACAACAAGAAATTCGTTCGACCACAACAATGGAAGATGGGTAAAACCTAACAATGGCGAAAGAACGACGAACAATGGAGAAAGAATCGCAAACAATGGCGAACAAAGAAGAGAGAAACGATTCCGAGAGAGAAGAAGAGTGAAAATGATTAGAAAAAAAATGATTAGGGAGTTTTTATGAAATTGGTTGCTTTTATTTTTTAATTATAAATGACCTAAGGCAGCGCTTTTTCCTTAGAAAGCGCATTCTCTTAATTGTTCTATAGCAGCGCTATATAAAAGCGTTTTCTAAGGTTATCATTTAGCAGCGCTTTCTAAGGGTAAACCTATAGCGGTGCTTTATAAAAGTGCTTTCTTAGGGTAAACCTATAGCAGCGCTTTCTAAGGTGGGTCAATGTACGACCTTTAGCAGCGCTTTTAGAAAGCGCTTTATAAAGGTAGCCTTTAGATGCGCTTTTTATTAGCGAATTTTTCAAGAACTTATAGCAACGCTTTTTAGTGATGCCTTAGGCCACTTTTGGCATAGTGACTATGTTGTTGAATGTCGATATTGGATATAACTTTCGATAGGAACAAACACAGTTTTTGACAACTCTCCTTTTTGTTTAAAGTAGTTATATTCTTTAAAGGACATGATTTCATGTTTCCTTTTCAACATCTTTTGTGTCTCCTGATACTTCAGGTACTCAAGTTGCAACATGAAGTGGCGATGTTCTGCTTCCTTTCAGTGTGTTGTGTACTTTATGAATCCAATACATGAAAAAATAATAGGAGAAAAAAATTAGAATTCGTTAAACCGTAATGAAAAGTATTGAGGCAAACAAATAGATTTGGAATGTAATATTCGTCGGAATAAGAAGACATTGGATTGAAATAAAGCAGTATAGACACAAAAATAGAAATTGTAGCTGGATAATAGGACAATGAATGTAATAATACATAACCATAATACACTATTAAGGTAAGAGTAAGAAAGGAAATTAAATATTTACCCAAGGGGAGAAGAAACTATTTTGAAGTTTGTCATCTTCACCGAGATTGAATAGTAACGTCCTGCAGTGAAAGAAAAGTCAATTTAGGTTAATCTGCAAAAAAATAAAATTGTCGGTAAAGCTATGTTAGAAATATTATGTAGAGGAGAGAGGTAATGAGAATTCTGATGCAAAGCAGAGAGAGGGGGAGGTTATACAACCACTCCTTTTGTTTTGATAGGACACATCGGGCCCCATGCAAAGAAACATTTTTCAGAGGTCAGCAACAAAAACCTTTTGCATTTAGTTGGAAATCAAATATATATTGTAACCAAATTAAACTGAACATGATAACATAGGCAACTTTGAGTAAAAGATGTAGTCGAAGTACAAAAGACAGGTTGGATTGTCTGAAAAAGACAGGTTTTTGTACAAAAGTGCATATGTCACACATAACCAATAAAGTGTAGATGGGGTATTTACTTGAGGTTAAAAGTTCTTTTATGGTAGATTGTCTGAAGGTACAAATGGGTTGACTCTCCAACTGCCAATATAATGAAAGAAATTTGTTCTGTCTGAAGTATATTTTGTGAACGTACCATACAAAAAACATTATTATGTAAAGAAGATGTATATCTTATAATTTAGGTCCAAACAAAATAGATCAAATATATGGATAGTTAAGAAAGGAAAATACATATTTTTCAGATTCCAATTACCTTATCGGTTGGAGTTGCACCTATTATTGGTACCACTAACATATCATATTAATCAGATTTCAAAGCAATTAAGGCATATTTATATTAATAATAATGGAAATACATAATTACATTGCAATAAAACCCTAACAAGCAGAGGAATCAAATAACAGTTGCTGGAAAAATGGAAATATGGCCAAAAATATTATTTATCCAAACCAAATATGTCCATAAAACCTAAGAAAATTTAATTTTGCATAAGTATAAAACAATCATCCATACTACAAAGATATTTCTTATTCTAATCACCAAATCTAAATCTTCGAGCCGACAAAAAGTTGCCCCATGTGTAGTCTTGTTCATCATCATCACCATCATACTCAAAGATTTGAAGGTCTTCTTCTTCTTCTTCTTCATAATTTGAATGAAAATGTTATATCTTTCTCACCCTTTTTGGTGATCTCCTCCTCCGTCTCATGTTTCTTAGTTGTGGCACATCTATCGCTTGATGGACCAGGATGGGATCTTCGACATGTTGTTGCAGCTGCTGGTTCTATTGAAGAAAACCATAACATTTTGACTATGAAGAAAATTGACAGCCCCGTCTGATGCAATTGTAAAAAAAATGTAGATGTTGAACCTGGTGAAGTTGTAGGGGTGGGGAGATTCTGGGATGGGTAGAGATTGTTGGATATCCAGAGGTGGTTGGAACTACGCAGGTGGAGGGATCTCCTTTGTTGGTTGGACCGATACAGGAGGTACGACGAGTTCATGCATCTGTTGATGAAAAAAAAAGAAACAAGATCAAAATAAGAAGAAATTGATTATTGAGCCATGTTTATAGAGACAAAAATATGAAATAGCTAACATATGTTTGGACCTGTTCAGTCTATTAGGCATGGACATGTTGTTGCATATTAAAGGCTTCTGCGAACTCTTGAACTTGGTTGGACGCCATACAACATATCCCCTTTTGTTGAAGTTTTGTTTGTGTTGGTGAAAAGAGGAGGGAGATTTAAAAGACAAAGGTTGTGACTCTTAATTTACTCTCCCACGTTATAAATGTAAATACATTAATTGTTTTTGAAACAGTAAAAGAGAAGGATGATGGTTAAATTCATCATTAAGTATACCATTAAAGGAAAAGACAATGAAGTATTTACATCCAAGAAGAATTTGAATGGATAGTAGTTCATTACCGTCAACATAATCTCAGGCATACATATCAAAATTCCAAAAAACATTTTCCGTTAGAATCAGGAGGAAATGATTGCAACCAAACAAAAAACCAAAAAGGACCCAAAAGACAATATTTAGTTTGGGTTGAATTAATGGAGGCTTAGATTCGTATTTTCTCAAACAATAACCGAGTTTGCAAAGTTTGCATCAACAGTAACTATGCAAAGAACCCAAAAGAATTCACACAGACACAGAGCCATCATGCCTTGAAACTCAAAGACATAAATAATGTTTGCTTAGAGCAATTTTTATGCTTAGATAGTTAAGGTAAGGTATACAAATAACATGTTTTAAGCAAAAAGTGGCAACCTGACATATGTTACAGAGGCATATAGGTTCTTATATGGTAGATTGTGGCAATCATCATCGCCTCTAGAAAATAGTGAAGTTTTTAATAAACTCTAATTTAACATAGGCATCTGGTAATCAAAATTCACAACAACCACAAAGCAAGGACATTAATTTTGGTAGCATTCATTATGAGATTGTGACTTGCAAAATGAAAAACAATCAAACACATTTGGTTAACTAACTCGATTAAAATCAAGGAAATTACATACAAGAATAACTCATCTCCCTATGAAAATATGATTTCATGCATTTGAAGGTGTATTCCCATATGTAAATGCAGCCGCTGCAACAACACCAGAATTAAAAAATATCAGTCAGCTGTCTCAAGTGAGACTGGGGATTTCGAAATGATTTTCTAATCAAACATGTTCGAAACACAAATCATTAAGTTATAAAATGTTTTACCTCAAACATATGATGTAGTTGTTGAACGACTATTGTATCTGACTCGAACATAGAGGATCTAACACATTCGAAATCACAATCGCATGAGTCCATTAAGTCCTTATTCTTCTCATATCTGGCCTCATCAAATGGGTAAGACATTATTTAGGTAGCATCCATTATGAGATTGACCAACAATCAAACACATTTGGTTAACCAACTCGACTAAAATCAAGGAAATGACATACTGGAAAATTGCTCTCCCTATGAAAATATAATTTTCTGCATTTGAAGGTGTTTTCCCAAATTTAAATGCAGCTGCAACAACACCAGATTTTAAAAAATATAAGTCAGCTGTCTCAAGTGAGACTGGGGATTTTAAAATGATTTTCTAATCAAACATGTTGGAAATACAAACCATTACGTTATAAAATGTTTTACCTCAAACATATGATGTAGTTGTTGAACGAATAATGTATCTAACTCAAACATAGGGGATCTAACACATTCGAAATCAATCACAGGTGTCCATCAAATCATTATTCTTCTCATATCAGACCTCATCAAAGGGGTAAAATTAGGGATTAGGTTTATGTAGAAAAGGGAAGGGGGTAAAAAACCAAACCTAAAAAACATCCTACCTTGTATACGATGTCCGATCAAACTCATCTTTATCCTTCACTGTGAGCGATCTGACTCATTTATTCGTGCTTGTTCCACACCTAACGTTAGGTAAAATAATAGAACCTGAAATAAAAATCAATAAACCTGAAAAAAATCAGAAGTAATAGATGACTTAACAAAGTAGAAGAATACAAAGAATTGGACGATGATGATGTAGTTTCAGATCGATCGTTGACGAAGACAAAATAGAAGAAGACGGATGGAGTCGGACGAAGATGAAGAAGAAGGTATTTCAGTGGTCCGGATTAGAGAGACAGAAGTAGATAAGAGAGAGAGAGAGAGAGAGAGAGAGAGAGAGAGAGAGAGAGAGAGAGAGTCAAAAGCGAAATGAGGAGAGAAAGGAAATGCATTTGTTGTTTTAAATTTGAAACTTGTGTAAAAGAGATCATTGAAAGAAGAATAAATTTGAAAAATTCATTTAATTAGAACCAATTGACATCATCAATCCATTGATATGCAATGATGAAAGACAAAAATCTGCAATCATGCAATTGAAGTAAGTATAAATGATATCATTTGTTAAAAATAAATAAATTTAGAACACAAATTACCCCAAAATCGATGAGGTGGCAAATGAAGATAGAGGGATAGAGATAAAAATCCGAGCGGTAAAGTGGTTCTTGTATGGTAGGTAAACCTAGATGGGAGTAGATATCACATGGTTAGTTTGAGAATTAAATGATTAAAGTCATTAATATATCATAGTAATTTAAAAAGTTACATTTATATTAAGCATATCTTGGTTTCTTCCCGAGATACCTATTCATACTATTTGTAGTATTTTAAATTATTAAATTACACAAAAATGGAAGTATATTGAATTTAATACAAAAGAGTGGGTTAGATTAGATCCTAGTTAACCAACAACCTTATTTAATTTTTCAGTTGCTTCATTTGATCTGTAAGCAATTAATAAAAATGAAAGATATCTCTGTGTAAGTTTCACTTTATTGTGGTCCATAATAATATATTCATCTCTTAAAAAATGTGACACATAACACATTCAAGTCTCATCAACTTCCAGCATAGTTGTTCAATCATTTTCAATTGATTAATGTTCATATTTAGTTAAATTTTAAATGTACAAATATAGGTTCGCAAAATTATATCTTGAGCTTCATTATTGTGTCAAAAAAGACAAATTTGGAAAGAGGACAATGATTTATCAAACAATAATGCGATGGGAATGAATGAACCAGGCAGGGACTTGTTAGAAATTACTATTTGCGAGACTATTTCAAAGCTTGTGACACCAATTGAAATATATATATATATATATATATATATATATATATATATATATATATATATATATATATATATATATATATATATATATATATATATATATATATATATATATATATATATATTGATATGCATTGATAGTGTAAAATATTTTACACTATAAGTTTTTAAAATAAAAGTCAAACTTATTATAATATCTGACGGTTATGATTCACTCACAGTGTAAAACTTCTTTACCTTGTCATTGCATATCAATCAATTATATATATATATATATATATATATATATATATATATATATATATATATATATATATATATATATATATATATATATATATATATATATATATATATATATATAAGAATAACGATTAGAAGTATAACCCCAAAGTTAACTTTGAAACTCTCGCAAGTTTATCATCTATAAAAAAAACGAGTTAATAATTCACTATGTAAATTTTCGATTACCGGGTATAAAATTTAGAGATTCATAGTATGCATTTTGATTTTTTTATATATAAATAAAAACTTATATTAATGAAAAGAAGTACTAAGAGTACTAATCCATATAAGAGATAGATCATATAATAGAATATGAGTTTAATATCCATTTTGGTCCCGTACCTATGACTCGGGATCCATTTTGGTCTTATTTTTTATAAAAATTTTAAATTGGTCTATTACGTTATTCAAATAGTACCACGTTTGTCCTATATGTTAGAAACGTTAGATTATTATTAAAACTGTGGCTAACGTGTTAAAACCAAGCTTAGGTGTAAGGATTGTGTTAGTTATGTGGCTTGCTGAATAATGTTATGTTGATGTGTCATCTGAAGTAGCATAATATCCAATTTAATAGTTTCATTTTGATCCTCTCCATTATAACATATGCTGAAATAGTAAGAACAAACCCTAGCAGAGACAAAAAAAAGTGAGAAGGAAGAACGAAACAGAGAACAAAATATCTACATTAGATGCGCTGAGGGAGACGAAGACGCGTCATATAATACAATTAGTTTACATTTCTTTGACTACCATTTATGTCGGTAAATAATGATTAGGTATCTAGGTTTTTTTGTTGCCCCTTTAGAAATCTGTTATAATGTTGCTATTGTGTAGTATGTAATGTTGCGATTTCTTGTCTTAGGTAGAAATGGAATAAATTTTATGTTTGAAAATTCATCATAATGGTGAATTTCTGGACTCTGAAAAAATTGTTTATGTGGGGGTTAAATGTAATGATTTAGAGGTAGATGTGGATAGGTGGTCATACTTTGAATTGGTTGGTGTTCTGAAAGATCTAGGTTATAGTGAGGTAGACATTATCTATTACAATGACCCAACTTTTGGGATGAATATTCTTAAGGATGATAACAATGCGTTAGAGGTTGCTGACCTATGTAAGGTACATTTGAAAGTTGGAATTTACATAGAACATTTGTTATCCCATCTAGAATATGTTGATAATTCTATAAACATGATGGCGGAAGAACCTATAAATATGGAGGAGAAGCCATAGATGAGGAACCTATAAATATGGTTAATTCGGAGGTAGAATTCATCCTTGAAGATCTTTATGAAGAAGTCATTAAGGATGTGAATGTTTGTAATGTTGGTGAGGATGTGAGCAATGATGGTGTTAAGGGTATGAATGTAGGTGAGGGTGTGAACAATGATGGAGTTAAGGGTATGAATGTTGGTTATGAGGAGTTGAACAATGATGATGAGGTTCTTGATGGTATAGATACTAATGTCGGTTTGTTGAATGTTGTTACAAGCTCTGATGATAGTGAGGATGAGTCATAAAACTATGTTAGTGCTTTGGAAGTTTCATTTAGTAATTCTGATATGAGTGTGGATTATTCTAAGGAAAACTAAGACAACCTTGTTGAATATGATGGAAACCATGAAGGAACAAGTAAAAAGAACAAAAATAAATGGGAAGGAGATAGTGGATAGGAGAATGTAAGTTCATATGATAATGAGGAGTTGGATAGTGGATGTGATAGTTGGGAGAGTGATGCGCCAACAAAGAAGAAGTATACCATTTTCAAGTTAATGAAAGATATGTCTCATTATAAATGGGAGTTGGGAACTTATTTTAATTCAAAAAGTGAATTTAAGGAAGCAATTCAAACCTATATTGTCCAATCTGGTAGAGACTTTAAGTTTTTGAAAAATGACAAAAAGAGAGTGGATATGGTGTGTAAGGAAGGCTTCAAATTAGAGGCATATTGTGGAAAGCTGCCTAATGAGGAGACTTGGCAACATAGGAAAATAGTTGATAGGCACGACTGTTATAGAGAATACAATGTAAATATGATGAGTACAAAATGGCTTAGCAAGAGGTTACAAAATTCACTAAAAAATAATACCAAGCTAAAGGATATAAAGGAAAAGGCTTAAAAGAAATGAAATGTAGGGGTTAACAAGACAAAGATAATTATGTCCAGATTTTCAGCTAGGGATATGGTTGATGGCTCATTTTTAGTAGACTACATAAGGATATATGATTATTGTCATGAAATTCTAAGGAAAAATCATGGTTCAACTGTCAATTTAAATGTCACACCAGTACAAGAAAGTGTTGAGGATACAAGGCCTTAATACTTCAACCTCTTTTTTGGCTTCTTCCATCTCTTGACTAATCACATACATCTTCCATTGATGCTTCATAAGGGATTCAATGATCACAAAAACGTTTTAACCAATTCGAAAATTGTGGTCAATTATATCAAATAACTAGTACATATTTATAATAACATAGTAAATTATAACATATATAATTATATATTAAAAACATAGTAAATAATATAAATATATTACTATGAATTAAATTTTTATTTTAAAATTATAGTATAACATACTATTTATTAAATAATCATGCTATTAATAAATTATGTTGCAATACAATTTTAAAAATATATTATAATTATCATATAATAACAATATACTAAAACAAATAGTAACAACATGTTAATACAATATTTATGTTACTACAATGTATATTTTAATTATGTTTAGCATAATATCATTAACTATGTTACTACAATATGCTACTTAATATAAATTTATAAAAAATATTTTAAATAATAAAGTAAAATACGGTTTTAGATTTTAATAATCATATTCTATTTTTAAAATTTTAATATTTAATTTTTTAATATTAATAATCTTCTATTTTTTTTAAAATATATAATAAAAATAATAATATTATATTTTTTAAAATAAATATATATTTCTATTTTTATAGAATATATAAATTTTTTGATTTTGAAAATAATATGATATTTTTACAAATATTAAAAATATTCTATTTTTAAAGATAATAATAATATTTTATTTTTTAAAATAATAATAATTTGTTTTTTATTTTATTTACAGATCCTATTTTAAAAATATATCATTCTATTTTTAGATATATAATATTAATAATAATATTCAGTTTTAATATTTATATTTTTAGGCTTTGATTTGGCTTCTCTTCAGGCTTTGTCCTTCTTCTAGACTCATCGGATAGACAGTTGTCAGATGCGGTGTTCCTGACATTTGGTCTTGAATTCATATTCATCCTTTTCATAACTTTGTTGAACTGTCTTCCAATCATGGCAAGAGCTTTTGTCAGACTTTCTTCTGTTTTCACTTCACCTTCTTCTGCTTCTTCTTCAGTATTAGAAACAAAGGCTATACTTTTATTCTTCTTTTTAGAGATATCACTGAATCGCATTTCAAATGTTTAAAGAGATCCAATGAGATCTTCAACCTTCATATTCCAGATGTCTTATGCCTCTTTTATAGCAGTAACCTTCATAGTAAATCTTTTGGGAAGAGATCTGAGAATTTTCCTCATAAGCTTTTCATCAGACATTTTTTCTCCTAAAGCTCCTGAGGTGTTAGCAGTCTCAAGAATATTCATGTGAAAATCATGAATAGTCTCATCTTCTTTCATTCTCATATTTTCATATTTAGTAGTGAGCATCTACAGTCTTGACATCTTAACCTTGGAAGTTCCCTCATGAGTGGTTTTGAGAATATCCCAAACCTCTTTGGCCAATTCACAATGGTGCACCAACCTGAATATGTTTCTATCAATTCCATTGAACAAAGCATTTAAGGCTTTATAGTTACCTAGAGACAACTCATCCTCCTCTTTGCTCCAATCTTCCTCAGTCTTCAAAGTCTTTGATCCATCATTTTCAATAATGACAGGATGTTCCCCTCCTTTGTCTGCAGCTTTCCATGTCTTATTGTTCAGAAATTTTAAGAAGACAGCCATACGAGGTTTCCAGTAATCATAGTTAGATCCATCCAGAATAGGTGGTCTATTCCCCAATCCTCTATCCTTGTCCATTGTACCAGAAAATACTACCCCTTGATCTCACCCAGAAAAACAGGAAGGGTGCCTGCTCTGATACCAATTGAAATTCTGGCAACAGATATGAGATGTCGAATAAGATGTTACGACACTAATATCTGATAGATTAAAAAGAACAAGGTGAATAAACAAAAACAACTATAAAAGACACAAGCAATTGTTAACACAATTCAGTGCAAACACACCTACTCTAGGGGCTACCAAGCCAGGAAGGAAATCCATTGTCAGTAGTATCAATTTAGAGCTAAACCACTCAGCTTACCCTATTCACTTAATCACTACCCAATGTAATTTCTATCTATGAACTCTTAGATAAGAGACGCCTCTCACTCCCCCTCAACAGTGATTACAAACTAATCAAGAAAAGAAAAAGAAGACACGCTTCAAAGAGAATCCTTAACCTTGCTTAAAAGCTTCAGTCAAGTACAAAACACTATTGCTTAAAAGCTTTGAGTGGACAACATACAACTCAATAAAACCTAGTCCAATACAACCATCAACATGATAATTTCTTGGCTCCCAAGAAAACTAAACACACGTAAAAACCTAATACTAGTCAATCTTTATTTTCTATGTCTTCAAATAGGGTTTAGCAGCCTTTTGTAGAGTCTGAAACGTGGGCATGAGCCTGCTGTAGTTGCACATCAGTTTTAACCTAAATACATTAATTCCTAAAATAAAGGAACAAATATAGTAATCATATAAAATGCTCTGCGAAAACCACCCCTTGCTGAATCACAACCTTCTAATTGAAGTGCCTGATAATTCTCAACAAAACACACAAACTGATAACAGAATACGCGTGCACATAATTAGAGATGTCATGACATTAGTCTTGACATCCTGATAAAATAGCACCGCACTTAACCTTTCACACATGCAGATTGCTTAAATAACATGTCATAACATCAGACATGACATTAGAATACATAACATGTTTTTACCATAAAATATTGTCAATCTACAACATATATATATTAATAATTTATTATTTTTAAAAAAATATTAAAAATTGTTTATTTATAAAAAAAACAAAAAAAAAATCTAATATTTTATTTTTTATTTTAATATTTTATATATTAAACTATTTACAAAAACTTTTTAATAGACAAAATAAAAAATATATATAGATTTAACCAAAAAAACATATTAATACACAATTTTCATACAAACTATTTTCATATAAATAGAAAAAAAAAACATAACAAAACATAGACATAGACATAAAAATAGATCTAACCATCATTATTTTTATACAAACATAAAAAAATAGACAAAATTCAAACCAGCTCATGTATAATCAATTATAAAATAACATACAAATGTGTATCTCAAAAATGGATTTCACAAAAAACTTGAAGAAAATTTGAATCTTGCTACAAAATTGATCTTTGAACTTCTTGAAGTTTTGATTTTGATACAAATTTAAAATGTGTGAGAGTTTCAGATTTTCTTCACAAAAAACTTGAAGAAAAAATCAAATCCAGCTACAAAATTGACCTTTGAACTCTCTTGAAGTTTTGATTTTGATACAAATTTAAAATGTGTAAGAGTCTGAGGGCTGAGAATGGAGAGAGTGAAAGAGTAAGAGAGACAGAGGTGAGAGGTGAAGAGAGAATTAGAAAATGATTATGTGTTGGGATTGAAAAATGAGAGCTGAAAGGTTGGTATATAATAGATGTTTCCGAGGTGAATATTCCCTTGCAAAATTTATTATTGTTGTGCATTACGAGGTGATATTGACCCCGCTGAATGGGATGTATTTATGACCTCAACTTCTCCTCTGTTGTGTTTGTTGTATTAGTCAAGTAAATATTCTCATTATGCATTGCGAGGTGATTATCACCTCTGAGTGTGTGACATCTATGATCCATATTTCCCCCTCTACTGCGTTAGTAAATGCAATGATTGAAATACTTCAATTTTTTTTATAAAAAAAAAAATATTGCGAGGTGAAAATCATCCTGCAACTTTTTTGACCATTGTGCGTTGCGAGGTGAATTTTACCTCACTGAGTGCGTGCAAAATTTATGCATGTTGAATAACTCCCCCTCTGTTGTGTCAGTAAATAAAATTTTCCCCCAATTTTTTTAAACATAGTTGCGGGGTGGGGTGGTTTTCACCATGCAACTTTATTTTTCAAATATTTTAAATTTCCTTCCATCTGTTGTGAGATGGAAAACGTATTTAAAAAAACTATGTTGCAAGGTGAAAAACACCCCGCAAATACATTGTTTTTGCGAGGTGATGATCACCTGCCATAATCACCTAGCTAAATTGATGTTTTCTTGTAGTGAGTTAGTTATCTTGACGAACTTGTGAAAATAAATTGAAATTTCTTATGAATAATGTCTTAAATTGTTTTTACAAGTTCTCATAAACAAATAATCTCACATAATTTATGCTTTTATGTAAGCTCAAATAAGTTTATGTAAACAAAAATTTAGTATCATTGTACTTTTGATTCTCAAGTATATTTAAATATTAATTTAATCACTTATTTATATATATATTCAAATGATATAAATTTTTTAAGTAGGTTAATAGGCTAATCAAACATTCGAAAATAATATATTCAGATCGACAAATGAATCTCTAATAGACTAAAGACCAAATTTAAATTTACTTTTTTTAGCCGACCAGACTCAGGTTTGACAAAATCTATCTCGATCCATTCTATAAAAGGTATGTATTATGTAGACGAAACCAAACAATGTAGTAGCATTTTAGAAGCAGCACTGAGATTTTAGCAGAAAACCATAACTTAGCATAAAAGGTATGTATCAGAATTGAATTTGATAACAGTCAGAAAATAGTAACAGGAAAATGCATGTATTGGTAAGTTGAAAGTTAGCAGAATAAGTGGAATTTATCAGTAGTAATAACAGAATATTAAATAGTGTCAATTTAGCCGGTTTATCTGATTTAAGCGGAAAAATTAGTTGTCCGGAATTTAACGAAAATTGTCGAGGTTGTTCGTAATAATTAGTATATGATTTTAATCGATTTATTTTGTCGAATTCATGTTAAATGTGTTGATTTTCTCGTACTGTTGATTATGTTGTTTTGTCCCGATTTATGGACATTTTTAAGTTGTAGACCAAATGACCAACGTTGATTATTTAAGTTGTAGGTCGAATGACCAATGTTGATATTAAAGTTGTAGGTCGTATGACCAACGTTGATGTATATAAGTTGTAGGTCTATGCTCAAAGTTGAATTATGTGGACTTAAAGTTGTTATGTTGTTTGTTGTATGTTGTTCATAGTTAGTTGTTGTTATGTGTTGTGTCGTTTGTATCATTACATACATTGCATTTCTAAGTTAGAGCGGATGCTCACCATGTTGGTCTGGATTGGCAAAATTACTCTCCACTATTTAGCTCACTCTCTAAATCCTAGGTAAAATTAACCAAAAATTTATTATTTTTTTTATTGTTATTTCATTTTAATAATTGTGTAGCTCAAAAGTTATGTATTATTAATGTTTAATTCATTTATAGGTACTATGGTGATGAATGGCTCCGTGAGGATCCAAATAGATTTTCGCCACATGAAGATGACAATTTGTGAAAATAAGTTGAATTTTTTTTATGAATAATGTCTTAAATTGTTTTTACAAGTTCTCCTAAACAAATAATCTCACATAATTTATGCTTTTATGTAAGTTCAAATAAGTTTATGTAAACAAACATTTAGTCTTATTGTACTTTTGATTCTCAAGTATATTTAAATATAAGTTAATCACTTATTTATATATTCAAATAATATAAATTTTTTAAGTAGGTTAATAGACTAATCAAACATTCGAAAATGATATATTCAGATCGAAAAATGAACCTCTAATAGACTAAAGATCAAATTTAAATTTTTACTTTTTTTAGCCAACCATACTTAGGTTTGACAAAATCTATCTCGATCCATTTTATTTCCATTCCGACCAAAATTTTAAAATACATTATAGATTTTTTTGTGTTCGTATCAGATTTTACCATCCTTAAAAAGAAAAAGACAAAACGTCATAGAAAAAGACCAAACACCGCCCCGCAGAACACGGCCACCCCTTTTTATTTTCATGGATGAATACATCTTCTTACTTTATTATTATTATTATAGTAAACAAAATGATTATAATAATTGATTCTAAACGAAACATTTGACTTCAAATAAACTAAATTTTCTTGGCTTCTTTATAAAGAGATATGAGAAATGGACGTGTGAATCTTTTTTATCTTTAATTGTGGAACAGAGCGTGGCGGTGTATCTAAACTTCAAATAGAAGGAATTAGGAATTCCGTGGCTTTTGCCATTCTTGTTAGTCAGTCCCATCAACAATGTCTGTCGGCACTGTTACCGTCACAGCAGGTGCACCTATTTTTCACTTCACTACACACAATTTACGAGACTAGAGTTTGCTGTACTAGTATACTTTTCTCCAACAAAATAATATTTAATTAATATTTTTAAAATTATTTAATTAATATTTTAATAAAATAAAATATTTAATTAATAATTTGTATTTCCTCTATCTCAAAATAAATATATTTTTAGAATAAAGTTTTTGTTTCAAAATAAGTGTCGTTTTACATTTTCAATGTAATATTAATTCATTTAATATTAATTCATTTGTATCAATTTTATCCTTAATTTATATGTATTATTCTTAATGCATTGACTCACATTCTATATTTATAATTATGCATATACAACCAATTAAAATTAAGGATATTTCCGTAAAATTGTTATATTTATTCTTTTACTCGTTACGTTTCTTAATTCGTATGCGAGAACCTTAAACGATTTTTATTTTAGACGGAGAGAGTAACTAATATTACAAGAAAAAAATAATAATACACTACTATATTTTTTAAGTGAACTAATTTTACTCAATTTATAATTGAATTGAGATTTAATTGGGATTAAGGTTTGATTTTAGGGTGATTATGAGAGTGGTTATGAATGAGTTTGATTGAGATTATTTCATGTTGGAAATCTTTTTTTATCGATTTTTTATTAATAACATAAATATGTCTTTTGATTTGGAAATTTGAGATATTAGAATATTTGTTGGAAATTGAATCGTGTTTTGTGAGTTTGGAATGGAAGCATGTATGAATTTTTGGAATACTAATACAAAATTTGGTTTTCATTTTTTAATTACTAATAAAAAAATAAAATTCAAATATTGTCATTATTACTAATTAAAAAATGAAATCATTAAAATATAAATTATCAGTTAAAATATTTTATTTATTAACATATTAATTAAATAATTTTTAAAATAATTTTATTTATTTATTAACATTAAATTATTATTTTAACAATATTATATTAATTAATATATTAATTAAAATATTTAAATAAATTAAAAAAAAAGGAAATGCATGAGATCATCTAGGATCGTCCATTAGGGATGACAATTTGACTCATTCTAAGTCGATATCCTCAAAATTTATCCACAACAGGTAGGGTAAAAACCTATAAAATGGATACGGGCTCGAACAATTACCCATTAAAATAAGCGGGTATGGGCTCGGGTACGGTTACCTCAGTACCCACCCTGCCTCATACCCACACAATATATATTTATGTATTTTTTATTTTTATAATTATTTATACAAGTTAATTTATCAATTTTATTAAATACATGACTATTAAACTTGTATGCATTTTTATATAAATATTTGTTTATTTCTTAATTGAACAATAACATTATTGGATTTTTTTTTCGTGTTATTAAAAACATAAAATTACATGATTTTATGGGTACCCGTACCTGTACACATGCCTGAGCCCGTATCCATTTTGCAGGTTTTTACCCTATCTGTTATGGGTAAATTTTGAGGGTAACCGTTGGGGATGAGTCCAATTGTCATCCTTAATCCACGCGGGTATGGACTCGGGTACGAGGATTTTTTTAAACTGCGGGTATGGGGACGGGTACTATAGTACACAACCCATACCCTGCTCATTGTCATCCCTATCGTCCATCCCATGGACAAATTATTGAAGAACTTCTGGGTCTGCACCAGTTCATCCATCCCATAGACGAATCTTTGAAGAAAAGGTGGCAATCCGAGATTTCATTTTAAGAGTGTGGTATTGTGGTAAATTTACTTCAAAAACATGGCTTTGTGGTAAAAAAAATCTAAAATTTCGTTATATATAAATAATTTGTGTGTTAGATCAAATTCATACTGATGTGCCAAATCATTTAGTCAGTGTTGATTTTGTTTGTTTTTCTAATTTCAACTGATTTTCCTATGTATAATTGTTTTATGAGCAACACTTATGTGTTTGTTGAATCAGAGTCAAGTTCGATTCCCGATGCAATTGATGCACAATTGTTAATGTCCTTTGGTATTTGATTTTTATTACATTTTAATTATTTCAAGACATTTATAAATATTTTCTTTGTCTCATAAAAAGTATCTTATTTGCATTTTTTCCCTGTCTCAAAATAAATGTCTGTTTAGAATACTAATACAACATTTTAATTTTATTTTTTTCCACTAGCATACACATATTTATTAACTTTCACACTTTATAATTATTCCACTAACTAATAAATAAGGGTATTTTAATAAAAGATATTAATTTTATCACTAAAATCAACATATTCAATCATTTTCTTAATAACCACATAGAGCTCAAATGAGACATTTATTATTGTAACACCCTAATTTTTGCCCTAAGATTTCTTCGCATATCATCTGCATTTTGCATACAAACAAGATCGCACAGGTTTCTCGGTTTCTTCTCAGATGAAGGGTCTATGCTTCGCAGGGGATCACCATTATTTTTACTTCTTTATATTTGTTTATATTTACTGATCTCTAACCAAAATACAAAAAAAAAAAATATATGTGGCAGTCTGCTTCTTCTTCTTGTTGTCTGTGTTGCAGAATTTAAAAGACAGGGTAGTGATTTCAATTCAGATGTGTTTGTTCAGTCACAATTCGATTTCAGATGGATGTTTGACCTAATCTTGGTCAAACTATCAAAAGATTGTTTCGACTGCAAGTTGTTTGTGCCAGTGGTTTATTCCTCAGACAGTGCGTATTCAAATTCTAAGTTGTGTTGTGTGCGAAAGTCAGCAGTTATCAGACAGTTTTTGTGTAAAGTTGGTTTGAATCATCAGGTTCATCAGTCCATAAGAGTTTCATCTGAGGATTTATTTTCCTCAGTATGAATTCGAATTATCAGGGTAAATTTCAGACAATGTCAGTGATTATGGGTGAATTGGCAAGTGGTTCAGTGGTTCATTAAAGGTTGTTTTCATCAGTTGGCTTGTGAAAAATATCAGGAGTTGGTTATGGGCTTAGAAATCATCACTTCATTCATTTTTTTTTAGTTAGACCATCATTTTTTTTAGCCATTATTCTTTCCTATTCATTTTCTTTTCTAATCATCCATTTATTTCATTATCCATTTTTTCGATTAAACCGTCATTCTCTTATGACCAGTATCCAATTCTATTCACTATTATTCTAATTACCACTTCTTAAATCCTTTTTATTTTTATCCATTTTTATTACTATCCATTTCATTTTCTAATTTCCATAAAAATCAATTCCAAATAACTCATTTTTTATATATATATCACCATTTAAATTTTCTCTCCCATTGATCAATATAAAAAAAAATCATACAAGTTCTATATTTCCTTTATAATTCTCTCCAAATTCCAAAAGCCCATTTTCTTTTCTCATAAAAAAACACCTTGAAAAATCATTCTATAAATTTCTTGAGGCCCATTGTTGTTTTGTTATAAAAAATATCTATGATAAGACCAGCTTCCTTTTCACTCTAATTAGCTGTGCCAAGCATCACACTTCCTCACACAAATTGCACGTGAATATACTCCAAGCCATCCCACCAGCAATGCGCCGTACACCTTAAGCCACACAAAGCAAAACTTTCCCAAGCCAACAACTTCCTTACCTGCACGCAAGCCTAAGCCAAACGCAGGCCAAGCAAAAAAGCCACAGCTTCTCAGCACGTCCACCGTACAACCACCCAAGCTGAACAGCTTATCCGCGCCCAGCCGCAGCATTTCAGCAAGCAAACACAGTCAGCCCAACAACTTCACACACGAGCTACACACTTCCTGCAAAATACATCAAAACGCAATCGATTCAACAAAAAACGCAAGGCCCAAAACACATTTCAAAACACAGCAAAATGAAAACGAAAGCGCGGAAGAGAGCATCAACAAGTCACGCGTTCCGCAAGCCAAAACGCAGCAAGAATCTCCAAAACGGCAAACGAAATCTTCGCTCAAATCACTTCTTTCTTCTATAAAAGGAAGCTCTCCCTCCTTCAAATCGCAAGCTCTCTAGCCCCTCAAAATTCTGCCGAAATCGAAAACATCACCCAAATCTTCATTCACCTTCAAACCTTTCCTTCAATCACACCAAATCTTTTTCAATTCATAAAACCGATTCACTTCAACAACAGTTCTATTTTCAATTTCAACCAAACACCAAGATTAACCACGAATTGAATCAGAAGAGAGAGGAGAGAAATCCGAAAACAAAGAAGAAGAAGGAAGGAGATCCGCGAAGAAGAAGTGTTTCGTTGAGTGTTTTTGCTCCGTTTTGAAGGTGAGAATGAGGAGAATGCCTCCCCTGTTTTTTTCCGCCCTGGTTTTGCGAAGAAGAAGCCATGACCTTCTTGTTGTTTCGTTTTTTTCCTTTTTTTATGTTGACTATTGTTTTCTTTTTTTTAATAAAAGAGTGATGTGAGTTTGGGCCTTAAGGCCATTCAAATCCTGCTATCCCCACACCAGTCCCGCGGATACTTCTCCCTCCCCCTTGTTTAAGTCTTTCTTTTTTATTTTGTTTAATTTTTGTTAAAAGATTTTAAGTGATAAGTATTTTAATAATATTCCTAGAATATTATTAAAATAACTTTTTAAGAAAAAGATTTAAAAAAGAAATTTATAAAGATTGTTTTATTTGTTCTTTTATTTTGGTGGATTTATTTTTTAGATCCATGTTTCTTTTCCATCCTTTTTTTATTTTTTGGTCGATGACAATCTCCGATTCGTAGATTGTTGTTTTTTCGAAGAGGTTTAATCTTCATTATTTCAAATCTATGGATGAATGATCATTTGGATCATTCTCCATACTTTGAGATCGTGATAGGTTGCCTTCGATAAATTCAACGAAAATCTCGATTAAGATTAGACCATCCTTTTTCTTTTAAGTGCGACATGTTTTCGGAGAATGATTAATAATATCATTTCTCTAACATGTATTAGCACGAATATTTTCCACTTTAATTAGTGGTGGCCGGCCTCATTTGTAGGGTAATTACTTCGTAAATTACTCGGCGATTGCTTAACATAGACCTAAATTTGTCCCGATTCGGAATAAGATCCACTTGGATCCGGTTGCCTCGATTTTTTTATTATCTTTCGTGGTTGTGCTTGATTAAGTTCATCATACCACTTATATGTAAATATTATAATAATGTGAATATAATCCATTTAAATTCAATCTCTCGCACCTTATCCTCTTTATTTCAATTTCTCGCTCCTTATCTCTTTTATTATGCTATTATCATATTATATCATATATCATATTGTTTATGTTTATATTGTTGCTTGTGATTTTTCTTTTTGTCCATTTGGACACCAAAACATTAATAAAGGATTAAACATTAAAAAAGATTGGTGACTTTAATTTCGGACTATGGTTACTATCCTTAGCACTGGAGTTTGGACTTAGATTTTAGGATCTCTCCCTCTGCTCAAATTGTGATCGATTGAAGACCTTGGCTTCGAATTAAGTTCATTTGTCTTTGAAGATGGAATTCTGTTTACTTTGAAGAAATGTTCATAATATGGTTTGATCGCTCTTCTCTTAACTTTTAATTCAAGTATTAGGATAGTCCCTTCATCTCCTCCCACTTCTTAAATTTTCAACTCTTCTCCCTATTTTCAAATCTTCTTTGTTTTTCAACTTCAAATGCTTTCGCAATCAAACCTTGACTTAGGTCAAGTGATTTTTTATCCTTTTCTCTTTATTTTCTTAATAAATGCTAATCCATGTAAATATATCGAAATTCTTTTCTTAAATACTTTAAAAAATCCAAAACTCACTCAATTGTTTTTTTTGTGCCTTTGTGCACTTGTCTTTTCATATGTTTAGATATGATTCATTCTTTCTAGCGGACTTATTCGCTAAAGAATGATGACTTATCTCTACATTTTAAAATCCATTCAACTCATTGTTTCTTTTAAAATTTTGTACCACGAACTACGAGGTTTTGATCTCGCATTGCACTTTATGGGTACGTAGACATGAGGCGTTAAAACCTCTTCAAACACAAAATCTTAAAAAAAATTCTTCTCCTCATCTCTTCAATCATTTTCAAGCAAACCAATTTCAAACCAAAAAGCAATAAATATGTCAAAGGGCTCCCGTGGAGTACCACGGACATTTTGGGTGCGTAAAACCTTCCCGATTTGTAACCTATCCCCTTACCCGTTCTCTGTTTGTTTCTTTTAGCCTTTGCTTTTAGATTCATTAGGTTTTTTGTTCGTTCTTTTTACCTTTTCCATTTGGAATAAAATAAAAGCGCGGTGGCGACTCTGTTTACCTTGAGTTAAGTTAATCAATAGCTTACACTCACGATTTTACCGCTACAATTATGAGACGGATGGAGTAGTATTCTATAAACTTTATGAAAATATATATTTTCTCCGTCTCAGAATGAGTGATTCAGTTGACCATTTCACACAGATTAACAAAATGGAACCACTGTTATATACAAACAATTTTTAATCAAAAAACAAAATAAATATGGCAGCGTCTTAGTAAAGATATGTCACCACGGTGTAGGGAAAAGCCATGATGACTATGGCGTTGTTGAATGCGCGTAAGAATCATGGGACCATCACACTAAATTGTCATATGAATAAATGCCCCTCAGAAGAAGACTGAAAAAGAGGAGAGAAAATATGTGTTTTCTTGTTGCCATTTTATGAGACCACAAATTTGATTTCTGGAACATCTTACCCTACTTTCAATTTGTATTTTTTGCAAATTTGGAAAATTCAGTGTGTTTTGATTGAAAGTATGAAAGATCAAGTAAACGTTATTAAAACAATGACTACTAATATGATGTTGAAATTTGAGAGGTATTGGCATGATTATAGTGTGATGTTTTCCTTAGGAACGATTCTTGATCCAAGGATAAAACTTTCTACTTTGAAATTTTGTTACTCAAAGGTTGATCCACTTACTTCTAAACTTAAAGTGAAAGAAGTGAAGAAGAAGTGGTACAATCTCTTTAAGAAGTATTCTTCAATTCCTAATTCATCTACCACAACTTCCAAAAGTACTTCACCTTCCGCTACTTTGTCTACCCACAAATTGACTTCCAACTTGTTTAGTGTAAGTAGCTTAATTAATTATATTCTTCCAAATTGAATGTTATTGTTTTGTGTTGATCCATTTGTGGTTCAGCGTGGGATTAATTTTTAACTTTAAATAATATAATAGGCATTAAAAGAACACAATCAACAACTTACAACTTAAATAAAAAAGTCTCAACTTGATGTTTATTTAGAGGAGCCTAGCTTGGATTCTACTTATCTAAACTATGATGAGTTGAATGTTCTTCAATGGTGGAAGGAGAATAGGTATCGATTTAAAGAATTATCTTTAATGGCTCGTGATTTGTTAGGGATTCCTATCACTATTGTTGCATTTGAATCGGCTTTTGGCATTGGTTCTGTCATTCTTAACAAGTATAGAAGTCGTTTATCATCGGAAAATATGGAGGCTTTGATTTGCACTCACAATTGGCTTCACAATTTTAATAGTTCAGGTATATAATCATATTTAATCATGTTTTTTAATTAATTTATTTCATTTATATGTGGTTTGTTTTCCTACATATAAAGTATATCGTTGTGACTTTTTTTTTAATTTTATTTTATACAGCTGTAGTGGGTGACGATGAGGAAATGGATGATGGAAGGTTCCAACAAATTTCTAAGACATCAACTGAAGCTTTATATGTTAATGACATGGATATTGATTGATGAAGTGTTTGTCATGGAGCTTTTAGAATTGATTTTTTGCTGCTACTTCTTAATTGTCTTTGTTTAGTTTGTGTTAGTTTGTTTTGTTGATTTGTGTCCCTTCATGCCCTTAACTAGGTTTTGCTTGTTGGTTTTTTGGTATTGTGATGTTGTTTCCATAACATTGTTGAACCAAGTAGAAAATTTTGGTGTTTTAGTGTGTTAATTTTCAATTTTTGGATGTTATAATTATATTGTTTTGTTTACGTTGAAGAATATGACATTAATATTAAAACTTGTTAAAATTCTATTATGCGTTGTTAAATTTTTGTTGTTGTTGGTTTCTTTGATAACCATTAAACTTTTTTTTTGTAAACTATTTAATAAATCAAACTATAAAAAAATATTTAAGAAATGTTGGACCGGTCCGCCAACCCACCAACTCGTTAGTAAACGGAGTGGACTTGACTTTTGAGCTCGGATACCTAAGTTGGTCCGCTCTGTCCCGCCCCATTTTTTAATGACTTAAACGAGACAGAAAATCTGTTTTGCCACTCTACTAATAATATTAATATTACATTTTCTAGATTTGTAGAATTATTTGACTTTTTTTCCATGAACCATTGGACCCTTCTTTATAATAATAAAAAAATGTTTTTCTTTAAATAGATTGAATAAATGAATCATATAATATATGAGAATATCTAATTAAAAAGTCAACATTCAACGCTTCTTCTTCATTTTCTTTACAACATGATGACATGATATGATATGATGTAAATCACTACTCTGTGCTTCTAAATCCACTGTTACTAGACATTAGGGCCCAATCACTTTTCTATTTCTTTTACTCTTATTATGGCTTCTTTCGACATCGTAGTCTTGTTTGCGTTTTTATCAATTTTTGCGGCTATCAGATATCTTGATGGAGATTGAATATTTTATTTGAAATGTTGAATGAAATTTGTCAACTCAATTGGACCCAACAATAAAAGGATGAATTTGTACATGAGTTATCTTATTAGCTGTCACTTGCTAGAAATATTGTTTTTGTCATTTTATCTTTTGGTTATCATTTGTAACTTTCTGTTAAAATTGTTAATATATGTTATCATTTTATCTTTAGAAGAAATCACCCTAAAATTTAATAAAAAATAAATGAAGTAAGTTAATTCAGTTTGGCCGTACATAGTTATTTGATTAAAACAATTTTTTTCTTTTCAATTTTTAACATGTTTTTATTTTATGTAAATATATTTATAATTATGCTCAACAATACTTGAATTGACAAAATCATAGTTTAAAAACATTTGTTTACTAGTGAAACTTACAAAAGCTTTAATATTTTTAATATTATTTTGAACTATTTTAAAATGAAATAAAGAAAAAGGAGCTACGCTTAATAAATTCTTCAATTAAAATTATGAATAATCATTTAAAAAAATAGAAATGCTACAATTTTTTAAACTAATAACAATGATATTAAGGATTATTTTACAGTTATTCCAAAAAGAAAATACTTTTTGAAGATTATGAATAAATACTCCATTTAAAGATTACGAATAATTTTGAACAATTTACTTTACTTTAGATTTAAAAATAGTGGCATATCACCCTAAAAATAAAAGATAAAAATGTCATCTTGCTTTTTATTAGATTAATAATTAATAAATATATTAGTGTGATCTTTTGATATATTGTGGAGCAAATGACAAGAAAATAATGGGACGGTGTAGGTAATGATTATAGCCTTTTTTAAATGATGGAAGCCTTTTAGGAGCATGAATAAAATGTCAAAGTTACTTTCTTTTGGTATTGCATGTGTTATCTATGCTAATTTATTTTTTATTTTTTCATTTCTATTGATGGTTGTTTTTAGAAATAATATATAACATCTTATTATTTTATCATGTATTCCATTCGTTTCAAATTATAAGTAAATTTTGTTTTTTTGATTCATTGGATAATTAATATATTTAGTTTTTATATAAATCAGATATATTAATTATTTAATAAATTTAAAAAGTAAAATTTGTTTATAGTATGGAATAAAGGTGGTAGAATGAAAGTGGACGCAATTGTCAAAACTAAAAGGTTCAAGCGTGTTTTGAGTTTTTTTTTTAAAAAAAAAAATTGATTTCAATAGAATTAATCCTTTACATATGAGTCTAGCTTGTTGATCTTCTTCATTGTGATTTCTGGAAAACGTTTGGCTCAGATTATTGTTTTCCTCCCTTTGTGGCTCTCGTTGCATGTTGTTCCATCTGGGTGTTTCGATCTTCAACCTGGAGGAGAGTTTTGTTGGTTTTCCTGAGCTTATTGTTTTCACTTTTATTATCATGATGATAATTTCTTCGATCACTACTACAAATAATGCTCTTTATGACGAAACTTACACCCCGAACAATATATAATCGAGGGTATAGGTTCTGAGAGCGCCATTTTTTATTTAGAAAAATAATCAATCTTTTCCCTTGGTTTTTACAAAAATGGACATAAAAAGCCGTTCAGGGTTTGAGATTCGATTCTCAGCTCCTGCAATTTTATGTTTTATTGGCGACTTTATGTTTTATAGATTTTACGTCGGATATTATTCGTCAGGTTTTAAATAAACCGAGATAAAAACTCTCTAATTTTCCTTTTGAAACCAAAAAGGCGACTTTATTTTTAATAGATTTTAAGTCGGATATGTTACCTCAGTATTTAGTAAAACCGAGATAAATACTCTTTGAACTTTTTATTCCTTCAGAGTTACTGTTAAATCTAGCTCATTCCCTTATTGAGCCCTAGCAAACGTAAGAACACCATTCTTCTCCTAGGAAGAAGGAACCAATTTTCTTACATGTTTCTCATCAAATTTCCGGTATGTACAAGTTCTCAATGACCGGCGTTCTTGTTGTCGTTTGTTATTGTTTTTGCTGTTTTTGTTGTTGTTGTACTCGTCATTGCCATTGTTATTATTTTGAGACTATCTTGTTGTTTACTATTATGTTGGTTATGTACTATTTTCATTTTATTTTCTTAAGCTTTATGTGATTATGGATTGTAGTTGGATGAAAACAAATAGATTAAGTAAAGAGTATAAGAATGGATTGATACAATTTCTTGATTTCACTTGAAAAAAACTTCTAAAAAATAATGAGATTTTTTGGTGTCCTTGTAAAAAGTGCTTTAATATGAAGGAAAAAAAATCCAAGGGATGTTATATTCAATCACTATGGTTATGATGGAATTATTCAAAATTACACGAAATGGGTATGGCATGGTGAAGTAACAAAAAAGAGACCTCTGTCACATACAGTTGAAGATGACAAATTTATGAATGATATTATAGAAAACATGATTCGTGATATTGGAGTAGATGTTTTCAAGAAAGCTAATGTGGTAGATATTTTGCAAAGAGACATGGAAGATTGGTTGTATCTGGGAGGTAAAGGTTTTACAAGAATTCCAATTATGTTAAGAATATTTAATCTTAAGGCAAGAGGTGAGTAGACGGATAAAAGTTTCACTGAATTACTTGAATTGTTGAAAGAAATGCTTCCCGAAGGTAACACATAGTCGAGTCGTAGTTATGAGGCCAAGAAGATATTGTGTCCAGTTGGTTTTGAGTATGTGTTGAAATACAAATATAGTAAGGTTTTTGTTATCGGTCCACAGAGATTGTTTAGAGATATCACCGCCGTTCTATAGTTGAAATCGTTTTAAACTTAAGGTAACAAAGGGTTTTGGTTGTCGATAACGATTCATATGCATAAGTTATAAATGTTAATGGTAAAATTTATCGGATTTGAAAGGTTTAATAAAACATGCCAAGATTAGGGTTCGACAAACAATTTTGTACGTATAGAATCGATAAAGCAAATGAACTCGTTTAGACAATAAATACAATCACATATCCTCTCAATATGTTTATCTTTAACACATATTGTGAGTTTTACTATTTTGATCCTTTGATAATCTCTCACTCAAACTATCAAAATGATAATATTCATGTTCAATATTTATGAACATCAACTCTTATAACTATCTCTAGCCTATGTTGATTGATGGATGAAAAACCTAGATAAAGAGTTGGAACACATTTCTCAATCATGAACCAACACAAAGAATAAACCATAAAAACAAAGTTTTTCACCATATATTCATCATCCATAACTTCATAATTTTACATCAATGTCAATATATACAAAAGAGAGAAATCTCTACCATCTAATCTTGACACAAAAAGAGATTAGCTATCCATTGACATGTTAGCTTCACAAACAAGAAAAGAGAGAAGAGGAACAAGCATCAACGATGATCTCTCGACTATTGATGTTTTGATTCTTCGAAAATAAGATGCTACAATGTTTTTAAGGTGTTTTCTCTAAGAAAAGTACAAAGATCCACACAAAAATGTTGAACAAATATATTTACATAGGGGATGAAAACACCAGAGCACGCTAAGACCGCCGCAACGTGCTAAGCACACTAACATTAATTGCTAAACCGCCATAGATACTGTTTAGTGTGCTCCAGGCCGCGCTAAGCGGTCTAGCCCATGGAATTTTCTTATTCCTTGGGCTAAGCGCGCTTTTAGCATGCTTCAAAAATCCAATTTCTTCAAAAATGCTCCTTAAGAGCCTTCCATACTCCAAGCTTCCAATTGCAATGTTAAAACCTACAATTATAAATACAAAATTTATATAACTATCTCTGATAATGCATTTAGACTATACTACAATTATTTACCAGAAACAAAGGGAAAAGCATAGATAATCAAATAAAGAACTCAAAAGGTGCCAAAAACTAAATTATATATTAACACATTTTAGCACCTAACAATATGTCAAAATACAAGATTTTGAAAACTTGAAGGAGTGCTCGAGGTGTGGAGAGTCACATTACAAGCAGAAGGACAATTGTGTTGATGATGATGATAATGTAACTTCCAAGGGTGTTCCTTGAACCGATGGACCTTAGGCTTGGACTTGCTATCGACGGAATCAACCCTTATGGTAATTTGAGTATTAACGCCATTGATCTAAGATTTAAGACTTTTGTGGGAGGAAGGTGTTGATTTTGTTTTGCATAATTAATGACTTTTTTGCATACAATAATTTTTTGGGGTACATCGTCAATGGACATAAAGCGTGTCTTATATATGAAGTTGATACATGTCACCACAATTGGAAAAATTAATAAAGACACCTTATCTTCAACATGACTTGATGCAACAACTTCTACTAGTGGTTATTTGTGACATTTTACCAAGAAATGTAAGGGTAAATATAGCTAGATTATGCTTATTCTTTAATATATGTAGTAAAGTTATTGATCTTGGAAATTTAGACAACTTAGAACTTGAAACTGAAATTATCTTGTGCCAATTAGATATGTTTTTCTCTCCATCATTCTTTGACATTATGGTTCACTTAGTTGTTCATCTAGTAAAAGAGATTAGAATTTATGGTCCGATTTATTTATGGTGTATATATCCGGTAGAGTGTTACATGAAGATTTTTAAAGGGTATACAAAGAATAATCATCGTCCGGAAGTTTCAATCGTAGAAAGGTACATAATAGAAGAAGCTATTAAGTTTTGTATAAACTATTTTTCAGAAGCGGACTCTAGAGGAATTCCTGAGTCTCGTCATGATGGTAGAAGCTATTCAAGTTTTGTATTAACACATTTGATTGAGAAGTAATTCTTCAAGCACATTTCCATATATTGAATAACATTAGTGAAGTTCAACCTTTCTTGACCCCACACAAAAGTCTTAAAAAGGAAAATTTCCCCTGGATGAATGAAAGATGGTTATTGACAAAGCATAACAAAACTTTCATAAATTGGTTTAATGAAATTGTTTCTAAATAGAGTAGCCCATCAAATACAATTAAATGGTTGTCACGTATGTCTAAGTTTAATGTAATTACTTGGAGTGCATACGACATTACTAAATATTCATTATGTACAAAATCAAAGGATGATCGTAGCACCATGCAAAATAGCGTGGTTATGGTTGAGGTTGAATCCATGTACTTTTCTAGTTCCAAAGATAACAATTTTGTAATAGCATCTAGAGTGTACTTAAGGGCCGTTGAGAAGATTTTGGAGATTGAGTATGTTGCTTTCAAAGTGCCTTTATTTAAGTACAAGTGAATTGATGGTAACAATGGTGTAGAAAACAAAGAATTAGGACTCACATAGGTTGATCTTTGAAAGGCAACTTATAGGAATAAACCACTCATCATGGCAATCCAAGAAAAACAAGTTTTTTATGTCACTGATCTTGCTAGAACTAGATGGTAAATTGTTCTTCAAGGAAAACATCTTCCAGATAATACTGATGAAAATCAAGATTTTAACTATGAGACCCCTTGTTTAGCAGCACATGTATGTCAATCATCTGAAGAAAATGATTCAGATGATGTGCATGTTATTCGTCGTGATCATGGAGAGGGGATATGAGAAAACTAGTAATTAATTTTTTTTATATAACTTAGTAATTTATAATTATTTATTTTACTCTTTTTTATTCCTTGTACTAGAGATTTAAAGTTTTTGCTGATTATACTAATTGGTTTCAAATTTTGATCAAATTATAGGTGCTTAACGATCAGTGACAAATCCTATTAGACAACCTACAAAACATTCCATTTTGGTTATTGCTTTTGTTGGTTAATCATTTATTTTAGTTTTGTTGTAAAATTATAAAGTGTGTGCCATTTTGGGTTTGCATTTGCTATTAACAGTGAATATTTGTAATACAATGTTTCAGATTGAGAAGTTGGCAAAATGTACAATGTTTCTGTTTTAGGAATCTACAAAATATGGTTCTATTTTTGTAATATAGTTATATAATATAGGTGCATACAATAGTAATAAAAAAAACTAATCTCCACAATTTTATAAAATCGAGGAAATAACTTAGAGATATTAGCTCGGTTATACACAACACTTAGAGTTAATATTTGGCGCACAATATAGTTTTGAAAATAATAAAAAAAATGAAGATGTTAGGGATCGAACCCGTGTGAAAATAACTTTACCCCTTAGTTATTTAAAACTAAGGGGTAAAGTTGCCACTTTCATGGTGCCCTTCGTTACCTCGCCTCTATAACCGAGGTTAAATGAATTTCATATCCGATGTTAGATGTATTTTTTGTAGTAGTGTATTTATAGTGTGACTCTTTATTTTGACCATATCTCTTGCAGATGAATTCGATCTCCTTTTGCTAAGCCTTGATCAGCGTTGATATCATGATCCTTTTAACCACTTATATTGTTGATCCTCATTGATCTTTGGATATGACCTTCATATTCTTCTTATCATTGTCGTTCTCCATTGTTTTGGTTGTGCATATTGTTTTGACTATGCTGGAGATTGTCTTTAGTTCCCGAAGTTTCACCTACACCAGGTGCTTTTGTGATTAATTCTTCTCTGATTCTTATTGTTGTTCATCCACTGACTATTTATATCTCTATCTTTATTAGTATGCCAGGAGGATTTATAAATCTTACACATTCTATCCTTTTCCTACTTGGCTTCGTCAATGGTACTTTTCCCTTTTGTAACACCCTTTCTACCCCATCATATTTATAATAAAATTTAATCAAACATAAGAGTAAAACTCATGAAAGGATATCAAGTTCTTCAAGTAACTCATACATCACAAAACATCACATTGAGTCATGTCCCGTAACACAGGTTAATAAAATCATGAAACACTTTAAAATCTCTTTTCAACAAATACACAGCGGAAAACAAAACATCATCTTTCATCTATAATAAAATAAAACCTCATAAATTATTCCAAACATCATTTAACCAAAAGTAATCAAAAGAGCAACATCTTAATTTCAAATAACCAAAAACAAACTCAAGTGAAACCCATCCTGATGTTACTGGACACAGAGCAGGACTCCACTTCTAACTAACAAGACATCTCACTAACTCCGAGCTAAGTGCTCATCGAGTTAACCTTGAGTATCTGCAGGATGGCATAATAGACCATCACCAGAAGGTAGGCAAGGTGAGTAAATTCACATTCAATAGAGTAATATAGGAATGAGAATTTAAAAACATAAGCAACGACAACAAACCATCCTTAACAACTCATTCATACACAACATCAAAGACATCACATCAATACACAACATCTCAGACATCAAATTTATACACAAACTCAATTCAAATCATGATATGTCATTTAGATTAATGATATGCAACCTCTTATTATGCATGTGGTACCGAAACATCGTCACGGATGGACACTGGGCCACCAACCCCCCACTGAGGGAGCACATCATAACATCATATCACTTTAATCCACACAATGTGATTGAAGCTACCAATGGACCGAAGTCTCCTCATAAATCAATGCCATGAATGAAAGACGCAATATACATACATCATCCTCAAAACATCATAATCATTGCATCTGCACTCATAGTAGTCCTCATGTTAGATACTCATTTACATCATGCTACATACTTATCTAACATCATACCTCTACATCATGCACTCATACTTCATAACTCAAAACAAATCATTTAAATCATCATACATCATCTAATCACTAATCCTACTCATATAGCCTCTAAAACACATCATACAACAGCTCTAAAACATCATAGCAGCTTACGACATAAACCACATCGAGAAAACATATTTCTGAGTTAAAAATTCGTTTTTCAAAATTCCAGGTCTCGCTAAGCGAGCCACCTTGCTCGCTAAGCGCCCAACTCACGGGTTGTGCTCGCTAAGCGAGCTTCGCGAATTCTGCAGATTTTCTGCATTTTCCTGATTCGTTCCACTGCGATAAAACCCATCAAAACACAACAATTGACAACTGTATATCAGAAAAACATTATCAATATCAACATTCTTCATTATATCATCATACACATCACTATATACATCATAATTCTCACAAAATCATCATCAACAATCAATTCATCATAAAACCCCATACCTTAAAACTTATACCTCAAAACCCCTAATTCTATTCCCATATTATAATACCGAAAGGAAGATACTCCACATACCTTAGGTTTCTTAAATTATTCAATAATCTTCGTGAAAAATCCCTAGCTTCCAAACTCTACCTTCTCTTCTTCAGAGCTCCTCTCCTCTTCTCACAAAAGTGCGATCGTTTCCAATTGATCGTACATAAAGCCACTTTAATCCTTTTGTCACTTTTCCCCCTAGGATCTCTTTAGTCTTTCCTTATAATACCCTCACTAATCCTCTACTAAAAGACCACATTACCCCTTGTTCTTTAATTCTTTTTATTTTATTGAATTAACTCCAATTAATCAAATAAACCCACTATACTTAATATCCTAATTTTATTAAATATTAAGTCGCCCTCAAAATTCCACAAAACATCAGATAACATCACAAATCATCAAAATTCACAAGAAACACATCAATTAAATTAAAATCAACTTTGGGGTGTTATACCTTTCCCCTTGTTCTTGCCTTCCTCATTCTTATTCTCTTTATCTTTGTTATTGTTGTTAATGTCTTCTTTTCTTCTATGATCTAAATTTTTTAGCATTCCTTAGTTCTTCTTGGTGTTACTATTAATCTGAATGCCATTGTTCCATGTGATATTCTTCTTTAATGTGTTTACTTGCATCTTGACCTATTATTGGTGTTGTTATGACTATTTATCCCTTGTCTACTTTTACTTAGGTTTTCTCTAGTAAGTTTGCATAGGTTAGAGGCTTCCCACTTAACCACCTTTTAAGTAATTTTGCTCTACTTTTTGCATATTTCTTCTTTTAGGATTCTCGGGCATGATTTACCAATAATTTTGACTAGTTTTGTGGCATGTTTCAGGTTGGCTCATGTTCTCTCTAGCGATAGTCTGTACAAGATGAATACTACCAATATTTCCACCTTTCATGTCATTCTGATCTTCTTTATACATCTTACCTCTGTTAGTAAACTTATTTGTTCCTTGACCGCCATATACTGTATAGAGTGGCCATAACAAGCTTTATAGTAAACATATCCTGATTGCTTATTATCTACCATAACTAATTTGTTAAAGAGGTGTCTTGGATATTATCACATTTTATGTTCAAAATAGTCCCAAATCAAACCATATTGACCCAATCACACTTTATGAAGGAGTGGTTTATGGTTTCCCCTTACTTAAGACACCTAGGGAAGAATAAAGTGAAATTCACCCCTCTTTTATATAGTTTCATTCTGAGTGGAACAACTTTGTTTATAATCCTCCATGTGAGGGCTTTTAGTTTAGGAGAATTTTTAAAATTCCAAAATTTCTTCAAGATTCTGGTTTTTTCTCATAGCTAGAGAGGCTCTGGTTATTGATACCTTGGAGATTGTGAAAAAAATGGTAGCCCAACTTCATCGAGTACTTACCATCCTTGTTTTCCATCCACATTATAATGTTCTCGTCATCATATTGGCCTATAGGAATTATAGTAATTTTATCTCGATCATAGGACACGAATGTACTCCCTCCATCTCATAATAAATATTTTATTTGAGTTATGCACAATTCTTAAGAAAATGATTAGATGTGTTGATTTTAATGATAAAATTGGTGTCTTATACTAAAATACCCTTACTTATTATAGCTAATGGAGTAGTTGAAAAGCGTGAAAGTTAACGAATAGGGGTATAGTAGTGGAAAAAATAATAAATGTTGTATTGGTATTCTAAAGAGACATTTATATTGAGACATGAAAAAGTGAAAATGAGACACTTTTTATGAGATAAATGGAGTATTATTTATGAGTAACCTATCCCACATATGGATACCTTGCTCAGTTAGGTCTCTGACCCAAAGTACTTTGGAGTCCTAAGGATTCCAAGTCAAAAATTTAAATTAGCCTCTATAAGGTAATCGATGTTCTTGCCACACATTAACTGACTTTCCATTCCCTATTCTCCAACAACACCTTTTTAGTAGATCGTCTTTAGTATGAACTATACTCTTACGCATATAGATATCTCTACCTTTCCTTTTTACCTTAATGATGTCTGAATTTGGGAAGTATTTAGCTTTTAGGCTTTTATGAAAGATAATATATTTATTGGTCATGGTCATCCAAGTATTTTTTATCTAAGAGAGCATTACTGAGTATGCTCATTTTCCTAAATCCTAAGCCATCCTTATTTTTGAGCAGGTATATGTGGTTCCAACTAGTCCAATTGATATTTCTCTATTCTTTCCCAGCTGCCCATCAATAGTCTTAGATGATAACACCGATCTCGTTACAAAGGCTAATAAGGATCTTGAACACACTTATATCATAGTTTTGAATAGCTTAAGCCACAATATTGATAAGAATGGCCTTGCCTGCATAAGATATATTCTTTTCTTTCTACCCATTCAGCTTCGCCCCACTCTATCCAAGATGAAATTAAAATCTTGTCTTTTTGATCTACCAATATGAGTTGGAAAGCATAAATATCTTCCCATTATGTTAGCATTGTTGATTGGCATCCAATATAGCATTTTGCCTTGAGTTTCATCTTCCATATTCCTGCTGAAAATCATGATTGATTTGCCCATGTTGACTATTTGGATTTGATCAAGTTTGTTTAAGAATGATTCAAATTTGGAGATAACACTAAGGTAAATGATGGGTAAATTGACATCACAGTTAGTTTTGAGTTAAAGTGGAGATTTGTGAAAATATGCCTCAAAAACTCGAGTGATTGGGGGATAAATTTTCGGTTAAGTTGACTTTGGTAAAATATTAAATGCTCGATAAATGATTGACTCGCTCAATATTCAATGACCAATGAATATACATGGTCAACAATCAATGGTTGACTCAACCAATAGTCAATTAATTCACTTACAAATGGTTCAGATAGCCCATGGGAGACTTGAGTTGGTTTGCAAATCATAATGGAATATTTAAGCCATTAAGGTTTCAGTATATTATAAATATGGTTCTTTATTACTTTTTTAATAATAGAAGTAGACATGAAGAAGTGGTAATTCTAATTAGAGAGAGAATGATAGGAAGTGTATTCTTGGAATTTTGCAGACCTTTGAAGGTATCTAAAGCTATTTGGAAAGATATCTGAGCACATAGAATTTTTGCGATTCTTATATAGAGTTGAATTAATTGGAAAATGCTCAAGGGATAACTTGTGAGACTATTTACCTGCAACTTATTTGTAATATTTTGTAATAACTTTTGGAAATATAGTGAATCAAAGAGTAATTTTCTTCCACTCACTAAATCAGTTTAATCGAACTAGGTAAATAAATTCTTTATATAGTTGTCTTTTAACTTCTTTTACTTGTTGTAGATTTACTTAGTAAGCTATTTTTTGTTAGTTGAATATGATGGTAGAATTGTCTATTGTTTAATAAAACATTCACTTTTAGAAAATTTAGAAATTACAATTTAATGTGGAATATTAAACGTTTCAAGTAATTTGCGATTGAAAGAATTATGTAGTGTAACTCTAGGATTACATAACGACTATGAAGAATTTAGAAAAATATGAATATTAACTAGATTAAATTGTTAAACATAGTACAATTACAATTTGCATAGTATAATCAACAAGATGAATATCACAAAAAATCGAAGAAAATGCCTAACACTGAGCAACCTATTCTTATTTCTTGATCTTCATCACTCTGTCCTCTATTTGATGATAAAATATATTTCTTAATTCTAATTTCTAACAACACCTTCAACCTTCAAGATCTTTAATATTTTCATCAATGTCAGTCCTCCAAACACTGCCAAGAACCCTTGAATAAGATCTTTGAACGAAAGGTGCAAACAAATAACTCATAAGCTATTTTTGGAGAAGAGTCTTTTTTTTTCTTCTTTTGAAAATTAACTTTTAGAATTCCACCACATATCCTCTAGATAAAAACATGCATTCACACATTAACAATCTAATGAATTCCTCTCAAATAAGTTTATACTCTCCAAGTTAATCAACCTTCATTTACAAGATGAAGTTTATGTTGTTTGAGAGAGAAAATGGTTTTTCTATAATCAACTATTATAACTTTTCTTTATAGTCTGTTTTATATATGTAAAAGTCATTTCAAAGGAGGTGCAAGTGCAATTTTGTTGTGAGGATCTTAATTATAATAAAACAAATATAAAAGACAAATATGTTAATTACACAAGGTTACCCTAGAAGCAATTTAAATATTTTTAGACCATTTATTTTAGTTGTTATTATTATTTTTTATCTCTCACACACCAATATTCTTGATCTGATTAATATTAGGTAAAATATCCAAATTGGTCCCTTAAGTCTATCCCAGAGTTCAATTTGGTCTATTAATTTTAAAAAGTTCCAAAGTGATCCCTTAAGTTTTTAAATGATGTTATATGAGTCCTTACCGTCAATTACCATCAAACGTCTCTTTATGTATGCAGATGTGGCAGGTGAGTAGGCATGTTGGATCATCTTCTTTGTTTAAGAGAGTCTGTGTTCATTTCATCCCCAATTTTCGACCTAGGGCTAGGGAAATCTAGATTCAAGCATGAAATCAATTGGATCTTCTTCATTGAAGAAACAGAAAAATGCAGAAAATGGTTGTTCTTTGAAGGAAGGTTCAAATTTGTACACAAGCTCAGGTTAGAAACAATTATGTCATTGTGGGGACATGATTGTTCTTCGAAGGGAAACAAATGTAAAGAACTTTGGAAAACATTTTTGGGGGGTGTCCAAATTATAATGTATATTTCATGTAAAGTTGATGTTTCTACTGTTGAAAATATTTCTTGCTGCAACTTTTTTATTTGTAGCCTATGAATTTCTCAGAGAACTATGCAAACTGGGTGTGGTTACTTTGCTTGGTTTTATGAAGATGTTGGAGATAAGAAGAAGCAGTTATGGATGAATAAAATTGATAAGCTATCAAAGTCAATAGCAGAAGCAAAACTGGTGAATCAAGAATTAGGGAAACAAATGCCCCATCTTGAAAGTGAAATGAAGGAAATTATAAAGTGGATTTTTTTTTGGAATTTAATGTTGTTTATGTTTATCATCGTATTAGTTTCTAGAATGAATTAGGGAAACATATTATGTGTATAATAAGTTTGTACCAGTTGAGAAGCTTGACAAGTTTTGTATCAGTTTGTATTAGTTGTTAATGTTAATCAAAGTTTGAATTTTTGGCATTACTTGTTTGCATTATCTGACATGACCTGTATGCACTCTTTGTATCAGTTGTTATACTTTGTTGTTGTTTTTTTGTAATTGACACCAAAACATGATACTGATAGAATATGTTCCAAAATTTAAAAGTACCACAATATATTCATAATTCAAATTGAACATAATATATTACTGATAACATTTGAGTCAAAATGAACATAATATGTTCCATAATTTAAAATGCCAAAATATGTCACTGATAACATTTGAGTCATAGCCAAAATATTACAGATATGATAAGGTCAAACTAACATACTAAACATAGCCAAAATGAACAAGGTTCAAACTTAAAGTAAACAAACAGATACATAACATAATGCCTAAGGTTCTAACTGAAACTAGCAAGCTGATACACAACTTAAACTAATAAAATTAAACTAAATGTTCCATTTTGGTGATGATCACATAGTTGGTGTTGATCTCCTTGTAGTTGACCCAACAACAGTCTTGGCTTCACTCAGTCTTGTTGTATTAAAGATATGCTTAGCTGACATCCTAAACATAAATACATGTATATTACCTGACAAGCCAAAGGTTTATGTATGTGTTGTTTTTTTTCTTCAAATTTTCTCCTTATGTTAGGAAGCACTTCAACATCTTCCATGTTCTGAAATCTCATCCTATTTGTTTCCCATCTCTCCATCATATATGTTCTTATTTCCTCCACCATGGTTATCAATGGCTTGGCTCTAGAATCAAGGATTACACTATTAAATGCCTTAGATATGTTATTGAGAACAACATCACATTTATTGTGTCTTAAAGTATGATCTACTCCAATATCTTGGTGGGGTGCTCATCATGTGCTTGTAGGCCTCTACATTGACATCCTTCATTCCTTTCATCTCTCTTTCCCAAGCTTGATAATATGTTGACTTTGTTTCCTTCCAAATGATTTCCTCCAACATCTTACCAGGATATCTGTTCCTAAATTGTTATAGAGGTGCCTGACACAAAGTCTTTGCTCAATTCTAGGGAGAATTTCATCCATGGCAGGTAATAATCCCTATGTAATCAGTAAAACATAAATAAGAAAAACAGAAATAAGTAAAACAGAAATAATCAAAACAAAAAGAACATAAGTATACCTTTTATTGATCAGATATAAAAGTGTATGTGAGACACTTTTCTCTCCCACCAAGATCATCAATTTAGAAGCTCCAAGAACCATGTCCAACTATCCTTATTTTCACTTTCCATTACTGCAAATGCTATTGGTAGCATTTGATCAATTGGATCTCTGCCTATGGCTGCAAAGATTTGACTTCCACATAGACCTTTCAAAAAACATCCATCAAGGCCAATGAAATGTCTGCATAATTTGAAGCTCTCCTTACAAGAAGCAAAGCATATGTATAGTCTTCTAAAATGGGGTCTTTGATCATCAATGCCCTCTTGTGCAGGTTGGACATTCAGTTTTACAGTAGAACCTAGGTTGAATCTCAATAACTCATGGCAGTAGTCATAACTCCTTCTATAATCCCCTAGGAAAGAACCATCAACCATGTCTCTAACAACAAATCTAGCTTTTATGGGCTTAGTCTTATTGACCCTTACATTCACCTTCTTTTATGCCTTCTCCTTTATGTCCTTAAGTTTCAATCTAGGGTTGGTTTTCAATGAATTATGTATCCTTTTTCTTAACCATTTGGTACTCATCATCTTCATATCGAACTCCCTACTATAACTATGACTATCTATTATCTTCCTTAATTACCAAGAATCCTCATTAGGTAACTTAACACAATAAGCTTCCCACTCACATCCTTCTTTACACCAAACCCTCGCCCTAACCTTGTCATTTTTAGAGTACTTCAAGTTCCTTCCAGATTGGACTGCATATGAAGTTATAGCTTCCTTGAAATTAACTTTGGTAATAAAGTACATTCCAACCTCCCATTTGTAATTGGACATGTTTTTTGTAGCTTGAACATGTGATATATTTTTCTCCTAACTCCACCACTATCATCACTATCACACCCACTTTGTAAATTCTCACTTTCATTATCACTACCTTTAAACTCATCTTTGTTTTATTCCCACTATTATTTTCCTTTTTTCTGTTCCCCTCTTAGTCATCATCTTTATGCACATAGTCAATTAAATTATCCCCTTCATCCTTATCCAAATCATCATCATACTCATCTGATTCATCCTCAAATGCTACATCAATTGCACTGCCATAATTGAAGCTTTCATCCTCACTATCATCATAACTAAGTCCATAATTAACCTCACCAACACCTTGTCCATTATCATCATTAGCATCAGTTTCAATTACCTCTTTTTCCCTAACAACATTTTCACTGACAACATTTTCACAAACAACCTTTTCCCTTACACTATTCTTACCACTACCATCATCTTCCCTTGCTTTCTCACACATTACAGCAAGAACTTCTTCATTTTCATCCACAATTACATTATGCTCTGTTACTATTTCATCAAGAGGCCCATTAGAGTAATTAGGTTGTGACAATGTATGTTGAATATAAATGTCAACACTACGATGCACCCTATAGAGATCAACAATCTCTATGGTACTTTTGTCATCAACCAATAATTCATCCCAAATTTGGATCCTATAATATATCTTCTCAATCGAATTGTAACCTAAGTCCTTAAAACATTCTAATAATTCAAAAAACTTCATCTATCTGCATCTATTCTCAACTCAGCAACCTCACCCCTTTCGTACACACTCATTTCGTCATCAATAAATTCACCAATGTGGTGGAACTTTAGGTTCAAATGCTCATCCATTACAACCTATTTCCTATATCATGAGAAGAAACACATAAAAAGGACAAATTTAAGCAAAACCCTAAAACAAACAAAGTTTGAAAATTTTCACTTTAAACAGATGAATCCATACCTGGTTGTCTTTGATTTCAACTTGATGATTGTAGATTGCATTAAATTGTAGTTGAATCACCTTCAACATGTAACAATAGTTGCACTAAGGTTACTCTTTTTTGACTTCAACGAAAAAATAATTTTGTTTAAGCTGACCTTTCTTTTTAAGTTTTCACAGACCATATGGCATTCCACATGGCAATTATAATCACACATCAGCAACACAAGTGCGCCAATTGTACAATCCCATTGACTTTGACTAACAGTGTTGACAGTAAGAACTAAGGTGACACCATTTAAAAATTTGAAGGATCACTTTGAAACTTTTTAAAATTAAAAAACCAAATTAAATCTCGAGATAAACTTAAGGGATCAATTAGAGTATTTTACTAAATATTATTATTAAATTTTCACAATGAAAAGACCTTAGTGCGATTTTACATTCCAATTTTATGTGACTAATATTATTTTTAAAACCTAATCCCTTTTTGAAAATTTAAATTTTAACTTTTTCATAATCTTATGAGAGTAGAAGTGGGAGAGGTTTGAATAGAACCAAAAAAAATTGAGATAAACTTTAAATTTTGATATATTTTTGTGATATAAATAAAATGCAAAACATCCATTAACTTATATATCAAGTGAGTTAATTTTTTTTTATTTATACAAAAATTTATGAATACATTTTATCAGAATTTTAAAAATGAACATTAAAAATATATATATTTTTTAAAATGAAGAATGGTTTTTATAACATGTGAAATATTTAATATTTCAAAATTTGTTTTGGTCATAGACTTTAGTTAAGTCAAACATTTAATATTTTTTACAGCTTCAAAATTTTATTCGTAAAAACCTCAGAAATATCTTTTACAAATATGAAATAGAATATTTAAAATGAATCATCTTTTTTATTTATTTATTTATAAATACGGGATAATTTAATTTTGAAATTTGTAGTAGCCATAGTTACATAGTGACTGAATTTAATGCGTTTAATATTTTCCATATTTTTTTACTTTAAAAGAATTCAAAAATATATATTTTGAAAATTTAGTAATATAATATAAAATAACTTTTTTAAAATACGAAATAATTTTAAAATATACAGCATAATTATTTTTTTAAAATTTGCTTTTAAACACGTTAAATAATGTTTAAATGCCAAAATGTTAATGTTTTTATAAAAAGTGAAAATTTTACTGTATATGATTGTTTTATACAAAATTAGCAACAACAACAAAATTGGAATACAGATTCCCTTATAGTTAGCCTTGGACCTAAACAAATGTTTGTGGAATGAAAATTAAAGGCCCATGCCAAACTATCCAACTTTTTTTTTCTTCTTTTTCATACATCCCTTTATAGTTACATCTTTAAAAATTAACACTAATATTTTAAAATGTTCATAGTGAACCATTAATATATTTTATGTGCATGTGTGTAAGAAAAAAATTATAATAATTCGATCGACTCAAAGATGTAACTCTTCTGACTAATTAAATTGATGTACTTGGTCATCTTTTAAAGTGATTGTGTTCTCTTGACAACTTCTTTAATTTAATATTCTCTATAAAAAATTAAAGATGATATTGAGTTTGTTTTCAACTTATTTGTCAATTATAGTGTGGGAGGTGAAATATGATCTTTCAAACTAAGGAGGATAGTGGTTTTGCCGAGAGATAATATCTCTCTTTTGAGATTCTTTTATTTATTAAAGGTATGGTTAAAATTAGAGATGTACATATCAAGATTTGTCATTTGGTGGTGTAGACTATTTGGAAATTTCAAAATGACTCCGTTTTTACGGATTTCTTATTTTTTTTATAATCAAAGAAGTATATTAAAAAGAGTATTAGAGGTACTCCAATCCGATAAACAAAAACCAACAAACTATCGAAACACTATCCACCGAAACTATACAATCAATTATAAGAAAATCGATAGGATGGTTGTTCCAATCATATAAAGAACATCTTGAAATTTGTTTACTCTTCATTGGTAACCAAAACCAAGAGAAAAAGAATATTCTATCAAAAATAATCCCCGAATCAAAAATCAAATCGTTAAAAATAATTTGATTTCTGTACCACCAAATACACCAACACACCACCAACCAGATTAGAATCTCCCCCTCCTTGTGGCCACTAACATTGAAACAAGCTAACCAATCCCGAAAATGACGGACACAAAAACTGACCTTAACATTCGGGATTCCCAACCAAGAGGACAACTTCTTCCAAATAATATCCATTTTAGAACACGAGAAAAAGAGATGGAGAGAATGTTCAACCGACCGAAAGCAAGAAAACGCACACCTTATCATGCACGTTCAATAAAATTCTCCTGGAAAATAAGACGCCACGTGTGGGGAGACCATCGAAGAATAACCGCCAAGCAAAAACTTTCACCTTCAATGGTGCAATGGAATCCCAAGACAAGGCAAGAACACACTTAAATCTTCCTCCATATCCTCATGATCAAGAGCAAAACACAAGTTTAAGTAGCACGACTTCACCGAAAAGGGTTCGCCCGCAGCAGAATTTCAAAGAAAATGATCCAATAGATCCTGCTGCAGGTTGCACTCAGGCAGCAGCCGAACCAAGTCCAGAAATTCCAGATTCTCCTGCGTGATGTTGACAAAATTGGACTCTGAAATGTTCTATTGTGATGCTTCACTCACAGTTACGACATAATGAGAAATAAGGGCATCTTTGACAATAATCGCTTGGAATAAGGCAGGAAACAGAACAACAAAAGAAACAAAAGAACACCAAATTGTTGTCCAAAAGGAAATAAGGCTGCCATTTCCAACCTGAAAGTTTAAAGAATTAGAAAAACCTCCAGCCACACCAACAAACACTACTACAATTTTAATTTTTAATAGCAATAATATGAAGGTTGTGTGTTCGAACCAAGGTGACAACATTTATAATTTTAGTGTAATTAAAATTTTTAACGTAATATTTATTTTTTCTTTTAAAAATCATAATAAAATTACGCATAATTTTTTTCTTTCGTAGAACTCAGAGCTTTCCCCTCAACCTCACTTTTATGGAACTCCTAAATTCTCACCCTCACCCTCAATGAACCGCTCTTCAATGTTGTTTTCCTTCAAATCTAGGGTTAGGAGTTTAATTGCACAATTACTTCTCCAAACCTTCTCTATGAAACCGTTGACCTTCTCTGCGAGATTCGTAACCACAATCTCAACAATTTAGGGTTTGATGTTGAATTGATTGTAGAAGAGTGATACCTTGTCAGTTGCTTACAAGAATGTTGTTAGAGGGCATATGGTCTCATGGATGATTCTTTCCTCAATTGAACAAAGGGAGGAAACAAAACAGAACTAGGTGAAAGTGAATCAGATTAAGGAATGTAGGGAAAAGGTTGAATCCGAGTTGTCTGATTCCAGTCAGCATTGATGTTATGGATGTGATTGATGAGAATCCCAGTCCTCCTTCATCTGGTGAATCTTATATCTTTTACTACAAAATGTAAGCAATTTTGATTTTGATTCTCTCTATTTTGTTTTGTTTTTTACATTGAGTTTTGAATGTTGATTTTGTAATTTACCTTTCATTTCATTGTAGGAATGGTGTCTATCATGGTTATATGACTGAGTTTAAGAGTGGGGATGATAGGAAAAAGGGTGTTGATCAATCCTTGGATGCTTATCAGGTACACTATCTCACTAGTTGAATAAAAGTTCTCTTGAATGTAATGTTGTTATGTATGATTCAAAAGATCATCAAGCTTTTTGTCCTTCATGTCTGTGCTCACTCATGCTTGTATTTGTGTCTTCATCTGTATTTAATTTTGTAGTATTATTATTAATTCCTCTTTTTTTTTTGGTCATATCATGTGTGGTTATGCTGAATTCTGACTTTGGTTCTTTTATATTGACAAATGATGGAACATTATTATGTTGGACGGGAAATGTATGAAAGAAGTTTGGATATTATAAAGTATGCATTAAATATATTCTTCTCACTCTTTTGCTTTTTATTTTCAACTTATAACACATAACTTCTAATACATCTTTCTGAGAAGTTTAGGAGAATTATGTATTTTAATTGGAAGTGATTAATAACAAAGGTTTGTCTCTCCAATGGACTCTATCCTCTGTTCTTTCCAGTTTAATATAGAAATATATGATTAAAAGCACCTTGTTCGCATCAAAATTTTGAGTCTAAAATATACCCTGTTACTTTTCTTAGGTATATGCTGTTTTGGATTGTCATTTTGACTGCAAAATTTTCTTTTGCTTACTTTCTTCAGGTTCGTTTTATATTCATAGTTGACTCCTAATTATGCATTTGTTTCTTCATGTGTGGGTGGGTGGATAATGCTACAATTTTTCCTTATTATTCAATGATACAACTAGCAAGTACAATTATATTTGCATTTTATCATCCTTACTTTGAATAGATGTATGTGATCACTTGTATCGAGTTCAACTTGTTTAATGTTTATTTATTATGTGCTCCTAGCAGAAATATATTTCAATGAACTTTTAGTCATGGTTAGACGGGATATACAAATGTAAAAGATTAACTACTTCAATATTGATGCAGGTCTATTAGATGAGGAATGAAAGCTTATTGGTTTGTCTAGAAGCTTATTGGAATGATGGTGCTTGTTTTGAGGTAACTTTATCTGGTGGACTTTCAATAATAACTACTCTAAACTTTTAATATATGAATCAATTTAAGCAATGCAAAAAGTTACATGACATGTTCACCTAGTAACTATGGCAGGAGTCAAATTGGGAAGTTGTTTTGTTTTTATTACTTTGCATTCACGATTTGACAAATGGAATTAGTCTTAGGATATTGCTCAAGTTGTTATGGATTTGGCGTGACAATAGACAAAAAAAAAATTAATGGGATCGACTTTATGTCAGGATATGTTCGACACTAAGTCTCTGACATGGATAGGGTTTCATGTCGAAACCTAGTAATTACTAGTGTCAACCAATCTGACTTTTGATTTTACCTTAACTTCTTTTTGAGCAATTAGTTCCATATATTATATTGATTTTCTGAACAGGGGTGGTGGTTACAAAAATTATTGGTTAACTCCAACTTAGTTGGATATGTGTAGATGTTTTCGACTTTCACTGATATTATAATATAGACTCTTTCTGATCAACAATCCTTTACAAATATATATGGCATACAATTAGTTGTGGTGGATTTTGATAACATACTTGTTTCAAATTAACAGAAGGGTGATACAAGAAGAAATATAATATGGATGAACCTTAAAGTTGTAAATGGAGCTGAAAGAATCAATACAAGTAGAATCATTGTCGGAATATTATGGTGGACATGTTTAACCCAAAACGTAACCACGGAGAAACCATTAGAACTAGTCTCATTATTTTATCTCTTGTCAACATTGTAGTGTGGTATACGTGAAAGATAAATTTTTACTTTCATGGCTATGGATATTATTCGGCAAAGTGTTAACTACTGTATGTACAAACAAATAGGATAAAGATCATACCATGTACTTCATAAATTTAAAGAACATCATAATTTATTTGGGTAGATGACTACCTAAACACAATTGACATGATTCATATAATAATAAATTAAATTTTCATAAAAGAGTTTTTTTATTCATTATATCATTTGTATTATGTCCAAATTTTTTATGTTTTCTTCTATGTCTCATAATAGTTATATTATGATCATGAAAATTTGAAACTCTTCCATTTTTAGAGTTATGTATTTACTTTATTTTTTTTAACATTGTTTAATATATATATAACTATTCCTCATATGGAAAGCAACCTACCCTTCCAACTTGACAAGCGGGATTTGAACCGATCTATAATTGGGTTCCAAAAAGACGCCCGCCGATGATAATCTTACATATTCCTTGATAAATGACGATGATAATATATATATATATATATATATATATATATATATATATATATATATATATATATATATATATATATATATATATATATATATATATATATATATATATATATATATATATAAAACAAGTTAAATAATATTACAAAACAAAATACAAATGTATATAAGAAAATTGAAAACAACATAATCCAAAGATTATAATTGTTCTCTATGTGTCTTCATATTTTGAAAGTGTTGTAAGATTTTTTCACTTTTAAAATTATCAAATATATCACTCTCTCTATGTATGTTACCAAACAATCATTCAAAAATTTATCCCCCATCTGATTGCGTAGTTGGTTCTTCACAAAATTCATAGCTGAGAAACTTCTTTCAACGATTGTTGTAGCTACTGGAAAAAGTAATGCAAACTTCAAAAGTAAATACAATATTGGATACGCAATGTGTTTTTTAGTCTCCACCGTCATTCTTGAAAGATCACTAATTCCTTGTAAATTAGAAAATTGCTCACTAGAACAAACATCCATGATGTAATTTTCAAGTTGATTGTCGAGTCCCATAAGCTCTACCGAAGAAAATTCTGACAGATAAAATTGAGCTAGATTAATCAATTTTTCCTTGTCACACACAACAAATGAATTCTGTGGATTTAAACTTGCTACACAAATAAGCAATTCACTATTCACATCGTTAAATCTATTATTCAACTTTTGAAGTTGTCTATCAATCACTTGATAAAAGACCTCAACTTGAAAGTGATGTAAGTTTGAATTTTTTTTCCATCTTTACGAATTGGTTTTCCATGTAACATGAAGGTGTCATCCATATTTATCATGTCAATACTATGCTTCTCACAAAACAGTGACACTTCATCAAGTAAACTTGACCAACCATCTTCTCTCATATTTTTCAATCTTTTCTTTGATACTTTAATAAATGTCATAGCATTTACAATATCTTGATTTTTTCTTTTCAATGCTTGTGACAAATCATTAGTAATTCCCAATATATTTCTCATCAAATGCAATTTAAAAATAAATTTAAAGGACTGCAAAGTATTCAATAATTGACGAGTTTCAACTCGTTGCTCTGCGCTAAGGCTATCTTTTAAAATCATATCTAGCACATCACACACAGAAGGAAACAAGGAAACCAACCTTAGTAATGTACCATAATACGATCCCCATCTAGTATCTTTAGCTCATGTTAGCGTAGTTTCTTGATTCAGGCCACGACCAGTTAAAATTTCTCCACTCTCTAATGCTTCCATTACTTTAAGAATTTTACTTTATCTAAGAATATCGTTGCGCTTGCATGAAGCATCAACAACATTAGATAAATTGTTAACTACAAGAAAAAACCAAGAAATTTCATCTTGCTTTTTAGCAACCGCCACAAGTGCCAATTGGAGTTGATGAGCAAAATAATGAACATAGAATGCACACTTATTTTCTTTTAATATCAAACTTTTGAGGCCATTAAACTCTCCTTGCTTATTATTTGCCCCGTCATATCCTTGTCCACGAACTCTTAACAAAATTAAATTGTACTTTGTCAATAAAGACTCCAGTGTTAACTTTAAAGACATAATACTTGTATTTGCAACATGGACAATACCAATAAACCTCTCAATGATACATCCTTTCTTGTCAGCATAACGTAAGATAACAACCATTTTCTCTTTAACTGAAACATCTAGAGATTCATCAATTAAAATAGAGAACAAACCATTGTTAAGATCATCAATAATAACTTTTGTGGTCTCAGAAGCAGGAGCTTTCACAATATCTTTTTGAATGCTAGGTGACACTAATTTGAGATTTCCACAAGATTTTTTCAATACTTTATCAATCTCTTCATTGTTATTACAAAGAAATTGTAGAATCTTGAGAAAAATACCTTTATTCTTTGAGTCCACTGATTCATCATCACTGCGAAATACCAATCTCAACTTCAATAAAAGTCAAATACAATCAACTGTTGTAGTTAAATGAATCCAATATTCCCTCTTGATCAAGTCAGATTGTTTGTTGATAGCAACTTCAATATGTTGTTTTTCATTCATTAGTGCATTATATTTTTTCCAAGCTTGGTTGTGAGCACTATTAAGACCTCCAACATGGACGTTGAGTCTATCTTTCTTTTTCCAATTTGAAAATCCCTCAGTCACATATGCATCCCAGCCTTTGTGTTCTCCTATCTCATGTCTCATAAGGTAACAACATAAACAAAAAACAACATCTTTTGATACACTATACTCCAACCAACTACCAAATTCAAGAAACCAGTCAAGACTGAACTTACGTAAAGACGTACCAATTTGTCGTTATGGAAAATTATGATCCTTTGGTTGACAAGACCCTTTTTGTAAATAAGATCTTCGGATTTCACCTCGATCATTTGGATGATAACATGACATTTGATTCCTCTCTCCAGGACATATAAGAAGATTATCTAAATCAACATCTAAAAATATTTTTTTTTTCAAAGATGACTCTACTTGTTGTGTGGATGCAGTTTCTCCTTCATTAACTTGTTAAGACTCGAATGTTGATTTTCTTTTAAAATATTTTTTCATTTCTAGCACATAAAAAGTTTACACTAATTAGTTACTTGATTCTAATACAACTACAAAATAAAAACATAAGGTTAAAATTAAAAATATGATAAAAAATTGAGACAAAAATATGAAATCACAACACAAATATAATATATCGAAAAAATAAGGATAAAGAGAGAAATTTACTTAAATATTGTCTTCTACTCCACTATGATATAAAGATAAAAAAAATAAGATTTAAAATTAAGAGATTTATGAAGAAAAAAATAAAGTAGTGTGTAGAAGAAAGAAGAAAATAAAAAAGAGAGTACAGGTGAAAATACTTTGTTACTGTAAACATATTGATTTATAATTAGAAAAATCTATACAACTTTCTCATTCTATTTAATTTTTCATTTATTTTTCATTTATTTTTCATTAGTCAAATTTATGTTCCCTAGAATTTAAATCAAACTAGATTTTCGACCCGTGCTCCGCACAGATATATTAGAAATAAAATTACATTATTTTATAATAGTTAATATTTAATTTTTATTTGCATATAAAATTATTTTGTAAGCTATTTATATTATGTTTGTAATTATAGTATTAATTTTTTAATGAGAAACAATAATAAAAAAATGTTTTATATTATTGTATTTTTAGGTTATGAGAAGATATTATGGTTCCATTTATATATTAAAACTAGTACGATACTCGTGCGAATGCACGGGTACACGTCAATGACACTCATTTGTTCTCATAATGTTTTTTTAAATGTATTTGTCTTTAGAATGTATTTAATTACATTTAAAATTAAAAAAAAACAAAATATAATTAATAAAAATTAGTAAATTTTTTATTTATTAAAAATTAGTTTTCATTTTTTTTTATTTAAAATTTAGAAAAAAAAATAGAATTAATAAAAATCAGTAAATAGAAAAAAAATATTTTATATTTTAAAAAAATAGAATCAATTCTCGCAAACATGGATTGCTATCTTTTGTAAAATTATTTACGCAATGATTTAGTTTTATAAATATCAAATAATATTATAGTATTTGTAAATATTATTTTAATTTTATAAATAAATATTATTAACATAAATAAATTTATTTTATGTAAGTATTATTACAAATATCTATTTCATGTAATACTCATATCGGTACATGTGTGATCACCCGAGTACTGGTGCGTTATGCGCATTTTTTTTGTAAAAGTATAGAATTGATAAAAATTAATAAATATAAAAAAATATAACTTATATTTAAAAAAAATATCAATACTTGCATGCATTCTTTGATATTTTTTTATAAAAATATTTATGCAATAATTAGTTTTATAAATATTAAATAATATCATAGTATTTGTACATATTTTTTAATTTAATAAATAAATATTATCAACATAAATAAATACATTTTATTTAAGTATTATTATTAATATCTATTTCGCAGGATACTCCTATCAATACATGTGTGTTCGCCCAGGTACTGATGTTTCACGCACTTAATTTCTAAAATATAATAAAATTGTAAATAAGAAAAACTAAATTATTTTTACAAAAATAATTGATCAATTATTTTTAAAAGAAAGACATATTTTTAAAATAATAACAAAATTGTTTTACCAAAATATTTTTACATCAATAATATATATTTCAATTTTTCATATATTATGTTTAAAAGAATTGTATCTCACAAAGAGAGACATGTGTGAATGTGAATTGTCTCATTACCAGTTGATTAACATACAACACTACCGTCCTAATTTATAAAAAAAAAAAAAACTCTATTTTCTTTCTCAATGTTTAAAACAAAATAATAAATTTTATTTATTTATTACTTCAAAATAATAACAATTATTTATAATTTTTTTATTATAAATTTATAAACAAAATTAAAATTTAGTGACTTGAATAATTATTGTAAACCACTTTAACATAATAAAAATTGTATTCAAAATAATATTTTGTAAAAATATGTTTTATTTTTCTTATAAATAAAATCAGAGATAATACTATTTTTTCAATTATATATTTGTTTAAATTATTTTCTAGTATATTAATAAAATAAATATCTGACAAATATTATTACATATTTTTCATTAGTTGGTATCGTTAGCCTGAGATTTGGCTCTACCAGTAATATTCATTTCAATCAAATTATTGTTGTCATTATTTCATTATTTATCCTATGAAGCTAGAAAAAGATTTGGTGATGAAAGATGAATATTTTCTGCACCAAGTATAAGTTTTCATCTAAGATATATCAATTAAATCAAGTATATCTTTAGTAATTTTTTTATTATTAATTATATAGATTTTATTACTAAAAATAAGAATTAAATTACCTATTTATTTTTTATAAGAAATTAATCCTAAAGGTATCGGTACCCAACTATTTATCATGAGTATCTAAGAATTTTTCATAGTTAATATTTTTTTAATGGTGATAGTCCAAAAATAAACATATTTATGGAATAAATGAGTTAATTTTTGTTGAAGATGAAAAAAATTAAAATAATAATTTTTTTTAAACCGAGTGAAGTTAAATAAAAATTACAAGAAGAAATAATGAATTCATTGAAAAATAAAAGGAGTGAAATTTGAAATGGATGATGTCGCTTTAATTTAGAAATCTCACATGGAGAAATAAAAGGAATATAGTTTGAAATTGATGTACTGCTTTTAATTCAGAAAATTCAGATGTTATGATTATTATTAAAATATGTGCATAATACAATAATATGCACATGGTCAATCACTAATAAATGTCAAAATATTTAAAAAGTTTGACAATATAATTGCATTTTATTATAATTTAGTCCTACTGATAAATAAGTTGGAATATAAGTTATGAGTATGATTATGGGAGTATGACTATGGAAATGACGGTATAAAATGTAAGATTGAGATATAGGGTGATGTTTGACCCATAAAGATAACGATGACTAAATATATAATAATGTTAAAAATCTCATGGAAATCTTGTATGTCCAATACAAAATAATTTTTTTGAACACAATTGAGATAATGCATATTTAATGCCATTAAATGTTTTTAAAAAAATATATATTTTATATAACAATTAAGTTACATTTTTTAATACCATTAAAAAAATAAATCAATTTAATGCATATTTATGAAACTAATTAATATATAATTATAAAAAATTATTATATTTAAGGTAATAATGCTAAAAAAGCAATAGATATAAATTAAGAAATTAAAGTTTAATATAAAATAAATATATTTTATAATAGAAAAAAAACATCATATCAAATTAATTGATAATTATATACATTATTGTTATTAGATAGGATTTATAAAAATCATTTTTTATAATATTACTTTTACTTAGTTAGAAGAAAATGTTTATTTCTATATGTAAATATTTTTTTGATAAATTTATTTTTTTGATAAATTAAATTAAAAAAATCATGAAACATTGTTTACAATTAGTGTCAAATTGAAACTCTATAATTAGTGTCATATTAAAAAGAATTGAAACTCAATATCTTCTATTAATTATAAATGATTATCCACCCACTCAATTTCTAATTCTATAAACAATACATATTAAAAAATTTAAGACCTTAATCTTTTACTATTTAATATAAATATTTATCTTGCAATCAAAATTACAACTCTACCATTTATATCATTTAAAATACTTATTACTTTATTTTTACTATTTATTGTTAAAGATTATCATCAATGCAAATTCAAACTCAATTAAAATACATCAAATAATATATATTAAGTTATGTTTAGATATAAACTATAAATATAAAAATATTTTTCCCATATATGATTTATTGATTAATTTAGTAAAATATATTATGAAGATTCTTCCATTAAAAATATAATAGGAAAAATAATGGTTTCTATTAGAACCAAATTGACTAAAGTATAAGTTATAACTAAATTACTAAGTAATTAATCTTTAATCGTTGCATCATGAAGAACTTATTTTACATGATACTAAAATAAAATAAAAAAATACATGGTATATCAGTATGCAAATCGTATGCATTTAAAACACAAATTATATTTTATTGCATGCTCTCAATGTGTCAAATCATCATATTAAAATGTATCATAGAGGTAGACAATTTTTTTAGATATAGAGTGCGAATAGTAATAATAGTTTATGAACTTGACATTTTTCATTGTGTGTTGCATGCCTTCTTTTTTGTCGTAGTAGGTTTAGAAACCTGAAGTTTAAAAAGATGAAGTTATTTGTTGGACTGATATAATAATAATAATAATAATAATAATAATAATAATAATAATAATACCTTTGGGTGAAATGGATGCATATCTATTTCATAAAAGATGATGATGTACTCACAATGGATAGCAGCAATAGCACTTCATGGATTGTTAAAGCAGTATTGAAAGTCAGAAGCAAGATCTCTGAACTCCAAGAGTATTGGAATCAAAGCTTGCGAGATGGGAGGTTTTGAATGGGAGTCGGGTATCACAAAATGCTTAATGCACAACCTGATATGGAGTGGTATAAATTGATTGGAGGAAATGGAGCGAGGCCTAGAGCAATGTTCTGCCTTTGGCAAGCTTGCCACCGCATGCTAGCTATAAAGGATCACATTGCAAAATTGGGAATTCAAATTGATACAAGCTGAAGACCAAAACCACATTTTCTTTGATTGCCAAGAGATGAAAATGATTTGGTTGAGAATTCTGCATTTGATGCATATCGAGCATATACCTCTGAATTGGGAGGGAGAGCTTCAATAGTTGATTGGATATTGCAAAGGAAAGAGACGGGAAGTGGGGGTGATGAAGTTAGTTATAACGGAAACCTTATATCACTGTTGGAACTATAGAAACAATGTGTGTTTTAATGGGGAGCATAAGTTGAATAGTCATATAGTTGTAAATAGCATCATAGAAGATAGTCCTATAGTTGTAAATAACATCATAGAAGTCATTACCTAAAGAGGGTGGAGCAATAGGAAGTATACACAATATATAGCTCTACTCATGCTATAGGACATTAGTTGTATCTGTTTGGTTCTTTGAATTAATCCAATAGTTTATTGATTAAATAATAATAATAATAATATTTGGTTGATTTATGGATTACTAATATTCAGGTTTAGTAACATTATTAATAATAATGATAATAATAAATAAATATTAGTAACATTAATAATAATACTAATATTTATTAGATTGATATGCATTTATCATAAATTAATTTTGAGTTATTGTTGTGGTTGTTTATTCATATTTGTGATAATTTTGATTTTGGAGTACATTACCGTTTCAATATAGAGTGATAGATGTTGTAAGAGAAAAAATATAATAAATAAATAATAATTGATATAGGTGGCAACTAATGTTAGTCAATACTATGAGTGATAAGGATGAAAATACATACAAAAAATAAATAAAAAATCTGTGAATTATCTTCTATTCAATATATTATATAGATCCCAAAGTTTTCATTTTCCATTTGCCAACCTATAGTATAGTAATATCAAAATTAATAACAAACAAAATATCTCAATATATATATATATATATATATATATATATATATATATATATATATATATATATATATATATATATATATATATATATATATATATATATATATATATATATATATATATATATATATATATATAAAAACAACTCTTACCCATGACATGGGCTATGACACACTTTCTCTCAAAATAGGTATATAAACAACTCTTACCCATGACATGGGCTATGACACACTTTCTCTCAAAATAGGTCCAGAAAATATGTTATTATTATTCTTATTGCATATCCCAAAATAAAACAATTCTTGCACATGAGTTATGTAACATTTTCATAATCACTTTCCCAAATAATTATAATCTTCTTCCTGCAGCAACAACAACACTAGTTAATAATAATAATAATAATAATAATAATAATAATAATAATAATTATTATTATTTTTAATATTATTATTATTATTATTATTATTATTATTATATAAATAATAATGATAACAATAATAATATTAATATAGTAAATAAAAATAAAAATAATACTTATAATATATATATATATATATATATATATATATATATATATATATATATATATATATATATATATATATATATATATATATATATATATATATATATATATAAAATAAATATAATAAATATAATGATAATATTATAATAAAAATACTTAATATAAAATAAATAAAAAGAAAATCAATGAAAGGTGGTGGGGGCTCTAACCAAATTTATTTCTCTTTCTTCTATTATTCCTGCAACAACATTTAATAACAATAACACTTATTAATAATAATAATAATAATAATAATAATAATAATAATAATAATAATAATAATAGGATAATAGTGATGATTAACTTATAATATAAATGAAAAATAAAAATAATAATAGTAAAGATAAATAAATATAATAATATATAATAATAATTGCATCATAAAAAAGTTTCTAGAACCTATAACATCAATACTTCTTTAACAACAACAACACTAATTATTAATAATAATAATAATAACAATATTAATAATAATACCATTCATAATAGGATAACAATAATACTATTTATATAATAATAATAATAATAATAATAATTCATAATATATTTATAATATATATATATATATATATATATATATATAATGATAATACAATAATAAAATTATTTAATATAAAATAAAAATAAAAATAAATAAAATAAAAGAAAAAGAAAATCAAAGAAGAGTGATGGGGCTCTAATCAAATCTGTTTCTGTTTCTCAGATTCTTCCTGCAACATGTAGCAATAACACTTATTAATAATAATAATAATAATAATGGTTACAAATTACAACTTAAAAAATAAATGTTAAAACTTACACTTTTATTTTATATATATTGTTTAAGGTTTTCCATCTTTTTATCTGTAGATCTATAACCAGAAAAACAAAAAGAAACAAAAAAGATGAAAAAAATATGAGTTATATCATGAACTTCAAAAATGATTAAAATAGATCTATATTATTCAAAATAATACACATATGGTTACATATAAGTATAGATCTACCACCTAAAAAAACAAAACACGTTAAAACTTACCATTTTCACACTGTTCCAAATTAGTTTGTGCCTTCGTATAGATCATAACCTGAAAAATAAAAAGAAAAATAGAAATTAATTATGGGTAAAAGATTGATAGAAAATAAAATGATGACTACAAATGAATGAGAGAATCCATAAAAAAGAAATAGAGAGAAATATGAGAGATGTAGGGAAAGAGAAAGAAGAGAAAAAGAAAATTGGTTGGAAAAAGAGAGAGCTTGAGAAAAAAGAAACCGTTGAGTTAAGATGGGAAAATGGTTGGAGTTGAATGGATGATGAAGCAGTTGCATAATAATGATGAGAAAGATTTGAAAAAAGAAATCGTAGAATTGGAAAGATTTGGAATTGGAATAACAAATATGCAGATGCTGGATTTGAGGTCAGCCACATGTCAAATTTTGGGAAGAAAAGAGTTACTTTTCTTATCATTCTTATCATATGATAATGATATGATATATAAGTAAGTTAATTTTAGTACAAATGAATTTAATAGTAATAATAGTAATGTCGTAGAAATGAAAAAATATTAGGAATAAAAATAGATGTATTTATGTCAACAACAATCTCATAGACCTAACAATAATAATAATAATAATAATAATATAATAATAATAATATATTCAGCTAACACTATTAAAAATAAATATTATTATAATAATAAAAATATAATAAACTTCAATTAAGACATTTAAAATTTAGGCTAAATTACAGTTTTGGTCCCCCTGTTTTACCAAACTCACGATTTTAGTCTCTCTATTTTCTTTTTAAACAGTTTTGGTCCTCTATCCTAATTTTGGTCCAAAAAACACTTACTGTTCATGATCCGTACATGAACAGTGCATGAACGTTACATAAATAGTACATGAATATTGGATCAAAATTGGGATGGGGGACTAAAACTGTTTAAAAAGAAATTAGGGGACTAAAATCGTGAGTTTGATAAAACAGAGGGACCAAAACTGTAATTTAGCCTAAAATTTATAAATTCATACAAATAATATGAATTTATAACAAATTAATAAAATTCATAAGGATAATATGAATTTTTAACAAATTAATAAAATAAAACCTCAAAAAAATATAAATTATTTAGATATGAATATTATAACTTAACTATTAATAGCAAATAAGTAACAATACTAATATTAATAGCAAATGTATAACAACTTTAATAATAATTGTTAATAGGTTAAAGAATCTGAGAAGTGTAATCATAAATAATGAACTACAAAAATTTTAAAAAAATTAAGTATAATAATACCCTTATACTAATTAATAATGTAATTTCTTATAGTGTTATTATTTAAAAGAATTGAATAAAATATGAATATGAGCTATAAGTATTGTTCATAAGAATAATATATTTATCATTTATATTAGCTACATTATATCTCATCATTGTTTAAATATAAGGACATTTAAAATGAGATAATAGTCATTAGTGCTTAAATCAACTATTTTCATGAAAATGATATTATAATTGTCTTCATCAAAATTAAACATGCAATGCCAAAAGTTATAAATTAAACTTAAAATTAGCATTTAATGTAATCAATATTTAATAGTCACATTAACAAAATATTAGTTTGATTTCAAAAGAATATAAGTTTCATTTTAAACTTTCTTTACAGTGGCACCAAGTAGTACCTATTTCTCCAAATATATTTATAACAACCTTAATATGATCAATAACACTCATCATCAGATTTCATCAAATTATATAATTGTCTTTTTTTCACATATAATAATTTTTTTTAAGGTTTCAATTACTTTTGGCATTTAATACATAGTAATATTGATACACTAGTAAGAAAGTTTCTTAAATAATATTAGACTGGAGTTTAACTCTAATTCTGTTTTTTTTAGTTTTTCCTAAATTATGAGCTTTTTTATTACAATGTCTTTTAATAAAACTAAAGTTCAAAATTTCACATAAGAGTTCTACATTGAGGAATAATATCCTCAGCATTTGTTTAGATCTTTATGATTTGAATGTTATTTTCTATTGACAATTGAAGACATCATTTGGTTTCCAGAATTTTAGTCATGTTAGAGTCAATAGTAACTACCTCTTACTTGCAAGCTTCCAATACAATTGCATTATTCAACACTCTTATAACATAACTCCAAGTTGTGAAACTATGCATGTTAACACTACAACATTAGTTATGAACTTAATATTAAATAAAATAATAAGATAAATAGAAAGATATTATTTCAAAACTAAATAACAGAAGGTAGAGGAAATAAGAGAAAAAAGTAAAAATACTTATATGTATTTGTTATTCATCGGCTCCATGGAACCTTAACATAAAATTGTTTTTTTTCTCTCATCTTCCACGCACGTAAATAGATGAAAATGAAAAAAATGGTATTAAAGTATATGACAACTACATCCTTGAACAAATGTTGGTTGAATCTATGATATAAATCCAAATGTCATTTATAATTGTAATTGTAATACAAATTAAACATGTTTAATTATGAAAGGTTGAAAAACATGAATGATGAATGTTAATGTTTGTCTTTGGTTTAGTTATTGAAATTATTGAATTAAATCTATATTGAATGATTTTTTTTAAAGTGAAGTGAGTAAATTGAAACTGCTATATTAAATTAATTTTAATTGATAAATATTAATGGTGGGTTGGGGAATATAATGAGTTTACGTTATACTACTATAGAATAAATGGAGCATTAAAATTGCAATAAACTCTTTTCAATTTATTTGATATGACAACATCAAATAATAAAAAAAAAAATTAAAAAATTAGGGTTTTGCCAAGAGTTTTTATCATGAAAAATTAGTCAAAATATTCAAAATATGCATTAAAAATATTTATATTTTTGAAATAACTACCAATAATAAAAAATAAAACATATTTATATTTTTTAAAAGAGACAATTGTATAGACTCTAATCAATTTTTAGAATTAATTAGTTATATAAAATAAAAAATTATTCAAAATATTTTCAATATTATTTTTTCGAAAAATTATAAAAAAATATTTTCAATATTATTTAGTAAAAAATAGTTATATATTTTCAATTAATTTGATATTTATATTTAAAATAAATATAAATTAATGATAATAATAATAATAATAATAATAATAATAATAATAATAATAATAATAATAATTATTATTATTATTATTATTATGAAAAAATATCAATTTTTGATAAGAGACAATTTTATTGACTCTAATAAATTTTTAGAACTAATTAATTATATAAATTGAAAAATTATTCAAAATATTTTCAATATTATTTTTTATTAGTAAAAAATAGTTATATATTTTCCATTTATTTGATATTTATATTTAAAATAAATATATATTTATAATTTTAAGTATTATTATGAGTATTATTTTTATTATTATTTGGGAATTAAAGATTTTTTTATTTATAAAAAATGAGAATTAGGATAATAAGATATAATAGTATTAATTGAATATGTTACTATTATTATTTATAATTTTGGTAGTTGGTTATTATATTATTATTATTATTTACTATTATTATTATCTAGATATTAGATTATTATTATTATTAATAGTAGTTGTTTAATATTATATTATTATTATTATTTATTTTAATATAGTTTTTGAAAAATTATTCAAAATATTTTCAATATTATTTTGTATTAGTGAAAAATAGTTATATATTTTTAATTTATATATATATATATATATATATATATATATATATATATATATATATATATATATATATATATATATTATGAGTATTATAATTATTATTTGAGAATTAAAGATTTCCGTATAAAAATGAGAATTAGGATAATAAGATATAATAGTATTAATTGAATATATTATTATTATTATTATTATTTATAATTGTGGTAGTTGGTTATTATATTATTATTATTTACTATTATTATTTTCTAGATTTACAATGCTTATAGCTCATATTCATATTTAATCCGATCCTTTTATTTAATCTGATCCTTTTAAATAATAACACTATAGAATTCAACGTGTTTACTCATTTTTTTAAAAGATTTAATAATTTTAAGGAAAAATAATAATAATTGTTAATGTATAATAATAATAATAATAACATTTTAAAAGTTTAAATTTAAATTTTATCATCATTTTAAATTTTATTTGTATGATTATTTAATAATATGGTAATAATTTTTATTAATTTTATTTATTGTAACATAGATGATGATAATAATAATAATAATAATAATAATAATAATAATATTTTAAAAGTTTAAATTTATATTTTATCATCATTTTTATTTTTATTTATATTTTTATTAGTTGATTATATTATTAGTATTTTTATTTTAATAGTGTTAATTGAATAATATATGATTATAGATTTTCTATTTAAAAAAATGAGAATTAGAGTAATAACATATAATAGGGGTAATTAAATATTATATTAGTTGATTATATTATTAGTATTATTATATTTATAGTGTAAGTTGAATAATATATGATGTTAGAATAACAATTAATTTATAGTTGATGTTAGAGTAGTTATCATGATGACACATGTCTAGGGTTGCCATCATGACTTCTTTGGATTTAGAGTAAGTAGATAGATGAATGATATTGAGGTTATGATATTATTTATGTGGGGTCAATATTCCAAAATAAGTGATTTTTTTTAAATGTGTAGGGTTTGTGTAAAAAAATAAATAAATAATTGAGTGGGGTCACTTGACCCCAATTGACCCAATGTAGATCCGTGCATCTCTCTCTCAATATATATATATATATATATATATATATATATATATATATATATATATATATATATATATATATATATATATATATATATAACCTTTAAAAAACTAATTCAATATTTTAAATTTTTAGTGTAAATTAAATGAAATAAATCAAAATCAATCTTCATTTATTAAAATTTGTCTTATATCATCTAAAATTGATCATCTCTCGCTTTAACCAAATTATTAATCTCTTTTATCTCTTTATAAAGCCCTTAATCGGGAAGGAAGTTTATAAAAGACAACAAAATATTAAGGTTGTCTTTGGAAAGAAACTAAAAGGTAAATAAAAAGAGCTAACGGAGAAAAATAGTTGGAAAAAGAGGTCGGTGATCTTTGATCTTCCATATTGGTCTAGTCTTGATGTAAGACATTGTCTTGATGTGATGCACGTGGAGAAAAATGATTGTGATAGTTTGATTGGAACACTTCTCAACATTAAAGTCAAGACAAAAGATACTAATAAATCCCGTGAAGATATGATGGTGATGGCTATACGACAAGAGTTAGCCCCAAAAGAAATAGGAAATATAACATAGTTTTCCCTGCTTGTTACACTCTATCTAAAAAAGAAAAAAATTGTGATTGTTTGCAAATGGTACTCAAAGTTCCCAAAGGGTACTCATCAAATGTGAAAAAACTTGTATCAGAGAACGATCACAAATTAGTTTGCTTAAACTCTCATGATTGTCTTGTCTTGATACAACAACTTCTACCAATGGCTATCTGTGACATTTTACCAAGGAATATAAGGGTAACAATAACCAGATTTTGCTTACTCTTCAATGCTATATGTATTAAAGTCATTGATCTTGAAAATTTAGACGATTTGGAACATGAGGCTGCAATTATCTTGTGTCAATTATATATCTTTTTCCCTCCATCATTATTTGTCATTATGGTTCACTTAGTTGTTCATCTAGTAAGAGAGATTAGAATTTGTGGTCCAATTTATTTATGGTGAATGTATCTCGTAGAGAGATACACGAAGATCTTTAAAGGGTATACAGAGAATCATCATTGTCCATAAGCTTTGATCGATGAACCGTACATCACAGAAGAAACTATTGAGTTTTGTACAATGTATTTTTCAGAAGCTAACTCTATGGGAATTCCCGAGTCTCATCATGAGGGAAGATATGATGGTAGAGGTACTCAAGGTTTAAATGATACAATTTTTAGTTGAGATGTAGTTCTTTAAGAATTGGCATGATATTCAATTATCCAAGCTCTTCTATTATCCTTGGAAGTCAAGAGGTCCTCAATAATAAACTTCTTAATGACAAAGGGAATACAATGTATAAAACACATCCGTAATCTTTCTCCCTTGGGATTTTGGGCCTCTTCTTCCAAGTGTAACCCCCAAGTTCATTCTTAATAAAATAACTTAAGAATATTCAAACCATAGAAAAGACATACTAAAAGCTGTTAAACACATTCACTGACACATTTTATCTGTCTGCATGCATCTTTATTGTTTATATTTGCATCACTGCTAGAATTTAAGCAATCGGGTTACTGTCACCAGACCTAACTGTAACACCCCAAAATTGCCCTCTCGTTTTCATAGCATTTAGCATATCATTCTCATATTTCGCACTGCATCATTATCATAGAAATATGAAGCATAACGTACATAACATTGCATAGAGCTAGAAGTGATTTCGCTTCAAATACAATTGTTCAGTTCACGATTCGATTCAGACGGACGTTTAACCTAATCTTGGTCAAACTATCAAGAGATTTCTTCAACTGCAAGTTATTTGTGCCAGGGGCTATTTCTCAGGCAGTGCGTATTCAAAGTCGAGATGTGTTATATGTGAAGGTCATCAGTTTACCAGGAAGTGGTTTGCGTGATGGTTTTGGATTCAAAGATTCAGGCTTGTCATGATTATATATTCAATTGTGTGCATCTGCAGATTTATTTCCCCAGTGGATGATTCAGATTAATTTGAAGTGATTCTGGTCAGATGCTCAGAGAATGATCTATTCAGATGGTTGTTGTTTCACTCGTGAATTATTCAGTGGAAGTGGTGTTCTCTTGGATTAAATGGCTTCTGTGGAAGCGATGCAAGATGGGTGAGTTGAATGAATCAATTGATTGAGATTTCGTGACTACGTGCGTGATTGGTGGCAATTGGTCTGGTTCACAAAAAATATCCAAGTCCATATCCGTTTCTACTCATTTTTATCATTTGATCCATAAACCATTTTTCAGTTCGATTATTCTAATTACCATTTTTTTAGTATCCAATAATCCATTCATATTCCAGATTAAACCACCATTACTTCCCATTTTTGTTTTTTCCCTCTTTCTTATTTTTAACACACTTCCAATTTTCATGATATTCATTAATTTTAATTAAATTCCCTTTATCCAATATTTCCCATATTCAAATGTCCAAATTCCATCTTAATGTTCCAATTTCATACTAATTTTCCTGATTTGTTACAAGCCCATAAACATTCCTTTCTCATATAGAACCCATTTTATATTTTTTATGTTACCATTATTTCAAAAAATCACAAGCCATCATCAAGCCCATTGTTTTTATTTACAACCCACTATCCCAAAAGAAAAACTTTCCAAGAAAATTAATTCCTTAGTGTCCCACATCTTTGGCCCACCATCCTAGCTAAGCTTCACGTTTTTTCATGGAGCCAACCACACACTTTGTTTTCTTCCAGCCGTATGACCAAGCAAAATGCATCAACTAAGTAACAAAACACAGTGAGTGAAAAATAATAACAAAAAGGGAGATCATGAAAAAGCCGTGACATGAAAGAAATGTATAATCACTTAAAAGAAAAATAACAGAATAAGAGAAGGGGATTCAATAACAAAAAGTGGAAGGGGAATCACGTTTGAGGCTCACAACAAAATAATAAGCAATGATTTCATTTTTCTTCATGATCACCAATATCACCAATAACAAAACTCATGACTCTCCTGCGTCATTTTTTGGGATAACAAAATTGAATCACTCCCCTTCATTTTGAGAAAACCGAAAATATCATGAATCTCCTTCATCTCAACAAGACTGCAATTCTTTATTCTTCATCATCGCACCATTTACATCGCATAACACCTTCAAGTCTCCATCATCACAAATAACAAAACAGATTCGATACCCCTCTTCATCATCACTACAAGAACCCGAAATCGAAAATGATAATTCATCACAGCCATAATCAATAGTTGCTTCCGTCTTCACCATCAACAACAAAAGTGACGTGATATCATCTTCAACAAAGTCAGATTCAATTTCTCTTCATCATTGATCTCATCGTTCGTCACCAATTGCAACATCATCATACCTTTATAAACACCATTATTTATCAATCCATGGAATCAATGATTCGAAGCTGTAAACACCCCAAATTTTCCCTCACTTTTTCTCACACCATGGCTTGTGATCTTTCATTTTTGCTTTAACATAAGCATACCATCTCATATTGCATATTTGTTTCACTGCATAGTTTTATTTTCATCTACATCTAGGGTTTGTGATATGAGCAATCCAAGAATCAATCTGAGCCATCCCAATGGTCTTGAAGCTTCCCAAGAAGGTCCATGTGTGTTATATGATCATATTATTCTCCCCAAAGTTCATGAAAGTCAAGAGATCACAAAGATTGGCAAAAGCATGGAAGCAGAGCTAGGTTTTTCCTACACAGATGACCAAAATTAGGGTTTTGGTTTCAGAGGCCTTAACTCCAAATTTTTTGGTCATTCTTGTTTATAATGTTCTTAATATGTTATAAGGATCATGTGTACCAAGTTTGATGAAGAAATTCACTATGGAAGTAATCTGATCATTGGGTAACTTCTTGAGCAAGTAAAGTCAAAATCAGGGCATGTGAGGGCCCCAACAATGGAACCAAAGGATCATTTTCATCAAATTGAGGTTCTATGATCTTTATTTGATCTTAGAAGTGTTTGGAAGTTCACAAAGTTGAAGAATTTTGAGTCAAATGAAAAATTGCCATTTTTGGAAATAATTTGTAATGGAAACTTTCCATTTTGGGAAAGATTTTCAACCTCCTCTTTCATGGCCAAAAATGCTTCAAATGAAAAATTCTTGCACATGAAAGTTGTAGATTAGGTCTTTACCTTTTCAAAAAGTACTAGAACATGTCTTGATTCATCCTAGAACTCAAGATATGGCCTTTCAAAGTTGGCAAAAATCCTATAATTTTCAAGTTCATGCCAAAGGGGGGATTTTGCAATTTCACTTGCCAAGCCTTCTTGTGACCTCTAATCAACTTCTATGCATCATAACATGTCAAGGAAACTTTCAAAAATCAGAATTGGCCCAAGATTGCATAGTTTTCATGCCTTGCTTCACAAGAAAGTTCAAAGAGGGAAAGTTGCAAAATGCCTTGGATCCTTCCATCCACTTGTGCCAGCTGCATCAAACCAATTCTATGGCTCTCCATGAATCTTGCTGAGGCCAGACACCCCAAAAAGCCAGCTCTGCCATGGCCCATACCTCCAAGTACATAAATTTGACTTTTTGGCAAAACCTCCCATACAAATCAAGTTGAGCCACAACCACTCTTCTGACCAATCAAGACTTCACATACATCCCTCATGGACCTCATTTCATAACATCTTGGAGCCTGAAACACAACACAAGTCAGATTGCACAAAATCCACCAAAACCTTCATCTTTTCGATTCTCTTAACATAAGCTACAAACTTCAAAACAAACTTCACCAATCATCTCAACACCACTCATAGAACACAAAGCAACCCTCAAAATGGCCTGAAACCTCCAAAATCAAAAACATGATTCCTCCTTCATCAGAATTGAACCTTCAAAACCAAGCCATACAAGCCTCATTCAAGCATTTCAGAAGCTTCAGGGAGTTCATTGGGGTGGTTTAGCATCAAGGAGAAGCCCAGAAAGCCCAGATTGAGAAAGCTTCACCTCAGGTATCATCAAGAACAATTTTTTCAGAAACCTTCTTTTAAGTTCTTAAATGATTCTACATGCTTCCCTGATCATGCTGATGTCTTTACTTTTGAAAATGATTGAGAAATGAGTGTGTATGCTTGCTCTGAAACTTTGCCCGTGAAACATGTTCTTGTTTGATTCTCTTGATTCATGAAAAATAAATGGTTTTGGTTGATGGATTATTGTTTAGGGTTGTTAGTTGAGTGATTATGGAAAGTTTGATGCGTTTTCATGGTGTATTGAGAGAGATTGAGTGAGGTGCCTGCCGGAGAAGATGACCGAACTTAGCTCCGGTCACCTGAGAATCATTAGGGTTCTTAATTAGGGTTTAGGGGTTCAGTTTAAATCTGAGCCATTGGATCTTGCTTAGCGCGTTTTTTAATGGTCCAGATCATTTCAGTTAGCCCTAATTTTTATTTAATTAAGTTAATCATTTAATTATGCCAGATTGAATCTTGTCCACACAAAAACGCGCGCAGTCAATGGTCTCTCTCCCAGCTTATATCCTGGCCCTCAGATGTGCATACTTTCCCTTTATTACATTTTTATTTCATTTTTATTCATTTCTTTTGCATATTTAATTTAAAATAGTTAAAAACATCACAAAAATTTGATCTTTTGCATTTCTGATCCAAATATTTTTCTCAACCCAAAAATGATTTTTATTTTATTTTTTGCATTTAAAAGTATTTTTAAAATATTTAAATGTTATTTTTAATTAATTAATGGATTTTAATTAATTAAAAATACATTTAGGTTTCTAAAAATCACCAAAAAATCATGAACCATTCCAATACATTTAGAAACATTTTCAAACTCTTCATACAAATTTCTTTTTAGGTTTGATCATAATTTCACAATTTTCTTTGAATTAGGGTTCTTTAAAATCACATTTTCTAACCCTAATTTGAAAAATTCATTTCTGCCTAACCATGAAGAGTTTGAACTTGATTCTTTTTGCATTGTTTCACATATTGCATGTAGTTCCTAGGTTATTTTCCTCATGAATTTATCTTGCATTTTCAATTTTATTTGCATTTTCCCTTAAGAATCATCCAAAAACCCTAGCAAACTTAGAAAATTCATAACTTTCAATAGGATTAGCTTCTGACCTTCTCCTTTGGGGTTTGACCTTGTATGGGTTTAGGGTTTGATTGAGCTTGATTTCAATTTTTATCATGATGTATGCTTATGTTTTGGTCATTTGCATCTCATACATTCATAAAACCCTAATTTCTCATGTTCATTTGCATTCACCTTGCATATTCATCATCATGTGAACTTGCCATGACATTTCAAGCATTCACATGTCATCTTAGACATCTTAGGATATGATAGAACATTTCTTGATCATTTCTTCATTCATTTTCCATGTCTTGCATTCATTACATTTCATAAACATCCATGTGTTTTCAAACTTCTAAGCATGCTTCTTTTGCATCTCATCTTTGTATGAACATTCATATGCACATTGTATGTCATTGCATCATCTAATATGAAATTTTCATTGCATAATCACTTCTAACTTTGGTCTTTGCATCTCATTTCAATTCATTTATTTATACTTTATGTCTTATGCATTCATACTAACATTTCAGGAACTTTTGGGTAAGTTATTTGGGAAGTGGATTTGCCTTCATTTCCCACCTCTTCTTATCTCATTCATATGCATTTTACATATATTTGAAGTGAATATAATTCACTTATGTTCCATCCTTCTTACTTTCTCTCTTTAAGTTAATTATCTTCTTCAGGAAGTAAGTAACTTATTCTTCTCCTTCCTTCTCTTTTCATCTGCTTCTTCCATTGGTGCCCTTGAAGATATTTTCTATTAAGCTTAAAAAACCATAGGATATCCAAGAATGATAACTTTTAGGGTTGTGTATAGTCCCCCCTTTAGTCTTTTACCTTTGAGTCTCCTTGAGTCTCTCTTCTCATCTCAATAATCAAAGACTAAACTCTTAAAGTATTAGGACTTTGGAATTAGGGTTATGCCTGCATCCTTCTCTTAGGATGGAATGTATAGCTTTAATCCTAAGTGTTAAACCTTTAATTTGTTTAAACCTTTTAATCAAATCACATTAATAATCACCCAAGACTTTATCTTGTAACTTGGGCCTTACATTAGGATTCTATCTCTTCCTTATGGTTAAGAGGGACTAACCCTAGGGTTCAATGGACAAGTCCCCCTCAAGTTGTCTTACAAACTTAAAATCCACTTCTTAATCTCATCCTTTAATTAAAATCTACTTAATAAAGGCTTGTTATATAATGAATTTAATCCCTAACCATGGATTAAGTTGAGGTATCTTCCTCAGCTTAAGTGTTCTCATCTATTATCCTTCTATTAGGATGGTGTAATAAGTCCATTAATATGTGATTAGAGATTAAACTCATTACTTAACACTAAACAAAAACCCAAAAACATCTTAATAATCACAAGTAGGTTAATTATCTTAATCCTACATCATCATGGTAATTAAGTTGAGATGCTTATCTTATACTTAAGTAGGCTCATTATCCCTAATCAGGGAGGATATAATGAGTTTACAAGCCCTTGGTTTAGGCTTAAGCTCATTAACTTATGCAAAAACACCAAAAACAATAACAAACCTGAAAACACAAAAACAAACAATAATCGTCTCCTCTGGGATTCTTTTCTCATCACACTCATTCACAAACGAGAACTTGCTTCTTCCGTCTAATGCAAGACAGTTAGCACTCGAGCCAGACGAGTCATACACTTGAGCATATGCAAGTAAGCAGTTCACAGTCAATTTATCTTTCAGTCTCTTTGAGTCGAACTACGGTGTTCTGACTTCCTCATTGCACGAGAGGATACGTAGGCATAACTTAACTGTTATTGAACAAAAGTATCTTTGTCATCCCCCTCTTTCAGCAATCTTTTTTAAGCCTCAGTTCCTGAGCAATTCACCTTTTGCACTGACACATGTACTTTCTTTCCTTAGCTTTTGCAAACAGATAACACATACACTTACCCCTTTTAAACACAATCTTGTAAGCGTGGATCCCGTCGAGTACGACGGACAATCAAGGTGCTAATACCTTCCCAAGTTGTAACCAACCCCCTTTCTTAGTTTCTCTGGTTCGCAACCGTCTTATTCATCTCTTTCCAGGTTTATGCAGCATTACCTTTCCTTCGGGATAAAAATTCCTAACTGGCGACTCTTTTCACTTCATTTTCTTTCATTCCTCTTTTCGCCGACTGTTCGCGTCTGCACCGGGATGCAAATCTTTGGGAGCGACAACTTGGCGCCTCTGTTGGGGCTCCTTATCTTGCAACCAAGGCTTCGGTTTTTTTTGTGGGTTTCTCCTAGCGCTTGTTTGATTTGTGTTTATGGGGGTGATATGTGTTGTATGTGCTTTTTGTTTATTGCTTTTGCTTTCTGTACAACTTTATGTATTGCTTCATTTACTGTTTTATTGCATTTCATATTACAGTCATCATTGCATTGTGTTGGATCTGTTGTTTACCTTGGTGGGAGGGATACTCAGTGAGTAAGGTTCCATACCGGGAGCCTGAGTGACACATAGGATAGAGTGGCTTCATATTCTTTCCCATTCTATTTTGGTCTGGTGCGGGAATATGAAACACGGTTCAAACATGGGTTTCTTCTTGAGAACTCTGTGCTACGGATTTCCTGTAGTACTAGGGCTATCTGGGAAGCCTGCTAAGTCTGGATGACCTTTTTATGACCTTCAGCATTTAAGGTGAATTAGAGGAGGATCCTTTATGATTATCGTAAACATTGTACCTCCGGGTTAGAAGTGTTTACACTTCTCATAACTGATCCAAGTCTAAGGATCCTTGTTCTAGAGCAATACCTGTGAGAGGTTTGGGATGTTTACAGGTTTGCAGGAACCCTTGGCCTCATCATACCCTGTTACCAGATTTTCTTTAAGGTTACATCATTTTGGACTGATCCTATGAAACCCAGGACTTGTGAGTCTTTATTTAAGCCCCCCACCTAGTTACTAGTTCTCTAAGCCTCCATCTGGACTTATAAACACACATGGATCTAATCAAGGTAGACAACAGATCCAACACTTGATCATATACCCTTGCATATCATTCTGCATACATCATTTTGGCATCATTTTAACATTTGTCTATTTGTTTTATAGGGTATCCACATTTTATTTGGTTTAGTTTTGACTGTTCATCTGCATCAGCCATATTCACCAGCCATCTTCATTAGAGATTTTCCTCAGCATCTTCATCAGTTGTCTTCATCAACATTTCTCCTTAGTCATCTTCATCAGCATCCATTATCATTATGGACACATCCAGGAAGAGCAACATTACATACCATTTCTTTGAGCCCTCTCTAGCAGGCATCAGGTAGATTCAGACACTCATCACTCCTGATCATCTCCCTTTATTCAGGGAACATTATGGTGGCATTATGGACATGATCATGTACTTGGATGCATCACAGAGGAGTATGATCCACACTTGCCTTCAGTTCTATGACCCTCCTCTCAGATGTTTTACCTTTCCATACTTTCAGTTGGGCCCTTTGTTAGAGGAGTTTTCCATGTTGTTGGGTGTCCCCATCAGGAGAGGGATTCCTTTCAACCCTGAGATGATTGCTCCTAGGAATGAGGACATAACTAAGGCTCTGCATTTGGAAACCACCATCATTGATCAGAATATGACTACTAAGGCTGGAATCCCAGGCCTCCATTTGGTCTTCTTAATTACTCAGGCCACCAGTTATGCTGCAGCAGGGAAATGGGAAACTGTTTGTGCTCTTTTGGCACTTAGCATATATGGTATCATCTTGTTTGCAGACGAGCCTAAGTTTGTAAGCAAGAATGCTATCCATCTCTTCCTGTTGAAGAATCTCATTCCTACCTTTCTAGGGGATTTCTATTACTCAGTGCATCAAAGGAATGAGAAACAGAGGGGAAGATTAGTCAGATGTTGTGCACATCTCTTCTACTGCTAGTTATTGAGACACTTGCCTAAGACAGAAGCTTTCTTGAATCCTCATCAGTCAAGAAATTGGGCTAAGAGAATGATTGCTATCACTTCAGAAGACATCAGGTGGTGCACTCAGAGCACCAAGGGCAGAGACATAATCACCAGCTGTGGGCAGTATCCCAATGTACCTCTGATTGGAGTGAAGGGTTGAATCAACTACAATCCTTTGTTGTTCAAAAGGAAATTAGGGTATACCTTGGTACATCCACCAAGAGATCAATACTTGTCAGAAACCCTTTACTCTGACATTCAGAATAATCATGCCATCATCCGACAAGCAGCCTGGGCCTGGGATAACATTCAGACAAAAGGGACTGCTATCCTTGGCAAGTGCAACAACATAGCTTCAGCTCAGTATATTGATTGGTCTCGTATCAGAGGACAGATCACCCGCATGCCCTTCACCCTGGAGGATGTGCCAGGACCATCAGCAGTAGAGCCTATAGCTATAATAAGTTTAGAAGAGTTTAAGAAGTTGAAGGAAAGGAACACTCAGCTTTCTGAAGCTCTAAAGAAGACCCTCTGGGAGAGGAATGATAGTCGTCTGGACAATGAAAGGTTAGAGAAGCTCCGGATCGAGCATATGACAAAGATTGAGAAGACAAATGATTCCATCAGAAGAGCCTGGGCAGGGGAGTTGGTATTGAAGAATGCTTGCAACGAAGCCAAGATTCAGAAGGCCAGAGTTGAGCACTACTTGGAAGAGAGTCAGGCTAGATGGATCAGAATTACTGAGGCTCGTTCACAGGAAGATCAGAAGACCCAGGCTAGGATAGAGCAGTTGGAAGCTAATGAGAAAAAGAGTCAGGAAGCATTGTTAGCAGCACAGAAGGAAATCTCCGAGTTGAAACTCCGGGCGGGGTTGAAGATATCAAAAGACCAAGACAAGTATAAGAAGTTGACAAATGCTATTGCCACCAGGAACCTTCTTATCAGGACCATCACAGAGCATCCAGTTGGACCAGTGACTGATGCTCTCCTGAAGGAAGTCAAAGAGGATGACTATGGGCTGGATGTTTGATTTCTTTGTATTTGTACTTCATTTTGTTTGTACTTTTGTTGATTTTGTTGTATTTTGACCCATCACGGGGACTTGTTTGTAATCATAAAACTATGTATCTTTACATTTTGTAATATATGGTTTGTGTGTTATCCTTTGGGCTTCATTTCTCTTCAACACCATCGTTCCTCGAGGTCTGGAAGGTCAAAACCAAAGAACCAAACCGGATACCCTTGGAAGACAAATAGGCATACTGCATTGCATACTAACCTCATTCTTTTGTTTTGTAGGTATTTTTGTTGTTGTTTCTCACTTTTTTGTGGTTTCAGGAAACATTGCTCGTAGGAGGGTCTTCCCCATCAATAGAGTTCACCGGTATCCTACAAGAAACAACCTTCCGAGCTTACAGATGGACCAGGTTCAACAAGATTTGACTGACGTAAGAAACCAGATGGCTAACGAAAGAACTGAAATGAGGGCTCAGATGAACCAGTTCATGGCAGTGATAACTGGGTTGGCCCAAAGCCAAGAAAGATTAAGAGAGTTGGTCGAGCGGCAAACTCCTGAAGAAAATCACCCAGGTACAGGGGGTACCAGCAACAATGATCATGTACAACCACGTACTGACCCCCCGGAGTTTGGGCCTCATCTCAACCCTAATGTTAACGCTATCAGGAATACCCAAGTGTCGCTCCCCGGTTTTCCATCCTGGTACAAACGCGAAAGTGGCGCGGAAAGAGGTAGAGTCGCCAGCCAGACATTTTTATCCCGAAGAAACGGGAATGGTAATGCTGCACAAACCAGAAGAAAAGAAGAGGAAGGACAAAGGTCTTGCGAACCAAAGAAACTGAGATCGGGAGTCGGTTACGACCTGGGAAGGTATTAGCACCCCAGATCGTCTTCCGTACCCGACGGGATCCACGCTTGCAAAGAAACTGTTTCAAAGGGTGAAAGGATGAAAGCTGCTGCAAAGAAAATGAACTGAACTAGATAGAAAGAAAAGAAAATGGAACTGAAAATGAAATGAAAAGGAAAAATGTAGGGAAAATAAAGATTGTGCTCGAACGGGCCCTACATCGTTGCCTACGTACCTCATCTGGACATGAGGATCAGAGACGTCGTAGTTCCCCTAACTAGGGGTGGAAAAGATTGCTTGTGAATTAAGGCTTGAAGTGCCTATGTCAATGCTCAGGTGTTGCAGGCTCAGACGACGAGTGCGTAACCGTCTTGCAAAATGACAAGTAGGAGCAAGTTCGCGGACGGAGCGAAGGAGATGAGAAAATAATTCTCGAAGAAAGACGATTATTGTTTGTTTGTGTTTTTTAGAGCTTTTATTTGGTGTGGCACAAGAGAATGAACTCAAGCTCTTTTCTATGGAATGTGTACTTGCTACCACATTCCAAGATGGAATAATAAAATAAGCACCCCAAGTAAGGAGAACTTATCCAAGACTTGTTTCCAAAGGCAATGGCCTAATTTCATTGACTTGTTGAATTTATTAGGTGTTTTAGTGATTAAAAATGAAGAAGTATTTTTTTGGGGTTTTTCTTGATGAAGATGACTTCATGATCCGACTTGTGCATTATGATAGACAAATGCACTATTCCAAGATGGAATTAATACATATGCCCCATGGAATAAGGCTATTACACAAGAAGTCCCTTCTTTCTTTATTAATGTTTTTTTAGGTTTTGTTTTGAGATGAGAAGAGAAAAGAAAGAACCAAAGGAGCAAAAAGGCAAAAGTCTAAAATGGGGGAAAGACTAAACCTAAAGTTGTCATGCAAAAGTGGTCCTAAGGTTAGTGAGGTTTCAACTATCCTAAGAGAAAAGAAAAACCAAAGAGGAGCAAGAGAGAAGAGGAGGCAAGAGCTAGCAAGTAACTTACTCCTCTAAAGGAGGTAAGTTGCTCCTAAAGGGGGAAGAAGAGAGTTGCCTCACATGATGGCATAAGGCACATCAAAAAGCACAAATAGAAAGCAAACAAAAAAACAAAGGATGAAGATTTGAAATATGGATGAACATCCACACTTCTCTTACGATAAACCCCTGCAATGTTAGCAAAATCCAGCACATGTTCATCAATAAAACTCATGGAAATGGCATGCTCAAAGTTCACATCAACAAAGATCAAAAAACATGTCATATTACACACACAAGCATTTACGTGTCAAGAACATGGAAGCATGCATCAAACATCAAGAAAATCACCCCAAACAATCATATTCAATGATCATACAATGATCCATGGCATTTAAAACAAGTAAGGGGATCAAACATGCTTAAAATAACTCAAATATGACACACTGCTTCAGTGTTAACCGATTAACCAAAGCGTTAACCGGTTAACCAATCCAAACCTGCAGAAAACCAGTACAGTAACAGGTGCGTTAACCGGTTAACCAATCCGTTAACCGGTTAACACTGAAAAAACAACAACAATTTCCTGCAGAAAGTCAGTTCAAACCAGCTTATCCAATTAATCTCACACCATACCAGCAATCAATTGAGCATGAAATAAGAGGATCAATTCACATTAAATACCATTATTAAGCTCATGAACATTATCACACGGATCCGTTTACAAATCAACCAATCAAAGCAAGCAGCACAAGCAAATACACAAGCACATGGTGGATCTAAAGCACAAGCATGCAAATAAGTTAAAACAGAGCTAGATCTGAAATTAACCAACCTACAAAGCTGAGGTATGCTTTGGTAGTTGTTGATTGAGCTGGAAATGAGAGATCTCACGGAGAACTTTGAAGATTCGGTGCTAAGATTCACACTCTATGCAAAATAAATGCAAGAACAAGGTCTTGATGCAGAATTTTGGATCCAAAAGCACTTCTAGATCCCAAACCAGATCTGAATCACCAATTAAACCAGCAAAATGATGCAAGGAAGCTATGAATGGAGGTCAAGTTCCAAGATCTACACACCTTAAGGCAAGGTTATGTGATCTTCAAAGAGGAACTCTTAGTGAATTTGGAAAATGTGGGAGAGAAAATGAGAGAAAAGTGAGAGAGAAGAGTGAAAATTTAGAATGAGAATGAAAAATGAGAGAGCCCTCCCTTGGTTTGGAGAGAAATGGATTAAATATGGTTTAGGTTTGGGGCCCAAAAATTAGGCTTAGGATCCAAAATTATGGTTTGGTAATGTGATTAGGTTTTAGCAATGGAATGAGGCTTGGATAAATGCTCTAGATCCTTCTCTTTAATTTCCAATTAATTCAAAATGAATAAAAATCAGAAACTTGAAAATTGGAGCCAAAAGCACATGCTGAAAATGCTGATGGAATTCAAAATTCGCAGCCGTTAACCGGTTAACCAAAGCGTTAACCAGTTAACGCCAGTGAATTTTGAATTTTCCCTCCTTTTGGTGGGAAAACTCAGGAATAACCCGGCGCCAACCGTTTTGATCTAATTTTGATCCTCAATCCTTTTTAAGGACTTTGACCATGATATCAAACTTGTAACATGCCTTGTGAGCTTTGAATTTCCCTGATAATTGGTCATATTCCTTATGCTGGAACATGGAAGTGCTATGCCTTATTTTTCTATGCAATATGCTAAGGACATGACATGCTGATGATGATTATGATATGATGATGATGCTAGACAAGAGAGGGCAAATTTTGGGGTGTTACAGCTGCCCCTATTCAAGAAAGTATTAATCTGAAAAGGACGGTAGCACGACTATCGACCGTTCAAGATGAACTGTGGTTGAATACTAAGAAGACCTGAAATTTGCACTCTGTTGGAGAATGCAAGCAATGGGAAATAAACCCAACCAAATGACGCTTTGGCGACTGAAGTGGGGAGAAAGCAGACGAGCTCCTTCCAACCTGAATTGTTACCTCGGATAGAAAAGTCCAGACAGACGAGTCTTCCTCGAACAAACCAGACGAGCTTCAAATAAATAACAAACACAAACGAGTGCTGGAGAATGCATACGAGCATCAAACAAATTTTCAAACACAGTCGAGTGTTGAGGAATGCGGACTAGCATCAAACAGATTTCAAACACAGACGAGTGCTGAGGAAATGTAGACGAGAATTAGCATCCACCATCTATAGGCGACTGCTGGGGAAAGCACGCGAGCAATGACAAAGTGTGAACACAGATGAGTGTTGGGGAAATGCAGACGAGCAATTATCAAACATCAAACACAGACAGGTGTTGAGAGTTGCAGACGAGCAACAAGCAGATATCAACATAGACGATTGCTGGGGAAAGCATACGAGCAACGACAAAGTGTGAATACAGACGAGTGTTGGGGTGATGCAGACGAGAAACTATCAAACATCAAACACGGACGAGTGTTGAGAGTTGCAGACGAGCAACGAGCAACTACATCCCAGTAAGAAACACAACTCTGCCGGGGAGAATTGAACGAAGAATATTTCAGAAACGAGCGAGTGCTGGGAAAGTAGACGAACATTCAGTAGGTAACAAACACAAACGAGTGCTAGGGAAAGAAAACGAGCAACGAGCGAGCACAAATGCATACTGAGAAGTGCAGACGAGCAATCAACAAAGATGGGAACACATACGAGTGTTAGAACATGCATACGAGTATCCTGCGAAATGCCCTGATTGGCAACAATAATCCCGACTCTGCAGGGGAACCTGGTCAAGAGGCTTTGATGATGCCTAACTCTGACCGGGGAGATGAATGACGTTTTGTATCATCACATGGCCAAAATAGACTGGCAACTTCACTGGGGAATACTCCAATGACGGGAGTGAATCTCGATCATGAACTCTGTAGGGAAACGACCATCTTCAGACTTGGCTGGGGAGAGAATTCAGAAAATTTCAACTCTGTGGGGAGACAGGAATTCAACTGCTCGTTGGGGATAGCCCACTCTGACACCAAAGCCTCCAATTGGGGAAAAACCTCTTCGATCGGATTTTGAAGCTCTGCTGGGGATACCACCCTACACTGACTCAGTTGGGGAAAGTTCCATCTGAACTCTAATGGGGATAAAACACTTCATTCTCGTGAAGAACAAACACCACTTGGAGAAGACACCACCTTTGATTAGATTTGAAATTCTGCTAGGGATCTCACTGCTATATCTCAGCTGGGGAGCATTCTCTGCTTGGGGAAGTGCAACATTGTCCTGTAAAACCTATAATCACAGTATACACACAGGTGCCCTGGGGATTCGCATGGTATGATTTGTTCATCCATTGTCACCCCACACTCAAAGATAATTTTTTATTGTTTCCCTGCCATGTCAAATTATTTCAGAAAAAATAAACATGTTTCAAATGCAATGCTCTTTTTGCCAAAAATTCAGGACATTTTTGCAAACAAAGTAGACAAACACAACACAGTTTTATGACTGAATATTCATTCATTGAGTGGCCTCTGAATAGGCAAAGCTTTACATCAGGAAGCAACTACCTGGAAAGAGGTAGCTACCATAAAATTGAGGAAAGAAACTATCCTAATGGCAATGTACACGGCATTCCAATGAGTTTCCTTCTAGCTATGACCAACATGTCTTCAAGACTTTCTGTTCTTGCCTTTGCTTTCTAAAAAAGATGAGGGGACTAATTCCTATCCTTCTGATATTGTCAGACTGCACGAAACAGTGATTTGGTTCAGATTACCCAGATCGCAATTGTTCGCTTATTCCCTTTTTTGCGTGGATCTCCCTTTCAGGTTTTCAATCCACCGGGATACCCTTTTTTGCCTGAGCTGTCCAATGTGGCTTTTCAACTCAGCGGGTGTACATCTTTTCATTTATTTTCCCTAATTTTTACCCGAGCTTTTTATTCTGTTTTTAGCTCGCCGGGATGCCCTTTTCTTGCCTTGACTTTAATTCTGTTTTTGTGTCCAACGGGTCTATTTATGCGAAGTATTTTTTAACTGCATATGAGTTAACAGGAGACTGGAAATCATCTCCATCCATAGTAGTGAGCATCAACGCCCCACCTGAGAAAACTTTCTTCACTATGAATGGGCCTTCGTAGTTTGGGGTCCACTTGCCCCAGTGATCTGAACCTGGAGGAATGATCCTCTTGAGCACAAGCTCGCCTACTTGATACTCCCGAGTACGTACTCGTTGGTTGAATGCTCGCTTCATTCTCCTCTGATAAAGTTGACCATGACAGATAGCCGCTAATCTCTTTTCCTCAATTTGGCAAAACTGATTATATCAGGAACGTACCCACTCTGCCTCATCAAGCTTCACATCCATCATCATACACAATGAAGGAAATTCTACCTCAACAGGCAAGACTACCTCCATGCCATACACCAATGAGAAAGGAGTTTCCCCCGTTGATGTCCTGACTGACGTTCGGTACCCATGCAACGCGAATGGTAACATCTCATGCCAATATTTGTAAGTGACAACCATCTTCTGCACAATCTTCTTAATATTCTTGTTAGCTGCCTCTACCGCGCCATTCATCTTTGGCCGGTAAGGAGAAGAATTGTGATGTTGAATCTTGAAGTCCCGACACAACTCTGCCATCATCTTGTTGTTTAAGTTGGAACCATTATCAATAATGATTCGCTCGGGCACTCCGTATCTGCAAATGATGTCTCTTTTCAGAAATTTGGCTACCACTTGACGAGTGACATTGGCATAAGATGCTGCTTCAACCCATTTGGTGAAGTAATAAATAGCAACCAAGATGAAACGATGACCGTTTGAAGCAGTAGGCTCTATTTTCCCGATCATGTCAATGCCCCACATAGAAAAGGGCCAAGGAGATGACATGACGTTGAGCGGGCTAGGAGGAACGTGCACCTTGTCTGCATATATCTGGAACTTGTGTCTGTCGCTCCCAACAAGTGACACAGGATCAGATGAAGGTACAGACGCGAACGGTCGGCGAAGGGAACAGTGAGAACACACAGCCGTGAACTCACTGGAGATGAATAGAGTCGCCAGCTAGGCATTTTTATCCCGGAGGAGAGGCAATGCTGCATAAGCCTAGAAAAAGATATGGATAAGACGGTTTGCGAACCAGAGAGACTGAGAAAGGGGGTTGGTTACAACCTGGGAAGGTATTAGCACCCAGATTGTCCGCCGTACTCGACGGGATCCACGCTTAAAAGATTTGTGTTTTAAAGGGGTAGTGTCAGTGCAATCTGTGTATAAAATAGCTGGAAAAGAATGTACAGGTGTCAGTGTAAAGAAATGTGATGTGTATAAATGTACAGTGTCAGTGTAAGGAGAGAGTATGCTCATGACCATGAGGCTTAAAGAATGAAGCTGGAAAGAGGGGGAATATACAGAGACTTTTGTTCGATAACTGTTAAGTTATGCCTACGTATCCTCTCGTGCAATGAGGAAGTCAGAACACCGTAGTTCGACCCAAAGAGACTGAAAGGTGAATTGACTGGTGAACTGCTTGCTTGTCAATGCTCAAGTGTATGACCTGTCTGGCACAGATGCAAACTGTCTTGCATTAGACGGAAGAAGCGAGTTCTCGATTGTGAGTGAAGGTGATGAGAAAAGAATCCCGAAGGAGACGATTATTGTTTGTTTTTGAGTTTTCAGTCTTTTATTGCTTTTGAAGTTTGTCATAAGATAATGAGCTTAAGCCTAAACCAATGGATTTAGTAAACTCATCACATCTTCCCTCTGATCAGGGGTAATGAGAGTACCTTAAGTGTGAAGTCAGATTCTCACACTTAATCACCTTTGATGCAGGGTTAAGGTCATTAACCTACTTGTGATTATTTAGATGTTTTTTGTGATTTTTGTTTAGTGTTAAGTAATGAGGTTAAGCCATAATCAAGGATTAAACAGACTCATTACACCATCCTAAAAGAAGGATAATAGATGAGAATGTTTAAGCTGAGGAAAACTCCTCAACTTAATCCATGATTAGGGATTAAACCCATGACAAAACAAGCCTTTATCAAGTGGATTTTAGATTAATGATAAGATGATGAAGTGATTTTTATGATTTGTAAGACAACTTGAGGGGGACTTGTCCATTAACACTAGGGTTAGTCCTTCTTAACCACTTAAGGAAGAATTAGAACCCTAATGCAAGGCCCAAGTTACAAGTGTGATGTCTTGATGATTATTAAGTGAATTGATTAAGAGATTTAAACACATTAAGGGTTTAACACTTAGGATTAAAGTTATACACTCCATCCTAATAGAAGGATGCAGGCATAAGTTTAATCACAAAGCCTTAAAGCCTTTAGGGTTTAGTCCCTGATTATGAGGTGAGGAGAGAAGACTCAAGGAGACACAAAGGTAAAAACTATGAGGGGAGACTAATCAAAACCCTAATTCATTGTCATACTTGGTTGGTCCTAAGGTTTGTGAGGTTTGCAAGAACAATCTTCAGAGGAGCCACCAGGAAACAGATGGACAAGATCAAGAGAAGCAAAGTGACTTGCTTCATTCAAGAAGTCAAGTCACTTGAAGAAAGAAAATGGGAGGAAGAAGAATGAGCAAGCTCAAACTCAAACACATATAAGAATGCAGCAATGGGTGCAAGAGAGATGAGAAGAAAAGGTATGAGAAGTGAAGGCAAATTCACTTCTCAAGTTCACTTACCACCTGAAATGTTAGAAAGAAATGCAATGCAATGCAAGATGAGATGAAATGATATGATGCTAAGCAAAACCAGAAGCATGTTGATGATGATTATGATGTTATGAGGTGCTGCAAACATGAGGCAAGACAATGGAGATGTTCATATAAGACCATGAATGCACATGATGCAAGCTAAGGAACATGGACAAGCATGAAATGTTATGAAGCATACAAGGCAAATGGCATGGCAAAGATGTAATGCAATGATCAATGGTGCTTCATACATGTCTTAAGATGTCAAATGAACCATAAAAATGCACAAAATGCAATGGCAAGCCAACTTATGCAAAAGAATGCAAGAAGGATGCAAGAGAAAGCCCAAATTAGGGTTCATGGATCAAACATCAAGCACAAACCAAAAACAGAAGCAAACCTCATGATAAAAAATGGAAAATGGCACCCAAAGAAACCCTAGGCCTATGATGAACCACTGCCCCAAAGGGGAGCTCTCAACTCTCAACCAAACTCAAGTTATGAATTTTGCAAGTTTTTTAGGGTTTTTAAGGGTTCTTAACAAAAGAAATGCCAATCAATTAGGAAATGCAAGAACAATTCATGGCCTTTTTATCTTTGAAAATACATGCTAAACTCAACACAAAGCAAAAAGAATCAATGTCTCAACCTTCACCAAAAGGCAGAAATGAATTTTCAAACATATGATCAAAATAATGCACAAAATATGATTTAATTCCATGAAAAATTCTTAAAATGCATCAAGATCAAAAAAGAAATTTGGTTTGAAGGTTGGACAATGTTTCTAAATGTCTTAGAACATTTCATGAATTTTTTTGAAATTTTTAAATACCTAAAAGTATTTTTAATTAATTAATTCCCATTAATCAATTAAAAATAACCTTTTAAATATTTAAAAATACTTTTTTATATGATAAAAATAAAACAAAAATATTTTTGGGTCTTAAAAATTAATAAAACTTTAAAGAAAAAGTTTCATAATTTTTAAGGATTTTTTGCTATTTTAAATTAATTATGCAAAACAAATGAAAAAGAAAAGAAAATAAATGAATTAATTCTGAATTAATGGAAAGTAATCAAATCCTATGGTGGATATTTAAACTGGCCAGCGCGCGCTTTGACTCCCCGCCACATCTCACGGTCCAGATTCAAACTTGCTAATCACCCTGATTAAACCCTAATTGTGCCCTAATGACAATCAGGCGACCGGAACAGTGTTCCGGTCGTCTTCTCCGGCCAAACTCAAAACCAATCTCTCTCCCTAGGCCATTTTAAGGGCTCTAAACCTCCAGAAATCATCTACCACTCACCCTAAACACGAATTCAGCAACAAATCACATTTAAACTCACACATAAACAAGAATCGAAGCAATGAAAAATTTAGGTCAAACTTTCAGACGACCAATACATGCTCATTTCTGGCTCATTTTCAAAAGTAAAGAGATCCCAAAGATCAGTGTAACATGCACAACATGATTTTAACAAGAGAAAAGAGTTCTGGAAAAAAAGTTCATGGAGTCACCTGAGGTTGAACTTCTGATTCAAGAACTTTCTGGACGATTCTTTGGCTCAGTCTGGTCCCAATGACCCCCCCTTGAAGCTTTGGATGCTTAGTTGGAGTCTAAACAACCTCCTGAGTGAGTTTGCAACAGCTCTGACCAAGGGTGGATGAAAATCGTATTTGAGATATAGGGTGTTTCAGGCCAAAACAAAGGGTGGTTTCTGGTTAGTGAGATGAGTAGAGATTGTTGGTGGAGTTTGTTTAAGCATTCATGGCTTGTGGAGAGAGATTCGATGGAAAATGCAGTGTGAGGGGAAGAATGGCAAAGCTCAGGTCAGGCTTGTTTCAGGCTTGAGCTTTGGTGGTTTTAGGCCTATGGGATGTGTGGAGTTGGGTGATGAAGAAAGCTTGAGTGTTTCTTGGCTGTGGAAGCAGATTCGATAGTTTTTGCAATGTGGAGGGATTTTGTGTATGTTGTGAATGAGAGTGCTTCAGCCTTGGCTTGTGTTATGTTCAACTTGCAAATTGAAATCATAAACAATTCTGATTGGCTGGCTGATGTGACTTGTGCTTTATGGATTGGTAGATCACTTTTTGCTCAAAAACCACTTTTGTGTAAGATAGGGCATGGCTCCAAATCTAGGCAAGGACAAAGCATGGCTGGCGCAGCAAAAGGTGAGGGAGAGGCTAGCCAAAGTCAGCTTCCAATGCACCAAGTTGTAGGAAGTGATCATGAGTGTTTTGCAAGTTGGTTGGCTTATGTTTCACATGTGATCCTTTGCATAACCAAACATGAAACCAAGGGCAAACTTAGTTCAAATCTGATTTTTGTAACTTAGAGAAAGTTCACATGCTGATTTGAGATGAATTAGAGGCTGCAATGTGTTTTTTTCCCAAGACTTTGCAAAATTTCCACTTGATGCATAACTTGAAAATAAGTGATTTTTGGCAACTTTGCATGGTCATAACTTTTGATCCAAGAAGCATTTGATCATGTTCTTGTACTTTTTGAAAAGGGAAAGATGAGATCTACAACTTTCATGACCAAAGTTTTTCCATTTGAAGCCTTTTTGGATCATGAATCAAGGCTTGAAAAATGACCTAAAATGATGCATTCTTGAAAAAGTCAACTATGCCCAAAAAGTCAACATTTGCAAAAGCTCCAAATTCTTGATTTTTATGAACTTCAACCTTCTTCCATGATCAAATAAAGATCATATACACTCAAAATGATGAAGATCAACCATTGGTTGGGTCATTGGGGGCCTCAGATGCCCTGATTTTGCACTGACTTGTCTGAAAAGTCAACTCTTGATCATGTGACCTCCCCATGGAATTTCTTCATGAAAATTGATATGCATACTCCCTATACCATATAGAGACCAATGGAAATAAGAATGACCTAAAAAAAGAGTGTTATGGCCTCTGAAACCAAAACCCTAATTTTAGGTCAACTGTGCAGTTCATCCTGGCTCTGCATCCACTCAAACCCTAGTTCTTGTGATTCCTCTGCAATTTTGACTTTGAGGAGATGAAATATGATATAAGAACACACATGGACCACTTTGAGTTGATTGGTGGCCTTTGGGGTGGCTCAAGAAGTTCTGGGATTGCTCAGATCACAAACCCTAGATGCAGATGACTTAGAACCTATGCAGTGAATCAAAAATGTGGTATGAGATGTTATGACTGTGTTTATGCATATGAGAATGATCACAAGCCATGGTGTGAATGGGTGAGGGCAAATTTGGGGTGTTTACAGCTGCCCCTATTCAAACATGAGTTAGCTGTGCAGGATGTAAGCGACAGCTTAACAGGCGAACAAGATAACTTGTGGTTGAATACCAAAGACAATCCAAAATTTGCACTCACAGAATGAAGAAGAAAAGGGATATAGATCGTAAAAAGAAAATAAAGTATATTGTAAAGTGGGGGCGACGGAGGACGACCGTCAAGCAGAGGACGACTGCTGGGTAAAGAGCAATGACGGGGACGGCCGACATGCTGGGGAAAGCGCTGAAAATAAAGCAATGACGGGGATGGCCGACATGCTGGGGATAAAAGGTAAAGCCAAGACGGGGACGGCCGACTGGCTGGGGAAAATAAGATATTATGATGGGGACGGCCATCAAGGTAAAGCTGTAAAGTTCTCTGGGGATTAATGAAACATGACGGGGACGGCCATCAAGTTCGTAAAGGTCAAGTAACCCACGATGGGGACGGCCATCGGGCTAAAAAAGGAAAAGGGACCACGGCGGGGACGGCCATCGGGTTAAAGAATAAATGAAATAAACAGATGATGGGGTACGGCCATCAAAAGTGAAGGACGATCACCTAGCAGGGGACGGCTGCTCTGTTGGGGATAAAGGAAAATATGATGGGGACGGCCATCAAAGGTGGAGGACGACCACCTGGCAGGGTACGGCTGCCGAAAATATCAACGATGGGGACGACCATCGGATAGAAAAGGTCAACGATGGGGACGACCATCGGACGAGCATGATGGAGGACGACCATCAAGAAGTGGAGGACGACCACTCAGCAGGGTACGGCTGCTCTCGAGGTTTCTCATGACATAGGACGAATGTCAGATAACCAAAATCAACAATGGGGACGGCCATTGGATAAAGTGATGAAGGACGATCATCAAAAGGTGGAGGACGACCACCTAGCAGGGGACGACTGCTAAAATCAACGATGGGGACGGCCATCGGACGAGCATGATGGAGGACGACCATCAAGAAGTGGAGGACGACCACTCAGCAGGGTACGGCTGCTCTCAGGGTTATCATAACACAGGACGAGTGTTAGATAAAAAGAAAAAATTGTTTTGTTGGCGATCTACTGTGGAGATAGTAAACACGGACGAGCGTTTACATCCAAGAAACAAAAGGTATAAGTGTTTGGTATTGTGTATAGATTAAAGATGCGGACGAGCATCCTTAAGACTACGATACGGACGAGTATCATGTAGAAACAAACTGACACATGTTCAGAGATGATGATACGGACGAGTATCAACTGGTTAACAAGGAACACGGACGAGTGTTGCATCTGAAAGGACTCTTCTGGGGAAAAGTAGATACGGACGAGTATCTATATCCAAGAAGACATAAGTGTTTGACACGGTGTATGGATTAAGGATGCGGACGAGCATCCCTAAGACTATGATACGGACGAGTATCATGTAGAAACAAACACTAGACGCAATGTTCTGAGATGATGATACGGACGAGTATCAACTGGTTAACAAAGAACAAGGACTACTGTTGAATCTGTGGGGATAGTGATGATGTGTACAAGATACGGACGAGTATCTGTATAAGTGTACCATGAGTAGTAAGTGTTGTATTGTATAGATGAGTGTTTTTAACTGCCGGGGAGAGTGACACGGACGGGTGTCAAGAGGAGAAAAGTATAATATAAACATGTATATGGGCGACTGCGCTGGGGATATGACACGGGCGGGTGTCAAGAAAGTGTATGTATAGGTATATGTGGGTGCAAAGAGGATGTCTTTGGCTTTCTGCTGGTGATTTGACACGGACGGGTGTCAGGAGGTATCTGTAATGCGGGTGATTTTGTTTGTAGAGAAAGTTCAGGCGACTTTACTGGGGAGTGATGACACGGACAGGTGCCAAAGGGTGTATACGGTGTTTGTGATTGTGAGGCAGCTGCTTTTGCTGGGACTCTGGTGGGGACTCTGGGGGAAAGTAATCTGTATTCACAAGCGTTTAATTCACAACATGACTTATGATTATGCTATGCATTTGACTTTTGCCGTAATGCTCCGTATTAGACGGAATGCTACGCTCTGGGGGGGGGGGTGAATATGATGCGGATGCCATGATTATGCAAAGAGGCACCGATCCAGGATTCGGATCCCGTTGTTGCGAAGATCTCTGGTTGATCTGCTTGAAGTGAACATCCCAGCTGGGGATGAGATCATTGGTAGATCTAATGATATATCTGCTTGGGGATATATGTCACTGGTTGACATGACCTTGATAAAACGGGACCCAGCTGGGGTTTGCAGAAGCTTTCTGTGACTTCTTCGTGCATTGCTCTTCTGGATAGAGGCTGAAGCTCTGTGGGGAGATGATTCCCTGATTTCTGCACTCTGCTGAGGAAGAATAGCAACTCGGCTGGGGAAGTGAGAAGCAACTCAGCTGGGGAAGTGAGAGGCAACTCAGCTGGGGAGGTGAGAGGCAACTCAACTGGGGATATAGCATCCTGTTTGTTGATTTGACAACTTTGCTGGGGAAGGCAATGGGGAGCTACTCAGCTGGGGAAAGAGCATTTCAGATGCTGAGATTGAGTGTATGCTGATTCGGCAGCTCCGCTGGGGAAATGGGCACCTTCTAGTGCCATGTGGAAGATAGACCAAGTGGATAATGATTCGCCTACCTGCTGAGACGTAACCTGCATGCCCCAGGTTGCGTTCTGGATACCTGCAATCCTGCAAAGATAATGGAACGTACAAAAGGTCCCGAGGTATCCCTTACTGGATTCCGTCATAGGAGTTAAGTACTTTCGAGAATAATCACATTCCCTGTAAGCATGTGTTTTTATTTTAGAGAAAGGCATCTGTACTTATGCAATTGTATTTTTGGAGATATCAGACAACTCCTTGCAAAACGTAAATGTAAAAGACGAAACATGACTGAAAATCTGATTTTATTAATTCATGTGCCCTGAATTGGCAAGATACAGTCAAAGAAACATATCTCCTGAAATGAGGAGTTTGTTACAAATTGAGAAACAAAGTGTTGGCAGTGTTGATGACGCTTTGAGGAGCTTCCTCTCCTGCTATGACTCGTATGACAATGACGTTCTTCTCGTCTTGCTTTCTGGAGAAAGTTGATTCTGATCGGAGCTTGATTCTGTCAAAACTTTCCAAGTTGTAAGTGATACGGACGAATTCAGAGTGCAGTTGTTCGCTTATTCCCTTATTTTGCATGGATCGCCCTTTCGGGTTTTCAATCCATCGGGATACCCATTTTTGCCTGAGCTGTCCAATGCGGCTTTTCAGCTCAGCGGGTGTACATTTTTTATTTATTTCCCTTATTTTTGCCCGAGTCTTTTATTCTGTTTTTGACTCGCCGGGATGCCCTATTTTTGTCCGGACTTACATTCTGTTTTTATGTCCAGCGGGTCATTTTACACGAAGTATTTTTTAACTGCATCTGAATTCACAGGGGATGGAAAATCTTCACCATCCATGGTGCTGAGCATCAGTGCTCCACCAGAGAAAACTTTCTTGACGACGAATGGTCCTTCGTAATTTGGAGTCCATTTGCCCCTGTGGTCTGTATGAGGAGGGAGGATTCTTTTCAGCACAAGATCTCCCACTTGGTACTCTCGATGCCTGACTTTCTGATCGAAGGCCCTCTTCATTCTCTTCTGATATAACTGCCCATGGCAGATTGCAGCCAATCTCTTCTCTTCGATCAGACTCAGTTGCTCGTATCGGGACCGAACCCATTCTGCTTCACTCAGTTTGACATCCATTAATACCCGCAGCGAGGGTAATTCAACTTCAACTGGTAGGACTGCTTCCATACCATACACAAGCTGATACGGTGTTGCCCCAGTGGATGTCCTGATTGATGTGCGGTACCCATGTAAGGCAAATGGTAGCATTTCGTGCCAGTCTCTGTAGGTGACTACCATCTTTTGCACAATCTTCTTAATATTCTTATTTGCCGCCTCTACAGCGCCATTCATCTTTGGCCTGTAAGGAGAAGAATTGTGATGTTGGATCTTGAAGTCCCGGCATAATTCTGCCATCATTTTATTGTTTAGGTTGGACCCATTATCAGTAATGATTCGCTCGGGCACTCCATACCGACAGATGATATCTCTTTTTAGGAATCGGGCTACCACTTGCCTTGTGACATTTGCATATGAGACTGCTTCAACCCACTTCGTGAAATAATCGATGGCGACCAGGATGAATCTGTGGCCGTTTGAAGCAGTCGGCTCAATCTTGCCAATCATATCAATGCCCCACATGGCAAAGGGCCATGGTGAAGACATGATGTTCAAAGGATTCGGAGGCACATGCACTTTATCTGCGTAGATCTGGCATTTGTGACATTTCCTGGCATAGGCACAACAGTCTGCATCCATTGTGATCCAATAATAGCCTGATCTTAACAACTTCTTAGCCATGGCATGCCCTCCAGCATGGGTACCAAAAGAGCCTTCATGCACTTCATGCATCAGTAGATCTGCTTCCGTCTTGTCAACACATCTGAGGAGTACCATGTCAAAGTTCCTCTTGTATAAAGATCCATCAGTATTCAGAAAGAAACTCCCAGCAAGCCTTCTTAAAGTCTTCTTATCATTGGAAGATGCCCCAGGTGGGTATGTCTGATCCTCCAAGAAGCACTTGATGTCGTGGAACCAGGGCTTATCATCTTTGGCAATATCTGCCGCAAATACATATGCTGGTCTATCAAGTCTCGATACTGAAATCTGAGGTACAAAGTTAGCAGTCTGAACTTTGATCATGGACGAAATGGTAGCCAAGGCATCCGCAAACTGATTCTCGTCCCGAGGGATATACTCAAGTTTGACTGTTGTGAAGAAAGTCAATAACCTTCTTGTATAGTCCCTGTAAGGTATCAGATGATCTTGGTGTGTGTACCATTTTCCATTGGTCTGATTGATTACCAAAGCTGAATCTCCGAATACGGTCAATGTTTTGATCCTGAGGTCAATGGCTTCCTCAAGACCCATAATGCAAGCTTCGTATTCAGCTTCGTTGTTAGTGCAGTTGAAAGCGAGTTTTGCCGAGAAAGGCATGTGAACTCCTTTGGGTGTAATGAGTACTGCACCAACACCACGGCCATTCATGTTAACAGCCCCGTCAAACATCATGGTCCATTCTTCTTCTGGGTCGGGCCCTTCAGTGTGAATAGGCTCTTCATGATCTTTTGATTTAATGAACATGATGTCTTCATCAGGGAAGTCAAACCTCATTGGCTGGTAATCGTCAATGGGTTGCTCAGCAAGATATTCAGATAGTACACTGCCCTTGATGGCTTTCTGAGATGTGTACTGTATGTCGTATTCTGTGAGAATCATCTGCCATCTTGCAACCCGTCCGGTAAGAGCTGGCTTCTCGAATATGTACTTGACTGGGTCCATTTTTAAGATTAACAAGGTAGTGTGGGTCAACATATACTGCCTTAGTCGGCGAGCAGCCCACGCTAAAGCACAGCAAGTTTTCTCGAGCAGTGAATAACGTTGTTCACAGTCGGTAAACTTTTTGCTTAGGTAGTAAATTGCATACTCTTTTCGACCAGACTCGTCATGCTGGCCCAGCACGCACCCCATTGACTCTTCTAATACTGTCAAGTACATGATTAGAGGTCTTCCTTCAACTGGAGGCATAAGGATTGGAGGTTCTTGCAGATATTCTTTGATCTTGTCAAAAGCCCTTTGGCAATCTTCGTTCCACCTGACCGTTTGTTCCTTTCTTAACAGCTTGAACAAGGGCTCGCAGGTTGCTGTGAGGTGAGATATGAACCGTGAAATGTAGTTCAATCTACCCAAGAACCCTCGAACTTCTTTCTCAGTTTTCGGTGCAGGCATCTCTTGGATGGCTTTGACTTTATCAGGGTCAACCTCAATCCCTTTCTCGCTTACAATAAAGCCCAGCAGTTTACCGGATCGCACCCCGAATGTGCATTTGTTGGGGTTCAGCTTCAGTTGATACTTTCTCAGACGCTTGAACAACTTCAGCAAATTCACCAGGTGATCTTCTTCTGTAAGGGACTTGGCGATCATGTCATCCACATAACATTCTATTTCTTTATGGATCATATCATGGAATAATGTCACCATAGCCCGTTGATATGTGGCACCAGCGTTCTTCAATCCGAATGGCATCACTTTGTAACAAAACGTGCCCCAAGGTGTGATGAATGTGGTCTTCTCCATGTCTTCAGGCGACATCTTGATCTGATTGTATCCCGAAAATCCATCCATGAAGGAGAATACCGAGAACTGAGCCGTGTTATCCACCAATACATCAATGTGAGGTAATGGGAAGTCATCTTTCGGGCTGGCTCTGTTCAGATCCCGGTAGTCAACACACATTCTTACTTTGCCGTCCTTCTTTGGCACAGGTACTATGTTAGCAACCCATGGCGGGTAACTTGTCACAGCAAGGAATCCGGCATCCCATTGCTTTTGTACCTCCTCTTTGATCTTCATAGCCATGTCTGGACGAGTACGGCGCAGCTTTTGTTTGACTGGAGGGCACTCTTCTCTCAAAGGCAACTTGTGCACAACAATATCGGTATCCAACCCTGGCATGTCTTGATACGACCAAGCAAACACATCCACATACTCTTGAAGTAGATCTATTAGTTGCTTCTTCACTGAGTCTTGCAGGCAGGCCCCGATCTTGACTTCTTTCACATTTTCCTCTGTACCAAGATTGATCACTTCAACCTCCTCCTGGTGAGGGGTAATGACCCTTTCCTCTTGTCTTAACAACCTGGCTAGTTCTTCAGGAAGCTCGTATTCTTCTTCAACCCCTTCTTCAGCTTGATTGATCGGATTGTCAAAGTCATACGATGTCATAGCCGTGCTGTTGTTGGTGCTGTCAGGAAGGCACTCTCTGCAAGGGTTTAATTGGTTCATTTTAGTGATCTGATTTTAGTCTTATTTAGAAAAGTGAAATGAAGTTGTCATTTTGAAAAACACTGCCATTTATTTTTGTACAAAAAGAAAAATGGAAAAACAGTGAACATAAAAGAAAAAGACTTGTTTGCAAAAAGATCGTCTGATATTTCATTACTTTAATCTCGTTTGCACAAAAGTACAGATGGCCCTGATTACAAAATGAGTCTTGTCATCTTGGGCAAGATGCAAGACTTTGATGCATGCTTATAAAAAATACAGGAAATAATAATTACTCTGCTCGAGTAACACTTATAATTCCCTGGGAAGACCAGTTCGAGACACTGCTCCCCGGGATCTTCGGACGAATCCAAATCTCCAGGTTGCGCTCCTCTTCCAGCTCGTCTTCCAGACAGTTGATAGCATCGGGGATAAGCATTCCCCCACTGACAAAACCAGGCTCTCCAGCAGCCTTCACTTGATGTTGAGTTGGTCTGTAACCCAACCCAAATTTGTCCTTCTTCTCCTCCACAGCTAAGACCTTGCCCCAACCTAGGGCCGTTCCTTCCTCAACAACCTTCCGGGCTTGTTGGTATGACGACATGGAGATCCCCGAAACAGCAGATGCTTCATTTACATTCAAGGCTTCAAAACCTTGGCTCATTGTTTCATGGATCTCTCCATCCATTTCAATGTACTTGTAGGTTGCCAGGTGGCTGACAAAAATGTCCTCCTCTCCACAGATTGTGACAACTTGACCTTCCCACTCAAATTTTAACTTTTGGTGAAGGGTAGACGTTATTGCGCCAGCGGCGTGGATCCAGGGTCTACCCAACAAACAGCTGTAGGCGGGCTGAATGTCCATCACATAAAAGATAGTTTTAAAAGTCTGTGGGCCAATTGTCACTGGCAGCTCGATCTCTCCCAGAACCGATCTCTTTGAACCATCAAAGGCTCTTACCACCAGGTTGCTGGGTCTCAATGCCAATCCATCATATTCTAACTTCACCAGAGCCTTCTTTGGTAAGACATTCAGGGAAGAACCTGTGTCCACCAGCACATGAGAAAGGACAGCTCCTTTGCATTCCAGGGTTATGTGCAAGGCTTTGTTGTGATTGCGGCCATCCGCTGTCAAGTCAGAATTGGTAAACCCTAGCCCATTGCTAGCAGTAACATTTCCAACCACGGTTTCCAATTGGTTGACAGTAATCTCCTCAGGCACGTAAGCTGCGTGCAGGACTTTAAGTAGTGCATTCCGATGGGCTTCGGAGCACATGAGCAGTGAGAGGATGGAGATTTTGGATGGCGTCTGGTGAAGTTGATCCACAATTTTATAGTCACTCTTTTTGATGATCCGCATAAACTCATCAACTTCCTGATCAAATGGAGTCTTCAGGGCTTCTTTGGCAGCTGGATCTTCCTACACCGGGCCTTTTCCTTTTGCCTTGGCAGCAGCTTCTGCTTCGGCAGTAGGTCTTTGGACTTGTGAAGAAAAGAGACGTCCGCTTCGGGTGAAGCCTCCGCCTCCGCCCACATTATCAATTTGTGGTGCAGGTGCTGATGTTTCAAGAGTGATTCTTTTTCCTTCGCAATACAGGTCAGAGCCATAGTGCCAAGGGATGGCCCTATCGCTTTCATATGGTACAGGTCCAGGCACCGTGACGGTAACTGGACTAATTGCTGCTGCTGAAGGGACTGTTATTGTTTGTGGATCATAAAAGATTGTGACTGGTGCTCTAGTGGGAACAGCACCTTCTGAATGGTAGGCGGAGTTATTTTCTGGATCGTAGAATATGGTAACTGTGGAGACATCTTCATGATTGTTTGCTGGTGTTGTAGGAGGTTCCGTTGGAAGGACTGTTGCTGTTGTTGATGGAGAGTCGAAATGGAATGAAGCTGATGTGGTAGCAGGAGAAACTGTCGAAGTCTGATCACTTGGAAGGACAGGTGAAGTATTTGTTGATGGTGCTGATGAATCATCGGGAACAATAGTTGCTGTATTTGTAGGAGGGTCTGAAACTGTCGTTGATGAAGTTGCTTGAGTTGCCGGAAACGATGTAGTGATCTGCAGTAGGCCATTCTGAATAAGGCTGTCAATGCCGTTCCTCAAGTCTTCACACCCATTCCAAGAAATATTGCAGTAGGGGCACCCTAGTTCACACCCCGGAAATATATTGTTTTCACGGAGTTGAGCTTTGATTTCCACCAATGGCGTCCTGATCTGATCCACACTAGTTATCAAATAAGACGGTTGGTCTTCTTCAATAGCATTAATACGGGGACCACCATGGTGTGGCATTGGGTTTTTGTTGACATTGGGCGGAGGCGCAAAATTCAAAGCCTTGGAGTCTACCAAGTCTTGTACCTTCATATGCAGAGCCCTGCATTTTTCTGTACTGTGACCAGGTGCGTTTGAATGGAAAGCACACCTAGCATTGGGGTCATAGTTTCTTGGTAGACTGTTGGGATCCGGAGGTGCCAACGTTCTTAGCTCAACTAGGTTGAGTTTCAGAAGCTGTGGCAGCAGGGCAGCATACGGCATTGGGATCGGGTCGATCACTCGGTTAGCTTGGGATGGTCTTTGTTGGAATGGCCTCTGTTGATTGTTGTTGTTAGAGTTGTTGTTGTAGTTATTTCTTGGAGGATATTGATTCTGATGATACTGAGGTTGTTGTTGGAAATTTTGTTGAGGAGGTTGATAGACCGGCTGAGGATGAGCTGGAGCAGGGATTGTGACTGCTGCTATTGTTCCGGGAACATAATGGGGCCTGCCCCTGTTGGTGTGAATGGCATTGGTCTCGCCAGTTCTTCTCGGGCCTGCAAAAGGCTTTCTTGTACCACTGGACGAGCTTGCACCATTATCAGATATCTTACCCATTTTTAACAGGCTTTCAATTCTCTCCCCAGCTATGACAACATCTGCGAAGCTAGTGGAAGAGAAAGCAGCCAACCTGTCAATATAGGTTCCCTGAAGAGTGTTCATAAACATGTCTGCCATTTCTCTCTCAGACATTGGGGGTTGAACGGCAGCAGCCAATTGCCTCCATCTTTGGGCGTATTCTCGGAAACTTTCCCTTGACGACTGTGACATTCCCATTAGGAGAGTCCTGTTGGGTGCCATATCCAGATTATACTGATACTGTCTGATGAAGGCCTCTGCCAGGTCCTTCCAGCATCTTACAGTTGCTCTTGTCAAATGGGAATACCACTCCCTTGATGCTCCAGTCAAACTATCCTCAAAATAGAACATCCACAATTTTTCATCCATTGTATAGGCCTTCAGCCTTCCCAGAAATGATTGTAGGTGAGTCCGGGGGCATGAAGTCCCATTATACTTTTCAAAACATGGAGGCTTGAACTTGTGGGGAATCCTAACCCCGTCTACCAGCCCCATGTCCATGACGTCGAAGCCCAAAGAGTTTTGAGATTCTAGGGACCTCAACTTCTCAGCTATTTCTTCCAATCTCCTGTCATAAGTTTCCTCTCCAGCACCCATTACTGTAAATTGGTCCTCCTGAGGATCTTCTTGAAGTACTCTGGCTGCAGTAGCTGTTCCTTGAATGTTTACAGGAACATTGGTCTCAGGATGTAGATGTGGACCAAACACAGGGGGGTTAACATGTGGTTGCACCCTTTCATTATTACTGGTGCCTGCAGTTCCTACATGAGGCTCCTCTTGATTTTGCCTCTCCACCATGGCCCTCAGTCTCTCCTGGCTCTGAGCCATGTTGTTCATAACCTCCATGAACTGCGTCATTTGTGTTCTCATCTCCAATCTTTCATTGGCTAGCTGATTTCTGACATCAGCAAGATCTTGTTGAACTTGATCCATTTGGATTCCCGGAAGGTTGTTTCTAGTTGGGTACCTGTGTGGCCTGTTGAGGGGAAATAACCGGCGGCGAGCAATAATTCCTGAGATTCACAACAGAGGTTAGCAACAACAAAACAAAAACCTACAAAACAAACAAAAGGGTTAGCATGCAATGCAGTTATGCTTATTTGTTCTCAAGGTATCCGGTTTGGCCTTCAGTTTTGACCCTTCCAGACCCTTGAAGATGATGCTGTTGAAGGTGCTTTTGAAGTGACTCCGATAGAAGCCAACACAAATATATTACAAAAGGGTAAAATAACACAATTTGTTCAATTTACAACACAAGCCCTCAAAGGGGTCAAAATACACCATAAAAGCAAAAGTACATGGAATAGGAACAACAACAAGCAAATGATCAAACTCCAAGGCCAAACTCATCCTCACGAACTTCCTTGAGAAGTGCTTCGGTCACAGGATCAGCCGGACGCTCCGTGAGACTTCTGATGAGAAGGTTTCTTGTTGCAACAGCTGCAGTCAATTTCTTGCTCTGACTTTGGTCCTTAGACCTCTTCAATCCTGCTTTGATTTTCAGCTCTGATATTTCTTCCTGGGCTGCTGCCAGGGCCTTTTCCATCTGCTCCATCTTGTCTTGAGCTCTCCTGTCTTCTAGAGTACGGGCCTCAGTGATCCGGACCCACCTGGCCTGACTCTCTTTCAAATACAAGTCTGTTCTTGCTCTTTGGAACTGGGCTTCTTTACAAGCATTCTTCAGAATCTGCTCACCAGCTTTAGACTTGTTGATATACTCCCCAGACTTCTCAATCTTGGTCAAGTGTTCCACCCTCAATTTCTCCAATCTCTCCATCTCCCTCACACCTTCACTCCTCTCCCTGAGGGTCTTCTGCAAGGCTTGAGTTAACTTCTCATTTCTTTCCTTCAAACTCTCAAACTCCTCCAAACTGATAGTGGCAGGGGGTGGTGCTGAAGATGACTCAGGCATGTCTTCTATGGTAAAGGGCATTCCAGAGAATCGAGCCCTAGCATGGGACCACTCATAATATTGGGCTGATGCCACATTATTGCACTTCCCCAGAATGGTGATTCCCTTGGTTTGAACATGATCCCAGGCCCAGGCAGCCTGCCTAACAACAGTCAAACTAATCTTGTTCTCACAGTAGAGGGTCTCCACCAAATCCTGTACCTTAGGAGTGTGGACCAGTGCATAGCCTAATTGCCTTCTGAATAGCAGAGGGTTGTAGTTGATACTTCCCTTAACTCCTATCAGAGGCACATTGGGGAAGTGCCCACAGCTGGTGATCATATCTCTGCCCTTGGTGCTCTGAGTACACCATCTGATATCTGCTGAAGTTAGGACAGTGAGTCTCTTAGCCCAGTTGCTTTGCTGATGAGGATTGAGAAATGCATCTGTCCTGGGTAGATGCCTGAGGAGCCAAGTATGGAATAATGGTGCACAAATCCTCACTAGTCTCCCCCTCTGCTTCTCATTTCTCTGATGTACTGAGTAATAGAGATCACCCAGTAAAGTTGGCACTGGATTCTTCAAGATGAACAAGTGGATTGCATTTTTGCTGATGAATCGAGGCTCATCTGCAAACAGCACAATTCCATATACACTTAAGGCCAACAAAGCACAAACAGCTTTCCACTCCCCCAAAGAGGCCTTCAAACTAGCTTGAGAAATCAGGAAGTCTAGATGAAATCCAAGGATCCCAGCTTTAGAGGTTAAGTGTTGTTCAATCAATACAGGTTCCAAGTGCAAAGCTTTTGCTATCTCTCCATTGCTGGGAAAGACCATTTCAGGGTTGAAAGGGATTTCTCTTTTGATAGGCAAACCAACCAAATATGAGTATTCTTCCAAAAGAGGACCCAACTGAAAGTCTTGAAAGGTGAAACATCTCAATGGGGGATCATAAAACTGAATGCAGGTGTGGATGAGGCTCCTCTGTGAAGGGTCCAGATCCATAACCATGTCCAGTATATCTCCATAGCTTTCCCTGAACAAGGGTATGTGATCTGGAGTGATCAAGGTTTGGATACTCCTGATGTCTGACAAGTCTGGTTGGAAGAAATGATAGGTGATATTGCTTTTCTTTGGAGCCATGATGCTGAAGACTGAGTAGAGTGCTTGATGAAGATGCTGAAAGAATGGGCCACTGATTGGCTGGTGCAAGTAACTGAAGTATATAGCTGACAAACTGAAGCAAGTGCTGGTGGAGGTAGGTCAATACTGCAGATGGGGTCAAAACCAAAACCAGAAGGAAGTGGATACCCTGAAACACAAATAAGCAAATGTTAATATGATGCAATGAGTATGTATGCAAATGAAATGCAAGGGTTTGTGACTGAGCCGGATCTGATTAACTGCCTTGGTATAGATCCATGTGTGTTCAAGAATTCCAGATGGAGGTCTATAAATCCGGTAACCAGGGTAGGGGGACTCAAATAAAGAGCCACAAGTCCAGGGTTTTAGAATCACAAGAACTATCCAACATGGAGCATTCTTAACAAAGTCAAAGTAACAGGGTATTCTGAGGTCAAGGTACCTGCAAACCTGTAAACAGCCCAACCCCCTCACAGGTGGTGATCTAGAACAAGGATCCTCAGACTTGGATCAGTTATGAGAAGTGTAAACACTTCTAACCCGGAGGTACAGTGTTTACAATAACCATAACAATTCCTCCTCTAATTCACCTCAGTTTCTGAAGGTCAATACTAAAAGGTCATCCAGACTTAGCAGGCTTCCCAGATAGCCCTAGCATTGCAGGAAATCTGCAACACAGAGTTCTCAAGAAGAAACCCATATCTGAACCGTGTTTCATATTCCCGCACCAGACCGAAATGGAATGGGAAAGAATATGATTCACTCTAGCCTAGGTGTCACTCAGGTCCCAGGTATAGGACCTTAACTCTCAATGAAACACCCACCCACCAAAGAAAAACCAGATCCAGCCAGCACAGTATGACAGTATGAAAAATATAAAGCTATAAAGAAAGCAATAAACAAACTGTACATAAAGCAAAAATAAAACAAATATACAAACACAAATAGCATATAACACCCCAGTAAACACAAATCAAACCAAGCGCTAGGAGGAACCCACAAAAAGAACCAGAGACTCTGGTTGCGATATAGCCTCCCCAGCAGAGTCGCCAAGCTGTCGCTCCCAACAAGTGACACAGGATCAGATGAAGGTACAGACGCGAACGGTCGGCGAAGGGAACAGTGAGAACACACAGCCGTGAACTCACTGGAGATGAATAGAGTCGCCAGCTAGGCATTTTTATCCCGGAGGAGAGGCAATGCTACATAAGCCTAGAAAAAGATATGGATAAGACGGTTTGCGAACCAGAGAGACTGAGAAAGGGGGTTGGTTACAACCTGGGAAGGTATTAGCACCCAGATTGTCCGCCGTACTCGACGGGATCCACGCTTAAAAGATTTGTGTTTTAAAGGGGTAGTGTCAGTGCAATCTGTGTATAAAATAGCTGGAAAAGAATGTACAGGTGTCAGTGTAAAGAAATGTGATGTGTATAAATGTACAGTGTCAGTGTAAGGAGAGAGTATGCTCATGACCATGAGGCTTAAAGAATGAAGCTGGAAAGAGGGGGAATATACAGAGACTTTTGTTCGATAACTGTTAAGTTATGCCTACGTATCCTCTCGTGCAATGAGGAAGTCAGAACACCGTAGTTCGACCCAAAGAGACTGAAAGGTGAATTGACTGGTGAACTGCTTGCTTGTCAATGCTCAAGTGTATGACCTGTCTGGCACAGATGCAAACTGTCTTGCATTAGACGGAAAAAGCGAGTTCTCGATTGTGAGTGAAGGTGATGAGAAAAGAATCCCGAAGGAGACGATTATTGTTTGTTTTTGAGTTTTCAGTCTTTTATTGCTTTTGAAGTTTGTCATAAGATAATGAGCTTAAGCCTAAACCAATGGATTTAGTAAACTCATCACATCTTCCCTCTGATCAGGGGTAATGAGAGTACCTTAAGTGTGAAGTCAGATTCTCACACTTAATCACCTTTGATGCAGGGTTAAGGTCATTAACCTACTTGTGATTATTTAGATGTTTTTTGTGATTTTTGTTTAGTGTTAAGTAATGAGGTTAAGCCATAATCAAGGATTAAACAGACTCATTACACCATCCTAAAAGAAGGATAATAGATGAGAATGTTTAAGCTGAGGAAAACTCCTCAACTTAATCCATGATTAGGGATTAAACCCATGACAAAACAAGCCTTTATCAAGTGGATTTTAGATTAATGATAAGATGATGAAGTGATTTTTATGATTTGTAAGACAACTTGAGGGGGACTTGTCCATTAACACTAGGGTTAGTCCTTCTTAACCACTTAAGGAAGAATTAGAACCCTAATGCAAGGCCCAAGTTACAAGTGTGATGTCTTGATGATTATTAAGTGAATTGATTAGGAGATTTAAACACATTAAGGGTTTAACACTTAGGATTAAAGTTATACACTCCATCCTAATAGAAGGATGCAGGCATAAGTTTAATCACAAAGCCTTAAAGCCTTTAGGGTTTAGTCCCTGATTATGAGGTGAGGAGAGAAAACTCAAGGAGACACAAAGGTAAAAACTATGAGGGGAGACTAATCAAAACCCTAATTCATTGTCATACTTGGTTGGTCCTAAGGTTTGTGAGGTTTGCAAGAACAATCTTCAGAGGAGCCACCAGGAAACAGATGGACAAGATCAAGAGAAGCAAAGTGACTTGCTTCATTCAAGAAGTCAAGTCACTTGAAGAAAGAAAATGGGAGGAAGAAGAATGAGCAAGCTCAAACTCAAACACATATAAGAATGCAGCAATGGGTGCAAGAGAGATGAGAAGAAAAGGTATGAGAAGTGAAGGCAAATTCACTTCTCAAGTTCACTTACCACCTGAAATGTTAGAAAGAAATGCAATGCAATGCAAGATGAGATGAAATGATATGATGCTAAGCAAAACCAGAAGCATGTTGATGATGATTATGATGTTATGAGGTGCTGCAAACATGAGGCAAGACAATGGAGATGTTCATATAAGACCATGAATGCACATGATGCAAGCTAAGGAACATGGACAAGCATGAAATGTTATGAAGCATACAAGGCAAATGGCATGGCAAAGATGTAATGCAATGATCAATGGTGCTTCATACATGTCTTAAGATGTCAAATGAACCATAAAAATGCACAAAATGCAATGGCAAGCCAACTTATGCAAAAGAATGCAAGAAGGATGCAAGAGAAAGCCCAAATTAGGGTTCATGGATCAAACATCAAGCACAAACCAAAAACAGAAGCAAACCTCATGATAAAAAATGGAAAATGGCACCCAAAGAAACCCTAGGCCTATGATGAACCACTGCCCCAAAGGGGAGCTCTCAACTCTCAACCAAACTCAAGTTATGAATTTTGCAAGTTTTTTAGGGTTTTTAAGGGTTCTTAACAAAAGAAATGCCAATCAATTAGGAAATGCAAGAACAATTCATGGCCTTTTTATCTTTGAAAATACATGCTAAACTCAACACAAAGCAAAAAGAATCAATGTCTCAACCTTCACCAAAAGGCAGAAATGAATTTTCAAACATATGATCAAAATAATGCACAAAATATGATTTAATTCCATGAAAAATTCTTAAAATGCATCAAGATCAAAAAAGAAATTTGGTTTGAAGGTTGGACAATGTTTCTAAATGTCTTAGAACATTTCATGAATTTTTTTGAAATTTTTAAATACCTAAAAGTATTTTTAATTAATTAATTCCCATTAATCAATTAAAAATAACCTTTTAAATATTTAAAAATACTTTTTTATATGATAAAAATAAAACAAAAATATTTTTGGGTCTTAAAAATTAATAAAACTTTAAAGAAAAAGTTTCATAATTTTTAAGGATTTTTTGCTATTTTAAATTAATTATGCAAAACAAATGAAAAAGAAAAGAAAATAAATGAATTAATTCTGAATTAATGGAAAGTAATCAAATCCTATGGTGGATATTTAAACTGGCCAGCGCGCGCTTTGACTCCCCGCCACATCTCACGGTCCAGATTCAAACTTGCTAATCACCCTGATTAAACCCTAATTGTGCCCTAATGACAATCAGGCGACCGGAACAGTGTTCCGGTCGTCTTCTCTGGCCAAACTCAAAACCAATCTCTCTCCCTAGGCCATTTTAAGGGCTCTAAACCTCCAGAAATCATCTACCACTCACCCTAAACACGAATTCAGCAACAAATCACATTTAAACTCACACATAAACAAGAATCGAAGCAATGAAAAATTTAGGTCAAACTTTCAGACGACCAATACATGCTCATTTCTGGCTCATTTTCAAAAGTAAAGAGATCCCAAAGATCAGTGTAACATGCACAACATGATTTTAACAAGAGAAAAGAGTTCTGGAAAAAAAGTTCATGGAGTCACCTGAGGTTGAACTTCTGATTCAAGAACTTTCTGGACGATTCTTTGGCTCAGTCTGGTTCCAATGACCCCCCCTTGAAGCTTTGGATGCTTAGTTGGAGTCTAAACAACCTCCTGAGTGAGTTTGCAACAGCTCTGACCAAGGGTGGATGAAAATCGTATTTGAGATATAGGGTGTTTCAGGCCAAAACAAAGGGTGGTTTCTGGTTAGTGAGATGAGTAGAGATTGTTGGTGGAGTTTGTTTAAGCATTCATGGCTTGTGGAGAGAGATTCGATGGAAAATGCAGTGTGAGGGGAAGAATGGCAAAGCTCAGGTCAGGCTTGTTTCAGGCTTGAGCTTTGGTGGTTTTAGGCCTATGGGATGTGTGGAGTTGGGTGATGAAGAAAGCTTGAGTGTTTCTTGGCTGTGGAAGCAGATTCGATAGTTTTTGCAATGTGGAGGGATTTTGTGTATGTTGTGAATGAGAGTGCTTCAGCCTTGGCTTGTGTTATGTTCAACTTGCAAATTGAAATCATAAACAATTCTGATTGGCTGGCTGATGTGACTTGTGCTTTATGGATTGGTAGATCACTTTTTGCTCAAAAACCACTTTTGTGTAAGATAGGGCATGGCTCCAAATCTAGGCAAGGACAAAGCATGGCTGGCGCAGCAAAAGGTGAGGGAGAGGCTAGCCAAAGTCAGCTTCCAATGCACCAAGTTGTAGGAAGTGATCATGAGTGTTTTGCAAGTTGGTTGGCTTATGTTTCACATGTGATCCATTGCATAACCAAACATGAAACCAAGGGCAAACTTAGTTCAAATCTGATTTTTGTAACTTAGAGAAAGTTCACATGCTGATTTGAGATGAATTAGAGGCTGCAATGTGTTTTTTTCCCAAGACTTTGCAAAATTTCCACTTGATGCATAACTTGAAAATAAGTGATTTTTGGCAACTTTGCATGGTCATAACTTTTGATCCAAGAAGCATTTGATCATGTTCTTGTACTTTTTGAAAAGGGAAAGATGAGATCTACAACTTTCATGACCAAAGTTTTTCCATTTGAAGCCTTTTTGGATCATGAATCAAGGCTTGAAAAATGACCTAAAATGATGCATTCTTGAAAAAGTCAACTATGCCCAAAAAGTCAACATTTGCAAAAGCTCCAAATTCTTGATTTTTATGAACTTCAACCTTCTTCCATGATCAAATAAAGATCATATACACTCAAAATGATGAAGATCAACCATTGGTTGGGTCATTGGGGGCCTCAGATGCCCTGATTTTGCACTGACTTGTCTGAAAAGTCAACTCTTGATCAGATGACCTCCCCATGGAATTTCTTCATGAAAATTGATATGCATACTCCCTATACCATATAGAGACCAATGGAAATAAGAATGACCTAAAAAAAGAGTGTTATGGCCTCTGAAACCAAAACCCTAATTTTAGGTCAACTGTGCAGTTCATCCCGGCTCTGCATCCACTCAAACCCTAGTTCTTGTGATTCCTCTGCAATTTTGACTTTGAGGAGATGAAATATGATATAAGAACACACATGGACCACTTTGAGTTGATTGGTGGCCTTTGGGGTGGCTCAAGAAGTTCTGGGATTGCTCAGATCACAAACCCTAGATGCAGATGACTTAGAACCTATGCAGTGAATCAAAAATGTGGTATGAGATGTTATGACTGTGTTTATGCATATGAGAATGATCACAAGCCATGGTGTGAATGGGTGAGGGCAAATTTGGGGTGTTTACAGTGTCATTTGCGAGTGTACGAACAACAGTCTGCATCCATTGTTAGCCAATAGTATCTTGATCTCAACAACTTCTTATCCATAGCATGTCCTCCTGCATGAGTACCGAAAAATCCCTCGTGGACTTCTTGTATTAACAGGAATGCTTCGTGTCTATCCACGCATCTGAGCAAGACCATGTCAAAGTTACTTTTATACAAAACCCTGTCTTCATTCAAGAAGAAACTATCAGCAAGTCGTCTCAAGGTCTTCTTGTCATTGGATGATGCCCCAGCTGGGTATTCTTGTTTTTCCAGGAAAAGCTTGATATCAAAATACCAAGGTTTCTCATCAGAAACTGCGTCTACAGAGAAAGCATAAGCTGGTGTGTCAAGCCTGGAAATGTCAATCCTGGGCACATAGTTCCAACAAAAGACTTTGATGGACGAAGAAAGTGTAGCCAATGCATCGGAAAATTGATTCTCATCTCGTGGTATGTACTGAAGCTTAACCATTGTGAAGAACTTCAACAGTCTTCTGGCATAATCCCTATAAGTAATTAAGTGTTCTTGATGTGTATACCACTTGCCGGTAATCTGGTTGATAATGAGGGCTAAATCTCCAAATATATTGAGGGTCTTAATCCGAAGATTAATAGCCTCCTCTATTCCCATTATGCACGCCTCGTATTCCGCTTCATTGTTGGTGCGGCCAAAAGTAATTCTGGCAGCGAAGGGAAAATGAACACCTTCGGGAGTGATAAGAACAACACCAACTCCACGTTCGTTGATATTGACGACCCCTTCAAACATCAACTTCCATTTGGATTCAGGGTCTGGCCCCTCCTCCGGAAGTGGTTCCTCACAATCTCTTTCCTGAAGGTACATAATGTCCTCATCAGGGAAATAAAACTTCATTGGCTGATAGCCGTCTTCAAGCGGTTGTTGTGCAAGATAATCCGACAATACACTTCCTTTGATGGATTTCTGGGAAGTATATTGTATGTCTGTTGCACCCCAAAATTTTCCCTCCCCTAGTCAAGGCATTGTGTACTAAGGTGTCCCAATAGGTTCACAAGGTTCCCAAGGTTCACAAGGTTTACAATTAGTCAGAAAGTTTGACAATTCCCTCAGACAAAGCATCCTCCTAAGCAATGCACCCTAAACTAGGGCTTTGGATTTCATCAGGCTAAATGGACTTCAAAGGCCTCAAGTTAACTTCATAACATCCCACATGTCTTCAAGAATCCCTATGTCAACTTTCAAGGCTTTCCCAAAAGGTTTGCTCAGTCAGATGATCAGATATGCAAAAATCAGTCAAAGTGGTTAAAAAGTCAAACTGAAGTCAACTATGGTCAAACCAAAGTCAAACTTCATGATGTTTTGCCAACATCAAGTATATGAAGTAAAATTCATCATTTGATCAAGGGTTGATCATGATTCATTAAGGAGATTTCAGATCATCAAGAATCAGGAGTTTCTAAATTAGGGTTTTCACATGAAAAGTCAACTAAACTTTGACCAGCCATAACTTTCAAATGCTTCATCAAGAATTTTCCATCCAAAGCTCATTTTGAAGGAAATTTAATTCTTTACAACTTTGTGTCTCACAAGCCAAGCCCAAAAATGCTTAATTTGGAAGGTATGGGTTAAGACATTATAGGTCATTTTAAAAGTCAACAAAAAGTCAACATCTTCCAAAGGGCATAACTTGAAAATGGTAAAAGATATGGATATGAGACCAAAGAGGTTTATTAAAGGACTCTTTAAGCTTTCCAAAATGTCCAAGAACACCTTCATAGCCTTAAAATTGAGGGATTTGTGTCTTTGCAAAGTTGGGAAATTTTTGAGAGGTTTATTGAGCAAATGGGGTCTTAGAACCAATTCTTTCCACATGGGCTTGCATTTTTATGACCCAATCACTACCATGACATCATGCATGAATCAAATATCAATTATTCAGATTTTTATTAATTTTATTTTATTTATTTTGATTTTATACATTAAAAATCATTTTAAATCAAAATAAAATATGAAAAGCTCAATATTTGATATGATTCTCATTCTAGAAACTCATAAACATGATTTAAAGTTGATTGGGAGATTCAAATTCGTGCTCAACCAAAGGGGAAAGTATTTGTGTGATTTTTTTGACCAAAATAGCAAGTTGAATCTTCATGATTAAGTAATCTCTAAAAAGCCCATAAACCTACAACTTTCTGACCTAATTTGCTTCTAATATAAGTATACAAGTGATCACAAACAGAAGGGACGATTTTGGCAGCCTCCAAGAACACTTTTCACATTCAAAATTTTCCTTAAAATTTCAATTTTCGGTTTCATATTTACAGGGCAATTAAAGGTATTCTAAGGACATAGACATGATCCTTGGACTCTCTTGATACTATTTGCACCATCATAAGCATCCATAACCTCATGAATAATGAAAACCGAATCGGTTTTATGTCAAGTTTATTTTTTTTCGATTCATAAGTTTAATGCATGATTAATCAATTTTGAGTTGGTAATATTGTTTGTTGAATGATGTAGATGGATTTTGGGTGGTTTGTTATGAGTTTCGATGCAGGTTTGGAGTTCCACCATTGTTAGGGTTTATAGCTCGTTTTAGGGTTTTGTGTGTGGAGCAATATAAATCCATTCAAAGACCATGGCTAGACTGTATACATCCCAAGGATCACATTAACCTAATTAATTTGATGAAACCATGGATCTGGATATAAGATACGATTTTTGCAGGTTATGAATATGGAAAAATTCGCAGGAAATCTTGTATGTAATTTTGCAGGTACATTCGCAGGAACCAAGGAAGAAGATGATGAATTGGCGCTGAAATTAAAATTCAAAATTGGTTTTAAAATATAATGTTTTATTACTGATTGTATGTTGAACGCACCCCATGTGGCTCAACTGGTTTGTGTGTTTGTGTGTGATTATGATGGTCCTGGGTTCGATTCCCCCCAGGCCATTTTGTTTTGTTGCATTTTTTTTTATATTTTTACAGGTTTATAATAAAAGGATTGCTACTCCTATCATGAATGTCAAGACGCGCATGGCCTGGTGGTAACGTTGTTGGTCCAGAGTGTGGAAAGCCTAGGGCCTGGGTTCGAATCCCAGCCCCAGGTATGTTCTTTTTCTCAATTTTTTTTATTTTGCTCTTGTTTATTTTATATTTATTTAATTTATTTAATTTTCTTAAAAAAACAATTTCTAAAACAAATGTTTATATTATTTTCTTATATAAGAACTCATATTTTAAAAATTCAAACTTTATTTTCCTAAAATCAAATTGTATATATTTATTTTATAATTGTATATTTATTAATATTGTATATATTTTTTGTAAATAAACTAATTAGGTTTAAATTAATAATCAAAAACCCTAATTTTTATAACCCTAACCCTAATTTTTATAACCCTAACCCTAACCCTAGTTTTTCTTAACTTTAAAATTCAACCTAATATTTTTATAAATTATAATTAATCATTAATCATTTGTTAAATATGTGAATAATTTAGTATTTATTTATTATTATTAAAACCTATTTTCTTAATTAAATCAAAAAAAATCTTTTCTAATATTAATTTGTTTTGCTAATTTCTTATTTCTCTTATTTTTATTTTTCTAACCTTTATTCTTAATTCTTATTATTATTGATTATTATTGCTTATTTATTATTATTTATATTTATTATATTTCTCGATTATATTGTAATTGTCCCGAAGCTTTGTAATAGTTTAGATTTATATTTTTATTATGATTGTATTTACTGTGTGGTTAGTAATTCTAGGGTGTGAATAACATACTTGTAATTAAAATTAATTTAGAATAATTAACTTAAACAAGATAAATATTTGAATATGAACACGCACACACGTAAGTCGATCTTTGATCGCCATCTTGCACTTTCTAGGGTTACCTCTCATGTTGCCTATTTCAAAAGGTCAAGTAAGGTGTCTTAAACAAAGTCCCTTCACAAATATCATCAAGTCCCTTCATTCTATAAGATCAAGTCCCTTCGATGTTGCCTACGATAAATGATCTTGTCCCTTCGAATAAAAGATGATAAGTCCCTACGAGTTGCTAAAGACACCTTAAAGTTGCCTATATCCAGATGTCCCTACATATGTCCCTTAACATCCAAGGTAATGACTACCTATTCCTTAATAATAGGGATAGTCTTACCCTTGAAAAGACATAAAGAACAGTAAAGATTTCATATAGGGTAGGTTCCTCTTAATTACTTGCTCACCTTTCAAAATACTCTTCATACCACACTTTTCAAACAAAAAATTTCAAAAACAAGTCTTTGTATACATCCATACGAGGATCATTACAAAGTACTTAGAAAGTTTCTAATCACACACTACACCTTTTCAAAACAATTCAAAGTGAGCTAAGTAACTAAGAGCCCATGGATAACCATGGATATAAAGGGTGCTAACACCTTCCCTTTGTATAACCTACCCCCCGAACCCAAAATCTTTTTAAGGTCTTTCCTATTATTTTATGTCCTTTCCTTTTGGATAAAATAAAAGTCTGTGGCGACTCTTGCTATCTGCAACATTTATAGAAAGTCAGTTCTCCCACCGTGTTACAGAACTGGCGACTCTGCTGGGGAGTTAATAAAAGAGGGGTACCCTTAGGAATTATATCACTTAAATTGTTTGCCTTGTTTGCTTTATATTACTTGTTGGACTTTATGTGTGAAAGATCCTAACCCGGATCTAGTGTACCTTAGGTAAATGGAAATAGACCAAGGAAATTGTACGACATATACCGATATGGTTGATCTGGTGGCCATAGTTAGTGTGACTTCTTGGTTGGTGCTTATGTTCCTTAAGTAAGTTGAGGATAATATGAGGCTGCCATATGTTGTCAATACACTAACTGACTTTTAGAACCCTAGTTATCCCATATTGGCCTTTAGAAAAGTAGTGAGATAACCGTCTTTGGTGAAGACTGAAGTTGGTTAATACTCGATGCTACACTCGTTGAGATCCTAAACTTGGAGGGTTTTGGTTGGCAAGTAAGTTGCCTACTGAACAACCACCCTTGTGAAGGATCAATGATATTGAGATCCCTTAGAACCTGGTTACTTTATAGGACAGCATGAACCATCTAAACTTCAGGGGAGGGTACTTACCTTTAAACCTCATGCAAGCCTTTAAACCTAGGGCTATTGTGTGACTTGTTTTTGTGTGCCACATGTTTGTGATTAAGCATAACATCATAGCATCATCATAGCATCATCATGCATCATAAGCATAGCATTTTCACTAACCATTTCAAGGACCAAAGGATTTATCTTTGTTCTTTGTTGCAGGTCATGGCTTCTGCTCGTAGGAATACTATCCGGATCAACTTTGTAGGGATACCTCCTAAGCTTAAGGAATTGGTCTCTCAAGTTTCTGAAAACTCCCAATTCATCAAGAGACATGGTCACCTACTGGATCTAGTCACTTCAGGGTTCAATGAAGACATGATGAGTGTCCTGTTTCAGTTCTTTGATCCTAAACATCATTGCTCCACATTCCCCGACTATCAGCTGGTTCCTACAATGGAAGAGTTCTCCAAACTACTGGGTATACCTATCCTTGATCAGAGAGCTTTCACAGGCTTGGAAAAAGAGCCTAAACCTGAAGTCATTGCTGCAGCCCTACATTTGAAGAAATCAGACATTGTCCTAGAAACAAGAAGTGGAGTTAAGGGTATTCTTGCTAAGGTATTAATGGAGAAAGCTCAAGTGTTCCTGAAGGCCATGAGTTATGATGCTTTTGAGGAGATCTTAGCCCTATTGATCTATGGCTTAGTGTTGTTCCCTAATCCAGACCAGCTCATAGACGTACACGCCATCAACTTATTTCTGACTCGCAATCCAGTGCCTACATTACTTGGAGACATCTTACATTCTTTCCATACCCGTACTACGAAGGCACGAGGATCTCTGATGTGTTGTATACCTCTATTGTCTAGGTGGTTTATTTCTCACCTTCCTCGATCAGTGATGAAGAATGAACAAGGGTTCAGGTGGTCTAAAAGGATTATGTCACTTTCTCATTCAGATATTCATTGGTGCTCTCGATCTATGGAGAATGTTACTATCATTGACCGTTGTGGGGAGTTCCCTAATGTGCCACTCCTTGGTATAAGAGGGGGCATTACCTACAATCCTTCTTTAGCTCTACGTCAGTTTGGTTATGCTCGGAGTGATGGTCCTCATGATATGCTTATTCAGGGTATTATGTTCGACTACGACAACGATCTGAAAGGTTATCGTCAAAGGTTCATACGAGCTTGGGGCAAGGTGAACAAGGTTGACAGCAAGACTTTGGAACCAAAGTACTCCATTCCTATGGAACCTTATGATGCCATATCCTGCCATCCTGCCAGTTACCATGGAACCTGTTGCTGAAGGAGATACTCCTTATATCATCCTTCATCCAGACATGCCTACTGATCTGGATGAATTGCAGAGATCCTGGATCCAGTTGAAGGAACAAAGGGATACTTTTGAGACTCATTTCAAAGCTAGTCAAGAAAGAATCCTGGAACTGACAAAACAACTTCACGAGGAGCGGAATCTCAACTCATACCTCAACACAAAGAGGAAACGTCCATGGGAGACTTAAAACCCCATCTTTGTATTCATTTCATTTTTGTTGTAAGCCCAAGAGGCAAACAAGTTTATTGATTACTAATAAAAGTTTACTTTCTGATTATTTAAACAAATTTAAATCCTGCGGTCCTTGAAAACATTGCATATGCATTTACATACCATATCATTCCATCACAGGTTTCTTATGAGAAGGTATCGTATCTTCTCGCTGTTTATTTCAGTAGAAATGGCTCTTGAACAGACTGCCAAGGATCTCCAGGCTCAAAATGCACAATTCCAAGAGCTGATCCTGGACTTATCCAAGGGACAAGATGAGTTGAAGACACTACTGGCTAAGAAGAAGAAGAAGACTAGAAAATCAGGAGGCCTTATCAATATGGGAAGAAGGTTCAGAGGTCCTATCAATACAAAGGAACATATTGAGGATTCTGAGTCTGAAAATTCTGAGAAGGAGGGAGGTAGTCTCCATGATACTGTGGGAGATTATGATTCTGAGGCAAATTATTATCATGATCCTGCTAGTGAGGAGAAGTATAAGATGTTGGTAGACATAATGAATGCCATGGAATTGCAAAAATCTTCGGGGCTTGATTTTGAAGATCTGAGTTTAGTTTCTGGAGTGGTTATACCTATTGGCTTCAAGGTTCCTGTTTTTGTGGTGTATGATGGTGTTTCATGTCCTAAGCTGCACCTAAGGTCCTATGTCCGGAGAATTCAACCACATACTGCTGATAAGAAACTGTGGATTCATTTCTTCCAAGAAAGCTTGTCTGGAGCTCAATTGGAATGGTACTATCAACTGGAAAGTGTTAATATTCGTGATTGGAATGATCTTGCTGAGGCCTTCTATAGGAAATACCAATATAATGCTGATTTAGCACCAACTCGCATGCAGCTCCAAAGCATGTCTATGGGTGCTAAGGAGAGTTTCAAAGAGTATGCCCAGAAATGGAGAGACCTGGCTGGCAGAGTTCATTCTCCTCTAACAGACAGTGAGCTGGTAGATATGTTTATGAGTACGCTGAATGGTCCTTTCTATAGTTACCTCATTGGAAGCTTATCATCTGGTTTTATTGAGTTGATAATGATTGGAGAACGTGTGGAAAGTGGCATAAGAAATGGTAAGATACAGGTGGGTGCCTCTTCATCAAACACTGCTAAGAAGCCCCCAAGTGGGAAGAAGGAATCTAATGTTGTGTATGGTCAACATAGTCGTAACAGGAGTCACCAATCTGTGGGAACAGTTCACATCTCCAATCCTACTCCTGCAGCACCAGAGCCACAACAAAACAATCAACAGAAGCCTAGAAGACAGTTCACCAAGATCAACATGTCACTGGCCCAAGCCTTGCAACACATGTTGAAAGGGGAACTCATTACTTTGAGGGATCCTCCTCAGAATCCTAATACATCCTCTCCTCGGTACAATCCTAATGCAAGATGTGCATATCATTATAATAGTCCGGGACATGACACCAACAACTGCTGGGTATTGAAAAACAAGATTCAAGACATGATTGAAGCTGGGGAAATTGAATTTGACCCTCCTGGGACCCCTAATGTGATCACTGCTCGTATGCCCAGTCATGAGAAGATTGTTAATGCTGTTGATGAGGTTTCCTATGTCTCCTCAGTAGCTGATGTGACTACTCCTCTATCCATTATCAAGAAGAAGCTGGTGCAGGCTGGATTCTTTCCAGGTTGCAATGAAGACTGTTTTTATTGTGCCTACAAATCTGATAGCTGCTGGAAGTTGAAAGATGGTATTCAATGCCTCATGGACAATTACACTATATTTTTTGAGAGAACTCCCTCTGTGGAAAGTATGTGTGAACATCTGACTCGAAATACGAAGCTTGAAGACATAGCTATGGTTGATAAAGTACCAGTGAAGATTACCTCCAAAGGCCCTGTCAAGATCACTTCTAAAGGTCCTGTCAGGATTACTGCTGAAGGCCTTGTGAAGACTGTTTCTGAAAATAGAGTGGTTCCCATGATCATTACCACTCCTGGCCCTGTTCCTTATACTTCTGATAAAGCTATACCCTGGAATTATGGTCCTGATGTCTATATCCATGGTGTTAAACAAGAACCTCTGACTAATGCACCTGTTACTGATGTTGGTCTTGATATTGATAATATTGCTGGATCTAGTAAGATCACTAGAAGTGGAAGAGTCTTCTCTCCTAAGAATACCTCTAAGAGTGCAGCTACTCCAAGTACTGATGCTCAGGGCAAAGGTCCTGTGATTGAACCTGTGCAAGATGAAACACCAATTGCTGAAAATCTTTCCAAACAGATGGAAGAAATACTGAAGATTATTCGCAAGAGTGATTATGATATTGTTGACCAGTTGGGGCATACTCCCTCCAAAATCTCCATGTTATCTTTGCTGCTGTGTTTTAAGCCCCATGCTAAAGCTTTAATTAAGTTCTTAAAGACTGCTCATGTGCCAAATGAGATCTCTATGGACCAATTTGAGAATTGTGTTGCACATCTGACTAGTGATAATGGTCTGGGCTTTTCTAATACTGATTTGACTCCTGCCAAGAGAAACCATAATAGAGCTCTGCATATCTCTATTGAATGTAGAGGCACTACCTTGTGTCATGTGCTGGTGGACAATGGTTTTTCATTAAATGTGCTCCCTAAAGAGGTTCTGGACAAGCTCAGTCCTGAAGATGTTGTGTTAAGACCAAGTGATGTAGTGGTGAGGGCCTTTGATGGTTCAAGAAGAGTGGTACATGGAGAAGTAGACCTTCCAATCAAAGTAGGATCTCAAGTCTTCAACTCTACTTTCTATGTGATGGATATTCGTCCTGCGTATTCTTGTTTGCTTGGACGCCCCTGGATCCATGGGGCAGGTGCTGTGACTTCCACCTTGCATCAAAAGTTGAAATATCCGGTGAAGAACAAAATTGTCACTGTCTATGGTGAAGAAGAGTACATGGTGATCCATGTGAATACCTTCAAATATGTAGAAATGGAGGGTGAGATGGTTGAAACTCTGTGTCAAACATTTGAAGTTGTTCCTTGCTCTGATCCTGTTCCTCAGTCTGTTCCTGCTTCTGAAAGAGTTCCTATGGTTACTAACATACCTCCTACAATGACCTCCCTCAAAGATTCTAAGGTTGTGGTTGCAAAAGGTGGTTCTACTATCTGGGGTCAGCTTCCCAACATCCCTTACAAGTCTGACAAGTTTGGTTTGGGTTTTATCGCAGAATCTCAGAAGGCTATTCGTCGTGCTCGTGCTGTTCGTATCACCAATCAGGGGGTCATAAGAGATCAAATCAATGTTGTGGGTGACTGTAATGAAGACTACAACCTGGATGATTGGATCTTTCCTACCATGGGTGATGGACTCAACAATTGGAAGACTGAAGACATTATTCCTATCTCCTTTAGTCAGGAGTAAATACTATTACTATGTTTTTATTTTAAGTTTGTAATTTCGAACAATTAAACTTTTAAGCCTTGTGCCTTGCCCGGGGCAAAATGGTATGCTTGTTTCGGGATGTCATTTCATTTGCATACTTCATTCAATAAAAATCAACGGACGTTTAGTTTTCGTAAATATTGTGCTCCTTGTCTTTCTTTTATTATTATTTTTGTTTTATCAGCTATGTGTTCTCACACACACCCATATCACTAAAATGCAGATCCTCATCCACTCTGGATCCTGTTGATAACAATTCTACTATTCCCAATTATAATTTCGAGAATCCGATCTATCAAGCTGAAGATGGAAAAGAGGAAGATTGTGAAGTACCTGTAGAGCTTGCTAGGTTGTTACAACAATAAGAGAAAGCTATACAGCCACATGAAGAGCCAATCGAAGTTGTGAATCTGGGAATAGAGGAAAACAGGAAAGAAGTCAAGATAGGGGCTGAATTAGAGGATGGTGTTAATAGCAGATTGATCCAGATGTTACGTGATTATGTGGAGATCTTTGCTTGGTCTTATGAAGATATGCCAGGGTTGGATACAGACATTGTGGTTCACCGTTTACCGGTAAAAGAAGATTGTCGTCCAAAGAAGCAGAAGGTTCGTCGCATGCGTCCTAAGATGTCAAAAAAGATTAAAGCAGAAGTGATGAAGCAATTTGAATCAGGGTTCTTAGCTGTGACTTCTTATCCTCAATGGGTTGCAAATGTGGTACCAATACCTAAGAAGGATGGTAAGGTACGTATGTGTGTAGACTACAGAGATCTGAATAAGGCCAGCCCTAAGGACGACTTTCCACTTCCTCATATTGATGTTCTGGTAGACAACACTGCTCAGCATAAGGTATTCTCTTTCATGGATGGTTTCTCTGGTTACAATCAGATCAAGATGGCACCTGAAGATATGGAGAAGACTACATTTGTTGCACAATGGGGCACTTTCTGTTATAAGGTGATGCCATTTGGTTTGAAGAACGCCGGGGCAACATATCAGCGTGCTATGGTGGCTTTATTTCACGATATGATTCATCATGAAATATAAGTATATGTGGATGATATGATAGCCAGGTACCAGAATGAGGAACAACATCTTGATAATCTCCATAAGCTGTTTGAGAGGTTGAAGAAATACAAGCTGAGATTGAATCCAAACAAGTGTACTTTTGGAGTTAGGTCTGGTAAACTTCTGGGTTTCATTGTCAGTGGAAAAGGTATTGAAGTGGATCCTGCAAAAGTAAAAGCTATACAAGAGATGCCTGCTCCCCGTACTGAAAAGGAAGTTAGAGGTTTCTTGGGATGACTAAATTACATTGCAAGGTTTATTTCCCAGTTAACCGCTACCTGTGAGCCAATCTTCAAGTTGTTGAAAAAAGATCAGGTGATGGAGTGGAATGATGAGTGCCAATCAGCCTTTGATGAAATCAAGAGATATCTCTTAGAACCTCCAATATTGATGCCACCAGTTGATGGAAGACCCTTGATTATGTATTTAACAGTATTAGACAATTCAATGGGGTATGTGTTGGGGCAACATGACGAGTCTGGTCGAAAAAGAGCAGGCAATATACTACCTTAGCAAAACGTTTACCGACTGTGAAACAAGATACTCACTGCTCGAGAAAACTTGCTGTGCTTTGGCATGGGCTGCTCGCCGACTAAGACAATATATGTTGACTCATACTACCTTGTTGATTTCAAAGATGGATCTAATCAAGTACATATTCGAGAAACCTGCTCTCTCCGGACGAATAGCGATATGGCAAATGATCTTAACAGAATATGATATACAATATACTACTCAGAAGGCCATTAAAGGAAGTGTGGTAGCTGATCATTTGGCTCATCAAGCGGTGGATGATTATCAGTCAATAAGTTTTGAGTTCCCTGATGAAGACATTATGATTATTACCAAAGAACCTGGACAACATGACGGACCTGAACAAGGATCCCGATGGACTATGGTTTTTGATGGAGCTTCTAATGCGCTTGGTAATGGTGTTGGTGTTGTGATCATTTCCCCTGAAGGTTATCATAACCCAATTACTGCAAGACTTTGTTTCTATTGTACCAATAACATGGCTGAGTATAAGGCATGTATCATGGGTATCAAAGCTGCCATAGAGATGAAGATTCAGTTCCTGGATGTATATGGAGATTCAACCCTGGTAGTTAGTCAGATTAAAGGGGATTGGGATACCAAGCATGAAAATATCATTCCTTACAGAGATCATGTGTTGTCCTTGATCCCATATTTTGAAGAGATTACCTTTGGACATATTCCACGAGGAGAGAACCAATTGGCAGATGCATTAGCCACCATGGCATCTATGTTTGAGATTAGCTGGGATGATGAACCTCCCAAGATTACTATTGACAGATTTGAGAAGCCTGCATACTGCAATGAGATTGACACTGAAGGAGGAGAGGAAAAGCCTTGGTTCTATGAAGTGAAAAGATATCTTGAGACTCAGGAGTTCCCTGAAGGGGCATCTGTCAAAGATAAGAAGTTTCTGAGGAGGTTTTCTGCTAAGTTCTTCTTGAGTAATGGAATTTTGTACAAGCGCAATCATGATTCGACTTTGCTTCGTTGTGTGGATAAGAAGGAAGCAACAGAGATTATGGAAGACATGCATGATGGGATTTTTGGCACTCATTCTAGTGGTCATACCATGGCAAAGAAGATATTGAGAGCAGGTTACTATTGGTCTACTATGGAAGCTGATTGCCATCAACATTCCAGAACATGTCACAAGTGTCAGATTTATGCTGATAAAGTACATATACCTCCAGCTCCATTGAATGTGTTGACTTCTCCTTGGCCTTTTGCCATGTGGGGCATTGATATGATTGGTGAGATCAAGCCTATTGCTTCTAATGGGCATCATTTCATCCTGATTGCCATTGATTACTTTACAAAATGGGTGGAGGCAGCCTCATTTGCATCCGTTACTAAGAATGTTGTGGCTCGATTCATTAAGAATAATCTCATATGCAGGTATGGCATCCCTGAAAGGATTATCACAGACAATGGCTCTAAATGAACAACACTATGATTACTGATCTTTGTACACAGTTCAAGATTAAGCATCACAATTCTTCTCCGTATCGTCCAAAGATGAATGGGGCAGTAGAAGATGCTAATAAGAACATTAATAAGATTCTACAGAAGATGACTGTTACTTACAAGGATTGGCACGAGATGTTACCATTTGCTCTTCATGGTTATCGTACTACAATACGTACCTCAACAGGGGCAACCGCATTCTCCTTAGTCTATGGTATGGAAGCAGTTCTACCCATTGAAGTTCAGATCCCCTCCTTGAGAATCATGAAGGATTCAGGCTTGGGTGAAGATGAATGGATTCAGACTCGACTTGACCAGATAAATTTGATTGATGAGAAAAGGTTGGCAGCTGTTTGTCACGGTCAGATGTACCAGAAACAGATGATCAAAGCTTTTAATAAGAAGGGTAAGCAAAAGGTATATCAGGCTGGTGACTTGGTAATCAAGCGTATCATATTACCACAGGGTGATCCTAGGGGCAAGTGGACTCCTACATATGAAGGACCATTTGTAGTCAAGAGGGTATTCTCAAGAGGTGCTATGCTGCTTACTACTATGGATGGTGAAGATTTCCCACAACCCGTAAACGCAGACATAGTTAAAAAATACTACGCATAAAAAGAGACCCGCTAGGTTGACTGGCCTAGGCAAAAATAGGGGCATCCCGGCGAACAAAAAAGGTTCGGGAAAAAAATTAGGGATATATATATATATATATATATATATATATATATATATATATATATATATATATATATAATGTACACCTGGCAAGCCAAAAACCTGAAAGGACGGCTTGGGAAAAAAAGGGTATCCTGGTGGATTGAAAACCTGAAAAGGCAATCCAGGAAAAAGTTAGGGATTAAAGCGTATGACTATGTCTCGTTGGATCACTCATGTAACCCCAACCAGTTGTGTTACCTGACTCATGTTCAAACAGATAAGGATTAATCCGATCATTTCCATCTCGACAGCAAAGGATGCGATACTTGAAGATAATGGTAATAGTGGAATTGAAACTCAATAGGATTATTTCTCACATAGCTGTTTTTTGTTTCTGTAAAACTTTTATGACGAATTCCTCTTACTAGGATTTCTGTCTCCTTGTACAAACTTGCCTGTGTATAGGTTACTTTCTAAAATAAATAAAATCTCGTCTTTGAATCCAGATTTACTTTTACCTTGTTTACCTAAACGAAAACGTCCATTGGTTGTGATTGAATGTATGTTTGCCTTTGAATATGATTGATGTTTACCTGAAATGCATAAAATGCAGTAATAGTATTTACTAAGGACGAACGAAGGTAGGAATTCAACGAAGCTTCGTCGGTTCATCCCCACAGAGTTATCTTTTTAGATACTTCAAGTAACATCTCCCCTCGGATTTATGTACATCTCTTTTATCCTCAGTCAGGATATTCAGGAACTTATTCCTTCAATAATAAGCACGACGAACAAAGACGGGAGGTTATAAGTACCATACTATCAAACAAGACGGGAATGAAGTCCTCATATTCCTCAACAACGAACCGGGATTTATTTTCCCTAGCCAGCAGTTGTTATACAGAGATATTCAGACGCTTCAGGCTACATAATTCATACATACATCATTTACATCATATCATAGCATACACATCCATAAATGCATAATACATTTACTTAGGTACATCATGCCATACATGCATACATATTGCATAAACTAACCTTTTCTTTTCAGGATAGTTACAGGCAGATAAATAATATCAACAACTCAAAACAGTTCAGAGACGATCTATACGAAGATCTAGTACTAATACTTAATTCAGGGATAATCGCTACGAAGATTCATTTCTGATAATCAATGCTCAAGTTGTCCTCGGAAGGGTACGTAAATGATCTATACGAAGATCTAGTGCTTGATCCAGGATATTTCCAGAGGAGACAATCGTTACCAAGATTTATTTCTGATGGGATAGTGTGTAAATGATCTATACAAAGATCTAGCACTTAATCCAAGAGATTCTTTTAGAAGAAGTTCAGGGATAATCGCCACGAAGATTTAATCCTGATATTCTTTTTGTTCTTGGGAAGGTATGTAAATGGTCTATACGAAGATCTATTACCTAATCCGGGATATTTCCAGAAGAGATAATTGCTACGAAGATTTATTTCTAATGGTCTATGAAACAGTTTATCTGTAGGATGGTACATAAATGATCGATACAAAGATCTTGTACTTAGCCCAAGATATTACCAAAAGCAATTCAGAAAAGATCGCCACGAAGATTTGATTCTGATGCTTAAATTAAAGTATGTTCCTAAAAATGGTTCAGAGACGGTCTATACGAATATCTAAGCACTGACACTTAATGAAGGATATTCTTTTTCCCTAGAGATAATGCAGAGACGATCTATACGAAGCTCTAGTGCTGGCATTCAACTCAAACCATGTTACAGGAATGATTCAGAGACGACCTATACGAAGACTTAGTACTGATATCCAGTGACAACATAAAGATACTATCATCTTCTGATATTATGGATGGCATCTATAAGCCCATCTCCAGTTCCTCTAAGTGGCATCTTAAGGCCCACTCAAGCAGATACAACCAATCAACAGTGTTACTTTGTGCACCGGTGAGTGCAAATTTTTGGGTTTTTATGTTCAATCCCCTTCAACCTTCCAAGTCACGAATGGCACACAGGCCAATCTAACTCCTCAGGTTTCAGAAAATTGAATAGGGGCAGCTGTTGCACCCCAAAATTTTCCCTCCCCTAGTCAAGACATTGTGTACCAAGGTATACCAAGAGGTTCACAAGTTTCACAAGGTATCCCAAGAGGTTCACAAGGTTCACAAGGTTTACAATTAGTCAGAAAGTTTGACAATTCCCTAATCAAAACATCCTCTTAAGCAATGCACCCTAAACTAGGGTTTTGGATTTCATCAGGCTAAATGGACTTCAAAGGCCTCAAGTGAACTTCATAACATCCCACGTGTCTTCAAGAATCCCTATGTCAAGTTTCAAGGCTTTCCCAAAAGGGTTGCTCAGTCAGATGATCAGATATGCAAAAATCAGTCAAAGTGGTTAAAAAGTCAAACTGAAGTCAACTATGGTCAAACCAAAGTCAAACTTCATGATTTTTTGCCAACATCAAGTATATGAAGTAAAATTCATCATTTTATCAAGGGTTGATCATGATTCATCAAGAGATTTCAGATCATCAAGAATCAGGAGTTTCTAAATTAGGGTTTTCACAAGAAAAGTCAACTAAACTTTGACCAGCCATAACTTTCACATGCTTCATCAAGAATTTTCCATCCAAAGCTCATTTTGAAGGAAATTTAATTCTCTACAACTTTGTATCTCACAAGCCAAGCCCAAAAATGCTTCATTTGGAAGGTATGTGTTAAGACATTATAGGTCATTTTAAAAGTCAACAAAAAGTCAACATCTTCCAAAGGGCATAACTTGAAAATGGTAAAAGATATAGACATGATACCAAAGAGGTTTGTTAAAGGACTCTGTAAGATTTCCAAAATGTCCAAGAACACCTTAATAGCCTTAAAATTGAGGGATTTGTGTCTTTGCAAAGTTGAGAAATGTTTGAGAGGTTATATTGAGCAAATGGGGTCTTAGAACCAATTCTTTCCACATGAGCTTGCATTTTTATGACCCAATCACTACCATGACATCATGCACGAATCAAATATCATTTATTCAGATTTTTATTAATTTAATTTAATTTATTTTGATTTTATACATTAAAAATCATTTTAAATCAAAATAAAATATGAAAAGCTCAATATTTGATATGATTCTCATTCTAGAAACTCATAAACATGATTTAAAGTTGATTGGGAGATTCAAATTCGTGCTCAACCAAAGGGGAAAGGATTTGTGTGATTTTTTGACCAAAATAGCAAGTTGAATCTTCATGATCAAGTAATCTCTAAAAATCCCATAAACCTACAACTTTCTGACCTAATTTGCTTCTAATATAAGTATACAAGTGATCATAAATAGAAGGGACGATTTTGGCAGCCTCCAAGAACACTTTTCACATTCAAAAGTTTCCTTAAAATTTCAATTTTCGGTTTCATATTTACAGGGAAATTAAAGGTATTTTAAGGACATAGAGATGATCCTTGGACTCTCTTGATACTATTTGCACCATCATAAGTATCCATAACCTCATGAATAATGAAAACCGAATCGGTTTTATGTCAAGTTTATTTTTTTTCGATTCATAAGTTTAATGCATGATTAATCAATTTTGAGCTGGTAATATTGTTTGTTGAATGATGTAGATGGATTTTGGGTGGTTTGTTATGAGTTTCGATGCAGGTTTGGAGTTCCACCATTGTTAGGGTTTGTAGCTCGTTTTAGGGTTTTGTGTGTGGAGCAATATAAATCCATTCAAAGACCATGGCTAGACTGTATACATCCCAAGGATCACATTAACCTAATTAATTTGATGAAACCATGGGTCTGGCTATAAGATACGATTTTCGCAGGTTATGAAATTGGAAAAATTTGCAGGAAATCTTGTATGTAATTTCGCAGGTACATTCGCAGGAACCAAGGAAGAAGATGATGAATTGGCGCTGAAATTAAAATTCAAAATTGTTTTTAAAATATAATGTTTTATTACTGATTGTATGTTGAACGCGCCCCATGTGGCTCAGCTGGTTTGTGTGTTTGTGTGTGAATATGATGGTCCTGGGTTCGATTCCCCCCAGGCCATTTTGTTTTGTTGCGTTTTTATTTTTATTTTTACAGGTTTATAATAAAAGGATTGCTACTCCTATCATGAATGCCAAGACGCGCATGGCCTGGTGGTAACATTGTTGGTCCAGAGTGTGGAAAGCCTAGGGCCTGGTTTCGAATCCCAGCCCCAGGTATGTTCTTTTTCTCAAATTTTTTTTATTTTGTTCTTGTTTATTTTATATTTATTTAATCTATTTAATTTTCTTAAAAAAAATTTCTAAAACAAATGTTTATATTATTTTCTTATATAAGAACTCATATTTTAAAAATTCAAACTTTATTTTCCAAAAATCAAATTGTTTATATTTATTTTATAATTGTATATTTATTAATATTGTATATATTTTTTGTAAATAAACTAATTAGGTTTAAATTAATAATCAAAAACCCTAATTTTTATAACCCTAACCCTAACCCTAATTTTTATAACCCTAACCCTAACCCTAGTTTTTCTTAACCTTAAAATTTAACCTAATATTTTTATAAATTATAATTAATCATTAATCATTTGTTAAATATGTGAATACTTTAGTATTTATTTATTATTATTAAAACCTATTTTCTTAATTAAATCTAAAAAAAATCTTTTCTAATATTAATTAGTTTTGCTAATTTCTTATTTCTCTTATTTTTATTTTTCTAACCTTTATTCTTAATTCTTATTATTATTGATTATTATTGCTTATTTATTATTATTTATCTTTATTATATTTCTCGATTATATTGTAATTGTCCCGAAGCTTTGTAATAGTTTAGATTTATATTTTTATTATGATTGTATTTACTGCGTGGTTAGTAATTCTAGGGTGTGAATAAAATACTTGTAATTAAAATTAATTTAGAATAATTAACTTAAACAAGATAAATATTTGAATATGAACACGCACACACGTAAGTCGATCTTTGATCTCCATCTTGCACTTTCTAGGGTTACCTCTCATGTTACCTATTTCAAAAGGTCAAGAAAGGTGTCTTAAGCAAAGTCCCTTCACAAATATCATTAAGTCCCTTCATTCTATAAGATCAAGTCCCTTCGATGTTGCCTATGATAAATGATCTTGTCCCTTCGAATAAAAGATGATAAGTCCCTACATATGTCCCTTAACATCCAAGGTAATGACTACCTATTCCTTAATAATAGGTATAGTCTTACCCTTGAAAAGACATAAAGAACAGTAAAGATTTCATATAGGGTAGGTTCCTCTTAATTACTGATAACACGAATTTATATCGTGTTTTTTTGGCTTGATTTACATAAATAAATATTATGTTTTATTAAGTTTTCCGAATTTATTTATTGCTATTTACTATATTTATTTATTATTGCAGAAAATCAAGTCGGTTGGAAAAAAGTCGAAAAAGTGAAGAAAATAATTAAATTGAAGAAAAGAATTTAATTGAAGAGAAAGAAAATGAGGAGAAAGAAAATGAGAGGAAAGAAAATGCAAAGAAAGGAAATAGAAGGAAAGAAAAGAAAAGGGAAGGAAAATAAAGGTGGTGGGTCCCACCACACATACACATGGCGCAAGCCATGAGTGTGGCGCCCACCACACTTTATAGCAAACGTGGCGCAAGCCACACATGAAGTGGCGCAGGCCACTTTGCCAATTCTCTACACGCCCGGTCTTTACGGCGTCCGTTTCTCAAGCATAATCAGTCTGTTTTGAAGCCCAATAATAAGCCCATTAAATCCTATATTTTCTCAACCTATTATGGATTTTCACTCCTATAAATAGCATCAATTTCCGTTAGTTTTACACAGTTTATTTTTAGGAGATTGGAGCAACAAATCAAGGCAATTATTTTTCAGTTTTATTATTTTAGTTTAGTGAGTATTTTTGCTATTTCTCTTGTACGGATTTGGAGCTTGGAATAAAGAATCATCTCATCAAATATTATTTATTCAGGTTTTTTATTTATTTTATTGTTTATTTAATTTCTTATGTTTGATTTATTATTGATGAGTAGTTTATTTAAATTATATTTTTCCTGCATTGTTATTTTATTTATTATGTCTAGCTAAATTTTATATATATCCGTATGTAGACGAATTAATCGGGAGGAATTAAATTAAAATCGGTATAAATTATTTTACTAAATTTACAATTAGGCGAGATCTCTTAAAATTAATTTAATGATTTTTGTTATGAAAATAAGGAAAGTAAATTAAGGTAAATTCAATAGAACGAAAGTTTGCGAATTTAACCGGATAGCTGAGGTTTAGCATTTATTTTAAATTCAATAGAACGAAAGTTTGAGGGTTTAAAATTAATTGGGATTTATTTATTTTCAAAAAGGATTTCTAAACACTTATGGGCGAGCGAAAGCAGGCATAGGACTTTAGTAATTTAATCTAAATCAAAAGAGCGAAAGTTTGAGACAAGGATTTTTAAATGAGTATTTTTCCACTAAGAAGTATTTTTAGCATACTAGCCTTAACTGATATTTGATTTAATTCCCGACAATTAACGAGTTACATACGGATATATTGTTATTATCTATTAATTAAACTTTAGATCTAATTATTTCTGCCATAAACCAACCAAAAGAAACAATTAGCCTTAGCTTTACACCGTGATACTAGATAACGTTAGATCGATTTTTAAGTCTCTGAGGGATCGATAATCTTTAAAACTACACGTACGACTGTGCACTTGCAGAACCATTCCTTTAGATATATAGTCAAGCGATCAAGTTTTTGGCGCCGTTGCCGGGGACTTAATTAAGTCGATATCGTAACTCCAGTGTTATCCCGTATAGACTAAGGTAAACCATTTATTTTTCTAAATTCCCATTTCATCGATTGTATGCCAAGTACTCGCTCTCAAGGCGAAGACTTGCATCCACCAGTCGCTGAATTAGAACGTTTCTTACATTTGAGACGTCGTATAGCCGAATACCAACGGAAGTATAACATACCAGATCTTCTAGCTCATTCACCCGAACCAGTTGAAACCTCAAAGGAAGTTGAAATGGCCGGGGAGGAACCAACTCATCCACTCAAGTATTATGCTATTCCGTCACAATGTGAACCTCACAGTAGCATTGTCGCACCCGCTATCAACCGAAACGATTTCGAGTTGAAACCATCACTGATATCAGCTGTAAAACAGAACCAATTCGCCAGAAATCCAAACGAGGACCCGAATTTACATTTATCGATTTTCGTGCAATATGCAGACACAGTAAAAGCTAATGGTGTCACCCAAGAAGTAATTAGACTACGTCTTTTTCCTTTCTCATTACGAGATAGAGCAAGAGCATGGCTTCAATCCCTACCCTCGAACTCAGTTACTACGTGGGAGGAGTTAAAGAAAGTCTTCTTGACAAGATATTTCCCGCCTAGCAAGACAGCTATGATGAGAGCTCAAATCAACGGATTTAAGCAGAAGGAAAGCGAATCTCTTTTCGAAGCTTGGGAACGCTATAAAGATATGCTAAGACTTTGTCCACATCACATATTAGTAGAATGGATGGTCATCCATACTTTCTACAATGGACTCTTGTATAACACAAGAATGACGATTGACGCTGCCGCAGGTGGCGCACTAATGGACAAAGAATATAATGATGCTTATGCACTTATCGAGAGTATGGCTCAGAATCACTATCAGTGGGGAATCGAAAGAGTCGCGACAGAGAAACAAACAAAGGGAGGTATGTACGAAGTAAGTAATATTGATCAAGTGAATGCTAAATTCGAAGCCCTCGCTCAAAAGATCGATAACTTGACCATAACACAAACAACCACCGTGGCTGCCGTTGCACCAAACTGTGAGATTTGTGGAGTCCTAGGACATGCTACCCCTGATTGTCAAATATTGGCAATGACTCCCCCGGACCAAGTAAATTATGCTCAAGGAAATCCTTACTCCAACACATACAACCCAGGATGGAAAAATCATCCAAATTTTTTCTACAAGAATAACAACGCTCTATATGCTCCTGGTCAAGCACTAGCTACACCACCAGGGTATCAGAAACCCGCCATGAATGCTCCTAATGTCCCAAGAAAATCAAATCTTGAACTAATGATGGAAAATTTCATAGCTAGCCAAGCGCAAACGAACAAGGAGTTCCTAAATCCAAATGTACACACCAATGAACAAATAAAGCAATTGGCAAACAAAGTTGATGCTTTGGCTACCCATAACAAAATGCTTGAAACTCAAATTTCACAAGTAGCTCAACAACAAGCACCAACTGCTGCCCCAGCCGGTGTATTTCCTAGTCAACCTCAACCAAACCCAAAAGGACATGCAAATGCGGTGATAATTAGAAGCGGAAATAAATTAGACGAACCCGCTGATCCTAGATTCCAAAACCCAGCCATGTACCAAAAGCAGGATACACCAACTGAGAAAGAGAGTGATACTGAGATAAAGGAGAACAATAATCAAGAAACCGTGGAGAAAGAAGTACCATATGTACCTCCACCACCTTATAAACCTCCTATCCCTTATCCTCAAAGACTTGTCAACTCTAAAACTGCAGGGCAATTTAAGAAATTTGTTGAACTCCTGAAACAATTAAACATAACGATACCTTTCACAGAAGCAATCACTCTGATGCCTTCATATGCCAAATTCCTTAAAGAAATCTTGACCAATAAGAAAAAGATCGAGGAAAATGAAACAGTTACGCTAACTGCTGAGTGTAGTGCAATAATTCAAAACAATATGCCTCCTAAGCTAAAAGACCCAGGTAGTTTCTCCATACCCTGTGTGATTGGAAAATTTGTCATTGACAAAGCTCTATGCAACTTAGGAGCTAGTATCAGTGTTATGCCCTTAACAATTTGCAAAAGGCTAGATATGGGAGAGTTAAGACCTACTAAAATGTCTGTTCAATTAGCCGACCGCTCTATTAAATATCCTGTAGGAATACTAGAGAATGTCCCAGTACGGATAGGTCAATTATACATTCCTACCGATTTTATAATAATGGACATCACTGAAGATGCCACTACACCTATCATACTAGGAAGACCATTCTTAGCTACCGCTGGAGCTATTATTGATGTAAAGAAAGGTAAGCTAACCTTTGAAGTAGGTGAAGAGAAAGTTGAATTTATTTTAACACAATTCTTACAATCACCGGCTATAGAGGACACATGCTATTTATTGGATGTCATTGACGAGTGTGTAAGAGAGATGGGAATGAAAGAAACTACTTATTCTGAAATTATGAAAATTCAAACCCCTCCGATTCTCGAAGATGGCGACTGGCAAAGACCATATCAAGATGATAGTCTAAGCGAAAGCTTAGCACTTACACCAGACCATATGCCAGGACCTAAGGAAATTTATTCAGAGTTAAAAACCTTACCTAGGAACTTAAGATATGAATTCCTAGACATCGAATGTAAGCGATCAGTGATAGTAAATTCTAGTTTAGGAACACTCGAAACTCAGAAACTTTTAGACGTTCTAAAGAAATACCCAACTGCTTTAGGATACAACATTTCTGACTTGAAAGGGATAAGCCCTTCCATCTGTATGCATAGAATCATGCTAGAGGAAGATTGTAAGTCTTCTAGAGAGCACCAGAGGATTAACCCAAACTTAAGTGTTGTGGTAAAAGACGAGGTGCAAAAGTTACTTGAAGCCGGACTCATATATCCTATCTCAGATAGCCAATGGGTCAGCCCAGTGCATGTAGTGCTAAAGAAAGGAGGTGTTACAGTGATTAAAAACGCAAAAGGTGAATCCATAACACAAAGAGTTGTTACAGGGAGTAGAATGTGTATTGATTATAGAAAACTAAATAAAGCCACTCGAAAAGACCATTTCCCACCACCATTTATTGATCAAATGTTAGAACGATTGGCTAAACATTCTTATTTCTGCTACCTAGACGGTTATTCAGGATTTTTTCAGATCCCTATTCATCCCGATGACCAAGAAAAAACCACTTTCACTTGCCCTTATGGTACATTCGCTTACCGACGAATGCCATTCGGACTATGCAACGCCCCTGCAACATTTCAAAGGTGCATGACGTCAATTTTCGCCGATTTTATAGATGACATTATGGAAGTATTTATGGACGATTTTTCCGTCTGTGGGCAAAGCTTTGAAGAATGCCTATCAAACCTAGAAATGGTACTCGAAAGATGCGTGAAAGTAAACCTTGTTTTGAATTGGGAGAAGTGCCATTTTATGGTCCAACAGGGAATTGTTCTAGGACATGTTGTTTCGGAGAAAGGAATTGAGGTTGATAAAGCCAAGATAGAAATCATAGAAAATCTTCAACCTCCAAAAACGGTACGAGAAATAAGAAGTATTTTAAGACACGTCGGTTTCTACCGACGATTTATTAAGGATTTCTCGAAAATCACAAAACCTCTTACTGGTTTATTAATGAAAGACGCTGACTTTATCTTCGATGAAAAATGTCAGCAAGCATTCGACCAGCTGAAAATGGCTCTCATTTCCGCACCTATCATGCAACCTCCGGATTGGGAATTACCATTTGAAATCATGTGTGATGCGAGCGATTTTGCCGTAGGTGCAGTTTTGGGACAAAGAAGGGATAAGAAGCTTCACGCAATATATTACGCAAGTAGAACCTTAGACCCTGCCCAAATGAATTACGCCACCACAGAGAAGGAACTTTTAGCCGTTGTGTTCGCCCTAGACAAATTCCGTTCTTACTTAGTAGGAGCTAAAATAATTGCTTATATAGACCACGCAGCTATTAGGTACTTACTGACTAAAAAGGATGCCAAGCCTAGACTTTTAAGATGGATTCTACTTCTGCAAGAATCCGACTTAGAAATCAAAGATAAGAAAGGTTCTGAGAACGTGGTAGCAGACCATCTATCTAGATTAGAAGGTATTAAACAAGAAGAACTTCCCATTAATGATGAGTTTCTTTATGAACAACTCGTAGCACATATAAGAAGCGATCTGGCCCGACTAGATCCAAGCAAACAAAAACCCAAAGAAGTTGTAACTACAGGACTACCATGGTATGCTGACTTTGTCAATTACCTCGCAGCCGGAGTACTTCCACCCGATCTAACTTACCAGCAAAAGAAAAAATTCTTTCACGACCTTAAACATTACTATTGGGATGAACCGCTTCTTTTCAAAAGAGGTGCCGATGGTATTTTCCGTCGATGTGTTCCAGAAGATGAAATAGACAACATAATAACTCATTGCCATTCCGCCCCTTATGGTGGACATGCGAGCACTTCAAAAACCTGTGCTAAAATTCTGCAAGCTGGCCTTTTCTGGCCGAATCTATGGAAAGACGTCCATATTGCAATTATTAACTGTGACCGATGTCAACGAACTGGAGACATTCACTACGCCAAAAATGTTTTTTAACAGCGCATCTTAGACAACGCTTTTAAAAGAAAGCGCTGTCTAAGGTTAAAATTAAAATAAAACACGGAAAATGTTTCAAAAAAATAATGAAAGCGCTGTCTAAGGGGGGTCTTAGACAGCGCTTTCTAAAAGCGCTGTCTAAGACCCCCCCTTAGACAGCGCTTATAGAAAGCACTTTTAAATATATACCTTAGTCAGTGCTTTTGATAAAGCGCTGTTTAAAGTTTTTAAATTTAAAAAAAAATAAAACCATAAGCGCTGTCTAGGGGGGGGGGGTTTAGAAAGCGCTTTTGGAAAGCGCTGTCTAAGGCATACCTTAGAAAGCGCTTTTCCCAAAAGCGCTGTCTAAGGTCTTATTAAAATTAAATTTCAGACTTCTATTTTCGTTCTCTGTTCTTTTTGTTTTCCCTCCCGCGAACTCCAGCGAACCCTAACAGTGAAATCGAATACATTGTTTCAGTCATTGAAAGTGTTTGAATCGTTCGTTCTACTGTTCTTCATTGTGGTATGTTCTTCATTTCTTCACTTTTTCATTCATTCGGTTTCAGTTCTTCATTCATTCATTCATTCGCGGTTTCAGTTCTTCATTTCTTCACTTTTTCATTCATTCGGTTTTAGGCATTGCAAGTGTTTGAAGAATCGTTCATTTCTGAAAGTGTTTGAAGAATCGTTCATTGCGGTATGTGTTTCAGTTTTGATGTTTTTAGGGAAATATCAGTTTTGATGTTTTTAGGGAAATATCAGTATTTTTCATGCTATGTTTTTGGTTTAAGTTTTGATGTTTTTGGTTTACACAGTGGTTTTCTCATTATCAACATCACAGTTACCATTACCAAACATTTTTGTTTCTATGAGAGTTGTTGGTGTCTTGAGTCTTGTTTGATGTTCTTAGGAATGGAGTGAAGGTGGCATGATAAAGTGAACATGTAGATTAGTATTATTAAGACAAATTAAATTGAATTGTGTAGCTAGGTTCACGGTATGAGTTTGGTTTAAGATGTATGATATATATATAGGTGATGAGTTTGGTTTAAGATTAGGCCAATATGTGAAAGTAGGTTTTCGTGAGAAAATATGGATGATATATATATATATATATATATATATATATATATATATATATATATATATATATATATATATATATATATATATATATATATATATATATATATATATATATATATTTTAAAGTAGTTCCTCATGGATGGAAGGGAATGAGAAATGCTTCAATTTGGTGGAAAGACTTCATTAATTTAGTTTTTCTTTGAATTGATGAAAAGATTCGAGTGAGATAATATGAGATGGAAAATAGTGATATTTTATTGTTTACTTTAGTTATGAAAATGATACTACCTTAGTTATGTATTTTCTTCTGGATTGATTGTTTACTTTAATAAGTAGGAAAACCATGGATAAAACATGGATCTGTGCCGATCGAATGACCAAAGAGTACGAGAGTGGGGTTGCGGAATTCGTTAAGTATGCTGTTCAACACGCTGAAAACCCCAGACAAATGCATTGTCCTTGCTTGCGTTGTTGTTATATTGGTAAGGTTGACGCACATGGATTGAAATCGCATTTGCTGAGGCATGGAATTGATCAAAGTTATCAGTGTTGGATATTTCATGGTGAGAAAATTAACGAGAATGTTGAATCGAGTGGAAAAAGTAATACGACCTATGCTTCATACGACAAAGACACAGAAACATATGATTGTGATCGAGTTGAAGAGATTGTAGAAGCACTGGAAGAAGATCTTCATGATTGTCCTGAAATGTTTGAGAAGATGGTAAGCGATGCAGAGAAACCGTTGTACAAAGGTTGCACTAAATTCTCAAGACTTTCTGCGGTATTAAAGTTGTACAACTTAAAGGCGGGCAATGGATGGTCGGATAAAAGTTTCACAGAGTTGTTGGCCCTTATGAAAGAAATGCTACCGGATGATAATGTTCTTCCTAATCGAACCTATGAGGCAAAAAAAATGTTGTGCTCTATTGGCATGAGCTATGATAAGATACATGCTTGTCCTAACGATTGCATTTTGTTTCGTAACGAATATGCAATGTTAACTGAGTGCCCTAAATGCGGTTTGTCTCGATATAAGAAAAGATTATCTCCCGCAAAATTCTTATGGTATTTTCCGATAATTCCGAGATTTAGGCGCATGTATCGTAGTGAAACCGATGCAAGACATCTTACTTGGCATGCAGATGAAAGAATTATTGATGGAAAGTATCGGCATCCGGCTGATTCACCACAGTGGTCGAAGATTGATAATGATTATCCTGAGTTTGGATCAGAAGCAAGAAACCTTCGATTGGCATTATCTACTGATGGAATGAACCCACATGGTCTTCAAAGTATTTCACATATCACATGGCCTATGATTCTTATGATTTATAACCTACCTCTGTGGCTATGTATGAAGCGTAAGTACATGATGTTATCTATGTTAATCTCTGGGCCTAAACAACCAGGTAATGACATAGACGTATACTTGACACCTCTGATCGAAGATTTAAAGATTTTGTGGGAGAACGATGTGGAGGTTTATGATGGATATAGGAAAGAAAGTTTCAATTTGAGGGCGATGTTGTTTGGCACAATTAATGATTTTCCAGCATACGGGAATCTATCTGGGTATAGCATTAAAGGTCAACGTGCGTGTCCTGTTTGTGAAGACGGAATCGATACGATTCGATTGGAACTTTGCCAGAAGAATGTGTTTCTCGGTCACCGTAGATTCTTACATTCTAAACATCACTACCGTGGGTGGAGAAAAACATTCAATGGAGACAACGAACATCGTAGAGCTCCACCCGCATTGTCAGGTGAACAAGTTTTTGAAAAGGTGAAAGATGTGCGTACTGAGTTTGGCAAGCCTTTTGCACATAAGATTGTGAAAGGTGGGTGGAAGAAAAGGTCGATATTTTTTGAATTGCCATATTGGAAGTCTTTGTACGTGAGACATTTTCTCGATGTTATGCATATTGAAAAAAACGTATTTGAAAGTGTTATCGGTACATTACTCAATATAAAAGGCAAGTCTAAGGATGGCCTTAAAGCAAGGGAGGACATGTTAAAAATGGGAATGAGAACTGAATTAGCACCTGTGAAGAAAGGAAGACGAACATATCTACCACCTGCTGCTTTTACTTTATCTAGAAAGGAGAAAAAAATTTTGTGTAAGTCTCTGAGTGAAGTTAAGGTTCCAGAAGGATACTCATCTGATATCAGAAGACTTGTTTCTATGAAAGACCTCAAGTTGAAGAATTTGAAGACACATGATTTCCATGTTATAATGGAACATTTTCTACCGATAGGTATACGTTCTATTTTGCCAGAAAAAGTAAGAAGTTCCATAACTAAATTGTGTTTTTTCTTTAGGTCAATTTGTAGTAAGGTGATCGATCCCGAGATCTTACCAACACTACAAAAAGAGATTGTAATTACCTTGTGTGAGCTTGAAATGTATTTTCCTCCGTCTTTTTTTGACATAATGGTTCATTTAGTTGTTCATCTTGTGAAAGAGACACAGTTGTGTGGACCAGCTTATATGAGATGGATGTACCCTGCTGAATGGTATATGAAAATATTAAAAGGGTACGTGAAATCCCGAAGTCGACCAGAGGGTTGTATTGTTGAACGATACATTGTTGAAGAAGCTGTTGAGTTTTGTACTTAATATTTGTCTAACGTTCAATCGATTGGACTCCCCAGAGCTCAGATTTTCGACAAAATGGAAGGTAAAAAATTAATTGGGAATAAAATTGTGACAATATCAAGGGATGAACGGGATCAAGTTCATTTGTATGTTCTGCACAATAATAATGAGGTTGAGCCATATGTTGAAATGAACGAAGGTTAAATTCGAACAGAAATGAAAATTGGATAGTTATAGAGCACAATCAAAGTTTCATACAATGGTTGAAGGATCATATTTATTTGAAGCGCTCTTCAGATCCTTCTTCGGTAACAGAAAGGTTGAGATGTTTGGCATATGGTCCAAGTTTGCATGTGTTTTCTCATAGCGCATATTCAATTAATGGATACACATTTTATACCAAAGAACAAGATGATAAGAGTACTATGCAAAATAGTGGTGTCACCGTGCTAGCTGAAGCAATGCATATATCAAGTATGAAGGACTTAAACCCCAAATATGCAAATTTGTCATATTTTGGAGTTATTGAGCACATTTGGGTGTTTGATTACGAGAAGTTTCAGATTCCCATCTTTGGTTGCAAGTGGGTGAATAGTAGTGGCATACGAATGGATAAGTCTGGATTTTTGCAAGTTGATCTTACTAGGGGGGGTACAAAGATGAACCTTTTATTCTAGCATCTCAAGCTAAACAAGTGTTCTATGTGAATGACCCGAAGAGTACAAAATGGTCTATAGTGCTTTTCTCTAACAAAGTGACTGATGATAGTGGTGTCGATCAATGTGATATTGATGTTGAGAATGAGTCATGCATTAGACGGAATGAGTTGAATAGAAATGATGAAGTTGGGGATCTTATACCGGATGAGTCATATATAAGAAACGATCATAATGAGGGAATTTGGATCAATTCATCCGTACGCATTGCTAAGAAACAAGTGATTAATATTCCAACAAAGAAAAGAAAGAGATGTTAGTGACTTAGGTAAATTATCCATGGTTTCTTTATTTTTTTTTCCAATTGTTTTGATTATAAGTTATATGTGATAATGCATGATTTCATTATATTTTTGTTTTCAATTGCTTTGATTATAAGTTATATCTGATAATGCATGATTTCTTTATTTTTTTGTTTTCAATTGCTTTGATTATAAGTTATATCTGATAATGCATGATTTCGTTATATTTTTGTTTTCAATTGCTTTGATTATAAGTTATATCTGATAATGCATGATTTCTTTATTTTTTTGTTTTCAATTGCTTTGATTATAAGTTATATTTGATATTTGATGGTTTCCTTGGTTTATTACAGGTTAGACATGGCTGATGACTAACATGAGGAAGTTAGTAAAAAAGTATCCGCGGAAGAAGAAATTCGAAGAGGCATCACAGTAATGAGAAGGGTGGTCCAAGGAAGATCTCGAGGCATCATAATAGATGTCTATTGGAGCAACCAGGGACAGCTTATAGAACCTAATGGGCATACCTTAACTAGTTTTATCGGTGCACTAGTAAGGAATGAAATTCCCATTACATGTGATGATTGGAGAAACAAAGAGCTGAATGAGTCCAAAGAAAAAATTTGGAGTGAGATAAAGGTACAATCATTTGGCCCTTAATTATACGGTATCAATTATGTTTTTTCAAGGATCGATACTAACTATCAATCTGTATGTTTTTCTTAGCGATGTTTTAACATCGAAGAAGAAAGAAGAGGTTTTTGTATGAAATTGGCCGGAAAGCTTCTAAGAGGGTTTCGGACATTTTTATCATCCAAGTTCCTTAAGGATGCGAATGGTAATTTTGTGGATGCGAAGCTTCCTAAAAAATATGAAAGTTTGATATCGGCTGAAGAATGGGAAGCTTTCAAATCCAAAAGACAAGACCCGGTTTTTCAAAGAATAAGTGCTACAAATCGGGAAAGAGCATCAAGTCCCGCATATCCGTACCGAAAAGGACGTGTTGGATATGGACGCTTAGAACAATCCATGGTAAGTATTTATAAATTGCGATAACAAATTTGTTCATCATATATTAGTTTTATCTGATCAAATTGTATGACTTAATGTGTAGCTGCAGAAGGAGGAAAGTTCAGAAACATCTCTTCCTGCACATGTTTTGTGGAAGGAAGCCCGTGTGGGAAAATCTGGAGTTCCTCAAGAAGAAGTTTTACACGTATACCAGAAATGTGTAAGTATAACATTTTTTCATTAATTGAATAACATTTTTATACACAAATATTTGACAAGTATACGATATTCATCTGATTTTTCAGGAGGAGCTATCTCAGTCTTTATCTCCCGATGATACTAGGAGCATACTTAGTCGGGCATTAGATGTCCCTGAGTATTCTGGTCGGGTGAGGGGTAAGGGATTTGGAGTCACTCCGACCTCCCTGAGTATTAAAAAAGGAAAGGCTCCTAGTAATCGGGAGCTTCATGCAAGAATGGAAGCCATGCAAGCTGAGCTTGATGCATTGAGGAGAGAAAGAGAGGCTAGCGCCTCAACAGTATACAGAGATGCTTCGGACAAAGACAATATTAACTGTACCTTTCAGCCGAACATTCCAGAGGTAATTACATATAATTGTCTTAAATTGAACTATTTGCTTAAATTATGTATTTGACATATATACACATTAACGATTTCTTGTTATTATTGGTTTTAGGGCATTTCCCATTGTCAGCTGTATTTGTCGTCACCATACTATCAGATGGTTGGCAAGGGAAAAGTGCATAACGTTAGCGGAGTATTACTCCACACTAGAGAGCTCCCTGCTGGATGTTTGAAGGTATCAGTTGATATTGCAGTTGAGCCGAATGCAGCATTACCATATCCTAGCGATGATTCGGATGCAACAATGGTGCACGAAGCAGTAGGTTCGTTTGTTGCATGGCCGACAAACCTCATATGCGTAGGATATGAGGTATGCTTAAAACTTATGTTAACTTCCTTGGTATATTCAAAGTTTAAAATTTATGCTTAAAATTTTACTTACATATTTTCCTTGGTTATGTTAAATAGACTCCCACAAAATCCAAATCAAAAGATAATGCGATTCCACGGCATACCGAGTCCACGGTTTCAAGAAAAGAGGTAATATACAATTATATGACATATATTCATGGAAGTTGTTACATTCTTAGTTTGATCTAACTATTTATATGACATGTAGCTTCAAGAAAATGAGGTTAGCAATGCCTCCGCACAACAAAAAAAGGAGGTTAGCAACGCCTCCGCACGGGTAAAAAGTTCTGGTGCTAAGAAGAACGTAGCTAGGAAAAAACCTACCACCAAGTATAGGTCGTGCCTCAGGACATTTCTAGAGATGACCGATATACCGACCGGAGGTGTTCGGACTGTACATATGGAGGTAGGGATTTTCGGCTTTGATTACGACCAAATGATTGGTAATGAGGACTTCATGCAAGTTTTTGGTCGTGAAGAAATCGGCGTCACCGTTGTCAATACATATGTTAGGTAAATCTGGACTACTTTGTTTTATTAATTAAACAACTTATGTTAATGATGTTTACTTTATGTTAATGATGTTTTTATATTAGGTTTTTGTATGACAAATTGATGCGCCCCAATGGTTTGGACGTGTCATTCGGATTCTTAGCACCCGCGACCATCAACTATGGTTTAATCTTAAGTAGACCGGATACCGTGACGGAGTACGTTCTTCGGATCCTCATGGACAATAAAGATGTGGAGAAGTTATTTTTTATACCGTTTAATACCGGGTTAGCATTTCATTCTAAATTCATCTATTATAATTATTTTCCAAGTTACCATCTAACATTTGCCTAATCATTACAGTGGACATTGGTTGTTGCTCGCAATCAATCCTATCCGAGAAATTGTGTATTATCTTGACTCGTTAGGAAATGATTGGATAACATACCCGGATATGAAGGTCCTAATTGACACGTAAGTGAGAATGTTCAAAATTTTTCTTAGTTTATGTGAATTGTTCTAATTGCTTCATTTTTATTTTATTAGCATCCTACAAGCTTTTCGGGCCCAACGAGTTATCCAAACCTCAAGGAGGGGCGCCAACTCCATTACATGGATTAAAGTGGCGGTATATTTTTAATTACCACGTTTTTTATTATATTAGTGATGACACTTGATAAAACTTAGGATTTATAATCCATATTTTTTTTTCATATGTAGTGTCCTCGTCAACGTAATCAAATAGATTGCGGGTATTTCATGTTGAGGTTTATGCGAGATACTCTTGTTTTGGGCCGATTAGAGATTTCCACCGATGTATGTATTTCTAACTTATGAGTTATTTTTATATTTACACATATCTCATATAATTAAATAGTTGGAATTAATTCAAAATATGTTATATTATTATGTAGTACTTTGATGAATTCAAGTGTGCATCTTATACAAAGGATCAAGTGGACGAAATCAAAGAGGAGTGGTGTCAATTCATGATAGAGCTCAAAGTTTGTTCATAAATTTGTGTAATTAATGTGTACATTTGTAGTATATGTAATGACTTGTAAATGTGTACATAAATTTGTATATATTTTGATACATTTAAGGCAAAATTGGTTTGAATTGGTATATATATATAATTGTTAGCCAAAAATTGGTAGAAAAAAGGCCAAAATGGCATATATAAAATGTGATAATTGTCTGCCAAAATCTGGTTGAAAACAGGTAGAAATTCTGGTTTATAAACCTGGAAAAAATGTGGTTTCAAACAAAACCTTCAAAAAATTTCGTATACCTTAGACAGCGCTTTTGTAAAAAGCGCTGTCTAAGGGGGGGGGGGATTAGAAAGCGCTTTAGGAAAAAGCGCTGTCTAAGGGTGGGGCTTAGACAGCGCTTTTTGAAAAGCGCTGTCTAAGGTATACCTAAAAAAATTAAAATAGGAGGGGCTTAGAAAGCACTTTTGGCCAAAGCGCTGTCTAAGGGGGGGGGGGGGGGCTTAGACAACGCTTTTCAAAAGCGCTGTCTAAGGTATATCTAAAAAATTTAAAATAAGAGGGTCTTATAAAGCGCTTTTGGACAAAGCGCTGTCTAAGGGTGGGGGCTTAGACAGCGCTTTTAAGATTTAAAAAAGCGCTGTCTAAACCTTTAGCAGCGGAGGTTTAGACAGCGCTTTAAAGCGCTGTCTAAGGCTAAAAAAAGCGCTGTCTAAGGTCTTGTTTGTTGTAGTGATTTCTCGACGTGATGAGATTCCGCAGAAAGGAATCCTAGAAGTAGAAGTCTTCGATGTATGGGGAATAGATTTCATGGGACCTTTCCCATCTTCCTTTGGAAATAAATACATACTCGTCGCCATTGATTATGTTTCAAAATGGATCGAGGCTATAGCTTCTCCAACCAATGATACACGAGTAGTAATCAAATTATTTAAGAACGTAATATTTCTAAGATTCGATGTACCAAGACTAGTCATAAGTGACGGTGGATCACATTTTATTTCCAAAATCTTTGAGAGATTATTATTGAAGTATGGAGTTAGGCACCGAGTTGCAACGCCCTATCATCCACAAACAAGTGGACAAGTAGAAGTTTCCAACAGAGAGATAAAACAAATTTTAGAGAAAACTGTTGCTATATCTAGAAAAGACTCGTCGTCTAAATTACTAGAAGCTTTATGGGCATATAGAACCGCTTTTAAAACCTCGATAGGAACTACCCCCTTTAAGTTAGTTTACGGAAAGTCATGTCACCTTCCAGTTGAATTAGAACACAAAACTTATTGGGCTATTAAAACCCTAAATTTAAATTCATCAGCTGCAGGAGAAAAACGAATTCTAGATCTCCATGAATTAGAAGAGCTCAGACTATATGCTTACGAGAACGCCAAAATTTATAAAGAACGCACTAAAAAATGGCATGATCGGCGTATCTCCAAAAAAGAGTTTAACGAAGGAAATACTGTGCTTTTATTTAATTCAAGATTGAGACTTTTTCCGGGTAAACTACGTTCCAGGTGGGCTGGGCCGTATTTAATTACTAATGTTTTTCCTAGCGGAGACGTTGAAATCAAAGGAAACACGGGAGCCCCATTCATAGTAAACGGTCAACGCCTTAAGCACTATCACATGGTTGAAAACCGAAATTACGTAACTAGTCTCTTACTAGATGAGCTACCCGCTCAACCAAATGATTAACCCATTAAAATGTGCGGTCGAGCCCTTGACCTTAAACGAAGCGCTATGTGGAAGGCAACCCACAAATTTCCCTTTCTTTAGACTTATTTAAATCTTTGTTGATTATATTATTTATTAAAATTATTTATGTTTATTATTTGTTTTAATCCTATCTAACTACGGTATAATTATTTTCATCTCTTCCTACTAACCTTTTTCGCGTTGATTACTTACTTACAGGCTAACTAGTTAGCTAAGCTCTAACATTAGTAATGGAACTAATAGACAACACGAACATTGTTTTCTAGGGAAGAGCACATCGACGAAGATATGAAGCATTATCACAAAGATCTCTGACACTGACCATTTATCATGATGAACCCACTTTAACTAAGTTAGGCATAAAAGATAGTGTCTATTTTCTTTACAGTCAGATAGGGTGGGATGCTGCACTTATCCGACGAAGGTTTAACACCTATCGTGAACTTACACTAGAGTTTTTAAGCTCACTAATCCATTTACCAAACCATGGTGTAGGAATTAACAAAGGATTAATTACCTTTAGGATGTTCAATATAGATTTTTCCTTCACCCATAACGAGTTTGCGGAACTTCTGGGGTTTCCAAATGGCCCTGATGTCTTCACTGCTACTCGTGAGGAATTACTAATGAACCATGCACTGAATGATTTCTGGGGTACCATCACAGGGAATGATGAGGCTGAACCCTATGATATGTTTTCTGAGAATATTCATAACCCTGCTTTGCGTTACTTTCATAAATCACTAGCCCACACCCTTTTTGGTAAGGAGGAGAATAATACCTCTGTATCACGAGACGAGCTATTTATCCTTTACTGTACTTCCCTAGGCCGACCTGTTAATGGAGCTATCTTCATGATAGTTTGTTTTGTCCGCCTCATTCAGAACACTCGTATAGCTATACCCATAGGTGGCCTAGTAACTATGATAGCAAATAAAATTGGCTTAAGATGGCAACTAAACCAAATACACCCCTTAGGTGAGAAACGACCTATGAATATTGATTTTTGCTTCGACCATAGAATTATAGGAAACCTCGGACCTGACACCTTTGACCTACTGATTAATAATGAGGTTGTCCATCTTTTCACATTACCTAACCATGAACGGACCAGCCTGCACAATAGAAATAATTGGTTATATGACTTAAGCATTCCCATTGCCCCTCCTTCGCCTCCTGAATCACCTATGATATCTGAAGTCTATGACCATTATATGTCCGATGCTGATTTAGTACCACCTGAGATACCTATTGACCCATCTGTCGACCACTCCGCCGCCATTGTCAATCTACAAAATCAACTTGATAACATTAATACAAATATTGATGCTATGAGAATGGATTTTTTCGGTTTCATGGACATTGTCACTGAGCAGCTGGATAATTTTCATCAGCTTTTATTTTCAGCCGGTCTGACTAACAACAACGTTAACCGTAGTTAATATTTTCATTCTTAAGATTAATTAGGATTTTCAATTTCCGTATGATTTATTTTAATTGTTTTTGTTTCAGTTGTTTCTATGAGGATTTATTAAGCTTTAAATACTTACAGTATTTTCCTTTTCTTTTCTAATATTAATTTTTCAGTACTTTAAATTGTTACAATCTATTATTATTATTATTTCTGTTTTAATATTTATATATCTATGTACCTAACTTTTAAATATCTGATTATTATTATTAAAACTCAATTTTATTTCCATTATATAAAAATAAAATAAAATAAAAAAATAAAAGAAGGAAAATAATAATATTAAATAAAATTATTTAAAGTTATAACGAAAGGAACCAAAAAAAAAAAACAAATTTTTCCAAAAAAATCCCCACCCACACAAGGCACACGGCCTGCGCCGCACCATGTGGCCCGCGCCAGGCACATACGGCCCGCGCCAGGTCCATGCATATAAGCATGGCCTGCGCCACCTTGCAAACTTCAAGGCATGGCCCGCGCCATGCCCTTTATAGTGGGGGCCACCAATTTTTCCTTTTCTTTATTTTATTTCATTATTTTCCTGTACTTCTTTTTATTTTGATTATTTTTTATGCATAACTTTTACCTTTTCTATATTTCTTTAAACACTCTAATTTTTTACTACATTTCACATTTCCACATACCATCAATTTTCTTCTTAACTTTTTGCATGCATTAGTCATATCAATACTTACAAATGTCCTTCATGCATCATTAATATCCATGCATTTGTCATAAACATTTCAAGTTTCAAATTCAATATTCAAAATTCAAATTTCAAAATTTACCTCCAAAAATTAATTACCAACTACCCTCATTTAATTTTTCACTCCTATAAATACCCCCTAACTCTACATTTTTCTTACATTCAAAAATATATTTCTACTATAACATTTCTTTGTAAACTTAAGTGTAAGAAAGCCAGAGAGAAAATTATGGAGCAAAATCCAGGATCCCGTATCCTTTTCAGAAATCAGGCCCAAGCCGATTTATTCCGAAGTCTTCTCGACCGAGGTATTGAGTCCACCAGGTATGCCGATTTAACCTGTTTAGAAACTTTAGGATTGAAAAAAAGTGTTGATATTTTGCTCGAAAGAATTCATTTAAAACATTTTCTATCTTTCCATGATCCTGTTTATCTTCGGTTAACCGCCGAATTTCTGAGCTCATTAATTATTGATGATGAAAATCAAACAACCTGTTTTCGAATGTTTAACGAAACTTACACTTATACTTTCGATCAGCTTGCTGTTTTGTTGCAATTTCCTGTAGGGGAGGGTGTGCGATATGAAACGCCCACCGGGGAACAATGGGTAAGTTCGTATAAAATGTTTTGGAAAGGAATAACGGGAACGTTCTTACAAACTGTCGAAGGTGTTAGAGCCACCCTTATTCACAACCCGGCCATCCGCTATTTTCGTCAGATTTTAGCCACAATTGTTTTTGGTCGGTCAAACACGAGTCAGGTAAATGAACGCGAACTGATGTATCTCATGGCAGCTTTTGCACAATTTAAAATAAATCATGTCCCGTTTATTCTTCATCATATGAAAACTGTAACCGCCGGCAAAGGACCTATATCCTTTGGCGGTCTTATTACCACAATTGCTAGAGCCTTAGGACTAGAAGCACATTTCTCTACAATGGAATCAATTCCCGTCGAAACCATCGATCTAAACACGGCTAGGAATATGAAATTAGTAAAACCACGTAGAGACGGAAAATACGAGCTTTTAATTGGTAATAAAGTGTTAACGGGTTTTATTTTACCAAACCCGAGTCGCACTGATGTGACTAACGAGAGGAATTTTCTTTATTTTGACACACGCCCCGCGCACATTCCGATGAATGATGCCGCTGGCGGGGCTGATGATGAACCTAACCCACCCGCACAAGATGCGGAATTTTCTTCTGATTATGTTGCAGGTACTTCTACAAGGCGAGTCCCGAGGCGACCAGAGGACGAACCACGTGAAGGTCTTGAAGGGGTTCAACATGAGTTGATGCTACAAGGCGAAGTAAATGCCTTAAGAGACCAAAGAATCCAAAATCTGACAACTCAGCAAGCAATACTGCTGCAGCAACAAAACCAGATGTATGCTCAACAAACTGAGATGCACGCTCAGCAGAATAACATGCTGCAAATCTTGCACCAAATGCAACAAGGACAAAACCGCATGGCAGAGCTTATCCACGGAATGGCCGACATGTCCTTCCAGACTGAAGAAGAGAATCCCGACGTGGGCACGTCAGGAAATGTCAGACGCACACGAGGCAGAGGCAGTCGTGGGTAGTTGACATCACAGGTTTCACTTTCCTTTTTCCACCTTATTTTGACGCATTGGGGACAATGCTCGATTTAAGTGCGGGGGAGGAAATTTATTGCTTTCTAGGTAGAAATTTTAATTTTTCATTATAAAAAAAATTTTTTTTTTTGCTAAATCGAGCCATTTCACGAAATTTCTGTTTAAGTCAGATTTACCCAATTTTCTTGAACTATTCAAAAAAAATAAATATATATACATATATATATATATATATATATATATATATATATATATATATATATATATATATATATATATATATATATATATGTATATATATATTATTTTAGAATTGACACGATGCTAGAAACAAGCCATTCTAGAAAGACTTAGGAAAAGTATTGATAATATAGGTACCGTCCTTACACCTTGAACCCCTTGATTATGCGAATGAATTTAAATACTTATTATGTCCAAACCACCCTCTTTATTAGTTTATACTAGGGGTGGCAATTGGATCCATTTAGACAAAATCCATCCAATCCATCCACTAAAAAATTCATCCAATCCATCCACCATATGAAAAGTAAGTTAATGGATTGGATTAAATCTATCCATTTATATGTATGGATTAATTCAATCCATCCGACATATTTGAATGATCCAACGGATTATTTTTATATCAATCACATCTATTTAAAAATAATAATAATGAATTATTTAAAAAAATGATTTTTTTACGGATATACAAAAAATTGATTTTTTTTCAATTTTTTTTTTCGAAAATATCAAAAAATTGTTTTTTTTTCCGAAAATATAAAAAAAAATTGATTTTTTCGAAAATATCAAAAAACCGATTTTTTTTCAAAAATATCAAAAAATCGATTTTTTTCAAAAAATATCAAAAAACAATTTTTTTTTCGAAAATATAAAAAAAATTTATTTTTTCAAAAATATAAAAAATGATCTTGTAAAATCATATTAATTTTTTTCCAAAAATATCAAAAAAACCAATTTTTTCTGAAAAAGAAAATTTGATTTTTTCGAAAATAAAAAAAAATCGCTTGTTTTCAAAAATTAAAAAATCGACATTTTTTAGAATATAAAAAAATTGATTTTTTCAAAAATAAAAAATTGGATGGATGGATATCCATCCATTAAAAATATGTTAACGGATGGATTGGATGGATTTTTATCCTTAATGGACGGATTGGATTGGATATTTTTCAAAAAATTTAGTGGATTGTTAATGGACTAATGGATTGTTTTGATCCATCCATTAACAATTCAATCCATATCCATCCAATCCATCCATTTTGCCACCCCTAGTTTATATTAGCAGTCAGCACCATCCTAAGCACACACTAAGTAGGAAGTCGATGCAAATAAGTGTATGATCTCAAAGTTAAAAGAATAAATCAAAAAAAAAAATGAATGAATGAAAAGAAATTCTCCTTCTAAGTTAGGTGGTCCTTACCCGATCATTTAGCCCAACGGTGTAAAATTCTTTATTTTATTGATATATGCAAAAAGAAAAAAAAATTGATGAAAATGAGATCATAGTCACTAACAGGCTATCCTACCATGAGTGTGAAGGGATAACGGGCTTAATGTGATTGCGCCAGAATGAAAGAGAGGTGTGTGAGTCGAGGTATAATAACATGATTCGGATTTGTCTGTATAAGATAGGAGTTCTCGATTATTTTTCAAGATAAAAAGTGTCATTACGGTATCATTAGTATCAATACATAATACTTATCTTTCTAACTAATGCCTATGACACTCGTGTCTAATCTAAACTAGCACTTAGATTGTTTTTATTAATTTTGCTTGAGGACAAGCAAAGGTTTAAGTTTGGGGGAATTTGATAACACGAATTTATATCGTGTTTTTTTGGCTTGATTTACATAAATAAATATTATGTTTTATTAAGTTTTCCGAATTTATTTATTACTATTTACTATATTTATTTATTATTGCAGAAAATCGAGTCGGTTGGAAAAAAGTCGAAAAAGTGAAGAAAATAATTAATTTGAAGAAAAGAATTTAATTGAAGAGAAAGAAAATGAAGAGAAAGAAAATGAGAGGAAAGAAAATGCAAAGAAAGGAAATAGAAGGAAAGAAAAGAAAAGGGAAGGAAAATAAAGGTGGTGGGTCCCACCACACATACACATGGCGCAAGCCATGAGTGTGGCGCCCACCACACTTTAAAGCAAACGTGGCGCAAGCTACACATGAAGTGGCGCAGGCCACTTTGCCAATTCTCTACACGCCCGGTCTTTACGGCGTCCGTTTCTCAAGCAGAATCAGTCTGTTTTGAAGCCCAATAATAAGCCCATTAAATCCTATATTTTCTCAACCTATTATGGATTTTCACTCCTATAAATAGCATCAATTTCCATTAGTTTTACACACAGTTTATTTTTAGGAGATTGGAGCAACAAATCAAGGCAATTATTTTTCAGTTTTATTATTTTAGTTTAGTGAGTATTTTTGCTATTTCTCTTGTACGGATTTGGAGCTTGGAATAAAGAATCATCTCATCAAATATTATTTATTCAGGTTTTCTTTATTTTATTGTTTATTTAATTTCTTATTTTTGATTTATTATTTATGAGTAGTTTATTTAAATTATATTTTTCCTGCATTGTTATTTTATTTATTATGTCTAGCTAAATTTTATATATATCCGTATGTAGACGAATTAATCGGGAGGAATTAAATTAAAATCGGTATAAATTATTTTACTAAATTTACAATTAGGCGAGATCTCTTAAAATTAATTTAATGCTTTTTGTTATGAAAATAAGGAAAGTAAATTAAGGTAAATTCAATAGAACGAAAGTTTGCGAATTTAACCGGATAGCTGAGGTTTAGCATTTATTTTAAATTCAATAGAACGAAAGTTTGAGGGTTTAAAATTAATTGGGATTTATTTATTTTCAAAAAGGATTTCTAAACACTTATGGGCGAGCGAAAGCAGGCATAGGACTTTAGTAATTTAATCTAAATCAAAAGAGCGAAAGTTTGAGACAAGGATTTTTAAATGAGTATTTTTCCACTAAGAAGTATTTTTAGCATACTAGCCTTAACTGATATTTGATTTAATTCCCGACAATTAACGAGTTACATACGGATATATTGTTATTATCTATTAATTAAACTTTAGATCTAATTATTTCTGCCATAAACCAACCAAAAGAAACAATTAGCCTTAGCTTTACACCGTGATACTAGATAACGTTAGATCGATTTTTAAGTCTCTGAGGGATCAATAATCTTTAAAACTACACGTACGACTGTGCAATTGCAGAACCATTACTTTAGATATATAGTCAAGCGATCAATTACTTGCTCACCTTTCAAAATACTCTTCATACCACACTTTTCAAACAAAAATTTTCAAAAACAAGTCTTTGTATACATCCATACGAGGATCATTACAAAGTACTTAGAAAGTTTCTAATCACACACTACACCTTTTCAAAACAATTCAAAGTGAGTTAAGTAACTAAGAGCCCATGGATAACCATGGATATAAAGGGTGCTAACACCTTCCCTTTGTATAACCTACCCCCGAACCCAAAATCTTTTTAAGGTCTTTCCTGTTCTTTTATGTCCTTTCCTTTTGGATAAAATAAAAATCGGAGGCGACTCATGCTATCCGCAACATTTATAGAAAGTCAGTTCTCCCACCGTGTTACAATGTCATACTCTTTTAAGATCATTTGCCACCTTGAAACCCTTCCGGTTAATGCTGGTTTCTCGAAAATGTACTTGATGGGGTCCATTTTTGAGATTAGCAATGTGGTATGGGTCAACATATACTGTCTCAGTCGGCGAGCAGCCCATACCAAAGCGCAACAAGTTTTCTCGAGCAGTGAGTAACGGGATTCACAGTCAGTAAAATTTTTGTTAAGGTAGTAAATAACATGCTCTTTTCGACCAGACTTGTCATGTTGGCCTAGAACACATCGACCCTTATAACACAGTCTAGTACATGATAAGTGGTCGTCCCGGAACTGGAGGCATTGGAATCGGAGGCTCCTGCAAATATTCTTTTATCTTTTCAAAGGCTCTTTGACATTCCTTATTTCACCTGACCGTTTGCTCTTTTCTTAACAATTTGAATATTGGCTCGCATGTGGCAGTTAGATGAGATATAAACGGTGAAATGTAGTTCAATCTCCCTAAAACGCCACACACTTCTTTATCTATTTTTGGTGCATGCATATCTTGTATTGCTTTTACTTTTGCAGGATCTACCTCGATTCCCCTCTGACTAACAATGAAACACAACAATTTACCAGAACACACTCCGAAAGTGCACTTGTATGGATTCAACCTCAATCTATACTTTATCAACCTATCAAACAACTTTTTGAGATTGACCAGATGTTCTTCCTCGTCCCGGGACTTGGCAATCATGTCATCCACATAACATTCAAGTTCTTTATGTATCATATCATGGAACAATGTTACCATAGCCCGTTGATATGTTGCCCCGGCATTCTTCAATCCAAAGGGCATAACCTTGTAACAGGATGTACCCCACGGGGTAATGAACGTCGTTTTCTCCATGTCTTCCGGTGTCATCTTGATCTGATTATACCCAGAGAAGCCATCCATGAAAGAAAATACCGAGAACTGGGCGGTGTTATCTACCAGCACATCAATGTGAGGTAATGGAAAGTCATCCTTTGGACTTGCTCTGTTTAGGTCCCGATAATCGACGCACATCCGGACCTTGCCGTCTTTCTTCCGTACATGCACAATGTTAGCTACCCAAGGTGGGTAACTAGTTACGGCAAGGAACTCGACATCCCACTGCTTTTGAACTTCCTCCTTGATCTTTATAGCCATATCAGGGCTAGTTTTTCTCAGCTTTTGCTTCACGGGAGGAAAGTCTTCCCTTAGTGGCAGCTTGTGCACAACGATGTCAGTATCTAGTCCTGGCATATCTTGATATGACCAGGAAAAGATATCCACATATTCACGTAGCATACCAATCAACTCCTTATTTACCTTGGCCTGCAGACTGGCCCCAATCTTTATCTCTTTCCTTACATCTTCAGACCCAATATTGTCGATCTCTATTTCTTCCTGATGAGGCTGAATGACCATTTCCTCTTGTTTTAACAACCTGACTAACTCTTCCGGGAGTTCACAGTCTTCCTCTACATCTTCATCATCTTGGTAGATAGGATTGTCGAAGTCATGCATAGTCATAGCATGAACGTTATCACAGGAATCCAAATGATCAACACTGCACAAGTGATGTGCTTGTTTCAGAATCCATTGGTTCAAAGAAGACACAAATACACAAAAACACTGGAAAGAAAAACATTGCCATTTTATTTGTTTTGTGAAAAATTTTAAAACGAAAGAAAGGGAACACAATTTGCTTGAAAAAATGTCCTTTATTTCATGGGAAAAGCATAATGCATTAAAACATGGTGGCCCTACAAATGGATCCATGCACCTTGGGTAGAGTGCAGGATTTGATATGCAGTATGATAAAAATGGAAACAAATAAAATTACTTTGACTGCCAAGTAACTTGAACAAAATCTTCGGCAGACCAGTTCCGGAGCTCTTCCCCAGGTACGCATGGGTGAATCCAGTTATCCAAGTCACAGTCACTATCCCCATCTGTATCTGTTGCACAAACAATGTTGTAGTCGAGTATTCCAGCACTTGTGAACGCTATGGGCTTACTGCTATGAGACCAGCTGGACTGACCAGGTTGATATCCGAGACCGAACTTGTCATCCTTCTTTTCCACTTCCAACAGCTTGCCCCAGCCTTGGGCATTTCCGGATTGGACTACTTCCTTAGCTTGCTTGTAGGAGTAGATAGGAGTCCCTTCCTTCTCACTGCTCTGACCTGCAGCAACCGGAGACAGCATACCGACATTGACCGTCTCAAAAGCTTGGCAGAGTGTCTCATGGATCTCCCCGTCCATTTCTACATACTTGAAGGTTGACAGATGGCTCACGAAAATGTCTTCTTCTCCGCATACAGTAACAACCTGGCCGTCAACTTTCAGCTTCATTAAGTCCTTCTTAGGGAGCACGTTGAGAGAAGAGCCTGTATCTACCAGGACGTGTGATAGAACAGCGCCCTTACACTCCATAGTGATATGTAGGGATTTGTTGTGATTGTGTCCTTCAGAATTGAGATCTCTATCTGTGAATCCCAACCCATGACTGGCATTTACGCTGCCTACCACAGCCTCCAACTGGTTGACAGTTATCTCTTGTGGTACATACGCCATTTGAAAAACTTTCAGCAAAGCCTCTCGGTGAGCTTGGGAACACATCAGCAACGACATAATGGATATCTTGGACGGAGTCTGATTTAGCTGTTCAACCACCTTATAATCGCTTTTCTTAATTATTCTCATGAACTCTTCAACTTCCTTTTCAAAAGTGCCCTGACCGGCAGCAGGAGTTGTCACATCTTCAGTTGCTATCTGTTTACCCTTAGTCCTTGTAGAAGCCTCATCTTCAAGATCACCTCTAAGAGCTTGAGGAGTAAAGAGACGCCCACTCCTTGTAAATCCACCAACTCCTCCGACATTCATAACAGTCGGGTTAATTGTCATCGCTTGACTTTCCCCTTTCTGGCCTTCTACGTAAACGTCCGAGCACTAGTGCCAAGGGATGGCCTTGTCATCAGCATATGGGACTGGTCCCAGAACAGTAATGGTCACTAGACTCACTTCGGGAACATAGATAGTCATAGGCTCTCTCTGAGCAGGAACTTCAGCAGGATCAAAATAAATTGTTACTGTAGACACACAATCACTTCTATTGCCAACTCTGTCAAACTGTAGAGACCCCTTGTCAATCAAACACTGCAGCCAAACTTTCAAATCCCCACAACCATTAACCGAATTTAAACAACCCTTGCAGTCAAAATCACAACCTGGAAAAACCTACCCTTTCAACAATCTGTCTTTCATGACTAACAAGGAAGTATTCACTTCATCCACGTTCAAGATCAAATTCGAACTCTCGCCCCCGTCAACGGAATTTATCCTGGCCCCTCCATGATTTGGAATGGGGTTTGATGTAACATTTGGAGGTGGTGCAAAGTTGATTGCTTTTGATTCGATTAAGTCTTGGACCTTATGTTGTAATGCCATGCACTTCTCTGTTGAGTGTCCGGGAGCTCTTGAATGAAATGCACATCTTGCATTAGCATCATACCCCACTAGAAGCTCTCCAGGTGGAGGTGGTGCTAACGTCCTCAACTGCACCAAGTTCAAGTCTAACAATCTCTGGAGCAGTGTCGTGTATGTCATTGGGATGGCTTTGAGCACCTTGTTAGCTGGACGAGCTTGTCTTTGTTGATAAGGTCTTTGCTGATAGTTATTGTGTTGCGGCTGTTGCTGTTGTTGCTGCTGTTTTTGCACATGACCTGTGGGGATGGTGACAGCTGCCGCCTGCTCGTAAGATCCTCTATATTCGCGGCCTCGACCTCGACCGTACACAACATTAGTCTCTCCCTCCCTTCTTCTTGGAGGTCCACTGAAAGCCTTTCTTACACCGCTTGAACTACTTGCACTAGTGTCTTGAATCTTTCCCATTTTCAGAAGAGTTTCAACTCTCTCTCCTGCTATCACAATGTCATTGAACTTTGTTGTTGAACAAGACGCCAGTCTCTCAATAAACACCCCCTGTAGTGTTCCCATGAACATGTATGCCATTTCATTTTCCAACAAGGGAGGTTGCACTCGAGCAGCAAGCTGACGCCACCTCTAGGCGTACTCTTTGAACCCTTCTTTAGCGCTCTGAGACATTGTCTGCAACTGGGTACGATTTGGAGCCATATCCAAATTATACTGATACTGTTTCACAAATGCCTCAGCTAACTCCTTCCAGCTTCGAATATTGACTCTGCTCAGCTTCATGTACCACTCCAAGGAAGCTCCTACAAGACTATCCTGGAAGTAATACATCCACAACTTCTCATCATCTGTATGCGCAACAATCCTTCCCACAAAAGACTGAAGGTGGGTTTTCGGGCATGCCGTGCCGTTGTACTTATCAAAAGTAGGAACCTTGAACTTGTAGGGAATTCTCACCCCTGGCACTAAACCCTAATCAGTGATGTCAAACCCTAGAGATCTCTGAGACTGAATAGCACGAATCTGCTCAGTCATTTCTTCGAACCTTCTATTCATATCAACTCCTTGGCCTTCCGCCTCATCCAACAAAGTGAATTGTTCGTCCTGCCCATCCATCTGCAGATTATTCACTCCACCATTGACAATAGTGACCCCTGGTTGCATCACAGGGATTTCAACATGACGGGCGCCAGCCCCATTGCGATTGCATCCATCTGCTGTCCCATTGTTCCTGGCTTGATTGTTCTCCAACATTTCGCGTAAATGCTCTTGAGTTTGACCCATCCCAACCATGAGGGTCATGAAATTGTCCATTCTCGTCCTTAAATCAGTCATATCTGCTTGCATCTGCTCCATTGCTCTTTCTCTGTTCACCTTTGTAGGGTATCTGTGCACCGTTGACTGCCTCTGAACCTTCTTGGGAGCTATAGTGCCTGAAAGTGACATGAACATTAGAACACTAGAGAAATTCCTGCAAAACAACAAAAACGTTATATGCATGCAATGTAACTATTCATATTTCCACGTTCAGGCATTAATATGCCCCAGTTCTGGTATTTTGACAGAAAAATACTCCAGATGACTTTTCTTTGAAACCGACTTTTCAAACTCTTTTGAGGAGTATTCAGATCCTGGTGTCTTAAGACCAATAACCTTGCTCATTCAGAAACGGTAACTGGAAAGTATCATAGCATGAACAAACTACCAACAATCAGAGTCATAGACATAAACAGCATTCCCCCAAAGGGTTACAATTCAGTACAAATGACAGAAAGATAAAGCAAGACTCCTACAACAAGCCTATAGGTAGTCTGGATACAAGCAACAATAAACTAAAACCCTAGGCTAAAAGGAAGATCCAGGCTCCTCTTTTGCAGTCACCACCTCTGTTCGGTTCTTCTTGACGCCTGCTCTCAGCTTAAGATCCGCGATCTCCTTCATCGCTTCCTATCAGGCTAGCCGACTCTGCACCAATTGCTGAGTCTTTTCCCTTCGTATCTTATGAACTTGTTCGACCTCTTCCTTCTTGAATTCCATCTGCGCTTCAAAGAACTCTTCCTTTTCCTTGTACTTCTTCTGCTCCTGTTCTCTTTGGCCCTGTAACCAAGCAATGGATTGACGAGCTTCTCTGAGAGTCTTCACAATCCTCTTATGCTCCGCTTCTCTCTTTGACTCTGCCAAGCCTAATCTCTGAAAATGAGCTTCTCTCCCAGCAAACTCCTTTTCTTTAGCTTCTAAAGTAGCCTGCGTCATCTGTAGCTTTTCTTCCGTTTCTTGCTTAGCATGATTGGCACGGTGATACGAACTAGCCATTTCAGAATTCTCTACCCGAACCTCGTGCAACTGAGCTTCCAGCTTCTTGTAATCTTCAAGAGAAACAGTGGTTTGCTCCGGTACCTCATTTGGATATAGTGGAGCCTCAACCAAAAACGGAAGGAAAAAGGTATCAACCCTCCCTTGTATCCAAGCAACAAAAGAGGGATAAGTCTTAGGGTCTACCTTTCCAAATTCTTTCTTACCCTCTCTAACCTTTGTTTCCCAAGCTTGGGATGCTTGAATAACCAACAGCTCGTTATCTTTAGCTGGAAAATACAAAGTCTTAGATATTTCTTCATCTGATGGAGGATCCTTTAATGGATAACCAAATTGCTTTCTGGATAGCACAGGGTTATGACTTATCACTCCTTTTCTACCTAACAACGACACATAGGGAAACTCACCACACCTTGTAATAAATTCCTTCCCTACCAAGTTTCTGCTACACCTCTAGGCTATGTCGTCAGATGCTAACCCCATCAATCTTCTAGCCCACTTCCAATCTTACTTAAGATCTTTGAACGGTCCTGACTTTGGAAGCTTCTTAGCAAACCATTCGGCAAACAATGGAGCACAACAATTCACGTACCCTTTTCTTTTCTCATTTCTGTGATGGACACCAAAGTAAAAGTCTCCCAACAACGTAGGTACCGGGTTTCCTTTAATGAAAAGGGTGATAGCCTCCAGGCTTACCCATCCTTTCTCTCCTGGAAAAAGACTTATTCCATAGACCATTAATGCTAACAGCACACTGAACTCTAACCATTTCCCTCCCAATGCAAACACATGGGCTTCTGTGATAAGAAAATCCAAATTAAATCCCTTCCCTTTACTGGCTTCTAACTCCATCTTCACTCTAAGCATACTCAAATGACAAACACCTGCAATGTCCTTGTACGGGGGACATCTCTCCGCAACATAGTAGGGAACACCATTCTTGATTGGAATCTTCGGGATGTCAGAAATCTCTTCCATAGTGGGAGCCAAGATGTAGTCAGCAAACACGAAAATTCTCAACTGAGGGTCATAAAACTGCAACAAAGAATGAATAATATCTCTTTGATCGACAGTAGGTTTGTTCATGTAACCCAAGATCTTCCCATACCGACTTCTAAAATCATCTGAAACCTTGTCACTCATCAATTCTACCAGTTTTTGAATACTCTCAATTTCGGGTTGCGGGAAAGTGTAATGACCATTCCTTTTTCTGGGTATCTCTTGGACTTCTGTCATCTGGAGGAACAATGAATACCAGAACTGGGTATAGATGCTAACCTGAAATGGAAACACAAACAGTTAATGCAGGCATGATGCGATGCAAATGTAATGCAGGCACATGATCAACAACTGGGACTGTCTGGATACGGAACACGGGACCCAAGCGACCAAGAACCAAAATCCTCTGAATAAAGCCCCATGAACGAGAATTCAGTCTCAAATAAGCCCCAAAATCAAAGATCCAAATCCATGTAGCCTTATCAAATCATAGAACTGTACTGGCAATAAGGTATGATGAGGTCGAGGGTTCCTGCAAACCTGCAAACCCCTCCCAATCTCATAGGTGTGCTCTGGGTCAAACATCACGGACTCTCAAAGCCGAATAGCAATAATACGTTCACCATTTCCGAGAAATGGCTCATGACCAAATCAAAGAATCGATTTGGCATTATGTACTACTCAGGGAGACCTCGGCGTGAGTCCGGGAAAACAAGCATCCTTTATAAGTTCCCAGCTTCAAGCGCTGGAATCGATAAACATTAGTACATTCATCCCGAAGGGTACAATACTATTGTCATACGACCAAATGCTTTGATTGAGTTCCTATAAAAGAACCAGGCCATCCTATGTGAGTTCCCAGTGGGCCCTCGGGTGCGAATGGGTTTGCCACAAAATGTGGTCTGCCAGTGTCATCATTGGAGAGGGATGTTTCCACAAAGGTCCTCAATGATCGGTCCCCAGATGCACATAACTATCAAGGTTGTGTATTACCCCAGAAAGATTCCGGCATAATACATTTCCAAGACGGTCGCAAGTCTGGGTGTGGAACTTACTACTACCAACATAGCAAGATGCCATGAAGCCAAAGTGACTGTCCACTCTAAGTCCTAGGGTGCACTCGAGCCCCGGTTACGAGCTCATCTCTCAGTAAAAATTCCCAACCCCACAGAAAAAAGGAAACCAACACAGCCAGACAGTCCAGTATAATATATATAATGCATGAAATTAAATACTAAAAACTGTAAATAAAGCTGTAAATAAAACTGTAAATAAACAACCGTAAAATAAACACGCAACAACAAACAATCAACACCCCATAAAATAGAAACACGCAAGCGCTAGGATTGACTCTCAGGGGAACCAGAGATACTCTGGTTAGGATGTCCCCAGCAGAGTCGCCAGCTGTCGCTCCCCGGATTTCCATCCTGGTACAAACACGAAAGTGGTGCGGAAAGAGGTAGAGTCGCCAGCCAGGCATTTTTATCCCGAAGAAACGGGAATGGTAATGCTGCACAAACCAGAAGAAAATAAGAGGAAGGACAAAGGTTCTGCGAACCAAAGAAACTGAGATCGGGATTCGGTTACGACCTAGGAAGGTATTAGCACCCTAGATCGTCCGTCGTACCCGACGGGATCTACCCTTGCAAATAAACTGTTTCAAAGGGTGAAGGGATGAAAGCTGCTGCAAAGAAAAGGAACTGAACTGGATAAAAAGAAAAGAAAATGGAACTGAAAATGAAATGAAAAGGAAAAATGTAAGGAAAATAAAGATTGTGCTCGAACGGTCCCTACCCCGCTGCTTACGTACCTCATCTGGACATGAGGATCAGAGACACTGTAGTTCCCCTAACTAGGGGTGGAAAAGATTGCTTGTGAATTAAGGCATAAACTGCCTATGTCAATGCTCAGGTGTTGCAAGCTCATACGACGAGTGCGTAAACGTCTTGCAAAATGAGAAGTAGGAGCAAGTTCGTGGACGGAGCGAAGGAGATGAGAAAAGAATTCCCGAAGGAAAGACGATTATTGTTTGTTTGTGTTTTTTAGAGCTTTTATTTGGTGTGGCACAAGAGAATGAACTCAAGCTCTTTTCTATGGAATGTGTACTTGCTACCACATTCCAAGATGGAATAATAGAACAAGCACACCAAGTAAGGAGAACTTATCCAAGACTTGTTTCCAAAGGCAAGGGCCTAATTTCATTGACTTGTTGAATTTATTAGGTGTTTTAGTGATTAAAAATGAAGAAGTATTTTTTTGGGGTTTTTCTTGATGAAGATGACTTCATGATCCGAATTGTGCATCATGCTAGACAAATGCACTATGCCAAGATGGAATTAATACATATGCCCCATGGAATAAGGCTATTACACAAGAAGTCCTTTCTTTCTTTATTAATGTTTTTTTAGGTTTTGTTTTGAGATGAGAAGAGAAGAGAAAGAACCAAAGGAGCAAAAAGGCAAAAGTCTAAAATGGGGGAAAGACTAAACCTAAAGTTGTCATGCAAATATGGTCCTAAGGTTAGTGAGGTTTCAACTATCCTAAGAGAAAAGAAGAACCAAAGAGGATCAAGAGATAAGAGGAGGCAAGAGCTAGCAAGCAACTTACTCCTCTAAAGGAGGTAAGTTGCTCCTAAAGGGGGAAGAAGAGAGTTGCCTCACATGATGGCATAAGGCACATCAAAAAGCACAAATAGAAAGCAAACAAAAAAAGAAAGGATGAAGATTTGAAATGTGGATGAACATCCACACTTCTCTTACCATAAGCCCCTGCAATGTTAGCAAAATCCAGCATATGTTCATCAATAAAACTCATGGAAATGGCATGCTCAAAGTTCACATCAACAAAGATCAAAAAACATGTCACATTATGCACACAAGCATTTACGTGTCGAGAACATGGAAGCATGCATCAAACAACAAGAAAATCACCCCAAACAATCATATTCAATGATCATACAATGATCCATGGCATTTAAAACAAGTAAGGGGATCAAACATGCTAAAAATAACTCAAATATAGCACACTGCTTCAGTGTTAACCGGTTAACCAAAACGTTAACCGGTTAACCAATCCAAACCTGCAGAAAACCAGTACAGAAACAGGTGCGTTAACCGGTTAACCAATCTGTTAACCGGTTAACACTGAGAAAACAGCAACAATTTCCTGCAGAAAATCAGTTCAAACCAGCTTATCCAATTAATCTCACACCAGACCAACAATCAATTGAGCATGAAATAAGAGGATCAATTCACATTAAATAGCATCATTAAGTTCATGAACATTAGCACACGGATCCGGTTACAAATCAACCAATCAAAGCAAGCAACACAAGCAAATACACAAGCAGATGGTGGATCTAAAGCACACACATGCAAATAAGTTAAAACAGAGCTAGATCTGAAATTAACCAGCCTACAAAGCTGAGGTATGCTTTGGTAGGTGTTGATTGAGCTGGAAATGAGAGATCTCATGGAGAACTTTGAAGATCCGGTGCTAAGCTTCACACTATATGCAAAATAAATGCAAGAACAAGGTCTTGATGCAGAATTTTGGATCCAAAAGCACTTCTAGATCCCAAACCAGATCTGAATCACCAATTAAACCAGCAAAATGATGCAAGGAAGCTATGAATGAAGGTTTAGTTCCAAGATCTACACACCTTAAGGCAAGGTTATGTGATCTTCAAAGAGGAACTCTTAGTGAATTTGGAAAATGTGGGAGAGAAAATGAGAGAAAAATGAGAGAGAATAGTGAAAATTCAGAATGAGAATGAAAAATGAGAGAGCCCTCCCTTGGTTTGGAGAGAAATGGATTAAATATGGTTTAGGTTTGGGGCCCAAAAATTAGGCTTGGGATCCAAAATTATGGTTTGGTAATGTGATTAGGTTTTAGCAATGGAATGAGGCTTGGATAAATGCTCTAGATCCTTCTCTTTAATTTCCAATTAATTCAAAATGAATAAAAATCAGAAACTTGAAAATTGGAGCCAAAAGCACATGCTAAAAATGTTGTTGGAATTCAAAATTCGCAGCCGTTAACCGGTTAACGCCAATGAATTTTGAATTTTCCCTCCTTTTGGTGGGAAACCTCAGGAATAACCCGACGCCAACCGTTTTGATCTGATTTTGATCCTCAATCCTTTTTAAGGCCTTTTACTATGATATCAAACTTGTAACATGCCTTGTGAGCTTTGAATTTCCCTGGTAATTGATCATATGCCTTATGTTGGAACATGCAAGTGATATGCCTCATTTTTCTATGCAATATGCTAAGGACATGACATGCTGATGATGATTATGATATGATGATGATGCTAAACTGGAGAGGGAAAATTTTGGGGTGTTACACCAAGGTAATACTGGAGGAAGGGCCTTGCAAGATGACCCTCAGGAGGAACAGTTCACTATAGTTGGAGCAGGAGATGAAGTCTATGATCGTCGTCTGGACGAGATAGCAGAAAAGCTGAGATCCCTGGAGTTCCAAAACTCCTTAGGATTTGATGTTATGGATATGGGGCTAGTGGAAGGAGTTAGAATTCCTCACAAATTCAAACTTCCCTGCTTTAAAAGATATAATGGGACATCTTGCCCTCTCACCCATCTTCAATCCTTTCTGGGAAGATTGAAGGCTTACACTATGGATGAAAAGCTATGGATGTTCTATTTTGAAGATAGCTTGACCGGGGCATCCCGTGAGTGGAACTCTCATTTGACCATGGCAACAATCAGAAATTGGAAGGATTTGGCCGAGGCTTTCATACGCCAATATCAATACAATTTAGACATGGCTCCTAACAGAACTCTTCTAATGGGTATGTCACAATCCTCCAGAGAAAGCTTCAGAGAGTATGCTCAGAGATGGAAACAATTAGCTGCTTCCGTTCAACCTCCAATGTCGGAAAGAGAAATTGCAGATATGTTTATGAACACCCTACAGGGGATATACATTGATAGGTTGGCAGCTTTCTCTTCCACTAGCTTTACTGACGTAGTCATAGCAGGAGAAAGAATTGAGAGTTTGTTAAAAATGGGTAAGATTTCTGATAACAGCGCCAGCTCTAGCAACACAAGGAAACCTTTTGCAGGGCCTCGCAGGTCAGGTGAAACCAACTCAATATACATGGGCAGAGGTAGGCCCCAGTATATGCCAAGATCAATTGTCGTTGTCACAATTCCCACTCCACCACCTCAACAATCACAACATTTCCCTCAACAACACATTCCTCAACAAAGGTCCTGCAACAACAACAACCAACAACAACGTCCTTTCCAGCAAAGGCCATCTCAAGTCAACAGGGTAATCGATCCTATACCGATGCCCTATGCCACTTTGCTACCACAACTTTTGAAGCTCAATCTTGTTGAATTAAGGACTCTGGCTCCACCAGGTCCTCAGAACCTTCCACGGAATTACGACGTCAATGCCAGATGTGCCTTCCATTCTAATGCACCTGGCCATACCACAGAAAAGTGCAGAGCTTTGCACATGAAGGTCCAGGATTTAGTTGATTCAAAGGCTTTAAATTTTGCACCACCTCCTAACGTCACAAAGAATCCTATGCCCAGCCATGGTGGGCCCAGGATAAATGCAATTGAGGAAGATCAACCCATGAACCTTATTGAAGATACTGCAAGCATTCAAACACCTCTGGCAGAGGTTAAAGCTCAGCTTTTAAAATGCCAGGTGTTCCCAGGTTGTGAGGCCTGCTGTTAATCTTGAAAAGTTTCCAGCAATGGTTGTGCAAGCTTAAAAAGTGGCATCAATGGCCTTATCAAAGAAGGTATCCTACAGATAACATCAACGGTTTCAACATCTACAACATCAACAATTTCCCCTACAGCAACAACAAGCACTCCTCCTAAAACTTCAAAAACAATTGTTCTGACAGACTCATCTACAAAGTCAACAATCATTTCTTCCACCACTTCAACAAATGTTAGTTCAACCGCATCCGCTTCTACAACTACAGCAACCATTAATAATGACATCTCCACAGTCACCATATATTACGACCCGACAATGGTCCCCGATTCCAACAATTTTCAGCAATAATCTCAAAAACAACCCAACTTCAGTCTTTCACCATCACCACAAGTCAGAAATCCTGTCACCATATATTACGATCCACAGACAATAACAGTTCCTACTTCCACTGTGGTCAGTCCAGTCACCATCACGGTACCTGTACCCATCCCATATGAAAGATAATGTTGTGCCATGGCACTATGGTTCAGACCTCTACTGCAACGGTGAGTGAGTCACTCTTGATTCATCAACTCATACACCACAGGTCGATAATGTCGGGGGAGGCGGAGGCTTCACTAGAAGGGGACGTCTCTTCGCATCACAAGTTTCGAGAGTTAATGCTGAGGCAGAGGTTGCTGCTAAAGCTAAAGGCAAAAATGTGGTGCCTGAAGAACCAGTTTTGAAAGAAGCTTATAAGACGTCCTTTGATCAGGATGTGGATGAATTTATGAGAATAATCAAGAGAAGCGATTATAAGGTTGAGGATCAGCTCCACCAGACTCCTTCCAAGATCTCCATTTTATCCCTGCTATTATGTTCCGAAACTCACCGGGATGCATTACTTAAAGTCTTGCACGCAGCCTATGTGCCTAAGGAGATTACGGTGAATCAGCTAGAGATAGTGGTTTCTAATGTTAATACTAGTCATGGACTAGGCTTCACCAACGCTGATTTAACTACGGAAGGTCGTCATCATAATAAGGCTTTCCACATCACTCTGGAGTGTAAAGGAGATGTGCTTTCACATGTTCTATTTGACACTGGGTCTTCACTCAATATCTTGCCAAAGAAAGCCCTTGTTAAGCTTGAATATGATGGTAAAGCTCTCCGACCAAGCAATTTGGTGGTTAGAGCTTTTGATGGTTCCAAGAGGTCTGTTCTTGGAGAGGTGGAGCTGCCTGTGATAATTGGCCCGCAAGTCTTTCAAACTACTTTCTACGTGATGGACATTCAGTCGGCCTACAACTGTTTGTTGGGTAGACCATGGATTCACGCCGCTGGCGCAGTTACGTCGACCCTTCACCATAAATTAAATTATGAGTGGGATGGGCAAATTATCACAATCTATGGTGAAGATGAAATTTTTGTTAGCCATCTAGCAACCTACAAATACATTGAGATGGATGGTGAGATTCACGAGACCATGAGCCAAGGTCTCGAAGCACTGAACGTCAATGAAGCGACAACTGAAGTATTTGCTGCATCCCAGGAGGATAGGATGGGTACTTCAATTGTCTCCTACTAACAAGCTCGGAAGGTTGTTAAAGATGGAAACGCCCAAGGCTGGGGCAAGCTGCTACATGTGGAGAAAAAGGAGGACAAATTCGGTTTGGGTTACAAACCATTCCGACAAGATCAAGCAGAGGCTGCTAAAGAGCCCAAGTTTGTGAGTGGGGGAATGCTGACCCCAGACGCTGTCAATAACGTGGAAGACGAGGCTGAAAGCGACCTCAACCTAGAGAGTTGGATTCGTCCAAGGATCCAAGGCCAACAAGTCCTTAACTGGTCTTCCCAGGAAATTATAAGAGTTACTCCTGCAGAGTAATTATTATTTCCTGCTTTAGCATGCATCAAGTCCTGCATCTTGCCCAAGGTGTCAGGACTCATTTTGTAATAGGGCCATATTTGTATTTTGTGCAAATGGAATATCAATGAACAATGGATATCTTTTGCAAACATTTTTCTTTTTTCGCTCACATTCTTTTCATTTTTGTTATTTTTCGCACAAAACAATAAAATGGAAATGTTTTCAAAATAATAACTTCATTTACACTTTTTCTAAACAAGATTAAAATTAATCACTAAAAAGAACAAATCTCAACCCTTGCAGAGATAATCCTCCAGACTGCACCGACAACAGCACTTCTATGACCTTGTATGACTTCGACCATCCAATTAATCAAGAAGGTGAAGGGGTTGATGAAGACTATGAGTTGTCTGAAGAGTTGGCCAGGGTGTTGAGGCAAGAAGAAAAATTGATTACTCCTCATCAGGAGGAAATTGAAACTGTTAATCTTGGTACCGAGGAAGATATGAAAGAAGTGAAGATTGGGGCCAGTCTGCAAGCTCCAGTAAAGGAACAACTTATCGGTATGCTTCGGGAATACGTCGACGTCTTTGCTTGGTCCTATCAAGACATGCCAGGTCTGGATACATATATTGTCATGCACAGGCTACCATTGAAAGAAGATTGCCCTCCGTTTAAACAGAAGTTGCGCCGCACTCGCCCAGATATCACCTTGAAGATTAAGGAAGAAGTACAAAAGCAATGGGACGCCGGTTTCCTTGCTATAACTACTTACCCACCGTGGGTTGCTAACATTGTACCCATGCCTAAGAAGGATGGCAAGTTGCGTATGTGTGTGGATTACCGGGACCTGAACAGAGCTAACCCGAAGGATGATTTCCCATTACCTCACATTGATGTTTTGGTAGACAACACAACTCAGTTCTTGGTATTTTCTTTCATGGACGGATTTTCTGGATACAATCACATTAAGATGTCACCCGAATAGATGGAGAAAACGACGTTCATCACACCTTGGGGCACATTTTGTTACAAGGTAATGCCATTTGGACTAAAGAATTCCGGTGCAACGTATCAACGGGCTATGGTAACATTATTCCACGATATGATCCACAAGGAAATCGAATGCTATGTGGATGATATGATTGCCAAGTCCCTCCCAGAAGAAGATCATCTGGTGAATCTGCTGAAGTTGTTTAAGTGTCTGAGGAAGTATCAGCTGAAGTTGAACCCCAACAAATGCACATTCGGGGTACGTTCTGGTAAGCTGCTGGGATTTATTGTAAGTGAAAAGGGGATTGAGGTTGATCCCGACAAAGTCAAAGCCATCCAGGAGATGCCTGCACCTAAGAATGAGAAAGAAGTTCGAGGGTTTTTAGGTAGATTGAACTACATATCAAGGTTCATATCTCACCTCACAGCAACTTGTGAACCCTTGTTCAAGCTATTAAGAAAGGAGAAAACAGTCAGGTGGAACGAAGATTCTCATAAAGCTTTTGAAAAGATCAAGGAGTACCTGCAAGAACCTCCAATTATCATGCCTCCAATTGAAGGAAGACCTCTGATAATGTACCTGACAGTATTAGAAGGGTCAATGGGGTGTGTGTTGGGCCAGCATGAAGAGTCTGGTCGAAAAGAGTATGCAATATACTACCTAAGCAAAAAGTTTACCGACTGTGAACAACGTTATTCACTGCTTCAGAAAACTTGGTGTGCTTTAGCGTGGGCTGCTCGCCGACTAAGACAGTATATGCTGACTCACACTACTTTGTTAATCTCAAAAATGGACCCCGTCAAGTACATATTTGAGAAGCCAGCACTTACTGGAAGGGTTGCAAGGTGGCAAATGATCCTAACAGAGTATGACATTCAGTACACCTCTCAGAAAGACATCAAGGGCAGTGTATTGTCTGATTATCTGGCTGAGCAACCCATTGATGATTACGAGCCCATGAGATTTGACTTCCCTGATGAAGACATCATGTACTTAAAAGCAAAAGATTGTGAAGAGCCAGTTCACACTGAAGGGCCTGACCTAGAAGAAGCATGGACTATGATGTTTTACGGGGCTGTCAATATGAATGGTCGTGGAGTTGGTGCAGTACTCATTACACCTAAAGGGGTTCATATGCCTTTCTCGGTAAAACTCACCTTTGCCTGCACTAACAACGAAGTAGAATACGAAGCCTGTATCATGGGTCTTGAGGAAGCCATTGACCTCAGGATCAAAACCTTGAATGTATTCGGAGATTCAGCTTTGGTAATCAACTAGGCCAACGACAAATTGTACACTCATCAGGAGCATATGATTCCATACCGTGATTATACGAGAAGATTATTGACCTTGTTCACAACAGTTAAGCTTGAATACATCCCTCGAGATGAGAATTAGTTTGCAGATGCTCTGGCTACCATTTTATCCTTGATCAGAGTCCAAGCTGCCAATTGTGTGCCTCAGATTTTGGTATCCAGACTGGACAGGCCGACATATGCATTCTCTGTGGACATTGCTACTAATAACAAGCCTTGGTACCATGACATCAAATTCTTCTTAGAGAATCAGAAATACCCACCTGGGGCATCATCCAATGATAAGAAGACATTAAGAAGGCTTGCCGACAGTTTCTTCCTAAATGCTGATGGTTCATTATACAAGCGAAACTTCGACATGGTCCTGCTCAGATGTGTTGACAAGAAGGAAGCAGACCTCCTGATGCACGAAGTACACGAAGGTTCTTTCGGCACCCATGCCGGGGGACATGCAATGGCAAAAATATTGTTAAGGTCGGGTTACTACTGGATCACAATGGATGCAGACTGTTGTGCCTATACCAGAAAGTGTCATAAGTGCCAGATCTAAGTAGATAAAGTGCATGTGCCTCCAAATCCTTTGAACGTGATGTCTTCACAGTGGCCCTTTGCCATGTGGGGCATTGACATGATTGGAAAGATTGAACCGACTACTTCAAATGGTCACAGATTCATCCTGGTGGCCATTGATTACTTCACCAAATGGGTTGAAGCAGCTTCGTATGCAAACGTCACCGGACAAGTGGTAGCCAAATTTCTGAAAAGAGACATCATTTGTCGATATAGGTTCCCGAGCGAATCATTACTGACAATGGTTCCAATTTGAATAACAAAATGATGGTAGAACTTTGCCGGGACTTCAAAATCCATCATCACAACTCTTCTCCTTACAGGCCAAAGATGAATGGCGCGGTTGAGGCCGCTAACAAGAACATCAAGAAGATTGTGCAGAAGATGGTAGTTAACTATAAAGACTGGAATGAGATGCTACCATTTTCTTTGCATGGGTACCGAACCTCAATCAGAACATCTACCGGGGCAACGCCTTATCAGCTTGTGAACAGTATGGAAGTTGTCTTACCTGTTGAAGTTGAGCTACCCTCCTTACGGGTATTGATGGATGTGAAGCTGGATGAAGCATAATGGGTCCGGTCTCAGTACAATCAACTGAATCTGATTGAAGAGAAAATATTAGCTGCCATCTGTCATGGGCAGTTATATCAGAAGAGAATGAAGAAAGCCTTCGATCAGAAAGTCAGACTTCGGGAATACCAAGTAGGAGAGCTTGTTCTGAAGAGAATCCTTCCTCCTCATACAGACCATAGGGGCAAGTGGACACCAAACTATGAAGGTCCCTATGTGATAACTAAAGTCTTCTCGGGTGGAGCACTGATGCTCGCAACCATAGATGGTGAAGACTTCCCGTCTCCTGTGAATTCAGATGCAGTTAAAAAATACTTCGCATAAAATGACCCGCTGGACATAAAAACAGAATGTAAGTCCAGGCAAAAATAGGGCATCCCGGCGAGTCAAAAACAAAATAAAAGACTCGGGCAAAAATAAGGGAAAAAAAAAATGTGTGTACACCCGCTGAGTTGAAAAGCCGCATTGGACAACTCAGGCAAAAATGGGTATCCTGGTGGATTGAAAACCCGAAAGGGCGATCCACGCAAAATTTGGGAATAAGCGAACAACTGCATTCCGAATTCGTTTGTATCACTCATAACATGTCAAGCTCTGAGAAGACAAAGTGTCAGTCAGAATCATCCTTCTTCAGAATGCAAGATAAAGAAGAACGTCATGGTCATACAGGTCATAGCAAAGGAAGCTCACTGGAGCGTCATCTTCAACATTTACAACACTTTTATTTTCTCAATTTACAGCAATCTCCTCTTTCCAGGGGATTCGCTTCTTAATAAAGTCAGAGTTTTCAGTCACACTTTGCTTTATACATTTTTGTTTCGTTTGCAAAATTTCCAAGGTTCATGATGCAACACTTGCATAAAACATATGAGCCATTCTAATAAATGCTTGCAGGAAATATATTTACTTTCAGGTAAATCTAACTCCTATGACGGAATCTGATTAAGGATACCTCAGGACACTTGTGCATTTTCCTTTGTCTTAAACAGGTTGCAGGTACTCAAGACAGAAAATCTTTCGCAACATGGGGCATATCAAGCATTGAATCCCTAGCACACTACTTCCCAGAAGTTATCTCCTCCCCGAGCAGGACCTCCCGAGCAATGCCTGACAGCTCTTCCACAACAAGGTGGTCAAGTAATTTCCTATCCCCCACCAGAGTGCCAGATTTCCCTCATCCTCAGCAGAGTTGGTGGAATTGGTTCCCCACAGAGTTTCCTCCCCAATAGAGCAATACCTGAAACACATCCCCAGTGGAGTTGCTAAAACCACCTCATCCCCATTAAGAGTTTTCCCTCCGTACAGATCTATCAATGATCTATTTCCCCAAGCAGAGTTCTCCCTCTGGACAGATCTATCAATGATCTTTTCCCCTAGTTGGGTTATCCCTCCAAGCAGATCAGCCAGAGATCTTTATCCCCGCAGGATCCGAGTCTCGGATCAAGTTTCTCATTTGCATAATCATAACATTCACATCATATTCACCGAAATAAGCATAGCATTCCGTTTAATACGGAGCATTACGGCAAAAATCAAACATCTGCATGATCATAAGCCAGGTTTGAGCCAATCACCTGCAAATACCATCATCACTTCACCAGTAATATAAAAAACTCATATCCCCTACAAATAAAAGCCAAAGCATCCCCTTTGTACTCTCAAAAACACAGATGCCTGTTTATACTTATACATGCTCTTTTCGACACCCGTCCGTGTCATTTTTCCCCACAGGTCGCCTAGAATACCTTCTATACTCTCAAATACAGATATTGGTTCACAACTCGTACATATTCTATTGGCACTCGTCCGTGTCATACTTCCCCAATTAGTCAAACACTCGTCCGTGTCTTGCACATACTTCACCAATTGCTCAATACTTATACATACTTACACATAAATCTTTTGATACTCTTCTGTATCTTGCATATATCACCTTTCAGCAGATTCAACATGTGTCAGTGTTTGTTTCTATCGATACTCGTCTGTATCATGGTCCTAAGGATGCTCGTCCGCATCTTTAATCTATACACATTGTCAAACACTTATATCTTTTGTTTTTGAAAAGCGTAAACACTCGTCCGTGTTTACCATCCCCCAGTAAGTCGTCAACAAAACAACTTTCTTCTATCCGACATTCTTCCTATGTCGTGATACTTTCGGCAGCCGTCCCCTGCCAGGTGATCGTCCTTCACCTTTGGATGACAGTCTTTCATCCTTTCCACAGTGGAATTCCTATTATTAGAACCTTATCTCCGACATTCGTCATATGTCGTGATATTTTTAGCAGTCATACCCTACTAGGTGATCGTCCTTCACATTTTGATGATCGTCCCTCATCATTTATCCGATGGCCGTCCCCATCGTTGATTTTTCTTATCCGGCATTCATCCTATGTCGTGATAATCCCCAGAGCAGCTGTACCCTTCTAGGTGATCGTCCTTCACCTTTTGATGACCGTCCCTCATCATTTATCCGATGGCCGTCCCCATTGTTGACCCTTTTTATCCGACATTTGTCATATGTCGTGATATTTTCAGCATCTGTCCCCTGCTAGGTGATCGTCCTTGTCGCTCCCACCTGATGACACATGGCCAAGAGGGTACAGACGCGAACGGTCGGCGAGAGGAGAGAACATGAAGATGAACTGAAAAAGAGTCGCCAGCTAGGCATTTTTATTCTGAAGGAAAGGTAATGCTGCATAAACCTAGAAAAGATGGATAAGACGGTTGCGAACCAGAGAAACTGAGAAAGGGGGTTGGTTACAACCTGGGAAGGTATTAGCACCCAGATTGTCCGTCGTACTCGACGGGATCCACGCTTAAAAGATTTGTGTTCAAAGGGGTAGTGTCAGTGCTATCTGTGTGCAAAAGCTGGAAAAGAATGCAAGTGTCAGTGCTGGAAAGAAGTCTGAAGTGAGTAAAAGGAGTGTCAGTGTAAGGAAAAATGCAAAGCTCAAGACAATGAGGCTTAAAGAATAAAGCTGGAAGAAAGGGAATGTACAGAGACTTTTGTTCGATAACTGTTAAGTTATACCTACGTATCCTCTCGTGCAATGAGGAAGTCAGAACACTGTAGTTCGACTCAAAGAGACTGAAAGATAAATTGACTGATGAACTGCTTACTTGTCTATGCTCAAGTGTATGACCTGTCTGGCTCAGGTGCAAACTGTCTTGCATTAGACGGAAGAAGCAAGTTCTCGTTTGTGAGTGAATGAGGTGAGAAGAGAATCCCGGAGGAGACGATTATTGTTTGTCTTTGGTGTTTTCAATCTTTTATTGATTTTGGAGTTTGTCATAAGAAAATGAGCTTAAGCCTAAACCAAGGAGTTAGTAAACTCATCACATCCTCCCTTTGATTGGGGGTAATGAGAATACCTTATGTATGCAGTAAACACCTCATACTTAATCACCATGATGTAGGATTAAGATCATTAACCCACTTGCATTTATTTAGATGTTTTTGGAGTTTTTGTTTGGTGTTAAGTAATGAGTTTAAGCCATAATCAAGGATTTGATGGACTCATTACACCATCCTAATAGAAGGATAATAGATGAGAACATTTAAGCTGAGAAAGACTCCTCAACTTAATCCATGATTAGGGATTAACCTCATGACATAACAAGGCCTTTATTTAAGTGGATTTTAGTTAATGATAAGGTTAAGAATTGGATTTTATGGTTTGTAAGACAACTTGAGGGGGACTTGTCCATTAACACTAGGGTTAGTCCTTCTTAACCAATTAAGGAAGAATTAGAACCCAAATGCAAGGCCCAAGTTACAAGCTTGATGTCTTAGTGATTATTAGGTGAATTGATTAGAGAGTTTAAACACATTAAGGGTTTAACACTTAGGATTAAAGTTATACACTCCATCCTAATAGAAGGATACAGGCATAACCCTAATCACAAAGTCTTAAAACCTTTAAGGTTTAGTCCTTGATTAAGAGATGAGGAGAGAAGACACAAAGATGACACAAAGGTAAAAGTAATGGGGGGACTAATCAAACCCTAATTGTGATCATGCTTGGGTCTTCCTAGGGTTTATGAGGCTTGCAAGAGACCTTTAAGGAAAAGCCACCAAGGAAGAAAAAAGATGGAAAGAAAGGAAGAAGGAAGAAGCAAGACAACTTACTTCAACTAAGAAGATAAGTTGCTTGAAGAAAGAAAGTGGGGAGGGAACATGAATGAGCAAGCTCATTCTAATACACAAGTAAAATGCAGCAATGATGCATAAGAGGGATGAGAAGAGATTGTGAGAAGTGAAAGCAAATTCACTTCTCAAACACTTACCACCTGAAAAGTTAGCAAAAGGAAATGAAAAGAAATGAAAATGAAATGAAATGCAAGGATGCAAACCAAAGTCAGAAACATATTCATGATGCAAATGATGTTGTGAGATGGTATGAAAGCATGTCAAAGGATGAGGATGATCATACAAAGAATTGGAATGCAAATGAGACATGTAAGAAGCATGAAAGTTCATGAATGCACATGGAATGAAATGGATGCAAAACATGGCAAATGAATGGTGCAATGATCAAACATGATTTCAATGTGTTCTAAGATGTCTTATATGTCATGTGGATGTGCAAAATGTCATGGAAAGTTCATGTATGCAAGCTTATACAAGATGGATGCAAATGAGATGCAAAATTAGGGTTATATGATCAAATGAGATGCATAATTCAAAAACAGAAGCCAGACATGGGATAAAAAAATTGAAAATGGCCTTAAAGGAACCCTAAACCTATACAAGTTCACTGTCCAAAGGGGAAGGTCAGAAGCTTAACCCTAAGGGACTTATGAATTTTCTAAGTTTCTAGGGTTTTAAAGGTGATCCTAAAATTAAAATGCCAAACAAATCGAAAATGCAAGATAAAAATGGAACAAAAATGTTTTTAGAAACTTGAAGTCATGCATAACACAATGCAAAAAGAACCATTCACAAACTCAACTTGGATCAAAAGTTATGAATTTTTGAAGTTAGGGTTGAAAATATTCAAATTAAAGAACCCTAATTCAAAAGAAAATTGCCAAAGTATGATCAAAACCAAAAAGAAATTTGTTTTGTGAGTTTGTAAATGTTTGAAAATGCTCTCTGAAATTTTTTGGGATTTTTAAATACCTAAATGTATTTTTAATTAATTAATTTCCATTAACTAATTAAAAATAATCATTTAAATGATTTAAAAATATTTTTTTAATGCAAAAAATAAAAATAAAAATATTTTTGGGTTCTGAAAATTAATAAAAGATTTAATAAAAAATTTCAGAATTTTTTGATGTTTTTTACTATTTTTTAAAATTCATGCAAATTAAATGAGAAAAAATGAAATAAAAACTAATTAAATGGAAAGTATGCTGATCTAAGGGCTGGGATTTGAATCTGGAAAGGTAGGGAAAGACCACGCGCGCATCTGGGCGGCTCACATTCAAATCTCACTAATTACACAATTAAACCCTAATCTGAACCCTAATGACTCTCAGGTGACCGGAACAGTGTTCCGGTCATCTTCTCCGGCTGCTCTCTCATTCAATCTCTCTCAATACACCATGAAAGCTCACTAAACTCTCCAGAATCAATCATTAGACAACTCTAAACAAGAATCCAGCAACCAAAATCATTTATTTTCACTCAAGATCAAGAATCAAAGGCAAACAGAAAACACGCAAAAATTTCAGAAGCTTCATACATGCTTGTTTCTTGCTCCTTTTCAAAACTAAATAGATCATGATGATCAGCAAAGCATACAGAACATTTCTATAACAAGAAAATACATTTCTGGAAATTTTTTCCTTGAAGCTACCTGAGATGGAGCTTTCGAAAATGGCACTGTCTGGTCCTTTCTTTGGTGCTTTTCCCCTTCTTTTGACTCCCTCTTGCTTCTGGAATGCTTGGCTGAAGCTTTTGTGGGCTCCTCTTGAATATTGATGAAGTTCAGTTCAAAGGGGGAGGGAAATCGTGTTTTTGATATGGGGGGTTTCAGGGCAAGGTGATGGTTGGGAAATGATCAAAGGCTGATGGTGAGTTGTTCTATGGAATTTTTTTTGATGTTTTTGGCTTGTGGGATCAGTTTCGAAGAAAAATGCATAAGAGGGAGTTTTTGTGTATGCTGAGTTGTGTGTGTATTCAAGCTTGCTTGTTGTATGTGTTTAGTTGCTTTTGGTCCATGTATCAAGTCTTGATAGGTCAGAGAGTTGTTGGTGGCCTATGCTGATTGGTATGACTCAAATTGCATAAAGTCAAAAAATTGTCCTTTGAGGTATGGGCTCATGACAGGCTGGTTGTGAGGCATGGATCGAGTCAGCTGGCTTTAGGGAGGTCCATGGAAACTGATTTGAGGAGCTGGCACAAGTGGATATCAAGATTTGGGGCATTTTGCAATTTGTGGAGGTTTTGGCCCCTTTGAGAATTCTTGATGAGTAATTCTTTGGTCCATTCTGAATTTTAGGTCATGTATCATGTTTTTTTAATGGTTAGAAGTCAATTAGAGGTCACATTTTGCCTTGACATGAGTTTTTGCAAGTTTCCCTCTTTGGTGCATAAGTGAAATTTAGTGATTTTTCCCAACTTTGCAAGGCCATAACTTTAGTTCTAGGATGAATTAGATCAAGTTCTTGTACTTTTTGAAAAGGGAATGATCTAATCTACAACTTTCATGACCAATAATTTTTCATTTGAAGCATTTTTGAATCAAAAAGAGGAGGTTGAAAAACTTTCCCAAAATGGCAATTTTGCATTACAAGTCACTTTCCCAAAATGGCAACTTTGCAAATGGCTTGAAATTCTTCAATTTTGTGAACTTATAAACTCTTCTAAGATCAAATAAAGATAATATACACCCAAAATAATGGAGAAGACCCTTTGGTTGGATGATTGGGGGCCTCAAATGCCATGATTTTGCACTGACTTGCTCAAGAAGTCATCTATTGATCAGATGCCTTCCCCATTGAATTTCTTCATGAAAATTGGTGTGTAGGATCCTTATAACATATAGAGACCAATAGAAACAAGAATGACCAAACAATTTGGAATTATGGCCTCTGAAACCAAAACCCTAATTTTATGTCATTTGTGTATTTAAGCTTGGCTCTGCTTCTATGCCTTTCTCAGTTCTTGTGATTTTCTGACTTCCTTGATCTTGTGAGGATATAATATGATGCTTGAACATACATGGATCCTCTTGAGATGATTGAAGACCTTTGGAATGGCTCAGATAGCCCATGGATTGCTCAGATCACAAACCCTAGATGCAGATGACTTTGAACCAATGCAGTGAAGCAAAAAAATGCAACATGATATGATATGATTGAACTTATGCAAATGAAAAGATCACAAGCCATGGTGTGAACTTACTGAGGGCAAATTTGGGGTGTTTACAGTCCTTCACCTTTGATGACTGTCCCTCATCATTATTTCATTTATTCTTAGCCTGATGGCCGTCCCCATCGTTGTTTACTTTACTTTCTAAGCCTGATGGCCGTCCCCATCATTGCTCTTATTTAATCCCCAGAGAATTTTATTTTATTACCCGATGGCCGTCCCCGTCGCAGTTTCTTCATTTCCCCAGCTTGTCGGTCGTCCCCGTCATTGCTTTACTTACCGTTTTACCCCCATCAGTCGTCCTCTGCTCAATGGTCTTCCTCCATCGCTTTCATTTTGATAATCATAATATACTACCTCTTACAATTTATATACCTTTCCTTCTTCTCCCCAGCGAGTTCAAATTTCGGACTGTCTTTGGTATTCAACCACAAGTTATCTTGTTTGTCTGTTAAGCCAGGCGCTTACATCCTGCACAGCTAACTCATGCTTGAATAGGGGCAGCTGTAAACACCCCAAATTTGCCCTCACTTTTTCTCACACCATGGATTGTGATCTTTCATTTTTTCTTTAGCATAAGCATACCATCTCATATTGCATATTTGTTTCACTGCATAGTTCCATTTTCATCTGCATCTAGGGTTTGTGATCTGAGCAATCCAAGAATCAATTTGAGCCATCCCAATGGTCTTGAAGCTTCCCAAGAGGGTCCATATGTGTTATATGATCATATTATTCTCCCCAAAGTTCATGAAAGTCAAGAGATCACAAAGATTGGCAAAAGCATGAAAGCAGAGCTAGGTTTTTCCTACACAGATAACCAAAATTAGGGTTTTGGTTTCAGAGGCCTTAACTCCAAATTTTTTGGTAATTATTATTTCTAATGTTCTTAATATGTTATAAGGATCATGTGTACCAAGTTTGATGAAGAAATTCACTGTGGGAGTCATCTGATCATTGGGTAACTTCTTGAGCAAGTAAAGTCAAAATCAGCGCATCTGAGGCCCCCAACATGGAACCAAAGGATAATTTTCATCAAATTGAGGTTCTATGATATTTATTTGATCTTATAAGTGTTTGGAAGTTCACAAAGTTGAAGAATTTTGAGTCAAATGCAAACTTGCCATTTTTGGAAATGACTTGTAATTAAAACTTTCCATTTTGGGAAAGATTTTCAACCTCCTCTTTCATGGCCAAAAATGCTTCAAATGAAAAATTCTTGGACATGAAAGTTGTAGATTAGGTCTTTCCCTTTTCAAAAAGTACTATAACATGTCTTGATTCATCCTAGAACTCAAGATATGGCCTTTCAAAGTTGACAAAAATCCTATAATTTTCAAGTTCATGCCAAAGAGGGAATTTTGCAATTTCACTTGCCAAGCCTTCTTATGACCTCTAATAAACTTATATGCATCATAACATGTCAAGGAAACTTTCAAAAATCAGAATTGGCCCAAGATTGCATAGTTTTCATGCCTTGCTTCACAAGAAAGTTCAAAGAGGGAAAGTTGCAAAATGCCTTGGATCCTTCCATCCACTTGTGCCAGCTGCATCAAACCAATTCTATGGCTCTCCATGAATCTTGCTGAGGCCAGACACCCCAAAAAGCCAACTCTGCCATGGCCCATACCTCCAAGTACACAAATTTGACTTTTTGGCAAAACCTCCCATACCAATCAAGCTGAGCCACAACCACTCTTATGACCAATCAAGACTTCACATACAAGCCTCATGGACCTCATTTCATAACATCTTGGAGCCTGAAACACAACACAAGTCAGATTGCACAAAATCCACCAAAACCTTCATCTCTTCGATTCTCTCAACACAAGCAACAAACCTCAAAACAAACTTCACCAATCATCTCAACACCACTCATAGAACACAAAGCAACCCTCAAAATAGCCTGAAACCTCCTAAATCAAAAACACGATTCCTCCTTCATCAGAACTGAACCTTCAAAACCAAGCCATACAAGCCTCATTCAAGCATTTCAGAAGCTTCAGGGAGTTCATTGGGGTGGTTTAGCATCAAGGAGAAGCCCAGAAAGCCCAGATTGAGAAAGCTTCACCTAAGGTATCATCAAGAACAATTTTTCCAGAAACCTTCTTTTAAGTTCTTAAATGATTTTACATGCTTCCCTGATCATGCTGATGTCTTTACTTTTGAAAATGATTGAGAATTGAGTGTGTATGCTTGCTCTGAAACTTTTCCCGTGAAACATGTTCTTGTTTGATTCCCTTGATTCATGAAAAATAAATGGTTTTTGTTGATGGATTATTGTTTAGGGTTGTTAGTTGAGTGATTCTGGAAAGTTTGATGTGTTTTCATGGTGTATTGAGAGAGATTGAGTGAGGTGCCTGCCGGAGAAGATGACCGGAGCTAGCTCCGGTCACCTGAGAATCATTTGGGTTCTTAATTAGAGTTCAGGGGTTCAGTTTAAATGTGAGCCATTGGATCTTGCTTAGTACGTTTTTTAATAGTCCAAATCATTTCAGTTTGCCCTAATTTTTATTTAATTAAGTTAATCATTTAATTATGCCAGATTGAATCTTGTCCACACAAAAACGCGCGCAATCAACGGTCTCTCTCCCAGTTTGAATCCTGGCCCTCAGATGTGCATACTTTCCCTTTATTACATTTTTATTTCATTTTTATTCATTTCTTTTGCATGTTTAATTTAAAATAGTTAAAAACATCACAAAAATTTGATCTTTTGCATTTCTGATCCAAATATTTTTCTCAACCCAAAAATGATTTTTATTTTATTTTTTGCATTTAAAAAGTATTTTTAAAATATTTAAATGTTATTTTTAATTAATTAATGGATTTTAATTAATTAAAAATACATTTAGGTTTCTAAAAATCACCAAAAAATCATAAACCATTCCAATACATTTAGAAACATTTTTAAACTCTTCATACAAATTTCTTTTTAGGTTTGATCATAATTTCACAATTTTCTTTGAATTAGGGTTCTTTAAAATCACATTTTCTAACCCTAATTTGAAAAATTCATTTCTGCCTAACCATGAAGAGTTTGAACTTGATTCTTTTTGCATTGTTTCACATATTGCATATAGTTCCTAGGTTATTTTCCTCATGAATTTATCTTGCATTTTCAATTTGATTTTCATTTCCCCTTAAGAATCATCCAAAAACCCTAGCAAACTTAGAAAATTCATAACTTTCAATAGGATTAGCTTCTGACCTTCTCCTTTGGGGTTTGACCTTGTATGGATTTAGGGTTTGATTGAGCTTGATTTCAATTTTTTTATCATGATGTGTGCTTCTGTTTTGGTTATTTGCATCTCATACATTCATAAGACCCTAATTTCTCATGTTCATTTGCATTCACCTTGCATATTCATCATCATGTGAACTTTCCATGACATTTCAAGCATTCATATGTCATCTTAGACATCTTAGGACATGATAGAACATTGCTTAATCATTTCTTCATTCATTTTCCATGTCTTACATTCATTATATTTCATAAACATCCATGTGTTTTCAAACTTCTAAGCATGCTTGTTTTGCATCTCATCTTTGTATGAACATTCATATGCACATTGTATGACATTGCATCATCTCATATGCCATATGCATTGCATAATCACTTATGACTTTGGTATTTTCATCTCATTTCAATTCATTTCTTTATACTTTATGTCTTATGCATTCATACTAACATTTCAGGAACTTTTGGGTAAGTTATTTGGGAAATGGATTTGCCTTCATTTCCCACCTCTTCTTATCTCATTCATATGCATTTTACATGTCTTTGAAGTGAAACTAATTCACTTGTGTTCCATAATTCTTACTTTATCTCTTTAAGTTACTTATCTTCTTCAGGAAGTAAGTAACTTATTCTTCTCCTTCCTTCTTTTTTCATCTGCTTCTTCCATTGGTGGCCTTGAAGATCTTTTCTCTTAAGCCTAACAAACCATAGGATATCCAAGCATGATAACTTTTAGGGTTGTGTATAGTCCCCCCTTTAGTCTTTTACCTTTGAGTCTTCTTGAGTCTCTCTTCTCATCTCAATAATCAGAGACTAAACTCTTAAAGTTTTAGGACTTTGGAATTAGGGTTATGTCTACATCCTTCTCTTAGGATGGAGTGTATAACTTTAATCCTAAGTGTTAAACCTTTAATTTGTTTAAACCTCCTAATCAAATCACATTAATAATCACCAATACTTTATCTTGTAACTTGGGCCTTACATTAGGGTTCTATCTCTTCCTTATGGTTAAGAGGGACTAACCTTAGTGTTCAATGGACAAGTCCCCCTCAAGTTGTCTTACAAACTTAAAATCCACTTCTTAATCTCATCCTTTAGTTAAAATCCACTTAATAAAGGCTTGTTATATAATGAATTTAATCCCTAACCATGGATTAAGTTGAGGTATCTTCCTCAGCTTAAGTGTTCTCATCTATTATCCTTCTATTAGGATGGTGTAATGAGTCCACTAATCTCTGATTAAAGATTAAACTCATTACTTAACACTAAACAAAAACCCAAAAACATCTTAATAATCACAAGTAGGTTAATGATCTTAATCCTACATCATCATGGTAATTAAGTTGAGATGCCTATCTCATACTTAAGTAGGCTCATTATCCCTAATCAGGGAGGAGATAATGAGTTTACAAGCCCTTGGTTTAGGCTTAAGCTCATTAACTTATGAAAAAACACCAAAAACAATAACAAACTAGAAAACACAAAAACAAACAATAATCGTCTCCTCCGGGATTCTTTTCTCTTCACACTCATTCACAAACGAGAACTTGCTTCTTCCGTCTAATGCAAGATAGTTAGCACTCGAGCCAGACGAGTCATACACTTGAGCATAGGCAAGTAAGCAGTTCACAGTCAATTTATCTTTCAGTCTCTTTGAGTCGAACTACGGTGTTCTGACTTCCTCATTGCACGAGAGGATACGTAGGCATAACTTAACTGTTATCGAACAAAAGTCTCTTTGTCATCCCCCTCTTTCAGCATTCTTTTCTAAGCCTCAGTTCCTGATTAATTCACCTTTTGCACTGACACATGTACTTTCTTTCCTTAGCTTTTGCACATACACTTACCCCTTTTAAACACAATCTTGTAAGCGTGGATCCCATCGAGTACGACAGACAATCTGGGTGCTAATACCTTCCCAGGTTGTAACCAACCCCCTTTCTCAGTTTCTCTGGTTCACAACCGTCTTATCCATCTCTTTCCAGGTTTATGCAGCATTACCTTTCCTTCGGGATAAAAATGCCTAGCTGGAGACTCTTTTCACTTCATTTTCTTTCATTCCTCTTTTCGCTGACCGTTCGCATCTGCATCGGGATGCAAATCTTTGGGAGCGACAAAAGCCAATTCATGATGCATGAGAGTGGAGGAGTAGCGAACGAAATTAATGAAGAGCTATGAGAATTTATTTACGTAGAGTCATGACCGAAACGAGAAGCGAATCTAACCATCGTAGTGTTATGCACGTCATCACTCACAGGTATGCGATTTCAAACTCTTGTAACTATACGTTGATTTGTGTTGCGACTCTTTGTGGTGGTGTTCTAGTTCGCTTTCGAGTCTACATTCTGTTTGTTTGAGAGGTTTTTAAGAGAAGATGACTATGGATTTGGATTTGGAAGAGAAGTTTAGTTAGGTTTTTTTTGTTTGTTATTTTATGGTTGTGAGATGACTGGTGAGGCTCCGACGAGGTTTATGAACGGCGGCTAGGTCGAATCAGAGAAGAAGAAGCTGGGAATGGAGGAACGCGTGGAGAGTAGTGAGAGTTTGTTTGAAGCTTCTTGTGCTTGGGTGTGGTCGGTGACGAAGTGAACGGCGCCGACGGCCTTTGTGTTGAAGAAGAAGATGAACGACGTCGGTTTTTTAGTGGAAGAAGAAGGAGAGTGCCGCAGAGGGAGAGAAGAGATGGCGTTTTGCGTTCTTGCTGTATTGTTATTTTTATTTTTGTCTCAATGTTAGTAGATTGATTTTCATAGAATAATAAAGAGTCTTTAATAATAATATCTAAAATTAATAAGAAGAGATTGTGATATGGATTAGGATAAGCATGGAAGCCTTTGGGATTCCCCTCCATACCGGTGGTGACACTTGTCACCGTCCGGTAGGACCTTCTGTTTGAATCCACGCACGTGCTCCATTGTAACAATCGTAAGCCTTTTCCTCCCAGCCGTTAGATGATCATACTTTGAAAGTCCATCAGATCGTGCATTCCACAATCAAGTCAAGCATGTTGACCGGTCCTTACCATATGCACCCTCAATGCCTTGCGTTTTGGGCCTTCAAACTTTCTTCCAGAACCCCCTGCTTAGGCCCACTTATTTTTTTAATTGCCTGTTTTGCTAGCTTGCACCCCCTTCCTTTTATTTCTTTGTTTTTATTTCTTTTTCACATAGTTCCACTTTTAATTCATTAAAATTATTAAAACATTTTAGAAAATTCTATAAAAAAATATTTTAGCTTCTTAACTCATTTTAAAATTTTTTCATACTTTTATTTCCTGATTTTATTAGTTTCCAATTTTTACTTCGAATTTCCATTTAATTTCTTTTTCATTTAATCTCCATATTAAGATATTAACTTGTATATTTTATTTCTTTCACCTCAAGAAATATTTTAACTCCGTTCTTTTGCATCATTTTAGACACTCAGAAAAGCTCATAAAATTTTTTGTCATATTTTTAATTTCATTTTATCCATAATTTTAGGAGTCTTGTTTTTGTGTTTTCGTTAATTGTTCTCAAGCGACTTTGTGTGATTATTTGATGGTCTTTGGTTGTGAAATTTTGAAAGATATTTTGACACATTGTTTGCTACTGGTTGTTGACTTTAGAGATTTAATTTCTTAATTTTCACATGTTCATTGGTATTTGTTTGGTGCCTTGCTTCTTAGGTAGCTTTTCGTGCCTCTTTCTTCCCTCCTTTTAACATAGTTTGAGGAAGGCATTTATGTCATCCTATTAGGTTTGCTTGGTCTTTGTTTTAGGTCACCTATAAGGTTTAGGTACTGACATTTTGATTGTATTGATTTATGATCTTCGTATTTGGTGTGTGTATTGTTTGAATATTCTTATTTTCATTTTATGTTTATGTGGTTCACTAACCTTTGTTTTGTAGGGGCTCATGGTAAGTGAAGTGTGGATGATATCCACATTTCAAGTCTTCATCTCATCCTTTATTTTTGCTTTCTCATTTGTCTTTGTGATGTGCCTTATGCCATCTTGTGATTAACTTCATCTCTCCCCTTTTAGAAACAACTTAACTTCTTTAGAGAAGTAAGTTGTCTTCTAGCGTTTTCGGCTCCTTTTTTCTTTTCATATTTCTTTCTTCTTTATTAAGATATACTTCAAACCACACTAACCTAGGACTCCCATGCATGATAACATTAGGATTAGTCTTCCCCCATTTGATTTTTTCCTTTGAGATCCTTTTGGTGCTCTCTCTTCTCATCTTCAAACTTAACTTTAAGTCACTTTAATAAATCACGAGTCTTCTCATGTGACACGAGACTTTGCTATGAGATACTTGCACGCGTTCTGTTTCGGGGTGAGGTGTAGGATATCCCTTGTGGTGGATAGGTCTTAGCATGAGATTACTTCACAAAGAAATTCTAAAAAACACTTCTTAACCTAAAACAACAAAAATACTTAATAAATGTCAGTATGTCAGTGTGTCTGAGCCTTCACTTGTGGGACTAGATTTGGGGATTTCCTCCATAACTAAGTGTGCCTATTGCGCATTCCACTTTGGGATGATGTAAGAAGTACACATCCCATTAATTAAGACTTAGGTACACTTACCTATGCAAATCTTAAAGCAGAAAACTCATAAAAAACACTGGACAAACAATAAGCGTCTCTTCTTCGGGACTTCTCTTCTCACCACCTTCACTCTTTACGTGCGAACTTGCTCTTACTTGTCATTTTGCAAGACGATAACGCACTTGTAGTTCGAGCCTACAACACATGAGCATTGACATAGGCAGTTCAAGCCTTAAGACACAAGCAATCTTTTCCACCCCTAGTTAGGGGAACTACGGTGACTCTGATCCTCATTGTCCAGATGAGGTAAATAGGCAGCGGGGTAGGGCCCGTTCGAGCACAATATTTATTTTCCCTACATTTCTTCTTTCCATTTTCTTTTCCAGTTTCCTTTTCTTTTCTTGTTCCCGTTCTTTTGCAGCAGATTTCATTTCTTACACCCTTTGAAACATTTTCTTTGCAAACGTGGATCCCGTCGGGTACAACGGACGATCTGGGGTGCTAATACCTTCCCAGGTCATAACAGGCTCTCAAACCCAGTCTCTTTGGTTCGCAGGACCTGTGTCCTTCCTTTTCTTTTCTCCCAGTTTGTGCCACATTACCATTATCGTTCTTTCGGAATAAAAATGCCTGGATGGCGACTCTACCTCTTTCCACTCCACTTTCGCGTTTGTACCAGGATAGAAATCCAGGGAGCGACAGCTGGCGACTCTCCTGCAGAACTCCTAACCAGAGTTATCTTCGATTCCCTTGAGAGTATCTCCTAGCGTTTGCGTGTTTCTGTTTCGTTGGGTGTTGATTGTTTGTTATTGCCTGTGTATTTTACTTTTATTTTATTTACAGTTTTATTACAGCTTTATTTACAGTTTTCAGTATTTTATTTTCATGCATCATATTATTACTAGACTGTCTAGACTGGATTTTTTCTGTTTGGTGGGACTCGGGTGATACTGTTACTGTGAGATAAGCCAAATACCCGACTTGATTGCACCCTAGGATTAGTGTGGACACGTTGTACTCGCTTGTGGCATGATGAGTGGCGATGTGCTTCACACCCGGACTACGACCGTCTTGGAAATATCACGTGTGGGGATTTCCTCCACTTCGGGATAGGACCTTGATAGTTATGTGCATCTAGGGACCGATCATTGAGAACCTTTGTGGAAACAACCCTCTCCAGTGGTGACAGTGGCAGACCACATTCTGTGGCAAACCCATTCACACTTGAGGGTCCACTGGGGACTCGCATAGGATGGCCTGGTTCTCTTATAGGAACTCAGTCAAAGCATCTGGTCGTATGACAATAGTACAGTATCCTACGGGCTGAATGTACTATTGTTTCTCGATTTCAGCACTCGAAGCTGGGGACTTATAATGGATTCTTGTTTTCCCGGACTCACGCTGAGACCTCCTTGAGTAGTACATAATGCCAAATCGATTCCCTGATCTGGTCATGAGCCATTTCTCGAAAATGGTGAACGTATTATTACTATTCGGCTTTGAGAGTCCGTGATGTTTGACCTGGAGCACACCCGTGAGATTGGGAGGGGTTTACAGGTTTGCAAGAACCCTTGACCTCAACATACCCTCATTACCAGTGTGATCTTATGTTTTGATCCGGTTACTATGGTTCTGGAGTTCTTGATCTGTGGTTCTGAGTTCTTATCTGGAAGTTATTATTCAGAGGACCTTTGATTTCAGACACTTGGTTCTCAACTCAGTGTTCCGTATCCAGACAGACACCATTGCCTGATCGCTTGCCAGCTGCATACATGCCATCATAGCATTCTAGCATACATGTTCAGTTATTTCCGAGAATATCATATCTGAATTATGCTGTTGGATTCTTTCTGTAACAAAATGTGAATCAAAATAGATAGATTCCTCGGATATAACCGAACATGACATCTCATAGCATTTTCATTGCATTTCTGTTCCGCAAGCAGGGCTCATCCTTTCTTTGTTCACCATCTACAGTTGAGATTCTAGCTCTTGTATCATACTTGAAGCAACTTTTGGACAGATCATGGACCCTGGAGAGCAAAGCCAATTTGCAAGTGTTGGGTTGACGAGAGATCAGTGGGACTAACTTTTTGAGGCTATGACAACCTTGGCAAGGCAAGATAGCCGCAATTTCGCTCAAGATCAGCCTGCACAGATTCCTGTAGAGAACCCAAATGTTCGAGAACGTCAGGTCGCCCGGAGTGGACAATCTTCTTCTGTTGATGCTACAGACTATCACAATTTTGCTTTCACTATGTCAGATTCCTAGAAGGCAATCCCTATGGTGAGAATCCAAGATCCACAAGTTATGGAGAGGGAAGAAAGATTTCGAGTGTTGGAGGAAGAGATCAAAGCCCTTCAAAGTCGTAATGTTGTTGATCTAAGTGCTACAAACATGTGTCTGGTACACGGTCTCGTAATACCTCCAGAGTTTAAAGTACCGAAGTTTGAAAAGTACAAAGGGGATAGTTGTCTAAGGCAACATTTGGTGAGGTTTTGCAGAAGGATGACCTTATATGAGCACAATGACAAATTGATGATTCATTGTTTCCAATACAGTCTGAGTGAGGCATCATCGGGTTGGTACATGCAGTTAGAGAGTAGTCGTATCCAATCATGGTCAGACCTAGCCAATGCCTTTGTAAAGCAGTATGACTACAATCTTGACATGTCTCTTAGCCGCATGGATTTGCAAAGTTTACCCCAAGGAGATGGTGAATCTTTTAGAGAGTATGCCCAGTGGTGGAGAGAAGTAGCTGCTCGGGTGCAACCCCCGCTATCAGATAGAGAATTGTTTGATCTTTTCATAGAGACCTTGCAGGTACCGTACTTAGAGAGGTTGAGTGGCAGTGGAACATCAAGTTTCTCTAACTTGGTGATAATTAGAGAACGCATTGAGAGCTTTATCAAGATGGGAAAGATCCAAGGCATTTCAGATGGCTCAACTGATGAGAATGAATCTTTTTTCAGTTCACAAGAAAAAGATGTAATTGATGCAATCTGGGAATATCCTCCAACTCCATTGACTTATCAACAATACCCATACATCTCAATTGCTTAGAGTCAGCAAGCTTCTGAATTTGTATGTCAGATGTCAGTTAATAGTGAACCTCCCCAATACCAACAACGACCATGCCAACAGAAGTATACTCCGCAAAGGCATCGTTACTACACTAAGAGACCAAAATGGTATTTTGACCCATTGTCAGTGCCATATAGTCAGGTACTTCCACACCTGATCGATAGTGGATTGATAGTGTCGAAGGAACCGGGTCCAGTGTCTATTCCATATCCACCAAGTTTTAATCCCAATGTTTGATGTGGTTTCCATGGTAATGCACCAGGACATTCAGCCGAAGAATGCAAGCCTCTCAGGGATAAGGTTCAGGATTTGATTGAGTCTGGGTTGATTTAAGTGAGGTCTCAAGGAATACAAATCAACAATTCTTCGCTTGGTCATGTGGGTTCATCAACTCATGTTATGCGGAAATTATTGAGGATAGGTGTGAAGGTGTTTTTCAATTTTATTTTGAAGAGCGGCTATGAGGATGGTCAGTTTATGTATTGTATTTTCATCCCTACTGAGGGGAACTACGTCGCTCTGATTCTTCATTGGTCTTTGGTCAATGGATATACGTAGGCAGAAGATCGTGAGGTATTTCCGAGCAAACTTATGCGTCAACTTCGTATCTCAGTGTTACTTTTCTTCTTCAAACGTCTCGTGTCAAGGTTTGAACGTTGAAGGCTTAAGGTCAGAATAATTGGGAATGAAGTATGATTCTGGGCAGGTGACCATTTGATTGAAGATTGCAAATCCCATCAGGAAAAGGCTGATGACTACTGAAAGTATTCAAGATCAACAGGTCTAGACAGAGTCAAGTCTCCTCAACAATGGCATTGCTCAGTTTCTTTACTGCTTTTTTTTTCATGTGTAGCTTTTATATGTTTGTTTGAGCATTTGTATTCTTGCATGAAACTTGTTTTCTTTTTGAATGTTATTTAATGAAATGCACATGTTTTTCTTGAAGTAATTTATTCTTATTTTACTTATAATTTTGTGTGTGCATTGCAATACCAACTGTCTTTCTTAACCTCTATGATGGAGGATGACGAAATGAAAACTCAAAAAATCTCCAATTGTGTGCTCTTGAATAAGACCCTGTTGACGATGTACAGGCATTGTTTTAAATCCCAAACACCAGAGATATAAGGGAGATAGACCCTCACTAACCCCTTTGAGCCTTGAAGTAGCAGTTTCTTTTCGCATGAAAAAACCCTTATAATTAACCCGGGGCAGGGTAGGTGTCAGCTAGTTGGACCAAGCGTTCAGGCTTTCATAAGGGAATGTATCCAAGGAACCATCACCTATCATTGTATAAGTAAATAAGTCCAAAGACCGGAACCCACAACGGTTATCCCTCATCAGCTGAAAGTGAGACAGTTACAACCCTTACAAAACAATCAAGACAAATCTGGGTCACACGATTTGTTCGGGAAAAAAAAAGAAACAAAAAAAGAGAAAACAAAAACCCGCTAAGTCGAAACTTGAAAACAAGCGACTTAGGCAAAAATTAGGGTGTCCCGCTGGACTTCAAAAGTAAAAGATTCAAAAGAAATCAATCTAGACAAAAGTTAGGGATAAAACAAAAGAATGCAAAAATCGAAATGCGAAAAAGATTGCACAAAAAAGATCCTTAAGCAAGAACAAATTCGTGTGATACAGACACAAAAGACAATAGGAGTGACTATTACTCGAACAACCGCAGTGGTGCTTAAATTGTTAGAGTCATTGGTTCCTCAACCATCACAAGACCCTTTTTGAGAGGTGGGAACTTGTGAAAGTTAGATGAACATAGGAATGGAAGGACATCACGAATATGGGTGGGCACATATAAACTTTGAGCTTATATCCTTTGTTTCTATAAGCGTGAACCAAGCCACGATACAACCCTCAAAAGTCCTAACTGAAACAGGGTTAATTCGAGAGTGTACTACCACAAGATAACGTTCTTGACTCCAATGAGTTATGCTAAAAGATCTTTGTTGGTATTGCATGTGCATGTTTTCTTTCAAAAAAAAAATACATGTCATATCTTAACTAGTGAGTCGCTCACAAAGGTTTGCGACATCTTTTCAATAAAAGCTTCAGGATTAACATGTGTGTTGCATTAGAATTTTCATTCTCAGAATAAAACATTTTCTGTTTGCATACATTTGTTTAGCATCAAAGAAGTTCACATATGGAACCTCAGTCTAGAAGCTTAATCTTGCCAAGTTGAGAAGGCGGAAACTTCTGAAGGACATTCATGTCAAAGGGGCATTTTTCCCAGAAACTCCGTTGAATAGGGATTTTTCCAACCAGTTGGGTTAAATGCAGCTAATCCGGGGCAATAACGTCGATCAATCTCTTCAAATTCCAACCAAACTAGGTCAAACACTTCGAGATTTAAATCTCTCACAGAGCAGTTAGCATGGGCATTTTCTCCAAAGCAAGGCTCGTACTAGGGAAGATCACCCTAGAAGCACTAGAAGTTACTATCTCCAGAAGACGGTTAATCAGATGCACCTACCCAAGGTTCAGAATACTGGGGCAAAACTCCTCATGATGATGCAAGATCTTGGGGAAAATTCCTTTCATGGACCATACATTTTGGAGGTGGTTACTTCGAGATATTCAAGAGTTTGAAAACACTGAAGCATTTCGGATGCCAGGTTTTTTGTAAAATCCTCTTAAGATAATCTTACAGTATGCAAGGCAGTTCCTAGAATGAACGTCTGATGATTGATCCAAGTAGGGCGCGAGAAGCGTGTTTCCGTGATCAGAGAATTTCTCCTCAGTCGTTATGGTTTTTTATCTGATCATCGTACACGACTAAAGTCCAGTAGTCATTGGCATCTTCAAGGTTAAAGTTCAACATGTGTTGGCATCTCCTTAACCATTACCAGTTGGCATCTATATGCATCCAGCCTCTCACTTCAGCTGAGTGTGGCAATCTTTGCTTTGTTTTTCTTCGACCTTTGTGTCGATATTGGTATTTTCTTTGGCCCTTTAGTCGATATCATCGCTTCTATTTCTCGACCCTTGAGTCGATACCGTCACCCTTGCTTCTCGACCTTTGGGTCGATATCATTGCTTTCATTGCCTCGGCCCTAGAGTTAATACCATTACCTTTGTTGCTCGACCTTTGAGTCAATATCATGGTTATTTCCTTGACCCTCGAGTCGATATTGTTACCTTCGTTCCCTCGGCCCTTGAGTCGATATTGTTGCTTTCGTTTCCTCGACCCTTGAGTCGATATTGTTGCCTTTATTTCCTCGACCCTCGAGTCGATATTGTTGCCTTTATTTCCTCGACCCTCGAGTCGATATTGTTGCCTTATTTTCTTTGACCCTTGAGTCGATATTGTTGCTTTCGTTTCCTCGACCCTTGAGTTTATATTTTTGCCTTTATTTCCTCGACCCTCGAGTCGATATTGTTTCCTTATTTTCTTCGACCCTTGAGTCGATATTGTTGCTTTTGTTTCCTCGACCCTTGAGTCGATATTGTTTCCTTTATTTCCTCGATCCTCGAGTCGATATTGTTGCCTTATTTTCCTCGACCCTTGAGTTGATATTGTTGCCTTTATTTCCTCGTCTCTCGAGTTGATATTGTTGCCTTATTTTCCTCGACCCTCGAGTCGATATTGTTGCCTTATTTTCCTCGACCCTTGAGTTGATATTGTTGCCTTTATTTCCTCAACCCTCGAGTCGATATTGTTGCCTTATTTTCTTCGACCCTTGAGTCAATATTGTTGCATTTGTTTCCTTGACCCTCGAGTCGATGTTGTTGTCGCTTTATTCCTCGATCCTCGAGTTGATATTGTCACTTTGTTACCTCGACCCTTGAGTCGATATTGTCGTTTCTTACGACCCTTGAGTCGATATCATAGTCTTCACTTCTTCAACCCTTGAGTTGATATCTAGTGAGTGTTATAAAAAAAATCAAAATCATATCACCAAATTTCAACCATACTTGGTTCACTTCTGCCTGGGGCATGTGTGCATATCTTTGTGCTTTCAGGTAACAATTTCAGGCTGAATTCGAAAGTGAGATTGAAGTTTCTTCAGGGTATTGAGACGTTCTTCCCTCTTAACAATTGGTAGACCTATCCAGGGTTCATAACACACTGCATAATATCTCATAAGTGATATGAGGTTTTTCAGGAACCCTCGTGATACAAATTCTTCCACAGTCTATGCAGTCTGGGGCAGTTATGTCAAGATTCGATGAATCTCCAAGAGTTTGAAGACACTTGGATATTTTGGATGCCATGTCTCTTGTAAAATCCTCTTGGATTGATCTTCAAGCAGTCAACTAGTCCAACAAATGCAAGATGTCACTAGATGATATTCCCCTGCAGAGTTGTTACTCTTTTTCTCAAACAAAGTTTGGTTTGACCGCGTTGTCCAGTGTCAACAGAATAATCATATTGATCGCTTTGTCCCGTGTCAACGGACCAATTGTGGATGGATTGCTTGATACCATTCTCATATCAGATCACTTGTTCTTGGTTGGGTTGCAAATCGCTCGATATTGCAACGCCCTTAAAGTCCACTGTCGTTGTGGCAAGCCAGTAGTCGCCTGGTGTCGTACCAAAAGACAGAGTTGAGACGTAAATCGCTTGATATTACGTTCTCGTTTTCCTGGTTATGGATCACTCGATACCATTTCCTTAGAAGATCGCTTGATCTTGTCCGAATTGTAAATCGTTTGATGTTACTCCTCGTTGTTTGAGTTGTTCTCATTTTCCTGGTTATGGATCGCTCGATACTGTTTCCTTAGCAGATTGCTTGATCTTGTCTGAGTTGTAAATCGCTTGATGTTACTCCTTGTTGTTTGAGTTATGCTGATTTTCCTGGTTATGGGTCGCTTCATACCATTCCCATATCAGATTGCTTGATTTTGTTTCGGTTTGTAAATCGCTCGATATTACAATACCATTAAGGTCCACCATCGTTGTGGCAAGCCATTAGTCGTCTAGCGTCGTTTAAAAGACATTTTCTTGGTTACTAGTCTTTGTTACCTCATCAGGCTTTGCAGTAGTTCTCCTTGGTCTGGTTTATTTCCCTTTTCTTTTGTTCTTCAGCAGAGTGCAAATTTCAGGGTTATTTTTGGTATTCAATCACAATTTATCTCGAACAGCCAACAGCTAACGTTCTTGTCCTTTTCAGATTAACAGTTGCTTGAATAGGGGCAGCTGTAACACCCCAAATTTTCCCTCTCATTTTCATAGCATTTAGCATATCATTCTCATATTTCGCACTGCATCATTAGCATAGAAATATGAAGCATAACGTACATAACATTGCATAGAGCTGGCAGTGATTTCGCTTCAAATGCAGTTGTTCAGTTTGCGATTTAATTCAGACGGACGTTTAACCTAATCATGGTCAAACTATCAAGAGATTTCTTCAACTGCAAGTTATTTGTGTCATTGGCTATTTCTCAGGCAGTGTGTATTCAAAGTCAAGATGTGTTGTATGTGAAGGTCATCAGTTTACCATGAAGTGGTTCGTGTGATGGTTTTGGATTCAAAGATTCAGGCTTGTCATGATTATATATTCAATTGTGTGCATCTGCGGATTTATTTTCCCAGGGGATGATTCAAATTAATTTGAAGAGATTCTGGTCAGATGCTCAGAGAATGATCTATTCAGATGGTTGTTGTTTCACTCGGGAATTGTTCAGTGGAAATGGTGTTCTCTTGGATTAAATGGCTTATGTGGAAGCGATGCAAGATGGGTGAGTTGAATGAACCAATTGATTGATATTTCGTGACTACGTGCGTGATTGGTGGCAATTGGTCCAGTTCACAAAAAATATCTAAGTCCATATCCGTTTCTACTCATTTTTATCATTTGATCCATAAACCATTTTTCAGTTCGATTATTCCAATTACCATTTTTTTTAGTATCCAATAATCCATTCATATTCCATATTAAACCACCATTACTTCCCATTTTTGTTTTTTCCCTCTTTCTTATTTTTAACACACTTCCAATTTTCATGATATTCATTAATTTTTTAATTAAATTCCTGTAAACACCCCAAATTTGCCCTCACCCATTCACACCATGGCTTGTGATCATTCTCATATGCATAAGTACAATCATATCATCTCACATTTCATTTTTGATTCACTGCATAGTTTTCAAGGCATCTGCACCTAGGGTTTGTGATCTGAGCCATCCCAAAGCATCTTGAGCCATTCCAAAGGCCACCAATCAACTCAAAGGGGTCCATGTGTGTTCTTATATCATATTCCATCTCCTCAAAGTCAAAAATGCAGAGGAATCACAAGAGCTAGGGTTTGAGTGGATGCAGGGCCAGCTTGAACTGCACAGTTGACTGAAAATTAGGGTTTTGGTTTCAGAGGCCATAACCCCAATTTTTTTGGTCATTCTTGTTTCAATTGATCTCTACATGGTATAGGGAGTATGCATATCAATTTTCATGAAGAAATTCCATGGGGAAGTCATCTGATCAAGAGTTGACTTTTCAGACAAGTCAGTGTAAAATCAGGGCATCTGAGGCCCCCAATGACCCAACCAATGGGTGATCTTCATCATTTTGAGTGTATATGATTTTTATTTGATCATGGAAGAAGGTTGAAGTTCATAAGAATCAAGAATTTAGGGTTTTTGCAAATGTTGACTTTTTGGGCATAGTTGACTTTTCAAGAATGCATCATTTTATGTCATTTTTCAAGCCATGATTTTGGATCCAAAAATGCTTCAAATGGAAAAACTTTGGTCATGAAAGTTGTAGATCTCATCTTTCCCTTTTCAAAAAGTACAAGAACATGATCAAACTCTTCTTGGATCAAAAGTTATGGTGTGGCAAAGTTGGCAAAAATCACTAAAATTCAAGTTATGCACCAAATGGAAATTTTGCAAAACCTTGAACCAATGCATTTTGTAACTTCTAATTGACTTCAAACCAGTATGCAAACATTCTACAAGTCACAAAATTCAGAATGAACTAGGCATTGCTCATGTTTCATGACTTTTGGAACAAGATCTTCACATGTGAACCATAAAGCAAGCAACTTGCAAAAACTATCATCACATCTCACCCACTTGATTTCTTGGCTGCTGAACCAAACTAGCTCCATACACACATCATGCTGCGCAGCCCCATGCTCATTGTACTTAGCTAGAGTTTAGCCCATGCCCTCTCTTACAAGAAGTGGACTTTTTGCAAAAGTTGCCTTACCAATCAATAAAGGGCATGTCTTGTCAACTGACCAATGAGAGAGAAATATGTGGACAGTTTGCAAGTTAAACATATGAAGAAGCAAGGCTGAAACATTCCCATTACACACATACACAAAAACTCACCATTTTGCAAGTTCCTTCGAATTCCTCTCCACAGCCACAAAACACTAAAACTTTTTCCTCCATTCAACTCACCATGTATCACTGAGTAGAAACCACCCAAAGCACAAGCCTGAAACAGCCAGATTACTCCATAACCATTTCACACCCCAAGCTGCAAGTTCCTTCGAAACTCTTGCCACAGCTTGCAAACACACAAACAAACACCATAGACCTTCTCCATTCACCCTCAGGATCATAAACAACCCCTCACCATGACCTGAAAGTGCCTATTTCACCATTGCCATTTCTGATCAAGCTTGAACAGAAGCTTTCGAAACTCATCAACCATCCAACTTAAACTCCATTTGAGCATTCAAACATCATCAAGAGGTTCTAAGGAGTAGATTGCACAAGGAGAGGTGGTCAGAAAGTTCCTAAACTGAAAGCTTCAAATCTCAGGTAGCTCGAAAATTATTTTTCCAGAAATCATTTTTCTTGTTACAAACTTGTTCTTTGTGTTGTCCTGATCATCCTGATGTTCTTAGTTTTTGAAATGGTGATGAAATGAGCATTTAATTTCTCTCTGAAACCTGCGTGCCCTAGTTTTCTTTTTCTTCGATTCAGTTGATTTAGGAAACATAAATTTGTTTTGATTGGGGGTTTTGATTCGTGAGCTTGTGGGAATCATTTCTGGGTTCTTAGAATTCATTTTAGATGCGTATGGAGTGAGTTAGGGATTTTGATTGAACGGAGAAGATGACCGGAACACTGTTCCGGTCATCTGAGTGTGTTTAACGGCGAGATTAGGGCATAAGCATTGATTAGCGAAATTTGAATTCTGGCCTTTGGATTTGGCGCCAGGTCAACGCGCGCGTGTTTCCATTTGAATCTCCACCATCAGATCACTTGACTTTTGTTTATTTCAGTTTAATTTCATTTTTAATTCATTTTAATTCATTTGTTTTGTACAATTTATTTAAAATAGCAAAAATGTTTTAAAAATTATGAAACTTTTTGTCAAGAGTTTCACTAATTTTTAAAACCCAAAAATATTTTTAGTTTTATTTTTATAACTAAAAAAGTATTTTTAAATATTTAAAAGATTATTTTTAATTGATTAATGAGAATTAATTAATTAAAAATACTTTTAGGTATTTAAAAATTACAAAAAAAATTCATGAAATGTTCTAAGACATTTAGAAACATTGTCCAACCTTCAAACTAAATTTCTTTTTTGATCTTGATGCATTTTAAGAATTTTTCATTGAATTAAATCATTTTTTATGCATTATTTTGATCACATGTTTGAAAATTCATTTCTGCCTTTTGAAGAAGGTTGAGACATTGGTTCTTCTTGCATTGTTTTGTGTTTAACATGTAGTTTCTAGGGTAAAAAGGCCATGAATTGTTCTTGCATTTTCAAATTGTTTGGCATTTGTTTTGTTAAGAACCCTAAAAAACCCTAATAACTTGCAAAAATCATATCTTGAATTTGGTTGAGAGTTGAGAGCTCCCCTTTGGGCAGTGGTTCATTATAGGTCTAGGGTTTCCTTAGGTACCATTTTCCATTTTTACTTTAGGGTTTTGCTTCTGTTTTTGGTTTGTGTTTGATGTTTGATCCATAAACCCTAATTTGGGCTTCCATTTGCATCCTTCTTGCATTCTCTTGCATAACATGACTTGTCTTTGCATTTTGTGCATTCTTGTGATTCATTTGACATCTTAAGACATGTATGAAGCACCTTTGATCATTGCATTGCATATTTGCCATGTCATTTGTCTTGTATGATTCATAACTTTTCATGCTTGTTCATGCTCCTTAGCTTGCATCATTTGCATTCATGATCTTGTATGAACATCCCCATTGCCTTGCCTCATGTTTGCAGCACCTCATACCATCATAATCATCATCAACATGCTTCTGGTTTTGCTTTGCATCATATCATTTCATCTCATCTTGCATTGCATTGCATTTTCTTTCTAACATTGCAGGTGGTAAGTAAACTTGAGAAGTGGATTTGCCTTCACTTATCATGCCTTTTCTCTTCATCTCTCTTGCATCCATTGCTGCATTTCCATTTGTGTTTGAGTTTGAGCTTGCTCATTCTTCTTCCTCCCACTTTCTTTCTTCAAGTGACTTGACTTCTTGAATGAAGCAAGTCACTTTGCTTCTCTTGGTCCTTTCATCTGCTTCCTGGTGGCTCCTTTGAAGATTTCTCTTGAAAACCTCACAAACCTTAGGATCATCCAAGCATGACAATGAATTAGGGTTTTGATTAGTCCCCCCATAGTTTTACCTTTGTGTCTCTCTTTGAGTCTTCTCTTCTCATCTCATAATCAGGGACTAAACCCTAAAGGCTTTAAGACTTTGTGATTAAGCTTATGCCTGCATCCTTCTCTTAGGATGGAGTGTATAACTTTAATCCTAAGTATTAAACCCTTAAGGTGTTTAGATCCCTTAATCAATCCACATAATAATCATCAAGACATCACACTTGTAACTTGGGCCTTGCATTAGGGTTCTAATTCTTCCTTAAGTGGTTAAGAAGGACTAACCCTAGTGTTAATGGACAAGTCCTCCTCAAGTTGTCTTACAAATCATAAAACTCACTTCATCATCATATCATTAATCTAAAATCCACTTAATCAAAGGCTTGTTTTGCCATGAGTTTAATCCCTAATCATGGATTAAGTTGAGGAGTTTTCCTCAGCTTAAACATTCTCATCTATTATCCTTCTTTTAGGATGGTGTAATGGGTCTGTTTAATCCTTGATTATGGCTTAACCTCATTACTCAACACTAAACAAAAATCATAAAAAACATCTAAATAATCACAAGTAGGTTAATGATCTTAATCCTGCATCAAAGGTGATTAAGTGTGAGAATCTGACTTCATACTTAAGGTATTTTCATTACCCCTAATCAGAGGGAAGATGTGATGAGTTTACTAAATCCATTGGTTTAGGCTTAAGCTCATTAACTTATGACAAACTTTCAAAAGCAATAAAAGACTGAAAACTCAAAAAACAAACAATAATCGTCTCCTCCGGGATTCTTTTCTCATCATCCTCATTCACAAACGAGAACTTGCTGCTTCCGTCTAATGCAAGACAGTTAGCACCTGAGCCAGACAGGTCATACACTTGAGCATAGGCAAGTAGGCGGTTCATCAGTCAATTCATCTTTCAGTCTCTTTGGGTCGAACTACGGTGTTCTGACTTCCTCATTGCACGAGAGGATACGTAGGCATAACTTAACAGTTATCGAACAAAAGTCTCTGTTCATTCCCCCTCCTTCCAGCTTTACTCTTTAAGCCTCATTATCATGAGCATTCCATTCCTGATCTCACACTGACACTGTATATATTACACATCACATGACACCTGTACATCCTCTTCCAGCCTCTTCATACACAGATTGCACTGACACTACCCCTTTAAAACACAAATCTTTTAAGCGTGGATCCCGTCGAGTACGACGGACAATCTGGGTGCTAATACCTTCCCAGGTTGTAACCAACCCCCTTTCTCAGTCTCTCTGGTTCGCAAACCGTCTTATCCATCTCTTTCTAGGCTTATGCAGCATTGCCTTTCCTTCGGGATAAAAATGCCTAGCTGGCGACTCTATTCATTCTCCAGTGAGTTCACGGCTGTGTGTTCTCATTGTCCCTCTCGCCGACCGTTCGCGTCTGTACCTTCATCTGATCCATTTTCATTTGTCGGGAGCGACAGCTTGGCGACTCTGCTGGGGACCCTTATACTGCAACCAGGGCTTCTGGTTCTTTTTGTGGGTTCCTCCTAGCGCTTGATTGATTTGTGTTTACTGGGGTGTTATGTGCTATTTGTGTTTGTATATTTGCTTTATTTACTGCTTTCTGTACAGCTTTATTTATTGCTTTCTTTACAGTTTTTCATACATCATACTGTACTGCTGGCTGGATCTGGTTTTCCTTTGGTGGGTGGGTGTTTCATTGAGAGTTAAGGTCCTATACCTGGGACCTGAGTGACACCTAGGCTAGAGTGAATCATATTCTTTCCCATTCCATTTCGGTCTGGTGCGGGAATATGAAACACGGTTCAGATATGGGTTTCTTCTTGAGAACTCTGTGTTGCAGATTTCCTGCAATGCTAGGGCTATCTGGGAAGCCTGCTAAGTCTGGATGACCTTTTAGTATTGACCTTCAGAAACTGAGGTGAATTAGAGGAGGAACTTTTATGGTTATTGTAAACACTGTACCTCCGGGTTAGAAGTGTTTACACTTCTCATAACTGATCCAAGTCTGAGGATCCTTGTTTTAGAACACCACCTGTGAGGGGGTTGGGCTGTTTACAGGTTTGCAGGTACCTTGACCTCAGAATACCCTGTTACTTTGACTTTGTTAAGAATGCTCCATGTTGGATAGTTCTTGTGATTCTGAACCCTGGACATGTGGCTCTTTATTTGAGTCCCCCACCCTGGTTACTGGATTTTTAGACCTCCACCTGGATTTCTTGAACACACATGGATCTATACCAAGGCAGTTAATCAGATCCAGCTCAGTCACAAACCCTTGCATTTCATTTGCATACATACCCATTGCATCATATTAACATGTGCTTATTTGTGTTTCAGGGTATCCATTTTTCATCTGGTTTTGGTTTTGACCCCATCTGCATCATTGACCTATCTCCACCAGCACTTGCATCAGTTTGTCAGCCATATACTTCAGTTACTTGCACTAGCCAGCCAGTGGCCCTCTCCTCAGCATCTTCATCAGCACTTATTCTACTCAGTCCTCAGCATCATGGCTCCAAAGAAAAGCAACATCACTTATCATTTCTTCCAACCAGACTTATCAGACATCAGGAGGATCCAAACCCTGATCACCCCAGATCACATTCCTTTGTTCAGGGAGCATTATGGGGATATACTTGACTTGGTCATGGATCTGGACCCATCCCAGAGGAGCCTCATCCACACCTGCATTCAGTTTTATGACCCCCCATTGAGATGTTTCACCTTTCAAGACTTTCAGTTGGGGCCTCTTCTGGAAGAATACTCATCATTGACTGGTCTGCCCATCAAAAGAGAAATCCCATTCAACCCTGAAATGGTCTTTCCTAGCAATGGAGAGGTAGCAAAAGCTTTGTATCTGGAGCCTGTTTTGATTGAACAGCATATGACCTCTAAAGCTGGAACCCCTGGTTTTCATCTTGACTTCCTGATTTCTCAAGCTAGTCTGAAGGCCTCCTCGGGGGAGTGGAAAGCTGTTTGTGCTCTATTGGCCTTAAGTGTATATGGAATTGTGTTGTTTGCAGATGAACCCCGTTTCATTAGCAAAAATGCAATCCATTTGTTCATCCTGAAGAACCCAGTGCCAACTTTATTGGGTGATCTCTATTACTCAGTTCATCAGAGGAATGAGAAACAGAGGGGAAGACTAGTGAGGATTTGTGCTCCATTATTCCATGCTTGGCTTCTCAGGCATCTACCCAGGACAGATGCATTCCTAAATCCTCATCAGCAAAGCAACTGGGCTAAGAGACTCACTGTCCTAACTTCAGCAGATATCAGATGGTGTACTCAGAGCACCAAAGGCAGAGATATGATCACCAGCTGTGGGCGCTTTCCCAATGTGCCCTTAATAGGAGTTAAGGGGAGTATCAATTACAACCCTCTGCTGTTCAGGAGACAATTGGGCTATGCACTGGTCCACACTCCTAGGGAACAAGATTTGGTAGAGACCCTCTACTGTGAGAACAAGATTAGTTTGGCTGTTGTTAGGCAGGCTGCCTGGGCCTGGGATCATGTTCAGACTAAGGGAATCACCATTCTGGGGAAGTGCAATAATGTGGCATCAGTCCAATATTATGAGTGGTCCCATGCTAGGGCCCAGTTCTCTGGAATGCCCTTTACCATAGAAGACATGCCTGAGTCATCTTCAGCACCACCCCCTGCCACTATCAGTTTGGAGGAGTTTGAAAGCTTGAAGGAAAGAAATGAGAAGTTAACTCAAGCCTTGCAGAAGACCCTCCGGGAGAGGAGTGAAGGTGTGAGGGAGATTGAAAGATTGGAGAAATTGAGAGTGGAACACTTGACTAAGATCGAGAAGTCTGGAGATTATATCAACAAGTCTAAAGCTGGTGAACAGATTCTGAAGAATGCTTGTAAAGAAGCCCAGTTCCAGAGAGCAAGGACAGACTTGTATTTGAAAGAGAGTCAGGCCAGGTGGGTCCGGATCACTGAGGCCCGTACTCTAGAAGACAAGAGAGTTCAGGACAGGATGGAGCAGATGGAAAAAGCCCTGGCAGCAGCCCAGGAGGAAATATCAGAGCTGAAAATCAAAGCAGGAGTGAAGAGGTCTAAGGACCAAAGTCAGAACAAGAAATTGACTGCAGCTGTTGCAACAAGAAACCTTCTCATCAGAAGTCTCACGGAGCATCCGGCTGATCCTGTGACCGAAGCACTTCTCAAGGAAGTTCGTGAGGATGAGTTTGGCCTTGGAGTTTGATCATTTGCTTGTTGTTGTTCCTTTTCCATGTACTTTTGCTTTTTTGTGATGTATTTGGACCCCTTTGAGGGCTTGTGTTGTAAAAAATGAACAAATTGTATTATTCCACTTTTGTAATATATCTGTGTTAGTTTCTATCTGTGTTCACATCAAAAGCAACTTCAACAGCAGCATCTTCAAGGGTCTGGAAGGGTCAAAACTGAAGGCCAAACCGGATACCTTGATAGCAAATAAGCATAACTGCATTGCATGCTAACCCTTTTGTTTGTTTTGTAGGTTTTTGTTTTGTTGTTGCTAACCTCTGTTGTGATGTTCAGGAATTATTGCTCGCCGCCGGGTATTTCCTCTCAACAGGCCACACAGGTATCCAACTAGAAACAACCTTCCGGGAATTCAGATGGATCAGATGCAGCAAGACCTTACAGAGGTCAGAAACCAGATGGCAAACGAAAGGTTAGAGATGAGAACGCAGATGACGCAGTTCATGGAAGTTATGAACAACATGGCTCAGAGCCAGGAGAGACTGAGGGCCATGGTGGAGAGACAAAATCAAGAGGAGCCTCATGTAGGAACTGCAGGCACCAGTAATAATGAAAGGGTGCAACCCCATGTTAATCCCCCTGTGTTTGGCCCACATTTGCATCCTGAGATTAATATTCCTGCAAACGTTCAAGGAACAGCCACTGCAGCCAGAGTACTTCAAGAAGATCCTCAGGAGGACCAGTATACAGTAATGGGTGCCGGAGAGGAAACTTATGATAGACGATTGGAAGAAATAGCTGAGAAGTTGAGGTCCTTAGAATCTCAAAATTCTTTGGGTTTCGACGTTATGGACATGGGTTTGGTAGAAGGGGTCAGGATCCCCCATAAGTTCAAGCCTCCTTGCTTCGAAAAGTATAATGGGACTTCATGCCCCCGGACTCATCTACAATCATTTCTGGGAAGGCTGAAGGCCTATACAATGGATGAGAAATTGTGGATGTTCTATTTTGAAGATAGCTTGACTGGAGCTTCGAGGGAGTGGTATTCCCATCTGACAAGAGCAACAATTAGATGCTGGAAGGACCTGGCAGAGGCCTTCATCAGACAGTATCAGTATAATCTAGATATGGCACCCAACAGGACCCTCCTAATGGGAATGTCACAGTCGTCCAGGGAGAGCTTCAGAGAATATGCTCAGAGATGGAGGCAATTGGCTGCTGCCGTTCAACCACCAATGTCTGAGAGAGAAATGGCAGACATGTTTATGAACACTCTCTAGGGAACGTATATTGACAGGTTAGCTGCTTTCTCTTCCACTAGCTTTGCGGATGTTGTTATAGCTGGGGAGAGAATTGAAAGCCTGTTAAAGATGGGAAAGATCTCAGACAACGGTGCAAGCTCGTCCAGTAGTACAAGAAAGCCTTTTGCAGGCCCGAGAAGAACTGGCGAGACCAATGCCATTCACACCAACAGGGGTAGGCCCCAATATGCTCAGAGGACAATAGCAGCAGTCACTATCCCTGCTCCAGCTCATCCTCAGCCAGTCTATCAACCTCCTCAACAAAACTTCCAACAACAACCTCAGTATCATCAGAATCAATATCCTCCAAGAAACTACAACAGCAACTCCAACAACAACAATCAACAGAGGCCATTCCAACAAAGGCCATCTCAAGCTAACCGAGTGATCAACCCGATCCCAATGCCGTATGCTGCCTTGCTGCCACAACTTCTGAAACTCAACCTAGTTGAGCTAAGAACGTTGGCACCTCCGGATCCCAACAGTCTACCAAGGAACTATGACTCCAATGCTAGGTGTGCTTTTCATTCCAACGCACCTGGTCACAGTACAGAAAAATGCAGGGCTCTGCATATGAAGGTACAAGACTTGGTAGATTCCAAGGCTCTGAATTTTGCACCTCCTCCCAATGTCAATAAAAACCCTATGCCAAACCATGGTGGTCCCCGAATTAATGCTATTGAAGAAGACCAGCCGTTTCATTTGATAACTAGTGTGGATCAGATCAGGACACCATTGGTGGAAATCAAAGCTCAGCTCCGTGAAAACAATATATTTCCGGGGTGTGAACTAGGATGTCCATACTGCAATATTTCATGGAACGGGTGCGAGGACCTGAGGAATGGCATTGACAGCCTTATTCAGAGTGGCCTACTACAGATCACTACATCATTCTCGACAAATCCGGCAACTTCATCAACAACGGTTTCAGACCCTCCTACAAATGCAGCAACTACTGTTCCCGACAATTCATCAGCAGCATCAACAAGTACTTCACCTGTCCTCCCAAATGATCAGTTTTCAACAGTTCCTCCTGCTACAACTTCAGCTTCATTCCATTTCGACTCTCCATCAGCAACAACAACAGTCCTTCCAACAGTACTTCCTACAACACCAGCAATCAATCATGAAGACGTCTCTACTGTTACCATATTCTATGATCCTGAAAATAATTCCGCTTACCATTCAGAAGGTGCTGCTCCCGCCAGAGCACCAGTTACAATCTTTTATGATCCACAAACAATTACAGTCCCTTCAGCAGCAGCAATCAGTCCAGTCACTGTCACGGTGCCTGGACCAGTACCATATGAAAGCAATAGGGCCATCCCTTGGCACTATGGCTCTGACGTATACTGCGAAGGAGAAAGAATCACTCTTGAAACATCTACACCTGCACCACAAGTAGATAATGTGGGGGGAGGCGGAGGCTTCACTCGAAGCGGACGTCTCTTTACTTCACAAGTTCAAAAACCTACTGCCGAAGCAGAAGCTGCTGCCAAGGCAAAGGGTAAAGGCCCGGTGCAGGAAGATCCAGCTGCCAAAGAAGCCCTGAAGACTCCATTTGATCAGGAAGTTGATGAGTTTATGCGGATCATCAAAAAGAGTGATTATAAAATTGTGGATCAGCTTCACCAGACGCCATCCAAAATCTCTATCCTCTCACTGCTTATGTGCTCCGAAGCCCATCGGAATGCACTACTTAGAGTCCTACACGCAGCTTACGTGCCTGAGGAGATAACTGTCAACCAGTTGGAAACCGTGGTTGGAAACGTTACTGCTAGCAATGGGCTAGGGTTTACCAATTCTGACTTGACAGCGGATGGCCGCAATCACAACAAAGCCTTGCACATAACCATGGAATGCAAAGGAGCTGTCCTTTCTCATGTGCTGGTGGACACAGGTTCTTCCCTGAATGTCTTACCAAAGAAGGCTCTGGTGAAGCTTGAATATGATGGATTGGCATTGAGACCCAGCAACCTGGTGGTGAGAGCCTTTGATGGTTCTAAGAGATCGGTTCTGGGAGAGATTGAGCTGCCCGTGACAATTGGCCCGCAGACCTTTAAAACTATCTTTTATGTGATGGACATTCAGCCCGCCTACAGCTGTTTGTTGGGTAGACCCTGGATTCACGCCGCTGGCGCAATAACGTCTACCCTTCACCAAAAGTTAAAATTTGAGTGGGAAGGTCAAGTTGTCACAATCTGTGGGGAAGAGGATATCTTTGTTAGCCATCTGGCTACTTATAAATACATTGAGATGGATGGGGAGATCCATGAAACAATGAGCCAAGGTTTTGAAGCCTTGAATGTCAATGAAGCATCTGCTGTATCTGGTATCTCCATGTCATCTTATCAACAAGCCCGGAAGGTTGTTGAAGAAGGAACTGCCCTAGGCTGGGGCAAAGTTTTAGCTGTGGAGGAGAAGAAGGACAAATTTGGGTTGGGTTACAGACCAACTCAACATCAAGCAAAGGCTGCTGCAGAGCCTGGATTTGTCAGTGGGGGAATGCTTACCCCCAATGCTATCAACTGTCTGGAAGACGAGCTGGAAGAGGAGCGCAATCTGGAGAATTGGATTCGTCCAAAGATCCCGGGGAGCAGTGTCTCGAACTGGTCTTCCCAGGAAATTATAAGAGTTACTCACGCAGAGTAATTATTATTTCCTGTATTTTTATAGCATGCATCAAAGTCTTGCATCTTGCCCAAGATGACAAGACTCATTTTGTAATCAGGGCCATCTGTACTTTTGTGCAAACAAGATTAAATTAATGAAATATCAGACAATCTTTTGCAAACGAGTCTTTTTCTTTTCTGCTCACTGTTTTTCCACTTTTCTTTTTGTACAAAAATAAATGGCGGTGTTTTCAAAATGATAACTTCATTTCACTTTTTTTCTAAAGCAAGATTAAAATCAATCACTAAAATGAACGAACTTAACCCTTGCAGAGAGTGCCTTCCAGACTGCACCGACAACATCACGGCTATGACATCGTATGACTTTGACAATCCAATCAATCAAGCTGATGAAGGGGTTGATGAAGAATATGAGCTTCCTGAAGAGCTAGCCCGGTTGTTAAGACAGGAGGAAAAGGTTATTACCCCTCACCAGGAGGAGGTTCAAGTGATTAATCTTGGTGCAGAGGAAGACGTGAAAGAAGTTAGAATCGGGGCCTGCCTACAAGACTCAGTGAAGAGACAACTGATAGATCTGCTTCAAGAGTATGTTGATGTGTTTGCTTGGTCGTATCAAGATATGCCAGGGTTGGATACCGACATTGTTGTGCACAAGCTGCCTTTGAGGGAAGAATGCCCACCAGTTAAACAGAAGCTGCGCCGAACTCGCCCAGACATGGCTATGAAAATCAAGGAAGAGGTACAAAAGCAATGGGACGCCGGGTTCCTTGCTGTGACTAGTTATCCGCCATGGGTTGCTAACATAGTACCTGTGCCTAAGAAAGACGGCAAAGTAAGAATGTGTGTTGATTACCGGGATCTGAACAGAGCCAGCCCGAAGGATGACTTCCCATTACCTCACATTGATGTATTGGTGGATAACACGGCTCAGTTCTCGGTATTCTCCTTCATGGATGGATTTTCAGGATATAATCAGATCAAGATGTCACCTGAAGACATGGAGAAGACAACATTCATTACACCTTGGGGCACTTTCTGTTACAAAGTGATGCCATTCGGACTAAAGAACGCTGGTGCAACATATCAACGGGCTATGGTGACATTATTCCACGATATGATCCATAAGGAAATCGAGTGTTATGTGGATGATATGATCGCCAAGTCCCTTACAGAGGAAGATCACCTGGTGAATCTGCTCAAGTTATTCAAGCGTCTGAGGAAGTACCAATTGAAGCTGAACCCCAACAAATGCACATTCGGGGTGCGATCCGGTAAGCTGCTGGGTTTTATTGTAAGCGAGAAAGGGATTGAAGTGGACCCTGATAAAGTCAAAGCCATCCAAGAGATGCCTGCACCGAAAACTGAGAAAGAAGTTCGAGGGTTCTTAGGTCGATTGAACTATATCTCACGGTTCATATCCCACCTTACAGCAACCTGTGAACCCTTGTTCAAGCTGTTAAGAAAAGAACAAACGGTCAGGTGGAACGAAGATTGCCAGAAGGCTTTTGACAAGATCAAGGAATATTTACAAGAACCTCCAATCCTCATGCCTCCAGTCGAAGGAAGACCTCTGATCATGTACTTGACAGTATTAGAAGAGTCAATGGGGTGTGTGCTGGGCCAGCATGACGAGTCTGGTCGAAAAGAGTATGCAATATACTACCTAAGCAAAAAGTTTACCGACTGTGAACAGCGTTATTCACTGCTCGAGAAAACTTGCTGTGCTTTAGCGTGGGCTGCTCGCCGTCTGAGACAGTATATGTTGACCCACACTACCTTATTAATCTCAAAAATGGATCCAGTTAAGTACATTTTCGAGAAGCCAGCTCTTACCGGACGGGTTGCAAGATGGCAGATGATTCTCACAGAATACGACATACAGTACACTTCTCAGAAAGCCATCAAAGGCAGTGTACTATCTGAATATCTTGCTGAGCAACCCATTGATGACTACCAACCTATGAGGTTTGACTTCCCTGATGAGGACATCATGTTCATTAAAGCAAAAGATCACGAAGAGCCTATTCACACTGAAGGGCCCGACCCAGAAGAAGAATGGACTATGATGTTTGATGGGGCTGTTAATATGAATGGTCGTGGTGTTGGTGCAGTACTCATTACACCCAAAGGAGTTCACATGCCTTTCTCGGCAAAACTCACTTTCAACTGCACTAACAACGAAGCTGAATACGAAGCTTGCATTATGGGTCTTGAGGAAGCCATTGACCTCAGGATCAAAACGTTGACCGTATTCGGGGATTCAGCTTTGGTAGTCAATCAAACCAACGGGAAATGGTACACCCACCAAGATCATCTGATACCTTACAGGGATTATACAAGAAGGTTACTGACTTTCTTCACAACAGTCAAGCTTGAGTATATCCCTCGAGACGAGAATCAGTTTGCAGATGCCCTTGCTACCATTTCATCCATGATCAAAGTTCAAACGGCTAACTTTGTACCTCAGATTTCAGTATCAAGACTTGATAGACCGGCATATGTATTTGCAGCGGATGTTGTGAAAGATGATAAGCCTTGGTTCCACGACATTAAGTGCTTCTTGGAGGATCAGACATACCCACCTGGGGCATCTTCCAATGACAAGAAGACTTTGAGAAGGCTTGCTGGTAGTTTCTTTCTGAATGCTGATGGGTCTTTATACAAGAGGAACTTTGACATGGTACTCCTCAGATGTGTTGACAAGACGGAAGCAGATTTGTTGATGCATGAAGTGCACGAAGGATCTTTTGGTACCCATGCTGGAGGGCACGCCATGGCTAAAAAGTTGTTAAGATCAGGCTATTACTGGATCACAATGGATGCAGACTGTTGTGCCTATGCCAGGAAATGTCATAAATGCCAGATTTACGCAGACAAGGTGCATGTGCCTCCCAATCCTTTGAACATCATGTCTTCACCCTGGCCCTTTGCTATGTGGGGCATTGATATGATTGGCAAGATTGAGCCAACTGCTTCAAATGGTCACAGATTCATCCTGGTCGCCATCGACTATTTCACCAAGTGGGTTGAAGCAGCCTCATATGCAAATGTTACAAGACAAGTGGTAGCCAGATTTCTGAAAAGAGATATCATCTGTCGATACGAAGTTCCCGAGCGAATCATTACTGATAATGGTTCCAACTTGAACAACAAAATGATGGCAGAGCTGTGCCGGGACTTCAAGATCCAACATCACAATTCTTCTCCTTACAGGCCAAAGATGAATGGCGCTGTTGAGGCAGCTAACAAGAATATTAAGAAGATTGTACAGAAGATGGTAGTCACTTACAAAGACTGGCATGAAATGCTACCGTTTGCCTTGCATGGGTACCGCACATCAATCAGAACATCCACTGGGGCAACACCGTATCAACTTGTGTATGGTATGGAAGCGGTCCTACCTGTTGAAGTTGAATTGCCCTCTCTACGGGTATTGATGGATGTTAAACTGAGTGAAGCAGAATGGGTTCGGTCCCGATACGAACAACTGAGTTTGATCGAAGAGAAGAGATTGGCTGCAATCTGCCATGGGCAGCTATATCAGAAAAGAATGAAGAAAGCCTTCGATCAAAAAGTCCGGCACCGAGAGTACCAAGTGGGAGATCTTGTGCTGAAAAGAATCCTCCCTCCTCATACAGACTACAGGGGCAAATGGACTCCAAATTATGAAGGACCATTTTTTGTAAAGAAAGTTTTCTCTGGTGGAGCACTGATGCTCAGCACCATGGATGGTGAAGATTTCCCGTCCCCTGTGAATTCAGATGCAGTTAAAAAATACTTCGCATAAAATGACCCGCTGGACATAAAAACAGAATGTAAGTCCAGGCAAAAATAGGGCATCCCGACGAGTCAAAAACAGAATAAAAGACTCGGGCAAAAGTAAGGGAAATAAATGAAAAAATGTACACCCGCTGAGTCGAAAAGCCGCATTGGACAGCTCAGGCAAAAATGGGTATCCCGATGGATTGAAAACCCGAAAGGGCGATCCATGCAAAATAAGGGAATAAGCGAACAACTGCATTCTGAGTTCGTCTGTATCACCTACAACTTGGTAAGCTTCCAAAGGATCACGCTTCAATCAGAATCAACTCTCTCCAGAAAGCAAGACGAGAAGAACGTCATTGTCATACGAGTCATAGCAGGAGAGGAAGCTCCTCAAAGCGTCGCCAACACCGCCAGCATTTTGTTTCTCAATTCGTAACAATCTCCTCATTCCAGGAGATGTGTTTCTTTGACTGTATCTTGCCAATTCAGGGCACATGAATTAATAAAATCAGATTTTCAGTCATGTTTCGTTTTTACATTTACGTTTTGCAAAGAGTTGTCTGATATCTCTAAAAATACAATTGCATAAATACAGATGCCTTTCTCTAAGAAATGAAAACACATGCTTACAGGGAATCTGATTATTCTCGAAAGTACTTGACTCCTATGACGGAATCCAGTGAGGGATACCTCGGGACCTTTTGTACGTTCCATTATCTTTGCAGGATTGCAGGTATCCAGAACGCAACCTGGGGCATGCAGGTTACGTCTCAGCAAGTAGGTGAATCATTATCAACTCGGTTTATCTTCCACCTGGCACTAGAAGGTGCCCATTTCCCCAGCGGAGCTGCCAAATCAGCATACACTAAATCTCAGCATCCGAGATGCTCTATCCCCAGCTGAGTTGCTCCCCCATTGCTTCCCTCAGCAAAGTTGCCAAATCAACAAACAGGCTTAACACTCAGGATGCTATATCCCCAGCTGAGTTGCCTCTTGTTGCTCTCCCCAGCTGAGTTGCCTCTCGCTTCCCCAGCCGAGTGGCCATTCTTCCTCAACAGAATACAGGAATCAGGGAATCATCTCCCCACAGAGCTTCAAGCCTTTATTCAGAAGAGCAACGCACGGAGAAGTCACAACAGAGTACATAAAGCTTCTACAAACCCCAGCTGGGTCCCGTATTATCAAGGTTATGTCAACCAGTGACATATATCCCCAAGCAGATACCTCATTAGATTTACCAATGATCTCATCCCCAGCTGGGATGTTCACTTCAAGCAGATCAATCCGAGATTTTCACAGCAACGGGATCCGAATCCCGGATCTGTGCCCCTTTGCATAATCGTGGCATCCGCATCATATTCACCCCCCAGAGCGTAGCATTCCGTCTAATACGGAGCATTACGGCAAAAATCAAATGCATAGCATAATCATAAGTCATGTTGTGAATTGAACGCTTGTGAATACCGATTACTTTCCCCAAGAGTCCCCATCAGAGTCCCAGCAAAAGCAGTTGCCCCACAATCACAAACACCCGTATATACACCTTTTGGCACCCGTCCGTGTCATCTTTCCCCAGTAAAGTCGCCTGAACACCCTTTACAAACAAATCACCCTCATTACAGATATAGTCTAGCACCCGTCCATGTCATATCCCAGCAGAAAGCCAAAGACATCCTCTTTGCACTCACATATACCCATATATACACTTTTCTTGACACCCGTCCGTGTCATATCCCCAGCGCCGTCGCCTAGACTTTGTATAGCAGATACTTGTTCATATTATACTTTTCTCTCTCGACACTCGTCCGTGTCATTCTCCCCAACAGTAAATACTCTTCTATACAATACAATACTCACTACTCATGGTACGCTTATACAGATACTCGTCCGTATCTTGTATACGTCATCACTCATATCCCCACAGATTCGGCAGTAGTCCTTTTTCTTTGTTAACCAGTTGATACTCGTCCGTATCATCATTTCTGAGCATGTGTCAGTTTGTTTCTACATGATACTCGTCCGTATCATAGTCTTAAGGATGCTCGCCTGCATCTTTAATCTATACACAATACCAAGCACTTATACCTTTTGTTTCTTGGATGTAAACGCTCGTCTGTGTTTACTATCTCCCCAGTAGATCGCCAACAAAGCAAATTTTCTTTTTATCTAACACTCGTCCTGTGTTATGATACCTTTGAGAGCAGCCGTACCCTGCTGAGTGGTCGTCCTCCACTTCTTGATGGTCGTCCTCCATCATGCTCATCCGATGGCCGTCCCCATCGTTGATTTTAGCAGCCGTCCCCTGCTAGGTGGTCGTCCTCCACCTTTTGATGATCGTCCTTCATCACTTTATCCAATGGCCGTCCCCATTGTTGATTTTTGGTTATCTGACACTCGTCCTGTGTCATGATAACCCTGAGAGCAGCCGTCCCCTGCTGAGTGGTCGTCCTCCACTTCTTGATGGTCGTCCTCCATCTTGCTCGTCCGATGGCCGTCCCCATCGTTGACCTTATCTATCCGATGGCCGTCCCCATCGTTGATATTTTCGGCAGCCGTACCCTGCCAGGTGGTCGTCCTCCACCTTTGATGGCCGTCCCCATCATATTTCTTTTATACCCAACAGAGCAGCCGTCCCCTGCTAGGTGATCGTCCTTCACCTTTGATGGCCGTACCCCATCATCTGTTTATTTCATTTATTCTTTAACCCGATGGCCGTCCCCGTCGTGGTCCCTTTTCCTTTTTAGCCCGATGGCCGTCCCCATCGTTGGTTACTTGACCTTTATGAACTTGATGGCCGTCCCCGTCATGTTTCATTAATCCCCAGAGAACTTTGCAGCTTTATCTTGATGGCCGTCCCCATCATAATATCCTATTTTTCCCAGCTAGTCGGTCGTCCCCGTCTTAGCTTTACTTGTTTTTCCCCAGCTAGTCGGCCGTCCCCGTCTTAGCTTTACTTTTTATCCCCAGCATGTCGGCCGTCCCCGTCATCGCTTTATTTCCTGCACTTTACCAGCATGTCGGCTGTCCCCGTCATCGCTTTGCTTCACATACCACTTTACCCAGCAGTCTTCCTCTGCTCGACGGTCGTCCTCTGTCGCCCACACTTTACAATATACTTTATTTTGCCTTTACAATCTATATCCCTTTTCTTCTTCATTCTGTGAGTGCAAATTTTGGACTGTCTTTGGTATTCAACCACAAGTTATCTTGTTTAGCCTGTTAAGCCGTCGCTTACATCCTGCACAGCTAACTCATGTTTGAATAGGGGCAGCTGTAAACACCCCAAATTTGCCCTCACCCATTCACACCATGGCTTGTGATCATTCTCATATGCATAAGTACAATCATATCATCTCACATTTCATTTTTGATTCACTGCATAGTTTTCAAGGCATCTGCACCTAGGGTTTGTGATCTGAGCCATCCCAAAGCATCTTGAGCCATTCCAAAGGCCACCAATCAACTCAAAGGGGTCCATGTGTGTTCTTATATCATATTCCATCTCCTCAAAGTCAAAAATGCAGAGGAATCACAAGAGCTAGGGTTTGAGTGGATGCAGGGCCAGCTTGAACTGCACAGTTGACTGAAAATTAGGGTTTTGGTTTCAGAGGCCATAACCCCAATTTTTTTGGTCATTATTGTTTCCATTGATCTCTACATGGTATAGGGAGTATGCATATCAATTTTCATGAAGAAATTCCATGGGGAAGTCATCTGATCAAGAGTTGACTTTTCAGACAAGTCAGTGTAAAATCAGGGCATCTGAGGCCCCCAATGACCCAACCAATGGGTGATCTTCATCATTTTGAGTGTATATGATTTTTATTTGATCATGGAAGAAGGTTGAAGTTCATAAGAATCAAGAATTTAGGGTTTTTGCAAATGTTGACTTTTTGGGCATAGTTGACTTTTCAAGAATGCATCATTTTATGTCATTTTTCAAGCCATGATTTTGGATCCAAAAATGCTTCAAATGGAAAAACTTTGGTCATGAAAGTTGTAGATCTCATCTTTCCCTTTTCAAAAAGTACAAGAACATGATCAAACTCTTCTTGGATCAAAAGTTATGGTGTGGCAAAGTTGGCAAAAATCACTAAAATTCAAGTTATGCACCAAATGGAAATTTTGCAAAACCTTGAACCAATGCATTTTGTAACTTCTAATTGACTTCAAACCAGTATGAAAACATTCTACAAGTCACAAAATTCAGAATGAACTAGGCATTGCTCATGTTTCATGACTTTTGGAACAAGATCTTCACATGTGAACCATAAAGCAAGCAACTTGCAAAAACTATCATCACATCTCACCCACTTGATTTCTTGGCTGCTGAACCAAACTAGCTCCATACACACATCATGCTGCGCAGCCCCATGCTCATTGTACTTAGCTAGAGTTTAGCCCATGCCCTCTCTTACAAGAAGTGGACTTTTTGCAAAAGTTGCCTTACCAATCAATAAAGGGCATGTCTTGTCAACTGACCAATGAGAGAGAAATATGTGGACAGTTTGCAAGTTAAACATATGAAGAAGCAAGGCTGAAACATTCCCATTACACACATACACAAAAACTCACCATTTTGCAAGTTCCTTCGAATTCCTCTCCACAGCCACAAAACACTAAAACTTTTTCCTCCATTCAACTCACCATGTATCACTGAGTAGAAACCACCCAAAGCACAAGCCTGAAACAGCCAGATTACTCCATAACCATTTCACACCCCAAGCTGCAAGTTCCTTCGAAACTCTTGCCACAGCTTGCAAACACACAAACAAACACCATAGACCTTCTCCATTCACCCTCAGGATCATAAACAACCCCTCACCATGACCTGAAAGTGCCTATTTCACCATTGCCATTTCTGATCAAGCTTGAACAGAAGCTTTCGAAACTCATCAACCATCCAACTTAAACTCCATTTGAGCATTCAAACATCATCAAGAGGTTCTAAGGAGTAGATTGCACAAGGAGAGGTGGTCAGAAAGTTCCTAAACTGAAAGCTTCAAATCTCAGGTAGCTCGAAAATTATTTTTCCAGAAATCATTTTTCTTGTTACAAACTTGTTCTTTGTGTTGTCCTGATCATCCTGATGTTCTTAGTTTTTGAAATGGTGATGAAATGAGCATTTAATTTCTCTCTGAAACCTGCGTGCCCTAGTTTTCTTTTTCTTCGATTCAGTTGATTTAGGAAACATAAATTTGTTTTGATTGGGGGTTTTGATTCGTGAGCTTGTGGGAATCATTTCTGGGTTCTTAGAATTCATTTTAGATGCGTATGGAGTGAGTTAGGGATTTTGATTGAACGGAGAAGATGACCGGAACACTGTTCCGGTCATCTGAGTGTGTTTAACGGCGAGATTAGGGCATAAGCATTGATTAGCGAAATTTGAATTCTGGCCTTTGGATTTGGCGCCAGGTCAACGCGCGCGTGTTTCCATTTGAATCTCCACCATCAGATCACTTGACTTTTGTTTATTTCAGTTTAATTTCATTTTTAATTCATTTTAATTCATTTGTTTTGTACAATTTATTTAAAATAGCAAAAATGTTTTAAAAATTATGAAACTTTTTGTCAAGAGTTTCACTAATTTTTAAAACCCAAAAATATTTTTAGTTTTATTTTTATCACTAAAAAAGTATTTTTAAATATTTAAAAGATTATTTTTAATTGATTAATGAGAATTAATTAATTAAAAATACTTTTAGGTATTTAAAAATTACAAAAAAAATTCATGAAATGTTCTAAGACATTTAGAAACATTGTCCAACCTTCAAACTAAATTTCTTTTTTGATCTTGATGCATTTTAAGAATTTTTCATTGAATTAAATCATTTTTTATGCATTATTTTGATCACATGTTTGAAAATTCATTTCTGCCTTTTGAAGAAGGTTGAGACATTGGTTCTTCTTGCATTGTTTTGTGTTTAACATGTAGTTTCTAGGGTAAAAAGGCCATGAATTGTTCTTGCATTTTCAAATTGTTTGGCATTTGTTTTGTTAAGAACCCTAAAAAACCCTAATAACTTGCAAAAATCATATCTTGAATTTGGTTGAGAGTTGAGAGCTCCCCTTTGGGCAGTGGTTCATTATAGGTCTAGGGTTTCCTTAGGTACCATTTTCCATTTTTACTTTAGGGTTTTGCTTCTGTTTTTGGTTTGTGTTTGATGTTTGATCCATAAACCCTAATTTGGGCTTCCATTTGCATCCTTCTTGCATTCTCTTGCATAACATGACTTGTCTTTGCATTTTGTGCATTCTTGTGATTCATTTGACATCTTAAGACATGTATGAAGCACCTTTGATCATTGCATTGCATATTTGCCATGTCATTTGTCTTGTATGATTCATAACTTTTCATGCTTGTTCATGCTCCTTAGCTTGCATCATTTGCATTCATGATCTTGTATGAACATCCCCATTGCCTTGCCTCATGTTTGCAGCACCTCATACCATCATAATCATCATCAACATGCTTCTGGTTTTGCTTTGCATCATATCATTTCATCTCATCTTGCATTGCATTGCATTTTCTTTCTAACATTGCAGGTGCTAAGTAAACTTGAGAAGTGGATTTGCCTTCACTTCTCATGCCTTTTCTCTTCATCTCTCTTGCATCCATTGCTGCATTTCCATTTGTGTTTGAGTTTGAGCTTGCTCATTCTTCTTCCTCCCACTTTCTTTCTTCAAGTGACTTGACTTCTTGAATGAAGCAAGTCACTTTGCTTCTCTTGGTCCTTTCATCTGCTTCCTGGTGGCTCCTTTGAAGATTTCTCTTGAAAACCTCACAAACCTTAGGATCATCCAAGCATGACAATGAATTAGGGTTTTGATTAGTCCCCCCATAGTTTTACCTTTGTGTCTCTCTTTGAGTCTTCTCTTCTCATCTCATAATCAGGGACTAAACCCTAAAGGCTTTAAGACTTTGTGATTAAGCTTATGCCTGCATCCTTCTCTTAGGATGGAGTGTATAACTTTAATCCTAAGTATTAAACCCTTAAGGTGTTTAGATCCCTTAATCAATCCACATAATAATCATCAAGACATCACACTTGTAACTTGGGCCTTGCATTAGGGTTCTAATTCTTCCTTAAGTGGTTAAGAAGGACTAACCCTAGTGTTAATGGACAAGTCCTCCTCAAGTTGTCTTACAAATCATAAAACTCACTTCATCATCATATCATTAATCTAAAATCCACTTAATCAAAGGCTTGTTTTGCCATGAGTTTAATCCCTAATCATGGATTAAGTTGAGGAGTTTTCCTCAGCTTAAACATTCTCATCTATTATCCTTCTTTTAGGATGGTGTAATGGGTCTGTTTAATCCTTGATTATGGCTTAACCTCATTACTCAACACTAAACAAAAATCATAAAAAACATCTAAATAATCACAAGTAGGTTAATGATCTTAATCCTGCATCAAAGGTGATTAAGTGTGAGAATCTGACTTCATACTTAAGGTATTTTCATTACCCCTAATCAGAGGGAAGATGTGATGAGTTTACTAAATCCATTGGTTTAGGCTTAAGCTCATTAACTTATGACAAACTTTCAAAAGCAATAAAAGACTGAAAACTCAAAAAACAAACAATAATCGTCTCCTCCGGGATTCTTTTCTCATCATCCTCATTCACAAACGAGAACTTGCTGCTTCCGTCTAATGCAAGACAGTTAGCACCTGAGCCAGACAGGTCATACACTTGAGCATAGGCAAGTAGGCGGTTCATCAGTCAATTCATCTTTCAGTCTCTTTGGGTCGAACTACGGTGTTCTGACTTCCTCATTGCACGAGAGGATACGTAGGCATAACTTAACAGTTATCGAACAAAAGTCTCTGTTCATTCCCCCTCCTTCCAGCTTTACTCTTTAAGCCTCATTATCATGAGCATTCCATTCCTGATCTCACACTGACACTGTATATATTACACATCACATGACACCTGTACATCCTCTTCCAGCCTCTTCATACACAGATTGCACTGACACTACCCCTTTAAAACACAAATCTTTTAAGCGTGGATCCCGTCGAGTACGACGGACAATCTGGGTGCTAATACCTTCCCAGGTTGTAACCAACCCCCTTTCTCAGTCTCTCTGGTTCGCAAACCGTCTTATCCATCTCTTTCTAGGCTTATGCAGCATTGCCTTTCCTTCGGGATAAAAATGCCTAGCTGGCGACTCTATTCATTCTCCAGTGAGTTCACGGCTGTGTGTTCTCATTGTCCCTCTCGCCGACCGTTCGCGTCTGTACCTTCATCTGATCCATTTTCATTTGTCGGGAGCGACAATTCCCTTTATCCAATATTTCCCATATTCAAATGTCCGAATTCCATCTTAATGTTCCAATTTCATACTAATTTTCCATATTTTTTACAAGCCCATAAACATTCCTTTCTCATATAGAACCCATTTTATATTTTTTATGTTACCATTATTTCAAAAAATCATTAGCCATCATCAAACCCATTGTTTTTATTTACAACCCATTATCCCAAAAGAAAAACTTGCCAAGAAAATTAATTCCTTAGTGTCCCACATCTTTGGCCCACCATCCCAGCTAAGCTTCACGTTTTTTCATGGAGCCAACCACACACTTTGTTTTCTTCCAGTCGTATGACCAAGAAAAATGCATCAGCTAAGTAACAAAACGCAGTGAGTGAAAAATAATAACAAAAAGGGAGATCATGAAAAAGCCGTGACCTGAAATAAATGCATAATCACTTAAAAGAAAAATAACAGAATAAGAGAAGGGGATTCAATAACAAAAAGTGGAAGGGGAATCACGTTTGAGGCTCACAACAAAATAATAAGCAATGATTTCATTTTTCTTCATGATCACCAATATCACCAATAACAAAAATCATGACTCTCCTGCGTCATTTTTTGGGATAACATAATTGAATCACTCCCCTTCGTTTTGAGAAAACCTAAAATATCATGACTCTCTTTCATCTCAACAAGACTGCAATTCTTTATTCTTCATCATCGCACCATTTACATCGCATAACACCTTCAAGTCTCCATCGTCACAAATAACAAAATAGATTCGATACTTCTCTTCATCATCACTACAAGAACCTGAAACCAAAAATGATAATTCATCACAGCCATAACCAATAGTTGCTTTCGTCTTCACCATCAACAGCAAAAGCGACGTGATATCATATTCAACATAGCCGGATTAAATTTCTCTTCATCATTGATCTCATCGTTTGTCACCAATTGAAATATCATCGTACCTTCATCAACACCATTATTCAACAATCCATGGAATCAACGATTCGAAACCAATTCACGATGCAGGAGAGTGGAGGAGTAGCGAGCGAAATTAATGAAGAACTACGAGAATCTACTTGCGTGGAGTCATGACCGAGACGAGAAGTGGATCTAACCATCATAGTGTTATGCGTGTCATCACTCACAGGTATGCAATTTTAAACTCTTGTAACTATACGTTGATTTGTGATGCGACTCTTTGTGGTGGTGTTCTAGTTCGCTTCCGAGTCTATGTTTTGTTTGTTTGAGAGGTTTTTAAGAGATGATGACTATGTATTTGGATTTGGAAGAAAAGTTTAGTTAGGTTTTTTTGTTTGTTGTTTTACGGTTGTGAGACGACCGGTGAGGCTCCGGCAAGGTTGATGAACGGAGGCTAGGTCAAGTCGGAGAAGAAGAAGTTGGGAATGGAAGAACACATGGAGAGTAGTGAGAGTTTGTTTGAAGCTTCTTGTGCTTGGGTGTGGTCGGCGATGAAGTGAACGCCGCCGACGGCCTTTGTGTTGAAGAAGAAGATGAACATCGCCAGTTTTTGAGTGGAAGAAGAAGGAGAGTGTCCCAGAGGGAGATAAGAGGTGGCGTTTTGCGTTCTGGCTGTATTGTTATTTTTATTTTTGTCTCAATGTTAGTAGATTGATTTTCATAGAATAATAAAGAGTCTTTAATAATAATATTGAAAATTAATAAGAAGAGATTGTGATAAGGTTTGGGATAAGCATGGCAGCCTTTGGGATTCCCCTCCATACCGGCGGTGACGCTTGTCACCGTCCGGTAGGACCTTCTATTTGAATTCCACATGTGCGCTCCATTGTAACAATCGTAAGCCTTCGCCTCCCAGCCGTTAGATGATCATACTCTTAAAGTCCATCAGATCGTGCGTTCCACAATCAAGTCAAGCATGTTGACCGGTCCTTACCGTATGCACCCTCACAGCCTTGCGTTTTGGGCCTTCCAACATGCTTCCAACACCCCCTGCTTAGGCCCACTTAGTTTTTTAACTGCCTGTTTTGCTAACTTGCACCCCCTTCCTTTTATTTCTTTGTTTTTATTTCTTTTTCACATAGTTCCACTTTTCATTCATTAAAAATATGAAAACATTTTAGAAAATTCTATAAAAAATATTTTAGCTTCTTAACTCATTTTAGAATTTTGTCATACTTTTATTTCCTGATTTTATTAGTTTCCCATTTTTATTTCGAATTTCCATTTAATTTATTTTTCATTTAATCTCCATATTAACACATTAAATTGTATATTTTATTTCTTTCACCTCAAGAAATATTTTAACTCCGTTCTTTTTACATCATTTTAGAGACTCAGAAAAGCTCATAAAAATATTTTTGTCATATTTTTAATTTCATTTTCGTTAATTGTTCTAGAGCGAATTTGTGCGATTATTTGATGGTCTTTGGTTGTGAATTTTTGAAAGATATTTTGACACATTGTTTGCTACTGTTTGTTGACTTGAGAGATTTAATTTCTTAATTTTCTCATGTTCATTGGTATTTGTTTGGTGCCTTGCTTCTTAGGTAGCTTTTTGTGCCTCTTTATTCCCTCCTTCTAACATAGTTTGAGGAAGGCATTTATGCCATCCTATTAGGTTTGCTTGGTCTTTGTTTTAGGTCACCTATAGGGTTTAGGTACTGACTTTTTTTATTGTCTTGATTTGTGATCTTCGTATTTGGTGTGCATATTGTTTGAATATTCTTATTTTCATTTTATGTTTATGTGGTTCACTAACCTTTGTTTTGTAGGGGCTCATGGTAAGTGAAGTGTGGATGATATCCACATTTCAAGTCTTCATCTCATCCTTTATTTTTGCTTTCTCATTTGTCTTTGTGATGTGCCTTATGCCATCTTGTGATTAACTTCATCTCTCTCCTTTTAGAAACAACTTAACTTCTTTAGAGAAGTAAGTTGTCTTCTAGCGTTTTCTGCTCCTTTTTTCTTTTCATCTTTCTTTCTTCTTCATTAGGATAGACTTCAACCACACTAACCTAGGACTCCCATGCATGATAACATTAGGATTAGTCTTCCCACATTAGATTTTTACCTTTGAAATCCTTTTGGTGCTCTCTCTTCTCATCTTCAAACTTAACTTCAAGTCACTTTAATAAATGACGAGTCTTCTCATGTGACATGAGACTTTGCTATGAGATACTTGCACACTTTCCATTTCGGAGCGAGGTGTAGGATATCCTTCGTGGTGGATAGGTCTTAGCATGATATTACTTCACAAAGAAAAGCTAAAAAACACTTCTTAACCAAAAACAACAAAAATACTTAATAAATGACAGTAGGTCAGTGTGTCTGAGCCTTCACTTGTGGGACAAGATTTGGGGATTTCCTCCATAGCTAGGTGTGCCTCTTGCGTATTCCATTTCGGGATGATGTAAGAAGTACACATCCCATTTGTAAACACCCAAAATTTTCCCTCACCCATTCACACCATGGCTTGTGGTCTTTTCATATGCATAAACTCAATCATAGCATCTCATATTACATATTTGCTTCACTGCATTGCTTCAAAGTCATCTGCATCTAGGGTTTGTGATCTGAGCCATCCCAGAGCCATTTGAGCCACTCCAAAGGTCATAAATTACTTCAAAGGGGTCCATGTATGTTCAAGCATCATATTGTATCCTCTCAAAGTCAAGAATGTCAAAAAATCACAAGAACTGAGAATGGCATGGAAGCAGAGCCAGGTTTAACTGCATAGATGACCTAAAATTAGGGTTTTGGTTTCAAAGGCCATAACCCCAAATTTTTTGGTCATTCTTGTTTCTATTGGTCTTTATATGCTATAAGGATCATGCATATCAATTTTCATGAAGAAATTCAATGGGGAAGTCATCTGATCAAGAGTTGACTTTTTGAGCAAGTCAGTGCAAAATCAGGGCATCTGAGGCCCCCAATGACCCAACCAAAGGGTGTTCTTCATCATTTTGATTGTGTATGATCTTTATTTGATCATAGAAGATGTTAGAAGTTTACAAAATTGAAGAATTTCAAGCCATTTGCAAAGTTGACTTTTTGGGAAAATGACTTGTAATGGAAACTTGCCATTTTGGGAAACTTTTTCAACCCTTACTTTTTGATTCAAAAATGCTTCAAATGGGAAAACTTTGGTCATGAAAGTTGTAGAATGGATCATTCCCTTTTCAAAAAGTACAAGAACTCATTCTAATTCATTTTGGATCAAAAGTTATGGCTTGTCAAAGTTGGCCAAAATCACATAATTTCAAGTTTTCTACCAAAGAGGCAAAGTTGCAAAACCACTTGCCAAGACAAATTGTGCTATCAAATGGACTTCTAATCTTCATACAAACATGAACCAAGGCCTAAAAGTCAGATTGTATCAAAAGATCACTCATTTTCATGACTTGTGGATCAAGAAACTTCAAAAGGGCCAAAGTTGATCAAAGTTGCAAAACCTCACTCAAACCCTAATCCACTTGCTTGCTGACTTCAGAATTGATCCTAGGGCTCTCCACACTTCTTGCTGCGTAGGACACCCCTCTTGTCCTTGGCTAGCTATGAGCCCATACCTCTCTTACACAACTTTTGACATTTTGGCAACTTGCCCATACCAATCACAACAGGCCACCAACAACTCTCTGCCCAATCAGAACCTCATATGTGGACCTCAAGCAAGCCATTACACACAACAATTCATGCTGAAACACTCTCCAAGCCATAGTTATCAAAAATCCTCCAACTTGCAAAACCATTCGAAACTGACTCCACAAGCATCAAACCTTCAAACTTCTTTCACCATTCAACTCACCATGATCCACTGATCATTTCCCACCTTTCATTTGGCCCTAAAACCTTCACAATCAAAAATACGATTTCCACACTTCACAAACTGAACTTCTGCCATTTTCATTTTGGGGCCATATAAACTCCAACTAAGTAAAACAAACACTTGAGGAGGATCATTGGAGCTGGATTGAAGCAAGGAACTGGCCAGAAAGCACCATTTTCGAAAGCTTCAGTTCAGGTATCATCAAGAACTTTTTTTCCAGAAACTTGATTTTAAGTTCTTAGATTGTTCTCCATGCTTCACTGATCACACTGCACCTTTTGGTTTCGAAAATGATTGAATATTAAGCATGTATGAAGCTTCTGAAATTTCTGTGATTTTTTCCGTTTTGCTTCGAATCTCTTTGATCATGTGAAATAAATCTTGTTTGATGATTGATTCTTGTTTAGAATGGGGTGGGGATCATTTCTGGAGAGTTAGAGAGCTTAGGGTTGTGTAATGAGTGAGATTGAAGAAATGGATGGCCGGAGAAGATGACCGGAACACTGTTCCGGTCACCTGAAAATGTTTAGGGTTCAGATTAGGGTTAGTGACTTAATTAGCGTAGTTTGAATGTGAGCCGTCCAGATGCGCGCGCAGGTCTTTCCCTCCACTCCCAGTTTGAATCTCAGCCTCAGGATGCGCTGACTTTCATTTTATTTTATTTTTATTTCATTTCATTTCATTTCTTTTGTACATTTAATTTAAAATAGCAAAAAATGCTTAAAAATTCTGAAAATTTTTGTCAAACATTTCTTTAATTTTCAGAACACAAAAATATTTTTATTTTTATTTTTTGCATTAAAAATTATTTTTAAATCATTTAAAAGTTTATTTTTAATTGATTAATGAAAATTAATTAATTAAAAATACTTTTAGGTATTTAAAAATCACAAAAAAAATTCATGTAACCTTTTCAAACATTTAGAAACATTGTCCAACTCTCAAACCAAATTTCTTTTTTGATCTTGATGCCTTTTGATCATTTTCAATGGAATTAAATTCATTTCAAGGCATTATTTTGATTCAAACTTCAAAAATTCATTTCTGCCTAACCATTGAGAGTTGGACAATGATTCTTTTTGCATTGCATCTTGTATAGCATGTAGTTTATAGGATAAAATTGGCATAAATTGATCTTGCATTTTCATTTTGTTTGGCATTTTTCTTGACAAGGTACCTTAAAACCCTAGCAATCTTAGAAAATTCATAACTCTCACTAGGTTAAGAGTTGGATCCCCTCCTTTGGGCAGTGAGTTTTTATAGGTCTAGGGTTCCTTTGAGTGCACTTTCAATTTTTTATCATGATGTTTGCTTTTGGTTTTGGATTTTTGCTTTGTATGTTGCATATAACCCTAATTCATGCCTTCCTTTGCATCCATCTTCCATTTGCTTGCATACCATGACTTGCCATGACATTTTGTGCATCCATTTGATTCATAAGACATCTTAGGACATATTAGAATCATATGTGATCATTTCATCTTTCATTTGCCATGTTGTATGTCATTTGCATTTCATATCTTTTCATGAACATCCATGGTTCTAAGCATGCTTCTCTTGCATCCATATGTTTGTATGATCATTCTCATGCCTTGCCTCATGTTTGCATAATCTCTTAGCATCATTAACATCATACTCATGCTTCTGGTTTTGGTTTGCATCATCACATTTCATCTCATTTGCACTGCATTTCACTTCTTTACTAACTTTCCAGGTGGTAAGTTGTTTGAGAAGTGAATTTGCCTTCACTTCTCACATTCTCTTTTCATCTCTTTCATACTTCCCTTGCTGCATTTTGTATGTGTTCTAGAGTGAGCTTGATCATTCATGTTCATCTCTTACTTTCTTTCTTCAAGCAACTTGACTTCTTAAGTGAAACAAGTTGTTTTGCTTCTCTTTGCTCCTTTCATCTGCTTCCTGGTGGTTTCTCTGAAGATCTTTCTTGAAAACCTCATAAACCCTGGGAACAACCAAGCATGATAATAATTAGGGTTTGATTAGTCCCCCATTTAGCTTTTACCTTTGTGTCATCTTTGAGTCTTCTCTCCTCACCTCATAATCAGGGACTAAACCCTAAAGGCTTTAAGGCTTTGTGATTAAGCTTATGCCTGCATCCTTCTATTAGGATGGAGTGTATAACTTTAATCCTAAGTGTTAAACCCTTAATGTGTTTAACTCCTTTAATCAATTCACTTAATCATCATCAAGACATCAAGCTTGTAACTTGGGTCTTGCATTAGGGTTCTAATTCTTCCTTAATTGGTTAAGAAGGACTAACCCTAGTGTTAATGGACAAGTCCCCCTCAAGTTGTCTTACAAACCATAAAACTCACTTCTTCATCTAATCATTAACTAAAATCCATCTAATAAAGGTTTTGTTTTGTCATGAGGTTAATCCCTAATCATGGATTAAGTTGAGGAGCTTTCCTCAACTTAAACATTCTCATCTATTATCCTTCTATTGGGATGGTGTAATAAGTCTGTTTAATCCCTGATTATGGCTTAATCTCATTACTTAACACTAAACAAAAACAACAAAAACATCTAACTAATCACAAGTAGGTTAATGATCTTAATCCTACTTCATGGTGATTAAGTGTGAGAAGCTGACTTCACACTTAAGGTATTCTCATTACCCCTAATCAGAGGGAGGATGTGATGAGTTTACTAAATCCATTGGTTTAGGCTTAAGCTCATTAACTTATGACAAACTTTCAAAAATGCAATAAAAGACTGAAAACACCAAAAACAAACAATAATCGTCTCCTTCTGGATTCTTTTCTCACCTCACTCACTCACAAACGAGAACTCACTTCTTCCGTCTAATGCAAGACAGTTTGCACCTGAGCCAGACAGGTCATACACTTGAGCATAGGCAAGCAAGTAGTTCACAAGTCATTTCATCTTTCAGTCTCTTTGGGTCGAACTACGGTGTTCTGACTTCCTCATTGCACGAGAGGATACGTAGGCATAACTTAACAGTTATCGAACAAAAGTCTCTGTATCTCCCCCCTCTTTCAGCTTTATTCTTTAAGCCTCATAGTCTTGAGCATTTCACTCTTGTTCTTACACTGACACTTCACTTGTACACTTCACACTTCTCTTACACTGACACTTGCATCCTTTCCCAGCTCTTTTACACACAGATTGCACTGACACTACCCCTTTAAAACACAAATCTTTTAAGCATGGATCCCGTCGAGTACGGCGGACAATCTGGGTGCTAATACCTTCCCAGGTTGTAACCAACCCCCTTTCTCAGTCTCTCTGGTTCGCTACCGTCTTATCCATATCTTTCTAGGTTTATGCAGCATTACCTTTCCTTCGGGATAAAAATGCCTAGCTGGCGACTCTTTCTTTACAGCTTTATATACATCATACTGTCATATTTGTCATCTGGCTGGATCTGGTTTTGTTTTGGTGGGTGGGGTTCTATTGAGAGTTTAAGGTCCTATACCTGGGACCTGAGTGACACCTAGGCTAGAGTGGTTCATATTCTTTCCCATTCCATTTCGGTCTGGTGTGGGAATATGAAACACGGTTCAGATATGGGTTTCTTCTTGAGAACTCTGTGCTACAGATCTCCTATAGCGCTAGGGCTATCTGGGAAGCCTGCTAAGTCTGGATGACCTTTATTATGACCTTCAGAAACTGAGGTGAATTAGAGGAGGATCTTTTATGGTTATTGTAAACACTGTACCTCCGGGTTAGAAGTGTTTACACTTCTCATAATTGATCCAAGTCTGAGGATCCTTGTTTTAGAACATCACCTGTGAGGGGGTTGGGCTGTTTACAGGTTTGCAGGAACCCTTGACCACAGCATACCCTGATACTTTGTTTTGATTAAGAGTACTCCATTTTGGGACAGTTCTTGTGATTTGAACCCTGGACATGTGACTATTTATTTGAGTCCCCCACCTTGGTTACTGGACTTCTGAACCTCCATCTGGACTTCTTAGACATACATGGACTTATATCAAGGCAGTAATCAGATCCAGCTTGATCACAAACCCTTGCATATCATTTGCATACATCATCATTGCATCATTTAACATTTGTTTATTTGTTTTTCAGGGTATCCACATTTCATTTGGCTTGGTTTTGACCCCTCCATCTGCATAGACCCCTGTTCATCAGCTATCTGCTTCAGCTATCCGCATCAATTGCCTGCTTCAGCAACCTCCATCATCATCCTCAACCTATCAGTGTCTCACTTCTAGTATCAGTCTTCATCATCAGCATTTGTCTCAGCTCTTCATCAGCAGTCATGGCACCCAAGAAGAGCAACATTTCATATCATTTCTTTGAGCCTGTGCTGACTAGCATCAGGCAGGTTCAGGCACTTATCACTCCAGACCACATCTCATTATTCAGAGAACATTATGGAGGCATCCTTGATGTGGTTATGGACTTAGACCCTTCTCAGAGGAGTTTGATTCACACTTGCCTACAGTTCTATGACCCTCCTTTGAGATGCTTCACTTTCCAGAACTTTCAGCTAGGACCTTTACTGGAGGAGTTCTCATCATTGATTGGAGTACCTGTCAAGGGTGGTGTCCTCTTCAACCCAGAAATGGCTTTTCCCAGCAATGAAGAAGTGGCAAAAGCATTGCACCTGGAACCTGTATTGATTGAGCCGAACATGACTACAAAGGCTGGAATTCCTGGCCTACACTTGGATTTCTTGACTTCTCAGGCCATCCAGAAGGCTTCCTTGGGAGAATGGAAGTCAGTTTGTGCATTGTTAGCCCTCAGTATATATGGGGTTATACTTTTTGCAGATGAGCCCAAGTTTATCAGCAAGAATGCTATTCATCTCTTCATTCTGAGGAACCCAGTGCCCACATTGCTGGGAGATTTCTATTACTCTGTCCACCAAAGAAATGAGAAGCAAAGAGGAAAGTTGGTGATATGTTGTGCTCCTCTATTTCACACTTGGTTGCTCAAACACTTACCTAGGACTGACGCCTTCCTGAATCCTCACCAACAGAAGAATTGGGCTAAGAGACTTACTGCTCTAACTTCAGATGACATCAGGTGGTGTACCCAGAGCACCAAAGGCAGGGACATAATCACTAGTTGTGGGCAGTTCCCCAATGTACCTCTAATAGGAGGGAAGGTTTGCATCAACTACAACCCTTTGCTGTTTAAGAGACAGTTGGGCTATGCTTTGGTTCACCCTCCTAGAGTGCAAGACTTGGCTGAAACCCTTTATTGTGAGATAAAACCTAATCTAGCTATTGTCAGACAAGCATCCTGGGCTTGGGACAACATCCATACCAAGGGGATGGCCATTCTTGGAAGGTGCAACAATGTGGCTTCAGCTCAGTATTATGAATGGTCTCATGCCAGAGCTCAGATTTCTGGAATGCCTTTCACCATTGAGGATGCACCTGGACCATCCACAGCACCACCTCCAGCCACTGTCAGCTTGGTGGAATTCGAGAAACTGAAGGAGAGGAATGAGAATCTGTCTCAAGCTCTGATGAAGACCCTCTGGGAGAGGAGTGATGGTCGTCTAGACATTGAGAGGTTAGAAAAGCTAAAGGTGGAGCATCTAGCTAGGATTGAGAAAGCAGAGGACTACATCAAGAAATCAAGAGCAGGGGAGCAAATTTTGAAGAATGCCTGTAAAGAGGCCCAGTTTCAGAAGGCTAGGACTGATCTCTATCTGAAAGAAAGTCAAGCTAGGTAGGTCAGGATCACTGAAGCTCGCACTCAAGAAGATGAGAGAACTCAGGACAGGATTGAGCAGTTGGAGGCCAATGAAAAGAAACAACAGGAGGCTCTGCTAGCAGCCCAGAAGGAGATTTCAGAGTTAAAGCTTAGGGATGGTGTGAAGAGGTCAAAGGACCAAGACAGACACAAGAAGCTAACCACTGCTATTACCAACAGGAACCTTCTTATCAGAAACATTACAGAGCATCCGGCTGGTCCTATAACTGAGGCACTTTTGAAGGAGGTTAAGGAGGATGAGTTTGGCTTAGATGTTTGATCACTTTGCTTGTTGCCATTTCCATTTCATGTAATTTTCCTTTTATATTGTATTTTGACCCCTTAGAGGGCATGTGTTGTAAAAACAAACTATGTATGATCCACCATTTGTAATGTATTTGTCAGTTTGTTTCATTTGAGCTTCTTTTCTCAAGCAACATCAAAGCATCTTCCTCAGGGTCTGGAAAGGTCAAAACCAAGTGCCAAGCCGGATACCTTGGAAACAAATAAGCATACTGCATTGCATACTAACTTTTGTTTTGTTTTGTAGGTTTTTGTTTTGTTTGTTACTAACTCTGTTGTGGTTCAGGATTATTGCTCGCCGTCGGGTGTTCCCTCTCAACCGTCCGCACAGATATCCTACTCGCAACAATCTTCCTGGTATCCAAATGGACCAAGTACAGCAAGATCTGACAGAAGTCAGGACCCAGATGGACAATGAAAGGCTGGAGATGAGAAACCAAATGACCCAGTTCATGGAAGTAATGAATGGCTTGGCTCAAAGCCAAGAAAGATTGAGGGCATTGGTAGAAAGGCAGACCCCAGAAGAACCCCATCTGGGAACTGGAGGAACAAGTAACAATGAGAGGGTTCAGCCTCATGTTAATCCACCAGTATATGGGCCTCATATACATCCGGAAGTCAACATCCCGACTAATGTGCAAGGGAATACTAATGCAGGCAGAATCTTACAAGAAGACCCCCAAGAAGAGCAGTTCACTATAATGGGAGCTGGGGATGAAGTCTATGATAGGAGAATTGATGAAATTGCTGAGAAATTGAGATCTCTGGAGTCTCAAAACTCCCTGTGTTTCGATGTCATGGATATGGGGTTAGTGGACGGGGTAAGAATTCCCCACAAGTTTAAACCCCCATGCTTCGAGAAGTACAACGGAACTTCCTGTCCACGAACTCACTTACAGTCTTTTCTGGGAATACTTAAGGCATACACCATGGATGAAAAGTTGTGGATGTTTTATTTTGAAGACAGTTTGACTGGAGCTTCAAGGGAGTGGTACTCACATTTAACCAGAGCTATTATCCGATGCTGGAAGGACCTAGCTGAGGCCTTCATCAGGCAGTACCAATACAACCTGGACATGGCACCTAACAGGACCCTTCTGATGGGAATGTCTCAATCCTCCAGAGAAAGCTTCAGGGAATATGCCCAGAGGTGGAGACAGCTTGCTGCTGCTGTCCAGCCACCCATGTCGGAAAGAGAAATGGCCGACATGTTTATGAACACTCTGCAAGGGACATATATTGATAGGCTAGCTGCCTTTTCTTCCACCAGCTTCGCTGACGTTGTTATAGCTGGAGAAAGAATTGAGAGCCTTCTGAAGATGGACAAAATTACGGATAATGGTGCAAGTTCGTCAAGTAATCCTAGGAAGCCTTTTGTGGGACCTAGAAGAACCGGGGAGACTAATGCTATTCATGCCAACAGGGGCAGACCTCAGTATGTTCATAGGTCAGTGGCAGCTATCACTATTCCGGCTCCGATTCCTCAACAACCAGCATATCAACAACCACAACAACCACACTATCAACAACAAGTTCAGTATCCACCACAGAGAAACTACAACAACAATAACAACTGCAATCAACAGCAAAGACCTTTTCAACAAAGACCATCACAGGCAAATAGGGTAATTGACCCTATCCCTATGCCTTATGTCGCTTTATTGCCACAACTCCTGAAACTCAATTTGGTTGAGCTAAGGACATTGGCACCACCAGATCCTTCCAGTCTTCCAAGAAATTATGACGCCAACGCCAGATGTGCTTTTCACTCTAATGCACCTGGCCACAATACAGAAAAATGCAGGGCTTTACAAATGAAAGTACAGGATCTAGTGGATTCCAAAGCCCTCAATTTTGCACCCCCGCCAAATGTCAACAAGAATCCCATACCCAATCATGGAGGACCCAGAATTAATGCCATTGAGGAAGACAAGCCATCTTTCTTAATCACCAGTGTTGGGCAGATTCGGACACCTCTGGTCGAAATTAAAGCTCAGCTTCTAGAATGCCAGATGTTCCCCGGGTGTGAGCTCGGTTGTGGGTATTGCAACATTTCGGTCAACGGGTGTGATAACTTGAGAAGCGGCATAGATGGTCTTATCAAAAGTGGTATACTTCAGATCACAACAACGGCGCCTACAAATCCAGCAATTCCTTTGACAACAATTCATGACTCTTCTACAACTGTAACAACAATCATCTCGACCAATTCATCAATATCATCAACAATGGCTTCATCTATCACTTCAACAAATCAAATGTCAACAACCATTTCCTCTACAACATCAGCATCCATTTATTCAGCAGGACCTTCTACAACGCCAACAGAAATTAATGAAGATATCTCAGCAGTCACCATCTACTACGATCCATCAGATGTTCCTCCAAACAACAACTTTCAGCAACAAACAGTCGCACCTCCTGCCAGGTCACCAGTCACCATTTACTACGATCCGCACACCATTTCAGTACCTTCCTCTGCAGCAGTCAGTCCAGTTACCATCACGGTGCCTGGACCAGTTCCATATGAAAGCAGTAATGTCATACCTTGGCATCATGGCTTTGACCTCTACTGCAACGGGGAGAAAATCACTTTGGATTCTTCAACCTCTTCTCTACAAATTGATAATGTTGGGGGAGGCGGAGGCTTCACCAGAAGCGGACGCCTTTTTTCCTCACAATTGCAAAGACCTAATGCCGAAGCAGAAGTTGCTGCCAAAGCAAAGGGAAAGAGTGTGGTAGTTGAAGAGCCGACTGTCAAGGAAACTCAGAAGACATCTTTTGAGCAAGATGTAGATGAGTTCATGAGAATTATAAAGAGAAGCGATTACAAGGTGGTGGATCAGCTTCACCAAACTCCCTCAAAGATCTCCATATTATCCTTGCTGATGTGTTCCGAAGCTCACAGGAATGCATTATTGAAAGTCTTGCACGCAGCATACGTGCCAGAGGAGATCACCGTTAATCAGTTAGAAACTGTGGTGGCAAATGTCAACACCAGTCATGGACTGGGCTTCACCAATGCTGACTTAACAACTGAGCGGCGTAACCACAACAAGGCTTTACATATCACCTTGGAATGCAAGGGTGTTGTTCTATCCCATGTACTGGTGGACACTGGGTCTTCACTCAATTTTCTACCAAATAAAGCCTTGGTGAAGCGGGAGTATGATGGCTTGGCACTGCGTCCAAGTAATTTGGTGGTAAGATCATTTGATGGCTCAAAGAGATCAGTGCTTGGGAAGATTGATCTGCCTGTGATGATTGGCCCGCAAACCTTCAAAATTACCTTCTATGTGATGGACATTCAGCCTACCTACAGCTGTTTGTTGGGTAGACCTTGGATCCATGCCGTTGGCGCAGTTACGTCTACCCTTCACCAGAAGCTGAAATTCGAGTGGGAAGGCCAGATCATCACCATCTGTGGTGAAGAAGATATCTTTGTTAGCCATCTGGCTACGTACAAGTACATTGAGATGGATGGAGAGATCCATGAAACCATGAGCCAGGGATTTGAGGCCCTGAACATAAATGAAGCATCTGCTGTACTTGGAACCTCCATGACGTCTTATCAGCAAGCCAGGAAGGTTGTTAAAGAGGGGACTGCCCAAGGCTGGGGCAAGTTGCTGCCCGTGGAGAAGAAAGAGGACAGATTTGGGTTGGGTTACAAACCAACTCAACAAGATCAATCAGAGGCTGCCAAGAAGCCCAACTTTGTCAGCGGGGGAATGCTCACCCCGGATGCAGTAAACAACTTGGAAGATGAGTCGGAAGATGAGCGCAGCCTGGAGAGTTGGATACGTCCAAGGATCCCGGGGAGTCGTATCTCAAACTGGTCTTCCCAGGAAATTATAAGGGTTACTCCTGCAGAGTAATTATTATTTCCTGTATTTTTAAGCATGCATCAAGTCTTGCATCTTGCCCAAGATGACAAGGCTCATTTTGTAATCGGACCATCTTGTAATTTTGTGCAAACAGATCAATCAATGAATATCGGACATCTTTTGCAAATGAGTCTTTTTCTTTTCCGCTCACTGTTTTTCCATTTTTCTTTTTGTACAAAAATAAAATGGTGATGTTTCCAATATGATAACTTCATTTCACTTTTTTCTAAACAAGATTAAAATCAATCACTAAAATGAACAATCTAAACCCTTGCAGAGAGTGCCTTTCAGACTGCACCGACAACAACACAGCTATGACTTCGTATGACTTCGACAATCCAATCAATCAAGCTGATGAAGGGGTTGAAGAAGATTATGAGCTTCCTGAAGAGCTAGCCAGGTTGTTAAGGCAAGAGGAGAAGGTTATCACTCCTCATCAGGAGGAGATCGAAACGGTTAATCTTGGTACGGAAGAAGACGTGAAAGAGGTTAAGATCGGGGCCTGCCTACAAGACTCAGTGACAGAACAATTGATTGACATGCTTCGGGAGTATGTGGATGTGTTTGCTTGGTCTTATCAGGATATGCCAGGGTTGGACACCGATATTGTCATGCACAAGCTGCTTTTGAAAGAGGACTGCCCGCCGGTTAAACAAAAGTTGCGCCGTACTCGCCCAGATATGGCAATGAAGATCAAAGAAGAGGTACAAAAGCAATGGGACGCCGATTTCCTTGCTGTAACTAGCTATCCGCCGTGGGTTGCTAATATCGTACCTGTGCCTAAGAAAGACGGCAAAGTGAGGATGTGTGTGGACTACCGGGATCTGAATAGAGCCAGTCCGAAAGATGATTTCCCTTTACCTCACATTGATGTATTGGTTGATAATACGGCTCAGTTCTCGGTGTTCTCCTTCATGGACGGATTTTCAGGATACAATCAGATCAAGATGTCACCTGAAGACATGGAGAAGACAACTTTCATCACACCCTGGGGCACGTTCTGTTAAAAGGTGATGCCATTCGGACTGAAGAATGCTGGTGCAACGTATCAACGGGCTATGGTAACATTATTCCACGACATGATCCATAAAGAAATTGAATGTTATGTGGATGACATGATTGCCAAGTCCCTCACGGAAGAAGACCACCTGGTGAATCTGCTGAAGTTATTCAAGCGTCTGAGGAAATACCAACTGAAGTTGAACCCCAACAAGTGCACATTCGGGGTACGATCAGGTAAGTTGCTGGGCTTTATTGTAAGCGAGAAAGGGATTGAAGTTGACCCTGATAAAGTCAAAGCCATTCAAGAAATGCCTGCACCGAAAACTGAGAAAGAAGTTCGGGGGTTTCTAGGTAGATTGAACTACATTTCACGGTTCATATCTCACCTTACAGCAACTTGTGAACCCTTGTTCAAACTGTTAAGAAAAGAACAAACGGTCAGGTGGAACGAAGACTTCCAGAGGGCTTTTGACAAGATCAAGGAATATTTACAAGAGCCTCCAATCCTCATGCCTCCAGTTGAAGGAAGACCTCTAATAATGTACTTGACAGTATTAGAAGAGTCAATGGGGTGTGTGCTAGGCCATCATGACGAGTCTGGTCGAAAAGAGTATGCAATTTACTACCTAAGCAAAAAGTTTACCGACTGTGAACAACGTTATTCACTGCTCGAGAAAACTTGTTGTGCTTTAGCGTGGGCTGCTCGCCGACTGAGGCAGTATATGTTGACCCAAACTACTTTATTGATCTCAAAGATGGACCCGGTCAAGTACATTTTCGAGAAACCAGCACTTACCGGACGGGTTGCAAGATGGCAAATGATTCTCACAGAATATGACATCCAGTACACATCTCAGAAAGCCATCAAGGGCAGTGTATTGTCTAATTATCTTGCTGAGCAACCTATTGATGATTACCAGCCTATGAGATTTGACTTCCCTGATGAAGACATCATGTTCATAAAAGCGAAAGATCATGAAGAGCCTATTCACACTGAAGGGCCTGACCCAAAAGAATAATGGACCATGATGTTTGATGGGGCTGTTAATATGAATGGTCGTGGTGTTGGTGCAATACTCATTACACCTAAGGGAGTTCACATGCCTTTCTCGGCAAAACTCACCTTTAACTGCACTAACAACGAAGCTGAATACGAAGCTTGCATTATGGGTCTTGAGGAAGCCATTGACCTCAGGATTAAAACTTTAACTGTATTCGGAGATTCAGCTCTGGTAGTTAATCAAACCAACGGCAAATGGTACACACACTAAGACCATCTTATACCTTACAGGGATTATACAAGGAGGTTATTGACTTTCTTCACAACGGTCAAGCTTGAGTATATCCCTCGGGACGAGAATCAGTTTGCAGATGCTCTGGCTACCATTTCATCCATGATCAAAGTTCAAGCTGCCAACTTTGTACCTCGGATTTCAGTGTCCAGACTTGACAGACCAGCATATGTATTTGCAGCAGACGCTGTCAAAGATGATAAGCCTTGGTTCCATGACATTAAATGCTTCTTGGAGGATCAGACGTACCCACCTGGGGTATCTTCCAATGATAAGAAGACTTTGAGAAGGCTTGCGGGTAGTTTCTTCCTGAATACTGATGGTTCCCTGTACAAGAGAAACTTTAATATGGTACTCCTCAGATGCGTTGATAGAACAGAAGCAGACTTGTTGATGCACGAGGTGCACGAAGGATCCTTTGGTACCCATGCTGGAGGGCATGCAATGGCTAAAAAGTTGCTAAGATCAGGCTATTACTGGATCACAATGGATGCGGACTGTTGTGCCTATGCCAGAAAATGCCATAAATGCCAGATCTACGCAGATAAAGTGCATGTGCCTCCGAATCCTCTAAATGTGATGTCTTCACCCTGGCCCTTTGCCATGTGGGCATTGATATGATTGGCAAGATTGAACCGACTGCTTCGAACGGCCACAGATTCATCCTGGTTGCCATTGACTATTTCACCAAGTGGGTTGAAGCAGCTTCCTATGCAAACGTTACAAGGCAAGTGGTAGCCCGATTTCTGAAGCGAGATATCATCTGTCGGTATGGAGTGCCCGAGCGAATCATTACTGATAATGGTTCCAACTTGAACAACAAAATGATGGCAGAATTGTGTCGAGACTTCAAGATCCAACACCACAATTCTTCTCCTTACAGGCCAAAGATGAATGGCGCTGTTGAGGCAGCTAATAAGAATATCAAGAAGATTGTGCAAAAGATGGTAGTCACCTACAAAGACTGGCATGAGATGCTACCATTTGCCTTGCATGGGTACCGTACGTCAATCAGAACTTCCACCGGGGCAACACCGTATCAGCTTGTGTATGGTATGGAAGCAGTCCTACCTGTGGAAGTCGAATTACCCTCCTTGCGGGTACTAATGGATGTTAAGCTGAATGAAGCAGAATGGGTCCGGTCCCGATATGAACAACTGAATCTGATTGAAGAGAAGAGATTAGCTGCAATATGTCACGGGCAGCTGTATCAAAAAAGAATGAAGAAAGCCTTCGATCAGAAAGTCAGGCTCCGAGAGTACCAAGTAGGAGATCTTGTGCTGAGAAGACTCCTCCCTCCTCATACAGACCACGGGGGCAAGTGGACTCCGAACTATGAAGGGCCATTCGTAGTAAAGAAAGTTTTCTCTGGTGGGGCACTGATGCTCAGCACTATGGATGGTGAAGATTTCCTGTCCCCTGTAAATTCAGATGCAGTTAAAAAATACTTCGCATAAAATGACCCGCTGGACATGAAAACAGAATGTAAGTCCAGGCAAAAATAGGGCATCCCGGCGAGTCAAAAACAGAATAAAAGACTCGGGCAAAAATAAGGGAAATAAACAAAAAATGTACACCCGCTGAGTTGAAAAGCCGCATTGGACAACTCAGGCAAAAATGGGTATCCCGATGGATCGAAAACCCGAAAGGGCGATTCATGCAAAATAAGGGAATAAGCGAACAACTGCACTCTGAATTCATCTGTATTACTTACAACTCGGTAAGCTTCGAAAGGTTCAAGCGCCGGTCAGAATCAGCCTTCTTCAGAAAGCAAGAAGGGAAGAGTGTCAAAAGTCATACGAGTCATAGCCAGAAGGGAAGCTCCTTGAAGGGTCATCAGCATTGCCAACATCTTTTTTTCTCAATTTGTAACAATCTCCTCATTTTAGGGGATCATTTTCTCTGATTGTATCTTGCCAATTCAGGGCACATGAATTAATAAAATCAGATTTTCAGTCATGTCACGTCTCGTACATTTTATTTTCATTTGCAAAATGTCCGATGTTCTTAAGATATTGATTGCATAAATACAGATGCTTTTCTTCTAAAAAATATGTGTGTGCAGGAAATATACTTACTCCCAGGAGTGCTTAAACTCCTATGATGGAATCCGGCAAGGGATACCCCGGGATTACTTGTGTATTTCCATGTCTTTTCAGGATTGCAGGTACTCAAAGCACAGTAGAGGGCATGAAAGCTTCATCCCAGCAAGCTGGAAAATCATCATCCACTCAGCCTTAGCACCAGAGATGGTTTTCCCCCAGCTGAGTTGTCAAGTATCATCCTCAGCAGGACCCCTACAGAAATCTCAATGAAGACCTTCCCATGGTCTTTCTTCTTCCCCATCCGAGTTGCCATTTACTATTACTCCTCAGCCAAGTACAAAAGCCAGGGAACCATCTCCCCACAAAGTTTCAGCCTCTATCCAGAAGAGCGACGCCTGAAGATCTCACAACAGAGTGATGAAAACTTCTACAAACCCCAGTTGGGTCCCTCATTACCGAAATAGGTCTACCAGTGACCTATATCCCCAAGCAGAGTCCCATACGTCAGATCTACTAATGATCTCATCCCCAGCTGGGATGTTCACTTCAAGCAGATCAACCAGAGATCTTCTTAGCAACGGGATCCGAATCCCGGATCAGTATCTTTGCATAATCATAGCATTCGCATCATATTCTCCCCACAGAGCGTAGCATTCCGTCTAATACGGAGCATTACGTCAAAAATCAAACATATTGCATAATCATAAGCCATGTGTCGAACTAAACACTTGTAAATACCGACAATCCATCAACAAGATATACAGAAAACTCCCCAGATTCCCCGGCAGAGAGCCCAGACATTTCTCTCACAAATACAAATACTCCTTGACACTCGTCCGTGTCATATCCCCAGCTAAAAGCTAAAGCATTGGCCTTACACTCACAAATACCAGTACACACTCCTTTTGGCACCCGTCCGTGTCATGATTCCTCAGTAAAGTCGCTCGAGCTTTCTTTGCAAACAGACTCTTATACATATCACAAATACTTCTTGACACCCGTCCGTGCCATATCCCCAGCAGAAAGCCAAAGCGTCCCCTTTGCACTCACAGATACATATATACACAATTCCTTGACACCCGTCTGTGTCACCTTCCCCAGCACAACTGCCTAAACATTTTGTAAGCCATACACTTGTTTATATTACACCTTTCTCTTTTGACACTCGTCCGTGTCACCCTCCTCAGCAAGTTAAACACTCTCCTGTACACCACTCATACATGTTACTCCTGTTTCACTCATACAGATACTCGTCCGTATCTTGTATATATCACTCATATCCCCTCAAATTCGACACTCATCTGTGTTCTCTGTTAACCGGTTGGTACTCGTCCGTATCATCATCTCAGAACATGCGTCAAGCGTTTGTTTCTACCCGATACTCGTCCGTATCATAGTCTTAAGGATGCTCGGCCGCATCTTCAATCCATACACGTGTCAAACACTCATGTCTTCTTGAATTTAGATACTCGTCTGTGTCTAATATTCCCCAGAAGAGTCCCCTCAGAATCAACACTCATCCGTGTTCCTTGTTAACCAGTTGATACTCGTCTGTATCATCATCTCTGAACACGTGTCAGTATTTGTTTCTACCCGATACTCGTCCGTATCGTAGTCTTAGGGATGCTCGTCCGCATCTTTAATCTATACACAACGTCAAAACACTTATACCTTTTATTTCTCGGATGTAAACACTCGTCCGTGTTTACTATTCCCCAGTAGGTCGCCAGCAAAGCAACTTCTTTTTCTATCTGACATTCGTCCTATGTCATGATACTTTTCGGCAGTCGTACCCTGCCAGGTGATCGTCCTTCACCTTTGGATGACCGTCCCTCATCCTTTCCCCAGCGGAGTCTCCATTATTGGAACCCTTTTCTATCCGGCATTCGTCCTATGTCGTGATATTTAGCAGCCGTCCCCTGCTAGGTGATCGTCCTTCACCTTTTGATGATCGTCCTTCATCATTTTATCCGATGGCCGTCCCCATCGTTGATCTTGTTATCTGACATTCGTCCTATGTCATGATAAACCTTGAGAGCAGCCGTCCCCTGCTAGGTGATCGTCCTTCACCTCTTGATGATCGTCCTTCATCATGCTCATCCGATGGCCGTCCCCATCGTCGACCTTTTATCCGGCATTCGTCTTATGTCGCGATACTTTCGGCAGCCGTACCCTGCCAGGTGATCGTCCTTCACCTTAGATGACCGTCCCTCATCTTATCCCCAACAGAGCAGTCGTCCCCTGCTAGGTGATCGTCCTTCACCTTTGATGACCGTCCCTCATCATTATTTCATTTATTCTTTAACCCGATGGCCGTCCCCGTCGTGGTCCCTTTTCCTTTTCCTGGTGATCGTCCTTCACCTTTGATGACCGTCCCTCATCATTATTTCATTTATTCTTTAACCCGATGGCCGTCCCCGTCATGGTCCCTTTTCCTTTTCCTGATGATCGTCCTTCATCAGTTTAACCCGATGGCCGTCCCCGTCGTGGTCCCTTTTCCTTTTCCTGATAACCGTACCTCATCATTTATTTTTACCTATAATCCCCAGAGAGTCCTGATGGCCGTCCCCATCATAATCTCTTATATCCCCAGCATGTCGGCCGTCCCGGTCATTGCTTTATTTCCCGCATCTTCCCCAGCATGTCGGCCGTCCCCGTCATTGCTTTATTTCCCGCATTTTTCCCAGCATGTCGTCCGTCCCCGTCATTGCTTTATTTCCCACATTTTCCCCAGCGTGTCGGCCGTCCCCGTCATTGCTCTTTCCCCAGCAGTCGTCCTCTGCTCGACGGACGTCCTCCGTCGCCCGCACTTTATATTATACTTTATTTTCTTTTATAATCTATATCCCTTTTCTTCTTCATTCTGTGAGTGCAAATTTTGGACTGTCTTTGGTATTCAACCACAAGTTATCTTGTTTGCCTGTTAAGCCGTTGCTTACATCCTGCACAGCTAACTCATGTTTGAATAGGGGCAGCTGTAAACACCCCAAATTTGCCCTCACCCATTCACACCATGGCTTGTGGTCTTTTCATATGCATAAACTCAATCATAGCATCTCATATTACATATTTGCTTCACTGCATTGGTTCAAAGTCATCTGCATCTAGGGTTTGTGATCTGAGCCATGCCAGAGCCATTTGAGCCACTCCAAAGGTCATCAATTACTTCAAAGGTGTCCATGTATGTTCAAGCATCATATTGTATCCTCTCAAAGTCAATAATGTCAAAAAATCACAAGAACTGAGAATGGCATGGAAGCAGAGCCAGGTTTAACTGCACAGATGACCTAAAATTAGGGTTTTGGTTTCAAAGGCCATAACCCCAAATTTTTTGGTCATTCTTGTTTCTATTGGTCTCTATATGCTATAAGGATCATGCATATCAATTTTCATGAAGAAATTCAATGGGGAAGTCATCTGATCAAGAGTTGACTTTTTGAGCAAGTCAGTGCAAAATCAGGGCATCTGAGGCCCCCAATGACCCAACCAAAGGGTGTTCTTCATCATTTTGATTGTGTATGATCTTTATTTGATCATAGAAGATGTTAGAAGTTTACAAAATTGAAGAATTTCAAGCCATTTGCAAAGTTGACTTTTTGGGAAAATGACTTGTAATGGAAACTTGCCATTTTGGGAAACTTTTTCAACCCTTACTTTTTGATTCAAAAATGCTTCAAATGGGAAAACTTTGGTCATGAAAGTTGTAGAATGGATCATTCCCTTTTCAAAAAGTACAAGAACTCATTCTAATTCATTTTGGATCAAAAGTTATGGCTTGTCAAAGTTGGCCAAAATCACATAATTTCAAGTTTTCTACCAAAGAGGCAAAGTTGCAAAACCACTTGCCAAGACAAATTGTGCTATCAAATGGACTTATAATCTTCATACAAACATGAACCAAGGCCTAAAAGTCAGATTGTATCAAAAGATCACTCATTTTCATGACTTGTGGATCAAGAAACTTCAAAAGGGCCAAAGTTGATCAAAGTTGCAAAACCTCACTCAAACCCTAATCCACTTGCTTGCTGACTTCAGAATTGATCCTAGGGCTCTCCACACTTCTTGCTGCGCAGGACACCCCTCTTGTCCTTGGCTATCTATGAGCCCATACCTCTCTTACACAACTTTTGACATTTTGGCAACTTGCCCATACCAATCACAACAGGCCACCAACAACTCTCTGCCCAATCAGAACCTCATATGTGGACCTCAAGCAAGCCATTACACACAACAATTCATGCTGAAACACTCTCCAAGCCATAGTTATCAAAAATCCTCCAACTTTCAAAACCATTCGAAACTGACTCCACAAGCATCAAACCTTCAAACTTCTTTCACCATTCAACTCACCATGATCCACTGATCATTTCCCACCTTTCATTTGGCCCTAAAACCTTCACAATCAAAAATACGATTTCCACACTTCACAAACTGAACTTCTGCCATTTTCATTTTGGGGCCATATAAACTCCAACTAATTATCATAAACACTTGAGGAGGATCATTGGAGCTGGATTGAAGCTAGGAACTGGCCAGAAAGCACCATTTTCGAAAGCTTCAGTTCAGGTATCATCAAGAACTTTTTTTCCAAAAACTTGATTTTAAGTTCTTAGATTGTTCTCCATGCTTCACTGATCACACTGCACCTTTTGGTTTCGAAAATGATTGAATATTAAGCATGTATGAAGCTTCTGAAATTTCTGTGGTTTTTTCCGTTTTGCTTCGAATCTCTCTGATCATGTGAAATAAATCCTGTTTGATGATTGATTCTTGTTTAGAATGGGGTGGGGATCATTTCTGGAGAGTTAGAGAGCTTAGGGTTTGTAACACGGTTGGAGAACTGACTTTAGTTATGTTGCGGATAGCAAGAGTCGCCACCGACTTTTATTTTATCCAAAGGAAAGGCATAAAAGAACAGGAAAGACCTTTTAAAAGATTTTTGGGTCCGGGGGGTAGGTTATGTAAAGGGAAGGTGTTAGCACCCTTTATATCCATGGTTATCCATGGGCTCTTATTTACTTAGCTCACTTTAAAATGTTTTTGAAATGTGAAGTGTGTGAATAGAAATTTTCTTAAGAGTTTTATAATGATCCATGTACGGATGCGTAAAAAAACCTTTGTTTTGAAAATTGTTTTAAAATGTGTGAAATGTTTGAAATGTTTTTGAAAAGTGAGCAAGTATCTAAGAGAACCTACCCTAAGTTTAAGTCTTTTCTGTTCTTGAATCCTTTAAATGGTAAGACTATCCCTATTATTAAGGAATAGGTAGTCATTACCTTGGATGTGAGGGACAAGTGAAGGGTCATCTGTTATTTAGGCAACTGTGAGGTGTATAAGCAATTTGAAGGGACTTATCATCTTTATTCGAAAGGGACAAGATCATTACGAAGGCAACATTCGAAGGGACTTGATCCTTTTATCTGTTAAAGGGACTAGATGATGTGAAATGAGGGACTTTTGCTTTATACACCCTACTTGACCTTTTTGTAATAGGCAACATGAGAGGTATCCTTAAGGAAGTGAGATGGCGATCAAAGATCGACTTACGTGTGTGAGTGTACAATTTAATATTTATCTTTAAATTTAATGAGCTAAATTAATTTTAAACATACAAACATGTTACACTCCCTATTTTACTAACCATAGCATAAAATAAATATTCAATATTACTATTAAAATATTACATCCAAGAGACAATTACATAATAATAATAATTAACAAATTAAATAAATAAGCAAAAATAAATAATAATAATATAATTGGCAAAATAAATAATAATAAGTAATTGGGTTAGTGAAATAATAATAATAATTCACAATATATAAATGGGGTTAGTAATAAATAAATATCATAGGAAAATAAACATAATTAATAATATTAACATAATAATTAAAAAAAATCATTTTTTTATAAACAATTATTATTTAAGACTAATAAGAAAATATAAGCAATTATACTAATTATTATAAAGTTTTAAGTTATATGCAAATTATAAAAAATTTAATTAATTATAAACATATTATAAAAATAAATTATATTTACCAAAATTAAATTAACAAGTTTTAATTATTTTCAAGCATATATTGAAAATTATTTATATATAAGAATTAAATTATAAACAAACTATATAATATATATACATAATAAATTAAAAATTATAATAGAGTTAAATTTTAAATAAAAGAAAATTAGGGTTTGATTATTAAAACATTAAGATTTATTTATTATTAAAAATATAAACAAGAATTAAAATAAACAAATAACTAATATTTACAATTAGGGTTTGTTAGAAAATTAGGTTTTATGAAAATATTTTAGGTTTATAGTTTAATTAAAATTAATAATAATAATGATAAACAAGCAAAAGGAAATAATGGAGAAAAAGGAAAAAAAAAACTTACCTGGGCTGGGATTTGAACCCAGCCCCTCTGCTTTCACAAACTCCAGCCAACCAAGCTAACCACTGGGCCATGCGTGTGTAGGCATTAAGGAAATAACTCCATTAGGTTTTGTTGCTTCTCTTGTAAATAATCATAGCAAAAATAAAAACAACATAAAAGGGCCTGGGGGGATTCGAACCCAGGTCCCTTACACAACACACAAACGTTCTTTCCATCCAGCCGGGAGGGCGCTTCTGATAGTATAATGGCTATAATGAATTATATATTAAACCTGATGAATATCATGAAAAACAATTAAAAAAAACGGTGCCTCCAGGATTCGAACTCAGGTCTCACACCATGCTGCGTATATGTCAAAACCACCAGAGCACCTGCGCGTTTGTGATAATAATATAAAACAAATGAATAAAATATAAAGATAGAAATTTGAAATTATATTTCGCGCGCTGGACTTCTTCTTCTTCCCTCAGACCTGCGAATTCACCTGCAAATATTGCTAGGAATTTTCCTGCGATTTCAGCTTCGTAGGTTTTCCTATGTTCTTCAATCATCACAAAAACTGTAATTTTTTTCAAAATTAAACACACCAACATAATCACCACATCATTTACAACTTAACTATGTCATTGGAATTTATTTATATTAGCTAAATCATAAAACCCTAATATGGTGCTTGAAACCCTAATAATGGCATAACCCGATTCAGTCCATGAAACTCAAATTCAATTGTCCAGAAAGCTTCACCACATCAAAACAAATCAAATTAGAAGGTCAAAATCAACAAATAGCACACAAATTAATGAAATCGAAAACAAGTTATACATGACATAAAACCAATTCGGTTTGAGCAGTTTGAGGTATTTTAGATGATTATAATGATGCAAACATGTTCAGTGATAGTCCAGGAATGATTTGCCATCTTCAAATCACCTTCAAAGTTACAAATGTGGAGAATTCGAATTTGGAATTTTGATGAAATTTTGAAAACTTGAACTTACTCTTGGAGGCCAGAATTTCGTGTCTTGTGCAAGGAGTTATGTTGTATACTTATAATACAATAGAATTAGGTCAAAAGATTTGATTGTTGTATGAAGTTTTTGATTGAAAAAGATTGAAAAAGATTAGAACTTAAAATTCAAATATTTGTGAATTCAACCTTCTATTTCAAGCCAATCTTCATAATTCTTATATCAATTTGATCCAAATCATCTTTATGACTTTCTAGAAACAATATCCCATTTAAATATTTGACTTTTCTATTTTATTTTAATTTAAAATGATTTTAGATGAATAAAATCAAAATAAATAAAATAAAATAATAAAAAATCTGAATATTTGAGGGTTGGGTCGTGCATGAAGTGTTTGTATGGATTGGATCATCACATGGCAAGCCCATTTAGAAAAATTTGGTTTTAAACCTCCATTTTCTTCATAAACCAACCAAAAATTTCCCAACTTTGCAAGGGCACACATCCTTCAATTTTAATGCTATGAGGGTGTTCTTGGATATTTTGGAAAGCTTGAAGAGTCCTCTAACCAACCCCATTGGTTTCATGTCCATATCATTTACCATTCTCAAGTTATGCCCTTTTGAAGTTGTTGACTTTTTGTTGACTTTCAAAAGGACCTATAATGTCTTAGCTCATACCTTTCAAATGAAGCATTTTTGGGCTTGGCTTGTGAGACACAAAGTTGTAGAGAATTAAATTTCCTTCAAAATGAGCTTTGGATGGAAAAAATGTGATCAAGCATGTGAAAGTTATGGCTGGTCAAAGTTTAGTTGACTTTTCTTGAGGAAACCCTAATTTAGAAACCTCTGATTCTTGATGATCTGAAATATCCTTGATGAATCATGATCAACCCTTGATCAAATGATGAATTTTACTTCATATACTTGATGTTGGCAAAATATCATGAAGTTTGACTTTGGTTTGACCATAGTTGACCTCAGTTTGACTTTTTAACTGCTTTGATTGATTTTGACTTATCTGATCATTTGACTGAGCAAACCTTTGAGAAAAGTTCTGAAATTTGTCATGGGGATTCTTAAACACATATAAGATGTTATGAAGCTCACTTGAAGTCTTGTAAATCCATTTAGCCTGATTAAAGTCAAAACCCTAGTTTTGGATGCACTGCTTAGGAGAATGCATTGTCTGAGGGAATTGTCAAATCTTCTGACTATTTGTGAACTTTGTGAATCTTGTGAACCTCATAAGATGTCTTGTGAATCTTTTGCACCTCATGGAAGGTCTTGTGAACCTTGTGAACCTCATAAAGTGTCTTGTAAACTTCATGAACCTCATGAAAGGTCTTGTGAACCTTGTGAACAAAGTGTCTTGTAAACTTCATGAACCTCATGAAAGGTCTTGTGAACCTTGTGAACCTTCTTAGCACACAAAGTCTTGTATTGTGAGGGAAAATTTTGGGGTGCAACAGCTGCCCCTTTTCAATTTTCTGAAACCTGAGGGGTTAGATTGGTATATTTGCCAGTCGTGACCTGGAAGGTTGAAGGGGATTGAACACAAAAGCCCAAAAATTTGCACTCACCGGTGCATAGAGTGATACTGATGACTTGTTGTAGATTTTTGAGTGGGCTTAAAGATGCCACTTGGAGAAACATTCTTCAGATGCATTTCTTGGAGGATAACGCAGTCCAAAATATGAAGATATAATGATAGCTTTCAGGAGGATAAACAACGTCCTGAGGTAATGATATGCTTTCAGGAGGATAAACAACGTCCTGAGGTAATGATATGCTTTCAGGAGGATAAACAACGTCCTTAGGTAATGATGATAGCTTTCAGGAAGATAAACAACGTCCTGAGGAAATAAGTATAACTTTTGGGAGGATAAACAACGGCCCAATAGTCATGATATGCTTTCAGGAGGATAAACAACGTCCTGAGGTATGGAGTAACCTTTGGGAAGATAAACGACGGCCCAAGGTCAAGATATGCTTTCAGGAGGATAACAACGTCCTGAGGTAGTGGTATGCTTTCAGAAGGATAAACAACGTTCTGAGGTAGTGGTATGCTTTTGGGAAGATAAACAACGGCCCAAGGTAATAATATGCTTTCAGGAGGATAACAACGTCCTGAGGTAGTGGTATGCTTTCAGAAGGATAAACAACGTTCTGAGGTAGTGGTATGCTTTTGGGAAGATAAACAACGGCCCAAGGTAGTGGTATGCTTTTGGGAAGATAAACAACGGCCCAAGGTAATAATATGCTTTCAGGAGGATAACAACGTCCTGAGGTAGTGGTATGCTTTCAGAAAGATAAACAACGTTCTGAGGAAATGATATGCTTTCAGGAGGATAAACAACGTTCTGAGGAAATGATGTAACTTTTGGGAAGATAAACAACGGCCCAATAGTCACAAGTTGTTGATGATGTTTTGTCTGTTGGAGAATTAACCTGAAAAACAAGGTTAAAACATTCTGTATGATAATATTAGTTTATGCATTATGTATGCATGTATAATATGATGCACTTAAGAAATGTATTATGTATCTATGTATATGTATGATATGATGCAAATGATGTATGTATGCATCATGAGTCTGAAGCGTCTGGATATCTTCGTATAACAACTGCTGGCCCGGGAAAATAAATCCCGATTTGTTGCTGAAGAATATGAGGAACTTGTTTCCGTCTTGTTTGATAATATAGTATATATAACCTCCCGTCTTCGTTCGATAGTAAGGTATACATAACCTCCCGTCTTCGTTTGGTAATAAGGTATCCATAACCTCCCGTCTTCGTTTGGTAGTAAGGTATCCATAACCTCCCGTATTCGTTCGTCGTACTCCTATTGGAATAATAAATTCCCGACTATCTGTATGAGGATAAAAGCGATGGATATAAATTCCAGGGGAGATGTGACTCGGAGTATTTATGAAGATGGATTTGTCCTACTAGGGATTTGTAACTGTCTTGTAGGGATGAACCGATGAAGCTTCATTGAAATCCTTCCCTCGTTCGTCTTTAGTAAATACTATTACTGCATTTTCATGCATTTCTGGTAAACATCAATCATATTAAGCATTTATGCATTTCTGGTAAACATCAATCATATTCAAAAGCATACATACATTCAAACACAACCAATGGACGTTTCGCTTATGTAAATAGGGTAAAAGTAAATCTGGATTCAAAGATGGAATCTTATTTATATCAAAAAGTGACCTATACATAGGTAGGTTTGTACAAAGAGACAGAAATCCTAGTAAGAGGAATTCGTCGTAAATTTTTTTTACAAAACAAAGAAAATCAACTATGTGGGAAATAATCCTATTGAGTTTCAATTCTACTATTGCCATTATCTTCAAGTATCTCATCTTCTGCTGTCGAGACGAAAACGATTAGATTAAGCTTTATCTGTTCAAACTTGAGTAAGTAGCACAACTGGTTGCAGTTACATGGTTGATCCAAACGAGACATAGTCATACGCTTTAATCCCTAACTTTTGCCTGAATTGCCCCTTTCAGGTTTTCAATCCACCGGGATACCCTTTTTTGCCCAAGCCGCCTTTTCAGGTTTTCGACTTGCCGGGTGTACATCTTTTATATATATATCCCTAATTTTTGCCCAAACCCTTTTGGTTTGCCGGGATGCCCTTATTTTTTCCTAGGCCAGTCAACCTAGCGGGTCTCTTCTTATGCGTAGTATTTTTTAACTATGTCTGCGTTTACAGGCTGTGGGAAGTCTTCACCATCCATAGTAGTAAGTATCATGGCACCTCATGAAAATACTGTTTTGACCACAAATGGTCCTTCATATGTAGGAGTCCACTTGCCCCTAGGATCACCCTGTGGTAATATGATACGCTTGATTACCAAGTCACCAACCTGATATACCCTTGGCTTAACCTTCTTATTAAAAGCTTTGATCATCCGTTTCTGGTACATCTGGCCATGACAAACTGCTGCTAACCTCTTCTCATCAATCAAATTTATCTGGTCAAGTCGAGTCTGAATCCATTCATCTTCATCCAAGCCTGCATCCTTCATAATTCTTAAGGAGGGAATCTGAACTTCAATGGGCAGAACTGCTTCCATACCATAGACTAAGGAGAATGGGGTTGCCCCTGTTGAAGTACGTATTGTAGTGCGATAACCATGAAGAGCAAATGGTAACATCTCATGCCAATCCTTGTAAGTGACAGTCATCTTCTGTATAATCTTCTTGATATTCTTGTTAGCAACTTCTACTTCCCCATTCATCTTTGGACGATACGGAGAAGAGTTGTGATGCTTAATCTTGAACTGCGTGCAGAGATCAGTAATCATAGTGTTGTTCAGATTAGAGCCATTGTCAGTAATAATCCTTTCAGGGATGCCATACCTACATATGAGATTATTCTTAATGAATCGAGCCACCACATTCTTAGTAACAGATGCAAATGAAGCTGCCTCTACGCACTTCGTGAAGTAATCAATAGCAACCAGGATGAAACGATGCCCATTAGAAACAGTAGGTTTGATCTCACCAATCATATCAATGCCCCACATGGCAAAGGGCCAAGGAGCAGTCAACACATTCAATGGTGATGGAGGTATATGTACTTTATCAGCATAAATTTGACATTTGTGACATGTTCTGGAATGTTGATAGCAGTCAGCTTCCATGGTAGACCAATAGTAACCTGCTTTTAATATCTTCTTTGCCATGGTATGGCCACTAGAATGAGTGCCAAAGATCCCATCATGCATATCTTCCATAATCTCTGTTGCTTCCTTCTTATCCACACAACGAAGCATAGTTGAATCATGATTGCGTTTGTACAAAATCCCATTACTCAAAAAAAACTTAGCAGAAAACCTCCTCAGAAACTTCCTATCTTTGACAGATGCCCCTTCAGGGAACTCCTGAGCTTCAAGATATCTTCTCACCTCATAAAACCAAGGCTTTTCTTCTGCTTCTTCAGTGCCAATCTCATTGCAGTATGCAGGCTTCTCAAATCTATCAACAGTAATCTTGGGAGCTTCATCATCCCAGTTAATCTCAAACATGGATGCCATGGTGGCTAAAGCATCTGCCAACTGATTCTCTCTTCGTGGAATATGTCCAAAGGTGATCTCTTTGAAATGTGGGATTAAAGACAACACATGCTCTCTGTAAGGAATGAGGTTATCATGCTTGGTATCCCAATCTCCTTTAATTTGACTTACTACCAGGGCTGAATCTCCATACACGTCAAGGAACTGAATCTTCATATCAATAGCAGCTTTAATACCCAGGATACATGCCTCATACTCAGCCATGTTATTAGTGCAATAGAAACAAAGTCTGGCAGTAATCGGGGTATGACAACCTTCAGGGGAACTAATCATAACACCAACACCATTACCAAGTGCATTGGAAGCACCATCAAAAACCATAGTCCATCGGGATCCTTGTTCAGGTCCGTCATATTGTCCAGGTTCTTTGGTAATAATCATAATGTCTTCATCGGGGAACTCAAAACTCATTGACTGATAATCATCCACTGCTTGATGAGCCAAATGATCAGCCACAACACTTCCTTTAATGGCCTTCTGAGTAGTATACTGTATGTCATATTCTGTCAATATCATTTGCCATCTTGCAATTCTTCCGGAGAGAGCAGGTTTCTCGAATATGTACTTGATTGGATCCATATTCGAAATCAATAAGGTAGTATGAGTCAACATATACTGTCTTAGTCGGCGAGCAGCCCATGCCAAAGCGCAGCAAGTTTTCTCGAGCAGTGAGTATCTTGTTTCACAGTCGGTAAACTTTTTGCTAAGGTAGTATATTGCCTGCTCTTTTCGACCAGACTCGTCATGTTGCCCCAACACACACCCCATTGAGTTGTCTAACACTGTTAAGTACATAATCAAAGGTCTTCCCTCAACTGGTGGCATCAAAATTGGAGGTTCTAGCAGATATCTCTTGATTTCATCAAATGCTGTCTGGCACTCATCATTCCATTCCATCACCTGGTCTTTCTTCAACAACTTGAAGATTGGCTCACAGGTAGCAGTCAATTGGGAAATAAATCTTGCAATGTAATTCAATCGTCCCAAGAAACCTCTAACTTCCTTCTCAGTACGGGGAGCTGGCATCTCTCGTATAGCTTTCACTTTTGCAGGATCCACTTCAATACCTTTTCCACTGACAATGAAACCCAGGAGTTTACCAGATCTAACTCCAAATGTACACTTGTTTGGGTTCAATCTCAACTTGTATTTCTTCAACCTCTCAAAAAACTTATGCAGATGATCAAGATGTTGCTCTTCATTCTGGGACCTGACTATCATATCATCCACATATACCTCTATCTCATGATGTATCATATCATGAAACAAAGCCACCATAGCACGCTGATATGTTGCCCCTGCATTCTTCAAACCAAATGGCATTACTTTATAGCAAAAGGTGCCCCACTGTGTAACAAATGTTGTCTTCTTCATATCTTCAGGTGCCATCTTGATCTGATTGTAACCAGAGAAACCATCCATAAAAGAGAATACCTTGTGCTGAGCAGTGTTGTCTACCAGAACATCAATATGAGGAAGTGGAAAGTCATCTTTGGGGCTGGCTTTGTTCAAATCCCTGTAGTCCACACACATACGTACCTTACCATCTTTCTTAGGTACCGGTACCACATTTGCAACCCACTGAGGATAAGAAGTCACAGCTAAGAACCCTGCATCAAACTGCTTCATTACCTCTGCTTTAATCTTCTCTGACATTTCAGGACGCATACGACGAACCTTCTGCTTCTTTGGACGACAATCTTCTTTCACTGTATCCAACCCTGGCATATCTTCATAGGACCAAGCAAAGATCTCCACATAGTCACGTAGCATCTGAATCAACCTGCTCTTGACACTATCCTCTAATTCAGCCCTTATCTTGACCTCTTTCCTGTTTTCTTCAGTTCCCAGATTCACAACTTCGACTGTCTCTTCATGTGGTTGTATAGCTTTCTCTTCTTGTTGTAACAACCTAGCAAGCTCTACAGGTACTTCACAATCGTCCTCATTTCCGTCTTCAGCTTGATAGATCGGATTCTCGAAATTATAATTGGCAATAGTAGAACTGTTATCAATAGGATCCAGAGTGGATGAGGATCTGCATTTTAGTGATGTGGGTGTGTGTAAGAACACATAGCTGATAAAACAAAAAGAAAAGAAAAGAAAGACAAGGAACACAATATTTACGAAAACGAAACGTCCACTGATTTTTATTGAATGAAGTATGCAAATGAAATGACAGCCCGTAACAAGCACACCATTGTGCCCCGGGTAAGGCACAAGGCTTGAGAGTTTAATTGTTCAAGAAATTACAAACTTAAAAGTAACAACACAGTAATAGTATTTACTCCTGACTAAAGGAGATAGGAATAACATCTTCAGCTTTCCAGTTATTGAGCCCAGCACCCACAGTAGGAAAAATCCAAGCATCCAGGTTGTAGTCTTCAACATAGTCACCCACAGCATTGATTTGATTCTTCATAATCCCCTGATTGGTGATACGAACAGCACGAGCACGACGAGCAGCCTTCTGGGACTCTTCATCCACCACAACTCTAGCATCTTCGAGGGAGGCCATTGTTGGAGGTACTCTGGTGACCACAGGAACTTTCTTGACAACAGGAGGAGCTTCATAATCATTAACAACCCAAGGAACCACTTCAAATGTCTGACACGGAGTTTCAACATATTCACCCTCCACTTCAAGATATTTAAAGGTGTTCACATGGCTAACAACATATCCTTCCTCTCCGTAGACAGTAACAACTTTTCCTTCCACCGGATATCTCAGCTTCTGATGTAATGTAGAGGTTACAGCACCTGCCCCATGGATCCAGGGAGGCCCAAGTAAACAAGAATATGACGGACGAATATCCATGACATAAAAGGTAGCATTGAAAACCTGAGAACCAACTTTTATTGGGAGATCAATTTCTCCATGCACCACCCTTCTCGAACCATCAAAAGCCTTCACCACTATATTACTGGGCTTCAGCACAGCATCTTTAGGACTCAGCTTATTCAGAACTTCTTTGGGCAACACATTCAGAGAGGAACCATTGTCAATAAATACATGTGACAGGGTAGTGCCCCTGCATTCAATTGAGATATGCAGAGCCCTGTTATGATCCCTCTTGGCAGGAGTCAAATCAGCATCAGAGAAACCTAACCCATTATCATAGGTCAAGTGTGCAACACAATTTTCACACTGGTCAACAAAAATTTCATTGGGTACATGAGCAGTCTTCAGAAATTTAATCAAGGCCTTGGCATGAGCCTCAGAACATAACAACAAAGACAGCATAGAAATCTTGGAGGGAGTATGCCCCAACTGATCAACAATGTCATAATCACTCTTGCGAATGATTTTCAATACTTCTTCCATCTGCTTAGAGAGATCATCAGCAACTGGCACATCAGTAGGTATAGGTTCAATAACAGGACCTTTGCACCGAGCATCAGTGGTGGAGGTAGCAGCTGGAGTAATTGCATTCTTGGTGGTAACTGGAGGAGAGAAGACTCTTCCGCTTCGTGTGATCTTACTAGATCCAGCAATGTTATCAACATCAACAGGCATATCAGCTAAGGGTTCCTGCTTGACACCATGGATATAAACATCAGACCCATAATGCCAAGGCATAGCTCTATCAGAAGTATACGGGATAGGACCAGGAGTGGTAATGACCATAGGAGCCACTCTAGCTTCAGCAACAATCTTCACATGGCCTTCAGCAGTAATCTTAATTGGACCCTTATGAGTGATTTTGATAGGTCCCTTAGAAGTAATCCTTACTGGCACTTTATCAACCATATCCACCTCTTCAATCTTCGCACGCTGAGTTATATGATCAACCATACTCTCTACGGAAGGTGGAGTCCTCTCAAACACTATGGTATATTTATCCATGAGACGTTGAATTCCATCTCTCAACCTCCAGCAACTATCCGGCTTATAGGTACAATATAGACAATCTTCACGACAACCTAGAAAGAACCCAGCTCTAACTAGCTTCTTCTTGATAACAGACAATGGTGTAGTCAGATCTGCAACTGAAGAAATATGTGAATCTTCTTCAATGGCATTGACAGTCTTCTCATGATTTGGCATGGGAGCAGTGATCACATTTGGAGTACCCGGAGGGTCAAACTCAATCTCTCCCGCATCAATCATATCTTGAATTTTGTTCTTCAGTACCCAGCAACTATTGGTATCATGTCCCTGACAATTCGAATGATATGCACATCGTGCATTGGGATTGTACCTGGGAGAGGTAACATTAGGATTCTGAGGAGCATCTTTCAGAGTGATAAGTTCAGCCTTCAACAAGTGTTGCAAGGCTTGGGCCATTGACATGTTGATCTTAGTGAACTGCCTTCTAGCCCTCTGTTGGTTGCCCTGTGGCTGCTCTGGTGTTGGAGGAGTTGGATTGGAGATATGAACTGCACTCACAGACTGATGCCTTCTATTACGATCAGGTTGACCATAAACAGCATTTGACTCTTTCTTCCCACTGGGAGGCTTCTTTGCAGCACCTGAGGAGGAAGCACCCACTTGAATCTTGCCACTCCTTATACCACTTTCTACGCGCTCTCTTGTCATTATCAACTCAGTGAAGCCAGATGATGAACTTCCAATGAGATGACTGTAAAAAGGACCATTCAACGTACACATGAACATATCAACTAACTCCCTGTCAGTTAGAGGGGGTTGCACTCTTCCAGCCAAGTCTCTCCACTTCTGAGCATACTCCTTGAAACTTTCTTTAGCACCCATGGACATGCTCTGAAGTTGCATGCGAGTAGGGGCTAAATCAGCATTGTATTGATACTGCTTATAGAAGGCTTCAGCGAGATCATTCCAATCCCGGATGTTGACACTTTCCAACTGGTAGTACCATTCCAATTGAGCTCCAGATAAGCTCTCTTGGAAGAAATGGATCCACAACTTTTTATCAGCAGTATGGGGTTGGATTCTCCTGACATAAGACCTCAGATGCAGCTTGGGACAAGAGACACCATCATAAACAACAAAAGTAGGAACCTTGAAACCAATGGGTATAACCACCCCAGATATCAAACTCAGATCCTCAAAATCCATCCCAGAAGATTTCTGTAATTCCATAGCATCCATTCTATCCACCAGCATCTTGAACTTGTCCTCATTAGGCTCATGATAGTAGTTAGCCTCAGAATCAGAGTCCCCCATTGTATTGTGGAGACTACCTCCCTCTTTCTCAGACTCTTCAGATTCATAATCTTCAACCTGTTCTTTGGTCTTGATAGGACCTCTGAACCTTCTTCCCATGTTGATCAAGCCACCTGACCTCCTAGTCTTCTTAGTCTTCTTGGCCAGCAGTGTCTTCAATTCATCCTGCCCCTTGGATAAGTTCAGGATCAGCTCTTGGAAATGTGCATTTTGTGCCTGGAGATCCTTAACTGTTTGTTCAAGAGCCATTGCTGAAATAAACAGCGAGAAGGTGAGAAACCTGTACACAAGAAACCTGTGATGCAATGATATGGAATGTGAATGTGTATGCAATGTTTTCAAGGACCGCAGGATTTAAATTTGCTTAAACAACCAAGAAGGTAAACTTTTATTAGTAATAAATTTGTTTTGCCTCTTGGGCTTACAGAAAATGAAATGTAATAAATACAAGAGATGGGGTTTTAAGTCTCCCATGGACGTTTCCTCTTTGTGTTGAGGTATGAGTTGAGATTCCGTTCCTCGTGAAGTTGCTTTGTTAGTTCCAGGATTCTTTCTTGGCTTGCTTTGTAATGAGCCTCGAAAGTATCCCTTTGCTCCTTCAACTGGATCCAGGATCTTTGTAAGTCTTCCATGTCAGTGGGCATGTCTGGGTGAAGGATGGTATAAGAAGTATCTCCTTCAGCAACAGGCTCCATAGTAACTGACAGGATGGCAGGATATGGCATCATAAGAGTCTGAGCACGAGATCGCACCCATCTGAGGTAAGCTTCCATAGGAATAATGTACTTGGGCTCCAGAATCTTGCTGTCAACCTTGTTCACTTTTCCCCATGCTCGTATGAACCTTTGACGGTAACCTTGAAGATCATTGTCGTAGTCAAACACAATACCCTGAATCAACATGTCATGAGGACCATCACTCCGAGCGTAACCAAACTGTCGTAGAGCTAAGGAAGGGTTGTAAGTAATGCCTCCTCTTATTCCTAGAAGTGGCACATTAGGAAACTCCCCACAACGGTCAATGATAATGACATTCTCCATAGATCTGGAGCACCAATGGATATCTGAATGAGAGAGTGACATGATCCTCTTGGACAACCTGAACCCTTGTTCATTCTTCATTACTGAACGAGGAAGGTGAGAAATAAACCACCTAGATAGCAAAGGTATGCAACACATAAAAGTTCCTCTTGCCCTTGTAGTACGAGTATGAAGAGAATGTAGGATGTCTCCAAGCAATGTAGGCACTGGATTGTGACTCAGGAATATGTTGATGGCATGAACATCTATGAACTGATCAGGATTGGGAAACAACACTAAACCATAAATCAGTAAGGCTAAGATCTCCTCAAAAGCATCATAGCTCATAGCCTTCAAGAACACTTGAGCCTTTTCTATCAACACCTTAGCAAGAATACCCTTGACTCCGCTTCTCGTTTCTAGAACAATGTCAAACTTCTTCAGATGTAGGGCTGCAGCAATAACCTCAGGTTTAGGCTCTTTTTCCAAGCCTGTGAATGGTTTCTGATCAAGGACAGGTATACCCAGAAGTTTAGAGAACTCTTCCATTGTAGGAACCAGCTGATAGTCGGGGAATGTGAAGCAATGGTGCTTAGGATCAAAGAACTGAAACAGGACACTCATCATGTCTTCATTGAACCCTGAGGTGACTAGATCCAGAAGGTGACCATGTCTCTTGATGAACTGGGAATGATCAGACACTTGAGAAACCAACTCTTTAAGCTTAGCAGGTATGCCCACAAAGTTGATCCTGATGGTGTTCCTACGAGTAGAAGCCATGACCTGCAACAAAGAACAAAGATAAATCCTTTGGTCCTTGAAATGGTTAGTGAAAATGCTATGCTTATAATGCATGATGATGCTATGATGTTATGCTCAATCACAAACATGTGGCATACACAAACAAGTCACACAATAGCCCTAGGTTTGAAGGCTTGCACGAGGTTTAAAGGTAAGTACCCTCCCCTGAAGTTTAGTTGGTTCATCCTGTCCTACAAAGTAACCAGGTTCTAAGGGATCTCAATATCATTGATCCTTCACAAGGGTGGTTGTTCAGTAGGCAACTTACTTGCCAACCAAAACCCTCCAAGTTTAGGATCTCAATGAGCGTAGTATCGAGTATCAACCAACTTCAGTCTTCACCAAAGCCGGTTATCTCACTACTTTCTAAAGGCCAAGATGGGATAACTAGGGTTCTAAAAGTTAGTTAGTGTATTGACAACATATGGCAGCCTCATATTACCCTCAACTTGACTTAAGGAACATAAGCATCAACCAAGAAGTCACACTAACTATGGCCACCAGATCAACCATATCGGTATACGCCGTACAGTTTCCTTGGTCTATTGCCATTTACCTAAGGTACACTAGATCCGGGTTAGGATCTTTCACACATAAGAGCACCCAACAAGATAAGTATAAAGCAAACAAGGCAAACAATTTTAAAGTGATCTAATTCCTAAGGGTACCCCTCTTTTATTAAATCCCCAGCAGAGTCGCCAGTTCTGTAACACGGTGGGAGAACTGACTTTAGTTATGTTGCGGATAGCAAGAGTCGCCACTGACTTTTATTTTATCCAAAGGAAAGGCATAAAAGAACAGGAAAGACCTTTTAAAATATTTTTGGGTCCGGGGGGTAGGTTATGTAAAGGGAAGGTGTTAGCACCCTTTACATCCATGGTTATCCATGGGCTCTTAGTTACTTAGCTCACTTTAAAATGTTTTTGAAATGTGAAGTGTGTGAATAGAAATTTTCTTAAGAGTTTTATAATGATCCATGTACGGATGCGTAAAAAAACCTTTGTTTTGAAAATTGTTTTAAAATGTGTGAAATGTTTGAAATGTTTTTGAAAAGTGAGCAAGTATCTAAGAGAACCTACCCTAAGTTTAAGTCTTTTCTGTTCTTGAATCCTTTAAATGGTAAGACTATCCCTATTATTAAGGAATAGGTAGTCATTACCTTGGATGTGAGGGACAAGTGAAGGGTCATCTGTTATTTAGGCAATTGTGAGGTGTATAAGCAATTTGAAGGGACTTATCATCTTTATTCGAAAGGGACAAGATCATTACGAAGGCAACATTCGAAAGGACTTGATCCTTTTATCTGTTAAAGGGACTAGATGATGTGAAATGAGGGACCTTTGCTTTATACACCCTACTTGACCTTTTTGTAATAGGCAACATGAGAGGTATCCTTAAGGAAGTGAGATGGCGATCAAAGATCGACTTACGTGTGTGAGTGTACAATTTAATATTTATCTTTAAATTTAATGAGCTAAATTAATTTTAAACATACAAACATGTTACACTCCCTATTTTACTAACCATAGCATAAAATAAATATTCAATATTACTATTAAAATATTACATCCAAGAGACAATTACATAATAATAATAATTAACAAATTAAATAAATAAGCAAAAATAAATAATAATAATATAATTGGCAAAATAAATAATAATAAGTAATTGGGTTAGTGAAATAATAATAATAATTCACAATATATAAATGGGGTTAGTAATAAATAAATATCATAGGAAAATAAACATAATTAATAATATTAACATAATAATTAAAAAAATCATTTTTTTATAAACAATTATTATTTAAGACTAATAAGAAAATATAAGCAATTATACTAATTATTATAAAGTTTTAAGTTATATGTAAATTATAAAAAATTTAATTAATTATAAACATATTATAAAAATAAATTATATTTACCAAAATTAAATTAACAAGTTTTAATTATTTTCAAGCATATATTGAAAATTATTTATATATAAGAATTAAATTATAAACAAACTATATAATATATATACATAATAAATTAAAAATTATAATAGAGTTAAATTTTAAATAAAAGAAAATTAGGGTTTGATTATTAAAACATTAAGATTTATTTATTATTAAAAATATAAACAAGAATTAAAATAAACAAATAACTAATATTTACAATTAGGGTTTGTTAGAAAATTAGGTTTTATGAAAATATTTTAGGTTTATAGTTTAATTAAAATTAATAATAATAATGATAAACAAGCAAAAGGAAATAATGGAGAAAAAGGAAAAAAAAAACTTACCTGGGCTGGGATTTGAACCCAGCCCCTCTGCTTTCACAAACTCCAGCCAACCAAGCTAACCACTGGGCCATGCGTGTGTAGGCATTAAGGAAATAACTCCATTAGGTTTTGTTGCTTCTCTTGTAAATAATCATAGCAAAAATAAAAACAACATAAAAGGGCCTGGGGGGATTCGAACCCAGGTCCCTTACACAACACACAAACGTTCTTTCCATCCAGCCGGGAGGGCGCTTCTGATAGTATAATGGCTATAATGAATTATATATTAAACCTGATGAATATCATGAAAAACAATTAAAAAAAACGGTGCCTCCAGGATTCGAACTCAGGTCTCACACCATGCTGCGTATATGTCAAAACCACCAGAGCACCTGCGCGTTTGTGATAATAATATAAAACAAATGAATAAAATATAAAGATAGAAATTTGAAATTATATTTCGCGCGCTGGACTTCTTCTTCTTCCCTCAGACCTGCGAATTCACCTGCAAATATTGCTAGGAATTTTCCTGCGATTTCAGCTTCGTAGGTTTTCCTATGTTCTTCAATCATCACAAAAACTGTAATTTTTTTCAAAATTAAACACACCAACATAATCACCACATCATTTACAACTTAACTATGTCATTGGAATTTATTTATATTAGCTAAATCATAAAACCCTAATATGGTGCTTGAAACCCTAATAATGGCATAACCCGATTCAGTCCATGAAACTCAAATTCAATTGTCCAGAAAGCTTCACCACATCAAAACAAATCAAATTAGAAGGTCAAAATCAACAAATAGCACACAAATTAATGAAATCGAAAACAAGTTATACATGACATAAAACCAATTCGGTTTGAGCAGTTTGAGGTATTTTAGATGATTATAATGATGCAAACATGTTCAGTGATAGTCCAGGAATGATTTGCCATCTTCAAATCACCTTCAAAGTTACAAATGTGGAGAATCCGAATTTGGAATTTTGATGAAATTTTGAAAACTTGAACTTACTCTTGGAGGCCATAATTTCGTGTCTTGTGCAAGGAGTTATGTTGTATACTTATAGTACAATAGAATTAGGTCAAAAGATTTGATTGTTGTATGAAGTTTTTGATTGAAAAAGATTAGAACTTAAAATTCAAATATTTGTAAATTCAACCTTTCTATTTCAAGCCAATCTTCATAATTCTTATATCAATTTGATCCAAATCATCTTTATGACTTTCTAGAAACAATATCCCATTTAAATATTTGACTTTTCTATTTTATTTTAATTTAAAATGATTTTAGATGAATAAAATCAAAATAAATAAAATAAAATAATAAAAAATCTGAATATTTGAGGGTTGGGTCGTGCATGAAGTGTTTGTATGGATTGGATCATCACATGGCAAGCCCATTTAGAAAAATTTGGTTTTAAACCTCCATTTTCTTCATAAACCAACCAAAAATTTCCCAACTTTGCAAGGGCACACATCCTTCAATTTTAATGCTATGAGGGTGTTCTTGGACATTTTGGAAATCTTGAAGAGTCCTCTAACCAACCCCATTGGTTTCATGTCCATATCATTTACCATTCTCAAGTTATGCCCTTTTGAAGTTGTTGACTTTTTGTTGACTTTCAAAAGGACCTATAATGTCTTAGCTCATACCTTTCAAATGAAGCATTTTTGGGCTTGGCTTGTGAGACACAAAGTTGTAGAGAATTCAATTTCCTTCAAAATGAGCTTTGTATGGAAAAAATGTGATGAAGCATGTGAAAGTTATGGCTGGTCAAAGTTCAGTTGACTTTTCCTGAGGAAACCCTAATTTAGAAACCTCTGATTCTTGATGATCTGAAATATCCTTGATGAATCATGATCAACCCTTGATCAAATGATGAATTTTACTTCATATACTTGATGTTGAAAAAAAATCATGAAGTTTTACTTTGGTTTGACCATAGTTGACCTCAGTTTGACTTTTTAACTGCTTTGACTGATTTTGACTTATCTGATCATTTGACTGAGCAAACCTTTGAGAAAAGTTCTGAAATTTGTCATGGGGATTCTTAAACACATATAAGATGTTATGAAGCTCACTTGAAGTCTTGGAAATCCATTTATCCTGATTAAAGTCAAAACCCTAGTTTTGGATGCACTGCTTAGGAGAATGCATTGTCTGAGGGAATTGTCAAATCTTTTGACTATTTGTGAACTTTGTGAATCTTGTGAACCTCATAAGATGTCTTGTGAATCTTGTGCACCTCATGGAAGGTCTTGTGAACCTTGTGAACCTCATAAAGTGTCTTGTAAACTTCATGAACCTCATGAAAGGTCTTGTGAACCTCATAAAGTGTCTTGTAAACTTCATGAACCTCATGAAAGGTCTTGTGAACCTTGTGAACCTTCTTAGCACACAAAGTCTTGTATTGTGAGGGCAAATTTTGGGGTGCAACAGGGTTGTGTAATGAGTGAGATTGAAGAAATGGATGGCCGGAGAAGATGACCGGAACACTGTTCCGGTCACCTGAAAATGTTTAGGGTTCAGATTAGGGTTCATGACTTAATTAGCGTAGTTTGAATGTGAGCCGTCCAGATGCGCGCGCAGGTCTTTCCCTCCACTCCCAGTTTGAATCTCAGCCTCAGGATGTGCTGACTTTCATTTTATATTATTTTTATTTCATTTAATTTCATTTCTTTTGTACATTTAATTTAAAATAGCAAAAAATGCTTAAAAATTCTGAAAATTTTTGTCAAACATTTCATTAATTTTCAGAACACAAAAATATTTTTATTTTTATTTTTTGCATTAAAAATTATTTTTAAATCATTTAAAAGTTTATTTTTAATTGATTAATGAAAATTAATTAATTAAAAATACTTTTAGGTATTTAAAAATCACAAAAAAAAATTCATGTAACCTTTTCAAACATTTAGAAACATTGTCCAACTCTCAAACCAAATTTCTTTTTTGATCTTGATGCCTTTTGATCATTTTCAATGGAATTAAATTCATTTCAAGGCATTATTTTGATTCAAACTTCAAAAATTCATTTCTGCCTAACCATTGAGAGTTGGACAATGATTCTTTTTGCATTGCATCTTGTATAGCATGTAGTTTATAGGATAAAATTGGCCTGAATTGATCTTGCATTTTCATTTTGTTTGGAATTTTTCTTGACAAGGTACCTTAAAACCCTAGCAATCTTTGAAAATTCATAACTCTCACTAGGTTAAGAGTTGGATCCCCTCCTTTGGGCAGTGAGTTTGTATAGGTCTAGGGTTCCTTTGAGTGCACTTTCAATTTTTTATCATGATGTTTGCTTCTGGTTTTGGATTTTTGCTTTGTATGTTGCATATAACCCTAATTCATGCCTTCCTTTGCATCCATCTTCCATTTGCTTGCATACCATGACTTGCCATGACATTTTGTGCATCCATTTGATTCATAAGACATCTTAGGACATATTAGAATCATATGTGATCATTGCATCTTTCATTTGCCATGTTGTATGTCATTTGCATTTCATATCTTTTCATGAACATCCATGGTTCTAAGCATGCTTCTCTTGCATCCATATGTTTGTATGATCATTCTCATGCCTTGCCTCATGTTTGCATCATCTCTTAGCATCATTAACATCATACTCATGCTTTTGGTTTTGGTTTGCATCATCACATTTCATCTCATTTGCACTGCATTTCACTTCTTTACTAACTTTCCAGGTGGTAAGTTGTTTGAGAAGTGAATTTGCCTTCATTTCTCACATTCTCTTTTCATCTCTTTCATACTTCCCTTGCTGCATTTTGTATATGTTCTAGAGTGAGCTTGCTCATTCATGTTCATCTCTTACTTTCTTTCTTCAAGCAACTTGACTTCTTAAGTGAAGTAAGTTGTTTTGCTTCTCTTTGCTCCTTTCATCTGCTTCCTGGTGGTTTCTCTGAAGATCTTTCTTGCAAACCTCATAAACCCTAGGAACAACCAAGCATGATAATAATTAGGGTTTGATTAGTCCCCCATTTAGCTTTTACCTTTGTGTCATCTTTGAGTCTTCTCTCCTCACCTCATAATCAGGGACTAAACCCTAAAGGCTTTAAGGCTTTGTGATTAAGCTTATGCCTGCATCCTTCTATTAGGATGGAGTGTATAACTTTAATCCTAAGTGTTAAACCCTTAATGTGTTTAACTCCTTTAATCAATTCACTTAATAATCATCAAGACATCAAGCTTGTAACTTGGGCCTTGCATTAGGGTTCTAATTCTTCCTTAATTGGTTAAGAAGGACTAACCCTAGTGTTAATGGACAAGTCCCCCTCAAGTTGTCTTACAAACCATAAAACTCACTTCTTCATATAATCATTAACTAAAATCCATCTAATAAAGGTTTTGTTTTGTCATGAGGTTAATCCCTAATCATGGATTAAGTTGAGGAGCTTTCCTCAGCTTAAACATTCTCATCTATTATCCTTCTATTGGGATGGTGTAATGAGTCTGTTTAATCCCTGATTATGGCTTAATCTCATTACTTAACACTAAACAAAAACAACAAAAACATCTAACTAATCACAAGTAGGTTAATGATCTTAATCCTACTTCATGGTGATTAAGTGTGAGAAGCTGACTTCACACTTAAGGTATTCTCATTACCCCTAATCAGAGGGAGGATGTGATGAGTTTACTAAATCCATTGGTTTAGGCTTAAGCTCATTAACTTATGACAAACTTTCAAAAAAGCAATAAAAGACTGAAAACACCAAAAACAAACAATAATCGTCTCCTTCGGGATTCTTTTCTCACCTCACTCACTCACAAACGAGAACTCGCTTCTTCCGTCTAATGCAAGACAGTTTGCACCTGAGCCAGACAGGTCATACACTTGAGCATAGGCAAGCAAGCAGTTCACAAGTCATTTCATCTTTCAGTCTCTTTGGGTCGAACTACAGTGTTCTGACTTCCTCATTGCACGAGAGGATACGTAGGCATAACTTAACAGTTATCGAACAAAAGTCTCTGTATATCCCCCCCTCTTTCAGCTTTATTCTTTAAGCCTCATAGTCTTGAACATTTCACTCTTGTTCTTACACCGACACTTCACTTGTACACTTCACACTTCTCTTACACTAACACTTGCATCCTTTCCCAGCTCTTTTACACACAGATTGCACTGACACTACCCCTTTAAAACACAAATCTTTTAAGCGTGGATCCCGTCGAGTACGGCGGACAATCTGGGTGCTAATACCTTCCCAGGTTGTAACCAACCCCCTTTCTCAGTCTCTCTGGTTCGCTACCGTCTTATCCATATCTTTCTAGGTTTATGCAGCATTACCTTTCCTTCGGGATAAAAATGCCTAGCTGGCGACTCTTTCTTTTCCCTTGAGTTCACTCCTGTGTGTTCTCATTCCTCTTTTCGCCGACCGTTCGTGTCTGTACCCCTCTTGACCCCGGTTGTCATTTTGGCGGGAGCGACACCATTAAGTAAGACTTAGGTACACTACCTATGCAAATCTTAAAGCAGAAAACTCATAAAAAACACTGGACAAACAATAAGTGTCTCTTCTTCGGGACTTCTCTTCTCACCACCTTCATTCTTTACGTGCGAACTCGCTCATACTTATCATTTTGCAAGAAGGTAACACACTCGTCATTCGAGCCTGCAACACCTGAGAATTGACATAGGCAGTTCAAGCCTTAAGACACAAGCAATCTTTTCCACCCCTAGTTAGGGGAACTACGACGACTCTGATCCTCATGGTCCAGATGAGGTACGTAGGCAGCGGGGTAGGGCCCGTTCGAGCACACTCTTTAATTTCCCTACATTTATTCTTTCCAGTTTCTTTTCCAGTTTCCTTTTCTTTTCTTGTTCCAGTTCTTTTGCAGCAGCTTTCATTTCTTACACCCTTTGAAACATTTTCTTTGCAAGCGTGGATCCCGTCGGGTACGATAGACGATCTGGGGTGCTAATACCTTCCCAGGTCGTAACCGACTCCTGAACCCAGTCTCTTTGGTTCGCAGGACCTGTGTCCTTCCTTTTCTTTTCTCCCAATTTTTGCATCATTACCATTCATGTTCTTTCGGGATAAAAATGCATGGCTGGCGACTCTACCTCTTTCCGCTCCACTTTCGCGTTTCTACTAGGATGGAAATCCAGGGAGCGACACTAACCTTTGAATAACTAGAACCAAACTAGGGAAAAACATAGCCTCCTCTTGGGCTTCATTCAAGGACCCTCAGGCCTCTTAAAGGTGCCTCCTATCAGGCTTAGATGTTACTCAGCCTTCTCAAACTCCTATTGGGCTTTGTTCAAGGACCCATGGGCCTCATATAGGTAACCTAGCCTACTCTTGGGCTTAAACACAAGGACCCTCTCAGGCTTCCTAAAATCATAGGAACATACTATAGAATAAAAAACATACAATAGTTTCCCTCTCCCCGATGGATGACCAATCTAGCCTCCTCTTGGGCTTTGTACAATTGAATCCCCCTGGACAAAGAAATTTCTGATGACCACATTTTATAAATTTCAAACAAAAACACTATTCATATAAAGTCATTCTACCAACAATTTTCAGCCTCCCATCTTAGGTTTCATATAAGATACAAAAAATCAAGAGTCAGTCTCTCACAAATAAGCTTCACACATGGGCTTCCAAATTACGACACAGATAAAACTCTCCCACAAAGTCAATTTTCTTTGTTTAGCTTCAACCTTGGGCTTCAATCAAGGCACATATAGTCAAACACTATACAGTTACTCAAAATTAGTCATAATCTTGGACTTTAACTAAGCTAATTCTTTCATTACGGTCATAGTCTTGGACTTTAAATAAGCTAACACCAGTAATCTTGGAATTTAACTAAGCTAACAACATTCAATAGAGTCATAGTCTTGGACTTTAACTAAGCTAGTTTCCCATAATACAATCATAGTCCCAGACTCTTACTAAGCTAAACATCCAACATTTATTGAGCTATGCAAATCAAGATAACCTATTCAGTTGTCCTGAGTTATGTAATTCAGCTAAACAATTCAGCCCTTCTTGAGTTATGCAATTCAGGGTACCCATTCAGCCTTTCTTGAGCTATGAAAATCGAGATACCATTCATCTTATGCTTTGATTTATGCAATTCAAGCAAGCAACCAACCAACCAATTACAAACAACTTCCCTTTTCAGCTTCAATCTCGGGCTTTGATCAGGAAACAAACAAACTTTTCAGCTTCAATCTTGGGCTTTGATCAAGACACAAATACAAACTTTTGAGCATCATCATCCTGTGATTTAATCAGGATACAAATCGATCTTTCCTCCTAGCTCTAGCCTTTTAGGAGGAACTACGATGCTCTGATCATTCAATTCTCTTTTTGGGGGTACGTAGGCAAAAGGTCGTAAGATATTTGCGAGCACACTAAACAGAAACAACAATTAGGTTTATAAACCTAAGAAAAACATCAGAAAATTATGATGATACAGAAACACGAAAACATCAACATTATCGTATCAACTAACATTTATTTCATACCAGACCCATATCAAAGAAACCCTCATCAATATCTAAAAGAATAAATTTTGCAGTAATCCAAAGGTGAAATAATCTAAAGAAGAACCCAAAACCATGTGGGTATCTATTAAATAATAGTATGCAAAGTGGGGTGAGTTTAAGATATCGTTTCCCTTCTATAACCAGCTTCACCAGGAAAAAAATAAGAAATAAGAAAGTAGTAAAAATGCGATAGTGATTAAACACCACAAAAATCGAGCTACACATTGGTGGCTTCCGATATACTTAGATGAGAATACTCTTTGAATCATCATGACCAATTGAAATCCAACAAGGCACCCAAGATGTGATGTCCTATCATTGGACATAGACTTAGTGCAAATGCATCGCCTACAAAGCGGATACGGTCAGGTACCTTCACATAATCATGAACGTTGAAGAATATGCTCCGAGAACAGTCAAGGATGTTACCTCGTGTGAGCAGCTCTCCAAAATCAGTTAGACCTAGGAGAAACTCAACTATCTTTGGGACGTCATTCAATCAACATGGTGCAAGGTTGCCCAGGACAATATGCAGTCTACGGTATCAAGTACATCAAAACATCATTGGTCAAGTTTCATAAAACCTTGAACGGACTCAACTACTTTGGTCCAGATCATCATGACCACTCATTTTTATGAAGTTTCATAGAAGCATACATGGTTGTATCCTTATCCAAGACGATATTCAAGGACTTTTAGACCGCATGACAATTATAGTCTTCAACGAAAGAGAACCCATTGATTATGGAGCTATTGAAGATGTTAACACTATAATCCCTTTATTGGAAGAGCCAGAATGCTAGGAGATCCCCTTTGAAAATGGAAAGATTTCCAAGCTTGAACCGATTTAGGTTACTTATGAGAATTGACAAACTCAGCTATCCCCTTTGGCCATCTACTTACCAGTCCCAGTGACTTACGCATAAGAGAAAACCATTATGTACAAATATGATGCCACAATAATAGAAGATGGAAAGGAAGTTTTGTTTCCATCTATAACACCCCAAAATTTGCCCTATTATTTATCACCGATTTCAAGTAGCTTATGCTTCTCTTCCATGTAATCCTTCATATTTGTCCATACATTGCATTATAGAAAGCATAGATCATTGGTCGAGGTGCGGGCATGTGATCAAGGGTTATTTTTCAATCATCGGGTCTCAGAAATAAAATAATCTCAGAAAATATGACCAAGACCAGATGTCCAAGGTTTCCCACCAAAAAGAAGCAAAATTCAAGTTTTAGTTGAAGTAATCGGTTACCTCATAGGTAGTAACCGGTTACCTGTTGAAATTTGAAGGAAAAATGCACGTTTTTGTACTGGTAACCGGTTACTTCGTATAGAATTGCAAAAATTAAAAAATGAGTTGGTTGCTTCCATTACTTCTCCATTTTCACTTTGCCTTGTATTTCCACCAAATTCTAGAACATTCCACACCCTTCCAAAGGAATATTCCCATAATATACCAAGGAATATTCCATGGACTATTTTGGGAATATTCCCAACCAACCCTTAGCTTAGGATCCAGGCCTAGTGTCCAAACCTCGCACCTAACCTAAACCTAACTCCAAAGCTAACCCCTATATAAACCTTGTTCATCAAGCCAAAAAGGGATTAGTCACATTTCACAAATTTCATCATTCTCACAATCTCAATTCTCTCATTTCTCTCCATTTTCCAAACTCACACCAAAGCTTCATCATCAAGATTCTTCAAGTTTTGCATTGAAACTTGAAGAAACGGAAGCTAAGCCTCCATCATTTTCATCAATTCAGCGGATTATCGAAGAAGTTGCTACGGTTGTGGTGTTTATTTCACCATTAGGAAGTGTTTCGGATAATTCTCACCAATTGCATTTATTTTGCGCATTCGTGGATCAAAGCTTCCGATCCTTGGTTTTCTCTACTTTCACATATTGCTCGACATCCCAACAATTGCCAAAGCAAGCCTCCGCTTTGTAGGTTGGTGAATTCGTAATCACTTCTCGTTTTAACATTTCTCTTCATCTCGCTTCACGCATTCTTCACGGATTCTTTCTTTTTGGTACTTTGGTCGGTTGGATCATAGGAGCTAGAATTGTAGTGTGTCCGTAGTGTTAATAGGTGTTAGAATGTTGCATTTAGGTCTGATTTTTCTGCTAGGTTGATAAGAATTAGAACATAACTTATTTGAATAAGTTGCTACTGGTTTTTGCATGAAAATGCAGAATTTTTTTTATTCTGGTTGCAGAGTAACCGGTTACCTCATAGGTAGTAACCAGTTACCTGTGTTAAAATAGCATAAAATCCCAGTTTTTGAACTAGTAATCGGTTACTTCATAGGTAGTAACCGGTTACCACTGAACCGGAATGAAAAATTCTTGCTTTTTCTTGCATTTTTTATATCCGTTCCCCCTCCAATCATCATGGATATTTAGGATATGATTTTAGGGAGTTTTAGGAGCTTTTTAGGAACAGGTGTGTATAGTTTTGATAACTTTCGACATGCTTTTCGTTAGGTTCTGATTTTTGGCATAAATGTTGAATATGTGTTCATAACATGTTGTGATTGTTGTTTGTATGATTTAGCATCATCAATAGCATGTGAATATGTGTTTATAGTTCTGTTTTGCATTGCATTTGCGATCCACTCATGTTTCGGCCGATTGTGCGCGTAAATGGAAATGTTGCGTATTGTTTAAAATCGCTCAATTCACATAGTTTGCATCTATTGTTGATCGTTTATGTGTTGCATTCCATTGTTTATGATTCATTTCAAGTTGTTTCATTAAGATGCATGATCGTTGCATTCATTATTTGCATTAAAACTTCATTTTTTTCATTTAAAAACAATTGAAAATCTGCCATATTTCACTGCTGCATTTTGAAACAGAAGTTGTAAAAGACGTGTTGCATTATTCAGCTTTTGGTCTTTCTACACCCATTTTCATGTTGTTTGGTAGCTGTAAAAGGTTGGTTGCATTGCTACTTGTATTTAGTTGCTGATTGTGTACTAGAGAGCTGTAATAACTGCTAAATTTAGGCTTCACTTAGCTTTTAAGTGTCATTTGAATTAGGATTGAGTCTAGTTTAGGTCATAGTTGTGATAGGACATGTTTGATACTTGTCGCTCCCTGGATTTTCATCCTGGTACAAACGCGAAAGTGGCGAGGAAAAGGTTAGAGTCGCCAGCCATACATTTTTATCCCGAAGGAACAAGAATGGTAATGCTGCACAAACCAGAGAAAAGAAAAGAAAGGACACAGGTCCTGCGAACCAAAGAGACTGGGTTCGGGAGTCAGTTAAGACCTGGGAAGTTATTAGCACCCCAGATCGTCCTCCGTACCCGACGGGATCCACACTTGCAAAGGAACTGTTTCATAGGGTGAAAGAATGAAGGCTGCTGCAAAAAGAAAGAACTAAAACTGGAAAAGGAACTGAGAAAGAAAACAAAGAGGAAAAATGTAGGGAAAATAAGGATTGTGCTCGAACAGGCCCTACCCTGCTGCCTACGTACCTCACTGGACATGAGGATCAGAGTCGCCGTAGTTCCCCTAACTAGGGGTGGAAAAGATTGCTTGTGTGTTAAGGCTTGAACTGCCTATGTCAATGCTCAGGCGTTGCAGGCTCAAACGACGAGTGCGTTACCGTCTTGCAAAGTGATAAGTAGTAGCAAGTTCGTACGTAAGGAGTGAGGGTGGTGAGAAGAGAAATCCCGAAGGAGACGCTTATTGTATGTCCAGTGTTTTTTATGAGTTTTTTTATGAGTGTGGCACAAGGAAGTGAAAGTAAATCCTTTTCTAAGGAACATGTCCTTATTACCACATCCCAAAATAGAATGAGTAACAAGTCCATCAAGAATGTAGAAGATCCCCAAACTTGTTTCCTAAGATTAGGATTTAAATTCAGTAACTTGTTTGTATTATTAAGTGTTTTTGTAGATTAAAGTGAAGAAGTATTTTTTAGATTTTCTTTGAGAGGATGACAAAAGGGAAAGGTCACCTCAACTATTATTAATGTTTTTTAGGTTTTTGTTTTGAGATGAGAAGAGAGAGAGAGAACCACAAAGGATCTAAAGGTAAAACAACTAAGGGGGAAAGACTACTCCTAATATTAACATGCATAGATAAGCCTAGGTTAGTGAGGTTTGAACCATCCTAAAGAAGAATAAGGAAAGGGGAAAAAAGAACTGAAGAAAGGATGGCATAAGCACATCTCAAACATGATAAGAAAGCATAAAAATAAATGGAAGAAGAAGTTGAGATGTGGAAGAAATAAGTGTGCAAGTGAATAAAGAGCATCAAGTATGAGAGAAGAATGCAACAAAAAGTAATCGAACAATGCACAAACAGAGCCTACACCAGTAGGACTTCCAGATGCAGTAGCATGCTCATAGCATAGCATTAGGACTAGAATGAGGTTCGAAGAATAATAATTTCAGTGGTACCTAACGGAGAAGGAACGTTTCCTCTTCAATACGCGCAAGAGAAACTCAGAAAGAAATATCAAGTCCAAAACGGATTCAACAGTCAAGCACAAGTGTCCATCATCAGGGTAAGCATCCACATTTCAAGCGATCAACAAAGGGGATCCGACTTAATATCAAGAATTGGTCCAAACGGTATCAAAGCATAAATGCAGTTTGTACCCAAAGATCTCGTCAGTCCAAAATAATCGATCCCAAGGTTGTCACCAAGTTACATCCTCCATTATCAAAATCAAGAAAGAAGCCTACAAAATATAAAACACAATGCTAAAACCAAAATTAAACACAATTATATTAAACCAAATTAATTAATTGAAACTAAAATCAAAGCTATATTTATATTATATATCAAAGCTAACAAGGTTATATCAAATCTTTAATTAAACAAATTAACAATTAATTAAATAGAACTTAAACAAAACTAATAGAAGGATTTGAAACTAATTACAAGTAATAACAAAATAAAAGAGAAGACTAATATGAGATTAAGATGAAAATGAAAACAAATTAAAAAAGAAAATAAAAAAGAAAAGAAAAGAAAGAAACAGGGGAAGTGTGTGTCGCTGGATGTGGTGGGGGGACAAGCAATTCGCTTGGGCTTCATTCTTTAAGCTCGCCAGTTTTCTTATCCAGTTCCCAGGGAGGGTGTGCGCTGAACTGGAGGGTATGAACAACACAAATCCAATGGGCTTAGGGTTTGTTCAAGTCCAACTCAAACAATTTCATCTCTTCTAAAAAAAGAAAAAGAAATACAAAAACAACACATATAAAAGTTAGTCTGAATAGAATAAAATAAAACCAAAACAAGCATCAACAAGACGGTTGCAGCAGAGCAAAAAAAACAAAAATCAAAAGTCAAAACAAGGTGACGCCACGATCTCCTTTCTCTCAGAACAAAAACGACACCGACATCATATCCCTTTCTCAGTTTCAATTGTAACACCGCCGACGGATCCATCCTTCTCAATCTCATTCGCCGTGGATCTCGTGAATCGCTTCCAATTCTTCCGTGTTTCAAATTCAAAATCGGTTTGTCTCACTCTTCCGGTTTCGTCTCCCTCCAACAAAGCATATCATCTGCGACTTCGTCTCTTCTCTCAAATCGACGGTGATGAATCTCACTGCGTCAGAAAACTCCATCAACAACATGCTTCTTCTATACTTCAAGCATCGTCGGTCTCCTTCAAGTTGCTGAGAGCGAATACATGACAGTTTCATCTTTTTTTTTTCTCTGTTTGTTGCTGTTGTTGTTTGGAAGTGAAGGTGATGGTGGTTTGTGCGATTATGGAGATTTGAAAGGGAGGAAGATTTATGAGTTAAACGGATATGGTTTTGCAGTTTGAAGGTTGTGAATGCTTACTGCATTTTGATTGATTAATGGAGAATATGGTTTTAAGAAATGGAGAGGTTGAGGGTTGATGATTATGCTTGGTTGTTAGTTGAAAGAGTGTTGAATGCTTTGTTTTGTGATTTTCGATTTGCAGGTTTTTGAAGGTTTTTAGTAGAGGTTGAGAAGAGGAAATGATTTGTGTTTATTGGAGAGCAAAGTTGAAGAAGAAGATTATGGAGGATGAATGGAAGCGGAGAGTGAAAGGTTGTTTTGAGTGTTTTGTTCAAGAGTATTGGGGAAGAGGAATGGATTTTAAGAGATAATGAAATGGTTAGAGAGATGAGAGGGTAGAGATGAGAGTGAGGAATGAATTGAGTGAAAGCTTCGTGGGTTATGCGAAAAGTGTTTTAGTGAAGAAATTGATGAGGCGAAACACATGCTTTCAATGATGGATGTGTGATATCATTCTTCTGTCAAGTGAGAAATGTGTGAATCATCTTATGGTGTTGGCGTGAAAATAATGTGTATTGTGGTGGAGTGAAAATGATGCTGAAGTATGTGCACAAGGCGTGACCAAAAGGGGTGGAAGAACCTACAGATTTGTTGCAAGCCTCAGTACATGTGAGACCCTCATGATATGTGAAATTTTATGTGAGGTCCTCTGAATTCTTCTCTTTGCTGCGAGTTTTACCAACACTTGCATCTTTTTGAAGCAAAAAACATTATTTGTGGATGTAAATAGATAGGAGTTAGTGTAATGGGCCTATGTGGATATTGGTATTGATAATGGACTTATAAAAGAAAATATGGTTTAAAACAAATGGTTTTAGAAAAAAAATGAATACTGAATTTAATTTGGATAGTAGAAATATGGAAATTTTGAATAAAGGAAAAATAAAATGGATGTGAAATGGATGGTAAAAATTGAATAATAAATAGAAATAGAAATAAAATAAAATAAAATTAGGAAAATGGAACTGAATGGGGAATCAACTGAAAAAAGAAAAGGATAAATGTGAAAATGGCTAAAAATTGTGAAAATGAACAGATGTTCAGAAAAATGGATTAGGAGATAAGAATTTGAACACACTGATCATGGACATGGATATGAAGCGATGATTTCTTTTATTTTCAGTCCAAAACCTATCTTAACCTTTTCACAAGCCTCTGATTAAACAGACATAACTATTACCAGGCACCTCGCCACTGGAACGACAACCACCTGAATCAAATTGAATCCTGCCTTGATTATTAAACTTTGAAAAGGCAACCACTGAAATGACTAATTTGTACATGAAGGAAACTCCTGATAGTTTGACCAAGATTAGGTCAAACATCCACTTGAATTGGATCGCGACTGAACAAACGCGCTTGAACCACAACCAAAACATTTTTTGAGAATGGAATTGCTTGAGATGCTGAGAGGAGAATAGTAGCCTTGTAACTTGGTGATGAAAAAAATATCCTGATGATGGGCCAGATGCGCCAGTGAATATTCATTAAGAATGAAATCCTTGATCAGGGAAATAAACCCTAATTTGGTAACAAAAGCAATAAGAGAATGATGTCATTGATGTCGCATAATCAAAACCTTGAATTCCTCAAATAATTTGCAAATAAAGTGTGAAACCCTAATTCTTCAGATGACATTGATCCCATGCCTCAGGAGCTTATGCAAATGATATGACCTAATGATAATGCGAATGAATGCAAAACGAAAAGCAGAAAAAGATAGAAAACCAGAGGGAAAATTTTGGGGTGTTATAGTACTTGATTACCTCTTTCCTTTTATCACTTTGGATTTATTTTACTAACCTTTGTTTTATAGGTGGGTTATGGTAAGCCATGTGTGTGGGAGGATATCCTACATACACCTTCTTCCTTATCCTTTTACATTTCAACTTGTGTTTGCGATAAGCATTGAATGCTTCTTCGACATTTCACTTTGTTCATTCCCCTTGGAGTTGAACTCATCTTCAATTCATTGAAGTGGGTTGTAACTTGCTTCCTTTTCCTTCATTAGGATTAGAAAACCACACTAACCATATGACATCCCTTGAATAAACAACTTAGGGTGAGTCTTAGTTTCCCCTAGTTTTGTCCTTTTTTTTTCGATTTAAGTCCTCTCTCTCATCTCAAAATAAAAATAAAATACCTAATAAAGGTCGAGCTTTCTCGTGCTCTAGGAGACTTTGTCGTGGGGTATTTGCATGCATTCCATCTCGGGATAAGGTGTAGGATATCTATCATGATGAACAAGTCTTAGCATGAGGATGTCTCACAAAAAACAAAGTCAAAAACACTTCTCATAAAAGACAGTAAAACAAATAAAAAGCGTCTTTCCTGCGAGAATTCTCTTCTCATCTCACTCACTCATAACGCGAACTCGCTATGACTTACCTCTTTGCAAGACGGTAACGCACTCGTACCAGACGAGCCTACAACACCTGAGCATAGGCATAAGCAGTTCAGTTCATAAAAAACACAAACAAAGTTTCCGCCTTAGTTAGGAGAACTACGTCGACTTTGATTCTCATTTTCCATGAGATACGTAGGCAAAGGGGTGGGGCCCATTCGAGCATATTATTTATTTTCCCTACATTTTTTCTTTTCATTCTCTTTTTCCAATTCTCTTTCTCTTTTCCAGTTCCAGTAGCGGTTTTATTCAACAGCACTTTATTTCTTAGCCTCTGAAATAGACTAACAAGCATGGATCCCGTCATGTACGACGGATGATCTGGGGTGCTAATACCTTCCCAGTTTGTAACCGACTCCCTAACCCAGTTCTTTGGATCATAAGACCATGTCCTTTCCTTTTTTCTTTGGTTTGTGCAACATTACCTTTCCCTTTCATTAGAGATAAAAATGCATGCCTGGAGACTCTATCTTTTCCGCACCAATTTCGCGTTTGTACTAGGATGAAAATCCCGGGAGCGACAGCTGGCGACTCTGCTGGGAAAGCAAATCCAGAATCTTTGTTTTCCCCTTTAAGGGTCAATCCTAGCGCTTGTCTATTTTTGTTTCTTTGGGTGTTTAGCATTTTATTGTTGTGTGCTTTAGTTTATATTTACTGCTTTATTTACAACTTTTATTTATAGCTTTATTTATCGCTTTAAGTATTTTATTTTCCATGCATCATATATATACTGGATTGTCTGGACTCTGCTAGTTTTCTTTGGCGAGATGGGGTTACTGAGTGACGGGTTCAATAGCAAGGCTCGAGTGCACCCTAGACTTTATCATGGATAGACATTGTACTTCCATGGTATCTCACCATGATGAGTGGCGGTGTGTTCCACACCTAGAGTGCGACCATCTTGGAACTATTTTGTGTGGGTATTTCCTCCACTTCAGGGTAAGACCTCGATAGTTATGTGCATATGGGGACCAATCATTGAGGACCTTAGTGGAAACAACCCTCTCTAGTGATGACAGTGGCAGACCACATTTGTTTGCAAACCCACTTGCATTCGAGGGCTCACTAGGAACTCGCATAGGATGGTCTGGTTCTCTCATAGGAACCCAGTTAAAGCAAATTGTTCGTATGACGATAGTAATGTATCCCAAGGGTTGAATGTACTATTGTTTCTCGATTCATTGCTTGAACCTGGGAACTTATGAGGGATGCTTATTTTTCCCTGACTCAACTGAGACCTCCCTGAGTAGTACATAATGCTAAACCGATTCCCTGATATGGTTATTACGCCATTTCTCGGAAATTGTGAATGTATTATTGCTATTCGACTTTGAGAGTCCGTGATATTGACCCAACGTAGCACACCTGTGAAAATGGGAGGGGTTTACAGGAACCTTAAACTTCCAACATAATCGCTTTGCTAGTGTTACTTTGTGATATGATCTAGTTCTATATGGTTTTTGGTTGTGAATTCTGGAATTTCTGCACAGAGATAATGTTATTGTGACTCTTCACCGACACTTAGTTATCCGGTCAACACCAACACAGACATGTCCCTGAACACATGCCTTGCATTGCATAACATCATGACATCATTAATCATTTGTGTTCTTTTTCATTCTCAGGGTTGCATACTGTTCCTAATTTCGACCAGGAATGGAAGACTTTAGGATGAAGAATATCCATTATAAGTTCTTTGACACTAAGATAGAGATGATAAACAAGATGGTGTCTCTGATCACTCCATATCATTTTGAAGATTTCCATAAGGCTTATAGGGGTATTCTCAATATGGTGGTAGACCTGGACAGTTATGAGAGGAGCGTTATTCATACACTGCTACAGTATTACAACCCTCGACTCAGATGCCTTACATTTCATGACTTCCAGTTGGGTCCTCTATTGGAGGAGTATGCTTTGATCCTAGGGGTTCCTCTTCAGGATCAGGTTCCTTTCAATTCAGAGATGGCTAACCCTACACCTGCTGACATTGCTGAAGCTCTTTATTTGAGCCCATCTGTTGTATCTGCAAATCTGAATACTACCAAAGGGGGAATGTCTGGTTTTTCTTTGGAATTCTTAGTGAAGAAGGCCGAAGAGCTTTCCGCAGAAGATCACTGGAGTTCTATTTGTTCTATCCTGGCCCTCTCTATCTATGGGATCATTCTATTTGCGGATATCGACAAGTTTGTAGACATGAAAGATATTCATCTCGTTATGTTGAAGAATATAATTCTTACTCTCCTGGGAGACCTCTATTATTTAGTGCACTATAAGAATGAGAATAAGCGAGGAGGTTTGGTGTGATGATGTGCTCCTTTGTTTTACAAGTGGTTAATGAGATACTTGCCGAGTACTGAAGCCTTCACTCATCCTAGCCTGATCAGGGCCCAGAGGTTGAGCATGTTATCTACCAAAGGCATCAACTAGTTTACCATGAGATTCAAAGGAAGGAACTTCATCACTAGTTGTGGGAGGTACCCCAATGTGCCACTTCTAGGATTAATCGGGGGCATCAATTACAACCTGATTCTCTTTAGAAGACAATTGGGATACGCGCTTAAAGATATTCTTGAGGAATCAGAATTAGCTCAGACCTTTTACTTCTCGGTAAAGGACAACCTTCCATTGGTTAGGAACGTTGCGGTTCTTGGAAGCTCATCTGAAGGAAAGGAATAACATGCTTGGGCAGAAGCAATAATCAGACGTTTCCCCGAGTATGACGCATGGTTAAAGGAGAAAGCTCAGGTGGTCTTGTTACCCTTTTCAACGTCGGCCCCACTTGCAGTAGTGGAACCTAAGACTATCGTGCCTTTGGAAGAATACCAAAAGCTGGAAGCTTTAGTTCAGCAACTCAAGGCAAAGATCCTGGCAGCCCACAGTTCCTATCAAAGGATGGTGACCCTTAATCAGAAGTTAGAGAAAAGGGTTCAGAAAGCTGAAGAGATGGTGAAAGTCAAGAAGATGGACTTTGAAGAAAGAGAGCGTTATTTCAAGAAAAAAGGTTTGGCTGAAATCCACAAAGCAAATCAATGCTGAAAGGACAAGAAGTCTCTAGATGAAGCCAACGAAAAAATAACTCTTTGGCAGGAAAAATGGGAGGCCAACTTGAAGAAGCAGATGGAAGTGGAAGCTGAGTACGCAAAAGATTGAAGATCTTCAAGAGAAATTGTGTGAGTAGAAAGAGAAGCTCCAACTAGCCCACGAACATCATAGAGACCACATTCAGAAGATAGCTCAAGAGCAACAGGGGATTGAGGATGTTCAGAAGGAGGTAGAAGGACTAAGAGTTTGTGTAGAGGTCAAAAAGGCTAGGTATGAGCCGATTCCTAGCAGGGAAAACGAAGAGCTCTTCCTACAACAGATTAGTGAACTCCATGCTTCCTTCGATCAGAGGGATTTGTTCATACAAAATTTGCTTGAATACCCAAACCATTCGGATATCCCTCACTTATTCCAGGTGGTCAAGCACCTTAGCTGGAGGCTGAAGGATGTTGAGCTACATAGGGTTCAGTTTCCCTTGTTTGTAGCGGATTACCCACAGGATTGTTGTGGTATTCTTTGTTGCTTTGACTATTTTTCCTTACTGTAAAAATTGGCACCCTTCGGGGAAATTTGTTGACTTCACTTCATGCTATTGGATGCGTTTCAAATTCCTGAGTATTATCTTTACACTGACACGTGTTCCAAGCACTGGTTCACCCCAAGTCATCTCATCTGAAACTCTGCAGGATTATCCTCTTCCCCAAAGTCAAATTTCTCACGTGCCATCTGAATTTTCTTATTCTTGAATACCAGAATGGGGACGTAAATAACCTTGAAAATGAAAGAACACAACATTTGCATGCTTTCATATCATCTTTGTATTTTTTTTCTTTGCAGGTTATCCGGGTTCCCTAATTTAACTGTTTATTTAGGAGGAAGTGCAAATCATCATCTTCACCGGTATGTCACCTGTCGTAACCAAATAAATGTTATGGACACTGTTCAAACTGAGTAGACTGAACTCTGTACGTGCATTAATGAGTTCGTGAACATGATGCAGGGGGTCGCCCTAGGGAAACAAGACTTGAGGCATGTTGTCCAGAGGCTTGATCAACCGCAGGTTGACCCTCCGGTCGTCAGAGTTACTTTGGATACATAAGGTAACATAGTTAATGCCACTGCTATTCCAACCAGAGTCGGTGGGCCTCCTACTCCGAAGGATATTCCTATTCTGATTCATAATGTGGAGGATCATCAGGCTGACCAGTTCTCTTTGCTGAACGAGGATTTGGGATTCGGTAATGGGGGGAAATCATCATGACTTTCAGATGCTAGCGGAGAAGGTCAGAGCTCTTGAATGCAGAGATACCCTGGGTATTGATGTTTCTGACATGGGATTGGTACAAGGTTTGATCATCCTACCGAAGTTCAAGGTCCATGGGTTTGACAAATACAATATGAGCTCTTGTCCCAAGACTCATCTTCAGGCATACTATCGCAAGATAGTTGCCTATACCAAAGACGAAAAACTCTGGATGCACTTCTTCCAAGACAACCTGTCTGGAGGTTCTCTTGAATGGTATATGAAGTTAGAACAGACTGATGTGCGCAACTAGAAGGAACTAGGAGAGGCATTCCTCAAGCAGTATCAATGCAATATCGACATGGCTCCGTGCATAACTCAGTTGTAGAGCTTGTCCCATATAAATTCTGAGTGTTTCAAAGAGTATGCATTGAGGTGGTGTGAGTTGGCTGCGAGAGTACAACCACCCCTGCACGAAAGAGAAATGGTTGATCTGTTCATGGATACCCTTCTAGGGAATTTCATGGAACGATTATCAGGGTGTTCTTCAAGCGAATTTTCTGATATCATTTTGACCGGCGAACAGGTTGAAAATTGGATGAAATAGGGAAAGATCCAGAATGGTGGAGCTTCTACTTCGGGGACCAAAAAGCCATTTGCAAAACAAAGAGAAGGAGAAACTAGGGCAGTGTACTCGTAGAGAAAGAAAGGAAATCAGGGTACTTATTATAAATCTGTATCTATCGCCATCACTACTTCCACCAATCAACAACAACAGTAACCACCGCGGCAACGTCAACAAAATTATCAGCATCAAAGAGCTTCTAGATCATATTATCCGCCTAGGCCAAGAGATAGACAATTTGAAACGCCACTAATGTCATATTCACAACTGTTTCAGAATCACCTTCAGCTACAAATGATTCAGCTGAGAACTTTACAACTTCCAAAACCGGGACAGATCCCCGAAGGGTATGATGCTAATGCCCACTATGAGTTTCATTCTGGAGCACCGGATCATACTGTGGAGAATTACAAAGCCTTCAAACACCTGGTCCAGGATATGTTGGACTTAAAGGCGATCAAATTTGCTCCTACTCCATATGTATGGAAAAATCCCATGCCTTCGCATGGAAGAACCTTGGGGGATATAGATGACAGTGACAATTTGAATCTGGTTTATGATGTCAATGCCTTGAAGACTCCACTACTAGCAGTAAAGGGATGTTTAGCAAAGAAAGGTCTCATCCCAGGCTGTGGGGAGGTTTACCCAGAATGCGAAGAATCTACCGATGGATATGATAGGTTGAGATCAGGGATCAGAAAATGATTAATGACAGAAGTATCCAGTTTTACCGGGTTGGGAATGAAGAGGAAGTTTCCACGGTCACTATCGGTTATACCCCTGTCGAAATTCCGACGCCAGCAAAGGCGTTCACCACACCAGGGCCTATTCCGTATCAAAGTGAGAAAGCTATCCCATACCATTATGAGGCAGAGGTTTATTGTAATGGCCAGAAACAAGATGTAATCGCCTCTAACATAGTTCCACAGCGGGTCGAAAATGTGGGATTCGTTGGATTCACGAGGAGTGTAAGATTGTTCGCACCTCAGACCTTGAGTAACAACGTAGTACCACCTAATGATAGTGCGTAATCCCAGGCTAAGGCCAAGGGCAAGCAAGTTGTAACAAATGATGTTCATGTTCCAGATCCGGACACTACCTTTGACAAGGAAGCCGAGGAATTTTGAGGATCATAAAGAAAACCGACTACAAGATGGTCGACCATTTGCAACAGAATCCTTCCAAGATCTCGATCTTGTCATTATTTATGTGTTTCGAATCCCATAAAAAGGAATTGTTGATAATTATGCACAATGTTTATATGCCACGAGAGATATTGGTGAACCAACTCGAGACAGTAGTTGCTAGTGTGAACGCTAGTCACAAATTAGGGTTTACAGATCTTAATCTGAGTGTTGAGGGGCGCAGTCACAATAGAGCTCTTCACATTTTGATGGAATGCAAAGGTTTTGTGCTTTCCCACGTGCTTGTTGATACAGGGTCCCCCCTAAATGTGCTTCTAAAGAAGGTGTTAATCATGCTGGACTACGACGGAGTGGTGCTCAGGCTAAATGACTTGGTAGTCAGAGCGTTTGATGGCTCCAAAAGGTCATTTTTTGGAGAAGTGGAATTATAGACCAAGGTAGGCCTACAGGTTTTCAACACGACCTTTTATGTCATGGTCATTCAGTCGGCATACAGTTGTTTAATCGGGTGTCCTTGGATTCATGCAGCCGGGGTAATATCCTCAACTCTCCATCAGAAGTTTAAGTTTGTCTGGGAAGGGAAAATTATCACCGTGTGTGGAGATGAGGACATCTTCACAAGCCACTTATATTCATTCAAATACATGGAGACGGATGGTGAGATACATGAAACCCCTTGCCAGGCTTTCAAGACACTCAAGACGGAAGCCATGTCATCCTCGTCAGCATCCCTTTCGGAAGAGAAGAAGAAGGGTGTATCCATCGCATCCTATAAGAAAGCTCTGAAAGTGGTGGAATCAGGGGCCAACGAAGGTTGGGGAAAGATGATAGAGGTCCCTAATAAAGAGGATATGTTCAGAATCAGTTACAACCCTGCTCAATCAACATCAGATCAACGTGTCAGGGGTCGTAAAGGTCCAATCACTTTTTCCAGTGCTGGATGGGTGGATCACAACAATATATGTGCTATTCATGAAGACATAATTAATAGTGACTACGAAATTGATGAGTGGATCAAGCCGAGTGTCCCAGGAGTGGAACTCAACAATTGGTCATCAGAATAAATCATCATTGTTACTCAGCACAAAGAGTAATTGTCTTGTGTTTTATTCTTGTATGAAAGCTATATGTCTTGCCCAAGGCATAGTAGCTCATTATAAGGGTTTCATTGTTTCAATTTGCAATACTAATCATCAATAAAACGAACGTTTTTGCATTCATTCATAGCGTTCCCTGTCTTTCATTTTATTTTCATACAATAAATGGCAATGTGCATTTTCATTTATCATATTTTCCCACTCTAAATTATAGCATGAATCATCGTTCATGCAGATGCACCCTAATGGGTATCATCGATAACGATCTTGCTATGGCTCTCTATGACATCGACAATCCGATATACCAAGCCGACAAGGAAGGTGAAGAATATTGTGAAATGTCCGAGGAGTTAGCCAGATTGTTAAAGCAAGAGGGGAGGGAGATTCAGCCACATGAACAGGTTACTGAGAATGTAAACTTGGGCACCGAAGAAGTGAAGAAAGAGCTAAAGTTCGGGTTGCCTTAGAGGAATCTGTGAAGGGCCGATTGATTGACATGCTTCGTGAGTATGTTGACATCTTCTCTTGGTCTTACCAGGATATGCTAGGGCTAGATACTGATATCGTAGTGCACAAGTTGCCATTCCGTGAGGACTGCCCGCCAGTAAAATAGAAACTATGAAAAACTCAACCTGACATGGCGATAAAGATCAAAGAAGAGGTTCAAAAACAGTTTGACGCTGGATTTTTGGCTGTTACGAGTTATCCACCTAGGGTTGCCAATATCGTGCCGGTTGTCGCTCCCGATAAATGAGAATGGCTCAGATAAAGGTACAGACGCGAACGGTCGGCGAAAGGATGAAATGAAAAGAGTCGCCAGCTAGGCATTTTTATCCCGGAGGAAAGGTAATGCTGCATAGACCTAGAAAGATATGGATAAGACAGTTGCGAACCAGAGAGACTGAGAAAGGGGGTTGGTTACAACCTAGGAAGGTATTAGCACCCAGATTGTCCGTCGTACTCGACGGGATCCATGCTTAAAAGATTTGTGTTTTAAAGGGGTAGTGTCTGTGCAATTTGTGTATCAAAGCTGGAAAAGGATGTACAGGTGTCAGTGTAAAAGAAATGTGAAGTGTAATATGTATAGTGTCAGTGTAAGAATAAGAGTGAAATGCTCAAGAGTATGAGGCTTAAAGGATAAAACTGGAAGGAGGGGGAATATACAGAGACTTTTGTTCGATAACTGTTAAGTTATGCCTACGTATCCTCTCATGCAATGAGGAAGTCAGAACACCGTAGTTCGACCCAAAGAGACTGAAAGGTGAGTTGACTTATGAACTGCTTACTTGCCTATGCTCAAGTGTATGACCTGTCTGGCTCAGGTGCAAACTGTCTTGCATTAGACGGAAGAAGCTAGTTCTCGTTTATGAGTGAATGAGATGAGAGAAGAATCCCGGAGGAGACGATTATTGTTTGTTTTTTTGTATTTTTCAATCTTTTATTGCTTTTGAAAGTTTGTCATGAGTTAGTGAGCTTAAGCCTAAACCAATGGGTTAGTAAACTCACCACATCTTCCCTCTGATTAGGGGTAATGAGAATACCTTAAGTGTGAAGTCAGCTTCTCACACTTAATTACCATGGTGTAGGATTAAGATCATTAACCTACTTGTAATTATTTAGATGCTTTTGGTGCTTGTTTTTAGTGTTAAGTAATGAGATTAAGCCACAATCAGGGATTAAACAGACTCATTACACCATCCTAATAGAAGGATAATAGATGAGAATGTTTAAGCTGAGGAAAGCTCCTCAACTTAATCCATGATTAGGGATTAAACTCATGACAAAACAAAGCCTTTATTAAGTGGATTTTAGTTAATGATATGATGAAGAAGTGAGTTTTATGATTTTGTAAGACAACTTGAGAGGGACTTGTCCATTAACACTAGGGTTAGTCCTTCTTAACCAATTAAGGAAGAATTAGAACCCTAATGCAAGGCCCAAGTTACAAGCTTGATGTCTTGATGGTTATTAAGTGGATTAATTAAAGGATTTAAACACATTAAGGGTTTAACACTTAGGATTAAAGTTATACACTCCATCCTAATAGAAGGATGCAGGCATAAGCTTAATCACAAAGCCTTAAAGCCTTTAGGTTTTAGTCCCTGATTATGAGATGAGGAGAGAAGACTCAATGAGACACAAAGGTAAAACTAAGTGGGGAACTAATCAAAACCCTAATCATTGTCATGCTTGGTTGTTCCTAAGGTTTGTGAGGTTTACAAGAGACATCTTCAGAGAAACCACCAGGAAGCAGATGAAAGGAGCAAAGAGGAGAAAAGTAACTTGCTTCATTTAAGAAGACAAGTCACTTGAAGAAAGAAAGTAATATGAAGAAGAATGAGCAAGCTCAATCTCAAACACAAGACAAAATGCAGCAATGATGTATAAAAGGGATGAAAATAAATTGTGAGAAGTGAAGGCAAATTCACTTCTCAAAGTTACTTACCACCTGAAAAGTTAGTGAAAGGAATGCAATGCAATGCAAAATGAGATGAAATGGGATGATGTAAATCAAAACCAGAAGCATAAGTATGATGCTAATGATGCTATTAGATGATGCAAACATGAATCAAGGCATGAAGATGATCATACAAACATATGGATGCAAGAGAAGCATGCTTAGAACCATGAACATACATGAAAAGTTATGAAATGCAAAAGGCATACAACATGGCAAATGCAAGATGCAATGATCAGACATGATTCTAATATGTCCTAAGATGTAATATGAATCAAATGAATGCACAAAATGTCATGGCAAGTCATGGTATGCAAGCAAATGGAAGATGGATGCAAATGAAAGCCCAAATTAGGGTTTATGATCAATGCACAAAACAAAAATCAAAACCAGAAGCAAACATCATGATAAAAAATTGAAAATGCATTCAAAGGAACCCTAAACCTATACAAACTCACTGCCCAAAGGAGGGGTTCTAACTCTTAACCTAATGAGGGTTATGAATTTCTCAAGATTGCTAGGGTTTTATGGTACCTTGTCAAGAAAAATGTCAAACAAATTGAAAATGCAAGATCAAATCATGCCAATTTAATCCTATAAACTACATGATATGCAAAATGCAATGCAAAAAGAATCAAAGTCCAACTCTTAAAGACTAGGCAGAAATGAATTTTCAAAGTTAGGATCAAAACAATGCCTTAAAATGAAATTAATTCCATGAAAAATTGTCAAAAGACATCAAAATCAAAAAATAAATTTGGTTTGAGGGTTGGACAATGTTTCTAAATGATTTTAAATGTTTCATGAATTTTTTTGTGATTTTTAAATACCTAAAAGTATTTTTAATTAATTAATTCTCATTAATTAATTAAAAATAAACTTTTAAATGATTTAAAAATAATTTTTAATGCAAAAAATAAAAATAAAAATGTTTTTGGTTTCTGAAAATTAATAAAAGCTTGCATAAAAATTTTCAGAATTTTTAAATGATTTTTACTATTTTTAATAAAATGCACAAATTAAATAAGAAAAATGTGAAATAAAAATTAATAAAATGAAAAGTATGAGCAATGGATGGATCAGATGCGTTCTGGGCAAGGGAAGGTTGACTTGGCGCCACATCCAATGGCCCAAGTTCAAACCTGGTTAAATCAGGTTTATGAATTAATTAATTTGGATTAATTAAATTAATGAGGATTTAGGGTTTCTGAGGACACATCCTAGCCATTCAAACGCGCGCCAGTCAGCCTTGGTCAACTCATCCTACGTTCCAAATTCTAATCTCATTTAATGACACAGATTAGGGCTAATGGTTCTCAGGTGGACGGAGAAGACTTCCGGTCGTCTTCTCCGGCGAACCAAAACCCTAGGTTTCACTACAAGCCACCCCACTTCAAATTAAACACAGGGAAATGATCCTCTAACATCATGGAACATGAATCAACTATCAAACAACATTTAAACTACATGAATCAAGCAAATCGAAGCAAACATTTTTCACGGGAGAAATTTCAGAACATCAATACATCCTCATTTTCCACTCATTTTCAATTTCAAACACATCATGATGATCAGGATAACATGTAGAATCAATTTATAACAAGTAAATGAAGTTCTGGAAAATTTGTTCTTGAGCTATACCTGAGATGGAACCTTCTGGTTCTGGGCTTTCTGGGCTGTTTCTTGGTGCAAACTCACTCCTCTTGAGCTCCTAATGAAGTCTTGATACTTGGAAGAAGTTTGTGATGGCTGGTTTTTGAGATAGCAGAAGTTCTGTTCAAGGGAAGGTGGTGATCGTGTTTTTGTTTCAATGACTTTCAGGCTATGGTGATGGGTGGTTTTTGATCAGTGAAGTGTGCTGAGTTTGTTTGTGAAGTTTGTTTGTGTGTTTGCAGCTTGTGGAGAGTGTTTCGAAGGCTTTTGAAAATGGGAGAGATTTTGATAAATATGGCTTGTGGGCAAGATCAGAATGAGTTGTGTGTTGTGTTAGGCTGGGTTTTGTCCATGTATCAAAAGGGGATAAGTCAAAAAGTTGTTGGTGGCCTATGGTGATTGGTATGGGTCTTTGGCCAAAATGTCAACTTGATGTGTACTTGAAGCATGGGCTATGGTACAACTTGCTTTTTGGCTTGCTTTTGCTCAGCTTGAATCAAGGAATGCTATGAAAAAGGTTTAGAGGCAATGCAGCAAGTGGTTTGTAACTTATGATAAGTTTTGCAAGTTGGTTCAAGTTTGGTTCCTTTGGGATTTCTTGAGTTTCAAGGCATCAAAGTGCAAAGTTCTTTGGCCCATTCTGAATTTTAGAGGTCATATGATCATGTTGTGAAGAAATGGTACACATTTGAGGCCTTTAGAACACTTGATCAAACCATTTTGCAAAATGTCTCTTTGGTAGAAAACTTCAAATTTTGTGATTTTAGCCAACTTTGACAAGCCATAACTTTTGATCCAAAATGAATTAGGTCATGTTCTTGTACTTTTTGAAAAGGGAATGATCCATTCTACAACTTTCATGACCAAAGTTTTTCCATTTGAAGCATTTTTGAATCAAAAAGTAAAGGTTGAAAAAGTTTCCTAAAATGGCAATTTTCATCATAAGTCAACTTTCCCAAAAAGTCAACTTTGCAAATGACTTGAGATTCTTCAATTTTGTGGACTTCCAACATCTTCCATGATGAAATAAAGGTCATACACAATCAAAATGATGAAGAACACCCTTTGGTTGGGTCATTGGGGGCCTCAGATGCCCTGATTTTACACTGACTTGCTTAAAAAGTCAACTCTTGATCAGATGACTTCCCCATGGAATTTCTTCATGAAAATTGATATGCATGATCCTTATACCATATAGAGACCAATAGAAACAAGAATGACCAAAAAATTTGGAGTTATGGCCTCTGAAACCAAAACCCTAATTCTAGGTCATCTGTGCAGTCAAACCTGGCTCTGCTTCCATACCATTCTCAGTTCTTGTGATTCTTTAACATTCTTGACTTTGAGAGGACATAATATGATGCTTGAACATATATGGACCCCTTTGAAGTGATTGATGACCTTTGGAGTGGCTCAAGAAGCTCTTGGATTGCTTAGATCACAAACCCTAGATGCAGATGACTTTGAACCAATGCAGTGAATCAAAAAATGTGGTAGGAGATGCTATGATTGGATTTATGCATATGAAATGATCACAAGCCATGGTGTGAATGGGTGAGGGAAAATTTGGGGTGTTTACAGCTTCCCCTATTCAAACATGAGTTAGCTATGCAGGATGTAAGCGACGGCTTATCAGGCAAACGAGATAACTCGTGGTTGAATACCAAAGACAGTCCAAAATTTGCACTCACAGAATGAAGAAGAAAAGGGATATAGATTGTAAAGGAAAATAAAGTATAATATAAAGTGTGGGCGACGGAGGACGACCGTCGAGCAGAGGACGACTGCTGGGGAAAGAGCAATGACGGGGACGGCCGGCATGCTGGGGAGAGTGTGTGAAGTAAGGCAATGACGGAGACGGCCATCATGCTGGGGATATAGGAGATTATGATGGGGACGGCCATCAAGTAAAGCTGTAAGATTCTTTGGGGAGTATGTAAAAAGTAAATGATGAGGTACGGTCATAAGGTTCATAAAGTAATGCAAACAACGATGGGGACGGCCATCGGGCTAAACTGATGAAGGAAGAACACCAGGAAAAGGAGAAGGGACCACGACGGGGACGGCCATCGGGTTAAAGAATAAATGAAATAATGATGAGGGACGGTCATCAAAGGTGAAGGACGATCACCTAGCAGGGGACGGCTGCTCTGTTGGGGACAAGATGAGGGACGATCATCTAAGGTGAAGGCCGATCACCTGGCAGGGTACGGCTGCCGAAAGTATCGCGACATAGGACGAATGCCGGATAAAAGGTCAACGATGGGGACGGCCATCGGACGAGCATGATGAAGGACGATCATCAAGAGGTGAAGGACGATCACCTAGCAGGGGACGGCTGCTCTCAAGGTTTACCATGACATAGGACGAATGTCAGGTAACAAAATCAACGATGGGGACGGCCATCGGATAAAATGATGAAGGACGATCATCAAAAGGTGAAGGACGATCACATAGCAGGGGACGGCTGCTAAATATCACGACACAGGACGAATGTCGGATAGAAAAGGTCAACGATGGGGACGGCCATCGGATGAGCGTGATGAAGGACGATCATCAAGAGGTGAAGGACGATCACCTAGCAGGGTACGGCTGCTCTCAGGGTTTATCATGACATAGGACGAATGTCAGATAACAAAGAAATTTTGCTTTGCTGGTGACTTAACTGGGGAATAGTAAACACGGACGAGTGTTTATATCCAAGAAATAAAAGGTATAAGTGTTTTGGCGTTGTGTATAGATTAAAGATGCGGACGAGCATCCCTAAGACTACGATACGGACGAGTATCGGGTAGAAACAAATACTAACACGCGTTCAGAGATGATGATACGGACGAGTATCAACTGGTTAAACAAGGAACACGGACAAGTGTTGATTCTGAGGGGACTCTTCTGGGGAACAATAGACACAGACGAGTGTCTCAATTCAGGAAGACATAAGTGTTTGACACGTGTATGGATTAAAGATGCGGACGAGCATCCTTAAGACTATGATACGGACGAGTATCAAGTAGAAACAAACGCTTGATGCATGTTCTGAGATGATGGTACGGACGAGTACCAACTAGTTAATAGAGAACACGGACGAGTGTCGAATCTGAGGGGTTTTGAGTAATGTATACAAGATACAAACGAGTATCTGTATGAGTGAAAACAGGAGAGATAAGTGTGAGTGGTGTAACGACAAGTTCTTAACTTGCTGGAGAGAGTGACACGGACGAGTGTCAAGAGGTATATTATAAACAAGTATATGCTTAACAAAGTGTTTAGGTAATTATGCTGGGGATGGTGAAACGGACGGGTGTCAAGAAAGTTATATATATATATATATATATATATATATATATATATATATGTATCTGCGAGTGCAAAGGGGACGCTTTGGCTTTCTACCGGGGATATGACACGGACGGGTGCCCCAAAGAGTATGTACTGGTGTTTGTGGGTGTAAGGCAACTGCTTTAGCTCTTTGCTGGGGAATCTGGGGAGCATTCTGTATATTGTCGATGGATTGTCATTATTCACAAGTGTTTGATTCAGACCATGACTTATGATTATGCAACATGTTTGATTTTTGCCGTAATGCTCCGTATTAGACGGAATGCTACGCTTCGTGGAGAATATGATGCGGATGCTATGATTATGAAAAAGATACCGATCAGGGCTTCGGGTCCCGTTGCTGCGAAGATCTCTGGTCGATCTGTTTGAAGTGGACATCCCAGCTGGGGATGAGATCATTGAGATGTATCTGCTTGGAGGAATAGGTCGCTGATAGACCCATTCTTGGTGATAAGGGACCCAGCTGGGGTTTGCAGAAGCTTTCTTCACTCTGTTGTGATTCCTTCGTGCGTCGTGCTTCTGGATAAAGGCTGAAGCTCTGTGGGGAGATGGTTTCCCGGCCCTGCACCTGACTGTGGAGGAATAGTAAATGGTAACTCGGCTGGGGAGAAAGCACTTTGGGTGCTAAGACTTGAGTGAGTGCTGATTTGTCAGCTTGCTGGGGGTGAAGCTTTCATGCCCCATGTTGTGCTTTGAATGCCTGCAATCCTGAAAAGATAGAGAAACGCACAAGTAATCCCGAGGTATCCCTTACCGGATTCCATCATAGGAGTTTAGACACACCTGGGAGTAAGTATATTTCCTGCAAGCACACATTCTTTAAAAGAGAAACCATCTGCATCTATGCAATCAGTATCTTATAGACATCGGACATTTTGCAAATGACAATAAAATGTACGAGACGAGACATGACTGGAAATCTGATTTTATTAATTTATATGCCCTGAATTGGCAAGATACAGTCAAAGAAACATATCCCCTAAAATTAGGAGATTGTTACAAATTGAGAAACAAAATGTTGGCAATGTTGACGACGCTTCAAGGAGCTTCCCTTTTGCTATGACTCGTATGACATTTGACACTCTTCTCGTCTTGCTTTCTGAAGAAGGCTGATTCTGAAAGAGGCTTGATCCTTTCGAAGCTTACCAAGTTGCAAGTGATACAGATGAATTCCGAATGCAGTTGTTCGCTTATTCCCTTATTTTGCATGGATCGCCCTTTCGGGTTTTCAATCCATCGGGATACCCATTTTTTCCTGAGTTGTCCAATGTGGCTTTTCAACTCAGTGGGTGTGCATTTTTTATTTATTTTCCCTTATTTTTACCCGAGTCTTTTATTCTGTTTTTGACTCGCCGGGATGCCCTATTTTTGCCTGGACTTTCATTCTGTTTTTATGTCCAGCGGGTCATTTTATGCGAAGTATTTTTTAACTGCATCTGAATTCACAGGGGACGGGAAGTCTTCACCATCCATGGTGCTGAGCATCAGTGCTCCACCAGAGAAAACTTTCTTGACTACAAATGGTCCTTCATAGTTCGGAGTCCACTTGCCCCTGTGGTCTTTATGAGGAGGGAGGATTCTTTTCAGCACAAGATCTCCTACTTGGTACTCTCGGAGCCTAACTTTCTGATCGAAGGCTTTCTTCATTCTTTTCTTATACAACTGCCCATGACAGATTGCAGCCAATTTTTTCTCTTCGATCAGACTCAGTTGTTCGTATCGGGATCGGACCCATTCTGCTTCGTTTAGCTTAACATCCATCAGTACCCGCAGGGAGGGTAATTCAACTTCAACAGGTAGGACTGCCTCCATACCATACACAAGCTGATAAGGTGTTGCCCCAGTGGATGTTCTGATTGACGTGCGGTACCCATGCAAGGCGAACGGTAGCATCTCATGCCAGTCTTTGTAGGTGACTACCATCTTCTGCACAATCTTCTTGATATTCTTGTTAGCTGCCTCAACAGCGCCGTTCATCTTTGGCCTATAAGGAGAATAATTGTGGTGTTGGATTTTGAAGTCCCGGCATAGCTCTGCCATCATCTTGTTGTTCAAGTTGGAACCATTATTAGTAATGATTCGCTCGGGAACTCCGTATCGACAGATGATGTCTCTTTTCAGAAATCGGGCTACCACTTGCCTTGTAACATTTGCATAGGAAGCTGCTTCAACCCACTTGGTAAAATAGTCAATGGCAACCAGGATGAATCTGTGGCCATTTGAAGCAGTCGGTTCAATCTTGCCAATCATGTCAATGCCCCACATAGCAAAGGGCCAGGGTGAAGACATCACATTCAGAGGATTGGGAGGCACATGCACCTTATCCGCATAAATCTGGCATTTATGGCATTTTCTGGCATAGGCACAACAGTCAACATCCATTGTGATCCAGTAATAGCCTGATCTTAGCAACTTTTTAGCCATGGCATGCCCTCCTGCATGGGTACCAAAGGGTCCTTCGTACACCTCGTGCATCAACAAGTCTGCTTCTGCTCTATCAACGCATCTGAGGAGTACCATATCAAAGTTTCTCTTGTACAGGGAACCATCAGTATTCAGGAAGAAACTACCAGCAAGCCTTCTTAAAGTCTTCTTATCATTGGAAGATGCCCCAGGTGGGTATGTTTGATCCTCCAAGAAGCATTTAATGTCGTGGAACCAAGGCTTATCATCTTTGACAACGTCTGCCGCGAATACATATGCTGGTCTGTCAAGTCTGGACACTGAAATCCGAGGCACAAAGTTGGCAGCTTGAACTTTGATCATGGATGAAATAGTAGCCAGAGCATCTGCAAACTGATTCTCGTCCCGAGGGATATGCTCAAGCTTGACCGTTGTAAAGAAAGTCAGTAGCCTCCTGGTATAATCCCTGTAAGGTATCAGATGATCCTGGTGGGTGTACCATTTGCCGTTGGTTTGATTAACTACCAGAGCTGAATCTCCGAATACAGTCAGTGTTTTGATCCTGAGGTCAATGGCTTCCTCAAGACCCATAATGCAAGCTTCGTATTCAGCTTCGTTGTTAGTGCAGTTAAAGGTGAGTTTCGCCGAGAAAGGCATGTGAACTCCCTTAGGTGTAATGAGTACTGCACCAACACCACGACCATTCATATTAACAGCCCCATCGAACATCATAGTCCATTCTTCTTCCGGGTCAGGCCCTTCAGTGTGAATAGGCTCTTCATGATCTTTTGCTTTTATGAACATGATGTCTTCATCAGGGAAGTCAAATCTCATAGGCTGGTAATCATCAATAGGTTTCTCAGCAAGATAATCAGACAATACACTGCCCTTGATGGCTTTCTGAGATGTGTACTGGATGTCATATTCTGTGAGGATCATTTGCCATCTTGCAACCCGTCCGGTAAGTGTTGGCTTCTCAAAAATGTACTTAACTGGGTCCATCTTGGATATCAACAAAGTGGTGTGGGTCAACATATACTGTCTCAGTCGGCGAGCAGCCCACGCTAAAGCACAGCAAGTTTTCTCGAGCAGTGAATAACGTTGTTCACAGTCGGTAAACTTTTTGCTCAGGTAGTATATTGCATACTCTTTTCGACCAGACTCGTCATGCTGGCCCAGCACACACCCCATTGACTCCTCTAATATTGTCAAGTACATTATCAGAGGTCTTCCTTCAACTGGAGGCATAAGGATTGGTGGTTCTTGCAAGTATTCTTTAATCTTGTCAAAAGCCCTCTGGCAGTCTTCGTTCCACCTGACCGTCTGTTCTTTTCTTAACAGCTTGAACAAGGGTTCACAGGTTGCTGTAAGGTGAGATATGAACCTGGAAATGTAGTTCAATCTACCTAGAAACCCTCAAACTTCTTTTTCTGACTTCGGTGTAGGCATTTCTTGAATGGCTTTGACTTTATCAGGGTCAACCTCAATCCCTTTCTCGCTTACAATAAAACCCAGCAGCTTACCAGATCACACCCCGAATGTGCACTTGTTGGGGTTCAACTTCAGTTGGTACTTCCTCAGACGCTTGAATAGTTTCAGCAGATTTACCAGGTGGTCTTCTTCTGTGAGGGACTTGGCAATCATGTCATCCACATAACACTCAATTTCTTTATGGATCATATCGTGGAATAATGTTACCATAGCCCGTTGATATGTTGCACCTGCATTCTTCAGTCCGAATGGCATCACCTTATAATAGAAAGTGCCCCAGGGTGTGATGAAAGTTGTCTTCTCCATGTCTTCAGGTGACATCTTGATCTGATTGTACCCCGAAAATCCGTCCATGGAGGAGAACACCGAGAATTGAGCCGTATTATCAACCAATACATCAATGTGAGGTAATGGGAAATCATCTTTCGGGCTGCCTCTGTTCAGATCCCGGTAGTCAACACACATTCTCACTTTGCCATCTTTCTTAGGCATAGGTACGATATTAGCAACCCACGGTGGATAACTAGTTACAGCGAGGAACCCGGCGTCCCACTGCTTTTGTACCTCTTCCTTTATCTTCATTGCCATATCTGGGCGGGTATGGCGCAACTTCTGTTTTACTGGCGGGCAGTCTTCTTTTAATGGCAGCTTGTGCATGACAATATCGGTATCCAACCCTGGCATATCCTGATAAGACCAAGCAAACACATCCACATACTCCCGAAGCAAATCAATCAGTTGTTCTTTCACTGAGTTTTGTAGGCAGGCCCCGATTTTAACCTCTTTCACGTCTTCATCCGTACCAAGATTAATCGTTTCAATCTCCTCCTGATGAGGAGTGATAACCTTCTCCTCTTGCCTTAACAGCCTGGCTAGCTCTTCAGGAAGCTCATAATCTTCTTCAACCCCTTCATCAGCTTGATTGATTGGATTGTCAAAGTCATACGAAGTCATAGCAGTGTTGTTGTCGGTGCAGTCTGGAAGGTACTCTCTGCAAGGGTTTAGATTGTTCATTTTAGTGATTGATTTTAATCTTGTTTTAGGAAAAGTGAAATGAAGTTTATCATTTTGAAAACATTGCCATTTTATTTTTGTACAAAAAGAAAAATGAAAAACAGTGAGCAGAAAAGAAAAAGACTCATTTGCAAAAGACATCCGATATTCATTGATTGATCTCTTTGCACAAAATTACAAGATGGCCCGATTACAAAATGAGTCTTGTCATCTTGGGCAAGATGCAAGACTTGATGCATGCTTAAAAATACAGGAAATAATAATTACTCTGCAGGAGTAACCCTTATAATTTCCTGGGAAGACCAGTTTGAGATACGGCTCCCCGGGATCCTTGGACGTATCCAGCTCTCCAGGTTACGCTCATCTTCCGACTCATCTTCCAAGTTGTTTACTGCATCAGGGGTGAGCATCCCCCCACTGACAAAACTGGGCTCCTTAGCAGCCTCTGATTGATCTTGCTGAGTTGGTTTGTAACCCAACCCAAATCTGTCCTCTTTCTTCTCTACAGGCAACAGCTTGCCCCAGCCTTGGGCATTCCCTTATTCAACAACCTTCCTGGCTTGCTGATAAGATGTCATGGAGGTCCCAAGTACAGCAGATGCTTCATTAATGTTCAGGGCTTCGAATCCATGGCTCATGGTTTCATGGATCTCCCCATCCATCTCAATGTATTTGTATGTAGCCAGATGGCTAACAAAAATATCTTCTTCACCACAAATGGTGATGATATGGCCCTCCCACTCGAATTTTAACTTCTGGTGAAGGGTAGATGTAACTGCGCCAGCGGCATGAATCCAAGGTCTACCCAACAAACAGCTGTAGGCCGGCTGAATGTCCATCACATAGAAGGTTATTTTAAACGTCTGTGGGCCAATCATCACAGGTAGATCAATCTCTCCTAGCACTGATCTCTTAGAGCCGTCAAATGCCTTCACTACCAAATTACTTGGACGCAACGCCAAGCCATCATACTCCAGCTTCACCAAGGCTTTCTTTGGTAAGACATTGAGTGAAGACCCAGTGTCTACCAGTACATGTGATAGAACAGCACCCTTGCATTCCAGGGTGATGTGTAAAGCCTTATTGTGGTTACAACCCTCAGTTGTTAAATCAGCATTGGTAAAACCCAACCCATGGCTGGTATTGACATTTGCTACCACGGTCTCCAGCTGATTAACGGTGATCTCCTCTGGCACAGATGCTGCGTGCAAGACTTTTAATAATGCATTCCGGTGAGCTTCGGAACACATCAGCAAGGACAGAATGGAGATTTTTGAGGGAGTTTGGTGAAGCTGATCCACTACTTTGTAATCACTCCTCTTGATAATTCTCATAAACTCGTCTACATCTTGTTCAAAAGATGTCTTCTGTGTTTCTTTGAGAATGGGCTCTTCAACTATTACACTCTTTCCCTTTGCTTTGGCAACAGCTTCTGCTTCGACATTAGGCCTTTGTGATTGCGAGGCAAAAAGGCGTCCGCTTCTGGTGAAGCCTCCGCCTCCCCCGACATTATCAATCTGTGGAGAAGAGGTTGAAGAGTCAAGAGTGATTTTCTCCCCATTGCAGTAAAGGTCAGAGCCATAATGTCAAGGGATGGCATTACTGCTTTCATATGGAACAGGCCCAGGTACCATGATGGTAATCGGGCTGACTGCAGCAGAGGAGGGTGTTGCAATAGTATGTGGATCATAGTAGATGGTGACCGGTGTCCTGGCAGGAGATGCCACTGCTTGTTGTTGAAAATTGTTGTTCGGAGGAATACTTGACGGATCATAATAAATAGTGACTGCTGAGATATTTGCTGGTGTTGTAGGAGAAGATTCTGAATAGAGGGGTGCTGACGTTGTAGAAGTAATGTTTGTTGATATCTGGCTTGTTGAAATGATATTTGAAGCATTTGTTGATGAAACTGAAGAATTGTTTGGAATAATTGTTGTTGCAGTTGTAGGAGACTCTGGAACTGTTGTCGGAGGGATTGCCGGATTTGAAGGTATTGATGTTGTGATTTGAAGTAGGCCACTTTGGATGAGACCATTTATGCCGCCTCTCAAGTTATCACACTCATTTACCGAAATGTTGCAATAACCGCACCCGAGCTCACACCTGGGGAATATCTGGCATTCAAGGAGTTGAGCTTTAATCTCTATCGGGGGTGTCCGGATCTGCCCAACACTGGTTATCAAGAAAGACGGCATATCTTCCTCAATAGCATTAATTCTGGGCCCTCCATGGTTGGGCATAGGGTTTTTGTTAACATTTGGCGGGGGTGCAAAGTTTAGAGCTTTAGAATCTACCAAGTCTTGTACCTTCATCTGTAAAGCTCTGCACTTCTCTGTACTATGGCCAGGTGCATTGGAGTGAAAAACACATCTGGCATTGGCGTCATAATTTCTTGGCAAACTGGAAGGATCTGGTGGCGCCAACGTCCTTAACTCAACCAAGTTGAGCTTCAGGAGCTGTGGCAGTAAAGGGGCATAAGGCATAGGGATCGGATCAATCACCCTATTGGCCTGAGATGGTCTCTGTTGAAATGGTCTTTGTTGATTGTTGCTGTTGTGGTTGTAGTTTCTCTGAGGCGGATATTGAGTTTGTTGCTGGTAATGGGGTTGTTGTTGTGGTTGATATGCTGGTTGCTGAGGAATTGGAGTGGGAATGGTGACTGCTGCCACTGACCTATGAACATATTGTGGTCTGCCCCTGCTGGCCTGAATAGCGTTAGTCTCACCGGTTCTTCTTGGACCTACAAAAGGTTTTCTGGGGTTGCTGGACGAGCTCGCACTGTTATCAGAAATTTTGCCCATCTTTAATAGGCTTTCAATCCTTTCTCCAGCTATGACTACGTCAGCGAAGCTGGTGGAAGAAAAGGCAGCTAGCCTGTCAATATATGTCCCTTGGAGGGTGTTCATAAACATGTCGGCCATTTCCCTTTCCGACATGGGTGGCTGGACAGCAGCAGCAAGCTGTCTCCACCTCTGGGCGTACTCCCGGAAGCTTTCCCTGGATGATTGAGACATTCCCATCAGGAGGGTCCTGTTAGGAGCCATATCCAAGTTGTACTGGTATTGTCTGATAAAGGCCTCAGCTAGGTCCTTCTAGCATCTGATGGTTGCTATAGTCAAGTGAGAGTACCATTCCCTTGAAGCCCCTGTTAAGCTATCTTCAAAATAAAACATCCATAGCTTTTCGTCCATGGTGTATGCCTTCAGCCTCCCCAGAAAGGATTGTAAATGGGTTCGGGGACAGGAAGTTCCGTTGTACTTCTCGAAGCACGGAGGTTTGAACTTATGGGGAATCCTTACCCCGTCCACTAGACCCATGTCCATAACATCAAAGCCCAAAGAATTCTGGGACTCCAGGGATCTCAATTTCTCAGCAATTTCATCTAGCCTTCTGTCATAGGCTTCATCCCCAGCTCCCATCACAGTGAATTGATCCTCTTGGGGGTCTTCTTGTAATACTCTGCCTGCAGTGGCATTCCCTTGCACATTAGCAGGGATGTTGATCTCTGGATGAAGGTGAGGCCCATACACTGGAGGATTAACATGAGGCTGAACCCTCTCATTGTTGCTTGTTCCCCCAGTCCCTAGATGGGGCTCCTCTTGGGTCTGCCTTTCTACTAATGCCCTTAATCTCTCTTGGCTCTGTGCCAATCCATTCATCACCTCCATAAACTGGGTCATCTGATTTCTCATTTCCAGTCTCTCATTGGCCATTTGAGTCCTGACCTCTGTAAGGTCCTGTTGTACTTGGTCCATTTGTATACCCGGAAGGTTGTTGCGAGGGGGATATCTGTGTGGGCGATTGAGTGGGAACACCCGTCATCGAGCAATAGTTCCTGAATCACAACAGAGTTAGTAACAAACAAAACTAAAACCTATAAAACAAAACAAAAGTTAGTATGCAATGCAGTATGCTTATTTGTTTCCAAGGTATCCGGCTTGGCATTTGGTTTTGACCTTTCCAGACCCCTGAGGAAGGTGCTTTGATGTTGCTTGAGAGAAAAAGAACTCAGATGAAACAAACTAATGAATATATTACAAATGGAGAATCATACATAGTTTGTTTTTTACAATACATGCCCCTGAGGGGTCAAAAATACCACATAAAAGAAAAGTACATGAAATGAAAGCAACAACAAGCAAAAGTCAGACACCAAGACCAAACTCATCCTCCTGGACTTCCTTCAAAAGTGCTTCAGTCACAGGATTAGCTGGATGCTCCGTGAGGTTCCTGATGAGAAGATTCCTGGTGGTGATAGCAGTGGTTAGCTTCTTGTGTCTGCTTTGGTCCTTTGACCTCTTCACACCAGCCCTGAGCTTCAATTCTGAGATCTCCCTCTGGGCTGCTAATAGGGCTTCCTGTTGCTCCTTTGCATTAGCCTCCAACTGCTCAATCTTGTCCTGGGTTCTCTTATCCTCCTGAGTGCGAGCTTCAGTGATCCTGACCCACCTAGCTTGGCTCTCCTTCAGATAGAGATCAGTCCTAGCCTTCTGGAACTGGGCCTCTTTACAGGCATTCTTCAAAATCTGTTCTCCAACCCTTGACTTCTTGATGTAGTCCTCTGACTTTTCAATCCTGGCTAGATGCTCCACCTTAAGCTTTTATAACCTTTCAATGTCCAGACGACCATCACTCCTCTCCCAGAGGGTTCTCTTCAAGGCTTCAGACAAATTCTCATTCCTCTCTTTTAGCTTCTCAAACTCCTCCAGGCTGACAGTTGCTGGAGGTGGTGCTGTGGATGGTCCAGGTGCATCCTCAATGGTGAAGGGCATCCCAGAAATTTGAGCCATGGCATGAGACCACTCATAATACTGAGCTGAGGCCACATTGTTGCATCTCCCAAGAATGGCCATCCCTTTAGTCTGGACATTGTCCCAAGCCCAGGATGCTTGCCTGACAATATCCAGATTAGGCTTGATCTCACAATAAAGGGTCTCAGCTAGATCTTGTACTCTAGGGGGTGGACCAATGCATAGCCCAGTTGTCTTTTGAATAGCAGAGGGTTGTAGTTAATGCAACCTTTCACTCCTATCAGAGGTACATTGGGGAATTGCCCACAACTAGTAATGATGTCCCTGCCCTTGGTGCTCTGGGTGCACCACCTGATGTCATTTGAGGTCAAAGCAACAAGTCTCCTAGACCAATTCCTCTGTTGGTGAAGATTCAAGAATGCATCAGTCTTGGGCAGGTGTTTGAGCAGCCAGGTATGGAATAGGGGAGCACAGCATCTCACCAATCTTCCTCTTTGCTTTTCATTCCTTTGGTGAACAGAGTAGTAGAAATCTCCCAGTAAGGTGGGTACTGGGTTCCTCAGAATGAAAAGATGGATTGCATTCTTGCTAATAAACTTAGGCTCATCTGCAAATAATATAACCCCGTATATGTTGAGGGCTAATAATGCACAGACTGCCTTCCATTCCCCCAAGGAGGCCTTCAGGATAGCCTGAGAGGTCAAGAAATCCAAGTGTAGACCAGAGATTCCAGCCTTTGCTGTCATGTTCTGCTCAATCAGAACTGGCTCCAGATACAATGCCTTTGCCACCTCTTCATTACTAGGAAAAGCCATCTCAGGGTTGAAGGGGACTCCACCCCTGATAGGTACACCAATCAGTGATGAATACTCTTCCAACAAGGGTCCCAACTAAAAATTCTGGAAGGTGAAGCACCTCAGAGGGGGATCATAGAACTGCAGGCAAGTATGAATCAAGCTCCTCTGGGAAGGGTCCAAATCCATAACCACATCAAGGATGCCTCCATAATGTTCTCTGAATAGTGGTATATGGTCTGGAGTAATAACGTCCTGGACCTTCCTGATTCCAGCCAGCTCAGGCTCAAAGAAATGGTAGGAGATGTTGCTCTTCTTGGGTGCCATGTCTGCTGATGAAGAGCTGAGACAGATGCTAATGATGGAGACTAACACTGGAGATGGGCCACTGACAGGCTGATACTGGTGATGCAGGTGACTGAAGCAGGGTAGCTGATGAAGGTTGCTGAAGCAAATAGCTGGTGAACAAAAGGGCCTATGCAGATGAAGGGGTCAAAACCAAGCCAAATGTAATATGGATACCCTGGAAAAAACAAATAAACAGATGTTAAATGATGCAATGATGATGTATGCAAATGATATGCAAAGGGTTTGTGATCAAGCTGGATCTGATTACTGCCTTGATATGAGTCCATGTATGTCTAAGAAGTCCAGATGGAGGTTCATAAGTCTGGTAACCAAGGTGGGGGACTCAAATAAAGAGTCACATGTCCAGGGTTAAAATCACAAGAACTGTCCAAAGTGAAGCATTCTCAAAAAATAACAAAGTATCAGGGTATGCTGAGGTCAAGGGTACCTGCAAACCTGTAAACAGCCCAACCCCCTCACAGGTGGTGTTCTAAAACAAGGATCCTCAGACTTGGATCAGTTATGAGAAGTGTAAGCACTTCTAACCCGGAGGTACAGTGTTTACAATAACCATAAAAGATCCTCCTCTAATTCACCTCAGTTTCTGAAGGTCATAATAAAGGTCATCCATACTTAGAAGGCTTCCCAGATAGCCCTAGTACTACAGGAAATCTGTAGCACAGAGTTCTCAAGAAGAAACCCACATCTGAACCGTGTTTCATATTCCCGCACCAGACCGAAATGGAATGGGAAAGAACATGAACCAATCTAGCCTAGGTGTCACTCAGGTCCCAGGTATAGGACCTTAAATCTCAATCGAACACCCACCCACCAAAGTAACAAAACCAGATCCAGCCAGAATAGTATGACAGTATGATGTATATAAAGCTGTAAAGAAAGCAGTAAACAAACTGTACATAAAGCAATAAATAAAACAAATATACAAACACAAATAGCACATAACACCCCAGTAAACACAAATCAAACAAGCGCTAGGAGGAACCCACAAAAAGAACCAGAAGCCCTGGTTACAGTATAAGGCTCCCCAGCAGAGTCGCCAAGCTGTCGCTCCCGATAAATGAGAATGGCTCAGATAAAGGTACAGACGCGAACGGTCGGCGAAAGGATGAAATGAAAAGAGTCGCCAGCTAGGCATTTTTATCCCGGAGGAAAGGTAATGCTGCATAGACCTAGAAAGATATGGATAAGACGGTTGCGAACCAGAGAGACTGAGAAAGGGGGTTGGTTACAACCTGGGAAGGTATTAGCACACAGATTGTCCGTCGTACTCGACGGGATCCACGCTTAAAAGATTTGTGTTTTAAAGGAGTAGTGTCTGTGCAATTTGTGTATCAAAGCTAGAAAAGGATGTACAGGTGTCAGTGTAAAAGAAATGTGAAGTGTAATATGTATAGTGTCAGTGTAAGAATAAGAGTGAAATGCTCAAGAGTATGAGGCTTAAAGGATAAAACTGGAAGGAGGGGGAATATACAGAGACTTTTGTTCGATAACTGTTAAGTTATGCCTACGTATCCTCTTGTGCAATGAGGAAGTCAGAACACCGTAGTTCGACCCAAAGAGACTGAAAGGTGAGTTGACTTATGAACTGCTTACTTGCCTATGCTCAAGTGTATGACCTGTCTGGCTCAGGTGCAAACTGTCTTGCATTAGACGGAAGAAGCTAGTTCTCGTTTATGAGTGAATGAGATGAGAGAAGAATCCCGGAGGAGACGATTATTGTTTGTTTTTTTGTATTTTTCAATCTTTTATTGCTTTTGAAAGTTTGTCATGAGTTAGTGAGCTTAAGCCTAAACCAATGGGTTATTAACTCACCACACCTTCCCTCTGATTAGGGGTAATGAGAATACCTTAAGTGTGAAGTCAGCTTCTCACACTTAATTACCATGGTGTAGGATTAAGATCATTAACCTACTTGTAATTATTTAGATGCTTTTGGTGCTTGTGTTTAGTGTTAAGTAATGAGATTAAGCCACAATCAGGGATTAAACAGACTCATTACACCATCCTAATAGAAGGATAATAGATGAGAATGTTTAAGCTGAGGAAAGCTCCTCAACTTAATCCATGATTAGGGATTAAACTCATGACAAAACAAAGTCTTTATTAAGTGGATTTTAGTTAATGATATGATGAAGAAGTGAGTTTTATGATTTTGTAAGACAACTTGAGAGGGACTTGTCCATTAACACTAGGGTTAGTCCTTCTTAACCAATTAAGGAAGAATTAGAACCCTAATGCAAGGCCCAAGTTACAATCTTGATGTCTTGATGGTTATTAAGTGGATTAATTAAAGGATTTAAACACATTAAGGGTTTAACACTTAGGATTAAAGTTATACACTCCATCCTAATAGAAGGATGCAGGCATATGCTTAATCACAAAGCCTTAAAGCCTTTAGGGTTTAGTCCCTGATTATGAGATGAGAAGAGAAGACTCAATGAGACACAAAGTAAAAACTAAGTGGGGAACTAATCAAAACCCTAATCATTGTCATGCTTGGTTATTCCTAAGGTTTGTGAGGTTTACAAGAGACATCTTCAGAGAAACCACCAGGAAGCAGATGAAAGGAGCAAAGAGGAGCAAAGTAACTTGCTTCATTTAAGAAGACAAGTCACTTGAAGAAAGAAAGTAATATGAAGAAGAATGAGCAAGCTCAATCTCAAACACAAGACAAAATGCAGCAATGATGTATAAAAGGGATGAAAAGAAATTGTGAGAAGTGAAGGCAAATTCACTTCTCAAAGTTACTTACCACCTGAAAAGTTAGTGAAAGGAATGCAATGCAATGCAAAATGAGATGAAATGGGATGATGTAAATCAAAACCAGAAGCATAAGTATGATGCTAATGATGATATTAGATGATGCAAACATGAATCAAGGCATGAAGATGATCATACAAACATATGGATGCAAGAGAAGCATGCTTAGAACCATGAACATACATGAAAAGTTATGAAATGCAAAAGGCATACAACATGGCAAATGCAAGATGCAATGATCAGACATGATTCTAATATGTCCTAAGATGTAATATGAATCAAATGAATGCACAAAATGTCATGGCAAGTCATGGTATGCAAGCAAATGGAAGATGGATGCAAATGAAAGCCCAAATTAGGGTTTATGATCAATGCACAAAACAAAAATCAAAACCAGAAGCAAACATCATGATAAAAAATTGAAAATGCATTCAAAGGAACCCTAAACCTATACAAACTCACTGCCCAAAGGAGGGGTTCTAACTCTTAACCTAATGAGGGTTATGAATTTCTCAAGATTGCTAGGGTTTTATGGTACCTTGTCAAGAAAAATGTCAAACAAATTGAAAATGCAAGATCAAATCATGCCAATTTAATCCTATAAACTACATGATATGCAAAATGCAATGCAAAAAGAATCAAAGTCCAACTCTTAAAGACTAGGCAGAAATGAATTTTCAAAGTTAGGATCAAAACAATGCCTTAAAATGAAATTAATTCCATGAAAAATTGTCAAAAGACATCAAAATCAAAAAAGAAATTTGGTTTGAGGGTTGGACAATGTTTCTAAATGATTTTAAATGTTTCATGAATTTTTTTGTGATTTTTAAATACCTAAAAGTATTTTTAATTAATTAATTCTCATTAATTAATTAAAAATAAACTTTTAAATGATTTAAAAATAATTTTTAATGCAAAAAATAAAAATAAAAATGTTTTTGGTTTCTGAAAATTAATAAAAGCTTGCATAAAAATTTTCAGAATTTTTAAATGATTTTTACTATTTTTAATAAAATGCACAAATTAAATAAGAAAAATGTGAAATAAAAATTAATAAAATGAAAAGTATGAGCAATGGATGGATCAGATGCGTTCTGGGCAAGGGAAGGTTGACTTGGCGCCACATCCAATGGCCCAAGTTCAAACCTGGTTAAATCAGGTTTATGAATTAATTAATTTGGATTAATTAAATTAATGAGGATTTAGGGTTTCTGAGGACACATCCTAGCCATTCAAACGCGCGCCAGTCAGCCTTGGTCAACTCATCCTACGTTCCAAATTCAAATCTCATTTAATGACACAGATTAGGGCTAATGGTTCTCAGGTGGCCGGAGAAGACTTCCGGTCGTCTTCTCCGGCGAACCAAAACCCTAGGTTTCACTACAAGCCACCCCACTTCAAATTAAACACAGGGAAATGATCCTCTAACATCATGGAACATGAATCAACTATCAAACAACATTTAAACTACATGAATCAAGCAAATCGAAGCAAACATTTTTCACGGGAGAAATTTCAGAACATCAATACATCCTCATTTTCCACTCATTTTCAATTTCAAACACATCATGATGATCAGGATAACATGTAGAATCAATTTATAACAAGTAAATGAAGTTCTGGAAAATTTGTTCTTGAGCTATACCTGAGATGGAACCTTCTGGTTCTGGGCTTTCTGGGCTGTTTCTTGGTGCAAACTCACTCCTCTTGAGCTCCTAATGAAGTCTTGATACTTGGAAGAAGTTTGTGATGGCTGGTTTTTGAGATAGCAGAAGTTCTGTTCAAGGGAAGGTGGTGATCGTGTTTTTGTTTCAATGACTTTCAGGCTATGGTGATGGGTGGTTTTTGATTAGTGAAGTGTGCTGAGTTTGTTTGTGAAGTTTGTTTGTGTGTTTGCAGCTTGTGGAGAGTGTTTCGAAGGCTTTTGCAAATGGGAGAGATTTTGATAACTATGGCTTGTGGGCAAGATCAGAATGAGTTGTGTGTTGTGTTAGGCTGGGTTTTGTCCATGTATCAAAAGGGGATAGGTCAGAAAGTTGTTGGTGGCCTATGGTGATTGGTATGGGTCTTTGGCCAAAATGTCAACTTGATGTGTACTTGAAGCATGGGCTATGGTACAACTTGCTTTTTGGCTTGCTTTTGCTCAGCTTGAATCAAGGAATGCTATGAAAAAGGTTTAGAGGCAATGCAGCAAGTGGTTTGTAACTTATGATAAGTTTTGCAAGTTGGTTCAAGTTTGGTTCCTTTGGGATTTCTTGAGTTTCAAGGCATCAAAGTGCAAAGTTCTTTGGCCCATTCTGAATTTTAGAGGTCATATGATCATGTTGTGAAGAAATGGTACACATTTGAGGCCTTTAGAACACTTGATCAAACCATTTTGCAAAATGTCTCTTTGGTAGAAAACTTCAAATTTTGTGATTTTAGCCAACTTTGACAAGCCATAACTTTTGATCCAAAATGAATTAGGTCATGTTCTTGTACTTTTTGAAAAGGGAATGATCCATTCTACAACTTTCATGACCAAAGTTTTTCCATTTGAAGCATTTTTGAATCAAAAAGTAAAGGTTGAAAAAGTTTCCTAAAATGGCAATTTTCATCATAAGTCAACTTTCCCAAAAAGTCAACTTTGCAAATGACTTGAGATTCTTCAATTTTGTGGACTTCCAACATCTTCCATGATGAAATAAAGGTCATACACAATCAAAATGATGAAGAACACCCTTTGGTTGGGTCATTGGGGGCCTCAGATGCCCTGATTTTACACTGACTTGCTTAAAAAGTCAACTCTTGATCAGATGACTTCCCCATGGAATTTCTTCATGAAAATTGATATGCATGATCCTTATACCATATAGAGACCAATAGAAACAAGAATGACCAAAAAATTTGGAGTTATGGCCTCTGAAACCAAAACCCTAATTCTAGGTCATCTATGCAGTCAAACCTGGCTCTGCTTCCATACCATTCTCAGTTCTTGTGATTCTTTAACATTCTTGACTTTAAGAGGACATAATATGATGCTTGAACATATATGGACCCCTTTGAAGTGATTGATGACCTTTGGAGTGGCTCAAGAAGCTCTTGGATTGCTTAGATCACAAACCCTAGATGCAGATGACTTTGAACCAATGCAGTGAATCAAAAAATGTGGTAGGAGATGCTATGATTGGATTTATGCATATGAAATGATCACAAGCCATGGTGTGAATGGGTGAGGGCAAATTTGGGGTGTTTACACTGGTGCCGAAGAAAGATGGCAAAGTTCGGATGTGTGTTGATTATCGATACCTAAACATAGCTAATCCCAAGGACGATTTCCTGTTGCCTCACATCGATGTGTTGGTTGACAATACCGCTCAGATTTTGGTGTTTTCCTTCATGGACGGATTTTCGGGCTACAATCAGATCAAAATGTCGCTAGATGATATGGAGAAAACTATATTCATCACCCCTTGGGGAACTTTCTGTTACAAAGTGATGTCGTTTGGTTTGAAGAATGCTGGAGCAACTTACCAACAGGAAATGGTGACTCTCTTCCATGACATGATTCATCACGAGATCGAGGTCTACATGGATGACATGATTGCGAAGTCACAAACTAAGGAAGAGCACTTAGTCAACTTGGCCAACCTGTTTGACAGGCTACAGAAGTTCAGACTGAGGTTGAACCCGAACAAATGTACCTTCGGAGTGCGCTCTGGAAAGCTACTGGGTTTCATTGTAAGTGAAAGGGGGATCGAGGTCGACCTTGTGAAGGTAAAAGAAATTTAAGAAATGCCTGAGCCTAAAACTAAGGAAGAGGTATGTGGCTTCTTAGGAAGATTGAAATACATTGCACGGTTCATATCTCACCTAATAGCTACGTGCGAACCAATATTCAAACTCTTGAGAAATAATCAGGCCGTCAGGTGGAGTGATGACTGTCAATTAGCTTTCGAACGATTTAAATAATATCTGCAAGAACCACCAATCCTCATACCCCAAGTGTCGGGGAGACCTCTGATTATGTACCTTACAGTACTTGAATGATCAATGGGTTGCGTCCTCGGTCAGCATGATGAGTCTGGTCGAAAAGAACAAGCAATATACTACCTTAGCAAAAAGTTAACCGACTGTGAGACAAGATACTCACTGCTCGAGAAAACTTGTTGCGCTTTGGCATGGGCTACTCGCCAACTAAGACAATATATGTTAACTCATACTACCCTACTGATATCCAAAATGGATCTTGTCAAGTACATCTTTGAAAAGCCAGTTTTGACCATAAGGGTAGCTCATTGGCAGATGATCTTGACTGAATACGACATTCGGTATACTTCTCAGGAAGCTATCAAGGGAAGCATATTATCAGATTGTCTAGCTAAAAACCGATTGACGACTATTAGCCAATGAGGTTTGAGTTCCCTGATGAAGACATCATATTCCTCAAATTGAAACATTGTGAAGAACCACTCCAGGAGGAAGGGCCATACCCTGAATCAAAATGGAGTCTGATGTTTGATAGGGCCGTTAACATGAATGGAAACGGAGTTGATGTTGTTATTATCACATCATAAGGAGTCTGTTGCACCCCAAAATTTGCCCTCACAATACAAGACTTTGTGTGCTAAGAAGGTTCACAAGGTTCACAAGACCTTTCATAAGGTTCATGAAGTCTACAAGACACTTTATGAGGTTCACAAGGTTCACAAGGTTCACAATACTTACAAGACCTTTCATGAGGTTCATGAAGTTTACAAGACACTTTATGAGGTTCACAAGGTTCACAATACTTACAAGACCTTTCATGAGGTTCATGAAGTCTACAAGACACTTTATGAGGTTCACGAGGTTCACAAGACCTTCCATGAGGTTCACAAGGTTCACAAGACATTCTATGATGGTTCACAAGGTTCACAAAGTTCACAAATAGTCAGAAGAGTTGACAATTCCCTCAGACAATGCACCTCCTAAGCAGTGCATCCAAAACTAGGGTTTTGACTTTGATCAGGCTAAATGAATTTCCAATACTTCAAGTGAGCTTCATAACATCTTATATGTGTGTAAGAACCCCCATGACAAATTTCAAGACTTTTCTCAAAGGTTTGCTCAGTCAGATGATCAGATAAATCAAAATCAGTCAAAGTAGTTAAAAAGTCAAACTGAGGTCAACTGTGGTCAAACCAAAGTCAAACTTCATGATTTTTTCCAACATCAAGTATATGAAGTAAAATTCATCATTTGATCAAGGGTTGATCATGATTCATCAAGGATATTTCAGATCATCAAGAATCAGGAGTTTCTAAATTAGGGTTTCCTTAGTAAAAGTCAACTGAACTTTGACCAGCCATAACTTTCACATGCTTCATCACCAATTCTCCATCCAAAGCTCATTTTGAAGGAAATTGAATTCTCTACAACTTTGTGTCTCACAAGCCAAGCCCAAAAATGCTTCATTTGGAAAGTATGAGCTAAGACATTATAGGTCCTTTTGAAAGTCAACAAAAAGTCAACAACTTCAAAATGGCATAACTTGAGAATGGTAAATGATATGGACATGAAACCAGTGGGGTTGGTTAGAGGACTCTTCAAGATTTCCAAAATGTCCAAGAACACTCTCATAGCATTAAAATTGAAGGATGTGTGCCCTTTCAAATTTGGGAAATTTTAGGGAAGTTTATGAAGCAAATGGAGGTTTAAAACCAAATTTTACTAAGTGGGCTGAACTTTTAATGACCCAAAGTAATCCATGACATCATGCACGAAAATTATTTGATATTTTCATAATTTTTATTTTATTTAATTTATTTATTATGATTTTTTATATTAAAAATCATTTTAAATTTAAATAAAATATCAAGTGTGAAGATTTAAAATTATTTTTGGTTCTAGAAGGTCATGAATTCAATATGGATCAGAATGATACAAAAATAATGGTGATTGGCTTGAAATAGAAAGTGTTTATGCAAAAATATTTGAATTTCAAAGCTTATCTTTCTCAATCTTTTTGGATCAAATCTTTCACACAAACATCAAGTTTTCTGACCTAAATTCATCACACTATAAGTACATAACATAACCCTACTCATTGGACACGAATTTCAGCCTCCTAAGAGTAAGTTCAAGTTTTCAAAATCCATCAAAAATCCAATTTTCGGTTTCTTCATTACAAGGCATTTGAAGGTATTTTAAAGACATAGCAATGATCCCTGGACTTCACTGATCATGTACCAATGCTTATATGCATCCATAACCTCATGAACATCTCAAACCGAATTCAAATATTGACATATTTATGATTTTTTCGTTTTCATACATACATGTAATATAAATTGAATTTGATTCTGGATTTGTGTTTGTGATAAGCTTGTGAACGTTTCTGGGCAATTCAATTTGGTTTTCGATGCAGGATCAAAGAACCACCATGGTTAGGGTTTCGGCCATGGAATTGGGGTTTTGTGTTAAACCTAATATAAATAAATTCTAAGAACATAGAATAGTTCTATGGACCTTGGGGATCATGAAACACTGATTATTGTTGAGAAATTTCACTGTCTTGATGCTTTTCGAATTTTCGTAGGTTCTTGAGTTTTGAATTTCGCAGGAAATATTGTAGCAAGATTCGCAGGTAATTCTACAGGTCCAAGGAAGAAGAAGAAACCTGCGCGCGAATTTCATAAGTTCAAAATTTTGTTTAAAAATATTATGTTTTGTTTCTGTTTTGTTTCACAAGTGTTGTGCTTGGCCTGGTGGTATGAAGCGCGCGTGTATAGCCAGATGACTTGTGTTCGAATCCTGGCTTCCCAATTTTTTTTCTTATTTTTCAGTTTATTCATTAGACATAATATATTATGTATTATTGCTGTTATACTAACAGGTGCGCTCTCCCAGCTGGAATGGTTAATGTGTTTGTGTGATGTTTGAAGGTCCTGGGTTCGATCCCCCCATGCCTTTTGTTTTGTTTTATTTTTCTTTGATTTTCAGGAACAAGGCACAAAACCAATTTCTCTCCTTTCCTTGGCATCAGGCGCGCGTTGGCCTAGTGGTTGCTGTTGCTGGCTGGAGTTCTTGGTGGCAAAGGGGCTGGGTTCAATCCCCAGCCCTGGTAAGTTTTTTTAAATTCTGTTTTATTTATTTTGTTAATTGTTTATTATTGAATATTATTTATATGATTAATATGTAAATAGATTTAAATTAATATATGTTCTAAAAAAATTTCTAAAAAAATAATAATAGTTTCTAAAACTAATTTCTTTTATTAATATGTATGTATTTATTTAATAATTAAATTAGTATTATGTAATTAACTTAAAATTCTAATATTTTTGTATTTCAAACCCTAATTTTTAATTTAATATGTATATATTCTACAATTTATTTATAATTTAAATCTTGCTTAAAAAACTAAACTTCTTAATTTATTTTCATAATATGTAAATATTTTATAATTGTTTATAATTTAATTGTGTATGTACATAAATCTTAATACATGTTTAAAAATAGTTAAAAAATTGTTAATTTAATTTTTGTAATCATAATTTTATTTTCATAATATGTTTAAAATTAATTTAATTTTATAATTTGTATATAACTTCAAACTTTATAATAATTAGTATAATTGTTTATATTTTAATATTAAATAATAATTGTTTATAAAATTGAATTTTTAATTATTATAATATTCTTGTTTATTTCATTATTACTATTAATTATATTCTTGTGATATTTATTTATTACTAACCCCATTTAATTTAACTTTATATTATTATTATTATTTTCTACTAACCCAATTATAATTATTTATTTATTTTGCTTATTATATTTAATTTTGCTTTATTATTATTATTATGTAATTGTTCCTTGGTGTAATATTTATTAATAATGTTTATTATTTATATTTTATGCTATGGTTAGTAAATAGGGATTGTAAACATACTTGTAATATAAAATCAATTTAGATCATTTAAATTTAAAGATAAATATTAAAATTGTACACTCACACACGTAAGTCGATCTTTGATCGCCATCTCACTTTCTAGGGTTACCTCTCATGTTGCCTAATCAAAAAGGTCAAGTAGGGTGTGTCAAGCAAAAGTCCCTCAAAATAACATCATCTAGTCCCTTAACAAATAAAAGATTAAGTCCCTTTCGAATGTTGCCTTCGTAATGATCTTGTCCCTTTCGAATAAAGATGATAGTCCCTCCAAAATTGCTTATACACCCCACAGTTGCCTAATAAACAGATGACCTTTCACTTGTCCCTTACATCCAAGGTAATGACTACCTATTCCTTAATAATAGGGATAGTCTTACCATTTAAAGGATTCAAGAACGGAAAAGACTTAAAACTTAGGGTAGGTTCCTCTTAGATACTTGCTCACTCTTCAAAAACTTTTCAAACACTTCATACTTCAAACAATTTTCAAAACAAAGGTTTTTTACGCATCCGTACATGGATCATTATAAAACTCTTAAGAAATTTTTTTTTCACACACTTCACATTTTCAAAAACATTTTAAAGTGAGCTAAGTAACTAAGAGCCCATGGATAACCATGGATGTAAAGGGTGCTAACACCTTCCCTTTACATAACCTACCCCCCGGACCCAAAAATCTTTTAAAAGGTCTTTCCTGTTCTTTTATGCCTTTCCTTTGGATAAAATAAAAGTCGGTGGCGACTCTTGCTATCCGCAACATAATTAAAGTCACTTCTCCCACCGTGTTACAGAACTGGCGACTCTGCTGGGGAATTAATAAAAGAGGGGTATCCTTAGGAATTAGATCACTTTAAAATTGTTTGCCTTGTTTGCTTTATACTTACTTGTTGGGCTCTTATGTGTGAAAGATCCTAACCCGGATCTAGTGTACCTTAGGTAAATGGCAATAGACCAAGGAAACTGTACGGCGTATACCGATATGGTTGATCTGGTGGCCATAGTTAGTGTGACTTCTTGGTTGGTGCTTATGTTCCTTAAGTCAAGTTGAGGATAACATGAGGCTGCCATATGTTGTCAATGCACTAACTAACTTTTAGAACCCTAGTTATCCCATCTTGGCCTTTAGAAAGTAGTGAGATAGCCGGCTTTGGTGCAGACTGAACTTGGTTGATACTCGATACTACACTCATTGAGATCCTAAACTTGGAGGGTTTTGGTTGGCAAGTAAGTTGCCTACTGAACAACCACCCTTGTGAAGGATCAATGATATTGAGATCCCTTAGAACCTGGTTACTTTATAGGACAGGATGAACCATCTAAACTTCAGGGGAGGGTACTTACCTTTGAACCTCATGCAAGCCTTTAAACCTAGGGCTATGGTGTGACTTGTTTGTGGGTGCCACATGTTTGTGATTGAGCATAACATCATGACATCATCATGCATCATAAGCATAGCATTTTCACTAACCATTTCAAGGACCAAAGGATTTATCTTTGTTCTTTGTTGCAGGTCATGGCTTCTGCTCGTAGAAACACTATCAGGATCAACTTTGTAGGCATACCTCCTAAGCTTAAAGAGTTGGTTTCTCAAGTGTCTGAAAACTCCCAATTCATCAAGAGACATGGTCAGCTACTGGATCTAGTTACCTCAGGGTTCAATGAAGACATGATGAGTGTTCTGTTTCAGTTCTTTGATCCTAAGCACCATTGCTTCACATTCCCCGACTACCAGCTAGTTCCTACAATGGAAGACTTCTCTAAACTTCTGGGTATACCTATACTTGATCAGAAACCATTCACAGGCTTGGAAAAAGAGCCTAAACCTGAGGTTATTGGTGCAGCTCTACATCTAAAGAAGTCTGACATTGTTCTAGAAACGAGAAGCGGAGTTAAGGGTATTCTTGCTAAGGTGTTGATAGAGAAGGCTCAAGTGTTCTTGAAAGCTATGAGCTATGATGCTTTTGAGGAGATCTTAGCCTTGTTGATTTATGGCTTAGTGTTGTTCCCCAATCCTGATCAGTTCATAGACGTTCATGCCATCAACATATTTCTGAGTCATAATCCAATGCCTACATTACTTGGAGACATCCTACATTCTCTTCATACCCGTACTACAAGGGCACAAGGAACTTTGATGTGTTGTATACCTTTGCTATCTAGGTGGTTTATTTCTCACCTTCCTCGATCAGTGATGAAGAATGAACAAGGGTTCAGGTGGTCCAAGAGGATTATGTCACTCTCGCATTCAGATATTCATTGGTGCTCCAGATCTATGGAGAATGTCACTATCATTGACCGTTGTGGGGAGTTTCCTAATGTGCCACTTCTATGCATAAGAGGAGGCATTACCTACAACCCTTCACTAGCTTTACGACAGTTTGGTTACGCTCGGAGTGATGGTCCACATGACATGCTAATTCAGGGCATTGTATTTGACTACGACAACGATCTTCAAGGTTACCGTCAGAGATTCATACGAGCATGGGGAAAAGTGAACAAGGTTGACAGCAAGACTCTGGAGCCTAAGTACACTATTCCTATGGAATCTTACCTCAGATGGGTGCGATCTCGTGCTCAGACTCTTATGATGCCATATCCTGCTATCCTGCCAGTTACCATGGAACCTGTTGCTGAAGGAGATACTTCTTATACCATCCTTCACCCAGACATGCCTACTGACATGGAGGACTTACAGAGGTCCTGGATCCAGTTGAAGGAGCAGAGGGATACTTTCGAGGCTCATTACAAAGCAAGCCAAGAAAGAATCCTGGAACTAACAAAGCAACTTCACGAGGAACGGAATCTCAACTCATACCTCAACACAAAGAGGAAACGTCCATGGGAGACTTAAAACCCCATCTCTTGTATTTATTTCATTTCATTTTCTGTAAGCCCAAGGGGCAAAACAAATTTATTACTAATAAAAGTTTACCTTCTTGTTTGTTTAAGCAAATTTAAATCCTGCGGTCCTTGAAAACATTGCATAAGCATTCACATATCATCTCATTGCATCACAGGTTTTATAATTGTGCACAGGTTTCTTATCTTCTCGCTGTTTATTTCAGCAATGGCTCTTGAACAAACAGTTAAGGATCTCCAGGCACAAAATGCACAGTTCCAAGAACTGATCCTGAACTTGTCCAAGGGGCAAGATGAATTGAAGACACTGCTGGCCAAGAAGACTAAGAAGATTAGAAGGACAGGTGGCCTGATCAATATGGGAAGAAGGTTCAAAGGTCTTGCCAAGACCAAAGAACCAGTTGAAGACTATAAGTCTGAAGAGTCTGAGAAAGAGGGAGGCAGTCTCCACAACACTATGGGGGACTCTGATTCTGAGGCTAATTACTACCATGAGCCTAATGAAGACAAATTCAAGATGCTGGTGGATAGAATGGATGCTATGGGGTTGCAGAAGTCTTCTGGGCTGGATTTTGAAGATTTGAGTCTGATATCTGGGGTAGTTATACCCATTGGTTTCAAGGTTCCTACTTTTGTTGTTTATGATGGGGTCTCTTGTCCCAAGCTGCATCTAAGGTCTTATGTCAGGAGAATCCAACCTCATACTGCTGATAAGAAGCTGTGGATCCATTTCTTCCAAGAGAGCTTATCTGGAGCTCAATTGGAGTGGTATTATCAGTTGGAGAGTATCAACATCAGGGATTGGAATGATCTTGCCGAAGCCTTCTATAAGCAGTATTAATACAATGCTGATTTAGCTCCCACTCGCATGCAGCTGCAAAGCATGTCTATGGGTGCCAAAGAAAGTTTCAAGGAGTATGCTCAGAAGTGGAGAGACTTAGCTGGAAGAGTACAACCCCCTTTAACTGATAGGGAGTTAGTTGATATGTTCATGTGTACGTTGAATGGTCCTTTTTACAATCATCTCATTGGAAGCTTATCATCTGGCTTCACTGAGTTAATAATGACAGGAGAGCGCGTGGAAAATGGTATAAAGAATGGCAAGATCCAAGTGGGCACTTCTTCATCAGGTGCTGCAAAGAAGCCTCCCACTGGGAAGAAAGAATCCAATGCTGTTTATGGTCAACCTGATCGTAATAGAAGGCATCAGTCTGTGAGTGCAGTTCATATTTCAAATCCAACTCCTACAACACCAGAGCAGCCACAGGGCAACCAACAGAGGGCTAGAAGGCAATTCACTAAGATCAACATGTCAATGGCTCAGTCATTACAACACTTGTTGAAGGCTGAACTTATCACTCTGAAAGAGGCTCCTCAGAATCCCAATGTTACCTCTCCCAGGTACAATCCCAATGCACGATGTGCATATCATTCGAACTGCCAGGGACATGATACTAATAGTTGCTGGGTATTGAAGAACAAAATTCAAGATATGATTGAGGCTAGAGAAATTGAGTTTGACCCTCCGGGTACTCCAAATGTGATCACTGCTCCCATGCCAAATCATGAGAAGACTGTTAATGCCATTGATGAAGATTTACATATCTATTCAGTTGCAGAGTTGACCACACCATTGTCTGTTATCAAGAAGAAGTTAGTACAAGCTGGGTTCTTTCCAGGTTGTCGTGAAGATTGTCTGTATTGTACCTATAAGCCAGATAGCTGCTGGAGATTGAGAGATGGAATTCAACGTATCATGGATAAATATACCATAGTTTTTGAGAGGACTCCATCTTCTGTAGAGAGTATGGTGGATCATATTACTAAAGGTAAGAAGATTGAAGAGGTGGATATGGTTGACAAAGTGCCGGTAAGGATCACTTCCAAGGGACCTGTCAAAATCACTCATAAGGGTCCAATTAAGATTACTGCTGAAGGCCCTGTGAAGATTGTTGCTGAAGCTAGAGTGGCCCCTATGGTCATTACCACTCCTGGTCCTATTCCATATACTTCTGACAAAGTTGTGCCTTGGCATTATGGGTCTGATGTTTATATCCATGGTGTTAAGCAGGAACCCTTAGCTGATATGCCTGTTGATGTTAATAATATTGCTGGATCTAGTAAGATCACACGAAGCGGAAGAGTTTTCTCTCCTCCAGTCACCTCCAAGAATGCAGTTACTCCAGTTACTACCTCCACCACTGATGCTCGGGGCAAAGGTCCTGTTATTGAACCTATACCTACTGATGTACCAGCTGCTGATGATCTCTCTAAGCAGATGGAAGAAGTATTGAAAATCATTCGTAAAAGTGATTATGACATTGTTGATCAGTTGGGGCATACCCCCTCCAAGATTTATATGTTGTCTTTATTGCTGTGTTCTGAGGCTCATGCCAAAGCCTTGATTAAGTTTCTGAAGACTACTCATGTACCCAATGAAATTTCTGTTGACCAGTTTGAAAATTGTGTTGCACACTTGACCTATGATAATGGGTTAGGTTTCTCTGATGCTGATTTGACTCCTGCCAAGAGGGATCATAACAGGGCTCTACACATCTCAATTGAATGCAGGGGCACTACCCTGTCACATGTATTGATAGACAATGGTTCCTCTCTGAATGTGTTGCCCAAAGAAGTCTTGAATAAGCTTAGTCCTGAAGATGCTGTGTTGAAACCCAGTAATATAGTGGTGAAGGCCTTTGATGGTTCGAGAAGGGTGGTGCATGGAGAAATTGATCTCCTAATCAAAGTTGGTTCTCAGGTTTTTAATGCTACCTTTTATGTCATGGATATTCGTCCGTCATATTCTTGTTTGTTGGGACGTCCCTGGATCCATGGGGCAGGTGTTGTAACCTCTACATTACATCAGAAGTTGAGATATCCGGTAGAAGGAAAGGTTGTTACTGTCTATGGAGAGGAAGAATATTTTGTCAGCCATGTGAACACCTTCAAGTATCTTGAAGTGGAAGGTGAATATGTCGAAACTCTGTGTCAGACATTTGAAGTGGTTCCTTGGGTGGTTAATGATTATGAAGCTCCTCCTGTTGTCAAGAAAGTTCCTGTGGTCACCAGAGTACCTTCAACAATGGCCTCCCTTAAAGATGCTAGAGCTGTGGTGGATGAAGGTGGTTGTACTATTTGGGGTCAACTTCCTGATATCCCATACAAGTCTGACAAGTTTGGTTTGGGTTTCACTGCAGAGTCCTAGAAGGTTGTTCGTCGTGCTCGTGCTGTTCGTATCACCAATCAGGGAATTGTGAAGAACCAGATCAATGCTATGGGTGACTATGATGAAGACTACAACCTGGATGCTTGGATTTTTCCTACTGTGGGTGCTGGACTCAATAATTGGAAAGCTGAAGATGTTATCCCTATCTCCTTTAGTTAGGAGTAAATACTATTACTGTGTTGTTGCTTTTAAGTTTGTAATTTCTTGAACAATTGAACTTTCAAGCCTTGTGCCTTACCCGGGGCACAATGGTGTGCTTGTTACGGGCTGTCATTTCATTTGCATACTTCATTCAATAAAAATCAGTGGACGTTTCGTTTTAGTAAATATTGTGTTCCTTGTCTTTCTTTTCTTTTTGTTTTATCAGCTATGTGTTCTTACACACACCCACATCACTAAAATGCAGATCCTCATCCACTCTGGATCCTGTTGATAACAGTTCTACTATTGCCAATTATAATTTCGAGAATCCGATCTATCAAGCTGAAGACGGAAATGAGGACGATTGTGAAGTAACTGTAGAGCTTGCTAGGTTATTACAACAAGAAGAAAAAGCCATACAGCCACATGAAGAGCCAGTCGAAGTTGTGAATTTGGGAACTGAGGAAAATAGGAAAGAGGTCAAGATAGGGGCTGAACTAGAGGATAGTGTCAAGAGCAGATTGATTCAGATGTTACGTGACTATGTGGAGATCTTTGCTTGGTCTTATGAAGATATGCCAAGGTTAGATACAGACATTGTGGTTCACCGTTTACCAGTAAAAGAAGATTGTCGTCCAAAGAAGCAAAAGGTTCGTCGCATGCATCCTGAAATGTCAGAGAAGATCAAAGCAGAGGTAATGAAACAGTTTAATGCAGGGTTCTTAGCAGTGACTTCTTATCCTCAGTGGGTTGCAAATGTGGTGCCGGTACCTAAGAAAGATGGTAAGGTACGTATGTGTGTAGACTACAGGGATTTGAACAAGGCCAGCCCTAAAGATGACTTTCCACTTCCTCATATTGATGTTCTGGTAGACAACACTGCTCAGCATAAGGTATTCTCTTTTATGGATGGTTTCTCTGGATACAATCAGATCAAGATGGCACCTGAAGATATGGAGAAAACAACATTTGTTACACAGTGGGGCACTTTTTGCTATAAGGTGATGCCATTTGGTTTGAAGAATGCAGGGGCAACATATCAGCGTGCTATGGTGGCTTTGTTTCATGATATGATTCATCATGAGATAGAGGTGTATGTGGATGATATGATAGCCAGGTCCCAGAATGAAGAGCAACATCTTGATCATTTGCATAAGTTGTTTGAGAGGTTGAAGAAATACAAGCTGAGATTAAACCCAAACAAGTGTACTTTTGGAGTTAGGTCTGGTAAGCTCCTGGGTTTCATAGTCAGTGGAAAAGGTATTGAAGTGGATCCTGCAAAAGTAAAAGCTATACGAGAAATGCCAGCTCCCCGTACTGAGAAGGAAGTTAGAGGTTTCTTGGGACGATTGAATTACATTGCAAGATTTATTTCCCAATTAACCGCCATCTGTGAGCCAATTTTCAAGTTGTTGAAGAAAGATCAGGTGATGGAATGGAATGATGAGTGCCAGACTGCCTTTGATGAAATCAAGAAATATCTTCTAGAACCTCCAATTTTGATGCCACCAGTTGATGGAAGACCCTTGATTATGTACTTAACAGTGTTAAAAAACTCAATGGGGTGTGTGTTGGGGCAACATGACGAGTCTGGTCGAAAAGAGCAGGCAATATACTACCTTAGCAAAACGTTTACCGACTGTGAAACAAGATACTCACTGCTCGAGAAAACTTGCTGCGCTTTGGCATGGGCTGCTCGCCGACTAAGACAGTATATGTTGACCCATACTACCTTGTTGATTTCGAAGATGGATCCAATCAAGTACATATTTGAGAAACCTGCTCTCTCCGGAAGAATTGCAAGATGGCAAATGATCTTGACAGAATATGATATACAGTACACTACTCAGAAGGCCATCAAAGGAAGTGTTGTTGCTGATCATTTGGCTCATCAAGCAGTGGATGATTATCAGTCAATGAGTTTTGAGTTCCCTGATGAAGACATTATGATTATTACCAAAGAACCTGGACAATATGACGGACCTGAACAAGGATCCCGATGGACTATGGTTTTTGATGGTGCCTCTAATGCACTTGGTAATGGTGTTGGTGTTGTGATCAGTTCCCCTGAAGGTTATCATACCCCGATTACTGCCAGACTTTGTTTCTATTGTACCAATAACATGGCTGAGTATGAGGCATGTATCCTGGGTATTAAAGCTGCTATTGATATGAAGATTCAGTGCCTTGATGTGTATGGAGATTCAGCCCTGGTAGTAAGTCAGATTAAAGGAGATTGGGATACCAAGCATGATAAACTCATTCCTTACAGAGAGCATGTGTTGTCTTTGATCCCACATTTTAAAGAGATTACCTTTGGACATATTCCACGAAGAGAGAATCAGTTGGCAGATGCTTTGGCCACCATGGCATCTATGTTTGAGATCAGTTGGGATGATGAAGCTCCCAATATTACTATTGATAGGTTTGAAAAGCCTGCATACTGCAATGAGATTGACACTGAAGGGGCAGAGGAGAAGCCTTGGTTCTACGAAGTAAAAAGATATCTTGAAGCTCAGGAGTTCCCTGAAGGGGCATCTGTCAAAGATAGGAAGTTTCTGAGAAGGTTTTCTGCTAAGTTCTTTTTGAGTAATGGGATTTTGTATAAGCGCAATCATGATTCAACTATGCTTCGTTGTGTGGATAAGAAAGAAGCAACAGAGATCATGGAAGATATGCATGATGGGATCTTTGGCACTCATTCTAGTGGTCATACCATGGCAAAGAAGATTTTGAGAGCAGGTTACTATTGGTCTACCATGGAAGCTGATTGCTATCAACACTCTAGAACATGTCACAAGTGTCAAATCTATGCTGATAAAGTCCATATACCTCCATCACCTTTGAATGTGTTGACTTCTCCTTGGCCTTTTGCCATGTGGGGCATTGATATGATTGGTGAGATCAAGCCTACTGCTTCTAATGGGCATCGTTTCATCTTGGTTGCTATTGATTACTTCACGAAGTGGGTAGAGGCAGCTTCATTTGCATCTGTTACCAAGAATGTGGTGGCTCGATTCATCAAGAATAATCTCATATGTAGGTATGGCATCCCTGAAAGGATTATTACTGACAATGGATCTAATTTGAACAACACTATGATTACTGATCTCTGCATGCAGTTCAAGATTAAGCATCACAACTCTTATCCGTATCGTCCAAAGATGAATGGGGCAGTTGAAGCTGCTAATAAGAACATTAAGAAGATTGTACAGAAGATGACTGTTACTTACAAGGATTGGCATGAGATGTTACCATTTGCTCTTCATGGTTATCGTACTACAATACGTACTTCAACAGGGGCAACCCTATTCTCCTTAGTCTATGGTATGGAAGCAGTTCTGCCCATTGAAGTTCAGATTCCCTCTTTAAGAATTATGAAGGATGCAGGCTTGGATGAAGATGAGTGGATTCAGACTCGACTGGACCAGATAAATTTGATTGATGAGAAGAGGCTAGCAGCAGTTTGTCATGGCCAGATGTACCAGAAGCGAATGATCAAAGCTTTTAACAAGAAGGTTAAGCCAAAGGTATATCAGGCTGGTGACTTGGTAATCAAGCGTATCATATTACAACAGGGTGATTCTAGGGGCAAGTGGACTCCAACATATGAAGGACCATTTGTAGTCAAAACAGTATTCTCAGGAGGTGCCATGATACTTACTACTATGGATGGTGAAGACTTTCCACAGCCTGTAAACGTAGACATAGTTAAAAAATACTACGCATGAAAAGAGACCCGCTAGGTTGACAGGCCTAGGCAAAAATAAGGGCATCCCGGCAAACCAAAAGGGTTTGGGCAAAAATTAGGGATATATATAAAAAGATGTACACCCGGCAAGTCGAAAACCTGAAAAGGTGGATTGGGCAAAAAAGGGTATCCCGGTGGATTGAAAACCTGAAAGGGCAATCCAGGCAAAAGTTAGGGATTAAAGCGTATGACTATGTCTCGTTTGGATCACCCATGAAACTGCAATCAGTTGTGTTACTTACTCAAGCTCGAACAGATAAAGCTCAATCCAATCGTTTCTGTCTCAACAGCAGAAGATAAGATACTTGAAGATAATGGCAATAGTAGAATTGAAACTCAATAGGATTATTTCCCACATAGCTGATTCTCCTTGTTTTGTAAAATTTTATGACCAAATCCTCTTACTAGGTTTTATGTCTCCTTGTACAAACTTACCCATGTATGGGTCACTTTTTGATATGAATAAAATTCCATTTTTGAATCCAGATTTACTTTTACCCTATTTACATAAGCGAAACGTCCATTGGTTGTGTTTGAATGTATGTATGCTTTTGAATATGATTGATGTTTACCAGAAATGCATGTATGCTTAATATGATTGATGTTTACCATAAATGCATGAAAATGCAGTAATAGTATTTACTAAGGACGAACGAGGGAAGAATTTCAACGAAGCTTCACCGGTTCATCTCTACAAAACAGTTACAAATCCCCAGTAGGGCAAATCCATCTTCATAAAGTCACATCTCCCCTGGAATTTATATCCATCTCTTTTATCCTCATACGGATATTCGGGAATTTACTTTCCAATAGGAGTACGACGAACGAAGACGGGAGGTTATGTATACCCTACTATCGAACGAAGACGGGAGGTTGTGTATACCTTGCTATCCCCAGCAGACGGGAGGTTATGTATAATATATTATCAAATAAGACGGGAACGAGTTCCTCATATTCTTCAGCAACGAATCGGGATTTATTTTCCCTGGCCAGCAGTTGTTATCCAGACGCTTCAGGCAGCATCATATCATACATACATCATTTACATCATGACATACATATACATAAATACATAATTCATTACTTAAGTGCATCATATTATACATGCATACATAATGCATAAACTAATATTATCATACAGAATGCTACCTTGTTTTCAGGTTAATTCTCCAGCAGACAAATTTCATCAACAAATTGTGACTATTGGGCCGTTGTTTATCTTCCAAAAGGATATCATCCCTCAGGACGTTGTTTATCCTCCTGAAAGCATATAATTTCCTCAGGACGTTGTTTATCCTCTTGAAAGCTTCTTATACCTCAGGACATTATTTATCCTCCTGAAAGCATATTATCTCCTCGGGACGTTGTTTATCTTCCTGAAAGCTATCATCACTTCCTCAGGACATTGTTATCCTCCTGAAAGCTATCAATCCCTCAGGACGTTGTTTATCCTCCTGAAAGCATATCATTACTTTGGGTCATTGTTTATCTTCCCAAAGGTTACATCACTACCTCAGGATGTTGTTTATCTTCCTGAAAGCATACTATTCCCTCAGAATGTTGTTTATCCTTCTGAAAGCATACTATTACCTCGGGACGTTGTTTATCTTCCTGAAAGCTATCACCATATCTTCATATTTTGGACTGCTTTATCCTCCAAAAGAAGTATATCTGAAGAACTGTTCTCCAAGTGGCATCTTTAAGCCCACTCAAGCATACTCAACTAGTCATCAGTATCACTCTACGCACCGGTGAGTGCAAATTTTTGGGCTTTTGTGTTCAATCCCCTTCAACCTTCCAAGTTACGACTGGCACATATACCAATCTAACCCTTCAGGTTTCATAAAATTGAACAGGGGCAGCTGTTGCACCCCAAAATTTGCCCTCACAATACAAGACTTTGTGTGCTAAGAAGGTTCACAAGGTTCACAAGACCTTTCATGAGGTTCATGAAATCTACAAGACACTTTATGAGGTTCACAAGGTTCACAAGGTTCACAATACTTACAAGACCTTTCATGAGGTTCATGAAGTTTACAAGACACTTTATGAGGTTCACAAGGTTCACAATACTTACAAGACCTTTCATGAGGTTCATGAAGTCTACAAGACACTTTATGAGGTTCACGAGGTTCACAAGACCTTCCATGAGGTTCACAAGGTTCACAAGACATTCTATGATGGTTCACAAGGTTCAACAAATTCACAAATAGTCAGAAGAGTTGACAATTCCCTCAGACAATGCACCTCCTAAGCAGTGCATCCAAAACTAGGGTTTTGACTTTGATCAGGCTAAATGAATTTCCAAGACTTCAAGTGAGCTTCATAACATCTTATATGTGTGTAAGAACCCCCATGACAAATTTCAAGACTTTTCTCAAAGGTTTGCTCAGTCAGATGATCAGATAAATCAAAATCAGTCAAAGCAGTTAAAAAGTCAAACTGAGGTCAACTGTGGTCAAACCAAAGTCAAACTTCATGATTTTTTGCCAACATCAAGTATATGAAGTAAAATTCATCATTTGATCAAGGGTTTATCATGATTCATCAAGGATATTTCAGATCATCAAGAATCAGGAGTTTCTAAATTAGGGTTTCCTTAGTAAAAGTCAACTGAACTTTGACCAGCCATAACTTTCACATGCTTCATCACCAATTCTCCATCCAAATCTCATTTTGAAGGATATTGAATTCTCTACAACTTTGTGTCTCACAAGCCAAGCCCAAAAATGCTTCATTTGGAAAGTATGAGCTAAGACATTATAGGTCCTTTTGAAAGTCAACAAAAAGTCAACAACTTCAAAAGGGCATAACTTGAGAATGGTAAATGATATGGACATGAAACCAGTGGGGTTGGTTAGAGGACTCTTCAAGATTTCCAAAATGTCTAAGAACACCCTCATAGCATTAAAATTGAAGGATGTGTGCCCTTGCAAAGTTGGGAAATTTTAGGGAAGTTTATGAAGCAAATGGAGGTTTAAAACCAAATTTTGCTAAGTGGGCTGAACTTTTAATGACCCAAAGTAATCCATGACATCATGCACGAAAATTATTTGTTATTTTCATAATTTTTATTTTATTTAATTTATTTATTATGATTTTTTATATTAAAAATCATTTTAAATTTAAATAAAATATCAAGTGTGAAGATTTAAAATTATTTTTGGTTCTAGAAGGTCATGAATTCAATATGGATCAGAATGATACAAAAATAATGGTGATTGGCTTGAAATAGAAAGTGTTTATGCAAAAATATTTGAATTTCAAAGCTTATCTTTCTCAATCTTTTTGGATCAAATCTTTCACACAAACATCAAGTTTTCTGACCTAAATTCATCACACTATAAGTACATAACATAACCCTACTCATTGGACACGAATTTCAGCCTCCTAAGAGTAAGTTCAAGTTTTCAAAATCCATCAAAAATCCAATTTTCGGTTTCTTCATTACAAGGCATTTGAAGGTATTTTAAAGACATAGCAATGATCCCTGTACTTCACTGATCATGTACCAATGCTTATATGCATCCATAACCTCATGAACATCTCAAACCGAATTCAAATATTGACATATTTATGATTTTTTTTCGTTTTCATACATACATGTAATATAAATTGAATTTGATTCTGGATTTGTGTTTGTGATAAGCTTGTGAACGTTTCTGGGCAATTCAATTTGGTTTTCGATGCAGGATCAAAGAACCACCATGGCTAGGGTTTCGGCCATGGAATTGGGGTTTTGTGTTAAACCTAATATAAATAAATTCTAAGAACATAGAATAGTTCTATGGACCTTGGGGATCATGAAACACTGATTATTGTTGAGAAATTTCACTGTCTTGATGCTTTTCGAATTTTCGTAGGTTCTTGAGTTTTGAATTTCGCAGGAAATATTATAGCAAGATTCGCAGGTAATTCTGCAGGTCCAAGGAAGAAGAAGAAACCTGCGCGCGAATTTCATAAGTTCAAAAATTTGTTTAAAAATATTATGTTTTGTTTCTGTTTTGTTTCACAAGTGTTGTGCTTGGCCTGGTGGTATGAAGCGCGCGTGTATAGCCAGATGACTTGTGTTCGAATCCTGGCTTCCCAATTTTTTTTCTTATTTTTCAGTCTATTCATTAGACATAATATATTATGTATTATTGCTGTTATACTAACAGGTGCGCTCTCCCAGCTGGAATGGTTAATGTGTTTGTGTGATGTTTGAAGGTCCTGGGTTCGATCCCCCCAGGCCTTTTGTTTTGTTTTATTTTTCTTTGATTTTCAGGAACAAGGCACAAAACCAATTTCTCTCCTTTCCTTGGCATCAGGCGCGCGTTGGCCTAGTGGTTGCTGTTGCTGGCTGGAGTTCTTGGAGGCAAAGGGGCTGGGTTCAATCCCCAGCCTAGGTAAGTTTTTTTAAATTCTGTTTTATTTATTTTGTTAATTGTTTATTATTGAATATTATTTATATGATTAATATGTAAATAGATTTAAATTAATATATGTTCTAAAAAAATTTCTAAATAAATAATAATATTTTCTAAAACTAATTTCTTTTATTAATATGTATGTATTTATTTAATAATTAAATTAGTATTATGTAATTAACTTAAAATTCTAATATTTTTGTATTTCAAACCCTAATTTTTAATTTAATATGTATATATTCTACAATTTATTTATAATTTAAATCTTGCTTAAAAAACTAAAATTCTTAATTTATTTTCATAATATGTAAATATTTTATAATTGTTTATAATTTAATTGTGTATGTACATAAATCTTAATACATGTTTAAAAATAGTTAAAAAATAGTTAATTTAATTTTTGTAATCATTAATTTATTTTCATAATATGTTTAAAATTAATTTAATTTTATAATTTGTATATAACTTCAAACTTTATAATAATTAGTATAATTGTTTATATTTTAATATTAAATAATAATTGTTTATAAAATTGAATTTTTAATTATTATAATATTCTTGTTTATTTCATTATTACTATTAATTATATTCTTGTGATATTTATTTATTACTAACCCCATTTAATTTAACTTTATATTATTATTATTATTATTTTCTACTAACCCAATTATAATTATTTATTTATTTTGCTTATTGTCGCTCCCGATAAGTGGGGAATGGCCCAAATAAAGGTACAGACGCGAACGGTCGGCGAGAGGGACAATGAGAACACACAGCAGTGAACTCACTGGAGATGAATAGAGTCGCCAGCTAGGCATTTTTATCCCGGAGGAAAGGTAATGCTGCATAAACCTAGAAAGATACGGATAAGACGGTTGCGAACCAGAGAGATCGAGAAAGGGGGTTGGTTACAACCTGGGAAGGTATTAGCACCCAGATTGTCCGTCGTACTCGACGGGATCCACGCTTGCAAGATTTGTGTTTTAAAGGGGTAGTGTCAGTGCAATCTGTGTATAAAAGAGCTGGAAAAGATGTACAGGTGTCAGTGTATAGGAAGTGCAGTGTATAATGATGTGTCAGTGTAGGAACAAGGATAAAATGCTCAAGATCATGAGGCCTAAAAGGATGAAGCTGGAAAGAGGGGGAATATACAGAGACTTTTGTTCGATAACTGTTAAGTTATGCCTACGTATCCTCTCGTGCAATGAGGAAGTCAGAACACCGTAGTTCGACCCAAAGAGACTGAAAGATGAATTGACTTGTGAACTGCTTGCTTGTCTATGCTCAAGTGTATGACCTGTCTGGCTCAGGTGCAAACTGTCTTGCATTAGACGGAAGAAGTGAGTTCTCGTTTATGAGTGAATGAGGTGAGAAGAGAATCCCGAAGGAGACGATTATTGCTTGTTTTTTGTATTTTTAGCCTTTTATTACTTTTGAAAGTTTGTCATAAGTTAATGAGCTTAAGCCTAAACCAATGGGTTAGTAAACTCATCACATCTTCCCTCTGATTAGGGGTAATGAGAATGCCTTAAGTGTGAAGTCAGATTCTCACACTTAATCACCATGGAGTAGGATTAAGATCATTAACCTACTTGTGATTATTTAGATGTTTTTGTTGTTTTTGTTTAGTGTTAAGTGATGAGATTAAGCCATAATCAGGGATTAAACAGACTCATTACACCATCCTAATAGAAGGATAATAGATGAGAAAGTTTAAGCTGAGGAAAGCTCCTCAACTTAATCCATGATTAGGGATTAAACTCATGACAAAACAAACCTTTGGTTAAGTGGATTTTAGTTAATGATATGATGAAGAAGTGAGTTTTAGGGTTTGTAAGACAACTTGAGGGGGACTTGTCCATTAACACTAGGGTTAGTCCTTCTTAACCAATTAAGGAAGAATTATGACCCTAATGCAAGGCCCAAGTTACAAGCTTGATGTCTTGATGATTATTAAGTGGATTGATTAAAGGAGTTAAACACTTTAAGGGTTTAACACTTAGGATTAAAGTTGTACACTCCATCCTAATAGAAGGATGCAGGCATAAACTTAATCACAAAGCCTTAAAGCCTTTAGGGTTTAGTCCCTGATTATGAGATGAGAAGAGAAGACTCAAGAGAGACACAAAGGTAAAACTAAAAGGGGAGACTAATCAAAACCCTAATCATTTTCATGCTTGGTTGTTCCTAAAGTTTGTGAGGTTTCACCAAGAAGATCTTCAAAGGAATCACCAGGAAGCAGATGAGAGGATCAGGAGAAGCAAAGTAACTTGCTTCATTCAAGAAGTCAAGTCACTTGAAGAAAGAAAGTAAGAAGAAAAAGAATGAGCAAGCTCAATCTCAAACACATACAAAAATGCAGCAAGGATGCATAAAAGAGATGAAGAGAAGTTATGAGAAGTGAAGGCAAATTCACTTCTCAAAGTCACTTACCACCTGAAAAGTTAGTGAAGGAGATGCAATGCAATGCAAAATGAGATGAGATGACATGATGAGAAACAAAACCAGAAGCATTTACATGATGCTAATGATGCTAGGAGATGATGCAAACATGAGACAACATATGGGGATGATCATACAAGCTCATGGATGCAAGTGGAGCAAGTTAAGAAGCATGAACATACATGAAAAGTTATGAGATGCATATGGCATACAACATGGCAAATGCAAGATGCAATGATCAAACATGCTTTCAATATGTCTTATGATGTCAAATGAATCAAATGGATGCTTGAAATGTCAAGGCAAGTCATGTTGTGCAAGCAAATGCAAGATGAATGCATATGAAAGCCCAAATTAGGGTTTATGAACAATACATCAAACAAAAACCAAAATCAGAAGCAAAACCCTAAGATAAAAAATTGAAAATGCCACCCAAGGGACCCCTAATCCTATACTAATCCAATGCCCAAAGGAGAGGTTTCAACTCCTAACCAATTTCAAGTTATGGTTTTTACAAGTTTGCTAGGGTTTTAGGGTTCCTAAACAAGAAAATTAACAAACAAATTGAAAATGAAAGATCAAATCATAGCCATTTAATCTCACAAACTACATGCTAAACACAATGCAATGCAAAAAGAATCAATGTCCAACTCCTCATGGATAGGCAGAAATGATTTTTTTGAACTTTGGATCAAATTAATGCATAAAAATGATTTTTATTCAATGAGAAATTCTTAAAATGCATCAAGATCAGAAAATAAATTTGGTTTGAGGGTTGGACAATGTTTCTAAATGTCTTAGAACATTTCATGAATTTTTTTGGTGATTTTTAAATACTTAAAAGTATTTTTAATAAATTAATTTTCATTAATCAATTAAAAATAAACTTTTAAATATTTAAAAATACTTTTTTAATGCAAAAAATGGAAATAAAAATATTTTTGTGTTTTAAAAATTAATGAAACTCTTGACAAAAAGTTTCATAATTTTTAAAACAATTTTGCTATTTTAAATAAATTATATAAAACAAATGAATTTAATATGAAAAAGAAATGAAAAAGACTGAAGTCAACCAAATGAGGGGCTAGGATTGAGTCTGGGGGAAGCCTTGTTGACTGCGCGCGCAGATCAAAGGCTGAAATTCAAACTTGGTTAATACAGGATTATGAATTAATTAATTAATGGTTAGGGTTTAATGATGAATCTCAGCCACACACACGCGCGGCAAGTCAACAAAGTCCACTGATCCAACGTGCCAGATTCAAACTCTCTTAATTGCAGGATTAAAACCCTAATTATTTTCAGGTGGCCGGAGAAGACCTCCGGTCGTCTTCTCCGGTGGGAACCCCACCTGAAAATCCCCAAAATCCACAAAACGCAACCTAAATGAAATCTAAACACACAGAAATGATTCCCACACTCCCCTGAATCGAAACCCTAAGCTAGAAATCATTTATAGTTCATCAATCTCATGAATCGAAACAAAGAAGATTTTAGGGCAAAACTTTCAGAAACAAATTAAACTCTCATCTTTCCCCCATTTTCAAAACTAAAGATATCAGAGCAATCAGTGAAGCATGGAGAACAACTTTAGAACTTAAAAATCCATTTCTGGAAAAAAAGTTCTTGAGCTACCTGAGTTTCGAAGCTTTCACTCTTGCAACTTTCTGACCTCTCCCTTTGATGCAATCCACTCTACTTGGTCCCCTGATGATCCTTGAATGCTTAGAAGGAGTTTATGTTGGCTGTTTTGAGAGATTGAACAAGTTCTGTTCAAGCTCAGGTGTGAATCGTGTTTATGATTCAGGTTGTTTCTGGCAATGGTGAAGGGTTCTTTGTGATCAGGATGATGAGTGGAGAAGGTTTGTGGAGTTTGCTTGGGTGTTTATGGCCTGTGGAGTGAGTTTCAAATGGTTTTGCTCTTGGGAGTGAAAATGGAGAAATGGTGTTCTTGCTTGGTTCAGGCCTAAGTCTTGCTGGTTTTGGCTCAATGGAGCAAGGTGAGTTGACCAGTGGAATTGGTTCTTGTGTTTGTGAGTTGTGGAGAGGGATTCGAAGGCTTTTTGCTTGAGGGAGTGAAAATGGGAATGTGATGTTCTTGTGTGTTTCAGCCTTGCTCCTTCTTATGTTTTGCTTGCAAATGGATAGTATAAACAATTCCAAATGGTCAGAGGATGTGACTTGGCCTGCTGTGATAGGTAAGTTTACTTTTGCAAAAAGTCCACTTTGGTGTAAGGAAAGCATGGGTTGAGTCCTAGGCTAGCACAAGTACATGGGCTGGCGCAGCATGGTGTGTGAGGGAGGCTAGCATGGTTCAGCATCCAATGTAACAAGTGGGTGAGGTGTGATGATAGTTTTTGCAAGTTGCTCACTTTTGGTTCACATGAAATTTTCTCATTCCACAAGCCATGAAACATGAGAAGTTTTGGTTCAAATCTGATTTTTAGGTCACATGTGAGGTTTGTGTAATGGTTAGACATGAACTAGAAATCAAAAATGCCTTGGTACAAGGTTTTTGCAAGTTTCTCATTTGAGGCATAACTTGAAAATTAGTGATTTTTGCCAACTTTAACACACCATAACTTTTGATCCAAGAAGAATTAGATCATGTTCTTGTACTTTTTGAAAAGGGAAAGATCTAAACTACAACTTTCATGACCAAAGTTTTTTCATTTGAAGCATTTTTGGATCAAAAAGTAAGGCTTGAAAAGTGGCATAAAATGACATATTCTTGAAAAGTCAACCATGCCCTAAAAAGTCAACTTTGCAAAAAATTATAATTCTTGAATTTTGTGAACTTCAACTTTCTTCCATGATCAAATAAAGATCATATACACTCAAAATGATGAAGATCACCCATTGGTTGGGTCATTGGGGGCCTCAGATGCCCTGATTTTGCACTGACTTGTCCAGAAAGTCAACCTTTGATCAGATGACTTCCCCATGGAGTTTCTTCATGAAAATCGATATGCATACTCCCTATACCATATAGAGACCAATGGAAACAAGAATGACCAAAAAATTTGGAGTTATGGCCTCTGAAACCAAAACCCTAATTTTAGGTCAACTGTGCAGTCAAACCTGGCTCTGCATCCATACCAATCTCAGTTCTTGTGATTCCTTGGCATTTTTGACTTTGAGAGGATGTAATATGATATAAGAACAAACATGGATCCCTTTGAAGTGATTGTTGACCTTTGGAGTGGCTCAAGAAGCTCTTGGATTGCTCAGATCACAAACCCTAGATGCAGATGACTTAGAACCAATGCAGTGGATCAAAAATGTGATATGAGATGATATGATTGTGTTTATGCATATGGAATGATCACAAGCCATGGTGTGAATGGGTGAGGGCAAATTTGGGTTGTTTACAACCCTAAAACACCAACTCTCTCCACACGCATCTAAAATGAATTCTAACTACACAGAAATGATCCCCACTCACTCACGAATCAAAACCCCCACTCAAAACATATTTATCACTTCTAAACTAACTGAATCGAATCAATCTAGTTCTAGGGCAAAAATTTTCAGAGACTGAATAAACTCTCATCTCTCCACCATTTTCAAAACCAAAGACATATTCATGATCAGGGAGGCATATAGAACAGCTTAGGAACTTAAAAAATCATTTCTGGAAAAAAAAGTTCTTGAGCTACCTGAGTTTCGAAGCTTTCAACTTTGCAGCTTTCTGATCTCCCCTCCTTATGAAATCCACTCCTTGTGACCCCTTGATGATGTCTGGATGCTTAGAAGAAGTTTATGCTGGCTGGTTAAGGAGATTGAACAAGTTCTGTTCAAGCTCAGGTGAGAATGGTGTGTGTGATTCAGGCAGTTTCAGGCAAGGGTGAGGGGTTCTTTGTGACCAGGATGATGATTTGAGAAGGTTTGTGAAGTTTGTTCAAGTGTTTGTGGCCTGTATGAAGAGTTTCGAAAGCTTTGGCTTTGAGAGTGGAAAATGGGGAAGTGGTGTTCCTGCTGGTTTCAGGCTTATGTCTTGTTGGTTTGGGTTCAATGAAGCATGGTGAGAAGGTTGGTGAAACTTGTTTGAATGTTTGTGGCTTGTGGAATCAGATTCGAAGGAAAATGCAAGTTGGAGAGAGTTTGTGAATGTGTGTTGTGGTGAGTTTTCAGGCTGGCTTGTTGTTATGTTTATCTAGCATTTGATCCACATAAACAACTTCTATTGGTCAGATGATGTGACCTGCCCTTTATTGATTGGTATGGCCACTTTTGCAATTTGTCAACTTTTGTGTAAGAGAAGCATGGGTCAAGTTCTAGGCTAGTACAAGGGCTGTGGGCTACGCAGCATGGTGTGAGGGAGAGGCTAGGGTGGTTCAGCATTGTAGGCAGCAAGTGAATGGAAGTGTGATGATGGTTTTGCAACTTGCTCACTTTTGGTTCACATGGAAATATCTTGCTCCCAAGGCCATGAAACATGTGATCTTTTGGTTCAAATCTGATTTTTAGAACTTGTGTGATGCTTGTGTATTGGTTTGATACCAACTAGAAGTCACAAATGCCTTTGGTACAAGATTTTGCAAATTTTCCATTTGGTGCATAACTTGAAAATTAGTGATTTTAGCCAACTTTGATGCACCATAACTTTTGATCCAAAATGAATTAGGTCATGTTCTTGTACTTTTTGAAAAGGGAAATATCTAATCTACAACTTTCATGACCAAAGTTTTTTCATTTGAAGCATTCTTGGATCAAAAAGTAAGGTTTGAAAAATGGCATAAAATGACAAATTCCTTAAAAGTCAACCATGCCCAAAAAAAGTCAACTTTGCAAAAACTTCAAATTCTTGAATTTTGTGAACTTCAACCTTCTTCCATGATCAAATAAAGATCAAATACACTCAAAATGATGAAGATCACCCCTTGGTTGGGTCATTGGGGGCCTCAGATGCCCTGATTTTGCACTGACTTGTCCAGAAAGTCAACTCTTGATCAGATGACTTCCCCATGGAATTTCTTCAAGAAAATTGATATGCATACTCCCTATACCATATAGAGACCAATAGAAACATGAATGACCAAAAAATTTGGATTTATGGCCTCTGAAACCAAAACCCTAATTCTAGGTCATCTGTGCAGTTAAACCTGGCTCTGCATCCACACCAATCCCAGTTCTTGTGATTCTTTGGCATTCTTGACTTTGAGAGGATACAATATGATACTTGAACACATATGGACCCCTTTGAAGTGATTGGTGGCCTTCGGAGTGGCTCAAGAAGTTCTTGGATTGCTCAGATCACAAACCCTAGGTGCAGATGACTTTGAATCTATGCAGTGAATCAAAAATGGGATATGAGGTGGTATGATTGTGTTTATGCATATGAAATGATCACAAGCCATGGTGTGAATGGGTGAGGGAAAATTTGGGGTGTTTACAGCTGCCCCTATTCAAACATGAGTTAGCTGTGCAGGTTGTGAGCAGCGGCTTAACAGGCAAACAAGATAACTTGTGGTTGAATACCAAAGACAGTCCAAAATTTGCACTCACAGAATGAAGAAGAAAAGGGATATAGATTGTAAAAGGAAAATAAAGTATATTGTAAAGTGTGGGCGACGGAGGACGACCGTCGAGCAGAGGACGACTGCTGGGTAAGGAGCAATGACGGGGACGGCCGACATGCTGGGGAAAGTGCGGGAAATAAAGCAATGACGGGGACGGCCGACATGCTGGGAAAAAAGATATTATGATGGGGACGGCCATCAAGTAAAGCTGCAAGATTCTCTGGGGATTGAATGAAACATGACGGGGACGGCCATCAAGTTCATAAAGTAAAGTAACCGACGATGGGGACGGTCATCGGGCTAAAAAGAAAAGGGACCACGACGGGGATGGCCATCGGGTTAAAGAATAAATGAAATAAACAGATGATGAGGTACGGTCATCAAAGGTGAAGGACGATCACCTAGCAGGGGACGGCTGCTCTGTTGGGGTTAAGATGAGGGACGGTCATCTTAGGTGGAGGACGACCACCTAGCAGGGTACGGCTGCCAAAAATATCGCGACATAGGATGAATGCCGGATAAAAGGGTCAACGATGGGGACGGCCATCGGACGAGCATGATGGAGGACGACCATCAAGAGGTGGAGGACGACCACCTAGCAGGGGACGGCTGCTCTCAAGGTTTGTCATGACATAGGACGAATGTCAGATAACCAAAATCAACAATGGAGACGGCCATTGGATAAAGTGATGAAGGACGATCATCAAGAGGTGGAGGACGACCACCTAGCAGGGAACGGCTGCTAAATATCAACGATGGGGACGGCCATCGGATGAGCATGATGGAGGACGACCATCAAGAGGTGGAGGACGACCACCTAGCAGGGAACGGCTGCTAAATATCAACGATGGGGACGGCCATCGGATGAGCATGATGGAGGACGACCATCAAGAGGTGGAGGACGACCACCTAGCAGGGTACGGCTGCTCTCAGGGTTTATCATGACACAGGACGAGTGCCAGACAAAAAGGAAAATTTGCTTTGTTATCTATTTACTGGGGAAAGGTAAACACGGACGAGTGTTTATATCCAAGAAACAAAAGGTATAAGTGTTTAGATGTTAGTGTATAGATTAAAGATGCGGACGAGCATCCTTAAGACTACGATACGGACGAGTATCGGGTAGAAACAAATACTGACACGTGTTCAGAGATGATGATACGGACGAGTATCAACGGGTTAACAGAGAACACGGACGAGTGTTGAATCTGAGGGGACGCTTCTGGGGAATAGTAGACACAGACGAGTATCTATATTCAAGGAGACGTAAGTGATTGACACAGTGTATGGATTAAAGATACGGACGAGCATCCTTAAGACTATGATACGGACGAGTATCATGTAGAAACAAACACTTGACGCATGTTCTGAGATGATGGTACGGACGAGTACCAACTGGTTAACAAAGAACCAGGACTATTGTTGAATCTGTGGGGATATAAGTGGTATATACAAGATACGGACGAGTATCTGTAAGTGTAACATGAGTAGCGAGTACGAGTGATGTATAGGCGAGTATTTTAACTGCTGAGGAGAGTGACACGGACGAGTGTCAGAAAAAGAAAAGTATAGTATCAACAAGTATATGGGTTGTAAAAGTGTAGGCGACTGCGCTGGGGATATGACACGGACGGGTGTCAAGAAAATATAGATATACAAGTATAGGTGAGTGCAAAGATGATGTCTTTGGCTTTCTGCTGGGGGTATGACACGGACGGGTGTCAGGAAGCCTCTATAGTACGAGTGGTTTTGTTTGCAAAGAAAGTTCAGGCGACTTTACTGGGGAATGATGACACGGACGGGTTGTCAAAATGAGTATGTACTGGTGTTTGTGAATTGTGAGGCAACTGCTTTTGCTGGGGACTCTGGGGGATTTTTCTGTGTATTGTTGATGGGTTGATAATATTCAACAGTGTTTGATTCAAAACATGGCTTATGATTATGCTATATGTTTTATTTTTGCCGTAATGCTCCGTTTTAGACGGAATGCTACGCTTTGTGGGTGAATATGATGCGAATGCCATGATTATGCAAAGATACCGAACCGGGATTCGGATCCCGTTGCTATGAAGATCTCTGATTGATCTGCTTGAAGTGATCATCCCAGCTGGGGATAAGATCATTGGTAGATCTGGTGAGATGTATCTGCCTGGGGATATAGGTCGCTGATTGACATATCCTCATAATAAGGGACCCAGCTGGGGTTTGTAGAAGCCTTCTGTACTCTGTTGTGACCCCTTCATGCGTTGCTCTTCTGAACAGAGGCTGAGGATTCTGTGGGGAGATGGTTCCCTGGATCTTGTATTCTGCTGAGGATGATACTTGACAACTCAGCTGGGGATATGGGCATCTTCAAATACTGCCCTGTTGGAGAGGTGATGCCTGGCAACTCTGGTGGGGATAAGTGACAAGTGGTAACTCAGCTGGGGAGAAGCAACAAGTGGCAACTCAGCTGGGGAGAAAACACCTGGGTGCTAAGACTGAGTGAGTATTGACTTGCCAGTTTGCTGGGATGACGCTTTCATGCCCCATGTTGCACTTCGGATACCTGTAATCCTGAAAAGACAGAGAAACGCACAAGTAATCCCGAGGCATCCTTCACTGGATTCCGTCATAGGAGTGAGACACTCTCGAGAGTAAGTATATTTCCTGCAAGCATGTGTTTTATTATTTTTGAAGGTGAACATCTGTATTTATGCAACCAATTTTTAGGACATCAGACATTTTTTTGCAAATAAAATGTACAAGACGAAAACATGACTGAAAATCTGATTTTATTAATTCATGTGCCCTGAATTGGCAAAATACAGTCAAGGAAACATATCTCCTGAAATGAGGAGATTGTTACAAATTGAGAAACAAAGTACTGGCGATGTTGATGATGCTTTCAAAGGAGCTCCCTCTTTCGCTATGACTCGTTATGACTTTTGACGTTCTTCTCGTCTTGCTTTCTGGAGAAGGTTGATTCTGATTGAAGCTTGATCCTTTCGAGGCTTACCAAGTTGTAGGTAATACAGACGAATTCAGAATGCAGTTGTTCGCTTATTCCCTTATTTTGCACGGATCGCCCTTTCGGGTTTTCAATCCATCGGGATACCCATTTTTGCCTGAGTTGTCCAATGCGGCTTTTCAACTCAGCGGGTGTACATTTTTTCTATTTATTTCCCTTTATTTTTGCCCGAGTCTTTTATTCTGTTTTTGACTCGTCGGGATGCCCTATTTTTTTCCTGGACTTACATTCTGTTTTTATGTCCAGCGGGTCATTTTTATGCGAAGTATTTTTTAACTGCATCTGAATTCACAGGGGACGGGAAGTCCTCGCCATCCATGGTGCTGAGCATCAGTGCTCCACCAGAGAAAACTTTCTTTACAACAAACGGTCCTTCATAATTTGGAGTCCATTTTCCCCTGTGGTCTGTATGAGGAGGGAGGATTCTCTTCAGCACAAGATCTCCTACTTGATACTCTCGGTGCCTGACTTTCTGATCGAAGGCTCCTTTCATTCTTTTCTGATACAACTGTCCATGACAGATTGCAGCCAATCTTTTCTCTTCAATCAGACTCAGTTGTTCGTATCGGGACCGGACCCACTCTGCTTCGTTCAACTTAACATCCATCAACACCCTCAGAGAGGGTAACTCAACTTCCACAGGTAGGACTGCTTCCATACCATATACAAGCTGATACGGTGTTGCCCCTGTGGATGTTCTGATTGACGTGCGGTACCCATGCAAGGCAAATGGTAGCATTTCATGCCAGTCTTTGTAGGTGACTACCATCTTCTGCACAATCTTCTTGATATTCTTATTAGCCGCCTCAACAGCGCCATTCATCTTTGGCCTGTAAGGAGAAGAATTGTGGTGTTGGATCTTGAAGTCCCGGCATAGCTCAACCATCATTTTGTTGTTCAAGTTGGAACCATTATCAGTAATGATTCGCTCGGGAACTCCATATCGACAGATGATATCTCTCTTCAGAAATCTGGCCACCACTTGTCTTGTAACATTTGCATATGAGGCTGCTTCAACCCACTTGGTGAAATAATCAATGGCGACCAAGATGAATCTGTGGCCATTTGAAGCAGTTGGCTCAATCTTGCCAATCATATCAATGCCCCACATGGCAAAGGGCCAGGGTGAAGACATTATGTTCAAAGGATTGGGAGGCACATGCACCTTATCTGCATAGATCTGGCATTTATGGCATTTTCTGGCGTAGGCACAACAATCCGTATCCATTGTGATCTAGTAATAACCTGATCTTAGCAGTTTCTTAGCCATGGCATGCCCTCCAGCATGGGTACCAAAGGATCCTTCGTGCACCTCGTGCATCAACAAGTCTGCTTCTGTCTTATCAACACATCTGAGGAGTATCATATCAAAGTTTCTCTTGTATAAGGAACCATCAGTGTTCAGAAAGAAACTACCAGCAAGCCTTCTCAAAGTCTTCTTATCATTGGAAGATGCCCCAGATGGGTATGTTTGATCCTCCAAGAAGCACTTAATGTCATGGAACCAAGGCTTATCATCTTTGACAATATCTGCTGTGAACGCATATGCTGGTCTGTCAAGTCTGGACACTGAAATCTGCGGTACAAAGTTAGCAGCTTGAACTTTGATCATGGATGAAATGGTAGCAAGAGCATCTGCAAACTGATTCTCGTCCCGAGGGATATACTCAAGCTTGACCGTTGTGAAGAAAGTCAATAACCTCCTTGTATAATCCCTGTAAGGTATCAGATGATCCTGGTGGGTGTACCATTTTCCGTTGGTTTGATTAACTACCAGAGCTGAATCTCCGAATACGGTCAATGTCTTGATCCTGAGGTCAATGGCTTCCTCAAGACCCATAATGCAAGCTTCGTATTCATCTTCGTTGTTAGTGCAGTTGAAAGTGAGTTTTGCCGAGAAAGGCATGTGAACTCCTTTGGGTGTAATGAGTACTGCACCGACACCACGACCATTCATATTAACAGCCCCGTCAAACATCATAGTCCATTCTTCTTCTGGGTCAGGCCCTTCAGTGTGAATAGGCTCTTCATGATCTTTTGCTTTAATGAACATGATGTCTTCATCAGGGAAGTCAAATCTCATAGGCTGGTAATCATCAATGGGTTGCTCAGCAAGATATTCAGACAATACACTGCCCTTGATGGATTTTTGAGAGGTGTATTGGATGTCATATTCCGTGAGAATCATTTGCCATCTTGCAACCCGTCCGGTAAGAGCTGGCTTCTCGAAAATGTACTTAACTGGGTCCATTTTGGAGATCAATAAGGTAGTGTGGGTCAACATATACTGTCTCAGTCGGCGAGCAGCCCACGCTAAAGCACAACAAGTTTTCTCGAGCAGTGAATAACGTTGTTCACAGTCGGTAAACTTTTTGCTCAGGTAGTATATTGCATACTCTTTTCGACCAGACTCGTCATGTTGGCCCAGCACACACCCCATCGACTCTTCTAATACTGTCAGGTACATTATCAAAGGTCTTCCTTCAACTGGAGGCATAAGGATTGGAGGCTCTTGCAAGTACTCTTTGATCTTGTCAAAAGCCTTCTAGCAGTCTTCATTCCACCTGACCGTTTGTTCTTTTCTTAACAACTTGAACAAGGGTTCACAGGTTGCTGTAAGGTGAGATATGAACCGTGAAATGTAGTTCAATCGACCTAAGAACCCTCGAACTTCTTTCTCTGTCTTCGGTGCAGGCATCTCTTGAATAGCTTTGACTTTATCAGGGTCAACTTCAATCCCTTTCTCGCTCACAATAAAACCCAGCAGCTTACCAGATCGCACCCCGAATGTGCACTTATTGGGGTTCAACTTCAGTTGGTACTTCCTCAGACGCTTGAACAGCTTCAGCAGATTCACCAGGTGGTCTTCTTCAGTAAGGGACTTGGCGATCATGTCATCCACATAACATTCGATTTCCTTATGGATCATATCGTGGAATAATGTCACCATAGCCCGTTGATATGTTGCACCAGCATTCTTCAATCCGAATGGCATTACTTTGTAGCAGAACGTGCCCCAGGGTGTGATGAATGTTGTCTTCTCCATGTCTTCAGGTGACATTTTGATCTGATTATATCCTGAAAATCCGTCCATGAAGGAGAATACCGAGAACTGAGCCGTGTTATCGACCAATACATCAATGTGAGGTAATGGGAAATCGTCCTTCGGGCTGGCTCTGTTCAGGTCCCGGTAGTCAACACACATCCTTACTTTGCCGTCTTTCTTAGGCACAGGTACTATATTAGCAACCCACGGTGGATAGCTAGTTACAGCAAGGAACCCGGCGTCCCACTGCTTTTGTACCTCTTCTTTGATCTTTATTGCCATATCTGGCCGAGTACGGCGCAGTTTCTGTTTGACCGGTGGGCATTCTTCCCTCAAAGGCAGCTTATGCACAACAATGTCGGTGTCTAACCCTGGCATGTCTTGATAAGACCAAGCAAACACATCCACATATTCTTGAAGCAAACCAATCAGTTGTCTCTTCACTGAGTCTTGTAGGCAGGCCCCGATCTTAACTTCTTTCACATCTTCATCTGTACCAAGATTAATTGTTTCCACCTCCTCCTGATGAGGAGTGATAACCTTCTCCTCTTGTCTCAACAATCTGGCTAGCTCTTCGGGAAGCTCATAATCTTCTTCAACCCCTTCATCAGCTTGATTGATCGGATTGTCAAAGTCATACGAAGTCATAGCCGTGCTGTTGTCGGTGCTGTCTGGAAGGCACTCTCTGCAAGGGTTCAGTTTGTTCATTTTAGTGATTGATTTTAATCTTGTTTAGGAAAGTGAAATAAAGTTGTCATTTTGAAAACATCGCCATTTATTTTTTTTGTACAAAAAGAAAAATGGAAAAACAGTGAGCGGAAAAGAAAAAGACTCATTTGCAAAAAGATGTCTGATATTTCATTGATTAATCTTGTTTGCACAAAAAGTACAGATGGCCCGATTACAAAATGAGTCTTGTCATCTTGGGCAAGATGCAAGACTTTGATGCATGCTATAAAAATACAGGAAATAATAATTACTCTGCATGAGTAACTCTTATAATTTCCTGGGAAGACCAGTTTGAGATACTGCTCCCCGGGATCTTCGGACGAATCCAATTCTCCAGATTGCGTTCTTCTTCCAGCTCGTCTTCTAGATTATTGATAGCATCAGGGGTGAGCATCCCCCCACTGACAAAACCGGGCTTCTCAGCAGCCTCTGCTTGATTTTGTTGAGTTGGTATGTAACCCAACCCAAATTTGTCCTTCTTCTCCTCCACAGATAAGACCTTGCCCCAGCCTTGGGCAGTTCCTTCCTCAACAACCTTCCGGGCTTGTTGATAAGATGACATGGAGATTCCAGATACAGCAGATGCTTCATTTACATTCAGGGCCTCAAACCCTTGACTCATTGTTTCCTGGATCTCCCCATCCATCTCAATATATTTGTAAGTAGCCAGATGGCTAACAAAAATATCCTCCTCTCCACAGATAGTAACGACTTGGCCTTCCCACTCAAATTTTAACTTCTGGTGAAGGGTAGACGTTACTGCGCCAGCGGCATGAATCCATGGTCTACCCAACAAACAGCTATAGGCAGGCTGAATGTCCATCACGTAGAAGATCGTTTTAAAAGTTTGTGGGCCAATCGTTACAGGCAGCTCAATTTCCCCCAGAACCGATCTCTTGGAACCATCAAAGGCTCTTACTACCAGGTTACTGGGACGCAATGCCAATCCTTCATACTCTAGCTTCACAAGGGCCTTTTTAGGTAAGACATTGAGGGATGATCCCGTGTCTACCAGCACATGGGAAAGGACTGCACCTTTACATTCCATGGTGATGTGCAAGGCCTTGTTATGATTGCGGCCTTCCGTAGTCAAATCAGTATTGGTGAACCCTAGCCCATTGCTAGCAGTAACATTTCCAACCACAGTTTCCAACTGATTGACTGTGATCTCTTCAGGCACGTAAGCTGCGTGCAAGACTTTGAGTAGTGCATTCCGGTGGGCTTCGGAGCACATAAGCAATGATAGAATAGAGATCTTGGAAGGCGTCTGATGAAGCTGATCCACTATTTTGTAATCACTCTTCTTGATGATTCTCATGAACTCATCAACTTCTTGATCAAAGGGTGTTTTCAAAGCTTCCTTAACAGCCGGATCTTCCTGCACCAGGCTCTTTCCTTTTGCCTTGGCAGCAGCTTCTGCTTTGGCAGTGGGTCTTTGAATTTGTGGAGCAAAGAGACGTCCGCTTCGAGTGAAGCCTCCGCCTCCTCCCACATTATCTATTTGTGGTGCAGGTGTTGATGGTTCAAGAGTGATTTTCTGTCCTTCGCAGTATACGTCAGAGCCGTAATGCCAAGGGATGGCCTTACTGCTTTCATAAAGTACTGGCCCAGGCACTGTGACAGTGACTGGACTGATGGCAGCTGCAGAAGGGACTGTGATAGTCTGTGGATCATAATATATTGTGACAGGTGCTCTGATGGGAGTAGCACTTTGTGAGTTGTAGGCAGAGTCATTTTCAGGATCATAATAAATCGTAACTGTGGAGACATCTTCATGGTTTGTTGCTGATGTTGTAGGAGACATTGTCGGAAGGATGGATGTTGTTGTTGTAGGAGATTCAAAATGAAGTGGTGCTGAAGTTGTAGAAGGAATGTTCGTTGATATCTGATCAGTTGAAATGACAGATGGAACATTTGTTGATGAAGCCGAAAAGTTGTCGGGAACAATGGTTGTTGTAGTTGTAGGAGATACTGGAATTGTTGCTGATGAGATTGCTGGATTTGTTGGAAATGATGTTGTAATTTGAAGCAGGCCACTCCGGATGAGACCATCTATGCCATCCCTCAAGTTATCACAACCATTCACTGAAATGTTGCAGTAAGCACACCCTAGCTCACATCCCGGGAACATTTGATATTCGAGGAGTTGAGCTTTGATTTCTACCAACGGTGTCCGAATCTGACCCACACTGGTTATTAAATAAGACGGCTTGTCTTCTTCAATAGCATTGATTCGGGGACCACCATGGTGCGACATAGGGTTTTTATTAACATTTGGTGGTGGTGCGAAATTTAGAGCCTTAAAGTCTACCAGGTCTTGTACCTTCATGTGCAAAGCTCTGCACTTTTCTGTACTATGGCCAGGTGCATTTGAATGGAAGGCACATCTGGCGTTGGAGTCATAATTCCTGGGTAGACTGTTGGGATCTGGAGGTGCCAATGTCCTTAGCTCAACTAGGTTGAGTTTCAGGAGTTGTGGCAGTAATGTGGCATAGGGCATAGGGATCGGATCGATCACCCTATTGGCCTGAGAGGGCCTCTGTTGGAATGGTCTCTGCTGATTGTTGTTGTTGGTGTTGCTGTTGTTGAAATTTCTCGGAGGATACTGAGTTTGTTGCTGGTACTGAGGTTGTTGCTGATAATTTTGTTGCGGTGGTTGATAAGCTGGTTGTGGATGAGCTGGAGCAGGAATGGTGACTGCTGCCACAGACCTGTGAACATATTGGGGCCTGCCCCTGTTGGCATGGATGGCATTGGTCTCACCATTTCTTCTTGGGCCTGCAAAAGGCTTTCTTGCATTACTGGATGAACTTGCACCGTTGTCTGAGATCTTACCCATCTTTAATAGGCTTTCAATTCTCTCCCCGGCTATGACTACATCTGCAAAGCTGGTAGATGAGAAGGCAGCTAGCCTATCAATGTAGGTCCCCTGGAGGGTGTTCATGAACATATTTGCCATCTCCCTCTCTGACATAGGTGGCTGGACAGCAGCAGCCAATTGCCTCCACCTTTGGGCGTACTCTCGGAAACTTTCCCTAGATGACTGTGACATTCCCATTAGGAGGGTCCTGTTGGGTGCCATATCCAGGTTGTACTGATACTGTCTGATAAAGGCCTCTGCCAGGTCCTTCCAGCATCTAATAGTTGCTCTTGTCAGATGGGAGTACCATTCCCTCGATGCTCCAGTTAAGCTATCCTCGAAATAAAACATCCATAGCTTTTCGTCCATGGTATAGGCCTTCAGCCTTCCGAGAAAAGATTGTAGATGGGTCCGGGGACAGGAAGTCCCATTGTACTTTTCAAAACAAGGAGGCTTAAACTTATGGGGAATCCTGACCCCGTCTACCAAGCCCATGTCCATAACATCAAAACCCAAAGAGTTCTGAGACTCCAAGGATCTTAATTTCTCAGCTATCTCATCCAGCCTTCTATCATAAGCTTCCTCCCCAGCTCCCATCACTGTGAACTGATCTTCCTGGGGGTCTTCTTGCAGTACCCTCCCTGCTGTGGCAGTCCCTTGTATATTGACAGGGATGTTGGCCTCTGGATGGAGGTGGGGTCCAAAGACTGGGGGATTGACATGAGGTTGGACTCTTTCATTGTTGCTTGTCCCAGCAGTCCCTGGCTGATGGTCTTCCTGGTTTCTCCCTTCCACCAGTGCTCTTAACCTCTCCTGACTTTGAGCCATATTGTTCATTACCTCCATAAACTGTTTCATTTGAGTCCTCATTTCCAACCTCTCGTTGGTCATTTGATTCCTGACCTCTGTAAGGTCCTGCTGCATCTGATCCATCTGTATGCCCGGAAGGTTGTTACGGGTTGGATATCTATGTGGACGGTTGAGTGGAAACACACGCCGTCGAGCAATAATTCCTGAGATCACAACAGAGTTAGTAACAAATAAACAAAAACCTACAAAACAAGGTAAAAGGTTAGTATGCAATGCAGTGTGTCTATTTGTTTCCAAGGTATCCGGCTTGGTACTTGGTTTTGACCTTTCCAGACCCCTTGAAGAAGATGCTTGTGATGTTGCTTGAAGAAACCAGATGAAACAAAACAACGCATATATTACAAAAAGGTAAATGACACAATATTTGTTTCTTTTACAATGCAAGCCCTCTGAGGGGTCAAAAATACAACATAAAGAAAAATACATAAAATGAAAGCAACAACAAGCAAAAGGTCAAACACCAAGGCCAAATTCATCCTCCTGAACTTCCTTGAGAAGTGCTTCAGTCACAGGATCAGCTGGACGCTCTGTAAGATTCCTGATAAGGAGATTCCTTGTGGCAATAGCTGCAGTTAGCTTCTTGTGCTGACTCTGGTCCTTTGTCCTCTTTACTCCAGCTCTGATCTTCAACTCTGAGATCTCCCTCTGGGCTGCTGCCAGGGCTTCCTGTTGCTCTTTTGCACTAGCTTCCAGTTGCTCAATCTTATCCTGAGTCCTTTTGTCCTCTTGAGCACGAGCTTCGGTGATCCTGACCCACCTAGCTTGACTCTCCTTCAGATACAAGTCAGTCCTGGCCTTCTGGAACTGAGCTTCCTTGCAGGCATTCTTCAAGATTTGTTCTCCAGCCCTAGACTTCTTGATGTAATCCTCAGACTTCTCAATTCTAGCCAAATGTTCCACTTTCAACTTTTCTAGCCTTTCAATGTCCAACCTACCATCACTCCTCTCCCAGAGGGTCTTCTGTAGAGCTTGAGTCAGCTTTTCATTCCTCTCTTTCAATTTCTCAAACTCCTCTAAACTGACAGTTGCTGGAGGTGGTACTGCGGAAGGTCCAGGCATATCTTCAATAGTGAAGGGCATTCCCGAAATTTGAGCCCTGGCATGTGACCACTCATAGTACTGGGCTGAGGCTACATTATTGCATTTCCCAAGAATGGTTACTCCTTTAGTCTGTACATTGTCCCAGGCCCAGGATGCCTGCCTGACAATAGCCAGATTAGGCTTGATTTCAACATAAAGGGTCTCAGTCAGATCATGTGTCCTAGGGGGATGGACCAATGCATAACCCAGCTGTCTTTTGAATAACAGAGGGTTGTAATTGATGCACCCTTTCACTCCAATCAGAGGCACATTGGGAAATTGCCCACAACTTGTAATGATGTCTCTGCCCTTAGTACTCTGAGTACACCATCTGATATCATCTGAGGTTAGAGCCACAAGCCTCTTAGCCCAGTTCTTCTGCTGGTGAGGGTTCAGGAATGCATCAGTCTTTGGCAAATGCTTGAGCAGCCAAGTATAGAACAAAGGTGCACAGCATCTCACTAATCTCCCCCTCTGCTTTTCATTCCTTTGATGGACTGAGTAGTAAAGATCTCCCAGTAAGGTGGGCACTGGGTTTCTCAGGATGAAAAGATGGATTGCACTCTTGCTAACAAACCTAGGCTCATCTGCAAATAAAATGACCCCATATATGCTGAGGGCCAACAGAGCACAGACTGCCTTCCACTCCCCTAAGGAGGCCTTCAGACTAGCCTGAGAAGTCAAGAAATCCAGATGAAAACCAGAGATTCCAGCTTTAGATGTCAAATTCTGCCCAATCAAAACTGGTTCCAGATGTAATGCTTTTGCTATCTCCTCATTACTTGGGAAAGCCATCTCAGGGTTGAAGGGGATTCCACCCCTGATGGGTACACCAACCAATGATGAATATTCCTCCAACAAGGGCCCCAACTGAAAATTCTGAAATGTAAAGCACCTCAGGGGAGGGTCATAGAACTGCAGGCAGGTATGTATCAAGCTCCTCTGTGAAGGGTCCAAATCCATAACCACATCAAGGATTCCTCCATAATGTTCTCTGAAATATGGTATGTGGTCTGGAGTAATCAGGGTCTGAATCCTCCTGATGCTGGCTAACTCAGGCTCAAAGAAGTGATAGGAGATATTGCTTTTCTTAGGTGCCATGTTGCTGGAGAATGGGTGCTGATGATGATGACTGAGTAATACTGAAGAGGGGCCACTGGTAGGCTGAGACTGAGGGTGCAGGTGACTGAAGCAAATGGCTGATAGCTGAAGCAAGTGCTGATGAAGATAGGTCTAAGCTGATGATGGGGTCAAAACCAAGCCAAAATGATAGGATGGATACCCTGAAAAACAAATAAACACATGTTAAAATGATGCAATGATGATGTATGCAAATGATATGCAAGGGTTTGTGACTGAGCTGGATCTGATCAAGTGCTCTGATATAAGTCCAAGTGTGTTCAAGAAATCCAGATGGAGGTCTATAAGTCTAGTAACCAAGGTGGGGGACTCAAATAAAGAGTCACATGTCCAGGGTTTGGAATCACAAGAACTGTTCCAAAATGGAGTACTCTTAAACAAACAAAGTAACAGGGTATGCTGAGGTCAAGGGTACCTGCAAACCTGTAAACAGCCCAACCCCCTCACAGGTGGTGTTCTAAAACAAGGATCCTCAGACTTGGATCAGTTATGAGAAGTGTAAACACTTCTAACCCGGAGGTATAGTGTTTACAATAACCATAAAAGTTCCTCCTCTAATTCACCTCAGTTTCTGAAGGTCAATACTAAAGGTCATCCAGACTTAGCAGGCTTCCCAGATAGCCCTAGTACTGCAGGAAATCTGCAACACAGAGTTCTCAAGAAGAAACCCATATCTGAACCGTGTTTCATATTCCCGCACCAGACCGAGATGGAATGGGAAAGAATATGAACCACTCTAGCCTAGGTGTCACTCAGGTCCCAGGTATAGGACCTCAACTCTCAATGAAGCACCCACCCACCAAAACAACAGAAGCAGATCCAGCCAGCAGTATGACAGTATGATATATAAAAAAACTGTAAAGAAAGCAGTAAACAATTGTACATAAAGCAATAAATAAAATATACAAACACAAATAGCACATAACACCCCAGTAAACACAAATCACTCAAACGCTAGGAGGAACCCACAAAAAGAACCAGAAGCCCTGGTTGCAGTATAAGGTTCCCCAGCAGAGTCGCCAAGCTGTCGCTCCCGATAAGTGGGGAATGGCCCAAATAAAGGTACAGACGCAAACGGTCGGCGAGAGGGACAATGAGAACACACAGCAGTGAACTCACTGGAGATGAATAGAGTCGCCAGCTAGGCATTTTTATCCCGGAGGAAAGGTAATGCTGCATAAACCTAGAAAGATACGGATAAGACGGTTGCGAACCAGAGAGACCGAGAAAGGGGGTTGGTTACAACCTGGGAAGGTATTAGCACCCAGATTGTCCGTCGTACTCGACGGGATCCACGCTTGCAAGATTTGTGTTTTAAAGGGGTAGTGTCAGTGCAATCTGTGTATAAAAGAGCTGGAAAAGATGTACAGGTGTCAGTGTATAGGAAGTGCAGTGTATAATGATGTGTCAGTGTAGGAACAAGGATAAAATGCTCAAGATCATGAGGCCTAAAAGGATGAAGCTGGAAAGAGGGGGAATATACAGAGACTTTTGTTCGATAACTGTTAAGTTATGCCTACGTATCCTCTCGTGCAATGAGGAAGTCAGAACACCGTAGTTCGACCCAAAGAGACTGAAAGATGAATTGACTTTTGAACTGCTTGCTTGTCTATGCTCAAGTGTATGACCTGTCTGGCTCAGGTGCAAACTGTCTTGCATTAGACGGAAGAAGTGAGTTCTCGTTTATGAGTGAATGAGGTGAGAAGAGAATCCCGAAGGAGACGATTATTGCTTGTTTTTTGTATTTTCAGCCTTTTATTACTTTTGAAAGTTTGTCATAAGTTAATGAGCTTAAACCTAAACCAATGGGTTAGTAAACTCATCACATCTTCCCTCTGATTAGGGGTAATGAGAATGCCTTAAGTGTGAAGTCAGATTCTCACACTTAATCACCATGGAGTAGGATTAAGATCATTAACCTACTTGTGATTATTTAGATGTTTTTGTTGTTTTTGTTTAGTGTTAAGTGATGAGATTAAGCCATAATCAGGGATTAAACAGACTCATTACACCATCCTAATAGAAGGATAATAGATGAGAAAGTTTAAGCTGAGGAAAGCTCCTCAACTTAATCCATGATTAGGGATTAAACTCATGACAAAACAAACCTTTGGTTAAGTGGATTTTAGTTAATGATATGATGAAGAAGTGAGTTTTAGGGTTTGTAAGACAACTTGAGGGGGACTTGTCCATTAACACTAGGGTTAGTCCTTCTTAACCAATTAAGGAAGAATTAGGACCCTAATGCAAGGCCCAAGTTACAAGCTTGATGTCTTGATGATTATTAAGTGGATTGATTAAAGGAGTTAAACACATTAAGGGTTTAACACTTAGGATTAAAGTTGTACACTCCATCCTAATAGAAGGATGCAGGCATAAACTTAATCACAAAGCCTTAAAGCCTTTAGGGTTTAGTCCCTGATTATGAGATGAGAAGAGAAGACTCAAGAGAGACACAAAGGTAAAACTAAAAGGGGAGACTAATCAAAACCCTAATCATTGTCATGCTTGGTTGTTCCTAAAGTTTGTGAGGTTTCACCAAGAAGATCTTCAAAGGAATCACCAGGAAGCAGATGAGAGGATCAGGAGAAGCAAAGTAACTTGCTTCATTCAAGAAGTCAAGTCACTTGAAGAAAGAAAGTAAGAAGAAAAAGAATGAGCAAGCTCAATCTCAAACACATACAAAAATGCAGCAAGGATGCATAAAAGAGATGAAGAGAAGTTATGAGAAGTGAAGGCAAATTCACTTCTCAAAGTCACTTACCACCTGAAAAGTTAGTGAAGGAGATGCAATGCAATGCAAAATGAGATGAGATGACATGATGAGAAACAAAACCAGAAGCATTTACATGATGCTAATGATGCTAGGAGATGATGCAAACATGAGACAACATATGGGGATGATCATACAAGCTCATGGATGCAAGTGGAGCAAGTTAAGAAGCATGAACATACATGAAAAGTTATGAGATGCATATGGCATACAACATGGCAAATGCAAGATGAAATGATCAAACATGCTTTCAATATGTCTTATGATGTCAAATGAATCAAATGGATGCTTGAAATGTCAAGGCAAGTCATGTTGTGCAAGCAAATGCAAGATGAATGCATATGGAAGCCCAAATTAGGGTTTATGATCAAAGCATCAAACACAAACCAAAATCAGAAGCAAACAACATTATAAAAAATTGAAAATGCACTCAAAGGACCCCTAATCCTATACTAACCCACTGCCCAAAGGAGAGGTCTCAACTCTTAACCAAATTCAAGTTATGATTTTCCTAAGTTTTCTAGGGTTTTAGGGTTCCTTAACAAGAAAATTACCAAACAAATGGAAAATGAAAGATCAAATCATGGCCATTTAATCTCACAAACTACATGCTAAACACAATGCAATGCAAAAATAATCAAGGTCCAACTCTTTAGGGTTAGGCAGAAATGATTTTTTGAAGTTTGGATCAAAATAATGCATCAAAATGATTTTAATTCAATGAAAAATTCTCAAAATGCATCAAGATCAAAAAAGAAATTTGGTTTGAGGGTTGGACAATGTTTCTAAATGTTTTTAAATGCTTCATGAATTTTTTGGTGATTTTTAAATACCTAAAAGTATTTTTAATAAATTAATTTTCATTAATCAATTAAAAAATAAACTTTTAAATATTTAAAAATACTTTTTAAATGCTAAAAATGAAAATAAAAAATTTTTGTGCTTCTAAAATTAATGAAACTCAGGATAAAAAATTTCATAATTTTTAAAACATTTTTGCTATTTTTAATAAATTGTATAAAACAAATGAATTAATATGAAAATAAAATGAATTTTAAACTGAAAAAAGGAAAAGTAATCAAATCCTAGGGTTCAGATTCAAACAAGCCTGCGCGCGAATTGACCTGGCGCCAAATCCTGCGGCCAAAATTCAAACTCAGCTAATCAATGCTTATGCCCTAATCCTGCCGTTAATCACCCTCAGGTGACCGGAACAGTGTTCCGGTCATCTTCTCCGTTCACCCCAAAACACCAACTCTCTCCACACGCATCTAAAATGAATTCTAACTACACAGAAATGATCCCCACTCACTCACGAATCAAAACCCCCACTCAAAACATATTTATCACTTCTAAACTAACTGAATCGAATCAATCTAGTTCTAGGGCAAAAAGTTTCAGAGACTGAATAAACTCTCATCTCTCCACCATTTTCAAAACCAAAGACATATTCATGATCAGGGAGGCATATAGAACAGCTTAGGAACTTAAAAAATCATTTCTGGAAAAAAATTTCTTGAGCTACCTGAGTTTCGAAGCTTTCAACTTTGCAGCTTTCTGATCTCCCCTCCTTATGAAATCCACTCCTTGTGACCCCTTGATGATGTCTGGATGCTTAGAAGAAGTTTATGCTGGCTGGTTAAGGAGATTGAACAAGTTCTGTTCAAGCTCAGGTGAGAATGGTGTGTGTGATTCAGGCAGTTTCAGGCAAGGGTGAGGGGTTCTTTATGACCAGGATGATGATTTGAGAAGGTTTGTGAAGTTTGTTCAAGTGTTTGTGGCTTGTATGAAGAGTTTCGAAAGCTTTGGCTTTGAGAGGGAAAAATGGGGAAGTGGTGTTCCTGCTGGTTTCAGGCTTATGTCTTGTTGGTTTGGGTTCAATGAAGCATGGTGAGAAGGTTGGTGAAACTTGTTTGAATGTTTGTGGCTTGTGGAATCAGATTCGAAGGAAAATGCAAGTTGGAGAGAGTTTGTGAATGTGTGTTGTGGTGAGTTTTCAGGCTGGCTTGTTGTTATGTTTAGTTAGCATTTGATCCACATAAACAACTTCTATTGGTCAGATGATGTGACCTGCCCTTTATTGATTGGTATGGCCACTTTTGCAATTTGTCAACTTTTGTGTAAGAGAAGCATGGGTCAAGTTATAGGCTAGTACAAGGGCTATGGGCTACGCAGCATGGTGTGAGGGAGAGGCTAGGGTGGTTCAGCATTGTAGGCAGCAAGTGGATGGAAGTGTGATGATGGTTTTGCAACTTGCTCACTTTTGGTTCACATGGAAATATCTTGCTCCCAAGGCCATGAAACATGTGATCTTTTGGTTCAAATCTGATTTTTAGAACTTGTGTGATGCTTGTGTATTAGTTTGATACCAACTAGAAGTCACAAATGCCTTTGGTACAAGATTTTGCAAATTTTCCATTTGGTGCATAACTTGAAAATTAGTGATTTTAGCCAACTTTGATGCACCATAACTTTTGATCCAAAATGAATTAGGTCATGTTCTTGTACTTTTTGAAAAGGGAAAGATCTAATCTACAACTTTCATGACCAAAGTTTTTTCATTTGAAGCATTCTTGGATCAAAAAGTAAGGTTTGAAAAATGGCATAAAATGACAAATTCCTTAAAAGTCAACCATGCCCAAAAAAAGTCAACTTTGCAAAAACTTCAAATTCTTGAATTTTGTGAACTTCAACATTCTTCCATGATCAAATAAAGATCAAATACACTCAAAATGATGAAGATCAGCCCTTGGTTGGGTCATTGGGGGCCTCAGATGCCCTGATTTTGCACTGACTTGTCCAGAAAGTCAACTCTTGATCAGATGACTTCCCCATGGAATTTCTTCATGAAAATTTATATGCATACTCCCTATACCATATAGAGACCAATAGAAACATGAATGACCAAAAAATTTGGAGTTATGGCCTCTGAAACCAAAACCCTAATTCTAGGTCATTTGTGCAGTTAAACCTGGCTCTGCATCCACACCAATCCCAGTTCTTGTGATTCTTTGGCATTCTTGACTTTGATAGGATACAATATGATACTTGAACACATATGGACCCCTTTGAAGTGATTGGTGGCCTTTGGAGTGGCTCAAGAAGTTCTTGGATTGCTCAGATCACAAACCCTAGGTGCAGATGACTTTGAATCTATGCAGTGAATCAAAAATGGGATATGAGATGGTATGATTGTGTTTATGCATATGAAATGATCACAAGCCATGGTGTGAATGGGTGAGGGAAAATTTGGGGTGTTAACACTTATTATATTTAATTTTGCTTTATTATTATTATGTAATTGTTCCTTGGTGTAATATTTATTAATAATGTTTATTATTTATATTTTATGCTATGGTTAGTAAATAGGGATTGTAAACATACTTGTAATATAAAATCAATTTAGATCATTTAAATTTAAAGATAAATATTAAAATTGTACACTCACACACGTAAGTCGATCTTTGATCGCCATCTCACTTTCTAGAGTTACCTCTCATGTTGCCTAATCAAAAAGGTCAAGTAGGGTGTGTCAAGCAAAAGTCCCTCAAAATAACATCATCTAGTCCCTTAACAAATAAAAGATTAAGTCCCTTTCGAATGTTGCCTTCGTAATGATCTTGTCCCTTTCGAATAAAGATGATAGTCCCTCCAAAATTGCTTATACACCCCACAGTTGCCTAATAAACAGATGACCCTTCACTTGTCCCTTACATCCAAGGTAATGACTACCTATTCCTTAATAATAGGGATAGTCTTACCATTTAAAGGATTCAAGAACGGAAAAGACTTAAAACTTAGGGTAGGTTCCTCTTAGATACTTGCTCACTCTTCAAAAACTTTTCAAACACTTCATACTTCAAACAATTTTCAAAACAAAGGTTTTTTACGCATCCGTACATGGATCATTATAAAACTCTTAAGAAAATTTTTATTCACACACTTCACATTTTCAAAAACATTTTAAAGTGAGCTAAGTAACTAAGAGCCCATGGATAACCATGGATGTAAAGGGTGCTAACACCTTCCCTTTACATAACCTACCCCCCGGACCCAAAAATCTTTTAAAAGGTCTTTCCTGTTCTTTTATGCCTTTCCTTTGGATAAAATAAAAGTCGGTGGCGACTCTTGCTATCCGCAACATAATTAAAGTCAGTTCTCCCACCGTGTTACAGAACTGACTTTGTGTGCTAAGAAGGTTCAATCCCTCAGGACGTTGTTTATCCTCCTGAAAGCATATCATTACTTTGGGCCGTTGTTTATCTTCCCAAAGGTTACATCACTACCTCAGGATGTTGTTTATCTTCCTGAAAGCATACTATTCCCTCAGAATGTTGTTTATCCTTCTGAAAGCATACTATTACCTCGGGACGTTGTTTATCTTCCTGAAAGCTATCACCATATCTTCATATTTTGGACTGCTTTATCCTCCAAAAGAAGTATATCTGAAGAACTGTTCTCCAAGTGGCATCTTTAAGCCCACTCAAGCATATTCAACTAGTCATCAGTATCACTCTAGGCACCGGTGAGTGCAAATTTTTGGGCTTTTGTGTTCAATCCCCTTCAACCTTCCAAGTTACGAATGGCACATATACCAATCTAACCCTTCAGGTTTTAGAAAATTGAACAGGGGCAGCTGTTGCACCCCAAAATTTGCCCTCACAATACAAGACTTTGTGTGCTAAGAAGGTTCACAAGGTTCACAAGACCTTTCATGAGGTTCATGAAGTCTACAAGACACTTTATGAGGTTCACAAGGTTCACAATACTTACAAGACCTTTCATGAGGTTCATGAAGTTTACAAGACACTTTATGAGGTTCACAAGGTTCACAAGGTTCACAATACTTACAAGACCTTTCATGAGGTTCATGAAGTCTACAAGACACTTTATGAGGTTCACGAGGTTCACAAGACCTTCCATGAGGTTCACAAGGTTCACAAGACATTCTATGATGGTTCACAAGGTTCACAAAGTTCACAAATAGTCAGAAGAGTTGACAATTCCCTCAGACAATGCACCTCCTAAGCAGTGCATCCAAAACTAGGGTTTTGACTTTGATCAGGCTAAATGAATTTCCAAGACTTCAAGTGAGCTTCATAACATCTTATATGTGTGTAAGAACCCCCATGACAAATTTCAAGACTTTTCTCAAAGGTTTGCTCAGTCAGATGATCAGATAAATCAAAATCAGTCAAAGCAGTTAAAAAGTCAAACTGAGGTCAACTGTGGTCAAACCAAAGTCAAACTTCATGATTTTTTTCCAACATCAAGTATATGAAGTAAAATTCATCATTTGATCAAGGGTTGATCATGATTCATCAAGGATATTTCAGATCATCAAGAATCAGGAGTTTCTAAATTAGGGTTTCCTTAGTAAAAGTCAACTGAACTTTGACCAGCCATAACTTTCACATGCTTCATCACCAATTCTCCATCCAAAGCTCATTTTGAAGGAAATTGAATTCTCTACAACTTTGTGTATCACAAGCCAAGCCCAAAAATGCTTCATTTGGAAAGTATGAGCTAAGACATTATAGGTCCTTTTGAAAGTCAACAAAAAGTCAACAACTTCAAAAGGGCATAACTTGAGAATGGTAAATGATATGGACATGAAACCAGTGGGGTTGGTTAGAGGACTCTTCAATATTTCCAAAATGTCTAAGAACACCCTCATAGCATTTAAATTGAAGGATGTGTGCCCTTGAAAAGTTGGGAAATTTTAGGGAAGTTTATGAAGCAAATGGAGGTTTAAAACCAAATTTTGCTAAGTGGGCTGAACTTTTAATGACCCAAAGTAATCCATGACATCATGCACGAAAATTATTTGATATTTTCATAATTTTTATTTTATTTAATTTATTTATTATGATTTTTTATATTAAAAATCATTTTAAATTTAAATAAAATATCAAGTGTGAAGATTTAAAATTATTTTTGGTTCTAGAAGGTCATGAATTCAATATGGATCAGAATGATACAAAAATAATGGTGATTGGCTTGAAATAGAAAGTGTTTATGCAAAAATATTTGAATTTCAAAGCTTATCTTTCTCAATCTTTTTGGATCAAATCTTTCACACAAACATCAAGTTTTCTGACCTAAATTCATCACACTATAAGTACATAACATAACCCTACTCATTGGACACGAATTTCAGCCTCCTAAGAGTAAGTTCAAGTTTTCAAAATCCATCAAAAATCCAATTTTCGGTTTCTTCATTACAAGGCATTTGAAGGTATTTTATAGACATAGCAATGATCCCTGGACTTCACTGATCATGTACCAATGCTTATATGCATCCATAACCTCATGAACATCTCAAACCGAATTCAAATATTGACATATTTATGATTTTTTTCGTTTTCATACATACATGTAATATAAATTGAATTTGATTCTGGATTTGTGTTTGTGATAAGCTTGTGAACGTTTCTGGGCAATTCAATTTGGTTTTCGATGCAGGATCAAAGAACCACCATGGCTAGGGTTTCGGCCATGGAATTGAGGTTTTGTGTTAAACCTAATATAAATAAATTCTAAGAACATAGAATAGTTCTATGGACCTTGGGGATCATGAAACACTGATTATTGTTGAGAAATTTCACTGTCTTGATGCTTTTCGAATTTTCGTAGGTTCTTGAGTTTTGAATTTCGCAGGAAATATTATAGCAAGATTCGCAGGTAATTCTGCAGGTCCAAGGAAGAAGAAGAAACCTGCGCGCGAATTTCATAAGTTCAAAAATTTGTTTAAAAATATTATGTTTTGTTTCTGTTTTGTTTCACAAGTGTTGTGCTTGGCCTGGTGGTATGAAGCGCGCGTGTATAGCCAGATGACTTATGTTCGAATCCTGGCTTCCCAATTTTTTTTCTTATTTTTCAGTCTATTCATTAGACATAATATATTATGTATTATTGCTGTTATACTAACAGGTGCGCTCTCCCAGCTGGAATGGTTAATGTGTTTGTGTGATGTTTGAAGGTCCTGGGTTCGATCCCCCCAGGCCTTTTGTTTTGTTTTATTTTTCTTTGATTTTCAGGAACAAGGCACAAAACCAATTTCTCTCCTTTCCTTGGCATCAGGCGCGCGTTGGCCTAGTGGTTGCTGTTGCTGGCTGGAGTTCTTGGAGGCAAAGGGGCTGGGTTCAATCCCCAGCCTAGGTAAGTTTTTTTAAATTCTGTTTTATTTATTTTGTTAATTGTTTATTATTGAATATTATTTATATGATTAATATGTAAATAGATTTAAATTAATATATGTTCTAAAAAAAATTCTAAAAAAATAATAATATTTTCTAAAACTAATTTCTTTTATTAATATGTATGTATTTATTTAATAATTAAATTAGTATTATGTAATTAACTTAAAATTCTAATATTTTTGTATTTCAAACCCTAATTTTTAATTTAATATGTATATATTCTACAATTTATTTATAATTTAAATCTTGCTTAAAAAACTAAAATTCTTAATTTATTTTCATAATATGTAAATATTTTATAATTGTTTATAATTTAATTGTGTATGTACATAAATCTTAATACATGTTTAAAAATAGTTAAAAAATTGTTAATTTAATTTTTGTAATCATAATTTTATTTTCATAATATGTTTAAAATTAATTTAATTTTATAATTTGTATATAACTTAAAACTTTATAATAATTAGTATAATTGTTTATATTTTAATATTAAATAATAATTGTTTATAAAATTGAATTTTTAATTATTATAATATTCTTGTTTATTTCATTATTACTATTAATTATATTCTTGTGATATTTATTTATTACTAACCCCATTTAATTTAACTTTATATTATTATTATTATTATTTTCTACTAACCCAATTATAATTATTTATTTATTTTGCTTATTATATTTAATTTTGCTTTATTATTATTATGTAATTGTTCCTTGGTGTAATATTTATTAATAATGTTTATTATTTATATTTTATGCTATGGTTAGTAAATAGGGATTGTAAACATACTTGTAATATAAAATCAATTTAGATCATTTAAATTTAAAGATAAATATTAAAATTGTACACTCACACACGTAAGTCGATCTTTGATCGCCATCTCACTTTCTAGGGTTACCTCTCATGTTGCCTAATCAAAAAGGTCAAGTATGGTGTGTCAAGCAAAAGTCCCTCAAAATAACATCATCTAGTCCCTTAACAAATAAAAGATCAAGTCCCTTTCGAATGTTGCCTTCGTAATGATCTTGTCCCTTTCGAATAAAGATGATAGTCCCTCCAAAATTGCTTATACACCCCACAGTTGCCTAATAAACAGATGACCCTTCACTTGTCCCTTACATCCAAGGTAATGACTACCTATTCCTTAATAATAGGGATAGTCTTACCATTTAAAGGATTCAAGAACGGAAAAGACTTAAAACTTAGGGTAGGTTCCTCTTAGATACTTGTTCACTCTTCAAAAACTTTTCAAACACTTCATACTTCAAACAATTTTCAAAACAAAGGTTTTTTACGCATCCGTACATGGATCATTATAAAACTCTTAAGAAAATTTTTATTCACACACTTCACATTTTCAAAAACATTTTAAAGTGAGCTAAGTAACTAAGAGCCCATGGATAACCATGGATGTAAAGGGTGCTAACACCTTCCCTTTACATAACCTACCCCCCGGACCCAAAAATCTTTTAAAAGGTCTTTCCTGTTCTTTTATGCCTTTCCTTTGGATAAAATAAAAGTCGGTGGCGACTCTTGCTATCCGCAACATAATTAAAGTCAGTTCTCCCACCGTGTTACAGAACTGACTTTGTGTGCTAAGAAGGTTCAATCCCTCAGGACGTTGTTTATCCTCCTGAAAGCATATCATTACTTTGGGCCGTTGTTTATCTTCCCAAAGGTTACATCACTACCTCAGGATGTTGTTTATCTTCCTGAAAGCATATTATTCCCTCAGAATGTTGTTTATCCTTCTGAAAGCATACTATTACCTCGGGACGTTGTTTATCTTCCTGAAAGCTATCACCATATCTTCATATTTTGGACTGCTTTATCCTCCAAAAGAAGTATATCTGAAGAACTGTTCTCCAAGTGGCATCTTTAAGCCCACTCAAGCATACTCAACTAGTCATCAGTATCATTCTACGCACCGGTGAGTGCAAATTTTTGGGCTTTTGTGTTCAATCCCCTTCAACCTTCCAAGTTACGACTGGCACATATACCAATCTAACCCTTCAGGTTTCAGAAAATTGAACAGGGGCAGCTGTTGCACCCCAAAATTTTCCCTCACAATACAAGACTTTGTGTGCTAAGAAGGTTCACAAGGTTCACAAGACCTTTCATGAGGTTCATGAAGTCTACAAGACACTTTATGAGGTTCACAAGGTTCACAAGGTTCACAATACTTACAAGACCTTTCATGAGGTTCATGAAGTTTACAAGACACTTTATGAGGTTCACAAGGTTCACAAGGTTCACAATACTTACAAGACCTTTCATGAGGTTCATGAAGTCTACAAGACACTTTATGAGGTTCACGAGGTTCACAAGACCTTCCATGAGGTTCAAAAGGTTCACAAGACATTATATGATGGTTCACAAGGTTCAAAAAGTTCACAAATAGTCAAAAGAGTTGACAATTCCCTCAGACAATGCACCTCCTAAGCAGTGCATCCAAAACTAGGGTTTTGACTTTGATCAGGCTAAATGAATTTCCAAGACTTCAAGTGAGCTTCATAACATCTTATATGTGTGTAAGAACCCCCATGACAAATTTCAAGACTTTTCTCAAAGGTTTGCTCAGTCAGATGATCAGATAAATCAAAATCAGTCAAAGCAGTTAAAAAGTCAAACTGATGTCAACTGTGGTCAACCCAAAGTCAAACTTCATGATTTTTTGCCAACATCAAGTATATGAAGTAAAATTCATCATTTGATCAAGGGTTGATCATGATTCATCAAGGATATTTCAAATCATCAAGAATCAGGAGTTTCTAAATTAGGGTTTCCTCAGTAAAAGTCAACTGAACTTTGACCAGTCATAACTTTCACATGCTTCATAACCAATTCTCCATCCAAAGCTCATTTTGAAGGAAATTTAATTCTCTACAACTTTGTGTCTCACAAGCCAAGCCCAAAAATGCTCCATTTGGAAAGTATGAGCTAAGACATTATAGGTCCTTTTGAAAGTCAACAAAAAGTCAACAACTTCAAAAGGGCATAACTTGAGAATGGTAAATGATATAGACATGAAACCAGTGGGGTTGGTTAGAGGACTCTTCAAGCTTTCCAAAATGTCTAAGAACACCCTCATAGCATTAAAATTGAAGGATGTTTGCCCTTGCAAAGTTGGGAAATTTTAGGGAAGTTTATGAAGCAAATGGAGGTTTAAAACCAAATTTTGCTAAGTGGGCTGAACTTTTAATGACCCAAAGTAATCCATGACATCATGCACGAAAATTATTTTATATTTTCATAATTTTTATTTTATTTAATTTATTTATTATGATTTTTTATATTAAAAATCATTTTAAATTTAAATAAAATATCAAGTGTGAAGATTTAAAATTATTTTTGGTTCTAGAAGGTCATGAATTCAATATGGATCAGAATGATACAAAAATAATGGTGATTGGCTTGAAATAGAAAGTGTTTATGCAAAAATATTTGAATTTCAAAGCTTATCTTTCTCAGCCTTTTTGGATCAAATCTTTCACACAAACATCAAGTTTTCTGACCTAAATTCATCACACTATAAGTACATAACATAACCCTACTCATTGGACACGAATTTCAGCCTCCTAAGAGTAAGTTCAAGTTTTCAAAATCCATCAAAAATCCAATTTTCGGTTTCTTCATTACAAGGCATTTGAAGGTATTTTAAAGACATAGCAATGATCCCTGGACTTCACTGATCATGTACCAATGCTTATATGCATCCATAACCTCATGAACATCTCAAACCGAATTCAAATATTGACATATTTATGATTTTTTCGTTTTCATACATACATGTAATATAAATTGAATTTGATTCTGGATTTGTGTTTGTGATAAGCTTGTGAACGTTTCTGGGCAATTCAATTTGGTTTTCGATGCAGGATCAAAGAACCACCATGGCTAGGGTTTCGGCCATGGAATTGGGGTTTTGTGTTAAACCTAATATAAATAAATTCTAAGAACATAGAATAGTTCTATGGACCTTGGGGATCATGAAACACTGATTATTGTTGAGAAATTTCACTGTCTTGATGCTTTTCGAATTTTCGTAGGTTCTTGAGTTTTGAATTTCGCAGGAAATATTGTAGCAAGATTCGCAGGTAATTCTGCAGGTCCAAGGAAGAAGAAGAAACCTGCGCGCGAATTTCATAAGTTCAAAAATTTGTTTAAAAATATTATGTTTTGTTTCTGTTTTGTTTCACAAGTGTTGTGCTTGGCCTGGTGGTATGAAGCGCGCGTGTATAGCCAGATGACTTGTGTTCGAATCCTGGCTTCCCATTTTTTTTTCTTATTTTTCAGTTTATTCATTAGACATAATATATTATGTATTATTGCTGTTATACTAACAGGTGCGCTCTCCCAGCTGGAATGGTTAATGTGTTTGTGTGATGTTTGAAGGTCCTGGGTTCGATCCCCCCAGACCTTTTGTTTTGTTTTATTTTTCTTTGATTTTCAAGAACAAGGCACAAAACCAATTTCTCTCCTTTCCTTGGCATCAGGCGCGCGTTGGCCTAGTGGTTGCTGTTGCTGGCTGGAGTTCTTGGAGGCAAAGGGGCTGGGTTCAATCCCCAGCCCAGGTAAGTTTTTTTAAATTCTGTTTTATTTATTTTGTTAATTGTTTATTATTGAATATTATTTATATGATTAATATGTAAATAGATTTAAATTAATATATGTTCTAAAAAAAATTCTAAAAAAATAATAATATTTTCTAAAACTAATTTCTTTTATTAATATGTATGTATTTATTTAATAATTAAATTAGTATTATGTAATTAACTTAAAATTCTAATATTTTTGTATTTCAAACCCTAATTTTTAATTTAATATGTATATATTCTACAATTTATTTATAATTTAAATCTTTCTTAAAAAACTAAAATTCTTAATTTATTTTCATAATATGTAAATATTTTATAATTGTTTATAATTTAATTGTGTATGTACATAAATCTTAATACATGTTTAAAAATAGTTAAAAAATTGTTAATTTAATTTTTGTAATCATAATTTTATTTTCATAATATGTTTAAAATTAATTTAATTTTATAATTTGTATATAACTTAAAACTTTATAATAATTAGTATAATTGTTTATATTTTAGTATTAAATAATAATTGTTTATAAAATTGAATTTTTAATTATTATAATATTCTTGTTTATTTCATTATTACTATTAATTATATTCTTGTGATATTTATTTATTACTAACCCCATTTAATTTAACTTTATATTATTATTATTATTTTCTACTAACCCAATTATAATTATTTATTTATTTTGCTTATTATATTTAATTTTGCTTTATTATTATTATGTAATTGTTCCTTGGTGTAATATTTATTAATAATGTTTATTATTTATATTTTATGCTATGGTTAGTAAATAGGGATTGTAAACATACTTGTAATATAAAATCAATTTAGATCATTTAAATTTAAAGATAAATATTAAAATTGTACACTCACACACGTAAGTCGATCTTTGATCGCCATCTCACTTTCTAGGGTTACCTCTCATGTTGCCTAATCAAAAAGGTCAAGTATGGTGTGTCAAGCAAAAGTCCCTCAAAATAACATCATCTAGTCCCTTAACAAATAAAAGATCAAGTCCCTTTCGAATGTTGCCTTCGTAATGATCTTGTCCCTTTCGAATAAAGATGATAGTCCCTCCAAAATTGCTTATACACCCCACAGTTGCCTAATAAACAGATGACCCTTCACTTGTCCCTTACATCCAAGGTAATGACTACCTATTCCTTAATAATAGGGATAGTCTTACCATTTAAAGGATTCAAGAACGGAAAAGACTTAAAACTTAGGGTAGGTTCCTCTTAGATACTTGCTCACTCTTCAAAAACTTTTCAAACACTTCATACTTCAAACAATTTTCAAAACAAAGGTTTTTTACGCATCCGTACATGGATCATTATAAAACTCTTAAGAAAATTTTTATTCACACACTTCACATTTTCAAAAACATTTTAAAGTGAGCTAAGTAACTAAGAGCCCATGGATAACCATGGATGTAAAGGGTGCTAACACCTTCCCTTTACATAACCTACCCCCCGGACCCAAAAATCTTTTAAAAGGTCTTTCCTGTTCTTTTATGCCTTTCCTTTGGATAAAATAAAAGTCGGTGGCGACTCTTGCTATCCGCAACATAATTAAAGTCAGTTCTCTCACCGTGTTACAGAACTGGCGACTTCACTGGGGAATTAATAAAAGAGGGGTATCCTTAGGAATTAGATCACTTTAAAATTGTTTGCCTTGTTTGCTTTATACTTACTTGTTGGGCTCTTATGTGTGAAAGATCCTAACCCGGATCTAGTGTACCTTAGGTAAATGGCAATAGACCAAGGAAACTGTACGGCGTATACCGATATGGTTGATCTGGTGGCCATAGTTAGTGTGACTTCTTGGTTGGTGCTTATGTTCCTTAAGTCAAGTTGAGGATAACATGAGGCTGCCATATGTTGTCAATGCACTAACTAACTTTTAGAACCCTAGTTATCCCATCTTGGCCTTTAGAAAGTAGTGAGATAGCCGGCTTTGGTGCAGACTGAAGTTGGTTGATACTCGATACTACACTCATTGAGATCCTAAACTTGGAGGGTTTTGGTTGGCAAGTAAGTTGCCTACTGAACAACCACCCTTGTGAAGGATCAATGATATTGAGATCCCTTAGAACCTGGTTACTTTATAGGACAGGATGAACCATCTAAACTTCAGGGGAGGGTACTTACCTTTGAACCTCATGCAAGCCTTTAAACCTAGGGCTATGGTGTGACTTGTTTGTGGGTGCCACATGTTTGTGATTGAGCATAACATCATGACATCATCATGCATCATAAGCATAGCATTTTCACTAACCATTTCAAGGACCAAAGGATTTATCTTTGTTCTTTGTTGCAGGTCATGGCTTCTGCTCGTAGAAACACTATCAGGATCAACTTTGTAGGCATACCTCCTAAGCTTAAAGAGTTGGTTTCTCAAGTGTCTGAAAACTCCCAATTCATCAAGAGACATGGTCAGCTACTGGATCTAGTTACCTCAGGGTTCAATGAAGACATGATGAGTGTTCTGTTTCAGTTCTTTGATCCTAAGCACCATTGCTTCACATTCCCCGACTACCAGCTAGTTCCTACAATGGAAGAGTTCTCTAAACTTCTGGGTATACCTATACTTGATCAGAAACCATTCACAGGCTTGGAAAAAGAGCCTAAACCTGAGGTTATTGCTGCAGCTCTACATCTAAAGAAGTCTGACATTGTTCTAGAAACGAGAAGCGGAGTTAAGGGTATTCTTGCTAAGGTGTTGATAGAGAAGGCTCAAGTGTTCTTGAAAGCTATGAGCTATGATGCTTTTGAGGAGATCTTAGCCTTGTTGATTTATGGCTTAGTGTTGTTCCCCAATCCTGATCAGTTCATAGACGTTCATGCCATCAACATATTTCTGAGTCATAATCCAGTGCCTACATTACTTGGAGACATCCTACATTCTCTTCATACCCGTACTACAAGGGCACAAGGAACTTTGATGTGTTGTATACCTTTGCTATCTAGGTGGTTTATTTCTCACCTTCCTCGATCAGTGATGAAGAATGAACAAGGGTTCAGGTGGTCCAAGAGGATTATGTCACTCTCGCATTCAGATATTCATTGGTGCTCCAGATCTATGGAGAATGTCACTATCATTGACCGTTGTGGGGAGTTTCCTAATGTGCCACTTCTAGGCATAAGAGGAGGCATTACCTACAACCCTTCACTAGCTTTACGACAGTTTGGTTACGCTCGGAGTGATGGTCCACATGACATGCTAATTCAGGGCATTGTATTTGACTATGACAACGATCTTCAAGGTTACCGTCAGAGATTCATACGAGCATGGGGAAAAGTGAACAAGGTTGACAGCAAGACTCTGGAGCCTAAGTACACTATTCCTATGGAATCTTACCTCAGATGAGTGCGATCTCGTGCTCAGACTCTTATGTATAATAAACAGATGACCCTTCACTTGTCCCTTACATCCAAGGTAATGACTACCTATTCCTTAATAATAGGGATAGTATTACCATTTAAAGGATTCAAGAACGGAAAAGACTTAAAACTTAGGGTAGGTTCCTCTTAGATACTTGCTCACTCTTCAAAAACTTTTCAAACACTTCATACTTCAAACAATTTTCAAAACAAAGGTTTTTTACGCATCCGTACATGGATCATTATAAAACTCTTAAGAAAATTTTTATTCACACACTTCACATTTTCAAAAACATTTTAAAGTGAGCTAAGTAACTAAGAGCCCATGGATAACCATGGATGTAAAGGGTGCTAACACCTTCCCTTTACATAACCTACCCCCCGGACCCAAAAATCTTTTAAAAGGTCTTTCCTGTTCTTTTATGCCTTTCCTTTGGATAAAATAAAAGTCGGTGGCGACTCTTGTTATCCGCAACATAATTAAAGTCAGTTCTCCTCAGGACATTGTTTATCCTCTTGAAAGCTTCTTATACCTCAGGACACTGTTTATCCTCCTGAAAGCATATTATCTCCTCGGGACGTTGTTTATCTTCCTGAAAGCTATCATCACTTCCTCAGGACGTTGTTATCCTCCTGAAAGCTATCAATCCCTCAGGATGTTGTTTATCCTCCTGACAGCATATCATTACTTTGGGTCGTTGTTTATCTTCCCAAAGGTTACATCACTACCTCAGGATGTTGTTTATCTTCCTGAAAGCATACTATTCCCTCAGAATGTTGTTTATCCTTCTGAAAGCATACTATTACCTCGGGACGTTGTTTATCTTCCTGAAAGCTATCACCATATCTTCATATTTTGGACTGCTTTATCCTCCAAAAGAAGTATATCTGAAGAACTGTTCTCCAAGTGGCATCTTTAAGCCCACTCAAGCATACTCAACTAGTCATCAGTATCACTCTACGCATCGGTGAGTGCAAATTTTTGGGCTTTTGTGTTCAATCCCCTTCAACCTTACAAGTTACGACTGGCACATATACCAATCTAACCCTTCAGGTTTCAGAAAATTGAACAGGGGCAGCTGTTGCACCCCAAAATTTGCCCTCACAATACAAGACTTTGTGTGCTAAGAAGGTTCACAAGGTTCACAAGACCTTTCATGAGGTTCATGAAGTCTACAAGACACTTTATGAGGTTCACAAGGTTCACAAGGTTCACAATACTTACAAGACCTTTCATGAGGTTCATGAAGTTTACAAGATACTTTATGAGGTTCACAAGGTTCAACAGGTTCACAATACTTACAAGACCTTTCATGAGGTTCATGAAGTCTACAAGACACTTTATGAGGTTCACGAGGTTCACAAGACCTTCCATGAGTTTCACAAGGTTCACAAGACATTCTATGATGGTTCACAAGGTTCACAAAGTTCACAAATAGTCAGAAGAGTTGACAATTCCCTCAGACAATGCACCTCCTAAGCAGTGCATCCAAAACTAGGGTTTTGACTTTGATCAGGCTAAATGAATTTCCAAGACTTCAAGTGAGCTTCATAACATCTTATATGTGTGTAAGAACCCCCATGACAAATTTCAAGACTTTTCTCAAAGGTTTGCTCAGTCAGATGATCAGATAAATCAAAATCAGTCAAAGCAGTTAAAAAGTCAAACTGAGGTCAACTGTGGTCAAACCAAAGTCAAACTTCATGATTTTTTGCCAACATCAAGTATATGAAGTAAAATTCATCATTTGATCAAGTGTTGATCATGATTCATCAAGGATATTTCAGATCATCAAGAATCAGGAGTTTCTAAATTAGGGTTTCCTCAGTAAAAGTCAACTGAACTTTGACCAGCCATAACTTTCACATGCTTCATCACCAATTCTCCATCCAAATCTCATTTTTAAGGAAATTGAATTCTCTACAACTTTGTGTCTCACAAGCCAAGCCCAAAAATGCTTCATTTGGAAAGTATGAGCTAAGACATTATAGGTCCTTTTGAAAGTCAACAAAAAGTCAACAACTTCAAAAGGGCATAACTTGAGAATGGTAAATGATATGGACATGAAACCAGTGGGGTTGGTTAGAGGACTCTTCAAGATTTCTAAAATGTCCAAGAGCATCCTTATATCATTAAAATTGAAGGATGTGTGCCCTTGCAAAGTTGGGAAATTTTAGGGAAGTTTATGAAGCAAATGGAGGTTTAAAACCAAATTTTGCTAAGTGGGCTGAACTTTTAATGACCCAAAGTTATCCATGACATCATGCACGAAAATTATTTGATATTTTCATAATTTTTATTTTATTTAATTTATTTATTATGATTTTTTATATTAAAAATCATTTTAAATTTAAATAAAATATCAAGTGTGAAGATTTAAAATTATTTTTGGTTCTAGAAGGTCATGAATTCAATATGGATCAGAGTCCACGTGCTTTTCACTGCCCAGTTAATGTTTGAATGCACCAATAATGAGGCGGAGTATGAAGCTTTTATAATGGGGATCGAGGAGGCGATTAATTTGTGAATTAAGACCCTTGATATCTTCGGTGATTCAGCTTTGGTCATAAATCAAGTTAACGGAAGGTGGATTGTTCATCAACCACATTTGATTCCCTACAGGGATTAGACCACAGGGTTGTTGACATTCTTTGCGAAGGTAAAGCTTCATTATATACCTCGTGGCGAGAATCAATTCGCTGATGCTCTAGCAAACTTATCATCCATGATTAAGGTCCAAGTGGAACTACGTGCCCAGAATTATGGTGTCTCGACTTGAAAGGCCTTCTTATGTGTTTATAGCTGATGGTGTTAACGATGATAAGCCTTGGTACTACGATATCAAACGTTTTCTGAAATCTCAGGAATACCCTACAGGGGCATCCAACAAAGATAAGAAGACCTTAAGGAGGTTGGCAGGCGGGTTCTTCTTAAATCAGGATGATGTACTTTATAAAAGGAACTTCGACATGGTCTTGCTTAGATGTGTGGATAGACACGAAGCAGACATGTTAATGCAGGAAGTTCACAAAGGATCCTTCGGGGCCCATGCTAGGGGACATGCTATGGCGAAGAAACTTTTGAGATCGGGGTATTATTGGATAAACATGGAATCCGATTGCTGCAAGTAATCCCGCAAATACCATAAGTTTCAAATTTATGCTGATAAGGTGTATGTGCCTCCCAATCCGTTGAGTATCATGTCGTCGCCTGGGCCCTTTGCCATGTGTGTCGCTCCCGATAAATGGGACTGGCCCAAATAAAGGTACAGACGCGAACGGTCGGCGAGAGGGACAATGAGAACACACAGCCGTGAACTCACTGGAGATGAAAAGAGTCGCCAGCTAGGCATTTTTATCCCGGAGGAAAGGCAATGCTGCATAGACCTAGAAAGATATGGATAAGACGGTTGCGAACCAGAGAGACTGAGAAAGGGGGTTGGTTACAACCTGGGAAGGTATTAGCACCCAGATTGTCCGTCGTACTCGACGGGATCCACGCTTAAAAGATTTGTGTTTTAAAGGGGTAGTGTCAGTGTAATTTGTGTATAAAAGAGCTGGAAAAGAATGTACAGGTGTCAGTGTAAAAGAAGTGTGAAGTGCATAAGTGAAGTGTCAGTGTAAGGATGAGAGTATGCTCAAGATCATGAGGCTAAAAGAACGATACTGGAAGGAGGGGGAATATACAGAGACTTTTGTTCGATAACTGTTAAGTTATGCCTACGTATCCTCTCGTGCAATGAGGAAGTCAGAACACCGTAGTTCGACCCAAAGAGACTGAAAGATGAATTGACTGGTGAACTGCTTGCTTGTCAATGCTCAAGTGTATGACCTGTCTGGCACAGATGCAAACTGTCTTGCATTAGACGGAAGAAGCGAGTTCTCGATTGTGAGTGAAGATGATGAGAAAAGAATCCCGAAGGAGACGATTATTGTTTGTTTTTTGAGTTTTCAGTCTTTTATTGCTTTTTGAAGTTTGTCATAGATTAATGAGCTTAAGTCTAAACCAATGGGTTAGTAAACTCATCACATCTTCCCTCTGATTAGGGGTAATGAGAATACCTTAAGGGTGAAGTCAGATTCTCACACTTAATCACCTATGGTGCAGGATTAAGATCATTAACCTACTTGTGATTATTTAGATGTTTTTGTGTTTTTTTGTTTAGTGTTAAGTAATGAGGTTAAGCCATAATCAAGGATTAAACAGACCCATTACACCATCCTAAAAGAAGGATAATAGATGAGAATGTTTAAGCTGAGGAAAACTCCTCAACTTAATCCATGATTAGGGATTAAACCCATGACAAAACAAACCTTTGATTAAGTGGATTTTATTTAATGGTATGATGATGAAGTGAATTTTATGGTTTGTAAGACAACTTGAGGGGGACTTGTCCATTAACACTAGGGTTAGTCCTTCTTAACCACTTAAGGAAGAATTAGAACCCTAATGCAAGGCCCAAGTTACAAGTGTAATGTCTTGATATTTATTAGATGAATTGATTAAGAGATTTAAACACCTTAAGGGTTTAATACTTAGGATTAAAGTTATACACTCCATCCTAAAAGAAGGATACAGGCATAACCCTAATCACAAAGTTTTAAAACCTTTAGGGTTTAGTCTCTGATTATGAGATGAGAAGAGAAGACTCAAAGGGAGACACAAAGGTAAAAAGCTATGGGGGAGACTAATCAAAACCCTAATTCATTGACATGCTTGGTTGTTCCTATAATTTGTGAGGTTTTCAGGAACAATCTTCACAGGAGCCACCAGGAAGCAGATGAACAGGATCAAGAGAAACAAAGTGACTTGCTTCATTCAAGAGGTCAAGTCACTTGAAGAAAGAAAGTGGGAAGAGGAAGAATGAGCAAGCTCAATCTCAAACACACATAAAAATGCAGCAATGGATGCAAGAGAGATGAAAAGAAAAGGTATGAGAAGTGAAGGCAAATCCACTCCTCAAGTTTACTTACCACCTGCAATGTTAGAAAGAAATGCAATGCAATGCAAGATGAGATGAAATGGTATGATGCTAAGCAAAACCAGAAGCATGCACATGATGTTAATGATGTTATGAGGTGCTGCAAACATGAGACAAGACATGGGGATGTTCATATAAGACCATGGATGCACATGATGCAAGCTAAGGAACATGAACAAGCATGAAATGTTATGAAGCATACAAGACAAATGACAAGGCAAATATGTAATGCAATGATCAATGATGTTTTCTATATGTCTTAAGATGCCAAGTGAATCATAAACATGCACAAAATGCAATGACAAGTCATGTTATGCAAGGAAATGTAAGAAGGATGCAAATGAAAGCCCAAATTAGGGTTTATGGATCAAACATCAAACACAAACCAAAATCAGAAGCAAACAACATTACAAAAAATTGGAAATGCCACACAAAGGACCCCTAATCCTATACTGAACCAATGCCCAAAGGAGAGGTCTCAACTCTTAACCAATCTCAAGTTATGATTTTTACAAGTTTCTAGGGTTTTCTAGGGTTCTCATCAAAACAAATGCCAAACAATTTGGAAATGCAAGAACAATTCATGGCCTTTTTATCCTTGAAAATACATGTTAAACACAAGACAAAGCAAAAAGAATCAATGTCTCAACCTTCACCAAGAGGCAGAAATGAATTTTCAAACATGTGATCAAGATAATGCATAAAAAATGATTTAATTCAATGAAAAATTCTCAAAATGCATCAAGATCAAAAAAGAAATTTGGTTTGAAGGTTGGACAATGTTTCTAAATGTCTTAGAACATTTCATGAATTTTTTTGTAATTTTTAAATACTTAAAAGTATTTTTAATTAATTAATTCCCATTAATCAATTAAAAATAATCTTTTAAACATTTAAAAATACTTTTTTAATGATAAAAATAAAATAAAAATATTTTTGGGTCTTAAAAAATTAATAAAACTTTAAAGAAAAAGTTTCATAATTTTTAAGAATTTTATGCTATTTTAAATTAATTATGCAATTTAAATGAAATAAAATGAAATAAAAAGTAAATAAAATGGAAAGTATTTCAATCTGATGGTGGAGATTTGAACTGGGGTGGAAACCATTGACCGCGCGCGTTTATGAAGGGTCCAGATTGCTTCTGACTTTAATCAAGTTTTATGAAATAATTAAATGAGTTAATGATGATTAGGGCACAGTGGACCCATCTGCACCACTCATCCACGCGCGAAGTCAAACAAAGTCAGATGATCCTACGCTCAAGATTCAAAGTTGCTTAATTAACCAGGCTTAACCCTAATTACACTCAGGCGACCGGAGATGAGCTCCGGTCGTCTTCCCCGGCCATACCAAAACCCTAGTTTCTCATCCAGGCCACCCCATGTCAAATTAACTGCCCAGAAACATTCCCCACACTCCCTACAACCCAAATCCATGATCAAACATCATTTTACCAACAAGAACAACTTGAATCGAAACAAAATAAAAATGGGGCCAAACTTTCAGACGCTCACCAAATGCTCATTTTCCCACCATTTTAAATCCTAAACACATCACAGTGATCCCCAGAGCATGTACTTTCAATTTGTAACAAAAAATGCAAGCTTTAAAAGTTTGAAATTTGAGACTACCTGAGATGAAGAACTGGTGAATGTGAGCTCTTTTGGCCTTGCTTTGATGCAGAACAACTCCCCTGAACCCCTTGAAGCTAATGGAAAGCCTGGAATGAGCTTAGGCAAGCTGCTTTGAGAGATTCACTTCTGGTGTAGCAGGAAATGCACTTTGTGTACAGGCTGTTTCAGTTCAAAGAAAAGGGTGGTTTTGACTCCTTGTGGTATGCTTGACTTGTTGGTGAAGAAAAATGGAGTGTTTGATGGCTGTATAGTGAGATTCGAAGGGAACTGGTGTGAAAGGTGAGAAATGGTAGAGCTCAGGTCAGGCTTGTTTCAGGCTTGAGCTTTGGTGGTTTGAGACCTATGGAGTGTGTTGAGTTGGTTGATGAAGAAAGTTTTAGTATTTCTTGGCTGTGGAGGCAGATTCGAAAGTTTTTGCAATGTGTAGTGTTTTTGTGAATGTGTGTCATGTGATAGCTTCAGCCTTGTGTGTCTTATGTTTTGGCCAGCATTTGGATATAAACAATTGCAAGTGGCTGGGAGATGTGACATGTCCTTTATTGATTGGGATGTTTACTTTTGCAAAATGTCAACTTGGTTGTAAGAGAAGCATGGGCTCAAAGTCTAGGCAAGTACAAGGTTGGTTCTGGTGCAGCATGGTGAGAGAGAGGTCTAGCAAAGCTCAGCACTCAAGGCTGCAGGTTGGTGAGAGGTGATCATGAGCTTTTTGCAACTTGTTGCTTTTTGAACTTTCATGAGAAAAGTCAAGTCACATGAACTATAACCAAGGGCATTCTTGGTTCAATTCTGATTTTTATGACTTAAAGAAGTGTTTGTGTACTGGTTTGAGAGGAATTAGAAGTCACATAATGCATTTGTTCATGACTTTGCAAAATTTCACACTTGGTGCATACCTTAAAAAACAATGATTTTTGCCAACTTTGCATTGCCATAACTTTTGATCCAAGAAGAGTTTGATCATGTTCTTGTACTTTTTGAAAAGGGAAAGATGAGATCTACAACTTTCATGGCCAAAGTTTTTCCATTTGAAGCCTTTTTGGATCATGAATCAAGGCTTGAAAATTGACCTAAAATGAGGCATTCTTGAAAAGTCAACTATGCCCAAAAAGTCAACATTTGCAAAAACCCTAAATTCTTGATTTTTATGAACTTCAACCTTCTTCCATGATCAAATAAAGATCATATACACTCAAAATGATGAAGATCAACCATTGGTTGGGTCATTGGGGGCCTCAGATGCCCTGATTTTGCACTGACTTGTCTGAAAAGTCAACCCTTGATCAGATGACTTCCCCATGGAATTTCTTCATGAAAATTGATATGCATACTCCCTATACCATATAGAGACCAATGGAAACAAGAATGACCAAAAAATTTGGGGTTATGGCCTCTGAAACCAAAACCCTAATTTTCAGTCAACTGTGTAGTTCAAGCTGGCCCTGCATCCACTCAAACCCTAGTTCTTGTGATTCCTTTGCATTTTTTGACTTTGAGGAGATGAAATATGATATAAGAACACACATGGACCCCTTTGAGTTGATTGGTAGCCTTTGGAATGGCTCAAGATGCCCTGAGGTTGCTCAGATCACAAACCCTAGGTGCAGATGCCTTAGAAACTATCCAGTGAATCAAAAATGAGATGTGAGATGACATGATTGTGTTTATGCATATGAGATGATTTACAAGCCATGGTGTGAATGGGTGAGGGCAAATTTGGGGTGTTTACAGCTGCCCCTATTCAAACATGAGTTAGCTGTGCAGGATGTAAGCGACGGCTTAACAGGCCAAACAAGATAACTTGTGGTTGAATACCAAAGACAGTCCAAAATTTGCACTCACAGAATGAAGAAGAAAAGGGATATAGATTGTGAAAGAAAATAAAGTATATTGTAAAGTATGGGCGACGGAGGACGACCGTCGAGCAGAGGACGACTGCTGGGTAAGGAGCAATGACGGGGACGGCCGACATGCTGGGGAGAGTGCTGAAAATAAAGCAATGACGGGGACGGCCGACATGCTGGGGCTAAAAGGTAAAGCCAAGACGGGGACGGCCGACTAGCTGGGGAAAAACAAGTAAAGCTAAGACGGGGACGGCCGACTAGCTGGGGAAAATAAAATCATGATGGGGACGGCCATCACGATAAAACTGTAAAATTCTCTGGGGATTAATGAAACATGACGGGGACGGCCATCAAGTTCATAAAGGTAAAGTAACCAACGATGGGGATGGCCATCGGGCTAAAAAGGAAAAGGAAAAGGGACCACGACGGGGACGGCCATCGGGTTAAAGAATGAATGAAATAAACAGATGATGGGGTACGGCCATCAAAGGTGAAGGACGATCACCTAGCAGGGGACGGCTGCTCTGTTGGGGATAAAAGAAATATGATGGGGACGGCCATCAAAGGTGGAGGACGAACACCTGGCAGGGTATGGCTGCCGAAAATATCAACGATGGGGACGGCCATCGGATAGAAAAGGTCAACGATGGGGACGGCCATCGGATGAGCATGATGGAGGACGACCATCAAGAAGTGGAGGACGACCACTCAGCAGGGGACGGCTGCTCTCAGGGTTTGTCATGACACAGGACGAATGCCAGATAACCAAAATCAACAATGGGGACGGCCATTGGATAAAATGATGAAGGACGATCATCAAAAAGGTGGAGGACGACCACCTAGCAGGGGACGGCTGCTAAAAATCAACGATGGGGACGGCCATCGGATGAGCATGATGGAGGACGACCATCAAGAAGTGGAGGACGACCACTCAGCAGGGTACGGCTGCTCTCAAAGGTATCATAACACAGGACGAGTGTTAGATAAAAAGAAAATTTGCTTTGTTGGCGATCTACTGGGGATAGTAAACATGGACGAGCGTTTACATCCAAGAAACAAAAGGTACGAGTGTTTGGTATTGTGTATAGATTAAAGATGCGGACGAGCATCCTTAAGACTATGATACGGACGAGTATCATGTAGAAACAAACTGACACATGTTCAGAGATGACGATACGGACGAGTATCAACTGGTTAACAAAGAACACGGACGAGTGTTGCATCTGAAAGAATTCTTCTGGGGAATAGTAGACACAGACGAGTATCTATATTCAAGAAGACATAGGTGTTTGACATGGTGTATGGATTAAAGATGCGGACGAGCATCCTTATGACTATGATACGGACGAGTATCATGTAGAAACAAACACCAGACGCAATGTTCTGAGATGATGGTACAGACGAGTACCAACTGGTTAACAAAGAACCAGGACTACTGTCGAATCTGTGGGGATATGAGTGATGATGTATACAAGATACGGACGAGTACCTGTGTAAGTGTACCATGAGTAGTGAGCATTGTATTGTATAGATGAGCATTTATCCGCTGGGGAGAGTGACACGGACGAGTGTCAAAAGAGAAAAGTATAATATTAACAAGTGTCTGCTATACAAAGTCTAAGCGACTGCGCTGGGGATATGACACGGACGGGTGTCAAGAAAGTGTATATACAAGTATATGTGAGTGCAAAGAGGATGTCTTTGGCTTTCTGCTGGTGTTTTGACACGGACGGGTGTCAGGCTGTATCTGTAGTACGGGTAATTTGTTTGTAAAGAGTGTTCAGGCGACTTTACTGGGGAAAGATGACATGGACGGGTGCCAAAAGGTGTATATGCTGGTGTTTGTGATCGTGGGGCAACTGCTTTTGCTGGGACTCTGATGGGGACTCTTGGGGAAAGTAATCCGTATTTCACAAGCGTTTAATTCACAACATGACTTATGATTATGCTATGCATTTGACTTTTGCCGTAATGCTCCGTATTAGACGGAATGCTACGCTCTGGGGGGGGTAAATATGATGCGGATGCCATGATTATGCAAAGAGGCACCGATCCAGGATTCGGATCCCGTCGTTGCGAAGATCTCTGGTTGATCTGCTTGAAGTGAACATCCCAGCTGGGGATGAGATCATTGGTAGATCTAATGATATATCTGCTTGGGGATATAGGTCACTGGTTGACATATCCTTGTAATACGGTACCCAGCTGGGGTTTGCAGAAGCTTCCTGTACTCTGTTGTGATTTCTTCGTGCGTTGCTCTTCTGGATAGTGGCTAAAGATTCTGTGGGGAGATGATTCCCTGCTTTCTGCATCCTGCTGAGGAAGAAAGGCAACTCGGCTGGGGAAGTGAGAGGCAACTCGGCTGGGGATAGCAACAAGGGGCAACTCCGCTGGGGATAGGGCATTTCGGATGCTGTATGTTGATTTGGCAGCTTTGCTGGGGAAGGCAATGGGGAGCTACTCAGCCGGGGATGGGGCATCTCGGATGCTGATATCTTTCGTTGATTTGCCAGCTTGCTGGGATGTACCTTACATGCCCCAAGTTGTGTTCTGGATACCTGCAATCCTGCAAAGATAAGGAAACGTACAAAAGGTCCCGAGGTATCCCTTACTGGATTCCGTCATAGGAGTTAAGTACCTTCGAGGATAATCACATTCCCTGTAAGCATGTGTTTTATTTTTAGAGAAAGGCATCTGTACTTATGCAATTGCATTTTTAGAGATATCAGACAACTCTTTGCAAAACATAAAGGTAAAAACGAAACATGACTGAAAATCTGATTTTATTAATTCATGTGCCCTGAATTGGCAAGATACAGTCAAAGAAACATATCTCCTGAAATGAGGAGTTTGTTACAAATTGAGAAACAAAGTGTTGGCAGTGTTGATGACGCTTTGAGGAGCTTCCTCTCCTGCTATGACTCGTATGACAATGACGTTCTTCTCGTCTTGCTTTCTGGAGAAAGTTGATTCTGATCGGAGCTTGATTCTGTCAAAACTTTCCAAGTTGTAAGTGATACGGACGAATTCAGAGTGCAGTTGTTCGCTTATTCCCTTGTTTTGCATGGATCGCCCTTTCGGGTTTTCAATCCATCGGGATACCCATTTTTGCCTGAGCTGTCCAATGCGGCTTTTCAGCTCAGCGGGTGTACATTTTTTATTCATTTTCCCTTACTTTTGCCCGAGTCTTTTATTCTGTTTTTTGACTCGCCGGGATGCCCTATTCTTGCCTGGACTTACATTCTGTTTTTATGTCCAGCGGGTCATTTTATGCGAAGTATTTTTTAACTGCATCTGAATTCACAGGGGATGGGAAATCTTCACCATCCATGGTGCTGAGCATCAGTGCTCCACCAGAGAAAACTTTCTTGACGACGAATGGTCCTTCGTAATTTGGAGTCCATTTGCCCCTGTGGTCTGTTTGAGGAGGGAGGATTCTTTTCAGCACAAGATCTCCCACTTGGTACTCTCGATGCCTGACTTTCTGATCGAAGGCCCTCTTCATTCTCTTCTGATATAACTGCCCATGGCAGATTGCAGCCAATCTCTTCTCTTCGATCAGACTCAGTTGCTCGTATCGGGACCGAACCCATTCTGCTTCACTCAGTTTGACATCCATTAATACCCGCAGCGAGGGTAATTCAACTTCAACTGGTAGGACTGCTTCCATACCATACACAAGCTGATACGGTGTTGCCCCAGTGGATGTCCTGATTGATGTGCGGTACCCATGTAAGGCAAATGGTAGCATTTCGTGCCAGTCTCTGTAGGTGACTACCATCTTTTGCACAATCTTCTTAATATTCTTATTTGCCGCCTCTACAGCGCCATTCATCTTTGGCCTGTAAGGAGAAGAATTGTGATGTTGGATCTTGAAGTCCCGGCATAATTCTGCCATCATTTTATTGTTTAGGTTGGACCCATTATCAGTAATGATTCGCTCGGGAACTCCGTACCGACAGATGATATCTCTTTTCAGAAATCTGGCTACCACTTGTCTCGTGACGTTTGCATATGAAGCTGCTTCAACCCACTTGGTGAAATAGTCGATGGCGACCAGGATGAATCTGTGGCCGTTTGAAGCAGTTGGCTCGATCTTGCCAATCATGTCGATGCCCCACATAGCAAAGGGCCATGGTGAAGACATGATGTTCAAAGGATTGGGAGGTACATGCACTTTATCTGCATAAATCTGGCATTTATGGCATTTTCTGGCATAGGCACAACAGTCAGCATCCATCGTGATCCAGTAATAACCTGATCTTAGCAATTTCTTAGCCATGGCATGCCCTCCAGCATGGGTACCAAAAGAGCCTTCATGCACTTCATGCATCAGTAGATCTGCTTCCGTCTTGTCAACACATCTGAGGAGTACCATGTCAAAGTTCCTTTTGTATAAAGATCCATCAGTATTCAGAAAGAAACTCCCAGCAAGCCTTCTTAAAGTCTTCTTATCATTGGAAGATGCCCCAGGTGGGTATGTTTGATCCTCCAAGAAGCATTTAATGTCGTGGAACCAAGGCTTATCGTCTTTGACAACTTCTGCTGCGAACACATATGCTGGCCTGTCGAGTCTGGACACTGAAATCTGAGGTACAAAGTTAGCAGCTTGAACTTTGATCATGGACGAAATGGTAGCAAGAGCATCTGCAAACTGATTCTCGTCCCGAGGGATATACTCAAGTTTGACTGTTGTGAAGAAAGTCAATAACCTTCTTGTATAGTCCCTGTAAGGTATCAGATGATCTTGGTGTGGGTACCATTTTCCATTGGTCTGATTGATTACCAAAGCCGAATCTCCGAATACGGTCAATGTTTTGATCCTGAGGTCAATGGCTTCCTCAAGACCCATAATGCAAGCTTCGTATTCAGCTTCGTTGTTAGTGCAGTTGAAAGCGAGTTTTGCCGAGAAAGGCATGTGAACTCCTTTGGGTGTAATGAGTACTGCACCAACACCACGGCCATTCATGTTAACAGCCCCGTCAAACATCATGGTCCATTCTTCTTCTGGGTCGGGCCCTTCAGTGTGAATAGGCTCTTCGTGATCTTTTGATTTAATGAACATGATGTCTTCATCAGGGAAGTCAAACCTCATTGGCTGGTAATCGTCAATGGGTTGCTCAGCAAGATATTCAGATAGTACACTGCCCTTGATGGCTTTCTGAGATGTGTACTGTATGTCGTATTCTGTGAGAATCATTTGCCATCTTGCAACCCGTCCGGTGAGAGCTGGCTTCTCAAATATGTACTTAACTGGGTCCATCTTTGAAATTAATAGAGTAGTGTGGGTCAACATATACTGTCTTAGTCGGCGAGCAGCCCACGCTAAAGCACAGCAAGTTTTCTCGAGTAGTGAATAACGTTGTTCACAGTCGGTAAACTTTTTGCTTAGGTAGTATATTGCATACTCTTTTCGACCAGACTCGTCATGCTGGCCCAACACACACCCCATTGACTCTTCTAATACTGTCAAGTACATAATTAGAGGTCTTCCTTCAACTGGAGGCATAAGGATTGGAGGTTCTTGCAGGTATTCTTTGATCTTGTCAAAAGCCTTCTGGCAGTCTTCGTTCCACCTGACCGTTTGTTCCTTTCTTAACAGCTTGAACAAGGGCTCGCAGGTTGCTGTGAGGTGAGATATGAACCGTGAAATGTAGTTCAATCTACCCAAGAACCCTCGAACTTCTTTCTCAGTTTTCGGTGCAGGCATCTCTTGGATGGCTTTGACTTTATCAGGGTCAACCTCAATCCCTTTCTCGCTTACAATAAAGCCCAGCAGTTTACCGGATCGCACCCCGAATGTGCATTTGTTGGGGTTCAGCTTCAGTCGATACTTTCTCAGACGCTTGAACAACTTCAGCAGATTCAACAGGTGATCTTCTTCTGTAAGGGACTTGGCGATCATGTCATCCACATAACATTCTATTTCTTTATGGATCATATCATGGAATAATGTCACCATAGCCCGTTGATATGTGGCACCAGCGTTCTTCAATCCGAATGGCATCACTTTGTAACAGAACGTGCCCCAAGGTGTGATGAATGTTGTCTTCTCCATGTCTTCAGGTGACATCTTGATCTGATTGTATCCCGAAAATCCATCCATGAAGGAGAATACCGAGAACTGAGCCGTGTTATCCACCAATACATCAATGTGAGGTAATGGGAAGTCATCTTTCGGGCTGGCTCTGTTCAGATCCCGGTAGTCAACACACATTCTTACTTTGCCGTCCTTCTTTGGCACAGGTACTATGTTAGCAACCCACGGCGGGTAACTTGTCACAGCAAGGAATCCGGCATCCCATTGCTTTTGTACCTCCTCTTTGATCTTCATAGCCATGTCTGGACGAGTACGGCGCAGCTTTTGTTTGACTGGAGGGCACTCTTCTCTCAAAGGCAACTTGTGCACAACAATATCGGTATCCAACCCTGGCATGTCTTGATACGACCAAGCAAACACATCCACATACTCTTGAAGTAGATCTATCAGTTGCTTCTTCACTGAGTCTTGCAGGAAGGCCCCGATCTTGACTTCTTTCACATTTTCCTCTGTACCAAGATTGATCACTTCAACCTCCTCCTGGTGAGGGGTAATGACCCTTTCCTCTTGTCTTAACAACCTGGCTAGTTCTTCAGGAAGCTCGTATTCTTCTTCAACCCCTTCTTCAGCTTGATTGATCGGATTGTCAAAGTCATACGATGTCATAGCCGTGCTGTTGTTGGTGCTGTCAGGAAGGCACTCTCTGCAAGGGTTTAATTGGTTCATTTTAGTGATCTGATTTTAGTCTTATTTAGAAAAGTGAAATGAAGTTGTCATTTTGAAAAAACACTGCCATTTATTTTTGTACAAAAAGAAAAAATGGAAAAACAGTGAACATAAAAGAAAAAGACTTGTTTGCAAAAAGATCGTCTGATATTTCATTACTTTAATCTCGTTTGCACAAAAGTACAGATGGCCCTGGTTACAAAATGAGTCTTGTCATCTTGGGCAAGATGCAAGACTTGGATGCATGCTATAAAAAAATACAGGAAATAATAATTACTCTGCTCGAGTAACACTTATAATTCCCTGGGAAGACCAGTTCGAGACACTGCTCCCCGGGATCTTCGGACGAATCCAAATCTCCAGGTTGCGCTCCTCTTCCAGCTCGTCTTCCAGACAGTTGATAGCATCGGGGGTAAGCATTCCCCCACTGACAAAACCAGGTTCTCCAGCAGCCTTCACTTGATGTTGAGTTGGTCTGTAACCCAACCCAAATTTGTCCTTCTTCTCCTCCACAGCTAAGACCTTGCCCCAACCTAGGGCCGTTCCTTCCTCAACAACCTTCCGGGCTTGTTGGTATGACGACATGGAGATCCCTGAAACAGCAGATGCTTCATTTACATTCAAGGCTTCAAAACCTTGGCTCATTGTTTCATGGATCTCTCCATCCATTTCAATGTACTTGTAGGTTGCCAGGTGGCTGACAAAAATGTCCTCCTCTCCACAGATTGTGACAACTTGACCTTCCCACTCAAATTTTAACTTTTGGTGAAGGGTAGACGTTATTGCGCCAGCGGCGTGGATCCAGGGTCTACCCAACAAACAGCTGTAGGCGGGCTGAATGTCCATCACATAAAAGATAGTTTTAAAAGTCTGTGGGCCAATTGTCACTGGCAGCTCGATCTCTCCCAGAACCGATCTCTTTGAACCATCAAAGGCTCTTACCACCAGGTTGCTGGGTCTCAATGCCAATCCATCATATTCTAACTTCACCAGAGCCTTCTTTGGTAAGACATTCAGGGAAGAACCTGTGTCCACCAGCACATGAGAAAGGACAGCTCCTTTGCATTCCAGGGTTATGTGCAAGGCTTTGTTGTGATTGCGGCCATCCGCTGTCAAGTCAGAATTGGTAAACCCTAGCCCATTGCTAGCAGTAACATTTCCAACCACGGTTTCCAATTGGTTGACAGTAATCTCCTCAGGCACGTAAGCTGCGTGCAGGACTTTAAGTAGTGCATTCCGATGGGCTTCGGAGCACATGAGTAGTGAGAGGATGGAGATTTTGGATGGCGTCTGGTGAAGTTGATCCACAATTTTATAGTCACTCTTTTTGATGATCCGCATAAACTCATCAACTTCCTGATCAAATGGAGTCTTCAGGGCTTCTTTGGCAGCTGGATCTTCCTGCACCGGGCCTTTTCCTTTTGCCTTGGCAGCAGCTTCTGCTTCGGCAGTAGGTCTTTGGACTTGTGAAGAAAAGAGACGTCCGCTTCGGGTGAAGCCTCCGCCTCCGCCCACATTATCAATTTGTGGTGCAGGTGCTGATGTTTCAAGAGTGATTCTTTTTCCTTCGCAATACAGGTCAGAGCCATAGTGCCAAGGGATGGCCCTATCGCTTTCATATGGTACAGGTCCAGGCACCGTGACGGTAACTGGACTAATTGCTGCTGCTGAAGGGACTGTTATTGTTTGTGGATCATAAAAGATTGTGACTGGTGCTCTAGTGGGAGCAGCACCTTCTGAATGGTAGGCGGAGTTATTTTCTGGATCGTAGAATATGGTAACGGTGGAGACATCTTCATGATTGTTTGCTGGTGTTGTAAGAGGTTCCGTTGGAAGGACTGTTGCTGTTGTTGATGGAGAGTCGAAATGGAATGAAGCTGATGCGGTAGCAGGAGAAACTGTTGAAGTCTGATCACTTGGAAGGACAGGTGAAGTATTTGTTGATGGTGCTGATGAATCATCGGGAACAATAGTTGCTGTATTTGTAGGAGGGTCTGAAACTGTCGTTGATGAAGTTGCTTGAGTTGCCGGAAATGATGTAGTGATCTGCAGTAGGCCATTCTGAATAAGGCTGTCAATGCCGTTCCTCAAGTCTTCACACCCATTCCAAGAAATATTGCAGTAGGGGCACCCTAGTTCACACCCCGGAAATATATTGTTTTCACGGAGTTGAGCTTTGATTTCCACCAATGGTGTCCTGATCTGATCCACACTAGTTATCAAATAAGACGGTTGGTCTTCTTCAATAGCATTAATTCGGGGACCACCATGGTTTGGCATTGGGTTTTTATTGACATTGGGCGGAGGTGCAAAATTCAGAGCCTTGGAGTCTACCAAGTCTTGTACCTTCATATGCAGAGCCCTGCATTTTTCTGTACTGTGACCAGGTGCGTTGGAATGAAAAGCACACCTAGCATTGGAGTCATAGTTCCTTGGTAGACTATTGGGATCCGGAGGTGCCAACGTTCTTAGCTCAACTAGGTTGAGTTTCAGAAGTTGTGGCAGCAAAGCAGCATACGGCATTGGGATCGGGTCGATCACTCGGTTAGCTTGGGATGGCCTTTGTTGGAATGGCCTCTGTTGATTGTTGTTGTTAGAGTTGTTGTTGTAGTTATTTCTTGGAGGATATTGATTCTGATGATACTGAGGTTTTTGTTGGAAATTTTGTTGAGGAGGTTGATAGACCGGCTGAGGATGAGCTGGAGCAGGGATTGTGACTGCTGCTATTGTTCTGGGAACATAATGGGGCCTGCCCCTGTTGGTGTGAATGGCATTGGTCTCGCCAGTTCTTCTCGGGCCTGCAAAAGGCTTTCTTGTACCACTGGACGAGCTTGCACCATTATCAGATATCTTACCCATTTTTAACAGGCTTTCAATTCTCTCCCCAGCTATGACAACATCTGCGAAGCTAGTGGAAGAGAAAGCAGCCAACCTGTCAATATAGGTTCCCTGAAGAGTGTTCATAAACATGTCTGCCATTTCTCTCTCAGACATTGGGGGTTGAACGGCAGCAGCCAATTGCCTCCATCTTTGGGCGTATTCTCGGAAACTTTCCCTTGACGACTGTGACATTCCCATCAGGAGAGTCCTGTTGGGTGCCATGTCTAAGTTGTATTGATACTGTCGGATGAAGGCTTCTGCCAGGTCCTTCCAGCATCTTACAGTTGCCCTTGTCAAGTGGGAATACCATTCCCTCGATGCTCCTGTCAAACTGTCTTCGAAGTAGAACATCCAAAGCTTCTCATCCATTGTATAGGCCTTCAGCCTTCCCAGAAATGATTGCAGATGAGTCCGGGGGCATGAAGTCCCATTATACTTTTCGAAACAAGGAGGCTTGAACTTATGAGGGATCCTGACCCCATCAACCAAACCCATGTCCATGACGTCGAAGCCCAAAGAATTTTGAGATTCTAAAGACTTTAACTTCTCAGCTATTTCATCCAATCTCCTATCATAAGCATCCTCTCCAGCACCCATTACTGTAAATTGGTCCTCCTGAGGATCTTCTTGAAGTACTCTGGCTGCAGTAGCTGTTCCTTGAATGTTGGCAGGAATATTGATCTCAGGATGTAGATGTGGGCCAAACACAGGGGGATTAACATGTGGTTGCACCCTTTCATTGTTACTGGTGCCTGCAGTTCCTACATGAGGCTCCTCTGGATTTTGCCTCTCAACCATAGCCCTCAGTCTCTCCTGGCTCTGAGCCATGTTGTTCATAACCTCCATGAACTGCGTCATTTGTGTTCTCATCTCCAATCTTTCATTGGCTAGCTGATTTCTGACATCAGCAAGATCTTGTTGAACTTGATCCATTTGGATTCCCGGAAGGTTGTTTCTAGTTGGGTACCTGTGTGGCCTGTTGAGAGGAAATACCCGGCGGCGAGCAATAATTCCTGAACATCACAACAGAGGTTAGCAACAACAAAACAAAAACCTACAAAACAGACAAAAGGGTTAGAATGCAATGCAGTTATGCTTATTTGCTCTCAAGGTATCCGGTTTGGCCTTCAGTTTTGACCCTTCCAGACCCTTGAAGATGATGCTGTTTGAAGTTGCTTTTGATGTGAACCCAGATAGAAAACAACACAAATATATTACAAAGGGTGAAATAAAACAACTTGTTCGTTTTACAACGCAAACCCTCAAAGGGGCCAAAATACATTACAAAAAGCAAACGTACAAGGAAAAGGAACAACAACAAGCAAATGATCAAACTCCAAGGCCAAATTCATCCTCACGAACTTCCTTAAGAAGTGCTTCGGTCACAGGATCAGCCGGACGCTCCGTGAGACTTCTGATGAGAAGGTTTCTTGTTGCAACAGCTGCAGTCAATTTCTTGCTCTGACTTTGGTCCTTAGACCTCTTCAATCCTGCTTTGATTTTCAGCTCTGATATTTCTTCCTGGGCTGCTGCCAGGGCCTTTTCCATCTGCTCCATCTTGTCTTGAGCTCTCTTGTCTTCTAGAGTGCGGGCCTCAGTGATCCGGACCCACCTGGCCTGACTCTCTTTCAAATACAAGTCTGTTCTTGCTCTTTGGAACTGGGCTTCTTTACAAGCATTCTTCAGAATCTGCTCACCAGCCTTAGACTTGTTGATATACTCCCCAGACTTCTCAATCTTGGTCAAGTGTTCCACTCTCAACTTCTCCAATCTCTCAATCTCCCTCACACCTTCACTCCTCTCCCTGAGGGTCTTCTGCAAGGCTTGAGTTAACTTCTCATTTCTTTCCTTCAAACTCTCAAACTCCCCCAAACTGATATTGGCAGGGGGTGGTACTGAAGATGACTCAGGCATGTCTTCTATGGTGAAGGGCATTCCAGAGAATCGGGCCCTGGCATGGGACCACTCATAATATTGGACTGATGCCACATTATTGCACTTCCCCAGAATGGTGATCCCCTTGGTTTGAACATGATCCCAGGCCCAGGCAGCCTGCCTAACAACAGTCAAACTAATCTTGTTCTCACAGTAGAGGGTCTCCACCAAATCCTGTACCTTAGGAGTGTGGACCAGTGCATAGCCTAATTGCCTTCTGAATAGCAGAGGGTTGTAGTTGATACTTCCCTTAACTCCTATCAGAGGCACATTGGGGAAGTGCCCACAGCTGGTGATCATATCTCTGCCCTTGGTGCTCTGAGTACACCATCTGATATCTGCTGAAGTTAGGACAGTGAGTCTCTTAGCCCAGTTGCTTTGCTGATGAGGATTGAGAAATGCATCTGTCCTGGGTAGATGCCTGAGGAGCCAAGTATGGAATAATGGTGCACAAATCCTCACTAGTCTCCCCCTTTGCTTCTCATTTCTCTGATGTACTGAGTAATAGAGATCACCCAGTAAAGTTGGCACAGGGTTCTTCAAGATGAACAAGTGGATTGCATTTTTGCTGATGAATCGAGGCTCATCTGCAAACAACACAATTCCATATACACTTAAGGCCAACAGAGCACAAACAGCTTTCCACTCCCCCGAGGAGGCCTTCAAACTAGCTTGAGAAATCAGGAAGTCCAGATGAAATCCAAGGATCCCAGCTTTAGAGGTCAAGTGTTGTTCAATCAATACAGGTTCCAGGTGCAAAGCTTTTGCTATCTCTCCATTGCTGGGAAAGACCATTTCAGGGTTGAAAGGGATTTCTCTCTTGACAGGCAAACCAACCAAATATGAGTATTCTTCCAAAAGAGGACCCAACTGAAAGTCTTGAAAGGTGAAACATCTCAATGGAGGATCATAAAACTGAATGCAGGTGTGGATGAGGCTCCTCTGTGAAGGGTCCAGATCCATAGCCATGTCCAGTATATCTCCATAGCTTTCCCTGAACAAGGGTATGTGCTCTGGAGTGATCAGGGTTTGGATCCTCCTGATATCTGATAAGTCTGGTTGGAAGAAATGATAGGTGATGTTGCTTTTCTTTGGAGCCATGATGCTGAAGATTGAGTAGAGTGCTGATGAAGATGCTGAAAGAATGAGCCACTGATTGGCTGGTGCAAGTAACTGAAGTATGGCTGACAAGCTGAAGCAAGTGCTGGTGGAGATAAGTAAATGATGCAGATGGGGTCAAAACCAAAACCAGGAATGAAGGTGGATACCCTGAAACACAAATAAGCACATGTTAATATGATGCAATGAGTATGTATGCAAATGAAATGCAAGGGTTTGTGACTGAGCTGGATCTGATAAACTGCCTTGGTATAGGTCCATGGGTGTTCAAGAATTCCAGATGGAGGTCTATAAATCCAGTAACCAGGGTGGGGGGACTCAAATAAAGAGCCACAAGTCCAAGGTTTTAGAATCACAAGAACTATCCAACATGGAGCATTCTTAACAAAGTCAAAGTAACAGGGTATTCTGAGGTCAAGGTACCTGCAAACCTGTAAACAGCCCAACCCCCTCACAGGTAGTGATCTAGAACAAGGATCCTCAGACTCGGATCAGTTATGAGAAGTGTAAACACTTCTAACCCGGAGGTACAGTGTTTACAATAACCATGACAAATCCTCCTCTAATTCACCTCAGTTTCTGAAGGTCAATACTAAAAGGTCATCCAGACTTAGCAGGCTTCCCAGATAGCCCTAGTATTGCAGGAAATCTGCAACACAGAGTTCTCAAGAAGAAACCCATATCTGAACCGTGTTTCATATTCCCGCACCAGACCGAAATGGAATGGGAAAGAATATGATTCACTCTAGCCTAGGTGTCACTCAGGTCCCAGGTATAGGACCTTAACTCTCAATAGAACCTCACCCACCAAAGGAAAACCAGATCCAGCCAGCAGTATGACAGTATGATATATACAAATGCACTAAAGAAAAGCAGTAAAGCAAACTGTACATAAATCAATAAACAAAAAATAAATACAAGCACAAATAAGCACATAACACCCCAGTAAACACAAATCAATCAAGCGCTAGGAGGAACCCACAAAAAGAACCAGAAGCCCTGGTTGCAATATACACATCCCCAGCAGAGTCGCCAAGCTGTCGCTCCCGATAAATGGGACTGGCCCAAATAAAGGTACAGACGCGAACGGTCGGCGAGAGGGACAATGAGAACACACAGCCGTGAACTCACTGGAGATGAAAAGAGTCGCCAGCTAGGCATTTTTATCCCGGAGGAAAGGCAATGCTGCATAGACCTAGAAAGATATGGATAAGACGGTTGCGAACCAGAGAGACTGAGAAAGGGGGTTGGTTACAACCTGGGAAGGTATTAGCACCCAGATTGTCCGTCGTACTCGACGAGATCCACGCTTAAAAGATTTGTGTTTTAAAGGGGTAGTGTCAGTGTAATTTGTGTATAAAAGAGCTGGAAAAGAATGTACAGGTGTCAGTGTAAAAGAAGTGTGAAGTGCATAAGTGAAGTGTCAGTGTAAGGATGAGAGTATGCTCAAGATCATGAGGCTAAAAGAACGATACTGGAAGGAGGGGGAATATACAGAGACTTTTGTTCGATAACTGTTAAGTTATGCCTACGTATCCTCTCGTGCAATGAGGAAGTCAGAACACCGTAGTTCGACCCAAAGAGACTGAAAGATGAATTGACTGGTGAACTGCTTGCTTGTCAATGCTCAAGTGTATGACCTGTCTGGCACAGATGCAAACTGTCTTGCATTAGACGGAAGAAGCGAGTTCTCGATTGTGAGTGAAGATGATGAGAAAAGAATCCCGAAGGAGACGATTATTGTTTGTTTTTTGAGTTTTCAGTCTTTTATTGCTTTTTGAAGTTTGTCATAGATTAATGAGCTTAAGTCTAAACCAATGGGTTAGTAAACTCATCACATCTTCCCTCTGATTAGGGGTAATGAGAATACCTTAAGGGTGAAGTCAGATTCTCACACTTAATCACCTATGGTGCAGGATTAAGATCATTAACCTACTTGTGATTATTTAGATGTTTTTGTGTTTTTTTGTTTAGTGTTAAGTAATGAGGTTAAGCCATAATCAAGGATTAAACAGACCCATTACACCATCCTAAAAGAAGGATAATAGATGAGAATGTTTAAGCTGAGGAAAACTCCTCAACTTAATCCATGATTAGGGATTAAACCCATGACAAAACAAACCTTTGATTAAGTGGATTTTATTTAATGGTATGATGATGAAGTGAATTTTATGGTTTGTAAGACAACTTGAGGGGGACTTGTCCATTAACACTAGGGTTAGTCCTTCTTAACCACTTAAGGAAGAATTAGAACCCTAATGCAAGGCCCAAGTTACAAGTGTAATGTCTTAATATTTATTAGATGAATTGATTAAGAGATTTAAACACCTTAAGGGTTTAATACTTAGGATTAAAGTTATACACTCCATCCTAAAAGAAGGATACAGGCATAACCCTAATCACAAAGTTTTAAAACCTTTAGGGTTTAGTCTCTGATTATGAGATGAGAAGAGAAGACTCAAAGGGAGACACAAAGGTAAAAAGCTATGGGGGAGACTAATCAAAACCCTAATTCATTGACATGCTTGGTTGTTCCTATAATTTGTGAGGTTTTCAGGAACAATCTTCACAGGAGCCACCAGGAAGCAGATGAACAGGATCAAGAGAAACAAAGTGACTTGCTTCATTCAAGAGGTCAAGTCACTTGAAGAAAGAAAGTGGGAAGAGGAAGAATGAGTAAGCTCAATCTCAAACACACATAAAAATGCAGCAATGGATGCAAGAGAGATGAAAAGAAAAGGTATGAGAAGTGAAGGCAAATCCACTCCTCAAGTTTACTTACCACCTGCAATGTTAGAAAGAAATGCAATGCAATGCAAGATGAGATGAAATGGTATGATGCTAAGCAAAACCAGAAGCATGCACATGATGTTAATGATGTTATGAGGTGCTGCAAACATGAGACAAGACATGGGGATGTTCATATAAGACCATGGATGCACATGATGCAAGCTAAGGAACATGAACAAGCATGAAATGTTATGAAGCATACAAGACAAATGACAAGGCAAATATGTAATGCAATGATCAATGATGTTTTCTATATGTCTTAAGATGCCAAGTGAATCATAAACATGCACAAAATGCAATGACAAGTCATGTTATGCAAGGAAATGTAAGAAGGATGCAAATGAAAGCCCAAATTAGGGTTTATGGATCAAACATCAAACACAAACCAAAATCAGAAGCAAACAACATTACAAAAAATTGGAAATGCCACACAAAGGACCCCTAATCCTATACTGAACCAATGCCCAAAGGAGAGGTCTCAACTCTTAACCAATCTCAAGTTATGATTTTTACAAGTTTCTAGGGTTTTCTAGGGTTCTCATCAAAACAAATGCCAAACAATTTGGAAATGCAAGAACAATTCATGGCCTTTTTATCCTTGAAAATACATGTTAAACACAAGACAAAGCAAAAAGAATCAATGTCTCAACCTTCACCAAGAGGCAGAAATGAATTTTCAAACATGTGATCAAGATAATGCATAAAAAATGATTTAATTCAATGAAAAATTCTCAAAATGCATCAAGATCAAAAAAGAAATTTGGTTTGAAGGTTGGACAATGTTTCTAAATGTCTTAGAACATTTCATGAATTTTTTTGTAATTTTTAAATACTTAAAAGTATTTTTAATTAATTAATTCCCATTAATCAATTAAAAATAATCTTTTAAACATTTAAAAATACTTTTTTAATGATAAAAATAAAATAAAAATATTTTTGGGTCTTAAAAAATTAATAAAACTTTAAAGAAAAAGTTTCATAATTTTTAAGAATTTTATGCTATTTTAAATTAATTATGCAATTTAAATGAAATAAAATGAAATAAAAAGTAAATAAAATGGAAAGTATTTCAATCTGATGGTGGAGATTTGAACTGGGGTGGAAACCATTGACCGCGCGCGTTTATGAAGGGTCCAGATTGCTTCTGACTTTAATCAAGTTTTATGAAATAATTAAATGAGTTAATGATGATTAGGGCACAGTGGACCCATCTGCACCACTCATCCACGCGCGAAGTCAAACAAAGTCAGATGATCCTACGCTCAAGATTCAAAGTTGCTTAATTAACCAGGCTTAACCCTAATTACACTCAGGCGACCGGAGATGAGCTCCGGTCGTCTTCCCCGGCCATACCAAAACCCTAGTTTCTCATCCAGGCCACCCCATGTCAAATTAACTGCCCAGAAACATTCCCCACACTCCCTACAACCCAAATCCATGATCAAACATCATTTTACCAACAAGAACAACTTGAATCGAAACAAAATAAAAATGGGGCCAAACTTTCAGACGCTCACCAAATGCTCATTTTCCCACCATTTTAAATCCTAAACACATCACAGTGATCCCCAGAGCATGTACTTTCAATTTGTAACAAAAAATGCAAGCTTTAAAAGTTTGAAATTTGAGACTACCTGAGATGAAGAACTGGTGAATGTGAGCTCTTTTGGCCTTGCTTTGATGCAGAACAACTCCCCTGAACCCCTTGAAGCTAATGGAAAGCCTGGAATGAGCTTAGGCAAGCTGCTTTGAGAGATTCACTTCTGGTGTAGCAGGAAATGCACTTTGTGTACAGGCTGTTTCAGTTCAAAGAAAAGGGTGGTTTTGACTCCTTGTGGTATGCTTGACTTGTTGGTGAAGAAAAATGGAGTGTTTGATGGCTGTATAGTGAGATTCGAAGGGAACTGGTGTGAAAGGTGAGAAATGGTAGAGCTCAGGTCAGGCTTGTTTCAGGCTTGAGCTTTGGTGGTTTGAGACCTATGGAGTGTGTTGAGTTGGTTGATGAAGAAAGTTTTAGTATTTCTTGGCTGTGGAGGCAGATTCGAAAGTTTTTGCAATGTGTAGTGTTTTTGTGAATGTGTGTCATGTGATAGCTTCAGCCTTGTGTGTCTTATGTTTTGGCCAGCATTTGGATATAAACAATTGCAAGTGGCTGGGAGATGTGACATGTCCTTTATTGATTGGGATGTTTACTTTTGCAAAATGTCAACTTGGTTGTAAGAGAAGCATGGGCTCAAAGTCTAGGCAAGTACAAGGTTGGTTCTGGTGCAGCATGGTGAGAGAGAGGTCTAGCAAAGCTCAGCACTCAAGGCTGCAGGTTGGTGAGAGGTGATCATGAGCTTTTTGCAACTTGTTGCTTTTTGAACTTTCATGAGAAAAGTCAAGTCACATGAACTATAACCAAGGGCATTCTTGGTTCAATTCTGATTTTTATGACTTAAAGAAGTGTTTGTGTACTGGTTTGAGAGGAATTAGAAGTCACATAATGCATTTGTTCATGACTTTGCAAAATTTCACACTTGGTGCATACCTTAAAAAACAATGATTTTTGCCAACTTTGCATTGCCATAACTTTTGATCCAAGAAGAGTTTGATCATGTTCTTGTACTTTTTGAAAAGGGAAAGATGAGATCTACAACTTTCATGGCCAAAGTTTTTCCATTTGAAGCCTTTTTGGATCATGAATCAAGGCTTGAAAATTGACCTAAAATGAGGCATTCTTGAAAAGTCAACTATGCCCAAAAAGTCAACATTTGCAAAAACCCTAAATTCTTGATTTTTATGAACTTCAACCTTCTTCCATGATCAAATAAAGATCATATACACTCAAAATGATGAAGATCAACCATTGGTTGGGTCATTGGGGGCCTCAGATGCCCTGATTTTGCACTGACTTGTCTGAAAAGTCAACCCTTGATCAGATGACTTCCCCATGGAATTTCTTCATGAAAATTGATATGCATACTCCCTATACCATATAGAGACCAATGGAAACAAGAATGACCAAAAAATTTGGGGTTATGGCCTCTGAAACCAAAACCCTAATTTTCAGTCAACTGTGTAGTTCAAGCTGGCCCTGCATCCACTCAAACCCTAGTTCTTGTGATTCCTTTGCATTTTTTGACTTTGAGGAGATGAAATATGATATAAGAACACACATGGACCCCTTTGAGTTGATTGGTAGCCTTTGGAATGGCTCAAGATGCCCTGAGGTTGCTCAGATCACAAACCCTAGGTGCAGATGCCTTAGAAACTATCCAGTGAATCAAAAATGAGATGTGAGATGACATGATTGTGTTTATGCATATGAGATGATTTACAAGCCATGGTGTGAATGGGTGAGGGCAAATTTGGGGTGTTTACAATGTGGAGCATCGATATGATCAGAAAGATCAAGCCAACCGCTTCTAACGGTCATCGCTTCATCCTGGTTGCCATTGACTACTTCAACAAGAAGGTCGTGGTCCGATTCATAAAGAGGGATATTATTTGTCGATACGGAATACCCGAGAGAATCATTATTGATAATGGTTCCAATCTCAATAACAAGATGATGGTAGATCTGTGTCGGGATTTCAAAATCGAACATCACAACTCTTCTCTATAACGCACAAAGATGAATGGCGCCGTTGAGGCAGCCAATAAGAACATCAAGAAGATAAAATACATAAGATGGTTGTGACATATAAATATTGGCATGGGATGTTTCCATTCTCATTGCATGGGTACCAAACCTCCGTTCGCACCTTAACATGGGGATACCCCATTCTCGCTAGTGTATGGTATGGAGGCAGTCCTACTAGTTGAAGTCGATATCCCCTCATTGAGGATAATGATGGATGTTAAGCTTGATGAAGTTGAATGGCTCCGGTCTAGATTCAATCAATTGAGCCTCATCGAAGAGAAGCATTTAGAAGCTATATGCCATGGACAGTTGTATCAATTGAGAATGAAACAAGCATTCGACAAGAAGGTGCGGCCTCGATGCTACATACTCGAAGAAATAATGCTGAAAAGGATCCTTCCTCCTCAAACAGATCACAAGGGTAAGTGGACACCCAACTATGAGGGACCATTTGTGGTTAATAAGGTTTTCACATGATAAAAATGGAAATCAGAAAGTAGCATCAATGTGATAGTAATTAAAGACCACGAAAATCGAGCTACAAAGTGTATACGACATTAGTAGATATTCATTCTATACAAAATAAAAGGATGATCGTAGTTCCATGCATAATAGTGGGGTTATGGTTGAATCTGAATCCATGTACTTATCTAGTGCCCAAGAGGACAATCATGTATTAGCATCTAGATCATACTTTGGGTTCATTGAGGAGATTATGGAGATTGATTATGTTTCTTTTAAAGATACTTTATTTAATTGCAAGTGGATTAACATTAACGCTAGTGTAGAAATCGATGAATTGGGATTCACACAATGTGATCTTTGTAAGGTAAATTATAAGAACGAACCAGTCATTATGGTAACCCATGCAAAACATGTTTTTTATGTCATTGATCCTTATAACACTAGATAACCAGTCATACTTCAAGAAAATATATTCCTGATAGTATTGATGATAATCAAGATTTTAACTACGAGAGCCCTTATTACGTAACACATGTACGTTAATCATATGAAGAAAATGTTTCAGATGATGTCCATGATATCCGTCGTGATCAATAAGAGGGAATATGGAAAAAGTAGTAAGTAAATGTTTTATATCACATAGTAATTTTTAATTATTAAATTTACTCTTTTATATTCCTTTTACTAAATATTTAATGTTGTTATTGATTATCCTAATTGGTTTAAATTGTTGTTCAAATTATAGGTGTTTAACGACCGATGGCAAATCTTTTCATAAAACTTTTAGACACCTACAAGACTATCTACTTTTGGTAATTGTTTTTGTTGGTTAATCATTTGATTTAGTTTTGTTGTAAAATCATAAGGTGTGTCCAATTTTGACTTTGCATTTGGTGTAAACAATTATTCTTCTGTGATATGATTATGATATGCAGGTATTATGTTTTTGTTTCAAAAATCTGCAAAATATAGTTCTGTATTCTATGATATGATTCTAAAATTTAGGTACAAACGAAAATATTATAAAAAATTCACCTCTTGGGTTTTAAATAAAACTGGTGTAATAATATAGGGTTATCACCTCAGTTTTTAAATAAAACCGAGATTTTATGTTGGGCCCACCATCCAGATTTGTAAATAATAAAAATGCTGATGTTGGGGCTCGAACCCATGATCATATAACGTAACACCTCGGTTTTTCATTAACCTACGTGTAAAGTGACATCTTTTTATGTTGTCGTTTGTTACGTCGCTTGGGTAGTCGAGGTTCTATCTCTTCTGTGTGGAACATTAAAAGTGTTATTTGTAGTAGTGTATTGTCCTGCAAAACATATGATTGGTTAAAATGCATATTGAATTTATTTAAATTGTGTTCCTCTAGTTGGTTCCTATCAGTGGTTATAACATTATTGATTTTAAGAAAATATATGAGCTTGGTTTTTTTCTTAATTCTAGCATATCAATGAAATTATTTTGTGTTCTTATCACCATGAACATGCCAATTTATCTTGGCCATTTCTCTCTAAAAGGCTTCCTCAATAAAAATGGAATTTTCCAAGTCAGACTAAGCCTTTCTTTCATGCTCCAACCTCATGTCGTTGTGGCCAAGAGAATCAATCTCACTTTGAATAGATTTAAGATAATTATCAACATACATGACATTATCCTAAACTAAAACAAAAGTACTTTTATTCCACTCCTTAAGCTTTAGTTTCAGAATCTTCTGCTTTTTATCTAGAATGTACAAAGGGCAACCAACCACCTTAGTTCTCCAAATCTGAGATATGAGGTCATAAATGTTAAGAAATGTGGTTGGGCCTAACTCAACCCTACAAAACCGGTTGGTAGGGTGAGGATTTCCCCAACTTATAAACACATGTTCATGCCATATATTATCTGATGCTAGAATGTGTGGGTTGGGCCTAACTCAACCCTACAAAACCGGCTTTGTAAGGTTGAGTTAGGCCAAACTATAATTCTAACATGGTATCAAATCCCAGTTTAAGATCTGTTGGGCCACTCCAATATCAGGCCACCCACTATTAAGTTCCACGCTCCAGACGTTTAATCCTGTTAATGAGAGGTGGTGTTAAGAGTCCCACATCGAATAATATATAGCCTGAACAAGTGGTTATAAGTGGGAGCAATCCTCACCCTACCAAACAGTTTTGTAGGGTTGAGTTAGGCCAAACTATAATTCTAACAACAACAATCATCATGCGCTAACCACATTTATATAAATTTGAATTGAGAAGTAAATTTGACCTCAAATAAGTTAAAGGAAAGAAGAATTGGATAGTGGTCAGATATCAACTTGGTTAAAGTGTTACACACTATAGAGGAACACATTTCTAACCATGGGAAGTTGCACACAACATGATCCAATCTCCTTTTAGTTAAATCTCTATTTTGTATACCATTATTCCAAGTGAACCAACTGCCAATAGTAGGAAATGAATGAGATGCTTAGATTCAGCCCAATTCCGAAACTCTTCCATAGAAGGTTTTTTTTTAACATGAGCTCCTTTCTATTTATAGAAGCTAATTATAGAATTGAAATCCCCAATGCAATACCAAAGGATATTTAACTAAGAAGGATGAAGTTTATCCGAAAACCCCCTATGAAGATAGAAAGTGGAAGCATATACCACATATATGCCAAAATATTTTATGGTAATTGAAGAGGGGGGAGATACATTGATCATCACAAAATTCAATGGAAGGATGAAAGTAATCTTTGCAAAAGAACTGAAGGTTTGGGAGCATACCAACCCTTTCATTAACATAAAAAAGATACAAGTTATAGAAAGAAATCTAATTTGATGGAAGGTTGTTGACATCTATCAAAGGATCAATAATGAAAACCAAGTCAGAATTATTATTAGCAATCAAGTATTTTAGAGCCAATCGAGAAGGACCATTGGCTAAACCTCAAATGTTCCAAAATAAGCAGTTCATAATGAGGATTGTAAGTTAATAACCTTAAGTCTAGTCTTAGGTCTCCACTTTTACAACATCTCTTTTATTCCTTTTTCTTGTCATTATTTTGAAACCATCATTGGTGGATGAGCTATTCTAAGTTTCAATCTCATCCACCAAGTCTGCCATGTTGGCCCAAGACTTTTGCAGGAACTCTTTCAATTTTTCTATGTTCAGGCAGGCTAGGGACAACCTCAACCATTTGTGTTACATCAATAAACTTACCACCCGAGCTATCATTTGATTCCAAAATTGCAACTTGCTTCAAAAATTCATGCATGTTAGGAATTTTGTTACTGCCACTAGTTTCATCAGTAGTGACCAAGAGGTTTAGCTCATCCTGTTTCTTATTAGCCAAACTATTAAGTTCATGCGTGCTTTTCATATTTTCCACCACAAGGACAAATACCTGATTGGTGTTCTTAGGTTTTGAGTTAGGGACTCCTTTGGAAGGCTTCTTCACATCATCTATTCTCTTGTAGTTTTCAAAAGAATGTCCAATGCAAGAGAAATAAGGGAAAAAATCATAAAAAATTTCATACTCAATATCTACGGAAAAAAAACCTACACTCTCTACTAGAATCTTGTAGCTAAACAAATTGGTTAGGTCTAAATTCACAAGAACCCTAAAAAGTGGCCATAATGTCTATCAAATGAGGGCTTCTTGGATACATAATTGATGCAAATAAGAGTCTATAGAAAAAATAATCTTAGGTTTCCAATTTTCTTAAGAAACACCATGAATCCGGATCCACACTTGGACTAAAGTTTGCCTAATAGTTGAGGGAACAAAATCCTTGGACCAAGATAACAACTTTAAGACCCGAGGATTGATATTCCAAACGTTGATTGACCTAACTTTATGAACATCCTCGAGAGAAGAATTCAAAGAAAAAAACTCGTAGAATCCCTTCCCAACGAGGTGACACCCCACTTGCTAATGGATATTCAAAGGCTACATAACTTGTTATGCAAGTTAACATTTGTCAATGGGTTGGAACCTATCAGCCAACGCTAGTCCCTTTAGCTTAATCATGTCATTCCTTCAGTAGTTTAGCTTGAGGTATTTCCTATAAAAGAGAATCAATAGGCTTCTCTATATAGACCAAAGAGAATCTCTAAAAGTGAAGTAGTGGAATCCAAAGAGAATCATTAAGAACATGCTTGTGTTGTTGTAGCAAGTTTTTTCTTATTAATCTAGATAAGGAAGTTGTTGAAAATGGCGAGGAAAATATAAAAGACCCAACCATTTAGGCTTTTTATCTATTTTATTTTGAACAAATTAGTATTAGGGTTTTTCCTATCATTATTTTAATATACCAATGGAGTTTTCACTTTGTTTTTTTAATGATTTCTTATTACTTCCTCAGTTTCTTTTTAAGTGTCGTTTTTTGAGTTTTTACACATTCCAAGAAAATTAATCATTATTGTTACTTTTCATACAATAATTATCTTCTTACCTATAATACCCCTAACTATTTATGACATTCATTTTACCTTTTCCCTCTCTATAATAATTATCTAGGGGTAATTTTGACAAAGTGCATTTAATACTACCTTGAATTTTTTAAGTGACAATTAAAAAGAAACAAAAAATTATCTAAAAAGTGACACTTATAAAGGAACATATGGAGTATATAATAATTATTCAAATATTTCCCATTTATGTTTATGTTTAATTTCTTTATTTCATACTCACTAATATTGGATCCTTAATATAGTTTGCCAAAATAAATAACTAATTATATCATAAGAAAACAAAATATTATGAAAATTAAAATAAAACTTACCAATCAAGTTCATGTTATAGTTTATTCTTAAATCCTTGAGTATGAACCACTATTATATGAATGAACATTAGGAATGACAATACATCTTAATGTTTGGTAATCTTCATCTTCCATCCTTACAAGAAATTATGCCCGCATAGTTTTTGGGATTCTTTTGGATTTTTTAAGCCTTTTTTCACGTACTTTTGACATTATCTTTTTGAGTAGGTCGTTATCTGTTGTGAATTGATGCCTTTGAAACAAAATATAAAATGTTTCTTAATGATCAAGAAACATACAAAGATTAGGGTTTATGGGAAAAACAAGAAGAACAACAAGGATTGGTTATAACTATTATTCTTTACTTTCTCTTTGAATCAAATTACAAGTAATCAAGAATAACAAATAACCCTCTCACCCTAATTAGAATTTTCCACACCACACTTATGATGAGAGACTAGTATGTTATTTATAATGAAATCTAACATAATAAACTAATGTGTTTATTAATAATTACCCATTGCAATATAACTTAGGGTACAAACTAACTTAAACCAATTGGACTTACAAACATGCCCAATTCGATATGCTAACAAACCTAGCAATATCGACTAATGCATGTTAGAACAACTTCGACTACAACATGAACTATTTTGACAGAAGCATGCAGACAAGAGACCTCATGCTTAATCCTTGTTGAACAAGAAGCTACCCTTCGACTATACCAAGGCTCCACCATAAATTAGGACTCTGTTCAGAGACACATTTATGTACCTTCGAATCCAAGGCTCCCGCAAGTTTCTTGATCACTTCCCATGTGAGTCTTTATAGGATTCATCATGTACCGGCTTACAAGACTTACTACATATGCTATGTCAGGTCTAGTACAGACCATAACATACATCAAAGAACCTACAATACTAGCATATGGAATATTATTCATATAATCTCTTTCGACATCAATATTGGGACATTGATCTATAATTAACTTGAATTAAAAGGTTTTCAAAGTCACAACAGACTTTGAATTCGACATACCAAACTCTTTGAGAATCTTCCGTAGGTATGGCTCTTGAAATAAGCATAATTTAGACTGTTTTCTATCTCTTCGAATGCCAATCCCAAGAATCCTATATGTAACTCCTAGATCCTTCATGTCGAACTCCTTATTGAGTTTAGCTTTTACCCTTATTACATCTTCAACATTGTTGTTTGCTATTAGAATATCATCCACATAAAGCAAAAAAAACAAAAATGAATTACCAGGTCGAAATCTAAAGTAAACACAATTGTCAAATTGATTTCTAATGAAATTTATATGTGCCATAAACTTGTCAAATCTCTTATACCACTGTCAAGGAGATTGTTTCAATCCATATAAGGATCTCTTCATCTTGCACATATAATCTTCCTTCCCATTTTCGACATACCCTTCAGGTTACCTCATCCGAATTGTTTCATCTAGATCACCATACAAGAACACAATTTTCACATCCATATGTTCCAGTTCAAGGTCGAACTGTGCCACTAGGGAAAGCAACATTCGAATTGACATGTGCTTCAAAACAAGAGATCTTGACCTTGTTTCGCCTAATGTGAGCATACACCATGCAACCAAATACTCTTAGTTTGTCGACATCTAGTGGATGTCCAAACCAAACTTCTTCATGCATCTTCATATATAACACATTCGAAGGACATCTATTTATCATATATGTTGTTGTCGAAACAACCGAAACCTAAAACACCTTCTTTAACCCAACATTAGTCAACATGCATCTAACACTCTCCAAAATAATTTAATTAAACCTTTTGCCAAACCATTTTGTTGCGGAGTACTTACAGTAGTTTTGTGCCTTGCAATACTTGAGGCAACACAAAATATGTCGGACACCTAATTGAAAAATTCAAGGCCATTGTCGGTTCTCAACCTATTGACCTTTCTGCCAGTCTGATTTTCGACCAGAGTCTTCCAACTTTTGAAATTCTCAAAAGTTAGTCACCCAATCTAAGCTCCACATGTGTATGCTAAGTTGACTTTGACTAACGGTTGCTGACGGAAGGACAAACGTGGTACAATTTAACAAATTAAAGGATCTTTTTGTCACTTTTTAGAGATAAGGGACCATATTGGATCCAGTGATGGAGTTAAGGGACCAATTTGGATATTTAGCCTATATTATACATCGACCATCAAATAGAATAAAAAAATAATTATTTTGTGTTGAGTTGTTTTATATATAATATTCTGACTTTCACTTTTTATTTACAAATCATACGCGATAAAAAAAATGAATATTTGATAATTTGTTAAAGGATTTCAATTTTTTATTAAAATAATTCAATAGTAAAAAAAATTAATTGTAAGAAAATATTTAAATAATAAAATCAAAATAATATTTTCTCTCTTACACACTCACGGTGATTTTCAACCCTAATCCCCATTTCAAATATACACTGAACTCATCGTTTTGTAACCATTCACGCCTCCGTCGCCACCGTTCCTTTCTCTCTCCCCTGCATCTAGGTCACAGGTATCTCAACCAACACTTTGCATATGCTATGTTAACAACTGTTTTTTTGCTATTGGTTCTTTCTATAGGATTAATACCTAGTGCTTCTAGATTTTTGCTATTGAACTGTTTTTATGAAGTTAGTGTCTTCATTATCATTACTGATCATGATGCTGTTTAGTTTGATGGTAATTTTCAATAGATATCCTGTGAATTGCTTTATATCATTGTATGTGTACACAAATTACATCTCGTATTAGCTCTCTTTAAAACTGTTGAATTTGATAAAAAGTTTTAAATTTTGGTAGCTTTGCAATTTTAAAATCGCGAGAATAGTGATTGAGACCATGTTTGGATAAACAACTTATTTGCACCTTATAGCGCAAATTACAAGTTGTTTGCACATGCTATTTTGGAGATTTTACGAAAGTATGTTGAAAACAGCTTATGAACAATTTCATGAGCTGTTTTCATAAGTTCTCACTAACAGTTTCGCCAAACTTATGTTAGTAGATAAGCTCAAATAATATGTCAATCGAAATAGATCCTAAGTGTGACTGATGTAACAGAGTTGTAGTATAAGATAGCCCAAGATGGCTTCTCTTTTTAATCAGCTTGTGCTGAGTTAGAACGTAGTAACTTATTGAATCTGTTGTGCAGTCACTAACTGATTCCAAAATCAGTTAGATTACTCAAGCTAGGGATAAATACTGAACACTTTGCATCTTGTAATCACTTTTCATTTTATAGAAATACAAGAATCTGATAGTCAGTCACTCTTTCTCTCCTTTTCTGTTATGAGTTTGTTCTTTTAGGTTTCTATTATGATTGAGTCTCGAATGTGGTCATGGACATCAAAAGCTCTGATGTTACGGCCGGATTGTGGTCTCTTTCAATCTTTGATATATTACAGAAAATCATGGTTGAATGCTGCTGATTTTCTCTCAATCCCGGCTTTGGATATTGAAAATCTTGATGTGGCTGTAACATTTTAATATCCTGGTTACATACTCTCTTTTTAATGTTGCAGGTTTGCTTGTGAAAGATGAGTTTAATATCTCAAAATGCTCGTTCTAAAATGGAGACCAAGAGGGAGGAAGACATTAAAGAAAAGGAGGTTGAAGATGAGCAAGAGTCTGATGTTGATGCTATGGAAGTGAAGAAGCGGAAGCGAGATGGCAAGGAAGAACAGTTGGAATTAGAACAAGTGAAAGAAATGAAAAAGCTGGAAAACTTTTTGTTCGGGTCTCTCTATTCCCCTCTTGAATTTGGAAAGGGTGGTGATGATGAAGTGGAAGCTGGGTCTGCTGCAAAGTCTTCTGAATTGTTCTTCACCGACCGTTCTGCAGATAGTGCTGTCTCTGTTTACCAGGAGGATGCTGACTTGTCAGATGAGGAAGATGATGATGCTTTGAAAAGAAAACCTGCGTGGGTCGATGAGGAAGAAGAAAAAGTCACTGTTAACATAGCCAAAGTTAATAGATTAAGGAAGCTGAGAAAGGAAGAGGATGAGGATTTGATATCTGGTTCAGAGTATGTGTCAAGATTGAGGGCTCAACACGTAAAGCTCAACCGAGGAACTGATTGGGCGCAACTTGATTCAGGGGAGAAAATGGATGGATCTTCTGATGATGAGTTAACAGATGATGATAATAAAGCTGCTGTTGTGAGCCAAGGTTATGAAGACGTGAACGATATTCTGAGAACAAATGAAGACCTGGTTGTGAAGAGCAGCTCAAAATTGTTGCCAGGTCATATTGAATACTCAAGACTTGTAGATGCAAATATACAGGATCCTTCTAATGGTCCTATAAATTCGGTTCAGTTCCATCGAAATGGTCAGTTGCTTCTTGCTGCCGGATTAGACCGGAAGCTTAGATTTTTTCAAATTGATGGAAAACGAAACACCAAGATTCAAAGCATATTCCTTGAAGATTGCCCCATTCGAAAAGCATCTTTCTTGCCAGACGGGTCTCAGGTGATACTATCAGGAAGAAGGAAGTTTTTTTACAGTCTTGATTTAGTTAAGGCTAGAGTCGACAAAATCGGTCCATTGCTGGGTAGGGACGAGAAGAGTTTGGAAGTTTTTGAGGTCTCTCCCGATTCTAAAACAATAGCCTTTGTTGGTAACGAAGGTTATATTTTACTGGTCTCTACTAAATCAAAGCAATTAATCGGTACACTGAAGATGAATGGAACTGTCCGTACCTTAGCTTTCACCGAGGATGGGCAAAAGTTGTTGAGCTCTGGTGGCGATGGGCATGTTTATCATTGGGATCTGAGAACAAGGACTTGCATACATAAAGGTGTCGATGAAGGCTGCATAAACAGCACTGCGCTTTGTACCAATCCAGGAGGGACACATTTTGCAGCTGGTTCAGACAGTGGAGTTGTGAATATTTACAACAGAGAGGAATTTCTCGGGGGAAAGAAAAAGCCTATCAAGGTCATTGACAATTTGAATACCTCAGTGGATTTCATGAGATTTAATCACGACTCTCAAATATTAGCTATCTGTTCCGGCATGAGGAAGAGCAGTTTGAAATTAATACATATTCCGTCCTATACTGTATTCTCTAACTGGCCACCGCCAAATGCAAACCTGCACTATCCCCGTTGTATCGACTTTAGTCCAGGTGGTGGTTTTATGGCTGTTGGAAATGCATCAGGTAAAGTGTTACTGTATAAGTTACACCATTATCAGCATGCTTAAGGTAGCTTAGAAACACCGGCATTGTTTTTGTTTATTTCATTTTGTTTTATGTTTTATGGAGGAAATAGTGAATTTTGAGACTCTAGTTGTATAATGAATATGCTTCAGTAAGCATTATAAAGATAGATTTGCCAAGATTCAATGCTTGTGTTCTGTTATCATCTAAATTATGTGTTTGTTGGAGTTCTATTGAAATTCTTATTGAAACAAATTGAGAATAGATTTTGAATGTCATTTATTTTAATCATAATTGTATCTAAATGCTAATTTAAGTATTTATCATTTTTTTTAAACATTGTCTAAACGATACCTTATACACTCTAGCAATGAAAAGAACATAAACACATGATGAAAATGATTAAACTCTTCCACATAAAATCAGAAAGAACAAGCCCCCGAAGGCGTCTCAGGTACAAGGTTTGATCTTTGCTGCTAACAAATTCCCCCTCCCCCTAACTTTACTAGTAACATTTGCCAATGGAATAAAAAACTCAGAAAGAACAAGATTCAAAATCTTGGGTTATACATTTGTTCCAGAGCTGCTACCTTCATCTTTCATCACTTTCTTCCAAAACCAGTGCCTTTCAAACAGAAGATAAATCTCTTCAATTGGAACTTGTTTGGTTTCTGGCAAGAAGTAGTAGACAAAGCAGCTCATAAAGATAATCAATGCAGCAAACAACAAGAAGATTCCATATTTGAGATGACAAAGTGACACAAGGAAGAATTGTGCCACAATGGCAGTGAAGATCATGTTAACACACACCACGACACTTTGTGCAGCTGACCTTATCTCCAATGGAAAGAGCTCACTAGGAACCAACCATCCTAAGGGACCCCAAGATCTTCCGTACGCCAGAACAAACAAGAAAATCACAATAACTAGAAAGATAGCAACTTCAAATGATAGTTGTTTTCCTTTTCCAAATGAAACATCCAAGATTATAGCTGTAGAAACCTGTAGATTAAACGCTTACGTTAGCAAATAAGTTCAAACAAGTCGATCCAATTAATTCGTGTTAAGAAATATTTATCAAAAATAGGTTCATATTATCTATGGAAGGTGTAATTACCATGCATAGTATCATTTCAACACCAGCTTCCAAAAAGAAAGCTCTCCTACCAAACTTGTCAACAAAAGCCATTAAGATGAGTGTGGCAAGAACAAGGGCTACACTTGTAATAACAGATGAATACAAAGATGCACCAGATCTAAATCCTATTGTTTGGAAAATGACAGGAGCATAGAACAAAATAGAATTGTTTCCTGTCAACTGTTGAAATGCTGGAATACACAATGCACCAATTATAAACCGAGGTCTATTCTTTCTCAAAAGCAAATTCTGAAATGAATTCTTAATAGATTTTGCTTCTCTGCTATCCACAAGAAGATCATCAAATTCAGCACTAATCTTCTCCAACACTAATCTTCCTTCGTCGATTCGTCCTTGTTCGACAAGACTGTTTGGTGTTTCGGGACAAAAACAACCTCCAATGAACATGAATGTTGCTGGAACTGTTGCCAAACCTAGGGATAATCTCCATCCCCAAGGATGAAGTTTCTCAGTAGGATAATTCACAAAGTTAGCAATCAAAATTCCTAAACACGTTGTTAATTGGAAGAGTTGGTTCACTGCTCCTCTGATTTTTGCAGGTGCCATTTCTGATAGATATAATGGAACAGCCTGCACCATAACAATCACAAAATCATCCCGTGTACGTAAAATTCGGTGAACCATATAGCGCAACAATAATCACTATACGACAATACTTTTTTATTACTAAATAGCGTATCACAGAACAATAACATTTTGTTCAAATTCTGCTACGCAATAGCGTTGTACCACCGTAAAATCAACTTAGTTGGTAGCTATGCAAAATCATCACACTATAGGAGCGCAGGTTCGAACATGCGACATCTTAGTTATTCACCTTTAAAGAGTGAAGTTTCGATCATTAAGCTACTTGACCAAAAAATTTGAACTTACTTGGTGTCGTACCCTAAATTTTGACTGGTACTCAGGTCACCCTCAATAAACTAGAAAAGTCAAAGGGAGACTCTCTTTGGTTTTTAGTACATTTTAGAGTGTGGGATTTTAGTCTAGGGACTTAATTTATTTTTGGAAGTTATGATACTTATATTGATAAAAGCATATTATAAAAAAATTTGTATAAATTTCATTTGTGAGGAGGTTTAAAATTAGAAATTAGGTTTTTCTTTAGTATATTATTCTTTAGATGTAATTTCAAATAAATACAATGGTCCATTTGGTAGAGAAATAGGTGTAAGGGTCGTAAAGGAGAGTGCACGAGTTCAAATCCAATTTCCCAAAAATTTTAGAACTTTTTTCTTGTTTTTTTGACAACAAATTTCTATGTTTTATTTATTTATTTATTTTATTTCAATATATATATATATATATATATATATATATATATATATATATATATATATATATATATATATATATATATATATATATATATATATATTAATTTTTTTTATTCCTATTTTTACTTAGATTTTCATATTATCAAATCAAATTTTGCATAATCAAAAAAATCAAATTTTGTCAAATACACACATTTTATTTGAATCCCCAAATTTAAAGTTGTTTGTTTTAGAAATATATATATATATATATATATATATATATATATATATATATATATATATATATATATATATATATATATATATATATATATATATATAAAAGGGGTTCGTAAATTGTTTTTTTAATTATAAATTAATATAATATTTTATTTCTAAAATAAATTGTAAATAGAAATCCTTATTTTTAAGTGAAAAAAACTAAACTTAATTATGTTTTAACTTTTAGGATGTTATTATTAGGATTTAAGTGCTAGGAATTATCAGAAATTTTAACTCCCTTCATTCTAGAATTGACGTGAAATATTTCCAATTCATCCAAAGTTAATTATATATAGGTGGTATTAATTCCAAATAAACTCATTTTAATACTACAAATTATTAATTAAAATATGTAATAAATATCTTTAAAGGTTTAAATATTATTAGGATCTTGATCTTAAGTCTCTTATCACCATCACTAATTTGTAATGATTGATCGTGATTATTTTCAATTACTAGATAAAAACAAATGAAGAAAATAGGAAAAATATTTTGTTAGAAAATTCATTAACATTAATTGCTTTATTTTACTTTTAATTCTAAACAAAGAAAAATATAATAATAAAAATATAAAAAATATAAAAAAACTTTTATCATCACGTGGTCTTATTATCCTTTTAAATTAAATCATAGTTTTTATTGTTATTAGTTGATAAAATCAATCTCAAAATATTTTAATAAGTTATTATTATATTAGATATGCTAATAATATCTTTTTGCTTAATGAGTTATTATTGGCTTAAAAAAGAACAATCTTAAAATATCGCAAAATATATCAAAATAATAAGTTCATTCATTTTTTTTAGCTACTACTATTAATAGGTTAATTAGATATTAGTTTTTTTTATAAAAAAATCAAAATATATGTATATATTATTAATCCTGATTAACTATTATATAAGAAGCAAATAAAAATCATTATTAGGGAGATCCAAATACTCAGAAGAAATCGTGATGCTATTACTACAAAATCAAATCATATACATCATTTCCATAACCAAATTGGATCAAGAATCATCGTCATTCAAAGACCTTCCAAAACAACAATAAAAAAAAAATCAATACTTTAATCTCGAAATAAATTACATTAATTCCAAAGATTTTTGGAGTTCACTATAAAAAGAGAAGAAAATCTCAAATAGAATAGGGCAAGATTTAAAATATGGGATAGAAAATGAAAGAAGGAGAAAGGAGCACAAATAGAAAATAGAAAATGAAATATCCGATCATATTTATCTCTTTCTTATTAATATTAATTTTGCTCTATTATTAATATTTGTGTTTATTGTACGATCTGATTTATTATTTGGTTTAAATTAGGATTATGAATTATTTTGGAACAAATAACTGTTAAAGTTAGAGATAAATTTCTAACTGGATTAATATAAATAATAAGGGATTTTGATTAAAAAAAATATAATAATATTTTGGATTCATTTTTATTTCTAGAACTTGAGGAATATATTTGTAGGAATTATTCTTTTTATGGAATAAATTCTAAAAAGGGGAAATTGGAGTTTTAATGATTTTATTGTTAAAATTAATATAAAAATGAGATTTTGTCATAGTTTAATTTATATTTGGGGATTTTATATGTTTGGAATAAAAAAAATGGATTATTTTATTATATTTTTTGAGATTCTTAAGAGGGGAATTGCATCTATTTCAATTCAAAAAAGGGATTAATGTTTTTATGAGTTTAATATTAGTTTAAAGTGAGGGATTTCATTAATGGACATCAAAATTATTTTTATTACTAAATAGAATTAATTTTGGGATTGAATATATTCTTATTTTTCAAATGAGTTTTAAAGGGATATTATAAAGTATTTAAGGGGATTAAATTTATTTTTAAAAGAAGTTAGTCAATGTTTTGGGGTTTTATTTATGGGGTTTCAAATATGGGGTTTTATAATAAAAAAAATCAAAGTTTATCAATAATAATAATATTAAAAGGGTTTAAGATAAGGGTTTTAATAATTTAGTAAGGGGTAGTAAAAGATTAGGATTAGGGGTAGGGGATTAGGGAATCGAACTACGGAGCTCTGATCCTTCTTTCGAAGGTACGTAGGCATAGGGTTGTGCAAACCCTAGCAAGTACAATTAGAATTTTATTATATTTTATTATCTCACTTATTTTATTTTCCACAAACAAGACATGCATTAGAATCTTAGAAGGGATACTATTAAATATAATAGAAGTGAGGGGTGTCTAACACCTTCCTCCCACTTAACAGACTTCCGAACCTTAGGATTTAGGTTTATCCTTATTTTTCTAAAAAAAATAGGATGACGACTCTTAGATTTTAAGTCGGACGCGGCAGCTGGCGACTCTGCTGGGGATAGGGTAGTCAATCCTACTTCTAGGATTTCTAGGTTTTTGTTTGTGAGAGTTTTTTTGGGATTTTGTATTTTATTTTCATTTTTATTTTTATTTTTATGGTTTTCATTTTTATTTAATTTGGATTATTTTTTATATGCTTGGATTATTTATTATTATTTATATATATTATTGTTGTTCTCTCATACATTTTTGAAGGGATATTCTTGGAGGGAAAGCCAAAACCAAGGCTCGAGAAAAAACAATAAGTATTAAGTAAGAGATCGTCCTGTCTTGGCCGACATGGATTTCCATCTGTGGGCTCTTTGATGACGATACCCGACTAGAGTAGATCAATTCAAAGAGCCGATCATGAGTGGGCTAGCCCAACTTCATGGTAAGGACTTTGACTTTGGTCTGTGACTCTAGTGGCCTTTAGAACCCCCACCAACTTATGGTAACCTTGTGTACCTACCCCCAAAGGGGTCGTTACCAGGTTCCTGCCTAAGTTGGACTTATCCCAAAATATTACCGTAGGAAGGCTTGCTCCTTCTCATGGTAATACCAGGGTATAGTCCTAGACTTAATGGCTTATCCAAACTTTATGTCCTACATGTGAGGGGAATGGGTAGATAAACAATAGAACCAATCCATTGTAGAAAGCCTACCTGGTTAAGGTCATACTTGCATTTACCTTAAAAAAATCCATACATCCATACCATCATGCATTATATAAACATGCTTCGCATATATTTATTTTTGTGGGAATTTCAAAATTTGTTGTAGGTATATTGTGAAGATGGATTCAGACAAAAGAGGAACCCTACGCATCAAGGCTCCAAAGATTGACTTTCAAAGCTTGAAAGCCCTCCAGAAGTTAATGCCAAAATCAGTTCAAGAAAGATTCACACATAAGTATGAAAGGAATTTTGATCTCTTGGAGGTCCATGTGAAGACGGAAGCCATAACTGCCTTGGCCCAATTTTATGACCCACCCCTACGTTGTTTTCTCTTCAAAGATTTTCAACTAGCTCCTACTTTGGAGGAATTTGAGATATATCTGGATCTTCAAGGAAAAAGGAAAGAACCTTACACGGGTATGGGAAAAAAAATAAAGCCCAAGGATCTAGCTTTAACTTTGGGGGTACACGTGGAAGATCTACAAGCCCATTACAGGGAAGATAAAGAGATCCAAGGACTTAAGAAGGGGTATCTGGAAGGGGTTGCTCAGAAGTTTGCTAAGGCTAGATATTTGGGTACCTTTGTGAATATTTTTGCATTGATCATGTTTGGAATTGTCTTCTTCCCAGGGGTAGAACACTTTATTGACGCTCCTGCCATCAGTGTTTTTTGGGCTGTGAAGAATCAAGGGAAAACATAGTTCTTGTGTTGTTAGCTAATGTATATTATACCCTTAATGTATATTACAATAAAGGAAATGGGTCTTTGCACTGTTGCATGCCATTATTGTACTTTTGGCTTATCTCACATATCTACAGGGATCTTACTAGGATAGGGACCCAAGGTAACCACGCATGGGCTCAAAAACTTAGGTCTCTTACTGAAAATACCATCTATTGATATCCTAAAAAGGTGCAGTCCCAGGAAATAATCATCAATTGTGGAAACTTTCCTAATGTTTCTCTCATCGGATCTAGGGGATGTATTAACTACAACCCTATACTATCTTTAAGGCAACTAGGACATGCTATATGGGAGAGACCTAAAGATGAAGATCTAAAGGAATTTATTTTACATGTTGGGGATACTTTGGATAGGGAGTTGTTCATGAGAATCACTAGAGCCTGGGAGAAGGTACACACCATGGAAAACAAGCTTAAGAGAAAGGATCCTCCAGCTGAAAACTCTTACATGGCATGGGTAAAGGAAAGAGTTCGACTAGTTAAGTTACCCTTTGTGATTGATCCTACTTATCAATAGGACGTTCCTGATGTTAGTCCAATCTCACTGGAAGAAGTAGATAACCTCAAAAGGACTATAGCACAACTGGAGCAAGAAAAAGAAAATCTAGAGCATAACCTCTATGATGCAAATTATGAGAAGAATCAGGTGGACTATGATCTTAAGCAAAAAGATAAGCAACTCCTTGAGGTTGAGAAAAAGCTTAAAATTGAGAAAAATAAGAGGCAAAGGACCCTGGGAGGATTATTTAGTGATGTAATTGGTTACCAAAATCTGAATGACCAATTAAAGGATGTGCAAGCTGAAGGCCAAAGGTGGAAAAGAGCATGGGAGCAAGCTATGTGGGAAAAACAAGAAGTAAGGGATCTTTGACGACTCAAATTCGTGGGCTCGAAGGATCACTGCAGGAGTCCCAAGCTACTATTGTTAGGGAACGACAACATAGGGCTGAAGCTGAACAAATGCTACCGGTTAATTAGGAAATGATACATACTGAGGTGTTGGAACTTAGAGAACTACTGCAACTCCAAAATCAGGATCAAGAACACTTAAGGGCCCAAATCCGACGATTGGAAGAAAATATCCGATACTTAGGGAACCTTTCTAATGCAGCTCAAATGGTAGTCCAAGAACAAACAGATATAGCTGAAGCATGGAGAATGGAGTACACTAGTCTAGCGGAATTTTCCAACAATATGGTTAGGGATATCCCTTGGATGCATAAGAGGGCCAATAGAGTTATGAACTTTGATAATACTCCACTTGAAGTCTTCGAGTTCATCAAGCTATGTGAGATGCTTTTGAAGGAGTTCAAGGGGCATCTAAAGAAAGTTATGGAGGCACCTGCTTAGTTTTTTCCCCATAGGGTTGTTATTGTTTTTTTGTAAGGGGTTATCCCCAAGGATTTGAGTTTATTTTTCTTTAGAAGTTCTTTATATTTTGATTATGATGGGAAATTCCCAATATGAACCTTTAGATTTGATTCTTAATAAAGCATTTTTTATATGCTATGTGTCTGGGTTATCTTTTCTATATTCGTCTCTAACAATACTACAATGGATTTTGGAATTCCCTCAAATAAGTAAAAGGATTTAAAATCATACATCATGCATACTCCTACATACATTAGCATGCACAACGCACATTTACATATACAAGGATTTCTTAAAATCCAAAACAGAAAATCATTCTTTTCAAAACAACTGCATCTCAGAATCATCGAGCTCGACAACCTGACTTCCCGACCTTACACTCAAACTTACCAGAAGTAAGTCATGGATCAAGTGAAGAAGAATCAAGGAGTCCTTAAGGGAGATAAGGACATTATCAAAGAAAATGGGAATCATATGAAGGGAAAGATCGATCAACTCACTATTGTTATTCACAACTTAATAGCTAGGAAAACTGAGGCTAGCCAACGAAGGGATAATCCTCCCTCTCCTCTTGAGGAATGATAACCCATTGTATGGTTATAACTTGGAGAATGAAGAAGCTTAGGCGGGTAAACAAAAGCTTAATGATCTATCTAATGAAGGAGTAATCCCACAACATGTCCATAGTGGGGCCCCTAGACCTCCTTACACTTATGGTCCTCTGGCCAACCAGGATGAGTAGGATCTCCAATACTAGTATAATATGGGAAATAAACCGTTATTGGGGCATGCTTAGGAAATTGTCAATGCCATTAAAGGGATAAAAGATAATTTCCTAATCAAGAGGGGAGACATAACATACTGGGGCAATTTGTGGGAGATACCTGAGAAGAAGGATCGGTTTGAGCTGGGTTACAAACCCGCTAATCAAGGGATTCAGAGGGTTCACAAGCAAATGAAGTTTCTCCTATCAGCGAAACTTTCCATAGCACTGGGGTTGAAATTCAAGTGACTACAATAGAAGAGGATGATAAAGGTATATCCAACTTGGCGTGTCATTGCTAATTAGACATAACCTTCGACAATTGGAAAGCTATTAAGATTCATGAGATGATTTCTATTTCAAGGTAATTTCCTTTTTCAAGTAAGGGCTACCCTTTGTTTCTTTGGGTTATTTTTACAATAAAATTGCATTTTATTTTCAATCAAGATATATTATCTTTCAATCACACTTATTTCAAAAAATGGCAAGACTTTTTTTTCTTCAATAGTTTCCTTTCAAATACTTCCTATTCTAAAACGGGAATAATAAAAAATCTTTCTGCATGTGGATTTAAAGATAAACCTATTAAAAATAACACTGGTATAATCCCTTATGACTTCGAGGTATCGATTTACCAAGCAGAAGAGGGTGATGGGGACGATTGTGATCTTCTAGAATCAACAACAAACCATAGGGTTTTTAGGGTTAGAGTTCTTCATCTTTTGTATATACACTTTTTGCGAAATAAGGTTAATTGCGACTAACTTAATTCGAATTTGAATTGAGGGCAAATATACCCATAGCGAGGTCGATTGGGGAACTTCCTAAAAAAATAATTCTCTTCCTCTCTCTTTAAATTTTTGTGTTAGCAAATTGTTGAATTCATTGTTCTTTGATCAATTCATTTGGAAATTAATTTTTGATTACATTTTGAAATAAGGTTTGTTGATATAATCACAATTCGTTTGATTGTGATTGGTTTTTAGATAAACAAAATAAAGAAAATTTTCAAACGATATCGATTGTACACAAAGTGTTCGATAAATTGCCTTATTGTGTTTCGTGTGTTTTTTTATCATTAAGAATAAGCTCTACGTATAGCTTTGCATTTAATTGTTTATGATTGATTGTTGTTGGACAATTTGTGTTCATTTTCATATGTTTGTGTACCTTTACGCATATCTGAGCTTTTCGATAGAGATTCGGTTATAGGATTTGATTCAGGTTGTTTCCGCTGTGCCATAAAACTTTTGAAAAACATTTTTGCCAAAGGTTTAATTTTTAATTTGTGATTTATTCACCCCTTCTAGATCGAAGCCTATCGTCTAACAAGTGGTATTAAGAGCTTTGGTTAATTCTGTGCTTAAGATTTTACTTTTAGAAGAATGACTACTGAACCTAAGGGAGAGTACAATAGAGCTCCAATTTTCACCGATGAAAATTATGGCTATTGGAAAGATTATATGCGTATTCATGTCAACTCCATTGATTGTGTATATGGGACGCCATAAAAATTGGTCCTAATGAAATTATCGTGACCAATGCTGAGGTTGTTACTGTATCTAATCCGAAACCCCAATGGAATGAAAATGACTGGAAATTATGGTCACATGATTGGAAAGCTAATAATATTCTCATATCTTCTTTAGGTGTAGGAATGTCAATGGGACGAGGTAGGGGTGGGGGACACTTTCCCATCTTTGTCCCTGCCCCCAAATTAATTCCCCATTCCCATCCCCAATCTCCGTCATGGGGGAGTTTCTATCCCCATCCCCGTTCCCCGCGAATCCCCATTCTCCGTGGGGATCCCCGCAGATTCTACATTTATCCATTAACATTTTTTTATTTATAAAATACTATAAAATTCAACAACATAAATTATAATACTTTTTAAGTAACAATATGCATAAATAACTATAAAATTCAACAACATAAATATGTTTGAAAACTAAAACTTCAAATAATACATGATAATTTAATTTTATATGTCTCACTATTATCTTACAATTTACCAAATTAGAAATCTTAAAGTTAGTCAAAACAATCTACTTTTTCCTATAAACAATTACATGAATAAATTTATGAGAATCAAGGAGAAATAATCTACTTTTTCCTATAAACAATTACATGAACAAATTTATGAGAATCAAGGAGAAACAAGCTACTTTTTTCTATAAACAATTACATGAATAAATTTATGAGAATCAAACCTTATTGATGCAATCGTAAGAGATGTGAATAATGATAGCACACGATACATAGAAGACGATGGACAATGATGAGGCGTGACAGAGAAGATGGATGAGGAACCTGAATGGATTTGACGGTAGAATAAAAAATAAACGAGTCTGATAGAAGAAAATGAACGCTTCAACTTTTTTAGGGTTTTAATATGTACATTTATCTCTCTTAATGAATACATAAATATTTATTTATTAAAATAAACATAAGTGAAATGACAGAAAAATCTAATGTAAAATATAAATTATATATTAATTAATTATATTAAGGGGGAGAAAGGTAAAATAACTAAGGGGGGCTAACAAAATCCTAATGTTATCATGCATGGAATTCCTAGGTTAGTGTGTTTTGAAGTCTATCCTTATGAAAAAGAAGGAGAGAAAAGAAAATTAGAACTCAACTTACTTCCTAAGGAAGTTAAGTTGTTTCTGAAGAGGGGGAAAGCCTATACAAGCAAAGCACAAAAGTGCCAAGGCCAACACACTTAGAAAGCATAAAAAGAATGAGTAAGAAGCTATATAAACAAGTATTACCTCCACCTCCCTACAAAATAAGGGTTAGCTTTACAAAGCAATTTGAAAACATGAAGCATGGCAAAAACTCAATTAAAGCTCACACTAGCTAAAAGAAATCACCAAGGATTTCCTAGGGTTAAGACCTAAAACTAAAGTATCATATATGATAAGAGACTTCTAAAGTCAGAAGCTAAACCCTATTAAAGCAATCTAAGGTTACAAGATCAAATCATCACAATCTATGCCCTAATAATTTACTAAACCCTAATGGAAATCAAGGTGAAGTTAAATGAAAAAATTGGATGATTATGCAAAGCAAACTTGAATTAGGTCAAAGGTGAATGTTAAAACCAGAACCTAACACTAAATGAAAGTGTCTCAATATTTGAATCAAAGTAGGAAGAAATAGATTCAAGTGAGAAAGATTCAAATAAGAGATGAATGGTGAAGGAATGAGAATAGATGAACATATGATTTCTAAAGAAGAAAAGGACTTAAAAAGAAAAAAGTAAAACATGATCAATGAAACTTGAAATTCCAACACAAAAACTAGGGGCTTAATTAAAATTTAAGATGGAGTTTAAACTCAAAGATTAGCCACAAAATAACTATAATGAATTGCATTAGGGTTAAGGAACAAACAAACTTGATTTTGAAGCTTTTAGGTGTCAAAGTAAACCAAATGAAGCATAAAGGATTATGACTTGAAATAAAGGCATGAAAATAAATGTGGTACACTTATAAGAGGTATGAAAATTATATAGCATGAATATCATACTCACAAAGTTGACTTAGAAGTGTTAAGATGGAAGAAGAATGAGAATTATGTCAAATGGAGCATATATGAACACAAGTGAATCTTAAGGAATAAGTAAACCAAAAGTTCAAAGTGTGATGACCTAAAATGGATACAAATGGTATAAAGACATGAAATGGGACCCTATGGACTCAAGTTGAGAACCTCAAATGAATGGCATAAATGCCTTATCAAAATGGAATGAAATGGATGAAAAAATGAGGACCAAAAAGGGACTTGTAACACAAGGTACTTAAAAAATATCAAATGACATAGAAAAAATATGAAACTTGGGATTCAAGGTTCTAAACCAGGGACTAACACATTTCTAAAAGATCTCACAAAAATTGGCATTTTTACTCAATCAATAAATGCACTAAGTGAATTAGGGTTTTGAAGGGACAAACTCAAAGAATGGGCACACAAGGAGACTAAACATGTCCTAAAAATATGGAAAAAATATTTTTAAGGACTTAAATATGTCCTCTAGATAAGACCAAAAGAATGGTATCAAAAATATTTTTGGTTTGGGAGAAATAAAATGGGGAGGGCCATGTGGTCAAGATGAAGAAAAATCCAAAAGAAATTAAGGAGAAAATTAATTCTGGTCAGAAAAATAAAGGAAAATGAAATTAAAAGATATGATAAATTTGGAAAAAATTTAAAATTCAAGTGTGAATTTATTTGGAATTTTTGGATGAGATTTGGTATTTTTAGGAATTAAAATTGAAAAGAAAATAAAATGAAAAAATAAAAGAAAAGAAACAAAGGAGGGAGGTGCAACCAGAAATGATATCAGTTCAAATGAATTGGGCCTAACACGTTGGGGGTGTAAAAAGAAATGGGAAGCCCAATCCATGGGTATGCTGACTATGCAGGTTATGGTATACCCTTGGTCAATTGTTGAATTTGCTCTGTGTCGCTCCCCCAAAAAGACACCTGGTCAGATAGGGTACAGACGCGAACAGTCGGCGAAAGGAGGAAATGAAGTGAAGGTGAATAGAGTCGCCAGCTAGGCATTTTTATCCCGAAGGAAAGGTAATGCTGCATAAACCTAGAAAATGATGGATAAGACGGTTGCGAACCAGAGAAACTGAGAAAGGGGGTTGGTTACAACCTGGGAAGGTATTAGCACCCAGATTGTCCGTCGTACTCGACGGGATCCACACTTAAAAGATTGTGTTTAAAGGGGTAAGTGTACATGCTATCTGTGTGCAAAAGCTGGAAAAGAATATGCAATTTTTAGTGCAAAAGGTGAGGTGAAATGCTCAGGAATGATGCTTAAAAGAGAATGCTGAAGGAGGGGGGAGACAAAGAGACTTTTGTTCGATAACGGTTAAGTTATGCCTACGTATCCTCGCGTGCAATGAGGAAGTCAGAACACCGTAGTTCGACTCAAACAGACTGAAAATGAATTGACTGTGAACTGCTTGCTTGCCTATGCTCAAGTGTATGACTCGTCTGGCTCGAGTGCTAACTGTCTTGCATTAGACGGAAGAAGCAAGTTCTCGTTTGTGAATGAGTGTGATGAGAAAAGAATCCCGAAGGAGACGATTATTGTTTGTTTTTTGTGTTTTCAGTTTTTTATTGTTTTGGTGTTTGTCATAAGTTAATGAGCTTAAGCCTAAATCAAAAGTTGTAAACTCATTATATCCTCCCTGATTAGGGATAATGAGCCCACTTAAGTATGAGATAAGAATCTCAACTTAATTACCATGATGATGTAGGATTAAGATCATTAACCTACTTGTGATTAATTAGATGTTTTTTGGATTTTTGTTTTATGTTAAGTAATGAGTTTAAGCCATAATCAAGGATTAGTGAACTCATTACACCATCCTAATAGAAGGATAATAGATGAGAGCACTTAAGCTGAGGAAGATACCTCAACTTAATCCATGGTTAGGGATTAGATTCATGACAAAACAAGCCTTTATTAAATGGATTTTAATTAAGGGTGAGATTAAGAAGTGGATTTTATGTTTGTAAGACAACTTGTGAGGGACTTGTCCATTAAACACTAGGGTTAGTCCTTCTTCACCATAAAGGAAGAATTAGAACCCTAATGTAAGGCCCAAGTTACAAGTTAATGTCTTAGTGATTATTAGATGTATTGATTAAGAGGTTTAAACAAATTAAGGGTTTAACACTTAGGATTAAAGTTATACACTCCATCCTAAGAGAAGGATGCAAGCATAACCTTAATTCCAAAGTCCTAAAACCTTAAAGGTTTAGTCTCTAATGATGAGATGAGAAGAGAGACACAAAGAAGACTCAAAGGTGAAAACTAAGGGGGACTAATAACAACCCTAATTATTATCATGCTTGGATGTTCCTATGGTTTGTAAGGCTTGAGAAATATCTTCAAGGAAGCCACCAATGGAAGAAGCAGATGAAAGGAGGAAGAAGCAGAAGAAATAAGTTACTTACTTCATTGAAGAAGATAAGTAACTTAAAGAAAGAAAGTGAGAGATGAACACAAGTGATCAAGCCCACTTAAAGACAATAAAAAATTCAGCAAAGATGCAACATAAAAGGATGAGAAGAAGTGGGAGGTGAAGGCAAATCCACCTCTCAAACAACTTATCATTAACCTGAAAAGTTAGCACATAATGCATAAGGAAAGAAATGAAATGGAATGATGCATATGCCAAGACAAGAACCAAAACCAGAAGCATACACATGATGCAAATGATTCTATGACATGATGCAAAGGCATACAAAGTGTATATGAATGATCATACAAAGAATGAGATGTCATGTAGGCATGCTTTGAAGTTTGAAAGCTCATGAAAGCTAATGAAAGAAAATGAATGCAAATCATGGCAAATGAATGAAGAAATGATCAAGCATGATTCTAACATGTCCTAAGATGTCTAAGATGACATGTGAATGCATGAAATATCATGGCAAGTTCATGTATGGATGCATATGCAAGATGAATGCAAGTGAAGATGCAAAATTAGGGTTACATGAAAGGATGAGATGCAAATGGCAAAGACAGAAGCAAATGACATGATAAAAATTTTAAAATGCACTCAAAGGAACCCTAAACCTATACTAGGTTACCATCCAAAGGGGGAGGTCAGAAGCTAAACCTAGAGGGAGTTATGAACTTCCTAAGTTTCTAGGGTTTTTGGGGGGACCTTCAATGTAAAATGCCAAATAATTTGAAAATGCAAGATAAAAATGAGACAAAAATGTTTTTGGATGCTAGAAGCCATGCATAGAACAATGTAAAAAGAACCATTCACAAACTCAACTTGGTTTAGAAGTTATGAATTTTTGAAGTTAGGGTTAGAAAATGAACATTTTTAAGAACCCTAATTCATTGAAAAATGTCAAAGCATGATCAAAACCAAAAAGAAATTTGTATGACGAGTTTGTAAATGTTTCTAAATGTCTAAGAATGCTCTCTGATTTTTTTTTGGTGATTTTTAAATACTTAAATGTATTTTTAATTAATTAAAATCAATTAACTAATTAAATAAAACATTTAAATGATTTAAAAATACTTTTTTAATGCAAAAAATAAAAATAAAAATATTTTTGGTTTCTGAAAATTAATAAAAGACTTGATAAAAATTTTCATATTTTTTTGATCATTTTTGCTATTTTAAATAATTATAAGAAAAGAAATAGAAAGAAAATAAAATAAAATGAATAAAAATGAAAAGTATGACAATCCAAAGGCTGAGATTTAAACTGGGGGGGGGGGGGCATTGACCAGCGCGTAAACCAATGGCTGAGATTCATTCTGACTTAATCCTAATTAATTAATTTAAATAATCAAAATTAAAACCTAATGACTTGATCTTATATGTCCAAACACGCGCGGGAAGGGCCATCCAAGGGCTGACATTCAAACTGACCCTAAACCCTAATTAAAACCCTAATTACATTCAGATGACCGGAACAGTGCTCCGGTCATCTTCTCCGGCGAGACCTTCACTCTATCTTCTTCCCTAGGCCAAATCAAAACCTCTAAATCTCCAGAAACAATCCCCTAACCTTCCTAAACATGAATCTACCCTCAAAACACATTTATCATTCATCAATCATGAGATTCTAAGTAAAACATGAAACTGAACAGAAATTTCAGAAACTTAATACATGCTGAATACTCCACTATTTTCGAAACAAATTACATCAGCATGATCAGTGAAGCATGAAGAATCATTTAGGAACTTAAAAATACATTTATGGAAAAAAAGTTCTTGATGATACCTGAGCTTGAGCTTTCTCAGTTTGAGCTATCTGGGTCTTTCCTTGGTGCTAAACCACTCCCCTTGATCCCCTTATGCTTTTAGAATGCTTGAAACAAGTTTATATGGAGTGTTTTTGAGGTTTCAGTTCAGAGGTGAGTGAAATTATGTTTTTGATTCTTGAGGTTTCAGGCTTGTTTAATGGTTGGGAAATGATCTGGAGGGTGTATGGAGATGATTGGTGAAGTTTGTTTGAAGTTTTGATGGCTGAGTTATGAGTTTCGAAGAAATGAAGTTTGAGAGGAATTTTTGGCAAGCTGAGCTATGGGATGATTCAGGGCAATGTGTTGTATGAAATGAGTCCCTTGAGGCATGTATGTGAAGCTGTGATAGGTCAGAATAGTTGGTGTGGGCTATGCTGATTGGTATGGGTGATTTTGCAAAAAGTCAAGGTTGGTTGTACTTGAGGTATGGGCACATGGCAGGCCTGGATTTGGGCATGGCTTGGCTCAGCAGAGATCAAGGGAAGCTTGTGGATTAGATTTGGTATGCTGATACAAGTGTATGGAAAGATTTGTACTATTTTGCAAATTTGAGAAGCTTTGGCCCTTTTAAGATTTCTTGAAGTTCAAGGCATGAAAGTGTATGATTCTTGGGCCAATTCTGATTAAAATGAGTTGTACTATAATAGTATAATGTTTAGAGATGCATTAGAGGTCATGAAATGGCTTGGCAAGTGGTTTTGCAAAAAATTCTCTTTGGTAAATTCTTGAAAATTATAGGATTTTTGCCAACTTTGAAGGATCATAACTTGAGTTCCATTATGAATTAGAACATGTTCTTGTACTTTTTGAAAAGGGAAAGACCTAATCTAAAACTTTCATGGCCAATAATTTTTCATTTGAAGCATTTTTGATCAAGAAAGAGGAGGTTGAAGAACTTTCCCAAAATGGAAAGTTTCCATTACAAGTCATTTCCATTTTTGGCAACTTTTGGTTTAGCTCAAATTTCTTCAATTTTGTGATCTTCCAAGCACTTAAATGATCAAATAAAGATCATATAACTTCAATTTGATGAAAATACCCCTTTGGTTCCATTGTTGGGGGCCTCAGATGCCCTGATTTTGCTCTGACTTGTTCAAAAAGTTACCCAGTGAACAAATGACTTCCACAATGAATTGCTTCATCAAACTTGGTACACATGATCCTTATAAAATCTTAAGAACATTATAAACAAGAATGGACTAAAATTTTTGAGTTGAGGCCTCTGAAACCAAAACCCTAATTTTGGTCATCTGTGCAGTGAAAACCCTAGCTCTGCTTCCATGCCTTGCCAGTTCTTGTGATTTCTTGACTTCCTTGAACTTTAAGGGATATAATATGATGATAGAACACACATGGACCCTCTTGGAACAATTGGAGACCTTTGGAGTGGCTCAGATGGATCCTTGGATTGCTCAGATCACAAACCCTAGATGCAGATGAACTTGAACTATGCAGATGAAATAAAAATGCAATATGAGATGGTATGCTTATGCTTATGCAAAAATGAAAGATCACAAGCCATGGTGTGAATATGAGTGAGGGAAAATTTGGGGTGTTTACACTCTGAACCACATGATGAATCATACGCCCTCAAATAAATCAAATAAAATGAACAAGTGGATGAAATGATGGACACATGGCAAGAATGGTGGAACATACACACAAGATTACTCAGACACTTAAGTGAGACATGTGATGAGCATGTGCCTCATTTATTCTTTGGCAGCTTTGTGTACGTTGGATGATTCAGATCTGAGGGTCAAGACTTAATTTCACAATATTGATAGGGTTCCTATTCAGGTCACCAGAGCTGACTTTCGGTCATCATCTCCGGTGACCTCTGGATATGGCAAACACAAAACTCCATGAAACTGAAATCTGAGGTCATCAAAATGTTCATCACACTGAGTGCATCAAGAATATAGGTTCACTTCTCATTTATCCCTCAAGCGTAAGCCAAATCGAAGCCACAAATATCAACCTAAAAAACTGAATCTATGCATCTAGGATGCCTATCAACTAGCCAGATGATTCATAGCTTCTATCAAGCTTAAAGCAACATAAAACACATAAGAGAATCATTAAACAAGCCATGAGTATTAAGATGAAACCTGTTATGCAGTGCTTGATTTTGTTGAAGAAAACCAGAGAGTAAGATCCTCTTGTGTTCTATACTTGATCTTAATCCTTGATTGAGTGAAATAAACCCTCACAATGCTTGAATCTTTGCTGAATTGAAGAAAATGAAGAGATAGTTGTAAACACCCCAAATTTGCCCTCACCCATTCACACCATGGCTTGTGATCTTTTCATATGCATAAGTTTAATCATAGCATCTCATATTGCATTTTTGATTCACTACATTGCTTCTAAGTCATCTGCATCTAGGGTTTGTGATTTGAGCAATCCAAGAGCTATTTGAGCCACTCCAAAGGTCATCAATCACTTCAAAGGGGTCCATGTGTGTTCAAGCATCATATTATGTCCTCACAAGGTCAAGGAAGTCAAAGAATCACAAGAACTGAGAAAGGCATGGAAGCAGAGCCAGGCTGAACTGCACAGATGACCTAAAATTAGGGTTTTGGTTTCAGAGGCCATAACTCCAAATTTTTTGGTCATTCTTGTTTCTATTGGTATCTATATGTTATAAGGATCATGCATATCAATTTTCATGAAGAAATTCCATGGGGAAGGCATCTAATCAAGAGTTGACTTCTTGAGCAAGTCAGTGCAAAATCAGGGCATCTGAGGCCCCCAGTGACCCAACCAAAGGGTGTTCTCCATCATTTTGAATGTGTATGATCTTTATTTGATCATAGAAGATGTTATAAGTTCACAAAATTGAAGAATTTCAAGCCATTTGCAAAGTTGCCTTTTTAGGAAAATGACTTGTAATGGAAACTTGCCATTTTGGGAAAGTTTTTCAACCTTCTCTTTTTGATTCAAAAATGCCTCATATGGGAAAACTTTGGTCATGAAAGTTGTATATTGGATCATTCCCTTTTCAAAAAGTACAAGAACTTTTTCTAATTCATTTTGGATCAAAAGTTATGGCTTTGCAAAGTTGGGAAAAATCATTGAAATTTCACTTTTGCACAAAGAGGGAAACTTGCAATTTCACATGCCAAGCATTCTATTGACTTCAAAATGACTTCTAATATTCATACAAACACAATTCAATGCCTAAAATTCAGATTGGCCCAAGAAATTTCTCATTTTCATGCTTTGATGTCCAAGTATCATAAGCCATTTTTCATGAAAATCACAAAGAGGGAAGTCTTGCAAGAAGGTTTCCTTTGGTTTTGTTTGATCTCTAATCATTATCAAAGTGTTATAACAACATTATGTGATGCATTTTGCTGCATATTTCTTAAGAGATGTCACATGTTCATGGCCAAAAGTCACAAAATGTCACAAGTTGCAAAGTTGCAAAACATGTGAGATCTCACCCTTCATCCATTCCAGCTCACATCAACTGATCCAAGAGTCATCCTTGAACTCAGCTGATGCAGTACAAGCTAGAAAATCAGCTCTGCCACAGCCCATGCCTCAAGTACACCTAACCATGACTTTTTGCAATTTCTCCCATGCTCTTGGAATAGTGATTAGCAGCCTCTACTAACCTGCTCCACAGCCTACTCAAACTTTATGGGAGTGATATAGCAACTCATTTGGCATAGAAACAAGACACAATCCAACTTGCACAAAATCTGTCCCAAACTTCTTCTCTGAATTTTTCTTCACACAGCCAAGAAACTTCACTTTTTCTTTCACCAACAAGTCACAAATCACCCTTAGAACGAGAATCATCCCCTGAAACAACTTGAAACATCTCACAAAAGGCCCTCCATTTCTGCTACACTAGAACAAAACAGCCATAACCAACCATTCTCAAAGCTCTCCAAGCTTCATTTCATCATCAGGGTGTTCAAAGGAGAGGGATTGCACCAAGTTTGAGGCCAGAAAGCTCCAAAGTTCAAAGCTCCGGTTCAGGTATCGTCAAGAACATTTTTTTCAGAAATGCAATATCTTGTTATAGGATGATAGAGTTTGTTTCACTGATCATGTTAAGCTTTGAAACACTGAAAACGGTTGAGAAATGAGTGTGTATGCATGTTCTGAAGTTTTTACAGTTTTCTTGATTTTGCTCTAATCTTGTTGTTGATGCATTGTAAATGTGATCTTGTGATTGATTCATGTTTGGGGTGGGTAGAGGATGAAATCTGGAGAGTTAGAGCACTTAACACAGCCTAAGGAATGAATTTGATTATGAATTTTTGGAAAAAACAGCACAATGAATCGATTCATTCTAGCATGAATCGATTCATTCTGTTGAATGGTTCCTGGATTTCGCAAAATGAATCGATTCATCCCATTATGAATCGATTCATGCTGTTTAACTAATTCTGTTTTGATCAGTATGAATCGATTCATCCAAACATGAATCGATTCATTCTTCTGTTAACCAATTTTAATTCATTTTGTTTGTATTTTATTTACATGAATTTTAAAAAATAGCAAAACACTTTAAAGAATTCTGAAATTTTTTGTCAAACATTTCATTAATTTTCAGAACCCAAAAATATTTTTATTTTTATTTTTTGCATTAAAAATTATTTTTAAATTATTTAAATGTTTATTTTTAATTAGTTAATGAAAATTAATTAATTAAAAATACATTTAGGTATTTAAAAATCACAAAAAAATTCACATTGCATTTTAAAACATTTAGAAGCATTATCAAACTCTCAAAACAAATTTCTTTTTGGTTCTTGATCTATTTTGACAATTTTCATTGGAATTAAATTTGTTTAAAGGCAATATTTTGGTCCTAAGTTTGAAAAATTCATTCTGCCTAACCCTTGAGAGTTTGATGATGGTTTTTCTTGCATTGCATCCTCCATAGAATGTAGTTTATAGGATAAAATTGGTTTGATTTGATCTTGCATTTTCAATTTGTTTGGTATTTTTCTTTGTGAGGCACCCCAAAACCCTAGTAATCTTAGGAAATTCATAACTTTCACTAGGTTAAGAGTTAGATCCCCTCCTTTGGGAAGTGAACTTATATAGGTTTAAGGTACCTTTGATCCCATTTTCAATTTTTTATCTCATGTTTTGCTTCTGATTTTGAATTTTGCATCTCATGTTGTACATAAACCCTAATTTGCATCTTCATTTGCATTCATCTTGCATAAGCTTGCATACATGAACTTGCCATGACATTTTATGCATCCACATGACATGTAAGACATCTTAGGACATGTTAGAATCATGTGTGATCATTGCATCTTTCATTTTCCATATTGTATGTCATTTGCATTTCATAACTTTTCATGTATGTTCATGGTTCTAAACATGCCTCATTTGCATCCATATGCTTGTAAGATCATTCCCATGCATTGTTTCATGTTTTCATAAACCCTTAGCATCATTAACATCATACTCATGCTTCTGGTTTTGGTTTGCATCATGCCATTTCATCTCATTTGCATTACATTTCATTCCTTTCACTAACTTTTCAGGTGGTAAGTTACTTTGAGAAGTGAATTTGCCTTCACTTCTCACAATTTCTTTTCATCTCCTTTATGCATCATTGCTGCATTTTATCTTGTGTTTGAGTTTGAGCTTGCTCTTTCTTCTTCATCTTACTTTCTTTCTTCAAGTGACTTGTCTTCTTAAATGAAGCAAGTTACTTTGCTTCTCTTTGCTCCTTTCATCTGCTTCCTGGTGGTTTCTCTGAAGATCTTTCTTGCAAACCTCATAAACCCTAGGAACAACCAAGCATGACAATAATTAGGGTTTGATTAGTCCCCCATTTAGTTTTTACCTTTGTGTCATCTCTTGAGTCTTATCTTCTCATCTCATAATCAGGGACTAAACCCTAAAGGCTTTAAGGCTTTGTGATTAAGCTTATGCCTGCATCCTTCTATTAGGATGGAGTGTATAACTTTAATCCTAAGTGTTAAACCCTTAATGTGTTTAACTCCTTTAATCAATCCATCTAATAATCATCAAGACATCAAGCTTGTAACTTGGGCCTTGCATTAGGGTTCTAATTCTTCCTTAATTGGTTAAGAAGGACTAACCCTAGTGTTAATGTACAAGTCCCCCTCAAGTTGTCTTACAAACCCTAAAAATCACTTCTTCATCTTATCATTAACTAAAATCCATCTAATAAAGGCTTTGTTTTGTCATGAGGTTAATCCCTAATCATGGATTAAGTTGAGGAGCTTTCCTCAGCTTAAACATTCTCATCTATTATCCTTCTATTAGGATGGTGTAATGAGTCTGTTTAATCCCTGATTATGGCTTAATCTCATTACTCAACACTAAACAAAAACAACAAAAACATCTAAATAATCACAAGTAGGTTAATGACCTTAATCCTACTTCAGGGTGGTTAAGTGTGAGAAGCTGACTTCACACTTAAGGTATTCTCATTACCCCTAATCAGAGGGAAGATGTGATGAGTTTACTAAATCCATTGGTTTAGGCTTAAGTTCATTAATTTATGACAAACTCTCAAAAGCAATAAAAGACTGAAAACACAAAAACAAACAATAATCGTCTCCTTCGGGATTCTTTTCTCATCATCCTCACTCATAAACGAGAACTAGCTTCTTCCGTCTAATGCAAGACAGTTTGCACCTGAGCCAGACAGGTCATACACTTGAGCATAGACAAGTAAGCAGTTCATCAGTCAATTCATCTTTCAGTCTCTTTGGGTCGAACTACGGTGTTCTGACTTCCTCATTGCACGGGAGGATACGTAGGCATAACTTAACAGTTATCAAACAAAAGTCTCTGTATATTCCCCCTCTTCCAGCATCACTCTTTAAGCCTCATAGTCTTGAGCATTATACTCTTGTTCTTACACTGACACTGTACATACTACACTTCACACTGACACTTGCATTCTTTTCCAGCTTTGATACACAAATTACACTGACACTACCCCTTTAAAACGCAAATCTTTTAAGCGTGGATCCCGTCGAGTACGGCGGACAATCTGGGTGCTAATACCTTCCCAGGTTGTAACCAACCCCCTTTCTTAGTCTCTCTGGTTCGCAACCGTCTTATCCATATCTTTCTAGGTCTATGCAGCATTACCTTTCCTTCGGGATAAAAATGCCTAGCTGGCGACTCTTTTCATTTCATCCTTTCGCCGACCGTTCGCGTCTGTACCTCATTTGAGCCCAGTCTCATTTATTGGGAGCGACAGCTTGGCGACTCTGCTGGGGACCCTTATACGGTAACCAGGGCTTCTGGTTCTTTTTGTGGGTTCCTCCTAGCGCTTGTTTGATTTGTGTTTACTGGGGTGTTATGTGCTATCTGTGTTTGTATATTTGTTTTGTTTATTGCTTCATGTACAGTTTTGTTTATTGCTTTCTTTATAGCTTTATATACATCATACTGTCATACTGTTCTGGCTGGATCTGGTTTTGCTTTGGTGGGTGGGGTTCTATTGAGAGTTGAGGTCCTATACCTGGGACCTGAGTGACACCTAGGCTAGAGTGGTTCATGTTCTTTCCCATTCCATTTCGGTCTGGTGCGGGAATATGAAACACGGTTCAGATATGGGTTTCTTCTTGAGAACTCTGTGCTACAGATTTCCTGTAGTGCTAGGGCTATCTGGGAAGCCTGCTAAGTCTGGATGACCTTTATTATGACCTTCAGAAACTGAGGTGAATTAGAGGAGGATCTTTTATGGTTATTGTAAACACTGTACCTCCGGGTTAGAAGTGTTTACACTTCTCATAACTGATCCAAGTCTGAGGATCCTTGTTTTAGAACATCACCTGTGAGGGGGGTTGGGCTGTTTACAGGTTTGCAGGTACCCTTGACCTCAACATACCCTGTTACTTTGTTTTGGTTAAGAGTACTCCATTTTGGGACAGTTCTTGTGATTTTAACCCTGGACATGTGACTCTTTATTTGAGTCCCCCACCTTGGTTACTGGACTTATGAACCTCCATCTGGACTTCTTAGACATACATGGACCTATATCAAAGCAGTAATCAGATCCAGCTTGATCACAAACCCTTGCATATCATTTGCATACATCATCATTGCATCATTTTAACATTTGCTTATTTGTTTTTTAGGGTATCCATATTATATTTTTGGCTTGGTTTTGACCCCTTCATCTGCATAGACCTATCTTCATCAATATCTGCTTCAGCTACCTTCACTAGCTACCTGCTTCAGTCACCTACATCACCAGTATCAGCCTATCAGTGGTTCATCTCCAGTGTTATTCTCCATCATCAGCATCTGTCTCAGCTCTTCTTCAGCAACATGGCACCCAAGAAGAGCAATATCTCATACCATTTCTTTGAGCCTGAGCTGACTGGCATCAGGAAGATCCAGGCCCTTATCACTCCAGACCATATACCACTATTCAGAGAACATTATGGAGGCATCCTTGATGTGGTTATGGATTTGGACCCTTCCCAGAGGAGCTTGATTCATACTTGCCTGCAGTTCTATGATCCTCCTTTGAGATGCTTCACCTTCCAGGATTTTCAGTTGGGGCCTTTATTAGAGGAGTATTCATCACTGGTTGGTGTACCTATCAGGGGTGGAGTCCCCTTCAACCCTGAGATGGCTTTTCCTAGTAATGAAGAAGTGGCAAAGGCACTATATCTGGAACCTTCTCTGATTGAGCAGAACATGACAACCAAGGCTGGAATCTCTGGTCTACACTTGGATTTCTTAACTTCTCAGGCTATCCTAAAGGCCTCCTTGGGAGAATGGAAGGCAGTCTGTGCATTATTAGCCCTCAGCATATATGGGGTTATATTATTTGCAGATGAGCCTAAGTTTATTAGCAAGAATGCAATCCATCTTTTCATTCTGAGGAACCCAGTGCCCACCTTACTGGGAGATTTCTACTACTCTGTTCACCAAAGGAATGAAAAGCAAAAAGGAAGATTGGTGAGGTGCTGTGCTCCCCTGTTCCATACCTGGTTACTCAAACACTTGCCCAAGACTGATACATTCTTGAATCCTCACCAGCAGAGGAACTGGGCTAGAAGACTTATTGCTTTGACCTCAGATGACATCAGGTGGTGCACTCAGAGCACCAAGGGCAGGGACATCATTAATAGTTGTGGGCAGTTCCCCAATGTACCCCTGATAGGAGTGAAGGGTTGCATCAACTACAACCCTCTGCTATTCAAAAGACAATTGGGCTATGCATTGGTCCACCCTCCTAGAGCACAAGACTTGGCTGAAACCCTTTATTGTGAAATTAAGCCTAATCTAGCTATTGTCAGGCAAGCATCCTGGGCTTGGGATAATGTCCAGACCAAAGGGATGGCCATTCTTGGGAGATGCAACAATGTGGCCTCAGCTCAGTACTATGAGTGGTCTCATGCCAGGGCTCAAATTTCTGGGATGCCTTTCACCATTGAGGATGCACCTGGACCATCCACATCACCACCTCCAGCCACTGTCAGCCTGGAAGAGTTTGAGAAGCTAAAAGAGAGAAATGAGAATCTGACTCAAGCTCTGCAGAAGACCCTCTGGGAGAGGAGTGATGGTCGTCTGGACATTGAAAGGATAGAAAAGCTTAAGGTGGAGCATCTAGCCAGGATTGAGAAGTTAGAGGACTACATCAAGAAGTCAAGGGCTGGAGAGCAGATTTTGAAGAATGCCTGTAAGGAGGCTCAGTTTCAGAAGGCCAGGACTGATCTCTATCAGAAAGAGAGTCAAGATAGGTGGGTCAGGATCACTGAAGCTCGCACTCAGGAAGATAAGAGAACTCAGGACAAGATTGAGAAGTTAGAGGCTAGTGCAAAGGAGCAACAGGAAGCCCTGCTAGCAGCCCAGAAGGAGATCTCAGAATTGAAGCTTAGGGCTGGTGTGAAGAGGTCAAAGGACCAAAGCAGGCACAAGAGGTTGACCACTGCTATCACCACCAGGAATCTTCTCATCAGGAACCTCACAGAGCGTCCAGCTGATCCGGTAACTGAAGCACTTCTAAAGGAAGTTCAGGAGGATGAGTTTGGTCTTGATGTCTGACTTTTGCTTGTTGTTGTTTTCATTTCATTGTACTTTTCCTTTTTATGTTGTATTTTGACCCCTCAGAGGGCATGTATTGTAAAAAAAACAAACTATGTATCAGTCACTTTTTGTAATATATTTATTAGTTTGTTTTATCTGAGTTCTTTCAAGCAACATCAAAAGCATCTTCCTCAAGGGTCTGGAAAGGTCAAAACCAAGTGCCAAGCCGGATGCCTTGGAAACAAATAAGCATACTGCATTACATACTAACCTTTGTTTTGTTTTGTAGGTTTTGTTTGTTTTTGTTACTAACTCTGTTGTGATTCAGGAACTATTGCTCGACGTCGGGTGTTCCCACTCAACCGTCCACACAGATATCCTACCCGCAACAACCTTCCGGGTATACAAATGGACCAGGTACAACAGGACCTTACAGAGGTCAGGGCTCAAATGGCCAATGAGAGACTGGAAATGAGAAATCAGATGACCCAGTTTATGGAGGTGATGAATGGATTGGCACAGAGCCAAGAAAGACTAAGAGCATTGGTAGAGAGGCAGACTCAGGAAGACCCCCATCTAGGGACTGGTGGAACAAGCAACAATGAGAGGGTACAGCCTCATGTCAACCCACCTGTGTATGGCCCTCACCTTCACCCAGAGATCAACATCCCTGCTAATGTACAAGGGAATGCTACTACAGGTAGGGTGCTGCAAGAAGACCCCCAGGAATATCAGTTCACTGTGATGGGAGCTGGGGATGAAGCCTATGACAGAAGGCTAGATGAAATTGCTGAAAAATTGAGATCCTTGGAGTCCCAGAATTCCTTGGGCTTTGATGTTATGGACATGGGCTTAGTGCAAATTTTGGACTGTCTTTGGTATTCAACCACAAGTTATCTTGTTTGCCTGTTAAGCCGTCGCTTACATCCTGCACAGCTAACTCATGTTTGAATAGGGGCAGCTGTAAACACCCCAAATTTGCCCTCAATCATTCACACCATGGCTTGTGATCATTTCATATGCATAAACTCAATCATAGCATCTCATATCACATTTTTGATTCACTGCATAGATTCAAAGTCATCTGCACCTAGGGTTTGTGATCTGAGCAATCCAGGAGTTTCCTGAGCCACTCCAAAGGTCATCAATCACTTCAAAGGGGTTCATATGTGTTCAAGTATCATATTATATCCTCTCAAAGTCAAGAATGTCAAAGGATCACAAGAACTGAGAATGGCATGGAAGCAGAGCCAGGCTTGACTGCACAGTTGACCTAAAATTAGGGTTTTGGTTTCAGAGGCCATAACTCCAAATTTTTTGGTCATTCTTGTTTCTATTGGTCTTTATATGGTATAGGTAGTATGCATATCAATTTTCATGAAGAAATTCCATGGGGAAGTCATCTGATCAAGAGTTGACTTTTCAAGCAAGTCAGTGCAAAATCAGGGCATCTGAGGCCCCTAATGACCCAACCAAAGGGTGTTCTTCATCATTTTGATTGTATATGATCTTTATTTGATCATAGAAGAGGTTGGAAGTTCACAAAATTGGAGAATTTCAAGTCTTTTGCAAAGTTGACTTTTTGGGCAAGTTTGACTTTTAATGAAAATGTCATTTTAGGCAACTTTTTCAACCCTTACTTTTTGATTCAAGAAAGCTCCAAATGGAAAAACTTTGGTCATGAAAGTTGTAGAATAGATCTTTCCCTTTTCAAAAAGTACAAGAACATGACCTAATTCATTTTGAATCAAAAGTTATGGCTTGTCAAAGTTGGCTAAAATCACAAAATTTCAAGTCATGCACCAAAGAGGCAAAGTTGCAAATTCACTTCTCAAGGCCAATTAATTCATCAAATGGACTTCTAATCCACACAACATGATCACACACCATTTAAAGTTCATAATGCACCCAAGGAATCACATGTTTTATGACCCATGGATCAAGTTTCTTTCATGAGAACCAAAGGCAAGGCAAGTTGCAAAACTCATGATAACTTCTCATCCACTTGCTGGCTAGTTGGCTGATCATTCCTAGGCCCTTCCTCACATCATGCCGCGCAGCACACCCTCCTTGTACTAGGCTAGCAAGTGGCCCATGCCTCTCTTACACAAAGTTGACATTTTTGCAAAAGCACCCATACCAATCAATAAAGCACACATCATGTCATCTGACCAATCCCAATTCTTTATACTAATCAAATGCAAGCCAAACATAACAAGGAGCAAGCCTGAAACACACCAGAACTCAGCATTCACAAAATCTCCCCAACTTGCATTTTCCTTCGAAACACTCTCCACAGGCCATAAACATACAAACAAACTTCACCAATCATCTCACCATGCTTCACTGAACACAAACCAACCCTCAAAACAGCCTGAAAGCCATTGAATCAGAAACACGATTTCCTCACTCCACTGAACAGAACTTGTTCAAACTTCCAAACCAGCCAAAATAAACTTGCTCTAAGCCTTTCAGAAGCACAAGGGAGGTCACATGAGTGGTTTTGCACAAGAGAGGAGGTCAGAAAGTTCCAGACTGAAAAGCTTCAAACTCAGGTAGCTTCATGAACTTTTTTTCCAGAAGCATGATTTTAAGTTCTTAATAGCTTCTATGCATTCCCCTGATCATGAATATGTGATTATTTTTGAAAATGGTTGAGAAACCAGGATGTATGCAATGTCTGAAACTTTTGCCCTAAAAAATGTTTTGCTTCGATTCAGTTGATTGATGAAAGATAAATGAGTTTTGAGCTAGGGTTTTGATTCAGGGGGATGTGGGGATGATTTCTGGGTTCCTAGTTTTCGTTTTAGTGAAGTTTTGAGGATTTTGGAAATTTTCAGGTGGGGTTCCCACCGGAGAAGACGACCGGAGGTCTTCTCCGGCCACCTGAAAATAATTAGGGCTAATCCGTGCGTTTAATGAAGTTTGAATTTGGTCCCTTGGATGTGTTGACTCGCGCGTGTTTGGACGCCCAGGATCACTCCATTTTGCCCTAATCCCAGTTGACTTTATTAATCTGGATTAATTAATTCATAAATCAGAAATTAGGAAGTTTGAATGTGGACCTTAGGATTGCGCGTGCAGTCAACAGCCCTCTCCCCATTTTCAATCTGATCCGTCCAATGCGTTTACTTTCTTTTATTTTAATTTTAATTCATTTATTTTGTATTTCTTTTGTTCATTTATTTTAAAATAGCAAAACCATTTTAAAAATTCTGAAATTTTTTGTATAAACTTTTATTAATTTTCAGAAACCAAAAACATTTTTATTTTTATTTTTTGCATTTAAAAAAATATTTTTAAATATTTAAAAGTTTATTTCTAATTAATTAATGAGAATTAATTAATTAAAAATACTTTTAGGTATTTAAAAATCACCAAAAAATTCATGAAACATTTAAAACCATTTAGAAACATTGTCCAACCCTCAAAACAAATTTCTTTTTTGATCTTGATGCATTTTGATAATTTTCCATGGAATTAATTCATTTTTAAAGCATTATTTTGATCCAAACTCCAAAAAATCATTTCTGCCTAACCATTGAGAGTTGGACTCTGTTTCTTTTTGCATTGTGTTTAGCATATCATGTAGTTTGTAAGATTAAATTGGCATGATTTGATCTTTCATTTTCCATTTGTTTGGCATTTTTCTTGTTAAGGTACCCTAAAACCCTAGAAAACTTAGGAAATTCATAACTTACATTAGGTTGAGAGTTGGAACTTCTCCTTTGGGCAGTGAGTTAGTATAGGTTTAGGGATCCTTTGAGTGCATTTTCAATTTTTTATATTGATGTTTGCTTCTGATTTTGGTTTTTGTTTGATGCTTTGATCATGAACCCTAATTTGGGCTTCCATATGCATCCATCTTGCATTTGCATTCATACCTTGACTTGCCATAGCATTTTGTGTATCCATTTGATTCATTTAACATCTTAAGACATATAGTAAGCATGTTTGATCATTGCATCTTGCAATTGCCATGTTGTATGCCATTTGCACTTCATAACTTTTCATGTATGTTCATGGTTCTAAACTTGTTTCATTTGCATCCATAAGTTTGTATGATCATCCCCATACTTTGTTTCATGTTTGCATCATCTCATAACATCATTATCATCTCATATATGCTTCTGGTTTTGATTTGCATCATTCCATTTCATCTCATTTTGCATTGCATTGCATTCCTTTCATTAACTTTTCAGGTGGTAAGTAACTTTGAGAAGTGAATTTGCCTTCACTTCTCACATTTTCTTTTCATCTCTCTTATGCATCCATGCTGCATTTTGTTATGTGTTCGAGATTGAGCTTGCTCATTCTTTTTCTTCTTACTTTCTTTCCTCAAGTGACCTGTCTTCTTGAATGAAGCAAGTTACTTTGCTTCTCCTGATCCTTTCACCTGCTTCCTGGTGGTTCCATTGAAAATCTCTTTCTTAAACCTCACAAACCTTAGGAACAACCAAGCATGACAATGATTAGGGTTTTGATTAGTCCCCCCACTTAGTTTTACCTTTGTGTCTCATTGAGTCTTCTCTTCTCACCTCATAATCAGGGACTAAACCCTAAAGGCTTTGAGGCTTTGTAATTAAGCTTATGCCTGCATCCTTCTATTGGGATGGAGTGTATAACTTTAATCCTAAGTGTTAAATCCTTAATGTGTTTAAATCCCTTAATCAATTCACTTAATAATCATCAAGACATCAAGCTTGTAACTTGGGCCTTGCATTAGGGTTCTAATTCATCCTTAACTGGTTAAGAAGGACTAACCCTAGTGTTAATGGACAAGTCCCCCTCAAGTTGTCTTACAAACCCTAAAAATCACTTCATCGTCATACCATTAACTAAAATCCACTTAATAAGGGTTTTGTTTTGTCATGGGTTTAATCCCTAATCATGGATTAAGTTGAGGAGCTTTCCTCAGCTTAAACATTCTCATCTATTATCCTTCTATTAGGATGGTGTAATGAGTCTGTTTAATCCCTGATTATGGCTTAATCTCATTATTTAACACTAAACAAAAACACCAAAAACATTTAAATAATCACAAGTAGGTTAATGATCTTAATCCTGCATCAAAGGTGATTAAGTGTGAGAATCTGACTTCACACTTAAGGTATTCTCATTACCCCTAATCAGAGGGAAGATGTGATGAGTTTACTAAATCCATTGGTTTAGACTTAAGCTCATTAACTTATGACAAACTTCCAAAAGAAATAAAAGACTGAAAACTCAAAAACAAACAATAATCGTCTCCTCCGGGATTCTTTTCTCATCTCATTCACTCACAAACGAGAACTTGCTTCTTCCGTCTAATGCAAGACAGTCTGCACCTGAGCCAGACAGGTCATACACTTGAGCATAGACAGGTAAGCAGTTCACAAGTCAATTCATCTTTCAGTCTCTTTGGGTCGAACTACGGTGTTCTGACTTCCTCATTGCACGAGAGGATACGTAGGCATAACTTAACGGTTATCGAACAAAAGTCTCTGTATATTCCCCCTCTTTCCAGCTTTATTCTTTTAGCCTCATGATCTTGAGCATCTTATTCCTTTTCTTACACTGACACCTCATTTATACATTTCACTTCTCTTACACTGACACCTGTACATCCTTTTCCAGCTATTTTATACACAGATTGCACTGACCCTACCCCTTTAAAACACAAATCTTTTAAGCGTGGATCCCGTCGAGTACGGCGGACAATCTGGGTGCTAATACCTTCCCAGGTTGTAACCAACCCCCTTTCTCAGTCTCTCTGGTTCGCAACCGTCTTATCCATCTTTTCTTAGGTTTATGCAGCATTACCTTTCCTTCGGGATAAAAATGCCTAGCTGGCGACTCTTTTCATTCCTGTGAGTTCACTCCTGTGTGTTCTCACACCCTCCCTTCGTCGACCGTTCGCGTCTGTACCCCATTTGACCCGGCTTCATTTGGTGGGAGCGACAGCTTGGCGACTCTGCTGGGGAATCTTATACTGTAACCAGGGCTTCTGGTTCTTTTTGTGGGTTCCTCCTAGCGCTTGTTTGATTTGTGTTTACTGGGGTGTTATGTGCTATTTGTGTTTGTATATTTATTTTGTTTATTGCCTTATGTACAGTTGTTTTATTGCTTTCTTTATAGCTTTATATACATCATACTGTCATACTATGCTGGATGGATCTGTTTTGTTGCTTTGGTGGGTGGGTGTTCCATTGAGAGTTGAGGTCCTATACCTGGGACCTGAGTGACACCTAGGCTAGAGTGGTTCATGTTATTTCCCATTCCATTTCGGTCTGGTGCGGGAATATGAAACACGGTTCAGATATGGGTTTCTTCTTGAGAACTCTGTGCTACGGATTTCCTGTAGTGCTAGGGCTATCTGGGAAGCCTGCTAAGTCTGGATGACCTGTAGTATTGACCTTCAGAAACTGAGGAGAATTAGAGGAGGATCTTTTATGGTTACTGTAAACACTGTACCTCCGGGTTAGAAGTGTTTACACTTCTCATAACTGATCCAAGTCTGAGGATCCTTGTTTTAGAACATCACCTGTGAGGGGGTTGGGCTGTTTACAGGTTTGCAGGTACCCTTGACCTCAGCATACCCTGTTACTTTGTTTTGACTAAGAGTACTCCATGTTGGAACAGTTCTTGTGATTTTTAACCCTGGACCTGTGACTCTTTATTTGAGTCCCCCACCTTGGTTACTGGACTTATGAACCTCCATCTGGATTTCTTGAACATACCTGGACTTATATCAGAGCACTTGATCAGATCCAGCTCAGTCACAAACCCTTGCATATCATTTGCATACATCATCATTGCATCATTTTAACATTTGCTTATTTGTTTTTCAGGGTATCCACATCACATATTTTGGCTTGGTTTTGACCCCTTCTTCAGCATAGACCTATCTTCATCAGTACTTACTCCAGCTATCAGCTACCTGCTTCAGTCACCTGCATCACCAGTCTCTGCCTGTCAGTGGCCCATCTTCAGTGTTATTCTCAGCATCTGTCTCAGTTCTCCTTCAGCAGCATGGCACCTAAGAAGAGTAACATCTCCTATCATTTCTTTGAGCCTGAGTTGGCTAGCATCAAGAAGATTCAGACCCTGATTACTCCAGACCATATACCACTTTTCAGAGAACATTATGGAGGAATCCTTGATGTGGTTATGGATTTGGACCCTTCACAGAGGAGCTTGATTCATACTTGCCTGCAGTTCTATGATCCCCCTCTGAGGTGTTTCACTTTTCAGGATTTCCAGTTGGGACCTTTATTAGAGGAGTATTCATCATTGGTTGGTATACCTATCAGGGGTGGAGTCCCCTTCAACCCTGAGATGGCTTTCCCAAGTAATGAAGAAGTAGCAAAGGCATTACATCTGGAACCAGTTCTGATTGGGCAGAATATGACTACCAAAGCTGGAATCTCTGGTATACATCTGGATTTCTTGATCTCTCAGGCTACCTTGAAGGTTTCTTTGGGAGAGTGGAAGGCAGTCTGTGCTTTATTGGCCCTTGGCATATATGGGGTCATATTATTTGCAGATGAGCCTAAGTTCATTAGCAAGAATGCAATCCATCTTTTCATCCTGAGGAACCCAGTGCCCACCTTACTAGGAGATCTTTACTACTCTGTCCATCAAAGGAATGAAAAACAAAGGGGAAGATTAGTGAGATGCTGTGCTCCTTTGTTCCATACTTGGCTGCTCAAACATTTGCCAAAGACTGATGCATTCTTGAACCCTCACCAGCAGAAGAACTGGGCCAGGAGACTTGTTGCTTTAACCTCAGATGATATCAGGTGGTGTACTCAGAGCACCAAGGGCAGGGACATCATTACAAGTTGTGGGCAGTTTCCCAATGTGCCTCTAATAGGAGTGAAGGGTTGCATCAACTACAACCCTCTGCTGTTCAAAAGATAACTGGGCTATGCATTAGTCCACCCTCCTAGAGCACAGGACCTGACTGAGACCCTTTATTGTAAAAACAAGCCTAATCTGGCCATTGTAAGGCAAGCATCCTGGGCTTGGGACAATGTCCAGACTAAAGGGGTAACCATTTTGGGGAGATGCAACAATGTGGCCTCAGCTCAGTACTATGAGTGGTCTCATGCCAGGGCTCAAATTACTGGGATGCCCTTTACCATTGAAGATGTGCCTGGACCTTCCACAACACCACCTCCAGCAACTGTCAGCTTAGAAGAGTTTGAGAAATTGAAAGAGAGAAATGAGAAACTGACTCAGGCTCTACAGAAGACCCTCTGGGAGAGGAGTGATGGTCGGCTGGACATTGAAAGGTTGGAAAAGCTAAAAATGGAGCATCTAGCCAGAATTGAGAAGTCAGAGGATTACATTAAAAAGTCAAGGGCTGGAGAGCAGATCTTGAAGAATGCCTGCAAGGAGGCTCAGTTCCAAAAAGCCAGGACTGATTTGTATCTGAAGGAGAGTCAAGCTAGGTGGGTCAGGATCACCGAAGCTCGTACTCAGGAGGATAAAAGGACTCAGGACAAGATTGAGCAGCTGGAGGCTAATGCAAAGGAGCAACAGGAAGCCCTGGCAGCAGCCCAGAGAGAGATCTCAGAATTGAAGATTAGAGCTGGTGTAAAGAGGTCAAAGGACCAGAGTCAACACAAGAAGCTAACTGCAGCTGTTACTACCAGGAATCTCCTTATCAGGAATCTTACAGAGCGTCCATCTGATCCTGTGACTGAAGCACTTCTCAAGGAAGTTCAGGAGGATGAGTTTGGTCTTGGTGTTTGACTTTTGCTTGTTGTTGCTTTCATTTCATGTACTTTTCTTTATGTTGTATTTTTGACCCCTCAGAGGGCATGTATTGTAAAAAACCAACTATGTATCATTTACTTTTTGTAATGTATGTGCTGGTTTGTTTTATCTGAATTCTTCAAGCAACATCAAAAGCATCTTCTTCAGGGGTCTGGAAAGGTCAAAACCAAGTGCCAAGCCGGATACCTGGGATACAAATAAGCATACTGCATTGCATACTAACCTTTTGTTTTGTTTTGTAGGTTTTTGTTTTATTGTTTCTAACTCTGTTGTGATCTCAGGAACTATTGCTCGACGTCGGGTGTTTCCACTCAACCGTCCACACAGATATCCCACCCGCAACAATCTTCCGAGCATACAGATGGACCAAGTACAGCAGGACCTTACAGAGGTCAGGACTCAAATGGCCAATGAAAGGCTAGAAATGAGGAATCAGATGACCCAGTTTATGGAGGTGATGAATAATATGGCTCAAAGCCAAGAGAGGTTAAGAGCACTGGTAGAGGGGAGGAATCAGGAAGATCCCCATCCAGGGACTGCGGGGACCAGTAACAATGAAAGAGTTCAACCCCATGTTAATCCTCCAGTCTATGGACCCCACCTCCATCCAGAGATCAACATCCCTGTTAATGTGCAAGGGACTGCCACTGCAGGCAGAGTGCTGCAAGAAGACCCCCAGGAAGATCAGTTCATAGTGATGGGAGCTGGGGAGGAAGCCTATGACAGAAGGCTAGATGAGATTGCTGAGAAACTAAGATCCCTGGAGTCCCAGAATTCTTTGGGCTTTGATGTTATGGACATGGGTCTAGTGGACGGGGTCAGGATTCCCCACAAATTTAAACCACCATGCTTTGAGAAGTATAACGGAACTTCCTGTCCCCGGACCCATTTACAATCCTTTCTGGGGAGGCTGAAGGCATATACCATGGACGAAAAGCTATGGATGTTTTATTTTGAAGATAGCCTAACAGGAGCTTCAAGGGAATGGTACTCTCACCTGACCAGAGCAACCATTAGATGCTGGAAGGACCTGGCAGAGGCCTTTATCAGACAGTATCAGTACAACTTGGATATGGCTCCCAACAGGACCCTCCTGATGGGAATGTCACAATCATCCAGGGAAAGCTTCCGGGAGTACGCTCAAAGGTGGAGACAGCTTGCTGCTGCTGTCCAGCCACCCATGTCAGAGAGGGAGATGGCTGATATGTTCATGAACACCCTCCAAGGAACCTACATTGACAGGCTAGCTGCCTTTTCCTCCACTAGCTTTGCTGATGTAGTCATAGCCGGGGAAAGAATTGAAAGCCTGTTAAAAATGGGTAAGATTTCTGACAACGGTGCTAGCTCGTCCAGCAACCCAAGAAAGCCTTTTGTAGGCCCAAGAAGAACGGGTGAGACCAATGCTATCCATACCAACAGAGGCAGACCCCAATATGTTCATAGGTCTGTGGCAGCAGTCACCATTCCCGCTCCAATTCATCCTCAACCAGCTTATCAACCACAACAACAAAATTACCAGCAACAAACTCAATATCCTCCGCAGAGAAATTATAACAACAGCAACACCAGCAACAACAATCAGCAAAGACCGTTTCAACAGAGACCATCTCAGGCCAATAGGGTGATCGATCCGATTCCCATGCCCTATGCCACATTATTGCCACAACTCCTAAAACTCAACCTGGTTGAGCTAAGGACGTTGGCACCTCCAGATCCTGCCAGTCTACCCAGAAATTACGACACCAGCGCCAGATGTGCTTTTCACTCAAATGCACCTGGCCACAGTACAGAAAAGTGTAGGGCTTTACATATGAAGGTACAGGATTTAGTGGATTCCAAAGCTCTAAACTTTGCACCACCACCAAATGTTAACAAGAACCCTATGCCACACCATGGTGGTCCCCGAATCAATGCTATTGAAGAAGACAAGCCGTCTTACTTGATAACCAGTGTGGGTCAGATTCGGACACCCTTGGTGGAGATTAAAGCTCAACTCCTTGAATGTCAAATATTCCCGGGATGTGAGCTAGGGTGTGCTTATTGCAACATTTCAGTGAATGGTTGTGATAACTTGAGGGATGGCATAGATGGTCTCATCCAGAGTGGCCTGCTTCAAATCACAACATCAATACCTACCAATCCAGCAATCTCCTTAACCACAGTTCCAGAATCGTCTACAACTGCAACAACCATTGTTCCAAACAACTTTTCAGTTTCATCAACAAATGCTTCATCTGTTGCTTCAACGGACCAAATATCAACAAACATCCCTTCTACAACTTCAGCACCCCTTCATTCAGAATCTCCTACAACAACAACACCCATCCTTCCAACAATGTCTCCTATAACTTCAGCAGCAAATGTCTCAACAGTTACAATTTATTATGATCCTGAAAATGACTCTACCTACAACTCACAAAATGCCACTCCTACCAGAGCACCAGTCACAATATACTATGATCCACAAACTATCATGGTCCCTTCTGCAGCTTCCATCAGTCCAGTCACTATCACAATGCCTGGGCTAGTACCTTATGAAAGCAGTAATGCCATCCCTTGGCATTACGGCTCTGATCTGTACTGCGAAGGACAAAAAATCACTCTTGATCCATCAACTTCTGCACCACAAATAGACAATGTGGGGGGAGGCGGAGGCTTCACTCGAAGCGGACGTCTCTTTGCCCCACAAATTCAAAGACCCACTGCCGAAGCAGAAGCTGCTGCCAAGGCAAAAGGGAAGAGCATGGTGCAAGAAGAGCAAATTGTTAAAGAAGCTTTGAGAACACCTTTCGATCAAGAAGTTGATGAATTCATGAGAATCATCAAGAAAAGTGATTACAAGATAGTGGACCAGCTTCACCAGACGCCTTCCAAGATCTCCATTCTATCATTGCTTATGTGCTCCGAGGCTCATCGGAATGCACTACTAAAAGTATTGCACGCAGCTTATGTGCCAGAAGAGATCACCGTCAATCAGTTGGAAGCTGTGGTTGGAAATGTTAATGCTAGTAATGGACTAGGATTTACCAACACTGATTTGACTGCGGAAGGCCGCAATCATAACAAGGCTTTGCACATTACCATGGAATGTAAGGGTGCAGTTCTTTCCCATGTGCTGGTAGACACAAGATCATCCCTCAATGTCTTACCCAAAAAGGCCCTTGTGAAGCTGGAATATGAAGGATTGGCATTACGTCCCAGTAACTTGGTAGTGAGAGCCTTTGACGGCTCTAAGAGATCAGTTCTGGGAGAAATTGAGTTGCCTGTAACGATTGGCCCACAAACTTTCAAAACGACCTTCTACGTGATGGACATTCAGCCTGCCTACAGCTGTTTGTTGGGTAGACCATGGATTCATGCCGCTGGCGCAGTTACGTCTACCCTTCACCAGAAGTTAAAATTCGAGTGGGAGGGCCAGGTCGTTACTATTTGTGGAGAGGAAGATATTTTTGTTAGCCATCTGGCTACATACAAATACATTGAGATGGATGGGGAGATCCACGAAACGATGAGTCAGGGGTTTGAGGCCCTGAATATTAATGAAACATCTGCTGTGCTTGGGACTTCCATGACATCCTACCAACAAGCCCGAAAGGTTGTGGAAGAAGGAAACGCTCAAGGCTGGGGCAAACTGTTGCCTGTGGAGAAGAAAGAAGATAGATTTGGGTTGGGTTACAAACCAACTCAACCAGATCAAGCAGAGGCTGCTAAGAAGCCCAACTTTGTTAGTGGGGGGATGCTTACCCCCGATGCTGTCAACAACTTGGAAGATGAGTCGGAAGATGAACGCAACCTGGAGAGCTGGATTCGTCCAAGGATCCCGGGGAGCAGTATCTCAAACTGGTCTTCCCAGGAAATTATAAGAGTTACTCCTGCAGAGTAATTATTATTTCCTGTATTTTTATAGCATGCATCAAGTCTTGCATCTTGCCCAAGATGACAAGACTCATTTTGTAATCGGGCCATCTGTAATTTTTGTGCAACAAGATTAATCAATGAAATATCAGACATCTTTTGCAAATGAGTTGTTTTTCTTTTCTGCTCACTATTTTTCCATTTTTATTTTTGTACAAAAAAATAAATGGCAATGTTTTCAAAATGACAACTCTATTTCACTTTTTTAAACAAGATTAAAATCAATCACTAAAATGAACAAACTGAACCCTTGCAGAGAGTACCTTCCAGACTGCACCGACAACAGCACGGCTATGACTTCGTATGACTTTGACAATCCGATCAATCAAGCTGATAAAGGGGTTGAAGAAGATTACGAGCTTCCTGAAGAGCTAGCCAGATTGTTGAGGCAAGAGGAGAAGTTTATCACTCCTCATCAGGAGGAGGTCGAAACAATTAATCTCGGTACAGGTGAAGATGTGAAAGAGGTCAAAATCGGGGCCTGTTTACAAGACTCAGTGAAGAGACGGTTGATTGACCTGCTTCAAGAGTATGTGGATGTGTTTGCTTGGTCTTATCAAGATATGCCAGGGTTGGACACCGACATTGTTATGCACAGGCTGCCTTTAAGAGAAGAATTCCCGCCAGTCAAACAGAAACTGCGCCGTACTCGTCCAGATATGGCAATGAAGATCAAGGAAGAGGTGCAAAAGCAGTGGGACGCCGGGTTCCTTGCTGTAACTAGCTATCCACCGTGGGTTGCTAATATTGTGCTTGTGCCTAAGAAATACGGCAAAGTAAGGATGTGTGTTGACTACCGGGATCTGAACAGAGCCAGCTCGAAAGATGATTTCCCATTACCTCACATTGATGTATTGGTGGATAACACGGCTCAGTTCTCGGTATTCTCCTTCATGGATGGATTTTCAGGATACAATCAGATCAAGATGTCACCTGAAGACATGGAGAAGACAACTTTCATCACACCCTGGGGCACATTCTGTTACAAGGTAATGCCGTTCGGACTAAAGAATGCCGGTGCAACATATCAACGGGCTATGGTAACATTATTCCACGATATGATCCATAAAGAAATCGAGTGTTATGTGGATGACATGATTGCCAAGTCCCTTACAGAAGAAGACCACCTGGTAAATCTGCTGAAGCTATTCAAGCGTCTGAGGAAGTACCAACTAAAGCTGAACCCCAACAAGTGCACATTCGGGGTGCGATCTGGTAAGCTGCTGGGCTTTATTGTAAGCGAGAAAGGGATTGAGGTTGACCCTGAAAAAGTCAAAGCCATTCAAGAAATGCCTGCACCAAAGTCAGAAAAAGAAGTTCGAGGGTTCTTAGGACGATTGAACTACATTTCACGGTTCATATCTCACCTTACAGCAACCTGTGAGCCCTTGTTCAAATTGTTGAGAAAAGAACAAATGGTCAGGTGGAACGAAGACTGCCAAATGGCTTTTGACAAAATCAAGGAATACTTACAAGAGCCTCCAATCCTTATGTCTCCAGTTGAAGGAAGACCTCTGATAATGTACTTGACAGTATTAGAAGAGTCGATGGGGTGTGTGCTGGGCCAGCATGACGAGTCTGGTCGAAAAGAGTATGCAATTTACTACCTGAGAAAAAAGTTTACCGACTGTGAACAACGTTATTCACTGCTCGAGAAAACTTGCTGTGCTTTAGCGTGGGCTGCTCGCCGACTGAGACAGTATATGTTGACCCACACTACTTTATTGATCTCCAAAATGGACCCAGTTAAGTACATTTTCGAGAAGCCAGCTCTTACCGGACGGGTTGCAAGATGGCAGATGATCCTCACGGAATATGACATCCAGTACACCTCTCAGGAAGCCATCAAGGGCAGTGTATTGTCTGAATATCTTGCTGAGCAGCCCATTGATGACTACCAGCCTATGAGATTTGACTTCCCTGATGAAGACATCATGTTCATAAAAGCGAAAGATCATGAAGAGCCTATTCACACTAAAGGGCCTGACCCGGAAAAAGAATGGACTATGATGTTTGATGGGGCTGTTAATATGAATGGCCGTGGTGTTGGTGCAGTACTCATTACACCTAAAGGAGTTCATATGCCTTTCTCGGAAAAACTCACCTTTAGCTGCACTAACAACGAAGCTGAATACGAAGCTTGCATTATGGGTCTTGAGGAAGCCATTGACCTCAGGATCAAGACTTTGACTGTATTCGGAGATTCAGCTCTGGTAGTTAATCAAACCAACGGCAAATGGTACACACACCAGGATCATCTAATACCTTATAGGGATTATACAAGGAGGTTGTTGACTTTCTTTACAACGGTCAAGCTTGAGTATATCCCTCGGGACGAGAATCAGTTTGCAGATGCTCTAGCTACCATTTCATCTATGATCAAAGTTCAAGCTGCCAACTTTGTACCGCAGATTTCAGTGTCCAGACTTGACAGACCAGCATATGTATTCGCAGCAGATATTGTCAAAGATGATAAACCTTGGTTCCATGACATTAAGTGCTTCTTGGAGGATCAAACATACCCATCTGGGGCATCTTCCAATGATAAGAAGACTTTGAGAAGGCTTGCTGGCAGTTTCTTTCTGAACACTGATGGTTCCCTATACAAGAGGAACTTTGATATGATACTCCTCAGATGCGTTGACAGAACAGAAGCAAACTTGTTAATGCATGAAGTGCACGAAGGATCCTTTGGTACCCATGCAGGAGGGCATGCCATGGCCAAGAAGTTGTTAAGATCAAGCTATTACTGGATCACAATGGATGCCGACTGTTGTACCTACGCCAGAAGATGCCATAAATGCCAGATTTATGCGGATAAGGTGCATGTGCCTCCCAATCCTTTGAATATAATGTCTTCACCCTGGCCCTTCGCCATGTGGGGCATTGATATGATTGACAGGATTGAGCCAACTGCTTCAAACAGCCACAGATTCATCCTGGTCGCCATTGATTATTTCACCAAGTGGGTCGAAGCAGCTTCCTATGCAAATGTTACCAGGCAAGTGGTAGCCAGATTTCTGAAAAGAGATATCATCTGTCGGTATGGAGTGCCCGAGCGAATCATTACTGACAATGGTTCCAACTTGAACAACAAAATGATGGCTAAGCTATGCCGGGACTTCAAGATCCAACACCACAATTCTTCTCCTTATAGGCCAAAGATGAATGGCGCTGTTGAGGCAGCTAACAAGAATATCAAGAAGATTGTGCATAAGATGGTAGTCACTTACAAAGACTGGCATGAGATGCTGCCATTTGCCTTGCATGGGTACCGCACGTCAATCAGAACATCCACTGGGGCAACACCGTATCAGCTTGTGTATAGTATGGAAGCAGAATGGGTTCGGTCCCGATACGAGCAACTGAGTCTGATCGAAGAGAAAAGATTGGCTGCAATCTGTCATGGGCAGCTATATCAGAAAAGAATGAAGAGAGCCTTCGATCAGAAGGTCAGGCACCGAGAGTACCAAGTAGGAGATCTTGTGCTGAAAAGAATCCTCCCTCCTCATACAGACCACAGGGGCAAGTGGACTCCGAATTATGAAGGACCATTCGTAGTAAAGAAAGTTTTCTCGGGTGGAGCACTCATGCTCAGCACTATGGATGGTTAAGACTTCCCGTCCCTTGTGAATTCGGATGCAGTTAAAAAATACTTCGCATAAAAATGACCCGCTGGACATAAAAACATAATGTAAGTCCAGGCAAAAACAGGGCATCCCGGCAAGTCAAAAACAGAATAAAAGACTTGGGCAAAAATAAGGGAAATAAACAAAAATGTGTACACCCGCTGAGTTGAAAAGCCGCATTGGACAACTCAGGCAAAAATGGGTATCCCGATGGATTGAAAACCCGAAAGGGCGATCCATGCAAAATAAGGGAATAAGCGAACAACTGCACTCTGAATTCGTCGGTATCACTTACAACTTGGTGAGTTTCGAAAGGATCAAGCTTTTATCAGAATCAACTTTCTTCAGAAAGCAAGACGAGAAGAACGTCAAAAGTCATACGAGTCATAGCAAGAGGGAAAGCTCCTTGAAGCATCAACAACATTGCCAGCTTTTTGTTTCTCATCTTGTAACAATCTCCTCATTCCAGGGGATATGTTTCTTTGACTGTATCTTGCCAATTCAGGGCACATGAATTAATAAAATCAGATTTTTCAGTCATGTTTCGTCTTGTACATTTTTATTTGCAAAAAAATGTCTGATGTCTTAAGAAAAACTGATTGCATGAATACAGATGCTTACCTTTAAAAATAAAGAAAACAAAACACGTGCTTGCAGGGAATGTACTTACTCTCAGAAGTGTCTAACTCCTATGACGGAATCTGGTAAGGGATACCTCGGGATCACTTGTGCGTCTCATGTCTTTGCAGGATTGCAGGTATCCAAAGCGCAACATGGGGCAGGTAAGCTTCATCCCAGCAAGCTGGCAAATCAACACTCACTCCGTCTTAGCACCAAAAGTGCTTTCTCCCCAGCTGAGTTGCCACTTGTCACTTCTCCCAGCCGAGGTACCAATCATTCTTCCTCAGCCAAGTACAAAAGCCAGGGAACCACTTCCCCACAGAGTTTCAGCCTCTATCCAGAAGAGCAACGCACGAAGGGATCACAACAGAGTGACGAAAGCTTCTACAAACCCCAGCTGGGTCCCTCATTACCAGGATGGGTCTATTAGTGACCTATTCCCCCAAACAGATACATCTTGTTGGATCTACCAATGATCTCATCCCCAGCTGGGATGTCCATTTCAAGCAGATCAACCAGAGGTCTTCACAGCATCGGGATCCGAATCCCGGATTGGTATCCCTGCATAATCATGGCATTCGCATCATATTCACCCACAAAGCGTAGCATTCCGTCTAATACGGAGCATTACGGCAAAAATCAAACATATTGCATAATCATAAGCCATGTTTTTGAAACAAACACTTGTGAATAATAACAATCCGACAACATACAGAATACATCCCAGATTTCCCCAACAGAGAGCTAAAGCTAAAACAGTTGCCTCACATTCACAAACATCAGTACATACTCTTTGTGGCACCCGTCTGTGTCATATCCCCAGCAGAAAGCCAAAGACATCCTCTTTGCACTCACATGTACTTACATATATTCATTTCCTTGACATCCGTCCATGTCGTTTTCCCGGCACAGTAACATAAACACTTTGTACATCAGATATTTGTTTTTACTATACTCTCCTCCTTCTGACACTCGTCCGCGTCACTCTCCCCAGCAAGTTAAACACTCATCTATACATTAATCATACTTATACAGATACTCGTCCGTATCTTATATACACCATTTATATCCCCGCAGATTCGACACTCGTCCTTGTTCTTTGTTAACCAGTTGGTACTTGTCCGTATCATCATCTCAGAACATGCGTCAAGCGTTTGTTTCTACATGATACTCGTCCGTATCATAAAGTCTTAAGGATGCTCGTCCGCATCTTTAATCCATACACTGTGTCAAACACTTCTGTCTTCTTGAATATAGACACTCGTCTGTGTCTACTATTCCTCAGAAGAGTCCTTTCAAATTCAACACTTGTCCGTGTTCCTTGTTAACCAGTTGATACTCGTCCGTATCATCATCTCTGAACACGTGTCAGTATTTGTCTCTACCTGATACTCGTCCGTATCATAGTCTTAAGGATGCTCGTCCGCATCTTTAATCTATACACATCTAAACACTTATACCTCTTGTTTCTTGAATATAAAACACTCGTCCGTGTTCACTATTCCCCAGTAGATCGCCAACAAAGCAAGTTTTCTTTTCTATCTGACATTCGTCCTATGTCATGATAAATCCTGAGAGCAGCCGTACCCTGCTAGGTGGTCGTCCTCCACCTCTTGATGATCGTCCTTCATCATGCTCGTCCGATGGCCGTCCCCATCATTTTTTTCCTATCCGACATTCGTCCTATGTCATGATATTTAGCAGCCGTCCCCTGCTAGGTGATCATCCTTCACCCTTTTTGATGATCGTCCTTCATCATTTTATCCAATGGCCGTCCCCATTGTTGATTTTGGTTATCTGACATTCGTCCTATGTCATGGTAAACCTTGAGAGCAGCCGTCCCCTGCTAGGTGGTCGTCCCCCACCTCTTGATGGTCGTCCTCCATCATGCTCGTCCGATGGCCGTCCCCATCGTTGACCTTTTATCCGGTATTCGTCCTATGACCGCGATATTTTCGGCAGCCGTACCCTGCCAGGTGGTCGTCCTCCACCTTAGATGACCGTCCCTCATCTTATCCCCAAACAGAGCAGCCGTCCCCTACTAGGTGATCGTCCTTCACCTTTGATGACCGTACCTCATCATCTATTTATTTCATTTATTATTTAACCCGATGGCCGTCCCCGTCGTGGTCCCTTTTCTTTTTAGCCCGATGGCCGTCCCCATCGTTGGTTACTTTACTTTATGAACTTGATGGCCGTCCCCGTCATGTTTCATTAATCCCCAGAGAATCTTTCAGCTTTATCTTGATGGCCGTCCCCATCATAATTCTTTTTATCCCTAGCATGTCGGCCATCCCCGTCATTGCCTTATTCCCCGCACTTTTCCCAGCGTGTCGGCCGTCCCCGTCATTGCTCTTTACCCAGCAGTCGTCCCCTGCTCGAAGGTCGTCCTCCGTCGCCCATACTTTATAATATACTTTATTTTCTTTTACAATCTATATCCCTTTTCTTCTTCATTCTGTGAGTGCAAATTTTGGACTGTCTTTGGTATTCAACCACAAGTTATCTTGTTTGCCTGTTAAGCCGTCGCTTACATCCTGCACAGCTAACTCATGTTTGAATAGGGGCAGCTGTAAACACCCCAAATTTGCCCTCACTCATTCACACCATGGCTTGTGATCATTTCATATGCATAAACTCAATCATAGCATCTCATATCACATTTTTGATTCACTGCATAGATTCAAAGTCATCTGCACCTAGGGTTTGTGATCTGAGCAATCCAGGAGTTTCCTGAGCCACTCCAAAGGTCATCAATCACTTCAAAGGGGTTCATATGTGTTCAAGTATCATATTATATCCTCTCAAAGTCAAGAATGTCAAAGGATCACAAGAACTGAGAATGGCATGGAAGCAGAGCCAGGCTTGACTGCACAGTTGACCTAAAATTAGGGTTTTGGTTTCAGAGGCCATAACTCCAAATTTTTTGGTCATTCTTGTTTCTATTGGTCTTTATATGGTATAGGGAGTATGCATATCAATTTTCATGAAGAAATTCCATGGGGAAGTCATCTGATCAAGAGTTGACTTTTCAAGCAAGTCATAGCAAAATCAGGGCATCTGAGGCCCCTAATGACCCAACCAAAGGGTGTTCTTCATCATTTTGATTGTATATGATCTTTATTTGATCATAGAAGAGGTTGTAAGTTCACAAAATTGGAGAATTTCAAGTCTTTTGCAAAGTTGACTTTTTGGGCAAGTTTGACTTTTAATGAAAATGTCATTTTAGGCAACTTTTTCAACCCTTACTTTTTGATTCAAGAAATCTCCAAATGGAAAAACTTTGGTCATGAAAGTTGTAGAATAGATCTTTCCCTTTTCAAAAAGTACAAGAACATGACCTAATTCATTTTGAATCAAAAGTTATGGCTTGTCAAAGTTGGCTAAAATCACAAAATTTCAAGTCATGCACCAAAGAGGCAAAGTTGCAAATTCACTTCTCAAGGCCAATTAAGTCATCAAATGGACTTCTAATCCACACAACATGATCACACAACATTTAAAGTTCAGAATGCACCCAAGGAATCACATGTTTTATGGCCCATGGATCAAGTTTCTTTCATGAGAACCAAAGGCAAGGCAAGTTGCAAAACTCATGATAACTTCTCATCCACTTGCTGGCTAGTTGGCTGATCAATCCTAGGCCCTTCCTCACATCATGCTGCGCAGCACACCCTCCTTGTACTAGGCTAGCAAGTGGCCCATGCCTCTCTTACACAAAGTTGACATTTTTGCAAAAGCACCCATACCAATCAATAAAGCACACATCATGTCATCTGACCAATCCCAATTCTTTATACTAATCAAATGCAAGCCAAACATAACAAGGAGCAAGCCTGAAACACACCAGAACTCAGCATTCACAAAATCTCCCCAACTTGCATTTTCCTTCGAAACACTCTCCACAGGCCATAAACACACAAACAAACTTTACCAATCATCTCACCATGCTTCACTGAACACAAACCAACCCTCAAAACAGCCTGAAAGCCATTGAATCAGAAACACGATTTCCTCACTCCACTGAACAGAACTTGTTCAAACTTCCAAACCAGCCAAAATAAACTTGCTCCAAGCCTTTCAGAAGCACAAGGGAGGTCACAGGAGTGGTTTTGCACAAGAGAGGAGGTCAGAAAGTTCCAGACTGAAAAGCTTCAAACTCAGGTAGCTTCATGAACTTTTTTTTCCAGAAGCATGATTTTAAGTTCTTAATAGCTTCTATGCATTCCCCTGATCATGAATATGTGATTATTTTTGAAAATGGTTGAGAAACCAGGATGTATGCAATGTCTGAAACTTTTGCCCTAAAAAATGTTTTGCTTCGATTCAGTTGATTGATGAAAGATAAATGAGTTTTGAGCTAGGGTTTTGATTCAGGGGGATGTGGGGATGATTTCTGGGTTCCTAGTTTTCGTTTTAGTGAAGTTTTGAGGATTTTGGAAATTTTCAGGTGGGGTTCCCACCGGAGAAGACGACCGGAGGTCTTCTCCGGCCACCTGAAACTAATTAGGGCTAATCCCTGCGTTTAATGAAGTTTGAATTTGGTCCCTTGGATGTGTTGACTCGCGCGTGTTTGGACGCCCAGGATCACTCCATTTTGCCCTAATCCCAGTTGACTTTATTAATCTGGATTAATTAATTCATAAATCAGAAATTAGGAAGTTTGAATGTGGACCTTAGGATTGCGCGCGCAGTCAACAGCCCTCTCCCCAGTTTCAATCTGATCCGTCCAATGCGTTTACTTTCTTTTATTTTAATTTTAATTCATTTATTTTGTATTTCTTTTGTTCATTTATTTTAAAATAGCAAAACCATTTTAAAAATTCTGAAATTTTTTGTATAAACTTTTATTAATTTTCAGAAACCAAAAACATTTTTATTTTTATTTTTTGCATTTAAAAAAATATTTTTAAATATTTAAAAGTTTATTTCTAATTAATTAATGAGAATTAATTAATTAAAAATACTTTTAGGTATTTAAAAATCACCAAAAAATTCATGAAACATTTAAAACCATTTAGAAACATTGTCCAACCCTCAAACCAAATTTCTTTTTTGATCTTGATGCATTTTGATAATTTTCCATGGAATTAATTCATTTTTAAAGCATTATTTTGATCCAAACTCCAAAAAATCATTTCTGCCTAACCATTGAGAGTTGGACTCTGATTCTTTTTGCATTGTGTTTAGCATATCATGTAGTTTGTAAGATTAAATTGGCATGATTTGATCTTTCATTTTCCATTTGTTTGGCATTTTTCTTGTTAAGGTACCCTAAAACCCTAGAAAACTTAGGAAATTCATAACTTACATTAGGTTGAGAGTTGGAACTTCTCCTTTGGGCAGTGAGTTAGTATAGGTTTAGGGATCCTTTGAGTGCATTTTCAATTTTTTATATTGATGTTTGCTTCTGATTTTGGTTTTTGTTTGATGCTTTGATCATGAACCCTAATTTGGGCTTCCATATGCATCCATCTTGCATTTGCATTCATACCTTGACTTGCCATAGCATTTTGTGTATCCATTTGATTCATTTAACATCTTAAGACATATAGTAAGCATGTTTGATCATTGCATCTTGCATTTGCCATGTTGTATGCCATTTGCACTTCATAACTTTTCATGTATGTTCATGGTTCTAAACTTGTTTCATTTGCATCCATAAGTTTGTATGATCATCCCCATACTTTGTTTCATGTTTGCATCATCTCATAGCATCATTATCATCTCATATATGCTTCTGGTTTTGATTTGCATCATGCCATTTCATCTCATTTTGCATTGCATTGCATTCCTTTCATTAACTTTTCAGGTGGTAAGTAACTTTGAGAAGTGAATTTGCCTTCACTTCTCACATTTTCTTTTCATCTCTCTTATGCATCCATGCTGCATTTTGTTATGTGTTCGAGATTGAGCTTGCTCATTCTTTTTCTTCTTACTTTCTTTCCTCAAGTGACTTGTCTTCTTGAATGAAGCAAGTTACTTTGCTTCTCCTGATCCTTTCACCTGCTTCCTGGTGGTTCCATTGAAGATCTCTTTCTTAAACCTCACAAACCTTAGGAACAACCAAGCATGACAATGATTAGGGTTTTGATTAGTCCCCCCACTTAGTTTTACCTTTGTGTCTCATTGAGTCTTCTCTTCTCACCTCATAATCAAGGACTAAACCCTAAAGGCTTTGAGGCTTTGTGATTAAGCTTATGCCTGCATCCTTCTATTGGGATGGAGTGTATAACTTTAATCCTAAGTGTTAAATCCTTAATGTGTTTAAATCCCTTAATCAATTCACTTAATAATCATCAAGACATCAAGCTTGTAACTTGGGCCTTGCATTAGGGTTCTAATTCTTCCTTAACTGGTTAAGAAGGACTAACCCTAGTGTTAATGGACAAGTCCCCCTCAAGTTGTCTTACAAACCCTAAAAATCACTTCATCGTCATACCATTAACTAAAATCCACTTAATAAGGGTTTTGTTTTGTCATGGGTTTAATCCCTAATCATGGATTAAGTTGAGGAGCTTTCCTCAGCTTAAACATTCTCATCTATTATCCTTCTATTAGGATGGTGTAATGAGTCTGTTTAATCCCTGATTATGGCTTAATCTCATTACTTAACACTAAACAAAAACACCAAAAACATTTAAATAATCACAAGTAGGTTAATGATCTTAATCCTGCATCAAAGGTGATTAAGTGTGAGAATCTGACTTCACACTTAAGGTATTCTCATTACCCCTAATCAGAGGGAAGATGTGATGAGTTTACTAAATCCATTGGTTTAGACTTAAGCTCATTAACTTATGACAAACTTCCAAAAGCAATAAAAGACTGAAAACTCAAAAACAAACAATAATCGTCTCCTCTGGGATTCTTTTCTCATCTCATTCACTCACAAACGAGAACTTGCTTCTTCCGTCTAATGCAAGACAGTCTGCACCTGAGCCAGACAGGTCATACACTTGAGCATAGACAGGTAAGTAGTTCACAAGTCAATTCATCTTTCAGTCTCTTTGGGTCGAACTACGGTGTTATGACTTCCTCATTGCACGAGAGGATACGTAGGCATAACTTAACGGTTATCGAACAAAAGTCTTTGTATATTCCCCCTCTTTCCAGCTTTATTCTTTTAGCCTCATGATCTTGAGCATCTTATTCCTTTTCTTACACTGACACCTCATTTATACATTTCACTTCTCTTACACTGACACATGTACATCCTTTTCCAGCTATTTTATACACAGATTGCACTGACCCTACCCCTTTAAAACACAAATCTTTTAAGCGTGGATCCCGTCGAGTACGGCGGACAATCTGGGTGCTAATACCTTCCCAGGTTGTAACCAACCCCCTTTCTCAGTCTCTCTGATTCGTAACCGTCTTATCCATCTTTTCTTAGGTTTATGCAGCATTACCTTTCCTTCGGGATAAAAATGCCTAGCTGGCGACTCTTTTCATTCCTGTGAGTTCACTCCTGTGTGTTCTCACACCCTCCCTTCACCGACCGTTCGCGTCTGTACCCCATTTGACCCGGCTTCATTTGGTGGGAGCGACAGGGGTAAGGATTCCCCACAAGTTTAAACCTCCGTGCTTCGAGAAGTACAACAGAACTTCCTGTCCCCGAACCCATTTACAATCCTTTCTGGGGAGGCTGAAGGCATATACCATGGACGAAAAGCTATGGGTGTTTTATTTTGAAGATAGCTTAACAGGAGCTTCAAGGGAATGGTACTCTCATTTGACCAGAGCAACCATCAGATGCTGGAAAGACCTAGCTAAGGCCTTCATTAGACAATACCAGTACAACTTGGATATGGCTCCCAACAGGACCCTCCTGATGGGAATGTCCCAGTCATCCAGAGAAAGCTTCCGGGAGTACGCCCAGAGGTGGAGACAGCTTGCTGCTGCTGTCCAACCACCCATGTCGGAAAGGGAGATGGCCGACATGTTTATGAACACCCTCCAAGGGACATACATTGATAGGATATCTGATTTTTCTTCCACCAGCTTCGCGGATGTAGTCATAGCTGGAGAAAGAATCGAGAGCCTTCTAAAGATGGGTAAGATTTCCGACAACAGTGCAAGCTCGTCCAGCAACCCAAGAAAGCCTTTTGTAGGTCCAAGAAGAACTGGTGAGACTAATGCTATCCATGCCAGCAGGGGCAGACCCCAGTATGTTCATAGGTCAGTGGCAGCTGTCACCATTCCCGCTCCAATTCATCCACAACCAGCATATCAACCACAACAACAACCCCACTACCAGCTGTCGCTCCCGACAAATGAAACGGGGTTCATATGAAGGTACAGACGCGAACGGTCGGCGAAAGGGACAATGAGAACACACAGCCGTGAACTCACTGGAGAATGAATAGAGTCGCCAGCTAGGCATTTTTATCCCGGAGGAAAGGTAATGCTGCATAAACCTAGAAAGAGATGGATAAGACGGTTTGCGAACCAGAGAGACTGAGAAAGGGGGTTGGTTACAACCTGGGAAGGTATTAGCACCCAGATTGTCCGCCGTACTCGACGGGATCCACGCTTAAAAGATTTGTGTTTTAAAGGGGTAGTGTCGGTGCAATCTGTGTATAAAATAGCTGGAAAAGATGTACAGGTGTCAGTGTAAAGTGTATAAGTGATGTGAAGTATGAAAGTGTCAGTGTAAGAAAGGAGTGAAATGCTCAAGATCATGAGGCTAAAAGAAAGATGCTGGAAGAGGGAGAATATACAGAGACTTTTGTTCGATAACTGTTAAGTTATGCCTACGTATCCTCTCGTGCAATGAGGAAGTCAGAACACCGTAGTTCGACCCAAAGAGACTGAAAGGTGAATTGACTTGTGAACTGCTTACTTGTCTATGCTCAAGTGTAGGACCTGTCTGGCTCAGGTGCAAACTGTCTTGCATTAGACGGAAGAAGCGAGCTCTCGTTTGTGAGTGAATGGGATGAGAAAAGAATCCCGAAGGAGACGGTTATTGTTTGTTTTTGAGTTTTCAGTCTTTTATTGCTTTTGAATTTTGTCATAAGTTAATGAGCTTAAGCCTAAACCAATGGGTTAGTAAACTCATCACATCTTCCCTCTGATTAGGGGTAATGAGAATTACCTTAAGTGTGAAGTCAGATTCTCACACTTAATCACCTTTGGTATAGGATTAAGATCATTAACCTACTTGTGATTATTTAGATGTTTTTGGTGTTTTTGTTTAGTGTTAAGTAACGAGGTTAAGCCATAATCAGGGATTAAACAGACTCATTACACCATCCTAATAGAAGGATGATAGATGAGAATGTTTAAGCTGAGGAAAGCTCCTCAACTTAATCCATGATTAGGGATTAAACCCATGACAAAACAAGCCTTTGATTAAGTGGATTTTAATTAGTGGTATGATGATGAAGTGATTTTTATGATTTGTAAGACAACTTGAGGGGGACTTGTCCATTAACACTAGGGTTAGTCCTTCTTAACCACTTAAGGAAGAATTAGAACCCTAATGCAAGGCCCAAGTTACAAGTGTGATGTCTTGATGATTATTAAGTGAATTGATTAAGAGATTTAAACACATTAAGGGTTCAAGACTTAGGATTAAAGTTATACACTCCATCCTAAGAGAAGGATGCAGGCATAAGCTTAATCACAAAGTCTTAAAGCCTTTAGGGTTTAGTCCCTGATTATGAGATGAGAAGAGAAGACTCAAGAGAGACACAAAGGTAAAGACTATGGGGGAGACTAATCAAAACCCTAATTCATTGTCATGCTTGGTTGATCCTAAGGTTTGTGAGGTTTGCAAGAAGAATCTTCAAAGGAGCCACTAGGAGGCAGATGAACAGGATCAAGAGAAGCAAGGCAACTTGCTTCATTCAAGAAGTCAAGTCACTTGAAGAAAGAAAGTGGGAGGAAGAAGAATGAGCAAGCTCAATTTCAAACACAAGTAGAAATGCAGCAATGGATGCAAGAGAGATGAAAAGAAAAATTATGAGAAGTGAAGGCAAATTCACTTCTCAAGTTTACTTACCACCTGAAATGTTAGGAAGAAATGCAATGCAATGCAAGATGAGATGAAATGACATGATGCTAAACAAAACCAGAAGCATGTTGATGATGATTATGATGTTATGAGGTGCTGCACACATTAGGCAAGACATGGAGATGCTCATACAAGATTATGAATGCAAATGATGCAAGCTAAGGAGCATGAACAAGCATGGAAAGTTATGAAGCATACAAGACAAATGACATGGCAAATGTGCAATGCAATGATCAAACATGTTTTCTATATGTCTTAAGATGTCAAATGAATCACAATAATGCACAAAATGCAAAGACAAGTCATGTTATGCAAGAGAATGCAAGAAGGATGCAAAAGAAAGCCCAAATTAGGGTTCATGGATCAAACATCAAACAAAAACCCAAAACAGAAGCAAACCCTAAGATAAAAAATGGAAAATGGTACCCAAAGAAGCCCTAAACCTATAATGAGCCACTGCCCAAAGGGGAACTCTCAACTCTTAACCAATCCCAAGATATGATTTTTCTAAGTTATTAGGGTTTTTTAGGGTTCTTAACAAAAGAAATGCCAAACAAATAGAAAATGCAAGATCAAATCATGGCCATTTTACCCTAGAAACTACATGCCAAACACAAAACAATGCAAGAAGAATCAATGTCTCAACCTTCTCCAATAGGCAGAAATGAATTTTTAAACTTATGATCAAATTAATGCATAAAAAATGATTTAATTCAATGAAAAATTCTCAAAATGCATCAAGATCAAAAAAGAAATTTGGTTTGAAGGTTGGACAATGTTTCTAAATGTCTTAGAACATCTCATGAATTTTTTTGTAGTTTTTAAATACCTAAAAGTATTTTTAATCAATTAATTCCCATTAACCAATTAAAAATAATCTTTTAAATATTTAAAAATACTTTTTTAATGATAAAAAATAAAATAAAAATATTTTTGGGTCTTAAAAATTAATAAAACTTTAAGGAAAAAGTTTCATAATTTTTAAGAATTTTTTGCTATTTTTAAATAATTATACAAGTTAATTGAAATAAAATGAATTAAAAAACAAATAAAAGTGAAAGTAAGCTAGATGGAGGGCCAGGATGGAGCCTGAGTTTAAATGTGTTGACTGGCGCGTGAATGGAGGGTGGGGATGCAATCTGACCAGATTAAGTTAATTACAAATTAATTAAAATTAATTAAGTGGATTAGGGCAAATGAAATGATCCTGACCATTCACTGGCGCGCGGGAAACAAAATCTAAGGGCCCAGGTTTGAAGTTGCTAATTAATGATGCTTAAGCCCTAATCACTCTCAGGCTGCCGGAGAAGACTTCCGGTCGTCTTCTCCGGCCAGCTCTCTCCCTGAAAAATCCCCAAACCCCTCAAATCGTATCAAAAATGAAAACTAAGAACATAGAAATGATCTCCATCCTCTCACGAATCAAACCCCTCTCTCAAAACACATTTCTTCTTCCTAAACAAGCTGAATTGAAAGAAATAAAAACTAGGGCACGCAAGCTTCAGAGACAAATTAAATACTCAAATCAAAGCCATTTCAAAAACTAAGAACATCAGGATGACCAGTGAATCACGTAGAACAAGTTTGTAACAAGAAAAATGATTTCTGGAAAAATGTATTTCAAGCTACCTGAGATTTGGAGCTTTCAACCTGAGAACTTTCTGGCCACCTCTCCTTGTGCAATCCACTCCTTAGGACCTCTGGATGATGTCTGAATGCCTTAGAACAATTTATGTAGGCTGGTTGATGAGCTTCGACAGTTTCTGCTTCACCTCAGTCAAGAATGGCTATGGAGTTTCTGGTGGTTTCAGGCCATCGTGAATGGTTGTTTGAGGTCCAAATGATATGTGGAGAAGGTCTGCAAGGTTTGTTTGGCTGTTTGTGAGCTAGGGTGAGAGTTTCGAATGAAACTGCAAAATGAGGTGAGAAATGGCAGTGGGATGCTTTGGCTGTTTCAGGCTTGTGCTCTTGGTGGTTTCTACTCAGTGATACATGGTGAGTTGAATGGAGAAAATGGTTTGAGTGTTTTGTGGCTGTGGAGGCAGATTCGAAGACAAATGCAATGTGGTGTGTTTTTGTGAATGTGAATGTTGTAGAGTGTTTCAACCTGGCTTGGTCTTATGTTTTGCTTGCTAAAGGATACAATAAACAAATGCAAGTGGCCAGAGGATGTGACATGGCCTGTGGTGATTGGGATGTTTGCTTTTGCAAAAAGGTCAACTTTTGTGTAAGGCAAGTATGGCTTGACTCTAGGCAAGTACAATGAGCATGGGCTGCGCAGCATGATGAGTGTGTGAGGCTAGCTTGATTCAAGGACCAATGCAGCAAGTTGGTGAAGAGAAATGAGTGGTTTTGCAACTTGTTACTTTATGGTTCACATGTGAAAGATCTTGTTCCAAAAGCCATGAAACATGAGCAATGCCTAGTTCATTCTGAATTTTAGGACTTACATGATGTTTATGTGCTGGTTTGTAGTGAATTAGAAGTCACATAATGCATTGGTTCATGACTTTGCAAAATTTCCATTTGAAGCATGCCTTGAAAATCAATGATTTTGGCCAACTTTGCCACACCATAACTTTTGATCCAAGAAGAGTTTGATCATGTTATTGTACTTTTTGAAAAGGGAAAGATGAGATCTACAACTTTCATGACCAAAGTTTTTCCATTTGAAGCTTTTTTGGATCATGAATTAAAGCTTGAAAAATGACTTAAAATGATGCATTCTTGAAAAAGTCAACTATGCCCAAAAAGTCAACATTTGCAAAAACCCTAAATTCTTGATTTCTATGAACTTCAACCTTCTTCCATGATCAAATAATGATCATATACACTCAAAATGATGAAGATCACCCCTTGGTTGGGTCATTGGGGGCCCCAGATGCCCTGATTTTGCACTGACTTGTCTGAAAAGTTAACTCTTGATCAGATGACTTCCCCATGGAATTTCTTCATGAAAATTGATATGCATACTCCCTATACCATATAAAGAGTAATGGAAACAAGAATGACCAAAAATTTTGGAGTTATGGCCTCTGAAACCAAAACCCTAATTTTCAGTCAACTGTGTAGTTTAACCTGGCTCTGCATCCACTCAAACCCTAGTTCTTGTGATTCCTATGCATTTTTGACTTTGAAGAGATGGAATATGACATATGAACACACATGGACCCCTTTGAGTTGATTGGTGGCCTTTGGAATGGCTCAAGATGCTTTGGGATTGCTCAGGTCACAAACCCTAGGTGCAGATGCCTTAGAAACTATCCAGTGAACCAAAATGAGATATGAGATGATATGATTGTGTTTATGCATATGAAATGATCACAAGCCATGGTGTGAATGGGTGAGGGCAAATTTGGGGTGTTTACAGCTGCCCCTATTCAAACATGAGTTAGCTGTGCAGGTTGTAAGCAACGGCTTAACAGGCCAAACAAGATAACTTGTGGTTGAATACCAAAGACAGTCCAAAATTTGCACTCACAGAATGAAGAAGAAAAGGGATATAGATTGTAAAAGAAAATAAAGTATATTGTAAAGTGTGGGCGACGGAGGACGACCGTCGAGCAGAGAACGACTGCTGGGTAAGTAGCAATGACGGGGACGGCCGACATGCTGGGGAAAGTGAGTAAAGCGATGACGGGGACGGCCGACATGCTGGGGATAAAAAGTAAAGCTAAGACGGGGACGGCCGACTAGCTGGCAAAAGGTAAGATATCATGATGGGGACGACCATCAAGTAAAGCTGCAAGACTCTCTGGGGATTAATGAAACATGACGGGGACGACCATCAAGTTCAAAAAGGTAAAGTAACCAACGATGGGGACGGCCATCGGGCTAAAAAGAAAAAGGGACCACAACGGGGACGGCCATCAGGTTAAATAATAAATGAAATAAACAGATGATGGGGTACGGCCATCAAAGGTGAAGGACGATCACCTAGCAGGGGACGGCTGCTCTGTTGGGGATAAAGGAAAAAAATGATGGGGACGACCATCAAAGGTGGAGGACGACCACCTGGCAGGGTACGGCTGCCGAAAATATCACGACACAGGACGAATGCCGGATAGAAAAGGTCAACGATGGGGACGGCCATCGGACGAGCATGATGGAGGACGACCATCAAGAAGTGGAGGACGACCACTCAGCGGGGCACGGCTGCTCTCAAGGTTTGTCATGACACAGGACGAGTGTCAGATAACCAAAAATCAACAATGGGGACGGCCATTGGATAAAAATGATGAAGGACGATCATCAAGAGGTGGAGGACGACCACCTAGCAGGGGACGGCTGCTAAAAATCAACGATGGGGACGGCCATCGGATGAGCATGACGGAGGACGACCATCAAGAAGTGGAGGACGACCACTCAGCAGGGTACGGCTGCTCTCAAGGTTATCATAACACGGGACGAGTGTTAGATAGAAAAGAAAATTTGTTGGCGATCTACTGGGGATATAGTAAACACGGACGAGTGTTTACAACCAAGAAACAAAAGGTATAAGTGTTTGGTATTGTGTATAGATTAAAGATGCGGACGAGCATCCTTAAGACTATGATACGGACGAGTATCATGTAGAAACAAACTGACACATGTTCAGAGATGATGATACGGACGAGTATCAACTGGTTAACAAAGAACACGGACGAGTGTTGCATCTGAAAGGACTCTTCTGGGGAATAGTAGGCACAGACGAGTATCTATATTCAAGAAGACATAAGTGTTTGACACGGTGTATGGATTAAAGATGCGGACGAGCATCCTTAAGACTATGATACGGACGAGTATCATGTAGAAACAAACACTAGACGCAATGTTCTGAGATGATGGTACGGACGAGTACCAACTGGTTAACAAAGAACAAGGACTACTGTCGAATCTGCGGGGATATGAGTGATGATGTATACAAGATACGGACGAGTATCTGTATAAGTGTACCAATGAGTGGTGAGTATATATAATGTATAGATGAGTGTTTATCTGCTGGGGAGAGTGACACGGACGAGTGTCAAGAGAGAAAAGTATAATATTAACAAGTATACGGGTTGTAAAAGTGTAAGCGAACATGCTGGGGATATGACACGGACGGGTGCCAAGAAAATGTATATAAGTATATGTGAGTGCAAAGAGGAAGTCTTTGGCTTTCTGCTGGTGACGTGACATGGACGGGTGTCCAATGGTGTACATACTGGTGTTTATGATTTGTGAGGCAACTGCTTTTGCCGGGACCCTGGTGGGGATTTTTCTGTATGTATTCTGTATGCCGATAGGTTGTCATTATTCACAAGTGTTCAATTCACAACATGACTTATGATTATGCTATGCATTTGATTTTTGCCGTAATGCTCCGTATTAGACGGAATGCTACGCTCTGAGGGGACAGTATGATGCGAATGCTATGATTATGCAAAGAGGCACCGATCCGGGATTCGGATCCCGTTGCGAAGATCTCTGGATGATCTGTTTGAAGTGAACATCCCAGCTGGGGATAAGATCATTGGTAGATCCGATGGTGTATCTGTTTGGGGATGTAGGTCACTGATTGACATATCCTTATAATACGGGACCCAGCTGGGGTTTGTAGAAGCTTTCTGTACTCTGTTGTGACTTCTTCGCGCGTTGCTCTTCTGAATAGAGGCTGGGGAAGGTTGTTGGTCACTCAGCTGGGGAGAGCAAAGAGAGGCAACTCGGCTGGGGAGAAAACATCTTGAGTGTTAAGCCCGTTTATTGATTTGCCAGCTTGCTGGACTGTAGCTTATATGCCCCAAGTCGCGTTCTGGATACCTGCAATCCTGCAAAGATAAGGAAACGCGCAAATGGTCCCGAGGTATCCCTTACTGGATTCCGTCATAGGAGATAAGTACTTTCGAGAGTAAGTATATTCCCTGTAAGCATGTGCTTTTATTTTTAGAGAAAGGCATCTGTACTTATGCAATTGTATTTTTAGAGATATCAGACAATTCTTTGCAAAACATAAATGTAAAAACGAAACATGACCGAAAATCTGATTTTATTAATTCATGTGCCCTGAATTGGCAAGATACAGTCAAAGAAACATATCTCCTGAAATGAGGAGATTGTTACAAATTGAGAAATAAAGTGCTGGCGATGCTGACGACGCTTTCAAGGAGCTTCCTCTTCTGCTATGACTCGTATGACAATGACGTTCTTCTCGTCTTGCTTTCTGGAGAGAGTTGATTCTGATTGAAGCTTGATCCTTTGGAGCTTACCAAGTTGTAGGTGATACAGACGAATTCAGAATGCAGTTGTTCGCTTATTCCCTTATTTTGCATGGATCGCCCTTTCGGGTTTTCAATCCATCGGGATACCCATTTTTGCCTGAGTTGTCCAATGCGGCTTTTCAACTCAGCGGGTGTACATTTTTTGTTTATTTCCCTTATTTTTGCCCGAGTCTTTTATTCTGTTTTTGACTCGCCGGGATGCCCTATTTTTGCCTGGACTCACGTTCTGTTTTTATGTCCAGCGGGTCATTTTATGCGAAGTATTTTTTAACTGCATCTGAATTCACAGGGGATGGGAAATCTTCACCATCCATGGTGCTGAGCATCAGTGCTCCACCGGAGAAAACTTTCTTTACAACAAATGGTCCTTCATAATTTGGAGTCCATTTGCCCCTGTGGTCTGTGTGAGGAGGAAGGATTCTTTTCAACACAAGATCCCCTACTTGGTACTCTCGGTGCCTGACTTTCTGATCGAAGGCCCTCTTCATTCTCTTCTGATATAACTGCCCGTGACAGATTGCAGCCAATCTCTTTTCTTCGATCAGACTCAGTTGTTCGTATCGGGACCGAACCCATTCTGCTTCACTCAGTTTAACATCCATTAGTACCCGTAGAGAGGGCAATTCAACTTCAACAGGTAGGACTGCCTCCATACCATACACAAGTTGATACGGTGTTGCCCCAGTGGATGTTCTGATTGATGTGCGGTACCCATGCAAGGCAAACGGTAGCATTTCATGCCAGTCTTTGTATGTGATTACCATCTTCTGCACAATCTTCTTAATATTCTTATTCGCTGCCTCAACAGCGCCATTCATCTTTGGCCTGTAAGGAGAAGAATTGTGATGTTGGATCTTGAAGTCCCGGCACAGCTCTGCCATCATTTTGTTGTTTAAGTTGGAACCATTATCAGTAATGATTCGCTCGGGAACTCCATACCGACAGATGATATCTCTCTTCAGGAATCGGGCTACCACTTGCCTTGTAACATTTGCATATGAGGCTGCTTCAACCCACTTGGTGAAATAGTCGATGGCGACCAGGATGAATCTGTGGCCGTTCGAAGCAGTTGGCTCAATCTTGCCGATCATATCAATGCCCCACATAGCAAAGGGCCATGGTGAAGACATGATGTTCAAAGGGTTGGGAGGCACATGCACCTTATCTGCGTAGATCTGGCATTTATGACATTTTCTGGCGTAAGCACAACAGTCTGCATCCATTGTGATCCAGTAATAGCCTGATCTTAGCAATTTCTTAGCCATGGCATGCCCTCCTGCATGGGTACCAAAAGATCCTTCGTGCACTTCATGCATCAACAAATCTGCTTCCGTCTTGTCAACACATCTGAGTAGTACCATATCAAAGTTCCTTTTGTATAAAGACCCATCAGTGTTCAGAAAGAAACTTCCAGCAAGCCTTCTCAAAGTCTTCTTATCATTGGAAGATGCCCCAGGTGGGTATGTTTGATCCTCCAAGAAGCACTTAATGTCATGGAACCAAGGCTTATCATCTTTGACAACTTCCGCTGCAAATACATATGCTGGTCTATCGAGTCTTGATACTGAAATCTGAGGTACAAAGTTAGCAGCTTGAACTTTGATCATAGATGAAATGGTAGCAAGAGCATCTGCAAACTGATTCTCGTCCCGAGGGATATACTCAAGCTTGACTGTTGTGAAGAAAGTCAATAACCTCCTTGTATAATCCCTGTAAGGTATCAGATGATCTTGGTGGGTGTACCATTTTCCGTTGGTTTGATTGACTACCAAAGCTGAATCTCCGAATACGGTCAATGTCTTGATCCTGAGGCCAATGGCTTCCTCAAGACCCAAAATGCAAGCTTCGTATTCAGCTTCGTTGTTAGTGCAGTTGAAAGTGAGTTTTGCCGAGAAAGGCATGTGAACTCCTTTAGGTGTAATGAGTACTGCACCAACACCGCGACCATTCATGTTAACAGCCCCATCAAACATCATAGTCCATTCTTCCTCCGGGTCAGGCCCTTCAGTGTGAATAGGCTCTTCGTGATCTTTTGCTTTAATGAACATGATGTCCTCATCGAGGAAGTCAAACCTCATAGGCTGGTAGTCATCAATGGGTTGCTCAGCAAGATATTCAGATAGTACACTGCCCTTGATGGCTTTCTGAGATGTGTACTGTATGTCGTATTCTGTGAGAATCATCTGCCATCTTGCAACCCGTCCGGTAAGAGCTGGCTTCTCGAAAATGTACTTAACTGGATCCATTTTTGAGATTAATAAGGTAGTGTGGGTCAACATATACTGTCTCAATCGGCGAGCAGCCCACGCTAAAGCACAGCAAGTTTTCTCGAGCAATGAATAACGTTGTTCACAGTCGGTAAACTTTTTGCTTAGGTAGTATATTGCATACTCTTTTCGACCAGACTCGTCATGCTGGCCCAGCACACACCCCATTGACTCTTCTAACACTGTCAAGTACATTATCAGAGGTCTTCCCTCAACTGGAGGCATGAGGACTGGAGGTTCTTGTAGATATTCTTTGATCTTGTCAAAAGCCTTCTGGCAATCTTCGTTCCAACTGACCGTCTGTTCTTTTCTTAACAGCTTGAACAAGGGTTCACAGGTCGCTGTAAGGTGAGATATGAACCGTGAGATATAGTTCAATCGACCTAGAAACCCTCGAACTTCTTTTTCAGTTTTCGGTGCAGGCATCTCTTGAATGGCTTTGACTTTATCAGGGTCCACTTCAATCCCTTTCTCGCTTACAATAAAGCCCAGCAGCTTACCGGATCGCACCCCGAACGTACATTTGTTGGGGTTCAGCTTCAATTGGTACTTCCTCAGACGCTTGAACAACTTCAGCAGATTCACCAGGTGATCTTCCTCTGTAAGGGACTTGGCGATCATATCATCCACATAACATTCTATTTCCTTGTGGATCATATCGTGGAACAATGTCACCATAGCCCGTTGATATGTGGCACCAGCATTCTTCAGTCCGAATGGCATCACTTTGTAACAGAACGTGCCCCAAGGTGTAATGAATGTTGTCTTCTCCATGTCTTCAGGTGCCATCTTGATCTGATTGTATCCTGAAAATCCGTCCATGAAGGAGAATACCGAGAACTGAGCCGTGTTATCAACCAATACGTCAATGTGAGGTAATGGGAAGTCATCTTTCGGGCTGGCTCTGTTCAGATCCCGGTAGTCAACACACATTCTTACTTTGCCGTCTTTCTTAGGCACAGGTACTATGTTAGCAACCCACGGCGGATAGCTAGTTACAGCAAGGAACCCGGCGTCCCATTGCTTTTGTACCTCTTCCTTGATTTTCATAGCCATGTCTGGGCGAGTTCGGCGCAGCTTCTGTTTGACTGGTGGGCATTCTTCCCTCAAAGGCAACTTGTGCACAACTATATCGGTATCCAACCCTGGCATATCTTGATACGACCAAGCAAACACATCGACATACTCTTGAAGCAGATCTATCAGTTGTCTCTTTACTGAGTCTTGCAGGCAGGCCCCGATTTTAACCTCTTTCACGTCTTCCTCTGTACCAAGATTAATCGCCTCAACCTCCTCCTGGTGAGGAGTAATAGCCTTTTCCTCTTGTCTCAACAACCTGGCTAGCTCTTCAGGAAGCTCATATTCTTCATCAGCCCCTTCATCAGCTTGATTGATCGGATTGTCAAAGTCATACGATGTCATAGCCGTGCTGTTGTCGGTGCTGTCTGGAAGGCACACTCTGCAAGGGTTAAGTTGTTCATTTTAGTGATTGATTTTAATCTTGCTTTAGAAAAAAGTGAAAAGAAGTTATCATTTTGAAAACACCGCCATTTATTTTTGTACAAAAAGAAAAATGGAAAAACAGTGAGCAGAAAGGAAAAAAGACTCGTTTGCAAAAAGATGTCTGATATTTCATTAATTTAATCTTGTTTGCACAAAAGTACAGATGGCCCTGATCACAAAATGAGTCTTGTCATCTTGGGCAAGATGCAAGACTTTGATGCATGCTAATAAAAATACAGGAAATAATAATTACTCTGCATGAGTAACTCTTATAATTTCCTGGGAAGACCAGTTCGAGACACTGCTCCCCGGGATCTTTGGACGAATCCAATTCTCCAGATTGCGCTCCTCTTCCAGCTCGTCTTCCAGACAGTTGATAGCATCGGGGGTAAGCATCCCCCCACTGACAAAACCCGGCTCTGCAGCAGTCTTTGCTTGATGTTGAGTTGGTCTGTAACCCAACCCAAATTTGTCCTTCTTCTCCTCCACAGCTAAGACCTTGCCCCAGCCTGGGGCAGTTCCTTCCTCAACAACCTTCCGGGCTTGTTGGTAAGATGACATGGAGATACCTGACACAGAAGATGCTTCATTGACATTCAAGGCTTCAAAACCTTGGCTCATTGTTTCATGGATCTCCCCATCCATCTCAATGTATTTGTAAGTAGCCAGATGGCTAACAAAGATATCCTCTTCCCCGCAGATTGTGACAACTTGACCTTCCCACTCAAATTTTAACTTTTGGTGAAGGGTAGACGTTATTGCGCCGGCGGCGTGAATCCAGGGTCTACCCAACAAACAGCTGTAGGCGGGCTGAATGTCCATCACATAAAAGATAGTTTTAAAGGTCTGCGGGCCAATTGTCACGGGCAGCTCAATCTCTCCCAGAACCAATCTCTTCGAACCATCAAAGGCTCTCACCACCAGGTTGCTGGGTCTCAATGCCAATCCATCATATTCTAACTTCACCAGAGCCTTCTTTGGTAAGACATTCAAGGAAGAACCTGTGTCCACCAGCACATGAGAAAGGACAGCTCCTTTGCATTCCATGGTTATGTGCAAGGCTTTGTTGTGGTTGCGGCCATCCACTGTCAGGTCAGAATTGGTAAACCCTAGCCCATTGCTAGCAGTAACATTTCCAACCACGGTTTCCAATTGGTTGACAGTAATCTCCTCAGGCACGTAAGCTGCGTGCAAGACTTTAAGTAGTGCATTCCGATGGGCCTCGGAGCACATAAGCAGTGAGAGGATAGAGATTTTGGATGGCGTCTGGTGAAGCTGATCCACAACTTTATAATCACTCTTTTTGATGATTCGCATAAACTCATCAACTTCCTGATCGAACGGAGTCTTCAGGGTTTCTTTGGCAGCTGGATCTTCCTGCACCGGGCCTTTTCCTTTTGCCTTGGCAGCAGCTTCTGCTTCGGCAGTAGGTCTTTGGACTTGTGAAGCAAAGAGACGTCCGCTTCGAGTGAAGCCTCCGCCTCCCCCCACATTATCTACTTGTGGTGCAGGTGCTGATGTTTCAAGAGTGATTCTTTTTCCTTCACAATACACGTCAGAGCCATAGTGCCAAGGGATGGCCCTGTTGCTTTCATATGGTACTGGTCCAGGCACCGTGACAGTGACTGGACTGATTGCTGCTGCTGAAGGGACTGTTATTGTTTGTGGATCATAAAAGATTGTAACTGGTGCTCTGGCGGGAGCAACACCTTCTGAATGGTAGGCGGAATTATTTTCAGGATCATAGAATATGGTAACAGTAGAGACATCTTCATGATTGATTGCTGGTGTTGTAGGAGGTATTGTTGGAAGGACTGTTGTTGAAGCTGAAGTTGTAGCAGGAGGAACTGTTGGTAACTGATCATTTGGGAGAACAGATGAAGTACTTGTTGATGTTGCTGAGGAATTGTCGGGAACAATAGTTGCTGCGGTTGTAGGAGGTTCTGGAACCGTTGCTGATGAAGTTGTTGGGTTTGTCGGGAATGATGTAGTGATCTGTAGCAGGCCACTCTGAATAAGGCTGTCAATGCCATTCCTCAGGTCCTCACACCCATTCCATGAAATATTACAATAGGGACACCCTAGTTCACACCCCGGAAATATTTGGTTCTCACGGAGTTGAGCTTTGATTTCCACCAATGGTGTCCGGATCTGATCCACACTAGTTATTAAATAAGACGGTCTGTCTTCTTCAATAGTGTTAATTCGGGGACCACCATGGTTTGGCATAGGGTTTTTATTGACATTGGGCAGCGGTGCAAAATTCAGAGCCTTGGAGTCTACCAAGTCTTGTACCTTCATATGCAGAGCCCTGCATTTTTCTGTACTGTGACCAGGTGCGTTGGAATGAAAAGCACACCTAGCATTGGAGTCATAGTTCCTTGGTAGACTGTTGGGATCCGGAGGTGCCAACGTTCTTAGCTCAACCAGGTTGAGTTTCAGAAGCTGTGGCAGCAAGGCAGCATACGGCATTGGGATCGGGTCGATCACTCGGTTAGCTTGGGATGGCCTTTGTTGGAATGGCCTCTGTTGATTGTTATTGTTGGTGTTGTTGTTGTTGAAGTTCCTTGGAGGATACTGATTCTGATGATACTGAGGTTGCTGTTGGAAGTTTTGTTGCGGAGGTTGATAGACTGGCTGAGGATGAGCTGGAGCAGGGATAGTGACTGTTGCTATCGACCTTTGAACATACTGGGGCCTACCCCTGTTGGTGTGAACGGCATTGGTCTCGCCAGTTCTTCTCGGGCCTGCAAAAGGCTTTCTTGTACCACTGGACGAACTGGCACCATTATCAGAGATCTTACCCATTTTTAACAGGCTTTCAATTCTCTCCCCAGCTATAACAACATCTGCGAAGCTAGTGGAAGAGAAAGCAGCCAACCTGTCAATATACGTTCCCTGGAGAGTGTTCATAAACATGTCTGCCATTTCTCTCTCAGACATTGGTGGTTGAACGGCAGCAGCCAATTGCCTCCATCTCTGGGCATATTCTCGGAAACCTTCCCTTGACGACTGTGACATTCCCATTAGGAGAGTCCTATTGGGTGCCATATCTAAGTTGTATTGATACTGTCTGATGAAGGCCTCTGCCAGGTCCTTCCAGCATCTTACAGTTGCCCTTGTCAAATGGGAATACCATTCCCTTGATGCTCCAGTCAAGCTGTCTTCGAAGTAAAACATCCAGAGCTTCTCATCCATCGTATAGGCCTTCAGCCTTCCCAGAAATGATTGCAAATGAGTCCGGGGGCATGAAGTCCCATTATACTTTTCAAAACAAGGAGGCTTGAACTTATGGGGGATCCTGACCCCTTCTACCAAACTCATGTCCATGACGTCGAACCCCAAAGAATTTTGAGATTCCAAGGACCTCAACTTCTCAGCCATTTCATCCAATCTCCTATCATAAGTTTCCTCCCCAGCACCCATTACTGTAAATTGATCCTCCTGAGGATCTTCTTGAAGTACCCTGGCTGCTGTGGCTGTCCCCTGGACGTTTGCAGGAATATTGATTTCAGGATGGAGATGGGGGCCAAACACAGGAGGGTTAACATGGGGTTGCACCCTTTCATTGTTACTTGTGCCAGCAGTTCCCACATGGGGCTCATCTTGATTCCTCCCTTCTACCAAAGCTCTGAGCCTCTCCTGGCTTTGAGCTAAGTTATTCATCACTTCCATGAATTGTGTTATCTGGGTTCTCATCTCCAATCTTTCGTTTGCCATCTGGTTTCTGACCTCCGTAAGGTCTTGTTGCATCTGGTCCATCTGGATTCCCGGAAGGTTGTTTCTAGTTGGGTACCTGTGTGGCCTGTTGAGGGGAAATACCCGGCGGCGAGCAATAATTCCTGGATATCGCAACAGAGGTTAGTAACAACAAAACAAAACCCTACAAAACAAAAAAAGGTTAGCATGCAATGCAGTTATGCTTATTTGCTCTCAAGGCATCCGGTTTGGCCTTCAGTTTTGACCCTTCCAGACCCTTGAAGATGCTGCTGTTGAAGTTGCTTTTGAAGTGAACTTGGATGGAACAAACTAACAAATATATTACATAAGATGAAATAATACAACTTGTTCATTTTACAACACCAGCCCTCAAAGGGGTCAAAATACATCACAAAAAACAAAAGTACATGGAATAGGAATAACAACAAGCAAATGATCAAACTCCAAGGCCAAACTCATCCTCACGAACTTCCTTAAGAAGTGCTTCGGTCACAGGATCAGCCGGATGCTCCGTAAGATTTCTGATGAGAAGGTTTCTTGTTGCAACAGCTGCAGTCAACTTCTTGTTCTGACTTTGGTCTTTAGACCTCTTCACTCCAGCTCTGATTTCTAGCTCTGATATTTCCTTCTGGGCTGCTGCCAGGGCTTTTTCTATCTGCTCCATCTTGTCCTGAACTCTCTTGTCTTCTAGAGTACGGGCCTCAGTGATCCGGACCCACCTGGCTTGACTCTCTTTCAAATACAAGTCTGTCCTTGCTCTCTGGAACTGGGCTTCTTTACAAGCATTCTTCAGAATCTGCTCACCAGCCTTAGACTTGTTGATATAATCTCCAGACTTCTCAATCTTAGTCAAGTGTTCCACTCTCAACTTCTCCAGTCTCTCAATCTCCCTCACACCTTCACTCCTCTCCCGGAGGGTCTTCTGCAAAGCCTGGGTTAGCTTCTCATTTCTTTCCTTCAAGCTTTCAAACTCCTCCAGACTGATAGTGGCAGGGGGTGGTGCTGAAGATGACTCAGGCATGTCTTCTATGGTGAAGGGCATTCCAGAGAATTGGGCCCTGGCATGGGACCACTCATAATATTGGACTGATGCCACATTATTGCACTTCCCCAGAGTGGTGATTCCCTTGGTTTGAACATGATCCCAGGCCCAGGCAGCCTGCCTAACAATTTCCAGACTAATCTTGTTCTCACAGTAGAGGGTCTCAACCAAGTCTTGCTCCCTGGGAGTATGGACCAGTGCATAGCCTAATTGCCTCCTGAACAGCAGAGGGTTGTAATTGATACTTCCCTTGACCCCTATTAAAGGCACATTGGGAAAGTGCCCACAGCTTGTGATTATATCTCTGCCCTTGGTGCTTTGAGTACACCATCTGATGTCTGCTGAAGTGAGAGTAGTGAGCCTCTTAGCCCAGTTGCTTTGCTGATGAGGATTTAGAAAGGCATCTGTCCTGGGTAGATGCTTTAGAAGCCAAGCATGGAATAATGGAGCACAACACCTCACTAGCCTTCCCCTCTGCTTCTCATTCTTCTGGTGCACTGAGTAATAGAGATCTCCTAGCAAAGTTGGCACTGGGTTCTTCAGGATGAACAAATGGATTGCATTCTTGCTGATGAATCGAGGCTCATCTGCAAACAACACAATTCCATATACACTTAAGGCCAACAGAGCACAAACAGCTCTCCACTCCCCCAGGGAGGCCTTCAGACTAGCTTGGGAAATCAGGAAGTCAAGATGAAAACCAGGGATCCCAGCTTTAGAGGTCATATGCTGCTCAATCCAAGCAGGTTCCAGGTGCAAAGCTTTTGCTATCTCTCCATTGCTGGGAAAGACCATTTCAGGGTTGAAAGGGATTTTCCTCTTGATAGGCAAACCAATCAAAGATGAGTATTCTTCTAAAAGAGGCCCCAACTGAAAGTCTTGAAAGGTGAAACATCTCAATGGGGGGTCATAAAACTGAATGCAGGTGTGGATCAAACTCCTCTGGGATGGGTCCAGATCCATGACCAAGTCAAGTATATCCCCATAATGCTCCCTGAATAAAGGTATGTGATCTGGAGTGATCAGGGTTTGGATCCTCCTGATGTCTGATAAGTCTGGTTGGAAGAAATGATAGGTGATATTGCTTTTCTTTGGAGCCATGATGCTGAAGACTGAGTAGGGTGCTGATGAAGATGTTGAGAAGTGGGCCACTGGCTGGCTAGTGCAAGTATTTGAAGTATATGGCTGACAAGCTGAAGCTAGTGCTGGTGGAGATAGGTCAGTAATGCAGATGGGGTCAAAACCAAAACCAGATGAAGGTGGATACCCTGAAACACAAATAAGCAAATGTTAATATGATGCAATGGTTATGTATGCAAATGATATGCAAGGGTTTGTGCCTGAGCTGGATCTGATTAACTGCCTTGGTATAGATCCATGTGTGTTCAAGAATTCCAGATGGAGGTCTAAAAAATCCAGTAACCAGGGTGGGGGGACTCAAATAAAGAGCCACATGTCCAGGGTTTTAGAATCACAAGAACTATCCAACATGGAGCATTCTTAACAAAGTCAAAGTAACAGGGTATTCTGAGGTCAAGGTACCTGCAAACCTGTAAACAGCCCAACCCCCTCACAGGTGGTGATCTAGAACAAGGATCCTCAGACTTGGATCAGTTATGAGAAGTGTAAAACACTTCTAACCCGGAGGTACAATGTTTACAATAACCATAAAAGTTCCTCCTCTAATTCACCTCAGTTTCTGAAGGTCAATACTAAAAGGTCATCCAGACTTAGCAGGCTTCCCAGATAGCCCTAGCATTGCAGGAAATCTGCAACACAGAGTTCTCAAGAAGAAACCCATATCTGAACCGTGTTTCATATTCCCGCACCAGACCGAAATGGAATGGGAAAGAATATGATTCACTCTAGCCTAGGTGTCACTCAGGTCCCAGGTATAGGACCTTAACTCTCAATAAATCACCCACCCACCAAGGCAAACAACCAGATCCAGCCAGCAGCAATGACAGTATGATATAAATAAATGCAATAAAGAAAGCAGTAAAGTAACTGTACATAAAGCAATAAACAAAAATAAATACAAGCACAAACAAGCACATAACACCCCAGTAAACACAAATCAATCAAGCGCTAGGAGGAACCCACAAAAAGAACCAGAAGCCCTGGTTGCAGTATAAGGGTCCCCAGCAGAGTCGCCAAGCTGTCGCTCCCGACAAATGAAACGGGGTTCATATGAAGGTACAGACGCGAACGGTCGGCGAAAGGGACAATGAGAACACACAGCCGTGAACTCACTGGAGAATGAATAGAGTCGCCAGCTAGGCATTTTTATCCCGGAGGAAAGGTAATGCTGCATAAACCTAGAAAGAGATGGATAAGACGGTTTGCGAACCAGAGAGACTGAGAAAGGGGGTTGGTTACAACCTGGGAAGGTATTAGCACCCAGATTGTCCGCCGTACTCGACGGGATCCACGCTTAAAAGATTTGTGTTTTAAAGGGGTAGTGTCGGTGCAATCTGTGTATAAAATAGCTGGAAAAGATGTACAGGTGTCAGTGTAAAGTGTATAAGTGATGTGAAGTATGAAAGTGTCAGTGTAAGAAAGGAGTGAAATGCTCAAGATCATGAGGCTAAAAGAAAGATGCTGGAAGAGGGAGAATATACAGAGACTTTTGTTCGATAACTGTTAAGTTATGCCTACGTATCCTCTCGTGCAATGAGGAAGTCAGAACACCGTAGTTCGACCCAAAGAGACTGAAAGGTGAATTGACTTGTGAACTGCTTACTTGTCTATGCTCAAGTGTAGGACCTGTCTGGCTCAGGTGCAAACTGTCTTGCATTAGACGGAAGAAGCGAGCTCTCGTTTGTGAGTGAATGGGATGAGAAAAGAATCCCGAAGGAGACGGTTATTGTTTGTTTTTGAGTTTTCAGTCTTTTATTGCTTTTGAATTTTGTCATAAGTTAATGAGCTTAAGCCTAAACCAATGGGTTAGTAAACTCATCACATCTTCCCTCTGATTAGGGGTAATGAGAATTACCTTAAGTGTGAAGTCAGATTCTCACACTTAATCACCTTTGGTATAGGATTAAGATCATTAACCTACTTGTGATTATTTAGATGTTTTTGGTGTTTTTGTTTAGTGTTAAGTAACGAGGTTAAGCCATAATCAGGGATTAAACAGACTCATTACACCATCCTAATAGAAGGATGATAGATGAGAATGTTTAAGCTGAGGAAAGCTCCTCAACTTAATCCATGATTAGGGATTAAACCCATGACAAAACAAGCCTTTGATTAAGTGGATTTTAATTAGTGGTATGATGATGAAGTGATTTTTATGATTTGTAAGACAACTTGAGGGGGACTTGTCCATTAACACTAGGGTTAGTCCTTCTTAACCACTTAAGGAAGAATTAGAACCCTAATGCAAGGCCCAAGTTACAAGTGTGATGTCTTGATGATTATTAAGTGAATTGATTAAGAGATTTAAACACATTAAGGGTTCAAGACTTAGGATTAAAGTTATACACTCCATCCTAAGAGAAGGATGCAGGCATAAGCTTAATCACAAAGTCTTAAAGCCTTTAGGGTTTAGTCCCTGATTATGAGATGAGAAGAGAAGACTCAAGAGAGACACAAAGGTAAAGACTATGGGGGAGACTAATCAAAACCCTAATTCATTGTCATGCTTGGTTGATCCTAAGGTTTGTGAGGTTTGCAAGAAGAATCTTCAAAGGAGCCACCAGGAGGCAGATGAACAGGATCAAGAGAAGCAAGGTAACTTGCTTCATTCAAGAAGTCAAGTCACTTGAAGAAAGAAAGTGGGAGGAAGAAGAATGAGCAAGCTCAATTTCAAACACAAGTAGAAATGCAGCAATGGATGCAAGAGAGATGAAAAGAAAAATTATGAGAAGTGAAGGCAAATTCACTTCTCAAGTTTACTTACCACCTGAAATGTTAGGAAGAAATGCAATGCAATGCAAGATGAGATGAAATGACATGATGCTAAACAAAACCAGAAGCATGTTGATGATGATTATGATGTTATGAGGTGCTGCACACATTAGGCAAGACATGGAGATGCTCATACAAGATTATGAATGCAAATGATGCAAGCTAAGGAGCATGAACAAGCATGGAAAGTTATGAAGCATACAAGACAAATGACATGGCAAATGTGCAATGCAATGATCAAACATGTTTTCTATATGTCTTAAGATGTCAAATGAATCACAAGAATGCACAAAATGCAAAGACAAGTCATGTTATGCAAGAGAATGCAAGAAGGATGCAAAAGAAAGCCCAAATTAGGGTTCATGGATCAAACATCAAACAAAAACCCAAAACAGAAGCAAACCCTAAGATAAAAAATGGAAAATGGTACCCAAAGAAGCCCTAAACCTATAATGAGCCACTGCCCAAAGGGGAACTCTCAACTCTTAACCAATCCCAAGATATGATTTTTCTAAGTTATTAGGGTTTTTTAGGGTTCTTAACAAAAGAAATGCCAAACAAATAGAAAATGCAAGATCAAATCATGGCCATTTTACCCTAGAAACTACATGCCAAACACAAAACAATTCAAGAAGAATCAATGTCTCAACCTTCTCCAATAGGCAGAAATGAATTTTTAAACTTATGATCAAATTAATGCATAAAAAATGATTTAATTCAATGAAAAATTCTCAAAATGCATCAAGATCAAAAAAGAAATTTGGTTTGAAGGTTGGACAATGTTTCTAAATGTCTTAGAACATCTCATGAATTTTTTTGTAGTTTTTAAATACCTAAAAGTATTTTTAATCAATTAATTCCCATTAACCAATTAAAAATAATCTTTTAAATATTTAAAAATACTTTTTTAATGATAAAAAATAAAATAAAAATATTTTTGGGTCTTAAAAATTAATAAAACTTTAAGGAAAAAGTTTCATAATTTTTAAGAATTTTTTGCTATTTTTAAATAATTATACAAGTTAATTGAAATAAAATGAATTAAAAAACAAATAAAAGTGAAAGTAAGCTAGATGGAGGGCCAGGATGGAGCCTGAGTTTAAATGTGTTGACTGGCGCGTGAATGGAGGGTGGGGATGCAATCTGACCAGATTAAGTTAATTACAAATTAATTAAAATTAATTAAGTGGATTAGGGCAAATGAAATGATCCTGACCATTCACTGGCGCGCGGGAAACAAAATCTAAGGGCCCAGGTTTGAAGTTGCTAATTAATGATGCTTAAGCCCTAATCACTCTCAGGCTGCCGGAGAAGACTTCCGGTCGTCTTCTCCGGCCAGCTCTCTCCCTGAAAAATCCCCAAACCCCTCAAATCGTATCAAAAATGAAAACTAAGAACATAGAAATGATCTCCATCCTCTCACGAATCAAACCCCTCTCTCAAAACACATTTCTTCTTCCTAAACAAGCTGAATTGAAAGAAATAAAAACTAGGGCACGCAAGCTTCAGAGACAAATTAAATACTCAAATCAAAGCCATTTCAAAAACTAAGAACATCAGGATGACCAGTGAATCACGTAGAACAAGTTTGTAACAAGAAAAATGATTTCTGGAAAAATGTATTTCAAGCTACCTGAGATTTGGAGCTTTCAACCTGAGAACTTTCTGGCCACCTCTCCTTGTGCAATCCACTCCTTAGGACCTCTGGATGATGTCTGAATGCCTTAGAACAATTTATGTAGGCTGGTTGATGAGCTTCGACAGTTTCTGCTTCACCTCAGTCAAGAATGGCTATGGAGTTTCTGGTGGTTTCAGGCCATCGTGAATGGTTGTTTGAGGTCCAAATGATATGTGGAGAAGGTCTGCAAGGTTTGTTTGGCTGTTTGTGAGCTAGGGTGAGAGTTTCGAATGAAACTGCAAAATGAGGTGAGAAATGGCAGTGGGATGCTTTGGCTGTTTCAGGCTTGTGCTCTTGGTGGTTTCTACTCAGTGATACATGGTGAGTTGAATGGAGAAAATGGTTTGAGTGTTTTGTGGCTGTGGAGGCAGATTCGAAGACAAATGCAATGTGGTGTGTTTTTGTGAATGTGAATGTTGTAGAGTGTTTCAACCTGGCTTGGTCTTATGTTTTTCTTGCTAAAGGATACAATAAACAAATGCAAGTGGCCAGAGGATGTGACATGGCCTGTGGTGATTGGGATGTTTGCTTTTGCAAAAAGGTCAACTTTTGTGTAAGGCAAGTATGGCTTGACTCTAGGAAAGTACAATGAGCATGGGCTGCGCAGCATGATGAGTGTGTGAGGCTAGCTTGATTCAAGGACCAATGCAGCAAGTTGGTGAAGAGAAATGAGTGGTTTTGCAACTTGTTACTTTATGGTTCACATGTGAAAGATCTTGTTCCAAAAGCCATGAAACATGAGCAATGCCTAGTTCATTCTGAATTTTAGGACTTACATGATGTTTATGTGCTGGTTTGTAGTGAATTAGAAGTCACATAATGCATTGGTTCATGACTTTGCAAAATTTCCATTTGAAGCATGCCTTGAAAATCAATGATTTTGACCAACTTTGCCACACCATAACTTTTGATCCAAGAAGAGTTTGATCATGTTCTTGTACTTTTTGAAAACGGAAAGATGAGATCTACAACTTTCATGACCAAAGTTTTTCCATTTGAAGCTTTTTTGGATCATGAATTAAAGCTTGAAAAATGACTTAAAATGATGCATTCTTGAAAAAGTCAACTATGCCCAAAAAGTCAACATTTGCAAAAACCCTAAATTCTTGATTTCTATGAACTTCAACCTTCTTCCATGATCAAATAATGATCATATACACTCAAAATGATGAAGATCACCCCTTGGTTGGGTCATTGGGGGCCCCAGATGCCCTGATTTTGCACTGACTTGTCTGAAAAGTCAACTCTTGATCAGATGACTTCCCCATGGAATTTCTTCATGAAAATTGATATGCATACTCCCTATACCATATAAAGAGTAATGGAAACAAGAATGACCAAAAATTTTGGAGTTATGGCCTCTGAAACCAAAACCCTAATTTTCAGTCAACTGTGCAGTTTAACCTGGCTCTGCATCCACTCAAACCCTAGTCCTTGTGATTCCTCTGCATTTTTGACTTTGAAGAGATGGAATATGACATATGAACACACATGGACCCCTTTGAGTTGATTGGTGGCCTTTGGAATGGCTCAAGATGCTTTGGGATTGCTCAGGTCACAAACCCTAGGTGCAGATGCCTTAGAAACTATCCAGTGAACCAAAATGAGATATGAGATGATATGATTGTGTTTATGCATATGAAATGATCACAAGCCATGGTGTGAATGGGTGAGGGCAAATTTGGGGTGTTTACACCAGCAACAAGCTCAGTATCCACCTCAGAGGAATTATAACAACAACAACACCAGCAACAACAATCAGCAAAGACCGTTTCAACAGAGACCATCTCAGGCCAATAGGGTGATTGATCCGATCCCTATGCCTTATGCCGCATTGTTTCCACAACTCCTGAAACTCAACCTGGTTGAGCTAAGGACATTGGCACCTCCAGATCCTGCCAGTCTGCCCAGAAATTATGACGCCAGCGCCAGATGTGCTTTTCACTCAAATGCACCTGGCCACAGTATAGAGAAGTGCAGAGCCTTGCACATGAAAGTACAGGATCTAGTGGATTCCAAAGCTCTAAACTTTGCACCCCCACCAAATGTCAGTAAAAACCCTATGCCCAACCACGGTGGACCCAGAATCAATGCTATTGAAGAAGATAAGCCGTCTTACTTGATAACCAGTGTGGGGCAGATTCGGACACCCTGGTAGAGATTAAAGCTCAACTCCTTGAATGTCAAATGTTCCCCGGGTGTGAGCTAGGATGTGCTTATTGCAACATTTCGGTAAATGGGTGTGATAACCTGAGAAGCGGCATAAATGGTCTCATCCAGAGTGGCCTACTTCAAATCACAACATCAATACCTTCAAATCCAGCAATCTCTCTAACAACAGTTCCCGAGTCTCCTACAACTGCAACAACAATTATTCCAAACAATTCTTCAGTTTCATCAACAAATGCTTCATCTGTCACTTCAACGGACCAAATATCAACAACTATCTCTTCTACAACTTCAACATCCATCCAGTCAACAGTGCCTCCTACAACATCAACAGCAAACAATGAAAGTATCTCAACGGTTACAATTTATTATGATCCTGCAAATGATTCTGCCTACAACTCACAAAATGCCACTCCTATCAGAGAACCAGTTACAATATACTATGATCCACATACTATCATGGTCCCTTCTGCAGCTGCTATCAGTCCAGTCACTATCACAGTGCCTGGGCCAGTCCTTTATGAAAGCAATAATGCCATCCCTTGGCATTACGGCTCCGATCTATACTGCGAAGGGCAGAAAATCACTTTGGAATCATCAACTTCTTCACCACAAATAGACAATGTGGGGGGAGGCGGAGGCTTCACTCGAAGCGGACGTCTCTTTGCCCCACAAATTCCAAGACCCATTGCTGAAGCAGAAGTTGCTGCCAAGGCAAAAGGGAAGAGCATGGTGCAAAAAGAACAAGTTGTTAAAGAAGCTTTGAAAACCCCTTTTGATCAAGAGGTTGATGAATTCATGAGAATCATTAAGAAAAGTGATTACAGGATAGTGGACCAGCTTCACCAGACGCCTTCCAAGATCTCCATTTTATCATTGCTAATGTGCTCCGAGGCTCATCGGAACGCACTACTAAAAGTCTTGCACGCAGCTTATGTGCCAGAGGAGATTACCGTCAATCAGTTAGAGGCCGTAGTTGGAAATGTCAACGCTAGTCATGGACTAGGATTTACCAACACTGATTTGACGACGGAAGGTCGCGACCACAACAAGGCTTTGCACATTACCTTGGAGTGTAAGGGTGCAGTTCTTTCTCATGTACTGGTGGACACAGGGTCATCCCTCAATGTCCTACCTAAGAAAGCCCTTGTAAAGGTGGAGTATGAAGGATTGGCATTACGCCCCAGCAACTTGGTAGTGAGAGCCTTTGACGGTTCTAAGAGATCAGTTCTGGGAGAAATTGAGTTGCCTATAATGATTGGCCCACAGACTTTCAAAACGACCTTCTTCGTGATGGATATACAGCCTGCCTACAGTTGTCTATTGGGTAGACCATGGATACACGCCGCTGGCGCCGTGACGTCAACCCTTCACCAGAAGTTAAAATTCGAGTGGGAGGGCCAAGTCGTTACTATTTGTGGAGAGGAAGATATCTTTGTTAGCCATCTGGCTACATACAAATATATTGAGATGGATGGGGAGATCCACGAAACTATGAGTCAAGGGTTTGAGGCCTTGAACATAAATGAAGCATCCGCTGTACCTGGAACCTCAATGACATCTTATCAGCAAGCCCGGAAGGTTGTTGAAGAAGGGACTGCCCAAGGCTGGGGCAAGTTGCTGCCTGTAGAGAAGAAGGAGGATAGATTTGGGTTGGGTTACAAACCAACTCAACAAGATCAAACATAGGCTGCTAAGAAGCCCAATTTTGTCAGTGGGGGGATGCTCACCCCTGATGCAGTAAACAACTTGGAAGATGAGTCGGAAGATGAGCGCAACCTGGAGAGCTGGATACGTCCAAGGATCCCGGGAAGCCGTATCTCAAACTGGTCTTCCCAGGAAATTATAAGGGTTACTCCTGCAGAGTAATTATTATTTCCTGTATATTTTTAAAGCATGCATCAAGTCTTGCATCTTGCCCAAGATGACAAGACTCATTTTGTAATCGGGCCATCTGTAATTTTGTGCAAATAGATCAATCAATGATAATCAGACATCTTTTGCAAATGAGTCTTTTTCTTTTCCGTTCACTGTTTTTCCATTTTTCTTTTTGTACAAAAAATAAATGGCAATGTTTTCAAAATGACAACTTCATTTCACTCTTTCTAAACAAGATTAAAATCAATCACTAAAATGAACAAACTGAACCCTTGCAGAGAGTGCCTTCCAGACCGCACCGACAACAGCACGGCTATGACTTCGTATGACTTTGACAATCCAATCAATCAAGCTGATGAAGGGGTTGAAGAAGAGTATGAGCTTCCTGAAGAGCTAGCCAGGTTGTTGAGATAGGAGGAAAAGGTTATCACTCCTCATCAGAAGGAGGTCGAAACGATTAATCTTGGTACAGATGAAGATGTGAAAGAGGTTAAGATCGGGGCCTGCTTACAAGATTCAGTGAAGAGACAACTGATTGACCTGCTTCAGGAATATGTGGATGTGTTTGCTTGGTCTTATCAAGATATGCCAGGGTTGGACACCGATATTGTTATGCACAAGCTGCCTTTAAGAGAAGATTGCCCGCCGGTTAAACAGAAACTGCGCCGTACTCGCCCAGACATGGCAATGAAGATCAAAGAAGAGGTGCAAAAGCAGTGGGACGCCGGGTTCCTCGCTGTAACTAGCTATCCACCGTGGGTTGCTAATATAGTACCTGTACCTAAGAAGGACGGCAAAGTAAGGATGGGTGTTGACTACCGAGATCTGAACAGAGCCAGCCCGAAAGATGACTTCCCATTACCTCACATTGATGTATTGGTTGATAATACGGCTCAGTTTTCGGTATTCTCCTTCATGGACGGATTTTCAGGATACAATCAGATCAAGATGTCACCTGAAGACATGGAGAAGACAACCTTCATCACACCCTGGGGCACGTTCTGTTACAAGGTGATACCATTCGGACTGAAGAATGCTGGAGCAACATATCAACGGGCTATGGTAACATTATTCCATGACATGATCCATAAAGAAATCGAATGTTATGTGGATGACATGATCGCCAAGTCCCTCACTGAAGAAGACCACCTGGTAAATCTGCTGAAGCTATTCAAGCGTCTGAGGAAGTACCAACTGAAGTTAAACCCTAACAAATGCACATTCGGGGTGCGATCCGGTAAGCTGCTGGGATTTATTGTAAGTGAGAAAGGGATTGAAGTTGACCCTGATAAAGTCAAAGCCATTCAAGAAATGCCTGCACCGAAGTCAGAAAAAGAAGTTCGAGGGTTTCTAGGTAGATTGAACTACATTTCAAGGTTCATATCTCACCTTACAGCAACTTGTGAACCTTTGTTCAAGCTATTAAGAAAAGAACAGACGGTCAGGTGGAACGAAGACTGCCAGAGGGCTTTTGACAAGATCAAGGAGTACTTACAAGAACCTCCAATCCTTATGCCTCCAGTTGAAGGAAGACCTCTGATAATGTACTTGACAGTATTAGAAGAGTCGATGGGGTGTGTGCTGGGCCAGCATGACGAGTCTGGTCGAAAAGAGTATGCAATATACTACCTAAGCAAAAAGTTTACCGACTGTGAACAACGTTATTCACTGCTCGAGAAAACTTGCTGTGCTTTAGCGTGGGCTGCTCGCCGACTGAGATAGTATATGTTGACCCACACCACTTTATTGATCTCAAAGATGGATCCAGTTAAGTACATTTTTGAGAAGCCAGCTCTTACCGGACGGGTTGCAAGATGGCAGATGATCCTCACAGAATATGACATCCAGTACACATCTCAGAAAGCCATCAAGGGCAGTGTATTGTCTGAATATCTTGCTGAGCAACCTATTGATGATTACCAGCCTATGAGATTTGACTTCCCTGATGAAGACATCATGTTCATAAAAGCAAAAGATCATGAAGAGCCTGTTCACACTGAAGGGCCTGACCCGGAAGAAGAATGGACTATGATGTTTGATGGGGCTGTTAATATGAATGGTCGTGGTGTTGGTGCAGTACTCATTACACCTAAAGGAGTTCATATGCCTTTCTCGGCAAAACTCACCTTTAACTGCACTAACAACGAAGCTGAATACGAAGCTTGCATTATGGGTCTTGAGGAAGCCGTTGACCTCATGATCAAGACTTTGACTGTATTCGGAGATTCAGCTCTGGTAGTTAATCAAACCAACGGCAAATGGTACACCCACCAGGATCATCTGATACCTTACAGGGATTATACAAGGAGGTTATTGACTTTCTTTACAACAGTCAAGCTTGAGTATATCCCTCGGGACGAGAATCAGTTTGCAGATGCTCTGGCTACCATTTCATCTATGATCAAAGTTCAAGCCGCCAACTTTGTACCTTAAATTTCAGTGTCCAGACTTGACAGACCAGCATATGTGTTCGCAGCGGATGTTGTCAAAGATGATAAGCCTTGGTTCCATGACATTAAATGCTTCTTGGAGGATCAAACATACCCACCCGGGGCATCTTCCAATGATAAGAAGACTTTAAGAAGGCTTGCTGGTAGTTTCTTTCTGAACACTGACGGTTCCCTGTACAAGAGAAACTTTGATATGGTACTCCTCAAATGCGTTGATAGAACAGAGGCAGACTTGTTGATGCACGAGGTGCACGAAGGATCCTTTGGTACCCATGCTGGAGGACATGCAATGGCCAAGAAGTTGCTAAGATCAGGTTATTACTGGATCACAATGGATGCCGACTGTTGTGCCTACGCCAGAAAATGCCATAAATGCCAGATTTATGCGGATAAGGTGCATGTGCCTCCCAATCCTTTGAATGTGATGTCTTCACCCTGGCCCTTTGCAATGTGGGGCATTGACATGATTGGCAAGATTGAGCCAACTGCTTTGAATGGCCACAGATTCATCTTGGTTGCCATTGACTATTTCACCAAGTGGGTCGAAGCAGCTTCATATGCAAACGTTACAAGGCAAGTGGTAGCCAGATTTCTGAAGAGAGATATCATCTGTCGATACGGAGTTCCCGAGCGAATCATTACTGATAATGGTTCCAACTTAAACAAAAAAATGATGGCCGAGTTATGCCGGGACTTCAAGATCCAACACCACAATTCTTCTCCTTACAGGCCAAAGATGAATGGCGCTGTTGAGGCAGCTAATAAGAATATCAAGAAGATTGTGCAGAAGATGGTAGTCACCTACAAAGACTGGCATGAAATGCTACCGTTTGCCTTGCACGGGTACCGTACGTCAATCAGAACATCCACTGGGGCAACATCGTATCAGCTTGTGTATGGTATGGAGGCTGTCCTACCTGTTGAAGTTGAATTACCCTCCTTGCGGGTACTGATGGATGTTAAGCTGAACGAAGCAGAATGGGTCCGATCCCGGTACGAACAATTGAGTCTGATTGAAGAGAAAAGATTGGCTGCAATCTGTCATGGGCAGTTGTATCAGAAAAGAATGAAAAGAGCCTTCGATCAGAAAGTCAGGCTTCGAGAATACCAAGTAGGAGATCTTGTGCTGAAAAGACTCCTCCCTCCTCATACAGACCACAGGGGCAAGTGGACTCCAAATTATGAAGGACCATTTGTAGTAAAGAAAGTTTTCTCGGGTGGAGCACTGATGCTCAGCACTATGGATGGTGAAGACTTCCCGTCCCCTGTGAATTCAGATGCAGTTAAAAAATACTTCGCATAAAAATGACCCGCTGGACACAAAAACAGAATGTAAGTCCAGGCAAAAATAGGGCATCCCGGCGAGTCAAAAACAGAATAAAAGACTCGGGCAAAAATAAGGGAAAATAAACAAAAAAAAATGTACACCCGCTGAGTTGAAAAGCCGCATTGGACAACTCAGGCAAAAATGGGTATCCCGATGGATTGAAAACCTGAAAGGGCGATCCATGCAAAATAAGGGAGTAAGCGAACGACTGCATTCTGAATTCGTCTGTATCACCTATAACTTGGTAAACTTCAAAAAGATCAAGCTTCTCTCAGAATCAACCTTCTTCAGAAAGCAAGACGAGAAGAACGTCAAATGTCATACGAGTCATAGCAAGAGGGAAGCTCCTTGAAGCGTCATCAACATTGCCAACAACTTTTTGTTTCTCAATTTGTGACGATCTCCTCATTCCAGGGGATTTGTTTCTTTGACTGTATCTTGCCAATTCAGGGCACATGAATTAATAAAATCAGATTTTCAGTCATGTCTCGTCTCGTACATTTTATTTTCATTTGCAAAATGTCTGATGTCTTTAGAGATACTGATTGCATAAACACAGATTGTTTCCTTTCTAAAAGAATGCGTGCTTGCAGGAAATATACTTACTCCCGGGAGTGTCTGAACTCTCAGGATGGGATCCAGTGAAGGATACCTCGGGATTACTTGTGCGTTTCTATCTTTGCAGGATTGCAGGTATTCAAAGCGCAACATGGGGCATGTAAGCTTCATCCCAGCAAGCTGGCAAATCAACACTCACTCAGTCTTAGCACCCGAAGTGTTTTCTCCTCAGCTGAGTTGCCACTTGCTATTTTCTCCCCAACCGAGGTGCCAATAATTCCTCCTTCTTCTTAAGTACAAAAGCCAGGGGACCATCTCCCCACATAGTTTCAGCCTCTAGCCAGAAGAGCAACACATGAAGGAATCACAACAGAGTGACGAAAGCTTCTACAAACCCCAGCTGGGTCCCTCATTACCAAGGATGGGCCTGCCAGTGACCTATCCCCCCAAGCAGATACATCTCATCAGATCTACCAATGATCTCTTCCCTAGCTGGGATGCCCACTTCAAACAGATCAACCAGAAATCTTCACTGCAACGGGATCCGAATCCCGGATTGGTATCCCTGCATAATCATAGCATTCGCATCATATTCACCCCCACAAAGCGTAGCATTCCGTCCAACACGGAGCATTACGGAAAAAATCAAACATATTGCATAATCATAAGCCATGTTCTGAATCAAGCACTTGTGAATAATGACAATCCATCAACAATATACAGAATGCTCCCCAAATTCCCCGGCAGAGAGCTCCAAACATTTCTCTCACAAAACTAATACCTCCTTGTGGCACCCGTCCGTGTCATATCCCCAGCGGAAAACCAAAGCATCCTCTTTGCACTCACAGATACACATACATACAATTCCTTGACATCCTTCCATGTCATTTTCCCCAGCACAGTAACATAAACACTTTGTATATCAGATTTTGTTTATACTATACTTTTCTCCTTTCGACACTCGTCCGTGTCACTCTCCCCAACAGTTTAAATACCTGTCTATACACTACTCATACTTATTACTCATATTTCACTTATACAGATACTCGTCCGTATCTTGTATACACCACTTATATCATCTCAGATTCGACACTGGTCCATGTTCTTTGTTAACCAGTTGGTACTCGTCTGTACCATCATCTCAGGACATGCGTCAAGCGTTTGTTTCTACCTGATACTCGTCCGTATCATAGTCTTAAGGATGCTTGTCCGCATCTTTAATCCATACACGTGTCAAGCACTTTTGTCTTATTGAATATAGACACTCGTCTGTGTCTACTATTCCCCGGAAGAGTCCCCTCAGATTCGACACTCGTCTGTGTTCCTTGTTAACCAGTTGATACTCGTCCGTATCATCATCTCCGAACACGTGTCAGTATTTGTTTCTACCTGATACTCGTCCGTATCATAGTCTTAGGGATGCTCGTCCGCATCTTTAATCTATACACAACGTCAAAACACTTATACCTTTTATTTCCTGAATATAAACACTCGTCCGTGTCTACTATTCCCCAGTAGATCGCCAGCAAAGCAAAATTTCTTTTCTATCTGACATTCGTCCTGTGTCACGATAAACCTTGAGAGCAGCCGTACCCTGCTAGGTGATCGTCCTTCACCTCTTGATGATCGTCCTTCATCATGCTCATCCGATGGCCGTCCCCATCGTTGATCTTTTCTATCCGACATTCTTCCTATGTCGTGATATTTAGCAGCCGTCCCCTGCTAGATGATCGTCCTTCACCTTTTGATGATCGTCCTTCATCATTTTATCCGATGGCCGTCCCCATCGTTGATCTTGTTATCTGACGTTCGTCCTACGTCATGATAAACCTTGAGAGCAGCCGTCCCCTGCTAGGTGATCGTCCTTCACCTCTTGATGATCGTCCTTCATCATGCTCGTCCGATGGCCGTCCCCATCGTCGACCTTTTATTCGGCATTCGTCCTATGTCGCGATATTTTCGGCAGCCGTCCCCTGCCAGGTGATCGTCCTTCACCTTAGATGACCGTCCCTCATCTTATCCCCAACAGAGCAGCCGTCCCCTGCTAGGTGATCGTCCTTCACCTTTGATGACCGTACCTCATCATCTGTTTATTTCATTTATTCTTTAACCCGATGGTCGTCCCTGTCGTGGTCCCTTTTCCTTTTCCTGATGATCGTCCTTCATCAGTTTAGCCCGATGGCCGTCCCCATCGTTGCTTACATTACTTCATGAACCTGATGGCCGTCCCCATCATTTTTCATTAAACCCCAGAGAATTTTATAGCTTTACTTGATGGTCGTCCCCATCATAACCCCTTTTATCCCCATCTTGTCGGCCGTCCCCGTCATTGCTTTATTTCCCGCACTTTTCACAGCATGTCGGCCGTCCCCGTCATTGCTCATTTCCCAGCAGTCGTCCTCTGCTCGACGGTCGTCCTCCGTCGCCCACACTTTATGATATTCTTTATTTTCTTTTACAATCTATATCACTTTTCTTCTTCATTTTGTGAGTGCAAATTTTGGACTGTCTTTGGTATTCAACCACAAGTTATCTTGTTTGCCTGTTAAGCCGTTGCTTACATCCTACACAGCTAACTCATGTTTGAATAGGGGCAGCTGTAAACACCCCAAATTTGCCCTCACCTATTCACACCATTGCTTGTGATCTTTTCATATGCATAAGTTTAATCATAGCATCTCATATTGCATTTTTGATTCACTACATTGCTTCTAAGTCATCTGCATCTAGGGTTTGTGATTTGAGCAATCCAAGAGCTATTTGAGCCACTCCAAAGGTCATCAATAACTTCAAAGGGGTCCATGTGTGTTCAAGCATCATATTATGTCCTCACAAGGTCAAGGAAGTCAAAGAATCACAAGAACTGAGAAAGGCATGGAAGCAGAGCCAGGCTGAACTGCACAGATGACCTAAAATTAGGGTTTTGGTTTCAGAGGCCATAACTCCAAATTTTTTGGTAATTATTGTTTCTATTGGTCTCTATATGTTATAAGGATCATGCATATCAATTTTCATGAAGAAATTCCATGGGGAAGGCATCTATTCAAGAGTTGACTTCTTGAGCAAGTCAGTGCAAAATCAGGGCATCTGAGGCCCCCAGTGACCCAACCAAAGGGTGTTCTCCATCATTTTGAATGTGTATGATCTTTATTTGATCATTGAAGATGTTATAAGTTCACAAAATTGAAGAATTTCAAGCCATTTGCAAAGTTGCCTTTTTAGGAAAATGACTTGTAATGGAAACTTGCCATTTTGGGAAAGTTTTTCAACCTTCTCTTTTTGATTCAAAAATGCCTCAAATGGGAAAACTTTGGTCATGAAAGTTGTAGATTGGATCATTCCCTTTTCAAAAAGTACAAGAACTTTTTCTAATTCATTTTGGATCAAAAGTTATGGCTTTGCAAAGTTGGGAAAAATCATTGAAATTTCACTTTTGCACAAAGAGGGAAACTTGCAATTTCACATGCCAAGCATTCTATTGACTTCAAAATGACTTCTAATCTTCATACAAACACAATGCAATGCCTAAAATTCAGATTGGCCCAAGAAATTTCTCATTTTCATGCTTTGATGTCCAAGTATCATAAGCCATTTTTCATGAAAATCACAAAGAGGGAAGTCTTGCAAGAAGGTTTCCTTTGGTTTTGTTTGATCTCTAATCATTATCAAAGTGTTATAAAAACATTATGTGATGCATTTTGCTGCATATTTCTTAAGAGATGTCACATGTTCATGGCCAAAAGTTACAAAATGTCACAAGTTGCAAAGTTGCAAAACATGTGAGATCTCACCCTTCATCCATTCCAGCTCACATCAACTGATCCAAGAGTCATCCTTGAACTCAGCTGATGCAGTACAAGCCAGAAAATCAGCTCTGCCACAACCCATGCCTCAAGTACACCTAACCATGACTTTTTGCAATTTCTCCCATGCTTTTGGAATAGTGATTAGCAGCCTCTACTAACCTGCTCCACAGCCTACTCAAACTTTATGGGAGTGATATAGCAGCTCATTTGGCATAGAAACAAGACACAATCCAACTTGCACAAAATCTGTCCCAAACTTCTTCTCTGAATTTTTCTTCACACAGCCAAGAAACTTCACTTTTTCTTTCACCAACAAGTCACAAATCACCCTTAGAAACGAGAATCATCCCCTGAAACAACTTGAAACATCTCACAAAAGGCCCTCCATTTCTGCTACACCAGAGCAAAACAGCCATAACCAGCCATTCTCAAAGCTCTCCAAGCTTCATTTCATCATCAGGGTGTTCAAAGGAGAGGGATTGCACCAAGTTTGAGGCCAGAAAGCTCCAAAGTTCAAAGCTCCGGTTCAGGTATCGTCAAGAACATTTTTTTCAGAAATGCAATCTCTTGTTATAGGATGATAGAGTTTGTTTCACTGATCATGTTAAGCTTTGAAACACTGAAAACGGTTGAGAAATGAGTGTGTATGCATGTTCTGAAATTTTTACAGTTTTCTTGATTTTGCTCTAATCTTATTGTTGATGCATTGTAAATGTGATCTTGTGATTGATTCATGTTTGGGGTGGGTAGAGGATGAAATCTGGAGAGTTAGAGCACTTAACACAGCCTAAGGAATGAGTTTGATTATGAATTTTTGGAAAAAAACAGCACAATGAATCGATTCATTCCAGCATGAATCGATTCATTCTGTTGAATGGTTCCTGGATTTCGCAAAATGAATCGATTCATCCCATTATGAATCGATTCATGCTGTTTAACTAATTCTGTTTTGATCAGTATGAATCGATTCATCCAAACATGAATCGATTCATTCTTCTGTTAACCAATTTTAATTCATTTTGTTTGTATTTTATTTACATGAATTTTAAAAAATAGCAAAACACTTTAAAGAATTCTGAAATTTTTTGTCAAACATTTCATTAATTTTCAGAACCCAAAAATATTTTTATTTTTATTTTTTGCATTAAAAATTATTTTTAAATTATTTAAATGTTTATTTTTAATTAGTTAATGAAAATTAATTAATTAAAAATACATTTAGGTATTTAAAAATCACAAAAAAATTCACATTGCATTTTAAAACGTTTAGAAGCATTATCAAACTCTCAAAACAAATTTCTTTTTGGTTCTTGATCTATTTTGACAATTTTCATTGGAATTAAATTTGTTTAAAGGCAATATTTTGGTCCTAAGTTTGAAAAATTCATTCTGCCTAACCCTTGAGAGTTTGATGATGGTTCTTCTTGCATTGCATCCTCCATAGCATGTAGTTTATAGGATAAAATTGGTTTGATTTGATCTTGCATTTTCAATTTGTTTGGTATTTTTCTTTGTGAGGCACCCCAAAACCCTAGTAATCTTAGGAAATTCATAACTTTCACTAGGTTAAGAGTTAGATCCCCTCCTTTGGGAAGTGAACTTATATAGGTTTAAGGTACCTTTGATCCCATTTTCAATTTTTTATCTCATGTTTTGCTTCTGATTTTGAATTTTGCATCTCATGTTGTACATAAACCCTAATTTGCATCTTCATTTGCATTCATCTTGCATAAGCTTGCATACATGAACTTGCCATGACATTTTGTGCATCCACATGACATGTAAGACATCTTAGGACATGTTAGAATCATGTGTGATCATTGCATCTTTCATTTTCCATATTGTATGTCATTTGCATTTCATAACTTTTCATGTATGTTCATGGTTCTAAACATGCCTCATTTGCATCCATATGCTTGTAAGATCATTCCCATGCCTTGTTTCATGTTTGCATCAACCCTTAGCATCATTAACATCATACTCATGCTTCTGGTTTTGGTTTGCATCATGCCATTTCATCTCATTTGCATTACATTTCATTCCTTTCACTAACTTTTCAGGTGGTAAGTTACTTTGAGAAGTGAATTTGCCTTCACTTCTCACAATTTATTTTCATCTCCTTTATGCATCATTGCTGCATTTTATCTTGTGTTTGAGTTTGAGCTTGCTCTTTCTTCTTCATCTTACTTTCTTTCTTCAAGTGACTTGTCTTCTTAAATGAAGCAAGTTACTTTGCTTCTCTTTGCTCCTTTCATCTGCTTCCTGGTGGTTTCTCTGAAGATCTTTCTTGCAAACCTCATAAACCCTAGGAACAACCAAGCATGACAATAATTAGGGTTTGATTAGTCCCCCATTTAGTTTTTACCTTTGTGTCATCTCTTGAGTCTTCTCTTCTCAGCTCATAATCAGGGACTAAACCCTAAAGGCTTTAAGGCTTTATGATTAAGCTTATGCCTGCATCCTTCTATTAGGATGGAGTGTATAACTTTAATCCTAAGTGTTAAACCCTTAATGTGTTTAACTCCTTTAATCAATCCATCTAATAATCATCAAGACATCAAGCTTGTAACTTGGGCCTTGCATTAGGGTTCTAATTCTTCCTTAATTGGTTAAGAAGGACTAACCCTAGTGTTAATGGACAAGTCCCCCTCAAGTTGTCTTACAAACCCTAAAAATCACTTCTTCATCTTATCATTAACTAAAATCCATATAATAAAGGCTTTGTTTTGTCATGAGGTTAATCCCTAATCATGGATTAAGTTGAGGAGCTTTCCTCAGCTTAAACATTCTCATCTATTATCCTTCTATTAGGATGGTGTAATGAGTCTGTTTAATCCCTGATTATGGCTTAATCTCATTACTCAACACTAAACAAAAACAACAAAAACATCTAAATAATCACAAGTAGGTTAATAACCTTAATCCTACTTCAGGGTGGTTAAGTGTGAGAAGCTGACTTCACACTTAAGGTATTCTCATTACCCCTAATCAGAGGGAAGATGTGATGAGTTTACTAAATCCATTGGTTTAGGCTTAAGTTCATTAATTTATGACAAACTCTCAAAAGCAATAAAAGACTGAAAACACAAAAACAAACAATAATCGTCTCCTTCGGGATTCTTTTCTCATCATCCTCAATCATAAACGAGAACTAGCTTCTTCCGTCTAATGCAAGACAGTTTGCACCTGAGCCAGACAGGTCATACACTTGAGCATAGACAAGTAAGCAGTTCATCAGTCAATTCATCTTTCAGTCTCTTTGGGTCGAACTACGGTGTTCTGACTTCCTCATTGCACGGGAGGATAAGTAGGCATAACTTAACAGTTATCGAACAAAAGTCTATGTATATTCCCCCTCTTCCAGCATCACTCTTTAAGCCTTATATTCTTGAGCATTATACTCTTGTTCTTACACTGACACTGTACATACTACACTTCACACTGCCACTTGCATTATTTTCCAGCTTTGATACACATATTACACTGACACTACCCCTTTAAAACACAGATCTTTTAAGCGTGGATCCCGTCGAGTACGGCGGACAATCTGGGTGCTAATACCTTCCCAGGTTGTAACCAACCCCCTTTCTCAGTCTCTCTGGTTCGCAACCGTCTTATCCATATCTTTCTAGGTCTATGCAGCATTACCTTTCCTTCGGGATAAAAATGCCTAGCTGGCGACTCTTTTCATTTCATCCTTTCGCCGACCGTTCGCGTCTGTACCTCATTTGAGCCCAGTCTCATTTATTGGGAACGACAATAGTGAAAAAGTGAATCCTTGGATATTCAAGCCAATGCATCCATGAAAACTAATCACAAGTTGATGGTGATGAAGAATTGAGAAATCTTGAGGTTTATAGATGAAGGATGAAGCTGTGTGGATGCCAAATACAGTGATGAGAATTCCAAACTCAGAGCAAAATCAGAGAGAGAGTGTGAACATTTTGGTGCAATTTTGAGCAAAATGGAGTGTGTGTAATTCAGTTAGATCTGAAGCTTTTATATCCATGATTAATGCTAACCAACTCTAGTTGATGGTTAGAACTAGAGTTAGTTCTTAACTTGAGGTGAAATGTTCAACTTGAGGGTGTGAAGTGCAATGGTGTAAACACCCCAAATTTGCCCTCACCCATTCACACCATGGCTTTTTATCTCTTCATATGCATAAGTTCAATCACATCATCTCATATTGCATATTTGCTTCACTGCATTGCTTCAAAGTCATCTGCATCTAGGGTTTGTGATCTGAGCCATCCCTGAGCCAGTTGAGCCACTCCAAAGGCCATAAATCACTTCAAAGGGGTCCATGTATGTTCAAGCATCATATTATATCCTCCCAATATCAAGGAAGTCAGAAAATCACAAGAACTGAGAAAGGCATGGGAGCAGAGCCAGGTTTAATTGCACAGATGACCTAGAATTAGGGTTTTGGTTTCAAAGGCCATAACTCCAATTTTTTTGGTCATTCTTGTTTCTATTGGTCTCTATATGGTATAGGGGTCATGCATATCAATTTTCATGAATAAATTCCATGGGGAAGGCATCTAATCAAGAGTTGACTTCTTGAGCAAGTCAGTGCAAAATTAGGGCATCTGAGGCCCCCAATGACCCAACCAAAGGGTGTTCTTCATCATTTTGAATGTGTATGATCTTTATTTGATCATAGAATATGTTGGAAGTTCACAAATTTGAAGAATTTCAAGTCATTTGCAAAGTTGACTTTTTGGGAAAATGACTTGTGAAATTCTGTGATCAGGTATGAGATGTCCTAAGAGATGTCCCAACACTTAATAGGACATTTGACAGATTTAACCAAAACTTAAACAGCAAGAAAAGTAAACAACACAGAAGTTTGTTAACCCAGTTCAGTGTATAACCACACCTACATCTGGAGGCTACCAAGCCAGGAGGAAATCCACTATTAGTAATATTAATTCTAGACTTAAACCACCCTGTTTAATCTATCACTTAATACTTACCCAATGCAATTTCTACCTAAGACTCACTTAGATAAGAGTACCCTACTCACTCCCCCTCAATCACCCAGTGATCAAGTTTACAAGTTTACTGAAATTGAAGACATCCTTCAAACAAAAACAGCTTGATCTTACTTAACAGTTTCAATCAAGTCACAAATGCACTTTTGCTTAAAAGCTCATAAAGTGGTACATAAAACAACCTGCTATTAAAAACTCTAGACACCCTATTTGGTCTTCTCAAATTCGTACTCAATTCTATGAGTTTCTGTTGTTTAAATAGGTATCTGAATTTTGGGCTTTCTGTAGAATGGTCCAGCCCTAATATGCAGCAACTGTCACCTTGAATTTAGGGTTTGTTACCTCCTATATTCTAGGTGATTTAGGTCTTCTGTTTTAATCTGAATCTTCAATATAAAACACCCTACAGATGCGCCTTGTTCTGTTTTTATCCATCATTAATTAATTCCAGATACTTCTCCTTAAATATCTCTGATCAGTTAATCATTAATTAATTCTGGTAGCAGGTCTGAGATGTCTCAACATCTGTTGGGACATCCTGAAAAACTGAACTTAATTTATTTACACAATGTCCCAACATCTGGTAGGACATCCTGAAATAAGTTCACATACTCTGTTTGATAATGTCCCAACATCTGATAGGACATTCTGAACTGAATTTAACATTTCTTGTTTGGTCAAAAATTCTGCCAATTCTTAAACATCTACAACTTGTAATAGAAAATTGCCATTTTGGGAAACTTTTTCAACCCTTGCTTTTTGATTCAAAAATGCTTCAAATGGGAAAACTTTGGTCATGAAAGTTGTAGAATGGATCATTCCCTTTTCAAAAAGTACAAGAACTCATTCTAATTCATTTTGGATCAAAAGTTATGGCTTGTCAAAGTTGGGAAAAATCACATAATTTCAAGTTTTCTACCAAAGAGGCAAAGTTGCAAAATCACTTGCCAAGGCAAATTGAGACCTCAAAGTGACTTCTAATCTTTGTACAAACACAAACCAATGTCTAAAAATCAGTTTGGCCCAAAGATTTTTCCATTTCTATGCCTTGATTTTCACATAACCATAAGCCATTTTTCATGAAAGTGCAAAGAGGGATTTCTTGCAAATTGATTCTCAAAGGGTTTGTTTGACCTCTAGCTGGTTTCAAGACTTTGCCATGACCTAATGAAGCATGCCTCACCAACAATTCAGCAAGGTTCCTCACATATGCATAGCCAAAAACCATGAAATGTGACAAGTTACCAAGTTGCAAAAACACTTCCAACTCATGATCCAAATGCTGCAGTCATTCATGAATCATCCAAGGGCTATCCTTGACCCAAGCTGATGCAGTATAGGCCAAGGAATCATCTCTGCCACAGCCCATGCTGCAAGTACACAAAACTTGACTTTTTGGCCAATCATCCCATACCAATCCCACAGTGCACACCTGCTCTCCAGATTTGTTGGGATAGTTTATGGATCACCTAAGGATCATAAAACACAAGATACACAAGCCTGAAACACAGACATTACAGCACACTCCAAAAACTGACAAAACCTTTCCCTCTTCGAATCACACAACACATCCATCCAACTTCAAAAATTCCTTCACCAATCAACCAAAAATCATCCATGGAACAGATCCCACCCCTTACAATGATCTGAAACAGCACACACAAGAACCTCATTTCCTGCTACACCAGAACTGAACCACGAAAACTAGCCACTCTCAACTTCATTCAAGTGTTCCATCAATCTCAGGAGGATCAAGGGAGATCATTGGCACAAAAGGAAGGCTCTGAAAGTTCATTTTCGAAGGTCTCCAGCTCAGGTACAACCTAAGAACTTTTTTCTCAGAACTTCATTTTCTTGTTACAAAATGAATCTACATGTTGCACTGATCATCTGGATGTATTTAGATTTGAAAATAAGTAAGAGATGACCATTTCATGTCACTCTGAAAGTTTGCTCGTGTTTCGTATTTTCCTTCGATTCAGGCTTGTTAATGAAAATAAATGATTTTTGGAAGAGGGGTTAGGTTTAGATTGGGGAGAGGATCATTTTTGTGGAAGAAATTGCATGTTTAGTGACCTGTAGCGAAATCCAGGGTTTGGGTTCGCCGGAGAAGATGACCGGAACCACTGTTCCGGTCACCTGAAGTTCATTAACCCTAATTATGTCATTAATTGTAGTTTGAATTCTGGCCGTAGATGCGTTTGACTTTGCTTGACCCGCGCGCGTTTTGATGGCCAGGATGCATCATTAAAACCCTAACCTTGTTTAATTAATTTAAAACCCTGTTTAATTAAATCATAAACCATTTTAGCCAGATTTGAATCTGGGCCCTTGGATCTGGCGCGCAGTCAACCAGTCCAAGCCCAGATCAAATCCTGGCCATTCTTCTTGCATACTTTCCATTTATTTTCTTTTTATTTTATTTTTATCCATTAATCTTTCATATTTATTTTAAAATAGTTAGAAAAATCCCAAAAATATTTCCTTTTGCATTTTTGCTTCAAATAATTTTCTCAATCAGAAAATGATTTTTATTTTATTTTTTGCATTAAAAATTATTTTTAAATCATTTAAAAGTTTATTTTTAATTAGTTAATGAAAGTTAATTAATTAAAAATACTTTTAGGTATTTAAAAATTACAAAAAAATTCACATAGCATTTAGAAACATTTAGAAACATTGTCCAACTCTCAAACCAAATTTCTTTTTTGTTCTTGATGCCTTTTGATCATTTTCAATGGAATTAAATTCATTTTGAGGTAATATTTTGGTTCAAACTTTGAAAAATCATTTCTGCCTAACCTTTGAGAGTTGGATGATGATTCTTTTTGCATTGCATCTTGTATAGCATGTAGTTTCTAGGGTAAAATTGGTTTGATCTGATCTTGCATTTTCAATTTGTTTGGCATTTTTCTTGACAAGGTACCTTAAAACCCTAGCAATCTTAGGAAATTCATAACTCTCACTAGGTTAAGAGTTGGATCCCCTCCTTTGGGCAGTGAGTTTGTATAGGTCTAGGGTACCGTTGAGTGCATTTTCAAATTTTTATCATGTCATATGCTTCTGATTTTGAATTTTGCTTTGTGTATTGATCATAAACCCTAATTTGTGCCTTCCTCTGCATCCATTTCTCATTTGCTTGCATCCATTGACTTACCATGACATTTTGTGCATTCTTTTGATTCATAATACATCTTAGGACATATTAGAATCATGTTTGATCATTGCATCTTTCATTTGCCATGTTGTATGTTATGTGCATTTCATAACTTTTCATGTATGTTCATGGTTCTAAGCATGTCTCATCTGCATCCTTATGCTTGTTTGATCATTCCCATGCCTTGCCTCATGTTTTCATCATCTCTTAGCATCATTAACATCATACTTATGCTTCTGGTTTTGGTTTGCATCATAACATTGCATCTCATTTGCATTTGCATTTCATTTTCTTATGCTAACTTTTCAGGTGGTAAGTTGTTTGAGAAGTGAATTTGCCCTCACTTTTCACAATCTCTTTTCATCTCTTTTGCATACTTCCATTGCTGCATTTTGTATGTGTTTTAGATTGAGCTTGCTCATTCTTGTTCATCTTACCTTTCTTCCTCCAAGCAACTTGTCTTCTTAAGTGAAGCAAGTTGTTTTGCTTCTCTTTGCTCCTTTCATCTGTTTCCTTCCTGGTGGTTTCTCTGAAGATCTTCTTGCAAACCTCATTAACCCTAGGAATAACCAAGCATGATAATAATTAGGGTTTGATTAGTACCCCATTTAGCTTTTACCTTTGTGTCATCTTTGAGTCTTCTCTTCTCATCTCATAATCAGGGACTAAACCCTAAAGGCTTTAAGGCTTTGTGATTAAGCTTATGCCTGCATCCTTCTATTAGGATGGAGTGTATAACTTTAATCCTAAGTGTTAAACCCTTAATGTGTTTAAATCCTTTAATCAATCCATCTAATAATCACTAAGACATCAAGCTTGTAACTTGGGCCTTGCATTAGGGTTCTAATTCTTCCTTAATTGGTTAAGAAGGACTAACCCTAGTGTTAATGGACAAGTCCCCCTCAAGTTGTCTTACCAACCATAAAACTCACTTCTTAATCTTATCATTAACTAAAATCCACTTAATAAAGGCTTTGTTTTGTCATGAGGTTAATCCCTAATCATGGATTAAGTTGAGGAGTCTTCCTCAGCTTAAATATTCTCATCTATTATCCTTCTATTAGGATGGTGTAATGAGTCTGTTTAATCTTTGATTATGGCTTAATCTCATTACTTAACACTAAACAAAAAGCAACAAAACATCTAAATAAATGCAAGTAGGTTAATGATCTTAATCCTACATCATGGTAATTAAGTGTGAGATACTGACTTCTCACTTAAGGTATTCTCATTACCCCTAATCAGAGGGAGGATGTGATGAGTTTGCTAACCTTTGGTTTAAGATTAAGTTCATTTTCTTATGACAAATACAAAAAGCAATAAAAGATTAAAAACAAACAAGCAATAATCGTCTCCTCCGGGATTCTTTTCTCTTCTCATTCATTCATAAACGAGAACTCGCTTCTTTCGTCTAATGCAAGACAGTTTGCACCTGAGCCAGACATGTCATACACTTGAGCATAGGCAAGTAAGCAGTTCACAAGTCAATTTATCTTTCAGTCTCTTTGGGTCGAACTACGGTGTTCTGACTTCCTCATTGCACGAGAGGATACGTAGGCATAACTTAACAGTTATCGAACAAAAGTCTCTGTATATTCCCCCTCTTTCCAGCCTTATTCTTTAAGCCTCATGGTCTTGAGCATTTCATTCTTATTCTTACACTGACACTTCATTTATACACTTCACACTTCTTTTACACTGACACTTGCACTCTTTCCAGCTTTGATACACAAATAGCACTGACACTACCCCTTTAAAACACAAATCTTTTTAGCATGGATCCCGTCGAGTACGGCGGACAATCTGGGTGCTAATACCTTCCCAGGTTGTAACCAACCCCCTTTCTCAGTCTCTCTGGTTTGCAACCGTCTTATCCATCTTTTCTCAGGTTTATGCAGCATTACCTTTCCTTCGGGATAAAAATGCCTAGCTGGCGACTCTATTCATTCCCTCTCCTTTCGTCGACCGTTCGCGTCTGTAACCCTTATGACATGTGGTGTCATTTTGGTGGGAGCGACAAATGGTATGAAGCTGAATTCACTTAGCTCGAATATGATCCAATGGTGTGGTGTTCATGTTACTTAATGTGAGGATTAATGGAATTCAATGGAACTGGTTTTATCATAATGCTGCAACATACTTGATCATGTTTGAAATTGCCTTGGATTTGAATAAAGTACATGATACTTGGGGTGATCATGCATACATGATATGATGCACTCCACATGTGGTGTACTTATGATTATAACAATCTTAATGAAGCAAAGAGTTTGAATTGAGATCAGATTATGCATTGGATTATTGCCTTATCCAGCAAGAAATCAAATTGCACACAATGATCTTCCATGGGAGGTTTCTTCAAGCTCAAGCAATCAAATGATGCACTTCTTGGACTCATTTTGAAGATCAATCTTCATACAACATGTTTGATGTTTGACTCATGATGAAACAATGGCTTTAGGTACCTTAAATTGGTCACTGAATATCATGCCATAGTGTTGCACCATTGGCCTGAAGTGAATTGGCTTGACTTGGAAAATTGTGCCTATGATGGATCGGTGTTGACACCATGACTTTGAGCTTCAATAACTCTCCAACCTTTGATCAAATCAAAAATCTCCAAACATGAAAGTTTTAGAGAATGCATCAATGAACAAATTTGATGCAGGGAAGAATTTTATTTGAAGTCATCTTGATGGATAAAAATATCCATACTTGTTGCACACCACATGTTTGATAAGAGTCCTTGTTGGGCACGTGCGCAGGATGCAAGGAATGCCTTGTTTGCCCTAGTTTGATCAAACTTTGATTGATCATAACTTCTTCAATTTTAATGCTATGAACATGTTACACCTATGTATTTGAAGCTTAGGATACCCTATTTCAAACAACCCAAGTGGAATTTTCATTTGACTTTTATTTTGGGAGTAGGCCTCTTTTGAACTTGGCTGCAAAATGGCTAAAACTTGCCATTTTTGGAAACCCTAATTTTCCAAAAATGGTAAGTCTTGATTTTCTTGATTTCTAAGGATCCCTCCATCATTTCTTGATAAAATTTGGTCCATGGACTCCTTGTAACCTCAATTTCATGAATTTGACCTTAAAAAGTCAGGAGTTAACTTTTTCCTCAACATGGATGATTTTTCCCCAATTTCTTGATTTTCAAGTAACTGATCAATTGAAGACCCTCTGAAATGATTCAATGGATGAAATTTCAACCCTATACACTTAATATCATGTGGGAAACAATGAGATCAAGTTTGAACCAAAATTTCATTGAGAATTTCCTTTAATTAGAAACCATAATTTCACCCCCTTTTGTTAGGAGGTGTTGCACTGCTTGAACTTCTTGACCAACTCACTTCTTTTAAAGATTTGGGAACCCTATCAGATCTTGTGGCATGTTGTAAGCCCTTTGCAAAATGTTGAGAAGCCATATGAACCTTTGATTGCTTTTGGATGACCATCAATTTCTTCAATCATTGATCACAAGCCCTATGCCTCAGCTATGAATGTTATGATGCAATGCTTTGTGCCTTGATATGAACTTAGGTATGCAATGTGATATACTAAATGCCATGAAAACAAGAGGGAAAATTTTAGGGTATTACAATGCACTATCATCATTAATCAATCTCCACCACTGCTTTTCATCAAGATGCCAACATCCAAACGCTAAGATGACAACACACTAGGTTTACCATAGTAACCATGGAAATTCATGCACAAGATGGATTTCAAAACAAAGTGCTTGTGAAAGAGAGGATGCACGAGTTCTCTGCTTTTGAAGGCAACAAAATTGCCACCCACACCACAAAGTTAGAGCATCACACCCTTGCATATTTAAGCCTTAGTTCACGAATTTGCTAAAGGTAATCACACACGTTTCATCATATTCACTCTCAAACTCTCTCTCTCTCTCTCTCATTGTGCTCTCAATTTCTTCATCATCCATAAAACTTAAATTTGAGTTTATCATTGTTTAAACTCCATTTTCGATCCTAAAAGCTCCTGAACATCATCATCTCATCACATTATCATCCTTATCCTTTGTTTGGAAGATTAATGGAGTTTTGTTGATCATTTGAAGATCAACACTATTTTCAGATTTCTTCTACTTCTCACTAAAATCAAGATCTACAGCCTTTATTTGGCTTGAAGAAGATCAAAGGAATCACAAGGAAGCTCTCACACTCTTTGGATTTTTTTAAACCTCAAGAAAAGCTCTTCACCAGGTTTGAGGTTTTTCACTTATTTGCTTCGGTTTGGACATATTCTCACTTATTTCATGTTGTTGATGCTTAATATGTAATGCTTGGAGTGTTGTGAGAACCGGTAGTGCTTTTATGTTGAGTTTTAAGTTTTTGTGATCTGAATTTAGAGCTTCGAATCTCACTATTTATTGAGTGTTTTGAACTTTATTGATAGATTCCTGTTCTGTGTGATGTAAGCTTTTGATTGATGCTTGTTTTGCTGGATTCTGGAATTTTTGTTCTTGCTCTTCATCGGAACTAGCCGGAGAAGATGGTCGGAGCCTCTCCGGCTGGTGAGCTTCATGTGCTTGGCTTCATTATGCATATTTTAAAATAGTCGTGTGATTAAATTGCATCTAACAGTTTGAAACGTGCCAGCGCATTAATGAGATGGTGTTGGTCACGTGAGATGTCCATATGTTTGTGTGTTCCATTGTGTTTCATGTACCTTATGTCAGTTTGCTTGTAAGCCCTCAGATATGGAGGGAATGTGACTTTGAATGTAGAACCTTGGATTCGAATACCTGCTTGGAGTGTTGACTTGCATATAAACCATATGATGCTTTGACCTAGTTGAGACTGAATCATAGCCGTGCGATATGTTTAATAAGTGTTGACTGATCTTTCTTTTGTAAGTGGCACTGGGCCTGATACTTCTATTCACACCTAACTTTTTAAAGCCTAGTGTGAATAAAACGTGATTGATCTACTTTATACACCTCCCTGCTGTAATACCTCAAAATTTGCCCTCGTATTTGTTTCCTTAACTGGTTTGTAGTCTCACATTTCATCTGCATTTTCCATTAGGTCACAACATTCATAATCATGCATTTTTGGATTTTTATGGATTTCCCAAGGCAAAGGATAAGAGGATTTCTAGTTTTTTTTTAGTTGGATTTATTCAGAGTTTGTTTTGGCTGGTTCCCACGTCAATTAGGTTGGAGCAAAGGTTGGGCTCTTATCATCATGAATTTATAAAGATTCAGGTAGTCGTCGTTTCAGTTACAAGTTGTTCAATGATATTTGTGTTCATCAAAGGCTTTAATTGAAGTTCAAGGAGTGGTTCATTGCAAAATCAATTGCAAAGTTTATTTTCAGTTCATGTGATAATAGAAAGAACAGTGAATATGGGAGATGCAAATAGTAAAAAATTTTGAGCCCATTTTTTTTTGGCTTACATGGAGATTCACAAAAATGGGCTTGGGCTTGGTCAGATGAGTCATGGCAGGTTCTATGTTTCAACAGGACAAGTATCCGAAAGGTAGAAGATCAGTGATTTTAAATATGACAGGTTTGGTAGCATGGGTCGGAACGGCCAAATCTCACGTTCCACCATCACCTCCAAGTTAAACAAATTTAGTCATTCCTTTTTATGATATCAGAAAACTATCAAGTGAAAGTATGTATGTTGACACTTATGTGACTCAAAAAAAAAAAGAGGGAAGAGAAACTCTCAGAAGCAACCAAGCAATCACTGATACATAACAGAAACAAAAAGTGGTTTCCAACCAAATGATTCACAGGAATTGGCATAAGCTCATTTGCAATTTGATGATGTAAATTTACTTCTAAATTACATAATCACACCAGGAAAAAGTGTAGAGATGCCAGAACAGAAGTCCAAAAAAGAAAAATAAACCGAGTTACAAAACTCCAAGGAATTCTCAAAAAAGGAACTCAGAAGCAAAGATAACATAAAATAGAATAACAACTTCCGCCATTCTGTCCATCTTCATCATCCTTCGTCATCCTTCAAGTGGGATTCATCACTCTTCATATCTCCAACATCCAATACTGACATAAACCACTCTCCCGGTTCCAATTTCAATTGCCTAAACCTGCAAATATCAACAGCACTCCTAAATCAAAATGCTCCCAAATCAAAACCAGAACAGTTTATAAAAAAAAAGGGGCCAGCCCAATTATGGCTTCACACTCAGGACTCCTACAACCATAAGAGATGATACCAGCAAGCCCGTGACGAATTTGATACAACATTGGTGGATCCAGCTGCTTACGGTTCAGGACATATTCAAGTTTGAAGGTGTGCGTCTTGATGTTTGTGTGTGGGAGGAAGCAAGCGATTTATTGCTGAGTTTTACCGCCCCAAAACCTGCAAGATCAGCGAATTTACATTAATAACAAAAGAGAAATTCAGAATAACAATGATAAGTCAAAGCAAAGACTTCAAGTTTCCGGAAAAGAATTGGAGCAGTATTTAAGCTAAGGGCGCACAGAGGACATTTTTTAGACAGAGTAGTATAACCAGTTTGCGCACGTTACATCTTCCAATACCTCCTGCCAAATCAATTGCAACAATAATACAAACTCAGTTATAACAGAATGGAAAATTAACAAAATTTCATTTAACAGGATAACCAATTCATAACAATTCAAAACAGAAAAACAGTTGCAATTGTAACTGAATTCTAACCAACTTCATAACAAAATCTAACTGAAATCACAACAAATTTTTTACCTGAGAACTTTCTAGATCAAGTTCTGAATTCCATCTCTATAAATCAGATTCGCCACCCTTCTTCAAGCTCTCTTGGCTTCAACCTCAAAATCACCACAAATCTCTTCCAAATCCTGCTTCTTCCACAAGTTTCCAAAACCAACTTCACTCCATTTTCTTCTTCTTCTTCGATTGATAACTTCTCATTCTTCTTCTTCAACCTTTCTCCACCCCCTCTTCTCACCATTAGGCTTCTTCACCACTTTACCCGTTTCCATCCAGTCTTCATTCTCTCCTATCCATAACAGTTTTATTCGGCCTCATTCTTCATCTCCTGCTACGTATTCGTCACCCTGCAATCATCATCAACCAGGGGAAAAGAGCAAATTGAATCAAAAGATAGGCAACTGAACAAACATTGAGGCTGAGATTACGAATCGCACAGAAAACCAAAGAAGAGCATACCATGAAACGCAGTGTCTTTGAAACTTTCACCAGCGCACATCAATCTTCCATCATTTTCGCAAGAGACGTCAAGAGGTCGCGGCTAAGAGAATCTTCGAGCATTCGGATCACAACTGAGTACTGTCGCATTTTTCGAACCAAGGGGAAGCATTACTTCCATAACTGATTCGTTCGTCTTCGCGGCAGCATCTTCCTTGCAATATCTTGGCTGCCGTCAATCGAAGGTGCGAAATCCAAGCTTCTTATGCGTGATTGTTGATGTCTGTTGTTGCTAATTTCTTTAAGCACCGATTTAGTTTAGTGAGGGGTTTGTGTAAAATTGTTAATTAAGAATGAGGTTGATGTTAAGGGGTTAGGGTTAATGGAGGTGAGTTAGAGAGGAAGAGGGCGGTGAACGCACGAAGAAGACGAAAGAGGTGTGGTTTCAATCAGCGAAAACGTGAAGGAAGTTAGGGTAGGGTTGAATGCTGTGAAAACGAAGAGGATGAAGATGTTGTCATTTTAATCGGCGAAGAAGAGCTTGGGGTTTTCTTAGGGTTCAGTATTTGTTGAGTGAGGGTCGAAGGTAAGTGAAGAAAGAAGGAAGAAGATTAGGGAAGACGAAGTGAGGTAAGGGAGAGGTATGGCGGCGGCGGAAGTTAGGAAGGAGAGGATTAGGGTTTTGTTTAGACTTTGTGCTTATCTTATTTCTTTGAATTGTAAGAATGCTAATCTTGGATTTAATAAAGATTAATGAGAATAATAATTTATTAAGAGCATTGATTCACATTAGTTTAATTTAATTTCTCTCAAATTCCCTCTAATTTCGTCATTAAGTTTCCTTGGTGATGAGGATGGATTGGATCTTCTTTGTCTGTTTCTATTCCCACCTCCTTATGAAGCCCAAATAGAAAATAACTGAAAAATAATGCTGAACACACCTCTCTCCCTCATTCTGGCGTATGGGCTTAGTCCCATTATTAAATGCACCCCTCCTTTCAGCCCATAGTAGAAAACAACATAAAAAACTCGCTGAAGGTACCTCCCCCCTCATCCAGCGAATGGGCCCTGGTTCTTTGCTTTCTGCACCCTCCTTTCAGCCCATTAAAGAAAATCAACTAAAAATAATTACTTAATGAACCCTTCTTTCTTTTTCTTTTATATTTTAATCTTAGTTTAGTATAGTTTCAAAACAAATCAAATAAAAATAGGAAAAAGCTCTAGAAAATTCTATAAAAATTCCAGTAGGCTAACAAATCTAATTAGAAATTTTTGGTATTTTTATTTTCTGAATTTTGGTTGTTTTTTGATTTAATTCTGATTTTTCTTGTGACTAGCTTTTATTGAATTTCCTTTAAATATACATAACTTTGTAGATTTTATTTCTTAACCTTCCAGTAACTTTTTTAGCCCATTCTTTTTACTGTAGTTAGAAGATTAATAATAGTACTTAGGATAATTTTTGTAGATTTTTAGAACATTTTATCTTAGGTTTTAGAGGCTAATTCCTTAGTAATTAGGGATTAATTTATAGCTGAAAATAATCAATTTTTAGGCCTACTTAATTTCTGATTTTTTAGGATTCCTTTTGACACAATGTTATGGGTAATTTTAGGACCCTATAGATTTAATTCCATAATTTTTCCAGAAGTTTAGCTATTTTCTAGAATATTAGTTCTTAGGCTTAGTTACATATAATTTCCATTTAGTTTAGGCCATGAAAATAAAGTCCAAAAAATATGGTTTAGATTAGATTTAGTTTTAGAATTTAATATGGACTTAGGTTAGTTTGAATTTGAATGTTTAGAGAGAAAATATTAGGCTTGACTTTGATTTAGAACTTAGGCTTAAAGTTTCATCTTAATTAGAATTAGAATAAATAAAATAGGACTATTTTAATTCATGTCTTTAAATGCATTTTTAGAATTTTATTTCTTATGTCCAATTTTATTGTTTTTGCCATATCATTTGATTTTATAACTTGTATAGGCTTCCCCATTGTTCTTAGAATCAACTTAACTTCATTAGGAAGTAAGTTGAATTCTAGTAGTTTCTAGTTTTTCCATTAGGATTAGAAAACCTCATTAACCATAGGATTTCTTGTAAATAAATAAAAAAAATTAGGGTTGTGTCTTAGTTCCCATTAGATTTTGTCCTTTTTGCAACTTGAGTCATTCTCTTCTCATCTTCAAACAAAATCCAAAAACACTTAACAAATAAATGAAAGGATCCTTTGTGTATAGCCTTATTCCATGAAGCACTTGCATTCGTTCCATCTTGGAGTGGTGTAAGCTTGTCTATCATGATGCACAAGTCTCATCAAAGGATTGTTTCATAAAACAAATAAATTCAAAATACTTCTTTTAAAAGACAAAAACAAATAACAAGCGACTATCCTGCGGGAACTTCTCTTTCTCATCTCATTCACTCACAACGCGAACTTGCGACGACTTGTCACACATGCAAGACGGTAAACGCACTCGTACCAGACGAGCATGCAACACCTGAGCATAGACATACGCAGTTCCAGCATAAAAAACACAAACAAAAAGTTCCCGCCTTAGTTAGGCGAACTACGTCGACTCTGATCCTCATTATCCCGATGAGGTACGTAGGCAGCGGGGTAGGGCCCGTTCGAGCACATTCTTTATTTTCCCTACATTTCCATCTTTCATTCCATTTTCTTTTCCGATTCCAGTTTCTCATTTTCATTCCAGTTCCAGTTAGCAGTTTTGTTCAGCAGCATCTTATTTCTTACCCTTTGAAACAATCAAACAAGCGTGGATCCCGTCGGGTACGGCGGACGGATTGGGGTGCTAATACCTTCTCAATTCGTAACCGACTCCCGAACTCAGATCTTTGGTTCGCAGGACCTTGTCCTTTCCTTCTTCCTCAGGTTTGTGCAACATTACCTTTCCCATTCTTTCGGGATAAAAATGTCTGGTTGGCGACTCTAACCTTTCCGCGCCACTTTCGCGTTTGTACTAGGATGAAAATACCGGGAGCGACAGCTGGCGACTCTGCTGGGGAATTAACCTGATTCTTCCGGTTTCCCTTGTAGAGTCAATCCTAGCGTCTGTTTGGATTTGTTTCTTTGGGTGTTTATCTGTTTGTTGTTGTGTGCTTTAGTTTAGCTTTACTGTTTTTATTTACAGTTTTTATTTACAGCTTTACTTTACCGCATTTATTTACCGCATTTATTTACCGCTTTCAGTATTTATTTTCCATGCATCATATTATACTGGACTATCTGGCTGTGCTGGTTTTCATTTTTTCTGTGGGATGGGAGTTACTGTGAGATGAGCTCGTAACCGGGGCTCGAGTGCACCCTAGGACTTAGAGTGGTTCCACTTTGGCTTCATGGCATCTTGCTATGTTGGTAGTAGTGAGTTCCACACCTTGACTTGCGACCTTCTCGGGAATGTATTGATACCGGAATCTTTCTGGGTTAATGCGCTACCTTGATAGTTATGTGCAGTCAGGGGACCGATCATTGAGAACCTTTGTGGAAACATCCCTCTCCAGTGATGACAGTGGCAGACCATATTTGTTGGCAAACCCACTCGCATCCGAGGGCCCACTGGGAACTCGCATAGGATGGCCTGGTTCTCTCATAGGAATCCAGTCAAAGCAAACTGCTCGTATGACGGTAGTATTGTACCCTTCGGGATGAATGTACTATTGTTTCTCGATTCAGTGCTTGAAGCTGAGGACTTATGAGGGATGCTTGTTTTTTTCCGGACTCAGCTGAGACCTCCCTGAGTAGTACATAATGCCAAACCGATTCCCTGATTTGGTCACGAGCCATTTCTCGGAAATGGTGAACGTAATATTGCTATTCGGCTTTGAGAGTCCGTGATGTTGACCCGAGTAGCACACCCGTGAGATTGGGAGGGGTTTACAGGTTTGCAGGAACCCTAAAACTTCAACATACCTGCTTTGCCAGTGTTGTTTTATGATATTATCTGGTGCTATATGGTTCTCTGATTCTGAGATCCGGGATTTCTATTCAGAGAGATTGTTACTGTGATTACCATGGTGACCCTGATATTGTGACTATTATTATGACTCTCCACAGACACTTGGCTTATTGTTCAGCTTCAACACCATCAGTGACTGTTCAATTATGTGACCCAGTTCTACAGTTATTGGGTTCTCAGTTATGGGGTTCTGTACAGAGATGGTGCTGCTATTATGGTTCTATTCAGACACTTGACTCATTGCTCAACACCGGCACCAACATCGGACCATTGATCACATGCCTATTGCATACATGACATCATATCATTCCAGCATATATGTTCAGTTATTTCTGAGGATCACATATCTGAATCATGCCATTGGACTTTGTATGTGTGAAAACTCAAATCAAAGCGGATAGATTCCTCAGAAATAATTGAACATGGCATTTGCATACATCCTTGCATTCTTGACAGGTGTTCAGAGACAGATTCTTTTCCTGACTTGATTTCTCATCAGAATGGACAACTTGAATCACAATCATCAAGGTGTATATTTGAAGCAACTCCGGGCGGAGGTAATCAAAGGAATACCTAGCTGAGGCCATTCAGGGCAGAGGTATAAGCTTTATTTCAAAACCAGAAACTGCTGAAACAGGAAGTCAACCAGATGATGACTCAGATGAGCTTGGTTATGGAAATTCTGAACAAAGCTATTTTCATCCCTATTGAGGGGAACTACGCTGCTCTGATTCTCCATTGGTCAATGGAGATTGTTGCACCCCAAAATTTGCCCTCACAATACAAGACTTTGTGTTCTCAGAAGGTTCACAAGGTTCACAAGGTTCACAATACCTCCCATGAGTATCACAAGACATTTTATGATGGTTCACAAGGATCACAATACTTACAAGACCTTTCATGAAGTTCATGAAGTCTACAAATCACTTTATGAGGTTCACAAGGTTCACAAGATTCACAATGCTTACAAGACCTTTCATGAGGTTCATAAAGTCTACAAGACACTTTATGAGGTTCACAAGGTTCACAAGATCTTCCATGAGGTTCACAAGGATCACAAGACATCTTATGATGATTCACAAGGTTCACAAAGTTCACAATTGGTCAGAAGAGTTGACAATTCCCTCATACAATGCACCTCCTAAGCAGTGCATCCAAAACTAGGGTTTTGACTTTAATCAGGCTAAATGGATTTCCAAGACTTCAAGTGAGCTTCATAACATCTTATATGTGTGTAAGAACCCCCATGACAAGTTTCAAGACTTTTCTCAAAGGTTTGCTCAGTCAGATGATCAGATAAGTCAAAATCAGTCAAAGCAGTTAAAAAGTCAAACTGAGGTCAACAGTGGTCAAACCAAAGTCAAACTTCATGATTTTTTGCCAACATCAAGTATATGAAGTAAAATTCATCATTTGATCAAGGGTTGATCATGATTCATCAAGGAGATTTCAGATCATCAAGAATCAGGAGTTTCTAAATTAGGGTTTCCTTAGTAAAAGTCAACTGAACTTTGACCAGCCATAACTTTCACATACTTCATCACCAAGTCTCCATCCAAAGCTCATTTTGAAGGAAATTTAATTCTCTACAACTTTGTGTCTCACAAGCCAAGCCCAAAAATGCTTCATTTGGAAGGTATGAGCTAAGACATTATAGGTCCTTTTGAAAGTCAACAAAAAGTCAACAACTTCAAAAGGGCATAACTTGAGATTGGTAAATGATATGGACATTAAACCAGTGGGGTTGTTTAGAGGACTCTTCAAGCTTTCCAAAATGTCCAAGAAAACCCTCATAGCATTAAAATTGAAGGATATGTGCCCTTGCAAAGTTGGGAAATTTTGGGTTGGTTTATGATGAAAATGGAGGTCTAAAACCAATTTCTCCCAAATGGGCTTGTCAAATGATGACCCAATCCATACAATAGCTTCATGCATGACCCAAACCATTAAAAATCAGATTTTTATTATTTTTATTTTTATTTATTTTGATTTAATTCATTAAAAAATCATTTTAAATAAAAATAAAATATGAAAATAAAAGATTTGATTTGGATCAAGCTTCTAGAAAGTCTTAAATATTGATTTGAATTGAAGAGGAAGGAAATCATGAGGTTTGGCCAAAAATATCAAGCATTCACACATGAATATTTGATTTTTAAGGCATGATCATTGTGGATCTTTTCATATCAAATTCTTCACCCAACCAATCAATTTTTTGACCTAAAATCAATCACCTATAAGTACTAAACACAACCCTAACATGAATGGACGGATTCCACAGCCCTAAGAGTAAGTTCACAATTTCAAAAATTCTCTCAAAAACTCACATTCGGATTCTTTGATTCAGGACCTTTGAAGGTAAAATAAGAACACAGCAATGTTCCTTGGACCTTATTGAAGCATTATCATCACTCATATGCATCAAAACCATGCTATATTGCTCAACCCGAATCCACTTTGTTCTTGAAAATAATTTTTTCGATTACACTAATTTACTGCATATTAATGAATTTTGTTTGCATAATCTTGTTTGTGATGTTGTGTAGATTGTTTCTGGACAAATAAACCAAAGTTTCATGGCTTGAATCAGAATCGGCCATTGTTAGGGTTTCACCTTTGAAATTAGGGTTTTATGATTTACTGAATTTAAATAAATTTGAAGAACATAGGGATGTTGTATGGACTGTGAGGATCATAAAACACTGATCAATTTCATGAATTGGTATTGTTTTGTTGGAGTTTCATTTTCGCAGGTTTGCAATATGGAAGAACTCGCATGAAGATTCGCAGGAAAAAGGGGAAGAATTTTCGCAGGAAATTTGGAGAAGAAGAAGCTGTTTGCGCGCGTTCAGAAAAATTCAAATTTGATTTAAAATATTTTATGTTATCTTGTTGGTTTGTTATCACCACAGGTTGTGTGGCCCAGTGGAAACTCAGGCGTGCGTTTGATGAGAGGGCGAGGGATCGAAACCTGGCTGTGACAAATATTTTTGTGTTTTCTCATTTATACGTTAAACATAATATATTATTATTATTTGATGGTTTGTTAACAGATTGGCTCACCTAGCTGGGATGGTTATGCGTGTATGTGTTTGTTCAAGAGGTCCTGGGTTCAATCCTCCCCCAGGCCTTTTGGTTTTCTCTTATTTTTTGTGATTTTTCAAGACATGGCATAAAACAAATTTGGTCTATTCCTCTAGCACCTGCGCGCTGATGGCCTGGTGGTGTGTTTTGTGGCTGGCAAGCAGGACGTCCTGGGTTCAAACCCCAGCCAGGTAAGTTTTCATTCTTTTTCTTGTATTTTGATTGTTTTAAATATTTTATTATTAAATTATATTAGTTTTGTATATATTCTATATATCTAAATAATTGTATATATATTATGTATTCTTTTCAAAATTATAAAAAATTATTTCATAAACTTAAAAAATTATTTTATTTTATTATGTATCTAAATTATAATATATATATATATATATATATATATTTACTAAAATAATTTTGTATATTATATTATAAACCCTAAAAAGTATTTTCTAAGAAAACCTTAACTTTATAAAACCCTAAATTATTTTTCTCTAAACAATTATTAGAAACTTAATTTTATTTTATTTATTTTTATTTTTATTTTTGTACATATTTATTTAATATAATTAAGTCTTGTAAATATAATTATAACCTATTTTCTTTATATAATATGTAAATATTTTTTATAATTTGTTTGTAATCTAAATTATATATATAAATAATTTTTAAAATATGTGTTTAGAAATAATTGAACCTATGATAATTTAATTTTGTAATTATAATATGTTTAAAAATAATTTAATAATTTGTACATAAATTAAAATGTTCTAATAATTATTTAATTATTCATATTTCCTCTTATTTTTAAATAATTGTCTATATTAAAAATCTAATCTTTTGTTTATTATTTTAATTATATTCTTGCTAATTCCATTTATTTTAATTATTGTTATTATTACTAACCATATTATCACTAATCCACTTATTTTTTAATTATACTTATTATTATTATTTCACTAACCCCTTTTATTTTTGATTACTATTACTAACCCCTATTATAATTTGTATTGCTTATTTATTTATTATTTATATTTTGCTTATTTATTCTTGCTATTTATCTTTGATTGCTTATTAATTATTATTGTAATTGCTCCTTGGTGTAAATTTTTGTAAATATTTAATGTATTTAATTTTCATGCCATGGTTAGTAAAATAGGGAGTGTAAACATGTATTATATTTAAAATTAAATTTAGGTCATTTAAATTATAAGATAAATATTTAAAATAAACACTCACACACGTAAGTCGATTTTTAATCGCCATCTCACTTTCTAGGGTTGCCTCTCATGGTTGCCTATTCAAAAAGGTCAAGTGGGGTGTATAAAGCAAGTCCCTTAAAAGAAAAGTCATCAAGTCCCTTAATGGTTGCCTTTCATAAAGATCTTGTCCCTTTCGAATAATGATGACAGTCCCTCCAAAAATTGCTTAATACACCCTACAGTTGCCTTCATTAACAGATGTCCCTCATATGTCTCTCACATCCAAGGTAATGACTACCTATTCCTTAATAATAGGGATAGTCTTACCATTTAAAGGATAAAGAATAGAAAGACTTAAAACTTTAGGGTAGGTTCCTCATAGTTGCTTGCTCACTTCAATAAAAAAACTTTTCAAACACTTCACAAATTTCAAACAAATTTTCAAATACAAGTTTTTACGCATCCGTACATGGATCATTATTAACTCTTATGAAAATTTTTATTCACACACTTCACCTTTTCAAAAACAATTTAAAGTGAGCTAAGTAACTAAGAGCCCATGGATAACCATGGATGTAAAGGGTGCTAACACCTTCCCTTTACATAACTTACCCCCCGGACCCAAAAATATTTTAAAAGGTCTTTCCTGTTCTTTTATGCCTTTCCTTTGGATAAAATAAAAGTCGGTGGCGACTTTTGCTATCCGCAACATAACTAAAGTCAGTTCTCCCACCGTGTTACAGAACTGGCGACTCTGCTGGGGACTTAATAAAAGAGGGGTACCCTTAGGAATTAGATCACTTTAAAATTGTTTGCCTTGTTTGCTTTATACTTATCTGTTGGGGTGCTCTTATGTGTGAAAGATCCTAACCCGGATCTAGTGTACCTTAGGTAAATGGCAATAGACCAAGGAAACTGTACGGCGTATACCGATATGGTTGATCTGGTGGCCATAGTTAGTGTGACTTCTTGGTTGGTGCTTATGTTCCTTAAGTCAAGTTGAGGATAATATGAGGCTGCCATATGTTGTCAATGCACTAACTAACTTTTAGAACCCTAGTCATCCCATCTTGGCCTTTAGAAAAGTAGTGAGATAACCGGCTTTGGTGCAGACTGAAGTTGGTTGATACTCGATGCTACGCTCATTGAGATTCTAAACTTGGAGGGTTTTGGTTGGAAAGTAAGTTGCCTACTGAACAACCACCCTTGTGAAGGATCAATGATATTGAGATCCCTTAGAACCTGGTTACTTTTGTAGGACAGGATGAACCAACTAACTTCAGGGGAGGGTACTTACCTTTGAACCTCATGCAAGCCTTCAAACCTAGGGCTATTGTGTGACTTGCTTGTGTGTGCCACATGTTTGTGATTGAGCATAACATCATAGCATCATCATGCATCATAAGCATAGCATTTTCACTAACCATTTCAAGGACCAAAGGATTTATCTTTGTTCTTTGTTGCAGGTCATGGCTTCTGCTCGTAGAAACACCATCAGGATCAACTTTGTGGGCATACCTGCTAAGCTTAAAGAGTTGGTTTCTCAAGTGTCTGATCATTCCCAGTTCATCAAGAGACATGGCCACCTATTGGATCTAGTCATCTCAGGGTTCAATGAAGACATGATGAGTGTCCTGTTTCAGTTCTTTGATCCTAAGCACCATTGCTTCACATTCCCCGACTACCAGCTGGTTCCAACCATGGAGGAGTTCTCTAAGCTTCTAGGCATACCTGTTCTTGATCAAAAACCATTCACAGGCTTGGAGAAAGAGCCTAAACCAGAAGTTATTGCTGCAGCTCTACATCTGAAGAATTCTGACATTGTTCTAGAAACGAGAAGCGGAGTTAAGGGTATTCTTGCCAAGGTGTTGATAGAAAAAGCTCAGTTATTCTTGAAGGCCATGAGCTATGATGCTTTTGAGGAGATCTTAGCCTTGCTGATATATGGCTTAGTATTGTTCCCCAATCCAGATCAGTTCATAGACGTTCATGCCATCAACATATTTCTGAGTCACAATCCATTACCTACATTGCTCGGAGACATCCTACATTCTCTTCATACCCGTACTACAAGGGCAAGAGGAACTTTGATGTGCTGCATACCTTTGCTTTCTAGGTGGTTTATTTCTCACCTTCCTCGCTCAGTAATGAAGAATGAGCAAGGGTTCAGATGGTCCAAGAGGATCATGTCACTTTCTCACTCAGATATCCATTGGTGCTCCAGATCTATGGAGAATGTCACTATCATTGACCGTTGTGGGGAGTTTCCTAATGTGCCACTTCTAGGCATAAGAGGGGGCATCACCTACAATCCCTCTCTAGCTTTACGACAGTTTGGTTATGCCCGGAGTGATGGTCCACATGACATGTTAATCCAGGGCATTGTGTTTGACTACGACAACGATCTTCAAGGGTACCGTCAGAGATTCATACGAGCCTGGGGAAAAGTAAACAGGGTTGACAGCAAGACACTGGAGCCTAAGTACACTATTCCTATGGAAGCTTATCTCAGATGGGTACGATCTCGTGCTCAGACTCTCATGATGCCATATCCTGCCATCCTGCCAGTTACCATGGAACCTGTTGCTGAAGGGGACACTGCTTACACCATCCTTCACCCAGACATGCCTACTAACATGGAAGACTTACAGAGATCCTGGATCCAATTGAAGGAGCAAAGGGATACGTTCGAGGCTCATTACAAAGCAAGCCAAGAAAGAATCCTGGAACTAACAAAGCAACTTCACGAGGAACGGAATCTCAACTCATACCTCAACACAAAGAGGAAACGTCCATGGGAGACTTAAAACCCCATCTTTTGTACTTATTTCATTTCATTTTTTGTAAGCCCAAGAGGCAAAACAAATTTATTACTAATAAAAGTTTACCTTCTTGTTTGTCTAAGCAAATTTAAATCCTGCGGTCCTTGAAAACATTGCATATGCATTCACATATCATTTCATTACATCACAGGTTTATAATTGTGCACAGGTTTCTCATCTTCTCGCTGTTTATTTCAGCAATGGCTCTTGAACAAACAGTTAAGGATCTCCAGGCACAAAATGCACAGTTCCAAGAGCTGATCTTGAACCTGTCCAAGGGGCAAGATGAATTGAAGACACTGCTGGCCAAAAAGACTAAGAAGACTAGAAGGTCAGGTGGCCTGATCAACATGGGAAGAAGGTTCAGAGGTCCTGTCAAGACCAAAGAACAGGTTGAAGACTATGAATCTGAGGAATCTGAAAAAGAAGGAGGAAGTCTCCACAACACTATGGGGGACTCTGATTCTGAGGCCAATTATTACCATGATCCTAATGAAGACAAATTCAAGATGCTGGTGGATAGAATGGATGCCATGGAGTTGTAGAAATCATCTGGGCTGGATTTTGAGGATTTGAGTTTGATATCTGGGGTAGTCATACCCATTGGTTTCAAGGTTCCTACCTTTGTTGTTTATGATGGGGTCTCTTGTCCCAAGCTGCATCTGAGGTCTTATGTCAGAAGAATTCAACCTCACACTGCTGATAAGAAATTGTGGATCCACTTTTTCCAAGAGAGCTTATCTGGAGCTCAGTTGGAATGGTATTATCAGTTGGAGAGTGTCAACATCAGGGACTGGAATGATCTTGCTGAAGCTTTCTATAAGCAGTATCAATACAATGCTGACTTAGCCCCCACTCGCATGCAGCTTCAGAGTATGTCTATGGGTGCCAAAGAAAGTTTTAAGGAGTATGCTCAGAAGTGGAGAGATTTAGCTGGAAGAGTTCAACCCCCTTTGACTGACAGGGAATTGGTTGATATGTTCATGTGTACACTGAATGGCCCGTTTTACAGTCATCTCATTGGAAGCTCATCATCTGGCTTCACTGAGTTGATCATGACAGGAGAGCGAGTAGAAAATGGTATAAATAATGGCAAGATCCAAGTGGGCACTTCTTCATCAGGTGCTGCAAAGAAGCCTCCCACTGGGAAGAAAGAATCCAATGTTGTTTATGGTCAACCTGATCGTAACAGAAGGCATCAGTCTGTTAGTGCAGTTCATATTTCAAATCCAACTCCTGCAACAACAGAGCAGCCACAGGGCAACCAACAGAGGGCTAGAAGGAAGTTCACGAAGATCAACATGTCAATGGCTCAGGCATTGCAACACTTATTAAAGGCTGAACTCATTACTCTGAAAGAGGCTCCTCAGAATCCTAATGTTACCCCACCCAGGTACAATCCCAATGCACGATGTGCATATCATTCAAACTGTCAGGGTCATGATACTAATAACTGATGGGTCTTGAAGAACAAAATTCAAGATATGATTGAGGCTGGAGAGATTGAGTTTGACCCTCCGGGTACTCCAAATGTGATTACTGCTCCAATGCCAAATCACGAGAAGACTGTCAATGCCATTGATGAAGATTTACATATCCATTCAGTTGCGGAGTTGACCACACCATTGTCTGTCATCAGGAAGAAGTTAGTACAAGCTGGTTTCTTTCTGGGTTGTCGTGAAGATTGTGTCTATTGTGAGTATAATCCAGATAAGTGTTGGAGGTTGAAGGACGGGATTCAGCGTCTCATGAATAATTACACTATAGTGTTTGAAAGGAGACCACCTTTTGTGGAGAGTATGGTGGAGCATATTACTAGAGGTAAGAAGATTGAAGAGGTTGATATGGTTGACAAAGTGCCGGTAAGGATCACTTCAAAGGGACCTATTAAAATCACCCATCAGGGTCCAATCAGGATTACTGCTGAAGGTCCTGTGAAAGTTGTTGCTGAAGCCAGAGTTGCTCCTATGGTCATTACTACTCCTGGTCCTATTCCATATACGTCCGATAAAGCTGTGCCTTGGCACTATGGATCTGATGTTTACATCCATGGTGTTAAGCAAGAGCCCTTAGCTGATGTGCCTGTTGATATTGATAATATTGCTGGATCTAGTAAGATCACACGTAGTGGAAGAGTCTTCTCTCCTCCAGTTGCTTCTAAGAATGCAGCTACTCCTGCTGCTACGTCCACCACTGATGCTCGGGGCAAAGGTCCTGTTATTGAGCCTGTATCTACTGATGTGCCAGCTGCTGATGATCTCTCTAAGCAGATGGAAGAAGTATTGAAAATCATTCGCAAGAGTGATTATGACATTGTTGATCAATTGGGGCATACTCCCTCAAAGATTTCTATGTTGTCCTTATTGTTGTGTTCTGAGGCTCATGCCAAGGCCTTGATCAAGTTTCTGAAGACTGCTCATGTGCCCAATGCCATTTCTGTTGACCAGTTTGAGAATTGTGTTGCCCACCTGACTTATGATAATGGGTTGGGATTTTCTGATGCTGATTTGACCCCTGCCAAGAGGGATCATAACAGGGCCTTGCATATTTCAATTGAATGCAGGGGCACTACCATGTCACATGTATTGATAGATAATGGTTCCTCTCTAAATGTGTTGCCCAAGGAAGTCCTGAACAAGCTGAGTCCTGAAGATGCTGTGCTGAAGCCCAGTAATATTGTGGTAAAGGCTTTTGATGGTTCTAAAAGAGTAGTGCATGGGGAAATTGATCTTCCAATCAAAGTTGGCTCCCAGGTTTTTACTGCTACATTTTTTGTGATGGATATTCGTCCTTCATACTCTTGTCTGCTTGGTCGTCCCTGGATCCATGGGGCAGGTGCTGTAACCTCTACATTACACCAAAAGTTGAGGTATCCGGTGGAAGGAAAGGTTGTTACCGTCTATAGAGAAGAAGAATACTTTGTTAGCCATGTGAATACCTTCAAGTATCTGGAAATGGAAGGTGAATACATTGAAACTCTGTGTCAGACATTTGAAGTAGTTCCCTGGATTGTTAATGATTATGTAGCTCCTCCTGTTGCGAAGAAAGTTCCTGTGGTCACCAGAAAACCTCCAACAATGGCAATGGTCTCCCTCAATGATGCTAGAGCTGTGGTGGATGAAGGTGGTTGTACTATTTGGGGTCAGCTTCCTGATATTCCATACAAGTCTGACAAGTTTGGTTTGGGTTTCACTGCAGAGTCCCAGAAGGCTGTTCGTCGTGCTCGTGCTGTTCGTATCACCAATCAAGGGGTTATGAAAGATCAGATCAATGTTGTGGGAGACTATGATGAAGACTACAACTTGGATGCTTGGATTTTTCCTACTGAGGGTGCTGGACTCAATAATTGGAAAGCTGAAGATGTTATCCCTATCTCCTTTAGTCAGGAGTAAATACTATTACTGTGTTATTGCTTTTAAGTTTGTAATTTCTTGAACAATTGAACTCTTAAGCCTTGTGCCTTACCCGGGGCACAATGGTGTGCTTGTTACGGGTTGTCATTTCATTTGCATACTTCATTCAATAAAATCAGTGGACGTTTCGTTTTAGTAAATATTGTGTTCCTTGTCTTTCTTTTCTTTTATTTTTGCTTTATCAGCTATGTGTTCTTACACACACCCACATCACTAAAATGCAAATCCTTATCCACTCTGGATCCTGTTGATAACAGTTCTACTATTGCCAATTATAATTTCGAGAATCCGATCTATCAAACTGAAGACGGAAATGAGGACGATTGTGAAGTACCTGTAGAGCTTGCTAGGTTGTTACAACAAGAAGAGAAAGCCATACAGCCACATGAAGAGCCAGTCGAAGTCGTGAATTTGGGAACTGAAGAAAACAGGAAAGAGGTCAAGATAGGGGCTGATTTAGAGGACAGTGTCAAGAGCAGGTTGATTCAGATGTTACGTGACTATGTGGAGATCTTTTCTTGGTCTTATGAAGATATGCCAGGGTTGGATACAGACATCGTGGTTCACCGTTTACCAGTAAAAGAAGATTGTCGTCCAAAGAAGCAGAAGATTCGTCGTATGCGTCCTGAAATGTCAGAAAAGATCAAGGCAGAGGTAATGAAATAGTTCAATGCAGGGTTCTTAGCAGTGACTTCTTATCCTCAATGGGTTGCAAATGTAGTACCAGTTCCTAAGAAAGATGGTAAGGTACGTATGTGTGTGGACTACAGAGATTTGAACAAGGCTAGCCCCAAAGATGACTTTCCACTTCCTCATATTGATGTTCTGGTAGACAACACTGCTCAGCATAAGGTATTCTCTTTTATGGATGGTTTCTCTGGTTACAATCAAATCAAGATGGCACCTGAAGATATGGAGAAGACAACATTTGTTACACAGTGGGGCATTTTTTGTTATAAGGTGATGCCATTTGGTTTGAAGAATGCAGGGGCAACATATCAGCGTGCTATGGTGGCTTTGTTTCATGATATGATTCATCATGAGATAGAGGTATATGTGGATGATATGATAGCCAGATCCCAGAATGAAGAGCAACATCTTAATCATTTGCATAAATTATTTGAGAGGTTGAAGAAATACAAGTTGAGATTGAACCCAAACAAGTGTACTTTTGGAGTTAGATCTGGAAAGCTCCTGGGTTTTATTGTCAGTGGAAAAGGTATTGAAGTGGATCCTGCAAAGGTAAAAGCTATACGAGAGATGCCAGCTCCCCGCACTGAAAAGGAGGTTAGAGGTTTCTTGGGACGATTGAACTACATTGCAAGATTTATTTCCCAATTAACTGCCATCTGTGAACCAATATTCAAGTTGCTGAAGAAAGATCAGGTGATGGAATGGAATGATGAATGCCAGACTGCCTTTGATGAAATCAAGAGATATTTGCTAGAACCTCCAATTTTGATGCCACCAGTTGATGGAAGACCCTTGATTATGTACTTAATAGTGTTAGACAACTCAATGGGGTGTGTGTTGGGGCAACATGACGAGTCTGGTCGAAAAGAGCAGGCAATATACTACCTTAGCAAAAAGTTTACCGACTGTGAAACAAGATACTCACTGCTCGAGAAAACTTGCTGCGCTTTGGCATGGGCTGCTCGCCGACTAAGACAGTATATGTTGACTCATACTACCTTGTTGATTTCGAAGATGGATCCAATCAAATACGTATTTGAGAAACCTGCTCTCTCCGGAAGAATTGCAAGATGGCAAATGATCTTGACAGAATATGATATACAGTATACTACTCAGAAGGCCATCAAGGGAAGTGTTGTTGCTGATCATTTGGCTCATCAAGCAGTGGATGATTATCAGTCAATGAGTTTTGAGTTCCCTGATGAAGACATTATGATTATTACCAAAGAACCTGGACAATATGACGGACCTGAACAAGGATCCCGATGGACTATGGTTTTTGATGGTGCCTCTAATGCACTTGGTAATGGTGTTGGTGTTGTGATTAGTTCCCCTGAAGGTTGTCATACCCCGATTACTGCCAGACTTTGTTTCTATTGTACCAATAACATGGCTGAGTATGAGGCATGTATCCTAGGTATTAAAGCTGCTATTGATATGAAGATTCAGTTCCTTGATGTGTATGGAGATTCAGCCCTGGTAGTAAGTCAGATTAAAGGAGATTGGGATACCAAGCATGATAACCTTATTCCTTACAGAGAGCATGTGTTGTCTTTGATCCCACATTTCAAAGAGATTACCTTTGGACATATTCCACGAAGAGAGAATCAGTTGGCAGATGCATTAGCCACCATGGCATCCATGTTTGAGATCAGTTGGGATGATGAAGCTCCCAAGATTACTATTGATAGATTTGAGAAGCCTGCATACTGCAATGAGATTGACACAGAAGGGGCAGAGGAGAAGCCTTGGTTCTATGAAGTGAAAAGATATCTTGAAGCTCAGGAGTTCCCTGAAGGGGCATCTGTCAAAGATAGGAAGTTCCTGAGAAGGTTTTCTGCTAAGTTCTTTTTGAGTAATGGGATTTTGTACAAGCGCAATCATGATTCAACTATGCTTCGTTGTGTGGATAAGAAGGAAGCTACAAAAATTATGGAAGAGATGCATGATGGGACCTTTGGCACTCATTCTAGTGGTCATACTATGGCAAAGAAAATATTGAGAGCAGGTTACTATTGGTCTACCATGGAAGCTGATTGTTACCAACACTCCAGAACATGTCACAAGTGTCAAATTTATGCTGATAAAGTACATATACCTCCATCACCTTTGAATGTATTGACTGCTCCTTGGCCCTTTGCCATGTGGGGCATTGATATGATTGGTGAGATCAAACCTACTGCTTCTAATGGGCATCGTTTCATCCTGGTTGCTATTGATTACTTCACGAAGTGGGTAGAGGCAGCTTCATTTGCATCTGTTACCAAGAATGTTGTGGCTCGATTCATTAAGAATAATCTCATATGTAGGTATGGCATCCCTGAAAGGATCATCACTGACAATGGCTCTAATCTGAACAACACTATGATTACTGATCTCTGCATGCAGTTCAAGATTAAGCACCACAACTCTTCTCCGTATCGTCCAAAGATGAATGGGGCAGTTGAAGCTGCTAATAAGAACATTAAGAAGATTGTACAGAAGATGATTGTTACTTACAAGGATTGGCATGAGATGTTACCATTTGCTCTTCATGGTTATCGTACCACAATACGCACTTCAACAGGGGCAACCCCATTCTCCTTAGTGTATGGTATGGAAGCAGTTCTGCCCATTGAAGTTCAGATTCCCTGCTTAAGAATTATGAAGGATGCAGGCTTGGATGAAGATGAGTGGATTCAGACTCGACTTGACCAGATAAATCTGATTGATGAGAAGAGGCTAGCAGCAGTTTGTCATGGCCAGATGTACCAGAAACGGATGATCAAAGCTTTTAACAAGAAGGTTAAGCCAAAGGTATATCAGGCTGGTGACTTGGTAATCAAGCGTATCATATTACCACAGGGTGATCCTAGGGGCAAGTGGACTCCTACATATGAGGGACCATTTGTAGTTAAGACAGTGTTCTCAGGAGGTGCCATGGTACTTACTACAATGGATGGTGAAGACTTTCCACAGCCTGTAAACGCAGACATAGTTAAAAAATACTACGCATGAAAAGAGACCCGCTAGGTTGACAGGCCTAGGCAAAAATAAGGGCATCCCGGCAAACCAAAAGGGTTTGGGCAAAAATTAGGGATATATATAAAAAGATGTACACCCGGCAAGTCGAAAACCTGAAAAGGCGGCTTGGGCAAAAAAGGGTATCCCGGTGGATTGAAAACCTAAAAGGGCAATCCAGGCAAAAGTTAGGGATTAAAGCGTATGACTATGTCTCGTTTGGATCACCCATGAAACTGCAACCAGTTGTGTTACTTATTCAAGCTCGAACAGATAAAGTTCAATCCAATCTTTTCCGTCTCAACAGCAGAAGATGAGATACTTGAAGATAATGGCAATAGTAGAATTGAAACTCAATAGGATTATTTCCCACATAGCTGATTTTCCTTGCTTTGTAAAAAAACTTTATGACAAAATCCTCTTACTAGGGTTTATGTCTCCTTGTACAAATTTGCCCGTGTATGGGTCACCTTTTGATATAAATAAATTCCATCTTTTGAATCCAGATTTACTTTTACCCTATTTACATAAGCGAAACGTCCATTGGTTGTATTTGAATGTATGTATGCTTTTGAATATGATTGATGTTTACCAAAAATGCATATATGCTTTTTAATATGATTGATGTTTACCAGAAATGCATGAAAATGCAGTAATAGTATTTACTAAGGACGAACGAGGGAAGGATTTCAACGAAGCTTCGCTGGTTCATCTTTACAAGACAATCACAAAACCCTCAGTAGGACGAATCTATCTTCATAAAGTCTCATCTCCCCTGGAATTTATATCCATCTCTTTTATCCTCATACGGATATACGGGAAATTACTTTCCAATAAGGGTACGATGAACGAAGACGGGTGTTATATCTACTCTACTATCAAACAAAGACAAAAGGTTATGTATACCCTACTATCAAACGAAAACGGGAGGTTATCTATACCTTACTATTCCCAGAAGAAGAGAGGCTGTATATACTTTACTATCCCCAGCATACGAAAGGTTATGTATACCTCATCATCAAACAAGACGGGAACGAGTTCCTCATATTATTCAACAACGAATCGGGATTTATTTTCCCTGGCCAGCAGTGGTTATACAAAGATATCCAGACGCTTCCGGCAATGTCATATCATACATACATCATTTACATCATACCATAACATACATATCCATAGATACATAGTACATTACCTAAGTGCATCATATCATACATGCATACATAATGCATAAACTAATATTATTATACAGAATGCTACCTTGTTTTCAGGTTAATTATCCAGCAAACAAACTTATGATTATCAGGATTGCTTTATCCTCCTGAAAGCACTATTCCCTCAGGACTGCTTTATCCTCCTGAAAGCATATCATTCCCTCAGGACTGCTTTATCCTCCTGAAAGCATATTATTACCTCAGGACGTTGTTATCTTCCTGAAAGCATATTATCTCCTTGGGACGTTGTTTATCTTCCTAAAAGCTATCACCCCTACCTCAGGATTGCTTTATCCTCCTGAAAGCATATTATCAATACCTCGGGATTGCTTTATCCTCCTGAAAGCATATTATTACCTCAGGATTGCTTTATCCTCCTGAAAGCATATTATTACCTCAGGGTTGCCTTTATCCTCCTGAAAGCATATTATTACCTCAGGATTGCTTTATCCTCCTGAAAGCATATTATTATTCCCTCAGGATTGCTTTATCCTCCTGAAAGCATATTATTCCCTCAGGATTTCTTTATCCTCCTGAAAGCTATCATTATATCTTCATATTTTGGACTGCTTTATCCTCCAAGAAATGTATGTGAAGAACTTTTCTCCAAGTGGCATCTTTAAGCCCACTCAAGCATACACAACCAAACATCAGTATCACTCTACGCACTGGTGAGTGAAAATTTTTGGGCTTTTGTGTTCAATCCCCTTCAACCTTCCAGGTCACGATTGGCAAATATACCAATCTAGCCCCTCAGGTTTCAAAAAATTGAACAGGGGCAGCTGTTGCACCCCAAAATTTGCCCTCACAATACAAGACTTTGTGTTCTCAGAAGGTTCACAAGGTTCACAATACCTCCCATGAGTATCACAAGACATTTTATGATGGTTCACAAGGATCACAATACTTACAAGACCTTTCATGAAGTTCATGAAGTCTACAAATCACTTTATGAGGTTCACAAGGTTCACAAGATTCACAATGCTTACAAGACCTTTCATGAGGTTCATAAAGTCTACAAGACACTTTATGAGGTTCACAAGGTTCACAAGATCTTCCATGAGGTTCACAAGGTTCACAAGACATCTTATGATGATTCACAAGGTTCACAAAGTTCACAATTGGTCAGAAGAGTTGACAATTCCCTCATACAATGCACCTCCTAAGCAGTGCATCCAAAACTAGGGTTTTGACTTTAATCAGGCTAAATGGATTTCCAAGACTTCAAGTGAGCTTCATAACATCTTATATGTGTGTAAGAACCCCCATGACAAGTTTCAAGACTTTTCTCAAAGGTTTGCTCAGTCAGATGATCAGATAAGTCAAAATCAGTCAAAGCAGTTAAAAAGTCAAACTGAGGTCAACTGTGGTCAAACCAAAGTCAAACTTCATGATTTTTTGCCAACATCAAGTATATGAAGTAAAATTCATCATTTGATCAAGGGTTGATCATGATTCATCAAGGAGATTTCAGATCATCAAGAATCAGGAGTTTCTAAATTAGGGTTTCCTCAGTAAAAGTCAACTGAACTTTGACCAGCCATAACTTTCACATACTTCATCACCAAGTCTCCATCCAAAGCTCATTTTGAAGGAAATTGAATTCTCTACAACTTTGTGTCTCACAAGCCAAGCCCAAAAATGCTTCATTTGGAAGGTATGAGCTAAGACATTATAGGTCCTTTTGAAAGTCAACAAAAAGTCAACAACTTCAAAAGGGCATAACTTGAGATTGGTAAATGATATGGACATGAACCCAGTGGGGTTGTTTAGAGGACTCTTCAAGCTTTCCAAAATGTCCAAGAAAACCCTCATAGCATTAAAATTGAAGGATATGTGCCCTTGCAAAGTTGGGAAATTTTGGGTTGGTTTATGATGAAAATGGAGGTCTAAAACCAATTTCTCCCAAATGGGCCTGTCAAATGATGACCCAAACCATTAAAAATCAGATTTTTATTATTTTTATTTTTATTTATTTTGATTTAATTCATTAAAAAATCATTTTAAATAAAAATAAAATATGAAAATAAAAGATTTGATTTGGATCAAGCTTCTAGAAAGTCTTAAATATTGATTTGAATTGAAGAGGAAGGAAATCATGAGGTTTGGCCAAAAATAGCAAGCATTCACACATGAATATTTGATTTTTAAGGCATGATCATTGTGGATCTTTTCATATCAAATTCTTCACACAACCAATCAATTTTTTGACCTAAAATCAATCACCTATAAGTACTAAACACAACCCTAACATGAATGGACGGATTCCACAGCCCTAAGAGTAAGTTCACAATTTCAAAAATTCTCTCAAAAACTCACATTCGGATTCTTTGATTCAGGACCTTTGAAGGTAAAATAAGAACACAGCAATGTTCCTTGGACCTTATTGAAGCATTATCATCACTCATATGCATCAAAACCATGCTATATTGCTCAACCCGAATCCACTTTGTTCTTGAAAATAATTTTTTCGATTACACTAATTTACTGCATATTAATGAATTTTGTTTGCATAATCTTGTTTGTGATGTTGTGTAGATTGTTTCTGGACAAATAAACCAAAGTTTCATGGCTTGAATCAGAATCGGCCATTGTTAGGGTTTCACCTTTGAAATTAGGGTTTTATGATTTACTGAATTTAAATAAATTTGAAGAACATAGGGATGTTGTATGGACTGTGAGGATCATAAAACACTGATCAATTTCATGAATTGGTATTGTTTTGTTGGAGTTTCATTTTCGCAGGTTTGCAATATGGAAGAACTCGCATGAAGATTCGCAGGAAAAAGGGGAAGAATTTTCGCAGGAAATTTGGAGAAGAAGAAGCTGTTTGCGCGCGTTCAGAAAAATTCAAATTTGATTTAAAATATTTTATGTTATCTTGTTGGTTTGTTATCACCACAGGTTGTGTGGCCCAGTGGAAACTCAGGCGTGCGTTTGATGAGAGGGCGAGGGATCGAAACCTGGCTGTGACAAATATTTTTGTGTTTTCTCATTTATACGTTGAACATAATATATTATTATTATTTGATGGTTTGTTAACAGATTGGCTCACCTAGCTGGGATGGTTATGCGTGTATGTGTTTGTTCAAGAGGTCCTGGGTTCAATCCTCCACCAGGCCTTTTGGTTTTCTCTTATTTTTTGTGATTTTTCAAGACATGGCATAAAACAAATTTGGTTTATTCCTCTAGCACCTGCGCGCTGATGGCCTGGTGGTGTGTTTTGTGGCTGGCAAGCAGGACGTCCTGGGTTCAAACCCCAGCCAGGTAAGTTTTCATTCTTTTTCTTGTATTTTGATTGTTTTAAATATTTTATTATTAAATTATATTAGTTTTGTATATATTCTATATATCTAAATAATTGTATATATATTATGTATTCTTTTCAAAATTATAAAAAATTATTTCATAAACTTAAAAAATTATTTTATTTTATTATGTATCTAAATTATAATATATATATATATATATTTACTAAAATAATTTTGTATATTATATTATAAACCCTAAAAAGTATTTTCTAAGCAAACCTTAACTTTATAAAACCCTAAATTATTTTTCTCTAAACAATTATTAGAAACTTAATTTTATTTTATTTATTTTTATTTTTATTTTTGTACATATTTATTTAATATAATTAAGTCTTGTAAATATAATTATAACCTATTTTCTTTATATAATATGTAAATATTTTTTATAATTTGTTTGTAATCTAAATTATATATATAAATAATTTTTAAAATATGTGTTTAGAAATAATTGAACCTATGATAATTTAATTTTGTAATTATAATATGTTTAAAAATAATTTAATAATTTGTACATAAATTAAAATGTTCTAATAATTATTTAATTATTCATATTTCCTCTTATTTTTAAATAATTGTCTATATTAAAAATCTAATCTTTTGTTTATTATTTTAATTATATTCTTGCTAATTCCATTTATTTTAATTATTGTTATTATTACTAACCATATTATCACTAATCCACTTATTTTTTAATTATACTTATTATTATTATTTCACTAACCCCTTTTATTTTTGATTACTATTACTAACCCCTATTATAATTTGTATTGCTTATTTATTTATTATTTATATTTTGCTTATTTATTCTTGCTATTTATCTTTGATTGCTTATTAATTATTATTGTAATTGCTCCTTGGTGTAAATTTTTGTAAATATTTAATGTATTTAATTTTCATGCCATGGTTAGTAAAATAGGGAGTGTAAACATGTATTATATTTAAAATTAAATTTAGGTCATTTAAATTATAAGATAAATATTTAAAATAAACACTCACACACGTAAGTCGATTTTTAATCGCCATCTCACTTTCTAGGGTTGCCTCTCATGGTTGCCTATTCAAAAAGGTCAAGTGGGGTGTATAAAGCAAGTCCCTTAAAAGAAAAGTCATCAAGTCCCTTAATGGTTGCCTTTCATAAAGATCTTGTCCCTTTCGAATAATGATGACAGTCCCTCCAAAAATTGCTTAATACACCCTACAGTTGCCTTCATTAACAGATGTCCCTCATATGTCTCTCACATCCAAGGTAATGACTACCTATTCCTTAATAATAGGGATAGTCTTACCATTTAAAGGATAAAGAATAGAAAGACTTAAAACTTTAGGGTAGGTTCCTCATAGTTGCTTGCTCACTTCAATAAAAAAACTTTTCAAACACTTCACAAATTTCAAACAAATTTTCAAATACAAGTTTTTACGCATCCGTACATGGATCATTATTAACTCTTATGAAAATTTTTATTCACACACTTCACCTTTTCAAAAACAATTTAAAGTGAGCTAAGTAACTAAGAGCCCATGGATAACCATGGATGTAAAGGGTGCTAACACCTTCCCTTTACATAACCTACCCCCCGGACCCAAAAATCTTTTAAAAGGTCTTTCCTGTTCTTTTATGCCTTTCCTTTGGATAAAATAAAAGTCGGTGGCGACTTTTGCTATCCGCAACATAACTAAAGTCAGTTCTCCCACCGTGTTACAGAACTGGCGACTCTGCTGGGGACTTAATAAAAGAGGGGTACCCTTAGGAATTAGATCACTTTAAAATTGTTTGCCTTGTTTGCTTTATACTTATCTGTTGGGGTGCTCTTATGTGTGAAAGATCCTAACCCGGATCTAGTGTACCTTAGGTAAATGGCAATAGACCAAGGAAACTGTACGGCGTATACCGATATGGTTGATCTGGTGGCCATAGTTAGTGTGACTTCTTGGTTGGTGCTTATGTTCCTTAAGTCAAGTTGAGGATAATATGAGGCTGCCATATGTTGTCAATGCACTAACTAACTTTTAGAACCCTAGTCATCCCATCTTGGCCTTTAGAAAAGTAGTGAGATAACCGGCTTTGGTGCAGACTGAAGTTGGTTGATATTCGATGCTACGCTCATTGAGATTCTAAACTTGGAGGGTTTTGGTTGGCAAGTAAGTTGCCTACTGAACAACCACCCTTGTGAAGGATCAATGATATTGAGATCCCTTAGAACCTGGTTACTTTTGTAGGACAGGATGAACCAACTAACTTCAGGGGAGGGTACTTACCTTTGAACCTCATGCAAGCCTTCAAACCTAGGGCTATTGTGTGACTTGCTTGTGTGTGCCACATGTTTGTGATTGAGCATAACATCATAGCATCATCATGCATCATAAGCATAGCATTTTCACTAACCATTTCAAGGACCAAAGGATTTATCTTTGTTCTTTGTTGCAGGTCATGGCTTCTGCTCGTAGAAACACCATCAGGATCAACTTTGTGGGCATACCTGCTAAGCTTAAAGAGTTGGTTTCTCAAGTGTCTGATCATTCCCAGTTCATCAAGAGACATGGCCACCTATTGGATCTAGTCATCTCAGGGTTCAATGAAGACATGATGAGTGTCCTGTTTCAGTTCTTTGATCCTAAGCACCATTGCTTCACATTCCCCGACTACCAGCTGGTTCCAACCATGGAGGAGTTCTCTAAGCTTCTAGGCATACCTGTTCTTGATCAAAAACCATTCACAGGCTTGGAGAAAGAGCCTAAACCAGAAGTTATTGCTGCAGCTCTACATCTGAAGAATTCTGACATTGTTCTAGAAACGAGAAGCGGAGTTAAGGGTATTCTTGCCAAGGTGTTGATAGAAAAAGCTCAGTTATTCTTGAAGGCCATGAGCTATGATGCTTTTGAGGAGATCTTAGCCTTGCTGATATATGGCTTAGTATTGTTCCCCAATCCAGATCAGTTCATAGACGTTCATGCCATCAACATATTTCTGAGTCACAATCCATTACCTACATTGCTCGGAGACATCCTACATTCTCTTCATACCCGTACTACAAGGGCAAGAGGAACTTTGATGTGCTGCATACCTTTGCTTTCTAGGTGGTTTATTTCTCACCTTCCTCGCTCAGTAATGAAGAATGAGCAAGGGTTCAGATGGTCCAAGAGGATCATGTCACTTTCTCACTCAGATATCCATTGGTGCTCCAGATCTATGGAGAATGTCACTATCATTGACCGTTGTGGGGAGTTTCCTAATGTGCCACTTCTAGGCATAAGAGGGGGCATCACCTACAATCCCTCTCTAGCTTTACGACAGTTTGGTTATGCCCGGAGTGATGGTCCACATGACATGTTAATCCAGGGCATTGTGTTTGACTACGACAACGATCTTCAAGGGTACCGTCAGAGATTCATACGAGCCTGGGGAAAAGTAAACAGGGTTGACAGCAAGACACTGGAGCCTAAGTACACTATTCCTATGGAAGCTTATCTCAGATGGGTACGATCTCGTGCTCAGACTCTCATGATGCCATATCCTGCCATCCTGCCAGTTACCATGGAACCTGTTGCTGAAGGGGACACTGCTTACACCATCCTTCACCCAGACATGCCTACTAACATGGAAGACTTACAGAGATCCTGGATCCAATTGAAGGAGCAAAGGGATACGTTTGAGGCTCATTACAAAGCAAGCCAAGAAAGAATCCTGGAACTAACAAAGCAACTTCACGAGGAACGGAATCTCAACTCATACCTCAACACAAAGAGGAAACGTCCATGGGAGACTTAAAACCCCATCTTTTGTACTTATTTCATTTCATTTTTTGTAAGCCCAAGAGGCAAAACAAATTTATTACTAATAAAAGTTTACCTTCTTGTTTGTCTAAGCAAATTTAAATCCTGCGGTCCTTGAAAACATTGCATATGCATTCACATATCATTTCATTACATCACAGGTTTATAATTGTGCACAGGTTTCTCATCTTCTCGCTGTTTATTTCAGCAATGGCTCTTGAACAAACAGTTAAGGATCTCCAGGCACAAAATGCACAGTTCCAAGAGCTGATCTTGAACCTGTCCAAGGGGCAAGATGAATTGAAGACACTGCTGGCCAAAAAGACTAAGAAGACTAGAAGGTCAGGTGGCCTGATCAACATGGGAAGAAGGTTCAGAGGTCCTGTCAAGACCAAAGAACAGGTTGAAGACTATGAATCTGAGGAATCTGAAAAAGAAGGAGGCAGTCTCCACAACACTATGGGGGACTCTGATTCTGAGGCCAATTATTACCATGATCCTAATGAAGACAAATTCAAGATGCTGGTGGATAGAATGGATGCCATGGAGTTGTAGAAATCATCTGGGCTGGATTTTGAGGATTTGAGTTTGATATCTGGGGTAGTCATACCCATTGGTTTCAAGGTTCCTACCTTTGTTGTTTATGATGGGGTCTCTTGTCCCAAGCTGCATCTGAGGTCTTATGTCAGAAGAATTCAACCTCACACTGCTGATAAGAAATTGTGGATCCACTTTTTCCAAGAGAGCTTATCTGGAGCTCAGTTGGAATGGTATTATCAGTTGGAGAGTGTCAACATCAGGGACTGGAATGATCTTGCTGAAGCTTTCTATAAGCAGTATCAATACAATGCTGACTTAGCCCCCACTCGCATGCAGCTTCAGAGTATGTCTATGGGTGCCAAAGAAAGTTTTAAGGAGTATGCTCAGAAGTGGAGAGATTTAGCTGGAAGAGTTCAACCCCCTTTGACTGACAGGGAATTGGTTGATATGTTCATGTGTACACTGAATGGCCCGTTTTACAGTCATCTCATTGGAAGCTCATCATCTGGCTTCACTGAGTTGATCATGACAGGAGAGCGAGTAGAAAATGGTATAAATAATGGCAAGATCCAAGTGGGCACTTCTTCATCAGGTGCTGCAAAGAAGCCTCCCACTGGGAAGAAAGAATCCAATGTTGTTTATGGTCAACCTGATCGTAACAGAAGGCATCAGTCTGTTAGTGCAGTTCATATTTTAAATCCAACTCCTGCAACAACAGAGCAGCCACAGGGCAACCAACAGAGGGCTAGAAGGCAGTTCACGAAGATCAACATGTCAATGGCTCAGGCATTGCAACACTTATTAAAGGCTGAACTCATTACTCTGAAAGAGGCTCCTCAGAATCCTAATGTTACCTCACCCAGGTACAATCCCAATGCACGATGTGCATATCATTCAAACTGTCAGGGTCATGATACTAATAACTGATGGGTCTTGAAGAACAAAATTCAAGATATGATTGAGGCTGGAGAGATTGAGTTTGACCCTCCGGGTACTCCAAATGTGATTACTGCTCCAATGCCAAATCACGAGAAGACTGTCAATGCCATTGATGAAGATTTACATATCCATTCAGTTGCGGAGTTGACCACACCATTGTCTGTCATCAGGAAGAAGTTAGTACAAGCTGGTTTCTTTCCGGGTTGTCGTGAAGATTGTGTCTATTATGAGTATAATCCAGATAAGTGTTGGAGGTTGAAGGACGGGATTCAGCGTCTCATGAATAATTACACTATAGTGTTTGAAAGGAGACCACCTTCTGTGGAGAGTATGGTGGAGCATATTACTAGAGGTAAGAAGATTGAAGAGGTTGATATGGTTGACAAAGTGCCGGTAAGGATCACTTCAAAGGGACCTATTAAAATCACCCATCAGGGTCCAATCAGGATTACTGCTGAAGGTCCTGTGAAAGTTGTTGCTGAAGCCAGAGTTGCTCCTATGGTCATTACTACTCCTGGTCCTATTCCATATACGTCCGATAAAGCTGTGCCTTGGCACTATGGATCTGATGTTTACATCCATGGTGTTAAGCAAGAGCCCTTAGCTGATGTGCCTGTTGATATTGATAATATTGCTGGATCTAGTAAGATCACACGTAGTGGAAGAGTCTTCTCTCCTCCAGTTGCTTCTAAGAATGCAGCTACTCCTGCTGCTACGTCCACCACTGATGCTCGGGGCAAAGGTCCTGTTATTGAGCCTGTATCTACTGATGTGCCAGCTGCTGATGATCTCTCTAAGCAGATGGAAGAAGTATTGAAAATCATTCGCAAGAGTGATTATGACATTGTTGATCAATTGGGGCATACTCCCTCAAAGATTTCTATGTTGTCCTTATTGTTGTGTTCTGAGGCTCATGCCAAGGCCTTGATCAAGTTTCTGAAGACTGCTCATGTGCCCAATGCCATTTCTGTTGACCAGTTTGAGAATTGTGTTGCCCACCTGACTTATGATAATGGGTTGGGATTTTCTGATGCTGATTTGACCCCTGCCAAGAGGGATCATAACAGGGCCTTGCATATTTCAATTGAATGCAGGGGCACTACCATGTCACATGTATTGATAGATAATGGTTCCTCTCTAAATGTGTTGCCCAAGGAAGTCCTGAACAAGCTGAGTCCTGAAGATGCTGTGCTGAAGCCCAGTAATATTGTGGTAAAGGCTTTTGATGGTTCTAGAAGAGTAGTGCATGGGGAAATTGATCTTCCAATCAAAGTTGGCTCCCAGGTTTTTACTGCTACATTTTTTGTGATGGATATTCGTCCTTCGTACTCTTGTTTGCTTGGTCGTCCCTGGATCCATGGGGCAGGTGCTGTAACCTCTACATTACACCAAAAGTTGAGGTATCCGGTGGAAGGAAAGGTTGTTACCGTCTATGGAGAAGAAGAATACTTTGTCAGCCATGTGAATACCTTCAAGTATCTGGAAATGGAAGGTGAATACATTGAAACTCCGTGTCAGACATTTGAAGTAGTTCCCTGGATTGTTAATGATTATGTAGCTCCTCCTGTTGCGAAGAAAGTTCCTGTGGTCACCAGAAAACCTCCAACAATGGCAATGGTCTCCCTCAATGATGCTAGAGCTGTGGTGGATGAAGGTGGTTGTACTATTTGGGGTCAGCTTCCTGATATTCCATACAAGTCTGACAAGTTTGGTTTGGGTTTCACTGCAGAGTCCCAGAAGGCTGTTCGTCGTGCTCGTGCTCTTCGTATCACCAATCAAGGGGTTATGAAAGATCAGATCAATGTTGTGGGAGACTATGATGAAGACTACAACTTGGATGCTTGGATTTTTCCTACTGAGGGTGCTGGACTCAATAATTGGAAAGCTGAAGATGTTATCCCTATCTCCTTTAGTCAGGAGTAAATACTATTACTGTGTTATTGCTTTTAAGTTTGTAATTTCTTGAACAATTGAACTCTTAAGCCTTGTGCCTTACCCGGGGCACAATGGTGTGCTTGTTACGGGTTGTCATTTCATTTGCATACTTCATTCAATAAAATCAGTGGACGTTTCGTTTTAGTAAATATTGTGTTCCTTGTCTTTCTTTTCTTTTATTTTTGCTTTATCAGCTATGTGTTCTTACACACACCCACATCACTAAAATGCAGATCCTTATCCACTCTGGATCCTGTTGATAACAGTTCTACTATTGCCAATTATAATTTCGAGAATCCGATCTATCAAACTGAAGACGGAAATGAGGACGATTGTGAAGTACCTGTAGAGCTTGCTAGGTTGTTACAACAAGAAGAGAAAGCCATACGCCACATGAAGAGCCAGTCGAAGTCGTGAATTTGGGAACTGAAGAAAACAGGAAAGAGGTCAAGATAGGGGCTGATTTAGAGGACAGTGTCAAGAGCAGGTTGATTCAGATGTTACGTGACTATGTGGAGATCTTTTCTTGGTCTTATGAAGATATGCCAGGGTTGGATACAGACATCGTGGTTCACCGTTTACCAGTAAAAGAAGATTGTCGTCCAAAGAAGCAGAAGATTCGTCGTATGCGTCCTGAAATGTCAGAAAAGATCAAGGAAGAGGTAATGAAATAGTTCAATGCAGGGTTCTTAGCAGTGACTTCTTATCCTCAATGGGTTGCAAATGTAGTACCAGTTCCTAAGAAAGATGGTAAGGTACGTATGTGTGTGGACTACAGAGATTTGAACAAGGCTAGCCCCAAAGATGACTTTCCACTTCCTCATATTGATGTTCTGGTAGACAACACTGCTCAGCATAAGGTATTCTCTTTTATGGATGGTTTCTCTGGTTACAATCAAATCAAGATGGCACCTGAAGATATGGAGAAGACAACATTTGTTACACAGTGGGGCATTTTTTGTTATAAGGTGATGCCATTTGGTTTGAAGAATGCAGGGGCAACATATCAGCGTGCTATGGTGGCTTTGTTTCATGATATGATTCATCATGAGATAGAGGTATATGTGGATGATATGATAGCCAGATCCCAGAATGAAGAGCAACATCTTAATCATTTGCATAAATTATTTGAGAGGTTGAAGAAATACAAGTTGAGATTGAACCCAAACAAGTGTACTTTTGGAGTTAGATCTGGAAAGCTCCTGGGTTTTATTGTCAGTGGAAAAGGTATTGAAGTGGATCCTGCAAAGGTAAAAGCTATACGAGAGATGCCAGCTCCCCGCACTGAAAAGGAGGTTAGAGGTTTCTTGGGACGATTGAACTACATTGCAAGATTTATTTCCCAATTAACTGCCATCTGTGAACCAATATTCAAGTTGCTGAAGAAAGATCAGGTGATGGAATGGAATGATGAATGCCAGACTGCCTTTGATGAAATCAAGAGATATTTGCTAGAACCTCCAATTTTGATGCCACCAGTTGATGGAAGACCCTTGATTATGTACTTAATAGTGTTAGACAACTCAATGGGGTGTGTGTTGGGGCAACATGACGAGTCTGGTCGAAAAGAGCAGGCAATATACTACCTTAGCAAAAAGTTTACCGACTGTGAAACAAGATACTCACTGCTCGAGAAAACTTGCTGCGCTTTGGCATGGGCTGCTCGCCGACTAAGACAGTATATGTTGACTCATACTACCTTGTTGATTTCGAAGATGGATCCAATCAAATACGTATTTGAGAAACCTGCTCTCTTCGGAAGAATTGCAAGATGGCAAATGATCTTGACAGAATATGATATACAGTATACTACTCAGAAGGCCATCAAGGGAAGTGTTGTTGCTGATCATTTGGCTCATCAAGCAGTGGATGATTATCAGTCAATGAGTTTTGAGTTCCCTGATGAAGACATTATGATTATTACCAAAGAACCTGGACAATATGACGGACCTGAACAAGGATCCCGATGGACTATGGTTTTTGATGGTGCCTCTAATGCACTTGGTAATGGTGTTGGTGTTGTGATTAGTTCCCCTGAAGGTTGTCATACCCCGATTACTGCCAGACTTTGTTTCTATTGTACCAATAACATGGCTGAGTATGAGGCATGTATCCTAGGTATTAAAGCTGCTATTGATATGAAGATTCAGTTCCTTGATGTGTATGGAGATTCAGCCCTGGTAGTAAGTCAGATTAAAGGAGATTGGGATACCAAGCATGATAACCTTATTCCTTACAGAGAGCATGTGTTGTCTTTGATCCCACATTTCAAAGAGATTACCTTTGGACATATTCCACGAAGAGAGAATCAGTTGGCAGATGCATTAGCCACCATGGCATCCATGTTTGAGATCAGTTGGGATGATGAAGCTCCCAAGATTACTATTGATAGATTTGAGAAGCCTGCATACTGCAATGAGATTGACACAGAAGGGGCAGAGGAGAAGCCTTGGTTCTATGAAGTGAAAAGATATCTTGAAGCTCAGGAGTTCCCTGAAGGGGCATCTGTCAAAGATAGGAAGTTCCTGAGAAGGTTTTCTGCTAAGTTCTTTTTGAGTAATGGGATTTTGTACAAGCGCAATCATGATTCAACTATGCTTCGTTGTGTGGATAAGAAGGAAGCTACAAAAATTATGGAAGAGATGCATGATGGGACCTTTGGAACTCATTCTAGTGGTCATACTATGGCAAAGAAAATATTGAGAGCAGGTTACTATTGGTCTACCATGGAAGCTGATTGTTACCAACACTCCAGAACATGTCACAAGTGTCAAATTTATGCTGATAAAGTACATATACCTCCGTCACCTTTGAATGTGTTGACTGCTCCTTGGCCCTTTGCCATGTGGGGCATTGATATGATTGGTGAGATCAAACCTACTGCTTCTAATGGGCATCGTTTCATCCTGGTTGCTATTGATTACTTCACGAAGTGGGTAGAGGCAGCTTCATTTGCATCTGTTACCAAGAATGTTGTGGCTCGATTCATTAAGAATAATCTCATATGTAGGTATGGCATCCCTGAAAGGATCATCACTGACAATGGCTCTAATCTGAACAACACTATGATTACTGATCTCTGCATGCAGTTCAAGATTAAGCACCACAACTCTTCTCCGTATCGTCCAAAGATGAATGGGGCAGTTGAAGCTGCTAATAAGAACATTAAGAAGATTGTACAGAAGATGACTGTTACTTACAAGGATTGGCATGAGATGTTACCATTTGCTCTTCATGGTTATCGTACCACAATACGCACTTCAACAGGGGCAACCCCATTCTCCTTAGTGTATGGTATGGAAGCAGTTCTGCCCATTGAAGTTCAGATTCCCTGCTTAAGAATTATGAAGGATGCAGGCTTGGATGAAGATGAGTGGATTCAGACTCGACTTGACCAGATAAATCTGATTAATGAGAAGAGGCTAGCAGCAGTTTGTCATGGCCAGATGTACCAGAAACGGATGATCAAAGCTTTTAACAAGAAGGTTAAGCCAAAGGTATATCAGGCTGGTGACTTGGTAATCAAGCGTATCATATTACCACAGGGTGATCCTAGGGGCAAGTGGACTCCTACATATGAGGGACCATTTGTAGTTAAGACAGTGTTCTCAGGAGGTGCCATGGTACTTACTACAATGGATGGTGAAGACTTTCCACAGCCTGTAAACGCAGACATAGTTAAAAAATACTACGCATGAAAAGAGACCCGCTAGGTTGACAGGCCTAGGCAAAAATAAGGGCATCCCGGCAAACCAAAAGGGTTTGGGCAAAAATTAGGGATATATATAAAAAGATGTACACCCGGCAAGTCGAAAACCTGAAAAGGCGGCTTGGGCAAAAAAGGGTATCCCGGTGGATTGAAAACCTAAAAGGGCAATCCAGGCAAAAGTTAGGGATTAAAGCGTATGACTATGTCTCGTTTGGATCACCCATGAAACTGCAACCAGTTGTGTTACTTATTCAAGCTCGAACAGATAAAGTTCAATCCAATCTTTTCCGTCTCAACAGCAGAAGATGAGATACTTGAAGATAATGGCAATAGTAGAATTGAAACTCAATAGGATTATTTCCCACATAGCTGATTTTCCTTGCTTTGTAAAAAAACTTTATGACAAAATCCTCTTACTAGGGTTTATGTCTCCTTGTACAAATTTGCCCGTGTATGGGTCACCTTTTGATATAAATAAATTCCATCTTTTGAATCCAGATTTACTTTTACCCTATTTACATAAGCGAAACGTCCATTGGTTGTATTTGAATGTATGTATGCTTTTGAATATGATTGATGTTTACCAAAAATGCATATATGCTTTTTAATATGATTGATGTTTACCAGAAATGCATGAAAATGCAGTAATAGTATTTACTAAGGACGAACGAGGGAAGGATTTCAACGAAGCTTCGCTGGTTCATCTTTACAAGACAATCACAAAACCCTCAGTAGGACGAATCTATCTTCATAAAGTCTCATCTCCCCTGGAATTTATATCCATCTCTTTTATCCTCATACGGATATACGGGAAATTACTTTCTAATAAGGGTACGACGAACGAAGACGGGTGTTATATCTACTCTACTATCAAACAAAGACAAAAGGTTATGTATACCCTACTATCAAACGAAAACGGGAGGTTATCTATACCTTACTATTCCCAGAAGAAGAGAGGCTGTATATACTTTACTATCCCCAGCATACGAAAGGTTATGTATACCTCATCATCAAACAAGACGGGAACGAGTTCCTCATATTATTCAACAACGAATCGGGATTTATTTTCCCTGGCCAGCAGTGGTTATACAAAGATATCCAGACGCTTCCGGCAATGTCATATCATACATACATCATTTACATCATACCATAACATACATATCCATAGATACATAGTACATTACCTAAGTGCATCATATCATACATGCATACATAATGCATAAACTAATATTATTATACAGAATGCTACCTTGTTTTCAGGTTAATTATCCAGCAAACAAACTTATGATTATCAGGATTGCTTTATCCTCCTGAAAGCACTATTCCCTCAGGACTGCTTTATCCTCCTGAAAGCATATCATTCCCCCAGGACTGCTTTATCCTCCTGAAAGCATATTATTACCTCAGGACGTTGTTATCTTCCTGAAAGCATATTATCTCCTTGGGACGTTGTTTATCTTCCTAAAAGCTATCACCCCTACCTCAGGATTGCTTTATCCTCCTGAAAGCATATTATCAATACCTCGGGATTGCTTTATCCTCCTGAAAGCATATTATTACCTCAGGATTGCTTTATCCTCCTGAAAGCATATTATTACCTCAGGGTTGCCTTTATCCTCCTGAAAGCATATTATTACCTCAGGATTGCTTTATCCTCCTGAAAGCATATTATTATTCCCTCAGGATTGCTTTATCCTCCTGAAAGCATATTATTCCCTCGGGATTGCTTTATCCTCCTGAAAGCTATCATTATATCTTCATATTTTGGACTGCTTTATCCTCCAAGAAATGTATGTGAAGAACTTTTCTCCAAGTGGCATCTTTAAGCCCACTCAAGCATACACAACCAAACATCAGTATCACTCTACGCACTGGTGAGTGCAAATTTTTGGGCTTTTGTGTTCAATCCCCTTCAACCTTCCAGGTCACGATTGGCAAATATACCAATCTAACCCCTCAGGTTTCAAAAAATTGAACAGGGGCAGCTGTTGCACCCCAAAATTTTCCCTCACAATACAAGACTTTGTGTTCTCAGAAGGTTCACAAGGTTCACAAGGTTCACAATACCTACCATGAGTATCACAAGACATTTTATGATGGTTCACAAGGATCACAATACTTACAAGACCTTTCATGAAGTTCATGAAGTCTACAAATCACTTTATGAGGTTCACAAGGTTCACAAGATTCACAATGCTTACAAGACCTTTCATGAGGTTCATAAAGTCTACAAGACACTTTATGAGGTTCACAAGGTTCACAATATCTTCCATGAGGTTCACAAGGTTCACAAGACATCTTATGATGATTCACAAGGTTCACAAAGTTCACAATTGGTCAGAAGAGTTGACAATTCCCTCATACAATGCACCTCCTAAGCAGTGCATCCAAAACTAGGGTTTTGACTTTAATCAGGCTAAATGGATTTCCAAGACTTCAAGTGAGCTTCATAACATCTTATATGTGTGTAAGAACCCCCATGACAAGTTTCAAGACTTTTCTCAAAGGTTTGCTCAGTCAGATGATCAGATAAGTCAAAATCAGTCAAAGCAGTTAAAAATTCAAACTGAGGTCAACTGTGGTCAAACCAAAGTCAAACTTCATGATTTTTTGCCAACATCAAGTATATGAAGTAAAATTCATCATTTGATCAAGGGTTGATCATGATTCATCAAGGAGATTTCAGATCATCAAGAATCAGGAGTTTCTAAATTAGGGTTTCCTCAGTAAAAGTCAACTGAACTTTGACCAGCCATAACTTTCACATACTTCATCACCAAGTCTCCATACAAATCTCATTTTGAAGGAAATTGAATTCTCTACAACTTTGTGTCTCAAAGCCAAGCCCAAAAATGCTTCATTTGGAAGGTATGAGCTAAGACATTATAGGTCCTTTTGAAAGTCAACAAAAAGTCAACAACTTCAAAAGGGCATAACTTGAGATTGGTAAATGATATGGACATGAAACCAGTGGGGTTGTTTATAGGACTCTTCAAGCTTTCCAAAATGTCCAAGAACACCCTCATAGCATTAAAATTGAAGGATATGTGCCCTTGCAAAGTTGGGAAATTTTGGGTTGGTTTATGATGAAAATGGAGGTCTAAAACCAATTTCTCCCAAATGGGCCTGTCAAATGATGACCCAAACCATTAAAAATCAGATTTTTATTATTTTTATTTTTATTTATTTTGATTTAATTCATTAAAAAATCATTTTAAATAAAAATAAAATATGAAAATAAAATATTTGATTTGGATCAAGCTTCTAGAAAGTCTTAAATATTGATTTGAATTGAAGAGGAAGGAAATCATGAGGTTTGGCCAAAAATAGCAAGCATTCACACATGAATATTTGATTTTTAAGGCATGATCATTGTGGGTCTTTTCATATCAAATTCTTCACACAACCAATCAATTTTTTGACCTAAAATCAATCACCTATAAGTACTAAACACAACCCTAACATGAATGGACGGATTCCACAGCCCTAAGAGTAAGTTCACAATTTCAAAAATTCTCTCAAAAACTCACATTCGGATTCTTTGATTCAGGACCTTTGAAGGTAAAATAAGAACACAGCAATGTTCCTTGGACCTTATTGAAGCATTATCATCACTCATATGCATCAAAACCATGCTATATTGCTCAACCCGAATCCACTTTGTTCTTGAAAATAATTTTTTCGATTACACTAATTTACTGCATATTAATGAATTTTGTTTGCATAATCTTGTTTGTGATGTTGTGTAGATTGTTTCTGGACAAATAAACCAAAGTTTCATGGCTTGAATCAGAATCGGCCATTGTTAGGGTTTCACCTTTGAAATTAGGGTTTTATGATTTACTGAATTTAAATAAATTTGAAGAACATAGGGATGTTGTATGGACTGTGAGGATCATAAAACACTGATCAATTTCATGAATTGGTACTGTTTTGTTGGAGTTTCATTTTCGCAGGTTTGCAATATGGAAGAACTCGCATGAAGATTCGCAGGAAAAAGGGGAAGAATTTTCGCAGGAAATTTGGAGAAGAAGAAGCTGTTTGCGCGCGTTCAGAAAAATTCAAATTTGATTTAAAATATTTTATGTTATCTTGTTGGTTTGTTATCACCACAGGTTGTGTGGCCCAGTGGAAACTCAGGCGTGCGTTTGATGAGAGGGCGAGGGATCGAAACCTGGCTGTGACAAATATTTTTGTGTTTTCTCATTTATACGTTGAACATAATATATTATTATTATTTGATGGTTTGTTAACAGATTGGCTCACCTAGCTGGGATGGTTATGCATGTATGTGTTTGTTCAAGAGGTCCTGGGTTCAATCCTCCCCCAGGCCTTTTGGTTTTCTCTTATTTTTTGTGATTTTTCAAGACATGGCATAAAACAAATTTGGTCTATTCCTCTAGCACCTGCGCGCTGATGGCCTGGTGGTGTGTTTTGTGGCTGGCAAGCAGGACGTCCTGGGTTCAAACCCCAGCCAGGTAAGTTTTCATTCTTTTTCTTGTATTTTGATTGTTTTAAATATTTTATTATTAAATTATATTAGTTTTGTATATATTCTATATATCTAAATAATTGTATATATATTATGTATTCTTTTCAAAATTATAAAAAATTATTTCATAAACTTAAAAAATTATTTTATTTTATTATGTATCTAAATTATAATATATATATATATATATATATATATATATATATATATATATATATATATTTACTAAAATAATTTTGTATATTATATTATAAACCCTAAAAAGTATTTTCTAAGCAAACCTTAACTTTATAAAACCCTAAATTATTTTTCTCTAAACAATTATTAGAAACTTAATTTTATTTTATTTTTTTTTATTTTTATTTTTTTACATAATTATTTAATATAATTAAGTCTTGTAAATATAATTATAACCTATTTTCTTTATATAATATGTAAATATTTTTTATAATTTGTTTGTAATCTAAATTATATATATAAATAATTTTTAAAATATGTGTTTAGAAATAATTGAACCTATGATAATTTAATTTTGTAATTATAATATGTTTAAAAATAATTTAATAATTTGTACATAAATTAAAATGTTCTAATAATTATTTAATTATTCATATTTCCTCTTATTTTTAAATAATTGTCTATATTAAAAATCTAATCTTTTGTTTATTATTTTAATTATATTCTTGCTAATTCCATTTATTTTAATTATTGTTATTATTACTAACCATATTATCACTAATCCACTTATTTTTTAATTATACTTATTATTATTATTTCACTAACCCCTTTTATTTTTGATTACTATTACTAACCCCTATTATAATTTGTATTGCTTATTTATTTATTATTTATATTTTGCTTATTTATTCTTGCTATTTATCTTTGATTGCTTATTAATTATTATTGTAATTGCTCCTTGGTGTAAATTTTTGTAAATATTTAATGTATTTAATTTTCATGCCATGGTTAGTAAAATAGGGAGTGTAAACATGTATTATATTTAAAATTAAATTTAGGTCATTTAAATTATAAGATAAATATTTAAAATAAACACTCACACACGTAAGTCGATTTTTAATCGCCATCTCACTTTCTAGGGTTGCCTCTCATGGTTGCCTATTCAAAAAGGTCAAGTGAGGTGTATAAAGCAAGTCCCTTAAAAGAAAAGTCATCAAGTCCCTTAATGGTTGCCTTTCATAAAGATCTTGTCCCTTTCGAATAATGATGACAGTCCCTCCAAAAATTGCTTAATACACCCTACAGTTGCCTTCATTAACAGATGTCCCTCATATGTCTCTCACATCCAAGGTAATGACTACCTATTCCTTAATAATAGGGATAGTCTTACCATTTAAAGGATAAAGAATAGAAAGACTTAAAACTTTAGGGTAGGTTCCTCATAGTTGCTTGCTCACTTCAATAAAAAAACTTTTCAAACACTTCACAAATTTCAAACAAATTTTCAAATACAAGTTTTTACGCATCCGTACATGGATCATTATTAACTCTTATGAAAATTTTTATTCACACACTTCACCTTTTCAAAAACAATTTAAAGTGAGCTAAGTAACTAAGAGCCCATGGATAACCATGGATGTAAAGGGTGCTAACACCTTCCCTTTACATAACCTACCCCCCGGACCCAAAAATCTTTTAAAAGGTCTTTCCTGTTCTTTTATGCCTTTCCTTTGGATAAAATAAAAGTCGGTGGTGACTCTTGCTATCCGCAACATAACTAAAGTCAGTTCTCCCACCGTGTTACAGAGATACGTAGGCAGGAGATCGTGCAAGATCTTTCCGAGCAACCTTATCTATTAACTTTATCAACCTCTTCCCTCCAGATCTCATTTGTTAGCATCCAACCTCAGTTTCCCAAGAGAATCCTAGGGGCAGAGAATACGGGCAAAGGCCAAAACAACTTGAGAAGAAGTTTGATCATATTCTGATGATGTACGTGCAATCAGTTTCCTCATTTACGCAAATTCGGAGTGGTTGAGCTAATTGCATCAGGATCATCTCCGACAAAGCTTCCTTTGGGGTTTCAATGCCAAGTATGACTATCATTCTGGGGCACCTGGCCTTTTAATTGAAGATTGCAAGTCTTTCATAGGCAAAGGTAAAAACAAGGTCGCGAATTTGATTGAGTAAACATCCAGACTACTGACTGCTGAAAGTCTCTGAGAGCAATAAGTCCAGACGGAGTCAAACCTCCTCAATAATGACCACCATGATGTGAAGGCTAGATGCAAGTATCACTCAGGGGCATTTAGGCATACAATTGACAACTGTGATGTGTTCAAGTACAAGATGCAAAATTTGGCCGACTCAAAGGTCATCATGCCAGAAGGTCTGCTCACATATTGAAATCTCCTTATCAAATTGGCATCCTAGTTTGCAAGGGCATCTTCATAAGCAATAAGTCCAGACGGAGTCAAGTCTCCTCAATGATGGCAATGTTCAGCTTCTTTACTGCATTTTCATTTGTAGTTTATATTGTTTGTTTAAACATTTGTATGCATGCATGAAACTTATTTGTTTTTGAATGATAACCATAATAAAATGCACATGTTTCTCTTGAAGTAATCCATTCGTATTCACTCATGATTTTGTGTATGTGCATTGCAATACCAACTGTTGAGCTTAAACTCTATCAGGGAGGATGACGGAATGAAAACGCAAGAACTTTAATTGTATGCTTTTGAGAAAGACCCTGTTGACGATGTACAGGCATTGTTTCAAATCCTAAACACCGGAGATATAAGGGAGATAGACCCTCGCCAACCCATTTGAGCCTTTAAGTAGGAGTTTCTTTTTGCATGAAAAAACCCTCGCAATTAACCCAGGGGCAGGGTAGGTGTCAGCTAGTTGGACCGATCGTTCAAATTTCAAAAAGGAGTGCACATCTGAGGATTCATTTCCTTTCGTTGTACCAAATCAAGAGGTCCAATGACCAAAAACCACAATGATTATCCCAATCAAGAGGTCCAAAGACCGGAGACCACAATGGTTATTCCTCAACAACAAAGGAGTGAGACAGTCACGACCCTCGCAAAGCATTCAAGACAAACAGTGTCACACGATTTGTTCAAAAAAAAGAATTGAAAAAAAATGAATGAGAAAGCCCGCTAAGTCGAAACTTGAAAACAAGCGACTTAGGCAAAAATTAGGGCATCCCGTTGGACTTCACAATCAAAGATTCACAAGAATCAGTCCAGGCAAAAGTTAGGGATAAGTAAAATAATGCAAAAGCAAAAGACGAAAAGGATTTCACAGGAAAGATCCTTAGAACAAGAACAAAGTCGTGTGATACAGACACGAAAGACGAAGGGATGACTGACTCCAAACAACAACCTGAGTGGTGCTTAAACCGTTAGTGTAATTGGTTCCTCAATCATCACAAAACCCCTTTTCGAAAGGTGAGCGCTTGTGCCAAGCTAGCTGAACATAGGAATGGAGAACATCACGAAGATGGGTGGGCACAAATAAATTTCGAGCCTATATCCTTTGTTTCTATAACCGTGAACCAGGCCACGATACAACCCTCAAAAGTCCTAACTGAAACAGGGTTATTTTTGAGAGCGTACTACCACGAGACCGCGTTCTTGACTCCTATGAGTGATGTTGAAAGATCTTTGTTGATGTTGCATGTGCATGCTTTCTATTATTCAAAAAAATTAATGTCGTATCTTAACCAGTGATTCGCTCACAAAGGTTTGTGACATTTTTTTACAGTAAAACTTCAAGATTAACATGTGTGTTGCATTAGAATTTTCATTCTTAAAATAAACATTTTCTGCTTACATACATTTGTTTGGCATCATAAAAGTCCATGTATGGAATCTCAGTCCAGAAGCTTAATCTTGCCAAGTTGAGAAGTATGAAACTTCCGAAGGATAATCTGTCGAGGTGCACTTTTCAGGAAAACTCCATTAAGTAGGGACTTTCCCAACAGTCATGGTAAGAGTCAACCAGGCTGGGGCAATCACTTCGAGATTCAAATCTCTCAAAGAGCCATCAGGCGGAGGCATTATTCAAATTTTAGCCAAACTGGGGCAGTTACTTCGAGATCCAATCTCTCAAAGAATAATTGGCATGGGTGTTTTCTTCAAAGCACAGTCCGTCAGAGGTGATCACTTCGAGGCTCGTACTGGGGCAGGCCATCCCAAGAGCATGGGAAGTACTTTCTCCTGAAGACGGTTAATCAGAGGCACCTATCCAGGGTTCAAAATACTGGGGCAAAATATCTCACAGTGATATGAGGCTTTTCATGAATCCTTGCGAGGCAAATTCTTGCACAGACCATGCAGTCTGGGGCAGTTATTTCGAAATCCGATGAATCTCTCCAAGAGTTTGAAGACACTGAGGCATTTCATATGCCATGTTTTCTGTAAAATCCTCTTGAGACATTTACTTCTGATGGACTTTAATCTGAGGTGAGTCGAAAATTGCAAAGAACCATTGTTCACTCATGATTAGTCGGCAACCTATCAACCCAGGGCTAGGGGCAAGGCCAGTGTCGGCACAGTACTGCAAGAGTTGTTTCATCTGCGGACTTCATCGATCAAGATTCCTTAGCAAGTCTCATGGGAGGTTATTTCTTGAGAAGAAAGATATCATCGTCTCTAATCCCCAGCATGAGACGCCTTACATCTCTCATTCCCAACATGAGAGGATTTATATCTTATCCCCAACAAGTGGCAACTTGAGCTCTTATCTTCAGCAAAAAGCTTTATCATTGACATCCTTCATCATCCCCGGTAGATTTGGAAGCTAAAATCTTCCAGCAAGGTAGCAGGAGGTGGGTGTCATCCCCAAGCAGAAACTTCCCTTCAGACAGGGGCAATTCTCAGCAGTATAAGGAGTGTTTTGCCTCCCCAGCAGTTGCTTCCTCAGCAATATCATGCCTTTGGTTCCCAGCCAAGTCAGGAGGTCCTCACTTCCCCATTAGAGTTCAAGAAGAGTCCATCTCCAGCAGGGTCTTGGCACTCCAATCTCAAAGTCCAATTTATTTTTGGCAATGGCGGTTATTCAGAGCCGATGAATTATTGATAACTTTCCCCGCAGAATTGTCTACTCCTCATCAGGATTAACCCGATCAATGCAGTGATCATCGTTCCTTCCCAGTCAAGCTATCTGGGATGCCTGCAGTCTCCTCGTCAGGAGACCCCTTTTGCATTTGCATTTGCATCTAGTAATCATCATTACATTTGCATCCTCCAAAGCGTAGCATTTCCATCGTCATGGAGCATTACGCCATAAATCCAAACATATGCATACCAGCATGGGTCAGTTTTGAGGTATATTACATAAGACCCGTTACATCTCCAATCAGATTGAAGTGTTACCCACAGAATGCAACTTCGTTTCCCAGGGTGGTTACTTCTATCAAGTCTTGTTGTTATCCCCAATTGAGTCTTGTTTCAGTACAACAGTCTCATTTGTTCGCGTCTCCGTTTCAGTACAACGGTCGCATCTCGGGTTATCATTTAAGTACAATGATCCCATTCCTTTCGAGTCGTCATTTAAGTACAATGATCTCGTCTTTGAGTCTTGTTTCAGTACAACAGTCTCATTTGTTCGCGTCTTCGTTTCAGTACAACGGTCGCGTCTCGGGTTATCATTTAAGTACAATGATCCCATTCCTTTCGAGTCGTCATTTAAGTACAATGATCTCGTCTTTGAGTCTTGTTTCAGTACAACAGTCTCATTTGTTCGCGTCTCCGTTTCAGTACAACGGTCACGTCTCGGGTTATCATTTAAGTACAATGATCCCGTTCCTTTCGAGTCTCCATTTAAGTATAATGGTCTCGCCTTTGAGTCTTGTTTCAGTACAACAATCTCATTTTTTCGCGTATCCGTTTCAGTACAACGGTCGCGTCTTGGGCTCTCGTTTAAGTACAACGATCCCGTACCTTTCGAGTCTCCATTTAAGTACAATGGTCTCATTTTTGAGTTTTGTTTCAGTACAACAGTCTCATTTTTTCGCGTCTCCGTTTCAGTACAACGGTCGCGTCTTGGGCTCTCGTTTAAGTACAACGATCCCGTTTCTTTCGAGTCTCCATTTAAGTACAATGATCTCGTCTTTGAGTCTTGTTTCAATACAACAGTCTCATTTGTTCGCGTCTCCGTTTCAGTACAACGGTCACGTCTCGGGTTATCATTTAAGTACAATGATCCCGTTCCTTTCGAGTCTCCATTTAAGTACAATGGTCTCGCCTTTGAGTCTTGTTTCAGTACAACAGTCTCATTTTTTCGCGTATCCGTTTCAGTACAACGGTCGCGTCTTGGGCTCTCGTTTAAGTACAACGATCCCGTACCTTTCGAGTCTCCATTTAAGTACAATGGTCTCGTTTTTGAGTCTTGTTTCAGTACAACAGTCTCATTTTTTCGCGTCTCCGTTTCAGTACAACGGTCGCGTCTTGGGCTCTCGTTTAAGTACAACGATCCCGTTCCTTTCGAGTCTCCATTTATGTACAATGGTCTCGTCTTTGAATCTTGTTTCAGTACAACAGTCTCATCTTTTCGCGTCTCCGTTTCAGTACAACGGTTGCGTCTTGGGCTCTCGTTTAAGTACAACGATCCCGTTCCTTTCGAGTCTCCATTTAAGTACAATGGTCTCGTTTCAGTGCGAAGATAATGGATTGGTTGATACCATTTCCGTGTTAGATCGGTTGATCTTATTTGAGTCGCAAATCGGTTGATGTTGCGTTAAGTCCTGTTTCGCCAACAGGCACCCTCCTTGTGGTTTCGGTTCGTTCAGCAGTCGCAGTGATTGCATCGATTCTATTCCACCTGGTTCTACCCCCGTTACCTATTCAGAGGTCGAAATCAAAAATATATAAATAAATAAATGGGCAAATGGCATTTCTATTACCCTCAGTGTGCAAATTTTCAGGCTTTATTCGAGTATTCAATCACTCCATACTTTGAACGTCCAAAAGCTGTTGCAATTATCCATTCAAGTCTGCAGATGATTGAATAGGGGCAGCTGTAATACCTCAAAATTTGCCCTCGTATTTGTTTCCTTAACTGGTTTGTAGTCTCACATTTCATCTGCATTTTCCATTAGGTCACAACATTCATAATCATGCATTTTTGGATTTTTATGGATTTCCCAAGGCAAAGGATAAGAGGATTTCTAGTTTTTTTTTAGTTGGATTTATTCAGAGTTTGTTTTGGCTGGTTCCCACGTCAATTAGGTTGGAGCAAAGGTTGGGCTCATATCATCATGAATTTATAAAGATTCAGGTAGTCGTCGTTTCAGTTACAAGTTGTTCAATGATATTTGTGTTCATCAAAGGCTTTAATTGAAGTTCAAGGAGTGGTTCATTGCAAAATCAATTGCAAAGTTTATTTTCAGTTCATGTGATAATAGAAAGAACAGTGAATATGGGAGATGCAAATAGTAAAAAAATTTGAGCCCATTTTTTTTGGCTTACATGGAGATTCACAAAAGTGGGCTTGGGCTTGGTCAGATGAGTCATGGCAGGTTCTATGTTTCAACAGGACAAGTATCCGAAAGGTAGAAGATCAGTGATTTTAAATATGACAGGTTTGGTAGAATGGGTCGGAACGGCCAAATCTCACGTTCCACCATCACCTCCAAGTTAAACAAATTTAGTCATTCCTTTTTATGATATCAGAAAACTATCAAGTGAAAGTATGTATGTTGACACTTATGTGACTCAAAAAAAAAAAAAAAGGGAAGAGAAACTCTCAGAAGCAACCAAGCAATCACTGATACATAACAGAAACAAAAAGTGGTTTCCAACCAAATGATTCACAGGAATTGGCATAAGCTCATTTTCAATTTGATGATGTAAATTTACTTCTAAATTACATAATCACACCAGGAAAAAGTGTAGAGATGCCAGAACAGAAGTCCAAAAAAGAAAAATAAACCGAGTTACAAAACTCCAAGGAATTCTCAAAAAAGGAACTCAGAAGCAAAGATAACATAAAATAGAATAACAACTTCCGCCATTCTGTCCATCTTCATCATCCTTCGTCATCCTTCAAGTGGGATTCATCACTCTTCATATCTCCAACATCCAATACTGACATAAACCACTCTCCCGGTTCCAATTTCAATTGCCTAAACCTGCAAATATCAACAGCACTCCTAAATCAAAATGCTCCCAAATCAAAACCAGAACAGTTTATAAAAAAAAAGGGGCCAGCCCAATTATGGCTTCACACTCAGGACTGCTACAACCATAAGAGATGATACCAGCAAGCCCGTGACGAATTTGATACAACATTGGTGGATCCAGCTGCTTACGGTTCAGGACATATTCAAGTTTGAAGGTGTGCGTCTTGATGTTTGTGTGTGGGAGGAAGCAAGCGATTTATTGCTGAGTTTTACCGCCCCAAAACCTGCAAGATCAGCGAATTTACATTAATAACAAAAGAGAAATTCAGAATAACAATGATAAGTCAAAGCAAAGACTTCAAGTTTCCGGAAAAGAATTGGAGCAGTATTTAAGCTAAGGGCGCACAGAGGACATTTTTTAGACAGAGTAGTATAACCAGTTTGCGCACGTTACATCTTCCAATACCTCCTGCCAAATCAATTGCAACAATAATACAAACTCAGTTATCACAGAATGGAAAATTAACAAAATTTCATTTAACAGGATAACCAATTCATAACAATTCAAAACAGAAAAACAGTTGCAATTGTAACTGAATTCTAACCAACTTCATAACAAAATCTAACTGAAATCACAACAAATTTTTTACCTGAGAACTTTCTAGATCAAGTTCTGAATTCCATCTCTATAAATCAGATTCGCCACCCTTCTTCAAGCTCTCTTGGCTTCAACCTCAAAATCACCACAAATCTCTTCCAAATCCTGCTTCTTCCACAAGTTTCCAAAACCAACTTCACTCCATTTTCTTCTTCTTCTTCGATTGATAACTTCTCATTCTTCTTCTTCAACCTTTCTCCACCCCCTCTTCTCACCATTCGGCTTCTTCACCACTTTACCCGTTTCCATCCAGTCTTCATTCTCTCCTATCCATAACAGTTTTATTCGGCCTCATTCTTCATCTCCTGCTACGTATTCGTCACCCTGAAATCATCATCAACCAGGGGAAAAGAGCAAATTGAATCAAAAGATAGGCAACTGAACAAACATTGAGGCTGAGATTACGAATCGCACAGAAAACCAAAGAAGAGCATACCATGAAACGCAGTGTCTTTGAAACTTTCACCAGCGCACATCAATCTTCCATCATTTTTGCAAGAGACGTCAAGAGGTCGCGGCTAAGAGAATCTTCGAGCATTCGGATCACAGTTGAGTACTGTCGCATTTTTCGAACCAAGGGGAAGCATTACTTCCATAACTGATTCGTTCGTCTTCGCGGCAGCATCTTCCTTGCAATATCTTGGCTGCCGTCAATCGAAGGTGCGAAATCCAAGCTTCTTATGCGTGATTGTTGATGTCTGTTGTTGCTAATTTCTTTAAGCACCGATTTAGTTTAGTGAGGGGTTTGTGTAAAATTGTTAATTAAGAATGAGGTTGATGTTAAGGGGTTAGGGTTAATGGAGGTGAGTTAGAGAGGAAGAGGGCGGTGAACGCACGAAGAAGACGAAAGAGGTGTGGTTTCAATCAGCGAAAACGTGAAGGAAGTTAGGGTAGGGTTGAATGTTGTGAAAACGAAGAGGATGAAGATGTTGTCATTTTAATCGGCGAAGAAGAGCTTGGGGTTTTCTTAGGGTTCAGTATTTGTTGAGTGAGGGTCGAAGGTAAGTGAAGAAAGAAGGAAGAAGATTAGGGAAGACGAAGTGAGGTAAGGGAGAGGTATGGCGGCGGCGGAAGTTAGGATGGAGAGGATTAGGGTTTTGTTTAGACTTTGTGCTTATCTTATTTCTTTGAATTGTAAGAATGCTAATCTTGGATTTAATAAAGATTAATGAGAATAATAATTTATTAAGAGCATTCATTCACATTAGTTTAATTTAATTTCTCTCAAATTCCCTCTAATTTCGTCATTAAGTTTCCTTGGTGATGAGGATGGATTGGATCTTCTTTGTCTGTTTCTATTCCCACCTCCTTATGAAGCCCAAATAGAAAATAACTGAAAAATAATGCTGAACACACCTCTCTCCCTCATTCTGGCGTATGGGCTTAGTCCCATTATTAAATGCACCCCTCCTTTCAGCCCATAGTAGAAAACAACATAAAAAACTCGCTGAAGGTACCTCCCCCCTCATCCAGCGAATGGGCCCTGGTTCTTTGCTTTCTGCACCCTCCTTTCAGCCCATTAAAGAAAATCAACTAAAAATAATTACTTAATGAACCCTTCTTTCTTTTTCTTTTATATTTTAATCTTAGTTTAGTATAGTTTCAAAACAAATCAAATAAAAATAGGAAAAAGCTCTAGAAAATTCTATAAAAATTCCAGTAGGCTAACAAATCTAATTAGAAATTTTTGGTATTTTTATTTTCTGAATTTTGGTTGTTTTTTTATTTAATTCTGATTTTTCTTGTGACTAGCTTTTATTGAATTTCCTTTAAATATACATAACTTTGTAGATTTTATTTCTTAACCTTCCAGTAACTTTTTTAGCCCATTCTTTTTACTGTAGTTAGAAGATTAATAATAGTACTTAGGATAATTTTTGTAGATTTTTAGAACATTTTATCTTAGGTTTTAGAGGCTAATTCCTTAGTAATTAGGGATTAATTTATAGCTGAAAATAATCAATTTTTAGGCCTAGTTAAATTCTGATTTTTTAGGATTCCTTTTGACACAATGTTATGGGTAATTTTAGGACCCTATAGATTTAATTCCATAATTTTTCCAGAAGTTTAGCTATTTTCTAGAATATTAGTTCTTAGGCTTAGTTACATATAATTTCCATTTAGTTTAGGCCATGAAAATAAAGTCCAAAAAATATGGTTTAGATTAGATTTAGTTTTAGAATTTAATATGGACTTAGGTTAGTTTGAATTTCAATGTTTAGAGAGAAAATATTAGGCTTGACTTTGATTTAGAACTTAGGCTTAAAGTTTCATCTTAATTAGAATTATAATAAATAAAATAGGACTATTTTAATTCATGTCTTTAAATGCATTTTTAGAATTTTATTTCTTATGTCCAATTTTATTGTTTTTGCTATATCATTTGATTTTATAACTTGTATAGGCTTCCCCATTGTTCTTAGAATCAACTTAACTTCATTAGGAAGTAAGTTGAATTCTAGTAGTTTCTAGTTTTTCCATTAGGATTAGAAAACCTCATTAACCATAGGATTTCTTGTAAATAAATAAAAAAAATTAGGGTTGTGTCTTAGTTCCCATTAGATTTTGTCCTTTTTGCAACTTGAGTCATTCTCTTCTCATCTTCAAACAAAATCCAAAAACACTTAACAAATAAATGAAAGGATCCTTTGTGTATAGCCTTATTCCATGAAGCACTTGCATTCGTTCCATCTTGGAGTGGTGTAAGCTTGTCTATCATGATGCACAAGTCTCATCAAAGGATTGTTTCATAAAACAAATAAATTCAAAATACTTCTTTTAAAAGACAAAAACAAATAACAAGCGACTATCCTGCGGGAACTTCTCTTTCTCATCTCATTCACTCACAACGCGAACTTGCGACGACTTGTCACACATGCAAGACGGTAAACGCACTCGTACCAGACGAGCATGCAACACCTGAGCATAGACATACGCAGTTCCAGCATAAAAAACACAAACAAAAAGTTCCCGCCTTAGTTAGGCGAACTACGTCGACTCTGATCCTCATTATCCCGATGAGGTACGTAGGCAGCGGGGTAGGGCCCGTTCGAGCACATTCTTTATTTTCCCTACATTTCCATCTTTCATTCCATTTTCTTTTCCGATTCCAGTTTCTCATTTTCATTCCAGTTCCAGTTAGCAGTTTTGTTCAGCAGCATCTTATTTCTTACCCTTTGAAACAAGCAAACAAGCGTGGATCCCGTCGGGTACGGCGGACGGATTGGGGTGCTAATACCTTCTCAATTCGTAACCGACTCCCGAACTCAGATCTTTGGTTCGCAGGACCTTGTCCTTTCCTTCTTCCTCAGGTTTGTGCAACATTACCTTTCCCATTCTTTCGGGATAAAAATGTCTGGCTGGCGACTTTAACCTTTCCGCGCCACTTTCGCGTTTGTACTAGGATGAAAATCCCGGGAGCGACACCTGCCATTATTTCTCATTTTATTTTCTATTTTTATTCCTAGTTTCAATTTTATTTTAAAAAAATAGTAAACATACATTAAAAATTCTAATAATATTCATGGATATTATCTTGAGTTTTCTCTAATTTTCTATATTTTTATTCTTCATTTTTCTTTATTTTTCATTTCTGATTAATTTTTGCAATTAATTTTATTTTATTTGTTTCCTTCCTTGAACACTCTAACTTGTTTAATTTCCAATTTGAATTATATAATAGTTATATTTTTGATTCTTTTTGTTATTTGTTCTTAACATGTTGAAGTGTCTTGGTGAATTTTATCATGATTTTAAAAACTTGTTTGAACACCTTTTAGCATGTTGCTTTTTAGAAGTTAGTGAAACCCTAAGTGATATTTGATCAATTGTTTGATGATATTTGCTTCTGATTTTTGTTATATGGTTTTCATATGTTGTTTATGAATAATTGAAGGGTCTTTGTACTTAATTTCTTGATTTTTAAGACATGTTTGCTATTTCTTTGAGGTTTGTCCTTAGAATGCCCTAGTTTGAAGCTTCTGTGATCAATGCTTGATGTTTTGAGTAAAAGGTTACTTGTTCCACCTCTTAGAGTTTGTTTTTGAGCTTGTTAACATATGGATATACCCTTGGTTTTTGCATGATAGCTTTTATTGGATTTAATTGATGTTACTTGTTCACTAAGTTTCACATTCACATGCATGCTTCATTACGCCTCTAATTTCTCCATGCTTCTCCCATTTGACCTAATATGATTTTGTATGTCCTAATTGATGTTTAAATCCTCTTCTTAGAAACTTTATAAGCATGTTTAGGTTCTAATTTTGAGTTTACTTGTTGATGTTTAGGTTATGACTTTGAGTTTACTTGTTGAGTTTACTTGTTTTCTCACCCTAATCTCATATGCTCATCTCACTTCTCCCACACTTCTTTGCTAGTTATTTGTGACTTCTTACCCTCTTTTTGTATGAGGTTGTGTGATTCATCTTAGCATTTTGGTATGATGTTTAAGTCCTAGTTGTGATGATTTGTTATGAGCCTTTGCTTGTTCTTACCTTGTTGGAACTTACTTGGTTTATGCTTATCATTTGTGAATTCTTCTAACACTTGCAGGGGCTATGGTAAGTAAGAGGTGTGGATGAGATCTCCACACCTCAAACTTCTTTCTCTTATTTTCATTTATGTTTCCTACTTGTGATTTTATATGAACTTATGCCATCATTTTTCAACTTCTTTTCATTCCCCTTAGAGAACAACTTAACTTCTTTAAGAAAAGTAAGTTGATTTTCTACCTCCTTTCTTATTCATATTTTCTTCTTTCCTTCTATTCTTTAGGATAGAATGATACCTCAATAACCTAGGATTTCCTATGCATGACAACATTTAGGATTTGTTAGTCCCCTTTTATTCTTTTACCATTGAGATCCTTTTGGTGCTCTCTCTTCTCATCTTCATACAAAAACCTAAAAAACACTTAATAATGGTTGAAGTAGTCTCTTGTGTATGTCCTTATTCCATGGGACACTTGTAGTCTTCCCATCATGGGATAGTACAAGCTTGTATAGGATGATGTACAATTCTAATCTTGAGACTATTTTCACACAAAAAATCATAAAAAACACTTCTTCATCAAAAATTACAAAAAAAAACATCTAATAACTTCAATGAGTTAGTGAGCTTATGCCCTAATCTTTGGAACCAAGTTTTGGGGATCTTCTCCTTGCTTGGGCATGCTTGTTCTATTATTCCATCTTGGAATGTAGTAACAAGTACACATTCCATGGAAAAGGACTTGAGTTCACTTTCTTGTGCCACACTCAGAAAAGCTTATAGGAAACCCCGAACAAAAAATAATCGTCTCTCCTTCGTGATATCTTTTCTCATCACCTTCACTCATAACTTAAGAACTTTTTCCTACTTGTCTCTTTGCAAGACGGTAACACACTCATGCCAGACGAGCCTGCAACACCTGAGCATTCATATAAGCAATTCAAGCTTTTAAAACACAAGCCACTTTCCTCCCTAGTTAGGGGAACCACGGTGACTCTGATCCTCATGTCCAGATGAGGACCATTATAGCACTCTTTCATTTTCCCTACATTTCCCCCCTTTCTTTTCTTTTTTTATCCACTTTCAGTCTTTCTTTTGCACCAGCTTTCATTCCTTCACCTTTTGAAACAGTTCCTTTGTAAGCATGGATCCCGTCGGGTACGACGGATGATCTAGGGTGCTAATACCTTCTCAGGTCATAACCGACTCCCGAAACCAGTTTCTTTGGTTTACAGGACCTTTGTCATTCCTTTTCTTTTTTTGGTTTGTGCAACATTACCTTTCCCGTTCCTTCGGGATACAAATGTCTGGCTGGCGACTCTACATTTTTCGTGCCATTTTCGCGTTGGTACCAGGATGGAAATCCCGGGAGCGGCAACTGTGAGGTGAGATATGAACCTTGCAAAGTAGTTTAATCTACCCAAGAAACCACACAGTTCTTTTTCTGTTTTCGGTGCAGGCATTTCTTGTATTGCTTTTACTTTGGCATGATTAACCTCTATCCCTTTTTGACTAACAATAAAACCCAACAATTTACCAGATCACACTCCAAAAGTGCACTTGTTTGGATTTAATCTCAGACAAAACTCTCTCAGTCTTTCGAACAACTTCTTGAGATTAAACATATTCTCTTCCTCAGTTCTGGACTTGGCAATCATATCGTCCACATATCATTATATCTCTTTATAAATCATATCATGGAACAATGTTACCATAGCCCGCTGATATGTTTCCCCGACGTTCTTCAACCCAAAAGGCATCATTTTATAGAAGAACCATCCATGAAGTAAAACCATATTGATCTAATTATACCTAGAAAAACCATCCATGAAGGAAAATACCGAGAACTGAGCAGTGTTGTCTACCAATACATCAATGTGAGGTAATGGAAAGTTGTCTTTCAGACTTGCTCTGTTAAGGTCCCGGTAATCAACACACATCCAGACCTTGTCGTCCTTCTTTGGTACTGACACAATATTAGCTACCCAAGGTGGATAACTAGTTACGGAGAGGAATCCAGCATCCCACTGCTTCTGAACTTCCTCTTTGATTTTCATTGCCATGTTAGGACGAGTTCGATGAAGCTTCTATTTAACTGAAGGGCATTCCTCTCTCAATGGCAGCTTATGCACAACGATGTCAGTATCTAAACCTAGCATATCTTGATATGACCAAGCAAAGATATCCACATACTTGCAAAGCATACCAATCAATTCTTCCTTCACCTCGGCCTGCAGACTGGCCTCAATCTTAATTTCCTTCTTTGCGTCCTCGGACCCAATATTGATGACTTAATTCTCCTCCTGATGAGGCTGGATAACCTTTTCTTCCTGTCTCAACAACATGGCTAATTCTTCAGGGAGTTCACAGTCATACTTGGTCATAGAAAAACTGTGAACCTTGGGCACTGCCTGATTGGAAAAACTATCCACCTCAATAAGCTTTCCCCAGTCTTGGGCACTGCCTAATTGGACTACCTCTAAATCATGTTTGTAGGATGCTATGGAGGTACCCATCCGCTCACTGCTCCGAACCATTAGATCGGGAGGGACTTCATTTATATTCAAAGTTTTGAACGTTTGGCACAACGTCTTGTGGATCTCACCATCCATTTCTACGTATTTGAATATCGACAGATGACTCACAAAGATGTCTTCCTCGCCACAGACAGTGACAACTTTCCTGTCAACCACATATTTTAATTTCTGGTGCAGAGTGGAAGTAACTGCGCCTACAACATGTATCCATGGTCAAACCAAAAGGAAACTATACGCTGGTTGTATATCCATCACATAGAAGGTACATCTGAAAGTTTGTAAACCAATTTTCACGGGCAGCTCGACTTCCCCGAACATAGATCTTTTAGAGCCATCGAAAGCGTGCACCACCAAGTCATTGGGCCTCAAGATAATCCCATCAGCGTCCAACTTTATTAAGGCTTTCTTCGGTAATAAATTCAAGGATGAACCAGTATCTACCAGAACATGCAACAACATAGCCCCTTGCAATCCATTATGATGTTCAAGGCCTCGTTATGGTTACGAACCTCTGATGTTAGATCATGATCCGTGAACCGTAGCTCATGACTAGCATTAACATTTGCGACTACGGATTCCAGTTGACTAAATGTGATTTCTTGAGGTACGTAGGCCATCTGCAAAACCTTCAATAGTGCCTCTTTGTGATCTTGGGAGCACATTAACAAGGATATAATTGAAATATTTGATGGGGTTTGGTTTAAATGTTCCACCACTTTATAATCACTTTTCTTGATTATCCGCATAAACTCTTCAACCTCTTTCTAAAAGGTACTTTGACCTGCAGCATGAGTTACCACCTCCTCTGTTGCTACCTATTTACCCTTCACCCTAGTTGCTTCCTCAGCTTCAGTATTCGTCCTTAAAGTCTGTGGAGCAAACAAACGTCAACTACAAGTAAAACCTCTGACTCCACCCACATTATCAATATGTGACACACTCACTACCTGAGTCTTCTCCTCTTGCTTCTGTCCCTGAACATAAACATCTGTGCCATAATGCCACAAAATTGTTTTCTCACTAGTATAGGGCACATGGACAAGAACAGTGATAGTTACTAGACATACGTCAATAGGCACGAAGATACTAATAGGTTCCGACCTTGGTGGCACCGGAATCTCAACAGGTGTATAGTAGATAGTCACAGTTGAAACGTCGTCTCGTTTGTTGTTAACTCTATTAAACTGCAAGGAGCCTTTGTCTATCAACCTCTGTATTCCAGCCTTTAGCTTACTGCAACCATTATCACAAACCAAAGACTCTTCAAAATCATCATTACATCCAAAGAACACCTTCCCCTTCAAAAAAAGACTCTTTATTACCAGAAGTGGTATCTCAACTTCACTTACATCATCAATCAAATTCAACACTTCCCCGTCCTCCACAACATTTACCTGGGTGCCTCTATGATTAGGCATTGGGTTATTCACAATGTTTGAAGGAGGAGAGAAATTGATAGCTTTTGCATCAATTAAATCCTGCACTTTCAGCTGCAAGTCTCTACATTTTTCAGTCATGTGCCCAGGAGCACCTGAGTGAAAAGCACAACGAGCATTTGTGTCATAACCAATGGGTAAGGGTCCAGTGGGTGGTGCCAAAGTTCTTAATTGTACCATATCCAGTTTTAATAATCTTTATAACAAAGTTGTATATGTCATGGGGATATCTTTAATAACACGATCAGTCTGCTTAGTCGGGTGGTGGTATTGTTTATATTGATTGTGTTGTTGAGGGTGTTGTTGTTGTTGAGGAACCTGTTCTGAGGGAATAGTGACAGAAGCCACATGAGAATAATGATTAGAGAGACCTCTGCCTCTTCCTCTACCATAGATAATATTAGTTTCCCCTTCCCTCCTCCTCTGAGGTCCAGTAAACAACTTCTTAGCTCCAGATAAGCTACCCCCACTTAGATCTTGAATTTTGCCAAGCTTCAACAGATTCTCTATTCTTTCTCCTGTAACCACGATATTAGCGAATCTGGTGGAGGGACAAGCAACCAACCGATCAAGAAATGCACCTTGCAACGTGCCCATGAACATGTCTGCCATCTCGCGACCCAATAAGGGTGGTTGAAACCTGGCAGCAAGCTGGTGCTAGCTGTAACACCCACTTTTTCCCATTTTAAAAAATAAACATTTTTCTAAATAAATCAGAGTTTAATTCACCCAATGGGTATTTACTTTTCAAACCAAACAAACATTTGCTTTATTTCATCCCAAGGCAGCAGAAAATGATAAATTCCAACATTAAAGTACTCAAAGCAACATAATTTTCAAACATAAAATAGTTTATCAGTCAATACATAATTATGACAAAGTCTAAGAGTTCAATATCAAAATAAATTCATAAAAAGTTCCCGTTACGTATCAGAGCGCCTAGGACACGGACATTAACACACTCGTACTTCTCAAGTATCTGAGTTATCTCTACTTCCGAAGAAGCACAGACGCCACAAAACAGACATAGGGGTGAGAAACAAAGTAATAATATAACGGTGCAAATAACATATATGAAGAAGTAAATCACACCTATACATACATCATCACCAACCAATCAATCATCATAATGCAATGCGACTCAAATACACAATGCAAATGCGGTACCAACTCTCAACAATGGTTCATTAATTCGAACCTAGATGCATCACTTACGCTCCTACTGAGACACGATCATCCTTGCACCATCAATTCACAAGGAATCCGAATAATCACTTACGCTCCATCCGAGACATGATTATTCCACCAAATGTATGCATATGCAGACTCAATTACACATACAATATCACAACATACATGAACACAATCATGTATCACGATCCTCATCAACCAACCAATACTAGATCATTCAATTCATACAAAGTATATAATTCATACTTTTCGTAATCAAAACAATTCATAAAATCACACAATTCACATAGGCACCTACGCTCCTTTACTAAAGTTGACCGTCAGGTCTTATAATCACTATTAGAAACATTTTCAAGGTCCTATTATTCTAATATGAGCCTCAATCAAAAGAATAAATCAAATCTGACTCGAAACGGAACAAAATTCCAAAATACAGTGGCCTGACATGGCCCCCCATGTCCCCTGACACGGCCCGTGTCAGGTGGTCTGGGACATGCTCCCCAGAACTCCCAAAATCACCATTCACAGGGGGCTGACACGGTCTCCAGTGTCGTGTGACACGACCCGTGTCACACTCCCTGTAGCCCCCTTCTCCTAAAATTAACTTGAAATTCTTTTCCTATAGCCTGACACGGCCACCCGTGTCCTGGGACACGGTCCGTGTCAGGAAATATGCACCAGAAATCCAGTTTTTACAAAAAGTCTATTTTTCTTTCTCTTCTCCTACCAGCATGAACCTAGTTCATTTTATCTTGGTTTTATCACTCAATTAAGTTTAATTCACATGTTTAATATGTAATTATGCCTATAACATGAACTAACTATTTCACCAAACTTTCTCGGATCAAAACGGGGAATTTATAAGGTTTAACCCTCTTTTTCACTCACCCTAATCTCCATAACCTTTATATGCCAATTCTTTCATTCTCATACATACCACACCAATTATAACATCAAAACATAACATATGTTCATATTAATCAAACAATTCATAATATTTCAACCATTCAACCAATCATATCATAATTTATCAAATCCCTAAGGGAATAAGGAACTCCCAATTACCCTTCTATGTTATACCACCGATTATAAACCCTTTCTCCCCCCTCACCTCGAAATTGGGATGATTTCTTCACAACTTTGGTCTTGATGATCTATGATCCTTGGCCTTGCTCTTCTTCTCCTCTTTCTCCAGACCTCACTGTCCTTCGTCAAAATACAATATGTGAGAAATCTATCGTGTTTCCCCTTTTTCTTAAAAACTCCAAATTACCTCTTTACCCCTTAGACCTCCACTTATCTCTTTTATTTTATTTTATTAAATAATAACAATTATAATAACACACATCACTATATTATTATTATTTACATAAAATAGCTTCTCCAATTATAATCCAAATATCCCATCACATTATTCATATTTATTTTATAAAATTTGATTTATAAAATCGGGGCGTTACACCAGCGTTGTGCATATTCTTTGAAGCTTTCCTTAGACGTCTGAGCCATACTTATCAGCTGAGTACGATTTGGTGCCATGTCCATATTATATTGGTATTGCTTCACGAAGGCTTCGACAAGTTCCTTCCAACTCCTTATAGAAGCTCTGCCAACTTCATATACCATTCTTGGGATGCCCCAGTGAGGCTGTCTTGAAAATAGTACATCCATAATTTCTCATCATCGGTGTACACAACAGTTATTCCTACATAAGACTGTAGATGAGTCTTGGGACAGGTTGAACCGTTGTTTTTGTCGAAAGTGGGCAACTTAAAACTATGAGGAATCCTGACTCCAGGAACCAGGCCCAAGTCTTCCATATCAAAGCCTAAGGTATTCTGAGATTCAATGGAGCGAATTTTCTCAAAAATTTCATCAAAACGGAGATTCACCACAACATTTTGAAACTCCAGATCCCCTTCTAGCACAGTAAATTGATCTTGGCCATCCATATAAACATTGCGACCATGGTCTCCGTCTGGACCACCAATAACAATAGTAGGGATAGGAATAGCTTCCGGGGTAGCACCAGTATTTCCCTGAGGTGTAGTGCTAATACCTCCACCAGCTCCTTGATTACCCACCGGGATTTCCTGAGTCCTTTCGACCGTTTTCCTCAACCTTTCTTGGTTCTGATTCATGTCAGTCATCAACGTCGTGAACTAATCCATATGGGTCCTCAGTTCCCTAGCTCAACCTGCATTTGATCTGTTACTCTTACTCTGTTTTCTCGGGTTGGATAACGATGACCTCTTCATTCAGCAATAGTGCCTGAAAAGGAAGAGATGTTAGAAATTCGGAACCTATACATGCAAAACAAGAAAAAGTTTACATGCATGTTATGCAAATGCTTGTATTTTCATTCTCAAGGCCGTTGTGCCCCAGTTCCGATATTCAATAATGATAAAGAAATCCATATGGCCTTTGGAATCCGAATTTTGAGAAGAAAACCTTGCATGAGGCTCAGATTTGGTTGGATGGGATGACCAAGTGGCAGCAGTGCACAAACAAAGATTATAAAGCTGGACAAGACTGTATAACATAAACTAGCCCAAAAGGCAGTAGTAAACAGAATCTCCCATAAGGGTTACAAATTTTACAATCCTAAAAAAAATAGAAAGATAAGAAAAGATTCCTACAACAAGCCTGTAGGTAATCCAAGTACATCAGAAAGAAAGAAATTAGATCATAGGAAACTACACATCCCTCAACCTCCAACTGAAGCGTCTGACAACTTGAAACAGACAGGCCACCTTTGGATGAGTATGGTCTTCGATCAACAAATCTCTCAGCTTGAACGAGGCATACAACTCACCGATTTGTTGTAGAAAGACTTTGATATTTTCCCCACTAGGTCCAAGCTCTGTCCTAGCCTTCTTAGTCTCTGCAAGCACTTTAAGCTCTTCTATTTCCTTTTGTGCTTCTTCCAACGAGCTCTGGCTCTGCTCCAGCTGCTGAAAGTACTCTCGACGCTTCTTTTGAGCTAGAAGAAGTTCTTCTTTCTGGTACCCTATCTGCAACTGATAGCTTTCTTCCTTTTCCTTCTGCCCTCTCTGGTTCTTATTCCACTTCTCCTGCCAGAGAGTGATGGTTTTGTTGGCTTTTGTTAAATACTTCTTCACCTGCCTTTGTGCATTGGCTTTACTAGTCTCTGCCAAGCCCTTCTTTTTGAAGTACAACTCTCTATCAACTAATTCTTTCTCTTTGTCTTTCATGGTCTTCTGGAGATGGTGGAACTTTTCTTCCAAGGCCTTGTTGGTATGTACCATGTGCTAGTACAAACTGTTAACCTCAGAGTTCTCAACTCGGACATCATGAAGTTGGGCTTCAAATTTCTGGTATGCTTCAAGAGGCACATTGGTTCTGGGTTCCACCACTGAAGGAAAAGCTTGAGCGGAAAATGGAAACAACACTGCATGCGCCTTCTTCTTCAACCATGATTCATACTTTGGAAAAGTCTGATTATTACTCTCACCTAAGTAGGCCACTCCTCTTCGCCTAATGAGCTTCCAAGAAGCAACAACTTTTCTCACTAAGGGCAGATTATCCTTTACCAGGAAATAGAAAGTCTGAGCCAACTCTAACTCTTCAGGAATGTCTTTCAAATCATACCCTAATTGCCTTCTTAGCAGAACCGGGTTATAATTAATTCCCCCAATCACTCCTAAAAGTGGCACATTTAGGTAGCTCCTGCAACTGGTAATGAAGTCCTTTCCCTTTAGTCTCATAGTGATCCACCTGATATCTTTAGCAGATAGCCCTCCTAGCCTTTGAGCCCAAACCAAACTAGGATCAGTGAATGCCTCAATGTTGGGCAGATGTCTCATGAACCATCTGTGAAATAGAGGAGCACAACAGAATACTAAACCTCCTTTATTCTTCTCCTTTTTGTAATGCACAGAGTAATAAAGATCTCCCAGAAGTGTAGGCATTGGATTCTTTAGAATGAACATGTGTATGGCATTCATATCCACAAACTTGTCAAGGTCTGCAAACAGAATGATCCCGTAAATGGAGAGAGCCAGGATAGCACAAACAGAATCCCATTGAGCCTTAGCAGCAAGTTCCTCATCCTTTTCATCAAGAACTCCAAGGAAAACCCAGATACTCCACCTTTAGTTGTACTCAGATTCAAGGTCACCATAAATGTGCTCAAATATAGAGCCCTGGCAATATCCTCGTGCGTAGGTCTAACCATCTCAGCATTGAAAGGAATCTGGTTCTGAAGAGGTACACCCAAAATCAAAGTGTATTCTTCTAGTAGAGGATCCAACTGGAAATCATGGAAAGTGAAACACCTCAGCTGAGGATCATAATACTGTAGCAAGGATTGAGTGACACTTCTCTCAGAAGCATCCAAGTATACTACCACATCCAAAATGCCTCCATAAAGCCTCATAAAGTCTTCAACATGGTTGGGAGTAATCAGAGCTACCATCTTATTCAACATATCGATCTTGGTGTCAAAGAAGTTGTAGTGGATATTCTTCTTGCGGGAATCCTCAATCTCTGAACAAATTTGCCGGAACCGGGGACAACAGATAAACCCTGAGAATGAAAAATAGAAATGATTAATGATGGTATGTGTAACACGGTGGGAGAACTGACTTTAGTTAAATGTTGCGGATAGCAAGAGTCGCCACCGACTTTTATTTTATCCAAAAGGAAAGGACATAAAAGAACAGGAAAGATCTTAAAAGATTTTGAGTTCGGGGGTAGGTTATACAAAGGGAAGGTGTTAGCACCCCTTATATCCATGATTATCCATGGGCTCTTAGTTACTTAGCTCACTTTAAATTGTTTTGAAAAGAAGTGTAGTGTGTGATTTAAAAAATTTCTAAGTACTTTATAATGATCCTCGTATGGATGTATATAAAGACTTTGTTTTTTGAAAATTTGTTTGAAATGTGAAGTGTAAGATGTATTTTGAAAAGGTGAGCAAGTACTTAAGAGAAACCTACCCTATATTGAGTCTTTACTATTCTTATATGTTCTTTCAATGGTAAGACTATCCCTATTATTAAGGAATAGGTAGTCATTACCTTGGATGTGATAAGGGACATGTGAAGGGACATCTGAATTTAGGCAACTGCAAGGTGTCTTTAGCAATACGTAGGGACTTATCATCTTTTATTCGAAGGGACAAGATCATTTATCGTAGGCAACCTCGAAGGGACTTGATCTTATAAACTGAAGGGACTTGATGATATTCATGAAGGGACTTTGCTTAAGACACCTTACTTGACCTTAGAAATAGGCAACATGAGAGGTAACCCTAGAAAGTGCAAGATGGCGATCAAAGATCGACTTACGTGTGTGAGTGTTCGTATTCAAGTATTTATCTTTTTTACATTAATTTTCTAAATTAATTTTAATCACAAACATGTTATGCACACCCTATAGTTACTAACCACACAGTTAATATATTTATAATAAAAATAAAGCAAAAATATAAACCTAAACTATTACAAAGCTTTGTGATAGTTACAATATAATCGAGAAATATAAATAATAACGATAAATAATAATAAATAAACAATAAATAATAATAAAATAAAGATAAAAAGTTAGAAAATAAAAATAGGAGAAGATAAGAGATTAGCAAAATAATTCAATATTAGAAAAGATTTTAAATATTTAATAAAGAAAATAAATTTTAATAATAAATAAATATTAAATTATTCACATATTAAACAAATAATAAATAATTAATTATGATTTATGAAAATATTAGATTAAATTTTAAAGGTTAAGAAAAATTAGGGTTAGGGTTAGGGTTAGAAAAAAATTAGGGTTAGGGTGATAATTATGAGAATTAGGGTTTTACTTATTAATTTACAAAATAAATCAATTTATTTATAAATTATATATATTTAATAATATGAACATATAATAAATAAATATAAATAATTAAGTTTTTTTGAAAATAAAGTTTAAATTTTAAAAATATGAATTTTTGGGTATAAGAAATAATATACATTTATTTTAAAATTTAAGAAATTAATTAAATTAGATTAATATAATATAAACAAAACAAATAAAATAAAAAAAATGAGAAAAAATACATACCTGGGGCTGGGATTCGAACCCAGGCCCTAGGCTTCATTCATCTTGGACCAACAACTAAACCACCAGGCCAGGCGCGCGCTGGTGTTAGTGTAAGAGCAACAATTCCTTTTGTTACTAACCTGCAAAAATAGCAAAAATAAAGCAAAACAAAATGGCCTGGGGGGAATCGAACCCAGGACCATTATATACACAAGCAAACACACAAACCAGCTGAGCCACATGGGGCGCGTACAACATAGAATCAACAACAAATTCTTTTATTTTAAAACCAATATTTGAACTGGAATTTTGGCGCCACTGACTTCATCTTCCCCAATTTTCCTGCGAAAATTCCTGCGTTTTCTCTTACGAATTTACTTGCGGGTTCTTCCATGTCTATGACCTGCGAATCTCAAACAGCAAGCAAATGGTACAATCTCATCAAATTGATTAGGTCAATGAAATCCTTAAGCTTCATACAATCTATCCACGTTCTTTAAATTCATTTATATTTGGTTTCTTGGGAAACCCTAATCTGGAACCCGAAACCCTAACAATGGCGTTTCATGGTTCAGGTCATGAACCTCTAATCTAATGGTCCATAAAGCATCCTAAGATCATTACAAACACAAAAAAATCATTAGAATTAATTGATAATGCATAAAAGTATGGAATCGAAAAAGACATTGTTCTTGAATAAGAATGATTCGGTTAGGGCATATGATGATGTTTTAGATGATGAAAATGATGCAAATAGCTTCAATAAACATCCAGGAAGGTATTGTAACCTTCAAAACATCTTGATATGGGCTGCAATCAAAAATGTGAATGTGACTTTTTGTGAGAAAATTTGAAGTTCAAATGTGTTCTTGGAGGCTGGAATTTTTGTCCTCTTTGCATTGCCTTATGTTGTCTATATATAATAGGTCCTAATTAGGTTAAAAAATCAGATCCTCCTTTAGACTTTTGGATCACTTGAGATTGAAGAAAGATATGCTTCAAAATATTGAAAAAAATTGATCTCTTCTTACTATTTTTGGTTGATCTGATCTTATATGATTTCAATCAACTCTAAATGTCTTTTAAGAATTTCTAGAACTAAAATCCTATCAAATATTGAAACTTTGATATTTTATTTTGATTTAAAATGATTTTTAATGTATAAAATCATAATAAATAAAATAAAATGAATAAAAATTTGAATAAATTATTTTTAATTCGTGCATGATGTCATGGTAGTGATTGGGTCATAAAAATGCAAGCCCATTTGGATAAATTTGGTTCTAAGGTCCAATTTGCTTCATAAACCTCTCAAAAATCTCCCAATTTTGCAAAGACACAAGTCCCTCAATTTTAAGGCTATTGTAGATGTTAAGAATTGGCAGAATTTTTGACAAACAATAAGTGTTGAACTTAGTTCAGGATGTCACAACAGATGTTGTGACATTGACAAACAGAGTAAAAGTTAATGAACTTAAGTCAAGACATCAGGATGTCACACCAGATGTTGTGACATTGTAAACCTGCTACCAGACTTAAATGATGCATAACAGAAGTGAGTAAATTCAGGAGAATTTATCTGGAATTAATTGTGAATAGATAAGCACTCCAAAGCGCTGATTTAAAGGGTGCTGATTTAGAAGATCTTAAAGACTCAATTTAAATTGAACACAAATATTGAAAAATATAGAGTTTCTATATTTAGAGATATTTTAGGAGTTTTTAGATTTGAAGATCTTTTGGTATATTTGTAGCAGATTTTTTCTGCATATTTGTAACAGCTATTGTTGTGATTGTTTAGGCCCAAATCTAGTTGGGAATAGGTTATAAAAGAAACCATGTAACCTAGTTTAGAATTAACCCAATCAACCGAAAATGTAAACATTATTAGGGTTGTGTTCTTGTGACAGCCGTGCGTAACAAGGAACCCTATTGTGGCTGTTTCACCTGTGATTCTCGAAGCTTGTAAGCAAGAGAAGTATTGTACTTAATTGAAGATGCTAAGCAAGGTTAAGTTGTTGTCATGGAAGTATGGATTCTATTTGTGAATTGTTGTATAGGTATGAAGTCGTCAATATCAGCAACTGAGAGTTGAGAACTGTGAGACATCACTGAGGTGATTGGAAGTGAGGATGAGTTTCTCATATTTAGGAGTTCCTAAGTAGAAGTTGCATTGGTAGTGATTAAGTGAGAAGACTGTAAACTATAGGTGTTTGCTGAGAAGTCTTTGAATTGATACTACATAGTGGATTTCCTTCCTAGCTTAGTAGCCCCCAGAGTAGATTGATTTGATTGAACTGGGTTAACAATTCTGATGTGTTCTTTATATCTTTTCTGTTTTATGTTTTATGCAGTACCTGAACTGAATGTCCTATCAGATGTCACAACATCCTGAAGCATGTTTGACTCTGATATATCAGAATTATTTAAGTACTGATATGTATGCCTTACCATGTTTATAAGTAACAGATAAGATGTCTCAACATCATATTCGACATCTGAGTCTGTCATACCAGAATTTCAATTGGTATCAGAGCAAGCATCCTGGTCTGTTTCTGGATGAGATCTAAGGGGGATACTTTCTGGTTCATGGTAAAGGAAGAAGGATGATATAATGAAAAGCTGTTGGAACTTGAGAGGTTCATATTGGCGTTTGAATGGTCCCTAGAAGTGGAGGATGGACTATTCATCATATGGTGTATATTGGACCGGTCTGGTGTTATCAGGACTGGAAATTTGTTGGTGAATTGCTGTGTAGCTATGATATCAGACAGAATGTCCTGACATCTTGGTTAAGAGAATTCTATATTTGAAGGAGGCTTGTGTTTTGTTTTCTGTGAGGTTTGGTTTCAACTTCTGTACTGCTGCATGTGCCTCTGATATATTCTGAAGTTATACCAAGTTTGTGTGCACTGTGGTTGGGAAATGTTCTGGTTGTTCTTGTATGGGAGTTATATCTGTATCTGAATTGATGATCATACAATTTATAAGGAATATGGTATAATGGTGTTTTATTCACATAGGTTTGCTGATGTCAGATAAGATGTCTTGACATCGTGTTTCAATATCTTTTGGAGGATCTTACTGTGGAGGAGTTTATTTATCTCCAAGGAATTGCTCTATTATTTATGATGTGTTATGTTTGATAGTGGTTCCCCAGTACTTCATACAAAGGCTGTTGTAAAGCTTCAGTTCATAATGTCAAGTTTGATGTTCTATCATGAGATTACAGAACTAGAGAACACTTAGTTCAGAATGTTGTGTTTCTTGATGAGAGATTCCTGGTGAAAGAAGAGGTTTGAGCCAAAGCAAAAGAGTATAATTATCAAATCTTTCATGCGGGAGTGAAGATCTTGATAAGTTATCTCTTAAGCTTATTTATGGTGACCTAATTAGGATATTCTTCCTGGTTATGGTGTCCAATGTAGTTTAGATATAGCTGAAGATAATTTATCTTGTGAAGATACATGTTTCTGATTGTCTAAATCATGAACTGAAGGAAGTTTCATCAAGAAAGAAGCTGAGTTGATATGTCAATCCTAATGTCTTGACACCACGCTACACATCAGCAGTTTATGGTAAATGTTGAGTCAAAGACCTAAATGATTGTGGTTTTGTTTTTTGGATCTCTGAAGCTATGAAGTTGAATACTCTTTGAGATGCTACTGACGATTGTATTTGTGCAAAGTATCTTTCATAATGTTATAGCACTTCAGTTGGAGCTGATTGAAGAAAAGGTAGTAATCTTGAAAGCATTAATGTTTTAGAACCAAGCTTAGTTTTGTGTTCCAGAAGAAGGAAACGGGTGTGATATCCTGCTAACATGATGGATGCTTTGGATGCTAGACAAATGTGTGATGATCACATATGTTTGGAACCTACTCCTAACCTGGAAGAGGAGGCATCTATGTTATGTGTTGAAGATCTCAAGTTTAAGAAAGTGGGAGTGTGTTGCTAATAACCATAGTTATTGGTGTATGATCAAGGGAATTCTTCATCAAGCTTAGGCCCAATTATGTGATGTCCCCGTATGAAGAGTATAATATGTAGACATGTTAATGGTATGTATCATGCAAGTCACTGCATGTATTTGGGTCTGATAGAAAAGGATGATTAACTTCTGGTGAACTCGCGTACCCTCTGCAAAGAGTTGTACATGGATTACTACTGTTGTTACCCCCAAAACCATAGTAAATGTCAAATCAATTTATTTGAGATTGTTGTCAGATATGATGTTGGAACATCATCTCAAAAATGTTGATTCTTCAACCAAGGAAGTTAGTTGTGCTCATGGTGGAATATCAGGTCAAGCCACTTACCTAATTTGAAGTGATAGGTGGTGTGGATTAATAAAATAGGGACTAGCAAGTGCCACGGGTGTGCAGGAAATGAATGTCAAACCAAATCTCCTACCTTGTGTGAGAAGGTTACCTTATCACATATGATAAAAACCTTGACAGGAGTTGAGTATTTGTCTTCTATTGATAAGGATATGCATCTAACCAATAGTGAATACTCTGACAGGAGCTAAATGTTTATCTGTCTTTGAAAGATGTTGTGCTTTCAACGAATGAGAAAATACATTAATGGAGGATTATGTATATGTCTGATGTAAAAGTGCAGAACTACAGTCTAAACATCATAATTCAAGAAGTGTTGAGAAATTACTTTTCTCTTTGTGGCTGTATATTTCTCTTCATGGTGTTTTAGTCTGTGATGACCTGAATTAGCTACTGAAGGTGTGATCCTTAGAGATTGTCTTTGGAGCTCTGTGTTGAAGTCCTAAATGATATTGAAACAATCATGTCTATTGGTAGATAAAGGAAGCTTCTGAATGTATCTACAAATGTGTGTGATAAATGCATGACTTTGGTCATGATTAAAGCTAGCAATGTGACCAACAATTGCTAAGAGCAAGGGAAGAATGTCAGATTGGGAGGTCTGATCAGAATGGTTGTTGAACTGGTAGTTTCTTCTACTACTAGTCATGGATAGTGGCAGTATGAACCCTTTGTAGCAAGCAAACTAAGAGCATTTGTTTTGAAATATAAAATCAAGTGTGTCTTGTATGGATATATAAGGATATTTATCAGTTGTGCTCTTTGTGGTATTCTCAGAGAACTAGTGTATATAAATTTGTAAAACTCTTGATTGTTTTTCGGTTTGAGAGTATGTTCATCAGGGGTGTGAAGTTGAGAATTAGTGGAGTTTATGCTCAGCTGGAGTATTGTTATCCATGACATGAGGAGATCTTGCTAATCTTATCTGGAGCTAACCTTAAAATCCTTCAAAATTAAAAGATTAGATTGTGTAGAACTATCTGATAGGGTTATTATACAAGGATTTAAGATCAATTGTTGTTTGTGGAGTTCACAAATATTTTATTGATTATCCTTGTGATTCAAGATTGGAGATGTTCAAAAAGATGTTTGGAACATCTTATCATCAGAGTTTGTGCAGAATCATGGGAGGAGTATTGCATAAGCTGTAGCATCTTTTATTTCTTGGGAGTTAGCTTGAGAATTGGCTTCAGTCTTGTGTGACAGGAGTTGTGTATTTCTGGAAAGTTTCTTGGCAAGAACTGGTCTGGATATTGTTGATTCTGAAGATGGAGATGAAAGACCATGAACACATCATAATCTTGATGACTACTTGGATTGGTTTATTTCTGATCTAGGTGCAGTCCAGAATGCTCATCATGGAGTTAAGATAGGTGGCGATATCATAAATTTGTTAAGACTGCCTTACTCAAGGAAAGGTGGCATCCTTGGTATAGTTATGAGGTGTAGTTCTTAACTATTCTTTCTGAATAATCAGATAGTGGCAGGTTTGAAGACTTTGGAGAAACATTGGAAGTTTCTCATCAATATGTGTTATCGGTAGGAATTTCCGCAAAACCAATAAAATGGAGGTTGTTTACTCAAACTTGATGGATAAATCAAGTCTATGAGAGCATGGAACTCTTGTTCTATAAAGGAAGGAGGTTCTTTCAAGTGGCAGAAGAATGACCTGAATTTAACAGATGGATGTGGAGTAATAATGTTCAAACATCTAGTTCAACATCAGAGTCTAATTGGTGAAGTGACACATAAATTAAGATAGAATGATCTATAGGGATTGAATGCTTCATAAGGCCTATTATATGTGCCAGCTTGGTGAAGATCAACTTTATTGATCAGGATATCTTTGGAAGATTTATTATAAACGTGAAGAAGACAAATGTGGCAATTGGCTTTTTCATATGAGGATTCATAAAGGAGGTGATCAAAATGTGGTAATTGGTTGATCTTTAACGTGGATTCGAAGAATCAAGATAATCAGAGTGTGGCAGTTGGTTGTTCTTGAGGATTGTCTTGGAACAAATTGCTCTTGGGCAGAGGAGTGATGAGTTGAAGACTCAAGGGGATTTATTCTTCTTGAAGGTAGATGAGAGTTTATCACTCTTTCTGGATTTCTGATTCTAACTGGTGGCACAGTGTAGTTGAAGATTTTCAGTTCTTGGATTACTATGCTATAGTAAGTCCAGTTGGTGGAGCACATCTAGGATCATGGTGATAAGGTCTTGGTGTATGAAAAATGTTCTAACTAAGTGTTAGTACATTATCTGGGGTGTTTATCTACATGGTTTTTATTATTAGACTACCTAATCATATGGGAGAATGATGAAGTAGATGATCTATATTGGAAGAAACATGTAGAAGAGACTGAAGTATATCAGGTATTGATTGCTTGGAAGTTTGTTTGTGGACATTCATTCTAATGTCATAATTAGTTTGGATGTGTTTTATCTGGATTGTATGGCCTTTGGTGTGTAAAGGCTTAGTGTCAAGAACCTGTGTGCTAGAAGATGTTCATCTTGTGTAGTCTCTGGTAACTACAAACCAAGAAAGGAATCAGGTATGCTTTGGTACAAGAAGTGAATGTGTTCAATTGGGAATTGAACAGAGGGTGAGCTATTGAAAACATGAAGATGCGTCTTATGTTTTCCTTTCATCAATGTACAGAGAAGCATGGAGTATCCTAGACTGGGGGAGTGTGTTACAAGTATGTGAAACTGATTTTGTGGAGTTAAGGGGGAGTAATACCTTAACCAGATAAGGAGTATCCTAGGAGTCTAGAAGGCTATATTGTATAAAGCTGCTCTCTGCAGTTTATGTTTGATTCTTGAGGGATTGTGAAGCTTGTGTGTGTTTCAAGCTTATGGAGATTATATACCTCTATGGTTATTATCGTACCTTTGTCTTTTTATGGCTAAAAAGGGGGAGAATTAATAGTGTGTACTATTGAGGTCTGATATGAAGATGTGATGTTAAGGAACTTCTACATGAGGTACTGCTACACCTGTATGTAAATTAGTTTTAGGCAAAATCAGCCAAAGGGGGAGTTTGTTAATTCCATTATTTTATGATTGGCATTATGTTTGGTAAAACTAATATGGCTGGAAAATGTTGAATAAGAAGTTTCATATGTTAAATTAACATGGTATAGATTCTGGAAGAACATGTCAAACATGATATCCTGACATGGTGACACAGATAAATGTGGTTATAATAATTGGCAGATACTGAAGAAGATGTTGAAACATCTGCAAATGTCAGAACAAAATTACTGTCATATGTTACAGACAGATGTCAAAGAAAATGTTGAAACATCTGCAACTGTCATGACAACATTACTGTCATGTGTTACAGATAGATATCAAAGACAAATATCATGACGTCTTGGTCTGTTGAACAAGTCACAGCAGTATACATACAGGTTTGAGGGGGAGCAAATTATTAGCTCTCACATGGTTCAACAGAAAAGAACTCTGCTGCTCTCTGATAAAACTTTGCTGCACTCTGATAAAACCAGAAGATTGTGTTAGCCAAAAATTAGCCAAAGGGGGAGTTTGTAGATGTTAAGAATTGGCAGAATTTTTGACAAACAAGAAGTATTGAACTTAGTTCAGGATGTCACACCAGATGTTGTGACATTGACAAACAGAGTAAAAGTTAATGAACTTAAGTCAAGACATCAGGATGTCACACCAGATGTTGTGACATCGTAAACCTGCTACCAGACTTAAATGATGCATAACAGAAGTGAGTAAATTCAGGAGAATTTATCTGGAATTAATTGTGAATAGATAAGCACTCCAAGGCGCTGATTTAAAGGGTGTTGATTTAGAAGATCTTAAAGACTCAATTTAAATTGAAGAAAAATATTGAAAAATATAGAGTTTCTATATTTAGAGATATTTTAGGAGTTTTTAGATTTGAAGATCTTTTGGTATATTTGTAGCAGATTTTTTCTGCATATTTGTAGCAGCTATTGTTGTGATTGTTTAGGCCCAAATCTAGTTGAGAATAGGTTATAAAAGAAACCCTGTAACCTAGTTTAGAATTAACCCAATCAACCGAAAATGTAAACATTATTAGGGTTGTGTTCTTGTGACAGCCGTGCGTAACAAGGAACCCTATTGTGGCTGTTTCACCTGTGATTCTCGAAGCTTGTAAGCAAGAGAAGTATTGTACTTAATTGAAGCTGCTAAGCAAGGTTAAGTTGTTGTCATGGAAGTATGGATTCTATTTGTGAATTGTTGTATAGGTATGAAGTCGTCAATATCAGCAACTGAGAGTTAAGAACTGTGAGACATCACTGAGGTGATTGGAAGTGAGGATGAGTTTCTCATATTTAGGAGTTCCTAAGTAGAAGTTAAATTGGTAGTGATTAAGTGAGAAGAATGTAAACTATAGGTGTTTGCTGAGAAGTCTTTGAATTGATACTACATAGTGGATTTCCTTCCTGGCTTGGTAGCCCCTAGAGTAGATTGATTTGATTGAACTGGGTTAACAATTCTGTTGTGTTCTTTATATCTTTTCTGTTTTATGTTTTATGCAGTACCTGAACTGAATGTCCTATCAGATGTCACAACATCCTGAAGCATGTTTGACTCTGATATATCAGAATTATTTAAGTACTGATATGTATGCCTTACCATGTTTATAAGTAACAGATAAGATGTCTCAACATCATATTCGACATCTGAGTTTGTCATACCAGAATTTCAGCTATGAAGGTGTTCCTGGACATTTTGGAAAGCTTAAGAGTCCTCTAACAAACCTCTTTGGTTTCATGTACATATCCTTTACCATTATCAAGTTATGCCCTTTGGAAGATGTTGACTTTTTGTTGACTTTTAAAATGACCTATAATGTCTTAGCTCATACCTTCCAAATGAAGCAGTTTTGGGCTTGGCTTGTGAGACACAAAGTTGTAGAGAATTAAATTTCCTTAAAAATGAGCTTTGGTTGGAAATTTTTTGATGAAGCATGTGAAAGTTATGGCTGGTCAAAGTTCAGTTGACTTTTCCTATGAAAACCCTAATTTAGAAACTACTGATTCTTGATGATCTGAAATATCCTTGATGAACCATGATCAACCCTTGATCAAATGATGAATTTTACTTCATGTACTTGATGTTGGCAAAAAATCTTGAAGTTTGACTTTATTTTGACCTCAGTTTGACTTTTTGACTGCTTTGACTGATTTTAGCCTATCTGATCATCTGACTGAGCAAACCTTTTGGGAAAGTCTTGAAACTTGACATAGGGATTCTTAAAGACATATAGGATGCTATGAAGCTCACTTGAAGCCTTGGAAATCCATTTTGCCTGATGAAATCCAAAACCCTAATTTAAGATGCATTGCTTAGGAGGATACATTGTCTGAGGGAATTGTCAAACTTTCTGACTAATTGTGAACCTTGTGAACTTTTTGAACCTTGTGAACCACTTGGGATACCTTAGTATACAATGTCTTGTCTAGGTGAGGGAAAATTTTGGGGTGCAACAGCTGCCCCTGTTCAATTTTCTAAAACCTGAGGGGTTAGATTGGCATATGTGCCATTCGTGACCTGGAAGGTTGAAGGGGATTGAGCACAAAAACCCAAAAATTTGCACTCGCCGGTGCATAAAGTAACACTGATGATCGGTTGTATATGCTTGAGTGGGCTTGAAGATGCCACTTGGAAGAACTGGAGATGGGATTATAGATGCCATCCATAATATCAGGAGGTGATAATATCTTTATGTTGATACTGAATATCAGTACTAGGCCTTCGATAGGCCGTCTCTGAATCGTTTATGCAACATGGTTTGAGTTGAATGCTAGCACTAGATCTTCGTATAGATCGTCTCTGCATTATCTCTAGGGAAAATAATATCCTTCATTAAGTGTCAGGGATTAGATCTTCGTATAGATCGTCTCTGAACCATATCTAAGAACATACTTTAATTTAAGTATCAGAACCAAATCTTCGTGGCGATCATTTTCTGAATTAAGTATCAGCACTAGATCTTCGTATAGATCGTCTCTGAACTGTTTTGAGTTGTTGAATAGACCAGTAGAAATAAATCTTCATAACGATTATTTCTTCTGGAAATATCCTGGATTAAGTAATAGATCTTCGTATAGACCGTTTACCCTTCCAAGGACAACTTGAGTATTGATCATCAAAAATAAATCTTCGTAGCGATTATCTCTGAATTAAGTATCAGCACTAGACCTTCGTATAGATCGTCTCTGAACTGTTGTGAATTGTTGATAGTGTTTTATCTGCATGTAACTATCCTGCAAAGAAAAAGTTAGTTTATGCAATATGTATGCATGTATGGCATGATGTACTTAAGTAAATGTATTATGCACTTATGGATATGCTATGGTATGATGTAAATGGTGTATGTATGAATCATGCAACCTGAAGCGTCTGGGTATCTCAGCACAGCAACTGCTGGCTAGGGAAAATAAATCCCGGTTCGTTGCTGAGGAATATGAGGACTTTGTTCCCGTCTTGTTTGATAGTATAATATTCATAACCTCCCGTCTTCGTTCGTCGTACCTCTATTAAAGGAATAAGTTCCTGAGTATCCTGACTGAGGATAAAAGAGATGGACATAAATTCAAGGGGAGACGTGACTCGAAATATCTATAAAGATAAATTTTCTCTGCTGGGGATTTGTAGTTGTTCTGTGGGGATGAACTGGCGAAGTTTCATTGAATTCCTACCCTCGTTCGTCCTTAGTAAATACTATTACTGCATTTTATGCATTTCTGGTAAACATCAATCATATTCAAAAGCATACATACATTCAAACACAACCAATGGACGTTTTCGTTTATGTAAACAGGGTAAAAGTAAATCTAGATTCAAGGACAAGATTTTATTTATTTTTAGAAAGTAGCCTGTATATAGATAAGTTTGTACAAGGAGACAGAAATCCTAGTAAGAGGAATTCGTCGTAAAACATTTTACAAAACAAAGAAAACCAGCTATGTGAGAAATAATCCTATTGGGTTTCAGTTCCACTATTGCCATTATCTTCAAGTATCTCATCCTCTGCTGTTGAGACAGAAACGATTGGATTGTTCCTTATCTGTTTGAACTTGAGTTAGGTAGTACTGACAGTTGGAGTTATATGGGTGATCCAACGAGACATAGTCATACGCTTTAATCCCTAATTTTTGCCTGGATTGCCTTTTCAGGTTTTCAATCCACCGGGATACCCTTTTTTGCCCAAGCCGCCCTTTCAGGTTTTCGACTTGCCGGGTGTACATTTTATATATATATATATATATATATCCCTAATTTTTTCCCGAACCCTTTTGATTCGCCGGGATGCCCTTATTTTTGCCTAGGCCAGTCAACCTAGCGGGTCTCTTTTTATACGTAGTATTTTTTTAACTATGTCTGCGTTTACGGGCTGTGGGAAGTCATCACCGTCCATAGTAGTAAGCATCATGGCACCTCCTGAAAATACTCTCTTGACTACAAATGGTCCTTCATATGTAGGAGTCCACTTGCCCCTAGGATCACCCTGTGGTAATATGATACGCTTGATTACCAAGTCACCAACCTGATATACCTTTTGCTTAACCTTCTTATTAAAAGCTTTGATCATCCATTTCTGGTACATCTGACCGTGACAAACAGCTGCCAGCCTTTTCTCATCAATCAAATTTATCTGGTCAAGTCGAGTCTGAATCCACTCATCTTCATCCAAGCCTGCATCCTTCATGATTCTTAAGGAGGGGATCTGAACATCAATGGGCAGAACTGCTTCCATACCATAGACTAAGGAGAATGGGGTTGCCCCTGTTGAAGTACGTATTGTAGTATGATAACCATGAAGAGCAAATGGTAACATCTCGTGCCAATCTTTGTAAGTAACAGTCATCTTCTGTAGAATCTTCTTAATGTTCTTGTTAGCAGCTTCTACTGCCCCATTCATCTTCGGACGATACGGAGAAGAGTTGTGATGCTTAATCTTGAACTGCGTGCAGAGATCAGTAATCATGGTGTTGTTCAGATTAGAGCCATTATCTGTGATAACCCTTTCAGGGATGCCATACCTACATATGAGATTATTCTTAATGAATCGAGCCACAACATTCTTCGTAACGGATGCAAACAAAGTTGCCTCCACCCATTTTGTAAAGAAATCAATAGCAACCAGGATGAAACGATGCCCATTAGAAGCAGTAGGCTTGATCTCACCAATCATATCAATGCCCCACATGGCGAAAGGCCAAGGAGCAGTCAACACATTCAATGAAGCTGGAGGTATATGCACTTTATCAGCATATATTTGACACTTGTGACATGTTCTGGAATGTTGATAGCAGTCAGCTTCCATAGTAGACCAATAGTAACCTGCTCTCAATATCTTCTTTGCCATGGTATGACCACTAGAATGAGTGCCAAAGATCCCATCATGCATGTCTTCCATAATCTTTGTTGCTTCCTTCTTATCCACACAATGAAGCAAAGTTGAATCATGATTGCGCTTGTACAAAATTCCATTACTCAAGAAGAACTTAGCAGAAAACCTCCTCAGAAACTTCTTATCTTTGACAGATGCCCCTTCAGGGAACTCCTGAGTTTCAAGTTATCTTTTCACTTCATAGAACCAAGGCTTTTCCTCTCTTCCTTCAGTATCAATCTCATTATAGTATGCAGGCTTCTCAAATCTGTCAATAGTAATCTTGGGAGCTTCATCATCCCAGCTAATCTCAAACATAGATGTTATGGTGGCCAATGCATCTGCCAACTGATTCTCTCCTCGTGGAATATGTCCAAAGGTAATCTCTTCAAAATATGGGATCAAAGACAACACATGCTCTCTGAAAGGAATAAGATTTTCATGCTTGGTATCCCAATCTCCTTTAATCTGACTAACTACCAGGGTTGAATCCCCATATACGTCCAGGAACTGAATCTTCATCTCAATGGCAGCTTTGATACCCATGATACATGCCTCATACTCATCCATGTTATTGGTACAATAGAAACAAAGTCTTGCAGTAATTGGGGTATGACAACCTTCAGGGGAAATAATCACAACACCAACACCATTGCCAAGCGCATTAGAGGCTCCATCAAAAACCATAGTCCATCGGGATCCTTGTTCAGGTCCGTCATATTGTCTAGGTTCTTTGGTAATAATCATAATGTCTTCATCAGGGAACTCAAAATTTATTGACTGATAATCATCCACTGCTTGATGAGCCAAATGATCAGCTACAACACTTCCTTTAATGGCCTTTAGAGTAGTGTATTGTTTATCATATTCTGTTAAGATCATTTGCCATCTTGTTATTCGTCCGGAGAGAGCAGGTTTCTCGAATATATACTTGATTAGATCCATCTTTGAAATCAACAAGGTAGTATAAGTCAACATTTACTGTCTTAGTCGGCGAGCAGCCCATGCCAAAGCGCAACAAGTTTTCTTGAGCAGTGAGTATCTTGTTTCACAGTCGGTAAAATTTTTGCTAAGGTAATATATTGTCTGCTCTTTTCGACCAGACTCGTCATGTTTCCCCAACACACACCCCATTGAATTGTCTAATACTGTTAAGTACATGATCAAGGGTCTTCCATCAACTAGTGGCATCAAAATTGGAGGTTCCAACAGATATCTCTTGATTTCATCAAAGGCTGTCTGGCACTCGTCATTCCATTCCATTACCTGATCTTTCTTCAACAATTTGAAGATTGGCTCACATGTAGCAGTTAGCTGGGATATAAACCTTGCAATGTAATTCAGTCGTCCCAAGAAACCTCTAACTTCCTTCTCAGTACGGGGAGTTGGCATCTCTTGTATAGCTTTCACTTTTGCAGGGTCCACTTCAATACCTTTTCCACTAACAATGAAACCCAGGAGTTTACCAGACCTAACTCAAAAAGTACACTTATTTGGGTTCAATCTGAGCATGTATTTCTTCAACCTTTCAAACAACTTATGCATATGATCAAGGTGTTGTTCTTCATTCTGGGACCTGGCTATCATATCATCTACATATACATCTATCTCATGATGAATCATATCGTGAAACAAAGCCACCATAGCACGCTGATATGTTGCCCTGGCGTTCTTCAAACCAAATGGCATCACTTTATAACAAAAGGTGCCCCACTGTGTAACAAATGTAGTCTTCTCCATATCTTCAGGTGCCATTTTGATTTGATTGTATCCAGATAAACCATCCATGAAAGAGAATACCTTATGCTGAGCAGTGTTGTCTACCAGAACATCAATATGAGGAAGTGGAAAGTCATCTTTAGGGCTAGCCTTATTCAAATCTCTGTAATCCACACACATGCGTACCTTTCCATCTTTCTTAGGTACTGGTACCACATTTGCAACCCATTGAGGATAAGAAGTCACAACTAAGAACCCCGCATCAAACTGTTTCATCACCTCTGCTTTAATCTTTTCTGACATTTCAGGACGCATGCGACGAACCTTCTGCTTCTTCGGACGACAATCTTCTTTTACCGGTAAACGGTGAACCACAATGTCTGTATCCAACCCTGACATATCTTTATAGGACCAAGCAAAGATCTCCACATAATCACGTAACATCTGAATTATTCTGCTCTTAACACCATCTTCTAGCTCAGCCCCTATCTTGACCTCTTTCCTGTTTTCTTCAGTTCCCAGATTCACAACTTCGATTGGCTCTTCATGTGGCTGTATAGATTTCTCTTCTTGTTGTAACAACCTAGCAGGCTCTATAGGTACTTCACAATCTTCCTCCTTTCCATCTTCAGCTTGATAGATCAGATTCTCGAAATTATAATGGGCAATAGTAGAACTGTTATCAACATGATCCAGAGTGGATGAGGATCTTCATTTTAGTGATGTGGGTGTGTGTAAGAACACATAGCTGATAAAACAAAAATGAAAAATAAAAGAAAGACAAGGAGCACAATATTTACGAAAACGAAACATCCATTGATTTTTATTGAATGAAGTATGCAAATGAAATGACATCCCGAAACAAGCATACCATTGTGCCCCGGGCAAGACACAAGGCTTAAAAGTTTAATTATTCGAAATTACAAACTTAAAAATAAAAACACACAAATAGTATTTACTCCTGACTAAAGGAAATAGGAATAACGTCTTCAGTCTTCCAATTGTTGAGCCCATCACCCATGGTAGGAAAAATCCAATCGTCCAAGTTGTAGTCTTCACTATAGTCACCCATAACATTAATTTGATCTCTCATGACCCCTTGAATGGTGATACGAACAGCACGAGCACGACGAACAACCTTCTGGGATTCTACAGTGAAACCCAAACCAAACTTGTCAGACTTGTAAGGGATGTCAGGAAGCTGACCCCAAATAGTATAACCACCTTCTTCAACCACAGCTCTAGCATCTTTGAGGGAGGCCATTATAGGAGGTACTCTGGTAACCACATGAACTCTTCTAACAACAGGGGGAGCTTCAGTAGCAGGAACGACCCAAGGAACCACCTCAAATGTCTGGAAAGGAGTCTCAATATATTCACCCTCCACCTCAACATATTTAAAAGTGTTCACATGACTGACCATGTATTCCTCTTCACCATAAACAGTGACAATCTTTCCTTTCACCGGATATTTCAACTTCTGATGTAAAGTGGAAGTCACAGCACCTGCCCCATGGATCTAGGGGCGTCCAAGCAAACAGGAGTACGCAGGACGAATATCCATTACATAGAAAGTAGAGTCGAAGACTTGAGAGCCTACTTTGATCAGGAGATCTACTTCTCCATGTACCACTCTTCTTGAGCCATCAAAGGCCCTCACTACTACATTACTTAGTCTTAACACAACATCCTCAGGACTGAGCTTGTCCGAAACCTCTTTGGGGAGTACATTTAATGAAGAACCATTGTCCACCAGCACATGAGACAAGGTAGTTCCCCTACATTCAATGGAGATATGCAAAGCTCTGTTATGGTTTCTCTTGGCAGGAGTCAAGTCAGCATCAGAAAAGCCCAACCCATTATCATAAGTCAGATGTGCAACACAATTCTCGAATTGATCCACAGAAATTTCATTTGGTACATGAGCAGTCTTTAGGAACGTGATTAAGGCTTTAGCGCGAGCCTCAGAATACAACAGTAAAGATAGCATGGAAATTTTGGAGGGAGTATGCCCCAACTGGTCAACAATATCATTATCACTCTTGCGAATGATCTTCAGCACTTCTTCCATCTGTTTAGAAAGATTTTCAGCAGTCGGTGCCTCAGCTTGCACAGGTTTAACCACAGGACCTTTGCCCCGAGCATCAGTATTTGGCTCAGAAGTGGAGGTAGTAGTTGGAGTAACTGCACTTTTGGAGGTAGCCTGAGGAGAGAAAATTCTTCCACTTCTAGTGATCTTACTAGATCTAGCAATATTATCAACATCAAGATTATCATCAGTAACAGGTGCATCAGTCAGAGGTTCTTGCTTGACACCATGGATGTAAACATCAGAACCGTAATTCCAGGGTATAGCTTTATCAGAAGTATAAGGAACAGGGCCAGGAGTGGTAATAATCATGGGAGCCACTCTAGCTTCAGCAATAGTCTTCACAGGGCCTTCAGCAGTAATCCTGACAAGACCCTTAGAGGTGATCCTGACAGGGCCTTTGGAGGTAATCTTTACTGGTACTTTATCAACCATGGCTACATCTTCGAGCTTCATAATTCGAGTCAAATGTTCACACATACCTTCCATAGAAGGTGTCCTCTCAAACAATATAGTGTAATTGTCCATGAGGCCTTGAATACCATCTTTCAACTTCCAGCAACTATCGGGTTTGTAGGCACAATAAAAACAGTCTTCATTACAACCTGGAAAGAATCCAGCTTGCATCAGCTTCTTCTTGATAATGGATAAGGGAGTAGTCACATCTGCTACTGAGGAAACATAGGAAACTTCATCAACAGCATTAACAGTCTTCTCATGATTGGGCATGGGAGCATTGATGACATTTGGAGTCCCAGGAGGGTCAAATTCAATTTCTCCAGCTTCAATCATGTCTTGAATCTTGTTTTTCAACACCCAGCAGTTGTTGGTGTCATGTCCCAGACTATTAGAATGATAGGCACATCGTGCATTAGGATTGTATCGAGGAGAGGAAGTATTAGGATTCTGAGGAGGGTCCTTCAAAGTAATGAGTTCCCCTTTCAACATGTATTGCAAGGCTTGGGCCAGTGACATGTTGATCTTGGTGAATTGTCTTCTAGGCTTCTGTTGATTGTTTTGTGGTAGCTCCGGTGCTGCAGGAGTAGGATTGGAAATGTGAACTGCTCCCACAGATTGGTGATTCCTATTACGACTATGTTGACCATACACAACATTAGACTCCTTCTTTCCACTAGGGGGCTTCTTAGCAGTGCTTGATGAAGAGGCACCCACCTGTATCTTACCACTTCTTATACCACTCTCCACACGTTCTCCAGTCGTTATCAGTTCGGTGAAACCAGATGATGAACTTCCAATGAGGTGACTATAGAAAGGACCATCCAGCGTACTCATAAACATATCTACTAGCTCCCTATCAGTCAGAGGAGGTTGAACTCTTCCAGCCAGGTCTCTCCATTTTTGGGCATACTCTTTGAAACTCTCTTTAGCACCCATTTACATACTTTGGAGCTGCATGCGAGTAGGTGCTAAATCAGCATTATGTTGGTATTGCCTATAGAAGGCCTCAGCAAGATCATTCTAATCACGAATATTGACACTTTCCAGTTGGTAGTACCATTCCAATTGAGTTCCCGACAAACTCTCTTGGAAGAAGTGGATCCATAACTTCTTATCAGCAGTATGTGGTTGAATCCTCTGGACATAGGATCTTAAATGCAGCTTGGGACATGAGACACCATTGTACACTAAAAAAACAGGAACCTTGAAACCAATAGGTATAACCACTCCAGAAACTAAACTCGGATCTTCAAAATCCAACCCAAAATATTTTTGCAACTCCATGGCATTCATTCTATCTACCAGCATCTTGTACTTCTCCTCACCAGCAGGATCATGATAATAATTTGCTTCAGAATCAGAATCTCCCATAGTATCATGGAGACTACCTTCCTCTTTCTCAGAATTTTCGGACTCAGAATCCTCAATCTGTTCCTTAATCTTGATAGGACCCCTGAACCTTCTTCCCATATTGATAAGGCCTCCTGATTTCCTGGTCTTCTTCTTCTTCTTCTTAGCCAGCAGTGTCTTCAACTCATCTTGTCCCTTAGACAAGTTCAGAATCAACTCTTGGAATTGTGCATTCTGAGCCTGGAGATCTTTGACAGTCTGTTCAAGAGCCATTTAGCAAAAATGAAATGAATACAAAGATGGGGTTTTAAGTCTCCCATGGACGTTTCCTCTTTGTGTTGAGGTATGAGTTGAGATTCCGCTCCTCGGGAAGTTGTTTTGTTAGCTCCAGGATTCTTTCTTGACTTGCTTTGTAATGAGTCTCAAAAGTATCTCTTTGCTCCTTCAACTGGATCCAGGACCTTTGCAATTCCTCCATGTCAGTGGGCATGTTTGGATGAAGAATGATATAAGAAGTATCTCTTTCAGCAACAGGTTCCATGGTAACTGGCAGGATAGCAGGATATGGCATCATAAGAGTCTGAGCATGAGATCGCATCCATCTGAGATAAGGTTCCATAGGAATAGTGTACTTTGGTTCCAGAGTCTTGCTGTCAACCTTGTTCACTTTACCCCATGCTCGTATAAACCTTTGACGATATCTTTGTAGATCGTTGTTGTAGTCGAACACAATACCCTGAATAAGCATGTCATGAGGACCATTGCTCCGAGCGTAACCAAACTGACGTAGAGCTAAGGAAGGATTGTAGGTAATTCCCCCTCTTACTGATCACACTAAATTTCACCGTATTTCTGACTCCGATTTCGCATGCATTCTTAGATTTTATTATTATTTTGTTATGTTATTACTTTGTTTTTCTTTGTTTTCAGGTTTTTTATGTAATCGGGGCTTAAATCGAGAAAAGGAGCGAAAAAGGAGTGGAAACGGACGAAAACCTAGAAATTCAGTGTTTTACACTTACGGCACCCACCGTGGCGGGCGCCATGGGGTCTGCCATGACGTGGACACGTCTCAAGACCACTCCACAACTGCCAAGACCCACTATCCCCACTCTTTCATTCTCCATTGGTCTCATGGCGGGCGCCATGACCTTGTGGCGGGCACCACAAGGCAAAAAACAGTTCCCTCCACTTTTTAGTGGAGGGGGCATCCTGGTCTTTTCCTGCATTTAGTTTTCCTATAAATAGGACCTTAGATTTTCGTTTTTCTTCATCCAAACTTAGAATCTCTTAGGCATATATCAGTTTTAAAGCAGTTACCATTCCACATCGGGGTGTTTCTGCAATCGAGTGATCGAGTCTGTATTTGTCTGTGTGATCGAGTTTTGGAGCACTCTGGGAGGAAGTTAATCCTACCGCCATTTTAATTCCAGTTCGTATTTTACTTTTCCGCATTGCTTTACTTTCTTTATTATCCGCACTCGCACTTTACTTTATTTTTTTCCCGCACTCGATTTACTTTCGTTTATTTTCCGCACTCGCACTAAATTCCTTTATTTCCCGCACTCGCACTACTTTTATTTACTTTCCGCACTCGCACTAAATTACTTTTATGAAAAATTATAAAAAGAACTTTTACTTTACCATGTCTAACTAAATCCATAAAGGTTAGAATGTAAGGATCGTAATTGAACCAGAAATTCGTACAATTGTTCGTGGAAACACTTAAGGGCTATTTTATCTTTCAATCTAAGCAATTGTTTTTAACTATTTCAAAAACAGCCAAAAGCGCTTTGTCTAGTTCATTAGGAGTTTTTAGATTAAAAAGAAAAGAGATTTTAAAACGATTTTCGGACGCGTTATGAAGTTTAGAGTCTGGTTCGTAAGAACCTCTTTTTGCTAAGAAATCCAGGTTAAAATACTTTTCAACTTAGTTAAGATACTATATTTCTTAAAAATAGGTTTACTACTCTAACGCAGTACGCACCTTTTTATCCGTGACAATAGGAGGGGTTGATTAGAGAGTACAACTCGGTTCTGAATACGCGAAAGCGACAGTTCCTGTTAAATTAGTTCTTTTCAAAGTGGAAAACATTGCCCATAAGTAGTTCTATTAACAAGTACCGGACTATCTATTTATTACGTGAATTACATTCGAGCCTGTCTCTATTAATTGTTTAAAATTACCATTTTATTTACCATTGCGCACTCCTTAAAAACCTTATATTCAGTTGCCTTAGATACATACCATAACAATAGGTACGATAGATTGACACTTGGTCTCTGTGGATTCGACAATCTATTATATTACTCTGACGTGTTCGTACACTTGCGAAAAACACGCATCAAGTTTTTGGCGCCGTTTCCGGGGACCAATTTTGTCAAATTTCATACCCTGTAGTTATACCGTTTAGACTAAGGTTGTTACCCACCGGTCAATGCGAAAGACTCGCAGTGCCGTAAGTTTAGTAAACCCTCTAGCTGAACCTGAATGTTACGCTCGCGCACGTTTGTTTTTCCATAGGAATAGGAGAGCTATGGCCGAAGATCAAAACCGAAGACCTCTTAAGGACTTCGCCCAACCATCAAACGAGGAACCTAGTTCTAGTATAGTAAACTCCGTTATCCCAACCAATAATTTTGAACTTAAACCATCCCTGCTGCAATTAGTGCAACATAGACAATTCGCAGGTCTCGCTACTGATAACCCGAACCAACATTTAAAAAAATTTCTTCAGTTAGCAGACACCTTTAAAACCAATGGAGCTTCCCCTGAGGCGATACGCTTAAGATTATTTCCCTTTTCCCTCAGAGATAAAGCTCTATCATGGTTAGATTCCCTTCCACCCAATTCTATAACAACTTTGGATGACCTTAGAAAAGTTTTCCTTGCTAGATATTTTCCCCCAAGTAAGACTGCGCTTCTTCGAAACCTAATAACCAGATTTACCCAACACCAAGGAGAGTCGTTGTTCGAAGCCTGGGAGAGATATAAAGAGCTATTAAGAGCATGCCCACATCATGGCTTAGAGAATTGGCTAATCATTCAAACCTTCTATAATGGACTTCATTATAACACTAAGATGACCATCGGCGCTGCCGCTGGTGGCGCACTGATGAACAAACCTTACCCTGAAGCTAGTGCCCTTATCGAGGATATGGCCCAAAACCATCAATCATGGGGAGTAAAACGAGCGACAGTGGAAAAGAAGGAAGCCCAAGGAGGAATACATGAGCTAAGCTCTATGGACATGATGCAAGCTAAAATGGACGCGTTGGCCCTTAGAGTCGAACATATGTGCACAACTCCGAATACTGTAGCTGCAGTTTCGCCGAATTGTGAGATATGTGGGACGCAAGGACACCAATCCGCTGAATTCAATCTGTTAAATGAGACCAGCCCTGAGCAAGTGAACTACACACAAGGGAACCCATTTTCAAACACATATAACCCTGGATGGAGGAATCACCCAAACTTCTCCTACAAAAATAATAACCCTATTCAAAATACCGCTCCTCCGAGACAACAAGGTTACCAAGCCCCAAGAACAAATCAACCTATGCAACCTGTACCACCAAGTCCGAGCCTTGAGGAAATTGTAAAAAATTTCATCACCGCTCAAACACAACAAAACAAAGAGTTTATGAACCAAAACGTCCATGTTAACGAACTAATTACCCAGTTAGGAACCAAGGTTGATCAAATTATTACTCATAATAAGATGCTTGAAACCCAGATCTCTCAAGTAGCTTTAAACCAAGCCCCACAGACTACACCTGGAGGACAGTTCCCTGGACAACCTCAACAAAACCCGAAAGGGCAAGCAAATGCCATTACTCTAAGAAGTGGAACCGCTTATAAGGAACCTTCTAACCCTAGATTAAGTGAGCCCAAAACTTCTGAGAGAAATGAGGAGAAGGAACCAGAGGAATCTGAGAACCCGGAAAGTCAAGAAAAAGGAGAAGAACCTAAAAATAAAACCTATGTGCCACCACCACCATACAAACCACCAATACCATACCCTCAAAGATTAAATAAAACCCAAATCGATAATCAGTATCAAAAATTCGTTAAGGTTATAGAAAAACTTCACGTAGAAATCCCCTTTACAGAAGCCATCACCCAAATACCTTCTTATGCTAAGTTTCTCAAAGACATACTTACAAATAAAAATATACTTGAAGATCCGAAACCCGTGGAATGTAATTCTATTTCTGAAAGTAGGTTAGCAAAGAAAGATAAAGATCCCGGAAATTTTTCCATTCCTTGTATTTTGGGGAATCATGTCATCGAAAAAGCTTTTCTAGACTTAGGAGCTAGTGTGAGCTTAATGCCTTTAGTAGTTTGTGAGAGATTAAACTTAGGAGAATTACAACCTACTAAGATGTCACTTCAATTAGCCGATAGATCCGTTAAATACCCTATAGGTATACTTGAAGACGTCCCTGTTAGGATAGGTCAGTTGTTTATACCTACTGATTTTGTTGTCATGGACATTAAAGAAGATGACGACAAACCAATCCTCCTAGGTAGACCGTTCTTATCGAATGCTGGAGCCGTAATAGATGTTAAAAAATGGAAACTAACCTCTAAGGTAGGTGACGAAAAGATAGAATTTATACTTTCGAAATTCCTTATGGCACCTTGTCAGACCCTAATTTTTGACCCTAATATTTTTCGCATCTCATCTGCATTTGCATACAAACAAGATCACGCATTGTTCGTTTATCTTTTTTTTCAGGTGCAGGTCTTTGTTTCGCAGGAGATCACTATGTTTAGTTTCTATTATCTGTTTATATTTTGACTAACTTCTAACCAAAATACAAAATAAAAATATATGGTGCAGGATGTTTCTTCTTCTTCTCTGTGTTGCAGGATTTAAAAGACAAGGCAGTGTTTTTAATTCAGAGGCGTTTGTTCAGTCCCAATTCGATTCAGATGAACGTTTGACCTAATATTGGTCAAACTATCAGAAGATTGTTTCAACTGCAAGTTGTGTGTGCCAAAGAATTTTCCTCAGACAATGCGTGTTCAAAGTTTAAGCTGTGTTGCGTGCTGTGATCATCAGTTATCAGACAGTGTTTTATGCGAAGTTTGGTTCGAATCTTCAATGATCGACAGTTCATCAGTGGTTTGTTTGTGGATTTATTTTCCTCAAATAATATGGGCAATTTTTAGAGGATTCAAGTGGTTGTGGCTCAATGCTATGAGTTGTTCAGTGGCTTAGTGATGACTGTGTGCACGAAAAATCAAGAGTTTGTTGTGGGCTTAAAATCATCAGTTCATATTCATTTATCTACCCGTATTCCATTTTCTACAATCATTTCCATTATCCATTTTATCCAATAACCATCTTTTTCCCATTTTTTTCGATTATCCATTTTTCGATTAAACCACTTTTTTTTATGACCATTATTCATACCGATTATATATTTTTCATTACCATATAATATTACTAAATCCATTTTTAATTATTTCTCATAATTACCATTTTTTTTAATCATTTCCAACTATCTTTTTTTTTAATCCTTTTCATTATCCATTTTTTGAGTAACCATTTCTTTTTCTATTATCCATTTCCAATTATTTTTTCCAACTTCATTTTCCATTTTTTTATTTCATCTCAATAATTCATTTTTTTATTCTTTATATATAAACAAATTACATAAACCATTGTTTGTTTGTTTTTTCTATGCAAAAATAATAGCCCATTGTTTGTTTTGCTAAGCTAAGCCCAATGGCAAATTTCAAAAACCATCCACAAACATTTCCATCAGCCAGTCACACAAAACAACTTCTAGCCAAACAAATGACAAGCTTATGCACAAGAATCCTAATGCCTGGCCCACACCTCACGCCCATCATCTCAAGCCAGAAGCCAAACCTCCTCAGCTAAATAGCTACACCAAGCCTTCTTGCAATAATTTACAGCCGTACACTATCCGCACCAAAGCCCAATCCGCAAGTCAGCCTACAAGCCAACAACTTGCACCACCAGCACGTGAATCAAGTCAGCTTCAGCTCACCTCACGCCAACAAAATCCGTACACATTTCCTTTTCCAGCAGCAAATTCCACAGTTCAGCCCGCACGCCTATACGACAAACCAAGCCAACAAGCTTCACATACCAGCCACTACTTCACAAACATTACAAATCCAAGCCAATACAATCCGCAAATTCAAACCAAGCCGTGGCCCAAGTCACACTTCCTGCATCAGAAACAAAACGCAGGTTCAAGAGACGCAAAACGCAAAGCCAAACTCACAGCAGCAACACACATATATCAAGCATCACGCTGCTACCCAAACACCTGAAAACGCAATCACCGAAACGCAAAGTAAAAACGTACAAAACGCAAAAATTCTCAACACACAGCAACAATTAAAAACGCAAACTCAAAATTTGAAAAAAGAAAAGCAAGCACGAGAAACTTACAACTCCAAAACGCATATGAGATAAACATAAAACGCATCATTCAAATTCTTCTTTCCCTCTATAAATTAAAACTTTCAATCCTCATTTCTTCAAGCTTTGAGAGCCAGAACAAACCCCTGCACAAATTAGAATCGAAGCTTCAATCTACCAGAAATTCTTCTTTCAATTCATCTTTCAAAAGAAAAAAAACATAAATCCAATCTTCTGTTTCTATCAATCTCACATTTTCCCCTTTAATCCATAAACAATTCTTCAAATCAATCTTCATAAAACCTTTAATTCCCTCAATTAACTTCTCAAATCCCTAAAATCTATTGGATCCAAAAGCAAAAATCGGAAGAAGAAGAAAGAGGAGGAAGCGATTCATGTTATCAGTTTAATTTTGAGAGGTGAGCCGCCGCGGATCTCTCCTCTGTTTTCGCTCTTGTGTCGCGGCGAAGAAGAAGAGGAATTTGTTCTTTGTCTCTCTGTTTGCGTGAAATGAAAAAGAAGATGTAGATGGCTTTAATTCATTTTTTTATTTATTTATTCATGTTTTATTGTTTTTTTATATAAGCTTTGTTTAAAGAAAAATAAACTATGTTTGGACTTGGATCCATTTGGATCCGGATTTGCTGATCCAACCCTCTGTCCATGCGTCCCCCCTCTTCATTCTTCTTTTTTCTTTTTTTATTAACATTTTCTTTAGTTTGTTTTTTTAATGGATTTTGTTATATTTCCTTTTTATTTAAGAAATTTCTTTAGAAAGATTTTAGGAAAAATGTTTTAGAAAAGTATTTTAGAAATTATATTTTTAGAAAAGCATTTTAGAAATTATATTTTTAGAAAAGTATTTAAAAAAAAAGATGTTTGGAAAAGAGTTTTAGAAAAATGATTTAAAAAATATTTTATTTCTTTTTTTTTTGGATCTACTTTTAGATCCATTTCTCTTCATCTTTTAATTTTGGTCGATGACAATCTCCGATTCGTGATTGTTGAATTTTCGAAGATGTTTAATATTCATTATTTCAAATCTATGGATGAATGATCATTTGGATCATTCTCCATACTTTGAGATCGTGATAGGTTGCCTTCGATAAATTTAACAAAAATCTCGATTAAGATTAGACCGTTCTTTTTCTTTTAGTGTGGCATGTTTTCGGAGAACGATTCATAATATCGTTTCTCTAACATATATTAACACGAATATTTTCCACTTTCATTAGTGGTGGCCGGCCTCATTTGTAGGGTAATTACTCCGTAAATTACTCGGCGATTGCTTAACATAGACCTAAACTTGTCCCGATTCGGAATAAGATCCACTTGGATCCGGTTGCCTCGATTTCGTTATTTTTGTTTTGTGGTTGTGCTTGATTAAGTTCATCATACCACTTATATTGTAAATATTATAATAATTTGAATATAATCCATTTTAATTCAATCTCTCGCACCTTATCCTTTTATTTTAATTCCTCGTTCCTTATCTCTTTATTATGCTTTATCATATTATATCATATATCATTTGTTTATGTTTATATTATTGCTTGTGATTTTTATTTTGTCCATTTGGATACAAAAACACTAATAAAAGATTAAACACTTAAAAGATTGGTGACTTTAATTTCGGACTATGGTTACTATCCATAGCTTTGGAGTATGGACTTAGGTTTTAGGATCTCCCTTTGCTCAAATTGTTATGGATTGAAGACTTTGGCTCCGATTAAGTTCACTTGTTCATGAAGACGGAAATCCAGTTGTTTCAAAGAATGCTTGCCATATGGTTTGATCGTTCATCCTTTAACTTTGATTTTCAAGTTTTAGGATAGTCCCTTCATCTCTTCCCATCTTCTTCAATTTTCAAATCTCCTTCCTATTTTCAAAACTTTCTTTGTTTTCAAACTTCAAACATTTTCTCAATTAAACCTTGACTTCGGTCATGTGCTTTTACCTTTTCATTTCATTTTCTTAATAAATGCTAAACCATATAAGCATATCGAAACTTTCTTTCTCAAAAACTTTAAAACTTTCAAAACTCATTCAATTGATTTTGTGCCCTCGTGCACGTTTCTTTTAACCCTTTTTTTTTGTTTAGATATGATTCATTCTTTCTAGCGGAATTATTCGCTAAAGAAAGACGACTTATCTTTACATTTTAAAATCAATTCAACTCATTTGCCTTTTCACAATTTGTACCACGAACTACGGGGTTTTGATCTCGCATTGCACTTTGTGGGTACATAGGCATGAGACGTTCGTCTCTTCAAACACCAAAATCTCAACAAACATTCTTCTTCTCATCTCTTCAATCTTTTTTCAAGCAAACCATTTCAAACCAAAAAATGCAGTAAATATTTCAAAGGGTTCCCGTGGAGTACCACGAACAAGTCGGGTGCTTAAAACCTTCCCGATTTGTAACCAATCCCCGTACCCATTCTCTGTTTGATTCTTTTAGCTTTTTAGCTTTTAAGATTATTTAAGGTTTTGTTCGTTCTTTTACCTTTTTCCATTTGGAAATAAATAAAAGCGCGGTGGCGACTCTGTGTATATCGAGTTAAGTTAATCAATATCTTACACTCATGATTTTATCGCTACAGAAAAGTGGCGACTCTGGTGGGGAGTCAATCTCTAAGTGGATTCAGCCTACTTTGATTTGTTTACTGCTTTAGTTTGATTTGCTTGTTACTTGGTTGTTCTGTTTTGGTTTTGGTGATCCTCTGTGAGATAGATTCTAACCCGGATCTGAGTTGGAACTTATGATAGGACGACGATATTCGAAGCGATACGCGATGGAGTAGTCCAAAGCGATATCAATTTGATAATCTCCACTCGGTTAGGCTTTCTTGGACTATCAATGTCATGACGAGTAATCGTACGTGGCATTATTTTCCGACCTTGAGCCTATCATACTGAGGACCTTAGAACCCTTAACCAATCTAAGCCAATTTAGAAACGTAGTGCGGAAACTATCTGAGTGTAAACTTAAGGTGGTTGTCACGCGATACTACACTTGGACGAGGTCTATTTTAAGAATGTTATCGGTTGGGGAGTAATCCAACATACCGATGATATTCTAAAGATGGCTGTTAACTCCGGGAACCTCTGTTAGCACCCTTTTGGTTTTTTGCAGGTACAATGAAGACAAACCTTAGTACTTACCTGTGTGGGTTGGTGTTCTATTACCATGACTCCATGCTCGTGATTCGAACCTTTGAACCTGTGTGCTTTGCGTGATCTTGTTTGTGTTTGTTGCATCTACATATTCATTATGATCATCATCACAACCATTTTTCAAGGAAAACAATTCCGATTATTGCAAATATTAGGAAAAAAAATAAATATTCCTTTTTGTCAAGATTTTTCATGACAGTATTCTCGATGTTGACCATGTTTGCAATAATCGAGTTGTTTTTCTGAAAATGGAAGTGAACATTGCATATCATTGCACCCTCGCATATTCTTGTGTTCATCCGAGTTGTGTGGGAACTCATCCCGGTTGTATCTTTCCTCGGGTGTCTGTTGATCCGTCAAGCTGACTCCTCACCACAGATACGGTACTAGAGCTGCTAACAGACGAAGAGCTATCAGATTGAGAATGGAACACCAAGAACAGCATAACATGGAAGTCCGAATGGAGATTGATGAGTTGAAGGCTGGTATGACCAGGCTCACTGAAATGATGCAAGTCCTGATTGCTCGAGGTGAACCACCTCAAAGGACTGTTATCTCTGAAGTTTTTACTGCTGTTGTTGACCCTCCGGTTGTTCAGCAACCATTTTCTACTTGGCTAGAATATGGGTTACCTCCGGATTATGTGCCAGTTTCTGCTACTGCTCAGATAGGTGGTCCATCTATTGTGCCGGTCTTTTCAGCTCCGACTTTTGCCGAACCTCAACCTGTTGTGCACGCCACTGCTCAGACTACTTATCAGAATTCTCCTTTCTTGTACCAAGCTGCTGGTCCACAAGCTAAAAGTCAGGGTGAACCTGGATACATGGATGAAGTTAGAGAGCAATGTTTGACTCTTGAGAAGAGGGTAAGAGGTCTAGAAGGAAAAGATGTCTTTGGTTCTGCTGCAATAGACATGTGTTTGGTTTCCGACTTAGTTCTTCCTGATAAGTTCAAAGTCCCTGTATTTGAGAAGTACAATGGTCATACTTGTCCAAAGATTCATCTGCTGATGTATTTTCGCAAAATGGCTGCGCATGCTAAGGATGACAAATTGCTTATTCACTGTTTTCAGGATAGTTTGAGTGGTGCTTCTATGAAGTGGTATGTTGGACTTGAGAAGAGTCATATTCGAAGCTGGAAAGATTTGTCTGATGCTTTTGTAAGGCAGTATAAGTACAATCTGGACATGGCGCCTGACCATCGTCAACTTCAAAACATGTCACAGAAAGAGAAAGAATCGTTCAAAGAGTATGCTCAGCGTTGGAGAGAGCTAGCTGCTCAAGTGGAACCACCCTTGCCTGAAAAGGAATTAACTGGTTTGTTCATGGACACTCTTCAACCGTTCTTTTGGGAGAAAATGGTAGGAAATGTTTCATCTGGTTTTTCTGATCCAGTCACTATTGGAGAAAGACTAGAGGAAGGTATCAAGAAGGGTAAGATTACCAATTCTGAAGCTCCTAATGCTGCAAGAAAATCTTTTGGGAATCCTCACAAGAGAAGAGATGGTGATGCTTATGCTGTTTCAACTGAGAGGAGGCCTTATCGCCCGCAACAACGATATGTTCAACCATACGTAGCTGCAATTGCTCCTGTTGTTAAAACTCAACCTGCTCAAACTCAAGCTCAAGGTCAAGTTCGACCAGCTCAAGCTCAAGTTCAGATTCGAGCTCAAGCTCAGACTCCTCATCTTGCTGTTGGACAAAATCAGTATCGCAATCGGCCAAACTTTGATCCTATTTCGATGCCTTACACTGAATTGTTTCCTTCCTTGATTGAGAAATGTTTAATTACTACTAGGCCTCCGCCTCCTATTCTAAATCCTCTGCTGGTTGGTTATAGATCAGATCTTCGCTGTGAGTTTCATCAAGGTGGAACTGGTCATGACTTGGAACATTGCTTTGCACTGAAGGCTAAAGTGCAAGAACTTATCAGGAATAACATCCTTTACTTTAATGACCTTAATCCCAATGTTATCAACAATACTTTGCCGAAGCTTGGGAAGTGAATCTTCTAGAAGACTTCAATTGTCAATTTTTCTTCAAGGCTAGAATATCAGACGGGACAGCTCATCCTTGTTGTTGATGGATCCCTAGGTCATTGTTTCTTTATGTTTGCAATTTTCTTCAATCATATTAAGTTGTTTGTTTTTAAACTCTGTTTGTACTTTCATGATGGTTTTAATGAAATGAGCATTGCTTTGTTTGATTCAATTTCATTTACCATTTGCATCCTTATGCTTTACATTTCAAGTTCATTTATCTTTTCTCAAGCTTTTACAATGATTGAAGGGAGGATGATGAAAACGAGATACCCATAAATGTTGTTGGTATGCTTTCAATTGAGACTTGGTTGATGATATACAGGCATTGTTTCAAATCCCAAACACTGGAGAAATAAGGAAGTTAATCCTTTGTTAACCCCTTTGAACCTTGAAGTTGGAGTTTCTTTCTATTCAAAAAAAAAACCTCAATTTTAACCGGGGGATGGGTAGTTCTCAATTAATTCAAATGTGCATTCAAGTACAAGAGAATCATTCAAGACACCTTTCAATAAAAGTTGCAATCTCAAGTCTTCCTTCATACACATCAAGAAGTGTTGAAGATGTTTCTCAATTCAAAAAGCCAATGATGGTTCGTTGTAATCATTAAGCCATGCAGTCATTATCTTTCAAAAAAATGATATTGAAAAAAAATTATTAAAAAAAAATCAAAGCCCGCTAAGCCAAAACCTATGAAGGAGACTTAGGCAATAAAACTAGGGGCATCCCGCTGGCTGTAAGTTCAAATGACACAGTTCAGGCAAAAGTTAGGGATAATAAAAAGAAATACTTGTCAAGAGGTCATCAAATCCTCAGCAAAAATAAGGTGAGTGGACCAAAGTCCTCACTAGAAATAACAAAAGGGAAATATGTGACTGCTATCTCAAAATCCTTTGGCTTACGAATCATCTTCATCTGTGCAATCCCAAATATCTTGGAACTTGAATGTATAGGCTGAATTAATTGAATGTAGGACTGGAGTTCATCACAAAGTTGGGTTGGGTACAAATAAACTTTGAGCCTATATCCTTTGTTTCATAAACCGTGAACCAGACCACGTTATAACCTTCAAAAGTCCTAATTGAATCCAGGTTTCTTTTAAAAAGCATACTACAACAAGGTTGCGTAAACTGACTCCCAAGTTCTTTACCAATCATTGGTTTCTTATCTTTGCTTTATCTTTTAAGTTGTCTCAACCGCCGTGTTTTGACATTGTTTTCATCAATAAATTTCATTCCAAAAATGATTCTTGATTTCAAACTTTGCATTGAACTTTGCATTAAAATTACCAGGTTTGTACAAACACTTTTTATTTGCAAGTAAACTTTCCTCATCAAGGAATTTTTCAAACAGTTAAGAAACTTGGTTGGTGATCTTATCAGGGGTAAGTTTTTCTCAGTTCCTATGGTTCAAGATGTTGTTGCTTAGTGCAAGTTATTCTCAGATTTGTTTAGTCAGAAGATTCTCTACAAGTTTCATACTGGATTTATCTTCTCGGCATTCATCTCAAGAACTGAAGCCAGGATCAGTTTATTCTTCTCAACAGTTAAAGGTTTGAGTATTTTCTCCAGCAGTAGTCAGGAACTGAATCCATTATCAGTTTACCTTCGTCAGTCATTGAACTTGGGGCAATTTTCTTCAAATAATCCCCAAGTAGCTCTGTATGACTTCTCTCAAAAGATTTTCAAATTGATACAGTTTACTGGTGTGACAGAGATTTTGTTCAGCAATAGTGTCTCTAATATTCGAGCAGAATGGCAATGACTTCTGTGTTGAGGAATCAGTCTCCCTTTCTTTTCCACTCCTCTAAGAGTCTAAACTGGTTGTCAGCATTTCCACTCCTCCAAGAGTCTAAACTGGTTGTCAATGTTTTCTCTCATACCATCTCCTTGGGTGTGTTATTCCCCAATTTTGTTTGTGTTTGCATATTTGAGTATTTTAGTCCTCATTATGCGTTTTTTTTTCCAGGTGTGTTATTCTTCATTCTTGTTAACCTTCGTATATTTGAGTATTTTAGTCCTCATTATGCGTATGCTTGGGTGGTTTAGTCCCCATTTTCGTAAATGTCTGCATACTGAGTGTTTTAGTCCTCATATGCATTTCTCGAGGTCTTGTTGTTTTCAACTTCTTACTTTTTGGTCAAAGTCTAACTTACTTGGCATTTGTCTATCTCTCCAGAACCTTTTCTTCACCTACTTGTTGTTTCTCTCATATATTACGCTCTTTTTATCCGATTGCCATTCTCGGATGTCCATGGTGAAGTCATCATTGATGTGATGTACTGTCCCGGACTTTTTCCCATCTCATTCAGTTCTGTTCCTGAATGTTGTGATTCACATTTTATCTGATTGCTATTCTCGGATATTGTAATCACTTGCCTTCCGATTTCCATTCTCGGATGTCCATAGTGAAATAATCATTGGTTTGATGTACTGTCCCGGACCTTTTTTTTCATCTCATTCAGTGTTGTTCCTGAATGTTGTGATTCACATTTCATCCGATTGTTATTCTTGGATGCTGTGATCATCTTTCTTCCGATTTCCATTCTCGGATTTTCATGATGGAGTCATCATTTAGTTGATGTACTTTCCCGAATTTTTCCTATTTCATTCAGTGTTGTTCCTGAATGTTGAAACTCACATATTTTATCTGGTTGCCATTCCTAGATGTTGCGATTACCTTTTATCTGAATGCCATTCTCGGATATCCCTATTAAAGTCAGTAATGTCATCCTTGGATGTTTATGATGTACTGTTTCGGGACTTTTCTCACTTCATTCAGTGCCATTCCCGGATGTTGTGATGTTTTCTGTCCAATTGCCATTCTTGGACATCTTCGCCTCAACGGAGCCATGTGATGGTCCCTGGCATGTTGATTTTCCCTGTTGGAGTTTCATGTTCCTTATCCCCAGCATTTATCCTTTTTCATGTGCGTCTTGTCCCTCACGGACTTTCTCTGCACTTCATTTGGTTCCAGATACATTTCATATCATCTCATAAATTTTCTCATAACATTTCATATGCTGTCACATATTTTCTCTGCATTTCATATTTTTCTCATAACATCTCATGTGCCTTCATATATTTTCATGAGCTTTCATAACAGTTTCATATGCTTCATATCATTTCCATATCATTCTCATATCATTTCATATCGTTCATTTCATTTCATTCCAGTTTTTGGCATCTTAGGATCAAAAATTGGGTTTTTTGATATTTAAGTATCTTCCATCTTGTCGTAACGAAGATTTTAATCTTCATTATCTCTGGATTGAAGAAACTTAAATAGGGGCATCTGTCAGACCCTAATTTTTGACCCTAAGATTTTTCGCATCTCATCTGCATTTGCATACAAACAAGATCACGCATTGTTCGTTTATCTTTTTTTTCAGGTGCAGGTCTTTGTTTCGCAGGAGATCACTATGTTTAGTTTCTATTATCTGTTTATATTTTGACTAACTTCTAACCAAAATACAAAAAAAAATATATGGTGCAGTCTGTTTCTTCTTCTTCTCTGTGTTGCAGGATTTAAAAGACAAGGCAGTGTTTTTAATTTAGAGGCGTTTGTTCAGTCCCAATTCGATTCAGATGAACGTTTGACCTAATATTGGTCAAACTATCAGAAGATTGTTTCAACTGTAAGTTGTGTGTGCCAAAGAATTTTCCTAAGACAATGCGTGTTCAAAGTTTAAGTTGTGTTGCATGCTGTGATCATCAGTTATCAGACAGTGTTTTATGCGAAGTTTGGTTCGAATCTTCAATGATCGACAGTTCATCAGTGGTTTGTTTGTGGATTTATTTTCCTCAAATAATCTAGGCAATTTTTAGAGGATTCAAGTGGTTGTGGCTCAATGCTATGAGTTGTTCAGTGGCTTAGTGATGACTGTGTGCAAGAAAAATCAAGAGTTTGTGGTGGGCTTAAAATCATCAGTTCATATTCATTTATCTACCCGTATTCCATTTTCTACAATCATTTCCATTATCCATTTTATCCAATAACCATCTTTTTCCCATTTTTTTCGATTATCCCTTTTTCGATTAAACCACTTTTTTTTATGACCATTATTCATACCGATTATACATTTTTCATTACCATATAATATTACTAAATCCATTTTTAATTATTTCTCATAATTACCATTTTTTTTAATCATTTCCTGTCATACCCCAAATTTGTCCTACCCGCACCATTTATTTTACTGTTTCATTTTTTTAGAAATTCCAAAATGCGTACCAGTTTATTTTCTGTCTGATACTATAAAAATCCAAAAAAAATATATGTTCCATTTCCCTTTATTCGAAAATTGCATTCTCTCCTTATTTCTCTCCTAATTATCTTATTGCTCGATGATCACTTCTTTTTAGTTGTTTCTATCGTATTCTTTTATCATAAAAATTCCAAAAAAAATTCAAATTCTCTCCTATCTTTTATTCCATTTTTATTCTGTTCTAAAAAGTCTATTTTTTTGCTACTTTATTTCATTCTTATACTATTTACATGAAAATACAAAAATATTGGTACTATTATTCTTACTATTATTGTTTTATTGTCATTATTTTAGCATTTTTGTTATTCCCTTACTCTTATTATTTTCTATTTTATTATTTTATTATCACTATTGTTATTATTATTATTTCAAAAATATTCTTGCATGTTTATAAATCATCAATTCATAAGTTCATCTTTTTTACAAAAAATATATACAAAAAAAATTCATTTTTATTTCCATTCTTATTTTTTATTTATATAATTACTGTTTCTATTTTCATTATTTCTTGTTAATATTAATATTATTATCTTTATTATTATTATTATTATTATTTTTTATTTAACTCTTTTCTTAATAAGTCATTAATAAGGTTATAAAAAATAAGTAAAACAGCTCTGATGCAGTCCACATGCTGGTCCCACAACGTTTTCTTTACGCAATAACTCGCGCAGTATCCACTCAATGATTCTCAATGCACAGCCTGGCTTTCTTTTTTTCCATCTGTGTCCGTAACAGATTTCGTGTTTTTTCTCACAATAAATATCTCAACAATACTCATCCATCAACACCAACAGAAACGAAATCATCTCCCACTCTCCATAACAACCGCATCATAACCATTCTTCAACCTTCTTATTTTAATTTTAATCCTTCATTTCCATAAACCATTCAACAACCATAAAATCTGCACATAAAATGATTATCCACAAGCATATGCACACAGTGGTAACACAACAATGTTCTCCATAACATTTTTTAACCTGAAATAAAACCTCTTCAAGCCATCCTTATTCGTCGTGAAAATGCAGTCCAGCTTCTCACCGAATCATCCACACCCATAAACCCTTCGCAAAACCACTTGAAACAAGAACCAAAAAATAGGAACACAGAGAACGAAAAATCCCGCATATCACATATCTGAAAAACAAACCAAATCTCCTTCATCTTTCAGCTGCAGAACACCCTTTCTCCATCATCACTTCAATCAACAACCTTTCACACCAAAATCCGTTTACCACCATCTTCTCCGAACCAACACACAACCTGCTGAAATCGCACAACTCACACCAGCCCTTCAAACCAGAAACACAAACTCACCACCTTCAGCCAACCGTCCACCTTCATTGCGAAACAACCAAACGAATTGAATCTGAACCAAAACAATACCTTCACAACCACCCAGAGCCTCCGCGCGGAAAAAAACCATTACACAAACCAAATCGTAACGCCCACCAATTCACTGAACCGCATCAAAACCTTGAACCATCTGAACCTGAGAAACCAAATCAAAACCGTCCACACCTTCCTTTTCAACACCACACATACCAAAAACCAAAAGAAAAGGATGAAAAAGAAGATTTGAAAAAAAAAACGAAACAAACTCAATCCGAATCATCTTCACTGCGACCACCTTTCGAAAACCTATGAAATCGAAAAACCGGCCAACACCACCTCAGAACCAACACAGCCGCAAGCCACCATCGCGACCCTCTTTCCGAAGCACCTTTCCGCCTTCACCGCCGAAACCCACACCATCCGCACGAAGCCATCCGCGCCGACGAACGCCATCCGCGGCCACCAACACACCAGCTAAAGACGGAGAGAGAGCGGACAGCCACCGCGCGAGTTGAGAGTGAGACAGAGACGGATTCGACGCCAAGAGAGACAGAGAGAGAACGGCGAGGGAGAGAGCGGCGACGACTTCTTTGTGTAAGGGTATGTGTTTCTTCTCGTGTGAGCTATAAGGAAGAATACAGTTTACATAGTTGAACCTTTTTCTTTCATTTTTAATTTTAAATGTTTCTTTATTGTTTCTTATGGTTTGATGTTGGGCCCATTGTTTTTTCTATTTTGATTTCACTTACACACTTCTATCACACATCACCGAACCACACAGCATGACACCCTTATTCTGTTGTTTTATTTATTTTATAACTATTATTATTTACTTTTTATATATATAATATTAAAGTTTCATAGAGTTAGTAAGGTTTATAGGATTATATTTCAGTAAACATTGTTAGGTTATAGTTTGGTAAATTTTTTTTATATATATGTATTAGATTATTTTTCTATTATTTTTATCAGGGCCAATGATATCATAAAAGGCCAATTTTTCGCCCGATTTTAATCGGTGATTTTTGGTCAATATGAGGCCCCCTTTGTATTTAATTTTTTCATTTTATTATTCCGACAAAACAAACATGTAATCTAATTTAGTTCATTTTATTATCCTTGATATTATTTAATTCATTTATTATTTATATTCATTATTTTATTTTTTTCAACAATTCAATTCAATTTATTTATTCATTTATTTTCGCATAAAAAAAATTACGATTCGACTCCTCATAGAACGATTTCATTAAATCGGCTCTAAGGCAGTAAACGAACGAAATTTCGCCGCGTCCCGAAAAGGTCCAACGCCTTCGAATAGTTGCGCTCGATTAAAAGGTCCAACGCCTTCGAATAGTTGTGTCCCGATCAAACAGGCCGAACGCCTTCGAATAGTTCAAAAACACTGCACACACGCTTTCTCTTGGGCTAATTACAACGAGACTATTTATTTCTCGCAATCCCCTGTATTTATTTTGTATCCCTCTCCCCTTAATTTGTACGCACTTTATTTTCCGTATTTTATTTAATTCTGAATCCTTGGTCCAACGCCAAGTGATCTCACTTGCACACTTGCACTTTATTTTCCAGTTATTATTTCGTTTATTAGGATCCTCATATCCTTGCGAGCCGAGCGCTTCGTGCCTCGCTAACAAACCACAAAAATAAACTCCACTTGCATTTACCCTTTAACCTCAAAAAACCAAAACGTTTCGATTAGATCCAAACCCTTGATCCAACGTCAAGCGGCTTTAGGAAATAAACACACTTTAATAAATACGAGAAGAACTGTACGCCACGAGCCTTAAGCGGTAGAAAGGAGGATAACGAGCTCTCGTTACTCGCTCTGATTATTTCGACGCAGGACACTTGTCTTGTTGGGCGAGATAAACTATCCATAGTCTTTAGTACATTCGACTCCTAAACCCTTTCATCGACGAAAGGTAATAAAATCAACATCCATTACCCTTAGTAGGCCGAACTACGAGGCTCTGACTTTCCCATTGCACACGGGAGTACGTAGGCACGAGGATCTCAATCCTTGCCGAGCACCTAGGTTCAATCTAACTTATAATTCAACTCATTTCCCTCTAGCAAGCAATTCGTTTAAGCATAGACATCCTTTCTCGCGCGTTAACTTAGATGGTTCCCATCGAGTACGATGGATGTAGGGGGTGCTAATACCTTCCCCCTGCATAACCGACTCCCGAACCCAGGCAATGGTTCCGTTAACCTTTGTCCGCATCCTTCTCCTCCCGGGTTGTATCTATATCTTCCCTTTCCCTATTAGGGAATAAATAGAATTAGGTGGCGAATCTTCAGTCCGTCCGGCGCGCGGCTCCGTCCTTTTTGGATCGCGTAAGGTCGTATTTTTCGGGGTACGACATTTCCAACTATCTTTTTTTTTAATCCTTTTCATTATCCTTTTTTTGAGTAACCATTTCTTTTTCTATTATCCATTTCCAATTATTTTTTCCAACTTCATTTTCCATTTTTTTATTTCATTTCTATAATTCATTTTTTTATTCTTTATATATAAACAAATTACATAAACCATTGTTTGTTTTTTTTTCTATACAAAAAAAATAGCCCATTGTTTGTTTTGCTAAGCTAAGCCCAATGGCAAAATTCAAAAACCATCCACAAACATTTCCATCAGCCAGTCACACAAAACAACTTCTAGCCAAACAAATGACAAGCTTATGCACAAGAATCCTAATGCCTGACCCACACCTCACGCCCAGCATCTCAAGCCAGAAGCCAAACCTCCTCAGCCAAATAGCTACACCAAGCCTTCTTGCAATAACTTCCAGCCGTACACTATCCGCACCAAAGCCTAATCCGCAAGTCAGCCTACAAGCCAACAACTTGCACCACCAGCACGTGAATCAAGTCAGCTTCAGCTCACCTCACGCCAACAAAATCCGTACACATTTCCAGCAGCAAATTCCACAGTTCAGCCCGCACGCCTATACGACAAACCAAGCCAACAAGCTTCGCATACCAGCCACTACTTCACAAACATTACAACTCCAAGCCAATACAATCCGCAAATTCAAACCAAGTCGTTGCCCAAGTCACACTTCCTGCATCAGAAACAAAACGCAGGTTCAAGAGACGCAAAACGCAAAGCCAAACTCACAGCAGCAACACACATATATCAAGCATCACGCTGCTACCCAAACACCTGAAAACGCAATCACCGAAACGCAAAGTAAAAACGTACAAAACACAACAATTCTCAACACACAGCAACAATTAAAAACGCAAACTCAAAATTTGAAAAAAGAAAAGCAAGCACGAGAAACTTACAGCTCCAAAACGCATATGAGATAAACATAAAACGCATCATTCAAATTCTTCTTTCCCTCTATAAATTAAAACTTTCAATCCTCATTTCTTCAAGCTTTGAGAGCCAGAACAAACCCCTGCACAAATTAGAATCGAAGCTTCAATCTACCAGAAATTCTTCTTTCAATTCATCTCTCAAAAGAAAAAAAAACATAAATCCAATCTTCTGTTTCTATCAATCTCACATTTTCCCCTTTAATCCATAAACAATTCTTCAAATCAATCTTCATAAAACCTTCAATTCCCTCAATTAACTTCTCAAATCCCTAAAATCTATTGGATCCAAAAGCAAAAATCGGAAGAAGAAGAAAGAGGAGGAAGCGATTCATGTTATCAGTTTAATTTTGAGAGGTGAGCCGCCGCGGATCTCTCCTCTGTTTTCGCTTTTGTGCTGCGGCGAAGAAGAAGAGGAATTTGTTCTTTGTCTCTATGTTTGCGTGAAACGAAGAAGAAGATGTAGATGGCTTTAATTCATTTTTTTATTTTTTTATTCATGTTTTTTTGTTTTTTATATAAGCTTTGTTTAAAGAAAAATAAACTGTGTTTGGACTTGGATCCATTTGGATCCGGATTTGCTGATCCAACCCTCTGTCCATGCGTCCCCCCCTCTTCATTCTTCTTTTTTCTTTTTTTTATTAACATTTTCTTTAGTTTGTTTCTTTAATGGATTTTGTTATATTTCTTTTTGATTTAAGAAATTTCTTTAGAAAGATTTTAGGAAAAATGTTTTAGAAAAGTATTTTAGAAATTATATTTTTAGAAAAGCATTTTAGAAATTATATTTTTAGAAAAGTATTTAAAAAAAAAAGATGTTTGGAAAAGAGTTTTAGAAAAATGATTTAAAAAATATTTTAATTCTTTTTTTTTGGATCTACTTTTAGATCCATTTCTCTTCATCTTTTAATTTTGGTCGATGACAATCTCCGATTCGTGATTGTTGAATTTTCGAAGATGTTTAATCTTCATTATTTCAAATCTATGGATGAATGATCATTTGGATCATTCTCCATACTTTGAGATCGTGATAGGTTGCCTTCGATAAATTTAACAAAAATCTCGATTAAGATTAGACCGTTCTTTTTCTTTTAGTGTGGCATGTTTTCGGAGAACGATTCATAATATCGTTTCTCTAACATGTATTAACACGAATATTTTCCACTTTCATTAGTGGTGGCCGGCATCATTTGTAGGGTAATTACTCCGTAAATTACTCGGCGATTGCTTAACATAGACCTAAACTTGTCCCGATTCGGAATAAGATCCACTTGGATCCGGTTGCCTCGATTTCGTTATTTTTGTTTTGTGGTTGTGCTTGATTAAGTTCATCATACCACTTATATTGTAAATATTATAATAATGTGAATATAATCCATTTTAATTCAATCTCTCGCACCTTATCCTTTTATTTTAATTCCTCGTTCCTTATCTCTTTATTATGCTTTATCATATTATATCATATATCATTTGTTTATGTTTATATTGTTGCTTGTGATTTTTATTTTGTCCATTTGGATACAAAAACACTAATAAAGGATTAAACACTTAAAAGATTGGTGACTTTAATTTCGGACTATGGTTACTATCCATAGCTTTGGAGTATGGACTTAGGTTTTAGGATCTCCCTTTGCTCAAATTGTTATGGATTGAAGACTTTGGCTCCGATTAAGTTCACTTGTTCATGAAGACGGAAATCCAGTTGTTTCAAAGAATGCTTGCCATATGGTTTTATAGTTCTTCCTTTAAATTTGATTTTCAAGTTTTAGGATAATCCCTTCATCTCTTCCCATCTTCTTCAATTTTCAAATCTCCTTGCTATTTTCCAAACTTTCTTTGTTTTCAAACTTCAAACATTTTATCAATTAAACCTTGACTTCGGTCATGTGTTTTTACCTTTTCATTTCATTTTCTTAATAAATGCTAAACCATATAAGCATATCGAAACTTTCTTTCTCAAAAACTTTAAAACTTTCAAAACTCATTCAATTGATTTTGTGCCCTCGTGCACGTTTCTTTTAACCCTTTTTTTTGTTTAGATATGATTCATTCTTTCTAGCGGAATTATTCGCTAAAGAATGACGACTTATCTTTACATTTTAAAATCAATTCAACTCATTTGCCTTTTCACAATTTGTACCACGAACTACGGGGTTTTGATCTCGCATTGCACTTTGTGGGTACGTAGGCATGAGACGTTCGTCTCTTCAAACACCAAAATCTTAAAAAACATTCTTCTTCTCATCTCTTCAATATTTTTCCAAGCAAACCATTTCAAACCAAAAAATGCAGTAAATATTTCAAAGGGTTCCCGTGGAGTACCACAGACAAGTCGGGTGCTTAAAACCTTCCCGATTTGTAACCAATTCCCGTACCCATTCTCTGTTTGATTCTTAGCTTTTTAGCTTTTAAGATTCTTTAAGGTTTTGATCGTTCTTTTACCTTTTTCCATTTGGAAATAAATAAAAGCGCGGTGGCGACTCTGTGTATATCGAGTTAAGTTAATCAATAGCTTACACTCATGATTTTATCGCTACACACCTGTAATAGGAGATGCTTGTTATGCCTTAGATATCATTGATGAATGCATTAGGGAATTAGAATAAGAAGAAGAAACTGAATCTATAAAATCGCCATCAACCCTTATTTTGGAAGATGACAATTATAAAAAACCCTACATTGATGATAACCTTCACGAATGTTTATCTCTTACCCTAGATCCTATGCCTTGCCCTATAAAACCAACCGTAAAATTTAAGGAACTACCTAAGAACCTGAGATACAAATTTCTTGATGAAGAAATGAACCGTCCAGTTATAGTCAGTGCCACCTTAAACCAAGAGGAAACAAACCAATTATTAGATGTTTTACGTAGGCACCCCTCAGCCTTAGGATATAAGATCTCAGATCTAAAAGGAATAAGCCCATCCGTATGCATGCATCGGATTTTGCTTGAAGAAGATTCAAAACCTTCCAGAGAACACCAACGAAGAATAAATCCTATAATGAGTAGTGTAGTTAAGACTGAAGTTCTTAAGTTACTAGAGGCAGGTATAATATATCAGATCTCGGACCGTAAATGGGTGAGTCCTGTGCATGTAGTACCTAAAAAGGGAGGCATCACAGTCGTGCAAAACGAGAAGGGCGAACCTGTAGCAAAAAGAACCGATGGAGGTTGGCGTATGTGCATAGATTATAGAAATTAAATAAAGCAACTAGGAAGGACCATTTCCCATTACCATTCATAGACCAAATGTTGGAGTGCCTAGCCAGACACTCTTACTTTTGTTACCTAGATGGATATTCAGGATTCTTTCAAATACCTATTCACCCCGAAGATCAAGAAAAACTATCTTTACATGCCCAGTTGGAACTTTTGCCTACAAAAGAATGCCTTTTGGACTCTGTAATGCCCCTGCAACTTTCCAACGCTGCATGATGTCTATCTTTGCAGACTATTTAGATGGAATCATGGAAGTATTTATGGACGATTTCTCAGTTTGTGGATCTGATTTCAAAAATTGTCTTATCAACCTTGAGAAAATCCTGGAAAGATGTGTGGAGGTAAACCTTGTGCTAAATTGGGAAAAATGTCATTTCATGGTCACCGAAGGGATTGTTTTAGGACATATAGTTTCTGAAAAAGGTATAGAGGTAGATAAAGCTAAAATAGAAGTCATAGAGAATCTAAAACCGCCAAAGACTTTCAGGGAGATAAGAAGTTTTCTTGGACATGCCGGATTCTACCGACGTTTTATCAAGGACTTCTCCAAAATAACAAAGCCCTTAACTGGTCTTTTAATGAAAGATGCTGAATTCATATTCGATGAAAAATGTACTGAAGCATTTAATCTTCTGAAGCAATCTCTGATCTCAGCACCTATAATGAAACCCCCTGATTGGTCAGAACCATTTGAGATAATGTGTGACGCTAGTGACTATGCTGTTGGAGCCGTTCTAGGTCAGAGAAAAGATAAAAAGTTACACGTAATTTATTATGCCAGTAGAACCCTAGACGCCACACAGCTCAACTACGCAACAACCGAAAAAGAGCTCCTAGCTGTAGTTTTCGCCATAGACAAATTTAGATCTTATCTAGTAGGAGCCAAAATTATAGTTTACACCGACCATGCTGCCATTCGTTACTTACTAAGTAAAAAGGATGCCAAACCTAGGTTACTTCGATGGATTCTATTACTGCAAGAGTTTGATTTAGATATCCGTGATAAAAAAGGCACAGATAATGTAGTAGCTGATCACCTATCTACGCTAGAATACCTGAAACCTGACTCAGTACCAATAAATGACGATTTTGCCTATGATAGAATGATAGCCCAACTAGAAACCATTGAAGATGATAACCCAGACCCAGATGAGCATTCTCATAAATCCTTAGCTATAAGTAATGTACCTTGGTATGCAGACTTTGTTAATTACCTAGCCGCTGACATCATACCCCCTGATCTAAACTACCACCGGAAGAAGAAGTTCTACAGTGATCTGAGAAACTTCTATTGGGACGAACCATTTCTTTTCAACAGAGGTAAAGATGGCATTTTCTGTCGTTGTGTTCCAGAAGAAGAGGTACATAATATAATTGAGCATTGTCACTCTGCACCCTATGGTGGACATACGAGCACATCTAAGACCTACGCCAAGATTCTTCAAGCTGGCCTATTTTGGCCTACTATGTGGCGTGATGTCCATGCTTGCATTGTCAAGTGTGACAGATGCCAACGCACAGGAAATATTTCAAGACGTAATGAAATGCCTCTAAGAAATATCCAAGAAGTAGAACTCTTTGACGTATGGGGTATAGACTTTGTGGGACCGTTCCCACCATCTTTCGGAAATCAGTACATCTTAGTAGTTGTTGACTACGTGTCTAAATGGATTGAAGCTATCACCGCACCCACGAACGACACCAGAGTAGTTATCAAATTATTCAAAAACTATATATTTCCCAGGTTTGGAACCCCCCGTTTAGTCATAAGTGATGGAGGATCACACTTCATATCGAGAATATTTGATAAACTTTTAAGCAAGTATGGAGTTAAGCATAGAGTAGCAACACCATACCACCCACAGACCAATGGACAAGTGGAAGTATCTAATAGGGAGATAAAACAAATTCTTGAGAAAACTGTCTCTATATCCAGAAAAGATTGGTCGCAGAAACTTCAAGAGGCGTTATGGGCCTATAGAATTGCTTTCAAAACCCCTATAGGAACAACCCCTTATCAACTGGTCTATGGAAAATCATGTCACTTACCTTTTGAGTTAGAGCATAAGGCCTATTGGGCCATCAAAACTTTGAATTTGGATTACTTGACTGCTGGTGAAAAATGTATCCTTGATATCCACAAATTAGAAGAGCTCAGACAATCTGCCTACGAAAATGCCATCATATACAAAGAAAGAACAAAAGATTGGCATGACAAAAGAATCATAAGGAAAGACTTCAAAATAGGAGATCCTGTTCTCCTGTTCGATTCTAGGTTACGACTTTTTCCAGGGAAGCTTCGTTTGAGATGGACTGGCCCTTTCGAAGTATCTAAGATTCTAAGATCTGGTGCTATCGAAATCAAGAACCAAACATGTAAACTGTCGCTCCCAAAGATTTGCATCCAGTTACAAGCGCGAACGGTCGGCGAAGGGAACAGTGAGAACACACAGCCGTGAACTCACTGGAGATGAATAGAGTCGCCAGCTAGGCATTTTTATCCCGGAGGAAAGGTAATGCTGCATAGACCTGAGAAAAGATGGATAAGACGGTTGCGAACCAGAGAGACTGAGAAAGGGGGTTGGTTACAACCTGGGAAGGTATTAGCACCCAGATTGTCCGCCGTACTCGACGGGATCCACGCTTAAAAGATTTGTGTTTTAAAGGGGTAGTGTCAGTGCAATCTGTGTATAAAATAGCTGGAAAAGAATGTACAGGTGTCAGTGTATAAGTGATGTGAAGTGTATAAATGAAGTGTCAGTGTAAGAGGTGAATGGAATGCTCAAGATCATGAGGCTTAAAGAATAAAGCTAGAAAGAGGGGGAATGTACAGAGACTTTTGTTCGATAACTGTTAAGTTATGCCTACGTATCCTCTCGTGCAATGAGGAAGTCAGAACACCGTAGTTCGACCCAAAGAGACTGAAAGGTGAATTGACTTGTGAACTGCTTGTTTGCCTATGCTCAAGTGTATGACCTGTCTGGCTCAGGTGCAAACTGTCTTGCATTAGACGGAAGGAGCGAGTTCTCGATTGTGAGTGAAGGTGATGAGAAAAGAATCCCGAAGGAGACGATTATTGTTTGTTTTTTTGTGTTTTCAGTCTTTTATTGCTTTTTGAAGTTTGTCATAAGTTAATGAGCTTAAGCCTAAACCAATGGATTTAGTAAACTCATCACATCTTCCCTCTGATTAGGGGTAATGAGAATACCTTAAGTGTGAAGTCAGATTCTCACACTTAATCACCTTTGATGCAGGATTAAGATCATTAACCTACTTATGGTTATTTAGATGTTTTTGGTGTTTTTGTTTAGTGTTAAGTAATGAGGTTAAGCCATAATCAAGGATTAAACAGACTCATTACACCATCCTAATAGAAGGATAATAGATGAGAATGTTTAAGCTGAGGAAAACTCCTCAACTTAATCCATGATTAGGGATTAAACTCATGACAAAACAAGCCTTTGATTAAGTGGATTTTAGATTAATGATATGATGATGAAGTGAGTTTTATTGTTTGTAAGACAACTTGAGGGGGACTTGTCCATTAACACTAGGGTTAGTCCTTCTTAACCACTTAAGGAAGAATTAGAACCCTAATGCAAGGCCCAAGTTACAAGTGTGATGTCTTGATATTATTATGTGGATTGATTAAGAGATTTAAACACATTAAGGGTTTAATACTTAGGATTAAAGTTATACACTTCATCCTAAAAGAAGGATGCAGGCATAAGCTTAATCACAAAGTCTTAAAGCCTTTAGGGTTTAGTCCCTGATTATGAGATGAGAAGAGAAGACTCAAAAGAGAGACACAAAGGTAAAACTATGAGGGGGAGACTAATCAAAACCCTAATTCATTGTCATGCTTGGTTGATCCTAAGGTTTGTGAGGTTTTCAAGAACAATCTTCAGAGGAGCCACCAGGAAGCAGATGAACAAGATCAAGAGAAGCAAAGTGACTTGCTTCATTCAAGAAGTCAAGTCACTTGAAGAAAGAAAGTAGGAGGAAGAAGAATGAGCAAGCTCAATCTCAAACACATATAGAAATGCAGCAATGGATGCAAGAGAGATGAAAAGAAAAGTTATGAGAAGTGAAGGCAAATTCACCTCTCAAGTTTACTTACCACCTGAAATGTTAGCAAGAAATGCAATGCCATGCTAAATGAAATGAAGTGACATGATGCTAGACCAAACCAGAAGCATGTTGATGATGATAATGATGCTATGAGGTGCTGCAAACATGAGGCAAGACATGGGGATGTTCATACAAGATCATGGATGCAAATGATGCAAGTTAAGGAGCATGAATGAACATGAAATGTTATGAATCATACAAGACAAATGACATGGCAAATATGCAATGCAATGATCAAACATGCTTTCTATATGTCTTAAGATGTCAAATGAATCACAAGAATGCACAAAATGCAAAGGCAAGTCATGTTATGCAAGAGAATGCAAGAGGGATGCAAGAGAAAGCCCAAATTAGGGTTTATGAATCAAACATCAAACAAAAACCCAAAACAGAAGCAAACCCTAAGATAAAAAATGGAAAATGCCATCCAAGGAAACCCTAAACCTATAATGAACCACTTCCCAAAGGGGAACTCTCAACTCTCAACCAATCTCAAGATATGAATTTTCTAAGTTATTAGGGTTTTTTAGGGTTCTTAACAAAAGAAATGCCAATCAATTTGGAAATGCAAGAACAAATCATGGCCTTTTTATCCTAGAAACTACATGCTAAACATAAAACAATGCAAGAAGAAACAATGTCTCAATCTTCTCCAATAGGCAGAAATGAATTTTTGAACTTGTGATCAAAATAATGCATAAAAAATGATTTAATTCAATGAGAAATTCTTAAAATGCATCAAGATCAAAAAAGAAATTTGGTTTGAAGTTTGGACAATGTTTCTAAATGTATTAGAACATTTCATGAATTTTTTTGTAATTTTTAAATACCTAAAAGTATTTTTAATTAATTAATTCCCATTAATCAATTAAAAATAATCTTTTAAATATTTAAAAATACTTTTTTTGATGATAAAAAATAAAATAAAAATATTTTTGTGTCATAAAAATTAATAAAACTCAGAGGAAAAAGTTTCATAATTTTTATGTATTTTTTGCTATTTTAAATTAATTATGCAAGTTAATTGAAAAGAAAATGAATAAAAATTAAATAAAATAAGAAGTAAGCTAAATGAGAGGCTGAGATGCAATCTGGGGAGGAGATGGTTGACTTGGCGCGTGATCCAATGGTCACAATTCAAACCTGACTAATTAAATTATTAACCCTAATTAAATTGAGTTAAGTGGAAATTAAAGTTAATGAAGCAATCTGAACCCTTGGTCCACACGCGGGAAAGATGATCCAATGGCCCAAATTTGAAGTTTGCTAATTACTGGACTAAACCCTAATTAGGGCATGTTAACCTCAGACGGCCGGAACAGTGGTTCCGGTCGTCTTCTCCGGCGGGTTAAAAACCCTAGAAAACGCCACAGGCCACCAATCATCAAATTAACTGCCCAGAAACATCCCTCTCCCCAAACTAAACCTTAATCCATGATCAAAAAACATTTATCCAGCATGAACAAAGAGAATCGAAACCAAACATATTCACGGGCAAAAATTCAGAGAGACACAAAATGCTTATTTTCACACCATTTTCAAATCTAAACATATCACCATGATCCTTGGAGCATGCATTTTCATTTTATAACAAAAAAACAGAGCTCTGAAAAGCTTGAGGTTTGAAGCTACCTGAGGTGAAGAGATGTGAATGTGAGCTCTCTTGGCCTTGCTTTGATGCAGGACAACTTCCCTGAACTCCCTGAAGCCAATGGAAAGCCTGGAATGAGCTTAGGCAAGCTGCTTTGAGGAATCCATTTCTGGTGTAGCAGGAAATGGACTTTGTGTACAGGCTGTTTTAAGTCAATGTAAAGGGTGGTTTTGACTCCTTGTGGTATGCCTGACTTATTGGTGAAGAAAGATGAGGTGTTTAATGGCTGGCTGGTGAGATTCGAAGAGGACTGGTTCTGAGGGTGGGGAATGGTGAAGCTCAGGCCAGGCTTGTTTCAGGCTTGAGCTTTGGTGGTTTGAGGCCTATGGAGTATGGTGAGTTGAATGGTGAAGAGGGTTTGAATGTTTGCAAGCTGTGGAGAGGAATTCGAAGCAAGTTGCAAGATGGTGAGTTTTTGTGTATGTGATGAATGTGTGAGTTTCAGGCTTGCTTTGTTGGTGTTATGGCTTGCCAAAGGATACAATAAACAAATGCAAGTGGCCAGAGGATGTGACATGGCCTGTGGTGATTGGGATGTTTGCTTTTGCCAAAAGTCAAAAATCTTGTAAGAGAGGCATGGGCTTGATACTAGCTTGGTACAAAGGCTAGGGCTGGCGCAGCATGGTGTGGTGAGAGAGCCAGCAAGGTTCAAAGGCCAAGGCAGCAAGTTGAGGGAAGTGTCATGAGTGTTTTGCAACTTGTGACATTTTGGTTCACATGTGAAGAAAGTCTTGTTACATAAACCAAACTATGTAGAAACTTGATCCAATTCTGATTTTTGTGACTTAGAGAATGTTTGTGTAATGGTTTGAAATGAATTAGAGGTCACAATTGGCTTTGGTTCAAGACTTTGCAAAATTTCCATTTGAAGCATGCCTTGAAAAACAATGATTTTAGCCAACTTTGCATTGCCATAACTTTTGATCCAAGAAGAGTTTGATCATGTTCTTGTACTTTTTGAAAAGGGAAAGATGAGATCTACAACTTTCATGACCAAAGTTTTTCCATTTGAAGCCTTTTTGGGTCAAGAATCAAGGCTTGAAAAATGACCTAAAATGATGCATTCTTGAAAAGTCAACTATGCCCAAAAAGTCAACATTTGCAAAAACCCTAAATTCTTGATTTTTATGAACTTCAACCTTCTTCCATGATCAAATAAAGATCATATACACTCAAAATGATGAAGATCACCCATTGGTTGGGTCATTGGGGGCCTCAGATGCCCTGATTTGTCTGAAAAGTCAACCTTTGATCAGATGACTTCCCCATGGAATTTCTTCATGAAAATTGATATGCATACTCCCTATACCATATAGAGATCAATGGAAACAAGAATGACCAAAAAATTTGGGGTTATGGCCTCTGAAACCAAAACCCTAATTTTCAGTCAACTGTGCAGTCTAGCCTGGCTCTGCATCACCTCAAACCCTAGTTCTTGTGATTCCTCTGCATTTTTGACTTTGAGGAGATGGAATATGACATATGAACACACATGGACCCCTTTGAGTTGATTAGTGGCCTTTGGAATGGCTCAAGATGCTTTTGGGATTGCTCAGATCACAAACCCTAGGTGCAGATGCCTTAGAAACTATGCAGTGAATCAAAAATGAGATATGAGATGATATGATTGTGTTTATGCATATGAGGATGATCACAAGCCATGGTGTGAAATGAGTGAGGGCAAATTTGGGGTGTTTACATAAACCTTTCATCGTCAATGGACAGAGGTTAAAGCCCTACAAAGGAGGTGACATCCCAACAACATACACCTGTCATACTCTGAGTGATCCACCATATCCTTCAAATGATGTATAAAAACCGGTCGTCGAGCTAATGACGTTAAACAAGCGCTGCATGGGAGGCAACCCATGGTTTTCTTATTTACGTACTTTTTATTTATTTTTACTTTATTTTAATTTGTTTATTTTATTGTTATGTCAGGACTAACGATTTAATGTTTTATGTGATTTCAGGACTTGTTTTCTAACCTTGTGCAGAATGCAAAACCCCGATGACATGCACGTGGCCTTTAGAGACGACGCACAAAGAGAGCGTTACTATGTCCACATGAGACGCCCTATGGCTCCTACCAGGTACCCTGACCAGGACTGCATGGATGCCTTGGGGATAGAGCCAAGCGTCAGATTCTTATGCCATCAACTCTAGTGGGACCAGTTTGACGATAAGAACAACACTTACAGGAACTTAACTCTAGAGTTCCTCAGCTCGTTTCATTATGATCCTTGGGCTGGATCCGATGGATATGCTGTTTTCAGGTTGTTCGGGATTGACTACTCCTTCTCTCACAAAGAGTTTGGTGATTTACTAGGTTTTCAGACTACTCCTGATGTTATTCCAGAGACACCGATGGGGTATTTTATGAGCAGAGAAGTAGAAAAGTTTTGGTCTAACATCTCAGGTGGAAGGAGCCAAGATCCTTCCACTCAGTTTTCTCAGGTAATCCACAACCCTGAGTTAAGGTACTTCCAGATGATTCTAGCACATTCTTTCCTCGGTTTTCCAGATACAGAGACTCTGCTAAGTGAAGAGGAGATTTTCCTACTGTTTTGTGCGACTCAGTCTCGCCCAGTTGCTTGTGGCAACTTTCTGTTGAAGGGCCTTGCTAGTGTTGCCAGATCATCTGTAGGCATCATACATGTCGGTGGGATTGTTACACAGATAGCTACTGCATTGGGCTTGTCTCTCAAATTATTGCACCTCAGGACCTTCTGCTGCTACACCACCCTGGATGTTGACTTTTGTCTTAACAGAGGGCTGATGAGGAGGGCTTCTTTTGAGCCCAACACTTTTAGATTACTGATCGACGATGAAGTGATACATTACTTTACATTACCAGACCCGCTGATGACCAGTGTCCATGATCCTGCTAATTGGAGTTATGCTCTAGAGGGTTATGGAGAGACTGTCGAAGAGCCGAAATCACCTCCCGCCGCTGAGTACACTCCTACACCTCTTTCTCCCCGAATCACTTTATGTCTAACAATATGTCTCTGCAGCCGCCTGATCTACAAACTCAGATTTATGAGCTCCTAAGGAGACTGCCCTTCTCAAGCAGAAAGTAGCGGACTTGGAATTACAGATCCAAGTATCTGATCTCACTCATGCCTCAGAGGCCGATGCTCTATATCAGGAGATTGAAGATCTTCGGAGGGAGATAGATGAGATTCATGGATCAAACCAGGAGGAGAAGCCTACCACATGATTCGTTCTACACTGACGATATTACCCTAGTATTTAATTTCTTTTTTTCATGCTTTATTTTATTTCTCGCATCTCCAGACATATCTTACATTATTGCATCTATTACATTTTCCTTTTTCATGTACTTTGAATTTATCTTATATATACATATTATTTCATGCACTAATGTCGATTTTTCTCTTTTCTTTTTTATTTTTTTAATTATTTTATTTTTGTCAAGCAAAGAAAAAAATATAAGACAAAAATATTTTCATTTTTGTCTTCATAAAGAAAAAAAATATATGCAAGCCTCATGCCTTGGAAAAGAGAAGAAAACGCTATCCAGACCCCCCGAAGACCGAAGGTGCAAAGAGGGCCCAAAGGAGGATTTAAAAAAATCCAAGGCCCATCAGAAATTAGCCTTGTGGCGGGCGCCATGCCGTCCTCCCCTAAAACGGGGTTGATCCTTCATTTTCACCATTTTCACACCTTCCATCTTCAAAAACCCATTTTTACAAGTTTCAAAAACCCCATTGAACCCCCATTAAAGCTCCCCCATTTCCAAAATACCCACCATCTATAAAACCTATCCAAAATCCATTTCCATTTTCATCCACCACAAACCATAAAAATCAAACCTTTATCATTTCTCTCATAAACCATTTTCTACCATTTTTTCACTTCCTAAGGAGCAACAACAATGGAGTTCAACGAATTTCTTCTTCGCGGTGGAAGACCGGGTGATAGGCAAAGGAAAATTATTCAGAGGCTTCAGAGTCGAGAAATTCTCTCGACTAGGTACGTCGATGATAACTGTCTGTATGCTTTGGGTCTTTATCATAGTGTTTTTAATTTATTAGATTTCTTAGGCTTGCATAATATTTTTATTAATCAGGAACCTTCCTATGAGAGGCTGACAGTTGAGTTTTTAAGTTCATTGATATACACTGTCAGTCCTAACACTGCTAGCACAGTCGGTACTGTTAATTTTAGACTGTTTGGAATTGAATATGAATTCAGTACCGACGAACTAACAGGCTTGTTAGGAATACCTCATAGGGAAGGTGCGATTTGTGAGGCACCTTTGGATGCGGAATGGTCGGCCGAGGTATTTTCCTTATGGCAAAGGCTTTCAAGTACTTCAATAAATTCTTTTGAAGGAATACTTGCGTCGACCATTCATAACCCGGCCATAAGAGTTTTCAGATATCTTTTGGCATGTACTATTTTTTGCCAGGAGAGTCCAAATAAGGTAAACGCTAGAGAACTCGTATTTTTGCAAGGATGCCTCACTAGTACCCATATCAATCCGGTCCCGTTTATGCTTGCACACATGACTTTGCTTACTAATAAAACAGGACCGATTGTTTTTGGAGGGCTTGTTACATCTATTGCTCGGGCTCTTGACCTGAACAATGAGATAGCTACACTTGAACCACTACCTCCTCGCACAATTAATTTAAAATTTCTAAAAGACATGAAATTGTGTCGAACGAGGAGAGAATGTGGTTATGCGTTGATGGTTCATGGGGTAGCTATCCCATCTGTTGCTTTACCTTGCAGTAGACGTACTGATGTACGTAATGAAAGGAACTGGACCTATGATCTGAATGCTCCACCTGTTTTGGGTCCACTTCCTCCTAATATTCCTGATGGGGAGGCACATGACACTAATGAAGAGTATGATCGGAGAGAGCAGTCTCCCATACCTCACATGTCCCCCCATCATCCTTCACAGTCACACACCGCACCATCTTCCTCTAACCCTGTTGCAGGTGCTGCTTCTGGATTCTATGTCACCGAGGAGATGTGGCGTGATATGACAGCTAGAGAGGAGAAGCGAGACGGACTTCTCTCTACTATTTCACAACAAGTGATGGACAACATGAGCTTCATGCAACAATCGCGATTGGTTTCGGATCGTGCTTACAACAACGTTTGTCGTACCTTGCACGATATCACATTAGAGCAGAACTGTTAGAGAGAATTCAACCATCGGCACTAACAGCTTATGGAGGCCACTCTGGGTTCCATCTTAGGTAACCTTCGAGAGGTCCGGGGTGCCCAGGCTGCCTTATCAGCACGACTCGACCGGAGGGACCAGCATCGCAGTAGATCCCGTCGTTCCAGACCATCACAGCAGGACGGCGAGGGCACCAGTGCTCCTCCGCAGTAGTTTTTCAGGTTACCCTCCTTATCTTATTTCGAAACATTGGGGACAATGTTCGATTTAAGTGTGGGAGGGGATTTTATCGCTTTCTGTCATTTCCCTTTCAGTTATTTCCCTTTTCAGTAAGTTATTTAGTTTAATTTTCTTAGATAATGCATGAGTCTGACGAGTCACCAATATAGAGTATTTTTAGTATATCCTCATTTTTCCCCATTTCCTTAGCCTTACCAGAAAATTTTTAAAAAGAAAACAATGTTGTTTCACATGTTTTTTGGGCTTTGAGACAGGTTTAAATTAGGATGTGGTGACTTAGGTCAACTTTTTGAAACATCATTACCATTTTAGCACCATAGACCTCTTGAATATAGGAATCACTCCTAAAACCCACACCATGGCCTTTATTATCATTCAAAAAAATTGTCCCAAGTAGTTTATTCTAGCAGTCAGCTCCGGCCTAAGCATGCTCTATGTAGAGGGTCGATGAACATAAGTGAATGATCCAGTGCTAATATAAAAAAAGGCAAACTCTGGGATAGGTGACCCTCACAAAGTCATTTAAACCGAAAAAAGAGAAGAAAATTTTTTTTGCCACAAAAAGAAAAAAAAAATTGCAGTCACCTATTGTTAGTTGGTTCAGAGGTATCTGGCACTGAACTTGGTAGGGCGGATTACGATCCGATCCCTCGCAGCTACATTTAGGTCGAATAAAACAGGTTTACACATGCTTATGTGCCAGAAACCTTACGTTATGGATCAGAATCACTAACCGAACACTCTACTATGAAGCATGTATGAATAACGGGCTTAATGTGATTGCGCCTGAATGAAAAGGACCCAAAAAGATGAGAAGATAGGCCTAGGTATTCTGGGATGACATGGAATGGTTAATATAGGATTGAATGTTTGTGTCTGTGTTATTATGGTACCCTTGGTTCACTTAGTTAGTACCTGTCACTGCATCCTGACTTGAACTAAGAAACCCTTTAGCCCTAATCATGTGTCGACACCATTTTTCTCTTAAGCTTTAATGTTTGCTTGAGGATAAGCAAAGGTCTAAGTGTGGGAGAATTTGATCACACTAAATTTCACCGTATTTCTAACTCCGATTTCGCATGCATTCTTAGCTTTTATTGTTATTTTGTTATGTTATTACTTTGTTTTTCTTTGTTTTCAGGTTTTTTATGTAATCAGGGCTTAAATCGAGAAAAGGAGCGAAAAAGGAGTGGAAACGGACGAAAACCTAGAAATTTAGCGTTTTACACTTACGGCACCCACCGTGGCGGGCACCATGGGGTCTGCCATGACGTGGCCACGTCTCAAGACCACTCCACAACTGCCAAGACCCACGATCCCCACTCTTTCATTCTCCATTGGCCTCATGGAGGGCGCCATGACCTTGTGGCGGGCGCCACAAGGCAAAAAACAGTTCCCTCCACTTTTTAGTGGAGGGGGCATCCTGGTCTTTTCCTGCATTTAGTTTTCCTATAAATAGGACCTTAGATTTTCGTTTTTCTTCATCCAAAATTAGAATCTCTTAGGCATATATCAGTTTAAAGCAGTTACCATTCCACATCGGGGTGTTTCTGCAATCGAGTGATCGAGTCTGTATCTGTCTGTGTGATCGAGTTTTGGAGCACTCTAGGAGGAAGTTAATCCTGCCGCCATTTTAATTCCAGTTCGTATTTTACTTTTCCGCATTGCTTTACTTTCTTTATTATCCGCACTCGCACTTTACTTTATTTATTTCCCGCACTCGCTTTACTTTCGTTTATTTTCCGCACTCGCACTAAATTCCTTTATTTCCCGCACTCGCACTACTTTTATTTACTTTCCGCACTCGCACTACTTTTATTTACTTTCCGCACTCTCACTAAATTACTTTTATGAAAAATTATAAAAAGAACTTTTACTTTACCATGTCTAACTAAATCCATAAAGGTTAGAATGTAAGGATCGTAATTGAACCAGTAATCCGTACAATTGTTCGTGGAAACACTTAAGGGCTATTTTATCTTTCAATCTAAGCAATTGTTTTTAACTATTTCAAAAACAGCCAAAAGCGCTTTGTCTAGTTCATTAGGAGTTTTTAGATTAAAAAGAAAAGAGATTTTAAAACGATTTTCGGACGCGTTATGAAGTTTAGAGTCTGGTTCGTAAGAACCTCTTTTTGCTAAGAAATCCAGGTTAAAATACTTTACAACTTAGTTAAGATACTATATTTCTTAAAAATATGTTTACTACTCTAACACAGTACGCACCTTTTTATCCGTGACAATAGGAGGGGTTGATTAGAGAGTACAACTCGGTTCTGAATACGCTAAAGCGACAGTTCCTGTTAAATTAGTTCTTTTCAAAGTGGAAAACATTGCCCATAAGTAGTTCTATTAACAAGTACCAGACTATCTATTGATTACGTGAATTATATTCGAGTCTGTCTCTATTAATTGTTTAAAATTACCGTTTTATTTACCATTGCGCACTCCTTAAAACCCTTATATTCAGTTGCCTTAGATACACACCATAACAACAGGTACGATAGATTGACACTTGGTCTCTGTGGATTCGACAATCTTTTATATTACTCTGACGTGTTCGTACACTTGCGAAAAACACGCATCACTTATGCCAAGGAGTGGCACATTAGGGAATTCCCCACAACAGTCAATGATAGTAACATTCTCCATAGATCTAGAACACCAATGAATATCTGAATGAGAAAGTGACATAATCCTTTTAGACCACCTTAACCCTTGTTCATTCTTCATCACTGATCGAGGAAGGTGAGAAATAAACCACCTAGACAATAGAGGTATACAACACATCATAGTTCCTCGTGCCTTCGTAGTACGGGTATAAAGAGAGTGTAAGATGTCTCCAAGTAATGTAGGCACTGGATTATGAGTCAGAAATATGTTGATAGCGTGTACGTCTATGAACTGGTCTGGATTAGGGAACAACACTAAGCCATAGATCAATAGGGCTAAGATCTCCTCAAAAGCATCATAACTCATAGCCTTCAGGAACTCTTGAGCTTTCTCCATCAACACCTTAGCAAGGATACCCTTAACTCCACTTCTTGTTTCTAGGACAATGTCTGATTTCTTCAGATGCAGGGCTGCAGCAATGCTTTTAGGTTTAGGCTCTTTCTCTAAGCATGTGAAGGGTCTCTGATCAAGGATAGGTATACCCAGAAGTTTGGAGAACTCCTCCATTGTAGGAACCAACTGATAGTCGGGGAATGTGAAGCAATGATGTTTAGGATCAAATAACTGAAACAGAACACTCATCATATCTTCATTGAACCCTGAAGTGACTAGATCCAGTAGGTGATTATGCTTCTTGATGAACTGGGAGTTTTCAGAAACTTGAGAGACCAATTCCTTAAGCTTAGGAGGTATTCCTACCAAGTTGATCCTGATAGTATTCCTACGAGCAGAAGCCATGACCTGCAACAAAGAACAAAGATAAATCCTTTGGTCCTTGAAATGGTTAGTGAAAATGCTATGCTTATGATGCATGATGATGTTATGATGTTATGCTCAATCACAAACATGTGGCACACACAAAAAAATCACACAATAGCCCTAGGTTTGAAGGCTTGCATGAGGTTCAAAGGTAAGTACCCTCCCCTGAAGTTTAGATGGTTCATCCTGTCCTACAAAAGTAAACAGGTTCTAAGGGATCTCAATATCACTGATCCTTCACAAGGGTGGTTGTTCAGTAGGCAACTTACTTGCCAACCAAAACCCTCCAAGTTTAGAATCTCAATGAGTGTAGCATCGAGTATCAACCAACTTCAGTCTTCACCAAAGTCGGCTATCTCACTACTTTTCTAAAGGCCAAGATGGGATGACTAGGGTTCTAAAAGTTAGTTAGTGTATTGACAACATATGGCAACCTAATATTTCCTCAACTTTCTTAAGGAACATAAGCACCAACCAAGAAGTCACACTAACTATGGCCACCAAATCAACCATATCGGTATACGCCGTACAGTTTCCTTGGTCTATTGCCATTTACCTAAGGTACACTAGATCCGGGTTAGGATCTTTCACACATAAGAGCACCCAACAAATAAATATAAAGCAAACAAAACAAACAATTTAAAGTGATCTAATTCCTAAGGATACCCCTCTTTTATATTTTCCCCAGCAGAGTCGCCAGTTCTGTAACACGGTGGGAGAACTGACTTTAGTTAAATGTTGCGGATAGCAAGAGTCGCCACCGACTTTTATTTTATCCAAAAGGAAAGGACATAAAAGAACAGGAAAGACCTTAAAAGATTTTGAGTTCGGGGGGTAGGTTATACAAAGGGAAGGTGTTAGCACCCCTTATATCCATGGTTATCCATGGGCTCTTAGTTACTTAGCTCACTTTAAATTGTTTTGAAAAGAAGTTTAGTGTGTGATTTAAAAATTTTCTAAGTACTTTATAATGATCCTCGTATGGATGTATATAAAGACTTTGTTTTTTGAAAATTTGTTTGAAATGTGAAGTGTAAGATGTATTTTGAAAAGGTGAGCAAGTACTTCAGAGAAACCTACCCTATATTGAGTCTTTACTATTCTTATATGTTCTTTCAATGGTAAGACTATCCCTATTATTAAGGAATAGGTAGTCATTACCTTGGATGTGATAAGGGACATGTGAATGGACATCTGAATTTAGGCAACTACAAGGTGTCTTTAGCAATACGTAGGGACTTATCATCTTTTATTTGAAGGGACAAGATCATTTATCGTAGGCAACCTCGAAGGGACTTGATCTTATAAACTGAAGGGACTTGATGATATTCATGAAGGGACTTTGCTTAAGACACCTTACTTGACCTTAGAAATAGGCAACATGTGAGGTAACCCTAGAAAGTGCAAGATGGCGATCAAAGATCGACTTATGTGTGTGAGTGTTCGTATTCAAGTATTTATCATTTTTACATTAATTTTCTAAATTAATTTTAATCACAAACATGTTATGCACACCCTATAGTTACTAACCACACAGTTAATATATTTATAATAAAAATAAAGCAAAATTATAAACCTAAACTATTACAAAGCTTTGTGATAGTTACAATATAATCGAGAAATATAAATAATAACGATAAATAATAATAAATAAACAATAAATAATAATAAAATAAAGATAAAAATTTAGAAAATAAAAATAGGAGAAGATAAGAGATTAGAAAAATAATTCAATATTAGAAAAGATTTTAAATATTTAATAAAGAAAATAAATTTTAATAATAAATAAATATTAAATTATTCACATATTAAACAAATAATAAATAATAAATTATGATTTATGAAAATATTAGATTAAATTTTAAAGGTTAAGAAAAATTAGGGTTAGGGTTAAAAACAAATTAGGGTTAGGGTGATAATTATGAGAATTAGGGTTTTACTTATTAATTTACAAAATAAATCAATTTATTTACAAATTATATATATTTAATAATATGAACATATAATAAATAAATATAAATAATTAAGTTTTTTTGAAAATAAAGTTTGAATTTTAAAAATATGAATTTTTTGGTATAAGAAATAATATACATTTATTTTAAAATTTAATAAATTAATTAAATTAGATTAATATAATATAAACAAAACAAATAAAATAAAAAAATGAGAAAAAATACATACCTGGGGCTGGGATTCGAACCCAGGCCCTAGGCTTCATTCATCTTGGACCAACAGCATAACCACCAGTCCAGGCGCGCGCTGGTGTTAGTGTAAGAGCAGCAATTCCTTTTGTTACTAACCTGCAAAAATAGCAAAACTAAAGCAAAACAAAATGGCCTGGGGGGGGGGGAATCGAACCCAGGACCATTCAATACACAAGCAAACAAACAAACCATCTGAGCCACATGGGGCGTGTACAACATAGAATCAACAACAAATTCTTTTATTTTAAAACCAATATTTGAACTGGATTTTTGGCGCCACTGACTTCATCTTCCCCAATATTCCTGCGAAAATTCCTGCGTTTTCTCTTACGAATTTACCTGCGGGTTCTTTCATGTCTATGACCTGTGAATCTCAAACAACAAGCAAATGGTACAATCTTATCAAATTGATTAGGCCAATGAAATCCTTAAGCTTCATACAATCTATCCACGTTCTTTAAATTCATTTATATTTGGTTTCTTGGGAAACCCTAATCTGGAACCCGAAACCCTAACAATGGCGTTTCATGGTTCAGGTCATGAACCTCTAATCTAATGGTCCAGAAAGCACCCTAAGATCATTACAAACACAAAACAATCATTAGAATCAATTGATAATGCATAAAAGTATGGAATCAAAAAAGACATTGTTCTTGAATAAGAATGATTCGGTTAGGGCATATGATGATGTTTTAGATGATGGAAATGATGCAAATAGCTTCAATGAACATCCAGGAAGGTATTGCAACCTTCAAAACCTCTTGATATGGCCTCCAAACAAAAATCCGAATGTGACTTTTTGTGAGAAAATTTGAAGTTCAAATGTGTTCTTGGAGGCTGGAATTTTTGTCCTTTTTGCATTGGCTTATGTTGTCTATATATAATAGGTCCTAATTAGGTTAAAAAATCAGATCCTCCTTTGGACTTTTGGATCACTTGAGATTGAAGAAAGATATGCTTCAAAATATTGAAAAAACTTGATCTCTTCTTACTATTTTTGGTTGATCTGATCTTATATGATTTCAATCATCTCTAAATGTCCTTTAAGAATTTCTAGAACCAAAATCCTATCAAATATTGAAACTTTTATATTTTATTTTGATTTAAAATGATTTTTAATGTATAAAATCATAATAAATAAAATAAAATGAATAAAAATTTGAATATATGATTTTTAATTCGTGCATGATGTCGTGGTAGTGATTGGGTCATAAAAATGCAAGCCCATTTGGAGAAATTTGGTTCTAAGGTCCCATTTGCTTCATAAACCTCTCAAAAATCTCCCAGCTTTGTAAAGACATAAGTCCCTCAATTTTAAGGCTATGAAAGTGTTCTTGGATATTTTGGAAAGCTTAAAGAGTCCTCTAACAAACCTCTTTGGTGTCATGTACATATCCTTTACCATTCTCAAGTTATGCCCTTTGGAAGATGTTGACTTTTTGTTGACTTTTAAAATGACCTATAATGTCTTAGCTCATACCTTCCAAATGAAGCATTTTTGGGTTTGGCTTGTGAGACACAAAGTTGTAGAGAATTCAATTTCCTTAAAAATGAGCTTTTGATGGAAATTTTTTGATGAAGCATGTGAAAGTTATGGCTGGTCAAAGTTTAGTTGACTTTTCATGTGAAAACCCTAATTTAGAAACTCCTGATTCTTGATGATCTGAAATCTCCTTGATGAACCATGATCAACCCTTGATAAAATGATGAATTTTACTTCATATACTTGATGTTGGCAAAAAATCTTGAAGTTTGACTTTATTTTGACCATAGTTGACCTCAGTTTGACTTTTTGACTACTTTGACTGATTTTAGCCTATCTGATCATCTGACTGAGAAAACCTTTTGGGAAAGTCTTGAAACTTGACATAGGGATTCTTAAAGACATATAGGATGCTATGAAGCTCACTTGAAGCCTTGGAAATTCATTTTTCCTGATGAAATCCAAAACCCTAGTTTAAGAAGCATTGCTTAGGAGGATGCATTGTCTAAGGGAATTGTCAAACTTTCTGACTAATTGTGAACCTTGTGAACTTTGTGAACCTTGTGAACCACTTGGGATACCTTAGTATACAATTTATTGTCTAGGTGAGGGAAAATTTTGGGGTGCAACAGTATGATGCAATGTAAATGCAAGGCATGTGATCAATGACTAGTATATGTCTCGATATGGAATACTGAGCCAAGAACCAAGTGTATGTAACCACATGATCTCTGAATAATAACCCAGGATAAACAACCAAAGACCAAGAATTCTAGGATTATAGAACCAAATCAAAACATGGAACAACACTAATAATAAGGGTATGATGAGGCCAGGGTTCCTGTAAACCTGTAAACACCCTCCCAATCTCACTGGTATGTTTCGGGTCGACATCATGGACTCTCAAAGCCGAATATCAATAATACGTTCACCATCTTCGAGAAATGATTTAATATTACCATCTCAGGGAAACAGTTTAGTTGTATACACTACTTAGGGAGGTCTCAACTGAGTCCGGGAAAAGCAAGGATCTCCCATAAGTCCTCAACTTCAAGCATTGAAATCGAGAAACAATAGTACATTCATCCTGAAGGGTACAATACTATCGTCATACGACCATTTGCTTTAATTGAGTTCCTACGAGAGAACTAGGCCATCCTATGCGAGTTCCTAGTTGGCCCTTGGGTGCGAGTGGGTTTGCCAATAAATATGGTCTTCCACTGTCACCACTAGAGAGGGTTGTTTCCATTAAGGTCCTCAATGATCGGTCCCCAGATGCACATAACTATCAAGGTCCTACCTTGAAGTGGTGGAAATCCCCACACAAAATATTTCTAAGACGGTCGCAGTCTGGGTGTGGAACACATCACCACTTATCATGATGATATATTATGGAAGTACAATGTTTGTTCATGCTAAGTCCTAGGGTGAACTCGAGCCTTACTATTCGGCTCCTCACTCAGTAACCCCCATACCACCAAACAGAAAAACCAATCCAGTCCTGACAATCTAGTATATATGATGCATGAAAAATAAAATACTGAAAGCGATAATAAAGTTGTAAAGTAAAGCTGTAAATAAAACAGTAAACTAAACACACAGCAGCAAACAGATAAACACCAAAAGAAACAGCAATAACAAGCGCTAGGATTGACTCACAGGGAACCAGAGATTCTAGGTTCGATCCCCAGCAAAGTCGCCAGCCAGGAATTTTTATTCTGAAGGAATGGTAATGCTTCACAAACCGGAAAGAAAGGAAAGAACAAGGTATTACGAACCAAAGAGACTGGATTCAAGAGTCAGTTACGAACTGGGAAGGTATTAGCACCCCAAATCGTCTGCCGTACTTGACAAGATCCATGCTTGCTTGAACTGTTTCAAAGGGTGAAAAAAAAGACAACTGCTGCTGAACAAAACTGCTAAATGGAACTGGATAAAAGAAAAGAAATGGGGAAAATGTAGGGAAAATAAAAGAGTGTTTGAATGATCCCTACTCCACTGCCTATGTATCTCATCGGGAAATGAGAATCAGAGTCGATGTAGTTCCCCTAACTAGGGAGGAAATCTTTTTTGTTTTGTTTTTTATGGCTTGAACTACTTATGCCTATGCTCAGGTGTTGCAGGCTCGTCTGGAATGACTGTGTTTACCGTCTTGCAAAGAGACAAGTAGGAGCAATTTCTTTCGTTGAGAGTGAATGAGATGAGAAAAGAATTCCCTAAGGAAAGACGATTATTGTTGGTTTGAATGTTTTTTAGAAGATTTTTCCTTGAGATTTGCACAGGAGAGTGTATCTAAGTCTTACTCAATGGGATGTGTACTTCTTACATCATCCTGAAATGGAATGGATAAGAAGCATACCTAAGTATGGAGGATATCCCTAAACCTAGTCCCAAATATTAAGGCTCAAACACACTAGCCTATTGAAATTTATTAAGTGTTTTAATGGTTTTTTGATTAAGAAGTGTTTTTTAGTTTATGTTTGTGAAGAATCCTCATGTTAAGACTTACTCATCATGATAGGTACCCTACATCTCATCCACATATGCAATGTATGCAAGTAACCCATGGCAAAGTCCATTGGCACATGAGAAGACTCATCCTTTATTAAGTGTTTTGAGTTGTTGTTTTGAGATGAGAAGAGAGAAGCACCAGAAGGATCTCAATGGTAAAAGTATAATGGGGGACTAATAATCCTAAGAGTTATCATGCATGGATGAACCTAGGTTAGTGGGGTTTGAACTTTATCCTAATGAAATGAAAGGAGAGAAAAGAAAAGAAGAAGAAGAGAATAGAAGAGAAGAGAAGAAGAAGAAGAAGAAGAAGAAGAAGAAGAAGAAGAAGAAGCTAGAAGACAACTTACTTCTCAAGAGAAGTTAAGTTCCTTCTAAGATGGGAAGTGATAAAGTTATACAGTCAAAGGACTAGGTACTAAGACAAACACAACTTGAAAGCATTAAAAAGAAAAGAAGAAGTTAGAATATGGAATCTTTCCACACTCCCATTGCTTACCATTAGCCCCTGCATGGTTAGTACAAGTAATAAAACAAATAAACAACACATATTATAGCGTTCCAGCACTTGTATAAACATTAAACAAGCAAACACAACCAACCTTTAACAACTCACATTCAGCACCAAAACAACTATTAAGAATCAGAACAGAACACAAACAACATACTTTTTACAACACTTATGCACCATGTGAGCAATGAAAAGCGAGACAGATTTGAATGCAAACATGAAAACATTACAATGGCGATTCAACATTCCATGTACTGTGCCCGAGATGCATATCAAGAATGCATCATATCACATACTAATGAGCATGGATGGATCAATCAAACAACATGAATATGCATCAAACAACTTCAAATGCATCACGTAATCAAGAAATGAACATGCAAGGTTAAATGCACTTATGAGCAAACATCCAATCAAGAGCATATGTTAATGCAAACATCTCAACACATGGTAATCGCATGGCAATAATTTAGCAAGAATGCAATCCAACAACATGGAATCATGTATCACCTTTGATCAAATATTCACATTTATGCAACTTCCAATTTAGGTGTGAGTATGAAAACATGAAGTACCAAGCATATACAATGCACATCAGTAGATTAAACAATTATTAGCATGCTAAAAAAGTCTATGAAAACTCATATTCAATCATGTTCAAAGCTTCATGGATGCAAAACATCAATTAAGTCAAATATCGGGATTGCATGAACTCGCGCGTCGAAAGAATGCAATCATACATCAACAATCATGCAAACAACTCTAAACAATCATCTAAAATGATAACACAATGATCCATGATGAATAAAGAAGGTATGATATGCAAACAACCCTGCAAAAGCACAAAAAACTCAAACTGCATAAGTGTTAAATGGTTAACCAAATGGTTAATCGGTTAACCATCCCAGAACCTGCATAATTTGTAAGAAATAACATGTGTTAACCGGTTAGCCAAAGTATTAACCGATTAACAGTGAACAATCAACAATAAAAACCTGCAGAAAAAACACTTCCAGCAAAAACGTATTTCCATAATCTCCAGAGGTTCCAGCAATCGAATATTCTCGAAAATTACATCAAATTCAACACAAATCAAGCATACATTGGATCCACAAACATCAACACATAATCTAATTCACAAATTGATCAATCAGCACACTCACATTATGGATCTACATCATGAACATACAAATAAGCTAAAAACAGAAGTAAATCTGAAAGTAACCAACCTACAAAGCTGAGATTTGCTTTGGTGAGTGTTGATCAAGGTGAAACTGGTGAATTAAGAGGAGAACTTCAAGGATCCAATGCTCTACTTCACACAAAATGCAAAATAAATGCAAGTTGATGAACTTGATGCAAAAGCTTAATCCAAAAGCACTTCCAAACACAAATTCATATCCAAACCAGTAGAAAAAACCAGCAATGGATCTGTAGAAAACCAGTGGATGAAAGCTTAGTTTCAAGATCAAGAAACTTCAATGTGAAATTTGATGATCTTTTGAAGGAATATGGAACTTTGAGTGTGAGGGTTTGAAGAGTATTGAGAGAAAAGTGTGAGAGAGATCTGAAAATTCAGAGAGAAATAAGAATTATGGGAGAAAGTGTGTGTGTGAGGTTTGGAGAGAAATGACATAAATACCACTTAGGTCTAGGGCCCAAAATATGGTTTGGAGTTTTCTTAGAAAGGTGATTAGGACTTAGCTTTGGGATTAGCCTTGGTAATCATTCTAGATCCTTCTCCATAATTCCAATTTAATTGAAATGAAATAAATCAAAAAATGGAAAAATGAACCAAGACCAAGCATGCTGAAGTTCTGTAGAAAATTCAAATTCTGCATGTGTTAACCGATTAACGGATGTGTTAACCGGTTAACACAGTTCAATTTTGAAATTTTCCCTCCTTTTGGTGGGAAACCTCCAGAATGCATATGTGTCGTCCGTTCTGAGCTTGTTTTGACTTTGAAACTTGATGAGAGATTATACTGCCCAGATACATCTGATCACATGCCTTATGCTTGATGATAAATGCTTTTTTTATTTTTATTTTTTATATTTTTTTTTAATGCAAATGCAAATGTATGCTGAATGCCATGAAAATGATAGGGAAATTTTTGGGGTGTTACAGTTATGAGCATCTGATTAGAAATCATCGAGTTTTCGCGGAATACGCTATAACATCGATTTCACACCGGATACATAGACTGATTAAGGGACTTTTAAGGTTTCACCTGGTCGGGATTGGACTCCCTACAAGCTATCTCAATTATGCCTTACCTATCTTAGAGTGCACTCGAGCTCACCCAGATGCAAATTAATCGCATTCCCATTTTAAGAGACCACCCCAAAGGATATCAATTGAACATATATTTTGCAGAAACATAAACATAAAGAAGTATAAAAACAATTTATAAAAGCAATATATATACATGTTTCTAAACTTAAGGTTTTTCTATATAAAAGCATTAGATTCCCACAGACGGCGCCATTTTCCTGTAGCTCGATTTTCGTGGTCTTTAATCACTATCGCATTTTCGCTACTTTCTGATTTCTTTATTTTTATCGGTGAAGGTGGTTATGGAAGCGAAAATATATCTTAAACTCACCCCTATTTTCATACTATTTATTGACAGATGCCCACATGGTTTTGGATTCTTTCTAGATTATTTATTCCTTAAGTATAGGGCATATTTGTTCTTTTTGATATTGGTGGGGTCTCTCTGATTTGGGTATGGGAATGAAGCGAGTGTTGGTAAGATAGGATGATGTTGATGTTTTTGGGGTTTGGATATTTCTAATTTTTTTGATAGGTCTAAGAACCTATTGTTGTTTTTTGTTTGGTGTGCTTACAAAGATTTTACGACCTTTTGCCTACATACCCCCAAAAAGAGAATTGAGGGATCGAGCATCGTAGTTCCTCCTAAAAGGCTAGAGCTAGGAGGAAAGGTTGATTTGTATCATGGTTAAATCAAAAGATGATGATGCTCAAAGTTTATATTTGTGTCTTGTTCAAAGTCAAGATTGAAGCTGAAAGTTTGTTTGTGTCCTGATCAAAGCCTAGGATTAAAGCTGAAATGGTTTGTTGTAACTGATAGGGGTGCTTGAATTGCATAGATCAAGGCATAATCTGAATCTGGTATCTTGATTTGCATAGCTCAATAAAGGATGAATGGATACCCTGATTTACATAGCTCAAGGAGGACTGAATGGTTGACCTGAATTGCATAGCTCAAGAAAGCTGAATTGGGTGGAAAAGATGACTGGTGAAAAGTGATCTTAGTTATAGTCCAAGTGTATGACTGAAAGATTAGCTTAGTTAAAGTCCAAGACTATGAATGTATTATTGGATTATGTAACACCCTTCTAAACCCCATGGAAAATATATACATAAACAAAGTAATTTATCATGCATCTCAATTAAGGGTGTCACACATGATTCAAAACATCATACAACACTTGTCATGCTCAATAACACTTAAAATAAAATCATATTTTTCAAATATATTTTTCACATTAGTATGTAGCAGCAGAATCACTTTCATTAAGAATCTCATAACATTCAAGTCTCAAATAAACTTCATTCATTAAATCAACTAAGGCATAAAAGCCACTTCACCATAAAATTCAAATCAAAGTAATAAAATAAATAGAGTACACAATTTTATCTCTCAAACATGAATCAAACGTTTCCCCAGTGTTACATGACCAGAGCACGACTCAAAACCCAAAATAAATAAGCAACTAAGACAACTACTCCAACGACGACCTTGTGCTAGAAATAACTCTACTCCTCGATACCTGAGCGATGTCCTATAAAACATCATTTCAACAGAAGGGTGAGAATTCATATAATTATCGAAATCATAAGATAATATATAATTTAGGCATACAAGTATAATCACAATAATTCTCACGCTTCAAAAGTTTCATCAGCATAATATCACTCAAGTAGTCATACTATTCACAAGTATATACTCACAATCCACAACTTCACAAATTCAACAATTCACATAATACGCATAATCTCATATTGTAACCATAAACACAATGAGTCTTGATGCAAGACTCAAATGCAATTCATGCATGTGGTACCAATCACTTGTTATCATTTTTCGATTTTTACATTTAAACCAGGTATGTTCCCTAGACAGATAACATACAAAAAAAACTCATTCCCTAAGCTTTCAAACTTGTTCCCTAGGTTTGAGACAAGTCACTAGCTCCCACGAAACTAGCAAGCATTGCCTCTTGACACAAATGATGCATGTGCAATTTCAACAATCATATGCAATTAAGACCATTCCCTAATCTTAATATCCATGCATATCTTCAATAATTCATCACATTTGAATTATCACACAATTGTATATACAACACATTTTCAAAACACAATATTCATTACTCCAAATATTGCCACCACACTTAGCAAATAACACCCAAGGTACAACACAATCCAACCTCAATTTACAAAATATACATTACCGATTATATATATATAATAATCAATCCATCATTAATTATTAAATTCAATATTTAAATTAGGACTAAAATATTCAAAATTAAATATATAAAAAATTAGTAATATTATTTATTTTAAATAAAATATTTAATTAAACTAAAAATAATACTAACAGTAACATGTTATTATAGAATTAACATGCTTTCTTTTGTTTTCAAGATAAAAGCGCGTCACTACTGTACATGTTTTATGAAAGGATCACATTCCACGTTTCGCTACAATGGCCATTTAATGAGATGTATCATGTTTTTGTACTCCAGGAATTATATATATATATATATATATCACACGAATAAAGAAAAGTCTGTTAAGAGTCCCACATCGGATAATATATGGCCTGAACTTGTGTATATAAGTGAAAGACAATCATCACTCTACCAACTGGTTTTATAGGATTGAGTTAGGCCCAATCACACTTTCTTAACATGATGTCCAATCCAAGTGTATTTGGTTTACTTGTATCTTTCCATCTATTTTCATGCTTTCAAAAATTTCTAAAGGAAATGTTAACACTCATATGTAAGATCTTGAAACTAGTAAACACATAGCATTTTTATCATTATGAGTAAAAACGTTTCAACTAAAAAGAAAACAAAGAAAGAAACCAAAGTAGACATCAAATGAAATACAAGGATTCGAATATATCATCATTATGGAGATTCAATAGGCTGTCATGAATTATTATTGTTCCAGGAGATAGAAGTTTAACAGGTTCTGTTTCTAGGAGTTTACACGACAGTAACATTTGTATACTACTTGTTCTCAATATCACAAATTTATACCAATTCCAACACAATTAATAATCACTTATCAAGTATTATCATTAAAACCTAACAATCTTAATATTATAAAATTTTAGGGGTTTTATCCTAAACATATTTCTACTCACTATACACTATCAAATAATCTTAATAATTTTATGAAAACTCACCCTTACCTTGATTTGTTGATGAATTTGTTCTTTGTTCTTGAGCTCCTCTTATCTTCTACTCTTTCTCTCCTTAGCCTCTTTTCCTCTTTCTATCTTCTAATCCTATTTTATCTCTTTCTCCTATTTTATCAATCTCACAATTTTCTCATAACTCTAATGTGCTTTATTCAATACACTCTCACACTCCCAAACTAGACCAAATTAATAATTTCTATCAATTCTATTTTATTCCACCAATTAAAATAAATCTAATAAATTAAATAATTCAATTAAGTCAAATACTTCAATTAAATTAATTAATTCGAATAACTAAATTAAATCACATAATTCAATTAATTCAAATAAATTAAATAATTCAGTTATATCCAATAATTCAATTAAATCAATTATATACAAAATCATACCATTAATCAATTAATATAAATAAATAAATAATTGCTACAAATCGGGATGTTACAGATTAACTTAGTTAAAGTCCAATACTATTACTGTAATTGATTAGTTTAGTTAAAGTCAAATACTATGATTGTAACTGATTAGCTTAGTTAAAGTCCAAGACTATGACTATAATATTGTTAGCTTAGTTAAAGTCCAAGACTATGACAGTAATTGAATCATCTTAGTTAAAGTCCAAGACTATGAATGTAATGATTTATTGACTTTAAAGTGTTTGACCTTTGTGCCTTAATTGAAGCCCAAGGTTGAAGCTAAAAGAGACTCAGTAGAGAGAATTTGTCATCTCTAAAGAGGGAAAGGTTTAATTTTTATATGTGCCTTAATTGAAGCCCAAGGTTGAAGCTAAACAAGGAAAAATGACTCTGTGGGAAAGTTTTATCCTTGTCCTGATTTGGAAGCCCAGATGTGAGGCTTATTTGTGAGAAACTGAGTTTTGGTTTATATGTATCTTATATGAAGCCTAAGATGAGAGGCTTAAAATTTGAGGAAGACTGACTCTGTATGAAGAGTGTTTTGTCTATTGTTTGATAAATTTTTTTGAGGCCATCCGACATTCTTTTGTCTGGGGAGCTTCAATTGTACAAAGCCCAAGAGGAGGCTATCTTGGTCATACATCAGGGAGAGGGAGACTACTGTATGTGTTTGATTATCTAAGGATCTATTCCTATGCTTTCAGGAAGTCTTTGAGGGTCCTTGTGTTTAAGCCCAAGAGTGGGCTATGTTACATTTAAGAGGCCCATGGGTCCTTGAACAAAGCCAAGAGGAGGCTGGGGATGGTTTACAGAAAATCACTTCACTGGGAAACTTCTTATCTCTGTAAACCCCTAGTAATTTGTAAAGAAAAAAATCCTAAGTGTTTTGAATGGTGTATTTGTTTGGATGAAGATAACCTAACTACTTAGAGATTCTAGTAGATGCAAATATATATATATATATATATATATATATATATATATATATATATATATATATATATATATATATATATATATATATATATATATATATATATATATATATATATATATATATATATATATATATGAAATGCATGCAGACAAATAAAATTTGTTAGTGAATGTGTTTGAACATTTTTTATTATCTCTTTGCTATGGTTTGAGTATTCTTAAATGTTTTTTTAAGAATGATGTTGGGAGTTACACTGGGAAGCAGAGGCCCAAAATCCGGAGGGAGAAAGATTACATATATATTTTATATTGTATCCTCTTTGATGATTAAGAAATGTTTTATTATCTTTTCTTTAATATGTGATAAAGAAAGATAGTTTTAAATAGTAAAAGCCTAATCTAACAAGCAAACATCAGTTTAAGAAAACATCGAGAAGTTAGAGGAAGAAGAGATGACTCAAAAGCCAACAATATGGCTTATACAAAAGGATGCTTATGTAATTTATATTTGTATTTTATTATCTTGTGATTTCATACACAAGGTAGGGATTTTAAGGGAAAGCTATCTACCGCCTAGAAAGTAACTCCACCTGATTGTGAAGATCAATCAACTGCAGGTGTATTAGATCTTTAATTTGAGAAGATAAGAAGAGAAAGGTAAATCTCGGAAACTGTTTAAGAAAACAATTGGGGGGATATCAGGACTTATACGGAAGCCTGGCGGAGTCTTAAAACAGACCGGAGAAAGTTTAAAACAGAATAAATGGGTCATAAACACAAAGGATTCCCCATGATACATTTTCACAATTCATTTTGATTAAAAGAATGTTATGTGTAAAGAAATTCATAGAAAGATATTCAAAGATGAAAATTCAATGCGGTGAAAAAGGCGATCACAACAGGTTTTTGAAAATGGATCAGATGAACCCTAATTGCTCATTTTTCAAAAAGGGATGGGTCTTACACTCTAATAGAGGCCCATTAGTGTTTTTGATTTCAAAGTTAGGGGGTGATTAAATCAAAATCCTAATTTTGTATTCTGAAGTATTTATTTTGAAATTAAACTTAAAGATTAAAAAAAAATATCAAACATATATGAAAAACAAGTTTAAATCTTGGATTAATGTTTGAAAATTTGTGTTTTATCCCTCCATAATTTCTCTTAACCACTCATATCATGTCATTAACCCACTTTTATCCCTTAATTCTCTCTCTCTCTCTCATCACTACTTTACAATTCGTTCACCTTCTTTTCCACACAAAACCTAAAACCTTCATTATCATCTCCATCAAAAGCTTCATTTTCCCACTCACCACTCACTAAAACACCTAACCACCTTCACAAAAGTGTCGCCCCTCGTCACCCTTTACCTTTTCACGGTAAATTTTTTACGCTAATTTTCGTTTTTGAGTTTCTATGATTTTTTAGGTTGCACATTATTCCCCCAAAGCATGGAGACATAGGAGAACAACTGGAAGCTGAGCCATCACGCACAAGGAAGCAAACCATTTGACATCAAAATGCTCACTGAATCATCTTTTATAATGATGAGCATGAGAAGAGGTATTTTATGCATGTGAAAAGAAAAATCACTCCGACGAGGTATTTGTGCTCTGAAACCTTATCTCAATTAGGATTTTCTATAGAGGTAGATAGAATGTTCAATACCATAGGGATCCTGAAATTTATATAGTATGAGGCGCCAACATACGAGCACATTACACTTGAGTTTCTGAGCACCATTGAATTTAAACTTAAAAAGAAGTGGGCAAGTGCTGCTAATTATTTTTCTGGCACTATGAGTTCCAGGTTATATGATAATGACCACAGACTGACAGTGGAAGACATAGGGAGTATTCTGAACCTCCCAATTGATGGCCATGGATTCATTTTGGAGGATTTTGATGTGCGTTCTTTCTGACCACCAATCACCGACCACTCTGACTATGTGATGAAGGCAAGCAAGGCTTTGGGGATTCAAAATCCTTGTGTTTTGATATGCACAAAAATGTCTAGCCTACACATTGTTTGGCCGTAGCGACACCACTGGGGTAGCTACCAAGAAAAACTTATATTTTTTATACGCCACGACAAATAGGATTTCGGTGAGTGTCGGTGCCTTTGCAGCAGATTATCTCGGGAGAGTTGGCTGAGCCATTTCAGGTGGTATTTCTGTTTTGGGTATGATTACCCAGATTGTCGAGCCCTTGGGATATGACCTCGATGCACACGATGAGACGCCGGTCTCAGGTAAGAATCTTCTGGACATGAATGCTCTAGTTCAGCAAGGTATGATTGCTTTTGTTGATGTCTATTATTCTATAATTTTCTTTGGTCAATTCCTCACGACTCTTCCTAACCCCCCATAGAATAGGGATTGATGACACTGAGAACTGGTGTTATGGAGATGTCGTCCTCAATATGGTGGACGAGCATGATGATGAAAATTTAGATGCATGTAATCAAGAACAAGAAGGTTTCCAGACTGAGCCTGAACCACATCAAACTGTCCCCCTCACGCAGGAACATTGAGCACGGGTACAGGGTCATTCTCTATGACATCAGACCAATGTTCTTGGTTACAAACCAAGATTGGTGAGATCCGGGGGGAGTCGTCACATCAGGAATGTGAGCAGTCCCGATAGGGAGATATTATTAATGAGATACACACATGGATGCAGCAGATGAGGCTGCACTTTCCTCCTCCTCAGTGAGGCTGTATGAGTCGCCTCTCAGTTTTGTCATGAAACAATGAGTTCATTTTTTGGTTTAAGTGTTGGGGGTTATTTTATTTGCTTTTCATTGTTTGTTTATTTTTCATTGTTTTGTTTTCAGTCGTTTTGTTTTGATTTGGTGTGTTATATGTTTATGTGTCTTGCATATTTGTGGTGATTGAGTCGGGTGAATTGGATGAATTATGTTGAGTGGATGAGACTACACAATCCTAAACTTGTGCTCAAGGAAGTCCCCGAAGGTTGATATTGTTGAAATAAAGATTGGATGTGATTTGCGACACTGGACCGAGAATGAAGTACTTTGCACCCGAGGCGAAAGGAAACTACATCACACCGAAGGCACCTTGGAAATTTTAGTTTGCCAAACATGGTGAGGATCCGAAAAATCCATACACTACTGCATCCTGAGAGTTGTCGGGTATGTATCTGTCTCTTATAGTTTGCACATCTGTCTATTGGAATTTCACTACACACTTACACACAATGAGGTGATTGTTTTGTTTTAGCCCTGAGCCTTTGCAGCCTACCCTTGTATGTTATCCTTTGTTATCCCCTTCGATCCATATTTCCTTTTGTTTGTATTAACCTCTTAATGTAGCAATAAGTCCAAACACTTCCTTACCATGCTCAGATTGGCGATAGAAATTTCTAATATATGTAAAAACTCTATGTTTGGGGTTGAGACACTAGCAATAAAAGTGAGTGAGTGCATTCGGAAAAAAAAAAGGTAAAACAAAAGTAAAAATAACAAAGGCAATAAAAAATTCTTGAAAAAAAGAAGAAAAAAAAGAAAGAAAAGATATGAGAATGCACTCATCCAAGAGAAGATCCAATTGAAGGAAAACAATATTTTTTTTAAAAATACCCTCCAAGATACACTTTAGGGGAGAAACTGGAAAATATTGAACAAAGTGGTGTCCAACCCTTTGAGTATAAAAATCACTAATACACAGTGATGAGAGGAATAACACTGAATATGAGCCAAAACCCCTTTGTTTCCCCTTATGTTTATTTGTCTCACCATGTCCCTTAGCCCCGTCCAACATGTGTGTTATTATAATAGATGTTGTGCAAGCTTATGAGATGACAATGCATGCCTTGATCAAGAGAGTATAAACACTTTAACCCGAGCGATTTGGTGAGAGTGCGAAAAATAGACAGAGGAAGAGGTGATGAATTGTGGAAGTGTGGTTAATTTCCATAAGTCGGGTAAGAAGGAAAGGTTTGAGAAAAAGTGAAGCAGTCGCAAAAAATCTCAGCAGTACTGTGGTTGGTTAGAATAATTCAGGGGTGACCTAATTGTTGTCTTAAGCATTCATTGAGGACAAGCAATGAGATAAGTTTGAGGTTATGATCGATCACCATTTTCACTTGTTCTCCGTCCATCATCCGACACGAAACCGCACAATCGGTAACATACTATTGAGTTTTGTTAATGTTTTCTTGAATTAATTATGTTTTTAGCATTTCCCTTTTGTGTATTGTTCACTTGAAACATTTTATGTTATTTAGTTGTTTTTACGCGTTTTGGTAGTGTTTCTTTGTTTCTCTGGTACAGTTGAAAACCCAAGGATCTGATGTTGCGAGACGTGAAGTACCGAAGTGTAGAATTGAAGTTTTTGAAAATATAGTGGTCATGACACGGCCACTTGTGTCACCTGACACAGGCCGTATCAGGAGAAGGACAAGATTACAAGAGGATATCCAAAACAGTGGTCTGACACGGGTGCCCGCGTCACCTGACACGGGTGCCCGCGTCACCTGACACGACCCGTGTCAGGAGGTCTAGGAGTGGTACTCAGAAAATTATTTGGAGCAGTGGAACAAAGTGCCAACACGGGTGCCCATGTCTCATGACACGACCCGTGTTGGCCTGCGCGCATATTTTTGTTGATTTTTATGATTTTGTACTTTTTAAGTTAAAAAGGATAGTTTGAGAATTTCCAAGGGTAGGAGGAACAATTCTATGTATTTGAGAAGTATTCTGAGGGAGAAAGAATAGGGGGTGTCCCTGAATTTTTATGTACTGAACCTCTACTGAATTATGTTATGAGATTATGCCTTCTTACTTTAATATTTTATTATGCAATGTTCATCATGCGTTTTCGATCAGAGCAATTGAAATTGATCTATGGTTAGGGTTTAGGTTAGATAAACCAACCTAACGCTTTTGCATAATAATATTATGGTAGATATTACCTAGGAATGGGGGTACCCCGTAATAAGCATTACAATTGTGTTAAAACTATTGCTTGATGTTCTTCCTAGACTTCTAAGGAATTAGGGTCAAGAAAGAATACCAAAGGTTTTTCTTTTAAGGAATTAAGGCGAAATATTCTTGAAATAAGGTAAGATTAAGGTTTGAGGCATGCCTCTTTGAGTAATCAAATCAAGGTTTATATAAAGTAATTCATACACCTTCTCTAGCATGTATCAGTGTTAAAAAGAAGATTTTATTTTGTAGCCTTTTATTACAACTTTATTATAATTTTGCAACCAAAATTCCAAACCCTTATCGTTTTTGTTCATTTGAATTATTATTAGAACTTATATTTCCTACGCAGTTCTCGAGATCGATTCCAGGAATAACCCTTATTATTACTACATCGTTAAAATAATACACTTGCTATTTTTATGATCATAGGTATGTTGTTGTTTACCTAACACAAGGGATATTCAAGTCATTATTAGGTTGTCATTTCTTTACGTATCTTTGTAAGATCGTGCGTTCCTACATTTTCACTCCAGTAGTTTGTACTCAGCTCACTATGAGTTAAACTCATATTTGATGAGCATAATGAAGTTAATACGAAGTTGTTTTTATATTGAAATGATGTGTTATCAAGTTTCTTATTTTGTTATGTGTTTTTATACCATACACTTGATTCTAGGAATGATCAACTTAGGAAAAGGTACAAGCTTGTTATTGAGAGAGTCCAACAACAAGTGGATTTCATAACAAAAGTGATTAGTAAAGTTGGATAGATATATTCACTTAATTTAGCTTACTTAGAGATAAGAAGCTTATACCATAAAGAATTTCAGAATTAAAACCACACATTTTAGGTTTATAAGTGAGGTTTAAATATTTGTTCCCTTGCCCTAGTTATGTGAGTTTTGATGTAGTATAGATACACAAATAGATCACGTTCTTACCTTTTGAGGCACGACAATTCACATCATGAACACATTTCAACAACAACATATTAATGGAGTTTAACTCATCAATAACTCTCTCTCTCTCTCTCTCTGATATTGTAATCTCTTTTATTTGCATTTTCATTATTGTGTGAGAACTCTTGCTGCTTATCACTATTATTGTTTTGTTACCTTGCTCATACACTATTTTAAACAAAGAATTAATACTTATAGTTCAAAATCTAAACTTTTCACTTCCTCGTGGGAAAGATATTCTACTTTATCACTTGCTACATTCAAAAGCATGTATACTTGCATGTGACACCCTTTGCTTTCAATCTTTTAAAATAAGTAAAGACGTAAATAAGCAACAAGTTCTTGGCGCTGTTTCCAGGGAAGTATAAAAAATTATTACTTTGAACTACTGTATTTTGATTTTTTTTTAAATTGTGTTTGAGCCATTAATGTTTTCTATGATTAGGTTTTACGACATGCTTAAGCTATTGCATGCACATGTCGTCACAACCAGTTTACGGTGGTTATATTGAACCTGAAATAACTCTAAATGCACAAATAAGATTCTTGTATTCTCAACAAATATCTGGAGATCCTTCCACATCAGTTGTGGCTGAGCCAGAGGGAGTAGTGCATGAAGAATACATAGACAAAGAACTTTTGTCATCATCATTAGAAGAGTCTTTGCACGATGCAGACATGGCTGAGCAAGACATCATTGCCATTACCAATGACAGGGCGCATAACATCAAGGATTATGTTGTCTTTGATCCTAATGTAATGAGCATTGGTATTGTTAGACCAACAATCACTGCACCATAGTTTAAATTTAAGCCTATGATGTTACAAATGTTGCAAGCTACTAGTCAATACCCAGTCTCTCCTCATGAATACCAACACTTGAACTTAAAATAATTTCTGGATGTTGCTGATAATTTCAAGATTCCTGGCATGACTGATGATGCCTTCAGGTTGAGGTTGTTTCCATATTCTCTAAGGGATATAGCCAAGAGTTGGCTGAATTCCTTGGAGCCTAATTCCATGGCTACATGGAATACTTTGGCAGAAAAGTTTCTGGCCAAATATTTTCCTCCTTCAAAGAATTATAAGATGAGAAACGATATAACTTAATTTAGGCAATGAGGTGATAGATTATTATTTGATGCATGTGGAAGATTTAAGGAGTTGTTGAGACAATGTCCTCACCATTGGATTCCCATCTGTATTCAACTTGATACTTTCTATAATGGATTAATTCCATCTACAAGGAACATGCTAGATGAATCCAGTGGTGGAGCCCTTTTGTCCAAATCCTATGAAGAAGGCTACAAGTTGATTGTAAGTATTACTGCCAACACCTATGAATGGTCTGTCACTAGGGCTACTACAAGTTCAACTCAAAATAAGCCTGTTGGAGTTCATGAAGTCACTGAGACATCAACATTTGCTGGTTAGGTGGCTCAAATCCACCAGATGATGAAAAATATGATGAATCCTGAAGTGACCAAGCCTGAACCAATTAAGGTGGTTACTGACACATCCGAGGTTTCCTGTGTTTATTGTGGAGGACCCCATATGTTTGAAGAAAGCTATGCAAATCCTATTTCTATCAACTATGTTAGAAACAACAACAACAACAACAACATATACAACAATCCTTACTGCAACACTTACAACCCAGGATGGCGCAACCATCTTAACTTCTCTTGGAGTAATAATCAAAACCAACCGAAGCCTCAAACAAAAACAACAGCACAAGTTCCACCTGGTTTCTCCAATCCTAACTATGATGGGGGAAACCAAGGGAATAACCAGCTGGAGAATGCTTTGAAGTCCTTTATTCAGGAAACAAAGAATCAATTTTAAGAATAAGGAGTAAGTATCAAGAACTTGGAAAACCAAGTAGGGAAAATTTCCATTTCCCTAAGTTCAAGGAACACGGGAACTCTCCCTAGTTCTACTAAAACTCCAAATACACCATATGGAGTGAAGAATGTGGAAACATGTCAACTTATCGAGCTGAGAAATGGTAAATAAATTGAAGAGATTGTTTCAATGAACAAAGATGCGAGCGTTGATCTGCCTGCGAAAGACAATTCTTGGACCAGACAACTAGGTGAAGAGCCATCTTCATCTGGGCACTAGAAGAAAAGGGGAGGTTGCAACTGATACATATTTAATTTATCAACAAACTCAAGATTCCATGGCTGAATCCTTTAAGAAGCCAAAGTTTGTTCAAGAAAGGCCACCACCGCCTTTGATAAAGACTTAAGAAGGCCAAGGAAGAGCAACAATTTTCAAAATTCATGGAGATCTTGAAGTAGATTCACATTAACATACCATTGATTGAAGCCATTCAAAAAATTTAAAATTACTCAAAATTCATGAAAGATGCACTCACTAAGAGGAAGAGAGTGGAAACATTTACCACAGTTTTACTCACTCAATAGTGTAGTCAACTGGTTCAAGGAGAACTCCCACCAAAGTTGAAACATCCTGGAAGCTTCACTATTCCATGAATTATTGGAGATACCTTATATGGAAAGGAATTGTGTGAGTTATGGGCCAACACCAAAGTTTGTTCAAGAAAGGCCACCACCACATTTTCAACAAAGACTTAAGAAGGCCAAGGAAGAGCAACAATTTTCAAAATTCATGGAGATCTTGAAGCAGCTTCACATCAACATACCATTGATTGAAGTCATTCAAAAATTGTCAATTTACTTGAAATTCATGAAAGATGTGATCACTAAGAGGAAGATAGTGGGAGAATTTTCCATGGTTGCACTCACTCAAGAGTGTAGTCAATTAGTTCAAGGAAAACTCCTACCAAAGTTGAAACATCCGTGAAGCTTCACTATTCGATGCACTATTGGAGATATATTATGTGGAAAGGAACTGTGTGATTTAGGGGCCAAAATTAATATGATGCCCTTATCTATCTTCAAGAAGCTAAGGATAAGCATTGTCTGGCCTACAACCATAACCTTGTAGAGCTGACTGATAGAAGTCTTTTCCATCCTCAAGGAAAGATAAAAGATGTTTTAGTTAGGGTTGATAATTTCGTCTTCCCTGCAAATTTCATTATGATGGATTTTGATGCTAATGAGGAGACACCTATATTGTTAGGAAGACCATTACTAGCAATTGGAATAACCTTAATTGATGTAGAAAGAGGAGAGCTCACCATGAGGGTTAATGGACAACAAGTAGTGTTTAATATCTTCAATGCTTTGCAATATCCTGAAGAGGATGTAGCTGACAATTCTATGATATCTAGTTGGGAAGGTATAGTCCACAAAAGCCTTCTAAAAACTAGTGATGTGTTGGAATGAGAGCTTAGGAAATTAGAAGAAAAAGGATTGCAAGAAGGGATCATTTACGGTCCAATAAAGAAACATGAAGAATCCGTGGAAGCCATCGAATCAACAACTATTGCCCATAAGCAGCAACTATCTTCCATAAAAGAACCTCCTGAATTGGAACTGAAGCAACTTCCTGAGCATTTGCAATATGCTTATGTAGAGGCAGGCCTAAAGTTTCCAGTCATCATTACTATAGATTTTAAAGAAGATAAAAAAGAGAAGCTAATGTCACTTTTGAAAAGACATAAAATGCAATTTCTTGGCAGATCTCTGACATTAAAGGGATCAGTCTAATAGTTTGCATGCATAGAATTTTGTTGGAAGAAAATTCAAAGAATAACATTGAAAGTCAAAGAAGATTAAACCAAATTATGAAAGAAGTCATTAAGAAGGAGATTATCAAGTGGTTGGATGTTGGAATTATCTTCCTTATTTGTGATAGTGTGTGGGAGAGTCCCATTCAATGTGTTCCTAAGAAGGGAGGCATGACAATGATTGTCAATGAGAAGAATGAGTTCATCCCCACAAGAACTGTTTATGGTTAGAGGATTTGCATGGTTTATAGGAAGCTGAACGAGGCAATAAGGAAGGATCACTTTCCCTCTACCTTTTATTGATCAAATGCTGGATAGATTTGCTGGAAAAGAGTATTATTGTATCTTAGATGGATACTTGGGTTATAACCAAATTGCAATAGCCCCTGAAGATCAAGAAAATACAACATTCACATGTCCTTATGTCACCTTTTCCTTTAGAAGGATGCAATTTGGATTGTGTAATGCTCCAGCCACTTTCCAATGTTGCACGATGGCTATATTTTCTAACATCATTGAAAATTCCATGAAAGTATTCATGGATGACTTCTCTGATTTTTTATAATCATTCATGAATTGCTTGGAAAATTTGGATTTGGTGCTATCTAGATGCGAAGAGAACAATCTAGTACTAAATTGGGAGAAGTGCCATTTTACGGTAAAGGAAGGGATTGTTATTGGCCATAAAATCTCAAAGGAAGGTTTAGAGGTAGATCAAGAAAAAGTATAAGTAATAGAAAAGCTACCACCACCACTAAACATCAAAGGAATATGAAGTTTTCTAGGGTATGCTGGCTTTTATAGGAGGTTCATCAAAGATTTTTCAAAAATTACCAAACCTTTGTGCCAGGTGCTGCAGCATGATGTGCCATTTATCTCCAGTAAGGAGTGTTTATAATCTTTTAATTTGTTGAATATGGCCCTCATTTCTACACCTATTGTGAAGACTCCTGATTGGTCTCAACCCTTTAAATTGACGTGTGATACAAGTGACTTTGCTATTGGAATTGTGTTGGATCAAAGGTATAATAAGGGTTTTCACACCATTTATTATTCTACCAAGACCTTAATTGAAGCGCAAATCAACTACACTACAATTGAGAAAGAGTTGTTGGTTGTTGTGTTTGCTTTTGACAAGTTCAAACCTTACCTGGTCAAAACAAAATTCATAGTGTACACAGATCATGCATCTATCAAGTACTTGATTACAAAAAAGGATGCTAAACCAAGGCTCATAAGATGGATCCTCTTGTTGCAAGAGTTTGATCTGGAAATCAGAGACAAGAAAGGAGTGGAGAATTTTGTTGTTGATCAACTATAAAGGTTACCAGAAGAAGTTCAACCAAACAATAATGGATATATTCAAGAATCTTTTCCGGAAGAAAAGCTACGACTGATAACTACTGGCATGGCCCCATGGTACACTGTGATGCACCTTTCCTTTACAAAAAATGTGCAGACCAACTTTTGAGAAGATGTGTGGACTATCCAGAGGCACAACAAATCTTGTCTGCCTACCAAGAAGCTCCCTATGGAAGACATTTTGGAGGAGTCAGAACTGTAGCAAAAGTGCTACAATCAGGTTATTTATGGCCCTCTCTTTTTAAAGATGCTCATGAATTATTCAATAGTTGTGATGAATTTCAGAGGGTGGGAAATGTTTCCATGAGACAAGAGATGCCACTCACTAACATTCTTGAAATTGAAAGTTTTGATGTGTGGGGAATTGACTTCATGGGACCTTTTCTCTTATCCTTTGGTAATCTTTACATCCTTGTAGATTTGGACTATGTTTCCAAATGGTTAGAGGAAGTATCAACACTCACTAATGATGCTAAGGTTGTGACCAAGTTTTTACTTAAAAACATCCTAGCAAGACATGGCATGCCTTGAGCAATCATAAGTTATGGTGGATCTCATTTTTGCAACAAATATTTTGAAAACTTAATGGAAAAATATGGGATCAAGCACAAGGTTGCGACAACCTATCACCCACAAACAAGTGGGAATGATGAGTTATCCAACAAAGAAAGCAAGAGAGTCTTAAAAAAAGTGGTTAACCCCACAAGAAAAGTTTGTTCCAAAAATTTGGATTATGCTCTTTGGGCATATAACACTGCCTACAAGACTCCTTTAGACATGTCTCCATTTAACTTGTCTATGGGAAGGCTTGTCATCTACCCATTGAGTTGGAGCACAAGGCTTTTTAGGTCATAAAGAAATTAAACATCAATCTTAAGAATGTTGGCCAAGATAGAATGCTTCAACTCAATGAGTTATAAGAGCCTAGGTTGTTCTCATATGAATACGTAGAACTTTGAGAGGAAAATACCAAGAAGTGGCATGACATGAAATGCTAGAAGTGGGAATTTAGTGGAAGGTCAAAAAGTTTTGCTTTATAATTCTAGACTGAAATTATTTCCTGGAAAATTAAAGTAAAGGTGGTCTGGGCCTTTTAAGTTAATGAAAATTTTCCCCATGGGGATATGGAATTAATGAATGAGAAAAGTGGTGAGCATTTCAAAGTTAATGACCAAAGGGTTAAGACCTTTTTTGGGGATGTCTCTAATAACACTAGGGAAACTCTCCATTTTATTGATTAAGGATGTTTGTGTTGGTCAGGCTTTAAGACCTTAAAATAGCACTACTGGGAGGCATCCCAACTTAAAAAAATTATTTCCTTTTTAGTTGTACACGTGCATTAAGTTTTAGCAGCAGTCGCTGACATGATGTGTCACGACAGTGGTCAATTAATTAAGAAGTGAAGGGAAAGACATGGGGAAAATCAGGAAAATATTCTAAGTCCATAGGTATTGAAAAAATTGTTGAGTTGGCAATATTTTTATTCTCTTGGACAAAAGAGTGGAAGCATCTATAATATAGGAATTCCAGTTGTTCTGGAAAATCCCTATTTGCCCTTCTGCTGCCAACTCCCATTTCCTGCTGCATTTTGGCTTGCCACGTGTATACTTCCTTCATGTAGCAATGCATCAATGTGGTTCTTCAACTGAAACTGTAACTGGCCGTTACATGGCAACTGAATATTCCTCTGGTTGTACATTAAAGCAACTACCATGCTGCAAATCCTACTATGTGCTGTACCGGTTTCAGATTTTTTCCAGCTTCCAATGCTTTTTGCAACTCTATTGGCACATCACCATTTAATGCTGCATCCTTTCTCTTGAAACAACAAAACATTGAGTCTTACCTGCTATTTTTCACAATAACACATTTCATCTCTCCTACTCTCATATTTTCCTTCACAAGTTTTCTTTGCACACTAAAAACACCTTGCATCCTACGCACATTTCACCATCAAAAATGGCCAGACCGTTCGCAATGATCAAGGACATCAATGACAGCAGGGAGACATGGAAGATTGCTGTTCGGATCTGTAAACACCCCAAATTTGCCCTCACCCATTCATACCATGGCTTGTGATCTTTTCATATGCATAAACACAATCATAAGATCTCATACCACATTTTTGATCCACTTCATTGTTTCTAAGTCATCTGCATCTAGGGTTTGTGATCTGAGAAAATCAAGAGCTTCTTGAGCCACTCAAAAGGTCAAAAATCACTTAAAAAGGGTCCATATGTGTTCTTATATCATATTACATCCTCTCATAGTCAAGAATGCCAAAGAATCACAAGAACTGGGATTGGTATGGAAGCAGAGCCAGGCTTGACTGCACAGATGACCTAAAATTAGGGTTTTGGTTTCAGAGGCCATAACTCCAAATTTTTTGGTCATTCTTGTTTCTATTGGTCTCCATATGGTATAGGGAGTATGCATATCAATTTTCATGAAGAAATTCCATGGGGAAGTCATCTGACCAAGGGTTGACTTTTCAGACAAGTCAGTGCAAAATTAGGGCATCTGAGGCCCCCAATGACCCAACCAAGGGGTGATCTTCATCATTTTGAGTGTATATGATCTTTATTTTATCATGGAAGAAGTTTGAAGTCCACAAAATTCAAGAATTACAAGTTTTTGCAAAGTTGACTTTTTGAGGCAAGGTTGACTTTTAATGAAATGTCATTTTATGCAACTTTTTCAACCCTTACTTTTTGGTCCAAAAATGCTTCAAATGGAAAAACTTTGGTCATGAAAGTTGTAGATTAGATCTTTCCCTTTTCAAAAAGTACAAGAACATGACCTAATTCATTTTGGATCAAAAGTTATGGTTTGTCAAAGTTGGCAAAAATCACTAAATTTCAAGTTATGCACCAAATGAGAAATTTGCAAAATCTTGTACCAAGGCAATTTGTGACTTCTAATTGGTATCAAACCATTACACAAGCATCATACAAATCCTAAAGTTCAGATTGAACCAAAGGAATCACATGTTTCATGGTTTGTGAGACAAGATCTTTTCATGGGAACCAAAAGGAACCAAGTTGCAAAAACCATCATAACACTTCATCCACTTGCTAGCTACATTGCTGAACTATCCTAGCCTTTCCCTCACACCATGCTGCGCAGCCCACACCCTTGTACTTAGCCAAGACATGACCCATGCTTCTCTTACACAAAAGTTGACAAATTGGCAAAAGTAGATACACCTATCACAAAAGGGCATGTCACATCTTCTGACCAATCAACATTGTTTATACAAACTAATTGCAAGCCAAACAACATAACAAGCAAGCCTGAAACCAGCAAGAGCATAACTTTCTCATTTTCCACCCTTGAAGCAAAAGCATTCGAAACTCTTCATACAAGCCACAAACACTTAAACAAACTTCACAGACCTTCTCAACTCATCATCCTGATCACAAAGAACCCCTCACCCTTGCCTGAAATTGCCTGAATCATAAACACGATTCCCACCTGAGCTTGAACAGAACTTGTTCAAACTCTCAAACCAGCCAACATAAACTCTTTCTAAGCATTCAGACATCATCAAGGGACCAAGAGAAGTGGATTGCATCAAAAGGAGAGGTCAGAAAGTTGCAAAGTTGAAAGCTTCGAAACTCAGGTAGCTCAAGAACTTTTTTTCCAGAAATGATTTTTAAAGTTCCTAAGTTGTTCTTTGTAGTTCACTGATCACTCTGATGCCTTTGGTTTTGAAAATGGTGGAGAGATGAGAGTTTATTCAGTTTCTGAAACTTTTTGCCCTAGGATTTGTGTGATTCGATTCAGCCAGTTTAGGAATAATAAATGTTGTTTGAATGGGGGTTTTAATTCGTTTTTGGATGGGGATCATTTCTGTTTAATTAGATTTCATTTTAGATGCGTTTAGAGAGAGTTTGAGGTTTGGAGCGAACGGAGAAGATGACCGGAACACTGTTCCGGTCACCTGAGGGTCATTAACGGCTGGATTAGGGTTAATTAATTAGGGTTAGTGAGTTTGAATGCTGGCCGTGGGATCTGGCGCCAAGTCAATGCGCGCGTGTTTGAGTTTGAATGAGGGCCATCAGATTGTTTGACTTTTCTTTTTCAGCATTTAATTTAACTTTATTTTCATATTATTTCATTTGTTTTCCACAATTTATTAAAAATAGCAAAACTTATTTAAAAATTCTGAAATTTTTTATACAAGTTATTATTTAATTTCAGAACACAAAAATATTTTTATTTTCATTTTTAGCATTAAAAAAGTATTTTTAAATATTTAAAAGTTTCTTTTTAATTAATTAATGAGAATTAATTAATTAAAAATACTTTTAGGTATTTAAAAATCACCAAAAAATTCATGAAGCCTTTAAAAACATTTAGAAACATTGTCCAACCCTCAAACCAAATTTCTTTTTTGATCTTGATGCATTTTGAGAATTTTTTCTTGGAATTAAAATCATTTTGATGCATTATTTTGATCCTAACTTCCAAAAATCATTTCTGCCTAACCCTAAAGAGTTGGACCTTGATTCTTTTTGCATTGCATTGTGTTTAGCATTTAGTTTATGAGATTAAATGGCCATGATTTGATCTTTCATTCTCCATTTGTTTGGTAATTTTCTTGTTTAGGAGCCCTAAAACCCTAGAAAACTTAGGAAATTCATAACTTGAATTTGGTTAAGAGTTGGAACCTCTCCTTTGGGCAGTGGTTTAGTATAGGATTAGAGATCCTTTGAGTGCATTTTCAATTTTTTGTATTGAAGTTTGCTTCTGATTTTGGTTTGTGTTTGATGCTTTGATCATAAACCCTAATTTGGGCTTCCATATGCATCCATCTTGCATTTGCACTCATACCTTGACTTGCCATGACATTTTATGCATCCATTTGATTCACTTAACATCATAAGACATATTGCAAGCATGTTTGATCATTGCATCTTGCATTTGCCATGTTGTATGCCATTTGCATGTCATGACTTTTCATGTATGTTCATGTGTCTTGACTTGCTTCATGTACATCCATAAGCTTGTATGATCATTCCCATGTGTTATCTCATGTTTGCATCATCTCATAGCATCATTATCATCCCATATTTGCTTCTGGTTTTGTTTCTCATCATGCCATTTCATTCCATTTGGCATTGCATTGCATTACTTTCACTAACATTTCAGGTGGTAAGTTGTTTGAGAAGTGAATTTGCCTTCACTTCTCATAATTTCCCTTCATCTCCTTTTTATGCATCCTTGCTGCATTTTGATATGTGTTTGAGATTGAGCTTGCTCATTCTTCTTCTTCTTACTTTCTTTCTTCAAGTGACTTGTCTTCTTAAATGAAGCAAGTTGCTTTGCTTCTCCTTGCTCCATTCATCTGCTTCCTGGTGGTTCCATTGAAGACTTCTCTTGTAAACCTAACAAACCTTAGGAACAACCAAGCATGACAATGATTAGGGTTTTGATTAGTCTCCCCTCTTAGTTTTACCTTTGTGTCTCTTTTGAGTCTTCTCTTCTCACCTCAAAATCAGGGACTAAACCCTAAAGGCTTTAAGGCTTTGTGATTAAGCTTATGCCTGCATCCTTCTATTAGGATGAAGTGTATAACTTTGATCCTAAGTGTTAAACCCTTAATGTGTTTAAATCCTTTAATCAGTCCACATAATAATCATCAAGACATCACACTTGTAACTTGGGCCTTGCATTAGGGTTCTAATTCTTCCTTAATTGGTTAAGAAGGACTAACCCTAGTGTTAATGGACAAGTCCCCCTCAAGTTGTCTTACAAATCATAAAATTCACTTAATCATCATACCATTAATAAAATCCACTTAACAAAGGCTTTGTTTTGTCATGAGTTTAATCCCTAATCATGGATTAAGTTGAGGAGCTTTCCTCAGCTTAAACATTCTCATCTATTATCCTTCTATTAGGATGGTGTAATGAGTCTGTTTAATCCTTGATTATGGCTTAACCTCATTACTCAACACTAAACAAAAACACCAAAAACATCTAAATAATCAACAAGTAGGTTAATGATCTTAATCCTACTCCATGGTGATTAAGTGTGAGAAGCTGACTTCACACTTAAGGTATTCTCATTACCCCTAATCAGAGGGAGGATGTGATGAGTTTACTAACCCATTGGTTTAGGCTTAAGCTCATTAACTTATGACAAATTCCAAAAGCAATAAAAGATTGAAAACTCAAAAACAAACAATAATCGTCTCCTCCGGGATTCTTTTCTCATCTCATTCATTCATAAACGAGAACTTGCTTCTTCCGTCTAATGCAAGACAGTTCGCATCTGTGCCAGACAGATCATACACTTGAGCATAGACAAGTAAGCAGTTCACAAGTCAATTTATCTTTCAGTCTCTTTGGGTCGAACTACGGTGTTCTGACTTCCTCATTGCACGAGAGGATACGTAGGCATAACTTAACAGTTATCGAACAAAAGTCTCTGTATATTCCCCCTCTTTCCAGCTATATTCTTTAAGCCTCATTATCATGAGCATTTCATTCTTGTTCTTACACTGACACTTTCATACTTCATATCACTTATACACTATACACTGACACCTGTACATTCTTTTCCAGCTTCCTATACACAGATTGCACTGACACTACCCCTTTAAAACACAAATCTTTTAAGCGTGGATCCCGTCGAGTACGGCGGACAATCTGGGTGCTAATACCTTCCCAGGTTGTAACCAACCCCCTTTCTCAGTCTCTCTGGTTCGAGACCGTCTTATCCATCTTTTTCTAGGTTTATGCAGCATTACCTTTCCTACGGGATAAAAATGCCTAGCTGGCGACTCTTTTCTTTTCCAGTGAGTTCACTGCTGTGTGTTCTCATTGTCCCTTTCGCCGACCGTTCGCGTCTGTACCTTTATCTGGGCCATTCCCCATTTATCGGGAGCGACAGCTTGGCGACTCTACTGGGGACCCTTATACTGCAACCAGAGCTTCTGGTTCTTTTTGTGGGTTCCTCCTAGCGCTTGATTGATTTGTGTTTACTGGGGTGTAATGTGCTATTTGTGTTTGTATATTTATTTTATTCACTGCTTTATGTACAGTTACTTTATTGCTTTCTTTATAGCTTTGTGCACATATATCATATTGTCATGCTGTCTGGCTGGATCTGGTTTTGCTTTGGTGGGTGGGGTTCTATTGAGAGTTAAGGTCCTATACCTGGGACCTGAGTGACACCTAGGCTAGAGTGGTTCATATTCTTTCCCATTCCATCTCGGTCTGGTGCGGGAATATGAAACACGGTTCAGATATGGGTTTCTTCTTGAGAACTCTGTGTTGCAGATTTCCTGCAATACTAGGGCTATCTAGGAAGCCTGTTAAGTCTGGATGACCTTTAGTATTGACCTTCAGAAACTGAGGTGAATTAGAGGAGGACCTTTTGTGGTTATTGTAAACACTGTACCTCCGGGTTGGAAGTGTTTACACTTCTCATAACTGATCCAAGTCTGAGGATCCTTGTTCTAGAACATCACCTGTGAGGGGGTTGGGCTGTTTACAGGTTTGCAGATACCCTTGACCTCAGCATACCCTGTTACTTTGTTTTGATTAAGAGTACTCCATGTTGGAACAGTTCTTGTGATTTTAACCCTGGACATGTGACTCTTTATTTGAGTCTCCCACCTTGGTTACTGGACTTATGAACCTCCACCTGGATTTCTTGAACATATGTGGACCTATATCAGAGCACTTAATCAGATCCAGCTCAGTCACAAACCCTTGCATATCATTTGCATACATCCTCATTGCATCATTTTGACATGTGTTTATTTGTTTTTCAGGGTATCCATCCTATCATTTTGGCTTGGTTTTGACCCCTTCTTCAGCTTAGACCTGTCTTCATCAGCACTTGCTATCAGCCACCTGCTTCAGTCACTTGCATCCTCAGTCTCAGCCTGTCAGTGGTCTATCTCCAGTACTATTCTCAGTCATCATCATCAGCACCCATTCTTCAGCAACATGGCACCTAAGAAAAGTAACATCTCCTATCACTTCTTTGAGCTTGAGCTTTAGCTAGCATCAGGAGGATTCAGACCCTGATTACTCCAGACCATATACCATATTTCAGAGAACATTATGGAGGAATCCTTGATGTGGTATTGGATTTGGACCCTTCACAGAGAAGCTTGATACATACTTGCCTGCAGTTCTATGATCCCCCTCTGAGGTGCTTCACATTTCAGAATTTTCAGTTGGGACCTTTGCTGGAGGAGTATTCATCATTGGTTGGTGTGCCTATCAGGGATGGAATACCCTTCAACCCTGAGATGGCTTTCCCAAGTAATGAGGAGATAGCAAAAGCATTGCATCTAGAACCAGTTCTGATTGGGCAGAATTTGACATCTAAAGCTGGAATCTCTGGTTTTCATCTGGACTTCTTGACTTCTCAGGCTAGTCTGAAGGCTTCCTTGGGGGAGTGGAAGGCAGTCTGTGCTCTGTTGGCCCTTAGCATATATGGGGTCATACTTTTTGCAGATGAGCCTAGGTTTGTTAGCAAGAATGCAATTCATCTTTTCATCCTGAGGAACCCAGTGCCCACCTTACTGGGGGGATCTTTACTACTCAGTCCATCAAAGGAATGAAAAGCAAAGGGGGAGATTAGTGAGATGCTGTGCACCCTTATTCCATACTTGGCTGCTCAAGCATTTGCCGAAGACCGATGCATTCTTGAACCCTCACCAGCAGAAGAACTGGGCTAGGAGGCTTGTTGCTCTAACCTCAGATGATATCAGATGGTGTACTCAGAGTACTAAGGGCAGAGACATCATTACAAGTTGTGGGCAATTTCCCAATGTGCCTCTGATTGGAGTGAAGGGTTGCATCAACTACAACCCTCTGCTGTTCAAAAGACAACTGGGCTATGCATTAGTCCATCCTCCTAGAGCACAGGATCTGACTGAGACCCTCTATTGTGAAATCAAACCTAATCTGGCTGTTGTCAGGCAAGAAGCCTGGGCCTGGGACAATGTGCAGACTAAGGGGGTAACCATTCTTGGGAAATGCAATAATGTAGCCTCAGCCCAGTACTATGAGTGGTCTCATGCCAGGGCTCAAATTTCTGGAATGCCTTTCACTATTGAAGATATGCCTGGACTTTCCACAACTCCACCTCCAGCAACTGTCAGCTTAGAGGAGTTTGAGAAATTGAAAGAGAGAAATGAGAAGCTGACTCAAGCTCTACAAAAAACTCTCTGGGAGAGGAGTGATGGTAGGTTGGATATTGAGAGGCTAGAAAAGTTGAAAGTGGAGCATTTGGCTAGAATTGAGAAGTCTGAGGATTACATTAAGAAGTCTAGGGCTGGAGAACAGATCTTGAAGAATGCCTGCAAGGAAGCTCAGTTCCAGAAGGCCAGGACTGATTTGTATCTGAAGGAGAGTCAGGCTAGGTGGGTTAGGATCACCGAAGCTCGCACTCAGGAGGACAAAAGGACTCAGGATAAGATTGAGCAACTGGAAGCTAGTGCAAAAGAGCAACAGGAAGCCCTGGCAGCAGCCCAGAGGGAGGTCTCAGAGTTGAAGATCAGAGCTGGAGTGAAGAGGTCAAAGGACCAGAGTCAGCACAAGAAGCTAACTGCAGCTGTTGCCACAAGGAATCTCCTTAGCAGGAATCTTACGGAGCGTCCAGCTGATCCTGTGACTGAAGCACTTCTCAAAGAAGTTCAGGAGGATGAATTTGGCCTTGGTGTTTGACTTTTTGCTTGTTGTCGCTTTCATTTTTATGTACTTTTCTTTATGTTGTATTTTTGACCCCTCAGAGGGCATATGTTGTAGAAGAAACAAACTATGTACCATTTACCTTTTTGTAATATATGTGTTGGTTTGTTTCATCTGAATTCTTCAAGCAACATCACAAGCACCTTCTTCAAGGGGTCTGGAAAGGTCAAAACCAAGTACCAAGCCGGATACTTTGGAAACAAATAGACACACTGCATTGCATACTAACCTTTTGTTTTGTTTTGTAGGTTTTGTTTTATTGTTACTAACTCTGTTGTGACTTCAGGAATTATTGCTCGACGTCGAGGGTTTCCCCTCAACCGTCCACACAGGTACCCCACCCGCAGCAATCTTCCGGGCATACAGATGGATCAAATGCAGCAGGACCTTACAGAGGTCAGAAATCAAATGACCAACGAGAGGTTGGAAATGAGGAATCAAATGACACAGTTTATGTAGGTGATGAACAATATGGCCCAAAGCCAGGAGAGGTTAAGAGCACTGGTAGAAGGGAGAAACCAGGAAGACCATCAGCCAGGGACTGCTGGGACAAGCAACAATGAAAGAGTCCAACCTCATGTCAATCCCCCAGTCTTTGGACCCCACCAGCATCCAGAGATCAACATCCCTGTCAATATACAAGGGACTGCCACAGCAGGGAGGGTACTGCAAGAAGACCCCCAGGAAGATCAGTTCACAGTGATGGGAGCTGGGGAGGAAGCCTATGATAGAAGGCTGGATGAGATAGCTGAGAAGTTGAGATCCTTGGAGTCTCAAAACTCTTTGGGTTTTGATGTTATGGATATGGGCTTGGTAGACGGGGTCAGGATCCCCCACAAATTTAAACCACCATGCTTTGAGAAGTATAATGGGACTTCCTGTCCCCGGACCCATCTACAATCTTTTCTGGGGAGGCTGAAGGCCTATACCATGGACGAAAAGCTATGGATGTTCTATTTTGAGGATAGCTTAACTGGAGCATCGAGGGAATGGTACTCCCACCGCAACAAAGTTATCAGCAACAACCTCAGTATCAGCAACAAACTCAGTATCCTCCGAGAAGTTACAACAACAGCAACACCAACAACAATAATCAGCAGAGACCGTTCCAACAGTGGCCCCCTCAGGCCAATAGGGTGATCGATCCGATCCCTATGCCCTATGCCACATTACTGCCACAACTCTTGAAACTCAACCTAGTTGAGCTAAGGACATTGGCCCCTCCAGATCCTAACAGTTTGCCCAGAAACTACGACACCAGCGCCAGATGTGCCTTTCACTCAAATGCACCTGGTCATAGTACGGAAAAATGCAGGGCTTTGCACATGAAAGTACAGGATCTAGTGGATTCCAAGGCTTTAAACTTTGCACCACCACCAAATGTCAACAAGAACCCTATGCCACACCATGGTGGTCCCCGGATCAATGCTATTGAAGAAGACAAGCCGTCTTACTTGATAACCAGTGTGGGTCAGATTCGGACACCGTTGGTAGAGATCAAAGCTCAGCTCCTCGAATGTCAAATGTTCCCAGGATGTGAGCTAGGGTGTGCTTACTGCAACATTTCAGTGAATGGTTGCGATAACTTGAGGGATGGCATAGATGGTCTCATTCGGAGTGGCCTGCTTCAGATTACAACATCAATTCCTATCAATCCAGCAATCTCCTTAACAACAACTCCAGAACCTCCTACAACTGCAACGACCATTGTTCCAGACAACTCTTCAGCTTCATCAACAAATTTTTCGTCCGTCATCTCAACTGATCAGATATCAACAAACTTTCCTTCTACAACTTCAGCACCACTTCATTTTGAGTCTCCTACAACAACAACACCCATCCTTCCAACAATGTCTCCTACAACATCAGCAGCAAACCATGAAGATGTCTCAACAGTTACGATTTATTATGATCCTGAAAATGATTCCGCTTACAACTCACAAAGTGCCGCTCCTACCAGAGCACCAGTCACAATATACTATGATCCACAGACTATCACAGTCCCTTCTGCAGCTGCCATCAGTCCAGTCACTGTCACAGTGCCTGGGTCAGTACCTTATGAAAGCAGTAATGCCATCCCTTGGCATTACGGCTCTGACTTATACTGTGAAGGACAGAAAATCACTTTTGAATCATCAACTTCTGCACCACAAATAGACAATGTGGGAGGAGGCGGAGGCTTCACTCGAAGCGGACGTCTCTTTGCCCCGCAAATTCAAAGACCCACTGCCGAAGCAGAAGCTGCTGCCAAGGCAAAAGGGAAGAGCACGGTACAAGAAGAGCAGGTTGTTAGAGAAGCTTTGAAAACACCTTTCGATCAAGAAGTTGATGAGTTCATGAGAATCATCAAGAAAAGTGATTACAAAATAGTGGACCAGCTTCACCAGACGCCTTCCAAGATCTCCATTCTATCATTGCTTATGTGCTCCAAGGCCCATCGGAACGCACTACTCAAAGTCTTGCACGCAGCTTATACACCAGAAGAGATCACGGTCAATCAGTTGGAAGCTGTGGTTGGAAATGTTAATGCTAGCAATGGACTAGGATTCACCAACACTGATTTGACTTCGGAAGGCCGCAATCATAACAAGGCTCTGCACATTACCATGGAATGTAAAGGAGCAGTTCATTCCCATGTGCTGGTAGACACAGGGTCATCCCTCAATGTCTTACCTAAAAAGGCCCTTGTGAAGCTGGAATATGAAGGATTGGCGTTACGACCCAGTAACTTGGTAGTGAGAGCCTTTGACGGCTCTAAGAGATCAGTTCTGGGAGAAATTGAGTTGCCTGTAACTATTGGCCCACAAACTTTCAAAACGACCTTCTACGTGATGGACATTCAGCCTGCCTACAGCTGTTTGTTGGGTAGACCATGGATTCATGCCGCTGGCTCAGTAACGTCTACCCTTCACCAGAAGTTAAAATTTGAGTGGGAAGGTCAAGTCGTTACTATCTGTGGAGAGGAGGATATTTTTGTTAGCCATCTGGCTACTTATAAGTATATTGAGATTGATGGGGAGATCCACGAGACCATGAGTCAGGGGTTTGAGGCCCTGAATGTTAATGAAACCTCTGCTGTGCTTGGGACCTCTATGACATCCTACCAACAAGCCCGGAAGGTGGTGGAAGAAGGGAACGCTCAAGGTTGGGGCAAACTGTTGCCTGTGGAGAAGAAAGAAGATAGGTTTGGGTTGGGTTACAAACCAACTCAAGAAGATCAAGCAGAGGCTGCCAAGAAGCCCAACTTTGTTAGTGAGGGGATGCTCACCCCTGATGCTGTCAACAACTTGGAAGACGAGCTGGAAGAAGAACGCAACCTGGAAAGCTGGATTCATCCAAAGATCCTGGGGAGCAGTATCTCAAACTGGTCTTCCCAGGAAATTATAAGAGTTACTCATGCAGAGTAATTATTATTTCCTGTATTTTTATAGCATGCATCAAAGTCTTGCATCTTGCCCAAGATGACAAGACTCATTTTGTAATCGAGCCATCTGTACTTTTTGTGCAACAAGATTAATCAATGAAATATCAGACATCTTTTTGCAAATGAGTTTTTTTTCTTTTTCCGCTCACTGTTTTTCCATTTTTCTTTTTGTACAAAAAAATAAATGGCAATGTTTTCAAAATGATAACTTCATTTCACTTTTCTAAACAAGATTAAAATCAATCACTAAAATAAACGAACTGAACCCTTGCAGAGAGTGCCTTCCAGACAGCACCGACAACAGCACGGCTATGACTTCGTATGACTTTGACAATCCGATCAATCAAGCTGATGAAGGGGTTGAAAAAGATTACGAGCTTCCTGAAGAGCTAGCCAGGTTGTTAGGACAAGAGGAGAAGGTTATCACTCCTCATCAGGAGGAGGTGGAAACGATTAATCTTGGTACAGATGAAGACGTGAAAGAAGTTAAAATCGGGGCCTGCTTACAAAACTCAGTGAAGAAACAGCTGATTGACCTGCTTCAGGAATATGTGGATGTGTTTTCTTGGTCTTATCAAGATATGCCAGGGTTGGATACCGACATTGTTGTGCATAAGCTGCCTTTAAGAGAATAATGCCCACCAGTTAAGCAAAAACTGCGCCGTACTCGCCCAGACATGGCAATGAAGATCAAAGAAGAGGTACAAAAGCAGTGGGACGCCGGGTTCCTTGCTGTAACTAGCTATCCGCCGTGGGTTGCTAATATAGTACCTGTGCATAAGAAAGATGGCAAGGTAAGGATGTGTGTTGACTACCGGGACCTAAACAGAGCCAGCCCGAAAGATGATTTTCCATTACCTCACATTGACGTATTGGTGGATAACACGGCTCAGTTCTCGGTATTCTCTTTCATGGATGGATTTTCAGGATACAATCAGATTAAAATGTCACCTGAAGACATGGAGAAGACAACCTTCATCACACCCTGGGGCACTTTCTGTTATAAGGTGATGCCATTCGGACTGAAGAATGCGGGTGCAACATATCAACGGGCTATGGTGACATTATTCCACGACATGATCCATAAGGAAATTGAATGTTATGTGGATGACATGATCGCCAAGTCCCTTACTGAGGAAGACCACCTGGTAAATCTGCTGAAGCTATTCAAGCGTCTGAGGAAGTACCAACTGAAGCTGAACCCCAACAAATGCACATTCGGGGTGCGATCCGGTAAGCTGCTGGGCTTTATTGTAAGCGAGAAAGGGATTGAAGTTGACCCTGATAAAGTCAAAGCCATTCAAGAAATGCCTGCACCGAAAACTGAGAAAGAAGTTCGAGGTTTCTTAGGTCGATTGAACTACATCTCAAGGTTCATATCTCACCTTACTGCAACCTGTGAACCCTTGTTCAAGCTGTTGAGAAAGGAACAGACGGTCAGGTGGAACGACGACTGCCAGAGGGCTTTTGACAAGATCAAGGAGTACTTGCAAGAACCTCCGATCCTCATGCCTCCAGTTGAAGGAAGACCTCTGATAATGTACTTGACAGTATTAGAAGAGTCAATGGGGTGTGTGCTGGGCCAGCATGACGAGTCTGGTCGAAAAGAGTATGCAATATACTACCTGAGCAAAAATTTTACCGACTGTGAACAACGTTATTCACTGCTCGAGAAAACTTGTTGTGCTTTAGCGTGGGCTGCTCGCTGATTGAGACAGTATATGTTGACCCACACTACTTTATTAATCTCAAAGATGGACCCGGTTAAGTACATTTTCGAGAAGCCAGCTCTTACCGGACGGGTTGCAAGATGGCAGATGATTCTCACAGAATATGACATCCAGTACACCTCTCAGAAAGCCATCAAGGGCAGTGTACTATCTGAATATCTTGCTGAGCAACCTATTGATGACTACCAGCCTATGAGATTTGACTTCCCTGATGAAGACATCATGTTCATAAAAGCAAAAGATCATGAAGAGCCTATTCACACTGAAGGGCCTGACCCGGAAGAAGAATGGACTATGATGTTTGATGGGGCTGTTAATATGAACGGTCGTGGTGTTGGTGCGGTACTCATTACACCCAAAGGAGTTCACATGCCTTTCTCGGCAAAACTCACTTTCAACTGCACTAACAACGAAGCTGAATATGAAGCTTGCATTATGGGTCTGGAGGAAGCCATTGACCTCAGGATCAAGACTTTAACTGTATTCGGAGATTCAGCTCTGGTAGTTAATCAAACCAACGGCAAATGGTATACCCACCAGGATCATCTGATACCTTACAGGGATTATACAAGAAGGTTATTGACTTACTTCACAACAGTCAAGCTTGAGTATATCCCTCGGGACGAGAATCAGTTTGCAGATGCTCTGGCTACCATTTCGTCTATGATCAAAGTTCAAGCTGCCAACTTTGTGCCTCAGATCTCAGTGTCCAGACTTGACAGACCAGCATATGTGTTCGCAGCAGATGTTGTCAAAGATGATAAGCCTTGGTTCCATGACATTAAGTGCTTCTTGGAGGATCAAACATACCCATCTGGGGCATCTTCCAATGATAAGAAGACTTTGAGAAGGCTTGCTGGTAGTTTCTTTCTGAACACTGATGGTTCCCTATACAAGAGAAACTTTGATATGGTACTCCTCAGATGCGTTGACAGAACGGAAGCAGACCTGTTGATGCACGAGGTGCACGAAGGATCCTTTGGTACCCATGCAGGAGGGCATGCCATGGCTAAGAAGTTGCTAAGATCAGGTTATTACTGGATCACAATGGATGCAGACTGTTGTGCCTACGCCAGAAAATGTCATAAATGCCAGATTTATGCGGATAAGGTGCATGTGCCTCCCAATCCTTTGAATATAATGTCTTCACCTTGGCCCTTTGCCATGTGGGGCATTGATATGATCGGCAAGATTGAGCCGACTGCTTCGAATGGCCACAGATTCATCCTGGTCGCCATTGACTATTTCACCAAGTGGGTCGAAGCAGCCTCATATGCAAATGTTACAAGGCAAGTGGTAGCCAGATTTCTGAAGAGAGATATCATCTGTCGATACGGAGTTCCCGAGCGAATCATTACTGATAATGGTTCCAATCTAAACAACAAGATGATGGCTGAATTATGCCGGGACTTCAAGATCCAACACCACAATTCTTCTCCTTACAGGCCAAAGATGAACGGCGCTGTTGAGGCAGCTAATAAGAATATCAAGAAGATTGTGCAAAAGATGGTAGTCACCTACAAAGATTGGCATGAAATGCTACCATTTGCCTTGCATGGGTACCGCACGTCAATCAGAACATCTACTGGGGCAACACCGTATCAGCTTGTGTATGGTATGAAGGCAGTCCTGCCTGTTGAAGTTGAATTACCCTCTCTGAGGGTGTTGATGGATGTTAAGCTGAACGAAGCAGAATGGGTCCGGTCCCGATACGAACAACTGAGTCTGATTGAAGAGAAAAGATTGGCTGCAATCTGTCATGGGCAGTTGTATCAGAAAAGAATGAAGAGGGCCTTCGATCAGAAAGTCAGGCACCGAGAGTACCAAACGGGAGATCTTGTGTTGAAAAGAATCCTCCCTCCTCATATAGACCACAGGGGCAAGTGGACCCCAAACTATGAAGGACCATTCGTGGTAAAGAAAGTTTTCTCTGGTGGAGCACTGATGCTCAGCACCATGGATGGTGAAGACTTCCCGTCCCCTGTGAATTCGGATGCAGTTAAAAAATACTTCGCATAAAAATGACCCGCTGGACATAAAAACAGAATGTAAGTCCAGGCAAAAATAGGGCATCCCGGCGAGTCAAAAACAGAATAAAAGACTCGGGCAAAAATAAGGGAAAATAAAAATTTGTACACCCGCTGAGTTGAAAAGCCGCATTGGACAACTCAGGCAAAAATGGGTATCCCGATGGATTGAAAACCCGAAAAGGCGATCCATGCAAAATATGGGAATAAGCGAACAACTGCATTCCGAATTCATTTGTATCACCTACAACTTGGTAAGCTTCGAAGGGATCAAGCTTCTGTCAGAACCAGCCTTCTTCAGAAAGCAAGACGAGAAGAGCGTCAATAGTCATACGAGTCATAGCAAGAGGAAGCTCCTTCAAAGCGTCGTCAACATTGCCAGCTTTTTGTTTCTCAATTTGTAACAATCTCCTCATTTCAGGAGATATGTTTCCTTGACTGTATCTTGCCAATTCAGGGCACATGAATTAATAAAAACAGATTTTCAGTCAAGTTTCACCTCGTACACTTCACTTTATTTGCAAAGAATGTCTGATATCTTTAAAATACTGATTGCATGAATACAGATGCTTATCCTCAAAATAAAACGCGTGCTTGCAGGGAATATACTTACTCTCAGAAGTGTCTAACTCCTATGACGGAATCCGGTAAGGGATACCTCGGGATTACTTGTGCGTTTCTTGTCTTTGCAGGATTACAGGTATCCGAAGCGCAACATGGGGCATGGAAACTTCACCCCAGCAAGCTGGCAAATCCACACTCACTCAGCCTAGCATTCCAAGTAATTTCTCCCCAGCTGAATTACCACTTGTTGCTTTCCCCCAGCCGAGTTGCTAATCATTCTTCCTCAGTCAAGTACAAGATCCAGGGAATCATCTCCCCACAGAGTTCCAGCCTCTATTCAGAAGAGCAACGCATGAAGGAGTCACAACAGAGTGAAGAAGGCTTCTACAAACCCCAGCTGGGTCCCCCAATTTATAGGAATAGGTCTATCATTAGCCCATGTCCCCAAGCAGAACCTTTTCATTAGATCTACCAATGATCTCATCCCCAGCTGGGATGTTCACTCCAACCAGATCGACCAGAGATCTTCATAGCAACGGGACCCGAATCCCGGATCGGTATTCTTTGCATAATCATAGCATTCGCATCATATTCACCAAACAAAGCGTAGCATTCCGTCTCAAGTACGGAGCATTACGGCAAAAAATCAAACATATAGCATAATCATAAAGTCATGATTCGAATCAAACACTTGTGAATAATAAAAATCCATCAGTATACAGAAAACTTTCCCCCAGAGTCCCCAGCAAAAAAAAAGCAGTTGCCTCATACTCACAAACACCAGTATATACTCACTTTGACACCCGTCCGTGTCACATCCCCAGCAGAAAGCCAAAGACATCCTCTTTGCACTCACGGATACTTATATATATACACTTCCTTGACATCCGTCCATGTCATTTTCCCCAGCACAGTAACATAAACACTTTGTATATCAGATACTTTGTTTATACTATACTCTTCTCCTTTTGACACTCGTCTGTGTCGTTCTCCCCAGCAGGTTGAAAACTCATCTATACACTACTCATACTTATACAGATACTCGTCCGTATCTTGTATACACCATTTATACCCCCGCAGATTTGACACTTCGTCCGTGTTCTCTGTTAACCAGTTGGTACTCGTCCGTACCATCATCTCAGAACATGCGTCAAGCGTTTGTTTCTACTTGATACTCGTCTGTATCATAGTCTTAAGGATGCTCGTCCGCATCTTTAATCCATACACTACGTCAAACACTTGTGTCTTCTTGAATATAGATACTCGTCTGTGTCTACTATTCCCCAGAATAATTCTTTCAGATTCAACACTCGTCCGTGTTCTTTGTTAACCAGTTGGTACTCGTCCGTATCATCATCTCTGAACACGTGTCAGTATTTGTTTCTACCTGATACTCGACCGTATCATAGTCTTAAGGATGCTCGTCCGCATCTTTAATCTATACACATCTAAACACTTATACCTTTTGTTTCTTGGATATAAACACTCGTCCGTGTTTACTATTCCCCAGTAGATAGACAACAAAGCAAATTTTCCTTTATCTGACATTCGTCCTATGTCATGATAAACCCTGAGAGCAGCCGTACCCTGCTAGGTGGTCGTCCTCCACCTCTTGATGGTCGTCCTCCATCATGCTCATCCGATGGCCTTCCCCATCGTTGTTTTTTAGCAGCCGTCCCCTGCTAGGTGGTCGTCCTCCACCTCCTGATGATCGTCCTTCATCATTTTATCCAATGGCCGTCCCCATTGTTGATTTTGGTTATCTGGCATTCGTCCTATGTCATGATAAACCTCGAGAGCAGCCGTCCCCTGCTAGGTGGTCGTCCTCCACCTCTTGATGGTCGTCCTTCATCATGCTCGTCCGATGGCCGTCCCCATCGTTGACCTTTATCCGACATTCGTCCTATGTCGCGATATTTTCGGCAGCCGTCCCCTGCCAGGTGGTCGTCCTCCACCTTAGATGACCGTCCCTCATCTTACCCCAACAGAGCAGCCGTCCCCTGCTAGATGATCGTCCTTCACCTTTGATGACCGTACCTCATCATCTGTTTATTTCATTTATTCTTTAACCCGATGGCCGTCCCCGTCGTTGGTCCCTTTTCTTTTTTAACCTGATGGCCGTCCCCATCGTTGGTTACTTTGCTTTATGAACTTGATGGCCGTCCCCGTCACTTTTCATTAATCCCCAGAAAATATTTTAGCTTCATTTGATGGCCGTCCCCATCATAATACCTTGTATCCCCAGCATGTCGGCCGTCCCCGTCATCGCTTTACTGTCCGCACTTTTCCCAGCATGTCGGCCGTCCCCGTCATTGCTCTTTACCCAGCAGTCGTCCTCTGCTCGACGGTCGTCCTCCGTCGCCTACACTTTACAATATACTTTATTTTCCTTTACAATCTATATCCCTTTTCTTCTTCATTCTGTGAGTGCAAATTTTGGACTGTCTTTGATATTCAACCACAAGATATCTTGTTTGCCTGTTAAGCCGTTGCTTACATCCTGCACAGCTAACTCATGATTGAATAGGGGCAGCTGTAAACACCCCAAATTTGCCCTCACCCATTCACACCATGGCTTTTGATCTTTTCATATGCATAAACACAATCATAAGATCTCATACCACATTTTTGATCCACTGCATTGTTTCTAAGTCATCTGCATCTAGGGTTTGTGATCTGAGCAAATCAAGAGCTTCTTGAGTCACTCCAAAGGTCAACAATCACTTAAAAAGGGTCCATATGTGTTCTTATATCATATTACATCCTCTCATAGTCAAGAATGCCAAAGAATCACAAGAACTGGGATTGGTATGGAAGCAGAGCCAGGCTTGACTGCACAGATGACCTAAAATTAGGGTTTTGGTTTCAGAGGCCATAACTCCAAATTTTTTGGTCATTCTTGTTTCTATTGGTCTCCATATGGTATAGGGAGTATTCATATCAATTTTCATGAAGAAATTCCATGGGGAAGTCATCTGACCAAGGGTTGACTTTTCAGACAAGTCAATGCAAAATTAGGGCATCTGAGGCCCCCAATGACCCAACCAAGGGGTGATCTTCATCATTTTGAGTGTATATGATCTTTATTTGATCATGGAAGAAGTTTGAAGTTCACAAAATTCAAGAATTACAAGTTTTTGCAAAGTTGACTTTTTGAGGCAAGGTTGACTTTTAATGAAATGTCATTTTATGCAACTTTTTCAACCCTTACTTTTTGGTCCAAAAATGCTTCAAATGGAAAAACTTTGCTCATGAAAGTTGTAGATTAGATCTTTCCCTTTTCAAAAAGTACAAGAACATGACCTAATTCATTTTGGATCAAAAGTTATGGTTTGTCAAAGTTGGCAAAAATTACTAAATTTCAAGTTATGCACCAAATGAGAAATTTGCAAAATCTTGTACCAAGGCAATTTGTGACTTCTAATCGGTATCAAACCATTACACAAGCATCATACAAGTCCTAAAGTTCATATTGAACCAAAGGAATCACATGTTTCATGGTTTGTGAGACAAGATCTTTTCATGGGAACCAAAAGGAACCAAGTTGCAAAAACCATCATAACACTTCATCCACTTGCTAGCTACATTGCTGAACTATCCTAGCCTTTCCCTCACACCATGCTGCGCAGCCCACACCCTTGTACTTAGCCAAGACATGACCCATGCTTCTCTTACACAAAAGTTGACAAATTGGCAAAAGTAGATACACCTATCACAAAAGGGCATGTCACATCTTCTGACCAATCAGCATTGTTTATACAAACTAATTGCAAGCCAAACAACATAACAAGCAAGCCTGAAACCAGCAAGAGCATAACTTTCTCATTTTCCACCCTTGAAGCAAAAGCATTCGAAACTCTTCATACAAGCCACAAACACTTAAACAAACTTCACAGACCTTCTCAAGTCATCATCCTGATCACAAAGAACCCCTCACCCTTGCCTGAAACTGCCTGAATCATAAACACGATTCCCACCTGAGCTTGAACAGAACTTGTTCAAACTCTCAAACCAGCCAACATAAACTCTTTCTAAGCATTCAGACATCATCAAGGGACCAAGAGAAGTGGATTGCATCAAAAGGAGAGGTCAGAAAGTTGCAAAGTTGAAAGCTTCGAAACTCAGGTAGCTCAAGAACTTTTTTTCCAGAAATGATTTTTAAAGTTCCTAAGTTGTTCTTTGTAGTTCACTGATCACTCTGATGCCTTTGGTTTTGAAAATGGTGGAGAGATGAGAGTTTATTCAGTTTCTGAAACTTTTTGCCCTAGGATTTGTGTGATTCGATTCAGCCAGTTTAGGAATAATAAATGTTGTTTGAATGGGGGTTTTAATTCTTTTTTGGATGGGGATCATTTCTGTTTAATTAGATTTCATTTTAGATGCGTTTAGAGAGAGTTTGAGGTTTGGAGCGAACGGAGAAGATGACCGGAACACTGTTCCGGTCACCTGAGGGTCATTAACGGCTGGATTAGGGTTAATTAATTAGGGTTAGTGAGTTTGAATGCTGGCCGTGGGATCTGGCGCCAAGTCAATGCGCGCGTGTTTGAGTTTGAATGAGGGCCATCAGATTGTTTGACTTTTCTTTTTCAGCATTTAATTTAATTTAATTTTCATATTATTTTATTTGTTTTCCACAATTTATTAAAAATAGCAAAACTTATTTAAAAATTCTGAAATTTTTTATACAAGTTATTATTTAATTTCAGAACACAAAAATATTTTTATTTTCATTTTTAGCATTAAAAAAGTATTTTTAAATATTTAAAAGTTTCTTTTTAATTAATTAATGAGAATTAATTAATTAAAAATACTTTTAGGTATTTAAAAATCACCAAAAAATTCATGAAGCCTTTAAAAACATTTAGAAACATTGTCCAACCCTCAAACCAAATTTCTTTTTTGATCTTGATGCATTTTGAGAATTTTTTCTTGGAATTAAAATCATTTTGATGCATTATTTTGATCCTAACTTCCAAAAATCATTTCTGCCTAACCCTAAAGAGTTGGACCTTGATTCTTTTTGCATTGCATTGTGTTTAGCATGTAGTTTATGAGATTAAATGGCCATGATTTGATCTTTCATTCTCCATTTGTTTGGTAATTTTCTTGTTTAGGAGCCCTAAAACCCTAGAAAACTTAGGAAATTCATAACTTGAATTTGGTTAAGAGTTGGAACCTCTCCTTTGGGCAGTGGTTTAGTATAGGATTAGAGATCCTTTGAGTGCATTTTCAATTTTTTGTATTGAAGTTTGCTTCTGATTTTGGTTTGTGTTTGATGCTTTGATCATAAACCCTAATTTGGGCTTCCATATGCATCCATCTTGCATTTGCACTCATACCTTGACTTGCCATGACATTTTATGCATCCATTTGATTCACTTAACATCATAAGACATATTGCAAGCATGTTTGATCATTGCATCTTGCATTTGCCATGTTGTATGCCATTTGCATGTCATGACTTTTCATGTATGTTCATGTGTCTTGACTTGCTTCATGTACATCCATAAGCTTGTATGATCATTCCCATGTGTTATCTCATGTTTGCATCATCTCATAGCATCATTATCATCCCATATTTGCTTCTGGTTTTGTTTCTCATCATGCCATTTCATTCCATTTGGCATTGCATTGCATTACTTTCACTAACATTTCAGGTGGTAAGTTGTTTGAGAAGTGAATTTGCCTTCACTTCTCATAATTTCCCTTCATCTCCTTTTTATGCATCCTTGCTGCATTTTGATATGTGTTTGAGATTGAGCTTGCTCATTCTTCTTCTTCTTACTTTCTTTCTTCAAGTGACTTGTCTTCTTAAATGAAGCAAGTTGCTTTGCTTCTCCTTGCTCCATTCATCTGCTTCCTGGTGGTTCCATTGAAGACTTCTCTTGTAAACCTAACAAACCTTAGGAACAACCAAGCATGACAATGATTAGGGTTTTGATTAGTCTCCCCTCTTAGTTTTACCTTTGTGTCTCTTTTGAGTCTTCTCTTCTCACCTCATAATCAGGGACTAAACCCTAAAGGCTTTAAGGCTTTGTGATTAAGCTTATGCCTGCATCCTTCTATTAGGATGAAGTGTATAACTTTGATCCTAAGTGTTAAACCCTTAATGTGTTTAAATCCTTTAATCAATCCACATAATAATCATCAAGACATCACACTTGTAACTTAGGCCTTGCATTAGGGTTCTAATTCTTCCTTAATTGGTTAAGAAGGACTAACCCTAGTGTTAATGGACAAGTCCCCCTCAAGTTGTCTTACAAATCATAAAATTCACTTCATCATCATACCATTAATAAAATCCACTTAACAAAGGCTTTGTTTTGTCATGAGTTTAATCCCTAATCATGGATTAAGTTGAGGAGCTTTCCTAAGCTTAAACATTCTCATCTATTATCCTTCTATTAGGATGGTGTAATGAGTCTGTTTAATCCTTGATTATGGCTTAACCTCATTACTCAACACTAAACAAAAACACCAAAAACATCTAAATAATCAACAAGTAGGTTAATGATCTTAATCCTACTCCATGGTGATTAAGTGTGAGAAGCTGACTTCACACTTAAGGTATTCTCATTACCCCTAATCAGAGGGAGGATGTGATGAGTTTACTAACCCATTGGTTTAGGCTTAAGCTCATTAACTTATGACAAATTCCAAAAGCAATAAAAGATTGAAAACTCAAAAACAAACAATAATCGTCTCCTCCGGGATTCTTTTCTCATCTCATTCATTCATAAACGAGAACTTGCTTCTTCTGTCTAATGCAAGACAGTTCGCATCTGTGCCAGACAGATCATACACTTGAGCATAGACAAGTAAGCAGTTCACAAGTCAATTTATCTTTCAGTCTCTTTGGGTCGAACTACGGTGTTCTGACTTCCTCATTGCACGAGAGGATACGTAGGCATAACTTAACAGTTATCGAACAAAAGTCTCTGTATATTCCCCCTCTTTCCAGCTATATTCTTTAAGCCTCATTATCATGAGCATTTCATTCTTGTTCTTACACTGACACTTTCATACTTCATATCACTTATACACTATACACTGACACCTGTACATTCTTTTCCAGCTTCCTATACACAGATTGCACTGACACTACCCCTTTAAAACACAAATCTTTTAAGCGTGGATCCCGTCGAGTACGGCGGACAATCTGGGTGCTAATACCTTCCCAGGTTGTAACCAACCCCCTTTCTCAGTCTCTCTGGTTCGCGACCGTCTTATCCATCTTTTTCTAGGTTTATGCAGCATTACCTTTCCTCCGGGATAAAAATGCCTAGCTGGCGACTCTTTTCTTTTCCAGTGAGTTCACTGCTGTGTGTTCTCATTGTCCCTTTCGCCGACCGTTCGCGTCTGTACCTTTATCTGGGCCATTCCCCATTTATTGGGAGCGACAGGATCTAGCATAAATGGACTGTGGTTGCGAGGTCGAAAGAACATTTCAAAATGGTTGTAATCGATATTGAGGTTAGTCATTTGGTTCTGATACTGATTCACTGCCATCACTGTCATTACATGCTTTCTGTATATAACATTTTCTCATTAATTTTTTCTCTATCTTTTCTATTTGCATTGTTGTGTATTCAGGGGAATGATGCCCATGTCCGAGTCCCCTCCGTCTTTAAACAGGCCTTTGACAAAGTATTAACCGTAGATAATACTTATACCATTGCGAACTTCCAGGTGATTCTTAATGATCTGGTATTCAAACCATCTCAACACAGATATGTTTTGGTCTTCACGGGTGGCACATCCGTAGCCGACGCGAACAAGCACATCATTCCTGCTAAGATTATTTACTTTACATCATTTGCTGATATAATCTGCGGAAAGTGGAAACGGGATGTCTTAATAGGTTTGTTTGGTTTAATTCTTTCAATGTGGTATTCTGAATGTCTTCATTGCAATCCTGTTATCCTATTTGTTCTGTATAAATTTACCCGTGTTCGCAGATATCATTGGGATGGTGACGGATATCGGATACACACAGCTACAAGGAGGCAGCAGAAAACAACAGATAAATCTGGTCCTCAAAGATTTGAAGTATGTCGTGCATTGCACATTTATCGTTCTCGAATATTACAACTCTATTGCAACTGTATCTAAAGTTTTTTTTACAGCAACAACACTCTCCATTGTACGTTGTGGGAGGGTTATGCTTTGGAGTTTAATGACTTCCTTCAAAAAAGAAAAGACTCATCTTTACCTACTGTTGTCATTCTGCAGTATGCAAAGGTTAAGGAGGAAGTTATGCAAACTGTTTTACTGACTCGATGGAAACTGCATTTTGTTTTATAACATTTATATAACACAATTGTTTCTGTTATAGGTAAATACCCCTTGTGTGTTTCAAACACTTTCAACGTCACCAAGTTACGTATCAATGATGATTCTTCAGAGATTATGACATTTATTAATAGGTCCTCATTCAAACTTTACTTAATGTTTGATATTTATGTTTCCTTTAATCTTTACATATACCGAGCCTTATAAGTATGTTTAATGTTTAACACAGCATTAAAGACATTCTTGGCTTCCAAGACTCTTCTTCAACTTTAAAGTCCATTTCAACCAACTGGTCCCAAACTTCTGGTTCTTCTCAACTCACTCCGTATGATAAATTTATGTTCAACGCTGTTGTGCTCCCACTTTCGAAAATTGTCCAACTTAAAGACGTGAGTCCATTATTTTTCTTTTTGCATTGAAGTCCTTTAAACGTATGTCAATTGAATATGATCTTGCTTCTCACTGTTTTCCATTTATATCGATACCAGATCACCCAATGTGTTACCGTTGCGACGACTGACAAGCTAAAAACCTCCCAGGGAGGTTGGTATTACCAAGCATGCCATGAATGCCCCAGGGTCACAAAGGGTCTCACTGCTCTTTACATTTGTAGTGCTGGACATACCACCGAAACAGAAATATTTAGGTATAAAATTCTGCTTGATGTCGTTCATCATTCATGTCGTGCCACATTTGTATTGTGGGACCGTGAGTGTTCTGAATTGTTGGACGTATCTGCTGATCTTTTGCGCGCCACCATGCTTAAGGTAACATGTTTATCAATGTCACAGCTTTATAGGTCCTGATTTGTCTTAATCCACACTGACTATATTTTCAAACCTGCAATTTTAGGAAGGTGTCACCGATCCTCTTGAATATCCTCTAGCGCTTGACGCTTTGGTGGGTATCAAACTGGCTTTCAAGGTGAAGTGGCAACCTTCATGGACAAATGCATCCGTTGTTTCGATATTCAGGGATGAAAATGCCGTTAAGCTGCTGGAATCATCATTTACACCGGTTCCGGTAACAATTTCACATTTCTTATTTCACATTATTGTTTCCAACATCAAGCATGAATAACATTACGCATATCTTCCCTTGCCCAGCAGTCAGTTTCGTCTACTCCAATGGTTTTTTCGCACGATCAACAGGTGCAGGCATCTGCTCCTTCCTAATGATAATCATATACTTTTTGAAGGTTTGGTTTCACACTTTTTTTCATTCATACTGATGAATGTTAACTCTGGAATTGTAGATTGTAGAAAGTGTTTCCGAGGCTGTTCCAATAGAGCAGTGGGATTTGGTCGCGGTATGCTACTTTCTCATATGCGTAGCAACATATAACTGTTGGTCGTTTGGTTTCTAATGTGGTCAAATACCCCCTTCTGTGGTTTTCCATTTTGCAGGAACTAGACGTTACCTCCTATTTTCACCCCGAACCGGTTACACCAAGTTCAAGTTCAAAAAGGATGGCAGCCCCTGAATCAGATGCTCCTACAACTTCAAACGCAGACGACGATTTTCAGCTTTCAGCCACCAAACTCAACAAAATTATCAAAGTCGAGAAGTAATGTTTCCCATTGATTCTTCATTTCAACAACAATACAATTCGGACAGCTCTAATGAAATTAGTTCTTAGCTTTTTGTGTGAACATCATTTATGATTAAATGTGTAATATTAATTTAGGCCTTTTGTGTTTTGCAATTAAACATGGCGACTTCTTCTCACTGGATTTTATAATGTATTTCCTGCTTCTCGCTTTGTCCATATCAACCCTCCAATATAACTGCATTACTGTTCTAACTGTATTCAATATAAAAAATCAAATGCACATTTGCAGCCACATTTACCTTATTGTAATAACCTCTTGATACAAACATGCAATTTCACCCAACAAAACTTTGCAAGCTACACCAGCTATACTCTTTCCTAACAGGAGTATCAAACACTGACCGACTGTTATATCTAACATGATTTCTTTCACAGATTGCACAGTTTTGAATTCCCACTTTTGTTTATCACAACTTGGCAGGTTACAACAGAATTTCAAATTCCTAACAGCAACTCATCCTACTACCCAATACACCAACTCTCGGACAGATTATTTCCAACAATTTTGCACCTCCTCTGACAATTTTAATATTTTATACTATTTACTATATACTACATCACTTCATTCATCAATGCCTACACTTTTTACAGACAACCTTTATCAACCTACTTATACACATCAAACTATGACTGATTGCTACAACCACTGCATTTTTTACAGCTCCCAATACCTTTTACTATCTGTACTTTTTCACTCTTTTGATCGGCCTCCCGCCATTGGCCTTTTTGAATTTCTTCCCTTGCACAACTAATTGTACTTCTCAGTCACTTTCCCAACCAGCCTGTTCAAGACCAAAAACCTCCATATTATCCTGCAACTAATTCTTCTTTTGCCATACGTCCCTGCATATAATTAACACATAAACACCAATTATTTTGTTTAAAAAGAATGACAATCAAACACTCTGTAACATACTCATCAACTCGACTTTATTGCGTATAAACCATCAAACCACACTTACTCTCAGGCTTATCACTCTCTGCCTTGCTTCTTCATTGCATCTTGCCCAATGGATTCAAACTTTAACAACCCTGCTAATTATGCAGCTGCTTCAGCGAGACGTAAAAGGAAGGCCTACCTCAACGCCAAAAGATCCAACCATCTTGCTCATTATAACAAGGAGAATCAACTTCCTCCAACCACACATTCAGATGTCTCTACTCCTGGATCATCGCGTCGTGGGACATTCATTTCTCCACTGACTTTAGACTTAACCAATGCACATAATTGTTCAAGATCCTCAAATCGTCATCACCTTGACAAAGACAGATTTAAAAGGAGTAGGCTGGCACTAACATCTCATGGCAATCTCTACAACCAATTCAACGTCGTTGCACAACTTGATCAAACCGGTTTGATTCACCCTCCGACAACTCCAATTCCGACTCCTGCTAATTATGCAGCTGCTTCAGCGAGACGTAAAAGGAAGGCCTACCTCGATGCCAAAAGATCCAACCATCTTCCTCATTATAACAAGGAGAATAATTTTCCTCCAACCACACATTCAGATGTCTCTACTCCTGGATCATCGCGTCGTGAGACATTCATTTCTCCACTGACTATACACTTAACCAATGCACAGAATTGTTCAAGATCCTCTAATCGTCATCACCTCGACAAAGACAGATTTAAAAGGAGTAGGATGGCACTAACATCTCATGGCAATCTCTACAACCAATTCAACGTCGTTGCACAACTCGATCAACCCGGTTTGATCCACCCTCCGACAACTCCAATTCCGACTCTTGTTGCCTCGCCCGGTATAATTCGGGAAGGTCCCAGTCCTAACATTATTGCCGGTTCAGAATCTGAAACCGACGAAGACTTAAATTCAGGGGACGACGACATCTTCGCGGACAACAATGAACATGAAGGACATAATGAGTCTCATGTGTTGGGAAACTCTTTTGATCAAGGTATCCGCCAATTCACCTTCTTATTGTGCATGCTACTTACTATTTAGTACAATATGGTTTAATCATGCCACATGAAATTTAGCTTTCATGTTCACAACATTTTAAATGCAATACAACTTGACACATATCTCTTTAATTATACCTATTGATTGCAGATTATTATGATATTGGAGACCCTTTCTGGGAATGCCAACATTGTCGTGCTGCTATGTTGTATCAGGAGCGAAGGTCTAAGGGAAGGCACACAACTGTACCTAAGTTTGGCCTGTGTTGCAAGGGAGGAAAAGTTGAACTCCCGTTGCTTAAGCCTCCACCGCCTCAATTGCAGAAATTACTATTTGATAAAAATTGCCGGTATGCAAAGAAATTTCAGAGCAACCTACGAACCTATAATGCTATGTTCTCTTTCACTTCTCCTGGCATGAAATTTGATACAACTAACACACTCAGAGGTCGAGGACCGCCCACACTGCGACTGCATGGCCAAACTTGCCATCGGATTGAAACCCTTCTTCCAGCTTCGGGACAACGTCCTAAATACGCACAACTCTATATCCACGATACGGATAACGAAATTGTCAATAGGATTGGGTGTTTTAGGTATTGTACTTAATCTTTTGCTTCAAATATGGCTGGTACAACGCCGTACTAACAATTTTCTTTTATTCCAGTGACAATACCAGCATTGACAGTTCAATTGTCAACACTCTGAAATGTTGTTTGGATGAATTTAATCCTCATGCAAGGGCGTTTCGGATGGCAAGGGACATGTTGATTGATAGTGCTTTCCAAGATTTGAGACTAAAACTTATTTCTGATAGATCCACGGATGGTCGCATCTACAACACTCCAACTGTCTCGGAAGTTGCGGCTCTAATTGTAGGCGATGTAGATCCGGCCTCTAAGAGAGACATCATACTTCACCTGAGCGAAGGTGGATTACGAAGGATCGACGAATTCCACCCGGCTTACATGGCATTGCAGTATCCTTTGATTTTCCCTTATGGTGAAGATGGCTATCGGCCTAACATACTACACAGGTATAGGCATCAACAGATTGTCACAAGGGAAAATCGACAGACAATAAAGGATTGGCTTTCCTTCCGTTTGCATGAACGGACTGAAGAGGCAAAAACACTCCTGCATTCCAGAAGATTGTTCCAACAATTTTTGGTTGACGGTTATGCAATGATGGAATCCGAACGTCTGAATTGGCTGCGGAAAAACCAATCAAAACTTAGAGTCGACAAGTATAAGCAAGTTCGTGATGCACATGCCAATGCAGGGGATAACCAGCAAAATAAAACCGGCCGAAGAGTTGTTCTGCCATCTTCTTTTGTAGGGGGGAAACGTTACATGGATCAACTATACTTCGACGATATGGCCATTTCGAGTGCACTGGGCTTTCCTGACTTATTTATTACTTTTATATGCAATCCCACTTGGCCTGAGATTACACGGCACCTTTCAAAGGATAACTTAAAGCCTTACGACAAGCCTGATATTGTTTCCAAAGTCTTTAAAATTAAGTTTGATGAACTAATGTCTGATCTCACAAAACGCCAAGTACTTGGTAGAACCGTAGGATGTAAGTCATATACAATTGCTTCTATCAAATTTATCTTCTGTGTACATGATATACATATTAACGTGTTTTTCATGCCTTCTGTAGACATTTATACCATCGAATTTCAAAAGAGGGGCTTGCCACACGCACACATTTTGTTATTCTTACATCCACTTAGTAAGTATCCTACGCCTCAGGACATTGACAACATTATTTCTGCGGAAATACCTGATCCTAACATACATCCAAGGTTGTACCAGTTAGTTAAATTACACATGATCCACGGACCGTGCGGTTTTGCCAGGCTCACTTCCCCGTGCATGAAAAATAGAAGATGCTCTAAGTTTTTTCCAAAAAAATTCAACAACTGCACGATGGTCGATGCCGACGGCTTTCCGCTTTACCGAAGAAGATCTCTATCTCATACAGTTGTGAAATCGGGAATTACATTGGATAATAGGTACGTCGTCCCCTACAACACACGGTTACTACTTAAATATGAAGCACACATCAACATGGAGTGGTGTAATCAAAGTACTTCCATCAAGTACCTGTTCAAGTACATCCACAAAGGATATGACCGGATCACCGCGTCAATAGTTCCTGAATCAAATTCATCTCCACAAGCAAATGATGAAGTTGATGAAATTAAAGAATACTTGGACTGTAGATATGTTTCTCCGAGTGAGGCTACATGGAGGATTTTCTCTTACAAACAGCATGGGAGAAGTCCTACGGTAGAACGGATGTTTTACAACCTTATAGGTGAGGAACCTATTTACTATACCGATCACGCCACAATCGAAAACGTTTTGGAAAAGGCAAGCATCACCAACTCAATGTTCACCTCCTGGTTTGTTGCAAATAATCTTTATGCTGAAGCACAGAATATCACTTATTCTCATTTCGTCTCCAAGTTTGTTTACCTCAAAGGTAAAAGATGCTGGAAGCCACGTAAAAAGGGCTTCACAATAGGTCAATTAATATGGGTTCCCCCCACCACGGGCGAACTCTATTACCTAAGGATGATGCTCATAGTTGTCAAGGGACCAAAGACTTATAAGGACATTCACAAGGTTGGCGAAATACAGTATGATTCATTTAGGGATGCATGCTACACCATGGGGTTCCTTGACGATGATAAGTGTAACACCCTAATTTTTGCCCTAAGTTTCTTCGCATTTCATCCGCATTTTGCATACAAACAAGATCGCACTGGCTTTCGAGTTTCTCCTCAGATATAGGGTCTATGCTTCGCAGGGGATCACCATTATTTTTACTGTTTTATATTTGTTTATATTTACTGACTTCTAACCAAAATACAAAAAAAATATGTTGCAGTGTTCTTCTTCTTCTCTGTGTTGCAGGTTTTCAAAGACAGGGCAATGATTTTAATTCATATGCGTTTGTTCAGTCACAATTCGATTTCAAGTGGATGTTTGACCTATTATTGGTCAAACTATCAAAAGATTGTGTTGACTGCCAGTTGTGTGTGCCAATGGTTCATTTCTCGGACTATGTGTTTTCAAAGTACAAGTTGGGTTGTGCGACAGTGTTTTGTGCGAAGTTTGGCTCTTCGTTTCATCAGTTCATCAGTGATTCATCTGAGGATTTATTTTCCTCAGTTTGGTTTTAAATCATCAGGGCATGTAATCAGACAGTTTTCAGATGATAGTTGGTTTACTTTGTGAAATATTCAGTGGGGCTGTGTTGGCTGTGTTCATTTTTCATCAGTGGCTTGTGCAAGAAAAATCATGACTCGTTGTGGGCTTGAAAACCAAATTTCATCCATTATCCATTTTTTCCTGATTAAACAATTTGTTATCTTTTCCAATGTCTAATATCCATTTTATTCAATAACCTTTGTTTCCCATTTTGTTTTTCTCTCGATTTATCCATTTATCCACCCGTATCTCATTTGCCATAATCATCTTTCATTATCCATTCTTTTTCGATTTTTTTTAATCTAATCATACTATTCAAATATTATCCCTCATTTTTGATCCATATCCCATTATCTATATATTTCATTTTTCTTAGTCTCATTTTTATTGTTATATTTTCTACCAATATCCAAAACCATCACAAAAATTATTCCAAATAAATAAATAAATAACTTTTTTAGAATTTTATTCTTCATTTTTTTTGTATAATCTTGTTCTCTAAGCCCATTTGTTATTGCCCTCATTTTTTTAGCCCATTCCAAATTTTCTTAATAAAAAAATAATAATAACAAAAAAAAAGGGAATTTGATGAAGACACCAAAAAGCTTCATCACGTGTTTGTTTAGTCAGCAGGCTCACACCCTAAAGCTATCTCACAACACTTCCATAAGCCTCCAGCCAGTTTCACTTATTCAGCTTTCACGTGCAGGCATCACGCGCAGCCAACACCAAAAGTAACAAGCCTTTCTACACCAAGCCGCACATGCCAGTCATCCGTGCATCCCGCATCAGCTCCCAAAATCCAAAGCCAAGCCTCAAGAATTTTGCAAGCCTTTCATTCCCAGCCGCGGCAACACCCTTGCCAAGCCTTCATCCTTCCAAAACATTCCCCAAGCGCGAGCCGTACAGCAACAAAAACAAATACAGCCATCCTGCATCACTTTTTTTTTGCACATCCAAGCCGCAACGCACACGAAAACGCAGGCCTGTATTCATCACGCCCAGCCCAAGTGAACAAGTCACGAAATCCGTAAAACGCACCTGCATCAGAAACAAAACGCAAAGCAAAATTCAAAACGCAAATGGGCAATGAATGAAACGCAAACCTCAAAGTCAACAAAAGGCAGAAAATTAAAAGGAAAAGTTCACGCATTCCTCACCTCTCCAAAATGCAAAAAATCAATTCAAAACGGCAACGATTTCGTCATCCATTCCCCTATAAATTCAGCCCCTTCCTCTTTCAATTTCAAGCTTCAGGAGCCTCCTAAACCTCTGCCCAAATCTAATCCCAACCTCAAATCCCTAACCCCTTTCTTTATATTTCATCCCTCACTTCCAATTGGTACGGATTTTGAAAAGAAAAGAGAGATTGAGAGAGAGAAACCGAGAGATTGAGAAGGAGAAGAAGAAGAGAAAGGAGTCGCGAGAGAGAAGAGAGGTTTTGTTGCGGGATTGTTGAAGGTGAGGTGATTGCCGCGAGGGTTTTGTTTGCCGTTTTCGCCATGGTTCCCCTGTGTTTATGTTTTGGTCCGTGAAAGAGAAGAAGAAGTCATAACTTCTGTTCTTATTTTGTTTTTTTATTTATTTTGATTAAGTGATTTATTAATAAGAAGAGTTTGGTTGGTGTTTGCTTGGGCCCAAGGCCATATGTTGGTGATTGTCATTACCACCACCCGAGTTACTCTTTTCCCCCCTCCCTTTTCTTTGTTTTCTTTTACTTTTAAAATTTAGTTTTCTTTATTTCTTTAGATTAGTATTACAATTTATTTTGATCAAGGTTTTTTTAGAATATCTTTTAGAAAAGAGAATTAGAGAAAATGTTTTTTAGGAAAACAATTTGGAAAACAATTTTAGAAATTATTTTAGAGAAACAATTAGGAAAAGAATTTTAAGAAAAAGATTTAAAAATATTTTTTTCTATTTCTTTTATGGGATCTATTTTTGGATCCATTATTCTTCATCTTTCTTTTCTAATTTTGGTCGATGACAATCTTTCGATTCGAGATGGTTGATTTCCGATTAAGCTTAATCTTCATTATTTCAAATCTATGGATGAATGATCATTTGGATCATTCTCCATACTTTGAGATCGTGATAGGTTGCTAATCAAGAAATTCAACGATAATCTCGATTAAGATTAGACCTTCCTTTTTCCTTTAGTGTGGTATTTTTTCGGAGAACGATTCATTATATCGTTTCTCTAACATGTATTAACACGAATATTTTCCACTTTAATTAGTGGTGGCCGGCCTCATTTGTAGGGTAATTACTTCGTAAATTACTCGGCGATTGCTTAACATAGACCTAAAGTTGTCCCGATTCGATTAAAGATCCACTTGGATCCGTTTGCCTCGATTTTATTTTCATTGTTGTGGTTGTGCTTGATTAAGTTCATCATACCACCTTATATTGTATATAATATAATAATGTGAATATAATTGTTTAAATTTAATCTCTTGCACCTTATCCTTTTATTTTAATCTCTTGCTCCCTTATCTCCTTATTATATTTTGCCATATTATATCATATATCATTGTTTATATTCATATTGTGTTTTGTTGATATTCATATTGTGCTTGTTTTTATTTTGTCCATTTGGACATCAAAATACTTAATAAATGATTAAACTCTTAAAAAACTTGTGACTTCTAACATTGGACTTATGGTTACTATCCCGAACTTTTGGAGATTGGACTTAGACCTTCTAGGATTCCCTTTGCTCAAGTTGGAGTGGTTAGAAACCTTGGCCTCAAATGATGTCATTAACTTTTGAAGATGAAAGTCCGAACTTTGAAGATTTGTACATATTGGTTTGGTAACTTCTTTCCTTAGCTTTTTAATTCAAGCATTAGGACTAGTCTCTTCATCTCCTCCCCATTCTTTAATTTTCAAAACTTCTTCCTATTTCAAAACCTTCTTGTTTTCTAAACTTCAAACATTCTCATAAACAAACCTTGACTTAGGTCAAGCGATTTTTAATCTTTTCCTTTTATTTTCTTAATCAAATATTAAGTCATGTAAATATATCAAAAACCTTTTTGTACATACTTTAAAAAATACAAATACATTCAATTGTTTTTGTGCCTTGTACACCTTTCTTCTTTTCCATGTTTAGATATGATTCATCCCTTTTAGCGGAATTATTCGCTAAGGGATGACGACTTATCTTTACATCTTAAAATTAATTCAACCCACTTATTCTTTTCAAACTTTGTACCACGAACTACGAGGTTTTGATCTCGCATTGCACTTTGTGGGTACATAGGCATAAGGCTTTAAAACCTTATCAAACACAAAATCATTAAAAAATATTCTTCTCCTCATCTCTTCCATCATTTTAAACAAACCAATTTCAGACCAAAAGCGATAAGTATTTCAAAGGGCTCCCGTGGAGTACCACGGATGAGTCGGGTGCCTAAAACCTTCCCGGTTCATAACCAATCCCCTTACCCAATCTCTATTTATTTCTTTTAGCCTTTACTTTTAGAATCCTAGGTTTTTATTCGTTCTTTTAACTTTTTCCATTCGGAAATAAAGAAAAGCGCGGTGGCGACTCTGTGTTAATCGAGTTAAGTTAATCAATAGCTTACACTCACGATTTTACCGCTACAGAAAAGTGGCGACTCTGCTGGGGAGTAATCTCTAAGCGGATTTAGCCTACTTTGATTTATTCATTGCTTTGGTTTGACTTGTTTGTTATTTGTTTGTTCCATTTTGGTTTTTGGTGATCCTCTGTGTGAGATAGATTCTAACCCGGATCTGAGTGACACTTATGATAGGACGGCGATATTCAAAGCGATATGTGATGGAGTAGTCCAAAGCAATATCAATTTGATAATATCCACTCGGTTAGGCTCTCTTGGACTATCAATGTCATGACGAGTAATCATACGTGGCATTATTTTCCGACCTTGAGCTGATCATACTGAGGACCTTAGAACCCTTAACCCATCTAAGCCAATTTAGGAACGTAGTGCGGAAGCTGTCTGGATGTAAATCTAAGGCGGTTGTCACGCGATACTACACTCGGACGAGGTCTATTTTAAGAATGTTATCGGTTGGGGAGTAATCCAACGTACCGATAAAATTCTAAAGATGGCTGTTAACTCCGGGCACCTCTGTTAGCACCCTTTTGGTTTCTTGAAGGTACAATGAAGACAAACCTTAGTACATGCCTGTGTGGGTTGGTTCTTATCCCTTGACTCCATGCTCGTGATCTGAACCTTTGAACCTGAGTGCTTTGCGTGATCTTGTTTGTGGTTATTGCATCTACATATTCATCATGATCATCATCACAACCAATTTTCAAGGAAGACAATTCTGATTATTGCAAATATTGGAAAGAATAAATATTCCTTTTTGTCAAGATTTTTCATGACAGTATTCTCGATGTTGACCATGTTTGCAATAATCGAGTTGTTTTTCTGAAAATGGAAGTGAATTTTGCATATCATTGCATCCTCGCATATTCTTGTGTTCATCCGAGTTGTGTGGGAACTCATCCCGGTTGTTTCTTTCCTCAGTTGTCTGTTGATCCGTCAAGCTGACTCCTCACCACAGATACGGTACTAGAGCTGCTAACAGATTGAGAGTTATTAGATTGAGAATGGAAAATCAAGCCCAACATAACAAGAAAGTTAGGGAAGACCTTGATGAGTTGAAAAGCAATGTGAGTCAAATCATGGAGATGCTACAGGCTTTGATCATCAGGGAAACTCAACCTCAGAGGATTGTCATGCCTCAAGTCAATGTTTCTGCTGGTGAAACAAGTGTTGTTGGGATGACTCGTCACAGACAACAACACCATGAACAATCATACCCTACTGCAGTCGCTCTGATGATCAATGGTCCATCTATTCAAAGGAATGTTGGCCAGAACCAGAATCGTAATGCTAGGAGTAAGCCAAACTTTGATCCTATTCCTGTGCCGTATGCAGACTTGCTTCCATCTTTAATTGCAAATAATCTTGTGCAGACTCGTCCACCACCTCCAGTTCCAGAGACTATTCCATGGTGGTATAAGCCAGAAGCTCGTTGTGCTTTTCATCAAGGTGCCCCGGGGCATGATGTTGAGAACTGTTACCCGCTGAAGTTTGAAGTACAGAAATTGATGAGGAACAATGTTCTGCATTTCAATGATGTTAATCCTAATGTGCAGAAGAATCCGTTGCCGAAGCATGGTAATGTGTCTGTGAACATGGTTGATGGTTGTCTTGGTAATGCGTCTGATGCAGACAAAGAAATGTTTGATTTCGTTACGCATGGAAAGATTTGCCAGAACCAGAATCGTAATGCTAGGAGTAAGCCAAACTTTGATCCTATTCCAATGACTTATGCTGAGTTGTATCCTTACTTGGTCCAGAATGATTGGATTACTACTAGGCCTGCGCCTCCAGTTCCAAATCCTCTTCCGGTTGGTTATAGATCAGATCTTCGTTGTGAGTTTCATCAAGGTGGAACTGGTCATGACCTAGAACACTGTTTTGCATTGAAGGCTAAAGTAAGAGAGCTTGTTAGAAATGGGATGATCACTTTTGAGGACCCTAATCCTAATGTTGTCAACAATCCTTTTCCGAATCATGAGAAATGAATTTTCTAGAGGAATTCAACTGTCAAATTTTCTTCAAGGCCAGAATCTCAGACGGGACAGCTCATCCTTTGTTGTTCATGGATCATTAGGCCATTTGTTTCTTTATGTTTGCAATTTTTCTTCAATCATATTAAGTTGTTTGCTTTTAAGCTTGTTTGTACTTTCATGTTGGTTTTAATGAAATGAGCATTGCTTTGTTTTGATTTCATTTACTATTTGCATCTTTATGCTTTACATTTCAAGTTCATTTATCTTGTCTCAAGCTTTCATAATGATTGGAGGGAGGATGATGAAAACGAGATACCCATAATTGTTGTTGGTATACTTTCAATTGAGACTTGGTTGATGATATACAGGCATTGTTTCAAATCCTAAACACTGGAGAAATAAGGAAGTTAATCCTTTGTTAACCCCTTTGAACCTTGAAGTTGGAGTTTCTTTCTATTCGAAAAAACCCTTAATTTTAACCCGGGGATGGGTAGTTCTCAATTAATTCGAATGTGCATTCAAGTACAAGAGAATCATTCAAGACACCTTTCAACAAAGGTTGCAATATCAAGTTTTCCTTCACACATATCAAAGAGGTGTTGAAGATGTTTCTCATTTCAAAAGCCAATGATGATTCGTTGTAATCATTGAGCCATGCAGTCATTATCTTTCAAAAAAAATGAGTGAAAAATTATTGAAAAAAAAAAAAATCAAAGCCCGCTAAGTCAAAACCTATGAAGGAGACTTAGGCAAAAAAAAACTGGGGCATCCCGTTGGCTGTAAGATGAAATGACGCAGTTCAGGCAAAAATTAGGGATAATAAAAAGAAAGATTTACCAAGAGGTCATCAAAATTCTCAGCAAAAATAAGTTGAGTTGACCAAAGTCCTCACTAGAAATAACAAAAGGAAAGATGTGACTGTTATCTCAAAATCCTTTGGCTTATGAACCATCTTCATCTGTGCAATCCTAATTGTCCGGGAACTTGAATGCATAGGCTGAATTAATTGAATGTAGGACTGGAGTTCATCACGAAGAGGGGTTGGGTATAAATAAACTTTGAGCCTATATCCTTTGATTCATAAACCGTGAACCAGACCACGTTACAACCTTCAAAAGTCCTAATTGAATTCAGGGTTCTTTTGAAAAGCATACTACAACGAGGTTGCGTAAACTGACTCCCAAGTTCTTTACCAATCATTTGTTTTCTTACCTTTGCTTTATCTTTAATGTTGTCTCAACCGCCGTGTTTTGACAATGTTTTTTTTAATTACTTTACATCAATAAATTTCATTCCAAAAATGATCCTTGATTTCAAACTTTGCATTGAACTTTGCATTAAAATTACCAGGTTTGTACAAACATTTTTTATTTGCAAATAAACTTTCCTCATCAAGGAATTTTCAAACAGTTGAGAAACTTGGTCGGTGATCTTATCAGGGGCAATTTCTCCTCAGGTCCTATGGTTCAAGAGTTGTTGATCAGTGCAAGTTATTCTCAGATATGGTTAGTCAGAAGATTCTCTGCAAGATTCATTTCTGGTTTATTTTCTCAACAATTATTTCAAGAACTGAAGCCATGATCAGTTTATTCCCTCAACAGTTATTCCAAAGATCTGAGTATTTTCTCCGGAAGCAATCAGGAATTGAATCCATTATTAGTTTACCTTTATCAGTCATTGAATTTGGGGCAACTTTCTTCAAGAATCTCCAAGCAGCTTTGCGTGATTTCTCTCAAAAGATTTTCAACTTGATGCAGTTTATTGGTGAGACAGAGATTTGTTCAGCAGTAGTATTTCTGGTTTCCAAGGACTGGCATGAGATGCTCCCTTTTGCTTTGCATGGGTATCTTACATTTGTCTGCACTTCAACAGGGGCAACCCCTTTCTCACTTGTTTATGGTATGGAAGCAGTGCTCCCCGTCGAAGTTGAGATCCCATCAATGAGAGTTCTGATGGAAGCCAAGTTGACTGAGGCTGAATGGTGTCAAAGTAGATTTGACCAGTTGAATTTGATTGAAGAAAAGAGAATAAAAGCTTTGTGTCATGGTCGGTTGTACCAGCAAAGAATGAAGAAAGCTTTTGACAAGAAGGTCAAACCTCGTGTATTCAGAGAAGGCGACCTCGTGCTCAAAAAGATTCAGTCTTTCCTTAAAGATTCTCGGGGCAAGTGGACTCCGAACTATGATGGCCCATATTTTGTTAAGAAAGCCTTCTCTGGCGGTTCATTAATTCTTGCAACTATGGACGGTGAGGAGATCACTCGCCCTGTGAATGCGGATGCAGTCCAGAAATACTTCGCCTAAAAAATAAAAGAACAGCTCGCTAAGTTGAAAACCCGAAAGGGCGGCTTAGGCAAAAGTGAGTGTCTCGGTGGATTGAAAACCCGAAAGGGCGGTCCAGGCAAAACTTAGAGACAAAAACAGAAAATAATTATCCCGGTAGATTGAAAACCCGAAAGGGCAATCTAGGCAAAAGTTAGGGATCATGGCAAGTAACTGCGTCGACAGACTGAATCACTTGTAGTAACCGAGGATTTCAGATTTTATCCCTCAGAAGAATTATTCATCAAAGATTCTTATTTACTCATCCTTGACTAAAGTATTTTTCTTTTGATATATGAACAAAGAAAGGATATCAATAGTGATTCCGAAGACAGTAAAGTCTGGATGTGTGTAACTCGTCTCTCCCAAAGCAGAGTTTGATTCGGTTGTGTCCATGCGAAGTTCCTGGATAGTCTTGACAGATTGATGTTAATGATGTTTTGTTCCCCAACCATGATGTTGAATGGAGATTGCATGTATTCCCCAGAAGAGTTGTTGGAAGGGATGTTCAGAATCCCTAGCTGAGTCGTGATCTTTCCTCAACAAGTTATCTTTGAATTGAGAAGTATTGGGAATCCCCAGCTGAGCTCATGTTCCTCAGCTTGATTATTTGCATCTTTGAATATAGAAGTATTGATATAGCAGTCAGTTTAAAGGTTTTCTGTTACCTGATGTTGGGTATAGATTTAAAATCCCTCGTAATTGTGTTTTGGCTATGATGTTAACTTCTGATATCCCCATATGGAGCCCCAGTAGGACTGCATGTGTTGATTTCCAGCAGGTTCCTATGTGATTTTTTAGCAAGTCTGGCACTCTATCCCCAAGCGGAGTAGGAGTTGTATGACAGTTATTCCTCGTGAAGCTTGATTTTTATCAAGAATATTTCCATCCTCAGCAGATTATACTCTTTCCTCAGCAGGATGATATTCCTAGCAGATGCTGTTTCATCATGATTTAAGCCTTGTAGTAGGATTGTATTCCTTTGATGGCTTATGATATTCCCCTGCAGATTTCAAAGTTGAATCTCCAGCATGTTTCCCTGCAATGTTGCCTTGGGATTAGCCGAGTATCCGGTTTTTGTGGTGTTTATGTCACCCGTTTCTTATCTTTATGTCTGTTTTGTCAGCATATTCATAAACATATTCATACGCATAAGCATGGCATTGTTTTCTTGCATTCTTGCATTTATATCATTGTTATCTGCTCTTTGGTGTGGATTTTCCCCACAGAGTGTGTGTGTCGTATTCCTCTCAAGTTTAGAGTGTCGACCATTAAGCAGAAAGAGTTAATCCTTTCTAATTCCCCACTGAGTTTGTTTCTCGTGGATGATGTTGATTCAGTTTCCTCCCCAGTTTATTATCTGGATGGATTTTCCCTAGTTGAGATATTTCCTCCTCGGGATGAGTCTTATTTGACCGTTTCTCTCCAATTTGTTCTTGGATTGAACTTTGGTCCCCTGTTGTGGATATATTTGCTTTGGGATTAAGCTATCATTGTTTGATAGTGGGCAATATTTTCTCCAGCTTGAGTATTTCTGTTTGGAATTAAGCTATCAGTAATCGATAGTGGATAATATTACCAAATTGATCAAGTTCTTTTACTTGTACTCCTACCCAGTAAATTCGGTAGTCGAGATATCTGCCTCTTACCCAGTAAAAGGGTAATAGAGTTTGTTATTCTTTGATTTAGCTCCTACCCAGTAAATCAGGTAGTCGAGAATTTGTTCTACCCAGTAAATCCGGTAGTCAAGTTATTTTCTTACCCAGTAAAAAGGTAATAGAATCAGATATTTTCATCTACCCAGTAAAAAGGTAATTTGATTGAGTTTCTACCCAGTAAATTCGGTAGCTGATATTTCTTCTTCTTACCCAGTAAAAGGGTAATAGAAGCTGTTTCACTTTGATTGAGTTCCTACCCAGTAAATCAGGTAGTTGACCATACTCCTATCCAGTAAATCGATAGTCGAGTCCCTTATACTCCTGCCCAGTAAATCAGGTAGTCGAGAAGTTTTCTTACCCAGTAAAAAGGTAATTGAGTTTATTCCTCCGTATTTTGCTCCTATCCAGTAAATCGATAGTCGAGTCCTTTATATTTCCTACCCAGTAAATCAGGTAGTCGTGATTTGTTCTACCCAGTAAATCCGGTAGTCAAGTTATTTTTTCCTCTTACCCAGTAAAAAGGTGATAAAATCAGATATTTTTTTTCTCTTACCCAGTAAAAAGGTAATTTGATTGAGTTCCTACCCAGTAAATCAGGTAGTTGATCATACTCCTATCCAGTAAATCGATAGTCGAGTCCTTTATATTTCCTACCCAGTAAATCAGGTAGTCGATCATACTCCTATCCAGTAAATCGATAGTCGAGTCCTTTATATTTCCTACCCAGTAAATCAGGTAGTCGATCATACTCCTATCCAGTAAATTGATAGTCGAGTCCCTTATGCTCCTACCCAGTAAATCAGGTAGTCGATCATACTCCTATCCAGTAAATTGATAGTCGAGTCCCTTATACTCCTGCCCAGTAAATCAGGTAGTTGAGAGTTTCTTACCCAGTAAAAAGGTAATAGAAGTTGTTTCTCCTTGATTGATTTCCTACCCAGTAAATCAGGTAGTTGACCATACTCCTATCCAGTAAATTGATAGTCGAGTCCTTTTATATCTCCTATCCAGTAAATCGATAGTCGAGTCCCTTATACTCCTACCCAGTAAATCAGGTAGTCGAGAATTTTTCTTACCCAGTAAAAAGGTAATTGAGGTTATTCCTCCGTATTTCGCTCCTATCCAGTAAATCGATAGTCGAGTCTGTTATTCTCTACCCAGTAAATTAGGTATTTGAGATTTTTTCTTGCCCAGTAAAAGGGTAGTTGAGGTTATCCCTCTGAATTTTGCTCCTATCCAGTAAATTGATAGTCGAGTCTGTTATATTTTCCTACCCAGTAAATCAGGTAGTTGATGATTTCTTATCTAACACAGTATTTCTCTATTCTTGGACTCAAATATTGTGTTTGATTGATTTTCCTGGCAGGGTGTTGATATTTCCCTGGTTAATTTTTGTTCCCTGATTATATCATATCTTTTCCCGAGTGAGTCTGTTATCCAGTGATTTATTTTCCTGGTAACTCTTTGGTTGTCTGTTGTTTCCCCAGCGGGATTTTCTTCTGTGTCCCCAAGTTGTGCTTTTCTCTGGTGGTCATTATTTTCCCCACAGAGATCTTGGGTTTGCATATCATATTCATATCATATCATTGTTCTCTTAGGACAAAAATTGGGTTTTCTGTATTTAAGTCTCTCCCATCTTGTAGAGACGAAGATGTCAATCTTCATATCTCCGGATTGAAGAAACTTAAATAGGGGCAGCTGTAACACCCTAATTTTTGCCCTAAGTTTCTTCGCATTTCATCCGCATTTTACATACAAACAAGATCGCACTGGCTTTCGAGTTTCTCCTCAGATATAGGGTCTATGCTTCGCAGGGGATCACCATTATTTTTACTGTTTTATATTTGTTTATATTTACTGACTTCTAACCAAAATACAAAAAAAATATGTTGCAGTGTTCTTCTTCTTCTCTGTGTTGCAGGTTTTCAAAGACAGGGCAATGATTTTAATTCAGATGCGTTTGTTCAGTCACAATTCGATTTCAAGTGGATGTTTGACCTATTATTGGTCAAACTATCAAAAGATTGTGTTGACTGCCAGTTGTGTGTGCCAATGGTTCATTTCTCGGACTATGTGTTTTCAAAGTACAAGTTGGGTTGTGCGACAGTGTTTTGTGCGAAGTTTGGCTCTTCGTTTCATCAGTTCATCAGTGATTCATCTGAGGATTTATTTTCCTCAGTTTGGTTTTAAATCATCAGGGCATGTAATCAGACAGTTTTCAGATGATAGTTGGTTTACTTTGTGAAATATTCAGTGGGGCTGTGTTGGCTGTGTTCATTTTTCATCAGTGGCTTGTGCAAGAAAAATCATGACTCGTTGTGGGCTTGAAAACCAAATTTCATCCATTATCCATTTTTTCCCGATTAAACAATTTGTTATCTTTTCCAATGTCTAATATCCATTTTATTCAATAACCTTTGTTTCCCATTTTGTTTTTCTCTCGATTTATCCATTTATCCACCCGTATCTCATTTGCCATAATCATCTTTCATTATCCATTCTTTTTCGATTTTTTTTAATCCAATCATACTATTCAAATATTATCCCTCATTTTTTATCCATATCCCATTATCTATATATTTCATTTTTCTTAGTCTCATTTTTATTGCTATATTTTCTACCAATATCCAAAACCATCACAAAAATTATTCCAAATAAATAAATAACTTTTTTAGAATTTTATTCTTCATTTTTTTTGTATAATCTTGTTCTCTAAGCCCATTTGTTATTGCCCTCATTTTTTTAGCCCATTCCAAATTTTCTTAATAAAAAAATAATAATAACAAAAAAAAAGGGAATTTGATGAAGACACCAAAAAGCTTCATCACGTGTTTGTTTAGTCAGCAGGCCCACACCCTAAAGCTATCTCACAACACTTTCATAAGCCTCCAGCCAGTTTCACTTATTCAGCTTTCACGTGCAGGCATCACGCGCAGCCAACACCAAAAGTAACAAGCCTTTCTACACCAAGCCGCACATGCCAGTCATCCGTGCATCCCGCATCAGCTCCCAAAATCCAACGCCAAGCCTCAAGCATTTTGCAAGCCTTTCATTCCCAGCCGCGGCAACACCCTTGCCAAGCCTTCATCCTTCCAAAACATTCCCCAAGCGCGAGCCGTACAGCAACAAAAACAAATCCAGCCATCCTGCATCACTTTTTTTTTGCACATCCAAGCCGCAATGCACACGAAAACGCAGGCCTGTATTCATCACGCCTAGCCCAAGTGAACAAGTCACGAAATCCGTAAAACGCACCTGCATCAGAAACAAAACGCAAAGCAAAATTCAAAACGTAAATGGGCAATGAATGAAACGCAAACCTCAAAGTCAACAAAAGGCAGAAAATTAAAAGGAAAAGTTCACGCATTCCTCACCTCTCCAAAACGCGAAAAATCAATTCAAAACGGCAACGATTTCGTCATCCATTCCCCTATAAATTCAGCCCCTTCCTCTTTCAATTTCAAGCTTCAGGAGCCTCCTAAACCTCTGCCCAAATCTAATCCCAACCTCAAATCCCTAACCCCTTTCTTTATATTTCATCCCTCACTTCCAATTGGTACAGATTTTGGAAAGAAAAGAGAGATTGAAAGAGAGAAACTGAGAGATTGAGAAGGAGAAGAAGAAGAGAAAGGAGTCGCGAGAGAGAAGAGAGGTTTTGTTGCGGGATTGTTGAAGGTGAGGTGATTGCCGCGAGGGTTTTGTTTGCCGTTTTCGCCATGGTTCCCCTGTGTTTATGTTTTGGTCCGTGAAAGAGAAGAAGAAGTCATAACTTCTGTTCTTATTTTGTTTTTTTATTTATTTTGATTAAGTGATTTATTAATAAGAAGAGTTTGGTTGGTGTTTGCTTGGGCCCAAGGCCATATGTTGGTGATTGTCATTACCACCACCCGAGTTACTCTTTTCCCCCCTCCCTTTTTTTTGTTTTCTTTTACTTTTAAAATTTAGTTTTCTTTATTTATTTAGATTAGTATTACAATTTATTTTGATCAAGGTTTTTTTAGAATATCTTTTAGAAAAGAGAATTAGAGAAAATGTTTTTTAGGAAAACAATTTGGAAAAATATTTTAGAAATTATTTTAGAGAAACAATTAGGAAAAGAATTTTAAGAAAAAGATTTAAAAATATTTTTTTCTATTTCTTTTATGGGATCTATTTTTGGATCCATTATTCTTCATCTTTCTTTTCTAATTTTGGTCGATGACAATCTTTTGATTCGAGATGGTTGATTTCCGATTAAGCTTAATCTTCATTATTTCAAATCTATGGATGAATGATCATTTGGATCATTCTCCATACTTTGAGATCGTGATAGGTTGCTAATCGAGAAATTCAACGATAATCTCGATTAAGATTAGACCTTCCTTTTTCCTTTAGTGTGGCATGTTTTCGGAGAACGATTCATTATATCGTTTCTCTAACATGTATTAACACGAATATTTTCCACTTTAATTAGTGGTGGCCGGCCTCATTTGTAGGGTAATTACTTCGTAAATTACTCGGCGATTGCTTAACATAGACCTAAAGTTGTCCCGATTCGATTAAAGATCCACTTGGATCCGTTTGCCTCGATTTTATTTTCATTGTTGTGGTTGTGCTTGATTAAGTTCATCATACCACCTTATATTGTATATAATATAATAATGTGAATATAATTGTTTAAATTTAATCTCTTGCACCTTATCCTTTTATTTTAATCTCTTGCTCCCTTATCTCCTTATTATATTTTGCCATATTATATCATATATCATTGTTTATATTCATATTGTGTTTTGTTGATATTCATATTGTGCTTGTTTTTATTTTGTCCATTTGGACATCAAAATACTTAATAAAGGATTAAACTCTTAAAAAACTTGTGACTTCTAACATTGGACTTATGGTTACTATCCCGAACTTTTGGAGATTGGACTTAGACCTTCTAGGATTCCCTTTGCTCAAGTTGGAGTGGTTAGAAACCTTGGCCTCAAATGATGTCATTAACTTTTGAAGATGAAAGTCCGAACTTTGAAGATTTGTACATATTGGTTTGGTAACTTCTTTCCTTAGCTTTTTAATTCAAGCATTAGGACTAGTCTCTTCATCTCCTCCCCATTCTTTAATTTTCAAAACTTCTTCCTATTTCAAAACCTTCTTGTTTTCTAAACTTCAAACATTCTCATAAACAAACCTTGACTTAGGTCAAGCGATTTTTAATCTTTTCCTTTTATTTTCTTAATCAAATATTAAGTCATGTAAATATATCAAAAACCTTTTTGTACATACTTTAAAAAATACAAATCCATTCAATTGTTTTTGTGCCTTGTGCACCTTTCTTCTTTTCCATGTTTAGATATGATTCATCCCTTTTAGCGGAATTATTCGCTAAGGGATGACGACTTATCTTTACATCTTAAAATTAATTCAACCCACTTATTCTTTTCAAACTTTGTACCACGAACTACGAGGTTTTGATCTCGCATTGCACTTTGTGGGTACGTAGGCATAAGGCTTTAAAACCTTATCAAACACAAAATCATTAAAAAATATTCTTCTCCTCATCTCTTCCATCATTTTAAACAAACCAATTTCAGACCAAAAGCGATAAGTATTTCAAAGGGCTCCCGTGGAGTACCACGGATGAGTCGGGTGCCTAAAACCTTCCCGGTTCATAACCAATCCCCTTACCCAATCTCTATTTATTTCTTTTAGCCTTTGCTTTTAGAATCCTAGGTTTTTATTCATTCTTTTACCTTTTTCCATTCGGAAATAAAGAAAAGCGCGGTGGCGACTCTGTGTTAATCGAGTTAAGTTAATCAATAGCTTACACTCACGATTTTACCGCTACAATAAGGAATACATAGGAGCCATTAAGGATGCAAGTCATTGGGGATCAGGCCATTTTCTCAGAAAATTATTTGTCATCATGCTTCTCTTAGGAACAATCAACAGACCTGTGCATGTTTGGAATGAATCATGGTTATTATTATCGGATGGCCTTTTACACTGATAGAGGGAGCTTGCAAATAACCAAGGTTGCATGATCTGTATCATTCATCATGCTTTGTTTTCATACCCTGTTTGTATTGTATGCTTAATACCCTTACTCATTTTGCAGATCTCCATCTGGATGTAGCTGACCTACATAATTTTACACTCATCGAAATTGAAGCCTTACTACAGGCCAACCGCAAAAGCCTCGCGGAATTCAAGCCCTTTCCAACACCTCGAGGTTATATTCTCCAACAGCTTGGTAACAGACTAATATATGAAGAGAGGAGTTACGACACTACCGTTATGAAAGAAGAATTCGACAAGCTTTTTGATTCACTAACAGGTTTTTCCTTTCCCATGCTATATGTATGTTTCTACTTGAAATACCAGACTTCCTGACATCTTATTCTTAATTGGTTTCTTAATAGAAGAACAACACCAGATTTTCAACAAAATCATTATGGCCGTCAATAATCAAACAGGAGGGGTCTTCTTCCTTCATGGTTTTGGCGGTACAAGTAAAACTTTTATGTGGAGAACGCTTGCAGCTCATTTGCGATCGAAACACGAAATTGTTTTGACGGTGGCAACAAGTGGTATTGCTTCCCTTTTGTTTCCTGGTGGTAGAACGGCACATTCCAAATTTAAAATACCGGTCCCAACTTTGGAGAATTCTACATGTAGAATTGATTATGGTGATGAACATGTCGAATTACTCCAGCAAACAAAGTTGATTATTTGGGACGAGGCACCTATGGCAAGCAAATTCACTTTCGAAGCACTGGATAAGACTCTAAGGGATGTAATGAGTAGACACGGTAATTCATATGTCATTTTCGGAGGTAAGGTCATTGTTTTCGGAGGTGACTTTAGACAAATTTTACCCGTTACTCCGCGGGGGACCAGATCCGACATTGTTCATTCTGCGATCAACGCTTCATACATTTGGGATTCGTGTGAGGTTCTTACCTTAACGCAGAATATGCGGCTCAGGGCCGGACGTGACATCCAGGAATCTCTTGAAATTGCTGAATTCTCAAAATGGCTCTTGCAGTTGGGCGAGGGGAGGATTTCGGAGCCTAACGATGGATACGCCGATATAGAAATTCCTTCTGATATTCTTCTTTTGCATTATGCTGACCCTATTGTCGCAATAGTCGAGAGCACCTATCCTGCTTTCCTGGATAATTACAAATCTTATGACTACTTGAAAAGTATAGCCATTTTGGCTTCCACCATTCAGGTAGTTGACCAAATCAACAACCATGTCCTAGACTTGATGCCAGGTCTGTTTTAACTCACCCTCTCACCTAGCCATAATATAACATGACCTCAATAAACTTTAACAGACTACTAATTACTGCGAACTTATTATTTTCATCTATGTGTAGGCGAAGGAAGAGATTACTATAGCTCCAACTCTGTGGACCGCTCGGAGATACACGATGACACCAAAATGAATGTCTTAAGCCCAGAATTTCTCAGCACCCTTCGTACTTCTGGACTGCCAGGACATCACATCAAATTAAAAATCGGAACTCCAATTATGCTTATGCGAAACATTGACCAGGCTGAAGGTCTATGCAATGGGACTAGGCTTATTGTTACCAGGATGGAAAACCATGTTATTGAAGCGGAAAATATGGGTGGAAAGGGACATGGAAAAGTTATATACATCCCACACATGGATATGTCGCCGTCCCAATCGCCCTGGCCTTTCAAACTCAGTAGAAGACAATTCCCGATCATCGTTTCTTATGCCATGACAATCAACAAATCTCAAGGTCAATCTTTGGATTGGGTAGGCCTTTACTTACCTAAGGATCTCTTCAGTCATGGCCAACTTTATGTTGCAATATCACAAGTCACTACCAAGAGGGGAGTCAAAATACTCATTCATGACGACGAGAACAAACCCAAATCAACTACGACAAATGTCGTCTACAAAGAGGTTTTCAACAATGTATAGACATTATCATACTTATACAAACTTCCAAACCTGCTGCATCTAACATGGTCGGCCGGTTTAGCCAGCGTTCGGCACTTCCGGGGATTCTATGCCAGGATTATGTTCAACTTTTGAATTGGCCATCACAAATATCTGTTGTATTTTATTATGTTTTGTGATGTTTTAACTGTTATTGTGCTTCTGTAATGCCTCAATTGTAGTCTTTATTTCACCATTATGTTATTCCCTACTAATTATAATAGTGATGCTTCTTCATTTGTAACCAAAAATATTTAACTCTTCCATGCTCAAACGATGCTTATCTTTCATTAAAACATACATTAACCATTGTCCAACTACTGTAACATCTTTGCATTCTTATCATCCTATATATCACGCCTTCACATTGAAGGAAAATTGCGATCTAAACGCAGCGGAAAACAAAAATTTTCCTTTAGTGATCCTTACGAATGAGCATGGTCAGTGATAGAATCGTTACCTCTTTGTGGCGATTCAGATCTTTGATGCAGCGATCACAAGCGTTGATGAAGTGCAACGCCTCTACTCAGTCCACACGAACAGCTTCCGGTCACAGTGCTAGCTGCTTACGAACGGAATTATTTGAGTGAGAATCAAAAACGAAATTGCATCAAGTGAAAGCTTCATCACAAGGGTTCCTTTTATAGACTCTCTTGTGGGTTGAGGGCTAAAAGCCCAATTCACATGATCCATAATAATATTATATATTATTATAATAACTATTATTATAATAAATATATTTATTTTATTATTATTTTATAACCATTATAAAATAACAATAATTATTATTATATTATCCGAATTTCTATTTTTCACTTAAGTGCACCGTACCTTACGGTGTTCCTTTTATTTCTCTATCTCTCATCAAACTGTCCTTATGTGTGTGACCCTGTAGGATTTCGTAACGTTGGTAATTATATTAAATTATATATTTAACATAATAAACAGTGAGCGGTATCTAGCAACACATCACTGCTACCCAAGTCACGAAAATGTCATGTGATCTGACAAAACCTTTTTCGTGATAATATATGTTTGTACAATTACCCTTTTGCCCCTATGTCTATATTGAACACAAGGCATACACTGTGTCATCCTTGTCCAGTTCAATATTGGGCCCTTAGACATTTCTCCTGTTATGCAGGATTGGCAAATTCCATCTAGGACACTCATGTCCCTCAGCATGCTTCGTGGAGTGCCCATCAACTGTCTTTATGATCATCCAGTTACGGATAATGTTTGATCAGCAATAAAGCACCCGACTCTACATCTAGGGTCCATAGTGGTTTCAGGTCGAAGGGTGGTAATACACCATTATCACCATGAGAATAACTTATGACACTTTGCATAACATACTATATAGTATTCTCATAGCGGGTCAATCCGGTATAAATATTACTCCTAATATTTATACATATGTCAAGACTTGATAACCCTTTATCCATGATCCATGAGATGTGATCATCAGTCTATCTTCATAATAGTCTCAATGCTTTAATGTTATCCCACTTTGCAATAAAGCTTGACTACGGATATTTTAAGAATAATGTCTTTATGTTTAATGGGATCTCATGATTAAGTCACACTTAACATTTCATTAAACAGACTAACTATTCTAGGGACTTTATTATTCTGAAAGACAAACATAATAAAGAAATGCCTTTTATTATTAAACGAATAATCCGATACAAGTACCAAAAAGTATTGGCCTCTAGGGCTTACATCAACAATCTCCCACTAGCACTAGAGCCAATTAGGCATACCCTTAATACCCATAGATCTAGTATGACCATCATGCTTCTGTTGCGCAAGAGGCTTTGTTAATGGGTCAGCGATATTGTCAAGTGTAGGTACTCTGCATATCTTCACATCTCCACGATCAATTATCTCTCGAATGAGGTGATAACGCCTAAGTATGTGTTTGGATCGTTGGTGAGATCTAGGCTCCTTAGCTTGTGCGATAGCACCATTGTTATCACAATATAAACCAATGGGATCCACAATGCTAGGGACTATGCCAAGTTCACTAATGAACTTCTTGATCCAAACAGCTTCCTTTGCTGCATTTGAGGCAGCAATATACTCGGCCTCAGTTGTAGAATCAGCAACTGTTTCCTGCTTTGAACTTTTCCAGCTCACAGCGCCACCATTGAGACAGAACACATAACCAGATTGTGATCTAAAATCATCCTTATCTGTCTGGAAGCTAGCATCAGTGTAACCAATTACATCAAGCTCTTCCTGACCTCCATATATCAAGAATGAATCCTTAGTCCTTCTCAAGTACTTAAGGATATTCTTGACAGCTACCCAGTGAGCATCACCGGGATCAGATTGGTACCTACTCGTTGCACTTAATGCATACGAGACATCTGGTCGAGTACATAACATGGCATACATGATAGATCCTATTGCAGATGCATATGGAATCTTATTCATGCGATCCCTTTCTTCCTTAGTTGAAGGGGATTGTGTTTTTGATAAACACAGACCATGTTGCATAGGTATGAATCCTTTCTTGGAATCATGCATATTAAAGCGTCTCAACACTTTATCTATGTATGTACTCTGACTTAGGCCAAGCAGTTTTTGTGATCTATCTCTATAGATCCTAATTCCTAATATATAGGCTGCTTCACCTAGGTCTTTCATAGAAAAACAATTCCCTAACCAAGTCTTCACTTGTTGCAAGGTAGGGACATCGTTTCCAATGAGTAATATGTCATCTACATATAATACCAGAAACACGATCATGCTCCCACTAACCTTCTTGTAGACACAAGGTTCATCTTCATTTTTGATGAATCCATATTGTTTTACGGTTTCATCAAAACGAAGATTCCAGCTTCTGGAAGCTTGCTTCAATCCATAGATTGATCGCTGTAACTTGCATATCTTTTGGGCATCTTGTGGTATGTCAAATCCTTCAGGTTGTGTCATGTACACATCCTCAAGAAGATTCCCATTAAGGAAAGCAGTTTTGACATCCATCTGCCATATTTCATAATCATGATATGCAGCGATGGCAAGTAAAATCCGAACAGATTTAAGCATTGCAACTGGTGAAAAGGTTTCATCATAGTCAACCCCATGAATTTGTTTATAGCCTTTTGCAACCAGTCTTGCTTTATAGGTATGTACCTTACCATCCATGTCAGTCTTCTTCTTGAAGACCCACTTGCATCCTATAGGGTTAACTCCTATAGGAGGTTCTACCAAGGTCCAAACCTGGTTTGTGTACATGGAATCCATTTCAGATTTCATGGCTTCTAGCCACTTCTCAGACTCAGGACCAGTTATGGCCTCTTTGTAGGTCACAGGCTCATCTTGATCCATGAGTAATACATCACCCTGATCACTTATGAGATATCCATATCTCTCAGGTTGGTGACGTGTCCTGCTTGACCTACGCTGGTCTTGTTCTACTTGAGCAGGTTGCTCTTCCACAACTACTTGTGTTTCCTGCTCTAGTTCCTCCATAGGTGTTTCAATGTTTTGTGATTCTTGAATTTCTTCAAGCTCTATTTTCCTCCCACTATTTCCTTTGGAAATAAAATCCCTTTCCAGAAAGACTCCAGTTCGAGCGACAAACACTTTGCCCTCAGAAGGATTGTAGAAGTAATATCCTCTTGTTTCTTTAGGATACCCCACAAATAAGCATTTGTCAGATTTGGGCTCAAGCTTGGTTGAAATTTGTCGTTTGACGTAAACTTCGCAACCCCAAATCTTCATGTAAGACATATGTGGTTTCTTACCACTCCATATCTCATATGGTGTCTTATCAACCTTTTTGGATGGAACACGGTTAAGTGTGTAAGCTGCTGTTAATAATGCATGTCCCCAAAAGGAGTTTGGAAGATCGGCGTGACTCATCATGGATCGGACCATGTCTAACAAGGTTCGATTTCTTCTCTCAGATACACCATTCCATTGTGGTGTTCCAGGAGGAGTAAGTTGGGATAGAATCCCATACTCTTTTAGATGGTCATCAAATTCTAGGCTTAAATATTCACCGCCTCGATCTGATCGAAGAACTTTAATATTCTTCCCTAGTTGGTTTTGTACTTCATTCTTGAATTCCTTGAACTTTTCAAAGGACTCAGATTTGTGTTTCATTAAATACACATATCCGTATCTACTGAAGTCATCAGTGAAAGTGATGAAGTACTGAAAACCTCCTCTGGCTGGTATGTTCAGTGGTCCACATACATCAGTATGTATGAGTGCCAAAAGATCATTAGCCCTTTCACCTTTTCCTGTGAATGGGGACTTTGTCATCTTTCCAATTAAACAAGATCTGCATGTCTCATATGATTCATAATCAAAAGAGTCCAAGAGTCCATCTTTATGGAGTTTGGAAATGCGTTTCTCATTTATGTGGCCTAATCGACAGTGCCAAAGGTAAGTTGGATTCAACTCATTAGGTTTCAACCTTTTAGTATTAATGTTATAAATTGGCATTTCAAGATCAAGGACATATAGTCCATTATTCATTTTTGCAGTAGCATAGAATATATCATTCAAATAAATGGAGCAACAATTGTTCTTTATTATGAATGAAAAACCAAACTTGTCCAAACAAGAAACGGAAATAATATTCCTGCTAATTGCAGGTACATAATAACAGTTCTCTAACTGAATTATTAAACCACTAGGTAAAGTTAAAACATAAGTTCCTACAGCTAAAGCAGCAACCTTTGCTCCATTGCCAACTCGTAGGTCAACTTCACCTTTTGCCAAATCTCTACTCCTTTTTAGCCCCTGCACATTAGTACAAATGTGAGAACCGCATCCAGTATCTAATACCCATGATGCAGAAGTAGATAAATTAATTTTAATAACAAAAATACCTGAATTTGAAGTCTCTACTCCATTTTTCTTATCTTCCAGGTACTTTGGGCAATTTCTCTTCCAATGTCCGGTCTTACCGCAATGGAAGCAAGTGCCCTCCTTTGTTATTCCTCCACTAGGCTTCAAAACAGGAGGAGTGGGTTTGGGTTTGGCAACTTCCTTGCCTTTCCCTCTACCACCCTGTTTGATGGGCCTCTTGTTCTGTTTCTTTCCATTACTGACCATCAGAATAGATTTCCCTTTTGTCTTCATATTCTGCTCAGCAGTTCTCAACATGCCTAGCAGTTCTGGAAGACTTTTGTCCAAGTCATTCATATTGAAATTCAGGACAAACTGACTGAAGCTCTCTGGCAACGATTGCAAGATCAGATCAATCGCAAGTTCTTTTCCAAGGGGAAACCCTAATCTGTCAAGGTTCTCCACATACCCAATCATCTTGAGTACATGGGGACTTACAGGGGCTCCCTCAGCTAACTTGCTGTTAAAAAGGGACTTTGAAACCTGAAACCTCTCATTTCTTGCTTGCTCTTGATAAAGCATTTTCAGATGTCCGATCATATCGAACGCAGACATGTTCTCGTGTTGCTTTTGCAACTCAGAGTTCATGGTAGCAAGCATGAGGCAAGCGGTTTCATTGGCATCATCGAAATGCTTCTTATAAGCATCTCTTTCTGCCTTTGATGCAGAACTAGGAGGTTCCTCCTCAGGAACTGGTGTCTCCAAGACATACAGCTTCTTATCGTGCTTGAGGACAATCCTCAGATTACGGTGCCAATCCAGGAAATTTGTCCCAGACAATTTTTCCTTATCTAGGATGGATCGCAAAATATTGTTCGATGTGTTTGTTGTCATGGTAATCTACAAGAGAAATATGAAAATATAAGTATCATTAAAACAACATATTTAATTAGGCCTTTAATCAAATATGCTCCCACTATTTTATTCAAAACAAATGACCCTCATCATTTGATTCGGAAAATCCCGTTGGAAGACTTTCTAGTGGGTCGAGATCCATGTTTCACTTTGTTTTAAGTCAGCGTTAGGCTGATTACACAAAACTAAGTTATTTAGGTAGGAACTCCTTCCAATTGTATCTCATACAACTCTCGAATATTTTCAATTGGGTGAATAACTCCTTATTCTGATCCATCACATGAATCATTCCCAATTCTTGCTTCTAAACATGTATAATCTTATTATAATTTGTTTAGTTAAGTTTGACCCATTGTTTTAGCAATTGGATATTACAATTATCCCATCACACCTTACTAATATAGAACATGCACCTCGCGTAGGCGAAACCTACAATGCTCGATACTAGTCTTGATGAGTGCTAAAATTTGGAAAGCATAAACTTAATATTTAATTTTGAGGGAATTTGTTATTAGTTTGATCTCACCGGCTTAACATGCAAAACGTCTCTCACATGCATCAACATACAATTACATGCATCAACATACATATAAAAAGATACAATTATGGCCCCTAACGCAATTGTTCTCTCAAGCCAATGAGAGAACCTAAGCTAACCTAATAACGATCTAAGCTTCTCCAAGCATGATCTCCAAGGTTATCCTCCTTTAATATTGAATACTTCCTTTTTCTTCATAACATAATATTACATTACATATAAGAAAACTCGTTTTACATACGAGGGAGTGAGATGAGAAAAGAAGTTACATAAAGAGATTGAGAGAGAGGCACGACTCGCAGGCCGTATTTAAAAATCCCAAAACAATAATAAAGGATAAACTAAGGCCATAACTGATCACCACAAATAAATAATAATAAACACACTTTTATTATTAGTTTAAAATTCCGATAATTAAATAAACTAAATTAAATTTCGGCTGATTGATCACACTTTGCAGACTTAGCCGGGGGTTCCGCTGCCCGGTCATTGTATTTCACGTCGTTTCCTGCACAACTTTTGTGCATTTACAACCCCAACCGGAAAAGTCTGCGGCAATACAACACTTGTACTGCCATTAATCCTAATGCAACAATTTCATGCCGTCAAACACAACTCGATTGATAACTCAATATGATAGATCAACATGTCATTGCTTCACCATACTAACGTCGGATTCCGAAGCGAATGAAAATGATGATCTTTCAAAGAATTACAATCCTTATGTGATTGAATGGTTGAAATCAAAACAGTATATCCCATATACCATCTTTGCATCAGAATTTCTTATATCTTATATAAAAGTGATCGATCTAATTGTGTAACCTATGGATGATCAATGTATCGCACAACTTCACCATACTAATGTCGGTTTCTGAAGCATAATCAACATCAATCATCCAAATCGTACACAACAGATGCCAAATTTAATTAATCGTTTATTGTTAAATTCGTTCTGTGTTTTAATCGAATCAAATACAGAAAAAAAACGGAAATTTAACAGCTATCAGATCCATGGTTTCGTAAGTGGCTCTGATACCACTGAAGGAAAATTGCGATCTAAACGCAGCGGAAAACAAAAATTTTCCTTTAGTGATCCTTACGAATGAGCATGGTCAGTGATAGAATCGTTACCTCTTTGTGGCGATTCAGATCTTTGATGCAGCGATCACAAGCGTTGATGAAGTGCAACGCCTCTACTCAGTCCACACGAACAGCTTCCGGTCACAGTGCTAGCTGCTTACGAACGGAATTATTTGAGTGAGAATCAAAAACGAAATTGCATCAAGTGAAAGCTTCATCACAAGGGTTCCTTTTATAGACTCTCTTGTGGGTTGCGGGCTAAAAGCCCAATTCACATGATCCATAATAATATTATATATTATTATAATAACTATTATTATAATAAATATATTTATTTTATTATTATTTTATAACCATTATAAAATAACAATAATTATTATTATATTATCCGAATTTCTATTTTTCACTTAAGTGCACCGTACCTTACGGTGTTCCTTTTATTTCTCTATCTCTCATCAAACTGTCCTTATGTGTGTGACCCTGTAGGATTTCGTAACGTTGGTAATTATATTAAATTATATATTTAACATAATAAACAGTGAGCGGTATCTAGCAACACATCACTGCTACCCAAGTCACGAAAATGTCATGTGATCTGACAAAACCTTTTTCGTGATAATATATGTTTGTACAATTACCCTTTTGCCCCTATGTCTATATTGAACACAAGGCATACACTGTGTCATCCTTGTCCAGTTCAATATTGGGCCCTTAGACATTTCTCCTGTTATGCAGGATTGGCAAATTCCATCTAGGACACTCATGTCCCTCAGCATGCTTCGTGGAGTGCCCATCAACTGTCTTTATGATCATCCAGTTACGGATAATGTTTGATCAGCAATAAAGCACCCGACTCTACATCTAGGGTCCATAGTGGTTTCAGGTCGAAGGGTGGTAATACACCATTATCACCATGAGAATAACTTATGACACTTTGCATAACATACTATATAGTATTCTCATAGCGGGTCAATCCGGTATAAATATTACTCCTAATATTTATACCTATGTCAAGACTTGATAACCCTTTATCCATGATCCATGAGATGTGATCATCAGTCTATCTTCATAATAGTCTCAATGCTTTAATGTTATCCCACTTTGCAATAAAGCTTGACTACGGATATTTTAAGAATAATGTCTTTATGTTTAATGGGATCTCATGATTAAGTCACACTTAACATTTCATTAAACAGACTAACTATTCTAGGGACTTTATTATTCTGAAAGACAAACATAATAAAGAAATGCCTTTTATTATTAAACGAATAATCCGATACAAGTACCAAAAAGTATTGGCCTCTAGGGCTTACATCAACACACATTGTCTGTTAATAATGCGGATTTTCGGTTTAAATTGCCTAAAACACTGGCCTTACTTTTACTAACACCTATCCCTCTTTATACAATTTTATTGTTCATACTCATAGGATAAATGATTCCCATTAACATCTTTTCACCATTGTTTATGGATTAACATCAAATACATGATGACAATAATGCACTGCTCCTCATTTGGTCATTAAACTTTCTCTTTACATACACAGAGCCAGATATTACCAGTGCTCTATACAACTTTCTTAAATTTCAAAAACTAACTTACATGCGAACACATATTACCCTTACTATTACACATAAACTACACCCCCTGGAAACCTGCGACTGGACCGACAAGGTCGCGTTCTTTCTGTCTGCAACTAAGGTAATTTTGTCTCAAACTTGACCTATGCTCATACCTAAACACCTCTTCTCATTTCTATTCTATTAGACAGACACTACAGCCCCTGCAGCCATGGAACTAAACTAACTAACGAAGATTATTTTTCACCACAGTAACGGTTACTCGGTCACCAAGTTTTTCTATTCGGAACTTCAAAATGTCACCCATCCAAAGCTGACGGTACTTGGCAAATTCATGCCACCCGCGATACATGTATTTTTCCATCTTGATGATCTTTCTGTTGCGCCTGACACATTTTATCTTCGCAGCATAGAGGAATCCGTAGTCTCCGTCCTCCAAGATGATGTCCTTCTGATTCAATCCAAGGAACCTCTCACTCACGAACTTTGGAAAATGCTGCAACCAAATTATCTATATCATTATTCACTGGGAATAAACATATTCTGCATGCAAACAGTTTTTCGTTTTAGAGTTACAACTTATCATCACGTTATTCGTCACTTTGTAGCCAAAGCTCACCTCCTTTTCCCATTCGGCGTGATCGGGAATCAGATCTTCCGTCCCAACTGTTTCTTCCTCAGTACCATCTCCAACGTCTGAGCCACCACATTCTGATCCATCTCCTCGAACATGCTCCTTAAACGTAACGCCTACACAATCCTCTTCACCGGTTTCGTTTATTTCCATGTTCTGATCCCTGCTTTGCGATAACATCAACATAACATACAATCACATGTATCCTGATCTTTCAATTATTCAAGGTGGTCTTTTGAAAAACTTACCATTCCATTCGGATCGAATGACCATCGGTGTAGCTGAAGATTTGTATCGGAGCAGTAGAAAACGTCACGTTCTTAGGCGCAGGAATCCCACTGTCACATGTTTTCCTGCACACAATTCGTGAAACACATTGTTCTGGTAATGAACATTTCTTAACGACAAATCACAGTGGTTACGTAAAATTCTTACTACCTTCCTGCAACCATATCTTCCTCCACTCTCGGCTCCACAACCCGCGTGTCGCTCTTCGAATCCTTTCCTTTCACATTGTCTCTCTGTTCTTGGAGAACTTCTTGGATCAGGTTATCAATGACAGCTTGGGTGTCATCCATACTTCCCACAATTTCACTACTCGACCTAAACAGTTTATGAAACTAAACTCTGTGAAACAATTCATGCAAAAAAATTATACAAATATTATATGGATCACCCACTTACCCGGACTCATTCATCTTCTTTTTTCCCACTCCCATTTTAAGCAATTGGCAGGTTAGTGTGAATTGGGACAACTATGCCTCTGCTACCATTCTTACCTCTTATATAGATATATATTTTCCTTAATATATCACTCATTCACTGATGTAACCATTGTGTAACCTCTGTAGCCCATGCTGCATAATAAATTTTCCTTAATTGTGTGCAAGTTACCAATGCCTAATGTAACCACTCCCATCATTTAATCCTTTCACTTTTTTACTCCTTCTTAACAGTTCCACTACCACTGTGACAACCTCACCTTATACTATTCAACCATTTATATTTTTCCCAATTTTCCTTACAACTGTGTACACATCCAATAAGAAGGGTGTTTGATCTTATTATTACTTTTGCTTCCCATTTCGTTTTTTTATCAGTGGAAGCTCATTTCAGTTCTACACAAAGACACCCTTATAAGACCTACTTTATTAAACATCATTTACTTTATTGCTTTGAATTAAAGGGGGAGGTTTTACACAGTTTGTTTTCAATGTCTCACATTAATACTGTATTATTTTATTTACTTTGTCTTTTTAAGCTCTGTATTACTCAATCAGGCGTTTTATTCATTCCACAAAAATTACATGATGCAGCTGACTGTCATGTAACTTCAGTGGCCTCACAATAATTCTTCAAAATCGTTCTTGCTTATGGCTGGCCAGGTTGGTTTATCCTTCATGTAGAAACTGTCCTTCTTCAACCAAAAAAGTAAATGCCTGTTACATGGCAACTGAAAGGGAGTTTGGTTGTACAAAAAATCAAGTACCATACTGCAAACATGCGCAATACAGTACCATTTTCAGGTATTTCCCATCTTCCAAAGCCTTTTGGAAATATTCAGCCACTTCAGCATTTAATGCTTACTCCATGCTTTCTAAACATCTACAGGTTTTATTATTCTTTGTCTTTTCAAAATCTTTAATGCCCAATCAAAGCTTTGATTCATTTCACTTAATCATTGCATGTAGCAGCGTCACACCAATAAACAACTGAGGGCTCACATTTCATTCGATTATTATATAAGTCTTTTCATTTTCCTTTCTTTTCTTGCCAAAATGAATGCTGCATTCTTTCTGCATTTAATTGGATACTGGACGGTTTTCAACATATTTGCTTTTCCCACCATTATTAACGTATTCCCACTTTCAATGCATTAAATTTTTCCATCTTTTTAGTTCCATGGAGAACTTCAACAGACTATTTCTTTTCTTATATATACCGCAACCCATTATTCTTTTTCCACTTTCTAATTTACTCAGCAACACACATACAACCATGGCATCAAATGATCTTCCCACCACCGTCGACAAGGTTCCCCAGCCAACTTCACCGGTAATGCCTCTGCAGAATAATGTCACCACGGAGGAAGAACCTCCACTGCAAGCACCACTGCCAAACCCGGAGGACCACCCAAGGGTTGAGCCGGTGGTTCCAGAACTAATTCTTCCTCAACCTCCTGAGGATCAACATGTACAGCTACAACAGCATGCAAAATATCACGACCACTTCTTTTATTTTGTTCATATTCTGCACCCCATTTTGCTATATACTGAATCTGCATTTACTTTTTCCATTTCATCGAGACGAACTTCGTAGTCTTCATTCTTCTGAGCCGCAGCAGCGACAAAGTCGTAAGAAAAACAAAAAGAAAAAAACTTGCAAAAGAAAGAGACCGAATTTCTCCTACGACAGTAACGTAGATGAGGAGGATTATTCTATTTTTGGTCCGAGTGATGACGACGAACAAGATTGGTCGTGGTCCAACTTCATTTCGGCGCGTCGGTTTAGATTTGATACTTAGGATTCATGTTTCTGTTATAATTTTAATCTCTCATTTCTTAAGTTTTATGTTTCTGTTGTTATTCCCATTTATAATTGAGTTCAATTTAATGTATCATGTATCATGTTATATTTGATGTTTCTGTTGTTATTCAAATGTCTTTGCAATGCTTATTGATTAATATTTGTTATAAAAAATGTCAACTTAATATTTAATATTAGATCTTCATAAGGGTTATATACTAAATTTCATAGATGAATTTTTTCATTCTTTTATTCATGTTATTAACTAATTCAATTAAACATAAATTCTTTTCATTATTTTAATATATTAACTTTTCATTAGTCTTTACACTTTTTATAACTACTATTAATAATATTTATTAATAATATTTATATAGTGTTGATTCAAATTTTTTTGTAATTGAATACATTTTTATTATTGATATGTCTGTATAAATATTCTCAAACCAATTTTTTTTATGTCCCATGTCTTAATTACACATCTATTCTAAAACTTTAGAATTGCCAATATTATTATTTTTATTGCCCTTTCAATATTATATCTTGAATTTTGTTCCCCAACAATCTCAATTGCCGAATAATTTTTTCTTCAGATAATTAATTTACCAACCAGTACCCGTGCGAAAGCACGAGTTTCCCACTGGTTTTTAAAAAAAGAAGAGAGGGCAGTTGGAATTTGAAGCACATGTGCCTCGAGCCTTGTGCACAACAGAGGTTATGATGGCGTAGTTTGCCATGTCAAACTGTGTGGTTCCATCAAACACGCCATGTCATTTTGGTGAAATAAATTAAAATTTTTACCTTTCCCTCCAGTTAATACACAAAACCTCCAACTTCTGCCCTAATATCACCAAACTAGAAAACTTTTCTCTCTCTTTTTCCAAAACCGACCGTACTCTAACCATTCTCTCTCTCTCTCTCTCCATAAATTTCCAACCCATCAATTTTATCATTCATTTTCACTTTACCTTTCCATAAACCCTAATTCCAAAAATCTTTTTAACCTTCACAAAACTTCTCCAATGGAAAGGCCTGTCGTACGACGTATTAAGATGGTTACAAGGAAAACTGCCACCCCCTCTGTTGACTCATGTAATGATGACCAAGATGACCAAATCATATTCATGAACAACAAAGTTGAAAATAGTTTCATTGAGCACCTCAAAAAAATGAGAATTCACGAAGAAAGGGGTTTTGTGCTCGACAATCAGGAAGAAAATATGGGTTTAGCAGTGACATTGGAACAACCATCAGAAGGCTTCAATAGATGACTCTTTACTCTTTACAGACAACCTAGCCCATACAACACCACACTAGTAAAGGAGTTATAAGTTAACCTCACCGACCCTAGCCACAAGAAATTGGAGGTGGTAGTAAGGGAAACGAAGGTGGTGTACAATGATGCCACCATTAATCTGGTTACGAATCTCAAAGGCTAGGAGGACGAATATCAAAATTTGCTTCTGACATCTGATGAAGATGAATATAAGGGTTACATGAAGTCTCTTTGTGTCCCAGGAACAACATATATGAGTCCAATGCTGAGAAGTCCATTCGAAGAATGGATTTGCTACCAAAAGTGAAAGTGTGCTACCAGTTCATGAAGCACTCACTAAGGCCAACATTTCACAATGAGACCATCAGCTGAGCCAGACTTGTGTTTCTCCACTGTATCACTGCTATGAGAAAGATCAATGTTGGCAAGATCATCATTCAAGAAATCCAGGCATGCTCTTGGAAAAAGGAATGAATGATTTACTTCCCTTGTCTGATCTCCAACTTATGTAAGAGGCATGGTGTGACTGAAAGGGCCATTGACGAGATCGGAAACCCTCAGGCGGCTTTGGAGAAAACTTTGATTCAAACATTGATGAAACCAAAAGGGAGGAAAAGGCAAGTAGGGGCATGACAATCCTCATTAGGAGTTGTGGAGGAACAAGGTGCTGTATTGGATGTCCTTCTGCATTGCAGAAGGACCAACATGATTTCTACGAGTTTCGGAGAGCAAAGATCATTTGACAAGAAGAAGGAAAAAAGGTACTAGTTGAAGAAAATAAGATCAGTAAGAAGGAAAAGGCAAAGAAGAAGAAAAAAGAGAAAAGTGAGTAGAGGAAGGAAAAGATAAAGAGAGGGGAGACAAGTGGAGCCACGACTATTGAAGACACCCAGACCCAGAAAAAGAAGAAACCATTGAAGAAAGTGGAGATACCTGTTAGTTCTCCCAAAATGAAAAAGCTAAAGGTAGGTTGGAAGCAAAAAGAGACCCATGTCGCCCCAACACCACCAAACAACCCAAAGAAAGATTTGGATCTAAACAAATTTGACCCTGAAGTGAGCAATGATGCCGTGCTAGAAAAATTGATTAAAGAGGCTATTGAGGATGATAAGGAGCTCAACCAGTTAACAACTGATGAGCCTGAGATTGAAAAGGAAATTTCTTAGGAAAAGGAGGAAGAAGTGGAAATTCAGGAAGACAGTATACTGCAACTAGAAGAGGATGACATCCAAACTTAAAATGAGAACTTGGCTAGGTACTATTTATCCTCTATCGATTCTGCCATCCAAGGAAAGAAAAATGAAGAAGGTGAGCCAGAAGAAGAAGAAGAAGCTGACTGTCAGGAGGAAAATGTAGTTGCCATACCGGTCCACCTCCCTAAAGAGTTAGTTGCTGAAGAGCAGTTGCCTAGTCCTAGAAATAAAGATTCAACAAAGAGCCTGAAGAAGAAAGGCAAAGCATTCGAGGAGCAGGTGAAGGAGGATACTGTCATGCCAGATGATGTCAGCGAAAGAGCTAAAGAAAAGAAGGAGCCAAAGTCTGTTGCAGCCAAGAAATAATCTAGGAAGAAAAAGAGGGATGATATACTTCCACAATGCAATAACTCCAAGCTTAAGGCCTAATTGGTATTGTCTGAAGGCGAGCTTAGTCGTGCCTTCTCTCTTCACTTAACAGTGAGGACACTGTCCTTTCTTTAAGTTTGGGGGAGGAAGCTGAAGCTTGACCATTTCTTTCTTTTACCCTTCTTCTATCTTCTGCTACTGTAGGATGTTTTTGTCTTTACAATTTTGGATATGTTGATGTTAGTTCTAGTGCCTTGGTTGGATGATGTTAGTTTATTTGGATAATTTTTTTGTTTGTTTTGAGGATAATGTTGTAGTTTGTGTTAGTACACATGGCGAGGTTTGAATATTTTGAGGTAGTTGTAATGCCTAAGATTTGAGAACCCAGTTATGATAATTGTTATTTTATGTTTAATTTTCATGGTAACTTTTGTTTTGATTAGTTTAATTTAGTTCAGTAGTATAGTTTGTGAGTTTTCATGGTATTTAAGTTTATAGTTTACATGTTAATTTGACTTCGTTAATAAAAATAACAAGGAAATAACTAGAAAACAATCAAGGTAGGGAACAATGATTGTGCACGCTTAATGTAAATAAGGTGATAAGTTTGTGATAAGTTGTCATGCAAAGTCAAGATAAGGAAAATGGTGTTGTGAATGAGGTCACTGAAAACCTCTATTCTGGTGCATCTAATCTGCTGATTTAACTCAAATTGATTTTTTTAGAAACTGTTTTGAAGAAACTGAGAAGAGAGTAGAAACTTTGAGGAATCATCGTGGGAAAGACATAAAAGACCCCAGTAAAAGACTAAGACTTTCCATAAAAGGAACACTCCACATGTTCCAAGAAAACACACAAAAGTGTGCAAAAGTGGCAAAGACCACAACTAAAAACTTCATGTGCTCAAAACTAGAGGAACAACCAACACTTCATTATAATAGCCAGTTGGACTAACTGTGATCCCTTTGTGTCAAAGGATGGAGTGTTGTGCCAAAAAATAAGAAGTGAAATAAAAATAAGTGGAAATTGTGGTCCCAATTTTGGAGGTCAGAAGTCAATAAAAGGGTCAGAAAAGAATTCCCTCTTGAAACCAAAAAGGAAGAAGCTCAAATCACAAGAGTACTTAGAGTGGAATCACAAAAGAAAAAAAATGAACTCAATCCTCAGAAGATAAGTGTCGTGACTTGAGGTGTCGGTCACTCCAGCAAACAACAACTCATGAACTAATGAATGGCTAAGCATGATTAATTTTCAGCAAACCCTTCACCTAATAGAAACTGAGCCACCCCAGGTGTTAGATTTAATCAAGCCCAACTTATTGTTGTTTTTGAAAAAATTTCTCTAATCATTGAATGTTACATCACCTAAGGACAGGTGATAGTTTAATTTTGAGGTAATGATAACATTATTTTAGTGTGTTATAATGATCCATTTTTAGTAGGTATTTTAGTTTAAGTTTTGATTTAAATTTGCTTTATTCTATCATTTTAGTAAGTTTTTATCCAAAGCACACTAGGTGCTTATTTTATGGTTTTATTGTGTTTTCATGTGAAAGAAAGGTTGTAAAAGGAAAGTTGAGGCATGGCACCTCAAGAATAAGTCTGGAGTGGAATACAAGTCCAAGTAAAGTGGTTGTTGATCTTGCAGCCAACAAGTCATCTAAGAGTTTGGGAGGAATTGATCTTTAAGGATTACGTGGAAAGGAATTGAAGAAGAAAAGAGATTGAGCAAAAAGGATAAGATATATAAGATATAGCAAGCTAGAAGACAAAAGGTAGTACGGTGAGGACCACACCTAAAAAAGTGCATCCTGCACCAGCCACCTGTCGTTTGCTCCGCACCACCTTCTGCCACATCAGCCTGCAAAAGTAGGCTTGTATTCCACTACCATTTGTACAAGATAACTTGGTGAAGATGAGTTTTAGGACAGTTGGACCCATTTGAGAATTAATATGGGCTGGTCCATAGTCTTATAAAAAAGTCCATGATCCAAGACTCACCAACTTCCACTTTATCCCTCTGCTCTATATAAAGACCAGTCTTGCACATTGAGAATATACAACTAGATAGCAAGAAATATTCACACAGCACGTTTAAGTTTAGTTTTATTTAATTATGAGATTAAGATAGATTTAGAGAGTTTCTTCTTCTCATCTAATCCCGATTCTCTACTATGAGTTGTCATGACTAAAGAGGTTGTTGTTATTTACCTAACACAAGGGATCCTCAAGTCATTGTTAGGTTGTCATTTCTTTGATTATATTTGTAAGATCATGTATTCCTACATTTTCAATCCAGTAGTTTGTACTCAAGTCACTATGAGCTAAACTCGTATTTGATGAGCATAATGAAGTTAATATGAAGTTGTTTTTTTGTTGAATTGGTGTGTTGTTAAGTGTCTTATTTTGTTGTGTTTTATTCCATACACTTGATTCTAGGAATGATCAAATTAGGAAAAGGTATAATCTTGTTATTGAAAGAGATCCAACAACAAGTGGACTTCATGACAAAAGTGGTTCATGACAAAAGTGGTTAGTAAAGTAGGATATAAATATTTGCTTAATTTAGCTTGCTTAGAGATATGAAACTAAGACCATAAATAATTTCAGAATTAAAACCATAAAAATTTTAGGGTTATAAGTGAGTCTTATAAATTTGTTCCCTTGCCCTAGTTATATATGTTTTGATGTTGTAGAGATACATAAGTAGATCACGTTCTGACCTTTTGAGGCTCAACACTTCACATCTTGGACACATTTCAGCAACAACATATTACTGGAATTTAGCTCATCAATAACTCTCTTTGTTATTGTAATCTCTTTTATTTACATTTTCATTATTATGTGTGAACTCTTGATGTTTATCACTATTATTGTTTTGGTGCCTTGCTCATACACTATTTTAAACAAATAATTAATAATTATAGTTCAAAGTATAAACTTTTTACTTCCTCGTGGGAACGATATTTTACTTAATCACTCGCTACATTCAAAAGCATGTATACTTGCATATGGCACCCTTAGCTTTCAATATTATAAAAAACAATAAACACGTAAAGAAGCAACAAGCACAAAGTTATGTCATCTCAATGTTTTGAAAAATACACAATTTTATACTTAGAAAATATTTCAAAGTTAAGAGCTTAAAAATACCCTATAACGTCTCCTTCATTTCCATGACTTTCCAAGCATTTTAAGGTCTTCTTTCTTGAATAAAACTTGTAAAGAACATCCTCAAGATGTTATTAGAAAACGAATGGGCTCAAGAAGATGAAAATTGACTAGGTAATGATCCTTGAAAGTTGGCAAAAATCACTTGAAATCACAAAAATGACTTATAATGTTTCCATACTTTTGATGATTCTCCAAGCATGATTAGGTCTTTTGATGTAAAGAGAAGTTTTTGGAGATTATTAGAGGATTCCATAGAAAAAAGAATCACTTTCAAATGATGAAAATTGAGAAAGGTATGCTCTTGTAGACTTAGAATCAACATCTCTCCAAATTAGGTCAAACAACTAGGATCAACTTCGAATCTTTTGAACTTTTCTTGCAAATTAGGGCATAATGAATCACATATGACCTTGGAATGATGTAGTCTTTAATAACACTTGATGATTAAGCTCATATCTTGACGAAACTTGATGAAGAAGGCATGGAAATAAAATCATGAACCTTTGAAGTTTCATGATGTATCAAGTTATTGAACCTTGAGATAAACTTGATCAAATGAATTTGAAAGATGCTTAAGGCATAGTAATTTCATTATAGAAGCAAAACTTTTAAGTTCAAGCCCTTGTGACCAATTGATCGAGGATCAATTCTCAAAACCCTAACTTGGGAGGCAAGATAGATGCACTTGGTTCAACACCTACAAAGTATAAACACAAAAGAGAATCGACATTTTTATATTTTGATTAGATGTTAGCGAAATAATAAAAAGCTATAATACAATTTAGAAATGTTTGGTGATCTTGTTTGAATGCAAATAATGCATATGATGTCTGGAGTCTCAGGTGTAAAAATTAAGGTGTTACAGGATCGAAGCAATCCTTTTAGTTAATATTGATCAAGAGGATATAATTGAGTTCATCCAAAAGCATGTTATTGATTGGTTAGGGATCCCTAAGACCATCAAGACAGACTAAGGGTTGGTGTTTACTAGTCGAATGATGTAGTATTTTGCTTCTGAAATGGGGATTAAACTATTAACTTCGACACCCTATTATTCTCAACCAAAAGGGAAGTTCGAAACCAAAGAATTGCATCAAATGTTAGACAAGATCTTATATGCTTGTCGAACGTCTCCCAAGGAGGCAATAAGTACAATTCTATTTCGTTTGACCTACAGGCATGAAACTATCTTGCTTGTTGAGATTTATTTGCAATAAATTCGAATTCAGAGGTAGAACAAGATTTCATCAGACCATTATTGGAACATGATGTTAGATGAAATGTTCGATCTGGATGAAGAAAGGTTGGCAACGTTGGATGTTTTGATACGACAAAAAAAAAGAATAGCCAAAGCTTATAATAAGAAGGTTAAGTCAAAAGCGTTTTTAATTGGAGATTATGTTTGGAAAGTTGTATTACCAATGGATCAAAGCATTTTCAAGTGACTCAAGCATTCTCGAACAATGCTCTTGGTATCGAGGAATTAGTAATTGATAAACAAATTCTAAAAGTAAATGGTAAATACCCTAAGTGGTATAAGCCTATGCTACAAGAAATTTTAATTTCTAAACAATAATTTGCATTAAAGAAATAAATGTGGCAAAATGGTATTCAAAGTTTCCAAAATGGCATAGTCATTACATAATGTAAAAAACCAGGGAAGTTAAAATTAAATGTAAGTTAAGTTGGAAACTTTGATTTGAATTCTTCGAGCTTGATCTTGGAGATATTGATCCTAGTAGTCATATGCTCATGAAGTTCTTCTAAGAGGTTGGCTTTGAGCCCCAGGCTAAAAGCGGCTTCAACATGTTTAACTCCTTTTGTGGTCTCTTCATTAATCATATCTATTGTAGCGAAGGATTTTTCCCAAGCCACTTCAGCTTTATCCTTCTCCATGTCATCAATATCCTTATTTAGCTCAAGGATTTTAGCACTGAGTTGTGTAATTTTGTCATCAATCGATGTTTTCTTGTAAGTGTAGTCTTGAAGTTTGACTTTAAATTTGTCGCCTTCTTTATTAGATGTGCAACTTGCATCCTAGGCCACCAGCATGGCATCTTTCACCTTTTTAAGTTTAGAGTCATTTGTTTTTTTGAGATAAATGTATTTGCAGACTTGATTGAAATAAGCTTCAAATTCAAATAGAAATTTGAGCATTAACTCGGGCTTACACATGTTCTTGGTGAATAGGTTGAGCATTCTCCTTGATTGAGGCAGTTTCACTGTCGGGGATAGCTTGTTCTTCATTGCTCTTGGTTGGATATTAAGGATGAGAGTCATTTGGGACTATGTTATCACAAACTAAAGCGGTGGTGCCATTCACATGTTATGGAGAAAGTTGTCTGACGTTAATCTCTACTTCAGGTAGTGGTTATGCAGATGTATTTGTTGTCTTGTTGGTTGGATGGATGGTTGTGTGAATATTCAAAACCTTAGAGTCAATGAAGTCAGACCAATGAATATGGGAGATTGTTTCATAAAGAGTGGATTGAAGGATACTCTATGGGTTCACTTTGTTGTTGTCATTTAGTTTTGTGTTTTCCTGAAAGAAGAAGAAGGTGGCATTGAAGTTCAGAGTAAAATATAATGTAAGTGCTACAAAATGCGTTGAAGATATCTTATAGTCATTTGTTTTAGGTTCTTCGACCAACTTGTCTTTAGTTTGTTATTTTCTTCATTATTCGGGGGAGGAACGTCTTGAGTTATTTCTTGCCTTTCTTCTTTACCTTCTGCATATGTGCCTTTGGCAACTTCCTTTTCTTTGATTAGGGAGGAAGGGCTAGCGGTCGATGCAACATTATCTTTGTTATGTTTGGATTTTTTAGGAGTGTTCTTCTTTGGCTAAATAACATTTGGCTTGGGAGAAGATTTAACCTTTGACCTTGAGAAGATAAAAGCTTCATTTGTCTCTTCTGAGCTTTCCCTTTCAGCCTGGATCGTTGTTGGCTTAGGAGTATCATGGAAAGACTAGATTGAATTAGGTAGTCATTGTTTACAAGATCACAAGAGAAGGTGGAGATCAAGGCGGTACCTGGGAAGAGGTGGTTGTAGACTTCTTTTATTTTTGGATTTGTTGTTAGGGGAGTCCGAATCGCGGTTTCGATTCTTAAAAGTAAACATTGAAAACTAGTTCAAGTAATAAAGAAATTGGAGAAGAAAGAAATGCATTTTTATAGGGTTTTTAGCATTTCAGAGAAGGAAGTGATTGATCCATATACCTTGTTGTTCTTGAGTTTTTAGCATGTTAGAGAAGGCAGTGTATCAGTAAAAATCATGAGTATAAGCTATTGATTAAGTTAACTCAAGAAAAATAGAGTCGCCACCATATTTTTATTTTATTCCAAAAGGAAAAGGTAACAAGAGCGAATAAATCCTAAAATTATTATAAAAGCAAAAAGATACAAAAGAAAGCAGAGAAATGGTAAGGGGGTTGTGACGCTTCCGGGATTTTCATCCTAGTATAAACGTGAAAGTGGCGCGGAAAAGGTAGAGTCGCTAGCCAGACATTTTTATCCCGAATGAATGGGAAATGTAATGTTGCACAAACCTAAGAGAAAAGGAAAGGAAAAGGTCCTACGAACCAAAGAACTGGGTTTGGGAGTCAGTTACGAACTGGGAAGGTATTAGCACCCCAAACCGTCTGCCGTACCCGACGGAATCCATGCTTATTTGTCTATTTCAAAGGGTGAGAATAAAGTTGTTGCTGAATAAAAGAACTGGAAATGGAACTGAAATGAGAAAGGGAGCTGGAAAAGAGGACGAAAATAAATAAAGGGGAATATGTAGGGAAAATAAAGAGTGTTCTTGAATGAGCCCTACCCCACTGCCTACGTATCTCATGGGAAATGAGAATCAGAGTCGACGTAGTTCGCCTAACTAAGGTGGAAACTTGTTTGTATTTTTTTATGAATTGAACTTCTTATGCCTATGCTCAGGTGTTGCAGGCTCGCCTGGTACAAGTGCATTTACCGTCTTGCAAAGAGACATGTCCTAGCGAGTTCTCGTTTAGAGTGAATGAGGTGAGAAAAGAATTCCTGTAGGAAAAGACATGTGTTGTTTGTTTATTGTCTTTTAGAAGAAGTGTTTTGATTGTGTTTGTGAGACATACTCATGCTAAGACTTGTTCATCGTGATAGATGCCTTACACCTCGCCCCGAAATGCGATGTGTGCAAGTACCCCATGACAAAGTCTCCTGGCGCACGAGAAAGCTCGACCTTTATTAGGTATTTTATTTTGTTTTGAGATGAGAAAGAGGGACTCAAGTCGAGAAAGGAAAAAACTAAGGGAAACTAAGACTCACCCTAAGTTATTGTATTCAAAGGAGATCCTATGGTTAATGAGGTTTTCTAATCCTAGAAAGAAAAAGAAAAGAAGAAGAAACATAGAAAGCAACTTACTTCTCTAAAGAAGTTAAGATGTTTCTAAAGAGGGGAAGAATGAAGTTGTACAAACAAAGCCTAGAGAGCTAAGACAAACAAAACTTGAAAGCATAAAGAAGATAAGGAATAAGTTGTATGAACAAGCTTACCTTAACCTCCCTACAAAACAAAGGTTAGCTTCACAATATATATTGAAAGCATAAAACAAGGAAAAAGCACAAGTAATGACCAAACTAGCTAAGGAAAGGCACTAAGGTCTCCCTAAGACTAAGTGCTAAAAGAGAAGGATCTTAAATGATAAGAGACTTCTAAAGTCAGTAGCTAAACCCTACTAAAGTGTTCTAAGATTACAAGATCAAACACTAACAAACTATGCCCTAATGAGGACTAAACCCTAAAGAAGTTCAAGGTGAAGTTAGATGAAGAAAGTTGAATGGAAGTACAAGGTAAACATGTATTAAACCAAGGTTGAATGTTAAAGTCAGAACCTAACATCAATTAAAAGTGTCTCAAAAAGTAAATGAAAGTATGAACAAAGCATTATAAGAGAGACTCAAATGTAACAGACCAAATGAAGAAAGAATGAGAAGAAATGAACATGTGGTTTCATAAGAAAAGAAAGACTTAGGATAAAAGTCAAACATGAACCATGAAAGATGAATTCCCCATACAAAATCCAGAGACTAGATTAAATGGTATGATGAATATTTGAATAAAAAATTAACCACAAAAGAACAAGTATGAACTACTTTAGGGTTATAGGATGAGGAAACTAGACTTAGAAGTCATCATGTTCAAAAGATTAACAAAAGAAGTTAATGGACTTTTAATTTGAAGAAATGATATGAGATCAGAAGTGAATACATTATGAGGTGTATAAAAAGAGTATGAAGTGGATACAAGACTCACAAACTGGATTTAGAATGATTAAAGTGAAGGAAGAAAGAGAATTAGGTCAAAGAAGACACATATGAACAAATGTGAAACTTATGAACCAAGCAACCCAAAAACTCAAACCAAGGACTTATAATTGGACACAAGGGACTTTTAAATGTAAAGTGGAACCCTAATAACTCATACAAAAGACCTCTAATGAACGACATAAATGGTTATGGACATGAGAACAATATGAAATATGGTATCCAAGGTGATCAATTAGAGGCAAAACACATTCTAAAATATCTCACAAAAAATCACAATTTAACCCTTTCAAATAAATGTGCAAAGTCAATTAGGATTTTGGTTAATTATGCTCAAAGAAATGACTCAAAATGATATCAAAAGGGACCTAAAACACATGGAAAAATATTTTTAGGAGTTTCAACATGTCTTCTGGACAAAGAAAAAGGAATGGAATTAAAACTATTTTTGGATTGAGAGAAATAAAATGGAGAATACAAAGTGTTCATGAAGAAGAAAATCTCAAAAGAAATTAAAAAGAAAATTAATTTCTGGACCAAAAATAAAATAAAATAAAAAATAAAATTTGTGGAAAATTTTGTAAAATGGAGAAAAGTATGTATGAATTAATATGGAAGTTTTGGTGATAGTTTGGTATTTTTAAAAATAAAAAATGAAATGGATAAGAAAATGAATTTAAAAAGAAAAAGAAATTTTGAAGGAGGTGTATTCAGTAAAAGAAACAAGTTGAAATGCATTGGGCTTTTTACTGAGTGGGCAGGATTAGCAAGGATGAGCCCAATCTAATGATAAGCTGAATAAGAAAGTTACCATGGACTTCTTTCAGGTCAAACATTGACTCCATCATAAACCCTAAGATTCATCATACGCACACCAACTGGTAAAAGTATTTAAAACTAATGGTCCACATGGATGACACATGATAACAATGATGAGGATTCACGCACAAGAACACTCAGGCTTATAAGTGAGGCATGTGCATGGCATGCTCATCATTTATTCACTGGAATGCTATAGGATGTTGGATCAAACTGAATCAATGGTTGTGTTATAAAGTTGGGATAAACTAAGGGTTAATATTCAGGTCACCGGAGAAGACCTCCAGTCATCTTCTCCGGTGAGGCTCAGGGGAGCTTAACTTCAAACTTCACTAAAATCAAAACTAAAGCTATCAAAATATTCATGAGCTCATGCACATCCCAAATCCACTCTCAAATTCCATTTATCATACACAAATATACCAAATCGAAGAGAATAAGATCATTCCCTAAAAACTGAACTAAGCACCTAGTGTGCATATCAACTAGCCAGAGTTACCAATGCTTCTAACAATCTTCACACAACATAAAACAAGCAAAAAAAAATCATGAAAACAAGCAATCAAAGTTCAGGCTGAAACCTGTGATTGAATTTCTTCAAATGTTGAAGAAAATCAGAGAGGAGGTTCCAATGATGCTCTACAATGTATCTTGATCTTCAAAGAGTGAAATAAACACTATGAAATGCTTGGATACTTGCTGAAGTGTGGAAAATGCAGAAGTGTAATTGATCTTGTTCTTGGAGATTAAAATTGATTAAGCCATAAAGAATATGCAAAACATGGAAGTGGTGATGGATTAATGAAGATAGAAATGTGTGGATGAAGAATTAGAGGAATGGAGAGCAAAATGCAGTGAATCTTCTTCCAAAATTAGAGATAATTTTCAGAGCAATGTGTGTGGTTTCGAGCAAATAAAGATGATAAGTGCAATTCAGTTAGGGGAAGCTTTATATATGTGTGGTTAGCAGTTAACTACTCTAGTTAACGGTTAGAACTAGAGTAGAGTTAACTTGAGGTGAGTGAAGCAACTTGAAGTTTGTTTGGTGCAATGGAATGAAACTGAGTTTATTTGATTAGAGTGTGATCAAATGTGATGAGGAACATGGCTTATGATGAGACTCTAATGATGTGTGATGAAGCTGATCAGATCAATGCATCTTGACTTGTTATTGAAGTTTCTCATTTGCTTGATTCTTCATAATGTGCATGGAAGCTAGTGTACACATGCATATATGTGGTTAATTGCACTCTAAGCATGATACATTGTGATCATAACAAGTTAGCAGATGCATTAAAGCTTGAACTGAAATAAATTCCACTCTTATACCATTGCCTTAGCATACAAGAAACCAGATTGCACATCCTGATCTTCAATAGGATGAATCTTCAAGCTCAAGGCATCAAAACATGAACTCCATGTGCTCAAATTGAAGTAGATGTTTCATACAACATGTTTGATGTTCACATCAAGATGAAATATGGTATTGGGATACCTCAAAATTGCCAATGAACTTGATACAATATGATTGCATACTTGGGCCTGCATAGATTGGGTATGCCTTGGGTGACTTGTCCATGAGATGATCAGTGTTGGAACCACACTTTGACCCTTAATAACTTCTCAACCATTGATCCTATGAAAATTCTTTAATCATGGAAGTTGTTGAGGAGACAACAATGAACAACTTTGATGTTCAAAGAAAATTCATTTGAAGCTTTCTTGATGGAGTAATTTGGCTTGACAGGTTTCACACCACGTGTTTGATGGATTGCCTTGCTTGGCACGCGTGCATGCCTTGTCATGACTTGGTTTTTGCCCTAGTTTGATCAAATTTGAATGATTATAACTTTCTCAACTTTTATCCTATGAACATAATCACCTATGGATTTGAAGATTATGATACCCTATTTCAAATAGTTCAACTGGAATATTTGTTTGATCCTTAAATTGAGAGAAAACCTCTCTTGAACATGGCTGCAAAGTGGATCAAAACATACTATTTTAAGAAACCCTAATTTTCCAAATAAGGCAACTTTTGATTTTCTTGATTCTTGATGATTCATTCATCATTTCTTGATCAAATTAATTCCAATGACCCCTTGTAATATTAATTTCATGATTTTTATCTCAAAAAGTCAGAAGTTGACTTTTTCCTCTGCATAGTTGACCTTTCCCTAATTTCTTGATTTTCAAGTAATTGACCAATTCAAGTCCTTATGAAATGATTCAATGGATGATTTTCAACCCTAGGTACTTAACATCATGTGGAACACAATGGAATCAAGTTTGAACCAAAATTTCATTGAGAAGCCCCATTAATTAGAAGGCCTAATTTTAGTCCTTTTTGTTTTGAGGTGTTGCACTGCTTGAATTCTTTGATCAATCCACTTCTTTCTAAGACTTGAGGAATTATTTGAGATCTTATGGGATGTTGAGAACCCTTTGAGCTTTGTTGGGAAGCCATATGGCCCTTTCATTGCTTTTGGATGATCACCAATTTCACCAGTCATTGATCACAAACACCCTGCCTTTAGCTGTGAGTGTTATGCTTCAATTCTCCATGAAAGGATGTAAGATCATGTATGCAATGTGATATGTTAAATGCCATGAAATGAGAGGGAAAATTTTGGTGTGTTACAGGTTGGTTACAAAATAGGAAAGTGTTAGCACCCAAAATGTTTGTGGTACTCCATGGGAGCCCTTTGAAACATTTATGCTTTTTGTTTAAAAATGATTTGGTAAATGAGAGTGAGGGGATGAGAAAAGAATTAATTTTTAATGTTTTTCTGTTTAAAGATGTTTACCACCTCATGCCTACTTACCCACAATGTGCAATGTAAGATCAAAACCTCGTAGTTCGTGGTGCAAGTAGTGAAAATTGGTTGGTTTTGATTGATTTTAATGAGTAAAGACAATTTGTCACTTTCAGGTGGATAGCCTCACGAATATACCATGAGAATGAGGGCATGGACTCATACATCATTATAGGGAGGGCACCAAATTAGATAAAATCGACGAGTATGCCATTAAACCCCCACAGATGACAAGAGACTCGATTACATCAAACTACAACTATGGAGATCGAGAGTCTTGCACCCAACTAGAAAAAAATGACTCATAATCTAAACTTGAAAAAAAATATGGGGTGCACAAAGGAACAAAACAACTTGAATGAGTATGGTTCTTTTTAATTTTTGAATTGAAGTCAACATGATTAAGTTCATTGACATTTATAAAAAGAAAAGGAGAAGTAAAAGCCATTTGGCAAAAAGACAAGGTTTTGAATCATTAAAGTGGTGAAAGTTTAAAAACAAATAAGTTTTTTTGAAAAGAGGGAGAAGTTTTGAAAATTTAAGAAGGGGAGGAGATGAAGAGACTAACCTAGTGCATAAAATAAAAGCTAGGGAAAAGGGAGATCTAACCGAAATGAAGCCACTTCAAAGTATTAATACGAATTCCATACTTAAGCATGCTCAAGCCAAGATAACCAATGCAAAATAAAGGCAAGTATTCAATAATTAACACTCCTTGTAAAGGGATAAGAAGTCCTAATTCTAGGTCCATAAATCCAATCAAAACTTCAAAGGTAGTCCATAAGGAAATCACTCCAAAGCATAGGCTAGTAACTAATAGTCCAATATGTGGAGAACACGTTTTTTAAAGGTTTAAGCTTTTATTAATATTTTTTGTGTCCAAAGGACAAAAGAAAATGAAAAGCATAAAGATATAATGATATAAACATAAACATAAACATAAACATGATAATGGATAATAAAGCATCATAAAAAATAAAGTGAGACGGGAGCAAGAGATAAAGTAAAGAGGATAAGGTGCGAGAAGAAAGTAAAATAGTAATATAGTAGTAATATTTATAATATACATAATAATGGTATGGTAACTTAATAATCCACAACCAAGAGAGTAACAAGGCATCTAATGCTAAAACCGAGAAGGAAACATCAATATTTGCTTAGTATCTTGCACTATAGTTATTAATCGATGCAATTAGACCCAAATTCAATGAAGACTTGAAAGAAGATTGGGATACCCAATGAAACTACGTATAAAGCTTAAAAAGTCTTGGATCTATTTCAAATAATTAATCGACATTGTGTTTGTGCGACCAATCTAGGCCTGGTCCGCGAAAGGTCAAGTATCCCATTGGATTTTTATTTCGAGTTAGGGACACATTTAGTTCTATGTTAAGCAATCTTCGAGTAATTTACGAAGTAATTACCCTACAAATGAGACCGACCAATATAATGTGTGTGCTAATACATGCAAGATGAACGATATGTAACTCGTCATCCAAACACAATGTCGCACGAAAATAAAGATGAATACCAAATTGAGGTACACTTATGATATTCTTTCATCTTTAACTTCAATCACTCATCTTGGTGGATTCAAGTGTGAAAATATATCACCAAATCAAAGAACCTAAAGTGAATTATTTAATTCACTTAAAGATATATTTGAACTAATGAATATTATCTACTCTAATCTACACCCAAATTTCATTGAGATTAAAGAGAAATCAGTCACAAAATGTCTCCTAAGATAAAAACAAAAATAAGAAGAGAGGGAAAGAGGGGGGAAGAGATGTCAAAACAGTCCTAAAATAGAGCCAAAATCCACTTCTAGAACATTGTTAATCGATTAACAATTTGGTTAATCACTTAACATATTCAAATTTCAAATCCTGCGCTGAAAAACACCGATTAATCAATTAACCAGTTTGTACGATAACTGGTTTATCGATTAACATTGTACCAGAAGCAAAAAATTGGCTAAAATTAAGCATGACCCTCTTTCAAAACATTTTCCAAACACTTTATGATCATGAACTGATTTTGCACGAATTTTAAAGTAAAAAGAACAGTGGAACCCTGCAATCAAACAACAATATATGATCTAAATTATCAACAACAAGGAGCACCGAGGATCTACATCATGGATGATGAAGGTAACAGTGTAACAATGGTGAGATGAATTACCACTTCAAGGATTTAAACAAAAATTCAAATTACTCCATAATCAAGCTTGATCTACTGAAATTGATGAAGAAAAATGAAAAGGATGAAGGTATAGCTCAAAGTTAATCAAGAATTAAATGCAAACTCTTGATAACTTTCAAAGGAAGAAAATGAGCTTTGGTGAATTTTGTGGTTTGAGGAGATATTTTGCAAGGTATTTTTTGGCTCTCTAAAGCTTTAGAAAGGAATGAAATGATGCCTCTATTTAAAGACTTTAGGATTGGGATGAAATTAGGCTTAGATAATCAAAATTTGGCTTGGGACTTAAATTTGGATGGAAATTCATAAAAGAGTGGTGATTAATGAAGGTGTATGGTGGTAAATGATCAAAATGATGTAGGGAATTAAAATATGTAGTCTAGAATATTCCAAGTGAGATTAACGGCTGATTGATTAACCAAGCCAAAATTTGAATTTTCTTTTCTTTTGATTGCATTGTTGTGGCTCCGACTCGAATCTCTTGCTTGTCAAAGAAGGCATGGAAATAAAAACCTGAGCCTTGGAATTCCTTGGATAATAATCAATAAAGACTCGGGAAACCCTTGATCAGATGAATTTGAATTATTTGTGCAGATCAACTTTGACTTTGTTCAGATAAAATTGTTCGAGCTGGGGACTGTTATGATATTCTTGCTTCCTTCCTGAAAAAGTTAGTAAGAGATGGAAAACAAAATATTTTTGGATTATGATTAGGTGTTAGTAAACCTAAATAAATAAAAAGGAAAACAAAAGAAATGGTGATTGTCGCTCCCGGGACTTTCATCCTAGTACAAACGCGAAAGTGACGCGGAAAAGGCAGAGTCGCTAGCCATGCATTTTTATCCAAAGGAACAGGAAAGGTAATGCTGCACAAACCTGAGGAAGAAGGAAATGACAAGGTCCTGTGAACCAAAGATCTGGGTTCGAGAGTCGGTTACGACCTCGGAAGGTATTAGCACCGCAGACCGTCCGCCGTACCCGACGGGATCCACGCTTGCTAGTTTGTTTCAAAGCGTAAGAAATAAGATGCTGCTGAATAAAATTGATGACTGGAATAGAAAGTGAGAAAGGGAATTGGAAAAGAGAATGGAAAGAAAGGGGGAAAATGTAGGGAAAATAAAGAATATGCTCGCAAGGGCCCTACCCCGCTGCCTACGTACCTCATCGGGGAAATGAGGATCAGAGTCGACGTAGTTCGCCTAACTAAGGAGGGAACTTGTTTGTGTTTTTTAGGATGGTGTTGCCATTGCTCTAGCTCAGGTGTTATCGGCTCTGACTCAAGGGTGTTTACCGTATCGCTGTTTGCACTGTCGAGGCAAGTCGCATTCGTCCTTAAAGAGTAGGAGATGAGAAGAGAAGACGTGATGTTTTTGTTGATTGTCTTTTATGAGAAGTGTTTTGAGTTTATTGTTTGTGAACATCCTCATACTAAGACTTATCCATCGTGGTAGATAACTTACACCTCGCCCCGTAATGGGACATGTATAAGTACTCCGCAACAAAGTCTCATGTCGTATGAGAATATTCAACCTTTATTAGGTATTTTATTATTTTCTTTATGAGATGAGAAAGAAGGACTCAAGTGGAAAAAAGGGAAAAACTAAGGGAGACTAAGACACAACCCTAAGTTATTCATTCAATGGATGCCCTATGGTTAATGCGGTTTCTAATCCTAATTAGAAAAAGGAAAAGAAAAAGGAATAGAATGCAACTTACTTCCTAAGGAAGTTAAGTTGATTCTAGAGAACAAAGGGGAATCTTACCAAACACAAACATGAAAGGTAAAGGATATAAATGCATAAAGAAATGCATAAAAGAATTAAAAGGATAAGGTGTAAGGAAAAATACCTCAACCTCCCTACAAAACAAGGATTAGTGGTGTACATTTAATAAAAAGGAATGAGGTAAACACATACCAAATAATTCCTAAAGGAAACTTGGACCTAAACTAGACTCAATCTTAAGTTTAAGGGTGCCTACACTATGCTAAACTAAAATTCAGCAGCTATTTACAACACTTAAACACACAATCAGCTATGAAAGACAACACACAATACAAACAACATACAACAGCTATCAAACAGCATGAAAGTAGGTGTAAAAATTCACAAACAGCTTGAACATCATTGCAAACAACATACATTTTACAGCTCCTATATGCAAAGACAACTATGAAATGTAAAATGCAGCTTTGATTATTTTTATTTTTTATGCATAAACTCAATCATGAAATGCTCAATTAACATGAATATGCAATATGAATATGGATCAAGCATATAATTGAATGTCATGATTATTTTTTAGGGATTATGCAAGAATGCACCACATGATTTATTATGCAACAAGTATGCAAAATATGGCACATGAACATGGCATATGAACATGATAAACATTGATCATGTAAATGCAACATGATGGATTAACAAGAATGTCAAGCTTAATGCAAAATTTAGAACTGAATTGATGTGAATGATGTGATTAAAATATGCAAAATGGACAAAAGCGTGTCGAAATGACTCTAAATGGAGGAATGAGATGTCGAAACTAATCTTGAAAATTACCTAAAATCAGGACATATCAATCTATGGTGGTAAAGGGAGAAGTAATGCCCAAGAAAATGAGGGAAAAAGGACTTCTTGCAATCGACTTATTTCCTAAAGCTCCTAATGCAACTATTATCTAGTGAGCACAAATTTTACACCTAAAAGCCATAATCTAAACCTTAATGGCACCTAGAATAAGCTATAATTCTAACTACGAACAAGCAAAGTGATCAAATCATAATCAAGATGAAATTAAACGGTCAAGCGCATACACAACGATAAACACAAGAAGAATGTCGTCATGGCGAGATGAAGAGAATAAGTTAAATCGATAAGCGGATTTAGATCACCAACCTACGAAGCAGAGGATTGCTTTGGTGAGTGTTGCAATGTAGATTTGAATGCAAATGGAGAAGAAAACCGGAGAGTAGAAGCTTCGATCCGTGAACGCGCAAAATAAATGCGGTTGATGATGCTTCTTGATGAACACTTGATCAATAACCTCCAATAAGCTCAAAACTCTTCCAAAATCAGAATTGATTCTTCAAATAAGCTTCACAATGAGATGATTAATGGAGGTTTTAGCTTCAAGTTCGTCAAATTCCAATGAAGAATTTGAAGAACTTCTAGGAATAAGCTTTGGTGAGAGGTTAAAAATGGTGGAAAAGTTTGGAGTTAGTTAGGGCTCTAGAGAGTTCTACAGTATTCTTTGGAATATTCCTTAGAATATTCCTTGTAAGGTTGTAGAAGACCCTAGAATGTGGTAGAGTAATCCAAGAGAAGAGTGTGGAACAAATGTGAAGAGTATAGAACTAGGAAAAGGAAAGGAGAGGAAAAAGTGGAGGAGAAAAAACTGAAAAAACAACAAAAACAGCTTATGTATCGATACGAAACTCCTATGTATTGATACATGTTATTTTTATAACTGATATGTATCGATACGAAAATGTATACATCGATATATGTTAGTTTTATAACTGATATGTATCGATACAAAAATGTATGCATCGATACATACTGAAGCTTTGGCTATTTCCAGCAAATTAACTCACTTATGCATCGATACGAAACTCGTATGTATCGATACATACAGGCTTATGCATCGATACGAAATTCGTATGTATCGATACGAAATGAGCAATTTTTTTTTATTTCTCCACCATTTCTTGATCAAAATGAGAGGGAAAATTTTGGGGTGTTACATCTTCCCCTATTCAATCACTGTAGACTTGAATGGATGATAGCAGTTGCTTTCAGACGTTTGAATTATACAGGGATTAAATACTAAAAACAACCGGAAAATTTGCACTCGGTGGAAGAAGAAAAGGGAACTAAACCCAACCATCCGAGCTCTGCTTTGGGAGACCTCTGATGCGAAAAATAATGAACCGGTGAATATTTTGGAATAACATTGGGAGATTACCGATTTACCATGCTACTGGAGGATTTTTGTTGGGCTATTAATGACGTGCCATACAACGGGTGGTCTTCTGAATGCTTTGCCAAACTACAGGGGACTTCAATACCTTGCCACTCCACAGGGCCACTGCTCACTACGGGAGACTTTTGATACCTTACCACCCTGAGGATGGACTTTTGCTCACTCTGCGGGCATACTCTGCCCGCTACGGGGGACTTGTAATCGCTACGGGAGACTTTCAGAAATTTTGCCACACTACGAGGGCATATTTCCCGGCTATGAGAGACTTTCAGAAAATTTGCCACACTATGGGGGCACATTGCTTAGCTACGGGAGACTCCTGCTCACTAAGGGAGACTTTTCTCACTACAGGAGACTTCTGCTTACTACGGGAGACTTTTTCCACACTACATGGGACTTCAGTTTCTTGCCACACTACGAGGGCTGATGCTCGCTACTGGAGACTTTTTCTCACTACAAGAGACTTTTGCTCACTACGGGAGAATTTTGCCACACTACGGGGGACTTCAATATTTTGCCACACTAGGGGGGCTGCATCAATTTCTTGCCACACTACAGGGGTTGCTGCTCGCTAGGGGAGACTTTGGCTCACTACAGGAGACTTTTTCTCACTACGGGAGACTTCTACCACACTACGAGGGACTTCAATATTTTGCCACACTACGGGGGCTGCTGCTCGCTACTGGAGACTTTTGCTCACTACGAGAGACTTTTGCCCATTACGGGGGACTTTTGCCACACTACGGGGGACTTCAATATTTTGCCACGCTCGGGGGCTACTGCTCGCTACTAGAGACTTTTGCTCACTACGGGAGACTTTTGCCACACTACAGGGGACTTCAATATTTTGCCACACTATATGGGCAACTTCAATTTCTTGCCACACTACATGGGCTGCTGCTCGCTACGGGAGACTTTGGCTCACTACAGGAGACTTTTTCTCACTACGGGAGACTTCTGCCACACTACGGGGGACTTCAATATTTTGCCATACTACGGGGGCTGCTGCTAGCTACTGGAGACTTTTGCTCACTACAGGAGACTTTTGCTCACTACGAGAGACTTTTGCCTACTACGGGGGACTTTTGCCACACTACGGGGGACTTCAATATTTTGCCACACTAAGGGGGTTGCTGCTCGATACTTGAGACTTTTGCTCACTACAGGAGACCTTTGCTCACTACGGGAGACTTTTGCTCACTACGGGAGACTTTTGCCCACTACGGGGGACTTTAGAAATTCGTCACACTACGGGGGCAGAATGCTCACTATGGGTGACTTTGGCCCACTACGAGGGCATATTGCTCAGCTACGGGAGACTTCTTCTCACTAAGGGAGACATTTGCTCACTACATGAGACTTCTGCTCACTACGGGAGACTTTTGCCACACTACGGGGGACTTCAATTTCTTGCCGCACTACGGGGACTGCTGCTCGCTACCGGAGACTTTTTCTCACTACAGGAGACTTTTGCTCACTACAGGAGAATTTTGCCACACTACGGGGGATGCTTCAATTTCTTGCCACACTACAGGGGCTGCTGCTCGCTATGAGAGACTTTGTCTCACTACAGGAGACTTTTGCTCACTATGGGAGACTTCTGCCACACTACGAGGGACTTCAACATTTTCCACACTACGGGGGCTACTGCTCGCTACAGTAAAGTTTTGCTCACTACGGGAGACTTTTGCTCACTACGGGAGAATTTTGCCCACTACGTGGGACTTTTGCCACACTACGGGGGACTTCAATATTTTGCCACGCTACGGGGGCTGCTGCTCGCTACTGGAGACTTTTGCTCACTACGAGATACTTTTTCCACACTACAAGGGACTTCAATATTTTTCCACACTACGGGGGTGTCGCTCCCCGGATTTCCATCCTGGTACAAACGTGAAAGTGGCGCGGAAAAGGTAGAGTCGCCAGCCAGACATTTTTATCCTGAAGGAACGGGAATGGTAATGCTGCACAAACTAGAAGAAAGAAAAGGAAGGACACGGGTCCTGCGAACCAAAGAAACTGAGTTCGGGAGTCGATTACGACCTGGGAAGGTATTAGCACCCAGATCATCCGCCGTACCCGACGGGATCCACGCTTGCAAAGAAATATGTTTCAAAGGGTGAAGGAATGAAAGCTGTTGCAAAGAAAATGAATTGAACTAGATAAAAACAAAAGAAAGGGGAACTGAAAAAGAAATGAAAAGGAAAAATGTAGGGAAAATAAAGATTGTGCTCGAACGGGCCCTACCCCGCTGCCTACGTACCTCATCTGGACAATGAGGATCAGAGTCGCCGTAGTTCCCCTAACTAGGGGTGGAAAAGATTGCTTGTGTCTTAAGGCTTGAACTGCCTATGTCAATGCTCAGGTGTTACAGGCTCAGACGGCGAGTGCGTTACCGTCTTGCAAAATGACAAGTAGGAGCAAGTTAGTACGATGAGAGTGAAGGTGGTGAGAAAAGAAGTCTCGAAGGAGAGACGATTATTGTTTGTCCAGTGTTTTTTATGAGTTTTCTGCTTTGAGGTTTGCATAGGTAAGTGTACCTAAGTCTTACTCAATGGGACGTGTACTTCTTACATCATCCCGAAATGGAATGCGCAAGAGGCACACCTAGCTATGGAGGAAATCCCCAAATCTAGTCCCTAAGAGGAAGGCTCAGACACACTGACCTACTGGCATTTATTAAGTGTTTTTGTGGTTTTTTAGTTAAGAAGTGTTTTTTAGCTTTTCTTTGTGAAGTAATCTCATGCTAAGACCTATCCACCACGAGGGATATCCTACACCTCACCCCGAAACGAAACGCGTGTAAGTATCTCATAGCAAAGTCTCGTTTCACATGAGAAGACTCATTATTTATTAAAGTGATTTAAAGTTAAGTTTGAAGATGAGAAGAGAGAGCATCAAAAGGATCTCAAAGGTAAAATCTAATGGGGAAAACTACTTCTAATGTTATCATGCATGGGATTCCTAGGTTAGTGAGGCTTACTATCCTAAAGAAGAAGGAGATGAGAAAAGAAGAAGAAGAAAGAAGAATAACCATGGTGGCCTAAGCACACCTCAAGTTAAGAGATAATAAAAGAAGATGAAGAAGAAGTTGAGATGAAAATGAAATAAGAAGGAGAAGAGAATGCATAATGGAGTAATCGAACAATGCACAAACGGAGACTACACCAGTAGGGCTTCCAGATGCAGCAACATGCTCCTAACATAGCATCTGGGCTAAAATGAGATGCGAGAAATAATTGTTTCCGTGTTACCTAACGGAGAAGGTCCGTTGCCTCTTCAATACATGCACAAAAAACTCAGGAATATCTCAAATCAGTAAGCCAGGTAAGATGAAGGTATTGATCGTAAAATCAAATAAAGTCAAATCCCCAAGCAAAAAATAATCCAAGTCATAAGTTCCCGATAATGTGCACTCCTCAAGCAAATACCATAATCCAAAGTCTCAGACAAGCTCAAAGCAATCAAGGCAAATCGACACAGTCTGTATCAAGAAATCTCATTAGTCCACACAAGATTATGAAAATAAGTCACAAGATACGGACTAATCATTCTAAAATCAACAAGTAATCATAAATCTAAACCAAAAAACTTTAAATGTAATTCTATTCTAATTAACCAAAAATCTTTATAGAAAAATAATAAGAAAACAAACTTATTAATTAAACACAAATGGTCAGAAATAACAAAACTCTAAAAATGATAATAATAATAATAATAATAATAATAAAAGTATTAAAAATCTAAGCTAAAAATTAACAAATATTATTAAGATTAACTTTTATTATATATAAGAAATAAAATAAAAACAAGGAAAGGAAGTTAAGTGTTGGACTAATGGTGGTAATAGAAAGATCATATGGGCTTAAGGCCCATCAGCAAATAAAATGAACCAAGATGGGTGAGGGTAGGCCGCTGGTCATGTGGTATGAACAAAGAAACAATGGGATTTCATAGCCATAACAACAAAGATGAAGATTCTTCTACAAAAAAATGAGAAAAATAAATAAAGGTTAAATAACAAAAACAAAGTCAGTAAATTAAATCGAATAAAAATCTAAGGTAACATTAGGTTTCCTTAAAGACCAAAACACAAAATCAAATGTATCATCTCTTCATCTTGAAACAAAAAAAGAGCCGGCCCTTGTTCAATCACTTTCACGCTCAACGCTCACAATTTCTCCGTTCTCTTCAAGAACAACAACATCATCGGAAAGTGAATCTCGCTGCCGCACATTGTTCATCACCGAAAAACAACGGCGACCAACTTTCAACGCCAAAACCTCAGCCAGCCACCTTCAACTTCGCTTTCTCGCCGGCGGACTTCTCTGTGGGTTGCGAAGGTCTGTGTCTTTGCGATTGATTTGCGGTTCAACTTACAAAAGTTTCTCGGCTTAGGCGTTTGAAGGTTTGAGGTCACCCTGTCTTCTCTCTGTTTCTTCTTTTTTCTCCTATTCTGTTTAGATCTGAATGTTTTTGATGGTGTGTGAAGGCGACGGTGGTTGAAGTTGTATTGACGGGTTTGTGACGAAGGGCGATTGTTGTGTTGATACAGTACAAAGGTGGTGGAAGATCGTGTGAGTCAATGTTGTGCAAGAGTGAGGAAAGGCTTGAGGCTTTGTCTGAAGGTAGTGTATAAGGGTTGAAGGTTAGGTGGCTACTGATGAATGATTTATGGAGATTGTTCAAGGTTGTTCGTATATGGTTTTGTTGATGAAGGCGGTAAGGGTGATTTTCGGTTTGCAGGTTCTTGAAGGGTTTTAGTAGAGGTTGAGAAGAGTGTTGGAGATGTTGTAGCCAAGGTTTCAAGTGATGGTGATTTGAAAGTTTGAAAAGGGTGGACCGATTTGAAGGTGGTTTTGGTTGCTGTGTTGGAAAGGTTTTTTGGCTTGGTTATAGTCCCTCTCTTCATCTCAGTTTCTGCTTCATCTTCTTCTATTATGTGGTTCTGTTTTTGGTTGTTAGAGGAGGTGACGAGATTATGGTGGTGAGTTTTCTGTTTGATGCAGAGCGATGGAGATATGATGTTGAAGGTTGTTGTTCTATTGTATGTGAGTGTCGTTGTGTGGCTGCGTGAATGAATGAGTGACGAAAACGTGAAATAGAAATTCGTTGGTGGATTGAGATGTAAGGAGGGAATCCGTTTATTGCTGAGTTTGTTGGCTACTGAAAGTGAGGGAAAGGTGGTGCGAGGAAGGCATGTTTGTGTGAGCGTACGAAATTTGTGAGGTGGTTATGCGTTCATGAAAAACAAATGTTGTGTTGTTGTCCGTCACGTTGGAGTGTAGTGAGTGTGTATATTCTGTTTTGTTTTTCTTTTGGTGGAAATGGTAGTGTAGTGGTTGTTATGTGTATCGTTCTTGTGGGCCATAGAATTGTAGTGATTGTTGATGGAGTGATGCTGAAAAAGTGGCAGCTTTTACTCCTTTTTTCTCTTTCTTGTTTTTGCAATTTTGGACTTAAAATAATAACAAATGAATATTGTAAATAGGTAAATGGTTTAGACAATGACAGAAAAATGAATATTAATAAATTGATATGAATTTGAAATAGATAATGCAGTGGTTTAGGGATTAAATAGATATGAACATGGAAAAGGAAAGAAAAATGGTTAAGGTGAAATGAAGTGAATATTGGTTGTTATGATATGAATAATGGGCTTAATGAGAACTTGATGGTTTGTAATGTATGGTCTTATGGGTTAAAAAAGAAGAAGGATATGAATGATATTTTTTTTAAAAAAAGAAATTGAATTAAGGAGATATTTCATGAATGGATATTGAATGAATAAAATCGGAAAAGGATTAAAAACAAGGAAATTTGACTAATTTGAAATGGTTAATGGATAAAAATGATAAGGAAATGGTTATGAATATTGATATAATGGATTAGAAAATAATTGAAGATGGATAGAAATGGAATTCAGATTAAATGGAAAGTAGATTTATGAGGGATAATGGTTATTGGATAATCGAAACAAATTGGGTAATGAAAATGGTTTAAGAAGTGGATAGTCCGATAATCGTAAATATGGACATGGTGAAATCGTTGTGAATTATGACATGAAAAGTGGTTAGGAAATGATGGAAATTATAGGTATGTGTCAATTTGGACATGAACAAAATCAAAGGCCACTGATGCACAATACACCTGAGTTTAATCCTACACCAAATTTATACCAACTCCCACACGCCTCAGAAATAAACACGACTGCCACAGAACAACTCGCAATTGAAACAACAACCATCTGAATCACTTTGAAATCTTGACTTGATTATTGAACTTGATAACCTCCATAACTCAACCCAAGACATATACTTCTTGAAAGTTCTTTGAGAATGAAGATAGTCTGAGATGTTGAGAAGACGAAAATATCCTTGTAACTTGAAGATGAAGAGAATAGCCTGACCATGGGCCAGATGCACCAGTGAACAATCTTCAGACGTGAAATCCTCGAATACCACTGCATCAGGGAAATACACCTCAATTCCGTGACAAAAGCAATATGAGGATGATACCCTTGATGGCTGCATAACCGAAAACTTGAGTTATACTGATAATCTACAAATAAGGACACGAAACCCTAATTCCAACGAAAATCTCGATCCCATGTCTCAGAAGCTTATGCACATGATATGACCTAATGGAAGATGCGAATGAATGCAAACAAAAAGCTAGAAAAAGCCAGAAAAAGCCAGAGGGTAAATTTAGGGTGTTACAACTGCCCCTATTCAAGCAACTGTTAATCTGAAAAGGATGATAGCAACGACTGTCAAATGTTCAAGATAAACAGTGATTGAATACCAAAAACAACCAGAAATTTGCACTCTGCTGGAGAATGCAGAAATGGGAAATAAACCCAACCAAACAACGTTCTGGGTAGAAGAAGTGAAGACAAAGCAGACGAGCTTCTTCCAAACTGAATTTTTGCGCCGAATAAGAAAACTTAGACAGACGAGTCTTCCTCAAGCAAACCTGTTACACTAGGAACTGGACATGCGAGTCCTCTTCATGTAGACCTATTACGCCAGGAATTGGACATACGAGTCCTCTTCATGCATCTTGCATAGATATATGTCTTGAGATAGACGAATCTCCTTCGGATAATCCTGTTACGCCAGGACTGGTAAACATTTTGGCGTTTAATTTCACCGTCAAGACTTCAAACCTCTTCAACACGGCCGAGTGTTGGATAAGATCAAGTGATTTGATAAGGAAATGGCATCAAACGATCCATAACCAGGAACATGAGCACGAATCAAACAACGAGGAGTAATATCAAGCGATTTACAACTCGGACAAGATCAAGCGATCTACTAAGGAAATGGTATCGAGCGATCCATAACCAAGAACATGAGCATGGCTCAAACAATGAGGAGTAATATCAAGCAATTTACAACTCGGACAAGATCAAGCGATCTGCTAAAGAAATGGTATCGAGCGATCCATAACCAGGAAATGAGAACGTAATATCAAGCGATTTACGACTCCAACATGTCTTTTGGTACGACACCAGGCGACTACTAGCTTGCCACATCAACGGTGGACTTTAACGACGTTGCAATATCGAGCGATTTGCAAACCAAACAAGATCGAGCGATCTGATAGGAGAATGGTATCAAACGATCCATCCACAATAGGTCCGTTGACATGGGACAACGCGATCAATACAATATTGGTTGATTTGAGAAGAGAGTAACAACTCTTCAAGGGAGAATGCCTTTTGTAACTCCGCTGGGTATGAGAACATTCTGACTAACATTCTGCTGAGGAGACCAAGATATCTTGGAAATACTTGGTTGGGGAAATGAACAACTGGCCAAAACTAAATTGGCTATCTCACTGGGGATATTTCAATGATGGTTGTGAATCTCGACCATGAAACTCTATGGGGAAAGATCATCTTCCGACTCGGCTGGGGAGATGCTTGGTCAAATAACCTTTGCTAGGGAAAAGGATTCTGACATTCTAACTCTGTAGGGAAGCGAGGCCTTCAGCCGCCTATTGGGAATACTTCATCGTGGAAGGATAACTTCGCTTGGGGATGAGAACAATTCAATAAGCCTTGAAGTTCTGCTGGGGATATCATCTGCTCTAAACCAGTTGGGGAAATTTCAACCTTCTGGCATGGCTGAGGAAAAATATTTGGCAATGCTCTGCTGAGGAGAGACTTTGCTGAGGAGTTAGAGAACAAAATAAACCAAATTAAGCCCCAGGTATAGTATGACAACTGTGTTGGGAAGATATGCCAATGAAAATTCGACTTGGACTGAATGAGAATAACCAACTCCTCATGAGGAAATCTTGTCGGTTGAAATAAGATCTTATGCTCGGGGAAGAAATAAACCTCCAATGTCCTGCTGGTAAAATAAATACCAGACATTCCCGGAAAATTAACTCGGTGCTTCAAACTTCTGAGCTCGACAGTTGCCTACTGGTTACCAAGAGTGAACAAACATTCCTTACTCCTTAATTATGCCATACTGCAACATCTATGAAGAGATCGCCTCTAGAGGATTTTACAGAAGACCTGGCATCCAGAATAGCCCCAGTGTCTTCAAACTCTCGCATGAATTCAATAGATCTTGAGATAACTGCCCCAGATTGCGTCTTGTAACGACTCTCACTGCATCAGAGGGAAAACAAAAACCATGCGGTATGCAAATGCAATGCAAATGGTGCAAAATGTATATGTATGCTCATGATGCTAAGGATACGAAGATATGCAAGCCCCGGGAGATGAAACAAGGATGGTTGGGCACAAGGCCAGGTTAATAGTATATTTTTTATTTGCCAAGCAATTGGACTTTGAAGGTGAATTACCAGACGAGAACCAGTTTATTGAAGGTAGACCAACAGACGAGAACTGATGGGCAAAGAATAAGTCGTCAGACGAGAACTGACTCCTTGGGTTCATTGTCAAACGAGATTTCACTCTGGAAAAAAATGACTACCAGACGAGAACTGGAGTTCAACATGCTAAATAAAAAGGTGACCAGACGAGAACTGGTATTTGAAGTTGGTTTTCCAGACGAGAACTGGACTTTGAACTGGTTTTCCAGACGAGAACTGGACTTTGAAATGGCTTGCCAGACGAGAACTGGACTTTGAACGATCAAGACGTTGAGGTTACGAGGCCCTGATGTGAGATTGAAGTTGCGGGGTCATGCTCAATGCGATTATGATGCGTATGCTCTAAATGCTCGAGCGAAGCGACATGAATAATGTATGAAAATGATTTATGCAGTGATCATGAAAGGCTAGAAAAGCTCCCGAAGTGGGAAAACAGGTCTTATGCAGAAAGGCTTCCTGTTGAGAAGGGTAGCAAAGGCGAGGGTAGGTAACATGATTCCCCGATACTCGTCCTGAACTCGGAGATTTCTGATATAACTTGCTCTGTGTAGCTAAAGTTGCCCCATTTGGCAGGTATTTGAACAAACTACCCCTGATTATCCAACTCCTGGCATGGTAGACTTGGATGTCCTCTTGAGGAGAGTTGCACTTAGTGATCTCTGGAAGTGTCTTGCCCTGGTATGAGCGTGGAAGGGACTTGACTCGTTCTGACTGAGCATTGGAAGAATTCAACCTTGGTCAATAGAAAATCCGGGTGTCCTGCCCCTGTTTGGTAGATTCAGCTCTGTACAACTGACTTTGAATGACGTTCCTCGATCAACTGATGCTTGGGAACTTGCTTTAGACTGACTGATTCCCTGGTCGACAAAACCACTGGATAACATGCCCCTGATTCATAGGCCTACACAATGCTCTTGATTTTGGTCATCATTGTTGAATGATTAAGTTATCCTCTGATTGCTCTTTGTAGGAACTACCCTGGTGTCACAGACTGACTTGCAATTAAAACCATTCATTTACAAATGGTAATTTTAATGCAGTGCACATGCAAGTTTTGAAAATTTATTTTTTGAATGTTGTGACAGTGTGTGACGAATGGACGATTATTCCAAACGTAGTGCTGAGTTAGCAAATCGTTAGGAGTCAGTTTACGCAACCTTGTCATAGTATGCTTTCAGAATTGAACCTGATTCAATTAGGACTTTCAAAGGTTATGACGTGGCCTGGTTCATGGTTTTAGAAAGAAAGATTTATGGCTCAAAGTTTATCTGTGCCCACACATTCTCCTTGATGTTCTCCAGTCCTATATTCAGCTAATTCGGCCTAAACGCTCTCCTCTCGAAAGGGTCTTGTAATGGTTGAGGAACCTATGACGTTGACGGTTTACACACCAATGAGGTTTCTTGGAGTAACAGTCACCCCTTTGTCTTTGTGTTTATAGTCACACGACTTTGTTATAACAGAAGATTTTTATTTCTGATTTTTTATTCCCTAACTTTTGCCTGGACTGATTCTTTTTTTTTTGAATTTTTTTTTCGATTTTGAAGTCCAGCGGGATACCCTAACTTTTGCCTAAGCCATTTGTTTTCGTGTTTTTTTCCCGACTTAGCAGGCTTTATTTCTCTTTGTTTTTTTTCTTTTTGTTGAACAAATTGTGTGACATTGGTTATCTGTCTTGCTGAAAGGGTAATGACTGCCTCATTCCTTTGTTGTTGAGGGGTAACCATTGTGGTTTTACGTCCCTTGACCTCTTGAGGTGTAATGGATAAAAGGTAATGGATCCTCGGATGCACACTCCTTTGGAAACTTGAACGCTCGGTCGAATTAACCGATAACTACCCTGCCCCGGGTTGGATGTGAGGGTTTTTCTGTTTAGGAAAGAAACTCCTACTTCAAGGCTCAAAGGGGTTGACGAGGGTCTATCTCCCTTATATCTCCGGTGTTTGGGAATTGAATCAATGCTTGTACATCGTCAGCAGGTTCTACTCTGAAAGTATACTTTCAACAATTATGGGTATTCAGTTGTCATCATCCTCCCTCAAACCTGCTAAACAACAGTGAAATAAATGGGAGGTAAATGGATGCATTTTTTTTCAATGCAAGTAAAGACAAAAATGAGCGAATGCGACATAATTGATTCAAAAAGCATGATCACTTCATTATCATTACCATTCAAAACAACAATGTTTAAAAGACAAGTAGCTGCTAACAGGAATGAAACTACAATGCAAATGATAAAAAGGATACAATGATCTCCAATTCTGATGACATCTTCTTGTCTGGACCACTGAAATCAGGAGACGCTTCTCTGAAATCCTTGAACTCAATCAGGAGAGAGGTTGACGTGCACAACCAAGCTTCCTTCTGGAAAGGATATGTACCCCTTGTCGATCAAATATTGTACTTTGGCTTGAAAAGCTTTACAATCTTCAGTTGAATGCCCCATTGATCCACCATGATACTCACATTGCTCATGAGGATTGTACTCTGGAGGGTACGACTCTGGCAACGACTTGAGAGGCTTAGGAATCACCAATGAGATTTGAATTAGATGTGGCAAGAGTTCATCGTACACCATGGGAACTGGATGAAGAGGAGCATTCCTTCTTTCTAGATTGTTGCGAGGTCTAGGCTGGCTTTGAAGTTGATTCTGAGGATTTCGACCCTGAGCTTGCAGATTTGGACGAGGAGGAGTCCAGAGTTTCTGATATGGTGCTCTAGGAATTGTTGATTGTCCATAAGAGTAGCCAGACCTAGGAAAAGATGATCTCTGAGAAGATGTTGGTCCAAAATATTCAATATTTTCCATGACTGCATTGATGTCATGCCCTTCTTCCTCTTGGGAGCTAACAACAGACTCATCTTCACTAGCTGGGATATTCGAAGAGTACTGGATCTTTCCACTTTTGAGTAGGCTCTCAATGCGCACTCCAACTATTATCAAATCAGAGAAATTTAATGTCCCAATGCTACTCATTCTTTCCAGGTATGGACCTTGCAAGGTGCTCACGAACAGGTCAACCAATTCTCTGTCTGAAAGTGCTGGTTTCACTTGGGCTGCCAACTCTCTCCACCGCTGTGCATATTCTCTGAAAGATTCACCACTCCTCTGAGATAGGCTCTGCAAATGCATGCGACAGGGCGCCATGTCCACATTGTACTGGTATTGCTTTACGAAAGCTCTGGATAAATCATTCCAAGATCGGATACGACTGCTTTCCAAATCCATGTACCAACTTAAGGATGCCCCACTTAAACTGTCCTAAAAACAGTGAATCATCAACTCATCGTTGCGGGCGTAAGAAGTCATCTTTCTGCAGAACATCACCACATGACGCTTCGGGCAACTAACACCAGTGTATTTCTCAAACTTCAGAGTTTTGAAATCTGGAGGTATGACAAGACCAGGTACCAAACACAGGTTTAGAGCATCAAAACCAAAGGCATCAGGATCACTAAGGCTTTGAGTTGCTCATCCAACACATGAAACCTTTCAGCAGGATCAATAGCTCGTGGATCCTTGGTTTTCACAAGAGGGATTGCCCTTTGGAAGTTCGGCATAGGGAAAGAGAAACTCTGATAATATGTAGCATCAGAAGAAGATGAAGGTCCACCTTGAACAACAGATGGTTCAGGTACACTCTGATTCACGATCGGGGTCTGTGCAGGCTGAGCTTGAGTAAGGTTGTTCACTTGCGGAAGATCTTCATCAGGAGAAAGACCATACATGGTATTGGTCAACGAAGTAAAACCAGGTGGAAACTCAACATTCTGACGGTTGTTCTCTGACATAGCTACTGAAGGTTTCCAAACTGACCTTTTTAACTCTTGGCACTGCTCAGTCTAGCTTCAAACAACTTTTTTCGTCTTCCAACAGTTACCACTTGTTCAAACTAAGTATCAGGAAATCAGCTGGCTGGTCATGGTCAAAAGAGGAAGGATGAGCTCTCTGGAAAAGGATATGGAATGCTTATGCAAATGCAAAATGCAATATGATGATACTAGAGATGCAAAGACATGGGATCACAGCTGGAAACTGTCTGGAATCTGGAATACTGCCAAGAATCAAGTGTCTGTAACCACAAGATCTTTGTATGATAATCCAAAATAGTAACCGAGTACCAAAGGATCAAGAACTTCAGAATCATAGCGAACAGATCAAAACATAAGACTGCACTGGTAATGAGGGTATGTTAAGGTCATGGGTTCCTGCAAACCTATAAACCCCTCTCAATCTCACAAGCGTGCTCCGGGTCAAACATCACGGACTCTCAAAGCTGAATAGCGATAACACGTTCACCATTTCTAAGAAATGGCTTATGACCAAATCAGGGAATCGGTTTGGCATTATGTACTACTCAGGGAGGTCTCAGCGTGAATCCGGGAAAACAAGCATCCCTTATAAGTCCCCAACTTCGAGCGTTGAAATCGAGAAACAATAGTATATTTAGCCCGTAGGATACAATACTATTGTCATACGACCAGATGCTTTGACTGAGTTCCTATAAGAGAACCAAGCCATCCTATGCGAGTTCCTAGTGGACCCTCGGGTGCGAATGGGTTTGCCACAGAATATGGTCTGCCACTGTCACCACTGAAGAGGGTTTTGTCCACAAAGGTTCTCAATGATCGGTCCCCAGATGCACATAACTATCAAGGTCATATCCCTAAGTGGAGGAAATCCCCACACAAGATATTTCCAAGTCGGTCGCAGTCTGGGTGTGATACACATCGCCACTCATCATGCCACATGCGAGTACAACGTGTTCACGCTAATCCTAGGGTGCACTCAAGCCGGGTATTTGGCTTATCTCTCAGAAACAGTATCACCCGAATCCCACCAAATAGAAGAAATCCAGTCCAGTATATACATACGATGCATGAAAATAAATACTGAAAGCGATAAATAAAGCTGTAAATAAACTGTAAATAAACAAAATTAAAATACAACATGCAACGGCAAACAATCAACACTCAAAGAAACAAAAACTAACAAGCGCTAGGAGAGACTCTCAAGGGAACCAGTGATTCTGGGTTCGGTCCCCAGCAGAGTCGCCAGCTGTCGCTCCCCGGATTTCCATCCTGGTACAAACACGAAAGTGGTGCGAAAAAGGTAGATTCGCCAGCCAGGCATTTTTATCCCGAAGGAACGGGAATGGTAATGTTGCACAAACCAGAAGAAATAAAAGGAAGGACACGGGTCCTACGAACCAAATAAAATGAGTTCGGGAGTCGGTTACAACCTGGGAAGGTATTAGCACCCAGATCGTCCGCCGTACCCGACGAGATCCACGCTTGCAAAGAAATCTGTTTCAAAGGGTGAAGGAATGAAAGTTGTTGCAAAGAAAATGAATTGAAATGGATAAAAACAAAAGAAAGGGGAACTGAAAAAGAAATGAAAAGGAAAAATGTAGGAAAAATAAAGATTGTGCTCGAACGGGCCCTACCCCGCTGCCTACGTACCTCATCTGGACAATGAGGATCAGAGTCGTCGTAGTTCCCCTAACTAGGGGTGGAAAAGATTGCTTGTGTCTTAAGGCTTGAACTGCCTATGTCAATGCTCAAGTGTTGCGGGCTCAGACGACGAGTGCGTTACCGTCTTGCAAAATGACAAGTAGGAGCAAGTTCGTACGATGAGAGTGAAGGTGGTGAGAAAAGAAGTCCCGAAGGAGAGATGATTATTGTTTGTCCAGTGTTTTTTTATGAGTTTTCTGCTTTGAGGTTTGCATAGGTAAGTGTACCTAAGTCTTACTCAATGGGACGTGTACTTCTTACATCATCCCGAAATGGAATGCGCAAGAGGCACACCTAGCTATGGAGGAAATCCCCAAATCTAGTCCCTAAGAGGAAGGCTCAGACACACTGACCTACTGGCATTTATTAAGTGTTTTGTGGTTTTTTAGTTAATAAGTGTTTTTTAGCTTTTCTTTGTGAAGTAATCTCATGCTAAGACCTATCCACCACGAGGGATATCCTACACCTAGCCCCGAAACGGAACGCGTGTAAGTATCTCATAGCAAAGTCTCGTGTGACATGAGTAGACTCGTTATTTATTAAAATGATTTAAAGTTAAGTTTGAAGATGAAAAGAGAGAGCACCAAAAGGATCTCAAAGGTAAAATCTAATGGGGAAAACTACTCCTAATGTTATCATGCATGGGATTCCTGGGTTAGTGAGGCTTACTATCCTAACGAAGAAGGAGAAGAGAAAAGAAGATGAAGAAAGAAGAAGAACCATGGTGGCCTAAGCACACCTCAAGTTAAGAGAGAATAAAAGAAGATGAAGAAGAAGTTGAGATGAAAAAGAAATAAGAAGGAGAAGAGAATGCAGAATGAAGTAATCGAACAATGCACAAACAGAGCCTACACCATTAGGGCTTCCAGATGCAGCAACATGCTCCTAACATAACATCAGGGCTAAAATGAGATGCGAGAAATAATTGTTTCCGTGTTACCTAACGGAGAAGGTCCGTTGCCTCTTGAAGTCATAAGTTCCCGATAATGTGCACTCCTCAAGCAAATACCATAATCCAAAGTCTCAGACAAGCTCAAAGCAATCAAGGCAAATCGACACAGAAAACCAGAATTAACACCAAGAATTGATCCAAACGATATCAGGAATTAAGCACAGTCTGCATCATGAAATCTCATTAGTCCACACAAGATTATGAAAATAAGTCACAAGATACGGACTAATCATTCTAAAATCAACAAGTAATCATAAATCTAAACCAAAAAAATTTAAATGTAATTCTATTCTAATTAACCAAAAATCTTTATAGAAAAATAATAAGAAAACAAACTTATTAATTAAACACAAATGATCAGAAATAACAAAACTCTAAAAATGATAATAATAATAATAAAAGTAATAAAAATCTAAACTAAAAATTAACAAATATTATTAAGATTAACTTTTATTATATATAAGAAATAAAATAAAAACAAGGAAAGGAAGTTAAGTGTTGGACTAATGGTGGTAATAGAAAGATCATATGGGCTTAAGGCCCATCAGCAAATAAAATGAACCAAGCTGGGAGAGGGTAGGCCGCTGGTCATGTGGTATGAACAAAGAACCAATGGGATTTCATAGCCCATAACAACAAAGATGAAGATTCTTCTACAAAAAAATGAGAAAAATAAATAAAGGTTAAATAACAAAAACAAAGTCAGTAAATTAAATCGAATAAAAAGCTAAGGTAACATTAGGTTTCCTTAAAGACCAAAACACAAAATCAAATGTATCATCTCTTCATCTTGAAACAAAAACAGATCCGACCCTTGCTCAATCACTTTCACGCTCAACGCTCACGATTTCTCAGTTCTCTTCAAGAACAATAACATTGTCGGAAAGTGAATCTCGCCGCCGCACATTGTTCATCACCGAAAAACAATGGCGACCAACTTTCAACGCCAAAACCTCAGCCGACCACCTTCAACATCGCTTTCTCGCCGGCGGACTTCTCTGTGGGTTGCAAAGGTCGGTGTCTTTGCGATTGATTTGCGGTTCGATGAGTTTACAAAAGTTTCTCGGCTTAGGCATTTGAAGGTTTGAGATCACCCTGTCTTCTCTCTGTTTCCTCTTTTTTCTCCTATTCTGTTTGGATCTGAATGTTGTTGATTGTGTGTGATGGCGACGGTGGTTGAAGTTGTATTGAAGGGTTTGTGACGAAGGACGATTGTGTTGTTGATGCGGTACAAAGGTGGTGGAAGGTCATGCGAGTCAATGTTGTGCAAGAGTGAGGAAAGGCTTGAGGCTTTGTCTGAAGGTAGTGTATAAGGGTTGAAGGTTAGGTGGCTACGGATGAATGATTTATGGAGATTGTTCAAGGTTGTTCGTATATGGTTTTGTTGATGAAGGCGGTAAGGGTGATTTTCGGTTTGCAGGTTCTTGAAGGGTTTTAGTAGAGGTTGAGAAGAGTGTTGGAGATGTTGTAGCAAAGGTTTCAGGTGATGGTGATTTGAAAGTTTGAAAAGGGTGGACCGATTTGAAGGTGGTTTTGGTTGTTGTGTTGGAACGGTTTTTTGGCTTGGTTATGGTCCCTCTCTTCATCTCAGTTTCTGCTTCATCTTCTTCTATTATGTGGTTCTGTTTTTGGTTGTTAGAGGAGGTGATGAGATTATGGTGGTGAGTTTTGTGTTTGATGCAGAGCGATGGAGATATGATGTTGAAGGTTGTTGTTCTATTGTATGTGAGTGTTATTGTGTGGCTGCGTGAATGAATGAGTGACGAAAACGTGAAATAAAAATTTGTTGGTGGGTTGAGATGTAAGGAGGGAATCCGTTTATTGCTGAGTTTGTTGGCTACTGAAAGTGAGGGAAAGGTGGTGCGAGGAAGGCATGTTGGTGTGAGCGTACGAAATTTGTGAGGTGGTTATGCGTTCATGAAAAACAAATGTTGTGTTGTTGTCCGTCACGTTGGAGTGTGGTGAGTGTGTATATTATGTTTTGTTTTTCTTTTGGTGGAAATGGTAGTGTAGTGGCTGTTATGTGTATCGTTCTTGTGGGCCATAGAATTGTAGTGACTGTTGATGGAGTGATGCTGAAAATGTGGCAGCTTTTACTCCTTTTTTCTCTTTCTTGTTTTTGCAATTTTGGACTTAAAATAATAACAAATGAATATTGTAAATAGGTAAATGGTTTAGACAATGACAAAAAAATGAATATTAATAAATTGATATGAATTTGAAATAGATAATGCAGTGGTTTAGGGATTAAATAGATATGAACATGGAAAAGGAAAGAAAAATGGTTAAGGTGAAATGAAGTGAATATTGGTTGTTATGATATGAATAATAGGCTTAATGAGAACTTGATGGTTTGTAATGTATGGTCTTATGGGTTAAAAAAGAAGAAGGATATGAATGATATTTAAAAAAAAAAAAAGAAATTGAATTAAGGAGATGTTTCATGAATGGATATTGAATGAATAAAATCAGAAAAGGATTAAAAACAAGGAAATTTGACTAATTTGAAATGGTTAATGGATAAAAATGATAAGGAAATGGTTATGAATATTGATATAATGGATTAGAAAATAATTGAAGATGGATAGAAATGGAATTCAGATTAAATGGAAAGTAGATTTATGAGGGATAATGGTTATTGGATAACCGAAACAAATTGGGTAATGAAAATGGTTTAAGAAGTGGATAGTCGGATAATCGAAAATATGGACATGGTGAAATCATTGTGAATTGTGACATGAAAAGTGGTTAGGAAATGATGGAAATTATAGGTATGTGTCAATTTGGACATGAACTAAATCAAAGGCTACTGATGCACAATACACCTGAGCTTAATCCAACACCAAATTTATACCAACTCGCACACGCCTCAGATGAAATAAACACGACTGCCACAGAACAACTCACAATTGATACAACAACCATCTGAATCACTTTGAAATCTTGACTTGATTATTGAACTTGATGACCTCCATAACTCAACCCGAGACATATACTTCTTGAAAGTTCTTTGAGAATGAAGATAGTCTGAGATGCTGAGAAGACGAAAATATCCTTGTAACTTGAAGATGAAGAGAATAGCCTGACCATGGGCCAGATGCACCAGTGAACAATCTTCAGACGTGAAATCCTCGAATACCACTGCATCAGGGAAATACACCCGAATTTCGTGACAAAAGTAATATGAGGATGATACCCTTGATGGCTGCATAACCGAAAACTTGAGTTATACTGATAATCTACAACTAAGGACACGAAACCCTAATTCCAACGAAAATCTCGATCCCATGTCTCAGAAGCTTATGCACATGATATGACCTAATGGAAGATGCGAATGAATGCAAACAAAAAGCTAGAAAAAGACAGAAAAAGCCAGAGGGCAAATTTAGGGTGTTACAGGGGGCTGCTTCAATTTCTTGCCACACTTCATGGGCTACTGGTCGCTATGGGAGACTTTGGCTCACTACAGGAGACTTTTGCTCACTACGGGAGACTTCTTCCACACTACGGGGGCTGCTGCTCGCTACTGGAGACTTTTGCTCACTACAGGAGACTTTTGCCCACTACGGGGGACTTTTGCCACACTACGGGGGACTTCAATATTTTGCCACGCTACGGGGACTGCTGCTCGATACTGGAGACTTTTGCTCACTACAGGAGACTTTTGCTCACTACGAGAGACTTTTTCTCACTACGAGAGACTTTTGCCCATTACGGGGGACTTTAGAAATTCGCCACAATACAGGGGAAAATTGCTCACTACGGGAGACTTTGGCCCACTACGGGGGACTTTTGCCCACTACGGGGGACTTTTAAAATTCGCCACCCGGAGGATGGACTTTGGCTAGTCTACGATTGAACTTTAAGAATTTACCACCCAGAGGATGAACTTTGGCCAATCTACGGTTGGACTTTGGATAAGTTGCCACGCTGCGGGTGGACTTTGGATATCAACCTTGGATTGAGCACGCATATGTTGAACTGCGTGACATGATGCCCCATGACACTAGGGGATAAATACAAATGGAATTCCTGACGCGGAAATAGGAAATCCTTGCTGACTATGTGGTGAATACAGATGATTGCCGATATTTCTGCTGGAGAAGAGTGTGACTAGTCTGTCTCGACTTATCACCTTGCCAAAAATAAATTGGACTTTACATTTGAAGGCCCTGCTAGGGGATGCCTCAACTGCTGGGGATTGAATCTCACTCATAAGATTTTGCTGGTGACCTACAACTTTCGACTTAGCAGGGGAAAGACCTGTCAAGGCTCTGCTGAGGAGAACTTTATGTCTATCTGAATTTTCCAAACCTCTGTGGGGAAGGAAACCGTTCAGCTGACTTCCGGGAATACTTGAATTCTTGTAAGAAGTGCCTCACTACTGGAAGACGACTCTTGCTAGGGATAATCCTTATTGCTCCGCTGGGAAAGAGAAGGATTTGATTTGAGATCTGCTGGGAAATAAGATCAAGGTAATCTGCTAAAGAAAAGTTTGGCGACTTTATTGGGGATAACTTCCATGCGTCTGCTGGGGATAATGAAGTTGAACCGTGTCTTGCTTGAAGAGTAAAGACTTCTCATCATTTCGTGCTAGGGATCATTTTCTTTTATCCGGACTTTACCTTAAGAGGATTTTACAAAAGACTTAGTTTCTTTAAACTCTTCAGGAGTATAATTGCCCCGATATTCTGAACTTCCGATGGTGAATCCTCGTGCGATTGGGGTGACTTGCCCCAGTACGAGTTTTTGACCAATTGCTCTGGGAGAGATTTGAATCTCGAGGTGATTTCCCCAGTTTTGCTGAATTTTACCATGACTGGTTGGGAAAGTCCTTATTCAATGGAGCTTTCTTGGAAAAGTGCACCTCGACGTGACTGTCTTTCAGAAGTTTTAGACTTCTCAACTTGGAAAGCTTAAGCTTCTGGACTGAATTTCCACATGTGAGGTTTTTATGATGTCAAACAAATGTATGCAGACAAAAAATGTTTATTCTTAGAATGAAAATTCTAATGCAACACACATGTTAATCTTGAAGTCTTTATTGAGAAGATGTCGCAAACCTTTGTGAGCGAATCACTGGTTAAGATACGACATTTTTTTTAATGAAAGTATCTACATGCAATACCAACAAGGATCTTTTAGCACAACTTATAGGAGTCAGGACGCGGTCTCGTGGTAGTACGCTCCCAAAATAACCCTGTTTCAGTTAGGACTTTCGAGGGTTGTATCGTGGCCTGGTTCACGGTTATAGAAACAAAGGATATAGGCTCGAAGTTTATATGTGCCCACCCCTCTTCGTGATGTTCTCCATTCCTATGTTAAGCTAATTTTTGCAAGCTCTCACCTTTCATAAGGGTTTTGTAATGGTTGAGGAACCATTGACACTAACAGTTCAAGCACCAATCATGTTATTGTTTGGAGTCAGTCACCCCTTTCTCTTTCGTGCCTGTGTCACACGAATTTGTTCTTGTTTGAGGATCTTTCTTGTGTAATCCTTTTTTGTCTTTCGCTTTTCATTCTTTTGCTTATCCCTAACTTTTTCCTGGACTGATTCTTGTGAATCTTTGATTGTGAAGTCCAGCGGGATGCCCTAATTTTTGCCTAAGTCGCTTGTTTTCAAGTTTCGACTTAGCGGGATTTTTCATTTCTCTTTTTTTTTGAACAAATCGTGTGAAACTGTTTATCTTGATTGCTTTACGAGGGTTGTGACTGCCTCATTCTTTGGTCAATGAAGGATAACCATTGTGGCTTCCAGTTTTTGGACCTCTTGATTTGGATAACCATTGTGATTTCTGGTCTTTGGACCTCTTGATTAGCATAGTGGAATGTAATGGATCCTCAAATACACTCCTTTATGACAGCCTGAATGCTTGGTCCGACTAGCTGACATCTACCCTGACCCTGGGTTAAACGTACAAGTTTTTTCATGCGAAAAGAAACTCACACTTCAAGGCTCAAAGGGGTTAGCGAGGGTTTATCTCCTTTATATCTCCGGTGTATAGGGATTTGAAACAAAGCCTGTACATTGTCAACAGGGTCTTATTCGAGAGTACACAATTAGAGATTCTTGCGTTTTTGTTTCGTCATTCTCCTTCATAGAGTTTAAGCACGACAATTGGTATTGTGATGTAAATATGCAAAGTTATAAGTGAATGCGAATGAATTACTTCAAGAAAAACATGTGAGTTTTATTATTGCTAACATTCAAAAGCAAACAAATTTCGTACATGTAGACAAATGTTTAGCAAATAAAAGGGACTACAAATGGAAATGCAGTAAAGAAACTGAATATTGTCGTAGTTGAGGAGACTTGACTCCGTCTGAACCTGTCAGTCTTGGATACTTTTAGTGATCAATAGCTCTTTCACAGACTTGTAATCTTCATGTTGTAGTCGTATACCCAACCATGGAAATCATACCTCTTCTTCTAGCTATTCTGACTCTTACACGGGACGTCTGAAGGAAAGAGTGAAATTGGAGAGTAAAGTTGTCATATAAGGTTGCTCGGAAAGACCTGACGATCTTCTGCCTACGTATCTCCATTGACCAATGACCAATGAAGAATCAGAGCGACGTAGCTCCCCTCAATAGGGAAGATAATGCATTGAAGAAAAATAAACAATCAGTTGCCATTATTGAGAGTATCTGAATACTGATGGCTTTATTTGCTTTTTGAAGATTCTAGCTTAATATGGACAATCTGGTAAAACAACCATGACACCGACTCCGTTGTGATTAGGCATTGGATTTTGGAGTACATTTGGATGAGGAGCAAGATTGATCGCCTTGGAGTCAATTAAGTCATGTACCTTGTTCTGAAAAGCCCAACATTTCTCAATATTGTGCCCCTGGGCACCCAAATGGAATTCACATCTGGAATTTGCATCAAAGTTTGGAGGTAGATTATCAGGAGAATGAGCTCTCATGGTACGAAGCTCGACCATGTTCAACTTTAGCAGCTCTGGAAGCAATACAACATATGGGCATGGGATGGGATCAAGTCTGCGGTTCTTCGCTCTTGTTCTTTCCTGATTTGGTCTCTGTGCCTGATGTTGTTGACATTGAGGTTGTTGTTGAACCTGTGGCGTAATAGTTACTGCAGCTGTTTGGTAGTAACCTTGAGAACGACCTCTGTCTTGGCCCCTATCTGCAGCATTGGTCTCACCTTCTCTTCGTCTTTGGCCATTGCAAAAAGGCTTTTTCACACCAAAAGAACCAACATTATTTGCATCCTGGATCTTTCTCAATTTCAGGAAATTTTCTATCCTTTTTCCAGCGATGACAATATCAGCAAAACTGATGGACGGGCAAGCGGCCAGATAATCCAAGTATGCACCTTGCAAGGTGCCCATAAACATGTCTGCCATTTCGCAATCGAGCAATGGAGGTTGAACCTGTGCAACCAATTCACGCCACCTCTCGGCATACTCCTTAAAGCTTTCCTTAGGTCCTTGAGACAAGTTCTGCAACTGGGTGCGGTTTGGAGCAATATCAGTATTGTATTGATACTTCTTGAGAAAAGCTTCGGCTAAATATTTCCAGCATCGGATAGAGACCCTGCTCAGCTTCATGTACCAGCTCAATGAAGCTCTAGATAGACTATCTTGGAAGAAATGCAGCCAAAGTTTCTCGTCATCAGTGTGAGCTGAGATTCTTCCAAATTATGCGTGAATGTGAGTTCTAGGGCACGTGTGTCGCTCCCACCAAATGACACCCGGTCAGAAGGGGTACAGACGCGAACGGTCGGTGAAAGAGAAAGAATGAAAAGAGTCGCCAGCTAGGCATTTTTATCCCGAAGGAAAGGTAATGCTGCATAAACCTAGAAAGATATGGATAAGACGGTCACGAACCAGAGAAACTGAGAAAGGGGGTTGATTACAACCTGGGAAGGTATTAGCACCCAGATTGTCCGCCGTACTCGACGGGATCCACGCTTGAAAGTTTGTGTTTTAAAGGGGTAGTGTCAGTGCTATTTGTGTGCAAAAGCTGGAAAAGAATGCAAGTGTCAGTGCAAAAGGAAATGTGAAGTGAGATGAAAAAGTGTCAGTGTAAGGAAATAATGCAAAGCTCAAGACTATGAGGCTTAAAGGATAATGCTGGAAAGGGGGGAAGAGCTGGAAGAGAATACAAGTGTCAGTGTAAAAGAAATGTGAAGTGAAGGTAAAAGAGTGTCAGTGTAAAGAGAGAATGAAATGCTCAAGACAATGAGACTTAAAGAATAATGCTGGAAGATAGGGGAATGGACAAAGACTTTTGTTCGATAACTGTTAAGTTATGCCTACGTATCCTCTCGTGCAATGAGGAAGTCAGAACACCGTAGTTCGACTCAAAGAGACTGAAAGGTAAATTGACTTGTGAACTGCTTACTTGTCTAAGCTCAAGTGTATGACCTGTCTGGCTCAGGTGCAAACTGTCTTGCATTAGACGGAAGAAGCAAGTTCTCGTTTATGAGTGAATGAGGTGAGAAAAGAATCCCGGAGGAGACGATTATTGTTTTTTTTTGGTGTTTTCAATCTTTTATTGCTTTTTGGAGTTTGTCATAAGAAAATGAGCTTAAGCCTAAACCAAGGGTTAGTAAACTCATCACATCCTCCCTCTGATTAGGGGTAATGAGAATACCTTAAGTATGAAGTAAACACCTCACACTCAATCACCATGATGTAGGATTAAGATCATTAACCTACTTGCAATTATTTAGATGTTTTTTGGAGTTTTTGTTTAGTGTTAAGTAATGAATTTAAGCCATAATCAAGGATTTAATGGACCCATTACACCATCCTAATAGAAGGATAATAGATGAGAACATTTAAGCTGAGGAAGGCTCCTCAACTTAATCCATGATTAGGGATTAACCTCATGACAAAACAAAACCATTATTAGAGTGGATTTTAGTTAATGGTAAGATTAAGAAGTGAATTTTATGGTTTGTAAGACAACTTGAGGGGGACTTGTCCATTAACACTAGGGTTAGTCCTTCTTAACCAATTAAGGAAGAATTAGAACCCTAATGCAAGGCCCAAGTTACAAGCTTATAGTCTTAATGATTATTAAAGTGGATTGATTAAAGAATTTAAACACATTAAGGGTTTAACACTTAGGATTAAAGTTATACACTCCATCCTAATAGAAGGATACAGGCATAACCCTAATCACAAAGTCTTAAAACCTTTAAGGTTTAATCCTTGATTAAGAGATGAGAGGAGAGACACAAAGATGACACAAATGTAAAACTAACTAGGGGGACTAATCAAAACCTAGTTATGATCATGCTTGGATTCTCCTAGGGTTTATGAATCTTGCAAGAGATCTTCAAGGAAAATCCACCAAGGAAGAAACATGATGAAGGAAGGAGAAGCAAGAAGCAAGACAACTTACTTCACTTAAGAAGATAAGTTGCTTGAAGAAAGAAAGTGAGGAGAGAACATGAATGAGCAAGCTCATTCTAATACAAAGGTAAAATGCAGAAAGGATGCATAAATAGAGATGAGAAAAGATTATGAGAAGTGAAGGCAAATTCACTTCTCAACACTTACCACCTGAAAAGTTAGCAAAGGAAGTGAAATGTAAATGAAAATGAGATGAAATGCAAAGGTGAAAGCCAATGTCAGAAGCATAAACATGATGTTAATGATGCTAAGAGATAAAGCAAACACAAGTCAAGAGTTGTGGATGATCATACAAGGACAAGGATGCAAATGAAGCATGTTTTGAACCATGAAAGTTCATGAAAGTTTATGAAATGCAATAGAGGTATAACATGGAAAATGGATGAAGAAATGACTTATCATGATTCTAATATGTCCTAATATGTCTTAGGAGTCATGTGAATGTACAAAATGTCATGGCAAGTTCACGTATGCAAGCAAATGAGAGATGAATGCAAATGAAGGCAGGAAATTAGGGTTTATGCACAAGACACAAAGCAAAATTCAAAATCAGAAGCAAATTACAAGATAAAAAATTGAAAATGGGATCAAAGGAAACCTAACCCTACATAAGTTCACTGCCCAAAGAAGGGGACCTAACTCTTAACCTAATGGGAGTTATGATTTTCTCAAGTTGGCTAGGGTTTTAAGGTACTTCAAAAGGGAAAATGCACAACAAATTGAAAATAAAAGATAAATTCAAACCAATTTTAACCTAGAAACTACATGACATGAAGAATGCAATGCAAAGAGAACCATCATCAAACTCTTCAAGGTTAGGCAGAATGAATTTTTCTAAGTTAAGACAAAAATATTGACTTTTAAGAACTTTAATTCTAAAGAAAAATGTCAAAATAGGTCAAGAACCAAAAAGAAATTTGTTTGAAGGGTTTGATAATGTTTCTAAATGTTTTAAAAAGCTCTCTGAATTTTTTTGGAATTTTTAAATACCTAAATGTATTTTTAATTAATTAATTCCCATTAAATAATTAAAAATAATCATTTAAATGATTTAAAAATAATTTTTAATGCAAAAAATAAAAATAAAAATATTTTTGGTTTCTGAAAATAAATAAAACTTGGGTAAAAATTTTCAGATTTTTTTGATATTGTTTGCTATTTTTAAAAATTCGTTCAAATAAATAGAAAACAAATAAAATTAAAATCGAATTAAATGAGAAAATGAGAAAGTCAGCCAATCCAAGGGCCCAAGTTCAAACTCAAAAGGGAGGGAATTGACTTCGCGCGCTATCCAAGGGCCAGAATTCAAACTACGCTAATTATGTCATTAACCCTAATCTGAACCCTAATTACTTTCAGGTGACCGGAACAGTGTTCTGGTCATCTTCTTCGGCCAGCCAAACGTGCTATCTCACTCCATACGCAACCCTAAGCTCTCTAACTCTCCAGAAATGATCCCCACCCCATTCTAAACAAGAATCAATCATCAAACAGGATTTATTTCACATGAACAGAGAGATTCGAAGCAAAACGGAAAAAATCACAGAAATTTCAAAAAGCTTCATACATGCTTAAAACTGAATCATTTTCAAAACCAAAAGGTGCAGTGTGATCAGTGAAGAATGGAGAACAATCTAAGAACTTAAGAAATCATTTCTGGAAAAAAGTTCTTGATGATACCTGAACTGAAGCTTTCGAAAATGGTGCTTTCTGGCCAGTTCCTTGCTTCACATCAGCTCCAATGATCCTCCTCAAGTGTTTGTAATGCTTAGTTGGAGTTTATATGGCCTCAAAATGAAAATGGCAGAAGCTCAGTTTGTGAAATGTGAAAATTGTATTTTTGATTGTGAAGGTTTTAGGGAAAAATGAAAGGTGGGAAATGATCAGTGAGGTTTATGGAGTTGAATGGTGAAAGAAGTTTGAAGGTTTGATGGTTGAATCAAGAGATTCGAAGGCTTTTGTAAATTTGGGGATTTTTTGAGTGTGCTGAGTTCTTGGAGTTTCAGGCTTGCTTGTTGTCTGTAATGGCTTGCTTGAGGTCCACATAACATGTTCTGATTGGGTAGAGAGTTGTTGTGGAGCAGTGTGATTGGTATGGCTCATGTTGCAAAAAGTCAAGAAAGTTGTACTTGGAGGTATGGGCAAGTGGCATTCTGGTTTAGGGGCATGGCTCAAGTCAGCTGGCTTTAGGGAGGTCCATGGAAACTGATCTAGTGAGCTGGCTCAAGTGGATGAAGAGTTATGGAGCATTTTGCAATTTTGTCTAACTTTGGCCCTTTTTGAATTTCTTGAAGTTTAAGGCATGGAACTTGAGAAATATTTGGTCCATTCTGAAATTTAAGTCATGTATGATGTTTGTGTAATGCGTAGACATCAATTAGAAGTCACAAATTGCCTTGGTACAAGAATTTGCAAGTTTCCCTCTTTGGTACATAAGTGAATTTTTGTGATTTTTCCCAACTTTGACAAGCCATAACTTGAGTTCTATAATGAATTAGATCAAGTTCTTGTACTTTTTGAAAATGGGAGGATCCAATCTACAACTTTCATGACCAAGAATTTTTCATTTGAAGCATTTTTGAATAAAAAAAAGGAGGTTGAAAAACTTTCCCAAAATGGCAAGTTTACATTACAAGTCACTTTCCCAAAATGGCAACTTTGCAAATGACTTGAAATTCTTCAATTTTGTGAACTTCTAACTTCTTTTAAAATCAAATAAAGATTATATACACCCAAAATGATGGAGAAAACCCCTTGGTTGGATGACTGGGGGCCTCAGATGCCCTGATTTTGCACTGACTTGCTCAAAAAGTCATCTTTTGATCAGATGCCTTCCCCATTGAATTTCTTCATGAAAATTGGTATGTATGATCCCTATAACATATAGAGACCAATAGAAAAAATAATGACCAAAAAATTTGGAGTTATGGCCTTTGAAACCAAAACCCTAATTTTAGGTCATCTGTGCAGTTAAGCTTGGCTCTGCTTCCATACCTTCCTCAGTTCTTGTGGTCTTTGACTTTCTTGATCTTGGGAGGATGTAATATGATGATTGAACATACATGGGCCCTTTTGAAATGATTGAAACCCTTTGGAGTGGCTCAAATAGCCCTTGGATTGCTCAGATCACAAACCCTAGATGCAGATGATTTTGAAACAATGCAGTGAAGCAAAAATGCAATATGAGATGCTATGATTGAAACTATGCAAATGAAAAGAATCACAAGCCATGGTGAAATGAGTGAGGGAAAATTTGGGGTGTTTACAGCTGCCACTATTCAAGCATGAGTTAGTTGTGTAGGATGTAAGAAACGACTTAACAGGCAAGCAAGATAACTCGTGGTTGAATACCAAAGACAGTCCAAAATTTGCACTCACTGAATGAAGAAGAAAAGGGATATAGATTGTAAAAGGAAGTTAAGTATGATTATAAAGTGCAGGCGACGGAGGACGACCATCGGGAATGAAGCAATGATGGGGACGGCCGACATGCTGGGGGAATGAAAAGATTATGATGGGGACGACCATCAGGTAAAGTAACAAGACTCTCTGGGGATTAAAGGTAAATGATGGGGACGACCATCAGGTTGAAGAAATGTCACCACATCTGATGTGACATCCTGAACTAAATTCAATACTTCTTGTTGGTCAAAAATTCTGCCAATTCTAAACATCTACAAACTCCCCCTTTGGCTAATTTTTGGCTAACATACTTTTCTGGTTTATCAGAGTGCAGCAGAGTTTCTTTTATCAGAGTATAGCAATTCTTTTCTGTTGAGACATGTGTGAGTTTACTCCCCCTCAAACCTACATGTGTTCAGACTTGTTGCAACAATTTTTTTTTATTAAAAACACATCTTTAGTTCAGAAGCAAACATAATTCATTTTTCATTAATCAGTAAGCTGCATCATACATTGTTGTTGTTCAGTTCTCTTCTCCCCCTTGTTAGACATAAATTGGGGCCAAATTTTACAGTGACAGAGAGAATTACAAAATCAAAATACAATGCTGAAGCAGACATTACACATTCCTCACATACATGTTTCACTCAGAATCCTCATATTCAGTGTCTTCCTCTTCTTCAGTTTCTTCATCAGAAGCAGCAGCTTTCTGAGCACTCTCTTCAATCTCCAGCCTTTGGATAATCTCCTCAAGCTTCTGCTTCCTGGCATCCAGCTCTTTACAGGTGTTCTTCAGCTCAGCAATCAAAGCAGCTTTGGAGATTGGAGACTTTGCCTTTGAGGTTCCAGCAGATGTCCCAGAGGGAGCTCCAACATCAGCTGCATGATGACTTAAGAACAGCTTGTAGTGGAAGGCCATCGGACTCTCTCTTTTGCAGATTGAATCCTTCTCAGTGAGGATACCTGGATACTGGCTAAGAATTATTCCACACAGCAAAGAAAGGAAGGCAATAGGCAGCTTTGTTGCAGATGTTCCAACATGCTTCAATGTCTGATAAAAAATATAGGCCCCAAAATCCAGCTTTGTTTGGGTGCCCACAACATATATGAACCTGCCCAAACCAGTTGCTATTGAGGAGGTATGGTTGGTAGGGACCCAGTTTGCAGTGCCAATCCTATGCAGCATTGCATACTTTCTTGTTAGCAAGCTAACAGAAAGTTTCCCTTTAACTGGCCAAGTCTTGACCTGATTGGCAGTGATGACCTTGCACACCTGGTTATCTGTCTTTCCCAGCTCATTAGGTCCATCAGATTCTCTTCCTAGATAGTGGTTGATAACCCTAGGAGAGAATTCCACACATCTCCCTCTTACATACACCTTTCTGAAGTCAGCTGACTTACCATCAGCACAGTCTTCTTGAAGGTTGACAATGAATTCCTTGACTAGCAGCTCATAGCAAGGAGAGAAGTTTGACACTGTTTTGAATAAGCCAGCAGAAGAGATGAGATCAATTACCTCAGTGCACTCAAGTGCATTACTGCTCAGCTCTCTTTCAAGTGTTACCCTTCTTTAATAGGCAAATTTCCATCTGCTCACACTTGACACATGATGGAATGAAATGTTGTCCAGAGGAGCTTCTGGAACAGCAGAGGAGGACCTTGAGGGTGCTGGTTTCTTCTTTGGTGGGGATGTTGGGACATCCTCTTCAACATCTGAATCTGGAGGGGTGACAGCTTTCCTCTTCTGTGTATTCACCTTGCTCCATTGTTTGGTAGGACCAAAAGCAACTTTAGCTTTATCCTTCTTTGGTGTAGGTTGCTTCTTCTCAGGAGTTGCATATCCTGCAGTCTTCTTTTCCTTCCTAGTCCTAAGCCTTTTGGCTATGCTAGGGTTTACAGAAGCAATGATTTCTGTGTCAGAATCATGCTCTATGTTTACAACAGGAGGAGGTTGAGCAGTCTCCTCTTCAGCAGGTGGATCAACAGAGGCTTGATCATCAGTGGAGGCCTTGTGCTGGTCCTCAGATGTTTCATCATCACCATAAGTGGAGGCCTTTTGTTGGTCCTCAGATGTTTCATCAACATCATCAGTGGAGGCCTTTTGTTGGTCCTCAGATGTTTCAACATCTATTGGGACATCCTGTTGAGCAGGAGTGTCCTCTTCCGCCTGATTTTGTTGTTCTTCTTGTGGAGCTGGCATGGTGTTCAGAGGGATAGATATGCCACTCACAACTCTTTGCTCAGACAAAATCCTGTTCACCAGTTCCTTTATAGAATCATCCACATATTCAGAGGCTTTTGGAGTGGTGTTTGATGATGAAGGCTTCCCTTTGACTTTGCTGAATACAGGTTCCTTTGCCCTTCTCACAGTAGGGGTTCTTGGCTTTTGAGCAAGAGGAACACTTCCTCTGATTTCGTCTATTGGAGTTGAATCCATAGGTACCACAGAGATGGGGGTTGCATGTACCACATCTTCTTGATTGAGGATTTCTTCAGAGAGGTTAGGGTTTTGATGTTGAGACATTTTCGAAAATGTTGGATGAAAAGTTTAGGTTTGAATGATTTTGATGAGTTCTGAAAAACAGTTAGAGTATGCAATTCGTTTTGAGAGGATGATGAGAAGATGAATAGCTGAGAACAAGCTGATATTTTTATAAGTAGCCGTTACTTGGAGAAATTTTAGGAGTGGAATACCCAGAGTCCTTGACCAGACTGGTGTTGCCATCTGGTGATCATGCCACACGATGTCATATGACATGTTGGCACATCTCCATAACTGCTATATTTCACATAAACAGATTCCCAATTTACCCCTTAGGTTTTCAAATTGGGTAGCATCCAAAGCTTTAGTAAATATATCAGCCAATTGCAGATTTGTAGCTACATGTTCCAATGAGATCACTTTCTCTTCCACAAGATCTCTGATGAAATGATGCCTGATATCAATATGCTTGGTCCTGCTATGTTGGATAGGATTCTTTGATATGTTAATAGCACTTAAGTTGTCACAGTACAATGTCATGACATCTTGTGGGACATTGTTCTCTGTGAGCATTTGCTTCATCCAAACCAACTGTGAACAACTGCTTCCAGCTGCAATATATTCAGCTTCAGTAGTAGATAAGGATACAGAATTTTGTTTCTTACTGAACCAAGAAATCAAATTGTTTCCTAGAAAGAAGCATCCTCCTGATGTGCTTTTTCTGTCATCAGCACTTCCAGCCCAATCAGCATCACAAAAGCCAGTGAGAATTGGTTTGCATCCATGAAAGTACATTATGCCATAGTCACAAGTACCATTGACATATTTCAGAATTCTCTTGACTTGGTTTAGATGACTAACTTTTGGATCAGCTTGATATCTTGCACATACACCTACTGCAAAGGCTATGTCTGGTCTGCTAGCAGTCAGATATAATAAGCTTCCAATCATACTTCTGTATAGGCTTTGGTCTACATTCTCACCCTTGTCATCTTTAGTCAGCTTTAAGTGTGTGGGGGCAGGAGTTCTCTTATGAGTATCATTGTCCATCCCAAATTTCTTGACAATGTTCTTAGCATACTTGCTTTGGGAAATGAACATGGAGTCCTCCATTTGCTTTATTTGCAGTCCAAGAAAGTAGGTTAATTCTCCTACTAGGCTCATCTCAAATTCAGATTCCATTTGAGTGACAAAATGTTTAACCATCCTGTCTGACATCCCACCAAAAACAATGTCATCTACATATATTTGAGCAATTATGACATTTCCTTCTTGATCTTTAACAAACAAGGTTTTGTCTATTCCACCTTTCCTGTACCCTTGCTTGATAAGAAAAGTAGTCAGCCTTTCATACCATGCTCTTGGAGCTTGTTTTAGTGCATAAAGAGCCTTCCTTAGTTTGTATACATGATTTGGACAGCTTGGATCAACAAATCCCTTAGGCTGTTCTACATATACCTCTTCATTAAGATATCCATTTAGAAAGGCACTTTTCACATCCATTTGAAATAGCTTAAACTTCAAGATACAAGCAATTCCTAAAAGTAGTCTGATTGATTCAAGCCTTGCTACTGGTGCAAAGGTTTCATCAAAGTCTACTCCCTCAATTTGTGTGTATCCTTGAGCTACAAGTCTAGCTTTGTTCTTTGTAACAACTCCCTGCTCATTTGACTTGTTCTTATACACCCATTTAGTGCCAATCACATTTATGTCATCAGGTCTAGGAACAAGATCCCACACTTCATTCCTTGTGAATTAACCTAATTCATCTTGCATAGCACAAATCCAGTACTCATCAGTAAGAGCTTCCTTGATGTTTTTAGGTTCTATTTTTGAGACAAAACAGGAACCTGAAATCACCTCTCTTGATCTAGTGCTTACACCTCTGTTGGGATCCCCAATTATCAAATCTTTGGGATGATCCTTCTGGATTCTGATGGAGGGAGGTTTGCTTGATTGTTCTGTCCTTGCATCAGTTTGAGTGAAGTCAGGATGATCACTCTTTTCTTCAGCTTCAGTTTGGCTGTCAGCAGATGTTCCAACATCTTCTGTAACATCTGCAGGGCCATCATCAATTATTACATTTATGGACTCCATGATAACCTTGGTTCTAGAATTAAATACTCTATAGGCTCTGATGTTTATAGAGTATCCAAGGAAAATACCTTCATCACTTTTAGGATCCATTTTTCTTCTTTGCTCCCTATCAGCCAGAATATAACAATTACTTCCAAACACATGGAAGTACTTAACTGTGGGTTTTCTGCCCTTCCAGACTTCATAGATTGTGGACAAGGTTCCTTTCCTTAAAGTGACTCTATTATGAATGTAACAAGTTGTGTTCATAGCTTTAGCCCAGAAGTACAATGGTAACTTTTTAGCATGGATCATAGCTCTTGCATATTCTTGGATAGTTCTATTCTTCCTCTCAACAATCCCATTCTATTGAGGAGTGATTGGTGAAGAGTATTCATGATTGATTCCTTCTGAAGAACATAAATCTAAGAATTTTTGTTTCTCAAACTCCTTTCCATGGTCACTTCTTATTCTGACCACACAGCTGGCTTTTTCTCTTTGTATTCTTTGGCATAAATCTTTGAATACATCAAATACATCAAACTTTTCTTTGATAAAATTTATCCATGTATACCTTGAAAAGTCATCAACCACCACATAGGCATACCTCTTACCACCAAGGCTCTCAACCTGCATAGGTCCCATAAGATCCATATGCAATAATTCCAAAACTTTGGAAGTTGTCAGATGTTGGAGCTTTGGATGGGACATCTTGGTTTGCTTGCCTATTTGACATTCACCACATATTTTGCCATCATCAATCTTCAGTTTAGGAATACCTCTCACAGCTTCCATAGATATGATTTTCTTTATGCCTCTGAAATGAAGATGACCCAGTCTTTGGTGCTAAAGTTTCACTTCTTCTTCTTTGGCTAAAGAGCAAGTTGAAGTGAGACTGAAGTCTTGAGGTTCCCACATATAACAGCTGTCTTTAGATCTAGCTCCTCTCATGACAACCTTCTGTTCTTTATTAGACACTATGCATTCAGTTTTGGTAAAGTTTACACTGTAACCTTGATCACATAATTGACTTATGCTGATCAAGTTAGCAGTCAATCCTTTTACCAGCAGCACATCATCTAGTCTTGGTACATCTGGATAGTCCAAGGTTCCAACTCCCTTGATTTCTCCTTTAGCTCCATCTCCAAAGGTTACATATCTGGATGAATATGACTTTAAGTCTACTAGTAGATTCTTCAATCCAGTCATGTGTCTTGAACATCCACTATCAAAGTACCAGTTTTCTTTAGCTGATACTCTTAGAGATGTATGAGCTATATATGCAACACCCTTCTTTGACCATTTGTATTGAGTTTTCTTTTGATGCCTCTGCCCTGTGTAGTGTCCAATAGTAGAGCTCCAAGGTTGTTTGTTGAACTTGTTTTTGGGCATGTAGCTTTGATCTGCATGAAGACTAGCTTTAGGTACCCATACTTTCTTGATGACCTCTGTCTTCTGCTTAGGGGGTTGCTGATATCTTTGATGTTGATGTCTATGCAGCACTTTCTTGGTAACCTCTATCTTTTGCTTAGGAGGTTGCTGATACATCTGATTTGGATATCCATGCAACTTGTAGCAATGAGGTTTGATGTGTCCAAACCTTCCACAATGATGACATCTCCATCTTTGATACTTCTTCTTCATTATGTTCTTTTCATGATGTTGAGACATCTGTTGGAACATTATGTTTGACTTTGTGTTCTTTTCATGATGTTGAAGCATCTGTTGGGACATCTTGTTTGACTGTATGGAATTTGAAGTAGTTTTGCTTGTGCTAGCTTCAACCTTATGAACTTTGTTAAATCCCAGTCCACTTCTATCCCCTGAATGCTTATTGTTGTTGAGAATAACATCCAGTGTGTTTGAGCTACTGTTCAGCATTCTAACAGACTTGGACATATGCTCTAACTTGGAGTTGAGAAGGCTTACTTCACTTTTCAAGGTGTCAATGATCTCTAGATCACTTGTTTTTTCATCCTTTAGTGCCTCAATCTGTTTCTTCTGCTTTATACTCTCCATGCATATTTCAGTGCTCCTTTTAACCAGTTCTCTGTATGATTGCTCAAGCTCTTCAAAAGTAAGCTCCTCATCACTGGATTCACTTTCAGATTCACATAATCCAGCTAGAGAAGTGATATGCTTAGCTGATTCTTCTTCTGAATCACATCCTGAGTCTTCATCAGACCAGGTTACAGAGAGACCTTTCTTCTGCCTTTTTAAATAGGTAGGACATTCATTTCTGATGTGTCCATATCCTTCACATCCATGGCATTTAATCCCTTTTTCTTGATTGGTCTTTTCATCATAATTTGACCTTCTATTAGCATCATAAGGTCTTTTATTCTCAGAAGAGTTTGAGTATCTTCCACTTGGTCTGGACTTGTCTTCCATCTTTCTGAGAATCTTTTTGAATTGTCTTCCAAGCATAGCAATGGTTTCTGATAAATTTTGTTCAGGTTTTGCTTCATTAATTTCTTCTTCTTTATTAGTATTTGACACCAAGGCTATGCTTTTGTTCTTATTTACAATTGTGTCATTCATTCCCATCTCAAATGTTTGCAGGGAACCAATGAGCTCTTCAACCTTCATTATGAATATGTCTTGAGCTTCTTCTATTGCTGTGACCTTCATGTCAAATCTTTTTGGCAAAGATCTGAGAATCTTTCTTACAAGCTTTTCATCAGTCATCTTTTCTCCAAAAGCACCAGAAGTATTGGTTATTTCTAAGATGTTCATGTAGAACTCATGAATTGTCTCATCTTCCTTCATTCTCAAGTTTTCAAACTTGGTGGTGAGAAGTTGAAGTCTTGACATCTTCACCTTTGATGTTCCTTCATGAGTTGTTTTTAGAGTGTCCCAAACATCTTTGGCCAGCTCACAGTGATGCACAAGTCTGAAGATGTTCCTATCAATGCCATTGAATAAAGCATTTAAGGCCTTGGAATTGCCAAGTGCTGAATCTTCTTCCTCCTTACTCCATTCTTCTTTAGGTTTCAACACTTTTGCTCCATCTTTGTTGTCTTGGACAGGGTGCTCCCATCCATTGTTGACTGCTTTCCAGGTCCTATTGTCAAATGATCTTAAGAATGCTACAATTCTTGGCTTCCAGTAGTCATAATTAGATCCATCCAATATAGGTGGTCTGTTTACAGATCCTACATCTCTGTCCATGTTTCCAGAATTTGCAGTCCCTAGATCTCACCCAGTTAAACAGGCAGGGTGCCTGCTCTGATGCCAATTGAAATTCTGTGATCAGGTACGAGATGTCGAATGAGATGTTTAAACACTTGAAGACTTGTCCAAAACTTAAAGTGCAGGAAAATTAAACAACACAGGAAATTGTTAACCTAGTTCAGTGTATAACCACACTTACATCTGGGGGCTACCAAGCCAGGAAGGAAATCCAATATAAGTAATATTAATTCTAGACTTAAACCACTCAGTTTAATCTTTCACTTAATATCTACCCAAGGCAATTTCTACCTAAGACACAACTTAGATATGAGTACCAACTCACTCCCCCTCAATCACACAATGATATGTTTACAAGTTTAATAAAATTGAAGTCATACTTCAAACAAAATAGCTTGATCTTACTTCATAGTTTCAATCAAGACACAAATACACTTTTGCTTAAAAGCTCATAAAGTGATACAAATAAAACAACCTGCTATTAAAACACAAAACACCCTATTTGGTCTTCTTAATTTCGTACACTATTCTGAGAGTTTCTGTTGCTTAAATAGGTGTTTGGATTTTGGGCTTTCTGTAGGTTTATCCAATCCTGATACGCATGCTGCCATCACCTTGAATTAGGGTTTGTTACTTCCTAGATTCTAGGTGATTCAGTTCTTCTGATTATGCCGAAGTCACATAACAAATCTCCCTACAGATGCGCCTTCTTCTGTTTTATCCATCCATAATTAATTCCAGATAACTTCCCTGAATTTACTCAGTTCTGTTAATCATTAATTAATTCTGGTAGCAGGTTTGAGATGTCACAACATCTGGCGTGACATCCTGAAAACTGAACTTACTTCATTTACTGATACAATGTCACAACATCTGGTGTGACATCCTGTAAACTGAACTTACTTCATTAACTGATACAATGTCACAACATCTGGTGTGACATCCTGTAAACTGATCTTAATTCATTAACTGATACAATGTCACAACATCTGGTGTGACATCCTGAATTAAGTTCATTTACTTATACTCTGTTTGATAATGTCACCACATCTGATGTGACATCCTGAACTAAATTCAATACTTCTTGTTGGTCAAAAATTCTGCCAATTCTAAACATCTACAAACTCCCCCTTTGGCTAATTTTTGGCTAACATACTTTTCTGGTTTATCAGAGTGCAGCAGAGTTTCTTTTATCAGAGTATAACAATTCTTTTCTGTTGAGACATGTGTGAGTTTACTCCCCCTCAAACCTACATGTGTTCAGACTTGTTGCAACAATTTTTTTTAATTAAAAACACATCTTTAGTTCAGAAGCAAACATAATTCATTTTTCATTAATCAGTAAGCTGCATCATACATTGTTGTTGTTTAGTTCTCTTCTCCCCCTTGTTAGACATAAATTGGGGCCAAATTTTACAGTGACAGAGAGAATTACAAAATCAAAATACAATGCTGAAGAAGACATTACACATTCCTCACATACATGTTTCACTCAGAATCCTCATATTCAGTGTCTTCCTCTTCTTCAGTTTCTTCATCAGAAGCAGCAGCTTTCTGAGCACTCTCTTTAATCTCCAGCCTTTGGATAATCTCCTCAAGCTTCTGCTTCCTGTCATCCAGCTCTTTACAGGTGTTCTTCAGCTCAGCAATCAAAGCAGCTTTGGAGATTGGAGACTTTGCCTTTGAGGTTCCAGCAGATGTCCCAGAGGGAGCTCCAACATCAGCTGCATGATGACTTAAGAACAGCTTGTAGTGGAAGGCCAGCGGACTCTCTCTTTTGCAGATTGAATCCTTCTCAGTGAGGATACCTGGATACTGGCTAAGAATTATTCCACACAGCAAAGAAGGGAAGGCAATAGGCAGCTTTGTTGCAGATGTTCTAACATGCTTCAATGTCTGATAAAAAATATAGGCCCCAAAATCCAGCTTTGTTTGGGTGCCCACAACATATATGAACCTGCCCAAACCAGTTGCTATTGAGGAGGTATGGTTGGTAGGGACCCAGTTTGCAGTGCCAATCCTATGCAGCATTGCATACTTTCTTGTTAGCAAGCTAACAGAAAGTTTCCCTTTAACTGGCCAAGTCTTAACCTGATTGGCAGTGATGACCTTGCACACCTGGTTATCTGTCTTTCCCAGCTCATTAGGTCCATCAGATTCTCTTTCTAGATAGTGGTTGATAACCCTAGGAGAGAATTCCACACATCTCCCTCTTACATACACCTTTCTGAAGTCAGCTGACTTACCATCAGCACAGTCTTCTTGAAGGTTGACAATGAATTCCTTGACTAGCAGCTCATAGCAAGGAGAGAAGTTTGACACTGTTTTGAATAAGCCAGCAGAAGAGATGAGATCAATTACCTCAGTGCACTCAAGTGCATTACTGCTCAGCTCTCTTTCAAGTGCTACCCTTCTTTAATAGACAAATTTCCATCTGCTCACACTTGACACATGATGGAATGAAATGTTGTCCAGAGGAGCTTCTGGAACAGCAGAGGAGGACCTTGAGAGTAATGGTTTCTTCTTTGGTGGGGATGTTGGGACATCCTCTTCAACATCTGAATCTGGAGGGGTGACAACTTTCCTCTTCTGTGTATTCACCTTGCTCCATTGTTTGGTAGGACCAAAAACAACTTTATCTTTATCCTTCTTTGGTGTAGGTTACTTCTTCTCAGGAGTTGCATGTCCTGCAGTCTTCTTTTCCTTCCTAGTCCTAAGCCTTTTGGCTATGCTAGGGTTTACAGAAGCAATGATTTCTGTGTCAGAATCATGCTCTATGTTTACAACAGGAGGAGGTTGAGAAGTCTCCTCTTCAGCAGGTGGATCAACAGAGGCTTGATCATCAGTGGAGGCCTTGTGTTGGTCCTCAGATGTTTCATCATCACCATCAGTGGAGGCCTTTTGTTGGTCCTTAGATGTTTCATCAGCATCATCAGTGGAGGCCTTTTGCTGGTCCTCAGATGTTTCAACATCTATTGGGACATCCTGTTGAGCAGGAGTGTCCTCTTCAGCCTGATTTTGTTGTTCTTCTTGTGGAGCTGGCATGGTGTTCAGAGGGATAGATATGCCACTCACAACTCTTTGCTCAGACAAAATCCTGTTCACCAGTTCCTTTATAGAATCATCCACATATTCAGAGGCTTTTGGAGTGGTGTTTGATGATGAAGGCTTCCCTTTGACTTTGCTGAATACAGGTTCCTTTTCCCTTCTCACAGTAGGGGTTCTTGGCTTTTGAGCAAGAGGAACACTTCCTCTGATTTCGTCTATTGGAGTTGAATCCATAGGTACCACAGAGATGGGGGTTGCATGTACCACATCTTCTTGATTGAGGATTTCTTCAGAGAGGTTAGGTTTTTGATGTTGAGACATTTTCGAAAGTGGTGGATGAAGAGTTTAGGTTTGAATAATTTTGGCGAGTTCTGAAAAACAGTTAGAGTATGCAATTCGTTTTGAGAGGATGATGAGAAGATGAATAGCTGAGAACAAGCTGATATTTTTATAAGTAGCCGTTACTTGGAGAAATTTTAGGAGTGGAATACCCAGATTCCTTGACCAGACTGGTGTTGCCATCTGGTGATCATGCCACACGATGTCATATGACATGTTGGCACATCTCCATAACTGCTATATTTCACATAAACAGATTCCCAATTTACCCCTTAGGTTTTCAAATTGGGTAGCATCCAAAGCTTTAGTAAATATATCAGCCAATTGCAGATTTGTAGCTACATGTTCCAATGAGATCACTTTCTCTTCCACAAGATCTCTGATGAAATGATGCCTGATATCAATATGCTTGGTCCTGCTATGTTGGATAGGATTCTTTGATATGTTAATAGCACTTAAGTTGTCACAGTACAATGTCATGACATCTTGTGGGACATTGTACTCTGTGAGCATTTGCTTCATCCAAACCAACTGTGAACAACTACTTCCAGCTGCAATATATTCAGCTTCAGCAGTAGATAAGGATACACAATTTTGTTTCTTACTGAACCAAGAAATCAAATTCTTTCCTAGAAAGAAGCATCCTCCTGATGTGCTTTTTCTGTCATCAGCACTTCCAGCCCAATCAGCATCACAGAAGCCAGTGAGAATTGGTTTGCATCCATGAAAGTACATTATGCCATAGTCACAAGTACCATTGACATATTTCAGAATTCTCTTGACTTGGTTTAGATGACTAACTTTTGGATCAGCTTGATATCTTGCACATACACCTACTGCAAAGGCTATGTCTGGTCTGCTAGCAGTCAGATATAATAAGCTTCCAATCATACTTCTGTATAGGCTTTGGTATACATTCTCACCCTTGTCATCTTTAGTCAGCTTTAAGTGTGTGGGGGCAGGAGTTCTCTTATGAGTATCATTGTCCATCCCAAATTTCTTGACAATGTTCTTAGCATACTTGCTTTGGGAAATGAACATGGAGTCCTCCATTTGCTTTATTTGCAGTCCAAGAAAGTAGGTTAATTCTCCTACTAGGCTCATCTCAAATTCAGATTCCATTTGAGTGACAAAATGTTTAACCATCCTGTCTGACATCCCACCAAAAACAATGTCATCTACATATATTTGAGCAATCATGACATTTCCTTCTTCATCTTTAACAAACAAGGTTTTGTCTATTCCACCTTTCCTGTACCCTTGCTTGATAAGAAAAGTAGTCAGCCTTTCATACCATGCTCTTGGAGCTTGCTTCAGTCCATAAAGAGCCTTCCTTAGTTTGTACACATGATTTGGACAGCTTGGATCAACAAATCCCTTAGGCTGTTCTACATATACCTCTTCATTAAGATATCCATTTAGAAAGGCACTTTTCACATCCATTTGAAATAGCTTGAACTTCAAGATACAAGCAATTCCTAAAAGTAGTCTGATTGATTCAAGCCTTGCTACTGGTGCAAAGGTTTCATCAAAGTCTACTCCCTCAATTTGTGTGTATCCTTGAGCTACAAGTATAGCTTTGTTCTTTGTAACAACTCCCTGCTCATTTGACTTGTTCTTATACACCCATTTAGTGCCAATCACATTTATGTCATCAGGTCTAGGAACAAGATCCCACACTTCATTCCTTGTGAATTGACCTAATTCATCTTGCATAGCACAAATCCAGTACACATCAGTAAGAGCTTCCTTGATGTTTTTAGGTTCTATATTTGAGACAAAACAGGAACCTGAAATCACCTCTCTTGATCTAGTGCTTACACCTCTGTTGGGGACGAATCACGTAGCAGGGGACGGCTGCTAAAATATCACGACATAAGACGAATTTCGGATAGAAGAGGGTTCCAATAGTGGAGACTCCGCTGGAGGAATGATGAAGGACGATCATCAAAAGGTGAAGGACGATCACCTGGCAGGGTACGACTGCCGAGAGTATCATGACACAGGACGAATGTCAGATAGAAAAGAAATTTTCTTTTTACTGGAGATTTGCTGAGAACTCTTCTGGGGAATGGTAGACACAGACGAGTGTCTAAATGTAAGAAAGGGTATAAGTGTTTGACGCCGTGTGTAGGTTAAAGATGCGGACGAGCATCCTTAAGACTCTGATACGGATGAGTATCGGTAGAAACAAACGCTGACGCATGTTCAGAGATGATGATACGGACGAGTATCAACCGGTTAACAAAGAACACAGACGAGTGTTGAATCTTGAGAAAGGTAAGTGGTGTAAACAAGATACGGACGAGTATCTGAAATAAGTAAACATGAGTGAGACACATACGAGTGTTCAACTTGCTGGGGAGAGCACGACACGGACGGGTGTCGGAAGAAGTGTATTATAAAAAAGTATTTGGTTCACAAAGTGTTTAGGCAACTATGCTGGGGAAGGTGACACGGACGGGTGCCAGGGAAGTGTATACATATGTATCTGTCTGTAGAGAACGTTCGGGCGACTTTACTGGGGAATGGTGACACGGACGAGTGCAAAAAGGAGCATGTATCTGTATTTGTGAGTGCAAAGAGGACGCTTTGGCTTTCTGTCGGGGAGTTCGGGAAGTATTTTGTATATTGTTGATGGAATGTCAGTATTTACAAGTGTTTGGTTCGACACATGGCTTATGATTATGCAATATGTTTGATTTTTGCCGTAATGCTCCGTATTAGACGGAATGCTACGCTCTGGGGGAAAATATGATGTGAATGTTATGTTTATGCAAAGATACCGATCTGGGATTCGGATCCCGTTGCTGTGAAGATCCCTGACTGATTTGCTTGAAATGGTATCCCAGCTGGGGATGAGATCGTTGGTAGATCTGATATATATGACTCTGCTTGGGGAAATAGGTCACTGATAGACCCATCTTGGTAAGGAGGGGCCCAGCTGGGGTCTGCGGGAGCTTCCGTCACTTTGTTGTGAGATCTTCAGGCATTGCTCTTCAGGATAGAGGCTGGAGCTCTGCGGGGGGATGGTTCCCTGTCTTTGCACTTGGCTGAGGAGGAACGATCACTGAACGACCTTCCTAGTGACTTCTGTGGGGATCCTGTTTAGGATAATGAATTTAGTTGGGGAACTGAGCCCCTTATGATGCTGTTTGGAAGACATGTTGAGGAAGTAATGATTCGACAGCTTGCTGGGGAGAAACTTTCATGCACCATGTTGCACTTTGAATACCTGCAATTCTGTTATGACAAAGAAACGTAGAAGTATCCCAAGGTATCCCTTACTGGATTCCATCATAGGAGTTTAGACACTCCCAGGAGTAAGTATATTTCCTGTAAGCATGTAATTTAGAAAAGACGCATCTATACTTATGCAATCAATATTATAAGGACATCAGACATTTTTGCAAACGAAAATAAAATGTACAAGACAAAACGTGTCTGAAAATCTGATTTTATTAATTTGCGTGCCTTGAATTTGGCAAATACAGTCAAAGAAACAGATCCCCTGAAATGAGGAGATTGTTACAAATTGAGAAACAAAAGATGCTGGCAACGTTGATGACGCTTCAAGGAGCTTCCCTTTTGCTATGACTCGTATGACATTGACGTTCTTCTCATCCTGCTTTTGAAGAAGGCTGATTCTGACCGAAGCTTGAACCTTTCGAAGCTTACCATGTTGTAAGTGATACAGACGAATTCAGAATGCAGTTGTTCGCTTATTCCCTTATTTTGCGTGGATCGCCCTTTCGGGTTTTCAATCAACCGGGATACCCTTTTTTGCCTGAGTTGTCCAATGTGGCTTTTCAACTCAGCGGGTGTACATTTTTTTATTTATTTTCCCTTATTTTTGCCCGAGTCTTTTATTCTGTTTTTGACTCGCCGGGATGCCCTATTTTTGCCTGGACTTACATTCTGTTTTTATGTCCAGCGGGTCCTTTTTATGCAAAGTATTTTTTAATTGCATCTGAATTCACAGGGGACAGGAAATCTTCACCATCCATAGTACTGAGCATTAGTGCTCCACCAGAGAAAACTTTCTTTACTATGAACGGACCATCATAATTCGGAGTCCACTTGCCCCTGTGGTCTGTATGAGGAGGAAGGAGTCTTTTCAGCACAAGATCTCCTACTTGGTATTCTCGAAGCCTGACTTTCTGATCGAAGGCTTTCTTCATTCTTTTCTGATACAGCTGCCCATGACAGATTGCAGCTAATCTCTTTTCTTCGATCAGACTCAACTGTTCGTATCGGGATTGGACCCATTCTGCTTCATTCAGCTTGACATCCATGAGTACCCGCAGGGAGGGTAATTCAACTTCAACAGGTAGGACTGCCGCCATATCATACACAAGCTGATACGGTGTTGCCCCAGTGGATGTTCTGATTGACGTACGGTACCCATGCAAGGCAAATGGTAGCATTTCATGCCAGTCTTTGTAGGTGACCACCATCTTCTGCACAATCTTCTTGATATTCTTGTTAGCTGCTTCCACAGCACCATTCATTTTTGGCCTATAAGGAGAAGAGTTGTGGTGTTGGATCTTGAAGTCCCGACACAATTTTGTCATCATTTTATTATTTAAGTTGGAACCATTATCAGTAATGATTCGTTCGGGCACTCCATACCGACAGATGATGTCTCTCTTCAGGAATCGGGCTACCACTTGCCTGGTGACATTTGCATATGAAGCTGCTTCAACCCATTTGGTAAAATAGTCGATGGCTACCAGGATGAATCTGTGGCCATTTGAAGCAGTCGGTTCGATCTTTCCAATCATATCAATGCCCCACATGGCAAAGGGCCAAGGTGAAGACATCACATTTAGATGATTCGGAGGCACATGCACTTTATCTGCATAAATCTGGCATTTATGGCATTTCCTAGCATACGCACAACAGTCTGCGTCCATTGTGATCCAGTAATAGCCTGATCTTAGCAACCTTTTAGCCATAGCATGTCCTCCAGCATGGGTACCAAAGGATCCTTCGTGCACCTCGTGCATCAACAAGTCTGCGTCTGCCCTATCAACACATCTGAGAAGTACCATATCAAAGTTTCTCTTATACAAAGAACCATCAACATTCAGGAAGAAACTACCAGCCAGCCTTCTTAATGTCTTCTTATCATTGGAAGATGCCCCATGTGGGTATGTTTGATCCTCCAAGAAGCACTTAATGTCATGGAACCAAGGCTTATCATCTTTGACAACGTCTGCTGAGAACACGTATGCTGGTCTGTCAAGCCTGGATACTGAAATCCGAGGCACAAAGTTGGCAGCTTGAACTTTGATAATGGATGAAATGGTAGCCAGAGCATCTGCGAACTGATTTTCATCTCGAGGAATATACTCAAGTTTGACTGTAGTGAAGAAACTCAATAATCTCCTCGTGTAGTCTTGGTATGGAATCAGGTGCTCCTGGTGAGTATACCATTTGTCGTTGGTTTGATTAATTACCAGAGCTGAATCTCCGAACACAGTTAAAGTCTTGATCCTGAGGTCAATGGCATCCTCAAGACCCATAATACAAGCTTCGTATTCAGCTTCGTTGTTAGTGCAGTTAAAAGTGAGCTTTGCCGAGAAAGGCATGTGAACTCCCTTAGGTGTGATGAGTACTGCACCAACACCACGACCATTCATATTAACAGCCCCATCAAACATCATAGTCCATTCTTCTTCCGGGTCAGGCCCTTCAGTGTGAATAGGCTCTTCATGATCTTTTGCTTTTATGAACGTGATGTCTTCATCGGGGAAGTCAAATCTCATAGGCTGGTAATCATCAATGGGTTGCTCAGCAAGATAATCAGACAATACACTGCCTTTGATGGCTTTTTGAGATGTGTACTGAATGTCATATTCTGTGAGGATCATTTGCCATCTTGCAACCCGTACGGTAAGTGATGGCTTCTCAAAAATGTACTTAACAGGGTCCATCTTTGAGATCAATAAAGTGGTGTGGGTCAACATATACTGCCTTAGTCAGCGAGCAGCCCACGCTAAAGCACAACAAGTTTTCTTGAGCAGTGAATAACGTTGTTCACAGTCGGTAAACTTTTTGCTTAGGTAGTATATTGCATACTCTTTTCGACTAGACTCGTCATGCTGGCCCAACACACACCCCATTGATTCTTCTAATACTGTCAAATACATGATTAGAGGTCTTCCTTCAACTGGAGGCATAAGGATATGAGGCTCTTGTAAATATTCCTTGATTTTGTCAAAAGCCCTTTGGCAGTCTTCGTTCCACCTGACCGTTTGTTCTTTTCTTAACAGCTTGAATAAGGGTTCACAGGTTGCAGTAAGATGAGATATGAACCTTGAAATGTAGTTCAATCTACCTAAGAACCCCCGAACTTCTTTCTCAGTCTTCGGTGCAGGCATTTCTTTAATGGCTTTGACTTTATCAGGGTCAACTTCAATCCCTTTCTCACTTACAATAAATCCCAACAGCTTACCAGATCGCACCCCGAATGTGCATTTGTTGGGGTTTATCTTCAATTGGTACTTCCTCAGACGCTTGAACAACTTCAACAGATTCGTCAGGTGGTCTTCTTCTGTAAGGGACTCGGCAATCATGTCATCCACATAAAATTCAATTTCTTTGTGGATCATGTCATGGAATAATGTTACCATAGCCCGTTGATAAGTGGCACCCGCATTCTTCAATCCGAATGGCATCACCTTATAATAGAATGTGCCCCAGGGTGTGATGAAAGTTGTCTTTTCCATGTCTTCAGGTGACATTTTGATCTGATTATATCCTGAAAATCCATCCATGAAGGAAAACACCGAGAACTGAGCCGTATTGTCGACCAATACATCAATGTGAGGTAAAGGGAAGTCATCTTTCGGGCTGGCTCTGTTCAGATCCCGGTAATCCACACACATTCTCACCTTGCCATCTTTCTTAGGCACGGGTACAATATTAGCAACCCACGGCGGATAGCTAGTCACAGCAAGGAAACCGGCGTCCCACTGCTTTTGTACCTCTTCTTTTATCTTCATTGCCATATTTGGGCGAGTACGACGCAACTTCTGTTTTACTGGTGGGCAGTCTTCTTCCAGAGGTAGCTTGTGCATGACAATGTCGGTGTCCAACCCTGGCATATCGTGATAAGACCAAGCAAAAACATCCACATATTCCCGAAGCATATCAATCAGCTGCTTTTTTACTGAATCTTGCAGGCTGGCCCCGATCTTAACTTCTTTCAAGTCTTCTTCTGTACCAAGATTAACTGTCTCAACCTCCTCCTGATGAGGAGTGATAACCTTCTCCTCTTGCCTTAACAACCTGGCTAGCTCTTCAGGTAGCTCATAATCTTCTTCGACCCCTTCATCAGCTTGATTGATTGGATTGTCAAAGTCATACGAGGTCATAACAGTGTTGTTGTCGGTGCAGTCTGGAGGGCACCTTCTGCAAGGGTTTAGATTGGTTTATTTTAGTGATCAGTTTTATCTTATTTAGAAAAAGTGAAAATGAAGTTATTTATTTTGAAAAGCATTGCCATTTTATTTTTGTACAAAAAATGAAAAATGAAAAGCAGTGAGCGGAAAAAAAAAGACTCGTTTGCAAAAAATGTCCTGATATTCATTAATTGATCTTTGCACAAAATACAAGATGACCCGATTACAAAATGAGTCCTGACATCTTGGGCAAGATGCAGGACTTGATGCATGCTTAAAAACAGGAAATAATAATTACTCTGCAGGAGTAACTCTTATAATTTCCTGGGAAGACCAGTTTGAGACATGGCTCCCCGGGATCCTTGGACGTATCCAGCTTTCCAGGTTGCGCTCGTCTTCTGACTCATCTTCCAAATTATTCACAGCATCCGGGGTTAGCATCCCCCCGCTGACAAACTTGGGCTCCTTTGCCGCCTCTGGTTGATCTTGTCTAGTTGGTCTGTAACCCAACCCGAATCGGTCTTCTTTCTTCTCTACGGGAAGCAACTTGCCCCAGCCTTGGGCGGTACCTTCCTCAACAACCTTCCGGGCTTGTTGATATGATGAAATGGAGGTCCCAAGCACAGCATATGTTTCATTGATATTCAGGACCTCAAACCCCTGACTCATTGTCTCATGGATCTCCCCATCCATTTCAATGTATTTGAAAGTAGCCAGCTGGCTAAGAAAAATATCCTCCTCCCCACAAATGGTAATGACTTGGCCCTCCCACTCGAATTTTAACTTCTGGTGAAGGGTTGATGTCACGACACCAGCGGCGTGTATCCATGGTCTACCCAATAGACAACTGTAGGCAGGCTGTATATCCATCACAAAGAAGGTCGTTTTGAAAACCTGTGGACCAATCATTATCGACAACTCTATCTCTCCCAGAACTGATCTCTTAGAGCCGTCAAAGGCTCTTACTACCAAGTTACTTGGGCGTAGTGCCAATCTATCATGCTCCAGCTTCACAAGGGCTTTCTTGGGTAGGACATTGAGTGACGATCTTGTGTCCACCAATACGTGAGAAAGAACTGCGCCCTTACACTCCAAGGTAATGTGCAAAGCCTTGTTGTGATTGTGACCTTCCGTTGTCAGATCAGTGTTGGTAAATCCTAGTCCATTACTAGCGTTGACATTTCCAACCACAGCCTCTAATTGATTGACGATAATCTCCTCCGGCACATAAGCTGCGTGCAGGACCTTCAATAGTGCGTTTCGATGAGCCTCGGAGCATATTAGCAACGATAGTATGGAGTTTTTGGAAGGCGTTTGGTGAAGCTGGTCCACCACCTTGTAATCACTTTTCTTTATGATTCTCATGAATTCATCAACCTCTTGATCAAAAGGAGTCTTCAAAACTTCTTTAGCAACTTGTTCTTTTTGCACCATGCTCTTCCCTTTTGCCTTAGCAGCAGCTTCTGCTTCGGCAACGGGTCTTGGTATTTGCGAAGCAAAGAGACGTCCGCTTCTAGTGAATCCTCCGCCTCCCCCCACATTGTCTATCTGAGGTGAAGAAGTTGATGATTCTAAAGTGATTTTCTGCTCCTCGCAGTATAGATCTGAGCCATAATGCCAAGGGATGGCATTATTGCTTTCGTAAGGAACTGGCCCAGGCACTGTGATAGTGACTGGACTGATAGCGGCTGCAGAAGGGACCACAATGGTGTGTGGATCGTAGTATATGGTAACTGGTGCTCTGACAAGGGTAGTATTTTGTTGTGAATTGTTGGCAGGAACATTTGTGGGATCGTAGTAAATCGTAACCGTTGAGACGCTTTCATCAATTGCTGCTGATGTTGTAGAAGGTACTGTTGACTGGATGGGGGTTGAAGTTGTAGCAGGAATGGTGACTGAACTTGTATCCGTTGAAGTGATCGATTGAGCAGTTGTTGGAGTTGTAGTAGAATCTGTTGGAACAATGGTTGCTGACGTTGTAGGAGTATCTGTGATTGTTGGTGAAGGATTTGTTGGAGTTGTAGGCGCTGTTGTCGTAATCTGAAGGATACCATCCTTAATAAGGCCATCTATGCCATTTCTCAGCCTTTCACACCCATTGACTGCAATATTGCAATACCCACAGCCGAGCTCACACCCGGGGAACATTTGGCATTCTAAAAGCTGAGCTTTGATTTCAACCAAAGGTGTTCGAATTTGTGCAACACTGGTGATTAAGGTGGATAGTTTGCCTTCCTCAATAGCATTAATCCTAGGCCCGTTGTGACTAGGCATTGGATTCCTTGTGACATTCGGAGGAGGTGCAAAGTTGAGATCTTTCGAGTCCACCAGATCCTGGACTTTCATCTGTAGGGCCCTGCACTTTTCAGTATTATGCCCCGGTGCGTTTGAGTGGAATGCACACCTGGCATTGGCATCATAATTCTTTGGCATATTAAGAGGATCTGGAGGGGCCAATGTCCTTAACTCAACTAGGTTGAGCTTCAGGAGTTGTGGCAAGAGTGCAACATACGGCATTGGAATTGGGTCAATTACCCTGTTTGCCTGTGATGGCCTTTGCTGGAAAGGACGCTGTTGTTGGTTGTTATTGCTATTGTTGTAGGTTCTCTGTTGCGGATAATGAACTTGTTGTTGATACTGTGGTTGTTGTTGTTGAGGATATGCTAATTGTTGAGGAATCGGAGCTGGAATGGTAACTGCTGCTACTGACCGGTGAGCATATTGAGGCCTACCCCTGCTTGCATGAATGGAATTTGTCTCACCAGCCCTTCGGGGTCCCACAAAAGGTTTTCTGGGATTGCTGGACGAACTTGCACCACTGTCGGAGATTTAGCCCATCTTCAGTAGACTTTCAATCCTTTCACCAGCTACGACCACATTAGCAAAAATGGTAGAGGAGAAGGCAGCCAGTCTATCAATATAAGTCCCTTGCAATGTATTCATGAACATGTCAGCCATTTCCCTTTTTGACATGGGTGGTTGGACAGCAGCAGCAAGCTGTCTCCACCTTTGGGCATATTCCCTGAAGCTCTCCCTAGAAGACTGAGACATTCCCATTAGGAGGGTCCTATTGGGAGCCATGTCCAGGTTGTATTGATATTGTCGGATGAAAGCCTCATCCAAATCCTTCCAGCATCTTATGGTGGCTCTAGACAAGTGTGAATACCACTCTCTTGAAGCCCCAGTCAGACTGTCTTCAAAGTAGAACATCCATAGCTTTTCATCCATAGTATAAGCTTTAAGTCTTCCCAGGAAAGACTGCAGATGAGTGCGAGGACAGGAGGTACCATTGTACTTTTCAAAGCATGGGGGTTTGAATTTGTGGGGAATTCTCACCCCATCCACTAGCCCCATGTCCATCACATCGAAGCCCAAAGAATTCTGAGACTCCAAAGATCTCAACTTCTCAGCAATTTCGTCTAATCTCCTGTCATATACTTCATCTCCAGCCCCCATAACAGTAAATTGTTCTTCTTGGGGATCCTCTTGCAAGATTCTCCCTCCAGCAGTATTACCTGGCACATTTCTCGGGATGTTAACTTCCGGATCCAGATGAGGTCCAAATACTGGTGGGTCAATACGAGGCTGGCCCCGTTCATTGTTACTAGTTCCTCCTGTTCCTAGATGAGGCTCTTCAGGAGTTTGTCTTTCCACCAGCTCTTTTAACCTTTCTTGACTCTGGGCCAAGCCAGTCATCACAGCCATGAATTGAGACATCTGATTTCTCATCTCCACTCTCTCATTAGCCATCTGATTTCTGACCTCAGTCAGATCCTGCTGTACTTGTTCCATTTGAATACCGGGAAGGTTGTTGCGAGTCGGGTACCGGTGCGCGCGGTTGACAGGGAACACTCGGCGATGAGCAATGTTTCCTGAAGTCACAACAAAGTTAGAAACAATAATAACAAAACCTACAAAACAAAACAAAAGTTAGTATGCAATGCAGTATGCTTATTTGTTTTCCAAGGTATCCGGTTTGGTTCTTGGTTTTGACCTTTCCAGACCTCGAGGAAGATGCTTGATGTTGTTGAGAGAAAACCCGAATGAAAACAAACTAAAATATATTACAAATGGTGAACAATACATAGTTTGTCTTACAACACCTGCCCACGGGGGGTCAAAATACAATGAAAGGAAAAGTACATCAAAATGGAAACAACAACAAACAAAGAATCAGACATCCATTCCAAAATCATCCTCTCTGACCTCCTTCAGAAGTGCCTCAGTCATTGGACCAGCTGGGTGCTCTGTAATGGTCCTAATGAGGAGGTTCCTGGTGGCAATGGCAGTGGTCAGCTTTTTATGCCTGTCCTGGTCCTTTGATCTTTTCAATCCTGCTTTGAGCTTCAACTCTGAAATCTCCTTCTGGGCCGCCAACAAAGCTTCCTGCTGCTTTTTCTCATTGGCCTCTAGTTGTTCAATCTTGGCTTGAGTCTTTTGGTCTTCCTGTGTACGGGCCTCAGTGATCCTGACCCACCTAGCCTGACTCTCTTGCAGATAGAGCTCAGTCCTAGCCTTCCGAATCTTGGCTTCTTTACAGGCATTCTTCAATATTTGTTCCCCAACTCTTGCTTTCCTGATGTAATCCTTCGTCTTCTCAATTTTGGACAGATGTTCCACCTTGAGCTTCTCCAATCTCTCAATGTCCAGACGACCATCACTCCTTTCACAAAGAGTCTTCTTTAAAGCTTGAGATAAGTTCTCATTTCTTTCCTTCAGCTTCTCAAATTCTTCTAGGCTGACGGTTGCTGCAGGTTGTACTGTAGATGGTCCAGGTATGTCCTCCAAGGTGAAAGGCATTCCAGTAATCTGAGCTCTAGTACGGGACCAATCATAGTATTGAGCTGAAGCAACATTATTACACCTTCCCAGAATAGCCATCCCTTTTGTCTGGATGTTATCCAAGCCCAGGATGCTTGCCTGACAGCAGCTGAATTAGGTTTTACTTCACAATACAGGGTCTCAGCTAAATCTTGCACTCTGGGAGGGTGAACCAAAGCATAGCCCAGTTGTCTTTTAAACAGCAAAGGATTGTAGTTGATGCAACCCTTTACTCCTATCAGAGGCACATTTGGGTACTGTCTACAGCTGGTGATAATGTCCTTGCCTTTGGTGCTCTGGGTGCACCATCTAATATCATCTGAAGTCAAAGCAATGAGCCTTTTAGCCCAATTCTTCTGTTGGTGGGGATTCAGGAAGGCATCTGACTTAGGCAGGTGTCTGAGCAGCCAGGTGTAAAACAAAGGAGCACAACATCTCACCAACTTCCCCCTTTGTTTCTCATTCCTCTGATGGATGGAATAATAGAAATCTCCCAGCAATGTGGGTACTGGGTTCTTCAGAAGAAACAGATGGATGGCATTCTTGCTGACAAATTTGGGCTCATCTGCAAATAGTATAGCCCCATATATGCTGAGGGCTAACAGTGCACAGACTGCCCTCCACTCTCCTGATGAAGCCTTCAGGATGGCTTGAGAAATCAAGAAGTCCAAATGCAAACCAGGGATCCCAGCTTTTGTTGTCATACTTTGTTCAATCAAGGCAGGCTCCAGGTACAGTGCTTTTGCTATCTCTTCATTCCTGGGAGTAGTCATCTCTAGGTTGAAAGGGATTCCACCCCTGATAAGTACTCCAATCAATGAGAAAACTCTTCCAGCAGAGGCCCTAGCTGAAAATGTGGAAAGGTGAAACATCTCAAAGGAGGGTCATAAAACTGTAAGCAGGTGTGGATCATTCTCCTCTGAGAAGGATCAAGGTCCATAACCATATCCAGGATACCTCCATGGTGCTCTCTAAACAGTGGGATGTGGTCAGGTGTGATAAGTGACTGGACCTGCCTGATACCAGCCAACACAGGCTCAAAGAAATGGTAGGATATGTTGCTCTTCCTGGGAGTAGTCATGAGTGCTGCTGAAGAAACTGAAGATAAGTGCTGATGAAGATCACAGACTGATGCTGGGAATGAGCCACAGATAGGCTGATGCTGGTGATGATGAAGATAGCTGAAGCATATAACAGTTTGAAGCAGAGGTCTATGCAGAAGAAGGGGTCAAAACCAAACCAGATATGATATGGATACCCTGAAAAGCAAATAAACAAATGTTAAATGATGCAATGATGATATATGCAAATGAGATGCAAGGGTTTGTGATTAAGCTGGATCTGATTATCTGTCTTGATATAATTGCATGTATGTTCAACAAAAAGGTCCAGATGGAGGCTTAGAAATCCAGTAACCAAGGTGGGGGACTCAAATAAAGAGTCACATGTCCCAGGTTAATCACAAGAACTGTCCAAAGTGGAGCACTCTTAAACAAAACAAAAACAGGGTATGATGTGGCCAAGGGTACCTGCAAACCTGTAAACAGCCCAATCCCCTCATAGGTAGTGTTCTAGAACAAGGATCCTAAGACTTGGATCAGTTATGAGAAGTGTAAACACTTCTAACCCGGAGGTACAATGTATACAATAACCATAAGAGATCCTCCTCTAATTCACCTCAGCTTCTGAAGGTCATAATAAAGGTCATCCAGACTTAGCAGGCTTCCCAGATAGCCCTAGCACTACAGGAAATATGTAGCACAGAGTTCTCAAGAAGAAACCCACATCTGAACCGTGTTTCATATTCCCGCACCAGACAAAAATGGAATGGGAAAGAACATGAACCACTCTAGCCTAGGTGTCACTCAGGTCCCAGGTATAGGACCTCAAACTTTCAATGGAACCCCACCCACCAAAACAGAAGCCAGATCCAGCAATGATAATGACAGTATGAAATATGAAAAACTGTAAAGGAAAGCAATAAATAAAGTTGTACATAAAGCAGTAAATAAAGCAAATAAATAAACACAATTAGCACATAACACCCCGATAAACACAAATCAAACAAGCGCTAGGAGGAACCCACAAAAAGAACCAGAAGCCCTGGTTACAATATAAGGGTCCCCAGCAGAGTCGCCAAGCTGTCGCTCCCACCAAATGACACCCGGTCAGAAGGGGTACAGACGCGAACGGTCGGTGAAAGAGAAAGAATGAAAAGAGTCGCCAGCTAGGCATTTTTATCCCGAAGGAAAGGTAATGCTGCATAAACCTAGAAAGATATGGATAAGACGGTCACGAACCAGAGAAACTGAGAAAGGAGGTTGATTACAACCTGGGAAGGTATTAGCACCCAGATTGTCCGCCGTACTCGACGGGATCCACGCTTGAAAGTTTGTGTTTTAAAGGGGTAGTGTCAGTGCTATTTGTGTGCAAAAGCTGGAAAAGAATGCAAGTGTCAGTGCAAAAGGAAATGTGAAGTGATATGAAAGAGTTTCAGTGTAAGGAAATAATGCAAAGCTCAAGACTATGAGGCTTAAAGGATAATGCTGGAAAGGGGGGGATATACAGAGACTTTTGTTCGATAACTGTTAAGTTATGCCTACGTATCCTCTCATGCAATGAGGAAGTCAGAACGCCGTAGTTCGACTCAAAGAGACTGAAAGATAAATTGACTGGTGAACTGCTTGCTTGCCTATGCTCAAGTGTATGACCTGTCTGGCTCAGGTGCAAACTGTCTTGCATTAGACGGAAGAAGCAAGTTCTCGTTTATGAGTGAATGAGGTGAGAAAAGAATCCCGGAGGAGACGATTATTGTTTGTTTTTTGGTGTTTTCAATCTTTTATTGATTTTTGGAGTTTGTCATAAGAAAATGAGCTTAAGCCTAAACCAAGGGTTAGTAAACTCATCACATCCTCCCTATGATTAGGGGTAATGAGAATGCCTTAAGTATGAAGTAAACACCTCACACTCAATCACCATGATGTAGGATTAAGACATTAACCTACTTGCAATTATTTAGATGTTTTTTTGGAGTTTTTGTTTAGTGTTAAGTAATGAGTTTAAGCCATAATCAATGATTTAATGGACCCATTACACCATCCTAATAGAAGGATAATAGATGAGAACATTTAAGCTGAGGAAGGCTCCTCAACTTAATCCATGATTAGGGATTAACCTCATGACAAAACAAAACCCTTATTAGAGTGGATTTTAGTTAATGGTAAGATTAAGAAGTGAATTTTATGGTTTGTAAGACAACTTGAGGGGGACTTGTCCATTAACACTAGGGTTAGTCCTTCTTAACCAATTAAGGAAGAATTAGAACCCTAATGCAAGGCCCAAGTTACAAGCTTATTGTCTTAATGATTATTAAAGTGGATTGATTAAAGAATTTAAACACATTAACGGTTTAACACTTAGGATTAAAGTTATACACTCCATCCTAATAGAAGGATACAGGCATAACCCTAATCACAAAGTCTTAAAACCTTTAAGGTTTAGTCCTTGATTAAGAGATGAGAGGAGAGACACAAAGATGACACAAAGGTAAAACTAACTGGGGGGACTAATCAAAACCTAGTTGTGATCATGCTTGGGTGCTCCTAGGGTTTATTAAGCTTGCAAGAGATCTTCAAGGAAAAGCCACCAAGGAAGAAACATGATGAAGGAAGGAGAAGCAAGAAGCAAGACAACTTACTTCACTTAAGAAGATAAGTTGCTTGAAGAAAGAAAGTGAGGAGAGAACATGAATGAGCAAGCACATTCTAATACAAAGGTAAAATGCAGCAAGGATGCATAAAGAGAGATGAGAAAAGATTATGAGAAGTGAAGGCAAATTCACTTCTCAACACTTACCACCTGAAAAGTTAGCAAAGGAAGTGAAATGTAAATGAAAATGAGATGAAATGCAAAGGTGAAAGCCAAAGTCAGAAGCATAAACACAATGTTAATGACGCTAAGAGATAAAGCAAACACAAGTCAAGAGTTGTGGATGATCATACAAGGACAAGGATGCAAATGAAGCATGTTTTGAACCATGAAAGTTCATGAAAGTTTATGAAATGCAATGGAGGTATAACATGGAAAATGGATGAAGAAATGACTTATCATGATTCTAATGTGTCCTAATATGTCTTAGGAGTCATGTGAATTCACGAAATGTCATGGCAAGTTCATGTATGCAAGCAAATGAGAGATGAATGCAAATGAAGGCAAGAAATTAGGGTTTATGCACAAGACACAAAGTAAAATTCAAAATCAGAAGCAAATGACAAGATAAGAAATTGAAAATGGGATCAAAGGAACCCTAACCCTACATAATTTCACTGCCCAAAGGAGGGGACCTAACTCTTAACCTAATGGGAGTTATGATTTTCTCAAGTTGGCTAGGGTTTTAAGGTACTTCAAAAGGGAAAATGCACAACAAATTGAAAATGAAAGATAAATTCAAACCAATTTTACCCTAGAAACTACATGACATTAAGAATGCAATGCAAAGAGAACCATCATCAAACTCTTCAAGGTTAGGCAAAATGAATTTTTCTAAGTTAAGACAAAAATATTGACTTTTAAGAACTTTAATTCTAAAGAAAAATGTCAAAATAGGTCAAGAACCAAAAAGAAATTTGTTTGAAGGGTTTGATAATGTTTCTAAATGTTTTAAAAAGCTCTCTGAATTTTTTTGGAATTTTTAAATACCTAAATGTATTTTTAATTAATTAATTCCCATTAACTAATTAAAAATAATCATTTAAATGATTTATAAATAATTTTTAATGCAAAAAATAAAAATAAAAATATTTTTGGTTTCTGAAAATAAATAAAAGCTTGGGTAAAAATTTTCAGAATTTTTTGATATTGTTTGCTATTTTTAAAAATTCGTTCAAATAAATAGAAAACAAATAAAATTAAAATTAAATTAAATGAGAAAATGAGAAAGTCAGTCAATCCAAGGGCCCAGGTTCAAACTCAAAAGGGAGGGAATTGACTTCGCGCGCTATCCAAGGGCCAGAATTCAAACTACGCTAATTATGTCATTAACCCTAATCTGAACCCTAATTACTTTCAGGTGACCGAAACAGTGTTCCGGTCATCTTCTCCGGCCAGCCAAACGTGCTATCTCACTCCATACGCAACCCTAAGCTCTCTAACTCTCCAGAAATGATCCCCACCCCATTCTAAACAAGAATCAATAATCAAACAGGATTTATTTCACATGAACAGAGAGTTTCGAAGCAAAACGAAAAAAATCACAGAAATTTCAGAAGCTTCATACATGCTTAAAACTGAATCATTTTCAAAACCAAAAGGTGCAATGTGATCAGTGAAGCATGGAGAACAATCTAAGAACTTAAGAAATCATTTCTGGAAAAAAAAGTTCTTGATGATACCTGAACTGAAGCTTTCCAATGATCCTCCTCAAGTGTTTGTAATGCTTAGTTGGAGTTTATATGGCCTCAAAATGAAAATGGCAGAAGCTCAGTTTGTGAAATGTGAAAATCGTATTTTTGATTGTGAAGGTTTTAGGGCAAAATGAAAGGTGGAAAATGATCAGTGAGGTTTATGGAGTTGAATGGTGAAAGAAGTTTGAAGGTTTGATGGTTGAATCAAGAGATTCGAAGGCTTTTGCAAATTTGGGGATTTTTTGAGTGTGCTGAGTTCTTGGAGTTTCAGGCTTGCTTGTTGTCTGTAATGACTTGCTTGAGGTCCACATAACATGTTCTGATTGGGCAGAGAGTTGTTGTGGAGCAGTGTGATTGGTATGGCTCATGTTACAAAAAGTCAAGAAAGTTGTACTTGGAGGTATGGGCAAGTGGCAGGCTGGTTTAGGGGCATGGCTCGAGTCAGCTGGCTTTAGGGAGGTCCATGGAAACTGATTTAGTGAGTTGGCTCAAGTGGATGAAGAGTTATGGAGCATTTTGCAATTTTGTCCAACTTTGGCCCTTTTTGAATTTCTTGAAGTTTAAGGCATGGAACTTGAGAAATCTTTGGGCCAATCTGAAATTTAAGTCATGTATGATGTTTGTGTAATGCTTAGACATCAATTAGAAGTCACAAATTGCCTTGGTACAAGAATTTGCAAGTTTCCCTCTTTGGCGCATAAGTGAATTTTTGTGATTTTTCCCAACTTTGACAAGCCATAACTTGAGTTCTATAACGGATTAGATCAAGTTCTTATACTTTTTGAAAATGGGAGGATCCAATCTACAACTTTCATGACCAAGAATTTTTCATTTGAAGCATTTTTTAATCAAAAAGAGGAGGTTGAAAAACTTTCCCAAAATGGCAAGTTTACATTACAAGTCACTTTCCCAAAATGGCAACTTTGCAAATGACTTGAAATTCTTCAATTTTGTGAACTTATAACTTCTTCTAAAATAAAATAAAGATCATATACACCCAAAATGATGGAGAAAACCCCTTGGTTGGATGACTGGGGGCCTCAGATGCCCTGATTTTGCACTGACTTGCTCAAGAAGTCATCTTTTGATCAGATGTCTTACCCATTGAATTTCTTCATAAAAATTGGTAAGTATGATCCCTATAACATATAGAGACCAATAGAAAAAAGAATGACCAAAAACTTTGGAGTTATGGCCTCTGAAACCAAAACCCTAATTTTAGGTCATCTGTGCAGTTAAGCTTGGCTCTGCTTCCATACCTTCCTCAGTTCTTGTGGTCTTTGACTTTCTTGATCTTGGGAGGATGTAATGTGATGATTGAACATACATGGGCCCTTTTGAAATGATTAAAACCCTTTGGAGTGGCTCAGATAGCCCTTGGATTGCTCAAATCACAAACCCTAGATGCAAATGATTTTGAAACAATGCAGTGAAGCAAAAATGCAATATGAGATGCTATGATTGAAACTATGCAAATGAAAAGAATCACAAGCCATGGTGAAATGAGTGAGGGCAAATTTGGGGTGTTTACAACGTGCTGCTGTTGTACTTGTCAAATGATGGCACCTTGAACTTAGGAGGGATTCTTACTCCTGACACTAACCCAAGACTAGTTACATCGATGCCCAGGGAATTCTGACATTCCATGACCTTAATCTTCTCCTCCAGCTCTTCATACCTTCGATTGTTGACCTCATTCATGTTACCCATATCAGCATCTAGTAGAGTGAACTGGTCCTCTTGCGTTTCTTCTAAAACCACATTACGGGCTACAATCCTGTTGGGATTTGGCTCTCCGTTACGGGTAGCGCCCGGATCCACATTCTCAGTTGGTGTTCCGATATTTGCATTATTAGCATTTTCTTGGGGTTGCTCAACCATCAACCTGAGACGTTCTTGATTCTGAGCAATGTCGATCATCATTTCCATGAACTGATCCATTCTCTGTCGGAGCTCATTGAGATCGTTCTGCATTCGTTCAACCATTCTTACTCGGTTTCTTTTTTTTGGATACTGATGAACGCGTTGACCAGCTATATTGCCTAAATTTGAATAAGTTAGGAAGTCTGAATAACTTGTAAAATGCAAAATATGCAAATCTTCCAGTAAATGAGTTTAATATGTTCATGAGGATGCGATATGCGACCTTGAAAATGAGTAAGCATGTGTTAGTAATGCAAGCATGTAGAGGATGTTATGCAATGCACTGGCATATAGTCAAAGGTCTGGAGATCACTGGTCTAATGTTGGTGTTGAGAAGAGAATCATGTGCTATTAAAGAGTCATAATAACAGTACCATCAAAATCCCGGATATCAGGACCAAAGGACCATGTAAAACCTGATCATTATACTGAACAATGATGGCAAAGCGGGTATATTGGAAGTTTTAGGGTTCCTGCAAACTTGTAAACCCCTCCCATCTCACGGGTATGCTACTCCGAGTCAACATCACGGACTCTCAAAGACGGATAGCAATAATACGTTCACCATTTCCGAAAAATGGCTCATGACCAAATTAGGGAATCGGTTTGGCATTATGTACTAACCAGGGAGGTCTCAACTGAGTACGGGGAAAACAAGCATCCCTCATAAGTCTCCAGCTTCAAGCACGGAATCGAGAAACAATAGTACATTCAGCCCTTGGGATACAATACTATTGTCATACAAATAGTTTGCCTTAACTGGATTCCTATGAGAGAACCAGGCCATCCTATGCGAGTTCCCAGTGGGCCCTCAGATGCAAGTAGGTTTGCCAACAAATGTGGTCTGCCACTGTCATCACTGGAGAGGGTTGTTTCCACCAAGGTCTTCAATGATCGGTCACCAGATGCACATAACTATCGAGGTCGTACCCTGAAGTGGGGTAATCCCCACACAAAATAGTTCCAAGACGGTCGCAATCTGGGTGCGGAGCACATCGCCACTCATCATGGTGAGATACCATGGAAGTACAATGTCTATCCACGCTAATCCTATGGTGTACTCAAGCCAGGTATTTGGCTTATCCCACAGTAACTCCCATCCCGCAGAAAAAATGAAAACCAGCACAGCCAGACAGTCCAGTATATATGATGCATGGAAAATAAATACTGAAAGCAGTATATAAATGCTGTAAAATAAACTGTAAATGAAAATAATAAATAAACACACAGCAGCACACACATAAACACCCAAGTGAAACAAAAACAAACAGGCGCTAAGATTGACTCTACAAGGGAAACCATAGATTCTGGGTTCGGTCCCCAGCAGAGTCGCCAGCTGTCGCTCCCAGGATTTTCATCCTAGTACAAACGCGAAAGTGGCACGGAAAAGGTAGAGTCGCCAGCCAGGCATTTTTATCCCGAAGGAACGGGAAAGGTAATGCTGCACAAACCCGAGGAAGAAGGAAAGGACAAGGTCCTGCGAACCAAATATCTGGGTTCGGGAGTTGGATACGACCTATGAAGGTATTAGCACCCCAAACTATCCGTTGTACCCGACGAGATCCATGCTTGCTAGTTTGTTTCAAAGGGTGAGAAATAAGATGTTGCTGAATAAAATTGATGACTGGAATAGAAAGTGAGAAAGGGAATTGGAAAAGAGAACAGAAATAAAGGGGAAAATGTAGGGAAAATAAAGAATGTGCTCGCACGGGCCCTACCTCGCTGCCTATGTACCTCATTGGGGAAATGAGGATCAGAGTCGACGTAGTTCGCCTAACTAAGGCGGGAACTTGTTTTTGTTTTATAGGATGACGTTGCCATAGCTCTAGCTCAGGTGTTACCGACTCTGACTCGAGGGTGTTTACTGTATCGCTGTTTGAACTGTCAAGGCAAGTCGCATTCGTCTGCAAAGAGTAGGAGATGAGAAGAGAAGACACGATGTCTTTGTTGATTGTCTTTTATGAGAAGTGTTTTGAGTTTATTGTTTGTGAACATCCTTATACTAAGACTTATCCATCGTGGTAGATAACTTACACCTCGCCCCGAAACGGGACATGTATAAGTATTCTGCAACAAAGTCTCATGTCGTATGAGAACATTCAACCTTTATTAGGTATTTTATTATTTTCTTTATGAGATGAGAAAGAAGGACTCAAGTGGAAAAAAAGGGAAAAACTAAGGGAGACTAAGACACAACCCTAAGTTATTCATTCAACGGATGCTCTATGGTTAATACGGTTTCTAATCCTAATTAGAAAAAGGAAAAGAAAAAGGAATAGAATGCAACTTACTTCCTAAGGAAGTTAAGTTGATTCTAGAGAACAAAGGGGAATCTTACCAAACACAAACATTAAAGGTAAAGGAAATAAATGCATAAAGAAATGCATAAAAGAATTAAAAGGATAAGGTGTAAAGAAACATACCTCTTCCTCCCTACAAAACAAGGATTAGTGGTGTAAATTTAATAAAAATGAATGAGGTAAACACATACCAAATAATTACTAAAGGCAACTTGGACCTAAACTAGACTCAATCTTAAGTTTAAGGGTGCCTACACTATGCTAAACTAAAATTCAACAGCTATTTACAGCACTTAAATACACAATCAGCTATGAAAGACAACACATAATACAAACATCATACAACAGCTATCAAACAACATGAAAGTAGATGTAAAAATTCACAAACAACTTGAACATCATAGCAAACAACATACATTTTACAGCTCCTATATGCAAAGACAGCTATAAAAATGTAAAATGCAACTTTGATTATTTTCATTTTTTATGCAGAAACTCAATCATGAAATGCTCAATTAACATGAATTGCAATATGAATATGGATCAAGCACATAATTGAATGTCATGATTATTTTTTAGGGATTATGCAAGAATGCACCACATGATTTATTATGCAACAAGTATGCAAAATATGGCACATGAACATGGCATATGAACATGATAAACATTGATCATGTAAATGCAACATGATGGATTAACAAGAATGTCAAGCTTAATGCAAAATTTAGAACTGAATTGATGTGAATGATGTGATTAAACATGCAACCAAATGCACATACATACATGGTTATGTGAAATGCAACATATATATTGATACAATGAAATGAAAATGAGTTAACAAAACATGGGAAAGATGCAAAAATAGAATGCAACATGAATATTTACATGACAAAAGGTGCATGGACATAACAACAATATACAATGAGCCAATTCATGCACAAACGAACACATAAACACAAAATATGCGAAATGGACGGAAGCGTGTCGAAACGACTCGAAATGGAGGAATGAGATGTCGAAACTAATCTTGAAAATTCCCAAAAATCAGGACACATCAATCTATGGTGGTAAAGGGAGAAGTAATGCCCAAGAAAATGAGGGAAAAAGCACTTCTTGCAATCGACTTATTTCCTAAAGCTCATAATGCAACTATTATCTAGTGAGTACAAATTTTACACCTAAAATCTATAATCTAAACCTTAATGGCACCTAGAATAAGCTATAATTTTAACTACAAAAAAGCAAAGTGATCAAATCGTAATCAAGACGAAATTAAACGGTCAAGCGCATACACAACGATAAACACACGAACAATGTCGTCATAGCGAGATGAAGAGAATAAGTTAAATCGAGAAGAGGATTTAGATCACCAACCTACGAAGCGGGGGATTTCTTCGGTGAGTGTTACGATGTAGATCGGAATGCAAATGGAGAAGAAAGCCGGAGAGTAGAAGCTTCAATCTGCGAACGTGCAAAATAAATGCGGTTGATGATGCTTCTTGATGAACACTTGATCAATAACCTCCAATAAGCTCAAAACTCTTCCAAAATCAGAATTGATTCTTGAAATAAGCTTCACAATGAGATGATTAATGGAGGTTTTAGCTTCAAGTTCTTCAAATTCCAATGAAGAATTTGAAGAACTTCTAGGAAGAAGCTTTGGTGAGAGGTTAAAAATGGTGGAAAAGTTTGAGAGAAGAATGAAAGAGATGAAGTGAAAATGAAGAAGAATAGTGAAAATAAATGAGAGATAGCCTTTAGCTTTGGGATGAAGTGGGTTTATATAATTTGTAGGCTTGACATGAGGTTTGAGTTTGGAGGTTGCTTAGGAGTTAGGTTAGGTTTGGAGTTAGTTAGGGTTCTAGAGAGTTCTACAGTATTCTTTGGAATATTCCTTAGAATATTCTTTGGAAGGTTGTAGAAGACTCTAGAACATGGTAGAGTAATCCAAGAGAAGAGTGTTGAACAAATGTGAAGAGTGTGGAACAAGGCAAAGGAAAGGAAAGGAAAAAGTGGAGGAGAAAAAACAACAAAAACAACTTATGTATCGATACAAAACTCCTATGTATCGATACATGTTAGTTTTATAACTGATATGTATCGATACGAAAAATGTTTGCATCAATACATGTTAGTTTTATAACTGATATGTATCGATACGAAAATGTATGCATCGATACATACTGAAGCTTTGGCTATTTCTAGAAATTTAACTCACTTATGCATCGATACGAAACTCGTTTGTATCGATACATACAGGCTTATGTATCGATACGAAATGAGCAATATTTTTTTTTATTTCTCGACCATCTCTTGATCAAAATGAGAGGGCAAATTTTGGGGTGTTACAGTGATCCCCTATGAGGCATAAACCTGCAACCAAAAAGGATAGAAGAGCCAATGCGTGATCTTGTTTGTATGCAAATGATGCAAATTCAAAATACAATCTTAGGGGGAAAAATTAGGGTGTTACAGCTGACCCTATTTAAGGTTCTTCAATCTGGAGATATAAAGATTGACATCTTCGTTTCTATAAGATGGGAGAGACTTAAATATAGAAAAACCCAAATTTTGGCCCTAAAAGTGTAACACCCCAAATTCGATTATGATTGATTGTTGCTTATTTGAGGATATAAGGTGATTTTGAAGATATATGGTTATGTGACACTGTCGTACCTCGAAAAATACGATCCTTGCGAACGCGGTCGCGGCTGGGCTGACATGAGAGTTGCCACATAATTTTGTTTATTCCCAAGGAGGGAAATGGTAAATATAGATAAAACCATAAAGAAGGGATAAAACAAGGTCGTCGTAAACCATTTCCTAGGTTCGAAAGTCGCTTATGCAGGGGGAAGGTATTAACACCCCATACATCCATCGTACTCGATGGGAACCATCTAAGTTGTCACACGCGAAGGGATGTCTATACTTATGAATTAATTGCTAAACTAAACGATTTATTGATCTTAGGGGCTTGACAAGGATTGAGATCCTCGTGCCTACGTATTTCCTTGTGCAATGGGAAAGTCAGAGCTTCGTAGTTTAGCCTACAACGAGTGATTGGTTGTTATTTTTATTACCTTTCTTCCATGAAAGGATTTAGGAATCGATTTGCACTAAATACTATCGGTAGAGGTGATTATTCCGAACCAACAAGACGAGCGTCTTGCGACGGAAATAATCGGAGCGAGTAACGAGAGCTCATTATCCTCCTTTCTACCACTTAAGGCTCGTGACGTACAATTCTTCTCGTTTTATTAAAGTGTTTTATTTCTGGTGAGGCTCAGGGGAGCTCAACTTCAAACTTCACTAAAATCAAAACTAAAGCTATCAAAATATTCATGAGCTCACGCACATCACAAATCCACTCTTAAATTCCATTTATCAGACACAAATAGACCAAATCGAAGAGAATAAGATCATGCCCTAAAAACTGAACTAAGCACCTAGTGTGCATATTAACTAGCCAGAGTTACCAATGCTTCTAACAAGCTTCACACAACATAAAACAAGCAAAAAAATCATGAAAACGAGCAATCAAAGTTCAGGCTGAAACCTGTGATTGAATTTCTTCAGATGTTGAAGAAAACAAGAGAGGAGGTTCCAATGATGCTCTACAATGGATCTTGATCTTCAAAGAGTTAAATAAACACTATGAAATGCTTGGATACTTGCTGAAGTGTGGAAAATGAAGAAGTGTAGTTGATCTTGTTCTTGGAGATTAAAATTGATTAAGCCATCGAGAATATGCAGAACATGGAAGTGGTGATGGATTGATGAAGATAGAAATGTGTGGATGGAGAATCAGAGGAATGGAGAGCAAAATGTAGTGAATCTTCTTCCAAAATCATAGATAAATTTTAGAGCAATGTGTGTGATTTCGAGCAAATGAAGATGATGAGTGCAATTCAGTTAGGGGAAGCTTTATATATGTGTGGTTAGCAGTTAACTACTCTAGTTAACAGTTAGAACTAGAGTAGAGTTAACTTGAGGTGAGTGAAGCAACTTGAAGGGTGTTTGGTGCAATGGAATGAAACTGAGTTTGTTTGATTAGAGTGTGATCAAATGTGATGAGGAACATGGCTTATGATGAGACTCCAATGATGTGTGATGACGCTGATCAGATCAATGCATCTTGACTTGTTATTGAAGTTTCTCATTTAATTGATTCTTCATAATATGTATGGCAACTAGTGTACACATGCATATATGTGATTAATTGCACTCTAAGCATGATACATTGTGATCATAACAAGTTAGCAGATGCATTCAAGCTTGAGCTGAAATAAATTCCACTCTTATACCATTCCTTAGCAAACAAGAAACCAGATTGCACATCCTGATCTTCAATGGGATGAATCTTCAAGCTCAAGGAATCAAAACATGAACTCCTTGTGCTCAAATTGAAGTAGATGGTTCATACAACATGTTTGATGTTCACATCAAGATGAAATATGGTTTTGGGATACCTCAAAATTGCCAATGAACTTGATGCAATATGACTGCATACTTGGGCCTGCACAGATTAATCATGCCTTGGGTGACTTGCCCATGAGATGATCAGTGTTGGAACCACACTTTGACCCTTCATAACTTCTCAACCATTGATCCTATGAAAATTATTTAAACATGGAAGTTGTAGAGGAGACAACAATGAACAACTTTGATGTTCAAAGAAAATTCATTTGAAGCTTTCTTGATGGAGTAATTTGGCTTGACATGTTGCACACCACATGTTTGATGGATTGCCTTGCCTGGCCCACGCGTATGCCTTGTCATGACTTGGATTTTTCCCTAGTTTGATAAAATTTGAATGATCATAACTTTCTCAAATTTTATCCTATGAACATGATCCACCTATGGATTTGAAGATTATGATACCCTCTTTCAAATAGTCCAATTGTAATTTTTGTTTGATCCTTAAATTGAGAGAAGACCTCTCTTGAACATGGCTGCAAAGTGGCTCAAAACATACTATTTTAAGAAACCCTAATTGTCCAAATAAGGAAACTTTTGATTTTCAAGATTCTTGATGATTCATTCATCATTTCTTGATCAATTTTTTTCTAATGACCTCTTTCATTATTATTTTCATGATTTTTATCTCAAAAAGTCAGGAGTTGACTTTTTCTTCTGCACAGTTGACTTTTCCCTAATTTCTTGATTTTCAAGTAACTGACCAATTCAAGTACTTATGAAATGATTAAATGGATGATTTTCAATCCTAGGTACTTGACACCATGTGGAACACAATGGAATCAAGTTTGAACCAAAATTTCATTGAGAAGCCCCATTAATCAGAAGACCTAATTTTAGTCCTTTTTGTTATGAGGTGTTACACTGCTTGAATTCTTTGATCAATCCACCTCTTTCTAAGACTTGAGGAATCATTTGAGATCTTATGGGATGTTGAGAACCCTTTGAACTTTGTAGGGTAGCCATATGACACTTTCATTGCTTTTGGATGATCACCAATTTCACCAGTCATTGATCACAAGCACCCTGCCTCTAGATGTGAGTGTTATTCTTCAATTCTCTATGCAATGATGTAAGATCATCTATGCACTATGATATGTTCAATGCCATGAAATGAGAGGAAAAATTTTAGGGTGTTACAGGTTGGTTACAAAATAGGAAAGTGTTAGCACCCAAAATGTTTGTGGTACTCCACGGGAGCCCTTTGAACCATTTATTCTTTTTGTTTAAAAATGCTTTGGTAAATGAAAATGAGGGGATGAGAAAAGAATTAATTTTTAATGTTTTTTGTGTTTGAAGAGGTTTACCACCTCATGCTTACTAACCTACAACGTGCAATGTAAGATCAAAACCCCGTAGTTTATGGTGCAAATAGTGAAAATTGGTTGGTTTTGATTTATTTTAATGAGTAAAGACAATTTGTAACTTTCAAGTGGATAGCCTCACGAATCTACCATGAGAATTAGGGCATGGACTCATACATCATTATGGGGAGGGCGCTAACTCGGATAAAATCGACGAGTATGCCATTAAACCCCCACAGATGACAAGAGACTCGATTACATCAAACTACAAATATGGAGATCGAGAGTCTTGCACCCAACTAGAAAAAATGACTCATAGTCTAAACTTGAAAAGAAAAACAAATGGGGTGCACAAAGGAACAAAACAACTTGAATGAGTATGGTTCTTTTTAATTTTTGAATTGAAGTCAACATGATTAAGTTCACTGACATTTATAAAAAGAAAAGGAGAAGTAAAAGCCACTTGACAAAAAGACAAGGTTTTGAATCATTAAAGTGGTGAAGGTTTAAAAACAAATAAATATTTTTGAAAAGAGGGAGAATTTTTGAAAATTTAAGGGGAGGAGATGAAGAGACTAACCTAGTGCATAAAATAAAAGCTAGGGAAAAGGGAGATCTAACCGAAATGAAGCCACTTCAAAGTATTAATAAGAATTCCATACTTAAGCATGCTCAAGCCAAGATAACCAATGCAAAGTAAAGGCAAGTATTCAACAATTAAAACTCCATGCAAAGGGATAAGAAGTCCTAATTCTAGGTCCATAAATCCAATCAACACTTCAAAGGTAGTCCATAAGGAAATCTCTCCAAAGCATAGGCTAGTAACTAATAGTCCAATATGTGGAGAAAACGTTTTTTAGAGGTTTAAGCCTTTATTAATATTTTTTGTGTCCAAAGGACAAAAGAAAAAGAAAAGTATAAATATATAATGATATAAACATAAACATAAGCATAAACATGATAATGGATAATAAAGCATCATAAAAAAATAAAGTGAGACGGGAGCAAGAGATAAAGTAAAGAGGATAAGGTGCGAGAAGAAAGTAAAAAAGTATTATAGTAGTAATATTAATAATATACATAATAATGGTATGGTGAACTTAATAATCCACAACCAAGAGAGTAAAAAGGCATCTAGTGCTAAAACCGAGAAGGAAACATCGATATTCGCTTAGTATCTTGCACTATAGTTATTAACCGATGCAATTAGACCCAAATTCAATGAAGACTTGAAAGAAGATTGGGATACCCAAAGCAACTACGTATAAAGCTTAAAAAGTCGTGGATCTATTGCAAATTATTAATCGACACTGTGGTTGTGCGACCAATCAAGGTCTGGTCCACGAAAGTGCAAGTATCCAATTAGATTTTATTTCGAGATAGGGACACATTTAGTTCTATATTAAGCAATCTTCGAGTAATTTATGAAGTAATTACCCTACAAATGAGACCGACCAATATAATATGTGTGCTAATACATGCGAGATGAACAATATGTAACTCGTTATCCAAACACAATGCCGCACGAAACTAAAGATGAATACCAAATTGAGGTACACTTATGATATTCTGTCATCTTTAACTTCAATCACTCATCTCGGTGGATTCAAGTGTAAAAATATATCACTAAATCAAAGAACCTAAAGTGAATTATTTAATTCACTTAAAGATAGATTTGAACTAATGAATATTATCTACTCAAATATACACCCAAAGTTCATTGAGATTAAAGAGAAATCAGTCAAAAAATGTCTCCTAAGGTAAAAAACAAAAATAAGAAGAGAGGGAAAGAGGGGGGAAGAGATGTCAAAACAATCCCAAAACAGAGCCAAAATCCACTTCTAGAACATTGTTAATCGATTAACAATTTGGTTAATCAGTTAACACATTCAAATTTCAAATCCTGCGCTGAGAAACACCGATTAATCAATTAACCAGTTTGTACTATAACTGGTTTATCGATTAACATTGTACCAGAAGTAGAAAATTGGATAAAATTCAACATGATCCTCTCTCAAAACAATTTCAAAACAATTTCAAAACACTTTATGATCATGAACTGATTTTGCACGAATTTTAAAGTAAATATAACAGTGGAACCCTGCAATCAAACAACAATATATGATCCAAAGGATCAACAAAAAGGAGCACCAAGGATCTACATCATGGATGATGAAGGTAAAGGCGTAACAATGGTGAGATGAATTACCACTTCAAAGATTTGATCAAAAATCCAAATTACTCCATAAGCAAGCTTGATCTACTAAAATTGATGAAGAAAAATGAAAAGGATGAAGGAATAGCTCAAAGTTAATCAAGAATTAAATGCAAACTCTTGATAACTTTCAAAGGAAGAAAATGAGCTTTGGTGAATTTTGTGGTTTGAGGAGATATTTTGCAAGGTCTTTTTTGGCTCTCTAAAGCTTTAGAAAGGAATGAAATCATGCCTCTATTTAAAGACTTTAGGCTTGGGAACTTGGTGGAATGGAATTAGGCTTAGATAATCAAAATTAGGCTTGGGATTTAAATTTGGATGGAAATTCATAAAAGAGTGGTGATTAATGAAGGTATATGGTGGGAAATGATAAAAATGATGTAGGGAATTAAAAGATGTAGTCTAGAATATTCCAAGTGAGATTAACAGCTGATTGATTAAACAAGCCAAAATTTGAATTTTCTTTTCTTTTGATTGCATTTTTGTGGTTCTGACTCAAATCTCTTGCTTGTCAAAGAAGGCATGGAAATAAAAACATGAGCCTTGGAATTCCTGGGATAATAATCAATAAAGACTCAGGAAACCCTTGATCAAATGAATTTGAATTATGATCCTCGCGAACGCGGTCGCGGCTAGGCTGACATGAGAGTCGCCACCTAATTTTATTTATTCCCAAAGAGAGAAATGGTAAATATAGATAAAACCACAAAGAAGGGATAAGACAAGGTCGTCGCAAAACATTTCCTAGGTTCGGAAGTCGATTATGCATGGGGGAAAGTATTAGCACCCCTTACATCCATCGTACTCGATGGGAACCATCTAAGTTATCACACACAGAGGGATGTCTATACTTATGAATTACTTGATAAACTAAAGGGTTTATTGATCCTAGGGGCTCAGCAAGGATTGAGATCCTCGTGCCTATGTATTCCCTTCTGCAATGCGAAAGTAAAAGCTTCGTAGTTCAGCCTACAACGAGTGATTGATTGTTGTTTTTATTACCTTTCTTTCATGAAAGGATTTAGGAGTCGATTTGCACTAAAGACCATGGGTAGAGGTGATTATTCCGAACCAACAAGAAGAGTGTCTTGCGACGGAAATAATCGGAGCGAGTAACGAGAGCTCATTATCCTCCTTTCTAGCACTTAAGGCTCGTGGCGTATAATTCTTCTCGTTTTATTAAAGTGTTTTATTTCCTAAGATCGCTTGATGTTGGATCAAGGGTTTGGTTTTTTGAAGGTCAATTGTGAGGCACAATGCGCTGAACAATGGTGCATGCAAATGGAGGTTTATTTGTTGGTTTGTTAGCGAGGCACAATGCGCTCGGCTTGCAAGGTTATGAAGACTTAATATGTGGATCAAGTGAGCTAAAGACTAGCTATGGAAAACAAACGCGATGCGTTGATTCGTTTAAGTTGAAAAATGGTTGAGAAAAAGTGTGAAGTGTAAAGTAGTGCAGATGGCGATCGCGTTACGATCGACTTACATGTGTGTATGAATTGAAGTGTGTATGGATATTTACTTGGCTTTGGACCAAAGATTTCGTTTATCTTTGAAATGATTAGTCTTAGTGTGCGTTCGTTTTTTTACTTATCAATTTATCGTCAAAATGGAAAAAGTAAATCATACAAGTAAGCATATCATCATATCACAAGCAAGAAGGATCGAGCATACACAAACATTCATCACACACATAGAAATCGAACAAAGAGGAAAAGGTTAATTAACCAAATTAAATGGAAATATATAATTAGATTAATCAACAAGTTAATTAATCAAATTAAATAAAACTATTTAAGATAATTAATCAACGAAAATATTTTTGAATTTTTTAATATTCAAATAGAAATTAAATCGAAAGATAAGAAAGGAATTAAAATTAACATAAATAATTAAGAGAATGTTTTTTTTTAGTTTTTGAACGTTTAAAGAGACATTAATTAATTAATTAAATAAAATCATTTAATAAAATTAATTATTTAATTAATTAATTATATTAAATGAAATTTATTTAATTAATTAATTGAAAATATTTTTTTAGGTTTTTTTTGTGAATTTTTATAATACAAAAATGAAATAAATAAAATATAAAATATAAAAAAAATGGGAACTGGGCTTGGTTTGTCAAAAAACAGATGGGTGTGGTTATCAAAAATGCACAAGCCCAAAGAGATGCAAGTCCACACGGAATAAGGACTATGGTGGAACCCTGGTCAACAAAGTTGACCCTAGGAGAGATCTGAACCGTCATATCTAAAAAGAAAATCAAACAAAACTTCCATCCAAGGGTCACAAATCAAGCTTATTAAAGAGGCAATGAAATAAAAACAAACAGACCTAACTAGAATGCATCATCGGTCAGCCACCCTAAATACCATGGGGAAACACCAAAAGTTGACAGCTCGTCAAACTAGAATCTAGGAAATTCAACAAGTGTCTTGAGATATGAATGGTTGGCTGACATTGCTTTATACCAACAGATAATATGATAAAGCCTCATAACCTTTTTGTGACACATTAAAAAAATTCGTAACTGATTCAAATCACAACCATTTTTAGAAACAAAAAAATCAGAACAAGGATAACCTATAAGGGTTTCTCCTCCATACTCGATCATCTCTCTTCTTCAGAGGAAGAAGAACGACGAATCTTCATCGTACATCAAGGGACATTGCGGCTCAGATTAGCAAAAAAGACCACCATTTCCCAAATTAAAAGCAAAAACCTAAATCTATCACACACTGATGAAATCAAATCAACAGAGAAACCATACAAGCTCAGATATATATGGAATGCAAGAATGATAAGTTACGTATAAGTATCCATACCTGAATCGGAAATAATCTGATTTTGAGCTTCAACGCGAAAAGGTATTTTTTGTTCCTCTGTTCTTTCCTTTGTGACTTTTGTTTCCTCTTTTCTCCGGCTTTCTTTGCTTTCGCTGGTAACTGGTTCGAATAGGTGAGGCTGAGCTCTTCAATCTCTGATTTTTAGTGTGAAAATCAGAGTTGAATTAAGTGTAATGAGAGCTTTAGTATTTAGGGTTTTTTTGGGATTATTTTGTTGCTTTCCACTGTTTTTTTAGGGTTTTCAGATGTTGGTCGTTGTTTTTCTTTGCCAATGATTGCTTTTTTTATAGAGGAATATTGAGGATATGATACGTGTGAGCAAAACAGAATTTGTGTGAGGTTATCATTTGGTACGTGAGAGTCATCGTGAGCTGGATATTGCAATCAGTTGGGATGATTTGTGGTGAGGCTTGTGGGGACCCTGTGTGAATTTTGTGAAATTCTTCCTTTTTGTCAGTAGTGAAATAGAAAACTATTGTGGTCTCACGAAAATCTGATATTTGCATTTTTATTGCTAAGTACTCGTCACTGCTAAGAATTTTGCTCATACTTCTTGTACTAACATTTGTATCAACTTCTTCTTTTCATGTACACATGGCTCATTGAGATGCCTTGGTGAAATATGATGCAAGTATATCAAGATTTTGGCATAGGGATGAAAATCTCAAGGATTGTTTGGCATGAAGAAGAGCAGTTTGCTGTTAATGTAGGGACCATGATATTTGGAGTTTTTGGTTGCTTATGAACTTGTCATTATACTGCTGATAAACCTGCTTTCCTTTCTCAAATTATTTTGACTGTGGATTGGTTTTCTTGTACTCTTCTTGATTTTGAGATTAACATGTTATCATGGCCCTGTCATAACCTTCTTCTCTCTTTCTGTGAGCAGAGATCCTTTTTCCAAGACTTTCCAACATGGTCTAGTCTAGCAATAGAAATCGATGAAGCTAATGAAGCTAAAACAAAATTGCCTGCTCTATGATCAATGTCTTCTTCCTTGCAAATCTCAAGAGGAACATTATTGAGTGTTATTGGTGTGAGGAATACAAACCAAACAGCTTAAGGAAATGGTTCAACATCAGTTTAAGTGCAAATAGTTTTCAATACTTGATTATTAGGATTCCCATTTTTTTGGATTTTTGTTGTCACGAACATGTAGCTTTGAATTCATCAAGTTGTAACACTTGTAGCATTGTATCCATCTTGTTTTTCTTGTTTTGACTTTGTTATTCAAGCATGTTGTGCAAATGGATTTGTGACATTGAATCTCATGTTTCTATGGATAACTTTACTAACATTTGCCTTGTATTTCTTTCCTTGAGCATTTTCTAGATTTTGGTACAAACATGGAGTATGATAGCTTTGGTCATGAAGAACTTGATGATAACATGAGCATAAAGAATATGCAAATTGCTTTGAAAGTGCATGGTATGGCACGGAGACGAAATGACAGCTTGGTTTGAAGGCATAGCATTTCAATTTGTTACTGCAAAGATGATGAACAATTAAGAATGGAAGGAGCTTAAACGAAGTCGTGGTGTGCAAGAGATCAAGAAGAATGACTTGGGATGAAACTCGGGTGACTTGGGCTTGCTAAAGGATCTTAGTTCTGAGTTTTTTTGTAACATTTGTAGATCCTTTAGAGATTAATTCTTGTAAGCTTGTAAGAGAATCATTATAGTCAAGTCTTGAAAGTGCTTGAATGTCTCTTAAATTGTGTTCTGAGTTTCTAAGTCAAAAGGTTCTTAGTGTAACTTCTGCAAGTTTTGTGACAGGTAATTTGCCTTGTTTGGACTGAATTTTTTTTGCACGTATAAAATGGCTTGATGATGTATAAAATGGATTTGGTTTATGCATGTAGTTTTGAAGCTGATTTCCAATTGATTTCATGTTGTGGCCACATGTTTAGTGTAAAACACAACCCTTGCTTGTACTTGTTTGGCTTTATTTACTTAGAGAATTTGTACTGATTTTGGTGTAAAGATGATACAATTGCTTTTGTTATTTTTTCTTGGAAATATTGGATATTAATTTGAAACCTCATTTTAATTTGTAACTTCTATTATGATTTGGGCATGAGCATGAATGAATATCATAAAACATAACCTTTGGCATGTAGTTTGAATATTTTGGTTCCATGGTCTTGTACCAACTCATAACAATATCTTGAAGAAACAATCCATTTGCACTAACATTTTGAGGAAAAAAGGTAGTAAAGTCTAAAAGAAAATTTACATCAATTTTGAAAACACTTCTTGAAATGTCTTAAACAAGATCCAACACTACTTTTAAAACCTCCCTAGAATGGCCCAAGAGCAGATTTGAAGAAAGCTAACAAATTTGCCGATATCCCGTACCGAACACCAATGTAAATCATGCATAAGAAATTCACTAAAAATTAATGGTATGCATTGACAATCCATAGGAATGAGAACCATCATTTTATCTCTTCTTGAATTCGTTGTACCTTCAAGATTTGTTAGTTCACAATGGACATAAACAAAACTTAATTCTTAGGAGATTATGGCCAAAAGCCAAATGATCCCTTAGAGATTAAGTTAAAGAGGGTAGGACAAATTTGGGGTATGACAGATGCCCCTATCTAATTACCTTGAACCCGAGAAAGTGAATTACTGCATGGCGTTCAAATTTAGGGTAAGAGTCAATTAGATATAAAAAGACCCCAGAATTTGTCCGACAAAATGTAAAAGGAAATGCAATAATGAAATAAGTATAAGAATGGGGTGGTTGGATGTAAATTGCACAAAATGTCTGAGATTCTTTGAATTAATCAGAGCAGCATCTCAATTTATTAGGTGAAATTCTTCAAATTACGCAAAGCAGTACCTTATCAATTAAGGCTCTCTGGCGACTATTAAAGTGGATTTATAAAGAAGTGAGATCCTCCTCATCACATGAAACAGTACCTTACAATCTTAGGCTTTTCATTGATGTTTGGAGCATTATCTCTGCTAGGGGAAGTAATATTCTATGGACCAATGAAGCAGTATTTATTGATTGATACATTCCAACACGAGGAACTATAACTTAATCGCTCTTAAGATTCTCCAAGGGTACTATAGAAATATTTCCATATGAAGTATAAGACTTTCTAGATCAGGCGAAGCAATCCCGTATAAAGGTTCTCAGGTGATACTAGAAAAATTTCTTAACACGGGATTCTCTAATCCCAGCAAAGCAAGACCTTAACAATAAAGGCTCTTTGGGGATACATAGATCAATATCTCTATCAAATGGTATAAGATTTTCTAGATCATGTGAAGTAGTTCCTTACAATCAAGGCTCTTCAGTGATACTAGAACATGGTTTTTACCAAACACAAGATTCTTTGTGTCTTGAGAAGCAATACCTTAACAAAAAGGCTCTTCAGAAAATGCCAAAGCAATATCTCAATCAAATGAGATTCTCTAATCCAAAAAAGTAGTTACTTAACAATAAAGGCTCTTTGAGGATACTCAGAGCAGTATCTTGAACAAATGGTATAAGACTTTCTAGGCCATGTGAAGCAGTTTCTTACAATTAAGGCTCTTCGGTGATACTAGAACAGTATCTCCACCACAACATGAGATTCTTCGGGTCTTACGAAGCAGTACCTTTCTGATTAAGGTTCTTCAGAGAATGCCAAAGTAGTATCTCGAACAATGAGATTCTCTAATCCAAGCAAAGCAGTACCTTAACAATAAAGGCTCTTTGGGGATACTTAGAGCAGTATCTCTAACAAATATCTGCTGGGGGAATAGATCAATAGAAATTCCTTCTCGGAGGAAAAAAGTTGGCCCAAATTTTGCGGAGGAAAATCTCCAAAGAGACTTTTTAGGGTAACCTATACTTGGGGAGCAACAAGGTGAAGATATTGGTGGATCATCATTATCAACCATAAAGTTGAAGAATGACTTGATGGGGAATAACTTACGCGAGCACATGCGGGGTATTAACTCCTTTCGGAGGAATAATGCCGACTTTGAAAGAGGATCGTCCAGGATGCACATCCTGGATCCTGGTATGCTATTTTTAATGTGATTTCGTGTATTGCATGATGCACAATGATTCATGCGATTGTTAAGAATTTTAATGCAAATGCTTTATTTTTAATACTTATGATTAATATGATTGTGTTTTATGACATTCCTGTTTTCGGGTGTAAACACCCCAAATTTGCCCTCACTAATTTCACACCATGGCTTGTGATCTTTCATGTTTGCATTAGTATAAGCATACCATCTCATATTGTATTTTTATTCCACTGCATAGTTCAAGTTCATCTGCATCTAGGGTTTATGATCTGAGAAATCCAAGGATCCATCTGAGCCACTCCAAAGGTCTCCAATTGTTCCAAGAGGGTCCATGTGTGTTCTATCATCATATTATATCCCTCAAAGTTCAAGGAAGTCAATAAATCACAAGAATTGGCAAGGCAGTGAAGCAGAGCTAGGGTTTTCACGACAGAGATGACCAAAATTAGGGTCTTGGTTTCAGAGGCCATAACTCCAAATTTTTGGGCCATTCTTGTTTCTAATGTTCTTAATATGTTATAGGGATCATGTGTACCAAGTTTGATGAAGAAATTTATTGTGGAAGTCATATATTCATTAGGTAACTTCTTGAGCAAGTTAGAGCAAAATCAGGACATCTGAGGCCCCCAACAATGGAACCAAAGGGTTATTTTCATCAAATTGAAGTTATATGATCTTTATTTGATCATTGAAGTGCTTGGAAGTTCACAAAATTGAAGAAATTTGAGCTAAACCAAAAGTTGCCAAAAATGGAAATGACTTGTAATGGAAACTTTCCATTTTGGGAAAGTTCTTCAACCTCCTCTTTCTCAACCAAAAATGCTTCAAATGAAAAATTATTGGTCATGAAAGTTGTAGATTAGGTCTTTCCCTTTTCAAAAAGTACAATAACATGTTCTAATTCATTATGGAACTCAAGTTATGATCCTTCAAAGTTGGCAAAAATCCTATAATTTTCAAAAATGCACCAAAGAGGATTTTTTGCAAAACCACTTGCCAAGCCATTTCATGACCTCTAATGCATCTCTAAACATCATACCATCATAGTACAACTCATTTTGATCAGAATTGGCCCAAGAATCATACACTTTCATGCCTTGAACTTCAAGAAATCTTAAAAGGGCCAAAGCTTCTCAAATTTGCAAAATGGTACAAAACTTTCCATACACTTGCATCAGCACACCAAGTCTGTTTCCATAGCTTCCCTTGATCTCTGCTGAGCCAAGCCATTCCCAAAATCCAGACCTGCCATGTGCCCATACCTCAAGTACAACCAACCTTGACTTTTTCTAAATCACCCTATACCAATCAACATAGCCCACACCAACTATTCTGACCTATCACAGCTTCACATACATGCCTCAAGGGATTCATTTTCATACACACACAAGCCTGCAAGCTCTCACACATTCAGATTGCAAAAATCCCTCTCAAACTTCATCTCTTCGAAATTCATAAACTAGCCATCAAAACTTTAAGCAAACTTCACCAATCATCTCCATACACCCTCCAAATCATTTCCCAACCATTAAACAAGCCTGAAACCTCAAGAATCCAAAACACGATTTCCCTCACCTCTGAACTGAAACCTCAAAAATAGTCCATAAACTCCTTTCAAACATCCCAGAAGCATAAGGGGATCAAGGGGAGTGGTTTAGCACCAAAGAAGAGCCCAGAAAGTCCCAGTTTCGAAAGCTTCATCTCAGGTAACCTCAAGAACATTTTTTCCAGAAATGTGTTTTTAAGTTCTTAAATTGTTCTATATGTTGAACTGATCATGGGGATGTGTTTGGTTTTGAAAATGAGCAAGAAATATGCATGTACTGGTTGTCTGAAACTTTGCCCATGAAAATGATTTTGTTCGATTCTCTTGATTCATGGAAAATAAATGGATTTTGTTGTTGGATTCTTGTTTAGGATGCTTAGTTGAGTGAATCTGGAGAGTTTGATGCGTTTTAGTGGCGTTTTGAGGGAGATGAAATGAGAGGTTGGCCGGAGAAGACGACCGGAACACTGTTTTGGCCGTCTGAAGTTAATTAGGGTTTAGGGTTAGTTTGAATGTCAGCCCTTGGATGACCCTTCCCGTGAGTGTTTGGACGGATGAGATTAGTCATTACGTTTTAATTGGGATTAATTAATTTAATTAATTGAAATTAGCCAGGAAAGAATCCCAACCATTGATTCACGCGCCAGTAAACCCTGTCCCCCTGACTTTGGATCCTGACCCTCAGATTGACATACTTTTCCCTTTATTTCATTTTATTTTATATTTTATCCATTTCTTTTCATATAATTATTTAAAATAGTAAAAATGATCAAAAAAATATGAAACTTTTATCAAGTCTTTTATTAATTTTCAAAAATCAAAAATATTTTTATCATTATTTTTTGCATTAAAAAAGTATTTTTAAATCATTTAAATGTTTTATTTAATTAGTTAATTGATTTTAATTAATTAAAAATACATTTAAGTATTTAAAAATCACCAAAAAAATCAGAGAGCATTCTTAGACATTTAGAAACATTTACAAACTGACCATACAAATTTCTTTTTGGTTTTGATCATGCTTTGACATTTTTCAATGAATTAGGGTTCTTAAAATTGTTCATTTTCTAACCCTAACTTAAAAAATTCATAACTTTTAAACCAAGTTGAGTTTGTGAATGGTTCTTTTTGCATTGTTCTATGCATGGCTTCTAGCATCCAAAAACATTTTTGTTTCATTTTTATCTTGCATTTTCAATTTGTTTGGCATTTTGCATTGAGGATCACCCAAAAAACCTAGAAACTTAGGAAATTCATAACTCCTTCTAGGTTTAGCTTCTGACCTCCCCCTTTGGATGGTAACCTAGTATAGGTTTAGGGTTCCTTTGAGTGCATTTTCATTTTTTATCATGTCATTTGCTTCTGTCTTTGCCATTTGTATCTCATCCTTTCATGTAACCCTAGTTTTGCATCTTCATTTGCATTCATCTTGCATATGCATCCATACATGAACTTGCCATGACATTTAATGCATTCATATGTCATCTTAGACATCTCAGGACATGTTAGAATCATGCTTGATCATTTCTTCATTCATTGTCCATGATTTGCATTCATTTCCATTCATTAACTTTCATGAACTTTTAAACTTCAAAGCATGCTTCATTTGCACCCATTCTTTGTATGATCATTCATATACACTTTGTATGACTTTGAATCATGTCATAGAATCATTGGCATCATGTGTTTTCTTCTGGTTTAGATCTTTGTCTTTGCATATGCATCATTCCATTTCATTTCTTTCCTTATGCATCTTGTGCTAACTTTTCAGGTTAATGGTAAGTTGTTTGAGAGGTGAATTTTCCTTCACCTCCCACTTCTTCCCATATTTTCTATTGAATCTTTGCTGCATTTTTGATTGTCTTTGAGTGGGCTTGCTCACTTGTGTTCTTTCTCTCTCACTTTCTTTCTTTAAGTTACTTATCTTCTTCATTAAAGTAAGTAACTTATTTCTTCTGCTTCTCCCTCCTTTCACCTGCTTCTTCGATTGGTGGATTCCTTGAAGATCTTTCTCAAGCCTTACAAACCATAGGAACATCCAAGCATGACAATAATTAGGGTTGTGATTAGTCCCCCTTAGTTTTTACCTTTGAGTCTTCTTTGTGTCTCTCTTCTCATCTCCTCATTAGAGAATAAACCTTTAAGGTTTTAGGGCTTTGGAATTAGGGTTATGCCTGCATCCTTTTCTTAGGATGGGGTGTATAAATTTAATCCTTAGTGTTAAACCTTTAATTTGTTTAAACCTCTTAATCAATCCATCTAATAATCACTAAGACATTAACTTGTAACTTGGTCCTTACATTAGGGTTCTAATTCTTCCTTTATGGTTAAGAAGGACTAACCCTAGTGTTTAATGGACAAGTCCCCCTCAAGTTGTCTTACAAATCATAAAATTCACTTCTTAATCATCCCCTTAATTAAAATCCATTTAATAAAGGCTTCTTTTGTCATGAATTTAATCCTTAATCATGAATTAACTTGAGGTATCTTCCTCAGCTTAAGTGCTCTCATCTATTATCCTTCTATTAGGATGGTGTAATGAGCTCACTAATCCTTGATTATGGCTTAAACTCATTACTTAACACTAAACAAAAACCCAAAAACATATAAATAATCACAAATAGGTTAATGATCTTAATCCTACATCATCATGGTAATTAAGTTGAGATGCTTATCTCATACTTAAGTATTCTCATTATCCCTAATCGGGGAGGATATAATGAGTTTACAACCATTGATTTAGGCTTAAGCTCATTAACTTATGCAAAACTCCAAAAACAATAAAAGATTGAAAACACAAAAAACAAACAATAATCGTCTCCTTCGGGATTCTTTTCTCATCATCTTCATTCATAAACGAGAACTTGCTTCTTCCGTCTAATGCAAGATAGTTAGCACTCGAGCTAGACGAGTCATACACTTGAGCATTAACAAGTAAGCAGTTCACAATCAATTTATCTTTCAGTCTCTTTGAGTCAAACTACGGTGTTCTGACTTCCTCATTGCACGCGAGGATACATAGGCATACCTTAACTGTTATCGAACAAAAGTCTTTGTGTCTTCCCCCTCTTTCAGCATTCTTTTCCTAAGCCTCATTCCTGAGCATTTCACCCCTTTTACACTGACACTTGTATATTCTTTTTCCAGCTTTTGCACACAGATAACACATACACCTACCCCTTTTAAACACAAATTTTCAAGCGTGGATCCCGTCGAGTACGACGGACAATTTGGGTGCTAATACCTTCCCAGGTTGTAACTAACCCCCTTTCTCAGTTTCTATGGTTCGCAACCGTCTTATCCATCTTTTTCTAGGTTTATGCAGCATTACCTTTCCTTTGGGATAAAAATGCCTAGCTGGCGACTCTTTTCACCTTCATTTCATATTCTCCTTTCGCCGACCGTTCGCGTCTGTACCCTATCTGACCAGGTGTCTCTCCGGGGAGCTACATCGGGCAAGAATAATATACATGTCATGCATGTGACAATGCAAGGGATCCGAACTCTTGTTTTTGGTAGTTGCCAATCATGGTTGGACTTTGGATTACCTGATATTTGCCAAAAAAAATTGGACTTTTGAAGGTGCCACTCCACGGGTGGAATTTAGATTGTGCCAAACACGGTTGGACTTTAAGGTTTGTCAAACAAAGATGGACTTTAAGGTTGCCACTCCATGGGTGGAATTTAAGGTTGAACTTCCAGACGAGAACCAAATTCAGAACATAGGTTACTAGACGAGAACTGGTTTGCTAGACGAGAACTAGACTTTAAATTGTAAGTTACCAGACGAGAATTGGTTTGCCAGGAGAGGACTGGACCTTTTCATGGTTTGCCAGACGAGAACTGGACCTTAAATGGTTTTCCAGACGAGAAATGGACTTTAAAGTGGATTTCCAGACAAGAACTGGACTTTTTCAACCATTTTCCAGACAAGAACTTGACTTTAAGAGGGTTTTCCAGACGAGGACTGGACCTTGGTGTCAAATCTTCGGCTACAAGGCTTCAAGTTATGAGGTTATGCACAATGAATGATATGATATGCTTGACTATATGCTCTAGCGAAGCGACATGACTTATGCATATGAATGATTTATGCAGTGCTATGAAGGTTTCCAAAACTGCCCTGGAGAAGGGTGATGGATGGAAGGTCTTTTGTAGAAAGGTTTTTAGGAAAGGTTATTTGGTGGGGTGATAACATAATTTCTCGACACTCGTCTTGACATCAAAGGTGATTGACGAAGTTTGCTTGAGCTAGTTGAAAGTATGGAGACAACTTCCCCCTCTTTAGCGCATCTTGCCCCAGTCCGTTGGGTCTTTGAAGGAATTTTCTTACAAGGTCTTTGGAAACAATCGGACCATGAGATATACTTGAGATGGTTTGCCCCATTACCGTGCCATGAAAGGAGTTTGGAAGCAATCAAACCATGATATAAATCGAGATGGCTTGCCCCATTACCGTGCCATGAAAGGAGTTTGGAAGCAATCGAACCATGATATAAATCAGATGGCTTGCCCCATTACCGCGTCATGAAAGGAGTTTGGAAACAATCGAACCATGATATAAATCGAGATGGCTTGCCCCATTATCGTGTCACGAAAGGAATTTTGGAAGAAATCAAATCATGATATAAATCGAGATGGCTTGCCCCATTCCTTTCTCATGATGTGATTCCTCCTTAACTAACTGACTCTTGGAGTAATTGGCTTTGATGCGCTATTCGAGGTAGCTTTCCCCTGAGTGAGCATTGAAGCGATTTAACTTGTGCTGACTGATTAAGTGCTGGAGAGACCTTTCTTTGATCAAAAGAACCTCTGGATGACTTACCCTGATTGGTAAAGTCCTGATATGATTCTTCACTGGTTAATCGAATCTTGACTGATCTTTCTCAACCAACTGATGCTTGGGAATCGACTGATTTCTTGGTCAACATAATCATTGGATGACATGTCTTTGATCCGTGAGGGTCATGAGGTGTTCTTGATTCATTTAGTATAACTGAGTGCTCAAGTACCTCTCTGATTGCACCTTGGAATTTCCATGATGTTAAGTGCTGACTTGCAGTTAAAATTGTTCAATTAGAAATGGTAATTTCAATGCGACATTCATGTAAGTTTTAAAAAATCATTTATTTGAACGATGTAATGATGTGTGACGAATGTACCAATTGTCCAAACAGGGTGTTGATTTAACTGGTGTGTGAAAAATATAGCGGGAAAAAGATTAACAAATCTTTTAGGAGTCAGTTTACACAACCTTGCTGAGATACGCTTTCAGAATAAACCCTGTCTCAATTAGGTCTTTCAAGGGTTATAACATTGTCTGGTTCACGATTATTGAAACAAAAGGTATAGGCTCAAAGTATTTTTGTACCCCCCTCTTCGTGATGTTCTCCAGTTCTACGTTCAGCTAATTGACACACACATTTGTCTCTTAAGAGAGCTTAAAGGTGTAATGGTTGCAGATGATGATTCAAGACTTTCTTGAAATGGCAGTCACCTTATTCGATTTTGTTTGGATGTTAGTAACCCTTTTGGTTCTGGATATAGTGGCCACTAAATCTAATTTTTTTTTCTCAAGGATTTGAGGACCTCTTTCTATTGTTTTTCTTTTTGTGATCCCTAATTTTTGCATGGACAATTTTTTAAGCTTTTAGTCCATCGGGCTTCACCCTAATTTTTGCCTAAATTTCCTCTTTAGGTGCTAAACTTAGCGGGCTTTCTCTTTTTTAATCGTTTTTTTGAAGGATTTGTGACTGCCAAGTCATTGGTCATGGATGGATCCTCAGCTAGGATGTTTCATCTTGTAATTTGGATGCGTAGTCAGATTAACTTAACATTACCCTGCCCCGAGTTAAGCGTAAGGGTTTTGAATATTTGAAAGAAACTCCTACTTCTAGGCTCAAAGTGGTTGTCTAGGGATTAACTCCTTATCTCTCCAGTGTTTAGAGATTTGAAACAATGTATGTACATCATCAGCACGGTTATTTCCGAAAGCATGTTATCAACAATTATGGGTATTTCATTTTCGTCATCCTCCCTCAAATATTTGCTAAACAACAGTGATAGAAGGGAGTGAAATGAAGAAATATATTTTTTGTGATTTTCTTTTGCAATAAATAAATGAGTGAATACGAATGAATTTGTTCAAAACATGTATGCTCATCACATTAATATTACCATTAATAAATGACAATGTTAAAAAACAAGTAGTACTTAACAAGAAAAGAAACTACAAATGCAAAACAATGATAGAAATGCCCCGAGGATCGTCAGTGTTAAGGATGTCTTCCTGTCTGGAGCATTGATATTTAGAGATGCTCTCTTGAAGTCTTTGAACTTATGTGGGCGAAACGTTGATGTGCACCACTAAATTTCCGTCTGGAAAGGAGATGTACTTCTTATCCATCAATTGTTGCACCTTGGCTTGAAAAGCTTTGTAGTCTTCAGTGGAGTGCCCAATCGATCCACCATGATATCCACAATGCTCATGAGGATTGTACCCAGGTAGGTACATCTTTTGTAATAGCTTGAGAGGCTTAGGCTCTACTAGTGCATTCTGGACCAGATGCGGCAAGAGTTGACTTAATACCATAGGCATTGGATGAAGAGGAGCATTCCTTCTTTCTAAATTGTAGCGAGGCTTCTGCTGATTCTGACGCTGATTCTGAAATCCTCGACCATGAGCTCGTTGTTTTGCATGAGGAGCAATCCATGGTATCTGGTACAATGTTTTAGGCATTGGTCTCCCATAAGGATAATATGGCACTAACTTTGTCCACTGAGAAGATGCGGGACCATAAGATCTCGTTGAATAACATGTACCTTGAGAATAGTCAACATTTTCCAAAACTGCATTGATTTCATCCCCTTCTTCCTTTCGGGAACTGTTGAGAGATTCGGTCTCACTAGCTTGACTGCTCGAGGCGCCTTGGACTTGTTTAATTTTGAGATAGCCCTCGTGCGTTCTCCTACTATCACAAGGTTTGAGAAGCTTGGAAATGAACTTCCTACCATTCTTTCCAAATAAGGGCCATTCAGAGTGTCTATGAACATGTCAATCAACTCTCTGTCTAAGAGTGGTGGTCGTACTCTGTATGCTAATTCTCTCCATCGTTGTGCATACTCCTTGAAGGATTCAGTAATTTTCTGGGATAGGCTTTGCAACTGCCTGTGACTGAGAGCCTCGTCCAAATTGTACCTATACTGCTTTAGAAATTCACTAGCTATTTCATTCCATGACTGGATACAACTTCTTTCCAAATCTGTGTACCAACTGAAAGAAGTTACACTCAAAAACTGTCTTGAAAGAAGTGAATCATAAATTTATCATTGCGAGCATGAATGGTCATTTTTCAGAAGAACATCACCAAATGACGATTTGGGCAACTGAGACCTGTATACTTCTTGAATTTGGGTACCTTGAATTCTGGAGGAATTACCACGTCTGACACTAAGCACATATCAATAGCATTGAGATCATGTGTTTCGTGCATTTCCAATACTCTTGCTTTCTCCTCAAGGGCATGAAGTTTTTCCTTCATAGGTTCATCCATGGCATCATCTGAGATTGAGTAGGAATATTCATCTGTGGTGGATCATCATCAAGACTAGAACCATACAATGGGTTGGTTGACACAGTGAAACCTGAGGGTGAATCATCAGTATCCATCATGGTATGTTGAAGGTTGTTCTCTAACATCTCTACCACAACTTCCAATCTGGTTTGTCTGATCGATCTTTCAAGTTGCCCGTGCTTCAAATGCTTTATAGCTACCACAAGTTCAGTGTGAGCATCGGGAAATCAATTGGATCCATGGACAAAGGTGTAGTGAGTTTTTTGTTTTTGGAAAATGAAATCCAATGCATATGAAATGGTATGCAAATGAAAGGCAGGATCCAGGATCATAGGATCAATGTCTCGAATTAGTTCGTATTCTTTAATCGCATTAATTCATGAGTCCGAGGTGCAAATGGAGGATGCTTTGATTACTGTCCTTACAAGGATCTCATCGGGTAGGCTCTACATTTTTAGGACCCCAAAGTTAACAATTCATATGGTTGTTCATCACACACGCCATCAACATGAAGGTTGATTGACTACACCATATGAATCTCTTTTGGGTGAGATCTTGGTATCGAGCCACGCGAGAGGGAAGTCTCTCGGTGCCCCCATACTACGCGATCATCGACACTGGGTTTAAAACAAAGTCTCAGAGTTATGGACCTTCCTCAATTGTTTGATGCACATGTCAATTTTTTTATATATATTTTTGACAGTCAGTCAACTCCATTGAGAAAGTCTATTCTGAGTGAGGTCTTCGTATCGACAACCCACGAGAGCAAATTTCTCGGGAGCCCATACTACATGACCATCAATCCACGTTTTAACCAAAAGGTTCTAAAGTTCCTCAGAGTCGATGACCCTATTGAAAACAACTGAGCACACACGCCAAGAGCTTGACGGTCGTCAGTATTCTCATTAGAATCTACTCCAAGTGAGGTTTTCGTATCGACAACCCAGGAGAGAGGTTCCCTCGGGAGCACATACTACACAACCTTGCTAACTTATGTTTGTACTCGCAAGCCCGGTTATAGAGCCTTTCACTCAAGTTTCTTTTGCAATAAAAGTATCGATCCAAGAACAACAAGGTATAATAGGGAAACCAATAAAGAAAGCGGTAAAAATAAACAAGTACGACATAAGGAAAACATACAAATAAGCGTGAAGCAAACTAGATTAGGCCTGACTCGCATAGGGGTGAACCATTCCCCAGCAGAGTCGCCAGCTGTCGCACCTCGAAAAATAAGATCCTCGCAAATGCGGTCGCGGCTGGGCTGACATGAGAGTAGTCACCTAATTTTTTTATTCCCAAAGAGGGAAATGGTAAATATAGATAAAACCAAAAAGAAGGGATAAGACAAGGTCGTCGCAAACCATTGCCTAGGTTCGGAAGTCGGTTATCCAAGGGAAGGTATTAGCACCCCTACATCCATCGTACTCGATGGAAACCATCTAAGTTGTCACACGGAGGAGGGATGTATATACTTATGAATTAATTACTAAACTAAAGGGTTTATTTACCCTAGGGGCTCGACAAGGATTGAGATCCTCGTGCCTACGTATTCCCTTGTGCAATGGGAAAGTCAGAGCTTCGTAGTTCATCCTACAACGAGTGATTGGTTGCTTTTTTTATTACCTTTCTTACATGAAAGGATTTAGGAGTTGATTTGCACTAAAGACTATGGGTAGAGGTGATTATTCCGAACCAACAAGACGAGCGTACTGCGACAGAAATAATCGAAGCGAGTAACGAGAGCTCATTATCCTCCTTTCTACCACTTAAGGCTCGTGGCGTACAATTCTTCTCGTTTTATTAAAGTGTTTTATTTCCTAAGACCGCTTGATGTTGGATCAAGGGTTTGGGTCTAAAGAGACGTTTTAATTTTTTGAAGGTCAATTGTGAGGCACAATGCGCTCAACAATGGTGCATGCAAATGGAGGTTTATTTGTTGGTTTGTTAGCGAGGCACAATGCGCTCGACTCGCAAGGTTAGGATGACTTGATATGTGGATCAAGTGAGCTAAAGACTAGCTATGGAAAACAAACGCGATACGTTGATTCGTTTAAGTTGAAAAAATGGTTGAGAAAAAGTGTGAAGTGTAAAGTAGTGCAGATGGCGATCGCGAAACGATCGACTTACGTGTGTGTATGAAGTGAAGTATGTATGGATATTTACTTGGCGTTGGACCAAAGATTTCGTTTATCTTTGAAATAATTAGTCTTAGTGTGCGTTCGTTTTTTTACTTAGCAATTTATCGTCAAAATGCAAAAAGTAAATCACACAAGTAAGCATATCATCATATCACAAGCAAGAAGGATCAAGCATACACAAACATTCATCACACACATAGAAATCGAACAAAGAGGAAAAGGTTAATTAATCAAATTAAATAGAAATATTTAATTAGATTAATCAACAAGTTAATTAATATAATAAAATAAAACTATTTAAGATAATTAATCAACAAAAATATTTTTGGATTTTTTAATATTCAAATAGAAATTAAATCGAAAGATAAGAAAGGAATTAAAATTTGAACATAATAATTAAGAGAATGTTTTTTATTGTTTTTAAAAGTTTAAAGAGACATTAATTAATTAATTAAATAAAATCATTTAATAAAATTAATTAATAAATTAATTAATTATATTAAATGAAAGTTATTTAATTAATTAATTGAAAATATTTTTTTTGGTTTTTTTTGTTGTGAATTTTTATAAAACAAAAAACAAAGGGGTGTGGTTATCAGAAATGCACAAGCCCAAAGAGAAGCAAGTCCACACGGAATAAGGACTAAGGTGGAACCCTGGCAACAAAGTTGACCCTAGGAGAGATTTGAACTGTCAGATCTAAAAAGAAAATCAAACAAAACTTCCATCAAAGGGTCACAAATCAAGCTTATTAAAGAGGCAATGAAATAAAAACAAACAGACCTAACTAGAATGCATCATCGGTCATCCGCCCTAAATACCATGGGGAAACACCAAAAATTGACAGCTCGTCAACCTAGAATCTAGGAAATGCAACAAGTTTCTTGAGATATGAATGGTTGGCAGACATTGCTTTATACCACCAGATAATATGATAAAGCCTCGTAACCTTTTTGTTACACATTAAAAATATTCGTAACTGATTCAAATCACAACCATTTTTAGAAACACAAAAATGAGCAACAAAAAAATATCAGAACATGGATAACCCAAAAGGGTTTCCCCTCCGTACTCGATCATCTCTCTTCTTCAGAGGAAGAAGAACGATGAATCTTCATCGTACATCAAGGGACATCGCGACTCAGATTAGCAAAGAAGATCACCATTTCCCAAATCAAAAACAAAAACCTAAATCTACCGCACACTGATGAAATCAAATCAACAGAGAAACCATTCAAGCTCAGTTATGTATGGAATGCAAGAATGATAAGTTACGGATAAGTATCCATACCTGAATCAGAAATAATCCGATTTCGAGCTTCAACGCGAAAAGGTATTTTTCGTTCCTCTGTTCTTTCCTTTGTGACTTTTGTTTCCTCTTTTCTCCAGCTTTCTTTGCTTTCGCTGGTAACTGGTTCGAATAGATGAGGCTGGGCTCTTCAATCTCTGATTTTCAGTGTGAAAATCAGAGTTGAATTAAGTGTAATGAGAGCTTTAGTATTTAGGTTTTCTTGGGATTATTTTGTTGCTTTCCGCTGTTTTTTTTAGGGTTTTCAGATGTAGGTCGTTGTTTTTTTTTCTGTGCCAATGATTGGCTTTTTTATAGAGAAATATTGAGGATCTGATACGTGTGAGAAAAATGGAATATGTGTGAGGTTGTCATTTGGTACGTGAGATTATCATTTGGATATTGCAATCTGTTGGGATGATTTGTGGTGAGGCTTGTGGGGACCCTGTGTGAATTTTGTGAAATTCTTCCTTTTTGTCTGTAGTGAAATAGAAAACTGTTGTGGTCCCACGAAAATCTGATATTTGCCTTTTTACTATTAAGTACTCGTCACTGCTAAGAATTTTGCTCATACTTCTTGTACTAACATTTGTATCAACTTCTTCTTTTCATGTACACACAGCTCATTGAGATGCCTTGGTGAAATATGATGCAAGTATATCAAGATTTTTGCCTAGGGATGAAAATCTCAAGGATTGTTTGGCATGAAGAAGATAAATTTGCTGTTGATGTAGGGACCATGATATTTGGAGTTTTGGTTGCTTATGAACTTGTCATTATACTGCTGATAAACCTGCTTTCGTTGCTCAATTTTTTTTGAATGTGGAATTGTTTTCTTGTACTATTCTTGATTTTGAGATTAACATGTTATCATGGCCCTGTCATAACCTTCTTCTCTCTTTTTCTGTGAGCAGAGATCTTTTTGCCAAATGACTTTCCAACATGGTCTAGTCTAGCAATAAAAATCGATGAAGCTAAAACAGAACGGCCTGCTCTATGATCAATGTCTACTTCCTTGCAAATCTCAAGAGGAACATTAATGAGTGTGATTGGTGTGAGGAATACAAACCAAACAGCTTATGAAAATGGTTCAACATTAGTTTAAGTGCAAATAGTTTTCATGACTTGATTATTAGGATTCCCATTTTTTCAGATTTTTGTTGTCATGAACATGTAGCTTTGAATTCATCAAGCTGTAACACTTGTAGCATTGTCTCCATCTTGTTTTTCTTGTTGTGACTTTGTTATTCAAGCATGTTATGCAAATGGATTTGTGACATTGAATCTCATGTTTCTATGGATAACTTTACTAACATTTGCCTTGTATTTCTTTCCTTGGGCATTTTCTAGATTTTGGTACAAACATGGAGTATGATAGCTTTGGTCATGAAGAACTTGATGATGACATGAGCATAAAGAATATGCAAATTGCTTTGAAAGTGCATGGTATGGCACGGAGACGAAATGACAGCTTGGTTTGAAGGCATAGCATTTCAATTTGTTGCTGCAAAGATGATGAACAATTAAGAATGGAAGGAACTTAAACGAAGCCGTGGTGTGCAAGAGATCAAGAAGAATGACTTGGGATGAAACTCGGGTGACTTGGGCTTGCTAAAGGATCTCAGTTCTGAGTTTTTTTTGTAACATTTGTAGATCCTTTAGAGATTAATTCTTGTAAGCTTGTAAGAGAATCACTATAGTCAAGTCTTGAAAGTGCTTGAATGTCTCTTAAATTGTGTTCTGAGTTTCTAAGTCAAAAGGTTCTTAGTGTAACTTCTGCAAGTTTTGTGACACGTAATTTGCCTTGTTTGGACTGAATTTTATTTTGCACGAATAAAATGGCTAGATGATGTATAAAATGGATTTGGTTTATGCATGTAGTTTTGAAGTTGATTTCCAATTGATTTCATGTTGTGTCCAAATGTTTAGTGTAAAACACAACCCTTGCTTGTACTTGTTTGGCTTAATTTACTTGGAGAATTTGTACTGATTTTGGTGTAAGATGATACAATTGCTTTTGTTTTTTTTCTTGGAAATATTGGATATTAATTTGAAACCTCATTTGAATTTGTAACTTCTATTATGATTTGTGCATGAGCATGAATGAATATCACAAAACAAAACCTTTGGCATGTATTTTGAATATTTTGGTTCCATGGTCTTGTACCAACTCATAACAATATCTTGAAGAAACAATCCATTTGCACTAACATTTTGAGGAAAAAAAGGTAGTAAAGTCTAAAAGCAAATTGACTTCAATTTTGAAAATAAATCTTGAAATGTCTTAAAAAAGATCCAACACTACTTTTAAAACCTCCCTAGAATGGCCCAAGAGCAGATTTGAAGAAAGCTAACAACTTTGTCGATATCCCGTACCGAACACCAAAGTAAATCATGCATAAGAAATTCACTAAAAGTTAATGGTATGCATTGACAGTCCATAGGAATGAGAACCATCATTTTATCTCTTCTTGAATTTTTTGTACCTACAAGATTTGTTAGTTCACAATGGACATAAACAAAACTTAATTCTTAGGAAATTATGGCCAAAAGCCAAATGATCCCTTAGAGATAATGTTAAAGAGGGTAAGACTAATTTAGGGTATGACAGACACAATGCATTGTGGTGAGATTATTTTAATAATATTAATAGTAAGAATACTTATATGATATTATTCAAATTATTATTTATTAATTAAAATAAGGAGAATTAGAGGTATGAAGGGTATAATGGTCTTTTGTGGAGAATTAGAAAGGGTAGAATGGGGAAGGTATATTTGGGGTCCTATGGGTAAGACGATATATGGTTGATGTGTGTTATGTGTTGTAAATGAAGTATGTGTATTAGTTATACGTTCTATACTTAAATTTGTGATTAAAAATAGTGAAAGGCTGGTTTTTGAGTGAAAAATCGTAGTAGGAGTTTTGCTGTCATCGTAGGGTTTTTCTGTCAAATCTTCCTTGTCCGCTTAGCGAGAAGTTAAAAATCTGAACTTTTCCCAACCTGAGAGAAGGCCACTTAGCAAACAAGGATGTTCGCTTAGCAAGACCTGGAAGTGAAAATTTAATGATTTAATTGCATAAAATTATCTAATGATGTGTAGACATGATGTATTGATGCCGTGATGTATTATACTTGTTGCCATGATTTATGTTGATGTTTTAGTGATCATTTTATGATTAAAAAATGAAATTAAGATGTAAGTTAATTATATGTTGAACTTAATATGATAATTATGTGTTAATTGCTTATGACAGTATGAGTTATGTGAATGATGATACTAAAATAATGCTATGACGGAATAAAGAGATGATGTGAATATTTTGATGTTTATACTTACTATGTGATAAACATGACAATCAAATGAACTATGATGATTTGGTGTGAAATGGAGTTGTGATGCTATAATACGATGTTTATGAATGCTATGTAATGATGAGTATATGTTGATAGATTACATGACTGATGTATATATGTCGTATGAAGAGTATGAGGAATATTTACATGAATGCTGATGCAAGTGTTGATTATGTTGATTATGTTAATGTTGTTTCTTCCTTGCTTTCATGGCATACTTATGATGATTGAGGCTTCAATCCCATTGTGTGGACTGAGGTATTGTTGTTTATGTTGTGCTCCCTTGTGGAGGGTAGATGGCCCAATGTCCATCACACGTTGAAATCGGTACCACATGCATTTATGAAGTTGTTTCTCGTTCTTCGTGGCATAGCATGATGCATATGTGTTGAGTAGATGTTTGATGATTTTTAGGATGTGATGAGTAAGAATTATGATGTATTGCTATATGATGGATGTTGTATGATTATCTTTACTTTATGTCATTTATATTGATTCATGATTACTCACCATGTTTTCGAACCGTTTGTATCCAGGTATTGGTTTGAAACAAGTGAGGGATAAGATATTGCTTGTTTAAGATGTTTTGGCTGTGGAGTGTTGGCTCAGCGTGTATTGGATTGTAGGAGTGCAAATGTTGTTAGGACGGTGTTTTTCTTGATTCTAGAGGGAATGCGGAGATAAGGTGTGAGTCAACTAAGGAATTTCACATGAGGTGACTTAGTGCATAAGTTTGCTTTTCGGGGCATAAAGAGCAATGTGACGGCTAGTGATGTGCCAGTGGTGTGTAATTCTTGATGTGTTCTTGAAGATATTTGTGAATTATCTCCAGAGCGTGAATCTAAGTTCGAAGAAGGTGGAAAGTTGTTTGTTCCATTAAGAAAGTGGTTGAGTTTATGAAAGATAGTGATAACGTGTTTACGACATGAGTTTCTTTGAAGGAATAAGGAAATACAATGGTTGGTGATTTATGTAAAGTGTGTTAATTTTGGATGTGTTCACATGTGATATCAAGGGTTTTTTCCTGAAATCACAGAGGGAACTTAGCGCGTTAGAGGGCGCTTAGCGTGGTCTGGAGGAAAAGTTACCCTTTGAGGTAGAAGCGAGCGCGCTTTGCGCGGGTAGGAGCTCGCTTAGTGCAGGTTACAGGACTGAAAAACATGTTTTAATGATATGGTGGTGTTGTAACTTGTGCTATGTGTTAACGTGTGATATGTTGGTTATTTAGTGATGTAAGTGATATATTACGTTATGGTTGAGTTATATGAGTGTTTTGATAAACATGATGTTGATTATGAAATCCTATTGTGGTGATTTATTAATGATATTGTAGTGGTGTAAATGAAGTGAATATAAATGATAATGGGATAGTCTATTTGGTGATAAAATGAGGAATTAAGGATATTTCAAAGACGGTTATCAGGATGAGGTACGGTCACCAAGACAACACTATTATGTCATTTGGTGTATCCAATGTACCTGGCATGTTCGTGGAGTATATGAATAAGATTTTTCATGGGTATTAGAGGATAATTTTGTGGTTGTGTTCGTTGATGATATATATATATATATATATATATATATATATATATATATATATATATATATATATATATATATATATATATATATATATAAGTCTGAAGGAGAGCACACAACACCTTTGCAAATTGTGTTGCAAGTATTAAGAGAAAGGAAGTTGCTTGCCAAATTGTCGAACTGTGATTTCTGGTTGTAGGCAGTTAATTTTCTTGGTCCGGTGATTTCTAGTTGTGCAATAATTGTTGATCATTCTAAGATTGATGTTGTGATGCAGTAATAAACTCTAAAGTGTGTCATTGAACTAAGAAGCTTTATGGTATTAGTAAGTTGTTATCGTAGGTTTATTGAAGGTTTTTATAATTCAATATTACCATTGACCCAGTTGACTCAGGAGGGTCAGGCGTATGAGTGGGATGTTGTATGTGAGGAATGTTTTGTGGAACTAAAGAGGAGTTAACGACCACTTCAATATTGATTTTTCCTAATCCGAGTGAGTCTTTTGTGGTTGGTTGTGATGCTTCGAATATGGGTCTTGGTGGAGTGTTGACACAAAATAGTCAAGTGGTTTCTAATGCTTCCAGAGAATTAAGAGTTCATGAAGGGATTATCCTACACATGAGAATTGGCAGCCGTGGTGTTTGTGTTGAAGATTTGGCGACATTATATTTTTGGATCTAGAATTGAGGTGTTCAGCGATTACAAGAGTTTGAAACACTTGTTGATTAGAAAGAGTTGAATATGAGACGAAGGAGGCATATGGAATTGTTGAAGAAGTTCGATTTGACTTGAGTTACCATTCGGGTAAAGCAAATGTGGTTGAAGATGCTTTGATGCGGAAGACATTGCATATGTTGATGCTTATTGTGAGAGAACTTGAAATGATTGAGAAGTTCAAAGATATGGGCTTAGGGTGTGAGACAACCTTTTATAGTACGTAGATGGGATTGTTGAAATTGACTAATGATACTATGGAATAAATTTGAGAAGGACAATAATCTGATTTGAAGTTAGTGGATCAGCTGACCATCATTAACCAGGGTAACAAACGTGGATTCCGAATTGATGAGAATGATGTGATGAGGTTCCATGATAGAGTGTGTATTTGAGATGTATCGGAAATTGAGAAGAGTAATTTAGAGGGAGGACGTTGAGGTAGATTGAGCATTCATCTCGATGCTACTAAGATGTATCAGGATTTGTAGAAGTTACTTGGTGTTCGGTTATGAAGAAGCATATTGTTGAGTTTGTGTATGCGTGTTTGGTTTTCCAAAGGTCGAAGATGGAACATCAGAGGCCTTTGGGTCTGATGCAACCGTTGAATATTCTATAATAGAAATGGGATAGTATTTCGATGGATTTGGGTCAGGTTTGTCGAAGACGATAAAGGGAAATGATTCGATTCGGGTGATCATAGATGGATTAACTAATTCGGATAATTTCTTACCGGTGAGGATTAATTATTCTATGAGGAAATTAGTTGGTATGTACATTGAGGAAACCATTAGGTTACTTGGGATAGAGATCTAAGATTTTCGTCAAGGTTCTGGGAAGCTTGGATGGGTGCGTTACGCACTGAGTTGAGGAGGAGTTTTTCTTAGCATCTGCAGACGGATGGTCATACAGGGAGAAGTATTAAGTACTAGGATGATTTATTGATGGCTGGTGTGTTGGACTTGGGGACATGAAGATCCGATGAGTGATTTGTATTTAAATCTGTTTTCTTTGGGCAATTTTTGAGGGAGAAAATTATTTAAGTGGGGGAGAGTTGTAACACCCCAAATTTGATTATGATTTATTGTTGCTTATTTGAGAATATAAGGTGATTTTGACGATATATGTTTATGTGGCCCGATGCATTGTGGTGAGATTATTTTAATAATATTAATAGTAAAAATAATTATATGATATTATTCAAATTATTATTTATTAATTAAAATAAGGAGAATTAGAGATATGAAAGGTATAATGGTCTTTTGTGGAGAATTAGTAAGGGTAGAATGGGGAAGGCATATTTGGGGTCCTAGGGGTAAGACTGGAAAAGGAAGTTGAGGGTTTTGGGATACAATCAGTTTTCATGATCGTGTTTGAAGGAGAAGAGAGAAACTTTGAGGAACAATGAGAAGATTCTAGGGCTTGAAGAATCTCCAGTATTTTTTTAAGAGAAACCATAAGAAGCGACATTTTAAGGTATATGGAGTATCTCTTTTCAATGTTCTTAATGTAGAGTTTAGGTAATGGGGATAATTGGTGTTTTAGGGAAAAACCTAAGATTTAATGAGTAGAATTTAGGGATGATTGATGAATTGATGTGTGTTGTGTTATAAATGATATATATGTATTAGTTATAGGTTCTATACTAAAATTTGTGATTAAAAATGGTGAAAGACTGGTTTTTGAGTAAAAATTCGTAGCAGGAGTTTTGCTGTCATCGCAGGGTTTTTCTGTCAAATTTGCCTTGCCCGCTTAGCGAGCAGTTAAAAATTTAAACTTTTCCCAACCCGAGAGGAGACCACTAGCTAACAAGGGGGGTCACTTAGAGAGACCTGGAAGTTAAAATTTAATGATTTAATTACAGAAAATTATCTAATGATGTTTTAGTGATCATTTTATGATAACAAAATGAAGTTAAGATGTAAGTTAATTATATGTTGAACTTAATATGATGATTATGTGTTAATTGCTTATGACGGTATGAGTTATGTGAATGATGATACTATAATGATGCTATGATGGAATAAAGATGATGTGAATATTTTGATGTTTATACTCACTATGTGATGAACATAACGATCAAATGAATTATGTTGATTTGATGTGAAATGGAGTTGTGATGCTATAATATGATGTTTATGATTACTATATGATGATGAGTATATGTTTATAGATTACATGATTGATGTATAGATGTTGTATGAAGAGTATGATGAATATTTACATGAATGTTGATGCAAGTGTTGATTATGTCGATTATGTTAATGTTGTTGCATCGTTGCATTCATGGCATACTTATGATAATGGAGGCTTCAATCCCATTGGGTGTATTGGGGTATTTTTGTTTATGTTGTGCTCCCTTATGGAGGGTAGATAGCCCAATGTCCATCACATGTTGAAATTGGTACCACATGCATTTATGAAGTTGCATCTCATTCTTGGTGGCATAGCATGATGCATATGTGTTGAGTAGATGCTTGATGAGTTTTAGGATGTGATGGGTGATAATTATTATGTATTGCTATATGATGCATGTTGCGTGATTATCTTTAACTTATGTCATTTATATTTATTCATGATTACTTACCTTGCCTGCCTTTGGTGATGGTCTATTATGCCATCCTACATATACTCGAGAATAAGCTTGGTGCATGGATGTAGCTTGAAGTATTGATTTCCATAGTTTATTTAGTTAGGTATGGTGACATTGCTCTGGTAGATGTAACATCGGGTGGGACACACGCTTAAGTGAATATTATATTGTCTGTTAGGATGATTTTGATGAGCTACTAGATGTTGATTTTTAGTTAATGATGATTGTTGACAATGACCTAAGGTCTTCATGTTTTGATCAAATAAATGAAGTTATTCTGAAGTTTTGATTCCACTGCAAAGTTTAATTTGATTATTGATTTATAAAAGAAGTGATATTCTAAATGTTTTGAAAATCCGTGTTACGGAGCAAGATTGTTGTTGAGACATTTTATGAAGAAAATGTGACCCCTTTTTGAGATGTACTATGAATTACTTAAGTAATTATTGTGTTTTATTATATGGGGTTAGAAGGGTGTTACAAAGATATCATGAAATGATATGGATATGAAATGATATGCAAACTGAAGATCTCTGTGGGAAAAATAGCATTACAAGTGGGATTAATAGCTTGGGGAAACAAGAGGAAAATCCCATCGAGGAAAAGCAAAAGATAACAAGAGAGTTTACCAGGAAAATAAATAACTAGATAGCTGACTCAACTTGGGGAATGGTCGTGTATCAAAACACAATCAGGAAAAGGCTCAACAGAGAAGGATAAAACTTCGCTGGAGAAAACATCAACCAATCAAAGTATTCAGATCCATGAAAATGGAAAGAAACTAAGCTGGGAACAAATTATCTACTACCAATCATTGGGCATAGATAAAGATGAAAAGGAGATCAAAACTACCTGCTACTTGTCACTGGGTAGAGGAAAGGTCAAAGATATTTGAAACAAAATTACCGGCTACTAGTCACTGGATAGACGAAACAAAATATATGAGGAACAACATTACCGACTACCAACAAGGATATGCGAACTAAGATATATGAGGAACAAAATTACCAACTACCAACAAGGATATGCGAACTAAGATATATGAGGAACAACATTACCGACTACCAACAAGGGTAGGCGAACCAAGATATATGAGGAACAACATTACTGACTACCAACAAGGATAGGTGAACCAAGATATATGAGGAACAAAATTACCGACTCTCAATAAGGATAGGCGAACCAAGATATATGATATTATCTGCTACCTGTCATTAGGTAGAAAAATATGTAGATAATAGTCTCAACTACCAATCACCGGGTAGGAGAAAAGAAAACAATTTTAAAAGAAGGAATACCGACTATCACTGAGTGATAGAAACAAAGGTAATCAACTAAAAAGGGAGAAATATTATCTACTACCTATAACTAGGTAGAAAATATGTAGATGATATACTCGAAAGGAAAGATTACCCACTACCACACAAGTGATAGCTTAATTCCAAAGTAATCTGTCAAATAAGAGGAGAGATATTACCTACTACTACCAGAGTGGCATTTAAACCAAGGTAATACATTCATAAGAGCACCAAACTTCAATCCAAGAACAAATTGGAGAGAAACGGTCAAACAAGACTCATCCCAAGGAGGAAATATCTCAACTGGGGAAAGATCCATCTAGATAATAAACTGTGGAGGAAACTAAATTAAAATCATCCACGAGGAATAAACTCAATGGGGAATTTGAAAGGATAAAAATTTTCTACTTAATGGTCGACACTCTAAACTTGAGAGAAGACAACACACACTCTGTGGGAAAAATCAACACCAAAGAGTGGGGAACATGTATCAAAGAATGCATGAATGAAAACATATGATGTTATGTATACAACAAATTCATGAATATGTGTATGGATATGCTAACAAACCAAACATAAAGATAAGCAACGAGTGACATAAACACCACAATAACCGGGTACTTGGCTCATCCTGAAGCAACAATGCTGGGAAATCTGCTGGAGATTAAACTTAAAATCCTGCAGAAGATAAACAAAAGCCATAAAAGGAATAAATCTTACTACAATGCTCAACTCAAACTGAGGAGATACTGATGGGGATCCAACCCACAAATCAGTCTTCAATAATCCATAAAATGATAATCAAGAATTCCATTTTGAGGGGATAACATGTTGGGGAAATACCAACAACACAAAATCTTCCACTCTTTGGAAAAATAGGGAATGTCCCTTTAAACTCTGATAGGGACAAAATATCCATTATAACCCTGTAAGGGAAAAGACGAGGATCCATCGGTGATGCAAATAAAGCAAAACCTAATGGGGTAACAAACCTCAATATCAAGTCTACTTTAGGGAAAAGGTATGAGACTTGCTGAGTATTGGACATGAACCTGCTGGAAATCATCACACGCAGATCTATTGGGGATATGAGAGAAAGGTCTTTGGGAAATATCCTTCAATACAATTTCGGACTTGCAGATCCTCGTAGGGATACTAGAAGTTAACATCAGAACCAAAAGTCAATTTGTAAGGGATTTTAAATAAATACCCAACACTAGGTAAACTAAAACCTATCAACTGACTGCTATATCAACACTTCAGCTAGGGGACATAACATCTCAAGCTGAGGAACAAAAAATAGAACTCGGTTGTGGATTCCTGTAAATGAATCATTGCTTCTTAAATTAATAACAATTCTGCTGAGGAAAAGATCAAAGCTTAGTAAGGGATATACGTGCGACAACCATTCTTCAATCTTACTCACAGCTTGAGAAGTAAAATCACTTATTACTTCAACACACCATGATTATCAAGAAACTCTATTTGGGGAAACAACCTGATCAAACACTGCTTTGGGAGAAGTAAGTTACTCACATCAAGACTTTTCCATCCTTGGAATAACTGTTGATATTCTTTTCTTACTCATAAATCAAGAGGAAAATGTTTTTATAATCTTTAAAAAAATTCAATTAATTATTTAAAATTGGTTTAAAAAATTATCATAAAAAATAAATGAAATTTTGTAAACAGAAACAACATAAAGATTTGCAAACAATTGGATAAAAGTCAAAATTTCATTGATAGAATTGTAGTCTGCAAATGGAATGACTCCATGGATCATTACAAGTTGAAAAATGGTAAATACATGGAAAAGGGCTACATTGAAACACAATGATCACTATTCTCCCTACCAACTTTGAACTCCACTATAATTGGAACTTCTATCAAGGATGAGTGAAATAGAGTTTTTGATGGGCAAGCTTACTTGGGAATAAAATCTAGAATCCTCAGTTGTTTCAAGTAATCCAATCTGATTTGATGTAGTTACGTGCCAAGATCCCTAACTTTTACCTAGATCGCCATTTCGGGTTTTCAATCTACCGGGATAATTATTTCTGTTTATGTCTCTAATGTTTTCCTGGACCGCCCTTTCGGGTTTTTAATCCACCGAGACACTCATTTTTTCTTAAGTCACCTTTCGGGTTTTCAACTTAGTGAGCTGTTCTTTTAATTTTTTTAGGCGAAGTATTTATTGACTTCATCAACATTCATAGGACGAGTGATCTCCTCACCATCCATAGTTGCAAGAATCAATGAACTGCCAGAGAAGGCTTTTTTAACAACATATAAGCCATCATAATTAGGATTCCACTTTCCCCTAGAATCAGTAATGAAAGACTGGATCTTTTTTAGCTTGAGGTCACCTTCTCTAAATACATGAGGTATAACCTTTTTGTTAAAGGCTTTCTTCATTCTTTGTTGGTACAATCGACCATGGCATAAAGCCGTCATTCTCTTTTCCTCAATCAAATTCAACTGATCAAATCTACTTTGACACCATTCAACCTCAATCAACTTGGCTTCCATCAGAACTCTCATTAATGGCATCTCAACCTCGACGGGGAGCACTACTTCCATACCATATACAAGCGAGAAAGGGTTTTCCCCTGTTGAAATGCGAATGTACGGTACCCATTCAAAGCAAAAGGGAGCATATCATAATAATCTTTATATGTCACAACCATCTTCTTAATGATCTTCTTAATGTTCTTATTCGCAGCTTCAATGACCCTATTCATCTTCGGTCTATAAGGAGAAGAATTATGGTGTTGAATCTTGAACTCTTCACAAAGCTCTTTCATCATCTTATTATTCAAGTTTGAACCATTATCAATAATGATTCTATTCGGAACACCATTTTGGCAGATAATAGAATTCTTGATAAACCGAACCACTACTTGCTTGGTCACGTTAGCATACGATGTCGCTTCTATCCACTTAATGAAGTAGTCCATAGCCACAAGAATAAAATGATGTACGTTCAAAGCATTGGGTCCAATCATTCCAATCATATCAATTCCCCACATAAAGAAAGGACATGGGGAAGAAATAACATTGAGATGAGTTGGTGGCACATGAATGTTATCAGTGTAAACTTGGCACTTATGGCACTTCTTCACATAGTTGCAACAGTCAGATTCCATTGTCAGCCAATAATAACCTACTTTCAACATCTTTTTAGCCATTACATTCCCATTAGAATGAGTACCAAAAGATCCCCATGAATTTCTTTCATTAACATGTCTTCTTCGTGTCTATCCACACATCTGATCAAGACCATGTCAAAATTTCTCTTATAAAGCACATTCCCATTCAAAACGAAATTTCCTGCCAATCTCCTCAAAGTCCTTCTATCTTTACTCGATGCCCCAAGCAGGTATTCTTGACTCTGGAGAAAACCCTTAATATCATAATACCATGGCTTGTTATCTTTGACTTCTTCAATTGCAAACACATGAGATGGTCTCTCAAGACACATCATACTCATCATAGGAAATTCATTACATTGATTCACCTTTACCATAGAAGCTATGGCTACTAAACCATCCGCCATCTAATTCTCATTGTGAGGTACATAATGAAACTCGACTTTAGTGAAGAAAGTCAATATCCTTCTAGCATAGTCTCTGTACGAAATTAAGTGAGGTTGATGAGTCACCCACTTACCCTTTATTTGATTAATTATCAAGGCTAAATCTCCATACACTATCCTTTAGAGTTGTGATTTCTTCACGAATCTCGTGAATCTCTTGTTGTAGAGCTTCTGATATCTTCCTTTGATTAGCCTGAGTGCTGTAACAGTGAGTCAGCTTGCCAAGGGAACTGGATGAAGACCAAGAAACAACATAAGAACCATGTAGAACTCTTAGGAATCAAGACAAATGCAAGCATGATGCATGATATGTAAATGCAAATACAAATATTTAAAAGGATTATAATATAAATTTCATTATTTAATAAAAGAAACACATTTTGAAGTACTGGAAAACTCATTCTCATTAATATTTAAAGAGATTATTACAAATTTAAAGTACAAGTTTCAACAATCCAAATACATGAGAGAAAAGAAAACTAATTCTATGGGATCATATATGAAGAAACCCCAAAATTAGGCTGGTTCTTCATGCGAATCCTTTTGATCTCTTTCTTGTAACGAATCTCCAGATCTTCCTTATCTTTCACAAGGTGATCCATAATAGCCTTCCATGAACCAGAAGCGGGAGGAATAACAAATTAAGTACTAGAGGAAATTAAATCCTCTTTCACTCTCGGCTTCTTTGTGACACGTCACTCAAGTAGCTCAATAAGATCATTTTTCTCTTTCAATTACCCTTGCATAGTTGACTTCTCAAGTAACCAAGCTTCTATCTCTCGCTTCATCTGGTCTAACTCCTTTTGAAGCGCAATCTTCTCATCAATAGGATGAAGAGAAGATGATAAAGGCCAAATAGGAAACAAAGGTTCCTAAGGTGGATAAGGCATCCCGAGCTTGCAAGCTCTAGATCGAATCCACTGAATATAACACTCGGAAGGAGCATAATGTATTCTTCCCAACTGACCCTTCTCTTTATTATGAATAGTATGCCAAAAATATGTGATCCTTTTCTTCATCTCTAAGTGATCTATACCATTAAGAAAAAAGAAACTCGATAATGAAAGATTACTTAGTATCTCCTTCAAGAAATACCCAAATTGTCGTCTAGAAAGAATAGGGTTGTAACTAGTTCCACCACACGTATCAAGAATAGGTACATTAGGAAATTTTCTACAACCATCAATAAGCACTCCTATATCATAATATGAGCAATACTAATTCATATTGGCATGAGTAAGAGACATAAGCCTTTGAGACCATCTTCGCTTCTCTCTATTCTTAGTGAAGAGGCTAGATTCTAGTAGGTGCGAAATAAAACACCTATACAGAAGAGGCGCACAACAAAAAATATCTCCATCACCATTAAAAGTCCTATGGTGAATAAAATTATACATATCTCTAAGCAAAGTAGGCACCGGATTTCTCTTCAAGAAAATCTGAATAACATGCTCATCAACAACACTATCTAGGTTAGCAAGTAACATAATACCATAGATGAGCAAAGCTATAATGGCCTTGAATGCTTCTCTATTACCCATAGTGAGAGAAGTAGAAACTTTCCCCATTAAGAACTTAACATTGATTCCATGAACATCCCCTTCAGGAACAAACCTTCCCTTAAGATCGGATTCCTTAAGACAAATAGCCTTGGCAATAACTTTGGTCATAATCTCCTCTTCTAAACCACTAAAAAGAAACTCCTTATCCAAAATTGGTAACCCCATCCAATTGGAATACTCCTCTAAGGTCGGTGCAAGCTGATAATCGAGAAAAAGTGAAACAATGATGCAACAGATCATAAAACTGAACCAAGGTATTAAGAATCCCCTCCGGTATATTGGTCTTCAGAATGAACAAAACTTTACCATAACGTTTCCGAAAATCATTAGTATTAACCACCAAAGTTCTGAGCTTTCTCAACTCTCCTAAATTAGGACTCTTGAAATGGTATTTCTGAGTATTCCACCTTCCGATATTCAAAATCAAAGACATTTAAAATATTTACAAAAGTGCCTATAAATCCCTTGAAATCTTGAGAACAATGCTCATGAATGCATGAGTGCATGTATGCAACAAAAACAAACAATATCACACAAAGCACGTGGGTCAAGGTTCCGAGTCACAAGCATGGAGTCAAGGGATGAGAACACCAACTCACAATGGTATGTACTAAAGTTTTTTTTTCATTGTACGTGCTGCAAACCAAAAGGGTTCTAACAGAAGTTCCTGTAGTTAACAGCCATCCTTAGAATATCATTGTACGTTGGAGTACTCCCCAACCGATAATTTCCTCAAGAGGACCTCGTCCGAGTGAAGTATCGTGTGACAATCAACCTAGGTCTACACCTGGATGTTTTGCGCACTAAGTTCCTAAAATGGCTTGAATGGGTTAAGGGTTCTACGATCCTCAATATGATAAGCCCGAGGTCGGAAAGTAATGCCATGATACGACTACTCATCATGGAATAAGTAATATGAGGGATCCTAACTGAGTGGTGATTCTCAGATTGACAACGTAGAAGACTACTCCACGCGTATATCCTCGAATATATCACCATCCTATCATAAGTTCACTCAGATCTGGGTACATGATCTATCTCACTCATAGAGAATCACCAAACCGAAATAGAACGAGCAATAAAAAACAAGTCAAACCAAAGTAATAAATAAACCAAAGTAGGCCAAACCCACTTAGAGATTACTCTCCAGCAGAGTCTCCACTTTTCTGTAGTAATAAAAATCGTCAGTGTAAGCTATTGATTAACTAAACTCAAGGAAAACAGAGTCGCCACCACGCTTTTATTTTATACCAAAAGGAAAAGAAAAAAAGAGCGAATAAATCCTAAAATGAATCTAAAAACTAAAGCTAAAGAAACAAATAGAGAAAGGGTAAGGCTTAGCACCCAAAATGTTTGTGATACTCCACGGGAGCCCTTTGAAAGATTTATGCTTTTGGTTTGAAAAATGGTTTGGTAAATGAGAGTAGGGGATAAGAAAGGAATTCATTTTTAATGTTTATGTGTTTGAAGAGGTTTACCACCTCATGTCTACGTACCCACAATGTGCAATGTAAGATCAAAACCCCGTAGTTTGTGGTACAAATAGTAAAAATTGGCTGGTTTTGATTGATTTTAATCATTAAAGACAATTTGTAACTTTCAAGTGGATAACCTCACGAATCTACCATGAGAATGAGGGAATGTACTCATACATCATTATGGGGAGGGAATAAACTCGGATAAAATCGACGAGTATACCACTAAACCCCCACGAATGACAAGAGACTTAATTACATCAAACTACAACCATTGAGATCGAGAGTTTTACACCCGACTAGAAAAAATGACTCATAGTTTGAACTTGCAAAGAAAACAAAAGGGGTCCACAAAGAAACAAAACAACTTGAATGCTTTTGCTTCTTTTTTATTTTTGAATTGAAGTCAACATGATTAAGTTCATTGACATTTATTAAAAGAAAAGGAGAAGTAAAAGCCACTTGAAAAAAATTCAAGATTTTGAATTATTAAAGTGGTGAAGGTTTGAAAACAAAGAAGTTATTTTGAAAAGAGGGAGAAGTCTTGAAAATTTAAGAAGGGGAGGAGATGAAAAGGCTAACCTAGTGCATAAAATACAATCTAGGGAAAAGGGAGATCCAACCGAAATGAAGCCACTTTAAAGTATTTATAAGAATTGCATCCTAAAGCATGCTCAAGCTAAGATAACCAATTCCAAATAAAGGAAAATCTTCAACAATTAACACTTCATGCAAAGGGATAATAAGTCCTAATTCTAGGTCCATAAATCCAATTAACACTTCAAAGGCAGTCCATAAGGAAATCACTCCAAAGCATAGGCTAGTAACCAATAGTCCAAGATGAGGAGAACAAGTTTTTAGAGATTTAAGCCTTTATTAATATTTTTTGTGTCCAAAGGAAAAAAGAAAAAGAAAAACACAAAGATATAATAACATAAACATAAACATGATAATGGATGATAAAGCATAATAAAAAAATAAAGAGAGAAGGGAGCAAGAGATAAAGTAAAGAGGATAAGGTGCGAGAAGAAAGTAAAATAGTAATGTAGTAGTAATATTAATAATATACATAATAATGGTATGGTGAACTTAATCATCCACAACCAAGAGAGTAACAATGCATCTAGTTCTAAAACCGAGAAGGAAACATCGATTCCGCATAGTATCTTTCTCTATAGTGATTAACCGATGCAATTAGACCCAAATTCAATGAAGACTTGAAAGAATATTGGGATGGCCAAAGCAACTACGCATTAAGCTTCAAAAGTCGTGGATCTAATGAAAATGATTAATCGACATTGGGGTTGCCTGACCAATCTAGGTCTGGTCCATGAAAGTAAAACTATCCAATTGGATTTTTATTCCAAGATAGGGACACATTTAGGTCTATGTTAAGAAATTTCCGAGTAATTTACGAAGTAATTACCCTACAAATGAGTTCGGCCAATATAATGTGTGTGCTAATATATGCAAGATGAACTATATGTAAATTGTCATTTGAACATAATGTCGAGCAAAAATAAAGATGAATACCAAATTGAGTTACACTTATGATATTTTTTCATCTTTAAATTCAATCACTCATCTTAGTGGATTCAAGTGTGAAAATATATCACTAATTCAAAGCACCTAAAGTGAATTAAATAATTCACTTAAAGATAGATTTGAACATATGAATACTATCTATTCTAATCTACAACCAAAGTTCATTGAGATTAAAGAGAAATCTTTCCAAAAATGTCTCCCAAGGTAAAAAAAAAAAGAGATGGAAAGAGGGGGGAAGAGATGGTAAAACAGTCCAAAAAATAGAGCCAAAATCCACTTCTGGAACATTGTTAATCGATTAACAATTTGGTTAATCGGTTAACACATTCAAATTTCAAATCCTGCACTGCAAAACATCGTTTAATCGATTAACCAATTTGTATTGCAGTTGGTTAATCGATTAACATTGTACCAGAAGCAGAAAATTGGCTAAAATTCAACATGATCCTCTTTCAAAACATTTTCCAAACACCTTATGATCATGAACTGATTTTGCATGAATTTTAATGTTAAAATAATAGTGGAACCTTGCAATCAAATAACAATATATGATACATAGGATCAACAACAAGGAGCACCAAGGATCTATATCATGGATGATGAAGCTGAAGGTGTAACAATGGTGATATGAATTACCACTTCAAGGATTTAAACAAAACTCCAAATTACTCCACAAGCAAGCTTGATCTATATAAATTGATGAATAAAAATGAAAAGGATGAAGTTTTAGCTCAAAGTTAATTAAGAATTCAAAGGAAACTCTTGATAAATTTCAAAGGAAGAAATAAGCAATGGTGAATTTTGTGGTTTAAGAAGATATTTTGCAAGGGGTTTTTTGGCTCTCTAAAGCTTGAGTAATGAATGAAATGATGCCTCTATTTAAAGACTTTAGGATTGGGAACTTGGTGGAATGGAATAAGGCTTGGATAATCAAAATTAGGCTTGGGATTAAAATTTGGAGGGAAATTCTTAAAAGAGTGGTGATTAATGAAAGTATATGGTGGGAAATGATCAAAATGATGTAAGGAATTAAAATGATGTAATCTAGAATATTCCAAGTGAATCAAGGCTGAGATGATGCAAAATTCAAACAAATTTTTAAAATTTTGCCCAGGTTAATCGATTAACACATTGGTTAATCAATTAACCAAGCCAAAATTTGAATTTTCTTTTCTTTTGATTACATTGTTGTGGTTCCGGGTTGATTCTCTTGCTTGTCGAAGAAGGCATGGAAATTAACACATGAACCTTGGAATTCCTTGAATAATAATCACTAAAAACTCGGGAAATCCTTGATCAGATGAATTTGAATTATTTGTTCAGATCAACTTTGACTTTGTTCTGATAAAATTGTTCGAGCTCGAGACTATTTTTATATTCTTGCTTCCTTCCTGAAAAAGTTAGCAAGAGATGGAAAATAAAATATTTTTGGATTTTTATTAGGTGTTAGTAAACATAAGCAAATAAGAAGGCAAACAAAAACAATGATGATATCCTGCGAGGCATAAACCTACAACCAAAAAGGATAGAAGAACCAGTGTGTGATCTTGTTTATATGCAAATGATGCAAATACAAAAAAAAAATCTTAGGGGCAAAAATTAGGGTGTTACAGGCGGCTGAAAGCCTTTTTCAAAAAAATTATTTTGAAAAGTGGTCAGTAAAATACTTTGTCCACCAACTTTGGAATTCGACTATCATATGAAATGATTTCTAAAACTGGAATATAGGAAGTTCAAGGACTTGCTCGCTGGCAAATGTAGTGTAAGATTTGTAGTTTACATCGTTGAATTTGCGTTCCGACATGAAAATGTCCTGTTCCCAAACATATAGTGAGAGAGGTTGAAACTGGATAAAACCAAATTGTATGGCTACTAAGTTGGGCTGATAAACTAATGAAGCCACAGCCAGGAGTGTTGGATTCTATCCTTATAGATAGAAGTGTAGAGGTAAAAAAAGGTTTCCCAAACTTAATTCAAAGTTTGCAGTTTCTGAAGGAGAAACACCTGGGAATGTGTTCCTAAGCCAGGACAAACTTATATGGAGATCTACAAATAGAGCCATATATGAGTTAAATTCGGTCGATTCAAGAAATAAGTTGATGTATTTCATGAATAACTTTGGAAATATATTTTCTTGAGGAGTAATCAGAGCCAAATCGATATCTTCGAAGGCTCTGGCATTATCTTATGCCATTACGGCTGGGGAGGTGGTTATATGAAGTTTTGGCACGAAAGTGGCGTTCACCCAAAGTTTTAAGAGCCATAAAGGACCTGAGACTAGGTAAGCCTTGTTGGTTTAAGGTAAGCCTTTCTTAAAGAGATCTTATGACCTTCATGGATTTGGATGGCTAGCGGTACAAATTTCTTAGCCACTTGTAGAGAACTGGGGTAGAAAACGTATTAATATAGCCAAAGAGTCAAAAAAGCTATATGCTCTTGGTCTGAGACTTCAACATTTTTCGTGTCTTGATTGTTGAGGATGAAGTTCTTGAAACTAAAGCGTTCGATGGTGAATTCATTATTGGTTTCTAGGGTTAGAGTGAAAGTTGTGCATAAGGGACTAAAGCTTTTGATAAATGCCACATCGAACAAGGTCGATGATAGAATGCGTCGGGGAAACTAAATAGTTTTGGTCGATCCTTCCCAAATAGAATGGCAATGGAGCGAGATGAGGGCATGTTTTAGTAGACCCAAACCTACACCGCCTCCCAGATCCATACCCCATCCCATCCCCAACTTCGGTCGGGACTAATAATTAGTTCCCCATCCCCGCCCCCATTGAGGAACGAGTTTCCCTACACCTAACGCGCCGCCACCTGCATACATTATATACATATTTTAAAAATTAATATTTTTTTCGATAATAATAAAAATCAATAATTTAATTAAATAATTAATTTAAGGATAATCATAATACTTGATCATATTTATTTATTTTTATTTTAAAAAAAATCTCATTAACACGATGTTGTAAGATTAAGAAGTGTAAATGAGTAATAAAATTATTAAAACTAAATAAAGTAAATTAAATGTAATAAGCGGGTGTGGTGCAGATACTAGTAACCCCTGCCCCACAACCTCCCTCGCCCCCATATATAAAAATTGGGTTTTCCTCGCACCACACCCACCCCAATTAAATCGGGTTTTTCTTAATAAAGTGGGAGTTGGGTTGGGCGGGGGAGGATTTATTTGTCATGCCTATTCCCAAAAGAATATGTGAGCCAATAACATGTATGGATTATACTTAGGTCTAGTCCTAGAAATTTTAACCATATCATAAATCCCTAAATTTTCCCATTGTTGTTTTGTTTAGGGTTAAATTCTATAAAGCTAAGTTATTTACTATTTGCTTTTAGTGGGTGGTGTAGATCGGAAAACACATGTAGGTTTGTCCATAAAAGGATATGTCGAGAGCATATTTTTCAAACGTTGAAGGCATAGTAACTGAATAGCCTAGGAAGAAATGTGTGACTTGCCCAATGTGTGACCTCTTAGTCGGATATGGCCCCAAGAAGGTATAAGGTTTGTTAGGTAAGGAAAAGGGGATGAGTACATGTTTTTTCCAAATAATTTTTTTTTCCTTGGACATTGGAGGTTCAGGGATGAAATCTCTTCCCTCTTCATCTGTAATTGGTAGGATTCTGAAAGTCAGTGGATTCTTTTGTGTGTCGGTCTTGGAGGGAATTGTTTAAGTGGTTTCCATTGATGTGGTTGAAGATTTTTCTGAAGGACGAGTTAAAGATTTTTCTCTATGCAAGAAAGATATGGAAGGAGTTGAAGTGAAGAAGAACAACAAAAGAGATGAAAGCTGGTTATTTATAATCTTCTCACTGCATGTCCCAAATTGGACACATGGCATCCGCGTGGGGGTTTCTGAAATGTTTTGTGGGATACAAAGTGAAGCATTGATGTGACTGGGATCAATTATTGCAAACATACACACCCATGAATTCCTAGGAAGTAGGAGTGATGATGAGATTTTGAACATATCTCATTGAATATGACAATGCGTTGTAAAAAGAGCAATGATGACAATGATGTCAGCAAAAGTGAAAGCATTATCGAAAGATACAATAAAAAAGCCCACACCACTCTTATCTGATCCAAATTAAAACAAGGAATTGTACATTCAAAATCATTTTTCTGCATTCAATTACATTTTGATTTAGCATTATAGTCCTTGTTATTTTATCTTGTCTGGCATTTCTTTTCAAGTCACTTTTGTTTTCAAAAAACCTTGTGCTTCAATTCTTCTTCACAAGTGCATCATCACTTTTCAAATACAATCTTTCAATTTCAACAAGTAAGACGTTGTTCAAAGTTTTAAATGCACACAAATATTTTTAGGGAGATTTTCTAGTTTGATCCCTTAAGTATTAATAAAAACCTTTTTATACCAAATTTCCAATTAAGCACTTGCCACAATTCTCCTTATGGAGGTCACTTTAGTGGAACCAGGACAACAACTAAGGTTCTACAATCAGGTTTTTTCTGGCTATCTCTATTTAAGGATGCTAATGATTTAGTTAAGGCTTACAATAGATGCCAAAGGATGGGAAATATTTCTATAAGAAAAGAGATTCCCCTTACTAACATTTTAGAAATTGAAATCTTTGATGTACGGGGTATATATTTTTTGAGACCTTTTCCCCAATCCTTTGTAAATCTGTATAATTTGGTAGTAATTGATTATGTTTCCAAATGGATAGAGGCAGTGGCAACCCCTACTAATAATGCAAAGGATGTTGTTAGTTCTTTGAATTGGCAAAAAATTTTTGGTAAAACAAGATTCTTCATTATGATGTTGTGTTATGTCTTGACATGCTTGTCAAGATTTCTGTAGGTGTTATTTCTTGCTTGACAAAATGTTGTTCTTAATGTCAAACCAGATGTTATAACATATGTGGACAAAACATTATGTTCAGGATGATTGTCTATTAATTATGCTTTGTTTTTATGTATGAATGATAAGTAATTATCCGTGCTTTAGTTGGAGGTATTGTTAGAGTTGTATTTCACTTGATTGGAAGAAACTGAGCTTTCCTATTTTGGTTGCTATTTGCGTTGAAGATCCTCTGAAGATTTTTTAGCATTTATGGAAGAATCAAATCTATTTGTTTTCAGCATCCAAGCCCAAAAACAAGTTTTGTGTTATTTATTCTGGTGTAACCCTATTTTTGGTGTTACGGAGATTAAGGATTATTGAGTAAGCTGTGCTTCTGGTGTTAGGGTTAGGATTGTCTTGTTATTTGTGAGCCATTCATACATCTCCAAGATTCTTAGAATTGGAATGATTTTTGAGTTGTAATTTTGTCCACTCTAAGCTTTTAAGCATGAGTGTTTGTTCTTGATCAAAGCTTTTAAGCAAGATCAAGGTGTTGTGTTTTGGAAGAGTGATCTTCTATTTTCTTTGATTTAGTTGATTATCACAGTGTGTGGTTGAGGGGGAGTGAGATGGTGATTTCTCATATCTAGATGTTGATTTCTAGGTAGAAGTTGCACTAGGTAGGTTTAAGTGAGAAGGTTTAAACTAGGACTTTTTAGGATTTGAATTATTCTACTAATAGTGGATTTTCTTCCTAGCTTGGTAGCACCCAGAGTAGGTGTGTTTGCACTGAACTAGGTTAAAAATCCTATGTAATTTTACTGCTGTTCTTTATACTGCTTTTATCTTATTAATACTCAGATAGTAATGTCGTGACATTGTCTTCTACATCAAGTATCTGATACCAGAATTTTAATTGGTATCAAAGCAGGCATCATGCTCTGTATCTGTGTGAAATCCAGGGAAGTTACTTTCTAGTAATATGGATAAGGAGACGGGGTTTGTAAACAGACCACCCATTATGGATGGAACTAATTATGATTACTGGAAGCCAATGATGGTTGCCTTCTTGAAGTATTTGGACAACAAGGCTTGGAAAGTTTTTTTAAGAGGATGGAAACATCATGTTGTTCAGAACAAAGATGGGAATGATACTGCAGAGTTGAAGCCAGAAGAGGACTGGTCTAAAGAAGAAGATGAGCTTGCTTTGGGAAATTCTAAAGCCTTGAATTCTATATTCAATGGAATTAACAAAAACACCTTCAGATTGATCAATACTTGCATTGCTGCCGAAGATGCTTGGGATATTCTCAAAACTACTCATGAATGTACCTCCAAAGTCAAGATGTCAAGACTTCAGCTGCTCACCATAAAATTTGAAACTTAAGGATGAAAGATGATGAGAGCATTCATGATTTTCATATGAATATTCTTGAAATAGCTAATGCCTCCAGTTCTCTAGGAGAAAAAATGTCTTAGGAAAAATTTGTAAGAAAAAACTCTCAGATCTCTGCCTAAGAGGTTTGACATGAATGTCACTGCTATAGAAGAAGCTCATGTCATTATCAAGATGAGAGTGGATGAACTTATTGGATCTCTTCAAACTTTTGAGATAGGCATGAATGACAGGTCTGATAAGAAGAACAAAAACATTGCTTTTGTCTCCAACACTGAAGATGAAATAGAAGAATGTGATATGGATACTGATGAAGGTCTAGAAAATGCTTTGGTGGTTCTTAGAAAACAGTTTAACAAAGTGATAAGAAGGATGTAAAAGAAGACAAGACCAGATGTCAAGAACATCTCTTCTGACATCAGCAGAGAAACAAAAGTTGAAGAGAGCTTTGCTCAAGGAAAAGGAATGCAATGTTATGGATGTGATGGTTTTGGTTACAATAAACCTGAATGTCCCACGCATCTCAGGAAATAGAAGAGGAGTCTTACTGTGGTCTGGTCTGATGAGGTGTTTGGAAATGAAATTGAATAGAATCTACTAAGGATGTTACTGCCCTAATTTGGAGATAATACTTTGACTCCAGTAATGATGATTTGGCCTTTGAAGAAATGGAAGCCTCCTACAAAAATATGTGCATTAGAAGTGAAGAGGTCTATCAACAAGGAGAGAAACAAAAAGGGCTTATAATTCAACTGGAGGCTGAAAAAGAAGAACATTTTGAAATAATCTCCAAACTGAAAAATGAGGTAACACTCCTGACTTGGTTTCTACACTCTTAGTCCTGGTTTTCTCTATGGATGAATGTTATATGGATGCCCTTTTAGTTGCTTGTATGGTTTTCTCTTTTCTCAATTGTCTAATTATGGCTAAAAAGGGGGAGAATAGTGTAGTGGTTCCTGGTGTTTTTTTTTTCCTGCTGTTGGTTTTCTTTAATATTATGTTGAACTTGTTTCTACTGATGTGTTCTCTTGGTGATTCATGCTTCAATTATGTTTTAGCCAAACTTTCCCAAAGGGGGAGATTGTTAGTTCTTTGAATTGGCAAAAATTTCGGTAAAACAAGATTCTTCATTATGATGTTGTGTCTGATGTCTTGACATGCTTGTCAATTTTTAAATAGGTGTGATTTCTTGTTTGACAAAATGTTGTTCCTAATGTCAAACCAGATGTTATGACATCTCTGGACAAAACATTATGTCCAGGATGATTTTCTATTAATTATGCTTTGTTTTTTTGTATGAATTATAAGTAATTATCTATGTTTTAGTTGGAGATATTGTTAGAGCTATATTTCACTTGATTGGAAGAAACTGAGCTTTCCTGTTTTGGTTTCTATTTGCATTGAAGATCCTTTGAAGATTTTTCAGCATTTATGGAAGAATCAAATCTATTTTTTTTAGCATCCAAGCCCAAAACACAAGTTGTGTGTTATTTATTCTGGTGTAACCCTATTTTTGGTGTTACGAAGATTAAGGATTATTGAGTAAGTTGCATTTCTGGTGTTAGGGTTAGGATTGTCTTATAATTTGTGAATCATTCATACATCTCCAAGATGTTTAGAATTGGACTGAAATTTGAGTTGTAATTCTGTCTACTCTAAGCTTTTAAGCATGAGTGGTTTTTCTTGATAAAAGCTTTTAAGCAACATCAAGGTGTTGTGTTTTGGAAGAGTGGTCTTTTGTTTTCTTTGATTTAGTTGATTATCACAGTGTGTGATTGAGAGGAAGTGAGATGGTCATTTATCATATCTAGATGTTAATTTCTAGATAAAAGTTGCACTGTGTAGGTTCAAGTGAGAAGTTGTAAATTGGGACTGTTTAGGCTTTGAATTGTTCTACTAATAGTGGATTTCCTTCCTGGCTTGGTAGCCCCCAGAGTAGGTTTGTTTGCACCGAACTGGGTTAACAATCCTTTATGTGTTTACTGTTGTTCTTTATACTTCTTTTATCTTATTAATACGCATATATTAATGTCATGACATTGCCTTCGACATCATGTTTCTGATACTAGAATTTCAGTTGTGACCACGTTTTTAGTCAAAAATATATTTTCAAGGTATGGCATGCTAAGAGCCATCATTTGTGTTGAAGGAACACTTTTTTTAACAAACATTTTTAAGGTTTGTTGAGCAAACATAAGGTGAAACACAAGGTTGCCACAACCTACCATCCTCAAACAAGTAGGAAGGCTGAATTGTCTAATAGGGAGATCAAAAGAATTTTAGATAAGAATGTTAATGTTACAAGAAAAGATTGGTCCAAACATGTTGATGATGCTCTTTGGGCCTATAGAACTGCTTTTAAAACACCACTTGAAATGTCTCCCTATAGGCTTGTGTAAGGAAATGCTTGTCACTTACGAATTGAATTGGAACATACAACTCTTTGGGCTATGAAAAGATTGGACTTCAACTTTCCATCTTTTTGGACAAGCAAGGATGTTGTAACTTAATGAGTTAGAAGAGTATGTATTATTTTCCTATGAGAATTTTGAACTATACAAGGAAAAAACCAAAAAATGACTCGATAGAAAATACCAAAAGGGAGTTATTGGAGGACAAAAAGTACTTTTGTTCACTTCCAGATTAAAACTATTTCCAGGAATATTTAAGTCAAGATGGTCAGGTCCCTATAAACTTTTGAAAATCAATCCTTATGGCGATGTGGATCTCTTGAATGAATAAACTAGAAATAAGTTTAAAGTGAATGGACAAAGAGTCAAGGCTTACCATGGTGAACCCTCTAACAATACTAGGCTTACCATAAATTTTGATGATTAATTGTGTGATTAAGTCAGGTTGTAATATTAAAAACAGTGTTGGTGGGAGCAACCCAAGTTAATGTAATTTTTTTTTTGTAAATTTTGTTTGTTTCAATTGATTAGTGTAGAAGAAATAATTAAGGGAGGATTTGACTAGTTCTGTTACGATTGTGACAAGTCTTAAAAAGTGAGCTGGATGCAATTACATGAAAAAGGGAAAAAAGAGACTGATGGAAAATTTGAATTTGAATTGGTTTGGCCAATAATGGAAAGGGTTAAGAGAGAAATGATAGGTAGGTGTGCAACATACAATTATCCTTGAGCCACGCGCATGTTATGCATATACATGACACAATCATGACATGTTAGTAGAGCAATTACTGCACATCGTCTGAAGCAAGTTACCTAATAATTACTTTGTGGGCTTCTCACTTTTTAACCTAGTTGTTACCCATTTTCCCAACCGTATAAACCAATTTTGAATTTTCTTTTGCTCATAACCAACACATTTTAAGAGAGTCGTTGGATGATGAAGATGAAGTAGAGGAATAAATCCCAATCAAGAAGATGGGTAAGAAGAAGAAAATAGTTCATCCACGGCGCACCTAGAGTTCAACACTGTCGTGCCTGAGAAGAAGAAGTCCACAAAGAAGAAATCTTCCAAGAAGTCAACCCACCAGGAGAACCCTAACAAGAGTGATGAAACAACCATTAATCAACATGTGAATTTCTGAACTAAAAGACAACCCCACCATTTTTTATTTGATGAAGAAGTTGACTCAAAAACATGAAGAAGTAGTGATGGAAGAGAGTGAGAAGGATGTTGTCATGGATGAGGAGATTGTGAATGAAGAAACTGCTAGAAGTGAGCAAGAGAATGATTTGGCTAAGTTTTATTCAAGTACTAATGAAGACAATAATGAGGCTCAAATACAACATGAAGAGATATTGCAGCATGAGAAAATTGATGGGAGTGAAGAAGAAGACCAAGGAAGCTGAGAAGGACAAGAAGAGAAATAGAGAAGAAGAAAATTAGGTCCGAAGAGGTAAAGCAGCATGCTTTATGCCTAACTGGTATTTATTTCCAACCCTTTTGTGCTAACAAAAAGTTTGGCATGTTGTAGTATGTCACAACCATATAATGACTATGAGGACCGTGTCTTGACTCTATGTTAGGGGGAGTGGCAGCTTCTATCATGACGTTTCTTTGCTTGTTTAAGCAATCTTATCTAATCATATTTTAAATTTATTGTTTATTGTTTTTTATGTTGTTACTTTGATATTTTTACCAAGTTTCTATGATTAATGAAAGTAGTTGTTTTTTCTTTTACTGTCTTCTTTTTCCTCTTTATGTTTATGAAAAAATGTCAATAAATTCCTTTTCCCTAAACTAGAGGAACAAACTCATGTGCTTGAAATTAGAAGAATTTTGGGTGCCTCACTCTTAGAAAAAAATTGGACTCATCAAAAGAAAGATATAAATGAGGTACCCAACAAAAAGAGAAATGTAAGTGGTGTAGTGGATCCCAAATATCTATATTAAAAAAAGACCCCATTAGGATATTCCTCTCTAAATGTCGGAAAAGAAACCCTTGGATCATAGCAGAAGCTGACCAACCCATATGTTAAACGACGTTTTTTAAAAGAAAACGTCTGGCATGATAGAAATCATTTCTGAACACACACACACACACACACAAACACAAACTTCTGGAGTGAAAAAATCAATCATTTGTTGAGTTGTGCTAGTACCGAATACAGTCTTATTGAATGAAAAAAGAAGTATTTGATTTATGAAATATTTTTGCCTTTAAGTTTATTTTTGTTCTAAGGGGTTATTTGTCGCATCACCAGAGGACAAGTAGTGATTCAAGTTTGGGGGTGTGATAACTCATATTTTGTGAGTTATTTTACCTTTAATATTTTAAGTTCTATTGTTTTAATTTGCATTTTAATTTAGTTTATCAGCTTAATATTGTTGTTTTAAATAGTATTGTATGGAGCACAATAGGTGCTCCCATTTTGTAGTTTTATATGTTTTTGTGTCTTTGCAGGAACCCAGGACTTGTCAAATTCTGGAACAATTGATTGATTGTTAATTGAGTGAGAGCAAAGAAGGCAAGTGAGTGACAAATCATTCTTCAAAGGAGGATTCCTGCTTCAACTAGCATGACAACACCTGACTCTTGCTGATTAAAGATTGCAAGCAGTCATCAATATGACCTAGATTGAGTTTCTTTAATGCTTATGTGTTTAGAAATGTTTACCCTTGGAAATAGTATGCTTGTAGTTGTTAAATTCATTATGATCTAAAACTCTTTCTGTTGAGCAATGTGATATTTATTAGTAGTGAATCTTTATGTTTATAATGTGTGTTAGTGATTGATTTTAACATCTGTGTTATTGTTATATATTTGGTTTTTATTTTGATCACCATAGAATTAAGTAAACGCTTGCTGGTGCGGGCAACTGATTAATAAATTGGAACTAATGCTAAATAAGGTTGAAAATAGTAGGATAGGCATATTCACAAGATTTACTATCTTAGGAATAAGAAGTTATAGCCATATGGGAAGTGAAGATTGATATTTCCATGCAAAATAGTATTGTGGGACTCAGGAATTTGTTCCTTACTATTCATGCATATGATTCAATGTTGTAGGAATACACACTTAGATTGTATCCTCTCGTCATGACACATCACATCATATTTATGTTAGATTCATACACTAGTAAGTGGATCATTGTTCAACATGTTTTTTTATATCTTGCTAACTTATCTTGTGAATTTTTTTATTCTCAACTTGTGTGAAAGAACCATATCCTAATCATTATTATTGTTACCTTACTCATGCTAATTCAAAAAATCATAAGTAAATTAAGTTAAGTTATACCACTCCTTGTGGGTTCGACATCCTTACTAAATATATCACTTTCTATAATTAAAGACCATTTATAATTGCATGTAATACCATCTTTAGGCCCAACAAATTCTAATTGTCTCAAAATGCTAATTTAAGTATTTATCAATAATTTTTTAAACATTGTCAAAACTATACCTTCTGCACTCTAGCAATGAAACGAGCATCAATACATGATGAAAATGATTAAACGCTTCCACATAAAATCATAAAGAACAAGCCCCCGAAGGCGTCAAACGATGGGTTATTAAGGAAGGTACAAGATTTGATCTTTGCTGCTAACAAAATTCCCCTCCCCCTAACTTTACTAGTAACATTTGCCAAAGAAATAAAAATCTCAGAAAGAATAAAATTCAAGATAATGGGTTATACACTTGTTCCAGAGTTGCTACCTTCATCTTTTACCACTTTCTTCCAAAACCAGTGCCTCTCAAATAGAAGATAAATCTCTTCAATTGGAACTTGCTTGGTTTCTGGCAAGAAGTAGTAGACAAAGCAACTCATAAGGATAATCAATGCAGCAAACAATAAGAAAATTCCATATTTGAGATGACAAAGCGATACGAGGAAGAATTGTGCCACAATAGCAGTGAAGATCATGTTGACACACACCACAACACTCTGTGCAGCTGACCTTATCTCCAATGGAAAGAGCTCACTAGGAACCAACCATCCTAAGGGACCCCAAGATCTTCCATACGCTAGAACAAATAAGAAAATAACAATAACTAGAAAGATAGCAACTTCAAATGATAATTGTTTTCCTTTTCCAAATGAAACAGCCAAGATTATAGCTGTACAAAGCTGCAAATTAAACACTTATGTTAGCAAATAAGATCAAACAAATTGATGCAAATAATTAGTGTTTTAGAAATATTAATCAAAAATAGGTTAATATTATGTATGGAAGGTGTAATTACCATGCATATTATCATTTCAACACCAGCTTCCAAAAAGAAAGCTCTCCTACCAAACTTGTCAACAAAAGCCATTGAGATGAGTGTGGCAAGAACAAGAGCTACACTTGTAATAACAGATGAATACAAAGATGCACTAGATCCAAATCCTATTGTTTGGAAAATGACAGGAGCATAAAATAAAATGGAATTGTTTCCTGTCAACTGTTGAAATGCTGGAATACACAATGCACCAATTATGAACTGTGGTCTGTTCTTTCTCAAAAGCAGATTCTGAAATGGATTCTTAATAGATTTTGCTTCTTTGCTAGCCTCAATAAGATCATCAAATTCAACATCAACATTCCTAGTTCCTCTAATCTTCTCCAACACTAATCTTGCTTCATCGATTCGTCCTTGTTCAACAAGACTGTTTGGTGTTTCGGGACAAAAACAACCTCCAATGAACATGAATGTTGCCGGAACTGTTGCTAAACCTAGGGATAATCTCCATCCCCAAGGATGAAGTTTCTCAGTCGCGTAATTCACAAGGTTAGCAATTAAAATTCCTAAACATGTTGTTAATTGAAAGAGTTGGTTAACTGCTCCTCTAATTTTTGCAGGTGCCATTTCTGATAGATATAGTGGTACAGCCTGTACCATAACAATAAAAAAACATACAATGTAAGTAAATAGTGCATCATGGAACAATAATAGTTTATTCAAATTCTTCTACACAAGATCATTGTAGCAACGCTATATCTGTTATATAACAACTTTGATAAATATTTTGTTGAATACTGCTATCATGACCCATTATGACAACTTAGTTGGTAGATATGTAGGGTCATCCGACTACAGGAGCGCAGATTTGAACCTCTATATCCTAGTTGTTAACCTTTAAAGAGTGGAATTTCAATCATTTAAACAAACAAAAAATTGAACTTACTTGGTTTCCAAATCCAATACCAATTCCAAGAAGGACACGTCCAATGATTAACATTGCAATATTCCTAGCACCTGCATTAAGAATAGCTCCTATAAAGAAACTTACAGAACCAACTAAGATACTAGCTTTTCTGCCTTTCTTTTTTGTAATACTCGAAGCACCAAATGTTGACACAAGAGCAGCAAAGTAGAGGGATGAAGTAAATAATGTCAATATTTGATCATCGTATTTGCAATAATCCGTTTCTTGAATCTTTGCATGCTTCCTCTCAAACACATGCGGGAAGAATTCTATGAGGAAATCGTCCATAGAGGTGACTCCTCCTGCGATCATCAAACAATGTTATGTTATTAAGTTAATGATAATTTAAGATCTCAGTAACATCATATTATTATATACTATCTCTGATCCTTATAATAAGACGAAAACATATTTACCCTCATAAAGTAATGCCGAAATCAATTATTTCAATAATAATTTATTGTTAGAAGGATATTTGAAATGTACAATTAACTTGAACTCACCAGAAACACCTAGATCATAGCCAAATAGAGAACCACCTAGAGCTCCAATGATGCAAGAAAATACAAGATATGAAGTAATCTTATGCTCATAAAGATGAGCCCTCTTAAGAGTTCCACCATCTGAGAATCCGCCACCAGCCATTTTCCCTTTATTTGCTTAATAAGTTATTAATCAGTTTTTGATGAGTATTTTCAGATTAACACAAGAACAAAGTTCATTAACTTATTTTAAACAAACTCAAAGTGATATTAAAAGAACGATGATAAGTGAGGAAATTCAAAAACTATATGAAAAAAGTTAATACTAAGTGCCACTTGATTGTTCTTTACTTATTACTCAAAGTTTCTTCATTTAGCAAATAACATTGGAAGGCTATTATTAATTCTTTTGTGCAAGCCACTCAAGTACAAGAAACAAGGCCTGAGTGTGGCAACGATTATTAACTAAGAATAAATTAAATTAGCTGTGAATATTTGAAAATAATAATAATAATAATATTAATAATAAATTTATTTTGACTAATTCCTTGCTTTAAATAATTTGAATTCTTCCCACTTAATGCGAAATCTCTTCTCCATTGGTTTTCTTGTTTGTCCTATTTTTTCTAGATCTTTTTCTATATGTTTTTTTTCTTTCCTCATAAGTTAATTTAAATATGTATATCATATATTATATAAAAGTCTCTTGGGTCTTTTTTTCTCTTTGTATGTCTTATATATTTTTGATATTTTGAGTAATTTAAGAAATATTATAATATTAAAGTTTGGTTGAATTGAGTATTTTATTACATCAAATATGATATATGAACATTTCTGTTTAACTTTACATAACATTTATATTTTAAAAATCATATGACTATCAAATTTAAAATTCACTATAACTTTTTCATTTTTGAAAACTATTATAATGTTCCTAATTAGAGGACTAAGTTACTAAAATTTAAAAAATTTAAAATAAGATTAAGAATATACATAATTAATATGTTTAAATAGTCTCTTCGTTTTTTAAAGTTGGCGAGATTTTAATTTTCGTTAAAAAATATATTGGAAAAACTTCTTAAATGTTGATATTCATCCTTAAAATTAAAATTAGAATGGATATCAATATTTAAGAAAATAAATACAAATTGTAAAGACAGAAATAAAAAATACTTCAATTTATAAGGTTGAAGCCTAATTAATATTTTTGTACAAGTTTATTATTTATAAAGAAAAAAAATCATTTAGCGTTTATTATAAATTTTATGAAAAATAAAATATAATTAGAGATATATTACAAAGTTAAAAATTAAATATTTGCGTAAAAGAAGTTTTCTTTCTTATAAAGCAATTTTTGAAAAAAAATGTGGTGTAATTTAAAAAAAATCGTGAAGTAATTAGTAGTAGTGACATGATTTTTTGTGCATCTTTCCATTTAGTTATGATTGGAATGATGTCAAAACTAGGAGAAATTTTATTTTTGTCTCAATAATCAAGCCTGTAGTCATTGTCTATTTGTCACCTTTCATATGTTCACCTAAGACCTTTATAGGTCAATAGATCTATAGACTTTATATCTTGATTTTTTATTTTCTTTGGCATTCTGTTTTCTTCATATCTTGCATGCATATATATATATATATATATATATATATATATATATATATATATATATATATATATATATATATATATATATATATATATATAAATATCACTTTCTAGTAATGTTCTATATTAAAACCTATATGAAATCAGGATTTAAAAGCATACTCATCATCTCCTCTCTTATATGTATACACACAATCAAACTACGCATAATCATTTTTTAATTGGGTGATCATCTATATAAGAGTTAATAACTTCCAATTAGGTTGTTATGCCGATAATATTGGGTTGAGTTCTTTGAGGGCTTCAAATAAGAAAATCGAGTTGGGGTTTTCCTTCAATATCATTGAGGATTTGGAGGTTTTGAACAAGATTACGCTATTTGGATCCGATCGAGTGAAAGCCTTAGGAAAAAGGGTGCCTTCCAAGGGAGTAGCGTGTGACGGTGGATCATGTTGGTAACTTTTCGATTTCAATAAGTGTGCACTTGAGATTAATTCAACCGTGTGAAAGCCTTGGGACAAGGGGTGTTTTACAAAGAAGTAGAAATAATTGGGTGAATTGAAGTGACATTGTTGGTAACTTCATCAATTTTTGATCAAGGGTTTTGGAGGTGGTAGAATCAACAACAAACCATAGGGTTTGTAGGGTTAAAGTTCTTCATCTCTTATATATACACTTTTTGCAAAGTAAGATTAATTACAACTATCTAAATTCGAATTCAAATTGAGGGCAAACATACCCATAATAAAGACTATTGGATTAATTGCAACTTTAACCCTACAAACCCTAAGAAAATAAAACTTCTTTTATGCATATATTTAATTTTTAACTTTGTAATATATCTTTAATTATATTTGATTTTCCATAAAATTTATAATAAATGCTACATGATATATCCATAAATAATTAACTTATACAGTAATACTAATTTGGCTTCAACCTTATAAATTGAGGTATTATTTACTTTTGTCTTTGTATTTAGTTTTTTTCTTAAATATTAATATCCATTCTTATTTTAATTTTAAAGTGAATATCAAATGCATATCCCCATTTAAGAAGTTTTTCCAATAATTTTCTTTTACGAAAAAATTAAAATCTCGTCAACTTTAAGAAACGAAGAGACTATTTAAGTATATTAATTATATACAATCTAAATCTTAATGTCAAATTTTTAAATTTTAGTAACTTAGTCCTATATTTAGGAACATTGTAAAACCGAAAAAGTTATTGTGAATTTTAAATTTGATAGTCATATGATTTTCAACAAAAATAAATGTTATGTAAAATTAAACAGAAATGTTCATATATCATATTTGATGTAATAAAATAATAAGTTCAACCATGCTTTAATATTATAATATTTCTTAACAAAATTACTCAAAATATCAAAAAATATATAAGACATACAAAGAAAAAAATGACCCAAAAGACTTATATAATATATGATATGCATATTTAAATTAACTTATGAAGAAAGAAAAAAAAAACATATAGAAAAATATCTAGAAAAAATAGGACAGAGAAGAAAACCAATGGAGAAGAGATTTTGCATTAAGTGTGAAAAATTCAAATTATTTAAGGCAAAGAATTAGTCAAAATAAATTAATTATTATTATTTTCAAATATTCACATCTAATTTAATTTATTCTTAGTTAATAATCGTTGCCACACTCAGGCCTTGTTTCTTGTACCTGAGTGGCTTGTACAAAAGAATTAATAATAGCCTTCCAATGCTATTTGCTAAATGAAGAAATTTTTAGTAATAAGTAAAGAAAAATCAAGTGGCACTTAGTATTAACTTTTTCATATAGTTTTTGAATTTCCTCACTTATCATCGTTCTCTTAATATCACTTTGAGTTTGTTTAAAATAAGTTAATGAAATTTGTTTTTGTGTTAAACTGAAAATACTCATCAAGAATCTGATTAATAATTTATTAAGCATATAAAGGAAAAATGGCGGGTGGCGGATTCTCAGATGGTGGAACCCTCAAGAGGGCTCATCTTTATGAGCATAAGATTACTTCATATCTCATATTTTCTTGCATCATCGGAGCTCTTGGTGGCTCTCTATTTGGCTATGATCTAGGTGTTTCTGGTGAGTTCAAGTTAATTGTGCATTTTGAATATCCTTCGAACAATAAATTACTATTGAAATAATTGATTTTCGGCATAATTTTATAAGGTTAAATATGTTTTCGTCTTATAATAAGGATAAGAAAATAATATATAATAATATGATGTTACTGAGATCTTAAAATATCATTAACTTAATAACTTAACATTGTTTGATAATCACAGGAGGAGTCACCTCTATGGACGATTTCCTCGTAGAATTCTTCCCGCACGTGTATGAGAGGAAGCATGCAAAGCTTCAAGAAACAGATTATTGCAAATATGATGATCAAATATTGACATTATTTACTTCATCCCTCTACTTTGCTGCTCTTGTATCAACATTTGGTGCTTCAAGTATTACAAAAAACAAAGGCAGAAAAGCTAGTATCTTAGCTGGTTCTGTAAGTTTCTTTATAGGAGCTGTTCTTAATGCAGGTGCTAAGAATATTGCAATGTTAATCATTGGACGTGTCCTTCTTGGAATTGGTATTGGATTTGGAAACCAAGTAAGTTCAATTTTTATTGTTTAAATGATCGAAATTCCACTCTTTAAAGTTGAACAACTAGGATATAGTGGTTCAAATCCGCGCTCCTATAGTCAGATGACCTTACACATCTACCAACTAAGCTGTCTTAATGGGTCACGATAGCGGTATTCAACAAAATATTTATCAAAGTTGTTAGATAACAGTTATAGCGATTCTACACTGCTATTGTGTAGTAGAATTTAAATAAACTATTATTGGTCTATGTTGTTCTATTTACTTACATTGTATGATTTTTTATTGTTATGGTGCAGGCTGTTCCATTATATCTATCAGAAATGGCACCTGCAAAAATCAGAGGAGCAGTGAACCAACTCTTCCAATTAACAACATGTTTAGGAATTTTAATTGCTAACCTTGTCAATTATGCTACTGAGAAACTTCATCCTTGGGGATGGAGATTATCCCTAGGTTTAGCAACAGTTCCGGCAACATTCATGTTCATTGGAGGTTGTTTTTGTCCCGAAACACCAAACAGTCTTGTCGAACAAGGACGAATAGATGAAGGAAGATTAGTGTTGGAGAAGATTAGAGGAACCAGGAATGTTGATGCTGAATTTGATGATCTTCTTGAGGCTAGCAAAGAAGCAAAATCTATTAAGAATCCATTTCAGAATCTGCTTTTGAGAAAGAACAGACCACAATTCATAATTGGTGCATTGTGTATTCCAGCATTTCAACAGTTGACAGGAAACAATTCCATTTTATTTTATGCTCCTGTCATTTTCCAAACAATTGGATTTGGATCTAGTGCATCTTTGTATTCATCTGTTATTACAAGTGTAGCCCTTGTTCTTGCCACACTCATCTCAATGGCTTTTGTTGACAAGTTTGGTAGGAGAGCTTTCTTTTTGGAAGCTGGCGTTGAAATGATACTATGCATGGTAATTACACCTTCCATACATAATATTAACCTATTTTTGATAAATTATTCTAAAACACTAATTATTTAAATCGACTTGTTTGAACTTATTTGCTAACGTAAACATTTAATCTACAGCTTTGTACAACTATAATCTTGGCTGTTTCATTTGGAAAAGGAAAACAATTATCATTTGAAGTTGCTATCTTTCTAGTTATTGTTATTTTCTTGTTTGTTCTGGCATACGGAAGATCTTGGGGTCCCTTAGGATGGTTGGTTCCTAGTGAGCTCTTTCCATTAGAGATAAGGTCAGCTGCACAAAGTGTTGTGGTATGTGTCAACATGATCTTCACTGCTATTGTGGCACAATTCTTCCTCATATCACTCTGTCATCTCAAATATGGAATTTTCTTATTATTTGCTGCATTGATTATCCTTATGAGCTGCTTTGTATACTACTTCTTGCCGGAAACCAAGCAAGTTCCAATTGAAGAGATTTATCTTTTGTTTGAGAGGCACTGGTTTTGGAAGAAAGTGGTAAAAGATGAAGGTAGCAACTCTGGAACAAGTGTATAACCTAATATCTTGAATCTTGTTCTTTCTGAGTTTTTCATTTCATTGGAAAATCTTACTAGTAAAGTTAGAGGGAGGGGAAATTTGTTAGCAGCAAAGATCAAATCTTGTACCTTCCTTAATAACCCATCGTGGGATGCCTTCGAGGGCTTGTTCTTTATGATTTTATGTGGAAGAGTTTAATCATTTTCATCATGTGTTGATGCTATTTTAATTGTTAGATTGTAGAAGGTATAGTTTTGACAATGTTAAAAAAGAAATATTGATAAATACTAAATTAACATTTAGATACAATTAGCATTTGTTAGGCCTAAAGATGGTATTACATGCAAGTATAAATGGTCTTTAATTATAACAAGTGATATATTTAGTAAGGATGTCAAAACTACAGTGAGTGGTATAACTTAACTTGATTTACTTATGATTTTGTGAATTATAATGAGTAAGGTAACAATAATAATGATTGGGATATGGTTCTTTCATACAAGTTGAGAATTATAGATGTTAAAAGATAAGTTAGCAATATATAAAGAAACATGTTGAACAATGATCCACTTACTAGTGTATGAATCTAACATAAATATGATGTGATGTATCGTGACAGATGAGGACAAAATGCAATCTAAGTGTGTATTCCTACAACATTGAATCTTATGCATGAATAGTAAGAAACAAATTCATAAGTCTCACAATACTATTATGCATGGAAATATCAGTTTGCACTTCCTCTATGGTTATAACTTCTTATTCCTAAGGTAGTTAATCTTGTGAATATGTCTATCCTACTATTTTCAACCATACTTAAAATTAGTTCCAATTTATTAATGGGTTCCCCGCACTAGCAAGCTTTTACTTAATTCTAAGGTGATCAAAATAAAAACCAAATATATAACAATAACACAAATGCTTAAAAAATTACTAACATACATTATAAATATAAAGATTCATAACTAATAAATATCACATTGCTCAACAGAAAGATTTTTAGCTCATAATAAATTTAACAACTACAAGCATACTATTTCCTAGATTATATATTTCTAAACACATAAGCATTAAAGAAACTCAACCTAGGTAATAGTGATGACTGCTTGCAATCTTTAATCAGCATGAGTTAGATGTTGTTGTGCCAGTTGAAGCAGGAATCCTCCTTTGAAGAATGATTTGTCACTTCACTTACCTTCTTTACTCTCACTCATTTACCAGTAACTCAATTGTTCATTTTATAGGCAACCAAGCTAGGGTTTAGGAATATGCCTTGGATCATGAGCTTTTTAATTTGGCCCATAAGCTTAACATTTTCCCTCACTCTCTCTTATTCTTAAATTCTTAGGGATGATGTGTCCAAGCACGCAGGGGACAAAAAATGTAGAGTAGGGTTATGGAGTAGGGGGTGCAAAAATATGCGGCTCTACAGACTGATCGGTCTTGTACTATGCGTTATAATTTTGTCTTGTAGCGCACAATTTTCCTTTCTTCGCTTTACAGCTCAACAACAACTTCCCAATGCACTCCATTCCATATTACTAGTTGTTTGATACTTGAAGACACTTGTTCCATCATCTTCTGACATTAAAACCTATTGGACCAAGCACACTTTTGCTTCTTTCCATCCTACCGTGCCAGAACATGACAAGTCTTTGGTTCCTGCAAAGACGCAAAAACACATAAAACTACAAAATGGAATCACCTATTGTGCTCCATCCTATATTATATAAAAAAATACAATAGTAAGCTAATAAACTAAATTAAAATGCAAATTAAAACAATATAACTTCAAGTACTAAAGGTAAAATAACTCACAAAATATGAGTTATCACACCCCCAAACTTGAATCATTACTTGTTCTCTAGTGATACGACAGATAACCCTTTAGAAAAAAAATAATCTTAAAGGCCAACACATTTCATAAATCAAATACTTCTGTTTTTTCACTCAATAGGACTGTATCTGGTACTAGCATAACTCAACAAATGACTAAACTACTTCTTTCATTCCAGAAGTGTGTGTTTGTGTGTGTATGTGTATGTTCATAAATGATTTCTATCATGCTTGACGTTTTCATTAAAAAAGTGGTTTAACATTTGGGTTGGTCAGTTTCTCCTATGATCCAAGGGTTTCTTTTCAGACATTTAAAGAGGAATATCCTAATGATGGTCTTTTTTTTTAATATAGATATTTGGGATCTACTACACCACTTACATTTATCTTTCTTTTGGGTACCTCATTTATATATTTCTTTTGATGAGTCTAATTTTTTTTCTAAGAGTGAGGCACGCATAATTCCTTTAGTTTCAGGCACAAGAATGTGTTCCTCTAGTTTCGGGCAAAGTAATTTTATTGACATTTTTTTCATAAACATAAATCATAGAAACTTGGTAGAAATAGAAAACTAACAACATACAAAAAAATAAACAATAAATGTAAAATATGATTAGATAAGACTACTTAAACACACTAAGCAAAGTCGTGATAAAAGTCGCCAATCTCCCTAACATAGAGTCAAGATAGGGTCCTCCCAGTCATTATGTGGGTGTGACATACCACAACATGCCAAACTTTTTGTTATCACAAAAGGGTTGGAAATAAATACCAACTAGGCACGAAGCTTGCTTATTTTCCTCTCCAAACCTGCTTTTCTTCTTCTATCTTTCTCTTCATGCCCTTCTCAGCTTCCTTAGTTTTCTTCTTCACTCCCATCAATTTTCTCCTGCTGAAATATCTCTTCATGTTGTATTTGAGCCTCATTATTTTCTTCATTAGTACTTGAATAAAACTTGGCCAAATCCTTATCTTGCTCACTTCCAGCAGTTTCTTCATTCACAATCTTCTCAGTCACGACAACATCCATCTCACTCTCTTCCATCACTACTTCTTCAGGCTGTTGATTCAGCTTCTTCATCAAATCAATTATAGTAGGTTGTCTTTTAGTTCAGTATTCACATGTTGATCAATGGTTGTCTCATCACTATTTTTAGGGTTCTACTGGTGGGTTGACTTCTTGGTATATTTCTTCTTTTAGGACTTCTTCTTCTCAGGCACGACAGTGTTAGACTCTGGGTGCTCCTTGGATGAACTATTTGACTTCTTCTTACCCATCTTCTTAATTGGGATTTATTCCTCTAGTTCATCTTCATCATCCAACAACTCTCCTAAAATGTGTTGGTTATGAGAAAAAAGATAATTCAAAATTTGTTTATAGGGTTGGGAAAAAGGACAACGGCTAGGTTAAAGCGTGAGACGCCCACAAAGTAATTGTTATGTAACTTACTTCAGATGGTGTGTGCTAATTGCTCTACTCCCATGTCATGATTGCGTCATGCATAGGCATATCATGCACATGGCTCAAGTATAATTGTTTGTTGCACACCTACCCATCATCTATATCTTAACCCTTTCCTTTCTTGGCCAAACCAATTCAAATTCAAAATTTTCATCAGTCTCTTTTTTCCCTTTTTCATGTAATTTCATTTAGCTCACTTTTAAGACTTGTCACAGTCGTAATAGAACTAGTCAGATCCTCCCTTAATTATTTATTCTACACTAATCATTTGAAACAAACAAAATTTACAAACAAAATTTGCATTAACTTGGGTTGCCTCCTACCACCACTATTTTTAATCTTACGGCTTGATTAATCACATAATTAATCATCAAAATGTATGGTAATCCTAGTGTTATTAGAGGGTTCACCATGGTAAGCCTTGACTCTTTGTCCATTCACTTTAAACTTATTTCCAGTTTATTCATTCAAGAGATCCACATCGCCATAAGGATATATTTTCAAAAGTTTAAAGGGGCCTAATCATTTTGACTTCAATTTGTCTGGAAATAGTTTTAATCAGGAATTGAACAAAAGTACTTTTTATCCTTCAATAACTCCCTTTTTGGCATTTTCTATCGTGCCATTTTTTGTTTTTCTCGTATAGTTCAACATTCTCATAGGAAAATAATATGTGCTCTTCTAACTCATTAAGTTACAACATCCTTGCTTGTCCAACAGATGGCAAGTTGAAATTCAATCTTTTCATAGCCCAAAAAGTTGTATGTTACAATTCAATTGGTAAGTGACAAACCTTTCTTTACACAAGCATATTCGGATACATTCCAAGTGGTGTTTTAAAAGCATTTCTATAGGCCCAAAGAGCATCATCAAGATGTTTGGACCAATCTTTTCTTGTATCATTCACCTTCTTTTCCCAAAAATCTTTTGATTTCCCTATTAGACAATTCAGTCTGCCCACTTGTTTGAGGATGGTAGGTTGTGGAAACCTTGTGTTTCAACTCATATTTTCTCAACAAACCTTCAAAATGTTTGTTAAAAAATGTGTTCCTCCATCACTATTGATGGCTCTTAGCATCCCATACCTTGAAAATATATTTTTGACTAAAAACATGGTCACAACCTTTGCATCATTAGTGGGGATTGCCACTGTCTCTATCCTTTTGGAAACATAATCAACTGCTACCAAAATATATAGATTTGCAAAGGATTGGGGAAAAGGTCCCATGAAATATATACCTCATACATCAAAGGTTTCAATTTCTAAAATGTTAGTAAGGGAAATCTCTTGTCTCATAGAAATATTTTACATCTATTGTGCCCTAAATTTTGACCAGAGTTTTTCTTTTGTGATCTAAAAAGTCAAAGAGGAGCTCTTTTGATTTTTTTTGGACACATTTCTTAGTTTTGAGTTTTTTTTAAATAAAATTTATATATATTTATAAGGGGTGGGATTATTTTATTTCTTATTTTAAATTTTTAGAAATAATATTATCAAGTGTGTTATTAATTGGGATTTTAATAAAGACTTTTTTTAAAAAAAATTTAGTCATTTTTATTACCAAAATAAAATTGAGTTTAAAAAACAAAAATATTTTGTTGTAGAAAATTATTTTAAAATCAAAAAACTACTTATTAGATTATTAAAATACAAAATATTTGTTTAGGGTGGTAAAAAAAGGGTTTTTATTTATTGGTTAAAAAAATATATATTAAAAACGGGTGTATAGTTAGTATGATTATTTTTTATTATTTATTGGGTTTTTTGGTTTTATTTAAGTTTATTATTATTAAAAAAAAGGTATAAGGGTTATAAGTGTACGAGGTTGTGAGTTCGAATCTCACCTTCCTCATTTTTTAATATTTTATTTATTTTTTCTTTACTACTAATTTTTTCTATTTTTATTTTTAATAAAAATATTACAAAAATATGATATTCTATTAAAATCATAATTTAATGCAAAAAAATCTCAAAAATCATAAAAATAAAAAAATATCAAAATCTTTTCTTATTATTATTTTATTATTATTATTTTCTTCACCAAGCCATGAATCCATTCAGATTCATTGATTTGGGTCTTAAGAGATAGAGGATATCAAGTCAGATTACATCCTTCCTAAATTAGATAATCACACTCAATTTTTTGACCTAATTCTATCCTATAAATAGAACCTATGTCTCTCTTATTTTCTCACCCACTATTCACAAAAGAAAACCCTAATAGTTGGTGTTCTTCACATTGAAGAATAACAACAACTAATCCCTAAAACTCCTACCAGCAACTATTCTATCAAGGGCAAAGGAAAAATAGTGGGTCAAAGACAAAAGGAGAGAAAATTAATTGTTCGAGAGGAATCGAGGAAGGAAAAAGAGAGGAAAAGGAGAACACAAGGAACATAAAGAAAAGAAGGGAGGAAACAGCTTAAGTGGGTTACGACAAGTTCAGGTTGGTAAACTGAATCTCAAATACTCGATATAATATTTACATGTATGTTCGGTCTATATTTGTCTGATTTGATCTTATTTGAATCTCAAATATGTGATCTATAATTGTTTTGGATTTTATCTTATTTGATGGTGTTTAATGGCTTGTTTTATGTGTGGTCTTAATTTCCATATTTAAAGAATTAACTAAAATTTTAAATATATGTGTTCAATGTCAATTTTCGTACACCGTTCTAAGATAAGATTTTAGTAAATAATCAATTTTCAAATCAAATAATTTCAATTAATTTCAATTATGGGGTTTTTAATTAAATTATTTTTGTTCTTGTTTTGGACTGGCCCAATGACTAGGCATGGCCCAATCCTCTCCTGCTCAGGAGACGACCCAATAACCCAAACGTCAAAGGGACCCATTAGATCCATGCTCCTTAAACGGTATGACCCCACCGACCACATCTGCACGTGGTCGGTTCTCTATGCTCATCCTAGACTTCTGCTTGACACCAGCAGAGGTCACCCATATTCGGCGAAAGACAGCTCCTGCTCGGATACTTATGTGCTCGACATACCCCTATCCCGACCAGGGGTGCTCTTCTAATGGCTAGTTTTTGGTAGTTATATATTTTTGGGGGATCCACGATCCAGGCTAAAAAAATGAACTGTTAGCCCCACGTTAGGGGCTCTCTATATAAACCTTCTCACCTGAGAAGGTCAGGTATCGAATATTCACTTCCTAAAAACTCTTACTTGTACTTTCATACTCTTCTGACCATTCTTACTTTGGCATCGAAGTACCTTGCAGGTACACCCCCACTCTCCTCGACAACAGAGCCAGGACTTCAAGATCTATGTCAACAACCACATCCATTGAAGTATCTGATCATAGTACAATCAGTGGCGCCGTCTGTGGGAACTAGTGTTGCCCCGTATTTCTCATCTTTAGATCGTGAAAGCAAAAACATCACTGTTTAATCTATCTCAATGGATCACCACAATGAAAAACCGTCAATGCTCGAGTCCTCTCCAACATTCCCGTCAAACAGCGGGAAAGCGATGGAGCCATCCCTCCCCTTGGGGAACCAGATTGTTTCTAGGACGGGCGTGCCACCTCCCCGTCACCAGAACCGTCCATGCAGCCTGAGATCACACCCACTGATCTCCCTCTGATTCCCATCCCTGAGGGGACAAATCAGACACTCGCAACACTGTTCGAAATGACCAACAATATTAACCTTATCCTCTTACGCCAGGGTGATAGGCTAATGGTTCTTGAAGAAGCAAGACGTACCAGATCCCCTTCTCTCACAAGGAGGCCCGTCGATGATGCAGTAGGTCAACTGGGTGAAAAAGAGATCACCACCACCCAGAGGCGTCCAGGTTCATCAAGAAACGAAATCGTTCGTCCCCTCGACGAAACAAGTCCCTGGGAGCTCGACAGACAAGGAAAACTCTTTAACCAGGAGAACAACCAGCGCCCGAGGGCATAAGAGACCGTTCAAGATCTCCTTCTCATCGTCGACATTAGAATGATCACTCTTGCTTTGCTTCCCATAGTTCTAGTGACGAGGATGAACCCCATGGCCCCCTCTCAGACGAAATCATGTCCACTAGGCTCCTAAGAGGACTCAAGAAACCCCCTCCTTTAGGAACCTACGATGGAACGACTGACCCAAATGAGCACATTGAGAACATCGACACCCTACTTGATTAAAGGAGCGTCCGAGGAGCAATTAAGTGTCGTCTCTTCCCTCTGACGCTAAAGAAATGAGCTATGGCCTGTGTTGCACCCTAATTTTTGCCCTAAGTTTTCTTCTCATTTTCATCTGCATCTTGCATACAGACAAGATCACACTGGTTGCACGGTTCTTCTCGGGTTAGGTTTATGCCTTGTAGGGGATCACCGTTGTCTTTAATTACTTTATTTGTTTGTGTTTACTAACCATTAATCAAAATCCAAAAATATTGTGTTTCCTTTTACTAACCTTTATTTCAGGAAGAGGAACCATTGAAAATGCCAAAAATAACAGTCCTGCAAATTTCACAGACAGAAGTCGAAGTTAATCCGCAAATAATTCAAATTTATCTGATCGAGGATTTCCCAAGTTAATTGATTCACTCAAAGGATTTCCAAGGATCATGTGTTTACTTCTTCGACGCACAACAAGAATCGGGCCGAAACAACCAAGCAACCATGTTTGAATAAAAAATTCAAATTTCAGCTTGGTTAACCGGTTAACCAAATACGTTAACCGGTTAACCAGTGCGAAATTTGAATTTTTTATTCAAATTCAGCACCCTTAGATCATTGATTTAATTGGAATATTCTAGATCCATTGGTTTCTGATTTCTCTACATCACTTTGATCATTTTCTACCATAAACCCTCATTAATCACCACTCTTTTCTATTTCCCACCAAAATTCCAATTATAAAACCTAAATTCAAATTACCAAAGCAAGCTCCACTCCACCAAATTTCCATACCTAAGGCCTTTAAATAGGATCATAATTTCATTCATTCCACAAGCTTTTGATAGCCACAAAACCTCTTGCAAATTATTCCCCCAACACCAAAATTCTAAAAAGCTCACTTTCTTTCTTTTGAAGTTATTAAGAATTCACATTGAATTCTTGACTAACTTGAGCTAAACCTTCATCCTTTCCTTCTTTTGATCATCAATTGCAGAAGATCTAGTTTGACTTGGTTCAATTTGAAGAAGTGTTTTTGGTAATTCCTCTCCTTCCACAAACCCATTCTCATCATCAACTTTTCAAGATGTAGATCTTTGGCTCCTTTGATTCTAGATCCTTTGGATCTTTATTTGTTGTTTGATTGCAGGGAATCCACTATATTTTGGTTTTAAAATTCGTTCAAATTCAGATCATGATCATTAAATGTTTTGAAAGAGTTTTGGAAATGGATCAATGTTGAATTTCTGCATATTTTCTGCTACTGCTTCAGCGTTAACCGGTTAACCATATGCGTTAACCGGTTAACGCAAGTCATAATTGAATTCTTGGCTTGGTTCAAGCCCTTTTTAGTTCTTCTTTCTTCTTCTTCTTCCTCCTTTTTATTTTTACCTTGGGAAGAACTTTTGAGAGTGATTTCTCCTTAATTTCAATAAACTTTGGGTGTAGATTAGAGTAGTTAATGTTCATTAATTCAAAACTACCTTTAAGTGGATTATTCAATTCATTTAAGGTACTTTGCATTAGTGATACATTTTCATGATTGAATCCACCGAGATGAGTGATTGAACTTAAGGATGGAAGAATACCATAAGTGCGGCTCAATTTGGTATTCACCTTTAGTTTTGTGCGGTATCGCGTCTGGATAACGATTTACATATCATTTATCTCGCATGCATTAGCACTAACATTATGCACCTTAATTGGTGGTGGCCGGCCTCATTTGTAGGGTAATTACTTCGTAAATTACTCGGAGATTGCTTAACATAGACCTAAATGTGTCACGACTTCGGAATAAAAATCTAATTGGGTACTTGCACTTTAGTGGACCGGATCTCTTGTTGATCGCGTAATCCCAAAGTGGTGAATCATATTGCATTAAGAATCGAGACTTATGAATGTTTGATGCGTAGGTGCTTTGGGTCTCCCATTTGCCTTTCAAATTTCATTGAATTCAGTTCGATTTGCCTTGATTAATCGCTATAGTGTAAGATGCTAAGCGGATCCGATTGCCTTCGATTTTGGTTACTCTTTCTTTTTGGTTGTGGTTTATTAAGTTCATCATACCGTTATTATGTGAATATTATTATACTTTTATTATTGTTAATATTTAGGTTCTTGCACTTTAATTTCTTTTGTTACTAAATGTAGCGGTAAAAACATGAGTGTAAACTATTAATTAGTTTAACTCGAAGTAAACAGAGTCGCCACCGCGCTTTTATTTTATTCCAAGAGGAAAAGGAAAAAAAAAGTGAATAAATCTTAATGAATCTAAAAGCAAAAAGCTAAAGAAACACAACAGAGAAACAGATAAGGGGATATGTTACACAATGGGAAAGTTTTACGCACCCAAAATGTCTGTGGTACTCCATGGGAGCCCTTTGAAAAATTTACTGCTTTTGGTTTGAAAATGGTTTGTAAAATACGAGTGGAGGGATGAGAAAAGAATTTTTTTTTTAATATTTTTGTGTTTGGAGAGGTTTACCACCTCACGCCTACGTACCCACAAAGTGCAATATAAGATCAAAACCCCGTAGTTCGTGGTACAAATAGTGAAAAAGGTGGGTTATGATTAATTTTATTAAGTGAAGAGAATTTGTCATCTTCAAGTTGATAGCCAAACAAATCTACCATGAGAATGAAGGCATGGACTCATAAATCATTATGGGGAGGGTGCCAACTCAGATAAAATCAACGAGTATGCCACTAAACCCCCATAAATGACAAGAGACTTAATTACATCAAACTACAACCATGGAGATTGAAAGACTTGCACCCGACTTAAGAATAATGACTCATAATCGACACTATATTAAAGAAAATACACAAAAGTGCACAAAGGCACAAAACAACTTGAATAAGTTTGGTTCTTTTTATTTTTTTGAATTAAGGTCAACATGATTAGATTCATTGATTTTAAGAGAAAAGAAGAAAAAATAAAAGCCATTTGACAAAAGTCAAGGTTTTGTTTATTAAAGAGGTGATGATTTAAAAAGAAGGAATCCTTTGAAAAAGGGAGAAGGTTTTGAAAATTGAAGAATGGGAGGAGATGAAGGGGCTATCCTGAAAAAGAAAACAAGGAGATAAGGGAAGAAAGATCTAACCAAACTTGATGACATTCCAAATTATTAGCATAAGAGTTCCATCCTTATAAGCTAGTAAATGGCCAAATAAAGGAAAACTTCGATCTTCATGAAGATTAAGGCCAAGGAAAAGTATCCTAAAATTTAAGTCCAATACTTTCATTCCAATGCCAAGGATAGTAACTATTAGTCCACCAATTAAAGTCACAAGTTTTTTAGAAGTTTAATCCTTTATTAATTTTTGTGTGTCCAAATGGCAAAAGAAAAATCAACAAAATAATAAGAGCAAATAATAAACATGATATGGATGAATAAAACATAATAAAACATAATAAAATAAAACCAATAAAAGTGCAAGAATTTAAATGTTAGTAACAAAAGAAATTAAAGTGCAAGAATCTAAATATTAACAATAAAAGTATAATAATATTCACATAATAATGGTATGGTGAACTTAATCAACCACAACCAAAAATAAAGAGTAACCAGAATCAAAGGCAACCGGATCCGCTTAGCATCTTACACTATAGCGATTAATCAAGGCAAACCGAACTGAATTCAATGAAATTTGAAAGGCAATTGGGAGACCCAAAACACCTATGCATCAAACATTCATAAGTCTTTTTTCTTAATTGTAACACCCCAAATTTTCCCTCTTCTGTTTAGCATCATTATCATATCATAATCATCATAAGCATGTCATGTCCTTAGCATTTTGCATAGAAAGATGAAGCATAGCACTTGCATTTTCTAGCATAAGGCATATGATCAGTCATCCGTGAAATTTGAAGCACTACAAGGCAAAATCAAGAGCATGGTGACCTGGCAAGAAGCTCACAAGGCATGTTACACAATCTTGGTATCATGGTCAAGGCCCTAAAAAAATGGAGGATCAAATTCAGGTCAAAACGGTTGGCGCATGGTTATTATTGAGGTTGCCCACCAAGTGGAGTGAAAATTCAAAATTCACTGGCGTTAACCTGTTAACGCTTTGTGTTAACCGGTTAACGGCTGCGAATTTTGAATTCCAGCAGCAAATTTTAGCATGTCTTTTTGGCTCCAATTTTCCAATTTTTATTCATTTGAATTAAGGAGAAGGATCTAGAGCATTTATCCAAGCTTAATTCCAATGCTAGGTCCTAATCACTTTCTAAAGCCAATTCCAAACTATATTTGTTGGATCCCAAGCCTAAATTTTGGGCCCCAAACCTAAACCATATTTAATCCATTTCCCTCCAAACCAAGAGAAAGGTCCCTCATAATTCACTCCTCTTCATTTTCTGAATTTTGATATCTCTCACCATTCTCTCACTCTTTTTCCTCTCAATTTTCCAATTCACTCAAAGTTCCTCTTTGAAGATCACATAACTTTGCCTTAAAGTGTGTAGATCTTGGAACTAGACCTCCATCTATATCTTCTTTGCATCATTTTGCTGGTTTACTTGGTGGTTCATATCTGGTTTGGAAAATAGAAGTGCTTTTGGAGCCAAAATTCTGCATCAAGACCCTTTGCTTGCATTTATTTTGCATGGAGTGTGAAGCTTAGCACCGGATCTTCAAAGTTTTCTGTGAAATCTCACATTTCCAGCTCAAACAACAACTACCAAAGCATACCTTAGCTTTGTAGGTTGGTTAAATTCAGATCTAGCTCTGTTTTAGCTTATTTGCATGCTTGTGCTTTAGATCCACCATGTGCTTGTGTATTTGCTTGTGTTGCTTGAATTGATTGGTTGATTTGTAGCCAGATCTGTGTGCTAATGTTCATGAGCTTAATGATGTCAATTAATGTGAATTGATCTATTTATTTCATGCTTAATTGATTGTTGGTCTGGTGTGGAATTATTTGAATAAGTTGGATTTGAGCTGATTTTCTGCAGGAAATTGCTGCTGTTTTTACAGTGTTAACTGGTTAACGCTTTGGTTAACCGGTTAACGTACCTTTTTTTCTGTGTATTTTGCTGCATGTTTGAACTGGTTAACCGGTTAACACTTTGGGTTAACCGGTAAAGACTGATGCAGAATGCCATTTTGGAGCTGTTTTGAGCTTGTTTGATCCCCTTGCTTATCTTAATTGTCATGGATCATTGTATGATCATTGAATATGCTAGATTAGGGTGATTTGCTTGCTGGTTAATGTATGCTTTCATGTTCTCGACACATAAATGCTTGTATGTACAAAGCTTGGCATGTTTGTTTGATCTTTCTTGATTTGAACTTTGAGCATGTCAATTCCATGATTGTGTTGATGAGCATGTGCTGGATTTTTTTTGCTAACATTGCAGGGGCTCATTGTAAGAGAAGTGTGGATGTTTATCCACATTTCAACTCTTCTTCTTTTCTTTTTAAGTTGCTTTCTACTATGTGGTTTGATGTGCCTTAAGCCATCATGTGATGCAACTCTTTTCTTCCCCTTTAGGAGCAACTTATCTCCTTTAGAGGAGTAAGTTGCTTGCTAGCTTTCTTCTCCTATCTTTTGCTCCAATTTTGGTTCTTCTCTTCTCTTAGAATAGAGTTCAAACCTCACTAACCTTAGGACCACTTCTTGCATGCTAATATTAGGTTTAGTCTTTCCCCATTAGACTTTTTCCTTTTGCTCCTTTGGTTCTCTTTTTATTTTCACCTCAAAACAAAACATAAAAAACATTAATAAAGAAAGAAATGACTTCTTGTGTAATAGCCTTATTCCATGGGGCATATGTATTCATTCCATCTTAGAATAATGCATTTGTCTAGCATGATGCACAAGTTGGATCATGAGGTCATCTTCATCAAGAAAAATCCCTAAAAAATACTTCTTCATTTTAATCACTAAAACACTTAGTAAATACAACAAGTCAATGAACTTAGGCCCTTGCCCTTGGAAACAAGTCTTGGATAAATTCTCCTTACTTAGTGTGCTTGTTCTATTATTCCATCTTGGAATGTAGTAGCAAGTACACATTCCATGGAAGAGAGTTTGAGTTCATTCTCTTGTGCCACACTAATAAAAGACTTCTAAAAAACACAAACGAACAATAAGCGTCTTTCCTTCGGGAATTATTTTCTCATCTCCTTCGCTCTGTCTGCGAACTTGATCCTACTTGTCATTTTGCAAGACGGTTACGCACTCGTCGTCAGAGCCTGCAACACCTGAGCATTGACATAGGCAGTTCAAGCCTTAAGACATAAGCAATCTTTTCCACCTCTAGTTAGGGGAACTACGGTGACTCTGATCCTCATGTCCAGTGAGGTACGTAGGCAGCGGGGTAGGGTCCGTTCGAGCACACTCCTTATTTTCCCTACATTTTTCCTCGTTGTTTCCTTTTTCTTTTCTTTTCTTATCCAGTTCAGTTTCCTTTTCAGTTTTGCAGCAACTTTCATTTCTTCACCCTTTGAAACATTTTCTTTGCAAGCGTGGATCCCGTCGGGTACGGCGGACGATCTGGGGTGCTAATACCTTCCCAGGTCGTAATCGACTCCCGAACCCAGTCTCTTTGGTTCACAGGACCCGACTCTGCTGGGGACATCCTAACTAGAGTAACTCTGGTTCCCCTTGAGAGTCTCTCCTAGCTCTTGCGTGTTTTTGTTTCGTTGGGTTTTGATTGTTTGTTGTTGCGTGTTTATTTTATTGTTGTTTATTTACAGTTTCATTTACAGCTTTATTTACAATTTTCAGTATTTATTTTCATGCATCATATTATACTGGACTGTCTGGCTACTGGTTTCCTTTTTTATGTTGGATTGGAAACTGTTACTGAGAGATGAGCTTGTAACCGGGGCTCGAGTACACCCTAGGACTTAGAGTGGACAGTCACTTTGGCTTCATGGCATCTTGCTATGTTGGTAGTAGTGAGTTCCACACCCAGACTTGCGACCGTCTTGGAAATGTATTGATGCCGGGATCGTTTTGGGGTCATACACAACCTCGATAGTTATGTGCATCTAGGGACCAATCATTGAGAACCTTTGTGGAAACATCCCTCTCCAGCGGTGACAGTGGCAAACCATATTCTGTGGAAAACCCATTCGCGCCCGAGGGCCCACTGGGAACTCGCATAAGATGGCCTGGTTCTTTTATAGGAACTCAGTCAAAGAATCTGGTCGTATGACGATAGTATTGTACCCTTCGGGATGAATGTACTATTGCTTCTCGATTCCAGCGCTTGAAGCTGGGAACTTATAAAGGATGCTTGTTTTTCCCAGACTCACGCTGAGACCTCCCTGAGTAGTACATAATGCCAAACCGATTCCCTAATTTGGTCATGAGCCATTTCTCGGAAATGGTGAACGTATTATTGATATTCAGTTTTGAGAGTCCGTGATGTTTGACCCGAAGCACACCTGTGAGATTGGGAGGGGTTTACAGGTTTGCAGGAACCCTTGACCTCATCATACCTCATTGCCAGCACAGTTCTATGATTTGATTTGGCTACATGGATTTTGGAGTTCTTAAGTAATCTGATATTTTATTTTTGGGGCTTTTAAGTCTGAATTCTTGTTCATGGGGCTTTATTCAGAGGATCTTGGTTCTTGGTCACTTGGGTCCAGTGTTCCGTATCCAGACAGTCCCGATTATTGACATATGCCTTCATTGCATTTGCATCGCATCATACTTGCATTAACTGTTTGTGTTTCCATTATAGGTTATCATTTATCCATTTTACCCAGTTCTGGTATTCATTGTTTCTCCAGATGACAGAAGTCCAAGAGATACCCAGAAAAAGGAATGCTCATTACACTTTCCCGCAACCAGAGAGTGAGGAGATTCAGAAACTGGTGGGCTTGATGAGTTACAAGATTTCAGATGATTTCAGAAGCCGGTATGGCAAGATCTTGGGTTACATGAACAAACCTACTGTCGATCAGAGGGATAGGCTTCATTATTTGTTGCAGTTTTATGACCCTCAGTTGAGAATTTTCATGTTTGCCGACTACGTCTTGGCTCCTACTATGGAAGAAGTTTCTAACATCCTGAAGATTCCTATCAAGAATGGTGTTCCCTATTATGCTACAGAGAAGTGTCCCCCATACAAGGACGTTGCAGGTGCCTGTCATTTGAGTATGCTTAGAGTGAAGATGGAGTTGGAAGCTAGTAAAGGGAAGGGATTTACCTTGAATTTTCTTATCACGGAAGCTCACGTGTTTGCCTTAGGAGGGAAGTGGTTAGAATTCAGTGTGATGTTAGCATTAATGGTCTACGGGACAAGTCTATTCCCAGGAGAGAAAGGATGGGTAAGCTTGGAGGCTATCACCCTTTTCATCAAAGGGAACCCGGTGCCTACGTTGTTGGGAGACTTTTACGTCGGTGTCCATCACATAAATGAGAAGAGAAAAGGGTACGTGAATTGTTTTGCTCTATTGTTCGCCGACTGGTTTGCTAAGAAGCTTCCAAAGTCAGGATCGTTCAAAGATCTTAAGCAAGATTGGAAATGGGCTAGAAGATTAATGGGGTTAACATCTGATGACATAGCTTAGGGATGTAGCAGAAGCTTAGTGGGGAAGGAGTTTATTACGAGGTGTGGTGAGTTTCCTTATGTGCCTTTGTTAGGTAGGAAAGGAGTGATAAGTCATAACCTTGTGCTGTCTAGAAAGCAATTTGGCTATCCACTGAAGGATCCTCCGTCTGATGAAGAAATAGCTAAGACTAAGTATTTTCCGGTTGAAGATAATGAGCAGTTAGTTATCCAAGTATCTCAAGCTTGGGAAACCAAGGTTAGGGAGGGTAAGAAAGAATTCGGAAAGGTAGACCCTCCGACTTATCCCTCTTTTGCTGCTTGGATACAAGGTAGGGTTGATACCATCTTCCTTCCATTCTCATTTGAGGATCCACTATATCCAAAAGAGGTATCAGCACAAACCACTGTTTCTCTTGAGGATTATAAGAAGTTGGAAGCTCAGTTGCATAAGGTTCGGGTAGAGAATTCTGAGATGGCAAGCTTGTATCACCGTGCCAATCATGCTAAGCAAAAAGCCAAAGAAAAGCTACAGAGGATGAAAGCTACCTTAGAAGCTAAGAAAAAGGAGTTTGTTGGAAGAGAAGCTCATTTTCAGAGATTGGGTCTAACAGAATCGAAAAAAGAAGCGGAGAATAAGAAGATCGTGAAGACTCTTAGAGAAGCTCGTCAGTCCATTACTTGGTTACAGGGCCAAAGAGAACAAGAGCAGAAGAAGTACAAAGAAAAGGAAGAGTTCTTTGAAGCGCAGATGGAATTCAAGAAAGAAGAGGTCGAACAAGTTCACAAGATACGAAGGGAAAAGACTCAGCAATTGGAACAGAGCCAGCTAGCCTTGAAGGAAGCATTGAAGGGGATTGCAAATCTTAAGCTGAGATCAGGCGTCAAGAAGAACCGGACGGAGGTGGCGAATGCAGAAGAGGAGCTTGGATCTTCCTTTTAGCCTAGGGTTTTAGTTTATTGTTGATTGTATCCAGACTACCTACATGCTTGTTGTAGGGGTCTTGCTTTATCTTTCTGTTTTTTTAGCATTTGAATTATAACCCTTTAGGGAATTCTGTTTATGTCTATGACTCTGGTTGTTGGTAGTTTGTTCATGTTATGCAATGATACTTTCCAGTTACCGTTTCTGAATGAGAAAATTTGTTGGTCCTAAGACACCAGGGTCTGAATACTCCTCAAAAGAGTTTGAAAAGTTAGTTTCCAACGAAGTCATCTGGAGTATTTTATGTTGGAATACCAGAGCTGGGGCATATTAATGCCTGGGTGCGGAAACATGAATAGTTACATTGCATGTGTTGCACCCCAAAATTTGCCCTCACAAGACAAGACTTTGTGTAATAAGAGGTTCACAAGACATCTTATGAGGTTCACAAGGTTCACAAGACATCTCATGAGGTCCACAAGGTTCACAAAGTTCACAATTAGCCAGAAGATTTGACAATTCCCTCAGACAATGCATCCTCCTAAGCAATGCATCCTAAACTAGGGTTTTGACTTTAATCAGCCTAAATAGACTTCCAAGGCTTCAAGTGAGCTTCATAGCATCTTATATGTGTTTAAGAATCCCCATGTCAAGTTTCAAGACTTTTCCCAAAGGTTTGCTCAGTCAAATGATCAGATAGGTCAAAATCAGTCAAAGTAGTTAAAAAGTCAAACTGAGGTCAACTGTGGTCAAACCAAAGTCAAACTTCATGATTTTTTGCCAACATCAAGTATGTGAAGTAAAATTCATCATTTGATCAAGGGTTGATCATGATTCATCAAGGAGATTTCAGATCATCAAGAATCAGGAGTTTCTAAATTAGGGTTTTCATAGGAAAAGTCAACTGAACTTTGACCAGCCATAACTTTCACATGCTTCATCAATTTTTTCCCATAAAAAGCTAATTTTGAAGGAAATTGAATTCTCTACAACTTTGTGTCTCACAAGCCAAGCCCAAAAATGCTTCATTTGGAAGGCATGAGCTAAGACATTATAGGTCCTTTTGAAAGTCAACAAAAAGTCAACAACTTCAAAAGAGCATAACTTGAGAATGGTAAAAGATATGGACATGAAACCAATGGGGTTGGTTAGAGGACTCTTTAAGCTTTCCAAAATGTCCAAGAACACATTCATAGCATTAAAATTGAAGGAGTTGTGCCCTTGTAAAGTTGGGAAATTTTAGGGAAGTTTATGAAGCAAATAAGGCCTAAAATCAAAAGTTTTCCAAATGGGCCCATCAAATTCCAATCCAAACTCAAAGGTGACATCATGCACGACCCAACTCAACCAATTTCTGATTTTTATATTTTTATTACTATTTATATAGATTTTATTCATTAAAATCCATTTTAAATCAAAATAAAATATGAAAATACAATTATTGGATTGGATTTTGTTTCTAGAAGCTTTTAAATGGTAATTAAGTTAATTATAGGCCATCCAAATTCATGCATGACCAGAATAGTAAGGTTGGATGTGTTTTTTTGATCTTTTTGAATATTTGATTTCTTCAATCTCAAGCTATCCAAAAGCCCATAGAACCTACAAATATTTTGACCTAATTTCATCCACTATATGTACACAAACTCATCACAAGCACAGGGACACAAAAATTCTGCCTCCAAGTGCATATTCAAGTTTCAAAATTTCATTCAAAAACTCACTTTCGTATTTTAAGGTAGAGGAGGTTTCAAGGTGTTTTAAGGATTGCAATGCATTCTATGATGTTCATCTAACATATCTGGATCATAAACAACATCAAAAACACCCTAAATTGCATAAACCGAACCATGTTCTTCAAGCTTATTTTCGTTTTTCGATTCCATTGATTGGCTTGTTTTAATCCGTTTTTGATTGTTTAATGATGTTTGTGATGAACCATAGATTGATTCTGGGTTGTTTAACTGAGTTTTCCATGCAGGTATCAAGATCCACCATTTTTAGGGTTTCGGCCAAGGTTTAGGGTTTCACGATTCATCAATGATAAATGAATTCCAAAACCATAGATCAATTCTAATCAGCCTCTGGATCTTGTTTGTACTTTTAATTTGATGAAATTTTACTGTTTTGATGATGATTGAGATTCGTAGGTTTTGCTACAAACAAAAATTCGCAGCAAATTTTGTAACAAATTTCGCAGGAAATCCCCCAGGTCTGGAGGTTGAAGACGACGGCGCCAAAATCGTAATTCAAAAATTGACTTATTTTATAATTTGTTAGTTGCAGGAAATTATCAGATTGGTGGTGATGGCCTGGTGGTTTTGGACGCGCGTATGGAGGCTTGATACAGGGGTTCGATCCCTGGCTTGTGCATAATTTTTTATTAATATTCATCATTATTTTCAGGCTTAAAATATAATGATTCACACCCATCCATTATCACCAAACGCGCGCTGGCCTGGTGGAGAGCTTGCTGGTCTCAAAGATACAAAGCCTAGGGCCTGGGTTCGAATCCCAGCCTCAGGTAAGTTCTTTTTTCTCATTTTTTTCATTTTATTTGATTTTTGTTTATATTTTAATTAATTTAATAAATGATAAATGTTTAAAATAAAATTGTTATATTATTTTCTTGTATATAATTCAAAACTTATATTTTCAAAAAAATTAAAACTTTATTAATAAAATTATTTAATATTTATTTTATTGTATATATTATATGTTTTGTATAAATAAGTTAATTACATTTAGATTAATTTATAAACCCTAAAAATTTATGTGTAAAAAAACCTAATTATTTTTATAAAACCTAATTATTTTTATAAACCCTAATTTATTTCATAAACCCTAATTATGTTTGTTTGAAAATTTTAATTGTATATATTTATTTATAATTTGTTTATATTATTATTATATGTAGTTTTTTTTATATAAATAATGTAATTAGGATTAGATTAAGTAAAAAACCCTAATTTTATTTTATGAATTTAATTTATTATTTTTATATGCTTATTTAATTATAATTAACAAATTTTTATTTTATAATATGTATATAAAATTAAACTATTAGAATTATTAGACATATTTATTAATATATAATTATTATCATTTTATTAAAATTCTTAAAAATAATTATTTAAATTTTGAACTTTTAATTTGTTTCCACATTATATTGTTATACTAACTTTCTTATATTTATTTTGTTTATTATTACTAACCTCTTTATTTATTTATTTATTATGTGATTATTTATTTAATTTATTTTATTATTATTATTATTATGTAATTGTGCAATTTATGTAATAGTTGTAGAATTATTTTTATTATTTATTTTTAATTGCCATGGTTAGTAAAATAAGGAGTGCAAACATGTTTGTATTTAAAATTGAATTTAGATCACTAATTTGTAAGATAAATACTTAAATTTGTACACGCACACACGTAAGTCGATCTTGGATCGCCATCTCACATTCTTAAGGGTTTCCTCTCATGTTGCCTAAAGAAAAAGGTCAAGTAAGGTGTATAAAGCAAAGTCCCTTCATTTATTTATATCATCTAGTCCCTTAAAAGATAAAAAGATCAAGTCCCTTCACGGTTGCTTTCGTAAATGATCTTGTCCCTTTCGAATAAAGATGATAAGTCCCTTCGAATTGCTAAGTACACCTTACAGTTGCCTAATCACAGATTGTCCCTTCATTTATCCCTCATAACATCCAAGGTAATGACTACCTATTCCTTAATAATAGGGATAGTCTTACCATTGAAAGGACATTTAAGAACATTAAAGATTTAACTTAGGGTAGGTTCCTCTTAAGTACTTGCTCACTTTTTTCATCAAATTACTTCAATACACTTTACATTTTAAACAATTTTCAAAACAAAGTCTTTATATATACCCGTACAAGGGTCATTATAAAGTACTTAAGAAAATTTTTAATCACACACTACACTTCTCAAAACAATTTAAAGTGAGCTAAGTAACTAAGAGCCCATGGATAACCATGGATGTAAAGGGTGCTAACACCTTCCCTTTACATAACCTACCCCCCGAACTCAAAAATCTTTTAAGGTCTTTCCTGTTCTTTTATACCCTCTCCTTTGGATAAAATAAAAGTCGGTGGCGACTCTTGCTATCCGCAACATTTAACTAAAGTCAGTTCTCCCACCGTGTTACAGAACTGGCGACTCTGCTGGGGACTTAATAAAAGAGGGGTACCCTTAGGAATTATATCACTTTAAAATTGTTTGCCTTGTTTGCTTTATACTTATCTGTTGGGCTCTTATGTGTGAAAGATCCTAGCCCAGATCTAGTGTACCTTAGGTAAATGGCAATAGACAAAGGAAACTGTACGGCGTATACCGATATGGTTGATCTGGTGGCCATAGTTAGTGTGACTTCTTGGTTGGTGCTTATGTTCCTTAAGTCAAGTTGAGGATAATATGAGGCTGCCATATGTTGTCAATGCACTAACTAACTTTTAGAACCCTAGTTATCCCATCTTGGCCTTTAGAAAGTAGTGAGATAACCGGCTTTGGTGAAGACTGAAGTTGGTTGATACTCGATACTACGCTCATTGAGATTCTAAACTTGGAGGGTTTTGGTTGGCAAGTAAGTTGCCTACTGAACAACCACCCTTGTGAAGGATCAATGATATTGAGATCCCTTAGAACCTGGTTACTTTTGTAGGACAGGATGAACCATCTAAACTTCAGGGGAGGGTACTTACCTTTAAACCTCATGCAAGCCTTTAAACCTAGGGCTATTGTGTGACTTGTTTGTGTGTGCCACATGTTTGTGATTGAGCATAACATCATAGCATCATCATGCATCATAAGCATAGCATTTTCACTAACCATTTCAAGGACCAAAGGATTTATCTTTGTTCTTTGTTGCAGGTCATGGCTTCTGCTCGTAGGAATACTATCAGGATTAACTTTGTAGGAATACCTTCTAAGCTTAAGGAATTGGTCTCTCAGATTTCTGAAAAAGCCCAGTTCATCAAGAGGCATGGTCACCTATTGGATCTAGTCACTTCAGGGTTCAATGAAGACATGATGAGTGTTCTGTTTCAGTTCTTTGATCCTAAGCACCATTGCTTCACATTCCCCGACTATCAGCTGGTTCCTACAATGGAAGAGTTTTCTAAACTTCTGGGTATACCTATTCTTGATCAAAGACCCTTCACAGGCTTGGAGAAAGAGCTTAAACCAGAGGTTATTGCTGCAGCTCTACATCTGAAGAAGTCAGACATTGTTCTAGAAACGAGAAGCGGAGTTAAGGGTATTCTTGCTAAGGCATTAATAGAGAAGGCTCAAATGTTCTTGAAGGCTATGAGTTATGATGCTTTTGAGGAGATCTTAGCCTTGTTGATTTATGGCTTAGTGTTGTTCCCCAATCCAGATCAGTTTATAGACGTTCATGCCATCAACATATTTCTGAGTCACAATCCAGTGCCTACATTGCTTGGAGACATCTTACACTCTCTTCATACCCGTACTACGAAGGCAAGAGGAACATTGATGTGCTGCACACCTTTGCTATCTAGGTGGTTTATTTCTCACCTTCCTCGATCAGTGATGAAGAATGAACAAGGGTTCAGGTGGTCCAAGAGGATTACGTCACTCTCTCATTCAGATATCCATTGGTGCTCCAGATCTATGGAAAATGTTATTATCATTGACCGTTGTGGGGAGTTTCCTAATGTTCCACTTCTAGGCATAAGAGGAGGCATTACCTACAATCCTTCCTTAGCTTTACGACAGTTTGGTTATGCTCGGAGTGATGGTCCTCATTGTCGTACCCCGAAAAATACGACCTCACGCGATCCGAATGGACGGAGTCACGCGCCGGACGGACTGAAGAGTCGCCACCTAATTCTATTTATTCCCGAAGAGGGAAAGGGAAGATATAGATACAACCCGGGAGGAGAAGGATGAGGACAAAGGTCAACGGAACCATTGCCTGGGTTCGGGAGTCGGTTATGCAGGGGGAAGGTATTAGCACCCCCTACATCCATCGTACTCGATGGGAACCATCTAAGTTAACGCGCGAGAAAGGATGTCTATGCTTAAACGAATTGCTTGCTAGAGGGAAATGAGTTGAATTATAAGTTAGATTGATCCTAGGTGCTCGGCAAGGATTGAGATCCTCGTGCCTACGTACTCCCGTGTGCAATGGGAAAGTCAGAGCCTCGTAGTTCGGCCTACTAAGGGTAATGGATGTTGATTTTATTACCTTTCGTCGATGAAAGGGTTTAGGAGTTGAAATATACTAAAGACTATGGATAGTTTATCTCGCCCAACAAGACGAGTGTCCTGCATCGAAATAATCGGAGCGAGTAACGAGAGCTCGTTATCCTCCTTTCTACCGCTTAAGGCTCGTGGCGTACAGATCTTCTCGTATTATTAAAGTGTTTTATTTCCTAAGACCGCTTGACGTTGGATCAAGGGTTTGGATCTAATCGAAACGTTTTGGTTTTTTGAGGTTAAAGGGTAAATGCAAATGGAGGTTATTTTTGTGGTTTTGTCAGCGAGGCACGAAGCACTCGGCTCACAAGGTAAAGTGGATCCTAATAAACGATAAAGATAACTGGAAAATAAAGTGTAAGTGTGCAAGTGCAATCGCTTGGCGTTGGACCAAGGATTCAGAAATAAAATGCGAGAAATAAAAGTGCGTACAAATTAATGGGAGAGGGATACAAAATAAATACAGGGGATTGCGAGAAATAAAGAGTTCTCGTTGTAATTAGCCCAAGAGAAAGCGTGTGTGCAGTGTGTTTGAACTATTCGAAGGCGTTCGGCCTGTTTGATCGGGACACAACTATTCGAAGGCGTTGGACCTTTTAATCGAGCGCAACTATTCGAAGGCGTTGGACCTTTTCGGGACGCGATGAAATTTTGTTCGTGAACTGCCTTAGAATCGATTCAAAATGGGAACCATTCTATAAGGAGTCGAATCGTAATTTTTTTTTATGCGAAAATAAATGAATAAATAAATTGAATTTGCTTGTATTAAAAATAAAATAATGAATATAAAATAATAAATAAATTGAATAAAATCAAGAATAAATAAATTGAATTAAATTAAAATACATGTTTGTTTTGTCGAAATAATAAAAATAATTACAAAGGAGGGCCTCATATTGACCAAAAATCACCGATTAGAATCGGGCGATAAATTGGCCGTTTAGTATATCATTGGCCCTAAAAAATAAACAGGAGAAAAGAAATATATAATGGATAAAACATTAAATAATTCACCAGATTTTTCAGATCTTTTGTCAAATAATTATAAAATAATAGGAAACAATAATAAAAAACTTAAGATATAATGAAAATTTAAACAGGGTATGGACCGGATGCACGGGTGCTAGAGAGAAAACGCAGATGATTCGAACAATGGGCTCTGTAAGCCCATCAAACATTAATTACTAGAAATCAGCAAATAAAAAATGGAAATTGAATAATAAAAATCACAGAATAAAAGGAAAAGGCGTAGAAACAGTATATTAAAACAAAAGAGCACACACCAGAGTAACAAATCTCTTTTCAAAAAAAAAGGGATAAGGTTTTGTTATTAAAATGAAAAAAAAGATTATTAAAACAAATCAGGTTTTACTATTAAAAAGAAAAATTACTAAAACAAATCAGAAGATGCAAGAACACAACCTCAAGGATGCGACCCTCTGTGTCTCAGTTTTCGCTCCTCAACATCAACCTCTCTCCATCAAATGCGTTATACGACTCCGTCTCTCTCAATCTCAATTCGGCGGTGGCTTTCTGAAAGGGATTCGCGGCGGCTATCGGCTGGTGGTTTCGGATCTGTGAACAGCGGTACCCTTTCCTTACGAAGGCTTCTCGTCGGATTCAAGTTTAGGTCACGGATTTCGAGCGGCGGTCTAAAAAGAGTGGCTCGTGGTGACTGTGAGCGTGCGAGTTTCAGTGGATAGCGGATTTTGGTGAGTTTTGATTTTGGTTTATGCTTGGCTATGGTGGTGGTGATTTGGTTTCGACTGTGTTGGTGCTTACGGTGGATTGGGTAGCGGCGTTGGATGGTTTGTGTTTTTGCGGGTTATTACGAAGGTTGAGGTTTGTTGAAGGGTGAGGGTGGAAGGTTTGTGACGTTTGAGTGGTTCAAGGTGATGAAGGAAATGGATTAGGTTTTCACAGTGAGTCTTTTTCTGTGTTAGGGTTTTCTCAGGTGTATTGATTTTTTCTCATCACCCAATGATTGGGTCAATTTATAGTGGAATGTGTATGAGAGTTGGTACGTGTGAGGATAAAGGAATCTTCTTGAGTAAATCATGTGAATGTGAGCTGGATTTTCAGAGTGAACTGTGAGAAAGGTGAGCTGGATTGTGGTCCTGAGAGTTTTCCTTGGAGACTTTACTGAGGTAAATCTCTTTTACCGCTGTAACCTCACATTTCACTGCTGTGATTTTTTACTGCCTGGTTGATTTTGTTTTGGTCTGGGCTTTCTATGTTATTGACTGACTGTGAAAAATTCATTTGCCAAAACAACATGAATTTCTCTGATGCATACTGATATGCACTGCATAATGCTTTTTATGGATGCCTTGAATTCTCTGTATTCCTGCTTGTACTGACCAATTATTCTCTTCATTTTCTTGTACATGTTGATCTTGGTATGGGAAGAACTTGAAGCATCGCGAATCACCTTATGAAGACCTTGCAGGCTGATTGAGATATTCATGCTGCTCATGTTGCGTGACCATCGCAGCTAACGCTAAGATATAACCATAACATGACAATTAGATACAGATCATTCTTTACGGTAGCAGCACTGGTTCTCTTCTTGGCCTTAAACCATGATAACTTGTTTTACTTTAATCATTCACCTTTGTTCCTATGCCGCTGCATATATATGATATCTTCGTTATTCTTAGATGCAGGTGGATGTGAAGGCATAACAAGACATAATCCATGGCGATTAACCGTGATTTGGAAATCGATGCTGACGGAGCTTTAAAAGCTTGAATGAGGTGCTTGAGATAAAGAAGAAATGGCATATCTTGAATCTGAACTTGGGAAGCTTGAACCACAACTGTGAGTTATTATTTTTACCTGCACCATAAATTTTCAAAAGGAACTTTGGTACTTGCATAAATGAAACTGTTGTTGGCTGCCAATGTTTTGTTTCTTGACATGTTTGTAATGCAGACTTTGTTGATATTTGTTGCAGATGACTTGTAGGATTGGTGAGACAGTTTAGCTTGGCTTACAAGAAATAGCATGGGTGCAAATTATGTAGGAATTACTTGAGTTGGCTTGAAGCTCAGCCATGGTGTGAAGACAGCTGGAACTTGGAAAGGTTTGCTTGCGTACTAATTCACTTATTTCGATTTCTTTTGTTTTGGTATTCCACAGATGTGAGACCTGTCTTTGGTTTGAAGAAATGGCCATGGTATTGCCTCTTTGCTGCAGCAGAAACTCTGGTATTGATTCATCTTATCATAGACGAAATTTCGGTAACTTAATACCCTGTGCAAACAATGCTCCTTGATATGTAATAACCACTCTTGGTCCTTGTTTTGAAGAAATACTACGATACTCTGCTCACCCGTGTAAACCTGAATTGATATTTTGTTTTTTTTGTTTACAGAATGGTGGCAAGAGAAATGACGATCTGTGAAGCGAGAGCAAGGACATGCAATCCATGGCCTAGGCTTTTGAAGTAAGCGCGGGATTGAGGTATGAAGAGAACTTGCTTGTGGAGTATGCATTTCTGCATCAGACTGCACACGAACGCACCCGGAAATAGATGACTGAAATTGAGAAGGAGATACGTCTATGGTTCGAATTGGCGTCTGACTTGTGCTGTCCTCTGAGATCGGTCCACTAGCTCTTTTGAATTGGACTAGCCTTTTGAAGTATATTTTTTTTACTCTGTGTTTGCAGGCTTATATTACCTCATACTAACCGTGTGCTTCCTCTCGTATGTGCATTTTGGAATCAACTTGGATGAACGGGAAGCTTGGAATGATGGATTTTCTTGTTGAATTCCATCGTTGTTTATCATAACTGTTACCTTACCTTAACTCACCCTCTTCACTGTACTTCAGGTAAAAATCTTGCGACGTTTTCTTGTTGATCACATGACATCAATAACATGGCTGGCTCAAGTTGTTCAATTGGTCCCTTGCTGAATAGTTTCTTTCCACTGATTTCAGCTTCCTGTTTTTTGTTAAAGCTACTTATGTGAGTATGGCGTAGAAATGAAGCAACTTGAAGTTTAGATGGGTGAAGACCTGGAAATTACGACACCAAGTTGAAAATTGATGAAGCCTGGATAATGAATGAAAGCGTGACACCTTGAGGAGACGGTGAAGCCCTTTATAAAACATAGTGCAGAGAACAATATTACTAGGAAATGGATCCTTGTAACTGGTAGCCTTGACTTGAAATGAAAAAGTGGGATTTAGTTCTTTCAAGTTTAAGCATGAAGGATGAGCAAAAACTTAGTTTCCTGTAGGCTTGTATGATGAACTCAATGGAATCTTGACATCCTAGTAATATTTGAATTCAATTGAGTCACAATCTGAATTTGGTATTTGGTATTCTTTTGAATTAAATCAACCTTACAATTCTTGGTATTGCATCTTGGTGTCTTGTGATAGAATTTAACAACGTCATGAACCCTTATATCTTTAGCATTGAATTTCAATTCTCAAAACTTTTTCCATTGTTTTTAACGTTGCCTACATGATCCTCCTTGAAACATCATCTTGATTAGAATACCTTATATATGTCAAATTCCAGCATGAACATGGAATGGAGTAGCGTGGAAACAAACTCAATAGTAGCTCCAAACAACATCTAGAAATATAATGCATCCAAACAAAATCCCGAAAGATAATGCACCCAAGGCCTTGAAAGTATCACATTGAAAGGAGCTTGAAGCATGGCTCCACAATTCATTTGAAGCAATACTTTGAGATATGACAAACCAAGGCTAAAAAATCATCTTGAAACCGCCCTTTGAAAATAATCTTGAGGTGTCATGAAAAAGAAAAAGAAAAGTCCTAAATATTGATCTTTCATCCATTTGTAACCACTTGGCACAACTTTGAGAAGCCCATTGAAATTAAATTTGAAACTCATGGATTATCGCCTCCCCACAACTTTGCATGATACCAAGAGTCTTGACACATGGCCTGAACACGACCTAAGTAACTTCTTGAGAATGAATTTGAAAAGTGTCTAAAAAAATCACTTAGAAACATTAACATCATTTAGCATCCATAAGACTTCAATGGATCATGCCCTGACTTCCATGCACCTGCACAAACTTGTTAGTTCATAATGACCGTGTACACAAGATCCATGACTTAATTCTTAAAAGATCATGGCCATAGGCCAAATGATCTTTTAGAGATAAATTTGAAAAAGGTAGGACAAATTTGGGGTATGACACTCATGACATGTTGATTCAGGGTATTGTGTTCGACTACGACAACGATCTGCAAGGTTATCATCAAAGGTTTATACGAGCATGGGGTAAAGTGAACAAGGTTGACAGCAAGACTCTGGAGCCCAAGTACACCATTCCTATGGAACCTTATCTCAGATGGGTACGATCTCGTGCTCAGACTCTTATGATGCCATATCCTGCCATCCTGCCAGTTACTATGGAGCATGTTGCTGAAGGGGATACCTCTTATACCATCCTTCACCCAGGCATGCCCACTGTCGTACCCCGAAAAATACGACCTCACGCGATCCGAATGGAACGGAGGCGCGCGCCGGACGGACTGAAGAGTCGCCACCTAATTCTATTTATTCCCGAGGAGGGAAAGGGGAGATATAGATACAACCCGGGAGGAAAAGGATGAGGACAAAGGTCAACGGAACCATTGCCTGGGTTCGGGAGTCGGTTATGCAGGGGGAAGGTATTAGCACCCCCTACATCCATCGTACTCGATGGGAACCATCTAAGTTAACGCGCGCGAAAGGATGTCTATGCTTAAACGAATTGCTTGCTAGAGGGAAATGAGTTGAATTATAAGTTAGATTGGACCTAGGTGCTCGACAAGGATTGAGATCCTCGTGCCTACGTACTCCCGTGTGCAATGGGAAAGTCAGAGCCTCGTAGTTCGGCCTACTACTGGTAAGGGTTGTTCGATTTTATTACCTTTCTTCGACGAAAGGGTTTAGGAGTTGAAATGCACTAAAGACCATGGATAGTTTATCTTGCCCAACAAGACGAGTTTCCTGCGTCGAAATAATCGGAGCGAGTAACGAAAGCTCGTTATCCCCCTTTCTACCGCTTAAGGCTCGTGGCGTACAAATCTTCTCGTATTTATTAAAGTGTTTTATTATCCTATGACCGCTTGACGTTGGATCAAGGGTTTGGATCTAAAAAGAATCGTTTTGGTTTTTTTGAGGTTAAAAGGGTAAATGCAACTTGGAGGTTTGTTTTTGTGGTTTTGTTAGCGAGGCACGAATCGCTCGGCTCGCAAAGGTGGAATGAATCCTAAACGAAAAAGATAACAGGAAAATAAAGTGCAAGTGTGCAAGTGCAATCGCTTGGCGTTGGACCAAGGATTCAGAATTAAATAAAAATGCGGAAAATAAAATGCGTACAAAATAATGGGAGAGGGATACAAAATAAATACAGGGGGTTGCGAAAAATAAATGGTCTCGTTGTAATTAGCCCAAGAGAAAGCGTGTGTGCAGTGTGTTTGAACTATTCGAAGGCGTTCGGCCTGTTTATTCGGGACGCAACTATTTGAAGGCGTTGAACCTTTTTCGAACACAACTATTCGAAGGCGTTGGACCTTTTAATCGAGCGCAACTATTCGAAGGCGTTGGACCTATTGGGACGCGACAAAATTTTGTTCGTGAACTGCCTTAGAATCGGTTCAAAATGGGAACCATTCTATAAGGAGTCGAATCGTAATTTTTCTAATGCGAAAATAAATGAATAAATAAATGAATTGCGAGAATTAAATAAAATTATGAATAATGAATTAAATAATTAAATGAAATAAATAATTTAAGAATATGAAATAAATTACATTGATGTTTATTTATCGAAATAATGAAATAATGAAAAATTAATTACAAGGAGGGCCTCATATTGACCGCTCATCACCGATTAAATGTAATCGGGCGAAAACGGCCTTTTATAATATCATCGGCCCAAAAAATAAATAAATAAATAAACAAAACTAAAACAAAGAAGTCAAATGAATTTTTAAAAGTTTTTAAACAATGAAAACTAAAACAAAAAGTTAGAAAATTTTGAAACGCACTATTATAGAAATAAGTAGCAAAAAGAAATTAAAGACAACAAAAGAAATGGAAGGTGAGTGCTGGAAAAAAATGGTGCTGATAGTAGTAAACAACCCGAGTGGGCTTGACCCACTTAAACCCAACAACAATGCTCATAAAGAAAAATGCATAAATGAAATAAAACAAAAGGTTTTTTTTTAATTAACTTAAAAAAATGGCATCAAAAGAATATAGAAAAATTATGCACAAATATAATAATAATAAAAAACTATGAAATTATGTTTTAAAAAAAAAAAAAAGAAAAACAGTAGAAAGAATACTGAATAATCCTATGAAGTAAAATAACTTAATTTTAAAAAAAAAAACAAAGGGTGTGTCGCTTCAATTGGGTGCAGTAAGAACAAAATGGGATGAGCCCACTACAACCATCAATAATATTTATAAAAAGCAGTGGAGGCGTGAAGATCTATGGAGTGTACTTGAAATCATATGATGCAGTAAGCAAAAACAGGTGGGTTAAGCCCACTAACCCGTCAATAATTAAAAAGAAAGGTGTGAAAATTTGTGGATTACATAAACCATGTTAAATGAATAAATAATGAATCAAAAAAAAATAAGAATAAAACAAAGAAAACTATCCAACAAAAATTTCTCATTCAACGAACAAAAATGGGATCTGTACCTCTCACTCAAAACGTGGTCAAGATACCCACCCTCACAAATTGCAGCGGCGGCCGGTGACTCCTTTCCGCTCACAGTGTGATAAGCTTCACGATTTGGTCCAGCTTGCGCAATCTCGCTCGGTCCTTGTTCCAATCTCACGACAGCTTTTTCTTGTGCGACGGTGTGGTTTGCTCGGTTTCGAGATCGGAGGGTAAGCTTGTGGTGGTGGTCTCGGCTTCAGTGGTGGTGTTTTTGCGGCGATCGGAGAGTGGTTCAACGGTGAAAGGAGATGGTGGTTTTGGTTTGAAGGTCCGGAAGGTGATGGGTTGTTCAGCGGCGGATGGTCTCTGTTTACTGCGTTTTATGGCTTGGGTGATTCAGGGTTTGGCTTTGCGTTTTGAGCGGTGAGGGGCGGCGGAAGGAATGGCCGGCTTCGGCGATTTTCTTGCTTTTGAGTTTTGTTTAAATCGCGGTTGAGTCTGGTTTTCGGCGATGAGGATCTGTAGTTTGAAGATGGTTGTGTTTTGTGGTTTACGGTTTCAGAATCTCCTTCAGGTTTTGGTTATTCATTTTCGTGAAGGGTCTCACTCAAATCTCGCACTAAATCTCTCTGTGTTTTTATTTTTTTGGTTTTTTGTGTTTGGTTTAATGTGTTGGTGTTGAAGGTTTGACGGTGAGTGTGGCTTGGTTCAGAGATAGACGGTAAGGTTTTCTCAGTGTATATGGTGGTTAAAGGTTATGAAGGTGATGATGTGAGGTTTGTTTGTTTCTGTCTGCGATTTTTGTTATTGAAATTTGGTAGATTTTTTGCAGATTCGTGTGGTTGTTATTTTGGTGGATGAACAAAAAGGAAAAAAAATGAGTTTGATGACTATGAAGGTTTGAGGTCTGTGATTTGGTTTGGGGTTGAGGGAGGTTCCGAAAAAAAAATATTGCAGGGGAGTTATGAGGGTTATTTTGGATTTGCAAGTTTATTCATGGTTGAGGGGATTGACAGTTAGTTTGTTTTTGGTGAGGTTATGAATAAGGAAGAATATATGGATTTTGGTTTGTGTATGAAAGATTCGTTTTTATAAAATGGATTAGAATGAGGTTTGAGAAAAAAGAAAAAAAAAGAATGTTAGTGAGCTGTCATTGTAAGATGGTAAGAAAAGTTTGTTGTGAGTGGAGGAAAATTAAATGGAAGTGTAGGTTGTACAAGTTATGTGCGCAAAATATGCTGGTGATGATGATACAGGATGTGGGTGAAGGAAAAATGAGCTGTGAGGTAGTGAAATTGTGGGTGTGAAGCTGAAAGAAAATTCGTTGTTGTTGTTGTGCATATGTGAGTGGAGCATGAAAAGAAAGAAGTTTGTGTGGGGTCCTGTTGACAGGCTGTATATGTGAGCTGTGAGGAAAAAAAAATCTGATGCCTTGATAGTACAAAATTGGTTCAAAAAAAAAATGGAAATGAAGTAATGTATATAAAAAATGAATCTTAAATTTAATGATGGTACTATTTATAATAATAATAAAAAATGAAGATAATAAAATAAGTATAAAAATAATAATAATAATAATAATAATAATAGAAATGAAATAAGAAATAAAAGGAAAATAAATTGAAAAAGTAATAATAAAGAATTCAAATAGTAATAATAATATCAATAATGAATTAATGTAATTACAATATTAATAATAATGATAAAAAAATGTATGATGATAGTAATAACAATATAAGTTTGAATAATAATAAAAATAATAAAAATAATAATATGTAATTCTACAAAATCAAAATCAAAATAATAGATAGTGATAATAAAAAAGAATAATGATAAAATTAATAATAATAATAATGAAAAGGAAAATGGGAATTTTGTAGCTTTTAATTGGAATAAAAAGAAAAATGTGATAGAAATATAAATTTGAAACAAAAATAAGAAAATAGTTTAATGAAAAAAATGGAAGAGTGGTTTTTTTTTTTAAAATTAATAATGGGCCTAAAAAGGAAAGAAATAACATAAAAGAAAATACACTTTTTTTGAATTTTTGGAAATAATGATAAGACAGAAAATAAAATAGTAAAGGTAGGACAAATTTGGGGTACGACAGATGCCCCTATCGAATTGGCTTAGACCGAGTAAGATGAATTGGCTCGCATTCAGTCTTTCAAGGTATAAGATAATTAGATATTAACAGACTCCAGATTTGTCCGACAAAGAAAGAATTTGTGAAAATAGCAAATGAAATAAACTGGAAAATAACAGGTATCACAGCAAGAACAAATTGACAAAATAAATCACTTATCACCAGAGGATGATAAGGCAATAAACAGAAAAATAAACTCACTTATCAACAGAGGAAGATAAGGCAATAAACTGAAAACAAACTCACTTATCAACAGAGGATGATAAGGCAACAAACAGAAAAATAAACTCACTTATCAACAGAGGAAGATAAGGCAATAAACTGAAAATAAAATCACTTATCACCAGAGGATGATAAGGCAACAAACTGAAAACAAACTCACTTATCAACAGAGGATGATAAGGCAACAAACTGAAAACAAACTCACTTATCAACAGAGGATGATAAGGCAATAAACAGAAAAATAAACTCACTTATCAACAGAGGAAGATAAGGCAATAAACTGAAAATAAAATCACTTATCACCAGAGGATGATAAGGCAACAAACTGAAAACAAACTCACTTATCAACAGAGGATGATAAGGCAACAAACTGAAAACAAACTCACTTATCAACAGAGGATGATAAGGCAATAAGCAGAAAAATAAACTCACTTATCAACAGAGGATGATAAGGCAATAAACAGAAAAATAAACTCACTTATCAACAGAGGATGATAAGGCAACAGACAGAAAATAAAATCACTTATCACCAGAGGATGATAAGGCAAATGGACTGAAATTTAAACATGGCTATTGAATCCGCCAAGAGGATGCCTGGAATCTGATTGACATGATCCTCCGCTGGGGAAAGGACTGGAAACTCGTATGATCCTGGATTATGCAATTATGCTTGATTGTTTTGAAATGGTATTCCATAAAGACGGAGATACGATGCAAATGTTTATGCACTGAGATGTAAATTGAAAATTGTTGGGGGAAAATAAAAAGTTGATTCATTTAGGTATGCAAATGATGCACATGTTGCAAATGATTGATGTAAATGATGCTTATGACGTTAATGATGCATAATGATGCATATGAGCGATTGATAGGTGCCAGCTTGGTGGAATTTTGGTCTGGTAGTTGCCAATAGTAATTGGACTTTGGGTGGGTGGAGGGATTGATTTCCCGACACTCGATCTTTGACGTCGTTTGGTCAGAAGATGTATCTGAATGCTCTAAGCTGATGAGCGAAGCGACTTAATTGACACATGAAGACTGATTTTGCTTTGAATGATTGCCAATGTCTGGCAAGGTCTGTTTGCTCAGCTGGGGAGAAGAGATAGGAAGATTTGCTCCTGTTTGCTTGCCCCTGCTCGTAGGGTATCAGAAATAAAATTGATGGAGAACTTTGACAATGGCCATGACATGATCTGCCCCTGATTAAGTCTTTGAAGGTGATTTGCCCCTGATTGAGCTGATTTTGAAATAAATTGCCCCTGATTGGGCTGTTGAAGAAGTATTGATTCAAATTCCTCTTTTGATTGCCCCTTGCTGGGATTGTACTGATGTCAAGCACTGAATTGCAATTAAATTGTTCATACACAAATGGTAGTGTTAATGTAAAGTTCATGTAAGTTTTGAAAAAGTCGATTTATTTGAATGCTGTGAAAGTGTGACGAATGGATCGTTAGTCCAAACGAAGTGCTGATTTAGGAAGTGCGTAGAAAAAATGCAGCAAGAATATTGTGCAATCGATATTGGAGATTAGCAAATATATGGGAGTCAATTTACGCAACCTTGTTGGTAGCATGCTTTCAGAATAAACCCTGCCTCAATTAGGACTTTCGAGGGTTGTAACGTGGTCTGGTTAATGGTTTGAGAAATAAAAGGACATTAGGCTCAAAGTTTGATTTGTACCCATCCCTTCTTCGTAATGTTCTCCAGTCCTATGTTCAGTTAACTCTACACATGTATTTGTTTTGACTTTGCAAGAGTGAAGATGAAGCTTCAAAGTTTTGTTTGAACATGGCAGTCATCCTTTTTTGTTTTGATGTTGGTGCCCCTTTGAAAAATTTTGTTTTGGTGGTAACCTGATCATTGCTTTGTTTTTGCTGAGGATTTGAGCTCCTCTTTTGATTTGTTTTTTTTCCGACTAAGTCTCCCTTCGGGTGCTCAACTTAGTGGTTTTTCTTTTCTTTTCTTTTTTTTTTTGAATACTATGACTGCCAAGTCATTTGTTGATGGTCCTCCAACGGGATGTCTCATCTTGCGATTCGAAGGTGTAGCCAGGTTAACTGAACACTACCCTGCCCCGGGTTAAATGTAAGGGTTGTATCTGAAAGAAACTCCTACTTCTAGGCTCGAAGTGGTTGACTAGGGATTAACTCCTTATATCTCCAGTGTCTGGGGATTTGAAAGAATGCCTGTACATCATTGACAAGGTTTTATCCGAAAGCATACCGCAACAATTATGGGTATTTCGTTTTCATCATCCTCCCTCAAATATTTGCTAAAGTGAAGTGAGGGAATATTTTTGTGATTTTTGTGATAAATGATAAATATGAGCGAATGCGAATAAATTGATTCAAAACATGCATAAACATAACATTAACATAACCAAGTACAGATGACAATGTTCAAAGCAAATAATACTTAAACAAACAATACAAAACAACAGGAATGCGAAAATTATAAATGGCTATGGCTGCCTTGATTTGAGGAATGAAATGAACTTCTCTTGATTGAATACTTCAAAGTTGGAGACTACTCAGCTTTGGTCTTTGGCAACTTCTTCGAAAGCATTTGTTGAGGGGCCACTTGCGACGACACTGGATTGCTCTGGATATTCAGACCCTTCTGAGTAAAGGTGAGATCCTTAGAGTTGATCAGGTCTTGAACTTTGTGTTTGAACGATTTGCAGTTCTCAATCCTGTGACCTGGAGCACCTTTGTGATACTCACAGCGAGCATTGGCATCATAATCTTGAGCGTTACCAGTTTGAGGTGGCATGTCCTTCAACACAAGAGTTCCTTTTGCCATCATCTGATTAAAGATTTCAGAATGTGTCATAGGCAAGGGATCGAAGGTTCTTTCGAGCCTTCTTTGCTGATATGGTGGACGCTGTTGAGGAGCGCGTTGTTGTTGCTGACCGGGCTGTTGTTGATAAGCCGGTTGCTGGTATGGATAAGCCGGTTGCTGATATGGATATGCCGGTTGCTGGCATGTTCTAGGTCCATATTGCGCAGCTGCACCCATTGGAGGTGGACGTGGTTGATAAGCCATCGGAGGCAGAAGCAGAGCTTGAATAGCTGGATGAACGGGCATTGAAGGAACAGGCTGATGAGACACAACCATCCTGGCCAAGGCTTGCATGGCCTCATAAATACGATCAATCTTGCTCTTGATTGAGTCAATCTCTCCCCTCATAGCAGCTTGTTCTTGTCGAATCTGATCCATCAGTCTTCCAGTGTTGGCTCAAGTTGAATACGGTCGTCTAACTCGATACGGGCGTCGGGAAACCAGCTTGATTTACTGAAGATGGAGGAACATGAAAATAAGTTTTATGGCTTTGGAATGAAATGAAATATGAATAAATGATGCAGATGGAATGATATGCAATGTCAGAATCCAGGATCACAAGATCAGGGTCTCACGAGTCCAAGGTACAGATGGAGGATACTCAGATCAAGAACTCACTGGGTAGACTCTAAAGTTTTAGGGACCCCAAAGTTATCAATTCGTATGGCTGTTCATCACACGCGCCATAAGCATGACGGTTGATTGACTCCGCCACATGAATCTATTTTGGGTGAGATCTTCGTATCGACAACCCACGAGAGCAATTTTTCTCGGGAGTCCATACTACGTGATCACCGACACAAGGTTTAAAACAAAGTCCTGGAGTTATGGAACTTTCTCAACTGTTTGATGCACGTGTCAAATTCATACATTCTTGACAGTCAATCAACTCCATTGAGTAAGTCTATTCCAAGTGAGGTTTTCGTACCGAGCCACGCGAGGGCGAACCCTGTTGCCCAATACTACGCAACCATCAACCGATGTTTTTAACCAAAAGGTTCTAAAGGTCCTCAGAGTCGACGACTTTAATGAAAACAACTGAGCACACACGCCAAAAGCTTGACGATTGTCAGTATTTCCATTAAAATCTACTCCGAGTGAGGTTTTCGTATCGACAACCCACGAGAGTGGTTCTCTCGGGAGCCCATACTACACAACCTCGCTAACTTATGTTTGTACTCGAAAGCCCGGGTATAGAGCTTTTCCCTCAAGTTCTTTTGCAAAGTATCGATCCAAATTATAGTACCAAGGAGCCACAAGATATATAATATGGAATGCGCTAAAGAAAGCAATAAAAAATAAACAAGCAAGGCATAAAATCAAACATCAAAACAAGCGCGAAAACCTAGACTAGGCTCGACTCACATAGGGGTGAACCATTTCACAGCAGAGTCGCCAGCTGTCGTACCCCGAAAAATACGACCTCACGCGATCCGAATGGAACGGAGGCGCGCGCCGGACGGACTGAAGAGTCGCCACCTAATTCTATTTATTCCCGAGGAGGGAAAGGGGAGATATAGATACAACCCGGGAGGAAAAGGATGAGGACAAAGGTCAACGGAACCATTGCCTGGGTTCGGGAGTCGGTTATGCAGGGGGAAGGTATTAGCACCCCCTACATCCATCGTACTCGATGGGAACCATCTAAGTTAACGCGCGCGAAAGGATGTCTATGCTTAAACGAATTGCTTGCTAGAGGGAAATGAGTTGAATTATAAGTTAGATTGGACCTAGGTGCTCGACAAGGATTGAGATCCTCGTGCCTACGTACTCCCGTGTGCAATGGGAAAGTCAGAGCCTCGTAGTTCGGCCTACTACTGGTAAGGGTTGTTCGATTTTATTACCTTTCTTCGACGAAAGGGTTTAGGAGTTGAAATGCACTAAAGACTATGGATAGTTTATCTCGCCCAACAAGACGAGTGTCCTGCGTCGAAATAATCGGAGCGAGTAACGAAAGCTCGTTATCCCCCTTTCTACCGCTTAAGGCTCGTGGCGTACAAATCTTCTCGTATTTATTAAAGTGTTTTATTATCCTATGACCGCTTGACGTTGGATCAAGGGTTTGGATCTAAAAAGAATTGTTTTGGTTTTTTTGAGGTTAAAAGGGTAAATGCAACTTGGAGGTTTGTTTTTGTGGTTTTGTTAGCGAGGCATGAATCGCTCGGCTCGCAAAGGTGGAATGAATCCTAAACGAAAAAGATAACAGGAAAATAAAGTGCAAGTGTGCAAGTGCAATCGCTTGGCGTTGGACCGAGGATTCAGAATTAAATAAAAATGCGGAAAATAAAATGTGTACAAAATAATGGGAGAGGGATACAAAATAAATACAGGGGGTTGCGAAAAATAAATGGTCTCGTTGTAATTAGCCCAAGAGAAAGCGTGTGTGCAGTGTGTTTGAACTATTCGAAGGCGTTCGGCCTGTTTATTCGGGACGTAACTATTTGAAGGCGTTGGACCTTTTTCGAACACAACTATTCGAAGGCGTTGGACCTTTTAATCGAGCGCAACTATTCGAAGGCGTTGGACCTTTTGGGACGCGACAAAATTTTGTTCGTGAACTGCCTTAGAATCGGTTCAAAATGGGAACCATTCTATAAGGAGTCGAATCGTAATTTTTCTAATGCGAAAATAAATGAATAAATAAATGAATTGCGAGAATTAAATAAAATAATGAATAATGAATTAAATAATTAAATGAAATAAATAATTTAAGAATATGAAATAAATTACATTGATGTTTATTTATCGAAATAATGAAATAATGAAAAATTAATTACAAGGAGGGCCTCATATTGACCGCTCATCACCGATTAAATGTAATCGGGCGAAAACGACCTTTTATAATATCATCGGCCCAATAAATAAATAAATAAACAAAACTAAAACAAAGAAGTCAAATGAATTTTTAAAAGTTTTTAAACAATGAAAACTAAAACAAAAAGTTAGAAAATTTTGAAACGCACTATTATAGAAATAAGTAGCAAAAAGAAATTAAAGACAACAAAAGAAATGGAAGGTGAGTGCTGGAAAAAAATGGTGCTGATAGAAGTAAACAACCCGAGTGGGCTTGACCCACTTAAACCCAACAACAATGCTCATAAAGAAAAATGCATAAATGAAATAAAACAAAAGGTTTTTTTTTTTAATTAACTTAAAAAAATGGCATCAAAAGAATATAGAAAAATTATGCACAAATATAATAATAATAAAAAACTATGAAATTATGTTTTAAAAAAAAAAAAAAAAAAACAGTAGAAAGAATACTGAATAATCCTATGAAGTAAAATAACTTAATTTTAAAAAAAAAACAAAGGGTGTGTCGCTTCAATTGGGTGCAGTAAGAACAAAATGGGATGAGCCCACTACAACCATCAATAATATTTATAAAAAGCAGTGGAGGCGTGAAGATCTATGGAGTGTACTTGAAATCATATGATGCAGTAAGCAAAAACAGGTGGGTTAAGCCCACTAACCCGTCAATAATTAAAAAGAAAGGTGTGAAAATTTGTGGATTACATAAACCATGTTAAATGAATAAATAATGAATAAAAAAAAAATAAGAATAAAACAAAGAAAACTATCCAACAAAAATTTCTCATTCAACGAACAAAAATGGGATCTGTACCTCTCACTCAAAACGTGGTCAAGATACCCACCCTCACAAATTGCAGCGGCGGCCGGTGACTCCTTTCCGCTCACAGTGTGATAAGCTTCACGATTTGGTCCAGCTTGCGCAATCTCGCTCGGTCCTCGTTCCAATCTCACGGCAGCTTTTTCTTGTGCGACGGTGTGGTTTGCTCGGTTTCGAGATCGGAGGGTAAGCTTGTGGTGGTGGTCTCGGCTTCAGTGGTGGTGTTTTTGCGGCGATCGGAGAGTGGTTCAACGGTGAAAGGAGATGGTGGTTTTGGTTTGAAGGTCCGGAAGGTGATGGTTTGTTCAGCGGCGGATGGTCTCTGTTTACTGCGTTTTATGGCTTGGGTGATTCAGGGTTTGGCTTTGCATTTTGAGCGGTGAGGGGCGGCGGAAGGAATGGCCGGCTTCAGCGATTTTCTTGCTTTTGAGTTTTGTTTAAATCGCGGTTGAGTCTGGTTTTCGGCGATGAGGATCTGTAGTTTGAAGATGGTTGTGTTTTGTGGTTTACGGTTTCAGAATCTCCTTCAGGTTTTGGTTATTCATTTTCGTGAAGGGTCTCACTCAAATCTCGCACTAAATCTCTCTGTGTTTTTATTTTTTTGGTTTTTTGTGTTTGGTTTAATGTGTTGGTGTTGAAGGTTTGACGGTGAGTGTGGCTTGGTTCAGAGATAGACGGTAAGGTTTTCTCAGTGTATATGGTGGTTAAAGGTTATGAAGGTGATGATGTGAGGTTTGTTTGTTTCTGTCTGCGATTTTTGTTATTGAAATTTGGTAGATTTTTTGCAGATTCGTGTGGTTGTTATTTTGGTGGATGAACAAAAAGGAAAAAAAATGAGTTTGATGACTATGAAGGTTTGAGGTCTGTGATTTGGTTTGGGGTTGAGGGAGGTTCCGAAAAAAAAATATTGCAGGGGAGTTATGAGGGTTATTTTGGATTTGCAAGTTTATTCATGGTTGAGGGGATTGACAGTTAGTTTGTTTTTGGTGAGGTTATGAATAAGGAAGAATATATGGATTTTGGTTTGTGTATGAAAGATTCGTTTTTATAAAATGGATTAGAATGAGGTTTGAGAAAAAAGAAAAAAAAAGAATGTTAGTGAGCTGTCATTGTAAGATGGTAAGAAAAGTTTGTTGTGAGTGGAGGAAAATTAAATGGAAGTGTAGGTTGTACAAGTTATGTGCGCAAAATATGCTGGTGATGATGATACAGGATGTGGGTGAAGGAAAAATGAGCTGTGAGGTAGTGAAATTGTGGGTGTGAAGCTGAAAGAAAATTCGTTGTTGTTGTTGTGCATATGTGAGTGGAGCATGAAAAGAAAGAAGTTTGTGTGGGGTCCTGTTGACAGGCTGTATATGTGAGCTGTGAGGAAAAAAAAAATCTGATGCCTTGATAGTACAAAATTGGTTCAAAAAAAATAAATGGAAATGAAGTAATGTATATAAAAAATGAATCTTAAATTTAATGATGGTACTATTTATAATAATAATAAAAAATGAAGATAATAAAATAAGTATAAAAATAATAATAATAATAATAATAATAGAAATGAAATAAGAAATAAAAGGAAAATAAATTGAAAAAGTAATAATAAAGAATTCAAATAGTAATAATAATATCAATAATGAATTAATGTAATTACAATATTAATAATAATGATAAAAAAATGTATGATGATAGTAATAACAATATAAGTTTGAATAATAATAAAAATAATAAAAATAATAATATGTAATTCTACAAAATAAAAATAAAAATAATAGATAGTGATAATAAAAAAGAATAATGATAAAATTAATAATAATAATAATGAAAAGGAAAATGGGAATTTTGTAGCTTTTAATTGGAATAAAAAGAAAAATGTGATAGAAATATAAATTTGAAACAAAAATAAGAAAATAGTTTAATGAAAAAAATGGAAGAGTGGTTTTTTTTTTTAAAATTAATAATGGGCCTAAAAAGGAAAGAAATAACATAAAAGAAAATACACTTTTTTTGAATTTTTGGAAATAATGATAAGACAGAAAATAAAATAGTAAAGGTAGGACAAATTTGGGGTACGACACCCACTGACATAGAAGACTTACAGAGATCCTGGATCCAGTTGAAGGAGCAAAGGGATACTTTCGAGGCTCATTACAAAGCAAGTCAATAAAGAATCCTGGAGCTAACAAAGCAACTTCACGAGGAGAGGAATCTCAACTCATACCTCAACACAAAGAGGAAACGACCATGGGAGACTTAAAACCCCATCTTTTGTGTTTATTTCATTTCATTTCGTAAGCCCAAAGGGCAAACGAATTTATTACTAATAAAAGTTTACTTTCTTGATTGTTTAAGCAAATTTAAATCCCGCGGTCCTTGAAAACATTGCATGCGCATTTACATATCATATCACTGCATCACAGGTTTCTTATGTACATGTTTCTTATCTTCTCGCTGTTTATTTCAGCAATGGCTCTTGAACAAACAGTCAAAGATCTTCAGGCACAAAATTCACACTTCCAAGAGCTGATCCTGAACTTGTCCAAGGGGCAGGATGAATTGAAGACACTGCTGGCCAAGAAGACTAAGAAGACTAGAAGGTCAGGAGGCCTGATCAACATGGGAAGAAGGTTCAGAGGTCCTGTCAAGACCAAAGAACAGGTTGAAGATTATGAGTCTGAAGAGTCTGAGAAAGAAGGAGGCAGTCTCCATAATACAATGGGGGACTCTGATTCTGAAGCTAACTACTATCATGATCCTAATGAAGACAAGTTCAAAATGCTGGTGGATAGAATGGATGCTATGGAATTGAAAAAGTCTTCTGGGCTGGATTTTGAAGACCTGAGTTTGATATCTGGGGTGGTCATACCCATTGGGTTCAAGGTTCCTACTTTTGTAGTGTATGATGGTGTCTCTTGTCCCAAGCTGCATCTGAGGTCTTATGTCCGGAGAATCCAACCCCATACTGCTGATAAGAAGTTGTGGATCCATTTCTTCCAAGAGAGCTTATCTGGAGCTCAATTGGAATGGTACTATCAGTTGGAGAGTGTCAACATCCGTGATTGGAATGATCTTGCTGAGGCTTTTTATAAGCAATATCAATACAATGCTGACCTAGCCCCTACTCGCATGCAGCTACAAAGCATGTCTATGGGTGCTAAAGAAAATTTCAAGGAGTATGCCCAGAAGTGGAGAGATTTGGCTGGAAGAGTACAACCTCCGCTAACTGACCGGGAGTTAGTAGATATGTTCATGTGTACGTTGAATGGTCCTTTTTACAGTCATCTCATTGGAAGCTCATCATCTGGCTTCACTGAGTTGATAATGACAGGGGAGCGCGTAGAAAGTGGTATAAGGAGTGGCAAGATCCAAGTGGGTGCTTCTTCATCCAGTACTACAAAGAAGCCCCCTAGTGGAAAGAAAGAGTCGAATGCTGTTTATGGTCAATCTGATCGTAATAGGAGGCATCAATCTGTGAGTGCAGTTCATATCTCCAATCCTACTCCTGCAACACCAAAGCCACCACAGGGCAATCAACAGAGGCCTAGAAGACAGTTCACTAAGCTCAACATGTCACTGGCCCAAGCCTTGCAACACTTGTTGAAGGGTGAACTCATCACTTTGAGGGACCCTCCTCAGAATCCCAATGTTACCTCTCCCAGGTACAATCCTAATGCACGATGTGCATATCATTCAAATTGTCAGGGACATGATACCAATAGTTGCTGGATATTGAAGAATAAAATTCAGGATATGATTGATGCTGGAGAGATTGAGTTTGACCCTCCGGGTACTCCAAACGTGATTACTGCTCCCATGCCAAATCATGAAAAGACTGTTAATGCCATTGATGAAGTTTCACACATTTCCTCAGTTGCAGATGTAACCACACCATTGTCTGTTATTAAGAAGAAGTTGGTACAAGCTGGGTTCTTTCCAGGTTGTCATGAAGATTGTTTATATTGTGCTTATAAGCCGGATAGTTGCTGGAGATTGAAGGACGGAATTCAACGCCTCATGGACAATTACACAATATTGTTTGAGAGGACACCTTCTATAGAGAGCATGGTTGAACATATAACTAAAGGTGCGAAGGCTGAAGAGGTGGATATGGTTGATAAAGTGCCGGTAAGGATTACTTCCAAGGGACCTGTAAAAATCACTCGTAAGGGTCCAATTAAGATTACTGTTGAAGGCCCTGTGAAGATTGTCGCTGAAGCTAGAGTGGCTCCTATGATCATTACCACTCCGGGTCCTATTCCATATACTTCTGATAAAGTTGTGCCTTGGCATCATGGGTCCGATGTTTATATTCATGGTGTTAAGCAGGAATCCTTGGTTGATGCACCTATTGTTGGTGAAAATCTGGATGTTGATAATATTGCTGGATCTAGTAAGATCACACGAAGTGGAAGAGTTTTCTCTCCTCCAGTTACTTCCAAGAATACAGTTACTCCGGATACTACCTCTACTGCTGATGCTCGGGGCAAAGGTCCTGTTATTGAACCTATACAAATTGATGTGCCAACTGCTGATGATCTTTCTAAGCAGATGGAAGAGGTACTAAAGATCATTCGCAAGAGTGATTATGACATTGTTGATTAGTTGGGGCATACTCCCTCCAAGATTTCCATGTTGTCCTTACTATTGTGTTCTGAGGCTCATGCTAAAGCCTTGATTAAATTTTTGAAGACTGCTCACGTACCAAATGAGATTTCTGTAGACCAGTTTGAAAATTGTGTTGCACACTTAACCTATGATAATGGGTTAGGTTTCTCCGATGCTGATTTGACTCCGGCCAAGAGAGATCATAACAGGGCTCTACATATCTCTATTGAATGCAGGGGCACTACCCTGTCACATGTGTTAATAGACAATGGTTCCTCGCTGAATGTGTTTCCCAAAGAAGTTCTGAACAAGCTTAGCCCTGAAGATGCTGTGTTGAAGCCCAGTAATATAGTGGTGAAGGCTTTTGATGGCTCGAGAAGAGTGGTGCATGGAGAAATTGATCTCCCAATAAAAGTAGGTTCTCAAGTCTTCAATGCTACTATTTATGTAATGGATATCCGTCCTTCGTATTCTTGTTTGCTTGGGCGTCCTTGGATCCATGGGGCAGGTGCTGTAACCTCCACCTTACATCAGAAGCTGAGATATCCAGTAGAAGGAAAAGTTGTCACTGTTTACGGAGAGGAAGGATATATAGTTAGCCATGTGAACACCTTTAAATATCTTGAAGTGGAAGGTGAATATGTTAAAACTCCGTGCCAGACATTCGAAGTAGTTCCTTGGGTGTTAATAATTATGAAGCTCCTCCTGTTGTTAAGAAAGTTCCTGTGGTCACCAGAGTACCTCCTACAATGGCTTCCCTCAAGGATGCTAGAGCTGTGGTGGATGAAGGTGGTTGTACTATTTGGGGTCAGCATCCTGACATCCCTTACAAGTCTGACAAATTTGGTTTGGGTTTCACTGCAGAATCCCAGAAGGCTGTTCGTCGTGCTCGTGCTGTTCGTATCACCAATCAGGGGATTATGAAAGATCATATCAATGCTGTGGGTGACTATGATGAAGACTACAACTTGGATGCTTGGATTTTTCCTACTGTGGGTGTTGTGCTCAATAATTGGAAGGCTGAAGATGTTATTCCTATCTCCTTTAGTCAGGAGTAAATACTATTACTGTGTTGTTACTTTTAAAGTTTGTAATTTTTGAACAATCAAACTCTTAAGCCTTGTGCCTTACCCGGGGCACATTGGTGTGCTTGTTACGGGATGTCATTTCATTTGCATACTTCATTCAATAAAAATCAGTGGACGTTTCGTTTTCGTAAATATTGTGTTCCTTGTCTTTCTTTTCTTTTATTTTGTTTTATCAGCTATGTGTTCTTATACACACCCACATCACTAAAATGCAGATCCTCATCCACTCTGGATCCTGTTGATAACAGTTCTACTATTGCCAATTATAATTTCGAGAATCCGATCTATCAAGCTGAAGATGGAAAGGAGGACGATTGTGAAGTACCTGTAGAGCTTGCTAGGTTGTTACAACAAGAAGAGAAAGCTATACAGCCACATGAAGAGCCAATCGAAGTTGTGAATCTGGGAACTGAAGAAAACAGGAAAGAAGTCAAGATAGGGGCTGAATTAGAGGATAATGTTAAGAGCAGATTGATTCAGATGTTACATGATTATGTGGAGATCTTTGCTTGGTCCTATGAAGATATGCCAGGGTTGGATATAGACATTGTGGTTCACCGATTACCGGTAAAAGAAGATTGTCGTTCAAAGAAGCAGAAGGTTCGTCGCATGCGTCCTGAAATGTCAGAGAAGATTAAGGCAGAGGTAATGAAACAGTTTGATGCAGGGTTCTTAGCTGTGACTTCTTATCCTCAATGGGTTGCAAATGTGGTACCGGTACCTAAGAAAGATGGTAAGGTACGTATGTGTGTAGATTACAGGGATTTGAACAAGGCCAGCCCCAAAGATGACTTTCCACATCCTCATATTGATGTTCTGGTAGACAACACTGCTCAGCATACAGTATTCTCTTTCATGGATGGTTTCTCTGGTTACAATCAAATCAAGATGGCACCTGAAGATATGGAGAAGACAACATTTGTTACACAGTGGGGCACCTTTTGCTATAAAGTGATGCCATTTGGTTTGCAGAATGTCGGGGCAACATATCAGCGTGCTATGGTGGCTTTGTTTCATGATATGATTCATCATGAGATAGAGGTGTATGTGGATGATATGATAGCCAGGTCTTAGAATGAAGAACAACATCTTGATCATCTGCATAAGTTGTTTAAGAGATTTAAGAAATACAAGTTGAGGTTGAACCCCAAAAAATGTACTTTTGGAGTTAGATCTGGTAAGCTTCTGGGTTTCATTGTCAGTGGAAAAGGTATTGAAGTAGATCCTGCAAAAGTGAAAGCTATACAAGAGATTCCAGCTCCCCGTACTGAGAAGGAAGTTAGAGGTTTCTTGGGACGATTGAATTACATTGCAAGATTTATTTCCCAATTAACTGCTACCTGTGAGCCAATTTTCAATTTGTTGAAGAAAGATCAGGTAATGGAATGGAATGATGAGTGCCAGGCTGCCTTTGATGAAATCAAGAAATATCTTCTAGAACCTCCTATTTTGATGCCACCAGTTGATGGAAGACCCTTGATTATGTACTTAACAGTGTTAGACAACTCAATGGGTGTGTGTTGGGGCAACATGACGAGTCTGGTCGAAAAGAGCAGGCAATATACTACCTTAGCAAAAAGTTTACCGACTGTGAAACAAGATACTCACTGCTCGAGAAAACTTGCTGCGCTTTGGCATGGGCTGCTCGCCGACTAAGACAGTATATGTTGACCCATACTACCTTGTTGATTTCGAAGATGGATCCAATCAAGTACATATTCGAGAAACCTGCTCTCTCCGGAAGAATAGCAAGATGGCAAATGATCTTGACAGAATATGACATACAGTATACTACTCAGAAGGCCATTAAAGGAAGTGTTGTGGCTGATCATTTGGCTCATCAAGCAGTGGATGCTTATCAGTCAATGAGTTTTGAGTTCCCTGATGAAGATATTATGATTATTACCAAAGAACCTAGACAATATGATGAACCTGAACAAGGATCCCGATGGACTATGGTTTTTGATGGAGCTTCTAATGCACTTGGTAATGGTGTTGGTGTTGTGATCAGTTCCCCTGAAGGTTGTCATACCCCGATTACTGCAAGACTTTGTTTCTATTGTACTAATAACATGGCTGAGTATGAAGCATGTATCCTGGGTATCAAAGCTGCCATTGATATGAAGATTCAGTTCCTTGACGTGTATGGAGATTCAGCCCTGGTAGTAAGTCAAATTAAAGGAGATTGGGATACCAAACATGATAATCTCATTCCTTACAGAGAGCATGTGTTGTCTTTGATCCCATGTTTCAAAGAGATTACCTTTAGACATATTCCATGAAGAGAAAATCAGTTGGCAGATGCATTAGCCACCATGGCATCTATGTTTGAGATCAACTGGGATGATGAAGCTCCCAAGATTACTATTGATAGATTTGAGAAGCCTGCATACTGCAATGAGATTGACGTTGAAGAAACAGAGGAGAAGCCTTGGTTCTATGAAGTGAAAAGATATCTTGAAGCTCAGGAGTTCCCTAAAGGGGCATCTGTCAAAGATAAGAAGTTTCTGAGGAGGTTTTCTGCTAAGTTCTTCTTGAGTAATGGAATTCTGTACAAGCGCAATCATGATTCAACTTTGCTTCGTTGTGTGGATAAGAAGGAAGCAACTGAGATTATGGAAGACATGCATGATGGGATCTTTGGCACTCATTCTAGTGGTCACACCATGGCAAAGAAGATATTGAGAGCAAGTTACTATTGGTCTACCATGGAAGCTGACTGCTATTAACATTCCAGAACATGTCACAAGTGTCAAATATATGCTGACAAAGTGCACATACCTCCATCACCACTGAATGTGTTGACTGCTCTTCATGGTTATCGTACTACAATACGTACTTCAACAGGGGCAACCCCATTCTCCTTAGTATATGGTATGGAAGCAGTTCTGCCCATTGAAGTTCAGATTCCCTCCTTAAGAATTATGAAGGATGCAGGCTTGGATGAAGACGAGTGGATTCAGACCCGACTTGACCAGATAAATTTGATTGATGAAAAGAGGTTAGCAGCAGTTTGTCATGGCCAGATGTACCAGAAACGGATGATTAAGGCTTTTAATAAGAAGGTTAAGCCAAAGGTATATCAGGTTGGTGACTTGGTAATCAAGCATATCATATTACCACAGGGTGATCCTAGGGGAAAGTGGACTCCTACATATGAAGGACCATTTATAGTCAAGACAGTATTTTCAGGAGGTGCCATGATACTTACTACTATGGAGGGTGAAGACTTCCCGCAGCCTGTAAACGCAGACATAGTTAAAAAATACTACGCATAAAAAAGAGACCCGCTAGGTTGACTGGCCTAGGCAAAAATAAGGGCATCCCGGCGAACCAAAAGGGTTCGGGCAAAAATTAGGGATATATATAAAAAAATGTACACCCGGCAAGTCGAAAACCTGAAAAGGCGGCTTGGGCAAAAAAGGGTATCCCGGTGGATTGAAAACCTGAAAAGGCAATCCAGGCAAAAGTTAGGGATTAAAGCGTATGACTATGTCTCATTTGAATCACCCATGAAACTACAACCAGTTGTGCTACTTACTCAAGCTCTAATAGATAAAGATCAATCCAATCGTTTCCGTCTCGACAACAGAAGATGAGATACTTGAAGATAACTGCAATAGTAGAATTGAAACTCAATAGGATTATTTTCCACATAGCTGATTTTCTCTGTTTTGTAAAAATTTTATGACGAATTTCTCTTACTAGGATTTCTGTCTCCTTGTATAAACTTGCCTATGTATAGGTCACTTTGTGATATAAATAAAATTTCATCTTTGAATCCAGATTTACTTTTACCCTATTTACATAAGCGAAACGTCCATTGGTTGTGTTTGAATGTATGTATGCTTTTGAATATGATTGATGTTTACCAGAAATGCATAAAATGCTTAATATGATTGATGTTTACCAGAAATGAATGAAAATGTAGTAATAGTATTTACTAAGGACGAACGAGGAAGGAATTCAACGAAGCTTCGCCGGTTCATCCCCACAAGACAGCTACAAATCCCCCAGTAGGGCAGATCCATTCTCATAAATACTTCGAGTCACATCTCCCATGGAATTTATATCCATCTCTTTTATCCTCAAACGGATAATCGGGAATATATTCTTTCAATAGGAGTACGACGAACGAAGACGGGAGGTTATGGATACCTTACTATCGAACGAAGACGGGAGGTTATGGATACCTTACTATCGAACGAAGACGGGAGGTTATGGATACCTTACTATCGAACGAAGACGGGAGGTTATGGATACCTTACTATAGAACGAAGACGGGAGGTTATGAATACCTTATTATCGAACGAAGACGGGAGGTTATGAATACTATGATTATCAAACGAGACGGGAACGAGTTCCTCATATTCTTCACTATATTATCAAACAAGACGAGTTTCTCATATTCTTCTGCAACAAATCGGGATTTATTTTCCCTGGCCAACAGTTGATATACGAAGATATCTAGACGCTTCAGGCTGCATGATTCATACATACATCATTTACATCATACCATAACATATATATCCATAAGTACATAATACATTACTTAAGTGCATCATACTATGCATGCATACATAATGCATAAACTAATATTTCCCTTGCAGGATAGTTATATGCAGGTAAAACAATATCAATAAATTACAATGGGTCAGAAATGATCCATACACTACTCAAGATGTCCTTGAATAGCAGGCAAACGGTCTGTAAAAAGATTCATTCCCTGGTTCAAGACATCCTTCAGAAGAACAAATCCTGACGTTCTTTTGACCCTTAAGAGCAAATCCTGACGCTCTTTTGGCCCCTTGTTCAAGATTTTTTCAGAAGAACAAATCCTGATGTTCTTTTGACCCTTAAGAGAAAATCCTGACGCTCTTTTGGCCCCTTGTTCAAGATTTTTTCAGAAGAACAAATCCTGACGTTCTTTTGACCCTTAAGAGCAAATCCTGACGCTCTTTTGGCCCCTTGTTCAAGACTTTTTCAGAAGAACAAATCCTGACGTTCTTTTGACCCTTAAGAGCAAATCCTGACGCTCTTTTGGCCTCTTGTTCAAGACTTTTTCAGAAGAACAAATCCTGACGTTTTTTTGACCCTTAAGAATAAATCCCGACGTTCTTTTGGCCCCTTGTTCAAGATTTTTTCAGAAGAACAAATCCTGACGTTCTTTTGACCCTTAAGAGTAAATCCTGACGGTCTTTTGGCCCCTTGTTCAAGATTTTTTCAGAAGAACAAATCCTGACGTTCTTTTGACCCTTAAGAGCAGATCCTGACGCTCTTTTGGCCCCTTGTTCAAGACTTTTTCAGAAGAACAAATCCTGACGTTCTTTTGACCCTTAAGAGGAAATCATGACGCTCTTTTGGCCCCTTGTTCAAGACTTTTTCAGAAGAACAAATCCTGACGTTCTTTTGACCCTTAAGAACAAATCCTGACGTTCTTTTGGCCCCTTGAATAGCAGGCAAACGGTATGTAAAAAGATCCATTCCCTGGTTCAAGATATTTTTCAGAAGAACTAATCCTGACGTTCTTTTGACCTTGGAAATTAGGCAAACGGTCTGTACAAAGATCCATTCCCTAAATTCAAGATACCTCCAGAAGAGATAATCATCACAAGATTTATTTCTACTGGTCCATCCAACAATTCAAGTCATGTTGCATAAATGATTCAGAGACGGCTTATACAAAGACCTAGTATTGATATCCAGAATCAACATACAGAACATCACCACATCCAGATATTCCTGATGGCATCTCTAAGCCCATCTCCAGGTCATCCTAATGGCATCTCTAAGCCCATTTCCAGTTCTTCCAAGTGGCCTCTTCAAGCCCACTCAAACATATACAGCTAATCATCAGTATTACTCTATGCACCGGTGAGTGCAAATTTTTGGGCTTTTCTGTTCAATCCTCTTCAACCTTCCAGGTTACGAATGGCACATATACCAATCTAACCCCTCAGGTTTCAGAAAATTGAACAGGGGCAACTGTTGCACCCCAAAATTTGCCCTCACAAGACAAGACTTTGTGTACTAAGAGGTTCACAAGGTTCACAAGACATATTATGAGGTTCACAAGGTTCACAAGACATCTCATGAGGTCCACAAGGTTCACAAAGTTCACAATTAGCCAGGAGATTTGACAATTCCCTTAGACAATGCATCCTCCTAAGCAATGCATCCTAAACTAGGGTTTTGACTTTAATCAGGATAAATGGACTTCCAAGGCTTCAAGTGAGCTTCATAGCATCTTATATGTGCTTAAGAATCCCCATGTCAAGTTTCAAGACTTTTCCCAAAGGTTTGCTCAGTCAGATGATCAGATAGGTCAAAATCAGTCAAAATAGTTAAAAAGCAAAACTGAGGTCAACTGTGGTCAAACCAAAGTCAAACTTCATGATTTTTTTCCAACATCAAGTATGTGAATTAAAAGTCATCATTTGATCAAGGGTTGATCATGATTCATCAAGGAGATTTCAGATCATCAAGAATCAGGAGTTTCTAAATTAGGGTTTTCACAGGAAAAGTCAACTGAACTTTGACCAGCCATAACTTTCACATGCTTCATCAATTTTTTTCCATCCAAATCTCATTTTTAAGGAAATTGAATTATCTACAACTTTGTGTCTCACAAGCCAAGCCCAAAAATGCTTCATTTGGAAGGCATGAGCTAAGACATTATAGGTCCTTTTGAAAGTCAACAAAAAGTCAACAACTTCAAAAGAGCATAACTTGAGAATGGTAAAAAATATGGACATGAAACCAATGGGGTTGGTTATAGGACTCTTTAAGCTTTCCAAAATGTCCAAGAACACATTCATAGCATTAAAATTGAAGGATTTGTGCCCTTGCAAAGTTGGGAAATTTTAGGGAAGTTTATGAAGCAATTAAGGCCTAAAATCAAATGTTTGCCAAATGGGCCCATCAAATTCCAATCCAAACTCAAAGGTGACATCATGCACGACCCAATTCAACCAATTTCTGATTTTTATATTTTTATTATTATTTATTTAGATTTTATTCATTAAAATCCATTTTAAATCAAAATAAAATATGAAAATACAATTATTGGATTGGATTTTGTTTCTAGAAGCTTTTAAATGGTAATTAAGTTAATTATAGGCCATCAAAATTTGTGCATGACCAGAATAGTAAGGTTGGATGCTTTTTTTTGATCTTTTTGAATATTTGATTTCTTCAATCTCAAGCTATCCAAAAGCCCATAGAACCTACAAATATTTTGACCTAATTTCATCCACTATATGTACACAAACTCATCACAAGCACAGGGACACAAAAATTCTGCCTCCAAGTGCATATTCAAGTTTCAAAATTTCATTCAAAAACTCACTTTCGGATTTTAAGGTAGAGGAGGTTTCAAGGTGTTTTAAGGATTGCAATGCATTCTATGATGTTCATCTAACATATCTGGATCATAAACAACATCAAAAACACCCTAAATTACATAAACCGAACCATGTTCTTCAAGCTTATTTTCGTTTTTCGATTCCATTGATTGGCTTATTTTAATCCGTTTTTGATTGTTTAATGATGTTTGTGATGAACCATAGATTGATTCTGGGTTGTTTAACTGAGTTTTCCATGCAGGTATCAAGATCCACCATTTTTAGGGTTTCGACCAAGGTTTAGGGTTTCACGATTCATCAATGATAAATGAATTCCAAAACCATAGATCAATTCTAATCAGCCTCTGGATCTTGTTTGTACTTTTAATTTGATGAAATTTTACTGTTTTGATGATGATTGAGATTCGTAGGTTTTGCTACAAACAAAAATTCGCAGCAAATTTTGTAACAAATTTCGCAGGAAATCCCCCAGGTCTGGAGGTTGAAGACGACGACGCCAAAATCGTAATTCAAAAATTGCATTATTTTATAATTTGTTAGTTGCAGGAAATTATCAGATTGGTGGTGATGGCCTGGTGGTTTTGGACGCGCGTATGGAGGCTTGATACAGGGGTTCGATCCCTGGCTTGTGCATAATTTTTTTGTTAATATTCATCATTATTTTCAGGCTTAAAATATAATGATTCACACTCATCCATTATCACCAAACGCGCGCTGGCCTGGTGGAGAGCTTGCTGGTCTCAAAGATACAAAGCCTAGGGCCTTGGTTCGAATCCCAGCCCCAAGTAAGTTCTTTTTTCTCATTATTTTCATTTTATTTGATTTTTGTTTATATTTTAATTAATTTAATAAATGATAAATATTTAAAATAAAATTGTTATATTATTTTCTTGTATATAATTCAAAACTTATATTTTCAAAAAAATTAAAACTTTATTAATAAAATTATTTAATATTTATTTTATTGTATATATTATATGTTTTGTATAAATAATTTAATTACATTTAGATTAATTTATAAACCCTAAAAATTTATGTGTAAAATAAACCTAATTATTTTTATAAAACCTAATTATTTTTATAAACCCTAATTTATTTCATAAACCCTAATTATGTTTGTTTGAAAATTTTAATTGTATATATTTATTTATAATTTGTTTATATTATTATTATATGTAGTTTTTTTATATAAATAATGTAATTAGGATTAGATTAAGTAAAAAGCCCTAACTTTATTTTATGAATTTAATTTATTATTTTTATATGCTTATTTAATTATAATTAACAATTTTTTTATAATATGTATATAAAATTAAACTATTAGAATTATTAGACATATTTATTAATATATAATTATTATCATTTTATTAAAATTCTTAAAAATAATTATTTAAATTTTGAACTTTTAATTTGTTTCCACATTATATTGTTATACTAACTTTCTTATATTTATTTTGTTTATTATTACTAACCTCTTTATTTATTTATTATGTGATTATTTATTTAATTTATTTTATTATTATTATTATTATTATTATTATTATTATTATTATTATGTAATTGTGCAATTTATGTAATAGTTGTAGAATTATTTTTATTATTTATTTTTAATTGCCATGGTTAGTAAAATAAGGAGTGCAAACATGTTTGTATTTAAAATTGAATTTAGATCACTAATTTGTAAGATAAATACTTAAATTTGTACACGCACACACGTAAGTCGATCTTGGATCGCCATCTCACATTCTTAAGGGTTTCCTCTCATGTTGCCTAAAGAAAAAGGTCAAGTAAGGTGTATAAAGCAAAGTCCCTTCATTTATTTATATCATCTAGTCCCTTAAAAGATAAAAAGATCAAGTCCCTTCACGGTTGCCTTCGTAAATGATCTTGTCCCTTTCGAATAAAGATGATAAGTCCCTTCGAATTGCTAAGTACACCTTATAGTTGCCTAATCACAGATTGTTCCTTCACTTGTCCCTCATAACATCCAAGGTAATGACTACCTATTCCTTAATAATAGGGATAGTCTTACCATTGAAAGAACATTTAAGAACAGTAAAGATTTAACTTAGGGTAGGTTCCTCTTAAGTACTTGCTCACTTTTTTCATCAAATTACTTCATTACACTTTACATTTTAAACAATTTTCAAAACAAAGTCTTTATATATACCCGTACAAGGGTCATTATAAAGTACTTAAGAAATTTTTTAATCACACACTACACTTCTCAAAACAATTTAAAGTGAGCTAAGTAACTAAGAGCCCATGGATAAGCATGGATGTAAAGGGTGCTAACACCTTCCCTTTACATAACCTACCCCCCGAACTCAAAAATCTTTTAAGGTCTTTCCTGTTCTTTTATACCCTTTCCTTTGGATAAAATAAAAGTCGGTAGCGACTCTTGCTATCCGCAACATTTAACTAAAGTCAGTTCTCCCACCGTGTTACAGCATGCATATAACGTGTTTGTTGTTTTGCATGTATTTCTCCAGTATTCTAATGTTCATGTCACTTTCATGCACTATAGCTCCTAAGAAGGTTCATAGACAGTCAACGGTGCACAGATACCCTACAATGGTGAACAGAGAGAGCAATGGATCAGATGCAAGCGGATATGGCTGACTTGAGGACAATAATGGATAACTTCATGACCCTCATGGCTGGGATGGGTCAAACTCAAGAGCGTTTGCGCGAAATGGTGGAGAACAATCAAGCCAGGAACAATGGGACATTAGATGGAGGTAATCGTAATGGGGCTGGCGCCCATCGTGTTGAAATCCCTGTGGTGCAACCAGGGGTCACTATTATCAATGATGGAGTGAATAACATGCAGATGGATGGGCAGGGCGAGCAGTTCACTTTGCTGGATGAGGCAGAAGGCAAGGGGTTGACATGAATAGAAGGTTTGAAGAAATGGCTGAGCAAATTCGCGCCATTCAGTCTCAGAGTTCTCTAGGGTTTGACATCATTGATCTGGGCTTAGTGCCAGGGGTGAGAATTCCCTACAAGTTCAAAGTCCCTACTTTTGATAAGTACAACGACACGGCTTGCCCAAAAACTCATCTTCAGTCTTTTGTGGGACGGATTGCTGCACATACAGATGATGAGAAGCTATGGATGTATTACTTCTAGGATAGTCTTGTAGGAGCTTCCTTGGAGTGGTACATGAAGCTGAGCAGGGTCAATATTCGAAGCTGGAAGGATTTAGCTGAGGCGTTTGTGAAGCAGTATTAGTACAATTTGGATATGGCTCTGAATCATACCCAGTTGCAGAAAATGTCTCAGAGTGCTAAGGAAGGGTTCAAAGAGTACGCCCAGAGGCGGCGTCAGCTTGCTGCTTGAGTGTAACCTCCCTTGTTAGAGAATGAAATGGCAGACATGTTTATGGGAACACTGCAAGGGATGTTTATTGAGAGACTGGCGTCCTGTTCAGCAACCAAGTTTAATGACATCGTGATAGCTGGGGAAAGGGTTGAAACTATTCTGAAAATGGGGAAGATCCAAGACAATGGTGCAGGTAGCTCAAGCGGTGTTAGAAAAGCTTTCAGTGGACCTCTTAGAAGAAGGGAGGGAGAGACTTATGTTGTGTATGGTCGAGGTCGGGGCCGCGGATACAGAAGATCTTACGAGCACGTGGCAGCTGTCACCATCCCCACAGGTCATGTGCAACAACAACAACAACAACAACAACAATAGTCGCAGCGCAATAACTATCAGTAAAGACCCTATCAATAGAGACAAGCTCGTCCAGCTAACAGGGTGCTTGAAGCCATCCCGATGACATACATAGCTCTACTCTAAAGATTGTTAGACTTGAATTTGGTTCAGTTGAGGACATTAGCACCACCTCCACCTGCATAATTTCCAGTGAGGTATGATGCTAATGCAAGATGTGCATTCCATTCAGGAGCTCCCGATCATTCAATAGAGAAGTGAAGGGCCTTACATCATAAGGTCCAAGACTTGATTGACTCGAAAGCAATTAACTTCGCACAGCCTCCAAATGTTACATCAAACCCATTCCAAATCATGGAGGGTCCAGGATAAATGTTGTTGACAATGGTGAGAGGTTAAGCCTGATCTTGAATGTGGATGAAGTGAAGACTCCGTTGTTAGTCGTGAAAGACAGATTGCTGAAAGGGAAAGTATTCCCAGGTTTTGGTTTTGATTGTGAGGATTGGTTGAATTCAGTTAATGGCTGCGGAGTTCTGAAAGCTGGGCTGCAGTGTTTGATTAACGAGGGGTCCCTACAGTTCGACAGGGTTGGAAATAGAGGTGATTGTGTGTCTATAATGACAATTTACTTTGATCCTGCTAACGTTCTTTCCCGGAGAGATCCAGTGACTATATATGTTCCAGAAGAGAGTCCAGTGACCATTACTGTTCCGAGACCAGTTCCCTATGTTGATGATAAGGCCATCCCTTGGCACTATGGCTCAGACGTGTATGTAGGAGGCCTGAAGGTGGAGAGTAAAGCGGTAACAATTGACCCGACTGTTGTGAATGTCGGAGGAGTTGGTGGATTTACACGGAGTGGACGTCTCTTTGCTCCTCAAGTTCTTAGGGGTGATCCCGAAGCTGAAGCTGCTGCAAAGGCTAAGGGTAAGCACATAGCAACTGAAGAGGTGACAACTCCTGCTGCTAGTCACATCACTTTTGAAAAGGAAGTCAAGGAGTTCATGATAATAATTAAGAAAAGCGACTATAAGGTGGTTGAACACCTGAATCAGACCCTGTCCAAGATATCCATTTTGTCGCTGCTGATGTGTTCTCAAGCTCACCGAGAAGCTTTGATAAAAGTTTTGCAAATGGCGTATATACCACAGGAGATAACTGTCAACCAGTTGGAGGTTGTGATAGGCAGCGTAAACGCCAGCCATGGGTTGAGATTCACGAATAGAGATCTCACTTCTGAGGGACGTAATCACAACAAAGCCTTACACATCACAATGGAATGTAAGGGTGTTGTTCTATCACACGTCCTGGTGGATACATGCTCTTCTCTCAATGTGCTCCCTAAGAAGGCCTTAATGAAGCTGGATGTTGATGGCATCGTTTTGCGTCCCAGTGATTTGATTGTGAAAGCCTTTGATGGATCACAAAGATTCGTGTTTGGGGAGGTGGAGCTACCGGTAAGGATTGGGTCTCAGGTATTCAAGAGCACGTTCTATGTTATGGATATTCAACCCGCTTATAGCTGTCTGCTGGGACGTCTTTGGATTCATGTTGCTGGTGCAGTAACATCCACGTTGCATCAGAAGTTGAAGTATGTGGTAGACAGCTAGGTTGTTACTGTATACAGAGAAGAGGATATTTTCGTAAGCCATCTGTCGACCTTCAAGTATGTGGAAATGGACGGGGATATCCATGAAACACTTTGCCAAGATTTTGAGACGGTTAATGTCAGTACTTTGTCTCTGGGTGTTGCGGTTCAAAGCAATGAAAAGGAAGGGACTCCTATCTGTAATACCTCAAAATTTGCCCTCATATTTATCCCCTTTACTGGTGTATCATTTCTCTTTCATCTGCATTTCTCATTAGATTATCAACATCATAGTAGTTCATTTCATTATTTCATAAGGCATGTGATCAGGGCTCAAGGAAATTAGGGTTTTCTTGCACCCTATGTGTATCTGGCAAGGTTTGAAATAATAGAGAATATTCACTGGGCTATGATTCCACTCCGAATGCGGTTGCTCAGTTGGGTCTCAATTCAGATGGGGGTGTGATTTAATTTGGATCAAATTGTCGAAAGGTCATTACAACTGCAAGATTATTTTGGACCACCGTATTGTCTCTGGGACAGTGGATATTCAAGGATCATGTTGTCGTGTGTGGAGATTCATCTATTTATCGAACAGCGTTTGGTGTGAAGTTTGTTTCAAATTTTCAGTTTATCAGTGATTCATCTGGATTTGAATGGTCATGGCATATTTCAAATGATTCAGAGAGTTGTGACTAGTCCGAAAATATTCAGTGGCTCAAAAATGACTGTGTTTATAGACTTGTGGAAAGAATTCAAAATGGACCTAGGGTTAAAATTGAGATTTCATACCCATTCATTGCTTTGTTCTCATTTTCATAAACCATTCCCGATTATTTCGTTTCACTTTTATTTCCGTTTTTCGTTTTATTCATCTTTCCCCTTATTGTTGTCCATATCCAGTTACTCTCATATAGTCCTCTTTTAGTAAGCTCTATTCTTTTCAATATGCATAATTGTCACTCATTTATTTTCTCATTCCTTACAACCATAGGCCAATTGTCAAAGTGTGAGTAGAATTTGTTCTAAGTTTTTGTTGTTGTCACCTCTCTTAATTCTTACTTGTTTTAAGCCCATGTCCACTTCAAAAGAAAAAAATTGGTTAGATTAGATTCATTGAAATTATCTAATCATCAAATAAATGGATTGGATCGAATTTGTTAACAATTATCTTGTGTAGTAAATAAATGTATGATTGAATAAAATGTATATTCATTGAAGAATAAACAAAAAAAAAACACATTCAAAGTCTGGCTATAAATCTTTCTGTTACATTTGTCCAAACACTGTTAGAAATGTGTATCATGATTGAGCTGCTTTTCCAAGATGCATCTTTCTGTTGTTCCAGCCATGACAAGAAAGCACTATCCAATAAGCAGGACAAGTTTACATATAGAAGCTGGTACTTGACAGGAACATACCGAAAATTGAAAATCTGCACAATTGGCCACGCACCACCTTCTAACACCAATGCTGGGAAATAATTTCTCTTTAAGTCTTCCTTCACCTCAGGAATGGTTTTTCCCGCAGACAATCCCATGTATGAGAAGAAGACAAACAGATGTATCGGACCGAAAATTAGGCCGTCCATTGCTACTTTTGTTGGTACGGATTGCGCAGTCTTTGGCATTAGTTGAAGCTTTTGGCTTATGAAATTTTCCAAACCTTCATACCTACAACACACTAATCTTGGTTCAATAGGAGAAGAAAATCATTTGGCTGCAAAATTGATTCTGTAAAATTGAATCCGACTAAAAATAAAATTAAGATTAAGTCATTTAAGTTTGGATAAAATTATTGCAAAAGTGAGCTTAACCATAAATCCCATTTAGATTCAAAGTTATTAAGAAAGAAAGTAAAAAGGTGTTGAAGAGTTGTCTACACTGCTAAAATTGGTAAGTGTATTGGCTGCAAAGAAACAGGAGTAGCAGGAAAGGAGACATTTGCTAGTACCTATAGAATTATGTAAAGAATTTCAGTTCCATTCAATTTTCGGTTGCCCTGTGAGTAAGGATCAAGCTAACAAGGAAAATCTTCTAATGCTCCTGCCATGTTTACATGTCCTTTGCAAGCAATCTATTCTGAGGTTATCAAAAAAAGCAGCACACGAGCATTCGAGTGTCCGTATTGTCTAGCGGATTTCCAGTGACACAACTAGTTCATAATAAAAATCAAAAGAAATATCAGTCATGTTATCAGCTCAGAATTAAAGCTCAGTGAATATTGGAGAAAAGCAAGTAAAAGAATTCAGTTACGAATCAGTTAAATCCAAACTTCCTAACAGAAAACCAAAACCAGTAACTAACTCTATACCGATTTTTTTCCACAACCCAGAATTAGAGAAAAATAACTCACAACAAAAGAATAACCAACCTATAACTGATTCATAACAGAACAATAACAAACTAGTTACCAGAAAATTCTAGAACTCACCATAAAATTCCAGAAGGATCTAGGAGAACGATTGCTATAAATCAGAAGTTCCAGTGTATCTTCAAGTTCTTCCACAATTTTCAAAAACTCTCCATCGTCCCCAATCCTTGATCCCTCTCATTTTCTTCAACCATTCTCCAATCTTCTTCTCCTTCTCCAATTCTCAGCCTTATCATCTTCAACCTTTTATCCTCTCACTCCATTTTTTCGTGAGCAGTGATTAACATCATCACCATTCCATAGCAATGTTATCAAGAGACCTGCAACATTGAGGAAAGAAAGAGTAAGAACGCGAAATCTTGAACCCAACGATCAAGCCACAATTACCACATCACTACTACCATAACTCACCTCTACAATTGGAATACCGCATTGGTTCGTCATCAACTCCGTAAGCCGCAACGAGGACGTGCATCGGTTATTACCCAGGGGTTTCGTCTGCGAATACGGTGCTGGAGAGGATTTGAGGCCGCGGAAGAGGAGAAGATGTCACCAGAAAGCTAGGCAGAGGAAATTTCTTCGTACTTGTCATCGAAGAACCGTTCGGACATCCACCTCTGCGAATTTGATTCAAGGTACGAATTTGCCTTCCCTTTATGCGAATTGGTTGCTGCGTCTGGTTGTTTTTGACTTATTGCTTGATTATCTGGAGTTTTGATTGAGGGTTAGGGGAGAGGTTTAGGTTTAGGGATGAGAATCCATGTCATGTGTGGTTTGAGGTGGAGGAACAAGGTGTGGAGGGTTCAACATTTGAGTGGCCGGTTGGGAAAGGCGACGGCGGAAGGAGAGGAAGTAGAAGAGAAGGGTGAGGACGACGGCGATGAGTGGTTGTGAAGGCGCCGCAGGAGATGAAGATGGAGAGGTCTCTAGGGTTTCTGTCTCCAACCCTCTCTTGTCTCATTTTAATTATAAAAAAGAAAAGCAATTAATTTGATTTAATTAATTAGATTAAAGATAATGTTAGGAATTAAAATGTTATAATAAATATAGTCTAATTCAGTTTTTTTTTGAAATATTAGTTTAAGATTAGTTTATTGCTTTTTTTAATTAGGATTTTAGAAAATTTTATCATAGGCTATAGTTTTATTCCTTTTCCTAAATTAAGTTTTTTTTTAGGAAAATATTTTGATAAGTTAAATTAGAATATTAAATTGATATAATCTAAACTTTAGTTTAATTCATTTTTCTTTAATTAAGATTTTTTTTAAAAAAACATTATAAGGAGATTAGTTAATTCATTAGCTTAAATTAAGATTTTTTAGGAAAAAATATTTTGATAAGTTTAGTTAAAAAATTAAGTGGATAAAATCATAAGTTTAGTTTAATATAAATTTAAATTAAGATTTTAGGAAATTTTAATCACAAGTTAGGTTAATTATTTTTTCTTAATATTAGCTTAATTGAAATAATCATAAGTTTAGAATTTAATTCATTTTCTAAGATTATTAGTTAATTTTTTTTTCTCTTAGGTTAAAGGTAATTCATTTCTAATAAAACTATAGTTTAATTAAGATTTTAGAATATTATAATAGAACTAGTTTAATTCTTTTTCTGTTTAATTAGGATTTTTAGTAATATAATATAATAGAGATTAATTTAATCTTAGTGTAGTAATATAATATAATAGAGATTATTAATCTTAATACAAATTCCATATTGGGCTCTTCCCTCTACTATCCACACCCCTGCTGTAAAGCCCACAGAAAAAATGAGCTAAAAAAAACTGCTGTCCACACCCCCTCATTAGCCTGCGTATTTGGGCTTTGTTATTTTTGTTATCAACACACCTACTTTAGGCCCAGTCACGAAATCAGCTTAAAAATATTTCTAAGGACACCCCCTGCGTTATTTCTTTTAGAATTTATTTTAAGTTAATCATAGTTTAGAAATAATTCAATAAAAAATAATAAAAATCATTAGAAAATTCCCAAAAAAATTAAGTAGTTAAATAAGTCAATTTAGGAATTTGTGACATTTTTATTTGCTGGAATTTGTTTATTTTTGAATTAATTCTGAATTTTTTCATTTAAATTAGCTTCATTTATATTTATTTAATTATGCTGGATTTTGTGCATTTTATTCAAGTAGTTTCCAGCAACTTTTTTGAGCCATTCTTTTTTCTATAATTAGAGGACTCATAATAGTTCTTAGGATATTTTTTATGGAATTTTTAGGACCTTTTATCATAGGTTTTAGTGGAGTAATCTTTAGGAAATAATGGTTAGTCTTTAGGTAGAAATAATCATTTTTTAGGTATAGAAAAAATAGAAATTTTTAGGATCCCTCTTAGTACAATATTAGAGATAATGTTAGGACCTTACAATTTAATTTTCACAATTTTTCTAGAAGTTTTAGTATTTTTAAGAATATTGGTTTTAGGCCTAATTATGCACACTTCCCATTATTTTAAGCCATGTAAATAATGTTCAATAAAAAATAATAGGTTAGTTTAGATTTCATCCTAGAATTTAATATTAGACTTAGGATAGTTTAAATTAAATTTTTAGAATGAATATTAGGTTTAGCTTAGTTTAGAACTTAAGCTTGAAGTTTCATTTTCACTTAGAATATAGAATAAATAAATAGACTATTTTTTAAGTCATGTCATCTAATGCATTTGTAGAATTTTATTTCTTATAATTCAATTTCATTGCTTTGCCTTATTTTAATTTATATAACTTGTATAGGTTTCCCCATTTGTTCTTAGAATCAACTTAACTTCATTAAGAAGTAAGTTGAATTCTAGTAGTTTTTAAGTTTCCATTAGGAATAGAAAACTTCACTAACCATTAGGACCACTTTGTAAATACATAACAAAATTAGGATTGAGTCTTAGTCCCTTAGATTTTTCCTTTTATCAACTTGAGTCATTCTTTCTCATCTCATAAAGAAAATAATAAAACATCTAAGGAAAAACCGAACAATCTTGTACGACACGAGACTTTGTTGCGGAGTGTTTATACGCGTCCTGTTTCGGGGCGAGGTGTAAATACTTCCCGCGATGGATAGGTCTTAGTACAAGACAGTTCACAAACAAATTCAAAACACTTCTCATAAAAGACAAAAACAAATAACAAGCGACTATCCTGCGGGAACTTCTCTTCTCATCTCATTCACTCACAACGCGAACTCGCGACGACTTGTCACACATGCAAGACGGTAAACGCACTCGTACCAGACGAGCCTGCAACACCTGAGCATAGACATACGCAGTTCCAGCTGTAAAAAACACAAACAAATAGTTCCCGCCTTAGTTAGGCGAACTACGTCGACTCTGATCCTCATTATCCCGATGAGGTACGTAGGCAGCGGGGTAGGGCCCGTTCGAGCACACTCTTTATTTTCCCTACATTTCCCCTTTTGTTCATTCTCTTTTCCAGTTCCTTTCTCATTTCTCATTCCAGTTCCAGTAGCAGTTTTTATTCAGCAGCATATTATTTCTCACCCTTTGAAAGCAGACTTTTAAGCGTGGATCCCGTCGGGAGCGACAGCTGGCGACTCTGCTGGGGACTTAACCTGATTCTTCCGGTTTCCCTTGTAGAGTCATTCCTAGCGCCTGTTTGGTTTTGTTTCTTTGGGTGTTTATATGTTTGTTACTGTGTGATTTAGTTTAGCTTTGTTGTTTTTATTTACAGTTTTATTTTACAGCTTTTCTTTATCGCATTTATTTATCGCTTTTAGTATTTTATTTTCCATGCATCATATTATACTGGACTGTCTGGCTGTGTTGGTTTTCATTTTTTCTGTGGGTGGGATTTACTGTGAGATAAGCCAAATACCCGGCTTGAGTGCACCATAGGATTAGCGTGGACAGACATTGTACTCTTATGGTATCTCACCATGATGGGTGGCGATGTGTTCCACACCCAGATTGCGACCGTCTTGGAACTATTATGTGTGGGGATTACCTCACTTCAGGGTACGACCTTGATAGTTATGTGCATCTGGTGACCGATCTTCGAGGACCTTAATGGAAATGCCCCTCTCCAGTGATGACAGTGGCAGACCACATTTGTTGGCAAACCCATTCGCATCCGAGGGTCCATTGGGAACTCGCATAGGATGGCCTGGTTCTCTCATAGGAATTCAGTTAAAGCGAACTGTTCGTATGACGATAGTATTGTACCCTTCGGGATGAATGTACTATTGTTTCTCGATTCAGTGCTTGAAGCTGGAGACTTGTGAGGGATGCTTGTTTTTTCCGGACTCAACTGAGACCTCCCTGCGTAGTATATAATACCAAACCGATTCCCTGATTTGGTCATGAGCCATTTCTCGGAGATGGTGAACGTATTATTGCTATTCGGCTTTGAGAGTCCGTGATGTTGACCCGAGTAGCACACCCGTGAGATTGGGAGGGGTTTACAGGTTTGCAGGAACCCTGGTACCTTCAGCATACCCACTTTGCCTTTGGTTCAATTTTGTGATCTGGATTTCTGTTCTTAAGTTATGGACCCTGGATCTAACGACAAGAAGACCTTGAGACGACTTGCTACTAGATTCTTCTTGAATGCAGACTGGGTTTTGTATAAGAGGAACTTTGACATGGTCTTGCTCAGATGCGTGGATAGACACGAAGCAAACCTGTTAATGCAGGAAGTCCATGAGGGATCTTTCGGTACTCATGCAGGAGGACATGCTATGGGTAGTAATTTATTGAGATCAGGGTACTATTGGCTAACAATGGATGTAATTTGTTGTTCGTATGCCCGTAAGTGCCACAAATGCCAGGTATATGCAGACAAGGTGCATATTCCTCATAGCCCGCTCACGTCATGTCATCTCATTGGCCCTTTTCTATGTGGGGCATTGACATGATCGGGAAGATAGAGCCTACCACTTCAAATGGTCATCGTTTCATCTTAGTTGTGATTGATTACTTCACAAATGGGTTGAAGCAAAATCTTATGCCAATGTCACTCGTCAAGTGGTAGCCAGATTTCTGAAGAGAGATATCATTTGTAGATATAGAGTGCCCGAGCGAATCATTACAGATAATGGTTCCAACTTAAACAACAAGATGATGGCAGAACTTTGCTGGGACTTCAAGATTCAACATCACAATTCTTCTCCTTACCGGCCAAAGATGAATGGCGCGGTAGAGGCAGCCAACAAGAATATTAAGAAGATTGTGCAGAAGATGGTTGTCACTTACAAAGATTGGCATGAAATGTTACCATTCGCGCTGCATGGGTACCAAACTTCAGTCAGGACGTCAACCGGGGCAACTCCTTTCTCCTTGGTGTATGGCATGGAGGTAGTCTTGCCTGTTGAGGTAGAAATTCCTTCATTGCGTGTGATGATGGATGTGAAGCTTGATGAGGCTGAATGGGTATGTGCCCGATATAATCAGTTATGTCTAATTAAGGAAAGGAGATTAGCGGCTATCTGTCATGGTCAGCTTTATCAGAGGAGAATGAAGAAAACATTCGACCAAAGATTACGTACTCGAGAATATCAAGTAGGCGAGCTTGTACTCAAGAGGATCATTCCTCCAGGTTCAGATCACAGGGGCAAGTAGACCCCAAACTATGAAGGCCCATTCATAGTAAAAAAAGTTTTCTCAGGTGGGGCGCTGATGCTCACTACTATGGATGGAGAAGATTTCTAGTCTCCTGTCAACTCAGATGCAGTTAAAAAATACTTCGCATAAAAAGACCCGTTGGACACAAAAACAGAATTAAAGTCCAGGCAAGAAAAGGGCATCTCGGCAAGCTAAAAACATAATAAAAAGCTCGGGCAAATGTTAGGTAAATAAAAAAATAAAAAAATGCATACACCCGTGTAAACACCCCAAATTTTCCCTCACTCATATCACACCATGGCTTGTGATCTTTCATCTTTGCATAAGTTTAAGCATATCATCTCATATTGCATTTTTGTTTCACTACATTAGTTCAAGTTCATCTGCATCTAGGGTTTGTGATCTGAGCAATCCAAGGATCCATATGAGCTACTCCAAAGGTCTCCAATCATTCCAAGAGGGTCCATGTGTGTTCTATCATCATATCATATCCCTCAAAGATAAAGGAAGTCAAGAAATCACAAGAACTGGCAAGGCATGGAAGCAGAGCTAGGGTTTTCATTACACAGATGACCAAAATTAGGGTTTTGGTTTCAGAGGCCTTAACTCCCAATTTTTGGGCCATTCTTGTTTCTAATATTCTTAATATGTTATAAGGATCATGTGTACCAAGTTTGATGAAGAAATTCATTGTGGAAGTCATATGTTCACTGGGTAACTTCTTGAGCAAGTCAGAGCAAAATCAGGGCATCTGAGACCCCCAACAATGGAACCAAAGTGGTATTTTCATCAAATTGAAGTTATATGATCTTTATTTGATCATTGAAGTGCTTGGAAGTTCACAAAATTGAAGAAATTTGAGCTAAACCAAAAGTTGCCAAAAATGAAAATGACTTGTAATGGAAACTTTCCATTTTGGGAAAGTTCTTCAACCTCCTCTTTCTCAACCAAAAATGCTTCAAATGAAAACTTGTTGGTCATGAAAGTTGTAGATTGGATCATTCCCTTTTCAAAAAGTACAAGAACATGTTCTAATTCATTATGGAACTCAAGTTATGGCCTTGCAAAGTTGGCAAAAATCCTATAATTTTCACTTTCACACCAAAGAGGGATTTTTGCAAAAACCACTTGCCAAATCATTTTGTGACCTCTAATGCATCTCTAAGCATCATGAAAACATAGTACATTGCATTATGATCAGAATTTCCCAAAGAATCACTTGCTTTCATGGCTTGCATCACAAGAAATCACAAAAGGCGAAAATTGCATAACACTTGCAAAACCTATTGCAGCCATGCCTCTAAGCCATCCAGCTGCATAATTTTAATCCCATTGCTCTCCTTTAACCAAGATAAGGCTATACATTCCCTTGAACAGCTGCTGCACAAGCCCATACCTCAAGTACACAAGTTGTTGACTTTTTGCAATTGGACCCATACCAATCAGCTGCAGCCACAACAACTCTCTGGCCAATAGGGATTTGTTATGTGGACCAAAAGCAAGCCAATTCACATAACCTTGGAGCAGAGAACCTCTCATAAGCCAAGTTTCACAAAATCACCCTCAACCTTCAAGCTTTCGATTCTCTCTACTCAACCACTCAAACCTCAAACAAACTTCACCAATCAACTCACCATCATCAATATAACCTTTCCCAGCCATTAAACAAGCCTGAAACCCCACAAACACAAAACACGATTTCAGTGCAGCTGAGCTGCAATCTCTCAAACCAGCTCATTTCAACTCCTTCCAAGCCTTGCAACATCATCAGTGGATCAAGTGGAGGCTATTTGCACAAGAGAGAGGTCCATAAAGTGCCAAACTGAAAAGCTTCATCTCAGGTATACCTCAAGAACAAATTTTCCAGAACTTGTTTTTTATGTTATAGAAATGATCTATATGCTTCACTGATCACACTGCACTTGTTGGTTTTGAAAATGGTTGCGTATTGAGTATTTCATGGTTGTCTGAAAGTTTTGCCATTTTTGAGTTTTGATTCGTATCTTGTTTATGATGCATTAGAAATTGATTTTGAGGGTTGATTCTTGCTGGGGAAGGTTTGGGGATTTGATCTGGAGCTTTAGAGCTCCTGAAATGGCCTGGGGAAGAAGTTTGTAGTTTGGTCTCGCCGGAGAAGACGCCGGAAGTCTTCTCCGGCCACCTGAGACTGATTAGGGTTTAATCTGCGTAATTAAGGAAGTTTGAATTCTGGCCCTTGGATGATGTCTCCCGCGCGTATTTGGATGGTCCAGATCCCTCATTAACCCTAATCTTTAATTAATTAATTCAATTTAATTTAATTAAGTTAGAATGAATCTCAGCCTTTGATTTGCGCGCTGGTCAATGGTTTTCCCCCTAGTTTAAAACTCAGCCTTTGGAATGTCATACTTTCCCTTTATTTAATTTTTATTTCATTTTCTTTGCATTTTATTTTACATATTTATTAAAAATAGTAAAAATAGTTAAAAAATTCTGAAATTTTTTATCAAGTCTTTTATTAATTTTCAGAAACCAAAAATATTTTTATTTTTATTGTTTGCATTTAAAACGCATTTTTAAAATATTTTAATGTTTATTTTAATTAATTAAAATACCATTTAGGTTTCTAAAAATAATCAAAAAAAATTAACATTGCATCTTAAGACATTTAGAAACATTATCAAACCATTCATACAAATTTCTTTTTGGTTTTGAACATACTTTGACATTTTCTTTGAATTTAGGGTTCATAAAATCCCCTTTTTAGAACCCTAACTTTGAAAAATCTTTTCTGCCTAACCATGAAGGGTTTAATAATGGTTCTTTTTGCATTGTTTTCCATATAAAATGTAGTTTCTAGGATATTTTTGTCATGAAGTTATCTTTCATTTTCAAATTGATTTGCATTTTTTCTTTTAAGGTACCCAAAAACCCTAGTTAACTTAGGAAAATCATAACTTTCTTTAGGTTAAGTGTTAGACCTTCTCCTTTGGGGTGTGATATCATATGGGGTTAGGGTTTGTTTGAGCTCATTTGCAAATTTTTATCATGCGAATTGCTTTTGTATTGATCATTTGCATCTCATCCTTTCATGTAATCCTAATTTTGCATCCTTACTTGCATCTTACATTGCATTGCATGAACATATGAACTTGCCATGACATTCTAAGCACTTGTATGCCATCTTAGACATCTTAAGACATTTCTTGAACATTTCTTGTTCATTTCTTCATACATTTGCCATGCTTTGCATCCATTTCATTTCATAAACATCCATGTGTTTTCATGCTTCCCACGTGCTTCATTTGCATTCTTTCTCTTGTATGATCATCCATTGCACTTTGTATGTCTTTACATCATGTCATAGAATCATTTGCATCATGTGATTGAATCATTTACATCATGTCATAGAATCATTTGCATCCAGTCTCTTAACACTCCTGATCATGTCCCACTATTCAGAGAATATTATGGAGGCATATTGGACATGATCATGGAACTGGATGCATCCCAGAGGAGCATGATCCATACTTGCTTACAGTTTTATGATCCTCCTCTCAGATGCTTAACATTCCCTGATTTTCAGTTGGGACCTCTGCTAGAAGAATTTTCCATGTTGTTAGGAGTTCCTATCAGGGGAGGGATTCCTTTCAACCCTGAGATGGTTGCTCCCTAGAATGAAGACATAGCTAGGGCATTGCATTTGGAGCCTGCCCTCATTGATCAGAGCATGACCACCAAGGCTGGGGTTTCAGGCCTTCACCTAGACTTCTTGATCTCCCAGGCCACCCTGCATGCTGCAATAGGAAAGTGGGATGTTGTTTGTGCACTCCTAGCCCTCAGTATATATGGAGTTATCTTGTTTGCAGATGAGCCAAAGTTTGTAAGCAAGAATGCCATTCACATGTTCTTACTAAGGAACCCAGTTCCTACCATGCTTTGAGACTTCTATTATTCAGTGCACCAGAGGAATGAGAAGCAAAGAGGAAGACTGGTCAGATGTTGTGCTCCCCTTTATTACTGTTGGCTGCTAAGACACTTGCCAAAGTCAGATACTTTCCTGAACCCCCATCAGCCAAAGAATTGGGCTAAGAGATTGATTGCCTTGACATCAGAAGACATCAGATGGTGCACTAAAAGCACCAAGGGCAAAGACATCATTACTAGCTGTGGGCAGTACCCTAATGTACCTTTGATTGGAGTAAAAGGCTGCATACAACTACAACCCTTTTCTCTTCAAGAGACAGTTAGGATATGCTTTGGTTCATCCTCCAAGAGGGCAAGACTTGACTGAGACCCTCTATTGTGAAATCCAGCACAACTCTGCTGTTTTCAGATAGGAAGCCTGGGCCTGGGACAACATCCAGACTAAAGGTACAACCATCCTTGGCAAGTGCAACAACATTGCTTCAGCATAATATCTTGATTGGTCTCGTACCAGGGCACAGATTACCCGGATGCCATTTACTTTAGAAGATGTACCTGGACCCTCAACAGTGCAACCTGCAGCTACTGTCAGTTTGGAAGAGTTTGAGAAACTGAAAGAGAGGAATACTCAGCTCTCTGAAGCCTTGAAGAAGACTCTCTGGGAGAGAAATGACAGCCGTCTGGATAATGAGAGGTTAGAGAGACTCAGGATTGAGAACTTGACCAAGATTGAGAAGACGAATGACTACATAAGAAAGGCTAGGGCAGGGGAATTAGTACTGAAGAATGCTTGCAAGGAAGCTAAGACTCAGAAGGCTAGGGCAGATCATTACTTAGAGGAGAGCCATGCTAGGTGGATCAGGATCACTGAAGCCCGTGCACAGGAAGATCAAAGAACTCAAGCTAAGATAGAGCAACTGGAGGCTAGTGATAAGAAGCATCAGGAGGCATTATTAGCAGCTCAGAATGAGATATCTGAATTGAAACTCCGAGCAGGGTTGAAGAGGTCAAAGGATCAGGATAAGCATAAGAAGTTGGTCAGTGCCATTGCTACCAGGAACCTCCTCATCAGGACTATCACATAGCACCCAATAGGTCCAGTGACTGAGGCCCTCCTGAAGGAAGTTAGAGAGGATGACTTTGGATTAGATGTTTGACTCGTTTAGCTTGTACTTTTCTTTTGTTTTACTTTTGATTTTTTTGTTGTATTTTGACCCACCATGGGGATGTTATTGTAATCAAACTATTTATTTTCACTCTTTGTAATATATGTGGTTTGTATTATTTTTGGTGGGTTTTATCTCTCTTCATCATTAGCATTTCCTCGAGGTCTGGAAAGGTCAAAACCAAAGAACCAAACCAGATACCCTTGGAAGACAAATAGGCATCCTGCATTGCATACTAACATTTTCTTTGTTTTGTAGGTTTTTTGTTTGTTGTTGTTTCTCACTTTGTTGTTGTTTCAGGAAACATTGCTCGCAGAAGAGTGTTCCCTGTCAACAGAATACACCGGTACCCGACAAGAAACAACCTTCCGGGACTCCAGATGGATCAAGTTCAGCAAGACTTGAATGAAGTGAGGGCCCATATGGCCAATGAATGGGTTGAGATGAGAAATCAGATGACCCAATTCATATAGTGATGACTGGTCTAGCTCAGAGCTAAGAAAGACTGAGGTAATTAGTTGAGAGACAAACTCCTGAAGAACACCATCCAGGTACAGGAGGTACTAGTAACAACGATCACGTGCAGCCTCACACTGATCCACCAGAATTTGGACCTCATATGAACCCAGAAATCAATGCCATAAGGAATACTCAGGGTAACACTGCTGGAGGAAGGGTCTTGCAAGAGGATCCTCAAGAAGAGCAGTTCACTGTGGTCGGGGCTGGAGACGAAGTTTATGACCGACGGTTGGATGGGATTGCAGAGAAGCTGAGATCTCTTGAATCCCAAAACTCCCTAGGTTTTGATGTAATGGACATGTGATTGGTGGAAGGGGTAAGAATTCCTCACAAGTTCAAACCCCCGTGTTTTGAAAGGTATAATGGCACATCCTACCCATGCACCCACCTTCAATCATTCTTGGGAAGATTAAAAGCATACACCATGAACGAGAAGCTGTGTATGTTTTACTTCGAGGATAGCTTGACAGGGGCATCCCGAGAATGGTATTCCCACTTGACCAGAGCCACAGTAAGAAACTGGAAAGACTTGGCTGAAGCTTTTATCCGTCAGTATCAGTATAATTTGGACATGGCTCCAAACAGGACCCTTCTGATGGGAATGTCTCAGTGTTCCCGTGAAAGCTTTAGGGAGTATGCCCAAAGGTGGAGGCAACTAGCTGCTGCAGTTCAACCCCCCATGTCTGAAAGGGAGATGGCAGACATGTTCATGAATACTCTCCAGGGTACCTATATTGACAGATTGGCTGCATTTTCCTCCACCAGCTTTGCAGATGTGGTGATAGTTGGGGAAAGAATAGAGATCCTATTAAAGATGGGAAAGATCTCCGACAATGGTGCCAGTTCAAGCAGTGAAAGGAAACCATTTGCTGGGCCCCGTAGATCTGGTGAGACAAATTTTGTGCACACGGGAAGAGGGAGACCCCAATATCTGCCTAGGACAGTTGCTGTTGTTACTATCCCTGCTCCACCTCCTCAGTATACTCAACAACCACAACATTTTCCGCAACAACAACAATTCCCTCAACAGAGATCATACAACAACAACAACAATCAACAACAACGCCCTTTTCAACAGCGGCCATCTCAGATCAACAGGGTGATTGACCCTATTCCAATGCCATATGCTACACTGCTGCCACAACTCCTAAAGCTCAATCTTGTTGAGTTAAGGACATTGGCTCCACCTGATCCTCATAACCTTCCGAGAAACTACAATGTCAACGCTAGGTGTGCTTTTCATTCTAATGTACCTGGTCACTCCACGGAAAAATGCAGAGCTCTGCATATGAAGGACCAGGATCTGGTAGATTCAAAAGCCCTGAACTTTGCACCTCCTCCCAATGTAATGAAAAATCCTATGCCAAGCCATAGTGGGCCAAGGATTAATGCTATAGAGGAAGGCTCACCCATGAGTTTGATAAAAGATATTGCATGTATTCAGACACCTCTGGCAGAGGTTAAAGCCCAACTTTTGAAATGCCAAGTGTTTCCAGGTTGTGAGGCTTGTTGTGAATCATGCAAACTTTCTGAGAATGGATGTGCCAGCTTGAGGAGTGGAATTAATGGCTTAATCAGAGAAGGCATTCTACAAATTACCACTACGACTTCTACAACACCAGCAACTCTTTTGTCAACAAAAATTAATTCTTCTACAACTGCAACAACCATTGTTCCAACTGATTCATCTACAACTTCAGCAACCATTTCCTCCATCACTTCAACCAACAATAGTTCCATTTCATTTCCTTCTACAACTCTAGCAAACACCAACAACGATGTCTCCACAGTTACAATTTATTATGACCCGACAACGGTCCCGAACTCCAGCAATTTTCAACAATCTCAACAACATTTTCAACCAAGCCTCAATTCACCACCACCAACATCCACCAGAAGTCCTGTCACCATCTTTTATGATCCACAGACGATTATGGTTCCAACTTCTGCTGCAGTGAGCCCAGTCACCATCACGGTGCCAGGGCCTATTCCATATGATAAAGACAGTGCTATACCATGGTATTATGGTGCTGACCTTTACTGCAACGGAGAGAAAGTCCTTCTTGATTCTCCAGTTCTTGCTCCCCAAGTAGACACTGTCGGGGGAGGCGAAGGCTTCACCCGAAGCGGACGTCTCTTCACGTCACAAGCTCCCAGAATTAATGTTGAGGCAGAGGCTGCTACCAAAGCCAAAGGGAAGAGTGTAATACCTGAATAATCTGCACCAAAAGAGACTCATAAATCATCCTTTGATCAGGATGTGGATGAATTTATGAGAATAATTAAAAGAAGTTACTATAAAGTTGTGGACCAGCTCCACCAGACTCCTTCAAAGATCTCAATACTATCCTTGTTGTTGTGTTCCGAAGCCCATCGGGATGCACTACTCAAAGTTCTGCATGATGCCTACATGATAGAAGAGATCATAGTGAATCAGCTTGAAACAGTGGTGTCTAATGTCAATACTAGCCATGGGCTAGGATTCCTGATGCTGATTTGACAACAGAAGGACGCCACCACAATAAAGCTTTGCACATAACCCTGGAGTGCAAAGGAGCTGTACTATCTCATGTTCTTGTTGACACTGGGTCTTCACTCAATGTCTTACCCAAGAAAGCTCTTGCCAAGCTCGAGTATGATGGAATAGCCCTCCGGCCAAGTAATCTTGTGGTCAGGGCTTTTGATGGCTCCAAAAGATCTATTCTTGGAGAGGTGGAGCTATCAGTGATAATCGGTCCGCAAGTCTTTAAGACTATTTTCTATGTGATGGACATTCACCCCGCATACAACTGTTTGTTAGGTCGACCATGGATTCACGCCGCAGGCGCAGTAACGTCGACCCTTCACTAGAAACTGAAATATGAGTGGAAAGGACAAATTATCACCATCTGTGGTGAGGAGGACATATTTGTTAGCCATCTGGCTACATACAAGTATATTGAAATGGATGGTGAAATCCATGAAACTATGAGCCAAGGGTTCGAGGCCCTGAATGTCAATGAGGCGACGACTAAAGTATTTGCTGCATCCCAGGAAGACAGGATGGGTACTTCAATTGTCTCCTATCAGCAAGCCCAGAAGGTTGTTGAAGAAGGTAATGCTCAAGGCTGGGGCAAGCTGCTGCCAGTGGAAAAGAAGGAAGATAGATTCGGTTTGGGTTACAGACTATTCCGACAAGATCAATCAGAGGCTGCAAAAGAGCCCAAGTTCATCAGTGGGGGGATGCTCACCCCAGATGTTGTTAACAACCTGGAAGACGAGGCGGAAAGTGAACACAACCTGGAGAGCTGGATACGTCCAAGGATCCCGGGGAACCAAGTCCTTAACTGGTCTTCCCAGGAAATTATAAGGGTTACTCCTGCAGAGTAATTATTATTTCCTGTCTTTTTTAGCATGCATCAAGTCCTGCATCTTGCCCAAGGTGTCGGGACTCATTTTGTAATAGGGCCATATTATAATTTTGTGCAAATGGATTAATCAATGAATATCAGACATATTTTGCAAACAAGTCTCTTTTTTGCTCACTGTCTTTTCATTTTTCACTTTAGTACAAAACAATAAAATGAAAATGTTTTCAAAATAAATAACTTCATTTTCACTTTTTCTAAACAAGATTAAAATTGATCACTAAAACGAACCAATCTCAACCCTTGCAGAGACTATCCTCCAGATTGCATCGACAACAGCACTGCTATGACCTTGTATGACTTCGACAATCCAATTAATCAAGCTGATGAAGGGGTTGAAGAAGACTATGAGTTACCTGAAGAGTTGGCCAGGTTGTTGAGGCAAGAAGAGAAAGTGATCACTCCTCATCGGGAGGAGGTTGAAACAGTTAATCTTGGTACCGAAGAAGACTTGAAAGAAGTGAATATTGGGGCCAGTTTGCAGGCATCAGTAAAAGAACAACTCATTGACATGCTTTAAGAATACTGTCGCTCCCACCAAATAACACCGGGTCAGAAGGGGTACAGATGCGAACGGTCGGTGAAAGGAGGAGGAGAGAACACACAGGGGTGAACTCAGAAGACAAAGAGTCGCCAGCTAGGCATTTTTATCCCGGAGGAAAGGTAATGCTACATAGACCTGGGAAAAGATATGGATAAGACGGTTGCGAACCAGAGAGACTGAGAAAGGGGGTTGGTTACAACCTGGGAAGGTATTAGCACCCAGATTGTCCGCCGTACTCGACGGGATCCACACTTAAAAGATTTGTGTTTTAAAGGGGTAGTGTCAGTGAAATTTGTGTATCAAAGCTGGAGAGAATGCAAGTGTCAGTGTAAAAAGAATGTGAAGTGTATAAGTAAAGTGTCAGTGTGGGAATAAGAATGAAATGCTCAAGACTATGAGGCTTAAAGAATAATGCTGGAAGGAGGGGGAATATACAGAGACTTTTGTTCGATAACTGTTAAGTTATGCCTACGTATCCTCTCGTGCAATGAGGAAGTCAGAACACCGTAGTTCGACCCAAAGAGACTGAAAGATAAATTGACTTGTGAACTGCTTGCTTGCCTATGCTCAAGTGTATGACCTATCTGGCTCAGGTGCAAACTGTCTTGCATTAGACGGAAGAAGCGAGTTCTCGTTTGTGAGTGAATGAGGTGAGAAAAGAATCCCGAAGGAGACAATTATTGTTTGTTTTTGTGTTTTCAGTCTTTTATGGCTTTTGGAAGTTTTTCATAAGTTAATGAGCTCAAGCCTAAACCAAGGGTCAGTAAACTCATCACATCCTCCCTCTGATTAGGGGTAATGAGAATACCTTAAGTGTGAAGTCATCATCTCACACTTAATCATCCTGATGTAGGATTAAGATCATTAACCTACTTGTGATTAATTAGATGTTTTTGTTGTTTTTGTTTAGTGTTAAGTAATGAGTTTAAGCCATAATCAAGGATTTAATGGACTCATTACACCATCCTAATAGAAGGATAATAGATGAGAACATTTAAGCTGAGGAAGATACCTCAACTTAATCCATGATTAGGGATTAACCTCATGACAAAACAAAGCCTTTATTAGATGGATTTTAGTTAATGGTAAGATTAAGAAGTGAGTTTTATGGTTGGTAAGACAACTTGAGGGGGACTTGTCCATTAACACTAGGGTTAGTCCTTCTTAACCAATTAAGGAAGAATTAGAACCCTAATGCAAGGCCCAAGTTACAAGCTTGATGTCTTGATGATTATTAGATGGATTAATTAAAGGATTTAAACACATTAAGGGTTTAACACTTAGGATTAAAGTTATGCACTCCATCCTAATAGAAGGATACAGACATAAGCTTAACCACAAAGCCTTAAAGCCTTTAGGGTTTAATCATTGATTATGAAATGAGAGGAGAAGACTCAAAGATGACACAAAGGTAAAACTAAATGGGGGACTAATCAAAAACCTAATTGTTATCATGCTTGGAGATCCTTGGGTTGGTGAGGCTTAAGATAGAAAGATCTTCAAAGAACCACCAAGGAGAGGAGCAGATGAAAGGAGGAAGGAGCAGAGAGAAACAAAACAACTTGCTTCACTTAAGAAGACAAGTTGCTTGAAGAAAGAAAGTAAGAGATGAACATGAATGAGCAAGCTCAATCCAATACACATACAAAATGCAGCAAGGGAAGTATGAAAGAGATGAAAAGAGAAATGTGAGAAGTGAAGGCAAATTCACTTCTCAAACAACTTACCACCTGAAAAGTTAGTGAAAGAAATGAAATGCAATGCAAATGAGATGGAATGTGATGATGCAAACCAAAACCAGAAGCATAAATAAGATGTTGAGGATGCTAAGAGATGATGCAAACTTGAGACAAGGCATGAGGATGATCATACAAGCATGAGAATGCAAATGAAGCATGCATTGAACCATGGATGTTCATGAAAAGTTATGAAATGCAATGGACATATAACATGGCAAATGAAAGATGAAATGATCAAGCATGATTCTAATATGTCCTAAGATGTATTATGAACCAAATGGATGCACAAAATGTCATGGCAAGTCATGGTATGCAAGCAAATGGAAGATGGATGCAAAAGAAGGCATAAATTAGGGTTTATGATCAACACACAAAGCAAAATCCAAAACTAGAAGCAAATGACATGATAAAAATTCGAAAATGCTATCAATGGTACCCTAGACCTACACAAACTCACTGCCCAAAGGAGAGGATCCAACTCTTAACCTAGTGAAACTTATGAATTTCCTAAGATTGCTAGGGTTTTAAGGTACCTTGTCAAGAAAAATGCTAAACAAAATGAAAATGAAAGATCAAATCAAGCCAATTTTATCCTATAAACTACATGCCATACAAGATGCAATGCAAAAAGAATCATTATCCAACTCTCAATGGTTAGGCAGAAATGAATTTTTGAAGTTTGAAACCAAATATTGCCTTAAAATGAAATTAAATCCAATGAAAATGATCAAAAGGCATCAAGACCAAAAAAGAAATTTGGTTTGAGAGTTGGACAATGTTTCTAAATGTTTTTAAATGCTATGTGAATTTTTTTGTGATTTTTAAATACCTAAAAGTATTTTTAATTAATTAATTTTCATTAACTAATTAAAAATAATCTTTTAAATCTTTTAAAAATATTCAAAGTCAGGGGGGCGGGAATTGACTGCGCGCGCGAATGAACGGCCAGAATTCAAATCTCACTAATTATGATTAAACCCTAATCCTGTGCCCTAATCACTTTCAGATGACCGAAACAGTGTTCCGGTCATCTTCTCTGGCAAGCAAAAATCTCAATCTCTCTCAAAACGCATCAAAACCTCACAAAACTCTCCAGAATCAACCTATGAACATCACTAAACATAAACCCTAACACAAACAACATTTATTCTTCGTGAATCAAAGGAAACAAGAAAAAACATTTTTACGGGCAAACTTTCAGAACATCACAACATGCTTATTTCTGGCTCATTTTCAAAAATAAATAGATCCCCATGATCAGGGCAACATGTAGAACAACATTCTAACAAGAAAACAAGGTTCTGGAAAATTTGTTCATCATGTTACCTGAGATTGAGCTTTCGAAACAGGGACTTTCTGGCTGCTTCTTTGGTTCAAACAAGCTCCAATGATCCTCCTTTGAAGCTTTTTACACTTAGCTAGAGTTTATATGGCCTCTAGAGAGAGTTGGCAGAAGCTCAGGCCAAGGAATGTGAAAATCGTATTTGTGATGTGGGAGGTTTCAGGCCAAAACAATGGTTGGGAAATGATCAGAGGATCATGGTGAGTGATTTGGTAAAGTTTGTTTTGATGTTTGATGCTTGTGTGATCAGTTTCGAAGGAAAGTGCATAAGAGGTGAGTTTCTTGAACTATGGCTTATGATAGGTTTCAGGCTTGTGTGTGTTATGAAAATGAACCCTTGGAGTGTGTTTGTAAAGTCTGGATTGGGCAGAGAGTTGTTGGTGGCCTGTTGTGATTGGTATGGGCAATGGTACAACTAGCTTTTTGGCTTGTCTTGGCTCAGCTGAGATTAAGGATGTCCATGGAATTGGGATTGAGGCAAATCAGCAAGTGGATCAAAGCTTATGAGATGTTTTGCAATTTTCTTAAAGTTTGGCCACTTTGGAAATTCATGAGATTCAAGGCATTAAAATGCAATATTCTTGGGCCAATTCTGATCTTTAGAGGTCATGTGAGTATGTTGTAATGAGTTTGTGCACATTTGAGGTCTTTAGAATGCTTGATCACATCATTTTGCAAAATGCCTCTTTGGTACATAACTTGAAATTAAGTGATTTTTCCCAACTTTGACAAGCCATAACTTTTGATCCAAAATGAATTAGAATGAGTTCTTTACTTTTTGAAAAGGGAATGATCCATTCTACAACTTTCATGACCAAAGTTTTCTCATTTGAGGCATTTTTGAATCAAAAAGCAAGGGTTGAAAAAGTTTCCCAAAATGGCAAGTTTCCATTACAAGTCATTTTCCTAAAAAGGCAACTTTGCAAATGGCTTGAAATTCTTCAATTTTGTGAACTTCTAACATTTTCTATGGCCAAATAAAGATCATACACATCCAAAATGATGAAGAACACCCTTTGATTGAGTCATTGGGGGCCTCAGATGCCCTGATTTTGCACTGACTTGCTCAAGAAGTCAACCCTTGATCAGATGACTTCCCCATTGAATTTCTTCATGAAAATTGATATGCATGATCCTCATATAATATAGAGACCAATAGAAACAAGAATGACCAAAAAATTTGGGGTTATGGCCTTTGAAACCAAAACCCTAATTTTAGGTCATCTGTGCAGTTAAGCCTGGCTCTACTTCCATGCCATTCTCAGTTCTTGTGATTCTTTGGTTTTCTTGACTTTGTGAGGATACAATATGATGCTTGAACATACATGTACCCCTTTGAAGTGATTGATGACCTTTGGAATGGCTCAAATGGCCCTTGGATGGCTCAGATCACAAACCCTAGATGCAGATGACTTTGAACCAATGCAGTGAATCAAAAAGTACAATATGAAATGATATGATTAAACTTATGCATATGAAAAGATCACAAGCCATGGTGTGAATGAGTGAGGGAAAATATGGGGTGTTTACAAATACGTCGACGTCTTTGCTTGGTCTTATCAAGACATGCCAGGTCTGGATACAGATATTGTTATGCACAAGCTGCCTTTGAAAGAAGATTGCCCTCCAGTGAAGCAAAAGCTACGCCGTACTCGTCCAGATATGGCCATGAAGATTAAGGAAGAAGTACAAAAACAGTGGGACGCCGGTTTCCTTGCTGTGACTAGTTACCCGCCGTGGGTTGCTAACATTGTACCAGTGCCTAAGAAGGATGGCAAAGTACATATGTGTGTAGATTACCGGGATCTGAACAGAGCTAGCCCGAAGGATGATTTCCCATTACCTCACATCGATGTATTGGTCGATAACACAACTCAGTTCTCGATGTTTTCCTTCATGGATGGATTTTCGGGGTACAATCAGATCAGGATGTCACCCGAGGACATGGAGAAAACAACCTTCATCACACCCTGGGGCACATTTTGTTACAAGGTAATGCCATTTGGACTGAAGAATGTCGGTGCGACTTATCAACGGGCTATGGTAACGTTATTCCAAGATATGATCCACAAAGAAATTGAATTCTACGTGGATGACATGATTGCCAAGTCCCTCACCGAAGAAGATCGTCTGGTAAATCTGCTGAAGTTGTTCAAGTGTCTGAGAAAATACCAATTGAAGTTAAACCCCAACAAATGCACATTCGGGGTACGGTCCGGTAAACTGCTGGGATTTATCGTAAGTTAAAAGGGAATTGAAGTGGATCCTGTAAACACCCCAAATTTGACCTCACTAGATTCACACCATGGCTTGTGATCTTTTCATTTGCATAAGTTCAATCATATCATCCCATATTGCATTTTTACTTCACTGCATTGGTTCAAAGTCATCTGCATCTAGGGTTTGTGATCTGAGTAATCCATGAGCTTTCTGAGCCATTCCAAAGGCCTCCAATCATCTCAAGAGGGTCCATGTATGTTCAAGCATCATATTATATCCTCCAAAGATCAAGCAAGTAAGAAAATCACAAGAACTGGCAAGGCATAGAGGCAGAGCCAGGTTTAACTGCACAGATGACCTAAAATTAGGGTTTTGGTTTCAGAGGCCATAACTCCAAAATTTTTGGTCATTCCTGTTTCTATTGGTATCAATATGATATAAGGATCATGTATACCAAGTTTGATGGAATAATTCATTGTGGAAGTCATCTGATCACTGGGTAACTTCTTGAGCAAGTCAAAGCCAAATCAGGGCATCTGAGGCCCCCCAACATGGAACCAAAATGGATTTCTCATCAAAATGAAGTTATATGGTCTTTATTTGATCATTTAAGTGCTTGGAAGTTCACAAATTTGAAGAAAAGTGGGCTAAACCAAAAGTTGCCAAATATGGAAATGACTTGTAATGTAAACTTTCCATTTTGGGAAAGTTTTTCAACCTCCTCTTTCTCAACCAAAAATGCTTCAAATGAAAAATTCTTGGTCATGAAAGTTGTAGATTGGATCATTCCCTTTTCAAAAAGTACAAGAAAAAGGTCTAATTCATTTTGGAACTCAAGTTATGGCTTTCCAATGTTGGCAAAAATCACATAATTTCAAGTTTCATGCCTAAGAGGGATTTTTGCAAAAACTCATGCCAAGCAAATTTGTGAGTTCAAATTGACTTCTAATCACCATGCAAACTTTGTGCAATGCCTAAAAGTCAGATTTGTGCCAAGAATCCCCAAGTTCCATGACTTGTGCATGAAGAAATCAAGAAAGGGCCAAACTTCATGAAATTTGCAAAAACCCCCACAAACTTCAATCCACTTGCTAATTGGACTCAATCTGAATTCCATGGTTGCCCATGAATCAAGCTGCGCAGGACATGCCTTTGTTCTTGGCCTGAATTTGCCCATACCTCAAAGGACACCTAACCTTGACTTTTTGCAAAATGAACCATACGAATCAGCATAGGCCACCAACAACTCTCTGACCTATCAAGACTTGATACATGGACCAAATACAAGCCATTACACATAACAAGCAAGCCAGAATCCTCCCACAAGTCAGCAACCACAAAAACTCCCTCTTATGCATTTTTCTTCGAAACTCATCACACAAGATACAAACATCAAAACAAACTTCATAGAACAACTCACCATCAACCTCTGATCATTTACCACCTATCATCTTGCCCTAAAAGCAGCCATATCAAAAACACGATTTCTGCCCCCTGTCGCTCCCGATAAGTGGGACCAGGCCCAGATAAAGGTACAGACGCGAATGGTCGGCGAGAGGGACAATGAGAACACACAGTCGTGAACTCACTGGAAAATGAATAGAGTCGCCAGCAAGGCATTTTTATCCCGGAGGAAAGGCAATGCTGCATAGGCCTAGAAAGAGATGGATAAGACGGTTGCGAACCAGAGAGACTGAGAAAGGGGGTTGGTTACAACCTGGGAAGGTATTAGCACCCAGATTGTCCGTCGTACTCGACGGGATCCACGCTTAAAAGATTTGTGTTTTAAAGGGGTAGTGTCAGTGCAATTTGTGTGTAAAATAGCTGGAAAAGGATGTACAGGTGTCAGTGCAAAAGAAGTGTGAAGTGTATAATGATGTGTCAGTGTAAGAATGAGAATGAACTGCTCATGATAATGAGGCCAAAAGAATGAGGCTAGAGAGAGGGGGAATATACAGAGACTTTTGTTCGATAACTGTTAAGTTATGCCTACGTATCCTCTCGTGCAATGAGGAAGTCAGAACACCGTAGTTCGACCCAAAGAGATTGAAAGATGAATTGACTTGTGAACTGCTTACTTGCCTATGCTCAAGTGTATGACCTGTCTGGCTCAGGTGCAACTGTCTTGCATTAGACGGAAGAAGCGAGTTCTCGTTTGTGAGTGAGTGAGGTGAGAAAAGAATCCCGAAGGAGACGATTATTGTTTGTTTTTGTATTTTCAGTCTTTTATTGTTTTTGAAAGTTTGTCATAAGTTAATGAGCATAAGCCTGAACCGATGGGTTAGTAAACTCATCACATCTTCCCTCTGATTAGGGGTAATGAGAATACCTAAAGTGTGAAGTCAGCTTCTCACACTTAATCACCTTTGGTGTAGGATTAAGATCATTAACCTACTTGTGATTATTTAGATGTTTTTGTGGTTTTTGTTTAGTGTTAAGTAATGAGGTTAAGCCATAATCAGGGATTTAACAGACTCATTACACCATCCTAATAGAAGGATAATAGATGAGAATGTTTAAGCTGAGGAAAGCTCCTCAACTTAATCCATGATTAGGGATTAAACTCATGACCAAACAAGCCTTTATTAGATGGATTTTATTTAATGATATGATGATGAAGTGGTTTTTAGGGTTTGTAAGACAACTTGAGGGGGACTTGTCCATTAACACTATGGTTAGTCCTTCTTAACCAATTAAGGAAGAATTAGAACCCTAATGCAAGGTCCAAGTTACACGTGTGGTGTCTTGATGATTATTAAGTGAATTGATTAAGAGGTTTAAACACATTAAGGGTTTAACACTTAGGATTAAAGTTATACACTCCATCCTAAGAGAAGGATGCAGGCATAAGCTTAATCACAAAGTCTTAAAGCCTTTAGGGTTTAGTCTCTGATTATGAGATGAGAAGAGAAGACTCAATGAGACTCAAAGGTAAAACTAAGAGGGGAGACTAATCAAAACCCTAATCATTGTCATGCTTGGTTGTTCCTAAGGTTTGTGAGGTTTTCAAGAGAAGTCTTCAATGGAACCACCAGGAAGCAGATGAAAGGATCAAGAGAAGCAAAGCAACTTGCTTCATTCAAGAAGTCAAGTCACTTGAAGAAAGAAAGTGGGAAGAGGAGGAATGAGCAAGCTCAATCTCAAACACATATCAAAATGCAGCATGGATGCAAGAGAGAGATGAAGAGAAGTTATGAGAAGTGAAGGCAAATTCACTTCTCAAAATCACTTACCACCTGAAAAGTTAGAAAAGAAAATGCAATGCAATGCAAAATGAGATGAAATGGTATGAAGTAAATCAAAACCAGAAGCATGTTTATGATGATAATGATGCTATGAGATGCTACAAACCAGAAACAAAACATGGGGATGATCATGCAATCTCATGGATGCAAATGAAGCATGTTAAGACACATGAACACACATGAAAAGTTATGAGATGCATATGGCATACAACATGACAAATGCAAGGTGCAATGATCAAACATGCTTCCAATATGTCTTATGATGTTAAATGAATCAAATGGAGGCATGGAATGTCATGGCAAGTCATGTTGTGCAAGAAAATGCAAGATGGATGCATATGGAAGCCCAAATTAGGGTTTATGAACAATACATCAAACAAAAAACCAAAATCAGAAGCAAACATCATTATAAAAAATTGAAAATGCACTCAAAGGACCCCTAATCCTATACTAACCCACTGCCCAAAGGAAAGGTCTCAACTCTTAACCAATTTCAAGTTATGATTTTCTTAAGATTTCTAGGGTTTTAGGGTTCCTTAACAAGAAAATTACCAAACAAATGAAAAATGAAAGATCAAATCATGGCCATTTAATCTCACAAACTACATGCTAAACACAATGCAATGCAAAAATAATCAAGGTCCAACTCTTTAGGGTTAGGCAGAAATGATTTTTTGAAGTTTGGATCAAAATAATGCATAAAAATGATTTTAATTCAATGAAAAATTCTCAAAATGCATCGAGATCAAAAAATAAATTTGGTTTGAAGGTTGGAAAATGTTTCTAAATGTCTTAAAACATTTCATGAATTTTTTGGTGATTTTTAAATACCTAAAAGTATTTTTAATAAATTAATTTTCATTAATCAATTAAAAATAAACTTTTAAATATTTAAAAATACTTTTTTAATGCTAAAAATGAAAATAAAAATATTTTTGTGTTTTAAAAATTAATGAAACTCTTGGTAAAAAATTTCATAATTTTTAAACATTTTTGCTATTTTTAATAAATTGTAGAAAATAAATAAATGAAAGAAAATGAAAATAAAAATAAATAAAGGAAAAGGTAAGCAGATCTGATGGCTGATATTTAAACTGGAGTGGAAATGGTTGACTGGCGCGTCATCCAAGGGTTGAGGCTTGTCCTGATTAAATTAATTTAATTATGATTAATTAAACTAATGAAAGAGGATTAGGGCAAAATGAGTGAATCTGGGCCAGACGTTCACGCGCCAAGTCAAAGGGGTCAGCTAATCCAACGCTCTAGATTCAAATGCCATTAATTACAGGGATTAGGGCTTAAACATTTTCAGGTGACCGGAGGGAAGCTCCGGTCATCTTCTCTGGCAACACAAAAACCCTAGATCATGATTCAGGCTACCAATCATCAAATTAAACACAGCCAAGTGATCCTCTAACAACCTAAGATACAAATCCACCCTCAAACATCATTTAAACACCAAGAATCAAGCAAATCGAAGGAAACAAATTTCACGGGTGAAATTTCAAAGCATCAGTACAAACTCATTTCTTACTCATTTTCGATTCTAAGATCATCCCCATGACCAGCAAGACATAAGCTATCAATTTATAACCAAAAATGCAAGCTCTGAGAGAAAAAGTTCATGGCCATACCTGAGATGGAAGATCCTGTTTCTGGGCTTTCTGGGCTTCTCCTTGATGCAGACTCACTCCAATGGTTCTCCTGATGCTAATGGTAGGCTTGGAATGAGCTTAAGCAAGCTATTTTGAGAGGTCCAGTTCTGGTGTATCAGAAAATGGAGTTTGTGTGTGAGTGGTTTCAAGCTCTGTTAATGGCTGATTCTGGTTCCTTTTTATGTGTTTGATTTGTTGGTGAAGAGAGTTTTGATGTTTGGTGGCTGGAAAATGAGAATCGAAGAGAAGAAGCTCTTTGACAGTTTTGTGGTATGCTGTGTTCTGGCCTGCTTCAATGCTCAATGCTTTGCTATAACATCTCCAAGTTGTGTGGATAGCCTGTGGGGCAGGTCAGTAGGGGTGGCTGCACACTGTGCCATGAGTATGGGAACTTTTGCCAAAAAGTCAAATTGGCTTGTACTAGCAGCATGGGTCATGGCAGCAGCAGTTTGAAGTCATGTCTTGCTCCAGCTTGAGTTGAGGAGGGCCCTTGGATTGCTTGTAGCTGACTGCAACATATGGATCACAAGCTATGCTAGCTTTTGCAACTTGCCCACTTGATGTTTCCTCATGATTTTATGCTATGTACATGAAAAAACTCTTGCTGAATTTTGTTGCACAATGTTACATTTAGTCATGGCAATGCATAGGAGTCATTTAGTGATCACATAACTCATGGGAAGATGATTTTGTCAAGAATCCCTCTTTGCACTCTTATGGAAAATGCCTTAGAAATCTTTGAAAACCAAAGTAAGCAATGCAAAATCCCTTGGGCCAATTCTATTTTTGGAGTCATGTATGATCATATGATGAAGTTTTGAAGTCACTAGAATGCTTGGTACATGAATTTGCAAGTTTTCCATTTGGTGCATGACTTGAATTTTAATGATTTTTGCCAACTTTGATGAACCATAACTTTTGATCCAAAATGAATTAGGTCATGTTCTTGTACTTTTTGAAAAGGGAAAGATCTAATCTACAACTTTAATGACCAAAGTTTTTTCATTTGAAGCATTTTTGGATCAAAAAGTAAGGGTTGAAGAAGTTGCATAAAATGACATTTCCTTAAAAGTCAACCATGCCCAAAAAAGTCAACTTTGCAAAAACTTCAAATTCTTGAATTTTGTGAACTTCAAACTTCTTCCATGATCAAATAAAGATCATATACACTCAAAATGATGAAGATCACCCCTTGGTTGGGTCATTGGGGGCCTCAGATGCCCTGATTTTGCACTGACTTGTCTGAAAAGTCAACTCTTGATCAGATGACTTCTCCATGGAATTTCTTCATGAAAATTGATATGCATACTCCCTATACCATATAGAGACCAATAGAAACAAGAATGACCAAAAAATTTGGAGTTATGGCTTCTGAAACCAAAACCCTAATTTTAGGTCAACCGTGCAGTCAAACCTGGCTCTGCCTCCATACCAATCCCAGTTCTTGTGATTCTTTGGCATTCTTGACTTTGAGAGGATATAATATGATGCTTGAACACACATGGACCCCTTTGAAGTGATTGATGACCTTTGGAGTGGCTCAAGAAGCTCTTGGATTGCTCAGATCACAAACCCTAGATGCAGATGACTTAGAATCTATGCAGTGAATCAAAAAATGTGATATGAAATGTTATGATTGTATTTATGCATATGAAATGATCACAAGCCATGGTGTGAATAGGTGAGGTCAAATTTGGGGTGTTTACAGCTGCCCCTATTCAAACATGAGTTAGCTGTGCAGAATGTAAGCAACGGCTTAACAGGCAAACAAGATAACTTGTGGTTGAATACCAAAGACAGTCCAAAATTTGCACTCACAGAATGAAGAAGAAAAGGGATATAGATTGTAAAAGAAAGTAAAGTATATTGTAAAGTGTGGGCGACGGAGGACGACCGTCGAGCAGAGGACGACTGCTGGGTAAAGAGCAATGACGGGGACGGCCGACATGCTGGGAAAAGTGCGGGAAATAAAGCAATGACGGGGACGGCCGACATGCTGGGGATAAAAAGAATTATTATGGGGACGGCCATCAAGATAAAGCTGTAAAATTTTCTGGGGATTAATGAAACATGACGGGGACGGCCGTCAAGTTCATAAAGTAAAGTAACCAACGATGGGGACGGCCATCGGGCTAAACTGATGAAGGACGATCATCAGGAAAAAGAAAAAGGGACCACGACGGGGACGGCCATCGGGTTAAAGAATAAATGAAATAAACAGATGATGAGGTACGGTCATCAAAGGTGAAGGACGATCACCTAGCAGGGGACGGCTGCTCTATTGGGGATAAGATGAGGGACAGTCATCTAAGGTGGAGGACGACCACCTGGCAGGGTACGGCTGCCGAAAATATCGCGACATAGGGCGAGTGCCGGATAAAAGGTCAACGATGGGGACGACCATCGGATGAGCATGATGGAGGACGACCATCAAGAGGTGGAGGACGACCACCTAGCAGGGGACGGCTGCTCTCAAGGTTTGTCATGACATAGGACGAATGTCAGATAACCAAAATCAATAATGGGGACGGCCATTGGATAAAATGATGAAGGACGATCATCAAAAGGTGGAGGACGACCACCTAGCAGGGGACGGCTGCTAAAATATCAACGACATAGGACGAATGTCGGATAAAAAAGATCAACGATGGGGACGGCCATCGGATGAGCATGATGGAGGACGACCATCAAGAGGTGGAGGACGACCACCTAGCAGGGTACGGCTGCTCTCAGGGTTTATCATGACACAGGACGAGTGTCAGATAAAAGAAAAAAGTTTGTTGGCGATCTACTGGGGAGTAGTAAACACGGACGAGTGTTTACATCCAAGCAATAAAAGGTATAAGTGTTTGGTATTGTGTATAGATTAAAGATGCGGACAAGCATCTTTAAGACTACGATACGGACGAGTATCGGGTAGAAACAAATACTGACACGTGTTCAGAGATGATGATACGGACGAGTGTCAACTGGTTAACAAGGAACACGGACGAGTGCCGAATCTGAAGGGACTCTTCTGGGGAATAGTAGATACAGACGAGTATCTATATTCAAGAAGACAGAAGTATTTGACGCAGTGTATGGATTAAAGATGCGGACGAGCATCCTTAAGACTATGATACGGACGAGTATCATGTAGAAACAAACTCTTGACGCATGCTCTGAGATGATGATACGGACGAGTACCATCTGGTTAACAAAGAACACGGACGAGTGCTGACTCTGAGGGGATTTGAGTGGTATAAGATACAGACGAGTATCTGTATAAGAGTGAGTGGTGTACAGATGAGTATTTAACTGCTGGGGAGAGCGACACGGACGAGTGTCAAAAGGAGAAGAGTGTAATATGGACAAGTATCTGGTATACAAAGTGTAGGTGACTGCGCTGGGGATATGACACGGACAAGTGTCAAAGTATTGTATATGTAAGTATATGTGAGTGCAAAGAGGACATCTTTGGCTTTCTGCTGGGGATATGACACGGACGGGTGTCAAAAGATATCTGTAATACGAGCGGTTTTGTTTGCCCAGGGTATTCGGGTGACTTTACTGGGGAGTAATGACACGGACGGGGTGCCAAAGAGAGTATATACTGGTGTTTGTGGATGTGAGGCAGCTACTTTTGCTGGGAAATCCCGCTGGGGATACGGGGGAAGTATTCTGTATACCGACGGATTGTCATTATTCACAAGTGTTGATTCAGAACATGGCTTATGATCATGCTATGTGTTTGATTTTTGCCGTAATGCTCCGTGCTAAACGGAATGCTACGCTTTGTGGGTGATTATGATGCGAATGCTATGATTATGCAAAGATATCAAACTGGGACTCGGATCCCGCTGCTGCGAAGATCTTCGATCGATCTGTTGAAATGGACATCCCAGCTGGGGGTGAGATCATTGGTAGATCTGATGAGATGCTATCTGCTTGGGGATTCGGGTCACTGATAGACCTGTCCTGACAACGAGGGACCCAGCTGGGGTTTGTAGAAGCTTACTTCACTCTGTTGTGAGTCCTTCGTGCGTTTCTCCTTCTGGCTAGAGGCTGAAACTCTGTGGGGAGATGGTTCCCTGACTTTTGTATTTGGCTGAGGATGAAATGGCAACTCGGCTGGGGAGAAAAGAGGAATCACTGTAAGACCTCCCTAGAAGTTCTGTTGAGGTGGATTCTCGACTCAGCCGGGGATATGGGCGCCTTCTGTGATGCCTGGAAACTCTGATGGGGAGAAGTAATAAGTGGCAACTCAGCTGGGGAGAAAATACTTTGGGCGCTGAGCGTCGATTTGTCAGCTTGCCGGAGTGAAGCTTTCATGCCCCAAGTTGCATTCTGGATACCTGCAATCCTGCAAAGATAAGGAAACGCACAAGTAATCCCGAGGTATCCTTTACTGGATTCCGTCATAGGAGTTAGGTACTTCTGAGAGTAAGTATATTTCCTGCAAGCACGTTTTCATTTGAAGGTAAACATTTGTATTCTGTGCAATCAGTTTTCTTTTAAGATATCAGACATTTTTTGCAAATAAATAAAAATGTACAAAACAAGACATGACTGAAAATCTGATTTTATTAATTCATATGCCCTGAATTGGCGAGATACAGTCAAAGAAACAAATCCCCTGAAATGAGGAGATTGTTACAAATTGAGAAACAAAATGCTGGCAATGTTGATGACGCTTTAAGGAGCTTCCTCTTTTGCTACGACCCGTATGACTTTTGACGTTCTTTTCATCTTGCTTTCTGAAGGAGGCTAAGTCTGATTGAAGCTTGATCCCTTCGAAGCTTGCCAAGTTGTAAGTTATACAGACGAATTCAGAATGCAGTTGTTCGCTTATTCCCTTATTTTGCATGGATCGCCCTTTCGGGTTTTCAATCCATCGGGATACCCATTTTTGCCTGAGCTGTCCAATGCGGCTTTTCAATTCAGCGGGTGTACATTTTTGTTTATTTTCCCTTATTTTTGCCCGAGTCTTTTATTCTGTTTTTGACTCGCCGGGATGCCCTATTTTTGCCTGGACTTACATTCTGTTTTTATGTCCAGCGGGTCATTTTTATGCGAAGTATTTTTTAACTGCATCTGAATTCACAGGGGACGGGAAATCTTCACCATCCATGGTGCTAAGCATCAGTGCTCCGCCGGAGAAAACTTTCTTTACTACAAATGGTCCTTCATAGTTTGGAGTCCACTTGCCCTTGTGGTCTGTATGAGGAGGAAGGATTCTTTTCAGCACAAGATCTCCTACTTGGTACTCTCGGTGCCTGACTTTCTGATCGAAGGCTTTCTTCATTCTTTTCTGATACAACTGCCCATGGCAGATTGCAGCCAACCTTTTCTCTTCAATCAGACTCAGTTGTTCGTACCGGGACCTAACCCATTCTGCTTCGTTCAGTTTAACATCCATTAGTACCCGTAGAGAGGGTAATTCAACTTCAACCGGTAGGACTGCTTCCATACCGTACACAAGCTGATACGGCGTTGCCCCAGTGGATGTCCTGATTGACGTGCGGTACCCATGCAAGGCAAATGGTAGCATTTCATGCCAGTCTTTGTAGGTGACTACCATCTTCTGCACAATCTTCTTGATATTCTTATTAGCTGCCTCAACAGCGCCATTCATCTTTGGCCTGTAAGGAGAAGAATTGTGGTGTTGGATCTTGAAGTCCCGGCATAATTCGGCCATCATTTTGTTGTTTAAGTTGGAACCATTATCAGTAATGATTCGCTCGGGCACTCCATACCGACAGATGATATCTCTTTTCAGAAATCTGGCTACCACTTGTCTTGTAACATTGGCATAGGAAGCTGCTTCAACCCACTTGGTGAAATAATCAATGGCGACCAAGATGAATCTGTGGCCATTTGAAGCAGTTGGCTCAATCTTGCCAATCATATCAATGCCCCACATAGCAAAGGGCCAGGGTGAAGACATTATGTTCAAAGGATTGGGAGGCACATGCACCTTATCTGCATAGATCTGGCATTTGTGGCATTTTCTGGCGTAGGCACAACAGTCTGCATCCATTGTGATTCAATAATATCCTGATCTGAGCAACTTCTTAGCCATGGCATGCCCTCCTGCATGGGTACCAAAGGATCCTTCGTGCACTTCATGCATTAACAAGTCCGCTTCTGTCTTATCAACGCATCTGAGGAGTACCATATCAAAGTTTCTCTTGTACAGGGAACCATCAGTGTTCAGAAAGAAACTACCAGCAAGCCTTCTCAAAGTCTTCTTATCATTGGAAGATGCCCCAGGTGGGTATGTTTGATCCTCCAAGAAGCACTTAATGTCATGGAACCAAGGCTTATTATCTTTAACAACATCTGCTGCGAACACATATGCTGGTCTGTCAAGTCTGGACACTGAGATCTGCGGTACAAAGTTGACAGCTTGAACTTTGATCATGGACGAAATGGTAGCCAAAGCATCTGCAAACTGATTCTCGTCTCGAGGGATATACTCAAGCTTGACTGTTGTGAAGAAAGTCAGTAACCTCCTTGTATAATCCCTATAAGGTATCAGATGATCTTGGTGGGTGTACCATTTGCCGTTGGTCTGATTGATTACCAGAGCTGAATCTCCGAATACGGTCAATGTCTTGATCCTGAGGTCAATGGCTTCCTCAAGACCCATAATGCAAGCTTCGTATTCAGCTTCGTTGTTAGTGCAGTTGAAAGTGAGTTTTTCCGAGAAAGGCATGTGAACTCCTTTAGGTGTAATGAGTACTGCACCAACACCACGACCATTCATATTGACAGCCCCATCAAACATCATAGTCCATTCCTCTTCCGGGTTGGGCCCTTCAGTGTGAACAGGCTCTTCATGATCTTTTGCTTTTATGAACATGATGTCTTCATCAGGGAAGTCAAATCTCATAGGCTGGTAATCATCAATAGGTTGCTCAGCAAGATATTCAGACAATACACTGCCCTTGATGGCTTTCTGAGATGTGTATTGGATGTCATACTCTGTAAGGATCATTTGCCATCTTGCAACCCGTCCGGTAAGTGCTGGCTTCTCAAATATGTACTTAACTGGGTCCATCTTTGAGATTAACAAGGTAGTGTGAGTCAACATATACTGTCTCAGTCGGCGAGCAGCCCACGCTAAAGCACAGCAAGTTTTCTCGAGCAGTGAATAACGCTGTTCACAGTCGGTAAACTTTTTGCTTAGGTAGTATATCGCATACTCTTTTCGACCAGACTCGTCATGCTGGCCCAGCACACACCCCATTGACTCTTCTAATACTGTCAAGTACATTATCAGAGGTCTTCCTTCCACTGGAGGCATAAGGATTGGAGGTTCTTGTAAGTACTCTTTGATCTTGTCAAAAGCCTTCTGACAGTCTTCGTTCCACCTGACCGTTTGCTCTTTCCTCAGTAGTTTGAACAAGGGTTCACAGGTTGCTGTAAGGTGAGATATGAACCTTGAAATGTAGTTCAATCGACCTAAGAACCCTCGAACTTCTTTTTCTGTCTTTGGTGCAGGCATTTCTTGAATGGCTTTGACTTTATCAGGGTCAACTTCAATCCCTTTTTCGCTTACAATAAAACCCAGCAGCTTACCAGATCGCACCCCGAATGTGCACTTGTTGGGGTTCAACTTTAGTTGGTACTTCCTCAGACGCTTGAACAGTTTCAGCAGATTTACCAGGTGGTCTTCTTCGTTAAGGGACTTGGCAATCATGTCATCCACATAACATTCTATTTCTTTATGTATCATATCGTGGAATAATGTTACCATAGCCCGTTGATATGTTGCACCAGCATTCTTGAGCCCAAATGGCATTACCTTGTAGCAGAACGTGCCCCAGGGTGTGATGAAGGTTGTCTTTTCCATGTCTTCAGGTGACATCTTAATCTGATTGTATCCTGAAAATCCATCCATGAAGGAGAATACCGAGAACTGAGCCGTATTATCCACCAATACATCAATGTGAGGTAAAGGGAAATCATCTTTCGGGCTGGCTCTGTTCAGATCCCGGTAGTCAACACACATTCTTACTTTGCCATCCTTCTTAGGCACAGGTACTATATTAGCAACCCACGGCGGATAACTAGTCACAACAAGGAACCCGGCGTCCCATTGCTTTTGTACCTCTTCTTTGATTTTCATTGCCATGTCTGGACGAGTACGGCGCAGTTTCTGTTTAACCGGCGGGCATTCTTCTCTCAAGGGCAGCTTGTGCACAACAATGTCGGTGTCCAACCCTGGCATATCTTGATAAGACCAAGCGAACACGTCCACATACTCTTGAAGCAGGTCAATCAGTTGTCTCTTCACTGAGTCTTGTAGGCAGGCCCCGATTTTAACTTCTTTCACGTCTTCATCTGTACCAAGATTGATCACTTCAACCTCCTCCTGGTGAGGAGTAATAACCTTTTCCTCTTGTCTTAACAACCTGGCTAGCTCTTCAGGAAGCTCATATTCTTCTTCAACCCCTTCATCAGCTTGATTGATTGGATTGTCAAAGTCATACGAAGTCGTAGCCGTGCTGTTGCCGGTGCTGTCTGGAAGGCACACTCTGCAAGGGTTCAGTTTGTTCATTTTAGTGATTTGATTTTAATCTTGTTTAGAAAAGTGAAATAAAGTTGTCATTTTGAAAACACTGCCATTTATTTTTTGTACAAAAAGAAAAATGGAAAAAACAGTGAGCGGAAAGAAAAAGACTCGTTTGCAAAAAGATGTCTGATATTTCATTGATTAATCTTGTTGCACAAAAAGTACAGATGGCCCGATTACAAAATGAGTCTTGTCATCTTGGGCAAGATGAAAGACTTTGATGCATGCTATAAAATACAGGAAATAATACTTACTCTGCATGAGTAACTCTTATAATTTCCTGGGAAGACCAGTTTGAGATACTGCTCCCCGGGATCTTTGGACGAATCCAGCTTTCCAGGTTGCATTCTTCTTCCAGCTCGTCTTCCAAATTGTTGACAGCATCAGGGGTGAGCATTCCCCCACTAACAAAGTTGGGCTCTTTTGCAGCCTCTGCTTGATCTTGTTGAGTTGGTTTGTAACCCAACCCAAATCTATCCTCTTTCTTCTCCACCGGTAACAGTTTGCCCCAGCCTTGGGCAGTTCCTTCCTCAACAACCTTCCGGGCTTGTTGGTAAGATGTCATTGAAGTTCCAGGTACAGCAGATGTTTCATTTATGTTCAAGGCTTCGAAACCTTGGCTCATTGTTTCATGGATCTCCCCATCCATCTCAATGTATTTATAAGTAGCCAGGTGGCTGACAAAAATATCCTCCTCTCCACAGATTGTAACGATTTGACCCTCCCACTCGAATTTTAACTTCTGGTGAAGGGTTGAGGTCACGGCGCCAGCGGCGTGAATCCATGGCCTACCCAATAGACAGCTGTAGGCAGGCTGTATATCCATCACGTAGAAGGTCGTTTTGAAAGTTTGCGGGCCAATCGTTATGGGCAACTCAATCTCTCCCAGAACCGATCTCTTAGAACCATCAAAGGCTCTCACCACCAGGTTGCTGGGTCGCAACGCCAATCCGTCATACTCTAGCTTCACAAGGGCCTTCTTAGGTAAGACATTGAGGGATGACCCCGTGTCTACCAGCACATGGGAAAGGACTGCACCTTTACATTCCATGGTTATGTGCAAAGCCTTGTTATGGTTGCGGCCTTCCGTGGTCAAATCAGTGTTGGTGAACCCTAGTCCATGACTAGCATTAACATTTCCAACTACAGCCTCCAACTGATTGACGGTGATCTCTTCAGGCACATAAGCTGCGTGCAAGACTTTGAGTAGTGCGTTCCGATGGGCTTCGGAGCACATGAGCAATGATAGGATTGAGATCTTGGAAGGCGTCTGATGAAGCTGATCCACTATTTTGTAATCACTTTTCTTGATGATTCGCATGAACTCATCAACCTCTTGATCAAAGGGTGTTTTCAAAGCTTCTTTAACAATCTGTTCTTCCTGCACCAAGCTTTTTCCTTTTGCCTTGGCAGCAGCTTCTGCTTCGGCAGTGGGTCTTTGAATTTGTGGAGCAAAGAGACGTCCGCTTCGAGTGAAGCCTCCGCCTCCTCCCACATTGTCTATTTGTGGTGCAGGGGTTGATGATTCAAAAGTGATTTTTTTGTCCCTCGCAGTATAAATCAGAGCCGTAATGCCAGGGGATGGCATTACTGCTTTCATAAGGCACTGGCCCAGGCACCGTGATAGTGATTGGACTGATTGCAGCTGCGGAAGGAATTGTGATAGTCTGTGGATCGTAGTATATCGTGACCGGTGCTCTGATGGGAGTAGCACTTTGTGAGTTGTAAGCAGAGTTATTTTCTGGATCGTAATAGATTGTAACTGTTGAGACATCTTCATCGTTTGTTGCTGATGTTGCAGGAGACATTGTCGGAAGGATGGGTGTTGTTGTTGTAGGAGATTCGAAGTGAAGTGGTGCTGGAGTTGTAGCAGGAGTGTCGGTTGATATCTGGTCAGTTGAAATGACAGATGAAATACTTGTTGATGAAGCTGAAGAGTTGTCGGGAACAATGGTTGTTGCAGTTGTAGGAGGTACTGGAATTGTTGCTGATGAGATTGCTGGATTTGTAGGAAATGATGTGGTGATTTGAAGCTGGCCACTCTGAATGAGACCATCTATGCCATTCCTCAGGTTATCACACCCATTTACTGAGATATTGCAGTAAGCACACCCTAATTCACACCCCGGGAACATTTGACATTCGAGGAGTTGAGCCTTGATCTCTACCAACGGTGTCCGGATCTGACCCACACTGGTTATTAAATAAGACGGCTTGTCTTCTTCAATAACATTGATTCTGGGACCACCGTGGTTAGGCATTGGGTTCTTATTAACATTGGGTGGTGGTGCGAAATTCAGGGCCTTAGAGTCTACTAGGTCTTGTACCTTCATGTGCAAGGCTCTGCACTTTTCTGTACTGTGGCCAGGCGCATTCGAGTGAAAAGCACATCTGGCGTTGGAGTCATAATTCCTGGGTAGACTATTAGGATCCGGAGGTGCCAACGTCCTTAGCTCAACTAGGTTGAGTTTCAGGAGTTGTGGCAATAATGTAGCATATGGCATAGGGATCAGATCGATCACCCTATTGGCCTGAGAGGGTCTCTGTTGGAATGGCCTTTGCTGATTGTTGTTGTTGTTGGTGTTGTTGTAGTTTCTTGGAGGATACTGAGCTTGTTGATGGTACTGAGGTTGTTGCTGATAGTTTTGCTGCGGAGGTTGATAAGCTGGTTGAGGATGAGATGGAGTGGGAATGGTGACTGCTGCCACAGACCTATGGACATACTGGGGTCTGCCCCTGTTGGTGTGGATGGCATTGGTCTCGCCAGTTCTTCTTGGGCCTGCGAAAGGCTTCCTTGTATTGTTGGACGAGCTGGCACCGTTGTCAGAAATCTTGCCCATCTTCAACAGGCTCTCAATTCTCTCTCCAGCTATGACAACATCTGCAAAGCTAGTTGAAGAGAAGGCAGCTAGCCTGTCAATATATGTTCCCTGGAGGGTGTTCATAAACATATCTGCCATTTCCCTCTCTGACATAGGTGGCTGAACAGCAGCTTCCAATTGCCTCCATCTCTGGGCATACTCTCGGAAACTTTCCCTTGATGACTGTGACATTCCCATTAGGAGGGTCCTGTTGGGTGCCATATCTAAGTTGTACTGATACTGTCTGATAAAGGCCTCTGCCAGGTCCTTCCAACACCTGATAGTTGCTCTTGTCAGATGAGAGTACCATTCTCTTGAAGCTCCCGTCAAGCTATCCTAAAAATAGAACATCCAGAGCTTCTCGTCCATGGTGTAGGCCTTCAACCTCCCCAGAAATGATTGTAAATGGGTCCGGGGGCATGAAGTCCCGTTGTATTTTTCAAAACAAGGAGGCTTAAACTTATGGGGAATCCTGACCCCGTCTACCAAGCCCATGTCCATAACGTCAAAACCCAAAGAGTTTTGAGACTCTAAGGACCTTAATTTCTCAGCTATCTCATCCAGCCTTCTGTCATAAGCTTCCTCCCCAGCTCCCATTACTGTGAACTGATCCTCCTGGGGGTCTTCTTGCAGCACCCTGCCTGCAGTGGCAGTCCCTTGAACATTTGCAGGAATATTGACCTCTGGATGAAGGTGGGGACCAAACACAGGGGGATTGACATGAGGTTGGACCCTCTCGTTGTTACTTGTGCCAGCAGTCCCTATATGTGGATCCTCTTGATTTTGCCTTTCCACCATGGCTCTCAATCTTTCTTGGCTCTGAGCCATGTTGTTCATCACTTCCATAAACTGAGTCATCTGCGTTCTCATTTCCAATCTTTCGTTTGCCATTTGATTTCTGACCTCTGCAAGGTCCTGCTGTACCTGATCCATTTGTATGCCCGGAAGGTTGTTACGGGTTGGATAACGATGCGGACGGTTGAGGGGAAATACCCGGCGTCGAGCAATAGTTCCTGAATATCACAACAGAGTTAGCAACAATAAAACAAAAACCTACAAAACAAAAAAAAGGGTTAGCATGCAATGCAATATGCTTATTTGTTTTCAAGGTATCCGGCTTGGCATCCAGTTATGACCCTTCCAGACCCTTGAAGATGTTGTTGATGTTGCTTTCGAAGTAAACTCGGATGGAACAAACTAATACATATATTACAAAAGGCAAATGGTACATAGTTTGATTACAAATACAAACCCTCTGAGGGGCCAAAATACATCACAAGAAAATAAAAGTACATGGAATGAAAGCAACAACAAGCAAATGGTCAAACACCAAGACCAAACTCATCTTCCCGAACTTCCTTGAGAAGTGCTTCGGTCACAGGATCAGCCGGACGCTCCGTGAGATTCCTGATAAGGAGGTTCCGGGTAGTAACAGCTGTAGTTAGCTTCTTGTGTTGACTTTGGTCTTTGGACCTCTTTACTCCAGCTTTGATCTTCAGCTCTGATATCTCCCTCTGGGCTGCTGCCAGGGCTTCCTGCTGTTCTCTTGCACTAGCTTCCAGTTGCTCTATCTTGTCTTGGAACCTCTTGTCCTCCAGAGTACGAGCTTCGGTGATCCGGACCCACCTAGCCTGACTCTCCTTCAGATACAAGTCTGTCCTGGCTTTCTGGAACTGGGCTTCCTTGCAAGCATTCTTCAGAATCTGTTCCCCAGCCCTAGACTTTTTGATATAATCCTCAGACTTCTCAATTTTAGCCAAATGCTCTACTCTCAGCTTCTCTAACCTCTCAATGTCCAACCTACCATCACTCTTCTCCCGGAGGGTCTTCTGCAAAGCCTGAGTCAATTTCTCATTTCTCTCCTTCAGGCTTTCAAACTCCTCCAAGCTGACAGTGGCAGGGGGTGGTGCTGAGGATGATTCAGGCATATCCTCCATGGTAAAGGGCATTCCAGAGAATTGAGCCCTGGCATGGGACCACTCATAATATTGTGCTGATGCTACATTGTTTCACTTCCCCAGAATGGTTACTCCCTTGGTTTGAACATTATCCCAGGCCCAGGCTGCCTGCCTAACAATAGCCAGATTAGGCTTGTTCTCACAATAAAGAGTCTCAACCAAGTCTTGTGCCTTAGGAGTGTGGACCAGTGCATAGCCCAGTTGTCTCTTGAACAGCAGAGGGTTGTAATTAATACTACCCTTAACTCCTATTAGGGGCACATTGGGAAAATGCCCACAGCTGGTGACGACATCCCTGCCTTTTGTGCTTTGAGTGCACCACCTGATATCAGCTGAAGTCAGAGCAGTGAGTCTTCTAGCCCAGTTTCTCTGCTGATGAGGATTCAAGAATGCATCTGTCCTGGGCAAATGCCTGAGAAGCCAAGTATGGAACAAAGGAGCACAGCACCTCACTAATCTTCCCCTATGCTTTTCATTCCTCTGATGCACTGAGTAGTAGAGATCCCCCAATAAAGTGGGAACTGGGTTCTTCAGGATGAAAAGATGGACTGCATTCTTGCTAATGAATCGAGGCTCATCTGCAAATAATATGATCCCATATACGCTCAGGGCCAACAAAGCACAGACAGCTTTCCACTCTCCCAAAGAAGCTTTCAGGGTAGCTTGAGAGATCAAGAAATCCAGATGCAGGCCAGGGATTCCGGCCTTAGTGGTCATATGCTGCCCTATCAGAACTGATTCCAGATGCAAAGCCTTTGCTACTTCTTCATTACCAGGAAAGACCATCTCAGGGTTGAAAGGGACTCCACCCCTAATAGGTATACCAACCAATGATGAGTATTCTTCCAATAGAGGGCCCAGCTGAAAGTCCTGAAAAGTGAAACACCTCAGTGGGGGATCATAAAATTGAAGGCAGGTGTGAATCAGGCTTCTCTGTGAAGGGTCCAAATCCATAACCACGTCAAGTATATCTCCATAGTGTTCCCTGAACAGTGGTATATGGTCTGGAGTGATCAGGGTCTGAATCCTCCTGATGTCAGCTAGCTCTGGCTGGAAGAAGTGGTAGGTGGTGTTACTCTTTTTAGGTGCCATGATGTTGAGGATGAGTGGAGATAGGTGCTGATGATAACACTAAAGAATGGGCCACTGATTGGCTGGTGCAGGTAACTGAAGTAGATAGCTGATAGCTGAAGCAGATGCTGATGAAGATAGGTCAATACTGATGATGGGGTCAAAACCAAGCCAAGAATGAAAATGGATACCCTGAAACACAAATAAGCAAATGTCAATATGATGCAATGATTATGTATGCAAATGATATGCAAGGGTTTGTGACTGAGCTGGATCTGATCAAGTGCTCTGATATAGGTCCAAGTATGTTCAAGAAATCCAGATGGAGGTCTATAAATCCAGTAACCAAGGTGGGGGGCTCAAATAAAGAGCCACATGTCCAGGGTTTAGAATCACAAGAACTGTTCCAACATGGAGTATTTTTAATCAAATCAAAGTAACAGGGTATGCTGAGGCCAAGGGTACCTGCAAACCTGTAAACAGCCCAACCCCCTCACAGGTGGTGTTCTAAAACAAGGATCCTCAGACTTGGATCAGTTATGAGAAGTGTAAACGCTTCTAACCCGGAGGTACAGTGTTTACAATAACCATAAAAGTTCCTCCTCTAATTCACCTCAGTTTCTGAAGGTCAATACTAAAAGGTCATCCAGACTTAGCAGGCTTCCCAGATAGCCCTAGCATTGCAGGAAATCTGCAACACAGAGTTCTCAAGAAGAAACCCATATCTGAACTGTGTTTCATATTCCCGCACCAGACCGAGATGGAATGGGAAAGAATATGAACCACTCTAGCCTAGGTGTCACTCAGGTCCCAGGTATAGGACCTTAACTCTCAATGGAACACCCACCCACCAAAGCAAACAACAGATCCAGCCAGCAGCACAGTATGACAATATGATATAATGCAAGGCTATAAAGAAAGCAGTAAAGCAATTGTACATAAAGCAAAAATAAATACAAAAATACAAACACAAATAAGCACATAACACCCCAGTAAACACAAATCAAACAAGCGCTAGGAGGAACCCACAAAAATAACCAGAAGCCCTGGTTGCAGTATAAGGGTCCCCAGCAGAGTCGCCAAGCTGTCGCTCCCGATAAGTGGGACCAGGCCCAGATAAAGGTACAGACGCGAACGGTCGGCGAGAGGGACAATGAGAACACACAGCCGTGAACTCACTGGAAAATGAATAGAGTCGCCAGCTAGGCATTTTTATCCCGGAGGAAAGGCAATGCTGCATAGGCCTAGAAAGAGATGGATAAGACGGTTGCGAACCAGAGAGACTGAGAAAGGGGGTTGGTTACAACCTGGGAAGGTATTTGCACCCAGATTGTCCGTCGTACTCGACGGGATCCACGCTTAAAAGATTTGTGTTTTAAAGGGGTAGTGTCAGTGCAATTTGTGTGTAAAATAGCTGGAAAAGGATGTACAGGTGTCAGTGCAAAAGAAGTGTGAAGTGTATAATGATGTGTTAGTGTAAGAATGAGAATGAACTGCTCATGATAATGAGGCCAAAAGAATGAGGCTAGAGAGAGGGGGAATATACAGAGACTTTTGTTCGATAACTGTTAAGTTATGCCTACGTATCCTCTCGTGCAATGAGGAAGTCAGAACACCGTAGTTCGACCCAAAGAGATTGAAAGATAAATTGACTTGTGAACTGCTTACTTGCCTATGCTCAAGTGTATGACCTGTCTGGCTCAGGTGCAACTGTCTTGCATTAGACGGAAGAAGCGAGTTCTCGTTTGTGAGTGAGTGAGGTGAGAAAAGAATCCCGAAGGAGACGATTATTGTTTGTTTTTGTATTTTCAGTCTTTTATTGTTTTTGAAAGTTTGTCATAAGTTAATGAGCATAAGCCTGAACCGATGGGTTAGTAAACTCATCACATCTTCCCTCTGATTAGGGGTAATGAGAATACCTAAAGTGTGAAGTCAGCTTCTCACACTTAATCACCTTTGGTGTAGGATTAAGATCATTAACCTACTTGTGATTATTTAGATGTTTTTGTGGTTTTTGTTTAGTGTTAAGTAATGAGGTTAAGCCATAATCAGGGATTTAACAGACTCATTACACCATCCTAATAGAAGGATAATAGATGAGAATGTTTAAGCTGAGGAAAGCTCCTCAACTTAATCCATGATTAGGGATTAAACTCATGACCAAACAAGCCTTTATTAGATGGATTTTATTTAATGATATGATGATGAAGTGGTTTTTAGGGTTTGTAAGACAACTTGAGGGGGACTTGTCCATTAACACTAGGGTTAGTCCTTCTTAACCAATTAAGGAAGAATTAGAACCCTAATGCAAGGCCCAAGTTACAAGTGTGGTGTCTTGATGATTATTAAGTGAATTGATTAAGAGGTTTAAACACATTAAGGGTTTAACACTTAGGATTAAAGTTATACACTCCATCCTAAGAGAAGGATGCAGGCATAAGCTTAATCACAAAGTCTTAAAGCCTTTAGGGTTTAGTCTCTGATAATGAGATGAGAAGAGAAGACTCAATGAGACTCAAAGGTAAAACTAAGAGGGGAGACTAATCAAAACCCTAATCATTGTCATGCTTGGTTGTTCCTAAGGTTTGTGAGGTTTTCAAGAGAAGTCTTCAATGAACCACCAGGAAGCAGATGAAAGGATCAAGAGAAGCAAAGCAACTTGCTTCATTCAAGAAGTCAAGTCACTTGAAGAAAGAAAGTGGGAAGAGGAGGAATGAGCAAGCTCAATCTCAAACACATATCAAAATGCAGCATGGATGCAAGAGAGAGATGAAGAGAAGTTATGAGAAGTGAAGGAAAATTCACTTCTCAAAATCACTTACCACCTGAAAAGTTAGAAAAGAAAATGCAATGCAATGCAAAATGAGATGAAATGGTATGAAGTAAATCAAAACCAGAAGCATGTTTATGATGATAATGATGCTATGAGATGCTACAAACCATAAACAAAACATGGGGATGATCATGCAAGCTCATGGATGCAAATGAAGCATGTTAAGACACATGAACACACATGAAAAGTTATGAGATGCATATGGCATACAACATGACAAATGCAAGGTGCAATGATCAAACATGCTTCCAATATGTCTTATGATGTTAAATGAATCAAATGGAGGCATGGAATGTCATGGCAAGTCATGTTGTGCAAGAAAATGCAAGATGGATGCATATGGAAGCCCAAATTAGGGTTTATGAACAATACATCAAACAAAAAACCAAAATCAGAAGCAAACATCATTATAAAAAATTGAAAATGCACTCAAAGGACCCCTAATCCTATACTAACCCACTTCCCAAAGGAGAGGTCTCAACTCTTAACCAATTTCAAGTTATGATTTTCTTAAGATTTCTAGGGTTTTAGGGTTCCTTAACAAGAAAATTACCAAACAAATGAAAAATGAAAGATCAAATCATGGCCATTTAATCTCACAAACTACATGCTAAACTCAATTCAATGCAAAAAGAATCAAGGTCCAACTCTTTAGGGTTAGGCAGAAATGATTTTTTGAAGTTTGGATCAAAATAATGCATAAAAATGATTTTAATTCAATGAAAAATTCTCAAAATGCATCAAGATCAAAAAATAAATTTGGTTTGAAGGTTGGACAATGTTTCTAAATGTCTTAAAACATTTCATGAATTTTTTGGTGATTTTTAAATACCTAAAAGTATTTTTAATAAATTAATTTTCATTAATCAATTAAAAATAAACTTTTAAATATTTAAAAATACTTTTTTAATGCTAAAAATGAAAATAAAAATATTTTTGTGTTTTAAAAATTAGTGAAACTCTTGGTAAAAAATTTCATAATTTTTAAAGCATTTTTGCTATTTTTAATAAATTGTAGAAAATAAATGAAAGAAAATGAAAATAAAAATAAATAAAGGAAAAGGTAAGCAGATCTGATGGCTGATATTTAAACTGGAGTGGAAATGGTTGACTGGCGCGTCATCCAAGGGCTGACGCTTGTCCTGATTAAATTAATTTAATTATGATTAATTAAACTAATGAAAGAGGATTAGGGCAAAATGAGTGAATCTGGGCCAGACGTTCACGCGCCAAGTCAAAGGGGTCAGCTAATCCAACGCTCTAGATTCAAATGCCATTAATTACAGGGATTAGGGCTTAAACATTTTCAGGTGACCGGAGGGAAGCTCCGGTCATCTTCTCCGGCAACACAAAAACCCTAGATCATGATTCAGGCTACCAATCATCAAATTAAACACAGCCAAGTGATCCTCTAACAACCTAAGATACAAATCCACCCTCAAACATCATTTAAACACCAAGAATCAAGTAAATCGAAGGAAACAAATTTCACGAGTGAAATTTCAGAGCATCAGTACAAACTCATTTCTTACTCATTTTCGATTCTAAGATCATCCCCATGACCAGCAAGACATAAGCTATCAATTTATAACAAAAAATGCAAGCTCTGAGAGAAAAAGTTCATGGCCATACCTGAGATGGAAGATCCTGTTTCTGGGCTTTCTGGGCTTCTCCTTGATGCAGACTCACTCCAATGGTTCTCCTGATGCTAATGGTAGGCTTGGAATGAGCTTAAGCAAGCTATTTTGAGAGGTCCAGTTCTGGTGTATCAGAAAATGGAGTTTGTGTGTGAGTGGTTTCAAGCTCTGTTAATGGCTGATTCTGGTTCCTTTTTATGTGTTTGATTTGTTGGTGAAGAGAGTTTTGATGTTTGGTGGCTGGAAAATGAGAATCAAAGAGAAGAAGCTCTTTGACAGTTTTGTGGTATGCTGTGTTCTGGCCTGCTTCAATGCTCAATGCTTTCCTATAACATCTCCAAGTTGTGTGGATAGCCTGTGGTGCAGGTCAGTAGGGGTGGCTGCACACTGTGCCATGAGTATGGGAACTTTTGCCAAAAAGTCAAATTGGCTTGTACTAGCAGCATGGGTCATGGCAGCAGCAGTTTGAAGTCATGTCTTGCTCCAGCTTGAGTTGAGGAGGGCCCTTGGATTGCTTGTAGCTGACTGCAACATATGGATCACAAGCTATGCTAGCTTTTGCAACTTGCCCACTTGATGTTTCCTCATGATTTTATGCTATGTACATGAAAAAACTCTTGCTGAATTTTGTTGCACATTGTTACATTTAGTCATGGCAATGCATAGGAGTCATTTAGTGATCACATAACTCATGGGAAGATGATTTTGCCAAGAATCCCTCTTTGCACTCTTATGGAAAATGCCTTAGAAATCTTTGAAAACCAAAGTAAGCAATGCAAAATCCCTTGGGCCAATTCTATTTTTGGAGTCATGTATGATCATATGATGAAGTTTTGAAGTCATTTTGAAGTCACTAGAATGCTTGGTACATGAATTTGCAAGTTTTCCATTTGGTGCATGACTTGAATTTTAATGATTTTTGCCAACTTTGATGAACCATAACTTTTGATCCAAAATGAATTAGGTCATGTTCTTGTACTTTTTGAAAAGGGAAAGATCTAATCTAAAACTTTCATGACCAAAGTTTTTTCATTTGAAGCATTTTTGGATCAAAAAGTAAGGGTTGAAGAAGTTGCATAAAATGACATTTCCTTAAAAGTCAACCATGCCCAAAAAAGTCAACTTTGCAAAAACTTCAAATTCTTGAATTTTGTGAACTTCAAACTTCTTCCATGATCAAATAAAGATCATATACACTCAAAATGATGAAGATCACCCCTTGGTTGGGTCATTGGGGGCCTCAGATGCCCTGATTTTGCACTGACTTGTCTGAAAAGTCAACTCTTGATCAGATGACTTCTCCATGGAATTTCTTCATGAAAATTGATATGCATACTCCCTATACCATATAGAGACCAATAGAAACAAGAATGACCAAAAAATTTGGAGTTATGGCTTCTGAAACCAAAACCCTAATTTTAGGTCAACCGTGCAGTCAAACCTGGCTCTGCCTCCATACCAATCCCAGTTCTTGTGATTCTTTGGCATTCTTGACTTTGAGAGGATATAATATGATGCTTGAACACACATGGACCCCTTTGAAGTGATTAATGACCTTTGGAGTGGCTCAAGAAGCTCTTGGATTGCTCAGATCACAAACCCTAGATGCAGATGACTTAGAACCTATGCAGTGAATCAAAAAATGTGATATGAGATGTTATGATTGTATTTATGCATATGAAATGATCACAAGCCATGGTGTGAATAGGTGAGGGCAAATTTGGGGTGTTTACACCCCCCTTTAAACTGAACTACATCAAACTCACAAACTACCCACAAAACACTCCAACCAAGCATCAAAGCTTCTTCAGGGAGTTCATTGGAGGCATTTGGAAGCAAGGAAGCAGCCTGAAATCTCCAAGGGTGAAAGCTCCATCTCAGGTAGCTCTCTCAAACTTTTTTTCCAGAAATCTCTTTCAAGGTTATAGAAATGTTCCTTGTGATCCCCTGAGTACACTGAGCTTTGTAGTTTTGAAAATGGTGAAGAAATGAGCATGAACCGAATCTCTGAAATTTTTGACCTAAAAAGCGATTGATTCGATTCATGCTTGTTTCTGAAAATAAATGGATTTCATGCCTGGATTCTTGTTCCTTGGTGTTTGTTGAGTGATTCTGGAGCTTTAAGGGGCTTGGGGTGAGGTTTTGAGAGAGATATAATTTTTCAGGGGAGAGTGTGGCCGGAGAAGATGACCGGGGGTCATTTCCGGCCACCTGAAAGTAATTAGGGTTAGGGCTAAGTTTGAACGTGGACCCTTGGATTTGTGATTGGCGCGTGTTCTGATGGCTAGGATTGAATCATTAATTTTTAATTAGGTTTAATTAAATAAATAATCAGAATTAGTCAGGTTTGAACTTGGGCCGTCCAGACGCGTGCCCAGTCAAACGTTTTAAACCCAGATTGAATCTAAGCCACCCATTCAGCATACTTTCCTTTTTATTAATTATTATTTCATTTTCTTTCTTTTATTTTCTACGAATTTTTAAAAATAGCAAAATGTATCAAAAAATTCTGAAATTTTTTATCCAAACTTTTATTAATTTTCAGAACCCAAAAATATTTTTATTTTCATTTTTTGCATTAAAAAATATTTTTAAATCATTTAAATGATTATTTTTAATTAGTTAATGAGAAATAATTAATTAAAAATACATTTAGGTATTTAAAAATCCCAAAAAAATTCAGAGAGCATTTTCAAACATTTAGAAACATTTACAAACTCACACCATAAATTTCTTTTTGGTTTTGATCATACTTTGACAATTTTCATTTGAATTAGGGTTCTTGAATTTGAATATTTTTAACCCTAACTTCAAAAATTCATAACTTTTGAACCAACGTGAGTTTGTGAATGATTCTTTTTGCATTGTATTATGCATGGTTTCAAGCATATAAAAACATTTTTGTTTTATTTTTATCTTTCATTTTCAATTTGTTTGGCATTTTCCCTTTAGGATCACCCTTAAAACCCTAGAAACTTAGAAAAATCATAAGTCCCTTAGGGTTTAGCTTCTGACCTTCCCCTTTGGACAGTGAACTTGTATAGGTTTAAGGTCTCTTTGATTCCATTTTCAATTTTTTATCTCATGTTTTGGTTCTGATTTTGATTTTTGCATCTCATGTTATGCATAAACCCTAATTTGCATCTTCATTTGCATCCATCTTGCATAAGCTTGCATACATGAACTTGCCATGACATTTTGTGCATCCATATGACATGTAAAACATCTTAGGACATATTGAAATCATTTTTGATCAATGCATCATTCATTTCCCATGTGTGTGCTTTCATTTCATGTCATATGCATTCATGAACTTTCATGCTTCTTACATGTCTCATTTGCATTCTCATCTCTTGTATGAACATTCATATCACTTGACATGCTTTCATACCATCTCATAACATCATTTTCATCATGAATGTGCTTCTGACTTTGGCTTTCATCTTTGCATTTCATCTCATTTTCAATTCTTTTCATTTCATTTTGCTAACTTTTCAGGTGGTAAGTTTTTGAGAAGTGAATTTGCCTTCACTTCTCATAATCTCTTCTCATCTCTTTGTATGCATTCATTGCTGCATTTTAATTTTGTATTAGAGTGAGCTTGCTCATTCATGTTCCTCCCTCACCTTCTTTCTTCAAGCAACTTATCTTCTTAAGTGAAGTAAGTTGTCTTGCTTCTTTCTGCTTCTTTTCCTTCCATCCTGCTTCTTCCTTGGTGGCCTTTCTCTTGAAGACATCTTGCAAGCCTCATAAACCCTAGGAACACCCAAGAATGATTACAATTAGGGTTTGATTAGTACCCCCCATTATTTTTACCTTTGTGTCATCTTTGTGTCTTCTCTTCTCATCTCTTAATCAAGGACTAAACCCTAAAGGTTTTAAGGCTTAGTGATTAGGGTTATGCCTGTATCCTTCTATTAGGATGGAGTGTATAACTTTAATCCTAAGTGTTAAACCCTTAATGTGTTTAAATCCCTTAATCAATCCACCTAATAATCACTAAGACATCAAGCTTGTAACTTGGGCCTTGCATTAGGGTTCTAATTCTTCCTTAATTGGTTAAGAAGGACTAACCCTAGTGTTAATGGACAAGTCCCCCTCAAGTTGTCTTATACACTATAAAATCCACTTCTTAATCTTATCATTAACTAAAATCCATTTAATAAAGGTTTTGTTTTGTCATGAGGTTAATCCCTAATCATGGATTAAGTTGAGGAGCCTTTCTCAGCTTAAATGTTCTCATCTATTATCCTTCTATTAGGATGGTGTAATGAGTCCATTAAATCCTTGATTATGGCTTAAACTCATTACATAACACCAAACAAAAATACCAAAAACATCTAAATAAATGCAAGTAGGTTAATGATCTTAATCCTACATCAAGGTGATTAAGTGTGAGGTGTTTACTTCATACTTAAGGAATTCTCATTACCCCTAATCAGAGGGAAGATGTGACGAGTTTACTAACCCTTGGTTTAGGCTTAAGCTCATTTTCCTATGACAAACTCCAAAAAGCAATAAAAGGCTGAAAACACAAAAACAAACAATAATCGTCTCCTCCGGGATTCTTTTCTCATCTCATTCACTCATAAACGAGAACTTGCTTCTTCCGTCTAATGCAAGACAGTTTGCACCTGAGCCAGACAGGTCATACACTTGAGCATGGACAAGTGAGCAGTTCCTAAGTCAATTTATCTTTCAGTCTCTTTGAGTCAAACTACGGTGTTCTGACTTCCTCATTGCACAAGAGGATACGTAGGCATAACTTAACAGTTATCGAACAAAAGTCTCTATATATTCCACCTCTTCTAGCCTTATTCTTTAAGCCTCATAGTCTTGAGCTTCACACTCCTTTCTTGCACTAACACTTCTTCATTTCACTTCACACTTCTTTTTCATTGACACTTGCATCCTTTTCCAGCTTTTGCACTCAAAATAGCACTGACACTACCCGTTTAAACACAAATCTTTCAAGCGTGGATCCCGTCGAGTACGGTGGAAAATCTTGGTGCTAATACCTTCCCAGGTTGTAACCAACCCCCTTTCTCAGTTTCTCTGGTTCGCGACCGCTTGTCCATCTTTTCTTAGGTTTATGCAGCATTACCTTTCCTTAGGGATAAAAATGCCTAGCTGGAGACTCTTTCCAGTTCACCCTTGTGTTCTCCTCTTTCGCCGACCGTTCGCGTATGTACCCCTCTTGGCCCTGTGTCATCAGGTGGGAGCGACAGCTTGGCGACTCTGCTGGGGACCCTTATATTGCAACCAGGGCTTCTGGTTCTTTTTGTGGGTTCCTCCTAGCGCTTGTTTGATTTGTGTTTACTGGGGTGTTATGTGCTATGTGTGTTTATTTATTTTTCTTTATTTATCGCTTTATGTACAACTTTATTTATTGCTTTCTTTACAGTTTTGCATATTTCATACTGTCATTTGTTGGATCTGGTTTTCTGTTTTGGTGGGTGGGGTTCCATTGAGAGTGTAAGGTCCTATACCTGGGACCTGAGTGACACCTAGGCTAGAGTGGTTCATGTTCTTTCCCATTCCATTTCGGTATGGTGCGGGAATATGAAACACGGTTCAGATGTGGGTTTCTTCTTGAGAACTCTGTGCTGCAGATTTTCTGTAGTGCTAGGGCTATCTGGGAAGCCTGATAAGTCTGGATGACCTTTATTATGACCTTCAGAAGCTGAGGTGAATTAGAGGAGGATCTTTTATGGTTATTGTAAACACTGTACCTCCGGGTTAGAAGTGTTTACACTTCTCATAACTGATCCAAGTCTGAGGATCCTTGTTCTAGAACATTACCTGTGAGGGGGTTGGGCTGTTTACAGGTTTGCAGGAACCCTTGGCCACATCATACCCTGTTACTGTTTTGTTTAAGAGTACTCCACTTTGGATAGTTCTTGTGATTAACCCTGGACATGTGACTCTTTATTTGAGTCCCCCACCCTGGTTACTGGATTTCTGAACCTCCATCTGGACCTTTGAACTTACATGGGCCTTGTATCCAGACAGATAATCAGATCTAACTCTTGATCACAAACCCTTGCATATAATTTGCATATATCATCATTGCATCATTTGACATTTGTTTATTTGCTTTTCAGGGTATCCATCTTCATTGTATCTTGGTTTTGGTTTTTACCCCTTTTTCTCCTTAGACCTCTGCTTCAACTATCCTCTTCAGCATCTGCTTCAGTTATCTCAATCACCACCTGCATCAGTTTGTCAAAGACTTACCTTCAGCATCTCAGTTTGTGACCTTCATCAGCACGTATCTTCAGCTTCTTCAGCAGCACTCATGGCTACTCCTAGGAAGAGCAACATATCCTACAACTTTTTTGAGCCTGTGTTGACTGGTATCAGGCAGGTCCAGTCACTTATCACCCCTGACCACATCCCAATGTTTAGAGAACACTATGGGGGTATCTTGGATATGGTCATGGATCCTGATCCTTCTCAGAGAAGCATGATCCACACATGCTTGCAGTTATATGACCCACCATTGAGATGCTTCACCTTTCCAGACTTTCAGTTAGGACCTTTGTTGGAGGAGTTTTCTTTGTTGATTGGAGTACCTATTAGAGGGGGAATCCCTTTCAACCCAGAGATGACTGCTCCTAGGAGTGAAGAAATAGCAAAGGCATTGTACTTAGAACCTGCCCTTATTGAGCAAAGCATGACAACAAAAGCTGGGATTCCTGGTTTAAATTTGGACTTCTTGATTTCGCAGGCCATCCTGAAGGCTTCATTAGGAGAATGGAGGGCAGTCTGTGCACTATTAGCCCTCAGCATATATGGGGCTATTTTGTTTGCAGATGAGCCTAAATTTGTCAGTAAGAATGCCATCCATTTGTTTCTTCTGAAGAACCCAGTGCCCACATTGCTAGGGGATTTTTACTATTCCATTCATCAGAGGAATGAAAAACAAAGAGGGAAGTTGGTAAGATGTTGCGCTCCTTTGTTTTACTCATGGCTGCTCAGACACCTGCCTAAATCAGATGCCTTCTTGAACCCACATCAGCAAAGGAATTGGGCCAAGAGGTTCATTGCCTTAACTTCAGATGATATCAGATGGTGCACCCAGAGCACCAAAGGCAAAGACATTATCACCAGCTGTGGACAATACCCAAATGTGCCTCTGATAGGAGTGAAGGGTTGCATCAACTATAATCCTTTACTGTTCAAGAGACAATTGGGATATGCCTTGGTTCACCCTCCCAGAGGACAGGATTTAGCTGAAACCTTATATTGTGAAGTGCAACCTAATTCAGCTGTTGTCAGACAAGCATCCTGGGCTTGGGACAACATCCAGACAAAAGGGGTAGCTATTCTTGGAAGATGTAATAATGTTGCTTCAGCTCAGTACTTAGAATGGTCCCCTACTAGAGCTCAGATTACTAGAATGCCTTTCACCTTGGAAGACACACCTGGACCATCCACAGTACAGCCTGCAGCAACAGTTAGCCTGGAGGAATTTGAGAAGCTGAAAGAAAGGAATGAGCAGCTATCTCAGGCCTTAAAGAAGACTCTTTGGGAAAGGAGTGATGGTCGCCTGGACATTGAGAGATTGGAAAAACTCAGGGTTGAGCATCTGGTCAAAATTGAAAAGACAGAGGACTATATAAGGAAAGCAAGGGCTGGGGAACAGATATTGAAGAATGCCTGTAAGGAGGCCAAAATTCAAAAAGCTAGGGCTGAGCACTATCTGCAAGAGAGCCAGGCTAGGTGGATCAGGATCACCGAAGCCCGTGCACAAGAAGACCAGAAGACTCAAGCCAAGATTGATCAGTTGGAAGCCAATGAGAAGAAGCAGCAGGAAGCTTTGCTGGCTGCACATAAGGAGATATCAGAGTTGAAGTTTAGAGCAGGGATAAAGAGATCAAAAGACCAGGACAGGCATAAGAAGCTGACTAATGCCATTGCTACCAAGAACCTCCTCATTAGGACCATTATAGAGCACCCAGCTGGTCCAATGACTGAGGCACTCCTGAAGGAGGTCAGGGAAGATGAGTTTGGACTGGATGTCTGATTCTTTGCTTGTTGTTCTTTCCTTTTGATGTACTTTTCCTTTTTGTTGTATTTTTGACCCTCCATGGGCATGTATTGTAAAACAGACTATGTATGTTTCATCACTTGTAATATATTTTAGTTTGTTTTCATTTGGGCTTTCTCTCAACAACATCAAGCATCTTCCTCGAGGTCTGGAAAGGTCAAAACCAAGAACCAAACTAGATACCTTGGAAAACAAATAAGCATACTGCATTGCATACTGACTTTGTCTTTGTTTTGTAAGTTTTGTTTACTATTATTGTGTCTAACTTTGTTGTGATCTCAGGAAACATTGCTCGTCGCCGAGTGTTTCCTGTCAGCCGCACACACCGGTACCCTACACGTAACAACCTTCCAGGCATTCAGATGGAATAGGTACAACAGGATCTGAATGAGGTCAGAAATCAGATGGTGAATGAGAGAGTAGAAATGAGGAACCAGATGTCTCAATTTATGGCAGTGATGACTGCCTTAGCCCAGAGTCAAGAAAGGTTGAGAGAGCTGGTAGAAAGACAGACACCTGAAGAGCCCCACCTTGGGACAGGAGGAACCAGCAATAATGAATGGGGTCAGCCTCGTATTGACCCCCCAGAGTATGGACCCCATTTGAATCCAGAAGTTAACATCCTGAGGAATGTTCAAGGTAATACTACTGGGGGAAAAATCCTGCAAGAGGATCCCCAAGAAGAACAATTCACTGTTATTGGGGCTGGAGATGAGGTATATGACAGAAGATTGGATGAGATTGCTGAAAAGTTAAGATCTTTGGAATCTCAGAATTCTTTGGGCTTCGACGTAATGGATATGGGACTGGTAGATGGGGTAAGGATTCCCCACAAATTCAAACCCCCATGCTTTGAGAAGTATAATGGTACCTCTTGTCCGCGTACTCATCTGCAATCTTTCTTGGGAAGGCTCAAGGCTTATACCATGGATGAGAAGTTATGGATGTTCTACTTTGAGGACAGTCTGACTGGAGCTTCAAGAGAATGGTATTCGCATCTGACAAGGGCCACTATAAGGTGTTGTAAGGACTTGGCCGAGGCTTTCATCCGACAATACCAGTACAACCTAGACATGGCTCCCAATAGAACTCTTCTAATGGGCATGTCTCAGTCTTCAAGGGAGAGCTTCCGAGATTATGCTCAGAGGTGGAGACAGCTTGTTGCTGCTGTCCAGCCACCCATGTCAGAAAGAGAGATGGTTGACATGTTTATGAACACCTTGCAAGGGACTTATATTGACAGACTTGCTGCTTTCTCCTCTACCAGTTTTGCTGATGTAGTTATAGTTGGTGAGAGAATTGAGAGTCTTTTGAAGATGGGAAAAATCTCCGACAATGGTGTGTAAACACCCCAAATTTGCCCTCACCCATTCACACCATGGCTTGTGATCATCTCATATGCATAAACACAATCATATCATCTCATATCACATTCTTGAGTCACTGCATTGTTTCTAAGTCATCTGCATCTAGGATTTGTGATCTGAGCAATCCAAGAGCTTTTTGAGCCGCTCCAAAGGCCATCAATCACTTCAAATGGATCCATGTGTGTTCTTATATCATATCACATCCCCTCAAAGTCAAAAATGCCAAAGAATCACAAGAGCTGGGATTGGTATGGATGCAGAGCCAAGTTTGACTGCATAGATGACCTAAAATTAGGGTTTTGGTTTCAGAGGCCATAACTCCAAATTTTTTGGTCATTCTTGTTTCTATTGGTCTCTATATGGTATAGGGAGTATGCATATCAATTTTCATGAAGAAGTTCCATGGGGAAGTCATCTGATCAAAGGTTGACTTTTCAGACAAGTCAGTGCAAAATCAGGGCATCTGAGGCCCCCAATGACCCAACCAAGGGGTGATCTTCATCATTTTGAGTGTATGTGATCTTTATTTGATCATGGAAGAAGTTTGAAGTTCACAAAATTCAAGAATTTGAAGTTTTTGCAAAGTTGACTTTTTTGGGCATGGTTGACTTTTAAAGAATATGTCATTTTATGCCACTTTTCAAGCCTTGCTTTTTGATCCAAAAATGCTTCAAATGGGAAAACTTTGGTCATGAAAGTTGTAGATTAGACCTTTTCCTTTTCAAAAAGTACAAGAACATGATCTAATTCATTTTGGATCAAAAGTTATGGTTCACCAAAGTTGGCAAAAATCACTAATTTTCAAGTTATGCACCAATTGGAAAATTTGCAAATTCATGTACCAAGTATTCTAGTGACTTCAAATTGACTTCAAAGCTTCATCACATGATCATATATGACCCCAAAAACAGATTTGGCCCAAGGATTTTTGCATTGCTTGCCTTGATTTTCAAAGTTCCATAAGGCATGTTTCATAAGTATGCAAAAGGGGATTCTTGGCAAAAACCATTTTTTAGGAAGTTATGTGATCAATATCTGATTTCTAAACTTTGCCATGACTAAAGGAAGTGCTATGTTACAAAATTCAGCAAGGGATGTTTCATGTGTGTGGCACAAAATCATGAGAAAACACAAGTTGTCAAGTTGCAAGATCACTCTCAATTCATGATCCACATGTTGCAGTCAGCTACAAACAATCCAAGGGCCCTCCTCAACTCAAGCTGGAGCAAGACATGACTTGAACCTGCTGCTGCCATGGTCCATACTCTAAAGGACACAAATTTGACCTTTTTGCAAAAAGCTCCCATACTCTTGGCACAGTAAACAGCCACCCTACTGACCTGCCCCACAGGCTATCCACACAAGTTGGAGATGATATAGCAAAGCATTGAGCATTGAAGCTGGCCAGAAGACAGCATACCACAAAACTGTCCAAGAGCTTCCTCTCTTCGAATCTCATTTTCCAGCCATCAAACATCCAAACTCTTTTCACCAACAAATCAAACACATCAAAAGGAACCAGAATCAGCCATTAACAGAGCTTGAAACCACTCACACACAGAACTCATTTTCTGATACACCAGAACTGGACTCCTCAAACCAGCTTGTTTAAGCTCATTCCAAGCCTTCCATTAGCACCAGGGGAGTCAGTGGAGCAAGCTTGCACCAAAGAATAGCTCTGAAAGCCCAGAAACAGGAGTCTCCATCTCAGGTATGGCCATGAAACTTTTCTCTCAGAGCTTGATTTTTAAGTTACAAATTGATTGTGTATGTATTGCTGATCATGGGGATGGTTTTAGAATTAGAAATGAGTGAGAAATGAGGATTTACCAGGGCTCTGAAACTTGGCCCGTGAATCTTCATGGCTTCAATTCTCTTAGTTTAAGCATGAGAAATTTAGTTTGAGAGGTGTTTTGAGTGAGGTTTGAGTAGAGGAACATTTCCCTGGCTTTGATTTGAGGAATGGTGGCTTGAATCGTATTCTAGGGTTTTGTTGTTGCCGGAGAAGATGACCGGAGCTTCCCTCCGGTCACCTGAATGTCATTTGCCCTAATCTCAGGTCATTAAGTCCATTTGAATCTGGAGCGTAGGATTAGTTGACCCCATTGACTTGCCGCGTGAATGACTGGCCCAGATTCACTCAGTTAGCCCTAATCCCTTTAGTTAGTTTTAATTAATCATAATTAATTTAATTTAATCAGGACCAACCACAGCCCTTGGATTCGCGCGCCAGTCAAACATTTCAAACCCAGTTCAAATCTCCACCATCGGATTGAAATACTTTCCATTTTATTTTGTTTTTATTTCATTTTTTCTCATTTAACTTGTGCAATTTATTAAAAATAGTAAAAATTGTTTAAAAATTATGAAACTTTTTCCCAAGAGTTTCATTAATTTTTAAAACACAAAAATATTTTTATTTTCGTTTTTAGCATTAAAAAATTATTTTTAAATATTTAAAAGTTTATTTTTAATTGATTAATGAAAATTAATTTATTAAAAATACTTTTAGGTATTTAAAAATTACAAAAAAAATCATGAAATGTTCTAAGACATTTAGAAACATTGTCCAACCTTCAAACCAAATTTATTTTTTGATCTTGATGCATTTTGAGAATTTTTCATTGATTTAAAATCATTTTTGTGCATTAATTTGATCCAAAGTTCCAAAAATCATTTCTGCCTATCAATGAAGAGTTGGACATTGATTATTTTTGCATTGCATTGTGTTTAGCATTTAGTTTATGAGATTAAATGACCATGATTTGATCTTTCATTTTCCATTTGTTTGGTAATTTTCTTGTTTAGGAACCCTAAAACCCTAGAAAACTTAGAAAATTCATATCTTGAGTTAGGTTAGGAGTTGGGACCTCTCCTTTGGGCATTGGGTTAGTATAGGATTAGGGGTCCTTTGAGTGGCATTTTCAATTTTTTATCTTAGGGTTTGCTTCTGATTTTGGTTTTTGTTTGATATATTGTTCATAAACCCTAATTTGGGCTTCCATATGCATCCATCTTGCATTCTCTTGCATAACATGACTTGCCATGACATTTCAAGCATCCATTTGATTCATTTGACATCATAAGACATATTGAAAGCATGTTTGATCATTGCATCATGTATTTGCCATGTTGTATGTCATGTGCACTTCATAACTTTTCATGTATGTTCATGGTTCATAACTTGCCTCATTTGCATTCATGAACTTGTATGATCATTTCCATGTGATGCCTCATGTTTGTAGCATCTCATAGCATCATTGGCATCATGTATATGCTTCTGGTTTTGTTTCTCATCATGTCATATCATCCTATTTTGCATTGCATTGCATTTCTTTTCTAACCTTTCAGGTGGTAAGTGACTTTGAGAAGTGAATTTGCCTTCACTTCTCATAACTTTTCTTTTCATCTCTCTTGCACCCATGCTGCATTTTTACATGTGTTTGAGTTTGAGATTGCTCATCCTTCTTCTTCTCACTTTCTTTCTTCAAGTGACTTGACTTCTTGAATGAAGCAAGTTGCTTTGCTTCTCTTGATCCTTTCATCTGCTTCCTGGTGATTCCATTGAAGATTTCTCTTGAAAACCTCACAAACCTTAGGAACAACCAAGCATGACAATGATTAGGGTTTTGATTAGTCCCCCACTTAGTTTTTACCTTTGTGTTTCTTTGAGTCTTCTCTTCTCATCTCATAATCAGGGACTAAACCCTAAAGGCTTTAAGGCTTTGTGATTAAGCTTATGCCTGCATCCTTCTCTTAGGATGGAGTGTATAACTTTAATCCTAAGTGTTAAACCCTTAATGTGTTTAAATCTCTTAATCAATTCACTTAATAAGTATCAAGACATCACACTTGTAACTTGGGCCTTGCATTAGGGTTCTAATTCTTCCTTAATTGGTTAAGAAGGACTAACCCTAGTGTTAATGGACAAGTCCCCCTCAAGTTGTCTTACAAATCATAAAATCCACTTCATCATCATACCATTTAATAAAATCCACTTAATCAAAGGCTTGTTTTGTCATGAGTTTAATCCCTAATCATGGATTAAGTTGAGGAGCTTTCCTCAGCTTAAACATTCTCATCTATTATCCTTCTATTAGGATGGTGTAATGAGTCTGTTAAATCCCTGATTATGGCTTAATCTCATTACTCAACACTAAACAAAAACAACAAAAACATCTAAATAATCACAAGTAGGTTAATGATCTTAATCCTACACCAAAGGTGTTTAAGTGTGAGAATCTGACTTCACATTTAAGGTACTCTCATTACCCCTAATCAGAGGGAAGATGTGATGAGTTTACTAACCCATTGGTTTAGACTTAAGCTCATTAACTTATGACAAAATCCAAAAAACAATAAAAGACTGAAAACTCAAAAACAAACAATAATCGCCTCCTTCGGGATTCTTTTCTCATCACTTTCACTCATAAGCGAGAACTCGCTTCTTCCGTCTAATGCAAGACAGTTTGCACCTGAGCCAGACAGGTCATACACTTGAGCATTGACAAGCAAGCAGTTCACAAGTCAACTTACCTTTCAGTCTCTTTGGGTCGAACTACGGTGTTCTGACTTCCTCATTGCACGAGAGGATACGTAGGCATAACTTAACGGTTATCGAACAAAAGTCTCTGTATATCCCCCCTCCTTCCAGCATTATCCTTTAAGCCTCATGATCTTGAGCATTTCATTCTTAGTTCTTACACTGACACATCATTTATACACTTTACACTCCCTTTTACACCTACACCTGTACATTCTTTTCCAGCTATTTTATATACAATTTTCACTGACACTACCCCTTTAAAACACAAATCTTGCAAGCGTGGATCCCGTCGAGTACGGCGGACAATCTGGGTGCTAATACCTTCCCAGGTTGTAACCAACCCCCTTTCTCAGTCTCTCTGGTTCGCGACCGTCTTATCCATCTCTTCCTAGGTCTATGCAGCATTGCCTTTCCTCCGGGATAAAAATGCCTAGCTGGCGACTCTATTCATCTCCAGTGAGTTCACGACTATGTGTTCTCACTGTTCCCTTCGCCGACCGTTCGCGCTTGTACCGGGATGCAAATCTTTGGGAGCAACAGCTTGGCGACTCTGCTGGGGAAGCTTATACTGTAACCAGGGCTTCTGGCTTATTTTTGTGGGCTCCTCCTAGCGCTTGTTTGATTTGTGTTTACTGGGGTGTTATGTGCTTATTTGTGTTCGTATATTTGTATTTATTTTTGCTTTATGTACAGTTTTGTTTATTGCTTTCTTTATAGCTTTATGCATATATTATCATATTGTCATACTGTGCTGCTGGCTGGATCTGTTGTTTGCTTTGGTGGGTGGGTGTTCCATTGAGAGTTAAGGTCCTATACCTGGGACCTGAGTGACACCTAGGCTAGAGTGAATCATATTCTTTCCCATTCCATCTCGGTCTGGTGCGGGAATATGAAACACGGTTCAGATATGGGTTTCTTCTTGAGAACTCTGTGTTGCAGATTTCCTGCAATGCTAGGGCTATCTGGGAAGCCTGCTAAGTCTGGATGACCTTTTAGTATTGACCTTCAGAAACTGAGGTGAATTAGAGGAGGAACTTTTATGGTTATTGTAAACACTGTACCTCCGGATTAGAAGTGTTTACACTTCTCATAACTGATCCAAGTCTGAGGATCTTTGTTTTAGAACACCACCTGTGAGGGGGTTGGGCTGTTTACAGGTTTGCAGGTACCTTGACCTCAGAATACCTTGTTACTTTGATTTGATTAAGAATACTCCATGTTGGGACAGTTCTTGTGATTCTAAACCCTGGACATGTGGCTCTTTTTTTGAGCCCCCCACCTTGGTTACTGGATTTATAGACCTCCATCTGGAATTCTTGAACATACTTGGACCTATATCAGGGCATTTGATCAGATCCAGCTCAGTCACAAACCCTTGCATATCATTTGCATACATCCTCATTGCATCATATTGACATTTGCTTATTTATGTTTCAGGGTATCCATCTTCATTTGGTTTTGGTTTTGACCCCATCTTCAGTATTGACCTATCTTCATCAGCATCTGCTTCAGTTATCAGCTGTCTGCTTCAGTCACCTGCACCAGCCAATCAGTGGCCCATTCTTCAGTGTTATCATCAGCACCTGTCTCCACTCATCTTCAACATCATGGCTCCTAAAAAGAGTAACATCACCTACCACTTCTTCCAGCCAAAGCTATCTGACATCAGGAGGATTCAGACCCTGGTCACTCCAGACCATATACCACTGTTCAGGGAACACTATGGAGATATACTTGATATGGTTATGGATCTGGACCCTTCACAGAGAAGCCTGATCCACACTTGCATTCAGTTTTATGATCCCCCACTGAGGTGTTTTACTTTTCAGGACTTTCAACTGGGCCCTTTATTGGAAGAATACTCATCATTGGTTGGTATACCTATCAGGGGTGGAATCCCTTTCAACCCTGAGATGGTCTTTCCTGGTAATGAAGAGGTAGCAAAGGCTTTGCATCTGGAACCTGTTCTGATTGAGCAGCATATGACTTCTAAGGCTGGAATCCCTGGCCTCCATCTGGATTTCTTAATCTCTCAAGCTACCCTGAAAGCTTCTTTAGGAGAGTGGAAAGCAGTCTGTGCTTTATTGGCCCTAAGCATATATGGGATCATTTTGTTTGCAGATGAGCCCAGATTCATTAGCAAGAATGCAATCCATTTGTTCATTCTAAGGAACCCAGTGCCAACCTTGTTAGGGGATCTCTACTACTCAGTGCATCAGAGGAATGAAAAGCAGAGGGGAAGATTAGTGAGGTGCTGTGCTCCATTGTTCCACACTTGGCTTCTCAGGCATCTACCCAAGACAGATGCATTTTTGAATCCTCATCAGCAGAGAAACTGGGCTAAGAGACTCACTGCTCTAACTTCAGCTGACATCAGATGGTGCACCCAAAGCACCAAAGGCAGGGATATCATCACCAGCTGTGGGCATTTTCCCAATGTTCCCCTAATAGGAGTTAAGGGTAGTATTAATTACAACCCTCTGATGTTCAAAAGACAACTGGGCTATGCACTGGTCCACATCCCTAAGGCAGAGGACTTGGTTGAGACTCTTTATTGTGAGAACAAGCCTAATCTGGCTATTGTTAGGCAGGCAGCCTGGGCCTGGGATAATGTTCAAACCAAGGGAGTAACCATTCTGGGAAAGTGCAATAATGTGGCATCAGCACAATATTATGAGTGGTCCCATGCCAGGGCTCAATTCTCTGGAATGCCCTTTACCATGGAGGATATGCCTGGACCATCCTCAGCACCACCCCCTGCCACTATCAGTTTGGAGGAGTTTGAGAGCTTGAAAGAAAGAAATGAGAAGTTGACTCAGGATTTGCAGAAGACCCTCCGGGAGAGGAGTGATGGTAGGTTGGATATTGAGAGGTTGGAGAAGTTGAAAGTGGAGCATTTGGCTAGAATTGAGAAGTCTGAGGATTACATTAAGAAGTCTAGGGCTGGGGAACAAATCTTGAAGAATGCTTGCAAGGAAGCCCAGTTCCAGAAAGCCAGGACAGACTTGTATCTAAAGGAGAGTCAGGCTAGGTGGGTCAGGATCACCGAGGCTCGTACTCTGGAAGATAAGAGGGTCCAAGACAGGATAGAGCAGCTAGAAGCTAATGCAAAGGAGCAGCAGGAAGCCCTGGCAGCAGCCCAGAGGGAAATATCAGAGCTAAAGATCAGAGCTGGAGTGAAGAGGTCAAAGGACCAAAGTCAGCACAAGAAGTTAACTGCAGCTGTTGCTACCCGGAACCTCCTCATCAGGAATCTCACGGAGCGTCCAGTTGATCCTGTGACCGAAGCACTTCTCAAGGAAGTTCGTGAGGATGAGTTTGGTCTTGGTGTTTGACCATTTGTTTGTTGTTGCTTTCATTCCATGTACTTTTATTTTCTTGTAATGTATTTTGACCCCTAAAAGGGCTTGTATTTGTAAACAAACTGTGAGCCTTTGGCCTTTTGTAATATATGTATTAGTTTGTTCCATCCGAGTTTACTGCGAAAGCAACATCAACAGCGTCTTCAAGGGTCTGGAAGGGTCAAAACTGAATGCCAAGCCGGATACCTTGGAAACAAATAAGCATACTGCATTGCATGCTAACCCTTTGTTTGTTTTGTAGGTTTTTGTTTTGTTGTTGCTAACTCTGTTGTGATATTCAGGAACTATTGCTCGACGCCGGGTATTTCCCCTCAACCGTCCGCACCGTTATCCCACCCGCAGTAACCTTCCGGGCATACAGATGGATCAGATGCAGCAGGACCTTACGGAAGTCAGGAACCAAATGACCAATGAGAGGTTGGAAATGAGGAACCAAATGACACAGTTTATGGAGGTAATGAACAACATGGCTCAAATCCAGGAGAGGCTCAGAGCACTGGTGGAAGGGAGAAATCAAGAAGATCCACATATAGGGACTGCTGGCACAAGCAACAACGAGAGGGTCCAACCTCATGTCAACCCCCCTGTGTTTGGTCCCCACCTTCATCCCGAGGTCAATATTCCTGCAAATGTTCAGGGGACTGCCACCGCAGGCAGGGTACTGCAAGAAGACCCTCAAGAGGATCAGTTCACAGTAATGGGTGCCGGGGAAGAAGCTTATGATAGAAGGCTGGATGAGATATCTGAGAAATTGAGGTCCTTAGAGTCTCAAAACTCTTTGGGTTTCGATGTCATGGACATGGGCTTGGTAGACGGGGTCAGGATTCCCCATAAATTCAAGCCTTCTTGTTTTGAAAAATACAACGGGACTTCATGCCCCCGGACTCATTTACAATCATTTCTGGGAAGGCTGAAGGCCTATACTATGGATGAGAAGCTCTGGATGTTCTATTTTGAAGATAGCTTGACTGGAGCGTCAAGAGAATGGTACTCTCACTTGACAAGGGCAACTATCAGGTGTTGGAAGGACCTGGAAGAGGCCTTCATCAGACAATATCAGTACAATTTAGATATGGCACCCAACAGGACCCTCCTAATGGGAATGTCACAGTCGTCAAGGGAAAGTTTCCGAGAATATGCCCAGAGATGGAGGCAATTGGCTGCTGCTGTTCAGCCACCTATGTCTGAAAGGGAAATGGCAGACATGTTTATGAACACCCTTCAGGGGACATATATTGACAGGCTGGCTGCTTTCTCTTCCACCAGCTTCGCAGATGTTGTCATAGCTGGGGAGAGAATTGAGAGCCTGTTAAAAATGGGCAAGATTTCTGATAATGGTGCCAGCTCGTCCAGTAGTACAAGGAAGCCTTTTGCGGGTCCAAGAAGAACTGGCGAGACCAACGCCATCCACACCAATAGGGGAAGACCCCAATATGTTCACAGGTCAGTGGCAGCGGTCACCATTCCCGCTCCAGCTCATCCTCAACCAGCTTATCAACCTCCGCAGCAAAACTATCAACCACAACCTCAGTACCACCAACAAGCTCAGTATCCTCCGAGAAATTACAACAATACCAACAACAATAATCAACAAAGGCCATTCCAGCAGAGGCCATCTCAAGCTAATAGGGTGATCGATCCGATCCCTATGCCATATGCTACATTGCTGCCACAACTCCTGAAACTCAACCTAGTTGAGCTAAGGACGCTGGCACCTCCAGATCCCAACAGTCTACCCAGGAATTATGACTCCAACGCTAGATGTGCTTTTCATTCAAATGCACCTGGCCACAGTACAGAAAAGTGCAGATCCTTGCACATGAAGGTACAAGACCTGGTAGACTCAAAAGCTCTGAATTTCGCACCTCCGCCTAATGTCAACAAAAATCCTATGCCAAACCACGGGGGTCCCAGAATTAACGCTATTGAAGAAGACAAGCCGTCTTATTTAATAACCAGTGTGGGTCAGATTCGGACACCGTTGGTAGAAATTAAGGCTCAGCTCCTCGAATGTCAAATGTTCCCGGGGTGTGAGTTAGGGTGTGCTTACTGCAATATTTCAGTAAATGGGTGCGATAACCTGAGGAATGGCATAGATGGTCTCATTCAGAGTGGCCAACTTCAAATCACCACATCATTTCCTACAAATCCAGCAATCTCACCAGCAATAGTTCCAACAACTCCTACAACTGCAACAACCATTGTTCCCGATAATTATTTCGCTTCATCAACAAGTACTTAATCTGTCATTTCAACTGACCAGATATCAACAAATGTTCCTTCTACAACTCCAGCACCACTCCACTTTGAAACTCCTGCAACAACAACGTCCATTCTTCCAACAATGTCTCCTACAACATCAGCAACAAATCATGAAGACGTCTCAACTGTCACAATATTTTATGATCCTGAAAACAACTCTGCCTACAACTCAGAAGGTGCTGCTCCCATCAGAGCACCAGTCACAATTTATTATGATCCGCAAACTATCACAGTTCCTTCCGCAGCTGCAATCAGTCCAGTCACTATCACAGTGCCTGGACCAGTACCTTATGAAAGCAGTAACGCCATCCCCTGGCATTACGGCTCTGACCTGTACTGCGAAGGACAAAGAATCACTTTTGAATCATCAACCCCTGCACCACAAGTAGACAATGTGGGAGGAGGCGGAGGCTTCACTCGAAGCGGACGTCTTTTCGCTCCACAAATTCAGAGACCCACTGCCGAAGCAGAAGCTGCTGCTAAGGCAAAAGGAAAAAGCTTGATGCAGGAAGAGCAGACTGTTAAAGAAGCCTTGAAAACACCCTTTGACCAAGAGGTTGATGAGTTCATGCGAATCATCAAGAAGAGTGATTATAAAATAGTGGATCAGCTTCATCAAACGCCTTCCAAGATCTCAATCCTATCATTGCTTATGTGCTCCGAGGCCCATCGGAATGCACTACTCAAAGTCTTGCACGCAGCTTATGTGCCTGAAGAGATCACCGTCAATCAGTTGGAAGCTGTAGTTGGAAATGTTAATGCTAGTCATGGACTAGGGTTCACCAACACTGATTTGACTACGGAAGGCCGCAACCATAACAAAGCCTTGCACATAACCATGGAATGTAAAGGTGCTGTCCTTTCCCATGTGCTGGTAGACACGGGGTCATCCCTCAATGTCTTACCTAAAAAGGCCCTGGTGAAGCTAGAATATGACGGATTGGCGTTGAGACCTAGCAACCTGGTGGTGAGAGCCTTTGATGGTTCGAAGAGATCGGTTCTGGGGGAGATTGAGTTACCCATAACGATTGGCCCGCAAACCTTTAAAACGACCTTCTACGTGATGGATATACAGCCTGCCTACAACTGTCTATTGGGTAGGCCATGGATTCACGCCGCTGGCGCCGTGACCTCTACCCTTCACCAGAAGTTAAAATACGAGTGGGAGGGTCAAATCGTTACTATTTGTGGAGAAGAGGATATTTTTGTCAGCCACCTGGCTACCTATAAGTACATTGAGATGGATGGGGAGATCCATGAAACAATGAGCCAAGGTTTCGAGGCCTTGAACATCAATGAGACATCTGCTGTACCTGGTACTTCAATATCATCATACCAACAAGCCCGGAAGGTTGTTGAGGAAGGAACCGCCCATGGCTGGGGCAAACTGTTATCGGTGGAGAAGAAAGAGGATAGATTTGGGTTGGGTTACAAACCAAATCAACAAGATCAAGCAGAGGCTGCAAAGGAGCCCAACTTTGTGAGTGGGGGGATGCTCACCCCTGATGCTGTCAACTGTCTGGAAGACGAGCTGGAAGAAGAACGCAACCTGGAAAGCTGGATTCGTCCAAAGATCCCGGGGAGCAGTATCTCGAACTGGTCTTCCCAGGAAATTATAAGAGTTACTCATGCAGAGTAATTATTATTTCCTGTATTTTTATAGCATGCATCAAAGTCTTGCATCTTGCCCAAGATGACAAGACTCATTTTGTAACCGGGCCATCTGTACTTTTGTGCAACAAGATTAATCAATGAAATATCAGACATCTTTTTGCAAATGAGTCTTTTTCTTTTCCGCTCACTGTTTTTCCATTTTTCTTTTTGTACAAAAAAATAAATGGCAGTGTTTTCAAAATGACAACTTTATTTCACTTTTCTAAAACAAGATTAAAATCGAATCACTAAAATGAACAAACTGAACCCTTGCAGAGTGTGCCTTCCAGACAGCACCGGCAACAGCACGGCTATGACTTCGTATGACTTTGACAATCCAATCAATCAAGCTGATGAAGGGGTTGAAAAAGAATATGAGCTTCCTGAAGAGCTAGCCAGGTTGTTGAGACAAGAGGAAAAGGTTATTACTCCTCACCAGGAGGAGGTTGAAGTGATCAATCTTGGTACAGATGAAGACGTGAAAGAGGTTAAAATCGGGGCCTGCCTGCAAGACTCAGTGAAGAGACAACTGATTGACCTGCTTCAAGAGTATGTGGACGTGTTTGCTTGGTCTTATCAAGATATGCCAGGGTTGGATACCGACATTGTGGTGCACAAGCTGCCTTTGAGAGAAGAATGTCCGCCAGTCAAACAGAAGCTGCGCCGTACTCGCCCAGACATGGCAATGAAAATCAAGGAGGAGGTACAAAAGCAATAGGACGCCGGATTCCTTGCCGTGACTAGCTATCCACCGTGGGTTGCTAACATAGTACCTGTGCCCAAGAAAGATGGAAAAGTGAGGATGTGTGTTGACTACCGGGATCTGAACAGGGCCAGCCCGAAAGATGATTTCCCTTTACCTCACATTGATGTATTGGTGGATAATACGACTCAGTTCTCGGTATTCTCCTTCATGGATGGATTTTCTGGATACAATCAGATTAAGATGTCACCTGAAGACATGGAGAAGACAACCTTCATCACACCCTGGGGCACGTTCTGCTACAAGGTAATGCCATTTGGGCTCAAGAATGCCGGTGCAACGTATCAACGGGCTATGGTAACATTATTCCACGATATGATCCATAAAGAAATCGAGTGTTACGTGGATGACATGATTGCCAAGTCCCTCACTGAAGAAGACCACCTGGTAAATCTGCTGAAACTGTTCAAGTGTTTGAGGAAGTATCAACTGAAGTTGAACCCCAACAAATGCACATTCGGGGTGAGATCTGGTAAGCTGCTGGGATTTATTGTAAGTGAGAAAGGGATTGAAGTTGACCCCGATAAAGTCAAAGCTATCCAGGAGATGCCTGCACCGAAAACTGAGAAAGAAGTTCGAGGGTTCTTAGGTCGATTGAACTACATTTCAAGGTTCATATCTCACCTTACAGCAACCTGTGAACCCTTGTTTAAATTGTTAAGAAAAGAACAGACGGTCAGGTGGAATGAAGACTGCCAGAAGGCATTTGACAAGATCAAAGAATACCTGCAAGAACCTCCAATCCTTATGCCTCCAGTTGAAGGAAGACCTCTAATAATGTACCTGACAGTATTAAAAGAGTCGATGGGGTGTGTGCTGGGCCAGCATGACGAGTCTGGTCGAAAAGAGTATGCAATATACTACCTAAGCAAAAAGTTTACCGACTGTGAACAACGTTATTCACTGCTCGAGAAAACTTGTTGTGCTTTAGCGTGGGCTGCTCGCCGACTAAGGCAGTATATGTTAACCCACACCACCTTGTTGATCTCAAAAATGGACCCAGTCAAATACATATTCGAGAAGCCAGCTCTTACCGGACGGGTTGCAAGATGGCAAATGATCCTCACAGAATATGACATCCAATACACCTCTCAAAAAGCCATCAAGGGCAGTGTATTGTCTGAATATCTTGCTGAACAACCTATTGATGATTACCAGCCTATGAGGTTTGACTTCCCTGATGAAGACATCATGTTCATAAAAGCAAAAGATTATGAAGAGCCTATTCACACTGAAGGGCCTGACCCGGAAGAAGAATGGACTATGATGTTTGATGGGGCTGTTAACATGAATGGTCGTGGTGTTGGTGCAGTACTCATTACACCTAAAGGAGTTCACATGCCTTTCTCGGCAAAACTCACTTTCAACTGCACTAACAACGAAGCTGAATACGAAGCTTGCATTATGGGTCTTGAGGAAGCCATTGACCTCAGGATCAAGACATTGACCGTATTCGGGGATTCAGCTCTGGTAATCAATCAAACCAACGGTAAATGGTATACACACCAGGATCATCTGATACCTTACAGGGATTATACAAGGAGGTTATTGACTTTCTTTACAACAGTCAAGCTTGAGTATATCCCTCGGGACGAGAATCAGTTTGCAGATGCCCTGGCTACCATTTCGTCCATGATCAAAGTTCAAGCTGCTAACTTTGTACCTCAGATTTCAGTGTCCAGACTTGACAGACCAGCATATGTGTTCGCAGCAGATGTTGTTAAAGATGATAAGCCTTGGTTCCATGACATTAAATGCTTCTTGGAGGATCAAACATACCCACCTGGGGCACCTTCCAATGATAAGAAGACTTTGAGAAAGCTTGTTGGTAGTTTCTTTCTGAACACTGATGGGTCTTTATACAAAAGGAACTTTGATATGGTACTCCTCAGATGCGTCGACAAGGCAGAAGCAGATTTGTTAATGCATGAAGTGCACGAAGGATCCTTTGGTACCCATGCAGGAGGACATGCAATGGCTAAGAAATTGCTACGATCTGGTTATTATTGGATCACGATGGATGCCGACTGTTGTACCTATGCCAGGAAATGCCATAAATGCCAGATTTATGCAGATAAGGTGCATGTGCCTCCAAATCCTTTGAACATAATGTCTTCACCCTGGCCCTTTGCTATGTGGGGCATTGATATGATTGGCAAGATTGAACCGACTGCTTCAAACGGCCACAGATTCATCCTGGTCGCCATTGACTATTTCACCAAGTGGGTTGAAGCAGCATCATATGCAAATGTTACAAGACAAGTGGTAGCCAGGTTTCTGAAACGAGACATCATCTGTCGGTATGGAGTGCCCGAGCGAATCATTACTGATAATGGTTCCAATCTAAACAACAAAATGATGGCAGAACTGTGTCGGGACTTCAAGATCCAACATCACAATTATTCTACTTACAGGCCAAAGATGAATGGCGCTGTTGAGGTAGCTAATAAGAATATTAAGAAGATTGTGCAGAAGATGGTAGTCACCTACAAAGACTGGCATGAAATGCTACCATTTGCCTTGCATGGGTACCGAACGTCAATCAGGACATCCACTGGGGCAACGCCGTATCAGCTTGTGTATGGTATGGAAGCAGTCCTACCAGTTGAAGTTGAATTACCCTCCCTACGGGTACTAATGGATGTTAAGCTGAACGAAGCAGAGTGGGTCAGGGCCCGATACGAACAACTGAGTCTGATTGAAGAGAAAAGACTGGCTGCAATCTGTCATGGGCAGTTATATCAGAAGAGAATGAAGAGAGCCTTATATCAGAAAGTCAGGCACCGAGAGTACCAAGTAGGAGATCTTGTGCTGAAAAGAATCCTCCCTCCTCATACGGACCACAGGGGAAAATGGACTCCAAACTATGAAGGACCATTCGTAGTAAAGAAAGTTTTCTCCGGTGGAGCACTGATGCTCGGCACTATGGATGGTGAAGACTTCCCGTCCCCTGTGAATTCAGATGCAGTTAAAAAATACTTCGCATGAAATGACCCGCTGGACATAAAAACAGAATGTAAGTCCAGGCAAAAATAGGGCATCCCGGCGAGTCAAAAACAGAATAAAAGACTCGGGTAAAAATAAGGGAAAATAAACAAAAAAATGTACACCCGCTGAGTTGAAAAGCCGCATTGGACAGCTCAGGCAAAAATGGGTATCCCGATGGATCGAAAACCCGAAAGGGCGATCCATGCAAAATAAGGGAATAAGCGAACAACTGCACTCTGAATTCGTCTGTATCACTTACAACTTGGCAAGCTTCGAAAGGACCAAGCTTCAATCAGAATCAACATTCCTCGGAACGCTGTCGCTCCCGATAAATGACACCAGGTCAGATAAGGGTACAGACGCGAACGGTCGGCGAGAGGGACAGTGAGAACACACAGCCATGAACTCACTGGAGAATGAATAGAGTCGCCAGCTAGGCATTTTTATCCCGGAGGAAAGGTAATGCTGCATAAACCTAGAAAGACATGGATAAGACGGTTGCGAACCAGAGAGACTGAGAAAGGGGGTTGGTTACAACCTGGGAAGGTATTAGCACCCAGATTGTCCGCCGTACTCGACGGGATCCACGCTTAAAAGATTTGTGTTTTAAAGGGGTAGTGTCAGTGCAATTTGTGTATAAAATAGCTGGAAAGAGATGTACAGGTGTCAGTGTAAAAGAGAGTGAAGTGTATAAATGTACAGTGTCAGTGTAAAGATAGGAGTGAAATGCTCATGATAATGAGGCTAAAGAATGATACTGAAAGAGGGGGGATGTACAGAGACTTTTGTTCGATAACTGTTAAGTTATGCCTACGTATCCTCTCGTGCAATGAGGAAGTCAGAACACCGTAGTTCGACCCAAAGAGACTGAAAGGTGAATTGACTTGTGAACTGCCTGCTTGTCAATGCTCAAGCGTATGACCTGTCTGGCTCAGGTGCTAACTGTCTTGCATTAGACGGAAGAAGCAAGTTCTCGATTGTGAGTGAATGAGATGAGAAAAGAATCCCGGAGGAGACGATTATTGTTTGTTTTTGAGTTTTCAGTCTTTTATTGCTTTTGAAGCTTGTCATAAGATAATGAGCTTAAGCCTAAACCAATGGGTTAGTAAACTCATCACATCTTCCCTCTGATCAGGGGTAATGAGAATACCTTAAGTGTGAAGTCAGATTCTCACACTTAATCACCTTTTGATGTAGAGTTAAGATCATTAACCTACTTGTGATTATTTAGATGTTTTTGGGATTTTTATTTAGTGTTGAGTAATGAGGTTAAGCCATAATCAAGGATTAAACAGACCCATTACACCATCCTAAAAGAAGGATGATAGATGAGAATGTTTAAGCTGAGGAAGACTCCTCAACTTAATCCATGATTAGGGATTAAACCCATGACAAAACAAGCCTTTATTAAGTGAATTTTAGATTAATGGTATGATGATGAAGTGTTTTTTATGATTTGTAAGACAACTTGAGGGGGACTTGTCCATTAACACTAGGGTTAGTTCTTCTTAACCACTTAAGGAAGAATTAGAACCCTAATGCAAGGCCCAAGTTACAAGTGATGTCTTGATGATTATTAAGTGAATTGATTAAGAGATTTAAACACATAAAGGGCTCAAGACTTAGGATTAAAGTTATACACTTCATCCTAAGAGAAGGATGCAGACATAACCCTAAGCACAAAGTCTCAAAGCCTTTAGGGTTTAGTCCCTGATTATGAGATGAGAAGAGAAGACTCAAAGAGAGACACAAAGGTAAAAACTATGAGGGGACTAATCAAAACCCTAATTCATTGTCATGCTTGGATGATCCTATGGTTTGTGAGGTTTTCAAGAACAATCTTCAGAAGAACCACCAGGAAGCAGATGAACAGGATCAAGAGAAGCAAAGTGACTTGCTTCATTCAAGAAGTCAAGTCACTTGAAGAAAGAAAGTGGGAGGAAGAAGAATGAGCAAGCTCAATCTCAAACACAAATAGAAATGCAGCAATGGATGCAAGAGAGATGAAAAGAGAAGGTATGAGAAGTGAAGGCAAATTCACTTCTCAAGTTCACTTACCACCTGAAATGTTAGAAAGAAATGCAATGCAATGCAAGATGAGATGAAATGGTATGATGCTAAACAAAACCAGAAGCATGTTGATGATGATTATGATGTTATGAGGTGCTGCAAACATGAGGCAAGACAATGGGGATGTTCATACAAGATCATGAATGCAAATGATGCAAGCTAAGGAGCATGAACAAACATGAAAAGTTATGAAGCATACAAGGCAAATGACATGGCAAATATGTAATGCAATGATCAAACATGTTTCCTATATGTCTTAGGATGTCAAATGAATCACAAGAATGCACAAAATGCAATGACAAGTCATGTTATGCAAGAGAATGCAAGAAGGATGCAAGAGAAAGCCCAAATTAGGGTTCATGGATCAAACATCAAACAAAAACCCAAAACAGAAACAAAACCCCATGATAAAAAATGGAAAATGGCACCCAAAGAAAACCTAGGCCTATGATAAACCACTGCCCAAAGGGGAGCTCTCAACTCTCAACCAAACTCAAGTTATGAATTTTCTAAGTTATTAAGGTTTTTTAGGGTTCTTAACAAAACAAATGCCAAACAATTTGAAAATGCAAGAACAATTCATGGCCTTTTTATCCTAGGAACTACATGCAAAACAAAAGACAATGCAAGAAGAATCAATGTCTCAACCTTCACCAATTGGCAGAAATGAATTTTTGAATCCATGATCAAAATAATGCATAAAAAATGGTTTAATTCAATGAAAAATTCTTAAAATGCATCAAGATCAAAAAAGAAATTTGGTTTGAAGGTTGGACAATGTTTCTAAATGTCTTAGAACATTTCATGAATTTTTTGGTGATTTTTAAATACCTAAAAGTATTTTTAATAAATTAATTTCCATTAATCAATTAAAAATAATCTTTTAAATATTTAAAAATACTTTTTTTAATGATAAAAAATAAAATAAAAATATTTTTGGGTCTTAAAAATTAATAAAACCTTAAAGAAAAAGTTTCATAATTTTTAAGATACTTTTGCTATTTTAAATTAAATATGCAAAACAAATGAAAAAGAAATGAATTAAAATTAAAGAAAATGAAAAGTAAACGCAAGGGATGGCCAGGATTGAATCTGGGAAAGAATGCATTGACTTGGCGCGTGATCTGATGGTCATAATTCAAACTAACTTAAACCTGATTAATTAAATAATAATCCAAAATTAAAACTTAATGACATGATCTGAACCGCTCATATGCGCGCGGGAAGCCAGATCCAAGGGCTCAAATTCAAACTTTGCCCTAACCCTAAATTAATGACTAATCACTTTCAGGTCACCGGAGACGAGCTCCGGTCGTCTTCTCCGGTGACCCTCTCCCCTGAAAACTTCCAAATCCTTCCCTAGGTTACTAAAATGAAATCTAAAGCCATGGGAATGATCCTCACATCCTCACGAACCAAACCCCTCTCTCAAAACACATTTATGTTTCCCAAATAAGCTGAATCGAAGAGGATAAGTTCTAGGTCACGCAAGCTTCAGAAACCAATTAAATGCTCAAATCACAACCATTTCAAAAACTAAAAGCATCAGGATGATCAGTGAATCATGAGGAACAAGTTTGTAACAAGAAAAACACTTTCTGGAAAAATAAATTTCAGGCTACCTGAGGTTCGAGGCTTTCAGTTTGAGAACTTTCTGGCCACCTCTCCTTGTGCAATCTACTTCCTAGGACCTCTGGATGATGTTTGAATGCTCAAATGGAGTTTAAGTTGGCTGGATAGTGAGATTCGACAGCTTCTGCTCAAGCTTGCTCAGAAATGGCAATGATGTTTCTGGAGGTTTCAGGTCATGGTGATGGGTTGTTTGAGATCCTGAGGGTGAATGGAGAAGGTCTGTGGTGTTTGTTTGTGTGTTTGTGAGCTAAGGTGAGAGTTTCGAATGAAACTGCAGCTTGAGGTGAATGATGGCAATGGAGTTTTCTGGCTGTTTCAGGCTTATGCTTTGGGTGGTTTCTGCTCAATGATACATGGTGAGTTGAATGGAGAAAAAGGTTTGAGTGTTTGCAAGCTGTGGAGAGGAATCCGAAGCAAGTTGCAAATGGGAGAGTTTTTGTGTATGTGTGTGTATCCAATGTTTCAGCCTTGCCTTGTGTTATGTTTAGCTTGCAAACTGTCCACATAATTCTCTCTCATTGGTCAGTTGACAAGACATGCCCTTTATTGATTGGTAAGGCAACTTTTGCAAAAAGTCCACTTCTTGTAAGAGAGGGCATGGGCTAAACTCTAGCTAAGTACAATGGGCATGGGGCTGCGCAGCATGATGTGTGTATGAAGCTAGTTTGGTTCAGCAGCCAATGCATCAAGTTGGTGAGATGTGATCATGAGTTTTGCAACTTGTGGTTTTATGGTTCACATGTGAAGAAAACCTTGTTACACAAACCAAACCATAGGCAAACTTGATCCAATTCTGATTTTTAGAAGTTATGTGATCATGTTGAGTGAATTAGAAGCCCATATGATGACTGAATTGGCCTTGAAAGGAGAATTTGCAATTTTTGCCTTTGGTGCATAACTTGAAAATCAATGATTTTTGCTAACTTTGCCACACCATAACTTTTGATCCAAAAAGAATTTGATCATGTTCTTGTACTTTTTGAAAAGGGAAAGATGAGATCTACAACTTTCATGACCAAAGTTTTTCCATTTGAAGCATTTTTGGATCATGAATCATGGCTTGAAAAATGACCTAAAATGATGCATTCTTGAAAAGTCAACTATGCCCAAAAAGTCAACATTTGCAAAAACCCTAAATTCTTGATTTCTATGAACTTCAACCTTCTTCCATGATCAAATAAAGATCATATACACTCAAAATGATGAAGATCACCCATTGGTTGGGTCATTGGGGGCCTCAGATGCCCTGATTTTGTACTGACTTGTCTGAAAAGTCAACCCTTGATCAGATGACTTCCCCATGGAATTTCTTCATGAAAATTGATATGCATACTCCCTATACCATATAGAGACCAATGGAAACCAGAATGACCAAAAAATTTGGAGTTATGGCCTTTGAAACCAAAACCCTAATTTTAGGTCAATTGTGCAGTCTAGCCTGACTCTGCATCCACTCAAACCCTAGTTCTTGTGATTCCTCTGCAATTTTGGCTTTGAGGAGATGGAATATGACATAAGAACACACATGGACCCTTTTGAGTTGATTAGTGGCCTTTGGAATGGCTCAAGATGCTTTTGGGATTGCTCAGATCACAAACCCTAGGTGCAGATGCCTTAGAAACTATGCAGTGAACCAAAATGAGATATGAGATGATATGTTTGTGCTTATGCATATGAGGATGATCACAAGCCATGGTGTGAATGGGTGAGGGCAAATTTGGGGTGTTTACAGCTGCCCCTATTCAAACATGAGTTAGCTGTGCAGGATGTAAGCGACGGCTTAACAGACAAACAAGATAACTTGTGGTTGAATACCAAAGACAGTCCAAAATTTGCACTCACAGAATGAAAAAAGAAAAGGGATAAAGATGGTAACAGAAAAATAAAGTATATTGTAAAGTGTGGGCGACGGAGGACGACCGTCGAGCAGAGGACGACTGCTGGGCGAAGTGGTATGTGAAGCAAAGCGATGACGGGGACGACCGACATGCTGGGGATAAAAAGTAAAGCTAAGACGGGGACGGCCGACTAGCTGGGGAAAATAGGATATTATGATGGGGACGGCCATCAAGATAAAGCTGCAAAGTTCTCTGGGGATTAATGAAACATGACGGGGACGGCCATCAAGTTCATAAAGGAAAAGGGACCACGACGGGGACGGCCATCGGGTTAAAGAATAAATGAAATAAACAGATGATGGGGTACGGCCATCAAAGGTGAAGGACGATCACCTAGCAGGGGACGGCTGCTCTGTTGGGAATAAAAGAAATATGATGGGGACGGCCATCAAAGGTGGAGGACGACCACCTGGCAGGGTACGGCTGCCGAAAATATCGACGATGGGGACGGCCATCGGATAGAAAAGGTCAACGATGGGGACGGCCATCGGACGAGCAAGATGGAGGACGACCATCAAGAAGTGGAGGACGACCACTCAGCAGGGGACGGCTGCTCTGTTGGGAATAAAAGAAATATGATGGGGACGGCCATCAAAGGTGGAGGACGACCACCTGGCAGGGTACGGCTGCCGAAAATATCGACGATGGGGACGGCCATCGGATAGAAAAGGTCAACGATGGGGACGGCCATCGGACGAGCAAGATGGAGGACGACCATCAAGAAGTGGAGGACGACCACTCAGCAGGGGACGGCTGCTCTCAGGGTTTATCATGACACAGGACGAATGCCAGATAACCAAAATCAACAATGGGGACGGCCATTGGATAAAGTGATGAAGGACGATCATCAAGAGGTGGAGGACGACCACCTAGCAGGGGACGGCTGCTAAAATCGACGATGGGGACGGCCATCGGATGAGCATGATGGAGGACGACCATCAAGAAATGGAGGACGACCACTCAGCAGGGTACGGCTGCTCTCAAAGGTATCATAACACAGGACGAGTGTTAGATAAAAAGAACGTTTGTTTTGTTGGTGATCTACTGGGGAATAGTAAACACGGACGAGTGTTTACATCCAAGAAACAAAAGGTATAAGTGTTTGGTATTGTGTATAGATTAAAGATGCGGACGAGCATCCTTAAGACTATGATACGGACGGGTATCACGTAGAAACAAACTGACACACGTTCAGAGATGATGATACGGACGAGTATCAACTGGTTAACAGAGAACACGGACGAGTGTTGCATCTGAAAGGACTCTTCTGGGGAATAATAGACACGGACGAGTATCTATATTCAAGAAGAAATAGGTGTTTGACACGGTGTATGGATTAAAGATGCGGACGAGCATCCTTAAGACTATGGTACGGACGAGTATCATGTAGAAACAAACACTAGACGCAATGTTCTGAGATGATGGTACGGACGAGTACCAACTGGTTAACAAAGAACAAGGACTACTGTCGAATCTGCGGGGATGTGAGTGATGATGTATACAAGATACGGACGAGTATATGTATAAGTGTACCAATGAGTAGTGAGTATTGTATTGTATAGATGGGTGTTTTGACTGCTGGGGAGAGTGACACGGACGGGTGTCAAAAGAGAAAAGTATAGTATTAACAAGTATATGAGTGATAAAGGTGTAAGCGACTGCGCTGGGGATATGACACGGACGGGTGTCAGGAAAGTGTATATAGATATGTGAGTGCAAAGAGGAAGTCTTTGGCTTTCTGCTGGTGATACGACACGGACGGGTGTCAGGACACATCTGCAATAAGGGTGACTTGCTTGTAAAGATTGTTCAGGCGACTTTACTGGGGAAAGACGACACGGACGGGTGCCAAAGGGCGCATATACTGGTGTTTGTGATTTGAAAGGGCAGCTGCTTTGCTGGGACTCTGGTGGGGATTTTTGCTGTATATATTCTGTATGCCGACAGATTGTCAATATTTACAAGTGTTCAATTCACAACATGACTTATGATTATGCTATGTATTTGATTTTTGCCGTAATGCTCCGTATTAGACGGAATGCTACGCTCTGAGGGGATAGTATGATGCGAATGCTATGATTGTGCAAAGATACAGATCTGGGATTCGGATCCCGTCACCGCGAAGATCTCTAGTCGATCTGCTTGAAGTGAACATCCCAGCTGGGGATGAGATCATCGGTAGATCTAATAATGTATCTGCTTGGGGATATAGGCCACTGATTGACATATCCTTATAATACGGGACCCAGCTGGGGTCTGTAGAAGCTTCTGTACTCTGTTGTGACTTCTTCATGCGTTGCTCTTCTGGATAGAGGCTGAAGATTCTGTGGGGATATGATCCCCTGATTCTTGCATTTTGCTGAGGATGAAATGGCAACTTGGTGGGGAATTATGAGAGGCAACTCAGCTGGGGAGAGCAACAAGTGGCAACTCAGCTGGGGATAGAGCATTTCGGATGCTGAGATTGAATGTATGCTGATTTGGCAGCTCCGCTGGGGAAATGGGCATCCTCCAGTGCCATGTGGAAGATAGACCGAGTTGATAATGATTCGCCTACTTGCTGAGACGTAACCTGCATGCCCCAGGTTGCGTTCTGGATACCTGCAATCCTGCAAAGGTAAGGAAACGTACAAAAGGTCCCGAGGTATCCCTTACTGGATTCCGTCATAGGAGCTAAGTACTTTCGAGAATAATCACATTCCCTGTAAGCATGTGTTTTTCTTTTTATTTTTTAGAGAAAGGCATCTGTACTTATGCAATTGTATTTTAGAGATATCAGACAACTCTTTGCAGAACATAAATGTAAAAACGAAACATGACCGAAAATCTGATTTTATTAATCCATGTGCCCTGAATTGGCAAGATACAGTCAAAGAAACATATCTCCTGAAATGAGGAGATTGTTACAAATTGAGAAACAAAATGCTGGCAGTGTTGACGACGCTTTGATGGAGCTTCCTCCTCTGCTATGACTCGTATGACAATGACGTTCTTCTCGTCTTGCTTTCTGGAGAGAGTTGATTCTGATTGAAGCTTGATCCTTTGTAGCTTACCAAGTTGTAGATGATACAGACGAATTCAGAGTGCAGTTGTTCGCTTATTCCCTTATTTTTGCGTGGATCTCCCTTTCGGGTTTTCAATCCATCGGGATACCCATTTTTGCCTGAGTTGTCCAATGCGGCTTTTCAACTCAGCGGGTGTACATTTTTTCATTTATTTCCCTTATTTTTGCCCGAGTCTTTTATTCTGTTTTTGACTCGCCGGGATGCCCTATTTTTGCCTGGACTTACATTCTGTTTTTATGTCCAGCGGGTCGTTTTATGCGAAGTATTTTTTAACTGCATCTGAATTCACAGGGGACGGGAAATCTTCACCATCCATGGTGCTGAGCATCAGTGCTCCACCAGAGAAAACTTTATTTACAACGAATGGTCCTTCATAATTTGGAGTCCATTTGCCCCTGTGGTCTGTATGAGGAGGGAGGATTCTTTTTAGTACAAGATCTCCCACTTGGTACTCTCGATGCCTGACTTTCTGATCGAAGACTTTCTTCATTCTCTTCTGATATAACTGCCCGTGGCAGATTGCAGCCAATCTTTTCTCTTCGATCAGACTCAGTTGTTCAAATCGGGTCCTGACCCATTCTGCTTCACTTAGTTTAACATCCATCAATACCCGTAACGAGGGTAGTTCAACTTCAACAGGCAGGACTGCTTCCATACCATACACAAGCTGATACGGTGTTGCCCCAGTGGACGTTCTGATTGATGTGCGGTATCCATGCAAGGCAAACGGTAGCATTTCATGCCAGTCTTTATAAGTGACTACCATCTTCTGCACAATCTTCTTGATATTCTTATTTGCTGCCTCAACAGCGCCGTTCATCTTTGGCCTGTAAGGAGAAGAATTGTGATGTTGGATTTTGAAGTTCCGACATAATTCAGCCATCATCTTGTTATTTAGATTGGAACCATTATCAGTAATGATTCGCTCGGGAACTCCATATCGACAGATGATATCTTTTTTCAGAAATCTGGCTACCACTTGCCTTGTTACGTTTGCATATGAGGCTGCTTCTACCCACTTGGTAAAATAGTCAATGGCGACCAGGATGAATCGGTGGCCATTCGAAGCAGTTGGCTCAATCTTGCCAATCATGTCAATGCCCCACATAGCAAAGGGCCATGGTGAAGACATTATGTTCAAAGGATTGGGAGGCACATGCACTTTATCTGCGTAAATCTGGCATTTGTGACATTTTCTGGCGTAAGCACAACAGTCTGCATCCATTGTGATCCAGTAATAGCCTGACCTTAACAACTTCTTAGCCATTGCATGTCCCCCGGCATGGGTACCAAAAGAGCCTTCATGCACTTCATGCATCAACGAATCTGCTTCCGTCTTGTCAACACATCTGAGCAGTACCATGTCAAAATTCCTTTTGTATAAAGACCCATCAGTGTTCAGAAAGAAACTTCCAGCAAGCCTTCTCAAAGTCTTCTTATCATTGGAAGATGCCCCAGGTGGGTATGTTTGATCCTCCAAGAAGCATTTAATGTCATGGAACCAAGGCTTATCATCTTTTACAACATCTGCTGCAAATACATATGCTGGTCTATCAAGTCTAGACACTGAAATCTGGGGTACAAAGTTAGCCGTTTGAACTTTGATCATGGATGAAATGGTAGCAAGAGCATCTGCAAACTGATTCTCGTCCCGAGGGATATACTCAAGCTTGACTGTTGTGAAGAAAGTCAATAACCTTCTTGTATAATCCCTGTAAGGTATCAGATGATCTTGGTGGGTGTACCATTTCCCGTTGGTTTGATTGACTACCAAAGCTGAATCTCCGAATACGGTCAATGTTTTGATCCTGAGGTCAATGGCTTCCTCAAGACCCATAATGCAAGCTTCGTATTCAGCTTCGTTGTTAGTGCAGTTGAAAGTGAGTTTTGCCGAGAAAGGCATGTGAACTCCTTTAGGTGTAATGAGCACTGCACCAACACCACGACCATTCATGTTAACAGCCCCGTCAAACATCATAGTCCATTCTTCTTCCGGGTCAGGCCCTTCAGTGTGAATAGGCTCTTCATGATCTTTTGCTTTAATGAACATGATGTCTTCATCAGGGAAGTCAAACCTCATAGGCTGGTAGTCATCAATGGGTTGCTCAGCAAGATATTCAGATAGTACACTGCCCTTGATGGCTTTCTGAGATGTGTACTGTATGTCGTATTCTGTGAGAATCATTTGCCATCTTGCAACCCGTCCGGTAAGAGCTGGCTTCTCGAAAATGTACTTAACTGGGTCCATTTTTGAGATCAATAAGGTAGTGTGGGTCAACATATACTGTCTCAGTCGGCGAGCAGCCCACGCTAAAGCACAACAAGTTTTCTCGAGCAGTGAATAACGCTGTTCACAGTCGGTAAACTTTTTGCTTAGGTAGTATATTGCATACTCTTTTCGACCAGACTCGTCATGCTGGCCCAGCACACACCCCATTGACTCTTCTAATACTGTCAAGTACATAATCAGAGGTCTTCCTTCAACTGGAGGCATAAGGATTGGAGGCTCCTGCAGGTATTCTTTGATCTTGTCAAAAGCCTTCTGGCAATCTTCGTTCCACCTGACCGTTTGTTCTTTTCTTAACAGCTTGAACAAGGGTTCACAGGTTGCTGTGAGGTGAGATATGAACCGTGAAATGTAGTTCAATCGTCCTAAGAAACCTCGAACTTCTTTCTCAGTTTTCGGTGCAGGCATCTCTTGAATAGCTTTGACTTTATCAGGGTCAACCTCAATCCCTTTCTCGCTTACAATAAAGCCCAGCAGCTTACCGGATCGCACCCTGAATGTGCATTTGTTGGGGTTCAGCTTCAGTTGGTACTTCCTCAGGCGCTTGAACAACTTCAGCAGATTTACCAGGTGATCTTCCTCTGTAAGGGACTTGGCAATCATATCATCCACATAACATTCTATTTCCTTATGGATCATATCGTGGAATAATGTCACCATAGCCCGTTGGTACGTTGCACCAGCATTCTTCAGTCCGAATGGCATCACTTTGTAACAGAACGTGCCCCAAGGTGTGATGAATGTTGTCTTCTCCATGTCTTCAGGTGACATCTTGATCTGATTATATCCTGAAAATCCATCCATGAAGGAGAATACCGAGAACTGAGCCGTGTTATCCACCAATACATCAATGTGAGGTAATGGGAAGTCATCTTTCGGGCTGGCTCTGTTCAGATCCCGGTAATCAACACACATTCTTACTTTACCGTCCTTCTTAGGTACAGGTACTATATTAGCAACCCACGGCGGGTAGCTAGTCACAGCAAGGAACCCGGCGTCCCATTGCTTTTGTACCTCCTCCTTGATTTTCATAGCCATGTCTGGGCGAGTTCGGCGCAGCTTCTGTTTAACTGGTGGGCATTCTTCCCTCAAAGGCAGCTTGTGCACAACAATGTCGGTATCCAACCCTGGCATATCTTGATACGACCAAGCAAACACATCAACATACTCTTGAAGCAGATCTATCAGTTGTCTCTTCACTGAGTTTTGCAGGCAGGCCCCGATTTTAACCTCTTTCACGTCTTCATTGGTACCAAGATTAATCACTTCAATCTCCTCCTGGTGAGGAGTAATAACCTTTTCCTCCTGTCTTAACAACCTGGCTAGCTCTTCAGGAAGCTCATATTCTTCATCAACCCCTTCATCAGCTTGATTGATTGGATTGTCAAAGTCATACGATGTCATAGCCGTGCTGTTGTCGGTGCAGTCTGGAGGGCACTCTCTGCAAGGGTTAAGTTTGTTCATTTTAGTGATTGATTTTAATCTTTCTTTAGAAAAAAGTGAAATGAAGTTATCATTTTGAAAACACCGCCATTTATTTTTGTACAAAAAGAAAAATGGAAAAACAGTGAGCAGAAAAGAAAAAGGACTCGTTTGCAAAAAGATGTCTGATATTCATTAATTTAATCTTGTTTGCACAAAAGTACAGATGGCCCTGGTTACAAAATGAGTCTTGTCATCTTGGGCAAGATGCAAGACTTGGATGCATGCTATAAAAAATACAGGAAATAATAATTACTCTGCATGAGTAACTCTTATAATTTCCTGGGAAGACCAGTTCGAGACACTGCTCCCCGGGATCTTCGGACGAATCCAATTCTCCAGATTGCGCTCCTCTTCCAGCTCGTCTTCCAGACAGTTGATAGCATCAGGGGTAAGCATCCCCCCACTGACAAAACCTGGCCCTGCAGCAGCCTTTGCTTGATGTTGAGTTGGTCTGTAACCCAACCCAAACTTGTCCTTCTTCTCCTCCACAGCTAAAACCTTGCCCCAGCCTAGGGCAGTTCCTTCCTCAACAACCTTCCGGGCTTGTTGGTAAGATGACATGGAGATACCAGATACAACAGATGCTTCATTGACATTCAAGGCTTCAAAACCTTGGCTCATTGTTTCATGGATCTCCCCATCCATCTCAATGTACTTGTAAGTAGCCAGATGGCTAACGAAAATATCCTCTTCCCCACAGATTGTGACAACTTGACCTTCCCACTCAAATTTTAACTTTTGGTGAAGGGTAGATGTTATTGCGCCGGCGGCGTGAATCCAGGGTCTACCCAACAAACAGCTGTAGGCGGGCTGAATGTCCATCACATAAAAGATAGTTTTAAAGGTCTGTGGGCCAATTGTCACAGGTAGCTCAATCTCTCCCAGAACCGATCTCTTAGAACCATCAAAGGCTCTTACTACCAGGTTGCTGGGTCTCAATGCCAATCCATCATATTCAAGCTTCACCAGAGCCTTCTTCGGTAAGACATTCAGGGAGGAACCTGTGTCCACCAGCACATGAGAAAGGACAGCTCCTTTGCATTCCATGGTTATGTGCAAGGCTTTGTTGTGATTGCGGCCATCCGCTGTCAAGTCAGAATTGGTAAACCCTAGCCCATTGCTAGCAGTAACATTTCCAACCACGGTTTCCAATTGATTGACAGTAATCTCCTCAGGCACGTAAGCTGCGTGCAAGACTTTAAGTAGTGCATTCCGATGGGCTTCGGAGCACATAAGCAGTGAGAGGATAGAGATTTTGGATGGCGTCTGGTGAAGTTGATCCACAATTTTATAATCACTCTTTTTGATGATTCTCATAAACTCATCAACTTCTTGATCGAACGGAGTCTTCAAGGCTTCTTTGGCAGCTGAATCTTCCTGCACCGGGCCTTTTCCCTTTGCCTTAGCAGCAGCTTCTGCTTCGGCAGTAGGTCTTTGCATTGGTGGAGCAAAGAGACGTCCGCTTCGAGTGAAGCCTCCGCCTCCCCCCACATTACCTACTTGTGGTGCAGGTGCTGATGTTTCAAGAGTGATTCTTTTCCCTTCACAGTACACGTCAGAGCCATAGTGCCAAGGGATGGCCCTATTGCTTTCATATGGTACTGGTCCAGGCACCGTGACAGTGACTGGACTGATTGCTGCTGCTGAAGGGACTGTAATTGTTTGCGGATCATAAAAGATTGTAACTGGTGCTCTGGCGGGAGCAGCACCTTCTGAATGGTAGGCGGAGTTATTTTCAGGATCGTAGAATATGGTAACAGTAGAGACATCTTCATGATTGATTGCTGGTGCTGTAGAAGGTGTTGCTGGAAGGACTGATGTTGTTGTTGATGGAGATTCGAAAGGGAATGAAGCTGAAGTTGTAGCAGGAGAAACTGTTGAAGTCTGATCATTTGGAAGGACAGGTGAAGTACTTGTTGATGGTGCTGATGAATTGTCGGGAACAATAGTTGCTGCAGTTGTAGGAGGGTCTGAAACCGTTGCTGATGACGTTGTCGGATTTGTCGGAAATGATGTAGTGATCTGTAGCAAGCCACTCTGAATAAGGCTGTCAATGCCATTCCTCAGGTCCTCACACCCATTCCATGAAATATTGCAGTAGGGACACCCTAGTTCACACCCCGAAAATATTTGGTTCTCGCGGAGTTGAGCTTTGATTTCCACCAATGGTGTCCTGATCTGATCCACACTGGTTATTAAATAAGACGGTTGGTCTTCTTCAATAGCGTTAATTCGGGGACCACCATGGTTTGGCATTGGGTTTTTATTGACATTGGGCGGAGGTGCAAAATTCAGAGCCTTGGAGTCTACCAAGTCTTGTACCTTCATATGCAGAGCCCTGCATTTTTCTGTACTGTGACCAGGTGCGTTCGAATGAAAAGCACACCTAGCATTGGAGTCATAGTTTCTTGGTAGGCTGTTGGGATCCGGAGGTGCCAACGTTCTTAGCTCAACTAGGTTGAGTTTCAGAAGTTGTGGCAGCAAGGCAGCATACGGCATTGGGATCGGGTCGATCACTCGGTTAGCTTGAGAGGGCCTCTGTTGGAATGGCCTCTGTTGATTGTTGTTGTTGGAGTTGTTGTTGTTGAAGTTTCTTGGAGGATATTGATTCTGATGATACTGAGGTTGTTGTTGGAAGTTTTGTTGAGGAGGTTGATAGACTGGCTGAGGATGTGCTGGAGCAGGGATGGTGACTGCTGCTATTGACCTCTGGACATATTGGGGCCTACCCCTGTTGGTGTGAATGGCATTGGTCTCGCCAGCTCTTCTCGGGCCTGCAAAAGGCTTTCTTGTACTACTGGACGAGCTTGCACCGTTGTCAGAGATCTTTCCCATTTTTAACAGGCTTTCGATTCTCTCCCCAGCTATGACAACATCCGCAAAGCTGGTGGAAGAGAAAGCAGCTAACCTGTCAATATAGGTTCCCTGAAGAGTGTTCATGAACATATCTACCATTTCCCTTTCAGACATAGGGGGTTGAACAGCAGCAGCCAATTGCCTCCATCTTTGAGCATATTCTCGGAAACTCTCCCTCGAAGACTGTGACATTCCCATTAGGAGAGTCCTGTTGGGTGCCATATCTAGATTATACTGATACTGTCTGATGAAGGCCTCTGCCAGGTCCTTCCAGCATCTTATTGTTGCTCTTGTCAGATGGGAATACCATTCCCTAGAAGCTCCAGTCAAGCTATCTTCGAAGTAGAACATCCAAAGTTTCTCATCCATTGTATAGGCCTTCAGCCTTCCCAGGAATGATTGCAAATGAGTTCGGGGGCATGAAGTCCCATTATACTTTTCGAAACAAGGAGGTTTGAACTTATGGGGGATCCTGACCCCTTCTACCAAACCCATGTCCATGACGTCGAAACCCAAAGAGTTTTGAGATTCTAAGGACCTCAACTTCTCAGCTATTTCATCCAATCGTCTATCATAAGTTTCCTCTCCAGCACCCATTACTGTAAATTGGTCCTCCTGAGGATCTTCTTGAAGTACTCTGGCTGCAGTGGCTGTTCCTTGAACATTTGCAGGAATGTTAATCTCAGGATGTAGATGTGGGCCAAACACAGGAGGGTTAACATGGGGTTGCACCCTTTCATTGTTACTTGTGCCTGCAGTTCCTACATGAGGCTCCTCTTGATTTTGCCTCTCCACCATGGCCCTCAGTCTCTCCTGGCTCTGAGCCATGTTGTTCATAACTTCCATGAACTGCGTCATCTGCGTTCTCATCTCCAACCTTTCGTTAGCCATCTGGTTTCTGACCTCCGTAAGGTCCTGCTGCATCTGATCCATCTGAATTCCCGGAAGGTTGTTTCTAGTTGGGTACCTGTGTGGCCTGTTGAGAGGAAATACCCGGCGGCGAGCAATAATTCCTGAGTATCACAACAGAGGTTAGTAGCAACAAAACAAAAACCTGCAAAACAAACAAAAGGGTTAGCATGCAATGCAGTTATGCTTATTTGCTCTCAAGGTATCCGGTTTGGTCTTCAGTTTTGACCCTTCCAGACCCTTGAAGAAGATGCTGTTGAAGTTGCTTTTGATGTGAACTCAGATGGAAACCAACACAAATATATTACAAAGGTGAAATAATACAACTTGTTCTTTTTTACAACACAAGCCCTCAAAGGGGTCAAAATACATCACAAAAAACAAAAGTACATGGAATAGGAATAGCAACAAGCAAATGATCAAACTCCAAGGCCAAACTCATCCTCACGAACTTCCTTAAGAAGTGCTTCGGTCACAGGATCAGCCGGATGCTCCGTAAGATTCCTGATGAGGAGGTTTCTTGCTGCAACAGCTGCAGTCAACTTCCTGTTCTGACTTTGGTCCTTAGACTTCTTCACCCCAGCTTTGATCTTTAGTTCTGATATTTCCTCCTGGGCTGCTGCCAGGGCTTTTTCCATCTGCTCCATCTTGTCCTGAGCTCTCTTGTCTTCTAGAGTACGGGCCTCAGTGATCCGGACCCACCTGGCCTGACTTTCCTTCAAATACAAGTCTGTTCTTGCTCTTTGGAACTGGGCTTCCTTACAAGCATTCTTCAGAATCTGTTCACCAGTTTTGGACTTGTTGATATAATCTCCAGACTTCTCAATTTTAGCCAAGTGTTCTACCCTCAATTTCTCCAATCTTTCAATCTCCCTCACACCTTCACTCCTCTCCCGGAGGGTCTTCTGCAAGGCCTGGGTTAACTTCTCATTCCTTTCCTTCAAGCTCTCAAACTCCTCCAAACTGATGGTGGCAGGGGGTGGTGCTGAAGATGACTCAGGCATGTCTTCTATGGTGAAGGGCATTCCAGAGAATTGGGCCCTGGCATGGGACCACTCATAATATTGCGCTGATGCCACATTATTACACTTCCCTAGAATGGTGACTCCCTTGGTTTGAACATTATCCCAAGCCCAGGCAGCCTGCCTAACAACAGCCAAACTAATCTTGTTCTCACAGTAGAGGGTCTCAACCAAGTCTTGCTCCCTGGGAGTATGGACCAGTGCATAGCCTAATTGCCTCCTGAACAGCAGAGGGTTGTAATTGATACTTCCCTTGACCCCTATTAAAGGCACATTGGGAAAGTGCCCACAGCTTGTAATGATATCTCTGCCCTTGGTGCTTTGAGTACACCATCTGATATCTGCTGAAGTTAGGGTAGTGAGCCTCTTAGCCCAGTTGCTCTGCTGATGAGGATTGAGAAATGCATCTGTCCTGGGTAGATGCTTTAGAAGCCAAGCATGGAATAATGGAGCACAACACCTCACTAGCCTTCCCCTATGCTTCTCATTCTTCTGATGTACTGAGTAATAGAGATCTCCTAGCAAAGTTGGCACTGGGTTCTTCAGGATGAACAAATGGATTGCATTCTTGCTGATGAATCGAGGCTCATCTGCAAACAACACAATTCCATATACACTTAAGGCCAACAGAGCACAAACAACTCTCCACTCCCCCAGGGAGGCCTTCAGACTAGCTTGGGGAATCAGGAAGTCAAGATGAAAACCAGGGATCCCAGCTTTAGAGGTCATATGCTGCTCAATCAAAGCAGGTTCCAGGTGCAGAGCTTTTGCCACCTCTCCATTGCTGGGAAAGACCATTTCAGGGTTGAAAGGGATTTCCCTCTTGATAGGCAAACCAACCAAAGATGAGTATTCTTCTAAAAGAGGCCCCAACTGAAAGTCTTGAAAGGTGAAACATCTCAATGGGGGGTCATAAAACTGAATGCAGGTGTGGATCAAACTCCTCTGAGATGGGTCCAGATCCATGACCAAATCAAGTATATCCCCATAATGCTCCCTGAATAAAGGTATGTGCTCTGGAGTGATCAGGGTTTGGATCCTCCTGATGTCTGATAAGTCTGGTTGGAAGAAATGATAGGTGATGTTGCTTTTCTTTGGAGCCATAAGTGCTGAGACTGAGTAGAGTGCTGATGAAGGTGCTGAGGAGTGGGCCACTGGCTGGCTAGTGCAAGTAACTGAAGTATATGGCTGACAAGCTGAAGCAAGTGCTGGTGGAGACAAGTCAAAACTGCAGATGGGGTCAAAACCAAAACCAAAGATGAAGGTGGATACCCTGAAACACAAATAAGCAAATGTTAATATGATGCAATGGGTATGTATGCAAATGAAATGCAAGGGTTTGTGACTGAGCTGGATCTGATTAACTGCCTTGGTATAGATCCATGTGTGTTCAAGAATTCCAGTTGGAGGTCTATAAATCCAGTAACCAGGGTGGGGGACTCAAATAAAGAGCCACAAGTCCAAGGTTTTAGAATCACAAGAACTGTCCAACATGGAGTATTCTTAACAAAGTCAAAATAACAGGGTATTCTGAGGTCAAGGTACCTGCAAACCTGTAAACAGCCCAACCCCCTCACAGGTGGTGATCTAGAACAAGGATCCTCAGACTTGGATCAGTTATGAGAAGTGTAAACACTTCTAACCCGGAGGTACAGTGTTTACAATAACCATAACAATTCCTCCTCTAATTCACCTCAGTTTCTGAAGGTCAATACTAAAAGGTCATCCAGACTTAGCAGGCTTCCCAGATAGCCCTAGCATTGCAGGAAATCTGCAACACAGAGTTCTCAAGAAGAAACCCATATCTGAACCGTGTTTCATATTCCCGCACCAGACCGAAATGGAATGGGAAAGAATATGATTCACTCTAGCCTAGGTGTCACTCAGGTCCCAGGTATAGGACCTTAACTCTCAATGAAACACCCACCCACCAAAACAAAAACCAGATCCAGCCAGCAACAATGACAGTATGATATATATAAATGCAATAAAGAAAGCAGTAAAGTAACTGTACATAAAGCAATAAACAAAAATAAATACAAACACATAACACCCTAGTAAACACAAATCAAACAAGCGCTAGGAAGAACCCACAAAAAGAACCAAAAGCCCTGGTTGCAGTATAAGGGTCCCCAGCAGAGTCGCCAAGCTGTCGCTCCCGATAAATGACACCAGGTCAGATAAGGGTACAGACGCGAACGGTCGGCGAGAGGGACAGTGAGAACACACAGCCATGAACTCACTGGAGAATGAATAGAGTCGCCAGCTAGGCATTTTTATCCCGGAGGAAAGGTAATGCTGCATAAACCTAGAAAGACATGGATAAGACGGTTGCGAACCAGAGAGACTGAGAAAGGGGGTTGGTTACAACCTGGGAAGGTATTAGCACCCAGATTGTCCGCCGTACTCGACGGGATCCACGCTTAAAAGATTTGTGTTTTAAAGGGGTAGTGTCAGTGCAATTTGTGTATAAAATAGCTGGAAAGAGATGTACAGGTGTCAGTGTAAAAGAGAGTGAAGTGTATAAATGTACAGTGTCAGTGTAAATATAGGAGTGAAATGCTCATGATAATGAGGCTAAAGAATGATACTGAAAGAGGGGGGATGTACAGAGACTTTTGTTCGATAACTGTTAAGTTATGCCTACGTATCCTCTCGTGCAATGAGGAAGTCAGAACACCGTAGTTCGACCCAAAGAGACTGAAAGGTGAATTGACTTGTGAACTGCCTGCTTGTCAATGCTCAAGCGTATGACCTGTCTGGCTCAGGTGCGAACTGTCTTGCATTAGACGGAAGAAGCAAGTTCTCGATTGTGAGTGAATGAGATGAGAAAAGAATCCCGGAGGAGACGATTATTGTTTGTTTTTGAGTTTTCAGTCTTTTATTGCTTTTGAAGCTTGTCATAAGATAATGAGCTTAAGCCTAAACCAATGGGTTAGTAAACTCATCACATCTTCCCTCTGATCAGGGGTAATGAGAATACCTTAAGTGTGAAGTCAGATTCTCACACTTAATCACCTTTTGATGTAGAGTTAAGATCATTAACCTACTTGTGATTATTTAGATGTTTTTGGGATTTTTATTTAGTGTTGAGTAATGAGGTTAAGCCATAATCAAGGATTAAACAGACCCATTACACCATCCTAAAAGAAGGATGATAGATGAGAATGTTTAAGCTGAGGAAGACTCCTCAACTTAATCCATGATTAGGGATTAAACCCATGACAAAACAAGCCTTTATTAAGTGAATTTTAGATTAATGGTATGATGATGAAGTGTTTTTTATGATTTGTAAGACAACTTGAGGGGGACTTGTCCATTAACACTAGGGTTAGTTCTTCTTAACCACTTAAGGAAGAATTAGAACCCTAATGCAAGGCCCAAGTTACAAGTGATGTCTTGATGATTATTAAGTGAATTGATTAAGAGATTTAAACACATAAAGGGCTCAAGACTTAGGATTAAATTTATACACTCCATCCTAAGAGAAGGATGCAGACATAACCCTAAGCACAAAGTCTCAAAGCCTTTAGGGTTTAGTCCCTGATTATGAGATGAGAAGAGAAGACTCAAAGAGAGACACAAAGGTAAAAACTATGAGGGGACTAATCAAAACCCTAATTCATTGTCATGCTTGGATGATCCTATGGTTTGTGAGGTTTTCAAGAACAATCTTCAGAAGAACCACCAGGAAGCAGATGAACAGGATCAAGAGAAGCAAAGTGACTTGCTTCATTCAAGAAGTCAAGTCACTTGAAGAAAGAAAGTGGGAGGAAGAAGAATGAGCAAGCTCAATCTCAAACACAAATAGAAATGCAGCAATGGATGCAAGAGAGATGAAAAGAGAAGGTATGAGAAGTGAAGGCAAATTCACTTCTCAAGTTCACTTACCACCTGAAATGTTAGAAAGAAATGCAATGCAATGCAAGATGAGATGAAATGGTATGATGCTAAACAAAACCAGAAGCATGTTGATGATGATTATGATGTTATGAGGTGCTGCAAACATGAGGCAAGACAATGGGGATGTTCATACAAGATCATGAATGCAAATGATGCAAGCTAAGGAGCATGAACAAACATGAAAAGTTATGAAGCATACAAGGCAAATGACATGGCAAATATGTAATGCAATGATCAAACATGTTTCCTATATGTCTTAGGATGTCAAATGAATCACAAGAATGCACAAAATGCAATGACAAGTCATGTTATGCAAGAGAATGCAAGAAGGATGCAAGAGAAAGCCCAAATTAGGGTTCATGGATCAAACATCAAACAAAAACCCAAAACAGAAACAAAACCCCATGATAAAAAATGGAAAATGGCACCCAAAGAAAACCTAGGCCTATGATAAACCACTGCCCAAAGGGGAGCTCTCAACTCTCAACCAAACTCAAGTTATGAATTTTCTAAGTTATTAAGGTTTTTTAGGGTTCTTAACAAAACAAATGCCAAACAATTTGAAAATGCAAGAACAATTCATGGCCTTTTTATCCTAGGAACTACATGCAAAACAAAAGACAATGCAAGAAGAATCAATGTCTCAACCTTCACCAATTGGCAGAAATGAATTTTTGAATCCATGATCAAAATAATGCATAAAAAATGGTTTAATTCAATGAAAAATTCTTAAAATGCATCAAGATCAAAAAAGAAATTTGGTTTGAAGGTTGGACAATGTTTCTAAATGTCTTAGAACATTTCATGAATTTTTTGGTGATTTTTAAATACCTAAAAGTATTTTTAATAAATTAATTTCCATTAATCAATTAAAAATAATCTTTTAAATATTTAAAAATACTTTTTTTAATGATAAAAAATAAAATAAAAATATTTTTGGGTCTTAAAAATTAATAAAACCTTAAAGAAAAAGTTTCATAATTTTTAAGATACTTTTGCTATTTTAAATTAAATATGCAAAACAAATGAAAAAGAAATGAATTAAAATTAAAGAAAATGAAAAGTAAACGCAAGGGATGGCCAGGATTGAATCTGGGAAAGAATGCATTGACTTGGCGCGTGATCTGATGGTCATAATTCAAACTAACTTAAACCTGATTAATTAAATAATAATCCAAAATTAAAACTTAATGACATGATCTGAACCGCTCATATGCGCGCGGGAAGCCAGATCCAAGGGCTCAAATTCAAACTTTGCCCTAACCCTAAATTAATGACTAATCACTTTCAGGTCACCGGAGACGAGCTCCGGTCGTCTTCTCCGGTGACCCTCTCCCCTGAAAACTTCCAAATCCTTCCCTAGGTTACTAAAATGAAATCTAAAGCCATGGGAATGATCCTCACATCCTCACGAACCAAACCCCTCTCTCAAAACACATTTATGTTTCCCAAATAAGCTGAATCGAAGAGGATAAGTTCTAGGTCACGCAAGCTTCAGAAACCAATTAAATGCTCAAATCACAACCATTTCAAAAACTAAAAGCATCAGGATGATCAGTGAATCAAGAGGAACAAGTTTGTAACAAGAAAAACACTTTCTGGAAAAATAAATTTCAGGCTACCTGAGGTTCGAGGCTTTCAGTTTGAGAACTTTCTGGCCACCTCTCCTTGTGCAATCTACTTCCTAGGACCTCTGGATGATGTTTGAATGCTCAAATGGAGTTTAAGTTGGCTGGATAGTGAGATTCGACAGCTTCTGCTCAAGCTTGCTCAGAAATGGCAATGATGTTTCTGGAGGTTTCAGGTCATGGTGATGGGTTGTTTGAGATCCTGAGGGTGAATGGAGAAGGTCTGTGGTGTTTGTTTGTGTGTTTGTGAGCTAAGGTGAGAGTTTCGAATGAAACTGCAGCTTGAGGTGAATGATGGCAATGGAGTTTTCTGGCTGTTTCAGGCTTATGCTTTGGGTGGTTTCTGCTCAATGATACATGGTGAGTTGAATGGAGAAAAAGGTTTGAGTGTTTGCAAGCTGTGGAGAGGAATCCGAAGCAAGTTGCAAATGGGAGAGTTTTTGTGTATGTGTGTGTATCCAATGTTTCAGCCTTGCCTTGTGTTATGTTTAGCTTGCAAACTGTCCACATAATTCTCTCTCATTGGTCAGTTGACAAGACATGCCCTTTATTGATTGGTAAGGCAACTTTTGCAAAAAGTCCACTTCTTGTAAGAGAGGGCATGGGCTAAACTCTAGCTAAGTACAATGGGCATGGGGCTGCGCAGCATGATGTGTGTATGAAGCTAGTTTGGTTCAGCAGCCAATGCATCAAGTTGGTGAGATGTGATCATGAGTTTTGCAACTTGTGGTTTTATGGTTCACATGTGAAGAAAACCTTGTTACACAAACCAAACCATAGGCAAACTTGATCCAATTCTGATTTTTAGAAGTTATGTGATCATGTTGAGTGAATTAGAAGCCCATATGATGACTGAATTGGCCTTGAAAGGAGAATTTGCAATTTTTGCCTTTGGTGCATAACTTGAAAATCAATGATTTTTGCTAACTTTGCCACACCATAACTTTTGATCCAAAAAGAATTTGATCATGTTCTTGTACTTTTTGAAAAGGGAAAGATGAGATCTACAACTTTCATGACCAAAGTTTTTCCATTTGAAGCATTTTTGGATCATGAATCATGGCTTGAAAAATGACCTAAAATGATGCATTCTTGAAAAGTCAACTATGCCCAAAAAGTCAACATTTGCAAAAACCCTAAATTCTTGATTTCTATGAACTTCAACCTTCTTCCATGATCAAATAAAGATCATATACACTCAAAATGATGAAGATCACCCATTGGTTGGGTCATTGGGGGCCTCAGATGCCCTGATTTTGTACTGACTTGTCTGAAAAGTCAACCCTTGATCAGATGACTTCCCCATGGAATTTCTTCATGAAAATTGATATGCATACTCCCTATACCATATAGAGACCAATGGAAACCAGAATGACCAAAAAATTTGGAGTTATGGCCTTTGAAACCAAAACCCTAATTTTAGGTCAATTGTGCACTCTAGCCTGGCTCTGCATCCACTCAAACCCTAGTTCTTGTGATTCCTCTGCAATTTTGGCTTTGAGGAGATGGAATATGACATAAGAACACACATGGACCCTTTTGAGTTGATTAGTGGCCTTTGGAATGGCTCAAGATGCTTTTGGGATTGCTCAGATCACAAACCCTAGGTGCAGATGCCTTAGAAACTATGCAGTGAACCAAAATGAGATATGAGATGATATGTTTGTGCTTATGCATATGAGGATGATCACAAGCCATGGTGTGAATGGGTGAGGGCAAATTTGGGGTGTTTACAAACGCAAGATGAGAAGAACGTCAAAAGTCATACGAGTCATAGTGAAGGGGAAGCTCCTCAAAGCGTCATCAACACTGCCAGCATTTTGTTTCTCAATTTGTGACAATCTCCTCATTTCAGGGGATATGTTCCTTTGACTGTATCTCGCCAATTCAGGGCATATGAATTAATAAAATCAGATTTTCAGTCATGTCTCGTTTTGTACGTTTTATTTGCAAAAAATGTCTGGTGTCTAAAAGAAACACTGGTTGCATAAAATACAGATGTTTATCTTCAAATAAGAACGTGCTTGCAGGAAATATACTTACTCTCGGAAGTGTATAAACTCCTATGACGGAATCCAGTAAGGGATACCTCGGGATTACTTGTGTGTTTCCCTATCTTTGCAGGATTGCAGGTATCCAGAATGCAACTCGGGGCATGAAAACTCTATCCCAGCAAGTTGGCAAATCAACACTCGATTTTAGCACCCGAAGTGCTCTCTCCCCAGCTGAGTTGCCTCTCATGACTCCCCCAGCTGAGCTGCCACTTGCTACTACCACCAGCCGAGTTGCCGTTTCATCCTCAGCCAAGTCAAGGAGCTCTCCCCACAGAGTTGCAGCCTCTATCCAGAAGGGCAACGCACGAAGGAATCACAACAGAGTGACGAAAGCTTCTACAAACCCCAGCTGGGTCTTTCATTTATTGGAATAGGTCTTTCAACGACCCATATCCCCAAGCAGATAACATCTCGTCAGATCTACCAATGATCTTATCCCCAACTGGGATGTCCATTTCAAACAGATCGATCGAAGATCTTCGCAGCAACGGGACCCGGATCCCGGTTTGGTATCTTTGCATAATCATAGCATTCGCATCATATTCACCCACAAAGCGTAGCATTCCGTTTAATATGGAGCATTACGGCAAAAATCAAGCATATAGCATAATTATAAGCCATGTTTTAAACCAACACTTGTGAATAATGACAGTTCATCAACGTACAGAAAAATCCCCACCAGAGTCCCCAGCAAAAGCAGCTGCCTCACAATCCACAAACACCAGTATATATACTCTCTTTGGCACACGCCCGTATCGTCATTCCCCAGTAAAGTCGCCTGAACACTCTTTACGAACAAAATCACCCGTATTACGGATACGTCCTGACACCCGTCCGTGTCATACCCCAGCGGAAAGCCAAAGACATCCTCTTTGCACTCACATATACCTATATACACTTTCTTGACACCCGTCCGTGTCATATCCCCAGCACAGTCATCTACACTTTTACAACCCATATACTTGTTGTTATTATTATACTTTTCTCTCTTGACACTCGTCCGTGTCACCCTCCCCAGCAGATAAACACTCATCTATACAATACTCATACTCACTACTCATGTTACACTCATACAGATGCTCGTCCGTATCTTGTATATACCATTCATATCCCCGCAGAATCGACACCCGTCCTTGTTCCTTGTTAACTCGTTGGTACTAGTCTGTACCATCATCTCAGAACATGCGTCAAGTGTTTGTTTCTACATGATACTCGTCCGTATCATAGTCTTAAAGATGCTCGTCCGCATCTTTAATCCATACACCGTGTCAAACACTTTTGTCCTCTTGAATATAGATAATCGCCTGTGTCTATCATTCCCCAGAAGAATCCTCTCAGATTCAACACTCGTCCGTGTTCTCTGTTAACCAGTTGATACTCGTCCGTAGCATCATCTTTGAACACGCGTCAGTATTTGTTTCTATCCGATACTCGTCCGTATCATAGTCTTAAGGATGCTCGTCCGCATCTTTAATCTATACACAAACATCTAAACACTTATACCTTTTGTTTCTTGGATGTAAACACTCGTCCGTGTTTACTATTCCCCAGTAGATCGCCAACGAAGCAAATTTTCCTTCTTATCTGACACTCGTCCTGCGTCATGATAAAACCCTGAGAGCAGCCGTACCCTGCTAGGTGGTCGTCCTCCACTTCTTAATGGTCGTCCTCCATCATGCTCATCCGATGGCCGTCCCCATCGTTGATTTTAGCAGCCGTCCCCTGCTAGGTGGTCGTCCTCCACCCCTTTGATGATCGTCCTTCATCATTTTATCCAATGGCCGTCCCCATTGTTGATTTTGGTTATCTGGCATTCGTCCTATGTCATGGTAAACCTTGAGAGCAGCCGTCCCCTGCTAGGTGGTCGTCCTCCACCTCTTGATGGTCGTCCTCCATCATGCTCATCCGATGGCCGTCCCCATCGTTGACCTTTTATCCGGCATTCGTCCTATGTCGCGATATTTTCGGCAGCCGTACCCTGCCAGGTGGTCGTCCTCCACCTTAGATGACCGTCCCTCATCTTACCCCCAACAGAGCAGCCGTCCCCTGCAAGGTGATCGTCCTTCACCTTTGATGACCATACCTCATCGTCTGTTTATTTCATTTATTCTTTAACCCGATGGCCGTCCCCGTCGTGGTCCCTTTTCCTTTTCTTTTTAACCTGATGGCCGTCCCCGTCGTTGGTTACTTTACTTTGTGAACTTGACGGCCGTCCCCGTCATGTTTCATTGACCCCTAGAGAATTTTACAGCTTTATCTTGATGGTCGTCCCCATCATGATTCTTTTATCCCCAGCATGTCGGCCGTCCCCGTCATTGCTTTATTTTCCGCACTTTTCCCAGCATGTCGGCCGCCCCCGTCATTGCTCTTTACCCAGCAGTCGTCCTCTGCTCGACGGTCGTCCTCCGTCGCCCATACTTTACAATATACTTTATTTTCCTTTACAATCTATATCCCTTTTCTTCTTCATTCTGTGAGTGCAAATTTTGGACTGTCTTTGGTATTCAACCACAAGTTATCTTGCTTGCCTGATAAGCCGTTGCTTAAATCCTGCACAGCTAACCCATGTTTGAATAGGGGCAGCTGTAAACACCCCAAATTTGCCCTCACCCATTCACACCATGGCTTGTGATCATCTCATATGCATAAACACAATCATATCATCTCATATCACATTCTTGAGTCACTGCATTGTTTCTAAGTCATCTGCATCTAGGGTTTGTGATCTGAGCAATCCAAGAGCTTTTTGAGCCGCTCCAAAGGCCATCAATCACTTCAAAGGGATCCATGTGTGTTCTTATATCATATCACATCCCCTCAAAGTCAAAAATGCCAAAGAATCACAAGAGCTGGGATTGGTATGGATGCAGAGCCAAGTTTGACTGCACAGATGACCTAAAATTAGGGTTTTGGTTTCAGAGGCCATAACTCCAAATTTTTTGGTCATTCTTGTTTCTATTGGTCTCTATATGGTATAGGGAGTATGCATATCAATTTTCATGAAGAAGTTCCATGGGGAAGTCATCTGATCAAAGGTTGACTTTTCAGACAAGTCAGTGCAAAATCAGGGCATCTGAGGCCCCCAATGACCCAACCAAGGGGTGATCTTCATCATTTTGAGTGTATGTGATCTTTATTTGATCATGGAAGAAGTTTTAAGTTCACAAAATTCAAGAATTTGAAGTTTTTGCAAATTTGACTTTTTTGGGCATGGTTGACTTTTAAAGAATATGTCATTTTATGCCACTTTTCAAGCCTTGCTTTTTGATCCAAAAATGCTTCAAATGGGAAAACTTTGGTCATGAAAGTTGTAGATTAGACCTTTCCCTTTTCAAAAAGTAAAAGAACATGATCTAATTCATTTTGGATCAAAAGTTATGGTTCACCAAAGTTGGCAAAAATCACTAATTTTCAAGTTATGCACCAATTGGAAAATTTGCAAATTCATGTACCAAGTATTCTAGTGACTTCAAATTGACTTCAAAGCTTCATCACATGATCATATATGACCCCAAAAACAGATTTGGCCCAAGGATTTATGCATTGCTTGCCTTGATTTTCAAAGTTCCATAAGGCATGTTTCATAAGTATGCAAAAGGGGATTCTTGGCAAAAACCATTTTTTAGGAAGTTATGTGATCAATATCTGATTTCTAAACTTTGCCATGACTAAAGGAAGTGCTATGTTACAAAATTCAGCAAGGGATGTTTCATGTGTGTGGCACAAAATCATGAGAAAACACAAGTTGTCAAGTTGCAAGATCACTCTCAATTCATGATCCACATGTTGCAGTCAGCTACAAACAATCCAAGGGCCCTCCTCAACTCAAGCTGGAGCAAGACATGACTTGAACCTGCTGCTGCCATGGCCCATACTCTAAAGGACACAAATTTGACCTTTTTGCAAAAAGCTCCCATACTCTTGGCACAGTAAACAGCCACCCTACTGACCTGCCCCACAGGCTATCCACACAAGTTGGAGATGATATAGCAAAGCATTGAGCATTGAAGCTGGCCAGAAGACAGCATACCACAAAACTGTCCAAGAGCTTCCTCTCTTCGAATCTCATTTTCCAGCCATCAAACATCCAAACTCTTTTCACCAACAAATCAAACACATCAAAAGGAACCAGAATCAGCCATTAACAGAGCTTGAAACCACTCACACACAGAACTCATTTTCTGATACACCAGAACTGGACTCCTCAAACCAGCTTGTTTAAGCTCATTCCAAGCCTTCCATTAGCACCAGGGGAGTCAATGGAGCAAGCTTGCACCAAAGAATAGCTCTGAAAGCCCAGAAACAGGAGTCTCCATCTCAGGTATGGCCATGAAACTTTTCTCTCAGAGCTTGATTTTTAAGTTACAAATTGATTGTGTATGTCTTGCTGATCATGGGGATGGTTTTAGAATTAGAAATGAGTGAGAAATGAGGATTTACCAGGGCTCTGAAACTTGGCCCGTGAATCTTCATGGCTTCGATTCTCTTAGTTTAAGCATGAGAAATTTAGTTTGAGAGGTGTTTTGAGTGAGGTTTGAGTAGAGGAACATTTCCCTGGCTTTGATTTGAGGAATGGTGGCTTGAATCGTATTCTAGGGTTTTGTTGTTGCCGGAGAAGATGACCGGAGCTTCCCTCCGGTCACCTGAATGTCATTTGCCCTAATCTCAGGTCATTAAGTCCATTTGAATCTGGAGCGTAGGATTAGTTGACCCCATTGACTTGCCGCGTGAATGACTGGCCCAGATTCACTCAGTTAGCCCTAATCCCTTTAGTTAGTTTTAATTAATCATAATTAATTTAATTTAATCAGGACCAACCACAGCCCTTGGATTCGCGCACCAGTCAAACATTTCAAACCCAGTTCAAATCTCCACCATCAGATTGAAATACTTTCCATTTTATTTTGTTTTTATTTCATTTTTTCTCATTTAACTTGTGCAATTTATTAAAAATAGTAAAAATTGTTTAAAAATTATGAAACTTTTTCCCAAGAGTTTCATTAATTTTTAAAACACAAAAATATTTTTATTTTCGTTTTTAGCATTAAAAAAGTATTTTTAAATATTTAAAAGTTTATTTTTAATTGATTAATGAAAATTAATTTATTAAAAATACTTTTAGGTATTTAAAAATTACAAAAAAATTCATGAAATGTTCTAAGACATTTAGAAACATTGTCCAACCTTCAAACCAAATTTATTTTTTGATCTTGATGCATTTTGAGAATTTTTCATTGATTTAAAATCATTTTTGTGCATTAATTTGATCCAAAGTTCCAAAAATCATTTCTGCCTATCCATGAAGAGTTGGACATTGATTCTTTTTGCATTGCATTGTGTTTAGCATGTAGTTTATGAGATTAAATGGCCATGATTTGATCTTTCATTTTCCATTTGTTTGGTAATTTTCTTGTTTAGGAACCCTAAAACCCTAGAAAACTTAGAAAATTCATATCTTGAGTTAGGTTAGGAGTTGGGACCTCTCCTTTGGGCATTGGGTTAGTATAGGATTAGGGGTCCTTTGAGTGGCATTTTCAATTTTTTATCTTAGGGTTTGCTTCTGATTTTGGTTTTTGTTTGATATATTGTTCATAAACCCTAATTTGGGCTTCCATATGCATCCATCTTGCATTCTCTTGCATAACATGACTTGCCATGACATTTCAAGCATCCATTTGATTCATTTGACATAATAAGACATATTGAAAGCATGTTTGATCATTGCATCATGTATTTTCCATGTTGTATGTCATGTGCACTTCATAACTTTTCATGTATGTTCATGGTTCATAACTTGCCTCATTTGCATTCATGAACTTGTATGATCATTTCCATGTGATGCCTCATGTTTGTAGCATCTCATAGCATCATTGGCATCATGTATATGCTTCTGGTTTTGTTTCTCATCATGTCATCTCATCCCATTTTGCATTGCATTGCATTTCTTTTCTAACCTTTCAGGTGGTAAGTGACTTTGAGAAGTGAATTTGCCTTCACTTCTCATAACTTTTCTTTTCATCTCTCTTGCACCCATGCTGCATTTTTACATGTGTTTGAGTTTGAGCTTGCTCATCCTTCTTCTTTTCACTTTCTTTCTTCAAGTGACTTGACTTCTTGAATGAAGCAAGTTGCTTTGCTTCTCTTGATCCTTTCATCTGCTTCCTGGTGATTCCATTGAAGATTTCTCTTGAAAACCTCACAAACCTTAGGAACAACCAAGCATGACAATGATTAGGGTTTTGATTAGTCGCCCACTTAGTTTTTACCTTTGTGTTTCTTTGAGTCTTCTCTTCTCATCTCATAATCAGGGACTAAACCCTAAAGGCTTTAAGGCTTTGTGATTAAGCTTATGCCTGCATCCTTCTCTTAGGATGGAGTGTATAACTTTAATCCTAAGTGTTAAACCCTTAATGTGTTTAAATCTCTTAATCAATTCACTTAATAAGTATCAAGACATCACACTTGTAACTTGGGCCTTGCATTAGGGTTCTAATTCTTCCTTAATTGGTTAAGAAGGACTAACCCTAGTGTTAATGGACAAGTCCCCCTCAAGTTGTCTTACAAATCATAAAATCCACTTCATCATCATACCATTTAATAAAATCCACTTAATCAAAGGCTTGTTTTGTCATGAGTTTAATCCCTAATCATGGATTAAGTTGAGGAGCTTTCCTCAGCTTAAACATTCTCATCTATTATCCTTCTATTAGGATGGTGTAATGAGTCTGTTAAATCCCTGATTATGGCTTAATCTCATTACTCAACACTAAACAAAAACAACAAAAACATCTAAATAATCACAAGTAGGTTAATGATCTTAATCCTACACCAAAGGTGTTTAAGTGTGAGAACCTGACTTCACATTTAAGGTACTCTCATTACCCCTAATCAGAGGGAAGATGTGATGAGTTTACTAACCCATTGGTTTAGACTTAAGCTCATTAACTTATGACAAAATCCAAAAAACAATAAAAGACTGAAAACTCAAAAACAAACAATAATCGCCTCCTTCGGGATTCTTTTCTCATCACTTTCACTCATAAGCGAGAACTCGCTTCTTCCGTCTAATGCAAGACAGTTTGCACCTGAGCCAGACAGGTCATACACTTGAGCATTGACAAGCAAGCAGTTCACAAGTCAACTTACCTTTCAGTCTCTTTGGGTCGAACTACGGTGTTCTGACTTCCTCATTGCACGAGAGGATACGTAGGCATAACTTAACGGTTATCGAACAAAAGTCTCTGTATATCCCCCCTCCTTCCAGCATTATCCTTTAAGCCTCATGATCTTGAGCATTTCATTCTTAGTTCTTACACTGACACATCATTTATACACTTTACACTCCCTTTTACACCGACACCTGTACATTCTTTTCCAGCTATTTTATATACAATTTGCACTGACACTACCCCTTTAAAACACAAATCTTGCAAGCGTGGATCCCGTCGAGTACGGCGGACAATCTGGGTGCTAATACCTTCCCAGGTTGTAACCAACCCCCTTTCTCAGTCTCTCTGGTTCGCGACCGTCTTATCCATCTCTTCCTAGGTCTATGCAGCATTGCCTTTCCTCCGGGATAAAAATGCCTAGCTGGCGACTCTATTCATCTCCAGTGAGTTCACGGCTGTGTGTTCTCACTGTTCCCTTCGCCGACCGTTCGCGCTTGTACCGGGATGCAAATCTTTGGGAGCGACATGGTGCAAGTTCCTCCAGCAACCCCAGAAAACCTTTTGCAGGACCCCGAAGGGCGGGTGAAACAAATTCTATTCACGCAAGCAGGGGCAGGCCCCAATATTCTCATAGGTCAGTAGCAGCTGTTACCATCCCAGCTCCAATTCCACAACAACCATCATATCCTCAACAACAACAACACCACTATCAGTAACCATCTCATTTTCCGCAACAAAGAACCTACAACAACAACAATAGCAACCAACAGCAACGTCCCTTTCAACAGAGGCCATCTCAGGCAAATAGGGTGATTGATCCTATCCTTATGCCTTATGCTGCTTTATTGCCACAACTCCTGAAGCTCGACCTGGTTGAGTTAAGGACGTTGGCACCACCAGATCCTCTCAATCTCCCAAAGAATTATGATGTCAATGCCAGGTGTGCCTTTCACTCCAACGCACCTGGCCACAATACTGAGAAATGCAGAGCATTACAAACGAAGGTTCAGGATTTGGTTGATTCTAAAGTTCTCAATTTTGCACCTCCTCCGAACGTCAACAGAAATCCTATGCCTAATCATGGTGGGCCTAGGATTAATGCCATTGAGGAGGACCAACCATGTGTATTGATTGATAATGTTACACAAATTCAAACACCACTGGATGAAGTCAAAGTTCAACTTTTGAGATGCCAAGTGTTCCCAGGCTGTGGGGCCTGCTGTGAATTGTGTAAAATAGCTAGTAATGGTTGTGAGAAGCTAAGGTTCGGCATAAATGGCCTCGTCAGAGATGGAATCTTGCAAATTACTTCAACATCTCCTTCAGCAACTTTTGTTTCAACAACATCAACAATCTTCTCTTCAGCAACAACAATCATTCCCACTGATTCATCAACAACACCAGTTATTACTCCATCCATTATCTCAACAAGTCAAAGTTCAACAACTTGTTCTCCTACAACATCAGCACTCATTTTATCAACGAAATCTTCTACAACGCCAACAAACATTAATGAAGATGTCTCAACGGTCACGATCTATTATGACCCGGCAAATGTTCCTCCGAGCAACAATTTCCAACAACAAGCTGTGACACCTCTTGTCAGATCTCCAGTCACAATCTACTATGATCCGCACACCATCATAGTTCCTTCCTCTGCAACAATCAGTCGAGTTACCATTACGGTACCTGGACCTGTTCCATATGAAAGCAATAATGCCATACCTTGGCATTATGGCTCTGATCTCTACTGCAATGGGGAGAAAATCACTCTGGATTCATCAACCTCTTCACCACAAATTGATAATGTTGGGGGAGGCGGAGGCTTCACCAAAAGAGGACGCCTTTTTGCCTCACAAACACAAAGGCCTAATGCTGAAGCAGAAGCTGCTGCTAAGGCAAAAGGAAAGAATGTGGTATCCGAAGAGCCAACTGCCAAAGAAACTCAGAAGACATCTTTTGAGCAAGATGTAGACGAGTTCATGAGAATAATAAAAAGGAGTGATTACAAGGTGGTAGACCAGCTTCACCAAACCCCCTCCAAAATCTCCATATTATCACTGTTAATGTGTTCTGAAGCTCACAGGAACGCATTGTTGAAAGTCCTGCACGCATCATATGTGCCGGAGGAGATCACTGTTAATCAGTTAGAAACTGTGGTTGCAAATGTCAACACCAGTCATGGACTGGGCTTTACAAATGCTGATTTAACAGTAGAGGGGTGCAACCATAACAAGGCTCTGCATATCACCTTGGAATGCAAAGGTGTTGTTTTGTCTCATGTACTGGTGGACACAGGGTCTTCCATCAATGTCCTACCAAAGAAAGCCTTAGTGAAGTTGGAGTATGATGGCTTGGCATTGCGCCCAAATAATTTGGTGGTGAGAGCATTTGATGGCTCTAAAAGATCAGTGCTTGGGGAGATTGATCTGTCTGTGTTGATTGGCCCGCAGACCTTTAAAACTACCTTCTTTGTGATGGACATACAGCCGGCCTACAGCTGTCTGTTAGGTAGACCCTGGATCCACGCCGCTGGCGCTGTTACGTATACCCTTCACCAGAAGTTGAAATTCGAGTGGGAAGGCCAAATCATCACCATCTGTGGGGAAGAAGATATCTTTGTTAGCCAGCTAGCTACGTATAAGTACATAGAAATGGATGGGGAGATCCATGAGACCATGAGTCAAGAGTTTGAAGCCCTTAACATTAATGAAGCATCTGCTATGTCTGGGACTTCCATCACCTTATATCAACAGGCCCGGAAGGTTGTTGAGGAGGGTACCGCTCAAGGCTGGGGCAAGCTGCTTCCAGTTGAAAAGAAAGAAGACAGATTCGGGTTGGATTACAGACCAACTCGACAAGATCAACCAGAGGCTGCATTGGAGCCCAAATTTGTCAGTGGGGGGATGCTCACCCTGGATGCTGTGAACAATTTGGAAGACGAGGAAGAAGACGAGCGCAACCTGGAAAATTGGATACGTCCAAGGATCCCGGGGAACCAAGTCTCAAACTGGTCTTCCCAGGAAATTATAAGAGTTACTCCTGCAGAGTAATTATTATTTCCTGTTTTTAAGCATGCATCAAGTCCTGCATCTTGCCCAAGATGTCAGGGCTCATTTTGTAATCGGGCCATCTTGTATTTTGTGCAAACGATCAATTAATGAATATCCGGACATCTTTTGCAAATGAGTCTCTTCTTTTTTTCCGCTCACTGTTTTTCATTTTTCATTTTTTGTACAAAAATAAAATGGCAACGTTTTTCAAAATAATAACTTCATCTTTCACTTTTACTAATCAAGATAAAACTGATCACTAAAATGAACCAATCTAAACCCTTGCAGAGAGTGCCCTCAAGACTGCACCGACAACGACACCATTATGACTTCGTATGACTTTGACAATCCGATTAATCACGCCGATGAAGGGGTTGAAGAAGATTATGAGCTACCTGAAGAACTAGCCAGGTTGTTGAGATAAGAGGAGAAGGTTATAACTCCTCATTAGGAGGAAGTTGAGACGGTTAATCTTGGTACGGAAGAAGACTTGAAAGAAGTGAAAATCGGGGCCCGTCTGCAAGATTCAGTGAAAGAGAAACTTATTGACATGCTTCGGGAGTATGTGGATGTTTTTGCATGGTCTTATCAAGATATGCCAGGGTTGGACACCGACATTGTTATGCACAAGCTGCCTCTAAAAGAAGATTGTCCGCCAGTAAAACAGAAGTTGCACCGTACTCGCCCGGATATGGCAATGAAGATAAAAGAAGAGGTACAAAAACAGTGGGACGCCGGTTTCCTTGCTGTAACTAGCTACCTGTCGTGGGTTGTTAACATTGTACCTGTGCCTAAGAAAGATGGAAAAGTACGGATGTGTGTAGATTACCGGGATCTGAACAGAGCCAGCCCGAAAGATGACTTCCCTTTACCTCACATTGATGTATTGGTCGATAATACGGCTCAGTTCTCGGTGTTCTCCTTCATGGATAGGTTTTCAGGATATAATCAGATCAAGATGTCACCTGAAGACATGGAGAAGACAACTTTCATCACACCCTGGGGCACATTCTGTTACAAGGTGATGCCATTCGGACTGAAGAATGCTGGTGCAACTTATCAACGGGCTATGGTGACATTATTCCATGACATGATCCATAAAGAAATTGAATGTTACGTGGATGACATGATTGCCAAGTCCCTCACAGAAGAAGACCACCTAGTGAATATGTTGAAGCTATTCAAGCGTCTGAGGAAGTACCAATTGAAGTTAAACCCCAACAAATGCACATTCGGGGTGCGATCTGGTTAGCTGCTGGGATTTATTGTAAGTGAGAAAGGGATTGAGGTTGACCCTGATAAAGTCAAAGCCATTCAAGAAATGCCTGCACCGAAGTCATAAAAAGAAGTTTGGGGGTTTCTAGGTAGATTGAACTACATTTCACGGTTCATATCTCACCTTACGGCAACCTGTGAACCTTTGTTTAAGCTGTTAAGAAAAGAACAAACGGTCAGGTGGAACGAAGACTGCCAGAGGGCTTTTGACAAAATTAAGGAATACTTACAAGAGCCTACAATCCTTATGCCTCCAGTTGAAGGAAGACCTCTAATCATGTACTTGACAGTATTAGAAGAGTCAATGGGGTGTGTGTTGGGCCAGCATGACGAGTCTGGTCGAAAAGAGTATGCAATATACTACCTAAGCAAAAAGTTTACCGACTGTGAACAACGTTATTCACTGCTCGAGAAAACTTGTTATGCTTTAGCGTGGGCTGCTCGCCGACTGAGGCAGTATATGTTGACCCACACCACTTTGTTGATCTCAAAAATGAACCTAGTTAAGTACATATTTGAGAAGCCAGCTCTTACCGGACGGGTTGCAAGATGGCAAATGATCCTCACAGAATATGATATTCAGTACACATCTCAAAAGGCCATCAAGGGCAGTGTATTGTCTGATTATCTTGCTGAGCAACCCATTCATGATTACCAGCCTATGAGATTTGACTTCCCTGATGAAGACATCATGTTCATAAAAGCGAAAGATCATGAAGATCCTGTTCACACTGAAGGGCCTGACCCGGAAGAAGAATGGACTATGATGTTTGACGGGGCTGTTAATATGAATGGTCGTGGTGTCGGTGCAGTACTCATTACACCTAAGGGAGTTCACATGCCTTTCTCGGCAAAACTCACCTTTAACTGCACTAACAACGAAGCTGAATACGAAGCTTGTATTTTGGGTCTTGAGGAAGCCATTGACCTCAGGATCAAGACTTTGATTGTGTTCGGAGATTCAGCTTTGGTAATCAATCAAACCAACGGCAAATGGTACACCCACCAAGATCATCGGATACCTTACCGAGATTATACAAGAAGGTTATTGACTTTCTTCACAATAGTCAAGCTTGAGTATATCCCTCAAGATGAAAATCAGTTTGCAGATGCTCTGGCTACCATTTAATCCATGATCAAAGTTCAAGCTGCCAACTTTGTGCCTCGGATATCAGTATCCAGACTTGACAGACCAGCATACGTGTTCTCAGCAGATGTTGTTAAAGATGATAAGCCTTGGTTCCATGATATCAAATGCTTCTTGGAGGATCAAACATACCCCACGGGGGCATCATCCAATGATAAGAAGACTTTAAGAAGGCTAGCTGGTAGTTTCTTCTTAAATACTGATGGTTCCTTGTACAAGAGAAAATTTGATATGGTACTCCTCAGATGCGTTGATAGGACAGAGGCAGACTTGTTGATGCACGAGGTGCATGAAGGATCCTTTGGTACCCATGCAGGAGGGCATGCAATGGTTAAAACGTTGTTAAGATCAGGCTATTACTGGATCACAATGGATGCAGACTATTGTGCTTATGCCAGAAAATGTCATAAATGCCAGATTTATGCAAATAAAGTGCATGTGCCTCCAAATCCTTTGAATGTGATGTCTTCACCCTGGCCCTTTGCTATGTGGGGCATTGATATGATTGGCAAGATTGAACCGACTGCTTCAAATGGCCACAGATTCATCCTGGTGGCCATCGACTATTTTACCAAATGGGTTGAAGCAGCCTCTTATGCAAATGTTACAAGGCAAGTGGTAGCCCGATTTCTGAAGAGAGACATCATCTGTCGGTATGGAGTGCCCGAGCGAATCATTACTGATAATGGTTCCAACTTAAACAATAAAATGATGGAAGAACTGTGCCGGGAATTCAAGATCCAACACCACAATTCTTCTCCTTACAGGCCAAAGATGAATGGCGCTGTTGAGGCAGCTAACAAGAATATCAAGAAGATTGTGCAGAAGATGGTGGTCACTTATAAAGATTGGCATGAAATGCTACCGTTTGCCCTACATGGGTACCGTACGTCAATCAGAACATCCACTGGGGCAACACCGTATCAGCTTGTTTATGGTATGGAGGCGGTCCTACCTGTTGAAGTTGAATTACCCTCCCTGCGGGTATTGATGGATGTTAATCTGAATGAAGCAGAATGGGTCCGATCCCGATACGAACAACTGAGTCTGATTGAAGAAAAGAGACTGGCTGCAATCTGTCATGGACAGCTATATCAGAAAAGAATGAAGAAAGCCTTCGATCAGAAAGTCAGGCTCCGAGAGTACCGAGTAGGAGATCTTGTGCTGAAAAGACTCTTCCCTCCTTATACGGACCACAGGGGCAAGTGGACTCCGAACTATGAAGGGCCATTCGTAGTAAAGAAAGTTTTCTCAGGTGGAGCTCTAATGCTCAGTACTATGGATGGTGAGGACTTCCTATCCCCTGTGAATTCAGATGCAGTTAAAAAATACTTCGCATAAAAGGACCCACTGGACATAAAAACAGAATGTAAGTCCAGGAAAAAATAGGGCATCCCGGCGAGTCAAAAACAGAATAAAAGACTCGGGCAAAAATAAGGGAAAATAAAATGAAAAAATGTACACCCGCTAAGTTGAAAAGCCTCCTTGGACAACTCAGGCAAAAAAGGGATATCCCGGTGGATTGAAAACCCGAAAGGGCGATCCACGCAAAATAAGGGAATAAGCGAACAACTGCATTCTGAATTCGTCTGTATCACTTACAACCTGGCAAGCTCCAAAAGGTTCGAGCGTCAGTCAGAATCAGCCTTCTTTAGAAGGCAAGATAAGAAGAACGTCAATGTCATACGAGTCATAGCAAAAAGGGAATCTCCTTGAAGCGTCATCAACATTGCCAGCACCTTTTGGTCTTTCAATTTGTAACGATCTCCTCATTTCAGGGGATCTGTTTCTCTGACTGTATCTTGCCAATCCAAGGCACATGAATTAATAAAATCAGATTTTCAGTCATGTCTCGTCTCGTACATTTTATTTTCGTTTTCATAAATGTCCGATGTCTTTAAGATATTGATTCGCATAAATACAGATGCTTCCTTCCTAAAGAATACATGCTTACAGGAAATATGTTTGCTCCTAGGATTGCCTAAACTCCTATGACGGAATCCAATAAGGAATATCTCGAGATGCTAGTACGTTTCTTTGTCTTTACAGTATTGCAGGTGTTTAGAGCATAACATGGGGCATGGAGACCTCTTCCCAGCAAGATGTCTAATCATTATCTACTCAGTCTATCCCCCGATTAGCACCGGAGGTGCTCTCTCCCCAGCTGATTTGCCGGTCATCATTCCTCCTCAGCCAAAGTGCAAAGACCAGGAACCATCTCCCCACAGAGTTTCAGCCTCTATCCAGAGAAGCAATGTCTGAAGATCGCACAACAGAGTGACGAAAGCTTCTACAAACCCCAGCTGGGTCCCTCATTACCGAGATAGGTCTATCAGTGATCTATTTCCCCAAGCAGAGTCACATATGTCAGATCAACCAATGATCTCATCCCCAGCTGGGATATCCACTTCAAGCAGATCAGCCAGAGATCTCCACAGCAGCGGGATCCGAATCCCGGATCGGTATCTTTGCATAATCATAGCATTCACATCATATTTTTCCCACAAAGCGTAGAATTCCGTCTAATACGGAGCATTACGGCAAAAATCAAACATATTGCATAATCATAAGCCATGTGTCGAACTGGACACTTGTAAAAAATGACCATCCATCAGACAATATGCAAAATATTTCCCAAATTCCCCATCAGAAAGCCAAAGTATTACACCCACAAATACAACAAACAGATACTTTTTGACACTCGTCTGTGCTATATCCCCAGTGGAAATCCAAAGCGTCCCCTTTGCACTCACAACACCTGTGTACATATTTACACGAATTCCTTGACACCCGTCCGTGTCACCCCCCAGCATAGTTGCCTAAAACACCTTATGGATCAAATACTTGTTTATAGTACCCTTTTTCCGACACTCGTCCGTGTCGTGCTGCCCCCAACAAGTTAAACACTTATCTGTGTCTCACTCATCACTTTATACTTGTACAGATACTCGTCCATATCTCGTATAAACTACTTATATCCCCAGATTCGACACTCGTCCGTGTTCTTTGTTAACCAGTTGATACTCGTCCGTATCATCATCTCTGAACATGCGTCAAGCGTTTGTTTCTACTGATACTCGTCCGTATCATAGTCTTAAGGGTGCTCGCCCGCATCTTTAATCTATACACAGTGTCAAACACTTGTATTTTCTTAAATTTTAGACACTCGTCTGTGTCTACCCTTCTCCAGAAGAGTCCCCAACAAAACTTGTTAAACTATTTTTCTTTCTGTCTGACATTCGTCCTATGTCATGGTACCTTTCGACAGCCGTATCCTGCCAGGTGATCGTCCTTCACCTCTTTGATGATCGTCCTTCATCACCCCCAATGGAGTCTCTATTCATTGGAACCCCTTCCTATCCGACATTCGTCCTATGTCGTGATATTCTCGGCAGCCATCCCCTGCTAGGTGATCGTCCTTCACCTCCTGATGATCATCCTTCATCATTTTATCTGATGGCCGTCCCCATCGTTGATCTTGTTATCTGGCATTCGTCCTATGTCATGATAAATCCTCAGAGCAACCGTCCCCTGCTAGGTGATCGTCCTTCACCTCTTGATGATCGTCCTTCATCATGCTTATCTGATGGCCGTCCCCATCGTCGACCTTTCCATTCGGCATTCGTCCTATGTCGTGATGCTTTTGGCAACCGTACCTTGCCAGGTGATCGTCCTTCACCTCAGGTGACCGTCCCTCATCTTATCTCCAACAGAGCAGCCATCCCCTGCTAGGTGATCGTCCTTCACCTTTGATGACCTTACCTCATCATTTATTTCACTCATACATTGAACCTGATGGTCGTCCCCATCATTTACCTTTAATCCCCAGAGAATCTTTGTTACTTCACTTTGATGGCCGTCCCCATCATAATCTCTTATTTCCCCAGCATGTCGGTCGTCCCCGTCATTGCTTCATCCCCAGCAGTCGTCCTCTGCTCGACGGTCGTCCTCCGTCGCCCTCACTTTATAATTATACTTTATTTTCTTTTACAATCTATATCCCTTTTCTTCTTCATTCTGTGAGTGCAAAGTTTGGACTGTCTTTGGTATTCAACCACAAGTTATCTTGTTTGCCTGTTAAGCCGTTGCTTACATCCTGCACAGCTAACTCATGCTTGAATAGGGGCAGCTGTAAACACCCCAAATTTTCCCTCACCCATTCACACCATGGCTTGTGATCTTCTCATTTGCATAAATTCAATCATGGCATCTCATACCACATTTTTGATTCACTGCATTGATTCAAAGTCATCTGCATCTAGGGTTTGTGATCTGAGCCATCCCTGAGCCATTTGAGCCATTCCAAAGGTTATTAATCACTTCAAAGGGGTCCATGTATGTTCAAACATCATATCATATCCTCACCAAGTCAAGGAAGTCAAAGAATCACAAGAACTGAGAAAGGCATGGAAGCAGAGCCAGGTTTAACTGCACAGATGACCTAAAATTAGGGTTTTGGTTTCAGAGGCCATAACTCCAAAAATTTTGGTCATTCTTGTTTCTATTGGTCTCTATAAGGTATAGGGATCATGCATATCAATTTTCATGAAGAAATTCCATGGGGAAGGCATCTGATCAAGAGTTGACTTCTTGAGCAAGTCAGTGCAAAATCAGGGCATCTGAGGCCCCCAATGACCCAAACAAAGGGTGTTCTCCATCATTTTGAATGTGTATGATATTTATTTGATCATAGAAGATGTTAGAAGTTCAAAAAATTGAATAATTTCAAGCCATTTGTAAAATTGCCTTTTTGGGAAAGTGACTTGTAATGTAAACTTGCCATTTTGGGAAAGTTTTTCAACCTCCTCAAATTGATTCAAAAATGCTTCAAATGAGAAAAACTTTGGTCATAAAAGTTGTAGATTGAATCATTCCCTTTTCAAAAAGTACAAGAACTCATTCTAATTCATTTTGGATCAAAAGTTATGGCCTTGCAAAGTTGGATAAAATCACATAATTTCAAGTTTTACACCAAAGAGGCAAAGTTGCAAAACCTCATGCCAAGGAAAAATGTGACTTCAATGTGACTTCTATGCATTACACAAACATGAACCATGACTTGAAAATCAGAATGCACCAAAGAACCTCCCATTTTCATGACTTATGCTTCAAGTAATCACAAAAGGGCCAAACTTTATGAAAATTGCAAAAACTCACATAAACCCTAATCCACTTGTTGCATTGCCTCAAACTCATTTCCATGGTCCTACTTGATCACAGCTGAGCCAAGCCATGCCTTTGTACCTTGACTGAACCATCCCATACCTCTCTTACACAAAAAGTTGACTTTATGCAAAATGGCCCATACCAATCAAGCTAGGCCAGCAACAGCTCTCTGACCTATCCAAGCTTGATACATGGACAAAATGAGACTCAACACATAACACAACACAACCTGATCTCTCCCACAAGCCATAGTTCCCAAAACTCACCTCTTATGCATTTTGTTTCGAAACTCATCACACAGGCTTCAAACATCAAAACAAACTTCACAAAACCATTCACCATGTTCCTCTGATCATTTCCCAATCCTCATTTGTCCCTGAAACCACCCCAAGCAGAAATACGATTTCTCACCCCTCCTGAACAGAACTTTATCAATCTCTCAAACCAGCCAAAAGAAATTCCAAACAAGCATTGCAAGCTTCTCAGGAGGTTCATTAGAGGCGTTTTGGACCAAAGAAGCGGCCAGAAAGTTCCAAAGTTCAAAGCTCCAGTTCAGGTGAGCTCAAGAACATTTTTTCCAGAAACTTGTTTTTAAGTTACCAAATGATTCTTTATGCTTCACTGATCATGTTGATGTGTTTTGTTTTGAAAATGGTTGAGAAATGAGTATGTATTCGTGTTCTGAAATTTTTTGACCTAGAACTGTTTTGATTCGATTCTCACTTTTGATGTGTTTTAAATGTTGTTTGTTTGTTGATTCTGGATGTATGATGTATGGGGATCATTTCTGGGCAGAAAAATTGAGTGTTAGAAGCTTAGGGAGAGAGATAGCAATTTTCAGGGAGGGGTGTGGCCGGAGAAGATGACCGGAGGTCATTTCCGGCCACCTGAAAGTCATTAACTCATTAATCACGTTTAGGGTTCAGTTTGAATTTGGACCATGGATCTGTTTGACTTATGTTGACTCCCGCGCGTTTGAAGGGCCCAGATCTTTCATTAAAACCCTAATCCTAATTAATTAGGTTAATTAATTAGGTTTAGTTTAGTTTAGTCAGTTTGAATGTGGACCACAGGATATGGCGCGGGTCAACTCCCTCCAAAACCAGTTTAAACCACAGCCCTTGGATTTGCATACTTCTCATAAATTCAATTTTTATTTCATTTTATTTGTTTTATCTTTCCACGAATTATTTAAAATAGTAAAAAACATTTACAAATTCTGAAAATTTTTGTCAAGCATTTCATTATTTTTCAGAACCCAAAAATATTTTTATTTTTATTTTTTGCATTAAAAATCATTTTTAAATCATTTAAATGTTTATTTTTAATTAGTTAATGGGAATTAATTAATTAAAAATGCATTTAGGTATTTAAAAATCACCAAAAAATTCACATTGCATTTTAAAACATTTAGAAACATTATCCAACTCTCAAAACAAATTTATTTTTGGTTCTTGATGCATTTTGACAAATTTCATTGGAATTAAATCCTTTTAGAGGCAATATTTTTGTTCAAACTTGGAAAAATCCATTCTGCCTAATCATTGAGAGTTTGATGATGGTTCTTCTTGCATTGCATCCTTCATAGCATGTAGTTTATAAGATAAGTTTGGTTTGAATTGATCATCCATTTTCAATTTGTTTTGCATTTCTCATTGTGAGGTATCCTAAAACCCTAATTGACTTAAGAAATTCATAACTTGCACTAGGTTAAGAGTTAGGTCCCCTCCTTTGGGCAGTGAACTTGTGTAGGGTTAGGGTTCCCTTGATCCCATTTTCAATTTTTATCATGTCATTTGCTTCTGATTTTGAATTTTGCTTTGTGTGTTGTTCATAAACCCTAATTTGTGCCTTCCTTTGCATCCATTTCTCATATGCTTGCATTCAATGACTTGCCATGACATTTTGTGCCTCCACATGATTCATAAAGCATTTTAGGATATATTAGAATCATGTTTGATCATTGTATCTTTCATTTGCCATGCTATATGTTCATATCATTTCATAAACATTCATGAGTCTTTATGGTTCAAAGCATACTTCATCTGCATCCACATCCTTGTATGATCATTCTCATATCTTGCCTTATGTTTTCATATTCTCTTAGTATCATTTGCATCATGTTTATGCTTCTGGTTTTGGTTTGCCCCATGGCATTTCATCTCATTTGCATTGCACTTCATTTCTTTTGCTAACTTTTCAGGTGGTAAGTTGTTTTGAGAAGTGAATTTGCCTTCACTTCTCACAATCTCTCTCCATCTCTCTTATGCATTCATTGCTTCATTTTACCTTTGTATTAGAGTGATCTTGCTCATTCATGTTCTTTCCTACCTTCTTTCTTCAAGCAACTTGTCTTCTTAAATGAAGCAAGTTGTCTTGCTTCTCTCTGCTTCTTGCTCATTTCATCTGCTTCCTTCCTGGTGGTTTCTCTAAAGATCTTCTTGCAAACCTCATAAACCCTAGGGACAACCAAGCATGATAACAATTAGGGTTTGATTAGTCCCCCATTTAGTTTTGCCTTTGAGACTCTTTGAGTCTTCTCTTCTCACCTCATAATCCAGGACTAAACCCTAAAGGCTTTAAGGCTTTGTGATTAAGCTTATGCCTGCATCCTTCTATTAGGATGGAGTGTATAACTTTAATCATAAGTGTTAAACCCTTAATGTGTTTAAATCCTTTAATCAATTCATTCAATAATCATCAAGACATCAAGCTTGTAACTTGGGCCTTGCATTAGGGTTCTAATTCTTCCTTAATTGGTTAAGAAGGACTAACCCTAGTGTTAATGGACAAGTCCCCCTCAAGTTGTCTTACAAACCATAAAAATCACTTCTTCATCTTATCATTAATTAAAATCCATTAAATAAAGGTTTTGTTTTGTCATGAGGTTAATCCCTAATCATGGATTAAGTTGAGGTATCTTCCTCAGCTTAAATGTTTTCATCTATTATCCTTCTATTAGGATGGTGTAATGGGTCCATTAAATCCTTGATTATGGCTTAAACTCATTACTTAATACTAAACAAAAATATCAAAAACATCTAAATAAATGCAAATAGGATAATGATCTTAATCCTACATCAGGGTGATTAAGTGTGAGGTGCTTACTTCATACTTAAGGTATTCTCATTACCCCTAATCAGAGGGAAGATGTGATAAGTTTACTAACCCTTGGTTTAGGTTTAAACTCATTTTCCTATGACAAACTCCAAAAAGCAATAAAATATTGAAAACACAAAAACAAACAATAATCGTCTCCTCCGGGATTCTTTTCTCATCTCATTCACTCACAAACGATAACTCACTTCTTCCGTCTAATGCAAGACAGTTTGCACCTGGGCCAGACAGGTCATACACTTGAGCATAGACAAGCAAGCAGTTCATAAGTCAATTCATCTTTCAGTCTCTTTGAGTCGAACTACGGTGTTCTGACTTCCTCATTGCACGAGAGGATACGTAGGCATAACTTAACAGTTATCGAACAAAAGTCTCTGTATATTCCCCCTCTTCCAGCATTATTCTTTAAGCCTCATAGTCTTGGGCTTCATACTCCTGCTCTTACACTGACACTTCTCTTATACACTTCACACTTCTTTTACACTGACACTTGCATTCTTTCCAGCTTTGATACACAAAATGGCACAAACACTACCCCTTTAAAACACAAATCTTTTAAGCGTGGATCCCGTCGAGTACGATGGACAATCTGGGTGCTAATACCTTCCCAGGTTGTAATCAACCCCCTTTCTCAGTCTCTCTGGTTCGCAATCGTCTTATCCATATCTCTTCCCAGGTTTATGCAGCATTACCTTTCCTCCGGGATAAAAATGCCTAGCTGGCGACTCTTTCTTTGTCTTTTGGGTTCACCCTTGTGTGTTCTCATCTCTCTTTCGCCGACCGTTCGCGTCTGTACCCCTCTTGGCCCCGTGTCATCAGGTGGGAGTGACAGGTTTAAAGAACAAAAATTTTAAGGCAGAAAAGTAAAGAAGACACGGAGATTTATCCTGGTTCCCTTCACAATCCGAAGGTACATCCAGTCCCCTTTCAACACGAAAGAGATTTCCACTAGTTTTCTTTAGAACGGTACAACCTATCACACCTTCAATGGTGAGGCCTACTTTCTAGCAAACTATACAAACAAGTGTGCAAGAACAATCCTCTTGCCACACTTACCCTTATGTCCAAACAATCCTTGGAACACAAGTCACAAAATAGAAAGACACTTTCTATAGTATTGTTTTGAGTGAGAGTACAATGAAAGGTATCAATAAATCTTCTCCTATAATCAAGAATTCACTACTAAATATTCAACACAAGTGCTCAAGACAAAATATGAAATAGATGAACTTATGAACACTTTTGAAAGATGAAAAGAATTTGAATAAAGTGAATTTGATTGTATGAAAATATTTGAAATTGTCTAGGAGGTGTTTATGAATTTGAAATTTTTAGAATTTATAATAGTTGAAACACCTATTCAAAAAGGTATGAAAATTTAAAAAGAATTTCTTTTTAAAAGGTATAAAAACTTATGAAATAAAATCATGAAGAGGTATAACTTTAACAAAATATTTGAATTTGAAAAGAAACAATTTTTCAACATTTCTACAGTGTTAACCGGTTAACCAAATAGGTTAATCGGTTAACGCCCAGGAACGTTACCACAGAATTGAAAAATTGCTACCGTTAACCGGTTAACCCATATGGTTAACCGGTTAACACTATTAAAATACAGAAAAATATTTCTGTTTAAAGTGTTAAACCAGTTCCAATTTCTTTTCAAAAAATATGCACATGCATTAAAAATTATGAAGATTATGTTGAACACTTGCATATTATATTTAAGAAGTAATTATTGATATACCTAAGCCTTGAGACAAGTCTTGAAAGCATAGCACAGAAGCTTGAATCGATCGGAAACATTCCATTGATGATGCATAGCCATGGTCTTGATCGTTTGTTGTCATTGATCACACTAAAATTCACCGTATTTCTGACTCCGATTTCGCATGCATTCTTAGCTTTTATTGTTGTTTTGCTTTGTTATTGCATTGTTTTCTTATGTTTTCAGGTTTTTATAATAATCGGAGCTTGAATCAGGAAAAGGAGCAAAAAAGGAGTGAAAACGGACGAAAACCTAGAAATTCAGCGTTTTGCACTTGCGGCACCCACCGTGGCGGGCGCCATGGGGTTAGCCATGACGTGGCCACGTCTCAAGACCACTCCTCAACCTCCAAGACCCACGTTCCCCACTCCATCATCCCCTGTAGGGACCATGGCGGGCGCCATAGGCCTGTGGCGGGCGCCACAAGGCCAAAATCAGTAACCTCCACTTTTTAGTGGAGGGGCGTCCCGGTCATTTCATGCTTTCAGTTTTTCCTATAAATAGGACCTTAGATTTTCGTTTTTCTTCATCCAGAATTAGAATTCTCTAGGCATATATCAGTTATAAAGCAGTTGCCATTCCACATCGGGGTGCCTCTGCAATCGAGTGATCGAGTCTGTAATCTGTCTGTGGTTCGAGTTTTGGAGCACTCTGGAGGAAGTTAATCCTGCCGCCATTTTAATTCAAGTTCGTACTTTACTTTTATTTATTTCCCGCACTCGCACATTTACTTTGTTTATTTCCCGCACTCGCACATTTACTTTGTTTATTTCCCGCACTCGCACATTTACTTTGTTTATTTCCCGCACTCGCACATTTACTTTGTTTATTATCCGCACTCGCTTTAAATTACTTTTATGAAAAATTATAAAAAGAATCTTTACTTTATCATGTCTAACTAATTCCATAAAGGTTAGAATGTAAGGATCGTAATTAAACCAGTAATCAGTATAATTGTTCGTGGAAACACCTAAGGGCTATTTTATCTTTCAATTCAAGTAATTGTTTTTAACTATTTCAAAAACAGCCAAAAGCGCTTTGTCTAGTTTATTAGGAGTTTTTAGATTAAAAAGAAAGGAGATTTTAAAACAACTTTTGAACGCGTTAAAGAAGTTTGGAGTCTGGTTCGTGAGAACCTCTTTTTGCTAAGAAATCCAGGTTAAAGTACTTTTCAACTTAGTTAAGATACTATATTTCTTAAAAATAGGTTTACTACTCTAACGCAGTACGCACCTTTTTATCCGTGACAATAGGAGGGGTTGATTAGAGAGTACAACTCGGTTCTGAATACGCGAAAGCGACAGTTCCTGTTAAATTAGTTCTTTTCAAAGAAGAAAACATTGCCCATAAGTAGTTCCACTAACAAGTACTGGATTATCATTGATTACGTGAATTACATTCGAGCCTGTCCTTTATCTATTATTTAAAATTATAATTTTATTTACCATTGCACCCTTATTAAAACCCTTAAAAATAGTTGCCTTAGATAAGTACTATAACAACAGGTACGATAGATTGACACTTGGTCTCTGTGGATTCGATAATCTTTTATATTACTTTGACGTGATTCGTACACTTGCGAAAAACACGCATCAAGTTTTTGGCGCCGTTGCCGGGGACCAATATCGTCAAATTTCATTACCTTGTAGTTATACCGTTTAGACTAAGGTTGTTACCCACCGGTCAATGCGAAAGACTCGCAGTGCCGGAAGTTTAGTAGACCCTCTAGCTGAACCTGAACGTTACGCTCGCGCACGTTTGTTTTTCCATAGGAATAGGAGAGCTATGGCCGAAGATCAAAACCGAAGACCTCTTAAGGACTTCGCCCAACCATCAAACGAGGAACCTAGTTCCAGTATAGTAAACCCCGCTATCCCAGCCAATAATTTTGAACTTAAACCATCCCTGCTGCAATTAGTGCAACAGAGACAATTTGCAGGTCTCGCTACTGATAACCCAAACCAACATTTAAAAAACTTTCTTCAGTTAGCAGACACCTTTAAAAACCAATGGAGCTTCTCCTGAGGCGATACGCTTAAGATTATTTCCCTTTTCCCTCAGAGATAAAGCTCTATCATGGTTAGATTCCCTTCCACCCAATTCAATAACAACTTGGGATGACCTTAGGAAAGTTTTCCTTGCTAGATATTTTCCCCCGAGCAAGACCGCTCTTCTACGAAACCTAATAACTAGATTTACCCAACACCAAGGAGAGTCGTTGTTCGAAGCCTGGGAGAGATATAAAGAACTATTAAGAGCATGCCCACATCATGGCTTAGAGAATTGGTTAATCATCCAAACCTTCTATAATGGACTTCTTTATAACACTAAAATGACCATCGACGCTGCCGCTGGTGGCGCACTGATGAACAAACCTTACCCTGAAGCTAGTGCCCTTATCGAGGATATGGCCCAAAACCATCAATCATGGGGAGTAGAACGAGCGATAGTGGAAAAGAAGGAAGCCCAAGGAGGAATACATGAGTTAAGCTCTATAGACATGATGCAGGCTAAAATAGACGCGTTGGCCCTTAGAGTCGAACATATGTGTACAACTCCGAATACTGTAGCCGCAGTTTCGCCGAATTGTGAGATATGTGGAACGCAAGGACACCAATCCGCCGAATGCAATCTGTTAAATGAGACCAACACTGAGCAAGTGAACTATACCCAAGGGAACCCATTTTCAAACACATATAACCCTGGATGGAGGAATCACCCAAACTTCTCCTACAAAAATAATAACCCTATCCAAAATACCGCACCTCCGAGACAACAAGGTTACCAAGCCCCTAGAACAAATCAACCTATGCAACCTGTACCACCTAGTCCGAGCTTTGAGGAAGTTGTAAAAGATTTTATCGTTGCTCAAAAACAACAAAACAAAGAGTTCATGAACCAAAACGTCCATGTTAACGAACTGATTACCAAGTTAGGAACCAAGGTTGATCAAATCATTACTCATAATAAGATGCTTGAAACCCAGATCTCTCAGGTAGCGTTAAACCAAGCCCCACTGACTACACCTGGAGGACATTTCCCTGGACAACCTCAACAAAACCCGAAAGGGCAAGCAAATGCCATTACTCTACGAAGTGGAACCGCTTATAAGGAACCTTTAAACCCTAGATTAAGTGAGCCCGAAACTTCTGAGAGGAATGAGGAAAAGGAACCAGAGAAGCCTGAAACCCCGGAAAGTCAAGAAAAAGGAGAAGAACCTAAAAATAAAACCTATGTACCACCACCGCCATATAAACCACCAATACCTTACCCTCAAAGATTAAAGAAAACCCAAATCGATAATCAATATCAAAAATTCGTTAAGGTTATAGAAAAACTTCACGTAGAAATCCCCTTTACAGAAGCCATCACCCAAATACCTTCTTACGCTAAGTTTCTCAAAGACATACTTACAAATAAACGTAGACTTGAAGATCCGAAACCCTTGGAATGTAATTCTATTTCCGAAAATAGGTTAGCAAAGAAAGATAAAGATCCCGGAAATTTTTCCATTCCTTGTATTTTGGGGAATCATGTCATCGAAAAAGCTTTTCTAGACTTAGGAGCTAGTGTGAGCTTAATGCCTTTAGCAGTTTGTGAGAGATTAAACTTAGGAGAATTACAACCTACTAAGATGTCACTTCAATTAGCCGATAGATCCGTTAAATACCCTATAGGCATACTTGAAGACGTCCCTGTTAGGATAGGTCAGCTGTTTATACCTACTGATTTTGTTGTCATGGACATTAAAGAAGATGACGACATGCCAATCCTCCTAGGTAGACCGTTCTTATCGACTGCTGGAGCCGTAATAGATGTTAAAAAGGGAAAACTAACTTTTGAGGTAGGTGGCCAGAAGATAGAATTTATATTGTCAAAATTTCTTATGGCACCTGTGATAGGAGATGCTTGTTATGCCTTAGATATCATCGAAGAATGCATTAGGGAATTAGAACAAGAAGAAGAAACTGAATCTATAAAATTGCCGTCAACCCTTATTTTGGAAGATGACAATTATAAAACTCCTTACATTGATGATAACCTTCACGAATGTTTATCTCTTACCCCAGATCCTATGCCTTGCCCTATGAAACCGACCGTAAAACTTAAGGAACTGCCTAAAAACCTGAGATATGAATTTCTCGATGAAGATATGAACCGTCCAGTTATAGTCAGTGCTACCTTAAACCAAGAAGAAACCGATCAATTATTAGAAGTTTTACGTAGGTACCCCTCAGCCTTAGGATATAAGATCTCTGATCTAAAAGGAATAAGCCCATCCGTATGCATGCATCGGATTTTGCTTGAAGAAGATTCAAAACCTTCCAGAGAACACCAACATAGAATAAATCCTATAATGAGTACTGTAGTTAAGACTGAAGTTCTTAAGTTACTAGAGGCAGGTATAATATATCAGATCTCGGACAGTAAATGGGTGAGTCCTGTGCATGTAGTACCTAAAAAGGGAGGCATCACAGTCGTGCAAAATGAGAAGGGCGAACCTGTAGCAAAAAGAACCGATGGAGGTTGGCGTATGTGCATAGATTATAGAAAATTAAATAAAGCAACTAGGAAGGACCATTTCCCATTACCATTCATAGACCAAATGTTGGAGCGCCTAGCCAGACACTCTTACTTTTGTTATTTAGATGGATATTCGGGATTCTTCCAAATACCTATTCATCCCGAAGATCAAGAAAAAACTACCTTTACATGCCCAGTTGGAACTTTTGCCTATAGAAGAATGCCTTTTGGACTTTGTAATGCTCCTGCAACTTTCCAACGCTGCATGATGTCTATCTTTGCTGATTATTTAGATGGAATTATGGAAGTATTTATGGACGATTTCTCAGTTTGTGGGTCAGATTTCAAAAATTTTCTTGTCAACCTTGAGAAAATCCTGGAGAGATGTGTGGAGGTAAACCTTGTGCTAAATTGGGAAAAATGTCATTTCATGGTCACCGAAGGGATTGTTTTAGGACATATAGTTTCCGAAAAAGGTATAGAGGTAGATAAAGCAAAAATAGAAGTCATAGAGAATCTAAAACCGCCGAAGACTATCAGGGAGATAAGAAGTTTTCTTGGACATGCCGGATTTTACCGACGTTTCATCAAGGATTTCTCCAAAATAACAAAGCCCTTAACTGGTCTTTTAATGAAAGATGTTGAATTCATCTTCGATGAAAAATGTACCGAAGCATTTAATCTTCTGAAGCAAGCTCTGATTTCAGCACCTATAATGAAGCCCCCTGATTGGTTAGAACCGTTTGAGATAATGTGTGACGCCAGTGATTATGCTGTTGGAGGCGTTCTAGGTCAGAGAAAAGACAAAAAGTTACATGTGATTTATTATGCCAGTAGAACCCTAAACGCTGCACAGCTCAACTACGCAACAACCGAAAAAGAGCTCCTAGCTGTAGTTTTTGCAATAGACAAATTTAGATCTTATCTAGTAGGAGCCAAGATTATAGTTTATACCGACCATGCTGCCATTCGTTACTTACTAAGCAAAAAGGATGCCAAGCCTAGGTTACTTCGATGGATTCTATTACTGCAAGAGTTTGATTTGGATATCCGTGATAAGAAAGGCACTGATAATGTGGTAGCTGATCACCTATCTAGGCTAGAATACCTGAAACTTGACTCAGTACCCATAAATGACGATTTTGCCTATGATAGACTGATAGCCCAACTAGAAACCATTGAAGATGATAACCCAGACCCTCATGAGCATTTTCATAAATCCTTAGCTATAAGTAATGCACCTTGGTATGCAGATTTTGTTAATTACCTAGCCGCTGACATCATACCCCCTGATCTAAACTACCACCGGAAGAAGAAGTTCTATTGTGATGTGAGAAACTTCTATTGGGACGATCCATTTCTTTTCAAGAGAGGTAAAGATGGCATTTTTCGCCGTTGTGTTCCAGAAGAAGAGGTAAATAATATAATTGAGCATTGTCATTCTGCACCCTATGGTGGACATGCAAGCACATCTAAGACCTACCCCAAGATTCTTCAAGCTGGCCTACTATGTGGCGTGATGTCCATGCTTTCATTGTCAAGTGTGACAGATGCCAACGCACAGGAAATATTTCAAGACGTAATGAAATGCCGTTAAGAAATATCCAAGAAGTAGAACTCTTCGACGTATGGGGTATAGACTTTATGGGACCGTTCCCACCATCTTTTGGAAATCAGTACATATTAGTAGCTGTTGACTACGTGTCTAAATGGATTGAAGCTATCGCCGCACCCACAAATAACACCAGAGTAGTCATCAAATTATTCAAGAATTATATATTTCCCAGGTTTGGAACCCCCCGTTTAGTCATAAGTGATGGAGGATCACACTTCATATCGAGAATATTTGATAAACTTTTAAGCAAGTATGGAGTTAAGCATAGAGTAGCAACACCATACCACCCACAGACCAATGGACAAGTGGAAGTATCTAATAGGGAGATAAAACAAATCCTCGAGAAGACTGTCTCTATATCTAGAAAGGATTGGTCACAGAAACTTCAAGAAGCATTATGGGCCTATAGAACCGCTTTCAAAACTCCTATAGGAACAACCCCTTATCAACTGGTCTATGGAAAATCATGTCACTTACCTTTTGAGTTGGAGCATAAGGCCTATTGGGCCATCAAAACTTTGAATCTGGATTACTTGACAGCTGGTGAGAAACGTATCCTTGACATCCACAAATTAGAAGAGCTCAGACAATCTGCCTACGAAAATGCCATCATATACAAAGAAAGAACAAAAGCTTGGCATGACAAAAGAATCATAAGAAGAGACTTCAAAATAGGCGATCCTGTTCTCCTGTTCGATTCTAGGTTACGACTATTTCCAGGTAAACTCCGTTCGAGATGGACTGGCCCTTTCGAAGTATCTAAGATCCTGAGATCCGGTGCTATTGAAATCAAGAACCAGACATGTAAACCATTCATCGTTAATGGACAGAGGTTGAAGCCCTACGAAGGAGGTGACATTCCAACAACATACACCTGCCATACTCTGAGTGATCCACCGTATCCTTCCAATGATGTTTAAATATCGGTCGTCGAGCTAATGACGTTAAACAAGCGCTGCATGGGAGGCAACCCATGGTTTTCTTATTTTTGTACTTTTTATTTATTTTTACTTTATTTTAATTTGTTTATTATTATTATGTCAGGACTAACGATTGAATGTTTTATGTGCTTTCAGGACTTGTTTGCTAACCTTGTACAGAATGCAGAACCCTGATGACATGCACGTGGCCTTTAGAGATGATGCACAGAGAGAGCGTTACTATGTTCACATGAGACGCCCTATGGCTCCTACCAGGTACCCTGACCATGACTGCATGGATGCCTTGGGGATAGAGCCAAGCGTCAGATTTTTATGCCATCAACTCCAGTGGGACCAGTTTGACTACAGGAACAACACTTATAGGAACTTGACTCTTGAGTTCCTCAGCTCATTTCATCATGACCCTTGGGCTGGACCCGATGGACTCGCTGTTTTCAGGTTGTTCGGGATTGACTACTCATTCTCTCACAAAGAGTTTGGTGACTTACTAGGTTTCCAGACTACTCCTGATGCTATTCCAGAGACTCCGATGGGGTATTTTATGAGCAGAGAAGTGGAAAAGTTTTGGACTAAAATATCAGGCGGAGGGAGCCAAGATCCTTCTACCCAGTTTTCTCAGGTAATCCACAACCCTGCATTGAGGTACTTCCAGATGATTCTAGCACATTATTTCCTAGGTTTTCCAGATACAGAGACACTGCTAAGTGAAGAGGAGATTTTCCTACTGTTTTGTGCGACTCAGTCTCGCCCTGTTGCTTGTGGCAACTTTCTACTGAAGGGCCTTGCTAGTGTTGCCAGATCATCCGTAGGCATCATCCATGTCGGTGGGATTGTTACACAGATAGCTACTGCATTGGGTCTGTCTCGCAAGTTATTGCACCTCAGGACCTTCTGCTGCTACACCACCCTGGATATTGATTTTTGTCTTGATAGAGGACTGATGAGGAGGGCTTCTTTTGAGCCCAACATGTTTAAATTGCTGATCGACGGCGAAGCGATACACTACTTTACATTACCAGATCCGCTGATGACCAGTGTCCATGATCCTGCCAATTGGAGTTATGCTCTAGAGGGTTATGGAGAGACTGTCGAAGAGCCGAAATCGCCTCCCGCCGCTGAGTACACTCCTACACCTCTTACTCCCCGAATCACTGTTATGTCTAACAATATGTCTTTGCAGCCACCTGACCTACAAACACAGATTTATGAGCTCCGTAAGGAGACTGCCCTGCTCAAGCAGGAAGTGGCAGACTTGGAGTTACAGATGCAGGTTTCTGATCTCACTCATGCCTCAGAGGCCGATGCTCTACATCAGGCGATTGAAGAGCTTCGGAGGGAGATAGCTGAGATTCGTGGATCAAGCCAGGAAAAGAAACCGACCACATGACTCATTCTACACTGACAGCACTACCCTAGTATTTTATTTATCGCATTTCCAGACATATATTTTACTTTATTGCAGCTTTTATATTTTCATGCACTTTGAATTCCTTATATATATACATATTATGCACTAATTTTTCTTTTTCTTTTTTGATTTTTAATTATTTTATTTTTGTCGTGCAAAGAAAAAAATATAAGACAAAAATATTTTCATTTTTGTCTTCACAAAAAAATATGCAAGCCTCAAGCCTTGAAAAGAAGAAGAAAACGCTATCCAGACCCCCCCGAAGACCAAGGTGCAAGGAAGGCCCAAAAGGAGGATCCAAAAACCACAAGGCCCAGGAATTGGCCTTGTGGCGGGCGCCATAGGCCCTGTGGCGGGCGCCACGCCGTATCAACAACATATACGGGATTCAATCCCCATTTCCACCATTTTCATCCCTTTCTTCACCAAAAACCCATTTTTACAACCTTCCAAATCCTCCTTGAACCCCATTAAAGCTCACCCATTTCCAAAATACCCTCCATCCATAAAACATATCCAACATCCATTTCCATTTTCATCCATCAAAAAACCAAAAAAATCAAAACTTTATCATTCCCCTCATAAACCACTTTTCTACCATTTTCACTACCTAAGGAGCTATCAACAATGGAGTTCAATGGATTTCTTCTTCGTGATGGAAGACCGGGCGAAAGGCAACGGAAAATTATTCAGAGGCTTCAAAGTCGAGAAATTCTCTCGACTAGGTACGTCGACGATAACTGTCTGTATGCTTTGGGTATTTATCATAGTGTTTTTAATTTATTAGAATTTCTAGGCTTGCATAATATTTTCATTAATCAGGAACCTACCTATGAGAAACTGACAATTGAGTTTTTGAGTTCTTTGATATACACTGTCAGTCCTAACACTGCTAGCACTGTCGGTACTGTTATTTTTAGACTGTTTGGAATTGAATATGAATTCAGTACCAATGAGCTAGCAGGTTTGTTAGAAATCCCTCATAGGGAAGGTTCGATCTGTGAGGCACCTTTGGATGCTGAATGGTCGGCCGAGGTATTTACCTTCTGGCTAAGGCTTTCAAGTACTTCAATTAATTCTTTTGAAGGGATACTTGCGTCGACCATTCACAACCCGGCCATAAGAGTTTTTAGACTTCTTTTGGCATGTACTATTTTTGGCCGGGAAAGTCCAAACAAGGTAAATGCTCGTGAACTCCTATTTTTGCAAGGATGCCTCACTAGAACCCACATCAATCCGGTCCCGTTTATGCTTGCCCATATGACTTTATTTACTAATAAAACAGGACCGATTGTATTTGGAGGGCTTGTTACGTCTATTGCTCGGGCTCTTGGCCTGAACGATGAGATAGCTACACTTGAACCACTACCTCCTCGCACAATTAATTTAAAATTTCTGAAAGACATGAAATTGTGCCGAACGAGGAGAGAAGGTGGTTATGAGTTGATGGTTCATGGGGTAGCTATCCCATCTGTTGCTTTACCATGCAGTAGACGTACTGATGTACGTGATGAAAGGAACTGGACCTATGATCTTAATGCTCCACGTGTTTTGGGTCCACTTCCTCCTAATATTCCCGATGGGGAGGCACATGACACTGATGATGAGTATGATCGGAGAGAGCAGTCTCCCATCCCTCACATGTCCCCCCATCGTCCTTCACAGTCACACACTGCACCATCTTCCTCTAACCCTGTTGCAGGTACTGCTCCTGGATTCTTTGTCACCGAGGAGATGTGGCGTGATATGACAGCTAGAGAAGAAAGGCGTGATGGCCTTCTCTCTACTATTTCACAGCAGTTGACGGACAACATGAGCTTCATGCAACAATCGCGATTGGTTTCGGATCGTGCTTATAGCAACATTTGCCGTACCTTGAACGATATCTCATTAGAGCAGAACCGTCAGAGAGAGTTCAACAGCCGACACTACCAGCTTGTAGAGGCTACTCAGGGTTCCATCTTGGGTAACCTTCGAGAGGTCCGGAGTGCTCAGGCTGCTTTATCAGCACGACTCGACCGGAGGGACCAGCATCGTAGTAGATCCCGTCGTTCCAGACCATCACATCAGGACGGCGAAGGCACCAGTGCCCCTCCTCAGTAGTCTTTTTCCAGGTTACCCCCCTTATCTTATTTCGAAACATTGGGGACAATGTTCGATTTAAGTGTGGGAGGGGATTTTATTGCTTTCTGTTATTTCCCTTTTTAGTTAATTTCCTTTCAGTTATTTCCCTTTTCAGTAATTTAATTTTCTTAGATAATGCATGAGTCTGACGAGTCACCAGTATAGTGTTTTTTTTTAGTTCATCTTCATTTTTTTCCCATTTCCTTAGCCTTACCAGAAAATTTTTAAAAAGAAAATAATGTTTCACATGTTTTTTTGGGCTTTGAGACAGGTTTAGATTAGGATGTGGTGACTTAGGTCAACTTTTTGAAACATCAGAACCATTTTAGCACCATAGACCTCTTGAATATAGGAATCACTCCTAAACCCCACCACCATGGCCTTTATTATCATTTAAAAAATTGTCATAAGTAGTTTATTTTAGCAGTCAGCTCCGGCCTAAGCATGCTCTACGTAGAGGGCCGATGAATATAAGTGAATGATCCAGTGCTAATAAAAAAAAAATATAAAAAAAAAAAAAAGGCAAACTCTGGTATAGGTGACCCTCAAAAAGTCATTTAAACCGAAAAAAAGAGAAGAAAAAAATTTGCCAAAAAAAAAAAGAAAAAATTGCAAGTCACCTATTGTTAGTTGGTTCAGAGGTATCTGGCACTGAACTTGGTAGGGCGGATTACGATCCGATCCCCCGCAGCTACATTTAGGCGAAATAAAAACAGGTTTACACATGCTTATGTGCCAGAAACCTTATGTTATGGATCAGAATCACTAACCGGTCACTCTACTATGAAGCATGTACGGATAACGGGCTTAATGTGATTGCGCCTGAATGAAAAGGACACAAAAAGATGAGAAGATAGGCCTAGGTATCGTGGGATGATATGGAGTGGTTAATATAGGATTGAAGTTTGTGTTTGTGTTACTATGGTACCCTTGGTTCACTTAGTTAGTATCTGTCACTGCATCCTGACTTGAACTTAGAATCCCTTTAGCCCAAAGACACGTGTTGACACCATATTTTCTTAAGCTTTAATGTTTGCTTGAGGACAAGCAAAGGTTTAAGTGTGGGAGAATTTGATCACACTAAAATTCACCGTATTTCTGACTCCGATTTCGCATGCATTCTTAGCTTTTATTGTTGTTTTGCTTTGTTATTGCTTTGTTTTCTTATGTTTTCAGGTTTTTATAATAATCGGAGCTTGAATCAGGAAAAGGAGCGAAAAAGGAGTGAAAACGGACGAAAACCTAGAAATTCAGCGTTTTGCACTTGCGGCACCCACCGTGGCGGGCGCCATGGGGTTAGCCATGACGTGGCCACGTCTCAAGACCACTCCTCAACCTCCAAGACCCACGTTCCCCACTCCATCATCCCCTGTAGGGACCATGGCGGGCGCCATAGGCCTGTGGCGGGCGCTACAAGGCCAAAATCAGTAACCTCCACTTTTTAGTGGAGGGGCGTCCCGGTCATTTCATGCTTTCAGTTTTTCCTATAAATAGGACCTTAGATTTTCGTTTTTCTTCATCCAGAATTAGAATTCTCTAGGCATATATCAGTTATAAAGCAGTTGCCATTCCACATCGGGGTGCCTCTGCAATCGAGTGATCGAGTCTGTAATCTGTCTGTGGTTCGAGTTTTGGAGCACTCTGGAGGAAGTTAATCCTGCCGCCATTTTAATTCAAGTTCGTACTTTACTTTTATTTATTTCCCGCACTCGCACATTTACTTTGTTTATTTCCCGCACTCGCACATTTACTTTGTTTATTTCCCGCACTCGCACATTTACTTTGTTTATTATCCGCACTCGCTTTAAATTACTTTTATGAAAAATTATAAAAAGAATCTTTACTTTATCATGTCTAACTAATTCCATAAAGGTTAGAATGTAAGGATCGTAATTAAACCAGTAATCAGTATAATTGTTCGTGGAAACACCTAAGGGCTATTTTATCTTTCAATTCAAGTAATTGTTTTTAACTATTTCAAAAATAGCCAAAAGCGCTTTGTCTAGTTTATTAGGAGTTTTTAGATTAAAAAGAAAGGAGATTTTAAAACAACTTTTGAACGCGTTAAAGAAGTTTGGAGTCTGGTTCGTGAGAACCTCTTTTTGCTAAGAAATCCAGGTTAAAGTACTTTTCAACTTAGTTAAGATACTATATTTCTTAAAAATAGGTTTACTACTCTAACGCAGTACGCACCTTTTTATCCGTGACAATAGGAGGGGTTGATTAGAGAGTACAACTCGGTTCTGAATACGCGAAAGCGACAGTTCCTGTTAAATTAGTTCTTTTCAAAGAAGAAAACATTGCCCATAAGTAGTTCCACTAACAAGTACTGGATTATCATTGATTACGTGAATTACATTCGAGCCTGTCCTTTATCTATTATTTAAAATTATAATTTTATTTACCATTGCACCCTTATTAAAACCCTTAAAAATAGTTGCCTTAGATAAGCACCATAACAACAGGTACGATAGATTGATACTTGGTCTCTGTGGATTCGATAATCTTTTATATTACTTTGACGTGATTCGTACACTTGCGAAAAACACGCATCAGTCATCTCGACTTTTTGCAATCTGGAATGATCTTGAATAATGTTGACGTCATCAAAACAAAGAGCATGAAGTATGCTTCTACATTCTCCCCCTTTTTGATGATGACAACCGAGCGAATTTTGCGTACAAGCTTTGATCGATCAATGATGTTCTAGACTTGCTTCTCCCCCTATGTTCAGCAGCTCCCCCTATCTAAATAGAGGCAAAATTCTGCACAGAGAGATGTTAGAAACCAAAGCTCTTCTCCCCCTTTGGCATTAGCAAAAAGGAAGAGAGTATCAAGCATAAATATGAAAAATACAACATAAAATTCAGCATGATGCAACTTAGTATGAAAGCATATATGAACACACACATATAACAAAAACATAATTGGATTAAAAAACGGATAAGAGTACGAAAACATTACCGAAACGAAATCAAAATTGCCTAACAAACGTAGGACTTATAACAGAATTTTTAAAACTAAAACAATAAAAACATCAAGACAAGCATGTTCCTTCCACTTCCGACATATCATCACTTTCATCTTCACCATCTTCACTACCGGCTTCACTTTCATCTTCCTCTTCGGTTTGGTTTTGAGAACCGATAATCAATTTCCGAAGACTTTTGAGAGTGCGTTGGGTTTCACGGTGGTTTTGTTGAGCTTCTCGGTGGTGTGTCATGATGGTGGTGTAAAGGAAGTCATTGGTTATGCCACCTTCGGGAATAGGAAAGGATGGAGTGGACGAACCATCGGCATATTCATAAGAACCATCGTTGCGTAACACAATTCCGATATTCTTCACAATTGTAATCTCATTGATTTCATTTGCCGTAGCCTTCATGGCGATAAAAGGTTCCCTACTAATAACAAAGTCGGTTTGCTCAATGATCCGAGAAATGAGCCTAGTATACGAAAGTCTTGTCTTTAAAGAGAGTTGTTGCTTCAAGTGATACATCATAGTAAGCATCCAATTAATCTTTACCCTTTTCTTGATAGCAAATAGCACTTGCATCTCTAAGTCGTTGATTTGAGAGTGGTTTGAATCCTTGGGCAGCATTGTCGCTCCCGATAAATGAAGCTAAGTCCAGATGAAGGTACAGACGCGAACGGTCGGCGAGAGGAACAATGAGAACACACAGCCGTGAACTCACTCGAGATGAATAGAGTCGCCAGCTAGGCATTTTTATCCCGGAGGAAAGGTAATGCTGCATAAACCTAGAAAGATATGGATAAGACGGTTGCGAACCAGAGAGACTGAGAAAGGGGGTTGGTTACAACCTGGGAAGGTATTAGCACCCAGATTGTCCGTCGTACTCGACGGGATCCACGCTCAAAAGATTTGTGTTTTAAAGGGGTAGTGTCAGTGCAATCTGTGTGTAAAATAGCTGGAAAAGAATGTACAGGTGTCAGTGTAAAAGAAATGTGAAGTGCATAAGTGAAGTGTCAGTGTAAGGAAAGAGTATGCTCATGATCATGAGGCTAAGAGAATAAAGCTGGAAAGAGGGGGAATATACAGAGACTTTTGTTCGATAACTGTTAAGTTATGCCTACGTATCCTCTCGTGCAATGAGGAAGTCAGAACACCGTAGTTCGACCCAAAGAGACTGATAGATGAATTGACTTGTGAACTGCTTACTTGCCTATGCTCAAGTGTATGATCTGTCTGGTACAGATGCAAACTGTCTTGCATTAGACGGAAGAAGCAAGTTCTCGGTTGTGAGTGAATGAGATGAGAAAAGAATCCCGGAGGAGACGATTATTGTTTGTTTTTGAGTTTTCAGTCTTTTATTGCTTTTGAAAGTTTGTCATAAGTTAATGAGCTTAAGCCTAAACCAATGGATTTAGTAAACTCATCACATCTTCCCTCTGATTAGGGGTAATGAGAATACCTTAAGTGTGAAGTCAGATTCTCACACTTAATCACCTTTGATACAGGGTTAAGATCATTAACCTACTTGTGGTTATTTAGATGTTTTTGGTGTTTTTGTTTAGTGTTGAGTAATGAGATTAAGCCATAATCAGGGATTAAACAGACTCATTACACCATCCTAATAGAAGGATAATAGATGAGAATGTTTAAGCTGAGGAATGCTCCTCAACTTAATCCATGATTAGGGATTAAACTCATGACAAAACAAGCCTTTGATTAAGTGGATTTTATTTAATGGTATGATGATGAAGTGAATTTTATGATTTGTAAGACAACTTGAGGGGGACTTGTCCATTAACACTAGGGTTAGTCCTTCTTAACCAGTTAAGGAAGAATTAGAACCCTAATGCAAGGCCCAAGTTACAAGTGTGATGTCTTGATGATTTATTAAGTGAATTGATTAAGAGATTTAAACACATTAAGGGTTTAACACTTAGGATTAAAGTTATACACTCCATCCTAAGAGAAGGATGCAAGCATAAGCTTAATCACAAAGCCTTAAAGCCTTTAGGGTTTAGTCCCTGCTTATGAGGTGAGAAGAGAAGACTCAAAGAGACACAAAGGTAAAACTAAGAGGGGAGACTAATCAAAACCCTAATCATTGTCATGCTTGGTTGTTCCTAAGGTTTGTGAGGTTTTCAAAAGAAATCTTCAATGGAATCACCAGGAAGCAGATGAAAGGATCAAGAGAAGCAAAGTGACTTGCTTCATTCAAGAAGTCAAGTCACTTGAAGAAAGAAAGTGGGAGGAACAAGAATGAGCAAGCTCAATCTCAAACACATTTAGAAATGCAGCAATGGATGCAAGAGAGATGAAAAGAAAAGTTATGAGAAGTGAAGGCAAATTCACTTCTCAAGATCACTTACCACCTGAAAAGGTTAGAAAAGAAATGCAATGCAATACAAAATGGGATGAAATGGTATGATGCTAAAAAAAACCAGAATCATGTTGATGATGATAATGATGCTATGGAGTGCTACAAACATGAGGTAGGGCATGGAGATGTTCATACAAGATCATGGATGCAAATGATGCAAGTTAAGGAGCATGAACTTACATGAAAAGTTATGAAACATACATGGCAAACAAGATGGCCAATATGGGATGCAATGATCAAACATGCTTTCTACATGTCTTAAGATGTCAAATGAATCACATGGATGCTTGAAATGTCATGGCAAGTCATGTTATGCAAGAGAATGCAAGAAGGATGCAAATGAAAGCCCAAATTAGGGTTTATGAAACAAACATCAAACAAAACTCAAAATCAGAAGCAAACCCTAAGATAAAAAACGGAAAATGCCACCCAAAGAAACCCTAAACCTATACTAAACCAAAGTCCAAAGAGGAGGTCTCAACTCTTAACCAATCTCAAGTTATTAATTTTACAAGTTATTAGGGTTTTTAGGGTTCTTAAACAAAAGAAATACCAAACAAATTGAAAATGAGGAATCAAACCATGGCCATTTAATCCTAGAAACTAAATGCTAAACACAATGCAATGCAAGAAGAATCAATGTCCAACTCTTCATAGATAGGCAGAAATGATTTTTTGAACTTAGGATCAAAATAATGCACAAAAAATGATTTAATTCAATGGAAAATTCTCAAAATGCATCAAGATCCAAAAAGAAATTTGGTTTGAAGGTTGGACAAAGTTTCTAAATGTCTTAGAACATTTCATGAATTTTTTGGTGATTTTTAAATACCTAAAAGTATTTTTAATAAATTAATTTCCATTAATCAATTAAAAATAATCTTTTAAATATTTTAAAATACTTTTTTAATGATAAAAATAAAAATAAAAATATTTTTGTGTCATAAAAATTAATAAAACTTATGAGAAAAAGTTTCATAATTTTTACACATTTTTTACTATTTTAAAATAATTATGCAAAACAAATGAAAAGAAAATGAATTAAATGAAAATAAAAAGAAAGTCAAATGAGTGGAGGGCCAGGATTGAGTCTGAGTTTGAATTAGTTGACCACGCGCGTTATCCAAGGGCTGTGGTTGGCTCAGATTAAATTAATTTAATTATAGATTAATTAAACTAAACACGTGGATTAGGGCTAAGCAAACAGATCTGGGCCACACATGCGCGCGGGTAGTCAACGGGTCAAAGGCATCCAACGCACGAAATTCAAATGGGAGTTAATGACTGTAATTAGGGCAAATGATTTTCAGGTGGCCGGAGAGGACCTCCGGTCGTCTTCTCCGGCGGGAAGTCCACCTGAAAATCTCCAAACTCTCTCAAATCGTAACAAAAACAAAATCTAAAAAAGGGGAAATGATTCCCATGATCCATTGAATTAAAACCCTGTAGATGTTTAAGAATTGGCAGAATTTTTGACCAAACAAGAAATGTTAAATTCAGTTCAGAATGTCCTATCAGATGTTGGGACATTAGCAAACAGAGTATATGAACTTATTTCAGGATGTCCTACCAGATGTTGGGACATTGTGTAAATAACTTAAGTTCAGTTTTTCAGGATGTCCCAACAGATGTTGAGACATCTCAGACCTGCTACCAGAATTAATTAATGATTAACTGATCAGAGATATTTAAGGAGAAGTATCTGGAATTAATTAATGATGGATAAAAACAGAACAAGGCGCATCTGTAGGGTGTTTTATATTGACGATTCAGATTAAAACAGAAGACCTAAATCACCTAGAATATAGGAAGTAACAAACCCTAAATTCAAGGTGACAGCTGCTGCACATTAGGGCTGGATCATTCTACAGAAAGCCCAAAATTCAGATACCTATTTAATCAACAGAAACTCATAGAATTGAGTACGAATTTCAGAAGTCAAAATAGGGTGTCTAGTGTTTTTAATTGCAGGTTGTTTTATGTATCACTTTATGAGCTTTTAAGCAAAAGTGCATTTGTGACTTGATTGAAACTGTGAAGTAAGATCAAGCTGTATTGTTTGAAGGATGTCTTCAATTTCTGTAAACTTGTAAACTTGATCATTGTGTGATTGAGGGGGAGTGAGTAGGGTACTCTTATCTAAGTGAGTCTTAGGTAGAAATTGCATTGGGTAAGTATTAAGTGATAGATTAAACAGGGTGGTTTAAGTCTAGAATTAATATTACTAATATTGGATTTCCTCCTGGCTTGGTAGCCTCCAGATGTAGGTGTGGTTATACACTGAACTGGGTTAACAAACTTCTGTGTTGTTTACTTTTCTTGCTGTTTAAGTTTTGGTTAAATTTGTCAAATGTCCTATTAAGTGTTGGGACATCTCTTAGGACATCTCATACCTGATCACAGAATTTCAATTGGCATCAGAGCAGGCACCCTGCCTGTTTATACTGGGTGAGATCTAGGGAATACAAATTCTGTAACATGGACAGAGATTTAGGGTCAGTAAATAGACCACCTATTCTGGATGGATCAAATTATGACTACTGGAAGCCAAGAATGATTGCATTCTTAAGGTCACTTGACAACAGGGCATGGAGAGCAGTCAATGTTGGATGGGATCATCCTATCCAAGACACCAAAGATGGATCTAAAGTGCTGAAACCTGAAGAAGAATGGAGTAAGGAGGAAGAAGACTCAGCACTAGGCAACTCAAAAGCCTTAAATGCTTTATTCAATGGCATTGATAGGAATATTTTCAGACTTGTGCATCATTGTGAGCTGGCCAAAGATGTTTGGGATACTCTCAAAACAACTCATGAAGGAACATCAAAAGTAAAAATGTCAAGACTTCAACTTCTCACCACCAAGTTTGAAAACTTGAGAATGAAGGAAGATGAATCAATTCATGAGTTCTATATGAACATCTTGGATATAGCCAATACTTCTGGAGCTTTGGGAGAAAAGATGACTGATGAAAAGCTTGTAAGAAAGATTCTCAGATCTTTGCCAAAAAGATTTGATATGAAAGTCACTGCAATAGAAGAAGCTCAAGACATATGCTCCATGAAAGTTGAAGAACTCATTGGTTCCCTTCAAACTTTTGAGATGGGAATGAATGACACAAATGCCAAAAAGAACAAGAGCATAGCCTTAATGTCAAATACAGATGAAGAAGAGGATGATGAATCAGCAAATGATAAAAGCTTATCAGAAAACCTTGCCTTGCTTGGAAAACAGTTCAAACAAATTCTCAGAGGAATGGAAGGCAAATCCAAACCTAGTGGAAGAAACACAAACTCTGAGAACAGAAGACCTTATGATGCTAACAAAAGATTAAAGTATGCTGAAAAGACCAGTCAAGATAAAGGAGTCAAATGTCATGAATGTGAAGGATATGGACACATCAAGTTTGAATGTCCTACCTACTTAAAGAGGCAAAAGAAAGGACTCTCTGTGACCTGGTCTGATGAAGACTCAGGAGAGTCAGAAGAAGAATCAGCTAAGCATATTACTGCTTTAGCTGGACTGTGTGAATATGATAGTGATTCCAGTTGTGAAGAACTTACTTATGAAGAACTTGAGCAAGCATTCAAAGATCTATACAAAAGAAGCTCTGAAATATGCAGTGAAGTTATAAAGCTAAAGAAGCAGAATGAGACTTTAGAAGATGACAAAGCAAATGATCAGGAGATCATTGAAGCCTTAAAGAGTGAAGTAAGCCTTCTCAACTCTAAGTTGGAACATATGTCCAAATCTGTTAGAATGTTGAACAGCAGCTCAAACACACTGGATGTTATTCTCAGCAATAATAAACACTCAGGGGACAAAAGTGGACTGGGATATGACAGAGATGAAGCAAGCTCTAGCAGAACTACTTCAAAAACTACACAGTCAAACAAGATGTCCCAACAGATGCTCCAACATCAGAACACAAAGACAAACATAATGTTCCAACAGATGTCTCAACATTCTGGAAAGAACAAAATGAAGAAAAAATATCAAAGATGGAGATGCCATCACTGTGGAAGGTTTGGGCATATCAAACCTCACTGTTATAAGCTTCATGGATATCCAAATCAGATGTGTCAGCAACTTTCCAAGCAGAAAGTAGAAGGTACAAAAAAAAGTGCTGCATAGAAATCAGCAACCTCCTAAGCAGAAGACAGAGGTCATCAAGAAAGTTTGGAGACCAAAAGCTGACATTCAGACTGATCAAAGCCACATACCCAAGAACAAGATCAACAATCAAGCTTGGAGATCAGCTGAACAACACTCAGAGCAGAGGCATCAAAAGAAATCTCATCTCATCTGGTCAAAGAAAAGTACTGCATACATAGCACATACATCTCTGAGAGTATCAGCTAAAGAAGACTGGTACTTTGACAGTGGATGCTCAAGACACATGACTGGATTAAAGAATTTGCTAGTAAACTTAAAATCACATTCATCCAGGTATGTTACCTTTGGAGATGGAGCTAAAGGAGAAATCAAGGGAGTTGGAACCTTGGATTGTCAAGATGTTCCAAGACTAGATGATGTGCTGCTAGTTAAAGGTTTAACTGCTAACCTGATCAGCATAAGTCAACTATGTGATCAAGGATACAGTGTAAACTTTACCACATCTGAATGTATAGTGACTAACAAAGAACAAGAGGTTGTCATGAAAGGAGCCAGATCTAAAGACAATTGTTACATGTGGGAATCCCAAAATCTTAGTCTCACTTCAACCTGCTCTCTAGCTAAAGAAGAAGAAGTGAAACTGTGGCATCAAAGACTAGGTCATCTTCATTTCAGAGGCATAAAGAAGATCATATCTATGGATGCTGTAAGAGGTATTCCTAAACTAAAGATTGATGATGGCAAAATATGTGGTGAATGTCAAATAGGCAAGCAAACCAAGATGTCCCATCCAAAGCTCCAACATCTGACAACTTCCAAAGTTTTGGAACTTCTACATATGGATCTTATGGGACCTATGCAGGTTGAAAGTCTTGGTGGTAAGAGGTATGCTTATGTGGTGGTTGATGACTTTTCAAGATATACATGGATAAATTTTATCAAAGAAAAGTCAGATGTATTTGATGTATTCAAAGAATTATGTCAAAGATTGCAAAGGGAAAAATCCAGCTGTGTGATCAGAATTAGAAGTGATCATGGAAAGGAATTTGAGAATCAAAAGTTCTTAGATTTCTGCTCTTCAGAAGGAATCAATCATGAATATTCTTCACCTATCACTCCTCAACAGAATGGGATTGTTGAAAGGAAGAATAGAACCATTCAAGAATCAGCAAGAGCTATGATCCATGCTAAAAAGTTGCCTCTATACTTTTGGGCTGAAGCTATGAACACTGCCTGTTACATCCATAACAGAGTTACTTTAAGGAAAGGAACTTTGTCCACAAAATATGAAGTCTGGAAGGGCAGAAAACCCACTGTGAAGTACTTTCATGTGTTTGGAAGTAAATGCTATATTCTGGCAGATAGGGAGCAAAGGAGAAAAATGGATCCTAAAAGTGATGAAGGGATTTTCCTTGGATACTCTATAAACAGCAGAGCATATAGAGTATTTAATTACAGAACAAAGGTTATCATGGAGTCCATAAATGTGATAATTGATGATGCTTCTACAGATGTCCCAGAAGATGTTGGAACATCTGCTGATATCAAGATTGAATCTGAAGAAAAGAATGATCAATACAACTTCACTCAAAATGATACAAGGTCAGAAGATTCAAGCAAACCTCCCTCCATCAGAATACAGAAGGATCATCCCAAAGACTTAATAATTGGTGATCCCAACAGAGGTGTAAGCACTAGATCAAGAAAAGTGATTTCAGGTTCTTGTTTTGTTTCCAAAATAGAACCTAAAAATGTCAAGGAAGCTCTCACTGATGAATACTGGATTTGTGCTATGCAAGAGGAATTAGGTCAATTCACAAGGAATGAAGTGTGGATTCTTGTTCCTAGACCTGATGACATAAATGTGATTGGTACAAAATGGGTGTATAAGAACAAGTCAAATGAACAAGGAGTTGTTACAAAGAACAAAGCTAGACTTGTGGCTCAAGGATACACTCAAATTGAAGGGGTAGACTTTGATGAAACCTTTGCACCAGTAGCAAGGCTTGAATCAATAAGACTACTGTTGGGAATTGCTTGTATCTTAAAGTTCAAGCTATTTCAAATGGATGTGAAAAGTGCCTTTCTTAATGGTTATCTTAATGAAGAGGTATATGTAGAACAGCCTAAAGGATTTGTTGATCCAAGCTGTCCAAATCATGTATACAAATTAAAGAAAGCACTTTATGGTCTGAAGCAAGCTCCAAGGGCATGGTATGAAAGACTGACCACATTTCTTATCAAGCAAGGATACAGAAAAGGTGGGATTGATAAAACCCTGTTTGTTAAAGATGAAGAAGGAAATGTCATGATTGCACAAATATATGTTGATGACATTGTGTTTGGTGGGATGTCTGATAAGATGGTCAAACATTTTGTCAAGCAGATGGAATCTGAATTTGAAATGAGTCTAGTAGGTGAATTAACCTACTTTCTTGGTCTGCAAGTAAAGCAAATGGAAGACTCAATGTTTATTTCCCAAAGTAAGTACTCCAAGAACATAGTGAAGAAATTTGGAATGGAAAATGCTTCTCATAAAAGAACTCCTGCTCCCACACATTTAAAGCTGACTAAAGATGAAAAGGGTGAGAATGTAGATCAAAGTTTATATAGAAGCATGATTGGAAGCTTGTTATACTTGACTGCTAGCAGACCAGACATTGCATTTGCAGTAAGAGTTTGTGCAAGATATCAAGCTGATCCAAAAGTCAGTCATCTCAATCAAGTCAAGAGAATCCTTAAATATGTTAATGGTACCTGTGACTATGGCATAATGTACTTTCATGGTTGCAAACCAATTCTCACTGGCTTCTGTGATGCTGATTGGGCAGGAAGTGCTGATGACAGAAAAAGCACTTCAGGAGGATGCTTCTTTCTAGGAAACAATCTGATTTCTTGGTTCAGTAAGAAACAGAATTGTGTATCCTTATCTACAGCTGAAGCTGAGTACATAGCAGCAGGTAGCAGTTGTTCTCAGTTGGTTTGGATGAAGCAAATGCTCACTGAGTACAATGTCCCACAGGATGTCATGACATTGTACTGTGACAACTTAAGTGCAATCAACATATCAAATAATCCTATCCAGCATAGCAGGACCAAGCATATTGATATCAGACATCATTTCATTAGAGATCTTGTAGAAGAAAAGGTGATTTCATTGGAGCATGTAGCTACAAATCTGCAGTTAGCTGATATCTTTACCAAAGCATTGGATGCTACACAATTTGAGAACTTAAGGGGCAAACTTGGAATCTGTTTATGTGATATTTAGCAGTTAATGAGATGTGCCAACATGTCATATGACATTGCATGGCATAAGGTCCAGATGGCAAAACCAGTCTGGACAAAATCCTTGGGAATTCCATCTCTCATCATTTTCACTGTAACGGTTACTTATTTAGTAACTACTTATAAGAAGCCATCAAGATTCTCATCATACTATCACAATCGAATCACATTAACCAGCAATCCTTCAGAAATCATAAACCCTAAAGCTGCACATTCATCTTCCTCAACAATGTCTCAAAACCCTAAAACAGCTGAGGAAATTCTCAACAAGGAAGACGTGGTTCATGCCACTCCAATCTCTGTTGTGCCAATGTCATCAACACCATTGGACGAGCTCAGGGGAAGCGCCTCTCACACTAAAAAGGCAAGAACACCAAAGAGATGTAAAGATCAAATCAGAAGCAAAGCTAAAGGCATTCCCTCTCCTGCTAACATGTCCTCAAGATACTCCAAATATGTTGATGATTCCATCAAGGAGATTGTCAACCAAGTTTTCTCTGAACAAAGAGTGGTGAGAGGGATCTCTGTTCCTTTGAACACCATTCCTGCACCTCAAGAAGAACCAGCTCAAGATACAGAGGACACTGCTGCAGAACAAGATGTCCCAACAGATGTTGGAACATCTGAAGATAAGAAAAAGAACTCATCTGATGTTGATCTGGAACAAACTGAGGACAAAGCTTCAAAAGAAAATGATGAAGAGGTCTCTGAAGAAAAGGCTCAAGGCTCAAATGAAGATCAAATCTCTGCTGATCAACCAGCTGAAGAGGAGGCTGCTCAATCTCCTCTAGTGGTCAATCTGGAGCAGGACTCTGATGCAGAGATCATATCATCTGTGAAACCCAGCATTGCTAAAAGACTAAGGTCCAGGAAAGGAAAGATGCAAGCTGAACCTGTCATCCCTGAGAAGAAGAAGGCTAATCCAAAGAAAGGCAAAGCTAAAGCTACCTTTGGTCCAACAAAACCCTGGAGCAAAGTCCAATCCCAGAAGAGAAAAGTTGCCACACCATCAGATTCAGATGTTGAATCAGATGTCCCAACATCTCCTCCCAAGAAAAGACCAACACCAGCAAGAGCTTCAACTGCTGTTCCAGAAGCTCCCTTGGACAACATATCATTCCATCTTGTCTCTAGTGTCAACAGATGGAAGTATGTGTACCAAAGAAGGGTTGCCCTAGAAAGAGAACTGAGCAGCAATGCACTTGAGTGCACAGAACTCATTGACCTAATCTCTGCTGCAGGACTATTCAAGACAGTCTCAGAGTTCTCTCCCTGCTATGAACTTCTTGTCAAAGAGTTCATTGTGAATCTTCAGGAGGATTGCTCAAATGGTAAGTCCTCAGAGTTCAGAAAGGTTTTTGTGAGAGGTAAGTGTGTTGAGTTCTCTCCCCAAATCATTAATCAGTATCTAGGAAGGGACACAGATGGACCCAATGAGCTAGGCAAGACAGATAATCAAGTCTGTAAAGTGATAACTGCAAACCAGGTCAAGGCTTGGCCTGTGAAGGGAAAGCTCTCTGTGAGCATGCTTACCAGAAAGTATGCCATGCTTAACAGGATTGGAACTGCTAACTGGGTGCCTACCAACCACACTTCTTCAATCTCAACTGGTCTGGCCAGATTCATCTATGCTGTGGGAACTCAAACCAAGATGGATTATGGAGCATATATTTTTGATCAGACTATAAAGCATGCCATCTCTAATGCAACAAAGCTGCCAATAGCTTTTCCATCATTGCTGTGTGGTATTGTTCTAAGTCAATACCCTGGAATTGTAAATGAGAAGGACACAGTCTGCAAGAGAGAGAGCCCCCTGGCTTTTCACTACAAATTATTCCTAAGTCACCATGCTGCAGATGTTGAAGCACCTTCTGGGACATCTGTTGGTCCCTCCACTGCTAAGAATCCAATCTCCAGGAAGACTTTAATTGCTGAACTCAAAAGCACCTGCAAAGAGCTTGAAGCTAGAAAGCAGAAGCTTGAGGAAATCATCAAAAGGTTGGAAAATGAAGAAGATCAGAATGCTGCATCTGGTGAAGACAGTGAGGCTGATGAAGAAAGTGAAGCTGATAAAGATGAAGACACTGAGGTGGAGGAAGCAACTGAGAGTGATGAATCTGAGTGATCAATGTATGTGAGGCAAATGTATTGACAGCAATGTAATGATAGTAGTAGTGTCTTTGGCCCCTAATTTTGTGCCTACCAAGGGGGAGAACAACAACAATGTAATTGCTGTTTTAAGTATGAATGAAAAAATCTGTTTGTTTGCTTCTGAACTGAATAAGTTTTTTTTTGCAACAAGACTGGATACATATTTGTTTGAGGGGGAGTAATCTCAAATAAGAATCAACAGAAAAATAATGATATACTCTGATAAAAAGATCTTCTGCTGCACTCTGATAACCAGAAAAGATGTTAGCCAAAAATTAGCCAAAGGGGGAGTTTGTAGATGTTTAAGAATTGGCAGAATTTTTGACCAAACAAGAAATGTTAAATTCAGTTCAGAATGTCCTATCAGATGTTGGGACATTAGCAAACAGAGTATATGAACTTATTTCAGGATGTCCTACCAGATGTTGGGACATTGTGTAAATAACTTAAGTTCAGTTTTTCAGGATGTCCCAACAGATGTTGAGACATCTCAGACCTGCTACCAGAATTAATTAATGATTAACTGATCAGAGATATTTAAGGAGAAGTATCTGGAATTAATTAATGATGGATAAAAACAGAACAAGGCGCATCTGTAGGGTGTTTTATATTGACGATTCAGATTAAAACAGAAGACCTAAATCACCTAGAATATAGGAAGTAACAAACCCTAAATTCAAGGTGACAGCTGCTGCACATTAGGGCTGGATCATTCTACAGAAAGCCCAAAATTCAGATACCTATTTAATCAACAGAAACTCATAGAATTGAGTACGAATTTCAGAAGTCAAAATAGGGTGTCTAGTGTTTTTAATAGCAGGTTGTTTTATGTATCACTTTATGAACTTTTAAGCAAAAGTGCATTTGTGACTTGATTGAAACTGTGAAGTAAGATCAAGCTGTATTGTTTGAAGGATGTCTTCAATTTCTGTAAACTTGTAAACTTGATCATTGTGTGATTGAGGGGGAGTGAGTAGGGTACTCTTATCTAAGTGAGTCTTAGGTAGAAATTGCATTGGGTAAGTATTAAGTGATAGATTAAACGGGGTGGTTTAAGTCTAGAATTAATATTACTAATATTGGATTTCCTCCTGGCTTGGTAGCCTCCAGATGTAGGTGTGGTTATACACTGAACTGGGTTAACAAACTTCTGTGTTGTTTACTTTTCTTGCTGTTTAAGTTTTGGTTAAATTTGTCAAATGTCCTATTAAGTGTTGGGACATCTCTTAGGACATCTCATACCTGATCACAGAATTTCAAACCCAATGCCCAAATTCATTTATTTTTCCCCAGAAGCAAGAATCAAAACAAACAATTTTTAGGGCAAACCAGTTTCAGAGATCAATTAAATGTTCATTTCATCACCATTTCAAAAACTAAAAGCATCAGGATACTCAGTGAAGCATGGAGAACAAGTTTAGAACATAAAAAATGATTTCTGGAAAAATATTTCTTGAGGTACCTGAGATTCGAAGCTTTCACTCCAGCAACTTTCAGACCCTTTCTCCTTGTGCAATCCACTCCTCAGGACCTCTTGATGATGTTTGAATGCTTTGGAGAAGTTTATGTTGGCTGTGTGAAGAGTTTGAGCAGCTTCTGCTCAAGCTCAGTTGGAAATGGCAAAGGTGATGCAAGCAGCTTCAGGCCAATGTGAGTGGTTCTTTGTGGTCCTGATGATGAGTGGAGAAGGTTTGTGGAGTTGGTTTTGATGTTTGTGAGCTGGGGAGAGAGATTCGAATGAAACTGCAACTTGAGGTGAAAAATGGCAATGGGGTGCTCTTGCTTGTTTCAGGCCCAAGTCTTGGTGGTTTCTACTCAACAAGGCAGGGTGAGATGATTGGAGGAATTTGTTTGAGTGTTTGTAGTTTGTGGAGGCAGATTCGAAAGTTTTTTGCTTCTTGGAGTGTTTTTGTGAATGGCTTGCTATATGAGGTTTCAGCCTTGCTTCTTGAGTGTTCTGGCCAGCATTTGGATAGTATATTTTAATCCCATAGGTCAGGGGATGTGACATGGCCTGTGGTGATTGGGATGTTTACTTTTGCAAAATGTCAACTTGGTTGTAAGAGAGGCATGGGCTTGGTGCTAGCTTGGTACAAGGGCTAGGGCTGGCGCATCATGGTGTGGTGAGAGACTATGGCTGGTTCAAAGGCCAAGGCAGCAAGTTGTAGGAAACATCATGATGGTTTTGCAACTTGGTTGAATTTTGGTTCATATGGAAAAAACTTGTTACATAAGCCATGAAACATGAGGCACCTTGGTTCAAATCTGACTTTTAGAAGTTGCATGATCATGTTAAGTGCATTAGAAGCCCATATGGTGACTGAATTGGCCTTGAAAGGAGAATTTGCAATTTTTGCCTTTTGGTGCATAACTTGAAAATCAATGATTTTTGCCAACTTTGTCACACCATAACTTTTGATCCAAAAAGAATTTGATCATGTTCTTGTACTTTTTGAAAAGGGAAAGATGTAATCTACAACTTTCATGACCAAAGTTTTTCCATTTGAAGCATTTTTGGATCAAGAATCAAGGCTTGAAAAATGACCTAAAATGAAGCATTCTTGAAAAGTCAACTATGCCCAAAAAGTCAACATTTGCAAAAACCCTAAATTCTTGATTTTTATGGACTTCAACCTCCTTCCATGATCAAATAAAGATCATATACACTCAAAATGATGAAGATCACCCATTGGTTGGGTCATTGGGGGCCTCAGATGCCCTGATTTTACACTGACTTGCTTGAAAAGTCAACTCTTGATCAGATGACTTCCCCATGGAATTTCTTCATGAAAATTGATATGCATACTCCTTATACCATATAGAGACCAATGAAAACAAGAATGACCAAAAAATTGGGTGTTATGGCCTCTGAAACCAAAACCCTAATTTTAGGTCAACTGTGCAGTCAAACCTGGCTCTGCATCCATTCAAACCCTAGTTCTTGTGATTCTTTTGAAATCTTGACTTTGTGGGGATATAAAATGATGCTTGAACACACATGGACCCCTTTGAGGTGATTGATGACCTTTGGAGTGGCTCAAGAGGCTTTGGGACTGCTCAGGTCACAAACCCTAGATGCAGATGACTTAGAAACTATGCAGTGAATCAAAAAGAGAGATGTGAGATGACATGATAGTGTTTATGCATATGAGAATGATCACAAGCCATGGTGTGAATGGGTGAGGGCAAATTTGGGGTGTTTACAGCTGCCCCTATTCAAACATGAGTTAGCTGTGCAGGTTGTAAGCAACGGCTTAACAGGCAAGCGAGATAACTTGTGGTTGAATACCAAAGACAGTCCAAAATTTGCGCTCACAAAATGAAGAAGAAAAGGGATATAGATTGCAAAAGGAAAATAAAGTATATTGTAAAAGTGCGGAAAACAAAGCAATGACGGGGACGGCCGACATGCTGGGGATAAAAGGTAAAGCCAAGACGGGGACGGCCGACTAGCTGGGGAAAATCGAATTATGATGGGGACGGCCATCAAGATAAAATAAGATTCTCTGGGAATTAATGAAACATGACGGGGACGACCATCAAGTTCATAAAGCAAGGTAACCAACGATGGGGACGGCCATCGGGCTAAAAAGGAAAAGGGACCACGACGGGGACGGCCATCGGGTTAAAGAATAAATGAAATAAACAGATGATGGGGTACGGCCATCAAAAGTGAAGGACGATCACCTAGCAGGGGACGGCTGCTCTGTTGGGAATAAAAGAAATATGATGGGGACGGCCATCAAAGGTGGAGGACGACCACCTGGCAGGGTACGGCTGCCGAAAATATCAACGATGGGGACGGCCATCGGATAAAAGGTCAACGATGGGGACGGCCATCGGACGAGCATGATGGAGGACGACCATCAAGAAGTGGAGGACGACCACTCAGCAGGGTACGGCTGCTCTCGAGGTTTCTCATGACACAGGACGAATGCCAGATAACCGAAAATCAACAATGGGGACGGCCATTGGATAAAATGATGAAGGACGATCATCAAGAGGTGGAGGACGACCACCTAGCAGGGGACGGCTGCTAAAATCAACGATGGGGACGGCCATCGGATGAGCATGATGGAGGACGACCATCAAGAGGTGGAGGACGACCACCTAGCAGGGTACGGCCGCTCTCAGGGTTTATCATAACACAGGACGAGTGTCAGATAAAAAGAAAATTGCTTTGTTGGCGATCTACTGGGGAGTAGTAAACACGGACGAGTGTTCATATCCAAGAAACAAAAGGTATAAGTGTTTAGACGTTGTATATAGATTAAAGATGCGGACGAGCATCCCTAAGACTACGATACGGACGAGTATCGGGTAGAAACAAACTGACACATGCTCAGAGATGATGATACGGACGAGTATCAACTGGTTAACAAAGAACACGGATGAGTATCAAATCTGAAAGGACCCTTCTGGGGAATAGTAAACACAGACGAGTATCTATATTCAAGAAGACACAAGTGTTTGACACGGTGTATGGATTAAAGATGCGGACGAACATCCTTAAGGCTATGACACGGACGAGTATCATGTAGAAACAAACGCTGGACGCATATTCTGAGATGATGGTACGGACGAGTACCATTTGGTTAACAAAGAACATGAACCAAAGTCGAATCTGTGGGGATGTAACTGGTATATACGAGATACGGACGAGTATCTGTATAAGTATGAGTAGTATGAGTATAAATGAGTGTTTATCTGCTGGGGTATGACACGGACGGGTGTCAAAGTATAATAATATTAACAAGTACATGGGTTGTAAAAGTATAAGCGACTGCGCTGGGGAAATGGCGCGGACGGGTGTCAGGAAAGTGTATATAGGTATATGTGAGTGCAAAGAGGACGTCTTTGGCTTTCTGCTGGGGTATGACACGGACGGGTGTCAGGAAGTATCTGCAATACGGGTGATATTGTTGTAAAGAGTGTTCAGGCGGCTTTACTGGGGAAAGATGGCACGGACGGGTGCCAAAAGGAGTATATACTGGTGTTTGTGATTTGTGAGGCAGTTGCTTTTGCTGGGGACTCTGGGGGATTTTGGGGAAAGTATTCTGCATTCTGATGAATGGTTATTATTCACAAGCGTTGGTTCAAATCATGGCTTATGATTATGCTATGTGTTTGATTTTTTGCCGCAATGCTCCGCGTTAAAACGGAATGCTACGCTTTGGGGGTGAATATGATGTGAATGCTATGATTGTGCAAAGATACCAAACTGGGACCCGGGTCCCGTTGCTGCGAAGATCTTTGATCGATTTGTATGAAGCGGACATCCCAGCTGGGGATAAGATCACTGGTAGATCTGATGAGATGATATCTGCTTGAGGATGTGGGTCATTGATAGACCTATCCTTATAAATGAGAGACCCAGCTGGGGTTTGCAGAAGCCTTCTTTACTCTGTTGTGATCTCCATGCATTGCTCTTCTGGATAGAGGCTGGAACTCTGTGGGGAGATGGTTCCCTGACTTTGTACTCGGCTGGGGGCGAGACGGCAACTCGGCTGGGGAGAAAGAGGGATCCTTGACTCAGTCGGGGATGTAGGTGCCTTCCAGGATGCTTAGCAACTCTGATGGAGATAAGTAATAGCTGGCAACTCCGCTGGGGGGATGTTATGAGAGGCAACTCAGCTGGGGAGAGAGCACTTCGGGTGCTAAAATTGAGTGTTGACTTGCCAGCTGGCTAGGATGAGGCTTACATGCCCCAAGTTGCGTTCTGGATACCTGTAAATCCTGAAAAGAGATAGAGAACGCACAAGATAATCCCGAGGTATCCCTTACTGGATTCCGTCATAGGAGTTTAGATGCTTCTGAGAGTAAGCATATTTCCTGCAAGCATGTTTTTATTTGAAGATAAACATCTGTATTCTTGTGCAATCAGTTTTTTCTTTTAAGACATCAGACATTTTTTGCAAATAAAATGTACAAAACGAGACATGACTGAAAATCTGATTTTATTAATTCATATGCCCTGAATTGGCAAGATACAGTCAAAGAAACATATCTCCTGAAATGAGGAGATTGTTACAAATTGAGAAATAAAGTGCTGGCAATGTTGACGACGCTTTCAAAGGAGCTTCCTCTTCTGCTATGACTCGTATGACAATGACGTTCTTCTCGCCTTGCTTTCTGAAGAAGGCTGATTCTGATTGAAGCTTGATCCTTTTGAAGCTTTCCAAGTTGCAAGTGATACAGACGAATTCAGAATGCAGTTGTTCGCTTATTCCCTTATTTTGCATGGATCGCCCTTTTGGGTTTTTCGATCCATCGGGATACCCATTTTTGCCTGAGCTGTCCAATGTGGCTTTTCAACTCAGCGGGTGTACATTTTTGTTTATTTTCCCTTATTTTTGCCCGAGTCTTTTATTCTGTTTTTGACTCGCCGGGATGCCCTATTTTTGCCTGGACTTACATTCTGTTTTTGTGTCCAGCGGGTCATTTTTATGCGAAGTATTTTTTAACTGCATCTGAATTCACAGGGGACGGGAAATCTTCACCATCCATGGTGTTGAGCATCAGTGCTCCACCAGAGAAAACTTTCTTTACAACAAATGGTCCTTCATAATTTGGAGTCCATTTGCCCTTGTGGTCTGTATGAGGAGGGAGGATTCTTTTCAGCACAAGATCCCCCACCTGGTACTCTCGGCGTCTGACTTTCTGATCGAAGGCCTTCTTCATTCTCTTCTGATACAACTGCCCATGGCAGATTGCAGCCAATCTTTTCTCTTCGATCAGACTCAGTTGCTCGTATCGGGACCTAACCCAATCTGCTTCGTTCAGTTTAACATCCATCAGTACCCGTAGAGAGGGTAATTCAACTTCGACAGGTAGGACTGCTTCCATTCCGTACACAAGCTGATACGGTGTTGCTCCAGTGGACGTTCTGATTGATGTGCGGTACCCATGCAAGGCAAACGGTAGCATTTCATGCCAGTCTTTGTAGGTGACTACCATCTTCTGCACAATCTTCTTGATATTCTTATTTGCTGCCTCAACAGCGCCGTTCATCTTTGGCCTGTAAGGAGAAGAATTGTGGTGTTGGATCTTGAAGTCCCGACACAGTTCAGCCATCATCTTGTTATTCAAGTTGGAACCATTATCAGTAATGATTCGCTCTGGCACTCCATATCGACAGATGATATCTCTCTTCAGAAATCTGGCTACCACTTGTCTTGTAACGTTCGCATATGAGGCTGCTTCAACCCACTTAGTGAAATAATCAATGGCGACCAGGATGAATCTGTGGCCATTTGAAGCAGTCGGCTCGATCTTGCCAATCATGTCAATGCCCCACATGGCAAAGGGCCATGGTGAAGACATTATGTTCAAAGGATTCGGAGGCACATGCACTTTGTCTGCATAGATCTGGCATTTGTGGCATTTTCTGGCATAGGCACAACAGTCGGCATCCATTGTGATCCAATAATAGCCTGATCTTAACAACTTCTTAGCCATTGCGTGTCCTCCGGCATGAGTACCGAAAGAGCCCTCGTGCACTTCATGCATCAACAAATCTGCTTCCGTCTTGTCAACACATCTGAGGAGTACCATATCAAAGTTCCTTTTGTATAAAGATCCATCAGTGTTCAGAAAGAAACTACCAGCAAGCCTTCTCAAAGTCTTCTTATCATTGGAAGATGCCCCAGGTGGGTATGTTTGATCCTCCAAGAAGCACTTAATGTCATGGAACCACGGCTTGTCATCTTTGACAACATCTGCTGCAAATACATATGCTGGTTTATCGAGTCTGGACACTGAAATCTGAGGTACAAAGTTGGCAGCTTGAACTTTGATCATGGATGAAATGGTAGCAAGGGCATCTGCAAACTGATTCTCGTCCTGAGGGATATACTCAAGCTTGACTGTTGTGAAGAAAGTCAATAACCTCCTTGTATAATCCCTGTAAGGTATTAGATGATCCTGGTGAGTGTACCATTTTCCGTTGGTTTGATTAACTACCAGAGCTGAATCTCCGAATACAGTCAGCGTCTTGATCCTGAGGTCAATGGCCTCCTCAAGACTCATAATGCAAGCTTCGTATTCAGCTTCGTTGTTAGTGCAGTTGAAAGTGAGTTTTGCCGAGAAAGGCATGTGAACTCCTTTGGGTGTAATGAGCACTGCACCAACACCACGACCATTCATGTTAACAGCCCCGTCAAACATCATAGTCCATTCTTCTTCCGGGTCAGGCCCCTCAGTGTGAATAGGCTCTTCATGATCTTTTGCTTTAATGAACATGATATCTTCATCAGGGAAGTCAAACCTCATAGGCTGGTAATCATCAATGGGTTGCTCCGCAAGATATTCAGATAGTACACTGCCCTTGATGGCTTTTTTAGAAGTGTACTGGATGTCATATTCCGTGAGAATCATTTGCCATCTTGCAACCCGTCCGGTAAGAGCTGGCTTCTCGAAAATGTACTTAACTGGGTCCATTTTGGATATCAACAAAGTAGTGTGGGTCAACATATACTGTCTCAGTCGGCGAGCAGCCCACGCTAAAGCACAGCAAGTTTTCTCGAGCAGTGAATAACGTTGTTCACAGTCGGTAAACTTTTTGCTTAGGTAGTATATTGCATACTCTTTTCGACCAGACTCGTCATGCTGGCCCAGCACACACCCCATCGACTCTTCTAATACTGTCAAGTACATTATCAGAGGTCTTCCTTCAACTGGTGGCATAAGGATTGGAGGTTCTTGCAGATATTCCTTGATCTTGTCAAAAGCCTTTTGGCAGTCTTCGTTCCACCTGACCGTCTGTTCTTTTCTTAACAACTTGAACAGGGGTTCACAGGTTGCTGTAAGGTGAGATATGAACCTTGAAATGTAGTTCAATCGACCTAAGAACCCTCGAACTTCCTTTTCAGTTTTAGGTGCAGGCATCTCTTGGATGGCTTTGACTTTATCAGGGTCAACTTCAATCCCTTTTTCGCTTACAATAAAACCCAGCAGCTTACCGGATCGCACCCCGAATGTGCATTTGTTGGGGTTCAGCTTCAGTTGATACTTCCTCAGACGTTTGAACAATTTGAGCAGATTTACCAGATGGTCTTCTTCAGTGAGGGACTTGGCAATCATATCATCCACATAGCATTCTATTTCTTTATGAATCATATCGTGGAATAATGTTACCATAGCCCGCTGATATGTTGCACCAGCATTCTTGAGCCCAAATGGCATTACCTTGTAACAGAACGTGCCCCAGGGTGTGATGAATGTTGTCTTCTCCATGTCTTCAGGTGACATCTTAATCTGATTGTATCCTGAAAATCCGTCCATGAAGGAGAATACCGAGAACTGAGCCGTATTATCAACCAATACATCAATGTGAGGTAATGGGAAGTCATCTTTCGGGCTGGCTCTGTTCAGATCCCGGTAGTCAACACACATCCTTACTTTGCCGTCCTTCTTAGGCACAGGCACAATATTAGCAACCCACGGTGGATAGCTAGTCACAGCAAGGAACCCGGCGTCCCATTGCTTTTGTACCTCTTCTTTGATTTTCATTGCCATGTCCGGACGAGTACGGCGCAGCTTCTGTTTAACTGGCGGGCATTCTTCTCTCAAAGGCAGCTTGTGCACGACAATATCGGTATCCAACCCTGGCATATCTTGGTAAGACCAAGCAAACACATCTACATACTCTTGAAGCAGATCAATCAGTTGTCTCTTCACTGAGTCTTGCAGGCAGGCCCTGATTTTAACTTCTTTCACGTCTTCATCTGTACCAAGATTGATCACTTCAACCTCCTCCTGGTGAGGAGTAATAACCTTTTCTTCCTGTCTCAACAACCTGGCTAGCTCTTCAGGAAGCTCATATTCTTCTTCAACCCCCTCATCAGCTTGATTGATCGGATTGTCAAAGTCATACGATGTCATAGCCGTGCTGTTGTCGGTGTTGTCTGGAAGGCATTCTCTGCAAGGGTTTAATTTGTTCGTTTTAGTGATTTGATTTTAATCTTGCTTAGAAAAGTGAAATAAAGTTGTCATTTTGAAAACACTGCCATTTATTTTTTTGTACAAAAAGAAAAATGGAAAAACAGTGAACGAAAAGGAAAAGACTCGTTTGCAAAAAGATGTCTGATATTTCATTAATTGATCTTGTTTGCACAAAAAGTACAGATGGCCCGATTACAAAATGAGTTTTGTCATCTTGGGCAAGATGCAAGACTTTGATGCATGCTTATAAAAATACAGGAAATAATAATTACTCTGCATGAGTAACTCTTATAATTTCCTGGGAAGACCAGTTCGAGACACTGCTCCCCGGGATCTTTGGACGAATCCAATTCTCCAGATTGCGCTCCTCTTCCAGCTCGTCTTCCAGACAGTTGATGGCATCAGGGGTAAGCATCCCCCCACTCACAAAGTTGGGCTCTTTCGCAGCCGCTGTTTGATCTTGTTGAGTTGGTTTGTAACCCAACCCAAATCTGTCTTCTTTCTTCTCCACCTGATAGCAGTTTGCCCCAGCCTTGGGCGGTTCCTTCCTCAACAACCTTCCGGGCTTGTTGGTATGATGACATTGGAGTACCCGACACAGCAGATGTTTCATTCACATTCAAGGCTTCAAACCCCTGGCTCATTGTTTCATGGATCTCCCCATCCATCTCAATGTACTTATAGGTTGCCAGGTGGCTGACAAAAATGTCCTCTTCTCCACAGATTGTAACGATCTGGCCCTCCCACTCGTATTTTAACTTCTGGTGAAGGGTAGATGTCACGGCTCCAGCGGCGTGAATCCATGGCCTACCCAATAGACAGCTGTAGGCAGGCTGTATATCCATCACGTAGAAAATGGTTTTGAAGGTCTGCGGGCCAATCGTTACGGGCAGCTCAATCTCTCCCAGAACCGATCTCTTTGAACCATCAAAGGCTCTTACCACCAGGTTGCTGGGTCTCAACGCCAATCCGTCATATTCTAGCTTCACCAGGGCCTTTTTAGGTAGGACATTGAGGGACGACCCCGTGTCTACCAGCACATGGGAAAGGACAGCACCTTTGCATTCCATGGTTATGTGCAAGGCTTTGTTATGGTTGCGGCCTTCCGTTGTCAAATCAGTATTGGTGAACCCTAGTCCGTGACTAGCATTAACATTTCCCACTACTGCTTCCAGTTGATTGACAGTGATCTCTTCAGGCACGTAAGCTGCGTGCAAGACTTTGAGTAGTGCATTCCGATGGGCCTCGGAGCACATAAGCAATGATAGGATTGAGATCTTGGAAGGCGTCTGATGAAGCTGATCCACTATTTTATAATCACTCTTTTTGATGATTCGCATGAACTCATCAACCTCTTGATCGAATGGTGTCTTCAAAGCTTCCTTAACAGCTTGATCTTCCTGCACAGGGCTCTTCCCTTTTGCCTTGGCAGCAGCTTCTGCTTCGGCTGCGGGTCTCTGAATTTGTGGAGCGAAAAGACGTCCGCTTCGAGTGAAGCCTCCGCCTCCGCCCACATGGTCAATTTGTGGTGCAGGGGTTGATGATTCAAAAGTGATTCTTTGTCCTTCACAGTACAAGTCAGAGCCGTAATGCCAGGGGATGGCATTGCTGCTTTCATAAGGTACGGGTCCAGGCACCGTGATAGTGACTGGACTGACTGCGGCTGCTGAAGGAACTGTGATAGTCTGTGGATCATAATAAATTGTTACTGGTGCTCTGATGGGAGCAGCACCTTCTGAGTTGTAGGCGGAGTTGTTTTCAGGATCGTAAAAGATTGTGACAGTAGAGACATCTTCATGATTGGTTGCTGGTGTTGTAGGAGACATTGTCGGAAGAATGGATGTTGTTGTTGTAGGAGTTTCAAAATGGAGTGATGCTGAAGTTGTAGCAGGCAAATTTGTTGGAAACTGATCAGTTGAGAAGACAGATGAAGTACTCGTTGATGAAGCCGAAGAATTGTCAGGAACAATGGTTGCTGCAGTTGTAGGAGGTTCTGAAACCGTTGCTGATGAGATTGCTGGATTTGTTGGAAATGATGTGGTGATCTGAAGTTGGCCGCTCTGAATTAGACCATCTATGCCATTCCTCAAATTATCGCACCCATTTACTGAGATATTGCAGTAAGCACAACCCAACTCACACCCTGGGAACATTTGACATTCCAGGAGCTGAGCCTTGATTTCTACCAACGGTGTCCTGATCTGACCCACACTGGTTATTAAATAAGACGGCTTGTCTTCTTCAATAGCGTTAATTCTGGGACCACCGTGATTTGGCATGGGGTTCTTATTGACATTGGGTGGAGGTGCGAAATTCAGAGCCTTGGAGTCTACCAGGTCTTGTACCTTCATGTGCAAGGCTCTGCACTTTTCCGTACTATGGCCAGGTGCGTTTGAATGAAAGGCACACCTAGCATTGGAGTCATAGTTCCTGGGTAGACTGTTGGGATCTGGAGGTGCCAGCGTCCTTAGCTCAACTAGGTTGAGTTTCAGGAGCTGTGGCAGCAATGTAGCATATGGCATTGGGATCGGATCGATCACTCTGTTAGCTTGAGATGGCCTCTGCTGAAATGGCCTTTGTTGACTGTTGTTGGTGTTGCTGTTGTTGTAATTTCTCGGAGGATACTGATTTTGCTGATGGTACTGAGGTTGCGGCTGATAGTTTTGCTGTGGAGGTTGATAGACGGGTTGAGGATGAGCTGGAGCAGGAATGGTGACTGCTGCTATTGACCTGTGAACATATTGGGGCCTGCCCCTGTTGGTATGGATGGCATTGGTCTCGCCAGTTCTTCTCGGGCCTGCAAAAGGCTTTCTTGTACTACTGGACGAGCTTGCACCGTTGTCTGAGATCTTTCCCATTTTTAACAAGCTTTCAATCCTCTCCCCGGCTATGACAACATCTGCAAAGCTAGTGGAAGAGAAAGCAGCCAACCTGTCAATATAAGTTCCCTGAAGGGTATTCATGAACATATCTGCCATTTCCCGTTCAGACATAGGTGGCTGAACAGCAGCAGCCAATTGCCTCCATCTCTGGGCATATTCTCGGAAACTCTCCCTTGAAGACTGTGACATTCCCATTAGGAGGGTCCTATTGGGTGCCATGTCTAAGTTATACTGATACTGTCTGATGAAGGCCTCTGCCAGGTCCTTCCAGCATCTAATAGTTGCCCTTGTCAAGTGAGAGTACCATTCTCTTGACGCTCCAGTCAAGCTGTCTTCGAAATAGAACATCCAGAGCTTCTCATCCATAGTATAGGCCTTCAGCCTTCCCAGAAATGATTGTAAATGAGTCCGGGGACATGAAGTCCCGTTGTATTTTTCAAAACAAGGAGGCTTGAACTTATGGGGGATCCTGACCCCGTCTACCAAGCCCATGTCCATGACGTCGAAGCCCAAAGAGTTTTGAGACTCCAAGGACCTCAACTTCTCAGCTATCTCATCCAACCTTCTATCATAAGCTTCTTCCCCAGCACCCATTACTGTGAATTGGTCCTCCTGAGGATCTTCTTGTAGTACCCTGGCTGCAGTGGCAGTCCCTTGAACATTTGCAGGAATGTTGACCTCAGGATGGAGGTGTGGTCCAAATACAGGGGGATTTACATGAGGTTGTACCCTTTCATTGTTACTGGTACCGGCAGTCCCTACATGTGGATCCTCTTGATTTTGCCTTTCCACCATGGCTCTCAATCTTTCCTGGCTCTGAGCCATGTTGTTCATCACTTCCATAAACTGAGTCATTTGATTCCTCATCTCTAGCCTTTCATTTGCCATTTGATTTCTGACCTCAGCAAGGTCCTGCTGTACCTGATCCATTTGAATTCCCGGAAGGTTGTTTCGGGTTGGATAACGGTGCGGACGGTTGAGGGGAAATACCCGGCGCCTAGCAATAGTTCCTGAGGCATCACAACAGAGGTTAGCAACAATAAAACAAAACCTACAAAACAAACAAAGGGTTAGCATGCAATGCAGTTATGCTTATTTGTTCTCAAGGTATCCGGTTTGGCATTTAGTCTTGACCCTTCCAGACCCTTGAAGATGCTGTTGATGTTGCTTTTGAAGTGAAACTCAGATGGAACAAACTAACACATATATTACAAAACAAAATGGTACATAGTTTGTCTTACAAATACAAGCCCTCTGAGGGGTCAAAATATCTCATAAGAAAAGAAAATAAAAGTACATGGAATGAAAGCAACAACAAACAAATGGTCAAACACCAAGACCAAACTCATCCTCACGAACTTCCTTGAGAAGTGCTTCGGTCACAGGATCAGCTGGACGCTCCGTGAGATTCCTGATGAGGAGGTTCCGGGTTGTAACAGCTGTAGTGAGCTTCTTGTGCTGAGCTTGGTCCTTTGACCTCTTCACTCCTGCTTTGATCTTCAGCTCTGATATCTCCCTCTGGGATGCTGCCAGGGCTTCTCGTTGTTCTCTTGCACTAGCTTCCAGTTGCTCCATCTTATCTTGAACTCTCTTGTCCTCCAGGGTACGAGCCTCGGTGATCCTGACCCACCGGGCTTGACTCTCCTTCAAATACAAGTCTGTCCTTGCTCTCTGGAATTGGGCTTCTTTGCAAGCATTCTTCAGAATTTGTTCTCCAGCCTTAGACTTTTTGATATAATCCCCAGACTTCTCAATCTTAGTCAGATGCTCCACTCTCAACTTCTCCAATCTCTCAATCTCCCTCATACCTTCACTCCTCTCCCGGAGGGTCTTCTGCAAAGCCTGGGTTAACTTCTCATTTCTTTCCTTCAAACTCTCAAACTCCTCCAAACTGACAGTGGCAGGGGGTGGTGCTGAAGATGACTCAGGCATATCTTCTATAGTAAAGGGCATTCCAGAGAATTGGGCCCTGGCACGGGACCATTCATAATATTGTGCTGATGCCACATTGTTGCACTTCCCCAGAATGGTTATTCCCTTGGTTTGAACATTATCCCAGGCCCAGGCTGCCTGCCTAACAACAGTCAAATTAATCTTGTTCTCACAATAAAGAGTCTCGACCAAGTCCTATGCCTTAGGAGTGTGGACCAGTGCATAGCCCAGTTGTCGTCTAAACAGCAGAGGGTTGTAATTGATACTACCCTTAACTCCTATCAAAGGCACATTAGGAAAATGCCCACAGCTGGTGATGATATCCCTGCCCTTGGTGCTTTGAGTGCACCATCTGATATCTGCTGAAGTTAGAGCAGTGAGTCTCTTAGCCCAGTTGCTCTGCTGATGAGGGTTCAGAAATGCATCTGTCCTGGGTAGATGCCTGAGAAGCCAAGTGTGGAACAATGGAGCACAACACCTCACTAATCTCCCCCTCTGCTTTTCATTTCTCTGATGCACTGAGTAATAGAGATCCCCTAATAAAGTTGGTACTGGGTTCTTCAAGACGAAAAGATGGATCGCATTCTTGCTAATGAATCGAGGCTCATCTGCAAACAACACAATTCCATATACACTCAAGGCCAGCAAGGCACAGACAGCCTTCCACTCTCCTAAAGAAGCCTTCAGGGCAGCTTGAGAGATCAGGAAATCCAGATGAAAACCGGGGATTCCAGCTTTGGAAGTCATATGCTGCTCAATTAGGACAGGTTCCAGATGCAAAGCCTTTGCTACTTCTCCATTGCTGGGAAAGACCATCTCAGGGTTGAAAGGGATTCCAGCCCTGATAGGCACACCAACCAAAGATGAGTATTCTTCTAAAAGAGGGCCCAATTGAAAGTCTTGAAAGGTGAAACATCTCAATGGGGGATCATAAAACTGAATGCAGGTGTGGATCAGGCTCCTCTGTGATGGGTCCAGATCCATAACCATGTCAAGTATATCTCCATAATGTTCCCTGAACAAAGGTATGTGATCTGGAGTGATCAGGGTCTGAATCCTCCTGATATCTGATAGCTCTGGCTGGAAAAAGTGATAGGTGATGTTGCTCTTTTTAGGAGCCATGATGCTGAAGACTGAGTAGAGACAGGTGCTGATGATAATACTGAAGAAGTGGGCCACTGACTGGTTGGTGCAGGTGATAACTGAAGCAGATAGCTGATGAAGATAAGTCAATACTGAAGATGGGGTCAAAACCAAAACCAAATGAAGATGGATACCCTGAAACACAAATAAGCAAATGTCAATATGATGCAATGATTATGTATGCGAATGAAATGCAAGGGTCTGTGACTGAGCTGGATCTGATCAAAACTCTGATATAAGTCCAAGTGTGCTCAAGAATTCCAGATGAGGTCTATAAATCCAGTAACCAAGGTGGGGACTCAAATAAAGAGCCACATGTCCAGGGTTTTAGAATCACAAGAACTGTCCCAAATTGGAGCATTCTTAAACAATCAAAGCAACAAGGTATTCTGAGTAACAGGGTTAAAATCACAGATGTCCAGGGTTATGTCCAGGGTTAAAATCACAAGAACTGTCCCAAAATGGAGTACTCTTAATCAAAGTAACAGGGTATGTTGTGGTCAAGGGTACATGCAAACCTGTAAACAGCCCAACCCCCTCACAGATGGTGTTCTAAAACAAGGATCCTCAGACTTGGATCAGTTATGAGAAGTGTAAACACTTCTAACCCGGAGGTACAGTGTTTACAATAACCATAAAAGTTCCTCCTCTAATTCACCTCAGTTTCTGAAGGTCAATACTAAAGGTCATCCAGACTTAGCAGGCTTCCCAGATAGCCCTAGCATTGCAGGAAATCTGCAACACAGAGTTCTCAAGAAGAAACCCATATCTGAACCGTGTTTCATATTCCCGCACCAGACCGAAATGGAATGGGAAAGAATATGATTCACTCTAGCCTAGGTGTCACTCAGGTCCCAGGTATAGGACCTTAACTCTCAATGAATCACCCACCCACCAAAACAAAGACCAGATCCAGCCAGCAGCATGACAGTATGATATATACAAAAGCAATAAAGAAAGCAGTAAAGCAACTGTACATAAAGCAAAAATAAAACATATACAAACACAAATAAGCACATAACACCCCAGAAAACACAAATCAAACAAGCGCTAGGAGGAACCCACAAAAAGAACCAGAAGCCCTGGTTGCAGTATAAGGGTCCCCAGCAGAGTCGCCAAGCTGTCGCTCCTGATAAATGAAGCTAAGTCCAGATGAAGGTACAGACGCGAACGGTCGGCGAGAGGAACAATGAGAACACACAGCCGTGAACTCACTGGAGATGAATAGAGTCGCCAGCTAGGCATTTTTATCCCGGAGGAAAGGTAATGCTGCATAAACCTAGAAAGATATGGATAAGACGGTTGCGAACCAGAGAGACTGAGAAAGGGGGTTGGTTACAACCTGGGAAGGTATTAGCACCCAGATTGTCCGTCGTACTCGACGGGATCCACGCTCAAAAGATTTGTGTTTTAAAGGGGTAGTGTCAGTGCAATCTGTGTGTAAAATAGCTGGAAAAGAATGTACAGGTGTCAGTGTAAAAGAAATGTGAAGTGCATAAGTGAAGTGTCAGTGTAAGGAAAGAGTATGCTCATGATCATGAGGCTAAGAGAATAAAGCTGGAAAGAGGGGGAATATACAGAGACTTTTGTTCGATAACTGTTAAGTTATGCCTACGTATCCTCTCGTGCAATGAGGAAGTCAGAACACCGTAGTTCGACCCAAAGAGACTGATAGATGAATTGACTTGTGAACTGCTTACTTGCCTATGCTCAAGTGTATGATCTGTCTGGTACAGATGCAAACTGTCTTGCATTAGACGGAAGAAGCAAGTTCTCGGTTGTGAGTGAATGAGATGAGAAAAGAATCCCGGAGGAGACGATTATTGTTTGTTTTTGAGTTTTCAGTCTTTTATTGCTTTTGAAAGTTTGTCATAAGTTAATGAGCTTAAGCCTAAACCAATGGATTTAGTAAACTCATCACATCTTCCCTCTGATTAGGGGTAATGAGAATACCTTAAGTGTGAAGTCAGATTCTCACACTTAATCACCTTTGATACAGGGTTAAGATCATTAACCTACTTGTGGTTATTTAGATGTTTTTGGTGTTTTTGTTTAGTGTTGAGTAATGAGATTAAGCCATAATCAGGGATTAAACAGACTCATTACACCATCCTAATAGAAGGATAATAGATGAGAATGTTTAAGCTGAGGAATGATCCTCAACTTAATCCATGATTAGGGATTAAACTCATGACAAAACAAGCCTTTGATTAAGTGGATTTTATTTAATGGTATGATGATGAAGTGAATTTTATGATTTGTAAGACAACTTGAGGGGGACTTGTCCATTAACACTAGGGTTAGTCCTTCTTAACCAGTTAAGGAAGAATTAGAACCCTAATGCAAGGCCCAAGTTACAAGTGTGATGTCTTGATGATTTATTAAGTGAATTGATTAAGAGATTTAAACACATTAAGGGTTTAACACTTAGGATTAAAGTTATACACTCCATCCTAAGAGAAGGATGCAGGCATAAGCTTAATCACAAAGCCTTAAAGCCTTTAGGGTTTAGTCCCTGCTTATGAGGTGAGAAGAGAAGACTCAAAGAGACACAAAGGTAAAACTAAGAGGGGATACTAATCAAAACCCTAATCATTGTCATGCTTGGTTGTTCCTAAGGTTTGTGAGGTTTTCAAAAGAAATCTTCAATGGAATCACCAGGAAGCAGATGAAAGGATCAAGAGAAGCAAAGTGACTTGCTTCATTCAAGAAGTCAAGTCACTTGAAGAAAGAAAGTGGGAGGAACAAGAATGAGCAAGCTCAATCTCAAACACATTTAGAAATGCAGCAATGGATGCAAGAGAGATGAAAAGAAAAGTTATGAGAAGTGAAGGCAAATTCACTTCTCAAGATCACTTACCACCTGAAAAGGTTAGAAAAGAAATGCAATGCAATACAAAATGGGATGAAATGGTATGATGCTAAACAAAACCAGAATCATGTTGATGATGATAATGATGCTATGGAGTGCTACAAACATGAGGTAGGGCATGGAGATGTTCATACAAGATCATGGATGCAAATGATGCAAGTTAAGGAGCATGAACTTACATGAAAAGTTATGAAACATACATGGAAAACAAGATGGCCAATATGGGATGCAATGATCAAACATGCTTTCTACATGTCTTAAGATGTCAAATGAATCACATGGATGCTTGAAATGTCATGGCAAGTCATGTTATGCAAGAGAATGCAAGAAGGATGCAAATGAAAGCCCAAATTAGGGTTTATGAAACAAACATCAAACAAAACTCAAAATCAGAAGCAAACCCTAAGATAAAAAACGGAAAATGCCACCCAAAGAAACCCTAAACCTATACTAAACCAAAGTCCAAAGAGGAGGTCTCAACTCTTAACCAATCTCAAGTTATGAATTTTACAAGTTATTAGGGTTTTTAGGGTTCTTAAACAAAAGAAATACCAAACAAATTGAAAATGAGGAATCAAACCATGGCCATTTAATCCTAGAAACTACATGCTAAACACAATGCAATGCAAGAAGAATCAATGTCCAACTCTTCATAGATAGGCAGAAATGATTTTTTGAACTTAGGATCAAAATAATGCACAAAAAATGATTTAATTCAATGGAAAATTCTCAAAATGCATCAAGATCCAAAAAGAAATTTGGTTTGAAGGTTGGACAAAGTTTCTAAATGTCTTAGAACATTTCATGAATTTTTTGGTGATTTTTAAATACCTAAAAGTATTTTTAATAAATTAATTTCCATTAATCAATTAAAAATAATCTTTTAAATATTTTAAAATACTTTTTTAATGATAAAAATAAAAATAAAAATATTTTTGTGTCATAAAAATTAATAAAACTTATGAGAAAAAGTTTCATAATTTTTACACATTTTTTACTATTTTAAAATAATTATGCAAAACAAATGAAAAGAAAATGAATTAAATGAAAATAAAAAGAAAGTCAAATGAGTGGAGGGCCAGGATTGAGTCTGAGTTTGAATTAGTTGACCACGCGCGTTATCCAAGGGCTGTGGTTGGCTCAGATTAAATTAATTTAATTATAGATTAATTAAACTAAACACGTGGATTAGGGCTAAGCAAACAGATCTAGACCACACATGCGCGCGGGTAGTCAACGGGTCAAAGGCATCCAACGCACGCAATTCAAATGGGAGTTAATGACTGTAATTAGGGCAAATGATTTTCAGGTGGCCGGAGAGGACCTCCGGTCGTCTTCTCCGGCGGGAAGTCCACCTGAAAATCTCCAAACTCTCTCAAATCGTAACAAAAACAAAATCTAAAAAAGGGGAAATGATTCCCATGATCCATTGAATTAAAACCCCATGCCCAAATTCATTTATTTTTCCCCAGAAGCAAGAATCGAAACAAACAATTTTTAGGGCAAACCAGTTTCAGAGATCAATTAAATGTTCATTTCATCACCATTTCAAAAACTAAAAGCATCAGGATACTCAGTGAAGCATGGAGAACAAGTTTAGAACATAAAAAATGATTTCTGGAAAAATATTTCTTGAGCTACCTGAGATTCGAAGCTTTCACTCCAGCAACTTTCAGACCCTTTCTCCTTGTGCAATCCACTCCTCAGGACCTCTTGATGATGTTTGAATGCTTTGGAGAAGTTTATGTTGGCTGTGTGAAGAGTTTGAGCAGCTTCTGCTCAAGCTCAGTTGGAAATGGCAAAGGTGATGCAAGCAGCTTCAGGCCAATGTGAGTGGTTCTTTGTGGTCCTGATGATGAGTGGAGAAGGTTTGTGGAGTTGGTTTTGATGTTTGTGAGCTGGGGAGAGAGATTCGAATGAAACTGCAACTTGAGGTGAAAAATGGCAATGGGGTGCTCTTGCTTGTTTCAGGCCCAAGTCTTGGTGGTTTCTACTCAACAAGGCAGGGTGAGATGATTGGAGGAATTTGTTTGAGTGTTTGTAGTTTGTGGAGGCAGATTCGAAAGTTTTTTGCTTCTTGGAGTGTTTTTGTGAATGGCTTGCTATATGAGGTTTCAGCCTTGCTTCTTGAGTGTTCTGGCCAGCATTTGGATAGTATATTTTAATCCCATAGGTCAGGGGATGTGACATGGCCTGTGGTGATTGGGATGTTTACTTTTGCAAAATGTCAACTTGGTTGTAAGAGAGGCATGGGCTTGGTGCTAGCTTGGTACAAGGGCTAGGGCTGGCGCAGCATGGTGTGGTGAGAGACTATGGCTGGTTCAAAGGCCAAGGCAGCAAGTTGTAGGAAACATCATGATGGTTTTGCAACTTGGTTGAATTTTGGTTCATATGGAAAAAACTTGTTACATAAGCCATGAAACATGAGGCACCTTGGTTCAAATCTGACTTTTAGAAGTTGCATGATCATGTTAAGTGCATTAGAAGCCCATATGGTGACTGAATTGGCCTTGAAAGGAGAATTTGCAATTTTTTCCTTTTGGTGCATAACTTGAAAATCAATGATTTTTGCCAACTTTGTCACACCATAACTTTTGATCCAAAAAGAATTTGATCATGTTCTTGTACTTTTTGAAAAGGGAAAGATGTAATCTACAACTTTCATGACCAAAGTTTTTCCATTTGAAGCATTTTTGGATCAAGAATCAAGGCTTGAAAAATGACCTAAAATGAAGCATTCTTGAAAAGTCAACTATGCCCAAAAAGTCAACATTTGCAAAAACCCTAAATTCTTGATTTTTATGGACTTCAACCTCCTTCCATGATCAAATAAAGATCATATACACTCAAAATGATGAAGATCACCCATTGGTTGGGTCATTGGGGGCCTCAGATGCCCTGATTTTACACTGACTTGCTTGAAAAGTCAACTCTTGATCAGATGACTTCCCCATGGAATTTCTTCATGAAAATTGATATGCATACTCCTTATACCATATAGAGACCAATGGAAACAAGAATGACCAAAAAATTGGGTGTTATGGCCTCTGAAACCAAAACCCTAATTTTAGGTCAACTGTGCAGTCAAACCTGGCTCTGCATCCATTCAAACCCTAGTTCTTGTGATTCTTTTGAAATCTTGACTTTGTGGGGATATAAAATGATGCTTGAACACACATGGACCCCTTTGAGGTGATTGATGACCTTTGGAGTGGCTCAAGAGGCTTTGGGACTGCTCAGGTCACAAACCCTAGATGCAGATGACTTAGAAACTATGCAGTGAATCAAAAAGAGAGATGTGAGATGACATGATAGTGTTTATGCATATGAGAATGATCACAAGCCATGGTGTGAATGGGTGAGGGCAAATTTGGGGTGTTTACAAGCATCACATAGCAAATGATATAGTGTAAAAACCGATCATCAATGGTCAAATTCTTCGCATAGCATAGAGTTCTTGAAGTGCGTTGTCCCGATGTCACAACATCCTTTGGAAAACGGCAGATTGAGTAATAATACTCCATTTTGTTGTAGCTGGACCAAATATCATCAATGTGATTCACACCTTTGCGGAGAAACACACCGGAAAATGGAATGTTCAAGGATGCAGCTAAAGCACCTAAATCCTCCTTAATTTCACAATTTCTAACAAGAGTATGCAACTTATGTTTACCATGCCTATCCATGTTGAGAGAAAAGTTATGCATAAAGGATTGGACCAAATCCGGGTAAATTCTCCCGTTGTCAGCAACAAAATCAAGCATCCCTTGAAATTCTAGCAATGTAGGAAATCTAAATGTTGGAGGTTTGAAGGATTTCAGAAGAACATATTTACCCTTAAGCAGTGGTCTGACTCTGACTTTGAAATCCAGCCTCCTCTTCTTGGTAGATTCCATTGTTTCTACAGTTGGAAGAATTGAATGAGATTGTCTTAATTAGTAATGATTTAGTTTAACCGGATTCTCCATATTTCTTAATGCCCAAGCCAATGAATATGGATGGATTCATGGCTTGGTGAATTTAAATAAAAAGTATTTTAAGTGAAAGAAATAGCCTAATAATAATAATGAGACAAAGATTTTGATTTTTTTATTATTTTTTGAGATTTTATTCATAAAAACATGGTTTTAATGAAAAAAATCAATATTTTAAAATATATATTAAATAAAATACGAAAATTAATATTTAAATAATAAAAAATACAATTTTTGTGACTTTTTATGAAGAAAAAAAATAAATAAAACAAAAAATAGTGAGAAATGGGAGATTTGAACCTGACCTTGTGCTTGCAAACCTTACACGTATTCTCTTACCAATTGTTCCATTTTATTTATTCAAAATAAAGTGGCATTAGAAAACATATGAAAGGTGGTAAAAAATTAGGGTACGACAAAAGGGATTTCATCAGGGATTTATCAAATGGTTTCACTGGAATTTCCTATCAAAAGGTTCCACAGGGATTTTATCAAAAAAGGTTTATCAGGAATGTTATCAAGGGATTTCATCAAAAAGGTCTTATCAAGGGGGCTTCATCAAAGAATGTTATTAAGGGGTTTCACTAAGGTTTTATCATCAATGGTGTTTTTCAAAGAGATTTTATCATGAGTCACATTAAGGGATTCTACAAAAAATTATTATCTAGGGGTATTATCGGATTTTTATCCAAATAAGGGGTTCTATCGAGGGATTTTCACCAATGGGATTTCATCAAAATTGTATCAAGGGGTCCTACCAGATTCTTATCCAAGGGATTAATCAAAGGGTTTTAATCAAAATATTTAAGGGGTTCTACCAAATTATTTCTGTCAGAGGTTCTACCAGAATGTTATTGAAAGGTTTCATCAATGTCTTATCATTGGAATTCATCAGGGTTTTGTCAAAGGGTTTTTATCTGAAGTCGCATCCAAAGGGTTCCATCAAAGGGTTCTACCAAAATTTTATCAAAGGGGTTCTACTGTATGTCTATTCAAAGGGGTTATATCAGGGGTTTTATCAACGGATTCGAGGAAATTTTATCGGTTGGGATTTATGGGGTTATACAAAAGGCTTCTATTGGATTTTGTTGTCAGGGGGTTGAATATGGGGTCTGAATCGGGAGTTAAGGGGTTCCATCCAGGGATTTTGTATCCAGAGTGATCTAGGTATCACTAAAGTCCTATCATATTCCTGCAGTATGATTAGAGGATCATATGAATCATAGGGAATGATCATCCCGAGGGGTTAAAGGGGATAAAGGGTTCTATCAGGGATTGATAAGGGGTTCCATTTGGGTTGTATTTAGTCAAGAATTAACGTCAAGGGGTTCCATCAGGGTTTTATCAAACAATTTAGTTAGGAATTGTCATAGGGGGTTCTATCGGGGTTTTATTAAAACAATTGTCGTTTGGGGTTCCATCGGGGTTTTATTTAGATAGAATCGGGTTTGCAAGAGTTCTATTATTCTTTTGTAATCAGGAGCATCATATATAGGGATATGGGAGTAATTGGAACATCAAAGTTTGGTCTTCTCAAAAAATATAAAGATAAAAAAATATCAAAATCTTTTCTTATTATCATCATTAGGCTATTTTTATTATTTAAATTAATTTTTTTCTCCAAGCCAAGAATCCATCCATATTCATTGACTTGAGCCTTAACAGATAGAGGAAATTAGGTTAGATTACATCCTTTCTAAATTAGACAATCAAACTCAATTTTTTGACATAATTCTACTCTATAAATAGAACTTTTGTCTCTCCTATTTTCTTACTCACTATTCACAAAAGAAAACCTTAAAAGTTGTTGTTCTTCACATTGAAGAACAACAACAACTAAACCCTAAAACTTCTACCAACAACTATTATATCAAGGGCAAAGGGAAAATGGAGGGTTAAAGACAAAAGGAGAGGAAATCAATTGTTTGAGAGGAATCGAGGAAGGAAAGGGAGAGGAAAAGGAAACACATGGAACATAAAGAAAAGAAGGGAGGAAGTAGCTTAGGTGGGTCACGGGAAGTTCAGGTTGGTAAATTGAATCTCGAATAATCGATATGATATTTGCATGTTTGTTCTGTCTATATTTGTCTGATCTGATCTTATTTGAATCTCAAGTACATGATCTATAAATGTTTTGGATTTTGTCTCATTTCATTGTGTTTAAAGGGTTGTTTTTTGTGTGGTCTTAATTTCCATATATAAAGATTTAACTAAAATGGTAAATATATGTGTTCGATGTCAATTTTCATACACCGTTCTTAGATAGGATTTTTGTAAATAATCAAATTTCAAATTAAATAATTTCAATTAATTTCAATTATGGGGTTTTTTATATAAATATATTTGTAGCTCTTAAGTAAATAAAAAAAACACAAAGATTTTATAATTTAGTTAATAAATTTTGGGGATTAATAGAGGTTAATTAATATTTTCTTATATTTTGGTTTTGCATTTCTTATATAATAATGTTGGATTATTTATAGTTTGGGGTCTATTTTTTTATAATTAAATCATATGGAATTTTAATCTGGGATTTGTTACGAGAATGATATTTCATAAATATGAGTTTATTTATAAATATGGATTCATATATTTTTGGGTTATTTTTATTGTCTTGTTTCGTATAAAGGTGGTTACAATATTTGTTATACAAATTTGGTTTTAAAATTAATGGGTTTTGGTTCTGCTTGATTTATTTTATTCATAAGTTATAGGGTTTTCATTGGTTTATTTTTTAAAGGAGATTAAACTTGGTTGTCAATTTTTGTTTTTTACGATAAAACTTATCTAATTACTTATTGATGCTTGGTTAAAAATTATGGAATACTTTTATTTTATAAAGGGTTTATTGAATTTCTTTTGTTTAATGGATAAAAAATTAAACGGGTAATAAAGGATATCAAGGGATATAAGGGATATTAGGGGATTTAATTAGGAATAAAATTATGTGATAGAACTCTTAAAAGTACGAGAGTATAAATAAAGGATTAGGATTAAGGGATAAGGGTAATTACAACTTAAACATTAAGGGGATAAAGAACACCAACCAATTAGGGGATATGGGATATACAAACTACGGAGCTCTGATCCTTCAAATTGAGGGTACGTAGGCATAGGGTTGTAAAACCCTATCGAGTACATTAATAAATAATTTGGGATTTAATTTTTAATAAAATAAATAAATAATTATTAAAAACAAACAAAACATACCCTAAAAACCTAAAGAGGATCCTATTGAGTACAATAGGGGTGAGAGGTACCTAACATCTTCCTCCCACTTAACCGACTCCTTATACAGTTTCTCTTATTTTTGGGATTTTTGGTTTATCATTATTTTCCTTACAAATATGATAGCGACTCGATTTTTTTTAACCGGTCGCGACACCATCCTTTGGTATTTATCACAAGCCTTAACTAAATCATTAGCATCCTTAAATAAAGATGGTCGGAAATAACCTGATTGTAGAACCTTAGTTGTTGTCCTGGTTCCACTAAAGTGGCCTCCATAAGGAGTATTGTGGCAAGTTCTTACTTGGAAATTTGGTAAAAAAACAAGTTTCTATTAATACTTAAGGGATCAAACTCGAAAATCTCCCCGAAAATATTTGTGTGCATTTAAAACTTTGAACAAGATCCTACTTGTTGAAATCGAAAGATTGTATTTAAAAAGTGATGACGCACTTGTGAACAAGAATTGAAGCACAAGGTTATTTGAAAAAAAAGTTACTTGAAAATAAATGCAAGACAAGATAAAATAACAAGTACAATAATGCTAAATCAAAATGTAATTTAATACAGAAAAAGAGTTTGAATATAAAATTTCTTGAAATTTATAAATGGTGGAATGCATACATACATTTTCTTCACTTGTTTCTCGAATATGCATATACTTTGAGTTTACAAACATTTGAGTACAATTGTGGACCCTTTATAATATGAACATGAGTCCCTTTATATACTACTAAAAAATAACTACCTAAGAACGACCGACTAACTCTATCACGACACATCTCAATTCCATGTTTTTAATTTGGATCAAATAAGAGTGGTGTGGCCTTTTTTTATTGTATTTTTCGATAATTCTTTCAATTTTGCTGAAGTCATTGTCATCATTGCTCTTTTTACGGTGCATTATCATTTTCAATGAGATATGTTCAGAATCCCATCATCACTCGTACTTCCTAGGAAGTCATGGGTGTGTATGTTTGCAATAATTGATCCCACTCACATCAATGCTTCACTTCGTATCACACAAAATTTTTCAGAAATCACCCACGTGGATGCCATGTGTACAATTTGGGACTTGCAGTGAGAAGATTATAAATACCCAGCTTTCAGCTCTGTTGTTCTTCTATTTCACTTCAACTCCTTCCATAACTTTCTTGCACAGAGAAAACTCTTTAACTCTTCCTTCATAAAAATCTTCAACATCATCAATGGCGACCACTTAAACAATGCCCTCCAAGAATGACACACAAAAGAACCCGCTAGCTTTTAGAATCCTATCAACTAAGGATGAAAATGGAAGATATTTCATCCATGAACCTCCAGTGTCCAAGTGTAAACACCCCAAATTTTCCCTCTCACTTTCTCATGCCTTGGCTTATGGTCACACATATTGCATATCATATCATTAAATCTTACATTGCATATTCACCTTTAACATCTCATTGCATCACTGCACAGCTAGGGTCTGTGATCAGATGAATCTTGAAGAGAGTATGAGTTATCCCAGAGGCCATGAAGTATGACAAGAATATCCTTGAGAACTCTAAGGTCATATTGTACCCCCAATGGTTCTTGGAAGTCAAAAGATCACAAGAGATTGCAGAGCCACCCAGGCAGGCTCAAGGCTCCTACACAGATGACCTAAAATTAGGGTTTTGGGTTTGAGGCCCTTACAACCAAAATTTTTGGTCACTCTTGATTCAAATGGTCTTTATATGATATAAGGAGTGTGTGGATGAAGTTTGATGAAAAAATTCAATGTGGAAGTCATCTGATCAAATGGTAACTTGTTGTGTAAGAAAAGTCAGGATTATGGCATCTAAGGCCTCCAACAAGGGTTCCAAAGGGTCATCATCATCATCAATTTGAGGTCCTATGACCTTTATTTGGTCTTAGGAATGTTTGAAATATCATAAGATTGAAGAATTTTGAGCCAAAAAGTTGCCATTTTTGGACATGACTTGTAATGAAAACTTTCAATTTTGGGAAAGATTTTCAACCTCCTCTTTCCTGATCAAAAATGCTTCAAATGATTTTTCTTCAAACATGAAAGTTGTAGATTGGATCTTCCCCTTTCTAAAAAGTACAAGAACTCCTCTTGATTCATCCTAGAACTCAAGATATGGCAAATCAAAGTTGGGAAAAATCTTGTAATTTCCAAGTTCATGTCAAAGAGGGAAATGTGAAAAAGTGAATTTCAGACCTCTACATGACTACTAATTCACTCAAATACATCATGGCATGATCAAATAACATCTTAAAGTCAGATTTGAGCTTTGAACCAAAGGATTCCATGACTTGTTTCTCAAGAAATCACAAAGTTGCAAAATTGCAAAACCTATGCAAACTCTTGATCCAAGCCATACAACTCATAGCAATTGATCCTAGGGTTCTCCTTGAAGCCAGCTGAAGCAGCTCAAGCCCTTAAATCAGTTCTTCCATGGCCCATACCTCAAGTACACAACTTTTGACTTTTTGGCCAATTGAGCCATGCCAATCCCACAATGGATATCTACTCTTCTAACTCATTCCATTTGTTTATGCAAAGCCTAAGGATCATAAAAGAAGGCTCACAAGAACTCAGAAGGACCACATACTCAGTTTGCACAAAAATTCCCAAAAACTTTCTCTCTTCGATTCTCCTAATCCAGCCATCAAACTTCAAAAATTCTTTCACCAACAAGTCACACTTCACCTAAGGAACAAATCCCACCCCTTACAATGGCCTGAAACACAACACATAAGAACCTCATTTTTTGATACACTAGAACTGAACCTCTCAAAATAGCCAATTTAAACTCCATTCAAGCTTGCCATTAGCACAAGGGGGACCAGTGGAGGTGGTTTGCACAAAGGAAAGGCTCAGAAAGCTCATCTTTGAAGGTCTCCAGCTCAGGTATAACTCAAGAACTTTTTTCTTAGAACTTCATTTTCTTGTTACAAAATGAATCTACATGTTGCACTGATCATCTAGATATGTTTAAATTTGAAAATGAGCAAGAAATGACCATTTCATGTTGTTCTGAAAGTTTGCCCGTGTTTTGATTTTTGCTTCGATTCTCTTGATTCAAGTGTTATAAATGTTGTTTGATTGTTGATTTGTGTTCCAAGAAGTGTGGGGAGTATTTCTGGGCAATTGTTTTGATGTTTAGTGACCTAGGGAAGAAGATAGAGTTTTGGTTGGCCGGAGAAGATGACCGGAGCACTGTTTCGGTCATCTGAAAATAATTAGGGTTAATTAGGTTTAGGGTTTCCAGATTGAATGTGAGCCATTGGATGATGATTAGTTTAAGTAATGGACGGCCCATATAATCCGTTAGCCTTAATTTTAATTAATTAAAACAAATCATAATTAATTAACTCAGATTGAATGTGAGGCTTTGGATTGCGCGCGTATTAGGAATTTAAACCTGGACCATTGGATCTGTGTACCCCCAGTCAAACTGACTTGAGCTCTCAACCATTGATCTTGCTTCCACGCAATCAGGGCCTTCCATTCTAATTACTTTTCATTTTATTTTCATTTATTTCATTTTGTTTTCTTTTATTTATTAAAAATAGCAAAACATTTTCAAAAATTCTGACTTTGTACACTTTCACTCTAATTAATATTAAAAACTCAAAAAAAAATTATTTTTATTTTTTGCATTAAAAAATTATTTTTAAATCATTTAATTGAATTTTTAATTAATTAATTCATTTTTAATTAATTAAAAATACTCTTAGGTATTTAAAAATCACCGAAAAAATCAGAGAACCTCTTTGAACATTAAGATCAATTTATAAACTCATTTCACAAATTTATTTTAGGGTTTTATCATGTTTTGACAATTAAACTTGAATTAGGGTTTTGAAAATCCCTTTTTTCATAACCCTAATTCAAAAATTCATTTCTGCCTAACCAAAATGAGTTTGTACTTGGTTCTTTTTGCATTCTTTTATATGTTGCATCTAGTATCTAGGAAATTTAAATCATATTTTTGAATTGAATTTTCAATTTGTTTTGACTTTTTCTTTGAAAAGTATCCAAAACCCTACCCAAACTTAGGAAAACCATAACTTGACTTTGGTTTAGCTTTAGACCTCCACCATTGGAGGGTGTTCTCATGTAGGTTTGGGGTTTGTTTGGATGAAATTTCAATTTTTTATCATGTGATTTGCTTCTGATTTTGATCATGGACTTTTTGTTTGTATATATTTAACTTTTCAGGTGCAAATGGTAAGTTATTCCGGATGTGGATATGCATCCACATCCAATCTCTTCTCACCCTCTTATTATTTGTGTTTGAAGTGAATTTGATTCACTTGTGTTTGTTTCTCTCCCACTCCTAGATTACTTAACTTCTTAAGGAAGTAAGTAACCTATCTTTCTCTCTCTTTCTCTTTCATCTGCTTCTTCCTTGGTGGCCTTCTGAAGATTTCTCTTTAAAGCCTCACAAACCATAGGAACATCCAAGCATGATAACTTTAGGATTGTGAATAGTCCCCCTTAGTTTTTTTACCTTTTAAGTCTCCTTGAGTCTCTGCTTCTCATCTCAATAACAAAGGCTAAACAGTTAAAGTTTAGGGGCTCTGTATTAGGGTTATGCCTGTATCCTTATCTTAGGATGGAGTGTATAACTTTAATACTTAGTGTTAAACCTTTAAATTGTTTTCACCTCTTAATCAAAACACCTAATAATTATCAAGAATTAAGCTTGTAACTTGGGCCTTATATTAGGGTTACATCTCTGCCTCTGGGTCAGAGGGACTAACCCTAGTGTTTAATGGACAAGTCCCCCTCAGGTTTAGTCTTACAAACATAAAATTCACTTCTCAATCTAATCTCTAATTAAAATCCACTTTAATAAAGGTTTGTTATATAATGATTTTAATCCCTAACCATGGATTAAGTTGAGGTATCTTCCTCATCTTAAGTGTCCTCATCTATCATCATTCTCTTAGGATGGTTTAATGAGTCCATTAATCCCTGATTAGAGATTAAACTCATTACTTAACACAAAACATAATCCAAAACACACTTGATAATTACAAGTAGATTAATGATCTTAATCCTGTATCATTAGGGTAATTAAGTTGGGATATCCATCTCATACTTAAGTATACTCATTATCCCTAATCAGGGGTGATATAATGAGTTTACAATCCTTGATTAAGGCTTAAGCTCATTATCCTATGCAAAGCACCAAAAATAATAAAAAACTGAAAACACAAAAACAAACAATAAACGTCTCCTCCGGATTCTTTTCTCATCATACTCACTCTAAAAACAAGAACTCGCTTCTTCTGTCTAATGCAAGACAGTTAGCACTCGAACCAGACGAGTCATACACTTGAACTTAGACAAGCAAGAAGTTCACACCAAAACATCCAAGTCTCTTTGAGTCGAACTATGGTGTTCTTACTTCCTCATTGCACGATAGGATACGTAGGCATAACTTAACGGTTATCAAACAAAAGTCTCCAGGTCTCCCCCCTCTTCTCTTTCTAGCTTTCTTTTCTTAGCCTTAGTTTGAGCTCCCATTCTTTGTACATCATCACCCTGCACAACCATTTCTTTTATAACACAGTCAGCACATACATTATTCCCCTTTTACACAATCAGGTAAGCGTGGATCCCGTCGAGTACGACAGACGATCTGGGTGCTAATACCTTCCCAGGTCGTAACCAAGCCCCTTACCCAGTCTCTTTGGTTCGCAACCGTCTTATCAACATCTTTCTAGGTTTATGCAGCATTACCTTTCCTTCGAGATAAAAATTCCTAGCTGGCGACTCTATTCAACCCCAACCTTCACCATCCGACCGTTCTCGCCGACAGTTCGCGTTTGCACCGAGACGAAAGTCCGGGGAGCGATAATGCCATATTTATTAGTAATGAATATTTAATTTATGATATGTGTTAGTGACTAATTTTAGCACTTGTGATATTGTTATATATTTGATTTTTTATTTTGATCACCTTAGAATTAAGTAAAAGCTTGTTAGTGTGGAGAACCCATTAATCAAGTGGAACTAATGCTAAATATTATTTAAAATAGTAGGATATGCGTATTCACTATATCAACTACCTTAAGAATAAGAAGTTACAACCATAGGGAAAGTGGATATTAATATTGTCGTGCATAATAGTAATGTAACACTTAGGAATTTGTTCCTTACTATTCATGCATATGATTCAATATTTAGGAATACACACTTAGATTGCATTTTTTCCTCATCTATCACGGCACATCACATCATATTTATGTTAGATTCATACACTAGTAAGTGGATCATTGTTCAACATGCTTCATTATATCTTGATAACTTATCTTGTGAAGTCTATTATTCTCAACATGTGTGAAAGAACCATATCCTAATCATAATTATTGTTACCCATACGCATGTTAATACACAAAATCATAAGTAAATCAAGTTAAGTTATGAAACTCCTTGTGGGTTCGACATCCGTACTAAATATATCACTTGCTACAAGTAAAAACCATGTATACTTGCATGTAATACCATATTTAGTCCCATAAAATACCAATATTGGTGCTACCATTGAAAGGGTTTATCATATGATTGTAAGATATAACATTTTCCTATGAAGTAAAAATTTCATAAGGGACAATATTCATGATCTTGGGTTATACACTTGTTCCAGAACTGCTACCTTCGTCTTTTACCACTTTCTTCCAAAACCAGTGCCTCTCAAACAAAAGATAAATCTCTTCAATTGGAACTTGTTTGGTTTCTGGCAAGAAGTAGTAAACAAAGCAGCTCATAAGGATAATCAATGCAGCAAACAGCAAGAAGATTCCATATTTGAGATGACAAAGCGACACGAGGAAGAATTGTGCCACAATAGCAGTAAAGATCATGTTGACACACACCACAACACTCTGTGCAGCTGACCTTATCTCCAATGGAAAGAGCTCACTAGGAACCAACCATCCTAAGGGACCCCAAGATCTTCCGTACGCCAGAACAAACAAGAAAATCACGATAACTAGAAAGATAGCAACTTCAAAGGATAGTTGTTTTCCTTTTCCAAATGAAACAGCCAAAATTATAGCTGTACAAAGCTGTAGATTAAACACTTAAATTAGCAAATAAGTTCAAATAAGTTGATCCAAACAATTTGTGTTTTAGAAACATTTATCAAAAATAGGTTAATATTATGTATGTAAGTTGTAATTACCATGCATAATATCATTTCAACACCGGCTTCCAAAAAGAAAGCTCTCCTACCAAACTTGTCAACAAAAGCCATTGAGATGAGTGTGGCAAGAACAAGGGCTACACTTGTAATAACAGATGAATACAAAGATGCACCAGATCCAAATCCTATTGTTTGGAAAATGACAGGAGCATAGAACAAAATGGAATTATTTCCTGTCAATTGTTGAAATGCTGGAATACACAATGCACCAATTATGAATTGAGGTCTGTTCTTTCTCAAAAGAAGATTCTGAAATGGATTCTTAATAGATTTTGCTTCTTTGCTAGCCTCAATAAGATCATCAAATTCAGCATCAACATTCCTAGTTCCTCTAATCTTTTCCAACACTAATCTTCCTTCGTCGATTCTTCCTTGTTCGACAAGACTGTTTGGTGTTTCAGGACAAAAACAACCTCCAATGAACATGAATGTTGCTGGAACTGTTGCTAAACCTAGGGATAATCTCCATCCCCAAGGATGAAGTTTCTCAGTAGCATAATTCACAAGGTTAGCAATTAAAATTCCTAAACATGTCGTTAATTGGAAGAGTTGGTTCACTGCTCCTCTGATTTTTGCAGGTGCCATTTCTGATAGATATAGTGGAACAGCCTGCACCATAACAATAAAAAAATCATACAATGTAAGTAAATAGCACATCATAAAACAATAAGAGTTTGTTCAATTTATGCTACACAATAGCATTGTAGCACCGCTATAACTCCTATCTAACAACTTTGATAAATATTTTGTTAATTATCGCTATCGTGTCCCATTAAGACAACTTAGTTGGTAGATGTGTAGGGTCATCTGACTACAGGAGCGCGGATCTGAAACCGCTATATCCCAGTTAAAGAGTGAAATTTCGATCATTTAAAGCAAAAAAAAAAATTGAACTTACTTGGTTTCCAAATCCAATACCAATTCCAAGAAGGACACGTCCAATGATTAACATTGCAATATTCTTAGCACCTGCATTAAGAACAGCTCCTATAAAGAAGCTTACAGAACCAGCTAAGATACTAGCTTTTCTGCCTTTGTTTTTTGTAATACTTGAAGCACCAAATGTTGACACAAGAGCAGCAAAGTAGAGGGATGAAGTAAATAATGTCAATATTTGATCATCATATTTGCAATAATCTGTTTCTTGAAGCTTTGCATGCTTCCTCTCATACACATGCGGGAAGAATTCTATGAGGAAATCGTCCATAGAGGTGACTCCTCCTGCGATCATCAAACAATATTATGATATTAAGTTAGTGATATTTTAAGATCTCGATAACGTCATATTATTATATACTTTCTCTGATCTTTATTATAAGATGAAAACATATTTAACCTCATAAAATTATGTCGAAATCAATTTTTTCAATAGTAATTTATTGTTAGAAGGAGATTAGAAATTTACAATTAACTTGAACTCACCAGAAACACCTAGATCATAACCTAATAGAGAGCCACCAAGAGCTCCAATGAGACAAGAAAATATGAGATATGAAGTAATCTTATGCTCATAAAGATGAGCCCTCTTGAGGGCTCCACCATCTGAGAATCCTCCACCAGCCATTTTTCCTTTATATACTTAATAAATTATTAATCAGTTTCTTGATGAGTATTTTCAAATTAACACAAGAACAAAATTCATCAACTTATTTTAAACAAAATCAAAGTGATATTAAGAGAATAGTGATAAGTGAGAAAATTCAAAAACTATATGACAAAGTTTATACTAAGTGCCACTTGGTTTTTCTTTACTTATTACTCAAAATTTCTTCATTTAGCAAATAGTATTGGAAGGCTATTATTAATTCTTTTGTACAAGCCACTCAAGTGCAAAAAAGAAGGCCTGAGTGTGGCAACGGTTATTAACTAAGAATAAATTGAATTAGTTGTGAATATTTGAAAAAAAAATAATCATACTTTTTATGACTAATTCTTTGCCTTAAGTTGAATTCTTCCCACTTAATGTGAAATCTCTTATCCATATGTTTTCTTTTCTGTCATATTTTTTCTAGATCTTCTTCTATATAGTTTCTTTCTTTCTTCATAAGTTAATTTAAATAAGCATATCATATATTATATAAAAGTCTCTTGGGGTCTTTTTCTTCTTTGTATGTCTTATATATTTTTGGTATTTTGACTAATTTTATTTAAAAATATTGTAATATAAAAGCTTTGGTGAATCGAGTATTTTCTTACATCAAATAGGATATATGACCATATCTGTTTTATTTTACATAACATTTATTTTTTTATAAATCATATGACTATCAAATTTAAAATTCACTATAACTTTTTTTGTTTTTAAAAATTATTACCAATGTTCTTAAATATATGACTAAGTTACTAAAATTTAGAAAATTGACAATAATATAAAGGTTTTATATAATTAATATACTTAAACAGTCTCTTCGTTTTTGAAAGTTGGTGAGAATTTAATTTTCGTGATTTTTTTTCTGGAAAAACTTCTTAAATATTTATATTCATTTGATTTTCGTCCTTAAAATTTAAATCTAAATAGATATCAATATTTAAAAATTTAAAAATAAATACAGAGACAAAAGTAAAAAATACATCAATTTATAAGGATGAAACCTAATTAATATTTTTGCACAAGTTTATCATTTATGAAACAAATCAATTAGCATGTATTATAAATTTTATGGAAAATCTAATATAATTAGAGATATATTGTTAAAACAGAGTAAACAAGTTAAAGATTTGCATTAAAGAAGTTTTATTTGCGTATGTATAAATTGTGAAGCGATCGAAGATACATGCATCATTTTCTAGTAAGCTTTTATAGTAAAACCTACATGAAACCAAGATTTCTCAGCATACTCATAGTCTTCAACATTTCTTATATGCATACACACAATTAAACTACACATAATCATTTTTTGATTGATTGACAAACTAGATTAGAGTTTATAATGTCCAATTAGGTTGTTGTATAGAGAATATTGAGTTGAGTTCTTTGAGGGTTTCAATTAAGAAAACCGATATGCGGTTTTCCTTCGGGATCATTGAGGATTTGAAGGTCTTGGACAAGATTACACAATTTGGATTCGATCTAGTGAAAGCCTTGGGACAAGGGAGTAGCGTGAGACGGTGGATTGTGTTGGTAAATTTTAGGTTTCAACAAGTGTGCACTTGGGATTAATTCAAAAGTGTGAAAGCCTTGGGACAAGGGGTGCCTTTCAAGGAAGTAGCAATAATTGGTAAATTGAAGCGACATTGTTAGTGACTTGATCAATTTTGATCAAGGGTTTTGGAAGTGGTAGAATCAACAACAAACCATAGGATTTGTAAGGTTAAATCTCTTCATCTCTTGTATATACACTTTTTCCAAAGTAAGGTTAATTGCAACTATCTCAATTTGAATTCGAATTGAAGGAAAGCATACCCATGATAAGGACGATTGGGAAACTGCCTAAACAAATCCTTCTCTCTCTCTCTCTCTCTCTCTCTATATATATATATATATATATATATATATATATATATATATATATATATATATATATATATATATATATATATATATATATATATATATTTCTATCTATCTAGCTGGAAAGTATGAAAAGAAGAAATGTCACTGGACTACTGCATCACTGTATAACGTCTCCTTTTTCAAATGGCCAATGACACTTTAATGAATATAATTTGTTGGGCTATTTAAAGGAAAGGATTTCATGCTTTCAAGTCGTCGGAAATTAATGGAAAGATCAACAATGTTGTTGCAATGAAAACACGACCATTGTTGTTGAAACTCAAAGATCATCAATCAACACAACAACAATAAGAAAGCACAAGAGTTAATGAATGCAAATATTTGTAATACCTCCAAATTTTCCCTCATATTTATTACCAGCTAACTGGCTTATCGCTTTGCATTCATCTGCATTCTCCATTAAGTCATAACATTGTAATTAGGCATTTCATTGGCTCCTGAGGCATGAGATCAAAAGAGTTCGGGTGATTTGAATTGGCCTTATCCAAAGATGATTCAGTTGGTTCATACCTAAATATAGTTGGTTCAAAGGTTCTTATCTCTGGTATGATTTTGCTTATGGTGTTAATCAATTGAAAATGGTGTTCAAGTTTTCATATCATGACATTCATGGTACAAGAAGACCAAATGGTGAAATCATGTGATAATCTGGCCAGTATGGTTTTCTCGGTTGATCGTTGATGGTGGTACAAGTTCATGAGGTTCGAGATTGGAGTCAACTAAAGTTTGGGGATTCGTTGAAAATATAAGTTTGATACAGATTGAACCTTTGAGTTGATTTAAGCATATTAAATTGAGTCGGATGTTTTAAATGGAATTCAAAGATACGAGCTAATTGAAACAACATCCGGTCAAAACAAGTATGTCATGTCCATTTCAAGATCAAAGTTAATATCCAACAATCCTCAATTAAATCACTTCCTTGGTCTCATCTTTGTCCAAAACTAATTGCCAAAGCCCATTAGCCATATCTCATTCAAGCCCATTTTTCCACTTAATTCTATTATCAATATCCCACCAATTTCGTTTTTCCGATGCGCCATAAACAACAATCTCTTCATCAATTCAATTGATCTCATACAAATCCAAAAGGGAAAAATGGGAATGAAACAAGTGCTTAAGAATCTCGACGCATTTCCTCGCGCAAAGGATCATTTATTGCAGAAAACCCAAACTGGTGCTTTTGTTTCGGTCATTGGCTTAATTATAATGGCTACGCTGTTTCTGCACAAGATGGTTTATTATCTTACAACTTATACTGTTCATGAGATGTCAGTGGATTTGAAACGTGGAGAGACACTTCTATTTCATATAAATATGGCATTTACTTATTTACCTTGTGATGTTTTGAGTGTGGATGCTATTGATATGTTTAACATATGGAAACTTCGCTTTGAACAGTTATGGCAGGATAATTGGCACCGAATATATATCTAATCTTGTTGAAAAAGAACATGTTGCTCACAATCATGGTGATGGTAAAGATCACCATGAGCATTCAGAAGAAAAAAAACTGACCGAAATCCAGTTAAAAAAAAAGAAATCAATACAGTTATATGAATCGAACACCGTCACAGAATAACCGAAAAATCTGAAATTGTTGATAACACAAAAAAAAACTCAATAACAGTTATTAAAATATGGCTAGCGGGATCTGAAACTTGATAGAAAATCAGTTACAAGTTTGTAACAAAACTCTCCATTGGTCTTCGATAAATAAAAAGATTGCTCTTCGACAAGTCTTCAAACGTTCATCATCACAACCTTCAATCTAAAAACCTCTAAGGATCTTCGCCTTCAACAATTTGTCATCAATCTTTGGCATAGCCTTCGAATCACTTCCAAAACCTGCAAGTTTAAGAACACAACATTAATCAATATCAAGAACAACCACAACTTCTTCGATACGAATCCGCAAACCGTAATTCGTTGCTACCGCACCAATTCTAACCTCTCAACCTTTTCAATTCAGAATCATCAAATTTCCAATAATCTTCAACCTTAAGAACCGACATCAATATTTCTGCAAGATCCAACAACAAAAATCAGTACAGAATACATTAGAAGAAGAATTGCAAGGATTTTCAACAGAAAAATTACAGAAGAGAAGAAAAAAAGTTAGTTACCAACTTCTAACAAATTCTCGACAATTATCGACCCGGATCCGTCTTCAGTTTGAAATCACCAAACCACTCCTCATCAAAACCACCTGCACATCACATCAAAACTCGGTTTCAGTATAATTTCAACAAGCTCCACAAGCCTGCAAGTTCAAGTAACAAAAAGGAATCAATGATTGAAGAGTATAATTTCAACAAGCTCCACAAGCCTGCACATCACATCAAAACTCAGTTTCAGTATAATTTCACCATTATTCTCCTGCACCTTCTTCTCCTTCAATTTTCTTCCACCATTTTTCTTCATTCAATTCTTCTCCACCATTCATCAACAACACCTCAATCGCCTCCATCCGCAACCTGGAAGATCAATCAACAAAAGGCATCAATAACAACTGCAACAAAAATTTCATCAAGTTCACACGAACAACAATCGATAAGAACAAGCCTTCATCTCTGCATCCACATCAATACCGGAGAACGAATTCAAGAGTTTTGGAACCGCAAAAGATTGAAGAGTCGTCGGCAAGGACAAGAGAAATGAGAGTAGATTTTCAACGGAAATCGTAACTAACCTTTTGGTGTTATTTTTTTTCGAACGCTTGATTTCGTTACTGCGACTTCAATCGGTATCTTCACTGATTCTTGTTTTCACCACGAACACATCATAGATCGCGCGGTGACGAGTCTTCACGGCATCACCTTCAAACTCCATCGTCTTCACGATATCACCTTCAAACGCCATCGTCTTCACGACATCACCTTCAAACGCCATCGTCTTCTTCGAGCCTTCACCTTCAATGTCGTCATCATCATCATTATCGTCTTTGACTAAGCTAAAAGAACATCAACATGAACACACGAGTTCAACGCACACCAGAAGAAGAAGAATGTATGTTCTTTGATGTACGGTTACATTTGCTTGTTTTTGATAGATCGCTCGATCCCGGGGATTTATTGAGTCTTGGAGGAAACCACTTGCGGATTTGAGATAAGAACGGTCGAAGGGGAAGGTTTATGTATGCCTCCGTCGATTTGGGAGGTTGTCAGAGGGAGAGGTCGCGGCATTGACGGCAGGGTTAGGGTTTAGTTGCTTTGAGAAGGTGAAGTTTGTTGAGAAGAAAGAGAACGTGTGAGGATGTGAATCTGATGTTATCACATTTTTAGGTTTAGTTTAAGTTATAAAAATTGGAATAATGCTCATAAAGACACATTAATATGGTAATTGGAAAATTAAAAAAAAAAACATTAATCAATTTTAATCCACCGTTAAATGCAAAGTAGAAGAGGATAAGGTTTTGAATCCCCCAGCCACACCGATAGTGACACTTGTCATCGTCCGGTAGGCTAGTCCTGCGGCTGATCATGTGCGTTTTTCAATTTAATTTCGATTTTCCATTTTATTAGTGTTATATTGAATTCTTTCTTCTACACTTTATTTTGTGCATTTTCTTTCTCCCACATCCTGTATGATGTTTGGCCCATTATTTTTGCTATGGTTAGAGGACTAATAATAGGACCTGGAATAAGTTTTGTTATATTTTTTAGGTCATTTTATCCACTATTTTGGTAGCTTAGTTTGTGTAAATTTGTGGTTAGATCTTAGGTAGATTTAAGTGACTATTTGGAATAGTTAGGCTTTGAATTTTTTGGAGATTTTTTAACACAATATTATAGTCAGGTTAAGGACCTTAGAGAATTAATTTCATATTTTTTCCTGGAATTTTGCTAATTTTTTAGTGCATTGGTTTTAGTTAATTTTCACATTGTAAATCAACCTAGTTTAGCTTAGGATCTTATTGTTCATTAAGATTTAGTTTAATTAGGTTTAATCTTAGAATATTAGGAGGACTTAATATAGTTTATCTACTGATTTTAGAATGATGATATTAAGTAAATTCCTTTAGTTTTAGGACTTAGGATTAGAATTCTCATTAAGTATGTTTACATGAGGTTTAACCTTATTATTAGTTTTTATGCTTTAATATGCATTTTTGGAATTAATTGCTTCTTCCTATTTTCATGTTTTTGCCTTAATACTTGTATTTCTACTTGTATAGGCTTTTCCCCTTTCTCTTAGAGCCAACTTATCTTCCTTAGGAAGTAAGTTGAGTTCTATTAGTTTTTTTAGTTAGTTCTCTTTTCTTTCTTAGGGTTAGAAAACCTCACAAACCATTAGGACCACTTTTTGAATATAATAACTAAACTAGGGTTGAGTCTTAGTCCCTTAGTTTTTTCCTTTTGAAATTTGAGTCTTTCTTTCTCTTCTCTAAAGAAATAATAAAAATACTTAATAAAAATTGAACGTTCTTATACGCCATGAGACTTTGTTGCGGAGTACTTATACACGTCCTGTTTCAGGGTGAGGTGTAAGCTATCTACCACGATGGATAGGTCTTAGTATGAGAATGTTCACAAACAAATTTTCAAAATAATTCTCATAAAAGACAAAAACAAACACAATAAGCGACTATCCTGCGGGAACTTCTTTTCTCATCTCACTCAATCTAAACGCGAACTCGCGACGACTTGTCTCGCGTGCAAGACAGTAAATGCACTCGTACCATACGAGCCTACAACACCTGAGCATAGACATAAGCAGTTCCAGCGATAAAAAACACAAACAAAGTTCTCTCCTAGTTAGGCAATCTACGTCGACTCTGATCCTCATTTTTCCGATGAGGTACATAGGCAGCGGGGTAGGGCCCGTTCGAGCACATTCTTTATTTTCCCTACATTTTCCCCTTTTCCTTCCATCTTATTTTTCAGATCCTTTTCTCATTTCCATTCCCATTCTTGTTATCAGTTCATTTGTTCAGTAGATGTTATATTCTTTTACCCTTTTAAACAAGCAAGCAAGCGTGGATCCCGTCGGGTACGACATACGATCTGGGGTGCTAATACCTTCCCAGGTCGTAACCGACTCCCGAACCCAGATCTTTGGTTCGGAAGGCCTCGCCCTTTCCTTCTTCCTCGGGTTTGTGCAACATTAACTTTCCCATTCCTTCGGGATAAAAATGTATGGCTGACGACTCTACCTTTTCCGCGCCACTTTCGCGTTTGTACTAGGATAAAAATCCCAGGAGCGACAGCTGGCGACTCTGCTGGGGATCGAACCCAGAATCTTTGGTTTCCCTTGTAGAGTCAATCCTAGCACCTGTTTGGTTTTGTTTCTTTGGGTGTTTATCTGTTTGTTACTGTGTGCTTTAGTTTAACTTTACTGTTATTATTTACAGTTTTACTTTATAGCTTTACCTTACCGCATTCATTTACTGCTTTCAGTATTTATTTTCCATGCATCATATTATATTGGACTGTCTGGCTGTGCTGGTTTTCATTTTTTCTGCGGGATTGGGGTTAATGTGAGATAAGCCAAATATCTGGCTTGAGTGCACTATAGGATTAGCTTGGACAGACATTGTACTTCCATGGTATCTCACCATGATGAGTGGCGATGTGCTCCACACCCAGATTGCGACAGTCTTGGAACTATTTTGTGTGGGGATTACCCCACTTCAGGGTACGACCTTGATAATTATGTGCATCTGGTGACCGATCTTCAAGGACCTTAATGGGAACACCCCTCTCTAGTGATGATAGTGGCAGACCACATTTGTTGGCAAACCCACTCGCATTCGAGGGTCCATTGGGAACTCCAATTGGATGGCTTGGTTCTCTCATAGTAACCCAATTAAAGCAAATTGTTCGTATGACGATAGTATTGTACACTTCGAGATGAATGTACTATTGTTTCTCGATTCAGTGCTTGAAGATGGGGACTTATGAGGGATTCTTGTTTTTTCGGACTCAAGTTAGATCTCCCTGAGTAGTACATAATGCCAAACTGATTCCCTGATTTGGTCATGAGCCATTTCTCGGAAATGGTGAATGTATTATTTCTATTCGACTTTGAGAGTCCGTGATATTTGACCCGAGTAGCACACCAGTGAGATTGGGAGGGGTTTACAGGTTTGTAGGAACCCTAAGACCTTCAACATACACGCTTTGCCAGTGGTTCAGATTTGTGATCTGGTTCTCTTGTACTTTGGTTCTAAGATATAAATCCCAGTTCAGAGGGATTGTTATTGTGATATATTGACATTGTGACCATGCACCGAAACCTGATTATATGATTGGCACATCACAGACACTTCACTGATCACATGCCTCTCCTTGCATAAGCATCATAACATCATTAATCATTTGTGTTCTTTTTATTCTCAGGGTTCGCACTACTCCCTGTTCCTGGTCGTATCCTTGCTTCAAAGATGGAAGATATCAGAAAGAAGAATGTGTTCTACAAATTTTTTGATACCAAGGTGGATTTGCTCAAACAGATGGTGCCTCTTATTACCCCGGGTCATTTGGGATATTTCAAAGAGCGGTATGGTGATATTCTGGACCTGGTGTTCAACCTGGATAGTTCACAAAGGATTGCCATCCATACCTTGCTACAGTATTATGACCATAGACTCTGATGCTTCACATTTCCTGATTTCTAGCTAGGTCCATTGCTAGAAGAGTATGTTGAGATTTTGGGAGTGCCTATCAAAGATCACATTCCCTTCAATTCAGAGATGACAAGACTAACCCATGCTGACATCGCTAAAGCTCTTTATTTGAGCTCATTAGAGATATCTGCTAATCTGGATGCCACCAAGGCAGGAGTGCTTGGTTTTCCTTTAGAGTTTCTGGTCAGAAGGGCTGAAGAACGTGTTGTGGAAAAACAGTGGGATTCAGTTTGCGCCATCCTGGCATTATCTGTATATGGGATAATTTTGTTTGCTGACATGGAGAAGTTCGTGGGTATGAATGCCATTCATTTGTTCGTGATGAAAAATCTTGTACCCACTCTCTTGGGAGATTTGTATTATTTAGTACACTATAAGAACGAGAAGAGACGAGGTGGCCTGGTTAGGTGTTGTGCCCCGTTATTCTACACATGGTTTATGAGACACATCCCCATTACTGGAGTATTCACTGATCCCAAAGTAATCTAGTCGCAAAAGCTAAGCACGTTGACTGCCAAAGATATTAGATGGTTCACCTTAAGGCTAAAAGGGAAAGAGCTCATCTCCAGTTGTGGAGGGTATCCTAATGTTCCCCTCTTAGGAGTAGCCGGGGGCATCAATTACAACCCCATACTCCTGAGAAGACAATTAGGATACGCTCTAAAGAATGTGCCCAAAGATTCGGAGCTAACTCAGACTTTCTATTTCCCTGTGAAGGACAATCTCCCATTGGTTCGAGAAGCTGCAGGTGCTTGGAAATTGATTAACAGAAAGGGTATAGAATGCTTGGGCAGGAGTAATAATCAAATGTTCCCTGAATTTGAAACTTGGGTAAGGGAGAAAGCTCAAGTAACTCTAATCTGCACCATTACCACCACCTACTACAGTGCCTTTGGAGGATTACCAAAAATTGGAAGCTTTGGCAAAGCAACTTAGAGTTGAGAATCAGGAGGCTCATAATTCTTGTCAGAAATTGATGATTCAGAACCAGCAGTTAGAAGAGAGAGCTCTCCAAGCTGAAGAGATAGTTCGGCATAAGCAGAAGGATTTTGATGAAAGGGAACTATACTTTAAGAAGAGAGGATTAGCTGAGATCCACAAGGCGAGTCAGCACCGGAGAGATAAGAAAGAACTGAATGAAGCTAATGAAGCTATCACACTTTGGCAAGAGAAGTGGAGCGATCACCAGAAAAAGCAAAAGGAGGTAGAGGTTGAATTCGAGTTGAAGATCAAAAGCCTTCAGGATGCCTTAATCGAGCAAGGAAAGTTGGTTCAGAAAGCCCAAGAGCAACAGAGAGAATACCTTTATCAGATGATGAAGAGTCCACAAATAGCTGAAGATTTCCAGAAAGAAGTTGAAGAGCTGAAGCTTCAAGTTGATGTGAAGAAGTCAAAGGCTGAGCCAGGTCCGAGCAAATAAAATGAGAAGGCATTCCTGCAGCAGATTGAAGAGTTACATGCTTCCTTTGATCTAATGGATCTCCTCATCCAGAGACTCATCCAGGAGCCCGATCATCCGAACATAGTTCAGTTGTTCCGGAATGTCAAGAGCCTTAGCTGGAGGTTGCAGTACTTAGAGCTCCCTAGAGTTTAGTTTCATGATATTGTACTTGGATTACCCACAAGCTTGTTGTGGGATTCCTTTTATTGATATACTTTGTTGTTCTTTTGATTGACACCCTTCAGGAATGTTGTTGTTTCAAACTTCAGTTTATGTGATTGATTTGCTTTGAATCTCTTGTTTGTTATCTTTTGCACCGACGCAGGGTAATAAACACCAATTCTCCATGGCCGTCACGTTATTTGAACATCATATGGGTCGTCTTCCAAATATTATTCTCCTAATACCAGAATGTGAAAAGAAAAACCTTGAGGATAAAAGGAACACATTGCATTGCATACATATCATTTGCATTTTCTTTCTCTTGCAGGTTTCTCCAGGTTACTTAACTTACCTACATTTCAGGCAAAGATTGCAAGAGCTATCAAGACCCGACATGTTCGACAAGATATTCCGCATCATTACGCAACACGCAACAACTAGATGACAGTCATGGATGCTATGCAAACTGAGCTCAATGAACTCCGCACCAGGATGGGGGAATTCATGGTTATGATGCAAGGGATGGCCCAAGGACAACAAGATTTAAGGACTACAATACAGGGACTCAACCCTCCTCAGAATAACCCTCCTATAGTCACTCCAGAAGTTCAAGTGAATCCTCCCAACAATAACAATGGAGCAGGTGGACCTCCAGTTCCAGAGCCTGGCACATCAACCTTCATTCCTGTGCAAGACCGACAAGAGGATCAGTTTCATTCCTTTAACAATGATATGGGATTTGGTGTGGAAGGAAATTTTCAAGACTTTTTAATGCTAGCTGAGAAGGTCAAAGCCCTTGAGTGTAGAGACACTCTTGGGATAGATGTATTTGACATGTGCCTAGTCCCTGGGGTGGTTATTCCTCACAAGTTCAGGCCACCTACTTTTGACAAGTATAACGGTAACTCCTACCCTAAAACTCACCTACAGGCATTCTACCGAAAGATTGTTGCCCACACTAGGGACGAGAAGCTCCGGATGTATTATTTCCAGGATAGTCTCTCCGGAGGATCCTTGGAATGGTATATGAAGTTGGAGAGAAGCTCTGTTCGAAGTTGGAAAGATTTGGGAGAAGCTCTTCTTAAACAATATCAGTATAACATTGACATGGCGCCTAGACGCACTTAGCTACAAAGTTTGACACAGAAAAATTCAGAGAGCTTCAAAGATTACACACAGAGATGGCGTGAAGTGGTCGCCAGAGTGCAACCGCCTTTGCTAGAAAGTGAGATGGTAGTCCTTTTCATGGACACCCTTCCTGGGCATTTCATGGAAAGGTTGGCTGGGTGTTCTTCAAGCGGTTTTTCAGATATTATCTTAACTGGTGGGAGGATAGAGAGCTGGATTAAGCAGGGAAAGATCCAGAATGGGGGTGCTTCAGCTTTCGGTGTCCAGAAACCTTTCGTGAAGAGGAGGGAAGGAGAAGCTAGAGCAGTGTATGCACAGAGAAACAGAGGCTATGGATGTGTTTATCAGCAAGTGGCTCCTATTACTATTTCATCTCAGCCTAATCAACAGCAAGTTCAACAGCCGCAACGACAACGCCAACAAGGTTATCAACAACAAAGATCTCCTCGTCCCTATTATTCTCAGAAGGCTCAAGACAGGCAGTTTAACACTCCACCTATGTCTTATTCACAACTCTTGAAGAATCTTCTCCAGCTCCAAATGGTCCAGATCAGAACTTTACAACCTCCAAGGCCGGGGCAAATCCTTGAAGGTTATGACACAAACGCCCGGTGTGAATTCCATTCCGGAGCCCCCAGTCACACTACAGAAAACTGCAAAGCCCTGAAGCACGTTGTTTAGGATTTAATAGAGTCCAAAGCGATTAATTTCGCTCCTACTCCGAATGTGATACAAAACTCCATGCCTCCTCATGGAGGTACAGTTGGGGCAATTGATGACGGAGAGGATCTGAATTTGGTGTGTGATGTCAACGATCTGCAAACTCTGTTGAGTGTTGTTAAGGTTTGTTTGGCCTAGAGGGGTGTTTTTCCAGGTTGTGAAAATGATTGTCCAGTGTGTGCTAAAGCTTCAGATGGTTGTGAGCATTTGAAAAGGGGGATCCAGAGCATGATTGATGAAGGGGTTCTACAGTTTGACAAGGTTGCAAAAGAAAAAGAAGTTTCTACAGTAACTATTTTCTATGATTCGTCTCAAGTTCCTACTCAGGCCAGAGTAGCACTGATAACTATTACCACTGCAGGGCCAGTAATGTATCAAAGTGATAAGGCCATTCCTTGGCATTATGGTGGTGAAGTATATTGCAACGGCCAGAAGCAAGATTTGGCCACGTCTAATACGTCCCTAGCTCAAGTAGAAAATGTTAGAGTAGGAGGCTTTACTAGAAGTGGAAGATTGTTTGCGCCGAAGACATTGAGAAATAATGTAATACCACCCAGAGTCACTGCAGAAACCCAAGCCAGGGCAAGAGGGAAGCAACCAGTGACTGCTAATGAGCCTACACCAGTGGTTGACCCAGACATTACATTTGACAAAGAAGCTGGAGAATTTTTTAGAATCATCAAAAAGAGCGATTATAAGATCGTGGACCATTTGCAACAGACTCCATCAAAGATCTCCATCTTGTCCTTATTAATGTGTTCTGACTCCGACCGAAAATCTCTCTTGAACATCCTGAACAAAGCTTATGTACCTCATGATATCTCGATGAACCAATTGGAGACGGTGGTATCTAGCGTCAATGCCAATCATGGATTGGGCTATACAGACATGGATCTAACATCTGAGGGTCGTGCTCATAATTGGGCATTGCATATTTCCTTAGAGTGTAAAGGTGCAATGCTATCTCATGTGTTGGTGGATACCGGATCATCCCTGAATGTTCTTCCCAAGAAGGCATTAATGAAGTTGGATTATGACAGAGTTATTCTGAAGCCCAGTGACCTATTAGTTCGAGCTTTTGATGGATCGAGAAGATCAGTGTTTGGGGAAGTAGAATTGCCAATCAAAGTGGGTTCACAAATCTTCAACGCCAAATTCTATGTAATGGACATAAAAAATTCATATAGTTGTTTGCTGGGAGGCCCTGGATACATTCGGCAGGGGCAGTATCGTCCACACTCTATCAGAAACTGAAGTTCGTCTGGGAAGGAAAAATTGTAACGGTTTGTGGGGAGGAGGATATCTTCATTAGTCATCTGGCTTCGTTTAAATATGTAGAGATGGACGGTGAGATAGTTGAGACTCCATGTCAAGCTTTCGAGCCCCTAAAGAGTGAATTGGTGTCCTTATTAGCAGCTTCTGTGGAGGAATCAAAGAAGGGGGTTTCCATAACCTCTTATAAGCAAGCTTTGAAGGTGGTGGAATCAGGAATGCGTGAAGGCTGGGGCAGTCCGGTAGAAGTGTCAGAAAAGAAGGATATGTTTGGTGTTGGCTACCATCCTGGGCAGTAATCATCTGAACAGAGCTCTAGAGGTCGTCAATGCCCGATTACCTTCACTAGTGCGAGAATGGTGGATTATGGAAGCATCAGTGTCGTGCAGGACGACACAGTTGATAGTGACTGTGACTTAGACGAGTGGATCAGACCTTGTGCTCCAAAGACCTAGCTCAGCAATTTGTCATCTGAAAGGCTTATCTCAGTCACCTCCTTTGAAGAGTAATGATTTTTGCTTTTGTCTTTCCTGTACTCAAGCATTATGTCTTTCCCGCAGCATAATAGCTTATTGTAAGGGTTCTTTTGTTCCTAACACAATTCAAAATCATTAATAGAGCTGACGTTTTGCATCCATCCATGTTGTTCCTTGTCTTTCATTTTTGCTTTTGTTTTTCAAAAAGAAAGAAAAGTTTTAAAGTGGCAATGCTTTTCATTTTCTCAAACTCTTTCTAAAGCCTTGCTTGAATCACCATTCATGCAGGTGCTCGTCACCGGATCTTATCAATGACGACCTTGTTATGGCTAAGTATTACTTTGACAATCTGATTTACCAAGCCTATGAGAAAGGTGAAGAAGATTGCGAACTACCTGAAGAGTTAGCCAGACTGCTTAAACAGGAGGAAAAGATGATTCAGCCGCACAAAGAGGCCATTAAAGTGATAAACTTGAGTACCGAAGAGGACAAGAAAGAAGTGAAGATCGGGGCCGCATTAGAAGAATCTATCAAGACTCGTCTAATTGCCATGCTTCGAGAATATGCTGATGTCTTCGCCTGGTCTTACCAGGACATGCCTGGTTTAGACACTGACATTGTGGTACACAAGTTTCCTTTGAGAGAAGACTACCCGCCAGTGAAGCAAAAGTTGAGGCGCACACACCCTGATATGGCAATCAAAATCAAAGAGGAAGTACAAAAGAAATTTGATGCTGGTTGCTTAGCTGTGACTAGTTACCCTCCATGGGTTGCTAATATTGTGTCGGTCCCTAAAAAAGACGGTAAAGTCAGGATGTGTGTAGACTACAAGGATTTGAACAGGGCCAGCCCTAAAGATGATTTCCCTCTACCTCATATAGATGTGCTTGTTGATAATACTGCTCAGTTTTCTGTGTTCTCTTTCATGGACGAGTTTTCAGGTTATAACCAGATTAAGATGTCTCTCGATGATATGGAAAAGACTACCTTCATCACGCCTTGGGGCACCTTCTGTTACAAGGTCATGCCGTTTAGTCTTAAGAATGATGGAGCCACTTACCAACGGGAAATGGTGACGCTATTTCACGACATGATTCATCATGAAATTGAGGTTTATGTTGATGATATGATAACAAAATCCAAAACGGAAGAAGAGCACTTGGTCAATCTAGCAAAGTTGTTTGAAAGACTCCAGAAGTTCAGATTGAGGTTGAATCCGAACAAGTGCACCTTTGGGGTCCATTCCGGCAAGCTACTGGGCTTCATTGTTAATGAGCGGGGAATTGAGGTTGATCCAGCCAAAGTAAAAGCCATCCAAGAGATGCCTGAGCCAAAGACTGAAAAGCAAGTGCGTGGTTTCTTAGGGAGACTAAACTATATTGCACGGTTTATCTCTCACCTGACAGCCACGTGTGAGCCCATCTTTAAGCTTCTAAGTAAAAATCATGCCATCAAATGGAATGAATATTGTCAGCAAGCCTTTGACCGAATCAAGGAGTACCTGCTAGAACCTCCAGTTCTCATGCCTCTAGTACCAGGGGACCTTTGATCATGTATGTTACTGTGCTTAAAGGATCGATAGGACGTGTGTTGGGTCAGCAAGATGAGTCTGGTCGAAAAGAGCACACCATTTATTACCTTAGTAAAAAGTTTATCGATTGTGAGATACGATACTCACTACTCGAGAAAACTTACTGCGCTTTGGCATGGGCTGCTCGCCGACTAAGACAGTACATGCTGACTCACACCACTCTCTTAATTTCCAAGATTGATTATGTGAAATATATCTTCGAGAAGCCGACTCTAACAGGAAGGGTAGCCCGATGGCAGATGATTCTAATGGAGTATGATATCCATTACACTTCGCAAAAAGCAATCAAAGGAAGTGCATTGTCAGAATACTTGACTCAGCAGCCAATCGACGATTATCAACCCATGAAATTCGAGTTTTTGGATGAGGACATCATGTTCCTCCAGTTGAAACACTGTGAAGAACCACTTCTGGAGGAGGGGCCAGACCCTGAATCCAAATAGAAGTTGATGTTTGACGGAGTTGTGAACATGAACGGAAGCGGAGTAGGTGCTGTTATCATCTTACCAGAAGGGGTCCATACACCTTTAGCTGCTCAGTTGACTTTCGAATGCACTAACAATGAGGCAGAGTATGAAGCTTGCATCATTGGGATTGAAGAGGAAATCAACTTGCGAGTCAAGAACCTTAGGATCTTCGAAGATTCTGCTCTGGTGGTGAACCAAGTCAATGGAAAATGGTTAGTTCATCAACCTCACTTGGTTCCTTACAGGGATTATACCAGGAGGTTGCTAACTTTCTTCACCAAAGTCAAACTGAGTTATATTTCTCGAGACGAGAATCAGTTCGCTGATGCTCAAGTAACTTTGTCATCTATGATTAAAGTTTTTCAAGAGAATTATGTTCCTTGAATCATGGTCTCCCGTCTTGAAAGACCTGCATATGTCTTTGCAGTTGACAGTGGTTAAGATAACAAACCTTGGTATCATGATATCAAGCACTTCTTGAAGACTCAAGAGTACTCGACTAGGGAATCCAGTAAAGACAAGAAGACCCTCAGAAGATTAGCAGGTGGTTTCTTCTTGAATCAAGATGGTGTGCTATACAAGCGAAACTTCGACATGGTTCTGCTCATATGCATGGATAGACACGAAGCAGACCTGTTGATGCAAGAGGTTCATGAAGGCTCCTTCGGTACTCACACTAAAGGACATGCTATGGCTAAGAAATTGTTGAGATCGGGATATTATTGGATCACCATGGAATCCGATTGTTGTAAATACTCCCGTAAATGTCATAAGTGACAGATTTATGCTGACAAGGTCCATGTACCTCCGAATCCTTTGAGTGTCATGTCTTCGCCTTGGCCGTTCGCCATGTGGGCATTGATATGATTGAAAAGATCAAGCCGAAAGCTTCCAACAACCACCGCTTCATCCTAGTTGCCATAGACTATTTCAAGAAGTGGGTCGAAGAGGCGTCTTATGCCAACGTCACTAAACAAGTGGTAGCCCCGTTTATTAAAAGAGACATCATTTGCCAGTACGGAATTCACGAAAGAATCATTACTAATAATGGTTCTAATATCAACAACAAGATGATGGCTGACTTGTGTCGGGATTTCAAAATAGAGCATCACAACTCTTCTCCATATCGCCCGAAGATGAATGGTGCCGTTGAGGCGACCAACAATAACATCAAGAAGATCGTGCAGAAGATGGTTGTGACATATAAATATTGGCATGATATGCTACCATTCGCGTTACATGGGTACCGAACTTCTGTGCATACCTCAACAGGGGCAACCCCGTTCTCATTGGTATATGGTATGGAGGCAATCCTACCAATTGAAGTAGAGATCCCCTCGTTGAAGTTAATGATGGACATTAAGCTAGATGAAGCTGAGTGGCTTTGATCCAAATATAATCAATTGAGCCTCATTGAATAAAAATGCCTAACAGCTGTATGCCATGGACAGTTGTATCAGCGGCGGATTCTTCCTCTTGTTAACGATCACAGGGGAAAATGGACACCCAATTATGAAGGACCATTCGTGGTTAAAAAGGTTTTCTTAGGTGCAGCCTTGATGCTAACAAACATGGATGGAGAAGACTTCCATTCCCCTGTCAATGTAGACGCGGTAAGAAAATACTTCGTGTAAAAAGATCCGCTGGATAAAAACAGAATAAAGATCCAGGCAAAAATGGGCATCCCGACGTGCCAAAAACAGAATAAAAGGCTCGGGAAAAAATTAGGGAAATCTTGAAAAAAATGTACACCCGCTGAGTTGAAAAGCCACATTGGACAGTTCAGGAAAAAAGGGTATCCCGGTGGATTGAAAACCCGAAAGGGCGATCCATGCAAAAGAGGGACTAACACGAACGACTGCGATCTGCGAAATTCGTAATCCATCTGCAACTAAGGTTATTCTAAGGGTTGAAGATCATTCCAATTACCTTTCTCAAGGGGCAGATAAAGCAGACAGTCTTGAGGATATACGAGTCATAGCCAGGTTGAAACTTGATGAGATCCATTTTTTCGCATTGCCAGTAGGATAGTCTATTTTCCTTTTGGGCAATTTCCTCTTTCCAGGGAATTTCTTCCTGATGTAATGCCTATTCATGGCCATGTTTCAAATCAATAAAAATTCAATTTCAGTCAACTTGTGACTAGTTGTTTCTTGTTTTTTTTTTCATCTAACATTATTTGATTGCAAAAACATCCAGCAAACTATGATTTTTATTGTGTTGTGAACATTCAACCGCTTTCTAACTCATGCAGGAGGACGAAAACATTTCTAAAAGGGTTAAGTGGTCGGGATAATGATTCATACCTTAAACTTGGGGCATACAGGTCCATAACTAACTCTCCATGTTGTAGGCACTATCAGTTGTGTTTATGCAGGTGCAAGTACATGTGTTGCTAGCAGAGCTAAAGCAAATTTCCAGGAAGAATATTTCAACAATATACTTGAACAAGAACAGGTGCCTTCCCGTGTGTCTCCTGTTATCCCCAATAGATGTGAAGTCGAAGTTCTTCCCCAACAGTAAGATGTTTATCCTCCCCAAGCAGAGTTTCCTTTTCAACACAGGGGCAATCCCCAGCAGTGCAAGGAGTGTCTTTCTTCCCCAGCATGTTGCTTCCTCATCCGTGTCATACATATGGTTCCCAGCCAAGTCAAGAGGTCTCCACTTCCTCATCAGAGTTCGAGAAGAGTCCATCTCTAGCAGGGTCTTGGCTCTCCAATCTTGAGTCTATCTCCAGCAGGGTCTTGGCTCTCCAATCTTGAGTTTATCTCCAGCAGGGTCTTGGCTCTCCAATCTTAAAGTCCAATTTATTTTCGTCAATAACGGAAGTTCAGGTCCGATGTATCATTAACAACATTCCCCACAGAGTTGTTTTCTCCTCACGGAGATTAACCTGATCAATGCAGTGATCATCATTTCTCCCCAATCAAGCCATCTGGGATACTCGCAGTCTCCTTATCGGGAGATATCCTTGTATTTACATTTTGCATTTAGCAATCATAATTACATTTGCATCCTCCAAAGCATAGCATTTCCATCATCATGGAGCATTACGCCATAAATTCAAGCATATGCATGCTGACATGGGCCAGTTTTGAGGTATATTACATAAGATCCGAAACATCTTCTCAACCTGAAGTACTCCGCACAGAAGATACTTATACAATTTTTTAGACATCGTTGTCTTTTCAGGTCAGTGTTGTTCACTCATTCCGCGTCTTGTTTTATACAACAATCGCGTCGCAGGTTCTCGCTTCGTACGGTCCTGTCTGAGGTCAGTCTTTGTGTTTTTGGTTATCGATTGAGGCCGGTATACCATTGCGTCTCCATTCGAGGATGATTTCGTGTTAGATCCGAGGATCTTTTGAGAATTATCATTCGAGGATGGCATTCTTTTCTTCAAGTCCTTCTGAGGTTGGTCTTGTTGTTGTGGCTATCTGTAACACGGTGGGAGAATTGACTTTAGTTATGTTGCGGATAGCAAGAGTCGCCACCGACTTTTATTTTATCCAAAGGAAAGGCATAAAAGAACAGGAAAGACCTTTTAAAAGATTTTTGGGTTCGGGGGTAGGTTATGTAAAGGGAAGGTGTTAGCACCCTTTACATCCATGGTTATCCATGGGCTCTTAGTTACTTAGCTCACTTTAAAATGTTTCTGAAAATGTGAAGTGTGTGAATAGAAATTTTCTTAAGTGTTTATAATGACCCATGTACGGATGCTTATAAACCTTTGTTTTGAAAATTGTTTGAAATGTGTGAAGTGTTTGAAATTGTTTTGAAGAGTGAGCAAGTATCTAAGAGGAACCTACCCTAAGTTTAAGTCTTTTCTGTTCTTGAATCCTTTAAATGGTAAGACTATCCCTATTATTAAGGAATGGTAGTCATTACCTTGGATGTGAGAAGGGACAAGTGAAGGGACATCTGTTATTTAGGCAACTGTGGGGTGTATAAGCAATTCGAAGGGACTATCATCTTTATTCGAAAGGGACAAGATTATTACGAAGGCAACATTCGAAAGGGACTTGATCTTTGATTTGATTAAGGGACTAGATGATGTGAAATTGAGGGACTTTTGCTTTATACACCCTACTTGACCTTTTGATTAGGCAACAATGAGAGGTATCCCTAAGGAAGTGAGATGGCGATCAAAGATCGACTTACGTGTGTGAGTGTACAATTTTAATATTTATCTTTAAATTTAAATGATCTAAATTAATTTTAAAATACAAGTATGTTTACACTCCCTATTTACTAACCATAGCATAAAATATAAATATTTAATAATAACACTATAATATTACATAAAGGAAGCATTTACAAAAATAATAATTAACAAATTAAGCAAAAATAATAATAATAAGTGAATAAGCAAAAATAATAATAATAAGTAATTGGGTTAGTAGAAAATAATAATAATAATCACAATGTGGTTAGTAATAATAAATATAAAAATAAACATAATTAATAATATAAGCAAAATATTAAATAATAATAATAATGAAATAAGCAAGAATATTACAATAATTAAAAAATCAAACTTTTATACAAACAATTATTTAAGATTATTAAGAAAGAAAAAAATATGAGCAATTATACTAATTATTATAAAATTTGAAGTTATATTAAATTAATTATGAATATATTATGAAAATAGAATTATAATTATAAAATTAAATTAGCAATTTTTAACTATTTTTAAACATATAATAAAAATTATTTATATACTAAATTAAATTCTAAACAATTTATAGGATATTTACATATTATAAAAATAGGGTTAATTATAATTATATTTACAAAAATTTAATTATATTACATGATTAAATAAAATGTGATCATACAATTATATTTACAAATTTAAGAATTATAATAACATTATATAAAAAATATTAAGATTTATTAAAATACATGCAAGAATTAAAATAAATAAATAAACAATATTTACAATTAGGGTTTATAAAAATAATTAGGTTTTATGAAAATATTTTAGGGTTTATGGAAATAATTAGGTTTTTATATAAAAATAACTAGGTTTTAATATAATTAACCTATTTATACAAAATAACATAATATATATATATATATATATATATATATATATATATATATATATATATATATATATATATATATATATATATATATATATATATACACAATAAGACAAATATTAAATAATTTTAATCAAATTTAAATTTTAACATGATTTTTGAATTATAGATGAGAACACAATATGAACATTTTACTTTTTTTATCATTTTTTTATAATTTATTAAACTAATTATAATATAAACAAAATTTAAAATAGAACAAGAAAAAAATGATAAAAATACTTACCTGGGGTTGGAATTCGATCCCAGGCCCTAGGCTTTGCAATCCCCCAAGACCAACCAGTCCACCACTAGGCCAATGCGCGTTTGGTGATAGCATGTTGCCTTCATATTCTTTTATGCGTATCCTGGAAAAAATCAAAATAAAACAACAACGCAAAAAGGCCTGGGGGATTCGAACCCAGGACCTTGAACATCACGCATACGCATACCAACCAACTGAGCTAGCAACTTATTCTGATATAAGATTAACAACATATAATAAAATATTATAACAAATTTTTGAATGTGAATTTTGGCGCCACTGGTCTTCATCTTCAACCTTGGTTCCTGCGAATTTTGTTGCAAAGTTTCCTACCATATTTCCTGCGAAATTACAATGGCAGCAAAACCTATGAAATCCAATGATCAACAAAACCATAAAATTTCATAAAATTAAACCCATAAATATGATCCAGATGTTCATTCGAATCGATCCATGGTTTTAGAATCCATTTATGTTCCATAAATCAGGAAGCCCTAAACCTTGGCCGAAACCCTAAGAATGGTGTTTTCATGATTCAGCCATGAAACTTTGATTTAAGTATCCAGAAACGTTCTACACATCATTATAAACATGATTAGACAAACAAAATTCATTAAAACGCAGTGAATTATTGAAATCGAAAAAAAATAGTTCAAGACCAAGAATGCTTCGGGATATGCATTATGTCATGGTTCAGAGGCATGTAAGTATTGGTTTCGATTCAGGGATGTCCAGGGAACCTCTTTGTGTTCTTAAAATACCTTGAAACCTCTTGCAATTTGAAATCCGAAAATTGAATTGGTATGTGATTTTTTGAAGTTTTGAGACAAGGTGAGAGGCTACCAATTCCTATCCAATGAGTAGGGTTATGTTCTATACTTATAGTGCAATGGATTAGGTCAGAAAAAATTGATCATTGTGTGAAAAAATTGATTAGAAAAGATTGAAAAAGATCAAGCTTTAAAATTCAAATATTTGAGAATTAAGCCTTTCTATTTCAAGCCAATCACCATTATTTTTGTATCAATTTGATCCACATTGCATTCATGATTTTCTAGAAGCTCAATCTCTTTTAAATATTTGACTTTTCTATTTTATTTTAATTTAAAATGATTTTAAATGAATTAAATCAAAATAAATAAAATAAAATGATAAAAAATCTGATTTTTAGAGACTTGGGTCGTGCATGAGGTATTGGTATGGATTGGGTCATCATATGGCAAGCCCATTTAGAAAAAATTGGTTTTAAACCTCCATTTTCTTCATAAACCAACCAAAAATTTCCCAACTTTGCAAAGGCACAAATCCTTCAATTTTAATGCTATGAGGGTGTTCTTGGACATTTTGGAAAGCTTGAATAGTCCTCTAACCAACCCCACTGGTTTCATGTCCATATCATTTACCATTCTCAAGTTATGCCCTTTTGAAGTTGTTGACTTTTTGTTGACTTTCAAAAGGACCTATAATGTCTTAGCTCATACCTTTCAAATGAAGCATTTTTGGGCTTGGCTTGTGAGACACAAAGTTGTAGAGAATTCAATTTCCTTCACAATGAGCTTTGGATGGAAACTTGGTGATGAAGCATGTGAAAGTTATGGCTGGTCAAAGTTCAGTTGACTTTTCCTAAGGAAACCCTAATTTAGAAACTCCTGATTCTTGATGATCTGAAACCTCCTTGATGAATCATGATCAACCCTTGATAAAATGATGAATTTTACTTCATATACTTGATGTTGGCAAAAAATCATGAAGTTTGACTTTGGTTTGACCACAGTTGACCTCAGTTTGACTTTTTAACTGCTTTGACTGACTTTGACTTATCTGATCATTTGACTGAGCAAACCTTTGAGAAAAGTCTTGAAACTTGTCATGGGGATTCTTAGACACATATAAGATGTTATGAAGCTCACTTGAAGTCTTGGAAATCCATTTATCCTGATTAAAGTCAAAACCCTAGTTTTGGATGCACTGCTTAGGAGGATGCCTTGTCTGAGGGAATTGTCCAACTTCTGACCAATTGTGAACTTTGTGAACCTTGTGAACCATCATAAGATGTCTTGTGAACCTTGTGAACCTCATGGAGGGTCTTGTGAACCTTGTGAACCTCATAAAGTATCTTGTAGACTTCATGAACCTCATGAAAGGTCTTGTAAGTATTGTGAACCTTGTGAACCTCATAAAGTGTCTTGTAAACTTCATGAACTTCATGAAAGGTCTTGTGAACCTTGTGAACCTTCTTAGCAAACAAAGCCTTGTATTGTGAGGGCAAATTTTGGGGTGCAACAGCTGCCCCTGTTCAATTTTCTGAAACCTGAGGGTTTAGATCGGTATATGTGCCAGTCGTAACTTGGAAGGTTGAAGGGGATTGAACACAAAAGCCCAAAAATTTGCACTCACCGGTGCGTAGAGTGATACTGATGACTAGTTGAATATGCTTGAGTGGGCTTAAAGATGCCACTTGGAGAAAAATTCTTCAGGTACATTTCTTGGAGGATAAAGCAGTCCAAAATATGAAGGTATAATGATAGCTTTCAGGAAGATAAACAACGTCCTGAGGAAATGATATGATTTCAGAAGGATAAATGACGTTCTGAGGTAATAATATGCTTTCAGGAGGATAACAACGTCATGAGGAAATGATGTAACCTTTGGGAAGATAAACAACAGCCCAAGGTAATAATATGCTTTCAGGAGGATAACAACGTCCTGAGGAAATGATATGCTTTCAGAAGGATAAACAACGTTCTGAGGTAATAATATGCTTTCAGGAGGATAACAACGTCCTGAGGAAATGATGTAACCTTTGGGAAGATAAACAACGGCCCAAGGTAATAATATGCTTTCAGGAGGATAACAACGTCCTGAGGAAATGATATGCTTTCAGAAGGATAAACAACGTTCTGAGGTAATAATATGCTTTCAGGAGGATAACAACGTCCTGAGGAAATGATGTAACCTTTGGGAAGATAAACAACGACCCAAGGTAATAATATGCTTTCAGGAGGATAACAACGTCTTGAGGAAATGATATGCTTTCAGAAGGATAAACAACGTTCTGAGGTAATAATATGCTTTCAGGAGGATAACAACGTCCTGAGGAAATGATGTAACCTTTGGGAAGATAAACAACGGCCCAAGGTAATAATATGCTTTCAGGAGGATAACAACGTCCTGATAGTCACAAAAATTTGTCTGCTGGAGAATTAACCTGAAAACAAGGTAGCATTCCGTATGGTAATATTAGCATATGCATTATGTATGCATGTATAATATGATGCACTTAAGTAATGTATTATGTATCTATGTATATGTATGATATGATGTAAATGATGTATGTATGCATCATGCAGCCTGGAGCGTCTGAATATCTTCGTATAACAACTGCTGGCCAGGGAAAATAAATCCCAATTTGTTGTTGAAGAATATGAGGAACTTATTCGTCTTGTCTGCTAATATATTATACATAACCTCCCGTCTTCGTTTGATAGTAGGGTATACATAACCTCCCGTCTGCTGGGGATAGTAAGGTATACATAACCTCCCGCCTTCGTTCGTCGTACTCTTATTGGAAAGTAAATTCCCGAATATCCGTATGAGGATAAAAGAGATGGACATAAATTCCAGGGGAGATGTGACTTTATGAAGATGGATTTGCCCTACTGGGGATTGGTAACTGTCTTGTAGAGATGAACCGGCGGGGCTTCGTTGAAATCCTTCCCTCGTTCGTCCTTAGTAAATACTATTACTGCATTTTCATGCATTTCTGGTAAACATCAATCATATTAAGCATACATGCATTTCTGGTAAACATCAATCATATTCAAAAGCATACATACATTCACACACAATCAATGGACGTTTCGCTTATGTAAAATAGGGTAAAAGTAAATCTGGATTCAAAGATGGAATTTTATTTATATCAAAGAGTGACCCATACATGGGTGAGTTTGTACAACGAGACCTAAATCCTAGTAAGAGGACTTTGTCATAAATTTTTTTTTTATAAAACAAGGAGAATCAGCTATGTGGGAAATAATCCTATTGAGTTTCAATTCTACTATTGCCATTATCTTCAAGTATCTCATCTTCGGCTGTTGAGATGGAAACGATTGGATTGAGCTTTATCTGTTCAAACTTGAGTAAGTAACACAACTGGTTGCAGTTTCCTGGGTGATCCAAACGAGACATAGTCATACGCTTTAATCCCTAACTTTTGCCTGGATTGCCCTTTCAGGTTTTCAATCCACCGGGATACCCTTTTTTGCCCAAGTCGCCTTTTCAGGTTTTCAACTTGCCGGGTGTACATTCTTTTATATATATCCCTAATTTTTGCCCAAACCCTTTTGGTTTGCCGGGATGCCCTTATTTTTGCCTAGGCCTGTCAACCTAGCGGGTCTCTTTTTATGCGTAGTATTTTTTAACTATGTCTGCGTTTACAGGTTGCGGGAAGTCTTCACCATCCATAGTAGTAAGTATCATGGCACCTCCTGAAAATACTGTCTTGACTACAAATGGTCCTTCATATGTAGGAGTCCACTTGCCCCTAGGATCACCCTGTGGTAATATGATACGCTTGATTACCAAGTCACAAACCTGATATACCTTTGGCTTAACCTTCGTGTTAAAAGCTTTGATCATTCGTTTCTGGTACATCTGGCCATGACAAACTGCTGATAACCTCTTCTCATCAATCAAATTTATCTGGTCAAGTCGAGTCTGAATCCATTCATCTTCATCCAAGCCTGCATCCTTCATAATTCTTAAGGAGGGAATCTGAACTTCAATGGGCAGAACTGCTTCCATACCATAGACCAAGGAGAATGGGGTTGCCCCTGTTGAAGTACGTATTGTGGTAGGATAACCATGAAGAGAAAATGGCAACATCTCATGCCAATCTTTGTAAGTAACAGTCATCTTTTGTATAATCTTCTTAATGTTCTTATTAGCAGCTTCAACTGCCCCATTCATCTTTGGACGATACGGAGAAGAGTTGTGATGCTTAATCTTGAACTACGTGCTGAGATCAGTAATCATAGTGTTGTTCAAATTAGAGCCATTATCAGTAATAATCCTTTCAGGGATGCCATACCTACATATGAGATTATTCTTAATGAACCGAGCCATAACATTCTTGGTAACATATGCAAATGAAGCTGCCTCTACCCACTTCGTGAAGTAATCAATAGCGACCAGGATGAAACGATGCCCATTAGAAGCAGTAGGCTTGATCTCACCAATCATATCAATGCCCCACATGGCAAAAGGCCAAGGAGCAGTCAACACATTCAATGGTGATGGAGGTATATGGACTTTATCAGCATAAATTTGACACTTGTGACATGTTCTGGAGTGTTGATAGCAATCAGCTTCCATGGTAGACCAATAGTAACCTGCTCTCAATATCTTCTTTGCCATGGTATGTCCACTAGAATGAGTGCCAAAGATCCCATCATGCATGTCTTCCATAATCTCAGTTGCTTCCTTCTTGTCCACACAACGAAGCAAAGTTGAATCATGATTGCGTTTGTACAGAATCCCATTACTCAAAAAGAACTTAGCAGAAAACCTTCTCAGAAACTTCCTATCTTTGACAGATGCCCCTTCAGGGAACTCCTGAGCTTCAAGATATCTTTTCACTTCATAGAACCAAGGATTTTCCTCTGCTTCTTCAGTGCCAATCTCATTGCAGTATGCAGGTTTCTCAAATCTATCAATAGTGATCTTGGGAGCTTCATCATCCCAGCTGATCAAAAACATGGATGCCATGATGGCTAAGGCATCTGCTAACTGATTCTCTCTTTGTGGAATATGTCCAAAAGTAATCTCTTTAAAATGTGGGATCAAAGACAACACATGCTCTCTGTAAGGAATGAGATTATCATGCTTGGTATCCCAATCTCCTTTAATCTGACTTACTATCAGGGCTGAATCTCCATACACATCAAGGAACTGAATCTTCATATCAATAGCAGCTTTAATACCCAGGATACATGCCTCATACTCAGCCATGTTATTGGTACAATAGAAACACAATCTTGCAGTAATCGGGGTATGACAACCTTCAGGGGAACTAATCACAACACCAACACCGTTACCAAATGCATTAGAAGCTCCATAAAAAACCATGGTCCATCGGGATCCTTGTTCAGGTCCGTCATATTGTCCAGGTTCTTTGGTAATAATCATAATGTCTTCATCAGGGAACTCAAAACTCATTGACTGATAATCATCCACTGCTTGATGAGCCAAATGATCAGCCACAACACTTCCTTTAATGGCCTTATGAGTAGTATATTGTATGTCATATTCCGTCAAGATCATTTGCCATCTTGAAATTCTTCCGGAGAGAGCAGGTTTCTCGAATATGTACTTGATTGGATCCATCTTCGAAATCAATAAGGTAGTATGAGTCAACATATACTGTCTTAGTCGGCGAGCAGCCCATGCCAAAGCGCAGCAAGTTTTCTCGAGCAGTGAATATCTTGTTTCACAGTCGGTAAACTTTTTGCTAAGGTAGTATATTGCCTGCTCTTTTCGACCAGACTCGTCATGTTGCCCCAACACACACCCCATTGAGTTGTCTAACACTGTTAAGTACATAATCAAGGGTCTTCCATCAACTGGTGGCATCAAGATTGGAGGTTCTAAAAGATATCTCTTGATTTCATCAAAGGCAATCCGACATTCATCATTCCATTCCATCACCTGGTCTTTCTTCAACAACTTGAAGATTGGCTCACAGATGGCAGTTAATTGGGAAATAAATCTTGCAATGTAATTAAATTGTCCCAAGAAACCTCTAACTTCTTTCTCAGTACGGGGAGCTGGCATCTCTCGTATAACTTTCACTTTTGCAGGATCCACTTCAATACCTTTTCCACTGACAATGAAACCCAAGAGTTTACCAGACCTAACTCCAAAAGTGCACTTGTTTGGGTTCAATCTCAACTTGTATTTCTTCAACCTCTCAAACAACTTATGCAGATGATCAAGATGTTGTTCTTCATTCTGAGACCTGGCTATCATATCATCCACATATACCTCTATCTCATGATGGATCATATCATGAAACAAAGCCACCATAGCACGCTGATATGTTGCCCCTGCATTCTTCAAACCAAATGGCATCACCTTATAGCAAAAGGTGCCCCACTGTGTAACAAATGTTGTCTTCTCCATATCTTCAGGTGCCATCTTGATTTGATTATAACCAGAGAAACCATCCATAAAAGAGAATACCTTATGCTGGGCAGTGTTGTCTACCAGAACATCAATATGAGGAAGTGGAAAGTCATCTTTGGGGCTGGCTTTGTTCAAATCCCTGTAGTCCACACACATACGTACTTTACCATCTTTCTTAGGAACCGGTACCACATTTGCAACCCACTGAGGATAAGAAGTCACTGCTAAGAACCCTGCATCAAACTGTTTCATTACCTCTGCCTTGATCTTCTCTGACATTTCAGGACGCATGCGACGAACCTTCTATTTCTTTGGACGACAGTCTTCTTTTAATGGTAAACGGTGAACCACAATGTTTGTATCCAACCCTGGCATGTCTTCGTAGGACCAAGCAAAGATCTCCACATAGTCACGTAGCATATGAATCAGTCTGCTCTTGACACTATCCTCCAATTCAGCTCCTATCTTGACCTCTTTCCTGTTTTCTTCAGTTCCCAGATTCACAACTTCGACTGGCTCTTCATGTGGCTGTATAGCTTTCTCTTCTTGTTGTAACAACCTAGCAAGCTCTACAGGTACTTCACAATCGTCCTCATTTCCGTCTTCAGTTTGATAGATCGGATTCTCAAAATTATAATTGGCAATAGTAGAACCGTTATCAACAGGATCCAGAGTGGATGAGGATCTGCATTTTAGTGATGTGGGTGTGTGTAAGAACACATAGCTGATAAAACAAAAATAAAAGAAAAGAAAGACAAGGAACACAATATTTACGAAAACGAAACTTCCACTGATTTTTATTGAATGAAGTATGCAAATGAAATGACAGCCCGTAACAAGTACACCATTGTGCCCCGGGTAAGGCACAAGGCTTAAGAGTTCAATTGTTCAAGAAATTACAAACTTAAAAAGCAACAACACAGTAATAGTATTTACTCCTGACTAAAGGAGATAGGAATAACATCTTCAGCTTTCCAATTATTGAGTCCAGCACCCATAGTAGGAAAAATCCAAGCATCCAGATTGTAGTCTTCATCAGAGTCACCCACATCATTGATCTGGTTCTTCATAACCCCTTGATTGGTGATACGAACAGCACGAGCACGACGAACAGCCTTCTGGGACTCTGCAGTGAAACCCAAACCAAATTTGTCAGACTTGTACGGAATATCAGGAAGCTGACCCCAAATAGTACAACCACCTTCATCCACCACAGCTCTAGCATCTTTAAGGGAGGCCATTCTAGGAGGTACTCTGGTAACCACAGGAACTTTCTTGACAACCGGAGGAGCTTCATAATCATTAACAATCCAAGGAACCACTTCAAACGTTTGACACGGAGTTTCAACATATTCACCTTCCACTTCCAGATACTTGAAGGTGTTCACATGGCTAATAAAATATTCTTCCTCTCCATAGACAGTAACAACCTTTCCTTCTACCGGATATCTCAGCTTCTGATGTAATGTAGAGGTTACAGCACCTGCCCCATGGATCCAGGGACATCCCAGCAAACAAGAATATGACGGACGAATATCCATAACATAAAAGGTAGCATTGAAAACTTGAGAACCAACTTTGATTGGGAGATCAATTTCCCCATGCACCACTCTTCTTGACCCATCAAAAGCCTTCACCACTATATTACTGGGCTTTAGCACAGCATCTTCAGGACTCAGCTTATTCAGGACTTCTTTGGGTAACACATTCAGAGAGGAACCATTGTCTATCAATACATGTGACAGGGTAGCGCCCCTGCATTCAATTGAGATATGCAGAGCCCTGTTATGATCCCTCTTGGCAGGAGTCAAATCAGCATCAGAGAAACCTAACCCATTATCATAGGTCAGGTGGGCAACACAATTCTCAAATTGGTCAACATAAATTGCATTGGGTACATGAGTAGTCTTTAGAAACTTAATCAAGGCTTTGGCATGAGCCTCAGAACATAGCAATAAAGACAACATAGAAATCTTGGAGGGAGTATGCCCCAACTGATCAACAATGTCATAATCACTCTTACGAATGATTTTCAATACTTCTTCCATCTACTTAGCAAGATCATCAGCAGCTGGCACATCAGTAGGTATAGGTTCAATAACAGGACCCTTGCCCCGAGTATCAGTAGTGGAGATAGCAGCTGGAGTAACTGCATTCTTGGAAGTAACTGGAGGAGAGAAGACTCTTCCACTTCGTGTGATCTTACTAGACCCAGCAATATTATCAACATCAACAGGCACATCAGCTAAGGGTTCCTGCTTAACACCATGTATATAAACATCAGACCCATAATGCCAAGGCACAGCTTTATCAGACGTATACGGAATAGGACCAGGAGTGGTAATGACCATAGGAGCCACTCTAGCTTCAGCAACAATCTTCACAGGGCCTTCAGCAGTAATCTTAATTGGACCCTTATGAGTGATTTTAACAGGTCCCTTTGAAGTGATCCTTACCAGTACTTTATCAACCATATCCACCTCTTCAGTCTTCCTACCTTTAGTAATATGATCCACCATACTCTCTACAGACGATTGAGTCCTCTCAAACACTATGGTATATTTATCCATGAGACGTTGAATTCCATCTCTCAATCTCCAGCAACTATCCAGCTTATAGGTACAATACAAACAATCTTCACGACAACCTGGAAAGAACCCAGCTTGTACTAGCTTTTTCTTGATAACAGACAATGGTGTGGTCAACTCTGCAACTGAATAGATATGTAAATCTTCATCAATAGCATTGACAGTCTTCTCATGATTCGGCATGGGAGCAGTAATCACATTTGGAGTACCCGGAGGGTCAAACTCAATCTCTCCAGCCTCAATCATATCTTGAATTTTGTTCTTCAAGACCCAGCAGCTATTAGTATCATGTCCCTGACAGTTTGAATGATATGCACATCGTGCAATGGGATTGTACCTGGGAGAGGTAACATTGGGATTCTGAGGAGCCTCTTTCAGAGTAATAAGTTCAGCCTTAACCAAGTGTTGCAATGCCTGAGCCATTGACATATTGATCTTAGTGAACTGCCTTCTAGCCCTCTATTGGTTGCCCTGTGGCTGCTCTGTTGTTGCAGTATTTGGATTTGAAAAATGAACTGCACTCACAGACTGATGCCTTCTACTACGATCAGGCTGACCATAAACAGCATTGGACTCTTTCTTCCCACTGGGAGGCTTCTTTGCAGTACCTGATGAAGAAGTACCCACTTGAATCTTGCCACTCTTTATACCATTTTCCACGCGCTCTCCTGTCATTATCAACTCAGTGAAGCCAGATGATGAGCTTCCAATGAGATGACTGTAAAAAGGACCATTCAATGTACACATAAACATATCAACCAACTCCCTGTCAGTTAAAGGGGGTTGTACTCTTCCAGCTAAATCTCTCCACTTCTGAGCATACTCCTTGAAACTTTCTTTGGCACCCATAGACATGCTTTGCAGCTGCATGCGAGTGGGAGCTAAATCAGCATTGTATTGATACTGCTTATAGAAGGCTTCAACAAGATCGTTCCAATCCCGGATGTTGACACTCTCCAACTGATAGTACCACTCCAATTGAGCTCCAGATAAGCTCTCTTGGAAGAAATGGATCCACAACTTCTTGTCAGCAGTATGAGGTTGGATTCTCCTGACATAAGACCTCAGATGTAACTTGGGACAAGAGACCCCATCATAAACAACAAAAGTAGGAACCTTGAAACCAATGGGTATGACTACCCCAGATATCAGACTCAAATCTTCAAAATCCAACCCAGAAGACTTCTGCAACTCCATAGCATCCATTCTATCCACTAGCATCTTGAATTTGTCTTCATTAGGCTCATGGTAGTAATTAGCCTCAGAATCAGAGTCCCCCATAGTGTTGTGGAGACTGCCTCCCTCTTTTTCAGACTCTTCAGACTCATAGTCTTCAACTGGTTCTTTGGTCTTGGCAAGACCTTTGAACCTTCTTCCCATGTTGATCAGGCCACCTGACCTTCTAGTCTTCTTAGTCTTCTTGGCCAGCAGTGTCTTCAATTCATCCTGCCCCTTGGATAGGTTCAGGATCAGCTCTTGGAACTGTGCATTTTGTGCCTGGAGATCCTTAACTGTTTGTTCAAGAGCCATTGCTTGAAATAAACAGCGAGAAGATGAGAAACCTGTGCACAATTATAAACCTGTGATGCAATGAGATGATATGTGAATGCATATGCAATGTTTCCAAGGACCGCAGGATTTAAATTTGCTTAAACAATCAAGAAAGTAAACTTTTATTAGTAATAAATTTGTTTTCCCCTTGGGCTTACAATATGAAATGAAATAAATACAAGAGATAGGGTTTTAAGTCTCCCATGGACGTTTCCTTTTTGTGTTGAGGTATGAATTGAGATTCCTTTCTTCGTGAAATTGCTTTGTTAGTTCCAGGATTCTTTCTTGGCTTGCTTTGTAATGAGCCTCGAAAGTATCCCTTTGCTCCTTCAACTGGATCCAGGATCTCTGTAAGTCTTCCATGTCAGTAGGAATGTCTGGGTGAAGGATGGTATAAGCAGTGTCTCCTTCAGCAACAGGTTCCATGGTAACTGGTAGGATAGCAGGATATGGCATCATGAGAGTCTGAGCACGAGATCGCACCCATCTGAGATAAGCTTCCATAGGAATAGTGTACTTAGGATCTAGTGTCTTGCTGTCAACCTTGTTTACTTTTCCCCATGCTCGTATGAATCTCTGACGGTAACCTTGCAAATCGTTGTCGTAGTCAAACACAATGCCCTGAATCAACATGTCATGCGGTCCATCACTCCGAGCGTAACCAAACTGTTGTAAAGCTAGAGAGGGGTTATAGGTGATGCCTACAAAGTTGATCCTGATAGTGTTTCTACGAGCAGAAGCCATGACCTGCAACAAAGAACAAAGATAAATCCTTTGGTCCTTGAAATGGTTAGTGAAAATGCTATGCTTATGATGCATGATGATGTCATGATGTTATGCTCAATCACAAACATGTGGCACACACAAACAAGTCACACCATAGCCCTAGGTTTAAAGGCTTGCATGAGGTTCAAAGGTAAGTACCCTCCCCTGAATTTTAGTTGGTTCATCCTGTCCTACAAAAGTAACCAGGTTCTAAGGGATCTCAATATCATTGATCCTTCACAAGGGTGGTTGTTCAGTAGGCAACTTACTTGCCAACCAAAACCATCCAATTTTAAGATCTCAATGAGCGTAGTATCGAGTATCAACCAACTTCAGTCTGCACCAAAGCAGGTTATCTCACTACTTTTCTAAAGGCCAAGATGGGATAACTAGGGTTCTAAAAGTTAGTTAGTGCACTGTCAACATATGGCAACCTCATATTATCCTCAACTTGACTTAAGGAACATAAGCACCAACCAAGAAGTCACACTAACTATGGCCACCAGATCAACCATATCGGTATACGCCGTACAGTTTCCTTGGTCTATTGCCATTTACCTAAGGTACACTAGATCCGGGTTAGGATCTTTCACACATAAGAGCACCCAACAGATAAGTATAAAGCACACAAGGCAAACAATTTTAAAGTGATCTAATTCCTAAGGGTACCCCTCTTTAATTTAAATCCCCAGCAGAGTCGCCAGTTCTATAACACGGTGGGAGAATTGACTTTAGTTATGTTGCGGATAGCAAGAGTCGCCACCGACTTTTATTTTATCCAAAGGAAAGGCATAAAAGAACAGGAAAGACCTTTTAAAAGATTTTTGGGTTCGGGGGGTAGGTTATGTAAAGGGAAGGTGTTAGCACCCTTTACATCCATGGTTATCCATGGGCTCTTAGTTACTTAGCTCACTTTGAAATGTTTTTGAAAATGTGAAGTGTGTGAATAGAAATTTTCTTAAGTGTTTATAATGACCCATGTACGGATGCGTATAAACCTTTGTTTTGAAAATTGTTTGAAATGTGTGAAGTGTTTGAAATTGTTTTGAAGAGTGAGCAAGTATCTAAGAGGAACCTACCCTAAGTTTAAGTCTTTTCTGTTCTTGAATCCTTTAAATGGTAAGACTATCCCTATTATTAAGGAATGGTAGTCATTACCTTGGATGTGAGAAGGGACAAGTGAAGGGACATCTGTTATTTAGGCAACTGTGGGGTGTATAAGCAATTCGAAGGGACTATCATCTTTATTCGAAAGGGACAAGATCATTACGAAGGAAACATTCGAAAGGGACTTGATCTTTGATTTGCTTAAGGGACTAGATGATGTGAAATTGAGGGACTTTTGCTTTATACACCCTACTTGACCTTTTGATTAGGCAACAATGAGAGGTATCCCTAAGGAAGTGAGATGGCGATCAAAGATCGACTTACGTGTGTGAGTGTACAATTTTAATATTTATCTTTAAATTTAAATGATCTAAATTAATTTTAAAATACAAGTATGTTTACACTCCCTATTTACTAACCATAGCATAAAATATAAATATTTAATAATAACACTATAATATTACATAAAGGAAGCATTTACAAAAATAATAATTAACAAATTAAGCAAAAATAATAATAATAAGTGAATAAGCAAAAATAATAATAATAAGTAATTGGGTTAGTAGAAAATAATAATAATAATAATAATAATCACAATGTGGTTAGTAATAATAAATATAAAAATAAACATAATTAATAATATAAGCAAAATATTAAATAATAATAATAATGAAATAAGCAAGAATATTAAAATAATTAAAAAATCAAACTTTTATACAAACAATTATTTAAGATTATTAAGAAAGAAAAAAATATGAGCAATTATACTAATTATTATAAAATTTGAAGTTATATTAAATTAATTATGAATATATTATGAAAATAGAATTATAATTATAAAATTAAATTAGCAATTTTTAACTATTTTTAAACATATAATAAAAATTATTTATATACTAAATTAAATTCTAAACAATTTATAGGATATTTACATATTATAAAAATAGGGTTAATTATAATTATATTTACAAAAATTTAATTATATTACATGATTAAATAAAATGTGATCATACAATTATATTTACAAATTTAAGAATTATAATAACATTATATAAAAAATATTAAGATTTATTAAAATACATGCAAGAATTAAAATAAATAAATAAACAATATTTACAATTAGGGTTTATAAAAATAATTAGGTTTTATGAAAATATTTTAGGGTTTATGGAAATAATTAGGTTTTTATATAAAAATAACTAGGTTTTAATATAATTAACCTATTTATACAAAATAACATAATATATATATATATATATATATATATATATATATATATATATATATATATATATATATATATATATATATATATATATATATATATATATATATATATATATATATATATATATATATATATATATATATATATATACACAATAAGACAAATATTAAATAATTTTAATCAAATTTAAATTTTAACATGATTTTTGAATTATAGATGAGAACACAATATGAACATTTTACTTTTTTTTATCATTTTTTTATAATTTATTAAACTAATTATAATATAAACAAAATTTAAAATAGAACAAGAAAAAAATGATAAAAATACTTACCTGGGGTTGGAATTCGATCCCAGGCCCTAGGCTTTGCAATCCCCCAAGACCAACCAGTCCACCACTAGGCCAATGCGCGTTTGGTGATAGCATGTTGCCTTCATATTCTTTTATGCGTATCCTGGAAAAAATCAAAATAAAACAACAACGCAAAAAGGCCTGGGGGATTCGAACCCAGGACCTTGAACATCACGCATACTCATACCAACCAACTGAGCTAGCAACTTATTCTGATATAAGATTAACAACATATAATAAAATATTATAACAAATTTTTGAATGTGAATTTTGGCGCCACTGGTCTTCATCTTCAACCTTGGTTCCTGCGAATTTTGTTGCAAAGTTTCCTACCATATTTCCTGCGAAATTACAATGGCAGCAAAACCTACGAAATCCAATGATCAACAAAACCATAAAATTTCATAAAATTAAACCCATAAATATGATCCAGATGTTCATTCGAATCGATCCATGGTTTTAGAATCCATTTATGTTCCATAAATCAGGAAGCCCTAAACCTTGGCCGAAACCCTAAGAATGGTGTTTTCATGATTCAGCCATGAAGCTTTGATTTAAGTGTCCAGAAACGTTCTACACATCATTATAAACATGATTAGACAAACAAAATTCATTAAAACGCAGTGAATTATTGAAATCGAAAAAAAATAGTTCAAGACCAAGAATGCTTCGGGATATGCATTATGTCATGGTTCAGAGATGTCCAGGGAACCTCTTTGTGTTCTTAAAATACCTTGAAACCTCTTGCAATTTGAAATCCGAAAATTGAATTGGTATGTGATTTTTCGAAGTTTTGAGAAAAGGTGAGAGGCTGCCAATTCCTGTCCAATGAGTATGGTTATGTTCTATACTTATAGTGCAATGGATTAGGTCAGAAAAAATTGATCATTGTGTGAAAAAATTGATTAGAAAAGATTGAAAAAGATCAAGCTTTAAAATTCAAATATTTGAGAATTAAGCCTTTCTATTTTAAGCCAATCACCATTATTTTTGTATCAATTTGATCCACATTGCATTCATGATTTTCTAGAAGCTCAATCTCTTTTAAATATTTGACTTTTCTATTTTATTTTAATTTAAAATAATTTTAAATGAATTAAATCAAAATAAATAAAATAAAATGAAAAAAAATCTGATTTTTAGAGACTTGGGTCGTGCATGAGGTATTGGTATGGATTGGGTCATCATATGACAAGCCCATTTAGAAAAAATTGGTTTTAAACCTCCATTTTCTTCATAAACCAACCAAAAATTTCCCAACTTTGCAAGGGCACAAATCCTTCAATTTTAATGCTATGAGGGTGTTCTTGGAAAGCTTGAAGAGTCCTCTAACCAACCCCACTGGTTTCATGTCCATATCATTTACCATTCTCAAGTTATGCCCTTTTGAAGTTGTTGACTTTTTATTGACTTTCAAAAGGACCTATAATGTCTTAGCTCATACCTTTCAAATGAAGCATTTTTGGGCTTGGCTTGTGAGACACAAAGTTGTAGAGAATTCAATTTCCTTCACAATAAGCTTTGGATGGAAACTTGGTGATGAAGCATGTGAAAGTTATGGCTGGTCAAAGTTCAGTTGACTTTTCCTAAGGAAACCCTAATTTAGAAACTCCTGATTCTTGATGATCTGAAACCTCCTTGATGAATCATGATCAACCCTTGATCAAATGATGAATTTTACTTCATATACTTGATGTTGGCAAAAAATCATGAAGTTTGACTTTGGTTTGACCACAGTTGACCTCAGTTTGACTTTTTAACTGCTTTGACTGACTTTGACTTATCTGATCATTTGACTGAGCAAACCTTTGAGAAAAGTCTTGAAACTTGTCATGGGGATTCTTAGACACATATAAGGTGTTTTGAATCTCACTTGAAGTCTTTGAAATCCATTTATCCTGATTAAAGTCAAAACCCTAGTTTTGGATGCACTGCTTAGGAGGATGCCTTGTTTGAGGGAATTGTCCAACTTCTGACCAATTGTGAACTTTGTGAACCTTGTGAACCATCATAAGATGTCTTGTGAACCTTGTGAACCTCATGGAGGGTCTTGTGAACCTTGTGAACCCTATAAAGTATCTTGTAGACTTCATGAACCTCATGAAAGGTCTTGTAAGTATTGTGAACCTTGTGAACCTTGTGAACCTCATAAAGTGTCTTGTAAACTTCATGAACTTCATGAAAGGTCTTGTGAACCTTGTGAACCTTCTTAGCACACAAAGCCTTGTATTGTTAGGGCAAATTTTGGGGTGCAACACTATCATTCGAGGATGATAGACCATTTTGGAGCTTATTGATTGAGGTCAGTTTGTCTCTTTTGCGAAGTCTGTTTGAGGTGAGTCTTTGTGTTTTTGGTTATCGGTTGAGGTTAGTATACCATTGCGTCTCCATTCGAGGATGGTTTCGTGTTAGATCCGAGTGTCGCTCCCGACAAATGAAACTGGATCAGATGAAGGTACAAACGCGAACGGTCGGCGAGAGGGACAATGAGAACACACAGCAGTGAACTCACTGGAGATGAATAGAGTCGCCAGCTAGGCATTTTTATCCCGGAGGAAAGGTAATGCTGCATAAACCTAGAAAAAGATGGATAAGACAGTTGCGAACCAGAGAGACTGAGAAAGGGGGTTGGTTACAACCTGGGAAGGTATTAGCACCCAGATTGTCCGTCGTACTCGACGGGATCCACGCTTAAAAGATTTGTGTTTTAAAGGGGTAGTGTCAGTGCAATCTGCGTGTAAAAGAGCTGGAAAAGGATGTACAGGTGTCAGTGTAAAAGAAGTGTAAAGTGTGATATATACAGTGTCAGTGTAAGGACAGGAGTGAAATGCTCATGACCATGAGGCTTAAAAGAATGAAGCTGGAAGGAGGGGGAATGTACAGAGACTTTTGTTCGATAACTGTTAAGTTATGCCTACGTATCCTCTCGTGCAATGAGGAAGTCAGAACACCGTAGTTCGACCCAAAGAGACTGAAAGGTGAATTGACTTGTGAACTGCTTGCTATCCTATGCTCAAGTGTATGATCTGTCTGGCACAGATGCAAACTGTCTTGCATTAGACTGAAGAAGCAAGTTCTCGTTTATGAGTGAAGGTGATGAGAAAAGAATCCCGAAGGAGACGATTATTGTTTGTTTTCTGTATTTTCAGTCTTTTATTGCTTTTGAAAGTTTGTCATAAGTTAATGAGCTTGAGCCTAAACCAATGGATTTAGTAAGCTCATCACATCTTCCCTCTGATTAGGGGTAATGAGAATACCTTAAGTGTGAAGTCAGATTCTCATACTTAACCACCTTTGGTGTAGGATTAAGATCATTAAACTACTTGTGATTATTTAGATGTTTTTGTTGTTTTTGTTTAGTGTTAAGTAATGAGATTAAGCCATAATCAGGGATTAAACAGACTCATTACACCATCCTAATAGAAGGATAATAGATGAGAATGTTTAAGCTGAGGAAAACTCCTCAACTTAATCCATGATTAGGGATTAAACCCATGACAAAACAAAGCCTTTATTAGATGGATTTTAGTTAATGATAAGATGAAGAAGTGAATTTTATGGTTTGTAAGACAACTTGAGGGGGACTTGTCCATTAACACTAGGGTTAGTCCTTCTTAACCACTTAAGGAAGAATTAGGACCCTAATGCAAGGCCCAAGTTACAAGTGTAATGTCTTGATGATTATTAAGTGAATTGATTAAGAGATCTAAACACATTAAGGGTTTAACACTTATGATTAAAGTTATACACTCCATCCTAAGAGAAGGATGCAGGCATAAGCTTAATCACAAAGCCTTAAAGCCTTTAGGGTTTAGTCCCTGATTATGAGATGAGAAAAGATGACTCAAAGAGAGACACAAAGGTAAAACTATGAGGGGGACTAATCAAAATCCTAATTTATTGTCATGCTTGGTTGTTCCTAAGGTTTGTGAGGTTTTCAAGAGCAATCTTCAAAGAGAACCACCAGGAAGCAGATGAACAAGATCAAGAGAAGCAAAGTGACTTGCTTCATTCAAGAAGTCAAGTCACTTGAAGAAAGAAAGTAAGATGAAGAAGAAAGAGCAAGCTCAATCTCAAACACAAGACAAAATACAGAAATGATGCATAAGAGAGATGAAAAGAGATTGTGAGAAGTGAAGGCAAATTCACTTCTCAAAGTAACTTACCACCTGAAAAGTTAGTGAAAGAAATGCAATGCAATGCAAAATGAGATGAAATGGCATGATGCAAATCAAAACCAGAAGCATATGTGTGATGTTAATGATGCTATGAGGTGCTGCAAACATGAGGCAAGGCATGAATATGCTCATACAAGTTCATGGGTGCAAATGGTGCAAGCTTAGAAGCATGGATACACATGAAAAGTTATGAAACATACATGGCATACAACATGGCAAATGCAAGATGCAATGATCAAAGATGCTTTCTATATGTCTTATGATGTCAAATGAACCAAATGGATGCTTGAAATGTCATAGCAAGTCATGTTATGCAAGAGAATGCAAGAAGGATGCAAAAGAAAGCCCAAATTAGGGTTTATGAATCAAACATCAAACAAAAACCAAAAACAGAAGCAAACCCTAAGATAAAAAATGGAAAATTCCACCCAAAGAAGCCCTAATCCTATACTAAACCAAGGTCCAAAGGGGAAGTCTCAACTCTTAACCAAACTCAAGATATGATTTTTCTAAGTTATTAGGGTTTTTTAGGGTTCTTAACAAAAGAAATGCCAAACAATTGGAAAATGCAAGATCAAATCATGGCCATTTTATCCTAGAAACTACATGCAAAACATAAGACAATGCAAGAAGAACCAATGTCCAACTCTTCTCAAATAGGCAGAAATGAATTTTTGAACTCATGATCAAATTAATGCATAAAAAATGATTTAATTCCATGAAAAATTCTTAAAATGCATCAAGATCAAAAAAGAAATTTGGTTTGAAGGTTGGACAATGTTTCTAAATGCCTTAGAACATTTCATGAATTTTTTTGTAATTTTTAAATACCTAAAAGTATTTTTAATTAATTAATTCCCATTAATCAATTAAAAATAATCTTTTAAATATTTAAAAATACTTTTTTGATGATAAAAAATAAAATAAAAATATTTTTGGGTCTTAAAAATTAATAAAACTTTTAAGAAAAAGTTTCATAATTTTTAAGACATTTTTGCTATTTTTAATTAATTATGCAAGTTAAATGAAATAAAATGAAATTAAAATAAGAAAAAAAGAAAAGTAATCAGGATGGAGGGCCAGGATGGGCTCTGGATTTAAATTGGTTGACTGGCGCGTGAATGGAGGGTCTGGATTCAATCTGGCCAAATTAATTTAATTACGAATTAATTAAAACTAATTAAGTGGATTAGGGCAAAATGACATGATCTGGACCATTCACTAGCGCGCGGGAAACAGCATCCAAGGGTCCAAGTTTAAAGTTCACTAATTAATGACAATTAGCCCTAATCACATTCAGGCTGCCGGAGAAGACCTCCGGTCGTCTTCTCCGGCGAGCAACTCCCCTGAAAACTTCCCAACTCACTCAAATCGTATCAAAAATGAAAACTAAGAACTGGGAAATGTTCCTTACACACCCACGAATCAAACCCCTCTCTCAAAACAAATTTATATTTCCTAAATAAGCTGAATCGAAGAGGATAAGAACTAGGGCACGCAAGCTTCAGAAGCAAATTAAATACTCATTTCAAAGCCATTTTCGAAACCAATGACATCAGGATGATCAGTGAAGCACATAGAACAAGTTTATAACACGAAAAATGATTTCTGGAAAAATAAATTTCAAGCTACCTGAGATTCGAAGCTTTCACTCTAATGACTTTCTGGCCACTTCTCCTTGTGCAATCCACTCCACTTGATCCCCAGATGATGTTTGAATGCTCAAGAAGAGTTTATGTTGGCTGGATAGTGAGTTTCGAAAGCTCCTGCTTCAACTCAGTCAGAAATGGCAATGGTGATTCTGGCACTTTCAGGTCATGGTGAGGGGTTGTTTGTGATCCTGAGGGTGAATGGAGAAGGTCTATGGTGTTTGTTGGTATGTTTGTGAGCTATGGTAAGAGTTTCGAAGGAAACTGCAAAATGAGGTGAAGAATGGCAGTGGGATGTTCTTGCTTGTTTCAGGCCAGGCTCTTGGTGGTTTGAGGTCTATGGAGTGAGGTGAGATGAATGGTGAAGATGGTTTTTGTGTTTGAAGGCTGGGAAGAGAAATTCGAAGGCTTATGCAACTTGGTGTGTTTTTGTGAATGTCATCAATGAGAGAGTTTCAGCCTTGCTTCTCCATATCTTTGGCTTGCCAAGGGATATTGTATTATAATCCTATAGGTCAGATGATGTGACCTGGCCTATAGTGATTGGTAAGTTTACTTTTGCAAAATGTCCACCTTTTGTGTAAGTGAAGTATGGCTCATGGCCTAGGCAAGTACAAGGCATGGTATGGCGCAGCAAGGGTGAGGGAGAGGTCTAGCAAAGCTCAGCATCCAAGGCTGCAAGTGGTAGGAAGTGAAATGAGTGTTTTTTGCAAGTTGTGGCCTTTGGTTCACATGTGACTTCTTTGTCCAACCAAACATAAATCCATGGGCATTCTTGGTTCATTTCTGTTTTTTTAGGTTCATAGAATGTTTATGTAATGGTTTGAAATGAATTAGAGGTCACAATTGGCTTTAGTTCATGATTTTGCAAAATTTCCATTTGAAGCATGCCTTGAAAATCAATGATTTTTGCCAACTTTGTCTTGCTATAACTTTTGATCCAAAAAGAGTTTGATCATGTTCTTGTACTTTTTGAAAAGGGAAAGATGAGATCTTCAACTTTCATGACCAAGTTTTTTTCATTTGAAGCTTTTTTGGATCAATAATCAAGGCTTGAAAAATGACCTAAAATGAACCATTCTTGAAAAGTCAACTATGCCCAAAAAGTCAACATTTGCAAAACTTCCAAATTCTTGATTTCTATGAACTTCAACCTTCTTCCATGATCAAATAAAGATCATATACACTCAAAATGATGAAGATCACCCATTGGTTGGGTCATTGGGGGCCTCAGATGCCCTGATTTTGCACTGACTTGTCCAGAAAGTCAACCTTTGATCAGATGACTTCCCCATGGAATTTCTTCATGAAAATTGATATGCATACTCCCTATACCATATAGAGACCAATGGAAACAAGAATGACCCAAAAATTTGGGGTTATGGCCTCTGAAACCAAAACCCTAATTTTCAGTCAACTGTGCAGTTAAACCTGGCTCTGCATCCACTCAAACCCTAGTTCTTGTGATTCCTTTGCATTTTTGACTTTGAGGAGATGGAATATGATATAAGAACACACATGGACCCTTTTGAGTTGATTGGTGGCCTTTGGAGTGGCTCAAAAAAGCTCTTGGATTGCTCAGATCACAAACCCTAGGTGCAGATGACTTTGAACCAATGCAGTGACTCAAAATTGAGATATGAGATGATATGATTGTGTTTATGCATATGAAACGCTCACAAGCCATGGTGAAATGAGTGAGGGAAAATTTGGGGTGTTTACAGCTGCCCCTATTCAAACATGAGTTAGCTGTGCAGGATGTAAGCAACGGCTTAACAAGCAAACAAGATAACTTGTGTTTGAATACCAAAGACAGTCCAAAATTTGCACTCACAGAATGAAGAAGAAAAGGGATATAGATTGTAAAAGAAAAAATAAAGTATATTGTAAAGCGGGAAACAACGCAATGACGGGGACGGCCGACATGCTGGGGGATAAAAGGTAAAGCCAAGACGGGGACGGCCGACTAGCTGGGGAAAATCAGATTATGATGGGGGCGGCCATCAGTATAAAGCTGTAAAATTTCTGGGAGTTAATGAAACATGACGGGGACGGCCATCAAGTTCATAAAGGTAAAGTAATCAACGATGGGGACGGCCATCGGGCTAAAAGAAAAGGAAAAGGGACCACGACGGGGACGGCCATCGGGTTAAAGAATAAATGAAATAAACAGATGATGGGGTACGGCCATCAAAGGTGAAGGACGATCACCTAGCAGGGTACGACTGCTCTGTTGGGGATAAAAGAAAAAATGATGGGGACGGCCATCAAAGGTGGAGGACGACTACCTGGCAGGGTACGGCTGCCGAAAATATCAACGATGGGGACGGCCATCGGATAGAAAAGGTCAACGATGGGGACGGCCATCGGACGAGCATGATGGAGGACGACCATCAAGAAGTGGAGGACGACCACTCAGCAGGGTACGGCTGCTCTCGAGGTTTATCACAACACAGGACGAGTGTCGGATAACCAAAATCAACAATGGGGACGGCCATTGGATAAGGTGATGAAGGACGATCATCAAAAGGTGGAGGACGACCACCTAGCAGGGGACGGCTGCTAAAAACAACGATGGGGACGGCCATCGGATGAGCATGATGGAGGACGACCATCAAGAAGTGGAGGACGACCACTCAGCAGGGTACGACTGCTCTCAGGGTTTATCATAACACAGGACGAGTGTCAGATAAAAGAAAGATGCTTTGTTGGCGATCTACTGGGGATATAGTAAACACGGACGAGTGTTTACAACCAAGAAAGGAAAGTATAAGTGTTTGGTATTGTGTATAGATTAAAGATGCGGACGAGCATCCTTAGACTATGATACGGACGAGTATCATGTAGAAACAAATACTGACACGTGTTCAGAGATGATGATACGGACGAGTATCAACTGGTTAACAGAGAACACGGACGAGTGTTGAATCTGAAGGGACTCTTCTGGGGAATAGTAGACACGGACGAGTGTCTATATTCAAGAAGACATAAGTGTTTGAAACAGTGTATGGATTAAAGATGCGGACGAGCATCCTTAAGACTATGATACGGACGAGTATCATATGGAAACAAACATTAGACGCAATGTTCTGAGATGATTATACGGACGAGTACCAACTGGTTAACAAAGAACAGAGACTACTGTCGAATCTGTGGGGATATAAGTGTTGTGTATACAAGATACGGACGAGTATCTGTATAAGCGTACCGCGAGTAGTGAGTATATATAGATGAGTGTTTTAACTGCTGGGGAGAATGACACGGACGGGTGCCAAGAGAGAAAAGTGTAATATGAACAAGTATCTGCTATACAAAGTCTAGGCGACTGCACTGGGGATATGACATGGACGGGTGTCAGGAAAGTGTATATATAGGTATGTGTGGGTGCAAAGAGGATGTCTTTGGCTTTCTGCTGGTAATATGACACGGACGAGCGTCATGAAGTATCCGTAACACAAGTGATTTTGATATAAAGAATGTTCGGACGACTTTACTGAGGAGAGGTGACACGGACGGGTGTCAAAAGGAAATATGCTGGTATTTGTGAATATGAGGCAACTGTTCTTGCTGGGATTCTGGTGGGGATTTCTGTACAATGATGATGAACGGTTATTATCCACAAGTGTCAATTCATAACATGGCCTATGATTATGCTATGCGTTTGATTTTTGCCGTAATGCTCCGTATTAGACGGAATGCTACGCTCTGAGGGGATAGTATGATGCGAATGCTATGATTATGCAAGGATATCAAACCGAGATTCGGATCCCGTTGCTGCGAAGATCTCTGGCTGATCTGCTTGAAAAGGGCCCCCCAGCTGGGGATGGGATCATTGGTAGATCTGGTGAGATGTATTCATTTGGGGATATAGGTCACTGGTTGACATATCCTTATAATACGGGACCCAGCTGGGGTTTGTAGAAGCTTTCTTCACTCTGTGGTGATCCTTTCCTGCGTTGCTCTTCTGGATAGAGGCTAGAACTCTGTGGGGAGATGGTTCCCTGACTCCTGTACTCAACTGAGGAAGAAAGGTTGGTACTACAACTGGGGAATGCTGTTGGTAACTCAGTTGGGGAGAGCAACAAGAGGCAACTCAGCTGGGGAATAGAGCATTTCAGATGCTGAGATTGAGTGTATGTTGATTTGGCAACTTTGCTGGGGAAATGGGCACCTTCCAGTGCCATGTGGAAGATAGACCGAGTTGATGATGATTCACCAGCTTGCCGAGACGTGACTTGCATGCCCCAGGTTGCGTTCTGGATATCTGCAATCCTGCAAAGATAAGGAGACGCACAAGAGATCCCGAGGTATCCTTGATTGGATTCCGTCATAGGAGTTAAGCACTCTCAAGAGTAAGTATATTCCCTGTGAGCATGTGTTTTATTATTATTATTTTCGGGAGAAAAACATTTGTACTTATGCAATTGATTTTTTAGAGACACCAGACATCCTTTGCAAATAAAAATATACAAAACGAAACATGACTGAAAAATCTGACTTTATTAATTCATGTGCCCTGAAACGGCAAGATACAACCAAAGAAACATATCCCCTGAAATGAGGAGATTGTTTACAAATTGAGAAACAAAGTGCTGGCAGTGTTGACGACGCTTTAAGGAGCTTCCTCTCCTGCTACGACTCGTATGACAATGACGTTCTTCTCGTCTTGCTTTCTGGAAAAAGTTGATTCTGATTGAAGCTTGATCCTTTCGAAGCTTGCCAAGTTGCAGGTGATACAGACGAATTCAGAATGCAGTTGTTCGCTTATTCCCTTATTTTGCATGGATCGCCCTTTCGGGTTTTCAATCCATCGGGATACCCATTTTTGCCTGAGTTGTCCAACGCGGCTTTTCAACTCAGCGGGTGTACATTTTTCATTTATTTCCCTTATTTTTGCCCGAGTCTTTTATTCTGTTTTTGACTCGCCGGGATGCCCTATTTTTGCCTGGACTTACATTTTGTTTTTTATGTCCAGCAGGTCATTTTTATGCGAAGTATTTTTTAACTGCATCTGAATTCACAGGGGACGGGAAATCTTCACCATCCATGGTGCCGAGCATCAGTGCTCCACCAGAGAAAACTTTCTTTACCACAAATGGTCCTTCGTAGTTTGGAGTCCATTTGCCCCTGTGGTCTGTATGAGGAGGGAGGATTCTTTTCAGCACAAGATCTCCCACTTGGTACTCTCGGTGCCTGACTTTCTGATCGAAGGCTTTCTTCATTCTCTTCTGATACAATTGTCCATGACAGATTGCAGCCAATCTCTTCTCTTCAATCAGACTCAGTTGCTCGTATCGGGACCTAACCCATTCTGCTTCACTCAGTTTGACATCCATCAAGACTCGCAAGGAGGGTAATTCAACTTCAACAGGTAGGACTGCTTCCATACCATACACAAGTTGATACGGTGTTGCCCCAGTGGATGTTCTGATTGACGTGCGGTACCCATGCAAGGCGAACGGTAGCATTTCATGCCAGTCTTTGTAGGTGACTACCATCTTCTGCACAATCTTCTTGATATTCTTATTTGCCGCCTCAACAGCGCCATTCATCTTTGGCCTGTAAGGAGAAGAATTGTGATGTTGAATCTTGAAGTCCCGGCACAGCTCTGCCATCATTTTGTTATTTAAGTTAGAACCATTATCAGTAATGATTCGCTCGGGCACTCCATATCGACAGATGATATCTCTTTTCAGAAATCGGGCTACCACTTGCCTTGTAACATTTGCATATGAGGCTGCTTCAACCCACTTAGTGAAATAGTCAATGGCGACCAAGATGAATCGGTGTCCATTCGAAGCAGTTGGCTCAATCTTGCCAATCATATCAATGCCCCACATAGTGAAGGGCCATGGTGAAGACATTATGTTTAAAGGATTCGGAGGCACATGCACTTTGTCTGTGTAGATCTGGCATTTGTGGCATTTTCTGGCGTAGGCACAACAGTCCGCATCCATTGTGATCCAATAATAGCCTGATCTTAACAACTTCTTAGCCATTGCATGTCCTCCAGCATGGGTGCCAAAAGAGCCTTCGTGCACTTCATGCATCAACAAATCTGCTTCCGTCTTGTCAACACATCTGAGGAGTACCATATCAAAGTTCCTCTTGTATAAAGACCCATCAGTGTTCAGAAAGAAACTTCCAGCAAGCCTTCTCAAAGTCTTCTTATCATTGGAAGATGCCCCAGGTGGGTATGTTTGATCCTCCAAGAAGCGCTTAATGTCATGGAACCAAGGCTTATCATCTTTAACAACATCTGCCACGAACACATATGCTGGTCTGTCAAGTCTGGACACTGAAATCCGAGGTACAAAGTTAGCAGCTTGAACTTTGATCATGGACGAAATGGTAGCCAAGGCATCTGCAAACTGATTCTCATCCCGAGGGATATACTCAAGTTTGACTGTTGTAAAGAAAGTCAATAACCTTCTTGTATAATCCCTGTAAGGTATCAGATGATCCTGGTGTGTATACCATTTTCCGTTGGTCTGATTGATTACCAAATCTGAATCTCCGAATACGGTCAATGTCTTGATCCTGAGGTCAATGGCTTCCTCAAGACCCATAATGCAAGCTTCGTATTCAGCTTCGTTGTTAGTGCAGTTGAAAGTGAGTTTTGCCGAGAAAGGCATGTGAACTCCTTTAGGTGTAATGAGTACTGCACCAACACCACGACCATTCATGTTAACAGCCCCATCAAACATCATAGTCCATTCTTCCTCCGGGTCAGGCCCTTCAGTGTGAATAGGCTCTTCATGATCTTTTGATTTAATGAACATGATGTCTTCATCAGGGAAGTCAAACCTCATAGGCTGGTAATCATCGATGGGTTGCTCAGCAAGATATTCAGACAATACACTGCCTTTGATGGCTTTCTGAGATGTGTATTGGATGTCATACTCTGTAAGGATCATTTGCCATCTTGCAACCCGTCCGGTAAGCGCTGGCTTCTCAAATATGTACTTGACTGGGTCCATCTTCGAGATCAATAAAGTAGTGTGGGTCAACATATACTGTCTCAGTCGGCGAGCAGCCCACGCCAAAGCACAGCAAGTTTTCTCGAGCAGTGAATAACGTTGTTCACAGTCGGTAAACTTTTTGCTTAGGTAGTATATTGCATACTCTTTTCGACCAGACTCGTCATGCTGGCCCAGCACACACCCCATCGACTCTTCTAATACTGTCAAGTACATAATCAGAGGTCTTCCTTCGACTGGCGGCATAAGGATTGGAGGTTCCTGCAGATACTCCTTGATCTTATCAAAAGCCTTCTGGCAATCTTCATTCCACCTGACCGTCTGTTCTTTTCTTAACAGCTTGAACAAGGGTTCGCAGGTTGCTGTGAGGTGAGATATGAACCGTGAAATGTAGTTCAACCGACCTAAGAACCCTCGAACTTCTTTCTCAGTTTTCGGTGCAGGCATCTCTTGAATAGCTTTGACTTTATCAGGGTCCACTTCAATCCCTTTCTCGCTTTCAATAAAGCCCAGCAGCTTACCGGATCGCACCCCGAATGTGCATTTGTTGGGGTTCAACTTCAGTTGGTACTTTCTCAGACGTTTGAACAATTTGAGCAGATTCACCAGGTGGTCTTTCTCTGTGAGGGACTTGGCAATCATATCATCCACATAACATTCTATCTCTTTGTGGATCATATCGTGGAATAATGTTACCATAGCCCGTTGATACGTTGCACCGGCATTCTTGAGCCCAAATGGCATTACCTTGTAGCAGAACGTGCCCCAGGGTGTGATGAAGGTTGTCTTCTCCATGTCTTCAGGTGACATTTTAATCTGGTTGTATCCTGAAAATCCATCCATGAAGGAGAATACCGAGAACTGAGCCGTGTTATCCACCAATACATCAATGTGAGGTAAAGGGAAATCATCTTTCGGGCTGGCTCTGTTCAGATCCCGGTAATCAACACACATTCTTACTTTGCCGTCCTTCTTAGGCACAGGTACTATATTAGCAACCCACGGCGGGTAGCTAGTTACAGCAAGGAACCCGGCGTCCCATTGCTTTTGTACCTCCTCCTTGATTTTCATAGCCATGTCTGGACGAGTACGGCGCAGTTTCTGTTTGACTGGAGGGCATTCTTCTCTTAGAGGCAGCCTGTGCACCACAATATCGGTATCCAACCCTGGCATGTCTTGGTACGACCAAGCAAACACATCTACATACTCTTGAAGCAGGTCTATCAGTTGTCTCTTCACTGAGTCTTGCAGGCAGGCCCCGATTTTAACCTCTTTCGCGTCTTCCTCTGTACCAAGATTAATCACTTCAACCTCCTCCTGGTGAGGGGTAATAACCTTTTCCTCTTGTCTTAATAACCTGGCTAGCTCTTCAGGAAGCTCATATTCTTCTTCAACCCCTTCATCAGCTTGATTGATCGGATTGTCAAAGTCATACGATGTCATAGCCGTGCTGTTGTCGGTGCTGTCAGGAAGGCACTCTCTGCAAGGGTTAAGTTGTTCGTTTTAGTGATCTGATTTTAATCTTATTTAGAAAAGTGAAATGAAGTTGTCATTTTGAAAACACTGCCATTTATTTTTGTACAAAAAAGAAAAATGGAAAAACAGTGAACGAAAAGAAAAAGACGCGTTTGCAAAAAGATGTCTGATATTTCATTAATTGATCTTGTTTGCACAAAAAGTACAGATGGCCCGATTACAAAATGAGTCTTGTCATCTTGGGCAAGATGCAAGACTTTGATGCATGCTTATAAAAAAACAGGAAATAATAATTACTCTGCATGAGTAACTCTTATAATTTCCTGGGAAGACCAGTTCGAGACACTGCTCCCTGGGATCTTTGGACGAATCCAGCTTTCCAGGTTGCGCTCCTCTTCCAGCTCGTCTTCCAGACAGTTGATAGCATCAGGGGTAAGCATCCCCCCACTGACAAAACCGGGCTTCTCAGCAGCCTTTGCTTGATGTTGAGTTGGTCTGTAACCTAACCCAAATTTGTCTTTCTTTTCCTCCACAGCTAAAACTTTGCCCCAACCCAGGGCGGTTCCTTCCTCAACAACCTTCCGGGCTTGTTGGTAAGATGACATTGGAGTACCAGATACAGCAGATGCTTCATTCACATTCAAAGCTTCAAACCCCTGGCTCATTGTTTCATGGATCTCCCCATCCATTTCAATGTACTTATAGGTTGCCAGGTGGCTGACAAAAATGTCCTCCTCTCCACAGATTGTGACAACTTGGCCTTCCCACTCATATTTTAACTTTTGGTGAAGGGTAGACGTTATTGCGCCGGCGGCGTGAATCCAGGGTCTACCCAACAAACAGCTGTAGGCGGGCTGAATGTCCATCACGTAAAAGATAGTTTTAAAGGTCTGTGGGCCAATTGTCACAGGTAGCTCAATCTCTCCCAGAACCGATCTCTTAGAGCCATCAAAAGCTATCACCACCAGGTTGCTGGGTCTCAATGCCAAACCATCATATTCTAACTTCACCAGAGCCTTCTTTGGTAAGACATTAAGGGATGAACCTGTGTCCACCAGCACATGAGAAAGGACAGCTCCTTTGCATTCCATGGTTATGTGCAAGGCTTTGTTATGGTTGCGGCCATCCGCTGTCAAGTTAGTATTGGTGAACCCTAGCCCATTGCTAGCAGTAACATTTCCAACCACGGTTTCCAACTGGTTGACAGTAATCTCTTCAGGCACGTAAGCTGCGTGCAGGACTTTGAGTAGTGCATTCCGATGGGCTTCGGAGCACATAAGCAGTGAGAGGATAGAGATTTTGGATGGCGTCTGGTGAAGTTGATCCACAATTTTGTAATCACTCCTTTTGATGATTCTCATAAACTCATCAACTTCTTGATCGAACGGCGTTTTCAAGGCTTCTTTGGCAGCTTGATCTTCCTGCACCGGGCTTTTTCCTTTTGCCTTGGCAGCAGCTTCTGCTTCGGCAGTAGGTCTTTGAATTGGTGGAGCAAAGAGACGTCCGCTTCGAGTGAAGCCTCCGCCTCCCCCCACATTATCTACTTGTGGTGCAGGTGTTGATGTTTTAAGAGTGATTCTTTTTCCTTCGCAGTACACGTCAGAGCCATAGTGCCAAGGGATGGCCCTATTGCTTTCATATGGTACTGGTCCAGGCACGGTGACAGTGACTGGACTGATTGCTGCTGCTGAAGGGACTGTGATAGTTTGCGGATCATAAAAGATTGTAACTGGTGCTCTGGTGGGAGCAGCACTTTCTGAATGGTAGGCAGAGTTATTCTCAGGATCATAAAATATGGTGACAGTAGAGACATTTTCATGATTTGTTGCTGGAGTTGTAGGAGACATTGGCGGAAGAAAGGATGTTGTTGTTGTAGGAGGTTCGAAATGGAGTGAAGCTGAAGTTGTAGCAGGAAGATTTGTTGTAAACTGATCAGTTGAGATGATGGATGAAGTACTTGTTGATGTTGCTGATGAATTGTCGGGAACAATAGTTGCTGCAGTTGTAGGAGGTTCTGAAACCGTTGCTGATGAAGTTGCTGGGTTTGTTGGAAATGATGTGGTGATCTGAAGCTGACCACTCTGAATAAGGCTGTCTATGCCATTCCTCAAATTATCGCACCCATTTACAGAGATATTGCAGTAAGCACAACCCAATTCACATCCTGGGAACATCTGACATTCCAAGAGCTGAGCCTTGATTTCTACCAATGGTGTCCTGATCTGTCCCACACTGGTTATTAAATAAGACGGCTTGTCTTCTTCAATAGCGTTAATCCTAGGACCACCGTGATTTGGCATCGGGTTTTTATTGACATTGGGCGGTGGTGCGAAATTCAGAGCCTTTGAGTCCACCAGGTCTTGTACTTTCATATGCAGAGCCCTGCATTTTTCTGTACTGTGGCCAGGTGCGTTTGAATGAAAAGCACACCTAGCATTGGAGTCATAATTCCTTGGTAGACTGTTGGGATCTGGAGGTGCCAACGTTCTTAGCTCAACTAGGTTGAGTTTCAGAAGTTGTGGCAGCAAAGTAGCATATGGCATTGGAATTGGGTCGATCACTCTGTTAGCTTGGGATGGCCTCTGTTGAAATGGCCTCTGTTGACTGTTGTTGTTGGTGTTGCTGTTGTTGTAGTTTCTTGGAGGATATTGATTCTGCTGATGATACTGGGGTTGTTGTTGGAAGTTTTGTTGCGGAGGTTGATAGACTGGCTGAGGATGAGCTGGAGCAGGAATGGTGACTGCCGCTATTGACCTTTGAGCATATTGGGGCCTGCCCCTGTTTGAATGGATGGCATTGGTCTCGCCAGTTCTTCTCGGGCCTGTAAAAGGCTTTCTTGTACTACTGGACGAACTTGCGCCGTTGTCTGAGATCTTTCCCATTTTTAACAAGCTTTCAATTCTCTCCCCAGCTATGACAACATCTGCGAAGCTAGTGGAAGAGAAAGCAACCAACCTGTCAATATAGGTTCCCTGAAGGGTATTCATGAACATATCTGCCATTTCCCGTTCAGACATAGGTGGTTGAACAGCAGCAGCCAGTTGCCTCCACCTCTGGGCATATTCTCGGAAACTCTCTCTTGAAGACTGTGACATTCCCATCAGGAGGGTCCTGTTGGGTGCCATGTCCAGATTATACTGATACTGTCTGATGAAGGCTTCTGCCAGGTCCTTCCAGCATCTAATAGTTGCCCTTGTCAAGTGAGAGTACCATTCTCTCGAAGCTCCGGTCAAGCTATCTTCAAAATAGAACATCCACAATTTCTCGTCCATGGTGTAAGCTTTTAATCTCCCGAGGAAAGATTGTAGATGGGTTCGAGGACAAGAAGTCCCATTATACTTTTCAAAACATGGAGGCTTGAACTTGTGGGGAATCCTGACCCCGTCTACCAAGCCCATGTCCATGACATCGAAGCCCAAAGAGTTTTGAGATTCTAAGGACCTCAATTTCTCAGCTATCTCATCCAATCTCCTATCATAAGCTTCTTCACCAGCGCCCATTACTGTGAATTGGTCTTCCTGAGGATCTTCCTGTAGTACCCTCCCTGCTGTGGCAGTCCCTTGTATATTGACAGGGATGTTGGCCTCTGGATGGAGATGGGGTCCAAAAACTGGGGGATTGACATGAGGTTGGACCCTCTCGTTGTTACTTGTGCCAGCAGTTCCCACATGGGGCTCTTCTTGATTCCTCCCTTCTACCAAAGCTCTGAGCCTCTCCTGGCTTTGAGCTAAGTTGTTCATTACTTCCATGAATTGTGTTATCTGAGTTCTCATCTCCAACCTTTCGTTGGCCATCTGGTTTCTGACCTCCGTAAGGTCCTGCTGCATCTGATCCATTTGAATTCCCGGAAGGTTGTTTCGGGTTGGATAACGGTGCGGACGGTTGAGGGGAAATACCCGGCGCCTAGCAATAGTTCCTGAACATCACAACAGAGGTTAGCAACAATAAAACAACACCTACAAAACAAACAAAGGGTTAGCATGCACTGCAGTTATGCTTATTTGTTCTCAAGGTATCCGGTTTGGCCTTCAGTTTTGACCCTTCCAGACCCTTGAAGATGCTGTTGTTGTTGCTTGATGAAAGCTCAGATGAAGCAAACTAACACAAATACATTACAGAAGGTGGAAAAAAACAACTTGTTCATTTTACAACACAAGCCCTCTAAGGGGTCAAAATACAGTACAAGAAAATAAAAAAAGTACATGGAAAGAAAGCAACAACAAACAAATGGTCAAACACCAAGACCAAACTCATCCTCACGAACTTCCTTGAGAAGTGCTTCGGTCACAGGATCAGCCGGACGCTCCGTGAGATTCCGGATAAGGAGGTTCCGGGTTGCAATAGCTGCTGCTAGCCTCTTGTGCTGAGTTTGGTCCTTGGACCTCTTCACCCCTGCTTTAATCTTCAATTCTGATATTTCCCTCTGGGCTGCTGCCAGGACTTCTTGCTGTTCTTTTGCACTAGCTTCTAGTTGCTCCATCTTGTCTTGAACTCTCTTGTCTTCCAGGGTACGGGCCTCGGTGATCCTGACCCACCGGGCTTGACTCTCCTTCAAGTACAAGTCTGTTCTTGCCCTTTGGAACTGGGCTTCTTTGCAAGCATTCTTCAGAATTTGTTCACCAGCCTTTGACTTTTTGCTATAATCCCCAGACTTTTCAATCTTAGTCAAATGCTCCACTCTCAACTTCTCCAATCTCTCAATCTCCCTCATACCTTCACTCCTCTCCCGGAGGGTCTTCTGCAAAGCCTGGGTTAGCTTCTCATTTCTTTCCTTCAAGCTCTCAAACTCCTCCAAACTGATGGTGGCAGGGGGGGGTGCTGAAGATGACTCAGGCATGTCTTCTATGGTAAAGGGCATTCCAGAGAATTGGGCCCTGGCACGGGACCACTCATAATATTGTGCTGATGCCACATTACTACACTTCCCCAGAATGGTGACTCCCTTGGTTTGAACATTATCCCAGGCCCAGGCAGCCTGCCTAACAACAGCCAAACTAATCTTGTTCTCACAATAAAGGGTCTCCACCAAGTCCTGTGCCCTTGGAGTGTGGACTAGTGCATAGCCCAATTGCCTCCTGAACAACAGAGGGTTGTAATTGATACTTCCCTTAACTCCTATTAAAGGCACATTAGGAAAATGCCCACAGCTGGTGATGATATCCCTGCCCTTGGTGCTTTGAGTGCACCATCTGATATCTGCTGAAGTTAGAACAGTGAGTCTCTTAGCCCAGTTGCTCTGCTGATGAGGGTTTAGGAATGCATCTGTCCTGGGTAGATGCCTGAGAAGCCAAGTGTGAAACAATGGAGCACAAAACCTCACTAACCTCCCCCTCTGCTTTTCATTCCTCTGATGCACTGAATAATAAAGATCCCCCAATAAAGTTGGCACTGGGTTCTTCAAGATGAACAGATGGATTGCATTCTTGCTAATGAATCGAGGCTCATCTGCAAACAACACAATTCCATATACACTTAGGGCCAACAGAGCACAAACAGCTTTCCACTCCCCCAGGGAAGCCTTCAGACTAGCTTGAGAAATTAAGAAGTCCAGATGAAAGCCAAGGATTCCAGCTTTAGAGGTCATATGCTGCTCAACCAAAACAGGTTCCAGATGCAAAGCCTTTGCTATTTCTCCATTAGCAGGAAAGACCATCTCAGGGTTGAAAGGAATTTCTCTCCTGATAGGCATACCAACTAATGAGGAGTACTCTTCCAGTAAAGGGCTCAACTGAAAGTCTTGAAAAGTAAAACATCTCAGTGGAGGATCATAAAACTGAATGCAGGTGTGGATGAGGCTCCTCTGTGAAGGGTCCAGATCCATAACCATGTCCAGTATATCTCCATAACTCTCCCTGAACAAAGGTATGTGATCTGGAGTGATCAGGGTCTGAATCCTCCTGATGTCTGATAGCTCTGGCTGGAAGAAGTGATAGGTGATGTTGCTTTTCTTTGGAGCCATGATGACAAATGTTGATGAAGATACTGAAGAGAAGGGCCACTGATTGGCTGGAATAGATAGCTGGTAGCAAGTGCTGATGAAGGCAGGTCAAAACTGAAGATGGGGTCAAAACCAAAACCAGATGAAAATGGATACCCTGAAACACAAATAAGCAAATGTCAATATGATGCAATGAGTATGTATGCAAATGAAATGCAAGGGTCTGTGACTGAGCTGGATCTGATCAAAACTCTGATATAGGTCCAAATGTGTTCAAGAATTCCAGTTGGGGTCTATAAATCCAGTAACCAAGGTGGGGGACTCAAATAAAGAGCCACAAGTCCAGGGTTTAGAATCACAAGAACTGTCCAACATGGAGTACTCTTAACAAAATCAAAGTAACAGGGTATTCTGAGGTCAAGGTACCTGCGAACCTGTAAACATCCCAACCCCCTCACAGGTGGTGTTCTAGAACAAGGACCCTCAGACTTGGATCAGTTATGAGAAGTGTAAACACTTCCAACCCGGAGGTACAGTGTTTACAATAACCATAAAAGTTCCTCCTCTAATTCACCTCAGTTTCTGAAGGTCAATACTAAAAGGTCATCCATACTTAGCAGGCTTCCCAGATAGCCCTAGCATTGCAGGAAATCTGCAACACAGAGTTCTCAAGAAGAAACCCATATCTGAACCGTGTTTCATATTCCCGCACCAGACCGAAATGGAATGGGAAAGAATATGATTCACTCTAGCCTAGGTGTCACCCAGGTCCCAGGTATAGGACCTTAACTCTCAATAGAACCCCACCCACCAAAGGAAAACCAGATCCAGCCAGCAGTACAGTATGACAATATGGTATAATGCAAAGCTATAAAGAAAGCAATAAACAACTGTACATAAAGCAAGATAAATACAAGCACAAATAAGCACATAACACCCCAGCAAACACAAATCAAACAAGCGCTAGGAGGAACCCACAAAAGAACAAGAAGCCCTGGTTACAGTATAAGGGTCCCCAGCAGAGTCGCCAAGCTGTCGCTCCCGACAAATGAAACTGGATCAGATGAAGGTACAAACGCGAACGGTCGGCGAGAGGGACAATGAGAACACACAGCAGTGAACTCACTGGAGATGAATAGAGTCTCCAGCTAGGCATTTTTATCCCGGAGGAAAGGTAATGCTGCATAAACCTAGAAAAAGATGGATAAGACGGTTGCGAACCAGAGAGACTGAGAAAGGGGGTTGGTTACAACCTGGGAAGGTATTAGCACCCAGATTGTCCGTCGTACTCGACGGGATCCACGCTTAAAAGATTTGTGTTTTAAAGGGGTAGTGTCAGTGCAATCTGCGTGTAAAAGAGCTGGAAAAGGATGTACAGGTGTCAGTGTAAAAGAAGTGTAAAGTGTGATATATACAGTGTCAGTGTAAGGACAGGAGTGAAATGCTCATGACCATGAGGCTTAAAAGAATGAAGCTGGAAGGAGGGGGAATGTACAGAGACTTTTGTTCGATAACTGTTAAGTTATACCTACGTATCCTCTCGTGAAATGAGGAAGTCAGAACACCGTAGTTCGACCCAAAGAGACTGAAAGGTGAATTGACTTGTGAACTGCTTGCTAGCCTATGCTCAAGTGTATGATCTGTCTGGCACAGATGCAAACTGTCTTGCATTAGACTGAAGAAGCAAGTTCTCGTTTATGAGTGAAGGTGATGAGAAAAGAATCCCGAAGGAGACGATTATTGTTTGTTTTCTGTATTTTCAGTCTTTTATTGCTTTTGAAAGTTTGTCATAAGTTAATGAGCTTGAGCCTAAACCAATGGATTTAGTAAGCTCATCACATCTTCCCTCTGATTAGGGGTAATGAGAATACCTTAAGTGTGAAGTCAGATTCTCATACTTAACCACCTTTGGTGTAGGATTAAGATCATTAACCTACTTGTGATTATTTAGATGTTTTTGTTGTTTTTGTTTAGTGTTAAGTAATGAGATTAAGCCATAATCAGGGATTAAACAGACTCATTACACCATCCTAATAGAAGGATAATAGATGAGAATGTTTAAGCTGAGGAAAACTCCTCAACTTAATCCATGATTAGGGATTAAACCCATGACAAAACAAAGCCTTTATTAGATGGATTTTAGTTAATGATAAGATGAAGAAGTGAATTTTATGGTTTGTAAGACAACTTGAGGGGGACTTGTCCATTAACACTAGGGTTAGTCCTTCTTAACCACTTAAGGAAGAATTAGGACCCTAATGCAAGGCCCAAGTTACAAGTGTAATGTCTTGATGATTATTAAGTGAATTGATTAAGAGATCTAAACACATTAAGGGTTTAACACTTATGATTAAAGTTATACACTCCATCCTAAGAGAAGGATGCAGGCATAAGCTTAATCACAAAGCCTTAAAGCCTTTAGGGTTTAGTCCCTGATTATGAGATGAGAAAAGATGACTCAAAGAGAGACACAAAGGTAAAACTATGAGGGGGACTAATCAAAATCCTAATTTATTGTCATGCTTGGTTGTTCCTAAGGTTTGTGAGGTTTTCAAGAGCAATCTTCAAAGAGAACCACCAGGAAGCAGATGAACAAGATCAAGAGAAGCAAAGTGACTTGCTTCATTCAAGAAGTCAAGTCACTTGAAGAAAGAAAGTAAGATGAAGAAGAAAGAGCAAGCTCAATCTCAAACACAAGACAAAATACAGCAATGATGCATAAGAGAGATGAAAAGAGATTGTGAGAAGTGAAGGCAAATTCACTTCTCAAAGTAACTTACCACCTGAAAAGTTAGTGAAAGAAATGCAATGCAATGCAAAATGAGATGAAATGGCATGATGCAAATCAAAACCAGAAGCATATGTGTGATGTTAATGATGATATGAGGTGCTGCAAACATGAGGCAAGGCATGAATATGCTCATACAAGTTCATGGGTGCAAATGGTGCAAGCTTAGAAGCATGGATACACATGAAAAGTTATGAAACATACATGGCATACAACATGGCAAATGCAAGATGCAATGATCAAAGATGCTTTCTATATGTCTTATGATGTCAAATGAACCAAATGGATGCTTGAAATGTCATAGCAAGTCATGTTATGCAAGAGAATGCAAGAAGGATGCAAAAGAAAGCCCAAATTAGGGTTTATGAATCAAACATCAAACAAAAACCAAAAACAGAAGCAAACCCTAAGATAAAAAATGGAAAATGCCACCCAAAGAAGCCCTAATCCTATACTAAACCAAGGTCCAAAGGGGAAGTCTCAACTCTTAACCAAACTCAAGATATGATTTTTCTAAGTTATTAGGGTTTTTTAGGGTTCTTAACAAAAGAAATGCCAAACAATTGGAAAATGCAAGATCAAATCATGGCCATTTTATCCTAGAAACTACATGCAAAACATAAGACAATGCAAGAAGAACCAATGTCCAACTCTTCTCAAATAGGCAGAAATGAATTTTTGAACTCATGATCAAATTAATGCATAAAAAATGATTTAATTCCATGAAAAATTCTTAAAATGCATCAAGATCAAAAAAGAAATTTGGTTTGAAGGTTGGACAATGTTTCTAAATGCCTTAGAACATTTCATGAATTTTTTTGTAATTTTTAAATACCTAAAAGTATTTTTAATTAATTAATTCCCATTAATCAATTAAAAATAATCTTTTAAATATTTAAAAATACTTTTTTGATGATAAAAAATAAAATAAAAATATTTTTGGGTCTTAAAAATTAATAAAACTTTTAAGAAAAAGTTTCATAATTTTTAAGACATTTTTGCTATTTTTAATTAATTATGCAAGTTAAATGAAATAAAATGAAATTAAAATAAGAAAAAAAGAAAAGTAATCAGGATGGAGGGCCAGGATGGGCTCTGGATTTAAATTGGTTGACTGGCGCGTGAATGGAGGGTCTGGATTCAATCTGGCCAAATTAATTTAATTACGAATTAATTAAAACTAATTAAGTGGATTAGGGCAAAATGACATGATCTGGACCATTCACTAGCGCGCGGGAAACAGCATCCAAGGGTCCAAGTTTAAAGTTCACTAATTAATGACAATTAGCCCTAATCACATTCAGGCTGCCGGAGAAGACCTCCGGTCGTCTTCTCCGGCGAGCAACTCCCCTGAAAACTTCCCAACTCACTCAAATCGTATCAAAAATGAAAACTAAGAACTGGGAAATGTTCCTTACACACCCACGAATCAAACCCCTCTCTCAAAACAAATTTATATTTCCTAAATAAGCTGAATCGAAGAGGATAAGAACTAGGGCACGCAAGCTTCAGAAGCAAATTAAATACTCATTTCAAAGCCATTTTCGAAACCAATGACATCAGGATGATCAGTGAAGCACATAGAACAAGTTTATAACACGAAAAATGATTTCTGGAAAAATAAATTTCAAGCTACCTGAGATTCGAAGCTTTCACTCTAATGACTTTCTGGCCACTTCTCCTTGTGCAATCCACTCCACTTGATCCCCAGATGATGTTTGAATGCTCAAGAAGAGTTTATGTTGGCTGGATAGTGAGTTTCGAAAGCTCCTGCTTCAACTCAGTCAGAAATGGCAATGGTGATTCTGGCACTTTCAGGTCATGGTGAGGGGTTGTTTGTGATCCTGAGGGTGAATGGAGAAGGTCTATGGTGTTTGTTGGTATGTTTGTGAGCTATGGTAAGAGTTTCGAAGGAAACTGCAAAATGAGGTGAAGAATGGCAGTGGGATGTTCTTGCTTGTTTCAGGCCAGGCTCTTGGTGGTTTGAGGTCTATGGAGTGAGGTGAGATGAATGGTGAAGATGGTTTTTGTGTTTGAAGGCTGGGAAGAGAAATTCGAAGGCTTATGCAACTTGGTGTGTTTTTGTGAATGTCATCAATGAGAGAGTTTCAGCCTTGCTTCTCCATATCTTTGGCTTGCCAAGGGATATTGTATTATAATCCTATAGGTCAGATGATGTGACCTGGCCTATAGTGATTGGTAAGTTTACTTTTGCAAAATGTCCACCTTTTGTGTAAGTGAAGTATGGCTCATGGCCTAGGCAAGTACAAGGCATGGGATGGCGCAGCAAGGGTGAGGGAGAGGTCTAGCAAAGCTCAGCATCCAAGGCTGCAAGTGGTAGGAAGTGAAATGAGTGTTTTTTGCAAGTTGTGGCCTTTGGTTCACATGTGACTTCTTTGTCCAACCAAACATAAATCCATGGGCATTCTTGGTTCATTTCTGATTTTTTAGGTTCATAGAATGTTTGTGTAATGGTTTGAAATGAATTAGAGGTCACAATTGGCTTTAGTTCATGATTTTGCAAAATTTCCATTTGAAGCATGCCTTGAAAATCAATGATTTTTGCCAACTTTGTCTTGCTATAACTTTTGATCCAAAAAGAGTTTGATCATGTTCTTGTACTTTTTGAAAAGGGAAAGATGAGATCTTCAACTTTCATGACCAAGTTTTTTTCATTTGAAGCTTTTTTGGATCAATAATCAAGGCTTGAAAAATGACCTAAAATGAACCATTCTTGAAAAGTCAACTATGCCCAAAAAGTCAACATTTGCAAAACTTCCAAATTCTTGATTTCTATGAACTTCAACCTTCTTCCATGATCAAATAAAGATCATATACACTCAAAATGATGAAGATCACCCATTGGTTGGGTCATTGGGGGCCTCAGATGCCCTGATTTTGCACTGACTTGTCCAGAAAGTCAACCTTTGATCAGATGACTTCCCCATGGAATTTCTTCATGAAAATTGATATGCATACTCCCTATACCATATAGAGACCAATGGAAACAAGAATGACCCAAAAATTTGGGGTTATGTCCTCTGAAACCAAAACCCTAATTTTCAGTCAACTGTGCAGTCAAACCTGGCTCTGCATCCACTCAAACCCTAGTTCTTGTGATTCCTTTGCATTTTTGACTTTGAGGAGATGGAATATGATATAAGAACACACATGGACCCTTTTGAGTTGATTGGTGGCCTTTGGAGTGGCTCAAAAAAGCTCTTGGATTGCTCAGATCACAAACCCTAGGTGCAGATGACTTTGAACCAATGCAGTGACTCAAAATTGAGATATGAGATGATATGATTGTGTTTATGCATATGAAACGCTCACAAGCCATGGTGAAATGAGTGAGGGCAAATTTGGGGTGTTTACACCGAGGATCTTTTGAGATTTGTCATTCGAGGATGGCATTCTTTTCTTCAAGTCCTTCTGAGGTTGGTCTTGTTGTTGTGGCTATCATTCGAGGATGATAGACAATTTTGAGCTTATTGATTGAGGTCAGTTTGTCTCTTTTGCAAAGTCTGTCTGAGGTCAATCTTTGTTGTTTTTGGTTATCGACCGAGGCCAGTATACCATTGCGTCTCCATTCGAGGATGGTTTCGCGTTAGATCCGAGGATCTTTTGATAATTGTCATTCGAGGATGGATTTATTTTCTTCAAGTCCTTCTGAGGTTGGTCTTTTTGTTGTGGCTATCATTCGAGGATGATATACCATTTTGGAGCTTATTGATTGAGGTCAGTTTGTCTCTTTTGTGAAGTCTGTCTGAGGTCAGTCTTTGTGTTTTTGGTTATCGATTGAGGCCGGTATACCATTGTGTCTCCATTCGAGGATGGTTTTGTGTTAGATCTTAGGATATTTTGAGAATTGTCATTCGAGGATGGCATTCTTTTCTTCAAGTCCTTCTGAGGTTGGTATTGTTGTTGTGGCTATCATTCGAGGATGATAGACCATTTTGATCTTATTGATTGAGGTCAGTTTGTCTCTTTTGCAAATTCTGTCTGAGGTCAATCTTTGTTGTTTTTGGTTATCGACTGAGGCCGGTATACCATTGCGTCTCCATTCGAGGATGGTTTCGTGTTAGATCCGAGGATCTTTTGAGAATTGTCATTTGAGGATGGCATTCTTTTCTTCAAGTCCTTATGAGGTTGGTCTTGTTGTTGTGGCTATCTGAAATTCTGGGATCAGGTACATGATGTCGAACCAGATGTTTAAACACTTTAAATCTTAAATAAAACTTAATGTGCTGGTAAATTAAATAACACAGGAAATTGATAACCCAGTTCAGTGTATCTCCACACTTACATCTGGGGGCTACCAAGCTAGGAAGGAAATCCAATATAAGTAATATTAATTATGGAGTTAAACCAACCGGTTTAATCCTTCACTTAATATCTACCCAAGGCAATTTCTACCTAAGACTCAACTTAGATATGAGTACCTACTCACTCCCCCTCAATCACACAGTGATCTTTTACAATGATTAATAAAATTGAAGTCACACTCCAAACACAACAGCTTGATCTTACTTAAAAGTTTCAATCAAGACACAATTCACTTTTTGCTTAAAAGCTCATAAAGTGACAAACAATTAAAACCTGCTATACTTCACAAACACCCTTTACAGTCTTCTAAAATTCGTGCTCTTTTTTGAGAGTTTCAGTTCCTTAAATAGATGCTTGGTTTGTGGGCTTTTTGCAAATTATCCAGACCTTGATAAATCCCACAGTCATCACCTTGAATTAGGGTTAGTTAGTTTGTTATCTCCTTGAATCAAGGTGAGTTAGTTATTCTGTTATGCATCATTTAAGTCAGGTAGCAGGTTTACAATGTTACAACATCTGGTGTGACATCCTGATGTCTTGAACTAAGTTCATTAACTTTTACTTTGTTTGTCAATGTCACAACATCTGGTATGACATCCTGAACTAAGTTCACTTATTCTTGTTTGTCAAAAATTCTGCCAATTCTTAACATCTACAAACTCCCCCTTTGGCTAATTTTTGGCTAACACAATCTTCTGGTTTTATCAGAGAACAACAGAGTTTTATCAGAGAGCAACAAAGTTCTTTTCTGTTGAATCATGTGAGAGCTAATAATTTTCTCCCCCTCAAACCTGTATGTATACTGCTATGACTTGTTCATTAGACTTTGATATACCAATGAGCATTCAAAAAAACTTAGTTCAGAAGACAGAAAATTAACATCAGCATTGTTCAGGCATTAACAGCAGGAAGCATTGTTCAATACACTTCTCCCCCTTGTTAGACAGAAATTTGGGGCCAAACATTACATAAGCAGAGAGAAAAAACATTCAAAATTACAAAGCAAAATTACAATGCAGAACAGGCAGTACACTTTCCACCACACACAACTTCACTCAGACTCAGTATATTCAGTATCTTCTGCATCCTCAGACTCAGCATCAGATTCATCACCATTCTTAGCAACCTCTTCCAGCTCCAACCTTTGAATTATTTCCTCAAGCTTTTTCTTCCTTTCATCCAGCTCTTTGCAAGTTGTCTTGAGCTCTGCAATCAGGGCTGCCTTGGATATAGGAGTCTTGACATTAGATGGTCCAACAGATGTCCCACTTGGAGCTTCAACATCTGCAGCATGATGGCTCAGAAACAGTTTGTAGTGAAAGGACAGTGGACTCTCCCTTTTGCAGACAAAATCCTTATCAGTAAGGATCCCTGGATATTGGTTGAGAATTATTCCACAAAGCAGTGAGGGAAAAGCTATTGGAAGCTTGATTGCTGAGGTTCCTGCATGCTTTAGGGTTTGATCAAAGATATATGCCCCATAATCCAACTTGGTCTGGGTGCCTATAGCACAAATAAATCTTCCTAGCCCAGTAGCTATTGATGAAGTGTGGTTGGTGGGGACCCAGTTGATAGTTCCAATTCTATGCAGCATAGCATACTTTCTTGTTAGCAAGCTGACAGATAGTTTGCCTTTGACTGGCCATGATTTGACCTGGTTGCCAGTGATGATTTTGCAGACTTGGTTGTCAGTTTTGCCCAGCTCATTTGGCCCATCTGATTCTCTTCCTAGGTACTGATTTATCACCCTAGGAGAAAAATCAACACATCTCCCCCTAACATATACCTTCCTGAAATCCTCAGATTTCCCATCAGCACACCCCTCTTGCAGATTGACTATGAATTCTTTTACCAGTAGTTCATAGCAAGGGGAAAAGTTGGAGACAGTTTTGAATAAACCAGCATTGGAGATTAAATCTATTACCTCAGTGCACTCCAAAACATTGCTTCCCAGCTCTCTTTCCAGAGCCACCCTTCTTTCATAGACATACTTCCACTTGCTCACACTAGAGACATGGTGGAAGGACACATTGTCCAGAGGTGCTTCAGGAACAGCAGTGGCAGTCCTGGGAGGTGCTGGCTTCTTCCTGGGTTGGGATGTTGGGACATCCTCCTCAACATCAGAGTCAGATGGAGTTGTAGCCTTCCTCTTCTGGGTGCTTACCTTACTCCATTGCTTAGTAGGTCCAAAGGCAACTTTGACCTTGTCCTTCTTGGGAGTTTACCGTTTCTTTTCAGGAGTTGCATGTGCAGCTGGCTTCTTCTCCTTCCTAGCCCTAAGCCTCTTGGCTATGCTAGGATTAACAGAGGCTATGATCTCTGTGTCAGAGTCATCATCCAGGTTTTCAACAGATGGAGGTTGGGAAGCCTCTTTCTCAGCAGTTTGGTCATTAGGAGCTTGATCATCAGTATCTTTATCACCAATGGCTTTATTATCAGTAGCTTGAACATTTTCAGTTGGGGCTTTGTCCTGGCCCTCAGATGCTTCAACATTTCTTAGGACATCCTGTTGAGCAGGTATGTCCTCTTTAGCCTAGTTGCTTTGGTCATCTTGAGGAGCATGCATATTGTTCAGGGGAACAGATACCCCAGGCACAACTCTTTGTTCAGCAAGGATCCTGTTTACAAGCTGTTTGATGGATGCATCCACATAAGCAGAAGCTTTGGGGGTGCTTGAAGATGAAGGAGTTCCCTTGCTTTTTCTAAAGACTGGCTCCTTAGGTCTTCTTGTATGAGGAGTCCTGGGTCTTTGAGCAATAGGAATGCTTCCTCTGATCTCGTTTATAGGAGTAGCATCCATTGGTACTACAGATATTGGAGTTGCATGCACTGCATCTTCTTGATTGAGACCCTCATCAATGGAGTTAGGGTTCTGATGATGAGACATTTTTTCGATTGAAGTGGAAATGTACAAGGGTTTGATAGATTTTGATGAGCTTAGAGGTTCAGCTGTAGCATGCAAAACGTTTAGTGGAGATAGTGAGGATGTGAGGAGTTGAAAGCACGTTTGTATATTTATAGAATTCGTTGCTAGTGGAATTTTTAAGATTGGAATACAAACAGTTAGTGGCCAGACTGGTGCTACCATCTGGTGATCATACCACACGATGTCATGAGACATGCTGGCACTTCTCCATAACTGCTATATTTCACATATGCAGATTCCCAATTTACCCCTTAGGTTTTCAAATTGGGTAGCATCCAAAGCCTTAGTAAATATGTCAGCTAATTGCAGCTCTGTGGCTACATGCTCTAATGTGATCACCTTTTCTTCCACAAGGTCTCTGATGAAGTGATGTATGATATCTATGTGCTTAGTCCTGCTGTGTTGGATAGGATTTTTGGAGATGTTAATAGCACTTAAATTGTCACAGTACAATGTCATGACATCTTGTGGGACATTGTATTCTGTGAGCATTTGTTTCATCCATACCAGCTGTGAACAACTGCTACCAGCTGCAATATATTCAGCTTCAGCAGTGGATAAGGACACACAATTTTTTTTCTTACTGAACCAAGAAATTAAATTTTTCCCTAGAAAGAAGCATCCTCCTGATGTACTCTTTCTATCATCAGCACTTCCAGCCCAGTCAGCATCACAAAATCCAGTGAGAATTGGTTCACAACCATGAGAGTACATTATGCCATAGTCACATGTACCATTTACATATTTCAATATCCTCTTAACCTGGTTTAGATGACTCACTTTTGGTTCAGCTTGATACCTTGCACACACACCTACAGCAAAAGCTATATCTGGTCTGCTAGCTGTAAGATATAGTAGACTCCCAATCATGCTTATGTACAAGCTTTGGTCCACACTCTCACCTTTGTCATCCTTTGTCAGTTTTAAATGAGTGGGGGCAGGTGTTCTCTTGTGACTTGCATTGTCCATCCCAAACTTTTTGACATTGTTCTTTGCATACTTGCTTTGGGATATGAACATGGAGTCCTCCATTTGCTTGATTTGTAGTCCAAGGAAGTAGGTTAGTTCTCCCACTAAGCTCATTTCAAACTCAGACTCCATTTGAGTAACAAAATATTTAACCATCTTGTCTGACATCCCACCAAACACTATGTCATCCACATATATTTGAGCAATCATAACCTTTCCCTTTTCATCCTTTACAAACAAGGTTTTGTCTATTCCACCTTTCATGTATCCATGTTTAATGAGAAAAGTGGTCAGTCTTTCATACCATGCTCTGGGGGCTTGCTTTAGACCATACAGAGCCTTCCTTAGCTTATATACATGGTCTGGACAGCTTGGATCTACAAATCCCTTTGGTTGCTCCACATATACTTCCTCATTAAGGTACCCATTTAGGAATGCACTTTTAACATCCATCTGAAATAGTTTGAACTTTAAGATGCAAGCAATTCCTAGAAGTAGTATGATGGATTCAAGTCTTGCTACTGGTGCAAAAGTTTCATCAAAATCTACCCCTTCAATTTGTGTATACCCTTGAGCCACAAGCCTAACCTTGTTTTTTGTAACTACTCCCTGCTCATTAGACTTGTTTTTGTACACCCACTTAGTGCCAATCACATTAATGTCATCAGACCTAGGAACAAGATCCCATACTTCATTCCTTGTAAACTGACCTAATTCTTCCTGCATAGCAGAGATCCAGTACTCATCATTCAGTGCTTCCTTGATGTTCTTAGGTTCTATTTTTGAAACAAAGCAGAAGCCTGAGATCACCTCTCTTGATCTAGTGATGACACCTCTTTTGGGATCACCAATTATCAGTTCTTTAGGATGATCTTTCTGGATTCTGATGGAGGGAGGTTTGTTGGATTGCTCTGACCTTGCATCAGTTAAAGTGAAGTCAAGATTATCACTTTCTATTTCAACTTCAGTTTGATTGTCAGCAGATGTTCCAACATCATCAGCAACATCTGTCTTTGCATAGGCATCATCAATAATCACATTTATTGACTCCATTATAACCTTGGTTCTGGAGTTAAATACTCTGTAAGCTCTGCTATTTATGGAGTATCCAAGAAATATCCCTTCATCACTCTTGGGGTCCATCTTTCTTCTTTGATCCCTATCAGCCAGAATGTAGCACTTACTTCCAAATACATGAAAGTACTTGACTGTAGGTTTTCTACCCTTCCAGACTTCATAGATGGTGGATAAAGTTCCCTTTCTTAGTGTGACTCTATTGTGGATGTAGCATGCTGTGTTCATAGCTTCAGCCCAAAAATACATGGGTAACTTCTTGGCATGAATCATGGCTCTAGCTGACTCCTAAATAGTTCTGTTTTTCCTTTTAACAATCCTATTCTGTTAAGGGGTGATGGGTGAAGAATACTCATGGTTGATCCCTTCTGAAGAACAGAAATCTGAGAATTTTTGATTCTGAAACTCCTTTCCATGATCACTTCTTATTCTGACCACACAGCTTGCTTTTTCTCTTTGGATCCTATGGCACAGATCTTTAAATACCTCAAATACATCAGAATTTTCTTTGATGAATCTTATCCAGGTATATCTTGAGAAGTCATCAACAACCACATAAGCATATCTTTTTCCACTAAGACTCTCTACTTGCATTGGTCCCATAAGATCCATGTGCAATAATTCCAAGACTTTGGAAGTTGTCAGATGTTGAAGCTTTGGCTGTGACATCTTGGTTTGCTTGCCTATTTGACATTCACCACAAACTTTACATTCATCAATCTTAAGTCTTGGGATTCCTCTTACAGCCTCCATAGATATGATCTTATTTATTCCTCTGAGATGGAGATGACCCAGTCTTTGATGCCACAGCTTCATTTCTTCTTCTTTGGCTAAGGAACAAGTAGATGTGAGGCTGAAATCTTGGGGTTCCCACATATAATAGTTGTCTTTTGATCTGGCTCCTCTCATGACAACTTTCTGTTCTTTATCTGAAACTATGCACTCAATTTTGGTGAAGTTGACATTGTAACCTTGGTCACATAGCTGACTTATGCTGATCAAGTTAGCAATTAATCCTTTTACCAACAGCACATCATCTAGACTTGGTACACCTGAGCAGTCCAGGGTCCCAACTCCCTTGATTTCCCCCTTTGCTCCATCTCCAAAGGTTACATATCTGGATGAGTGTACTTTAAGTCTACCAGCAGATTCTTCAATCAAGTCATGTGCCTTGAGCAGCCACTGTCAAAATACTAGTCTTCCTTAGCAGATACTCTGAGAGATGTATGAGCTATAGAGGCAACAACCTTCTTGGACCATTTGTGCCTGTTGTGAGGTTTCCTTTGATGCATCTGTTCTGGGTAGTGTCCATCTCTAGAGTTCCAAGGCTGTCTGTTGACCTTGTTCTTAGGCATGTACTGATAGCTTTGATCAGCATACAGACTAGCTTTAGGTATCCAGATTTTCTTGGTGACCTCTGTCTTCTGCTTAAGAGGGTGCTGGGAACTCTGATTTGGGTATCCATGCAGCTTGTAGCAATAAGGTTTGATGTGACCAAACCTTCCACAGTGATGGCATCTCCATCTTTGATATTTCTTTTTCATCATGTGTTTGTCATGATGTTGAGACATCTGCTTGAACATCTTAGTTGACTTCATGGGATTTGGAGTTGTTTGGCTGATGCTAGCCTCAAAGTTTTGAGCTTTATTAAATCCCAGCCCAGTCCTATCCCCTGAGTGCTTGTTGTTGTTGAGAATGACATCCAGTGTGTTTGAGCTACTATTCAACATTCTGAAAGATTTGGACATATGCTCCATTTTGGAGTTGAGTAGGCTGACTTCACTTTTCAAAGTGTCAATGATCTCTAGATTACTTGCCTTTTCAGCCTTTAATTCCTCAATCTGCTTCTTTTGCTGTATATTCTCCATGCATACTTCAGTGCTCCTTTTACACAGCATCCTGTAAGATGCTTCAAGCTCTTCAAATGTCAGATCCTCATCACTGGATCCCCCTTCAGTTTCACATACTCTAGCTAGAGCAGTGATGTGCTTTGCAGATTCTTCTTCTGACTCACAACCTGAGTCTTCATCTGACCAGGACACAGAGAGACCTTTCTTTTGCTTCTTTAGATAGGTTGGGCATTCACTTCTGATGTGTCCATACCCTTCACATCCATGACATTGGATCCCTTTTCCTTGGTTAGTCTTCTCATTATAATTTGACCTTCTATTAGAATCATAAGGTCTTTTATTCTCAGAGGTTGAGTTTCTTCCACTTGGTCTGGGCCTGTTTTCCATTCTCTTGAGAATTTTGTTGAATTGTCTTCCATGCATAGCAATTGAATCTTATAAGTTGTCCTCAGAGCCTGCTTCATGACTTTCTTCTTCTTTATCAGTGTTTGAGACCAGGGCTATGCTTTTGTTTTTCTTTACAATTGTATCATTCATTCCCATCTCAAAGGTTTGAAGGGAACCAATGAGCTCCTCAACCTTCATTGTGCAGATGTCCTGAGCTTCTTCTATGGCAGTAACCTTCATGTCAAATCTCTTTGGCAGTGATCTGAGAATCTTCCTTACTAACTTTTCATCACTCATCTTCTCTCCCAATGCACCAGAGGTATTAGCAATTTCCAGGATGTTCATGTAAAACTCATGAATGGTCTCATCTTCCTTCATCCTCAAATTTTCAAACTTGGTGGTGAGAAGTTGAAGTCTTGACATCTTCACCTTTGATGTTCCTTCATGAGTAGTTTTGAGAGTGTCCCAGACATCCTTGGCCAGCTCACAGTGATGCGCAAGCCTAAATATGTTCCTGTCAATGCCATTGAATAAGGCATTTAAAGCTTTGGAATTTCCAAGAGCTGAATCTTCTTCCTCCTTGCTCCACTCTTCTTCAGGCTTCATCACTTTTTCCCCATCCTTATTATCTTGGACAGGGTGCTCCCATCCTTTGTTAACTGCTTTCCAAGCCCTGCTATCAAGATATTTCAAGAATCCTACCATTCTTGGCTTCCAGTAATCATAATTGGATCCATCCAAGATAGGTGGTCGATTCACAGATCCTACATCTCTGTCTGTGTTCCCAAAATTTGCAGTCCCTATATCTCACCCAGTTATACAGGCAGGGTGCCTGCTCTGATGCCAATTGAATTTCTGGGATCAGGTCCATGATGTCGAACCAGATGTTTAAACACTTGAAATCTTAAACAAAACTTAATGTGCTGGTAAATTAAATAACACAGGAAATTGTTAACCCAGTTCAGTGTATCTCCACACTTACATCTGGGGGCTACCAAGCCAGGAAGGAAATCCAATATAAGTAATATTAATTATGGAGTTAAACCAACCAGTTTAATCCTTCACTTAATATCTACCCAAGGCAATTTCTACCTAAGACTCAACTTAGATATGAGTACCTACTCACACCCCCTCAATCACACAGTGATCTTTTACAATGATTAATAAAATTGAAGTCACACTTTAAACACAACAGCTTGATCTTACTTAAAAGTTTCAATCAAGACACAATTCACGTTTTTCTTAAAAGCTCATAAAGTGACAAACAATTAAAACCTGCTATAATTCACAAACACCCTTTACAGTCTTCTAAAATTCGTGCTCTTTTCTGAGAGTTTCAGTTCCTTAAATAGATGCTTGGTTTGTGGGCTTCTTGCAAATTATCCAGACCTTGATAAATCCCACAGTCATCACCTTGAATTAGGGTTAGTTAGTTTGTTATCTCCTTGAATCAAGGTGAGTTAGTTATTCTGTTACACTGAAACCAGATAACTAAGCTTCCTAAAGATGCGCCTTGGAGTGCTTATCTCTTTACAATTAATTCCAGATAAATTCTCCTGAATTTACTCACTTCTGTTATGCATCATTTAAGTCAGGTAGCAGGTTTACGATGTCACAACATCTGGTGTGACATCCTGATGTCTTGAACTAAGTTCATTAACTTTTACTTTGGTTGTCAATGTCACAACATCTGGTGTGACATCCTGAACTAAGTTCACTTATTCTTGTTTGTCAAAAATTCTGCCAATTCTTAACATCTACACTATCATTCGAGGATGATAGACCATTTTGAGCTTATTGATTGAGGTCAGTTTGTCTCTTTTGCAAAGTCTGTCTGAGGTCAGTCTTTGTGGATTTTGGTTATTGATTAAGGCCGATATACCATTGCATCTCCATTCGAGGATGGTTTCGTGTTAGATTTGAGGATATTTTGAGAATTGTCATTCGAGGAGGGCATTCTTTTCTCCAAGTCCTTTTAAGGTTTGTCTTGTTGTTGTGGCTATCATTCGAGGATGATAGACCATTTTGATCTTATTGATTGAGGTCAGTTTGTCTCTTTTGCAAAGTCTGTCTGAGGTCAGTCTTTGTGTTTCTGGTTATCGACTGAGGCCGGTATACCATTACGTCTCCATTAGAAGATGGTTTCATGTTAGATCTGAGGATCTTTTGAGAATTTTCATTCGAGGATGGCATTCTTTTCTTCAAGTCCTTCTGAGGTTGGTCTTGTTGCTGTGGCTATCATTCGAGGATGATAGACCATTTTGAGCTTATTGATTAAGATCACTTTGTCTCTTTTGCAAAGTCTGTCTAAGGTCAGTCTTTGTGTTTTTCTGGTTATCGACTGAGGCCAGTATACCATTGCGTCTCCATTCGAGGATGGTTTCGTGTTAGATCCGAGGATCTTTTGAGAATTTTCATTTAAGGGTGGCATTATTTTCTTCAAGTCCTTCTGAGGTTGGTCTTGTTGTTGTGGCTATCATTCGAGGATGATAGACCATTTCGAGCTTATTGATTGAGGTCAGTTTGTCTCTTTTACAAAGTCTGTCAGAGGTTAGTCTTTGTGTTTTTGGTTATCGACTGAAGCCGGTGTACCATTGTGTTTCCATTCGAGGATGGTTTCGTGTTAGATCCGAGGATCTTTTGAGAATTGTCATTCGAGGATGGCATTCTTCCCAGCATATTTTATTACCCACAGTGTGCAAATTTTTAGGTTTTTATTCGAGTATTCAATCACTCCATACCTTGAACGTCTAAAAGTTGTTGCAATTATTCGTTCAGGATCGTAGATGATTGAATAGGGGCAGCTGTAATACCTTAAAATTTTCCCTCATATTTATAACCAACTAACTGGCTTATCGCTTTGCATTCATCTGCATTCTCCATTAAGTCATAACATTGTAATAAGGCATTTCATTGGATCCTGAGGCATGGGATCAAAAGAGTTCAGGTGATTTGAATTAGCCTTATCCAAAGATGATTCAGTTGGTTCATACCTCAATATAGTTGGTTCAAAGGTTCTTATCTCTGGTATGATTTGGCTTATGGTGTTAATCAATTGAAAATGGTGTTCAAGTTTTCATATCATGACATTCATGGTACAAGAAGACCAAGTGGTGGAATCATGTGATAATCAGGCCAGTATGGTTCTCTCGGTTGGTCGTTGATGGTGGTACAAGTTCATGAGGTTCAAGATTGGAGTCAACTGAAGTTTGGGGATTCGTTGAAAATATAAGTTTGATACAAATTGAACCTTTGAGTTGATTTAAGCACATTAAATTGAGTCGGATGTTTTAAATGGAATTCGAAGATACGAGCTCATTGAAACAACATCCAGTCAAAACAAGTATGTCATGTCCATTTCAAGATCAAAGTTAATATCCAAGAATCCTCAATTAAATCACTTCCTTGGTGTCATCTTTGTCCAAAACTAATTGCCAAAGCCCATTAGCCATATCTCATTCAAGCCCATTTTTCCACTTAATTCTATTATCAATATCCCACCAATTTTGTTTTTCCGATGCGCCATAAACAACAAAATCTTCGTCAATTCAATTGATCTCATACAAACCCAAAAGGGAAAAATGGGAATGAAACAAGTGCTTAAGAATCTCGACGCATTTCCTCGCGCAAAGGATCATGTATTGCAGAAAACCTAGTCTGGTGCTTTTGTTTCGGTCAATGGCTTAATTATAATGGCTACGCTATTTATGCACAAGATGGGTTATTATCTTACAACTTATATTGTTCATGAGATGTCAGTGGATTTGAAACATGGAGAGACTCTTCTATTTCATATAAATATGGCATTTCCTTCTTTACCTTGTGATGTTTTGAGTGTGGATGCTATTGATATGTTTAACATATGGAAACTTTGCTTTGAACAGTTATGGTAGGATAATTGGCACCGAATATATATCTAATCTTGTTGAAAAAGAACATGCTGCTCACAATCATGGTGATGGTAAAGATCACCATGAGCATTCAGAAGAAAAAAAATTGACCGAAATCCAGATAAAAAAAAGAAATCAATACAGTTATAAGAATCGAACATCGTCAAAGAATAACCGAAAAATCAGAAATTGTTGATAACAAAAAAAACTCAATAACAGTTATGAAAATATGGCTAACGGGATTTGAAACTTGATAGAAAATCAGTTACAAGTTTGTAACAAAACTCTCCATTGGTCTTCGATTAAAAAAAAAGATCGCTCTTCGACAAGTCTTCAAACGTTCATCATCACAACCTTCAATCTAAAAACCTCTAAGGATCTTCGCCTTCAACAATTCGTCATCAATCTTCGGCATCGCCTTCGAATCACTTCCAAAACCTACAAGTTTAAGAACACAACATTAATAAATATCAAGAACAACCACAACTTATTCGATATGAACCCGCAAACCGTAATTCGTTGCTACCGCACCAATTCTAACCTCTCAACCTTTTCAATTCAGAATCATCAAATTTCCAATAATCTTCAACCTTAATAACCGACATCAGTATTTCTGCAAGATCCAACATCAATAATCAGTACAAAATACATCAGAAGAAGAATTGCAAGGATTTTCAACAGAAAAATTACAGAAGAGAAGAAAAAAAGTTAGTTACCAACTTCTAACAAATTCTCGACAATTATCGACCCGGATCCGTCTTCAGCTTGAAATTTCCAAAACCACTCGTCATCAAAACCACCTGCACATCACATCAAAACTCGGTTTCAGTATAATTTCAACAAGCTCCACAAGCCTGCAAGTTCAAGTAACAAAAAGGAATCATTGAATGAAAATGATCCTAACTGAACTCACTAACTTTCAAAGCAGAAAATCAAAACTAATAACAGAATCATAACAAATTCCTACCAGTTTTGTTTTGGAAGTTTCACTTGAGTTTTCATAAAAGTTGGATCTTCACTTATATAAAGCATAACCTTCTTCTTCTCTCAATTTTTTTGCTCAGAATTTCTACAATTCTTCATCACAACTTCACTGCTTTCACCCTTATTCTCCTGCATCTTCTTCTCCTTCAATCTTCTTCCACCATTTTCCTTCATTCAATTCTTCTCCACCAATCATCAACAACACCTCAATCGCCTCCATCTGCAACCTGCAAGATCAATCAACAAAAGGCATCAATAACAACTGCAACAAAAATTTCATCAAGTTCACACAAACAACAATCGATAAGAACAAGCCTTCATCTCTGCATCCACATCAATACCGGAGAACGAATTCAAGAGTTTGGAACCGCAAAAGATTGAAGAGTCATCAGCAAGGACAAGAGAAATGAGAGTAGATTTTCAAAGGAAATCGTAACTAACCTTTCGGTGTTCTTTTTTTCGAACGCTTGATTTCGTTACTGCAACTTCAATCGGTATCTTCACCAATTCTCGTTTTCACCACAAACGTGTCATAGATCGCGCGGTGACGAGTCTTCACGGCATCACCTTCAAACACCATCGTCTTCACGACATCACCTTCAAACGCCATCGTCTTCACGACATCACCTTCAAACGCCATCGTCTTCTTCGAGCCTTCGACTTCAACGTCGGCATCATTATCATTATTGTCTTTGACGAAGCAAAAGAACATCAACGTGAACACACGAGTTCAACTCACACTAGAAGAAGAAGAAGGTATGTTCTTTGATGTACGGTTACATTTGCTTGTTTTTGATAGATCGCTCGATCCTGGGGATTTATTGAGTCTTGGAGGAAACCTCTTGCAGATTTGAGATAAGAACGGTCGAAGGGGAAGGCTTATGTATGCCGTCGTCGATTTGGGAGGTTGTCGGAGGAAGAGGTCGCGGCATTGACGGCTTGGTTAGGGTTTAGTTGCTTTGAGAAGGTGAAGTTTGTTGAGAAGAAAGAGAACGTGTAAGGATGTGAATCTGATGTTATCACATTTTTAGGTTTAGTTTAAGTTATAAAATTGGAATAATGCTCATAAAGACACATTAAGATGGCAATTGGAAAATTAAAAAAAAACCATTAGTCACTTTTAATCCACCGTTAAATGCAAAGTAAAAGAGGATAAGGTTTTGAATCCCCTAGCCACACGTGCAGTGACACTTGTCACCATCCGATAGGCTAATCTTGCGGCTGATCATATGCGTTTAAGCACACTATAGTGTTTCATAAGTCTGCGGTGTGAATCGTTTGATTAGAATACACTCAGGATGACTTGATCATGCAATCCTTAGAGAGTCAAAAGGTTGACTGAGATTCCATTGCATACACCCTCAATTCCTGCACCCTTGGGCCTTAAAATTCTGCTATCCGCACCCCTGTTTGTTAGGCCCATTAAGATTTTAACTTCAAAAACTTCTAGATGCACCCTCTCCTTTTATTTCTTCTTTTTAATTTCTGTTTTGGTATTAGTTTGAATTTTATCCATAACAAATATTAAAACACATAATAAAAATCTAAAAAAAATTATAGGAAGTTTATAACTCATTTTAGAAATTTGTTGCATTTTTACTTTCTGAATTTTGGCATTTTTCCATTTAATTTCGATTTTCCATTTTATTAGTGTTATATTGAATTCTTTCTTCTACACTTTATTTTGTGCATTTTCTTTCTCCCACATCTTGTATGATTTTTGGCCCATTCTTTTTGTAATGGTTAGAGGACTATTAATAGGACCTGGAATAATTTTTGTTATATTTTTTAGGCCATCTTATCCACTGATTTGGTAGCTTAGTTTGTGTAAATTTGTGGTTAGATTTTAGGTAGATTTAAGTGACTATTTGGCATAGTTAGGCTTTGAATTTTTAGGAGATTTTTTAACACAATATTATAGTCAGGTTAAAGACCTTAGAGAATTAATTTCATATTTTTTCCATGAATTTTGCTATTTTTTTAGTGCATTGGTTTTAGTTAATTTTCACATTGTAAATCAACCTAGTTTAGCTTAGGATCTTATGGTTCATTATCATTTAGCTTGAGAAATCACCTTGGAAGGGTGAACTGGATTAGCTTGAGAATTTCTCAAGTGAACCAGGATATATCATGTGTCATTTACTTTTTCCTTATTGTTTATGCTTCAGTATTACAGACTCTGATATGCTTATCTATTATGCTTTTGCATCCATATTCAAAATGTACCTTGTAGACTCTGATAATCATTCAAGCGCCGAAAAGATAAGAAGAAAAATAATTTAAAAAGGCTGAATGTAATTCAACTGCACTTCTTGCATTTCTCGCACCTTCAATTGGTATCAGAGCTCCAGTTATGTTATTAATGGATATCAAACACCTAAAAATGACAGATAAAGATCCATATGAGGTGTGAAGAAATACTCTGGGTGAGTTTTCAATCAACTTATAATTTTAGTTTCATATCAGAAGATGATTGAATACTAAATTATAAACAAATGGATTACCTTGAGCAAGTCACTGATTCCTTGAAGTATGGAGTTTTCATCGACAAATCCTCTTTTATTGAAGCAATAAAAGTGAAGAATCAATTGACAAAATATATTTATCAAATAAGAAGAAATATTTGTTGAATGCTTATCTTAGAGAATAAGATTGGAAGAACAACATATTTGCTCAAACTTAAATCACCAGAGAACAATAAATCTTGTTTGTTATAGATTAATTCTTTGTGAGTATGAGATATTTTCAAGAAACAGACTAGTCCACACATGACTTTCTCATGAAAAGCGCACTGAGGAATTTTATTAAGTAAAGAAGAACGATTTTTTACTTTGACGAATAAAGAACTTCATGATGAAGTTTACAGAAGAAGTCAGAAAATTTGAAGTCAGATTGATCAATAAATCAGAAAATTCAACACAGATGTGAATATTATTCTCTTTGAAAAGCTTCGTAGATGACAAAATAATATTTAGAGAAAGAAAGCTTGGTTTATTCACCAAGAAAATGATCAACGATTTTTTTATTGAAGTAACATGGACAAGTAAGCCTTGTTAACTTGATATTCTATCTCAGTTGAACAAACTGAAAATTGTCAGAATGTTACCTGATACTTCTCTCATAAACTTCTGAAGCATGAATTATGGAATCAGAAGATACAAGACAGAAGTCATTTATTCTATTCCAAATGGATTTAAGTCATTAATCTATTCAGAACGAAGAAATCAGTAGACATCCTTTTCAGAAGCAGATATCAATCCCTGATGGACTAACTCTTAACAAGTTAGCTCAACATTACAAGAACAATATTATAGCTCAGACTGTATCAAGTGCAATATCCAAATCTAATTATACTTGTTTCTGAACATTTTTTGCATCTATTCAAAGAAACGTTGTCAGAAGATGTTAGGAAATGTCATTGTCGTGGCCGACTTACAAATTAAGAGTTGTCATCATATTTTTAGGTAAAAATAGTGATAAACCTAAATCCCTAGGGTAGAAACCTTTTGTTCAGAAGTTGGTTAAGTGAGAGGAAGGTGTTAGGACCCCCTCACTTCTATTGTATCAAATAGGATCCTTCCTAGGTTCCTAGGGTTTGTTTGTTTGTATAAAATAAGTAAATTAAATAAAATCCAAAAGAAAACCATAATTAAAACCTAATTTCATTCACTAAGGTTTGTACAAACCATATGCCTACGTACCTTCAGTTTAAAGGATCAGAGCGTCGTAGTTTAATTCTCCTACCCTAACCCTAATCCTAATGTTTCTAACTACCCCTTTACTAAATTATTAAAACCCTTATTTTAAACCCTTTTAACATTATTATTTATAAACCCTAATTTTTATTGTGAAAATCCCCACACTTTAAACCCCTAAATATCCCTTAAGTAGAACCCTAAAACCCTAATTTGAAACCCCATTACTAAATCCCTCAAAAAAACATAATTTAAAACCCCAAAATATAGTTAAATCCCAAAATATTAGTTTTTTACATAATAAATTCCAAAATAAATTAATCTCATAGTTTATAAGGAATATTTTACTATTTTTATAGAAAAAAGTCTAGAAATCTCATTTTTCCCTAAGTATAAAAAGATCATAATGTGATTAAGTAATAAGAATAATTACTATGAAAAGAAACCAATATTTATTCAAAATCCCAAAAATAAATAAGTTAATTATTTCGCAAGATTCCTAACCCTCCATAGAACCCCTTTGTAAATTATCTAAATCATAGTTAGATAATTTATTAAGGATTTAATTAATTAACTAATAAACCAAAACAAAATGAAAATTAAAATAAGAAATAATAAAAAAAAACTATTAATATTTTTAACCTTAAGAATAACATTCCAGAATTTATCTCTAATCATGTTATTAATCCCTAAAAAATATAAACCTAATTACATTATTAATTAAGTACTTAATTGAATTAATGAGAAAACCCCAAGGGGGTAATTTATAGTTAAAATAATACTTGGGCTACTAAGTAGGGTCTAAAGAGTAATGGGCGCAAGGCTCATTAATGAAACCCTAAAAAATTGAATCCTAATTACCGTTATGGATTTGGTTGTTTTTTACACAAATTTGTGCAAATTTCAATTGTGTAAGGATTTATTATTATATTTTTATGAATATGGTTTTATTACTGTAAAACAAACATATGTGTTTTTGAGTAATTCTGTACATAATTTTTTTACGATAAATAGGTGAGTTTAACAAAACAAAAACTTAAATGATATTAACCAGATTTTTGTTTATTAATTTTTACAGTGATAACTATACTTGGTTATATAAAAGTTTAAGTAAATGTTAACACTATGCAAAAAATATTATATATACAAATCAAACTAATTATATATACAAACACACAATTATTTAAGAACAAACACACAATAATAATTACGAACCTCAAATAGCAATCCAAACAAGAATTCAAAAATAAATGTATTAGATAGTCGAAAGTTTGAATATACCAACCTAGAGTGTCGTGACCGATTTAAGTTGCTCCCTCACTCCCTTGTTTACTTTACGTTCCCCACGTATCCCTTTATCCGTTTCTCCATTTTCTCTTTTCGTGCAGGATTCTTTTTCCTCTTCCCTTCTTTGAATGGATGTTGAATGTTGAAGTTTTTAGGGTTCAGTTGTTGTTGTTCTTCAATGTGAAGAAAAACAACTTTTATGGATTTTTATCTGAGTAGTGGATGAGGAAAATATGAGAAAATGAGGTTCTATTTACAGGGTAGAATTAGGTCAAAAAATTGAATGTGATCGTCTAATTTAGAAAGGATTTCATTTAACCTAATTCTTCATATTTCTTAGAGCCCAAGCCAATAAATCTGGATGGATTCATAACTTGGTGAATTTAAATAAAAAATTAATATTTTAAATAAAAGAAATAGCCTAATAATGATAAAAGAAAAAGATTTGATTTTTTCTATTTATGTGATTTTTTTGATATTTTTTCCATAATATAATGATTTTAATGAAAAAAATCCTTTTTTAAAAATGGATTAAATACAAATACGAAAATTAAAAATTAAATAATAAAAAATGTTATTTTTGTGATTTTTTATTTAAAATAAAAATAGAAAAAGTTAGTAAAGAAAAAAAAACAAATGAAACGTTAAAAGTGAGGAAGGTGCGGATTCGAACTCACAACCTCTCACTCTTTACCACCACTATACCCCTTTTTAATATATATTTTTTTTACCAATAAAAAAACCATTTTTTTACCACACTAAACAAATATATTTTTTTTAATAATCTAATAAGTAGTTATTAGATTTTTAAATAGTTTTCTACAACCAAATACATTTTTTTTATAAACCCAATTTTATTTTGCTAATAAAAATGACTAAAAATTATTTTAAAATATATATATATATATATATATATATATATATATATATATATATATATATATATAAATTCCAATTAATTAAAGACTTGATAATATTATTTCTAAAAATAATTAAAATAAGAAATAAAATAATCTCACCCCTTATATATAAATTTCATTAAAAAAAACCAAAACTAAGAAATATGTCTAAAAAGTCAAAAGAGTCCCTCTCTAACTTTTTAGATCACAGAAGAAAAACCTGGGTCAAAATTTAGGGTACGACAGTTGCCCCTATTTAATCGACTTTGAATCAGAAGGGTGATATCGACAAGACTTCTTCCTTTCAAGGAGGAGACGATTAAATATAAGAGGACCCTTAATTTTGATGAAAAATCTCATGACCTTAGAATCAATTAATCCCTTGTGTTTCGATAACTCCCATATCCCCATATATGATGCTCTTGATTACAAAAGTCAGATATAACTTTTGCAAACTCGATTCTATCTAAATAAAACCCATGTGGAACCCCAGACAACAATTTCTTCGATAAAACCTCGGTAGAACCCCCTATGACAATTGCTAACTAAATTGTTTGATAAAACCACGATGGAACCCATTGACGTCAATTCTTGACTGAATATAATCCCGATGGAACCCCTTGTCAATCCCTGATAGAACCCCTTATCCCTTTCAACCCTTCTAGGTGAACATTGTCAATGATTCCTATGATCCTATGATCGTACTACTGAAATAGGATAGGACTTTTAGTGATACCTTAATCCCTCTGGATACTGAATTCCTGAATGGAACCCCTTAACTCCCGATTAGAGCCCCATATTCAACCCCTTGTATAAAACATCCGATATAACCCCTTTTGTATAACCCCATAAAACCGATAAAAGTTTCCTCGATTTCGTTGATAAAGCCCCTGATATAATCACTTTGAATAGACATACGACAGAATCCCTTTGGTAAAACTTCCTGGTATAAACTTCCGATATAACCCCTTGGATCAAGATACGATATAACCCCTTTTGTGAAATCCTTTCAGTAAGACTCCTTCGATAAACTTGTTTGATATAAATCCGATAGACCCATTGACAAAATATTGATAAAACCCCTTTTGATGAAAATCCTTTTATATAACCCCTTGATAGAATTTCGATAGAACCCCTTCTGGATAAAATCCCTTGATAAAACCCCTTTTACAAAAATCTGGTAGAACCCCCTTTGAGAAAATTCTAATAGACCTCATTAGATGAAAACCCCTTTTATAAAATCCTTAAAACCCTTTGAGAACCCGTGATGAACCTTTGATAAAAACCCTAATGAAACCCCTTTGGTAAACCCCTTATGAAATCATGTTTAAATAAGTCTTGAATCAAACCCTTAAAATATCCTGATGCAATCCTTTAGATAAATCTCTTAATGAAATCCCTTTTGGTTGAACCCATTGATAAACTCTCTTTGATAAAATTCCTCTATAAAATCCCTTGATGGAATCTCTGATGAAAATCCCTTAATAAAATTTTGGTAGAACCCTTTGATGGAACACCTTATATGAGACTTTGGATAAAACCCTTTTGACTAAATCCTTTGATAGAAAACCCCTTGATAAGATCTCAGTGAAGCCTTTTAATAAAACCATTTGATAAAAGATAATAAATCCCCATGATAAGACATTGGTAAAACCCTTTAATAACATTCTGGTAGAACCCCTGAAAGATATAATCTTGTAGAACCCCTTTACAAATTTTGATTAAAATCCCTTGATAAACCTCTTGGATAAGAATTCGATAGAACCCCTTGATACAATTTTGATGAAATCACAATGGTGAAGAATCCCTCAATAGAACCCATTCTGTAGAACACCGTGAATCCCCTTTGTATAACCCCTTTGGACGAACATCCGGTAAAACCACATATAACCTCTCGAGTAATAAATCCGATAAAAAAATTCTTGAACCCTTGTAATACCTCAAAATTTTCCCTCTCATTCCTGCAACATTTTGCATAGCATTTAGTATACACAAGTTCATAAAATAATCAAAAACATTGCATCATGTGTAGCATAGATGATGCATAGGTATGTGATTAATGATTGGAGCAACTGAAAGCTATACAAAGGCAACCAAAGGGTCACAAAGCTTCTCAATCATGTGCAAGGGGTCTGCAACATCCCACAAGTCTCCATTTTAAGCCTCAAGTCTTGGAAAGAAGTGAATGGCTCCAAGGAATGCAAGCAGTGCAACATCTCCTGAGGAAATGATCCAAATTAGGGTTTCAATTGTGAATGGCTTATCCATGAATTTTTGAGCAAAAGTGGATTCCATTGTGTTCTATATGACAACAAGTGTATAGGGTTCAAATTTCATCCACAAGTTCATTTTGGAAGAGGTTCAATTGGTTAGATGATTGAAAATCAGAAAATTGGAGAAAAGTCAACCAGGCTAAGAAAAAAATCAACTCTGGATTCCTTGAGGTCAAGGTCATGAAATTTTAGTCACAAAGGACTTATGGATCAAATTTGATCAAGAAAGAATGGAGAAATCAAAGAAAAAACAGTTTTTGGGGACTATGTATCGATACATACGAGTTTTGTATCGAAACATGTCTGCTATGTAGTTTTGGAAATGGACTATGTATTGATACATAAGCAGGATGTATTAATGCATGATCAAAAAAACCTACAGGATGCATCGATGCATCTGTGTTATGTATTGATACATATCAGTTAAAAAACTGACATGTATCGATGCAACCGTGTTATGTATCGATACATAGTTGTTTTGTTTTGCTGAAAATTGCCAATGCTTCAATATGTATCGATGCATACCCACATGTATCGATACATGATGCTGTTTTTCTGCTAAATTGATGTTGTATGATACATAGAAAGGAGCATTGATAGTGCTGTCTTGGGGATGAGTTCAGGGGTGACTTGTGCACATACTAGAGCTCATTTAGCTTCACATTTGCTTCAATTCAAACCTCAACCATTGTTGCTACATTAGATTGGTCCTCACCACAAGGATCATGAGTTGGTATATACTAGATCCATTGGTCTCAAGCTGCATTTAGCCTCTGATTTTGTTGCATCAGCGGGTTATCATTATGTGTATGCAAGACCATTTTAAAGGTTGTGCATCTCACAATCAAGTGAGCAAACTCAAGCTGCAATCCTTGGGAAACTAAGCTTGTGTTTCACTTCACTAGTCTTCAGCATAAGCTTCATGTTCTCTGCAACATTGGATTGATTTCAACCGAAGAAGTTTCTAGAAATCCAGCTGGCATAACTGTCACAACTAACTTCACTCATTTAACTCACTTCACTCAGTTAACCAAGGCTAATTAACCCAGGTTCTAACTATTAACCAGAGGTCTAATGCTCTATAAAAGGATGAGTAGTGACTGAGCATTGATCTTCTCTGCAAATTATCTGCATTTTGAATAATCAAGCTTCCACAACCATAACATTGATCTTCTTCTTCCTTGTGCTTCTTCAACCACCATTCATAGTGCATTTTCATGTAGATTTGAAGTTGGAAATTTGAAGTTGCATCATCACAACATTTCCACCTTTTGGATTGAACAAGCTAAATCATCATCCAACAAGCCTCATTGATCATCAAATCATCATCAACATCATGATTTGCAGCTTCTCCATGGATCTAATGGAGTGAAAGATCAAGAATTCACTTCTGAATTTTCTACATCTTCATCAATTTCTCAAGATTCTTCATCAACAAAGTGTTTATTTCACTTCACAAAGAATCAAGATCAAGCATAAAAGACATTGGAACCTTACCTCTGGATTTCTACAACTCTAAACACCACTGAATTTCAGGTTTCATCTTCAATTCCATTGACATGAATTCTGTTTTTTTGGTTGTTTTGTGTTGATATGATCTCAATAGGAGCAATGCTTGTGCTGGCTAGTTGATAGGCACCTTAGGTGCTTAGATTCAATTCTTAGGTTGATTCTTGTGTGCTTCGATTTGCATTATTCATGAGCCTTAGGAGAAAATCAAGCCTAGATTGTTGATGTACTTGAGGAGACGAATCCGTCCATGTCCTTATTTTTTCAGTTTGGTAGACATTTGTCCAAACCCTAACCGGAGAGTGATCGGAGAAGATGACCGGAGTTTAGCTCCGGTGACCGGAATATTAAACCTAACATTAAGTGGAAAACATAACACAACCCTTAGATTAGTTTAATCCAATGCATCAGATTCTGCCACCACATTAATGATCATGTGCCAATCTGTAACACGGTGGGAGAACTGACTTTAGTTATGTAGCGGATAGCAAGAGTCTCCACCGACTTTTATTTTATCCAAAGGAAAGGCATAAAAGAACAGGAAAGACCTTTTAAAATATTTTTGGGTCCGGGGGGTAGGTTATGTAAAGGGAAGGTGTTAGCACCCTTTACATCCATGGTTATCCATGGGCTCTTAGTTACTTAGCTCACTTTAAAATGTTTTTGAAATGTGAAGTGTGTGAATAAAAATTTTCTTAAGTATTTTATAATGATCCATGTACGGATGCGTAAAAAACCTTTGTTTTTGAAAATTTGTTTGAAAATGTGAAGTGTTTGAAATGTTTTGAAGAGTGAGCAAGTATCTAAAAGGAACCTACCCTAAGTTTAAGTCTTTTCTATTCTTGAATCCTTTAAATGGTAAGACTATCCCTATTATTAAGGAATAGGTAGTCATTACCTTGGATGTGAGGGACAAGTGAAGGGTCATCTGTTATTGAGGCAACTGTGGGGTGTATAAGCAATTCGAAGGGACTTATCATCTTTATTCGAAAGGGACAAGATCATTACGAAGGCAACATTCAAAGGGACTTGATCTTTTTATCTGTTTAGGGACTAGATGATGTGGAATGAGGGACTTTTCTTTATACACCCTACTTGACCTTTTTGTAATAGGCAACATGAGAGGTATCCTTATGGAAGTGAGATGGCGATCAAAGATCGACTTACGTGTGTGAGTGTACAATTTTAATATTTATCTTTAAATTTAATGAGCTAAATTAATTTTAAACATACAAACATGTTACACTCCCTATTTTACTAACCATAGCATTTAAAAATAAATAATAAACATTATTACTAAAATATTACATCCAGGAGACAATTACATAATAATAATAATTAACAAATTTAATAAATAAGCAAAATAATAATAATAATATAATTGGGTTAGTAAGATAATAATAATAATAAATCACAATATAAATGAGGTTAGTAATAATAAAATATCATATAAACATAATTAATAATGTAAATAAAAATATTAGCATAATAATCAAAAGATCAATTTTTTATATAAACAATTATTTTTTAAGATTAATAAGAAAATATAAGCAATTATACTAATTATCATAAAGTTTTAAATTATTTACAAATTATAAAAAAAAACATTAGGTTAATTATAAACATGTTATAAAAATAAATTATATTTACAAAAATTAATTTAACAAGTTTTAATTATTTTTAAGCATATATTGAAAATTATTTATATATAAGAATTAAGTTATAAACAAATTATATAATATATATACATGATTAAATAATAAATTAAAAATTAAAAATTATAATAGAATTAAATGTTAAATAGAAGAAAATTAGGGTTTGTGAAAATTATTAGGATTAATTAGGGTTCTTACAAAATATTTTAGGTTTTAGAAAATTAGGGTTTATATACATATTTTTTAGAATAATAAAATAACTATATATAATTTAACAATATTAATAATTTACAAAAAATAAATAAGTTTTTCCTTATAAAATTAAAATTAAAAGAATGAATTCTAAAATAATATGAATATCCTATTTATTTTATTATTAGGATTTGTTTTAATAGAAAATTAATTAAACAATCAAAATTAAAGAAAAGAATGAAAAAATAAAACCTGCTTGGGCTGGGATTTGAACCCAGTCCCTAAGCTTTCCACACTCAGGACTAGCCTTCCATCCACTGGGCCATGCGCGCGCTGGCGTTAGAAGCAAGGGACTAATCCCTTTTGTTCACAACCTGGAAAAAATCATGAAAAACAATACAAAACAAATACACAAAAGGCCTGGGGGGGATTCGAACCCAGGACCTTTATACAATACACAAACGCATTTACCATTCCAGCCGGGAGGGCGCATCTATTAGCATATTCATCACAATACATAATATATTAAGTATGACAATTAAAATAGAAAAATAAGAAAAACCACTGCAGCCAAGATTCGAACCAGGGTCCTCAAACAATACACGCGCACTCTTTACCATCAGGCCAAGCAGCCTTAACTGAAATAATATGAAAACAAAACCATAAAATATTATGTTAAAATTTCAAATTTCTGAACGCGCGAAAACTTCATCTTCTTCCTCAGGATTCCTGCGAATTTAGCTACGAATTTAGCTATGAAGTTTCCTGCGATTTTTAAAACCAGAAACCTACGAAATTGGAAGATCATCAAAACAGTGAAATTTCTCAAAAATAATTGGTGCGTTATGATCCCCAAGGTTCACATGATTGTTCTACGTTCTTAGAATTTGTTTATGTTAGGTTTAAAGCAAAGCCCTAATCTCATGGCCGAAACCCTAGCCATGGTGAATCATGATACCTGCACGCAAAACTCAATTAAACCACCCAGAATCAATCCAGGGGTCATCACAAACATCATCCATCAATCAAAAACAATTTAAATTCAGTTAATCAATGAAATCGAAATTTGAGAAATAAGCTTGAAGCCATGATTCGGTTTATGCAATTTAAGTCATGAAGATGCAATGTTATGATCCAAAATCACTCTATGAACATCCAGGAATAAGTTGCAACCTTCAAATTGCCTTGAAAGTGGCTGTAACTTGGAATCCGAATGTGACTTTTTGGTGATTTTTTTGATAATGTGAACTTACTCTTGGAGGCCAGAAATTCGTCTTTGCATTAGGGTTATGTTGTATACTTATAGTAGACTGAATTAGGTCAAAAATAATGGATCATTGTGTGGATATTTTGGATCAATGAGATTGAAAAAGATTCAAGCTTAAATTTCAAATATTCTTGAATAAGACCTTTCTATTTCAAGCCAATCTTCATCAATTGTGAATCAATCCAATCTAAATCATCTTTATGACTTTCTAGAAGAGAAATATATTTTAAATTTTCATCTTTGATATTTTATTTAAATTTAAAATGACTTTTTAATATAAAAATCATAATAAATAAATTAAATAAAATAAAATTATGAAAATATTAAATAAATTTCGTGCATGATGTATTTGTATGGATTGGATCATCACATGGCAAACCCATTTAGAAAAATTTGGTTTTAAACCTCCATTTGCTTCATAAACCAACCAAAAATTTCCCAACTTTGCAAGGGCACACATACTTCAATTTTAATGCTATGAGGGTGATCTTGGACATTTTGGAAAGCTTTAAGAGTCCTCTAACCAACCCCATTGGTTTCATGTCCATATCATTTACCATTCTCAAGTTATGCCCTTTTGAAGTTGTTGACTTTTTGTTGACTTTCAAAAGGACCTATAATGTCTTAGCTCATACCTTCCAAATGAAGCATTTTTGGGCTTGGCTTGTGAGACACAAAGTTGTAGAGAATTCAATTTCCTTCAAAATGAGCTTTGGATGGGAAAAATGTGATGAAGCATGTGAAAGTTATGGCTGGTCAAAGTTCAGTTGACTTTTCCTGAGGAAACCCTAATTTAGAAACCTCTGATTCTTGATGATCTGAAATATCCTTGATGAATCATGATAAACCCTTGATCAAATGATGAATTTTACTTCATATACTTGATGTTGGCAAAAAATTCATGAAGTTTGACTTTGGTTTGACCACAGTTGACCTCAGTTTGACTTTTTAACTACTTTGACTGATTTTGACTTATCTGATCATTTGACTGAGCAAACCTTTGAGAAAAGTATTGAAACTTGTCATGGGGGTTATTAAACACATATAAGATGTTATGAAGCTCATTTGAAGTTTTGGAAATCCGTTTATCCTGATTAAAGTCAAAACCCTAGTTTTGGATGCACTGCTTAGGAGGATGCATTGTTTGAGGGAATTGTCAAATCTTCTGGCTAATTGTGAACTTTGTGAACCTTGTGAACTTCATAAGATGTCTTGTGAAACTTGTGAACCTCATGAAAGGTCTTGTGAATCTTGTGAACCTCATAAAGTATCTTGTAAACTTCATGAACCTCATGAAAGGTCTTGTGAACCTTGTGAACCTCATGAAAGGTCTTGTGAACCTTCTTAGCACACAAAGTCTTGTATTGTGAGGGCAAATTTTGGGGTGCAACAGCTGCCCCTGTTCAATTTTCTGAAACCTGAGGGGTTAGATTGGTATATGTGCCAGTCGTGACCTGGAAGGTTGAAGGGGATTGAACACAAAAGCCCAAAAATTTGCACTCACCGGTGCATAGAGTGGTATTGATGACTGGTTGTATATGCTTGAGTGGGCTTAAAGATGCCACTTGGAGAAAAGTTCTTCAAATACATTTCTTGGAGGATAAAGCAGTCCAAAAGATGAAGATATAATGATAACTTCCAGGAGGATAAACAACGACCCAATAGTCATGATATGCTTTCAGGAGGATAAACAACGTCCTGAGGAAATGATGTAACCTTTGGGAAGATAAACAACGGCCCAAGGTAATAATATGCTTTCCGGAGGATAAACAACGTCCTGAGGAAATGATGTAACCTTTGGGAAGATAAACAACGGCCCAAGGTAATGATATGCTTTCAGGAGGATAAATAACGTCCCGAGGAAATGATGTAACCTTTGGGAAGATAAACAACGGCCCAAGGTAATGATATGCTTTCAGGAGGATAAACAACGTCCCGAGGAAATGATGTGCTTGCAGGAAGATAAACAACGTCCTGAGGAAAGGATGTAACCTTTGGGAAGATAAACAACGGCCCAAGGCAATAATATGCTTTCAGGAGGATAAACAACGTCCTGAGGAAATGATATGCTTTCAGAAGGATAAACAACTTTCTGAGGTAATGATATGCTTTCAGGAGGATAACAACATCCTGAGGTGATGATATGCTTTCAGGAGGATAACAACGTCCTGAGGTATAAGTATAACTTTTGGGAGGATAAACAACGGCCCAATAGTCACAAATTGTTGATGAAGTCTGTTGGAGAATTAACCTGAAAAAAACAAGGTTATAACATTCTGTATGATAATATTAGTTTATGCATTATGTATGCATGTGTAATATGATGCACTTAGGTAATGTATTATGTTTTTATGTATATGTATGATATGATGTAAATGATGTATGTATGAATCATGCAGCCTGAAGCGTCTTGGATATCTTCATATAACAACTGCTGGCCAGGGAAAATAAATCCCGATTTGTTGCTGAAGAATATGAGGAACTTGTTTCCGTCTTGTTTGATAATATAGTATATATAACCTCCCGTCTTCGTTCGATAGTAAGGTATACATAACCTCCCGTCTGCTGGGGATAGTAAGGTATATATAACCTCCCGTCTTCGTTCGATAGTAAGGTATACATAACCTCCCGTCTTCGTTCGTCGTACTCCTATTGGAAAAATAAATTCCCGACTATCCGTATGAGGATAAAAGAGATGGATATAAATTCCAGGGGAGATGTGACTTGAAGTACTTATGAAGATGGATTTGCCCTACTGGGGGACTTGTAGCTGTCTTGTGGGGATGAACTGGCGAAGCTTTGTTGAAATCCTTCCCTCGTTCGTCCTTAGTAAATACTATTACTGCATTTTCATGCATTTCTGGTAAACATCAATCATATTAAGCATTTATGCATTTCTGGTAAACATCAATCATATTAAGCATTTATGCATTTCTGGTAAACATCAATCATATTCAAAAGCATACATACATTCAAACACAACCAATGGACGTTTCGCTTATGTACATAGGGTAAAAGTAAATCTGGATTCAAAGATAGAACTTTATTTATATCAAAAAGTGACCTATACATAGGTAGGTTTGTACAAGGAGACAAAAATCCTAGTAAGAGGAATTTGTCATAAAGTTTTTACAAAACAAAGAAAATCAGCTATGTGGGAAATAATCCTATTGAGTTTCAATTCTACTATTGCCATTATCTTCCAGTATCTCATCTTCTACTGTCGAGACGGAAACGATTGGATTGAGCTTTATCTGTGCGAACTTGAGTAAGTAGTACAATTGGTTGTAGTTTCATGGGTGATCCAAACGAGACATAGTCATACGCTTTAATCCCTAACTTTTGCCTGGATTGCCCTTTCAGGTTTTCAATCCACCGGGATACCCTTTTTTGCCCAAGCCGCCTTTTCAGGTTTTCGACTTGCCGAGTGTACATTTTTTTATATATATATCCCTAATTTTTGCCCGAACCTTTTTGGTTCGCCGGGATGCCCTTATTTTTGCCTAGGCCAGTCAACCTAGCGGGTCTCTTTTTATGCGTAGTATTTTTTAACTATGTCTGCGTTTACAGGTTGCGGGAAGTCTTCACCATCCATAGTAGTAAGTATCATGGCACCTCCTGAAAATACTGTCTTGACTACAAATGGTCCTTCATATGTAGGAGTCCACTTGCCCCTAGGATCAACCTTTGGTAATACGATACGCTTGATTACCAAGTCACCAGCCTGATATACCTTTGGCTTAACCTTCTTGTTGAAAGCCTTGATCATTCGTTTCTGGTACATCTGGCCATGACAAACTGCTGCCAGCCTCTTCTCATCTATCAAATTTATCTGGTCAAGTCGAGTCTGAATCCACTCATCTTCATCCAAGCCTGCATCCTTCATAATTCTTAAGGAGGGAATCTGAACTTCGATGGGTAGAACTACTTCCATACCATATACTAAGGAGAATGGGGTTGCCCCTGTTGAAGTACGTATTGTAGTACGATAACCATGAAGAGAAAATGGCAACATCTCATGCCAATCCTTGTAAGTAACAGTCATCTTCTGTATAATCTTCTTGATATTCTTGTTAGCAGCTTCAACTGCCCCATTCATCTTTGGACGATACGGAGAAGAGTTGTGATGCTTAATCTTGAACTACGTGCAGAGATCAGTAATCATAGTGTTGTTCATATTAGAGCCATTGTCATTAATAATCCTTTCAGGGATGCCATACCTACATATGAGATTATTCTTAATGAATCGAGCCATAACATTCTTAGTAACAGATGCAAACGAAGCTGCCTCCACCCACTTCGTGAAGTAATCAATAGCAACTAGAATGAAACGATGCCCATTAGAAGCAGTAGGCTTGATCTCACCAATCATATCAATGCCCCACATGGCAAAGGGCCAAGGAGCAGTCAACACATTCAATGGTGATGGAGGTATATGGACTTTATCAGCATAGATTTGACACTTGTGACATGTTCTGGAATGTTGGTAGCAATCAGCTTCCATGGTAGACCAATAGTATCCTGCTCTCAATATCTTCTTTGCCATGGTATGACCACTAGAATGAGTGCCAAAGATCCCATCATGCATATCTTCCATAATCTCAGTTGCTTCTTTCTTATCCACACAACGAACCATAGTTGAATCATGATTGCGCTTGTACAAAATGCCATTACTCAAAAAGAACTTAGCAGAAAACCTCCTCAGAAACTTCCTATCTTTGACAGATGCCCCTTCAGGGAACTCCTGAGCTTCAAGATATCTTTTCACTTCATAGAACCAAGGCTTTTCCTCTGCTTCTTCAGTGTCAATCTCATTGCAATATGCAGGCTTCTCAAATCTATCAATAGTAATCTTGGGAGCTTCATCATCCCAGCTGATCTCAAACATGGATGCCATGGTGGCTAATGCATCTGCTAACTGATTCTCTCTTCGTGGAATATGTCCAAAGGTAATCTCTTTGAAATGTGGGATCAAAGACAACACATGCTCTCTGTAAGGAATGAGATTATCATGCTTGGTATCCCAATCTCCTTTAATTTGACTTACTACCAGGGATGAATCTCCATACACATCAAGGAATTGAATCTTCATATCAATAGCAGCTTTAATACCCAGAATACATGCCTCATACTCAGCCATGTTGTTGGTACAATAGAAACACAATCTTGCAGTAATCGGGGTATGACAACCTTCAGGGGAACTAATCACAACACCAACACCATTACCAAGTGCACTAGAGGCACCATCAAAAACCATAGCCCATCGGGATCCTTGTTCAGGTCCGTCATATTGTCCAGGTTCTTTGGTAATAATCATAATGTCTTCATCAGGGAACTCAAAACTCATTAACTGATAATCATCCACTGCTTGATGAGCCAAATGATCAGCCACAACACTTCCTTTAATGGCCTTCTGAGTAGTATACTGTATATCATATTCTGTCAAGATCATTTGCCATCTTGCAATTCTTCCGGAGAGAGCAGGTTTCTCGAATATGTACTTGACTGGATCCATCTTCGAAATCAATAAGGTAGTATGAGTCAACATATACTGTCTTAGTCGGCGAGCAGCCCATGCCAAAGCGCAGCAAGTTTTCTCGAGCAGTGAGTATCTCGTTTCACAGTCGGTAAACTTTTTTCTAAGGTAGTATATTGCCTGCTCTTTTCGACCAGACTCGTCATGTTGCCCCAATACACACCCCATTGAGTTGTCTAACACTGTTAAGTACATAATCAAGGGTCTTCCATCAACTGGTGGCATCAAAATTGGAGGTTTTAGCAGATATCTCTTGATTTCATCAAAGGTAGTCTAGCACTCATCATTCCATTCCATCACCTGGTCTTTCTTCAACAACTTGAAGATTGGCTCACAGACAGCAGTTAATTGGGAAATAAATCTTGCAATGTAATTCAATCGTCCCAAGAAACCTCTAACTTCCTTCTCAGTACGGGGAGCTGGCATCTCTCGTATAGCTTTCACTTTTGCAGTATCCACTTCAATACCTTTTCCACTGACTATGAAACCCAGGAGCTTTCCAGATCTAACTCCAAAAGTACACTTGTTTGGGTTCAATCTCAACTTGTATTTCTTCAACCTCTCAAACAACTTATGTAGATGATCAAGATGTTGTTCTTCATTCTGGGATTTGGCTATCATATCATCCACATACACCTCTATCTCATGATGAATCATATCATGAAACAAAGCCACCATAGCACGCTGATATGTTGCCCCTGTATTCTTCAAACCAAATGGCATCACCTTATAGCAAAAGGTGCCCCACTGTGTAACAAATGTTTTCTTCTCCATATCTTCAGGTGCCATGTTGATTTGATTATAACCAGAGAAACCATCCATAAAAGAGAATACCTTATGCTGGGCAGTGTTGTCTACCAGAACATCAATATGAGGAAGTGGAAAGTCATCTTTGGGGCTGGCTTTGTTCAAATCCCTGTAGTCCACACACATACGTACTTTACCATCTTTCTTAGGAACCGGTACCACATTTGCAACCCACTGAGGATAAGAAGTCACTGCTAAGAACCCTGCATCAAACTGTTTCATTACCTCTGCCTTGATCTTCTCTGACATTTCAGGATGCATGCGACGAACCTTCTGTTTCTTTGGACGACAGTCTTCTTTTAATGGTAAACGGTGAACCACAATGTCTGTATCCAACCCTGGCATGTCTTCGTAGGACCAAGCAAAGATCTCCACATAGTCACGTAGCATATGAATCAGTCTGCTCTTGACACTATCCTCCAATTCAGCTCCTATCTTGACCTCTTTCCTGTTTTATTCAGTTCCCAGATTCACAACTTTGACTGGCTCTTCATGTGGCTGTATAGCTTTCTCTTCTTGTTGTAACAACCTAGCAAGCTCTACAGGTACTTCACAATCGTCCTCATTTCCATCTTCAGCTTGATAGATCGGATTCTCAAAATTATAATTGGCAATAGTAGAACCGTTATCAACAGGATCCAGAGTGGATGAGGATCTGCATTTTAGTGATGTGGGTGTGTGTAAGAACACATATCTGATAAAACAAAAATAAAAGAAAAGAAAGACAAGGAACACAATATTTACGAAAACGAAACGTCCACTGATTTTTATTGAATGAAGTATGCAAATGAAATGACAGCCCGTAACAAGTACACCATTGTGCCCCGGGTAAGGCACAAGGCTTAAGAGTTCAATTGTTCAAGAAATTACAAACTTAAAAAGCAACAACACAGTAATAGTATTTACTCCTGACTAAAGGAGATAGGAATAACATCTTCAGCTTTCCAATTATTGAGTCCAGCACCCATAGTAGGAAAAATCCAAGCATCCAGATTGTAGTCTTCATCAGAGTCACCCACAGCATTGATTTGGTTCTTCATAACCCCTTGATTGGTGATACGAACAGCACAAGCACGACGAACAGCCTTCTGGGACTCTGCAGTGAAACCCAAACCAAATTTGTCAGACTTGTACGGAATATCAGGAAGCTGACCCCAAATAGTACAACCACCTTCATCCACCACAGCTCTAGCATCTTTAAGGGAGGCCATTCTAGGAGGTACTCTGGTAACCACAGGAACTTTCTTGACAACCGGAGGAGCTTCATAATCATTAACAATCCAAGGAACCACTTCAAATGTTTGACACGGAGTTTCAACATATTCACCTTCCACTTCCAAATACTTGAAGGTGTTCACATGGCTAATAAAATATTCTTCCTCTCCATAGACAGTAACAACCTTTCCTTCTACCGGATATCTCAGCTTTTGATGTAATGTAGAGGTTACAACACCTGCCCCATGGATCCAGGGACGTCCCAGCAAACAAGAATATGACGGACGAATATCCATAACATAAAAGGTAGCATTGAAAACTTAAGAACCAACTTTGATTGGGAGATCAATTTCCCCATGCACCACTCATCTGAATCAATCTTCTCTTGACACTATCCTCTAATTCAGCCCCTATCTTGACTTCTTTCCTGTTTTCTTCAGTTCCCAGATTCACAAGTTCGACTGGCTCTTCATGTGGCTGTATAGCTTTCTCTTCTTGTTGTAACAATCTAGCAAGCTCTACAGGTACTTCACAATCATCCTCATTTCCGTCTTCAGCTTGATAGATCGGATTCTCTAAATTATAATTGGCAATAGTAGAACTGTTATCAACAGGATCCAGAGTGGATGAGGATCTGCATTTTAGTGATGTGGGTGTGTGTAAGAACACATAGCTGATAAAACAAAAATAAAAGAAAAGAAAGACAAGGAACACAATATTTACGAAAACGAAACGTCCACTGATTTTTATTGAATGAAGGATGCAAATGAAATGACCTACCGTAACAAGCATATCATTGTGCCCCGGGTAAGGCACAAGGCTTAAGAGTTCAATTGTTCAAGAAATTACAAACTTTAAAAGTAACAACACAGTAATAGTATATACTCCTGACTAAAGGAGATAGGAACAACATCTTCAGCTTTCCAATTATTGAGCCCAGCACCCACAGTAGGAAAAATCCAAGCATCCAAGTTGTAGTCTTCATCATAGTCACCCACAACATTGATCTGGTCTTTCATAATCCCCTGATTGGTGATACGAACAGCACGAGCACGATGAACAGCCTTCTGGGACTCTGTAGTGAAACCCAAACCAAATTTGTCAGACTTGTACGAAATATCAGGAAGCTGACCCCAAATAGTACAACCACCTTCATCCACCACAGCTCTAGCATCTTTAAGGGAGGCGATTGTAGGAGGTACTCTGGTGACTACAGGAACTTTCTTGACAACAGGAGGAGCTTCATAATCATTAACAATCCAAGGAACCACTTCAAATGTCTGACACGGAGTTTCAACGTATTCACCTTCCACTTCAAGATACTTAAAGGTGTTCACATGGCTAATCATATACCCTTCCTCTCCATAGACAGTAACAACTTTCCCTTCTACTGGATATCTCAGCTTCTGATGCAATGTAGAGGTTACAGCACCTACCCCATGGATCCAGGGACGCCCAAGCAAACAAGAATATGACGGACGAATATCCATGACATAAAAGGTAGCATTAAAAACCTGAGAACCAACTTTGATTGGGAGATCAATTTCTCCATGCACCACTCTTCTCGAACCATCAAAAGCCTTCACCACTATACTACTGGGTTTCAGCACAGCATCTTCAGGACTCAGCTTATTCAAAACTTCTTTGGGCAACACATTCAGAGAGGAACTATTGTCTATCAATACATGTGACAGGGTAGTGCCCCTGCATTCAATTGAGATATGTAGAGCCCTGTTATGATCCCTCTTAGCAGGAGTTAAATCAGCATCGAAGAAACCTAACCCATTATCATAGGTCAAGTGTGCAACACAATTTTCAAACTGGTCTACAGAAATCTCATTGGGTACATGAGCAGTCTTCAGAAACTTAATCAAGGCCTTGGCATGAGCCTCAGAGCATAACAACAAAGACAACATAGAAATCTTGGAGGGAGTATGCCCCAATTGATCAACAATGTCATAATCACTCTTGCGAATGATTTTCAATACTTCTTCCATCTGCTTAGAGAGATCATCAACAGCTGGCACATCAGTAGGTATAGGTTCAATAACGGGACCTTTGCCCCGAGCATCAGTGGTGGAGGTAGCAGTTGGAGTAACTGCATCCTTGGAGGTAACTGGAGGGGAGAAAACTCTTCCGCTTTGTGTGATCTTACTAGATCCAGCAATATTATCAATAGGCATATTAGCCAAGGGTTCCTGCTTAACCCCATGGATATAAACATCAGACCCATAATGCCAAGGCACAGCTTTATCAGAAGTATACGGAATTGGACTAGGAGTGGTAATGACCACAGGAGCCACTCTAGCTTCAGCAACAATCTTCACAGGGCCTTTAGCAGTAATCTTAATTGGACCCTTATGAGTGATTTTAACCGGTCCCTTGGAATTAATCCTTACCGGCACTTTATCAACCATATCCACCTCCTCAATCGTCTTACCTTTAGTAATATGATCCACCATACTCTCTACAGAAGGTGGAGTCCTCTCAAACACTATGGTATAATTATTCATGAGACGTTGAATTCCATCTCTCAACCTCCAGCAGCTATCTGGCTTTTAGGTACAATATAGAAAATCTTCACGACAACCTGGAAAGAACCCAGCTTGTACTAGCTTCTTCTTGATAACAAAAAATGGTGTAGTCAATTCTGCAACTGAAGAAATATGTGAATCTTCCTCAATGGCATTGACAGTCTTCTCATGATTTGGCATGGGAGCAGTGATCACATTTGGAGTACTCGGAGGGTCAAAATCAATCTCTCCAGCCTCAATCATATCTTGAATTTTGTTCTTCAATACCTAGCAACTATTATTATCATGTGTCGCTCCCACCAAATGAAGCCGGGTCAAATGGGGTACAGACGCGAACGGTCGGCGAAAGGAGGGATGTGAGAACACACAGGAGTGAACTCACAGGGAATGAAAGAGTCGCCAGCTAGGCATTTTTATCCCGGAGGAAAGGTAATGCTGCATAAACCTAGAAAGATATAGATAAGACGGTCGCGAACCAGAGAGACTGAGAAATGGGGTTGGTTACAACCTGGGAAGGTATTAGCACCCAGATTGTCCGTCGTACTCGACGGGATCCACGCTTAAAAGATTTGTGTTTTAAAGGGGTGGTGTCAGTGCAATTTGTGTATAAAGAGAGCTGGAAATCAAAATGTACAGGTGTCAGTGTAAAGTGAGTGTAAAGTGTATAAATGATGTGTCAGTGTAAGAATGAGAATGAATTGCTCAAGACTGTGAGGCTTAAAGAATGATACTGAAAGAGGGGGAATATACAGAGACTTTTGTTCGATAATTGTTAAGTTATGCCTACGTATCCTCTCGTGCAATGAGGAAGTCAGAACACCGTAGTTCGACCCAAAGAGACTGAAAGATGAATTGGCCTGTGAACTGCTTGCTTGTCAATGCTCAAGTGTATGACCTGTCTGGCTCAGGTGCTAACTGTCTTGCATTAGACCGAAGAAGCAAGTTCTCGTTTGTGAGTGAAGGTGATGAGAAAAGAATCCCGAAGGAGACGATTATTGTTTGTTTTTGAGTTTTCAGTCTTTTATTGCTTTTGGATGTTTGTCATAAGTTAATGAGCTTAAGCCTAAACCAATGGATTAGTAAACTCATCACATCCTCCCTCTGATTAGGGGTAATGAGAATACCTTAAGTGTGAAGTCAGCTTCTCACACTTAATCACCTTTGATGCAGGATTAAGATCATTAACCTACTTGTGATTATTTAGATGTTTTTGGTGTTTTTGTTTAGTGTTGAGTAATGAGATTAAGCCATAATCAGGGATTTAAACAGACTCATTACACCATCCTAATAGAAGGATAATAGATGAGAATGTTTAAGCTGAGGAAGACTCCTCAACTTAATCCATGATTAGGGATTAAACCCATGACAAAACAAAGCCTTTATTAAGTGGATTTTAGTTAATGTTATGATGAAGAAGTGATTTTTTAGGGTTTGTAAGACAACTTGAGAGGGACTTGTCCATTAACACTAGGGTTAGTCCTTCTTAACCAATTAAGGAAGAATTAGAACCCTAATGCAAGGCCCAAGTTACAAGCTTGATGTCTTGATGATTATTAAGTGAATTGATTAAAGGATTTAAACACATTAAGGGTTTAACACTTAGGATTAAAGTTATACACTCCATCCTAATAGAAGGATGCAGGCATAAGCTTAATCACAAAGCCTTAAAGCCTTTAGGGTTTAGTCCCTGATTATGAGATGGGAAGAGAAGACTCAATGAGTAACAAAGGTAGAATCTAAATGGGGGACTAATCAAAACCCTAATCATTGTCATGCTTGGTTGTTCCTAAGGTTTGTGAGGTTTACAAGAAAGATCTTCAGAGAAACCACCAGGAAGCAGATGAAAGGAGCAAAGAGAAGCAAAGTAACTTGCTTCATTTAAGAAGACAAGTCACTTGAAGAAAGAAAGTAAGAAGAGCAAGAATGAGCAAGCTCAATCTCAAGCACAAGAAAAAATGCAGCAATGATGCATAAGAGGAGATGAAAAGAAATTGTGAGAGGTGAAGGCAAATTCACTTCTCAAAGTAACTTACCACCTGAAAGATTAGTGAAAGAAATGCAATGCAATACAAAATGAGATGAAATGACATGATGCAAACCAAAACCAGAAGCATGAGTGTGATGATAATGATTCTATGAGATGATGCAAACATGAAACAAGGCATGAGGATGATCATACAAACATGTGGATGCAAGAGAAGCATGCTTAGAATCATGAACATACATGAAAAGTTATCAAATGCAAATGACATACAACATGGCAAATGAAAGATGCAATGATCAAACATGATTCTAACATGTCCTAAGATGTATTATGAATCAAATGGATGCACAAAATGTCATGGCAAGTCATGGTATGCAAGCAAATGGAAGATGGATGCAAATGAAAGCCCAAATTAGGGTTTATGATCAATGCACAAAACAAAAATCAAAACCAGAAGCAAACATCAAGATAAAAAATTGAAAGTGCATTCAAAGGAACCCTAATCCTATACTAACTCACTGCCCAAAGGAGAGGTTCCAACTCTTAACCTAATTCAAGTTATGATTTTCCTAAGTTTTCTAGGGTTTTAGGGTTTTTTAACAAGAAAAATGTCAAACAAATGAAAAATGAAAAATCAAATCATGACCATTTAATCTCACAAACTACATGCTAAACACAATGCAATGCAAAAAGAATCAAGGTCCAACTCTCAATGGTTAGGCAGAAATGATTTTTGGAAGTTTGGATCAAAATAATGCCTAAAAATAATTTTAATTCCATGAAAAATTCTCAAAAGACATCAAGATCAAAAAAGAAATTTGGTTTGAGGGTTGGACAATGTTTCTAAATGGTTTTAAATGTTTCATGAATATTTTGGTGATTTTTAAATACTTAAAAGTATTTTTAATTAATTAATTCTCATTAATTAATTAAAAATAAACTTTTAAATGATTTAAAAAGATTTTTAAATGCTAAAAATAAAAATAAAAATATCTTTGGTTTCTGAAATTAAATAAAAGTTTGTACAAAAAGTTTCAGAATTTTTAAAATGATTTTACTATTTTTAAATAAATGTACAAAATAAATATAAAACAAATGAATTAAAATTAAAGAAAAAGAAAAGTAAACACAATGGAAGGCCAGGATGGATTCTGGGAAAGGGATTGTTGACTGCGCGCGCAATCCTAAGGCCCACATTCAAACTTCCTAATTTCTGATTTAAATTAATTAAATTGAATTAATTAAATTAACTAAAGATTAGGGTTTCTAATGACAAATCTCAGCCATCCAAACACGCGCCAGTCTTCCCAAGTCAACGCATCCAACGCACAGCATTCAAACTTCAATTAATTACAGGGATTAGGGTTAATTATTTTCAGGTGGCCGGAGAAGACCTCCGGTCGTCTTCTCCGGTGGGAACCCCACCTGAAAATTTCCAAAATCTTCAAAACCTCACTAAAATGAAAACTAAAAGAACAGAAATCATCCCCACATCCCCCTGAATCAAAACCCCAACTCAAAACTCATTTATCTTTCATCAATCAGCTGAATCGAAGCAAAACATTTTTTAGGGCAAAAGTTTCAGAACAAGATTAAATACTCATTTCTCAACCATTTCAGAAAATAAAAGCACCAGAGTGATCAGCAAGACATGAAGAACAACTTAGGAACTTAAAAATCCATTTTTGGAAAAAATGTTCATGAAGCTACCTGAGTTTGAAGCTTTTCAGTTTGCAACTTTCTGACCCCTTCTCTTTGTGCAATCCACTCCTTTTAGGCCCATGATGAACTCTTGATGCTTAGAAAGAGTTTGTGATGGCTGGTTTGGAAGTTTGAACAAGTTCTGTTCAGGGTGGTGTGAGAATCGTGTTTGTGATTCTTTGAGTTTCAGGTTGCTTTAAAGGGTGCTTTGTGATCAGGGAAGAGTGTTGAGATTGTTTGTGAAGTTTATTTGTGTGTTTGTGGCCTGTGGGATGTGTTTCGAATGCTTTGGCTCAAGAGGGTGAAAATGAGAATGTTGTGATGTGTCTGGTTTCAGGCTTGCTTGTGCTTATGTTTGGCTTGCATTTGATTAACATAAACAATTGGGATTGGTCAGATGACATTATGTGTGCTTTATTGATTGGTATGGGTGCTTTTGCAAAAATGTCAACTTTGTGTAAGAAGGGCATGGGCTACTTGATAGCTGAGTACAAGAGGCATGTCCTGCGCAGCATGAGGTGAGGAAAAGCCTAGGACTGATCAGCCAACTAGCCATCAAGTGGATGAGAAGCCATGATGGATTTTGCAACTTGGTTCACTTTGGTTCTTTATGAAAAATCTTGTTCCACAAACCCTAAAAATGTGTAATTCTTTGGTCCATTCTGAACTTTAGGTGTCACATGATCATGTTATGTGGATTAGAAGTGCATTTGATAGCTTTTGAACACTTGATCAAGTCATTTTGCAAAATACCTCTTTGGTAGAAACTTTGAAATTTAGTGATTTTTGCCAACTTTGGCAAACCATAGCTTTTGATCCATAATGAATTAAGTCATGTTCTTGTACTTTTTGAAAAGGGAAAGATCTATCCTACAACTTTCATGACCAAAGTTTTTCCATTTGAAGCTTTCTTGAATCAAAAAGTAAGGGTTGAAAAAGTTGCCTAAAATGACATTTCCATTAAAAGTCAAACTTGCCCAAAAAGTCAACTTTGCAAAAACTTGAAATTCTTGAATTTTGTAAACTTCTAACATCTTCCATGAACAAATAAAGATCATATACAATCAAAATGATGAAGAACACCCTTTGGTTGGGTCATTGGGGGCCTCAGATGCCCTGATTTTACACTGGCTTGTTCAGAAAGTCAACCCTTGATCAGATGACTTCCCCAAGGGATTTCTTCATGAAAATTGATATGCATACTCCGTATACCATATAGAGACCAATAGAAACAAGAATGACCAAAAAATTTGGAGTTATGGCCTTTGAAACCAAAACCCTAATTCTAGGTCATCTGTGCAGTCAAGCCTGACTCTGCTTCCATACCAATCCCAGTTCTTGTGATTTTTTGGCATTCTTGACTTTGAGAGGATATAATATGATACTTGCACACACATAGACCCCTTTGAAGTGATTAATGAACTTTGGAGTGGCTCAAGAGACCCTTGGATTGCTCAGATCACAAACCCTAGGTGCAGATGACTTTGAATCTATGCAATGAATCAAAACTGTGGTATGAGATGTTATGATTGTGTTCATGCATATGAGGAGATCACAAGCCATGGTGTGAATGTGTGAGGGCAAATTTGGGGTGTTTACATCATGTCCTTGACAGTTCGAATGATATGCACATCATGCATTGGGATTGTACCTGGGAGAGGTAACATTAGGATTCTGAGGAGCATCCTTCAAAGTGATAAGTTCAGCTTTCAACAAATGTTGCAAGGCTTGGGCCATTGACATATTGATCTTAGTGAACTGCCTTCTAGCCCTTTGTTGAGTTCCTTGTGGCTGCTCTGGTGTTGTAAAAGTTGGATTGGAGATATGGACTGCACTCACAGACTGATGCCTTCTACTACGATCAGGTTGACCATAGACAGCATTTGATTCTTTCTTTCCACTGGGAGGCTTCTTTGCAGCACCGGATGAAGAAGTACCCACTTGAATCTTGCCACTCCTTATACCACTTTCTACGCGCTCTCCTGTCATTATCAACTCAGTGAAGCCAGATGATGAGCTTCCAATGAGATGACTGTAAAAAGGACCATTCAACGTACACATGAACATATCAACTAACTCCCTGTCAGTTAGAGGAGTTGTACTCTTCCAGCTAAATCTCTCCACTTCTGAGCATACTCCTTGAAGCTTTCTTTAGCACCCATAGACATGCTTTGCAGCTGCATGCGAGTGGGAGCTAAATCAGCATTGTATTGATACTGCTTATAGAAGGCTTCAGCAAGATCATTCCAATCACGGATGTTGACACTCTCCAACTGATAGTACCATTCCAATTGAGCTCCAGATAAGCTCTCTTGGAAGAAATGGATCCACAACTTCTTATCAGCAGTATGAGGTTGGATTCTCCTGACGTAAGACCTCAGATGTAGCTTGGGACAAAAGACCCCATCATAAACAACAAAAGTAGGAACCTTAAAACCAATGGGTATGACTACCCCAGATATCAGACTTAGGTCTTCAAAATCCAGCCCAGAAGACTTTTGCAACTCCATAGCATCCATTCTATCCACCAACATCTTGAACTTGTCTTCATTAGGCTCATGATAGTAATTAGCTTCAGAATCAGAGTCTCCCATTGTGTTGTGGAGACTGCCTCCCTCTTTCTCAGACTCTTCAGACTCATAATCTTCAACTGGTTCTTTAGTCTTGACAGGACCTCTGAACCTTCTTCCCATGTTGATCAGGCCACCTGACCTTCTAGACTTCTTAGTCTTCTTGGCCAGCAGTGTCTTCAATTCATCTTGCCCCTTGGACAGGTTCAGGATCAGCTCTTGGAACTGTGCATTTTGTGCCTAGAGATCCTTAACTGTTTGTTCAAGAGCCATTGCTGAAATAAACAGCGAGAAGATAAGAAACATGTGCACAATAAACCCGTGATGCAATGATATGGTATGTGAATGTATATGCAATGTTTTCAAGGACCGCAGGATTTAAATTTGCTTATACAAACAAGAAGGTAAACTTTTATTAGTAATAAACTTGTTTTGCCTCTTGGGCTTACAGAAAATGAAATGAAATAAATACAAGAGATGGGGTTTTAAGTCTCCCATGGACGTTTCCTCTTTGTGTTGAGGTATAAGTTGAGATTCTGTTCCTCGTGAAGTTGCTTTGTTAGTTCCAAGATTCTTTCTTGGCTTGCTTTGTAATGAGCCTCGAAAGTATCCCTTTGCTCCTTCAGTTGGATCCAGGATCTCTGTAAGTCTTCCATGTCAGTAGGCATGTCTGGGTGAAGGATGGTATAAGAAGTATCTCCTTCAGCAACAGGTTCCATGGTAACTGGCAGGATAGCAGGATATGGCATCATGAGAGTCTGAGCACGAGATCGTACCCATATGAGATAAGCTTCCATTGGAATAGTGTACTTAGGCTCCAGAGTCTTGCTGTCAACCTTGTTCACTTTTCCCCATGCTCGTATGAATCTCTGACGGTAACCTTGAAGATCGTTGTCGTAGTCAAACACAATGCCCTGAATCAACATGTCATGTGGGCCATCACTCCGAGCGTAACCAAACTGTCGTAAAGCTAGAGAGGGGTTGTAGGTGATGCCTCCTCTTATGCCTAGAAGTGGCACATTAGGAAACTCCCCACAACGGTCAATGATAGTGACATTCTCCATAGATCTGGAGCACCAATGGATATCTGAATGAGAGAGTGACATAATCCTCTTGGACCACCTGAACCCTTGTTCATTCTTCATCACTGAGCGAGGAAGGTGAGAAATAAACCACCTAGATAGCAATGGTATGCAACACATCAAAGTTCCTCTTGCTTTTGTAGTACGAGTATGAAGAGAGTGCAGGATGTCCCCAAGTAAAGTAGGTACTGGATTGTGACTCAGGAATATGTTGATGGCATGAACGTCTATGAACTGATCTGGATTGGGGAACAACATTAAGCCATAAATCAGCAAGGCTAAGATCTCCTCAAAAGCATAATAGCTCATAGCCTTCAAGAACACTTGAGCCTTTTCTATCAACACCTTAGCAAGAATACCCTTAACTCCGCTTCTTGTTTCTAGAACAATGTCTGACTTCTTCAGATGTAGAGCTGCAGCAATAACCTCAGGTTTAAGCTCCTTCTCCAAGCCTGTGAAGGGTCTTTGATCAAGAACAGGTATACCCAGAAGTTTAGAGAACTCTTCCATTGTAGGAACCAGCTGATTATTTTTCAATTTTACACATTAATTCATTTATTCATATTTTTGCATACTCATATTAAATTCACTTCCTAACAATTTTGTTGTTGTGCGAGGTATTATTCGAGGACTATGCTTACGGATTTGGATTATTTTTACATTATGCTTTGATTTATTTTTATGGTTATTATGCTTTCATGATGTAATAGTTTAGGGAATTGTTTATGCTTGTATGATACTTATAATTAGGGTAGACAAAGATAAAATGAAGTGTTAGAAAACCAAATTTCAAAAAGGGAAGAAAAGAGATATTCGATCCAACGTCGAATAATTTCTAAACAAAAATAAATATACAAGTTCCATATGATGTTAGGGTTTACACGATTACACCTTCGCTACATTCCAAGAAACCAAAGCACACCCTTGTATGTTACGAACCATAAGTCGCGTGTCTCAGCATTGCGCAATTGACCCACCTGATCATCCATTCCATTCCTTTCGCGTCTCATCATACATTCTCACCAACCATGACGTAGGAGGACCATGTTCATCATTACTCTTTATATACTCACACTTTAGGTTTAGTATCCGATTAGGTAGGCTTTTTCCTTTCAAGATTCACTAACCATAGGATTCCCATTTGAACATAATAAACTAAGGTAAGTCTAGATCCCTTAGAGTTTTCCTTTTGCAACTTGAGTCCCATTTCTCATCTTTAAAGAAAAATAAAAAACATTTAATAAGGAGAGTGTGTACAATACGCCACGAGCCTTAAGCTATATGGGAAATGATTAGTTTAAGATTTACCTTTAAGCCTTTATGTTGTTAGTTTCTTTTTACCGTTTTCGTACCGTGTTGCTCTTTATAATTCATTTAAGTTTATGTTCGTAAAACTAATGTTTCGTATAATTTATGCTTGGTACTTGCTTCTATATGATTGTCTATTTTATGGCTTATATTCCTTTTAAAGCATTCATGTGCTAACTCATTATTAAAGTAATTTTCCCATCCTTTTTATGTATGACAAAAGGGGAGAAGTCTCTAGTATGCATTCTTGTTTCTCTCATTATGCAAAAAAATTCTTACAAACCTCCTAGTATCACTTTTAGGAGGAGCACCTTCAAAGGGCGAGTTTTGGGATAAACCAAGAAGCAAAATTCATTTTCACTTTTGGTTGTCATCATCAAAAAGGGGGAGATTGTAGAAGCAAGCTTCTCAAATCATATTTTGATGATAAAAACAAATCCATCAAGTCTTGAAAGCAAGCCAAAAGAATCGTTCAAGCTTCACTCAAAAAGTCTTCATAAAAATATGGTTTCTCATTGGAAGGTATAATTCATTTCTCATGAACCAATAATGTTTATTAAGTTTTCAACTTAGGATACACTCACACTTGTTATTATATAAAACAAATCATTGTGCATGCCTTGTTACTGATCTTAAATCTTAAAAGATTTTTTTTCTGGTTTTTGATCAAGTAACCGGTTACCGTGTAGGTAGTAACCAGTTACTTCATCCCTTTTCTGAAAAATATTTTATATGTTACAGCAAGTAACCGGTTACCCATGGGGTATCAACAGGTTACCAATGTTCAAATTCCAGAAATTAATTTATTCAAATTTTAAAATTATGTCTCTTGTTTTTCAAATTGGAATGAGACATACCTTCATATTTTGTACTTTTCCAAGAGGTATCTTGTATCATATTTAAACTATTTTATAAAGAATTTTTGATATACCTTCTACACAATTTTCATGAAACATTTTCTTACTCAAAAATCTCAAACTTTCTAAAGTGCACAAAATTCAATTGTTTACAAAGTTAAACTTTTCATACACTTTAGTGAACACTTATATCCATTATTTGTGAGTGAGAAATATAAAAGGAGAAGATCAACATTGCTTGATATTACAAGACTTCAACATTTCTACATTTCATCTAATTCAAAGAATTATTTCTTGTATTGACTTGTGATCCAGGATTGTTGGACACAAGGGTTGGTGTTTGCAAGAGGATTGTTCTTGCACGTTGTTTGATGTATAGTTGTTAGATATTAGGCCTCACCGGTTTATGGTGCGATAGGTTGTACAATCTAAAACTATAGTGAAAATCTCTTACGAGGTGTAAGGGGGACTGGATGTACCTTCGGATTGTGAAGGGAACCAGGATAAATCTCTGTGTCTTTTTACTTTCTGCTTTACCGCTTTCATATCTTAGGCACTTAGACGATAAAAATCCATCCACCGAGAAAATTTTATAAAGCCTAATTTACCCCCCCCCTCTTAGGCTATCTCTAAAACTACAATTGGCATCAGAGAAAGTTATAGGTAACTTGTTCCTAGAGATCCAGCATGGCTTCCGCAAGTACAAATCAGGTTTTCAAAGATGGTGGAAGTAGCAACAAGCCCCCACTCTTCTCCGGGAAATATTTTGATTTCTGGAAAATTAGAATGAAAGCACATCTTGAAGCACAAGGAGAAGGTATATGGGAAGCAATCAAAGAAGGTCCACACAATCTAGGAAATATGATCAATGGTGTTAGAACCACGAAGTTGAAAAGCACATATGATGAAGACGATAAGAAAAAGATTCTAAATGAGAAGAAGGAAATCAACATACTGCAAAGCGCTCTTAGTATGGACGAGTTCTTCTATGTATCTCAATGTAAATCGGCAAAGGAGATTTGGGACACCTTGGTAGAAACACATGAAGGAACCACCGAAGTGAAGAGATCAAGGCTAAACACTTTAAGTCAAGAATATGAGATGTTCCACATGCAGCCCGGTGAATCTATTGTTTCCTTGCAAAAGAGATTCGTCCATCTAACAAATCACTTGATTGCTCTCGGGAAAACCTTCACCAATGATGATCTCAACTTGAAAGCCCTAAGATCTTTGACAAGGGAATGGCAACAAAAAGTGACCGCTATTTCGGAAAAGAAGAGTCTCTCAACAATGACATCCGCATCCTTATTTGGTAAACTTCAAGAGCACGAATTGGAACTTGCAAGGTGTAAACACCCCAAATTTGCCCTCACCCATTCACACCATGGCTTGTGATCATCCTCATATGCATAAATACAATCACATCATCTCACATCTCATTTTTGATTCACTGCATAGTTTCTAAGGCATCTGCACCTAGGGTTTGTGATCTGAGCAATCCCAAAGCATCTTGAGCCATTCCAAAGGCCACTAATCATCTCAAAGGGGTCCATGTGTGTTATTATATCATATTCCATCTCCTCAAAGTCAAAAATGCAAAGGAATCACAAGAACTAGGGTTTGAGTGGATGCAGGGCCAGGATGAACTGCACAGTTGACCTAAAATTAGGGTTTTGGTTTCAGAGGCCATAACTCCAAATTTTTTGGTCATTCTTGTTTCCATTGGTCTCTATATGGTATAGGGAGTATGCATATCAATTTTCATGAAGAAATTCCATGGGGAAGTCATCTGATCAAGGGTTGACTTTTCAGACAAGTCAGTGCAAAATCAGGGCATCTGAGGCCCCCAATGACCCAACCAATGGGTGATCTTCATCATTTTGAGTGTATATGATCTTTATTTGATCATGGAAGAAGGTTGAAGTTCATAAAAATCAAGAATTTAGGGTTTTTGCAAATGTTGACTTTTTGGGCATAGTTGACTTTTCAAGAATGCCTCATTTTAGGTCATTTTTCAAGCCTTGATTCTTGATCCAAAAAGGCTTCAAATGAAAAAACCTTGGTCATGAAAGTTGTAGATCTCATCTTTCCCTTTTCAAAAAGTACAAGAACATGATCAAACTCTTCTTGGATCAAAAGTTATGGCAATGCAAAGTTGGTTAAAATCATTAATTTTCAAGGCATGCTTCAAATGGAAATTTTGCAAAGTCTTGAACCAAAGCCAATTGTGACCTCTAGTTCATTTCAAACCATTACACAAACATTCTCTAAGTCACAAAAATCAGAATTGGACCAAGGTTCACATGTTTATGGTTTGTGTAATGAGAGATTTTCATGAAAAGGCAAAAAGTAACCAAGTTGCAAAACACTCATTTCTCCTCACCAACTTGCTGCATTGGTCCTTGAATCAAGCTAGCCTCACACACTCATCATGCTGCGCAGCCCATGCCCATTGTACTTGCCTAGCACCTCACCATACTTGCCTTACACAAAAGTTGGACTTTATGCAAAAGTAAACTTACCAATCACTATAGGCCAGGTCACATCATCTGACCTATAGGATTAAAATAACATATCATTTTGCAAGCCATTCCAAGTATTATGCAAGCCTGAAACATCTCATACACACACATTCACAAAAACACACCACATTGCAACTTGCTTCGAATCTGCTTACACAGCCACCAAATACTCAAGCCAACTTCACCATTCAACTCACCTTGCTCCATAGACCACCCAGCACCAAGAACCCTAGCCTGAAACAACCAGAATACTCCATAGCCATTTCTCACACCAAGCTGCATTTTCCTTCGAATCTCCTTCCACAAACCACAAACACACCAACAAACACTCCAGACCTTCTCCATTCATCCTCAGGATCACAAACAACCATTCATCATGACCTGAAGCTCTCTATTTCACCATTGCCATTTCTGATCAAGCTTGAGCAGAAGCTGTCGAATCTCACTATCCAGCCAGCATAAATTGTTCTAAGGCATTCAAACATCATCAAGAGGTCCTAAGGAGTGGATTTCACAAGGAGAGGTGGCCAGAAAGTCTTCAAACTGAAAGCTTCAAATCTCAGGTAGCTTGAAATTCATTTTTCCAGAAATCATTTTTCTTGTTACAAACTTGTTCTATGTGATTCACTGATCATCCTGATGTTCTTAGTTTTTGAAATGGCTTTGTTTTGAGTATTTAATTTGTCTCTGAAGCTTGCGTGCCCTAGAACTTGTTCTCTTCGATTCAGCTTGTTTAGGAAGAATAAATTTGTTTTGAGAGAGGGGTTTGATTCGTGAGAGGCTGGAGATCATTTCCCAATTCATAGATTTTGATTTTGTTACGTTTTGAGGGGTTTTGAGGTTTCTCAGGTGAGAGCTGGCCGGAGAAGACGACCGGAAGTCTTCTCCGGCAGCCTGAAAGTAATTAGTGAGGTTAATTAGGGTTAGGGCAAAGTTTGAATGTGAGCCACTGGATTCCATCTCCCGCGCGTGTACGAAGGGTCAGGATCATTTCATTAAGTGATAATCAGGATTAATTAATTTAATTAATTGAGTTTTAGAAGTTTGAATATGGGCCTTTGATCTGCGCGCGCAGTCAACCCATCCACTGCCAGAATCAATCTCAGCCATCCTTTCTGTTTACTTTTATTTTTATTAATTTTTATTCATTTTCTTTCCATTTACTTTGCATATTTAATTTAAAATAGCAAAAAATACATAAAAATTATGAAACTTTTTCCTCTGAGTTTTAATAATTTTTATGGCCCAAAAATATTTTTATTTTATTTTTTATCATTAAAAAAGTATTTTTAAATATTTAAAAGATTATTTTTAATTGATTAATGGAAATTAATTAATTAAAAATACTTTTAGGTATTCAAAAATTACAAAAAAATTCATGAAATGTTCTAAGACATTTAGAAACATTGTCCAACCTTCAAACCAAATTTCTTTTTTGATCTTGATGCATTTTAAGAATTTTCCATTGAATTAAATCATATTTTGTGCATTAATTTGATCATGGATTCAAAAATTCATTTCTGCCTATTGGAGAAGGTTGAGACATTGATTCTTTTTGCTTTGTCTTTTGTTTGGCATGTAGTTTCTAGGGTAAAAAGGCCATGATTTGTTCTTGCATTTCCAAATTGATTGGCATTTCTTTTGTTAAGAACCCTAAAAAACCCTAATAACTTAGAAAATTCATATCTTGAGTTTGGTTGAGAGTTGAGAGCTCCCCTTTGGGCAGTGGTTCATTATAGGTTTAGGGTTTCTTTGGATGGCATTTTCCATTTTTTATCTTAGGGTTTGCTTCTGTTTTGGGTTTTTGTTTGATGTTTGATTCATAAACCCTAATTTGGGCTTTCTCTTGCATCCCTCTTGCATTCTCTTGCATAACATGACTTGCCTTTGCATTTTGTGCATTCTTGTGATCCATTTGACATTTTGAGACATATAGAAAGCATGTTTGATCATGGCATTGCATATTTGCCATGTCATTTGTCTTGTATGATTCATAACATTTCATGCTTGTTCATGCTCCTTAACTTGCATCATTTGCATCCATGATCTTGTATGAGCATCCCCATGCCTTGCCTCATGTTTGCAGCATCTCATAGAATCATTATCATCATCAACATGCTTCTGGTTTGGTCTAGAATCATGTCACTTCATTTCATTTAGCATGGCATTGCATTTCTTTCTAACATTTCAGGTGGTAAGTGAACTTGAGAGGTGAATTTGCCTTCACTTCTCATAACTTTTCTTTTCATCTCTCTTGCATCCATTGCTGCATTTCTATATGTGTTTGAGATTGAGCTTGCTCATTCTTCTTCCTCCTACTTTCTTTCTTCAAGTGACTTGACTTCTTGAATGAAGCAAGTCACTTTGCTTCTCTTGATCTTGTTCATCTGCTTCCTGGTGGCTCCTCTGAAGATTGTTCTTGAAAACCTCACAAACCTTAGGATCAACCAAGCATGACAATGAATTAGGGTTTTGATTAGTCTCCCCTTCATAGTTTTACCTTTGTGTCTCTCTTTTGAGTCTTCTCTTCTCATCTCATAATCAGGGACTAAACCCTAAAGGCTTTAAGACTTTGTGATTAAGCTTATGCCTGCATCCTTCTCTTAGGATGGAGTGTATAACTTTAATCCTAAGTATTAAACCCTTAATGTGTTTAAATCTCTTAATTAATCCACCTAATAATCATCAAGACATCACACTTGTAACTTGGGCCTTGCATTAGGGTTCTAATTCTTCCTTAAGTGGTTAAGAAGGACTAACCCTAGTGTTAATGGACAAGTCCCCCTCAAGTTGTCTTACAAATCATAAAATTCACTTCATCATCATATCATTAAATAAAATCCACTTAACCAAAGGCTTGTTTTGTCATGGGTTTAATCCCTAATCATGGATTAAGTTGAGGAGCTTTCCTCAGCTTAAACATTCTCATCTATCATCCTTCTTTTAGGATGGTGTAATGAGTCTGTTTAATCCCTGATTATGGCTTAACCTCATTACTCAACACTAAACAAAAATCACAAAAACATCTAAATAATCACAAGTAGGTTAATGATCTTAATCCTGCATCAAAGGTGATTAAGTGTGAGAATCTGACTTCACACTTAAGGTATTCTCATTACCCCTGATCAGAGGGAGGATGTGATGAGTTTACTAACCCATTGGTTTAGGCTTAAGCTCATTAACTTATGACAAACTTGCAAAAGCAATAAAAGACTGAAAATACAAAAACAAACAATAATCGTCTCCTCCGGGATTCTTTTCTCATCACCTTCATTCATAAACGAGAACTTGCTTCTTCCGTCTAATGCAAGACAGTTTGCACCTGAGCCAGACAGGTCATACACTTGAGCATAGACAAGCAAGCAGTTCACAAGTCAATTCACCTTTCAGTCTCTTTGGGTCGAACTACGGTGTTCTGACTTCCTCATTGCACGAGAGGATACGTAGGCATAACTTAACAGTTATCGAACAAAAGTCTCTGTATATTCCCCCTCCTTCCAGCTTCACTCTTTTAAGCCTCATGGTCATGAGCATCTTATTCCTTTTCTTACACTGACACTGTACATTTATACACTTCACTTCTCCTACATTGACACCTGTACATTCTTTTCCAGCTATTTTATACACAAATTGCACTGACACTACCCCTTTTAAAACACAAATCTTTTAAGCGTGGATCCCGTCGAGTACGGCGGACAATCTGGGTGCTAATACCTTCCCAGGTTGTAACCAACCCCCTTTCTCAGTCTCTCTGGTTCGCAAACCGTCTTATCCATCTTTTTCTAGGTCTATGCAGCATTGCCTTTCCTCCGGGATAAAAATGCCTAGCTGGCGACTCTATTCATTCTCCAGTGAGTTCACGGCTGTGTGTCCTCACTGTTCCCTTCGCCGACCGTTCGCGTCTGTACCTTCATCTGACCCAGTGTCATTTGTCGGGAGCGACAGCTTGGCGACTCTGCTGGGGACCCTTGTACCGCAACCAGGGCTTCTGGTTCTTTTTGTGGGTTCCTCCTAGCGCTTGTTTGTTTTGTGTTTACTAGGGTGTTATGTGCTTATTTGTGCTTGTATTTATTTTTGTTTATTGCTTTATGTACAGTTGCTTCACTGCTTTCTTTATTGCATTTATTTATATCATACTGTCATTACTGCTGGCTGGATCTGTTTTTTTTTGTTTTGGTGGGTGGGTGTTCCATTGAGAGTTAAGGTCCTATACCTGGGACCTGAGTGACACCTAGGCTAGAGTGAATCATATTCTTTCCCATTCCATTTCGGTCTGGTGCGGGAATATGAAACACGGTTCAGATATGGGTTTCTTCTTGAGAACTCTGTGTTGCAGATTTCCTGCAATGCTAGGGCTATCTGGGAAGCCTGCTAAGTCTGGATGACCTTTTAGTATTGACCTTCAGAAACTGAGGTGAATTAGAGGAGGAATTGTTATGGTTATTGTAAACACTGTACCTCCGGGTTAGAAGTGTTTACACTTCTCATAACTGATCCAAGTCTGAGGATCCTTGTTCTAGATCATCACCTGTGAGGGGGTTGGGCTGTTTACAGGTTTGCAGGTACCTTGACCTCAGAATACCCTGTTACTTTGACTTTGTTAAGAATACTCCATGTTGGACAGTTCTTGTGATTCTAAAACCTTGGACTTGTGGCTCTTTATTTGAGTCTCCCACCCTGGTTACTGGATTTTTAGACCTCCATCTGGGATTCTTGAACACACATGGACTTATATCAGGGCATTTTGATCAGATCCAGCTCAGTCACAAACCCTGTGCATTTCATTTGCATACATACTCATTGCATCATATTAACATTTGCTTATTTGTGTTTCAGGGTATCCACCTTCATCCGGTTTTGGTTTTGACCCCATCTACAGTTTTGACTTGTCTCCACCAGCACTTGCTTCAGCTTGTCAGCCATATACTTCAAATACTTGCACCAGCCAATCAGTGGCCCACTCCTCAGCATCTTCATCAGCACTCTACTCAGTCTTCAGCATCATGGCTCCAAAGAAAAGCAACATCACCTATCATTTCTTCCAACCAGACTTATCAGACATCAGGAGGATCCAAACCCTGATCACTCCAGAGCACATACCTTTGTTCAGGGAGCATTATGGGGATATACTTGACTTGGTCATGGATCTGGACCCATCTCAGAGGAGTTTGATCCACACCTGCATTCAGTTTTATGACCCCCCATTGAGATGTTTCACCTTTCAAGACTTTCAGTTGGGTCCTCTCTTGGAAGAATACTCATCTTTGGTTGGTTTGCCTATTAAGAGGGAAATCCCTTTCAACCCTGAAATGGTCTTTCCCAGCAATGGAGAGGTGGCAAAAGCTTTGCACCTGGAGCCTGTTTTGATTGAACAGCATATGACCTCTAAAGCTGGGATCCCTGGTTTTCATCTGGACTTCTTAATTTCTCAAGCTAGTCTGAAGGTCTCCTTGGGGGAGTGGAAAGCTGTTTGTGCTCTGTTGGCCTTAAGTGTATATGGGATTGTGTTGTTTGCAGATGAGCCTCGATTCATCAGCAGGAATGCAATCCATTTGTTCATCCTAAAGAACCCAGTGCCAACTTTGCTAGGAGATCTCTATTACTCAGTACATCAGAAGAATGAGAAGCATAGGGGAAGGCTAGTGAGGTGTTGTGCTCCATTATTCCATGCTTGGCTTCTAAAGCATCTACCCAGGACAGATGCATTTCTCAATCCTCATCAGCAGAGCAACTGGGCTAAGAGGCTCACTACCCTAACTTCAGCAGATATCAGATGGTGTACTCAAAGCACCAAGGGCAGAGATATAATCACCAGTTGTAGGCACTTCCCCAATGTGCCTTTAATAGGAGTCAAGGGAAGTATCAACTACAACCCTCTACTGTTCAGGAGGCAGTTGGGCTATGCTCTGGTCCATGTTCCTAGGGAACAAGACTTGGTGGAGACTCTCTATTGTGAGAACAAGATCAGTTTGACTGTTGTTAGGCAGGCTGCCTGGGCCTGGGATAATGTTCAAACCAAGGGGGTCACCATTTTGGGGAAGTGCAATAATGTGGCATCAGTCCAATATTATGAGTGGTCCCATGCCAGGGCCCGATTCTCTGGGATGCCCTTTACCATAGAAGACATGCCTGAGTCATCTTCAACACCACCCCCTGCCACCATCAGTTTGGAGGAGTTTGAGGGCTTAAAGGAAAGAAATGAGAAGTTAACCCAGGCTTTGCAGAAGACCCTCAGGGAGAGGAGTGAAGGTATGAGGGAGATTGAGAGATTGGAGAAGTTGAGAGTGGAACACTTGACTAAGATTGAGAAGTCTGGAGATTATATCAACAAGTCTAAAGCTGGTGAACAGATTCTGAAGAATGCCTGTAAAGAAGCCCAGTTCCAGAGAGCAAGGACAGACTTATATTTGAAGGAAAGTCAGGCCAGGTGGGTCCGGATCACTGAGGCTCGTACTCTAGAAGACAAGAGAGTTCAGGACAAGGTGGAGCAGATGGAAAAAGCCCTGGCAGCAGCCCAGAAGGAAATTTCAGAGCTAAAAATCAAAGCAGGAGTGAAGAGGTCTAAGGACCAAAGTCAGAACAAGAAGTTGACTGCAGCTGTTGTTACAAGAAACCTTCTCATCAGGAATCTTACGGAGCATCCGGCTGATCCTGTGACCGAAGCACTTCTCAAGGAAGTTCGTGAGGATGAGTTTGGCCTTGGAGTTTGATCATTTGCTTGTTGTTGTTTCTATTCCATGTACTTTTGCCTTTTTGTGATGTATTTTGACCCCTTTAAGGGCTTGTGTTGTAACTTGGACAAGTTGTATTATTTCATCTTATGTAATATATTTGTTAGTTTGTTCCATCCAAGTTCACTTCAAAAGCAACTTCAACAGCATCATCTTCGAGGGTCTGGAAGGGTCAAAACTGAAGGCCAAGCCGGATACCTTGAGAACAAATAAGCATAACTGCATTGCATGCTAACCCTTTGTTTGTTTGTAGGTTTTTGTTTTGTTGTTGCTAACCTCTGTTGTGAATCTCAGGAATTATTGCTCGCCGCCGGGTATTTCCTCTCAACAGGCCACACAGGTATCCAACTAGAAACAACCTTCCGGGAATTCAGATGGATCAGATGCAGCAGGACCTTACGGAGGTCAGAAACCAGATGGCCAACGAAAGGTTGGAGATGAGAACCCAGATAACACAGTTCATGGAAGTAATGAACAACTTAGCTCAAAGTCAAGAGAGGCTCAGAGCCTTGGTAGAAGGGAGGAATCAAGAGGAGCCTCATGTAGGAACTGCAGGCACCAGTAATAATGAAAGGGTGCAACCCCATGTTAACCCTCCTGTGTTTGGCCCACATCTACATCCTGAGATTAACATTCCTGCAAACGTTCAAGGGACAGCCACTGCAGCCAGGGTACTTCAAGAAGATCCTCAGGAGGACCAATTTACAGTAATGGGTGCCGGGGAAGAGGCTTATGATAGAAGATTGGATGAAATAGCTGAGAAGTTGAGGTCCTTAGAATCTCAAAATTCTTTGGGTTTTGACGTGATGGACATGGGCTTGGTAGACGGGGTCAGGATCCCCCATAAGTTCAAGCCTCCTTGTTTCGAAAAGTATAATGGGACTTCATGCCCCCGGACTCATCTACAATCATTCCTGGGAAGGCTGAAGGCCTATACAATGGATGAGAAATTGTGGATGTTCTATTTTGAAGATAGCTTGACTGGAGCTTCGAGAGAGTGGTATTCCCATCTGACAAGAGCAACAATTAGATGCTGGAAGGACCTGGCAGAGGCCTTCATCAGACAGTATCAGTATAATCTAGACATGGCACCCAACAGGACTCTCCTAATGGGAATGTCACAGTCTTCGAGGGAGAGTTTCCGAGAATATGCTCAAAGATGGAGGCAATTGGCTGCTGCTGTTCAACCCCCTATGTCTGAAAGGGAAATGGCAGATATGTTCATGAATACTCTTCAGGGAACCTATATTGACAGGTTAGCTGCTTTCTCTTCCACCAGCTTTGCGGATGTTGTCATAGCTGGGGAGAGAATTGAAAGCCTGTTAAAAATGGGTAAGATCTCTGATAATGGTGCAAGCTCGTCCAGTAGTACAAGAAAGCCTTTTGCAGGCCCGAGAAGAACTGGCGAGACCAATGCCATTCACACCAACAGGGGTAGGCCCCAATATGTTCAAAGGTCAATAGCAGCATTCACTATCCCTGCTCCAGCTCACCCTCAGCCTGTCTATCAACCTCCTCAGCAAAACTTCCAACAACAACCTCAGTACCATCAGCAAAATCAGTATCCTCCAAGGAATTACAACAACAACAATTCCAACAACAACAATCAACAGAGGCCATTCCAACAGAGGCCATCCCAAGCTAACAGAGTGATCGACCCGATCCCAATGCCGTATGCTGCCTTGCTGCCACAACTTCTGAAACTTAACCTAGTTGAGCTAAGAACGTTGGCACCTCCGGATCCCAACAGTCTACCAAGGAACTATGACTCCAATGCTAGGTGTGCTTTTCATTCGAACGCACCCGGTCACAGTACAGAAAAATGCAGGGCTCTGCATATGAAGGTACAAGACTTGGTAGACTCCAAGGCTCTGAATTTTGCACCTCCGCCCAATGTCAATAAAAACCCAATGCCAAACCATGGTGGTCCTCGAATTAATGCTATTGAAGAAGACAGACCGTCTTATTTAATAACCAGTGTGGATCAGATCAGGACACCATTGGTGGAAATCAAAGCTCAACTCCGCGAAAACCAAATATTTCCGGGGTGTGAACTAGGGTGTCCCTATTGCAATATTTCATGGAATGGGTGTGAGGACCTGAGGAATGGCATTGACAGCCTTATTCAGAGTGGCCTGCTACAGATCACTACATCATTTCCGACAAACCCAACAACTTCATCAGCAACGGTTCCAGAACCTCCTACAAATGCAGCAACTATTGTTCCCGACAATTCATCAGCACCATCAACAAGTACTTCACCTGTCCTCCCAAATGATCAGTTTTCAACAGTTTCTCCTGCTACGACTTCAGCTTCATTCCATTTCGAATCTCCATCAACAACAACATCAGTCCTTCCAACAACACCTCCTACAACACTAGCAATCAATCATGAAGATGTCTCCACTGTTACCATATTCTACGATCCTGAAAATAACTCCGTCTACCATTCAGAAGGTGCTGCTCCCGCCAGAGCACCAGTTACAATCTTTTATGATCCACAAACAATAACAGTCCCTTCAGCAGCAGCAATCAGTCCAGTCACTGTCACGGTGCCTGGACCAGTACCATATGAAAGCAACAGGGCCATCCCTTGGCACTATGGCTCTGACGTGTATTGCGAAGGAAAAAGAATCACTCTTGAAACATCAACACCTGCACCACAAATTGACAATGTGGGGGGAGGCGGAGGCTTCACTCGAAGCGGACGCCTCTTTGCTCCACCAATGCAAAGACCTACTGCCGAAGCAGAAGCTGCTGCCAAGGCAAAAGGAAAAGGCCCGGTGCAGGAAGGTCAAGCTGCCAAAGAAACCCTGAAGACTCCGTTCGATCAGGAAGTTGATGAGTTTATGCGGATCATCAAAAAGAGCGATTATAAAGTTGTGGATCAGCTTCACCAGACGCCATCCAAAATCTCTATCCTCTCGCTGCTCATGTGCTCCGAAGCCCATCGGAATGCACTACTTAAAGTCTTGCACGCAGCTTACGTGCCTGAGGAGATTACCGTCAACCAGTTGGAAACCGTGGTTGGGAATGTTACTGCTAGCAATGGGCTAGGGTTTACCAATTCTGACTTGACAGCGGATGGCCGCAATCACAACAAAGCCTTGCACATAACCATGGAATGCAAAGGAGCTGTCCTTTCTCATGTGCTGGTGGACACAGGTTCTTCCCTGAATGTCTTACCAAAGAAGGCTCTGGTGAAGCTAGAATACGATGGATTGGCATTGAGACCCAGCAACCTGGTGGTGAGAGCCTTTGATGGTTCGAAGAGATCGGTTCTGGGAGAGATTGAGCTGCCAGTGACAATTGGCCCACAGACCTTTAAAACTATCTTTTATGTGATGGACATTCAGCCCGCCTACAGCTGTTTGCTGGGTAGACCCTGGATTCACGCCGCCGGCGCAATAACGTCTACCCTTCACCAAAAGTTAAAATTTGAGTGGGAAGGTCAAGTTGTCACAATCTGTGGGGAAGAGGATATTTTCGTTAGCCATCTGGCTACGTATAAGTACATTGAGATGGATGGAGAGATCCATGAAACAATGAGCCAAGGATTTGAAGCCTTGAATGTCAATGAAGCATCTGCTGTATCTGGTATCTCCATGTCGTCTTACCAACAAGCCCGGAAGGTTGTTGAGGAAGGAACTGCCCTAGGCTGGGGCAAGGTCTTAGCTGTGGAAGAGAAGAAGGACAAATTTGGGTTGGGTTACAGACCAACTCAACATCAAGCAAAGGCTGCTGGAGAGCCTGGTTTTGTCAGTGGGGGGATGCTTACCCCCGATGCTATCAACTGTCTGGAAGACGAGCTGGAAGAGGAGCGCAATCTGGAGAATTGGATTCGTCCAAAGATCCCGGGGAGCAGTGTCTCAAACTGGTCTTCCCAGGAAATTATAAGAGTTACTCATGCAGAGTAATTATTATTTCCTGTATTTTTATAGCATGCATCAAAGTCTTGCATCTTGCCCAAGATGACAAGACTCATTTTGTAACCAGGGCCATCTGTACTTTTGTGCAAACAAGATTAAATTAATGAAATATCAGACATCTTTTTGCAAACAAGTCTTTTTCTTTTCTGCTCACTGTTTTTCCATTTTTCTTTTTGTACAAAAAATAAATGGCGGTGTTTTCAAAATGATAACTTTTTTCTAAGGCAAGATTAAAATCAATCACTAAAATGAACAAACTTAACCCTTGCAGAGAGTGCCATCCTGACAGCACCGACAACAGCACGGCTATGACATCGTATGACTTTGACAATCCAATCAATCAAGCTGATGAAGGGGTTGATGAAGAGTATGAGCTCCCTGAAGAGCTAGCCAGGTTGTTGAGACAAGAGGAAAAGGTTATTACCCCTCACCAGGAGGAGGTTGAAGTGATTAATCTTGGTACTGACGAAGACGTGAAAGAGGTTAAAATCGGGGCCTGCCTGCAAGACTCAGTGAAGAGACAACTGATAGATCTGCTTCAAGAGTATGTTGATGTGTTTGCTTGGTCGTATCAAGACATGCCAGGGTTGGATACCGACATTGTTGTGCACAAGCTGCCTTTGAGGGAAGAATGCCCACCAGTCAAGCAGAAGCTGCGCCGAACTCGCCCAGACATGGCTATGAAAATCAAGGAAGAGGTACAAAAGCAATGGGACGCCGGGTTCCTTGCTGTGACTAGCTATCCGCCGTGGGTTGCTAACATAGTACCAGTGCCTAAGAAGGATGGCAAAGTAAGAATGTGTGTTGATTACCGGGATCTGAATAGAGCCAGCCCGAAAGATGACTTCCCATTACCTCACATTGATGTATTGGTGGATAACACGGCTCAGTTCTCGGTATTCTCCTTCATGGACGGATTTTCAGGATATAATCAGATCAAGATGTCCCCTGAAGACATGGAGAAGACAACATTCATTACACCTTGGGGCACGTTCTGTTACAAAGTAATGCCATTCGGACTGAAGAATGCTGGTGCAACATATCAACGGGCTATGGTGACATTATTCCACGATATGATCCATAAAGAGATAGAATGTTATGTGGATGACATGATCGCCAAGTCCCTTACTGAAGAAGATCACCTGGTGAATCTACTGAAGTTATTCAAGCGCCTGAGGAAGTACCAGTTGAAGCTGAACCCCAACAAGTGCACATTCGGGGTGCGATCCGGTAAGTTGCTGGGATTTATTGTAAGCGAGAAGGGGATTGAAGTTGACCCTGATAAAGTCAAAGCTATCCAAGAGATGCCTGCACCGAAAACTGAGAAAGAAGTTCGAGGGTTCTTAGGTCGATTGAACTACATTTCACGGTTCATATCTCACCTTACAGCAACCTGTGAACCCTTGTTCAAGCTGTTAAGAAAAGAACAAACGGTCAGGTGGAACGAAGATTGCCAGAAGGCTTTTGACAAGATCAAGGAGTATTTACAAGAACCTCCAATCCTCATGCCTCCAGTTGAAGGAAGACCTTTGATCATGTACTTGACAGTATTAGAAGAGTCAATGGGGTGCGTGCTGGGCCAGCATGACGAGTCTGGTCGAAAAGAGTATGCAATATACTACCTAAGCAAAAAGTTTACCGACTGTGAACAGCGTTATTCACTGCTCGAGAAAACTTGTTGTGCTTTAGCGTGGGCTGCTCGCCGACTGAGGCAGTATATGTTGACCCACACTACCTTATTGATCTCAAAAATGGATCCAGTTAAGTACATTTTCGAGAAGCCAGCTCTTACCGGACGGGTTGCAAGATGGCAGATGATTCTTACTGAATACGACATACAGTACACATCTCAGAAAGCCATCAAGGGCAGTGTACTATCTGAATATCTTGCTGAGCAACCTATTGATGACTACCAGCCTATGAGATTTGACTTCCCTGATGAAGACATCATGTTCATTAAAGCAAAAGATCACGAAGAGCCTATTCACACTGAAGGGCCTGACCCGGAGGAAGAATGGACTATGATGTTTGATGGGGCTGTTAACATGAATGGCCGTGGTGTTGGTGCAGTACTCATTACACCTAAAGGAGTTCACATGCCTTTCTCGGCAAAACTCACTTTCAACTGCACTAACAACGAAGCTGAATACGAAGCTTGCATTATGGGTCTTGAGGAAGCCATTGACCTCAGGATCAAGACATTGACCGTATTCGGAGATTCAGCCTTGGTAGTCAATCAAACCAACGGGAAATGGTACACCCACCAAGATCATCTGATACCTTACAGGGATTATACAAGGAGGTTATTGACTTTCTTCACAACAGTCAAGCTTGAGTATATCCCTCGGGACGAGAATCAGTTTGCAGACGCTCTTGCTACCATTTCATCCATGATCAAAGTTCAAGCTGCTAACTTTGTACCTCAGATTTCAGTGTCCAGACTCGACAGGCCAGCATATGTATTTGCAGCGGATGTTGTCAAAGATAATAAGCCTTGGTTCCATGACATTAAAAGCTTCTTGGAGGATCAAACATACCCACCTGGGGCATCTTCCAATGATAAGAAGACTTTGAGAAGGCTTGCTGGAAGTTTCTTTCTGAACACTGATGGGTCTTTATACAAAAGGAACTTTGACATGGTACTCCTCAGATGTGTTGACAAGGCGGAAGCAGATTTGTTGATGCATGAAGTGCACGAAGGATCCTTTGGTACCCATGCAGGAGGGCATGCCATGGCTAAAAAGTTGTTAAGATCAGGCTATTACTGGATCACAATGGATGCAGACTGTTGTGCTTACGCCAGAAAATGTCACAAATGCCAGATTTACGCAGATAAAGTGCATGTGCCTCCTAATCCTTTGAACATCATGTCTTCACCATGGCCCTTTGCTATGTGGGGCATTGATATGATTGGCAAGATTGAGCCAACTGCTTCAAACGGCCACAGATTCATCCTGGTTGCCATTGACTATTTCACTAAGTGGGTCGAGGCAGCCTCATATGCAAACGTTACAAGACAAGTGGTAGCCAGATTTCTGAAGAGAGATATCATCTGTCGATATGGAGTTCCCGAGCGAATCATTACTGATAATGGTTCCAACTTGAACAACAAGATGATGGCAGAGCTATGCCGGGATTTCAAGATCCAACATCACAATTCTTCTCCTTACAGGCCAAAGATGAACGGCGCTGTTGAGGCAGCAAATAAGAATATCAAGAAGATTGTGCAGAAGATGGTAATCACATACAAAGACTGGCACGAAATGCTACCATTTGCTTTGCATGGGTACCGCACATCAATCAGAACGTCCACTGGGGCAACACCGTATCAGCTTGTATATGGCATGGAAGCAGTCCTACCTGTTGAAGTTGAATTACCCTCCCTACGGGTATTGATGGATGTTAAACTAAGTGAAGCAGAATGGGTTCGGTCCCGATTCGAACAACTGAGTCTGATCGAAGAGAAAAGATTGGCTGCAATCTGCCACGGGCAGTTATATCAGAAGAGAATGAAAAAGGCCTTCGATCAGAAAGTCAGGCACCGAGAATACCAAGTGGGAGATCTTGTGCTGAAAAGAATCCTCCCTCCTCATACAGACCACAGGGGCAAATGGACTCCAAACTATGAAGGACCATTTGTGGTAAAGAAAGTTTTTTCCGGTGGAGCACTGATGCTCAGCATCATGGATGGTGAAGATTTCCCGTCCCCTGTGAATTCAGATGCAGTTAAAAAATACTTCGCATAAAATGACCCGCTGGACATAAAAACAGAATGTAAGTCCAGGCAAAAATGGGGCATCCCGGCGAGTCAAAAACAGAAATAAAAGACTCGGGCAAAAATAAGGGAAATAAATGAAAAGATGTACACCCGCTGAGTTGAAAAGCCGCATTGGACAACTCAGGCAAAAATGGGTATCCCGATGGATTGAAAACCCGAAAGGGCGATCCATGCAAAATAAGGGAATAAGCGAACAACTGCACTCTGAATTCGTCTGTATCACCTACAACTTGGTAAGCTACAAAGGATCAAGCTTCAATCAGAATCAACTCTCTCCAGAAAGCAAGACGAGAAGAACGTCATTGTCATGCGAGTCATAGCAGAAGAGGAAGCTCCTTGAAAGCCTCGTCAACACCGCCAACACTTTATTTCTCAATTTGTAACAATCTCCTCATTTCAGGAGATATGTTTCTTTGACTGTATCTTGCCAATTCAGGGCACAGGAATTAATAAAATCAGATTTTCGGTCATGTTTCGTTTTTACATTTATGTTTTGCAAAGAGTTGTCTGATATCTCTAAAAAATACAATTGCATAAGTACAGATGCCTTTCTCTAAAAATAAAAATAAAAAAAAAAAAAAAAAAAACACATGCTTACAGGGAATGTGATTATTCTCGAAAGTACTTAACTCCTATGACGGAATCCAGTGAGGGATACCTCGGGACCTTTTGTACGTTTCCTTACCTTTGCAGGATTGCAGGTATCCAGAACGCAACCTGGGGCATGCAGGTTATGTCTCAACAAGTAGGCGAATCATTATCAACTCGGTCTATCTTCCACATGGCACTAGAAGGTGCCCATTTCCCCAGCGGAGCTGCCAAATCAGCATACACTCAATCTCAGCATCCGAAATGCTCTATCCCCAGCTGAGTTGCCACTTGTTGCTCTCCCCAGCTGAGTTGCCTCTCATAATTCCCCAGCCAAGTTGCCATTTCATCCTCGGCAAAATGCAGGAATCAGGGAATCATCTCCCCACAGAATCTTCAGCCTCTATTCAGAAGAGCAACGCACGAAGAAGTCACAACGGAGTACAAAAGCTTCTACAAACCCCAGCTGGGTCCCGTATTATAAGGATATGTCAATCAGTGGCTTATATCCCCAAACAGATACATCATTAGATCTACCGATGATCTCATCCCCAGCTGGGATATTCACTTCAAGCAGATCGGCCAGAGATCTTCGCGGCAGCGGGATCCGAATCCCGGTTTGATATCTTTGCATAATCATAGCATTCGCATCATACTATCCCCTCAGAGCGTAGCATTCCGTCTAATACGGAGCATTACGGCAAAAAGTCAAATGCATAGCATAATCATAAGCCATGTTCTGAAGTAACACTTGTGAATAATAAACCGTTCATCATCACTGTACAAAAATCCCCACCAGGGTCCCAGCAAAAGCAGTTGCCTCCTCAATCACAAACACCATCATATACACCTTTTGGCACCCGTCCGTGCCATCTTTCCCCAGTAAAGTCGCCTGAACACTCTTTACAAACAAATCACCCATATCACGGATACTTCATGACACCCCTCCGTGTCATATCACCAGCAGAAAGCCAAAGACATCCTCTTTGCACTCACATATCCTTGTGCATACACTTTTCTTGACAATCCGTCCGTGTCACTTTCCCCAGCACAGTAACCTAAACACTTTGTATATCAGATACTTGTTCATACTATACTTTTCTTCTTTCGACACTCGTCCGTGTCACTCTCCCCAACAGTTAAATACTCATCTATACACCACTCATACTTATTACTCACACTTATACAGATACTCGTCCGTATCTTACACCATTTATATCCCCACAGATTCAACAGTAGTCCTTGTTCTTTGTTAACCAGTTGGTACTCGTCCGTACCATCATCTCAGAACATTGCGTCTAGTGTTTGTTTCTACATGATGCTCGTCCGTATCATAAGTCTTAAGGATGCTCGTCCGCATCTTTAATCCATACACCGTGTCAAACACTTATGTCTTCTTGAATATAGATACTCGTCTGTGTCTACTATTCCCCAGAAGAATTCTTTCAGATTCAACACTCGTCCGTGTTCTCTGTTAACCAGTTGATACTCGTCCGTATCATCATCTCTGAACATGTGTCAGTTTGTTTCTACAGGATACTCGTCCGTATCATAGTCTTAAGGATGCTCGTCCGCATCTTTAATCTATACACAATACCAAACACTTATACCTTTTGTTTCTTGGATGTAAACGCTCGTCCGTGTTTACTCTCCCCAGTAGATCACCAACAAAGCATTTTCTTTTATCTGACACTCGTCCTGTGTCATGATAACCCTGAGAGCAGCCGTACCCTGCTGAGTGGTCGTCCTCCACTTCTTGATGGTCGTCCTCCATCATGCTCATCCGATGGCCGTCCCCATCGTTGTTTTTAGCAGCCGTCCCCTGCTAGGTGGTCGTCCTCCACCTTTTGATGATCGTCCTTCATCATTTTATCCAATGGCCGTCCCCATTGTTGATTTTGGTTATCTGGCATTCGTCCTATGTCATGAGAAACCTCGAGAGCAGCCGTACCCTGCTGAGTGGTCGTCCTCCACTTCTTGATGGTCGTCCTCCATCATGCTCGTCCGATGGCCGTCCCCATCGTTGACCTTTTCTATCCGATGGCCGTCCCCATCGTCGATATTTCGGCAGCCGTACCCTGCCAGGTGGTCGTCCTCCACCTTTGATGGCCGTCCCCATCATATTTCTTTTATACCCAACAGAGCAGCCGTCCACCTTTTGATGATCGTCCTTCACCTTTGATGGCCGTACCCCATCATCTGTTTATTTCATTTATTCTTTAACCCGATGGCCGTCCCCGTCGTGGTCCCTTTTCCTTTTTAGCCCGATGGCCGTCCCCATCGTTGTCTGCTTTACCTTTGTGAACTTGATGGCCGTCCCCGTCATGTTTCATTGACTCCCCAGAGAATGCCACAACTTTATCTTGATGGCCGTCCCCATCATGTTATCTTACTTTCCCCAGCTAGTCGGCCGTCCCCGTCTTAGCTTTACTTTTTATCCCCAGCGTGTCGGCCGTCCCCGTCATTGCTTCATTTTCCGCACTTTTCCCAGCATGTCGGCCGTCCCCGTCATTGCTCTTTACCCAGCAGTCGTCCTCTGCTCGACGGTCGTCCTCCGTCGCCTACACTTTACAATATACTTTATTTTCCTTTTGCAATCTATATCCCTTTTCTTCTTCATTCTGTGAGTGCAAATTTTGGACTGTCTTTGGTATTCAACCACAAGTTATCTTGTTTGCCTGTTAAGCCGTCGCTTACAACCTGCACAGCTAACTCATGTTTGAATAGGGGCAGCTGTAAACACCCCAAATTTGCCCTCACCCATTCACACCATGGCTTGTGATCATCCTCATATGCATAAATACAATCACATCATCTCACATCTCATTTTTGATTCACTGCATAGTTTCTAAGGCATCTGCACCTAGGGTTTGTGATCTGAGCAATCCCAAAGCATCTTGAGCCATTCCAAAGGCCACTAATCATCTCAAAGGGGTCCATGTGTGTTCTTATATCATATTCCATCTCCTCAAAGTCAAAAATGCAAAGGAATCACAAGAACTAGGGTTTGAGTGGATGCAGGGCCAGGATGAACTGCACAGTTGACCTAAAATTAGGGTTTTGGTTTCAGAGGCCATAACTCCAAATTTTTTGGTCATTCTTGTTTCCATTGGTCTCTATATGGTATAGGGAGTATGCATATCAATTTTCATGAAGAAATTCCATGGGGAAGTCATCTGATCAAGGGTTGACTTTTCAGACAAGTCAGTGCAAAATCAGGGCATCTGAGGCCCCCAATGACCCAACCAATGGGTGATCTTCATCATTTTGAGTGTATATGATCTTTATTTGATCATGGAAGAAGGTTGAAGTTCATAAAAATCAAGAATTTAGGGTTTTTGCAAATGTTGACTTTTTGGGCATAGTTGACTTTTCAAGAATACCTCATTTTAGGTCATTTTTCAAGCCTTGATTCTTGATCCAAAAAGGCTTCAAATGAAAAAACCTTGGTCATGAAAGTTGTAGATCTCATCTTTCCCTTTTCAAAAAGTACAAGAACATGATCAAACTCTTCTTGGATCAAAAGTTATGGCAATGCAAAGTTGGTTAAAATCATTAATTTTCAAGGCATGCTTCAAATGGAAATTTTGCAAAGTCTTGAACCAAAGCCAATTGTGACCTCTAGTTCATTTCAAACCATTACACAAACATTCTCTAAGTCACAAAAATCAGAATTGGACCAAGGTTCACATGTTTATGGTTTGTGTAATGAGAGATTTTCATGAAAAGGCAAAAAGTAACCAAGTTGCAAAACACTTATTTCTCCTCACCAACTTGCTGCATTGGTCCTTGAATCAAGCTAGCCTCACACACTCATCATGCTGCGCAGCCCATGCCCATTGTACTTGCCTAGCACCTCACCATACTTGCCTTACACAAAAGTTGGACTTTATGCAAAAGTAAACTTACCAATCACTATAGGCCAGGTCACATCATCTGACCTATAGGATTAAAATAACATATCATTTTGCAAGCCATTCCAAGTATTATGCAAGCCTGAAACATCTCATACACACACATTCACAAAAACACACCACATTGCAACTTGCTTCGAATCTGCTTACACAACCACCAAATACTCAAGCCAACTTCACCATTCAACTCACCTTGCTCCATAGACCACCCAGCACCAAGAACCCTAGCCTGAAACAACCAGAATACTCCATAGCCATTTCTCACACCAAGCTGCATTTTCCTTCGAATCTCCTTCCACAAACCACAAACACACCAACAAACACTCCAGACCTTCTCCATTCATCCTCAGGATCACAAACAACCATTCATCATGACCTGAAGCTCTCTATTTCACCATTGCCATTTCTGATCAAGCTTGAGCAGAAGCTGTCGAATCTCACTATCCAGCCAGCATAAATTGTTCTAAGGCATTCAAACATCATCAAGAGGTCCTAAGGAGTGGATTTCACAAGGAGAGGTGGCCAGAAAGTCTTCAAACTGAAAGCTTCAAATCTCAGGTAGCTTGAAATTCATTTTTCCAGAAATCATTTTTCTTGTTACAAACTTGTTCTATGTGATTCACTGATCATCCTGATGTTCTTAGTTTTTGAAATGGCTTTGTTTTGAGTATTTAATTTGTCTCTGAAGCTTGCGTGCCCTAGAACTTGTTCTCTTCGATTCAGCTTGTTTAGGAAGAATAAATTTGTTTTGAGAGAGGGGTTTGATTCGTGAGAGGCTGGAGATCATTTCCCAATTCATAGATTTTGATTTTGTTACGTTTTGAGGGGTTTTGAGGTTTCTCAGGTGAGAGCTGGCCGGAGAAGACGACCGGAAGTCTTCTCCGGCAGCCTGAAAGTAATTAGTGAGGTTAATTAGGGTTAGGGCAAAGTTTGAATGTGAGCCACTGGATTCCATCTCCCGCGCGTGTACGAAGGGTCAGGATCATTTCATTAAGTGATAATCAGGATTAATTAATTTAATTAATTGAGTTTTAGAAGTTTGAATATGGGCCTTTGATCTGCGCGCGCAGTCAACCCATCCACTGCCAGAATCAATCTCAGCCATCCTTTCTGTTTACTTTTATTTTTATTAATTTTTATTCATTTTCTTTCCATTTACTTTGCATATTTAATTTAAAATAGCAAAAAATACATAAAAATTATGAAACTTTTTCCTCTGAGTTTTAATAATTTTTATGGCCCAAAAATATTTTTATTTTATTTTTTATCATTAAAAAAGTATTTTTAAATATTTAAAAGATTATTTTTAATTGATTAATGGAAATTAATTAATTAAAAATACTTTTAGGTATTCAAAAATTACAAAAAAATTCATGAAATGTTCTAAGACATTTAGAAACATTGTCCAACCTTCAAACCAAATTTCTTTTTTGATCTTGATGCATTTTAAGAATTTTCCATTGAATTAAATCATATTTTGTGCATTAATTTGATCATGGATTCAAAAATTCATTTCTGCCTATTGGAGAAGGTTGAGACATTGATTCTTTTTGCTTTGTCTTTTGTTTGGCATGTAGTTTCTAGGGTAAAAAGGCCATGATTTGTTCTTGCATTTCCAAATTGATTGGCATTTCTTTTGTTAAGAACCCTAAAAAACCCTAATAACTTAGAAAATTCATATCTTGAGTTTGGTTGAGAGTTGAGAGCTCCCCTTTGGGCAGTGGTTCATTATAGGTTTAGGGTTTCTTTGGATGGCATTTTCCATTTTTTATCTTAGGGTTTGCTTCTGTTTTGGGTTTTTGTTTGATGTTTGATTCATAAACCCTAATTTGGGCTTTCTCTTGCATCCCTCTTGCATTCTCTTGCATAACATGACTTGCCTTTGCATTTTGTGCATTCTTGTGATCCATTTGACATTTTGAGACATATAGAAAGCATGTTTGATCATGGCATTGCATATTTGCCATGTCATTTGTCTTGTATGATTCATAACATTTCATGCTTGTTCATGCTCCTTAACTTGCATCATTTGCATCCATGATCTTGTATGAGCATCCCCATGCCTTGCCTCATGTTTGCAGCATCTCATAGCATCATTATCATCATCAACATGCTTCTGGTTTGGTCTAGCATCATGTCACTTCATTTCATTTAGCATGGCATTGCATTTCTTTCTAACATTTCAGGTGGTAAGTGAACTTGAGAGGTGAATTTGCCTTCACTTCTCATAACTTTTCTTTTCATCTCTCTTGCATCCATTGCTGCATTTCTATATGTGTTTGAGATTGAGCTTGCTCATTCTTCTTCCTCCTACTTTCTTTCTTCAAGTGACTTGACTTCTTGAATGAAGCAAGTCACTTTGCTTCTCTTGATCTTGTTCATCTGCTTCCTGGTGGCTCCTCTGAAGATTGTTCTTGAAAACCTCACAAACCTTAGGATCAACCAAGCATGACAATGAATTAGGGTTTTGATTAGTCTCCCCTTCATAGTTTTACCTTTGTGTCTCTCTTTTGAGTCTTCTCTTCTCATCTCATAATCAGGGACTAAACCCTAAAGGCTTTAAGACTTTGTGATTAAGCTTATGCCTGCATCCTTCTCTTAGGATGGAGTGTATAACTTTAATCCTAAGTATTAAACCCTTAATGTGTTTAAATCTCTTAATTAATCCACCTAATAATCATCAAGACATCACACTTGTAACTTGGGCCTTGCATTAGGGTTCTAATTCTTCCTTAAGTGGTTAAGAAGGACTAACCCTAGTGTTAATGGACAAGTCCCCCTCAAGTTGTCTTACAAATCATAAAATTCACTTCATCATCATATCATTAAATAAAATCCACTTAACCAAAGGCTTGTTTTGTCATGGGTTTAATCCCTAATCATGGATTAAGTTGAGGAGCTTTCCTCAGCTTAAACATTCTCATCTATCATCCTTCTTTTAGGATGGTGTAATGAGTCTGTTTAATCCCTGATTATGGCTTAACCTCATTACTCAACACTAAACAAAAATCACAAAAACATCTAAATAATCACAAGTAGGTTAATGATCTTAATCCTGCATCAAAGGTGATTAAGTGTGAGAATCTGACTTCACACTTAAGGTATTCTCATTACCCCTGATCAGAGGGAGGATGTGATGAGTTTACTAACCCATTGGTTTAGGCTTAAGCTCATTAACTTATGACAAACTTGCAAAAGCAATAAAAGACTGAAAATACAAAAACAAACAATAATCGTCTCCTCCGGGATTCTTTTCTCATCACCTTCATTCATAAACGAGAACTTGCTTCTTCCGTCTAATGCAAGACAGTTTGCACCTGAGCCAGACAGGTCATACACTTGAGCATAGACAAGCAAGCAGTTCACAAGTCAATTCACCTTTCAGTCTCTTTGGGTCGAACTACGGTGTTCTGACTTCCTCATTGCACGAGAGGATACGTAGGCATAACTTAACAGTTATCGAACAAAAGTCTCTGTATATTCCCCCTCCTTCCAGCTTCACTCTTTTAAGCCTCATGGTCATGAGCATCTTATTCCTTTTCTTACACTGACACTGTACATTTATACACTTCACTTCTCCTACACTGACACCTGTACATTCTTTTCCAGCTATTTTATACACAAATTGCACTGACACTACCCCTTTTAAAACACAAATCTTTTAAGCGTGGATCCCGTCGAGTACGGCGGACAATCTGGGTGCTAATACCTTCCCAGGTTGTAACCAACCCCCTTTCTCAGTCTCTCTGGTTCGCAAACCGTCTTATCCATCTTTTTCTAGGTCTATGCAGCATTGCCTTTCCTCCGGGATAAAAATGCCTAGCTGGCGACTCTATTCATTCTCCAGTGAGTTCACGGCTGTGTGTCCTCACTGTTCCCTTCGCCGACCGTTCGCGTCTGTACCTTCATCTGACCCAGTGTCATTTGTCGGGAGCGACACAAGGCTTGAGAAGCACGAAAGCCAAGAAAAGAAGTCCAATAGAAACACCTTGAAGGTTGATTCAAAAATTGACAAATATGATGAGACGTCCGAAGATGAGAACTTTATGCTTCTTGTAAAGAAGCTTGGTAAGTTTTTTAATAAAAATAAAAATTCCTCTTATCCTAATAAGAATAAACATTTCAGGAAAAAGGAAACATCCACATCAATGCAAGACATCACTTGTTATGAATGTGGAAAGCAAGGTCACATAAAGCCGGATTGCCCAAAACATGCAAAGAAAGGAGGATTCAAAGGCAAGAAGGATTTCAAGAATAAGAAGGCCTATGTTGCTTGGGATGATAATGAGATAAGCTCCTCGTCGGAATCAGAAAGCGATGAATGTGAAAATATGGCTCTTATGGCTTCACATCACTCCGATGAAGAAATCGATGAGGTTAGTAGAAAATTTTCAATTTATGAGAATGATGCATAAGAAGTTATGGATGAACTTCTAAAAGAATGCAAGACTTTGTATAAAAGAATTTCATCCCAAAAGAAAAGAATTTCATCTTTAGAAGAACAAAATACCGCTTTTGAAAAATATATTGAAAGTGAAAAACAAAAATTGATGGATGAAAAACAAAGTCTTGTATGCAAAAATTTTGAGTACTTATCCTTTCAAATTGTTCAACTTAAAAGATTTTTAGAAAGATATGAAAAAGGTCAAATTGGCTTGGAGGAATTTCTTAGGCACCAAAGATATCCTAATGATAAAAGTGGTTTAGGATATTCTAAGTTTTCCAAACCAAGCACAAATAAGACAATTTTTTAGAAATCAAGTGAACAAGTTGTTAAGGAAAAGGCAACCAATTCTAAAAGTATGCATCAAAGTCATAAAAAGAAAAGAATTGTTAAGAAAAAGAGTTATGTTCCTAGATATAAACGTCACTTTCAACCTACTTGTTTTTATTGTGGAATCAAAGGCCACACACCTAATGCTTGCGATGTGCCCAACATTAGCGTTGCTAAAGGGCATTATGTGTGGGTTGAAAAAGGTACTAACTATCAAGGACCCAAAGCAATTTGTGTACCTAACAATACTTGATTTTGTTTTTTAGGTATGCTTGAAGACAACTTCTAATCAATAGTATCTTGATATCGGTTGTTCAAAGCATATGACGGGCGACATCAACAAATTTTCAAATCTATTTTTAAAGGCCAAAGGATACGTTACTTACGGTGATGATAATAAAGGAAAGATTATTGGAGTAGGAACCGTTGGTGCATCTCCATTTACAATCATCGAAGACGTCCTTTATGTTGAATGCCTTAAACACAACCTACTTAGAATAAGTCAATTGTGTGACAAAGGGTTCCGAATCAACTTCACAAAGGGTGAATGTTTGATAGAACATGAAGTCACCCATGACATCTTGCTAAAAGGTAAAATATTTAATAATATTTTTATGATTTCTTTTGATGAATCTTCCTTGAAGGTAAAATGCCTATTGATGAATAACAACGAGGCGTGGATATGGCATAAAAGGTTCGCTAAAATTCACATGGAGCACTTGAACAAGTTAATAAAGCATGATCATGTTGTTGGTCTTCCAAATATTTAGTTCATCAAGCATAAACTTTGTGACGCATGTCAAAAGGGAAAGAAAACTAAGACAACTTTCAAATCCAAGAAAGTAGTGTCCACATCTAGGACACTACAATTGTTGCATATGGATCTCTTCGGTCCATCAAGAACGAAAAGCTTCGGATATAACATTTATGCTTTAGTTATTGTTGATGATTTCTCTCGATATACGTGGACATTGTTTTTAGTGCAGAAAAGTGATGCTTTCAAAGCATTCAAGAAGTATGCGAAGCAAATACAAAACGAGAAGTCACTCACTATAGCCTCCATTAGAAGCGACCATGGTGGAGAATTCCAAAACTCATCTTTTGAAGAATTTTGCAAAGAGCATGGAATTTCTCACAACTTTTCCGCACCAAGGACTCCTCAACAAAACGGTGTTGTAGAAAGGAAGAATAGGGCATTGGTGGAGCTTGCAAGAACAATGCACTCAAATCTCCCTAAGTACTTTTGGGAAGATGCGGTTAGCACAACTTGTTTCGTAAGCAACCGTGTCAACTATCGACCAATTCTCAAAAAGACTCCGTATGAGTTGTTCAAGGGTAGGAAACCGAACATATCATTCTTTCACATTTTCGGATGCAAGTGATTCTGTTCTCAATAATGACAAGGACAATCTCGGTAAGTTCGATGAGAAGTCCAACGAAGGTATATTCCTTGGTTATTCCCTCTCTAGTAAAGCTTTTAGAATTTTTAATAAAAGAATTCTTACTACTGAAGAATCCATTCATGTTTCTTTTGATGAGACTAACCCCTCGAAAAAGGATAATATTATTGTGGATGATGATGATGATATAGTAGATATGCCACAACAATAAAAGGAGATGTCGAAGGATCAAGCTATACCACAAGAAGACGAAACTCAAATCATTGAAGAACATCAAGATCTTTCGAAGGAATGGAGAACTCATAGAGATCACCTGATAGATAAAGTTATTGGTGATATTAGCCAAGGCGTTGCAACTAGACTAAATCTCAAGCATTCTTGTCTCAACATGGCTTTTGTATCTCTAATTGAACCAACCAAAATCGATGAAGCCTTAGGCGAAGATCAATGGATAGTAGCGATGCAAGAAGAACTCAACCAATTCGAAAGAAATCAAGTTTCGAATCTTGTACCAAGATCGGACAACAAGCATATCATAGGAACGAGATGGGTGTTTAAGAACAAACTTGATGAGAATGGGATCATAGTTCGTAACAAAGAAAGATTAGTCGCACAAGGATACAACCAAGAAGAAGGAATTGATTTTGATGAAATGTTCACTCCGGTAGCAAGGTTAGAAGCAATTAGATTATTACTTGCTTATGATTGTTCTATGAATTTTCAGTTGTACCAGATGGATGTCAAAAGCGCTTTCCTGAATGGGTACATAGATGAAGAAGTCTATGTTAAATAACCTCCGAGTTTTGAAGACTTCAAGAATCCCTCACTTGTCTACAAGTTGAATAAGGCTCTTTATGATTTAAAGCAAGCACCAAGAGTGTGGTATGACCGCCTCAACAACTTTCTATGTGAGAAGGGTTTTGCAAAAGGAAAGGTTGACAAGACTTTGTTCATAAATAAGTTCAAGGGTAACACCTTATTTGTTCAAGTCTATGTCGAAGACATCATCTTCGGATCAACAAACAAATATTTTTGCAAAGAGTTTTCACTTATGATGCAAGGAGAATTCGAGATGCCCATGATGGGAAAAATGAACTATTTCCTTGGACTACAAATCAAGCAAACAAAGGATGGAATCTTCATCAACCAATCCAAGTATCGTAAGGAATTATTAAAAAGATTTGATATGGATAGTTGCAAGGTGATATCCACTCCTATGGGATCCGGAATGTATGTTGATCAAGATGAATCCGTAATTTTAATAGATATCACAAAGTATCGAGGTATGATTGTTTCATTATTATATTTGACGGCAAGTCGTCCTGACATTATGTTTAATGTTTATTTGTGTGCACGCTTTCAAGCAAATCCAAAGGAATCGCATCTCACCGCCATGAAGAGGATTATGAAGTATCTCAAAGGAACAATGAATGTCAGACTATAGTATCCAAAAGATAGTACATGTTCTTTAATTGGTTGTTCTGACGCTGATTATGTAGGATGTAAGACCTATAGAAAAATCACAAGCGGTACTTGTCTCATTCTCGGGAATGCACTAGTGTCGTGGGCATGTAAGAAGCAAGCATGTGTTGCACTTAGCACGGCTGAAGCGGAGTACATTGCAGTAGGTTGTTGTTATGCATAAATCTTGTGGCTTAAGCAACAACTTCTTGAATTTGGTATAGATCTCGGTTGCATTCCTCTTCGATGCGATAACACAAGTGCCATCAATATCACAAAGAACCCGGTCATGCATTCAAGGACAAAGCACATAGATATCCGACATCATTTCCTTCGAGATCATGTGCTTAACGGAGATGTAGATGTTACGTTCGTGGATACAAATAACCAACTTGCCGACATATTCACAAAACCATTGGCTAAAGAGCAATTCTTCAAGATTCGGCGAGAACTTGGTATTCTCGATGAAGGTGACATCTAACCTTTTCATAAAATTGCTTGTTATGTGTTATAGTAGCTTAAAATATGATTATTTTCATTTTTGTGTCACAAAATGCTAGCACTCATATTTCGCCGTTTTTTCGTTTTTCTTATTTTCGCATACCCGAAAATAATCGTTTTCAAAATATTTTTTGATCAAAAGTTGCATAATATTATGTGCTAACACTTTGTGAAAAGTTTTTGTCAAAAATCATTACCATTTGCTTGCTACGTAGTTGCTGTTTTTTTATAATTTTTTTGAAATTTTGAGGCAAGTAACCGGTTACCAAGTAGGTAGTAACCGGTTACCACTGCCATTTTCTGAATTTTTTTTATGTTCTTACCGTGTTCTATTTTATGTTCTATTTTATGTTCTTAGTTTAAGATTTACCTTTAATCCTTTATGTTGTTAGTTTCTATTTACCGTTTCCGTACCGTGTTGCTCTTTAAAATTCAGTTAAGTTTATATTCTTAAAACTCATGTTTCGTATAATTTATGTGTGGTACTTATTTCTATATGATTGTCTATTTTATGGCTTATATTCCTTTTAAAGCATTCAAGTGCTAACTTATTATTAAAGTACTTTTCCCATCCTTTTTTGTGGATGACAAAGGGGGAGAAGTCTCTAGTATGCATTCTTGTTTCTCTCATTATGCAGAATTTTTCTTACAAACCTCCTAGTATCACTTTGAGGGGGAGTACCTTCAAAGGGGGAGTTTTTGGAGAAACCAAGAAGCAAACTTCATTTTCACTTTTTGTTGTCATCATCAAAAAGGGGGAGATTGTAGAAGCAAGCTTCTCAAATCATATTTTGATGATAACAACAAATCCATCAAGTCTTGAAAGCAAGAAAAAAGGATTGTTCAAGCTTCACTCAAAAAGTCTTCATAAAAACAAGGTTTCTCATTGGAAGGTATAATTCATTTCTCATGAACCAATAATGTTTATTAAGTGTTCAACTTAGGATACACTCACACTTGTTATTGTTTAAAACAAATCATTGTGCATGCCTTGTTACTAATCTTAAATCTTAAAAGTTTTTTTCTGGTTTTTGATCAAGCAACCGGTTACCGTGTAAGTAGTAACCGATTACTTCAGCCCTTTTTTGAAAAAACAAATTATACGTTACAGCAAGTAATCGGTTACCCATAGGGTAGTAACCGGTTACCACTGTTCAAATTCCAGAAATTAATTTATTCAAATTTTAAAATTATGTCTCTTGTTTTTCAAATTAGAATGAAACATCCCTTCATATTTTGTACCTTTTCCAAGAGGTATCTTGTATCATATTTAAACTATTTTGTACAGAATTTTTGATATACCTCCTACACAATTTTCATGAAAAATTTTCTGACTCAAAAATCTCAAACTTTCTAAAGTGCACTAAATTCAATTATTTAGAAAGTTAAACTTTTCATACACTTTAGTGAACACTTATATCCATTGTTTGTGAGTGAGAAATATAAAAGGAGAAGATCAACATTGCTTGATATTACAAGACTTCAACATTTCTACATTTCATCTAATTCAAAGAATTATTTCTTGTATTGACTTGTGATCCAGGATTGTTGGACACAAGGGTTAGTGTTTGCAAGAGGATTGTTCTTGCACACTGTTTTATGTATAGTTGTAAGATAGTAGGCCTCACCGGTTTATGGTGCGATAGGTTGTACAATCTAAAGCTATAGTGAAAATCTCTTACGAGGTGTAAGGGGACTAGATGTACCTTCGGATTATGAAGGGAACTAGGATAAATCTCTGTGTCTTTTTACTTTCTGCTTTACCGCTTTCATAACTTAGGTACTTAGACGATAAAAATCCATCCACCGATAAAATAACCAAGAAAATTTTATAAAGCCTAATTCACCACCCCCTCTTAGGCTATCTCTGAAACTACACACATGTCGTTGATTGAGTTTACTTATAACAATAGTTATCATTCTAGTATCGGAATGGCACCATTTGAAGCTTTATATGGCCGAAGATGTAGAACACCTTTGTGTTGGCATGAGTCAGGTGAAAGTGTTGTACTTGGACCTAATATTGTGCAACAGACTACTGAGATGGTGATGTTGATTCGAGATAAGATGAAGACTTCACAGAGTAGGCATAAAAGTTATCATGACAAGAGAAGAAAAGATCTTGAGTTTCAAGAAGGAGACAATGTGTTTTTGAGGGTTACTCTGGTGACCGGTGTTGGACGAGCTTTGAAGTCGAGGAAGCATACTCCTAAGTTTATTGGGCTGTATCAGATTTCGGAAAGAGTTGGACCTGTTGCTTATAGAGTGGCATTGCCACCGAGATTGTCAAATTTGCATGATGTATTTCATGTGTCACAACTTCAGAATTATGTCCCGGATCCGTCACCTGTGATACTAATGGATGAAGTTGAGGTAAGAGATAATATTACAGTTGAGGCATTACCAGGACGAATTGATGACCGGGAGGTAAAGCAGTTGAGAGGAAAGGAAATTGTTCTTGTGAGAGTGGTTTGGGGAGGAGCTGTCGGTGGGCATATGACTTGAAAATTGGAAAGCAGGATGCAAGAGTCGTATCCGAATCTTTTTGCTTGTGATAAGTTTTCGAGGACGAAAACCTTCTTAAGTGGGGGAGAGTTATAACGCCCCAGATTTTATTTAAATATTTATTCAGAATGTTGTGTTGTTATGTTTAGTAGCCCGAGCCTTCTGCGTTCCCGACACTATTACCTCATGATCTTCTCTACCCCCCGGTCACTAGTAGAGTTTTTGCCTTCCGTGGGAATCGAACCTTGTACCCAGGGGTTCAAGTACATGTTAAATCCATTCCCAATACCACTTGAGCTAGTAGCGCAAGTGGTATTGGGAATGAATTGAACATGTACTTGAACCCCAGGGTACAGGGTTCGATTCCCGCGGAAGGCAAAAACTCTACTAGTGAGGGGGGGGGGGGTAGAGAAGATCATGAGGTAATAGTACAGGGAATGCAGAAGGCTCGGGCTATTACATAAAAAAGGCGCCTTTTTATGTAACAACCCAAGCCTTGAGCTACTAGCTCAATTGGTAGTGGGAATGGACTGAACATGTACTTGAACCCCAGGGTACAAGGTTCAGTCCCACGGAAGGCAAAAACTCTACTAGTGGGGGGGGGTAGAGAAGATCGTGAGGTAATAGTGTCAGGAGCGTAGAAGGCTCGGGCTATTACATGAAGAATTATGTATTATCGAATATAATTGTGGTTGAAAATTATATTGTGGTGGATAATTGTATTATTATGTGATAAATAAAATAAATGGAATAAAATAGGAGGTGGTGACAAGGTGGTCAATTAGTAGAAGTAGTAAGGGTAAAATTGGAAGATCATAAGTTGGGTCTTAGGGGTTATGTTGGAAATAAGGAGAAAGAGAAAACATAATCGTGTTAGAGAGAACAAGAACGATCGTGAAAGTTGTGAAGAGGAGAATAAGAGAAAATGGCTTATTTGTGAAGAAGAGTTCGCGAAGAAGAAGAAATTCTCAACGAAACCTAAGGTAAGGGTGGGATTCTTCCATCTTAAGTGTTTTATAATGGAATTGGGTAGGTTGAGGATTAGGGATTGAGGTTGTGGTGGATTAAGGATAAATTAGGTTTGATTATGTGTTGTTGATTGTTATTAATTGATAATGGTATGCATTAGATGATGACATTGATGAATATTGTGAATTCTGGTTGTGATTGGTGATGGGTATGATGATTTTCGTAGCAGGTTTGAGTGCTGAGAGCAGAGTTGCGATTTGCAAAATGGAAGAGCTCTCTTAGCGAGAAGAGTCAGGGAGTTCGTCGCTTAGCAAGTTGTGACCCTCGCTTAGTGAGCCCTGTAGCGTGAAAAATTAATTTTAAATTCCAAAAAATTCCTGAAAAAATTTATTTAATTACTTAGTAATGTTTAGGGACTGATGCAGTGTGGCTGGAAGTAGTAAAGAGGATTTATACCCTTAATTGTAGGAATAATTAGTGTAGTTTAAATTTAAACACAGTTGATATGTTTGTTGGATTTGTTGTTGTTAGGATAAGTTACATATGTTTGTTGGTGATGCATGTATATATGATTGTTGTGATATATGATGTTGTTCCATTTCTGATGGTTGAAGTTGATTTAGGTGGTTGTATGCTAGAAAGGAATTATGATAATGATAATTTTGATGTTAATGAATTGTTATATGTGGAACGATATTTCGATGAGTAGTTGGATATAAGTTGTTATTGTCGATGTTGTATTATGTAATTGTTACATATATGCATGTATGTCATTGATGTTTCCTGACATGTTGCATAGTCGAATAACATACCAAGGTGGGGTATGGTCATTGTTGTGATGTTGGTGCGGTCATGAAATAAGGATCGTGCTTGGACATGAAATAGGGGTCGATGGGTGTGATCATGAAATAGAGAGCATACTATACCATGAAAGAGGGGTCGAGAGTTCCGACGGGAACTGGATCTTGAAATAGAGATTGAATATGGTACTGCATGCATAGAGTTATGTTGAGTTTCATGGCATGATTGTTGTTGTTGTTGTAAATGATGTTGTGGTAGTATCTGATGATGTTGTATATGTGTGTTGTTGAGTGTTATATTGTTGAGAAGTGGAGAATTGTTTTTTGATACTTGATTGATTTTTATATTATTACTCTTTGTAATGTAAGTATCTCACCGCTTATGTTTGAATGTTACCCTTATGTTGGTAACATGCAGATGAGCAGGATATGTCGAGCGGTGTTCAATGAAGTCTGAGTACTTCACGTCTTTAGGTTGTCGGCTCTGATACACCGCTTTGGAAGTTGGGACGAAGTTGCTTTTACTTGTTATTTCTTTTAGAAACAATTTTTGTAATTGAAGTTGATTGATGTTGAATTTAAAAATATTTATGTTGCATGTCGAATAACTATTTTTGAAAATGTATCATCGAGCCATTTATGGTGTTTTGAAGTTGATTTTGACACTCGAATAAAAAAAATTGAAAATTTTACTCTGATTTTTATTAATATTTTTATGGGGTAATTTTGGTGTTACACTTGCTGATTAAAGATTGCATCCAATCAACATTGTTACCTAGGTTGAGTTTCTTTAATGCTTATGTGTTTAGTTTACTCTAGGAATCATTATACATGTAGTTGTTAAAGTCATTATGAGTTAAAACTCTTTGTGTTGAGCAATGTGATATTTATTAGTAATGAATCTTTATGTTTATTATATGTATTAGTGATTGATTTTAGCATTTGTCTTATTGTTATATATTTGGTTTTGAGTTTGATCACCTTAGAACTATGTAAAAGCTTGTTAGTTTGGGGAACCCATTAATCAAGTGGAACTAATGCTAAATATGGTTGAATATAGTAGGATAGGCATATTCACTAGATTAACTACCTTAGGAATAAGGAGTTACAATCATGGGAGAAATGCAAAACGATATTGCCATGTATAATAGTAACGTGAGACTTAGGAATTTGTTCCTTACTATTAATGCATATGATTCATTGTTGTAAGAATACACACTTAGATTGCATTTTGTTGTCATCTGTCAGGACATGTCATATCCTATTTATGTTAGATTCATACACTAGTAAGTGGATCATTGTTCAACACATTTCTTTATATCGTGCTAACTTATCTTGTGAAGTCTGTTATTCTCAACTTGTGTGAAAGAACCATATCCTAATCATTATTATTGTTACTCTTACTCATGCTAATTCAAAAAATCATAAGTAAATAAAGTTAAGTTATACCACTCCCTATGGGTTTGACATCCTTACTAAATATGTCACTTGATACAACTAAAGACCGTGTATACTTGCATGTAATACAATCGTTAGTCCCAACAAATGCCAATATTGTTGTTATCATTGTAAGGGTTAATCACATGATTGCAAGATATAACATTTGTCTATGAAATAAAAAACTCAGAAGGGACAAGATTCATGATCTTGGGTTATACACTTGTTCCAGAACTGCTACCTTCATCTTTTACCACTTTCTTCCAAAACCAGTGCCTCTCAAACAGAAGATAAACCTCTTCAATTGGAACTTGCTTGGTTTCTGGCAAAAAGTAGTACACAAAGCAGGTCATGAGGGTAATCAATGCAGCAAATAGCAAGAAGATTCCATATTTGAGATGACAAAGAGACACGAGGAAGAATTGTGCCACAATAGCAGTGAAGATCATGTTGACACACACCACAATACTCTGTGCAGCTGACCTTATCTCCAATGGAAAGAGCTCACTAGGAACCAACCATCCTAAGGGTCCCCAAGATCTTCCGTATGCCAGAACAAACAAGAAAATCTCGATAACTAGAAAGACAGCAATTTCAAATGACAATTGTTTTCCTTTTCCAAATGAAGTTGCCAAAACTATAGCTGTAGCAAGCTGCAAATTAAATGCTTATGTTAGAAGATAAGTTCAAAGAAGTCAATCTAAACAATACATTTTTTTATTTAAAAAAACATTATCAAAAATAGGCTACTATTATGCATGGAAAATGTAATTACCATGCATATTATCATTTCAACACCAGCTTCCAAAAAGAAAGCTCTCCTACCAAACTTGTCAACAAAAGCCATTGAGATGAGTGTTGCAAGAACAAGTGCTACACTTGTAATAACAGATGAATACAAAGATGCACTTGATCCAAATCCTATTGTTTGGAAAATGACAGGAGCATAAAACAAAATGGAATTGTTTCCTGTCAACTGTTGAAATGCTGGAATACATAATGCACCAATTATGAATTGAGGTCTGTTCTTTCTCAAAAGTAGATTCTGAAATGGGTTCTTAATAGATTTTGCTTCTCTACTAGCCTCAATAAGATCATCAAATTCAGCATCAACATTCCTAGTTCCTCTAATCTTCTCCAACACTAATCTTCCTTCGTCAATTCGTCCTTGTTCGACAAGACTGTTTGGTGTTTCAGGACAAAAACAACCTCCAATGAACATGAATGTTGCTGGAACTGTTGCTAAACCTAGGGATAATCTCCATCCCCAAGGATGAATTCTCTCAGTAGCATAATTCACAAGGTTAGCAATCAAAATTCCTAAACATGTTGTTAATTGGAAGAGTTGGTTCACTGCTCCTCTTATTTTTGCAGGTGCCATTTCTGATAGATATAGTGGAACAGCCTGCACCATTACAATCACAAAATCATACAATGTAAGTAAAATTCGGCGAACCATATAGCATAATAATAGTAATTGTTTGACAACACTTTTTATGAAATAACACATCATAGAACAATAACAGTTTGTTCAAATTTTGTTACATAATAACATTGTAGTACCACTATAACCTCTATCTAATAACGTTGATAAATATTTTGTCGAATATCGTTATCGTTTCCCATTATGACAACTTACTCGGTAGATGTGTATGGTCATCAGACTACAAGAGCGCGGATCTAAAACCGCTATATCCCAGTTATTCACCTTTAAAGAGTCAAATTTCGATAAAAAAAGTTACTAGACCAAACAAATTGAACTTACTTGATTTCCAAATCCAATACCAATTCCAAGAAGGACACGTCCAATGATCAACATTGTAATATTCCTAGCACCTGCATTAAGAACAGCTCCTATAAAGAAACTTACAGAACCAGCTAAGATACTTGCTTTTCTGCCTTTATTTTTTGTTAGACTTGAAGCACCAAATGTTGACACAAGAGCAGCAAAGTAGAGAGATGAAGTAAATAGTGTCAATATTTGATCATCATATTTACAATAATCTGTTTCTTCAAGCTTTGCATGCTTCCTCTCATACACATTCGGAAAGAATTCAACGAGGAAATCGTCCATAGAGGTAACTCCTCCTAAGATCATCAAACAATGTTATGTTATTAAGTTAATGATATTTTAAGTTCTTAGAAATGTCATATTATTATATACTTTCTCTGGTCCTTATTATAATTCCAAAACTTATTTAACATTGTAAATTATATTGAAATCAATTTTTTCAATAGTAATTTATTGTTAGAAGGAAATTAAGAATTTATAATTAAGTTAAACTCACCAGAAACACCTAGATCATAGCCAAATAGAGAGCCACCGAGAGCTCCAATGATGCAAGAAAATACGAGATATGAAGTAATCTTATGCTCATAAAGATGAGCCCTCTTGAGGTTTCCACCATCTGAGAATCCTCCACCAGCCATTTTTTTCTAAATTCTTTATATGCTTAATAAATTATTAATCAGTTTCTTGATGAGTATTTTTTTATTAACACAAGAACAAACTTCATTAATTTAATTTAAACAAACTAAAAGTGATAGTAAGAGAAAAGTGATGAGTACTAACTCTCTTGATGAATTCATATACTAAGTTCTACTTGATTTATATTTATTTTATTACTCAAAATTACTTGATTTAGCATATAGCATTGAAAGGCTAGTAGTGATTCTTTTGTTTAAGTCACTCAAGTACAAGAAAGAAGGCTTGAGTGTAGCAACAGTTATTAACTAAGAATAAACTAAATTAGCTGTGAATATTTGTAAATAAAATCGTAAATAATTTTTTTGACTAATTGTTTGCCTTAAATAAATTGAACTCTTTCCACTTATGAAAACTCTTATCCAATGGTTTTATTCTCTCTGTCTTATTTTTTCTAGACCTTCTTTTATATGTTTTTTCTTTATTTCTTCATAAGTTAATTTAAATGTGTATATAATATATTATATAAAAGTCTCTTGGGGTATTTTTCTTCATTGTAAGTCTTATATATTTTTGGTATTTTGAGTCATTTTATTAAAAAATATTATAATATAAGAGCTTGGTTGAATCGAGTATTTTATTACCTCAAATAGGTTATATAAACATTTTGTTTTAATTTGACATAACATCCTTTTTTGAAAATCATATGACTGGCAAATTTAAAATTCACTATAACTTTCGTTCTTAAAACTTATTACAAATGTTCCAAAATATGGGACTAAGTTACTAAAATTTAGAAAATTGACAATAATATTAAGTTTGTAGAAAATTAATATTATTGTACAAGTTTATCAATTAAGAAAAATAATCATGTAGCATTTATCATAATTTTTACAGAAAATATCTAATATAATAAGAGATATATTGTTAAAAGAAAGTAGTTAAAAAAATTAAAAATTTGAATAAGTGTACAGAAATGATCCGGACAGGTCCTCGTGGCCTTCAGCTGGGATTGTGATGGTGTTTGTAGGAGAGGGGGTGGTGTACCTGCAAGGTACTCTGACGCTCAAGTAAGTTTCAGTGTAAAACAAACTAAAGCTTAAGAAATTGGGTTATTAGAATTGAATACCTGACCCTCCAATGGTGGAGGATATTTATAAGGGCATGTGCCAGCAGATTATGGGCGCGTAGCCTTTGACTGAGCATAACTGCCTCTTGTAAATCTTGAGGGCAGTTAGCCGCGTGAAAGACGTTATGGCGCGTGAGGGGAGGTCCCCAATGGCTATATGCCAACAACTCTTTCTTACAACGGTCATATCTTTGTTAATCTCTTAGCGGGCTTATGCCCAGACGAATATTGGATTAGGCCTCAATTTTGCGTAGGGCACTTGCTAGGCCAGTCCAGAACAGGAGCCTCCTAAGTCGCTGTGCTCGAGCGAGAATAATGACTTAAGGTGTCGAGGACCCTGGTCGACGTAACTTTCTTGTAGAAGTTACGAGCACATGTTCCCTTTGGTTTTGGGTATCATGTCAGGTAGTTGTCCGTAGGAGGAAGTCATACAGACATTGCAAAAAGATTCTTTTTATGAGAAGACAAAACGTTTAAAGCTTTATTGACACGTGTTGAAAAGCGTCGTAATTCATTTATAACACCTGGGGGCTAGCCCTAGGTAATAATTACTTGGCCTCTGCGATTTCTCACACGAGCTTAAGACATTATAAAAGGGGAAGAAGAGATTCATTTGTTCATTTCGCACGAACTCTTCCTCTCACCGAAAAAATTATCTATGTAACCTCTCGCCGGACATTCATCACCACCACCGTTAACTTCCTAGAAATCTACCATGGATAAAGGTAATCTTCATCCCCTTCCCTCTTTTCTGTAGTTTTTAATGATGAACATTCATGACCATTCATCAATTTTTCATGAAATTCATAGGATCTTCAACATTTCTGGGGATTCCTATGAAGTTTTGGAAATTTTTATGAATGTTCATCAAATGTGTATGAATTTAATGAAGAACTAGGGTTAGTCTAAGGATATAAATGAATTAGTGTTAGATCCATGCAAGATTATGGTTAGGATAACTTAGTGTTAGCTGACCGGGCAATGGGTCGTTGTAGTTGGTGGTTAGTGTAAGGGCTTATCCCCGACAGACTTTAGTTTCAAAGTGACAAGGCTTAGCTCAATATGTTGATTTTTTCCTCGTTGTGTTTTCCTTGGTTAAGGGGATGACTCGGGGCATGCCCCTGGTCCTTATCGAAGCCATTTAACTTGAGTTGTAGTGGAAGGGTGGATTTGAGATCGTCTAATTCATTATGTTTCCTTTGCTTTTCAGGTGAAAGGAGTCAGAAGGACGCACGTGGAGTCGAGATGAACCTTGTTGTTGATGTCGCGGATGTCCTCGTTGTTGATCATTTGTGGATTATGGACGAGCCGCTCGAGACGGTGTCTCAATTTACTGTAAATGACTCTGATGCGTGGGTAAAACTTGAGAAGAGGAAGAAAGGGGTATCTGTAAACTGGCGGGTGTTACCCCCGAAACATGATCAAAGGATTATCTCACGTTATCCCGCCTTTCTCTTTCCGATGTACGAGTTCACATTTCGTGAAGCTGGGTACCGCTTGCCTTTCACAGACTTTCAACAGGTGGTTTTCACCCATCTCGAGCTTGCGCCCTCCTAGTTGCACCCAAATGCCCTGTCTTTCATAAGGCCCTTCGAGCTAGTGTGTCGTTACATGGAGATATGAGTGACTGTTAACTTGTTCTTCAGGATCTTCCATCTTCAGAGGAAGTCCCAGGATGGTCGACACAGCTGGGTGTCGTTAAAACAAGCGAGCAAACTTTTCAAAGCCTATCTGGATTATGTTCGTGATTTTAAATACCGCTTCTACAGTATTCGGCCAAGTTCGTAGTCGGGGACAGGGAGAAGCTGGTGGCCCACTTACCATTGGAATGGGTGGATGCTCATTTTAGACATCCTAGTGAGCATTACATCACTAAACCCGAGGATCTCGGTGCTAACGACATAGCGACATATAACACGCTGTTTAAATTTGTTGCTAGCTTCCGCCCTTTAGAACATGTAGACTATTATGGGCATGCACTTCTTAGGCCTGATGGAACGTCGACCACTCAAGTCAGGTTAATATATGTGAAATTGTTGCTTAGCTGTCTGAACGAGGAGGCGGCGATGCGAATCCTAAGTGGATTTTTAGCTTTTTTAGTTTTTTCTTTGAGTAATTGTTCGGTAATTAACTTGTTTCTTTGTTTTTTGCAGCACAAATGGCTGAGATGCGTGAACGGCTGGTTAAGACCAAGAAAGGAAATCTCAAGAAGGACCCTAATAGCAAGGTCGAAACTGTCAAGGATCAGGCTACCCTTGACGGGTTCGACGCTAGTGGTAGTTCTACTCTGGGGAGCACCTCGCTGGGCAGCTCTCCGATGGGAAAGAGTCTTAGGGCCGAGGAACCCCCTTCTCCCCCACAAGCTGATATGGCATCTTCGAGAACTTTGGTACTGCCCCAGTGTACGATCCATAGGTTGTTGTTTGTTGAAGAGTCATCTGTTTAGGTCACTGATCTAGATGTGGCGGACATCTTATACATTGACCATAAAGATTTAAGAACTGAGATTTCTCAAGACGCGGTGGGGATCATACGGATCCTGGAGGCTGCCCTTGCCTTCAATGATGTTGACCTGGTGCCCAAGAAGGACTTTATTGCAGCAAAAAAGAAGATAACTGACCTTGAAGAGGAAAGTGTGTAGCTTTACAATAAACTGCGTAGGCTCGAAGGGAACCTGAAAGCAAAGAATGAGCTGATAATCATGTTGAGCATTGAGCAAGAGAAAGCAAAGGCATCCATCATGGCGAATGAAGGGCTGAAGGGAAAGGTCCAGGATCTAGAGAGTGCCTTGGCTTGTGGCGAGGAAAAGACCGAGGAGGAGAAAAGCATGACGTCCAGGGCGGATCTGATTGCTCGTATCCGTCTGTTGGCGCATTATAACATGGTCATGGCCTCGTTTGGTTACTATAATGTTGTAGAAAAACTTAAAGTGACCAACCCCGAAGTAGAGTTTATCATGGAAGGTATCGGTCCTCTGCACCGCGTGGAGAACGATGTGGTTGTCCCTCCTGACGGCGCGTAGTCTTTTGGCATATGTACCGTAATTATCTTGGTCTGGGTGCCTCTTTTGGAAGTATTTTTTGTTGTACGGGGCTTTGTCCTTGTTTAATGTAAATTATGACAATGTTCGTCCTTATGGTCGGTATTTTTTTAATAATATTACGGTCTATTTTCCTTGTTCATGCATTGTTACTTAAATTGTATGTATGCTTCTATAATTTTTAGTTAAAGAACTGGGTGAATGCTAGACGTGATAATGTTAAACTTCACAGTTGTCGCTCCCACCAAATGACACCTGGTCAGAAGGGGTACAGACGCGAACGGTCGGCGAAAGAGAAGAGAACACACAAGGGTGAACTCAAAAGACAAGAGTCGCCAGCTAGGCATTTTTATCACGGAGGAAAGGTAAGGCTGCATAGACCTAAGAAAAGATATGGATAAGACGGTTGCGAACCAGAGATACTGAGAAAGGGGGTTGGTTACAACCTGGGAAGGTATTAGCACCCAGGTTGTCCGCCGTACTCGACGGGATCCGCGCTTAAAATATTTGCGTTTTAAAGGGGTAGTGTCATTGCAATCTGTGTATCAAAGCTGGAAAGAATGAAAGTGTCAGTGCAAAAGGAAATGTGAAGTGGATAAGAGAAGTGTCAGTGTAAGAACAGGAGTGTAAAGCTCAAGACTATGAGGCTTAAAGAATAATGCTGGACGAGGGGGGAATATACAGAGACTTTTGTTCGATAACTGTTAAGTTATGCCTACATATCCTCTCGTGCAATGAGGAAGTCAGAACACAGTAGTTTGACTCAAAGAGACTGAAAGGTAAATTGACTTGTGAACTGCTTACTTGTCTATGCTCAAGTGTATGACATGTCTGGCTCAGGTGCAAACTTTCTTGCATTAGACAGAAGAAACGAGTTCTCGTTTGTGAGTGAATAAGATGAGAAAAGAATCCCGGAGGAGACGATTATTGTTTGTTTTTGAGTTTTCAGTCTTTTATTGCTTTTTTGTGTTTGTCATACGTTAATGAGCTTAAGCCTAAACCAAGGGTTAGTAAACTCATCACATCCTCCCTCTGATTAGGGGTAATGAGAATACCTTAAGCATGAAGTAAGCACCTCACACTTAATCACCATGATGCAGGATTAAGATCATTAACCTACTTGTAATTATTTAAGTGTTTTTGGAGTTTTGTTTAGTGTTAAGTAATGAGTTTAAGCCATAATCAAGGATTTAATGGACTCATTACACCATCCTAATAGAAGGATAATAGATGAGAACATTTAAGCTGAGGAAGGCTCCTCAACTTAATCCATGATTAGGGATTAACCTCATGACAAAACAAAGCCTTTATTAAAGTGGATTTTAGTTAATGGTAAGATGAAGAAGTGATTTTTATGGTTGGTAAGACAACTTGAGGGGGACTTGTCCATTAACACTAGGGTTAGTCCTTCTTAACTAATTAAGGAAGAATTAGAACCCTAATGCAAGGCCCAAGTTACAAGCTTGATGTCTTAGTGATTATTAGATGAATTAATTAGAGGATTTAAACACATTAAGGGTTTAACACTTAGGATTAAAGTTATACACTCCATCCTAATAGAAGGATGCAGGCATAACCCTAATCACAAAGCCTTAAAACCTTTAGGGTTTAATCCTTGATTAAGAGATGAGAAGAGAAGACCCAAAGATGACACAAAGGTAAAAACTAAATGGGGGACTAATCAAACCCTAATTGTTATCATACTTGGAGATCCTGGGGTTTATGGGGCTTAAGAGAGAAAGAATCTTCAAAGAGCCACCAAGGAGAGAAGCAGATGACAGGAGAAAGACGCAGAGAGAAGCAAGACAACTTACTTCACTTAAGAAGACAAGTTGCTTGAAGAAAGAAAGTAGGAAAGAGCATGAATGAGCAAGCTCACTCAAAGACAAGATAAAATGCAGCAATGATGCAAGAGAGGGATGAGAAGAGATTGTGAGAAGTGAAGGCAAATCCACTTCTCAAAACAACTTACCACCTGAAAAGTTAGCAAAAGAAATGAAATGCAATGCAAATGAGATGAAATGCCATGGTGCAAACCAAAGTCAGAAGCATAAACATGATGTTAATGATGATAAGAGATGATGCAAACACATGTCAAGAGTTGTGGACGACCATACAAGGATGAGGATGCAAATGAAGCATGCTTTGAACCATGAAGAATCATGAAAGTTTATGAAATGATATGAACATATAGCATGGCAAATGAAAGATGCAATGACCAAACATGATTCTAATATGTCCCAAGATGTCTTATATGTCATGAGGATGCACAAAATGTCATGATAAGTTCTTGAATGCAAGCAAATGAAAGATGGATGCAAAGGAAGGCAAGAATTAGGGTTTATACACAATATGCAACAACAAATTCAAAACCAGAAGCAAATGACATGATAAAAAATTGAAAATGGGATCAAAGGAACACTAACCCCACACAAGTTCACTGCCCAAAGGAGGGGATCTAACTCTTAACCTAATGGGAGTTATGAATTTTCTAAGTCAACTAGGGTTTCAAGGTACCTTAAAAGGAAAAATACTCATTAAATTGAAAATGCAAGATAAATTCAAACTAATTTTACCCTAGAAACTACATGCTATGAAGAATGCAATGCAAGAAGAACCATCATCAAACTCTTTATGGTTAGGCAAAATGAATTTTTCTAAGTTTGAAAAAAACTATTTCCTTTAAATGAATTCAATTCCAATGAAAATTGTCAAAATAGTTCAAGAACCAAAAAGAAATTTGTTTTGAGAGTTTGATAATGTTTCTAAATGTTTTAAAATGCAATGTGAATTTTTTGGTGATTTTTAAATACCTAAATGCATTTTTAATTAATTAATTTTCATTAACCAATTAAAAATAAACATTTAAATGATTTAAAAATAATTTTTAATGCAAAAAATAAAAATAAAAATATTTTTGGGTTCTGAAAATTAATGAAATGCTTGACAAAAAATTTTAGAATTTTTAAATGCTTTTTACTATTTTTAATAATTCGTAGAAGCTAAATATAAAATAAATGAAATAAAAAAATGAAATTATGAGAAGTATGCAAATCCTGAGGCTGAGGTTTAAACAAATTTGGAGGGAATTGACTGGCGCCAGATCCTGTGGCCCAGATTCAAACTGGCTGAATTAAAAATAAAACCTAATTAATTAAGTTAATGACATGGATTAGGGCTTAAATGAGAGATCCAGGCCATTCATTCGCGCGCGGGTCAACCCAAGTCAACAGGATCTATGGCTCACATTCAAACTGAGCCCTAATCACAATTAATGCACTAATGACCTTCAGGTGGCCGGAAATGACCTCCGGTCATCTTCTCCGGCCACACCTCCCCTGAAATTTTGCTATCTCTCTCCCCAAGCTTCTAAAACTTAATTTTTCTGCCCAGAATCCAACCCCATACATCACTCAACAAGAATCACTCACTAAAACGCATTTATTTCACATATTCAAGCTGAATCGAAACAAATTAGTTCTAGGTCAAAAAAATTTCAGAGAGCTCATACATGCTTAATACTTGACTATTTTCAAAACCAAACACATCAGCATTACCAGTGAATCATGGAGAATCAATTAGCAACTTAAAAACATGTTTCTGGAAAAATTGTTCTTGAGCTCACCTGAACTGGAGCTTTGATCTTTGGAGCTTTCTGGCTGCTTCTTTGGTCCAAGATGCCTTTAATGAACCCCTTGAGAAGTTTGCAATGCTTGTTTGGAATTTTTTTTGGCTGGTTTAAGAGATTGATGAAGTTCTGTTCAGAAGGGGTGGAAAATCGTGTTTCTGATTGGGGTGGTTTCAGGGTCAAATGAGGATTGGGAAATGATCAGAGGATCATGGTGAGTGATTTTGTGGAGTTTATTTTGATGTTTGAGGCTTGAGTGCTGAGTTTCGAATGAAAATGCAAGGGGGATAGTTTTTGGGAACTATGGCAATGATGTGGTTTCAGGCTCCAAGATTGTATGAAAATGATCCATGAGGCATGTATGTGAAGCTGTGATTGGTCAGTGAGTTGTTGTTGGCCTAGCTTGATTGGTATGGCTCAACTTGTATAAAGTCAACTTTTGTGTAAGAGGAGGTATGGGCTGGTTCAGTCATGGTACAAGGGCATGGCTTGGATCAACATGCTTCAAGGAAGTCCATGGAAGTCACTTTTGGCAGCTGGCACAAGTGGATGAGAAGCTTTGATCCATTTTGCAATTTTGAGGAAGTTTGGCCCCTTTTGAATTTTGTGAAGTTCATGGCATGAAACTTGAGAAATTCTTGTGCAATTCTGAGTTTTGGGTCATGTGTGAGGTTTGTGTAATGCATAGAAGCCACTTTGAAGTCACAAATTGGTTTGGAAAAGGTTTTTGCAAGTTTCTTCTTTTGGTGCAAAAGTCTAAAATAAGTGAATTTTCCCAACTTTGACAAGCCATAACTTTTGATCCAAAATGAATTAGAATGAGTTCTTGTACTTTTTAAAAATGGGAGGATCCATTCTACAACTTTCATGACCAAAGTTCTTTCATTTGAAGCATTTTTGAATCAAAAAGAGAAGGTTGAAAAACTTTCCCAAAATGGCAAGTTTTCATTATAAGTCACTTTCCCAAAAAGGCAACTTTGCAAATGACTTGAAATTTTCCAATTTTGTGAACTTCTAACATCTTCTATGATCAAAAAAGATAATAGACATTCAAAATGATGGTGAACACCCTTTGGTTGGGTCATTGGGGGCCTCAGATGCCCTGATTTTGCACTGACTTGCTCAAGAAGGCACCTCTTGATCAGATGCCTTCCCCATTGAATTTCTTCATGAAAATTGATATGCATGATCCTCATAACATATAGAGACCAATAGAAACAAGAATGACCAAAAAATTTGGAGTTATGGCCTCTGAAACCAAAACCCTAATTCTAGGTCATCTGTGCAGTTAAACCTAGCTCTGCTTGCATGCCTTCCTCAATTCTTGTGATTTTCTGAATTTCTTGACCTTGTGAGGATATAATATGATGCTTGAACATACATGGACCCTTTTGAAATGATTGATGCCCTTTGGAGTGGCTCAAATGGATCAGGGATTGCTCAGATCACAAACCCTAGATGCAGATGACTTTGAATCAACGCAGTGAAACAAAAATGCAACATGGGATGATGTGATTGAACTTATGCATATGAAAAGATCACAAGCCATGGTGTGAAATGGGTGAGGGCAAATTTGGGGTGTTTACAGCTGCCCCTATTCAAACATGAGTTAGCTGTGCAGGATGTAAGCAATGGCTTAACAGGCAAACAAGATAACTTGTGGTTGAATACCAAAGATAGTCCAAAATTTGCACTCACAGAATGAAGAAGAAAAGGGATATAGATTGTAAAAGGAAATAAAGTGTGATTATAAGGCGGGTGACGGGGGACGACCGTCAAGCAGAGGACGACTGCTGGGGATGAAGCAATGACGGGGACGACCGACATGCTGGGGAAAATGCGGGGAATAAAGCAATGACGGGGACGACCGACAAGCTGGGGATATAAGGGATTATGATGGGGACAGCCATCAGGTAAAGCTTTAATACTCTCTGGGGATTATAGGTAAATGATGGGGACGACCATCAAGCTCAAGGCATAAATGAAATAAATGATGAGGTACGGTCATCGAAGGTGAAGGACGATCACTTAGCAGGGGACGGCTGCTCTGTTGGGGATAAGATGAGGGACGGTCATCTAAGGTGAAGGACGATCACCTGGCCAGGTACGGTTGCCAAAAGCAGTACGACATAGGATGAATGTCGGATAAAAAGGTCGACGATGGGGACGGCCATCGGATAAGCATGATGAAGGACGATCATCAAGAGGTGAAGGACGATCACCTAGCAGGGTACAGCTGCTTTTGGGGTTTATCATGACATAGGACGAATGTCAGATAACAGAATCAACGATGGGGACGGCCATCGGATAAAATGATGAAGGACGATCATCAAGAGGTGAATGACGATCACCTAGCAGGGTACGACTGCTAAAAATATCACGACATAGGACGAATGTCGGATAGGAAGGGGTTCTAATGAATAGAGACTCCTCTGGGAATGATGAAGGACGATCATCAAAAAGGTGAAGAACGGTCACCTGGCAGGGTACGGCTGCCGAAAAGGTATCATGACATAGGACGAATGTCAGATAGAAAGAAAATAGTTTAACAAGTTTGTTGGGGATTCTTCTGGGGGAAGGGTAGACACAGACGAGTGTCTAAATTTAAGAGGACATAAGTGTTTGACACGGTGTATAGATCAAAGATGCGGACGAGCACCCTCAAGACTATGATACAGACGAGTATCAGATTGGAACAAACGCTTGACGCATGTTCAGAGATGATGATACGGACGAGTACCAACCAGTTAACAAAGAACACGGGCGAGTATTGATTCTGAGGGGATTTAAGTGGTATATACAAGATACGGACGAGTATCTGTATGAGTAAAAAGTAGGGGTGAGACTCAGACGAGTGTTTAACTTGCTGGAGAGAGCATGACACGGACGGATGTCGGAAAGAGTGTACTATAAACAAGTATTTGATTTACAAAGTGTTTAGGTAACTATGCTGGGGAAGGTGACACAGACGAGTGTCAAAGAACTGTATATATACATGTAAACATGTGAGTGAGTGCAAAGGGGACGCTTTGGCTTTCCACTGGGGATATGGTACAGATGAGTGTCAAGAAGTATCTGTAATGTGTAAGTATTTGTTTGGGTGATTTTACTGGGGAATGATGACACTGACGGATGTCGGAAGGAGTGTGTATCTGTATCTGTGGGTGTAAGGGAAATGCTTTGGCTCTCCGCTGGGGAATTGGGAAATATTCTGTATATTGTTGACGGATTATCAGTATTTACAAGTGTTCAGCCCGACTCATGGCTTATGATTATGCAATATGTTTGATTTTTGCCGTAATGCTCCGTATTAGACGGAATGCTACGCTTTGTGGGGAAAATATGATGTGAATGCTATGATTATGCAAAGATACTGATCCGGGGTTCGGATCATGTCGCCGTGGAGATCTCGGGCTGATCTGCTTGAAGCGGAAATCCCAGCTGGGGATGAGATCATTGGTGGATCTGACATGTATGATTCTGCTTGGGGAAGTAGATCACTGATAGACCTATCTTGGTGATGAGGGACCCAACTGGGGTCTGCAGAATCTTTTGTCACTCTGTTGTGAGATCTTCAGGCATTTCTCTTCTAGATATAGGCTGAAACTCTGTGGGGAGATGATTCCCTGTCTGTCTCTCGGCTGGGGAAGAAGAAAGATCACTGAAAGACTTTCCTAGAGATTTCTGCGGGGATCCTGCTGAGGATGACATTTGACAACTCAGCTGGGGATATGAACACCTTCAGGTGTTGCCCTTTGAAGGAAATGTTGGAGAAGTGATGCCTGGCAACTCTAATGGGGAAAAAAACATCTCTGGTGCTGTTTGGAAGGTGTGATGGAGAGATAATGATTTGGCAGCATACTGGGGAGAAACTTTCATGCCCCATGTTGTGCTCTGAACACCTGCAATCCTGTAAAGACAAAGAAACGCACAAGTATCCCGAGGTATCCCTTACTGGATTCCATCATAGGAGTTTAGACACTCCCGGGAGTAAATATATTTCCTGTAAGCACGAATGTTTAGAAGGGAAGCATCTGTATTTATGCAATCAATATCTTAAAGACATCGGACATTTTTGCAAACGAAAATAAAATGTACGAGACGAAACATGACTGAAAATCTAATTTTTATTAATTCGTGTGCCCTGAATTGGCAAGATACAGTCATAGAAACAAATCTCCTAGAATGAGGAGATTGTTACAAATTGAAAAACCAAAAGACAGTGGCAATGTTGATGATGCTTCAGTGAGCTTCCCTTTTACTATGACTCGTATGACTCTGACGTTCTTCTCGTCTTGCTTTCTGAAGAAGGCTGATTCTGACCGACGCTCGGACCTTTCAGAGCTTACCATGTTGTAAGTGATACAGATGAATTCAGAATGCAGTTGTTCGCTTATTCCCTTATTTTGCGTGGATCGCCCTTTCGGGTTTTCAATCCACCGGGATACCCATTCTTGCCTGAGTTGTGCAATGCGGCTTTTCAACTCAGCGGGTGTACATCTTTTATTTATTTTCCCTTATTTTGCCCAAGTCTTTTATTCTGTTTCTGACTTGTCGGGATGCCCTATTTTTGCCTGGATTTACATTCTGTTTTTATGTCCATCGGGTAATTTTATGCGAAGTATTTTTTAACTGCATCTGAATTCACAGGGGACAGGAAGTCTTCACCATCCATAGTACTGAGCATCAGTGCTCCACTGGAGAAAACTTTCTTTACTATGAATGGGCCATCATAATTTGGAGTCCACTTGCCCATGTGGTCTGTATGAGGAGGGAGGAGTCTTTTCAGCACAAGATCTCCTACTTGGTATTCTCGAAGCCTGACTTTCTGATCGAAGGCTTTCTTCATTCTTTTCTGATACAACTGTCCATGACAGATTGCAACTAATCTCTTCTCTTCAATCAGATTCAGTTGTTCGTATCGGGGTCGGACCCACTCTGCTTCCTTGAACTTAACATCCATCAGTACCCGCAGGGAGGGTAATTCAACTTCAACCGGTAGGACTGCCTCCATACCATACACAAGCTGATACGGTGTTGCCCTAGTGGATGTTCTGATTGATGTTCGGTACCCATGCAAGGAAAATGGTAGCATTTCATGCCAGTCTTTGTAGGTAACTACCATCTTCTATACAATCTTCTTGATATTCTTGTTAGCCGCCTCAACAGCGCCATTCATCTTTGGCCTGTAAGGAGAAGAATTGTGGTGTTGGATCTTGAAGTCCCGGCACAGCTCTTCCATCATTTTATTGTTCAAGTTGGAACCATTATCAGTAATGATTCGTTCGGGCACTCCATACCGACAGATGATATCTCTCTTCAGGAATCTGGCTACCACTTGCCTTGTAACATTTGCATAGGAAGCTGCTTCAACCCATTTGGTAAAATAGTCAATGGCAACCAGGATGAATCTGTGGCCATTTGAAGCAGTCGGTTCAATCTTGCCAATCATGTCAATGCCCCACATGGCAAAGGGCCAGGGTGAAGACATCACATTTAGAGGATTCGGAGGCACATGCACTTTATCCACATAAATCTGGCATTTATGGCATTTTCTGGCGTAAGCACAACAGTCTGCATCCATTGTGATCCAGTAATAGCCCGATCTTAGCAACTTTTTAGCCATTGCATGCCCTCCCGCATGGGTACCAAAGGATCCTTCGTGCACCTCGTGCATCAACAAGTCCGCTTCTGTCCTATCAACGCATCTGAGGAGTACCATATCAAAGTTTCTCTTGTACAGGGAACCGTCAGTATTCAGGAAGAAACTACCAGCTAGCCTTCTTAATGTCTTCTTGTCATTGGAAGATGCCCCAGGTGGGTATGTTTGATCCTCCAAGAAGCACTTAATGTCGTGGAACCAAGGCTTATCATCTTTGACAACATCTGCTGAGAACACGTATGCTGGTCTGTCAAGTCTGGATACTGAAATCCGAGGCACAAAGTTGGCAGCTTGAACTTTGATCATGGAGGAAATGGTAGCCAGAGCATCTGCAAACTGATTTTCATCTCGAGGGATATACTCAAGCTTGATTGTTGTGAAGAAAGTCAATAACATTCTTGTATAATCCCGATAAGGTATCAGATGATCTTGGTGGGTGTACCATTTGCCGTTAGTTTGATTGATTACCAGAGCTGAATCTCCGAATACAGTCAAAGTTTTGATCCTGAGGTCAATGGCTTCCTCAAGACCCATAATACAAGCTTCGTATTCAGCTTCGTTGTTAGTGCAGTTAAAGGTGAGTTTTGCCGAGAAAGGCATGTGAACTCCTTTGGGTGTAATGAGTACTGCACCCACACCACGACCATTCATGTTAACAGCCCCATCAAACATCATAGTCCATTCTTCTTCCGGGTCAGGCCCTTCAGTGTGAACAGGATCTTCATGATCTTTTGCTTTTATGAACATGATGTCTTCATCAGGGAAGTCAAATCTCATAGGCTGGTAATCATCAATAGGTTGCTCAGCAAGATAATCTGACAATACACTGCCCTTGATGGCTTTTTGAGATGTGTACTAAATGTCATATTCTGTGAGGATCATTTGCCATCTTGCAACCCGTCCGGTAAGTGCTGGCTTCTCAAAAATGTACTTAACTGGATCCATCTTTGAGATCAATAAAGTAGTGTGGGTCAACATATACTGTCTCAGTCGGTGAGCAGCCCACGCTAAAGCACAACAAGTTTTCTCGAGCAGTGAATAATGTTGTTCACAGTCGGTAAACTTTTTGCTTAGGTAGTATATTGCATACTCTTTTCGACCAGACTCGTCATGCTGGCCCAGCACACACCCCATTGATTCTTCTAATACTGTCAAGTACATGATTAGAGGTCTTCCTTCGATTGGAGGCATAAGGATTGGAGGCTCTTGTAAATATTCCTTGATTTTGTCAAAAGCACTCTGGTAGTCTTCATTCCACCTGATCGTCTGTTCTTTTCTTAACAGCTTGAACAAAGGCTCACAGGTTGCTGTAAGGTGAGATATGAACCTTGAGATGTAGTTCAATCTACCTAGGAAACCCCGAACTTCTTTTTCTGACTTCGGTGCAGGCATTTCTTGAATGGCTTTAACTTTGTCAGGGTCAACTTCAATCCCTTTCTCACTTACAATAAATCCCAGCAACTTACCGGATCGCACCCCGAATGTGCACTTGTTGGGGTTTAACTTCAGTTGGTACTTCCTCAGACGCTTGAATAACTTCAACAGATTTACCAGGTGGTCTTCTTCTGTGAGGGACTTGGCAATCATGTCATCCACATAACATTCAATTTCTTTATGGATCATGTCATGAAATAATGTTACCATAGCCCGCTGATAAGTTGCACCAGCATTCTTCAGTCCGAATGGCATCACCTTATAACAGAACGTGCCCCAGGGTGTGATGAAAGTTGTCTTCTCCATGTCTTCAGGTGACATCTTGATTGTATCCCGAAAATCCATCCATGAAGGAGAACACCGAGAACTGAGCCGTATTATCAACCAATACATCAATGTGAGGTAAAGGGAAGTCATCTTTCGGGTTGGCTCTGTTCAGATCCCGGTAATCCACACACATTTTCACCTTGACATATTTCTTAGGCACAGGTACAATATTAGCAACCCACGGAGGATAGCTAGTTACAGCAAGGAAACCAGCGTCCCACTGTTTTTGTACCTCTTCTTTAATCTTCATTGCCATATCTGGGTGAGTACGGCACAACTTTTGTTTTACTGGTGGGCAATCTTCTTTCAAAGGCAGCTTGTGCATGACAATATCGGTGTCCAACCCGGGCATATCCTGGTAAGACCAAGCAAAGACATCCACGTACTCCCGAAGCATATCAATCAGTTGCTCCTTTACTGAATCTTGTAGGCAGGCCCCGATCTTAACTTCTTTTACGTCTTCTTCCGTACCAAGATTAACCGTTTCAATCTCCTCCTGATGAGGAGTGATAACCTTCTCCTCTTGCCTTAACAACCTGGCTAGCTCTTCAGGTAGCTCATAATCTTCTTCAACCCCTTCATCAGCTTGATTGATTGGATTGTCAAAGTCATACAAAGTCATAGCAGTGTTGTTGTCGGTGCAGTCTGAAAGGCACTTTCTGTAAGGGTTTAGATTGGTTTATTTTAGTGATCAGTTTTTATCTTTTTTAGAAAAAGTGAAAAGAAGTTATCATTTTGAAAAACACTGCCATTTTATTTTTGTACAAAAATAAAAATGAAAAGACAGTGAGCGGAAAAGGAAAAGACTCATTTGCAAAAGATGTCCGATATTCATTGATTAATCCAGTTGCACAAAATTATAAGATAGCCCGATTACAAAATGAGTCTTGTCATCTTGGGCAAGATGCAAGACTTGATGCATGCTTTAAAATACAGGAAATAATAATTACTCTGCAGGAGTAACCCTTATAATTTCCTGGGAAGACCAGTTAAGGACTTGGCTCCCCGGGATCCTTGGACGTATCCAGCTCTCCAGGTTGCGGTTGCTTTCCTCCTTGTCTTCCAAATTATTTACAGCATCCGGGGTGAGCATTCCCCCGCAGACAAAATTGGGCTCTTTTGCAGCCTCTGATTGATCTTGTTGAGTTGGTTTGTAACCCAACCCAAATCTGTCTTCTTTCTTCTCCATGGGCAGCAGCATGCCCCAGCCTTGGGCGGTACCCTCTTCAACAACCTTCCGGGCTTGCTGATATGACGTTATGGAGGTTCCCAGTACAGCAGATGCTTCATTAATGTTCAGGGCCTCAAACCCTTGGCTCGTAGTTTCATGGATCTCTCCATCCATTTCTATGTACTTGTATGTAGCCAGATGGCTAACAAAGATGTCTTCTTCCCCACAGATGGTGATGATGTGGCCTTCCCACTCGAATTTCAGCTTCTGGTGAAGGGTAGACGTAACAGCGCCAGCGGCATGGATCCAGGGTCTGCCCAACAAACAGCTGTAGGCCGGTTGAATGTCCATCACATAGAAGGTAGTTTTGAAGGTCTGCGGGCCAATCATCACAGGCAAATTAATCTCTCCAAGCACTGATCTTTTAGAGCCATCAAATGCTCTCACCACCAAGTTACTTGGACGCAGTGCCAAGCCATCATACTCCAGCTTCACTAAGGATTTCTTTGGTAGAACATTGAGTGACGACCCAATGTCCACCAGTACATGAGATAAAACAGCACCCTTGCATTCCAAGGTGATATGTAAAGCCTTGTTGTGGTTACGTCCCTCTGTTGTTAAGTCAGCATTGGTGAAGCCCAGTCCATGACTGGTGTTGACATTTGCCACCACAGTTTCTAGCTGATTAACGGTAATCTCCTTTGGCACGTATGCCGCGTGCAGGACTTTCAATAATGTATTCCTATGAGCTTCAGAACACATTAACAGGGATAGTATGGAGATTTTTGAGGGAGTTTGGTGAAGCTGATCCACCACCTTGTAATCACTTCTCTTTATGATTCTCATAAACTCGTCTATATCTTGTTCAAAAGATGTCTTCTGAGTTTCTTTGACAGTCGGCTCTTCAAGTACCACACTCTTTCCTTTTGCTTTGGCAGCAGCTTCTGCTTCTACATTAGGCCTTTGCATTTGTGAGGCAAAAAGGAGTCCGCTTCTGGTGAAGCCTCCGCCTCCCCCAACATTATCAACTTGTGGAGAAGAGGTTGATGAGTCCAGAGTGATTTTCTCCCCGTTGCAGTAGAGATCAGAGCCATAATGCCAAGGTATAGCATTACTGCTTTCATAAGGAACTGGTCCAGGTACCGTAATAGTAACTGGACTGACTGTTGTAGAGGATGGTACTGTAATGGTGTGCGGAACGTAGTAAATTGTGACTGGTGACCTGACAGGAGGTGCCACTGCTTGTTGCTGGAAATTGTTGCTATGAGGAACATTTGATGGGTCATAGTAGATTGTAACTGCGGAGACATCTTCATTAATTTCTGTTGGCGTTGTAGAAGATTCTGCTGATAAAATGGATGCTGATGTTGTAGAAGAAATGGTTGTTGAAATTTGATTTGTTGAAGTGATGGATGGAGCCATTGCTGATGATATTGATGAATCGGTAGGAATGATTGTTGCTGCTGTTGTAGAAGAATCAGGAATTGTTGTCAAAGGAATTGCTGGACTTGTAGGCGTTGTTGTTGAGATCTGAAGGATACCATCCTTGATAAGACCATATATGCCACTTCTCAAATTATCACACCCGTTGACTGCAATGTTGCAATACCCACAACCGAGCTCACACCCGGGGAACACCTGGCACTCTAGAAGCTGAGCTTTAATTTCGACCAGAGGTGTTCGAATTTGTGCAACACTGGTGATCAGAGTAGATGGTTTATCTTCCTCAATGGAATTAATCCTCGGCCCACCATGACTAGGCATATGATTTCTGTTGACATTTGGAGGAGGTGCGAAGTTGAGGGCTTTAGAATCCACCAGATCTTGAACTTTCATTTGTAAGGCTCTGCATTTCTCCGTATTGTGACCAGGTGCATTGGAGTGGAAAGCACATCTGGCGTTGACATCATAATTCTTAGGGAGAATGGAGGGATCTGGGGGTGCCAATGTCCTTAACTCAACCAAGTTAAGCTTCAGGAGTTGTGGCAATAAGGCAGCATAAGGCATAGGAATAGGGTCAATCACCATGTTTGCCTGTGATGGTATTTGCTGAAAGGGTCGTTGTTGTTGATTGCTATTATTGTTGTTGTAGGTTCTCTGTGGCGGATACTGAACTTGCTGTTGATAATGTGGTTGTTGTTGTTGTTAATATGCTGATTGTTGAGGAATTGGAGCTGGAATAGTGACAGCTGCTACTGATCTATGAACATACTGAGGTCTGCCCCTGCTGGCATGAATGGCATTTGTCTCACCGGTCCTTCGAGGTCCCACAAAAGGCTTCCTGGGATTACTGGACAAACTTGCACCATTATCAGAAATCTTGCCCATTTTTAATAAACTTTCAATTCTTTCACCGGCTATAACTACGTCAGCAAAACTGGTGGAAGAAAAGGCAGCCAGCCTATCAATATATGTTCCTTGCAAAGTATTCATGAACATGTCGGCCATTTCTCTTTCCGACATAGGTGGCTGGACAGCAGCAGCAAGCTGTCTCCACCTTTGGGAATATTCCCTAAAGCTTTCTCTGGAGGATTGAGACATTCCCATTAGAAGGGTCCTGTTAGGAGCCATGTCCAGGTTATATTGATATTGTCTGATGAAGGCCTCAGCTAGGTCCTTCCAGCATCTAATAGTACCTCTAGTCAAGTGTGAATACCACTCCCTTGAAGCCCCAGTCAAACTGTCTTCAAAGTAGAACATCCACAGCTTTTCATCCATGGTATATGCTTTAAGTCTTCCCAGGAAAGACTGCAGGTGAGTTCGTGGACAGGAGGTTCCATTGTATTTCTCAAAGCACGGGGCTTTGAACTTGTTGTCGGGAGCGACAGCTTGGCGACTCTGCTGGGGATGCTTATATTGCAACCAGGGCTTCTGGTTCTTTTTGTGGGTTCCTCCTAGCGCTTGATTGATTTGTGTTTACTGGGGTGTTACGTGCTTATTTGTGCTGGTATTTATTTTGCTTTATGTACAGGTTGCTTTACTGCTTTCTTTATGGCTTTTCATATATCATACTGTCATGCTGGCTGGATCTGGTTTTTCTTTGGTGGTTGGGTGATTCATTGAGAGTTAAGGTCCTACACCTGGGACCTGAGTGACACCTAGGCTAGAGTGAATCATATTCTTTCCCATTCCATTTCGGTCTGGTGCGGGAATATGAAACACGGTTCAGATATGGGTTTCTTCTTGAGAACTCTGTGTTGCAGATTTCCTGCAATGCTAGGGCTATCTGGGAAGCCTGCTAAGTCTGGATGACCTTTAGTATTGACCTTCAGAAACTGAGGTGAATTAGAGGAGGAATTGTTATGGTTATTGTAAACACTGTGCCTCCGGGTTAGAAGTGTTTACACTTCTCATAACTGATCCAAGTCTGAGGATCCTTGTTTTAGAACACCACCTGTGAGGGGGTTGGGCTGTTCACAGGTTTGCAGGTACCTTGACCTCAGAATACCTTGTTACTTTGATTTTGTTAAGAGTACTCCATGTTGGACAGTTCTTGTGATTCTAAACCCTGGACTTGTGGCTCTTTATTTGAGTCCCCCACCTTGGTTACTGGATTTATAGACCCCAACTGGAATTCTTGAACACATTTGGACCTATATCAGGGCATTTTGATCAGACCCAGCTCAGTCACAAACCCTTGCATATCATTTGCATACATAATCATTGCATCATATTGACATTTGCTTATTTGTTTCAGGGTATCCATCTACATTTGGTTTTGGTTTTGACCCTATCTTCAGTATTGACCTGTCTTCACCAGCACCTGCTTCAGCTATCACCAGCACCAGCCAATCAGTGGCCCTCTTCTTCAGCATCAGCATCAGTACCTATCTCTACTCAGTCTCAGCATCATGGCTCCTAAAAAGAGCAATGTCACCTATCACTTCTTCCAGCCAGAGTTATCAGACATCAGGAGGATTCAAACCCTGATCACTCCAGATCACATACCACTGTTCAGGGAGAGTTATGGAGACATACTGGACATGGTTATGGATCTGGACCCATCACAGAGGAGCCTCATCCACACCTGCATTCAGTTTTATGATCCTCCAATGAGATGTTTTACTTTTCAAAACTTTCAGTTGGGCCCCTTATTGGAAGAGTACTCCTCATTAGTTGGTATGCCTATCAGGAGAGAAATTCCTTTCAACCCTGAGATGGTCTTTCCTGCTAATGGAGAAGTAGCAAAGACTTTGCATCTGGAACCTGTTTTGGTTGAGCAGCATATGACCTCTAAAGCTGGGATCCCTGGTTTTCATCTGGACTTCTTAACCTCTCAAGCTATCCTGAAAGCTTCTCTAGGAGAATGGAAAGCTGTTTGTGCCCTGCTGGCCTTGTGCATATATGGAATTGTGTTGTTTGCAGATGAGCCTCGATTCATTAGCAAAAATGCAATCCATCTGTTCATCCTGAAGAACCCAGTGCCAACTTTATTGGGGGATCTTTATTATTCAGTGCATCAGAGGAATGAGAAACAGAGGGGAAGATTAGTGAGGATTTGTGCTCCATTATTTCATACTTGGCTTCTCAAGCATCTACCCAGGACAGATACATTTCTCAATCCTCATCAGCAGAGCAACTGGGCTAAGAGGCTCACTACCCTAACTTCAGCAGATATCAGATGGTGTACTCAAAGCACCAAGGGTAGAGATATCATCACCAGCTGTGGGCACTTTCCCAATGTGCCCTTAATAGGAGTTAAGGGAAGTATCAATTACAACCCTCTGCTGTTCAGGAGGCAACTGGGCTATGCACTGGTCCATACTCCAAGGGCACAGGACTTGGTGGAGACCCTTTATTGTGAGAACAAGATTAGTTTGGCTGTTGTTAGGCAGGCTGCCTGGGCCTGGGATAATGTTCAAACCAAGGGAGTCACCATTCTGGGGAAGTGTAATAATGTGGCATCAGCACAATATTATGAGTGGTCCCGTGCTAGGGCCCAATTCTCTGGAATGCCCTTTACCATAGAAGACATGCCTGAGTCATCTTCAGCACCACCCCCTGCCACTATCAGTTTGGAGGAATTTGAGAGCTTGAAGGAAAGAAATGAGAAGCTAACCCAAGCCTTGCAGAAGACCCTCCGGGAGAGGAGTGAAGGTATGAGGGAAATTGAGAGATTGGAGAAGTTGAGAGTAGAGCATCTGACTAAGATTGAAAAGTCTGGGGATTATATCAACAAGTCTAAGGCTGGTGAACAAATTCTGAAGAATGCTTGCAAAGAAGCCCAGTTCCAGAGAGCGAGGACAGACTTGTACTTGAAGGAGAGTCAAACCCGGTGGGTCAAGATCACCGAGGCTCGTACCCTGGAAGACAAGAGAGTTCAAGACAAGATGGAGCAATTCGAGGCTAATGCAAAAGAACAGCAAGAAGCCCTGGCAGCAGCCCAGAGGGAAATATCAGAATTAAAGATCAAGGCAGGGGTGAAGAGGTCCAAGGACCAAACTCAGCACAAGAAACTAGCAGCAGCTATTGCAACCCGGAACCTCCTTATCCGGAATCTCACGGAGCGTCCGGCTGATCCTGTGACCGAAGCACTTCTCAAGGAAGTTCGTGAGGATGAGTTTGGTCTGGGTGTTTGACCATTTGTTTGTTGCTTTTCTTTCCATGTACTTTTATTTTGTACTGTATTTTGACCCCTTAAGGGGCTTGTGTTGTAAAATGAACAAGTTGTATTATTTCACCTTATGTAATATATTCATGTTAGTTTACTTCGGAAGCAACATTCAACAGCATCCCCAAGGGTCTGGAAGGGTCAAAACTGAAGACCAAACCGGATACCTTGAGAACAAATAAGCATAACTGCATTGCATGCTAACCCTTTGTTTGTTTTGTAGGTGTTGTTTTATTGTTGCTAACCTCTGTTGTGATGTTCAGGAACTATTGCTAGGCGCCGGGTATTTCCCCTCAACCGTCCGCACCGTTATCCAACCCGAAACAACCTTCCGGGAATTCAGATGGATCAGATGCAGCAGGACCTTACGGAGGTCAGAAACCAGATGGCCAACGAAAGGTTGAAGATGAGAACTCAGATAACACAGTTCATGGAAGTAATGAACAACTTAGCTCAAAGCCAGGAGAGGCTCAGGGCTTTGGTAGAAGGGAGGAATCAAGATGAGCCCCATGTGGGGACTGCTGGCACAAGTAACAATGAAAGGGTGCAACCACATGTTAACCCCCCTGTATTTGGCCCACATCTCCATCCTGAGATTAATATTCCTGCAAACATTCAAGGAACAGCCACTGCAGCCAGGGTACTTCAAGAAGATCCTCAGGAGGACCAATTTACAGTAATGGGTGCTGGGGAAGAGGCTTATGATAGAAGATTGGATGAAATAGCTGAGAAGTTGAGGTCCTTAGAATCTCAAAACTCTTTGGGCTTCGACGTTATGGACATGGGTTTGGTAGACGGGGTCAGGATCCCCCATAAGTTCAAGCCTCCTTGTTTCGAAAAGTATAATGGGACTTCATGCCCCCGGACCCATCTACAATCTTTTCTGGGGAGGCTGAAGGCCTATACCATGGACGAAAAGTTATGGATGTTTTATTTCGAGGATAGCTTAACTGGAGCATCGAGGGAATGGTACTCCCATCTGACAAGAGCAACTATTAGATGCTGGAAGGACCTGGCAGAGGCCTTCATCAGACAGTATCAGTATAATCTAGACATGGCACCCAACAGGACTCTCCTGATGGGAATGTCACAGTCTTCGAGGGAGAGTTTCCGAGAATATGCCCAAAGGTGGAGGCAACTGGCTGCTGCTGTTCAACCACCTATGTCTGAACGGGAAATGGCAGATATGTTCATGAACACCCTTCAGGGAACATATATTGACAGGTTGGCGGCTTTCTCTTCTACTAGCTTTGCAGATGTTGTCATAGCTGGGGAGAGAATTGAAAGCTTGTTAAAAATGGGAAAGATCTCAGACAATGGTGCAAGCTCGTCCAGTAGTACAAGAAAGCCTTTTGCAGGCCCGAGAAGAACTGGCGAGACCAATGCCATCCACACCAACAGGGGCAGGCCCCAATATGCTCAAAGGTCAATAGCAGCAGTCACCATTCCTGCTCCAGCTCATCCACAGCCAGTCTATCAACCTCCTCAGCAAAACTATCAGCCACAACCTCAGTACCATCAGCAAAATCAGTATCCTCCAAGAAATTACAACAACAGCAACACCAACAACAACAGTCAACAAAGGCCATTCCAACAAAGGCCATCTCAAGCTAACAGAGTGATCGATCCGATCCCGATGCCATATGCTACATTGCTGCCACAGCTTCTGAAACTCAACCTGGTTGAGCTAAGAACGTTGGCACCTCCGGATCCCAACAGTCTACCAAGGAATTACGACTCCAATGCTAGGTGTGCTTTTCATTCAAATGCACCTGGCCACAGTACAGAAAAATGCAGGGCTCTGCATATGAAGGTACAAGACCTGGTAGACTCAAAGGCTCTGAATTTCGCACCACCACCCAATGTCAATAAAAACCCGATGCCAAACCATGGTGGTCCCCGGATTAACGCTATTGAAGAAGACAAGCCGTCTTATTTAATGACCAGTGTGGGACAGATCAGGACACCATTGGTAGAAATCAAAGCTCAGCTCTTGGAATGTCAAATGTTCCCGGGGTGTGAGTTAGGCTGTGCTTACTGCAATATCTCGGTAAATGGGTGCGATAATTTGAGGAATGGCATAGATGGCCTTATTCGGAGTGGCCAACTTCAGATCACCACGTCATTTCCAACAAATCCAGCAATTTCATCAGCAACGGTTTCAGAACCTCCTACAACTGCAGCAACTATTGTTCCTGACAATTCTTCAGTTTCATCAACAAGTACTTCATCCACCATCTCAACTGATCAGTTTACAACAAATCTTCCTGCTACAACTTCAGCTTCACTCCACTTCGAGACTCCTACAACAATAACATCAGTTCTTCCGACAATGGCTCCTACAACTCCAGCAATCAATCATGAAGATGTCTCTACTGTCACCATATTTTATGATCCTGAGAACAACTCTGCCTACCATTCAGAAGGTGCTGCTCCCATCAGAGCACCAGTTACAATCTTTTATGATCCACAAACAATTACAGTCCCTTCAGCAGCAGCAATCAGTCCGGTCACTGTCACAGTGCCCGGACCAGTACCATATGAAAGCAGTAGGGCCATCCCTTGGCACTACGGCTCTGACGTGTACTGCAAAGGACAAAGAATTACTCTTGATACATCAACACATGCACCACAGATAGATAATGTGGGAGGAGGCGGAGGCTTCACCCGAAGCGGACGTCTCTTCGCTCCACCAATTCAAAGACCTACTGCCGAAGCAGAAGCTGCTGCCAAGGCAAAGGGAAAGAGCCCGGTGCAGGAAGATCAAGCTGCCAAAGAAACCCTGAAAACACCGTTCGATCAAGAAGTTGATGAGTTTATGAGAATCATCAAAAAGAGTGACTACAAAATTGTGGATCAACTTCACCAGACGCCATCCAAAATCTCTATCCTCTCACTGCTTATGTGCTCCGAAGCCCATCGGAATGCACTACTCAAGGTCTTGCACGCAGCTTACGTGCCTGAAGAGATTACTGTCAACCAGTTGGAAACCGTGGTTGGAAATGTTACTGCTAGCAATGGGCTAGGGTTCACCAATATTGACTTGACAGCGGATGGCCGCAACCACAACAAAGCCTTGCACATAACCATGGAATGCAAAGGAGCTGTCCTTTCTCATGTGCTGGTAGACACAGGGTCGTCCCTTAATGTCTTACCAAAGAAGGCTCTGGTGAAGTTAGAATATGATGGTTTGGCATTGAGACCCAGCAACCTGGTGGTAGGAGCCTTTGATGGTTCTAAGAGATCGGTTCTGGGAGAGATTGAGCTACCTGTGACAATTGGCCCATAGACCTTTAAAACTATCTTTTATGTGATGAACATTCAGCCCGCCTACAGCTGTTTGTTGGGTAGACCCTGGATTCACGCCGCCGGCGCAATAACGTCTACCCTTCACCAAAAGTTAAAATTTGAGTGGGAAGGCCAAGTTGTCACAATCTGTGGAGAGGAGGACATTTTTGTCAGCCACCTGGCAACCTATAAGTACATTGAAATGGATGGGGAGATCCATGAAACAATGAGCCAGGGGTTTGAAGCTTTGAATGTGAATGAGGCATCTGCTGTATCTGGTATCTCCATGTCATCATACCAACAAGCCCGGAAGGTTGTTGAGGAAGGAACTGCCCTAGGCTGGGGCAAGGTTTTAGCTGTGGAGGAGAAGAAAGACAAATTTGAGTTGGGTTACAGACCAACTCAACATCAAGCAAAGGCTGCTGAAGAGCCTGGTTTTGTCAGTGGAGGGATGCTTACCCCCGATGCTATCAACTGTCTGGAAGACGAGCTGGAAGAGGAGCGCAACCCGGAAAGTTGGATTCGTCCAAAGATCCCGGGGAGCAGTGTCTCGAACTGGTCTTCCCAGGAAATTATAAGAGTTACTCGATCAGAGTAATTATTATTTCCTGTATTTTTATAAGCATGCATCAAAGTCTTGCATCTTGCCCAAGATGACAAGACTCATTTTGTAATCGGGCCATCTGTACTTTTTGTGCAAACAAGATCAATTAATGAAATATCAGACATCTTTTTGCAAACGCGTCTTTTTTCTTTTCGTTCATTGTTTTTCCATTTTTCTTTTTTGTACAAAAATAAATGGCAGTGTTTTCAAAATGACAACTTCATTTCACTTTTCTAAATAAGATTAAAATCAGATCACTAAAATGAACAACTTAACCCTTGCAGAGAGTGCCGTCCAGACAGCACTGACAACAGCACGGCTATGACATCGTATGACTTTGACAATCCGATCAATCAAGCTGATGAAGGGGTTGAAGAAGAATATGAGCTTCCTGAAGAGCTAGCCAGGTTGTTAAGACAAGAGGAAAAGGTTATTACCCCTCACCAGGAGGAGGTTGAAGTGATTAATCTTGGTACGGAAGAAGACGTGAAAGAGGTTAAAATCGGGGCCTGCCTGCAAGACTCAGTGAAGAAGCAACTGGTTGATCTACTTCAAGAGTATGTGGATGTGTTTGCTTGGTCGTATCAAGACATGCCAGGGTTGGATACCGACATTGTGGTGCACAAGCTACCTTTGAGAGAAGAATGCCCACCGGTCAAACAGAAACTGCGCCGAACTCGTCCAGACATGGCAATGAAAATCAAGGAGGAGGTACAAAAGCAATGGGACGCCGGGTTCCTTGCAGTAACTAGCTATCCGCCGTGGGTTGCTAACATAGTACCTGTGCCTAAGAAAGACGGAAAAGTAAGAATGTGTGTTGATTACCGGGATCTGAACAGAGCCAGCCCGAAAGATGATTTTCCATTACCTCACATTGACGTATTGGTAGATAATACGGCTCAGTTCTCGATATTCTCCTTCATGGACGGATTTTCAGGATACAATCAGATCAAAATGTCACCTGAAGACATGGAGAAGACAACTTTCATCACACCCTGGGGCACGTTCTGCTACAAGGTAATGCCATTTGGGCTCAAGAATGCTGGTGCAACGTATCAACGGGCTATGGTAACATTATTCCACGATATGATCCATAAAGAAATAGAGTGTTATGTGGATGACATGATTGCCAAGTCCCTTACTGAAGAAGATCATCTGGTGAATCTGCTCAAGTTGTTCAAGCGTCTGAGGAAGTACCAGCTGAAGTTGAACCCCAATAAATGCACATTCGGGGTGAGATCTGGTAAGCTGCTAGGTTTTATTGTAAGCGAGAAAGGGATTGAAGTGGACCCTGATAAAGTCAAAGCCATTCAAGAGATGCCTGCACCGAAAACTGAGAAAGAAGTTCGAGGGTTCTTAGGTCGATTGAACTACATTTCACGGTTCATATCTCACCTCACAGCAACCTGTGAACCCTTGTTCAAGCTGCTAAGGAAAGAGCAAACGGTCAGGTGGAATGAAGATTGCCAGAAGGCTTTTGACAAGATCAAGGAGTATCTGCAGGAACCTCCGATCCTTATGCCGCCAGTCGAAGGAAGACCTCTGATTATGTACTTGACAGTATTAGAAGAGTCAATGGGGTGTGTGTTGGGCCAGCATGACGAGTCTGGTCGAAAAGAGTATGCAATATACTACCTAAGCAAAAAGTTTACCGACTGTGAACAACGTTATTCACTGCTCGAGAAAACTTGCTGTGCTTTAGCGTGGGCTGCTCGCCGACTGAGGCAGTATATGTTGACCCACACTACTTTATTGATTTCAAAAATGGACCCAGTTAAGTACATATTTGAGAAGCCAGCTCTTACCGGACGGGTTGCAAGATGGCAAATGATTCTTACGGAGTATGACATTCAATACACATCTCAGAAAGCCATCAAAGGCAGTATATTGTCTGAATATCTTGCTGAGCAACCCATCGATGATTACCAGCCTATGAGGTTTGACTTCCCTGATGAAGACATCATGTTCATTAAATCAAAAGATCATGAAGAGCCTATTCACACTGAAGGGCCTGACCCGGAAAAAGAATGGACTATGATGTTTGATGGGGCTGTTAACATGAATGGTCGTGGTGTTGGTGCGGTACTTATCACACCTAAAGGAGTTCACATGCATTTCTCGGCAAAACTCACTTTCAACTGCACTAACAACGAAGCTGAATACGAAGCTTGCATTATGGGTCTTGAGGAAGCCATTGACCTCAGGATCAAGACATTGACCGTATTCGGAGATTCAGCTTTGGTAATCAATCAGACTAATGGGAAATGGTATACACACCAGGATCATCTGATACCTTACAGGGATTATACAAGAAGGTTATTGACATTCTTCACAACAGTCAAGCTTGAGTATATCCCTCGGGACGAGAATCAGTTTGCAGATGCTCTTGCTACCATTTCGTCCATGATCAAAGTTCAAGCTGCTAACTTTCAGTGTCCAGACTTGACAGACCAGCATATGTGTTCGCGGCAGATGTTGTTAAAGACGATAAGCCTTGGTTCCATGACATTAAATGCTTCTTGGAGGATCAGACATACCCGCCTGGGGCATCTTCCAATGATAAGAAGACCTTGAGAAGGCTTGCTGGAAGTTTCTTTCTGAACACTGATGGTTCCTTGTACAAAAGAAACTTTGATATGGTACTCCTCAGATGCGTTGATAGAACAGAAGCAGACTTGTTGATGCATGAAGTGCATGAAGGCTCTTTTGGTACCCATGCTGGAGGACATGCAATGGCTAAGAAGTTGTTAAGATCAGGCTATTATTGGATCACAATGGATGCAGACTGTTGTGCCTATGCCAGGAAATGCCACAAATGCCAGATCTACGCAGATAAAGTGCATGTGCCTCCCAACCCTTTGAACATTATGTCTTCACCATGGCCCTTTGCCATGTGGGGCATTGATATGATTGGCAAGATTGAGCCGACTGCTTCAAATGGTCACAGATTCATCCTGGTCGCCATTGATTATTTCACTAAGTGGGTTGAAGCAGCCTCATATGCAAATGTTACAAGGCAAGTGGTAGCCCGATTTCTGAAAAGAGATATCATCTGTCGATATGGAGTGCCCGAGCGAATCATTACTGATAATGGTTCTAACTTAAATAACAAAATGATGGCAGAGCTGTGCCGGGACTTCAAGATTCAACATCACAATTCTTCTCCTTACAGGCCAAAGATGAATGGCGCTATTGAGGCGGCAAATAAGAATATCAAGAAGATTGTGCAGAAGATGGTAGTCACCTACAAAGACTGGCATGAAACGCTACCGTTCGCCTTGCATGGGTACCGCACGTCAATCAGAACATCCACTGGGGCAACACCGTACCAGCTTGTGTATGGTATGGAAGCAGTCCTACCAGTTGAAGTTGAATTGCCCTCCTTGCGAGTCTTGATGGATGTCAAACTGAGTGAAGCAGAATGGGTTAGGTCCCGATACGAGCAACTGAGTCTGATTGAAGAGAAGAGATTGGCTGCAATCTGTCATGGACAATTGTATCAGAAGAGAATGAAGAAAGCCTTCGATCAGAAAGTCAGGCACCGAGAGTACCAAGTGGGAGGTCTTGTGCTGAAAATAATCCTCCCTCCTCATACAGACCACAGGGGCAAATGGACTCCAAATTATGAAGGGCCATTTGTGGTAAAGAAAGTTTTCTCTGGTGGAGCACTGATGCTCAGCACCATGGATGGTGAAGATTTTCCATCCCCTGTGAATTCAGATGCAGTTAAAAAATACTTCGCATAAAAGTGACCCGCTGGACATAAAAACAGAATGTAAGTCCAGGCAAAAATAGGGCATCCCGGCGAGTCAAAAACAGAATAAAAGACTCGGGCAAAAATAAGGGAAATAAATTAAAAAAATGTACACCCGCTGAGTTGAAAAGCCACATTGGACAGCTCAGGCAAAAATGGGTATCCCGATGGATTGAAAACCCGAGAGGGCGATCCGTGCAAAATAAGGGAATAAGCGAGCAACTGCATTCTGAATTCGTCTATATCACTTACAACTTGGAAAGCTCCGACGAAATCAAGCTTCAATCAGAATCAACTTTCTTCAGAAAGCAAGGCGAGAAGAACGTCATTGTCATACGAGTCATAGCAGAAGAGGAAGCTCCTTAAAGCGTCGTCAACACCGCCAGCATTTTGTTTCTCAATTTATAACAATCTCCTTATTTTAGGAGACTTGTTTCTTTGACTGTATCTTGCCAATTCAGGGCACATGAATTAATAAAGTCAGATTTTTCAGTCATGTTTCGTTTTGTATATTTTTATTTGCGAAGGATGTCTGGTGTCTCTAAAAAATCAATTGCATAAGTACAGATGTTTTTCTCCCGAAAATAATAATAATAAAACACATGCTCACATGGAATATACTTACTCTTGAGAGTGCTTAACTCCTATGACGGAATCCAATCGAGGATACCTCGGGATCTCTTGTGCGTCTCCTTATCTGTGCAGGATTGCAGGTATCCAGAATGCAACCTGGGGCATGCAAGTCACGTCTCGGCAAGCTGGTGAATCATTATCAACTCGGTCTATCTTCCACGTGGCACTGGAAGGTGCCCATTTCCCCAGCGAAGTTGCCAAATCAACATGCACTCAATCTCAGCATCTGAAGTGCTCTATCCCCAGCTGAGTTGCCTCTTGTTGCTCTCCCCAGCTGAGTTACCAACATCATTCCCCAGCTGTAGTACCAACTATTCTTCCTCAGCCAAAAGTCAGGGAGCCACCACCCCACAGAGTTTCAGCCTCTAACCAGAAGAGCAACGCATGAAGGGATCACGACAGAGTGAAGAAAGCTTCTACAAACCCCAGCTGGGTCCCTCATTTCAAGGATGTGTCAACCAGGTGGCATATATCCCCAAGTGGATCCATCTCCCCAAGTCTATCAATGATCTCATCCCCAGCTGGGAGGTCCATTTCAAACAAATCAACCAAGAGATCTTCGCGGCAACGGGATCCGAATCCCGGTTTGATATTTTCGCATAATCATAGCATTCGCATCATACTATCCCCTCAGAGCGTAGCATTCCGCCTAATACGGAGCATTACGGCAAAAATCAAACGCATAGCATAATCATAAGCCATGATCAGAACCAACGCTTGTGAATAATAACCGTTCATCATCATTGTACAGAAATCCTCACCAGAGTCCCAGCAAAAAACAGTTGCCTCATATTCACAAATACCACCATATACACCCTTTGATACCCGTCCGTATCATCACTCCCCAGTAAAATCGCTGGAACACTCTTTATAACAAGATTACCCGTATCACGTATATTTTCTGGCACCCGTCCGTGTCATAACTCCCAGCAGAAAGCCAAAGACATCCCCTTTGCACTCACATATACTTGTATATACACTCTCCTGACACCCGTCCGTGTCATATTACCAGCAGAAAGCCAAAGACGTCCCCTTTGCACTCACATATACTTGTATATACACTCTCCTGACACCCGTCCGTGTCATATTACCAGCAGAAAGCCAAAGACGTCCCCTTTGCACCCACACATACCTATGTATACACTCTCCTGACACCCGTTCGTGTCATATCCCCAGCAGTCATCTATACTTTGTATAGCAGATACTTGTTCATATTACACTTTTCTCTCTTGGCACCCGTCCGTGTCATTCTCCCCAGCAGTTAAAACACTCATCTATATATACTCACTACTCGCGGTACGCTTATACAGATACTCGTCCGTATCTTGTATACACCATCACTTATCTCCCCACAGATTCAACAATAGTCCTTGTTCTTTGTTAACCAGTTGGTACTCGTCCGTACCATCATCTCAGAACATTGCGTCTAGTGTTTGTTTCTACATGATGCTCGTCCGTGTCAAGTCAGTATTGGTGAACCCTAGCCCATTGCTAGCAGTAACATTTCCAACCACGGTTTCCAACTGGTTGACAGTAATCTCTTCAGGCACGTAAGCTGCGTGCAAGACCTTGAGTAGTGCATTCCGATGGGCTTCGGAGCACATAAGCAGTGAGAGGATAGAGATTTTGGATGGCGTCTGGTGAAGTTGATCCACAATTTTGTAGTCACTCTTTTTGATGATTCTCATAAACTCATCAACTTCTTGATCGAACGGTGTTTTCAGGGTTTCTTTGGCAGCTTGATCTTCCTGCATCGGGCTCTTTCCCTTTGCCTTGGCAGCAGCTTCTGCTTCGGCAGTAGGTCTTTGAATTGGTGGAGCGAAGAGACGTCCGCTTCGGGTGAAGCCTCCGCCTCCTCCCACATTATCTATCTGTGGTGCATGTGTTGATGTATCAAGAGTAATTCTTTGTCCTTTGCAGTACACGTCAGAGCCGTAGTGCCAAGGGATGGCCCTACTGCTTTCATATGGTACTGGTCCGGGCACTGTGACAGTGACCGGACTGATTGCTGCTGCTGAAGGGACTGTAATTGTTTGTGGATCATAAAAGATTGTAACTGGTGCTCTGATGGGAGCAGCACCTTCTGAATGGTAGGCAGAGTTGTTCTCAGGATCATAAAATATGGTGACAGTAGAGACATCTTCATGATTGATTGCTGGAGTTGTAGGAGCCATTGTCGGAAGAACTGATGTTATTGTTGTAGGAGTCTCGAAGTGGAGTGAAGCTGAAGTTGTAGCAGGAAGATTTGTTGTAAACTGATCAGTTGAGATGGTGGATGAAGTACTTGTTGATGAAACTGAAGAATTGTCAGGAACAATAGTTGCTGCAGTTGTAGGAGGTTCTGAAACCGTTGCTGATGAAATTGCTGGATTTGTTGGAAATGACGTGGTGATCTGAAGTTGGCCACTCCGAATAAGGCCATCTATGCCATTCCTCAAATTATCGCACCCATTTACCGAGATATTGCAGTAAGCACAGCCTAACTCACACCCCGGGAACATTTGACATTCCAAGAGCTGAGCTTTGATTTCTACCAATGGTGTCCTGATCTGTCCCACACTGGTCATTAAATAATACGGCTTGTCTTCTTCAATAGCGTTAATCCGGGGACCACCATGGTTTGGCATCGGGTTTTTATTGACATTGGGTGGTGGTGCGAAATTCAGAGCCTTTGAGTCTACCAGGTCTTGTACCTTCATATGCAGAGCCCTGCATTTTTCTGTACTGTGGCCAGGTGCATTTGAATGAAAAGCACACCTAGCATTGGAGTCGTAATTCCTTGGTAGACTGTTGGGATCCGGAGGTGCCAACGTTCTTAGCTCAACCAGGTTGAGTTTCAGAAGCTGTGGCAGCAATGTAGCATATGGCATCGGGATCGGATCGATCACTCTGTTAGCTTGAGATGGCCTTTGTTGGAATGGCCTTTGTTGACTGTTGTTGTTGGTGTTGCTGTTGTTGTAATTTCTTGGAGGATACTGATTTTGCTGATGGTACTGAGGTTGTGGCTGATAGTTTTGCTGAGGAGGTTGATAGACTGGCTGTGGATGAGCTGGAGCAGGAATGGTGACTGCTGCTATTGACCTTTGAGCATATTGGGGCCTGCCCCTGTTGGTGTGGATGGCATTGGTCTCGCCAGTTCTTCTCGGGCCTGCAAAAGGCTTTCTTGTACTACTGGACGAGCTTGCACCATTGTCTGAGATCTTTCCCATTTTTAACAAGCTTTCAATTCTCTCCCCAGCTATGACAACATCTGCAAAGCTAGTAGAAGAGAAAGCCGCCAACCTGTCAATATATGTTCCCTGAAGGGTGTTCATGAACATATCTGCCATTTCCCGTTCAGACATAGGTGGTTGAACAGCAGCAGCCAGTTGCCTCCACCTTTGGGCATATTCTCGGAAACTCTCCCTCGAAGACTGTGACATTCCCATCAGGAGAGTCCTGTTGGGTGCCATGTCTAGATTATACTGATACTGTCTGATGAAGGCCTCTGCCAGGTCCTTCCAGCATCTAATAGTTGCTCTTGTCAGATGGGAGTACCATTCCCTCGATGCTCCAGTTAAGCTATCCTCGAAATAAAACATCCATAACTTTTCGTCCATGGTATAGGCCTTCAGCCTCCCCAGAAAAGATTGTAGATGGGTCCGGGGGCATGAAGTCCCATTATACTTTTCGAAACAAGGAGGCTTGAACTTATGGGGGATCCTGACCCCGTCTACCAAACCCATGTCCATAACGTCGAAGCCCAAAGAGTTTTGAGATTCTAAGGACCTCAACTTCTCAGCTATTTCATCCAATCTTCTATCATAAGCCTCTTCCCCAGCACCCATTACTGTAAATTGGTCCTCCTGAGGATCTTCTTGAAGTACCCTGGCTGCAGTGGCTGTTCCTTGAATGTTTGCAGGAATATTAATCTCAGGATGGAGATGTGGGCCAAATACAGGGGGGTTAACATGTGGTTGCACCCTTTCATTGTTACTTGTGCCAGCAGTCCCCACATGGGGCTCATCTTGATTCCTCCCTTCTACCAAAGCCCTGAGCCTCTCCTGGCTTTGAGCTAAGTTGTTCATTACTTCCATGAACTGTGTTATCTGAGTTCTCATCTCCAACCTTTCGTTGGCCATCTGGTTTTTGACCTCCGTAAGGTCCTGCTGCATCTGATCCATCTGAATTCCCGGAAGGTTGTTTCGGGTTGGATAACGGTGCGGACGGTTGAGGGGAAATACCCGGCGCCTAGCAATAGTTCCTGAACATCACAACAGAGGTTAGCAACAATAAAACAACACCTACAAAACAAACAAAGGTTTAGCATGCAATGCAGTTATGCTTATTTGTTCTCAAGGTATCCGGTTTGGTCTTCAGTTTTGACCCTTCCAGACCCTTGGGGATGCTGTTGAATGTTGCTTCCGAAGTAAACTAATATGAATATATTACATAAGGTGAAATAATACAACTTGTTCATTTTACAACACAAGCCCCTTAAGGGGTCAAAATACAGTACAAAATAAAAGTACATGGAAAGAAAAGCAACAAACAAATGGTCAAACACCCAGACCAAACTCATCCTCACGAACTTCCTTGAGAAGTGCTTCGGTCACAGGATCAGCCGGACGCTCCGTGAGATTCCGGATAAGGAGGTTCCGGGTTGCAATAGCTGCTGCTAGTTTCTTGTGCTGAGTTTGGTCCTTGGACCTCTTCACCCCTGCCTTGATCTTTAATTCTGATATTTCCCTCTGGGCTGCTGCCAGGGCTTCTTGCTGTTCTTTTGCATTAGCCTCGAATTGCTCCATCTTGTCTTGAACTCTCTTGTCTTCCAGGGTACGAGCCTCGGTGATCCTGACCCACCGGGTTTGACTCTCCTTCAAGTACAAGTCTGTCCTCGCTCTCTGGAACTGGGCTTCTTTGCAAGCATTCTTCAGAATTTGTTCACCAGCCTTAGACTTGTTGATATAATCCCCAGACTTTTCAATCTTAGTCAGATGCTCTACTCTCAACTTCTCCAATCTCTCAATTTCCCTCATACCTTCACTCCTCTCCCGGAGGGTCTTCTGCAAGGCTTGGGTTAGCTTCTCATTTCTTTCCTTCAAGCTCTCAAATTCCTCCAAACTGATAGTGGCAGGGGGTGGTGCTGAAGATGACTCAGGCATGTCTTCTATGGTAAAGGGCATTCCAGAGAATTGGGCCCTGGCACGGGACCACTCATAATATTGTGCTGATGCCACATTATTACACTTCCCCAGAATGGTGACTCCCTTGGTTTGAACATTATCCCAGGCCCAGGCAGCCTGCCTAACAACAGCCAAACTAATCGTGTTCTCACAATAAAGGGTCTCCACCAAGTCCTGTGCCCTTGGAGTATGGACCAGTGCATAGCCCAGTTGCCTCCTGAACAGCAGAGGGTTGTAATTGATACTTCCCTTAACTCCTATTAAGGGAACATTGGGAAAGTGCCCACAGCTGGTGATGATATCTCTACCCTTGGTGCTTTGAGTACACCATCTGATATCTGCTGAAGTTAGGGTAGTGAGCCTCTTAGCCCAGTTGCTCTGCTGATGAGGATTGAGAAATGTATCTGTCCTGGGTAGATGCTTGAGAAGCCAAGTATGAAATAATGGAGCACAAATCCTCACTAATCTTCCCCTCTGTTTCTCATTCCTCTGATGCACTGAATAATAAAGATCCCCCAATAAAGTTGGCACTGGGTTCTTCAGGATGAACAGATGGATTGCATTTTTGCTAATGAATCGAGGCTCATCTGCAAACAACACAATTCCATATATGCACAAGGCCAGCAGGGCACAAACAGCTTTCCATTCTCCTAGAGAAGCTTTCAGGATAGCTTGAGAGGTTAAGAAGTCCAGATGAAAACCAGGGATCCCAGCTTTAGAGGTCATATGCTGCTCAACCAAAACAGGTTCCAGATGCAAAGTCTTTGCTACTTCTCCATTAGCAGGAAAGACCATCTCAGGGTTGAAAGGAATTTCTCTCCTGATAGGCATACCAACTAATGAGGAGTACTCTTCCAATAAGGGGCCCAACTGAAAGTTTTGAAAAGTAAAACATCTCATTGGAGGATCATAAAACTGAATGCAGGTGTGGATGAGGCTCCTCTGTGATGGGTCCAGATCCATAACCATGTCCAGTATGTCTCCATAACTCTCCCTGAACAGTGGTATGTGATCTGGAGTGATCAGGGTTTGAATCCTCCTGATGTCTGATAACTCTGGCTGGAAGAAGTGATAGGTGACATTGCTCTTTTTAGGAGCCATGATGCTGAGACTGAGTAGAGATAGGTACTGATGCTGATGCTGAAGAAGAGGGCCACTGATTGGCTGGTGCTGGTGATAGCTGAAGCAGGTGCTGGTGAAGACAGGTCAATACTGAAGATAGGGTCAAAACCAAAACCAAATGTAGATGGATACCCTGAAACAAATAAGCAAATGTCAATATGATGCAATGATTATGTATGCAAATGATATGCAAGGGTTTGTGACTGAGCTGGGTCTGATCAAAATGCCCTGATATAGGTCCAAATGTGTTCAAGAATTCCAGTTGGGGTCTATAAATCCAGTAACCAAGGTGGGGGACTCAAATAAAGAGCCACAAGTCCAGGGTTTAGAATCACAAGAACTGTCCAACATGGAGTACTCTTAACAAAATCAAAGTAACAAGGTATTCTGAGGTCAAGGTACCTGCAAACCTGTGAACAGCCCAACCCCCTCACAGGTGGTGTTCTAAAACAAGGATCCTCAGACTTGGATCAGTTATGAGAAGTGTAAACACTTCTAACCCGGAGGCACAGTGTTTACAATAACCATAACAATTCCTCCTCTAATTCACCTCAGTTTCTGAAGGTCAATACTAAAGGTCATCCAGACTTAGCAGGCTTCCCAGATAGCCCTAGCATTGCAGGAAATCTGCAACACAGAGTTCTCAAGAAGAAACCCATATCTGAACCGTGTTTCATATTCCCGCACCAGACCGAAATGGAATGGGAAAGAATATGATTCACTCTAGCCTAGGTGTCACTCAGGTCCCAGGTGTAGGACCTTAACTCTCAATGAATCACCCACCCACCAAAGAAAAACCAGATCCAGCCAGCATGACAGTATGATATATGAAAAGCCATAAAGAAAGCAGTAAAGCAACCTGTACATAAAGCAAAATAAATACCAGCACAAATAAGCACGTAACACCCCAGTAAACACAAATCAATCAAGCGCTAGGAGGAACCCACAAAAAGAACCAGAAGCCCTGGTTGCAATATAAGCATCCCCAGCAGAGTCGCCAAGCTGTCGCTCCCGACAACAAGTTCAAACCCCCGTGCTTTGAGAAATACAATGGAACCTCCTGTCCACGAACTCACCTGCAGTCTTTCCTGGGAAGACTTAAAGCATATACCATGGATGAAAAGCTGTGGATGTTCTACTTTGAAGACAGTTTGACTGGGGCTTCAAGGGAGTGGTATTCACACTTGACTAGAGCTACTATTAGATGCTGGAAGGACCTAGCTGAGGCCTTCATCAGACAATATCAATATAACCTGGACATGGCTCCTAACAGGACCCTTCTAATGGGAATGTCTCAATCCTCCAGAGAAAGCTTTAGGGAATATTCCCAAAGGTGGAGACAGCTTGCTGCTGCTGTCCAGCCACCTATGTCGGAAAGAGAAATGGCCGACATGTTCATGAATACTTTGCAAGGAACATATATTGATAGGCTGGCTGCCTTTTCTTCCACCAGTTTTGCTGACGTAGTTATAGCCGGTGAAAGAATTGAAAGTTTATTAAAAATGGGCAAGATTTTTGATAATGGTGCAAGTTTGTCCAGTAATCCCAGGAAGCCTTTTGTGGGACCTCGAAGGACCGGTGAGACAAATGCCATTCATGCCAGCAGGGGCAGACCTCAGTATGTTCATAGATCAGTAGCAGTTGTCACTATTCCAGCTCCAATTCCTCAACAATCAGCATATTAACAACAACAACAACCACATTATCAACAGCAAGTTCAGTATCCGCCACAGAGAACCTACAACAACAATAATAGCAATCAACAACAACGACCCTTTCAGCAAATACCATCACAGGCAAACATGGTGATTGACCCTATTCCTATGCCTTATGCTGCCTTATTGCCACAACTCCTGAAGCTTAACTTGGTTGAGTTAAGGACATTGGCACCCCCAGATCCCTCCATTCTCCCTAAGAATTATGATGTCAACGCCAGATGTGCTTTCCACTCCAATGCACCTGGTCACAATACGGAGAAATGCAGAGCCTTACAAATGAAAGTTCAAGATCTGGTGGATTCTAAAGCCCTCAACTTCGCACCTCCTCCAAATGTCAACAGAAATCATATGCCTAGTCATGGTGGGCCGAGGATTAATTCCATTGAGGAAGATAAACCATCTACTCTGATCACCAGTGTTGCACAAATTCGAACACCTCTGGTCGAAATTAAAGCTCAGCTTCTAGAGTGCCAGGTGTTCCCCGGGTGTGAGCTCGGTTGTGGGTATTGCAACATTGCAGTCAACGGGTGTGATAATTTGAGAAGTGGCATATATGGTCTTATCAAGGATGGTATCCTTCAGATCTCAACAACAACGCCTACAAGTCCAGCAATTCCTTTGACAACAATTCCTGATTCTTCTACAACAGCAGCAACAATCATTCCTACCGATTCATCAATATCATCAGCAATGGCTCCATCCATCACTTCAACAAATCAAATTTCAACAACCATTTCTTCTACAACATCAGCATCCATTTTATCAGCAGAATCTTCTACAACGCCAACAGAAATTAATGAAGATGTCTCCGCAGTTACAATCTACTATGACCCATCAAATGTTCCTCATAGCAACAATTTCCAGCAACAAGCAGTGGCACCTCCTGTCAGGTCACCAGTCACAATTTACTACGTTCCGCACACCATTACAGTACCATCCTCTACAACAGTCAGTCCAGTTACTATTACGGTACCTGGACCAGTTCCTTATGAAAGCAGTAATGCTATACCTTGGCATTATGGCTCTGATCTCTACTGCAACGGGGAGAAAATCACTCTGGACTCATCAACCTCTTCTCCACAAGTTGATAATGTTGGGGGAGGCGGAGGCTTCACCAGAAGCGGACTCCTTTTTGCCTCACAAATGCAAAGGCCTAATGTAGAAGCAGAAGCTGCTGCCAAAGCAAAAGGAAAGAGTGTGGTACTTGAAGAGCCGACTGTCAAAGAAACTCAGAAGACATCTTTTGAACAAGATATAGACGAGTTTATGAGAATCATAAAGAGAAGTGATTACAAGGTGGTGGATCAGCTTCACCAAACTCCCTCAAAAATCTCCATACTATCCCTGTTAATGTGTTCTGAAGCTCATAGGAATACATTATTGAAAGTCCTGCACGCGGCATACGTGCCAAAGGAGATTACCGTTAATCAGCTAGAAACTGTGGTGGCAAATGTCAACACCAGTCATGGACTGGGCTTCACCAATGCTGACTTAACAACAGAGGGACGTAACCACAACAAGGCTTTACATATCACCTTGGAATGCAAGGGTGCTGTTTTATCTCATGTACTGGTGGACATTGGGTCGTCACTCAATGTTCTACCAAAGAAATCCTTAGTGAAGCTGGAGTATGATGGCTTGGCACTGCGTCCAAGTAACTTGGTGGTGAGAGCATTTGATGGCTCTAAAAGACCAGTGCTTGGAGAGATTAATTTGCCTGTGATGATTGGCCCGCAGACCTTCAAAACTACCTTCTATGTGATGGACATTCAACCGGCCTACAGCTGTTTGTTGGGCAGACCCTGGATCCATGCCGCTGGCGCTGTTACGTCTACCCTTCACCAGAAGCTGAAATTCGAGTGGGAAGGCCACATCATCACCATCTGTGGGGAAGAAGACATCTTTGTTAGCCATCTGGCTACATACAAGTACATAGAAATGGATGGAGAGATCCATGAAACTACGAGCCAAGGGTTTGAGGCCCTGAACATTAATGAAGCATCTGCTGTACTGGGAACCTCCATAACGTCATATCAGCAAGCCCGGAAGGTTGTTGAAGAGGGTACCGCCCAAGGCTGGGGCATGCTGCTGCCCATGGAGAAGAAAGAAGACAGATTTGGGTTGGGTTACAAACCAACTCAACAAGATCAATCAGAGGCTGCAAAAGAGCCCAATTTTGTCTGCGGGGGAATGCTCACCCCGGATGCTGTAAATAATTTGGAAGACAAGGAGGAAAGCAACCGCAACCTGGAGAGCTGGATACGTCCAAGGATCCCGGGGAGCCAAGTCCTTAACTGGTCTTCCCAGGAAATTATAAGGGTTACTCCTGCAGAGTAATTATTATTTCCTGTATTTTAAAGCATGCATCAAGTCTTGCATCTTGCCCAAGATGACAAGACTCATTTTGTAATCGGGTTATCTTATAATTTTGTGCAACTGGATTAATCAATGAATATCGGACATCTTTTGCAAATGAGTCTTTTCCTTTTCCGCTCACTGTCTTTTCATTTTTATTTTTGTACAAAAATAAAATGGCAGTGTTTTTCAAAATGATAACTTCTTTTCACTTTTTCTAAAAAAGATAAAAACTGATCACTAAAATAAACCAATCTAAACCCTTACAGAAAGTGCCTTTCAGACTGCACCGACAACAACACTGCTATGACTTTGTATGACTTTGACAATCCAATCAATCAAGCTGATGAAGGGGTTGAAGAAGATTATGAGCTACCTGAAGAGCTAGCCAGGTTGTTAAGGCAAGAGGAGAAGGTTATCACTCCTCATCAGGAGGAGATTGAAACGGTTAATCTTGGTACGGAAGAAGATGTAAAAGAAGTTAAGATCGGGGCCTGCCTACAAGATTCAGTAAAGGAGCAACTGATTGATATGCTTCGGGAGTACGTGGATGTCTTTGCTTGGTCTTACCAGGATATGCCCGGGTTGGACACCGATATTGTCATGCACAAGCTGCCTTTGAAAGAAGATTGCCCACCAGTAAAACAAAAGTTGTGCCGTACTCACCCAGATATGGCAATGAAGATTAAAGAAGAGGTACAAAAACAGTGGGACGCTGGTTTCCTTGCTGTAACTAGCTATCCGCCGTGGGTTGCTAATATTGTACCTGTGCCTAAGAAATATGTCAAGGTGAAAATGTGTGTGGATTACCGGGATCTGAACAGAGCCAACCCGAAAGATGACTTCCCTTTACCTCACATTGATGTATTGGTTGATAATACGGCTCAGTTCTCGGTGTTCTCCTTCATGGATGGATTTTTGGGATACAATCAAGATGTCACCTGAAGACATGGAGAAGACAACTTTCATCACACCCTGGGGCACGTTCTATTATAAGGTGATGCCATTCGGACTGAAGAATGCTGGTGCAACTTATCAGCGGGCTATGGTAACATTATTTCATGACATGATCCATAAAGAAATTGAATGTTATGTGGATGACATGATTGCCAAGTCCCTCACAGAATAAGACCACCTGGTAAATCTGTTGAAGTTATTCAAGCGTCTGAGGAAGTACCAACTGAAGTTAAACCCCAACAAGTGCACATTCGGGGTGCGATCCGGTAAGTTGCTGGGATTTATTGTAAGTGAGAAAGGGATTGAAGTTGACCCTGACAAAGTTAAAGCCATTCAAGAAATGCCTGCACCGAAGTCAGAAAAAGAAGTTCGGGGTTTCCTAGGTAGATTGAACTACATCTCAAGGTTCATATCTCACCTTACAGCAACCTGTGAGCCTTTGTTCAAGCTGTTAAGAAAAGAACAGACGATCAGGTGGAATGAAGACTGCCAGAGTGCTTTTGACAAAATCAAGGAATATTTACAAGAGCCTCCAATCCTTATGCCTCCAATCGAAGGAAGACCTCTAATCATGTACTTGACAGTATTAGAAGAATCAATGGGGTGTGTGCTGGGCCAGCATGACGAGTCTGGTCGAAAAGAGTATGTAATATACTACCTAAGCAAAAAGTTTACCGACTGTGAACAACATTATTCACTGCTCGAGAAAACTTGTTGTGCTTTAGCGTGGGCTGCTCACCGACTGAGACAGTATATGTTGACCCACACTACTTTATTGATCTCAAAGATGGATCCAGTTAAGTACATTTTTGAGAAGCCAGCACTTACCGGACGGGTTGCAAGATGGCAAATGATCCTCACAGAATATGACATTTAGTACACATCTCAAAAAGCCATCAAGGGCAGTGTATTGTCAGATTATCTTGCTGAGCAACCTATTGATGATTACCAGCCTATGAGATTTGACTTCCCTGATGAAGACATCATGTTCATAAAAGCAAAAGATCATGAAGATCCTGTTCACACTAAAGGGCCTGACCCGGAAGAAGAATGGACTATGATGTTTGATGGGGCTGTTAACATGAATGGTCGTGGTGTGGGTGCAGTACTCATTACACCCAAAGGAGTTCACATGCCTTTCTCGGCAAAACTCACCTTTAACTGCACTAACAACGAAGCTGAATACGAAGCTTGTATTATGGGTCTTGAGGAAGCCATTGACCTCAGGATCAAAACTTTGACTGTATTCGGAGATTCAGCTCTGGTAATCAATCAAACTAACGGCAAATGGTACACCCACCAAGATCATCTGATACCTTATCGGGATTATACAAGAATGTTATTGACTTTCTTCACAACAATCAAGCTTGAGTATATCCCTCGAGATGAAAATCAGTTTGCAGATGCTCTGGCTACCATTTCCTCCATGAGATTCCGGATAAGGAGGTTCCGGGTTGCAATAGCTGCTGCTAGTTTCTTGTGCTGAGTTTGGTCCTTGGACCTCTTCACCCCTGCCTTGATCTTTAATTCTGATATTTCCCTCTGGGCTGCTGCCAGGGCTTCTTGCTGTTCTTTTGCATTAGCCTCGAATTGCTCCATCTTGTCTTGAACTCTCTTGTCTTCCAGGGTACGAGCCTCGGTGATCTTGACCCACCGGGTTTGACTCTCCTTCAAGTACAAGTCTGTCCTCGCTCTCTGGAACTGGGCTTCTTTGCAAGCATTCTTCAGAATTTGTTCACCAGCCTTAGACTTGTTGATATAATCCCCAGACTTTTCAATCTTAGTCAGATGCTCTACTCTCAACTTCTCCAATCTCTCAATTTCCCTCATACCTTCACTCCTCTCCCGGAGGGTCTTCTGCAAGGCTTGGGTTAGCTTCTCATTTCTTTCCTTCAAGCTCTCAAATTCCTCCAAACTGATAGTGGCAGGGGGTGGTGCTGAAGATGACTCAGGCATGTCTTCTATGGTAAAGGGCATTCCAGAGAATTGGGCCCTAGCACGGGACCACTCATAATATTGTGCTGATGCCACATTATTACACTTCCCCAGAATGGTGACTCCCTTGGTTTGAACATTATCCCAGGCCCAGGCAGCCTGCCTAACAACAGCCAAACTAATCTTGTTCTCACAATAAAGGGTCTCCACCAAGTCCTGTGCCCTTGGAGTATGGACCAGTGCATAGCCCAGTTGCCTCCTGAACAGCAGAGGGTTGTAATTGATACTTCCCTTAACTCCTATTAAGGGCACATTGGGAAAGTGCCCACAGCTGGTGATGATATCTCTACCCTTGGTGCTTTGAGTACACCATCTGATATCTGCTGAAGTTAGGGTAGTGAGCCTCTTAGCCCAGTTGCTCTGCTGATGAGGATTGAGAAATGTATCTGTCCTGGGTAGATGCTTGAGAAGCCAAGTATGAAATAATGGAGCACAAATCCTCACTAATCTTCCCCTCTGTTTCTCATTCCTCTGATGCACTGAATAATAAAGATCCCCCAATAAAGTTGGCACTGGGTTCTTCAGGATGAACAGATGGATTGCATTTTTGCTAATGAATCGAGGCTCATCTGCAAACAACACAATTCCATATATGCACAAGGCCAGCAGGGCACAAACAGCTTTCCATTCTCCTAGAGAAGCTTTCAGGATAGCTTGAGAGGTTAAGAAGTCCAGATGAAAACCAGGGATCCCAGCTTTAGAGGTCATATGCTGCTCAACCAAAACAGGTTCCAGATGCAAAGTCTTTGCTACTTCTCCATTAGCAGGAAAGACCATCTCAGGGTTGAAAGGAATTTCTCTCCTGATAGGCATACCAACTAATGAGGAGTACTCTTCCAATAAGGGGCCCAACTGAAAGTTTTGAAAAGTAAAACATCTCATTGGAGGATCATAAAACTGAATGCAGGTGTGGATGAGGCTCCTCTGTGATGGGTCCAGATCCATAACCATGTCCAGTATGTCTCCATAACTCTCCCTGAACAGTGGTATGTGATCTGGAGTGATCAGGGTTTGAATCCTCCTGATGTCTGATAACTCTGGCTGGAAGAAGTGATAGGTGACATTGCTCTTTTTAGGAGCCATGATGCTGAGACTGAGTAGAGATAGGTACTGATGCTGATGCTGAAGAAGAGGGCCACTGATTGGCTGGTGCTGGTGATAGCTGAAGCAGGTGCTGGTGAAGACAGGTCAATACTGAAGATAGGGTCAAAACCAAAACCAAATGTAGATGGATACCCTGAAACAAATAAGCAAATGTCAATATGATGCAATGATTATGTATGCAAATGATATGCAAGGGTTTGTGACTGAGCTGGGTCTGATCAAAATGCCCTGATATAGGTCCAAATGTGTTCAAGAATTCCAGTTGGGGTCTATAAATCCAGTAACCAAGGTGGGGGACTCAAATAAAGAGCCACAAGTCCAGGGTTTAGAATCACAAGAACTGTCCAACATGGAGTACTCTTAACAAAATCAAAGTAACAAGGTATTCTGAGGTCAAGGTACCTGCAAACCTGTGAACAGCCCAACCCCCTCACAGGTGGTGTTCTAAAACAAGGATCCTCAGACTTGGATCAGTTATGAGAAGTGTAAACACTTCTAACCCGGAGGCACAGTGTTTACAATAACCATAACAATTCCTCCTCTAATTCACCTCAGTTTCTGAAGGTCAATACTAAAGGTCATCCAGACTTAGCAGGCTTCCCAGATAGCCCTAGCATTGCAGGAAATCTGCAACACAGAGTTCTCAAGAAGAAACCCATATCTGAACCGTGTTTCATATTCCCGCACCAGACCGAAATGGAATGGGAAAGAATATGATTCACTCTAGCCTAGGTGTCACTCAGGTCCCAGGTGTAGGACCTTAACTCTCAATGAATCACCCACCCACCAAAGAAAAACCAGATCCAGCCAGCATGACAGTATGATATATGAAAAGCCATAAAGAAAGCAGTAAAGCAACCTGTACATAAAGCAAAATAAATACCAGCACAAATAAGCACGTAACACCCCAGTAAACACAAATCAATCAAGCGCTAGGAGGAACCCACAAAAAGAACCAGAAGCCCTGGTTGCAATATAAGCATCCCCAGCAGAGTCGCCAAGCTGTCGCTCCCGACAAATGAAACAAGGTCAGATGAAGGTACAGACGCGAACGGTCGGCGAGAGGGACAATGAGAACACACAACCGTGAACTCACTGGAGATGAATAGAGTCGCCAGCTAGGCATTTTTATCCCGGAGGAAAGGCAATGCTGCATAGGCCTAGAAAGAGATGGATAAGACGGTTGCGAACCAGAGAGACTGAGAAAGGGGGTTGGTTACAACCTGGGAAGGTATTAGCACCCAGATTGTCCGTCGTACTCGACGGGATCCACGCTTGAAAGATTTGTGTTTTAAAGGGGTAGTGTTAGTGCAATCTGTGTGTAAAAGAACTGGAAAAGATGTACAGGTGTCAGTGTATAGTGTATAAGTGATATGAAGTATGAAAGTGTCAGTGTAAGAAAGGAGTGAAATGCTCAAGATCATGAGGCTAAAGAATGAAGCTGGAAGGAGGGGGAATATACAGAGACTTTTGTTCGATAACTGTTAAGTTATGCCTACGTATCCTCTCATGCAATGAGGAAGTCAGAACACCGTAGTTCGACCCAAAGAGACTGAAAGATGAATTGACTGATGATGAACTGCTTGCTTGTCTATGCTCAAGTGTATGACCTGTCTGGCTCAGGTGCAAACTGTCTTGCATTAGACGGAAGAAGCGAGTTCTCGTTTGTGAGTGAATGAGATGAGAAAAGAATCCCGAAGGAGACGATTATTGTCTGTTTTTGTGTTTTCAGTCTTTTATTGCTTTTGAGAATTTGTCATAAGTTAATGAGCTTAAGCCTAAACCAATGGATTTAATAAACTCATCACATCTTCCCTCTGATTAGGGGTAATGAGAATACCTTAAGTGTGAAGTCAGATTCTCACACTTAATCACCTTTGATGTAGGATTAAGATCATTAACCTACTTGTGATTATTTAGATGTTTTTGGTGTTTTTGTTTAGTGTTGAGTAATGAGATTAAGCCATAATCAGTGATTAAACAGACTCATTACACCATCCTAATAGAAGGATAATAGATGAGAATGTTTAAGCTGAGGAAAGCTCCTCAACTTAATCCATGATTAGGGATTAAACTCATGACAAAACAAGCCTTTGATTAAGTGGATTTTACTTAATGATATGATGATGAAGTGAATTTTATGATTTGTAAGACAACTTGAGGGGGACTTGTCCATTAACACTAGGGTTAGTCCTTCTTAACCAATTAAGGAAGAATTAGAACCCTAATGCAAGGCCCAAGTTACAAGTGTGATGTCTTGATACTTATTAAGTGGATTGATTAAGAGATTTAAACACATTAAGGGTTTAACACTTAGGATTAAAGTTATACACTCCATCCTAATAGAAGGATGCAGGCATAAGCTTAATCACAAAGCCTTAAAGCCTTTAGGGTTTAGTCCCTGATTATGAGATGAGAAGAGAAGACTCAAAGAGACACAAAGGTAAAACTATGAGGGGAGACTAATCAAGACCCTAATTCATTGTCATGCTTGGTTGTTCCTAAGGTTTGTGAGGTTTTCAGGAACAATCTTCAAAGGAGCCACCAGGAAGCAGATGAAAGGATCAAGAGAAGCAAAGCAACTTGCTTCATTCAAGAAGTCAAGTCACTTGAAGAAAGAAAGTGGGAGAAACAAGAATGAGCAAGCTCAAACTCAAACACATATAGAAATGCAGCAATGGATGCAAGAGAGATGAGAAGAAAAGTTATGAGAAGTGAAGGCAAATTCACTTCTCAAGGTTACTTACCACCTGAAATGTTAGAAAGAAATGCAATGCAATGCAAGATGGGATGAAATGGCATGATGCTAAGCAAAACCAGAAGCATGTTGATGATGATTATGATGTTATGAGGTGCTGCAAACATGAGGCAAGACATGGAGATGTTCATACAAGATCATGGATGCAAATGATGCAAGCTAAGGAGCATGAACAAGCATGGAAAGTTAGGAAGCATACAAAGCATACAACATGGCAAATGCAAGATGCAATGATCACACATGTTTTCTATATGTCTTAAGATGTCAAAGGAATCACAAGAATGCTGGTGCAACTTATCAGCGGGCTATGGTAACATTATTTCATGACATGATCCATAAAGAAATTGAATGTTATGTGGATGACATGATTGCCAAGTCCCTCACAGAATAAGACCACCTGGTAAATCTGTTGAAGTTATTCAAGCGTCTGAGGAAGTACCAACTGAAGTTAAACCCCAACAAGTGCACATTCGGGGTGCGATCCGGTAAGTTGCTGGGATTTATTGTAAGTGAGAAAGGGATTGAAGTTGACCCTGACAAAGTTAAAGCCATTCAAGAAATGCCTGCACCGAAGTCAGAAAAAGAAGTTCGGGGTTTCCTAGGTAGATTGAACTACATCTCAAGGTTCATATCTCACCTTACAGCAACCTGTGAGCCTTTGTTCAAGCTGTTAAGAAAAGAACAGACGATCAGGTGGAATGAAGACTGCCAGAGTGCTTTTGACAAAATCAAGGAATATTTACAAGAGCCTCCAATCCTTATGCCTCCAATCGAAGGAAGACCTCTAATCATGTACTTGACAGTATTAGAAGAATCAATGGGGTGTGTGCTGGGCCAGCATGACGAGTCTGGTCGAAAAGAGTATGTAATATACTACCTAAGCAAAAAGTTTACCGACTGTGAACAACATTATTCACTGCTCGAGAAAACTTGTTGTGCTTTAGCGTGGGCTGCTCACCGACTGAGACAGTATATGTTGACCCACACTACTTTATTGATCTCAAAGATGGATCCAGTTAAGTACATTTTTGAGAAGCCAGCACTTACCGGACGGGTTGCAAGATGGCAAATGATCCTCACAGAATATGACATTTAGTACACATCTCAAAAAGCCATCAAGGGCAGTGTATTGTCAGATTATCTTGCTGAGCAACCTATTGATGATTACCAGCCTATGAGATTTGACTTCCCTGATGAAGACATCATGTTCATAAAAGCAAAAGATCATGAAGATCCTGTTCACACTAAAGGGCCTGACCCGGAAGAAGAATGGACTATGATGTTTGATGGGGCTGTTAACATGAATGGTCGTGGTGTGGGTGCAGTACTCATTACACCCAAAGGAGTTCACATGCCTTTCTCGGCAAAACTCACCTTTAACTGCACTAACAACGAAGCTGAATACGAAGCTTGTATTATGGGTCTTGAGGAAGCCATTGACCTCAGGATCAAAACTTTGACTGTATTCGGAGATTCAGCTCTGGTAATCAATCAAACTAACGGCAAATGGTACACCCACCAAGATCATCTGATACCTTATCGGGATTATACAAGAATGTTATTGACTTTCTTCACAACAATCAAGCTTGAGTATATCCCTCGAGATGAAAATCAGTTTGCAGATGCTCTGGCTACCATTTCCTCCATGAGATTCCGGATAAGGAGGTTCCGGGTTGCAATAGCTGCTGCTAGTTTCTTGTGCTGAGTTTGGTCCTTGGACCTCTTCACCCCTGCCTTGATCTTTAATTCTGATATTTCCCTCTGGGCTGCTGCCAGGGCTTCTTGCTGTTCTTTTGCATTAGCCTCGAATTGCTCCATCTTGTCTTGAACTCTCTTGTCTTCCAGGGTACGAGCCTCGGTGATCTTGACCCACCGGGTTTGACTCTCCTTCAAGTACAAGTCTGTCCTCGCTCTCTGGAACTGGGCTTCTTTGCAAGCATTCTTCAGAATTTGTTCACCAGCCTTAGACTTGTTGATATAATCCCCAGACTTTTCAATCTTAGTCAGATGCTCTACTCTCAACTTCTCCAATCTCTCAATTTCCCTCATACCTTCACTCCTCTCCCGGAGGGTCTTCTGCAAGGCTTGGGTTAGCTTCTCATTTCTTTCCTTCAAGCTCTCAAATTCCTCCAAACTGATAGTGGCAGGGGGTGGTGCTGAAGATGACTCAGGCATGTCTTCTATGGTAAAGGGCATTCCAGAGAATTGGGCCCTAGCACGGGACCACTCATAATATTGTGCTGATGCCACATTATTACACTTCCCCAGAATGGTGACTCCCTTGGTTTGAACATTATCCCAGGCCCAGGCAGCCTGCCTAACAACAGCCAAACTAATCTTGTTCTCACAATAAAGGGTCTCCACCAAGTCCTGTGCCCTTGGAGTATGGACCAGTGCATAGCCCAGTTGCCTCCTGAACAGCAGAGGGTTGTAATTGATACTTCCCTTAACTCCTATTAAGGGCACATTGGGAAAGTGCCCACAGCTGGTGATGATATCTCTACCCTTGGTGCTTTGAGTACACCATCTGATATCTGCTGAAGTTAGGGTAGTGAGCCTCTTAGCCCAGTTGCTCTGCTGATGAGGATTGAGAAATGTATCTGTCCTGGGTAGATGCTTGAGAAGCCAAGTATGAAATAATGGAGCACAAATCCTCACTAATCTTCCCCTCTGTTTCTCATTCCTCTGATGCACTGAATAATAAAGATCCCCCAATAAAGTTGGCACTGGGTTCTTCAGGATGAACAGATGGATTGCATTTTTGCTAATGAATCGAGGCTCATCTGCAAACAACACAATTCCATATATGCACAAGGCCAGCAGGGCACAAACAGCTTTCCATTCTCCTAGAGAAGCTTTCAGGATAGCTTGAGAGGTTAAGAAGTCCAGATGAAAACCAGGGATCCCAGCTTTAGAGGTCATATGCTGCTCAACCAAAACAGGTTCCAGATGCAAAGTCTTTGCTACTTCTCCATTAGCAGGAAAGACCATCTCAGGGTTGAAAGGAATTTCTCTCCTGATAGGCATACCAACTAATGAGGAGTACTCTTCCAATAAGGGGCCCAACTGAAAGTTTTGAAAAGTAAAACATCTCATTGGAGGATCATAAAACTGAATGCAGGTGTGGATGAGGCTCCTCTGTGATGGGTCCAGATCCATAACCATGTCCAGTATGTCTCCATAACTCTCCCTGAACAGTGGTATGTGATCTGGAGTGATCAGGGTTTGAATCCTCCTGATGTCTGATAACTCTGGCTGGAAGAAGTGATAGGTGACATTGCTCTTTTTAGGAGCCATGATGCTGAGACTGAGTAGAGATAGGTACTGATGCTGATGCTGAAGAAGAGGGCCACTGATTGGCTGGTGCTGGTGATAGCTGAAGCAGGTGCTGGTGAAGACAGGTCAATACTGAAGATAGGGTCAAAACCAAAACCAAATGTAGATGGATACCCTGAAACAAATAAGCAAATGTCAATATGATGCAATGATTATGTATGCAAATGATATGCAAGGGTTTGTGACTGAGCTGGGTCTGATCAAAATGCCCTGATATAGGTCCAAATGTGTTCAAGAATTCCAGTTGGGGTCTATAAATCCAGTAACCAAGGTGGGGGACTCAAATAAAGAGCCACAAGTCCAGGGTTTAGAATCACAAGAACTGTCCAACATGGAGTACTCTTAACAAAATCAAAGTAACAAGGTATTCTGAGGTCAAGGTACCTGCAAACCTGTGAACAGCCCAACCCCCTCACAGGTGGTGTTCTAAAACAAGGATCCTCAGACTTGGATCAGTTATGAGAAGTGTAAACACTTCTAACCCGGAGGCACAGTGTTTACAATAACCATAACAATTCCTCCTCTAATTCACCTCAGTTTCTGAAGGTCAATACTAAAGGTCATCCAGACTTAGCAGGCTTCCCAGATAGCCCTAGCATTGCAGGAAATCTGCAACACAGAGTTCTCAAGAAGAAACCCATATCTGAACCGTGTTTCATATTCCCGCACCAGACCGAAATGGAATGGGAAAGAATATGATTCACTCTAGCCTAGGTGTCACTCAGGTCCCAGGTGTAGGACCTTAACTCTCAATGAATCACCCACCCACCAAAGAAAAACCAGATCCAGCCAGCATGACAGTATGATATATGAAAAGCCATAAAGAAAGCAGTAAAGCAACCTGTACATAAAGCAAAATAAATACCAGCACAAATAAGCACGTAACACCCCAGTAAACACAAATCAATCAAGCGCTAGGAGGAACCCACAAAAAGAACCAGAAGCCCTGGTTGCAATATAAGCATCCCCAGCAGAGTCGCCAAGCTGTCGCTCCCGACAAATGAAACAAGGTCAGATGAAGGTACAGACGCGAACGGTCGGCGAGAGGGACAATGAGAACACACAACCGTGAACTCACTGGAGATGAATAGAGTCGCCAGCTAGGCATTTTTATCCCGGAGGAAAGGCAATGCTGCATAGGCCTAGAAAGAGATGGATAAGACGGTTGCGAACCAGAGAGACTGAGAAAGGGGGTTGGTTACAACTTGGGAAGGTATTAGCACCCAGATTGTCCGTCGTACTCGACGGGATCCACGCTTGAAAGATTTGTGTTTTAAAGGGGTAGTGTTAGTGCAATCTGTGTGTAAAAGAACTGGAAAAGATGTACAGGTGTCAGTGTATAGTGTATAAGTGATATGAAGTATGAAAGTGTCAGTGTAAGAAAGGAGTGAAATGCTCAAGATCATGAGGCTAAAGAATGAAGCTGGAAGGAGGGGGAATATACAGAGACTTTTGTTCGATAACTGTTAAGTTATGCCTACGTATCCTCTCGTGCAATGAGGAAGTCAGAACACCGTAGTTCGACCCAAAGAGACTGAAAGATGAATTGACTGATGATGAACTGCTTGCTTGTCTATGCTCAAGTGTATGACCTGTCTGGCTCAGGTGCAAACTGTCTTGCATTAGACGGAAGAAGCGAGTTCTCGTTTGTGAGTGAATGAGATGAGAAAAGAATCCCGAAGGAGACGATTATTGTCTGTTTTTGTGTTTTCAGTCTTTTATTGCTTTTGAGAATTTGTCATAAGTTAATGAGCTTAAGCCTAAACCAATGGATTTAATAAACTCATCACATCTTCCCTCTGATTAGGGGTAATGAGAATACCTTAAGTGTGAAGTCAGATTCTCACACTTAATCACCTTTGATGTAGGATTAAGATCATTAACCTACTTGTGATTATTTAGATGTTTTTGGTGTTTTTGTTTAGTGTTGAGTAATGAGATTAAGCCATAATCAGGGATTAAACAGACTCATTACACCATCCTAATAGAAGGATAATAGATGAGAATGTTTAAGCTGAGGAAAGCTCCTCAACTTAATCCATGATTAGGGATTAAACTCATGACAAAACAAGCCTTTGATTAAGTGGATTTTACTTAATGATATGATGATGAAGTGAATTTTATGATTTGTAAGACAACTTGAGGGGGACTTGTCCATTAACACTAGGGTTAGTCCTTCTTAACCAATTAAGGAAGAATTAGAACCCTAATGCAAGGCCCAAGTTACAAGTGTGATGTCTTGATACTTATTAAGTGGATTGATTAAGAGATTTAAACACATTAAGGGTTTAACACTTAGGATTAAAGTTATACACTCCATCCTAATAGAAGGATGCAGGCATAAGCTTAATCACAAAGCCTTAAAGCCTTTAGGGTTTAGTCCCTGATTATGAGATGAGAAGAGAAGACTCAAAGAGACACAAAGGTAAAACTATGAGGGGAGACTAATCAAGACCCTAATTCATTGTCATGCTTGGTTGTTCCTAAGGTTTGTGAGGTTTTCAGGAACAATCTTCAAAGGAGCCACCAGGAAGCAGATGAAAGGATCAAGAGAAGCAAAGCAACTTGCTTCATTCAAGAAGTCAAGTCACTTGAAGAAAGAAAGTGGGAGAAACAAGAATGAGCAAGCTCAAACTCAAACACATATAGAAATGCAGCAATAGATGCAAGAGAGATGAGAAGAAAAGTTATGAGAAGTGAAGGCAAATTCACTTCTCAAGGTTACTTACCACCTGAAATGTTAGAAAGAAATGCAATGCAATGCAAGATGGGATGAAATGGCATGATGCTAAGCAAAACCAGAAGCATGTTGATGATGATTATGATGTTATGAGGTGCTGCAAACATGAGGCAAGACATGGAGATGTTCATACAAGATCATGGATGCAAATGATGCAAGCTAAGGAGCATGAACAAGCATGGAAAGTTAGGAAGCATACAAAGCATACAACATGGCAAATGCAAGATGCAATGATCACACATGTTTTCTATATGTCTTAAGATGTCAAAGGAATCACAAGAATGCTTGAAATGCTAAGACAAGTCATGTTATGCAAGAGAATGCAAGAGGGATGCAAAAGAAAGCCCAAATTAGGGTTTAAGGATCAAACATCAAACAAAAACCCAAAACAGAAGCAAACCCTAAGATAAAAAATGGGAAATGCCATCCTAAGAAACCCTAAACCTATACTAAACCAAGGTCCAAAGGGGAAGTCTCAACTCTTACCCAATCTCAAGATATGATTTTTCTAAGTTATTAGGGTTTTTTAGGGTTCTTAACAAAAGAAATGCCAAACAATTGGAAAATGCAAGATCAAATCATGGCCACTTTATCCTAGAAACTACATGCAAAACATAAGACAATGCAAGAAGAACCAATGTCCAACTCTTCTCAAATAGGCAGAAATGAATTTTTGAATTTATGATCAAAATAATGCACAAAATATGATTTAATTCAATGAAAAATTCTTAAAATGCATCAAGATCAAAAAAGAAATTTGGTTTGAAGGTTGGACAATGTTTCTAAATGCCTTAGAACATTTCATGAATTTTTTTGTAATTTTTAAATACCTAAAAGTATTTTTAATTAATTAATTTCCATTAATCAATTAAAAATAATCTTTTAAATATTTAAAAATACTTTTTAAATGATAAAAAATAAAACAAAAATATTTTTGGGTCTTAAAAATTAATAAAACTTTTAGGAAAAAGTTTCATAATTTTTAGGAATTTTTAACTATTTTTAATAAATTATGCAAGTTAAATGAAATAAAATGAAAATAAAATTGATTTAATCTGAATTAAATGAAAAGTAAGCTAATCCTAAGGTGGAGATTCAAACTGGGCTGGGGACAGTTGACTGGCGCGCAGATCCAAGGGTCCTGGTTGACTCTGATTAAATTAATTAAATTAAGGATTAATTAAGCTAATTAGGAGGATTAGGGCAAACGAAATGATCTGGGCCGTTCAAAGCAGCGGGAAGTCAACAAGTCAGAGGCAATCTACGCTCAGCATTCAAATGGCCATAATGACCTGAGTTTAGGGTTAATCACCCTCAGGTGACCGGAGAGAAGCTCCGGTCATCTTCTCCGGTTGCACAAAAACCCTAGAACACGATTCAGGTACCTATTCTACAAATCAAGCACACCTAAATGATCCTTTAACTTCCTAGGTCATGAATCCATCTCCAAACAACATTTATGCATCATGAATCAAAGGAATCGAAAGGAAAGAAATTCACGGGCAAAAATTCAGAGGGACCATACAAGCTCAGTTTTCACTCATTTTTAAATCTAAACATATCACCATGATCCTTGAAGCATGCATTTTCACTTTATAACAAAAAATCAGAGCTTTAAGAGAAAAGTTTCATGGTCATACCTGAGGTGACAACTCCTGTTTTTGGGCTTTCAGAGCAGTTTCTTGATGCAAGCTAGCTCCAATGACTCTCCTGGTGCTAATGGCAGGCTTGGAATGAACTTTAACAAGCTATTTCAAGAGGTTCCAAACTGATATAGCAGAAAGTGAGCTTTGTGTACAGGCTGTTTTAGGTCAATGTAAAGGGTGGTTTTGACTCCTTGTGGTATGCTTGACTTGTTGGTGAAGAAAGATGAGGTGTTTGATGGCTGGATGAAGGGATTAGATGAGTTCTGGTTTGGAAGGTGAGGAATGGTGAAACTCAGGTCAGGCTTGTTTCAGGCTTGAGCTTTGGTGGTTTGAGGTCTATGGAGTATGGTGAGTTGAATGGTGAAGATGGTTTTTGTGTTTGCAAGCTGTGGAGGCAGATTCGAAGCAACTTGCAAGATGAGGTGTTTTTGTGAATGTGTGTGTGTGAATGGTTTCAGCCTTGCTAGATGTATGGAATGCCTTGCCCTTTGTCCACATAAACCTCTCTCATTGGTCAGATGATTGGACATGTGCTTTATTGATTGGTAAGTCACCTTTTGCAAAAAGTCAAAAATTGTGTAAGGAAGGTATGGCTCATGATCCAGGCTAGTACAAGGCTGGTTCTGGTGCAGCAAGGTGAGGTGAGAGGCTAGCCAAAGTGCAGCATCCAATGCATCAAGTGGTAGAAGCACAATGATGATTTTGCAAGTTGTTGGCTCTTTGGTTCACATGTGATTTCCTAATCCCACAAGCCATAATTCATGGGCACTCTTGGTTCAATTCTGATTTTTATGACTTATAGAATGTTTGTATGCTGGTTTGAAATGAACTAGAGGTCACAAGAGGCATTGGTTCATGACTTTGCAAAATTTCCCTTTGAAACATGCCTTGAAAATCAATGATTTTAGCCAACTTTGTCATGCCATAACTTTTGATCCAAGAAGAGTTTGATCATGTTCTTGTACTTTTTGAAAAGGGAAAGATGAGATCTACAACTTTCATGACCAAAGTTTTTCCATTTGAAGCCTTTTTGGATCAAGAATCAAGGCTTGAAAAATGACCTAAAATGATGCATTCTTGAAAAGTCAACTATGCCCAAAAAGTCAACATTTGCAAAAACCCTAAATTCTTGATTTTTGTGAACTTCAACCCTCTTCCATGATCAAATAAAGATCATATACACTCAAAATGATGAAGATCACCCATTGGTTGGGTCATTGGGGGCCTCAGATGCCCTGATTTTACACTGACTTGTCCAGAAAGTCAACTCTTGATCAGATGACTTCCCCAAGGAATTTCTTCATGAAAATTGATATGCATACTCCCTATACCATATAGAGACCAATGGAAACAAGAATGACCAGAAAATTTGGAGTTATGGCCTCTGAAACCAAAACCCTAAATTTCAGTCAACTGTGCAGTTTAACCTGGCTCTGCATCCACTCAAACCCTAGTTCTTGTGATTCCTTTGCATTTTTGACTTTGAGGAGATGGAATATGATATAAGAACACTCATGGACCTCTTTGAAGTGATTGGTGATCTTTGGAGTGGCTCAAGAGGCTCTTGGATTGCTCAGATCACAAACCCTAGGTGCAGATGACTTAGAATCTATGCAGGGAATCAAAATGAGATATGAGATGATATGATTGTGTTTATGCATATGAGAAAGATCACAAGCCATGGTGAAATGGGTGAGGGCAAATTTGGGGTGTTTACACTTGTGGGGAATTCTCACCCCATCCACTAACCCCATGTCCATTACATCGAAGCCCAAGTAGTTTTGAGACTCCAAAGATCTCAATTTCTCAGCAATTTCATCAAACCTTCTATCATAGACTTCATCTCTGGCTCCCATGACAATAAACTGCTCTTCTTGGGGATCCTCTTGCAGGATTCTCCCCCCAGTAGTATTTCCTTGCACATTACCCGGGATGTTGACTTCCGGATCTAGATGAGGTCCAAATACAGGTGGATTAACATGAGGCTGACCCCTCTCATTATTACTAGTTCCTCCAGTTCCGGGATGAGGTTCCTCGGGAGTTTGTCTTTCTACCAATGCCCTTAACCTCTCTTGGATCTGATCCAAGCCAGTCATTACATTCATGAATTGGGCCATTTGGTTTCTCATCTCCACTCTTTCATTAGCCATCTGGGTCCTTACCTCGGTCAGGTCTTGCTGTACTTGCTCCATTAGAATACCCGGAAGGTTGTTGCGAGTAGGATACCGGTGTGCACGGTTGACAGGGAATACTCTTCTGCGAGCAATATTTCTTGAACCACAACAGAGTTAGAAACAAACAAAATAATAACAAAAACCTACAAAACAAAACAAAAGTTAGTATGCAATGCAGTATGCTTATTTTTTTTCCAAGGTATCCGGCTTAGTTCTTGGTTTTGACCTCTCCAGACCTCGAGGAAGATGCCTTGATGTTGTTGAGAAAAGGAATCCAAATGGACACAAACTAAAATATATTACAAACGATGAATAATACATAGTCTGTTCTTTTACAACACATGCCCCTGAAGGGTCAAAATACAACACAAAAGAAAAGTACATCAAATGAAAACAACCACAAACAAAAAGTCAGACATCTAGTCCAAACTCATCCTCCTTAACCTCCTTCAGAAGTGCCTCCGTCACTGGACCAACTGGATGTTCTGTAATGGTCCTAATGAGGAGGTTCCTGGTGGCAATGGCAGTGGTCAACTTCTTGTGCCTGTCCTGGTCCTTTGATCTCTTCAATCCAGCCCTAAGTTTCAACTCTGAAATCTCCTTCTAGGCTGCCAGCAAAGCTTCCTATTGCTTCTTTTCATTGGCCTCTAACTGCTCAATCTTGGCTTGAATTCTCTGGTCCTCTTGTGTCCGGGCTTCAGTGATCCTGACCCACCTAGCCTGACTTTCTTGAAGATAGAGCTCAGTCCTAGCCTTCTGGATCTTGGCCTCCTTACAGGCATTCTTCAATATTTGCTCCCCAGCTCTTGCTTTCTTGATGTAGTCCTTTGTTTTCTCAATCTTGGCCAGATGCTCCACCCTAAGCTTCTCCAACCTTTCAATGTCCAGACGAACATCACTCCTTTCCCAAAGGGTCTTCTTCAGAGCTTGAGACAGATTATCATTCCTTTCCTTCAGTTTCAAATTCTTCCAGGCTGACAGTGGCTGCTGGCTGTACTGTAGATGGTCCAGGTGTATCCTCAATGGTGAAGGGCATTCCAGTAATCTGAGCTCTAGCATGAGACCAGTCATAGTACTGAGCTGAAGCAACATTATTGCACCTTCCAAGAATAGCCATCCCTTTTGTTTGGATGTTTTCCCAAGCCCAGGATGACTGTCTGACAGCAGCTAGATTAGGCTTTATCTCATAATACAGGGTCTCAGCTAAATCTTGCATTCTAGGAGGGTGAACTAAAGCATAGCCTGGTTGCCTTTTAAACAGCAAAGGGTTGTAGTTGATGCAACCCTTTACTCCTATCAGAGGTACATTTGGGTATTGTCCACAGCTAGTGATGATGTCCTTGCCTTTGGTGCTCTGGGTGAACCATCTGATGTCATCTGAAGTCAAAGCAATGAGCCTCTTGGCCCAATTCTTCTGTTGGTGGGGATTCAGGAATGCATCTGACTTAGGCAGGTGTTTGAGCATCCAGGTGTGAAACAGAGGAGCACATCATCTCACCAACTTTCCTCTTTGTTTCTCATTCCTCTGATGAATGGAGTAATAGAAATCTTCGACCAATGTGGGTACTGGGTTCCTCAGAAGGAAAAGATGAATGGCATTCTTGCTGATAAATTTGGGCTCATCTGCAAACAGTATAACCCCATATATGCTGAGGGCTAACAGTGCACAGACTGCCCTCCACTCTCCCAAGGAGGCCTTCAGGATGGCCTGAGAAATCAAGAAGTCTAAGTGTAAACCAGGGATCCCAGCCTTTGTTGTCATATTTTGCTCAATCAAAGTAGGCTCCAGGTACAGTGCTTTTGCTACTTCTCCATTGCTGGGAGCTGGCATCTCTGGGTTGAAAGGGACTCCACCCCTGACAGGCACTCCAATCAATGATGAAAACTCTTCCAGCAGAGGTCCTAGCCGAAAGTCTGGAAAGGTGAAGCATCTCAAAGGAGGGTCATAAAACTGTAGACAGGTGTGGATCATGCTCCTCTGAGAAGGGTCTAGGTCCATAACCATATCAAGGATACCTCCATAATGCTCTCTGAATAATGGGATGTGGTCAGGGGTGATAAGTGACTGGACCTGCCTGATACCAGTCAACACAGGCTCAAAGAAATGGTAAGATATGTTGCTCTTCCTGGGAGTAGCCATGAGTGCTGATGAGGAGCTGAAGACAAGTGCTGATGAGGATCAAGACTGATACTGGAGATGAGCCACTGATAGGCTGATGCTGATGATGATGAGAATAGCTGAAGCAGATGCCTGATGAAGCAGAGGTCTATGCAGAAGAAGGGGTCAAAACCAAGCCAGATATAATGTGGATACCCTGAAAAACAAATAAACAAATGTTAAATGATGCAATGATGATGTATGAAAATGATATGCAAGGGTTTATGATCAAGCTGGATCTGATTATCTGTCTTGATATAAAGCCCATGTATGTTCAAGAAGTCCAGATGGAGGTTCAGGAATCCAGTAACCAAGGTGGGGGACTCAAATAAAGAGCCACATGTCCAGGGTTAAATCACAAGAACTTTCCAAAATGAGGTACTCTTAATCAAAACAAGTAACAGGGTATGATGTGGCCAAGGGTACCTGCAAACCTGTAAACAGCCCAACCCCCTCACAGGTAGTGTTCTAAAACAAGGATCCCCAGACTTGGATCAGTTATGAGAAGTGTAAACACTTCCAACCCGGAGGTACAGTGTTTACAATAACCATAAAAGATCCTCCTCCAATTCACCTCAGCTTCTAAAGGTCATAATAAAGGTCATCCAGACTTAGCAGGCTTCCCAGATAACCCTAGTACTACAAGAAATCTGTAGCACAGAGTTCTCAAGAAGAAACCCATATCAGAACCATGTTTCATATTCCCGCACCAGACCGAAATGGAATGGGAAAGAACATGAACCACTCTAGCCTAGGTGTCACTCAGGTCCCAAGTATAGGACCTTAAACTCTCAATAGAACCCCACCCACCAAAACAGAAAACCAGATCCAGCAATGACAGTATGACAGTATGATGTATATAAAGCTGTAAAGAAAGCAATAAACAAGACTGTACATAAAGCAATAAACAAAACAAATAAATAGAAACAAATAGCACATAACACCCCAATAGACACAAATCAAACAAGCGCTAGGAGGAACCCACAAAAAGAACCAGAAGCCCTGGTTACAGTATAAGGGTCCCCAGCAGAGTCGCCAAGCTGTCGCTCCCACCAAATGACACCTGGTCAGAAGGGGTACAGACGCGAACGGTCGGCGAAAGAGAAGAGAACACACAAGGGTGAACTCAAAAGACAAGAGTCGCCAGCTAGGCATTTTTATCCCGGAGGAAAGGTAATGCTGCATAGACCTAAGAAAAGATATGGATAAGACGGTTGCGAACCAGAGATACTGAGAAAGGGGGTTGGTTACAACCTGGGAAGGTATTAACACCCAGGTTGTCCTTCGTACTCGACGGGATCCACGCTTAAAAGATTTGTGTTTTAAAGGGGTAGTGTCAGTGCAATCTGTGTATCAAAGCTGGAAAGAATGCAAGTGTCAGTGCAAAAGGAAATGTGAAGTGGATAAGAGAAGTGTCAGTGTAAGAACAGGAGTGTAAAGCTCAAGACTATGAGGCTTAAAGAATAATGCTGGACGAGGGGGGGAATATACAGAGACTTTTGTTCGATAACTGTTAAGTTATGCCTACGTATCCTCTCGTGCAATGAGGAAGTCAGAACACCGTAGTTCGACTCAAAGAGACTGAAAGGTAAATTGACTTGTGAACTGCTTACTCGTCTATGCTCAAGTGTATGACCTGTCTGGCTCAGGTGCAAATTGTCTTGCATTAGACAGAAGAAACGAGTTCTCGTTTGTGAGTGAATAAGATGAGAAAAGAATCCCGGAGGAGACGATTATTGTTTGTTTTTGAGTTTTCAGTCTTTTATTGCTTTTTTGTGTTTTTCATAAGTTAATGAGCTTAAGCCTAAACCAAGGGTTAGTAAACTCATCACATCCTCCCTCTGATTAGGGGTAATGAGAATACCTTAAGCATGAAGTAAGCACCTCACACTTAATCACCATGATGCAGGATTAAGATCATTAACCTACTTGTAATTATTTAAGTGTTTTTGGAGTTTTGTTGAGTGTTAAGTAATGAGTTTAAGCCATAATCAAGGATTTAATGGACTCATTACACCATCCTAATATAAGGATAATATATGAGAACATTTAAGCTGAGGAAGGCTCCTCAACTTAATACATGATTAGGGATTAACCTCATGACAAAACAAAGCCTTTATTAAAGTGGATTTTAGTTAATGGTAAGATGAAGAAGTGATTTTTATGGTTGGTAAGACAACTTGAGGGGGACTTGTCCATTAACACTAGGGTTAGTCCTTCTTAACCAATTAAGGAAGAATTAGAACCCTAATGCAAGGCCAAAGTTACAAGCTTGATGTCTTAGTGATTATTAGATGAATTAATTAGAGGATTTAAACACATTAAGGGTTTAACACTTAGGATTAAAGTTATACACTCCATCCAAAGATGACACAAAGGTAAAAACTAAATGGGGGACTAATAAAACCCTAATTGTTATCATACTTGGAGATCCTAGGGTTTATGGGGCTTAAGAGAGAAAGAATCTTCAAAGAGCCACCAAGGAGAGAAGCAGATGACAGGAGAAAGAAGCAGAGAGAAGCAAGACAACTTGCTTCACTTAAGAAGACAAGTTGCTTGAAGAAAGAAAGTAGGAAAGAGCATGAATGAGCAAGCTCACTCAAAGACAAGATAAAATGCAGCAATGATGCAAGAGAGGGATGAGAAGAGATTGTGAGAAGTGAAGGCAAATCCACTTCTCAAAACAACTTACCACCTGAAAAGTTAACAAAAGAAATGAAATGCAATGAAAATGAGATGAAATGCCATGGTGCAAACCAAAGTCAGAAGCATAAACATGATGTTAATGATGCTAAGATATGATGCAAACACATGTCAAGAGTTGTGGACGACCATACAAGGATGAGGATGCAAATGAAGCATGCTTTGAACCATGAAGATTCATGAAAGTTTATGAAATGATATGAACATATAGCATGGCAAATGAAAGATGCAATGACCAAACATGATTCTAATATGTTCCAAGATGTCTTATATGTCATGAGGATGCACAAAATGTCATGACAAGCTCTTGAATGCAAGCAAATGAAAGATGGATGCAAAGGAAGGCAAGAATTAGGGTTTATACACAATATGCAACAACAAATTCAAAACCAGAAGTAAATGACATGATAAAAAATTGAAAATGCGATCAAAGGAACCCTAACCCTACACAAGTTCACTTCCCAAAGGAGGGGATCTAACTCTTAACCTAATGGGAGTTATGAATTTTCTAAGTCAACTAGGGTTTCAAGGTACCTCAAAAGGAAAAATGCTCATTAAATTGAAAATGCAAGATAAATTCAAACCAATTTTACCCAAGAAACTACATGCTATGAAGGATGCAATGCAAGAAGAACCATCATCAAACTCTTTATGGTTAGGCAAAATGAATTTTTCTAAGTTTGAACAAAAATATTGCCTTTAAATGAATTCAATTCCAATGAAAATTGTCAAAATAGGTCAAGAACCAAAAAGAAATTTGTTTTGAGAGTTTGATAATGTTTCTAAATGTTTTAAAATGCAATGTGAATTTTTTGGTGATTTTTAAATACCTAAATGCATTTTTAATTAATTAATTTTCATTAACCAATTAAAAATAAACATTTAAATGATTTAAAAATAATTTTTAGTGCAAAAAATAAAAATAAAAATATTTTTCGGTTCTGAAAATTAATGAAATGCTTGACAAAAAATTTCAGAATTTTTAAATGCTTTTTACTATTTTTAATAATTCGTAGAAGCTAAATATAAAATAAATGAAATAAAAAATGAAATTATGAGAAGTATGCAAATCCTGAGGCTGAGGTTTAAACAAATTTGGAGGGAATTGACTGGCGCCAGATCCTGTGGCCCAGATTCAAACTGGCTGAATTAAAAATAAAACCTAATTAATTAAGTTAATGACGTGGATTGGGGCTTAAATGAGAGATCCAGGCCATTCATTCGCGCGCGGGTCAACCCAAGTCAACAGGATCTATGGCTCACATTCAAACTGAGCCCTAATCACAATTAATGCACTAATGACCTTCATGTGGCCGGAAATGACCTCCGGTCATCTTCTCCGGCCACACCTCCCCTGAAATTTTGCTATCTCTCTCCCCAAGCTTCTAAAACTTAATTTTTCTGCCCAGAATCCAACCCCATACATCACTCAACAAGAATCACTCACTAAAACGCATTTATTTCACATATTCAAGCTGAATCGAAACAAATTAGTTCTAGGTCAAAAAAATTTTCAGAGAGCTCATACATGCTTAATACTTGACTATTTTCAAAACCAAACACATCAGCATTACTAGTGAATCATGGAGAATCAATTAGAAACTTAAAAACATGTTTCTGGAAAAATTGTTCTTGAGCTCACCTGAACTGGAGCTTTGATCTTTGGAGCTTTTTGGCTGCTTCTTTGGTCCAAGATGCCTTTAATGAACCCCCTGAGAAGTTTGCAATGCTTGTTTGGAATTTTTTTTGGCTGGTGTAAACACCCCAAATTTGCCCTCACCCATTCACACCATGGCTTGTGATCATCCTCATATGCATAAACACAATCATATCATCTCATATCTCATTTTTGGTTCACTGCATAGTTTCTAAGGCATCTGCACCTAGGGTTTGTGATCTGAGCAATCCCAAAAGCATCTTGAGCCATTCCAAAGGCCACTAATCATCTCAAAGGGGTCCATGTGTGTACTTATGTCATATTCCCTCCCCTCAAAGTCAAAAATGCAGAGGAATCACAAGAACTAGGGTTTGAGTGGATGCAGAGCCAGGATGAACTGCACAGTTGACCTAAAATTAGGGTTTTGGTTTCAGAGGCCATAACTCCAAATTCTTTGGTCATTCTTGTTTCCATTGGTCTCTATGTGGTATAGGGAGTATGCATATCAATTTTCATGAAGAAATTCCATGGGGAAGTCATCTGATCAAGGGTTGACTTTTCAGACAAGTCAGTGTAAAATCAGGGCATCTGAGGCCCCCAATGACCCAACCAATGGGTGATCTTCATCATTTTGGGTGTATATGATCTTTATTTGATCATGGAAGAAGGTTGAAGTTCATAAAAATCAAGAATTTAGGGTTTTTGCAAATGTTGACTTTTGGAGCATAGTTGACTTTTCAAGAATGCATCATTTTAGGTCATTTTTCAAGCCTTGATTCTTGATCCAAAAAGGCTCCAAATGGAAAAACTTTGGTCATGAAAGTTGTAGATCTCATCTTTCCCTTTTCAAAAAGTACAATAACATGATCAAACTCTTCTTGGATCAAAAGTTATGGCAATGCAAAGTTGGCAAAAATCACTTATTTTCAAGATATGCACCAAGTGTGAAAATTGCAAAATCATGTGCTAAGTCAAATTGCAACTTCTAATTGGTATCAAACCAGCACATAAGCATTCTCTAAGTCCTAAAAATCAAATTTGAACCAAGATCACATGTGTTTAGTTCATGTAACAAGGCATTTTTTATCATGAAAGTCCATAAAGCAACAACTTGCAAAAGCACTCATAACACTTCACCAACTTGTCACATTGGGTGCTGAACCAAGCTGACTCTTTCCCCTCATTTTGCTGCGCATAGCCCATGCCTTGTACCAAGCCTAGATCAAGCCATGCTTTCTCTTACAAAGAAATGGACATTTTGCAAAAGTAAACTTACCAATCACTATAGGCCAGGTCACATCATCTGACCTATAGGATTATAATACAATATCCCTTGGCCAGCCAAAGATATGAGAAGGCAAGGCTGAAACATCTCACACACACAAAAAACACAAGAACACTCCATTTTGCTTTGGCCTTCGAAACTCTCTGCCCAGCTCACATACATCCAAACCATCTTTATCAATCATCTCACCATGTCTCATTGAGCCCAAAGCAACCAAGAACCAAGCCTTAAACAAGCTACAACATCACTGCACCATCTTGACACCAGCTTGCAGTTTCATTCGAAACTCTCATCCTAGCTCACAAACAGTCAAACAAACTTTGTAAAGCTTCTCCATTCACCCTCAGGATCACATAGAACCCATCACCATGACCTGAAACTGCCTAAAGCTCCATTGCCATTTTTGACTGAGTTTGAGCAGAAGCTATCGAAACTCATCAACCAGCCAACTTAAACTCCTTTTGAGCATTCAAACATCTTCTGGGGACCAAGTGGAACAGTTTGCACTGAAGGAAGTGGCCAGAAAGTCTTCAAACTGAAAGCTTCAAATCTCAGGTAGCTTGAAAATTATTTTTCCAGAAATCATTTTTCTTGTTACAAACTTGTTCTTTGTGTTGTCCTGATCATGAATATGTCTTTGGTTTTGAAAATGGCTTTGATTTGAGAGTTTAATTTGTCTCTGAAACCTGCGTGCCCTAGAACTCATTTTCTTCGATTCAGTTTGTTTAGGAAGAATAAATTTGTTTTAAGAGAGGGGTTTGATTCGTGAGAGGTTGAGGAACATTTCCATGGTTTTAGATTTCATTTTAGTGACCTAGGGAAGGATTTGGAAGTTTTCAGGGAAGAAGTTCACCGGAGAAGACGACCGGAGCTCGTCTCCGGTGACCTGAAAGTCATTAATGGGTAATTAGGGTTAGGGCTTCAGGTTTGAATTTCAGGCGTTGGATGAGTTGACCAGGTCTTTTCCCGCGCGCATCCAATGGCCCAGATCTTGTCATTAACTTAATTAGGTTTAATTTATTTAATTAATTAAGTTTAGCCCAGTTTGAATGTGGCCCATTGGATCTGGCGCGCAGTCAACCCTCTCATTTCCAGATTGAATCCTGGCCTTCCATGCTGCATACTTTCATTTTATTTAATTTTTATTTCATTTTCTTTTCCTTTTATTTGCATAATTAATTTAAAATAGTAAAAAATGTGTAAAAATTATGAAACTTTTTCTCATAAGTTTTATTAATTTTTATGACACAAAAATATTTTTATTTTTATTTTTATCATTAAAAAAGTATTTTTAAGTATTTAAAAGATTATTTTTAATTGATTAATGGAAATTAATTAATTAAAAATACTTTTAGGTATTTAAAAATCACAAAAAAAATCATGAAATGTTCTAAGACATTTAGAAACATTGTCCAACTTTCAAACCAAATTTCTTTTTGGATCTTGATGCATTTTGAGAATTTTACATTGAATTAAATCATTTTTGTGCATTATTTTGATCATAAGTTCAAAAAATCATTTCTGCCTATCTATGAGGAGTTGGACATTGATTCTTTTTGCATTGCATTGTGTTTAACATGTAGTTTCTAGGATTAAATGGCCATGATTTGATTCCTCATTTTCAATTTGTTTGGAATTTCTTTTGTTTAAGAACCCTAAAAACCCTAATAACTTGTAAAATTCATAACTTGAGATTGGTTAAGAGTTGAGACCTCTCCTTTGGGAATGGGCTTAGTATGGGATTAGGTTTACCTTGTGTGGCATTTTCCATTTTTTATCTTAGGGTTTGCTTCTGTTTTTGTTTTTTGTTTGATGTTTGATCCATAAACCCTAATTTGGGCTTCCATTTGCATCCTTCTTGCATTCTCTTGCATAACATGACTTGCCATGACATTCCAAGCATCCATGTGATTCATTTGACATCATAAGACATATAGTAAGCATGTGTGATCATTGCATCTTGCATTTGCCATATTGTTTGCCATGTGCACTTCATGACTTTCCATGTTCATTCATGCTTCTTAACTTGCTTCATGTGCATCCATACACTTGTATGAACATCTCCATGCCTTGCCTCATGTTTGTAGCATCTCACAGCATCATCAACATGCTTCTGGTTTTGTTTATCATCGTGTCATCTTATCTCATTTGGCTTTGCATTGCATTTCTTTTCTAACATTTCAGGTGGTAAGTAATCTTGAGAAGTGAATTTGCCTTCACTTCTCATAACTTTTCTTCTCATCTCTCTTGCATCCATTGCTGCATTTCTGTTTGTGTTTGGGATTGAGCTTGCTCATTCTTCTTCCCCCCACTTTCTTTCTTCAAGTGACTTGACTTCTTGAATGAAGCAAGTTGCTTTGCTTCTCTTGATCCTGTTCATCTGCTTCCTGGTGGCTCCTTTGAAGATTGTTCTTGAAAACCTCACAAACCTTAGGATCAACCAAGCATGACAATGAATTAGGGTTTTGATTAGTCTCCCCCTCATAGTTTTACCTTTGTGTCTCTCTTTTGAGTCTTCTCTTCTCATCTCATAATCAGGGACTAAACCCTAAAGGCTTTAAGGCCTTGTGATTAAGCTTATGCCTGCATCCTTCTCTTAGGATGGAGTGTATAACTTTAATCCTAAGTGTTAAACCCTTAATGTGTTTAAATCTCTTAATCAATCCATCTAATAATCATCAAGACATCACACTTGTAACTTGGGCCTTGCATTAGGGTTCTAATTCTTCCTTAAGTGGTTAAGAAGGACTAACCCTAGTGTTAATGGACAAGTCCCCCTCAAGTTGTCTTACAAATCATAAAAAACACTTCATCATCATACCATTAAATAAAATCCACTTAATCAAAGGCTTGTTTTGTCATGAGTTTAATCCCTAATCATGGATTAAGTTGAGGAGCTTTCCTCAGCTTAAACATTCTCATCTATTATCCTTCTATTAGGATGGTGTAATGAGTCTGTTTAATCCTTGATTATGGCTTAACCTCATTACTCAACACTAAACAAAAACAACAAAAACATCTAAATAATCACAAGTAGGTTAATGATCTTAATCCTACACCAAAGGTGATTAAGTGTGAGAATCTGACTTCACACTTAAGGTATTCTTATTACCCCTAATCAGAGGGAAGATGTGATGAGTTTACTAACCCATTGGTTTAGGCTTAAGCTCATTATCTTATGACAAACTCCAAAAAAGCAATAAAAGACTGAAAACTCAAAAACAAGCAATAATCGTCTCCTCCGGGATTCTTTTCTCATCTCATTCACTCACAAACGAGAACTTGCTTCTTCCGTCTAATGCAAGACAGTTTGCATCTGTGCCAGACAGATCATACACTTGAGCATAGGCAAGTAAGCAGTTCACAAGTCAATTCATCTTTCAGTCTCTTTGGGTCGAACTACGGTGTTCTGACTTCCTCATTGCACGAGAGGATACGTAGGCATAACTTAACGGTTATCGAACAAAAGTCTCTGTACATCCCCCCTCCTTCCAGCTTTATTCTTTAGCCTCATTATCATGAGCATCTTACTCCTGTCCTTACACTGACACCTGTACATTCTTTTCCAGCTATTTTATACACAGATTGCACTGACACTACCCCTTTAAAACACAAATCTTTTAAGCGTGGATCCCGTCGAGTACGACGGACAATCTGGGTGCTAACACCTTCCCAGGTTGTAACCAACCCCCTTTCTCAGTCTCTCTGGTTCGCAACCGTCTTATCCGTATCTTTCTAGGTTTATGCAGCATTACCTTTCCTCCGGGATAAAAATGCCTAGCTGGCGACTCTATTCATCTCCGGTGAGTTCACGGCTGTGTGTTCTCATTGTCCCTTTCGCCGACCGTTCGCGTCTGTACCTTTATTTGGGCCAGTCCCATCTATCGGGAGCGACAGCTGGTTTAAGAGATTGATGAAGTTCTGTTCAGAAGGGGTGGAAAATCGTGTTTCTGATTAGGGTGGTTTCAGGGTCAAATGAGGATTGGGAAATGATCAAAGGATCATGGTGAGTGGTTTTGTGGAGTTTGTTTTGATGTTTGAGGCTTGAGTGCTGAGTTTCGAATGAAAATGCAAGGGGGATAGTTTTTGGGAACTATGGCAATGATGTGGTTTCAGGCTCCAAGATTGTTTGAAAATGATCCATGAGGCATGTATGTGAAGCTGTGATTGGTCAGAGAGTTGTTGCTGGCCTAGCTTGATTGGTATGGCTCAACTTGTATAAAGTCGACTATTGTGTAAGAGGAGGTATGGGCTGGTTCAGTCATGGTACAAGGGCATGGCTTGGATCAGCATGCTTCAAGGAAGTCCATGGAAGTCACTTTTGGCAGCTGGCACAAGTGGATGAGAAGCTTTGATCCATTTTGCAATTTTGAGGAAGTTTGGCCCCTTTTGAATTTTGTGAAGTTCATGGCATGAAACTTGAGAAATTCTTGTGCAATTCTGAGTTTTGGGTCATGTGTGAGGTTTGTGTAATGCATAGAAGCCACTTTGAAGTCACAAATTGGTTTGGCAAAGGTTTTTGCAAGTTTCTTCTTTTGGTGCAAAAGTGAAAAATAAGTGATTTTCCCCAACTTTGACAAGCCATAACTTTTGATCCAAAATGAATTAGAATGAGTTCTTGTACTTTTTGAAAATGGGAGGATCCATTCTACAACTTTCATGACCAAAGTTCTTTCATTTGAAGCATTTTTGAATCAAAAAGAGAAGGTTGAAAAACTTTCCCAAAATGACAAGTTTTCATTATAAGTCACTTTCCCAAAAAGGCAACTTTGCAAATGACTTGAAATTTTCGAATTTTGTGAACTTCAAAATCTTCTATGATCAAATAAAGATCATAGACATTCAAAATGATGGAGAACACCCTTTGGTTGGGTCATTGGGGGCCTCAGATGCCCTGATTTTGCATTGACTTGCTCAAGAAGGCACCTCTTGATCAGATGCCTTCCACATTGAATTTCTTCATGAAAATTGATATGCATGATCCTCATAACATATAGAGACCAATAAAAACAAGAATGACCAAAATTTTTGGAGTTATGGCCTCTGAAACCAAAACCCTAATTCTAGGTCATCTGTGCAGTTAAACCTGGCTCTGCTTTCATGCCTTCCTCAATTCTTGTGATTTTCTGACTTTCTTGACCTTGTGAGGATATAATATGATGCTTGAACATACATGGACCCCTTTGAAATGATTGATGACCTTTGGAGTGGCTCAAATGGCTCAGGGATTGCTCAGATCACAAACCCTAGATGCAGATGACTTTGAATCAATGCAGTGAAACAAAAATGCAACATGGGATGATGTGATTGAACTTATGCATATGAAAAGATCACAAGCCATGGTGTGAAATGGGTGAGGGCAAATTTGGGGTGTTTACAACAGTGTGTGGAACTTGACAAAAGGCGAGATTTGTTCTCGCTAAAGGGGATTGAGGACGCGGTTGTGTCCCTTTTCCCCTAAGGCTTAGACATTTCCTATTGCGAGCTAGGGATCTATCACGTTGGTATGACAATGGAGGAGCTCATTCGAGGTATCCCTGTTGGGCAATTCAGTTTCCCGAATAATGGGCATGTGATTGCGCACGTTTATGTTGAGGGTTGTATTTATACCATGATACATCCCTGTGGTCGGGCACTTCTTCCCTTGTTGATGGAAATTATTAGCCAGCAAATATTTCACGCTTTCGCTGGACTATTAGCTGTAATATTGTTTAAGCTTTTCAGCATTCCACGGTCGAGCAAATTGTTCCCTATTTAGTTCTTCGAGGTAGTATGCCTCTGTGCCCGTTTTTGACTTAACGCGATATGGACCTTCCTAGTTGGCCGCAAGCTTTCCTTCACGCAAATCTTTCTGGTATTTGCGCAGGACAAGGCTTCTCACTTGGAATTCTCATTTGACGATTCGGTTGTCGTAGCGCAACGAGATTTTTTGTTTTAGGAATTCTTCACGGAGAGCTTCCCTTGACTGGATTTCCTCGACCAAGTCGAGTTCCTCTCTTAATGCCTCGTCGTTGAGTTCTTCCTCTAAAAGGAACTCTGTGCATCGAGAAGGTTCTCTAATCTCCACAGGGATGACTACTTCCGTCCCATACATCATCCGAAATGGAGTCTCTTCAGTGGTCTAATGTGGAGTGGTCCAGTAGGCCCACAATACATTGTGGAGTTCCTTGACCCACCTTTTCTTTGCCTCACCAAGTCTTCATCTTAGGACTCGTAAAATGAATCTGTTGGCAGCTTCGGCCTGCCTATTTGTTTGGTGATGCTCGAAGGATGCGACGTGTTGCACGGTTCCTGACTTGGCGACGAAGTCTTGAAAATTCCTATCTGTGAACTGGGTACCGTTGTTCGTGATAAGGGATTGGGGTACACTGAATCTGGCCTAGATGTTCCTCTTGTAAAATCGCAAAATGTTGAACGCATTGATTATGGCCAGAGCCTCGACTTCTATCCATTTGGTAAAGTAGTCCACAGCCACGATTAGATATTTGTTTTGGAAAGAACCCATCGTGAAGGGTCTGAGGATATACATGCCCCATTACGCAAATGACCATGATGATGACATTATTTTGAACACGTCGGGGCGCGATATGTATATCCCTATGACATTGGCACTTTCTCACTTCTTTACATGCTTTATGGCGTCGTTCTGCATAGTTAGCTTGTAGTACCCTGCTCCTAAAGCCTTTCGGGCCAAAGACCTACCACCCAAGTGTTGCGCGTTAATCCCATCATGTATTTCATGCAAAATGTCATATAAGCTTTCCTCCTCGATCCATTTTAGGAGCGGGATTGAGATTCCTCGGCGGTACATCCTGCCGTCCACAAGGACGTACGAGGATGCACGACGTTTGGTGGCACTGGGCTCTTTCTTGTCCTCGGGAAACTCGCCAGTTGTCTGATAAATCGAATTTATATTGATTAATTAATACGATTTCTGATTATTTAACTTATTTATTTATTTGTTTTGGATGATTTTAAGCGTATATTGTGTTTGTTTTGCAGACATTCGATCAGATATGTCGTTTGGAGGCAAGAATGCGAAAAGGAAGCCAAAAAACCAAGAAAACAGAAGAAAAAAAGGACAGAAAAATGCATTTCTGCATTTCACAATCCAAACAATTTTCTCATAAATGAGACGTTCATCTCACTCAATGATACGCCCAACTTGGGCATTGAGTTGGTCATTTCACATGCAAAGTGCCTGTTTCAATTATGTGACGCTCGCTTCAAACCAATTGACCCAGTAACGTAAAGCCTGTAACAGAAACAATATGAAGTCAATACCAGAGAGATTTTCGTTCAATGCAGAGAAAATCCCTCAACCCTAATCCAAAAGTCCACAAACCCAGTCGAAAGCTAGTAGAAGTCCAAGCCACAAATCTCTCAACAAATACCATCACAACATATAAATAGAGATCTCTGCCACTGAAGCCAGGAGCTTCGATTTTACGTCTAATTTCTGCCTTTCTCAATGTCGAAGTTCGCCTTTTATTTTTCATTATTAGTTCGACTATTATTTTCTTTATTTGTTCACCATGTCTTTTCTTTACCGAACATTAGTGATAATTTCCGCCATCAGGGAACTATCGCCATTTTTATTATTTCAAGCCACTATAATTTCTATTTACTGTTCAAGTTTCGCAGTTTGGTTGATCAAGATAGTACAACCAGGTTTCCTATTTTAATGTTATTTTAATAATTTATTATCTCACTTATTTACATTATGCAATTCTTTTCCTTCTACATTTCTTTATTTAATATGTCAGCTTAAACCGTTAATCGGTATGTAATTGTGTAAACCGGAATGAATTCGATAGAATTAGGCTAAAACCTTAAATTAAGTTACAATCTGGTTTCAATTTCTTGTTTTAATTCGCTTTTGTTACGAGAGTAAGAAAGTATAAAAGATTAGGATTAAGACCACGGGAGTGTGAGATTCTAGTCAGAGAGCTGAAATCGAGCATTAGTTTTAAACACAGCGGGAGCGATTTAAACCTAATTAGAACTTTTAGATTTCCAAAAAGTATTTCTAACTTGGATTGACACAGCAGGAGCACTCAATTTAACTTAGAAGTATGGTATTAGGAAAGACCAAGGGAGTGTGAGTTGAGGACTTTTAAACCAAGAGTTTCTACAGAGAGATAACTTAATAAACCTTAATAAGCCGACCCTCTATTGAATTCGCGAAGGAGAAATCAATTATGTACCGATAATTTATATCATTAATTTAATTTAATTAATTCTTAATCCTTTAAAACCTAAAACATCGCCCACCTTATCTAAACATAGAAACATCTTACTACACTAGGTTGATTATCAAGTCTTTGTGGGATCGATATATTTTATTACTACGCGATAGACTGTGCACTTACAGTTAGTAACTGTTAGACTCAGAAAGTCGTGACCAAGTTTTTGGCGTCGTTGCCGGGGACTTAGATTTAGTTAATAGTGTATTAAATTGTTGTGTCGACTAGGGCAACAAAAATTTACCTTTCCTTTGTCGATTGTATGCACAATACTCACTCCCGAGGCGAAGACTTAGAACCCCTGATCGACGAAGTAGAACATTTCATAAGTTCGAGACTCCGAACCGAGCCCAACGAAACCTTTATTCCTGAAATTACATTACAACCAATTGAAGAACCAATCATGGCCGAAGAAAACGGAGGACCACTTCGTTCACTTAAGTCCTATGAGACTCCAAGCCAACTAGAACCAAACAACAGTATTTCCGCACCAACCATAGCCCAAACGATTTTGAAATCAAACCTTCACTACTGCAAGATGTACAACAAAACCAATTTTCGGGAAGTCCGACAGATGATCTGAATGAACACCTGACGAAGTTCGGGCAATACACAGACACTGTGAAAGCAAATGGTGTAACTCAAGACGCAATCAGACTAAGACTCTTTCCGTTCTCCTTAAGAGATAGAACATGAGCCTGGTTACAATCGTTGCCAACTAACTCTGTCACAACATGGGAAGAACTGAAGAAAGTCTTCTTATCTCGTTATTTCCCTCCAAGCAAAACAGCTATGTTGAGAGCCTAGATTAACGAATTTCGACAGAAAGATGCCGAATCACTTTATGAAGCATGGGAAAGATACAAGGACCTGTTAAGATTATGTCAACACCATGAGTTTGAAAACTGGGTAACCGTCATAACCTTTTATAATGGACTTCTATACAACACCAGGATGACAATAGACGCTGCCACGAGCGACGCTCTTATGGATAAACATTACGAAGAAGCCTATAACCTCATTGAAAACATGGCTCGGAACCATTTCCAATAGGGAGGAGAAAGAACGCTTGTAGAGAAGAACCATAATAAAGGAGGAATGTACGAATTGAACAGTTTCGATCACGTAAATGCGAAGATGGATGCCATAGTTTAGAAGATCGACAACTTGACCATAACACCACTAGCCATCGTGGTTGCCGTAACTCGAAATTGCGAGATTTGTGGAATCTCAGGACACACATCGCCTGAATGTCATCTTCTTGCCGGATTAGCCACAGATCAGGTAAACTATGCTCAAGGAAACCCGTATTCTAACACATACAACCCAAGATGGAAGAATCACCTGAATTTCTCTTAAAAGAATAAAAACACCTTGTATGCGCCTGATCAAGCACCAAATGCACCACCGAGATATCTGAAAGCTGCTGCACCCAATCCTAATGTTCCTAGAAAACCAAACCTTGAGTTGATGATGGAAAAATTCATAGCTACCCAAGCTCAAACAAATAAGGATTTCCTAAATCAGAACATTCATACTAGTGAACAAATAAAGTAATTGGTAACCAAGGTAGATGCTTTAGCTACTCATAATAAGATGCTAGAAACCCAAATTTCTCAAGTAGCTCAACAACAAGCATCAACTGCTACTCCAACTGGAACTTTTCCTGGACAACCGCAACCAAATCCCAAGGGTCATGCAAATGCAGTTATACTAAGAAGTGGAAAAGATTTGGATGGACCTACTGATCCTAGAACCGAAAAACCCAACCATGTACTAACAACCTCAACCTGATAAATCTACCGAGAAAATTGATAAACCACAACCACAGGAAAAGGAAACCAACGAACAAGAGGCTGAGGAGAAAGAAAAACCTTATGTACCTCCGCCATCATATAAACCACTAATTCCGTACCCCCGACGGTTAACAAATTCTAAAACAATGGGACAATTTAAGAAATTTGTAGAGCTTCTAAAACAATTAAACATTACCACACCTTTTACAGAAGCTATAACTCATATGCCTTCGTAAGCTAAATTTCTGAAGGAGATCTTGTCTAACAAAAATAAAATCGAAGAAAATGAAACAGTTACACTTACTGCTGAGTGTAGTGCTATTATTCAAAATAATATGTTGCCTAAATTGAAAGATCCAGGAAGTTTCTCTTTTCCTTGTGTAATAGGAAAGTTCGTCATAGACAAAGCTCTATGCGCCCTAGGAGCCAGTATAAGCGTTTTGCCGTTATCTTTTTGTAAGAAACTCGACATTGGACAACTTAGACCGACTAAGATGTCAGTTCAGCTAGCCGATCACTCAGTCAAGTTTCCGGTTGGTATTTTAGAAAACGTTCTTGTATGAATAGGCCAGTTTTACATCCCGACTGATTTCATAATCATGGACATAAAAGAGGATGCTACGACCCCTATCATACTAGGAAGACCATTCTTAGCCATGGTCAGAGCAATCATAGATGTAAATAAAGGCATACTGACATTCGAAGTACGAAAAGAAAAAGTAGAATTCATTCTAACCCAATTTCTCCAAGCTCCATCTGTAGACGATACTTGTTATTTCTTAGACGTCATTGACGAATGAAGACGGGATATGCAAAAAGAAGAGACTACTTATTCTGACATAATGAAGATCCCATCTCCTTTAATTTTCGAAGACGGTAATTGGAAAGAACCTTATAAAGACGAAAGATTAAATGAAACTTTAGCTCTTACACCTGGCCATATTCCATGCCCAAAGAAACCCTATCTTGAACTCAAGACATTCCCTAACAATCTTAGATACAAATTTCTCGATTTGGAACTTAAAAGACATGTTATAGTAAACACGGACTTAGGACAAATCGAAATAGAAAAACTTTTAGACATCCTAAGAAAATTCCCAACCGCGTTAGGTTATAACATATCTGATCTGAAAGGAATAAGCCCTTGATATGTATGCACTGCATTATTCTGGAGAAAGATTGTAAAACCTCTAGAGAGCCTCAGAGAAGGATTAATCTGATTCTAAGTATTATAGTCAAGGAAGAAGTAAAGAAGTTGTTAGACACATAAATTATATATCTGATAGCTGACAGCCAGTGGGTCAGCCCAGTGCACGTCGTACCGAAGAAGGGAGGCATTACAGTCACCAAAAACGCCTGAGGCGAGTCTATAACACAAAGAGTAGTAACCGGATACAGAATGTGTATCGATTACCGAAAACTAAACAAAGCTACCCGGAAAGATCATTTTCCTTTTCCCTTCATCGATCAAATGTTAGAAAGATTAGCCCAACATTCTTATTTTGGCTACCTGGATGGTAACTCAGGATTTTTCCAAATACCTATTCACCCTGATGTCCAAGAAAAAACAACATTCACATGCCCATATGGAAAATTTGCTTATTGATGTATGTCGTTTGGTTTATGTAACGCCCCAACGACATTTCAAAGATGCATGATGGCGATCTTTGCAGATTTCATAGATAACATCATGGAAGTGTTTAGGGATGATTTCTCCGTATGCGAACAAAGTTTTGAAGGATGTTTATCTAACCTGGATATGGTACTAGAAAGATGGACAAAAGTGAACCTTGAACTAAATTCGGAAAAGTTCCACTTTATGGTCAGACAAGGAATTGTTTTAGGACATGTGATATCCAATAGAGGCATCGAGGTAGATAAAGCAAAGATAGAAGTGATAAAAGGCCTTCAACCGCCTAAAACTGTGAAAGATATAAGAATTTTCCTAGGATATGTTGGTTTCTACCAACGATTCATTAAGGACTTCTCAAAAATCACTAAGTCGTTGACAAATTTCTTAATGAAAGACGTTGAGTTTACCTTTGACAAATATTGTCTAAAAGCTTTTGAAACACTCAAAACAGCTCTTATTACTGCACCCAACATGCAACAACCAGATTGGACGCTAGCGTTCGAGATTATGTGCGATGCAAGTGATTACGCTATAGGCGCAATCTTAGGCCAAAGAAAAGATAAGAAACTTCACGCAATATATTACACAAGTAGAACATTAGATCCTACTCAAATGAATTACGCCACAACAAAAAAAGAACTCTTAGCTATAGAATTCGCGCTTGATAAATTTCATTCTTACCTAGTAGGAACCAAAATCATCATTTATACCGATCACGCAGCCATCAGATACCTTCTAACATAGTATACTACAATAGTTTGATTTAGAAATCAAGGATAAGAAAGGAACTGACAATGTAGTAGTAGACCACTTATCACGTATGGAAGGAATAAAACCTGACCCAATACCAAAAAAATGAAGATTTACCTGATGAATGTCTTATAGCTATAGAACAAGAGATATCTTCTCTAGACGAACAAAACAAAGAAGAAACAATGGAAGAAGTCTATGAAAAAAAACACCTTTCCATGGTATGCTGACATAGTCAACTATTTAGTTGCCGGAGTACTTCCACCAGATCTTACTTATCAATAAAAGAAGAAATTCTTCCATGATATAAAATAGTATTACTGGGACGAACCATTGCTTTTCAAGAAAGGATATGATAGTATTTACTGTCGATGCGTCCCTGATGAAGAAATAGGAAACATAATTTCCCATTGTCATTCTGCTCCTTACGGTGGACATGCAAGCACTACCAAGACTTGTGCGAAGATTCTTCAATCAGGCCTATTTTGGCCCATTCTTTGGAAAGATGTTCACCTCGCCATTCTGAATTGCGATCGATGCCATCGTACTGGTAACATCTCGAGGCGCAATGAGATTCCCCAAAAAGGTATTTTTGAAGTAGAAATTTTCGATGATTGGGGAATTGATTTTATGGGACCATTTCCATCTTCTTTTGGAAATAAATTTATACTCGTAGCAGTCGATTACGTTTCAAAATGGATAAAAGCTATAGCTTCCCCAACAAATGACACTCGCGTAGTCATAAAGCTTTTTAAGAACATTATCTTCCCAAGATTTGGTGTACTAAGACTCGTCATAAGCGACGGAGGATCTCATTTCATATCTAGAATATTTGATAAACTCATATTAAAATATGGAGTAAGACACCGAATAGCTACACCTTACCATCCACAAACTAGTGGACAAGTAGAAGTCTCAAATAGAGAAATAAAATAAATTTTTGAAAAGACTATAGCTACATCGAGGAAAGATTGGTCTATTAGATTACTAGAAGCTTTATGGGCCTATAGAACAGCTTTTAAGACACCCATCGGAACCACACCATTCAAATTAGTCTACAGAAAACCTTGCCACTTGCCGGTAGAATTAGAGCATAAAGCCTATTGGGCGATTAAAAACCTTAATTTTAACTACACTAACGCAGGTGAGAAACATATTCTAGACTTAAATGAATTAGAAGAACTAATACTAGACGCTTATGAGAACGCCCACATTTATAAGGAGAGAACCAAGAAATGGCATGACAAGCAAATTTTTCTAGGAAATAATTCAGTGTGGGAGATGTCGTTCTGCTATTCAATTCTAGACTTAGGTTGTGTCCAGGAAAATTACGATCTAGATGGTCCGAACTTCAAAATAACTAAAGTTTTAAGTAGTGGTGCTATTGAAATTAAGGGTAGGTCTAACACACTGTTTATAGTAAATGGGCAACACCTTAAACATTACAATTGCATAGAATATAATGTATATTTAATGGGACTAAGATTGACATAATTGCCATCGGAAACCTTAGATTAGTTTCCCTTAAGCTGTGTCGAGCTCTGACATTAAATGAAGCGCTTAGTGGGAGGCAACCCGCGTTTTTAAATTTTAATTTCTTACTTTAAAATTCTCATTTTATTTAGTTTTTCAAAACTTTGATTTTTTGACGTTTTAAATTCACTGATTTTTGTGTGATTTGATTTACTGTGTGATTCCAGGATTTTAAACAATTTCTACCTTCTACTCATCTTTTTTCTGTTTTTCACTGACTCTGATCATGACTTCCAAGATGATTGTGGACTTTAGAGACGGCGTCCAAAGGCGCCGTTATGAAGCTTTAGCCCTACGACCTATGTCCTTGACCAAATTTTCCCATGGACCTACCATGAAAGCTTTAGGCATAGGTTCTAGCATTGACTACCTGTTTAGCCAGTTAGGTTGGCACGGATTTTCACTTAGGAAACATAGAACCACCTATGAGCTAACCTTAGAATTCCTAAGTTCATTAACTTACCATCCAAACTGCAGAAAAGGCTTGACCAGAGGAAAGATAACATTTAGACTATTTGGATACCCCTGTGAGTTCAACATGCACGAGATGACTGGCCTTTTATTCTTTCCAGATGGCCCTACTATTTTCTTAGAAGCACTAGAAAATTTATTTGCATATGGTGAATTAGATAATTTTTGGAGTAGTATCTTAGGAAAACCTGATCATGACCAATACCCCAGGCTGTCCACTGAAATTCATAACCCAGATATTAGTTATTTTCACATGATCTTACCTTACACACTATTTGGAAAACCTGAGAGTGATAATATTGTTTCAAGAGATGAATTGTTTATCATGTATTGTGCTTTCACTTCCAGGGAGGTTATGCATTCACCTTTATGTTTTCCAACTTTTGCAAAATTATCCAAAATGATTACCGTAAGATTATGATAGGATGATTGGTTACTAATATTGTTGAAGCAATGGTATTTAGATGCCATCTTGCTAACATTACCCCACTTGGAGAGTTTAGGCCTATGAATATCACATTTTGTTTTGAAAGAGCAATGTTATATGACCGCAGACCTGACCAATTCACGCTCCTAATTAATGGTGAAGTTGTACCACATTTAATATTACCTGATCATGAGCACACTAGTGTGCATAAGAGGGATAACTGGCTATTGATTTGGAAGAAATAATTTATGAACTAGGTGATGCTTGGTCAAAAGCTGATATAGATCCTAAGACTCCATCAAATTATTACGATACATATGATATGATTGAAGATATAGTGAATCCAAAATTGAAAGAAGAACCTAAACTTAAGACACCCACACCAATTCCAAAAAAACCCGAGCTCACTTTAGAAAGTATTCAAACTGAGATTCAAACCATGCAAACCGACATTCGCGACCTGCGCATTTATATTATTGCTCTAAGAAATATGGCAATGGATCAGTTTGAATATTTGAGGAATGCAGTCGATTCAATCCGCAAAAGTCGTGGTTGAATTTCATCGATAATTTAATCCGATTTTTCTCACATTTTTATTCAATTTTAGCATTTTAAGTTTAGTCACATTTTATTTTTAAGTCAAATTTAAATTTTCAGTTTATTTTGAATTATTACTCTTGCATTTTGCAAAGATTTTAATAAAGTACTTTGGTTTTATTTTTATCTTCTATGCTTTGAATTTTGATTGCTATTGAAGTTGTGTAATATCACAAACTTAGTATGATGTGTTGTGTGTATTAGAGTGTATCAGTTAAGATATTGAAAATGCACTGCTAATTGATAAAATGCTTGCTACATAATTTTACCTACTGCTAGACAAAAGTTTCATGTTTAGTAATGTTATACATAGCATGAATGCCATGTTCCTTATTTTGTTAGTTGATATATTTTGTATATGCATGAAATATGTTACAAGCACTATACGTATGAAATTAGTACAAACAGAGGAGTAGTTATTAATGTTTTAGTATTTTTCATGCCAAACGATCGTTTGAGCCTTGAGACGACCGTCTCAATACCTCAGACGATCGTCACTCATTCCAGACAACCGTCTCAAATGCCAACGTCTATTTCCTTCAACGGTCGTCAGAATCGTTGCATCCCCATACTCTTTGTTTCCAATGGCTATGTTCATATCCCTATAAATACACCCTTCACAAACTTCATTTTCACAAAATCATATACCTTACACTCTCATAGAATTTATTTTCTAAGCTTTTACAACTTCTGTTTCTAATTCAGTCGCTCATAATTCCTTCTTTTTTTCAACACCATCCACTACCCTTTCTCACAAATTCATCAAAAACCAACCACATTTCATCCTTATTATTTTTTCTACACCTTCTAAAAATGGCCGAACAAGGACCTGCACAACTTGTTTCAAGACCAGGAGACGCTAGAGTTCTCCAACAAGCTCGCTTTCGGGAGTACTGCAAGAGGGGAATCAACATCACCAGTTACGCCGACGAGGATTACTTAACTCGTCTTGGCCTTCTCGATAGCGTCAACTATATGATGGAGAGGACTCATCTCATGACACTCTGCCGAAGCAACCAAGAAACCTACATTTTGCTCGTGCTGGAATTTCTTAGTTCGTTCGAGTATCACACACCTAAGGGAGAAACCAAATTTTTCACAGGGAACATCACCTTTCGTATGTTCGCAAGGGAGTTCTCTGTAACTCAAGAACAATTCAGTGAATGGTTTAGGTTCCCTTATGGTGAAGGTGTTCACCTTACTGTTCCGAAGGGAGGAGATTAGCATATCAAAGCTTTTGATATATGGGAATAATTATCCTATGAAAGAGAAGATGGTTGGAAGGAGTTATACGCCACGCATATTCATAACCCCGCCATCCAGTATTTTTAAAGGGCCCTGTCAAGTGTTATCATCGGGAGAGCCAACAACCACAAGGTAAATCAAAAGGAGTTATTTTTTATTTACTGTGCTTTCTTCGACAAACAAGTCAATCACGTTGCCTTCATTTTCGAAAACATCAAATACATTTGTAACAAAGGGAAATCTCCCTTTTGCTTTTGCGGCATGATCACAAATATCGCACTTAAGCTTTGTTTAGAGGAAAACTTGAACCAGCTGCAAGGACTACCTGTCATATACCTTGATATGGAATTCTACAAATCAAGCCACTTGATCAAGGCAAGGAAAGATGGAAGATAGAACCTCGTCGTGAATGAAAAATTTATCAGAAACATCATCCTACCTTGCCACACCAGGACGGATGTGAGAAACTGGGCCAACTGGCACTTCGTTCTCCGAGCTCCTTCACTGGGTACGGTTGCATATGATTCTCAACTAGGTATCGGAGTAGACGAAGTCCAATAGGTTTTGGATGATGAGGAAAGAGCACAACAGAGAGCCATTGAGTTCGTAATCACCAGGACATCCACTAGGTGCCGACAAAGGAATGAACAACCCGCAACTATGGATGACATTATGGCGGCCATAATGCAGACCCAAGAGGTACAACAAAAGCAGTATGAAGATTTTGCACAGAGGATGACGAGGATGGAGTTGACACATACAGAGCACAGAAGGCTGATAGCTATCAACACCGAGGCTTTGGGAGGACTGAAAAACAGACTCCAGGCGCTGCATGAGTACATCCACGAAGAAGGTATTCTGGACTATGTAGCGACCTACGGACAACCAGCTATGAGAGGCTGAGGCTGAGCAAGAGGAAGAATCCAAAGGCCACCACAATAGGAGTAGTTACTTTTTAGTTATTTCCCTAGTTAGTTTTTAGTTTTGTTAAGTTTTTGTTATAATTCTTAGAAGTGTACCTATATCTCACAACATCGAGGACAATGTCTTAGATAGTGTGGGAGAAGGTATTAGATTAATCAAAATATTCAGTTTCAAAATTCTCTCCAGTATTTTTAGCATTACCAATTTTTTTTTACAATGTTTTCACTTAGCATACCTTCAAGTATATAGGTTAATAGGAAATGTTTGAGAAACTGAGAAAGACTGAACAAAACCTATACAGTCTTGACACCTTGAACCCTTAGAAGCAATATCGATTTGGATACCTATTGTCGCTCCCGGGATTTTCATCCTGGTACAAACGCGAAAGTGGCGCGGAAAGGTTAGAGTCGCCAGCCAGACATTTTTATCCCGAAAGAATGGGAAAGGTAATGTTGCACAAACCTGAGGAAGAAGGAAAGGACAAGGCCTTGCGAACCAAAGAGTCTGAGTTCGGGAGTCGGTTACGACCTGGGAAGGTATTAGCACCCCAGATCGTCCGTCGTACCCGACGGGATCCACGCTTGCTTGTTTGTTTCAAAGGGTGAGAAAAAATATGCTGCTGAATAAAACCGCTAACTGGAATGGGAATGAGAAATGAGAAAGGAACTGAAATAAGAAAATGAGAATAAAAAGGGGAAAATGTAGGGAAAATAAAGAGTGTGCTCGAACGGGCCCTACCCCGCTGCCTACGTACCTCATCAGGATAATGAGGATCAGAGACGCCGTAGTTCCCCTAACTAGGGGTAACAAAGGAAATTGCTTGTGAATTAAAGGCTTGAACTGCCTATGTCATTGCTCAGGTGTTGCAGACTCGGACGACGAGTGCGTAACCGTCTTGCAAAGTGACAAGTAGGAGCAAGTTCGTGGACGGAGCGAATGAGGTGAGAAAAGAATTCCCGAAGGAAAGACGCTTATTTGTTTGTTTGTGTTTTTTAGAAGCTTTTATGAGTGAAAGTTTGCATAGGTAAGTGTACCTAAGTCTTACTCAATGGGATGTGTACATCTCACATCATCCCGAAATGGAATGCGAAAGAGGCACACCTATCTATGGAGGAAATCCCCAAAGCTAGTCCCACAAGTGAAGGCTCAAGCACACTGGCCTATTACCATTATTAAGTGTTTTTGTGGTTTTATGATTAAGAAGTGTTTTTTTATCTTTTCTTTTTGAGGTACTCATGTTAAGACTTATCCACCACGAGTGATGACTCACACCTCGCCCCGAAATGGAGCGCATGCAAGCATCTCATAGCAAAGTCCTGTGTCACATGAAAATACTCAACCTTTATTAAGTGAATTAGAATTAAGTTTGAAGATGAGAAGAGAGAGCACCAAAGGATCTCAAAGGAAAAATTCTAAAGGGGACTAAAATAATCCTAAGTGTTAACATGCATGGATGTCCTAAAGGTTGGTGAGGTTTCTATCCTAATGAAGAAGGAAGAAGAAGATATAAGAAGGGATGAGAAAGGCCTAGGCCCAACAAAAGAGGATTAGTTCACATAAACATAAAAGGAAGAGATAAGAATTAGAGATGTGGAACTCAATTCCCACATCTCACACTTACCATAGCCCCTGCAAGGTTAGTATGCACAAGTGAAACAAAAAATGAGCAAATTAACATGAAATCATCCAACAATCAGAAGTGAAATTAAGTAAAGAAATGCTTAATGCCAATTCAACTCAAAGAAATGAAAATGAGAGACTCATGACTTAAAATGAGGCAACATGAATACATATGGAAACAAATGTGCACTTATGAAAGATGTAATGCAAAACACACAAAATACAAACACTAAGTTCAAAACCAAAATAAAAATGATATGAAGAATGGCCTAAGAGGCCAGCAAGATGAAGAGAGAAGTCACACAATACCAAACAATGTCAAAATAGAAGCAACGGAATCAAAAGATGGAGTTTAAACACTTAAAGAAACAAATGACTTGAATAAGAAGCAAACTTAAAAATTAAGAAGAAACAAGACCTATCCTAGGACCAGGAAGGTATCCACATCCCAAGGGAACCCCAAATGAGAAGAAGAAGTTGGCACAAGTGCCCTTCTAAGCCTATAAGAAATCTTATGAACCAAACGAAGCAAAATGGGACAAGGTGAGAACAAAAATCCACAAATAATCAACCAGCCATCTAAAAATTCTACCACTGGAACCAAATGATCTTCAAACACATCATATTAACTTGCCAAAAGGATTTGCAAAAATTCAGAAAGGAACTAGGTCAAATGGAGGCAAGAACACAAGCTAGGACAGAAAACTTACATCACAAGATACCAGACCAAAACATAAGAAATAATTTTCTAAAAATTCTGAGAAAAATCACATGAAAACTAGAAGATCTTAGGAATACAATGAAAAAATAATGGGATCAAAACTCCAAATATTGAAAGCTACAGAAAATAAACAAGACAGACTGGTCAAGAAAAGAAGCTATGCACATTGGTGAATTATTCCTGGCACGTGGATCAATGAAAAAAATAAAATAAAAATGTGATAAAAAACTAGAAACATAAAGGAATATCCATGATTTATTTGAGAATTTTTAGGTGAATTACTCTATTTTTAATGGATTAAAAGCAAACTGGATTAAGAAATAAAAAAAAATGAAGAAAAAGAACTAAAGGAAATGAGATGGAGGCGTTGATAGCAGGCTTTGTAAGTGAATTCAAATGGGCCTGCCACTGGTGAGGTGCAAATAGTATGCATGAAAGGAAAATGAGGGGTCCTACCGGACGGTGACAAGTGTCACCGCCGGTATGGACAGAAATCTAAAAAGCAACCAAGAACCCTATCCTATCTTCTCGGAAATCATAATTCTTAATATCTCCATCACATTAATATTCTTAATGATTCTTAAAAAATTATAAACAAGCAAAATCAGAATAAAACTCAAACAAAAAAATTCTTGACATCCTTCTCTCTGCTACGCTATTCATCACCTTTCCTCAACAAAATCCCTAGCCACCGGAAATCCTCCTTCTTCTCCGATCAATCAACAACACGACGCCACACCTCGCTAAACATACACTCGCCGCCGCACACTTATCCCTTGACCTAACCGTCGTTCCTTCCGTCTTCTTCCTCTTTCAAATCCCGCCGCCGCCGACTCCGCCCTGGCACCTCCCGCTCAATCGCCCCTCCCTTAACCTAAAACCGCTTCTCACTCATAATTTATTCTCACCGTGAATCCAAAACTAAACTCTCAAGCATAATCGAAACAACCAGATCGCAGCGACTTTAAACACACCGAAAATCCTCCAACAATCTGATTAACAACATACCTTTCTTTGAAGCGCACAGAAGATCCGAAGGTATGTATGTGTGATGTCCTCGTTAATATGCGGAGAGAAACGGTCAGCTCGCGTCGATTGATGAAGAGCGACGAAACTGCTTCCACTTGGTTTGAAAGATGCACTGTGTGATGTTGATGATGTTGACGGTTGCACGATGTCGATGATGATCAGAACGATTTGCGCTGAAGTTAGTTCTTGAGGACGAAAAAACAACGAGTTCCGTTTTTCGGTGATGAAGAAGAGCCAATGAGAGGTTGTTATTGTTGAATCTGAAGCGAAACTGATGAAGGTGAAACCAATTGAGAGAGGTCAGAGCTCTTTGTTCTTCTGGAAATCTGGTTTTAGTGAGGTATCGAGAAGATGAATCTCGTTTCTGTGTTGATGAAAGGTGAATTGTATTTTTCAAATATCAAGAGTGATGCCGGATTTTCGAAGATTGGAGGAAGCTGAGTGATATTCAATTTGGTTAGGCTTTGTTATCGTGATGATTGAACTGGAAAAATGATGATGAAGCAAGTGATGAGGAATTTGGCTACTGCTTTTTTTCCGGCGTGATGAAGGAGTGATTCAGTTTTGTTTTTTGGTGAGATATTTTTTCTGAGATGAGTGCCACGGTTATTGAGTTATGAGGGATGTTAAACTTGTTTTTGATGATGTATGATGAACAGAATTTGATTCTGTTATTGATGATGGAGAAGAGTGATATTTCTTAGTGTGTATGAAAAATAATTTCTGAAATTGTTATTGACTTTTTTCTTTAACAGAAATCTATTATTACTTCTTCCCCCCTTTTTCAATTCTGTTATGGATTCTCTTTTGTGCGCTTCCTTAGTACATTTTAGGATGAACTTTTTTTTCCACCTTGCGTTTTGTGTGATGTCAGCTGCGTTTTGGGAAAGTATGTGAGGCATGACTTTGTTCGTGTGATGCGGATGGAATGTGGCTTCAATGAGGTGATGGCTGGGCTTGATGAAAGTGTATAGAAAAGGGAATGGGCTAATGTTTTTTTTTTACTTTGTTGCAATGTTAAGACAATAAAGGCTTAAACAAATGAATTAAGGCAAAAGGAAAAATATTGACTCTGAAAATGAATAATAAAAAATGGAAATTAACAAAAAGGTAATGAATATGAAATTGGATATAAAAATAATGGAAAAATAGAAATGGATTTCTAAATAGATGATACAAGTTATCGGATAAAATGGATAAACGAATAATCGACTAAATTGGGTGTGAATGGGAGTTAATTTGGTTTAAAATAAGAATGGATAGAAATATGGATATCATGATGGATCACAAATTATGGATAGGAAGCCTATTTTTTTTTTTAGTCCAAAGTCAACCTCAATTTCTTTGCACAAATTTCTGATAAACTGAACACAACCATCAACCTGAACTTCCTGAATCGAACTTTGGGGAATTAAATCCTCAGATAAACCAATGATGAAGCGATGACCACTCAATCCAGCTAATATGCGTCAAACTCCAACACAAACCCTTATTCAATAGACCAAAGAAACTTCCGCATGCCATACATCTTAACACTGAATACACATGGCCTGAGAACTAACCACTGAAGTAGATAACTTGCAGTTAAAGAATCCTGACAATTTGACCAAGCTAGGTCAAACGTCCACCTGAATCAAATTGCGAACCGAATAGCCACACTGAACGGAAATCACTGCCATGACCCATGCTATGCTTCAACAATGAATGTTATGCTTCATCTTTCTATGCTAATGATGCGGTGCAAAATATGAAAATGATATGCTAGATATTATAAAAATGAGAGGGCAAATTTGGGGTGTTACAGCTGCCCCTATTCAATCATCAGTTAATCTGAAAAGGACGATAGTACGGGCTATCGACCATTCAAGATAAACTGTGGTTGAATACCAAGAAGACCAGAAATTTGCACTCTGACGAAGAATGAAAAACTGGGAAATAAACCCAACCAGATGACGCTCTGGGGATAGAAAAAGCAGACGAGCCTCTTCCAAGATGAAACTGATATCTAAAGTAAGAGAATCAAGACAGACGAGTCTTCAAACAATCCTGTGACGCCAGGAATTGGACATACGAGTCCTCAAACACTACAAGAACATAAACTAAGACAGACGAGTCTTCAAACAATCCTGTGACGCCAGGAACTGGACATACGAGTCCTCAAAACACTGCAATACAACAATCTGAGACAGACGAGTCTTCAAACAATCCTGTGACGCCAGGAGCCGGACATACGAGTCCTCAAAACTGCATATAGCATGAGACAGACGAGTCTCCTTCGGATTTACCTGTTACGCCAGGACCGGTAACTATTTTGACATTAATTCCCACTGTCAGGATTTGAAACCTCTTCAATACAGACGAGTATTGGATGATCATCAAGATAACACAGACGAGTGTTATAGGTCAATGATACAGACGAGTATCAGACGATGATCTTAGAAACACAGACGAGTGCTTCAGGCAATGATACAGACGAGTACCACAAATATCAGGCATACCAAACACAGACGAGTGCTGGAAATTGCAGACGAGCAATAACAAGGTAACCATTTCAAAGCACAGACGAATGCTGGAAATTGCAGACGAGCAAACAACAACTGATATAACCAAACACAAACGAGTGTTTGGAATTGCGAACAAGTAGAATCAAAGTAATCATAACCCACCGCTGGGGAAAGCAAACGAGCAATACCATAGAGCTAACACAGACGAGTGTTGAAAGATGCAGACGAGCAACAATAAAGCAGTAATATGTCCTTGCTGGGGAAAAACCTGCTTAGGGATAACACAAACGAGTGTTGACAAACGCATACGAGCGGTAGACAAATGCCTGATTGGCAGCAAGAGATACAACTCTACAGGGGAAGACAAGTCAAGAGGTCTGGACACTCAACTCTGACTGAGGTGATGAATACCTGGCTGTATCATCAAATACCCAAAAGTATGGCAACTTGGCTGAGAAATATTTCACGGACGGAGGTGAAAATCAAATATGAACTCTATGGGGAATATCATCTAGTGGCCTCTTGCACTTTCTGGACTAGTAGATTGCTTGAAGATCAACCTAAGAGGATTTTACAGAAGACCTGACACCCAAAATGTCCAAGTCTGCAAACTCTTTAGAGATTCGTCGAATCTTGACATAACTGCCCCAGACTGTATAGACTATGGAAGAATTTGTCTCGCAAGGATTCCTGAAAACCTCGTGTCACTGCGAAATACTGTGCCCTGTAAGCACAAAGATATGCACACTTGCCCCGGGCATAAATGAATCCAGTGGTTGAACTTTGATGTTGTGATTTTAAATTTCCTTTTATGACAGACTCACTGGGTATCAACTCAAGGGTTGAAGAAGTGAAGACTATGATATCGACTCAAGGGTCGTAAGAAACGGAAATATCGACTCAAGGGTCAAGAGGAACACAAAAACATCAACTCGAGGGTTGAGGAATAAGGCGACAACAACATCGACTCGAGGGTCGAGGAAACGAAAGCAACAATATCGACTCAAGGGTGTCGCTCCCACCAAATGAAGTCGGGTCAAATGGGGTACAGACGCGAACGGTCGGCGAAGGAGGGATGTGAGAACACACAGGAGTGAACTCACAGGGAATGAAAAGAGTCGCCAACTAGGCATTTTTATCCCGGAGGAAAGGCAATGCTGCATAGACCTAGAAAGATATGGATAAGACGGTTGCGAACCAGAGAGACTGAGAAAGGGGGTTGGTTACAACCTGGGAAGGTATTAGCACCCAGATTGTCCGCCGTACTCGACGGGATCCACGCTTAAAAGATTTGTGTTTTAAAGGGGTAGTGTCAGTGCAATCTGTGTATAAAAGAGCTGGAAAAGGATGTACAGGTGTCAGTGTAAAAGAAGTGTGAAGTGTATAAATGATGTGTCAGTGTGAGAACAAGAATGAAATGCTCATGATAATGAGGCTTAAAGAATGATGCTGGAAGGAGGGAGAATATACAGAGACTTTTGTTCGATAACTGTTAAGTTATGCCTACGTATCCTCTCGTGCAATGAGGAAGTCAGAACACCGTAGTTCGACCCAAAGAGACTGAAAGATGAATTGACTTGTGAACTGCTTACTTGCCTATGCTCAAGTGTATGATCTGTCTGGCACAGATGCAAACTGTCTTGCATTAGACGGAAGAAGCAAGTTCTCGTTTGTGAGTGAAGATGATGAGAAAAGAATCCCGGAGGAGACGGTTATTGTTTGTTTATGAGTTTTCAGTCTTTTATTGCTTTTGAAAGTTTGTCATTAGTTAATGAGCTTAAGCCTAAACCAATGGGTTAGTAAACTCATCACATCTTCCCTCTGATTAGGGGTAATGAGAGTACCTTAAGTGTGAAGTCAGCTTCTCACACTTAATTACCTTTGATGTAGGGTTAAGATCATTAACCTACTTGTGATTAATTAGATGTTTTTGTTGTTTTTGTTTAGTGTTAAGTAATGAGATTAAGCCATAATCAAGGATTAAACAGACTCATTACACCATCCTAATAGAAGGATAATAGATGAGAATGTTTAAGCTGAGGAAAGCTCCTCAACTTAATCCATGATTAGGGATTAAACCCATGACAAAACAAAGCCTTTATTAGATGGATTTTGGTTAATGATATGATAATGAAGAAATGATTTTTAGGGTTTGTAAGACAACTTGAGGGGACTTGTCCATTAACACTAGGGTTAGTCCTTCTTAACCAATTAAGGAAGAATTAGAACCCTAATGCAAGGCCTAAGTTACAAGTGTGATGTCTTGATAATTATTAAGTGGATTGATTAAAGGAGTTAAACACATTAAGGGTTTAACACTTAGGATTAAAGTTATACACTCCATCCTAATAGAAGGATGCAGGCATAAGCTTAATCACAAAGCCTTAAAACCTTTAGGGTTTAGTCCTTGATTATGAGGTGAGAAGAGAAGACTCAAAAGAGACACAAAGGTAAACTAAGCGGGGAGACTAATCAAAACCCTAATCATAGTCATGCTTGGTTGTTCCTAAGGTTTGTGAGGTTAACAAGAGAAATCTTCAAAGGAACCACCAGGAAGCAGATGAAAGGAGCAGAGAGAAGCAAAGTAACTTGCTTCATTTAAGAAGACAAGTCACTTGGAGAAAGAAAGTAAGATGAAGAAGAAAGAGCAAGCTCAATCTCAAACACAAGACAAAATGCAGCAAGGATGCATAAGAGAGATGAAAAGGAATTGTGAGAAGTGAAGGCAAATCCACTTCTCAAAGTAACTTACAACCTGAAAAGTTAGTGAATGAAATGCAATGCAATGCAAAATGAGATGAAATGGCATGATGCAAACCAAAACCAGAAGCATATGTGAGATGATAATGATGTTATGAGATGATGCAAACATGAATCAAGGCATGGGGATGATCATATGAATCATATGGATGCAAGAGAAGCATGCTTAGAACCATGAACATACATGAAAAGTTATGAGATGCAAATGACATACAACATGGCAAATACATGATGCAATGATCAAACATGCTTTCAATATATCTTAAGATGTCTAATGAATCAAATGGATGCACAAAATGTCATGGCAAGACATGGTATGAATGCAAATACAAGATGAATGCAAAAGGAAGCCCAAATTAGGGTTTATGATCAATGCATCAAACAAAAACCAAAATCAGAGGCAAACATCAAGATAAAAAATTGAAAATGCATTCAAAGGAACCCTAAACCTACACAAACTCACTGCCCAAAGGAGGGGTTCTAACTCTTAACCTAATGTAAGTTATGAATTTCCTAAGTTTCCTAGGGTTTTAGGGTACCTTAACAAGAAAAATGCCAAACAAATTGAAAATGAAAGATCAAATCATGCCAATTTGATCTCACAAACTACATGCTAAACACAATGCAATGCAAAAAGAATCAAATTCTAACTCTCAATGGTTAGGCAGAAATGATTTTTTGAAGTTTGGATCAAAATAATGCCTTGAAATGATTTTAATTCCATGAAAAATTCTCAAAAGACATCAAGATCAAAAAAGAAATTTGGTTTGAGGGTTGGACAATGTTCTAAATGATTATGAAGGTTTCATGAATTTTTTGGTGATTTTTAAATACCTAAAAGTATTTTTAATTAATTAATTCTCATTAATTAATTAAAAATAAACTTTTAAATGATTTAAAAATATTTTTAAATGCAAAAAATAAAAATAAAAATGTTTTTGGTTTCTGAAAATTAATAAAAGTTTATATAAAAAATTTCAGAATTTTTGAAAAGGTTTTACTATTTTTAATAAAATGAGAAAACAAATGAAATAAAATTGAATTTAATCTGAAAAAAGAAAAGTATGCAAATCTAAAGGTCCAGATTCAAATATGCACGCGCGCAAATTGACCTGGCGCCATATCCAAAGGCTGACATTCAAACTGGCTTAATTATGATTAGCCCTAATTAATCATGCCCTAATGACTTTCAGGCGACCGGAACACTGTTCCGGTCGTCTTCTCCGGCCATCTCAAATCTCCAACTCTCTCTACACGCATCCAAAACAAAATCTAACTACCCAGAAATCATCCCCACTCAAAAACGAATCAAACCCCTCAATCAAACAACATTTATCATTCAAAAACAGAGAGAATCGAATCAAACATTTTTTAGGGCAAAAGTTTCATACAGTGCATACATCCTGGTTTCTCAACCATTTTCAAAAGTAAGCACATATTCATGATCAGGGGAGTGCATAGAAGCTATGAAGAACTTAAAAACATGTTTCTGGAAAAAAGTTTTGAGTTGACTACCTGAACTGAAGCTTTCGATTCAAGAGCTTTCTGGCTGTTTCTTTGGCTCAAATCCACTCCAATGATCCTCCTAAGAAGCTTGCAATGTTTGTTTGAAGTTTGCAAAGGCTGGTTTGAGAGATGGCATGAGTTCTGTTCAAGGGCAGGTGGGGATCGTGTTTTTGATTCTCTGAGTTTTAGGCTATGGTGAAGGGTGCTTTGTGATCAGGAAGGTGTGTTGAGTTGATTGGTGAAGTTTGTTTGTGTGTTTGTGGCCTGTGTGATGAGTTTCGAAGGCTCTTGCAAGATGATGTGAAAATGAGAATGCTGTGTTATGGAGTGTTTCAGGCTTGCTTCTTGTTATGTTTGGCTTGCATTTGATTAGTATAAACAATTGGGATTGGTCAGAAGATGTGATGTGTGCTTTATTGATTGGTATGGGTCCTTTTGCCAAAATGTCAAAGTTGTGTAAGAGAGGTATGAGCTACTTTCTAGCCAAGTACAAAGAGTGTGTTCTGCGCAGCATGATGAGGGGAGATGCCTAGGGTGGCTCAGCAGGCTAGCAAGCAAGTGGGTTGTGTTCTATGATGAGTTTTGCAACTTGCCTTACTTTTGATCTTTGTGAAATATCTTGCTCCATAAGCCATAAAACATGTGATTCTTTGGGTGCAATCTAACTTTTAGGACTTGTATGATCATGTGGTGAAGTTTAGAAGTGCATTTGACAGCCCAATTTGCCTTGACATATGAATTTGCAACTTTGCCTCTTTGGTGCATAACTTGAAATTTAGTGATTTTTGCCAACTTTGACAAGCCATAACTTTTGATCCAAAATGAATTAGGTCATGTTCTTGTACTTTTTGAAAAGGGAATGATCCATTATACAACTTTCATGATCAAAGTTTTTCCATTTGAAGCTTTTTTGAATCAAAAAGTAAAGGTTGAAAAAGTTGCCTAAAATGGCAATTTCATTAAAAGTCAAACTTGCCCAAAAAGTCAACTTTGCAAAAGACTTGAAATTCTTGAATTTTGTGAACTTCCAACATCTTCTATGATCAAATAAAGATCATATACAATCAAAATGATGAAGAACACCCTTTGGTTGGGTCATTGAGGGTTTCAGATGTCCTGATTTTGCATTGACTTGCTTGAAAAGTCAACTCTTGATCAGATGACTTCCCCATGGAATTTCTTCATGAAAATTGATATGCATACTCCCTATACCATATAGAGACCAATAGAAACAAGAATGACCAAAAAAATTGGAGTTGTTGCCTTTGAAACCAAAACCCTAATTTTAGGTCATCTGTGCAGTTAGACTTGGCTCTGCTTCCATACCATTATCAGTTCTTGTGATTCTTTGCCATTCTTGACTTTGAGAGGATATAATATGATGTTTGACCATACATGTACCCCTTTTAAGTGATTATTGACCTTTGGAGTGGCTCAAGAAGCTCTTGGATTGCTCAGATCACAAACCCTAGATGCAGATGACTTTGAACCAATGCAGTGAATCAAAAATGTGATATGAGATGGTATGATTGAGTTTTGTGCTTATGAGAATGATCACAAGCCATGGTGTGAATTGGTGAGGGAAAATTTGGGGTGTTTACAGCTGCCCCTATTCAAACATGAGTTAGCTGTGCAGGATGTAAGCGACGGCTTATCAGGCAAACAATATAACTTGTGGTTGAATACCAAAGACAGTCCAAAATTTGCACTCACATAATGAAGAAGAAAAGGGATATAGATTGTAAAAGAAAATAAAGTATATTGTAAAGTGTAAGTGACGGAGGACGACCGTCGAGCAGAGGACGACTGCTGGGTAAAGAGCAATGACGGGGACGGCCGACATGCTATGAAAAGTGCGGAAAATAAAGCAATGACGGGGACGGCCGACATGCTGGGGATAAAAAGAATTATGATGGGGACGGCCATCAAGTAAAGCTATAAGATTCTCTGGAGATTAATGAGAAATGATGGGGATGGCCATCAAGTTCATAAAGTAACCAACGATGGGGACGGCCATCGGGCTAAACTGATGAAGGACGATCATCAGGAAAAGGAAAAGGGACCACGACGGGGACGGCCATCGGGTTAAAGAATAAATGAAATAAACATATGATGAGGTACGATCATCAAAGGTGAAGGATGATCACCTAGCAGGGGACGGCTGCTCTGTTGGGGTTAAGATGAGGGACAGTCATCTAAGGTGGAGGACGACCACCTGGCAGGGTACGGCTGCCGAAAATATCGCGACATAGGACGAATGCCGGATAAAAGGTCAACGATGGGGACGGCCATCGGACGAGCATGATGAGGGACGATCATCAAGAGGTGGAGGACGACCACCTAGCAGGGGACGGCTGCTCTCAGGGTTTGTCATGACATAGGACGAATGCCAGATAACCAAAATCAACAATGGGGACGACCATTGGATAAAATGATGAAGGACGATCATCACAAGGTGGAGGACGACCACCTAGCAGGGGACGGCTGCTAAATATCACGACATAGGACGAATGTCGGATAGAAGATCAACGATGGGGACGGCCATCGGATGAGCATGATGAAGGACGATCATCAAGAGGTGGAGGACGACCACCTAGCAGGGTATGGCTGCTCTCAGGGTTTATCATGACATAGGACGAATGTCAGATAAAAAGAAAATTTGATTTGCTGGCTACCTACTGGGGAATAGTAAACACGGACGAGTGTTTACATCCAAGAAACAAAAGGTATAAGTGTTTAGGTGTTTGTGTATAGATTAAAGATACGGACGAGCATCCTTAAGACTACGATACGGACGAGTATCGGGTAGAAACAAATACTGACACGTGTTCAAAGATGATGATACGGACGAGTATCAACTGGTTAACAAGGAACACGGACGAGTGTTGAATCTGAGGGGACTCTTCTGGGGAATAGTAGACACGGACGAGTATCTACATTCAAGAAGACAAGAGTGTTTGACACAGTGTATGGATTAAAGATGCGGACGAGCATCCTTAAGACTATGATACGGACGAGTATCAAGTAGAAACAAACGCTTGACACATGTTCTGAGACGATGGCACGGACGAGTACCAACTGGTTAACAAAGAACATGGACTAGCTGAATCTACGGGGATATAAGTGATTTACACAAGATACGGACGAGTATCTATATAAGTGGTGAGTATGAGTGATGTATAGATGAGTATTCAATCTGTTGGTGAGGGTGACACGGACGAGTGTCAAAAGGAGAAGATTATAGTATAGACAAGTATCTGATGTACAAAGTGTTTAGGCTACTGTGTTGGGGAAAGTGACACGGACGGATGTCAAGGAATTGTAAGTATCTGGGAGTGAAAAGGGGATGCCTTTGGCTTTCTGCTGGGGATATGACACGGACGGGTGCCACAAGGAGTATATACTGGTGTTTGGGAGTGTAAGGCAACTGCTTTAGCTTTAGCTCTCTGTTGGGGAATCTGGGGGGTTTTCTGTATACTGTTGATGGATTGTCATCATTCATAAGTGTTGATTTAGAACATGGCTTATGATTATGTAATATGTTTGATTTTTGCCGTAACGCTCCGTATTAGACGGAATGCTACGCTTTGTGGGTGAATATGATGCGAATGCCATGATTATGCAAAGATACCAAACCGGGATTCGGATCCCGTTGCTGCGGAGATCCCTGGTCGATCTGCTTGAAGTGAGCATCCCAGCTGGGGATGAGGTCATTGGTAGATCTAATGAGATGTATCTGTTTGGGGGGATGGGTCAATGATAGACCTATTTCAATAAATGAGAGACCCAGCTGGGGTTTGTAGAAGCTTTCGTCACTCTGTTGTGATTCCTTCATGCGTTGCTCCTCTGGATAGAGGCTGAAGCTCTGTGGGGAAGATAGTTCCCTGGCTTTTGTACTCGGCTGAGGAAGAATGATCGGCAACTCGGCTGGGAGAAGTAATAAGTGGTAACTCAGCTGGGGAGAAAACACTTTGGGTGCTAAGATTGATTGTTGATTTGTCAGTTTGCTGGGGAGAAGCTTTCATGCCCCAATGGTGCGTTTTGGATACCTGCAATCCTGCAACGATAGGGAAACGCACCAGTAATCCCGAGGTATCCTTTACTGGATTCCATCATAAGAGTTTAGACACTTCTGAGAGTAAGTATATTTCCTGCAAGCATGTAACTTTTATTTTTGCTTTTGAAGATAAGCATCTGTATTCATGTAATCAGTTTTTCTTAAGACATCAGACATTTTTGCAAATAAAAATGAAGTGTACGGGGCGAAACATGATTGAAAATATGATTTTATTAATTCATGTGCCCTGAATTGGCAAGATACAGTCAAAGAAACAAATGCCCTGAAATGAAGAGATTGTTACAAATTTAGAAACAAAATGCTGGCAATGTTGTCGACGCTTCAAGGAGCTTCCCTTCTGCTATGACTCGTATGACATTTGACGTTCTTCTCATCTTGCTTTCTGAAGAAGGCTGATTCTGACAGAAGCTTGATCCTTTCGAAGTTTACCGAGTTGTAAGTGATACAGACGAATTCAGAATGCAGTTGTTTGCTTATTCCCTTATTTTGCATGGATCGCCCTTTCAGGTTTTCAATCCATCGGGATACCCATTTTTGCCTGAGTTGTCCGATGCGGCTTTTCAACTCAGCGGGTGTACATTTTTGTTTATTTTCCCTTATTTTTGCCCGAGTCTTTTATTCTGTTTTTGACTCGCCGGGATGCCCTATTTTTGCCTGGACTTACATTCTGTTTTTGTGTCCAGCGGGTCATTTTACGCGAAGTATTTTTTAACTGCATCTGAATTCACAGGGGACGGGAAGTATTCACCATCCATGGTGCTGAGCATGAGTGCTCCACCAGAGAAAACTTTCTTTACTACGAATGGTCCCTCATAGTTTGGAGTCCATTTGCCCCTGTGGTCTGTATGAGGAGGGAGGATTCTTTTCAGCACAAGATCTCCTACTTGGTATTCTCGGTGCCTGATTTTCTGATTGAAGGCTTTCTTCATTCTTTTCTGATACAACTGCCCGTGACAGATTGCAGCCAATCTCTTCTCTTCAATCAGACTCAGTTGTTCGTATCGGGACCGGACCCATTCTGCTTCGTTCAGCTTAACATCCATCAGTACCCGTAGGGAGGGTAATTCAACTTCAACAGGCAGGACTGCTTCCATACCATACACAAGTTGATACGGTGTTGCCCCAGTGGATGTTCTGATTGACGTGCGGTACCCATGCAAGGCAAATGGTAGCATCTCATGCCAGTCTTTGTACGTAACTACCATCTTCTGCACAATCTTCTTGATATTCTTATTAGCTGCCTCAACAGCGCCATTCATTTTTGGCCTGTAAGGAGAAGAATTGTGGTGTTGGATCTTGAAGTCCCGGCATAGCTCAGCCATCATTTTATTGTTTAAGTTGGAACCATTATCAGTAATGATTCGCTCGGGAACTCCGTATCGACAGATGATATCTCTCTTCAGAAATCGGGCTACCACTTGTCTTGTAACGTTTGCATAGGAAGCTGCTTCGACCCACTTGGTGAAATAGTCAATGGCAACCAGGATGAATCTGTGGCCATTCGAAGCAGTCGGTTCAATCTTGCCAATCATGTCAATGCCCCACATAGCAAAGGTCCAGGGTGAAGACATCACATTCAAAGGATTGGGAGGCACATGCACCTTATCCGCATAAATCTGGCATTTATGGCATTTTCTGGCGTATGCACAACAGTCGGCATCCATTGTGATCCAGTAATAGCCTGATCTTAGCAACTTCTTGGCCATTGCATGCCCTCCAGCATGGGTACCAAAGGATCCTTCGTGCACTTCATGCATTAACAATTCTGCTTCCGTCCTATCAACGCATCTAAGGAGTACCATATCAAAGTTTCTCTTGTACAGGGAACCATCAGTATTCAGAAAGAAACTACCAGCAAGCCTTCTTAAAGTCTTCTTATCATTGGAAGATGCCCCAGGTGGGTATGTTTGATCCTCCAAGAAGCACTTAATGTCATGGAACCAATGCTTATCATCTTTGACAACATCTACTGCGAATACGTATGCTGGTCTGTCAAGTCTGGACACTGAAATTTGAGGTACAAAGTTGGCAGCTTGAACTTTGATCATGGAAGAAATGGTAGCCAGAGCATCTGCGAACTGATTCTCGTCTCGAGGGATATACTCGAGCTTGACTGTTGTAAAGAAAGTCAATAACCTCCTTGTATAATCCCTGTAAGGTATCAGATGATCCTGGTGGGTGTACCATTTGCCGTTGGTTTGATTGATTACCAGAGCTGAATCTCCGAACACGGTCAAAGTCTTGATCCTGAGGTCAATGGCTTCCTCAAGACCCATAATGCAAGCTTCGTATTCAGCTTCGTTGTTAGTGCAGTTGAAAGTGAGTTTTGCCGAGAAAGGCATGTGAACTCCTTTAGGTGTAATGAGTACTGCACCAACACCACGACCATTCATATTAACAGCCCCATCAAACATCATAGTCCATTCTTCTTCCGGGTCAGGCCCTTCAGTGTGAATAGGCTCTTCATGATCGTTTGCTTTTATGAACATGATGTCTTCATCAGGGAAGTCAAATCTCATAGGCTGGTAATCATCAATAGGTTGCTCAGCAAGGTATTCAGACAATACACTGCCCTTGATGGCTTTCTGAGAAGTGTACTGGATGTCATATTCTGTGAGGATCATTTGCCATCTTGCAACCCGTCCGGTAAGTGCTGGCTTCTCAAATATGTACTTAACGGGGTCCATCTTTGAGATCAATAAGGTAGTGTGGGTCAACATATACTGTCTCAGTCGGCGAGCAGCCCACGCTAAAGCACAGCAAGTTTTCTCGAGCAGTGAATAACGTTGTTCACAGTCGGTAAACTTTTTGCTTAGGTAGTATATTGCATACTCTTTTCGACCAGACTCGTCATGCTGGCCCATCTCACACCCCATTGACTCTTCTAAAACTGTCAAATACATGATTAGAGGTCTTCCTTCAACTGGAGGCATAAGGATTGGAGGTTCTTGCAAGTACTCCTTAATCTTATCAAAAGCCTTATGGCAGTCTTCGTTCCACCTGACCGTTTGTTCTTTTCTTAGCAGTTTGAACAAGGGTTCGCAGGTTGCTGTAAGGTGAGATATGAACCGTGAAATGTAGTTCAATCGGCCTAAGAACCCTCGAACTTCTTTTTCTGACTTTGGTGCAGGCATCTCTTGAATAGCTTTGACTTTATCAGGGTCAACCTCAATCCCTTTCTCACTTACAATAAATCCCAGCAGCTTACCAGATCGCACCCCGAATGTGCACTTGTTGGGGTTTAACTTCAGTTGGTACTTCCTCATACGCTTGAATAGCTTTAGCAGATTTACCAGGTGGTCTTCTTCAGTGAGGGACTTGGCAATCATATCATCCACATAACATTCGATTTCTTTATGTATCATATCGTGGAATAATGTCACCATAGCCCGTTGATATGTTGCACCAGCATTCTTCAGTCCAAATGGCATCACCTTGTAACAGAACGTGCCCCAGGGAGTGATGAAGGTTGTCTTCTCCATGTCTTCAGGTGACATCTTGATCTGATTGTATCCTGAAAATCCATCCATGAAGGAGAATACTGAGAACTGAGCCGTGCTATCCACCAATACATCAATGTGAGGTAATGGGAAGTCATCCTTCGGGCTGGCTCTGTTCAGATCCCGGTAGTCAACACACATCCTTACTTTGCCATCTTTCTTAGGCACAGGCACAATATTAGCAACCCACGGTGGATAGCTAGTTACAATAAGGAACCCGGCGTCCCATTGCTTTTGCACCTCTTCTTTGATTTTCATTGCCATGTCTGGGCGAGTACGGCGCAGTTTCTGTTTAACCGGTGGGCATTCTTCTCTTAAAGACAACTTGTGCACAACAATGTTGGTATCCAACCCTGGCATATCTTGATAAGACCAGGCAAACACGTCCACATACTCTTGAAGCAGGTCAATCAGTTGTCTCTTCACTGAGTCTTGTAAGCAGGCCCCGATTTTAACTTCTTTCACATCTTCATCTGTACCAAGATTAATTGTTTCGACCTCCTCCTGATGAGGAGTGATAACCCTTTCCTCTTGTCTCAACAACCTGGCTAGCTCTTCAGGAAGCTCGTAATCTTCTTCAACCCCCTCATCAGCTTGATTGATTGGATTGTCAAAGTCATACGAAGTCATAGCTGTGCTGTTGTCGGTGCAGTCTGGAAGGCACTCTCTGCAAGGGTTCAGTTTGTTCATTTTAGTGATTGATTTTAATCTTGTTTTAGAAAAGTGAAATAAAGTTGTCATTTTGAAAACATTGCCATTTATTTTTTGTACAAAAATAAAAATGGAAAAACAGTGAGCGGAAAAGAAAGTCTCATTTGCAAAAGATGTCTGATATTTCATTGATTAATCTTGTTGCACAAAAATTACAGATGGCCCGATTACAAAATGAGTCTTGTCATCTTGGGCAAGATGCAAGACTTGATGCATGCTTAAAATATACAGGAAATAATAATTACTCTGCAGGAGTAACTCTTATAATTTCCTGGGAAGACCAGTTTGAGATACTGCTCCCCAGGATCTTTGGACGGATCCAACTCTCCAGGTTGCGGTCGCTTTCATCCTCGTCTTCCAAGTTGTTGACAGCATCAGGGGTGAGCATCCCCCACTAACAAAGTTGGGCTTCTCAGAAGCCTCTGCTTGATCTTGTTGGGTTAGTTTGTAACCCAACCCAAATCTATCCTCCTTCTTCTCTACAGGCAACAACTTGCCCCAGCCTTGGGCAGTCCCTTCTTCAACAACCTTCCGGGCTTGTTGATAAGATGTCATTGAGGTTCCAGGTACAGCAGATGTTTCATTTATGTTCAAGGCCTCAAACCCTTGACTCATCGTTTCGTGGATCTCCCCATCCATCTCAATGTATTTGTAGGTAGCCAGATGGCTAACAAAAATATCTTCCTCTCCACAAATAGTAACGACTTGGCCCTCCCACTCGAATTTTAACTTCTGGTGAAGGGTAGACGTAACTGCGCCAGCGGCATGAATCCATGGTCTACCCAACAAACAGCTGTAGGCAGGCTGAATGTCCATCACGTAGAAGGTCGTTTTGAAAGTTTGTGGGCCAATTGTTATAGGCAACTCAATTTCTCCCAGAACTGATCTCTTAGAACCGTCAAAGGCTCTCACTACCAGGTTACTGGGGCGTAATGCCAATCCTTCATATTCCAACTTCACAAGGGCTTTTTTAGGCAAGACATTGAGGGATAATCCTGTGTCTACCAGTACATGGGAAAGAACTGCACCCTTACACTCCATGGTAATGTGCAAAGCCTTGTTGTGATTGCGGCCTTCAGTAGTCAAATCAGTGTTGGTAAATCCTAGTCCATTACTAGCATTGACATTCCCAACCACAGCTTCCAATTGATTGACTGTGATCTCTTCTGACACATATGCTGCGTGCAAGACTTTTAGTAGTGCGTTCCGGTGAGCCTCAGAGCATATTAGAAGTGATAGAATGGAGATCTTAGAAGGCGTCTGGTGAAGCTGGTCCACTATCTTGTAATCACTTTTCTTGATGATTCTCATGAATTCATCAACCTCTTGATCAAAAGGTGTTTTCAAAGCCTCCTTAACAATTTGCTCTTCTTGCACCATGCTCTTCCCTTTTGCCTTGGCAGCAATTTCTGCCTCAGCAGTGGGTCTTTGAATTTGCGGGGCAAAGAGACGTCCGCTTTGAGTGAAGCCTCCGCCTCCTCCCACATTGTCTATTTGTGGTGAAGAAGTTGATGATTCCAGAGTGATTTTCTTTCCTTCGCAGTATAGATCAGAGCCGTAATGCCAGGGGATGGCATTACTGCTTTCATAAGGTACTGGCCCAGGCACCGTGATAGTGACTGGACTGATAGCAGCTACAGAAGGGACCGTGATAGTCTGTGGATCATAGTATATTGTGACTGGTGCTCTGATAGGAGTGGCATTTTGTGAGTTGTAAGCAGAATCATTGTCAGGATCATAATAAATTGTAACTGTTGAGACGCTTTCATTGTTTGCTGTTGATGTTGTAGGAGATACTGTTGAATGGATGGGTGTTGCTGTTGTAGGAGATTCTGAATGAAGGGGTGCTGAAGTTGTAGAAGGGATGTTTGCTGATATTTGGTCCGTTGAAGTAATAGATGAAGCATTTGTTGATGAGATTGAAGAGTTATTTGGAACAATGGTTGTTGCAGTTGTAGCAGACTCGGGGATTGTTGTTAAGGAGATTGCTGGATTGGTAGGCATTGATGTTGTGATTTGAAGCAGGCCACTCTGGATGAGACCATCTATGCCATCTCTCAAGTTATCACAACCATTCACTGAAATGTTGCAATAAGCACACCCTAGCTCACATCCCGGGAATATTTGACTTTCAAGGAGTTGAGCTTTAATCTCTACCAAGGGTGTCCGAATCTGACCCACACTGGTTATCAAGTAAGACGGCTTGTCTTCTTCAATAGCATTGATTCTGGGGCCACCATGGTTTGGCATAGGGTTCTTGTTAACATTTGGTGGTGGTGCAAAGTTTAGAGCCTTAGAGTCTACCAAGTCCTGTACCTTCATGTGCAAAGCTCTGCACTTCTCTGTACTATGGCCAAGTGCATTCGAATGAAAAGCACATCTGGCACTGGCGTCATAATTTCTGGGTAGACTGGCAGGATCTGGAGGTGCCAACGTCCTTAGCTCAACCAGGTTGAGTTTCAGAAGTTGTGGCAATAATGTGGCATAAGGCATAGGGATCAGATCGATCACCCTATTGGCCTGAGACGGTCTCTGTTGAAATGGTCTTTGCTGATTGTTGTTGCTGGTGTTGTTGTAGTTTCTCTGAGGAGGATACTGAGTTTGTTGTTGATAATTTTGTTGCTGTGGTTGATAAGCTGGTTGTGGATGAATTGGAGCGGGAATGGTGACTGCTACCACAGACCTATGTACATATTGGGGTCTGCCTCTTTTGGCATGGATAGCATTGGTCTCACCAGTTCTTCTTGGGCCCACAAAAGGCTTCCTTGTGTTGCTGGATGAGCTGGCACCGTTGTCAGAAATTTTGCCCATTTTTAATAGGCTCTCAATTCTTTCCCCATCTATAACGACATCTGCAAAGCTGGTAGAAGAAAAGGCAGCTAGCCTATCAATGTATGTCCCTTGGAGGGTGTTCATAAACATATCAGCCATCTCCCTCTCTGACATGGGTGGCTGGACAGCAGCAGCAAGCTGTCTCCACCTCTGGGCGTATTCCCGGAAGCTTTCCCTGGATGACTGTGACATTCCCATCAGGAGGGTCCTGTTGGGAGCCATATCCAAGTTATACTGGTATTGTCTAATGAAGGCCTCAACCAAGTCCTTCCAACATCTGATGGTTGCTCTAGTCAAATGAGAGTACCATTCCCTTGAAGCTCCTGTTAAGCTATCCTCAAAATAAAACATCCATAGCTTTTCATCCATGGTATATGCCTTCAACCTCCCCAGAAAGGATTGCAAGTGGGTCCGTGGGCAGGAAGTCCCGTTGTACTTCTCAAAGCACGGTGGTTTAAATTTGTGGGGAATCCTGACCCCGTCCACTAAGCCCATGTCCATAACATCAAAACCCAGGGAGTTTTGAGACTCCAAGGATCTTAATTTTTCAGCAATTTCATCCAGCCTTCTGTCATAGGCCTCATCTCCAGCTCCCATCACTGTGAACTGATCTTCCTGGGGGTCTTCTTGCAGTACCCTACCTATAGTAGCATTCCCTTGTACATTAGCAGGGATGTTGATCTCTGGATGAAGGTGGGGTCCAAATACAGGTGGGTTGATATGAGGCTGAACCCTCTCGTTGTTGCTTGTCCCACCATTCCCTAGATGAGGGTCCTCCTGAGTCTGTCTCTCTACCAAGGCTCTTAATCTCTCTTGGCTCTGTGCCAATCCATTCATCACCTCCATAAATTGTGTCATCTGATTCCTCATTTCCAACCTCTCGTTGGCCATTTGATTCCTGACCTCTATAAGGTCCTGTTGTACCTGGTCCATCTGTATACCCGGAAGGTTGTTGCGGGTTGGATATCTGTGTGGACGGTTGAGTGGGAATACCCGACGTCGAGCAATAGTTCCTGACATCACAACAGAGTTAGTAACAAAAACAAAACAAACCTACAAAACAAACAAAGGTTAGCATGCAATGCAGTATGCTTATTTGTTTCCAAGGTATCCGGCTTGGCACTTGGTTTTGACCTTCCCAGACCCTTGAGGGAGATGCTTGTGATGTTGCTTGAAAGAAACTCAGATGAACGAACTAACACATATATTACAAAAAGTAAATGATACATAGTTTGTTTTTTACAATACATGCCCTCTGAGGGGTCAAAATACAACACAAAAAGGAAAAGTACAATGAAATGGAAGCAACAACAAGCAAAAGTCAGACACCAAGACCAAACTCATCCTCCTGAACTTCCTTGAGAAGTGCTTCAGTCACAAGATCAGCTGGACGCTCTGTAAGGTTCCTGATAAGGAGATTCCTGGTAGTAACAGCTGCAGTTAGCTTCTTGTGTTGACTCTGGTCCTTTGACCTCTTCACACCAGCTCTAATCTTTAATTCTGAGATCTCTCTCTGGGCTACTAGCAAGGCTTCTTGTTACTCCTTTGCACTAGCCTCCAACTGCTCAATCTTGTCCTGAGTCCTTTTATCTTCCTGAGTGCGAGCTTCGGTGATCCTGACCCACCTGGCTTGACTCTCTTTCAGATACAAATCAGTCCTGGCCTTCTGGAACTGAGCCTCTTTGCAGGCATTCTTTAGGATCTGCTCTCCAGCCCTGGACTTCTTGATGTAGCCTTCTGACTTCTCAATTCTGGCTAGATGCTCCACCTTTAGCTTTTCTAACCTTTCAATGTCCAAACGACCATCACTCCTCTCCCAGAGGGTCTTCTGTAGAGCCTGAGTCAACTTCTCATTTCTCTCTTTCAAATTCTCAAACTCCTCTAAGCTGACAGTGGCAGGAGGTGGTGCTGTGGAGGGTCCTGGTGCATCCTCAATGGTAAAGGGCATCCCAGAAATTTGTGCCCTGGCATGAGACCACTCATAGTACTGAGCTGAGGCCACATTGTTGCATCTCCCAAGAATGGTTACTCCTTTAGTCTGAACATTGTCCCAAGCCCAGGATGCTTGCCTGACAATAGCCAGATTAGGCTTAATCTCACAATAAAGGGTCTCAGCCAAATCTTGTGCTCTAGGAGGATGGACCAATGCATAGCCCAATTGTCTTTTGAATAGTAGAGGGTTGTAGTTGATGCAGCCCTTAACTCCTACCAGAGGTACATTGGGGAATTGCCCACAACTAGTAATGATATCCCTGCCTTTTGTGCTTTGAGTGCACCACCTGATGTCAGCTGAGGTCAAAGCAATGAGTCTTCTAGCCCAATTCTTTGGCTGGTGAGGATTCAAGAATGCATCAGTCTTGGGCAAGTGCTTGAGTAACCAGGTATGGAAAAGGGGAGCACAACATCTCACCAATCTTCCTCTTTTCTTTTCATTCCTTTGGTGAACAGAGTAGTAGAAATCTCCCAGTAAGGTGGGCACTGGGTTCCTCAGGATGAAAAGATGGATTGCATTCTTTCTAACAAACTTAGGCTCATCTGCAAAAAGTATGACCCCATATATGCTAAGGGCCAATAAAGCACAGACTGCCTTCCATTCTCCCAAAGAAGCCTTCAGGGCAGCCTGAGAGATCAAGAAATCCAGATGTAGGCCAGAGATTCCAGCCTTGGTAGTCAGGTTCTGTCCTATCAGGAAAGGTTCCAGATACAATGCCTTTGCTATCTCTTCATTACTTGGAAAAGCCATCTCAGGGTTGAAGGGGACTCCACCCCTGATAGGTACACCAACCAATGATGAGTACTCCTCTAATAAAGGTCCCAACTGAAAATCCTGAAAAGTGAAACACCTCAGAGGGGGATCATAGAACTGCAAGCAAGTATGAATCAGGCTCCTCTGTGAAGGGTCCAAATCCATAACCACATCAAGTATGCCTCCATAGTGTTATCTGAATAGTGGTATATGGTCTGGAGTAATCAGGGTCTGAATCTTCCTGATGTCAGCTAGCTCAGGCTGAAAGAAATGGTAGGAGATATTGCTCTTCTTGGGTGCCATGTTGCTGAAGAAGAGCTGAAACAGATGCTGAGAACAACACTGAAGATGGGCCACTGACAGGATGGTGCAGGTGACTGAAGCAGGTAGTTGATAGCTGAAGTAGATACTGATGAAGATAGACCTATGTTGATGATGGGGTCAAAACCAAGCCAAAAATAAAGTATGGATACCCTGAAAAACAAATAAGCAAATGTTAAAATGATGCAATGATGATGTATGCAAATGATATGCAAGGGTTTGTGACTGAGCTGGATCTGATCAAGTGCTCTGATATAGGTCCATGTATGTCTAAGAAGTCCAGATGGAGGTTCATAAGTCCAGTAACCAAGGTGGGGGAATCAAATAAAGAGTCACATGTCCAGGGTTAAAATCACAAGAACTGTCCCAAAATGGAGTACTCTTAATCAAAACAAAGTAACAAGGTATGCTGATGTCAAGGGTACCTGAAAACCTGTAAACAGCCCAACCCCCTCACAGGTAAAGTTCTAAAACAAAGATCTTCAGACTTGGATCAGTTATGAGAAGTGTAAACACTTCCAACCCGGAGGTACAGTGTTTACAATAACCATAAAAGATCCTCCTCTAATTCACCTCAGTTTCTGAAGGTCAATACTAAAGGTCATCCAGACTTAGCAGGCTTCCCAGATAGCCCTAGCACTACAGGAAATCTGCAGCACAGAGTTCTCAAGGAGAAACCCATATCTGAACCGTGTTTCATATTCTCGCACCAGACCGAAATGGAATGGGAAAGAACATGAACCACTCTAGCCTAGGTGTCACTCAGGTCCCAGGTATAGGACCTCAACTCTCAATAGAACACCCACCCACCAAAGCAACAAAACAGATCCAGCCAGCACAGTATGACAATATGATATATGTAAAGCTATAAAGAAAGCAATAAAACAATTGTACATAAAGCAAGAATAACAACAAATATACAAACACAATTAGCACATAACACCCCAGTAAACACAAATCAATCAAGCGCTAGGAGGAACCCACAAAAAGAACCAGAAGCCCCGGTTACAATATAAGGCATCCCCAGCAGAGTCGCCAAGCTGTCGCTCCCACCAAATGAAGCCGGGTCAAATGGGGTACAGACGCGAACGGTCGACGAAGGAGGGATGTGAGAACACACAGGAGTGAACTCACAGGGAATGAAAAGAGTCGCCAGCTAGGCATTTTTATCCCGGAGGAAAGGCAATGTTGCATAGACCTAGAAAGATATGGATAAGACGGTTGCGAACCAGAGAGACTGAGAAAGGGGGTTGGTTACAACCTGGGAAGGTATTAGCACCCAGATTGTCCGCCGTACTCGACGGGATCCACGCTTAAAAGATTTGTGTTTTAAAGGGGTAGTGTTAGTTCAATCTGTGTATAAAAGAGCTGGAAAAGGATGTACAGGTGTCAGTGTAAAAGAAGTGTGAAGTGTATAAATGATGTGTCAGTGTGAGAACAAGAATGAAATGCTCATGATAATGAGGCTTAAAGAATGATGCTGGAAGGAGGGGGAATATACAGAGACTTTTGTTCGATAACTGTTAAGTTATGCCTACGTATCCTCTTGTGCAATGAGGAAGTCAGAACACCGTAGTTCGACCCAAAGAGACTGAAAGATGAATTGACTTGTGAACTGCTTACTTGCCTATGCTCAAGTGTATGATCTGTCTGGCACAGATGCAAACTGTCTTGCATTAGACGGAAGAAGCAAGTTCTCGTTTGTGAGTGAAGATGATGAGAAAAGAATCCCAGAGGAGACGGTTATTGTTTGTTTATGAGTTTTCAGTCTTTTATTGCTTTTGAAAGTTTGTCATTAGTTAATGAGCTTAAGCCTAAACCAATGGGTTAGTAAACTCATCACATCTTCCCTCTGATTAGGGGTAATGAGAGTACCTTAAGTGTGAAGTCAGCTTCTCACACTTAATCACCTTTGATGTAGGGTTAAGATCATTAACCTACTTGTGATTAATTAGATGTTTTTGTTGTTTTTGTTTAGTGTTAAGTAATGAGATTAAGCCATAATCAAGGATTAAACAGACTCAATACACCATCCTAATAGAAGGATAATAGATGAGAATGTTTAAGCTGAGGAAAGCTCCTCAACTTAATCCATGATTAGGGATTAAACCCATGACAAAACAAAGCCTTTATTAGATGGAGTTTGGTTAATGATATGATAATGAAGAAATGATTTTTAGGGTTTGTAAGACAACTTGAGGGGGACTTGTCCATTAACACTAGGGTTAGTCCTTCTTAACCAATTAAGGAAGAATTAGAACCCTAATGCAAGGCCCAAGTTACAAGTGTGATGTCTTGATAATTATTAAGTGGATTGATTAAAGGAGTTAAACACATTAAGGGTTTAACACTTAGGATTAAAGTTATACACTCCATCCTAATAGAAGGATGCAGGCATAAGCTTAATCACAAAGCCTTAAAACCTTTAGGGTTTAGTCCTTGATTATGAGGTGAGAAGAGAAGACTCAAAAGAGACACAAAGGTAAACTAAGTGGGGAGACTAATCAAAACCCTAATCATAGTCATGCTTGGTTGTTCCTAAGGTTTGTGAGGTTAACAAGAGAAATCTTCAAAGGAACCACCTGGAAGCAGATGAAAGGAGAAGAGAGAAGCAAAGTAACTTGCTTCATTTAAGAAGACAAGTCACTTGAAGAAAGAAAGTGAGAAGAAGAAGAATGAGAAAGCTCAATCTCAAACACATAACAAAATGCAGCAAGGATGCATGAAAGAGATGAAAAGAAATTGTGAGAAGTGAAGGCAAATCCACTTCTCAAAGTAACTTACCACCTGAAAAGTTAGTGAATGAAATGCAATGCAATGCAAAATGAGATGAAATGTCATGATGCAAACCAAAACCAGAAGCATATGTGAGATGATAATGATGTTATGAGATGATGCAAACATGAATCAAGGCACGAGGATGATCATATGAATCATATGGATGTAAGAGAAGCATGCTTAGAACCATGAACATACATGAAAAGTTATGAGATGCAAATGACATACAACATGGCAAATACATGATGAAATGATCAAACATGCTTTCAATATATCTTAAGATGTCTAATGAATCAAATGGATGCACAAAATGTCATGGCAAGACATGGTATGAATGCAAATACAAGATGAATGCAAAAGGAAGCCCAAATTAGGGTTTATGATCAATGCATCAAACAAAAACCAAAATCAGAGGCAAACATCAAGATAAAAAATTGAAAATGCATTCAAAGGAACCCTAAACCTACACAAACTCACTGTCCAAAGGAGGGGTTCTAACTCTTAACCTAATGTAAGTTATGAATTTCCTAAGTTTCCTAGGGTTTTAGGGTACCTTAACAAGAAAAATGCCAAACAAATTGAAAATGAAAGATCAAATCATGCCAATTTGATCTCACAAACTACATGCTAAACACAATGCAATTCAAAAAGAATCAAAGTCCAACTCTCAATGGTTAGGCAGAAATGATTTTTTGAAGTTTGGATCAAAATAATGCCTTGAAATGATTTTAATTCCATGAAAAATTCTCAAAAGACATCAAGATCAAAAAAGAAATTTGGTTTGAGGGTTGGACAATGTTTCTAAATGATTATGAAGGTTTCATGAATTTTTTGGAGATTTTTAAATACCTAAAAGTATTTTTAATTAATTAATTCTCATTAATTAATTAAAAATAAACTTTTAAATGATTTAAAAATATTTTTAAATGCAAAAAATAAAAATAAAAATGTTTTTGGTTTCTGAAAATTAATAAAAGTTTATATAAAAAATTTCAGAATTTTTGAAAAGGTTTTACTATTTTTAATAAAATGAGAAAACAAATGAAATAAAATTGAATTTAATCTGAAAAAAGAAAAGTATGCAAATCTAAAGGTCCAGATTCAAATATGCACGTGCGCGAATTGACCTGGCGCCATATCCAAAGGCTGACATTCAAACTGGCTTAATTATGATTAGCCCTAATTAATCATGCCCTAATGACTTTCAGGCGACCGGAACACTGTTTCGGTCGTCTTCTCCGGCCATCTCAAATATCCAACTCTCTCTACACGCATCCAAAACAAAATCTAACTACCCAGAAATCATCCCCACTCAAAAACGAATCAAACCCCTCAATCAAACAACATTTATCATTCAAAAACAGAGAGAATCGAATCAAACATTTTTTAGGGCAAAAGTTTCAGACAGTGCATACATCCTGGTTTCTCAACCATTTTCAAAAGTAAGCACATATTCATGATCAGGGGAGTGCATAGAAGCTATGAAGAACTTAAAAACATGTTTCTGGAAAAAAGTTTTGAGTTGACTACCTGAACTGAAGCTTTCGATTCAAGAGCTTTCTGGCTGTTTCTTTGGCTCAAATCCACTCCAATGATCCTCCTAAGAAGCTTGCAATGTTTGTTTGAAGTTTGCAAAGGCTGGTTTGAGAGATGGCACGAGTTCTGTTCAAGGGCAGGTGGGGATCGTGTTTTTGATTCTCTGAGTTTAGGCTATGGTGAAGGGTGCTTTGTGATCAGGAAGGTGTGTTGAGTTGATTGGTGAAGTTTGTTTGTGTGTTTGCGGCCTGTGTGATGAGTTTAGAAGGCTCTTGCAAGATGATGTGAAAATGAGAATGTTGTGTTATGGAGTGTTTCAGGCTTGCTTCTTGTTATGTTTGGCTTGCATTTGATTAGTATAAACAATTGGGATTGGTCAGAAGATGTGATGTGTGCTTTATTGATTGGTATGGGTCCTTTTGCCAAAATGTCAAAGTTGTGTAAGAGAGGTATGGGCTACTTTCTAGCCAAGTACAAAGAGTGTGTTCTGCGCAGCATGATGAGGGGAGATGCCTAGGGTGGCTCAGCAGGCTAGCAAGCAAGTGGGTTGTGTTCTATGATGAGTTTTGCAACTTGCCTTACTTTTGATCTTTGTGAAATATCTTGCTCCATAAGCCATAAAACATGTGACTCTTTGGGTGCAATCTGACTTTTAGGACTTGTATGATCATGTGGTGAAGTTTATAAGTGCATTTGACAGCCCAATTTGCCTTGACATATGAATTTGCAACTTTGCCTCTTTGGTGCATAACTTGAAATTTAGTGATTTTTGCCAACTTTGATAAGCCATAACTTTTGATCCAAAATGAATTAGGTCATGTTCTTGTACTTTTTGAAAAGGTAATGATCCATTCTACAACTTTCATGACCAAAGTTTTTCCATTTGAAGCTTTTTTGAATCAAAAAGTAAAGGTTGAAAAAGTTGCCTAAAATGGCAATTTCATTAAAAGTCAAACTTGCCCAAAAAGTCAACTTTGCAAAAGACTTGAAATTCTTGAATTTTGTGAACTTCCAACATATTCTATGATCAAATAAAGATCATATACAATCAAAATGATGAAGAACACCATTTGGTTGGGTCATTGAGGGTTTCAGATGTCCTGATTTTGCATTGACTTGCTTGAAAAGTCAACTCTTGATCAGATGACTTCCCCATGGAATTTCTTCATGAAAATTGATATGCATACTCCCTATACCATATAGAGACCAATAGAAACAAGAATGACCAAAAAAATTGGAGTTGTGGCCTTTGAAACCAAAACCCTAATTTTAGGTCATCTGTGCAATTAGACCTGGCTCTGCTTCCATACCATTCTCAGTTCATGTGATTCTTTGCCATTCTTGACTTTGAGAGGATATAATATGATGCTTGACCATACATGGACCCCTTTGAAGTGATTGTTGACCTTTGGAGTGGATCAAGAAGCTCTTGGATTGCTCAGATCACAAACCCTAGATGCAGATGACTTTGAACCAATGCAGTGAATCAAAAATGTGATATGAGATGGTATGATTGAGTTTTGTGCTTATGAGAATGATCACAAGCCATGGTGTGAATGGGTGAGGGCAAATTTGGGGTGTTTACAAAGGGTCGAGGATAACAAAGCAACAATATCGACTCAAGGGTCGAGGATAACAAAGCAACATCAACTCGAGGGTTGAGGGAATAAAATAGCAACATCAACTCGAGGGTCGAGGATAACAAAGCAACATCAACTAGAGGGTTGAGGAAACAAGATGACAATATCGACTCGAGGGTCGAGAAAAACAAAACAACATCAACTCAAGGGTTGAGGAAACGAAGGAAGCAACATCGACTCGAGGGTCGAGAAACAGAAACGATGATATCGACTCAAGGGTCGAAGCAAACCAAAGCGAAGATTGCCACACTCCGCTGAAGTGAGAGGCTGGACGCATATAGATACCAACTAGTCATAGTTGAAAAGATGCCAACAAAGATTGGACTTTAACCGTATATGATTATCAGATGAAGCCCATAACAACTGAGGAGAAATTCTCTGATCAGGGAAACACACTTCCCGCACCCTATTGGTATCAATCTTCAGATGTTCATCCTGGGAACGGCCTTGCATACCGTAATATTGTCTCAAAAGGATTTTACAGAAAACCTAGCATCCGAAATGCTTCAGTGTTTCCAAATTCCTGAATATCTCGAAGTAACCCCTCAAACTGTATGGTCCATGAAGGAATTTGCCCCAAGATCTCGCATCATCGTGAGGTGTCCTGCCCCAGTATTCTGAACCTTGGGTAGGTGCATCTGATTAACCGTCTTCTAGAGATAATAACTTCTATTGCTTCGAGGGTGACCTGCCCCAGTACGAGTGTTGCTTTGGAGACAGACACCCAAACTAACTGCTTTTTGAGAGATTTAAATCTCGAAGTGATTGCCCCAGTTTGGCTGAATTTTGAAGAGATTCATCGACGTGATGTCCACTGATTGGCTGCATTTAACCCAACTGGTTGGAAAAGTCCTCATTCAATGAAGTTTCTTGTAAAAAGGTCCATTGGCATGAATGTCCTTCAGAAGTTTCCGCCTTCCCAGCTGTCGTACCTCGAAAAATACGATCCCTCGCGAACGCGGTCGCGGCTGGGCTGACTTGAGAGTCGCCACCTAATTTTATTTATTCCCGAGGAGGGAAATGGAAAATATAGATAAAACCACCAAAAAGGGATAAAACAAGGTCATCGCAAACCATTGTCGGGGTTCGGAAATCGGTTATGTAGGAGGAAGGTATTAGCACCTCCTACATCCATCGTACTCGATGGGAACCATCTAGGTTGTCACGCGCGAAGGGATGTCTATACTTATGATTACTTGTTGAACTAAAGGGTTTATTGATCCTAGGGGCTCGGCAAGGATTGAGATCCTCGTGCCTACGTATTCCCTTGTGCAATGGGAAAGTCAGAGCTTCGTAGTTCGGCCTGATATGGGTATCGGTTGTTGATTTTATTACCTTTCTTTGATGAAAGGATTTAAGAGTCCATTTGCACTAAAGACTATGGATAGTTTATTTCGTCCAACAAGACGAATGTCTTGCGCCGAAATAATCGGAGCGAGTAACGAAAGCTCGTTATCCCCCTTTCTATCGCTTAAGGCTCGTGGCGTGCAATTTTCCTCGTATTTATTGAAGTGTTTTGTTTCCTAAGACCGCTTGATGTTGGATCAAGGGTTTGGATCTAAGAAGTAACATTTTGGTTTTTGAAGTTTAAGGTGAATGCAAGTGGAAGTTTTATTTGTTGATTTTGTTAGCGAGGCACAACGTGCTCGACTCGCAAAGTTTGAGGAACTAAGCTAAGGACTAGCTATGGAAAACAAGCGCAATGCGTTGATTCGTTAAGTTAGAAGATGTTGCTAAAAGTGTAAGGTGCCAAGTTCGTGCAGATGGCGATCGAGGAACGATCGACTTACGTGTGTGTATGAAGTGAAGTGCATATGGATGTTCACTTGGCGTTGGACCAAAGATTTCGTTTTATCTTTGAAATGATTAGTCTTAGTGTACGTTCGTTTTTTACTTAGCAATTTATCGTCAAAAATGCAAAAGTAATCACACAAATAAGCATTGTATCATGTCACAAGCCAACAGAAATCGAGCATACGCAAAAACTCATATCACACACATAATCGAGCAAAGGTGAAAATAATTAATCAAAGTAAACAGAAAAAATTCAATTAGGTTAACAAATTAATTAATTGAATTAACTAAAACTATTTAATTTTAAATTAAACGATGAAAATGCTTTTGTTGTTTTTTTTTTATATTAAAAGGAAATTAACTAAAATATGAAAAAAAGTTTAAGAAAATGTGCTTCTTATTTAAGAAATAAAATTAACTAATCAATTAAGTTATTAACTAATAAACTAATTAACCATATTGAATAACATAATTTAAATAATTAATTAATTCAAATTTTTTTGTATTTTTTTAAGAATAGAAATTATGGAAGAAAGAAAAAAAACAATAATTGAAAGAGTGAGATAGGTCACACGCAGGTGACAACAGACCTCCTCCAGGTCCCTATGTTCTCACCGAACCCACACTTGTTCAACTCAGGCGGTGTTCTTCAAGAACACCGACCTTCATCGTATCATCACCATCACACGAAGCTCAAAACAACCGAATGAAGCAACAAAACCTAATCCCTTTCGGATCCCCACTCTTTTCATCTCGATACTCAGTTTCCATTTCCTCACAGAAGAAAACGAAACCTCATCGTATCTTCATTGATGATTCAAATCAATCGTCAAACGCTATGTCCCGAATCGAACAAATAAATACACACCATCATCAATGACATTTGAGAACAAGTATCGAGCAAAATATGGTGAAAGGTGTAAAGGGAGAAAGGAAGCTACCGAATCGTGAACGACGAAGGGGAGATAACAGGTACGGCTTCGAATCTTACTCTTTTCTTACGTCTTTGTTTCTTCGTTGTTCTTCACGTACGAATGAGGGCTTTAGCTCTTCAACCTCTGATTTCCAATGCGAAAATCAGAGATGAGTAAAGGGTGCTTGAGCTTTAGTATTAGGGTTTTTTTTTGAGGATTAACTTTTTGACAGTGTTTTCGTTTCAGGTGGTGATGGTTATTGCCAATGATTGGGCCTTTTTATAGGAAGATTTTGGGAGAATCTGATGTATGAAGAAAAGGATTTAGGCATGTGCAAAAATCGCGTGAGCTGTGAGAGTTTTTTCAATCCGTTGAGAATTTTCGGGTGGGTTTGCAAGCTGGCTACTGCAATCCGTTAGAGAGGATTCGCAGCAAGATCCTGTGGGGACCACTGGTGAGTCACAAATTGTTTTTGTCTGTAGCAACTTTCTGATACTTTCGGTGGGCCCTTGTGAACTTACTCTGAATTTTGACTGTGGTAAACTCAACCCTTTTTTACGGTTTATACATTTGAAACTGCTTGACTTTTAACCTGCCCTGTTATTTAATTTTCCTTTCTTTCATGTACATATTTGGGATGATTCCATCACCAAGTTCAGAGTTATTTCCATGATGACCTGTGTATTTTGTATTCCATAGGTTGATGAAATCCTTTAGATGTTTTCTCTTGTGATTGTTTTTCAAATCTTCTCAATTCAGATTCAATCATTTATCCCTATTTGACGAGAAGCTTGATCATGATCATGAATCGAATGTTTTGGTATTTTGCAGGTCTTGGCATAGTTGTATAACCAATGTTGCGGCAGAACTACTATGGAGCTCCTAGCAATTAATTGTAATGTCAAGCATCAAGTGGTAAAGAGGTCTCATTCTTTTTCTTAAGTCTTCTCAATTTATGCTTCAATTCTCTCCATTCTGAATTTTGTTGAATGAAACTTACTGCAATGACGTCTTTCTTGACAATTGTTTATGCTTTTTGTTTGGTCTTGAATTGTAGGGACTGGACTCAGAATTTGTGGTTGTTGTCGAACGAGAGATCGCTGATTTTATTGCAGCACCTGATGCTGTTGCTGCTGAACTGCTTGTTGTTGTGAGTCCAGTTGCTGGGACTGCTGCGACTGAGATGGCAACAACTTCGATGCATTGTGTTGCGGTTGTGGCTGCATTGAGGTTAGCATGACCGGTTTGTGATGGCATGAATGGAGTTTTTTTTGTATCATTCTGTACTCACAACTTTATTTTTTTTCAAACTAATATGAACTTTTGGTGCAGCATCAGTGCCAATCTTAGCACTGTTAAAATCCATCGTTAATGAACAAGGGTCAGATTTTGATTCACTCAAACACACATCTTTGGAAGAAATTGCATTCTTATCAGCATGTGCCTGAACACAGGATTCAAATAAGCACTCATGGACCATTTCCTTTGCATCTAATTCAGATAAGTCTTGGGAAGAAATCAATTCTGGAAAGTTGCCATGAGTTAACATATTAGCTGGATTAACTAAGATGATGTTCTCAAAAGCATTAGGGCCAACTTTATCTTGCATTGGTTTTTGTTTGCTTATCATTTATTCATGATAGTGATACTTCTTGTTCTTTAATGATGACAAGTTATTTCAACTGTTTTGATATGCTGCAGGTACCTCAGAAGAACTTACAAGAGCTTGATGACAATAATTGAGTGAAGTCTTTCATAATTTGGCTTGGTAGCAACTGATGGGCTTGTTCTCAATTAGTGTAAGTTCTGAATTTTCCTTAACAAATACTGAGTTTTCTACAACAACTTGTCTCTTAAACATTGCCTCTTCAACATTTTGATTAAGTTCCATTCTCGGTTCACTTTCTAACTCGTTGTATATTTTTGCTTCTGTTCGACTGGTCTTGCAAGTAAGGAAACCGATTGTTGTTCTAATGGCATTGGCTGCCAACATCATATCCTTTCTTCCAACTTATTTGAGGGTTGCAAAAATTGCTCAACATCAAACTTAGGTACATTAAATTCCTTGGATATGAACGACATCCTGCATCATGTTCATGGCCTGACATTGCCTTGATAGCTTGCTCATTTTCTCTTGCTGTGGATGATGTTGACATGATCTGTTTCTGACTGTTCCTGTGTCTGCTGTCCCAGCTGCTGAGTCCTTTGTTGCTGAAACTGGTTCATCGGTGCTTGTGACAATGACTGTAGCTGCTGACATTGCTGTAACTGCTTTGGCATTTATGAAAGTCTGTTGTCAACAAATTTCTTACCAAAGATTCTTCTGATGACTCTATAATAGGCCTCTTCCATAGATTCAAGCCTACCGAGATATTCGAATGATCCTTCCTTGTTCAGTACCTTAGCAACTTATTTAAGCAGACGAGCTTAAATGCATTGTGCACCTCAGTGTATCGGCATAAGGATGACTACATCATGGTAATAGCTGGGAGAAAGTATGGAATTCTGGATTGACGAGAAAGCCAATGGAAGCTTGCGGGATGTCGGCACACTCAATAAGGTATTCTGAATTAATGGCTTGGCTTGTATATTGTCTTTTCTTTACAAACACTGCCCTATTCTTCTTCAAACGTCTGATCAGTAATTTCTGACTCGTGACCAAATGTTTCTAACAGGTTGGCCATTGACTGTGTTATGGATCCTGTTTTGAACAAGGCTGGTACAAGGCTATCATGACCTTCAATTGTTTTCTCTTTTGATTTGCTTCTTATGCTTCCCTGACGTTTCCTTTTTTGTAGCCTAATGATGGTATCTTGAAAGAAACATATGCACAGTATGGAGACAAGTTGTCATTGAGGAGCCCTTGCAATCGCGTTTCTGTATTGTTCTGGAAACATGGTTACACCATTGCTTGATATCACTTTTTGTTATTTGGCATGTTATTGAAGTATTTGTAGGATTGATCTTGCTTTGACTGATGCTTTGGAGTAACCGCCGTAGGTTTGCTCTGATTCATGCTTATGGAGCTATGATTCGTGTACTTCATTTTATCGTGTATTTTCGTGACGGCTTGGCATGAAGCTGGATGAATGGTAGGCATGATTTGCTGCTATCAGTTTTTGTTTTCACGGCTGTAAGTTCCGACTGCTGAATTGAGTACACTGTCGTTTTGAATTATATGTACACGGCTTGTTCAGTGCTATGAATTTACTGATGGCCTTCACTTAGCTGCACAGTTTCTCCAATTGACATGATTGTGATGTAACTTGGATACTTTCTATTGTTATTTTTTACTCATCCATTGCACATGTTGCAGGAATGTAAATAGCTGATGATTCCAGCCGTTCCAAGTTTTCAATGACCACACGGAAATTCTTATGATTGTCAAAGGAACAACTCTGCTAGGAGGCCTTGCTTGATAATACCTTAGAGGTGATACATCAAACTCTGAGTTTTATCCTCACTTGCACCTGTATTGGTTAACTCCATTACTTGTAATGGTTTGTTATTCTTGAAGCATATTGCATTTTTTCTACTTTTGATAAGCCATGATTGCTTCATAAACACTTGTGAATTTATTCTGCTTTGGTTTAGGAATGTTTGTGTGAAATATTGGTGCATTCTGAATAGCCTCTTTTAACAGGTTCCTTTGTCTCTGTTTGAGGTATTGATGAGGAAATTTGGAGAAAAACCTTGGATTTGAGACTTGGCATTTTTCAGGTCTGTCATGGCTAATGTTTCACTTATTCTCAACATGGCCTTTAGACACAACTACACATTTGTTGCCTTGTAGTTTAGGCGTGATAATGGCGCTATTGTTGTTTGCTCTAGCTCAGGTGAAGTTTGCTGCTCTTGAGCTATTTTTAGTATTAAAAGTGTTATACCCTAATTCTTGCTTGTTGTTTTTCATCACATGATGAACTTTGCTTTGGCCGGTATACTGATTTTTGTATGATCTTGTAGGAACATGGCCTGGTATTGCAAGAGCAATAGATGTACAATCCAGCCTAGGCTTGAAGATTGTAGTACTTTGGTCTCTGCATTCTTGTGATAAGATTATTTGATTTGAGAAATTATGCCTTGTAATATGAACATTAGCCATAGCTAAAACATTTGTAACATTGTTTCTTGTGATGTAGACTTGAATGACATGAATAGTTAAACCTGCAAGTTTTCGATATTGTCTTGGAACGTTTCTCATGTAATGGCTGCTTATTAGAATTTAAAACTCAATGAGCTTGAAAACTCAGAACTTCTTTTTAATCCCTTTATTTGAAAATCTCTTGAGTCGTAGAAACTTCTCTTGTAAATTAATTCACATTCTTAGTTTCAACATAACACTTGAGATATACCAATTGGCATAATCCTCGGGTTCTTTGTATTGTAACTTCATGACTCGCTTTGTAATCTTGGCCTTTTGTAACATTTGATACAAGTTGAAATCCTATTGTGACATGAACTTAGCACAGATATACAAACACGGTTTGCAGCAGCTTACTCCCAGCTTATAATGAATTTAGGAATCATCTAATCAAAGCTTGGCACAAATTCAAATTATGTCTTGGTAACAAAATTTGGCTTGCTCGTCCACATGGCCTAAAACCACTTGCGACAAATCCAACATGGCTTGGCTCAATGTAGCTTAGCTCAAAAATAAAATTGGACACAACTTAAATCATGGCTTGAAAACAAACTTGCAATTACAATTCAAACAAATTTTTGTCTTGTAAATCATGGCTTGCCAACCAAAACTAGAGAAATATTGAAACATGACCCAACATGACTTGGATTGTGTATGCACTCTTGAATGAAATAACTTCCATCAAATTCATAAAAAATGACATCAATCTTGATAACTGCTGGCCAACTTTCATAACTGGAGAGACTATTCAGCAAGACAAGTGAAACAACAAACACACACAATTTCTTTTGAGTTTTGAATAATGGTTAATAACATAATAATGAAAATGAAATTATATGGGTAGGACAAATTTGGGGTATGACAGATGCCCCTATCTAATTGTCTTGAACCCGAAGGATTGAACTGTTGCATGGAGTTCAATCTTTTTTAGGGTAGAAGTCGATTAGATATAAAAAGACCCCGAAATTTGTCCGGCAAGAGAGAAAATGCGACACAACTGAAAGGGATATGAGGATGAAATTGACAAATTGTGCGAAATGTCTGAGGTTCTTTGAATTAACGAAGCAGTATCTCAATAAATTTCTCCAGGTCGTATGAAGCAGTTCCTTTCAGTCAAGGCTCTTCAGTGACTCTAGAACGAGATGTCTTAACAGGTGTGAGATTCTTTAGTCCATCAAAACAGTACCTTACCAATGAAGGCTCTTTGTGGACGTTAAAACAATGTCTCGAATAAATGGGGTAAGATTTTCATATCATGCGAAGCAGTTCCTTAAACATAGGATCTTCAGTGATACTTGAACAGTGTCCTTACCGAACATGAGATTCTCCGGGTCTCGCGAAGCGATACCTTGTTGATTAAGGCTCTTCGGGGAATGCCAAAGCAGTATCTCGACCAAATGAGATTTCCTAGCTCATCAAAGCAGTACCTTACCAATGAAGGCTCTTTGGGGATACTTAGGGCAGTATCTCGAATAAAATGATATACGATTTTTTTCAGACTATGCGAAGCAGTTCCTTTTATACAAGGATCTTCAATGATACTAGAACAGTATCTCTAACAAATGATGCAAGATTTTCTAGATCCTGCGAAGCAGTTCCTTATATTTAAGAATCTTCAATGATACTAGAACAGTATCTCCATCACAATATGAGATTCTTCGGGTCTTGCGAAGCAGCACCTTTTCGGTTAAGGTTCTTCAGAGATTCTTCGGATCTTGCGAAGCAGTACCTTTTCGATTAAGGTTCTTCAGAGAATGCCAAAGCAGTATCTCGAACAATGAGATTCCCTAGCTCATCAAAGCAGTACCTTACCATAAAGGCTCTTTGGAAATATTTTAGGGCAGTATCTCGAATAAATAGTGTAAGACTTTCTAGATGTGAAGCAGTTCCCTATATTTAAGGATCTTCAGTGATACTAGAACAGTATCTTAAACACAACATGAGATTCTCTAATCCAGGCAAAGCAGTACCTTACTAATGAAGGCTCTTTTGTGGACGTTAGAACAATATCTCGAATAAATAGTGCAAGACTTTCTAGATGTGAAGCAGTTCTCTATATTTAAGGATCTTCAGTGATACTAGAACAGTATCTTAAACACAACACGAGATTCTTCGGATCTTGTGAAGCAGTACCTTTTCGATTAAGGTTCTTCGGAGAAAACCAAAGCAGTATCTCGAACAATGAGATTCCCTAGCTCATCAAAGCAGTACCTTACCATAAAGGCTCTTTGGAAATATTTAGGGCAGTATCTCTCTCTCATGGCATAAGACTTTCTAGGTCATGTGAAGCAGTTCCCTATATTCAAGGATCTTCAGTGATACTTAGAACAGTATCTTAACCATAACATGAGATTCTTCAGATCTTGCGAAACAATACCTTTTCGATTAAGGTTCTTCGAAGGGCTCTAAAGCAGTATCTCAATCAAATCTTCCAGGATGCTCTCTGCTTGGAGAGCAACGAAGATGGTGGACAAAATCATCATCAACTATAAAGCTTGAAGAATGAGTTGCTGGGGAAAATAAATCCGTAAGCTTATGCGGGACATCAGCTCCTTTCAGAGGAATACCATCAACTTTGAGGGGAAAATCCTGGATGCATGTCCTGGATTCTGTTATGCTATCCTGATATGACTTCGTGTATTGCATGATGCACGATGATTCTTATGAAAATGCAATCGCAAATGATTCTAATGCAAATGCTTTGTTATATGCTAATGATTAATATGATTGTGTTTGATGACATTCTTGTTTTCGGACAAGAATGTTATGCATGCCATGCTTGTGACAATGCAAATGGCTGATATGCTGGAGGTAAGTTTTTTGATAGTTGCCAAGAGTATTGGGCTTTAGGAGGTGTGCCAAACAAGGTTGGACTTTGGGCTTTCTGGTAGTTGCCACATTAGTGGGCTTTGGGAATTATGAGGGTGCCAATAGAATTGGGCTTTTAGGTTTTATGAGGGATGCCAGCATGGTGGACTTTAAGCTTTTTGGTGGTTGCCAATGAATATTGGGCTTTCAAAGGTTTTGGAGGACATTAGATTTTCCAACACTTGGTACATGAGACCTTGATAAAGTTGTGAGCAACAAAGAGAGACATGAGTGCCCCTGGTAAAGTTTCGACTGTAGTTTAACATTTGTCAATGGGATATATTGTCTGCGCGGAAACAATCACCATGACTGGCAATGATATTAGTTAACGGGAAAACTGTCACGTTCCTTTTATCATCCCAAAAGATAATCGTACTACTTTTCAAATATTTGTTTATCATTTTATCAAAATTTCAAAACAGAGTTTATCATTAATAAAACATTTTGCAAACAAACAGATAAAGTAAAAACGATTGAGCACAATTTGATGAGAAATTTCTCTTTTATTGCCAAAACCCGCAAAAGGGTATAAATGTACATACAGATGCAATTCCTTAATGAGGTAATTGCTGTGCAAGAAAAGTATAATGACAATGACAATAAATGAAGTTCCATTGAATTTCGACACTGTTATGGTCCCTATATCTCTGAAAATCTCATCAGTTAAACTTTGTGGGAAGACGATTGGATGGATCCTTTTCTTTCGTAGTTCCCCATAATCACATGAATGTGCAGATCATAATATTTGCCTTGGAATTAGTCCCTAACTTTTGCCTGGATCGCCCTTTCGGGTTTTCAATCCACCGGGACGCCCTTTTTGCCTGAGCCGCCCTTTCGGATTTTCAACTCAGCGGGCTAAATTTTTTATTTTTATCCCTAACTTTTGCCTGGACCGCCCTTTCGGGTTTTCAGTCCACCGGGATAACCTATTTTTGCCTAAGTCGCCTTTTCAGGTTTTCGACTTAACGGATTTTATTCCAATCTTTTAGGCATAATATCTTTTAACTGCATCTGCATTCACGGGAGTAGAAAGCTCTTCACCGTCCATTCTTGCAAGAATCAAGGCACCTCCGGAGAAAGCTCTCACCACCACAAACGGTCCTTCATAATTAGGCGTCCACTTGCCCCTGGGCTCTCTGTGCATGGTGGTGATTCGTTTGAGCACCAAATCACCTTCCTGGTAAGTCTGAGGACGTACTTTCTTGTCGAAAGCTTTCTTCATACGTCTCTGGTAAAGTTGTCCATGACATAGCGCCGTCATACGCTTTTCTTCAATAAGATTAAGCTCATCAAACCTCATTCGGACCCATTCAGCTTCATCTAATTTGGCTTCCATCAGAACTCTCATTGAAGGAATTTCAACTTCTATCGGGAGGACAGCTTCCATGCCATATACCAAAGAAAAAGGGGTTGCCCCTGTCGAAGTACGCACTGAAGTACGGTAACCGTGCAATGCGAAAGGCAACATCTCATGCCAATCTTTATACGTGATCACCATTTTCTGAATGATCTTCTTAATATTCTTGTTGGCAGCTTCGACAGCTCCATTCATCTTGGGTCTGTATGGTGTGGAGTTATGATGCTCAATCTTGAAACTGGTACATAACTCTTCAATCGTCTTGTTATTGAGATTTGACCCGTTGTCGGTAATGATCCGGTGAGGGACTCCGTATCTACATATGATGTTATTCTTCAAGAAGCGAGCAACCACTTGCTTGGTAACATTAGCGTAAGAGGCAGCCTCGACCCATTTCGTGAAGTAATCTATGGCAACAAGTATAAATCTATGCCCATTTGAAGCCTTTGGTTCAATCATCCCGATCATGTCTATTCCCCACATGGAGAAAGGCCATGGTGAGGTCAAGACGTTCAACGGAGTAGGAGGTACGTGTACCCTGTCAGCATAAATTTGGCATTTGTGGCATGTTCGAACATGAGAATGACAATCAGTCTCCATTGTTAGCCAGTAGTATCCTGCTCTAAGGATTTTCTTCGCCATTGTATGCCCACTCATATGGGTACCAAACAGTCCTTCATGTATCTCTTTTATAATTTGCTCGGCCTCCTGCTCATCTACACATCGGAGCAGGATCATGTCATGATTTCTTTTGTACAACACTTCCCCGTTCAGAAAGAAATTTGAGGCCAATCTCCTTAGTGTTCTTTTATCCATACTCAAAGCACCTTCTGGGTATTCTTTCTTCTCTAAGTAGCGCTTGATATCATAGAACCAAGGCTTAACACTTGATTCTTCTTCGGCAGTCAGACAATGAGCAGGTTCTTCAAAGCGCTTGAGATCAAAGGAGGGCCGATGATTGGGCCAAATCAGCTGGTACATGGATGCCAGAGTTGCCAGAGCGTCAGCCATTTGATTTTCACTACGAGGCACGTGAGTGAAGGTAATGTCATCAAACCTGGGGAGTAGCTTCAACACATAATCCCGATATGGAATCAGATGGTCACATCTTACTTCCCAATCTCCTGTAGTTTGATATATCACTAGAGCTGAGTCACCATATACATCGAGTGTTTTAATCCTCAGATCAATGGCTTCCTCTAGTCCCATAATGCATGCTTCATATTCATCTACATTGTTCGTACACGGAAAACAAAGCTTAGCTGTAAAAGGTATATGGAAATCCTTAGGAGATGTCAGCACTGCCCCAATTCCACAACCTCGATCATTGGCCGCTCCATCGAACATGAGAGTCCATCGCTCTCCTGGTTCAGGCCCTTCGTCAGGTCCAGGCTCTTCATTGTCTCTAATCAACATGATGTCCTCATCTGGAAAGTCGAACTTCAAAGGTTGGTAGTCCTCCACAGGCTGGTGAGCAAGATGATCTGCTAGTATGCTGCCTTTGATAGCCTTTTGAGTGACATACTGAATATCATACTCCGACAAAAGCATTTGCCATCTGGCGATCCTACCAGTGAGAGCTGGTTTCTCAAATATATATTTAAGAGGATCCATCTTGGAAATCAAATATGTTGTATGGGTCAACATGTATTGTCGGAGACGCTTGGCAGCCCATGCAAGAGCGCAACAAGTCTTCTCAAGTGCTGAATATCTTGTTTCACAATCATTGAACTTCTTGCTCAAGTAGTAGATGGCATGCTCCTTCTTGCCAGTCTCATCTTGTTGTCCCAGCACACAGCCCATGGATTCGTCAAGAACTGTCATATACATGATGAGAGGTCTTCCAGGAACGGGAGGCACCAAGATTGGTGGTTCTTGCAAATATTCCTTAACTTTATCAAAAGCTGTTTGACATTCATCATCCCATTCAATTGCTTGATCCTTTCTTAAAAGCTTGAAGATCGGTTTGCAGGTAGCAGTGAAATGCGAAATAAACCTAGAAATGTAATTCAACCTTCCAAGGAAACCTCTGACCTCCTTTTCAGTCTTTGGTGCAGGCATACTTTGAATGGCTCTGACTTTGTCAGGATCAACCTCGATCCCCTTCTGGCTCACAATGAATCCTAGCAATTTTCCGGATCGAACCCCAAAGGTACACTTATTCGGGTTAAGTCTGAGCTTGAAATCTCTTAATCGTACAAACAATTTTTGTAGGTTAACAATGTGTTCTTCCTCCGTTTGGGATTTTGCAATCATATCATCAACGTACACCTCAATCTCTTTATGAATCACATCATGAAAGAGAGTTACCATCGCACGTTGATATGTTGCTCCGGCATTTTTGAGTCCGAATGGCATTACTTTGTAGCAAAAAGCTCCCCACGGCGTGATGAACGTGGTCTTCTCCATGTCTTCTGGATCCATTTTGATTTGGTTATATCCAGAGAAGCCGTCCATAAAGGAGAACACTGAAAACTGAGCTGTATTATCCACCAATACATCGATATGAGGTAGTGGGAAATCATCTTTGGGACTAGCTCTGTTCAAGTCTCGGTAGTCGACACACATGCGGACCTTTCCATCTTTCTTTGGAACGGGCACGATGTTGGCGATCCACTGTGGGTATTTAGCTACTGCTAGAAATCCGGCGTCAAATTGCTTTCTTACTTCCTCCCGAATCTTGAGGGCCATGTCTGGGCGAGTCCTTCTCAACTTCTGCTTGACTGCTGGACATTCTTCTTTGAGTGGCAACTTGTGCACGACGATATCGGTATTTAGCCCAGGCATATCCTGATATGACCACGCGAACACGTCAGCGTACTCGTGGAGGAGCTCTATCAACTTTGCCTTCACTTCGGGTTGCAAAGAAGCACCTATCTTCACTTCACGCTTATCCTCCTCTGATCCCAAGTTGATGACTTCAATGTCCTCTTGGTGAGGCTGGATGACCTTCTCTTCTTGCTTGAGTAATCGGGCTAACTCCTCGGGAAGTTCACAATCTTCCTCGCCTTCTTCCTCCGCTTGGTTGATCGGAAAATCAAAGTTATACGGTACCATAGCAACGTCGTCATCAAGGACTTCGGTGGTGTCTCTGCATGTGTATGATTTATGCATTTATTTTAGAAAAGTGATGTGCATTAAAACATTGCCATTTTATTATAAAAGAAAAATGAAAGAAAGAGAACAAATATTGAATGCAAACTGATTTATTATATTGATAATCAAAGTTTTAAGACAATGGTGGCCCGACAACATCCCAATATGCCTTGGGCAGAGCATATGGTTTTTTTTTTTGAAAAAGAAGTAGAATTACTTTTTAGGGTAAATAAACTGAGGAATCTCGACAGTTCTCCAGTTCTCTAATTCTTCCCCTGGACCGGCTTGACGAGTCCAATTGCAAGTCGCTTCATGGTGGTCTTTGTCTGAGATCATTGCAACATGATCCTCAAAGATGTATCCAGCGCTTATAAATGTATCACTCACTCGAGGAAATTGGCCATGTTCTTCATATGCTGAGACCGTTGTTGTACTGGAAGATGGCTGGTAGCCAATGCCATGCATGTCTCTCTTGTCTTGCATCTCGACAACTTTGCCCCAGCCCTGCGTGTTCCCGGTCTCCAAGACAGCCAAGGCTTCCTTCAGTGATGTCATTGACATAGATGGCTGTGGGCGCTCAGATTCTCGTTGAACTGCCAGCATGCTCACTATTTCATAAGATTGAAACGGTGTCTCGACAGTTTCGCCTTCCACATCAATATATCTAAAAGAAGTCAAATGACTCACTAGGATATCCTCTTCACCTCCAATCACCACAATTCGGGTCTGCATAGGGAATTTTAATTTTTGATGGAGAGTGGATGTAACGGCCCCTGCGTTATGAATCCATGGTCTTCCTAGAAGACAGCTGTACCCTGGATGAATATCCATTACTTGGAAAGTAATGGTGAACAAAGCAGGTCCTATCTTAATCGGGAGATCCACCTCTCCTATGACCGCACGCCTGGAACCATCGAAGGCTTTCACTATCAATGCGCTTGGCTTCATCACCACTCCTTGTACAGGCATTCTTTCCAATGTCGTTTTTGGCATCACATTTAAGGAGGAGCCCGTATCTACCAACACCCTTGATAGCAACGTATCTTCACACCTTATGGAAATGTGTAAAGCTTTATTGTGATTCTTCTTATCAGCAGTGAGCTCTTCATCATTGAAACCAAGGAAGTTACCAGTGGTAACGCTGGCTATGACGTCATCAAATTGGGCCACTGTGATATCTTTGGTGATGTGCGCCGCACTTAGTACTTTCAGCAGAGAGGATCTATGTGCTTCAGAACTAAGTAGTAAAGCTAACATAGATATTTTGGCGGGAGTTTGGTTCAGCTGGTCGACCACCTTGTAGTCGCTTTTCTTGATGATCCTCAAGAACTCTTCCGCTTCTTTCTGAGAGAATGCAGCTTTGGGCGATGACGGTTCTTCTGGTGACCCCTGAGGAATAGGAGTAACAACCGGTGCAGCAGTCGTCTTTTGCTTTTGCTGGGATGATGACTCCACTGGTCTTGGTGCGAACAATCTTCCACTGCGAGTCATACCACTGGGTCCGGCAATGGCTGTGACAATGGGAAATTCAAGATTAATAGGCTGCCTTCTCCGGCCTTGCCTAGCGTTTGCTGGTTCATAACTCCATGGCACAGCTTGGTTATTTTCCCCGGTGTAGTGAACGGGATACTCTATAACCATAGGAGTACTATTGTTTGGAGTTTGAGATGCGTCATAAAACATCTCTGTTGCAGCCACCATTCTTTTCTCCATTCCACGCCTTTCAATCTGTATCAGACCTTGATTGAGGAGTTTTTGCAAGCACTCCCTGGTATTCTCTTCGGAATGATCAACCCCCTCATCCCTTGCCAGCATCAATCCTGCTTTCTCCAACTGTTTGCCAATCACAGCCAATGGGGTCTGGACGTCTTCTGCCTTCAAGATTAACTCACAATCGTCCTCTTCCTCCACGGCATTAACATTTGCTCCCCCATGAGGCGGCAAAGGGTCATTTTTGATATTTGGACCTCTTGGAGTAAATGTCAAATCCTTCGACTCTACCAGGTCCTGAACGTGATTTTGAAATGCATAGCATTTGTCAATAGTGTGTCCAGGTGCGCCCTTGTGAAATTCACAAGTGGCATTGGCATCGTAATTTGGGGGGTATGGGAAAGTGGCTGGCCTTAGATCCCTCAGAACCAGTTGCCCACGTTGGTTCAACTGATTAAAGATATCCCTATAAGGCATGGGGACTGGATCGATGTGCCTTCTTTGCCTAAACTGCCTTTGCGCCGGACCAGTCCGTCTATATTGTTGATTGGGCTGCTGTGCTGGAGCCTGTTGATATTGTTGTTGTTGGGGAGCTTGCGGTTGATACGGAATTGGCGCAACATTAGCCACATGCCCATAAGGCATGTTATACGGTAAGTTAGCCCTTCCTCTCATTATAGCATTGGCCTCTCCTTCCTTTTTCTTTTGGAAATTAGAAAAAGGTTTCTTGCCAGTATTTGCAGAAGTAGCTGCTCCTTTGCCTTTTTTAAGCTGGCTCTCGATTCTTTCCCCTACGGACACGATTTCAGAGAAACTAGGAAAACTAGCTCCCATCATTCTGTCCATATACTTATCCTCCAGCGTATTTAAGAACATGTCCGTCAACTCTTTAGGAAGCAATGGCGGTTGAACCCGTGCAGCGAGTCCTCTCCACCGTTGCGCATATTCTTTGAACGATTCATTGCTACGTTGTGTCATGTCTTGCAATTGAGTACGATTAGGTGCAAGATCAACATTGTATTGATAATGTTCAAGGAATGCGCGTGAGAGGTCATTCCACGTTTTAATTCGGCTTCTCTCCAGCTGGACGTACCACTCCAAAGATGCCCCGGACAAGCTGTCCTGGAAGCAATGAACCAGGAGCTGGTCGTTCCTAGCATATAGAGCCATCTTTCTGCAGTAGGCCCGGAGATGGGTGTGAGGACAGCTGTTCCCTTTATATTTATCGGGAAAATCTGGAGCTTTGAATTTATGCGGAATCACTAGTCCTGGCACCAGGCACATTTCCTCAGCATCTATACCTGGAATGGTGTTGATATCCATCGCCTTGAGTTTTTCCTCCATTGAGCGCAATCTTTCTGCTACTGGATCCAGAAGAGTTTCGGTGCGGTGAGCTGGTGGATCTGCGTAAAGGACATCAGACTGTTCATCCATGTCTTTAAACGACCCATGGTGGACATCTAAAGATGGTACATTGGGTGGATTTACCCCCGCAAGAATGAAATTATCTTTGGCCGCCCCCGAAGTGCCGGCCTGCCTAGTGAGTTTCTCAGCTTCTTCCTCCCTCTTAGCCATAGTGATGACCTCGAGGATCTGGTCCAGTTTTCCCTTGAGTGAGTCGATATCAGCTCTCATGGCATTCTGTTCTTCATGAATTTGCTCCAACGTCATTTTGTAGATTTTTCTGGTTTCGTACCTTCGTCGGAAAATCCGGAAAGTCAGCTTTTCTGGAGAGGGAAGGTAAAGTGTACGAGTTTGTGTTTTTGTTTGGTTGTAAAGATGAGCGTATGAATGCATATGTTTGATTACAAAGCTCTCAGTCATCTTATCGATTTATTACCAAAGATATTCAATGTATTTATCATTGCAAATAAGACGAGATTTAAAATCCAAAAGCAACAATTTTCATTCATCTAAATTAAACCAATACATTAAAGATTCCACGAGTTTTCATATTACAACGCAAAAGACAACAACAACTTTCTTGAACATAAACTATGGTGCAACCCTGAAAACAACCCCTTGAGCTTTGCGGACTGCCACTAGATTTGTGGTGAGCTCCTTGATGGTTCTCTTGCAAACTTTCACACACCGGTAGACTTCTTCAGGCGTGTTTTCTGGGCACATGACACGATCTGCATCTTCAAGCTTCTCAGGAAGGTCTTGACTTGCCAGGTTCAACATGCTAGCCAGGTTTACAAACTTCTGCTTCCACTCTTCGTACAATCCTTGGAGATTTGCAATTACCACATCTCTTCCGCCTATGGCTTCTTCAGCATCTCGACACTTGTTCATCCATTGGATACAAGTATTCTCCAGGTCTTGATAAGCTTTCTGAGATCTCAGGTAATCAATTTGCTCCACAGCTTGCTCATGTTGAAATTTCTCACGGTCGTACTTTCGCTGATAACTGTCCTTTTCCAACTTTTCTGCTGCTAGCTTGTCCTCTTCTCTCTTGAGAGAATCCTCTAAGCTCTTGATCTTTGCTTCTAAAGTGATCCTATCATCCTTCTTGTTCTTAAGGCACACCTCTATGTCCTTCTGTAAATTGATAATTCGAACTTCAGCCCTTCTTAATTGGTCGTTACGATGATCCAGATCCATGCTGGCTCCATAAAGAGCACCCAAGCATTTTTCTCTCTTATCTTCTTCTATTCTGCATCTTTTGTTACTGCTTTCCACTCTTTCTTTCATCTTTTTGCTTTTCTCCTCCCACACTTCTTTCTTTCCTTTGGTTTGAAGGAGTTCGATCCGCATGCGTTCGTTCTCCAATTCTAAGCCTTTGATTCTTTCGTTGAGCTCATCTATGTCTTCAGGTAGCAATGGTATTTTCTCAGGAAGGGGTGGGAAAGCTATTGGATCAAGAAAGAATGGAATCTTAACGATGCGAGCTCTTTCTTTTACCCACAAGACATAAGGTTCCTTCACAGCAATATTCTTGCGGACACTAGGATCACTCGTAACGATCTTCTTCCAAGCCGCCTTGAATTTCTTCAACTCTTCTTTAGATGGGTTATCAACAACAAAAGGTACCAAATGCCTTTCTTCAGGAGGAGTCTCCATAGGGAGCCCAAGTTGTCTCTTAAGCAGCACCGGGTTGTAATTTATGCAACCATGATTTCCTATCAGAGGGACATTAAGGAAACATCCACATCTAAGCACAATACCCCCAATCTTCCAATCTCTTGAGTACCATGTGAGGTCATTAGCCCTGAGCGAAGCAAATCTGTAAGGCCACGACAAATTCCTAGACACAAAGTAACCCTCCTTAGGCATGTGAATTTTCATCCACATGTGTAACAACGGAGCGCAACAAAGGAATACACCTCCTCTCTTTGTATGCCGGGTATGGAAAGTGTGATAAAAATCTGCCAATAAGAACGGAACTGGATTTCCTGTCATGAAAATCTCTATAGCAGCACGATCAACAAACTTATCTGACTTTGGGAACAACACGATCCCATACACAAGAAGAGCTAGGATGGCTCCGCAGGAGGACCAGTTTCCTTTCTCAGCACATTGCCAAGCTTGTTTCTCCAAGAACAGTCTCGTGAATCCTTCTTTGTCTGACTTGTTGTCCACTAACAAACTTGCAGGAAGTCCCAACACAGTAGCCAACTTAGTCATAGTGACTTCTTCTTCTAACTTTGGGAATGGATTGCGGTCTCTAATACGAAGACCCACAAGCAACTCGAATTCTTCCAAAGTAGGAGCAATCTGGAAGTCGGGGAAAGTGAAGCACCGTAGCTGAATGTCGTAATACTGAGCAAGAGCATGAAGAGCATCAATATTTGCTGTCTCGTCCAGTATACTCAGGATTCTTCCGAAGCGAGCCTGAAAGCTGTTGTGTTTGATAGGAGTGATCTTAGCTCTCAAGGCCAGCAGCGAGTCAACCTTTGGCTCCAAGAACTTGAAATTGTAAGTGCTTTTCTTGGAAATTCGATTCATCTTGATTGCTTTGACAAATACTTCAAATCTGCAATAAATATAAGTAACTGAGAGCTATGTATTGTTTTTTTATGAATGAATGTATGCAACAATGAACGGGTAAACCCAAAATGCAATGTTTCAGAAACAAGTAGAACGGATGGAAGATACTTTGATCACTTTCCTCACAAGGATCTCACTGGGTGACCTCTACAGTTTTAGGGATCCCAAAGTTAATAACTCATATGGATGTTCATTACACGCGCCATCAACATGACGGTTAATTGACTCCACCATATGAATTTCGTTTGGGTGAGATCTTCGTATCGAGTCACACAAGAGAGAAGTCTCCTGGTACCCCATACTACGTGATCGTCGACACGAGGTTTAAAACAAAGTCCTGGAGTTATGGAACTTTCTCAAATGTTTGATGCACGTGTCAATTTTGACAGTCAATCAACTCCATTGAGTAAGTCTATTCCAAGTGAGGTTTTCGTATTGAGCCACGCGAGGGCGAACCCTGGTGCCCAATACTACGCAACCATCAACCGATGTTTTAACCAAAAGGTTCTAAAGGTCCTCAGAATCAACGACTTTAATGAAAACAACTGAGCACACACGCCAAAAGCTTGACGGTTGTCAGTATTTCCATTAAAATCTACTCCGAGTGAGGTTTTCGTATCGACAACCCACGAGAGAGGTTCTCTCGGGAGCCCATACTACACAACCTCGCTAACTTATGTTTACACTCATAGACCCGGGTATAGAGCCTTTCCCTCAAGTTGTTTTGATCAAAGTATCAATCCAGTACAAGAGATCCACAATAAGGATATAAAATGTAAAGCAATAAAGAAAGCGATAAACAAGTAACACATAATCAAACATCCAAACAAGCGTGGAAACCTAGACTAGGCTCGACTTGCATAGGGGTGAACCAGTCCCCAGCAGAGTCGCCAGCTGTCGTACCTCGAAAAATACGATCCCTCGCGAACGCGGTCGCGGCTGGGCTGACTTGAGAGTCGCCACCTAATTTTATTTATTCCCGAGGAGGGAAATGGAAAATATAGATAAAACCACCAAAAAGGGATAAAACAAGGTCATCGCAAACCATTGTCGGGGTTCGGAAATCGGTTATGTAGGAGGAAGGTATTAGCACCTCCTACATCCATCGTACTCGATGGGAACCATCTAGGTTGTCACGCGCGAAGGGATGTCTATACTTATGATTACTTGTTGAACTAAAGGGTTTATTGATCCTAGGGGCTCGGCAAGGATTGAGATCCTCGTGCCTACGTATTCCCTTGTGCAATGGGAAAGTCAGAGCTTCGTAGTTCGGCCTGATATGGGTATCGGTTGTTGATTTTATTACCTTTCTTTGATGAAAGGATTTAAGAGTCCATTTGCACTAAAGACTATGGATAGTTTATTTCGTCCAACAAGACGAATGTCTTGCGCCGAAATAATCGGAGCGAGTAACGAAAGCTCGTTATCCCCCTTTCTATCGCTTAAGGCTCGTGGCGTGCAATTTTCCTCGTATTTATTGAAGTGTTTTGTTTCCTAAGACCGCTTGATGTTGGATCAAGGGTTTGGATCTAAGAAGTAACATTTTGGTTTTTGAAGTTTAAGGTGAATGCAAGTGGAAGTTTTATTTGTTGATTTTGTTAGCGAGGCACAACGTGCTCGACTCGCAAAGTTTGAGGAACTAAGCTAAGGACTAGCTATGGAAAACAAGCGCAATGCGTTGATTCGTTAAGTTAGAAGATGTTGCTAAAAGTGTAAGGTGCCAAGTTCGTGCAGATGGCGATCGAGGAACGATCGACTTACGTGTGTGTATGAAGTGAAGTGCATATGGATGTTCACTTGGCGTTGGACCAAAGATTTCGTTTTATCTTTGAAATGATTAGTCTTAGTGTACGTTCGTTTTTTACTTAGCAATTTATCGTCAAAAATGCAAAAGTAATCACACAAATAAGCATTGTATCATGTCACAAGCCAACAGAAATCGAGCATACGCAAAAACTCATATCACACACATAATCGAGCAAAGGTGAAAATAATTAATCAAAGTAAACAGAAAAAATTCAATTAGGTTAACAAATTAATTAATTGAATTAACTAAAACTATTTAATTTTAAATTAAACGATGAAAATGCTTTTGTTGTTTTTTTTTTATATTAAAAGGAAATTAACTAAAATATGAAAAAAAGTTTAAGAAAATGTGCTTCTTATTTAAGAAATAAAATTAACTAATCAATTAAGTTATTAACTAATAAACTAATTAACCATATTGAATAACATAATTTAAATAATTAATTAATTCAAATTTTTTTGTATTTTTTTAAGAATAGAAATTATGGAAGAAAGAAAAAAAACAATAATTGAAAGAGTGAGATAGGTCACACGCAGGTGACAACAGACCTCCTCCAGGTCCCTATGTTCTCACCGAACCCACACTTGTTCAACTCAGGCGGTGTTCTTCAAGAACACCGACCTTCATCGTATCATCACCATCACACGAAGCTCAAAACAACCGAATGAAGCAACAAAACCTAATCCCTTTCGGATCCCCACTCTTTTCATCTCGATACTCAGTTTCCATTTCCTCACAGAAGAAAACGAAACCTCATCGTATCTTCATTGATGATTCAAATCAATCGTCAAACGCTATGTCCCGAATCGAACAAATAAATACACACCATCATCAATGACATTTGAGAACAAGTATCGAGCAAAATATGGTGAAAGGTGTAAAGGGAGAAAGGAAGCTACCGAATCGTGAACGACGAAGGGGAGATAACAGGTACGGCTTCGAATCTTACTCTTTTCTTACGTCTTTGTTTCTTCGTTGTTCTTCACGTACGAATGAGGGCTTTAGCTCTTCAACCTCTGATTTCCAATGCGAAAATCAGAGATGAGTAAAGGGTGCTTGAGCTTTAGTATTAGGGTTTTTTTTTGAGGATTAACTTTTTGACAGTGTTTTCGTTTCAGGTGGTGATGGTTATTGCCAATGATTGGGCCTTTTTATAGGAAGATTTTGGGAGAATCTGATGTATGAAGAAAAGGATTTAGGCATGTGCAAAAATCGCGTGAGCTGTGAGAGTTTTTTCAATCCGTTGAGAATTTTCGGGTGGGTTTGCAAGCTGGCTACTGCAATCCGTTAGAGAGGATTCGCAGCAAGATCCTGTGGGGACCACTGGTGAGTCACAAATTGTTTTTGTCTGTAGCAACTTTCTGATACTTTCGGTGGGCCCTTGTGAACTTACTCTGAATTTTGACTGTGGTAAACTCAACCCTTTTTTACGGTTTATACATTTGAAACTGCTTGACTTTTAACCTGCCCTGTTATTTAATTTTCCTTTCTTTCATGTACATATTTGGGATGATTCCATCACCAAGTTCAGAGTTATTTCCATGATGACCTGTGTATTTTGTATTCCATAGGTTGATGAAATCCTTTAGATGTTTTCTCTTGTGATTGTTTTTCAAATCTTCTCAATTCAGATTCAATCATTTATCCCTATTTGACGAGAAGCTTGATCATGATCATGAATCGAATGTTTTGGTATTTTGCAGGTCTTGGCATAGCTGTATAACCAATGTTGCGGCAGAACTACTATGGAGCTCCTAGCAATTAATTGTAATGTCAAGCATCAAGTGGTAAAGAGGTCTCATTCTTTTTCTTAAGTCTTCTCAATTTATGCTTCAATTCTCTCCATTCTGAATTTTGTTGAATGAAACTTACTGCAATGACGTCTTTCTTGACAATTGTTTATGCTTTTTGTTTGGTCTTGAATTGTAGGGACTGGACTCAGAATTTGTGGTTGTTGTCGAACGAGAGATCGCTGATTTTATTGCAGCACCTGATGCTGTTGCTGCTGAACTGCTTGTTGTTGTGAGTCCAGTTGCTGGGACTGCTGCGACTGAGATGGCAACAACTTCGATGCATTGTGTTGCGGTTGTGGCTGCATTGAGGTTAGCATGACCGGTTTGTGATGGCATGAATGGAGTTTTTTTTGTATCATTCTGTACTCACAACTTTATTTTTTTTCAAACTAATATGAACTTTTGGTGCAGCATCAGTGCCAATCTTAGCACTGTTAAAATCCATCGTTAATGAACAAGGGTCAGATTTTGATTCACTCAAACACACATCTTTGGAAGAAATTGCATTCTTATCAGCATGTGCCTGAACACAGGATTCAAATAAGCACTCATGGACCATTTCCTTTGCATCTAATTCAGATAAGTCTTGGGAAGAAATCAATTCTGGAAAGTTGCCATGAGTTAACATATTAGCTGGATTAACTAAGATGATGTTCTCAAAAGCATTAGGGCCAACTTTATCTTGCATTGGTTTTTGTTTGCTTATCATTTATTCATGATAGTGATACTTCTTGTTCTTTAATGATGACAAGTTATTTCAACTGTTTTGATATGCTGCAGGTACCTCAGAAGAACTTACAAGAGCTTGATGACAATAATTGAGTGAAGTCTTTCATAATTTGGCTTGGTAGCAACTGATGGGCTTGTTCTCAATTAGTGTAAGTTCTGAATTTTCCTTAACAAATACTGAGTTTTCTACAACAACTTGTCTCTTAAACATTGCCTCTTCAACATTTTGATTAAGTTCCATTCTCGGTTCACTTTCTAACTCGTTGTATATTTTTGCTTCTGTTCGACTGGTCTTGCAAGTAAGGAAACCGATTGTTGTTCTAATGGCATTGGCTGCCAACATCATATCCTTTCTTCCAACTTATTTGAGGGTTGCAAAAATTGCTCAACATCAAACTTAGGTACATTAAATTCCTTGGATATGAACGACATCCTGCATCATGTTCATGGCCTGACATTGCCTTGATAGCTTGCTCATTTTCTCTTGCTGTGGATGATGTTGACATGATCTGTTTCTGACTGTTCCTGTGTCTGCTGTCCCAGCTGCTGAGTCCTTTGTTGCTGAAACTGGTTCATCGGTGCTTGTGACAATGACTGTAGCTGCTGACATTGCTGTAACTGCTTTGGCATTTATGAAAGTCTGTTGTCAACAAATTTCTTACCAAAGATTCTTCTGATGACTCTATAATAGGCCTCTTCCATAGATTCAAGCCTACCGAGATATTCGAATGATCCTTCCTTGTTCAGTACCTTAGCAACTTATTTAAGCAGACGAGCTTAAATGCATTGTGCACCTCAGTGTATCGGCATAAGGATGACTACATCATGGTAATAGCTGGGAGAAAGTATGGAATTCTGGATTGACGAGAAAGCCAATGGAAGCTTGCGGGATGTCGGCACACTCAATAAGGTATTCTGAATTAATGGCTTGGCTTGTATATTGTCTTTTCTTTACAAACACTGCCCTATTCTTCTTCAAACGTCTGATCAGTAATTTCTGACTTGTGACCAAATGTTTCTAACAGGTTGGCCATTGACTGTGTTATGGATCCTGTTTTGAACAAGGCTGGTACAAGGCTATCATGACCTTCAATTGTTTTCTCTTTTGATTTGCTTCTTATGCTTCCCTGACGTTTCCTTTTTTGTAGCCTAATGATGGTATCTTGAAAGAAACATATGCACAGTATGGAGACAAGTTGTCATTGAGGAGCCCTTGCAATCGCGTTTCTGTATTGTTCTGGAAACATGGTTACACCATTTCTTGATATCACTTTTTGTTATTTGGCATGTTATTGAAGTATTTGTAGGATTGATCTTGCTTTGACTGATGCTTTGGAGTAACCGCCGTAGGTTTGCTCTGATTCATGCTTATGGAGCTATGATTCGTGTACTTCATTTTATCGTGTATTTTCGTGACGGCTTGGCATGAAGCTGGATGAATGGTAGGCATGATTTGCTGCTATCAGTTTTTGTTTTCACGGCTGTAAGTTCCGACTGCTGAATTGAGTACACTGTCGTTTTGAATTATATGTACACGGCTTGTTCAGTGCTATGAATTTACTGATGGCCTTCACTTAGCTGCACAGTTTCTCCAATTGACATGATTGTGATGTAACTTGGATACTTTCTATTGTTATTTTTTACTCATCCATTGCACATGTTGCAGGAATGTAAATAGCTGATGATTCCAGCCGTTCCAAGTTTTCAATGACCACACGGAAATTCTTATGATTGTCAAAGGAACAACTCTGCTAGGAGGCCTTGCTTGATAATACCTTAGAGGTGATACATCAAACTCTGAGTTTTATCCTCACTTGCACCTGTATTGGTTAACTCCATTACTTGTAATGGTTTGTTATTCTTGAAGCATATTGCATTTTTTCTACTTTTGATAAGCCATGATTGCTTCATAAACACTTGTGAATTTATTCTGCTTTGGTTTAGGAATGTTTGTGTGAAATATTGGTGCATTCTGAATAGCCTCTTTTAACAGGTTCCTTTGTCTCTGTTTGAGGTATTGATGAGGAAATTTGGAGAAAAACCTTGGATTTGAGACTTGGCATTTTTCAGGTCTGTCATGGCTAATGTTTCACTTATTCTCAACATGGCCTTTAGACACAACTACACATTTGTTGCCTTGTAGTTTAGGCGTGATAATGGCGTTATTGTTGTTTGCTCTAGCTCAGGTGAAGTTTGCTGCTCTTGAGCTATTTTTAGTATTAAAAGTGTTATACCCTAATTCTTGCTTGTTGTTTTTCATCACATGATGAACTTTGCTTTGGCCGGTATACTGATTTTTGTATGATCTTGTAGGAACATGGCCTGGTATTGCAAGAGCAATAGATGTACAATCCAGCCTAGGCTTGAAGATTGTAGTACTTTGGTCTCTGCATTCTTGTGATAAGATTATTTGATTTGAGAAATTATGCCTTGTAATATGAACATTAGCCATAGCTAAAACATTTGTAACATTGTTTCTTGTGATGTAGACTTGAATGACATGAATAGTTAAACCTGCAAGTTTTCGATATTGTCTTGGAACGTTTCTCATGTAATGGCTGCTTATTAGAATTTAAAACTCAATGAGCTTGAAAACTCAGAACTTCTTTTTAATCCCTTTATTTGAAAATCTCTTGAGTCGTAGAAACTTCTCTTGTAAATTAATTCACATTCTTAGTTTCAACATAACACTTGAGATATACCAATTGGCATAATCCTCGGGTTCTTTGTATTGTAACTTCATGACTCGCTTTGTAATCTTGGCCTTTTGTAACATTTGATACAAGTTGAAATCCTATTGTGACATGAACTTAGCACAGATATACAAACACGGTTTGCAGCAGCTTACTCCCAGCTTATAATGAATTTAGGAATCATCTAATCAAAGCTTGGCACAAATTCAAATTATGTCTTGGTAACAAAATTTGGCTTGCTCGTCCACATGGCCTAAAACCACTTGCGACAAATCCAACATGGCTTGGCTCAATGTAGCTTAGCTCAAAAATAAACTTGGACACAACTTAAATCATGGCTTGAAAACAAACTTGCAATTACAATTCAAACAAATTTTTGTCTTGTAAATCATGGCTTGCCAACCAAAACTAGAGAAATATTGAAACATGACCCAACATGACTTGGATTGTGTATGCACTCTTGAATGAAATAACTTCCATCAAATTCATAAAAAATGACATCAATCTTGATAACTGCTGGCCAACTTTCATAACTGGAGAGACTATTCAGCAAGACAAGTGAAACAACAAACACACACAATTTCTTTTGGGTTTTGAATAATGGTTAATAACATAATAATGAAAATGAAATTATATGGGTAGGACAAATTTGGGGTATGACACCAACTTGGCAAGATTAAGCTTCTAGAATGAGGTTCCAGATGTGAACTTCTTTGACGCCAAACAAATGTATGCAAGCAGAAAATGTCTCATTCTGAGAATGAAAATTCTAATGCAACACATGTTAATCTTGAAGCTTTTATTGAAAAAATGTCGTTTGTGAACGAATCACGGGTTAAGATAGTACATTATTATTTTATGAAATAAACATTGCATATGCAATACCAACGAGGGTCTTTTAGCACAACTCGTAGGAGTCAGGAACGCTATCTCATGACGACACGCTCTCGAATTAACCCTGTTTCAATTAGGACTTTTAAGGGTTGTATCGTGGCCTGGCTCACGGTTATAGAAACAAAGGATATAGGCTCAAAGTTTATATGTGCCCACCCATCTTCGTGATGTCCTTCCGTTCCTATGTCCCACTAGTTTTCACAAACGCTCACCTTTCTTAAGGATTTTGAGATGGTTGAGGAACCAATACTCTAACAGTTTAAACACCATTGAGGTTATTGTGGGCATAACAGTCACCCTTATTGTCTTTCGTGCCTGTATCACAAGACTTGTTCTTTCTTAAGGATCTTTCTTATGCAATCCTTTTCGTCTTTCCTCTTTTTCATTCTTTTTCTTATCCCTAACTTTTGCCTGGACTGATTCTTGTGAATCTTTTGCAATTGGAGTCCAGCGGGACGCCCTAATTTTTTCCTAAGTCGCTTGTTTTCAAGCTTCGACTTAGCAGGCTTTTCATATTCTCTTTTTTTTCTTTATTTTTGTCCGAACAAATCGTGTGACACAGGTTTGTCCTGATTATTTTGTAAGGGTTGTGACTGTCTCACCTTTCAGTTGACGAAGAATAACCATGGTGGTTTCTAGTCTTTGGACCTCTTGATTTGGTACAATGAAATGTTAGGGATCCTCAGATAAACTCCTTTATGGAAGCATGAACGCCTGGTCCAACTAGCTGACACCTACCCTACCCCGGGTTAAATGTGAGGTTTTTTTTTCACGTGAAAAGAGACTCCTACTTCAAGGCTCAAAGGGGTTAACGAAGGTTTATCTCCCTTATATCTCTGGTGTTTAGGATTTGAAACAATGCCTGTACATCATCAACAGGGTCTTTCTCAAAAGCACACAATTAGAGATTTTTGCGTTTTCATTTCGTCATCCTCCATCACAGAGTTTTAAGAACAACAGTTGGTATTGCAATGCACATGCAAAATTATAAGTAAAAAAAATACGGATTAATTACTTCAAGACAAACATGTACCTTTCATTAGTTAACATTTAAAACAAACAAGTTTCATGCAAGCATACAAATGTTCAAACAAACATATAAAAGCGACACGTGAAAATGCAGTAAAGAAGCTGAGCAATGCCATTGTTGAGGAGACTTGACTCCGTCTGGACCTGTTGATCTTGAATACTTTCAGTAGTCAACATCTTTTCCCTGATGAGATTTGCAATCTTCAATCAAATGACCACGTGTTAGCACCATACTTCATTCTCAATTATTCTGACCTGAAGCTTCCGACATTCAAACATTGACACAAGACGTCTGAAGAGAAGAGTGACACTGTGATGAAATTGCCACATAAGTTTGACACCTAAGGTTGCTCGGAAAGACCTGACGATCTTCTGCCTACGTATCTCCATTGACCAAAGACCAATGAAGAATCAGAGCGACGTAGTTCCCCTCAATAGGGATCAAAATGAGGTACACAGCCGCTCTTCAGAATCAAACTGAGAATCACCTTCACATATATCTTCAATAAATTCTTCCATAATATGAGCTGACGAACCCACATGACCAGACGGAGACTTGTTAACTTGAATGCCTTGAGGCGTCACTGAAATCAACCTAGACTCAATCAAATCTTGAACCTTATCCCTGAGAGGCTTGCATTCTTCAGCTGAATGTCCTGGTGCGTTGCCATGGAATCCACATTGAACATTGGGATCAAAACTTGTTGGATATGGAAAAGGCGCTGGACCCGGCTTCTTCGACACTATCAATCCACTATCGATCAGGCATGGAAGTATCTGACTGTATGGTACTGGAAATGGATCAAAATACCTTTTGGATCTCTTAGTATAGTAACGACGCCTTTGCGGAGTATGCTTCTGTTGGCATGGTCTCTGTTGGTACTGAGGAGGTTCACTGTTAACTGATATCTGACACACGTCTTCAGAATGTTGTTGACTCTGAGCAGTTGAAATGCCTTGGTAATGTGGATAAGTCAATGGAGTTGAAGGATCTTCCCAGATTGCATCAATCACATCCTTTCCTTGGGTACTAATAACAGATTCATTCTCTTCAGCTGAGCTATCTGAAATGCCTTGGATCTTTCCCATCTTGATAAAACTCTCAATGCGTTCTCCAACTATCACCAAGTCCGAGAAACTCGAAGTTCCACTGCCACTCAACCTCTCCAAGTACGGCCCCTGTAAGGTCTCTATGAAAAGATCAACCAACTCTCTATCTGATAGCGGGGGTTGCACTCGGGCAGCTACTTCTCTCCACCTCTGGGCATACTCTCTGAAAGATTCACCATCTCCTTGGGATAACACTTGCAAATCCATGCGGCTAAGAGCCCTGTTAAGATTGTAGTCATACTGTTTCACAAATGCATTGGCTAGGTCTGACCATGACCAAATACGACTGCTCTCTAACTGCATATACCAATTCGACGATGCCTCACTCAGACTGTATTGGAAACAATGAATCATCAATTTGTCATTATGCTCATGTGAGGCCATCCTTCTGCAAAATCTTACCAAATGCTGCCTTGGACAACTATCCCCTTTATACTTTTCAAACTTCGGCACTTTGAACTTTGGAGGTATTACCAGGCCATGCACCAGACACATGCTTGCAGCACTTAGATCAATGACATTACGATTTTGAAGGGTTTTGATCTCTTCATCCAACACACGAAATCTTTCCTCCGCCTCTACAACTCGTGGATCTTGGATTCTCACTACAGGGATTGCCTCTTGAGGATCTGGCATAGTGAAAGCGAAACTGTGATAATCTGCAGTATCAACAGAAGAAGAATGTCCACTTCGGGCGACCTGGCGCTCTTGAACATCTGGATTCCCAACAGGGGTCTGTACAGGCTGAGCTTGAGCGGAATTACGGTCATCCTGCCTTGCCAAAGTCATCATAACCTCCAATAGTTGGTCCCACAGATCTTTTGTCAACCCAACACTTGCAGACTGGCTTTGCTCTCCAGGGTCCATGATCTTCACAAAAGTTGCTTCAAGTCTGATACGAGAACCGGAATCTCAACTGTAGATGGTGAACAAAGAACGGATGAGCCCTGCCTGCGAAACAGAAATGCAATGCAAATGATATGAGATGCCATGTTCAGTTACTTCCAAAGAACCTATCTGCTTTGATTCATATTTTGATAAAATCCCACAACATAATTCAGATATGAGATCCTCAGAAATAACTGAACATGTATGCTAGAATACTATGATGGCATGTATGCAGCTGGCAAGTGATCGAGAACTGGTATCTGTCTGGATACAGAACACTGAGCTGAGAACCAAGTATCTGATGATATATGTCCTCTGAATAATAACCATCTGATAAGAACTCAAAACCAAAGATCAAGAACTCCAGAACCATAGTAACCGGATCAAAACATAAGATCGCACTGATGATGAAGGGTATGTTGAGGTCAAGGGTTCCTGCAAACCTGTAAACCCCTCCCAATCTCACGGGTAAGCTCCGGGTCAGACATCACGGACTCTCAAAGCCGAATAGCAATAATACTTTCACTATTTCCGAGAAATGGCTCATGACCAAATCAGGGAATCGGTTAGGCATTATGTACTACGCAGGGAGGCCTCAGCTGAGTCCGGGAAAACAAGCATCCCTTATAAGTTCCCAGCTTAGAGCGCTGAAATCGAGAAACAATAGTACATTCAGCCCGTAGGATACAGTACTAATGTCATACGACCAGATGCTTTGACTGAGTTCCTATAATAGAACCAGGCCATCCTATGCGAGTCCCTAGTGGACCCTCGGGTGCGAATGGGTTTGCCACAAAATGTGGTCTGCCACTGCCACCACTGGAGAGGGTTGTTTCCACAAAGGTTCTCAATGATCGGTCCCCAGATGCACATAACTATCAAGGTCCTATCCCGAAGTGGAGGAAATCCCCACACAAGATATTTCCAAGACAGTCGCAATCTGGGCGTGAAACACATCGCCACTCATCATGTCACATGCGAGTACAATATGTCCACTCTAATCCTAGGGTGCACTCAAGTCGGGTACTTGGCTTATCTCTCAGAAACAATATCACCCGAGCCCACCAAACAGAAAACCAGTGCAGACAGTCCAGTATGATATATATGATGCGGAAAATAAATACTGAAAACTGTAAATAAAGCTGTAAACAAAAGCGGTAAACAAACAACAATACAATACAACAAGGAACAACAAACAAAAATCACCCAAAGAACCAGAAACAAACAAGCGCTAGGAGAGACTCACAGGGGAACCAGAGATCATCTGGTGAGCTATCCCCAGCAGAGTCTCCAGCTGTCGCTCCCGGGATTTTCATCCTGGTACAAACGCGAAAGTGGCGCGGAAAGGTTAGAGTCGCCAGCCAGACATTTTTATCCCGAAAGAATGGGAAAGGTAATGTTGCACAAACCTGAGGAAGAAGGAAAGGACAAGGCCTTGCGAACCAAAGAGTCTGAGTTCGGGAGTCGGTTACGACCTGGGAAGGTATTAGCACCCCAGATCGTCCGTCGTACCCCGACGGGATCCACGCTTGCTTGTTTGTTTCAAAGGGTGAGAAAAAATATGCTGCTGAATAAAACCGCTAACTGGAATGGGAATGAGAAATGAGAAAGGAAATGAAATAAGAAAATGAGAATAAAAAGGGGAAAATGTAGGGAAAATAAAGAGTGTGCTCGAACGGGCCCTACCCCGCTACCTACGTACCTCATCAGGATAATGAGGATCAGAGACGCCGTAGTTCCCCTAACTAGGGGTAACAAAGGAAATTGCTTGTGAATTAAAGGCTTGAACTGCCTATGTCATTGCTCAGGTGTTGCAGACTCAGACGACGAGTGCGTAACCGTCTTGCAAAGTGACAAGTAGGAGCAAGTTCGCGGACGGAGCGAATGAGGTGAGAAAAGAATTCCCGAAGGAAAGACGCTTATTGTTTGTTTGTGTTTTTTAGAAGCTTTTATGAGTGAAAGTTTGCATAGGTAAGTGTACCTAAGTCTTACTCAATGGGATGTGTACATCTCACATCATCCCGAAATGGAATGCGCAAGAGGCACACCTATCTATGGAGGAAATCCCCAAAGCTAGTCCCACAAGTGAAGGCTCAAGCACACTGGCCTATTACCATTATTAAGTGTTTTTGTGGTTTTATGATTAAGAAGTGTATTTTTAGCTTTTCTTTGTGAGGTACTCATGTTAAGACTTATCCACCACGAGTGATGACTCACACCTCGCCCCGAAATGGAGCGCATGCAAGCATCTCATAGCAAAGTCCCGTGTCACATGAAAATACTCAACCTTTATTAAGTGAATTAGAATTAAGTTTGAAGATGAGAAGAGAGAGCACCAAAGGATCTCAAAGGAAAAATTCTAAAGGGGACTAAAATAATCCTAAGTGTTAACATGCATGGATGTCCTAAAGGTTGGTGAGGTTTCTATCCTAATGAAGAAGGAAGAAGAAGATATAAGAAGGGATGAGAAAGGCCTAGGCCCAACAAAAGAGGATTAGTTCACATAAACATAAAAGGAAGAGATATGAATTAGAGATGTGGAACTCAATTCCCACATCTCACACTTACCATAGCCCCTGCAAGGTTAGTATGCACAAGTGAAACAAAAAATGAGCAAATTAACATGAAATCATCCAACAATCAGAAGTGAAATTAAGTAAACAAATGCTTAATGCCAATTCAACTCAAATAAATGAAAATGAGAGACTCATGACTTAAAATGAGGCAACATGAATACATATGGAAACAAATGTGCACTTATGAAAGATGTAATGCAAAACACACAAAATACAAACACAAAGTTCAAAAACAAAATCAAAATGATATGAATAATGGCCTAAGAGGCCAGCAAGATGAAGAGAGAAGTCACCCAATACCAAACAATGTCAAAATAGAAGCAACAGAATCAAAAGATGGAGTTTAAACACTTAAAGAAACAAATGACTTGAATAAGAAGCAAACTTAAAAATTCAGAAGAAACAAGACCTATCCTAGGACCAGGAAGGTATCCACATCCCAAGGGAACCCCAAATGAGAAGAAGAAGTTGGCACAAGTGCCCTTCTAAGCCTATAAGAAATCTTATGAACCAAACGAAGCAAAATGGGACAAGGTGAGAACAAAAATCCACAAATAATCAACCATCCATCTAAAAATTCTACCAATGGAACCAAATGATCTTCAAACACATCATATTAACTTGCCAAAAGGATTTGCAAAAATTCAGAAAGGAACTAGGTCAAATGGAGGCAAGAACACAAGCTAGGACAGAAAACTTACATCACAAGATACCAGACCAAAACTCAAGAAATAATTTTCTAAAAATTATGAGAAAAATCACATGAAAACTAGAAGATCTTAGGAATACAATGCAAAAATAATGGGATCAAAACTCCAAATATTGAAAGCTACAGAAAATAAACAAGACAGACTGGTCAAGAAAAGAAGCAAAAGAAGCTATGCACATTGGTGAATTATTCCTGGCACGTGGATCAATGAAAAAAAATAAAATAAAAATGTGATAAAAAACTAGAAACATAAAGGAATATCCATGATTTATTTGAGAATTTTTAGGTGAATTACTCTATTTTTAATGGATTAAAAGCAAACTGGATTAAGAAATAAAAAAAAATGAAGAAAAAGAACTAAAGGAAATGAGATGGAGGCGTTGATAGCAGGCTTTGTAAGTGAATTCGAATGGGCCTGCCACTGGTGAGGTGCGAATAGTATGCAGGAAAGGAAAAGGAGGGGTCCTAACGGACGGTGACAAGTGTCACCGCCGGTATGGACAGAAATCCCAAAAGCAACCAAGAACCCTATCCTATCTTATCGGAAATCATAATTCTTAATATCTCCATCACATTAATATTCTTAATGATTCTTAAAAAATTATAAACAAGCAAAATCAGAATAAAACTCAAACAAAAAAATTCATGACCTCCTTCTCTCTGCTACGCTATTCATCACCTTTCCTCAACAAAATCCCTAGCCGCCGGAAATCCTCCTTCTTCTCCGATCAATCAACAACACGACGCCACACCTCGCTAAACATACACTCGCCGCCGCACACTTATCCCTTGACCTAACCGTCGTTCCTTCCGTCTTCTTCCTCTTTCAAATCCCGCCGCCGCCGACTCCGCCCTGGCACCTCCCGCTCGATCGCCCCTCCCTTAACCTAAAACCGCTTCTCACTCATAATTTATTCTCACCGTGAATCCAAAACTAAACTCTCAAGCATAATCGAAACAACCAGATCGCGGCGACTTTAAACACACCGAAAATCCTCCAACAATCTGATTAACAACATACCTTTCTTTGAAGCGCACAGAAGATCCGAAGGTATGTATGTGTGACGTCCTCGTTAATATGCGGAGAGAAACGGTCAGCTCGCGTCGATTGATGAAGAGCGACGAAACTACTTCCACTTGGTTTGAAGGATGCACTGTGTGATGTTGATGATGTTGACGGTTGCACGATGTCGATGATGATCAGAACGATTTGCGCTGAAGTTAGTTCTTGAGGACGAAAAAACAACGAGTTCCATTTTTCGGTGATGAAGAAGAGCCAATGAGAGGTTGTTATTGTTGAATCTGAAGCGAAACTGATGAAGGTGAAACCAATTGAGAGAGGTCAGAGCTCTTTGTTCTTCTGGAAATCTTGTTTTAGTGAGGTATCGAGAAGATGAATCTCGTTTCTGTGTTGATGAAAGGTGAATTGTATTTTTCAAATATCAAGAGTGATGCCGGATTTTCGAAGATTGGAGGAAGCTGAGTGATATTCAATTTGGTTAGGCTTTGTTATCGTGATGATTGAACTGGAAAAATGATGATGAAGCAAGTGATGAGGAATTTGGCTACTGCTTTTTTTCCGGCGTGATGAAGGAGTGATTCAGTTTTGGTTTTTGGTGAGATATTTTTTCTGAGATGAGTGCCACGGTTATTGAGTTATGAGGGATGTTAAACTTGTTTTTGATGATGTATGATGAACAGAATTTGATTCTGTTATTGATGATGGAGAAGAGTGATATTTCTTAGTGTGTATGAAAAATAATTTCTGAAATTGTTATTGACTTTTTTCTTTAACAGAAATCTGTTATTACTTCTTCCCCCCTTTTTCAATTCTGTTATGGATTCTCTTTTGTGCGCTTCCTTAGTACATTTTAGGATGAACTTTTTTTTCCACCTTGCGTTTTGTGTGATGTCAGCTGCGTTTTGGGAAAGTATGTGAGGCATGACTTTGTTCGTGTGATGCGGATGGAATGTGGCTTCAATGAGGTGATGGCTGGGCTTGATGAAAGTGTATAGAAAAGGGAATGGGCTAATGTTTTTTTTACTTTGTTGCAATGTTAAGACAATAAGGGCTTAAACAAATGAATTAAGGCAAAAGGAAAAATATTGACTCTGAAAATGAATAATAAAAAATGGAAATTAACAAAAAGGTAATGAATATGAAATTGGATATAAAAATAATGGAAAACTAGAAATGGATTTCTAAATAGATGATACAAGTTATCGGATAAAATGGATAAACGAATAATCGACTAAATTGGGTGTGAATGGGAGTTAATTTGGCTTAAAATAAGAATGGATAGAAATATGGATATCATGATGGATCACAAATTATGGATAGGAAGCCTATTTTTTTTTTTAGTCCAAAGTCAACCTCAATTTCTTTGCACAAATTTCTGATAAACTGAACACAACCATCAACCTGAACTTCCTGAATCGAACTTTGGGGAATTAAATCCTCAGATAAACCAATGATGAAGCGATGACCACTCAATCCAGCTAATATGCGTCAAACTCCAACACAAACCCTTATTCAATAGACCAAAGAAACTTCCGCACGCCATACATCTTAACACTGAATACACATGGCCTGAGAACTAACCACTGAAGTAGATAACTTGCAGTTAAAGAATCCTGACAGTTTGACCAAGCTAGGTCAAACGTCCACCTGAATCAAATTGCGAACCGAATAGCCACACTGAACGGAAATCACTGCCATGACCCATGCTATGCTTCAACAATGAATGTTATGCTTCATCTTTCTATGCTAATGATGCGGTGCAAAATATGAAAATGATATGCTAGATATTATAAAAATGAGAGGGCAAATTTGGGGTGTTACACCTATTATACCAAAGTCTAAGCTCTAAGTCTAAATTAGCCCCGAGTAGTCTATTTTAGCGGTCAACACCGCCTGAAGTACAAAATACGTGGAAAGCTGATGCAAATAAGTGATTGATCACAAAAATTCCAAAAAGTAGAAAAAGAAAGAAAAATATCAATATTTTGCAAGCCATTGGTAAAACAATCAAGCTGCACAATAGGCAAAGCAAAAAGACTGATGTCAGTCGGTTCAGAGGAATCTGGTTCTGAACTCGGTAGGGCGAATTATTGTTTGATCCCCCATGACTTACATTTGGCTTGATAAAGGGTTATCGCACACGTGTACCAGACCCTGTTTGAGAAGAAAGATCAAATTCACTAACAGTCTATTTCACTATGCGCGTGCAAAGGTAAATGGCTTAATGTGATTGCATCAGAATGAAACCGGGTGAAACAGATATAAGAGCATTAGGCTGAGCTACAACAACATGATTCAGATTGGTTTGTAAGGGTGTTTAAGAACATTACTCGTTTTTAGCGTCACTAGTGTATTCTTAGTGCTCGATTTAATATTGGTTGATTTAACATGAATCCGCATGACCATGTACGGATAGGTGTTATGTTTCGTGTCTGCTTATAAAGGTATTTTATTTAAAACCATGATTGGTTGTTTGCTTGAGGACGAGCAAAGATTCAAGTTTGGGCGAGTTTGATAACTCGAATTTATCTCGATTATTCAATACTATTTATGATTATTTAACTTATTTATTTATGTGTTTTGGACGATTTTACATGCATATTGTGTTTATTTTGCAGAAAAGGAAGATTTTAAGCCAAGAAACCAAGAAAACAGAAGAAAAAAAAGGACAGAAAAATGCATTTCTGCATTTCACCATCCAAATGGTCGTCTCACTCAATCAGACGTCCAACTTGGGCACTGAGTTGGTCAGTTCACATGCAAAGTGCCTGTTTCAATTCGGTGACGCTCGCTTCAAACCAATTGACCCAGTAACGTAAAGCCCATAACAGAGGCAATACGAAGTCAACACCAGAGAGATTTTCGTTCAATGCATAGAAAATCCCTTAACCCTAATCCACAAGTCCAGCAAACCCATTCAAAATCCCAGTAGAAGTCCAAGCCACGAATCTCTCAACAAACCCCATCACAACACCTATAAATAGAGCTCTCCTCCACTAAAGCCAGAAGCTTCGATTTTACGTCCAATTTCTGCCTTTTTCAATTGCAAAGTTTGCCTTTTATTTTTCATTATTAGTTCGACTTTTATTTTCTTTATTTGTTCGCCTTGTATTTTCTTTACCGAACCTTAGTGATAGTTTCCGCCATCAGGGAACTATCGCCATTTTTATTGTTTCAAGCCACTACAATTTCTATTTGTTGTTCATGTTTCGAAGTTTGGTTGGTCAAGACAGTACAACCAGGTTTCCTATTTTAATGTTATTTTATTTATTTATTTATTATCTCACTTATTTACATTATGAAATTCTCTTCCTTCTACCTTTCTTTATTTAATATGCCAGCTTAAACCGTTAATCGATATGTAATTGTGTAAACCGGAATGAATTCGATAGAATTAGGGTAAAACCTTAAATTAAGTTACAATCTGGTTTCGATTTCTTGTTTTAATTCTCTTTCGTTGCGAGAGTAAGAAAGTCTAAGAGATTAGGATTAAGACCACATGAGTGTGTGATTCTAGTCAGATAGCTGAAATCGAGTATTAGTTTTAAACACAACGAGTGCACTTTAAAGCTAATTAGAACCTTTAGGTTTCCAAAACATATTTCTAACTTGGATTGACACAGCGGGAGCGCTCAATTGAACTTAGGAGTATGGTATTAGGCAAGACCACGGTAGTGTGAGTCGAGGACTTTAAATCGAGAGTTTCTACAGAGAGATAACTTAATAAACCTTAATAAGCCAACCTTCTATTGAATTCACGAAGGTGAAATTAATTATGTACCGATAATTTATATCATTAATTTAATTTAATTAATTCTTAATCCTTTAAAACCTACAACAGCAACATCCGACTACACTAGGTTGATTATCAAGTCTCTGTGGGATCGATATCTTTTAAAACTACGTGATAGACTGTGCAGTTGCAGTTAGTAACCGTTAGACACAGAAAGTCGAGACCATTGTAAAGTATTAGAATACAGGAGTTTTTCCAGCAACTGTTGTTACTTATGAAGTTGATGTTGATGATATCGCGGGGATTTTCAATTCTAGGGCGAGGAAGTGTTTCATGGAATACGGATTTGTTTCCGCCTTTCTTTCGCGTACTTGCTAATTTGGATAGGACATCTACTCGCGAGTTACACTTGTGTGGGATATGCTGGACATCCCAAGACTTGAAGTGCGCAAGCATTCACTGTACTAACACCAGGTATTTGACCAGATTTTTGTTTTTCCCCCCCTTTGACCTTTGATGCGACCATATGACAATCGGTATAGATCTTGACCTCTTGGGCACCCATGCCCTTTGCTAGGTGGATTCCTGCCAGGAAGGCTTTATACTCAGCTTGATTGTTAGACGTTGGGAAAGAAAGGATAGAGATACCTCAATCAGGAGGCCTTCTTTGTTCTCGAGGATGATCCCCGCCCCACTTCCAGACGGACCAGATGCTCCATCGACATAGATGAGCCACTTGTGGGTTCTTTCTGGCGTGGCTTCTGTTGGGTCATCTCAGTGATGATGTCGGCCAAGGCTGGAGCTTTTAGAACTTTCCTACTTTCGTAACATATGTCAAATTCTGACAACTCTAGAGACCGCCTTAGCATTCTTCCGACATATCTGGTCGGGCTAACAATTGCTTGATGGGCTGGTCAGTTTATACGACCATGGTTTGTGCCAATTGTCGCTCCCACCTGGTCAAATAGGGTACAGACGCGAACGATCGGCGAAAGGAGAAGATGAAGGTGAACTGAATAGAGTCTCCAGCTAGGCATTTTTATCCCGAAGGAAAGGTAATGCTGCATAAACCTGGAAAGAGATGGATAAGACGGTTGCGAACCAGAGAAACTAAGAAAGGGGGTTGGTTACAACCTGGGAAGGTATTAGCACCCAGATTTTTCGTCGTACTCGACGGGATCCACGCTTAAAAGATTGTGTTTAAAGGGGTAAGTGTATGTGCTATCTGTGTGAAAAAGCTAAGATTGAATGTACAGGTGTCAGTGAAAAAAGGTGAATTGCTCAGGAATTGAGGCTTAGAAAAGAATGCTGAAAGAGGGGGAAGACAAAGAGACTTTTGTTCGATAACTGTTAAGTCATGCCTAAGTATCCTCTCGTGCAATGAGGAAGTCAGAACACCGTAGTTCAACTCAAAGAGACTGGGTGATTTTGCTGTGAACTGCTTACTTGTCTATGCTCAAGTGTGTGACTCGTCTGGCTCGAGTGCTAACTGTCTTGCATTAGACGGAAGAAGCGAGTTCTCGTTTTCAGAATGAGAGTGATGAGAAAAGAATCCCAGAGGAGACGTTTATTGTTTGTTTTTGTGTTTTCAGTTTTGTTATTGTTTTTGGTGTTTTGCATAAGTTAATGTGCTTAAGCCTAAATCAAAGGCTTGTAAACTCATTATATCCTCCCTGGTTAGGGATAATGAGAATACTTAAGCATGAGATAAGCATCTCAACTTAATTGCCATGATGATGTAGGATTAAGATCATTAACCTACTTGTGATTATTTAGATGTTTTTGGGTTTTTGTTTAGTATTAAGTAATGATTTTAATCTCTAATCACAGATTAGTGAAGTCATTACACCATCCTAATAGAAGGATAATAGATGAGAACACTTAAGCTGAGGAAGATACCTCAACTTAATCCATGGTTAAGGATTAAATTCATTATATAACAAAGCCTTTATTAAGTAGATTTAAATTAAGGGATGAGATTAAGAAGTGGATTTTAGGGTTTGTAAGACAACTTGAGGGGGACTTGTCCATTAAACACTAGGGTTAGTCCTTTTTAACCATAAAGGAAGAATTAGAACCCTAATGTAAGGCCTAAGTTACAAGATAAAGTCTTAGTAATTATTAGATGGATTGATTAAGAGGTTTAAACAGATTAAGGGTTTAACACTTAGGATTAAAGTTATACACTCCATCCTAAGAGAAGGATGCATGCATAACCCTAATTCCAAAGTCCTAAAACCTTAAAGGTTTAGTCTCTAATGATGGGATGAGAAGAGAGACACAAAGAAGACTCAAAGGAAAAAAGTCTAAGGGAAACTATAAATCCTAGAAGTTATCATGCTTAGGCATCCTCTAGTTTTGTGAGGCTTAAAAGGAGAAGTCTTCAAGGAAGCCACCAAGGAGAAACAAGATGAAAAGAAGGAGATGAGATGAGGAAAAATAAGTTACTTACTTCCCAAGAAGATAAGTAACTTAAAGGAAGGTAGGAGGAGAAACACAAGTGAGGCAATCCCACTCAAAAACAAACAAAAATGTAGCAAAGATGCAATATGAAGAGATGAGAAGAGGTGGGAGGTGAAGGCAAATACACCTCCCAAACAACTTACCATTAACCTGAAAAGTTAGCACAAGATGCATATGGAAAGAAATGAAATGAAACAATGCATATGCAAGGGCAAAGACCAAGACCAGAAGCATACACATGATGTAAATGATGCTATGATATGATGCAAATACATACAAGATGCATATGTGTGATCATGCAAGAGAATGAATGCAAATGAAGCATGTAGGAAGCATGTAAACACATGGATGTTCATGAAATGAAATGGATGCAAAGCATAGCAAATGTATGAATAAATGATCAAGAAATGTTCAAGCAATGTCTTAAGATGTCTAATATGGCATACAAATGCTTAGAATGGCATGGTAAGTTCATATGTTCATGCAATGCAATGTAAAATGCAAGTAAAGATGCAAAATTAGGGTTACATGGAAAAATGAGATGCAAATGGCAAAGACGGAAGCAAATGACATTATAAAAAATTGAAAATGCACACAAAGGAACCCTAAACCTACACTAGGTTACCATCCAAAGGGGGAGGTTAGAAGCTAAACCTAGGTGGAGTTATGAATTTCCTAAGTTTCTAGAGTTTTTTGGGTGATCTTCAATGTAAAATGCCAAACAATTTGAAAATGCAAGATAAAAATGAAACAAAAATGTTTTTGGGTGCTACAAGCCATGCATAGAACAATGAAAAATGAACCATCTTCAAACCCTTCATGGTTAGGCAGAAAAGATTTTTTTAAAGCTAGGGTTAGAAAAATATGATTTTAAGAACCCTAAATTCAAAGAAAATTGTGACAAGGTGATCAAAACCAAAGAGAAATTTGTATGAAGGGTTTGAGAATTTTTCTAAATGTGTTAGTATGCAACATGATTTTTTTTGGTAAATAGGATCGTTAATCTTACAAACCTCATCGCGCTTGTCATTAAGTTTGTATCCAGATAGGAATGAATAATCCGCTTAGGGTATTATAATTATAATCGATGATAGTAGGAACTGAATCAGTAGATTGACTTACTCCATAATCACGTATTTTAATCACTTAATTGTTCTGTTTTTTTATCAACCTTAAAACAAACCCCCCCTAATTCGGAATTCGGTTACCTTCGATTAATAACAATACAAGAATCCTTGTGAAACGATTTGAGTCATTGTTGCTATACTACGTTTTCTAAAATTACTCGATTTTGATAAGTGCGCGACACGCGGATCACTTATAAATTTAGATTGATAATTCTAATTAAATTTATCTCTTTAAATAATATATTTTTTAATGTGAGTGAAGTGGACAGTAGCTACTGATAAACATCAAAGTATTTTAAATAACAATGAGGAAATTTTTAAATTCATTAAAATATTCTTTAATATTTATTGCATCATTTTTATTGGCATAAATTGTGTAACATATTGGATAGAACTCGGTATATTTGAAGGATAGTTTTTGGTTCTACAAGGATTAAATATGAGGTCGAAAATTGTTCGTATGTCTGGAAAATAATTACATAAGTTATTAAAAATGTGGACTAAAAAATTTATAATTATTCTATGAAAAATATATTTTGAGGATTAAAAAAATTTAAGATATTTAGAAGGACCAAATATATTTATGATTTGTCAATTAAAAATATTTGTCTAAAAAAAGAATTTTCTTAAAAAAACAATTTATATTAAGAAATATACAGAACTCTGTTAAAATAGGTAAAATATTATCTAGATGTGTGTCATCTCTTTCTTTTTGGTAGTTTATATATAATGGAAATTTCCATGCATAAATTAGAATTATAATATCTTAAAAGTTAGAGATTGTTTTTCTCTTATTCTTAATTACTCTTCATTCTGGTAACTTTTAACAACACAATGATACCATGTTTCGTATGACTTTTAGTTGATGGGTTGAAAATGATACAGTAATTTGGTTACACATTTTGAATATTGTATCAAGCATCTTATCATTTTGAATGGGGTTGTGTGAAGCTTTTCACATGCTTCCCATTAAAAGTTATAGATTTAAACTTAAAATTTCTAACTGATGTTATCTCTGACAAGCTTCCCATCAAGACTTATAAATTTAGATTGATAATTCTAATTAATTTTATCTCTTTAAATAATATATTTTTAATGTGAGTGAAGTGGAATGTAGCTACTGATAAACATCAAAGTATTTTAAATAACAATGAGGAAATTTTTAAATTCATTAAAATATTCTTTAATATTTATTGCATCCTTTTTATTGGCATAAATTGTGTAAGATATTGGATAGAATATCTATATATTTGAAGGACAGTTTTTGGTTCGACAAGGATTAAATATGAGGTCGAAAATTGTTCATATGTCTGGAAGATAATTACATAAGTTATTAAAAATGTGGATGAAAAAATTTATAATTATTCTATGAAAAATATATTTTGAGGATTAAAAAAATTTAAGATATTTAGAAGGACCAAATATATTTATGATTTGTCAATTAAAAATATATGTCTAAAATAAGAATTTTCTTAAAAAAAAGTTATATTAAGAAATATACAGAACTCTGTTAAAATAGGTAAAATATTATCTAGATGTGTGTCATCTCTTTCTTTTTGGTAGTTTATATATAATGGAAATTTCCATGCATAAATTAGAATTATAATATCTTAAAAGTTAGAGATTGTTTTTCTCTTATTCTTAATTACTCTTTATTCTGGTAACTTTTAACAACACAATGATACCATGTTTCGTATGACTTTTAGATGATGGGTTGAAAATGATATAGTAATTTGGTTACACTTTTTGAATATTGTATCAAGCATCTTATTATTTTGAATGGAGTTGTGGGAAGCTTCCACATTCTTCCCATTAAAATTTATAGATTTAAACTTAAAATTTCTAACAAATTTTATCTCTGACATGCTTCCCATCAAGACTTATAAATTTAGATTGATAATTCTAATTAGTTTTATCTCTTTAAATAATATATTTTTTAATGTGAGTGAAGTGGACTGTTGCTTTTAATGTGAGTGAAGTGGCCTGTAGCTACTGATAAACATCAAAGTATTTTAAATAACAATGAGGAAATTTTTAAATTCATTAAAATATTCTTTAATATTTATTGCTTCATTTTTATTGGCATACATTGTGTAAGATATTGGATAGAACTCTGTATATTTGAAGGATAGTTTTTGGTTCTACAAGGATTAAATATGAGGTCGAATATTGTCCGTATGTCTGGAAGATAATTACATAAGTTATTAAAAATGTGGATGAAAAAATTTATAATTATTCTATGAAAAATATATTTTGAGGATTAAAAAAATTTAAGATATTTAGAAGGACCAAATATATTTATGATTTGTCAATTAAAAATATATGTCTAAAATAAGAATTTTCTTAAAAAAAAGTTATATTAAGAAATATACAGAACTCTGTTAAAATAGGTAAAATATTATCTAGATGTGTGTCATCTCTTTCTTTTTGGTAGTTTATATGTAATGGAAATTTCCATGCATAAATTAGAATTATAATATCTTAAAAGTTAGAGATTGTTTTTCTCTTATTCTTAATTACTCTTCATTCTGGTAACTTTTAACAACACAATGATACCATGTTTCGTATGACTTTTAGATGATGGGTTGAAAATGATATAGTAATTTGGTTACACTTTTTGAATATTGTATCAAGCATCTTATTATTTTGAATGGAGTTGTGGGAAGCTTCCACATTCTTCCCATTAAAATTTATAGATTTAAACTTAAAATTTCTAACAGATTTTATCTCTGACAAGCTTCCCATCAAGACTTATAAATTTAGATTGATAATTCTAATTAGTTTTATCTCTTTAAATAATATATTTTTTAATGTGAGTGAAGTGGACTGTTGCTTTTAATGTGAGTGAAGTGGCCTGTAGCTACTGATAAACATCAAAGTATTTTAAATAACAATGAGGAAATTTTTAAATTCATTAAAATATTCTTTAATATTTATTGCATCATTTTTATTGGCATAAATTGTGTAAGATATTGGATAGAACTCTGTATATTTGAAGGATAGTTTTTTGTTCGACAAGGATTAAATATGAGGTCGAATATTGTTCGTATGTCTGGAAGATAATTACATAAGTTATTAAAATTGTGGAAGAAAAAATTTATAATTATTCTATGAAAAATATATTTTGAGGATTAAAAAAATTTAAGAAATTTAGAAGGACCAAATATATTTATGATTTGTCAATTAAAAATATTTGTCTAAAAAAAGAATTTTGTTAAAAAAAAATTTATATTAAGAAATATACAGAACTCTGTTAAAATAGGTAAAATATTATCTAGATGTGTGTCATATCTTTCTTTTTGGTAGTTTATATATAATGGAAATTTCCATGCATAAATTAGAATTATAATATCTTAAAAGTTAGAGATTGTTTTTCTCTTATTCTTAATTACTCTTCATTTTGGTAACTTTTAACAACACAATGATACCATGTTTCGTATGACTTTTAGATGATGAGTTTAAAATGATACAATAATTTGGTTACACTTTTTGAATATTTTATCAAGCATCTTATCATTTTGAATGGGGTTGTGGGAAGCTTTTCACATGCTTCCCATTAAAATTTATAGATTTAAACTTAAAATTTCTAACTGATTTTATCTCTGACAAGCTTCCCATCAAGAATTATAAATTTTGATTGATAATTCTAATTAATTTTATCTCTTTAAATAATATATTTTTTAATGTGAGTGAAGTGGACTGTAGCTACTGATAAACATCAAAGTATTTTAAATAACAATGAGCAATGTTTTAAATCATTAAAATATTCTTTAATATTTATTGCATCCTTTTTATTGGCATAAATTGTGTAAGATATTGGATAGAATATCTATATATTTGAAGGATAGTTTTTGGTTCGACAAGGATTAAATATGAGGTCGAAAATTGTTCGTATGTCTGGAAGATAATTACATAAGTTATTAAAAATGTGGATGAAAAAATTTATAATTATTCTATGAAAAATATATTTTGAGGATTAAAAAAATTTAAGATATTTAGAAGGACCAAATATATTTATGATTTGTCAATTAAAAATATATGTCTAAAATAAGAATTTTCTTAAAAAAAAGTTATATTAAGAAATATACAGAACTCTGTTAAAATAGGTAAAATATTATCTAGATGTGTGTCATCTCTTTCTTTTTGGTAGTTTATATGTAATGGAAATTTCCATGCATAAATTAGAATTATAATATCTTAAAAGTTAGAGATTGTTTTTCTCTTATTCTTAATTACTCTTCATTCTGGTAACTTTTAACAACACAATGATACCATGTTTCGTATGACTTTTAGATGATGGGTTGAAAATGATATAGTAATTTGGTTACACTTTTTGAATATTGTATCAAGCATCTTATTATTTTGAATGGAGTTGTGGGAAGCTTCCACATTTTTCCCATTAAAATTTATAGATTTAAACATAAAATTTCTAACAAATTTTATCTCTGACAAGCTTCCCATCAAGACTTATAAATTTAGATTGATAATTCTAATTAGTTTTATCTCTTTAAATAATATATTTTTTAATGTGAGTGAAGTGGACTGTTGCTTTTAATGTGAGTGAAGTGGCCTGTAGCTACTGATAAACATCAAAGTATTTTAAATAACAATGAGGAAATTTTTAAATTCATTAAAATATTCTTTAATATTTATTGCATCATTTTTATTGGCATAAATTGTGTAAGATATTGGATAGAACTCTGTATATTTGAAGGATAGTTTTTTGTTCGACAAGGATTAAATATGAGGTCGAATATTGTTCGTATGTCTGGAAGATAATTACATAAGTTATTAAAATTGTGGATGAAAAAATTTATAATTATTCTATGAAAAATATATTTTGAGGATTAAAAAAATTTAAGAAATTTAGAAGGACCAAATATATTTAGGATTTGTCAATTAAAAATATTTGTCTAAAAAAAGAATTTTGTTAAAAAAAAATTTATATTAAGAAATATACAGAACTCTGTTAAAATAGGTAAAATATTATCTAGATGTGTGTCATATCTTTCTTTTTGGTAGTTTATATATAATGGAAATTTCCATGCATAAATTAGAATTATAATATCTTAAAAGTTAGAGATTGTTTTTCTCTTATTCTTAATTACTCTTCATTTTGGTAACTTTTAACAACACAATGATACCATGTTTCGTATGACTTTTAGATGATGAGTTTAAAATGATACAATAATTTGGTTACACTTTTTGAATATTTTATCAAGCATCTTATCATTTTGAATGGGGTTGTGGGAAGCTTTTCACATGCTTCCCATTAAAATTTATAGATTTAAACTTAAAATTTCTAACTGATTTTATCTCTGACAAGCTTCCCATCAAGAATTATAAATTTTGATTGATAATTCTAATTAATTTTATCTCTTTAAATAATATATTTTTTAATGTGAGTGAAGTGGACTGTAGCTACTGATAAACATCAAAGTATTTTAAATAACAATGAGCAATGTTTTAAATCATTAAAATATTCTTTAATATTTATTGCATCCTTTTTATTGGCATAAATTGTGTAAGATATTGGATAGAATATCTATATATTTGAAGGATAGTTTTTGGTTCGACAAGGATTAAATATGAGGTCGAAAATTGTTCGTATGTCTGGAAGATAATTACATAAGTTATTAAAAATGTGGATGAAAAAATTTATAATTATTCTATGAAAAATATATTTTGAGGATTAAAAAAATTTAAGATATTTAGAAGGACCAAATATATTTATGATTTGTCAATTAAAAATATATGTCTAAAATAAGAATTTTCTTAAAAAAAAGTTATATTAAGAAATATACAGAACTCTGTTAAAATAGGTAAAATATTATCTAGATGTGTGTCATCTCTTTCTTTTTGGTAGTTTATATGTAATGGAAATTTCCATGCATAAATTAGAATTATAATATCTTAAAAGTTAGAGATTGTTTTTCTCTTATTCTTAATTACTCTTCATTCTGGTAACTTTTAACAAAACAATGATACCATGTTTCGTATGACTTTTAGATGATGGGTTGAAAATGATATAGTAATTTGGTTACACTTTTTGAATATTGTATCAAGCATCTTATTATTTTGAATGGAGTTGTGGGAAGCTTCCACATTCTTCCCATTAAAATTTATAGATTTAAACATAAAATTTCTAACAAATTTTATCTCTGACAAGCTTCCCATCAAGACTTATAAATTTAGATTGATAATTCTAATTAGTTTTATCTCTTTAAATAATATATTTTTTAATGTGAGCGAAGTGGACTGTTGCTTTTAATGTGAGTGAAGTGGCCTGTAGCTACTGATAAACATCAAAGTATTTTAAATAACAATGAGGAAATTTTTAAATTCATTAAAATATTCTTTAATATTTATTGCATCATTTTTATTGGCATAAATTGTGTAAGATATTGGATAGAACTCTGTATATTTGAAGGATAGTTTTTTGTTCGACAAGGATTAAATATGAGGTCGAATATTGTTCGTATGTCTGGAAGATAATTACATAAGTTATTAAAATTGTGGATGAAAAAATTTATAATTATTCTATGAAAAATATATTTTGAGGATTAAAAAAATTTAAGAAATTTAGAAGGACCAAATATATTTAGGATTTGTCAATTAAAAATATTTGTCTAAAAAAAGAATTTTGTTAAAAAAAAATTTATATTAAGAAATATACAGAACTCTGTTAAAATAGGTAAAATATTATCTAGATGTGTGTCATATCTTTCTTTTTGGTAGTTTATATATAATGGAAATTTCCATGCATAAATTAGAATTATAATATCTTAAAAGTTAGAGATTGTTTTTCTCTTATTCTTAATTACTCTTCATTTTGGTAACTTTTAACAACACAATGATACCATGTTTCGTATGACTTTTAGATGATGAGTTTAAAATGATACAATAATTTGGTTACACTTTTTGAATATTTTATCAAGCATCTTATCATTTTGAATGGGGTTGTGGGAAGCTTTTCACATGCTTCCCATTAAAATTTATAGATTTAAACTTAAAATTTCTAACTGATTTTATCTCTGACAAGCTTCCCATCAAGAATTATAAATTTTGATTGATAATTCTAATTAATTTTATCTCTTTAAATAATATATTTTTTAATGTGAGTGAAATGGACTGTAGCTACTGATAAACATCAAAGTATTTTAAATAACAATGAGCAATGTTTTAAATCATTAAAATATTCTTTAATATTTATTGCATCCTTTTTATTGGCATAAATTGTTGGTTCGACAAGGATTAAATATGAGGTCGAAAATTGTTCGTATGTCTGGAAGATAATTACATAAGTTATTAAAAATGTGGATGAAAAAAATTTATAATTATTCTATGAAAAATATATTTTGAGGATTAAAAAAATTTAAGATATTTAGAAGGACCAAATATATTTATGATTTGTCAATTAAAAATATTTGTCTAAAATAAGAATTTTCTTAAAAAAAAGTTATATTAAGAAATATAAAGAACTCTGTTAAAATAGGTAAAATATTATATAGATGTGTGTCATCTCTTTCATTTTTGTAGTTTATATATAATGGAAATTTCCATGCATAAATTAGAATTATAATATCTTAAAAGTTAGAGATTGTTTTTCTCTTATTCTTAATTACTCTTCATTCTGGTAACTTTTAACAACACAGTGATACCATGTTTCGTATGACTTTTAGATGATGGGTTGAAAATGATATAGTAATTTGGTTACACTTTTTGAATATTGCATCAAGCATCTTATTATTTTGAATGGGGTTGTGGGAAGCTTTTCACATGATTCCCATTAAAATTTATAGATTTAAACTTAAAATTTCTAACTGATTTTATCTCTGACAAGCTTCCCATCAAGACTTATAAATTTAGATTGATAATTCTAATTAGTTTTATCTCTTTATATAATATATTTTTTAATGTGAGTGAAGTGGACTGTAGCTACTGATAAACATCCAAGTATTTTAAATAACAATGAGGAAATTTTTAAATTCATTAAAATATTCTTTAATATTTATTGCATCATTTTTATTGGCATAAATTGTGTAAGATATTGGATAGAACTCTGTATATTTGAAGGATAGTTTTTGGTTCTACAAGGATTAATTATGAGGTCGAATATTGTCCGTATGTCTGGAAGATAATTACATAAGTTATTAAAAATGTGGATGAAAAAATTTATAATTATTCTATGAAAAATATATTTTGAGGTTTAAAAAAATTTAAGATATTTAGAAGGACCAAATATATTTATGATTTGTCAATTAAAAATATATGTCTAAAATAAGAATTTTCTTAAAAAAAAGTTATATTAAGAAATATACAGAACTCTGTTAAAATAGGTAAAATATTATCTAGATGTGTGTCATCTCTTTCTTTTTTGTAGTTTATATATAATGGAAATTTCCATGCATAAATTAGAATTATAATATCTTAAAAGTTAGAGATTGTTTTTCTCTTATTCTTAATTACTCTTTATTCTGGTAACTTTTAACAACACAATGATACCATGTTTCGTATGACTTTTAGATGATGGGTTGAAAATGATATAGTAATTTGGTTACACTTTTTGAATATTGTATCAAGCATCTTATTATTTTGAATGGGGTTGTGGGATGCTTTTCACATGCTTCCCATTAAAATTTATAGATTTAAACTTAAAATTTCTAACTGATTTTATCTCTGACAAGCTTCCCATCAAGACTTATAAATTTAGATTGATAATTCTAATTAGTTTTATCTCTTTAAATAATATATTTTTTAATGTGAGTGAAGTGGACTGTAGCTACTGATAAACATCAAAGTATTTTAAATAACAATGAGGAAATTTTTAAATTCCTTAAAAAGTTCTTTAATATTTATTGCATCATTTTTATTGGCATAAATTGTGTAAGATATTGTATAGAACTCTATATATTTGAAGGATAGTTTTTGGATCTACAAGGATTAAATATGAGGTCGATTATTGTCCATATATCTGGAAGATAATTACATAAGTTATTAAAAATGTGGATGAAAAAATTTATAATTATTCTATAAAAAATATATTTTGAGGATTAAAAAAATTTAAGAAATTTAGAAGGACCAAATATATTTATGATTTGTCAATTAAAAATATTTGTCTAAAAAAAGAATTTTCTTAAAAAAAAAGTTATATTAAGAAATATACAGAACTCTGTTAAAATAGGTAAAATATTATCTAGATGTGTGTCATCTCTTTCTTTTTGGTAGTTTATATATAATGGAAATTTCCATGCATAAATTAGAATTATAATATCTTAAAAGTTAGAGATTGTTTTACTCTTATTCTTAATTACTCTTCATTCTGGTAACTTTTAACAACACGGTGATACCATGTTTCGTATGACTTTTAGATGATGGGTTGAAAATGATATAGTAATTTGGTTACACTTTTTGAATATTGCATCAAGCATCTTATTATTTTGAATGGAGTTGTGGGAAGCTTTTCACATGCTTCCCATTAAAATTTATAGATTTAAACTTAAAATTTCTAACTGAATTTATCTCTGACAAGCTTCCCATCAAGACTTATAAATTTAGATTGATAATTTTAATTAGTTTTATCTCTTTAAATAATATATTTTTTAATGTGAGTGAAGTGGACTGTAGCTACTGATAAACATCAAAGTATTTTAAATAACAATGAGGAAATTTTTAAATTCCTTAAAAATTTCTTTAATATTTATTGCATCATTTTTATTGGCATAAATTGTGTAAGATATTGGATAGAACTCTATATATTTGAAGGATAGTTTTTGGTTCTACAAGGATTAAATATGAGGTCGAATATTGTCCGTATGTCTGGAAGATAATTACATAAGTTATTAAAAATGTGGATGAAAAAATTTATAATTATTCTATGAAAAATATATTTTGAGGATTAAAAAAATTTAAGAAATTTAGAAGGACCAAATATATTTATGATTTGTCAATTAAAAATATTTGTCTAAAAAAAGAATTTTCTTAAAAAAAAAGTTATATTAAGAAATATACAGAACTCTGTTAAAATAGGTAAAATATTATCTAGATGTGTGTCATCTCTTTCTTTTTGGTAGTTTATATATAATGGAAATTTCCATGCATAAATTAGAATTATAATATCTTAAAAGTTAGAGATTGTTTTACTCTTATTCTTAATTACTCTTCATTCTGGTAACTTTTAACAACACGGTGATACCATGTTTCGTATGACTTTTAGATGATGGGTTGAAAATGATATAGTAATTTGGTTACACTTTTTGAATATTGCATCAAGCATCTTATTATTTTGAATGGAGTTGTGGGAAGCTTTTCACATGCTTCCCATTAAAATTTATAGATTTAAACTTAAAATTTCTAACTGAATTTATCTCTGACAAGCTTCCCATCAAGACTTATAAATTTAGATTGATAATTTTAATTAGTTTTATCTCTTTAAATAATATATTTTTTAATGTGAGTGAAGTGGACTGTAGCTACTGATAAACATCAAAGTATTTTAAATAACAATGAGGAAATTTTTAAATTCCTTAAAAATTTCTTTAATATTTATTGCATCATTTTTATTGGCATAAATTGTGTAAGATATTGGATAGAACTCTATATATTTGAAGGATAGTTTTTGGTTCTACAAGGATTAAATATGAGGTCGAATATTGTCCGTATGTCTGGAAGATAATTACATAAGTTATTAAAAATGTGGATGAAAAAATTTATAATTATTCTATGAAAAATATATTTTGAGGATTAAAAAAATTTAAGAAATTTAGAAGGACCAAATATATTTATGATTTGTCAATTAAAAATATTTGTCTAAAAAAAGAATTTTCTTAAAAAAAAGTTATATTAAGAAATATACAGAACTCTGTTAAAATATGTAAAATATTATCTAGATGTGTGTCATCTCTTTCATTTTGGTAGTTTATATATAATGGAAATTTCCATGCATAAATTAGAATTATAATATCTTAAAAGTTAGAGATTGTTTTTCTCTTATTCTTAATTACTCTTCATTCTGGTAACTTTTAACAACAAAGTGATACCATGTTTCGTATGACTTTTAGATGATGGGTTGAAAATGATATAGTAATTTGGTTACACTTTTTGAATATTGCATCAAGCATCTTATTATTTTGAATGGAGTTGTGGGAAGCTATTCACATGATTCCCGTTAAAATTTATAGATTTAAACTTAAAATTTCTAACTGAATTTATCTCTGACAAGCTTCCCATCAAGACTTATAAATTTAGATTGATAATTTTAATTAGTTTTATCTCTTTAAATAATATATTTTTTAATGTGAGTGAAGTGGACTGTAGCTACTGATAAACATCAAAGTATTTTAAATAACAATGAGGAAATTTTTAAATTCCTTAAAAAGTTCTTTAATATTTATTGCATCATTTTTATTGGCATAAATTGTGTAAGATATTGGATAGAACTCTATATATTTGAAGGATAGTTTTTGGTTCTACAAGGATTAAATATGAGGTCGAATATTGTCCGTATGTCTGGAAGATAATTACATAAGTTATTAAAAATGTGGATGAAAAAATTTATAATTATTCTATGAAAAATATATTTTGAGGATTAAAAAAATTTAAGAAATTTAGAAGGACCAAATATATTTATGATTTGTCAATTAAAAATATTTGTCTAAAAAATAATTTTCTTAAAAAAAAAGTTATATTAAGAAATATACAGAACTCTGTTAAAATAGGTAAAATATTATCTAGATGTGTGTCATCTCTTTCTTTTTGGTAGTTTATATATAATGGAAATTTCCATGCATAAATTAGAATTATAATATCTTAAAAGTTAGAGATTGTTTTTCTCTTATTCTTAATTACTCTTCATTCTGGTAACTTTTAACAACACTGTGATACCATGTTTCGTATGACTTTTAGATGATGGGTTGAAAATGATATAGTAATTTGGTTACACTTTTTGAATATTGCATCAAGCATCTTATTATTTTGAATGGAGTTGTGGGAAGCTTTTCACATGCTTCCCATTAAAATTTATAGATTTAAACTTAAAATTTCTAACTGAATTTATCTCTGACAAGCTTCCCATTAAGACTTATAAATTTAGATTGATAATTTAATTAGTTTTATCTCTTTAAATAATATATTTTTTAATATGAGTGAAGTGGACTGTAGCTACTCATAAACATCAAAGTATTTTAAATAACAATGAGGAAATTTTTAAATTCATTAAAATATTCTTTAATATTTATTGCATCATTTTTATTGGCATAAATTGTGTAACATATTGAACTCTGTATATTTGAAGGATAGTTTTTGGTTCGACAAGGATTAAATATGAGGTCGAATATTGTTCGTATGTCTAGAAGATAATTACATAAGTTATTAAAAATGTGGATGAAAAAATTTATAATTATTCTATGAAAAATATATTTTGAGGATTAGAAAAATTTAAGAAATTTAGAAGGACCAAATATATTTATGATTTGTCAATTAAAAATATTTGTCTAAAAAAAGAATTTTCTTAAAAAAAAATTTATATTAAGAAATATACAGAACTCAGTTAAAATAGGTAAAATATTATCTAGATGTGTGTCATCTCTTTCTTTTTGGTAGTTTATATATAATGGAAATTTCCATGCATAAATTAGAATTATAATATCTTAAAAGTTAGAGATTGTTTTTCTCTTATTCTTAATTACTCTTCATTCTGGTAACTTTTAACAACAAAGTGATACCATGTTTCGTATGACTTTTAGATGATGGGTTGAAAATGATATAGTAATTTGGTTACACTTTTTGAATATTGCATCAAGCATCTTATTATTTTGAATGGAGTTGTGGGAAGCTATTCACATGATTCCCGTTAAAATTTATAGATTTAAACTTAAAATTTCTAACTGAATTTATCTCTGACAAGCTTCCCATCAAGACTTATAAATTTAGATTGATAATTTTAATTAGTTTTATCTCTTTAAATAATATATTTTTTAATGTGAGTGAAGTGGACTGTAGCTACTGATAAACATCAAAGTATTTTAAATAACAATGAGGAAATTTTTAAATTCCTTAAAAAGTTCTTTAATATTTATTGCATCATTTTTATTGGCATAAATTGTGTAAGATATTGGATAGAACTCTATATATTTGAAGGATAGTTTTTGGTTCTACAAGGATTAAATATGAGGTCGAATATTGTCCGTATGTCTGGAAGATAATTACATAAGTTATTAAAAATGTGGATGAAAAAATTTATAATTATTCTATGAAAAATATATTTTGAGGATTAAAAAAATTTAAGAAATTTAGAAGGACCAAATATATTTATGATTTGTCAATTAAAAATATTTGTCTAAAAAATAATTTTCTTAAAAAAAAAGTTATATTAAGAAATATACAGAACTCTGTTAAAATAGGTAAAATATTATCTAGATGTGTGTCATCTCTTTCTTTTTGGTAGTTTATATATAATGGAAATTTCCATGCATAAATTAGAATTATAATATCTTAAAAGTTAGAGATTGTTTTTCTCTTATTCTTAATTACTCTTCATTCTGGTAACTTTTAACAACACTGTGATACCATGTTTCGTATGACTTTTAGATGATGGGTTGAAAATGATATAGTAATTTGGTTACACTTTTTGAATATTGCATCAAGCATCTTATTATTTTGAATGGAGTTGTGGGAAGCTTTTCACATGCTTCCCATTAAAATTTATAGATTTAAACTTAAAATTTCTAACTGAATTTATCTCTGACAAGCTTCCCATTAAGACTTATAAATTTAGATTGATAATTTAATTAGTTTTATCTCTTTAAATAATATATTTTTTAATATGAGTGAAGTGGACTGTAGCTACTCATAAACATCAAAGTATTTTAAATAACAATGAGGAAATTTTTAAATTCATTAAAATATTCTTTAATATTTATTGCATCATTTTTATTGGCATAAATTGTGTAACATATTGAACTCTGTATATTTGAAGGATAGTTTTTGGTTCGACAAGGATTAAATATGAGGTCGAATATTGTTCGTATGTCTAGAAGATAATTACATAAGTTATTAAAAATGTGGATGAAAAAATTTATAATTATTCTATGAAAAATATATTTTGAGGATTAGAAAAATTTAAGAAATTTAGAAGGACCAAATATATTTATGATTTGTCAATTAAAAATATTTGTCTAAAAAAAGAATTTTCTTAAAAAAAAATTTATATTAAGAAATATACAGAACTCAGTTAAAATAGGTAAAATATTATCTAGATGTGTGTCATCTCTTTCTTTTTGGTAGTTTATATATAATGGAAATTTCCATGCATAAATTAGAATTATAATATCTTAAAAGTTAGAGATTGTTTTTCTCTTATTCTTAATTACTCTTCATTCTGGTAACTTTTAACAACACAGTGATACCATGTTTCGTATGACTTTTAGATGATGGGTTGAAAATGATACAGTAATTTGGTTACACTTTTTGAATATTGTATCAAGCATCTTATTATTTTGAATGGGGTTGTGGGAAGCTTTTCACATGCTTCCCATTAAAATTTATAGATTTAAACTTAAAATTTCTAACTGAATTTATCTCTGACAAGCTTCCCATCAAGACTTATAAATTTAGATTGATAATTTTAATTAGTTTTATCTCTTTAAATAATATATTTTTTAATATGAGTGAAGTGGACTGTAGCTACTGATAAACATCAAAGTATTTTAAATAACAATGAGGAAATTTTTAAATTCATTAAAATATTCTTTAATATTTATTGCATCATTTTTATTGGCATAAATTGTGTAACATATTGAACTATGTATATTTGAAGGATAGTTTTTGGTTCGACAAGGATTAAATATGAGGTCGAATATTGTTCGTATGTCTGGAAGATAATTACATAAGTTATTAAAAATGTGGATGAAAAAATTTATAATTATTCTATGAAAAATATATTTTGAGGATTAGAAAAATTTAAGAAATTTAGAAGGACCAAATATATTTATGATTTGTCAATTAAAAATATTTGTCTAAAAAAAGAATTTTCTTAAAAAAAAAGTTATATTAAGAAATATACAGAACTCTGTTAAAATAGGTAAAATATTATCTAGATGTGTGTCATCTCTTTCTTTTTGGTAGTTTATATATAATGGAAATTTCCATGCATAAATTAGAATTATAATATCTTAAAAGTTAGAGATTGTTTTACTCTTATTCTTAATTACTCTTCATTCTGGTAACTTTTAACAACACGGTGATACCATGTTTCGTATGACTTTTAGATGATGGGTTGAAAATGATATAGTAATTTGGTTACACTTTTTGAATATTGCATCAAGCATCTTATTATTTTGAATGGAGTTGTGGGAAGCTTTTCACATGCTTCCCATTAAAATTTATAGATTTAAACTTAAAATTTCTAACTGAATTTATCTCTGACAAGCTTCCCATCAAGACTTATAAATTTAGATTGATAATTTTAATTAGTTTTATCTCTTTAAATAATATATTTTTTAATGTGAGTGAAGTGGACTGTAGCTACTGATAAACATCAAAGTATTTTAAATAACAATGAGGAAATTTTTAAATTCCTTAAAATTTTCTTTAATATTTATTGCATCATTTTTATTGGCATAAATTGTGTAAGATATTGGATAGAACTCTATATATTTGAAGGATAGTTTTTGGTTCTACAAGGATTAAATATGAGGTCGAATATTGTCCGTATGTCTGGAAGATAATTACATAAGTTATTAAAAATGTGGATGAAAAAATTTATAATTATTCTATGAAAAATATATTTTGAGGATTAAAAAAATTTAAGAAATTTAGAAGGACCAAATATATTTATGATTTGTCAATTAAAAATATTTGTCTAAAAAAAGAATTTTCTTAAAAAAAAAGTTATATTAAGAAATATACAGAACTCTGTTAAAATAGGTAAAATATTATCTAGATGTGTGTCATCTCTTTCTTTTTGGTAGTTTATATATAATGGAAATTTCCATGCATAAATTAGAATTATAATATCTTAAAAGTTAGAGATTGTTTTACTCTTATTCTTAATTACTCTTCATTCTGGTAACTTTTAACAACACGGTGATACCATGTTTCGTATGACTTTTAGATGATGGGTTGAAAATGATATAGTAATTTGGTTACACTTTTTGAATATTGCATCAAGCATCTTATTATTTTGAATGGAGTTGTGGGAAGCTTTTCACATGCTTCCCATTAAAATTTATAGATTTAAACTTAAAATTTCTAACTGAATTTATCTCTGACAAGCTTCCCATCAAGACTTATAAATTTAGATTGATAATTTTAATTAGTTTTATCTCTTTAAATAATATATTTTTTAATGTGAGTGAAGTGGACTGTAGCTACTGATAAACATCAAAGTATTTTAAATAACAATGAGGAAATTTTTAAATTCCTTAAAAATTTCTTTAATATTTATTGCATCATTTTTATTGGCATAAATTGTGTAAGATATTGGATAGAACTCTATATATTTGAAGGATAGTTTTTGGTTCTACAAGGATTAAATATGAGGTCGAATATTGTCCGTATGTCTGGAAGATAATTACATAAGTTATTAAAAATGTGGATGAAAAAATTTATAATTATTCTATGAAAAATATATTTTGAGGATTAAAAAAATTTAAGAAATTTAGAAGGACCAAATATATTTATGATTTGTCAATTAAAAATATTTGTCTAAAAAAAGAATTTTCTTAAAAAAAAGTTATATTAAGAAATATACAGAACTCTGTTAAAATATGTAAAATATTATCTAGATGTGTGTCATCTCTTTCATTTTGGTAGTTTATATATAATGGAAATTTCCATGCATAAATTAGAATTATAATATCTTAAAAGTTAGAGATTGTTTTTCTCTTATTCTTAATTACTCTTCATTCTGGTAACTTTTAACAACAAAGTGATACCATGTTTCGTATGACTTTTAGATGATGGGTTGAAAATGATATAGTAATTTGGTTACACTTTTTGAATATTGCATCAAGCATCTTATTATTTTGAATGGAGTTGTGGGAAGCTATTCACATGATTCCCGTTAAAATTTATAGATTTAAACTTAAAATTTCTAACTGAATTTATCTCTGACAAGCTTCCCATCAAGACTTATAAATTTAGATTGATAATTTTAATTAGTTTTATCTCTTTAAATAATATATTTTTTAATGTGAGTGAAGTGGACTGTAGCTACTGATAAACATCAAAGTATTTTAAATAACAATGAGGAAATTTTTAAATTCCTTAAAAAGTTCTTTAATATTTATTGCATCATTTTTATTGGCATAAATTGTGTAAGATATTGGATAGAACTCTATATATTTGAAGGATAGTTTTTGGTTCTACAAGGATTAAATATGAGGTCGAATATTGTCCGTATGTCTGGAAGATAATTACATAAGTTATTAAAAATGTGGATGAAAAAATTTATAATTATTCTATGAAAAATATATTTTGAGGATTAAAAAAATTTAAGAAATTTAGAAGGACCAAATATATTTATGATTTGTCAATTAAAAATATTTGTCTAAAAAATAATTTTCTTAAAAAAAAAGTTATATTAAGAAATATACAGAACTCTGTTAAAATAGGTAAAATATTATCTAGATGTGTGTCATCTCTTTCTTTTTGGTAGTTTATATATAATGGAAATTTCCATGCATAAATTAGAATTATAATATCTTAAAAGTTAGAGATTGTTTTTCTCTTATTCTTAATTACTCTTCATTCTGGTAACTTTTAACAACACTGTGATACCATGTTTCGTATGACTTTTAGATGATGGGTTGAAAATGATATAGTAATTTGGTTACACTTTTTGAATATTGCATCAAGCATCTTATTATTTTGAATGGAGTTGTGGGAAGCTTTTCACATGCTTCCCATTAAAATTTATAGATTTAAACTTAAAATTTCTAACTGAATTTATCTCTGACAAGCTTCCCATTAAGACTTATAAATTTAGATTGATAATTTAATTAGTTTTATCTCTTTAAATAATATATTTTTTAATATGAGTGAAGTGGACTGTAGCTACTCATAAACATCAAAGTATTTTAAATAACAATGAGGAAATTTTTAAATTCATTAAAATATTCTTTAATATTTATTGCATCATTTTTATTGGCATAAATTGTGTAACATATTGAACTCTGTATATTTGAAGGATAGTTTTTGGTTCGACAAGGATTAAATATGAGGTCGAATATTGTTCGTATGTCTAGAAGATAATTACATAAGTTATTAAAAATGTGGATGAAAAAATTTATAATTATTCTATGAAAAATATATTTTGAGGATTAGAAAAATTTAAGAAATTTAGAAGGACCAAATATATTTATGATTTGTCAATTAAAAATATTTGTCTAAAAAAAGAATTTTCTTAAAAAAAAATTTATATTAAGAAATATACAGAACTCAGTTAAAATAGGTAAAATATTATCTAGATGTGTGTCATCTCTTTCTTTTTGGTAGTTTATATATAATGGAAATTTCCATGCATAAATTAGAATTATAATATCTTAAAAGTTAGAGATTGTTTTTCTCTTATTCTTAATTACTCTTCATTCTGGTAACTTTTAACAACACAGTGATACCATGTTTCGTATGACTTTTAGATGATGGGTTGAAAATGATACAGTAATTTGGTTACACTTTTTGAATATTGTATCAAGCATCTTATTATTTTGAATGGGGTTGTGGGAAGCTTTTCACATGCTTCCCATTAAAATTTATAGATTTAAACTTAAAATTTCTAACTGAATTTATCTCTGACAAGCTTCCCATCAAGACTTATAAATTTAGATTGATAATTTTAATTAGTTTTATCTCTTTAAATAATATATTTTTTAATATGAGTGAAGTGGACTGTAGCTACTGATAAACATCAAAGTATTTTAAATAACAATGAGGAAATTTTTAAATTCATTAAAATATTCTTTAATATTTATTGCATCATTTTTATTGGCATAAATTGTGTAACATATTGAACTATGTATATTTGAAGGATAGTTTTTGGTTCGACAAGGATTAAATATGAGGTCGAATATTGTTCGTATGTCTGGAAGATAATTACATAAGTTATTAAAAATGTGGATGAAAAAATTTATAATTATTCTATGAAAAATATATTTTGAGGATTAGAAAAATTTAAGAAATTTAGAAGGACCAAATATATTTATGATTTGTCAATTAAAAATATTTGTCTAAAAAAAGAATTTTCTTAAAAAAAAATTTATATTAAGAAATATACAGAACTCAGTTAAAATAGGTAAAATATTATCTAGATGTGTGTCATCTCTTTCTTTTTGGTAGTTTATATATAATGGAAATTTCCATGCATAAATTAGAATTATAATATCTTAAAAGTTAGAGATTGTTTTTCTCTTATTCTTAATTACTCTTCATTCTGGTAACTTTTAACAACAAAGTGATACCATGTTTCGTATGACTTTTAGATGATGGGTTGAAAATGATACAGTAATTTGGTTACACTTTTTGAATATTGTATCAAGCATCTTATTATTTTTAATGGAGTTGTGGGAAGCTTTCCACATTCTTCCCATTAAAATATATAGATTTAAACTTAAAATTTCTAACAGATTTTATCTCTGACAAGCTTCCCATCAAGACTTATAAATTTAGATTGATAATTCTATTTAGTTTTATCTCTTTAAATAATATATTTTTTAATGTGAGTGAAGTGGAATGTAGCTACTGATAAACATCAAAGTATTTTAAATAACAATGAGGAAATTTTTAAATTCATTAAAATATTCTTTAATATTTATTGCATCATTTTTATTGGCATAAATTGTGTAAGATATTGGATAGAACTCTGTATATTTGAAGGGTAATTTTATGTTCGACAAGGATTAAATATGAGGTCGAATATTGTTCGTATGTCTGGAAGATAATTACATAAGTTATTAAAATTGTGGATGAAAAAATTTATAATTATTCTATGAAAAATATATTTTGAGGATTAAAAAACTTTAAGATATTTAGAAGGATCAAATATATTTATGATTTGTCAATTAAAAATATTTGTCTAAAAAAAGAATTTTCTTAAAAAAAAATTTATATTAAGAAATATACAGAACTCTGTTAAAATAGGTAAAATATTATCTAGATGTGTGTCATATCTTTCTTTTTGGTAGTTTATATATAATGGAAATTTCCATGCAAAAATTAGAATTATAATATCTTAAAAGTTAGAGATTGTTTTTCTCTTATTCTTAATTACTCTTCATTCTGGTAACTTTTAACAACACAGTGATACCATGTTTTGTATGACTTTTAGATGATGGGTTGAAAATGATATAGTAATTTGGTTACACTTTTTGAATATTGTATCAAGCATCTTATTATTTTGAATGGGGTTGTGGGAGGCTTTTCACATGCTTCCCATTAAAATTTATAGATTTAAACTTAAAATTTCTAACTGATTTTATCTCTGACAAGCTTCCCATCAAGACTTATAAATTTAGATTGATAATTTTAATTAGTTTTATCTCTTTAAATAATATATTTTTTAATGTGAGTGAAGTGGACTGTAGCTACTGATAAACATCAAAGTATTTTAAATAACAATGAGGAAATTTTTAAATTCATTAAAATATTCTTTAATATTTATTGCATCATTTTTATTGGCATAAATTGTGTAACATATTGATCTCTGTATATTTGAAGGATAGTTTTTGGTTCGACAAGGATTAAATATGAGGTCGAATATTGTTCGTATGTCTGGAAGATAATTACATAAGTTATTAAAAATGTGGATGAAAAAATTTATAATTATTCTATGAAAAATATATTTTGAGGATTAGAAAAATTTAAGAAATTTAGAAGGACCAAATATATTTATGATTTGTCAATTAAAAATATTTGTCTAAAAAAAGAATTTTCTTAAAAAAAAAGTTATATTAAGAAATATACAGAACTCTGTTAAAATAGGTAAAATATTATCTAGATGTGTGTCATCTCTTTCTTTTTGGTAGTTTATATATAATGGAAATTTCCATGCATAAATTAGAATTATAATATCTTAAAAGTTAGAGATTGTTTTTCTCTTATTCTTAATTACTCTTCATTCTGGTAACTTTTAACAACAAAGTGATACCATGTTTCGTATGACTTTTAGATGATGGGTTGAAAATGATACAGTAATTTGGTTACACTTTTTGAATATTGTATCAAGCATCTTATTATTTTTAATGGAGTTGTGGGAAGCTTTCCACATTCTTCCCATTAAAATATATAGATTTAAACTTAAAATTTCTAACAGATTTTATCTCTGACAAGCTTCCCATCAAGACTTATAAATTTAGATTGATAATTCTATTTAGTTTTATCTCTTTAAATAATATATTTTTTAATGTGAGTGAAGTGGAATGTAGCTACTGATAAACATCAAAGTATTTTAAATAACAATGAGGAAATTTTTAAATTCATTAAAATATTCTTTAATATTTATTGCATCATTTTTATTGGCATAAATTGTGTAAGATATTGGATAGAACTCTGTATATTTGAAGGGTAATTTTATGTTCGACAAGGATTAAATATGAGGTCGAATATTGTTCGTATGTCTGGAAGATAATTACATAAGTTATTAAAATTGTGGATGAAAAAATTTATAATTATTCTATGAAAAATATATTTTGAGGATTAAAAAACTTTAAGATATTTAGAAGGATCAAATATATTTATGATTTGTCAATTAAAAATATTTGTCTAAAAAAAGAATTTTCTTAAAAAAAAATTTATATTAAGAAATATACAGAACTCTGTTAAAATAGGTAAAATATTATCTAGATGTGTGTCATATCTTTCTCTTTGGTAGTTTATATATAATGGAAATTTCCATGCAAAAATTAGAATTATAATATCTTAAAAGTTAGAGATTGTTTTTCTCTTATTCTTAATTACTCTTCATTCTGGTAACTTTTAACAACACAGTGATACCATGTTTTGTATGACTTTTAGATGATGGGTTGAAAATGATATAGTAATTTGGTTACACTTTTTGAATATTGTATCAAGCATCTTATTATTTTGAATGGGGTTGTGGGAGGCTTTTCACATGCTTCCCATTAAAATTTATAGATTTAAACTTAAAATTTCTAACTGATTTTATCTCTGACAAGCTTCCCATCAAGACTTATAAATTTAGATTGATAATTTTAATTAGTTTTATCTCTTTAAATAATATATTTTTTAATGTGAGTGAAGTGGACTGTAGCTACTGATAAACATCAAAGTATTTTAAATAACAATGAGGAAATTTTTAAATTCATTAAAATATTCTTTAATATTTATTGCATCATTTTTATTGGCATAAATTGTGTAACATATTGAACTCTGTATATTTGAAGGATAGTTTTTGGTTCGACAAGGATTAAATATGAGGTCGAATATTGTTCGTATGTCTGGAAGATAATTACATAAGTTATTAAAAATGTGGATGAAAAAATTTATAATTATTCTATGAAAAATATATTTTGAGGATTAGAAAAATTTAAGAAATTTAGAAGGACCAAATATATTTATGATTTGTCAATTAAAAATATTTGTCTAAAAAAAGAATTTTCTTAAAAAAAAAGTTATATTAAGAAATATACAGAACTCTGTTAAAATAGGTAAAATATTATCTAGATGTGTGTCATCTCTTTCTTTTTGGTAGTTTATATATAATGGAAATTTCCATGCATAAATTAGAATTATAATATCTTAAAAGTTAGAGATTGTTTTACTCTTATTCTTAATTACTCTTCATTCTGGTAACTTTTAACAACACGGTGATACCATGTTTCGTATGACTTTTAGATGATGGGTTGAAAATGATATAGTAATTTGGTTACACTTTTTGAATATTGCATCAAGCATCTTATTATTTTGAATGGAGTTGTGGGAAGCTTTTCACATGCTTCCCATTAAAATTTATAGATTTAAACTTAAAATTTCTAACTGAATTTATCTCTGACAAGCTTCCCATCAAGACTTATAAATTTAGATTGATAATTTTAATTAGTTTTATCTCTTTAAATAATATATTTTTTAATGTGAGTGAAGTGGACTGTAGCTACTGATAAACATCAAAGTATTTTAAATAACAATGAGGAAATTTTTAAATTCCTTAAAAATTTCTTTAATATTTATTGCATCATTTTTATTGGCATAAATTGTGTAAGATATTGGATAGAACTCTATATATTTGAAGGATAGTTTTTGGTTCTACAAGGATTAAATATGAGGTCGAATATTGTCGGTATGTCTGGAAGATAATTACATAAGTTATTAAAAATGTGGATGAAAAAATTTATAATTATTCTATGAAAAATATATTTTGAGGATTAAAAAAATTTAAGAAATTTAGAAGGACCAAATATATTTATGATTTGTCAATTAAAAATATTTGTCTAAAAAAAGAATTTTCTTAAAAAAAAGTTATATTAAGAAATATACAGAACTCTGTTAAAATATGTAAAATATTATCTAGATGTGTGTCATCTCTTTCATTTTGGTAGTTTATATATAATGGAAATTTCCATGCATAAATTAGAATTATAATATCTTAAAAGTTAGAGATTGTTTTTCTCTTATTCTTAATTACTCTTCATTCTGGTAACTTTTAACAACAAAGTGATACCATGTTTCGTATGACTTTTAGATGATGGGTTGAAAATGATATAGTAATTTGGTTACACTTTTTGAATATTGCATCAAGCATCTTATTATTTTGAATGGAGTTGTGGGAAGCTATTCACATGATTCCCGTTAAAATTTATAGATTTAAACTTAAAATTTCTAACTGAATTTATCTCTGACAAGCTTCCCATCAAGACTTATAAATTTAGATTGATAATTTTAATTAGTTTTATCTCTTTAAATAATATATTTTTTAATGTGAGTGAAGTGGACTGTAGCTACTGATAAACATCAAAGTATTTTAAATAACAATGAGGAAATTTTTAAATTCCTTAAAAAGTTCTTTAATATTTATTGCATCATTTTTATTGGCATAAATTGTGTAAGATATTGGATAGAACTCTATATATTTGAAGGATAGTTTTTGGTTCTACAAGGATTAAATATGAGGTCGAATATTGTCCGTATGTCTGGAAGATAATTACATAAGTTATTAAAAATGTGGATGAAAAAATTTATAATTATTCTATGAAAAATATATTTTGAGGATTAAAAAAATTTAAGAAATTTAGAAGGACCAAATATATTTATGATTTGTCAATTAAAAATATTTGTCTAAAAAAGAATTTTCTTAAAAAAAAAGTTATATTAAGAAATATACAGAACTCTGTTAAAATAGGTAAAATATTATCTAGATGTGTGTCATCTCTTTCTTTTTGGTAGTTTATATATAATGGAAATTTCCAAGCATAAATTAGAATTATAATATCTTAAAAGTTAGAGATTGTTTTTCTCTTATTCTTAATTACTCTTCATTCTGGTAACTTTTAACAACACAGTGATACCATGTTTTGTATGACTTTTAGATGATGGGTTGAAAATGATATAGTAATTTGGTTACACTTTTTGAATATTGTATCAAGCATCTTATTATTTTGAATGGGGTTGTGGGAGGCTTTTCACATGCTTCCCATTAAAATTTATAGATTTAAACTTAAAATTTCTAACTGATTTTATCTCTGACAAGCTTCCCATCAAGACTTATAAATTTAGATTGATAATTTTAATTAGTTTTATCTCTTTAAATAATATATTTTTTAATGTGAGTGAAGTGGACTGTAGCTACTGATAAACATCAAAGTATTTTAAATAACAATGAGGAAATTTTTAAATTCATTAAAATATTCTTTAATATTTATTGCATCATTTTTATTGGCATAAATTGTGTAACATATTGAACTCTGTATATTTGAAGGATAGTTTTTGGTTCGACAAGGATTAAATATGAGGTCGAATATTGTTCGTATGTCTGGAAGATAATTACATAAGTTATTAAAAATGTGGATGAAAAAATTTATAATTATTCTATGAAAAATATATTTTGAGGATTAGAAAAATTTAAGAAATTTAGAAGGACCAAATATATTTATGATTTGTCAATTAAAAATATTTGTCTAAAAAAAGAATTTTCTTAAAAAAAAAGTTATATTAAGAAATATACAGAACTCTGTTAAAATAGGTAAAATATTATCTAGATGTGTGTCATCTCTTTCTTTTTGGTAGTTTATATATAATGGAAATTTCCATGCATAAATTAGAATTATAATATCTTAAAAGTTAGAGATTGTTTTACTCTTATTCTTAATTACTCTTCATTCTGGTAACTTTTAACAACACGGTGATACCATGTTTCGTATGACTTTTAGATGATGGGTTGAAAATGATATAGTAATTTGGTTACACTTTTTGAATATTGCATCAAGCATCTTATTATTTTGAATGGAGTTGTGGGAAGCTTTTCACATGCTTCCCATTAAAATTTATAGATTTAAACTTAAAATTTCTAACTGAATTTATCTCTGACAAGCTTCCCATCAAGACTTATAAATTTAGATTGATAATTTTAATTAGTTTTATCTCTTTAAATAATATATTTTTTAATGTGAGTGAAGTGGACTGTAGCTACTGATAAACATCAAAGTATTTTAAATAACAATGAGGAAATTTTTAAATTCCTTAAAAATTTCTTTAATATTTATTGCATCATTTTTATTGGCATAAATTGTGTAAGATATTGGATAGAACTCTATATATTTGAAGGATAGTTTTTGGTTCTACAAGGATTAAATATGAGGTCGAATATTGTCCGTATGTCTGGAAGATAATTACATAAGTTATTAAAAATGTGGATGAAAAAATTTATAATTATTCTATGAAAAATATATTTTGAGGATTAAAAAAATTTAAGAAATTTAGAAGGACCAAATATATTTATGATTTGTCAATTAAAAATATTTGTCTAAAAAAAGAATTTTCTTAAAAAAAAGTTATATTAAGAAATATACAGAACTCTGTTAAAATATGTAAAATATTATCTAGATGTGTGTCATCTCTTTCATTTTGGTAGTTTATATATAATGGAAATTTCCATGCATAAATTAGAATTATAATATCTTAAAAGTTAGAGATTGTTTTTCTCTTATTCTTAATTACTCTTCATTCTGGTAACTTTTAACAACAAAGTGATACCATGTTTCGTATGACTTTTAGATGATGGGTTGAAAATGATATAGTAATTTGGTTACACTTTTTGAATATTGCATCAAGCATCTTATTATTTTGAATGGAGTTGTGGGAAGCTATTCACATGATTCCCGTTAAAATTTATAGATTTAAACTTAAAATTTCTAACTGAATTTATCTCTGACAAGCTTCCCATCAAGACTTATAAATTTAGATTGATAATTTTAATTAGTTTTATCTCTTTAAATAATATATTTTTTAATGTGAGTGAAGTGGACTGTAGCTACTGATAAACATCAAAGTATTTTAAATAACAATGAGGAAATTTTTAAATTCCTTAAAAAGTTCTTTAATATTTATTGCATCATTTTTATTGGCATAAATTGTGTAAGATATTGGATAGAACTCTATATATTTGAAGGATAGTTTTTGGTTCTACAAGGATTAAATATGAGGTCGAATATTGTCCGTATGTCTGGAAGATAATTACATAAGTTATTAAAAATGTGGATGAAAAAATTTATAATTATTCTATGAAAAATATATTTTGAGGATTAAAAAAATTTAAGAAATTTAGAAGGACCAAATATATTTATGATTTGTCAATTAAAAATATTTGTCTAAAAAAGAATTTTCTTAAAAAAAAAGTTATATTAAGAAATATACAGAACTCTGTTAAAATAGGTAAAATATTATCTAGATGTGTGTCATCTCTTTCTTTTTGGTAGTTTATATATAATGGAAATTTCCATGCATAAATTAGAATTATAATATCTTAAAAGTTAGAGATTGTTTTTCTCTTATTCTTAATTACTCTTCATTCTGGTAACTTTTAACAACACTGTGATACCATGTTTCGTATGACTTTTAGATGATGGGTTGAAAATGATATAGTAATTTGGTTACACTTTTTGAATATTGCATCAAGCATCTTATTATTTTGAATGGAGTTGTGGGAAGCTTTTCACATGCTTCCCATTAAAATTTATAGATTTAAACTTAAAATTTCTAACTGAATTTATCTCTGACAAGCTTCCCATTAAGACTTATAAATTTAGATTGATAATTTAATTAGTTTTATCTCTTTAAATAATATATTTTTTAATATGAGTGAAGTGGACTGTAGCTACTCATAAACATCAAAGTATTTTAAATAACAATGAGGAAATTTTTAAATTCATTAAAATATTCTTTAATATTTATTGCATCATTTTTATTGGCATAAATTGTGTAACATATTGAACTCTGTATATTTGAAGGATAGTTTTTGGTTCGACAAGGATTAAATATGAGGTCGAATATTGTTCGTATGTCTAGAAGATAATTACATAAGTTATTAAAAATGTGGATGAAAAAATTTATAATTATTCTATGAAAAATATATTTTGAGGATTAGAAAAATTTAAGAAATTTAGAAGGACCAAATATATTTATGATTTGTCAATTAAAAATATTTGTCTAAAAAAAGAATTTTCTTAAAAAAAAATTTATATTAAGAAATATACAGAACTCAGTTAAAATAGGTAAAATATTATCTAGATGTGTGTCATCTCTTTCTTTTTGGTAGTTTATATATAATGGAAATTTCCATGCATAAATTAGAATTATAATATCTTAAAAGTTAGAGATTGTTTTTCTCTTATTCTTAATTACTCTTCATTCTGGTAACTTTTAACAACACAGTGATACCATGTTTCGTATGACTTTTAGATGATGGGTTGAAAATGATACAGTAATTTGGTTACACTTTTTGAATATTGTATCAAGCATCTTATTATTTTGAATGGGGTTGTGGGAAGCTTTTCACATGCTTCCCATTAAAATTTATAGATTTAAACTTAAAATTTCTAACTGAATTTATCTCTGACAAGCTTCCCATCAAGACTTATAAATTTAGATTGATAATTTTAATTAGTTTTATCTCTTTAAATAATATATTTTTTAATATGAGTGAAGTGGACTGTAGCTACTGATAAACATCAAAGTATTTTAAATAACAATGAGGAAATTTTTAAATTCATTAAAATATTCTTTAATATTTATTGCATCATTTTTATTGGCATAAATTGTGTAACATATTGAACTATGTATATTTGAAGGATAGTTTTTGGTTCGACAAGGATTAAATATGAGGTCGAATATTGTTCGTATGTCTGGAAGATAATTACATAAGTTATTAAAAATGTGGATGAAAAAATTTATAATTATTCTATGAAAAATATATTTTGAGGATTAGAAAAATTTAAGAAATTTAGAAGGACCAAATATATTTATGATTTGTCAATTAAAAATATTTGTCTAAAAAAAGAATTTTCTTAAAAAAAAATTTATATTAGGAAATATACAGAACTCAGTTAAAATAGGTAAAATATTATCTAGATGTGTGTCATCTCTTTCTTTTTGGTAGTTTATATATAATGGAAATTTCCATGCATAAATTAGAATTATAATATCTTAAAAGTTAGAGATTGTTTTTCTCTTATTCTTAATTACTCTTCATTCTGGTAACTTTTAACAACAAAGTGATACCATGTTTCGTATGACTTTTAGATGATGGGTTGAAAATGATACAGTAATTTGGTTACACTTTTTGAATATTGTATCAAGCATCTTATTATTTTTAATGGAGTTGTGGGAAGCTTTCCACATTCTTCCCATTAAAATATATAGATTTAAACTTAAAATTTCTAACAGATTTTATCTCTGACAAGCTTCCCATCAAGACTTATAAATTTAGATTGATAATTCTATTTAGTTTTATCTCTTTAAATAATATATTTTTTAATGTGAGTGAAGTGGAATGTAGCTACTGATAAACATCAAAGTATTTTAAATAACAATGAGGAAATTTTTAAATTCATTAAAATATTCTTTAATATTTATTGCATCATTTTTATTGGCATAAATTGTGTAAGATATTGGATAGAACTCTGTATATTTGAAGGGTAGTTTTTGGTTCGACAAGGATTAAATATGAGGTCGAATATTGTTCGTATGTCTGGAAGATAATTACATAAGTTATTAAAATTGTGGATGAAAAAATTTATAATTATTCTATGAAAAATATATTTTGAGGATTAAAAAACTTTAAGATATTTAGAAGGATCAAATATATTTATGATTTGTCAATTAAAAATATTTGTCTAAAAAAAGAATTTTCTTAAAAAAAAATTTATATTAAGAAATATACAGAACTCTGTTAAAATAGGTAAAATATTATCTAGATGTGTGTCATATCTTTCTTTTTGGTAGTTTATATATAATGGAAATTTCCATGCAAAAATTAGAATTATAATATCTTAAAAGTTAGAGATTGTTTTTCTCTTATTCTTAATTACTCTTCATTCTGGTAACTTTTAACAACACAGTGATACCATGTTTTGTATGACTTTTAGATGATGGGTTGAAAATGATATAGTAATTTGGTTACACTTTTTGAATATTGTATCAAGCATCTTATTATTTTGAATGGGGTTGTGGGAGGCTTTTCACATGCTTCCCATTAAAATTTATAGATTTAAACTTAAAATTTCTAACTGATTTTATCTCTGACAAGCTTCCCATCAAGACTTATAAATTTAGATTGATAATTTTAATTAGTTTTATCTCTTTAAATAATATATTTTTTAATGTGAGTGAAGTGGACTGTAGCTACTGATAAACATCAAAGTATTTTAAATAACAATGAGGAAATTTTTAAATTCATTAAAATATTCTTTAATATTTATTGCATCATTTTTATTGGCATAAATTGTGTAACATATTGAACTCTGTATATTTGAAGGATAGTTTTTGGTTCGACAAGGATTAAATATGAGGTCGAATATTGTTCGTATGTCTGGAAGAATATTACATAAGTTATTAAAAATGTGGATGAAAAAATTTATAATTATTCTATGAAAAATATATTTTGAGGATTAGAAAAATTTAAGAAATTTAGAAGGACCAAATATATTTATGATTTGTCAATTAAAAATATTTGTCTAAAAAAAGAATTTTCTTAAAAAAAAAGTTATATTAAGAAATATACAGAACTCTGTTAAAATAGGTAAAATATTATCTAGATGTGTGTCATCTCTTTCTTTTTGGTAGTTTATATATAATGGAAATTTCCATGCATAAATTAGAATTATAATATCTTAAAAGTTAGAGATTGTTTTTCTTTTATTCTTAATTTCTCTTCATTCTGGTAACTTTTAACAACACAATGATACCATGTTTCGTATGACTTTTAGATGATGGGTTGAAAATGATATAGTAATTTGGTTACACTTTTTGAATATTGCATCAAGCATCTTATTATTTTGAATGGAGTTGTGGGAAGCTATTCACATGATTCCCATTAAAATTTATAGATTTAAACTTAAAATTTCTAACTGAATTTATCTCTGACAAGCTTCCCATCAAGACTTATAAATTTAGATTGATAATTTTAATTAGTTTTATCTCTTTAAATAATATATTTTTTAATGTGAGTGAAGTGGACTGTAGCTACTGATAAACATCAAAGTATTTTAAATAACAATGAGGAAATTTTTAAATTCCTTAAAAAGTTCTTTAATATTTATTGCATCATTTTTATTGGCATAAATTGTGTAAGATATTGGATAGAACTCTATATATTTGAAGGATAGTTTTTGGTTCTACAAGGATTAAATATGAGGTCGAATATTGTCCGTATGTCTGGAAGATAATTACATAAGTTATTAAAAATGTGGATGAAAAAATTTATAATTATTCTATGAAAAATATATTTTGAGGATTAAAAAAATTTAAGAAATTTAGAAGGACCAAATATATTTATGATTTGTCAATTAAAAATATTTGTCTAAAAAAAGAATTTTCTTAAAAAAAAAGTTATATTAAGAAATATACAGAACTCTGTTAAAATAGGTAAAATATTATCTAGATGTGTGTCATCTCTTTCTTTTTGGTAGTTTATATATAATGGAAATTTCCATGCATAAATTAGAATTATAATATCTTAAAAGTTAGAGATTGTTTTTCTCTTATTCTTAATTACTCTTCATTCTGGTAACTTTTAACAACACTGTGATACCATGTTTCGTATGACTTTTAGATGATGGGTTGAAAATGATATAGTAATTTGGTTACACTTTTTGAATATTGCATCAAGCATCTTATTATTTTGAATGGAGTTGTGGGAAGCTTTTCACATGCTTCCCATTAAAATTTATAGATTTAAACTTAAAATTTCTAACTGAATTTATCTCTGACAAGCTTCCCATCAAGACTTATAAATTTAGATTGATAATTTTATTTAGTTTTATCTCTTTAAATAATATATTTTTTAATGTGAGTGAAGTGGACTGTAGCTACTGATAAACATCAAAGTATTTTAAATAACAATGAGGAAATTTTTAAATTCATTAAAATATTCTTTAATATTTATTGCATCATTTTTATTGGCATAAATTGTGTAACATATTGAACTCTGTATATTTGAAGGATAGTTTTTGGTTCGACAAGGATTAAATATGAGGTCGAATATTGTTCGTATGTCTGGAAGATAATTACATAAGTTATTAAAAATGTGGATGAAAAAATTTATAATTATTCTATGAAAAATATATTTTGAGTATTAGAAAAATTTAAGAAATTTAGAAGGACCAAATATATTTATGATTTGTCAATTAAAAATATTTGTCTAAAAAAAGAATTTTCTTAAAAAAAAATTTATATTAAGAAATATACAGAACTCTGTTAAAATAGGTAAAATATTATCTAGATGTGTGTCATCTCTTTCTTTTTGGTAGATTATATATAATGGAAATTTCCATGCATAAATTAGAATTATAATATCTTAAAAGTTAGAGATTGTTTTTCTCTTATTCTTAATTACTCTTCATTCTGGTAACTTTTAACAACACAGTGATACCATGTTTCGTATGACTTTTAGATGATGGGTTGAAAATGATACAGTAATTTGGTTACACTTTTTGAATATTGTATCAAGCATCTTATTATTTTTAATGGAGTTGTGGGAAGCTTTCCACATTCTTCCCATTAAAATATATAGATTTAAACTTAAAATTTCTAACAGATTTTATCTCTGACAAGCTTCCCATCAAGACTTATAAATTTAGATTGATAATTCTATTTAGTTTTATCTCTTTAAATAATATATTTTTTAATGTGAGTGAAGTGGAATGTAGCTACTGATAAACATCAAAGTATTTTAAATAACAATGAGGAAAATTTTAAATTCATTAAAATATTCTTTAATATTTATTGCATCATTTTTATTGGCATAAATTGTGTAAGATATTGGATAGAACTCTGTATATTTGAAGGATAGTTTTTGGTTCGACAAGGATTAAATATGAGGTCGAATATTGTTCGTATGTCTGGAAGATAATTACATAAGTTATTAAAATTGTGGATGAAAAAATTTATAATTATTCTATGAAAAATATATTTTGAGGATTAAAAAACTTTAAGAAATTTAGAAGGACCAAATATATTTATGATTTGTCAATTAAAAATATTTGTCTAAAAAAAGAATTTTCTTAAAAAAAAATTTATATTAAGAAATATACAGAACTCTGTTAAAATAGGTAAAATATTATCTAGATGTGTGTCATATCTTTCTTTTTGGTAGTTTATATATAATGGAAATTTCCATGCATAAATTAGAATTATAATATCTTAAAAGTTAGAGATTGTTTTTCTCTTATTCTTAATTACTCTTCATTCTGGTAACTTTTAACAACACAGTGATACCATGTTTCGTATGACTTTTAGATGATGGGTTGAAAATGATACAGTAATTTGGTTACACTTTTTGAATATTGTATCAAGCATCTTATTATTTTTAATGGAGTTGTGGGAAGCTTTCCACATTCTTCCCATTAAAATATATAGATTTAAATTTAAAATTTCTAACAGATTTTATCTCTGACAAGCTTCCCATCAAGACTTATAAATTTAGATTGATAATTCTATTTAGTTTTATCTCTTTAAATAATATATTTTTTAATGTGAGTGAAGTGGAATGTAGCTACTGATAAACATCAAAGTATTTTAAATAACAATGAGGAAATTTTTAAATTCATTAAAATATTCTTTAATATTTATTGCATCATTTTTATTGCCATAAATTGTGTAAGATATTGGATAGAACTCTGTATATTTGAAGGATAGTTTTTGGTTCGACAAGGATTAAATATGAGGTCGAATATTGTTCGTATGTCTGGAAGATAATTACATAAGTTATTAAAAATGTGGATGAAAAAATTTATAATTATTCTATGAAAAATATATTTTGAGGATTACAAAAATTTAAGAAATTTAGAAGGACCAAATATATTTATGATTTGTCAATTAAAAATATTTGTCTAAAAAAAGAATTTTCTTAAAAAAAAGTTATATTAAGAAATATACAGAACTCTGTTAAAATAGGTAAAATATTATCTAGATGTGTGTCATCTCTTTCTTTTTGGTAGTTTATATATAATGGAAATTTCCATGCATAAATTAGAATTATAATATCTTAAAAGTTAGAGATTGTTTTTCTCTTATTCTTAATTACTCTTCATTCTGGTAACTTTTAACAACACAATGATACCATGTTTCGTATGACTTTTAGATGATGGGTTGAAAATGATACAGTAATTTGGTTACACTTTTTGAATATTGTATCAAGCATCTTATTATTTTTAATGGAGTTGTGGGAAGCTTTCCACATTCTTCCCATTAAAATATATAGATTTAAATTTAAAATTTCTAACAGATTTTATCTCTGACAAGCTTCCCATCAAGACTTATAAATTTAGATTGATAATTCTATTTAGTTTTATCTCTTTAAATAATATATTTTTTAATGTGAGTGAAGTGGAATGTAGCTACTGATAAACATCAAAGTATTTTAAATAACAATGAGGAAATTTTTAAATTCATTAAAATATTCTTTAATATTTATTGCATCATTTTTATTGGCATAAATTGTGTAAGATATTGGATAGAACTCTGTATATTTGAAGGATAGTTTTTGGTTCGACAAGGATTAAATATGAGGTCGAATATTGTTCGTATGTCTGGAAGATAATTACATAAGTTATTAAAATTGTGGATGAAAAAATTTATAATTATTCTATGAAAAATATATTTTGAGGATTAAAAAAATTTAAGATATTTAGAAGGACCAAATATATTTATGATTTGTCAATTAAAAATATTTGTCTAAAAAAAGAATTTTCTTAAAAAAAAATTTATATTAAGAAATATACAGAACTCTGTTAAAATAGGTAAAGTATTATCTAGATGTGTGTCATATCTTTCTTTTTGGTAGTTTATATATAATGGAAATTTCCATGCATAAATTAGAATTATAAAATCTTAAAAGTTAGAGATTGTTTTTCTCTTATTCTTAATTACTCTTCATTCTGGTAACTTTTAACAACACAGTGATACCATGTTTTGTATGACTTTTAGATGATGGGTTGAAAATGATATAGTAATTTGGTTACACTTTTTGAATATTGCATCAAGCATCTTATTATTTTGAATGGGGTTGTGGGAGGCTTTTCACATGCTTCCCATTAAAATTTATAGATTTAAACTTAAAATTTCTAACTGATTTTATCTCTGACAAGCTTCCCATCAAGAATTATAAATTTTGATTGATAATTCTAATTAATTTTATCTCTTTAAATAATATATTTTTTAATGTGAGTGAAGTGGACTGTTGCTTTTAATGTGAGTGAAGTGGACTGTAGCTACTGATAAACATCAAAGTATTTTAAATAACAATGAGGAAATTTTTAAATTCATTAAAATATTCTTTAATATTTATTGCATCATTTTTATTGGCATAAATTGTGTAAGATATTGGATAGAACTCTGTATATTTGAAGGATAGTTTTTGGTTCGACAAGGATTAAATATGAGGTCGAATATTGTTCGTATGTCTGGAAGATAATTACATAAGTTATTAAAAATGTGGATGAAAAAATTTATAAGTATTCTATGAAAAATATATTTTGAGGATTAGAAAAATTTAAGAAATTTAGAAGGACCAAATATATTTATGATTTGTCAATTAAAAATATTTGTCTAAAAAAAGAATTTTCTTAAAAAAAAGTTATATTAAGAAATATACAGAACTCTGTTAAAATAGGTAAAATATTATCTAGATGTGTGTCATCTCTTTCTTTTTGGTAGTTTATATATAATGGAAATTTCCATGCATAAATTAGAATTATAATATCTTAAAAGTTAGAGATTGTTTTTCTCTTATTCTTAATTACTCTTCATTCTGGTAACTTTTAACAACACAATGATACCATGTTTCGTATGACTTTTAGATGATGGGTTGAAAATGATACAGTAATTTGGTTACACTTTTTGAATATTGTATCAAGCATCTTATTATTTTTAATGGAGTTGTGGGAAGCTTTCCACATTCTTCCCATTAAAATATATAGATTTAAATTTAAAATTTCTAACAGATTTTATCTCTGACAAGCTTCCCATCAAGACTTATAAATTTAGATTGATAATTCTATTTAGTTTTATCTCTTTAAATAATATATTTTTTAATGTGAGTGAAGTGGAATGTAGCTACTGATAAACATCAAAGTATTTTAAATAACAATGAGGAAATTTTTAAATTCATTAAAATATTCTTTAATATTTATTGCATCATTTTTATTGGCATAAATTGTGTAAGATATTGGATAGAACTCTGTATATTTGAAGGATAGTTTTTGGTTCGACAAGGATTAAATATGAGGTCGAATATTGTTCGTATGTCTGGAAGATAATTACATAAGTTATTAAAATTGTGGATGAAAAAATTTATAATTATTCTATGAAAAATATATTTTGAGGATTAAAAAAATTTAAGATATTTAGAAGGACCAAATATATTTATGATTTGTCAATTAAAAATATTTGTCTAAAAAAAGAATTTTCTTAAAAAAAATTTATATTAAGAAATATACAGAACTCTGTTAAAATAGGTAAAATATTATCTAGATGTGTGTCATATCTTTCTTTTTGGTAGTTTATATATAATGGAAATTTCCATGCATAAATTAGAATTATAAAATCTTAAAAGTTAGAGATTGTTTTTCTCTTATTCTTAATTACTCTTCATTCTGGTAACTTTTAACAACACAGTGATACCATGTTTTGTATGACTTTTAGATGATGGGTTGAAAATGATATAGTAATTTGGTTACACTTTTTGAATATTGCATCAAGCATCTTATTATTTTGAATGGGGTTGTGGGAGGCTTTTCACATGCTTCCCATTAAAATTTATAGATTTAAACTTAAAATTTCTAACTGATTTTATCTCTGACAAGCTTCCCATCAAGAATTATAAATTTTGATTGATAATTCTAATTAATTTTATCTCTTTAAATAATATATTTTTTAATGTGAGTGAAGTGGACTGTTGCTTTTAATGTGAGTGAAGTGGACTGTAGCTACTGATAAACATCAAAGTATTTTAAATAACAATGAGGAAATTTTTAAATTCATTAAAATATTCTTTAATATTTATTGCATCATTTTTATTGGCATAAATTGTGTAAGATATTGGATAGAACTCTGTATATTTGAAGGATAGTTTTTGGTTCGACAAGGATTAAATATGAGGTCGAATATTGTTCGTATGTCTGGAAGATAATTACATAAGTTATTAAAAATGTGGATGAAAAAATTTATAAGTATTCTATGAAAAATATATTTTGAGGATTAGAAAAATTTAAGAAATTTAGAAGGACCAAATATATTTATGATTTGTCAATTAAAAATATTTGTCTAAAAAAAGAATTTTCTTAAAAAAAAGTTATATTAAGAAATATACAGAACTCTGTTAAAATAGGTAAAATATTATCTAGATGTGTGTCATCTCTTTCTTTTTGGTAGTTTATATATAATGGAAATTTCCATGCATAAATTAGAATTATAATATCTTAAAAGTTAGAGATTGTTTTTCTCTTATTCTTAATTACTCTTCATTCTGGTAACTTTTAACAACACAATGATACCATGTTTCGTATGACTTTTAGATGATGGGTTGAAAATGATACAGTAATTTGGTTACACTTTTTGAATATTGTATCAAGCATCTTATTATTTTTAATGGAGTTGTGGGAAGCTTTCCACATTCTTCCCATTAAAATATATAGATTTAAATTTAAAATTTCTAACAGATTTTATCTCTGACAAGCTTCCCATCAAGACTTATAAATTTAGATTGATAATTCTATTTAGTTTTATCTCTTTAAATAATATATTTTTTAATGTGAGTGAAGTGGAATGTAGCTACTGATAAACATCAAAGTATTTTAAATAACAATGAGGAAATTTTTAAATTCATTAAAATATTCTTTAATATTTATTGCATCATTTTTATTGGCATAAATTGTGTAAGATATTGGATAGAACTCTGTATATTTGAAGGATAGTTTTTGGTTCGACAAGGATTAAATATGAGGTCGAATATTGTTCGTATGTCTGGAAGATAATTACATAAGTTATTAAAATTGTGGATGAAAAAATTTATAATTATTCTATGAAAAATATATTTTGAGGATTAAAAAAATTTAAGATATTTAGAAGGACCAAATATATTTATGATTTGTCAATTAAAAATATTTGTCTAAAAAAAGAATTTTCTTAAAAAAAATTTATATTAAGAAATATACAGAACTCTGTTAAAATAGGTAAAATATTATCTAGATGTGTGTCATATCTTTCTTTTTGGTAGTTTATATATAATGGAAATTTCCATGCATAAATTAGAATTATAAAATCTTAAAAGTTAGAGATTGTTTTTCTCTTATTCTTAATTACTCTTCATTCTGGTAACTTTTAACAACACAGTGATACCATGTTTTGTATGACTTTTAGATGATGGGTTGAAAATGATATAGTAATTTGGTTACACTTTTTGAATATTGCATCAAGCATCTTATTATTTTGAATGGGGTTGTGGGAGGCTTTTCACATGCTTCCCATTAAAATTTATAGATTTAAACTTAAAATTTCTAACAGATTTTATCTCTGACAAGCTTCCCATCAAGAATTATAAATTTTGATTGATAATTCTAATTAATTTTATCTCTTTAAATAATATATTTTTTAATGTGAGTGAAGTGGACTGTAGCTACTGATAAACATCAAAGTATTTTAAATAACAATGAGGAATGTTTTAAATTCATTAAAATATTCTTTAATATTTATTGCATCATTTTTATTGGCATAAATTGTGTAAGATATTGGATAGAACTCTATATATTTGAAGGATAGTTTTTGGTTCTACAAGGATTAAATATGAGGTCGAATATTGTCCGTATGTCTGGAAGATAATTACATAAGTTATTAAAAATGTGGATGAAAAAATTTATAATTATTCTATGAAAAATATATTTTGAGGATTAAAAAAATTTAAGAAATTTAGAAGGACCAAATATATTTATGATTTGTCAATTAAAAATATTTGTCTAAAAAAAGAATTTTCTTTAAAAAATAGTTATATTAAGAAATATACAGAACTCTGTTAAAATAGGTAAAATATTATCTAGATGTGTGTCATCTCTTTCTTTTTGGTAGTTTATATATAATGGAAATTTCCATGCATAAATTAGAATTATAATATCTTAAAAGTTAGAGATTGTTTTTCTTTTATTCTTAATTACTCTTCATTCTGGTAACTTTTAACAACACAATGATACCATGTTTCGTATGACTTTTAGATGATGGGTTGAAAATGATATAGTAATTTGTTTACACTTTTTGAATATTGTATCAAGCATCTTATTATTTTGAATGGAGTTGTGGGAAGCTTCCCACATTCTTCCCATTAAAATTTATAGATTTAAACTTAAAATTTCTAACAAATTTTATCTCTGACAAGCTTCCCATCAAGACTTATAAATTTAGATTGATAATTCTAATTAGTTTTATCTATTTAAATAATATATTTTTTAATGTGAGTGAAGTGGACTGTTGCTTTTAATGTGAGTGAAGTGGACTGTAGCTACTGATAAACATCAAAGTATTTTAAATAACAATGAGGAAATTTTTAAATTCATTAAAATATTCTTTAATATTTATTGCATCATTTTTATTGGCATAAATTGTTTAAGATATTGGATAGAACTCTGTATATTTGAAGGATAGTTTTTGGTTCGACAAGGATTAAATATGAGGTCGAATATTGTCCGTATGTCTGGAAGATAATTACATAAGTTATTAAAAATGTGGATGAAAAAATTTATAATTATTCTATGAAAAATATATTTTGAGGATTAAAAAAATTTAAGATATTTAGAAGGACCAAATATATTTATGATCTGTCAATTAAAAATATATGTCTAAAATAAGAATTTTCTTAAAAAAAAGTTATATTAAGAAATATACAGAACTCTGTTAAAATAGGTAAAATATTATCTAGATGTGTGTCATCTCTTTCTTTTTGGTAGTTTATATATAATGGAAATTTCCATGCATAAATTAGAATTATAATATCTTAAAAGTTAGAGATTGTTTTTCTTTTATTCTTAATTACTCTTCATTCTGGTAACTTTTAACAACACAATGATACCATGTTTCGTATGACTTTTAGATGATGGGTTGAAAATGATATAGTAATTTGTTTACACTTTTTGAATATTGTATCAAGCATCTTATTATTTTGAATGGAGTTGTGGGAAGCTTCCCACATTCTTCCCATTAAAATTTATAGATTTAAACTTAAAATTTCAAACAAATTTTATCTCTGACAAGCTTCCCATCAAGACTTATAAATTTAGATTGATAATTCTAATTAGTTTTATCTATTTAAATAATATATTTTTTAATGTGAGTGAAGTGGACTGTTGCTTTTAATGTGAGTGAAGTGGACTGTAGCTACTGATAAACATCAAATTATTTTAAATAACAATGAGGAAATTTTTAAATTCATTAAAATATTCTTTAATATTTATTGCATCATTTTTATTGGCATAAATTGTGTAAGATATTGGATAGAACTCTGTATATTTGAAGGATAGTTTTTGGTTCGACAAGGATTAAATATGAGGTCGAATATTGTTCGTATGTCTGGAAGATAATTACATAAGTTATTAAAAATGTGGATGAAAAAATTTATAATTATTCTATGAAAAATATATTTTGAGGATTAAAAAAATTTAAGAAATTTAGAAGGACCAAATATATTTATGATTTGTCAATTAAAAATATTTGTCTAAAAAAAGAATTTTCTTAAAAAAAAATTTATATTAAGAAATATACAGAACTCTGTTAAAATAGGTAAAATATTATCTAGATGTGTGTCATCTCTTTCTTTTTGGTAGTTTATATATAATGGAGATTTCCATGCATAAATTAGAATTATAATATCTTAAAAGTTAGAGATTGTTTTTCTCTTATTCTTAATTACTCTTCATTCTGGTAACTTTTAACAACACAGTGATACCATGTTTCGTATGACTTTTAGATGATGGGTTGAAAATGATACAGTAATTTGGTTACACTTTTTGAATATTGTATCAAGCATCTTATTATTTTTAATGGAGTTGTGGGAAGCTTTCCACATTCTTCCCATTAAAATATATAGATTTAAACTTAAAATTTCTAACAGATTTTATCTCTGACAAGCTTCCCATCAAGACTTATAAATGTAGATTGATAATTCTATTTAGTTTTATCTCTTTAAATAATATAATTTTTAATGTGAGTGAAGTGGAATGTAGCTACTGATAAACATCAAAGTATTTTAAATAACAATGAGGAAATTTTTAAATTCATTAAAATATTCTTTAATATTTATTGCATCATTTTTATTGGCATAAATTGTGTAAGATATTGGATAGAACTCTGTATATTTGAAGGATAGTTTTTGGTTCGACAAGGATTAAATATGAGGTCGAATATTGTCCGTATGTCTGGAAGATAATTACATAAGTTATTAAAAATGTGGATGAAAAAATTTATAATTATTCTATGAAAAATATATTTTGAGGATTAAAAAAATTTAAGAAATTTAGAAGGACCAAATATATTTATGATTTGTCAATTAAAAATATTTGTCTAAAAAAAGAATTTTCTTAAAAAAAAAGTTATATTAAGAAATATACAGAACTCTGTTAAAATAGGTAAAATATTATCTAGATGTGTGTCATCTCTTTCTTTTTGGTAGTTTATATATAATGGAAATTTCCATGCATAAATTAGAATTATAATATCTTAAAAGTTAGAGATTGTTTTTCTCTTATTCTTAATTACTCTTCATTCTGGTAACTTTTAACAACACAGTGATACCATGTTTCGTATGACTTTTAGATGATGGGTTGAAAATGATATAGTAATTTGGTTACACTTTTTGAATATTGAATCAAGCATCTTATTATTTTGAATGGAGTTGTGGGAAGCTTTCCACATTCTTCCCATTAAAATTTATAGATTTAAACTTAAAATTTCTAACCGATTTTATCTCTGACAAGCTTCCCATCAAGACTTATAAATTTAGATTGATAATTCTAATTAGTTTTATCTCTTTAAATAATATATTTTTTTTAATGTGAGTGAAGTGGACTGTAGCTACTGATAAACATCAAAGTATTTTAAATAACAATGAGGAAATTTTTAAATTCATTAAAATATTCTTTAATATTTATTGCATCATTTATATTGGCATAAATTGTGTAAGATATTGGATAGAACTCTATATATTTGAAGGATAGTTTTTGGTTCGACAAGGATTAAATATGAGGTCGAAAATTGTTCGTATGTCTGGAAGATAATTACATAAGTTATTAAAATTGTGGATGAAAAAATTTATAATTATTCTATGAAAAATATATTTTGAGTATTAAAAAAATTTAAGAAATTTAGAAGGACCAAATATATTTATGATTTGTCAATTAAAAATATTTGTCTAAAAAAGAATTTTCTTAAAAAAAAATTTATATTAAGAAATATACAGAACTCTGTTAAAATAGGTAAAATATTGTCTAGATGTGTGTCATATCTTTCTTTTTGGTAGTTTATATATAATGGAAATTTCCATGCATAAATTAGAATTATAATATCTTAAAAGTTAGAGATTGTTTTTCTCTTATTCTTAATTACTCTTTATTCTGGTAACTTTTAACAACACAGTGATACCATGTTTCGTATGACTTTTAGATGATGGGTTGAAAATGATATAGTAATTTGGTTACACTTTTTGAATATTGAATCAAGCATCTTATTATTTTGAATGGGGTTGTGGGAAGCTTTTCACATGCTTCCCATTAAAATTTATAGATTTAAACTTAAAATTTCTAACTGATTTTATCTCTGACAAGCTTCCCATCAAGACTTATAAATTTAGATTGATAATTCTAATTAGTTTTATCTCTTTAAATAATATATTTTTTAATGTGAGTGAAGTGGACTGTAGCTACTGATAAACATCAAAGTATTTTAAATAACAATGAGGAATGTTTTAAATTCATTAAAATATTCTTTAATATTTATTGCATCATTTTTATTGGCATAAATTGTGTAAGATATTGGATAGAACTCTGTATATTTGAAGGATAGTTTTTGGTTCGACAAGGATTAAATATGAGGTCGAATATTGTCCGTATGTCTGGAAGATAATTACATAAGTTATTAAAAATGTGGATGAAAAAATTTATAATTATTTTATGAAAAATATATTTTGAGGATTAAAAAAATTTAAGAAATTTAGAAGGATCAAATATATTTATGATTTGTCAATTAAAAATATTTGTCTAAAAAAAGAATTTTCTTAAAAAAAAAGTTATATTAAGAAATATACAGAACTCTGTTAAAATAGGTAAAATATTATCTAGATGTGTGTCATCTCTTTCTTTTTTGGTAGTTTATATATAATGGAAATTTACATGCATAAATTAGAATTATAATATCTTAATAGTTAGAGATTGTTTTTCTTTTATTCTTAATTACTCTTCATTCTGGTAACTTTTACCAACACAATGATACCATGTTTCGTATGACTTTTAGATGATGGGTTGAAAATGATATAGTAATTTGTTTACACTTTTTGAATATTGTATCAAGCATCTTATTATTTTGAATGGAGTTGTGGGAAGCTTCCCACATTCTTCCCATTAAAATTTATAGATTTAAACTTAAAATTTCTAACAAATTTTATCTCTGACAAGCTTCCCATCAAGACTTATAAATTTAGATTGATAATTCTAATTAGTTTTATCTCTTTAAATAATATATTTTTTAATGTGAGTGAAGTGGAATGTTGCTTTTAATGTGAGTGAAGTGGCCTGTAGCTACAGATAAACATCAAAGTATTTTAAATAACAATGAGGAAATTTTTAAATTCATTAAAATATTCTTTAATATTTATTGCATCATTTTTATTGGCATAAATTGTGTAAGATATTGGATAGAACTCTGTATATTTGAAGGATAGTTTTTGGTTCGACAAGGATTAAATATGAGGTCGAATATTGTTCGTATGTCTGGAAGATAATTACATAAGTTATTAAAATTGTGGATGAAAAAATTTATAATTATTCTATGAAAAATATATTTTGAGGATTAAAAAAATTTAAGAAATTTAGAAGGACCAAATATATTTATGATTTGTCAATTAAAAATATTTGTCTAAAAAAAGAATTTTCTTAAAAAAAAATTTATATTAAGAAATATACAGAACTCTGTTAAAATAGGTAAAATATTGTCTAGATGTGTGTCATATCTTTCTTTTTGGTAGTTTATATATAATGGAAATTTCCATGCATAAATTAGAATTATAATATCTTAAAAGTTAGAGATTGTTTTTCTCTTATTCTTAATTACTCTTTATTCTGGTAACTTTTAACAACACAGTGATACCATGTTTCGTATGACTTTTAGATGATGGGTTTAAAATGATACAATAATTTGGTTACACTTTTTGAATATTGTATCAAGCATCTTATTATTTTGAATGGGGTTGTGGGAGGCTTTTCACATGCTTCCCATTAAAATTTATAGATTTAAACTTAAAATTTCTAACTGATTTTATCTCTGACAAGCTTCCCATCAAGACTTATAAATTTAGATTGATAATTTTAATTAGTTTTATCTCTTTAAATAATATATTTTTTAATGTGAGTGAAGTGGACTGTAACTACTGATAAACATCAAAGTATTTTAAATAACAATGAGGAAATTTTTAAATTCATTAAAATATTCTTTAATATTTATTGCATCATTTTTATTGGCATAAATTGTGTAAGATATTGGATAGAACTCTGTATATTTGAAGGGTAGTTTTTGGTTCGACAAGGATTAAATATGAGGTCGAATATTGTTCGTATGTCTGGAAGATAATTACATAAGTTATTAAAATTGTGGATGAAAAAATTTATAATTATTCTATGAAAAATATATTTTGAGGATTAAAAAACTTTAAGATATTTAGAAGGACCAAATATATTTATGATTTGTCAATTAAAAATATTTGTCTAAAAAAAGAATTTTCTTAAAAAAAAATTTATATTAAGAAATATACAGAACTCTGTTAAAATAGGTAAAATATTATCTAGATGTGTGTCATATCTTTCTTTTTGGTAGTTTATATATAATGGAAATTTCCATGCATAAATTAGAATTATAATATCTTAAAAGTTAGAGATTGTTTTTCTCTTATTCTTAATTACTCTTCATTCTGGTAACTTTTAACAACATAGTGATACCATGTTTTGTATGACTTTTAGATGATGGGTTGAAAATGATATAGTAATTTGGTTACACTTTTTGAATATTGCATCAAGCATCTTATTATTTTGAATGGGGTTGTGGGAGGCTTTTCACATGCTTCCCATTAAAATTTATAGATTTAAACTTAAAATTTCTAACTGATTTTATCTCTGACAAGCATCCCATCAAGACTTATAAATTTAGATTGATAATTTTAATTAGTTTTATCTCTTTAAATAATATATTTTTTAATGTGAGTGAAGTGGACTGTAGCTACTGATAAACATCAAAGTATTTTAAATAACAATGAGGAAATTTTTAAATTCATTAAAATATTCTTTAATATTTATTGCATCATTTTTATTGGCATAAATTGTGTAACATATTGAACTCTGTATATTTGAAGGATAGTTTTTGGTTCGACAAGGATTAAATATGAGGTCGAATATTGTTCGTATGTCTGGAAGATAATTACATAAGTTATTAAAATTGTGGATGAAAAAATTTATAATTATTCTATGAAAAATATATTTTGAGGATTAGAAAAATTTAAGAAATTTAGAAGGACCAAATATATTTATGATTTGTCAATTAAAAATATTTGTCTAAAAAAAGAATTTTCTTAAAAAAAAATTTATATTAAGAAATATACAGAACTCTGTTAAAATAGGTAAAATATTATCTAGATGTGTGTCATATCTTTCTTTTTGGTAGTTTATATATAATGGAAATTTCCATGCATAAATTAGAATTATAATATCTTAAAAGTTAGAGATTGTTTTTCTCTTATTCTTAATTACTCTTTATTCTGGTAACTTTTAACAACACAGTGATACCATGTTTCGTATGACTTTTAGATGATGGGTTTAAAATGATACAATAATTTGGTTACACTTTTTGAATATTGTATCAAGCATCTTATTATTTTGAATGGAGTTGTGGGAAGCTTTCCACATTCTTCCCATTAAAATTTATAGATTTAAACTTAAAATTTCTAACCGAATTTATCTCTGACAAGCTTCCCATCAAGACTTATAAATTTAGATTGATAATTCTAATTAGTTTTATCTCTTTAAATAATATTTTTTTTTTAATGTGAGTGAAGTGGACTGTAGCTACTGATAAACATCAAAGTATTTTAAATAACAATGAGGAAATTTTTAAATTCATTAAAATATTCTTTAATATTTATTGCATCATTTTTATTGGCATAAATTGTGTAAGATATTGGATAGAACTCTGTATATTTGAAGGATAGTTTTTGGTTCGACAAGGATTAAATATGAGGTCGAATATTGTTCGTATGTCTGGAAGATAATTACATAAGTTATTAAAAATGTGGGTGAAAAAATTTATAATTATTCTATGAAAAATATATTTTGAGGATTAGAAAAATTTAAGAAATTTAGAAGGACCAAATATATTTATGATTTGTCAATTAAAAATATTTGTCTAAAAAAAGAATTTTCTTTAAAAAAAATTTATATTAAGAAATATACAGAACTCTGTTAAAATAGGTAAAATATTATCTAGATGTGTGTCATCTCTTTCTTTTTGGTTGTTTATATATAATGGAAATTTCCATGCATAAATTAGAATTATAATATCTTAAAAGTTAGAGATTGTTTTTCTCTTATTCTTAATTACTCTTCATTCTGGTAACTTTTAACAACACAGTGATACCATGTTTCGTATGACTTTTAGATGATGGGTTGAAAATGATACAGTAATTTGGTTACACTTTTTGAATATTGTATCAAGCATGTTATTATTTTTAATGGAGTTGTGGGAAGCTTTCCACATTCTTCCCATTAAAATATATAGATTTAAACTTAAAATTTCTAACAGATTTTATCTCTGACAAGCTTCCCATCAAGACTTATAAATTTAGATTGATAATTCTATTTAGTTTTATCTCTTTAAATAATATATTTTTTAATGTGAGTGAAGTGGAATGTAGCTACTGATAAACATCAAAGTATTTTAAATAACAATGAGGAAATTTTTAAATTCATTAAAATATTCTTTAATATTTATTGCATCATTTTTATTGGCATAAATTGTGTAAGATATTGGATAGAACTCTGTATATTTGAAGGGTAGTTTTTGGTTCGACAAGGATTAAATATGAGGTCGAATATTGTTCGTATGTCTGGAAGATAATTACATAAGTTATTAAAATTGTGGATGAAAAAATTTATAATTATTCTATGAAAAATATATTTTGAGGATTAAAAAACTTTAAGATATTTAGAAGGACCAAATATATTTATGATTTGTCAATTAAAAATATTTGTCTAAAAAAAGAATTTTCTTAAAAAAAAATTTATATTAAGAAATATACAGTACTCTGTTAAAATAGGTAAAATATTATCTAGATGTGTGTCATATCTTTCTTTTTGTTAGTTTATATATAATGGAAATTTCCATGCATAAATTAGAATTATAATATCTTAAAAGTTAGAGATTGTTTTTCTCTTATTCTTAATTACTCTTCATTCTGGTAACTTTTAACAACACAGTGATACCATGTTTTGTATGACTTTTAGATGATGGGTTTAAAATGATACAATAATTTGGTTACACTTTTTGAATATTGTATCAAGCATCTTATTATTTTGAATGGAGTTGTGGGAAGCTTTCCACATTCTTCCCATTAAAATTTATAGATTTAAACTTAAAATTTCTAACCGATTTTATCTCTGACAAGCTTCCCATCAAGACTTATAAATTTAGATTGATAATTCTAATTAGTTTTATCTCTTTAAATAATATATTTTTTTTAATGTGAGTGAAGTGGATTGTAGCTACTGATAAACATCAAAGTATTTTAAATAACAATGAGGAAATTTTTAAATTCATTAAAATATTCTTTAATATTTATTGCATCATTTTTATTGGCATAAATTGTGTAAGATATTGGATAGAACTCTGTATATTTGAAGGATAGTTTTTGGTTCGACAAGGATTAAATATGAGGTCGAATATTGTTCGTATGTCTGGAAGATAATTACATAAGTTATTAAAAATGTGGGTGAAAAAATTTATAATTATTCTATGAAAAATATATTTTGAGGATTAGAAAAATTTAAGAAATTTAGAAGGACCAAATATATTTATGATTTGTCAATTAAAAATATTTGTCTAAAAAAAGAATTTTCTTTAAAAAAAATTTATATTAAGAAATATACAGAACTCTGTTAAAATAGGTAAAATATTATCTAGATGTGTGTCATCTCTTTCTTTTTGGTTGTTTATATATAATGGAAATTTCCATGCATAAATTAGAATTATAATATCTTAAAAGTTAGAGATTGTTTTTCTCTTATTCTTAATTACTCTTCATTCTGGTAACTTTTAACAACACAGTGATACCATGTTTCGTATGACTTTTAGATGATGGGTTGAAAATGATACAGTAATTTGGTTACACTTTTTGAATATTGTATCAAGCATGTTATTATTTTTAATGGAGTTGTGGGAAGCTTTCCACATTCTTCCCATTAAAATATATAGATTTAAACTTAAAATTTCTAACAGATTTTATCTCTGACAAGCTTCCCATCAAGACTTATAAATTTAGATTGATAATTCTATTTAGTTTTATCTCTTTAAATAATATATTTTTTAATGTGAGTGAAGTGGAATGTAGCTACTGATAAACATCAAAGTATTTTAAATAACAATGAGGAAATTTTTAAATTCATTAAAATATTCTTTAATATTTATTGCATCATTTTTATTGGCATAAATTGTGTAAGATATTGGATAGAACTCTGTATATTTGAAGGGTAGTTTTTGGTTCGACAAGGATTAAATATGAGGTCGAATATTGTTCGTATGTCTGGAAGATAATTACATAAGTTATTAAAATTGTGGATGAAAAAATTTATAATTATTCTATGAAAAATATATTTTGAGGATTAAAAAACTTTAAGATATTTAGAAGGACCAAATATATTTATGATTTGTCAATTAAAAATATTTGTCTAAAAAAAGAATTTTCTTAAAAAAAAATTTATATTAAGAAATATACAGTACTCTGTTAAAATAGGTAAAATATTATCTAGATGTGTGTCATATCTTTCTTTTTGTTAGTTTATATATAATGGAAATTTCCATGCATAAATTAGAATTATAATATCTTAAAAGTTAGAGATTGTTTTTCTCTTATTCTTAATTACTCTTCATTCTGGTAACTTTTAACAACACAGTGATACCATGTTTTGTATGACTTTTAGATGATGGGTTGAAAATGATATAGTAATTTGGTTACACTTTTTGAATATTGCATCAAGCATCTTATTATTTTGAATGGGGTTGTGGGAGGCTTTTCACATGCTTCCCATTAAAATTTATAGATTTAAACTTAAAATTTCTAACTGATTTTATCTCTGACAAGCTTCCCATCAAGACTTATAAATTTAGATTGATAATTTTAATTAGTTTTATCTCTTTAAATAATATATTTTTTAATGTGAGTGAAGTGGACTGTAGCTACTGATAAACATCAAAGTATTTTAAATAACAATGAGGAAATTTTTAAATTCATTAAAATATTCTTTAATATTTATTGCATCATTTTTATTGGCATAAATTGTGTAACATATTGAACTCTGTATATTTGAAGGATAGTTTTTGGTTCGACAAGGATTAAATATGAGGTCGAATATTGTTCGTATGTCTGGAAGATAATTACATAAGTTATTAAAAATGTGGATGAAAAAATTTATAATTATTCTATGAAAAATATATTTTGAGGATTAGAAAAATTTAAGAAATTTAGAAGGACCAAATATATTTATGATTTGTCAATTAAAAATATTTGTCTAAAAAAAGAATTTTCTTAAAAAAAAAGTTATATTAAGAAATATACAGAACTCTGTTAAAATAGGTAAAATAATGTGTGTCATCTCTTTCTTTTTGGTAGTTTATATATAATGGAAATTTCCATGCATAAATTAGAATTATAATATCTTAAAAGTTAGAGATTGTTTTTCTTTTATTCTTAATTACTCTTCATTCTGGTAACTTTTAACAACACAATGATACCATGTTTCGTATGACTTTTAGATGATGGGTTGAAAATGATATAGTAATTTGGTTACACATTTTGAATATTGCATCAAGCATCTTATTATTTTGAATGGAGTTGTGGGAAGCTATTCACATGATTCCCATTAAAATTTATAGATTTAAACTTAAAATTTCTAACTGAATTTATCTCTGACAAGCTTCCCATCAAGACTTATAAATTTAGATTGATAATTTTAATTAGTTTTATCTCTTTAAATAATATATTTTTTAATGTGAGTGAAGTGGACTGTAGCTACTGATAAACATCAAAGTATTTTAAATAACAATGAGGAAATTTTTAAATTCCTTAAAAAGTTCTTTAATATTTATTGCATCATTTTTATTGGCATAAATTGTGTAAGATATTGGATAGAACTCTATATATTTGAAGGATAGTTTTTGGTTCTACAAGGATTAAATATGAGGTCGAATATTGTCCGTATGTCTGGAAGATAATTACATAAGTTATTAAAAATGTGGATGAAAAAATTTATAATTATTCTATGAAAAATATATTTTGAGGATTAAAAAAATTTAAGAAATTTAGAAGGACCAAATATATTTATGATTTTTCAATTAAAAATATTTGTCTAAAAAAAGAATTTTCTTAAAAAAAAATTATATTAAGAAATATACAGAACTCTGTTAAAATAGGTAAAATATTATCTAGATGTGTGTCATCTCTTTCTTTTTGGTTGTTTATATATAATGGAAATTTCCATGCATAAATTAGAATTATAATATCTTAAAAGTTAGAGATTGTTTTTCTCTTATTCTTAATTACTCTTCATTCTGGTAACTTTTAACAACACAGTGATACCATGTTTCGTATGACTTTTAGATGATGGGTTGAAAATGATACAGTAATTTGGTTACACTTTTTGAATATTGTATCAAGCATCTTATTATTTTTAATGGAGTTGTGGGAAGCTTTCCACATTCTTCCCATTAAAATATATAGATTTAAACTTAAAATTTCTAACAGATTTTATCTCTGACAAGCTTCCCATCAAGACTTATAAATTTAGATTGATAATTCTATTTAGTTTTATCTCTTTAAATAATATATTTTTTAATGTGAGTGAAGTGGAATGTAGCTACTGATAAACATCAAAGTATTTTAAATAACAATGAGGAAATTTTTAAATTCATTAAAATATTCTTTAATATTTATTGCATCATTTTTATTGGCATAAATTGTGTAAGATATTGGATAGAACTCTGTATATTTGAAGGGTAGTTTTTGGTTCGACAAGGATTAAATATGAGGTCGAATATTGTTCGTATGTCTGGAAGATAATTACATAAGTTATTAAAATTGTGGATGAAAAAATTTATAATTATTCTATGAAAAATATATTTTGAGGATTAAAAAACTTTAAGATATTTAGAAGGACCAAATATATTTATGATTTGTCAATTAAAAATATTTGTCTAAAAAAAGAATTTTCTTAAAAAAAAATTTATATTAAGAAATATACAGTACTCTGTTAAAATAGGTAAAATATTATCTAGATGTGTGTCATATCTTTCTTTTTGTTAGTTTATATATAATGGAAATTTCCATGCATAAATTAGAATTATAATATCTTAAAAGTTAGAGATTGTTTTTCTCTTATTCTTAATTACTCTTCATTCTGGTAACTTTTAACAACACAGTGATACCATGTTTTGTATGACTTTTAGATGATGGGTTGAAAATGATATAGTAATTTGGTTACACTTTTTGAATATTGCATCAAGCATCTTATTATTTTGAATGGGGTTGTGGGAGGCTTTTCACATGCTTCCCATTAAAATTTATAGATTTAAACTTAAAATTTCTAACTGATTTTATCTCTGACAAGCTTCCCATCAAGACTTATAAATTTAGATTGATAATTTTAATTAGTTTTATCTCTTTAAATAATATATTTTTTAATGTGAGTGAAGTGGACTGTAGCTACTGATAAACATCAAAGTATTTTAAATAATGAGGAAATTTTTAAATTCATTAAAATATTCTTTAATATTTATTGCATCATTTTTATTGGCATAAATTGTGTAACATATTGAACTCTGTATATTTGAAGGATAGTTTTTGGTTCGACAAGGATTAAATATGAGGTCGAATATTGTTCGTATGTCTGGAAGATAATTACATAAGTTATTAAAAATGTGGATGAAAAAATTTATAATTATTCTATGAAAAATATATTTTGAGGATTAGAAAAATTTAAGAAATTTAGAAGGACCAAATATATTTATGATTTGTCAATTAAAAATATTTGTCTAAAAAAAGAATTTTCTTAAAAAAAAAGTTATATTAAGAAATATACAGAACTCTGTTAAAATAGGTAAAATAATGTGTGTCATCTCTTTCTTTTTGGTAGTTTATATATAATGGAAATTTCCATGCATAAATTAGAATTATAATATCTTAAAAGTTAGAGATTGTTTTTCTTTTATTCTTAATTACTCTTCATTCTGGTAACTTTTAACAACACAATGATACCATGTTTCGTATGACTTTTAGATGATGGGTTGAAAATGATATAGTAATTTGGTTACACATTTTGAATATTGCATCAAGCATCTTATTATTTTGAATGGAGTTGTGGGAAGCTATTCACATGATTCCCATTAAAATTTATAGATTTAAACTTAAAATTTCTAACTGAATTTATCTCTGACAAGCTTCCCATCAAGACTTATAAATTTAGATTGATAATTTTAATTAGTTTTATCTCTTTAAATAATATATTTTTTAATGTGAGTGAAGTGGACTGTAGCTACTGATAAACATCAAAGTATTTTAAATAACAATGAGGAAATTTTTAAATTCCTTAAAAAGTTCTTTAATATTTATTGCATCATTTTTATTGGCATAAATTGTGTAAGATATTGGATAGAACTCTATATATTTGAAGGATAGTTTTTGGTTCTACAAGGATTAAATATGAGGTCGAATATTGTCCGTATGTCTGGAAGATAATTACATAAGTTATTAAAAATGTGGATGAAAAAATTTATAATTATTCTATGAAAAATATATTTTGAGGATTAAAAAAATTTAAGAAATTTAGAAGGACCAAATATATTTATGATTTTTCAATTAAAAATATTTGTCTAAAAAAAGAATTTTCTTAAAAAAAAATTATATTAAGAAATATACAGAACTCTGTTAAAATAGGTAAAATATTATCTAGATGTGTGTCATCTCTTTCTTTTTGGTTGTTTATATATAATGGAAATTTCCATGCATAAATTAGAATTATAATATCTTAAAAGTTAGAGATTGTTTTTCTCTTATTCTTAATTACTCTTCATTCTGGTAACTTTTAACAACACAGTGATACCATGTTTCGTATGACTTTTAGATGATGGGTTGAAAATGATACAGTAATTTGGTTACACTTTTTGAATATTGTATCAAGCATCTTATTATTTTTAATGGAGTTGTGGGAAGCTTTCCACATTCTTCCCATTAAAATATATAGATTTAAAATTAAAATTTCTAACAGATTTTATCTCTGACAAGCTTCCCATCAAGACTTATAAATTTAGATTGATAATTCTAATTAGTTTTATCTCTTTAAATAATATATTTTTTTAATGTGAGTGAAGTGGACTGTAGCTACTGATAAACATCAAAGTATTTTAAATAACAATGATGAAATTTTTAAATTCATTAAAATATTCTTTAATATTTATTGCATCATTTTTATTGGCATAAATTGTGTAAGATATTGGATAGAACTCTGTATATTTGAAGGATAGTTTTTGTTTCGACACGGATTAAATATGAGGTCGAAAATTGTTCGTATGTCTGGAAGATAATTACATAAGTTATTAAAAATGTGGATGAAAAAATTTATAATTATTCTATGAAAAATATATTTTGAGGATTAAGAAAATTTAAGATATTTAGAAGGACCAAATATATTTATGATTTGTCAATTAAAAATATTTGTCTAAAATAAGAATTTTCTTTAAAAAAAGTTATATTAAGAAATATACAGAACTCTGTTAAAATAGGTAAAATATTATATAGATGTGTGTCATCTCTTTCATTTTGGTAGTTTATATATAATGGAAATTTCCATGCATAAATTAGAATTATAATATCTTAAAAGTTAGAGATTGTTTTTCTCTTATTCTTAATTACTCTTCATTCTGGTAACTTTTAACAACACAGTGATACCATGTTTCGTATGACTTTTAGATGATGGGTTGAAAATGATACAGTAATTTGGTTACACTTTTTGAATATTGTATCAAGCATGTTATTATTTTTAATGGGGTTGTGGGAAGCTTTCCACATTCTTCCCATTAAAATTTATAGATTTAAACTTAAAATTTCTAACAGATTTTATCTCTGACAAGCTTCCCATCAAGACTTATAAATTTAGATTGATAATTCTAATTAGTTTTATCTCTTTAAATAATATATTTTTTTAATGTGAGTGAAGTGAACTGTAGCTACTGATAAACATCAAAGTATTTTAAATAACAATGAGGAAATTTTTAAATTCATTAAAATATTCTTTAATATTTATTGCATCATTTTTATTGGCATAAATTGTGTAAGATATTGGATAGAACTCTGTATATTTGAAGGATAGTTTTTGGTTCGACAAGGATTAAATATGAGGTCGAATATTGTTCGTATGTCTGGAAGATAATTACTTAAGTTATTAAAAATGTGGGTGAAAAAATTTATAATTATTCTATGAAAAATATATTTTGAGGATTAGAAAAATTTAAGAAATTTAGAAGGACCAAATATATTTATGATTTGTCAATTAAAAATATTTGTCTAAAAAAAGAATTTTCTTAAAAAAAAAGTTATATTAAGAAATATACAGAACTCTGTTAAAATAGGTAAAATAATGTGTGTCATCTCTTTCTTTTTGGTAGTTTATATATAATGGAAATTTCCATGCATAAATTAGAATTATAATATCTTAAAAGTTAGAGATTGTTTTTCTTTTATTCTTAATTACTCTTCATTCTGGTAACTTTTAACAACACAATGATACCATGTTTCGTATGACTTTTAGATGATGGGTTGAAAATGATATAGTAATTTGGTTACACATTTTGAATATTGCATCAAGCATCTTATTATTTTGAATGGAGTTGTGGGAAGCTATTCACATGATTCCCATTAAAATTTATAGATTTAAACTTAAAATTTCTAACTGAATTTATCTCTGACAAGCTTCCCATCAAGACTTATAAATTTAGATTGATAATTTTAATTAGTTTTATCTCTTTAAATAATATATTTTTTAATGTGAGTGAAGTGGACTGTAGCTACTGATAAACATCAAAGTATTTTAAATAACAATGAGGAAATTTTTAAATTCCTTAAAAAGTTCTTTAATATTTATTGCATCATTTTTATTGGCATAAATTGTGTAAGATATTGGATAGAACTCTATATATTTGAAGGATAGTTTTTGGTTCTACAAGGATTAAATATGAGGTCGAATATTGTCCGTATGTCTGGAAGATAATTACATAAGTTATTAAAAATGTGGATGAAAAAATTTATAATTATTCTATGAAAAATATATTTTGAGGATTAAAAAAATTTAAGAAATTTAGAAGGACCAAATATATTTATGATTTTTCAATTAAAAATATTTGTCTAAAAAAAGAATTTTCTTAAAAAAAAATTATATTAAGAAATATACAGAACTCTGTTAAAATAGGTAAAATATTATCTAGATGTGTGTCATCTCTTTCTTTTTGGTTGTTTATATATAATGGAAATTTCCATGCATAAATTAGAATTATAATATCTTAAAAGTTAGAGATTGTTTTTCTCTTATTCTTAATTACTCTTCATTCTGGTAACTTTTAACAACACAGTGATACCATGTTTCGTATGACTTTTAGATGATGGGTTGAAAATGATACAGTAATTTGGTTACACTTTTTGAATATTGTATCAAGCATCTTATTATTTTTAATGGAGTTGTGGGAAGCTTTCCACATTCTTCCCATTAAAATATATAGATTTAAAATTAAAATTTCTAACAGATTTTATCTCTGACAAGCTTCCCATCAAGACTTATAAATTTAGATTGATAATTCTAATTAGTTTTATCTCTTTAAATAATATATTTTTTTAATGTGAGTGAAGTGGACTGTAGCTACTGATAAACATCAAAGTATTTTAAATAACAATGATGAAATTTTTAAATTCATTAAAATATTCTTTAATATTTATTGCATCATTTTTATTGGCATAAATTGTGTAAGATATTGGATAGAACTCTGTATATTTGAAGGATAGTTTTTGTTTCGACACGGATTAAATATGAGGTCGAAAATTGTTCGTATGTCTGGAAGATAATTACATAAGTTATTAAAAATGTGGATGAAAAAATTTATAATTATTCTATGAAAAATATATTTTGAGGATTAAGAAAATTTAAGATATTTAGAAGGACCAAATATATTTATGATTTGTCAATTAAAAATATTTGTCTAAAATAAGAATTTTCTTTAAAAAAAGTTATATTAAGAAATATACAGAACTCTGTTAAAATAGGTAAAATATTATATAGATGTGTGTCATCTCTTTCATTTTGGTAGTTTATATATAATGGAAATTTCCATGCATAAATTAGAATTATAATATCTTAAAAGTTAGAGATTGTTTTTCTCTTATTCTTAATTACTCTTCATTCTGGTAACTTTTAACAACACAGTGATACCATGTTTCGTATGACTTTTAGATGATGGGTTGAAAATGATACAGTAATTTGGTTACACTTTTTGAATATTGTATCAAGCATGTTATTATTTTTAATGGGGTTGTGGGAAGCTTTCCACATTCTTCCCATTAAAATTTATAGATTTAAACTTAAAATTTCTAACAGATTTTATCTCTGACAAGCTTCCCATCAAGACTTATAAATTTAGATTGATAATTCTAATTAGTTTTATCTCTTTAAATAATATATTTTTTTAATGTGAGTGAAGTGAACTGTAGCTACTGATAAACATCAAAGTATTTTAAATAACAATGAGGAAATTTTTAAATTCATTAAAATATTCTTTAATATTTATTGCATCATTTTTATTGGCATAAATTGTGTAAGATATTGGATAGAACTCTGTATATTTGAAGGATAGTTTTTGGTTCGACAAGGATTAAATATGAGGTCGAATATTGTTCGTATGTCTGGAAGATAATTACTTAAGTTATTAAAAATGTGGGTGAAAAAATTTATAATTATTCTATGAAAAATATATTTTGAGGATTAGAAAAATTTAAGAAATTTAGAAGGACCAAATATATTTATGATTTGTCAATTAAAAATATTTGTCTAAAAAAAGAATTTTCTTAAAAAAAAATTTATATTAAGAAATATACAGAACTCTGTTAAAATAGGTAAAATATTATCTAGATGTGTGTCATCTCTTTCTTTTTGGTTGTTTATATATAATGGAAATTTCCATGCATAAATTAGAATTATAATATCTTAAAAGTTAGAGATTGTTTTTCTCTTATTCTTAATTACTCTTCATTCTGGTAACTTTTAACAACACAGTGATACCATGTTTCGTATGACTTTTAGATGATGGGTTGAAAATGATACAGTAATTTGGTTACACTTTTTGAATATTGTATCAAGCATGTTATTATTTTTAATGGAGTTGTGGGAAGCTTTCCACATTCTTCCCATTAAAATATATAGATTTAAACTTAAAATTTCTAACAGATTTTATCTCTGACAAGCTTCCCATCAAGACTTATAAATTTAGATTGATAATTCTATTTAGTTTTATCTCTTTAAATAATATATTTTTTAATGTGAGTGAAGTGGAATGTAGCTACTGATAAACATCAAAGTATTTTAAATAACAATGAGGAAATTTTTAAATTCATTAAAATATTCTTTAATATTTATTGCATCATTTTTATTGGCATAAATTGTGTAAGATATTGGATAGAACTCTGTATATTTGAAGGGTAGTTTTTGGTTCGACAAGGATTAAATATGAGGTCGAATATTGTTCGTATGTCTGGAAGATAATTACATAAGTTATTAAAATTGTGGATGAAAAAATTTATAATTATTCTATGAAAAATATATTTTGAGGATTAAAAAACTTTAAGATATTTAGAAGGACCAAATATATTTATGATTTGTCAATTAAAAATATTTGTCTAAAAAAAGAATTTTCTTAAAAAAAAATTTATATTAAGAAATATACAGTACTATGTTAAAATAGGTAAAATATTATCTAGATGTGTGTCATATCTTTCTTTTTGGTAGTTTATATATAATGGAAATTTCCATGCATAAATTAGAATTATAATATCTTAAAAGTTAGAGATTGTTTTTCTCTTATTCTTAATTACTCTTCATTCTGGTAACTTTTAACAACACAGTGATACCATGTTTTGTATGACTTTTATATGATGGGTTGAAAATGATATAGTAATTTGGTTACACTTTTTGAATATTGCATCAAGCATCTTATTATTTTGAATGGGGTTGTGGGAGGCTTTTCACATGCTTCCCATTAAAATTTATAGATTTAAACTTAAAATTTCTAACTGATTTTATCTCTGACAAGCTTCCCATCAAGACTTATAAATTTAGATTGATAATTCTAATTAGTTTTATCTCTTTAAATAATATATTTTTTAATGTGAGTGAAGTGGACTGTAGCTACTGATAAACATCAAAGTATTTTAAATAACAATGAGGAAAATTTTAAATTCATTAAAATATTCTTTAATATTTATTGCATCATTTTTATTGGCATAAATTGTGTAACATATTGAACTCTGTATATTTGAAGGATAGTTTTTGGTTCGACAAGGATTAAATATGAGGTCGAATATTGTTCGTATGTCTGGAAGATAATTACATAAGTTATTAAAAATGTGGATGAAAAAATTTATAATTATTCTATGAAAAATATATTTTGAGGATTAGAAAAATTTAAGAAATTTAGAAGGACCAAATATATTTATGATTTGTCAATTAAAAATATTTGTCTAAAAAAAGAATTTTCTAAAAAAAAAAGTTATATTAACAAATATACAGAACTCTGTTAAAATAGGTAAAATAATGTGTGTCATCTCTTTCTTTTTGGTAGTTTATATATAATGGAAATTTCCATGCATAAATTAGAATTATAATATCTTAAAAGTTAGAGATTTTTTTTCTTTTATTCTTAATTACTCTTCATTCTGGTAACTTTTAACAACACAATGATACCATGTTTCGTATGACTTTTAGATGATGGGTTGAAAATGATATAGTAATTTGGTTACACATTTTGAATATTGCATCAAGCATCTTATTATTTTGAATGGAGTTGTGGGAAGCTATTCACATGATTCCCATTAAAATTTTTAGATTTAAACTTAAAATTTCTAACTGAATTTATCTCTGACAAGCTTCCCATCAAGACTTATAAATTTAGATTGATAATTTTAATTAGTTTTATCTCTTTAAATAATATATTTTTTAATGTGAGTGAAGTGGACTGTAGCTACTGATAAACATCAAAGTATTTTAAATAACAATGAGGAAATTTTTAAATTCCTTAAAAAGTTCTTTAATATTTATTGCATCATTTTTATTGGCATAAATTGTGTAAGATATTGGATAGAACTCTATATATTTGAAGGATAGTTTTTGGTTCTACAAGGATTAAATATGAGGTCGAATATTGTCCGTATGTCTGGAAGATAATTACATAAGTTATTAAAAATGTGGATGAAAAAATTTATAATTATTCTATGAAAAATATATTTTGAGGATTAAAAAAATTTAAGAAATTTAGAAGGACCAAATATATTTATGATTTTTCAATTAAAAATATTTGTCTAAAAAAAGAATTTTCTTAAAAAAAAAATTATATTAAGAAATATACAGAACTCTGTTAAAATAGGTAAAATATTATCTAGATGTGTGTCATCTCTTTCTTTTTGGTTGTTTATATATAATGGAAATTTCCATGCATAAATTAGAATTATAATATCTTAAAAGTTAGAGATTGTTTTTCTCTTATTCTTAATTACTCTTCATTCTGGTAACTTTTAACAACACAGTGATACCATGTTTCGTATGACTTTTAGATGATGGGTTGAAAATGATACAGTAATTTGGTTACACTTTTTGAATATTGTATCAAGCATCTTATTATTTTTAATGGAGTTGTGGGAAGCTTTCCACATTCTTCCCATTAAAATATATAGATTTAAAATTAAAATTTCTAACAGATTTTATCTCTGACAAGCTTCCCATCAAGACTTATAAATTTAGATTGATAATTCTATTTAGTTTTATCTCTTTAAATAATATATTTTTTAATGTGAGTGAAGTGGAATGTAGCTACTGATAAACATCAAAGTATTTTAAATAACAATGAGGAAATTTTTAAATTCATTAAAATATTCTTTAATATTTATTGCATCATTTTTATTGGCATAAATTGTGTAAGATATTGGATAGAACTCTGTATATTTGAAGGGTAGTTTTTGGTTCGACAAGGATTAAATATGAGGTCGAATATTGTCCGTATGTCTGGAAGATAATTACATAAGTTATTAAAATTGTGGATGAAAAAATTTATAATTATTCTATGAAAAATATATTTTGAGGATTAAAAAACTTTAAGATATTTAGAAGGACCAAATATATTTATGATTTGTCAATTAAAAATATTTGTCTAAAAAAAGAATTTTCTTAAAAAAAAATTTATATTAAGAAATATACAGAACTCTGTTAAAATAGGTAAAATATTATCTAGATGTGTGTCATATCAATCTTTTTGGTAGTTTATATATAATGGAAATTTCCATGCATAAATTAGAATTATAATATCTTAAAAGTTAGAGATTGTTTTTCTCTTATTCTTAATTACTCTTCATTCTGGTAACTTTTAACAACACAGTGATACCATGTTTCGTATGACTTTTAGATGATGGGTTGAAAATGATACAGTAATTTGGTTACACTTTTTGAATATTGTATCAAGCATCTTATTATTTTTAATGGAGTTGTGGGAAGCTTCCCACATTCTTCCCATTAAAATTTATAGATTTAAACTTAAAATTTCTAACAGATTTTAACTCTGACAAGCTTCCCATCAAAGACTTATAAATTTAGATTGATAATTCTAATTAGTTTTATCTCTTTAAATAATATATTTTTTAATGTGAGTGAAGTGGACTGTTGCTTTTAATGTGAGTGAAGTGGCCTGTAGCTACTGATAAACATCAAAGTATTTTAAATAACAATGAGGAAATTTTTAAATTCATTAAAATATTCTTTAATATTTATTGCATCATTTTTATTGGCATAAATTGTGTAAGATATTGGATAGAACTCTGTATATTTGAAGGATAGTTTTTGGTTCGACAAGGATTAAATATGAGGTTGTTCGTATGTCTGGAAGATAATTACATAAGTTATTAAAATTGTGGATGAAAAAATTTATAATTATTCTATGAAAAATATATTTTGAGGATTAAAAAAATTTAAGATATTTAGAAGGACCAAATATATTTATGATTTGTCAATTAAAAATATTTGTCTAAAAAAAGAATTTTCTTAAAAAAAAAGTTATATTAAGAAATATACAGAACTCTGTTAAAATAGGTAAAATATTATCTAGATGTGTGTCATCTCTTTCTTTTTGGTAGTTTATATATAATGGAAATTTCCATGCATAAATTAGAATTATAATATCTTAAAAGTTAGAGATTGTTTTTCTCTTATTCTTAATTACTCTTCATTCTGGTAACTTTTAACAACACTGTGATACCATGTTTCGTATGACTTTTAGATGATGGGTTGAAAATGATATAGTAATTTGGTTACACTTTTTGAATATTGCATCAAGCATCTTATTATTTTGAATGGAGTTGTGGGAAGCTTTTCACATGCTTCCCATTAAAATTTATAGATTTAAACTTAAAATTTCTAACTGAATTTATCTCTGACAAGCTTCCCATCAAGACTTATAAATTTAGATTGATAATTTTATTTAGTTTTATCTCTTTAAATAATATATTTTTTAATGTGAGTGAAGTGGACTGTAGCTACTGATAAACATCAAAGTATTTTAAATAACAATGAGGAAATTTTTAAATTCATTAAAATATTCTTTAATATTTATTGCATCATTTTTATTGGCATAAATTGTGTAACATATTGAACTCTGTATATTTGAAGGATAGTTTTTGGTTCGACAAGGATTAAATATGAGGTCGAATATTGTTCGTATGTCTGGAAGATAATTACATAAGTTATTAAAAATGTGGGTGAAAAAATTTATAATTATTCTATGAAAAATATATTTTGAGGATTAGAAAAATTTAAGAAATTTAGAAGGACCAAATATATTTATGATTTGTCAATTAAAAATATTTGTCTAAAAAAAGAATTTTCTTAAAAAAAAATTTATATTAAGAAATATACAGAACTCTGTTAAAATAGGTAAAATATTATCTAGATGTGTGTCATCTCTTTCTTTTTGGTTGTTTATATATAATGGAAATTTCCATGCATAAATTAGAATTATAATATCTTAAAAGTTAGAGATTGTTTTTCTCTTATTCTTAATTACTCTTCATTCTGGTAACTTTTAACAACACAGTGATACCATGTTTCGTATGACTTTTAGATGATGGGTTGAAAATGATACAGTAATTTGGTTACACTTTTTGAATATTGTATCAAGCATCTTATTATTTTTAATGGAGTTGTGGGAAGCTTTCCACATTCTTCCCATTAAAATATATAGATTTAAAATTAAAATTTCTAACAGATTTTATCTCTGACAAGCTTCCCATCAAGACTTATAAATTTCGATTGATAATTCTATTTAGTTTTATCTCTTTAAATAATATATTTTTTAATGTGAGTGAAGTGGAATGTAGCTACTGATAAACATCAAAGTATTTTAAATAACAATGAGGAAAATTTTAAATTCCTTAAAAAGTTCTTTAATATTTATTGCATCATTTTTATTGGCATAAATTGTGTAAGATATTGGATAGAACTCTATATATTTGAAGGATAGTTTTTGGTTCGACAAGGATTAAATATGAGGTCGAATATTGTCCGTATGTCTGGAAGATAATTACATAAGTTATTAAAAATGTGGATGAAAAAATTTATAATTATTCTGTGAAAAATATATTTAGAGGATTAAAAAAATTTAAGAAATTTAGAAGGACCAAATATATTTATGATTTGTCAATTAAAAATATTTGTCTAAAAAAAGAATTTTCTTAAAAAAAAATTTATATTAAGAAATATACATAACTCTGTTAAAATAGGTAAAATATTATCTAGATGTGTGTCATCTCTTTATTTTTGGTAGTTTATATATAATGGAAATTTCCATGCATAAATTAGAATTATAATATCTTAAAAGTTAGAGATTGTTTTTCTCTTATTCTTAATTACTCTTCATTTGGGTAACTTTTAACAACACAATGATACCATGTTTCGTATGACTTTTAGATGATGGGTTTAAAATGATACAATAATTTGGTTACACTTTTTGAATATTGTATCAAGCATCTTATTATTTTGAATGGAGTTGTGGGAAGCTTTCCACATTCTTCCCATTAAAATTTATAGATTTAAACTTAAAATTTCTAACAGATTTTATCTCTGACAAGCTTCCCATCAAGACTTATAAATTTAGATTGATAATTCTAATTAGTTTTATCTCTTTAAATAATATATTTTTTTAATGTGAGTGAAGTGGACTGTAGCTACTGATAAACATCAAAGTATTTTAAATAACAATGAGGAAATTTTTAAATTCATTAAAATATTCTTTAATATTTATTGCATCATTTTTATTGGCATAAATTGTGTAAGATATTGGATAGAACTCTGTATATTTGAAGGATAGTTTTTGTTTCGACACGGATTAAATATGAGGTCGAAAATTGTTCGTATGTCTGGAAGATAATTACATAAGTTATTAAAAATGAGGATGAAAAAATTTATAATTATTCTATGAAAAATATATTTAGAGGATTAAAAAAATTTAAGAAATTTAGAAGGACCAAATATATTTATGATTTGTCAATTAAAAATATTTGTCTAAAAAAAGAATTTTCTTAAAAAAAAGTTATATTAAGAAATATACATAACTCTGTTAAAATAGGTAAAATATTATCTAGATGTGTGTCATCTCTTTATTTTTGGTAGTTTATATATAATGGAAATTTCCATGCATAAATTAGAATTATAATATCTTAAAAGTTAGAGATTGTTTTTCTTTTATTCTTAATTACTCTTCATTCTGGTAACTTTTAACAACACAATGATACCATGTTTCGTATGACTTTTAGATGATGGGTTGAAAATGATATAGTAATTTGGTTACACTTTTTGAATATTGTATCAAGCATCTTATTATTTTGAATGGAGTTGTGGGAAGCTTCCCACATTCTTCCCATTAAAATTTATAGATTTAAACTTAAAATTTCTAACAAATTTTATCTCTGACAAGCTTCCCATCAAAGACTTATAAATTTAGATTGATAATTCTAATTAGTTTTATCTCTTTAAATAATATATTTTTTAATGTGAGTGAAGTGGCCTGTAGCTACTGATAAACATCAAAGTATTTTAAATAACAATGAGGAAATTTTTAAATTCATTAAAATATTCTTTAATATTTATTGCATCATTTTTATTGGCATAAATTGTGTAAGATATTGGTTAGAACTCTGTATATTTGAAGGATAGTTTTTGGTTCGACAAGGATTAAATATGAGGTTGTTCGTATGTCTGGAAGATAATTACATAAGTTATTAAAATTGTGGATGAAAAAATTAATAATTATTCTATGAAAAATATATTTTGAGGATTAAAAAAATTTAAGAAATTTAGAAGTACCAAATATATTTATGATTTGTCAATTAAAAATATTTGTCTAAAAAAAAGAATTTTCTTAAAAAAATATTTATATTAAGAAATATACAGAACTCTGTTAAAATAGGTAAAATATTATCTAGATGTGTGTCATATCTTTCTTTTTGGTAGTTTATATATAATGGAAATTTCCATGCATAAATTAGAATTATAATATCTTAAAAGTTAGAGATTGTTTTTCTCTTATTCTTAATTACTCTTCATTCTGGTAACTTTTAACAACACAATGATACCATGTTTGGTATGACTTTTAGATGATGGGTTTAAAATGATACAATAATTTGGTTACACTTTTTGAATATTGTATCAAGCATCTTATTATTTTGAATGGAGTTGTGGGAAGCTTTCCACATTCTTCCCATTAAAATTTATAGATTTAAACTTAAAATTTCTAACAGATTTTATCTCTGACAAGCTTCCCATCAAGACTTATAAATTTAGATTGATAATTCTAATTAGTTTTATCTCTTTAAATAATATATTTTTTTAATGTGAGTGAAGTGGACTGTAGCTACTGATAAACATCAAAGTATTTTAAATAACAATGATGAAATTTTTAAATTCATTAAAATATTCTTTAATATTTATTGCATCATTTTTATTGGCATAAATTGTGTAAGATATTGGATAGAACTCTGTATATTTGAAGGATAGTTTTTGTTTCGACACGGATTAAATATGAGGTCGAAAATTGTTCGTATGTCTGGAAGATAATTACATAAGTTATTAAAAATGTGGATGAAAAAATTTATAATTATTCTATGAAAAATATATTTTGAGGATTAAAAAAATTTAAGATATTTAGAAGGACCAAATATATTTATGATTTGTCAATTAAAAATATTTGTCTAAAATAAGAATTTTCTTTAAAAAAAGTTATATTAAGAAATATACAGAACTCTGTTAAAATAGGTAAAATATTATATAGATGTGTGTCATCTCTTTCATTTTGGTAGTTTATATATAATGGAAATTTCCATGCATAAATTAGAATTATAATATCTTAAAAGTTAGAGATTGTTTTTCTCTTATTCTTAATTACTCTTCATTCTGGTAGCTTTTAACAACACAGTGATACCAGGTTTCGTATGACTTTTAGATGATGGGTTGAAAATGATATAGTAATTTGGTTACACTTTTTGAATATTGCATCTAGCATCTTATTATTTTGAATGGGGTTGTGGGAAGCTTTTCACATGCTTCCCATTAAAATTTATAGATTTAAACTTAAAATTTCTAACTGAATTTATCTCTGACAAGCTTCCCATCAAGACTTATAAATTTTGATTGATAATTCTAATTAGTTTTATCTCTTTAAATAATATATTTTTTAATGTGAGTGAAGTGGATTGTAGCTACTGATAAACATCAAAGTATTTTAAATAACAATGAGGAAATTTTTAAATTCATTAAAATATTCTTTAATATTTATTGCATCATTTTTATTGGCATAAATTGTGTAAGATATTGGATAGAACTCTCTATATTTGAAGGATAGTTTTTGGTTCGACATGGATTAAATATGAGGTCGATATTGTTCGTATGTCTGGAAGATAATTACATAAGTTATTAAAATTGTGGATGAAAAAATTTATAATTATTCTATGAAAAATATATTTTGAGGATTAAAAAAATTTAAGAAATTTAGAAGGACCAAATATATTTATGATTTGTCAATTAAAAATATTTGTCTAAAAAAAGAATTTTCTTAAAAAAAAATTTATATTAAGAAATATACAGAACTCTGTTAAAATAGGTAAAATATTATCTAGATGTGTGTCATATCTTTCTTTTTGGTAGTTTATATATAATGGAAATTTCCATGCATAAATTAGAATTATAATATCTTAAAAGTTAGAGATTGTTTTTCTCTTATTCTTAATTACTCTTTATTTTGGTAACTTTTAACAACACAATGATACCATGTTTCGTATGACTTTTAGATGATGGGTTGAAAATGATATAGTAATTTGGTTACACTTTTTGAATATTGTATCAAGCATCTTATTATTTTGAATGGGGTTGTGGGAAGCTTTTCACATGCTTCCCATTAAAATTTATAGATTTAAACTTAAAATTTCTAACTGATTTTATCTCTGACAAGCTTCCCATCAAGACTTATAAATTTAGATTGATAATTCTAATTAGTTTTATCTCTTTAAATAATATATTTTTTAATGTGAGTGAAGTGGACTGTAGTTACTGATAAACATCAAAGTATTTTAAATAACAATGAGGAAATTTTTAAATTCCTTAAAAAGTTCTTTAATATTTATTGCATCATTTTTATTGGCATAAATTGTGTAAGATATTGGATAGAACTCTATATATTTGAAGGATAGTTTTTGGTTCTACAAGGATTAAATATGAGGTCGAATATTGTCCGTATGTCTGGAAGATAATTACATAAGTTATTCAAAATGTGGATGAAAAAATTTATAATTATTCTATGAAAAATATATTTTGAGGATTAAAAAAATTTAAGAAATTTAGAAGGACCAAATATATTTATGATTTGTCAATTAAAAATATTTGTCTAAAAAAATAATTTCCTTAAAAAAAAGTTATATTAAGAAATATACATAACTCTGTTAAAATAGGTAAAATATTATCTAGATGTGTGTCATCTCTTTCTTTTTGGTAGTTTATATATAATGGAAATTTCCATGCATAAATTAGAATTATAATATCTTAAAAGTTAGAGATTGTTTTTCTTTTATTCTTAATTACTCTTCATTCTGGTAACTTTTAACAACACAATGATACCATGTTTCGTATGACTTTTAGATGATGGGTTGAAAATGATATAGTAATTTGGTTACACTTTTTGAATATTGTATCAAGCATCTTATTATTTTGAATGGAGTTGTGGGAAGCTTCCCACATTCTTCCCATTAAAATTTATAGATTTAAACTTAAAATTTCTAACAAATTTTATCTCTGACAAGCTTCCCATCAAGACTTATAAATTTAGATTGATAATTCTAATTAGTTTTATCTCTTTAAATAATATATTTTTTAATGTGAGTGAAGTGGACTGTTGCTTTTAATGTGTGTGAAGTGGCCTGTAGCTACTGATAAACATCAAAGTATTTTAAATAACAATGAGGAAATTTTTAAATTCATTAAAATATTCTTTAATATTTATTGCATCATTTTTATTGGCATAAATTGTGTAAGATATTGGATAGAACTCTGTATATTTGAAGGATAGTTTTTGTTTCGACACGGATTAAATATGAGGTCGAAAATTGTTCGTATGTCTGGAAGATAATTACATAAGTTATTAAAAATGTGGATGAAAAAATTTATAATTATTCTATGAAAAATATATTTAGAGGATTAAAAAAATTTTAGAAATTTAGAAGGACCAAATATATTTATGATTTGTCAATTAAAAATATTTGTCTAAAAAAAGAATTTTCTTAAAAAAAAGTTATATTAAGAAATATACATAACTCTGTTAAAATAGGTAAAATATTATCTAGATGTGTGTCATCTCTTTATTTTTGGTAGTTTATATATAATGGAAATTTCCATGCATAAATTAGAATTATAATATCTTAAAAGTTAGAGATTGTTTTTCTTTTATTCTTAATTACTCTTCATTCTGGTAACTTTTAACAACACAATGATACCATGTTTCGTATGACTTTTAGATGATGGGTTGAAAATGATATAGTAATTTGGTTACACTTTTTGAATATTGTATCAAGCATCTTATTATTTTGAATGGAGTTGTGGGAAGCTTCCCACATTCTTCCCATTAAAATTTATAGATTTAAACTTAAAATTTCTAACAAATTTTATCTCTGACAAGCTTCCCATCAAAGACTTATAAATTTAGATTGATAATTCTAATTAGTTTTATCTCTTTAAATAATATATTTTTTAATGTGAGTGAAGTGGCCTGTAGCTACTGATAAACATCAAAGTATTTTAAATAACAATGAGGAAATTTTTAAATTCATTAAAATATTCTTTAATATTTATTGCATCATTTTTATTGGCATAAATTGTGTAAGATATTGGATAGAACTCTCATTTTTATTGGCATAAATTGTGTAAGATATTGGATAGAACTCTGTATATTTGAAGGATAGTTTTTGGTTCGACAAGGATTAAATATGAGGTTGTTCGTATGTCTGGAAGATAATTACATAAGTCATTAAAATTGTGGATGAAAAAATTAATAATTATTCTATGAAAAATATATTTTGAGGATTAAAAAAATTTAAGAAATTTAGAAGTACCAAATATATTTATGATTTGTCAATTAAAAATATTTGTCTAAAAAAAAGAATTTTCTTAAAAAAATATTTATATTAAGAAATATACAGAACTCTGTTAAAATAGGTAAAATATTATCTAGATGTGTGTCATATCTTTCTTTTTGGTAGTTTATATATAATGGAAATTTCCATGCATAAATTAGAATTATAATATCTTAAAAGTTAGAGATTGTTTTTCTCTTATTCTTAATTACTCTTCATTCTGGTAACTTTTAACAACACAATGATACCATGTTTGGTATGACTTTTAGATGATGGGTTTAAAATGATACAATAATTTGGTTACACTTTTTGAATATTGTATCAAGCATCTTATTATTTTGAATGGAGTTGTGGGAAGCTTTCCACATTCTTCCCATTAAAATTTATAGATTTAAACTTAAAATTTCTAACAGATTTTATCTCTGACAAGCTTCCCATCAAGACTTATAAATTTAGATTGATAATTCTAATTAGTTTTATCTCTTTAAATAATATATTTTTTTAATGTGAGTGAAGTGGACTGTAGCTACTGATAAACATCAAAGTATTTTAAATAACAATGATGAAATTTTTAAATTCATTAAAATATTCTTTAATATTTATTGCATCATTTTTATTGGCATAAATTGTGTAAGATATTGGATAGAACTCTGTATATTTGAAGGATAGTTTTTGTTTCGACACGGATTAAATATGAGGTCGAAAATTGTTCGTATGTCTGGAAGATAATTACATAAGTTATTAAAAATGTGGATGAAAAAATTTATAATTATTCTATGAAAAATATATTTTGAGGATTAAAAAAATTTAAGATATTTAGAAGGACCAAATATATTTATGATTTGTCAATTAAAAATATTTGTCTAAAATAAGAATTTTCTTTAAAAAAAGTTATATTAAGAAATATACAGAACTCTGTTAAAATAGGTAAAATATTATATAGATGTGTGTCATCTCTTTCATTTTGGTAGTTTATATATAATGGAAATTTCCATGCATAAATTAGAATTATAATATCTTAAAAGTTAGAGATTGTTTTTCTCTTATTCTTAATTACTCTTCATTCTGGTAACTTTTAACAACACAGTGATACCAGGTTTCGTATGACTTTTAGATGATGGGTTGAAAATGATATAGTAATTTGGTTACACTTTTTGAATATTGCATCTTGCATCTTATTATTTTGAATGGGGTTGTGGGAAGCTTTTCACATGCTTCCCATTAAAATTTATAGATTTAAACTTAAAATTTCTAACTGAATTTATCTCTGACAAGCTTCCCATCAAGACTTATAAATTTTGATTGATAATTCTAATTAGTTTTATCTCTTTAAATAATATATTTTTTAATGTGAGTGAAGTGGATTGTAGCTACTGATAAACATCAAAGTATTTTAAATAACAATGAGGAAATTTTTAAATTCATTAAAATATTCTTTAATATTTATTGCATCATTTTTATTGGCATAAATTGTGTAAGATATTGGATAGAACTCTCTATATTTGAAGGATAGTTTTTGGTTCGACAAGGATTAAATATGAGGTCGATATTGTTCGTATGTCTGGAAGATAATTACATAAGTTATTAAAATTGTGGATGAAAAAATTTATAATTATTCTATGAAAAATATATTTTGAGGATTAAAAAAATTTAAGAAATTTAGAAGGACCAAATATATTTATGATTTGTCAATTAAAAATATTTGTCTAAAAAAAGAATTTTCTTAAAAAAAAATTTATATTAAGAAATATACAGAACTCTGTTAAAATAGGTAAAATATTATCTAGATGTGTGTCATATCTTTCTTTTTGGTAGTTTATATATAATGGAAATTTCCATGCATAAATTAGAATTATAATATCTTAAAAGTTAGAGATTGTTTTTCTCTTATTCTTAATTACTCTTTATTTTGGTAACTTTTAACAATGATACCATGTTTCGTATGACTTTTAGATGATGGGTTGAAAATGATATAGTAATTTGGTTACACTTTTTGAATATTGTATCAAGCATCTTATTATTTTGAATGGGGTTGTGGGAAGCTTTTCACATGCTTCCCATTAAAATTTATAGATTTAAACTTAAAATTTCTAACTGATTTTATCTCTGACAAGCTTCCCATCAAGACTTATAAATTTAGATTGATAATTCTAATTAGTTTTATCTCTTTAAATAATATATTTTTTAATGTGAGTGAAGTGGACTGTAGTTACTGATAAACATCAAAGTATTTTAAATAACAATGAGGAAATTTTTAAATTCCTTAAAAAGTTCTTTAATATTTATTGCATCATTTTTATTGGCATAAATTGTGTAAGATATTGGATAGAACTCTATATATTTGAAGGATAGTTTTTGGTTCTACAAGGATTAAATATGAGGTCGAATATTGTCCGTATGTCTGGAAGATAATTACATAAGTTATTCAAAATGTGGATGAAAAAATTTATAATTATTCTATGAAAAATATATTTTGAGGATTAAAAAAATTTAAGAAATTTAGAAGGACCAAATATATTTATGATTTGTCAATTAAAAATATTTGTCTAAAAAAATAATTTCCTTAAAAAAAAAGTTATATTAAGAAATATACATAACTCTGTTAAAATAGGTAAAATATTATCTAGATGTGTGTCATCTCTTTCTTTTTGGTAGTTTATATATAATGGAAATTTCCATGCATAAATTAGAATTATAATATCTTAAAAGTTAGAGATTGTTTTTCTTTTATTCTTAATTACTCTTCATTCTGGTAACTTTTAACAACACAATGATACCATGTTTCGTATGACTTTTAGATGATGGGTTGAAAATGATATAGTAATTTGGTTACACTTTTTGAATATTGTATCAAGCATCTTATTATTTTGAATGGAGTTGTGGGAAGCTTCCCACATTCTTCCCATTAAAATTTATAGATTTAAACTTAAAATTTCTAACAAATTTTATCTCTGACAAGCTTCCCATCAAGACTTATAAATTTAGATTGATAATTCTAATTAGTTTTATCTCTTTAAATAATATATTTTTTAATGTGAGTGAAGTGGACTGTTGCTTTTAATGTGTGTGAAGTGGCCTGTAGCTACTGATAAACATCAAAGTATTTTAAATAACAATGAGGAAATTTTTAAATTCATTAAAATAATCTTTAATATTTATTGCATCATTTTTATTGGCATAAATTGTGTAAGATATTGGATAGAACTCTGTATATTTGAAGGATAGTTTTTGGTTCGACAAGGATTAAATATGAGGTCGAATATTGTTCGTATGTCTGGAAGATAATTACATAAGTTATTAAAATTGTGGATGAAAAAATTTATAATTATTCTATGAAAAATATATTTAGAGGATTAAAAAAATTTAAGAAATTTAGAAGGACCAAATATATTTATGATTTGTCAATTAAAAATATTTGTCTAAGAAAAGAATTTTCTTAAAAAAAAGTTATATTAAGAAATATACATAACTCTGTTAAAATAGGTAAAATATTATCTAGATGTGTGTCATCTCTTTATTTTTGGTAGTTTATATATAATGGAAATTTCCATGCATAAATTAGAATTATAATATCTTAAAAGTTAGAGATTGTTTTTCTTTTATTCTTAATTACTCTTCATTCTGGTAACTTTTAACAACACAATGATACCATGTTTCGTATGACTTTTAGATGATGGGTTGAAAATGATATAGTAATTTGGTTACACTTTTTGAATATTGTATCAAGCATCTTATTATTTTGAATGGAGTTGTGGGAAGCTTCCCACATTCTTCCCATTAAAATTTATAGATTTAAACTTAAAATTTCTAACAAATTTTATCTCTGACAAGCTTCCCATCAAAGACTTATAAATTTAGATTGATAATTCTAATTAGTTTTATCTCTTTAAATAATATATTTTTTAATGTGAGTGAAGTGGCCTGTAGCTACTGATAAACATCAAAGTATTTTAAATAACAATGAGGAAATTTTTAAATTCATTAAAATATTCTTTAATATTTATTGCATCATTTTTATTGGCATAAATTGTGTAAGATATTGGATAGAACTCTCATTTTTATTGGCATAAATTGTGTAAGATATTGGATAGAACTCTGTATATTTGAAGGATAGTTTTTGGTTCGACAAGGATTAAATATGAGGTTGTTCGTATGTCTGGAAGATAATTACATAAGTCATTAAAATTGTGGATGAAAAAATTAATAATTATTCTATGAAAAATATATTTTGAGGATTAAAAAAATTTAAGAAATTTAGAAGTACCAAATATATTTATGATTTGTCAATTAAAAATATTTGTCTAAAAAAAAGAATTTTCTTAAAAAAATATTTATATTAAGAAATATACAGAACTCTGTAAAAATAGGTAAAATATTATCTAGATGTGTGTCATATCTTTCTTTTTGGTAGTTTATATATAATGGAAATTTCCATGCATAAATTAGAATTATAATATCTTAAAAGTTAGAGATTGTTTTTCTCTTATTCTTAATTACTCTTCATTCTGGTAACTTTTAACAACACAATGATACCATGTTTGGTATGACTTTTAGATGATGGGTTTAAAATGATACAATAATTTGGTTACACTTTTTGAATATTGTATCAAGCATCTTATTATTTTGAATGGAGTTGTGGGAAGCTTTCCACATTCTTCCCATTAAAATTTATAGATTTAAACTTAAAATTTCTAACAGATTTTATCTCTGACAAGCTTCCCATCAAGACTTATAAATTTAGATTGATAATTCTAATTAGTTTTATCTCTTTAAATAATATATTTTTTTAATGTGAGTGAAGTGGACTGTAGCTACTGATAAACATCAAAGTATTTTAAATAACAATGATGAAATTTTTAAATTCATTAAAATATTCTTTAATATTTATTGCATCATTTTTATTGGCATAAATTGTGTAAGATATTGGATAGAACTCTGTATATTTGAAGGATAGTTTTTGTTTCGACACGGATTAAATATGAGGTCGAAAATTGTTCGTATGTCTGGAAGATAATTACATAAGTTATTAAAAATGTGGATGAAAAAATTTATAATTATTCTATGAAAAATATATTTTGAGGATTAAAAAAATTTAAGATATTTAGAAGGACCAAATATATTTATGATTTGTCAATTAAAAATATTTGTCTAAAATAAGAATTTTCTTTAAAAAAAGTTATATTAAGAAATATACAGAACTCTGTTAAAATAGGTAAAATATTATATAGATGTGTGTCATCTCTTTCATTTTGGTAGTTTATATATAATGGAAATTTCCATGCATAAATTAGAATTATAATATCTTAAAAGTTAGAGATTGTTTTTCTCTTATTCTTAATTACTCTTCATTCTGGTAACTTTTAACAACACAGTGATACCAGGTTTCGTATGACTTTTAGATGATGGGTTGAAAATGATATAGTAATTTGGTTACACTTTTTGAATATTGCATCTTGCATCTTATTATTTTGAATGGGGTTGTGGGAAGCTTTTCACATGCTTCCCATTAAAATTTATAGATTTAAACTTAAAATTTCTAACTGAATTTATCTCTGACAAGCTTCCCATCAAGACTTATAAATTTTGATTGATAATTCTAATTAGTTTTATCTCTTTAAATAATATATTTTTTAATGTGAGTGAAGTGGATTGTAGCTACTGATAAACATCAAAGTATTTTAAATAACAATGAGGAAATTTTTAAATTCATTAAAATATTCTTTAATATTTATTGCATCATTTTTATTGGCATAAATTGTGTAAGATATTGGATAGAACTCTCTATATTTGAAGGATAGTTTTTGGTTCGACAAGGATTAAATATGAGGTCGATATTGTTCGTATGTCTGGAAGATAATTACATAAGTTATTAAAATTGTGGATGAAAAAATTTATAATTATTCTATATAAAATATATTTTGAGGATTAAAAAAATTTAAGAAATTTAGAAGGACCAAATATATTTATGATTTGTCAATTAAAAATATTTGTCTAAAAAAAGAATTTTCTTAAAAAAAAATTTATATTAAGAAATATACAGAACTCTGTTAAAATAGGTAAAATATTATCTAGATGTGTGTCATATCTTTCTTTTTGGTAGTTTATATATAATGGAAATTTCCATGCATAAATTAGAATTATAATATCTTAAAAGTTAGAGATTGTTTTTCTCTTATTCTTAATTACTCTTTATTTTGGTAACTTTTAACAACACAATGATACCATGTTTCGTATGACTTTTAGATGATGGGTTGAAAATGATATAGTAATTTGGTTACACTTTTTGAATATTGTATCAAGCATCTTATTATTTTGAATGGGGTTGTGGGAAGCTTTTCACATGCTTCCCATTAAAATTTATAGATTTAAACTTAAAATTTCTAACTGATTTTATCTCTGACAAGCTTCCCATCAAGACTTATAAATTTAGATTGATAATTCTAATTAGTTTTATCTCTTTAAATAATATATTTTTTAATGTGAGTGAAGTGGACTGTAGTTACTGATAAACATCAAAGTATTTTAAATAACAATGAGGAAATTTTTAAATTCCTTAAAAAGTTCTTTAATATTTATTGCATCATTTTTATTGGCATAAATTGTGTAAGATATTGGATAGAACTCTATATATTTGAAGGATAGTTTTTGGTTCTACAAGGATTAAATATGAGGTCGAATATTGTCCGTATGTCTGGAAGATAATTACATAAGTTATTCAAAATGTGGATGAAAAAATTTATAATTATTCTATGAAAAATATATTTTGAGGATTAAAAAAATTTAAGAAATTTAGAAGGACCAAATATATTTATGATTTGTCAATTAAAAATATTTGTCTAAAAAAATAATTTCCTTAAAAAAAAAGTTATATTAAGAAATATACATAACTCTGTTAAAATAGGTAAAATATTATCTAGATGTGTGTCATCTCTTTCTTTTTGGTAGTTTATATATAATGGAAATTTCCATGCATAAATTAGAATTATAATATCTTAAAAGTTAGAGATTGTTTTTCTTTTATTCTTAATTACTCTTCATTCTGGTAACTTTTAACAACACAATGATACCATGTTTCGTATGACTTTTAGATGATGGGTTGAAAATGATATAGTAATTTGGTTACACTTTTTGAATATTGTATCAAGCATCTTATTATTTTGAATGGAGTTGTGGGAAGCTTCCCACATTCTTCCCATTAAAATTTATAGATTTAAACTTAAAATTTCTAACAAATTTTATCTCTGACAAGCTTCCCATCAAGACTTATAAATTTAGATTGATAATTCTAATTAGTTTTATCTCTTTAAATAATATATTTTTTAATGTGAGTGAAGTGGACTGTTGCTTTTAATGTGTGTGAAGTGGCCTGTAGCTACTGATAAACATCAAAGTATTTTAAATAACAATGAGGAAATTTTTAAATTCATTAAAATATTCTTTAATATTTATTGCATCATTTTTATTGGCATAAATTGTGTAAGATATTGGATAGAACTCTGTATATTTGAAGGATAGTTTTTGGTTCGACAAGGATTAAATATGAGGTTGTTCGTATGTCTGGAAGATAATTACATAAGTTATTAAAATTGTGGATGAAAAAATTAATAATTATTCTATGAAAAATATATTTTGAGGATTAAAAAAATTTAAGAAATTTAGAAGTACCAAATATATTTATGATTTGTCAATTAAAAATATTTGTCTAAAAAAAAGAATTTTCTTAAAAAAATATTTATATTAAGAAATATACAGAACTCTGTTAAAATAGGTAAAATATTATCTAGATGTGTGTCATATCTTTCTTTTTGGTAGTTTATATATAATGGAAATTTCCATGCATAAATTAGAATTATAATATCTTAAAAGTTAGAGATTGTTTTTCTCTTATTCTTAATTACTCTTCATTCTGGTAACTTTTAACAACACAATGATACCATGTTTGGTATGACTTTTAGATGATGGGTTTAAAATGATACAATAATTTGGTTACACTTTTTGAATATTGTATCAAGCATCTTATTATTTTGAATGGAGTTGTGGGAAGCTTTCCACATTCTTCCCATTAAAATTTATAGATTTAAACTTAAAATTTCTAACAGATTTTATCTCTGACAAGCTTCCCATCAAGACTTATAAATTTAGATTGATAATTCTAATTAGTTTTATCTCTTTAAATAATATATTTTTTTAATGTGAGTGAAGTGGACTGTAGCTACTGATAAACATCAAAGTATTTTAAATAACAATGATGAAATTTTTAAATTCATTAAAATATTCTTTAATATTTATTGCATCATTTTTATTGGCATAAATTGTGTAAGATATTGGATAGAACTCTGTATATTTGAAGGATAGTTTTTGTTTCGACACGGATTAAATATGAGGTCGAAAATTGTTCGTATGTCTGGAAGATAATTACATAAGTTATTAAAAATGTGGATGAAAAAATTTATAATTATTCTATGAAAAATATATTTTGAGGATTAAAAAAATTTAAGATATTTAGAAGGACCAAATATATTTATGATTTGTCAATTAAAAATATTTGTCTAAAATAAGAATTTTCTTTAAAAAAGTTATATTAAGAAATATACAGAACTCTGTTAAAATAGGTAAAATATTATATAGATGTGTGTCATCTCTTTCATTTTGGTAGTTTATATATAATGGAAATTTCCATGCATAAATTAGAATTATAATATCTTAAAAGTTAGAGATTGTTTTTCTCTTATTCTTAATTACTCTTCATTCTGGTAACTTTTAACAACACAGTGATACCAGGTTTCGTATGACTTTTAGATGATGGGTTGAAAATGATATAGTAATTTGGTTACACTTTTTGAATATTGCATCTAGCATCTTATTATTTTGAATGGGGTTGTGGGAAGCTTTTCACATGCTTCCCATTAAAATTTATAGATTTAAACTTAAAATTTCTAACTGAATTTATCTCTGACAAGCTTCCCATCAAGACTTATAAATTTTGATTGATAATTCTAATTAGTTTTATCTCTTTAAATAATATATTTTTTAATGTGAGTGAAGTGGATTGTAGCTACTGATAAACATCAAAGTATTTTAAATAACAATGAGGAAATTTTTAAATTCATTAAAATATTCTTTAATATTTATTGCATCATTTTTATTGGCATAAATTGTGTAAGATATTGGATAGAACTCTCTATATTTGAAGGATAGTTTTTGGTTCGACAAGGATTAAATATGAGGTCGATATTGTTCGTATGTCTGGAAGATAATTACATAAGTTATTAAAAATGTGGATGAAAAAATTTATAATTATTCTATGAAAAATATATTTTGAGGATTAAAAAAATTTAAGATATTTAGAAGGACCAAATATATTTATGATTTGTCAATTAAAAATATTTGTCTAAAATAAGAATTTTCTTTAAAAAAAGTTATATTAAGAAATATACAGAACTCTGTTAAAATAGGTAAAATATTATATAGATGTGTGTCATCTCTTTCATTTTGGTAGTTTATATATAATGGAAATTTCCATGCATAAATTAGAATTATAATATCTTAAAAGTTAGAGATTGTTTTTCTCTTATTCTTAATTACTCTTCATTCTGGTAACTTTTAACAACACAGTGATACCAGGTTTCGTATGACTTTTAGATGATGGGTTGAAAATGATATAGTAATTTGGTTACACTTTTTGAATATTGCATCTTGCATCTTATTATTTTGAATGGGGTTGTGGGAAGCTTTTCACATGCTTCCCATTAAAATTTATAGATTTAAACTTAAAATTTCTAACTGAATTTATCTCTGACAAGCTTCCCATCAAGACTTATAAATTTTGATTGATAATTCTAATTAGTTTTATCTCTTTAAATAATATATTTTTTAATGTGAGTGAAGTGGATTGTAGCTACTGATAAACATCAAAGTATTTTAAATAACAATGAGGAAATTTTTAAATTCATTAAAATATTCTTTAATATTTATTGCATCATTTTTATTGGCATAAATTGTGTAAGATATTGGATAGAACTCTCTATATTTGAAGGATCGTTTTTGGTTCGACAAGGATTAAATATGAGGTCGATATTGTTCGTATGTCTGGAAGATAATTACATAAGTTATTAAAATTGTGGATGAAAAAATTTATAATTATTCTATGAAAAATATATTTTGAGGATTAAAAAAATTTAAGAAATTTAGAAGTACCAAATATATTTATGATTTGTCAATTAAAAATATTTGTCTAAAAAAAAGAATTTTCTTAAAAAAATATTTATATTAAGAAATATACAGAACTCTGTTAAAATAGGTAAAATATTATCTAGATGTGTGTCATATCTTTCTTTTTGGTAGTTTATATATAATGGAAATTTCCATGCATAAATTAGAATTATAATATCTTAAAAGTTAGAGATTGTTTTTCTCTTATTCTTAATTACTCTTCATTCTGGTAACTTTTAACAACACAATGATACCATGTTTGGTATGACTTTTAGATGATGGGTTTAAAATGATACAATAATTTGGTTACACTTTTTGAATATTGTATCAAGCATCTTATTATTTTGAATGGAGTTGTGGGAAGCTTTCCACATTCTTCCCATTAAAATTTATAGATTTAAACTTAAAATTTCTAACAGATTTTATCTCTGACAAGCTTCCCATCAAGACTTATAAATTTAGATTGATAATTCTAATTAGTTTTATCTCTTTAAATAATATATTTTTTTAATGTGAGTGAAGTGGACTGTAGCTACTGATAAACATCAAAGTATTTTAAATAACAATGATGAAATTTTTAAATTCATTAAAATATTCTTTAATATTTATTGCATCATTTTTATTGGCATAAATTGTGTAAGATATTGGATAGAACTCTGTATATTTGAAGGATAGTTTTTGTTTCGACACGGATTAAATATGAGGTCGAAAATTGTTCGTATGTCTGGAAGATAATTACATAAGTTATTAAAAATGTGGATGAAAAAATTTATAATTATTCTATGAAAAATATATTTTGAGGATTAAAAAAATTTAAGATATTTAGAAGGACCAAATATATTTATGATTTGTCAATTAAAAATATTTGTCTAAAATAAGAATTTTCTTTAAAAAAGTTATATTAAGAAATATACAGAACTCTGTTAAAATAGGTAAAATATTATATAGATGTGTGTCATCTCTTTCATTTTGGTAGTTTATATATAATGGAAATTTCCATGCATAAATTAGAATTATAATATCTTAAAAGTTAGAGATTGTTTTTCTCTTATTCTTAATTACTCTTCATTCTGGTAACTTTTAACAACACAGTGATACCAGGTTTCGTATGACTTTTAGATGATGGGTTGAAAATGATATAGTAATTTGGTTACACTTTTTGAATATTGCATCTAGCATCTTATTATTTTGAATGGGGTTGTGGGAAGCTTTTCACATGCTTCCCATTAAAATTTATAGATTTAAACTTAAAATTTCTAACTGAATTTATCTCTGACAAGCTTCCCATCAAGACTTATAAATTTTGATTGATAATTCTAATTAGTTTTATCTCTTTAAATAATATATTTTTTAATGTGAGTGAAGTGGATTGTAGCTACTGATAAACATCAAAGTATTTTAAATAACAATGAGGAAATTTTTAAATTCATTAAAATATTCTTTAATATTTATTGCATCATTTTTATTGGCATAAATTGTGTAAGATATTGGATAGAACTCTCTATATTTGAAGGATAGTTTTTGGTTCGACAAGGATTAAATATGAGGTCGATATTGTTCGTATGTCTGGAAGATAATTACATAAGTTATTAAAAATGTGGATGAAAAAATTTATAATTATTCTATGAAAAATATATTTTGAGGATTAAAAAAATTTAAGATATTTAGAAGGACCAAATATATTTATGATTTGTCAATTAAAAATATTTGTCTAAAATAAGAATTTTCTTTAAAAAAAGTTATATTAAGAAATATACAGAACTCTGTTAAAATAGGTAAAATATTATATAGATGTGTGTCATCTCTTTCATTTTGGTAGTTTATATATAATGGAAATTTCCATGCATAAATTAGAATTATAATATCTTAAAAGTTAGAGATTGTTTTTCTCTTATTCTTAATTACTCTTCATTCTGGTAACTTTTAACAACACAGTGATACCAGGTTTCGTATGACTTTTAGATGATGGGTTGAAAATGATATAGTAATTTGGTTACACTTTTTGAATATTGCATCTTGCATCTTATTATTTTGAATGGGGTTGTGGGAAGCTTTTCACATGCTTCCCATTAAAATTTATAGATTTAAACTTAAAATTTCTAACTGAATTTATCTCTGACAAGCTTCCCATCAAGACTTATAAATTTTGATTGATAATTCTAATTAGTTTTATCTCTTTAAATAATATATTTTTTAATGTGAGTGAAGTGGATTGTAGCTACTGATAAACATCAAAGTATTTTAAATAACAATGAGGAAATTTTTAAATTCATTAAAATATTCTTTAATATTTATTGCATCATTTTTATTGGCATAAATTGTGTAAGATATTGGATAGAACTCTCTATATTTGAAGGATCGTTTTTGGTTCGACAAGGATTAAATATGAGGTCGATATTGTTCGTATGTCTGGAAGATAATTACATAAGTTATTAAAATTGTGGATGAAAAAATTTATAATTATTCTATGAAAAATATATTTTGAGGATTAAAAAAATTTAAGAAATTTAGAAGGACCAAATATATTTATGATTTGTCAATTAAAAATATTTGTCTAAAAAAAGAATTTTCTTAAAAAAAAATTTATATTAAGAAATATACAGAACTCTGTTAAAATAGGTAAAATATTATCTAGATGTGTGTCATATCTTTCTTTTTGGTAGTTTATATATAATGGAAATTTCCATGCATAAATTAGAATTATAATATCTTAAAAGTTAGAGATTGTTTTTCTCTTATTCTTAATTACTCTTTATTTTGGTAACTTTTAACAACACAATGATACCATGTTTCGTATGACTTTTAGATGATGGGTTGAAAATGATATAGTAATTTGGTTACACTTTTTGAATATTGTATCAAGCATCTTATTATTTTGAATGGGGTTGTGGGAAGCTTTTCACATGCTTCCCATTAAAATTTATAGATTTAAACTTAAAATTTCTAACTGATTTTATCTCTGACAAGCTTCCCATCAAGACTTATAAATTTAGATTGATAATTCTAATTAGTTTTATCTCTTTAAATAATATATTTTTTAATGTGAGTGAAGTGGACTGTAGTTACTGATAAACATCAAAGTATTTTAAATAACAATGAGGAAATTTTTAAATTCCTTAAAAAGTTCTTTAATATTTATTGCATCATTTTTATTGGCATAAATTGTGTAAGATATTGGATAGAACTCTATATATTTGAAGGATAGTTTTTGGTTCTACAAGGATTAAATATGAGGTCGAATATTGTCCGTATGTCTGGAAGATAATTACATAAGTTATTCAAAATGTGGATGAAAAAATTTATAATTATTCTATGAAAAATATATTTTGAGGATTAAAAAAATTTAAGAAATTTAGAAGGACCAAATATATTTATGATTTGTCAATTAAAAATATTTGTCTAAAAAAATAATTTCCTTAAAAAAAAAGTTATATTAAGAAATATACATAACTCTGTTAAAATAGGTAAAATATTATCTAGATGTGTGTCATCTCTTTCTTTTTGGTAGTTTATATATAATGGAAATTTCCATGCATAAATTAGAATTATAATATCTTAAAAGTTAGAGATTGTTTTTCTTTTATTCTTAATTACTCTTCATTCTGGTAACTTTTAACAACACAATGATACCATGTTTCGTATGACTTTTAGATGATGGGTTGAAAATGATATAGTAATTTGGTTACACTTTTTGAATATTGTATCAAGCATCTTATTATTTTGAATGGAGTTGTGGGAAGCTTCCCACATTCTTCCCATTAAAATTTATAGATTTAAACTTAAAATTTCTAACAAATTTTATCTCTGACAAGCTTCCCATCAAGACTTATAAATTTAGATTGATAATTCTAATTAGTTTTATCTCTTTAAATAATATATTTTTTAATGTGAGTGAAGTGGACTGTTGCTTTTAATGTGTGTGAAGTGGCCTGTAGCTACTGATAAACATCAAAGTATTTTAAATAACAATGAGGAAATTTTTAAATTCATTAAAATAATCTTTAATATTTATTGCATCATTTTTATTGGCATAAATTGTGTAAGATATTGGATAGAACTCTGTATATTTGAAGGATAGTTTTTGGTTCGACAAGGATTAAATATGAGGTCGAATATTGTTCGTATGTCTGGAAGATAATTACATAAGTTATTAAAATTGTGGATGAAAAAATTTATAATTATTCTATGAAAAATATATTTAGAGGATTAAAAAAATTTAAGAAATTTAGAAGGACCAAATATATTTATGATTTGTCAATTAAAAATATTTGTCTAAGAAAAGAATTTTCTTAAAAAAAAGTTATATTAAGAAATATACATAACTCTGTTAAAATAGGTAAAATATTATCTAGATGTGTGTCATCTCTTTATTTTTGGTAGTTTATATATAATGGAAATTTCCATGCATAAATTAGAATTATAATATCTTAAAAGTTAGAGATTGTTTTTCTTTTATTCTTAATTACTCTTCATTCTGGTAACTTTTAACAACACAATGATACCATGTTTCGTATGACTTTTAGATGATGGGTTGAAAATGATATAGTAATTTGGTTACACTTTTTGAATATTGTATCAAGCATCTTATTATTTTGAATGGAGTTGTGGGAAGCTTCCCACATTCTTCCCATTAAAATTTATAGATTTAAACTTAAAATTTCTAACAAATTTTATCTCTGACAAGCTTCCCATCAAAGACTTATAAATTTAGATTGATAATTCTAATTAGTTTTATCTCTTTAAATAATATATTTTTTAATGTGAGTGAAGTGGCCTGTAGCTACTGATAAACATCAAAGTATTTTAAATAACAATGAGGAAATTTTTAAATTCATTAAAATATTCTTTAATATTTATTGCATCATTTTTATTGGCATAAATTGTGTAAGATATTGGATAGAACTCTGTATATTTGAAGGATAGTTTTTGGTTCGACAAGGATTAAATATGAGGTTGTTCGTATGTCTGGAAGATAATTACATAAGTTATTAAAATTGTGGATGAAAAAATTAATAATTATTCTATGAAAAATATATTTTGAGGATTAAAAAAATTTAAGAAATTTAGAAGTACCAAATATATTTATGATTTGTCAATTAAAAATATTTGTCTAAAAAAAAGAATTTTCTTAAAAAAATATTTATATTAAGAAATATACAGAACTCTGTTAAAATAGGTAAAATATTATCTAGATGTGTGTCATATCTTTCTTTTTGGTAGTTTATATATAATGGAAATTTCCATGCATAAATTAGAATTATAATATCTTAAAAGTTAGAGATTGTTTTTCTCTTATTCTTAATTACTCTTCATTCTGGTAACTTTTAACAACACAATGATACCATGTTTGGTATGACTTTTAGATGATGGGTTTAAAATGATACAATAATTTGGTTACACTTTTTGAATATTGTATCAAGCATCTTATTATTTTGAATGGAGTTGTGGGAAGCTTTCCACATTCTTCCCATTAAAATTTATAGATTTAAACTTAAAATTTCTAACAGATTTTATCTCTGACAAGCTTCCCATCAAGACTTATAAATTTAGATTGATAATTCTAATTAGTTTTATCTCTTTAAATAATATATTTTTTTAATGTGAGTGAAGTGGACTGTAGCTACTGATAAACATCAAAGTATTTTAAATAACAATGATGAAATTTTTAAATTCATTAAAATATTCTTTAATATTTATTGCATCATTTTTATTGGCATAAATTGTGTAAGATATTGGATAGAACTCTGTATATTTGAAGGATAGTTTTTGTTTCGACACGGATTAAATATGAGGTCGAAAATTGTTCGTATGTCTGGAAGATAATTACATAAGTTATTAAAAATGTGGATGAAAAAATTTATAATTATTCTATGAAAAATATATTTTGAGGATTAAAAAAATTTAAGATATTTAGAAGGACCAAATATATTTATGATTTGTCAATTAAAAATATTTGTCTAAAATAAGAATTTTCTTTAAAAAAGTTATATTAAGAAATATACAGAACTCTGTTAAAATAGGTAAAATATTATATAGATGTGTGTCATCTCTTTCATTTTGGTAGTTTATATATAATGGAAATTTCCATGCATAAATTAGAATTATAATATCTTAAAAGTTAGAGATTGTTTTTCTCTTATTCTTAATTACTCTTCATTCTGGTAACTTTTAACAACACAGTGATACCAGGTTTCGTATGACTTTTAGATGATGGGTTGAAAATGATATAGTAATTTGGTTACACTTTTTGAATATTGCATCTAGCATCTTATTATTTTGAATGGGGTTGTGGGAAGCTTTTCACATGCTTCCCATTAAAATTTATAGATTTAAACTTAAAATTTCTAACTGAATTTATCTCTGACAAGCTTCCCATCAAGACTTATAAATTTTGATTGATAATTCTAATTAGTTTTATCTCTTTAAATAATATATTTTTTAATGTGAGTGAAGTGGATTGTAGCTACTGATAAACATCAAAGTATTTTAAATAACAATGAGGAAATTTTTAAATTCATTAAAATATTCTTTAATATTTATTGCATCATTTTTATTGGCATAAATTGTGTAAGATATTGGATAGAACTCTCTATATTTGAAGGATAGTTTTTGGTTCGACAAGGATTAAATATGAGGTCGATATTGTTCGTATGTCTGGAAGATAATTACATAAGTTATTAAAATTGTGGATGAAAAAATTTATAATTATTCTATGAAAAATATATTTTGAGGATTAAAAAAATTTAAGAAATTTAGAAGGACCAAATATATTTATGATTTGTCAATTAAAAATATTTGTCTAAAAAAAGAATTTTCTTAAAAAAAAATTTATATTAAGAAATATACAGAACTCTGTTAAAATATGTAAAATATTATCTAGATGTGTGTCATATCTTTCTTTTTGGTAGTTTATATATAATGGAAATTTCCATGCATAAATTAGAATTATAATATCTTAAAAGTTAGAGATTGTTTTTCTCTTATTCTTAATTACTCTTTATTTTGGTAACTTTTAACAACACAATGATACCATGTTTCGTATGACTTTTAGATGATGGGTTGAAAATGATATAGTAATTTGGTTACACTTTTTGAATATTGTATCAAGCATCTTATTATTTTGAATGGGGTTGTGGGAAGCTTTTCACATGCTTCCCATTAAAATTTATAGATTTAAACTTAAAATTTCTAACTGATTTTATCTCTGACAAGCTTCCCATCAAGACTTATAAATTTAGATTGATAATTCTAATTAGTTTTATCTCTTTAAATAATATATTTTTTAATGTGAGTGAAGTGGACTGTAGTTACTGATAAACATCAAAGTATTTTAAATAACAATGAGGAAATTTTTAAATTCCTTAAAAAGTTCTTTAATATTTATTGCATCATTTTTATTGGCATAAATTGTGTAAGATATTGGATAGAACTCTATATATTTGAAGGATAGTTTTTGGTTCTACAAGGATTAAATATGAGGTCGAATATTGTCCGTATGTCTGGAAGATAATTACATAAGTTATTCAAAATGTGGATGAAAAAATTTATAATTATTCTATGAAAAATATATTTTGAGGATTAAAAAAATTTAAGAAATTTAGAAGGACCAAATATATTTATGATTTGTCAATTAAAAATATTTGTCTAAAAAAATAATTTCCTTAAAAAAAAAGTTATATTAAGAAATATACATAACTCTGTTAAAATAGGTAAAATATTATCTAGATGTGTGTCATCTCTTTCTTTTTGGTAGTTTATATATAATGGAAATTTCCATGCATAAATTAGAATTATAATATCTTAAAAGTTAGAGATTGTTTTTCTTTTATTCTTAATTACTCTTCATTCTGGTAACTTTTAACAACACAATGATACCATGTTTCGTATGACTTTTAGATGATGGGTTGAAAATGATATAGTAATTTGGTTACACTTTTTGAATATTGTATCAAGCATCTTATTATTTTGAATGGAGTTGTGGGAAGCTTCCCACATTCTTCCCATTAAAATTTATAGATTTAAACTTAAAATTTCTAACAAATTTTATCTCTGACAAGCTTCCCATCAAGACTTATAAATTTAGATTGATAATTCTAATTAGTTTTATCTCTTTAAATAATATATTTTTTAATGTGAGTGAAGTGGACTGTTGCTTTTAATGTGTGTGAAGTGGCCTGTAGCTACTGATAAACATCAAAGTATTTTAAATAACAATGAGGAAATTTTTAAATTAATTAAAATATTCTTTAATATTTATTGCATCATTTTTATTGGCATAAATTGTGTAAGATATTGGATAGAACTCTGTATATTTGAAGGATAGTTTTTGGTTCGACAAGGATTAAATATGAGGTCGAATATTGTTCGTATGTCTGGAAGATAATTACATAAGTTATTAAAATTGTGGATGAAAAAATTTATAATTATTCTATGAAAAATATATTTTGAGGATTAAAAAAATTTAAGAAATTTAGAAGGACCAAATATATTTATGATTTGTCAATTAAAAATATTTGTCTAAAAAAAGAATTTTCTAAAAAAAAAATTTATATTAAGAAATATACAGAACTCTGTTAAAATAGGTAAAATATTATCTAGATGTGTGTCATATCTTTCTTTTTGGTAGTTTATATATAATGGAAATTTCCATGCATAAATTAGAATTATAATATCTTAAAAGTTAGAGATTGTTTTTCTCTTATTCTTAATTACTCTTCATTTGGGTAACTTTTAACAACACAATGATACCATGTTTCGTATGACTTTTAGATGATGGGTTAAAAATGATACAATAATTTGGTTACACTTTTTGAATATTGTATCAAGCATCTTATTATTTTGAATGGAGTTGTGGGAAGCTTTCCACATTCTTCCCATTAAAATTTATAGATTTAAACTTAAAATTTCTAACAGATTTTATCTCTGACAAGCTTCCCATCAAGACTTATAAATTTAGATTGATAATTCTAATTAGTTTTATCTCTTTAAATAATATATTTTTTTAATGTGAGTGAAGTGGACTGTAGCTACTGATAAACATCAAAGTATTTTAAATAACAATGAGGAAATTTTTAAATTCATTAAAATATTCTTTAATATTTATTGCATCATTTTTATTGGCATAAATTGTGTAAGATATTGGATAGAACTCTGTATATTTGAAGGATAGTTTTTGTTTCGACACGGATTAAATATGAGGTCGAAAATTGTTCGTATGTCTGGAAGATAATTACATAAGTTATTAAAAATGTGGATGAAAAAATTTATAATTATTCTATGAAAAATATATTTAGAGGATTAAAAAAATTTAAGAAATTTAGAAGGACCAAATATATTTATGATTTGTCAATTAAAAATATTTGTCTAAAATAAGAATTTTCTTTAAAAAAAGTTATATTAAGAAATATACAGAACTCTGTTAAAATAGGTAAAATATTATATAGATGTGTGTCATCTCTTTCATTTTTGTAGTTTATATATAATGGAAATTTCCATGCATAAATTAGAATTATAATATCTTAAAAGTTAGAGATTGTTTTTCTCTTATTCTTAATTACTCTTCATTCTGGTAACTTTTAACAACACAATGATACCATGTTTCGTATGACTTTTAGATGATGGGTTGAAAATGATATAGTAATTTGGTTACACTTTTTGAATATTGTATCAAGCATCTTATTATTTTGAATGGAGTTGTGGGAAGCTTCCCACATTCTTCCCATTAAAATTTATAGATTTAAACTTAAAATTTCTAACAAATTATATCTCTGACAAGCTTCCCATCAAGACTTATAAATTTAGATTGATAATTCTAATTAGTTTTATCTCTTTAAATAATATATTTTTTAATGTGAGTGAAGTGGACTGTTGCTTTTAATGTGAGTGAAGTGGCATGTAGCTACTGATAAACATCAAAGTATTTTAAATAACAATGAGGAAATTTTTAAATTCATTAAAATATTCTTTAATATTTATTGCATCATTTTTATTGGCATAAATTGTGTAAGATATTGGATAGAACTCTGTATATTTGAAGGATAGTTTTTGGTTCGACAAGGATTAAATATGAGGTTGTTCGTATGTCTGGAAGATAATTACATAAGTTATTAAAATTGTGGATGAAAAAATTTATAATTATTCTATGAAAAATATATTTTGAGGATTAAAAAAATTTAAGAAATTTAGAAGTACCAAATATATTTATGATTTGTCAATTAAAAATATTTGTCTAAAAAAAGAATTTTCTTAAAAAAATATTTATATTAAGAAATATACAGAACTCTGTTAAAATAGGTAAAATATTTTCTAGATGTGTGTCATATCTTTCTTTTTGGTAGTTTATATATAATGGAAATTTCCATGCATAAATTAGAATTATAATATCTTAAAAGTTAGAGATTGTTTTTCTCTTATTCTTAATTACTCTTCATTCTGGTAACTTTTAACAACACAATGATACCATGTTTCGTATGACTTTTAGATGATGGGTTTAAAATGATACATTAATTTGGTTACACTTTTTGAATATTGTATCAAGCATCTTATTATTTTGAATGGAGTTGTGGGAAGCTTTCCACATTCTTCCCATTAAAATTTATAGATTTAAACTTAAAATTTCTAACAGATTTTATCTCTGACAAGCTTCCCATCAAGACTTATAAATTTAGATTGATAATTCTAATTAGTTTTATCTCTTTAAATAATATATTTTTTTAATGTGAGTGAAGTGGACTGTAGCTACTGATAAACATCAAAGTATTTTAAATAACAATGATGAAATTTTTAAATTCATTAAAATATTCTTTAATATTTATTGCATCATTTTTATTGGCATAAATTGTGTAAGATATTGGATAGAACTCTGTATATTTGAAGGATAGTTTTTGTTTCGACACGGATTAAATATGAGGTCGAAAATTGTTCGTATGTCTGGAAGATAATTACATAAGTTATTAAAAATGTTGATGAAAAAATTTATAATTATTCTATGAAAAATATATTTTGAGGATTAAAAAAATTTAAGATATTTAGAAGGACCAAATATATTTATGATTTGTCAATTAAAAATATTTGTCTAAAATAAGAATTTTCTTTAAAAAAAGTTATATTAAGAAATATACAGAACTCTGTTAAAATAGGTAAAATATTATATAGATGTGTGTCTTCTCTTTCATTTTGGTAGTTTATATATAATGGAAATTTCCATGCATAAATTAGAATTATAATATCTTAAAAGTTAGAGATTGTTTTTCTCTTATTCTTAATTACTCTTCATTCTGGTAACTTTTAACAACACAGTGATACCAGGTTTCGTATGACTTTTAGATGTTGGGTTGAAAATGATATAGTAATTTGGTTACACTTTTTGAATATTGCATCTAGCATCTTATTATTTTGAATGGGGTTGTGGGAAGCTTTTCACATGCTTCCCATTAAAATTTATAGATTTAAACTTAAAATTTCTAACTGAATTTATCTCTGACAAGCTTCCCATCAAGACTTATAAATTTAGATTGATAATTCTAATTAGTTTTATCTCTTTAAATAATATATTTTTTAATGTGAGTGAAGTGGACTGTAGCTACTGATAAACATCAAAGTATTTTAAATAACAATGAGGAAATTTTTAAATTCATTAAAATATTCTTTAATATTTATTGCATCATTTTTATTGGCATAAATTGTGTAAGATATTGGATAGAACTCTGTATATTTGAAGGATAGTTTTTGGTTCGACAAGGATTAAATATGAGGTCGATATTGTTCGTATGTCTGGAAGATAATTACATAAGTTATTAAAATTGTGGATGAAAAAATTTATAATTATTCTATGAAAAATATATTTTGAGGATTAAAAAAATTTAAGAAATTTAGAAGTACCAAATATATTTATGATTTGTCAATTAAAAATATTTGTCTAAAAAAAGAATTTTCTTAAAAAAAAATTTATATTAAGAAATATACAGAACTCTGTTAAAATAGGTAAAATATTATCTAGATGTGTGTCATATCTTTATTTTTGGTAGTTTATATATAATGGAAATTTCCATGCATAAATTAGAATTATAATATCTTAAAAGTTAGAGATTGTTTTTCTCTTATTCTTAATTACTCTTCATTCTGGTAACTTTTAACAACACAATGATACCATGTTTCGTATGACTTTTAGATGATGGGTTTAAAATGATACAATAATTTGGTTACACTTTTTGAATATTGTATCAAGCATCTTATTATTTTGAATGGAGTTGTGGGAAGCTTTCCACATTCTTCCCATTAAAATTTATAGATTTAAACTTAAAATTTCTAACAGATTTTATCTCTGACAAGCTTCCCATCAAGACTTATAAATTTAGATTGATAATTCTAATTAGTTTTATCTCTTTAAATAATATATATTTTTAATGTGAGTGAAGTGGACTGTAGCTACTGATAAACATCAAAGTATTTTAAATAACAATGAGAAAATTTTTAAATTCATTAAAATATTCTTTAATATTTATTGCATCATTTTTATTGGCATAAATTGTGTAAGATATTGGATAGAACTCTGTATATTTGAAGGATAGTTTTTGTTTCGACACGGATTAAATATTAGGTCGAAAATTGTTCGTATGTCTGGAAGATAATTACATAAGTTATTAAAAATGTGGATGAAAAAATTTATAATTATTCTATGAAAAATATATTTAGAGGATTAAAAAAATTTAAGAAATTTAGAAGGACCAAATATATTTATGATTTGTCAATTAAAAATATTTGTCTAAAAAAAAAATTTTCTTAAAAAAAAAGTTATATTAAGAAATATACATAACTCTGTTAAAATAGGTAAAATATTATCTAGATGTGTGTCATCTCTTTATTTTTGGTAGTTTATATATAATGGAAATTTCCATGCATAAATTAGAATTATAATATCTTAAAAGTTAGAGATTGTTTTTCTTTTATTCTTAATTACTCTTCATTCTGGTAACTTTTAACAACACAATGATACCATGTTTCGTATGACTTTTAGATGATGGGTTGAAAATGATATAGTAATTTGGTTACACTTTTTGAATATTGTATCAAGCATCTTATTATTTTGAATGGAGTTGTGGGAAGCTTCCCACATTCTTCCCATTAAAATTTATAGATTTAAACTTAAAATTTCTAACAAATTTTATCTCTGACAAGCTTCCCATCAAGACTTATAAATTTAGATTGATAATTCTAATTAGTTTTATCTCTTTAAATAATATATTTTCTAATGTGAGTGAAGTGGACTGTTGCTTTTAATGTGAGTGAAGTGGCCTGTAGCTACTGATAAACATCAAAGTATTTTAAATAACAATGAGGAAATTTTTAAATTCATTAAAATATTCTTTAATATTTATTGCATCATTTTTATTGGCATAAATTGTGTAAGATATTGGATAGAACTCTGTATATTTGAAGGATAGTTTTTGGTTCGACAAGGATTAAATATGAGGTTGTTCGTATGTCTGGAAGATAATTACATAAGTTATTAAAATTGTGGATGAAAAAATTTATAATTATTCTATGAAAAATATATTTTGAGGATTAAAAAAATTTAAGAAATTTAGAAGTACCAAATATATTTATGATTTGTCAATTAAAAATATTTGTCTAAAAAAAGAATTTTCTTAAAAAAATATTTATATTAAGAAATATACAGAACTCTGTTAAAATAGGTAAAATATTATCTAGATGTGTGTCATATCTTTCTTTTTGGTAGTTTATATATAATGGAAATTTCCATGCATAAATTAGAATTATAATATCTTAAAAGTTAGAGATTGTTTTTCTCTTATTCTTAATTACTCTTCATTCTGGTAACTTTTAACAACACAATGATACCATGTTTCGTATGACTTTTAGATGATTGGTTTAAAATCATACAATAATTTGGTTACACTTTTTGAATATTGTATCAAGCATCTTATTATTTTGAATGGAGTTGTGGGAAGCTTTCCACATTCTTCCCATTAAAATTTATAGATTTAAACTTAAAATTTCTAACAGATTTTATCTCTGACAAGCTTCCCATCAAGACTTATAAATTTAGATTGATAATTCTAATTAGTTTTATCTCTTTAAATAATATATTTTTTTTAATGTGAGTGAAGTGGACTGTAGCTACTGATAAACATCAAAGTATTTTAAATAACAATGATGAAAATTTTAAATTCATTAAAATATTCTTTAATATTTATTGCATCATTTTTATTGGCATAAATTGTGTAAGATATTGGATAGAACTCTGTATATTTGAAGGATAGTTTTTGTTTCGACACGGATTAAATATGAGGTCGAAAATTGTTCGTATGTCTGGAAGATAATTACATAAGTTATTAAAAATGTGGATGAAAAAATTTATAATTATTCTATGAAAAATATATTTTGAGGATTAAAAAAATTTAAGATATTTAGAAGGACCAAATATATTTATGATTTGTCAATTAAAAATATTTGTCTAAAATAAGAATTTTCTTTAAAAAAGTTATATTAAGAAATATACAGAACTCTGTTAAAATAGGTAAAATATTATATAGATGTGTGTCATCTCTTTCATTTTGGTAGTTTATATATAATGGAAATTTCCATGCATAAATTAGAATTATAATATCTTAAAAGTTAGAGATTGTTTTTCTCTTATTCTTAATTACTCTTCATTCTGGTAACTTTTAACAACACAGTGATACCATGTTTCGTATGACTTTTAGATGATGGGTTGAAAATGATATAGTAATTTGGTTACACTTTTTGAATATTGCATCTAGCATCTTATTATTTTGAATGGGGTTGTGGGAAGCTTTTCACATGATTCCCATTAAAATTTATAGATTTAAACTTAAAATTTCTAACTGAATTTATCTCTGACAAGCTTCCCATCAAGACTTATAAATTTAGATTGATAATTCTAATTAGTTTTGTCTCTTTAAATAATATATTTTTTAATGTGAGTGAAGTGGACTGTAGCTACTAATAAACATCAAAGTATTTTAAATAACAATGAGGAAATTTTTAAATTCATTAAAATATTCTTTAATATTTATTGCATCATTTTTATTGGCATAAATTGTGTAAGATATTGGATAGAACTCTGTATATTTGAAGGATAGTTTTTGGTTTGACAAGGATTAAATATGAGGTCGATATTGTTCGTATGTCTGGAAGATAATTACATAAGTTATTAAAATTGTGGATGAAAAAATTTATAATTATTCTATGAAAAATATATTTTGAGGATTAAAAAAATTTAAGAAATTTAGAAGTACCAAATATATTTATGATTTGTCAATTAAAAATATTTGTCTAAAAAAAGAATTTTCTTAAAAAAAAATTTATATTAAGAAATATACAGAACTCTGTTAAAATAGGTAAAATATTATCTAGATGTGTGTCATATCTTTCTTTTTGGTAGTTTATATATAATGGAAATTTCCATGCATAAATTAGAATTATAATATCTTAAAAGTTAGAGATTGTTTTTCTCTTATTCTTAATTACTCTTCATTCTGGTAACTTTTAACAACACAATGATACCATGTTTCGTATGACTTTTAGATGATGGGTTTAAAATGATACAATAATTTGGTTACACTTTTTGAATATTGTATCAAGCATCTTATTATTTTGAATGGAGTTGTGGGAAGCTTTCCACATTCCTCCCATTAAAATTTATAGATTTAAACTTAAAATTTCTAACAGATTTTATCTCTGACAAGCTTCCCATCAAGACTTATAAATTTAGATTGATAATTCTAATTAGTTTTATCTCTTTAAATAATATATTTTTTTAATGTGAGTGAAGTGGACTTTAGCTACTGATAAACATCAAAGTATTTTAAATAACAATGAGGAAATTTTTAAATTCATTAAAATATTCTTTAATATTTATTGCATCATTTTTATTGGCATAAATTGTGTAAGATATTGGATAGAACTCTGTATATTTGAAGGATAGTTTTTGGTTCGACAAGGATTAAATATGAGGTCGAATATTGTCCGTATGTCTGGAAGATAATTACATAAGTTATTAAAAATGTGGATGAAAAAATTTATAATTATTCTATGAAAAATATATTTTGAGGATTAAAAAAATTTAAGAAATTTAGAAGGACCAAATATATTTATGATTTGTCAATTAAAAATATTTGTCTAAAAAAAGAATTTTCTTAAAAAAAAAGTTATATTAAGAAATATACAGAACTCTGTTAAAATAGGTAAAATATTATCTAGATGTGTGTCATCTCTTTCTTTTTGGTAGTTTATATATAATGGAAATTTACATGCATAAATTAGAATTATAATATCTTAAAAGTTAGAGATTGTTTTTCTTTTATTCTTAATTACTCTTCATTCTGGTAACTTTTAACAACACAATGATACCATGTTTCGTATGACTTTTAGATGATGGGTTGAAAATGATATAGTAATTTGTTTACACTTTTTGAATATTGTATCAAGCATCTTATTATTTTGAATGGAGTTGTGGGAAGCTTCCCACATTCTTCCCATTAAAATTTATATATTTAAACTTAAAATTTCTAACAAATTTTATCTCTGACAAGCTTCCCATCAAGAATTATAAATTTAGATTGATAATTCTAATTAGTTTTATCTCTTTAAATAATATATTTTTTAATGTGAGTGAAGTGGACTGTTGCTTTTAATGTGAGTGAAGTGGCCTGTAGCTACTGATAAACATCAAAGTATTTTAAATAACAATGAGGAAATTTTTAAATTCATTAAAATATTCTTTAATATTTATTGCATCATTTTTAGTGGCATAAATTGTGTAAGATATTGGATAGAACTCTGTATATTTGAAGGATAGTTTTTGGTTCGACAAGGATTAAATATGAGGTCGAATATTGTTCGTATGTCTGGAAGATAATTACATAAGTTATTAAAATTGTGGATGAAAAAATTTATAATTATTCTATGAAAAATATATTTTGAGTATTAAAAAAATTTAAGAAATTTAGAAGGACCAAATATATTTATGATTTGTCAATTAAAAATATTTGTCTAAAAAAAGAATTTTCTTAAAAAAAAACTTATATTAAGAAATATACAGAACTCTGTTAAAATAGGTAAAATATTGTCTAGATGTGTGTCATATCTTTCTTTTTGGTAGTTTATATATAAGGGAAATTTCCATGCATAAATTAGAATTATAATTTCTTAAAAGTTAGAGATTGTTTTTCTCTTATTCTTAATTACTCTTTATTCTGGTAACTTTTAACAACACAGTGATACCATGTTTCGTATGACTTTTAGATGATGGGTTGAAAATGATATAGTAATTTGGTTACACTTTTTGAATATTGTATCAAGCATCTTATTATTTTGAATGGGGTTGTGGGAAGCTTTTCACATGCTTCCCATTAAAATTTATAGATTTAAACTTAAAATTTCTAACTGATTTTATCTCTGACAAGCTTCCCATCAAGACTTATAAATTTAGATTGATAATTCTAATTAGTTTTATCTCTTTAAATAATATATTTTTTAATGTGAGTGAAGTGGACTGTAGCTACTGATAAACATCAAAGTATTTTAAATAACAATGAGGAATGTTTTAAATTCATTAAAATATTCTTTAATATTTATTGCATCATTTTTATTGGCATAAATTGTGTAAGATATTGGATAGAACTCTGTATATTTGAAGGATAGTTTTTGGTTCGACAAGGATTAAATTTGAGGTCGAATATTGTCCGTATGTCTGGAAGATAATTACATAAGTTATTAAAAATGTGGATGATAAAATTTATAATTATTCTATGAAAAATATATTTTGAGGATTAAAAAAATTTAAGAAATTTAGAAGGACCAAATATATTTATGATTTGTCAATTAAAAATATTTGTCTAAAAAAAGAATTTTCTTAAAAAAAAGTTATATTAAGAAATATACAGAACTCTGTTAAAATAGGTAAAATATTATCTAGATGTGTGTCATCTCTTTCTTTTTTGGTAGTTTATATATAATGGAAATTTACATGCATAAATTAGAATTATAATATCTTAAAAGTTAGAGATTGTTTTTCTTTTATTCTTAATTACTCTTCATTCTGGTAACTTTTAACAACACAATGATACCATGTTTCGTATGACTTTTAGATGATGGGTTGAAAATGATATAGTAATTTGTTTACACTTTTTGAATATTGTATCAAGCATCTTATTATTTTGAATGGAGTTGTGGGAAGCTTCCCACATTCTTCCCATTAAAATTTATAGATTTAAACTTAAAATTTCTAACAAATTTTATCTCTGACAAGCTTCCCATCAAGACTTATAAATTTAGATTGATAATTCTAATTAGTTTTATCTCTTTAAATAATATATTTTTTAATGTGAGTGAAGTGGACTGTTGCTTTTAATGTGAGTGAAGTGGCCTGTAGCTACTGATAAACATCAAAGTATTTTAAATAACAATGAGGAAATTTTTAAATTCATTAAAATATTCTTTAATATTTATTGCATCATTTTTATTGGCATAAATTGTGTAAGATATTGGATAGAACTCTGTATATTTGAAGGATAGTTTTTGGTTCGACAAGGATTAAATATGAGGTCGAATATTGTTCGTATGTCTGGAAGATAATTACATAAGTTATTAAAATTGTGGATGAAAAAATTTATAATTATTCTATGAAAAATATATTTTGAGTATTAAAAAAATTTAAGAAATTTAGAAGGACCAAATATATTTATGATTTGTCAATTAAAAATATTTGTCTAAAAAAAGAATTTTCTTAAAAAAAAATTTATATTAAGAAATATACAGAACTCTGTTAAAATAGGTAAAATATTGTCTAGATGTGTGTCATATCTTTCTTTTTGGTAGTTTATATATAATGGAAATTTCCATGCATAAATTAGAATTATAATATCTTAAAAGTTAGAGATTGTTTTTCTCTTAATCTTAATTACTCTTCATTCTGGTAACTTTTAACAACACAATGATACCATGTTTCGTATGACTTTTAGATGATGGGTTTAAAATGATACAATAATTTGGTTACACTTTTTGAATATTGTATCAAGCATCTTATTATTTTGAATGGAGTTGTGGGAAGCTTTCCACATTCTTCCCATTAAAATTTATAGATTTAAACTTAAAATTTCTAACTGAATTTATCTCTGACAAGCTTCCCATCAAGACTTATAAATTTAGATTGATAATTCTAATTAGTTTTATCTCTTTAAATAATATATTTTTTAATGTGAGTGAAGTGGACTGTAGCTACTGATAAACATCAAAGTATTTTAAATAACAATGAGGAAATTTTTAAATTCATAAAAATATTCTTTAATATTTATTGCATCATTTTTATTGGCATAAATTGTGTAAGATATTGGATAGAACTCTGTATATTTGAAGGATAGTTTTTGGTTCGACAAGGATTAAATATGAGGTCGAATATTGTTCGTATGTCTGGAAGATAATTACATAAGTTATTAAAATTGTGGATGAAAAAATTTATAATTATTCTATGAAAAATATATTTTGAGGATTAAAAAAATTTAAGAAATTTAGAAGGACCAAATATATTTATGATTTGTCAATTAAAAATATTTGTCTAAAATAAGAATTTTCTTAAAAAAAAAATTATATTAAGAAATATACAGAACTCTGTTAAAATAGGTAAAATATTATCTAGATGTGTGTCATATCTTTCTTTTTGGTAGTTTATATATAATGGAAATTTCCATGCATAAATTAGAATTATAATATCTTAAAAGATAGAGATTGTTTTTCTCTTATTCTTAATTACTCTTCATTCTGGTAACTTTTAACAACACAGTGATACCATGTTTCGTATGACTTTTAGATGATGGGTTGAAAATGATATAGTAATTTGGTTACACTTTTTGAATATTGCATCAAGCATCTTATTATTTTGAATGGGATTGTGGGAAGCTTTTCACATGCTTCCCATTAAAATTTATAGATTTAAACTTAAAATTTCTAACTGAATTTATCTCTGACAAGCTTCCCATCAAGACTTATAAATTTAGATTGATAATTCTAATTAGTTTTATCTATTTAAATAATATATTTTTTAATGTGAGTGAAGTGGACTGTAGCTACTGATAAACATCAAAGTATTTTAAATAACAATGAGGAAATTTTTAAATTCATTAAAATATTCTTTAATATTTATTGCATCATTTTTATTGGCATAAATTGTGTAAGATATTGGATAGAACTCTGTATATTTGAAGGATAGTTTTTGGTTTGACAAGGATTAAATATGAGGTCGAATATTGTTCGTATGTCTGGAAGATAATTACATAAGTTATTAAAATTGTGGATTAAAAATTTTATAATTATTCTATGAAAAATATATTTTGAGGATTAAAAAAATTTAAGAAATTTAGAAGGACAAAAAATATTTATGATTTGTCAATTAAAAATATTTGTCTAAAAAAAGAATTTTCTTAAAAAAAAATTTATATTAAGAAATATACAGAACTCTGTTAAAATAGGTAAAATATTGTCTAGATGTGTGTCATATCTTTCTTTTTGGTAGTTTATATATAATGGAAATTTCCATGCATAAATTAGAATTATAATATCTTAAAAGTTAGAGATTGTTTTTCTCTTAATCTTAATTACTCTTCATTCTGGTAACTTTTAACAACACAATGATACCATGTTTCGTATGACTTTTAGATGATGGGTTTAAAATGATACAATAATTTGGTTACACTTTTTGAATATTGTATCAAGCATCTTATTATTTTGAATGGAGTTGTGGGAAGCTTTCCACATTCTTCCCATTAAAATTTATAGATTTAAACTTAAAATTTCTAACTGAATTTATCTCTGACAAGCTTCCCATCAAGACTTATAAATTTAGATTGATAATTCTAATTAGTTTTATCTCTTTAAATAATATATTTTTTAATGTGAGTGAAGTGGACTGTAGCTACTGATAAACATCAAAGTAATTTAAATAACAATGAGGAAATTTTTAAATTCATAAAAATATTCTTTAATATTTATTGCATCATTTTTATTGGCATAAATTGTGTAAGATATTGGATAGAACTCTGTATATTTGAAGGATAGTTTTTGGTTCGACAAGGATTAAATATGAGGTCGAATATTGTTCGTATGTCTGGAAGATAATTACATAAGTTATTAAAATTGTGGATGAAAAAATTTATAATTATTCTATGAAAAATATATTTTGAGGATTAAAAAAATTTAAGAAATTTAGAAGGACCAAATATATTTATGATTTGTCAATTAAAAATATTTGTCTAAAATAAGAATTTTCTTAAAAAAAAAATTATATTAAGAAATATACAGAACTCTGTTAAAATAGGTAAAATATTATCTAGATGTGTGTCATATCTTTCTTTTTGGTAGTTTATATATAATGGAAATTTCCATGCATAAATTAGAATTATAATATCTTAAAAGATAGAGATTGTTTTTCTCTTATTCTTAATTACTCTTCATTCTGGTAACTTTTAACAACACAGTGATACCATGTTTCGTATGACTTTTAGATGATGGGTTGAAAATGATATAGTAATTTGGTTACACTTTTTGAATATTGCATCAAGCATCTTATTATTTTGAATGGGATTGTGGGAAGCTTTTCACATGCTTCCCATTAAAATTTATAGATTTAAACTTAAAATTTCTAACTGAATTTATCTCTGACATGCTTCCCATCAAGACTTATAAATTTAGATTGATAATTCTAATTAGTTTTATCTATTTAAATAATATATTTTTTAATGTGAGTGAAGTGGACTGTAGCTACTGATAAACATCAAAGTATTTTAAATAACAATGAGGAAATTTTTAAATTCATTAAAATATTCTTTAATATTTATTGCATCATTTTTATTGGCATAAATTGTGTAAGATATTGGATAGAACTCTGTATATTTGAAGGATAGTTTTTGGTTTGACAAGGATTAAATATGAGGTCGAATATTGTTCGTATGTCTGGAAGATAATTACATAAGTTATTAAAATTGTGGATTAAAAATTTTATAATTATTCTATGAAAAATATATTTTGAGGATTAAAAAAATTTAAGAAATTTAGAAGGACAAAAAATATTTATGATTTGTCAATTAAAAATATTTGTCTAAAAAAAGAATTTTCTTAAAAAAAAATTATATTAAGAAATATACAGAACTCTGTTAAAATAAGTAAAATATTATCTAGATGTGTGTCATATCTTTCTTTTTGGTAGTTTATATATAATGGAAATTTCCATGCATAAATTAGAATTATAATATCTTAAAAGATAGAGATTGTTTTTCTCTTATTCTTAATTACTCTTCATTCTGGTAACTTTTAACAACACAATGATACCATGTTTCATATGACTTTTAGATGATGGGTTTAAAATGATATAATAATTTGGTTACACTTTTTGAATATTGTATCAAGCATCTTAATATTTTGAATGGAGTTGTGGGAAGCTTTCCACATTCTTCCCATTAAAATTTATAGATTTAAACTTAAAATTTCTAACCGATTTTATCTCTGACAAGCTTCCCATCAAGACTTATAAATTTAGATTGATAATTCTAATTAGTTTTATCTCTTTAAATAATATATTTTTTTTAATGTGAGTGAAGTGGACTGTAGCTACTGATAAACATCAAAGTATTTTAAATAACAATGAGGAAATTTTTAAATTCATTAAAATATTCTTTAATATTTATTGCATCATTTTTATTGGCATAAATTGTGTAAGATATTGGATAGAACTCTGTATATTTGAAGGATAGTTTTTGTTTCGACACGGATTAAATATGAGGTCGAAAATTGTTCGTATGTCTGGAAGATAATTACATAAGTTATTAAAAATGTGGATGAAAAAATTTATAATTATTCTATGAAAAATATATTTTGAGGATTAAAAAAATTTAAGATATTTAGAAGGACCAAATATATTTATGATTTGTCAATTAAAAATATTTGTCTAAAATAAGAATTTTCTTTAAAAAAAGTTATATTAAGAAATATACAGAACTCTGTTAAAATAGGTAAAATATTATATAGATGTGTGTCATCTCTTTCATTTTGGTAGTTTATATATAACGGAAATTTCCATGCATAAATTAGAATTATAATATCTTAAAAGTTAGAGATTGTTTTTCTCTTATTCTTAATTACTCTTCATTCTGGTAACTTTTAACAACACAGTGATACCATGTTTCGTATGACTTTTAGATGATGGGTTGAAAATGATATAGTAATTTGGTTACACTTTTTGAATATTGCATCAAGCATCTTATTATTTTGAATGGGGTTGTGGGAAGCTTTTCACATGCTTCCCATTAAAATTTATAGATTTAAACTTAAAATTTCTAACTGAATTTATCTCTGACAAGCTTCCCATCAAGACTTATAAATTTAGATTGATAATTCTAATTAGTTTTATCTCTTTAAATAATATATTTTTTAATGTGAGTGAAGTGGACTGTAGCTACTGATAAACATCAAAGTATTTTAAATAACAATGAGGAAATTTTTAAATTCATTAAAATATTCTTTAATATTTATTGCATCATTTTTATTGGCTTAAATTGTGTAAGATATTGGATAGAACTCTGTATATTTGAAGGATAGTTTTTGGTTTGACAAGGATTAAATATGAGGTCGAATATTGTTCGTATGTCTGGAAGATAATTACATAAGTTATTAAAATTGTGGATTAAAAATTTTATAATTATTCTTTGAAAAATATATTTTGAGGATTAAAAAAATTTAAGAAATTTAGAAGGACAAAAAATATTTATGATTTGTCAATTAAAAATATTTGTCTAAAAAAAGAATTTTCTTAAAAAAAAATTTATATTAAGAAATATACAGAACTCTGTTAAAATAAGTAAAATATTATCTAGATGTGTGTCATATCTTTCTTTTTGGTAGTTTATATATAATGGAAATTTCCATGCATAAATTAGAATTATAATATCTTAAAAGATAGAGATTGTTTTTCTCTTATTCTTAATTACTCTTCATTCTGGTAACTTTTAACAACACAATGATACCATGTTTCGTATGACTTTTAGATGATGGGTTTAAAATGATACAATAATTTGGTTACACTTTTTGAATATTGTATCAAGCATCTTAATATTTTGAATGGAGTTGTGGGAAGCTTTCCACATTCTTCCCATTAAAATTTATAGATTTAAACTTAAAATTTCTAACCGATTTTATCTCTGACAAGCTTCCCATCAAGACTTATAAATTTAGATTGATAATTCTAATTAGTTTTATCTCTTTAAATAATATATTTTTTTTAATGTGAGTGAAGTGGACTGTAGCTACTGATAAACATCAAAGTATTTTAAATAACAATGAGGAAATTTTTAAATTCATTAAAATATTCTTTAATATTTATTGCATCATTTTTATTGGCATAAATTGTGTAAGATATTGGATAGAACTCTGTATATTTGAAGGATAGTTTTTGTTTCGACACGGATTAAATATGAGGTCGAAAATTGTTTGTATGTCTGGAAGATAATTACATAAGTTATTAAAAATGTGGATGAAAAAATTTATAATTATTCTATGAAAAATATATTTTGAGGATTAAAAAAATTTAAGATATTTAGAAGGACCAAATATATTTATGATTTGTCAATTAAAAATATTTGTCTAAAATAAGAATTTTCTTTAAAAAAAGTTATATTAAGAAATATACAGAACTCTGTTAAAATAGGTAAAATATAATATAGATGTGTGTCATCTCTTTCATTTTGGTAGTTTATATATAACGGAAATTTCCATGCATAAATTAGAATTATAATATCTTAAAAGTTAGAGATTGTTTTTCTCTTATTCTTAATTACTCTTCATTCTGGTAACTTTTAACAACACAGTGATACCATGTTTCGTATGACTTTTAGATGATGGGTTGAAAATGATATAGTAATTTGGTTACACTTTTTGAATATTGCATCAAGCATCCTATTATTTTGAATGGGGTTGTGGGAAGCTTTTCACATGCTTCCCATTAAAATTTATAGATTTAAACTTAAAATTTCTAACTGATTTTATCTCTGACAAGCTTCCCATCAAGACTTATAAATTTAGATTGATAATTCTAATTAGTTTTATCTCTTTAAATAATATATTTTTTAATGTGAGTGAAGTGGACTTTAGCTACTGATAAACATCAAAGTATTTTAAATAACAATGAGGAAATTTTTAAATTCATTAAAATATTCTTTAATATTTATTGCATCATTTTTATTGGCATAAATTGTGTAAGATATTGGATAGAACTCTGTATATTTGAAGGATAGTTTTTGGTTCGACAAGGATTAAATATGAGGTCGAATATTGTTCGTATGTCTGGAAGATAATTACATAAGTTATTAAAATTGTGGATGAAAAAATTTATAATTATTCTATGAAAAATATATTTTGAGGATTAAAAAAATTTAAGAAATTTAGAAGGACCAAATATATTTATGATTTGTCAATTAAAAATATTTGTCTAAAAAAAGAATTTTCTTAAAAAAAAATTTATATTAAGAAATATACAGAACTCTGTTAAAATAGGTAAAATATTATCTAGATGTGTGTCATATCTTTCTTTTTGGTAGTTTATATATAATGGAAATTTCCATGCATAAATTAGAATTATAATAACTTAAAAGTTAGAGATTGTTTTTCTCTTATTCTTAATTACTCTTCATTCTGGTAACTTTTAACAACACTGTGATACCATGTTTCGTATGACTTTTAGATGATGGGTTGAAAATGATATAGTAATTTGGTTACACTTTTTGAATATTGCATCAAGCATCTTATTATTTTGAATGGGGTTGTGGGAAGCTTTTCACATGCTTCCCATTAAAATTTATAGATTTAAACTTAAAATTTCTAACTGAATTTATCTCTGACAAGCTTCCCATCAAGACTTATAAATTTAGATTGATAATTCTAATTAGTTTTATCTCTTTAAATAATATATTTTTTAATGTGAGTGAAGTGGACTGTAGCTACTGATAAACATCAAAGTATTTTAAATAACAATGAGGAAATTTTTAAATTCATTAAAATATTCTTTAATATTTATTGCATCATTTTTATTGGCATAAATTGTGTAAGATATTGGATAGAACTCTGTATATTTGAAGGATAGTTTTTGGTTCGACAAGGATTAAATATGAGGTCGAATATTGTTCGTATGTCTGGAAGATAATTACATAAGTTATTAAAATTGTGGATGAAAAAATTTATAATTATTCTATGAAAAATATATTTTGAGGATTAAAAAAATTTAAGAAATTTAGAAGGACCAAATATATTTATGATTTGTCAATTAAAAATATTTGTCTAAAATAAGAATTTTCTTAAAAAAAAATTTATATTAAGAAATATACAGAACTCTGTTAAAATAGGTAAAATATTATCTAGATGTGTGTCATATCTTTCTTTTTGGTAGTTTATATATAATGGAAATTTCCATGCATAAATTAGAATTATAATATCTTAAAAGATAGAGATTGTTTTTCTCTTATTCTTAATTACTCTTCATTCTGGTAACTTTTAACAACACAGTGATACCATGTTTCGTATGACTTTTAGATGATGGGTTGAAAATGATATAGTAATTTGGTTACACTTTTTGAATATTGCATCAAGCATCTTATTATTTTGAATGGGGTTGTGGGAAGCTTTTCACATGCTTCCCATTAAAATTTATAGATTTAAACTTAAAATTTCTAACTGAATTTATCTCTGACAAGCTTCCCATCAAGACTTATAAATTTAGATTGATAATTCTAATTAGTTTTATCTCTTTAAATAATATATTTTTTAATGTGAGTGAAGTGGACTGTAGCTACTGATAAACATCAAAGTATTTTAAATAACAATGAGGAAATTTTTAAATTCATTAAAATATTCTTTAATATTTATTGCATCATTTTTATTGGCTTAAATTGTGTAAGATATTGGATAGAACTCTGTATATTTGAAGGATAGTTTTTGGTTTGACAAGGATTAAATATGAGGTCGAATATTGTTCGTATGTCTGGAAGATAATTACATAAGTTATTAAAATTGTGGATTAAAAATTTTATAATTATTCTATGAAAAATATATTTTGAGGATTAAAAAAATTTAAGAAATTTAGAAGGACAAAAAATATTTATGATTTGTCAATTAAAAATATTTGTCTAAAAAAAGAATTTTCTTAAAAAAAAATTTATATTAAGAAATATACAGAACTTTGTTAAAATAAGTAAAATATTATCTAGATGTGTGTCATATCTTTCTTTTTGGTAGTTTATATATAATGGAAATTTCCATGCATAAATTAGAATTATAATATCTTAAAAGATAGAGATTGTTTTTCTCTTATTCTTAATTACTCTTCATTCTGGTAACTTTTAACAACACAATGATACCATGTTTCGTATGACTTTTAGATGATGGGTTTAAAATGATACAATAATTTGGTTACACTTTTTGAATATTGTATCAAGCATCTTAATATTTTGAATGGAGTTGTGGGAAGCTTTCCACATTCTTCCCATTAAAATTTATAGATTTAAACTTAAAATTTCTAACCGATTTTATCTCTGACAAGCTTCCCATCAAGACTTATAAATTTAGATTGATAATTCTAATTAGTTTTATCTCTTTAAATAATATATTTTTTAATGTGAGTGAAGTGGACTGTAGCTACTGATAAACATCAAAGTATTTTAAATAACAATGAGGAAATTTTTAAATTCATTAAAATATTCTTTAATATTTATTGCATCATTTTTATTGGCTTAAATTGTGTAAGATATTGGATAGAACTCTGTATATTTGAAGGATAGTTTTTGGTTTGACAAGGATTAAATATGAGGTCGAATATTGTTCGTATGTCTGGAAGATAATTACATAAGTTATTAAAATTGTGGATTAAAAATTTTATAATTATTCTATGAAAAATATATTTTGAGGATTAAAAAAATTTAAGAAATTTAGAAGGACAAAAAATATTTATGATTTGTCAATTAAAAATATTTGTCTAAAAAAAGAATTTTCTTAAAAAAAAATTTATATTAAGAAATATACAGAACTCTGTTAAAATAAGTAAAATATTATCTAGATGTGTGTCATATCTTTCTTTTTGGTAGTTTATATATAATGGAAATTTCCATGCATAAATTAGAATTATAATATCTTAAAAGATAGAGATTGTTTTTCTCTTATTCTTAATTACTCTTCATTCTGGTAACTTTTAACAACACAATGATACCATGTTTCGTATGACTTTTAGATGATGGGTTTAAAATGATACAATAATTTGGTTACACTTTTTGAATATTGTATCAAGCATCTTAATATTTTGAATGGAGTTGTGGGAAGCTTTCCACATTCTTCCCATTAAAATTTATAGATTTAAACTTAAAATTTCTAACCGATTTTATCTCTGACAAGCTTCCCATCAAGACTTATAAATTTAGATTGATAATTCTAATTAGTTTTATCTCTTTAAATAATATATTTTTTTTAATGTGAGTGAAGTGGACTGTAGCTACTGATAAACATCAAAGTATTTTAAATAACAATGAGGAAATTTTTAAATTCATTAAAATATTCTTTAATATTTATTGCATCATTTTTATTGGCATAAATTGTGTAAGATATTGGATAGAACTCTGTATATTTGAAGGATAGTTTTTGTTTCGACACGGATTAAATATGAGGTCGAAAATTGTTTGTATGTCTGGAAGATAATTACATAAGTTATTAAAAATGTGGATGAAAAAATTTATAATTATTCTATGAAAAATATATTTTGAGGATTAAAAAAATTTAAGATATTTAGAAGGACCAAATATATTTATGATTTGTCAATTAAAAATATTTGTCTAAAATAAGAATTTTCTTTAAAAAAAGTTATATTAAGAAATATACAGAACTCTGTTAAAATAGGTAAAATATAATATAGATGTGTGTCATCTCTTTCATTTTGGTAGTTTATATATAACGGAAATTTCCATGCATAAATTAGAATTATAATATCTTAAAAGTTAGAGATTGTTTTTCTCTTATTCTTAATTACTCTTCATTCTGGTAACTTTTAACAACACAGTGATACCATGTTTCGTATGACTTTTAGATGATGGGTTGAAAATGATATAGTAATTTGGTTACACTTTTTGAATATTGCATCAAGCATCCTATTATTTTGAATGGGGTTGTGGGAAGCTTTTCACATGCTTCCCATTAAAATTTATAGATTTAAACTTAAAATTTCTAACTGATTTTATCTCTGACAAGCTTCCCATCAAGACTTATAAATTTAGATTGATAATTCTAATTAGTTTTATCTCTTTAAATAATATATTTTTTAATGTGAGTGAAGTGGACTGTAGCTACTGATAAACATCAAAGTATTTTAAATAACAATGAGGAAATTTTTAAATTCATTAAAATATTCTTTAATATTTATTGCATCATTTTTATTGGCATAAATTGTGTAAGATATTGGATAGAACTCTTTATATTTGAAGGATAGTTTTTGGTTCGACAAGGATTAAATATGAGGTCGAATATTGTTCGTATGTCTGGAAGATAATTACATAAGTTATTAAAATTGTGGATGAAAAAATTTATAATTATTCTATGAAAAATATATTTTGAGGATTAAAAAAATTTAAGAAATTTAGAAGGACCAAATATATTTATGATTTGTCAATTAAAAATATTTGTCTAAAATAAGAATTTTCTTAAAAAAAAATTTATATTAAGAAATATACAGAACTCTGTTAAAATAGGTAAAATATTATCTAGATGTGTGTCATATCTTTCTTTTTGGTAGTTTATATATAATGGAAATTTCCATGCATAAATTAGAATTATAATATCTTAAAAGATAGAGATTGTTTTTCTCTTATTCTTAATTACTCTTCATTCTGGTAACTTTTAACAACACAGTGATACCATGTTTCGTATGACTTTTAGATGATGGGTTGAAAATGATATAGTAATTTGGTTACACTTTTTGAATATTGCATCAAGCATCTTATTATTTTGAATGGGGTTGTGGGAAGCTTTTCACATGCTTCCCATTAAAATTTATAGATTTAAACTTAAAATTTCTAACTGAATTTATCTCTGACAAGCTTCCCATCAAGACTTATAAATTTAGATTGATAATTCTAATTAGTTTTATCTCTTTAAATAATATATTTTTTAATGTGAGTGAAGTGGACTGTAGCTACTGATAAACATCAAAGTATTTTAAATAACAATGAGGAAATTTTTAAATTCATTAAAATATTCTTTAATATTTATTGCATCATTTTTATTGGCTTAAATTGTGTAAGATATTGGATAGAACTCTGTATATTTGAAGGATAGTTTTTGGTTTGACAAGGATTAAATATGAGGTCGAATATTGTTCGTATGTCTGGAAGATAATTACATAAGTTATTAAAATTGTGGATTAAAAATTTTATAATTATTCTATGAAAAATATATTTTGAGGATTAAAAAAATTTAAGAAATTTAGAAGGACAAAAAATATTTATGATTTGTCAATTAAAAATATTTGTCTAAAAAAAGAATTTGCTTAAAAAAAAATTTATATTAAGAAATATACAGAACTCTGTTAAAATAAGTAAAATATTATCTAGATGTGTGTCATATCTTTCTTTTTGGTAGTTTATATATAATGGAAATTTCCATGCATAAATTAGAATTATAATATCTTAAAAGATAGAGATTGTTTTTCTCTTATTCTTAATTACTCTTCATTCTGGTAACTTTTAACAACACAATGATACCATGTTTCGTATGACTTTTAGATGATGAGTTTAAAATGATACAATAATTTGGTTACACTTTTTGAATATTGTATCAAGCATCTTAATATTTTGAATGGAGTTGTGGGAAGCTTTCCACATTCTTCCCATTAAAATTTATAGATTTAAACTTAAAATTTCTAACCGATTTTATCTCTGACAAGCTTCCCATCAAGACTTATAAATTTAGATTGATAATTCTAATTAGTTTTATCTCTTTAAATAATATATTTTTTTTAATGTGAGTGAAGTGGACTGTAGCTACTGATAAACATCAAAGTATTTTAAATAACAATGAGGAAATTTTTAAATTCATTAAAATATTCTTTAATATTTATTGCATCATTTTTATTGGCATAAATTGTGTAAGATATTGGATAGAACTCTGTATATTTGAAGGATAGTTTTTGTTTCGACACGGATTAAATATGAGGTCGAAAATTGTTTGTATGTCTGGAAGATAATTACATAAGTTATTAAAAATGTGGATGAAAAAATTTATAATTATTCTATGAAAAATATATTTTGAGGATTAAAAAAATTTAATTTATTTAGAAGGACCAAATATATTTATGATTTGTCAATTAAAAATATTTGTCTAAAATAAGAATTTTCTTTAAAAAAAGTTATATTAAGAAATATACAGAACTCTGTTAAAATAGGTAAAATATAATATAGATGTGTGTCATCTCTTTCATTTTGGTAGTTTATATATAACGGAAATTTCCATGCATAAATTAGAATTATAATATCTTAAAAGTTAGAGATTGTTTTTCTCTTATTCTTAATTACTCTTCATTCTGGTAACTTTTAACAACACAGTGATACCATGTTTCGTATGACTTTTAGATGATGGGTTGAAAATGATATAGTAATTTGGTTACACTTTTTGAATATTGCATCAAGCATCCTATTATTTTGAATGGGGTTGTGGGAAGCTTTTCACATGCTTCCCATTAAAATTTATAGATTTAAACTTAAAATTTCTAACTGATTTTATCTCTGACAAGCTTCCCATCAAGACTTATAAATTTAGATTGATAATTCTAATTAGTTTTATCTCTTTAAATAATATATTTTTTAATGTGAGTGAAGTGGACTTTAGCTACTGATAAACATCAAAGTATTTTAAATAACAATGAGGAAATTTTTAAATTCATTAAAATATTCTTTAATATTTATTGCATCATTTTTATTGGCATAAATTGTGTAAGATATTGGATAGAACTCTGTATATTTGAAGGATAGTTTTTGGTTCGACAAGGATTAAATATGAGGTCGAATATTGTTCGTATGTCTGGAAGATAATTACATAAGTTATTAAAATTGTGGATGAAAAAATTTATAATTATTCTATGAAAAATATATTTTGAGGATTAAAAAAATTTAAGAAATTTAGAAGGACCAAATATATTTATGATTTGTCAATTAAAAATATTTGTCTAAAAAAAGAATTTTCTTAAAAAAAAATTTATATTAAGAAATATACAGAACTCTGTTAAAATAGGTAAAATATTATCTAGATGTGTGTCATATCTTTCTTTTTGGTAGTTTATATATAATGGAAATTTCCATGCATAAATTAGAATTATAATAACTTAAAAGTTAGAGATTGTTTTTCTCTTATTCTTAATTACTCTTCATTCTGGTAACTTTTAACAACACTGTGATACCATGTTTCGTATGACTTTTAGATGATGGGTTGAAAATGATATAGTAATTTGGTTACACTTTTTGAATATTGCATCAAGCATCTTATTATTTTGAATGGGGTTGTGGGAAGCTTTTCACATGCTTCCCATTAAAATTTATAGATTTAAACTTGAAATTTATAACTGAATTTACTCTGAGAAGCTTCCCATCAAGACTTATAAATTTAGATTGATAATTCTAATTAGTTTTATCTCTTTAAATAATATATTTTTTAATGTGAGTGAAGTGGACTGTAGCTACTGATAAACATCAAAGTATTTTAAATAACAATGAGGAAATTTTTAAATTCATTAAAATATTCTTTAATATTTATTGCATCATTTTTATTGGCATAAATTGTGTAAGATATTGGATAGAACTCTGTATATTTGAAGGATAGTTTTTGGTTCGACAAGGATTAAATATGAGGTCGAATATTGTTCGTATGTCTGGAAGATAATTACATAAGTTATTAAAAATGTGGATGAAAAAATTTATAATTATTCTATGAAAAATATATTTTGAGGATTAAAAAAATTTAAGAAATTTAGAAGGACCAAATATATTTATGATTTGTCAATTAAAAATATTTGTCTAAAAAAAGAATTTTCTTAAAAAAAAATTTATATTAAGAAATATACAGAACTCTGTTAAAATAGGTAAAATATTATCTAGATGTGTGTCATATCTTTCTTTTTGGTAGTTTATATATAATGGAAATTTCCATGCATAAATTAGAATTATAATAACTTAAAAGTTAGAGATTGTTTTTCTCTTATTCTTAATTACTCTTCATTCTGGTAACTTTTAACAACACTGTGATACCATGTTTCGTATGACTTTTAGATGATGGTTTGAAAATGATATAGTAATTTGGTTACACTTTTTGAATATTGCATCAAGCATCTTATTATTTTGAATGGGGTTGTGGGAAGCTTTTCACATGCTTCCCATTAAAATTTATAGATTTAAACTTAAAATTTCTAACTGAATTTATCTCTGACAAGCTTCCCATCAAGACTTATAAATTTAGATTGATAATTCTAATTAGTTTTATCTCTTTAAATAATATATTTTTTAATGTGAGTGAAGTGGACTGTAGCTACTGATAAACATCAAAGTATTTTAAATAACAATGAGGAAATTTTTAAATTCATTAAAATATTCTTTAATATTTATTGCATCATTTTTATTGGCATAAATTGTGTAAGATATTGGATAGAACTCTGTATATTTGAAGGATAGTTTTTGGTTCGACAAGGATTAAATATGAGGTCGAATATTGTTCGTATGTCTGGAAGATAATTACATAAGTTATTAAAAATGTGGATGAAAAAATTTATAATTATTCTATGAAAAATATATTTTGAGGATTAAAAAAATTTAAGAAATTTAGAAGGACCAAATATATTTATGATTTGTCAATTAAAAATATTTGTCTAAAAAAAGAATTTTCTTAAAAAAAAATTTATATTAAGAAATATACAGAACTCTGTTAAAATAGGTAAAATATTATCTAGATGTGTGTCATATCTTTCTTTTTGGTAGTTTATATATAATGGAAATTTCCATGCATAAATTAGAATTATAATAACTTAAAAGTTAGAGATTGTTTTTCTCTTATTCTTAATTACTCTTCATTCTGGTAACTTTTAACAACACTGTGATACCATGTTTCGTATGACTTTTAGATGATGGGTTGAAAATGATATAGTAATTTGGTTACACTTTTTGAATATTGCATCAAGCATCTTATTATTTTGAATGGGGTTGTGGGAAGCTTTTCACATGCTTCCCATTAAAATTTATAGATTTAAACTTAAAATTTCTAACTGAATTTATCTCTGACAAGCTTCCCATCAAGACTTATAAATTTAGATTGATAATTCTAATTAGTTTTATCTCTTTAAATAATATATTTTTTAATGTGAGTGAAGTGGACTGTAGCTACTGATAAACATCAAAGTATTTTAAATAACAATGAGGAAATTTTTAAATTCATTAAAATATTCTTTAATATTTATTGCATCATTTTTATTGGCATAAATTGTGTAAGATATTGGATAGAACTCTGTATATTTGAAGGATAGTTTTTGGTTCGACAAGGATTAAATATGAGGTCGAATATTGTTCGTATGTCTGGAAGATAATTACATAAGTTATTAAAAATGTGGATGAAAAAATTTATAATTATTCTATGAAAAATATATTTTGAGGATTAAAAAAATTTAAGAAATTTAGAAGGACCAAATATATTTATGATCTGTCAATTAAAAATATTTGTCTAAAAAAAGAATTTTCTTAAAAAAAAATTTATATTAAGAAATATACAGAACTCTGTTAAAATAGATAAAATATTATCTAGATGTGTGTCATCTCTTTCTTTTTGGTAGTTTATATATAATGGAAATTTCCTTGCATAAATTAGAATTATAATATCTTAAAAGTTAGAGATTGTTTTTCTCTTATTCTTAATTACTCTTCATTCTGGTAACTTTTAACAACACAGTGATACCATGTTTCGTATGACTTTTAGATGATGGGTTGAAAATGATACAGTAATTTGGTTACACTTTTTGAATATTGTATCAAGCATCTTATTATTTTTAATGGAGTTGTGGGAAGCTTTCCACATTCTTCCCATTAAAATATATAGATTTAAACTTAAAATTTCTAACAGATTTTATCTCTGACAAGCTTCCCATCAAGACTTATAAATGTAGATTGATAATTCTATTTAGTTTTATCTCTTTAAATAATATATTTTTTAATGTGAGTGAAGTGGAATGTAGCTAATGATAAACATCAAAGTATTTTAAATAACAATGAGGAAATTTTTAAATTCATTAAAATATTCTTTAATATTTATTGCATCATTTTTATTGGCATAAATTGTGTAAGATATTGGATAGAACTCTGTATATTTGAAGGATAGTTTTTGGTTCGACAAGGATTAAATATGAGGTCGAATATTGTTCGTATGTCTGGAAGATAATTACATAAGTTATTAAAAATGTGGATGAAAAAATTTATAATTATTCTATGAAAAATATATTTTGAGGATTAAAAAAATTTAAGATATTTAGAAGGACCAAATATATTTATGATTTGTCAATTAAAAATATATGTCTAAAATAAGAATTTTCTTAAAAAAAAGTTATATTAAGAAATATACAGAACTTTGTTAAAATAGGAAAAATATTATCTAGATGTGTGCCATCTCTTTCTTTTTGGTAGTTTATATATAATGGAAATTTCCATGCATAAATTAGAATTATAATATCTTAAAAGTTAGAGATTGTTTTTCTCTTATTCTTAATTACTCTTTATTCTGGTAACTTTTAACAACACATTGATACCATGTTTCGTATGACTTTTAGATGATGGGTTGAAAATGATATAGTAATTTGGTTACACTTTTTGAATATTGTATCAAGCATCTTATTATTTTGAATGGGGTTGTGGGAAGCTTTTCACATGCTCCCCATTAAAATTTATAGATTTAAACTTAAAATTTCTAACTGATTTTATCTCTGACAAGCTTCCCATCAAGACTTATAAATTTAGATTGATAATTCTAATTAGTTTTATCTCTTTAAATAATATATTTTTTAATGTGAGTGAAGTGGACTTTAGCTACTGATAAACATCAAAGTATTTTAAATAACAATGAGGAAATTTTTAAATTCATTAAAATATTCTTTAATATTTATTGCATCATTTTTATTGGCATAAATTGTGTAAGATATTGGATAGAACTCTGTATATTTGAAGGATAGTTTTTGGTTCGACAAGGATTAAATATGAGGTCGAATATTGTTCGTATGTCTGGAAGATAATTACATAAGTTATTAAAATTGTGGATGAAAAAATTTATAATTATTCTATGAAAAATATATTTTGAGGATTAAAAAAATTTAAGAAATTTAGAAGGACCAAATATATTTATGATTTGTCAATTAAAAATATTTGTCTAAAAAAAGAATTTTCTTAAAAAAAAATTTATATTAAGAAATATACAGAACTCTGTTAAAATAGGTAAAATATTATCTAGATGTGTGTCATATCTTTCTTTTTGGTAGTTTATATATAATGGAAATTTCCATGCATAAATTAGAATTATAATAACTTAAAAGTTAGAGATTGTTTTTCTCTTATTCTTAATTACTCTTCATTCTGGTAACTTTTAACAACACTGTGATACCATGTTTCGTATGACTTTTAGATGATGGGTTGAAAATGATATAGTAATTTGGTTACACTTTTTGAATATTGCATCAAGCATCTTATTATTTTGAATGGGGTTGTGGGAAGCTTTTCACATGCTTCCCATTAAAATTTATAGATTTAAACTTGAAATTTATAACTGAATTTACTCTGAGAAGCTTCCCATCAAGACTTATAAATTTAGATTGATAATTCTAATTAGTTTTATCTCTTTAAATAATATATTTTTTAATGTGAGTGAAGTGGACTGTAGCTACTGATAAACATCAAAGTATTTTAAATAACAATGAGGAAATTTTTAAATTCATTAAAATATTCTTTAATATTTATTGCATCATTTTTATTGGCATAAATTGTGTAAGATATTGGATAGAACTCTGTATATTTGAAGGATAGTTTTTGGTTCGACAAGGATTAAATATGAGGTCGAATATTGTTCGTATGTCTGGAAGATAATTACATAAGTTATTAAAAATGTGGATGAAAAAATTTGTAATTATTTTATGAAAAATATATTTTGAGGATTAAAAAAATTTAAGAAATTTAGAAGGACCAAATATATTTATGATTTGTCAATTAAAAATATTTGTCTAAAAAAAGAATTTTCTTCAAAAAAAATTTATATTAAGAAATATACAGAACTCTGTTAAAATAGGTAAAATATTATCTAGATGTGTGTCATATCTTTCTTTTTGGTAGTTTATATATAATGGAAATTTCCATGCATAAATTAGAATTATAATAACTTAAAAGTTAGAGATTGTTTTTCTCTTATTCTTAATTACTCTTCATTCTGATAACTTTTAACAACACTGTGATACCATGTTTCGTATGACTTTTAGATGATGGGTTGAAAATGATATAGTAATTTGGTTACACTTTTTGAATATTGCATCAAGCATCTTATTATTTTGAATGGGGTTGTGGGAAGCTTTTCACATGCTACCCATTAAAATTTATAGATTTAAACTTAAAATTTCTAACTGAATTTATCTCTGACAAGCTTCCCATCAAGACTTATAAATTTAGATTGATAATTCTAATTAGTTTTATCTAGATTGATAATTCTAATTAGTTTTATCTCTTTAAATAATATATTTTTTAATGTGAGTGAAGTGGCCTGTAGCTACTGATAAACATCAAAGTATTTTAAATAACAATGAGGAAATTTTTAAATTCATTAAAATATTCTTTAATATTTATTGCATCATTTTTATTGGCATAAATTGTGTAAGATATTGGATAGAACTCTGTATATTTGAAGGATAGTTTTTGGTTCGACAAGGATTAAATATGAGGTCGAATATTGTTCGTATGTCTGGAAGATAATTACATAAGTTATTAAAAATGTGGATGAAAAAATTTATAATTATTCTATGAAAAATATATTTTGAGGATTAAAAAAATTTAAGAAATTTAGAAGGACCAAATATATTTATGATTTGTCAATTAAAAATATTTGTCTAAAAAAAGAATTATCTTAAAAAAAAAATTTATATTAAGAAATATACAGAACTCTGTTAAAATAGGTAAAATATTGTCTAGATGTGTGTCATATCTTTCTTTTTGGTAGTTTATATATAATGGAAATTTCCATGCATAAATTAGAATTATAATAACTTAAAAGTTAGAGATTGTTTTTCTCTTAATCTTAATTACTCTTCATTCTGGTAACTTTTAACAACACAATGATACCATGTTTCGTATGACTTTTAGATGATGGGTTTAAAATGATACAATAATTTGGTTACACTTTTTGAATATTGTATCAAGCATCTTATTATTTTGAATGGGGTTGTGGGAAGCTTTTCACATTCTTCCCATTAAAATTTATAGATTTAAACTTAAAATTTCTAACTGATTTTATCTCTGACAAGCTTCCCATCAAGACTTATAAATTTAGATTGATAATTCTAATTAGTTTTATCTCTTTAAATAATATATTTTTTAATGTGAGTGAAGTGGACTGTAGCTACTGATAAACATCAAAGTATTTTAAATAACAATGAGGAAATTTTTAAATTCATAAAAATATTCTTTAATATTTATTGCATCATTTTTATTGGCATAAATTGTGTAAGATATTGGATAGAACTCTGTATATTTGAAGGATAGTTTTTGGTTCGACAAGGATTAAATATGAGGTCGAATATTGTTCGTATGTCTGGAAGATAATTACATAAGTTATTAAAATTGTGGATGAAAAAATTTATAATTATTCTATGAAAAATATATTTTGAGGATTAAAAAAATTTAAGAAATTTAGAAGGACCAAATATATTTATGATTTGTCAATTAAAAATATTTGTCTAAAATAAGAATTTTCTTAAAAAAAAATTTATATTAAGAAATATACAGAACTCTGTTAAAATAGGTAAAATATTATCTAGATGTGTGTCATATCTTTCTTTTTGGTAGTTTATATATAATGGAAATTTCCATGCATAAATTAGAATTATAATAACTTAAAAGATAGAGATTGTTTTTCTCTTATTCTTAATTACTCTTCATTCTGGTAACTTTTAACAACACAGTGATACCATGTTTCGTATGACTTTTAGATGATGGGTTGAAAATGATATAGTAATTTGGTTACACTTTTTGAATATTGCATCAAGCATCTTATTATTTTGAATGGGGTTGTGGGAAGCTTTTCACATGCTTCCCATTAAAATTTATAGATTTAAACTTAAAATTTCTAACTGAATTTATCTCTGACAAGCTTCCCATCAAGACTTATAAATTTAGATTGATAATTCTAATTAGTTTTATCTATTTAAATAATATATTTTTTAATGTGAGTGAAGTGGACTGTAGCTACTGATAAACATCAAAGTATTTTAAATAACAATGAGGAAATTTTTAAATTCATTAAAATATTCTTTAATATTTATTGCATCATTTTTATTGGCATAAATTGTGTAAGATATTGGATAGAACTCTGTATATTTGAAGGATAGTTTTTGGTTTGACAAGGATTAAATATGAGGTCGAATATTGTTCGTATGTCTGGAAGATAATTACATAAGTTATTAAAATTGTGGATTAAAAATTTTATAATTATTCTATGAAAAATATATTTTGAGGATTAAAAAAATTTAAGAAATTTAGAAGGACAAAAAATATTTATGATTTGTCAATTAAAAATATTTGTCTAAAAAAAGAATTTTCTTAAAAAAAAATTTATATTAAGAAATATACAGAACTCTGTTAAAATAAGTAAAATATTATCTAGATGTGTGTCATATCTTTCTTTTTGGTAGTTTATATATAATGGAAATTTCCATGCATAAATTAGAATTATAATATCTTAAAAGATAGAGATTGTTTTTCTCTTATTCTTAATTACTCTTCATTCTGGTAACTTTTAACAACACAATGATACCATGTTTCGTATGACTTTTAGATGATGGGTTGAAAATGATATAGTAATTTGGTTACACTTTTTGAATATTGCATCAAGCATCTTAATATTTTGAATGGAGTTGTGGGAAGCTTTCCACATTCTTCCCATTAAAATTTATAGATTTAAACTTAAAATTTCTAACCGATTTTATCTCTGACAAGCTTCCCATCAAGACTTATAAATTTAGATTGATAATTCTAATTAGTTTTATCTCTTTAAATAATATATATTTTTTAATGTGAGTGAAGTGGACTGTAGCTAATGATAAACATCAAAGTATTTTAAATAACAATGAGGAAATTTTTAAATTCATTAAAATATTCTTTAATATTTATTGCATCATTTTTATTGGCATAAATTGTGTAAGATATTGGATAGAACTCTGTATATTTGAAGGATAGTTTTTGGTTCGACAAGGATTAAATATGAGGTCGAATATTGTTCGTATGTCTGGAAGATAATTACATAAGTTATTAAAAATGTGGATGAAAAAATTTATAATTATTCTATGAAAAATATATTTTGAGGATTAAAAAAATTTAAGATATTTAGAAGGACCAAATATATTTATGATTTGTCAATTAAAAATATATGTCTAAAATAAGAATTTTCTTAAAAAAAAGTTATATTAAGAAATATACAGAACTCTGTTAAAATAGGAAAAATATTATCTAGATGTGTGCCATCTCTTTCTTTTTGGTAGTTTATATATAATGGAAATTTCCATGCATAAATTAGAATTATAATATCTTAAAAGTTAGAGATTGTTTTTCTCTTATTCTTAATTACTCTTTATTCTGGTAACTTTTAACAACACATTGATACCATGTTTCGTATGACTTTTAGATGATGGGTTGAAAATGATATAGTAATTTGGTTACACTTTTTGAATATTGCATCAAGCATCTTATTATTTTGAATGGGGTTGTGGGAAGCTTTTCACATGCTTCCCATTAAAATTTATAGATTTAAACTTAAAATTTCTAACTGATTTTATCTCTGACAAGCTTCCCATCAAGACTTATAAATTTAGATTGATAATTCTAATTAGTTTTATCTCTTTAAATAATATATTTTTTAATGTGAGTGAAGTGGACTTTAGCTACTGATAAACATCAAAGTATTTTAAATAACAATGAGGAAATTTTTAAATTCATTAAAATATTCTTTAATATTTATTGCATCATTTTTATTGGCATAAATTGTGTAAGATATTGGATAGAACTCTGTATATTTGAAGGATAGTTTTTGGTTCGACAAGGATTAAATATGAGGTCGAATATTGTTCGTATGTCTGGAAGATAATTACATAAGTTATTAAAAATGTGGATGAAAAAATTTATAATTATTCTATGAAAAATATATTTTGAGGATTAAAAAAATTTAAGAAATTTAGAAGGACCAAATATATTTATGATTTGTCAATTAAAAATATTTGTCTAAAAAAAGAATTTTCTTAAAAAAAAATTTATATTAAGAAATATACAGAACTCTGTTAAAATAGGTAAAATATTATCTAGATGTGTGTCATATCTTTCTTTTTGGTAGTTTATATATAATGGAAATTTCCATGCATAAATTAGAATTATAATAACTTAAAAGTTAGAGATTGTTTTTCTCTTATTCTTAATTACTCTTCATTCTGGTAACTTTTAACAACACTGTGATACCATGTTTCGTATGACTTTTAGATGATGGGTTGAAAATGATATAGTAATTTGGTTACACTTTTTGAATATTGCATCAAGCATCTTATTATTTTGAATGGGGTTGTGGGAAGCTTTTCACATGCTTCCCATTAAAATTTATAGATTTAAACTTAAAATTTCTAACTGAATTTATCTCTGACAAGCTTCCCATCAAGATTTATAAATTTAGATTGATAATTCTAATTAGTTTTATCTCTTTAAATAATATATTTTTTAATGTGAGTGAAGTGGACTGTAGCTACTGATAAACATCAAAGTATTTTAAATAACAATGAGGAAATTTTTAAATTCATTAAAATATTCTTTAATATTTATTGCATCATTTTTATTGGCATAAATTGTGTAAGATATTGGATAGAACTCTGTATATTTGAAGGATAGTTTTTGGTTCGACAAGGATTAAATATGAGGTCGAATATTGTTCGTATGTCTGGAAGATAATTACATAAGTTATTAAAAATGTGGATGAAAAAATTTATAATTATTCTATGAAAAATATATTTTGAGGATTAAAAAAATTTAAGAAATTTAGAAGGACCAAATATATTTATGATTTGTCAATTAAAAATATTTGTCTAAAAAAAGAATTTTCTTAAAAAAAAATTTATATTAAGAAATATACAGAACTCTGTTAAAATAGGTAAAATATTATCTAGATGTGTGTCATATCTTTCTTTTTGGTAGTTTATATATAATGGAAATTTCCATGCATAAATTAGAATTATAATAACTTAAAAGTTAGAGATTGTTTTTCTCTTATTCTTAATTACTCTTCATTCTGGTAACTTTTAACAACACTGTGATACCATGTTTCGTATGACTTTTAGATGATGGGTTGAAAATGATATAGTAATTTGGTTACACTTTTTGAATATTGCATCAAGCATCTTATTATTTTGAATGGGGTTGTGGGAAGCTTTTCACATGCTTCCCATTAAAATTTATAGATTTAAACTTAAAATTTCTAACTGAATTTATCTCTGACAAGCTTCCCATCAAGACTTATAAATTTAGATTGATAATTCTAATTAGTTTTATCTCTTTAAATAATATATTTTTTAATGTGAGTGAAGTGGACTGTAGCTACTGATAAACATCAAAGTATTTTAAATAACAATGAGGAAATTTTTAAATTCATTAAAATATTCTTTAATATTTATTGCATCATTTTTATTGGCATAAATTGTGTAAGATATTGGATAGAACTCTGTATATTTGAAGGATAGTTTTTGGTTCGACAAGGATTAAATATGAGGTCGAATATTGTTCGTATGTCTGGAAGATAATTACATAAGTTATTAAAAATGTGGATGAAAAAATTTATAATTATTCTATGAAAAATATATTTTGAGGATTAAAAAAATTTAAGAAATTTAGAAGGACCAAATATATTTATGATCTGTCAATTAAAAATATTTGTCTAAAAAAAGAATTTTCTTAAAAAAAAATTTATATTAAGAAATATACAGAACTCTGTTAAAATAGATAAAATATTATCTAGATGTGTGTCATCTCTTTCTTTTTGGTAGTTTATATATAATGGAAATTTCCATGCATAAATTAGAATTATAATATCTTAAAAGTTAGAGATTGTTTTTCTCTTATTCTTAATTACTCTTCATTCTGGTAACTTTTAACAACACAGTGATACCATGTTTCGTATGACTTTTAGATGATGGGTTGAAAATGATACAGTAATTTGGTTACACTTTTTGAATATTGTATCAAGCATCTTATTATTTTTAATGGAGTTGTGGGAAGCTTTCCACATTCTTCCCATTAAAATATATAGATTTAAACTTAAAATTTCTAACAGATTTTATCTCTGACAAGCTTCCCATCAAGACTTATAAATGTAGATTGATAATTCTATTTAGTTTTATCTCTTTAAATAATATATTTTTTAATGTGAGTGAAGTGGAATGTAGCTAATGATAAACATCAAAGTATTTTAAATAACAATGAGGAAATTTTTAAATTCATTAAAATATTCTTTAATATTTATTGCATCATTTTTATTGGCATAAATTGTGTAAGATATTGGATAGAACTCTGTATATTTGAAGGATAGTTTTTGGTTCGACAAGGATTAAATATGAGGTCGAATATTGTTCGTATGTCTGGAAGATAATTACATAAGTTATTAAAAATGTGGATGAAAAAATTTATAATTATTCTATGAAAAATATATTTTGAGGATTAAAAAAATTTAAGATATTTAGAAGGACCAAATATATTTATGATTTGTCAATTAAAAATATATGTCTAAAATAAGAATTTTCTTAAAAAAAAGTTATATTAAGAAATATACAGAACTTTGTTAAAATAGGAAAAATATTATCTAGATGTGTGCCATCTCTTTCTTTTTGGTAGTTTATATATAATGGAAATTTCCATGCATAAATTAGAATTATAATATCTTAAAAGTTAGAGATTGTTTTTCTCTTATTCTTAATTACTCTTTATTCTGGTAACTTTTAACAACACATTGATACCATGTTTCGTATGACTTTTAGATGATGGGTTGAAAATGATATAGTAATTTGGTTACACTTTTTGAATATTGTATCAAGCATCTTATTATTTTGAATGGGGTTGTGGGAAGCTTTTCACATGCTCCCCATTAAAATTTATAGATTTAAACTTAAAATTTCTAACTGATTTTATCTCTGACAAGCTTCCCATCAAGACTTATAAATTTAGATTGATAATTCTAATTAGTTTTATCTCTTTAAATAATATATTTTTTAATGTGAGTGAAGTGGACTTTAGCTACTGATAAACATCAAAGTATTTTAAATAACAATGAGGAAATTTTTAAATTCATTAAAATATTCTTTAATATTTATTGCATCATTTTTATTGGCATAAATTGTGTAAGATATTGGATAGAACTCTGTATATTTGAAGGATAGTTTTTGGTTCGACAAGGATTAAATATGAGGTCGAATATTGTTCGTATGTCTGGAAGATAATTACATAAGTTATTAAAATTGTGGATGAAAAAATTTATAATTATTCTATGAAAAATATATTTTGAGGATTAAAAAAATTTAAGAAATTTAGAAGGACCAAATATATTTATGATTTGTCAATTAAAAATATTTGTCTAAAAAAAGAATTTTCTTAAAAAAAAATTTATATTAAGAAATATACAGAACTCTGTTAAAATAGGTAAAATATTATCTAGATGTGTGTCATATCTTTCTTTTTGGTAGTTTATATATAATGGAAATTTCCATGCATAAATTAGAATTATAATAACTTAAAAGTTAGAGATTGTTTTTCTCTTATTCTTAATTACTCTTCATTCTGGTAACTTTTAACAACACTGTGATACCATGTTTCGTATGACTTTTAGATGATGGGTTGAAAATGATATAGTAATTTGGTTACACTTTTTGAATATTGCATCAAGCATCTTATTATTTTGAATGGGGTTGTGGGAAGCTTTTCACATGCTTCCCATTAAAATTTATAGATTTAAACTTGAAATTTATAACTGAATTTACTCTGAGAAGCTTCCCATCAAGACTTATAAATTTAGATTGATAATTCTAATTAGTTTTATCTCTTTAAATAATATATTTTTTAATGTGAGTGAAGTGGACTGTAGCTACTGATAAACATCAAAGTATTTTAAATAACAATGAGGAAATTTTTAAATTCATTAAAATATTCTTTAATATTTATTGCATCATTTTTATTGGCATAAATTGTGTAAGATATTGGATAGAACTCTGTATATTTGAAGGATAGTTTTTGGTTCGACAAGGATTAAATATGAGGTCGAATATTGTTCGTATGTCTGGAAGATAATTACATAAGTTATTAAAAATGTGGATGAAAAAATTTGTAATTATTTTATGAAAAATATATTTTGAGGATTAAAAAAATTTAAGAAATTTAGAAGGACCAAATATATTTATGATTTGTCAATTAAAAATATTTGTCTAAAAAAAGAATTTTCTTCAAAAAAAATTTATATTAAGAAATATACAGAACTCTGTTAAAATAGGTAAAATATTATCTAGATGTGTGTCATATCTTTCTTTTTGGTAGTTTATATATAATGGAAATTTCCATGCATAAATTAGAATTATAATAACTTAAAAGTTAGAGATTGTTTTTCTCTTATTCTTAATTACTCTTCATTCTGATAACTTTTAACAACACTGTGATACCATGTTTCGTATGACTTTTAGATGATGGGTTGAAAATGATATAGTAATTTGGTTACACTTTTTGAATATTGCATCAAGCATCTTATTATTTTGAATGGGGTTGTGGGAAGCTTTTCACATGCTACCCATTAAAATTTATAGATTTAAACTTAAAATTTCTAACTGAATTTATCTCTGACAAGCTTCCCATCAAGACTTATAAATTTAGATTGATAATTCTAATTAGTTTTATCTAGATTGATAATTCTAATTAGTTTTATCTCTTTAAATAATATATTTTTTAATGTGAGTGAAGTGGCCTGTAGCTACTGATAAACATCAAAGTATTTTAAATAACAATGAGGAAATTTTTAAATTCATTAAAATATTCTTTAATATTTATTGCATCATTTTTATTGGCATAAATTGTGTAAGATATTGGATAGAACTCTGTATATTTGAAGGATAGTTTTTGGTTCGACAAGGATTAAATATGAGGTCGAATATTGTTCGTATGTCTGGAAGATAATTACATAAGTTATTAAAAATGTGGATGAAAAAATTTATAATTATTCTATGAAAAATATATTTTGAGGATTAAAAAAATTTAAGAAATTTAGAAGGACCAAATATATTTATGATTTGTCAATTAAAAATATTTGTCTAAAAAAAGAATTATCTTAAAAAAAAAATTTATATTAAGAAATATACAGAACTCTGTTAAAATAGGTAAAATATTGTCTAGATGTGTGTCATATCTTTCTTTTTGGTAGTTTATATATAATGGAAATTTCCATGCATAAATTAGAATTATAATAACTTAAAAGTTAGAGATTGTTTTTCTCTTAATCTTAATTACTCTTCATTCTGGTAACTTTTAACAACACAATGATACCATGTTTCGTATGACTTTTAGATGATGGGTTTAAAATGATACAATAATTTGGTTACACTTTTTGAATATTGTATCAAGCATCTTATTATTTTGAATGGGGTTGTGGGAAGCTTTTCACATTCTTCCCATTAAAATTTATAGATTTAAACTTAAAATTTCTAACTGATTTTATCTCTGACAAGCTTCCCATCAAGACTTATAAATTTAGATTGATAATTCTAATTAGTTTTATCTCTTTAAATAATATATTTTTTAATGTGAGTGAAGTGGACTGTAGCTACTGATAAACATCAAAGTATTTTAAATAACAATGAGGAAATTTTTAAATTCATAAAAATATTCTTTAATATTTATTGCATCATTTTTATTGGCATAAATTGTGTAAGATATTGGATAGAACTCTGTATATTTGAAGGATAGTTTTTGGTTCGACAAGGATTAAATATGAGGTCGAATATTGTTCGTATGTCTGGAAGATAATTACATAAGTTATTAAAATTGTGGATGAAAAAATTTATAATTATTCTATGAAAAATATATTTTGAGGATTAAAAAAATTTAAGAAATTTAGAAGGACCAAATATATTTATGATTTGTCAATTAAAAATATTTGTCTAAAATAAGAATTTTCTTAAAAAAAAATTTATATTAAGAAATATACAGAACTCTGTTAAAATAGGTAAAATATTATCTAGATGTGTGTCATATCTTTCTTTTTGGTAGTTTATATATAATGGAAATTTCCATGCATAAATTAGAATTATAATAACTTAAAAGATAGAGATTGTTTTTCTCTTATTCTTAATTACTCTTCATTCTGGTAACTTTTAACAACACAGTGATACCATGTTTCGTATGACTTTTAGATGATGGGTTGAAAATGATATAGTAATTTGGTTACACTTTTTGAATATTGCATCAAGCATCTTATTATTTTGAATGGGGTTGTGGGAAGCTTTTCACATGCTTCCCATTAAAATTTATAGATTTAAACTTAAAATTTCTAACTGAATTTATCTCTGACAAGCTTCCCATCAAGACTTATAAATTTAGATTGATAATTCTAATTAGTTTTATCTATTTAAATAATATATTTTTTAATGTGAGTGAAGTGGACTGTAGCTACTGATAAACATCAAAGTATTTTAAATAACAATGAGGAAATTTTTAAATTCATTAAAATATTCTTTAATATTTATTGCATCATTTTTATTGGCATAAATTGTGTAAGATATTGGATAGAACTCTGTATATTTGAAGGATAGTTTTTGGTTTGACAAGGATTAAATATGAGGTCGAATATTGTTCGTATGTCTGGAAGATAATTACATAAGTTATTAAAATTGTGGATTAAAAATTTTATAATTATTCTATGAAAAATATATTTTGAGGATTAAAAAAATTTAAGAAATTTAGAAGGACAAAAAATATTTATGATTTGTCAATTAAAAATATTTGTCTAAAAAAAGAATTTTCTTAAAAAAAAATTTATATTAAGAAATATACAGAACTCTGTTAAAATAGGTAAAATATTGTCTAGATGTGTGTCATATCTTTCTTTTTGGTAGTTTATATATAATGGAAATTTCCATGCATAAATTAGAATTATAATAACTTAAAAGTTAGAGATTGTTTTTCTCTTAATCTTAATTACTCTTCATTCTGGTAACTTTTAACAACACAATGATACCATGTTTCGTATGACTTTTAGATGATGGGTTTAAAATGATACAATAATTTGGTTACACTTTTTGAATATTGTATCAAGCATCTTATTATTTTGAATGGGGTTGTGGGAAGCTTTTCACATTCTTCCCATTAAAATTTATAGATTTAAACTTAAAATTTCTAACTGATTTTATCTCTGACAAGCTTCCCATCAAGACTTATAAATTTAGATTGATAATTCAAATTAGTTTTATCTCTTTAAATAATATATTTTTTAATGTGAGTGAAGTGGACTGTAGCTACTGATAAACATCAAAGTATTTTAAATAACAATGAGGAAATTTTTAAATTCATAAAAATATTCTTTAATATTTATTGCATCATTTTTATTGGCATAAATTGTGTAAGATATTGGATAGAACTCTGTATATTTGAAGGATAGTTTTTGGTTCGACAAGGATTAAATATGAGGTCGAATATTGTTCGTATGTCTGGAAGATAATTACATAAGTTATTAAAATTGTGGATGAAAAAATTTATAATTATTCTATGAAAAATATATTTTGAGGATTAAAAAAATTTAAGAAATTTAGAAGGACCAAATATATTTATGATTTGTCAATTAAAAATATTTGTCTAAAATAAGAATTTTCTTTAAAAAAAATTTATATTAAGAAATATACAGAACTCTGTTAAAATAGGTAAAATATTATCTAGATGTGTGTCATATCTTTCTTTTTGGTAGTTTATATATAATGGAAATTTCCATGCATAAATTAGAATTATAATAACTTAAAAGATAGAGATTGTTTTTCTCTTATTCTTAATTACTCTTCATTCTGGTAACTTTTAACAACACAGTGATACCATGTTTCGTATGACTTTTAGATGATGGGTTGAAAATGATATAGTAATTTGGTTACACTTTTTGAATATTGCATCAAGCATCTTATTATTTTGAATGGGGTTGTGGGAAGCTTTTCACATGCTTCCCATTAAAATTTATAGATTTAAACTTAAAATTTCTAACTGAATTTATCTCTGACAAGCTTCCCATCAAGACTTATAAATTTAGATTGATAATTCTAATTAGTTTTATCTATTTAAATAATATATTTTTTAATGTGAGTGAAGTGGACTGTAGCTACTGATAAACATCAAAGTATTTTAAATAACAATGAGGAAATTTTTAAATTCATTAAAATATTCTTTAATATTTATTGCATCTTTTTTATTGGCATAAATTGTGTAAGATATTGGATAGAACTCTGTATATTTGAAGGATAGTTTTTGGTTTGACAAGGATTAAATATGAGGTCGAATATTGTTCGTATGTCTGGAAGATAATTACATAAGTTATTAAAATTGTGGATTAAAAATTTTATAATTATTCTATGAAAAATATATTTTGAGGATTAAAAAAATTTAAGAAATTTAGAAGGACAAAAAATATTTATGATTTGTCAATTAAAAATATTTGTCTAAAAAAAGAATTTTCTTAAAAAAAAATTTATATTAAGAAATATACAGAACTCTGTTAAAATAAGTAAAATATTATCTAGATGTGTGTCATATCTTTCTTTTTGGTAGTTTATATATAATGGAAATTTCCATGCATAAATTAGAATTATAATATCTTAAAAGATAGAGATTGTTTTTCTCTTATTCTTAATTACTCTTCATTCTGGTAACTTTTAACAACACAATGATACCATGTTTCGTATGACTTTTAGATGATGGGTTGAAAATGATATAGTAATTTGGTTACACTTTTTGAATATTGCATCAAGCATCTTAATATTTTGAATGGAGTTGTGGGAAGCTTTCCACATTCTTCCCATTAAAATTTATAGATTTAAACTTAAAATTTCTAACCGATTTTATCTCTGACAAGCTTCCCATCAAGACTTATAAATTTAGATTGATAATTCTAATTAGTTTTATCTCTTTAAATAATATATATTTTTTAATGTGAGTGAAGTGGACTGTAGCTACTGATAAACATCAAAGTATTTTAAATAACAATGAGGAAATTTTTAAATTCATTAAAATATTCTTTAATATTTATTGCATCATTTTTATTGGCTTAAATTGTGTAAGATATTGGATAGAACTCTGTATATTTGAAGGATAGTTTTTGTTTCGACAAGGATTAAATATGAGGTCGAAAATTGTTTGTATGTCTGGAAGATAATTACATAAGTTATTAAAATTGTGGATGAAAAAATTTATAATTATTCTATGAAAAATATATTTTGAGGATTAAAAAAATTTAAGATATTTAGAAGGACCAAATATATTTATGATTTGTCAATTAAAAATATTTTTCTAAAATAAGAATTTTCTTTAAAAAAAGTTATATTAAGAAATATACAGAACTCTGTTAAAATAGGTAAAATATTATCTAGATGTGTGTCATATCTTTCTTTTTGGTAGTTTATATATAACGGAAATTTCCATGCATAAATTAGAATAATAATAACTTAAAAGTTAGAGATTGTTTTTCTCTTATTCTTAATTACTCTTCATTCTGGTAACTTTTAACAACACTGTGATACCATGTTTCGTATGACTTTTAGATGATGGGTTGAAAATGATATAGTAATTTGGTTACACTTTTTGAATATTGCATCAAGCATCCTATTATTTTGAATGGGGTTGTGGGAAGCTTTTCACATGCTTCCCATTAAAATTTATAGATTTAAACTTAAAATTTCTAACTGAATTTACTCTGAGAAGCTTCCCATCAAGACTTATAAATTTAGATTGATAATTCTAATTAGTTTTATCTCTTTAAATAATATATTTTTTAATGTGAGTGAAGTGGACTTTAGCTACTGATAAACATCAAAGTATTTTAAATAACAATGAGGAAATTTTTAAATTCATTAAAATATTCTTTAATATTTATTGCATCATTTTTATTGGCATAAATTGTGTAAGATATTGGATAGAACTCTGTATATTTGAAGGGTAGTTTTTGGTTCGACAAGGATTAAATATGAGGTCGAATATTGTTCGTATGTCTGGAAGATAATTACATAAGTTATTAAAATTGTGGATGAAAAAATTTATAATTATTCTATGAAAAATATATTTTGAGGATTAAAAAAATTTAAGAAATTTAGAAGGACCAAATATATTTATGATTTGTCAATTAAAAATATTTATTTTCTTAAAAAAAAATTTATATTAAGAAATATACAGAACTCTGTTAAAATAGGTAAAATATTATCTAGATGTGTGTCATATCTTTCTTTTTGTTAGTTTATATATAATGGAAATTTCCATGCATAAATTAGAATTATAATAACTTAAAAGTTAGAGATTGTTTTTCTCTTATTCTTAATTACTCTTCATTCTGGTAACTTTTAACAACACTGTGATACCATGTTTCGTATGACTTTTAGATGATGGGTTGAAAATGATATAGTAATTTGGTTACACTTTTTGAATATTGCATCAAGCATCTTATTATTTTGAATGGGGTTGTGGGAAGCTTTTCACATGCTTCCCATTAAAATTTATAGATTTAAACTTGAAATTTATAACTGAATTTACTCTGAGAAGCTTCCCATCAAGACTTATAAATTTAGATTGATAATTCTAATTAGTTTTATCTCTTTAAATAATATATTTTTTAATGTGAGTGAAGTGAACTGTAGCTACTGATAAACATCAAAGTATTTTAAATAACAATAAGGAAATTTTTAAATTCATTAAAATATTCTTTAATATTTATTGCATCATTTTTATTGGCATAAATTGTGTAAGATATTGGATAGAACTCTGTATATTTGAAGGATAGTTTTTGGTTCGACAAGGATTAAATATGAGGTCGAATATTGTTCGTATGTCTGGAAGATAATTACATAAGTTATTAAAAATGTGGATGAAAAAATTTATAATTATTCTATGAAAAATATATTTTGAGGATTAAAAAAATTTAAGAAATTTAGAAGGACCAAATATATTTATGATTTGTCAATTAAAAATATTTGTCTAAAAAAAGAATTTTCTTAAAAAAAAATTTATATTAAGAAATATACAGAACTCTGTTAAAATAGGTAAAATATTATCTAGATGTGTGTCATATCTTTCTTTTTGGTAGTTTATATATAATGGAAATTTCCATGCATAAATTAGAATTATAATAACTTAAAAGTTAGAGATTGTTTTTCTCTTATTCTTAATTACTCTTCATTCTGGTAACTTTTAACAACACTGTGATACCATGTTTCGTATGACTTTTAGATGATGGGTTGAAAATGATATAGTAATTTGGTTACACTTTTTGAATATTGCATCAAGCATCTTATTATTTTGAATGGGGTTGTGGGAAGCTTTTCACATGCTTCCCATTAAAATTTATAGATTTAAACTTAAAATTTCTAACTGAATTTATCTCTGACAAGCTTCCCATCAAGACTTATAAATTTAGATTGATAATTCTAATTAGTTTTATCTCTTTAAATAATATATTTTTTAATGTGAGTGAAGTGGACTGTAGCTACTGATAAACATCAAAGTATTTTAAATAACAATGAGGAAATTTTTAAATTCATTAAAATATTCTTTAATATTTATTGCATCATTTTTATTGGCATAAATTGTGTAAGATATTGGATAGAACTCTGTATATTTGAAGGATAGTTTTTGGTTCGACAAGGATTAAATATGAGGTCGAATATTGTTCGTATGTCTGGAAGATAATTACATAAGTTATTAAAAATGTGGATGAAAAAATTTATAATTATTCTATGAAAAATATATTTTGAGGATTAAAAAAATTTAAGAAATTTAGAAGGACCAAATATATTTATGATCTGTCAATTAAAAATATTTGTCTAAAAAAAGAATTTTCTTAAAAAAAAATTTATATTAAGAAATATACAGAACTCTGTTAAAATAGATAAAATATTATCTAGATGTGTGTCATCTCTTTCTTTTTGGTAGTTTATATATAATGGAAATTTCCATGCATAAATTAGAATTATAATATCTTAAAAGTTAGAGATTGTTTTTCTCTTATTCTTAATTACTCTTCATTCTGGTAACTTTTAACAACACAGTGATACCATGTTTCGTATGACTTTTAGATGATGGGTTGAAAATGATACAGTAATTTGGTTACACTTTTTGAATATTGTATCAAGCATCTTATTATTTTTAATGGAGTTGTGGGAAGCTTTCCACATTCTTCCCATTAAAATATATAGATTTAAACTTAAAATTTCTAACAGATTTTATCTCTGACAAGCTTCCCATCAAGACTTATAAATGTAGATTGATAATTCTATTTAGTTTTATCTCTTTAAATAATATATTTTTTAATGTGAGTGAAGTGGAATGTAGCTAATGATAAACATCAAAGTATTTTAAATAACAATGAGGAAATTTTTAAATTCATTAAAATATTCTTTAATATTTATTGCATCATTTTTATTGGCATAAATTGTGTAAGATATTGGATAGAACTCTGTATATTTGAAGGATAGTTTTTGGTTCGACAAGGATTAAATATGAGGTCGAATATTGTTCGTATGTCTGGAAGATAATTACATAAGTTATTAAAAATGTGGATGAAAAAATTTATAATTATTCTATGAAAAATATATTTTGAGGATTAAAAAAATTTAAGATATTTAGAAGGACCAAATATATTTATGATTTGTCAATTAAAAATATATGTCTAAAATAAGAATTTTCTTAAAAAAAAGTTATATTAAGAAATATACAGAACTCTGTTAAAATAGGTAAAATATTATCTAGATGTGTGTCATCTCTTTCTTTTTGGTAGTTTATATATAATGGAAATTTCCATGCATAAATTAGAATTATAATATCTTAAAAGTTAGAGATTGTTTTTCTCTTATTCTTAATTACTCTTTATTCTGGTAACTTTTAACAACACAATGATACCATGTTTCGTATGACTTTTAGATGATGGGTTGAAAATGATATAGTAATTTGGTTACACTTTTTGAATATTGTATCAAGCATCTTATTATTTTGAATGGGGTTGTGGGATGCTTTTCACATGCTTCCCATTAAAATTTATAGATTTAAACTTAAAATTTCTAACTGATTTTATCTCTGACAAGCTTCCCATCAAGACTTATAAATTTAGATTGATAATTCTAATTAGTTTTATCTCTTTAAATAATATATTTTTTAATGTGAGTGAAGTGGACTGTAGCTACTGATAAACATCAAAGTATTTTAAATAACAATGAGGAAATTTTTAAATTCCTTAAAAAGTTCTTTAATATTTATTGCATCATTTTTATTGGCATAAATAGTGTAAGATATTGGATAGAACTCTATATATTTGAAGGATAGTTTTTGGATCTACAAGGATTAAATATGAGGTCGATTATTGTCCATATATCTGGAAGATAATTACATAAGTTATTAAAAATGTGGATGAAAAAATTTATAATTATTCTATAAAAAATATATTTTGAGGATTAAAAAAATTTAAGAAATTTAGAAGGACCAAATATATTTATGATTTGTCAATTAAAAATATTTGTCTAAAAAAAGAATTTTCTTAAAAAAAAAGTTATATTAAGAAATATACAGAACTCTGTTAAAATAGGTAAAATATTATCTAGATGTGTGTCATCTCTTTCTTTTTGGTAGTTTATATATAATGGAAATTTCCATGCATAAATTAGAATTATAATATCTTAAAAGTTAGAGATTGTTTTACTCTTATTCTTAATTACTCTTCATTCTGGTAACTTTTAACAACACGGTGATACCATGTTTCGTATGACTTTTAGATGATGGGTTGAAAATGATATAGTAATTTGGTTACACTTTTTGAATATTGCATCAAGCATCTTATTATTTTGAATGGAGTTGTGGGAAGCTTTTCACATGCTTCCCATTAAAATTTATAGATTTAAACTTAAAATTTCTAACTGAATTTATCTCTGAAAAGCTTCCCATCAAGACTTATAAATTTAGATTGATAATTTTAATTAGTTTTATCTCTTTAAATAATATATTTTTTAATGTGAGTGAAGTGGACTGTAGCTACTGATAAACATCAAAGTATTTTAAATAACAATGAGGAAATTTTTAAATTCCTTAAAAATTTCTTTAATATTTATTGCATCATTTTTATTGGCATAAATTGTGTAAGATATTGGATAGAACTCTATATATTTGAAGGATAGTTTTTGGTTCTACAAGGATTAAATATGAGGTCGAATATTGTCCGTATGTCTGGAAGATAATTACATAAGTTATTAAAAATGTGGATGAAAAAATTTATAATTATTCTATGAAAAATATATTTTGAGGATTAAAAAAATTTAAGAAATTTAGAAGGACCAAATATATTTATGATTTGTCAATTAAAAATATTTGTCTAAAAAAAGAATTTTCTTAAAAAAAAGTTATATTAAGAAATATACAGAACTCTGTTAAAATATGTAAAATATTATCTAGATGTGTGTCATCTCTTTCATTTTGGTAGTTTATATATAATGGAAATTTCCATGCATAAATTAGAATTATAATATCTTAAAAGTTAGAGATTGTTTTTCTCTTATTCTTAATTACTCTTCATTCTGGTAACTTTTAACAACAAAGTGATACCATGTTTCGTATGACTTTTAGATGATGGGTTGAAAATGATATAGTAATTTGGTTACACTTTTTGAATATTGCATCAAGCATCTTATTATTTTGAATGGAGTTGTGGGAAGCTATTCACATGATTCCCGTTAAAATTTATAGATTTAAACTTAAAATTTCTAACTGAATTTATCTCTGACAAGCTTCCCATCAAGACTTATAAATTTAGATTGATAATTTTAATTAGTTTTATCTCTTTAAATAATATATTTTTTAATGTGAGTGAAGTGGACTGTAGCTACTGATAAACATCAAAGTATTTTAAATAACAATGAGGAAATTTTTAAATTCCTTAAAAAGTTCTTTAATATTTATTGCATCATTTTTATTGGCATAAATTGTGTAAGATATTGGATAGAACTCTATATATTTGAAGGATAGTTTTTGGTTCTACAAGGATTAAATATGAGGTCGAATATTGTCCGTATGTCTGGAAGATAATTACATAAGTTATTAAAAATGTGGATGAAAAAATTTATAATTATTCTATGAAAAATATATTTTGAGGATTAAAAAAATTTAAGAAATTTAGAAGGACCAAATATATTTATGATTTGTCAATTAAAAATATTTGTCTAAAAAAGAATTTTCTTAAAAAAAAAGTTATATTAAGAAATATACAGAACTCTGTTAAAATAGGTAAAATATTATCTAGATGTGTGTCATCTCTTTCTTTTTGGTAGTTTATATATAATGGAAATTTCCATGCATAAATTAGAATTATAATATCTTAAAAGTTAGAGATTGTTTTTCTCTTATTCTTAATTACTCTTCATTCTGGTAACTTTTAACAACACTGTGATACCATGTTTCGTATGACTTTTAGATGATGGGTTGAAAATGATATAGTAATTTGGTTACACTTTTTGAATATTGCATCAAGCATCTTATTATTTTGAATGGAGTTGTGGGAAGCTTTTCACATGCTTCCCATTAAAATTTATAGATTTAAACTTAAAATTTCTAACTGAATTTATCTCTGACAAGCTTCCCATTAAGACTTATAAATTTAGATTGATAATTTAATTAGTTTTATCTCTTTAAATAATATATTTTTTAATATGAGTGAAGTGGACTGTAGCTACTCATAAACATCAAAGTATTTTAAATAACAATGAGGAAATTTTTAAATTCATTAAAATATTCTTTAATATTTATTGCATCATTTTTATTGGCATAAATTGTGTAACATATTGAACTCTGTATATTTGAAGGATAGTTTTTGGTTCGACAAGGATTAAATATGAGGTCGAATATTGTTGGTATGTCTGGAAGATAATTACATAAGTTATTAAAAATGTGGATGAAAAAATTTATAATTATTCTATGAAAAATATATTTTGAGGATTAGAAAAATTTAAGAAATTTAGAAGGACCAAATATATTTATGATTTGTCAATTAAAAATATTTGTCTAAAAAAAGAATTTTCTTAAAAAAAAATTTATATTAAGAAATATACAGAACTCAGTTAAAATAGGTAAAATATTATCTAGATGTGTGTCATCTCTTTCTTTTTGGTAGTTTATATATAATGGAAATTTCCATGCATAAATTAGAATTATAATATCTTAAAAGTTAGAGATTGTTTTTCTCTTATTCTTAATTACTCTTCATTCTGGTAACTTTTAACAATACAGTGATACCATGTTTCGTATGACTTTTAGATGATGGGTTGAAAATGATACAGTAATTTGGTTACACTTTTTGAATATTGTATCAAGCATCTTATTATTTTGAATGGGGTTGTGGGAAGCTTTTCACATGCTTCCCATTAAAATTTATAGATTTAAACTTAAAATTTCTAACTGAATTTATCTCTGACAAGCTTCCCATCAAGACTTATAAATTTAGATTGATAATTTTAATTAGTTTTATCTCTTTAAATAATATATTTTTTAATATGAGTGAAGTGGACTGTAGCTACTGATAAACATCAAAGTATTTTAAATAACAATGAGGAAAATTTTAAATTCATTAAAATATTCTTTAATATTTATTGCATCATTTTTATTGGCATAAATTGTGTAACATATTGAACTATGTATATTTGAAGGATAGTTTTTGGTTCGACAAGGATTAAATATGAGGTCGAATATTGTTCGTATGTCTGGAAGATAATTACATAAGTTATTAAAAATGTGGATGAAAAAATTTATAATTATTCTATGAAAAATATATTTTGAGGATTAGAAAAATTTAAGAAATTTAGAAGGACCAAATATATTTATGATTTGTCAATTAAAAATATTTGTCTAAAAAAAGAATTTTCTTAAAAAAAAATTTATATTAAGAAATATACAGAACTCTGTTAAAATAGGTAAAATATTATCTAGATGTGTGTCATCTCTTTCTTTTTGGTAGTTTATATATAATGGAAATTTCCATGCATAAATTAGAATTATAATATCTTAAAAGTTAGAGATTGTTTTTCTCTTATTCTTAATTACTCTTCATTCTGGTAACTTTTAACAACACAATGATACCATGTTTCGTATGACTTTTAGATGATGGGTTGAAAATGATACAGTAATTTGGTTACACTTTTTGAATATTGTATCAAGCATCTTATTATTTTTAATGGAGTTGTGGGAAGCTTTCCACATTCTTCCCATTAAAATATATAGATTTAAATTTAAAATTTCTAACAGATTTTATCTCTGACAAGCTTCCCATCAAGACTTATAAATTTAGATTGATAATTCTATTTAGTTTTATCTCTTTAAATAATATATTTTTTAATGTGAGTGAAGTGGAATGTAGCTACTGATAAACATCAAAGTATTTTAAATAACAATGAGGAAATTTTTAAATTCATTAAAATATTCTTTAATATTTATTGCATCATTTTTATTGGCATAAATTGTGTAAGATATTGGATAGAACTCTGTATATTTGAAGGATAGTTTTTGGTTCGACAAGGATTAAATATGAGGTCGAATATTGTTCGTATGTCTGGAAGATAATTACATAAGTTATTAAAATTGTGGATGAAAAAATTTATAATTATTCTATGAAAAATATATTTTGAGGATTAAAAAAATTTAAGATATTTAGAAGGACCAAATATATTTATGATTTGTCAATTAAAAATATTTGTCTAAAAAAAGAATTTTCTTAAAAAAAAATTTATATTAAGAAATATACAGAACTCTGTTAAAATAGGTAAAATATTATCTAGATGTGTGTCATATCTTTCTTTTTGGTAGTTTATATATAATGGAAATTTCCATGCATAAATTAGAATTATAAAATCTTAAAAGTTAGAGATTGTTTTTCTCTTATTCTTAATTACTCTTCATTCTGGTAACTTTTAACAACACAGTGATACCATGTTTTGTATGACTTTTAGATGATGGGTTGAAAATGATATAGTAATTTGGTTACACTTTTTGAATATTGCATCAAGCATCTTATTATTTTGAATGGGGTTGTGGGAGGCTTTTCACATGCTTCCCATTAAAATTTATAGATTTAAACTTAAAATTTCTAACTGATTTTATCTCTGACAAGCTTCCCATCAAGAATTATAAATTTTGATTGATAATTCTAATTAATTTTATCTCTTTAAATAATATATTTTTTAATGTGAGTGAAGTGGACTGTTGCTTTTAATGTGAGTGAAGTGGACTGTAGCTACTGATAAACATCAAAGTATTTTAAATAACAATGAGGAAATTTTTAAATTCATTAAAATATTCTTTAATATTTATTGCATCATTTTTATTGGCATAAATTGTGTAAGATATTGGATAGAACTCTGTATATTTGAAGGATAGTTTTTGGTTCGACAAGGATTAAATATGAGGTCGAATATTGTTCGTATGTCTGGAAGATAATTACATAAGTTATTAAAAATGTGGATGAAAAAATTTATAATTATTCTATGAAAAATATATTTTGAGGATTAGAAAAATTTAAGAAATTTAGAAGGACCAAATATATTTATGATTTGTCAATTAAAAATATTTGTCTAAAAAAAGAATTTTCTTAAAAAAAAGTTATATTAAGAAATATACAGAACTCTGTTAAAATAGGTAAAATATTATCTAGATGTGTGTCATCTCTTTCTTTTTGGTAGTTTATATATAATGGAAATTTTCATGCATAAATTAGAATTATAATATCTTAAAAGTTAGAGATTGTTTTTCTCTTATTCTTAATTACTCTTCATTCTGGTAACTTTTAACAACACAATGATACCATGTTTCGTATGACTTTTAGATGATGGGTTGAAAATGATACAGTAATTTGGTTACACTTTTTGAATATTGTATCAAGCATCTTATTATTTTTAATGGAGTTGTGGGAAGCTTTCCACATTCTTCCCATTAAAATATATAGATTTAAATTTAAAATTTCTAACAGATTTTATCTCTGACAAGCTTCCCATCAAGACTTATAAATTTAGATTGATAATTCTATTTAGTTTTATCTCTTTAAATAATATATTTTTTAATGTGAGTGAAGTGGAATGTAGCTACTGATAAACATCAAAGTATTTTAAATAACAATGAGGAAATTTTTAAATTCATTAAAATATTCTTTAATATTTATTGCATCATTTTTATTGGCATAAATTGTGTAAGATATTGGATAGAACTCTGTATATTTGAAGGATAGTTTTTGGTTCGACAAGGATTAAATATGAGGTCGAATATTGTTCGTATGTCTGGAAGATAATTACATAAGTTATTAAAATTGTGGATGAAAAAATTTATAATTATTCTATGAAAAATATATTTTGAGGATTAAAAAAATTTAAGATATTTAGAAGGACCAAATATATTTATGATTTGTCAATTAAAAATATTTGTCTAAAAAAAGAATTTTCTTAAAAAAAAATTTATATTAAGAAATATACAGAACTCTGTTAAAATAGGTAAAATATTATCTAGATGTGTGTCATATCTTTCTTTTTGGTAGTTTATATATAATGGAAATTTCCATGCATAAATTAGAATTATAAAATCTTAAAAGTTAGAGATTGTTTTTCTCTTATTCTTAATTACTCTTCATTCTGGTAACTTTTAACAACACAGTGATACCATGTTTTGTATGACTTTTAGATGATGGGTTGAAAATGATATAGTAATTTGGTTACACTTTTTGAATATTGCATCAAGCATCTTATTATTTTGAATGGGGTTGTGGGAGGCTTTTCACATGCTTCCCATTAAAATTTATAGATTTAAACTTAAAATTTCTAACTGATTTTATCTCTGACAAGCTTCCCATCAAGAATTATAAATTTTGATTGATAATTCTAATTAATTTTATCTCTTTAAATAATATATTTTTTAATGTGAGTGAAGTGGACTGTAGCTACTGATAAACATCAAAGTATTTTAAATAACAATGAGGAAATTTTTAAATTCCTTAAAAATTTCTTTAATATTTATTGCATCATTTTTATTGGCATAAATTGTGTAAGATATTGGATAGAACTCTATATATTTGAAGGATAGTTTTTGGTTCTACAAGGATTAAATATGAGGTCGAATATTGTCCGTATGTCTGGAAGATAATTACATAAGTTATTAAAAATGTGGATGAAAAAATTTATAATTATTCTATGAAAAATATATTTTGAGGATTAAAAAAATTTAAGAAATTTAGAAGGACCAAATATATTTATGATTTGTCAATTAAAAATATTTGTCTAAAAAAAGAATTTTCTTAAAAAAAAAGTTATATTAAGAAATATACAGAACTCTGTTAAAATAGGTAAAATATTATCTAGATGTGTGTCATCTCTTTCTTTTTGGTAGTTTATATATAATGGAAATTTCCATGCATAAATTAGAATTATAATATCTTAAAAGTTAGAGATTGTTTTACTCTTATTCTTAATTACTCTTCATTCTGGTAACTTTTAACAACACGGTGATACCATGTTTCGTATGACTTTTAGATGATGGGTTGAAAATGATATAGTAATTTGGTTACACTTTTTGAATATTGCATCAAGCATCTTATTATTTTGAATGGGGTTGTGGGAGGCTTTTCACATGCTTCCCATTAAAATTTATAGATTTAAACTTAAAATTTCTAACTGATTTTATCTCTGACAAGCTTCCCATCAAGAATTATAAATTTTGATTGATAATTCTAATTAATTTTATCTCTTTAAATAATATATTTTTTAATGTGAGTGAAGTGGACTGTTGCTTTTAATGTGAGTGAAGTGGACTGTAGCTACTGATAAACATCAAAGTATTTTAAATAACAATGAGGAAATTTTTAAATTCATTAAAGTATTCTTTAATATTTATTGCATCATTTTTATTGGCATAAATTGTGTAAGATATTGGATAGAACTCTATATATTTGAAGGATAGTTTTTGGTTCTACAAGGATTAAATATGAGGTCGAATATTGTCCGTATGTCTGGAAGATAATTACATAAGTTATTAAAAATGTGGATGAAAAAATTTATAATTATTCTATGAAAAATATATTTTGAGGATTAAAAAAATTTAAGAAATTTAGAAGGACCAAATATATTTATGATTTGTCAATTAAAAATATTTGTCTAAAAAAAGAATTTTCTTAAAAAAATAGTTATATTAAGAAATATACAGAACTCTGTTAAAATAGGTAAAATATTATCTAGATGTGTGTCATCTCTTTCTTTTTGGTAGTTTATATATAATGGAAATTTCCATGCATAAATTATAATTATAATATCTTAAAAGTTAGAGATTGTTTTTCTTTTATTCTTAATTACTCTTCATTCTGGTAACTTTTAACAACACAATGATACCATGTTTCGTATGACTTTTAGATGATGGGTTGAAAATGATATAGTAATTTGTTTACACTTTTTGAATATTGTATCAAGCATCTTATTATTTTGAATGGAGTTGTGGGAAGCTTCCCACATTCTTCCCATTAAAATTTATAGATTTAAACTTAAAATTTCTAACAAATTTTATCTCTGACAAGCTTCCCATCAAGACTTATAAATTTAGATTGATAATTCTAATTAGTTTTATCTATTTAAATAATATATTTTTTAATGTGAGTGAAGTGGACTGTTGCTTTTAATGTGAGTGAAGTGGACTGTAGCTACTGATAAACATCAAAGTATTTTAAATAACAATGAGGAAATTTTTAAATTCATTAAAATATTCTTTAATATTTATTGCATCATTTTTATTGGCATAAATTGTGTAAGATATTGGATAGAACTCTGTATATTTGAAGGATAGTTTTTGGTTCGACAAGGATTAAATATGAGGTCGAATATTGTTCGTATGTCTGGAAGATAATTACATAAGTTATTAAAATTGTGGATGAAAAAATTTATAATTATTCTATGAAAAATATATTTTGAGGATTAAAAAAATTTAAGATATATAGAAGGACCAAATATATTTATGATTTGTCAATTAAAAATATTTTTCTAAAAAAAGAATTTTCTTAAAAAAAAAATTTATATTAAGAAATATACAGAACTCTGTTAAAATAGGTAAAATATTATCTAGATGTGTGTCATATCTTTCTTTTTGGTAGTTTATATATAATGGAAATTTCCATGCATAAATTAGAATTATAATATCTTAAAAGTTAGAGATTGTTTTTCTCTTATTCTTAATTACTCTTCATTCTGGTAACTTTTAACAACACAGTGATACCATGTTTTGTATGACTTTTAGATGATGGGTTGAAAATGATATAGTAATTTGGTTACACTTTTTGAATATTGCATCAGGCATCTTATTATTTTGAATGGGGTTGTGGGAGGCTTTTCACATGCTTCCCATTAAAATATATAGATTTAAACTTAAAATTTCTAACAGATTTTATCTCTGACAAGCTTCCCATCAAGAATTATAAATTTTGATTGATAATTCTAATTAATTTTATCTCTTTAAATAATATATTTTTTAATGTGAGTGAAGTGGACTGTAGCTACTGATAAACATCAAAGTATTTTAAATAACAATGAGGAATGTTTTAAATTCATTAAAATATTCTTTAATATTTATTGCATCATTTTTATTGGCATAAATTGTGTAAGATATTGGATAGAACTCTATATATTTGAAGGATAGTTTTTGGTTCTACAAGGATTAAATATGAGGTCGAATATTGTCCGTATGTCTGGAAGATAATTACATAAGTTATTAAAAATGTGGATGAAAAAATTTATAATTATTCTATGAAAAATATATTTTGAGGATTAAAAAAATTTAAGAAATTTAGAAGGACCAAATATATTTATGATTTGTCAATTAAAAATATTTGTCTAAAAAAAGAATTTTCTTAAAAAAATAGTTATATTAAGAAATATACAGAACTCTGTTAAAATAGGTAAAATATTATCTAGATGTGTGTCATCTCTTTCTTTTTGGTAGTTTATATATAATGGAAATTTCCATGCATAAATTAGAATTATAATATCTTAAAAGTTAGAGATTGTTTTTCTTTTATTCTTAATTACTCTTCATTCTGGTAACTTTTAACAACACAATGATACCATGTTTCGTATGACTTTTAGATGATGGGTTGAAAATGATATAGTAATTTGTTTACACTTTTTGAATATTGTATCAAGCATCTTATTATTTTGAATGGAGTTGTGGGAAGCTTCCCACATTCTTCCCATTAAAATTTATAGATTTAAACTTAAAATTTCTAACAAATTTTATCTCTGACAAGCTTCCCATCAAGACTTATAAATTTAGATTGATAATTCTAATTAGTTTTATCTATTTAAATAATATATTTTTTAATGTGAGTGAAGTGGACTGTTGCTTTTAATGTGAGTGAAGTGGACTGTAGCTACTGATAAACATCAAAGTATTTTAAATAACAATGAGGAAATTTTTAAATTCATTAAAATATTCTTTAATATTTATTGCATCATTTTTATTGGCATAAATTGTGTAAGATATTGGATAGAACTCTGTATATTTGAAGGATAGTTTTTGGTTCGACAAGGATTAAATATGAGGTCGAATATTGTTCGTATGTCTGGAAGATAATTACATAAGTTATTAAAATTGTGGATGAAAAAATTTATAATTATTCTATGAAAAATATATTTTGAGGATTAAAAAAATTTAAGATATATAGAAGGACCAAATATATTTATGATTTGTCAATTAAAAATATTTTTCTAAAAAAAGAATTTTCTTAAAAAAAAAATTTATATTAAGAAATATACAGAACTCTGTTAAAATAGGTAAAATATTATCTAGATGTGTGTCATATCTTTCTTTTTGGTAGTTTATATATAATGGAAATTTCCATGCATAAATTAGAATTATAATATCTTAAAAGTTAGAGATTGTTTTTCTCTTATTCTTAATTACTCTTCATTCTGGTAACTTTTAACAACACAGTGATACCATGTTTTGTATGACTTTTAGATGATGGGTTGAAAATGATATAGTAATTTGGTTACACTTTTTGAATATTGCATCAAGCATCTTATTATTTTGAATGGGGTCGTGGGAGGCTTTTCACATGCTTCCCATTAAAATATATAGATTTAAACTTAAAATTTCTAACAGATTTTATCTCTGACAAGCTTCCCATCAAGAATTATAAATTTTGATTGATAATTCTAATTAATTTTATCTCTTTAAATAATATATTTTTTAATGTGAGTGAAGTGGACTGTAGCTACTGATAAACATCAAAGTATTTTAAATAACAATGAGGAATGTTTTAAATTCATTAAAATATTCTTTAATATTTATTGCATCATTTTTATTGGCATAAATTGTGTAAGATATTGGATAGAACTCTATATATTTGAAGGATAGTTTTTGGTTCTACAAGGATTAAATATGAGGTCGAATATTGTCCGTATGTCTGGAAGATAATTACATAAGTTATTAAAAATGTGGATGAAAAAATTTATAATTATTCTATGAAAAATATATTTTGAGGATTAAAAAAATTTAAGAAATTTAGAAGGACCAAATATATTTATGATTTGTCAATTAAAAATATTTGTCTAAAAAAAGAATTTTCTTAAAAAAATAGTTATATTAAGAAATATACAGAACTCTGTTAAAATAGGTAAAATATTATCTAGATGTGTGTCATCTCTTTCTTTTTGGTAGTTTATATATAATGGAAATTTCCATGCATAAATTAGAATTATAATATCTTAAAAGTTAGAGATTGTTTTTCTTTTATTCTTAATTACTCTTCATTCTGGTAACTTTTAACAACACAATGATACCATGTTTCGTATGACTTTTAGATGATGGGTTGAAAATGATATAGTAATTTGTTTACACTTTTTGAATATTGTATCAAGCATCTTATTATTTTGAATGGAGTTGTGGGAAGCTTCCCACATTCTTCCCATTAAAATTTATAGATTTAAACTTAAAATTTCTAACAAATTTTATCTCTGACAAGCTTCCCATCAAGACTTATAAATTTAGATTGATAATTCTAATTAGTTTTATCTATTTAAATAATATATTTTTTAATGTGAGTGAAGTGGACTGTTGCTTTTAATGTGAGTGAAGTGGACTGTAGCTACTGATAAACATCAAAGTATTTTAAATAACAATGAGGAAATTTTTAAATTCATTAAAATATTCTTTAATATTTATTGCATCATTTTTATTGGCATAAATTGTGTAAGATATTGGATAGAACTCTGTATATTTGAAGGATAGTTTTTGGTTCGACAAGGATTAAATATGAGGTCGAATATTGTTCGTATGTCTGGAAGATAATTACATAAGTTATTAAAATTGTGGATGAAAAAATTTATAATTATTCTATGAAAAATATATTTTGAGGATTAAAAAAATTTAAGATATATAGAAGGACCAAATATATTTATGATTTGTCAATTAAAAATATTTTTCTAAAAAAAGAATTTTCTTAAAAAAAAAATTTATATTAAGAAATATACAGAACTCTGTTAAAATAGGTAAAATATTATCTAGATGTGTGTCATATCTTTCTTTTTGGTAGTTTATATATAATGGAAATTTCCATGCATAAATTAGAATTATAATATCTTAAAAGTTAGAGATTGTTTTTCTCTTATTCTTAATTACTCTTCATTCTGGTAACTTTTAACAACACAGTGATACCATGTTTTGTATGACTTTTAGATGATGGGTTGAAAATGATATAGTAATTTGGTTACACTTTTTGAATATTGCATCAAGCATCTTATTATTTTGAATGGGGTTGTGGGAGGCTTTTCACATGCTTCCCATTAAAATATATAGATTTAAACTTAAAATTTCTAACAGATTTTATCTCTGACAAGCTTCCCATCAAGAATTATAAATTTTGATTGATAATTCTAATTAATTTTATCTCTTTAAATAATATATTTTTTAATGTGAGTGAAGTGGACTGTAGCTACTGATAAACATCAAAGTATTTTAAATAACAATGAGGAATGTTTTAAATTCATTAAAATATTCTTTAATATTTATTGCATCATTTTTATTGGCATAAATTGTGTAAGATATTGGATAGAACTCTATATATTTGAAGGATAGTTTTTGGTTCTACAAGGATTAAATATGAGGTCGAATATTGTCCGTATGTCTGGAAGATAATTACATAAGTTATTAAAAATGTGGATGAAAAAATTTATAATTATTCTATGAAAAATATATTTTGAGGATTAAAAAAATTTAAGAAATTTAGAAGGACCAAATATATTTATGATTTGTCAATTAAAAATATTTGTCTAAAAAAAGAATTTTCTTAAAAAAATAGTTATATTAAGAAATATACAGAACTCTGTTAAAATAGGTAAAATATTATCTAGATGTGTGTCATCTCTTTCTTTTTGGTAGTTTATATATAATGGAAATTTCCATGCATAAATTAGAATTATAATATCTTAAAAGTTAGAGATTGTTTTTCTTTTATTCTTAATTACTCTTCATTCTGGTAACTTTTAACAACACAATGATACCATGTTTCGTATGACTTTTAGATGATGGGTTGAAAATGATATAGTAATTTGTTTACACTTTTTGAATATTGTATCAAGCATCTTATTATTTTGAATGGAGTTGTGGGAAGCTTCCCACATTCTTCCCATTAAAATTTATAGATTTAAACTTAAAATTTCTAACAAATTTTATCTCTGACAAGCTTCCCATCAAGACTTATAAATTTAGATTGATAATTCTAATTAGTTTTATCTATTTAAATAATATATTTTTTAATGTGAGTGAAGTGGACTGTTGCTTTTAATGTGAGTGAAGTGGACTGTAGCTACTGATAAACATTAAAGTATTTTAAATAACAATGAGGAAATTTTTAAATTCATTAAAATATTCTTTAATATTTATTGCATCATTTTTATTGGCATAAATTGTGTAAGATATTGGATAGAACTCTGTATATTTGAAGGATAGTTTTTGGTTCGACAAGGATTAAATATGAGGTCGAATATTGTTCGTATGTTTGGAAGATAATTACATAAGTTATTAAAATTGTGGATGAAAAAATTTATAATTATTCTATGAAAAATATATTTTGAGGATTAAAAAAATTTAAGATATATAGAAGGACCAAATATATTTATGATTTGTCAATTAAAAATATTTTTCTAAAAAAAGAATTTTCTTAAAAAAAAAATTTATATTAAGAAATATACAGAACTCTGTTAAAATAGGTAAAATATTATCTAGATGTGTGTCATAACTTTCTTTTTGGTAGTTTATATATAATGGAAATTTCCATGCATAAATTAGAATTATAATATCTTAAAAGTTAGAGATTGTTTTTCTCTTATTCTTAATTACTCTTCATTCTGGTAACTTTTAACAACACAGTGATACCATGTTTTGTATGACTTTTAGATGATGGGTTGAAAATGATATAGTAATTTGGTTACACTTTTTGAATATTGCATCAAGCATCTTATTATTTTGAATGGGGTTGTGGGAGGCTTTTCACATGCTTCCCATTAAAATATATAGATTTAAACTTAAAATTTCTAACAGATTTTATCTCTGACAAGCTTCCCATCAAGAATTATAAATTTTGATTGATAATTCTAATTAATTTTATCTCTTTAAATAATATATTTTTTAATGTGAGTGAAGTGGACTGTAGCTACTGATAAACATCAAAGTATTTTAAATAACAATGAGGAATGTTTTAAATTCATTAAAATATTCTTTAATATTTATTGCATCATTTTTATTGGCATAAATTGTGTAAGATATTGGATAGAACTCTATATATTTGAAGGATAGTTTTTGGTTCTACAAGGATTAAATATGAGGTCGAATATTGTCCGTATGTCTGGAAGATAATTACATAAGTTATTAAAAATGTGGATGAAAAAATTTATAATTATTCTATGAAAAATATATTTTGAGGATTAAAAAAATTTAAGAAATTTAGAAGGACCAAATATATTTATGATTTGTCAATTAAAAATATTTGTCTAAAAAAAGAATTTTCTTAAAAAAATAGTTATATTAAGAAATATACAGAACTCTGTTAAAATAGGTAAAATATTATCTAGATGTGTGTCATCTCTTTCTTTTTGGTAGTTTATATATAATGGAAATTTCCATGCATAAATTAGAATTATAATATCTTAAAAGTTAGAGATTGTTTTTCTTTTATTCTTAATTACTCTTCATTCTGGTAACTTTTAACAACACAATGATACCATGTTTCGTATGACTTTTAGATGATGGGTTGAAAATGATATAGTAATTTGTTTACACTTTTTGAATATTGTATCAAGCATCTTATTATTTTGAATGGAGTTGTGGGAAGCTTCCCACATTCTTCCCATTAAAATTTATAGATTTAAACTTAAAATTTCTAACAAATTTTATCTCTGACAAGCTTCCCATCAAGACTTATAAATTTAGATTGATAATTCTAATTAGTTTTATCTATTTAAATAATATATTTTTTAATGTGAGTGAAGTGGACTGTTGCTTTTAATGTGAGTGAAGTGGACTGTAGCTACTGATAAACATCAAAGTATTTTAAATAACAATGAGGAAATTTTTAAATTCATTAAAATATTCTTTAATATTTATTGCATCATTTTTATTGGCATAAATTGTGTAAGATATTGGATAGAACTCTGTATATTTGAAGGATAGTTTTTGGTTCGACAAGGATTAAATATGAGGTCGAATATTGTCCGTATGTCTGGAAGATAATTACATAAGTTATTAAAAATGTGGATGAAAAAATTTATAATTATTCTATGAAAAATATATTTTGAGGATTAAAAAAATTTAAGATATTTAGAAGGACCAAATATATTTATGATTTGTCAATTAAAAATATATGTCTAAAATAAGAATTTTCTTAAAAAAAAGTTATATTAAGAAATATACAGAACTCTGTTAAAATAGGTAAAATATTATCTAGATGTGTGTCATCTCTTTCTTTTTGGTAGTTTATATATAATGGAAATTTCCATGCATAAATTAGAATTATAATATCTTAAAAGTTAGAGATTGTTTTTCTTTTATTCTTAATTACTCTTCATTCTGGTAACTTTTAACAACACAATGATACCATGTTTCGTATGACTTTTAGATGATGGGTTGAAAATGATATAGTAATTTGTTTACACTTTTTGAATATTGTATCAAGCATCTTATTATTTTGAATGGAGTTGTGGGAAGCTTCCCACATTCTTCCCATTAAAATTTATAGATTTAAACTTAAAATTTCAAACAAATTTTATCTCTGACAAGCTTCCCATCAAGACTTATAAATTTAGATTGATAATTCTAATTAGTTTTATCTATTTAAATAATATATTTTTTAATGTGAGTGAAGTGGACTGTTGCTTTTAATGTGAGTGAAGTGGACTGTAGCTACTGATAAACATCAAAGTATTTTAAATAACAATGAGGAAATTTTTAAATTCATTAAAATATTCTTTAATATTTATTGCATCATTTTTATTGGCATAAATTGTGTAAGATATTGGATAGAACTCTGTATATTTGAAGGATAGTTTTTGGTTCGACAAGGATTAAATATGAGGTCGAATATTGTTCGTATGTCTGGAAGATAATTACATAAGTTATTAAAAATGTGGATGAAAAAATTTATAATTATTCTATGAAAAATATATTTTGAGGATTAAAAAAATTTAAGAAATTTAGAAGGACCAAATATATTTATGATTTGTCAATTAAAAATATTTGTCTAAAAAAAGAATTTTCTTAAAAAAAAATTTATATTAAGAAATATACAGAACTCTGTTAAAATAGGTAAAATATTATCTAGATGTGTGTCATCTCTTTCTTTTTGGTAGTTTATATATAATGGAAATTTCCATGCATAAATTAGAATTATAATATCTTAAAAGTTAGAGATTGTTTTTCTCTTATTCTTAATTACTCTTCATTCTGGTAACTTTTAACAACACAGTGATACCATGTTTCGTATGACTTTTAGATGATGGGTTGAAAATGATACAGTAATTTGGTTACACTTTTTGAATATTGTATCAAGCATCTTATTATTTTTAATGGAGTTGTGGGAAGCTTTCCACATTCTTCCCATTAAAATATATAGATTTAAACTTAAAATTTCTAACAGATTTTATCTCTGACAAGCTTCCCATCAAGACTTATAAATATAGATTGATAATTCTATTTAGTTTTATCTCTTTAAATAATATATTTTTTAATGTGAGTGAAGTGGAATGTAGCTACTGATAAACATCAAAGTATTTTAAATAACAATGAGGAAATTTTTAAATTCATTAAAATATTCTTTAATATTTATTGCATCATTTTTATTGGCATAAATTGTGTAAGATATTGGATAGAACTCTGTATATTTGAAGGATAGTTTTTGGTTCGACAAGGATTAAATATGAGGTCGAATATTGTCCGTATGTCTGGAAGATAATTACATAAGTTATTAAAAATGTGGATGAAAAAATTTATAATTATTCTATGAAAAATATATTTTGAGGATTAAAAAAATTTAAGAAATTTAGAAGGACCAAATATATTTATGATTTGTCAATTAAAAATATTTGTCTAAAAAAAGAATTTTCTTAAAAAAAAAGTTATATTAAGAAATATACAGAACTCTGTTAAAATAGGTAAAATATTATCTAGATGTGTGTCATCTCTTTCTTTTTGGTAGTTTATATATAATGGAAATTTCCATGCATAAATTAGAATTATAATATCTTAAAAGTTAGAGATTGTTTTTCTCTTATTCTTAATTACTCTTCATTCTGGTAACTTTTAACAACACAGTGATACCATGTTTCGTATGACTTTTAGATGATGGGTTGAAAATGATATAGTAATTTGGTTACACTTTTTGAATATTGAATCAAGCATCTTATTATTTTGAATGGAGTTGTGGGAAGCTTTCCACATTCTTCCCATTAAAATTTATAGATTTAAACTTAAAATTTCTAACCGATTTTATCTCTGACAAGCTTCCCATCAAGACTTATAAATTTAGATTGATAATTCTAATTAGTTTTATCTCTTTAAATAATATATATTTTTTAATGTGAGTGAAGTGGACTGTAGCTACTGATAAACATCAAAGTATTTTAAATAACAATGAGGAAATTTTTAAATTCATTAAAATATTCTTTAATATTTATTGCATCATTTATATTGGCATAAATTGTGTAAGATATTGGATAGAACTCTATATATTTGAAGGATAGTTTTTGGTTCGACAAGGATTAAATATGAGGTCGAAAATTGTTCGTATGTCTGGAAGATAATTACATAAGTTATTAAAATTGTGGATGAAAAAATTTATAATTATTCTATGAAAAATATATTTTGAGTATTAAAAAAATTTAAGAAATTTAGAAGGACCAAATATATTTATGATTTGTCAATTAAAAATATTTGTCTAAAAAAGAATTTTCTTAAAAAAAAATTTATATTAAGAAATATACAGAACTCTGTTAAAATAGGTAAAATATTGTCTAGATGTGTGTCATATCTTTCTTTTTGGTAGTTTATATATAATGGAAATTTCCATGCATAAATTAGAATTATAATATCTTAAAAGTTAGAGATTGTTTTTCTCTTATTCTTAATTACTCTTTATTCTGGTAACTTTTAACAACACAGTGATACCATGTTTCGTATTACTTTTAGATGATGGGTTGAAAATGATATAGTAATTTGGTTACACTTTTTGAATATTGAATCAAGCATCTTATTATTTTGAATGGGGTTGTGGGAAGCTTTTCACATGCTTCCCATTAAAATTTATAGATTTAAACTTAAAATTTCTAACTGATTTTATCTCTGACAAGCTTCCCATCATGACTTATAAATTTAGATTGATAATTCTAATTAGTTTTATCTCTTTAAATAATATATTTTTTAATGTGAGTGAAGTGGACTGTAGCTACTGATAAACATCAAAGTATTTTAAATAACAATGAGGAATGTTTTAAATTCATTAAAATATTCTTTAATATTTATTGCATCATTTTTATTGGCATAAATTGTGTAAGATATTGGATAGAACTCTGTATATTTGAAGGATAGTTTTTGGTTCGACAAGGATTAAATATGAGGTCGAATATTGTCCGTATGTCTGGAAGATAATTACATAAGTTATTAAAAATGTGGATGAAAAAATTTATAATTATTTTATGAAAAATATATTTTGAGGATTAAAAAAATTTAAGAAATTTAGAAGGATCAAATATATTTATGATTTGTCAATTAAAAATATTTGTCTAAAAAAAGTATTTTCTTAAAAAAAAAGTTATATTAAGAAATATACAGAACTCTGTTAAAATAGGTAAAATATTATCTAGATGTGTGTCATCTCTTTCTTTTTTGGTAGTTTATATATAATGGAAATTTACATGCATAAATTAGAATTATAATATCTTAAAAGTTAGAGATTGTTTTTCTTTTATTCTTAATTACTCTTCATTCTGGTAACTTTTAACAACACAATGATACCATGTTTCGTATGACTTTTAGATGATGGGTTGAAAATGATATAGTAATTTGTTTACACTTTTTGAATATTGTATCAAGCATCTTATTATTTTGAATGGAGTTGTGGGAAGCTTCCCACATTCTTCCCATTAAAATTTATAGATTTAAACTTAAAATTTCTAACAAATTTTATCTCTGACAAGCTTCCCATCAAGACTTATAAATTTAGATTGATAATTCTAATTAGTTTTATCTCTTTAAATAATATATTTTTTAATGTGAGTGAAGTGGAATGTTGCTTTTAATGTGAGTGAAGTGGCCTGTAGCTACAGATAAACATCAAAGTATTTTAAATAACAATGAGGAAATTTTTAAATTCATTAAAATATTCTTTAATATTTATTGCATCATTTTTATTGGCATAAATTGTGTAAGATATTGGATAGAACTCTGTATATTTGAAGGATAGTTTTTGGTTCGACAAGGATTAAATATGAGGTCGAATATTGTTCGTATGTCTGGAAGATAATTACATAAGTTATTAAAATTGTGGATGAAAAAATTTATAATTATTCTATGAAAAATATATTTTGAGGATTAAAAAAATTTAAGAAATTTAGAAGGACCAAATATATTTATGATTTGTCAATTAAAAATATTTGTCTAAAAAAAGAATTTTCTTAAAAAAAAATTTATATTAAGAAATATACAGAACTCTGTTAAAATAGGTAAAATATTGTCTAGATGTGTGTCATATCTTTCTTTTTGGTAGTTTATATATAATGGAAATTTCCATGCATAAATTAGAATTATAATATCTTAAAAGTTAGAGATTGTTTTTCTCTTATTCTTAATTACTCTTTATTCTGGTAACTTTTAACAACACAGTGATACCATGTTTCGTATGACTTTTAGATGATGGGTTTAAAATGATACAATAATTTGGTTACACTTTTTGAATATTGTATCAAGCATCTTATTATTTTGAATGGAGTTGTGGGAAGCTTTCCACATTCTTCCCATTAAAATTTATAGATTTAAACTTAAAATTTCTAACCGATTTTATCTCTGACAAGCTTCCCATCAAGACTTATAAATTTAGATTGATAATTCTAATTAGTTTTATCTCTTTAAATAATATATTTTTTTTAATGTGAGTGAAGTGGACTGTAGCTACTGATAAACATCAAAGTATTTTAAATAACAATGAGGAAATTTTTAAATTCATTAAAATATTCTTTAATATTTATTGCATCATTTTTATTGGCATAAATTGTGTAAGATATTGGATAGAACTCTATATATTTGAAGGATAGTTTTTGGTTCGACAAGGATTAAATATGAGGTCGAAAATTGTTCGTATGTCTGGAAGATAATTACATAAGTTATTAAAAATGTGGATGAAAAAATTTATAATTATTCTATGAAAAATATATTTTGAGGATTAAAAAAATTTAAGATATTTAGAAGGACCAAATATATTTATGATTTGTCAATTAAAAATATTTGTCTAAAAAAAGAATTTTCTTAAAAAAATAGTTATATTAAGAAATATACAGAACTCTGTTAAAATAGGTAAAATATTATCTAGATGTGTGTCATCTCTTTCTTTTGGGTAGTTTATATATAATGGAAATTTCCATGCATAAATTAGAATTATAATATCTTAAAAGTTAGAGATTGTTTTTCTCTTATTCTTAATTACTCTTCATTCTGGTAACTTTTAACAACACTGTGATACCATGTTTCGTATGACTTTTAGATGATGGGTTGAAAATGATATAGTAATTTGGTTACACTTTTTGAATATTGCATCAAGCATCTTATTATTTTGAATGGAGTTGTGGGAAGCTTTTCACATGCTTCCCATTAAAATTTATAGATTTATACTTAAAATTTCTAACTGAATTTATCTCTGACAAGCTTCCCATCAAGACTTATAAATTTAGATTGATAATTTTAATTAGTTTTATCTCTTTAAATAATATATTTTTTAATGTGAGTGAAGTGGACTGTAGCTACTGATAAACATCAAAGTATTTTAAATAACAATGAGGAAATTTTTAAATTCATTAAAATATTCTTTAATATTTATTGCATCATTTTTATTGGCATAAATTGTGTAACATATTGAACTCTGTATATTTGAAGGATAGTTTTTGGTTCGACAAGGATTAAATATGAGGTCGAATATTGTTCGTATGTCTGGAAGATAATTACATAAGATATTAAAAATGTGGATGAAAAAATTTATAATTATTCTATGAAAAATATATTTTGAGGATTAGAAAAATTTAAGAAATTTAGAAGGACCAAATATATTTATGATTTGTCAATTAAAAATATTTGTCTAAAAAAAGAATTTTCTTAAAAAAAAATTTATATTAAGAAATATACAGAACTCTGTTAAAATAGGTAAAATATTATCTAGATGTGTGTCATCTCTTTCTTTTTGGTAGTTTATATATAATGGAAATTTCCATGCATAAATTAGAATTATAATATCTTAAAAGTTAGAGATTGTTTTTCTCTTATTCTTAATTACTCTTCATTCTGGTAACTTTTAACAACACAGTGATACCATGTTTCGTATGACTTTTAGATGATGGGTTGAAAATGATACAGTAATTTGGTTACACTTTTTGAATATTGTATCAAGCATCTTATTATTTTGAATGGGGTTGTGGGAGGCTTTTCACATGCTTCCCATTAAAATTTATAGATTTAAACTTAAAATTTCTAACTGATTTTATCTCTGACAAGCTTCCCATCAAGACTTATAAATTTAGATTGATAATTTTAATTAGTTTTATCTCTTTAAATAATATATTTTTTAATGTGAGTGAAGTGGACTGTAGCTACTGATAAACATCAAAGTATTTTAAATAACAATGAGGAAATTTTTAAATTCATTAAAATATTCTTTAATATTTATTGCATCATTTTTATTGGCATAAATTGTGTAAGATATTGGATAGAACTCTGTATATTTGAAGGGTAGTTTTTGGTTCGACAAGGATTAAATATGAGGTCGAAAATTGTTCGTATGTCTGGAAGATAATTACATAAGTTATTAAAAATGTGGATGAAAAAATTTATAATTATTCTATGAAAAATATATTTTGAGGATTAAAAAAATTTAAGATATTTAGAAGGACCAAATATATTTATGATTTGTCAATTAAAAATATTTGTCTAAAAAAAGAATTTTCTTAAAAAAATAGTTATATTAAGAAATATACAGAACTCTGTTAAAATAGGTAAAATATTATCTAGATGTGTGTCATCTCTTTCTTTTGGGTAGTTTATATATAATGGAAATTTCCATGCATAAATTAGAATTATAATATCTTAAAAGTTAGAGATTGTTTTTCTCTTATTCTTAATTACTCTTCATTCTGGTAACTTTTAACAACACTGTGATACCATGTTTCGTATGACTTTTAGATGATGGGTTGAAAATGATATAGTAATTTGGTTACACTTTTTGAATATTGCATCAAGCATCTTATTATTTTGAATGGAGTTGTGGGAAGCTTTTCACATGCTTCCCATTAAAATTTATAGATTTATACTTAAAATTTCTAACTGAATTTATCTCTGACAAGCTTCCCATCAAGACTTATAAATTTAGATTGATAATTTTAATTAGTTTTATCTCTTTAAATAATATATTTTTTAATGTGAGTGAAGTGGACTGTAGCTACTGATAAACATCAAAGTATTTTAAATAACAATGAGGAAATTTTTAAATTCATTAAAATATTCTTTAATATTTATTGCATCATTTTTATTGGCATAAATTGTGTAACATATTGAACTCTGTATATTTGAAGGATAGTTTTTGGTTCGACAAGGATTAAATATGAGGTCGAATATTGTTCGTATGTCTGGAAGATAATTACATAAGATATTAAAAATGTGGATGAAAAAATTTATAATTATTCTATGAAAAATATATTTTGAGGATTAGAAAAATTTAAGAAATTTAGAAGGACCAAATATATTTATGATTTGTCAATTAAAAATATTTGTCTAAAAAAAGAATTTTCTTAAAAAAAAATTTATATTAAGAAATATACAGAACTCTGTTAAAATAGGTAAAATATTATCTAGATGTGTGTCATCTCTTTCTTTTTGGTAGTTTATATATAATGGAAATTTCCATGCATAAATTAGAATTATAATATCTTAAAAGTTAGAGATTGTTTTTCTCTTATTCTTAATTACTCTTCATTCTGGTAACTTTTAACAACACAGTGATACCATGTTTCGTATGACTTTTAGATGATGGGTTGAAAATGATACAGTAATTTGGTTACACTTTTTGAATATTGTATCAAGCATCTTATTATTTTGAATGGGGTTGTGGGAGGCTTTTCACATGCTTCCCATTAAAATTTATAGATTTAAACTTAAAATTTCTAACTGATTTTATCTCTGACAAGCTTCCCATCAAGACTTATAAATTTAGATTGATAATTTTAATTAGTTTTATCTCTTTAAATAATATATTTTTTAATGTGAGTGAAGTGGACTGTAGCTACTGATAAACATCAAAGTATTTTAAATAACAATGAGGAAATTTTTAAATTCATTAAAATATTCTTTAATATTTATTGCATCATTTTTATTGGCATAAATTGTGTAAGATATTGGATAGAACTCTGTATATTTGAAGGGTAGTTTTTGGTTCGACAAGGATTAAATATGAGGTCGAATATTGTTCGTATGTCTGGAAGATAATTACATAAGTTATTAAAATTGTGGATGAAAAAATTTATAATTATTCTATGAAAAATATATTTTGAGGATTAGAAAAATTTAAGATATTTAGAAGGACCAAATATATTTATGATTTGTCAATTAAAAATATTTGTCTAAAAAAAGAATTTTCTTAAAAAAAAATTTATATTAAGAAATATACAGAACTCTGTTAAAATAGGTAAAATATTATCTAGATGTGTGTCATATCTTTCTTTTTGGTAGTTTATATATAATGGAAATTTCCATGCATAAATTAGAATTATAATATCTTAAAAGTTAGAGATTGTTTTTCTCTTATTCTTAATTACTCTTTATTCTGGTAACTTTTAAAAACACAGTGATACCATGTTTCGTATGACTTTTAGATGATGGGTTTAAAATGATACAATAATTTGGTTACACTTTTTGAATATTGTATCAAGCATCTTATTATTTTGAATGGAGTTGTGGGAAGCTTTCCACATTCTTCCCATTAAAATTTATAGATTTAAACTTAAAATTTCTAACCGAATTTATCTCTGACAAGCTTCCCATCAAGACTTATAAATTTAGATTGATAATTCTAATTAGTTTTATCTCTTTAAATAATATATTTTTTTTAATGTGAGTGAAGTGGACTGTAGCTACTGATAAACATCAAAGTATTTTAAATAACAATGAGGAAATTTTTAAATTCATTAAAATATTCTTTAATATTTATTGCATCATTTTTATTGGCATAAATTGTGTAAGATATTGGATAGAACTCTGTATATTTGAAGGATAGTTTTTGGTTCGACAAGGATTAAATATGAGGTCGAATATTGTTCGTATGTCTGGAAGATAATTACATAAGTTATTAAAAATGTGGGTGAAAAAATTTATAATTATTCTATGAAAAATATATTTTGAGGATTAGAAAAATTTAAGAAATTTAGAAGGACCAAATATATTTATGATTTGTCAATTAAAAATATTTGTCTAAAAAAAGAATTTTCTTAAAAAAAAATTTATATTAAGAAATATACAGAACTCTGTTAAAATAGGTAAAATATTATCTAGATGTGTGTCATCTCTTTCTTTTTGGTTGTTTATATATAATGGAAATTTCCATGCATAAATTAGAATTATAATATCTTAAAAGTTAGAGATTGTTTTTCTCTTATTCTTAATTACTCTTCATTCTGGTAACTTTTAACAACACAGTGATACCATGTTTCGTATGACTTTTAGATGATGGGTTGAAAATGATACAGTAATTTGGTTACACTTTTTGAATATTGTATCAAGCATGTTATTATTTTTAATGGAGTTGTGGGAAGCTTTCCACATTCTTCCCATTAAAATATATAGATTTAAACTTAAAATTTCTAACAGATTTTATCTCTGACAAGCTTCCCATCAAGACTTATAAATTTAGATTGATAATTCTATTTAGTTTTATCTCTTTAAATAATATATTTTTTAATGTGAGTGAAGTGGAATGTAGCTACTGATAAACATCAAAGTATTTTAAATAACAATGAGGAAATTTTTAAATTCATTAAAATATTCTTTAATATTTATTGCATCATTTTTATTGGCATAAATTGTGTAAGATATTGGATAGAACTCTGTATATTTGAAGGGTAGTTTTTGGTTCGACAAGGATTAAATATGAGGTCGAATATTGTTCGTATGTCTGGAAGATAATTACATAAGTTATTAAAATTGTGGATGAAAAAATTTATAATTATTCTATGAAAAATATATTTTGAGGATTAAAAAACTTTAAGATATTTAGAAGGACCAAATATATTTATGATTTGTCAATTAAAAATATTTGTCTAAAAAAAGAATTTTCTTAAAAAAAAATTTATATTAAGAAATATACAGTACTCTGTTAAAATAGGTAAAATATTATCTAGATGTGTGTCATATCTTTCTTTTTGTTAGTTTATATATAATGGAAATTTCCATGCATAAATTAGAATTATAATATCTTAAAAGTTAGAGATTGTTTTTCTCTTATTCTTAATTACTCTTCATTCTGGTAACTTTTAACAACACAGTGATACCATGTTTTGTATGACTTTTAGATGATGGGTTGAAAATGATATAGTAATTTGGTTACACTTTTGAATGGGGTTGTGGGAGGCTTTTCACATGCTTCCCATTAAAATTTATAGATTTAAACTTAAAATTTCTAACTGATTTTATCTCTGACAAGCTTCCCATCAAGACTTATAAATTTAGATTGATAATTTTAATTAGTTTTATCTCTTTAAATAATATATTTTTTAATGTGAGTGAAGTGGACTGTAGCTACTGATAAACATCAAAGTATTTTAAATAACAATGAGGAAATTTTTAAATTCATTAAAATATTCTTTAATATTTATTGCATCATTTTTATTGGCATAAATTGTGTAACATATTGAACTCTGTATATTTGAAGGATAGTTTTTGGTTCGACAAGGATTAAATATGAGGTCGAATATTGTTCGTATGTCTGGAAGATAATTACATAAGTTATTAAAAATGTGGATGAAAAAATTTATAATTATTCTATGAAAAATATATTTTGAGGATTAGAAAAATTTAAGAAATTTAGAAGGACCAAATATATTTATGATTTGTCAATTAAAAATATTTGTCTAAAAAAAGAATTTTCTAAAAAAAAAAGTTATATTAAGAAATATACAGAACTCTGTTAAAATAGGTAAAATAATGTGTGTCATCTCTTTCTTTTTGGTAGTTTATATATAATGGAAATTTCCATGCATAAATTAGAATTATAATATCTTAAAAGTTAGAGATTGTTTTTCTTTTATTCTTAATTACTCTTCATTCTGGTAACTTTTAACAACACAATGATACCATGTTTCGTATGACTTTTAGATGATGGGTTGAAAATGATATAGTAATTTGGTTACACATTTTGAATATTGCATCAAGCATCTTATTATTTTGAATGGAGTTGTGGGAAGCTATTCACATGATTCCCATTAAAATTTATAGATTTAAACTTAAAATTTCGAACTGAATTTATCTCTGACAAGCTTCCCATCAAGACTTATAAATTTAGATTGATAATTTTAATTAGTTTTATCTCTTTAAATAATATATTTTTTAATGTGAGTGAAGTGGACCGTAGCTACTGATAAACATCAAAGTATTTTAAATAACAATGAGGAAATTTTTAAATTCCTTAAAAAGTTCTTTAATATTTATTGCATCATTTTTATTGGCATAAATTGTGTAAGATATTGGATAGAATTCTATATATTTGAAGGATAGTTTTTGGTTCTACAAGGATTAAATATGAGGTCGAATATTGTCCGTATGTCTGGAAGATAATTACATAAGTTATTAAAAATGTGGATGAAAAAATTTATAATTATTCTATGAAAAATATATTTTGAGGATTAAAAAAATTTAAGAAATTTAGAAGGACCAAATATATTTATGATTTTTCAATTAAAAATATTTGTCTAAAAAAAGAATTTTCTTAAAAAAAAAATTATATTAAGAAATATACAGAACTCTGTTAAAATAGGTAAAATATTATCTAGATGTGTGTCATCTCTTTCTTTTTGGTTGTTTATATATAATGGAAATTTCCATGCATAAATTAGAATTATAATATCTTAAAAGTTAGAGATTGTTTTTCTCTTATTCTTAATTACTCTTCATTCTGGTAACTTTTAACAACACAGTGATACCATGTTTCGTATGACTTTTAGATGATGGGTTGAAAATGATACAGTAATTTGGTTACACTTTTTGAATATTGTATCAAGCATCTTATTATTTTTAATGGAGTTGTGGGAAGCTTTCCACATTCTTCCCATTAAAATATATAGATTTAAAATTAAAATTTCTAACAGATTTTATCTCTGACAAGCTTCCCATCAAGACTTATAAATTTAGATTGATAATTTTAATTAGTTTTATCTCTTTAAATAATATATTTTTTAATGTGAGTGAAGTGGACTGTAGCTACTGATAAACATCAAAGTATTTTAAATAACAATGAGGAAATTTTTAAATTCATTAAAATATTCTTTAATATTTATTGCATCATTTTTATTGGCATAAATTGTGTAAGATATTGGATAGAACTCTGTATATTTGAAGGGTAGTTTTTGGTTCGACAAGGATTAAATATGAGGTCGAATATTGTTCGTATGTCTGGAAGATAATTACATAAGTTATTAAAATTGTGGATGAAAAAATTTATAATTATTCTATGAAAAATATATTTTGAGGATTAAAAAACTTTAAGATATTTAGAAGGACCAAATATATTTATGATTTGTCAATTAAAAATATTTGTCTAAAAAAAGAATTTTCTTAAAAAAAAATTTATATTAAGAAATATACAGAACTCTGTTAAAATAGGTAAAATATTATCTAGATGTGTGTCATATCTTTCTTTTTGGTAGTTTATATATAATGGAAATTTCCATGCATAAATTAGAATTATAATATCTTAAAAGTTAGAGATTGTTTTTCTCTTATTCTTAATTACTCTTCATTCTGGTAACTTTTAACAACATAGTGATACCATGTTTTGTATGACTTTTAGATGATGGGTTGAAAATGATATAGTAATTTGGTTACACTTTTTGAATATTGCGTCAAGCATCTTATTATTTTGAATGGGGTTGTGGGAGGCTTTTCACATGCTTCCCATTAAAATTTATAGATTTAAACTTAAAATTTCTAACTGATTTTATCTCTGACAAGCTTCCCATCAAGACTTATAAATTTAGATTGATAATTTTAATTAGTTTTATCTCTTTAAATAATATATTTTTTAATGTGAGTGAAGTGGACTGTAGCTACTGATAAACATCAAAGTATTTTAAATAACAATGAGGAAATTTTTAAATTCATTAAAATATTCTTTAATATTTATTGCATCATTTTTATTGGCATAAATTGTGTAACATATTGAACTCTGTATATTTGAAGGATAGTTTTTGGTTCGACAAGGATTAAATATGAGGTCGAATATTGTTCGTATGTCTGGAAGATAATTACATAAGTTATTAAAATTGTGGATGAAAAAATTTATAATTATTCTATGAAAAATATATTTTGAGGATTAGAAAAATTTAAGAAATTTAGAAGGACCAAATATATTTATGATTTGTCAATTAAAAATATTTGTCTAAAAAAAGAATTTTCTTAAAAAAAAATTTATATTAAGAAATATACAGAACTCTGTTAAAATAGGTAAAATATTATCTAGATGTGTGTCATATCTTTCTTTTTGGTAGTTTATATATAATGGAAATTTCCATGCATAAATTAGAATTATAATATCTTAAAAGTTAGAGATTGTTTTTCTCTTATTCTTAATTACTCTTTATTCTGGTAACTTTTAACAACACAGTGATACCATGTTTCGTATGACTTTTAGATGATGGGTTTAAAATGATACAATAATTTGGTTACACTTTTTGAATATTGTATCAAGCATCTTATTATTTTGAATGGAGTTGTGGGAAGCTTTCCACATTCTTCCCATTAAAATTTATAGATTTAAACTTAAAATTTCTAACCGAATTTATCTCTGACAAGCTTCCCATCAAGACTTATAAATTTAGATTGATAATTCTAATTAGTTTTATCTCTTTAAATAATATATTTTTTTTAATGTGAGTGAAGTGGACTGTAGCTACTGATAAACATCAAAGTATTTTAAATAACAATGAGGAAATTTTTAAATTCATTAAAATATTCTTTAATATTTATTGCATCATTTTTATTGGCATAAATTGTGTAAGATATTGGATAGAACTCTGTATATTTGAAGGATAGTTTTTGGTTCGACAAGGATTAAATATGAGGTCGAATATTGTTCGTATGTCTGGAAGATAATTACATAAGTTATTAAAAATGTGGGTGAAAAAATTTATAATTATTCTATGAAAAATATATTTTGAGGATTAGAAAAATTTAAGAAATTTAGAAGGACCAAATATATTTATGATTTGTCAATTAAAAATATTTGTCTAAAAAAAGAATTTTCTTAAAAAAAAATTTATATTAAGAAATATACAGAACTCTGTTAAAATAGGTAAAATATTATCTAGATGTGTGTCATCTCTTTCTTTTTGGTTGTTTATATATAATGGAAATTTCCATGCATAAATTAGAATTATAATATCTTAAAAGTTAGAGATTGTTTTTCTCTTATTCTTAATTACTCTTCATTCTGGTAACTTTTAACAACACAGTGATACCATGTTTCGTATGACTTTTAGATGATGGGTTGAAAATGATACAGTAATTTGGTTACACTTTTTGAATATTGTATCAAGCATGTTATTATTTTTAATGGAGTTGTGGGAAGCTTTCCACATTCTTCCCATTAAAATATATAGATTTAAACTTAAAATTTCTAACAGATTTTATCTCTGACAAGCTTCCAATCAAGACTTATAAATTTAGATTGATAATTCTATTTAGTTTTATCTCTTTAAATAATATATTTTTTAATGTGAGTGAAGTGGAATGTAGCTACTGATAAACATCAAAGTATTTTAAATAACAATGAGGAAATTTTTAAATTCATTAAAATATTCTTTAATATTTATTGCATCATTTTTATTGGCATAAATTGTGTAAGATATTGGATAGAACTCTGTATATTTGAAGGGTAGTTTTTGGTTCGACAAGGATTAAATATGAGGTCGAATATTGTTCGTATGTCTGGAAGATAATTACATAAGTTATTAAAATTGTGGATGAAAAAATTTATAATTATTCTATGAAAAATATATTTTGAGGATTAAAAAACTTTAAGATATTTAGAAGGACCAAATATATTTATGATTTGTCAATTAAAAATATTTGTCTAAAAAAAGAATTTTCTTAAAAAAAAATTTATATTAAGAAATATACAGTACTCTGTTAAAATAGGTAAAATATTATCTAGATGTGTGTCATATCTTTCTTTTTGGTAGTTTATATATAATGGAAATTTCCATGCATAAATTAGAATTATAATATCTTAAAAGTTAGAGATTGTTTTTCTCTTATTCTTAATTACTCTTCATTCTGGTAACTTTTAACAACACAGTGATACCATGTTTTGTATGACTTTTAGATGATGGGTTGAAAATGATATAGTAATTTGGTTACACTTTTTGAATATTGCATCAAGCATCTTATTATTTTGAATGGGGTTGTGGGAGGCTTTTCACATGCTTCCCATTAAAATTTATAGATTTAAACTTAAAATTTCTAACTGATTTTATCTCTGACAAGCTTCCCATCAAGACTTATAAATTTAGATTGATAATTTTAATTAGTTTTATCTCTTTAAATAATATATTTTTTAATGTGAGTGAAGTGGACTGTAGCTACTGATAAACATCAAAGTATTTTAAATAACAATGAGGAAATTTTTAAATTCATTAAAATATTCTTTAATATTTATTGCATCATTTTTATTGGCATAAATTGTGTAACATATTGAACTCTGTATATTTGAAGGATAGTTTTTGGTTCGACAAGGATTAAATATGAGGTCGAATATTGTTCGTATGTCTGGAAGATAATTACATAAGTTATTAAAAATGTGGATGAAAAAATTTATAATTATTCTATGAAAAATATATTTTGAGGATTAGAAAAATTTAAGAAATTTAGAAGGACCAAATATATTTATGATTTGTCAATTAAAAATATTTGTCTAAAAAAAGAATTTTCTAAAAAAAAAAGTTATATTAAGAAATATACAGAACTCTGTTAAAATAGGTAAAATAATGTGTGTCATCTCTTTCTTTTTGGTAGTTTATATATAATGGAAATTTCCATGCATAAATTAGAATTATAATATCTTAAAAGTTAGAGATTGTTTTTCTTTTATTCTTAATTACTCTTCATTCTGGTAACTTTTAACAACACAATGATACCATGTTTCGTATGACTTTTAGATGATGGGTTGAAAATGATATAGTAATTTGGTTACACATTTTGAATATTGCATCAAGCATCTTATTATTTTGAATGGAGTTGTGGGAAGCTATTCACATGATTCCCATTAAAATTTATAGATTTAAACTTAAAATTTCTAACTGAATTTATCTCTGACAAGCTTCCCATCAAGACTTATAAATTTAGATTGATAATTTTAATTAGTTTTATGTCTTTAAATAATATATTTTTTAATGTGAGTGAAGTGGACTGTAGCTACTGATAAACATCAAAGTATTTTAAATAACAATGAGGAAATTTTTAAATTCCTTAAAAAGTTCTTTAATATTTATTGCATCATTTTTATTGGCATAAATTGTGTAAGATATTGGATAGAACTCTATATATTTGAAGGATAGTTTTTGGTTCTACAAGGATTAAATATGAGGTCGAATATTGTCCGTATGTCTGGAAGATAATTACATAAGTTATTAAAAATGTGGATGAAAAAATTTATAATTATTCTATGAAAAATATATTTTGAGGATTAAAAAAATTTAAGAAATTTAGAAGGACCAAATATATTTATGATTTTTCAATTAAAAATATTTGTCTAAAAAAAGAATTTTCTTAAAAAAAAAATTATATTAAGAAATATACAGAACTCTGTTAAAATAGGTAAAATATTATCTAGATGTGTGTCATCTCTTTCTTTTTGGTTGTTTATATATAATGGAAATTTCCATGCATAAATTAGAATTATAATATCTTAAAAGTTAGAGATTGTTTTTCTCTTATTCTTAATTACTCTTCATTCTGGTAACTTTTAACAACACAGTGATACCATGTTTTGTATGACTTTTAGATGATGGGTTGAAAATGATATAGTAATTTGGTTACACTTTTTAAATATTGCATCAAGCATCTTATTATTTTGAATGGGGTTGTGGGAGGCTTTTCACATGCTTCCCATTAAAATTTATAGATTTAAACTTAAAATTTCTAACTGATTTTATCTCTGACAAGCTTCCCATCAAGACTTATAAATTTAGATTGATAATTCTAATTAGTTTTATCTCTTTAAATAATATATTTTTTAATGTGAGTGAAGTGGACTGTAGTTACTGATAAACATCAAAGTATTTTAAATAACAATGAGGAAATTTTTAAATTCCTTAAAAAGTTCTTTAATATTTATTGCATCATTTTTATTGGCATAAATTGTGTAAGATATTGGATAGAACTCTATATATTTGAAGGATAGTTTTTGGTTCTACAAGGATTAAATATGAGGTCGAATATTGTCCGTATGTCTGGAAGATAATTACATAAGTTATTAAAAATGTGGATGAAAAAATTTATAATTATTCTATGAAAAATATATTTAGAGGATTAAAAAAATTTAAGAAATTTAGAAGGACCAAATATATTTATGATTTGTCAATTAAAAATATTTGTCTAAAAAAATAATTTTCTTAAAAAAAAAGTTATATTAAGAAATATACATAACTCTGTTAAAATAGGTAAAATATTATCTAGATGTGTGTCATCTCTTTATTTTTGGTAGTTTATATATAATGGAAATTTCCATGCATAAATTAGAATTATAATATCTTAAAAGTTAGAGATTGTTTTTCTCTTATTCTTAATTACTCTTCATTTGGGTAACTTTTAACAACACAATGATACCATGTTTCGTATGACTTTTAGATGATGGGTTTAAAATGATACAATAATTTGGTTACACTTTTTGAATATTGTATCAAGCATCTTATTATTTTGAATGGAGTTGTGGGAAGCTTTCCACATTCTTCCCATTAAAATTTATAGATTTAAACTTAAAATTTCTAACAGATTTTATCTCTGACAAGCTTCCCATCAAGACTTATAAATTTAGATTGATAATTCTAATTAGTTTTATCTCTTTAAATAATATATTTTTTTAATGTGAGTGAAGTGGACTGTAGCTACTGATAAACATCAAAGTATTTTAAATAACAATGAGGAAATTTTTAAATTCATTAAAATATTCTTTAATATTTATTGCATCATTTTTATTGGCATAAATTGTGTAAGATATTGGATAGAACTCTGTATATTTGAAGGGTAGTTTTTGGTTCTACAAGGATTAAATATGAGGTCGAATATTGTCCGTATGTCTGGAAGATAATTACATAAGTTATTAAAAATGTGGATGAAAAAATTTATAATTATTCTATGAAAAATATATTTTGAGGATTAAAAAAATTTAAGAAATTTAGAAGGACCAAATATATTTATGATTTGTCAATTAAAAATATTTGTCTAAAAAAAGAATTTTCTTAAAAAAAAAAAGTTATATTAAGAAATATACAGAACTCTGTTAAAATAAGTAAAATATTATCTAGATGTGTGTCATCTCTTTCTTTTTGGTAGTTTATATATAATGGAAATTTCCATGCATAAATTAGAATTATAATATCTTAAAAGTTAGAGATTGTTTTTCTCTTATTCTTAATTACTCTTCATTCTGGTAACTTTTAACAACACTGTGATACCATGTTTCGTATGACTTTTAGATGATGGGTTGAAAATGATATAGTAATTTGGTTACACTTTTTGAATATTGCATCAAGCATCTTATTATTTTGAATGGAGTTGTGGGAAGCTTTTCACATGCTTCCCATTAAAATTTATAGATTTAAACTTAAAATTTCTAACTGAATTTATCTCTGACAAGCTTCCCATCAAGACTTATAAATTTAGATTGATAATTTTATTTAGTTTTATCTCTTTAAATAATATATTTTTTAATGTGAGTGAAGTGGACTGTAGCTACTGATAAACATCAAAGTATTTTAAATAACAATGAGGAAATTTTTAAATTCATTAAAATATTCTTTAATATTTATTGCATCATTTTTATTGGCATAAATTGTGTAACATATTGAACTCTGTATATTTGAAGGATAGTTTTTGGTTCGACAAGGATTAAATATGAGGTCGAATATTTTTCGTATGTCTGGAAGATAATTACATAAGTTATTAAAAATGTGGGTGAAAAAATTTATAATTATTCTATGAAAAATATATTTTGAGGATTAGAAAAATTTAAGAAATTTAGAAGGACCAAATATATTTATGATTTGTCAATTAAAAATATTTGTCTAAAAAAAGAATTTTCTTAAAAAAAAATTTATATTAAGAAATATACAGAACTCTGTTAAAATAGGTAAAATATTATCTAGATGTGTGTCATCTCTTTCTTTTTGGTTGTTTATATATAATGGAAATTTCCATGCATAAATTAGAATTATAATATCTTAAAAGTTAGAGATTGTTTTTCTCTTATTCTTAATTACTCTTCATTCTGGTAACTTTTAACAACACAGTGATACCATGTTTCGTATGACTTTTAGATGATGGGTTGAAAATGATACAGTAATTTGGTTACACTTTTTGAATATTGTATCAAGCATGTTATTATTTTTAATGGAGTTGTGGGAAGCTTTCCACATTCTTCCCATTAAAATATATAGATTTAAAATTAAAATTTCTAACAGATTTTATCTCTGACAAGCTTCCCATCAAGACTTATAAATTTAGATTGATAATTCTATTTAGTTTTATCTCTTTAAATAATATATTTTTTAATGTGAGTGAAGTGGAATGTAGCTACTGATAAACATCAAAGTATTTTAAATAACAATGAGGAAATTTTTAAATTCATTAAAATATTCTTTAATATTTATTGCATCATTTTTATTGGCATAAATTGTGTAAGATATTGGATAGAACTCTGTATATTTGAAGGGTAGTTTTTGGTTCGACAAGGATTAAATATGAGGTCGAATATTGTTCGTATGTCTGGAAGATAATTACATAAGTTATTAAAATTGTGGATGAAAAAATTTATAATTATTCTATGAAAAATATATTTTGAGGATTAAAAAACTTTAAGATATTTAGAAGGACCAAATATATTTATGATTTGTCAATTAAAAATATTTGTCTAAAAAAAGAATTTTCTTAAAAAAAAATTTATATTAAGAAATATACAGAACTCTGTTAAAATAGGTAAAATATTATCTAGATGTGTGTCATATCTTTCTTTTTGGTAGTTTATATATAATGGAAATTTCCATGCATAAATTAGAATTATAATATCTTAAAAGTTAGAGATTGTTTTTCTCTTATTCTTAATTACTCTTCATTCTGGTAACTTTTAACAACACAGTGATACCATGTTTTGTATGACTTTTAGATGATGGGTTGAAAATGATATAGTAATTTGGTTACACTTTTTAAATATTGCATCAAGCATCTTATTATTTTGAATGGGGTTGTGGGAGGCTTTTCACATGCTTCCCATTAAAATTTATAGATTTAAACTTAAAATTTCTAACTGATTTTATCTCTGACAAGCTTCCCATCAAGACTTATAAATTTAGATTGATAATTCTAATTAGTTTTATCTCTTTAAATAATATATTTTTTAATGTGAGTGAAGTGGACTGTAGTTACTGATAAACATCAAAGTATTTTAAATAACAATGAGGAAATTTTTAAATTCCTTAAAAAGTTCTTTAATATTTATTGCATCATTTTTATTGGCATAAATTGTGTAAGATATTGGATAGAACTCTATATATTTGAAGGATAGTTTTTGGTTCTACAAGGATTAAATATGAGGTCGAATATTGTCCGTATGTCTGGAAGATAATTACATAAGTTATTAAAAATGTGGATGAAAAAATTTATAATTATTCTATGAAAAATATATTTAGAGGATTAAAAAAATTTAAGAAATTTAGAAGGACCAAATATATTTATGATTTGTCAATTAAAAATATTTGTCTAAAAAAATAATTTTCTTAAAAAAAAAGTTATATTAAGAAATATACATAACTCTGTTAAAATAGGTAAAATATTATCTAGATGTGTGTCATCTCTTTATTTTTGGTAGTTTATATATAATGGAAATTTCCATGCATAAATTAGAATTATAATATCTTAAAAGTTAGAGATTGTTTTTCTCTTATTCTTAATTACTCTTCATTTGGGTAACTTTTAACAACACAATGATACCATGTTTCGTATGACTTTTAGATGATGGGTTTAAAATGATACAATAATTTGGTTACACTTTTTGAATATTGTATCAAGCATCTTATTATTTTGAATGGAGTTGTGGGAAGCTTTCCACATTCTTCCCATTAAAATTTATAGATTTAAACTTAAAATTTCTAACAGATTTTATCTCTGACAAGCTTCCCATCAAGACTTATAAATTTAGATTGATAATTCTAATTAGTTTTATCTCTTTAAATAATATATTTTTTTAATGTGAGTGAAGTGGACTGTAGCTACTGATAAACATCAAAGTATTTTAAATAACAATGAGGAAATTTTTAAATTCATTAAAATATTCTTTAATATTTATTGCATCATTTTTATTGGCATAAATTGTGTAAGATATTGGATAGAACTCTGTATATTTGAAGGATAGTTTTTGTTTCGACACGGATTAAATATGAGGTCGAAAATTGTTCGTATGTCTGGAAGATAATTACATAAGTTATTAAAAATGTGGATGAACAAATTTATAATTATTCTATGAAAAATATATTTAGAGGATTAAAAAAATTTAAGAAATTTAGAAGGACCAAATATATTTATGATTTGTCAATTAAAAATATTTGTCTAAAATAAGAATTTTCTTTAAAAAAAGTTATATTAAGAAATATACAGAACTCTCTTAAAATAGGTAAAATATTATATAGATGTGTGTCATCTCTTTCATTTTTGTAGTTTATATATAATGGAAATTTCCATGCATAAATTAGAATTATAATATCTTAAAAGTTAGAGATTGTTTTTCTCTTATTCTTAATTACTCTTCATTCTGGTAACTTTTAACAACACAATGATACCATGTTTCGTATGACTTTTAGATGATGGGTTGAAAATGATTTAGTAATTTGGTTACACTTTTTGAATATTGTATCAAGCATCTTATTATTTTGAATGGAGTTGTGGGAAGCTTCCCACATTCTTCCCATTAAAATTTATAGATTTAAACTTAAAATTTCTAACAAATTATATCTCTGACAAGCTTCCCATCAAGACTTATAAATTTAGATTGATAATTCTAATTAGTTTTATCTCTTTAAATAATATATTTTTTAATGTGAGTGAAGTGGACTGTTGCTTTTAATGTGAGTGAAGTGGCCTGTAGCTACTGATAAACATCAAAGTATTTTAAATAACAATGAGGAAATTTTTAAATTCATTAAAATATTCTTTAATATTTATTGCATCATTTTTATTGGCATAAATTGTGTAAGATATTGGATAGAACTCTGTATATTTGAAGGATAGTTTTTGGTTCGACAAGGATTAAATATGAGGTTGTTCGTATGTCTGGAAGATAATTACATAAGTTATTAAAATTGTGGATGAAAAAATTTATAATTATTCTATGAAAAATATATTTTGAGGATTAAAAAAATTTAAGAAATTTAGAAGGACCAAATATATTTATGATTTGTCAATTAAAAATATTTGTCTAAAAAAAGAATTTTCTTAAAAAAAAATTTATATTAAGAAATATACAGAACTCTGTTAAAATAGGTAAAATATTATCTAGATGTGTGTCATATCTTTCTTTTTGGTAGTTTATATATAATGGAAATTTCCATGCATAAATTAGAATTATAATATCTTAAAAGTTAGAGATTGTTTTTCTCTTATTCTTAATTACTCTTTATTTTGGTAACTTTTAACAACACAATGATACCATGTTTCGTATGACTTTTAGATGATGGGTTGAAAATGATATAGTAATTTGGTTACACTTTTTGAATATTGTATCAAGCATCTTATTATTTTGAATGGGGTTGTGGGAAGCTTTTCACATGCTTCCCATTAAAATTTATAGATTTAAACTTAAAATTTCTAACTGATTTTATCTCTGACAAGCTTCCCATCAAGACTTATAAATTTAGATTGATAATTCTAATTAGTTTTATCTCTTTAAATAATATATTTTTTAATGTGAGTGAAGTGGACTGTAGTTACTGATAAACATCAAAGTATTTTAAATAACAATGAGGAAATTTTTAAATTCCTTAAAAAGTTCTTTAATATTTATTGCATCATTTTTATTGGCATAAATTGTGTAAGATATTGGATAGAACTCTATATATTTGAAGGATAGTTTTTTGTTCTACAAGGATTAAATATGAGGTCGAATATTGTCCGTATGTCTGGAAGATAATTACATAAGTTATTCAAAATGTGGATGAAAAAATTTATAATTATTCTATGAAAAATATATTTTGAGGATTAAAAAAATTTAAGAAATTTAGAAGGACCAAATATATTTATGATTTGTCAATTAAAAATATTTGTCTAAAAAAATAATTTTCTTAAAAAAAAAGTTATATTAAGAAATATACATAACTCTGTTAAAATAGGTAAAATATTATCTAGATGTGTGTCATCTCTTTCTTTTTGGTAGTTTATATATAATGGAAATTTCCATGCATAAATTAGAATTATAATATCTTAAAAGTTAGAGATTGTTTTTCTTTTATTCTTAATTACTCTTCATTCTGGTAACTTTTAACAACACAATGATACCATGTTTCGTATGACTTTTAGATGATGGGTTGAAAATGATATAGTAATTTGGTTACACTTTTTGAATATTGTATCAAGCATCTTATTATTTTGAATGGAGTTGTGGGAAGCTTCCCACATTCTTCCCATTAAAATTTATAGATTTAAACTTAAAATTTCTAACAAATTTTATCTCTGACAAGCTTCCCATCAAGACTTATAAATTTAGATTGATAATTCTAATTAGTTTTATCTCTTTAAATAATATATTTTTTAATGTGAGTGAAGTGGACTGTTGCTTTTAATGTGTGTGAAGTGGCCTGTAGCTACTGATAAACATCAAAGTATTTTAAATAACAATGAGGAAATTTTTAAATTCATTAAAATATTCTTTAATATTTATTGCATCATTTTTATTGGCATAAATTGTGTAAGATATTGGATAGAACTCTGTATATTTGAAGGATAGTTTTTGGTTCGACAAGGATTAAATATGAGGTCGAATATTGTTCGTATGTCTGGAAGATAATTACATAAGTTATTAAAATTGTGGATGAAAAAATTTATAATTATTCTATGAAAAATATATTTTGAGGATTAAAAAAATTTAAGAAATTTAGAAGGACCAAATATATTTATGATTTGTCAATTAAAAATATTTGTCTAAAAAAAGAATTTTCTTAAAAAAAAATTTATATTAAGAAATATACAGAACTCTGTTAAAATAGGTAAAATATTATCTAGATGTGTGTCATATCTTTCTTTTTGGTAGTTTATATATAATGGAAATTTCCATGCATAAATTAGAATTATAATATCTTAAAAGTTAGAGATTGTTTTTCTCTTATTCTTAATTACTCTTCATTTGGGTAACTTTTAACAACACAATGATACCATGTTTCGTATGACTTTTAGATGATGGGTTTAAAATGATACAATAATTTGGTTACACTTTTTGAATATTGTATCAAGCATCTTATTATTTTGAATGGAGTTGTGGGAAGCTTTCCACATTCTTCCCATTAAAATTTATAGATTTAAACTTAAAATTTCTAACAGATTTTATCTCTGACAAGCTTCCCATCAAGACTTATAAATTTAGATTGATAATTCTAATTAGTTTTATCTCTTTAAATAATATATTTTTTTAATGTGAGTGAAGTGGACTGTAGCTACTGATAAACATCAAAGTATTTTAAATAACAATGAGGAAATTTTTAAATTCATTAAAATATTCTTTAATATTTATTGCATCATTTTTATTGGCATAAATTGTGTAAGATATTGGATAGAACTCTGTATATTTGAAGGATAGTTTTTGTTTCGACACGGATTAAATATGAGGTCGAAAATTGTTCGTATGTCTGGAAGATAATTACATAAGTTATTAAAAATGTGGATGAACAAATTTATAATTATTCTATGAAAAATATATTTAGAGGATTAAAAAAATTTAAGAAATTTAGAAGGACCAAATATATTTATGATTTGTCAATTAAAAATATTTGTCTAAAATAAGAATTTTCTTTAAAAAAAGTTATATTAAGAAATATACAGAACTCTGTTAAAATAGGTAAAATATTATATAGATGTGTGTCATCTCTTTCATTTTTGTAGTTTATATATAATGGAAATTTCCATGCATAAATTAGAATTATAATATCTTAAAAGTTAGAGATTGTTTTTCTCTTATTCTTAATTACTCTTCATTCTGGTAACTTTTAACAACACAATGATACCATGTTTCGTATGACTTTTAGATGATGGGTTGAAAATGATATAGTAATTTGGTTACACTTTTTGAATATTGTATCAAGCATCTTATTATTTTGAATGGAGTTGTGGGAAGCTTCCCACATTCTTCCCATTAAAATTTATAGATTTAAACTTAAAATTTCTAACAAATTATATCTCTGACAAGCTTCCCATCAAGACTTATAAATTTAGATTGATAATTCTAATTAGTTTTATCTCTTTAAATAATATATTTTTTAATGTGAGTGAAGTGGACTGTTGCTTTTAATGTGAGTGAAGTGGCCTGTAGCTACTGATAAACATCAAAGTATTTTAAATAACAATGAGGAAATTTTTAAATTCATTAAAATATTCTTTAATATTTATTGCATCATTTTTATTGGCATAAATTGTGTAAGATATTGGATAGAACTCTGTATATTTGAAGGATAGTTTTTGGTTCGACAAGGATTAAATATGAGGTTGTTCGTATGTCTGGAAGATAATTACATAAGTTATTAAAATTGTGGATGAAAAAATTTATAATTATTCTATGAAAAATATATTTTGAGGATTAAAAAAATTTAAGAAATTTAGAAGTACCAAATATATTTATGATTTGTCAATTAAAAATATTTGTCTAAAAAAAGAATTTTCTTAAAAAAATATTTATATTAAGAAATATACAGAACTCTGTTAAAATAGGTAAAATATTTTCTAGATGTGTGTCATATCTTTCTTTTTGGTAGTTTATATATAATGGAAATTTCCATGCATAAATTAGAATTATAATATCTTAAAAGTTAGAGATTGTTTTTCTCTTATTCTTAATTACTCTTCATTCTGGTAACTTTTAACAACACAATGATACCATGTTTCGTATGACTTTTAGATGATGGGTTTAAAATGATACAATAATTTGGTTACACTTTTTGAATATTGTATCAAGCATCTTATTATTTTGAATGGAGTTGTGGGAAGCTTTCCACATTCTTCCCATTAAAATTTATAGATTTAAACTTAAAATTTCTAACAGATTTTATCTCTGACAAGCTTCCCATCAAGACTTATAAATTTAGATTGATAATTCTAATTAGTTTTATCTCTTTAAATAATATATTTTTTTAATGTGAGTGAAGTGGACTGTAGCTACTGATAAACATCAAAGTATTTTAAATAACAATGATGAAATTTTTAAATTCATTAAAATATTCTTTAATATTTATTGCATCATTTTTATTGGCATAAATTGTGTAAGATATTGGATAGAACTCTGTATATTTGAAGGATAGTTTTTGTTTCGACACGGATTAAATATGAGGTCGAAAATTGTTCGTATGTCTGGAAGATAATTACATAAGTTATTAAAAATGTGGATGAAAAAATTTATAATTATTCTATGAAAAATATATTTTGAGGATTAAAAAAATTTAAGATATTTAGAAGGACCAAATATATTTATGATTTGTCAATTAAAAATATTTGTCTAAAATAAGAATTTTCTTTAAAAAAAGTTATATTAAGAAATATACAGAACTCTGTTAAAATAGGTAAAATATTATATAGATGTGTGTCTTCTCTTTCATTTTGGTAGTTTATATATAATGGAAATTTCCATGCATAAATTAGAATTATAATATCTTAAAAGTTAGAGATTGTTTTTCTCTTATTCTTAATTACTCTTCATTCTGGTAACTTTTAACAACACAGTGATACCAGGTTTCGTATGACTTTTAGATGATGGGTTGAAAATGATATAGTAATTTGGTTACACTTTTTGAATATTGCATCTAGCATCTTATTATTTTGAATGGGGTTGTGGGAAGCTTTTCACATGTTTCCCATTAAAATTTATAGATTTAAACTTAAAATTTCTAACTGAATTTATCTCTGACAAGCTTCCCATCAAGACTTATAAATTTAGATTGATAATTCTAATTAGTTTTATCTCTTTAAATAATATATTTTTTAATGTGAGTGAAGTGGACTGTAGCTACTGATAAACATCAAAGTATTTTAAATAACAATGAGGAAATTTTTAAATTCATTAAAATATTCTTTAATATTTATTGCATCATTTTTATTGGCATAAATTGTGTAAGATATTGGATAGAACTCTGTATATTTGAAGGATAGTTTTTGGTTCGACAAGGATTAAATATGAGGTCGAATATTGTTCGTATGTCTGGAAGATAATTACATAAGTTATTAAATTTGTGGATGAAAAAATTTATAATTATTCTATGAAAAATATATTTTGAGGATTAAAAAAATTTAAGAAATTTAGAAGGACCAAATATATTTATGATTTGTCAATTAAAAATATTTGTCTAAAAAAAGAATTTTCTTAAAAAAAAATTTATATTAAGAAATATACAGAACTCTGTTAAAATAGGTAAAATATTATCTAGATGTGTGTCATATCTTTCTTTTTGGTAGTTTATATATAATGGAAATTTCCATGCATAAATTAGAATTATAATATCTTAAAAGTTAGAGATTGTTTTTCTCTTATTCTTAATTACTCTTCATTTGGGTAACTTTTAACAACACAATGATACCATGTTTCGTATGACTTTTAGATGATGGGTTTAAAATGATACAATAATTTGGTTACACTTTTTGAATATTGTATCAAGCATCTTATTATTTTGAATGGAGTTGTGGGAAGCTTTCCACATTCTTCCCATTAAAATTTATAGATTTAAACTTAAAATTTCTAACAGATTTTATCTCTGACAAGCTTCCCATCAAGACTTATAAATTTAGATTGATAATTCTAATTAGTTTTATCTCTTTAAATAATATATTTTTTTAATGTGAGTGAAGTGGACTGTAGCTACTGATAAACATCAAAGTATTTTAAATAACAATGAGGAAATTTTTAAATTCATTAAAATATTCTTTAATATTTATTGCATCATTTTTATTGGCATAAATTGTGTAAGATATTGGATAGAACTCTGTATATTTGAAGGATAGTTTTTGTTTCGACACGGATTAAATATGAGGTCGAAAATTGTTCGTATGTCTGGAAGATAATTACATAAGTTATTAAAAATGTGGATGAACAAATTTATAATTATTCTATGAAAAATATATTTAGAGGATTAAAAAAATTTAAGAAATTTAGAAGGACCAAATATATTTATGATTTGTCAATTAAAAATATTTGTCTAAAATAAGAATTTTCTTTAAAAAAAGTTATATTAAGAAATATACAGAACTCTGTTAAAATAGGTAAAATATTATATAGATGTGTGTCATCTCTTTCATTTTTGTAGTTTATATATAATGGAAATTTCCATGCATAAATTAGAATTATAATATCTTAAAAGTTAGAGATTGTTTTTCTCTTATTCTTAATTACTCTTCATTCTGGTAACTTTTAACAACACAATGATACCATGTTTCGTATGACTTTTAGATGATGGGTTGAAAATGATATAGTAATTTGGTTACACTTTTTGAATATTGTATCAAGCATCTTATTATTTTGAATGGAGTTGTGGGAAGCTTCCCACATTCTTCCCATTAAAATTTATAGATTTAAACTTAAAATTTCTAACAAATTATATCTCTGACAAGCTTCCCATCAAGACTTATAAATTTAGATTGATAATTCTAATTAGTTTTATCTCTTTAAATAATATATTTTTTAATGTGAGTGAAGTGGACTGTTGCTTTTAATGTGAGTGAAGTGGCCTGTAGCTACTGATAAACATCAAAGTATTTTAAATAACAATGAGGAAATTTTTAAATTCATTAAAATATTCTTTAATATTTATTGCATCATTTTTATTGGCATAAATTGTGTAAGATATTGGATAGAACTCTGTATATTTGAAGGATAGTTTTTGGTTCGACAAGGATTAAATATGAGGTTGTTCGTATGTCTGGAAGATAATTACATAAGTTATTAAAATTGTGGATGAAAAAATTTATAATTATTCTATGAAAAATATATTTTGAGGATTAAAAAAATTTAAGAAATTTAGAAGTACCAAATATATTTATGATTTGTCAATTAAAAATATTTGTCTAAAAAAAGAATTTTCTTAAAAAAATATTTATATTAAGAAATATACAGAACTCTGTTAAAATAGGTAAAATATTTTCTAGATGTGTGTCATATCTTTCTTTTTGGTAGTTTATATATAATGGAAATTTCCATGCATAAATTAGAATTATAATATCTTAAAAGTTAGAGATTGTTTTTCTCTTATTCTTAATTACTCTTCATTCTGGTAACTTTTAACAACACAATGATACCATGTTTCGTATGACTTTTAGATGATGGGTTTAAAATGATACAATAATTTGGTTACACTTTTTGAATATTGTATCAAGCATCTTATTATTTTGAATGGAGTTGTGGGAAGCTTTCCACATTCTTCCCATTAAAATTTATAGATTTAAACTTAAAATTTCTAACAGATTTTATCTCTGACAAGCTTCCCATCAAGACTTATAAATTTAGATTGATAATTCTAATTAGTTTTATCTCTTTAAATAATATATTTTTTTAATGTGAGTGAAGTGGACTGTAGCTACTGATAAACATCAAAGTATTTTAAATAACAATGATGAAATTTTTAAATTCATTAAAATATTCTTTAATATTTATTGCATCATTTTTATTGGCATAAATTGTGTAAGATATTGGATAGAACTCTGTATATTTGAAGGATAGTTTTTGTTTCGACACGGATTAAATATGAGGTCGAAAATTGTTCGTATGTCTGGAAGATAATTACATAAGTTATTAAAAATGTGGATGAAAAAATTTATAATTATTCTATGAAAAATATATTTTGAGGATTAAAAAAATTTAAGATATTTAGAAGGACCAAATATATTTATGATTTGTCAATTAAAAATATTTGTCTAAAATAAGAATTTTCTTTAAAAAAAGTTATATTAAGAAATATACAGAACTCTGTTAAAATAGGTAAAATATTATATAGATGTGTGTCTTCTCTTTCATTTTGGTAGTTTATATATAATGGAAATTTCCATGCATAAATTAGAATTATAATATCTTAAAAGTTAGAGATTGTTTTTCTCTTATTCTTAATTACTCTTCATTCTGGTAACTTTTAACAACACAGTGATACCAGGTTTCGTATGACTTTTAGATGATGGGTTGAAAATGATATAGTAATTTGGTTACACTTTTTGAATATTGCATCTAGCATCTTATTATTTTGAATGGGGTTGTGGGAAGCTTTTCACATGTTTCCCATTAAAATTTATAGATTTAAACTTAAAATTTCTAACTGAATTTATCTCTGACAAGCTTCCCATCAAGACTTATAAATTTAGATTGATAATTCTAATTAGTTTTATCTCTTTAAATAATATATTTTTTAATGTGAGTGAAGTGGACTGTAGCTACTGATAAACATCAAAGTATTTTAAATAACAATGAGGAAATTTTTAAATTCATTAAAATATTCTTTAATATTTATTGCATCATTTTTATTGGCATAAATTGTGTAAGATATTGGATAGAACTCTGTATATTTGAAGGATAGTTTTTGGTTCGACAAGGATTAAATATGAGGTCGATATTGTTCGTATGTCTGGAAGATAATTACATAAGTTATTAAAATTGTGGATGAAAAAATTTATAATTATTCTATGAAAAATATATTTTGAGGATTAAAAAAATTTAAGAAATTTAGAAGTACCAAATATATTTATGATTTGTCAATTAAAAATATTTGTCTAAAAAAAGAATTTTCTTAAAAAAAAATTTATATTAAGAAATATACAGAACTCTGTTAAAATAGGTAAAATATTATCTAGATGTGTGTCATATCTTTCTTTTTGGTAGTTTATATATAATGGAAATTTCCATGCATAAATTAGAATTATAATATCTTAAAAGTTAGAGATTGTTTTTCTCTTATTCTTAATTACTCTTCATTCTGGTAACTTTTAACAACACAATGATACCATGTTTCGTATGACTTTTAGATGATGGGTTTAAAATGATACAATAATTTGGTTACACTTTTTGAATATTGTATCAAGCATCTTATTATTTTGAATGGAGTTGTGGGAAGCTTTCCACATTCTTCCCATTAAAATTTATAGATTTAAACTTAAAATTTCTAACAGATTTTATCTCTGACAAGCTTCCCATCAAGACTTATAAATTTTGATTGATAATTCTAATTAGTTTTATCTCTTTAAATAATATATATTTTTAATGTGAGTGAAGTGGACTGTAGCTACTGATAAACATCAAAGTATTTTAAATAACAATGAGAAAATTTTTAAATTCATTAAAATATTCTTTAATATTTATTGCATCATTTTTATTGGCATAAATTGTGTAAGATATTGGATAGAACTCTGTATATTTGAAGGATAGTTTTTGTTTCGACACGGATTAAATATGAGGTCGAAAATTGTTCGTATGCCTGGAAGATAATTACATAAGTTATTAAAAATGTGAATGAAAAAATTTATAATTATTCTATGAAAAATATATTTAGAGGATTAAAAAAATTTAAGAAATTTAGAAGGACCAAATATATTTATGATTTGTCAATTAAAAATATTTGTCTAAAAAAAGAATTTTCTTAAAAAAAAAGTTATATTAAGAAATATACATAACTCTGTTAAAATAGGTAAAATATTATCTAGATGTGTGTCATATCTTTCTTTTTGGTAGTTTATATATAATGGAAATTTCCATGCATAAATTAGAATTATAATATCTTAAAAGTTAGAGATTGTTTTTCTTTTATTCTTAATTACTCTTCATTCTGGTAACTTTTAACAACACAATGATACCATGTTTCGTATGACTTTTAGATGATGGGTTGAAAATGATATAGTAATCTGGTTACACTTTTTGAATATTGTATCAAGCATCTTATTATTTTGAATGGAGTTGTGGGAAGCTTCCCACATTCTTCCCATTAAAATTTATAGATTTAAACTTAAAATTTCTAACAAATTTTATCTCTGACAAGCTTCCCATCAAGACTTATAAATTTAGATTGATAATTCTAATTAGTTTTATCTCTTTAAATAATATATTTTCTAATGTGAGTGAAGTGGACTGTTGCTTTTAATGTGAGTGAAGTGGCCTGTAGCTACTGATAAACATCAAAGTATTTTAAATAACAATGAGGAAATTTTTAAATTCATTAAAATATTCTTTAATATTTATTGCATCATTTTTATTGGCATAAATTGTGTAAGATATTGGATAGAACTCTGTATATTTGAAGGATAGTTTTTGGTTCGACCAGGATTAAATATGAGGTTGTTCGTATGTCTGGAAGATAATTACATAAGTTATTAAAATTGTGGATGAAAAAATTTATAATTATTCTATGAAAAATATATTTTGAGTATTAAAAAAATTTAAGAAATTTAGAAGGACCAAATATATTTATGATTTGTCAATTAAAAATATTTGTCTAAAAAAAGAATTTTCTTAAAAAAAAATTTATATTAAGAAATATACAGAACTCTGTTAAAATAGGTAAAATATTGTCTAGATGTGTGTCATATCTTTCTTTTTGGTAGTTTATATATAATGGAAATTTCCATGCATAAATTAGAATTATAATATCTTAAAAGTTAGAGATTGTTTTTCTCTTATTCTTAATTACTCTTCATTCTGGTAACTTTTAACAACACAGTGATACCATGTTTCGTATGACTTTTAGATGATGGGTTGAAAATGATATAGTAATTTGGTTACACTTTTTGAATATTGCATCTAGCATCTTATTATTTTGAATGGGGTTGTGGGAAGCTTTTCACATGCTTCCCATTAAAATTTATAGATTTAAACTTAAAATTTCTAACTGAATTTATCTATGACAAGCTTCCCATCAAGACTTATAAATTTAGATTGATAATTCTAATTAGTTTTGTCTCTTTAAATAATATATTTTTTTAATGTGAGTGAAGTGGACTGTAGCTACTGATAAACATCAAAGTATTTTAAATAACAATGAGGAAATTTTTAAATTCATTAAAATATTCTTTAATATTTATTGCATCATTTTTATTGGCATAAATTGTGTAAGATATTGGATAGAACTCTGTATATTTGAAGGATAGTTTTTGGTTTGACAAGGATTAAATATGAGGTCGATATTGTTCGTATGTCTGGAAGATAATTACATAAGTTATTAAAATTGTGGATGAAAAAATTTATAATTATTCTATGAAAAATATATTTTGAGGATTAAAAAAATTTAAGAAATTTAGAAGTACCAAATATATTTATGATTTGTCAATTAAAAATATTTGTCTAAAAAAAGAATTTTCTTAAAAAAAAATTTATATTAAGAAATATACAGAACTCTGTTAAAATAGGTAAAATATTATCTAGATGTGTGTCATATCTTTCTTTTTGGTAGTTTATATATAATGGAAATTTCCATGCATAAATTAGAATTATAATATCTTAAAAGTTAGAGATTGTTTTTCTCTTATTCTTAATTACTCTTCATTCTGGTAACTTTTAACAACACAATGATACCATGTTTCGTATGACTTTTAGATGATGGGTTTAAAATGATACAATAATTTGGTTACACTTTTTGAATATTGTATCAAGCATCTTATTATTTTGAATGGAGTTGTGGGAAGCTTTCCACATTCCTCCCATTAAAATTTATAGATTTAAACTTAAAATTTCTAACAGATTTTATCTCTGACAAGCTTCCCATCAAGACTTATAAATTTAGATTGATAATTCTAATTAGTTTTATCTCTTTAAATAATATATTTTTTTAATGTGAGTGAAGTGGACTTTAGCTACTGATAAACATCAAAGTATTTTAAATAACAATGAGGAAATTTTTAAATTCATTAAAATATTCTTTAATATTTATTGCATCATTTTTATTGGCATAAATTGTGTAAGATATTGGATAGAACTCTGTATATTTGAAGGATAGTTTTTGTTTCGACACGGATTAAATATGAGGTCGAAAATTGTTCGTATGTCTGGAAGATAATTACATAAGTTATTAAAAATGTGGATGAAAAAATTTATAATTATTCTATGAAAAATATATTTTGAGGATTAAAAAAATTTAAGATATTTAGAAGGACCCAATATATTTATGATTTGTCAATTAAAAATATTTGTCTAAAATAAGAATTTTCTTAAAAAAAAGTTATATTAAGAAATATACAGAACTCTGTTAAAATAGGTAAAATATTATATAGATGTGTGTCATCTCTTTCATTTTGGTAGTTTATATATAATGGAAATTTCCATGCATAAATTAGAATTATAATATCTTAAAAGTTAGAGATTGTTTTTCTCTTATTCTTAATTATTCTTCATTCTGGTAACTTTTAACAACACAGTGATACTATGTTTCGTATGACTTTTAGATGATGGGTTGAAAATGATATAGTAATTTGGTTACACTTTTTGAATATTGCATCAAGCATCTTATTATTTTGAATGGGGTTGTGGGAAGCTTTTCACATGCTTCCCATTAAAATTTATAGATTTAAACTTAAAATTTCTAACTGAATTTATCTCTGACAAGCTTCCCATCAAGACTTATAAATTTAGATTGATAATTCTAATTAGTTTTATCTCTTTAAATAATATATTTTTTAATGTGAGTGAAGTGGACTGTTGCTTTTAATGTGAGTGAAGTGGCCTGTAGCTACTGATAAACATCAAAGTATTTTAAATAACAATGAGGAAATTTTTAAATTCATTAAAATATTCTTTAATATTTATTGCATCATTTTTATTGGCATAAATTGTGTAAGATATTGGATAGAACTCTGTATATTTGAAGGATAGTTTTTGGTTCGACAAGGATTAAATATGAGGTCGAATATTGTTCGTATGTCTGGAAGATAATTACATAAGTTATTAAAATTGTGGATGAAAAAATTTATAATTATTCTATGAAAAATATATTTTGAGTATTAAAAAAATTTAAGAAATTTAGAAGGACCAAATATATTTATGATTTGTCAATTAAAAATATTTGTCTAAAAAAAGAATTTTCTTAAAAAAAAATTTATATTAAGAAATATACAGAACTCTGTTAAAATAGGTAAAATATTGTCTAGATGTGTGTCATATCTTTCTTTTTGGTAGTTTATATATAATGGAAATTTCCATGCATAAATTAGAATTATAATATCTTAAAAGTTAGAGATTGTTTTTCTCTTAATCTTAATTACTCTTCATTCTGGTAACTTTTAACAACACAATGATACCATGTTTCGTATGACTTTTAGATGATGGGTTGAAAATGATATAGTAATTTGGTTACACTTTTTGAATATTGTATCAAGCATCTTATTATTTTGAATGGGGTTGTGGGAAGCTTTTCACATGCTTCCCATTAAAATTTATAGATTTAAACTTAAAATTTCTAACTGATTTTATCTCTGACAAGCTTCCCATCAAGACTTATAAATTTAGATTGATAATTCTAATTAGTTTTATCTCTTTAAATAATATATTTTTTAATGTGAGTGAAGTGGACTGTAGCTACTGATAAACATCAAAGTATTTTAAATAACAATGAGGAATGTTTTAAATTCATTAAAATATTCTTTAATATTTATTGCATCATTTTTATTGGCATAAATTGTGTAAGATATTGGATAGAACTCTGTATATTTGAAGGATAGTTTTTGGTTCGACAAGGATTAAATTTGAGGTCGAATATTGTCCGTATGTCTGGAAGATAATTACATAAGTTATTAAAAATGTGGATGATAAAATTTATAATTATTCTATGAAAAATATATTTTGAGGATTAAAAAAATTTAAGAAATTTAGAAGGACCAAATATATTTATGATTTGTCAATTAAAAATATTTGTCTAAAAAAAGAATTTTCTTAAAAAAAAGTTATATTAAGAAATATACAGAACTCTGTTAAAATAGGTAAAATATTATCTAGATGTGTGTCATCTCTTTCTTTTTTGGTAGTTTATATATAATGGAAATTTACATGCATAAATTAGAATTATAATATCTTAAAAGTTAGAGATTGTTTTTCTTTTATTCTTAATTACTCTTCATTCTGGTAACTTTTAACAACACAATGATACCATGTTTCGTATGACTTTTAGATGATGGGTTGAAAATGATATAGTAATTTGTTTACACTTTTTGAATATTGTATCAAGCATCTTATTATTTTGAATGGAGTTGTGGGAAGCTTCCCACATTCTTCCCATTAAAATTTATAGATTTAAACTTAAAATTTCTAACAAATTTTATCTCTGACAAGCTTCCCATCAAGACTTATAAATTTAGATTGATAATTCTAATTAGCTTTATCTCTTTAAATAATATATTTTTTAATGTGAGTGAAGTGGACTGTTGCTTTTAATGTGAGTGAAGTGGCCTGTAGCTACTGATAAACATCAAAGTATTTTAAATAACAATGAGGAAATTTTTAAATTCATTAAAATATTCTTTAATATTTATTGCATCATTTTTATTGGCATAAATTGTGTAAGATATTGGATAGAACTCTGTATATTTGAAGGATAGTTTTTGGTTCGACAAGGATTAAATATGAGGTCGAATATTGTTCGTATGTCTGGAAGATAATTACATAAGTTATTAAAATTGTGGATGAAAAAATTTATAATTATTCTATGAAAAATATATTTTGAGTATTAAAAAAATTTAAGAAATTTAGAAGGACCAAATATATTTATGATTTGTCAATTAAAAATATTTGTCTAAAAAAAGAATTTTCTTAAAAAAAAATTTATATTAAGAAATATACAGAACTCTGTTAAAATAGGTAAAATATTGTCTAGATGTGTGTCATATCTTTCTTTTTGGTAGTTTATATATAATGGAAATTTCCATGCATAAATTAGAATTATAATATCTTAAAAGTTAGAGATTGTTTTTCTCTTAATCTTAATTACTCTTCATTCTGGTAACTTTTAACAACACAATGATACCATGTTTCGTATGACTTTTAGATGATGGGTTTAAAATGATACAATAATTTGGTTACACTTTTTGAATATTGTATCAAGCATCTTATTATTTTGAATGGAGTTGTGGGAAGCTTTCCACATTCTTCCCATTAAAATTTATAGATTTAAACTTAAAATTTCTAACTGATTTTATCTCTGACAAGCTTCCCATCAAGACTTATAAATTTAGATTGATAATTCTAATTAGTTTTATCTCTTTAAATAATATATTTTTTAATGTGAGTGAAGTGGACTGTAGCTACTGATAAACATCAAAGTATTTTAAATAACAATGAGGAAATTTTTAAATTCATAAAAATATTCTTTAATATTTATTGCATCATTTTTATTGGCATAAATTGTGTAAGATATTGGATAGAACTCTGTATATTTGAAGGATAGTTTTTGGTTCGACAAGGATTAAATATGAGGTCGAATATTGTTCGTATGTCTGGAAGATAATTACATAAGTTATTAAAATTGTGGATGAAAAAATTTATAATTATTCTATGAAAAATATATTTTGAGGATTAAAAAAATTTAAGAAATTTAGAAGGACCAAATATATTTATGATTTGTCAATTAAAAATATTTGTCTAAAATAAGAATTTTCTTAAAAAAAAATTTATATTAAGAAATATACAGAACTCTGTTAAAATAGGTAAAATATTATCTAGATGTGTGTCATATCTTTCTTTTTGGTAGTTTATATATAATGGAAATTTCCATGCATAAATTAGAATTATAATATCTTAAAAGATAGAGATTGTTTTTCTCTTATTCTTAATTACTCTTCATTCTGGTAACTTTTAACAACACAGTGATACCATGTTTCGTATGACTTTTAGATGATGGGTTGAAAATGATATAGTAATTTGGTTACACTTTTTGAATATTGCATCAAGCATCTTATTATTTTGAATGGGGTTGTGGGAAGCTTTTCACATGCTTCCCATTAAAATTTATAGATTTAAACTTAAAATTTCTAACTGAATTTATCTCTGACAAGCTTCCCATCAAGACTTATAAATTTAGATTGATAATTCTAATTAGTTTTATCTATTTAAATAATATATTTTTTAATGTGAGTGAAGTGGACTGTAGCTACTGATAAACATCAAAGTATTTTAAATAACAATGAGGAAATTTTTAAATTCATTAAAATATTCTTTAATATTTATTGCATCATTTTTATTGGCATAAATTGTGTAAGATATTGGATAGAACTCTGTATATTTGAAGGATAGTTTTTGGTTCGACAAGGATTAAATATGAGGTCGAATATTGTTCGTATGTCTGGAAGATAATTACATAAGTTATTAAAATTGTGGATGAAAAAATTTATAATTATTCTATGAAAAATATATTTTGAGTATTAAAAAAATTTAAGAAATTTAGAAGGACCAAATATATTTATGATTTGTCAATTAAAAATATTTGTCTAAAAAAAGAATTTTCTTAAAAAAAAATTTATATTAAGAAATATACAGAACTCTGTTAAAATAGGTAAAATATTGTCTAGATGTGTGTCATATCTTTCTTTTTGGTAGTTTATATATAATGGAAATTTCCATGCATAAATTAGAATTATAATATCTTAAAAGTTAGAGATTGTTTTTCTCTTAATCTTAATTACTCTTCATTCTGGTAACTTTTAACAACACAATGATACCATGTTTCGTATGACTTTTAGATGATGGGTTTAAAATGATACAATAATTTGGTTACACTTTTTGAATATTGTATCAAGCATCTTATTATTTTGAATGGAGTTGTGGGAAGCTTTCCACATTCTTCCCATTAAAATTTATAGATTTAAACTTAAAATTTCTAACTGATTTTATCTCTGACAAGCTTCCCATCAAGACTTATAAATTTAGATTGATAATTCTAATTAGTTTTATCTCTTTAAATAATATATTTTTTAATGTGAGTGAAGTGGACTGTAGCTACTGATAAACATCAAAGTATTTTAAATAACAATGAGGAAATATTTATTGCATCATTTTTATTGGCATAAATTGTGTAAGATATTGGATAGAACTCTGTATATTTGAAGGATAGTTTTTGGTTCGACAAGGATTAAATATGAGGTCGAATATTGTTCGTATGTCTGGAAGATAATTACATAAGTTATTAAAATTGTGGATGAAAAAATTTATAATTATTCTATGAAAAATATATTTTGAGTATTAAAAAAATTTAAGAAATTTAGAAGGACCAAATATATTTATGATTTGTCAATTAAAAATATTTGTCTAAAAAAAGAATTTTCTTAAAAAAAAATTTATATTAAGAAATATACAGAACTCTGTTAAAATAGGTAAAATATTGTCTAGATGTGTGTCATATCTTTCTTTTTGGTAGTTTATATATAATGGAAATTTCCATGCATAAATTAGAATTATAATATCTTAAAAGTTAGAGATTGTTTTTCTCTTAATCTTAATTACTCTTCATTCTGGTAACTTTTAACAACACAATGATACCATGTTTCGTATGACTTTTAGATGATGGGTTTAAAATGATACAATAATTTGGTTACACTTTTTGAATATTGTATCAAGCATCTTATTATTTTGAATGGAGTTGTGGGAAGCTTTCCACATTCTTCCCATTAAAATTTATAGATTTAAACTTAAAATTTCTAACTGATTTTATCTCTGACAAGCTTCCCATCAAGACTTATAAATTTAGATTGATAATTCTAATTAGTTTTATCTCTTTAAATAATATATTTTTTAATGTGAGTGAAGTGGACTGTAGCTACTGATAAACATCAAAGTATTTTAAATAACAATGAGGAAATTTTTAAATTCATTAAAATATTCTTTAATATTTATTGCATCATTTTTATTGGCATAAATTGTGTAAGATATTGGATAGAACTCTGTATATTTGAAGGATAGTTTTTGGTTCGACAAGGATTAAATATGAGGTCGAATATTGTTCGTATGTCTGGAAGATAATTACATAAGTTATTAAAATTGTGGATGAAAAAATTTATAATTATTCTATGAAAAATATATTTTGAGGATTAAAAAAATTTAAGAAATTTAGAAGGACCAAATATATTTATGATTTGTCAATTAAAAATATTTGTCTAAAATAAGAATTTTCTTAAAAAAAATTTATATTAAGAAATATACAGAACTCTGTTAAAATAGGTAAAATATTATCTAGATGTGTGTCATATCTTTCTTTTTGGTAGTTTATATATAATGGAAATTTCCATGCATAAATTAGAATTATAATATCTTAAAAGATAGAGATTGTTTTTCTCTTATTTTTAATTACTCTTCATTCTGGTAACTTTTAACAACACAGTGATACCATGTTTCGTATGACTTTTAGATGATGGGTTGAAAATGATATAGTAATTTGGTTACACTTTTTGAATATTGCATCAAGCATCTTATTATTTTGAATGGGGTTGTGGGAAGCTTTTCACATGCTTCCCATTAAAATTTATAGATTTAAACTTAAAATTTCTAACTGAATTTATCTCTGACAAGCTTCCCATCAAGACTTATAAATTTAGATTGATAATTCTAATTAGTTTTATCTATTTAAATAATATATTTTTTAATGTGAGTGAAGTGGACTGTAGCTACTGATAAACATCAAAGTATTTTAAATAACAATGAGGAAATTTTTAAATTCATTAAAATATTCTTTAATATTTATTGCATCATTTTTATTGGCATAAATTGTGTAAGATATTGGATAGAACTCTGTATATTTGAAGGATAGTTTTTGGTTTGACAAGGATTAAATATGAGGTCGAATATTGTTCGTATGTCTGGAAGATAATTACATAAGTTATTAAAATTGTGGATTAAAAATTTTATAATTATTCTATGAAAAATATATTTTGAGGATTAAAAAAATTTAAGAAATTTAGAAGGACAAAAAATATTTATGATTTGTCAATTAAAAATATTTGTCTAAAAAAAGAATTTTCTTAAAAAAAAATTTATATTAAGAAATATACAGAACTCTGTTAAAATAAGTAAAATATTATCTAGATGTGTGTCATATCTTTCTTTTTGGTAGTTTATATATAATGGAAATTTCCATGCATAAATTAGAATTATAATATCTTAAAAGATAGAGATTGTTTTTCTCTTATTCTTAATTACTCTTCATTCTGGTAACTTTTAACAACACAATGATACCATGTTTCGTATGACTTTTAGATGATGGGTTTAAAATGATATAATAATTTGGTTACACTTTTTGAATATTGTATCAAGCATCTTAATATTTTGAATGGAGTTGTGGGAAGCTTTCCACATTCTTCCCATTAAAATTTATAGATTTAAACTTAAAATTTCTAACCGATTTTATCTCTGACAAGCTTCCCATCAAGACTTATAAATTTAGATTGATAATTCTAATTAGTTTTATCTCTTTAAATAATATATTTTTTTTAATGTGAGTGAAGTGGACTGTAGCTACTGATAAACATCAAAGTATTTTAAATAACAATGAGGAAATTTTTAAATTCATTAAAATATTCTTTAATATTTATTGCATCATTTTTATTGGCATAAATTGTGTAAGATATTGGATAGAACTCTGTATATTTGAAGGATAGTTTTTGTTTCGACACGGATTAAATATGAGGTCGAAAATTGTTCGTATGTCTGGAAGATAATTACATAAGTTATTAAAAATGTGGATGAAAAAATTTATAATTATTCTATGAAAAATATATTTTGAGGATTAAAAAAATTTAAGATATTTAGAAGGACCAAATATATTTATGATTTGTCAATTAAAAATATTTGTCTAAAATAAGAATTTTCTTTAAAAAAAGTTATATTAAGAAATATACAGAACTCTGTTAAAATAGGTAAAATATTATATAGATGTGTGTCATCTCTTTCATTTTGGTAGTTTATATACAACGGAAATTTCCATGCATAAATTAGAATTATAATATCTTAAAAGTTAGAGATTGTTTTTCTCTTATTCTTAATTACTCTTCATTCTGGTAACTTTTAACAACACAGTGATACCATGTTTCGTATGACTTTTAGATGATGGGGTTGAAAATGATATAATAATTTGGTTACACTTTTTGAATATTGTATCAAGCATCTTATTATTTTGAATGGGGTTGTGAGAAGCTTTTCACATGCTTCCCATTAAAATTTATAGATTTAAACTTAAAATTTCTAACTGATTTTATCTCTGACAAGCTTCCCATCAAGACTTATAAATTTAGATTGATAATTCTAATTAGTTTTATCTCTTTAAATAATATATTTTTTAATGTGAGTGAAGTGGACTGTAGCTACTGATAAACATCAAAGTATTTTAAATAACAATGAGGAAATTTTTAAATTCATAAAAATATTCTTTAATATTTATTGCATCATTTTTATTGGCATAAATTGTGTAAGATATTGGATAGAACTCTGTATATTTGAAGGATAGTTTTTGGTTCGACAAGGATTAAATATGAGGTCGAATATTGTTCGTATGTCTGGAAGATAATTACATAAGTTATTAAAATTGTGGATGAAAAAATTTATAATTATTCTATGAAAAATATATTTTGAGGATTAAAAAAATTTAAGAAATTTAGAAGGACCAAATATATTTATGATTTGTCAATTAAAAATATTTGTCTAAAATAAGAATTTTCTTAAAAAAAAATTTATATTAAGAAATATACAGAACTCTGTTAAAATAGGTAAAATATTATCTAGATGTGTGTCATATCTTTCTTTTTGGTAGTTTATATATAATGGAAATTTCCATGCATAAATTAGAATTATAATATCTTAAAAGATAGAGATTGTTTTTCTCTTATTCTTAATTACTCTTCATTCTGGTAACTTTTAACGACACAGTGATACCATGTTTCGTATGACTTTTAGATGATGGGTTGAAAATGATATAGTAATTTGGTTACACTTTTTGAATATTGCATCAAGCATCTTATTATTTTGAATGGGGTTGTGGGAAGCTTTTCACATGCTTCCCATTAAAATTTATAGATTTAAACTTAAAATTTCTAACTGAATTTATCTCTGACAAGCTTCCCATCAAGACTTATAAATTTAGATTGATAATTCTAATTAGTTTTATCTATTTAAATAATATATTTTTTAATGTGAGTGAAGTGGACTGTAGCTACTGATAAACATCAAAGTATTTTAAATAACAATGAGGAAATTTTTAAATTCATTAAAATATTCTTTAATATTTATTGCATCATTTTTATTGGCATAAATTGTGTAAGATATTGGATAGAACTCTGTATATTTGAAGGATAGTTTTTGGTTTGACAAGGATTAAATATGAGGTCGAATATTGTTCGTATGTCTGGAAGATAATTACATAAGTTATTAAAATTGTGGATTAAAAATTTTATAATTATTCTATGAAAAATATATTTTGAGGATTAAAAAAATTTAAGAAATTTAGAAGGACAAAAAATATTTATGATTTGTCAATTAAAAATATTTGTCTAAAAAAAGAATTTTCTTAAAAAAAAATTTATATTAAGAAATATACAGAACTCTGTTAAAATAAGTAAAATATTATCTAGATGTGTGTCATATCTTTCTTTTTGGTAGTTTATATATAATGGAAATTTCCATGCATAAATTAGAATTATAATATCTTAAAAGATAGAGATTGTTTTTCTCTTATTCTTAATTACTCTTCATTCTGGTAACTTTTAACAACACAATGATACCATGTTTCGTATGACTTTTAGATGATGGGTTTAAAATGATACAATAATTTGGTTACACTTTTTGAATATTGTATCAAGCATCTTAATATTATCTTAATATTTTGAATGGAGTTGTGGGAAGCTTTCCACATTCTTCCCATTAAAATTTATAGATTTAAACTTAAAATTTCTAACCGATTTTATCTCTGACAAGCTTCCCATCAAGACTTATAAATTTAGATTGATAATTCTAATTAGTTTTATCTCTTTAAATAATATATTTTTTTTAATGTGAGTGAAGTGGACTGTAGCTACTGATAAACATCAAAGTAATTTAAATAACAATGAGGAAATTTTTAAATTCATTAAAATATTCTTTAATATTTATTGCATCATTTTTATTGGCATAAATTGTGTAAGATATTGGATAGAACTCTGTATATTTGAAGGATAGTTTTTGTTTCGACACGGATTAAATATGAGGTCGAAAATTGTTTGTATGTCTGGAAGATAATTACATAAGTTATTAAAAATGTGGATGAAAAAATTTATAATTATTCTATGAAAAATATATTTTGAGGATTAAAAAAATTTAAGATATTTAGAAGGACCAAATATATTTATGATTTGTCAATTAAAAATATTTGTCTAAAATAAGAATTTTCTTTAAAAAAAGTTATATTAAGAATTATACAGAACTCTGTTAAAATAGGTAAAATATAATATAGATGTGTGTCATCTCTTTCATTTTGGTAGTTTATATATAACGGAAATTTCCATGCATAAATTAGAATTATAATATCTTAAAAGTTAGAGATTGTTTTTCTCTTATTCTTAATTACTCTTCATTCTGGTAACTTTTAACAACACAGTGATACCATGTTTCGTATGACTTTTAGATGATGGGTTGAAAATGATATAGTAATTTGGTTACACTTTTTGAATATTGCATCAAGCATCTTATTATTTTGAATGGGGTTGTGGGAAGCTTTTCACATGCTTCCCATTAAAATATATAGATTTAAACTTAAAATTTCTAACTGAATTTATCTCTGACAAGCTTCCCATCAAGACTTATAAATTTAGATTGATAATTCTAATTAGTTTTATCTATTTAAATAATATATTTTTTAATGTGAGTGAAGTGGACTGTAGCTACTGATAAACATCAAAGTATTTTAAATAACAATGAGGAAATTTTTAAATTCATTAAAATATTCTTTAATATTTATTGCATCATTTTTATTGGCATAAATTGTGTAAGATATTGGATAGAACTCTGTATATTTGAAGGATAGTTTTTGGTTTGACAAGGATTAAATATGAGGTCGAATATTGTTCGTATGTCTGGAAGATAATTACATAAGTTATTAAAATTGTGGATTAAAAATTTTATAATTATTCTATGAAAAATATATTTTGAGGATTAAAAAAATTTAAGAAATTTAGAAGGACAAAAAATATTTATGATTTGTCAATTAAAAATATTTGTCTAAAAAAAGAATTTTCTTAAAAAAAAATTTATATTAAGAAATATACAGAACTCTGTTAAAATAAGTAAAATATTATCTAGATGTGTGTCATATCTTTCTTTTTGGTAGTTTATATATAATGGAAATTTCCATGCATAAATTAGAATTATAATATCTTAAAAGATAGAGATTGTTTTTCTCTTATTCTTAATTACTCTTCATTCTGGTAACTTTTAACAACACAATGATACCATGTTTCGTATGACTTTTAGATGATGGGTTTAAAATGATATAATAATTTGGTTACACTTTTTGAATATTGTATCAAGCATCTTAATATTTTGAATGGAGTTGTGGGAAGCTTTCCACATTCTTCCCATTAAAATTTATAGATTTAAACTTAAAATTTCTAACCGATTTTAACTCTGACAAGCTTCCCATCAAGACTTATAAATTTAGATTGATAATTCTAATTAGTTTTATCTCTTTAAATAATATATTTTTTTTAATGTGAGTGAAGTGGACTGTAGCTACTGATAAACATCAAAGTATTTTAAATAACAATGAGGAAATTTTTAAATTCATTAAAATATTCTTTAATATTTATTGCATCATTTTTATTGGCATAAATTGTGTAAGATATTGGATAGAACTCTGTATATTTGAAGGATAGTTTTTTGTATCGACACGGATTAAATATGAGGTCGAAAATTGTTCGTATGTCTGGAAGATAATTACATAAGTTATTAAAAATGTGGATGAAAAAATTTATAATTATTCTATGAAAAATATATTTTGAGGATTAAAAAAATTTAAGATATTTAGAAGGACCAAATATATTTATGATTTGTCAATTAAAAATATTTGTCTAAAATAAGAATTTTCTTTAAAAAAAGTTATATTAAGAAATATACAGAACTCTGTTAAAATAGGTAAAATATTATATAGATGTGTGTCATCTCTTTCATTTTGGTAGTTTATATACAACGGAAATTTCCATGCATAAATTAGAATTATAATATCTTAAAAGTTAGAGATTGTTTTTCTCTTATTCTTAATTACTCTTCATTCTGGTAACTTTTAACAACACAGTGATACCATGTTTCGTATGACTTTTAGATGATGGGGTTGAAAATGATATAATAATTTGGTTACACTTTTTGAATATTGTATCAAGCATCTTATTATTTTGAATGGGGTTGTGAGAAGCTTTTCACATGCTTCCCATTAAAATTTATAGATTTAAACTTAAAATTTCTAACTGATTTTATCTCTGACAAGCTTCCCATCAAGACTTATAAATTTAGATTGATAATTCTAATTAGTTTTATCTCTTTAAATAATATATTTTTTAATGTGAGTGAAGTGGACTGTAGCTACTGATAAACATCAAAGTATTTTAAATAACAATGAGGAAATTTTTAAATTCATAAAAATATTCTTTAATATTTATTGCATCATTTTTATTGGCATAAATTGTGTAAGATATTGGATAGAACTCTGTATATTTGAAGGATAGTTTTTGGTTCGACAAGGATTAAATATGAGGTCGAATATTGTTCGTATGTCTGGAAGATAATTACATAAGTTATTAAAATTGTGGATGAAAAAATTTATAATTATTCTATGAAAAATATATTTTGAGGATTAAAAAAATTTAAGAAATTTAGAAGGACCAAATATATTTATGATTTGTCAATTAAAAATATTTGTCTAAAATAAGAATTTTCTTAAAAAAAAATTTATATTAAGAAATATACAGAACTCTGTTAAAATAGGTAAAATATTATCTAGATGTGTGTCATATCTTTCTTTTTGGTAGTTTATATATAATGGAAATTTCCATGCATAAATTAGAATTATAATATCTTAAAAGATAGAGATTGTTTTTCTCTTATTCTTAATTACTCTTCATTCTGGTAACTTTTAACGACACAGTGATACCATGTTTCGTATGACTTTTAGATGATGGGTTGAAAATGATATAGTAATTTGGTTACACTTTTTGAATATTGCATCAAGCATCTTATTATTTTGAATGGGGTTGTGGGAAGCTTTTCACATGCTTCCCATTAAAATTTATAGATTTAAACTTAAAATTTCTAACTGAATTTATCTCTGACAAGCTTCCCATCAAGACTTATAAATTTAGATTGATAATTCTAATTAGTTTTATCTATTTAAATAATATATTTTTTAATGTGAGTGAAGTGGACTGTAGCTACTGATAAACATCAAAGTATTTTAAATAACAATGAGGAAATTTTTAAATTCATTAAAATATTCTTTAATATTTATTGCATCATTTTTATTGGCATAAATTGTGTAAGATATTGGATAGAACTCTGTATATTTGAAGGATAGTTTTTGGTTTGACAAGGATTAAATATGAGGTCGAATATTGTTCGTATGTCTGGAAGATAATTACATAAGTTATTAAAATTGTGGATTAAAAATTTTATAATTATTCTATGAAAAATATATTTTGAGGATTAAAAAAATTTAAGAAATTTAGAAGGACAAAAAATATTTATGATTTGTCAATTAAAAATATTTGTCTAAAAAAAGAATTTTCTTAAAAAAAAATTTATATTAAGAAATATACAGAACTCTGTTAAAATAAGTAAAATATTATCTAGATGTGTGTCATATCTTTCTTTTTGGTAGTTTATATATAATGGAAATTTCCATGCATAAATTAGAATTATAATATCTTAAAAGATAGAGATTGTTTTTCTCTTATTCTTAATTACTCTTCATTCTGGTAACTTTTAACAACACAATGATACCATGTTTCGTATGACTTTTAGATGATGGGTTTAAAATGATATAATAATTTGGTTACACTTTTTGAATATTGTATCAAGCATCTTAATATTTTGAATGGAGTTGTGGGAAGCTTTCCACATTCTTCCCATTAAAATTTATAGATTTAAACTTAAAATTTCTAACCGATTTTATCTCTGACAAGCTTCCCATCAAGACTTATAAATTTAGATTGATAATTCTAATTAGTTTTATCTCTTTAAATAATATATTTTTTTTAATGTGAGTGAAGTGGACTGTAGCTACTGATAAACATCAAAGTATTTTAAATAACAATGAGGAAATTTTTAAATTCATTAAAATATTCTTTAATATTTATTGCATCATTTTTATTGGCATAAATTGTGTAAGATATTGGATAGAACTCTGTATATTTGAAGGATAGTTTTTGTTTCGACACGGATTAAATATGAGGTCGAAAATTGTTCGTATGTCTGGAAGATAATTACATAAGTTATTAAAAATGTGGATGAAAAAATTTATAATTATTCTATGAAAAATATATTTTGAGGATTAAAAAAATTTAAGATATTTAGAAGGACCAAATATATTTATGATTTGTCAATTAAAAATATTTGTCTAAAATAAGAATTTTCTTTAAAAAAAGTTATATTAAGAAATATACAGAACTCTGTTAAAATAGGTAAAATATTATATAGATGTGTGTCATCTCTTTCATTTTGGTAGTTTATATACAACGGAAATTTCCATGCATAAATTAGAATTATAATATCTTAAAAGTTAGAGATTGTTTTTCTCTTATTCTTAATTACTCTTCATTCTGGTAACTTTTAACAACACAGTGATACCATGTTTCGTATGACTTTTAGATGATGGGGTTGAAAATGATATAATAATTTGGTTACACTTTTTGAATATTGTATCAAGCATCTTATTATTTTGAATGGGGTTGTGAGAAGCTTTTCACATGCTTCCCATTAAAATTTATAGATTTAAACTTAAAATTTCTAACTGATTTTATCTCTGACAAGCTTCCCATCAAGACTTATAAATTTAGATTGATAATTCTAATTAGTTTTATCTCTTTAAATAATATATTTTTTAATGTGAGTGAAGTGGACTGTAGCTACTGATAAACATCAAAGTATTTTAAATAACAATGAGGAAATTTTTAAATTCATAAAAATATTCTTTAATATTTATTGCATCATTTTTATTGGCATAAATTGTGTAAGATATTGGATAGAACTCTGTATATTTGAAGGATAGTTTTTGGTTCGACAAGGATTAAATATGAGGTCGAATATTGTTCGTATGTCTGGAAGATAATTACATAAGTTATTAAAATTGTGGATGAAAAAATTTATAATTATTCTATGAAAAATATATTTTGAGGATTAAAAAAATTTAAGAAATTTAGAAGGACCAAATATATTTATGATTTGTCAATTAAAAATATTTGTCTAAAATAAGAATTTTCTTAAAAAAAATTTATATTAAGAAATATACAGAACTCTGTTAAAATAGGTAAAATATTATCTAGATGTGTGTCATATCTTTCTTTTTGGTAGTTTATATATAATGGAAATTTCCATGCATAAATTAGAATTATAATATCTTAAAAGATAGAGATTGTTTTTCTCTTATTCTTAATTACTCTTCATTCTGGTAACTTTTAACAACACAGTGATACCATGTTTCGTATGACTTTTAGATGATGGGTTGAAAATGATATAGTAATTTGGTTACACTTTTTGAATATTGCATCAAGCATCTTATTATTTTGAATGGGGTTGTGGGAAGCTTTTCACATGCTTCCCATTAAAATTTATAGATTTAAACTTAAAATTTCTAACTGAATTTATCTCTGACAATCTTCCCATCAAGACTTATAAATTTAGATTGATAATTCTAATTAGTTTTATCTATTTAAATAATATATTTTTTAATGTGAGTGAAGTGGACTGTAGCTACTGATAAACATCAAAGTATTTTAAATAACAATGAGGAAATTTTTAAATTCATTAAAATATTCTTTAATATTTATTGCATCATTTTTATTGGCATAAATTGTGTAAGATATTGGATAGAACTCTGTATATTTGAAGGATAGTTTTTGGTTTGACAAGGATTAAATATGAGGTCGAATATTGTTCGTATGTCTGGAAGATAATTACATAAGTTATTAAAATTGTGGATTAAAAATTTATAATTATTCTATGAAAAATATATTTTGAGGATTAAAAAAATTTAAGAAATTTAGAAGGACAAAAAATATTTATGATTTGTCAATTAAAAATATTTGTCTAAAATAAGAATTTTCTTAAAAAAAAATTTATATTAAGAAATATACAGAACTCTGTTAAAATAGGTAAAATATTATCTAGATGTGTGTCATATCTTTCTTTTTGGTAGTTTATATATAATGGAAATTTCCATGCATAAATTAGAATTATAATATCTTAAAAGATAGAGATTGTTTTTCTCTTATTCTTAATTACTCTTCATTCTGGTAACTTTTAACGACACAGTGATACCATGTTTCGTATGACTTTTAGATGATGGGTTTAAAATGATATAATAATTTGGTTACACTTTTTGAATATTGTATCAAGCATCTTAATATTTTGAATGGAGTTGTGGGAAGCTTTCCACATTCTTCCCATTAAAATTTATAGATTTAAACTTAAAATTTCTAACCGATTTTATCTCTGACAAGCTTCCCATCAAGACTTATAAATTTAGATTGATAATTCTAATTAGTTTTATCTCTTTAAATAATATATTTTTTTTAATGTGAGTGAAGTGGACTGTAGCTACTGATAAACATCAAAGTATTTTAAATAACAATGAGGAAATTTTTAAATTCATTAAAATATTCTTTAATATTTATTGCATCATTTTTATTGGCATAAATTGTGTAAGATATTGGATAGAACTCTGTATATTTGAAGGATAGTTTTTGTTTCGACACGGATTAAATATGAGGTCGAAAATTGTTCGTATGTCTGGAAGATAATTACATAAGTTATTAAAAATGTGGATGAAAAAATTTATAATTATTCTATGAAAAATATATTTTGAGGATTAAAAAAATTTAAGATATTTAGAAGGACCAAATATATTTATGATTTGTCAATTAAAAATATTTGTCTAAAATAAGAATTTTCTTTAAAAAAAGTTATATTAAGAAATATACAGAACTCTGTTAAAATAGGTAAAATATTATATAGATGTGTGTCATCTCTTTCATTTTGGTAGTTTATATACAACGGAAATTTCCATGCATAAATTAGAATTATAATATCTTAAAAGTTAGAGATTGTTTTTCTCTTATTCTTAATTACTCTTCATTCTGGTAACTTTTAACAACACAGTGATACCATGTTTCGTATGACTTTTAGATGATGGGGTTGAAAATGATATAATAATTTGGTTACACTTTTTGAATATTGTATCAAGCATCTTATTATTTTGAATGGGGTTGTGAGAAGCTTTTCACATGCTTCCCATTAAAATTTATAGATTTAAACTTAAAATTTCTAACTGATTTTATCTCTGACAAGCTTCCCATCAAGACTTATAAATTTAGATTGATAATTCTAATTAGTTTTATCTCTTTAAATAATATATTTTTTAATGTGAGTGAAGTGGACTGTAGCTACTGATAAACATCAAAGTATTTTAAATAACAATGAGGAAATTTTTAAATTCATAAAAATATTCTTTAATATTTATTGCATCATTTTTATTGGCATAAATTGTGTAAGATATTGGATAGAACTCTGTATATTTGAAGGATAGTTTTTGGTTCGACAAGGATTAAATATGAGGTCGAATATTGTTCGTATGTCTGGAAGATAATTACATAAGTTATTAAAATTGTGGATGAAAAAATTTATAATTATTCTATGAAAAATATATTTTGAGGATTAAAAAAATTTAAGAAATTTAGAAGGACCAAATATATTTATGATTTGTCAATTAAAAATATTTGTCTAAAATAAGAATTTTCTTAAAAAAAAATTTATATTAAGAAATATACAGAACTCTGTTAAAATAGGTAAAATATTATCTAGATGTGTGTCATATCTTTCTTTTTGGTAGTTTATATATAATGGAAATTTCCATGCATAAATTAGAATTATAATATCTTAAAAGATAGAGATTGTTTTTCTCTTATTCTTAATTACTCTTCATTCTGGTAACTTTTAACGACACAGTGATACCATGTTTCGTATGACTTTTAGATGATGGGTTGAAAATGATATAGTAATTTGGTTACACTTTTTGAATATTGCATCAAGCATCTTATTATTTTGAATGGGGTTGTGGGAAGCTTTTCACATGCTTCCCATTAAAATTTATAGATTTAAACTTAAAATTTCTAACTGATTTTATCTCTGACAAGCTTCCCATCAAGACTTATAAATTTAGATTGATAATTCTAATTAGTTTTATCTATTTAAATAATATATTTTTTAATGTGAGTGAAGTGGACTGTAGCTACTGATAAACATCAAAGTATTTTAAATAACAATGAGGAAATTTTTAAATTCATTAAAATATTCTTTAATATTTATTGCATCATTTTTATTGGCATAAATTGTGTAAGATATTGGATAGAACTCTGTATATTTGAAGGATAGTTTTTGGTTCGACAAGGATTAAATATGAGGTCGAATATTGTTCGTATGTCTGGAAGATAATTACATAAGTTATTAAAATTGTGGATTAAAAATTTTATAATTATTCTATGAAAAATATATTTTGAGGATTAAAAAAATTTAAGAAATTTAGAAGGACAAAAAATATTTATGATTTGTCAATTAAAAATATTTGTCTAAAATAAGAATTTTCTTAAAAAAAATTTATATTAAGAAATATACAGAACTCTGTTAAAATAGGTAAAATATTATCTAGATGTGTGTCATATCTTTCTTTTTGGTAGTTTATATATAATGGAAATTTCCATGCATAAATTAGAATTATAATATCTTAAAAGATAGAGATTGTTTTTCTCTTATTCTTAATTACTCTTCATTCTGGTAACTTTTAACAACACAGTGATACCATGTTTCGTATGACTTTTAGATGATGGGTTGAAAATGATATAGTAATTTGGTTACACTTTTTGAATATTGCATCAAGCATCTTATTATTTTGAATGGGGTTGTGGGAAGCTTTTCACATGCTTCCCATTAAAATTTATAGATTTAAACTTAAAATTTCTAACTGAATTTATCTCTGACAAGCTTCCCATCAAGACTTATAAATTTAGATTGATAATTCTAATTAGTTTTATCTATTTAAATAATATATTTTTTAATGTGAGTGAAGTGGACTGTAGCTACTGATAAACATCAAAGTATTTTAAATAACAATGAGGAAATTTTCAAATTCATTAAAATATTCTTTAATATTTATTGCATCATTTTTATTGGCATAAATTGTGTAAGATATTGGATAGAACTCTGTATATTTGAAGGATAGTTTTTGGTTTGACAAGGATTAAATATGAGGTCGAATATTGTTCGTATGTCTGGAAGATAATTACATAAGTTATTAAAATTGTGGATTAAAAATTTATAATTATTCTATGAAAAATATATTTTGAGGATTAAAAAAATTTAAGAAATTTAGAAGGACCAAATATATTTATGATTTGTCAATTAAAAATATTTGTCTAAAATAAGAATTTTCTTAAAAAAAAATTTATATTAAGAAATATACAGAACTCTGTTAAAATAGGTAAAATATTATCTAGATGTGTGTCATATCTTTCTTTTTGGTAGTTTATATATAATGGAAATTTCCATGCATAAATTAGAATTATAATATCTTAAAAGATAGAGATTGTTTTTCTCTTATTCTTAATTACTCTTCATTCTGGTAACTTTTAACAACACAGTGATACCATGTTTCGTATGACTTTTAGATGATGGGTTTAAAATGATATAGTAATTTGGTTACACTTTTTGAATATTGCATCAAGCATCTTATTATATTGAATGGAGTTGTGGGAAGCTTCCCACATTCTTCCCATTAAAATTTATAGATTTAAACTTAAAATTTCTAACAAATTTTATCTCTGACAAGCTTCCCATCAAAGACTTATAAATTTAGATTGATAATTCTAATTAGTTTTATCTCTTTAAATAATATATTTTTTAATGTGAGTGAAGTGGACTGTTGCTTTTAATGTGAGTGAAGTGGCCTGTAGCTACTGATAAACATCAAAGTATTTTAAATAACAATGAGGAAATTTTTAAATTCATTAAAATATTCTTTAATATTTATTGCATCATTTTTATTGGCATAAATTGTGTAAGATATTGGATAGAACTCTGTATATTTGAAGGATAGTTTTTGGTTCGACAAGGATTAAATATGAGGTTGTTCGTATGTCTGGAAGATAATTACATAAGTTATTAAAATTGTGGATGAAAAAATTTATAATTATTCTATGAAAAATATATTTTGAGGATTAAAAAAATTTAAGAAATTTAGAAGTACCAAATATATTTATGATTTGTCAATTAAAAATATTTGTCTAAAAAAAAGAATTTTCTTAAAAAAATATTTATATTAAGAAATATACAGAACTCTGTTAAAATAGGTAAAATATTATCTAGATGTGTGTCATATCTTTCTTTTTGGTAGTTTATATATAATGGAAATTTCCATGCATAAATTAGAATTATAATATCTTAAAAGTTAGAGATTGTTTTTCTCTTATTCTTAATTACTCTTCATTCTGGTAACTTTTAACAACACAATGATACCATGTTTGGTATGACTTTTAGATGATGGGTTTAAAATGATACAATAATTTGGTTACACTTTTTGAATATTGTATCAAGCATCTTATTATTTTGAATGGAGTTGTGGGAAGCTTTCCACATTCTTCCCATTAAAATTTATAGATTTAAACTTAAAATTTCTAACAGATTTTATCTCTGACAAGCTTCCCATCAAGACTTATAAATTTAGATTGATAATTCTAATTAGTTTTATCTCTTTAAATAATATATTTTTTTAATGTGAGTGAAGTGGACTGTTGCTTTTAATGTGAGTGAAGTGGCCTGTAGCTACTGATAAACATCAAAGTATTTTAAATAACAATGAGGAAATTTTTAAATTCATTAAAATATTCTTTAATATTTATTGCATCATTTTTATTGGCATAAATTGTGTAAGATATTGGATAGAACTCTGTATATTTGAAGGATAGTTTTTGGTTCGACAAGGATTAAATATGAGGTTGTTCGTATGTCTGGAAGATAATTACATAAGTTATTAAAATTGTGGATGAAAAAATTTATAATTATTCTATGAAAAATATATTTTGAGGATTAAAAAAATTTAAGAAATTTAGAAGTACCAAATATATTTATGATTTGTCAATTAAAAATATTTGTCTAAAAAAAAGAATTTTCTTAAAAAAATATTTATATTAAGAAATATACAGAACTCTGTTAAAATAGGTAAAATATTATCTAGATGTGTGTCATATCTTTCTTTTTGGTAGTTTATATATAATGGAAATTTCCATGCATAAATTAGAATTATAATATCTTAAAAGTTAGGGATTGTTTTTCTCTTATTCTTAATTACTCTTCATTCTGGTAACTTTTAACAACACAATGATACCATGTTTGGTATGACTTTTAGATGATGGGTTTAAAATGATACAATAATTTGGTTACACTTTTTGAATATTGTATCAAGCATCTTATTATTTTGAATGGAGTTGTGGGAAGCTTTCCACATTCTTCCCATTAAAATTTATAGATTTAAACTTAAAATTTCTAACAGATTTTATCTCTGACAAGCTTCCCATCAAGACTTATAAATTTAGATTGATAATTCTAATTAGTTTTATCTCTTTAAATAATATATTTTTTTAATGTGAGTGAAGTGGACTGTAGCTACTGATAAACATCAAAGTATTTTAAATAACAATGATGAAATTTTTAAATTCATTAAAATATTCTTTAATATTTATTGCATCATTTTTATTGGCATAAATTGTGTAAGATATTGGATAGAACTCTGTATATTTGAAGGATAGTTTTTGTTTCGACACGGATTAAATATGAGGTCGAAAATTGTTCGTATGTCTGGAAGATAATTACATAAGTTATTAAAAATGTGGATGAAAAAATTTATAATTATTCTATGAAAAATATATTTTGAGGATTAAAAAAATTTAAGATATTTAGAAGGACCAAATATATTTATGATTTGTCAATTAAAAATATTTGTCTAAAATAAGAATTTTCTTTAAAAAAAGTTATATTAAGAAATATACAGAACTCTGTTAAAATAGGTAAAATATTATATAGATGTGTGTCATCTCTTTCATTTTGGTAGTTTATATATAATGGAAATTTCCATGCATAAATTAGAATTATAATATCTTAAAAGTTAGAGATTGTTTTTCTCTTATTCTTAATTACTCTTCATTCTGGTAACTTTTAACAACACAGTGATACCAGGTTTCGTATGACTTTTAGATGATGGGTTGAAAATGATATAGTAATTTGGTTACACTTTTTGAATATTGCATCTAGCATCTTATTATTTTGAATGGGGTTGTGGGAAGCTTTTCACATGCTTCCCATTAAAATTTATAGATTTAAACTTAAAATTTCTAACTGAATTTATCTCTGACAAGCTTCCCATCAAGACTTATAAATTTAGATTGATAATTCTAATTAGTTTTATCTCTTTAAATAATATATTTTTTAATGTGAGTGAAGTGGATTGTAGCTACTGATAAACATCAAAGTATTTTAAATAACAATGAGGAAATTTTTAAATTCATTAAAATATTCTTTAATATTTATTGCATCATTTTTATTGGCATAAATTGTGTAAGATATTGGATAGAACTCTCTATATTTGAAGGTTAGTTTTTGGTTCGACAAGGATTAAATATGAGGTCGATATTGTTCGTATGTCTGGAAGATAATTACATAAGTTATTAAAATTGTGGATGAAAAAATTTATAATTATTCTATGAAAAATATATTTTGAGGATTAAAAAAAATTAAGAAATTTAGAAGTACCAAATATATTTATGATTTGTCAATTAAAAATATTTGTCTAAAAAAGAATTTTCTTAAAAAAAAATTTATATTAAGAAATATACAGAACTCTGTTAAAATAGGTAAAATATTATCTAGATGTGTGTCATATCTTTATTTTTGGTAGTTTATATATAATGGAAATTTCCATGCATAAATTAGAATTATAATATCTTAAAAGTTAGAGATTGTTTTTCTCTTATTCTTAATTACTCTTTATTTTGGTAACTTTTAACAAAACAATGATACCATGTTTCGTATGACTTTTAGATGATGGGTTGAAAATGATATAGTAATTTGGTTACACTTTTTGAATATTGTATCAAGCATCTTATTATTTTGAATGGGGTTGTGGGAAGCTTTTCACATGCTTCCCATTAAAATTTATAGATTTAAACTTAAAATTTCTAACTGATTTTATCTCTGACAAGCTTCCCATCAAGACTTATAAATTTAGATTGATAATTCTAATTAGTTTTATCTCTTTAAATAATATATTTTTTAATGTGAGTGAAGTGGACTGTAGTTACTGATAAACATCAAAGTATTTTAAATAACAATGAGGAAATTTTTAAATTCCTTAAAAAGTTCTTTAATATTTATTGCATCATTTTTATTGGCATAAATTGTGTAAGATATTGGATAGAACTCTATATATTTGAAGGATAGTTTTTGGTTCTACAAGGATTAAATATGAGGTCGAATATTGTCCGTATGTCTGGAAGATAATTACATAAGTTATTCAAAATGTGGATGAAAAAATTTATAATTATTCTATGAAAAATATATTTTGAGGATTAAAAAAATTTAAGAAATTTAGAAGGACCAAATATATTTATGATTTGTCAATTAAAAATATTTGTCTAAAAAAATAATTTTCTTAAAAAAAAAGTTATATTAAGAAATATACATAACTCTGTTAAAATAGGTAAAATATTATCTAGATGTGTGTCATCTCTTTCTTTTTGGTAGTTTATATATAATGGAAATTTCCATGCATAAATTAGAATTATAATATCTTAAAAGTTAGAGATTGTTTTTCTTTTATTCTTAATTACTCTTCATTCTGGTAACTTTTAACAACACAATGATACCATGTTTCGTATGACTTTTAGATGATGGGTTGAAAATGATATAGTAATTTGGTTACACTTTTTGAATATTGTATCAAGCATCTTATTATTTTGAATGGAGTTGTGGGAAGCTTCCCACATTCTTCCCATTAAAATTTATAGATTTAAACTTAAAATTTCTAACAAATTTTATCTCTGACAAGCTTCCCATCAAGACTTATAAATTTAGATTGATAATTCTAATTAGTTTTATCTCTTTAAATAATATATTTTTTAATGTGAGTGAAGTGGACTGTTGCTTTTAATGTGTGTGAAGTGGCCTGTAGCTACTGATAAACATCAAAGTATTTTAAATAACAATGAGGAAATTTTTAAATTCATTAAAATATTCTTTAATATTTATTGCATCATTTTTATTGGCATAAATTGTGTAAGATATTGGATAGAACTCTGTATATTTGAAGGATAGTTTTTGGTTCGACAAGGATTAAATATGAGGTCGAATATTGTTCGTATGTCTGGAAGATAATTACATAAGTTATTAAAATTGTGGATGAAAAAATTTATAATTATTCTATGAAAAATATATTTTGAGGATTAAAAAAATTTAAGAAATTTAGAAGGACCAAATATATTTATGATTTGTCAATTAAAAATATTTGTCTAAAAAAAGAATTTTCTTAAAAAAAAATTTATATTAAGAAATATACAGAACTCTGTTAAAATAGGTAAAATATTATCTAGATGTGTGTCATATCTTTATTTTTGGTAGTTTATATATAATGGAAATTTCCATGCATAAATTAGAATTATAATATCTTAAAAGTTAGAGATTGTTTTTCTCTTATTCTTAATTACTCTTTATTTTGGTAACTTTTAACAACACAATGATACCATGTTTCGTATGACTTTTAGATGATGGGTTGAAAATGATATAGTAATTTGGTTACACTTTTTGAATATTGTATCAAGCATCTTATTATTTTGAATGGGGTTGTGGGAAGCTTTTCACATGCTTCCCATTAAAATTTATAGATTTAAACTTAAAATTTCTAACTGATTTTATCTCTGACAAGCTTCCCATCAAGACTTATAAATTTAGATTGATAATTCTAATTAGTTTTATCTCTTTAAATAATATATTTTTTAATGTGAGTGAAGTGGACTGTAGTTACTGATAAACATCAAAGTATTTTAAATAACAATGAGGAAATTTTTAAATTCCTTAAAAAGTTCTTTAATATTTATTGCATCATTTTTATTGCCATAAATTGTGTAAGATATTGGATAGAACTCTATATATTTGAAGGATAGTTTTTGGTTCTACAAGGATTAAATATGAGGTCGAATATTGTCCGTATGTCTGGAAGATAATTACATAAGTTATTCAAAATGTGGATGAAAAAATTTATAATTATTCTATGAAAAATATATTTTGAGGATTAAAAAAATTTAAGAAATTTAGAAGGACCAAATATATTTATGATTTGTCAATTAAAAATATTTGTCTAAAAAAATAATTTTCTTAAAAAAAAAGTTATATTAAGAAATATACATAACTCTGTTAAAATAGGTAAAATATTATCTAGATGTGTGTCATCTCTTTCTTTTTGGTAGTTTATATATAATGGAAATTTCCATGCATAAATTAGAATTATAATATCTTAAAAGTTAGAGATTGTTTTTCTTTTATTCTTAATTACTCTTCATTCTGGTAACTTTTAACAACACAATGATACCATGTTTCGTATGACTTTTAGATGATGGGTTGAAAATGATATAGTAATTTGGTTACACTTTTTGAATATTGTATCAAGCATCTTATTATTTTGAATGGAGTTGTGGGAAGCTTCCCACATTCTTCCCATTAAAATTTATAGATTTAAACTTAAAATTTCTAACAAATTTTATCTCTGACAAGCTTCCCATCAAGACTTATAAATTTAGATTGATAATTCTAATTAGTTTTATCTCTTTAAATAATATATTTTTTAATGTGAGTGAAGTGGACTGTTGCTTTTAATGTGTGTGAAGTGGCCTGTAGCTACTGATAAACATCAAAGTATTTTAAATAACAATGAGGAAATTTTTAAATTCATTAAAATATTCTTTAATATTTATTGCATCATTTTTATTGGCATAAATTGTGTAAGATATTGGATAGAACTCTGTATATTTGAAGGATAGTTTTTGGTTCGACAAGGATTAAATATGAGGTCGAATATTGTTCGTATGTCTGGAAGATAATTACATAAGTTATTAAAATTGTGGATGAAAAAATTTATAATTATTCTATGAAAAATATATTTTGAGGATTAAAAAAATTTAAGAAATTTAGAAGGACCAAATATATTTATGATTTGTCAATTAAAAATATTTGTCTAAAAAAAGAATTTTCTTAAAAAAAAATTTATATTAAGAAATATACAGAACTCTGTTAAAATAGGTAAAATATTATCTAGATGTGTGTCATATCTTTCTTTTTGGTAGTTTATATATAATGGAAATTTCCATGCATAAATTAGAATTATAATATCTTAAAAGTTAGAGATTGTTTTTCTCTTATTCTTAATTACTCTTTATTTTGGTAACTTTTAACAACACAATGATACCATGTTTCGTATGACTTTTAGATGATGGGTTGAAAATGATATAGTAATTTGGTTACACTTTTTGAATATTGTATCAAGCATCTTATTATTTTGAATGGGGTTGTGGGAAGCTTTTCACATGCTTCCCATTAAAATTTATAGATTTAAACTTAAAATTTCTAACTGATTTTATCTCTGACAAGCTTCCCATCAAGACTTATAAATTTAGATTGATAATTCTAATTAGTTTTATCTCTTTAAATAATATATTTTTTAATGTGAGTGAAGTGGACTGTAGTTACTGATAAACATCAAAGTATTTTAAATAACAATGAGGAAATTTTTAAATTCCTTAAAAAGTTCTTTAATATTTATTGCATCATTTTTATTGGCATAAATTGTGTAAGATATTGGATAGAACTCTATATATTTGAAGGATAGTTTTTTGTTCTACAAGGATTAAATATGAGGTCGAATATTGTCCGTATGTCTGGAAGATAATTACATAAGTTATTCAAAATGTGGATGAAAAAATTTATAATTATTCTATGAAAAATATATTTTGAGGATTAAAAAAATTTAAGAAATTTAGAAGGACCAAATATATTTATGATTTGTCAATTAAAAATATTTGTCTAAAAAAATAATTTTCTTAAAAAAAAAGTTATATTAAGAAATATACATAACTCTGTTAAAATAGGTAAAATATTATCTAGATGTGTGTCATCTCTTTCTTTTTGGTAGTTTATATATAATGGAAATTTCCATGCATAAATTAGAATTATAATATCTTAAAAGTTAGAGATTGTTTTTCTTTTATTCTTAATTACTCTTCATTCTGGTAACTTTTAACAACACAATGATACCATGTTTCGTATGACTTTTAGATGATGGGTTGAAAATGATATAGTAATTTGGTTACACTTTTTGAATATTGTATCAAGCATCTTATTATTTTGAATGGAGTTGTGGGAAGCTTCCCACATTCTTCCCATTAAAATTTATAGATTTAAACTTAAAATTTCTAACAAATTTTATCTCTGACAAGCTTCCCATCAAGACTTATAAATTTAGATTGATAATTCTAATTAGTTTTATCTCTTTAAATAATATATTTTTTAATGTGAGTGAAGTGGACTGTTGCTTTTAATGTGTGTGAAGTGGCCTGTAGCTACTGATAAACATCAAAGTATTTTAAATAACAATGAGGAAATTTTTAAATTCATTAAAATATTCTTTAATATTTATTGCATCATTTTTATTGGCATAAATTGTGTAAGATATTGGATAGAACTCTGTATATTTGAAGGATAGTTTTTGGTTCGACAAGGATTAAATATGAGGTCGAATATTGTTCGTATGTCTGGAAGATAATTACATAAGTTATTAAAATTGTGGATGAAAAAATTTATAATTATTCTATGAAAAATATATTTTGAGGATTAAAAAAATTTAAGAAATTTAGAAGGACCAAATATATTTATGATTTGTCAATTAAAAATATTTGTCTAAAAAAAGAATTTTCTTAAAAAAAAATTTATATTAAGAAATATACAGAACTCTGTTAAAATAGGTAAAATATTATCTAGATGTGTGTCATATCTTTCTTTTTGGTAGTTTATATATAATGGAAATTTCCATGCATAAATTAGAATTATAATATCTTAAAAGTTAGAGATTGTTTTTCTCTTATTCTTAATTACTCTTCATTTGGGTAACTTTTAACAACACAATGATACCATGTTTCGTATGACTTTTAGATGATGGGTTTAAAATGATACAATAATTTGGTTACACTTTTTGAATATTGTATCAAGCATCTTATTATTTTGAATGGAGTTGTGGGAAGCTTTCCACATTCTTCCCATTAAAATTTATAGATTTAAACTTAACATTTCTAACAGATTTTATCTCTGACAAGCTTCCCATCAAGACTTATAAATTTAGATTGATAATTCTAATTAGTTTTATCTCTTTAAATAATATATTTTTTTAATGTGAGTGAAGTGGACTGTAGCTACTGATAAACATCAAAGTATTTTAAATAACAATGAGAAAATTTTTAAATTCATTAAAATATTCTTTAATATTTATTGCATCATTTTTATTGGCATAAATTGTGTAAGATATTGGATAGAACTCTGTATATTTGAAGGATAGTTTTTGTTTCGACACGGATTAAATATGAGGTCGAAAATTGTTCGTATGTCTGGAAGATAATTACATAAGTTATTAAAAATATGGATGAACAAATTTATAATTATTCTATGAAAAATATATTTAGAGGATTAAAAAAATTTAAGAAATTTAGAAGGACCAAATATATTTATGATTTGTCAATTAAAAATATTTGTCTAAAATAAGAATTTTCTTTAAAAAAAGTTATATTAAGAAATATACAGAACTCTGTTAAAATAGGTAAAATATTATATAGATGTGTGTCATCTCTTTCATTTTTGTAGTTTATATATAATGGAAATTTCCATGCATAAATTAGAATTATAATATCTTAAAAGTTAGAGATTGTTTTTCTCTTATTCTTAATTACTCTTCATTCTGGTAACTTTTAACAACACAATGATACCATGTTTCGTATGACTTTTAGATGATGGGTTGAAAATGATATAGTAATTTGGTTACACTTTTTGAATATTGTATCAAGCATCTTATTATTTTGAATGGAGTTGTGGGAAGCTTCCCACATTCTTCCCATTAAAATTTATAGATTTAAACTTAAAATTTCTAACAAATTATATCTCTGACAAGCTTCCCATCAAGACTTATAAATTTAGATTGATAATTCTAATTAGTTTTATCTCTTTAAATAATATATTTTTTAATGTGAGTGAAGTGGACTGTTGCTTTTAATGTGAGTGAAGTGGCCTGTAGCTACTGATAAACATCAAAGTATTTTAAATAACAATGAGGAAATTTTTAAATTCATTAAAATATTCTTTAATATTTATTGCATCATTTTTATTGGCATAAATTGTGTAAGATATTGGATAGAACTCTGTATATTTGAAGGATAGTTTTTGGTTCGACAAGGATTAAATATGAGGTTGTTCGTATGTCTGGAAGATAATTACATAAGTTATTAAAATTGTGGATGAAAAAATTTATAATTATTCTATGAAAAATATATTTTGAGGATTAAAAAAATTTAAGAAATTTAGAAGGACCAAATATATTTATGATTTGTCAATTAAAAATATTTGTCTAAAAAAAGAATTTTCTTAAAAAAAAATTTATATTAAGAAATATACAGAACTCTGTTAAAATAGGTAAAATATTATCTAGATGTGTGTCATATCTTTCTTTTTGGTAGTTTATATATAATGGAAATTTCCATGCATAAATTAGAATTATAATATCTTAAAAGTTAGAGATTGTTTTTCTCTTATTCTTAATTACTCTTTATTTTGGTAACTTTTAACAACACAATGATACCATGTTTCGTATGACTTTTAGATGATGGGTTGAAAATGATATAGTAATTTGGTTACACTTTTTGAATATTGTATCAAGCATCTTATTATTTTGAATGGGGTTGTGGGAAGCTTTTCACATGCTTCCCATTAAAATTTATAGATTTAAACTTAAAATTTCTAACTGATTTTATCTCTGACAAGCTTCCCATCAAGACTTATAAATTTAGATTGATAATTCTAATTAGTTTTATCTCTTTAAATAATATATTTTTTAATGTGAGTGAAGTGGACTGTAGTTACTGATAAACATCAAAGTATTTTAAATAACAATGAGGAAATTTTTAAATTCCTTAAAAAGTTCTTTAATATTTATTGCATCATTTTTATTGGCATAAATTGTGTAAGATATTGGATAGAACTCTATATATTTGAAGGATAGTTTTTTGTTCTACAAGGATTAAATATGAGGTCGAATATTGTCCGTATGTCTGGAAGATAATTACATAAGTTATTCAAAATGTGGATGAAAAAATTTATAATTATTCTATGAAAAATATATTTTGAGGATTAAAAAAATTTAAGAAATTTAGAAGGACCAAATATATTTATGATTTGTCAATTAAAAATATTTGTCTAAAAAAATAATTTTCTTAAAAAAAAAGTTATATTAAGAAATATACATAACTCTGTTAAAATAGGTAAAATATTATCTAGATGTGTGTCATCTCTTTCTTTTTGGTAGTTTATATATAATGGAAATTTCCATGCATAAATTAGAATTATAATATCTTAAAAGTTAGAGATTGTTTTTCTTTTATTCTTAATTACTCTTCATTCTGGTAACTTTTAACAACACAATGATACCATGTTTCGTATGACTTTTAGATGATGGGTTGAAAATGATATAGTAATTTGGTTACACTTTTTGAATATTGTATCAAGCATCTTATTATTTTGAATGGAGTTGTGGGAAGCTTCCCACATTCTTCCCATTAAAATTTATAGATTTAAACTTAAAATTTCTAACAAATTTTATCTCTGACAAGCTTCCCATCAAGACTTATAAATTTAGATTGATAATTCTAATTAGTTTTATCTCTTTAAATAATATATTTTTTAATGTGAGTGAAGTGGACTGTTGCTTTTAATGTGTGTGAAGTGGCCTGTAGCTACTGATAAACATCAAAGTATTTTAAATAACAATGAGGAAATTTTTAAATTCATTAAAATATTCTTTAATATTTATTGCATCATTTTTATTGGCATAAATTGTGTAAGATATTGGATAGAACTCTGTATATTTGAAGGATAGTTTTTGGTTCGACAAGGATTAAATATGAGGTCGAATATTGTTCGTATGTCTGGAAGATAATTACATAAGTTATTAAAATTGTGGATGAAAAAATTTATAATTATTCTATGAAAAATATATTTTGAGGATTAAAAAAATTTAAGAAATTTAGAAGGACCAAATATATTTATGATTTGTCAATTAAAAATATTTGTCTAAAAAAAGAATTTTCTTAAAAAAAAATTTATATTAAGAAATATACAGAACTCTGTTAAAATAGGTAAAATATTATCTAGATGTGTGTCATATCTTTCTTTTTGGTAGTTTATATATAATGGAAATTTCCATGCATAAATTAGAATTATAATATCTTAAAAGTTAGAGATTGTTTTTCTCTTATTCTTAATTACTCTTCATTTGGGTAACTTTTAACAACACAATGATACCATGTTTCGTATGACTTTTAGATGATGGGTTTAAAATGATACAATAATTTGGTTACACTTTTTGAATATTGTATCAAGCATCTTATTATTTTGAATGGAGTTGTGGGAAGCTTTCCACATTCTTCCCATTAAAATTTATAGATTTAAACTTAAAATTTCTAACAGATTTTATCTCTGACAAGCTTCCCATCAAGACTTATAAATTTAGATTGATAATTCTAATTAGTTTTATCTCTTTAAATAATATATTTTTTTAATGTGAGTGAAGTGGACTGTAGCTACTGATAAACATCAAAGTATTTTAAATAACAATGAGGAAATTTTTAAATTCATTAAAATATTCTTTAATATTTATTGCATCATTTTTATTGGCATAAATTGTGTAAGATATTGGATAGAACTCTGTATATTTGAAGGATAGTTTTTGTTTCGACACGGATTAAATATGAGGTCGAAAATTGTTCGTATGTCTGGAAGATATTACATAAGTTATTAAAAATGTGGATGAACAAATTTATAATTATTCTATGAAAAATATATTTAGAGGATTAAAAAAATTTAAGAAATTTAGAAGGACCAAATATATTTATGATTTGTCAATTAAAAATATTTGTCTAAAATAAGAATTTTCTTTAAAAAAAGTTATATTAAGAAATATACAGAACTCTGTTAAAATAGGTAAAATATTATATAGATGTGTGTCATCTCTTTCATTTTTGTAGTTTATATATAATGGAAATTTCCATGCATAAATTAGAATTATAATATCTTAAAAGTTAGAGATTGTTTTTCTCTTATTCTTAATTACTCTTCATTCTGGTAACTTTTAACAACACAATGATACCATGTTTCGTATGACTTTTAGATGATGGGTTGAAAATGATATAGTAATTTGGTTACACTTTTTGAATATTGTATCAAGCATCTTATTATTTTGAATGGAGTTGTGGGAAGCTTCCCACATTCTTCCCATTAAAATTTATAGATTTAAACTTAAAATTTCTAACAAATTATATCTCTGACAAGCTTCCCATCAAGACTTATAAATTTAGATTGATAATTCTAATTAGTTTTATCTCTTTAAATAATATATTTTTTAATGTGAGTGAAGTGGACTGTTGCTTTTAATGTGAGTGAAGTGGCCTGTAGCTACTGATAAACATCAAAGTATTTTAAGTAACAATGAGGAAATTTTTAAATTCATTAAAATATTCTTTAATATTTATTGCATCATTTTTATTGGCATAAATTGTGTAAGATATTGGATAGAACTCTGTATATTTGAAGGATAGTTTTTGGTTCGACAAGGATTAAATATGAGGTTGTTCGTATGTCTGGAAGATAATTACATAAGTTATTAAAATTGTGGATGAAAAAATTTATAATTATTCTATGAAAAATATATTTTGAGGATTAAAAAAATTTAAGAAATTTAGAAGTACCAAATATATTTATGATTTGTCAATTAAAAATATTTGTCTAAAAAAAGAATTTTCTTAAAAAAATATTTATATTAAGAAATATACAGAACTCTGTTAAAATAGGTAAAATATTTTCTAGATGTGTGTCATATCTTTCTTTTTGGTAGTTTATATATAATGGAAATTTCCATGCATAAATTAGAATTATAATATCTTAAAAGTTAGAGATTGTTTTTCTCTTATTCTTAATTACTCTTCATTCTGGTAACTTTTAACAACACAATGATACCATGTTTGGTATGACTTTTAGATGATGGGTTTAAAATGATACAATAATTTGGTTACACTTTTTGAATATTGTATCAAGCATCTTATTATTTTGAATGGAGTTGTGGGAAGCTTTCCACATTCTTCCCATTAAAATTTATAGATTTAAACTTAAAATTTCTAACAGATTTTATCTCTGACAAGCTTCCCATCAAGACTTATAAATTTAGATTGATAATTCTAATTAGTTTTATCTCTTTAAATAATATATTTTTTTAATGTGAGTGAAGTGGACTGTAGCTACTGATAAACATCAAAGTATTTTAAATAACAATGATGAAATTTTTAAATTCATTAAAATATTCTTTAATATTTATTGCATCATTTTTATTGGCATAAATTGTGTAAGATATTGGATAGAACTCTGTATATTTGAAGGATAGTTTTTGTTTCGACACGGATTAAATATGAGGTCGAAAATTGTTCGTATGTCTGGAAGATAATTACATAAATTATTAAAAATGTGGATGAAAAAATTTATAATTATTCTATGAAAAATATATTTTGAGGATTAAAAAAATTTAAGATATTTAGAAGGACCAAATATATTTATGATTTGTCAATTAAAAATATTTGTCTAAAATAAGAATTTTCTTTAAAAAAAGTTATATTAAGAAATATACAGAACTCTGTTAAAATAGGTAAAATATTATATAGATGTGTGTCATCTCTTTCATTTTGGTAGTTTATATATAATGGAAATTTCCATGCATAAATTAGAATTATAATATCTTAAAAGTTAGAGATTGTTTTTCTCTTATTCTTAATTACTCTTCATTCTGGTAACTTTTAACAACACAGTGATACCAGGTTTCGTATGACTTTTAGATGATGGGTTGAAAATGATATAGTAATTTGGTTACACTTTTTGAATATTGCATCTAGCATCTTATTATTTTGAATGGGGTTGTGGGAAGCTTTTCACATGCTTCCCATTAAAATTTATAGATTTAAACTTAAAATTTCTAACTGAATTTATCTCTGACAAGCTTCCCATCAAGACTTATAAATTTAGATTGATAATTCTAATTAGTTTTATCTCTTTAAATAATATATTTTTTAATGTGAGTGAAGTGGATTGTAGCTACTGATAAACATCAAAGTATTTTAAATAACAATGAGGAAATTTTTAAATTCATTAAAATATTCTTTAATATTTATTGCATCATTTTTATTGGCATAAATTGTGTAAGATATTGGATAGAACTCTCTATATTTGAAGGATAGTTTTTGGTTCGACAAGGATTAAATATGAGGTCGATATTGTTCGTATGTCTGGAAGATAATTACATAAGTTATTAAAATTGTGGATGAAAAAATTTATAATTATTCTATGAAAAATATATTTTGAGGATTAAAAAAAATTAAGAAATTTAGAAGTACCAAATATATTTATGATTTGTCAATTAAAAATATTTGTCTAAAAAAGAATTTTCTTAAAAAAAAATTTATATTAAGAAATATACAGAACTCTGTTAAAATAGGTAAAATATTATCTAGATGTGTGTCATATCTTTATTTTTGGTAGTTTATATATAATGGAAATTTCCATGCATAAATTAGAATTATAATATCTTAAAAGTTAGAGATTGTTTTTCTCTTATTCTTAATTACTCTTTATTTTGGTAACTTTTAACAACACAATGATACCATGTTTCGTATGACTTTTAGATGATGGGTTGAAAATGATATAGTAATTTGGTTACACTTTTTGAATATTGTATCAAGCATCTTATTATTTTGAATGGGGTTGTGGGAAGCTTTTCACATGCTTCCCATTAAAATTTATAGATTTAAACTTAAAATTTCTAACTGATTTTATCTCTGACAAGCTTCCCATCAAGACTTATAAATTTAGATTGATAATTCTAATTAGTTTTATCTCTTTAAATAATATATTTTTTAATGTGAGTGAAGTGGACTGTAGTTACTGATAAACATCAAAGTATTTTAAATAACAATGAGGAAATTTTTAAATTCCTTAAAAAGTTCTTTAATATTTATTGCATCATTTTTATTGCCATAAATTGTGTAAGATATTGGATAGAACTCTATATATTTGAAGGATAGTTTTTGGTTCTACAAGGATTAAATATGAGGTCGAATATTGTCCGTATGTCTGGAAGATAATTACATAAGTTATTCAAAATGTGGATGAAAAAATTTATAATTATTCTATGAAAAATATATTTTGAGGATTAAAAAAATTTAAGAAATTTAGAAGTACCAAATATATTTATGATTTGTCAATTAAAAATATTTGTCTAAAAAAATAATTTTCTTAAAAAAAAAGTTATTTAAGAAATATACATAACTCTGTTAAAATAGGTAAAATATTATCTAGATGTGTGTCATCTCTTTCTTTTTGGTAGTTTATATATAATGGAAATTTCCATGCATAAATTAGAATTATAATATCTTAAAAGTTAGAGATTGTTTTTCTTTTATTCTTAATTACTCTTCATTCTGGTAACTTTTAACAACACAATGATACCATGTTTCGTATGACTTTTAGATGATGGGTTGAAAATGATATAGTAATTTGGTTACACTTTTTGAATATTGTATCAAGCATCTTATTATTTTGAATGGAGTTGTGGGAAGCTTCCCACATTCTTCCCATTAAAATTTATAGATTTAAACTTAAAATTTCTAACAAATTTTATCTCTGACAAGCTTCCCATCAAGACTTATAAATTTAGATTGATAATTCTAATTAGTTTTATCTCTTTAAATAATATATTTTTTAATGTGAGTGAAGTGGACTGTTGCTTTTAATGTGTGTGAAGTGGCCTGTAGCTACTGATAAACATCAAAGTATTTTAAATAACAATGAGGAAATTTTTAAATTCATTAAAATATTCTTTAATATTTATTGCATCATTTTTATTGGCATAAATTGTGTAAGATATTGGATAGAACTCTGTATATTTGAAGGATAGTTTTTGGTTCGACAAGGATTAAATATGAGGTCGAATATTGTTCGTATGTCTGGAAGATAATTACATAAGTTATTAAAATTGTGGATGAAAAAATTTATAATTATTCTATGAAAAATATATTTTGAGGATTAAAAAAATTTAAGAAATTTAGAAGGACCAAATATATTTATGATTTGTCAATTAAAAATATTTGTCTAAAAAAAGAATTTTCTTAAAAAAAAATTTATATTAAGAAATATACAGAACTCTGTTAAAATAGGTAAAATATTATCTAGATGTGTGTCATATCTTTCTTTTTGGTAGTTTATATATAATGGAAATTTCCATGCATAAATTAGAATTATAATATCTTAAAAGTTAGAGATTGTTTTTCTCTTATTCTTAATTACTCTTTATTTTGGTAACTTTTAACAACACAATGATACCATGTTTCGTATGACTTTTAGATGATGGGTTGAAAATGATATAGTAATTTGGTTACACTTTTTGAATATTGTATCAAGCATCTTATTATTTTGAATGGGGTTGTGGGAAGCTTTTCACATGCTTCCCATTAAAATTTATAGATTTAAACTTAAAATTTCTAACTGATTTTATCTCTGACAAGCTTCCCATCAAGACTTATAAATTTAGATTGATAATTCTAATTAGTTTTATCTCTTTAAATAATATATTTTTTAATGTGAGTGAAGTGGACTGTAGTTACTGATAAACATCAAAGTATTTTAAATAACAATGAGGAAATTTTTAAATTCCTTAAAAAGTTCTTTAATATTTATTGCATCATTTTTATTGGCATAAATTGTGTAAGATATTGGATAGAACTCTATATATTTGAAGGATAGTTTTTTGTTCTACAAGGATTAAATATGAGGTCGAATATTGTCCGTATGTCTGGAAGATAATTACATAAGTTATTCAAAATGTGGATGAAAAAATTTATAATTATTCTATGAAAAATATATTTTGAGGATTAAAAAAATTTAAGAAATTTAGAAGGACCAAATATATTTATGATTTGTCAATTAAAAATATTTGTCTAAAAAAATAATTTTCTTAAAAAAAAAGTTATATTAAGAAATATACATAACTCTGTTAAAATAGGTAAAATATTATCTAGATGTGTGTCATCTCTTTCTTTTTGGTAGTTTATATATAATGGAAATTTCCATGCATAAATTAGAATTATAATATCTTAAAAGTTAGAGATTGTTTTTCTTTTATTCTTAATTACTCTTCATTCTGGTAACTTTTAACAACACAATGATACCATGTTTCGTATGACTTTTAGATGATGGGTTGAAAATGATATAGTAATTTGGTTACACTTTTTGAATATTGTATCAAGCATCTTATTATTTTGAATGGAGTTGTGGGAAGCTTCCCACATTCTTCCCATTAAAATTTATAGATTTAAACTTAAAATTTCTAACAAATTTTATCTCTGACAAGCTTCCCATCAAGACTTATAAATTTAGATTGATAATTCTAATTAGTTTTATCTCTTTAAATAATATATTTTTTAATGTGAGTGAAGTGGACTGTTGCTTTTAATGTGTGTGAAGTGGCCTGTAGCTACTGATAAACATCAAAGTATTTTAAATAACAATGAGGAAATTTTTAAATTCATTAAAATATTCTTTAATATTTATTGCATCATTTTTATTGGCATAAATTGTGTAAGATATTGGATAGAACTCTGTATATTTGAAGGATAGTTTTTGGTTCGACAAGGATTAAATATGAGGTCGAATATTGTTCGTATGTCTGGAAGATAATTACATAAGTTATTAAAATTGTGGATGAAAAAATTTATAATTATTCTATGAAAAATATATTTTGAGGATTAAAAAAATTTAAGAAATTTAGAAGGACCAAATATATTTATGATTTGTCAATTAAAAATATTTGTCTAAAAAAAGAATTTTCTTAAAAAAAAATTTATATTAAGAAATATACAGAACTCTGTTAAAATAGGTAAAATATTATCTAGATGTGTGTCATATCTTTATTTTTGGTAGTTTATATATAATGGAAATTTCCATGCATAAATTAGAATTATAATATCTTAAAAGTTAGAGATTGTTTTTCTCTTATTCTTAATTACTCTTTATTTTGGTAACTTTTAACAACACAATGATACCATGTTTCGTATGACTTTTAGATGATGGGTTGAAAATGATATAGTAATTTGGTTACACTTTTTGAATATTGTATCAAGCATCTTATTATTTTGAATGGGGTTGTGGGAAGCTTTTCACATGCTTCCCATTAAAATTTATAGATTTAAACTTAAAATTTCTAACTGATTTTATCTCTGACAAGCTTCCCATCAAGACTTATAAATTTAGATTGATAATTCTAATTAGTTTTATCTCTTTAAATAATATATTTTTTAATGTGAGTGAAGTGGACTGTAGTTACTGATAAACATCAAAGTATTTTAAATAACAATGAGGAAATTTTTAAATTCCTTAAAAAGTTCTTTAATATTTATTGCATCATTTTTATTGCCATAAATTGTGTAAGATATTGGATAGAACTCTATATATTTGAAGGATAGTTTTTGGTTCTACAAGGATTAAATATGAGGTCGAATATTGTCCGTATGTCTGGAAGATAATTACATAAGTTATTCAAAATGTGGATGAAAAAATTTATAATTATTCTATGAAAAATATATTTTGAGGATTAAAAAAATTTAAGAAATTTAGAAGGACCAAATATATTTATGATTTGTCAATTAAAAATATTTGTCTAAAAAAATAATTTTCTTAAAAAAAAAGTTATATTAAGAAATATACATAACTCTGTTAAAATAGGTAAAATATTATCTAGATGTGTGTCATCTCTTTCTTTTTGGTAGTTTATATATAATGGAAATTTCCATGCATAAATTAGAATTATAATATCTTAAAAGTTAGAGATTGTTTTTCTTTTATTCTTAATTACTCTTCATTCTGGTAACTTTTAACAACACAATGATACCATGTTTCGTATGACTTTTAGATGATGGGTTGAAAATGATATAGTAATTTGGTTACACTTTTTGAATATTGTATCAAGCATCTTATTATTTTGAATGGAGTTGTGGGAAGCTTCCCACATTCTTCCCATTAAAATTTATAGATTTAAACTTAAAATTTCTAACAAATTTTATCTCTGACAAGCTTCCCATCAAGACTTATAAATTTAGATTGATAATTCTAATTAGTTTTATCTCTTTAAATAATATATTTTTTAATGTGAGTGAAGTGGACTGTTGCTTTTAATGTGTGTGAAGTGGCCTGTAGCTACTGATAAACATCAAAGTATTTTAAATAACAATGAGGAAATTTTTAAATTCATTAAAATATTCTTTAATATTTATTGCATCATTTTTATTGGCATAAATTGTGTAAGATATTGGATAGAACTCTGTATATTTGAAGGATAGTTTTTGGTTCGACAAGGATTAAATATGAGGTCGAATATTGTTCGTATGTCTGGAAGATAATTACATAAGTTATTAAAATTGTGGATGAAAAAATTTATAATTATTCTATGAAAAATATATTTTGAGGATTAAAAAAATTTAAGAAATTTAGAAGGACCAAATATATTTATGATTTGTCAATTAAAAATATTTGTCTAAAAAAAGAATTTTCTTAAAAAAAAATTTATATTAAGAAATATACAGAACTCTGTTAAAATAGGTAAAATATTATCTAGATGTGTGTCATATCTTTCTTTTTGGTAGTTTATATATAATGGAAATTTCCATGCATAAATTAGAATTATAATATCTTAAAAGTTAGAGATTGTTTTTCTCTTATTCTTAATTACTCTTTATTTTGGTAACTTTTAACAACACAATGATACCATGTTTCGTATGACTTTTAGATGATGGGTTGAAAATGATATAGTAATTTGGTTACACTTTTTGAATATTGTATCAAGCATCTTATTATTTTGAATGGGGTTGTGGGAAGCTTTTCACATGCTTCCCATTAAAATTTATAGATTTAAACTTAAAATTTCTAACTGATTTTATCTCTGACAAGCTTCCCATCAAGACTTATAAATTTAGATTGATAATTCTAATTAGTTTTATCTCTTTAAATAATATATTTTTTAATGTGAGTGAAGTGGACTGTAGTTACTGATAAACATCAAAGTATTTTAAATAACAATGAGGAAATTTTTAAATTCCTTAAAAAGTTCTTTAATATTTATTGCATCATTTTTATTGGCATAAATTGTGTAAGATATTGGATAGAACTCTATATATTTGAAGGATAGTTTTTTGTTCTACAAGGATTAAATATGAGGTCGAATATTGTCCGTATGTCTGGAAGATAATTACATAAGTTATTCAAAATGTGGATGAAAAAATTTATAATTATTCTATGAAAAATATATTTTGAGGATTAAAAAAATTTAAGAAATTTAGAAGGACCAAATATATTTATGATTTGTCAATTAAAAATATTTGTCTAAAAAAATAATTTTCTTAAAAAAAAAGTTATATTAAGAAATATACATAACTCTGTTAAAATAGGTAAAATATTATCTAGATGTGTGTCATCTCTTTCTTTTTGGTAGTTTATATATAATGGAAATTTCCATGCATAAATTAGAATTATAATATCTTAAAAGTTAGAGATTGTTTTTCTTTTATTCTTAATTACTCTTCATTCTGGTAACTTTTAACAACACAATGATACCATGTTTCGTATGACTTTTAGATGATGGGTTGAAAATGATATAGTAATTTGGTTACACTTTTTGAATATTGTATCAAGCATCTTATTATTTTGAATGGAGTTGTGGGAAGCTTCCCACATTCTTCCCATTAAAATTTATAGATTTAAACTTAAAATTTCTAACAAATTTTATCTCTGACAAGCTTCCCATCAAGACTTATAAATTTAGATTGATAATTCTAATTAGTTTTATCTCTTTAAATAATATATTTTTTAATGTGAGTGAAGTGGACTGTTGCTTTTAATGTGTGTGAAGTGGCCTGTAGCTACTGATAAACATCAAAGTATTTTAAATAACAATGAGGAAATTTTTAAATTCATTAAAATATTCTTTAATATTTATTGCATCATTTTTATTGGCATAAATTGTGTAAGATATTGGATAGAACTCTGTATATTTGAAGGATAGTTTTTGGTTCGACAAGGATTAAATATGAGGTCGAATATTGTTCGTATGTCTGGAAGATAATTACATAAGTTATTAAAATTGTGGATGAAAAAATTTATAATTATTCTATGAAAAATATATTTTGAGGATTAAATAAATTTAAGAAATTTAGAAGGACCAAATATATTTATGATTTGTCAATTAAAAATATTTGTCTAAAAAAAGAATTTTCTTAAAAAAAAATTTATATTAAGAAATATACAGAACTCTGTTAAAATAGGTAAAATATTATCTAGATGTGTGTCATATCTTTATTTTTGGTAGTTTATATATAATGGAAATTTCCATGCATAAATTAGAATTATAATATCTTAAAAGTTAGAGATTGTTTTTCTCTTATTCTTAATTACTCTTTATTTTGGTAACTTTTAACAACACAATGATACCATGTTTCGTATGACTTTTAGATGATGGGTTGAAAATGATATAGTAATTTGGTTACACTTTTTGAATATTGTATCAAGCATCTTATTATTTTGAATGGGGTTGTGGGAAGCTTTTCACATGCTTCCCATTAAAATTTATAGATTTAAACTTAAAATTTCTAACTGATTTTATCTCTGACAAGCTTCCCATCAAGACTTATAAATTTAGATTGATAATTCTAATTAGTTTTATCTCTTTAAATAATATATTTTTTAATGTGAGTGAAGTGGACTGTAGTTACTGATAAACATCAAAGTATTTTAAATAACAATGAGGAAATTTTTAAATTCCTTAAAAAGTTCTTTAATATTTATTGCATCATTTTTATTGCCATAAATTGTGTAAGATATTGGATAGAACTCTATATATTTGAAGGATAGTTTTTGGTTCTACAAGGATTAAATATGAGGTCGAATATTGTCCGTATGTCTGGAAGATAATTACATAAGTTATTCAAAATGTGGATGAAAAAATTTATAATTATTCTATGAAAAATATATTTTGAGGATTAAAAAAATTTAAGAAATTTAGAAGGACCAAATATATTTATGATTTGTCAATTAAAAATATTTGTCTAAAAAAATAATTTTCTTAAAAAAAAAGTTATATTAAGAAATATACATAACTCTGTTAAAATAGGTAAAATATTATCTAGATGTGTGTCATCTCTTTCTTTTTGGTAGTTTATATATAATGGAAATTTCCATGCATAAATTAGAATTATAATATCTTAAAAGTTAGAGATTGTTTTTCTTTTATTCTTAATTACTCTTCATTCTGGTAACTTTTAACAACACAATGATACCATGTTTCGTATGACTTTTAGATGATGGGTTGAAAATGATATAGTAATTTGGTTACACTTTTTGAATATTGTATCAAGCATCTTATTATTTTGAATGGAGTTGTGGGAAGCTTCCCACATTCTTCCCATTAAAATTTATAGATTTAAACTTAAAATTTCTAACAAATTTTATCTCTGACAAGCTTCCCATCAAGACTTATAAATTTAGATTGATAATTCTAATTAGTTTTATCTCTTTAAATAATATATTTTTTAATGTGAGTGAAGTGGACTGTTGCTTTTAATGTGTGTGAAGTGGCCTGTAGCTACTGATAAACATCAAAGTATTTTAAATAACAATGAGGAAATTTTTAAATTCATTAAAATATTCTTTAATATTTATTGCATCATTTTTATTGGCATAAATTGTGTAAGATATTGGATAGAACTCTGTATATTTGAAGGATAGTTTTTGGTTCGACAAGGATTAAATATGAGGTCGAATATTGTCCGTATGTCTGGAAGATAATTACATAAGTTATTCAAAATGTGGATGAAAAAATTTATAATTATTCTATGAAAAATATATTTTGAGGATTAAAAAAATTTAAGAAATTTAGAAGGACCAAATATATTTATGATTTGTCAATTAAAAATATTTGTCTAAAAAAATAATTTTCTTAAAAAAAAAGTTATATTAAGAAATATACATAACTCTGTTAAAATAGGTAAAATATTATCTAGATGTGTGTCATCTCTTTCTTTTTGGTAGTTTATATATAATGGAAATTTCCATGCATAAATTAGAATTATAATATCTTAAAAGTTAGAGATTGTTTTTCTTTTATTCTTAATTACTCTTCATTCTGGTAACTTTTAACAACACAATGATACCATGTTTCGTATGACTTTTAGATGATGGGTTGAAAATGATATAGTAATTTGGTTACACTTTTTGAATATTGTATCAAGCATCTTATTATTTTGAATGGAGTTGTGGGAAGCTTCCCACATTCTTCCCATTAAAATTTATAGATTTAAACTTAAAATTTCTAACAAATTTTATCTCTGACAAGCTTCCCATCAAGACTTATAAATTTAGATTGATAATTCTAATTAGTTTTATCTCTTTAAATAATATATTTTTTAATGTGAGTGAAGTGGACTGTTGCTTTTAATGTGTGTGAAGTGGCCTGTAGCTACTGATAAACATCAAAGTATTTTAAATAACAATGAGGAAATTTTTAAATTCATTAAAATATTCTTTAATATTTATTGCATCATTTTTATTGGCATAAATTGTGTAAGATATTGGATAGAACTCTGTATATTTGAAGGATAGTTTTTGGTTCGACAAGGATTAAATATGAGGTCGAATATTGTTCGTATGTCTGGAAGATAATTACATAAGTTATTAAAATTGTGGATGAAAAAATTTATAATTATTCTATGAAAAATATATTTTGAGGATTAAAAAAATTTAAGAAATTTAGAAGGACCAAATATATTTATGATTTGTCAATTAAAAATATTTGTCTAAAAAAAGAATTTTCTTAAAAAAAAAGTTATATTAAGAAATATACATAACTCTGTTAAAATAGGTAAAATATTATCTAGATGTGTGTCATCTCTTTCTTTTTGGTAGTTTATATATAATGGAAATTTCCATGCATAAATTAGAATTATAATATCTTAAAAGTTAGAGATTGTTTTTCTTTTATTCTTAATTACTCTTCATTCTGGTAACTTTTAACAACACAATGATACCATGTTTCGTATGACTTTTAGATGATGGGTTGAAAATGATATAGTAATTTGGTTACACTTTTTGAATATTGTATCAAGCATCTTATTATTTTGAATGGAGTTGTGGGAAGCTTCCCACATTCTTCCCATTAAAATTTATAGATTTAAACTTAAAATTTCTAACAAATTTTATCTCTGACAAGCTTCCCATCAAGACTTATAAATTTAGATTGATAATTCTAATTAGTTTTATCTCTTTAAATAATATATTTTTTAATGTGAGTGAAGTGGACTGTTGCTTTTAATGTGTGTGAAGTGGCCTGTAGCTACTGATAAACATCAAAGTATTTTAAATAACAATGAGGAAATTTTTAAATTCATTAAAATATTCTTTAATATTTATTGCATCATTTTTATTGGCATAAATTGTGTAAGATATTGGATAGAACTCTGTATATTTGAAGGATAGTTTTTGGTTCGACAAGGATTAAATATGAGGTCGAATATTGTCCGTATGTCTGGAAGATAATTACATAAGTTATTCAAAATGTGGATGAAAAAATTTATAATTATTCTATGAAAAATATATTTTGAGGATTAAAAAAATTTAAGAAATTTAGAAGGACCAAATATATTTATGATTTGTCAATTAAAAATATTTGTCTAAAAAAATAATTTTCTTAAAAAAAAAGTTATATTAAGAAATATACATAACTCTGTTAAAATAGGTAAAATATTATCTAGATGTGTGTCATCTCTTTCTTTTTGGTAGTTTATATATAATGGAAATTTCCATGCATAAATTAGAATTATAATATCTTAAAAGTTAGAGATTGTTTTTCTTTTATTCTTAATTACTCTTCATTCTGGTAACTTTTAACAACACAATGATACCATGTTTCGTATGACTTTTAGATGATGGGTTGAAAATGATATAGTAATTTGGTTACACTTTTTGAATATTGTATCAAGCATCTTATTATTTTGAATGGGGTTGTGGGAAGCTTTTCACATGCTTCCCATTAAAATTTATAGATTTAAACTTAAAATTTCTAACTGATTTTATCTCTGACAAGCTTCCCATCAAGACTTATAAATTTAGATTGATAATTCTAATTAGTTTTATCTCTTTAAATAATATATTTTTTAATGTGAGTGAAGTGGACTGTAGTTACTGATAAACATCAAAGTATTTTAAATAACAATGAGGAAATTTTTAAATTCCTTAAAAAGTTCTTTAATATTTATTGCATCATTTTTATTGCCATAAATTGTGTAAGATATTGGATAGAACTCTATATATTTGAAGGATAGTTTTTGGTTCTACAAGGATTAAATATGAGGTCGAATATTGTCCGTATGTCTGGAAGATAATTACATAAGTTATTCAAAATGTGGATGAAAAAATTTATAATTATTCTATGAAAAATATATTTTGAGGATTAAAAAAATTTAAGAAATTTAGAAGGACCAAATATATTTATGATTTGTCAATTAAAAATATTTGTCTAAAAAAATAATTTTCTTAAAAAAAAAGTTATATTAAGAAATATACATAACTCTGTTAAAATAGGTAAAATATTATCTAGATGTGTGTCATCTCTTTCTTTTTGGTAGTTTATATATAATGGAAATTTCCATGCATAAATTAGAATTATAATATCTTAAAAGTTAGAGATTGTTTTTCTTTTATTCTTAATTACTCTTCATTCTGGTAACTTTTAACAACACAATGATACCATGTTTCGTATGACTTTTAGATGATGGGTTGAAAATGATATAGTAATTTGGTTACACTTTTTGAATATTGTATCAAGCATCTTATTATTTTGAATGGAGTTGTGGGAAGCTTCCCACATTCTTCCCATTAAAATTTATAGATTTAAACTTAAAATTTCTAACAAATTTTATCTCTGACAAGCTTCCCATCAAGACTTATAAATTTAGATTGATAATTCTAATTAGTTTTATCTCTTTAAATAATATATTTTTTAATGTGAGTGAAGTGGACTGTTGCTTTTAATGTGTGTGAAGTGGCCTGTAGCTACTGATAAACATCAAAGTATTTTAAATAACAATGAGGAAATTTTTAAATTCATTAAAATATTCTTTAATATTTATTGCATCATTTTTATTGGCATAAATTGTGTAAGATATTGGATAGAACTCTGTATATTTGAAGGATAGTTTTTGGTTCGACAAGGATTAAATATGAGGTCGAATATTGTCCGTATGTCTGGAAGATAATTACATAAGTTATTCAAAATGTGGATGAAAAAATTTATAATTATTCTATGAAAAATATATTTTGAGGATTAAAAAAATTTAAGAAATTTAGAAGGACCAAATATATTTATGATTTGTCAATTAAAAATATTTGTCTAAAAAAATAATTTTCTTAAAAAAAAAGTTATATTAAGAAATATACATAACTCTGTTAAAATAGGTAAAATATTATCTAGATGTGTGTCATCTCTTTCTTTTTGGTAGTTTATATATAATGGAAATTTCCATGCATAAATTAGAATTATAATATCTTAAAAGTTAGAGATTGTTTTTCTTTTATTCTTAATTACTCTTCATTCTGGTAACTTTTAACAACACAATGATACCATGTTTCGTATGACTTTTAGATGATGGGTTGAAAATGATATAGTAATTTGGTTACACTTTTTGAATATTGTATCAAGCATCTTATTATTTTGAATGGAGTTGTGGGAAGCTTCCCACATTCTTCCCATTAAAATTTATAGATTTAAACTTAAAATTTCTAACAAATTTTATCTCTGACAAGCTTCCCATCAAGACTTATAAATTTAGATTGATAATTCTAATTAGTTTTATCTCTTTAAATAATATATTTTTTAATGTGAGTGAAGTGGACTGTTGCTTTTAATGTGTGTGAAGTGGCCTGTAGCTACTGATAAACATCAAAGTATTTTAAATAACAATGAGGAAATTTTTAAATTCATTAAAATATTCTTTAATATTTATTGCATCATTTTTATTGGCATAAATTGTGTAAGATATTGGATAGAACTCTGTATATTTGAAGGATAGTTTTTGGTTCGACAAGGATTAAATATGAGGTCGAATATTGTTCGTATGTCTGGAAGATAATTACATAAGTTATTAAAATTGTGGATGAAAAAATTTATAATTATTCTATGAAAAATATATTTTGAGGATTAAAAAAATTTAAGAAATTTAGAAGGACCAAATATATTTATGATTTGTCAATTAAAAATATTTGTCTAAAAAAAGAATTTTCTTAAAAAAAAAGTTATATTAAGAAATATACATAACTCTGTTAAAATAGGTAAAATATTATCTAGATGTGTGTCATCTCTTTCTTTTTGGTAGTTTATATATAATGGAAATTTCCATGCATAAATTAGAATTATAATATCTTAAAAGTTAGAGATTGTTTTTCTTTTATTCTTAATTACTCTTCATTCTGGTAACTTTTAACAACACAATGATACCATGTTTCGTATGACTTTTAGATGATGGGTTGAAAATGATATAGTAATTTGGTTACACTTTTTGAATATTGTATCAAGCATCTTATTATTTTGAATGGAGTTGTGGGAAGCTTCCCACATTCTTCCCATTAAAATTTATAGATTTAAACTTAAAATTTCTAACAAATTTTATCTCTGACAAGCTTCCCATCAAGACTTATAAATTTAGATTGATAATTCTAATTAGTTTTATCTCTTTAAATAATATATTTTTTAATGTGAGTGAAGTGGACTGTTGCTTTTAATGTGTGTGAAGTGGCCTGTAGCTACTGATAAACATCAAAGTATTTTAAATAACAATGAGGAAATTTTTAAATTCATTAAAATATTCTTTAATATTTATTGCATCATTTTTATTGGCATAAATTGTGTAAGATATTGGATAGAACTCTGTATATTTGAAGGATAGTTTTTGGTTCGACAAGGATTAAATATGAGGTCGAATATTGTCCGTATGTCTGGAAGATAATTACATAAGTTATTCAAAATGTGGATGAAAAAATTTATAATTATTCTATGAAAAATATATTTTGAGGATTAAAAAAATTTAAGAAATTTAGAAGGACCAAATATATTTATGATTTGTCAATTAAAAATATTTGTCTAAAAAAATAATTTTCTTAAAAAAAAAGTTATATTAAGAAATATACATAACTCTGTTAAAATAGGTAAAATATTATCTAGATGTGTGTCATCTCTTTCTTTTTGGTAGTTTATATATAATGGAAATTTCCATGCATAAATTAGAATTATAATATCTTAAAAGTTAGAGATTGTTTTTCTTTTATTCTTAATTACTCTTCATTCTGGTAACTTTTAACAACACAATGATACCATGTTTCGTATGACTTTTAGATGATGGGTTGAAAATGATATAGTAATTTGGTTACACTTTTTGAATATTGTATCAAGCATCTTATTATTTTGAATGGAGTTGTGGGAAGCTTCCCACATTCTTCCCATTAAAATTTATAGATTTAAACTTAAAATTTCTAACAAATTTTATCTCTGACAAGCTTCCCATCAAGACTTATAAATTTAGATTGATAATTCTAATTAGTTTTATCTCTTTAAATAATATATTTTTTAATGTGAGTGAAGTGGACTGTTGCTTTTAATGTGTGTGAAGTGGCCTGTAGCTACTGATAAACATCAAAGTATTTTAAATAACAATGAGGAAATTTTTAAATTCATTAAAATATTCTTTAATATTTATTGCATCATTTTTATTGGCATAAATTGTGTAAGATATTGGATAGAACTCTGTATATTTGAAGGATAGTTTTTGGTTCGACAAGGATTAAATATGAGGTCGAATATTGTTCGTATGTCTGGAAGATAATTACATAAGTTATTAAAATTGTGGATGAAAAAATTTATAATTATTCTATGAAAAATATATTTTGAGGATTAAAAAAATTTAAGAAATTTAGAAGGACCAAATATATTTATGATTTGTCAATTAAAAATATTTGTCTAAAAAAAGAATTTTCTTAAAAAAAAATTTATATTAAGAAATATACAGAACTCTGTTAAAATAGGTAAAATATTATCTAGATGTGTGTCATATCTTTCTTTTTGGTAGTTTATATATAATGGAAATTTCCATGCATAAATTAGAATTATAATATCTTAAAAGTTAGAGATTGTTTTTCTCTTATTCTTAATTACTCTTTATTTTGGTAACTTTTAACAACACAATGATACCATGTTTCGTATGACTTTTAGATGATGGGTTGAAAATGATATAGTAATTTGGTTACACTTTTTGAATATTGTATCAAGCATCTTATTATTTTGAATGGGGTTGTGGGAAGCTTTTCACATGCTTCCCATTAAAATTTATAGATTTAAACTTAAAATTTCTAACTGATTTTATCTCTGACAAGCTTCCCATCAAGACTTATAAATTTAGATTGATAATTCTAATTAGTTTTATCTCTTTAAATAATATATTTTTTAATGTGAGTGAAGTGGACTGTAGTTACTGATAAACATCAAAGTATTTTAAATAACAATGAGGAAATTTTTAAATTCCTTAAAAAGTTCTTTAATATTTATTGCATCATTTTTATTGGCATAAATTGTGTAAGATATTGGATAGAACTCTATATATTTGAAGGATAGTTTTTTGTTCTACAAGGATTAAATATGAGGTCGAATATTGTCCGTATGTCTGGAAGATAATTACATAAGTTATTCAAAATGTGGATGAAAAAATTTATAATTATTCTATGAAAAATATATTTTGAGGATTAAAAAAATTTAAGAAATTTAGAAGGACCAAATATATTTATGATTTGTCAATTAAAAATATTTGTCTAAAAAAATAATTTTCTTAAAAAAAAAGTTATATTAAGAAATATACATAACTCTGTTAAAATAGGTAAAATATTATCTAGATGTGTGTCATCTCTTTCTTTTTGGTAGTTTATATATAATGGAAATTTCCATGCATAAATTAGAATTATAATATCTTAAAAGTTAGAGATTGTTTTTCTTTTATTCTTAATTACTCTTCATTCTGGTAACTTTTAACAACACAATGATACCATGTTTCGTATGACTTTTAGATGATGGGTTGAAAATGATATAGTAATTTGGTTACACTTTTTGAATATTGTATCAAGCATCTTATTATTTTGAATGGAGTTGTGGGAAGCTTCCCACATTCTTCCCATTAAAATTTATAGATTTAAACTTAAAATTTCTAACAAATTTTATCTCTGACAAGCTTCCCATCAAGACTTATAAATTTAGATTGATAATTCTAATTAGTTTTATCTCTTTAAATAATATATTTTTTAATGTGAGTGAAGTGGACTGTTGCTTTTAATGTGTGTGAAGTGGCCTGTAGCTACTGATAAACATCAAAGTATTTTAAATAACAATGAGGAAATTTTTAAATTCATTAAAATATTCTTTAATATTTATTGCATCATTTTTATTGGCATAAATTGTGTAAGATATTGGATAGAACTCTGTATATTTGAAGGATAGTTTTTGGTTCGACAAGGATTAAATATGAGGTCGAATATTGTTCGTATGTCTGGAAGATAATTACATAAGTTATTAAAATTGTGGATGAAAAAATTTATAATTATTCTATGAAAAATATATTTTGAGGATTAAAAAAATTTAAGAAATTTAGAAGGACCAAATATATTTATGATTTGTCAATTAAAAATATTTGTCTAAAAAAAGAATTTTCTTAAAAAAAAATTTATATTAAGAAATATACAGAACTCTGTTAAAATAGGTAAAATATTATCTAGATGTGTGTCATATCTTTATTTTTGGTAGTTTATATATAATGGAAATTTCCATGCATAAATTAGAATTATAATATCTTAAAAGTTAGAGATTGTTTTTCTCTTATTCTTAATTACTCTTTATTTTGGTAACTTTTAACAACACAATGATACCATGTTTCGTATGACTTTTAGATGATGGGTTGAAAATGATATAGTAATTTGGTTACACTTTTTGAATATTGTATCAAGCATCTTATTATTTTGAATGGGGTTGTGGGAAGCTTTTCACATGCTTCCCATTAAAATTTATAGATTTAAACTTAAAATTTCTAACTGATTTTATCTCTGACAAGCTTCCCATCAAGACTTATAAATTTAGATTGATAATTCTAATTAGTTTTATCTCTTTAAATAATATATTTTTTAATGTGAGTGAAGTGGACTGTAGTTACTGATAAACATCAAAGTATTTTAAATAACAATGAGGAAATTTTTAAATTCCTTAAAAAGTTCTTTAATATTTATTGCATCATTTTTATTGCCATAAATTGTGTAAGATATTGGATAGAACTCTATATATTTGAAGGATAGTTTTTGGTTCTACAAGGATTAAATATGAGGTCGAATATTGTCCGTATGTCTGGAAGATAATTACATAAGTTATTCAAAATGTGGATGAAAAAATTTATAATTATTCTATGAAAAATATATTTTGAGGATTAAAAAAATTTAAGAAATTTAGAAGGACCAAATATATTTATGATTTGTCAATTAAAAATATTTGTCTAAAAAAATAATTTTCTTAAAAAAAAAGTTATATTAAGAAATATACATAACTCTGTTAAAATAGGTAAAATATTATCTAGATGTGTGTCATCTCTTTCTTTTTGGTAGTTTATATATAATGGAAATTTCCATGCATAAATTAGAATTATAATATCTTAAAAGTTAGAGATTGTTTTTCTTTTATTCTTAATTACTCTTCATTCTGGTAACTTTTAACAACACAATGATACCATGTTTCGTATGACTTTTAGATGATGGGTTGAAAATGATATAGTAATTTGGTTACACTTTTTGAATATTGTATCAAGCATCTTATTATTTTGAATGGAGTTGTGGGAAGCTTCCCACATTCTTCCCATTAAAATTTATAGATTTAAACTTAAAATTTCTAACAAATTTTATCTCTGACAAGCTTCCCATCAAGACTTATAAATTTAGATTGATAATTCTAATTAGTTTTATCTCTTTAAATAATATATTTTTTAATGTGAGTGAAGTGGACTGTTGCTTTTAATGTGTGTGAAGTGGCCTGTAGCTACTGATAAACATCAAAGTATTTTAAATAACAATGAGGAAATTTTTAAATTCATTAAAATATTCTTTAATATTTATTGCATCATTTTTATTGGCATAAATTGTGTAAGATATTGGATAGAACTCTGTATATTTGAAGGATAGTTTTTGGTTCGACAAGGATTAAATATGAGGTCGAATATTGTCCGTATGTCTGGAAGATAATTACATAAGTTATTCAAAATGTGGATGAAAAAATTTATAATTATTCTATGAAAAATATATTTTGAGGATTAAAAAAATTTAAGAAATTTAGAAGGACCAAATATATTTATGATTTGTCAATTAAAAATATTTGTCTAAAAAAATAATTTTCTTAAAAAAAAAGTTATATTAAGAAATATACATAACTCTGTTAAAATAGGTAAAATATTATCTAGATGTGTGTCATCTCTTTCTTTTTGGTAGTTTATATATAATGGAAATTTCCATGCATAAATTAGAATTATAATATCTTAAAAGTTAGAGATTGTTTTTCTTTTATTCTTAATTACTCTTCATTCTGGTAACTTTTAACAACACAATGATACCATGTTTCGTATGACTTTTAGATGATGGGTTGAAAATGATATAGTAATTTGGTTACACTTTTTGAATATTGTATCAAGCATCTTATTATTTTGAATGGAGTTGTGGGAAGCTTCCCACATTCTTCCCATTAAAATTTATAGATTTAAACTTAAAATTTCTAACAAATTTTATCTCTGACAAGCTTCCCATCAAGACTTATAAATTTAGATTGATAATTCTAATTAGTTTTATCTCTTTAAATAATATATTTTTTAATGTGAGTGAAGTGGACTGTTGCTTTTAATGTGTGTGAAGTGGCCTGTAGCTACTGATAAACATCAAAGTATTTTAAATAACAATGAGGAAATTTTTAAATTCATTAAAATATTCTTTAATATTTATTGCATCATTTTTATTGGCATAAATTGTGTAAGATATTGGATAGAACTCTGTATATTTGAAGGATAGTTTTTGGTTCGACAAGGATTAAATATGAGGTCGAATATTGTTCGTATGTCTGGAAGATAATTACATAAGTTATTAAAATTGTGGATGAAAAAATTTATAATTATTCTATGAAAAATATATTTTGAGGATTAAAAAAATTTAAGAAATTTAGAAGGACCAAATATATTTATGATTTGTCAATTAAAAATATTTGTCTAAAAAAAGAATTTTCTTAAAAAAAAATTTATATTAAGAAATATACAGAACTCTGTTAAAATAGGTAAAATATTATCTAGATGTGTGTCATATCTTTCTTTTTGGTAGTTTATATATAATGGAAATTTCCATGCATAAATTAGAATTATAATATCTTAAAAGTTAGAGATTGTTTTTCTTTTATTCTTAATTACTCTTCATTCTGGTAACTTTTAACAACACAATGATACCATGTTTCGTATGACTTTTAGATGATGGGTTGAAAATGATATAGTAATTTGGTTACACTTTTTGAATATTGTATCAAGCATCTTATTATTTTGAATGGAGTTGTGGGAAGCTTCCCACATTCTTCCCATTAAAATTTATAGATTTAAACTTAAAATTTCTAACAAATTTTATCTCTGACAAGCTTCCCATCAAGACTTATAAATTTAGATTGATAATTCTAATTAGTTTTATCTCTTTAAATAATATATTTTTTAATGTGAGTGAAGTGGACTGTTGCTTTTAATGTGTGTGAAGTGGCCTGTAGCTACTGATAAACATCAAAGTATTTTAAATAACAATGAGGAAATTTTTAAATTCATTAAAATATTCTTTAATATTTATTGCATCATTTTTATTGGCATAAATTGTGTAAGATATTGGATAGAACTCTGTATATTTGAAGGATAGTTTTTGGTTCGACAAGGATTAAATATGAGGTCGAATATTGTCCGTATGTCTGGAAGATAATTACATAAGTTATTCAAAATGTGGATGAAAAAATTTATAATTATTCTATGAAAAATATATTTTGAGGATTAAAAAAATTTAAGAAATTTAGAAGGACCAAATATATTTATGATTTGTCAATTAAAAATATTTGTCTAAAAAAATAATTTTCTTAAAAAAAAAGTTATATTAAGAAATATACATAACTCTGTTAAAATAGGTAAAATATTATCTAGATGTGTGTCATCTCTTTCTTTTTGGTAGTTTATATATAATGGAAATTTCCATGCATAAATTAGAATTATAATATCTTAAAAGTTAGAGATTGTTTTTCTTTTATTCTTAATTACTCTTCATTCTGGTAACTTTTAACAACACAATGATACCATGTTTCGTATGACTTTTAGATGATGGGTTGAAAATGATATAGTAATTTGGTTACACTTTTTGAATATTGTATCAAGCATCTTATTATTTTGAATGGAGTTGTGGGAAGCTTCCCACATTCTTCCCATTAAAATTTATAGATTTAAACTTAAAATTTCTAACAAATTTTATCTCTGACAAGCTTCCCATCAAGACTTATAAATTTAGATTGATAATTCTAATTAGTTTTATCTCTTTAAATAATATATTTTTTAATGTGAGTGAAGTGGACTGTTGCTTTTAATGTGTGTGAAGTGGCCTGTAGCTACTGATAAACATCAAAGTATTTTAAATAACAATGAGGAAATTTTTAAATTCATTAAAATATTCTTTAATATTTATTGCATCATTTTTATTGGCATAAATTGTGTAAGATATTGGATAGAACTCTGTATATTTGAAGGATAGTTTTTGGTTCGACAAGGATTAAATATGAGGTCGAATATTGTTCGTATGTCTGGAAGATAATTACATAAGTTATTAAAATTGTGGATGAAAAAATTTATAATTATTCTATGAAAAATATATTTTGAGGATTAAAAAAATTTAAGAAATTTAGAAGGACCAAATATATTTATGATTTGTCAATTAAAAATATTTGTCTAAAAAAAGAATTTTCTTAAAAAAAAATTTATATTAAGAAATATACAGAACTCTGTTAAAATAGGTAAAATATTATCTAGATGTGTGTCATATCTTTCTTTTTGGTAGTTTATATATAATGGAAATTTCCATGCATAAATTAGAATTATAATATCTTAAAAGTTAGAGATTGTTTTTCTCTTATTCTTAATTACTCTTTATTTTGGTAACTTTTAACAACACAATGATACCATGTTTCGTATGACTTTTAGATGATGGGTTGAAAATGATATAGTAATTTGGTTACACTTTTTGAATATTGTATCAAGCATCTTATTATTTTGAATGGGGTTGTGGGAAGCTTTTCACATGCTTCCCATTAAAATTTATAGATTTAAACTTAAAATTTCTAACTGATTTTATCTCTGACAAGCTTCCCATCAAGACTTATAAATTTAGATTGATAATTCTAATTAGTTTTATCTCTTTAAATAATATATTTTTTAATGTGAGTGAAGTGGACTGTAGTTACTGATAAACATCAAAGTATTTTAAATAACAATGAGGAAATTTTTAAATTCCTTAAAAAGTTCTTTAATATTTATTGCATCATTTTTATTGGCATAAATTGTGTAAGATATTGGATAGAACTCTATATATTTGAAGGATAGTTTTTTGTTCTACAAGGATTAAATATGAGGTCGAATATTGTCCGTATGTCTGGAAGATAATTACATAAGTTATTCAAAATGTGGATGAAAAAATTTATAATTATTCTATGAAAAATATATTTTGAGGATTAAAAAAATTTAAGAAATTTAGAAGGACCAAATATATTTATGATTTGTCAATTAAAAATATTTGTCTAAAAAAATAATTTTCTTAAAAAAAAAGTTATATTAAGAAATATACATAACTCTGTTAAAATAGGTAAAATATTATCTAGATGTGTGTCATCTCTTTCTTTTTGGTAGTTTATATATAATGGAAATTTCCATGCATAAATTAGAATTATAATATCTTAAAAGTTAGAGATTGTTTTTCTTTTATTCTTAATTACTCTTCATTCTGGTAACTTTTAACAACACAATGATACCATGTTTCGTATGACTTTTAGATGATGGGTTGAAAATGATATAGTAATTTGGTTACACTTTTTGAATATTGTATCAAGCATCTTATTATTTTGAATGGAGTTGTGGGAAGCTTCCCACATTCTTCCCATTAAAATTTATAGATTTAAACTTAAAATTTCTAACAAATTTTATCTCTGACAAGCTTCCCATCAAGACTTATAAATTTAGATTGATAATTCTAATTAGTTTTATCTCTTTAAATAATATATTTTTTAATGTGAGTGAAGTGGACTGTTGCTTTTAATGTGTGTGAAGTGGCCTGTAGCTACTGATAAACATCAAAGTATTTTAAATAACAATGAGGAAATTTTTAAATTCATTAAAATATTCTTTAATATTTATTGCATCATTTTTATTGGCATAAATTGTGTAAGATATTGGATAGAACTCTGTATATTTGAAGGATAGTTTTTGGTTCGACAAGGATTAAATATGAGGTCGAATATTGTTCGTATGTCTGGAAGATAATTACATAAGTTATTAAAATTGTGGATGAAAAAATTTATAATTATTCTATGAAAAATATATTTTGAGGATTAAAAAAATTTAAGAAATTTAGAAGGACCAAATATATTTATGATTTGTCAATTAAAAATATTTGTCTAAAAAAAGAATTTTCTTAAAAAAAAATTTATATTAAGAAATATACAGAACTCTGTTAAAATAGGTAAAATATTATCTAGATGTGTGTCATATCTTTATTTTTGGTAGTTTATATATAATGGAAATTTCCATGCATAAATTAGAATTATAATATCTTAAAAGTTAGAGATTGTTTTTCTCTTATTCTTAATTACTCTTTATTTTGGTAACTTTTAACAACACAATGATACCATGTTTCGTATGACTTTTAGATGATGGGTTGAAAATGATATAGTAATTTGGTTACACTTTTTGAATATTGTATCAAGCATCTTATTATTTTGAATGGGGTTGTGGGAAGCTTTTCACATGCTTCCCATTAAAATTTATAGATTTAAACTTAAAATTTCTAACTGATTTTATCTCTGACAAGCTTCCCATCAAGACTTATAAATTTAGATTGATAATTCTAATTAGTTTTATCTCTTTAAATAATATATTTTTTAATGTGAGTGAAGTGGACTGTAGTTACTGATAAACATCAAAGTATTTTAAATAACAATGAGGAAATTTTTAAATTCCTTAAAAAGTTCTTTAATATTTATTGCATCATTTTTATTGCCATAAATTGTGTAAGATATTGGATAGAACTCTATATATTTGAAGGATAGTTTTTGGTTCTACAAGGATTAAATATGAGGTCGAATATTGTCCGTATGTCTGGAAGATAATTACATAAGTTATTCAAAATGTGGATGAAAAAATTTATAATTATTCTATGAAAAATATATTTTGAGGATTAAAAAAATTTAAGAAATTTAGAAGGACCAAATATATTTATGATTTGTCAATTAAAAATATTTGTCTAAAAAAATAATTTTCTTAAAAAAAAAGTTATATTAAGAAATATACATAACTCTGTTAAAATAGGTAAAATATTATCTAGATGTGTGTCATCTCTTTCTTTTTGGTAGTTTATATATAATGGAAATTTCCATGCATAAATTAGAATTATAATATCTTAAAAGTTAGAGATTGTTTTTCTTTTATTCTTAATTACTCTTCATTCTGGTAACTTTTAACAACACAATGATACCATGTTTCGTATGACTTTTAGATGATGGGTTGAAAATGATATAGTAATTTGGTTACACTTTTTGAATATTGTATCAAGCATCTTATTATTTTGAATGGAGTTGTGGGAAGCTTCCCACATTCTTCCCATTAAAATTTATAGATTTAAACTTAAAATTTCTAACAAATTTTATCTCTGACAAGCTTCCCATCAAGACTTATAAATTTAGATTGATAATTCTAATTAGTTTTATCTCTTTAAATAATATATTTTTTAATGTGAGTGAAGTGGACTGTTGCTTTTAATGTGTGTGAAGTGGCCTGTAGCTACTGATAAACATCAAAGTATTTTAAATAACAATGAGGAAATTTTTAAATTCATTAAAATATTCTTTAATATTTATTGCATCATTTTTATTGGCATAAATTGTGTAAGATATTGGATAGAACTCTGTATATTTGAAGGATAGTTTTTGGTTCGACAAGGATTAAATATGAGGTCGAATATTGTTCGTATGTCTGGAAGATAATTACATAAGTTATTAAAATTGTGGATGAAAAAATTTATAATTATTCTATGAAAAATATATTTTGAGGATTAAAAAAATTTAAGAAATTTAGAAGGACCAAATATATTTATGATTTGTCAATTAAAAATATTTGTCTAAAAAAAGAATTTTCTTAAAAAAAAATTTATATTAAGAAATATACAGAACTCTGTTAAAATAGGTAAAATATTATCTAGATGTGTGTCATATCTTTCTTTTTGGTAGTTTATATATAATGGAAATTTCCATGCATAAATTAGAATTATAATATCTTAAAAGTTAGAGATTGTTTTTCTCTTATTCTTAATTACTCTTTATTTTGGTAACTTTTAACAACACAATGATACCATGTTTCGTATGACTTTTAGATGATGGGTTGAAAATGATATAGTAATTTGGTTACACTTTTTGAATATTGTATCAAGCATCTTATTATTTTGAATGGGGTTGTGGGAAGCTTTTCACATGCTTCCCATTAAAATTTATAGATTTAAACTTAAAATTTCTAACTGATTTTATCTCTGACAAGCTTCCCATCAAGACTTATAAATTTAGATTGATAATTCTAATTAGTTTTATCTCTTTAAATAATATATTTTTTAATGTGAGTGAAGTGGACTGTAGTTACTGATAAACATCAAAGTATTTTAAATAACAATGAGGAAATTTTTAAATTCCTTAAAAAGTTCTTTAATATTTATTGCATCATTTTTATTGGCATAAATTGTGTAAGATATTGGATAGAACTCTATATATTTGAAGGATAGTTTTTTGTTCTACAAGGATTAAATATGAGGTCGAATATTGTCCGTATGTCTGGAAGATAATTACATAAGTTATTCAAAATGTGGATGAAAAAATTTATAATTATTCTATGAAAAATATATTTTGAGGATTAAAAAAATTTAAGAAATTTAGAAGGACCAAATATATTTATGATTTGTCAATTAAAAATATTTGTCTAAAAAAATAATTTTCTTAAAAAAAAAGTTATATTAAGAAATATACATAACTCTGTTAAAATAGGTAAAATATTATCTAGATGTGTGTCATCTCTTTCTTTTTGGTAGTTTATATATAATGGAAATTTCCATGCATAAATTAGAATTATAATATCTTAAAAGTTAGAGATTGTTTTTCTTTTATTCTTAATTACTCTTCATTCTGGTAACTTTTAACAACACAATGATACCATGTTTCGTATGACTTTTAGATGATGGGTTGAAAATGATATAGTAATTTGGTTACACTTTTTGAATATTGTATCAAGCATCTTATTATTTTGAATGGAGTTGTGGGAAGCTTCCCACATTCTTCCCATTAAAATTTATAGATTTAAACTTAAAATTTCTAACAAATTTTATCTCTGACAAGCTTCCCATCAAGACTTATAAATTTAGATTGATAATTCTAATTAGTTTTATCTCTTTAAATAATATATTTTTTAATGTGAGTGAAGTGGACTGTTGCTTTTAATGTGTGTGAAGTGGCCTGTAGCTACTGATAAACATCAAAGTATTTTAAATAACAATGAGGAAATTTTTAAATTCATTAAAATATTCTTTAATATTTATTGCATCATTTTTATTGGCATAAATTGTGTAAGATATTGGATAGAACTCTGTATATTTGAAGGATAGTTTTTGGTTCGACAAGGATTAAATATGAGGTCGAATATTGTTCGTATGTCTGGAAGATAATTACATAAGTTATTAAAATTGTGGATGAAAAAATTTATAATTATTCTATGAAAAATATATTTTGAGGATTAAAAAAATTTAAGAAATTTAGAAGGACCAAATATATTTATGATTTGTCAATTAAAAATATTTGTCTAAAAAAAGAATTTTCTTAAAAAAAAATTTATATTAAGAAATATACAGAACTCTGTTAAAATAGGTAAAATATTATCTAGATGTGTGTCATATCTTTCTTTTTGGTAGTTTATATATAATGGAAATTTCCATGCATAAATTAGAATTATAATATCTTAAAAGTTAGAGATTGTTTTTCTCTTATTCTTAATTACTCTTCATTCTGGTAACTTTTAACAACACAATGATACCATGTTTCGTATGACTTTTAGATGATGGGTTTAAAATGATACAATAATTTGGTTACACTTTTTGAATATTGTATCAAGCATCTTATTATTTTGAATGGAGTTGTGGGAAGCTTTCCACATTCTTCCCATTAAAATTTATAGATTTAAACTTAAAATTTCTAACAGATTTTATCTCTGACAAGCTTCCCATCAAGACTTATAAATTTAGATTGATAATTCTAATTAGTTTTATCTCTTTAAATAATATATTTTTTTAATGTGAGTGAAGTGGACTGTAGCTACTGATAAACATCAAAGTATTTTAAATAACAATGATGAAATTTTTAAATTCATTAAAATATTCTTTAATATTTATTGCATCATTTTTATTGGCATAAATTGTGTAAGATATTGGATAGAACTCTGTATATTTGAAGGATAGTTTTTGTTTCGACACGGATTAAATATGAGGTCGAAAATTGTTCGTATGTCTGGAAGATAATTACATAAGTTATTAAAAATGTGGATGAAAAATTTATAATTATTCTATGAAAAATATATTTTGAGGATTAAAAAAATTTAAGATATTTAGAAGGACCAAATATATTTATGATTTGTCAATTAAAAATATTTGTCTAAAATAAGAATTTTCTTTAAAAAAAGTTATATTAAGAAATATACAGAACTCTGTTAAAATAGGTAAAATATTATATAGATGTGTGTCTTCTCTTTCATTTTGGTAGTTTATATATAATGGAAATTTCCATGCATAAATTAGAATTATAATATCTTAAAAGTTAGAGATTGTTTTTCTCTTATTCTTAATTACTCTTCATTCTGGTAACTTTTAACAACACAGTGATACCAGGTTTCGTATGACTTTTAGATGATGGGTTGAAAATGATATAGTAATTTGGTTACACTTTTTGAATATTGCATCTAGCATCTTATTATTTTGAATGGGGTTGTGGGAAGCTTTTCACATGTTTCCCATTAAAATTTATAGATTTAAACTTAAAATTTCTAACTGAATTTATCTCTGACAAGCTTCCCATCAAGACTTATAAATTTAGATTGATAATTCTAATTAGTTTTATCTCTTTAAATAATATATTTTTTAATGTGAGTGAAGTGGACTGTAGCTACTGATAAACATCAAAGTATTTTAAATAACAATGAGGAAATTTTTAAATTCATTAAAATATTCTTTAATATTTATTGCATCATTTTTATTGGCATAAATTGTGTAAGATATTGGATAGAACTCTGTATATTTGAAGGATAGTTTTTGGTTCGACAAGGATTAAATATGAGGTCGATATTGTTCGTATGTCTGGAAGATAATTACATAAGTTATTAAAATTGTGGATGAAAAAATTTATAATTATTCTATGAAAAATATATTTTGAGGATTAAAAAAATTTAAGAAATTTAGAAGTACCAAATATATTTATGATTTGTCAATTAAAAATATTTGTCTAAAAAAAGAATTTTCTTAAAAAAAAATTTATATTAAGAAATATACAGAACTCTGTTAAAATAGGTAAAATATTATCTAGATGTGTGTCATATCTTTATTTTTGGTAGTTTATATATAATGGAAATTTCCATGCATAAATTAGAATTATAATATCTTAAAAGTTAGAGATTGTTTTTCTCTTATTCTTAATTACTCTTCATTCTGGTAACTTTTAACAACACAATGATACCATGTTTCGTATGACTTTTAGATGATGGGTTTAAAATGATACAATAATTTGGTTACACTTTTTGAATATTGTATCAAGCATCTTATTATTTTGAATGGAGTTGTGGGAAGCTTTCCACATTCTTCCCATTAAAATTTATAGATTTAAACTTAAAATTTCTAACAGATTTTATCTCTGACAAGCTTCCCATCAAGACTTATAAATTTAGATTGATAATTCTAATTAGTTTTATCTCTTTAAATAATATATATTTTTAATGTGAGTGAAGTGGACTGTAGCTACTGATAAACATCAAAGTATTTTAAATAACAATGAGAAAATTTTTAAATTCATTAAAATATTCTTTAATATTTATTGCATCATTTTTATTGGCATAAATTGTGTAAGATATTGGATAGAACTCTGTATATTTGAAGGATAGTTTTTGGTTCGACAAGGATTAAATATGAGGTTGTTCGTATGTCTGGAAGATAATTACATAAGTTATTAAAATTGTGGATGAAAAAATTTATAATTATTCTATGAAAAATATATTTTGAGTATTAAAAAAATTTAAGAAATTTAGAAGGACCAAATATATTTATGATTTGTCAATTAAAAATATTTGTCTAAAAAAAGAATTTTCTTAAAAAAAAATTTATATTAAGAAATATACAGAACTCTGTTAAAATAGGTAAAATATTGTCTAGATGTGTGTCATATCTTTCTTTTTGGTAGTTTATATATAATGGAAATTTCCATGCATAAATTAGAATTATAATATCTTAAAAGTTAGAGATTGTTTTTCTCTTATTCTTAATTACTCTTCATTCTGGTAACTTTTAACAACACAGTGATACCATGTTTCGTATGACTTTTAGATGATGGGTTGAAAATGATATAGTAATTTGGTTACACTTTTTGAATATTGCATCTAGCATCTTATTATTTTGAATGGGGTTGTGGGAAGCTTTTCACATGCTTCCCATTAAAATTTATAGATTTAAACTTAAAATTTCTAACTGAATTTATCTATGACAAGCTTCCCATCAAGACTTATAAATTTAGATTGATAATTCTAATTAGTTTTGTCTCTTTAAATAATATATTTTTTTAATGTGAGTGAAGTGGACTGTAGCTACTGATAAACATCAAAGTATTTTAAATAACAATGAGGAAATTTTTAAATTCATTAAAATATTCTTTAATATTTATTGCATCATTTTTATTGGCATAAATTGTGTAAGATATTGGATAGAACTCTGTATATTTGAAGGATAGTTTTTGGTTTGACAAGGATTAAATATGAGGTCGATATTGTTCGTATGTCTGGAAGATAATTACATAAGTTATTAAAATTGTGGATGAAAAAATTTATAATTATTCTATGAAAAATATATTTTGAGGATTAAAAAAATTTAAGAAATTTAGAAGTACCAAATATATTTATGATTTGTCAATTAAAAATATTTGTCTAAAAAAAGAATTTTCTTAAAAAAAAATTTATATTAAGAAATATACAGAACTCTGTTAAAATAGGTAAAATATTATCTAGATGTGTGTCATATCTTTCTTTTTGGTAGTTTATATATAATGGAAATTTCCATGCATAAATTAGAATTATAATATCTTAAAAGTTAGAGATTGTTTTTCTCTTATTCTTAATTACTCTTCATTCTGGTAACTTTTAACAACACAATGATACCATGTTTCGTATGACTTTTAGATGATGGGTTTAAAATGATACAATAATTTGGTTACACTTTTTGAATATTGTATCAAGCATCTTATTATTTTGAATGGAGTTGTGGGAAGCTTTCCACATTCCTCCCATTAAAATTTATAGATTTAAACTTAAAATTTCTAACAGATTTTATCTCTGACAAGCTTCCCATCAAGACTTATAAATTTAGATTGATAATTCTAATTAGTTTTATCTCTTTAAATAATATATTTTTTTAATGTGAGTGAAGTGGACTTTAGCTACTGATAAACATCAAAGTATTTTAAATAACAATGAGGAAATTTTTAAATTCATTAAAATATTCTTTAATATTTATTGCATCATTTTTATTGGCATAAATTGTGTAAGATATTGGATAGAACTCTGTATATTTGAAGGATAGTTTTTGTTTCGACACGGATTAAATATGAGGTCGAAAATTGTTCGTATGTCTGGAAGATAATTACATAAGTTATTAAAAATGTGGATGAAAAAATTTATAATTATTCTATGAAAAATATATTTTGAGGATTAAAAAAATTTAAGATATTTAGAAGGACCCAATATATTTAGGATTTGTCAATTAAAAATATTTGTCTAAAATAAGAATTTTCTTAAAAAAAAGTTATATTAAGAAATATACAGAACTCTGTTAAAATAGGTAAAATATTATATAGATGTGTGTCATCTCTTTCATTTTGGTAGTTTATATATAATGGAAATTTCCATGCATAAATTAGAATTATAATATCTTAAAAGTTAGAGATTGTTTTTCTCTTATTCTTAATTATTCTTCATTCTGGTAACTTTTAACAACACAGTGATACTATGTTTCGTATGACTTTTAGATGATGGGTTGAAAATGATATAGTAATTTGGTTACACTTTTTGAATATTGCATCAAGCATCTTATTATTTTGAATGGGGTTGTGGGAAGCTTTTCACATGCTTCCCATTAAAATTTATAGATTTAAACTTAAAATTTCTAACTGAATTTATCTCTGACAAGCTTCCCATCAAGACTTATAAATTTAGATTGATAATTCTAATTAGTTTTATCTCTTTAAATAATATATTTTTTAATGTGAGTGAAGTGGACTGTTGCTTTTAATGTGAGTGAAGTGGCCTGTAGCTACTGATAAACATCAAAGTATTTTAAATAACAATGAGGAAATTTTTAAATTCATTAAAATATTCTTTAATATTTATTGCATCATTTTTATTGGCATAAATTGTGTAAGATATTGGATAGAACTCTGTATATTTGAAGGATAGTTTTTGGTTCGACAAGGATTAAATATGAGGTCGAATATTGTTCGTATGTCTGGAAGATAATTACATAAGTTATTAAAATTGTGGATGAAAAAATTTATAATTATTCTATGAAAAATATATTTTGAGTATTAAAAAAATTTAAGAAATTTAGAAGGACCAAATATATTTATGATTTGTCAATTAAAAATATTTGTCTAAAAAAAGAATTTTCTTAAAAAAAAATTTATATTAAGAAATATACAGAACTCTGTTAAAATAGGTAAAATATTGTCTAGATGTGTGTCATATCTTTCTTTTTGGTAGTTTATATATAATGGAAATTTCCATGCATAAATTAGAATTATAATATCTTAAAAGTTAGAGATTGTTTTTCTCTTAATCTTAATTACTCTTCATTCTGGTAACTTTTAACAACACAATGATACCATGTTTCGTATGACTTTTAGATGATGGGTTTAAAATAATACAATAATTTGGTTACACTTTTTGAATATTGTATCAAGCATCTTATTATTTTGAATGGAGTTGTGGGAAGTTTTCCACATTCTTAGCATTAAAATTTATAGATTTAAACTTAAAATTTCTAACCGATTTTATCTCTGACAAGCTTCCCATCAAGACTTATAAATTTAGATTGATAATTCTAATTAGTTTTATCTCTTTAAATAATATATTTTTTAATGTGAGTGAAGTGGACTGTAGCTACTGATAAACATCAAAGTATTTTAAATAACAATGAGGAATGTTTTAAATTCATTAAAATATTCTTTAATATTTATTGCATCATTTTTATTGGCATAAATTGTGTAAGATATTGGATAGAACTCTGTATATTTGAAGGATAGTTTTTGGTTCGACAAGGATTAAATTTGAGGTCGAATATTGTCCGTATGTCTGGAAGATAATTACATAAGTTATTAAAAATGTGGATGATAAAATTTATAATTATTCTATGAAAAATATATTTTGAGGATTAAAAAAATTTAAGAAATTTAGAAGGACCAAATATATTTATGATTTGTCAATTAAAAATATTTGTCTAAAAAAAGAATTTTCTTAAAAAAAAGTTATATTAAGAAATATACAGAACTCTGTTAAAATAGGTAAAATATTATCTAGATGTGTGTCATCTCTTTCTTTTTTGGTAGTTTATATATAATGGAAATTTACATGCATAAATTAGAATTATAATATCTTAAAAGTTAGAGATTGTTTTTCTTTTATTCTTAATTACTCTTCATTCTGGTAACTTTTAACAACACAATGATACCATGTTTCGTATGACTTTTAGATGATGGGTTGAAAATGATATAGTAATTTGTTTACACTTTTTGAATATTGTATCAAGCATCTTATTATTTTGAATGGAGTTGTGGGAAGCTTCCCACATTCTTCCCATTAAAATTTATAGATTTAAACTTAAAATTTCTAACAAATTTTATCTCTGACAAGCTTCCCATCAAGACTTATAAATTTAGATTGATAATTCTAATTAGCTTTATCTCTTTAAATAATATATTTTTTAATGTGAGTGAAGTGGACTGTTGCTTTTAATGTGAGTGAAGTGGCCTGTAGCTACTGATAAACATCAAAGTATTTTAAATAACAATGAGGAAATTTTTAAATTCATTAAAATATTCTTTAATATTTATTGCATCATTTTTATTGGCATAAATTGTGTAAGATATTGGATAGAACTCTGTATATTTGAAGGATAGTTTTTGGTTCGACAAGGATTAAATATGAGGTCGAATATTGTTCGTATGTCTGGAAGATAATTACATAAGTTATTAAAATTGTGGATGAAAAAATTTATAATTATTCTATGAAAAATATATTTTGAGTATTAAAAAAATTTAAGAAATTTAGAAGGACCAAATATATTTATGATTTGTCAATTAAAAATATTTGTCTAAAATAAGAATTTTCTTTAAAAAAAATTTATATTAAGAAATATACAGAACTCTGTTAAAATAGGTAAAATATTGTCTAGATGTGTGTCATCTCTTTCATTTTGGTAGTTTATATATAATGGAAATTTCCATGCATAAATTAGAATTATAATATCTTAAAAGTTAGAGATTGTTTTTCTCTTAATCTTAATTACTCTTCATTCTGGTAACTTTTAACAACACAATGATACCATGTTTCGTATGACTTTTAGATGATGGGTTTAAAATGATACAATAATTTGGTTACACTTTTTGAATATTGTATCAAGCATCTTATTATTTTGAATGGGGTTGTGGGAAGCTTTCCACATGCTTCCCATTAAAATTTATAGATTTAAACTTAAAATTTCTAACTGATTTTATCTCTGACAAGCTTCCCATCAAGACTTATAAATTTAGATTGATAATTCTAATTAGTTTTATCTCTTTAAATAATATATTTTTTAATGTGAGTGAAGTGGACTGTAGCTACTAATAAACATCAAAGTATTTTAAATAACAATGAGGAAATTTTTAAATTCATAAAAATATTCTTTAATATTTATTGCATCATTTTTATTGGCATAAATTGTGTAAGATATTGGATAGAACTCTGTATATTTGAAGGATAGTTTTTGGTTCGACAAGGATTAAATATGAGGTCGAATATTGTTCGTATGTCTGGAAGATAATTACATAAGTTATTAAAATTGTGGATGAAAAAATTTATAATTATTCTATGAAAAATATATTTTGAGGATTAAAAAAATTTAAGAAATTTAGAAGGACCAAATATATTTATGATTTGTCAATTAAAAATATTTGTCTAAAATAAGAATTTTCTTAAAAAAAAATTTATATTAAGAAATATACAGAACTCTGTTAAAATAGGTAAAATATTATCTAGATGTGTGTCATATCTTTCTTTTTGGTAGTTTATATATAATGGAAATTTCCATGCATAAATTAGAATTATAATATCTTAAAAGATAGAGATTGTTTTTCTCTTATTCTTAATTACTCTTCATTCTGGTAACTTTTAACAACACAGTGATACCATGTTTCGTATGACTTTTAGATGATGGGTTGAAAATGATATAGTAATTTGGTTACACTTTTTGAATATTGCATCAAGCATCTTATTATTTTGAATGGGGTTGTGGGAAGCTTTTCACATGCTTCCCATTAAAATTTATAGATTTAAACTTAAAATTTCTAACTGAATTTATCTCTGACAAGCTTCCCATCAAGACTTATAAATTTAGATTGATAATTCTAATTAGTTTTATCTATTTAAATAATATATTTTTTAATGTGAGTGAAGTGGACTGTAGCTACTGATAAACATCAAAGTATTTTAAATAACAATGAGGAAATTTTTAAATTCATTAAAATATTCTTTAATATTTATTGCATCATTTTTATTGGCATAAATTGTGTAAGATATTGGATAGAACTCTGTATATTTGAAGGATAGTTTTTGGTTCGACAAGGATTAAATATGAGGTCGAATATTGTTCGTATGTCTGGAAGATAATTACATAAGTTATTAAAATTGTGGATGAAAAAATTTATAATTATTCTATGAAAAATATATTTTGAGTATTAAAAAAATTTAAGAAATTTAGAAGGACCAAATATATTTATGATTTGTCAATTAAAAATATTTGTCTAAAAAAAGAATTTTCTTAAAAAAAAATTTATATTAAGAAATATACAGAACTCTGTTAAAATAGGTAAAATATTGTCTAGATGTGTGTCATATCTTTCTTTTTGGTAGTTTATATATAATGGAAATTTCCATGCATAAATTAGAATTATAATATCTTAAAAGTTAGAGATTGTTTTTCTCTTAATCTTAATTACTCTTCATTCTGGTAACTTTTAACAACACAATGATACCATGTTTCGTATGACTTTTAGATGATGGGTTTAAAATGATACAATAATTTGGTTACACTTTTTGAATATTGTATCAAGCATCTTATTATTTTGAATGGAGTTGTGGGAAGCTTTCCACATTCTTCCCATTAAAATTTATAGATTTAAACTTAAAATTTCTAACTGATTTTATCTCTGACAAGCTTCCCATCAAGACTTATAAATTTAGATTGATAATTCTAATTAGTTTTATCTCTTTAAATAATATATTTTTTAATGTGAGTGAAGTGGACTGTAGCTACTGATAAACATCAAAGTATTTTAAATAACAATGAGGAAATTTTTAAATTCATTAAAATATTCTTTAATATTTATTGCATCATTTTTATTGGCATAAATTGTGTAAGATATTGGATAGAACTCTGTATATTTGAAGGATAGTTTTTGGTTCGACAAGGATTAAATATGAGGTCGAATATTGTTCGTATGTCTGGAAGATAATTACATAAGTTATTAAAATTGTGGATGAAAAAATTTATAATTATTCTATGAAAAATATATTTTGAGTATTAAAAAAATTTAAGAAATTTAGAAGGACCAAATATATTTATGATTTGTCAATTAAAAATATTTGTCTAAAAAAAGAATTTTCTTAAAAAAAAATTTATATTAAGAAATATACAGAACTCTGTTAAAATAGGTAAAATATTGTCTAGATGTGTGTCATATCTTTCTTTTTGGTAGTTTATATATAATGGAAATTTCCATGCATAAATTAGAATTATAATATCTTAAAAGTTAGAGATTGTTTTTCTCTTAATCTTAATTACTCTTCATTCTGGTAACTTTTAACAACACAATGATACCATGTTTCGTATGACTTTTAGATGATGGGTTTAAAATGATACAATAATTTGGTTACACTTTTTGAATATTGTATCAAGCATCTTATTATTTTGAATGGAGTTGTGGGAAGCTTTCCACATTCTTCGCATTAAAATTTATAGATTTAAACTTAAAATTTCTAACTGATTTTATCTCTGACAAGCTTCCCATCAAGACTTATAAATTTAGATTGATAATTCTAATTAGTTTTATCTCTTTAAATAATATATTTTTTAATGTGAGTGAAGTGGACTGTAGCTACTGATAAACATCAAAGTATTTTAAATAACAATGAGGAAATTTTTAAATTCATTAAAATATTCTTTAATATTTATTGCATCATTTTTATTGGCATAAATTGTGTAAGATATTGGATAGAACTCTGTATATTTGAAGGATAGTTTTTGGTTCGACAAGGATTAAATATGAGGTCGAATATTGTTCGTATGTCTGGAAGATAATTACATAAGTTATTAAAATTGTGGATGAAAAAATTTATAATTATTCTATGAAAAATATATTTTGAGGATTAAAAAAATTTAAGAAATTTAGAAGGACCAAATATATTTATGATTTGTCAATTAAAAATATTTGTCTAAAATAAGAATTTTCTTTAAAAAAATTTATATTAAGAAATATACAGAACTCTGTTAAAATAGGTAAAATATTATCTAGATGTGTGTCATATCTTTCTTTTTGGTAGTTTATATATAATGGAAATTTCCATGCATAAATTAGAATTATAATATCTTAAAAGATAGATATTGTTTTTCTCTTATTCTTAATTACTCTTCATTCTGGTAACTTTTAACAACACAGTGATACCATGTTTCGTATGACTTTTAGATGATGGGTTGAAAATGATATAGTAATTTGGTTACACTTTTTGAATATTGCATCAAGCATCTTATTATTTTGAATGGGGTTGTGGGAAGCTTTTCACATGCTTCCCATTAAAATTTATAGATTTAAACTTAAAATTTCTAACTGAATTTATCTCTGACAAGCTTCCCATCAAGACTTATAAATTTAGATTGATAATTCTAATTAGTTTTATCTATTTAAATAATATATTTTTTAATGTGAGTGAAGTGGACTGTAGCTACTGATAAACATCAAAGTATTTTAAATAACAATGAGGAAATTTTTAAATTCATTAAAATATTCTTTAATATTTATTGCATCATTTTTATTGGCATAAATTGTGTAAGATATTGGATAGAACTCTGTATATTTGAAGGATAGTTTTTGGTTTGACAAGGATTAAATATGAGGTCGAATATTGTTCGTATGTCTGGAAGATAATTACATAAGTTATTAAAATTGTGGATTAAAAATTTTATAATTATTCTATGAAAAATATATTTTGAGGATTAAAAAAATTTAAGAAATTTAGAAGGACAAAAAATATTTATGATTTGTCAATTAAAAATATTTGTCTAAAAAAAGAATTTTCTTAAAAAAAAATTTATATTAAGAAATATACAGAACTCTGTTAAAATAAGTAAAATATTATCTACATGTGTGTCATATCTTTCTTTTTGGTAGTTTATATATAATGGAAATTTCCATGCATAAATTAGAATTATAATATCTTAAAAGATAGAGATTGTTTTTCTCTTATTCTTAATTACTCTTCATTCTGGTAACTTTTAACAACACAATGATACCATGTTTCGTATGACTTTTAGATGATGGGTTTAAAATGATATAATAATTTGGTTACACTTTTTGAATATTGTATCAAGCATCTTAATATTTTGAATGGAGTTGTGGGAAGCTTTCCACATTCTTCCCATTAAAATTTATAGATTTAAACTTAAAATTTCTAACCGATTTTATCTCTGACAAGCTTCCCATCAAGACTTATAAATTTAGATTGATAATTCTAATTAGTTTTATCTCTTTAAATAATATATTTTTTTTAATGTGAGTGAAGTGGACTGTAGCTACTGATAAACATCAAAGTATTTTAAATAACAATGAGGAAATTTTTAAATTCATTAAAATATTCTTTAATATTTATTGCATCATTTTTATTGGCATAAATTGTGTAAGATATTGGATAGAACTCTGTATATTTGAAGGATAGTTTTTGTTTCGACACGGATTAAATATGAGGTCGAAAATTGTTCGTATGTCTGGAAGATAATTACATAAGTTATTAAAAATGTGGATGAAAAAATTTATAATTATTCTATGAAAAATATATTTTGAGGATTAAAAAAATTTAAGATATTTAGAAGGACCAAATATATTTATGATTTGTCAATTAAAAATATTTGTCTAAAATAAGAATTTTCTTTAAAAAAAGTTATATTAAGAAATATACAGAACTCTGTTAAAATAGGTAAAATATTATATAGATGTGTGTCATCTCTTTCATTTTGGTAGTTTATATACAACGGAAATTTCCATGCATAAATTAGAATTATAATATCTTAAAAGTTAGAGATTGTTTTTCTCTTATTCTTAATTACTCTTCATTCTGGTAACTTTTAACAACACAGTGATACCATGTTTCGTATGACTTTTAGATGATGGGGTTGAAAATGATATAATAATTTGGTTACACTTTTTGAATATTGTATCAAGCATCTTATTATTTTGAATGGGGTTGTGAGAAGCTTTTCACATGCTTCCCATTAAAATTTATAGATTTAAACTTAAAATTTCTAACTGATTTTATCTCTGACAAGCTTCCCATCAAGACTTATAAATTTAGATTGATAATTCTAATTAGTTTTATCTCTTTAAATAATATATTTTTTAATGTGAGTGAAGTGGACTGTAGCTACTGATAAACATCAAAGTATTTTAAATAACAATGAGGAAATTTTTAAATTCATAAAAATATTCTTTAATATTTATTGCATCATTTTTATTGGCATAAATTGTGTAAGATATTGGATAGAACTCTGTATATTTGAAGGATAGTTTTTGGTTCGACAAGGATTAAATATGAGGTCGAATATTGTTCGTATGTCTGGAAGATAATTACATAAGTTATTAAAATTGTGGATGAAAAAATTTATAATTATTCTATGAAAAATATATTTTGAGGATTAAAAAAATTTAAGAAATTTAGAAGGACCAAATATATTTATGATTTGTCAATTAAAAATATTTGTCTAAAATAAGAATTTTCTTAAAAAAAAATTTATATTAAGAAATATACAGAACTCTGTTAAAATAGGTAAAATATTATCTAGATGTGTGTCATATCTTTCTTTTTGGTAGTTTATATATAATGGAAATTTCCATGCATAAATTAGAATTATAATATCTTAAAAGATAGAGATTGTTTTTCTCTTATTCTTAATTACTCTTCATTCTGGTAACTTTTAACGACACAGTGATACCATGTTTCGTATGACTTTTAGATGATGGGTTGAAAATGATATAGTAATTTGGTTACACTTTTTGAATATTGCATCAAGCATCTTATTATTTTGAATGGGGTTGTGGGAAGCTTTTCACATGCTTCCCATTAAAATTTATAGATTTAAACTTAAAATTTCTAACTGAATTTATCTCTGACAAGCTTCCCATCAAGACTTATAAATTTAGATTGATAATTCTAATTAGTTTTATCTATTTAAATAATATATTTTTTAATGTGAGTGAAGTGGACTGTAGCTACTGATAAACATCAAAGTATTTTAAATAACAATGAGGAAATTTTTAAATTCATTAAAATATTCTTTAATATTTATTGCATCATTTTTATTGGCATAAATTGTGTAAGATATTGGATAGAACTCTGTATATTTGAAGGATAGTTTTTGGTTTGACAAGGATTAAATATGAGGTCGAATATTGTTCGTATGTCTGGAAGATAATTACATAAGTTATTAAAATTGTGGATTAAAAATTTTATAATTATTCTATGAAAAATATATTTTGAGGATTAAAAAAATTTAAGAAATTTAGAAGGACAAAAAATATTTATGATTTGTCAATTAAAAATATTTGTCTAAAAAAAGAATTTTCTTAAAAAAAAATTTATATTAAGAAATATACAGAACTCTGTTAAAATAAGTAAAATATTATCTAGATGTGTGTCATATCTTTCTTTTTGGTAGTTTATATATAATGGAAATTTCCATGCATAAATTAGAATTATAATATCTTAAAAGATAGAGATTGTTTTTCTCTTATTCTTAATTACTCTTCATTCTGGTAACTTTTAACAACACAATGATACCATGTTTCGTATGACTTTTAGATGATGGGTTTAAAATGATACAATAATTTGGTTACACTTTTTGAATATTGTATCAAGCATCTTAATATTATCTTAATATTTTGAATGGAGTTGTGGGAAGCTTTCCACATTCTTCCCATTAAAATTTATAGATTTAAACTTAAAATTTCTAACCGATTTTATCTCTGACAAGCTTCCCATCAAGACTTATAAATTTAGATTGATAATTCTAATTAGTTTTATCTCTTTAAATAATATTTTTTTTGTAATGTGAGTGAAGTGGACTGTAGCTACTGATAAACATCAAAGTATTTTAAATAACAATGAGGAAATTTTTAAATTCATTAAAATATTCTTTAATATTTATTGCATCATTTTTATTGGCATAAATTGTGTAAGATATTGGATAGAACTCTGTATATTTGAAGGATAGTTTTTGTTTCGACACGGATTAAATATGAGGTCGAAAATTGTTTGTATGTCTGGAAGATAATTACATAAGTTATTAAAAATGTGGATGAAAAAATTTATAATTATTCTATGAAAAATATATTTTGAGGATTAAAAAAATTTAAGATATTTAGAAGGACCAAATATATTTATGATTTGTCAATTAAAAATATTTGTCTAAAATAAGAATTTTCTTTAAAAAAAGTTATATTAAGAATTATACAGAACTCTGTTAAAATAGGTAAAATATAATATAGATGTGTGTCATCTCTTTCATTTTGGTAGTTTATATATAACGGAAATTTCCATGCATAAATTAGAATTATAATATCTTAAAAGTTAGAGATTGTTTTTCTCTTATTCTTAATTACTCTTCATTCTGGTAACTTTTAACAACACAGTGATACCATGTTTCGTATGACTTTTAGATGATGGGTTGAAAATGATATAGTAATTTGGTTACACTTTTTGAATATTGCATCAAGCATCTTATTATTTTGAATGGGGTTGTGGGAAGCTTTTCACATGCTTCCCATTAAAATTTATAGATTTAAACTTAAAATTTCTAACTGAATTTATCTCTGACAAGCTTCCCATCAAGACTTATAAATTTAGATTGATAATTCTAATTAGTTTTATCTATTTAAATAATATATTTTTTAATGTGAGTGAAGTGGACTGTAGCTACTGATAAACATCAAAGTATTTTAAATAACAATGAGGAAATTTTTAAATTCATTAAAATATTCTTTAATATTTATTGCATCATTTTTATTGGCATAAATTGTGTAAGATATTGGATAGAACTCTGTATATTTGAAGGATAGTTTTTGGTTTGACAAGGATTAAATATGAGGTCGAATATTGTTCGTATGTCTGGAAGATAATTACATAAGTTATTAAAATTGTGGATTAAAAATTTTATAATTATTCTATGAAAAATATATTTTGAGGATTAAAAAAATTTAAGAAATTTAGAAGGACAAAAAATATTTATGATTTGTCAATTAAAAATATTTGTCTAAAAAAAGAATTTTCTTAAAAAAAAATTTATATTAAGAAATATACAGAACTCTGTTAAAATAAGTAAAATATTATCTAGATGTGTGTCATATCTTTCTTTTTGGTAGTTTATATATAATGGAAATTTCCATGCATAAATTAGAATTATAATATCTTAAAAGATAGAGATTGTTTTTCTCTTATTCTTAATTACTCTTCATTCTGGTAACTTTTAACAACACAATGATACCATGTTTCGTATGACTTTTAGATGATGGGTTTAAAATGATATAATAATTTGGTTACACTTTTTGAATATTGTATCAAGCATCTTAATATTTTGAATGGAGTTGTGGGAAGCTTTCCACATTCTTCCCATTAAAATTTATAGATTTAAACTTAAAATTTCTAACCGATTTTATCTCTGACAAGCTTCCCATCAAGACTTATAAATTTAGATTGATAATTCTAATTAGTTTTATCTCTTTAAATAATATATTTTTTTTAATGTGAGTGAAGTGGACTGTAGCTACTGATAAACATCAAAGTATTTTAAATAACAATGAGGAAATTTTTAAATTCATTAAAATATTCTTTAATATTTATTGCATCATTTTTATTGGCATAAATTGTGTAAGATATTGGATAGAACTCTGTATATTTGAAGGATAGTTTTTGTTTCGACACGGATTAAATATGAGGTCGAAAATTGTTCGTATGTCTGGAAGATAATTACATAAGTTATTAAAAATGTGGATGAAAAAATTTATAATTATTCTATGAAAAATATATTTTGAGGATTAAAAAAATTTAAGATATTTAGAAGGACCAAATATATTTATGATTTGTCAATTAAAAATATTTGTCTAAAATAAGAATTTTCTTTAAAAAAAGTTATATTAAGAAATATACAGAACTCTGTTAAAATAGGTAAAATATTATATAGATGTGTGTCATCTCTTTCATTTTGGTAGTTTATATACAACGGAAATTTCCATGCATAAATTAGAATTATAATATCTTAAAAGTTAGAGATTGTTTTTCTCTTATTCTTAATTACTCTTCATTCTGGTAACTTTTAACAACACAGTGATACCATGTTTCGTATGACTTTTAGATGATGGGTTGAAAATGATATAGTAATTTGGTTACACTTTTTGAATATTGCATCAAGCATCTTATTATTTTGAATGGGGTTGTGGGAAGCTTTTCACATGCTTCCCATTAAAATTTATAGATTTAAACTTAAAATTTCTAACTGATTTTATCTCTGACAAGCTTCCCATCAAGACTTATAAATTTAGATTGATAATTCTAATTAGTTTTATCTCTTTAAATAATATATTTTTTAATGTGAGTGAAGTGGACTGTAGCTACTGATAAACATCAAAGTATTTTAAATAACAATGAGGAAATTTTTAAATTCATAAAAATATTCTTTAATATTTATTGCATCATTTTTATTGGCATAAATTGTGTAAGATATTGGATAGAACTCTGTATATTTGAAGGATAGTTTTTGGTTCGACAAGGATTAAATATGAGGTCGAATATTGTTCGTATGTCTGGAAGATAATTACATAAGTTATTAAAATTGTGGATGAAAAAATTTATAATTATTCTATGAAAAATATATTTTGAGGATTAAAAAAATTTAAGAAATTTAGAAGGACCAAATATATTTATGATTTGTCAATTAAAAATATTTGTCTAAAATAAGAATTTTCTTAAAAAAAAATTTATATTAAGAAATATACAGAACTCTGTTAAAATAGGTAAAATATTATCTAGATGTGTGTCATATCTTTCTTTTTGGTAGTTTATATATAATGGAAATTTCCATGCATAAATTAGAATTATAATATCTTAAAAGATAGAGATTGTTTTTCTCTTATTCTTAATTACTCTTCATTCTGGTAACTTTTAACGACACAGTGATACCATGTTTCGTATGACTTTTAGATGATGGGTTGAAAATGATATAGTAATTTGGTTACACTTTTTGAATATTGCATCAAGCATCTTATTATTTTGAATGGGGTTGTGGGAAGCTTTTCACATGCTTCCCATTAAAATTTATAGATTTAAACTTAAAATTTCTAACTGAATTTATCTCTGACAAGCTTCCCATCAAGACTTATAAATTTAGATTGATAATTCTAATTAGTTTTATCTATTTAAATAATATATTTTTTAATGTGAGTGAAGTGGACTGTAGCTACTGATAAACATCAAAGTATTTTAAATAACAATGAGGAAATTTTTAAATTCATTAAAATATTCTTTAATATTTATTGCATCATTTTTATTGGCATAAATTGTGTAAGATATTGGATAGAACTCTGTATATTTGAAGGATAGTTTTTGGTTTGACAAGGATTAAATATGAGGTCGAATATTGTTCGTATGTCTGGAAGATAATTACATAAGTTATTAAAATTGTGGATTAAAAATTTTATAATTATTCTATGAAAAATATATTTTGAGGATTAAAAAAATTTAAGAAATTTAGAAGGACAAAAAATATTTATGATTTGTCAATTAAAAATATTTGTCTAAAAAAAGAATTTTCTTAAAAAAAAATTTATATTAAGAAATATACAGAACTCTGTTAAAATAAGTAAAATATTATCTAGATGTGTGTCATATCTTTCTTTTTGGTAGTTTATATATAATGGAAATTTCCATGCATAAATTAGAATTATAATATCTTAAAAGATAGAGATTGTTTTTCTCTTATTCTTAATTACTCTTCATTCTGGTAACTTTTAACAACACAATGATACCATGTTTCGTATGACTTTTAGATGATGGGTTTAAAATGATATAATAATTTGGTTACACTTTTTGAATATTGTATCAAGCATCTTAATATTTTGAATGGAGTTGTGGGAAGCTTTCCACATTCTTCCCATTAAAATTTATAGATTTAAACTTAAAATTTCTAACCGATTTTATCTCTGACAAGCTTCCCATCAAGACTTATAAATTTAGATTGATAATTCTAATTAGTTTTATCTCTTTAAATAATATATTTTTTTTAATGTGAGTGAAGTGGACTGTAGCTACTGATAAACATCAAAGTATTTTAAATAACAATGAGGAAATTTTTAAATTCATTAAAATATTCTTTAATATTTATTGCATCATTTTTATTGGCATAAATTGTGTAAGATATTGGATAGAACTCTGTATATTTGAAGGATAGTTTTTGTTTCGACACGGATTAAATATGAGGTCGAAAATTGTTCGTATGTCTGGAAGATAATTACATAAGTTATTAAAAATGTGGATGAAAAAATTTATAATTATTCTATGAAAAATATATTTTGAGGATTAAAAAAATTTAAGATATTTAGAAGGACCAAATATATTTATGATTTGTCAATTAAAAATATTTGTCTAAAATAAGAATTTTCTTTAAAAAAAGTTATATTAAGAAATATACAGAACTCTGTTAAAATAGGTAAAATATTATATAGATGTGTGTCATCTCTTTCATTTTGGTAGTTTATATACAACGGAAATTTCCATGCATAAATTAGAATTATAATATCTTAAAAGTTAGAGATTGTTTTTCTCTTATTCTTAATTACTCTTCATTCTGGTAACTTTTAACAACACAGTGATACCATGTTTCGTATGACTTTTAGATGATGGGGTTGAAAATGATATAATAATTTGGTTACACTTTTTGAATATTGTATCAAGCATCTTATTATTTTGAATGGGGTTGTGAGAAGCTTTTCACATGCTTCCCATTAAAATTTATAGATTTAAACTTAAAATTTCTAACTGATTTTATCTCTGACAAGCTTCCCATCAAGACTTATAAATTTAGATTGATAATTCTAATTAGTTTTATCTCTTTAAATAATATATTTTTTAATGTGAGTGAAGTGGACTGTAGCTACTGATAAACATCAAAGTATTTTAAATAACAATGAGGAAATTTTTAAATTCATAAAAATATTCTTTAATATTTATTGCATCATTTTTATTGGCATAAATTGTGTAAGATATTGGATAGAACTCTGTATATTTGAAGGATAGTTTTTGGTTCGACAAGGATTAAATATGAGGTCGAATATTGTTCGTATGTCTGGAAGATAATTACATAAGTTATTAAAATTGTGGATGAAAAAATTTATAATTATTCTATGAAAAATATATTTTGAGGATTAAAAAAATTTAAGAAATTTAGAAGGACCAAATATATTTATGATTTGTCAATTAAAAATATTTGTCTAAAATAAGAATTTTCTTAAAAAAAATTTATATTAAGAAATATACAGAACTCTGTTAAAATAGGTAAAATATTATCTAGATGTGTGTCATATCTTTCTTTTTGGTAGTTTATATATAATGGAAATTTCCATGCATAAATTAGAATTATAATATCTTAAAAGATAGAGATTGTTTTTCTCTTATTCTTAATTACTCTTCATTCTGGTAACTTTTAACAACACAGTGATACCATGTTTCGTATGACTTTTAGATGATGGGTTGAAAATGATATAGTAATTTGGTTACACTTTTTGAATATTGCATCAAGCATCTTATTATTTTGAATGGGGTTGTGGGAAGCTTTTCACATGCTTCCCATTAAAATTTATAGATTTAAACTTAAAATTTCTAACTGAATTTATCTCTGACAAGCTTCCCATCAAGACTTATAAATTTAGATTGATAATTCTAATTAGTTTTATCTATTTAAATAATATATTTTTTAATGTGAGTGAAGTGGACTGTAGCTACTGATAAACATCAAAGTATTTTAAATAACAATGAGGAAATTTTTAAATTCATTAAAATATTCTTTAATATTTATTGCATCATTTTTATTGGCATAAATTGTGTAAGATATTGGATAGAACTCTGTATATTTGAAGGATAGTTTTTGGTTTGACAAGGATTAAATATGAGGTCGAATATTGTTCGTATGTCTGGAAGATAATTACATAAGTTATTAAAATTGTGGATTAAAAATTTATAATTATTCTATGAAAAATATATTTTGAGGATTAAAAAAATTTAAGAAATTTAGAAGGACAAAAAATATTTATGATTTGTCAATTAAAAATATTTGTCTAAAATAAGAATTTTCTTAAAAAAAAATTTATATTAAGAAATATACAGAACTCTGTTAAAATAGGTAAAATATTATCTAGATGTGTGTCATATCTTTCTTTTTGGTAGTTTATATATAATGGAAATTTCCATGCATAAATTAGAATTATAATATCTTAAAAGATAGAGATTGTTTTTCTCTTATTCTTAATTACTCTTCATTCTGGTAACTTTTAACAACACAGTGATACCATGTTTCGTATGACTTTTAGATGATGGGTTTAAAATGATATAATAATTTGGTTACACTTTTTGAATATTGTATCAAGCATCTTAATATTTTGAATGGAGTTGTGGGAAGCTTTCCACATTCTTCCCATTAAAATTTATAGATTTAAACTTAAAATTTCTAACCGATTTTATCTCTGACAAGCTTCCCATCAAGACTTATAAATTTAGATTGATAATTCTAATTAGTTTTATCTCTTTAAATAATATATTTTTTTTAATGTGAGTGAAGTGGACTGTAGCTACTGATAAACATCAAAGTATTTTAAATAACAATGAGGAAATTTTTAAATTCATTAAAATATTCTTTAATATTTATTGCATCATTTTTATTGGCATAAATTGTGTAAGATATTGGATAGAACTCTGTATATTTGAAGGATAGTTTTTGTTTCGACACGGATTAAATATGAGGTCGAAAATTGTTCGTATGTCTGGAAGATAATTACATAAGTTATTAAAAATGTGGATGAAAAAATTTATAATTATTCTATGAAAAATATATTTTGAGGATTAAAAAAATTTAAGATATTTAGAAGGACCAAATATATTTATGATTTGTCAATTAAAAATATTTGTCTAAAATAAGAATTTTCTTTAAAAAAAGTTATATTAAGAAATATACAGAACTCTGTTAAAATAGGTAAAATATTATATAGATGTGTGTCATCTCTTTCATTTTGGTAGTTTATATACAACGAAAATTTCCATGCATAAATTAGAATTATAATATCTTAAAAGTTAGAGATTGTTTTTCTCTTATTCTTAATTACTCTTCATTCTGGTAACTTTTAACAACACAGTGATACCATGTTTCGTATGACTTTTAGATGATGGGGTTGAAAATGATATAATAATTTGGTTACACTTTTTGAATATTGTATCAAGCATCTTATTATTTTGAATGGGGTTGTGAGAAGCTTTTCACATGCTTCCCATTAAAATTTATAGATTTAAACTTAAAATTTCTAACTGATTTTATCTCTGACAAGCTTCCCATCAAGACTTATAAATTTAGATTGATAATTCTAATTAGTTTTATCTCTTTAAATAATATATTTTTTAATGTGAGTGAAGTGGACTGTAGCTACTGATAAACATCAAAGTATTTTAAATAACAATGAGGAAATTTTTAAATTCATAAAAATATTCTTTAATATTTATTGCATCATTTTTATTGGCATAAATTGTGTAAGATATTGGATAGAACTCTGTATATTTGAAGGATAGTTTTTGGTTCGACAAGGATTAAATATGAGGTCGAATATTGTTCGTATGTCTGGAAGATAATTACATAAGTTATTAAAATTGTGGATGAAAAAATTTATAATTATTCTATGAAAAATATATTTTGAGGATTAAAAAAATTTAAGAAATTTAGAAGGACCAAATATATTTATGATTTGTCAATTAAAAATATTTGTCTAAAATAAGAATTTTCTTAAAAAAAAATTTATATTAAGAAATATACAGAACTCTGTTAAAATAGGTAAAATATTATCTAGATGTGTGTCATATCTTTCTTTTTGGTAGTTTATATATAATGGAAATTTCCATGCATAAATTAGAATTATAATATCTTAAAAGATAGAGATTGTTTTTCTCTTATTCTTAATTACTCTTCATTCTGGTAACTTTTAACGACACAGTGATACCATGTTTCGTATGACTTTTAGATGATGGGTTGAAAATGATATAGTAATTTGGTTACACTTTTTGAATATTGCATCAAGCATCTTATTATTTTGAATGGGGTTGTGGGAAGCTTTTCACATGCTTCCCATTAAAATTTATAGATTTAAACTTAAAATTTCTAACTGATTTTATCTCTGACAAGCTTCCCATCAAGACTTATAAATTTAGATTGATAATTCTAATTAGTTTTATCTATTTAAATAATATATTTTTTAATGTGAGTGAAGTGGACTGTAGCTACTGATAAACATCAAAGTATTTTAAATAACAATGAGGAAATTTTTAAATTCATTAAAATATTCTTTAATATTTATTGCATCATTTTTATTGGCATAAATTGTGTAAGATATTGGATAGAACTCTGTATATTTGAAGGATAGTTTTTGGTTCGACAAGGATTAAATATGAGGTCGAATATTGTTCGTATGTCTGGAAGATAATTACATAAGTTATTAAAATTGTGGATGAAAAAATTTATAATTATTCTATGAAAAATATATTTTGAGGATTAAAAAAATTTAAGAAATTTAGAAGGACCAAATATATTTATGATTTGTCAATTAAAAATATTTGTCTAAAATAAGAATTTTCTTAAAAAAAATTTATATTAAGAAATATACAGAACTCTGTTAAAATAGGTAAAATATTATCTAGATGTGTGTCATATCTTTCTTTTTGGTAGTTTATATATAATGGAAATTTCCATGCATAAATTAGAATTATAATATCTTAAAAGATAGAGATTGTTTTTCTCTTATTCTTAATTACTCTTCATTCTGGTAACTTTTAACAACACAGTGATACCATGTTTCGTATGACTTTTAGATGATGGGTTGAAAATGATATAGTAATTTGGTTACACTTTTTGAATATTGCATCAAGCATCTTATTATTTTGAATGGGGTTGTGGGAAGCTTTTCACATGCTTCCCATTAAAATTTATAGATTTAAACTTAAAATTTCTAACTGAATTTATCTCTGACAAGCTTCCCATCAAGACTTATAAATTTAGATTGATAATTCTAATTAGTTTTATCTATTTAAATAATATATTTTTTAATGTGAGTGAAGTGGACTGTAGCTACTGATAAACATCAAAGTATTTTAAATAACAATGAGGAAATTTTTAAATTCATTAAAATATTCTTTAATATTTATTGCATCATTTTTATTGGCATAAATTGTGTAAGATATTGGATAGAACTCTGTATATTTGAAGGATAGTTTTTGGTTTGACAAGGATTAAATATGAGGTCGAATATTGTTCGTATGTCTGGAAGATAATTACATAAGTTATTAAAATTGTGGATTAAAAATTTATAATTATTCTATGAAAAATATATTTTGAGGATTAAAAAAATTTAAGAAATTTAGAAGGACAAAAAATATTTATGATTTGTCAATTAAAAATATTTGTCTAAAATAAGAATTTTCTTAAAAAAAAATTTATATTAAGAAATATACAGAACTCTGTTAAAATAGGTAAAATATTATCTAGATGTGTGTCATATCTTTCTTTTTGGTAGTTTATATATAATGGAAATTTCCATGCATAAATTAGAATTATAATATCTTAAAAGATAGAGATTGTTTTTCTCTTATTCTTAATTACTCTTCATTCTGGTAACTTTTAACAACACAGTGATACCATGTTTCGTATGACTTTTAGATGATGGGTTTAAAATGATATAATAATTTGGTTACACTTTTTGAATATTGTATCAAGCATCTTAATATTTTGAATGGAGTTGTGGGAAGCTTTCCACATTCTTCCCATTAAAATTTATAGATTTAAACTTAAAATTTCTAACCGATTTTATCTCTGACAAGCTTCCCATCAAGACTTATAAATTTAGATTGATAATTCTAATTAGTTTTATCTCTTTAAATAATATATTTTTTTTAATGTGAGTGAAGTGGACTGTAGCTACTGATAAACATCAAAGTATTTTAAATAACAATGAGGAAATTTTTAAATTCATTAAAATATTCTTTAATATTTATTGCATCATTTTTATTGGCATAAATTGTGTAAGATATTGGATAGAACTCTGTATATTTGAAGGATAGTTTTTGTTTCGACACGGATTAAATATGAGGTCGAAAATTGTTCGTATGTCTGGAAGATAATTACATAAGTTATTAAAAATGTGGATGAAAAAATTTATAATTATTCTATGAAAAATATATTTTGAGGATTAAAAAAATTTAAGATATTTAGAAGGACCAAATATATTTATGATTTGTCAATTAAAAATATTTGTCTAAAATAAGAATTTTCTTTAAAAAAAGTTATATTAAGAAATATACAGAACTCTGTTAAAATAGGTAAAATATTATATAGATGTGTGTCATCTCTTTCATTTTGGTAGTTTATATACAACGAAAATTTCCATGCATAAATTAGAATTATAATATCTTAAAAGTTAGAGATTGTTTTTCTCTTATTCTTAATTACTCTTCATTCTGGTAACTTTTAACAACACAGTGATACCATGTTTCGTATGACTTTTAGATGATGGGGTTGAAAATGATATAATAATTTGGTTACACTTTTTGAATATTGTATCAAGCATCTTATTATTTTGAATGGGGTTGTGAGAAGCTTTTCACATGCTTCCCATTAAAATTTATAGATTTAAACTTAAAATTTCTAACTGATTTTATCTCTGACAAGCTTCCCATCAAGACTTATAAATTTAGATTGATAATTCTAATTAGTTTTATCTCTTTAAATAATATATTTTTTAATGTGAGTGAAGTGGACTGTAGCTACTGATAAACATCAAAGTATTTTAAATAACAATGAGGAAATTTTTAAATTCATAAAAATATTCTTTAATATTTATTGCATCATTTTTATTGGCATAAATTGTGTAAGATATTGGATAGAACTCTGTATATTTGAAGGATAGTTTTTGGTTCGACAAGGATTAAATATGAGGTCGAATATTGTTCGTATGTCTGGAAGATAATTACATAAGTTATTAAAATTGTGGATGAAAAAATTTATAATTATTCTATGAAAAATATATTTTGAGGATTAAAAAAATTTAAGAAATTTAGAAGGACCAAATATATTTATGATTTGTCAATTAAAAATATTTGTCTAAAATAAGAATTTTCTTAAAAAAAAATTTATATTAAGAAATATACAGAACTCTGTTAAAATAGGTAAAATATTATCTAGATGTGTGTCATATCTTTCTTTTTGGTAGTTTATATATAATGGAAATTTCCATGCATAAATTAGAATTATAATATCTTAAAAGATAGAGATTGTTTTTCTCTTATTCTTAATTACTCTTCATTCTGGTAACTTTTAACGACACAGTGATACCATGTTTCGTATGACTTTTAGATGATGGGTTGAAAATGATATAGTAATTTGGTTACACTTTTTGAATATTGCATCAAGCATCTTATTATTTTGAATGGGGTTGTGGGAAGCTTTTCACATGCTTCCCATTAAAATTTATAGATTTAAACTTAAAATTTCTAACTGATTTTATCTCTGACAAGCTTCCCATCAAGACTTATAAATTTAGATTGATAATTCTAATTAGTTTTATCTATTTAAATAATATATTTTTTAATGTGAGTGAAGTGGACTGTAGCTACTGATAAACATCAAAGTATTTTAAATAACAATGAGGAAATTTTTAAATTCATTAAAATATTCTTTAATATTTATTGCATCATTTTTATTGGCATAAATTGTGTAAGATATTGGATAGAACTCTGTATATTTGAAGGATAGTTTTTGGTTCGACAAGGATTAAATATGAGGTCGAATATTGTTCGTATGTCTGGAAGATAATTACATAAGTTATTAAAATTGTGGATTAAAAATTTTATAATTATTCTATGAAAAATATATTTTGAGGATTAAAAAAATTTAAGAAATTTAGAAGGACAAAAAATATTTATGATTTGTCAATTAAAAATATTTGTCTAAAATAAGAATTTTCTTAAAAAAAATTTATATTAAGAAATATACAGAACTCTGTTAAAATAGGTAAAATATTATCTAGATGTGTGTCATATCTTTCTTTTTGGTAGTTTATATATAATGGAAATTTCCATGCATAAATTAGAATTATAATATCTTAAAAGATAGAGATTGTTTTTCTCTTATTCTTAATTACTCTTCATTCTGGTAACTTTTAACAACACAGTGATACCATGTTTCGTATGACTTTTAGATGATGGGTTGAAAATGATATAGTAATTTGGTTACACTTTTTGAATATTGCATCAAGCATCTTATTATTTTGAATGGGGTTGTGGGAAGCTTTTCACATGCTTCCCATTAAAATTTATAGATTTAAACTTAAAATTTCTAACTGAATTTATCTCTGACAAGCTTCCCATCAAGACTTATAAATTTAGATTGATAATTCTAATTAGTTTTATCTATTTAAATAATATATTTTTTAATGTGAGTGAAGTGGACTGTAGCTACTGATAAACATCAAAGTATTTTAAATAACAATGAGGAAATTTTTAAATTCATTAAAATATTCTTTAATATTTATTGCATCATTTTTATTGGCATAAATTGTGTAAGATATTGGATAGAACTCTGTATATTTGAAGGATAGTTTTTGGTTTGACAAGGATTAAATATGAGGTCGAATATTGTTCGTATGTCTGGAAGATAATTACATAAGTTATTAAAATTGTGGATTAAAAATTTATAATTATTCTATGAAAAATATATTTTGAGGATTAAAAAAATTTAAGAAATTTAGAAGGACCAAATATATTTATGATTTGTCAATTAAAAATATTTGTCTAAAATAAGAATTTTCTTAAAAAAAAATTTATATTAAGAAATATACAGAACTCTCTTAAAATAGGTAAAATATTATCTAGATGTGTGTCATATCTTTCTTTTTGGTAGTTTATATATAATGGAAATTTCCATGCATAAATTAGAATTATAATATCTTAAAAGATAGAGATTGTTTTTCTCTTATTCTTAATTACTCTTCATTCTGGTAACTTTTAACAACACAGTGATACCATGTTTCGTATGACTTTTAGATGATGGGTTTAAAATGATATAGTAATTTGGTTACACTTTTTGAATATTGCATCAAGCATCTTAATATTTTGAATGGAGTTGTGGGAAGCTTTCCACATTCTTCCCATTAAAATTTATAGATTTAAACTTAAAATTTCTAACCGATTTTATCTCTGACAAGCTTCCCATCAAGACTTATAAATTTAGATTGATAATTCTAATTAGTTTTATCTCTTTAAATAATATATTTTTTTTAATGTGAGTGAAGTGGACTGTAGCTACTGATAAACATCAAAGTATTTTAAATAACAATGAGGAAATTTTTAAATTCATTAAAATATTCTTTAATATTTATTGCATCATTTTTATTGGCATAAATTGTGTAAGATATTGGATAGAACTCTGTATATTTGAAGGATAGTTTTTGTTTCGACACGGATTAAATATGAGGTCGAAAATTGTTTGTATGTCTGGAAGATAATTACATAAGTTATTAAAAATGTGGATGAAAAAATTTATAATTATTCTATGAAAAATATATTTTGAGGATTAAAAAAATTTAAGATATTTAGAAGGACCAAATATATTTATGATTTGTCAATTAAAAATATTTGTCTAAAATAAGAATTTTCTTTAAAAAAAGTTATATTAAGAATTATACAGAACTCTGTTAAAATAGGTAAAATATAATATAGATGTGTGTCATCTCTTTCATTTTGGTAGTTTATATATAACGGAAATTTCCATGCATAAATTAGAATTATAATATCTTAAAAGTTAGAGATTGTTTTTCTCTTATTCTTAATTACTCTTCATTCTGGTAACTTTTAACAACACAGTGATACCATGTTTCGTATGACTTTTAGATGATGGGTTGAAAATGATATAGTAATTTGGTTACACTTTTTGAATATTGCATTAAGCATCCTATTATTTTGAATGGGGTTGTGGGAAGCTTTTCACATGCTTCCCATTAAAATTTATAGATTTAAACTTAAAATTTCTAACTGATTTTATCTCTGACAAGCTTCCCATCAAGACTTATAAATTTAGATTGATAATTCTAATTAGTTTTATCTCTTTAAATAATATATTTTTTAATGTGAGTGAAGTGGACTTTAGCTACTGATAAACATCAAAGTATTTTAAATAACAATGAGGAAATTTTTAAATTCATTAAAATATTCTTTAATATTTATTGCATCATTTTTATTGGCATAAATTGTGTAAGATATTGGATAGAACTCTGTATATTTGAAGGATAGTTTTTGGTTCGACAAGGATTAAATATGAGGTCGAATATTGTTCGTATGTCTGGAAGATAATTACATAAGTTATTAAAATTGTGGATGAAAAAATTTATAATTATTCTATGAAAAATATATTTTGAGGATTAAAAAAATTTAAGAAATTTAGAAGGACCAAATATATTTATGATTTGTCAATTAAAAATATTTGTCTAAAAAAAGAATTTTCTTAAAAAAAAATTTATATTAAGAAATATACAGAACTCTGTTAAAATAGGTAAAATATTATCTAGATGTGTGTCATATCTTTCTTTTTGGTAGTTTATATATAATGGAAATTTCCATGCATAAATTAGAATTATAATAACTTAAAAGTTAGAGATTGTTTTTCTCTTATTCTTAATTACTCTTCATTCTGGTAACTTTTAACAACACTGTGATACCATGTTTCGTATGACTTTTAGATGATGGGTTGAAAATGATATAGTAATTTGGTTACACTTTTTGAATATTGCATCAAGCATCTTATTATTTTGAATGGGGTTGTGGGAAGCTTTTCACATGCTTCCCATTAAAATTTATAGATTTAAACTTAAAATTTCTAACTGAATTTATCTCTGAGAAGCTTCCCATCAAGACTTATAAATTTAGATTGATAATTCTAATTAGTTTTATCTCTTTAAATAATATATTTTTTAATGTGAGTGAAGTGGACTGTAGCTACTGATAAACATCAAAGTATTTTAAATAACAATGAGGAAATTTTTAAATTCATTAAAATATTCTTTAATATTTATTGCATCATTTTTATTGGCATAAATTGTGTAAGATATTGGATAGAACTCTGTATATTTGAAGGATAGTTTTTGGTTCGACAAGGATTAAATATGAGGTCGAATATTGTTCGTATGTCTGGAAGATAATTACATAAGTTATTAAAAATGTGGATGAAAAAATTTATAATTATTCTATGAAAAATATATTTTGAGGATTAAAAAAATTTAAGAAATTTAGAAGGACCAAATATATTTATGATTTGTCAATTAAAAATATTTGTCTAAAAAAAGAATTTTCTTAAAAAAAAATTTATATTAAGAAATATACAGAACTCTGTTAAAATAGGTAAAATATTATCTAGATGTGTGTCATATCTTTCTTTTTGGTAGTTTATATATAATGGAAATTTCCATGCATAAATTAGAATTATAATAACTTAAAAGTTAGAGATTGTTTTTCTCTTATTCTTAATTACTCTTCATTCTGGTAACTTTTAACAACACTGTGATACCATGTTTCGTATGACTTTTAGATGATGGGTTGAAAATGATATAGTAATTTGGTTACACTTTTTGAATATTGCATCAAGCATCTTATTATTTTGAATGGGGTTGTGGGAAGCTTTTCACATGCTTCCCATTAAAATTTATAGATTTAAACTTAAAATTTCTAACTGAATTTATCTCTGACAAGCTTCCCATCAAGACTTATAAATTTAGATTGATAATTCTAATTAGTTTTATCTCTTTAAATAATATATTTTTTAATGTGAGTGAAGTGGACTGTAGCTACTGATAAACATCAAAGTATTTTAAATAACAATGAGGAAATTTTTAAATTCATTAAAATATTCTTTAATATTTATTGCATCATTTTTATTGGCATAAATTGTGTAAGATATTGGATAGAACTCTGTATATTTGAAGGATAGTTTTTGGTTCGACAAGGATTAAATATGAGGTCGAATATTGTTCGTATGTCTGGAAGATAATTACATAAGTTATTAAAAATGTGGATGAAAAAATTTATAATTATTCTATGAAAAATATATTTTGAGGATTAAAAAAATTTAAGAAATTTAGAAGGACCAAATATATTTATGATCTGTCAATTAAAAATATTTGTCTAAAAAAAGAATTTTCTTAAAAAAAAAATTATATTAAGAAATATACAGAACTCTGTTAAAATAGATAAAATATTATCTAGATGTGTGTCATCTCTTTCTTTTTGGTAGTTTATATATAATGGAAATTTCCATGCATAAATTAGAATTATAATATCTTAAAAGTTAGAGATTGTTTTTCTCTTATTCTTAATTACTCTTCATTCTGGTAACTTTTAACAACACAGTGATACCATGTTTCGTATGACTTTTAGATGATGGGTTGAAAATGATACAGTAATTTGGTTACACTTTTTGAATATTGTATCAAGCATCTTATTATTTTTAATGGAGTTGTGGGAAGCTTTCCACATTCTTCCCATTAAAATATATAGATTTAAACTTAAAATTTCTAACAGATTTTATCTCTGACAAGCTTCCCATCAAGACTTATAAATGTAGATTGATAATTCTATTTAGTTTTATCTCTTTAAATAATATATTTTTTAATGTGAGTGAAGTGGAATGTAGCTAATGATAAACATCAAAGTATTTTAAATAACAATGAGGAAATTTTTAAATTCATTAAAATATTCTTTAATATTTATTGCATCATTTTTATTGGCATAAATTGTGTAAGATATTGGATAGAACTCTGTATATTTGAAGGATAGTTTTTGGTTCGACAAGGATTAAATATGAGGTCGAATATTGTTCGTATGTCTGGAAGATAATTACATAAGTTATTAAAAATGTGGATGAAAAAATTTATAATTATTCTATGAAAAATATATTTTGAGGATTAAAAAAATTTAAGATATTTAGAAGGACCAAATATATTTATGATTTGTCAATTAAAAATATATGTCTAAAATAAGAATTTTCTTAAAAAAAAGTTATATTAAGAAATATACAGAACTTTGTTAAAATAGGAAAAATATTATCTAGATGTGTGCCATCTCTTTCTTTTTGGTAGTTTATATATAATGGAAATTTCCATGCATAAATTAGAATTATAATATCTTAAAAGTTAGAGATTGTTTTTCTCTTATTCTTAATTACTCTTTATTCTGGTAACTTTTAACAACACATTGATACCATGTTTCGTATGACTTTTAGATGATGGGTTGAAAATGATATAGTAATTTGGTTACACTTTTTGAATATTGTATCAAGCATCTTATTATTTTGAATGGGGTTGTGGGAAGCTTTTCACATGCTCCCCATTAAAATTTATAGATTTAAACTTAAAATTTCTAACTGATTTTATCTCTGACAAGCTTCCCATCAAGACTTATAAATTTAGATTGATAATTCTAATTAGTTTTATCTCTTTAAATAATATATTTTTTAATGTGAGTGAAGAGGACTTTAGCTACTGATAAACATCAAAGTATTTTAAATAACAATGAGGAAATTTTTAAATTCATTAAAATATTCTTTAATATTTATTGCATCATTTTTATTGGCATAAATTGTGTAAGATATTGGATAGAACTCTGTATATTTGAAGGATAGTTTTTGGTTCGACAAGGATTAAATATGAGGTCGAATATTGTTCGTATGTCTGGAAGATAATTACATAAGTTATTAAAATTGTGGATGAAAAAATTTATAATTATTCTATGAAAAATATATTTTGAGGATTAAAAAAATTTAAGAAATTTAGAAGGACCAAATATATTTATGATTTGTCAATTAAAAATATTTGTCTAAAAAAAGAATTTTCTTAAAAAAAAATTTATATTAAGAAATATACAGAACTCTGTTAAAATAGGTAAAATATTATCTAGATGTGTGTCATATCTTTCTTTTTGGTAGTTTATATATAATGGAAATTTCCATGCATAAATTAGAATTATAATAACTTAAAAGTTAGAGATTGTTTTTCTCTTATTCTTAATTACTCTTCATTCTGGTAACTTTTAACAACACTGTGATACCATGTTTCGTATGACTTTTAGATGATGGGTTGAAAATGATATAGTAATTTGGTTACACTTTTTGAATATTGCATCAAGCATCTTATTATTTTGAATGGGGTTGTGGGAAGCTTTTCACATGCTTCCCATTAAAATTTATAGATTTAAACTTGAAATTTATAACTGAATTTACTCTGAGAAGCTTCCCATCAAGACTTATAAATTTAGATTGATAATTCTAATTAGTTTTATCTCTTTAAATAATATATTTTTTAATGTGAGTGAAGTGGACTGTAGCTACTGATAAACATCAAAGTATTTTAAATAACAATGAGGAAATTTTTAAATTCATTAAAATATTCTTTAATATTTATTGCATCATTTTTATTGGCATAAATTGTGTAAGATATTGGATAGAACTCTGTATATTTGAAGGATAGTTTTTGGTTCGACAAGGATTAAATATGAGGTCGAATATTGTTCGTATGTCTGGAAGATAATTACATAAGTTATTAAAAATGTGGATGAAAAAATTTATAATTATTCTATGAAAAATATATTTTGAGGATTAAAAAAATTTAAGAAATTTAGAAGGACCAAATATATTTATGATTTGTCAATTAAAAATATTTGTCTAAAAAAAGAATTTTCTTCAAAAAAAATTTATATTAAGAAATATACAGAACTCTGTTAAAATAGGTAAAATATTATCTAGATGTGTGTCATATCTTTCTTTTTGGTAGTTTATATATAATGGAAATTTCCATGCATAAATTAGAATTATAATAACTTAAAAGTTAGAGATTGTTTTTCTCTTATTCTTAATTACTCTTCATTCTGGTAACTTTTAACAACACTGTGATACCATGTTTCGTATGACTTTTAGATGATGGGTTGAAAATGATATAGTAATTTGGTTACACTTTTTGAATATTGCATCAAGCATCTTATTATTTTGAATGGGGTTGTGGGAAGCTTTTCACATGCTTCCCATTAAAATTTATAGATTTAAACTTAAAATTTCTAACTGAATTTATCTCTGACAAGCTTCCCATCAAGACTTATAAATTTAGATTGATAATTCTAATTAGTTTTATCTCTTTAAATAATATATTTTTTAATGTGAGTGAAGTGGCCTGTAGCTACTGATAAACATCAAAGTATTTTAAATAACAATGAGGAAATTTTTAAATTCATTAAAATATTCTTTAATATTTATTGCATCATTTTTATTGGCATAAATTGTGTAAGATATTGGATAGAACTCTGTATATTTGAAGGATAGTTTTTGGTTCGACAAGGATTAAATATGAGGTCGAATATTGTTCGTATGTCTGGAAGATAATTACATAAGTTATTAAAAATGTGGATGAAAAAATTTATAATTATTCTATGAAAAATATATTTTGAGGATTAAAAAAATTTAAGAAATTTAGAAGGACCAAATATATTTATGATTTGTCAATTAAAAATATTTGTCTAAAAAAAGAATTTTCTTAAAAAAAAATTTATATTAAGAAATATACAGAACTCTGTTAAAATAGGTAAAATATTGTCTAGATGTGTGTCATATCTTTCTTTTTGGTAGTTTATATATAATGGAAATTTCCATGCATAAATTAGAATTATAATAACTTAAAAGTTAGAGATTGTTTTTCTCTTAATCTTAATTACTCTTCATTCTGGTAACTTTTAACAACACAATGATACCATGTTTCGTATGACTTTTAGATGATGGGTTTAAAATGATACAATAATTTGGTTACACTTTTTGAATATTGTATCAAGCATCTTATTATTTTGAATGGGGTTGTGGGAAGCTTTTCACATTCTTCCCATTAAAATTTATAGATTTAAACTTAAAATTTCTAACTGATTTTATCTCTGACAAGCTTCCCATCAAGACTTATAAATTTAGATTGATAATTCTAATTAGTTTTATCTCTTTAAATAATATATTTTTTAATGTGAGTGAAGTGGACTGTAGCTACTGATAAACATCAAAGTATTTTAAATAACAATGAGGAAATTTTTAAATTCATAAAAATATTCTTTAATATTTATTGCATCATTTTTATTGGCATAAATTGTGTAAGATATTGGATAGAACTCTGTATATTTGAAGGATAGTTTTTGGTTCGACAAGGATTAAATATGAGGTCGAATATTGTTCGTATGTCTGGAAGATAATTACATAAGTTATTAAAATTGTGGATGAAAAAATTTATAATTATTCTATGAAAAATATATTTTGAGGATTAAAAAAATTTAAGAAATTTAGAAGGACCAAATATATTTATGATTTGTCAATTAAAAATATTTGTCTAAAATAAGAATTTTCTTAAAAAAAAATTTATAATAAGAAATATACAGAACTCTGTTAAAATAGGTAAAATATTATCTAGATGTGTGTCATATCTTTCTTTTTGGTAGTTTATATATAATGGAAATTTCCATGCATAAATTAGAATTATAATAACTTAAAAGATAGAGATTGTTTTTCTCTTATTCTTAATTACTCTTCATTCTGGTAACTTTTAACAACACAGTGATACCATGTTTCGTATGACTTTTAGATGATGGGTTGAAAATGATATAGTAATTTGGTTACACTTTTTGAATATTGCATCAAGCATCTTATTATTTTGAATGGGGTTGTGGGAAGCTTTTCATATGCTTCCCATTAAAATTTATAGATTTAAACTTGAAATTTATAACTGAATTTATCTCTGACAAGCTTCCCATCAAGACTTATAAATTTAGATTGATAATTCTAATTAGTTTTATCTATTTAAATAATATATTTTTTAATGTGAGTGAAGTGGACTGTAGCTACTGATAAACATCAAAGTATTTAAAATAACAATGAGGAAATTTTTAAATTCATTAAAATATTCTTTAATATTTATTGCATCATTTTTATTGGCATAAATTGTGTAAGATATTGGATAGAACTCTGTATATTTGAAGGATAGTTTTTGGTTTGACAAGGATTAAATATGAGGTCGAATATTGTTCGTATGTCTGGAAGATAATTACATAAGTTATTAAAATTGTGGATTAAAAATTTTATAATTATTCTATGAAAAATATATTTTGAGGATTAAAAAAATTTAAGAAATTTAGAAGGACAAAAAATATTTATGATTTGTCAATTAAAAATATTTGTCTTAAAAAAGAATTTTCTTAAAAAAAAATTTATATTAAGAAATATACAGAACTCTGTTAAAATAAGTAAAATATTATCTAGATGTGTGTCATATCTTTCTTTTTGGTAGTTTATATATAATGGAAATTTCCATGCATAAATTAGAATTATAATATCTTAAAAGATAGAGATTGTTTTTCTCTTATTCTTAATTACTCTTCATTCTGGTAACTTTTAACAACACAATGATACCATGTTTCGTATGACTTTTAGATGATGGGTTTAAAATGATATAATAATTTGGTTACACTTTTTGAATATTGTATCAAGCATCTTAATATTTTGAATGGAGTTGTGGGAAGCTTTCCACATTCTTCCTATTAAAATTTATAGATTTAAACTTAAAATTTCTAACCGATTTTATCTCTGACAAGCTTCCCATCAAGACTTATAAATTTAGATTGATAATTCTAATTAGTTTTATCTCTTTAAATAATATATTTTTTAATGTGAGTGAAGTGGACTGTAGCTACTGATAAACATCAAAGTATTTTAAATAACAATGAGGAAATTTTTAAATTCATAAAAATATTCTTTAATATTTATTGCATCATTTTTATTGGCATAAATTGTGTAAGATATTGGATAGAACTCTGTATATTTGAAGGATAGTTTTTGGTTCGACAAGGATTAAATATGAGGTCGAATATTGTTCGTATGTCTGGAAGATAATTACATAAGTTATTAAAATTGTGGATGAAAAAATTTATAATTATTCTATGAAAAATATATTTTGAGGATTAAAAAAATTTAAGAAATTTAGAAGGACCAAATATATTTATGATTTGTCAATTAAAAATATTTGTCTAAAATAAGAATTTTCTTAAAAAAAAATTTATATTAAGAAATATACAGAACTCTGTTAAAATAAGTAAAATATTATCTAGATGTGTGTCATATCTTTCTTTTTGGTAGTTTATATATAATGGAAATTTCCATGCATAAATTAGAATTATAATATCTTAAAAGATAGAGATTGTTTTTCTCTTATTCTTAATTACTCTTCATTCTGGTAACTTTTAACAACACAATGATACCATGTTTCGTATGACTTTTAGATGATGGGTTGAAAATGATATAGTAATTTGGTTACACTTTTTGAATATTGCATCAAGCATCTTAATATTTTGAATGGAGTTGTGGGAAGCTTTCCACATTCTTCCCATTAAAATATATAGATTTAAACTTAAAATTTCTAACCGATTTTATCTCTGACAAGCTTCCCATCAAGACTTATAAATTTAGATTGATAATTCTAATTAGTTTTATCTCTTTAAATAATATATTTTTTTTAATGTGAGTGAAGTGGACTGTAGCTACTGATAAACATCAAAGTATTTTAAATAACAATGAGGAAATTTTTAAATTCATTAAAATATTCTTTAATATTTATTGCATCATTTTTATTGGCTTAAATTGTGTAAGATATTGGATAGAACTCTGTATATTTGAAGGATAGTTTTTGTTTCGACAAGGATTAAATATGAGGTCGAATATTGTTCGTATGTCTGGAAGATAATTACATAAGTTATTAAAAATGTGGATGAAAAAATTTATAATTATTCTATGAAAAATATATTTTGAGGATTAAAAAAATTTAAGAAATTTAGAAGGACAAAAAATATTTATGATTTGTCAATTAAAAATATTTGTCTAAAAAAAGAATTTTCTTAAAAAAAAATTTATATTAAGAAATATACAGAACTCTGTTAAAATAGGTAAAATATTATATAGATGTGTGTCATCTCTTTCATTTTGGTAGTTTATATATAATGGAAATTTCCATGCATAAATTAGAATTATAATATCTTAAAAGATAGAGATTGTTTTTCTCTTATTCTTAATTACTCTTCATTCTGGTAACTTTTAACAACACAGTGATACCATGTTTCGTATGACTTTTAGATGATGGGTTGAAAATGATATAGTAATTTGGTTACACTTTTTGAATATTGCATCAAGCATCCTATTATTTTGAATGGGGTTGTGGGAAGCTTTTCACATGCTTCCCATTAAAATTTATAGATTTAAACTTAAAATTTCTAACTGATTTTATCTCTGACAAGCTTCCCATCAAGACTTATAAATTTAGATTGATAATTCTAATTAGTTTTATCTCTTTAAATAATATATTTTTTAATGTGAGTGAAGAGGACTTTAGCTACTGATAAACATCAAAGTATTTTAAATAACAATGAGGAAATTTTTAAATTCATTAAAATATTCTTTAATATTTATTGCATCATTTTTATTGGCATAAATTGTGTAAGATATTGGATAGAACTCTGTATATTTGAAGGATAGTTTTTGGTTCGACAAGGATTAAATATGAGGTCGAATATTGTTCGTATGTCTGGAAGATAATTACATAAGTTATTAAAATTGTGGATGAAAAAATTTATAATTATTCTATGAAAAATATATTTTGAGGATTAAAAAAATTTAAGAAATTTAGAAGGACCAAATATATTTATGATCTGTCAATTAAAAATATTTGTCTAAAAAAAGAATTTTCTTAAAAAAAAAATTATATTAAGAAATATACAGAACTCTGTTAAAATAGATAAAATATTATCTAGATGTGTGTCATCTCTTTCTTTTTGGTAGTTTATATATAATGGAAATTTCCATGCATAAATTAGAATTATAATATCTTAAAAGTTAGAGATTGTTTTTCTCTTATTCTTAATTACTCTTCATTCTGGTAACTTTTAACAACACAGTGATACCATGTTTCGTATGACTTTTAGATGATGGGTTGAAAATGATACAGTAATTTGGTTACACTTTTTGAATATTGTATCAAGCATCTTATTATTTTTAATGGAGTTGTGGGAAGCTTTCCACATTCTTCCCATTAAAATATATAGATTTAAACTTAAAATTTCTAACAGATTTTATCTCTGACAAGCTTCCCATCAAGACTTATAAATGTAGATTGATAATTCTATTTAGTTTTATCTCTTTAAATAATATATTTTTTAATGTGAGTGAAGTGGAATGTAGCTAATGATAAACATCAAAGTATTTTAAATAACAATGAGGAAATTTTTAAATTCATTAAAATATTCTTTAATATTTATTGCATCATTTTTATTGGCATAAATTGTGTAAGATATTGGATAGAACTCTGTATATTTGAAGGATAGTTTTTGGTTCGACAAGGATTAAATATGAGGTCGAATATTGTTCGTATGTCTGGAAGATAATTACATAAGTTATTAAAAATGTGGATGAAAAAATTTATAATTATTCTATGAAAAATATATTTTGAGGATTAAAAAAATTTAAGATATTTAGAAGGACCAAATATATTTATGATTTGTCAATTAAAAATATATGTCTAAAATAAGAATTTTCTTAAAAAAAAGTTATATTAAGAAATATACAGAACTTTGTTAAAATAGGAAAAATATTATCTAGATGTGTGCCATCTCTTTCTTTTTGGTAGTTTATATATAATGGAAATTTCCATGCATAAATTAGAATTATAATATCTTAAAAGTTAGAGATTGTTTTTCTCTTATTCTTAATTACTCTTTATTCTGGTAACTTTTAACAACACATTGATACCATGTTTCGTATGACTTTTAGATGATGGGTTGAAAATGATATAGTAATTTGGTTACACTTTTTGAATATTGTATCAAGCATCTTATTATTTTGAATGGGGTTGTGGGAAGCTTTTCACATGCTCCCCATTAAAATTTATAGATTTAAACTTAAAATTTCTAACTGATTTTATCTCTGACAAGCTTCCCATCAAGACTTATAAATTTAGATTGATAATTCTAATTAGTTTTATCTCTTTAAATAATATATTTTTTAATGTGAGTGAAGAGGACTTTAGCTACTGATAAACATCAAAGTATTTTAAATAACAATGAGGAAATTTTTAAATTCATTAAAATATTCTTTAATATTTATTGCATCATTTTTATTGGCATAAATTGTGTAAGATATTGGATAGAACTCTGTATATTTGAAGGATAGTTTTTGGTTCGACAAGGATTAAATATGAGGTCGAATATTGTTCGTATGTCTGGAAGATAATTACATAAGTTATTAAAATTGTGGATGAAAAAATTTATAATTATTCTATGAAAAATATATTTTGAGGATTAAAAAAATTTAAGAAATTTAGAAGGACCAAATATATTTATGATTTGTCAATTAAAAATATTTGTCTAAAAAAAGAATTTTCTTAAAAAAAAATTTATATTAAGAAATATACAGAACTCTGTTAAAATAGGTAAAATATTATCTAGATGTGTGTCATATCTTTCTTTTTGGTAGTTTATATATAATGGAAATTTCCATGCATAAATTAGAATTATAATAACTTAAAAGTTAGAGATTGTTTTTCTCTTATTCTTAATTACTCTTCATTCTGGTAACTTTTAACAACACTGTGATACCATGTTTCGTATGACTTTTAGATGATGGGTTGAAAATGATATAGTAATTTGGTTACACTTTTTGAATATTGCATCAAGCATCTTATTATTTTGAATGGGGTTGTGGGAAGCTTTTCACATGCTTCCCATTAAAATTTATAGATTTAAACTTGAAATTTATAACTGAATTTACTCTGAGAAGCTTCCCATCAAGACTTATAAATTTAGATTGATAATTCTAATTAGTTTTATCTCTTTAAATAATATATTTTTTAATGTGAGTGAAGTGGACTGTAGCTACTGATAAACATCAAAGTATTTTAAATAACAATGAGGAAATTTTTAAATTCATTAAAATATTCTTTAATATTTATTGCATCATTTTTATTGGCATAAATTGTGTAAGATATTGGATAGAACTCTGTATATTTGAAGGATAGTTTTTGGTTCGACAAGGATTAAATATGAGGTCGAATATTGTTCGTATGTCTGGAAGATAATTACATAAGTTATTAAAAATGTGGATGAAAAAATTTATAATTATTCTATGAAAAATATATTTTGAGGATTAAAAAAATTTAAGAAATTTAGAAGGACCAAATATATTTATGATTTGTCAATTAAAAATATTTGTCTAAAAAAAGAATTTTCTTCAAAAAAAATTTATATTAAGAAATATACAGAACTCTGTTAAAATAGGTAAAATATTATCTAGATGTGTGTCATATCTTTCTTTTTGGTAGTTTATATATAATGGAAATTTCCATGCATAAATTAGAATTATAATAACTTAAAAGTTAGAGATTGTTTTTCTCTTATTCTTAATTACTCTTCATTCTGGTAACTTTTAACAACACTGTGATACCATGTTTCGTATGACTTTTAGATGATGGGTTGAAAATGATATAGTAATTTGGTTACACTTTTTGAATATTGCATCAAGCATCTTATTATTTTGAATGGGGTTGTGGGAAGCTTTTCACATGCTTCCCATTAAAATTTATAGATTTAAACTTAAAATTTCTAACTGAATTTATCTCTGACAAGCTTCCCATCAAGACTTATAAATTTAGATTGATAATTCTAATTAGTTTTATCTCTTTAAATAATATATTTTTTAATGTGAGTGAAGTGGCCTGTAGCTACTGATAAACATCAAAGTATTTTAAATAACAATGAGGAAATTTTTAAATTCATTAAAATATTCTTTAATATTTATTGCATCATTTTTATTGGCATAAATTGTGTAAGATATTGGATAGAACTCTGTATATTTGAAGGATAGTTTTTGGTTCGACAAGGATTAAATATGAGGTCGAATATTGTTCGTATGTCTGGAAGATAATTACATAAGTTATTAAAAATGTGGATGAAAAAATTTATAATTATTCTATGAAAAATATATTTTGAGGATTAAAAAAATTTAAGAAATTTAGAAGGACCAAATATATTTATGATTTGTCAATTAAAAATATTTGTCTAAAAAAAGAATTTTCTTAAAAAAAAATTTATATTAAGAAATATACAGAACTCTGTTAAAATAGGTAAAATATTGTCTAGATGTGTGTCATATCTTTCTTTTTGGTAGTTTATATATAATGGAAATTTCCATGCATAAATTAGAATTATAATAACTTAAAAGTTAGAGATTGTTTTTCTCTTAATCTTAATTACTCTTCATTCTGGTAACTTTTAACAACACAATGATACCATGTTTCGTATGACTTTTAGATGATGGGTTTAAAATGATACAATAATTTGGTTACACTTTTTGAATATTGTATCAAGCATCTTATTATTTTGAATGGGGTTGTGGGAAGCTTTTCACATTCTTCCCATTAAAATTTATAGATTTAAACTTAAAATTTCTAACTGATTTTATCTCTGACAAGCTTCCCATCAAGACTTATAAATTTAGATTGATAATTCTAATTAGTTTTATCTCTTTAAATAATATATTTTTTAATGTGAGTGAAGTGGACTGTAGCTACTGATAAACATCAAAGTATTTTAAATAACAATGAGGAAATTTTTAAATTCATAAAAATATTCTTTAATATTTATTGCATCATTTTTATTGGCATAAATTGTGTAAGATATTGGATAGAACTCTGTATATTTGAAGGATAGTTTTTGGTTCGACAAGGATTAAATATGAGGTCGAATATTGTTCGTATGTCTGGAAGATAATTACATAAGTTATTAAAATTGTGGATGAAAAAATTTATAATTATTCTATGAAAAATATATTTTGAGGATTAAAAAAATTTAAGAAATTTAGAAGGACCAAATATATTTATGATTTGTCAATTAAAAATATTTGTCTAAAATAAGAATTTTCTTAAAAAAAAATTTATAATAAGAAATATACAGAACTCTGTTAAAATAGGTAAAATATTATCTAGATGTGTGTCATATCTTTCTTTTTGGTAGTTTATATATAATGGAAATTTCCATGCATAAATTAGAATTATAATAACTTAAAAGATAGAGATTGTTTTTCTCTTATTCTTAATTACTCTTCATTCTGGTAACTTTTAACAACACAGTGATACCATGTTTCGTATGACTTTTAGATGATGGGTTGAAAATGATATAGTAATTTGGTTACACTTTTTGAATATTGCATCAAGCATCTTATTATTTTGAATGGGGTTGTGGGAAGCTTTTCATATGCTTCCCATTAAAATTTATAGATTTAAACTTGAAATTTATAACTGAATTTATCTCTGACAAGCTTCCCATCAAGACTTATAAATTTAGATTGATAATTCTAATTAGTTTTATCTATTTAAATAATATATTTTTTAATGTGAGTGAAGTGGACTGTAGCTACTGATAAACATCAAAGTATTTTAAATAACAATGAGGAAATTTTTAAATTCATTAAAATATTCTTTAATATTTATTGCATCATTTTTATTGGCATAAATTGTGTAAGATATTGGATAGAACTCTGTATATTTGAAGGATAGTTTTTGGTTTGACAAGGATTAAATATGAGGTCGAATATTGTTCGTATGTCTGGAAGATAATTACATAAGTTATTAAAATTGTGGATTAAAAATTTTATAATTATTCTATGAAAAATATATTTTGAGGATTAAAAAAATTTAAGAAATTTAGAAGGACAAAAAATATTTATGATTTGTCAATTAAAAATATTTGTCTTAAAAAAGAATTTTCTTAAAAAAAAATTTATATTAAGAAATATACAGAACTCTGTTAAAATAAGTAAAATATTATCTAGATGTGTGTCATATCTTTCTTTTTGGTAGTTTATATATAATGGAAATTTCCATGCATAAATTAGAATTATAATATCTTAAAAGATAGAGATTGTTTTTCTCTTATTCTTAATTACTCTTCATTCTGGTAACTTTTAACAACACAATGATACCATGTTTCGTATGACTTTTAGATGATGGGTTTAAAATGATATAATAATTTGGTTACACTTTTTGAATATTGTATCAAGCATCTTAATATTTTGAATGGAGTTGTGGGAAGCTTTCCACATTCTTCCTATTAAAATTTATAGATTTAAACTTAAAATTTCTAACCGATTTTATCTCTGACAAGCTTCCCATCAAGACTTATAAATTTAGATTGATAATTCTAATTAGTTTTATCTCTTTAAATAATATATTTTTTAATGTGAGTGAAGTGGACTGTAGCTACTGATAAACATCAAAGTATTTTAAATAACAATGAGGAAATTTTTAAATTCATAAAAATATTCTTTAATATTTATTGCATCATTTTTATTGGCATAAATTGTGTAAGATATTGGATAGAACTCTGTATATTTGAAGGATAGTTTTTGGTTCGACAAGGATTAAATATGAGGTCGAATATTGTTCGTATGTCTGGAAGATAATTACATAAGTTATTAAAATTGTGGATGAAAAAATTTATAATTATTCTATGAAAAATATATTTTGAGGATTAAAAAAATTTAAGAAATTTAGAAGGACCAAATATATTTATGATTTGTCAATTAAAAATATTTGTCTAAAATAAGAATTTTCTTAAAAAAAAATTTATATTAAGAAATATACAGAACTCTGTTAAAATAAGTAAAATATTATCTAGATGTGTGTCATATCTTTCTTTTTGGTAGTTTATATATAATGGAAATTTCCATGCATAAATTAGAATTATAATATCTTAAAAGATAGAGATTGTTTTTCTCTTATTCTTAATTACTCTTCATTCTGGTAACTTTTAACAACACAATGATACCATGTTTCGTATGACTTTTAGATGATGGGTTGAAAATGATATAGTAATTTGGTTACACTTTTTGAATATTGCATCAAGCATCTTAATATTTTGAATGGAGTTGTGGGAAGCTTTCCACATTCTTCCCATTAAAATATATAGATTTAAACTTAAAATTTCTAACCGATTTTATCTCTGACAAGCTTCCCATCAAGACTTATAAATTTAGATTGATAATTCTAATTAGTTTTATCTCTTTAAATAATATATTTTTTTTAATGTGAGTGAAGTGGACTGTAGCTACTGATAAACATCAAAGTATTTTAAATAACAATGAGGAAATTTTTAAATTCATTAAAATATTCTTTAATATTTATTGCATCATTTTTATTGGCTTAAATTGTGTAAGATATTGGATAGAACTCTGTATATTTGAAGGATAGTTTTTGTTTCGACAAGGATTAAATATGAGGTCGAATATTGTTCGTATGTCTGGAAGATAATTACATAAGTTATTAAAAATGTGGATGAAAAAATTTATAATTATTCTATGAAAAATATATTTTGAGGATTAAAAAAATTTAAGAAATTTAGAAGGACAAAAAATATTTATGATTTGTCAATTAAAAATATTTGTCTAAAAAAAGAATTTTCTTAAAAAAAAATTTATATTAAGAAATATACAGAACTCTGTTAAAATAGGTAAAATATTATATAGATGTGTGTCATCTCTTTCATTTTGGTAGTTTATATATAATGGAAATTTCCATGCATAAATTAGAATTATAATATCTTAAAAGATAGAGATTGTTTTTCTCTTATTCTTAATTACTCTTCATTCTGGTAACTTTTAACAACACAGTGATACCATGTTTCGTATGACTTTTAGATGATGGGTTGAAAATGATATAGTAATTTGGTTACACTTTTTGAATATTGCATCAAGCATCCTATTATTTTGAATGGGGTTGTGGGAAGCTTTTCACATGCTTCCCATTAAAATTTATAGATTTAAACTTAAAATTTCTAACTGATTTTATCTCTGACAAGCTTCCCATCAAGACTTATAAATTTAGATTGATAATTCTAATTAGTTTTATCTCTTTAAATAATATATTTTTTAATGTGAGTGAAGTGGACTTTAGCTACTGATAAACATCAAAGTATTTTAAATAACAATGAGGAAATTTTTAAATTCATAAAAATATTCTTTAATATTTATTGCATCATTTTTATTGGCATAAATTGTGTAAGATATTGGATAGAACTCTGTATATTTGAAGGATAGTTTTTGTTTCGACAAGGATTAAATATGAGGTCGAAAATTGTTTGTATGTCTGGAAGATAATTACATAAGTTATTAAAATTGTGGATGAAAAAATTTATAATTATTCTATGAAAAATATATTTTGAGGATTAAAAAAATTTAAGATATTTAGAAGGACCAAATATATTTATGATTTGTCAATTAAAAATATTTGTCTAAAATAAGAATTTTCTTTAAAAAAAGTTATATTAAGAAATATACAGAACTCTGTTAAAATAGGTAAAATATTATCTAGATGTGTGTCATATCTTTCTTTTTGGTAGTTTATATATAACGGAAATTTCCATGCATAAATTAGAATTATAATAACTTAAAAGTTAGAGATTGTTTTTCTCTTATTCTTAATTACTCTTCATTCTGGTAACTTTTAACAACACTGTGATACCATGTTTCGTATGACTTTTAGATGATGGGTTGAAAATGATATAGTAATTTGGTTACACTTTTTGAATATTGCATCAAGCATCCTATTATTTTGAATGGGGTTGTGGGAAGCTTTTCACATGCTTCCCATTAAAATTTATAGATTTAAACTTAAAATTTCTAACTGAATTTACTCTGAGAAGCTTCCCATCAAGACTTATAAATTTAGATTGATAATTCTAATTAGTTTTATCTCTTTAAATAATATATTTTTTAATGTGAGTGAAGTGGACTTTAGCTACTGATAAACATCAAAGTATTTTAAATAACAATGAGGAAATTTTTAAATTCATTAAAATATTCTTTAATATTTATTGCATCATTTTTATTGGCATAAATTGTGTAAGATATTGGATAGAACTCTGTATATTTGAAGGATAGTTTTTGGTTCGACAAGGATTAAATATGAGGTCGAATATTGTTCGTATGTCTGGAAGATAATTACATAAGTTATTAAAATTGTGGATGAAAAAATTTATAATTATTCTATGAAAAATATATTTTGAGGATTAAAAAAATTTAAGAAATTTAGAAGGACCAAATATATTTATGATTTGTCAATTAAAAATATTTGTCTAAAAAAAGAATTTTCTTAAAAAAAAATTTATATTAAGAAATATACAGAACTCTGTTAAAATAGGTAAAATATTATCTAGATGTGTGTCATATCTTTCTTTTTGTTAGTTTATATATAATGGAAATTTCCATGCATAAATTAGAATTATAATAACTTAAAAGTTAGAGATTGTTTTTCTCTTATTCTTAATTACTCTTCATTCTGGTAACTTTTAACAACACTGTGATACCATGTTTCGTATGACTTTTAGATGATGGGTTGAAAATGATATAGTAATTTGGTTACACTTTTTGAATATTGCATCAAGCATCTTATTATTTTGAATGGGGTTGTGGGAAGCTTTTCACATGCTTCCCATTAAAATTTATAGATTTAAACTTAAAATTTCTAACTGAATTTATCTCTGACAAGCTTCCCATCAAGACTTATAAATTTAGATTGATAATTCTAATTAGTTTTATCTCTTTAAATAATATATTTTTTAATGTGAGTGAAGTGGACTGTAGCTACTGATAAACATCAAAGTATTTTAAATAACAATGAGGAAATTTTTAAATTCATTAAAATATTCTTTAATATTTATTGCATCATTTTTATTGGCATAAATTGTGTAAGATATTGGATAGAACTCTGTATATTTGAAGGATAGTTTTTGGTTCGACAAGGATTAAATATGAGGTCGAATATTGTTCGTATGTCTGGAAGATAATTACATAAGTTATTAAAAATGTGGATGAAAAAATTTATAATTATTCTATGAAAAATATATTTTGAGGATTAAAAAAATTTAAGAAATTTAGAAGGACCAAATATATTTATGATCTGTCAATTAAAAATATTTGTCTAAAAAAAGAATTTTCTTAAAAAAAAAATTATATTAAGAAATATACAGAACTCTGTTAAAATAGATAAAATATTATCTAGATGTGTGTCATCTCTTTCTTTTTGGTAGTTTATATATAATGGAAATTTCCATGCATAAATTAGAATTATAATATCTTAAAAGTTAGAGATTGTTTTTCTCTTATTCTTAATTACTCTTCATTCTGGTAACTTTTAACAACACAGTGATACCATGTTTCGTATGACTTTTAGATGATGGGTTGAAAATGATACAGTAATTTGGTTACACTTTTTGAATATTGTATCAAGCATCTTATTATTTTTAATGGAGTTGTGGGAAGCTTTCCACATTCTTCCCATTAAAATATATAGATTTAAACTTAAAATTTCTAACAGATTTTATCTCTGACAAGCTTCCCATCAAGACTTATAAATGTAGATTGATAATTCTATTTAGTTTTATCTCTTTAAATAATATATTTTTTAATGTGAGTGAAGTGGAATGTAGCTAATGATAAACATCAAAGTATTTTAAATAACAATGAGGAAATTTTTAAATTCATTAAAATATTCTTTAATATTTATTGCATCATTTTTATTGGCATAAATTGTGTAAGATATTGGATAGAACTCTGTATATTTGAAGGATAGTTTTTGGTTCGACAAGGATTAAATATGAGGTCGAATATTGTTCGTATGTCTGGAAGATAATTACATAAGTTATTAAAAATGTGGATGAAAAAATTTATAATTATTCTATGAAAAATATATTTTGAGGATTAAAAAAATTTAAGATATTTAGAAGGACCAAATATATTTATGATTTGTCAATTAAAAATATATGTCTAAAATAAGAATTTTCTTAAAAAAAAGTTATATTAAGAAATATACAGAACTTTGTTAAAATAGGAAAAATATTATCTAGATGTGTGCCATCTCTTTCTTTTTGGTAGTTTATATATAATGGAAATTTCCATGCATAAATTAGAATTATAATATCTTAAAAGTTAGAGATTGTTTTTCTCTTATTCTTAATTACTCTTTATTCTGGTAACTTTTAACAACACATTGATACCATGTTTCGTATGACTTTTAGATGATGGGTTGAAAATGATATAGTAATTTGGTTACACTTTTTGAATATTGTATCAAGCATCTTATTATTTTGAATGGGGTTGTGGGAAGCTTTTCACATGCTCCCCATTAAAATTTATAGATTTAAACTTAAAATTTCTAACTGATTTTATCTCTGACAAGCTTCCCATCAAGACTTATAAATTTAGATTGATAATTCTAATTAGTTTTATCTCTTTAAATAATATATTTTTTAATGTGAGTGAAGTGGACTTTAGCTACTGATAAACATCAAAGTATTTTAAATAACAATGAGGAAATTTTTAAATTCATTAAAATATTCTTTAATATTTATTGCATCATTTTTATTGGCATAAATTGTGTAAGATATTGGATAGAACTCTGTATATTTGAAGGATAGTTTTTGGTTCGACAAGGATTAAATATGAGGTCGAATATTGTTCGTATGTCTGGAAGATAATTACATAAGTTATTAAAATTGTGGATGAAAAAATTTATAATTATTCTATGAAAAATATATTTTGAGGATTAAAAAAATTTAAGAAATTTAGAAGGACCAAATATATTTATGATTTGTCAATTAAAAATATTTGTCTAAAAAAAGAATTTTCTTAAAAAAAAATTTATATTAAGAAATATACAGAACTCTGTTAAAATAGGTAAAATATTATCTAGATGTGTGTCATATCTTTCTTTTTGGTAGTTTATATATAATGGAAATTTCCATGCATAAATTAGAATTATAATAACTTAAAAGTTAGAGATTGTTTTTCTCTTATTCTTAATTACTCTTCATTCTGGTAACTTTTAACAACACTGTGATACCATGTTTCGTATGACTTTTAGATGATGGGTTGAAAATGATATAGTAATTTGGTTACACTTTTTGAATATTGCATCAAGCATCTTATTATTTTGAATGGGGTTGTGGGAAGCTTTTCACATGCTTCCCATTAAAATTTATAGATTTAAACTTGAAATTTATAACTGAATTTACTCTGAGAAGCTTCCCATCAAGACTTATAAATTTAGATTGATAATTCTAATTAGTTTTATCTCTTTAAATAATATATTTTTTAATGTGAGTGAAGTGGACTGTAGCTACTGATAAACATCAAAGTATTTTAAATAACAATGAGGAAATTTTTAAATTCATTAAAATATTCTTTAATATTTATTGCATCATTTTTATTGGCATAAATTGTGTAAGATATTGGATAGAACTCTGTATATTTGAAGGATAGTTTTTGGTTCGACAAGGATTAAATATGAGGTCGAATATTGTTCGTATGTCTGGAAGATAATTACATAAGTTATTAAAAATGTGGATGAAAAAATTTATAATTATTCTATGAAAAATATATTTTGAGGATTAAAAAAATTTAAGAAATTTAGAAGGACCAAATATATTTATGATTTGTCAATTAAAAATATTTGTCTAAAAAAAGAATTTTCTTCAAAAAAAATTTATATTAAGAAATATACAGAACTCTGTTAAAATAGGTAAAATATTATCTAGATGTGTGTCATATCTTTCTTTTTGGTAGTTTATATATAATGGAAATTTCCATGCATAAATTAGAATTATAATAACTTAAAAGTTAGAGATTGTTTTTCTCTTATTCTTAATTACTCTTCATTCTGGTAACTTTTAACAACACTGTGATACCATGTTTCGTATGACTTTTAGATGATGGGTTGAAAATGATATAGTAATTTGGTTACACTTTTTGAATATTGCATCAAGCATCTTATTATTTTGAATGGGGTTGTGGGAAGCTTTTCACATGCTTCCCATTAAAATTTATAGATTTAAACTTAAAATTTCTAACTGAATTTATCTCTGACAAGCTTCCCATCAAGACTTATAAATTTAGATTGATAATTCTAATTAGTTTTATCTCTTTAAATAATATATTTTTTAATGTGAGTGAAGTGGCCTGTAGCTACTGATAAACATCAAAGTATTTTAAATAACAATGAGGAAATTTTTAAATTCATTAAAATATTCTTTAATATTTATTGCATCATTTTTATTGGCATAAATTGTGTAAGATATTGGATAGAACTCTGTATATTTGAAGGATAGTTTTTGGTTCGACAAGGATTAAATATGAGGTCGAATATTGTTCGTATGTCTGGAAGATAATTACATAAGTTATTAAAAATGTGGATGAAAAAATTTATAATTATTCTATGAAAAATATATTTTGAGGATTAAAAAAATTTAAGAAATTTAGAAGGACCAAATATATTTATGATCTGTCAATTAAAAATATTTGTCTAAAAAAAGAATTTTCTTAAAAAAAAAATTATATTAAGAAATATACAGAACTCTGTTAAAATAGATAAAATATTATCTAGATGTGTGTCATCTCTTTCTTTTTGGTAGTTTATATATAATGGAAATTTCCATGCATAAATTAGAATTATAATATCTTAAAAGTTAGAGATTGTTTTTCTCTTATTCTTAATTACTCTTCATTCTGGTAACTTTTAACAACACAGTGATACCATGTTTCGTATGACTTTTAGATGATGGGTTGAAAATGATACAGTAATTTGGTTACACTTTTTGAATATTGTATCAAGCATCTTATTATTTTTAATGGAGTTGTGGGAAGCTTTCCACATTCTTCCCATTAAAATATATAGATTTAAACTTAAAATTTCTAACAGATTTTATCTCTGACAAGCTTCCCATCAAGACTTATAAATGTAGATTGATAATTCTATTTAGTTTTATCTCTTTAAATAATATATTTTTTAATGTGAGTGAAGTGGAATGTAGCTAATGATAAACATCAAAGTATTTTAAATAACAATGAGGAAATTTTTAAATTCATTAAAATATTCTTTAATATTTATTGCATCATTTTTATTGGCATAAATTGTGTAAGATATTGGATAGAACTCTGTATATTTGAAGGATAGTTTTTGGTTCGACAAGGATTAAATATGAGGTCGAATATTGTTCGTATGTCTGGAAGATAATTACATAAGTTATTAAAAATGTGGATGAAAAAATTTATAATTATTCTATGAAAAATATATTTTGAGGATTAAAAAAATTTAAGATATTTAGAAGGACCAAATATATTTATGATTTGTCAATTAAAAATATATGTCTAAAATAAGAATTTTCTTAAAAAAAAGTTATATTAAGAAATATACAGAACTTTGTTAAAATAGGAAAAATATTATCTAGATGTGTGCCATCTCTTTCTTTTTGGTAGTTTATATATAATGGAAATTTCCATGCATAAATTAGAATTATAATATCTTAAAAGTTAGAGATTGTTTTTCTCTTATTCTTAATTACTCTTTATTCTGGTAACTTTTAACAACACATTGATACCATGTTTCGTATGACTTTTAGATGATGGGTTGAAAATGATATAGTAATTTGGTTACACTTTTTGAATATTGTATCAAGCATCTTATTATTTTGAATGGGGTTGTGGGAAGCTTTTCACATGCTCCCCATTAAAATTTATAGATTTAAACTTAAAATTTCTAACTGATTTTATCTCTGACAAGCTTCCCATCAAGACTTATAAATTTAGATTGATAATTCTAATTAGTTTTATCTCTTTAAATAATATATTTTTTAATGTGAGTGAAGTGGACTTTAGCTACTGATAAACATCAAAGTATTTTAAATAACAATGAGGAAATTTTTAAATTCATTAAAATATTCTTTAATATTTATTGCATCATTTTTATTGGCATAAATTGTGTAAGATATTGGATAGAACTCTGTATATTTGAAGGATAGTTTTTGGTTCGACAAGGATTAAATATGAGGTCGAATATTGTTCGTATGTCTGGAAGATAATTACATAAGTTATTAAAATTGTGGATGAAAAAATTTATAATTATTCTATGAAAAATATATTTTGAGGATTAAAAAAATTTAAGAAATTTAGAAGGACCAAATATATTTATGATTTGTCAATTAAAAATATTTGTCTAAAAAAAGAATTTTCTTAAAAAAAAATTTATATTAAGAAATATACAGAACTCTGTTAAAATAGGTAAAATATTATCTAGATGTGTGTCATATCTTTCTTTTTGGTAGTTTATATATAATGGAAATTTCCATGCATAAATTAGAATTATAATAACTTAAAAGTTAGAGATTGTTTTTCTCTTATTCTTAATTACTCTTCATTCTGGTAACTTTTAACAACACTGTGATACCATGTTTCGTATGACTTTTAGATGATGGGTTGAAAATGATATAGTAATTTGGTTACACTTTTTGAATATTGCATCAAGCATCTTATTATTTTGAATGGGGTTGTGGGAAGCTTTTCACATGCTTCCCATTAAAATTTATAGATTTAAACTTGAAATTTATAACTGAATTTACTCTGAGAAGCTTCCCATCAAGACTTATAAATTTAGATTGATAATTCTAATTAGTTTTATCTCTTTAAATAATATATTTTTTAATGTGAGTGAAGTGGACTGTAGCTACTGATAAACATCAAAGTATTTTAAATAACAATGAGGAAATTTTTAAATTCATTAAAATATTCTTTAATATTTATTGCATCATTTTTATTGGCATAAATTGTGTAAGATATTGGATAGAACTCTGTATATTTGAAGGATAGTTTTTGGTTCGACAAGGATTAAATATGAGGTCGAATATTGTTCGTATGTCTGGAAGATAATTACATAAGTTATTAAAAATGTGGATGAAAAAATTTATAATTATTCTATGAAAAATATATTTTGAGGATTAAAAAAATTTAAGAAATTTAGAAGGACCAAATATATTTATGATTTGTCAATTAAAAATATTTGTCTAAAAAAAGAATTTTCTTCAAAAAAAATTTATATTAAGAAATATACAGAACTCTGTTAAAATAGGTAAAATATTATCTAGATGTGTGTCATATCTTTCTTTTTGGTAGTTTATATATAATGGAAATTTCCATGCATAAATTAGAATTATAATAACTTAAAAGTTAGAGATTGTTTTTCTCTTATTCTTAATTACTCTTCATTCTGGTAACTTTTAACAACACTGTGATACCATGTTTCGTATGACTTTTAGATGATGGGTTGAAAATGATATAGTAATTTGGTTACACTTTTTGAATATTGCATCAAGCATCTTATTATTTTGAATGGGGTTGTGGGAAGCTTTTCACATGCTTCCCATTAAAATTTATAGATTTAAACTTAAAATTTCTAACTGAATTTATCTCTGACAAGCTTCCCATCAAGACTTATAAATTTAGATTGATAATTCTAATTAGTTTTATCTCTTTAAATAATATATTTTTTAATGTGAGTGAAGTGGCCTGTAGCTACTGATAAACATCAAAGTATTTTAAATAACAATGAGGAAATTTTTAAATTCATTAAAATATTCTTTAATATTTATTGCATCATTTTTATTGGCATAAATTGTGTAAGATATTGGATAGAACTCTGTATATTTGAAGGATAGTTTTTGGTTCGACAAGGATTAAATACGAGGTCGAATATTGTTCGTATGTCTGGAAGATAATTACATAAGTTATTAAAAATGTGGATGAAAAAATTTATAATTATTCTATGAAAAATATATTTTGAGGATTAAAAAAATTTAAGAAATTTAGAAGGACCAAATATATTTATGATTTGTCAATTAAAAATATTTGTCTAAAAAAAGAATTTTCTTAAAAAAAAATTTATATTAAGAAATATACAGAACTCTGTTAAAATAGGTAAAATATTGTCTAGATGTGTGTCATATCTTTCTTTTTGGTAGTTTATATATAATGGAAATTTCCATGCATAAATTAGAATTATAATAACTTAAAAGTTAGAGATTGTTTTTCTCTTAATCTTAATTACTCTTCATTCTGGTAACTTTTAACAACACAATGATACCATGTTTCGTATGACTTTTAGATGATGGGTTTAAAATGATACAATAATTTGGTTACACTTTTTGAATATTGTATCAAGCATCTTATTATTTTGAATGGGGTTGTGGGAAGCTTTTCACATTCTTCCCATTAAAATTTATAGATTTAAACTTAAAATTTCTAACTGATTTTATCTCTGACAAGCTTCCCATCAAGACTTATAAATTTAGATTGATAATTCTAATTAGTTTTATCTCTTTAAATAATATATTTTTTAATGTGAGTGAAGTGGACTGTAGCTACTGATAAACATCAAAGTATTTTAAATAACAATGAGGAAATTTTTAAATTCATAAAAATATTCTTTAATATTTATTGCATCATTTTTATTGGCATAAATTGTGTAAGATATTGGATAGAACTCTGTATATTTGAAGGATAGTTTTTGGTTCGACAAGGATTAAATATGAGGTCGAATATTGTTCGTATGTCTGGAAGATAATTACATAAGTTATTAAAATTGTGGATGAAAAAATTTATAATTATTCTATGAAAAATATATTTTGAGGATTAAAAAAATTTAAGAAATTTAGAAGGACCAAATATATTTATGATTTGTCAATTAAAAATATTTGTCTAAAATAAGAATTTTCTTAAAAAAAAATTTATAATAAGAAATATACAGAACTCTGTTAAAATAGGTAAAATATTATCTAGATGTGTGTCATATCTTTCTTTTTGGTAGTTTATATATAATGGAAATTTCCATGCATAAATTAGAATTATAATAACTTAAAAGATAGAGATTGTTTTTCTCTTATTCTTAATTACTCTTCATTCTGGTAACTTTTAACAACACAGTGATACCATGTTTCGTATGACTTTTAGATGATGGGTTGAAAATGATATAGTAATTTGGTTACACTTTTTGAATATTGCATCAAGCATCTTATTATTTTGAATGGGGTTGTGGGAAGCTTTTCACATGCTTCCCATTAAAATTTATAGATTTAAACTTGAAATTTATAACTGAATTTATCTCTGACAAGCTTCCCATCAAGACTTATAAATTTAGATTGATAATTCTAATTAGTTTTATCTATTTAAATAATATATTTTTTAATGTGAGTGAAGTGGACTGTAGCTACTGATAAACATCAAAGTATTTTAAATAACAATGAGGAAATTTTTAAATTCATTAAAATATTCTTTAATATTTATTGCATCATTTTTATTGGCATAAATTGTGTAAGATATTGGATAGAACTCTGTATATTTGAAGGATAGTTTTTGGTTTGACAAGGATTAAATATGAGGTCGAATATTGTTCGTATGTCTGGAAGATAATTACATAAGTTATTAAAATTGTGGATTAAAAATTTTATAATTATTCTATGAAAAATATATTTTGAGGATTAAAAAAATTTAAGAAATTTAGAAGGACAAAAAATATTTATGATTTGTCAATTAAAAATATTTGTCTTAAAAAAGAATTTTCTTAAAAAAAAATTTATATTAAGAAATATACAGAACTCTGTTAAAATAAGTAAAATATTATCTAGATGTGTGTCATATCTTTCTTTTTGGTAGTTTATATATAATGGAAATTTCCATGCATAAATTAGAATTATAATATCTTAAAAGATAGAGATTGTTTTTCTCTTATTCTTAATTACTCTTCATTCTGGTAACTTTTAACAACACAATGATACCATGTTTCGTATGACTTTTAGATGATGGGTTTAAAATGATATAATAATTTGGTTACACTTTTTGAATATTGTATCAAGCATCTTAATATTTTGAATGGAGTTGTGGGAAGCTTTCCACATTCTTCCTATTAAAATTTATAGATTTAAACTTAAAATTTCTAACCGATTTTATCTCTGACAAGCTTCCCATCAAGACTTATAAATTTAGATTGATAATTCTAATTAGTTTTATCTCTTTAAATAATATATTTTTTAATGTGAGTGAAGTGGACTGTAGCTACTGATAAACATCAAAGTATTTTAAATAACAATGAGGAAATTTTTAAATTCATAAAAATATTCTTTAATATTTATTGCATCATTTTTATTGGCATAAATTGTGTAAGATATTGGATAGAACTCTGTATATTTGAAGGATAGTTTTTGGTTCGACAAGGATTAAATATGAGGTCGAATATTGTTCGTATGTCTGGAAGATAATTACATAAGTTATTAAAATTGTGGATGAAAAAATTTATAATTATTCTATGAAAAATATATTTTGAGGATTAAAAAAATTTAAGAAATTTAGAAGGACCAAATATATTTATGATTTGTCAATTAAAAATATTTGTCTAAAATAAGAATTTTCTTAAAAAAAAATTTATATTAAGAAATATACAGAACTCTGTTAAAATAAGTAAAATATTATCTAGATGTGTGTCATATCTTTCTTTTTGGTAGTTTATATATAATGGAAATTTCCATGCATAAATTAGAATTATAATATCTTAAAAGATAGAGATTGTTTTTCTCTTATTCTTAATTACTCTTCATTCTGGTAACTTTTAACAACACAATGATACCATGTTTCGTATGACTTTTAGATGATGGGTTGAAAATGATATAGTAATTTGGTTACACTTTTTGAATATTGCATCAAGCATCTTAATATTTTGAATGGAGTTGTGGGAAGCTTTCCACATTCTTCCCATTAAAATTTATAGATTTAAACTTAAAATTTCTAACCGATTTTATCTCTGACAAGCTTCCCATCAAGACTTATAAATTTAGATTGATAATTCTAATTAGTTTTATCTCTTTAAATAATATATTTTTTTTAATGTGAGTGAAGTGGACTGTAGCTACTGATAAACATCAAAGTATTTTAAATAACAATGAGGAAATTTTTAAATTCATTAAAATATTCTTTAATATTTATTGCATCATTTTTATTGGCTTAAATTGTGTAAGATATTGGATAGAACTCTGTATATTTGAAGGATAGTTTTTGTTTCGACAAGGATTAAATATGAGGTCGAATATTGTTCGTATGTCTGGAAGATAATTACATAAGTTATTAAAAATGTGGATGAAAAAATTTATAATTATTCTATGAAAAATATATTTTGAGGATTAAAAAAATTTAAGAAATTTAGAAGGACAAAAAATATTTATGATTTGTCAATTAAAAATATTTGTCTAAAAAAAGAATTTTCTTAAAAAAAAATTTATATTAAGAAATATACAGAACTCTGTTAAAATAGGTAAAATATTATATAGATGTGTGTCATCTCTTTCATTTTGGTAGTTTATATATAATGGAAATTTCCATGCATAAATTAGAATTATAATATCTTAAAAGATAGAGATTGTTTTTCTCTTATTCTTAATTACTCTTCATTCTGGTAACTTTTAACAACACAGTGATACCATGTTTCGTATGACTTTTAGATGATGGGTTGAAAATGATATAGTAATTTGGTTACACTTTTTGAATATTGCATCAAGCATCCTATTATTTTGAATGGGGTTGTGGGAAGCTTTTCACATGCTTCCCATTAAAATTTATAGATTTAAACTTAAAATTTCTAACTGATTTTATCTCTGACAAGCTTCCCATCAAGACTTATAAATTTAGATTGATAATTCTAATTAGTTTTATCTCTTTAAATAATATATTTTTTAATGTGAGTGAAGTGGACTTTAGCTACTGATAAACATCAAAGTATTTTAAATAACAATGAGGAAATTTTTAAATTCATAAAAATATTCTTTAATATTTATTGCATCATTTTTATTGGCATAAATTGTGTAAGATATTGGATAGAACTCTGTATATTTGAAGGATAGTTTTTGTTTCGACAAGGATTAAATATGAGGTCGAAAATTGTTTGTATGTCTGGAAGATAATTACATAAGTTATTAAAATTGTGGATGAAAAAATTTATAATTATTCTATGAAAAATATATTTTGAGGATTAAAAAAATTTAAGATATTTAGAAGGACCAAATATATTTATGATTTGTCAATTAAAAATATTTGTCTAAAATAAGAATTTTCTTTAAAAAAAGTTATATTAAGAAATATACAGAACTCTGTTAAAATAGGTAAAATATTATCTAGATGTGTGTCATATCTTTCTTTTTGGTAGTTTATATATAACGGAAATTTCCATGCATAAATTAGAATTATAATAACTTAAAAGTTAGAGATTGTTTTTCTCTTATTCTTAATTACTCTTCATTCTGGTAACTTTTAACAACACTGTGATACCATGTTTCGTATGACTTTTAGATGATGGGTTGAAAATGATATAGTAATTTGGTTACACTTTTTGAATATTGCATCAAGCATCCTATTATTTTGAATGGGGTTGTGGGAAGCTTTTCACATGCTTCCCATTAAAATTTATAGATTTAAACTTAAAATTTCTAACTGAATTTACTCTGAGAAGCTTCCCATCAAGACTTATAAATTTAGATTGATAATTCTAATTAGTTTTATCTCTTTAAATAATATATTTTTTAATGTGAGTGAAGTGGACTTTAGCTACTGATAAACATCAAAGTATTTTAAATAACAATGAGGAAATTTTTAAATTCATTAAAATATTCTTTAATATTTATTGCATCATTTTTATTGGCATAAATTGTGTAAGATATTGGATAGAACTCTGTATATTTGAAGGATAGTTTTTGGTTCGACAAGGATTAAATATGAGGTCGAATATTGTTCGTATGTCTGGAAGATAATTACATAAGTTATTAAAATTGTGGATGAAAAAATTTATAATTATTCTATGAAAAATATATTTTGAGGATTAAAAAAATTTAAGAAATTTAGAAGGACCAAATATATTTATGATTTGTCAATTAAAAATATTTGTCTAAAAAAAGAATTTTCTTAAAATAAAATTTATATTAAGAAATATACAGAACTCTGTTAAAATAGGTAAAATATTATCTAGATGTGTGTCATATCTTTCTTTTTGTTAGTTTATATATAATGGAAATTTCCATGCATAAATTAGAATTATAATAACTTAAAAGTTAGAGATTGTTTTTCTCTTATTCTTAATTACTCTTCATTCTGGTAACTTTTAACAACACTGTGATACCATGTTTCGTATGACTTTTAGATGATGGGTTGAAAATGATATAGTAATTTGGTTACACTTTTTGAATATTGCATCAAGCATCTTATTATTTTGAATGGGGTTGTGGGAAGCTTTTCACATGCTTCCCATTAAAATTTATAGATTTAAACTTGAAATTTATAACTGAATTTACTCTGAGAAGCTTCCCATCAAGACTTATAAATTTAGATTGATAATTCTAATTAGTTTTATCTCTTTAAATAATATATTTTTTAATGTGAGTGAAGTGGACTGTAGCTACTGATAAACATCAAAGTATTTTAAATAACAATGAGGAAATTTTTAAATTCATTAAAATATTCTTTAATATTTATTGCATCATTTTTATTGGCATAAATTGTGTAAGATATTGGATAGAACTCTGTATATTTGAAGGATAGTTTTTGGTTCGACAAGGATTAAATATGAGGTCGAATATTGTTCGTATGTCTGGAAGATAATTACATAAGTTATTAAAAATGTGGATGAAAAAATTTATAATTATTCTATGAAAAATATATTTTGAGGATTAAAAAAATTTAAGAAATTTAGAAGGACCAAATATATTTATGATTTGTCAATTAAAAATATTTGTCTAAAAAAAGAATTTTCTTCAAAAAAAATTTATATTAAGAAATATACAGAACTCTGTTAAAATAGGTAAAATATTATCTAGATGTGTGTCATATCTTTCTTTTTGGTAGTTTATATATAATGGAAATTTCCATGCATAAATTAGAATTATAATAACTTAAAAGTTAGAGATTGTTTTTCTCTTATTCTTAATTACTCTTCATTCTGGTAACTTTTAACAACACTGTGATACCATGTTTCGTATGACTTTTAGATGATGGGTTGAAAATGATATAGTAATTTGGTTACACTTTTTGAATATTGCATCAAGCATCTTATTATTTTGAATGGGGTTGTGGGAAGCTTTTCACATGCTTCCCATTAAAATTTATAGATTTAAACTTAAAATTTCTAACTGAATTTATCTCTGACAAGCTTCCCATCAAGACTTATAAATTTAGATTGATAATTCTAATTAGTTTTATCTCTTTAAATAATATATTTTTTAATGTGAGTGAAGTGGACTGTAGCTACTGATAAACATCAAAGTATTTTAAATAACAATGAGGAAATTTTTAAATTCATTAAAATATTCTTTAATATTTATTGCATCATTTTTATTGGCATAAATTGTGTAAGATATTGGATAGAACTCTGTATATTTGAAGGATAGTTTTTGGTTCGACAAGGATTAAATATGAGGTCGAATATTGTTCGTATGTCTGGAAGATAATTACATAAGTTATTAAAAATGTGGATGAAAAAATTTATAATTATTCTATGAAAAATATATTTTGAGGATTAAAAAAATTTAAGAAATTTAGAAGGACCAAATATATTTATGATTTGTCAATTAAAAATATATGTCTAAAAAAAGAATTTTCTTAAAAAAAAATTTATATTAAGAAATATACAGAACTCTGTTAAAATAGATAAAATATTATCTAGATGTGTGCCATCTCTTTCTTTTTGGTAGTTTATATATAATGGAAATTTCCATGCATAAATTAGAATTATAATATCTTAAAAGTTAGAGATTGTTTTTCTCTTATTCTTAATTACTCTTCATTCTGGTAACTTTTAACAACACAGTGATACCATGTTTCGTATGACTTTTAGATGATGGGTTGAAAATGATATAGTAATTTGGTTACACTTTTTGAATATTGTATCAAGCATCTTATTATTTTGAATGGAGTTGTGGGAAGCTTTTCACATTCTTCCCATTAAAATATATAGATTTAAACTTAAAATTTCTAACTGATTTTATCTCTGACAAGCTTCCCATCAAGACTTATAAATTTAGATTGATAATTCTAATTAGTTTTATCTCTTTAAATAATATATTTTTTAATGTGAGTGAAGTGGACTTTAGCTACTGATAAACATCAAAGTATTTTAAATAACAATGAGGAAATTTTTAAATTCATTAAAATATTCTTTAATATTTATTGCATCATTTTTATTGGCATAAATTGTGTAAGATATTGGATAGAACTCTGTATATTTGAAGGATAGTTTTTGGTTCGACAAGGATTAAATATGAGGTCGAATATTGTTCGTATGTCTGGAAGATAATTACATAAGTTATTAAAATTGTGGATGAAAAAATTTATAATTATTCTATGAAAAATATATTTTGAGGATTAAAAAAATTTAAGAAATTTAGAAGGACCAAATATATTTATGATTTGTCAATTAAAAATATTTGTCTAAAAAAAGAATTTTCTTAAAATAAAATTTATATTAAGAAATATACAGAACTCTGTTAAAATAGGTAAAATATTAACTAGATGTGTGTCATATCTTTCTTTTTGTTAGTTTATATATAATGGAAATTTCCATGCATAAATTAGAATTATAATAACTTAAAAGTTAGAGATTGTTTTTCTCTTATTCTTAATTACTCTTCATTCTGGTAACTTTTAACAACACTGTGATACCATGTTTCGTATGACTTTTAGATGATGGGTTGAAAATGATATAGTAATTTGGTTACACTTTTTGAATATTGCATCAAGCATCTTATTATTTTGAATGGGGTTGTGGGAAGCTTTTCACATGCTTCCCATTAAAATTTATAGATTTAAACTTGAAATTTATAACTGAATTTACTCTGAGAAGCTTCCCATCAAGACTTATAAATTTAGATTGATAATTCTAATTAGTTTTATCTCTTTAAATAATATATTTTTTAATGTGAGTGAAGTGGACTGTAGCTACTGATAAACATCAAAGTATTTTAAATAACAATGAGGAAATTTTTAAATTCATTAAAATATTCTTTAATATTTATTGCATCATTTTTATTGGCATAAATTGTGTAAGATATTGGATAGAACTCTGTATATTTGAAGGATAGTTTTTGGTTCGACAAGGATTAAATATGAGGTCGAATATTGTTCGTATGTCTGGAAGATAATTACATAAGTTATTAAAAATGTGGATGAAAAAATTTATAATTATTCTATGAAAAATATATTTTGAGGATTAAAAAAATTTAAGAAATTTAGAAGGACCAAATATATTTATGATTTGTCAATTAAAAATATTTGTCTAAAAAAAGAATTTTCTTCAAAAAAAATTTATATTAAGAAATATACAGAACTCTGTTAAAATAGGTAAAATATTATCTAGATGTGTGTCATATCTTTCTTTTTGGTAGTTTATATATAATGGAAATTTCCATGCATAAATTAGAATTATAATAACTTAAAAGTTAGAGATTGTTTTTCTCTTATTCTTAATTACTCTTCATTCTGGTAACTTTTAACAACATTGTGATACCATGTTTCGTATGACTTTTAGATGATGGGTTGAAAATGATATAGTAATTTGGTTACACTTTTTGAATATTGCATCAAGCATCTTATTATTTTGAATGGGGTTGTGGGAAGCTTTTCACATGCTTCCCATTAAAATTTATAGATTTAAACTTAAAATTTCTAACTGAATTTATCTCTGACAAGCTTCCCATCAAGACTTATAAATTTAGATTGATAATTCTAATTAGTTTTATCTCTTTAAATAATATATTTTTTAATGTGAGTGAAGTGGACTGTAGCTACTGATAAACATCAAAGTATTTTAAATAACAATGAGGAAATTTTTAAATTCATTAAAATATTCTTTAATATTTATTGCATCATTTTTATTGGCATAAATTGTGTAAGATATTGGATAGAACTCTGTATATTTGAAGGATAGTTTTTGGTTCGACAAGGATTAAATATGAGGTCGAATATTGTTCGTATGTCTGGAAGATAATTACATAAGTTATTAAAAATGTGGATGAAAAAATTTATAATTATTCTATGAAAAATATATTTTGAGGATTAAAAAAATTTAAGAAATTTAGAAGGACCAAATATATTTATGATTTGTCAATTAAAAATATTTGTCTAAAAAAAGAATTTTCTTCAAAAAAAATTTATATTAAGAAATATACAGAACTCTGTTAAAATAGGTAAAATATTATCTAGATGTGTGTCATATCTTTCTTTTTGGTAGTTTATATATAATGGAAATTTCCATGCATAAATTAGAATTATAATAACTTAAAAGTTAGAGATTGTTTTTCTCTTATTCTTAATTACTCTTCATTCTGGTAACTTTTAACAACACTGTGATACCATGTTTCGTATGACTTTTAGATGATGGGTTGAAAATGATATAGTAATTTGGTTACACTTTTTGAATATTGCATCAAGCATCTTATTATTTTGAATGGGGTTGTGGGAAGCTTTTCACATGCTTCCCATTAAAATTTATAGATTTAAACTTAAAATTTCTAACTGAATTTATCTCTGACAAGCTTCCCATCAAGACTTATAAATTTAGATTGATAATTCTAATTAGTTTTATCTCTTTAAATAATATATTTTTTAATGTGAGTGAAGTGGACTGTAGCTACTGATAAACATCAAAGTATTTTAAATAACAATGAGGAAATTTTTAAATTCATTAAAATATTCTTTAATATTTATTGCATCATTTTTATTGGCATAAATTGTGTAAGATATTGGATAGAACTCTGTATATTTGAAGGATAGTTTTTGGTTCGACAAGGATTAAATATGAGGTCGAATATTGTTCGTATGTCTGGAAGATAATTACATAAGTTATTAAAAATGTGGATGAAAAAATTTATAATTATTCTATGAAAAATATATTTTGAGGATTAAAAAAATTTAAGAAATTTAGAAGGACCAAATATATTTATGATTTGTCAATTAAAAATATTTGTCTAAAAAAAGAATTTTCTTCAAAAAAAATTTATATTAAGAAATATACAGAACTCTGTTAAAATAGGTAAAATATTATCTAGATGTGTGTCATATCTTTCTTTTTGGTAGTTTATATATAATGGAAATTTCCATGCATAAATTAGAATTATAATAACTTAAAAGTTAGAGATTGTTTTTCTCTTATTCTTAATTACTCTTCATTCTGGTAACTTTTAACAACACTGTGATACCATGTTTCGTATGACTTTTAGATGATGGGTTGAAAATGATATAGTAATTTGGTTACACTTTTTGAATATTGCATCAAGCATCTTATTATTTTGAATGGGGTTGTGGGAAGCTTTTCACATGCTTCCCATTAAAATTTATAGATTTAAACTTAAAATTTCTAACTGAATTTATCTCTGACAAGCTTCCCATCAAGACTTATAAATTTAGATTGATAATTCTAATTAGTTTTATCTCTTTAAATAATATATTTTTTAATGTGAGTGAAGTGGACTGTAGCTACTGATAAACATCAAAGTATTTTAAATAACAATGAGGAAATTTTTAAATTCATTAAAATATTCTTTAATATTTATTGCATCATTTTTATTGGCATAAATTGTGTAAGATATTGGATAGAACTCTGTATATTTGAAGGATAGTTTTTGGTTCGACAAGGATTAAATATGAGGTCGAATATTGTTCGTATGTCTGGAAGATAATTACATAAGTTATTAAAAATGTGGATGAAAAAATTTATAATTATTATATGAAAAATATATTTTGAGGATTAAAAAAATTTAAGAAATTTAGAAGGACCAAATATATTTATGATTTGTCAATTAAAAATATTTGTCTAAAAAAAGAATTTTCTTAAAAAAAAATTTATATTAAGAAATATACAGAACTCTGTTAAAATAGGTAAAATATTATCTAGATGTGTGTCATATCTTTCTTTTTGGTAGTTTATATATAATGGAAATTTCCATGCATAAATTAGAATTATAATAACTTAAAAGTTAGAGATTGTTTTTCTCTTATTCTTAATTACTCTTCATTCTGGTAACTTTTAACAACACTGTGATACCATGTTTCGTATGACTTTTAGATGATGGGTTGAAAATGATATAGTAATTCTGAATTTATCTCTGACAAGCTTCCCATCAAGACTTATAAATTTAGATTGATAATTCTAATTAGTTTTATCTCTTTAAATAATATATTTTTTAATGTGAGTGAAGTGGACTGTAGCTACTGATAAACATTAAAGTATTTTAAATAACAATGAGGAAATTTTTAAATTCATTAAAATATTCTTTAATATTTATTGCATCATTTTTATTGGCATAAATTGTGTAAGATATTGGATAGAACTCTGTATATTTGAAGGATAGTTTTTGGTTCGACAAGGATTAAATATGAGGTCGAATATTGTTCGTATGTCTGGAAGATAATTACATAAGTTATTAAAATTGTGGATTAAAAATTTTATAATTATTCTATGAAAAATATATTTTGAGGATTAAAAAAATTTAAGAAATTTAGAAGGACAAAAAATATTTATGATTTGTCAATTAAAAATATTTGTCTAAAAAAAGAATTTTCTTAAAAAAAAAATTATATTAAGAAATATACAGAACTCTGTTAAAATAAGTAAAATATTATCTAGATGTGTGTCATATCTTTCTTTTTGGTAGTTTATATATAATGGAAATTTCCATGCATAAATTAGAATTATAATATCTTAAAAGATAGAGATTGTTTTTCTCTTATTCTTAATTACTCTTCATTCTGGTAACTTTTAACAACACAATGATACCATTTTTCGTATGACCTTTAGATGATGGGTTGAAAATGATATAGTAATTTGGTTACACTTTTTGAATATTGTATCAAGCATCTTATCATTTTTAATGGGGTTGTGGGAAGCTTTTCACATGTTTCCCATTAAAATTTATAGATTTAAACATAAAATTTCTAACTGATTTTATCTCTGACAAGCTTCCCATCAAGAATTAAAAATTTAGATTGATAATTCTAATTAATTTTATCTCTTTAAATAATATATTTTTTAATGTGAGTGAAGTGGACTGTAGCTACTGATAAACATCAAAGTATTTTAAATAACAATAAGGAATGTTTTAAATTCATCAAAATATTCTTTAATATTTATTGCATCATTTTTATTGGCATAAATTGTGTAAGATATTGGATAGAACTCTATATATTTGAAGGATAGTTTTTGGTTCGAAAAGGATTAAATATGAGGTCGAAAATTGTTCGTATGTCTGGAAGATAATTACATAAGTTATTAAAAATGTGGATGAAAAAATTTATAATTATTCTATGAAAAATATATTTTGAGGATTAAAAAAATTTAAGATATTTAGAAGGACCAAATATATTTATGATTTGTCAATTAAAAATATATGTCTAAAATAAGAATTTTCTTAAAAAAAAGTTATATTAAGAAATATACAGAACTCTGTTAAAATAGGTAAAATATTATCTAGATGTGTGTCATCTCTTTCTTTTTGGTAGTTTATATATAATGGAAATTTCCATGCATAAATTAGAACTATAATATCTTAAAAGTTAGAGAATGTTTTTCTCTTATTCTTAATTACTCTTTATTCTGGTAACTTTTAACAACACAATGATACCATGTTTCGTATGACTATTAGATGATGGGTTGAAAATGATATAGTAATTTGGTTACACTTTTTGAATATTTTATCAAGCATCTTATTATTTTGAATGGGGTTGTGGGAAGCTTTTCACATGCTTCTCATTAAAATTTATAGATTTAAACTTAAAATTTCTAACTGATTTTATCTCTGACAAGCTTCCCATCAAGACTTATAAATTTAGATTGATAATTCTAATTAGTTTTATCTCTTTAAATAATATATTTTTTAATGTGAGTGAAGTGGACTGTAGCTATTGATAAACATCAAAGTATTTTAAATAACAATGAGGAAATTTTTAAATTCATTAAAATATTCTTTAATATTTATTGCATCATTTTTATTGGCTTAAATTGTGTAAGATATTGGATAGAACTCTGTATATTTGAAGGATAGTTTTTGGTTCGACAAGGATTAAATATGAGGTCGAATATTGTTCGTATGTCTGGAAGATAATTACATAAGTTATTAAAATTGTGGATTAAAAATTTTATAATTATTCTATGAAAAATATATTTTGAGGATTAAAAAAATTTAAGAAATTTAGAAGGACAAAAAATATTTATGATTTGTCAATTAAAAATATTTGTCTAAAAAAAGAATTTTCTTAAAAAAAAATTTATATTAAGAAATATACAGAACTCTGTTAAAATAAGTAAAATATTATCTAGATGTGTGTCATATCTTTCTTTTTGGTAGTTTATATATAATGGAAATTTCCATGCATAAATTAGAATTATAATATCTTAAAAGATAGAGATTGTTTTTCTCTTATTCTTAATTACTCTTCATTCTGGTAACTTTTAACAACACAATGATACCATGTTTCGTATGACTTTTAGATGATGGGTTTAAAATGATACAATAATTTGGTTACACTTTTTGAATATTGTATCAAGCATCTTAATATTTTGAATGGAGTTGTGGGAAGCTTTCCACATTCTTCCCATTAAAATTTATAGATTTAAACTTAAAATTTCTAACCGATTTTATCTCTGACAAGCTTCCCATCAAGACTTATAAATTTAGATTGATAATTCTAATTAGTTTTATCTCTTTAAATAATATATTTTTTTTAATGTGAGTGAAGTGGACTGTAGCTACTGATAAACATCAAAGTATTTTAAATAACAATGAGGAAATTTTTAAATTCATTAAAATATTCTTTAATATTTATTGCATCATTTTTATTGGCATAAATTGTGTAAGATATTGGATAGAACTCTGTATATTTGAAGGATAGTTTTTGGTTCGACAAGGATTAAATATGAGGTCGAATATTGTTCGTATGTCTGGAATATAATTACATAAGTTATTAAAAATGTGGATGAAAAAATTTATAATTATTCTATGAAAAATATATTTTGAGGATTAAAAAAATTTAAGATATTTAGAAGGACCAAATATATTTATGATTTGTCAATTAAAAATATTTGTCTAAAATAAGAATTTTCTTTAAAAAAAGTTATATTAAGAAATATACAGAACTCTGTTAAAATAGGTAAAATATTATATAGATGTGTGTCATCTCTTTTATTTTGGTAGTTTATATATAACGGAAATTTCCATGCATAAATTAGAATTATAATATCTTAAAAGTTAGAGATTGTTTTTCTCTTATTCTTAATTACTCTTCATTCTGGTAACTTTTAACAACACAGTGATACCATGTTTCGTATGACTTTTAGATGATGGGTTGAAAATGATATAGTAATTTGGTTACACTTTTTGAATATTGCATCAAGCATCCTATTATTTTGAATGGGGTTGTGGGAAGCTTTTCACATGCTTCCCATTAAAATTTATAGATTTAAACTTAAAATTTCTAACCGATTTTATCTCTGACAAGCTTCCCATCAAGACTTATAAATTTAGATTGATAATTCTAATTAGTTTTATCTCTTTAAATAATATATTTTTTAATGTGAGTGAAGTGGACTTTAGCTACTGATAAACATCAAAGTATTTTAAATAACAATGAGGAAATTTTTAAATTCATTAAAATATTCTTTAATATTTATTGCATCATTTTTATTGGCATAAATTGTGTAAGATATTGGATAGAACTCTGTATATTTGAAGGATAGTTTTTGGTTCGACAAGGATTAAATATGAGGTCGAATATTGTTCGTATGTCTGGAAGATAATTACATAAGTTATTAAAATTGTGGATGAAAAAATTTATAATTATTCTATGAAAAATATATTTTGAGGATTAAAAAAATTTAAGAAATTTAGAAGGACCAAATATATTTATGATTTGTCAATTAAAAATATTTGTCTAAAAAAAGAATTTTCTTAAAAAAAAATTTATATTAAGAAATATACAGAACTCTGTTAAAATAGGTAAAATATTATCTAGATGTGTGTCATATCTTTCTTTTTGGTAGTTTATATATAATGGAAATTTCCATGCATAAATTAGTATTATAATAACTTAAAAGTTAGAGATTGTTTTTCTCTTATTCTTAATTACTCTTCTTTCTGGTAACTTTTAACAACACTGTGATACCATGTTTCGTATGACTTTTAGATGATGGGTTGAAAATGATATAGTAATTTGGTTACACTTTTTGAATATTGCATCAAGCATCTTATTATTTTGAATGGGGTTGTGGGAAGCTTTTCACATGCTTCCCATTAAAATTTATAGATTTAAACTTGAAATTTATAACTGAATTTACTCTGAGAAGCTTCCCATCAAGACTTATAAATTTAGATTGATAATTCTAATTAGTTTTATCTCTTTAAATAATATATTTTTTAATGTGAGTGAAGTGGACTGTAGCTACTGATAAACATCAAAGTATTTTAAATAACAATGAGGAAATTTTTAAATTCATTAAAATATTCTTTAATATTTATTGCATCATTTTTATTGGCATAAATTGTGTAAGATATTGGATAGAACTCTGTATATTTGAAGGATAGTTTTTGGTTCGACAAGGATTAAATATGAGGTCGAATATTGTTCGTATGTCTGGAAGATAATTACATAAGTTATTAAAAATGTGGATGAAAAAATTTATAATTATTCTATGAAAAATATATTTTGAGGATTAAAAAAATTTAAGAAATTTAGAAGGACCAAATATATTTATGATTTGTCAATTAAAAATATTTGTCTAAAATAAGAATTTTCTTTAAAAAAAGTTATATTAAGAAATATACAGAACTCTGTTAAAATAGGTAAAATATTATATAGATGTGTGTCATCTCTTTTATTTTGGTAGTTTATATATAACGGAAATTTCCATGCATAAATTAGAATTATAATATCTTAAAAGTTAGAGATTGTTTTTCTCTTATTCTTAATTACTCTTCATTCTGGTAACTTTTAACAACACAGTGATACCATGTTTCGTATGACTTTTAGATGATGGGTTGAAAATGATATAGTAATTTGGTTACACTTTTTGAATATTGCATCAAGCATCCTATTATTTTGAATGGGGTTGTGGGAAGCTTTTCACATGCTTCCCATTAAAATTTATAGATTTAAACTTAAAATTTCTAACTGATTTTATCTCTGACAAGCTTCCCATCAAGACTTATAAATTTAGATTGATAATTCTAATTAGTTTTATCTCTTTAAATAATATATTTTTTAATGTGAGTGAAGTGGACTTTAGCTACTGATAAACATCAAAGTATTTTAAATAACAATGAGGAAATTTTTAAATTCATTAAAATATTCTTTAATATTTATTGCATCATTTTTATTGGCATAAATTGTGTAAGATATTGGATAGAACTCTGTATATTTGAAGGATAGTTTTTGGTTCGACAAGGATTAAATATGAGGTCGAATATTGTTCGTATGTCTGGAAGATAATTACATAAGTTATTAAAATTGTGGATGAAAAAATTTATAATTATTCTATGAAAAATATATTTTGAGGATTAAAAAAATTTAAGAAATTTAGAAGGACCAAATATATTTATGATTTGTCAATTAAAAATATTTGTCTAAAAAAAGAATTTTCTTAAAAAAAAAATTATATTAAGAAATATACAGAACTCTGTTAAAATAGGTAAAATATTATCTAGATGTGTGTCATATCTTTCTTTTTGGTAGTTTATATATAATGGAAATTTCCATGCATAAATTAGAATTATAATAACTTAAAAGTTAGAGATTGTTTTTCTCTTATTCTTAATTACTCTTCATTCTGGTAACTTTTAACAACACTGTGATACCATGTTTCGTATGACTTTTAGATGATGGGTTGAAAATGATATAGTAATTTGGTTACACTTTTTGAATATTGCATCAAGCATCTTATTATTTTGAATGGGGTTGTGGGAAGCTTTTCACATGCTTCCCATTAAAATTTATAGATTTAAACTTGAAATTTATAACTGAATTTACTCTGAGAAGCTTCCCATCAAGACTTATAAATTTAGATTGATAATTCTAATTAGTTTTATCTCTTTAAATAATATATTTTTTAATGTGAGTGAAGTGGACTGTAGCTACTGATAAACATCAAAGTATTTTAAATAACAATGAGGAAATTTTTAAATTCATTAAAATATTCTTTAATATTTATTGCATCATTTTTATTGGCATAAATTGTGTAAGATATTGGATAGAACTCTGTATATTTGAAGGATAGTTTTTGGTTCGACAAGGATTAAATATGAGGTCGAATATTGTTCGTATGTCTGGAAGATAATTACATAAGTTATTAAAAATGTGGATGAAAAAATTTATAATTATTCTATGAAAAATATATTTTGAGGATTAAAAAAATTTAAGAAATTTAGAAGGACCAAATATATTTATGATTTGTCAATTAAAAATATTTGTCTAAAAAAAGAATTTTCTTAAAAAAAAATTTATATTAAGAAATATACAGAACTCTGTTAAAATAGGTAAAATATTATCTAGATGTGTGTCATATCTTTCTTTTTGTTAGTTTATATATAATGGAAATTTCCATGCATAAATTAGAATTATAATAACTTAAAAGTTAGAGATTGTTTTTCTCTTATTCTTAATTACTCTTCATTCTGGTAACTTTTAACAACACTGTGATACCATGTTTCGTATGACTTTTAGATGATGGGTTGAAAATGATATAGTAATTTGGTTACACTTTTTGAATATTGCATCAAGCATCTTATTATTTTGAATGGGGTTGTGGGAAGCTTTTCACATGCTTCCCATTAAAATTTATAGATTTAAACTTGAAATTTATAACTGAATTTACTCTGAGAAGCTTCCCATCAAGACTTATAAATTTAGATTGATAATTCTAATTAGTTTTATCTCTTTAAATAATATATTTTTTAATGTGAGTGAAGTGGACTGTAGCTACTGATAAACATCAAAGTATTTTAAATAACAATGAGGAAATTTTTAAATTCATTAAAATATTCTTTAATATTTATTGCATCATTTTTATTGGCATAAATTGTGTAACATATTGGATAGAAATCTGTATATTTGAAGGATAGTTTTTGTTTCGACACAGATTAAATATGAGGTCGAAAATTGTTCGTATGTCTGGAAGATAATTACATAAGTTATTAAAAATGTGGATGAAAAAATTTATAATTATTCTATGAAAAATATATTTTGAGGATTAAACAAATTTAAGATATTTAGAAGGACCAAATATATTTATGATTTGTCAATTAAAAATATTTGTCTAAAAAAAGAATTTTCTTCAAAAAAAATTTATATTAAGAAATATACAGAACTCTGTTAAAATAGGTAAAATATTATCTAGATGTGTGTCATATCTTTCTTTTTGGTAGTTTATATATAATGGAAATTTCCATGCATAAATTAGAATTATAATATCTTAAAAGATAGAGATTGTTTTTCTCTTTTTCTTAATTACTCTTCATTCTGGTAACTTTTAACAACACAATGATACCATGTTTCGTATGACTTTTAGATGATGGGTTGAAAATGATACAGTAATTTGGTTACACATTTTGAATATTGTATCAAGATTGAATGGGGTTGTGTGAAGCTTTTCACATGCTTCCAATTAAAAGTTATAGATTTAAACTTAAAATTTCTAACTGATGTTATCTCTGACAAGCTTCCCATCAAGACTTATAAATTTAGATTGATAATTCTAATTAGTTTTATCTCTTTAAATAATATATTTTTTTAATGTGAGTGAAGTGGAATGTAGCTACTGATAAACATCAAAGTATTTTAAATAACAATGAGGAAATTTTTAAATTCATTAAAATATTCTTTAATATTTATTGCATCATTTTTATTGGCATAAATTGTGTAACATATTGGATAGAACTCGGTATATTTGAAGGACAGTTTTTGGTTCGACAAAGATTAAATATGAGGTCGAGAATTGTTCGTATGTCTGGAATATAATTACATAAGTTATTAAAAATGTGGATGAAAAAATTTATAATTATTCTATGAAAAATATATTTTGAGGATTAAAAAAATTTAAGATATTTAGAAGGACCAAATATATTTATGATTTGCCAATTAAAAATATTTGTCTAAAAAAAGAATTTTCTTTAAAAAAAAGTTAAATTAAGAAATATACAGAACTCTGTTAAAATAGGTAAAATATTATCTAGATGTTTGCCATATCTTTCTTTTTGGTAGTTTATATATAATGGAATTTTCCATGCATAAATTAGAATTATAATATGTTAAAAGTTAGAGATTGTTTTTCTCTTATTCTTAGTTACTCTTCATTCTGGTAACTTTTAACAACACAATGATACCATGTTTCGTATGACTTTTAGATGATGGGTTGAAAATGATACAGTAATTTGGTTACACATTTTGAATATTGTATCAAGATTGAATGGGGTTGTGTGAAGCTTTTCACATGCTTCCAATTAAAAGTTATAGATTTAAACTTAAAATTTCTAACTGATGTTATCTCTGACAAGCTTCCCATCAAGACTTATAAATTTAGATTGATAATTCTAATTAGTTTTATCTCTTTAAATAATATATTTTTTAATGTGAGTGAAGTGGAATGTAGCTACTGATAAACATCAAAGTATTTTAAATAACAATGAGGAAATTTTTAAATTCATTAAAATATTCTTTAATATTTATTGCATCATTTTTATTGGCATAAATTGTGTAACATATTGGATAGAACTCGGTATATTTGAAGGACAGTTTTTGGTTCGACAAAGATTAAATATGAGGTCGAGAATTGTTCGTATGTCTGGAATATAATTACATAAGTTATTAAAAATGTGGATGAAAAAATTTATAATTATTCTATGAAAAATATATTTTGAGGATTAAAAAAATTTAAGATATTTAGAAGGACCAAATATATTTATGATTTGCCAATTAAAAATATTTGTCTAAAAAAAGAATTTTCTTTAAAAAAAAGTTAAATTAAGAAATATACAGAACTTCTGTTAAAATAGGTAAAATATTATCTAGATGTGTGCCATATCTTTCTTTTTGGTAGTTTATATATAATGGAAATTTCCATGCATAAATTAGAATTATAATATGTTAAAAGTTAGAGATTGTTTTTCTCTTATTCTTAGTTACTCTTCATTCTTGTAACTTTTAACAACACAATGATACCATGTTTCGTATGACTTTTAGATGATGGGTTGTAAATGATACAGTAATTTGGTTACATATTTTGAATATTGTATCAAGCATCTTATTATTTTGAATGGGGTTGTGTGAAGCTTTTCACATGCTTTCCATTAAAAGTTATAGATTTAAACTTAAAATTTCTAACTGATGTTATCTCTGACAAGCTTCCCATCAAGACTTATAAATTTAGATTGATAATTCTAATTAGTTTTATCTCTTTAAATAATATATTTTTTAATCTGAGTGAAGTGGAATGTAGCTACTGATAAACATAAAAGTATTTTAAATAACAATGAGGAAATTTTTAAATTCATTAAAATATTCTTTAATATTTATTGCATCATTTTTATTGGCATAAATTGTGTAACATATTGGATAGAACTCTGTATATTTGAAGGACAGTATTTGGTTCGACAAGGATTAAATATGACGTCGAAAATTGTTCGTAAGTCTGGAAGATAATTACATAAGTTATTAAAAATGTAGATGAAAAAATTTATAATTATTCTATGAAAAATATATTTTGAGGATTAAAAAAATTTAAGATATTTAGAAGGACCAAATATATTTATGATTTGTCAATTAAAAATATTTTTTTAAAAAAAGAATTTTCTTTAAAAAAAAGTTATATTAAGAAATATACAAAACTCTGTTAAAATAGGTAAAATATTATCTAGATGTGTGCCATCTCTTTCTTTTTGGTAGTTTATATATAATGGAAATTTCCATGCATAAATTAGAATTATAATATCTTAAAAGTTAGAGATTGTTTTTCTCTTATTCTTAATTACTCTTCATTCGGGTAACTTTTAACAACACAATGATACCATGTTTCGTATGACTTTTAGATGATGGGTTGAAAATGATATAGTAATTTGGTTACACTTTTAGAATATTGTATCAAGCATCTTATTATTTTGAATGGGGTTGTGGGAAGCTTTTTACATGCTTCCCTTTAAAATTTATAGATTTAAACTTAAAATTTCTAACTGATTTTATCTCTGGCAAGCTTCCCATTAAGACTTATAAATTTTGATTGATAATTCTAATTAGTTTTATCTCTTTAAATAATATATTTTTTAATGTGAGTGACGTGGACTGTAGCTACTGATAAACATCAAAGTATTTTAAATAACAATGAGGAAAATTTTAAATTCCTTAAAAAGTTCTTTAATATTTATTGCATCATTTTTATTGGCATAAATTGTGTAAGATATAGGATAGAACTCTGTATATTTGAAGGATAGTTTTTGGTTCGACAAGGATTAAATATGAGGTCGAAAATTGTTCGTATGTCTGGAAGATAATTACATAAGTTATTAAAAATGTGGATGAAAAAATTTATAATTATTCTATGAAAAATATATTTTGAGGATTAAAAAAATTTAAGATATTTGGAAGGACCAAATATATTTATGATTTGTCAATTAAAAATATTTGTCTAAAAAAAGAATTTTCTTAAAAAAAAAGTTATATTAAGAAATATACAGAACTCTGTTAAAATAGGTAAAATATTATCTAGATGTGTGTCATCTCTTTCTTTTTGGTAGTATATATATAATGGAAATTTCCATGCATAAATTAGAATTATAATATCATAAAAGTTTGAGATTGTTTTACTCTTATTCTTAATTACTCTTCATTCTGGTAACTTTTAACAACACAATGATACCATGTTTCGTATGACCTTTAGATGATGGGTAGAAAATGATATAGTAATTTGGTTACACTTTTTGAATATTGTATCAAGCATCTTATTATTTTGAATGGGGTTGTGGGAAGCTTTTCACATTCTTCCCATTAAAATTTATAGATTTAAACTTAAAATTTCTAACTGATTTTATCTCTGACAAGCTTCCCATCAAGACTTATCAATTTATATTGATAATTCTAATTAGTTTTATCTCTTTAAATAATATATTTTTTAATGTGAGTGAAGTGGACTGTAGCTACTGATAAACATCAAAGTATTTTAAATAACAATGAGGAAATTTTTAAATTCATTAAAATATTCTTTAATATTTATTGCATCATTTTTATTGGCATAAATTGTGTAAGATATAGGATAGAACTCTGTATATTTGAAGGATAGTTTTTGGTTCGACAAGGATTAAATATGAGGTCGAAAATTGTTCGTATGTCTGGAAGATAATTACATAAGTTATTAAAAATGTGGATGAAAAAATTTATAATTATTCTATGAAAAATATATTTTGAGGATTAAAAAAATTTAAGATATTTAGAAGGACCAAATATATTTATGATTTGTCAATTAAAAATATTTGTCTAAAAAAAGAATTTTCTTAAAAAAAAAGTTATATTAAGAAATATACAGAACTCTGTTAAAATAGGTAAAATATTATCTAGATGTGTGTCATCTCTTTCTTTTTGGTAGTTTATATATAATGGAAATTTCCATGCATAAATTAGAATTATAATATCTTAAAAGTTAGAGAATGTTTTTCTCTTATTCTTAATTACTCTTCATTCTGGTAACTTTTAACAACACAATGATACCATGTTTCGTATGACTTTTAGATGATGGGTTGAAAATGATATAGTAATTTTGTTACACTTTTTGAATATTGTATCAAGCATCTTATTATTTTGAATGCTATTTTAATTAATTAAATTCAATTAATTAATTAAAATAAACATTTAAATATTTTAAAAATACTTTTTTAATGCAAAAAATAAAATAAAAATTATTTTTGGAATGAGAAAAATATTTGGATCAGAAATGCAAAACGAAATATTTTTGTGATGAGTTTTAGTATTTTAAATTAAATGTGCAAGAAAATGCAATTAAAATGAAATAAAAATAAAATAAAATGGAAGTATGATGATCCAAGGGGTGAGATTTGAACTGGAAAGGGAGGGAGTTGACCACGCGCGCATCTGGATGGCTGAGATTCAAACTGGGTTAATTATTTGATTAATTTAATTAAACTGAATTAGGGCTTAAGTGAAATGATCCAGGCCACTCGTTTACGCGCTAATCCACATCCTACGGCCAGAATTCAAACTGGGCAACTAAACCCTAATTAGGGTTCTAATCAGTTTCAGGTGACCGGAGCAAGCTCCGGTCATCTTCTCCGGCGAAACAAAACTGCAACTTCCTCCCTAGGCCAAAATAGGAGCTCTAACTCTCCAGATTCACTCTCCTACTCATCCTAAACAAGAATCAAACCTCAAACAACATTTATCATGCATCAAAATCCAGATACGAATCAAAACATAAAAACTGCAAAATTTTCAGAAGCACGATACAAGCTCAATACTCAACCATTTTCAAAAATAAAAGGTGCAGTGTGATCAGTGAAGCATGAAGAAAATTTCTATAACCTAAAAAGAGATTTCTGGAAAATTTGTTCTTGATGATACCTGGGATGAAGCTTTCTCAATCTGAGCTATCTGGACCTCTCTGTGGTGCCAATCAACTCCAATGGACCTCCTGAGGATGCTTTGATGCTTGGAATGAATTTATTTGGGCTTTTTTTGAAGTTTCAGTTCAGAGGGGGTGAAATCATCTTTTTGTTTTAGAGGGTTTCAGGCTTGTGTAAGGGGTGGGAAATGATCTGGAGGATGTATGGAGATGATTGGTGAAAGAATTTTTATGTTTGGTTGAGTGGTTTGAGAATTTTGAAGAGATGAAGTTTCTTGAGGATTTTGTGAATCTGAGTGTGTGTGTTGATTCAAGCTCCAAGATGTTATGAAATGTGATCCTTAGGGCATGTATGTGAAGCTGTGATAGGTCAGAAGAGTTGTTGTGGGCTATGTTGATTGGTATGGCCTCATTTGCAAAAAGTCAAGGTTGTGTGTACTATGGGCATGGGTCATGGAAGGAGTGGTTGCAAGGCATGTCTGGCCTCAGCTGGCTTTGTGGAAGGCCTTTGGATCATAAGATTGCAGCTGGATGGCTTGGAGGGAAAGATTCAAGTGGTTTTGTAACCTTTTGCATTTTGCCCCCTTTGAATTATCTTGTGATGCAAGGCATGAAATGTTGTGGTTCCTTGGGCAATTCTGATCTAAATGAGTTGTAATATAATGGTATGATGTTTAGAGATGCATTAGAGGTCAAAAAATGGTTTGGCATGAGAAATTGCAAAATTCCCTCTTTGGCATGAAAGTGAAAATTATGGGATTTTTGCCAACTTTGAAGGATCATAACTTGAGTTCCATAATGAATTAGAACATGTTCTTGTACTTTTTGAAAAGGGAAATACTTAATCTACAACTTTCATGACCAAGAATTTTTCATTTGAAGCATTTTTTATTAAGAAAAAGGAGGTTGAAGAACTTTCCCAAAATGGAAAGTTTCCATTACAAGTCATTTCCATTTTTGGCAACTTTTCAAATGGCTCAAAATTATTCAATATTGTGAACTTCCAACCACTTATAAGATCAAATAAAGATCATATAACTTCAATTTGATGAAAATACCCCTTTGTTTCCATTGTTGGGGGCCTCAGATGCCCTGATTTTGACTTAACTTGCTCAAGAAGTTACCCAGTAAACAGATGACTTCCACAATGAATTTATTCATCAAACTTGGTACACATGATCCTTATAACATCTTAAGAACATTAGAAACAATAATGGCCCAAAAATTTGGAGTTGAGGCCTCTGAAACCAAAACCCTAATTTTGGTCATCTGTGTAGTGAAAATCCTGGTTCTGCTTCCATGCCTTGCCAGTTCTTGTGATCTCTTGACTTCCATGAACTTTGAGGGATATAGTATGATGATAGAACACACATGGACCCCCTTGGAAAGATTTGAGGCCTTTGGGATGGCTCAGATGAAATCTTGGATTACTCAGATCACAAACCCTAGATGCAGATGAATTTGAACTTATGCAGTGAAGCAAATATGCAATGTGAGATATAATGCTTATGTTAAAACAAAAATGAAAGATCACAAGCCATGGTGTGATATTAGTGAGGGAAAATTTGGTGTGTTTACACCAATAAATAGTGTCGTAGTCTCATGGCAACATTTACGAGCGCGAGGGCGACCTTCTCAATTTGTTGATACCTAAGGTCTGGCCCTTGCAAGGCTTTACTCTAGAAATACACAGGTTTTTCCCCGTCAAGATCCGCTCTTATGAGAGATGCGTTGATGGCTTCGGCATTGACAGAAAAATATAGGTAGAGGATCTCCCCGGTTGTTGGTCTAGACAGAACTGGGGGCTTCGATAATGCTCGTTTGAGGTGCCGCAGAGCCTTCTCACATTCTCCTGTTCATTTGAATGCTGCTTCCTTATGAAGTAGCTTGAAGAAGGGTGAGGCGTGTTGGCGGATTTTTCCATAAATCGAGATAAAGAAGCGAGCATATTGTTTAAGGATTGGATTGACTTCTTTGAGTCAGACACAATAAATTCTGAGAAGGTGCGGCACTTGTCGGGGTGGGCCTCGATTCCTATTTCTATAAGATAGAAGCCGAGGAACTTGCCTGCTCTTACACCAAAGGTGCACTTGTAAGGGTTTAAGCAATTTTTTGCACTCTTTTGCCTAGTCAAACACAATCTGGAGTTGAGAAGTGTGATCGGACTCTTGGATGAACTTGACAATCATGTCATCCATGTGAACTTCTAGCATGTCCCAAATCTATGATTGGAAGACCTTGTTCATCATGCGTTGATATGTGGCTCCTGTGTTCTTTAATCTGAAGGGAATTACGTTGTAGTAATAATTTCCCATCGAGGTCATGAATGCGGTGTTCCTTTTATCTTTGTCGGCCATGGGTATTTGATTGTACCTAGAATACGCGTTCATGAAGGATAGAAATTTAAAACCTGCAGAATTATCTACCAACTTGTCTATGTTTGGCAGAGGGTAAGAATATTTCAGGAAAGCTCGATTAAGATCAGTGTAGTCAATGCAGAGGCGACATTTCCCATTAGATTTTTTCACAAGTATAGTGTTCGAGAGCCAGGTTATATGTTGGGCCTCAGTTGCAAAATTGGCCTCTAGGAGGTCCTTAACTAATTTTTCAGTAGCTAAAGTTTTTTCTTTGGACTGCTTGCGTCTGTGCTGGGCAACTGCACGTGCTGTCGGGTTGATGGTGAGTTCATGACATGCAATCTCTAGGGAACGGTTGGGCATATCAGCGGCACTCCAGGAAAAGAGGTCCACATTGTTACGTAAGCATTGCTTCAACTGCTCCTTAATGTCGTCGGGAAGTCCTACACCGATGCGAACTCCTCTGCTAGGGTTGTCTCTGAAGATTATGATTTCAAATTCTCATTTAGGTAAAAGGCGCAAAACGGCTGCTTTTTCTGCTGTGATGTCATCCTCGGGGTCTACTTGGATGCGAGATTCGAGGTCGATTGTATTAATATGAGGGGTTGGCCTCTTCTCGGGTTGAACGTCATCTGTTTGAGAGCCTTCGTCTCTTGCACGCTTGCTTCTCTTTGGTGCGGTCTCTATCACAGTTTGGCCTCTAGTCGCTACCTCAAAGCACCTCCATGATGCCTCAATGTCTCCATGGAGAGTAGTCATGTGGCCCTTCTCTATGTAATACTTCATTTTGAGGTGGATCATTGATGGGATGGCGATGAGCTCAGTCAATGTTGGCCTCCCCAAGATGCATTGATAGAGGGACGAACAGTCAATCACCAGGATATGCATCTAAATCGTCTTGGATGCATCTGATTCCCCGAACGTGACCTTTAGCTTGACGTAACCACAGGGGTTGGTAGTGGCCCCGTTGAATCCCTATAGGTCATAACCAACATGCAGAGACATGTTTTTATAATCAAAGCTATAATGCTCGAAAGAGCAAAGTGTACATGATGTCAACTGAGCTCCCTTGGTCAACGAGTATCCTGCTTACATCTGTCTTTGCCATCTTGGCACGAATCAACAAAGGGATGTGAGAGTTTGAAGATCCAACGAGGAGTTCCTCCATGTAGAAAGTGATCGGTTGGGACTCCCCCTTGACTCTCTCGATAGATGAGAGATGATTCGGTGATGAGTCAACTAGATGCTCGAGGTTTCTCCTAACGGACCCAACATTCATCTTGTTATAGCCTCCACCCAAAATGAGCATGGCCGATGGGAAGCATTCCCAGTGGCTGTGTGACACCCTAAAATTTGATCACTCTTTTTCTCATCATTTGCATATCATATAGCATATCATGTCACTCTCATATCCTAGCATTTCGCATAGAAAAATGAAGCATGACATCCATAGGTGCTAGCATACGGCACATGATCAATCATCTGGAAAAGCAATGGTCATTCAAGATAGGATGATATCCAAGTGGTCTTTCAAGAATATCACAAGGTATCCTCACCTCTTACACAAGTCCAAAGTAATTCACAAACCCTAAAAGGGTGAAGCATCATCAGAAGCTCAACAGTGCAACAAGCTCCTACACAGGAAACCCTAATTAGGGTTTTGCCTCAGATCAAGAAATCCTCATGACTTTGACCAATTATTTTTTTCAAAGTCTCTCACATGATATACAAGGCCTATGTATGAAGTTTGATGCAAATAATCATTGAGGAAGTCATCTAATTCTTCAGTTACTTGTGAATGAAGAAATTGATCATTTGTCCATCTGAAAAGTCAACTGTTGGATTTCAAGGCCTCCAATCATATTTTTCAAGTCAAGGGACCCTCCTAAGGACAAGGAAGAGATTTGGTGATCTCAAAAATCAAGAATTAAGAGCTTATTAGTAATGGAAACTTACTATTTTAGGCATTTTTGCCCTAATCTTCAAGTGATTCTTACATGTCCGAGATAACTCCAAATGAATTTTCATCAAACATGAAACTTTTAGGGCATGCTCTTCCATTTCCAAAAATTCCAAGAACATGATCATAGCATTTTTGGTTTGAAAGATATGGCCAATTGAAGTTGGTAAAATTTAGGGTTTTACCTTATTTTCAATTTTCTACCATTTTGCAAAAAGCCTCATATCTTATTTTTAAGGCATGACATGAACCAAATGTGATCAAAACATACAAATGCAAGCCAAGACAAATAATTTTATGCAAAAGTTCCCAAGAAATCGTGGCTTGATGGAGGAGAATTTCACAAAATGTAACTTTGCAAAAGCATGACAAAGGCATGATGCACTTGATCCCATGTTGTAAGATCAATCCAATGGTCATGATGGTTTGATTGTGAATCAAGAGGTGCACATGGTTGGCAAGATGCATGAGCAAAACACTCACTCCCACACTTCATGAATTTTTGCAATTTGATCCTCATCACACATCTCATGCTCTCTTTGCTCCATAAACCCTAATAAGGTGTATACGATACTATATATAAGTTAATTGTGCCCTTAAGCCACATAGAAACTCTCTCATTTTTCAGATTCATTTCTTCTTGCACAAGAGCAAAATCCTTCGAATCTCTCTCTACACCCTCACATTGCCTCATTACTTCACCAATCCTTCATCCTCAAGCCATAAGGAGCACAAATCCACCACTGGTTTGATCTAAGAGTGAAGTTTCCATCAAATTCAGTTCAGAGCAACATCATTCGAATCTCCAGATTTAAGCCATTTCAATCTCCGTCTTGCATTTATTTTTCCATAGGAGATTAAATCCATAGATTTGCACCTCGTGAAAGGTTTTCTTGAGCTAATTTGTGCATTTTGTAATCTGCTTGTTTCACTTATGATCTAGATGTGTTAAGTTTTGATTTTGAGTGAGAAATGAAGAAGTATTGTTGTTTTAAAGTTTGATGTTGAAATGTTCTTTGCTTCGATCTGCTTTGTGTGATGTTTATTTGTGTTTTTTGAGCCTAGATTTGAACTCAACATAGTTGATTTACTTGATCTGGAGAGTTTGGTGTGTATTGGTGTTGTTTTGTTCTTGGTTTAAATATTCCGGTGTCAGAGCCCCAGCTTCGGTCACCGGATTCTGCAAATTGATGATGAATGTGAACACATGTGAGTGTACGAGGAAGATGCAATATCCACCCTCCATTTTATGATCTAAATGACCTTTGTTTTACCAACGCAATAAATTTAGACCTTCTCCCTCACTTGACTTTATGATTTTCTTTAATTCAGAATGTTTGCCAGTCCCTCCTTATTATCATGTGTGCGCGTCAATGAGACTTTAGATTGTTGACTTGTGAGATCTGTTTGACTTCTTCACATACGTTAGATGCATCCATTGGCCTTGATCATTTCTGACTATTTGTGAATTCCATAGAAGCTGTTGTATCATGCGCTGAGTGGACTGGGCTATAATTGCTATACGCCCCCTCTCCTAAGCCCAATAACTTTTGAACTGTTTCTTTTGTTATTTACACCATGTTCATTTTATTTTGTTTTTATTTTTCTATTTCATTTTCTATTTGGTTTCTAATTTTTAAAATTAGCAAGCTATATCCAAAAATCTTGAGAAAAATCATAGTTGTTCCTTTTAATTTCCTTTAACTTTATATGATTTTATTTTTATTTTTCATTATTTTTCCTTGTTGAATTAATTGTTGACTTTTATTTCTTTATTTTAATTCCTTTGTTGCATGATCTGCCTTGTTAATTTTATAACTTGAGCATAGAAATAGGTATTAACTTGATTCATTTTGCTATTGATTCTTGACTTGTTGAAGATCATTTGAGATTTTATTCATGATTTTTAGAAGTTATTTGCTTTCCTTTTTCCATGCTGCTTTATGATGAAGATTCTAAAACCCTAATTTGACTTTGAGCAATTATTTGACATAGTTTACTTCTGATTTGTGTCTTGTGGCTTTGGTCTGTTGATCCTACATGTCTAAGGATTCTTTGTACTTACCTGTGGAATTTTTGAAGCTGGTTTTCATTTTATGAGGATTTTGTATTAAGCATGACCTATTTTGGGTGTTTCCTTGACTGTTGCTTGCTCATTAGGATAGGAGGGAACTTGTAAAAACTCCTAGGGTTTGTTTTAGGAATTTTTACCATGTTAGCATGTCCATGGTCCTTGTATGATGATTTCACTTTGGTTTGCTTTGAGTTGCTTACCCATTAAGTCTCCCACTTGTATGAATTCCCACGACACTTCAAACTTATCCATGCTTCTTCTATGTGTTTTTGTTTGAACTTGTATATTTCTAGTGATGATGATGCTTTGATCTCATGCTTATATTCCACTTGTTTTGGTTCTGACTTTGAGGAGCTTGGTCCTTATTTTTCTTATATGATTCTTCTTTTGTCATGTTCTCATCTTTCTTTCTTCTTAGGTGTTTCACTTATGCCTTTGAGAGCCTTCTCATTTCTTCTTTGTTTATCTTTGCATGAATAATTTTAGAGGTCATCCTTGACCATTAGGTTCTGACTTGGATGCTTTGGTTTTCTTTTAAGTTGTTCCTTAATTGTCTTGTGCATACTTAGACTTCTTTCTCCATTTGTGAATACTTTTAACACTTGCAGGGATTTTTTGGTAAGCAATGTGTGTGGGAGAGAATATGACACACAACTTCTTCCCTTAACTTGTCTTTAATTTCTTTTATTTGTCTTTGAGATGTGTTTTATGCCATCACTTCACTTTTTTTCTTCCCCTTTTGAGTTCAACTTAACTTCTTCAAGGGAAGTAAGCTGAATCTCATTCTCCTTTCTTATTCCTTTTTCTTTAGGATAGACTTCAAACCTCACTAACCTAGGACCAACCCTTTGCATGATAACCTCTAGGATGGTTAGATTTCTTTAGTTGTTTACCCTTTTGCTCTTTAGTTTTCTTCTTTTTTAATCTTCATACAAAAACATGAAAAAAACACTTTAATAAAGGTTAAAGTGGTCTCTTGTGTTATGGGTGGTCTCTTGTGTTATGGCCTTATTCCATGGTTACTCTTCTTCACCCCATATTGGTGGTGGCATAAGTGTATCTATGATGCACAAGTTCAATCATGAGGATATCTCCACAAAGAAAACCATAAAAAATATTTCTTCATTTAATCCACAAAACACTTAATAATTTCAAGAAAGTTAGTGAATTTAAACCCAAATCTTAGGAAACAAGTTTGAGGGTCTTCTTCATTTTTGGTGGACTTCTTACTCATTCTATTTAGGGATGTGGTAATTGTCGCTCCCCGGATTTTCATCTTGGTGCAAACGCGAACTATCGGCGAAAGAGAAAGGTGTTGAATTGAATAGAATCGCCAGCTAGGCATTTTTATCCCGAAGTAAAGGTAATGTTGCATAAACCTGGAAAGAGATGGATAAAACGATTGCGAACCAGAGAAACTGAGAAAGGGGGTTGGTTACGACCTTAGAAGGTATTAGCACCCAGATCGTCCGTCGTACTCGACGACATCCACGCTTACTTGATTGTGTTTAAAAGGGGTAAGTGTATGTGATATCTGTGTGCAAAAGCTAGGGAGAAAATACAGGTTTCAATGCAAAAGGGTGAATTGCTCAGGAGCTGAGGCTTTAGAAAGGATGCTGAAAGAGGGGGAAGACATAAAGACATTTGTTCGATAACTGTTAACTTATGCCTACGTATCCTCTCGTGCAATGAGGAAGTCAAAACACCGTAGTTCGACTCAAAGAGACTGAAAATAAATTGACTGTAAACTGCTCGCTTGTCTATGCTCAAGTGTATGACTCGTTTGGCTCGAGTGCTAATTGTCTTGCATTAGACGGAAGAAGCAAGTTCTCGTTTGTGAATGAGTGTGATGAGAAAAGAATCCCGAAGGAGACGCTTATTGTTTGTTTTTGATGTTTTCATTTTTTTAATATTTTTTTTGGTGTTTTGCATAGGATTATGAGCTTAAGCCTAAATCAAGGGTTGTAAACTCATTATATCCTCCCTGATTAGGGATAATGAGCCTACTTAAGTATGAGATAAACATCTCAACTTAATTACCATGATGATGTAGGATTAAGATCATTAACCTACTTGTGATTATTTAGATGTTTTTGGGTTTTTGTTTAGTGTTAAGTAATGAGTTTAATCTCTAATCACAGATTAGTGAACTCATTATACCATCCTAATAGAAGGATGATAGATGGGAACACTAAAGCTGAGGAAGATACCTCAACTTAATCCATGGTTAGGGATTAAATTCATTATATAACAAGCCTTTATTAAATGGATTTTAATTAAAGGATGAGATTAAGAAGTGGATTTTATGGTTGGTAAGACAACTTGAGGGGGACTTGTCCATTAAACACTAGGGTTAGTCCCTCTTAACCATAAGGAAGAGATAGAACCCTAATGTAATGCCCAAGTTACAAGATAAAGTCTTAGTGATTATTAATGTGTTTTGATTAAGAGGTGTAAACAAATTAAAGGTTTAACACTAAGGATTAGAGTTATACACTCCATCCTAAGATAAGGATGCATGCATAACCCTAATTTCAAAGTCCTAGAGCTTTAAGAGTTTAGTCTCTGATTATGAGATGAGAAGACAAACTCAAGGATACTCAAAGGTAAAAAGCTAAGGGGAACTATATACAACCCTAAAAGTTATCATGCTTGGATATCCTATAGTTTTTGAGGCTTAAGAGAAAGGATCTTCAAGAAGGCCACCATGGAAGAAGCAAATGAAAAGAGAAGGAGGAAGAAGAATGAGTTACTTACTTCCTGAAGAAGATAAGTAATTTAGGAGAAAAGAAAGGAGAAAGAGATATAAGTTAAGCAAGTTCACTTCAAAGACAAATAAGAATGTATATGAAGAGATGAGAAGAGGTGGGAGGTGAAGGCAAATCCACGTCCTAGATAACGTACCAAAAGTACCTGAAATGTTAGTATGAATGCATAAGACATAAAGCAAAAGGAAATGAGATGAAATGAGATGAAAAGACCAAATTCAGAAGTGAATATGCAATGTAAATGGCATATGAGATGATGCAAAGTCATACAAGGTGCATATGAGTGATCATACAAGGATGAGATGTAATGGAAGCATGTTTAGAAGCATGAAAACACATGGATGTTCATGAAATGTAATGGATGCAAAGCATACCAAAATGATGCAAAAATGATCAAGAAATGTTTTAAACATGTCCTAAGATGTCTAAGATGACATAAAAAATAATGGAATGTCATGGAAAGTTCACAAGTTCATGATATGTAAGGAAGAATGCAAATGAAGATGCAAAATTAGGGTTTTAAGACAACATGAGATGCATATGACCAAAAGAGAAGCAATCACCATGATAAAAAAATTGAAATTGAGCTCAAACAAACCCTAAACCTATACAAGATCACACCCCAAAGGAGAAGGTCAGAAGCCAATCCTAGTGAAAATTATGAAATTTCTAAGTTAACTAGGGTTTTTGGGTGCTTCTAAAGGAAAAATTCAAATCAAATTGAAAAGGAAAGATAAAAATATGAGATAAATAAAATAGAAACTATATGAAATATGTGAAACAATGCAAGAAGAATCAAGTTCAAACTCATCATGGTTAGGCATGGATGAATTTTTCAAGTTACGGTTAGAAAATGTGAAATTTAAAAACCCTAATTCGAAGAAAATTGTGAAGATGTGATCAAAACTAAAAAGAAATTTGTATGGTGAGTTTGAAAATGTTTCTAAATGTTTAATAATGCTTCATGAATTTTTTGGTGATTTTTAGAAACGTAAATGCATATTTAATTAATTAAAATCAATTAATTAATTAAATAAAACATTTAAATATTTTAAAAATACTTTTTAAATGCAAAAATAAAAATAAAAATTGTTTTTAGGTTAAGAAAAATATTTAAAACAGAAATGCAAAGTTTGATATTTTTTTGATGATTTTTTATATTTTAAATAAATTATGGAAAGAAATGCAATAAAAATGAAATTAAAAACAAAATAAATGAAAGTATGATGATCTGATGGTCAGGATTTGAACTGGGGGAAAAGGTGTTGACTGCACGCATAATCCTAGGGTCAGGATTCAAACTGAGTTAATTTTAATTAATTAAACCTAATTAACTAATTAATTATGAATTAAACTTAATGAAGCAATCTGGACCACTCAAACGCGCTCTAACCCTAAGATCCAAAGGCCCAGATTCAAACTGACTGATAAACCCTAATTAGAACCTGTAAACACCCCAAATTTTCCCTCACTCATTTCACCATGGCTTGTGATCTTTCATTTGCATAATTTCAATCATATCATCTCATATTACATTTTTGCTTCACTGCATGGGTTCAAAGTCATCTGCATCTAGGGTTTGTGATCTGAGCAATCCCTGAGCCATCTGAGCCACCCCAAAGGTCATCAATCATCTCAAGAGGGTCCATGTATGTTCAGTCATCATATTATATCCTCCCAAGATCAAGGAATTCAAAAAATCACAAGAACTAAGAAAGGCATGGAAGCAGAGCCAAGCTTAACTGCACAGTTGACCTGAAATTAGGGTTTTGGTTTCAGAGGCCATAACTCCAATTTTTTTTGTCATTCTTGTTTCTATTGGTCTCTATATGTTGTAAGGATCATGCATACCAATTTTCATGAAGAAATTCAATGGGGAAGGCATTTGATCAATAGATGACTTCTTGAACAAGTCAGTGTAAAATCAGGGTATATTAGGCCCCCAATCATCCAACCAAAGGATCTTATCCATCATTTTGGGTGTATATGATCATTATTTGGTCTTATAAGAAGTTATAAGTTCACAAAATTGAAGAATTTCAAGCCATTTGCAAAGTTGCCATTTTGGGAAAGTGACTTGTAATGCAAACTTGCCATTTTGGGAAAGTTTTTCAACCTCCTCTTTTTGATTCAAAAATGCTTCAAATGAAAAATTCTTGGTCATGAAAGTTGTAGATTGGATCATCCCCTTTTCAAAAAGTACAAGAACTTGATCTAATTCATCATATAACTCAAGTTATGGCCTTGCAAAGTTGGGAAAAATCACAAAATTTCACTTATGTACCAAAGAGGGAAGTTTGCAAATACTCATACCAAGGCAATTTGTGACCTCAAAGTGACTTCTAACCATTACACAAACATCATACATGACCTATAATTCAGAATTGCCCAAAGAATTCTCAAGTTTCATGCCTTGATCATCAAGATTTCTCAAAGGGGCCAAAACATCACATAATTGCAAAACACCACAAAAACTTCCATCCACTTGTTGCATTGCCTCAAGACTGATTCTATGGACATCCTTAATCCATGCTGCACATGGACAAGCCAATGAGCCAGGCACACCATTGCCCATACCTCAAGTACAACACTTTTGACTTTTTGACAAAAACACCCATACAAATCACAACAGTCCACCACCCACTCTCTGCCCAACCAGAACACTACAAGCATGCCTCAAGGGTCATTTTTCATAAGACACACAAGATGAAACCTCCAAGAACTAAGCATTCTACAAAACTCTCCAACTTGCAAAACCCTTCGAATCTCTCAGCTCACTCACTCAATCTTCAAACAAATTCCACCATTCATCTCAAAATCACTCACTGATCATAAACCAACCATTGAAACAGCCAAAAACACCCCATAGCCAAAACACGATTCCTGGCCAGTTGAGGTGCAATCTCACAAACCAGCCAAAAGAAATTCCTTCCAAGCATCAAAGCTTCATCAGGAGGTCAAGGGGAGTCATTTTGCACAAGAGGTGTGGCCTGAAAGCTCCAAAATGAGGAAGCTCAAGCTCAGGTAACTTCTTCAAACTTTTTTCCAGAAGTGTTATTTTAAGTTCTCATAATGATCTTCATGCTTCACTGATTACATTTCACTTCTTACTTTTAAAAATAGTTGAGAAATGAGCTTGTATGCGTGTTCTGAAACTTTTTCAGTTTTTGAGTTTTGATTCGAATCATGAGATTGAGCAAGAATAAATTTGTTTTAGGGGTGGATTTGAGTTCAGGGAGATGAGGGGAGTTGATTTGGAGCTTTAGAGCTCCAGAAATAACCTAGGGAGAGAGTTTGATATTTTCAGGTGAGGGGGTCACCGGAGAAGATGACCGGAGCTCTTCTCCGGTGACCTGAAAGTCATTAAATGTTTTAATTAGGTTTAGGGTTTTGTTTGAATGTAGGCCGTTGATTTGAGTTTCCCGCGTGAGATGAGTGATCCAGATGCTATCATTAAACCCTAATTGATTTAATTAACTTAATTAATTGAAATTAGCTGAGTTTAAATTCAGGCCATTAGATCTGGCGCGCAATCAACCTAAAATTCCCCAGATTCAACCACATCCCTTGGATTGAATTACTTTCATTTAATTCAGTTTTAATTCCATTTTTTATCATTTATTTTGCATCATTTATTTAAAATAGTTAGAAAATCTTAAAAATATTTTCCTTTTGCATTTTCATTTCAAATAATTTTCTCATCCAGAAAATAACTTTTATTTTATTTTTTGCATAAAATTTGTATTTTTAAAATATTTAAATGTTTATTTTAATTAATTAATGGAAATTAATTAATTAAAATACCATTTAAGTTTCTAAAAATCACAAAAAAATCACATTGCATCTTGACACATTTAGAGACATTATCAAACCATTCATACAAATTTATTTTTGGTTCTTGATCCAGTTTGACATTTTTCTTTGGATTTAGGGTTCTTAAAAACCAATATTTTGACCCTAACTTAGAAAAATCTTTTCTGCCTAACCATCAAGGGTTTGATAGTGATTCTTTTTGCATTGCACCCCACATATCATGTAGTTTCTAGGATAAAATTGGCATGAATTTATCTTTCATTTTTGATTAGTTTTGCATTTTTCTTTGTGAGGTACCTTAAAACCCTAGCAAACTTAGAAAAATCATAACTTCCTTAGGGTTAAGAGTTAGGTCTCCTCCTTTGGGGTGTCGTATCATATGGGGTTAAGGTTCCTTTGATTGCATTTTCAATTTTTTATCTTATGATTTGCTTCTGATTTTGAATTTTGCATTGCATCTTGTACATAAACCCTAATCCTTGCCTTCATTTGCATTCATTCTTCATAAGCTTGCATACATGAACTTGCCATGACATTTTGTGCATCCCCATGACATATAAGACATCTTAGGACACATTAAAATCATTTTTGATCATTGCATCATCCATTTGCCATGTTATGCATCCATTGCATTTCATAAGTTTTCATGAACTTTCATGCTTCCTTTCATGTCTCATTTGCATCTTCATTACTTGTATGATCATCCACATCTCATGACATCCATTTATATCATCTCTTAGCATCATTTGCATCATTATTATGCTTCTGATTTTGGTTTGCATCCTTGCATTCATTTCATTTTCATTTTCATTTCATTTCCTTTGCTAACTTTTCAGGTGGTAAGTGTTTGAGAAGTGAATTTGCCTTCACTCCTCATAATCTCTTCTCATCCCTCTTATGCATCATTGCTGCATTTTACTTGTGAATTAGAGTGAGTTTTCTCATTCATGGTCCCTCCTCACCTTCTTTCTTCAAGCAACTTATCTTCTTAAGTGAAGTAAGTTGTCTTGCTTCTTCCTGCTTCTCCTTCCTTTCATCCTGCTTCTTCCATGGTGGCTTTTCCTTGAAGATCTTCTTGCAAGCTTCATAAACCCTAGGAATACCCATGCATGATCACAATTAGGGTTTGATTAGTCCCCCCATTAGTTTTACCTTTGTGTCATCTTTGTGTCTTCTCTTCTCATCTCATAATCAAGGACTAAACCTTAAAGGTTTTAAGGCTTTGTGATTAGGGTTATGCCAGTATCCTTCTATTAGGATGGAATGTATAACTTTAATCCTAAGTGTTAAACCCTTAATGTGTTTAAACCCTTTAATCAATTCACCTAATAATCACTAAGACATCAAGCTTGTAACTTGGGCCTTACATTAGGGTTCTAATTCTTCCTTTATTGGTTAAGAAGGACTAACCCAAGTGTTAATTCTTCCTTTATTGGTTAAGAATGACAAGTCCCCCTCAAGTTGTCTTACAAACCCTAAAATCCATTTCTCAATCTCATCATTAACTAAAATCCAATTTAATAAGGGCTTTGTTTTGTCATGAGGTTAATCCCTAATCATGGATTAAGTTGAGGAGTCTTCTTCAACTCAAATGTTCTCATCTATTATCCTTCTATTAGGATAGTGTAATGGGTCCATTAAATCCCTGATTATGGCTTAAACTCATTACTTAACACTAAACAAAAAACTCCAAAAACATCTAAGTAATTACAAGTAGGTTAATGATCTTAATCCTACATCATGGTGATTAAGTGTGAGGTGTTTACTTCATACTTATAGTGTTCTTATTACCCCTAATCAGAGGGAGGATGTGATGAGTTTACTAACCCTTGGTTTAGGCTTAAGCTTATTTTCTTATGACAAACCACTAAAAGCAATAAAATATTGAAAACACCAAAATACAAACAATAATCGTCTCCTCCGGAATTCTTTTCTCACCTCATTCACTCACAAACGAGAACTCGCTTCTTTCGTTTAATGCAAGACAGTTAGCACCTGAGCCAGACAGGTCATACACTTGAGCATAGACAAGTAAGCAGTTCATCAGTCAAATTTATCTTTCAGTCTCTTTGAGTCGAACTACGGTGTTCTGACTTCCTCATTGCACGAGATGATACGTAGGCATAACTTAATAGTTATCGAACAATTCTCTGTATATTCCCCCTCTTCCAGCATTATCCTTTAAGCCTCATAGTCTTGAGCTTTGCATTCTTTCCTTACACTGACACTCTTTTATTTCACTTCACATTTATTTTGCACTGACACTTGCATTCTTTTCCAGCTTTGATACACAGAATAGCACTGACACTACCCCTTTTAAACACAAACTTTCAAGTGTGGATCCCGTCGAGTACGGCGGACAATTTGGGTGCTAATATATTCCCAGGTTGTAACCAACCCCCTTTCTCAGTTTCTCTGGTTCGCAACCATCTTATTCATCTTTTCTTAGGTCTATGCAGCATTACCTTTCCTTCGGGATAAAAATGCCTAGCTGGCGACTCTTTTCATCCTTTCTCCTTTCGCCGACAGTTCGCGTTTGTACCCATCTTGGCCCGGGTGTCATCAGGTGGGAGCGACAGCTTGGCGACTCTGCTGGGGACCCTTATATTGCAACCAGGGCTTCTTGTTCTTTTTGTGGGTTCCTCCTAGCGCTTATTTGATTTGTGTTTACTGGGGTGTTATGTGTTATGTGTGTTTATTTATTTTGCTTTATTTACTGCTTTATGTACAACTTTATTTATTGCTCTCTTTACAGTTTTGCATATTTCATACTGTCATTGTTGGATCTGGTTTGTTGTCTTGGTGGGTAGGGTTCCATTGAGAGTTTAAGGTCCTATACCTGGGACCTGAGTGACACCTAGGCTAGAGTGGTTCATGTTATTTCCCATTCCATTTCGGTCTGGTGCGGGAATATGAAACACGATTCAGATGTGGGTTTCTTCTTGAGAACTCTGTGCTACAGATTTCCTGTAGTGCTAGGGCTATCTGGGAAGCCTTCTAAGTCTGGATGACCTTTATTATGACCTTCAGAAACTGAGGTGAATTAGAGGAGGATTTTTATGGTTATTGTAAACACTGTACCTCCGGGTTATAAGTGTTTACATTTCTCATAACTGATCCAAGTCTGAGGATCCTTGTTCTAGAACATCACCTGTGAGGGGGATGGGTTGTTTACAGGTTTGTAGGAACCCATGGCCACATCATACCCTGCTATTTGTTTTGTTTAAGAGTACTCCACTTTGGACAGTTCTTGTGATTAACTCTGGACATGTGACTCTTTATTTGAGTCCCCCACCTTGGTTACTGGATTTCTGAGCCCTCCATCTGGACTTTTGAACATACATGGGCCTTATATCAAGATAGATAATTAGATCCAGCTTGATCACAAACCCCTGCATATCATTTGCATATATCATCATTGCATCATTTGACATTCGTTTATTTGCTTTTCAGGGTATCCATTTCATTGTATCTTGGTTTTGGTTTTGACCCCTTCTTCTGCATAGACCTCTGCTTCAGCTATCTTCATCAGTTATCTGCTTCAGTTATCTCCATCACCACCAACACCAGTCTGTCAGTGGTCCACTTCCAGCATCAGTCTGTGATCTTCATCAACACTTATCTCCGGCTTCTTCAGCAGCACTCATGACTACTCCCAGGAAGAGCAACATATCCTATCACTTCTTTGAGCCTGTATTGACTGGAATCAGGCAGGTCCAGTCACTCATCACCCCTGACCACATCCCACTGTTTAGGGAACACTATGGGGGTATCTTGGATATGGTTATGGACCTTGATCCTTCTCAGAGGAGCATGATCCACACATGCTTGCAGTTTTATGACCCTCCACTGAGATGCTTCACATTTCCAGACTTCCAGTTAGGGCCTCTGCTGGAAGAGTTTTCTTTATTGATTGGGGTACCTATCATAGGTGGAACCCCTTTCAACCCAGAGATGACTGCTCCCAGAAATGAAGAGATAGCAAGGGCACTGTACTTGGAGCCTGCCCTTATTAAGCAAAGTATGACAACAAAAGATGGAATTCCTGGTTTGCATTTGGACTTCTTGATTTCTCAGGCCATCCTGAAGGCCTCACTGGGAGAGTGGAGGGCAGTTTGTGCACTGTTAGCCCTCAGCATATATGGGGCTATACTATTTGTAGATGAACCAAAATTTGTCAGCAAGAATGCCATCCATCTGTTTCTTCTGAAAAACCCAGTACCCACATTTCTAGGAGATTTTTACTACTCCATTCATTAGAGGAATGAGAAACAAAGGGGGAAGTTAGTAAGATGTTGTGCTCCTTTGTTTTATACCTGGCTGCTCAGACACATGCCTAAGTCAGATGCTTTCTTGAACCCCCACCAGCAGAAGAATTGGGCCAAGAGGTTCATTACCTTAACTTCAGATGATATCAGATGGTGCACCCAGAGCACCAAGGGCAAGGAAATTATCATCAGTTGTGGGCAATACCCAAATGTGCCTCTAATAGGAGTGAAGGGTTGCATCAACTACAACCCCTTACTGTTTAAGAGACAATTGGGCTATGCCTTGATTCACCCTCCCAGAGGACAGGATTTAGTTGAAACCCTATATTGTGAAGTGCAACCTAATTCAGCTGTTGTCAGGCAAGCATCCTGGGCTTGGGACAACATCCAGACAAAAGGGGTAGCTATTCTTGGAAGATGTAATAATGTTGCTTCAGCTCAATATTTAGACTGGTCTTGTACTAGAGCTCAGATTACCAGAATGCCTTTCACCTTGGAAGACATACCTGGACCATCTACAGTACAACCTGCAGCAACAGTTAGCCTGGAGGAATTTGAAAAGTTGAAAGAAAGGAATGAGCAGCTATCACAGGCCTTGAAGAAGACTCTTTGGGAAAGAAGTGATGGTCGCCTGGACATTGAGAGATTGGAAAAGCTCAGGGTTGAACACCTTGCCAAAATTGAGAAGACAGAAGATTACATAAGGAAAGCAAGGGCTGGGGAACAGATACTGAAGAATGCCTGTAAAGAGGCCAAGATTCAAAAAGCTAGGGCTGAACACTATCTGTAAGAGAGTCAGGCTAGGTGGGTCAGGATCACCAAAGTCCGTACACAAGAAGACCTGAAGACTCAAGCCAAGATTGAACAACTGGAAGCCAATGAGAAGAAGCAGCAGGAAGCTCTGTTGGCTGCACATAAGGAGATATCAGAGTTGAAGCTCAGAGCAGGATTAAAAAGATCAAAAGACCAGGACAGGCATAAGAAGCTGACTACTGCCATTGCTACCAGGAACCTCCTCATTAGGACCATTACAGAGCACCCAGCTGGTCCGGTGACTGAGGCACTCCTAAAGGAGGTCAGAGAAGATGAGTTTGGACTGGATGTCTGACTTTTTTCTTGTTGTTTGTTTCCATTTGATGTACTTTTCCTCTTTTGTTGTATTTTGATCCTCCAGGGGCATGTATTGTAAAACAGACTAGGTATTGTTCTTCAGTTGTAATATATGTTAGTTTGTTTTCATTTGGGCTTTCTCTCAACAACATCAAGCATCTTCCTCGAGGTCTGGAAAGGTTAAAACCAAGAACCAAACCGGATACCTTGGAAAACAAATAAGCATACTGCATTGCATACTAACCTTGTTTTTGTTTTGTAGGTTTTTGTTATTATTGTTTCTAACTTTGTTGTGATCTCAGGAAACATTGCTCGTCGCCGAGTGTTCCCTGTCAACCGCACGCACCGGTACCCGACTCGTAACAATCTTCCCGGCATTCAAATGGAACAAGTACAGTAGGATTTGACTGAGGTCAGAAATCAGATGGCCAATGAGAGAGTGGAGATGAGAAATCAGATGTCTCAGTTTATGGCAGTGATGATTGGCTTAGCCCAAAGTCAAGAAAGGTTAAGAGAGCTGGTGGAAAGACAAACTCCTGAAGAGCCTCATCTGGGAACAGGGGGAACTAGCAACAATGAACGGGGCCAGCCTCGTATTGACCCACCAGAATATGGATCCCATCTGAATCCAGAAGTTAACATCCCGAGGAATGTGCAAGGTAATACTGCTGGGGGAAGAATCCTGCAAGAGGATCCCCAAGAAGAACAGTTTACTATTATAGGGGTTGGAGATGAGGTATATGATAGAAGGTTGGACGAGATTTCTGAAAAGTTAATGAAATTCTGTGATCAGGTATGAGATGTCCTAAGAGATGTCCCAACACTTGACAGATTTAACCAAAACTTAAATAGCAAGAAAACTAAACAACATAGAAGTTTGTTAACCCAGTTCAGTGTATAACCACACTTACATCTGGAGGCTACCAAGCCAGGAGGAAATCCACTATAAGTAATATTAATTCTAGACTTAAACCACCCTATTTAATCTATCACTTAATAACTACCCAATGCAATTTCTACCTAAGACACAACTTAGATAAGAGTACCCTACTCACTCCCCCTCAATCACACAGTGATTTTGTTTACAAGTTTAATGAAATTGAAGTCATACTTCAAACAAACAGCTTGATCTTACTTCACAGTTTCAATCAAGTCACAAATACACTTTTGCTTAAAAGCTCATAAAGTGATACAATAAACACACCTGCTATTAAAAACACTAGACACCCTATTTGGTCTTCTGAAATTCGTACTCAATTCTGTGAGTTTCTGTTGATTAAATAGGTATCTGTAATTTGGGCTTTCTGTAGGATGATCCAGCCCTAATGCGCATGCAGCTTCCACCTTGAATTTAGGGTTTGTTACTTCCTAGATTCTAGGTGATTTAGGTCTTCTGTTTTAATCTGAATCCTCAATATAAAACTCCCTACAGATGCGCCTTGTTCTGTTTTTATCCATCATTAATTAATTCCAGATAACTCTCCTTAAATATCTCTGATCAGTTAGTCAATAATTAATTCTGGTAGCAGGATTGAGATGTCTCAACATCTGTTGGGACATCCTGAAAAACTGAACTTAAGTCATTTACACAATGTCCCAACATCTGGTGAGACATCCTGAAATAAGTTCATATACTCTGTTTGATAATGTCCCAACATTTGATAGGACATTCTGAACTGAATTCAATATTTCTTGTTGGTCAAAAATTCTGCCAATTCTTAAACATCTACAAACTCCCCCTTTGGCTAATTTTTGGCTAACATCTTTTCTGGTTATCAGAGTGCAGCAGAAGTTCTTTTTATCAGAGTATAGCATTACTTTTCTGTTGATTCATATTTGAGATTACTCCCCCTCAAACATATATGTATCCAGTCTTGTTGCAACAGAAATATTTATCAAAACACACTGATTCAGTTCAGACACAAACAAACAGATTTTTCATTCATAATTAAACAGCAATACATTTTGTTATTGTTGTTCTCCCCCTTGTTAGACACAAATTTTGGGGCCAAAGACACTAATCCAGAAATACAATGCAGTGCTGTCATTACATTTGCCTCACATACAATGATCACTCAGACTCCTCACTCTCAGTTTCTTCATCAGCTTCAGTTTCTTCATCAGAGGCAGCTATCTGATCTCCTTCACTCTCCAGCCTTTGAATGATTTCCTCAAGCTTCTGCTTTCTTGCTTCAAGCTCTTTGCAAGTGCTCTTGAGTTCAGCAATTAATGCATTCTTGGAGATTGGAGTCTTAGCAGTTGAAGGACCTGCAGATGTCCCAGAGGGTGCTTCAACATCTGCTGCATGATGACTGAGGAACAGTTTGTAGTGAAATGCCAGGGGGCTTTCTCTCTTGCAGATTGTGTCCTTCTCAGTGAGAATCCCAGGGTATTGACTTAGTACTATACCACACAGCAAGGAGGGAAAAGCTATTGGCAGCTTTGTTGCAGAAGAGCTGGCATGCTTCAAGGTCTGATAAAAAATGTAAGCACCATAATCCAGCTTAGTCTGAGTTCCCACAGCATAGATAAACCTGCCCAAGCCAGTGGATATTGAAGATGTGTGATTTGTAGGCACCCAGTTTGCTGTACCAATCCTGTTCAGCATGGCATATTTTCTAGTCAGCATGCTCACTGAGAGCTTACCTTTAACTGGCCATGCCTTGACCTGGTTTGCAGTGATAACCTTGCAGACTTGGTTATCAGTCTTTCCTAGCTCATTTGGTCCATCTGTTTCTCTTCCAAGGTATTGGTTGATGATCTGAGGAGATAACTCTACACACCTACCTCTAACAAAGACTTTTCTAAATTCAGAGGACTTACCATTGGCACAATCCTCCTGAAGATTAACAATGAATTCTTTGACAAGAAGTTCATAGCAGGGAGAGAGATTTGAGACTGTTTTGAAGAGGCCTGCAGCAGAGATGAGATCAATCAGTTCAGTGCACTCAAGTGCATTACTGCTTAGCTCTCTTTCAAGGGCTACCCTTCTTTGGTACACAAACTTCCATCTGTTTACACTTGAAACATGATGAAATGAAATGTTGTCCAAGGGAGCTTCTGGAACAGCAATTGAAGTCCTAGATGGTGCTGGTTTCTTCTTTGGAGGAGATGTTGGGACATCTGATTCAACATCTGAGTCTGGAGGAGTGACAGCTTTCCTCTTCTGGGTTTGAACTTTACTCCATTGTTTTGTTGGGCCAAAGGCAGCTTTAGCTTTGTCTTTCTTTGGGGTAGCTTTCTTCTTCTCAAGAATTTCAGGTTCAGCTTGCATCTTTCCTTTCCTGGACCTGAGCCTTTTGGCTATGCTAGGTCTAACAGAGGCTATGATCTCTGTATCAGAATCCTGCTCCAGGTTCACCACAGGAGGAGATTGAGCAGTCTCCTCTTCAGCTGGTTGATCAGCAGAGATATGATCTTCAGTTGAGGCTTTGGTCTGATCCTCAGGGTTTTCTTCATCACTTTCATTTGAGGCCTTTTTATGGTCCTCAGTTTGTTCAATATCATCATCAGATGAGGTCTTTTTCTCATCCTTAGATGTTCCAACATCTATTGGGACATCCTGTTGAGCAGGAGTGTCCTCTGCAGCTTGAGCTTGTTCTTCTTGAGGGGCAGGCATGGTGTTCAGAGGAATAGAAATCCCACTAACCACTCTCTGTTCAAAAAGAATCTTGTTGACTATCTCCTTGATGGAAGCATCCACATAGTCAGAAGATTTTGGAGGCATGTTTGCTGGAGAAGGAATGCCTTTGGTTTTGCTGCAGACTTGATCTTTAGCTCTTTTTGGAGTTCTTGGCTTTTTAGCATGAGAAGCACTTCCTCTGAGTTCGTCCAATGGGGTTGATTTCATTGGTACCACAGAGATGGGAGTTGCATGAACTACATCTTCTTTGTTGAGAACTTCTTCAGGAGTGCTAGGGTTTTGAGACATTGTCAAGGAAGATGGATGAAGAGCTTTAGGGTTGATGATTTCTGAAGAACAGCTAGTTAATGTGATTCACTTTTGATAGAATGATGAGAATCTTGATAGCTGATTATAAGCCGTTACTAAATAAGTAGCCGTTACATTGCAAATTATTAGGAATGGAATACCCAAGGTTCTTGACCAGACTGGTATTGCCATCTGGAACTTATGCCATACAATGTCATATGACATGTTGGCACATTTCATTAACTGCTAAATCTCACATAAACAGATTCCCAGTTTGCCCCTTAAGTTCTCAAATTGTGTAGCATCCAATGCTTTTGTAAAGATATCAGCTAACTGTAGATTTGTAGCTACATGTTCCAATGAAATCACTTTTTCTTCTACAAGATCTCTGATGAAATGATGTCTGATATCAATATGCTTGGTCCTGCTATGTTGGATAGGATTCTTTGATATGTTGATTGCACTTAAGTTGTCACAGTACAATGTCATGACATCCTGTGGGACATTGTACTCAGTGAGCATTTGCTTCATCCAAACCAACTGAGAACAACTGCTTCCAGCTGCTATATATTCAGCTTCAGCTGTAGATAAGGATACACAATTTTGTTTCTTACTGAACCAAGAAATCAAATTGTTTCCTAGAAAGAAGCATCCTCCTGAAGTGCTTTTTCTGTCATCAGCACTTCCAGCCCAATCAGCATCACAGAAGCCAGTGAGAATTGGTTTACATCCATGAAAGTACATTATGCCATAGTCACAAGTACCATTAACATATTTAAGAATTCTCTTGACTTGATTGAGATGACTGACTTTTGGATCAGCTTGATATCTTGCACATACACCTACTGCAAATGCTATGTCAGGTCTGCTAGCAGTCAAGTATAACAAGCTTCCAATCATGCTTCTGTATAAGCTTTGATCTACATTCTCACCCTTTTCATCTTTAGTCAGCTTTAAATGTGTGGGGGCAGGAGTTCTCATATGAGTAGCATTTTCCATTCCAAATTTCTTGACTATGTTCTTCGTATACTTGCTTTGGGAAATGAACATTGAGTCTTCCATTTGCTTTATTTGCAGACCAAGAAAGTAGGTTAACTCTCCTACTAGGCTCATTTCAAATTCAGATTCCATCTGCTTGACAAAATGTTTGACCATCCTGTCAGACATCCCACCAAAGACAATGTCATCAACATATATTTTAGCAATCATGACATTTCCTTCTTCATCTTTAACAAACAGGGTTTTGTCAATTCCACCTTTTCTGTACCCTTGCTTGATAAGAAATGTGGTCAGTCTTTCATACCATGCCCTTGGAGCTTGCTTCATACCATAAAGTGCCTTCTTTAGTTTGTATACATGATTTGGACAGCTTGGATCAACAAATCCTTTAGGCTGTTATACATATACCTCTTCATTAAGATAACCATTTAAAAAGGCACTTTTCACATCCATTTGAAATAGCTTGAACTTTAAGATACAAGCAATTCCCAAAAGTAGTCTGATTGATTCAAGCCTTGCTACTGGTGCAAAGGTTTCATCAAAGTCTACTCCTTCAATTTGAGTGTATCCTTGAGCTACAAGTCTAGCTTTGTTCTTTGTAACAACTCCTTGTTCATTTGACTTGTTCTTATACACCCATTTTGTTCCAATCACATTTATTTCATCAGGTCTAGGAACAAGATTCCACACTTCATTCCTTGTGAATTGACCTAATTCCTCTTGCATAGCACAAATCCAGTATTCATCAGTAAGAGCTTCCTTGATGTTTTTAGGTTCTATTTTAGAAACAAAACATGAACCTGAAATCACTTCTCTTGATCTAGTGCTCACACCTCTGTTGGGATCACCAATTATCAAATCTTTGGGATGATCCTTCTGTATTCTGATGGAGGGAGGCTTGCTGGATTCTTCTGTCCTTGTATCAGTTTGAGTGAAGTTATAATGATCATTCTTTTCTTCAGCTTCAATCTTGATATCAGCAGATGTTCCAACATCTTCTGGGACATCTGGAGGAGCATCATCAATTATCACATTTATGGACTCCATGATAACCTTGGTTCTAGAATTAAATACTCTATATGCTCTGCTGTTTATAGAGTATCCAAGGAAAATCCCTTCATCACTTTTAGGATCCATTTTTCTCCTTTGCTCCCTATCTGCCAGAATATAACAGTTACTTCCAAATACATGAAAGTACTTAACTGTGGGTTTTCTGCCCTTCCAGACTTCATATATTGTGGACAAAGTTCCTTTCCTTAAAGTAACTCTGTTATAGATGTAACAAGCAGTGTTCATAGCTTCAGCCCAGAAGTACAAAGGTAACTTTTTAGCATGGATCATAGCTCTTGCTGATTCTTGAATAGTTCTATTCTTCCTCTCAACAATCCCATTCTGTTGAGGAGTGATAGGTGAAGAATATTCATGATTGATTCCTTCTGAAGAGCAGAAATCTAAGAACTTTTGGTTCTCAAATTCTTTTCCATGATCACTTCTTATTCTGATCACACAGCTGAATTTTTCCCTTTGTAATCTTTGGCATAATTCTTTGAATACATCAAATACATCAGACTTTTCTTTGATGAAATTTATCCATGTATATCTTGAAAAGTCATCAACCACCACATAGGCATACCTCTTACCACCAAGGCTTTCAACCTGCATAGGTCCCATAAGATCCATATGCAAAAGTTCCAAAACTTTGGAGGTTGTCAGATGTTGGAGCTTTGGATGGGACATCTTGGTTTGCTTGCCTATTTGACGTTCACCACATATTTTTCCATCATCAATCATCAGTTTAGGAATACCTCTTACAGCATCCATAGATATTATCTTCTTTATGCCTCTGAAATGAAGATGACCTAGTCTTTGGTGCCATAGTTTCACTTCTTCTTCTTTAGCTAAAGAACAAGTTGAAGTGAGACTGAGGTTTTGAGATTCCCACATGTAACAGTTGTCTTTAGATCTGGCTCCTCTCATGACAACCTCTTGTTCTTTGTTAGTCACTATGCATTCAGTTTTGGTAAAGTTTACACTGTACCCTTGATCACATAATTGACTTATGCTGATCAGGTTAGCAGTTAAACCTTTAACTAGCAGCACATCATCTAGTCTTGGAACATCTTGACAGTCCAAGGTCCCCACTCCCTTGATTTCTCCTTTAGCTCCATCTCCAAAGGTTACATACCTGGATGAATGTGACTTCAAGTTTACTAGCAGGTTCTTCAATCCAGTCATGTGTCTTGAACATCCACTGTCAAAGTACCAGTCTTCTTTAGCTGATACTCTTAGTGATGTATGTGCTATATATGCAGCATTCTTCTTTGACCATTTGAGTTGAGATTTCTTTTGATGCCTCTGCCCTGTGTGTTGTTCATCATTGAATCTCCAAGATTGATTGTTGATCTTGTTCTTGGGTATGTAGCTTTGATCAGCCTGAATGCTAGTTTTTGGTCTCCATACCTTCTTGATGACTTCTGTCTTCTGCTTAGGAGGTTGCTGATTTCTTTGATGTCTATGCAGCACTTTCTTGTTAGCTTCTATTTTCTGCTTAGAAGGTTGCTGACACATCTGATTTGGATATCCATGTAGCTTATAACAATGAGGTTTGATATGTCCAAATCTTCCACAGTGATGGCATCTCCATCTTTGATACTTCTTCTTCATTTTGTTCTTTCCATAATGTTGAGACATCTGTTGGACCATTATGTTTGACTTTGTGTTCTTTTCCTGATGTTGAAGAATCTGTTGGGACATCTTGTTTGACTGTATGGATTTTGAAGTTGTTTTGCTAGAGCTAGCTTCATCTTTATGTACTCTGTTAAATCCCAGTCCACTTTTATCCCCTGAGTGCTTGTTGTTGTTGAGAATAACATCTAGTGTATTTGAGCTGCTGTTCAACATTCTAACAGATTTGGACATATGTTCCAACTTGGAGTTGAGAAGACTTACTTCACTTTTCAAGGTGACAATGATCTCTTGATCACTTGATTTTTCATCTTCTAATGCCTCATTCTGCTTCTTTAGCTTTATAACCTCACTGCATATTTCAGTGCTTCTTTTGTATAGATCTTTGAATGCTTGCTCAAGTTCTTCATAAGTAAGCTCTCCATCACTGGATTCACTTTCAGACTCACATAATCCAGCTAAAGCAGTGATATGCTTAGCTGATTCTTCTTCTGAATCACCTCCCGAGTCTTCATCAGACCAGGTTACAAATAGTCCTTTCTTTTGCCTTTTTAAGTAGGTAGGACATTCATTCTTGATGTGTCCATATCCTTCACATCCATGGCATTTGATTCCTTTTTCTTGACTGGTCTTTTCAGCAACATTTGACCTTCTGTTAGCATCATAAGGTCTCTTGTTCTCAGAAGAGTTTGTGTATCTTCCACTGGGATTGGATTTGCCTTCCATTCCTCTGAGAATCTTTTTGAATTGTCTTCCAAGCATAGCAAGGTTGTCTGATAAGCTTTTACCATTTTCTGATTCATCATCTTCTTCTTCATCAGTATTTATCACCAAGGCTATGCTTTTGTTCTTCTTAACATTTGTGTCATTCATTCCCATCTCAAAAGTTTGAAGGGAACCAATGAGTTCTTCAACTTTCATAGAGCATATGTCTTGAGCTTCTTCTATTGCTGTGACTTTCATGTCAAATCTTTTTGGCAAAGATCTGAGGATTTTTCTTACAAGCTTTTCATCAGTCATCTTTTCTCCCAAAGCTCCAGAAGTATTAGCTACTTCTAAGATGTTCATGTAGAATTCATGAACTGTCTCATCTTCCTTCATTCTCAAGTTTTCAAACTTGGTGGTGAGAAGTTGAAGTTTTGACATCTTTACCTTTGATGTTCCTTCATGAGTTGTTTTGAGAGTATCCCACACATCTTTGGCTAGCTCACAATGATGCACAAGTCTAAAGATGTTCCTATCAATGCCATTGAATAAAGCATTTAAGGCCTTTGAGTTGCCTAGTGCTGAATCTTCTTCCTCCTTACTCCATTCTTCTTCAGGTTTCAGCACTTTTGATCCATCTTTGGTATCTTGGACAGGATGATCCCATCCAACATTGAATGCTCTCCATGCCCTGTTGTCAAGTGATCTTAAGAATGCAATCATTCTTGGCTTCCAGTAGTCATAATTAGATCCATCCAGTATAGGTGGTCTATTTACTGACCCTAAATCTCTGTCCATGTTACAGAATTTGTATTCCCTAGATCTCACCCAGTATAAACAGGCAGGGTGCCTGCTCTGATGCCAATTGAAATTCTGTGATCAGGTATGAGATGTCCTAAGAGATGTCCCAACACTTGACAGATTTAACCAAAACTTAAATAGCAAGAAAACTAAACAACACAGAAGTTTGTTAACCCAGTTCAGTGTATAACCACACTTACATCTGGAGGCTACCAAGCCAGGAGGAAATCCACTATAAGTAATATTAATTCTAGACTTAAACCACCCTGTTTAATCTATCACTTAATAACTACCCAATGCAATTTCTACCTAAGACACAACTTAGATAAGAGTACCCTACTCACTCCCCCTCAATCACACAGTGATTTTGTTTACAAGTTTAATGAAATTGAAGTCATACTTCAAACAAACAGCTTGATCTTACTTCACAGTTTCAATCAAGTCACAAATACACTTTTGCTTAAAAGCTCATAAAGTGATACAATAAACACACCTGCTATTAAAAACACTAGACACCCTATTTGGTCTTCTGAAATTCGTACTCAATTCTGTGAGTTTCTGTTGATTAAATAGGTATCTGTAATTTGGGCTTTCTGTAGGATGATCCAGCCCTAATGCGCATGCAGCTTCCACCTTGAATTTAGGGTTTGTTACTTCCTAGATTCTAGGTGATTTAGGTCTTCTGTTTTAATCTGAATCCTCAATATAAAACTCCCTACAGATGCGCCTTGTTCTGTTTTTATCCATCATTAATTAATTCCAGATAACTCTCCTTAAATATCTCTGATCAGTTAGTCAATAATTAATTCTGGTAGCAGGATTGAGATGTCTCAACATCTGTTGGGACATCCTGAAAAACTGAACTTAAGTCATTTACACAATGTCCCAACATCTGGTGAGACATCCTGAAATAAGTTCATATACTCTGTTTGATAATGTCCCAACATTTGATAGGACATTCTGAACTGAATTCAATATTTCTTGTTGGTCAAAAATTTTGCCAATTCTTAAACATCTACAGTTAAGATCTTTGGAATCTCAGAATTCTTTGGGCTTCGATGTGATGGATATGGGATTAGTATATGGGGTGAGAATTCTCCACAAATTCAAACCCCATGCTTTGAAAAGTACAATGGTACCTCCTGTACTCGCACTCATCTGCAGTCTTTCTTGGGAAGGCTTAAAGCTTATACCATGGATGAAATGTTATGGATGTTCTACTTTGAGGACAGTCTGACTGGAGCTTCGAGAGAATGGTATTCGCACCTGACTAGAGCCACCATAAGATGTTGGAAGGATTTGGCCGAAGCTTTCATCCGGCAATATCAGTACAACCTGGACATGGATCCCAATAGAACTCTGCTAATGGGCATGTCTCAGTCTTCTAGAGAGAGCTTCCGGGATTACGCTCAAAGATGGAGACAACTTGCTGCTGCTATCCAACCACCCATGTCAGAGAGGGGAATGGATGACATGTTCATGAACACATTGCAAGGGACTTATATTGATAGACTGGCTGCTTTCTCCTCTACCAGTTTTGCTGATGTGGTCATAGCTGGTGAAAGGATTGAAAGTCTCTTGAAGATGGGCAAAATCTCCGATAGTGGTGTAAGTTCTTCCAACAATCCAAGAAAACCATTTGCAGGACCCCGAAGGGCAGGTGAAACAAATTCTATTCATACAAGCCGGGGTAGGCCCCAGTATTCTCACAGGTCAATAGCAGTTGTTACTATCCCAGCTCCAATTCCACAACAACCATTATATCCTCAACAACAACAACCACAGTATCAACAACAAGCTCCTTATCCGCAACAAAGGTCGTATAACAACAACAACGGTAATCAACAACAACGCCCCTTTCAACAGAGGCCATCACAGGCAAACAGGGCAATTGACCCAATCCCAATGTCGTATGCTGCACTCTTGCCACAACTCCTAAAGCTCAACCTAGTTGAGTTAAGGATGTTGGCTCCTCCGGATCCTCTCAATCTGCCAAAGAACTATGATGCAAATGCCAGGTGTGCATTCCACTCAAACGCACCGGGGCATAATACTGAAAAATGCAGGGCCCTACAGATGAAAGTCCAGGATTTGGTGGACTCAAAAGCTCTCAATTTTGCGCCTCCTCTGAACGTCACAAGAAATCCAATGCCTAGTCACAATGGGCCTAGGATTAATGCTATTGAGGAGGGAAAACCATCCACATTAATTAGCAGTGTTGCACATATCCGAACATCTTTGGTTGAAATCAAAGCCCAGTTGTTAGAATGCCAAGTGTTCCCCGGGTGTGAGATCGGCTGTGGATATTACAATATTGTCGTTAATGGATGTGAGAGACTGAGAAACGGCATAGATGGCCTCATTAGAGATGGCATTCTTTAGGTTACAACAACAGCAACTACAACTCCAACAATTCTTTCATCAACAATCACAGATACTCCTACAACATCAGCAACCCTTGTTCCAACAGATTCTGCTACAACTCCAACAATTACTCAATCAATCACTTCAACAGATACAAGTTCAGTCACAATTCCTTCTACAACGACAACACCCATTACTCCATCAGTTCCTACTACAACTTCAATACCCGTCCAGTCAACAGTATCGTCTACAACATCAACAACAGTTAATGAAAGCGTCTCAACAGTTACGATATACTACGATCCCGCGAATGTTCCTTCCAACAACTCACAACAAAATGCTACTCCAGTCAGAACACCAGTTACCATATATTATGATCCACACACCATTGTGGTCCCCTTTGCAGCTGCTATCAGTCCGGTCACTATCACAGTGCCTGGGCCAGTTCCTTACGAAAGCAATAATGCCATCCCTTGGCATTATGGCTCATATCTATACTGCGAGGGGCAGAAAATCACTTTAGAATCATCAACTTCTTCACCTCAGATAGACAATGTGGGGGGAGGCGGAGGCTTCACTAGAAGCGGACGTCTCTTTGCCTCGCAAATACCAAGACCCATTGCTGAAGCTGAAGCTGCTGCTAAGGCAAAAGGGAAGAGCGTGGTGCAAGAAGAACCAGTTGCTAAAGAATATTTGAAGACTCCTTTTGATCAAGAGGTTGATGAATTCATGCGGATAATCAAAAGGAGCGATTATAAGGTGGTGGACCAGCTTCACCAAACTCCTTCCAAAATCTCCATACTATCATTGCTAATGTGCTCCGAGGCTCATCGGAACGCACTATTAAAGGTCTTGCATGCAGCTTATGTGCCGGAGGAGATTACTGTCAATCAGTTAGAGGCTGTGGTTGGAAATGTCAATGCTAGTCATGGACTAGGATTTACCAACGCTGATCTGACAACGGAAGTTTACAATCACAACAAGGCTTTACACATTACCTTGGAGTGTAAGGGTGTAGTTCGTTCTCACGTATTAGTGGACACAGGGTTATCGCTCAATGTCCTACCCAAGAAAGCCCTTGTGAAGATGGAGCATGATGGATTGGCACTACGCCCAAGCAACTTGGTAGTGAGAGCCTTTGACGGTTCTAAAAGATCAGTTCTGGGAGAGATAGAATTGCCAATAATGATTGGCCCACAAGTTTTCAAAACGACCTTCTTTGTGATGGATATACAGCCTACCTACAGCTGTCTATTGGGTAGACCATGGATAAACACCGCTGGTGCCGTGACGTCAACCCTTCACCAGAAGTTAAAATTTGAGTGGGAAGGCCAAGTCATTACCATTTGTGGGGAGGAGAATATCTTCGTTAGCCAGCTGGCTACTTTTAAATACATAGAAATGGATGGGGAGATCCATGAGACCATGAGTCAAGGGTTTGAAGCCCTTAATATCAATGAAGCATCTGCTGTATCTGGGACTTCCATCACATCATATCAACAAGCCCGGAAGGTTGTTGAGGAAGGTACCACTCAAGGCTGGGGCAAGCTGCTTCCAGTTGAAAAGAAAGAAGACCGATTCGGGTTGGGTTACAAACCAACTCGACAAGATCAACCAGAGGCTGCAACGGAGCCCAAGTTTGTCCGTGGGGGGATGCTCACCCCGGATGCTGTGAATAGTTTGGAAGATGAGTCAGAAGACGAGCGCAACCTGGAAAGTTGGATACGTCCAAGGATCCCGGGGAACCATGTCTCAAACTGGTCTTCCCAGGAAATTATACGAGTTACTCCGACAGAGTAATTATTATTTCCTGTCTTTAAGCATGCATCAAGTCCTACATCTTGCCCAAGATGTCAGGGCTCATTTTGTAATCGGGCCATCTTGTATTTTGTGCAAATGATCAATTAATGAATATTAGGACATCTTTTGCAAATAATTCTTTTCTTTTCCGCTCACTGTTTTTCATTTTTCATTTTTTGTACAAAAATAAAATGGCAATGTTTTTCAAAATAATAACTTCATTTTCACTTTTTCTAAACAAGATAAAACTGATCACTAAAATGAACAAATTTAAACCCTTGCAGTGAGTGCCCTCCAGACTGCACCGACAACAACACTGCTATGACTTCGTATGACTTTGACATTCCGATTAATCAAGCTGATGAAGGGGATGAAGAAGATTATGAGCTACCTGAAGAGCTAGCCAGTTTGTTAAGGCAAGAGGAGAAGGTTATCACTTCTCATCAGGAGGAAGTGGAGACGGTTAATCTTGGTACGGAAGAAGACTTGAAAGAAGTTAAAATCGGGGCCCATCTGCAAGATTTAGTAAAAGAGCAACTTATTGACATGCTTCGGGAGTATGTAGATGTTTTTGCTTGGTCTTATCAGGATATGCCAGGGTTGGATACCGACATTGTTATGCACAAGTTGCCTCTGAAAGAAAACTGTCCGCCAGTAAAACAGAAGTTGCGCCGTACTCGCCCGGATATGGCCATGAAGATAAAAGAAGAGGTACAGAAACAGTGGGACGCCGATTTCCTTGCTGTAACTAGTTACCCGCCGTGGGTTGCTAACATTGTACCAGTGCCCAAGAAAGACGACAAAGTAAGGATGTGTGTGGATTACCGGGATCTGAACAGAGCCAGCCCGAAGGATGACTTCCCATTACCTCACATTGATGTATTGGTCGACAATACGGCTCAGTTCTCGGTGTTCTCCTTCATGGATGGATTTTCAGGATATAATCTGATCAAGATGTCACCTGAAGACATGGAGAAAACAACTTTCATCACACCCTGAGGCACATTTTGTTATAAGGTAATGCCATTCGGACTGAAGAATGCTGGTGCCACTTATCAACGGGCTATGGTAACATTATTCCATGACATGATCCATAAAGAAATTGAATGTTATGTGGATGACATGATTGCCAAGTCCCTCACTGAAGAAGACCACCTGGTAAATCTGTTGAAGCTATTCAAGCGTCTGAGGAAGTACCAGTTGAAGCTAAACCCCAACAAATGCACATTCGGGGTGCGATCCGGTAAGCTGCTGGGATTTATTGTAAGTGAGAAGGGGATTGAAGTTGACCCTGATAAAGTCAAAGCCATCCAAGGGATGCCTGCAACGAAGACTGAAAAAGAAGTTCGGGGGTTTCTAGGTAGATTGAACTACATTTCAAGATTCATATCTCACCTTACTGCAACCTGTGAACCCTTGTTCAAGTTGTTAAGGAAAGAACAAACAGTCAGGTGGAATGAAGACTGCCAAAGGGCTTTTGACAAAATCAAGGAATACTTATAAGAGCCTCCAATCCTTATGCCTCCAGTTGAAGGAAGACCTCTAATAATGTATTTGACAGTATTAGAAGAGTCAATGGGGTGTGTGCTGGGCCAACATGACGAGTCTGGTCGAAAAGAGTATGCAATATACTACCTAAGAAAAAAGTTTACCGACTGTGAACAACGTTATTCACTGCTCGAGAAAACTTGATGTGCTTTAGCGTGGGCTGCTCGCCGACTAAGGCAGTATATGTTGACCCACACTACCTTGTTGATCTCAAAGATGGATCCAGTCAAGTATATATTCGAGAAGCCAGCACTTACCGGACGGGTTGCAAGATGGCAAATGATTCTCACAGAATATGACATTCAGTACACATCTCAAAAAGCCATCAAAGGCGGTGTATTCTCTGATTATCTCGCTGAGCAACCCGTTGATGATTACCAGCCTATGAGATTTGACTTCCCTGATGAAGACATCATGTTCATAAAAGCAAAAGATTATGAAGAGCTTATTCACACTGAAGGGCCTGACCCGGAAGAAGAATGGACTATGATGTTTGATGGGGCTGTTAATATGAATGGTCGTGGTGTTGGTGCAGTACTCATTACACCTAAGGGAGTATTACTTTCTCGACAAAACTCAAATTTAACTGCACTAACAATGAAGCTGAATACGAAGCTTGCATCATGGGTCTTGAGGAAGCCATTGACCTCAGGATCAAGACTTTAATTGTATTCGGGGATTCAACTCTGGTAATCAATCAAACCAACGGTAAATGATACACTCACCAGGAGCATCTGATTCCCTACCGGGATTATACGAGGAGATTACTAACTTTCTTCACCACAGTCAAGCTTGAGTATATCCCTCGAGATGAAAATCAGTTTGCAGATGCTCTGGCTACCATTTCATCCATGATCAAAGTTCAAGCTGCCAACTTTGTGCCTCGGATTTCAGTATCCAGACTTGACAGACCAGCATATGTATTCTCAACAGTCCTTGCTAAAGATGATAAGCCTTGGTTCCATGACATCAAATGCTTCTTGGAGGATCAAACATACCCACCTGGGGCATCATCCAATTATAAGAAGACACTAAGAAGGCTAGCTGGTGGTTTCTTCTTGAATGCTGATAGTTCCTTGTACAAGAGAAACTTTGATATGGTACTTCTCAGATGTGTTGATAAGGCAGAGGCAGACTTGTTGATGCACGAGGTGCACGAAGGATCTTTTGGTACCCATGCTGGAGGGCATGCAATGGCTAAAAAGTTGTTAAGATCAGGCTACTACTGGATCACAATGGATGCAGACTGTTGTGCTTATGTCAGGAAATGCCATAAATGCCAGATTTATGCTGACAAAGTGCATGTGCCTCCCAATCCTTTGAATGTGATGTATTCACCTTGGCCCTTTGCCATGCGGGGCATTGATATGATTGGCAATATTGAACCGACTGCTTCAAATGGCCACAGATTCATCCTGGTAGCTATTGACTATTTTACCAAGTGGGTTGAAGCAGCTTCATATGCGAACGTCACCAGGCAAGTGGTAGCCCGATTCCTGAAGAGAGACATCATCTGTCGGTATGGAGTGCCCGAGCGAATCATTACTGATAATGGTTCTAATTTGAAAGATAAAATGATGGCAGAGCTATGCCGGGACTTCAAAATCCAACTTCACAATTCTTCTCCTTACAGGCCAAAGATGAATGGCGCTGTAGAGGCAGCTAATAAGAATATCAAGAAGATTGTGCAAAAGATGGTGGTCACATACAAAGACTGGCATGAAATGTTACCATTTTCCCTGCATGGGTACCGTACATCAATCAGAACGTCCACTGGGGCAACACCGTATCAACTTGTGTATGGTATGGAGGCAGTCCTACCTGTTGAAGTTGAATTACCCTCCCTGCGGGTACTAATGGATGTCAAACTGAATGAAGCAGAATGGGTCCGATCCCGGTACGAACAACTGAATCTGATTGAGGAGAAGAGATTAGCTGCAATTTGTCATGGGCAGTTGTATCAAAAAAGAATGAAGAAAGCCTTCGATCAGAAGGTCAGCCTTCGGGAATACTAAGTGGGAGATCTCGTGCTGAAAAGACTCCTCCCTCCTCATACAGACCACAGGGGCAAGTGGACTCCGAATTACGATGGTCCATTCATAGTAAAGAATGTTTTCTCTGGTGGGGCACTGATGCTCAGTACTATGGATGGTGAAGATTTCCTGTCCCCTGTGAATTCAGATGTAGTTAAAAAATACTTTGCATAAAATGACCCGCTGGACATAAAAACAGAATGTAAGTCCAGGTAAAATAGGGCATCCCGGCGAGTCAAAAACATAATAAAAGACTCGGGCAAAAATAAGGGAAAATAAATAAAAAAATGTGCACCCGCTGAGTTGAAAAGCCGTATTGGACAGCTCAGGCAAAAATGGGTATCCCGGTGGATTGAAAACCCGAAAGGGCGATCCACGCAAAATAAGGGAATAAGCGAAAAACTGCATTCTGAATTCGTCTGTATCACTTACGACATGGCAAGCTTCGAAAGGTTAAAGCACCGGTCAGAATCAACTTTCTTCAGAAAGCAAGATGAGAAGAACGTCAAAGTCATACAAGTCATAGCAAGGGAAGCACTGAAGCGTCATCAACATTGCCAGCATCTTTTTGTTTCTCAATTTGTAACAATCTCCTTATTTCAGGGGATTTGTTTCTTTGACTGTACTTGCCAATTCAGGGCACCCCACAATTAATAAAATCAGATCTTCAGTCACATCTTGTCTCGTACATTTTATCTTTATTTGAAAAAATGTCCGATGTCCTTAATATACTGGTTGCATAAATACAGATGCGTCTTTCCTAAATTACACGCTTACAGGAAATATATTTGCTCCCGGGAGTGTCTAAAATCCTATGATGGAATCCAGTAAGGGATACCTCGGGGTACTTGTACATCTCTTTGTTATAACATGATTGTAGGTGCTCAAAGTGCAGCATGGGGCATGAAAGCTTCTCCCCAGCAGGATGCCAAGTCATTATTTCCTCAGCACATCCTCCAAACTGCACCGGAAGTGTTTTCTCCCCATCAGAGTTGCTAGACATCACTTCTCCAGCACATTTTCTTTAGAGCAACATCAGGAGGGGCTCTTTTCCCAGCTAAGTACATCATCCTCAGCAAGATCCCCACAGAAATCTCTAGGAAGATCGTTCAGTGATCATTCCTCCCCAGCCAAGTGCAAAGACAGGGAACCCTCTCCCCGCAGAGCTCCAGCCTCTGTCCAGAAGAACAATGTCTGAAGATCTCACAACAAAGCGACGGAAGCTTCCACAGACCCCAGCTGGGCTCCTCATTACCAAGATGGGTCTATTAGTGACTTATTTCCCCAAGCAGAATCATATATCAGATCTACCAATAATCTCATGCCCAGCTGGGATACCGTTGCAAGCAGATCAATCGGGAATCTTCACAGTAACGGGATCCGAATCCAGGATCGGTATATTTTGCATAATCATAGCATTCGCATCATATTTTCCCCCTAAAGCGTAGCATTCCGTCTAATACGGAGCATTACGGCAAAAATCAAACATATTGCATAATCACAAGCCATGTTTTGAATCAGTCACCTGTGAATACTGACACACCATCAACAACATACAGAATACCTCTCAAATTCCCCGGCAGAATGTCAAAGCATTTTCTTTACATTCCCAGAAATACAAATACATGATCCTCTTGGCACTCGTCTGTGTCATCATTCCCCAGTAAAGTCGCCCGAACATTCTCCACGGACAGACACATATGTATACTCTTTCTCCACCGACACCCGTCTGTGTCACCATTCCCCAGCATGATTACCTAAACACTTACTGTAGATCAAACACTTGTTTATAATACACTTCTTCCGGCACCCGTCCGTGTCATCTTATCCCCACAGATCTTCAGAAATATTTCTTATAACTTATACACTTCCCTTTTATGATACTCGTCCATATCATACTCTCCCCAGTAAGTTGAACACTCGTCTGTGTCTCATTCATGCTTATTTTCACTCATACAGATACTCGTCCGTATCTTGTATACACACTTAATTCCCCTCAGAGTCAACACTCGTCCGTGTTCTTTGTTAACCGGTTGGTACTCGTCCGTACCATCATCTCTGTGCATGCGTAAGGGTTTGTTTCTACCGATACTCGTCTGTATCGTAGTCTTAAGGATGCTCGTCCGCATCTTTAATCTATACACAGTGTCAAACACTTATACCTTTTCTTTCTTGAATTTTGACACTCGTTTGTGTCCACCCTTCCTCAGAAGAGTCCCCAGCAAATCCCAATAAATTATTCCCTTTCTATCTGACATTCGTCCTATGTCATGATACTTTTCGGCAGTCGTACCCTGCCAGGTGATCGTCCTTCACCTCTTGATGATCGTCCTTCATCATTTTATCTGATGGCCGTCCCCATCGTTGATCTTGTTATCCGGCATTCGTCATATGTCGTGATACTTTAGCAGCCATACCCTGCTAGGTGATCGTCCTTCACCTCTTGATGATCGTCCTTCATCATGCTTATCCGATGGTCGTCCCCATCGTTGATCTTGTTATCTGACATTCGTCCTATATCGTGATACTTTAGCAGCCGTACCCTGCTAGGTGATCGTCCTTCACCTCTTGATGATCGTCCTTCATCATGCTTATCCGATGGCCATCCCTATCGTTGATCTTGTTATCTGACATTCGTCCTATGTCACGATAAACCCAAGAGCAGCCGTACCCTGCCAGGTGATCGTCCTTCACCTCTTGATGATCGTCCTTCATCATTTTATCCGATGGCCGCCCCCATCGTCGACCTTTTCTATCCGGCATTCGTCCTATGTCGTGATACTTCCGGAAGCCGTACCCTGCCAGGTGATCGTCCTTCGCCTTGGATGATCGTCCCTTATCCTTGTCCCCAACAGAGCAGCCGTCCCCTGCTAGGTGATCGTCCTTCACCTTTGAGGACCGTACCTCATCATTTATTTCATTTATTTTATTAATCTGATGGTCGTCCCCATCATTTACTTTATCTATAATCCCCAGAGAATCTTGTCACTTCACCTAGTGGCCGTCCCCATCATAATCCTTTATTTCCCCAGATGTCGGCCGTCCCCGTCATTGCTTTATCCCCAGCAGTCGTCCTCTGCTCGATGGTCGTCCTCTATCACCCGCACTTTATAATCATACTTTACTTCCTTTTACAATCTATACCCCTTTTCTTCTTCATCTAGTGAGTGCAAATCTTGGACTGTCTTTGGTATTCAACCACAAGTTATCTTGTTTGCCTATTAAGCCGTCGCTTACATCCTACACAGCTAACTCATGCTTGAATAGGGGCAGCTGTAAACACCCCTAATTTTCCCTCACTCATTTCACCATGGCTTTTGATCTTTCATTTGCATAAGTTCAATCATATCATCTCATATTACATTTTTGCTTCACTGCATGGGTTCAAAGTCATCTACATCTAGGGTTTGTGATCTGAGCAATCCCTGAGCCATCTGAGCCACCCCAAAGGTCATCAATCATCTCAAGAGGGTCCATGTATGTTCAGTCATCATATTATATCCTCCCAAGATCAAGGAAGTCAAAAAATCACAAGAACTAAGAAAGGCATGGAAGCAGAGCCAAGCTTAACTGCACAAATGACCTGAAATTAGGGTTTTGGTTTCATAGGCCATAACTCCAATTTGTTTTGGTCATTCTTGTTTCTATTGGTCTCTATATGTTGTAAGGATCATGCATACCAATTTTCATGAAGAAATTCAATGGGGAAGGCATCTGATCAATAGATGACTTCTTGAACAAGTTAGTGTAAAATCAGGGCATCTGAGGCCCCCAATCATCCAACCAAAGGGTCTTCTCCATCATTTTGGGTGTATATGATCTTTATTTGGTCTTAGAAGAAGTTAGAAGTTCACAAAATTGAAGAATTTCAAGCCATTTGCAAAGTTGCCATTTTGGGAAAGTGACTTGTAATGCAAACTTGCCATTTTGGGAAAGTTTTTCAACCTCCTCTTTTTGATTCAAAAATGCTTCAAATGAAAAATTCTTGGTCATGAAAGTTGTAGATTGGATCATCCCCTTTTCAAAAAGTACAAGAACTTGATCTAATTCATCATAGAACTCAAGTTATGGCCTTGCAAAGTTGGGAAAAATCACAAAATTTCACTTATGTACCAAAGAGGGAAGTTTGCAAAAACTCATACCAAGGCAATTTGTGAACTCAAAGTGACTTCTAACCATTACACAAACATCATACATGACCTATAATTCAGAATTGCCCAAAGAATTCTCAAGTTTCATGCCTTGATCATCAAGATTTCTCAAAGGGGCCAAAACTTCCCATAATTGCAAAACACCACATAAACTTCCATCCACTTGCTGCATTGCCTCAAGACTGATTCTATGGACATCCTTAATCCATGCTGCGCATGGACAAGCCAATGAGCCAGCCACACCATTTCCCATACCTCAAGTACAACACTTTTGACTTTTTGATAAAAACACTCATACTAATCACAACAGTCCACCACCCACTCTCTGCCCAACTAGAACACTACAAGCATGCCTCAAGGGTCATTTTTCATAAGACACACAAGATGAAACCTCCAAGAACTCAGCATTCCACAAAAATCTCCAACTTGCAAAACCCTTCGAATCTCTCAGCTCACTCACTCAATCTTCAAACAAATTCCACCATTCATCTCAAAATCACTCACTGATCACAAACCAACCATTGAAACAGCCAAAAACACCCCATAGCCAAAACACGATTCCTGGCCAGTTGAGGTGCAATCTCATAAACCAGCCAAAAGAAATTCCTTCCAAGCATCAAAGCTTCATCAGGAGGTCAAGGGGAGTCATTTTGCACAAGAGGTGTGGCCAGAAAGCTCCAAAATGAGGAAGCTCTAGCTCAGGTAACTTCTTCAAACTTTTTTCCAGAAGTGTTATTTTAAGTTCTCATAATGATCTTCATGCTTCACTTATTACATTGCACTTCTTAATTTTAAAAATAGTTGAGAAATGAGCTTTTATGTGTGTTCTGAAACTTTTTCAGTTTTTGAGTTTTGATTCGAATCATGAGATTGAGCAAGAATAAATTTGTTTTAGGGGTGGATTTGAGTTCAGGGAGATGAGGGAAGTTGATCTGGAGCTTTAGAGCTCCAAAAATAACCTAGGGAGAGAGTTTGAGATTTTAAGGTGAGGGGGTCACCGGAGAAGACGACCGGAGCTCTTCTCCAGTGACCTGAAAGTCATTAAATGTTTTAATTAGGTTTAGGGTTTTGTTTGAATGTATGCCGTTGATTTGAGTTTCCCGCGTGAGATGAGTGGTCCAAATGCTATCATAAACCCTAATTGATTTAATTAACTTAATTAATTGAAATTAGCTGAGTTTAAATTCAGGCCATTAGATATGGCGCGCAGTCAACCTAAAATTCCCCAGATTCAACCACATCCCTTGGATTGAATTACTTTCATTTAATTCAGTTTTAATTCCATTTTTTATCATTTATTTTGCATCATTTATTTAAAATAGTTAGAAAATCTTAAAAATATTTTCCTTTTGCATTTTCATTTCAAATAATTTTCTCATCCAGAAAATAATTTTTATTTTATTTTTTGCATAAAATTTGTATTTTTATAAATATTTAAATGTTTATTTTAATTAATTAATGGAAATTAATTAATTAAAATACCATTTAAGTTTCTAAAAATGACAAAAAAAAATCACATTGCATCTTGACACATTTAGAGACATTATCAAACCATTCATACAAATTTCTTTTTGGTTCTTGATCCAGTTTGACATTTTTCTTTGGATTTAGGGTTCTTAAAAACCAATATTTTGACCCTAACTTAGAAAAATCTTTTCTGCCTAACCATGAAGGGTTTGATAGTGATTCTTTTTGCATTGCATCCCACATATCATATAGTTTCTAGGATAAAATTGGCATGAATTTATCTTTCATTTTTGATTAGTTTTGCATTTTTCTTTGTGAGGTACCTTAAAACCCTAGCAAACTTAGAAAAATCATAACTTCCTTAGGGTTAAGAGTTAGGTCTCCTCCTTTGGGGTGTGGTATCATATGGGGTTAAGGTTCCTTTGATTGCATTTTCAATTTTTTATCTTATGATTTTCTTCTGATTTTGAATTTTGCATTGCATCTTGTACATAAACCATAATCCTTGCCTTCATTTGCATTCATTCTTCATAAGCTTGCATACATGAACTTGCCATGACATTTTGTGCATCCCCATGACATATAAGACATCTTATGACACATTAGAATCATGTTTGATCATTGCATCATCCATTTGCCATGTTATGCATCCATTGCATTTCATAAGTTTTCATGAACTTTCATGCTTCCTTTCATGTCTCATTTGCATCTTCATTACTTGTATGATCATCCACATCTAATGACATCCATTTGTTTCATCTCTTAGCATCATTTTCATCATGATTATGCTTCTAATTTTGGTTTGCATCCTTGCATTCATTTCATTTTCATTTTCATTTCATTTCCTTTGCTAACTTTTCAGGTGGTAATTGTTTGAGAAGTGAATTTGCCTTCACTCCTCATAATCTCTTCTCATCCCTCTTATGTATCATTTCTGCATTTAACTTGTGAATTAGAGTGATTTTGCTCATTCATGGTCCCTCCTCACCTTCTTTCTTCAAGAAACTTATCTTCTTAAGTGAAGTAAGTTGTCTTGCTTCTTCCTACTTCTCCTTCCTTTCATCCTGTTTCTTCCATGGTGGCTTTTCCTTGAAGATCTTCTTGCAAGCTTCATAAACCCTAGGAATACCCATGCATGATCACAATTAAGGTTTGATTATTCCCCCCATTAGTTTTACCTTTGTGTCATCTTTGTGTCTTCTCTTCTCATCTCATAATCAAAGACTAAACCTTAAAGGTTTTAAGGCTTTGTGATTAGGGTTATGCCTGTATCCTTCTATTAGGATGGAGTGTTTAACTTTAATCCTAAGTGTTAAACCCTTAATGTGTTTAAACCCTTTAATCAATTCACCTAATAATCACTAAGACATCAAGCTTGTAACTTGGGCCTTACATTAGGGTTCTAATTCTTCCTTTATTGGTTAAGAAGGACTAACCCAAGTGTTAATGGACAAGTCCCCCTCAAGTTGTCTTACAAACCCTAAAATCCATTTCTCAATCTCATCATTAACTAAAATCCACTTTAATAAGGGCTTTGTTTTGTCATGAGGTTAATCCCTAATCATGGATTAAGTTGAGGAGTCTTCTTCAGCTCAAATGTTCTCATCTATTATCCTTCTATTAGGATAGTGTAATGGGTCCATTAAATCCCTGATTATGGCTTGAACTCATTACTTAACACTAAACAAAAAACTCCAAAAACATCTAAATAATTACAATTAGGTTAATGATCTTAATCCTACATCATGGTGATTAAGTGTGAGGTGTTTACTTCATACTTAAAGTGTTCTCATTACCCATAATCAGAGGGAGGATGTGATGAGTTTACTAACCCTTGGTTTAGGCTTAAGCTAATTTTCTTATGACAAACCACCAAAAGTAATAAAAGATTGAAAACACAAAAAAACAAACAATAATCGTCTCCTCCGGGATTCTTTTCTCACCTCATTCACTCACAAACGAGAACTCGCTTCTTTCGTTTAATGCAAGACAGTTAGCACCTGAGCCAGACAGGTCATACACTTGAGCATAGACAAGTAAGCAGTTCATCAGTCAAATTTATCTTTCAGTCTCTTTGAGTCGAACTACGGTGTTCTGACTTCTTCATTGCACGAGAGGATACGTAGGCATAACTTAACAGTTATCGAACAATTCTCTGTATATTCCCCCTCTTCCAGCATTATCCTTTAAGCCTCATAGTCTTGAGCTTTGCATTCTTTCCTTACACTGACACTCTTTTATTTCACTTCACATTTATTTTGCACTGACACTTGCATTCTTTTCCAGCTTTGATACACAGAATAGCACTAACACTACCCCTTTTAAACACAAACTTTCAAGCGTGGATCCCGTCGAGTACGGCGGACAATCTGGGTGCTAATACCTTCCCAGGTTGTAACCAACCCCCTTTCTCAGTTTCTCTGGTTCGCAACCGTCTTATTCATCTTTTCTTAGGTCTATGCAGCATTACCTTTCCTTCGGGATAAAAATGCCTAGCTGGCGACTCTTTTCATCCTTTCTCCTTTCGCCGACCGTTCGCGTCTGTACCCCTCTTGGCCCGGGTGTCATCAGGTGGGAGCGACAGCTTGGCGACTCTGCTGGGGACCCTTATATTGCAACCAGGGCTTCTGGTTCTTTTTGTGGGTTCCTCCTAGCGCTTGTTTGATTTGTGTTTACTGGGGTGTTATGTGCTATGTGTGTTTATTTATTTTTCTTTATTTACTGCTTTATGTACATCTTTATTTATTGCTTTCTTTACAGTTTTGCATATTTCATACTGCCATTGCTGGATCTGGTTTGTTGTCTTGGTGGGTGGGGTTCCATTGAGAGTTTAAGGTCCTATACCTGGGACCTGAGTGACACCTAGGCTAGAGTAGTTCATGTTCTTTCCCATTCCATTTCGGTCTGGTGCGGGAATATGAAACTCGGTTCAGATGTGGGTTTCTTCTTGAGAACTCTGTGCTACAGATTTCCTGTAGTGCTAGGGCTATCTGGGAAGCCTGCTAAGTCTGGATGACCTTTATTATGACCTTCAGAAACTGAGGTGAATTAGAGGAGAATCTTTTATGGTTATTGTAAACACTGTACCTCCGGGTTAGAAGTGTTTACACTTCTCATAACTGATCCAAGTCTGAGGATCCTTGTTCTAGAACATCACCTGTGAGGGGGATGGGTTGTTTACAGGTTTGCAGGAACCCATGGCCACATCATACCCTGCTATTTGTTTTTTTTAAGAGTACTCCACTTTGGACAGTTTTTGTGATTAACTCTGGACATGTGACTCTTTATTTGAGTCCCCCACCTTGGTTACTGGATTTCTGAGCCCTCCATCTGGACTTTTGAACATACATGGGCCTTATATCAAGATAGATAATCAGATCCAGCTTGATCACAAACCCCTGCATATCATTTGCATATATCATCATTGCATCATTTGACATTCGTTTATTTGCTTTTCAGGGTATCCATTTCATTGTATCTTGGTTTTGGTTTTGACCCCTTCTTCTGCATAGACCTCTGCTTCAGCTGTCTTCATCAGTTATCTGCTTCAGTTATCTCCATCACCACCAACACCATTCTGTCAGTGGTCCACTTCCAGCATCAGTCTGTGATCTTCATCAACACTTATCTCCGGCTTCTTCAGCAGCACTCATGACTACTCCCAGGAAGAGCAACATATCCTATCACTTCTTTGAGCCTGTATTGACTGGAATCAGGCAGGTCCAGTCACTCATCACCCCTGACCACATCCCACTGTTTAGGGAACACTATGGGGGTATCTTGGATATGGTTATGGACCTTGTTCCTTCTCAGAGGAGCATGATCCACACATGTTTGCAGTTTTATAACCCTCCACTGAGATGCTTCACATTTCAGACTTCCAGTTAGGGCCTATGCTGGAAGAGTTTTCTTTATTGATTGGGGTACCTATCAGAGGTGGAACCCCTTTCAACCCAGAGATGACTGCTCCCAGAAATGAAGAGATAGCAAGGGCACTGTACTTGGAGCCTGCCCTTATTAAGCAAAGTATGACAACAAAAGATGGAATTCCTGGTTTGCATTTGGACTTCTTGATTTCTCAGGCCATCCTGAAGGCCTCACTGGGAGAGTGGAGGGAAGTCTGTGCACTGTTAGCCCTCAGCATATATGGGGCTATACTATTTGCAGATGAACCAAAATTTGTCAGCAAGAATGCCATCCATCTATTTCTTCTGAAAAACCCAGTACCCACATTGCTAGGAGATTTTTACTACTCCATTCATCAGAGGAATGAGAAACAAAGGGGGAAGTTAGTAAGATGTTGTTCTCCTTTGTTTTATACCTGGTTGCTCAAACACATGCCTAAGTCAGATGCTTTCTTGAAGCCACACCAGCAGAAGAATTGGGCCAAGAGGTTCATTACCTTAACTTCAGATGATATCAGATGGTGCACCTAGAGCACCAAGGGCAAGGACATTATCACCAGTTGTGGGCAATACCCAAATGTGCCTCTAATAGGAGGGAAGGGTTGCATCAACTACAACCCCTTACTATTTAAGAGACAATTGGGCTATGCATTGATTCACCCTCCCAGAGGACAGGATTTAGTTGAAACCCTATATTGTGAAGTGCAACCTAATTCAGCTGTTGTCAGGCAAGCATCCTGGGCTTGGGACAACATCCAGACAAAAGGGGTAGCTATTCTTGGAAAATGTAATAATGTTGCTTCAGCTCAATATTTAGACTGGTCATGTACTAGAGCTCAGATTACCAGAATGCCTTTCACCTTGGAAGACATACCTGGACCATCTACAGTACAGCCTGCAGCAACAGTTAGCCTGGAGGAATTTGAAAAGTTGAAAGAAATGAATGAGCAGCTATCACAGGCCTTGAAGAAGACTCTTTGGGAAAGAAGTGATGGTCGCCTGGACATTGAGAGATTGGAAAAGCTCAGGGTTGAACACCTTGCCAAAATTGAGAAGACAGAAGATTACATAAGGAAAGCAAGGGCTGGGGAAAAAATACTGAAGAATGCCTGTAAAGAGGCCAAGATTCAGAAAGCTAGGGCTGAACACTATCTGCAAGAGAGTCAGGCTAGGTGGGTCAGGATCACCAAAGTCCGTACACAAGAAGACCTGAAGACTCAAGCCAAGATTGAACAGCTGGAAGCCAATGAGAAGAAGCAGCAGGAAGCTCTGTTGGCTGCACAGAAGGAGATATCAGAGTTGAAGCTCAGAGCAGGATTAAAAAGATCAAAAGACCAGGACAGGCATAAGAAGCTGACTACTGCCATTGCTACCAGGAACCTCCTCATTAGGACCATTACAGAGCACCCAGCTGGTCCGGTGACTGAGGAACTCCTAAAGGAGGTCAGAGAAGATGAGTTTGGACTGGATGTCTGACTTTTTGCTTGTTGTTTGTTTCCATTTGATGTACTTTTCCTCTATTGTTGTATTTTGACCCTCCAGGGGCATGTATTGTAAAATAGACTATGTATTGTTCTTCAGTTGTAATATATGTTAGTTTGTTTTCATTTGGGCTTTCTCTCAACAACATCAAGCATCTTCCTTGAGGTCTGGAAAGGTTAAAACCATGAACCAAACCGGATACCTTGGAAAACAAATAAGCATACTACATTGCATACTAACCTTGTTTTTGTTTTGTAGGTTTTTGTTATTATTGTTTCTAACTTTGTTGTGATCTCAGGAAACATTGCTCGTCGCCGAGTGTTCCTTGTCAACCGCACACACCGGTACCCGACTCGTAACAATCTTCCCGACATTCAAATGGAACAAGTACAGCAGGATCTGACTGAGGTCAGAAATCATATGGCCAATGAGAGAGTGGAGATGAGAAATCAGATGTCTCAGTTTATGGCAGTGATGACTGGCTTAGCCCAGAGTCAAGAAAGGTTAAGAGAGCTGGTGGAAAGACAAACTCTTGAAGAGCCTCATCTGGGAACAGGGGGGACTAGCAACAATGAACAGGGCCAGCCTCGTATTGACCCACCAGAATATGGACCCCATCTGAATCCAGAAGTTAACATCCCGAGGAATGTGCAAGGTAATATTGTTGGGGGTAGAATCTTGCAAGAGGATCCCCAAGAAGAACAGTTTACTGTTATAGGGGCTGGAGATGAGGTAATTGATAGAAGGTTGGACGATATTGTTGAAAAGTTAAGATCTTTGGAATCTCAGAATTCTTTGGGCTTCGATGTGATGGATATGGGACTAGTAGATGGGGTGAGAATTCCCCACAAATTCAAACCCCCATGCTTTGAAAAGTACAATGGTACCTCCTGTCCTCGCACTCATCTGCAGTCTTTCTTGGGAAGGCTCAAAGCTTATACCATGGATGAAAATTTATGGATGTTCTACTTTGAGGACAGTCTGACTGGAGCTTCGAGAGAATGGTATTCGCACCTGACTAGAGCCACCATAAGATACTGGAATGATTTGGCCGAAGCTTTCATCCGGCAATATCAGTACAACCTGGACATGGCTCCCAATAGAACTCTGCTAATGGGCATGTCTCAGTCTTCTAGAGAGAGCTTCCGGGATTACGCTCAAAGATGGAGACAGCTTGCTGCTGCTGTCCAACCACCAATGTCAGAGAGGGAAATGGATGACATGTTCATGAACACATTGCAAGGGATTTATATTGATAGACTGGTTGCTTTCTCCTCTACCAGTTTTGCTGATGTGGTCATAGTTGGTGAAAGGATTGAAAGTCTCTTGAAGATGGGCAAAATCTCCGACAGTGGTGCAAGTTCTTCCAGCAATCCAAGAAAACCATTTGCAGGATCCCGAAGGGCAGGTGAAACAAATTCTATTCATACAAGCCGGGGCAGGCCCCAGTATTCTCACAGGTCAATAGCAGCTGTTACCATCCCAGCTCCAATTCCACAACAACCATTGTATCCTCAACAACAATAACCACAGTATCAACAACAAGCTCATTATCCGCAACAAAGGTCGTATAACAACAACAACAACGCCCCTTTCAACAGAGGCCATCACAGGCAAACAGGGTAATTGACCCAATCCCAATGTCGTATGTTGCACTCTTGCCACAACTCCTAAAGCTCAACCTAGTTGAGTTAAGGATGTTGGCTCCTCCGGATCCTCTCAATCTGCCAAATAACTATGATGCAAATGCCAGGTGTGCATTCCACTCAAACGCACCGGGGCATAATACTGAAAAATACAGGGCCCTACAGATGAAAGTCCAAGATTTGGTGGACTCAAAATCTCTCAATTTTGCGCCTCCTCCGAACGTCACAAGAAATCCAATGCCTAGTCACAATGGGCCTAGGACTAATGCTATTGAGGAGGGCAAACCATCCACATTAATTAGCAGTGTTACACATATCCGAACATCTTTGGTTGAAATCAAAGCCCAGTTGTTAGAATGCCAAGTGTTCCCCGGGTGTGAGATCGGCTGTGGATATTGCAATATTGTCGTTAATGGATGTGAGAGACTGAGAAACGGCATAGATGTCCTCATTAGAGATGGCATTCTTCAGATTACAACAACAGCAACTACAACTCCAACAATTCTTTCATCAACAATCACAGATACTCCTACAACATCAGCAACCCTTGTTCCAACAGATTCTGCTACAACTCCAACAATTACTCAATCAATCACTTCAACAGATACAAGTTCAGTCACAATTCCTTCTACAACGACAACACCCATTACTCCATCAGTTCCTGCTACAACTTCAATACCCGTCCAGTCAACAGTATCGTCTACAACATCAGCAACAGTTAATGAAAGCGTCTCAACGATTACGATATACTACGATCCCGCGAATGTTCCTTCCAACAACTCACGACAAAATGCTACTCCTATCAGAGCACCAGTTACCATATATTATGATCCACACACCATTGTGGTCCCCTCTGCAGCTGCTATCAGTCTGATCACTATCACAGTGCCTGGGCCAGTTCCTTACGAAAGCAATAATTCCATCCCTTGGCATTATGGCTCAGATCTATACTGCGAGGGGCAGAAAATCACTTTAGAATCATCAACTTCTTCACCTCAGATAGACAATGTGGGGGGAGGCAGAGGCTTCACTAGAAGCGGACGTCTCTTTGCCTCGCAAATACCAAGACCCATTGCTGAAGCAGAAGCTGCTGCTAACGCAAAAGGGAAGAGCGTGGTGCAAGAAGAACCAGTTGCTAAAGAAACTTTGAAGACTCCTTTTGATCAAGAGGTTGATGAATTCATGCGGATAATCAAAAAGAGTGATTATAAGGTGGTGGACCAGCTTCACCAAACACCTTCCAAAATCTCCATACTATCATTGCTAATGTACTCCGAGGCTCATCGGAACGCACTATTAAAGGTCTTGCATGCAGCTTATGTGCCGGAGGAGATTACTGTCAATCAGTTAGAGGTTGTGGTTGGAAATGTCAATGCTAGTCATGGACTAGGATTTACCAATGCTGATCTGACAACGGAAGGTCACAATCACTACAAGGATTTACACATTACCTTGGAGTGTAAGGGTGCAGTTCTTTCTCACGTATTAGTGGACACAGGGTTATCGCTCAATGTCCTACCCAAGAAAGCCCTTGTGAAGCTGGAGCATGATGGATTGGCACTACGCCCAAGAAACTTGGTAGTGAGAGCCTTTGACGGTTCTAAAAGATCAGTTCTAGGAGAGATAGAATTGCCAATAATGATTGGCCCACAAGTTTTCAAAACAACCTTCTTTGAGATGGATATACAACCTGCCTACAGCTGTCTATTGGGTAGACCACGGATACACGCCGTTGGCGCCGTGACGTCAACCCTTCACCAGAAGTTAAAATTCGAGTAGGAAGGCCAAGTCATTACCATTTGTGGGGAGGAGGATATCTTCGTTAGCTAGCTGGCTACTTTTAAATACATAGAAATGGATGGGGAGATCCATGAGACCATGAGACAAGGGTTTGAAGCCCTTAATATCAATGAAGCATCTGCTGTATCTGGGACTTCCATCACATCATATCAACAAGCCCGGAAGGTTGTTGAGGAAGGTACCACTCAAGGCTGGGGCAAGCTGCTTCCAGTTGAAAAGAAAGAAGACCGATTCGGGTTGGGTTACAAACCAACTCGACAAGATCAACCATAGGCTGCAACGGAGCCCAAGTTTGTCCGTGGGGGGATGCTCACCCCGGATGCTGTGAATAGTTTGGAAGATGAGTCAGAAGACGAGCGCAACCTGGAAAGTTGGATACGTCCAAGGATCCCGGGGAACCATGTCTCAAACTGGTCTTCCCAGGAAATTATACGAGTTACTCCGACAGAGTAATTATTATTTCCTGTCTTTAAGCATGCATCAAGTCCTACATCTTGCCCAAGATGTCAGGGCTCATTTTGTAATCGGGCCATCTTGTATTTTGTGCAAATGATCAATTAAAGAATATTAGGACATCTTTTGCAAATAATTCTTTTCTTTTCCGCTCACTGTTTTTCATTTTTCATTTTTTGTACAAAAATAAAATGGCAATGTTTTTCAAAATAATAACTTCATTTTCACTTTTTCTAAACAAGATAAAACTGATCACTAAAATGAACAAATTTAAACCCTTGCAGAGAGTGCCCTCCAGACTACACCGGCAACAACACTGCTATGACTTCGTATGAATTTGACAATCCGATTAATCAAGTTGATGAAGGGGATGAAGAAGATTATGAGCTACCTGAAGAGCTAGCCAGGTTGTTAAGGCAAGAGGAGAAGGTTATCACTCCTCATCAGGAGGAAGTGGAGACGGTTAATCTTGGTACGGAAGAAGACTTGAAAGAAGTTAAAATCGGGGCCCATCTGCAAGATTCAGTAAAAGAGCAACTTATCAGGATATGCCAGGGTTGGATACCGACATTGTTATGCACAAGTTGCCTCTGAAAGAAGACTGTCCGCCAGTGAAATAGAAGTTGCGTCGTACTCGCCCGGATATGGCCATGAAGATAAAAGAAGAGGTACAGAAACAGTGGGATGCCGGTTTCCTTGCTATAACTAGTTACCCGCCGTGGGTTGCTAACATTGTACCAGTGCCCAAGAAAGACGGCAAAGTAAGGATGTGTGTGGATTACCGGGATCTGAACAGAGCCATCCCGAAGGATGACTTCCCATTACCTCACATTGATGTATTGGTCGACAATACGGCTCAGTTCTCGGTGTTCTCCTTCATGGATGGATTTTCAGGATATAATCAGATCAAAATGTCACCTGAAGACATGGAGAAAACAACTTTCATCACACCCTGAGGCACATTCTGTTATAAGGTAATGCCATTCAGACTGAAGAATGCTGTTGCCACTTATCAACGGGCTATGGTAACATTATTCCATGACATGATCCATAAAGAAATTGAATGTTATGTGGATGACATGATTGCCAAGTCCCTCACAGAAGAAGACCACCTGGTGAATCTGTTGAAGCTATTCAAGCGTCTGAGGAAGTACCAGTTGAAGCTAAACCCCAACAAATGCACATTCGGGGTGCGATCCGGTAAGCTGCTATGATTTATTGTAAGTGAAAAGGGGATTGAAGTTGACCCTGATAAATTCAAAGCCATCCAAGGGATGCCTGCACCGAAGACTGAAAAAGAAGTTCGGGGGTTTCTAGGTAGATTGAACTACATTTCAAGATTCATATCTCACCTTACAGCAACCTGTGAACCCTTGTTCAAGTTGTTAAGGAAAGAACAAACAGTCAGGTGGAATGAAGACTGCCAAAGGGCTTTTGACAAAATCAAGGAATACTTACAAGAGCCTCCAATCCTTATGCCTCCAGTTGAAGGAAGACCTCTAATAATGTATTTGACAGTATTAGAAGAGTCAATGGGGTGTGTGCTGGGCCAACATGACGAGTCTAGTCGAAAAGAGTATGCAATATACTACCTAAGCAAAAAGTTTACCGACTGTGAACAACGTTATTCACTGCTCGAGAAAACTTGTTGTGCTTTAGCGTGAGCTGCTCGCCGACTAAGGCAGTATATGTTGACCCACACTACCTTATTGATCTCAAATATGGATCCAGTCAAGTATATATTCGAGAAGCCAGCACTTACCGGACGGGTTACAAGATGGCAAATGATTCTCACAGAATATGACATTCAGTACACATCTCAAAAAGCCATCAAAGGCAGTGTATTGTCTGATTATCTCGCTGAGCAACCCGTTGATGATTACCAGCCTATGAGATTTGACTTCCCTGATGAAGACATCATGTTCATAAAAGCAAAATATCATGAAGAGCCTATTCACACTGAAGGGCCTGACCCGGAAGAAGAATGGACTATGATGTTTGATGGGGATGTTAATATGAATGGTCGTAGTGTTGGTGCAATACTCATGACACCTAAGGGAGTTCACATGCCTTTCTCGACAAAACTCACATTTAACTGCACTAACAATGAAGCTGAATACGAAGCTTGCATCATGGTTCTTGAGGAAGCCATTGACCTCAGGATCAAGACTTTAACTGTATTCGGGGATTCAACTCGGGTAATCAATCAAACCAATGGTAAATGGTACACTCACCAGGAGCATCTGATTCCCTACCGGGATTATACGAGGAGATTACTAACTTTCTTCACCACAGTCAAGCTTGAGTATATCCTTCGAGATGAAAATCAGTTTGCAGATGCTCTGGCTACCATTTCATCCATGATCAAAGTTCAAGCTGCCAACTTTGTGCCTCGGATTTCAGTATCCAGACTTGACAGACCAGCATATGTATTCTCAGCTGACCTTGCTAAAGATGATAAGCCTTGGTTCCATGACATCAAATGCTTCTTGGAGGATCAAACATACCCACCTGGGGCATCATCCAATGATAAGAAGACACTAAGAAGGCTAGCTCGTAGTTTCTTCTTGAATGCTGATGGTTCCTTGTACAAGAGAAACTTTGATATGGTACTTCTCAGATGTGTTGATAAGGCAGAGGCAGACTTGTTGATGCACGAGGTGCACGAAGGATCTTTTGGTACCCATGCTGAAGGGCATGCAATGGCTAAAAAGGTGTTAAGATCAGGCTACTACTGGATCACAATGGATGCAGACTGTTGTGCTTATGCCAGGAAATGCCATAAATGCCAGATTTATGCTGACATAGTGCATGTGCCTCCCAATCCTTTGAATGTGATGTCTTCACCTTGGCCCTTTGCCATGTGGGGCATTGATATGATTGGCAAGATTGAACCGATTGCTTCAAATGGCCACAGATTCATCCTGGTAGCTATTGACTATTTTACCAAGTGGGTTGAAGCAGCTTCATATGCGAACGTCACCAGGCAAGTGGTAGCCCGATTCCTGAAGAGAGACATCATCTGTCGGTATGGAGTGCCCGAGCGAATCATTACTGATAATGGTTCTAATTTGAACAATAAAATGATGGCAGAGCTATGTCGGGACTTCAAAATCCAACATCACAATTCTTCTCCTTACAGGCCAAAGATGAATGGCGCTATAGAGGCAGCTAACAAGAATATCAAGAAGATTGTGCAAAAGATGGTGGTCACATACAAAGACTGGCATGAAATGTTACCATTTTCCCTGCATGGGTACCGTACATCAATCAGAACGTCCACTGGGGCAACACCGTATCAACTTGTGTATGGTATGGAGGCAGTCCTACCTGTTGAAGTTGAATTACCCTCCTTGCGGGTACTAATGGATGTCAAACTGAATGAAGCAGAATGGGTCCGATCCCGGTACGAACAACTGAATCTGATTGAGGAGAAAAGATTAGCTGTAATTTGTCATGGGCAGCTGTATCAAAAAAGAATGAAGAAAGCCTTTGATCAGAAGGTCAGGCTTCGGGAATACCAAGTGGGAGATCTTGTGCTGAAAAGACTCCTCCCTCCTAATACAGACCACAGGGGCAAGTGGACTCCGAATTACGATGGTCCATTCATAGTAAAGAAAGTTTTCTCTGGTGGGGCACTGATGCTCAGTACTATGGATGGTGAAGATTTCCTGTCCCCTGTGAATTCAGATGCAGTTAAAAAATACTTCGCATAAAATGACCCGCTGGACATAAAAACAGATTGTAAGTCCATGCAAAATAGGGCATCCCAGCGAGTCAAAAAAAGAATAAAAGACTCGGGAAAAAATAAGGGAAAATAAATAAAAAAAATGTGTACCCGCTGAGTTGAAAAGCCGCATTGGACATCTCAGGCAAAAATGGGTATCCCGGTGGATTGAAAACCCGAAAGGGCGATCCACGCAAAATAAGGGAATAAGCGAACAACTGCATTCTGAATTCGTCTGTATCACTTACGACATGGCAAGCTTTGAAAGGTCAAAGCACCAGTCAGAATCACCTTTCTTCGGAAAGTAAGATGAGAAGAACGTCAAAGTCATACAAGTCATAGCAAGGGAAGCACTGAAGCGTCATCAACATTGCCAGCATCTTTTTATTTCTCAATTTGTAACAATCTCCTCATTTCAGGGGATTTGTTTCTTTGACTGTACTTGCCAATTCAGGGCACCCCAAAATTAATAAAATCAGATCTTCAGTCACATCTTGTCTCGTACATTTTATCTTTATTTGCAAAAATGTCCGATGTCCTTAATATACTGGTTGCATAAATACAGATGCGTCTTTCCTAAATTACACGCTTACAGGAAATATATTTGCTCCCGGGAGTGTCTAAATTCCTATGATGGAATCCAGTAATGGATACCTCGGGGTACTTGTACATCTCTTTGTTATAACATGATTGCAGGTGCTCAAAGTGCAGCGTGGGGCATGAAAGCTTCTCCCCAGTAGGATGCCAAGTCATTATTTCCTCAGCACATCCTCCAAACTGCACCGGAAGTGTTTTCTCCCCATCAGAGTTGCCAGACATCACTTCTCCAACACATTTTCTTCAGAGCAACATCAGGAGGGGCTCTTTTCCCAGCTAATTACATCATCCTCAACAAGATCCCCACAGAAATCTCTAGGAAGTTCGTTCAGTGATCATTCCTCCCCAGCCAAGTGCAAAGACAGGGAACCCTCTCCCCACAGAGCTCCAGCCTCTGTCCAGAAGAACAATGTCTGAAGATCTCACAACAAAGTGACGGAAGCTTCCACAGACCCCAGCTGGGCTCTTAATTACCAAGATGGGTCTATCAGTGACTTATTTCCCCAAGCAGAATCATATATCAGATCTACCAATAATCTCATGCCCAACTGGGATACCATTGCAAGCAGATCAATCGGGAATCTTCACAGTAACGGGATCCGAATCCAGGATCGGTATCTTTTGCATAATCATAGCATTTGCATCATATTTTCCCCTAAAGCGTAGCATTCCGTCTAATACGGAGCATTACAGTAAAAAATCAAACATATTGCATAATCACAAGCCATGTTTTGAATCAGTCACCTGTGAATACTGACACACCATCAACAACATACAGAATACCTCTCAAATTCCCCGGCAGAATGTCAAATCATTTTCTTTACATTCCCAGAAATACAGATACATGATCCTTTTGGAACTCGTCCGTGTCATCATTCCCTAGTAGAGTTGCCAGTGTCATCATTCCCCAGTAAAGTCGCCCGAACATTCTCCACGGACAGACACATATGTATACTCTTTCTCCACCGACACCCGTCCGTGTCACCATTCCCCAACATGATTACCTAAACACTTACTGTAGATCAAACACTTGTTTATAATACACTTCGTCGGCACCCGTCTGTGTGATCTTATCCCCACAGATCTTCAGAAATATTTCTTATAACTTATACACTTCCCTTTATGATACTCGTCCGTATCATACTCTCCCCAGTAAGTTGAACATTTGTCTGTGTCTCATTCATTCTTATTTTCACTCATACAGATACTCGTCCGTATCTTGTATACACACTTAATTCCCCTCAGAGTCGACACTCGTCCGTGTTCTTTGTTAACCGGTTGGTACTCGTTCGTACCATCATCTCTGAGCATGCGTTAGCGTTTGTTTCTACCGATACTCGTCCGTATCGTAGTCTTAAGGATGCTCATCCGCATCTTTAATCTATACATAGTGTTAAACACTTATACCTTTTCTTTCTTGAATTTTGACACTCGCCTGTGTCCACCCTTCCTCAGAAGAGTCCCCAGCAAATCCCAATAAATTATTCCCTTTCTATCTGACATTCGTCCTATGTCATGATAATTTTTGGCAGCCGTACCCTGCCAGGTGATCGTCCTTCACCTCTTGATGATCGTCCTTCATCATTTTATCCGATGGCCGTCCCCATCGTTGATCTTGTATCCGGCATTCGTCCTATGTCGTGATACTTCAGCAGCCGTACCCTGCTAGGTGATCGTCCTTCACCTCTTGATGATCGTCCTTCATCATGCTTATCCGATGGTCATCCCCATCGTTGATCTTGTTATCTGACATTCGTCCTATGTCGTGATACTTTAGCAGCCGTACCCTTCTAGGTGATCGTCCTTCACCTTTTGATGACCGTCCTTCATCATGCTTATCTGATGGCCGTCCCCATCGTTGATCTTGTTATCTGACATTTGTCCTATGTCACGATAAACCCCAGAGCAGTCCCTGCCAGGTGATCGTCCTTCACCTCTTGATGATCGTCCTTCATCATTTTATCCGATGGCCGCCCCCATCGTCGACCTTTTCTATTCGGCATTCGTCCTATGTCGTGATACTTTCGGCAGCCGTACCCTGCCAGGTGATCGTCCTTCGCCTTGGATGACCGTCCCTCATCCTTGTCCCCAACAGAGCAGCCGTCCCCTGCTAGGTGATCGTCCTTCACCTTTGAGGACCGTACCTCATCATTTATTTCATTTATTTTATTAATATGATGGTCGTCCCCATCATTGACTTTATCTATAATCCCCAGAGAATCTTGTTACTTCACCTGGTGGCCGTCCCCATCATAATCCTTTATTTCCCCAGCACGTCGGCCGTCCCCGTCATTGCTTTATCCCCAACAGTCGTCCTCTGCTCGATGGTCGTCCTCCATCACCCGCACTTTATAATCATACTTTACTTCCTTTTACAATCTATACCCCTTTTCTTCTTCATCTAGTGAGTGCAAATCTTGGACTGTCTTTGGTATTCAACCACAAGTTATCTTGTTTGCCTATTAAGCCGTCGCTTACATCCTACACAGCTAACTCATGCTTGAATAGGGTCAGCTGTAAACACCCCAAATTTTCCCTCACTCATTTCACCATGGCTTGTGATCTTTCATTTGCATAAGTTCAATCATATCATCTCATATTACATTTTTGCTTCACTGCATGGGTTCAAAGTCATCTGCATCTAGGGTTTGTGATCTGAGCAATCCCTGAGCCATCTGAGCCACCCCAAAGGTCATCAATCATATCAAGAGGGTCCATGTATGTTTAGTCATCATATTATATCCTCCCAAGATCAAGGAAGTCAAAAAATCACAAGAACTAAGAAAGGCATGGAAGCAGAGCCAAGCTTAACTGCACAAATGACCTGAAATTAGGGTTTTGGTTTCAGAGACCATAACTCCAATTTGTTTTGGTCATTATTGTTTCTATTGGTCTCTATATGTTGTAAGGATCATGCATACCAATTTTCATGAAGAAATTCAACGGGGAAGGCATCTGATCAATAGATGACTTCTTGAACAAGTCAGTGTAAAATCAGGGCATCTGAGACCCCCAATCATCAAACCAAAGGGTCTTATCCATCATTTTGGGTGTATATGATCTTTATTTGGTCTTAGAAGAAGTTATAAGTTCACAAAATTGAAGAATTTCAAGCCATTTGCAAAGTTGCCATTTTGGGAAAGTGACTTGTAATGCAAACTTGCCATTTTGGGAAAGTTTTTCAACCTCCTCTTTTTGATTCAAAAATGCTTCAAATGAAAAATTCTTGGTCATGAAAGTTGTAGATTGGATCATCCCCTTTTCAAAAAGTACAAGAACTTGATCTAATTCATCATATAACTCAAGTTATGGCCTTGCAAAGTTGGGAAAAATCACAAAATTTCACTTATGTACCAAAGAGGGAAGTTTGCAAAAACTCATACCAAGGCAATTTGTGACCTCAACGTGACTTCTAACCATTACACAAACATCATACATGACCTATAATTCAGAATTGCCTAAAGAATTCTCAAGTTTCATGCCTTGATCATCAAGATTTCTCAAAGGGGCCAAAACTTCACATAATTGCAAAACACCACATAAACTTCCATCCACTTGCTGCATTGCCTCAAGACTGATTCTATGGACATCCTTAATCCATGCTACGCATGGACAAGACAATGAGCCAGCCACACCATTGCCCATACCTCAAGTACAACACTTTTGACTTTTTGACAAAAACACCCATACTAATCACAACAATCCACCACCCACTCTCTGCCCAACCAGAACACTACAAGCATGCCTCAAGGGTCATTTTCATAATACACACAAGATGAAACCTCCAAGAACTCAACATTCCACAAAACTCTCCAACTTGCAAAACCCTTCGAATCTCTCAGCTCACTCACTCAATCTTCAAACAAATTCCACCATTCATCTCAAAATCACTCACTGATCACAAACCAACCATTGAAACAGCCAAAAACACCCCATAGCCAAAACACGATTCCTGGTCAGTTGAGGTGCAATCTCACAAACCAGCCAAAAGAAATTCCTTCCAAGCATCAAAGCTTCATCAGGAGGTCAAGGGGAGTCATTTTGCACAAGAGGTGTGGCCAGAAAGCTCCAAACTGAGGAAGCTCAAGCTCAGGTAACTTCTTCAAACTTTTTTCCAGAAGTGTTATTTTAAGTTCTCATAATGATCTTCATGCTTCACTTATTACATTGCACTTCTTAATTTTAAAAATAGTTGAGAAATGAGCTTGCATGCGTGTTCTGAAACTTTTTCAGTTTTTGAGTTTTGATTCGAATCATGAGATTGAGAAAGAATAAATTTGTTTTAGGGGTGGATTTGAGTTCAGGGAGATGAGGGGAGTTGATCTGGAGCTTTAGAGCTCCAGAAATAACCTAGGGAGAGAGTTTGAGATTTTCAGGTGAGGGGGTCACCAGAGAAGACAACCGGAGCTCTTCTCCGGTGACCTGAAAATCAATAAATGTTTTAATTAGGTTTAGGGTTTTGTTTGAATGTAGGCCGTTGATTTGAGTTTCCCGCGTGAGATGAGTGGTCCAGATGCTATCATTAAACCCTAATTGATTTAATTAACTTAATTAATTGAAATTAGCTGAGTTTAAATTCAGGCCATTAGATCTGGCACGCAGTCAACCTAAAATTCCCCAGATTCAACCACATCCCTTGGATTGAATTACTTTCATTTAATTCAGTTTTAATTCCATTTTTTATCATTTTATTTTGCATCATTTATTTAAAATAGTTAGAAAACCTTAAAAATATTTTCCTTTTGCATTTTCATTTCAAATAATTTTCTCATCCAGAAAATAATTTTTATTTTATTTTTTGCATAAAATTTGTATTTTTTAAAATATTTAAATGTTTATTTTAATTAATTAATGGAAATTAATTAATTAAAATACCATTTAAGTTTCTAAAAATCACAAAAAAAATCACATTGCATCTTGACACATTTAGAGACATTATCAAACCATTCATACAAATTTCTTTTTGGTTCTTGATCCAGTTTGACATTTTTCTTTGGATTTAGGGTTCTTAAAAACCAATGTTTTGACCCTAACTTAGAAAAAAATTTTCTGCCTAACCATGAAGGGTTTGATAGTGATTCTTTTTGCATTGCATCCCACATATCATGTAGTTTCTAGGATAAAATTGGCATGAATTTATCTTTCATTTTTGATTAGTTTTGCAATTTTCTTTGTGAGGTACCTTAAAACCCTAGCAAACTTAGAAAAATCATAACTTCCTTAGGGTTAAGAGTTAGATCTCCTCCTTTGGGGTGTGATATCATATGGGGTTAAGGTTCCTTTGATTGCATTTTCAATTTTTTATCTTATGATTTGCTTCTGATTTTGAATTTTGCATTGCATCTTGTACATAAACCCTAATCCTTGCCTTCATTTGCATTCATTCTTCATAAGCTTGCATACATGAACTTGCCATGACATTTTGTGCATCCCCAAGACATATAAGACATCTTAGGACACATTAGAATCATGTTTGATCATTTCATCATCCATTTTCCATGTTATGCATCCATTGCATTTCATAAGTTTTCATGAACTTTCATGCTTCCTTTCATGTCTCATTTGCATCTTCATTACTTGTATGATCATCCACATCTCATGACATCCATTTGTATCATCTCTTAGCATCATTTTCATCATGATTATGCTTCCGATTTTGGTTTGCATCCTTGCATTCATTTCATTTTCATTTTCATTTTCATTTCATTTCCTTTGCTAACTTTTCAGGTGGTAATTGTTTGAGAAGTGAATTTTCCTTCACTCCTCATAATCTCTTCTCATCCCTCTTATGCATCATTGATTCATTTTACTTGTGAATTAGAGTGAGTTTGCTCATTCATGGTCCCTCCTCACCTTCTTTCTTCAAGCAACTTATCTTCTTAAGTGAAGTAAGTTGTCTTGCTTCTTCCTGCTTCTCCTTCCTTTCATCCTACTTCTTCCATGGTGGCTTTTCCTTTAAGATATTCTTGCAAGCTTCATAAACCCTAGGAATAACCATGCATGATCACAATTAGGGTTTGATTAGTCCCCCCATTAGTTTTACCTTTGTGTCATCTTTGTGTCTTCTCTTCTCATCTCATAATCAAGAACTAAACCTTAAAGGTTTTAAGGCTTTGTGATTAGGGTTATGCCTGTATCCTTCTATTAGGAGGGAATTTATAACTTTAATCCTAAGTGTTAAACCCTTAATGTGTTTAAACCCTTTAATCAATTCACCTAATAATCACTAAGACATCAAGCTTGTAACTTGGGCCTTACATTAGGGTTCTAATTCTTCCTTTATTGGTTAAGAAGGACTAACCCAAGTGTTAATGGACAAGTCCCCCTCAAGTTGTCTTACAAACCCTAAAATCCATTTCTCAATCTCATCATTAACTAAAATCCACTTTAATAAGGGCTTTTTTTTGTCATGAGGTTAATCCCTAATCATGGATTAAGTTGAGGAGTCTTCTTCAGCTCAAATGTTCTCATCTATTATCCTTCTATTAGGATAGTGTTATGGGTACATTAAATCCCTGATTATGGCTTAAACTCATTACTTAACACTAAACAAAAAACTCCAAAAACATCTAAATAATTACAAGTAGGTTAATGATCTTAATCCTACATCATGGTGATTAAGTGTGAGGTGTTTACTTCATACTTAAAGTGTTCTCATTACCCCTAATCAGAGGGAGGATGTGATGAGTTTACTAACCCTTGGTTTAGGCTTAAGCTCATTTTCTTATGATAAACCACCAAAAGCAATAAAATATTGAAAACACCAAATAACAAAAAATAATCGTCTCCTCCGGGATTCTTTTCTCACCTCATTCACTCACAAACAAGAACTCGCTTCTTTCGTTTAATGCAAGACAGTTAGCACCTGAGCCATACAGGTCATACACTTGAGCATAGACAAGTAAGCAGTTCATCAATCAAATTTATCTTTCAGTCTCTTTGAGTCGAACTACGGTGTTCTGACTTCCTCATTGCACGAGAGGATACGTAGGCATAACTTAACAGTTATCGAACAATTCTCTGTATATTCCCCCTCTTCCAGCATTATCCTTTAAGCCTCATAGTATTGAGCTTTGCATTCTTTCCTTACACTGACACTCTTTTATTTCACTTCACATTTCTTTTGCACTGACACTTGCATTCTTTTCCAGCTTTGATACACAGAATAGCACTGACACTACCCCTTTTAAACACAAACTTTCAAGCGTGGATCCCGTCGAGTACGGCGGACAATCTGGGTGCTAATATCTTCCCAGGTTGTAACCAACCCCCTTTCTCAGTTTCTCTGGTTCGCAACCGTCTTATTCATCTTTTCTTAGGTCTATGCAGCATTACCTTTCCTTCGGGATAAAAATGCCTAGCTGGCGACTCTTTTCATCCTTTCTCCTTTCGCCGACCGTTCGCGTCTGTACCCCTCTTGGCCCGAGTGTCATCAGGTGGGAGCGACAGAACCCTAACCATTTTTAGGTGACCGGAGCAAGCTTCGGTCATCTTCTCCGGCGAGCACCTCATGCTATCTTCTTCCCTAGGCTAACCCAAACTCCCAAACTCTCCAGAATCAACCCCCACACCATCCTAAACAAGAATCAGACCCCAAACAACATTTATTTTTCATCAAAGTGGAGAATCGAAGAAAAAACATTTTCATATCAAAAGTTTCAGAACATTAATACATCCTGGTTTCTCAACCATTTTCAAAAATAATCATATCAGCATGATCAGGGGAGCACATATAATCATTTAAGAACTTAAAATAAAGGTTCTGAAAAAATTGTTCTTGATGTTTACCTGAGTTGAAGCTTTCTCATTCTGAGCTTTCTGGACCTCTCCTTGATGCTAATCCACCCCAATGAACTCCCTGAAGCTTCTGAAAGGCTAAGAACAAGTTTAAATGGCTTGGTTTTAGTGTTTCAGTTCTGAATATGCAGAAATCGTGTTTGTGTTTGTGTTTGGGCTTGTTTCAGGCCATGGCAGAAATCGTGTTTGTGTTTGGGCTTGTTTCAGGCTTATGTGTTGTATGAAATGAGGTCCATAAGATTAGTATAGGCCAATGAGAGTGATCAGAAAGTGGGTGGTGGCATAATGTGATTGGTATGGGCCAAATTGCAAAAATGTCAACATTGTGTACTTGAGGTATGGGCATGGTTTAGAGATGGCTTTAGGGGTGTCTTGGCCTCATCTTTATTCATGGATGGCCCTAGGATGAATTTTATGCAGCTGGAACACTTGGATCAAGAGATGTCATGTGTTTTGCAAAGTTTATGCATTTTGACAACTTTGAACATTTTGTGAAAATGAGGCATGGTTTCTTGTGATCCAAAGGCATAATTCTGGTCCAAAGGTGTTGCAATATGTTTGTATGATGTTTAGAAGTCAATTAGAGGTCATGAAATGGCTTAGCAAGTGAATTTGCAAAATTCCCTCTTTGGTGCACACTTGAAAATTATAGGATTTTTGCCAACTTTGAAAGGCCTTATCTTGAGTTCTAGGATTAATCAAGACATGTTCTTGTACTTTTTGAAAATGGGAAGACATAATCTACAACTTTAATGCCCAAGAATTGTTCATTTGAAGCATTTTTGGTCATGAAAGAATAGGTTGAATATCTTTCCCAAAATGGAAAGTTTCCATTACAAGTCATTTCCAAAAATAGCAAGTTTGCATTTGGCTTGAAATTCTTCAATCTTGTGAACTTTTAACCACTTATAAGATCAAATAAAGATCATAGAGACCCAAAATGATGATGATGACCCTTTGGAGCCCTTGATGGAGGCCTCAGATGCCCTGATTTTGACTTTACTTGCTCAAGAAGTTACCCAATGATCAGATGACTTCCACAGTGAATTTATTCATCAAATTTGGTACACATGGTCCTTATAACATATTAAGACCATTAGAAACAAGAATGACCAAAAAATTGGTATTAAGGCCTCTAAAACCAAAACCCTAAATTTAGGTCATATGTGTAGGAAATCTTCAGTCTGCCTCTATGCCTTTGCCATTCTTTGTGATCCCTTGACTTTTATGAACTTTGGGGAGCATATTATGATCATGGAACACACATGGACCCTCTTGGTAAGCTTCAAGACCATTGGGATGGCTCAAACCACTTCTTGGATTGCTTAGATCACATACCCTAGATTCAAATGAAATGAACTATGCAGTGGGATATGATATGCTTATGCTAATGCAAAAATGAAAGATCACAAGCCATGGTGTGAGAAAAAGTGAGGGAAAATTTGGGGTGTTTACAGCTGCCCCTATTCAAGCATGAGTTAGCTGTGCGGGAAGTAAGCACCCGACTTAACAGACAAACAAGATAACTTGTGGTTGAATACCAAAGACAGTCCGAAATTTGCACTCACTAGGGAGAAGAAGAAAAGGGATATAAATTGTAAAAGATAGTATAGTATGTTTATCAAGTGAAAGTGATGGAGGTCGACCATTGAGCAGAGGACGACTGCTGGGGGTAAAATGGTAAGCAAAGCAATGACGGGGACGACCATCATGCTGGAAAATAACGAAACCGCGACGGGGACGACCATCGGGTAAGGAAATGAAAGTCTCTGGGGATTGAGGAAAGCATTGATGGGGAAGGCCATCAGGATGGAAAGTAAGGTAAACAACGATGGGGACGACCATCGGGCTAAACTGATGAAGGACGGTCATCAGGAAAAGGAAAAGGGACCACGACGGGGACGACCATCGGGTTAAAGAATAAATGAAATATTTGATGAGGGACAAACATCAAAGGTGAATGACGATCACCTAGTAGGGGACGACCTTCTCTTTATTACAACATAGGACGAATGTCGGACAAAAAATATCAACGATGGGGACGACCATCGGATAAGCATGATGAAGGACGATCATCAAGAGGTGAAGGACGATCACCTAGCAGGGTACGGTTGCTTTTGGGGATTATTGCGACATAGGACGAATGTCGGATAGAAAGATCAATGATGGGGACGGCCATCGGATGAATGATGAGGGACGATCATCATAAGGTGAAGGACGATCACCTAGCAGGGGACGACTGCTAAAACGATATTGCGAATAGGATGAATGTCGGATAGAAAGTTCCAACAATGGGGATTCCACTGGGGAAAGGATGAGGGCCGATCATCCAAAGGTGAAGGACGATCACCTGGCAGGGGACGAATGTCGGATAGAAAAAGGTTGTTTTGTCTCTTTGGGGATGTAAACACAGACGAGTGCTTTCGCTTTAAAATAGATGGTATAAGTGTTTGACAGTATGTATAGACCAAAGATGCGGACGAGCATCCTTAGAACCATGATACAAACGAGTATCGATATAAACAAATGCTGGCACGTGTTTGAGGATGATGATACGGACGAGTATCAATCGGTTAAGCAAGGAACACGGACGAGTGTTGAATCTGCTGAGGAGGTGATATATACAAGATACAGACGAGTATCGGAGATTTCTGGATAAGTATGTACAAGTATGATCTGCTGGGTGTAAACACCCCAAATTTTCCCTCACTAATCTCACACCATGGCTTGTGATCTTTCATATTAACATAAACATAAGCATATCCTCATATTGCATTTTTGTTTCACTGCATTAGTTCAAGTTCATCTGCATCTAGGGTTTGTGATCTAAGCAATCCAAGGATTCATCTGAGCCACTCCAAAGGCCCCAAGCATTCCAAGAGGGTCCATGTGTGTTCAATCATCATTTCATGTCCCTCAAAGTTCAAATAAGTCAATAAATCACAAGAACTGGACAGGCATGGAAGCAGAGCTAGGGTTTTCACTACATAGATGACCAAAATTAGGGTTTTGGTTTCAGAGGCTTTAACTCCAAATTTTTGGGCCATTCTTGTTTCTAATGTTCTTGAGATATTATAAGGATCATGTGTACCAAGTTTGATGAAGAAATTCATTGTAAAAGTCATCTGTTCACTGGGTAACTTCTTGAGCAAGTCAGAGCACAATCAGGGCATCTGAGGCCCCCAACAATGGAACCAAAGGTGTATTTTCATCAAATTGAAGTTATATGATCTTTATTTGATCATTGAAGTGTTTGAAAGTTCACAAAATTAAAGAAATTTGAGCTAAACCAAAAGTTGCCAAAAATGGAAATGACTTGTAATGGAAACTTTCCATTTTGGGAAAGTTCTTCAACCTCCTCTTTCTCAACCAAAACTGCTTCAAATGAAAAATTGTTGGTCATGAAAGTTGTAGATTCAGTCATTCCCTTTTCAAAAAGTACAAGAACTTGATCTAATTCTTCCTAGAACTCAAGATATGGCTTTGCAAAGTTGGAAAAAATCACATAATTTTCACTTTCATACCAAAGAGGGATTTTTGCAATTTCACATGCCAAGCCATTTTGTGACCCCTAATGCATCTCTAGGAATCATACAAACATAGTACAATGCATTGTGATCAGAATTTCCCAAGGAACCACAACATGACTTGCATCACAAGATTTCTCAAAGGGGCAAAATTGCATAACACTTGCAAAACCTCTTGCAGCCATGCCTCCACTTGTGCCAGCTGCATAATCTAAGTTCCATGGACCTCCTTGATTCATGCTGAGGCCAGACATACCATGAAACAGATTCTGCACAAGCCCATGCCTATGGTACACAAGTTGTTGACTTTTTGCAAATGAACCCATACTAATCACAATAGGCCACACCAACTCTTTGACCTATCAAGACATGTTATGTGGACTCAAAGGAAGCCATAACACAAAAACACACAAGCCTGAATGATCCCATAGAGCAAGTTTCACAAAAATCCTCTCCACCTTCAAACTTTCGATTCTCTCTGCTCAGCCACTCAAACCTCAAACAAACTTCATAAACCAACTCACCATCATCCATAGATCATTTCCCAACCATTAAACAAGCCTCAAAGCCCCTCTACACAAAACACGATTCTGGTGCAGTAAGAGTTCATCCTCTCAATCCAACCATTCTAAACTCATTCAAAGCCTTGCAACATCATCAGGGGATCAAGTGAGGCGGTTTAGCATCAAGGAGAGGTCCAGAAAGTGTCAAACTGAAAAGCTTCATCTCAGGTATACCTCAAGAACAAATTTTCCAGAAATCCATTTTTAGGTTATAGAAATAATCTGCATGCTTCACTGATCACACTGCACCTTTTATATTTGAAAATGATTGAATATTGAGCCCGTATCGTGCTTCTAAAAGTTTTTCCATTTTTGTTTTTTGATTCGTATATTGATCATTTTGCATTAGGAAATTGTTTTGAGGGTAGATTCATGCTCAAGGAGGTTTGGGGATTTGATCTGGAGCTTTAGAGCTCCTAAAATGGCCTAGGGAAGAAGTTGGTTGTTTGGCCTCGCCGGAGAAGACGATCGGAACCACTGTTCCGGTCGTCTGAAGGTGATTAGGGTTTTAATTAGGGTTTAGCCAGGTTTGAATGTGGGACGTTGGATTTGGTATTCGCGCGCGTTTTGACGGCCAGGATTAGTCCACTTAGCCCTAATCTTTTTAATTAGGATTAATTAATTAGGTTTAGTTTTTAAAATGCCAGTTTGAATCTAGACCGTTAGATAACGCGCCAGTCTTTCCCTCCTTTCCCAGTTTAAATTCCCACCCTTGGATGCACTGACTTTTGCCTTTTATTCATTTAAATTGCATTTTATTTTTTTTTACTTTCTCATTTATTTTAAAATACCTAGAAAAATCACAAAAATATTATTTTCTGCATTTTAGTTCCAAATATTTTTCTCAACTCAAAAACATTTTTTATTTTTATTTTTTGCATTAAAAAAGTATTTTTAAAATATTTTAATTCTTATTTTAATTAATTAATGGAAGTTAATTAATTAAACTACCATTTAGGTTTCTAAAAATCACCAAAAAATTCATGTTGCATCTTAAGACATTTAGAAACATTGTCAAACCCTCCATACAAATTTCTTTTTGGTTTTGATCACAACTTGACAATTTTCTTTGAATTTGGGGTTCATAAAATCAATGTTTTTTACCTTAGCTTTGAAAAATCATTTCTGCCTAACCATGAAGGGTTTGATGATGATTCTTTTTGCATTGTTTTTTGCATATCATGTATTTTCTAAGATATTTTTGTCATGAATGTATCTTTCATTTTTAATTTGTTTATTATTTTTCATTGAAGATCACCCAAAAAACCCTAGAAACTTAGGAAATTCATAACTCCTTCTAGGTTTAGCTTCTGACATCCCCTTTGGATGGTAACCTAGCATAGGTTTAGGGCTTGTTTGAGTGTGATTTCAAATTTTTATCATGTCATTTGCTTCTGTCTTTGCCATATGCATCTCATGTTGCCTTAAAACCCTAATTGTGCATCTTCATTTGCACTCATCTTGCATATGCATCCATGCATGAGCTTTCCATGACATTTCATGCATTCACATGTCATCTTAGACATCTTAGGACATGTTAGAATCATGCTTGATCATTTCTTCATTCATTTGCCATGATTTGCATTCATTTCCTTTCATTAAACTTCATGAACTTTCAAACTTCAAAGCATGCATCCATTTGCATCCATTCTTTGTATGATCATTCATTTATACTTTGTATTCTCTTGCATCATATCATAGCATCATTTGCATCATGTGTATGTTTCTGGTTTTGTTTTTTTTTGTCTTTGCATATGCATCATTCCATCTCACTTCTTTCTTTATGCATCCTGTGCTAACATTTTCAGGTGGTAAGTTAATTTGAGAAGTGGATTTTCCTTCACTTCTCATTTCTTTTCATCTTCCTCATATGCATCTTTGCTGCATTTTCAATTGTCTTTGAGTGAGCTTGCTCACTCATGTTTATCTCTCACGTTCTTTCTCTAAGTTACTTATCTTCTTCAATGAAGTAAGTAACTTACTTCTTCTGCTTCCTCCTCCTTCCATCTGCTTCTTCCATTGGTGGCTTCCTTGAAGATCTTTCTCAAGCCTTACAAACCATAGGAACATCCAAGCATGATAATAATTAGGGTTGTGATTATTTCCCCCATAGTTTTTACCTTTGAGTCTTCTTTGTGTCTCTCTTCTCATCTCATCATTAGAGACTAAACCTTTAAGGCTTTAGGACTTTGGAATTAGGGTTATGTCTGCATCCTTCTCTTAGGATGGAGTGTATAACTTTAATCCTAAGTGTTAAACCCTTAATTTGTTTAAACCTCTTAATTAATCCACTTAATAATCACTAATACATTAACTTGTAACTTGGGCCTTACATTAGGGTTCTAATTCTTTCTTTATTGGTTAAGAAGGACTAACCCTAGTGTTTAATGGACAAGTCCCCCTTAGGTTGTCTTACCAATCATAAAACTCATTTCTTAATCTTACCCTTAATCAATCCACTTTAATAAAGGTTTGTCTTGTCATGAGTTTAATCCCTAATCATGGATTAAGTTGAGGTATCTTCCTCAGCTTAAGTGTGCTCATCTATTATCCTTCTATTAGGATGGTGTAATGAGTTCACTAATCCTTGATTATGGCTTAAACCCATTACTTGACACTAAACAAAAACCCAAAAAAACATCTAAATAATCATAAGTAGGTTAATGATCTTAATCCTACATCATCATGGTAATTAAGTTGAGATGCTTATCTCATACTTAAGTATTCTCATTATCCCTAATCAGGGAGGATATAATGGGTTTACAACCTTTGATTTAGGCTTAAGCTCATAAACTTATGACAAACACCAAAAACAATAAAAGGTTGAAAACACAAAAACAAACAATAATCGTCTCCTTCGGGATTCTTTTCTCATTATCTTCATTCACAAACGAGAACTCGCTTCTTCCGTCTAATGCAAGACAGTTAGCACTTGAGCCAAACAAGTCATACACTTGAGTATAGATAAGCAAGCAGTTCACAGTCAATTTATGTTTCAGTCTCTTTGAGTCAAACTACGGTGTTCTGACTTCCTCATTGCACGAGATGATACGTAGGTATAACTTAACTTTTATCATACAAAAGTCTTTGTGTCTCCCCCCTTCCAGCATTCTTTTTAAGCCTCAATTCCTGAGCATTCACCTTTTGCACTGACACTTGTATATTTCTTTTCTAGCTTTTGCACACAGATAGCACATACCCTACCCCTTTAAACACAATCTTGTAAGTGTGGATCCCATCGAGTACGACAGATAATCTGGGTGCTAATACCTTCCCAGGTTGTAATCAACCCCCTTTCTCAGTTTCTCTAGTTCGCGACCGTCTTATCCATATCTTTCTAGGTTTATGCAGCATTACCTTTCCTTTGGGATAAAAATGCCTAGCTGGCGACTCTATTCACCTTCACTTCATTTTCTTCTTTTCGCCGACTGTTCGCGTCTGTACCCTATTTGACCCGGTGTCTTTTCGGGGGAGTGACAACTTGGCGACTCTGCCGGAGAACCTTATATTGCAACCATAGCTTCTGGTTCTTTTTGTGGGTTCCTCCTAGCACTTGTTTTATTTGTGTTTATGGGGGTGTTATGTGCTACTTGTGCTTATTCATTGCTTTCTGTACAACTTTATTTATTGCTTTCATTTACATTTTTTATGCATTTCATACTATCATTGTCATTTGTGCTGGATCTGCTGTTTCTTTAGTGGGTGGGGGATCATTGAGTGATTAAGGTTCCATACCCGGGACCTGAGTAACACATAGGCTAGAGTGGCTTCATATTCTTTCCCATTCCATTTTGGTCTGGTGCGGGAATATGAAACACGGTTCAGACATGGGTTTCTTCCTGAGAACTCAGTGCTACGGATTTCCTGTAGTACTAGGGCTATCTAGGAAGCCTGCTAAGTCTGGATGACCTTTTATGACCTTCAACATCTGAGGTGAATTAGAGGAGGATACTTTATGATTATTGTAAACACTGTACCTCCGGGTTAGAAGTGTTTACACTTCTCATATCTGATCCAAGTCTGAGGATCCTTTTTCTAGAACAATACATGTGAGGGGGTTGGGATGTTTACAGGTTTGCAGGAACCCTTGGCCTCATAATAACCTTGTTACTAATGTTGTTTTAAGAATGCACCACTTTGGACAGTTCTTGTGAAACCCTGGATTTGTGACTCTTTATTTGAGTCCCCCACCTGGTTACTGGATTTCTAAGCCTCCATCCGGACATATGAACACACATGGACCCTATCAAGGCTGATAAACAGATCCAGCACTTGATCACAAACCCTTTGCATATCATTCTGCTTACATCATTTTTGCATCATTTAACATTTGCTTATTTGTTTTACAGGGTATCCACCTTCTTATCTTTGGTTTGGTTTTGACCTGTTCTGCTGCTCAGATTTCTTTGGCTATCTGCTCCAGCACCTTCATCAGTTTATCAGAGACTCTTCTCCAGTTGTCTTCATCAGAGACCCTTCTTCAGCATCTCCTCCAGTTGACTTCATCAGTCTTTAGAAGTTACCTTCATCAGGGTTTATCTCAACTTCTTCACCAACATCCATTATCAGCATGGACACTTCCAGGAAGAGCAACATCACATACCACTTCTTTGAGCCCACTCTGACAGGCATCCGACAGATCCAGTCTCTCATTACTCCTGATCATGTCCCATTATTCAGAGAACAATATGGGGGCATATTGGACATGATCATGGACATGGATGCATCCCATAGGAGCATGATCCATACTTGCTTGCAGTTTTATGATCCTCCTCTCAGATGCTTCATATTTCCTGATTTTCAGTTGGGACCTCTGCTAGAAGAATTTTCCATGTTGTTAGGAGTTCCTATCAGGAGAGGGATTCCTTTCAACCCTGAGATGGTTGCTCCCAAGAAAGAAGACATAACTAAGGCATTGAATTTGGAGCCTTCCCTCATTGATCAGAGCATGACCACTAAGGCTGGGGTTCCAGGCCTTCACTCGGATTTCTTGATCTCCCAGGCTACCCTGAATGCTGCAATAGGAAAGTGGGATGCTGTTTGTACTCTCTTGACACTCAGTATATATGGAGTTATCTTGTTTGCAGACGAGCCAAAATTTGTAAGCAAGAATGCTATTCACCTGTTCTTACTAAGGAACCCAGTTCCTACCTTGCTTGGAGACTTCTACTATTCAGTGCACCAGAGGAATGAAAAGCAAAGAGGAAGACTGGTCAGATGTTGTGCTCCTCTCTATTACTGTTGGTTGTTAAGACATTTGCCAAATTCAGATACTTTCCTGAACCCTCATCAGCCAAAGAACTGGGCTAAGAGGTTGATTGCCTTGACATCAGAAGACATCAGATGGTGCACTCAGAGCACCAAGGGCAAGGACATCATTACTAGCTATGGGCAGTATCCTAATGTGCCTTTCATTGGAGTAAAAGTTTGCATCAATTACAACCCTTTACTTTTTAAGAGACAATTAGGGTATGCTTTGGTTCATCATCCCAGAGGGCAAGATTTGATTGAAACCCTCTATTGTGAAATCCAGCACAACTTTGTTGTTGTCAGACATGCAGCCTGGGCCTGGGACAACATCCAGACCAAAGGGGCAGCTATTTTGGGCAAATGCAACAATATAGCTTCAGCACAATATCTTGATTGGTCTCGTGTCAGGGGGCAGGATGCCATTCACCTTAGAAGATGTTCCTGGACCTTCAACAGTGCAACCTGCAGCTACTGTCAGTTTGGAAGAGTTTGAGAAACTGAAAGAGAGGAATACTCAGCTCTCTGAAGCCTTGAAGAAGACTCTCTGAGGGAGGAGTGACAGTCGTTTGGATAATGAGAGGTTAGAAAGAATCATGATTGAACACTTGACCAAGATTGACAAGACGGATGACTACATCAGAAATGCTAGGGCAGGGGAGTTAGTACTGAAGAATGCTTGCAAGGAAGCTAGGACTTAGAAGGCTAGAGCTGAACATTATCTAGAGGAGAGCCAGGCTAGGTGGATCAGGATAACTGAGGCCCGTGCACAGGAGGATCAGAGAACTCAAACTAAGATAGAGCAGTTGGAGGCTAGTGAAAAGAAGAATCAGGCAGCCTTGATAGCAGCACAGAAGGAGATATCTGAATTGAAACTCCAGGCGGGGTTGAATAGGTCAAAGGATCAGGATAAGCATAAGAAGTTGACCAATGCCATTACTACCAGGAACCTCTTCATCAGGACTATCATAGAGCACCCAGTAGGTCCAGTGACTGATGCCCTCCTGAAGGAAGTTAGAGAGGATGACTTTGGATTGGATGTTTGATTTCCTTGTACCTGTACTTTCCTTTTGTTTGTACTTTTGATTTTGTTGTTGTATTTTGACACACCATGGGAACTTTGTTGTAATCAAACTATGTATTTTAACCCTTTGTAATATATATATGGTTTGTATTATTTTTGGCGGGCTTTATTTCTCTGCAACATCATCAGCATTTCCTCGAGGTCTGGAAAGGTCTAAACCAAAGAACCAAACCGGATACCCTTGGAAGACAAATAGGCATCCTGCATTGCATACTAACATTTTCTTGGTTTTGTAGGTTTTTGTTTTATTGTTGTTTCTCACTTTGTTGTGGTTTCAGGAAACATTGCTCGCAGAAGAGTGTTCCCTGTCAATAGAATACACCGGTACCCGACAAGAAACAACCTTCCGGGACTTCAGATGGATCAAGTTCAGCAAGACTTGAATGAAGTGAGGGCCCAGATGGCCAATGAAAGGGTTGAAATGAGAAATCAGATGACTCAATTCATGACAGTGATGACTGGTCTAGCTCAGAGCCAGGAAAGACTGAGGGAGTTAGTTTAGCGACAAACTCCTGAGGAACACCATCCAGGTACAGGAGGTACCAGTAACAACAATCATGTGCAGCCTCGCACTGATCCACCGGAGTTTGGGCCTCATCTGAACCCAGATATCAATACCATAAGAAATACTTAGGGTAACACTGTTGGAGGAAGGGTCTTGCAGGAAGATCCTCAAGAAGAGCAGTTTACTGTGGTCGGGTCTGGAGACGAAGTTTATGACCGTCGGTTGGATGAAATTGCAGAGAAGCTAAGGTCTCTTGAATCCCAAAACTCCCTAGGTTTTGATGTCATGGACATGGGTATGGTGGAAGGGGTGAGAATTCCTCACAAGTTCAAACCCCCGTGTTTTGAAAGATATAATGGCACATCCTGCCCACGTACCCACCTTCAATCATTCTTGGGATGATTAAAATCATACACCATGGACGAGAAATTGTGGATGTTTTACTTCGAGGATAGCTTGACAGGGGCATCCCGAGAATGGTATTCCCACTTGACCAGAGCCACAGTAAGAAACTGGAAAGACTTGGCTGAAGCTTTTATCCGTCAGTATCAGTATAATCTGGACATGGCCCCAAACACGACCCTTCTGATGGGAAAGTCTCAATCTTCCCATGAAAGCTTTAGAGAATTTGCCCAAAGGTGGAGGCAACTAGTTGCTGCTGTTCAGCCCCCGATGTCAGAAAGGGAGATGGCAAACATGTTCATGAATACTCTCCAGGGTACATATATTGACAGATTGGTTGCATTTTCTTCCACCAGCTTTGCAGATGTGGTGATAGTTGGGGAAAGAATTGAGAGCCTGCTGAAGATGGGAAAGATCTCCGACAATGGTTCCAGTTCAAGCAGTGCAAGGAAGCCATTTTCTGGGCCCTATAGATCTGGTGAGACAAACTTTGTACACATGGGAAGAGGGAGACCCCAATACCTTCCCAGAACAGTTGTTTTTGTTACTATCCCTGCTCCATCTCCTCAGTATACTCAACAACCACAACACTTCCCGCAACAACAACAATTTACACAACAAAGATCTTATAACAATAATAAAAACAATCAACAACAACACCCTTTCCAACAGCGGCCATCTCATATCAACAGGGTGATTGACCCTATCCCAATGCCATATGCTACACTGCTGCCACAACTCCTAAAGCTCAATCTTGTTGAGTTGAGGACATTGGCTCCACCTGATCCTCAGAACCTTCCATGAAACTACGATGTCAACGCTAGGTGTGCTTTTCATTCCAATGCACCTGGTCACTCCACGGAAAAATGCAGAGCTCTACATATGAAGGTCCAGGATCTGGTAGATTCAAAAGCCCGAACTTTGCACCTCCTCCCAATGTCATGAAAAATCCTATGCCAAGCCACAGTGGGCCAAGGATTAATGCTGTAGAGGAAGGCTCACCCATGAGTTTTATAGAAGACATTGCATGTATTCAGACACCTCTGGCAGAGGTTAAAGCCCAGCTTTTGAAATGCTAAGAGTTTCCAGGTTGTGAAGCCTATTGTGAATCATGCAAACTTTCCGAGAATGGGTGTGCAAGCTTGAGGAGTGGAATTAATGGCTTGATCAAAGAAGGTATTCTGAAAATTACCACAACAACTTCTACAACAACAAGGGATTCTTCTACAACTGTAACAACCATTGTTCCTACTGACTCATCTACAACTTCAGCAACCATTTCTTTCATCACTTCAACAAACAACAGTTCCATTTCATCTCCTTCTACAACTCCAACAACCACCAACAATGATGTCTCCACTGTTACAATTTATGATGACCCGACAACGGTCCCGAACTCCAGCAACTTCCAGCAATCTTAACAACAGTTTCAACGAAGCTTCAATTCATCACCACCAACATCCTTAAGAAGTCCTGTCACCATTTTTTATGATCCGTAGACAATTATGGTTCCGACATCTGCTTCAGTAAGCCCAATCACCATCATGGTGCCAGGGCCAATTCCATATGATAAAGACAGTATTGTACCATGGCATTATGGTGCTGACCTTTACTGCAATGGAGAAAAAGTCCTTCTTGATTCTTCAGTTCCTACCCCACAAGTGGACAATGTCGGGGGAGGCGGAGGCTTCACCCGAAGCGGACACCTCTTCGCGTCACAAGCTCCAAGAACCAACACTGAGGCAGAAGCTGTTTCCAAAGCCAAAGGGAAGAGTGTGATACCTGAAGAATCTGCACCAAAAGAGACTCATAAATCATCCTTTGATCAGGATGTGGATGAATTTATGAGGATAATTAAAAGAAGTGACTATAAAGTTGTGGATCAGCTCCACCAGACTCCTTCTAAGATCTCTATACTATCCCTGTTGTTGTGTTCCGAAACCCATCGAGATGCACTACTCAAAGTTCTGGACGCTGCCTACGTGCCAGAAAAGATCACAGTGAATCAGTTGGAAACAGTGGTGTCTAATGTCAATACTAGCCATGGGCTAGGTTTCACTGATACTGATTTGACAACAGAAGGACGTCACCACAACAAAGCTTTTCACATAACCCTGGAGTGCAAAGGAGCTGTACTATCTCATGTTCTTGTAGACACTGGGTCCTCACTTAATGTCTTACCCAAGAAGGCTCTTGTCAAGCTCGAATATGACGAAATAGCTCTCCGACCAAGCAATCTTGTGGTCAGGGCTTTTGATGGCTCCAAAAGATCTGTTCTTGGAGAGGTGGAGCTACCAGTGATAATCGGTCCGCAAGTCTTTAAGACTACTTTCTATGTGATGGACATACAACCGACCTACAGTTGTTTGTTAAGTCGACCATGGATTCACGCCGCGGGCGCAGTAACGTCGACCCTTCAGCAGAAATTGAAATACGAATGGGAAGGAAAGATTATCACCATCTATGGTGAAAAGGACATATTTGTTAGCCATCTGGCTACATACAAGTATATTGAGATAGATGGTGAAATCCATGAAACTATGAGCCAAGGGTTCGAGGCCCTGAATGTCATTGAGGCGACGACTGAATTATTTGCTGCATCCAGGAAGATAGGATGGGTACTTCAATTGTCTCCTATCAGCAAGCCCGAAAGGTTGTTGAAGATGGTAATGCCCAAGGCTGGGGCAAGCTACTGCCAGTGGAGAAGAAGGAGGACAAATTCGGTTTGGGTTATAAACCATTCCAACAAGATCAATCAGAGGCTGCAAAGGAGCCCAAGCTCATCAGTGGGGGGATGCTCACCCCAGATGCTGTTAACAACCTAGAAGATGTGGCGGAAAGCGACCGCAACCTGGAGAGCTGGATACGTCCAAGGATCCCGGGGCACCAAGTCCTTAACTGGTCTTCCCAGGAAATTATAAGGGTTACTCCTGCAGAGTAATTATTATTTCCTATCTTTTTAGCATGCATCAAGTCCTGCATCTTGTCCAAGGTGTCAGGACTCATTTTGTAATAGGGCCATATTGTAATTTTGTGCAAATGGATTAATCAATGTGAAATTCTGTGATCAGGTATGAGATGTCCTAAGAGATGTCCCAACACTAGATAGGACACTTGACAAATTTAACCAAAACTTAAATAGCAAGAAAAGTAAACAACACAGAAGTTTGTTAACCCAGTTCAGTGTATAACCACACCTACATCTGGAGGCTACCAAGCCAGGAGGAAATCCACTATAAGTAATATTAATTCTAGACTTAAACCACCCTGTTTAATCTATCACTTAATAACTACCCAATGCAATTTCTACCTAAGACACACCTTAGATAAGAGTACCCTACTCACTCCCCCTCAATCACACAGTGATCAAGTTTACAAGTTTACTGAAATTGAAGACATCCTTCAAACAATACAGCTTGATCTTACTTCACAGTTTCAATCAAGTCACAAATGCACTTTTGCTTAAAAGCTCATAAAGTGGTACACATAAAAAAACCTGCTATTAAAAACACTAGACACCCTATTTGGTCTTCTGAAATTCGTACTCAATTCTATGAGTTTCTGTTAATTAAATAGGTATCTGAATTTTGGGCTTTCTGTAGAATGATCCAGCCCTAATGCGCAGCAGCTTCCACCTTGAATTAGGGTTTGTTACCTCCTAGATTCTAGGTGCTTTTAGGTCTTCTGTTTTAAACTGAATCTTCAATATAAAACTCCCTACAGATGCGCCTTGTTCTGTTTTTATCCATCATTAATTAATTCCAGATAACTCTCCTTAAAAATCTCTGATCTGTTAATCAATAATTAATTCTGGAAGCAGGTTTGAGATGTCTCAACATCTGTTGGGACATCCTGAAAAACTGAACTTAAGTCATTTACACAATGTCCCAACATCTGGTAGGACATCCTGAAATAAGTTCATATACTCTGTTTGATAATGTCCCAACATCTGATAGGACATTCTGAACTGAATTTAACATTTCTTGTTTGGTCAAAAATTCTGCCAATTCTTAAACATCTACACAATGAATATCAGACATCTTTTGCAAACAAGTCTCTTTTTCGCTCACTGTCTTTTCATTTTTCACTTTTGTACAAAACAATAAAATGGCAATGTTTTCAAAATAAATAACTTCATTTTCACTTTTTCTAAACAAGGTTAAAACTGATCACTAAAACAAACAAATCTCAACCCTTGCAGAGATTATCCTCCAGATCGAACCGACAACAACACTGATATGACCTTGTATGACTTCGACAATCCAATTAATCAAGTTGATGAAGGGGTTGAAGAAGACTATGAGTTACCTGAAGATTTAGCTAGGTTGTTGAGGCAAGAAGAGAAAGTGATCACTCCTCATCAGGAGGAGGTTGAGACAGTTAATCTTGGTACCAAAGAGGATTTGAAAGAAGTGAAGATTGGGGCCAGTCTGCAGGCTACAGTAAAAGAACAACTCATTGACATGCTTCGAGAATACGTCGACGTCTTTGCTTGGTCCTATCAAGACATGCCGGGCCTGGATACAGATATTGTTATGCACAAGCTTCCTTTGAAAGAAGATTGCCATCCAGTGAAGCAAAAGCTACGCCATACTCGTCCAGATATGGCCATGAAGATTAAGGAAGAAGTACAAAACAGTGGGATACCGATTTCCTTGATGTAACTAGTTACCCGTCGTGGGTTGCTAACATTGTACCAGTGCCTAAGAAGGATGGAAAAGTACGGATGTGTGTGGATTACCGAGATCTAAATAGAGATAGCCCGAAGGATGATATCCCATTACCTCACATTGATGTATTGGTTGACAACACAACTCAGTTCTCGGTGTTTTCCTTCATGGATGGTTTTTCTGGGTATAATCAGATAAGGATGTCACCCGAAGACATGGAGAAAACAACCTTCATCGCACCTTGGGGCACATTTTGTTACAAGGTAATTCCTTTTGGACTAAAGAACGCCGGTGCAACTTATCAACGGGATATGGTAACATTATTCCACGATATGATCCACAAAGAAATTGAATGCTACGTGGATGACATGATTGCCAAGTCCCTCACTGAAGAAGATCATCTGGTAAATCTGCTGAAGCTGTTCAAGCGTATGAGAAAGTATCAGTTGAAGCTAAACCCCAACAAATGCACATTTGGGGTACGATCTGGTAAGTTGCTAGGATTTATTGTAAGTGAAAAGAGAATTGAAATTGATCCTGACAAATTCAAAGCCATTCAGGAGATGCCTGCACCTAGGACTGAAAAAGAAGTTCGAAGGTTCTTAGGTAGATTGAACTACATATCGAGGTTCATATCTCATCTTACTACAACCTGTGAACCCTTGTTCAAATTGCTAAAAAAGGAACAAACGGTCAGGTGGAACGAAGATTGTCAGAAGGCTTTTGACAAAATCAAGGAGTACTTACAAGAACCTCCAATTCTTATGCCTCCAGTTAAAGGAAGACCTCTAATAATGTACCTGACAGTATTAGAAGGGTCAATGGGGTGTGTGTTGGGCCAGTATGACGAGTCTGGTTAAAAAGAGTATGTAATATACTACCTAAGCAAAAAGTTTATCGACTGTGAACAACGTTATTCACTGCTCGAGAAAACTTGATGTGCTTTAGCGTGGGCTGCTCGCCGACTAAGGCAGTATATGTTGACTCACACTACTTTATTAATCTCAAAAATGGACCCCGTCAAGTACATATTTGAGAAGCCAACACTTACTGGAAGGGTTGCTAGATGGCAAATGATTCTGACAGAGTATGACATTCATTACACATCTCAAAAGGCCATCAAAGGCAGTGTACTGTCTGACTATCTAGCTGAGCAACCCATTGATGATTACCAGCCCATGAGATTTGACTTCCCTGATGAAGACATCATGTTTCTAAAAGCAAAAGATCATGAAGAGCCTGTTCACACTGAAGGGCCTGACCCAGAAGAAGAATGGACAATGATGTTTGATGGGGCTGTCAACATGAATGGGCGTTGAGTTGGTGCATTGCTCATTACACCAAAAGGAGTTCATATTCCTTTTTCGGAAAAACTCACCTTTGCCTGCACTAACAACGAAGCTGAATACGAAGCCAGTATCATGGGTCTTGAGGAAGCCATTGACCTCAGGATCAAGACCTTAACTGTATTCGGAGACTCAGCTTTGGTAATCAATCAGACCAACGGCAAATGGTACACTCACCAAGAGCATCTAATTCCATATCGTGACTACACGAGGATATTATTGACTTTCTTCACAACAGTCAAACTTAAGTACATCCCTCGAGACGAGAATCAGTTCGCAGAATCTTTAGCTACCATTTCCTCCATGATCAAAGTTCAAACTGTCAATTATGTGCCTCGGATTTCGGTATCCAGGCTAGACCGACCGACATATGTATTCGCCGTGGACATTGCTAAAGATGACAAGCCTTGGTTCCATGATATCAAATGCTTCTTAGAGGATCAAACATACCCTCCTGGGGCATCATAAAATGACAAGAAGACATTAAGAAGGCTGGCCGACAGTTTCTTCCTCAATTCTGATGGTTCGTTATACAAGCGAAACTTTGACATGGTTCTTCTCAGATGTGTTGATAAGAAAGAGGCAGACTTGCTAAAGCACGAGGTGCATGAAGGATCTTTCGGTACCCATGCTGGAGGGCATGCAATGGCTAAGAAATTTTTAAGATTAGGTTACTACTGGATCACAATGGATGCAGACTGTTGTGCCTATGCCAGAAAGTGCCACAAATGCCAGATTTATGCAGACAAAGTGCATGTGCCTCCGAATCCTTTGAACATGATTTCTTAACCTTGGCCCTTTGCCATGTGGGGCATTGATATGATTGGAAAGATTGAACCGACTGCTTCAAATGGCCACAGATTCATCTTGGTAGCCATTGATTATTTCACCAAGTGGGTCGAAGCAGCTTCGTATGCAAACGTCACCAGACAAGTGGTAGCCAGATTTCTGAAAAGAGACATCACCTGTCGATATGGAGTACCCGAGCGAATCATTACTGACAATGGTTCCAATTTGAACAACAAAATGATGGCAGAACTGTGTCGGGACTTCAAAATCCAACATCATAACTCTTCTCCTTATAGGCCAAAGATGAATGGTGCTGTTGAGGCAGCTAACAAAAACATCAAGAAGATTGTGCAAATGATGGTGGTTACTTACAAAGACTGGCATGAGATGCTACCATTTGCTTTGCATGGGTACCAAACCTCAATCAGAACTTCCACTGGGGAAACACCTTATCAGCTTGTGTACGGTATGGAAGTTGTCCTACCTGTTGAAGTTGAGCTATCCTCTTTACGGGTACTAATGGATGTAAAGCTGAATGAAGCAGAATGGGTCCGATCTCGGTACAATCAATTGAATCTGATCGAAGAAAAGAGATTAGTTGCAATATGTCATGGGAAGTTATATCTGAAAAGGATGATGAAAGCCTTCGATCAGAAAGTCAGGCTTCGGGAATACCAAGTGGGAGATCTTGTGCTGAAAAGACTTCTTCCTCCTCATACAGACCACAGGGGCAAGTGGACTCCAAACTACGATGGGCCATTCATAGTAAAAAAGGTTATCTCTGGTGGAGCACTGATGCTCACTACTATGGATGGATTTCTTATCCCCTGTGAATTCAGATGCAGTTAAAAAATACTTCGCATAAAATGACCCGCTGAACATAAAAACAAAATGTAAGTCCAGGCAAAAATAGGGCATCCCGGCGAGTCAAAAACAGAATAAAAAGACTCCGGCAAAAATAAGGGGGAAAAATGTACACCCGCTGAGTTGAAAAGCCGCATTGGACAACTCAGGAAAAAATGGGTATCCCAGTGGATTGAAAACCCGAAAGGGAGATCCACGCAAAATAAGGGAATAAGTGAACAACTGCATTCTGAATTCGTCTGTATCACTCACAACACGGCAAGCTTCGAAAGGATAAAGCATCGGTCAGAATCAACCTTCTTCAGAAAGCAAGATGAGAAGAACGTCGGGGTCATACAGGTCATAGAAAAGGAAGCTCACTGGAGCATCATCAACATTGCCAACACTTTTATTTTCTCAATTTATAGCAATCTCCTCATTCCAGGAGATTTGTTTCTTTGATTGTATCTGCCAATTCAGGGCACCCAGATTAATAAAATCAGAGTTTTCAGTCACACCTCTTGCACATTTCTGTTTCGTTTGCAAAATGTCCAATATCCATGATATAATATTTGTATAAAACAAATGAGCCATTATTAATAAATGCTTGCAGGAAATGTATTTACTCTCAGGAATATCTAATTCCTATGACGGAATCCGGCAAGGGATACCTCGGGATACTCGTGCTTTTCTTTGTCTTAACAGGTTGCAGGTATTCAACACACGACATGGGGCATGCCGAGCACACTTCCCCAGCATACTTCCTCCCCGAACAGTATTTGTAATGCTTTTCCCCAGCGGAGTTGTCAAAGCCTCCTCATCCCTAGCACAAGTCTACTCAACAGGAGCATCCCCAACCAATCTCCCCATAGAGTTTCCAGCCTCTCCCCAGAAGAGCAATGCCTGAAACTCTCACACAACAAAGTGAAGGAAGCTTCCTTCTCCCCCAACTGAGGTTCTCCTTACAGGATAGGTCTATCAATGATCTAGTTCCCCAAGCAGAGCCATATATCTTATCAGATCTACCAAAGATCTCCCCCAGCTGGGATATCCCTCCCAAGTAGATTGACCAGAGATCTTCACAACAACGGGATCCGAATCCCGGATCGGTTTCTCTTTTTGCATAATCATAGCATTCGCATCATTTTTCCCCACAGAGCGTAGCATTCCGTCTAATACGGAGCATTACGGAAAAAATCAAACATTTGCATGATCACAAGCCAAGTTCGAGCCAGTCACCTGCAATTACCATCAACACTTTCATCAGCAATGTATATAAGACTCACTTTCCCTGCAGATAAGCCAAAGCGTCTCCTTTGCACTCTCAAATACAGATACCTATACATACTCTTTTGATACTCGTCCGTATCATATCCCCAGCATGGTTGCCCAATCACTTGTTACAAACCAAACACTTCTTTATAATACACTCTTTTCGACACTCGTCTGTGTCATCCTATCCCCACAGGTTGCCGAAACACCTTTTACACTCTCATATACAAATGTTTTTTCATAACTTATACACTTTCTCTTCTGACACTCGTCCGTGTCACCTTTCCCTAGCAAGTTGAACACTCGTCCGTTTCTTGCTCATACTTCACAATATTCATTCATACTTATACAGATACTCGACCGTATCTTGTGTGTGTATATATATATATATATATATATCACTACTCAAACAGATTCGACACTCATTTGTGTTCTTTGTTATCCCGTTGGTACACGTCCGTATCAACATCTCTGAACACGCGTCAACGTTTGTTTCTACCGATACTCGTCCGTATCATGGTCCTAAGGATGCTCGTCCGCATCTTTAATCTATACACAGGGTCAAATACTTATACCTTTTATTCTAGAAAGCGTAAACACTCGTCCGTGTTTACCATTCCCCAACAGAACAACTTTTCTCCTATCCGACATTCGTCCTATGTCGTGATACTTTCGGCAGTTGTCCCCTGCCAGGTGATCGTCCTTCACCTTTGGATGACCGTCCCTCATCCCTTCCCCAGCGGAATCTCCATTATTGGAACCCTTTTCTATCCGACATTCGTCCTATGTTGTGATATTTAGCAGCCGTCCCCTGCTAGGTGATCGTCCTTCACCTCCTGATGATCGTCCTTCATCATTTTATCCGATGGTCGTCCCCATCGTTGATCTTGTTATCTGACATTCGTCCTATGTCATGATACAACCCTGAGAGCAGACGTACCCTGCTAGGTGATCGTCCTTCACCTCTTGATGATCGTCCTTCATCATGCTTATCTGATGGTCGTCCCCATCGTCGACTTTTTCTATCCGACATTCGTCCTATGTCGTGGTAAAGAGCAGTCGTCCCCTGCTAGGTGATCGTCCTTCACCTTTGATGACCGTCCCTCATCATTTATTTTATTTATTCTTTAGACCGGTGGTCGTCCCCATCGTTGTTTACTTTACTTTGCAAACTTGATGGTCATCCCCATCATTGCCTTTACTTTGATCCTCAGAGAATCTTATTTTCGAGCATGATGGCCGTCCCCGTCATGGTCTCTTTATTTCCCCAGCTTGTCGGTCGTCCCCGTAATTGCTTTATCCCCAGCAGTCGTCCTCTGCTCGATGGTCGTCCTCCATCGCTTTCATTTTATAATTATATTATACTTTCTTTTACAATTTATATCCCTTTTCTTCTTCTCCCCGGTGAGTGCAAAGTTTGGACTGTCTTTGGTATTCAACCACAAGTTATCTTGTTTGTCTGTTAAGCCAGGTGCTTACATCCTGCACAGCTAACTCATGTTTGAATAGGGGCAGCTGTAAACACCTCAAATTTGCCCTCACTAATCTCACACCATGGCTTGTGATCTTTCATATTAACATAAAGCATATCCTCATATTGCATTTTTGTTTCACTGCATTAGTTCAAGTTCATCTGCATCTAGGGTTTGTGATCTGAATAAACCAAGGATTCATCTGAGCCACTCCAAAGGCCCCAAGCATTCCAAGAGGGTCCATGTGTGTTCAATCATCATTTCATGTTCCTCAAAGTTCAAAGAATTCAAGAAATCACAAGAACTGGCAAGGCATGGAAGCAGAGCTAGGGTTTTCACTACATAGATGACCAAAATTAGGGTTTTGGTTTCAGAGGCTTTAACTCCAAAATTTTGGGCCATTCTTGTTTCTAATTTTCTTGAGATGTTATAAGGATCATGTTTAACAAGTTTGATGAATAAATTCATTGTGGAAGTCATATGTTCACTAGGTAACTTCTTGAGCAAGTCAGAGCAAAATCAGGGCATCTGAGGCCCCCAACAATGGAACCAAAGGGGTATTTTCATCAAATTGAAGTTATATGATCTTTATTTGATCATTTAAGTGTTTGAAAGTTCACAAAATTTAATAAATTTGAGCTAAACCAAAAGTTTCCAAAAATGGAAATGACTTGTAATGGAAACTTTCCATTTTGGGAAAGTTCTTCAACCTCCTCTTTCTCAACCAAAAATGCTTCAAATGAAAAATTGTTGGTCATGAAATTTGTAGATTGGATCATTCCCTTTTCAAAAAGTACAAGAACTTGATCTAATTCTTCATAGAACTCAAGATATGGCTTTGCAAAGTTGGCAAAAATCACATAATTTTCACTTTCATACCAAAGAGGGATTTTTGCAATTTCACATGCCAAGCCATTTTGTGACCCCTAATGCATCTCTAGATATCATACAAACATAGTACAATGCATTGTGATCAGAATTGCCCAAGGAACCACAACATTTCATGCCTTGCATCACAAGATTTCTCAAAGGGGCAAAATTGCATAACACTTGCAAAACCTCTTGCAGCCATGCCTCCACTTGTGCCAGCTGCATAATCTAAGTTCCATGGACCTCCTTGATTCATTCTGAGGCCAGAAATGCCATGAAACAACTTCTTCACAAGCCCATGCCTATGGTACACAAGTTGTTTACTTTTTGCAAATGAACCCATACCAATCACAATAGGCCACACCAACTCTTTGACCTATCAAGACATGTTATGTGGACTCAAAGGAAGCCATAACACAAAAACACACAAGCCTGAATGATCCCATAGAGCAAGTTTCACAAAAATCCTCTCCACCTTCAAACTTTCGATTCTCTCTACTCAGCCACTCAAACCTCAAACAAACTTAATAAACCAACTCACCATCATCCATAGATCATTTCCCAACCATTAAACAAGCCTTAAAGCCCCTCTACACAAAACACGATTCTGGTGCAGCAAGAGTTCATCCTCTTAATCCATCCATTCTAAACTCATTCAAAGCCTTGCAACATCATCAGGGGATCAAGGGAGGTGGTTTAGCATCAAGGAGAGGTCCAGAAAGTGCCAAACTGAAAAGCCTCATCACAGGTATAACTCAAGAACAAATTTTCCAGAAATCCTTTTTTAGGTTATAGAAATGATCTTGTAGCGATAAAATCATGAGTGTAAGCTATTGATTATCTTAACTCAAGGTAAACAGAGTCGCCACCGCGCTTTTATTTTATTCCAAATGGAAAAGGGAAAAAGAGCGAATAAAACCTAATGAATCTAAAAGCAAAAGCTAAAAGAAACAAACAGAGAACGGGTAAGGGGATAGGTTACAAATTGGGAACGTTTTACGCACACAAAATGTTCGTGGTACTCCACGGGAGCCTTTTGAAAAATTTACTGCTTTTTGGTTTGAAAATGGTTTGTAAAATGTGAGTGGAGGGATGTGAAAAGATTTATTTTTTAATATTTTTGTGTTTGAAGAGGTTTAACGCCTCATGCCTACGTACCCACAAAGTGAAATGCGAGATCAAAACCTCGTAGTTTGTGGTACAAAATTTGAAAAGAAACAATGAGTTGAATTGATTTTAAAATGTAGAGATAAGTCGTCATTCTTTAGCGAATAATTTCGCTAGAAAGAATGAATCATATCTAAACATATGAAAAGAAAAGTTCACAAAGGCACAAAAACAATGAGTGAGTTTTGAATTTTTTTAAGTCTTTGAGAAGAAAATTTCGATATGCTTATATGGATTAACATTTATTAAGAAGATGAAATGAAAAGGTAAAATCGCTTGACCTAAGTCAAGGTTTGATTGCGAAAACGTTTGAAGTTTAAAAAAAACAAGAAGATTTGAAAATAGGGAGAAGATTTGAAAATTTAAGAAGTGGGAGGAGATGAAGTGACTATCCTAAGATTTGAATGTAAAGGTTAAGAGAAGAGCGATCAAACCGTATTATGAACATTCTTCAAGGCAAACGGATTTCCATCTTCATAGACAAATGAACTAAATCGAGGCCAAGGTCTTCAATCGATAATAACTTGAGCAAAGGGAAAGATCCTAAAATCTAAGTTCAAACTCCAAGTCCAATGCTAAGGATAGTGGCCATAGTCCAAGAATTAAAGTCAAAAGTCTTTTTAGATGTTTGATCCATTATTAATGTTTTTGTGTCCAAATGGACAAAAGAAAAATCACAAGCATAACAATATAAACATAAACAATATGATAGATGATATAGTATAATAAGAGCATAATAAAAGAGATAGGGAGCGAGAGAATGAAATAAAGATGATAAGGTGCGAGAATGAACTTAAATGGTTAGTATATTAATAGTATTATAATATTTACATAGAAATGGTATGATGAACTTAATCAAACACAACCACAAAAAAAACCAAAAATCGAGAGGCAACAGGATCCAAATGGATCTTATTCCGAATTCGGGACAAATTTAGGTCTATGTTAAGCAATCGCCGAGTAATTTACGAAGTAATTACCCTACAAATGAGTCCGGCCACCACCAATTAAGGTGGAAGATATTTGTGCTAATACATGTTAGATAAATGATATTATGGATCATTCTCCGAAAACATGTCGCACGAAAAGAAAAAAGTAACGGTCTAATCTTAATCGAGATTTCATATTGAATTATCGAATGCAACCTATCACGATCCCAAAGTATGGAGAATGATCCAAATGATCATTCATCCATAGATTTGAAATAATGAAGGTTAAACATATTCGAAAATCAACAATCTACGAATCGGAGATCTCATCGACCAAAGGAAAAAAATGAAAGAAATGGATTTTAATATAAAATCCAAATTTTAAAATAATTTTAAAAAAAAAACTCTTTACAAATATTTTTTAAAGTTCATAGAAATTAACAAAAAAAATTGGAGAAAACAATTTATATACAAAAATGTGAAAACAAAATAAAGAATAGTTAAAAAAAAAGAGAATAAAATGAGGTGGAGGGGGATCTGCAGGCTTAGGTATGTGGATAGCAAATAGATCTAATTCCTTAAAGGCCCAAATCACATGATATTTTTTCTTAACAAAATAAAAACTGATTTTATAAAACAAAAAGGAAAGAAAAAAAATGCAAAACAGCAGGAGCAGGGTGCTTCTTCTTCAAAAGCTAAAACAAGATTCAGTGGCTAACGAACCAAAAGAAACCAAAAGCCGCCGCATCTCACCTTCTTTTCCTCTTCTTCTTCAAAAAATTCAACTCGAAAAAAAAATTAACTCGCTCTCCTTCTTCACAGCGGTGTCACCATAAACCTCATTCAATCTTCTTCTTCTTCTCGCGAATTTCTGAGATCTTCTTCTTCTCGCGAATTTCTGAGATCTTCTCAATTTGTGTAATGAAGTTGAATCAGAAGGATGATGAAGCTTATCTTGAATTGAAGGTGAAGATGGATGTGAATTCTTATTTGAAACTGAATTGATTTTTTTCGGATTTTTCGTGAGGTTAGAGATGAATGAAGATTTGGAGCTTTGATTCTATTTGTGCAGAGTTTTTGAGGTTCTCAAAAGCTTAACGAATTAGTGAAGGAAAGATTTGAATTTATAGAAGGGGAGGTATGAGAGAAGTTGTCTTTTTGTTCAAGTATGGATGTGTTTCGGTCATTGTTTATATTGCTGAGTTTTGTTTTTCGTTGTCGTTTTTGTAGATTGATTGCGTTTTGAAGGTTCACGAGATATGCGTGCTCTGTTTGAATTTTTCTGCATTTTTCTCTTAATGTTATGTGTTTGATGTTTGTTTTGGGCTTTGTTCAGGTGCGTTTAGCGTTGTGCGTTTCATTGAATTTCCAGATGCGTTTTGGCATCATGCTTCTCACGTTTTGCTTTGAGTTGCTGCGTTTTATTCATGAGCCGAATGCGTTTTGACTAGTGTGTGTTTGCAGGTGTTGAAAGAAGTCACGTGTTTGTGTTGTACGACGTGTGGCTTGGCTGGGGGTTGGCTGCAAATGTGATGGCTGATGCGGAGTACGGCTTGGAAAAGGCTTGCGTAAAGTGTTCACGTGATGAGCTGAAGTGGGTCAGCATGATGTTTGAAGTGTGGAAGGCTTTGTGTGTTGTTGATGACGTGTTTAATTTGGCTAGAGAAAAAAATGTGGCTTTGGTGAAATATTATTTTGTAGTACCTTTTATTTATTTTATTTTTGTATAGAAAGAAAGAACATTGGGCCTAATGAAAAAAATAATAATGGGCTTATGAAAAAAGAAAATATGGACTAATTTTGAAAAAGGTAAAATGGATAATGGAATGGTTATTGAATATTGGATGAATAATGGTTTAAAAAATGATAGAAAATATCTAAATATTATGATTGGATAAAAATGGATAATGAAAGGGAATTTGGAATTTTGGTGAAATAAGAAGTGAATAATCGGTATGAATTAGGAAATGGATAGAAAATAATTGGGTGACAATGATAATGGATATGAAGCGGTGATTTTATTTTTAAGCCCACAACCAACTCCTGATTTTTTTCACAAGCCACTGATACAACCAATCTTGAACCAACTGGATAACTTGCAACTGAAGATTCAACCCAAACTTTACATGAGCCCCTGCCTGATAAACTGACGAAACTTGACGCACGACAACTTGAACTTTTTGAATACGCACTGTCTGAGAAATAAACCACTGGCACACACAACTTGCAGTCGGAACAATTTTTGATAGTTTGACCAAGATTAGGTCAAACGTCCATCTGAATCAAATTATAATTGAACAACCGCTCCTGAATTAAAATTACTTCCTTGTCTTTGGAATCCTGCAACACAGAGAAGAAGAAGAAGCAGACTGCAACATTTTTTTTTTGTATTTTGGTTAGAGGTTAGTAAATATGAGCAAGTAAAAACACGGTGATCCCCTTCGAGGCATAGACCTGCAACTGAAAAGGGATAAAGAATCAGTACGTGATCTTGTTTGTATGCGAAATGCAGATGAGATGCGAAAAAATCTTAGGGCAAAAATTAGGGTGTTACAGCTGCCCCTATTTAAGTTTCTTCAATCTGGAGATATGAAGATTGACATCCTCGTCTCTACCAGATGGGAGAGACTTAAATACAGAAAACCCAATTTTTGTTCTAAGAGAACATGATATGATATGATATGCAAGCCCAATATCTCTGTGGGGAAAAATATAGCCACTAGAGGAAAGCAACAACTTGGGACACAGAAGAAAATCCCGCTGGGGAAACAACAGACAACATGAGAGTTTACCAGGAAAATAAATCACTGGATAACTGACTCAACTTGGGAAAAGGTATATGATATAATCAAGGTAAAAGATTCAACGAGGGAAAGTAAACTCTCTGCCGGGAAATATCAACCAAACAAAATATTTGAGTCTAAAAATGGAGGAATACTGAGTTGGAAAAGAATCATCAACTACCTATTTACTGGGTAGGAAAGCAAAGGACTCGACTATCGATTTACTAGATAGGAGCAAAATAAAGAGGGATAATCTCCACTACCTTTTTATTGGGCAGAAAAATTCTCAACTACCTGATTTACTGGGTAGGAGCTTAAGCAAAGGGAAACAACTTCTATTACCTTTTTACTAGGTAGGAAGGATAACTCTTGAATATCGGATTTACTGGGTAGGAGTATAAGCAAAAGAACTTGATTAACTTGGTAATATTACCCACTATCGAATAACTGATAGCTTAATTCCAAAGTAATATACTCAAGCTGGAGAAAAATATTGCCCACTATCAAACAATGATAGCTTAATTCAAAGCAAACATTACTCAAAAAGGGGACCAAAATTCAATCCAAGAACAAATTAGAGAGAAACGGTCAAACAAGACTCATCCCGAGGAGGAGATATCTCAACTGGGGAAATTCCATCCAGATAATAAACTGGGAGGAAACTGAATCAAAATCATCCACGAGAAACAAACTCAGTGGGGAAATAGAAAGGATTAACACTTTCTGCTTAATGGTCGACACTCTAAACATGAGAGGAAGACAACACACACGCACTCTGTGGGGAAAATCCACACCAAAGAGCAAGGAACAATGATAAATGCAAGAATGCAAGCAAATGATGCTATGCTTATACGTATGAATATGCGTATGAATATGCTGACAGAACAGACATAAAGATAAGAAACGAGTGACATGAACACCACAACAACCAGATACTCGGCTAACCCCAAGGCAACAATGCAGGGAAACATGCTGGAGATTCAACTTGACATTCTACAGGGGAATGTCAAAAGTCATCAAAGGAATAAAATCCTACTATAAAGCTTAACTCATACTGAAAAAACATCTGCAATAGATCCAATCCACAAAGCAGACTTCAAGAATCCATGAAGGATAACATCATAAATTCCCTCTGAGAGGAAAAACATGTTGGAGAGACATCAACAGCACAAAATCTTCCATTCTTTGGGGAAAGAGGGAAATGTCCCTGCTAAACACTGATAGGAACAAATATCTTCATAACTCCGTTTGAGGAAACAAGATAAAGATCTACCAGTGATGCAAATAAAGCATAATCTACTGGATCATCAAGCATTCACTCTGCATAGGGATATCACCCTACTGAGGAAAGGTAATAATCTGCCGAGGATGGGGAAAAGCTTCCATAATCCTCTCTAGGAACAGAAGAATTCTTGATAAAATCAAACTTTGCAAGGAATAACTGTCATACCACTCCTGCTCCACTTGGGGATAGAGTGCAAGACCTGATGAAGATCACATAGGAACCTGCTGACTACTAACACATGCATACCTACTGGGAATCCGCATGGGGATATCAGAAGTTAACATCATAGCCAAAACACAGTTACGAGGGATTTTAAATCAATACCCACCATCAGGGGAAAGAAAACCTCTAAACTGAATGCTATATCAATACTTCTACTAAAGGATGAAATCAACTCAAGCTGAGGATCAAGAACTTGGCTAAGGATTCCCAATGTTTCTCGAGTTAAAGATAACTTGCTGAGGAAGAGATCAAGACTCAGCTGGGGATTCCTAAGAACATCCCTTCCAACAATTCTTCTGGGAGATACATTGGAACTCAAATTAAAAACATTCATACCATTCTCATTCATGCTTATTGTTGGGGAACAAAACATCATAAACATTAACTTGCCAAGACTATTCAGGAACTTCACATGGATACAACCGAATCAAACCCTGCTTTGGGAGAGACAAATTACACACATCCAGAGTTTACTATCCCTGGAATCACTATTAATATCCTTTCTTTGTTCACATATCAAAAGAAAAATGTTTTTATGATCTTCAAAGATTAAATTTATTAAATTTGTTTCAAAAATCATCATCAACAATAAATTGAAATTTTGTAAACAAAAACAATATAAAGAGTTGCAAGCAATTAGATAAAAGCTCAAATTCATTGATAGAATGGTAGTCAGCGAATGGCATGACTCCATGGATCCTTACAAGTTTGAAAAATGGTAAATACATGGAAAAAGGGCTACATTGAAATACAATCATCACTATTCTCCCTATCAACTTTAAACTTCACTGTGTCCGAAACTTCAGTCAAGGATGAGTGAAAAAGAATCTTTGATGGAAAATTCTTCTGAGGGATATAATCTGAAATCCTTGGTTATTTCAAGTGATCCAGTCTGTCGATGCAGTTACTTGCCATGATCCCTAACTTTTTCCTAGATTGCCCTTTCAGGTTTTCAATCTACCAGGATAATTATTTCTGTTTATGTCTCTAATATTTGCCTGGACCGCCCTTTCGGGTTTTCAATCCACCGAGACGCTCATTTTGGCCTAAGCCGCCCTTTCAGGTTTTCAACTTAGCGAGTTGTTCTTTTATTTTTTAGGTGAAGTATTTCTTGACTGCATCCGCATTCACAGGGCGAGTGATCTCCTCACCATCCATAGTTTCAAGAATTAATGAACCGCTAGAGAAGGCTTTCTTGACAACATATGGGCCATCATAGTTCGGAGTCCACTTTCCCCGAGAATCTTTAATGAAAGACTGGATCTTTTTGAGTATGAGGTCGCCTTCTCTGAATACACGAGGTTTGACCTTCTTGTCAAAAGCTTTCTTAATTCTTTGCTGGTACAACCGACCATGACACAAAGATGTTAGTCTCTTTTCCTTAATCAAATTCAACTGATCAAATCTACTCTGACACCATTCAGCCTCAATCAACTTGGCTTCCATCAGAACTCTCATTGATGGAATCTCAACCTCTACAGGGAGCACTGCTTCTGTACCATAAACAAGTGAGAAAGGGGTTGCCCCTGTTGAAGTGCGAACAGATGTACGATACCCATGCAAAGCAAAAGGGAGCATCTCATGCCAGTCCTTGTATGTCACAACCATCTTCTGAATGATCTTCTTAATGTTCTTATTCGCAGCTTCAACAACCCCATTCATCTTCGGTCTATAAGGAGAAGAATTATGGTGCTGAATCTTGAATTCTTCACAAAGTTATTTCATCATCTTATTATTCAAGTTCGAACCATTATCAGTAATGATTCTATCCGGAACACCATATCTGCAGATAATATTATTCTTGATAAATCGAACCACAACTTGCTTGGTCACATTAGCATATGATGCTGCTTCCACCCACTTGGTGAAGTAGTCAATTGCCACAAGAATAAAACGATGTCCATTCGAAGCCTTAGGCTCAATCATACCAATCATATCAATTACCCACATTGAGAAAGGCCACGGGGAAGAAATCACATTGAGATAAGTTGGTGGCACATGATTCTTATCAACATACACTTGACACTTATGGCACTTTTTCACGTACTTACAACAATCAGATTCCATTGTCAGCCAATAATAACCTGCTCTCAACATCTTTTTAGCCATTGCATGCCCATTAGCATGAGTGCCAAAAGATCCTTCATGAATTTCTTTCATTAACATGTCTGCTTCGTGTCTATCCACGCATCTGAGCAAGACCATGTCAAAATTTTCCTCTTATAAAGCACATTTCCATTCAAGAAGAAATTGCCTGCCAATCTCCTCAAAGTCCTCTTATCTTTATCGGATGCCCCAAGTGGGTATTCCTGACTCTGAAGGAAACATTTAATATCATGATACCAAGGCTTGTCATCATGGACCTCTTCAACTGCAAACACATGAGCTGGTATTTCAAGTCACATCACTCTGATCATGGCAACATCATTCCACTAGTGCACCTTTATCATAGAAGCTATAGTCGCTAAAGCATCTGCCATCTGATTCTCATCACGAGGAACATAATGAAACTCAACTTTAGTGAAGAAAGTTGATATCTTACTGGCATAATCTCTATAAGGGATCAAGTGGGGTTGATGAGTTACCCACGTACCCTGTATTTGATTGATTACCAAGGCAGAATCTCCATACACGTCAAGATGCTTAATCCTCAGATCAATAGCTTCCTCAAGACCCATAATACATGCTTCATACTCAGCTTCATTATTGGTACAAGGAAAATTCAACCTCGCAGCAAAAGGAATATGTGAACCATGGGGAGTAATGATCATTGCCTCAATTCCTCTTCCGCGTGCATTTACAGCACCATCAAAAACTAAACCCCATCGAGATCCAGGCTCCGGCCCTTCCTCAATCAAAGGTTCATCACAATCTTTCATTTTCAAGTACATCACATCCTCATCTGGAAAATCAAACTTGATAGGCTGGTAATCATCAATTGGTTGATGTGCCAAATGGTTAGCCAAGATACTACCTTTTATAGCTTTTTGAGCTCGGTACTCGATATCATATTCTGACAATAACATTTGCCAACGAGCAATCCTCCCAATCAAAGCAGGCTTTTCAAATATATACTTGATCAGATCCATTTTAGAGATCAACCAAGTCGTATGATTCAGCATATACTGGCGAAGACGCTTTGCAACCCAGGTTAAGGCACAACAAGTTTTTTCAAGCATGGAGTACTAAGACTCACAATCAGTGAATTTCTTACTCAAGTAGTAAATTGCATATTCTTTTCTTCCAGATTCATCTTGCTGACCAAGCACACAACCCATGGAATCTTCCAACACAGTCAAGTATATGATCATCGGTGTACCTTCCACCGGAGGAGACAAGATAGGAGGTTCAAGCAGATATTCTTTGATACTTTCAAATGCCTTTTGACAATCATCTGTCCAGACACAACCTTTGTCTTTTTGAAGCAACTTGAAGATCGGAGCACATGTGGCAGTCATGTGAGATGTAAACCTTGAAATATAATTCAAACGGCCCAAGAATCCTCTTACTTGCTTTTCAGTTCTTGGAGCAGGCATTTCCTGAATAGCTTTCACTTTATCTGGATCAACTTCAATGCCTCTTTGGCTGACAATGAAACCCAACAACTTTCTAGAACGTACACCAAAGGTGCTCTTGTTCGGATTCAAACGAAGCTTAAACTTCCTTAACCTTTGAAACAACTTCAGCAAATGATCAACATGATCCTCTTCAGTCCTTGACTTAGCGATCATATCATTAACATATACCTCAATTTATTTGTGCATCATATCATGGAAAAGTGTGGTCATAGCTCTTTGGTATGTCGCACCAGCATTCTTCAATCCAAAGGGCATCACTCTGTAGCAGAATGTTCCCCATGGTGTAATAAATGTGGTCTTTTCCATGTCCTCGGGTGCCATCTTTATTTGATTATAACCGGAAAATCCGTCCATAAAAGAGAACACATCAAACTTAGTTGTATTATCTACCAACATATCAATGTGTGGTAATGGAAAATCATCTTTTGGACTGGCTTTGTTCAAATCTCTGTAATCAACGCACATTCGGACTTTTCCGTCTTTCTTTGGAACAGGAACAATATTGGCCACCCATTAAGGATAATTTTACGTCACAAGAAAACCTACATCAATCTGCTTTTGAACCTCCTCTTTTATCTTTACTGCCATGTCAGGATGAGTTCTTCTCAACTTTTGCTTTACAGGTGGACATTCAAGCTTCAACGGCAATCTATGCTCCACAATATCAGTATCAAGACCTGGAATTTCTTGATAAGACCAAGCAAATACATCAACATACTCTCTGAGAAGCTCTACAATCCTCTTCTTAACATCAGGACCAAGCAATGCTCCAACTTTGACTTCTTTCTTATCATCTTCAGAACCCAAGTTGACCATCTCTATATACTCTCCATGAGGCTGGATAACCTTCTCCTCGTGCTCAAGCAACCGAGAAATATCATCAGGAATCTCTTCAACATCCTCTTCCTCAGCTTCAGACAAAGGGAATTCAAAGTTGGGAGTGGGCATAGGATCATTGTTTTCAATGGGTTTATCAATCAATCTTCACAATGATTTTATTTTTATTTTAGAGTATGAACAAAAGTGCAAACATTATGCAGATAAACAATTATTATTATTTTGGGTTTTTTATGTTGCCATTTTTCAGAATAAAGCAAAAAGGAAAAACACATATGGAAATAACAAAATAGCATTTTATTGATGATGATAAAGTTTGAAACAAAGCCCGACAATCATCACTTTCACCTTGGGCAGAGTGAAAGGATTTTTGAAAGAAAATAAAACGAATTACTTTGAAGCATGAACAATTAAAGGAACATCAACAGCAATCCAGTTCTTGCAAATCTTTCTGTGCGTAACAAAGTTAGGCATTTCTTCATCTTCATTACCTTCAATGATGGCAGCAGCGGAATGATCGTTGATAAACCCAGCACTTCGGAAACCTTCCTGAATAGTCTTCGGGTCATTGAGAACCACACCTGGTGCAAAGCCGATACCAAATCCTTCCTTGTTGTCGACAGCATCAATAACTCGTCCCCAACCGTCAGATTGACCAGTTTCAAGCATACGTAGAGCATCCTTGAAAGAAGGCATAGGCATGACATTCTTCTTAGCAACATTATCAACAACAGAAAGAGCTTGAAATGGAGTTCCCACCTCTTCTTCAGCATCAATATAAGAGAAAGATGACAAATTGCTCACAAGCATCGCCCTTTCACCGCCAATGGTCACTAATTTCCCTTCTTTCACAAACTTCAGTTTCTGATGAAGAGTGGATGTCATAGCTCCTGCCTCATGAATCCAGGGTCTTCCGAGGAGACAACTGTAAGCGGGACGTATATCCATTACTTGAAAAGTAATTTGGAATATAAACGATCCAATCAGAATAGGAAGATCAACTTCACCAATCACATTCTTCTTCGATCCTTCAAAAGCTTTCACAATAATCCCACTATGCCTCATGGGAGCACCTTGGTACGCAAGCCTTGACAAGGTCGACTTCGGCATCACATTCAAAGAAGACCCAGTATCAAACAGCACCTTAGACATAGCATCTTCCTGACAGTTCACTGAAATATGCAAAGCCAAGTTATGATTCCTTCCTTCTTCAGGCAAATCATCATCACATAAACGTAAATTGTTGCACGATGTGATATTAGCAACAATACTATCAAACTGATCCACAGTCACATCGTGGTCAACATAAGCTTGATCAAGAATCTTCTACAAAGATTGCCTATGAGCCTCAGAGCACATCAAGAGTGATAAAACTGATATCTTCGACGGAGTATGCAACAACTGCTCAGTAACGTTGTACTCACTTTTCTTTATCAATTTCAACACCTCATCTTCACTATCACCAAATTGGCCTGATCGGGCAACAACATCCATAATCTGTTTACTCGCACTTGTATCTTCAACTCTCTTCGGAGGGTCTGAAGCATAAACTCTACCACTTCGAGTAACCTTTGTCACATCAGCAATGCTAACCATAGACTTTGGAGAAGGAATAGGAACTTCCCTACCATTTTCTATCATTGTAGCATTATACCGGTACGGAACAGCTTTATCAGACTCATATGGCATTGGACCAGGAAAATTGATCACCAATGGAGTAACAGCATATTTGCGGCTATCAAAAGAAATAACCACCTTCTCGGGAACAACCTTCTCAGGAATATTGAACTGAGGCATAATAACGTTCACTTCATTTTCATACTCATCTCTTTTTGCTGTCACTTCAATCAACTTATCATCCATCATCTTTTGAATGTCTCTCTTAACAATCACGCAACCACGAGGGTTCACCGAGCAGATGCAACATCCAGCATAATCGTGATCAATATCGTGATATTCACTTAAGAAAGCATGCATCTCAACCAAAGACCTTCGAATATGGCGGACCTCATAAATCTTGAACAAACCAGGACAACCATCAACCATATTCACAGACGTATTACCATGCTTCGGTAGCGGATTTGTCTTCACATTTGGATTAACATCATTGAAAAACAGAACATTGTTCCTTATCAATTTCTGTACTTCAAACTTCAATGGATAACAGTTCTCAACATCGTGCCCCGGGGCACCTTGATAAAAAGCACAGCGAGCCTCTGGCTTATACCACCATGGGATAGTCTCTGGAACTTGAGGTGGAGAACGTGTTTGCACAAGATTCTTTGCAATCAGAGATGGAAGCAAGTCCGCATATAACATTGGAATGGGATCAAAACTCGGCTTAGCCCGAACCTGTTGATTACCACCTTGTTGCATAGAAGGTTGTGGATAACGAGACTGGTACTTGGGAGTTGTTGGCACAGTGGGAGCCACATTAATCATCGGAGTTACAGAAGCTACATGATGCGGATGACGATTCTCACGACCATGAGGTCTTCTGTAACTTTCACGAGACACAACATTAGTCTCACCTTCTTTCTTTTTACCAAAGTTGAACCTTCTAGAGCTTGAGCCATTACTATTCTCTTGACTCAACCGTCCCTCATGGACACCTTCTTCTAAACGCATCCCCATACTCACCATTTTAGTGAAATCAGAAGGAGCACTTGCTATCATATTCTCATAGTAGAAAGAACCTAAAGTCTTCAAGAAGATCTTCATCATTTCTTTCTCTTCCAGAGGATGAACAATCTGAGCTTCTAGGTCGCGCCATCTCTGTGCATATTCTTTGAAAGTCTCTTTGTCCTTCTGTGACATAGCACGAAGCTGATCTCTATCTGGTGCCATATCAACATTATACTTGTACTGCCTAACAAAAGCCTCTCCCAAATCATTGAAAGTCTTGATTTGGCTATTGATCGTACCTGGAGATCAGGATCCGATACGGCTGGCTTCGAGCGTTGGTGAAAGACGGTTGGTGAGGAGAGGAGGGGGTGTACCTGCAAGGCACTCCGATGCTAAAGTAAGACACTGAGCAAAGAGTGGGCAAGTACGAGAATTAAGGTCAGAGAATTCAATACCTGACCCTCTCAAATGAGAGGGTTTATATAAGGGACTAAAAGGAATATCATTGGTCCACACCGTTGGGCGCGGATCGTGGAATCCGTGAAACTAGGAAATGGTCAAAACTAGCCGTTGGAGGGCTTTGTCTTGGTCGGTACGCTCTTGGTCGACAGAGACCACTATACTTGATGTTGCCCGACATCGAGCGCTTCTGTCAAGTTGGTTTGCTTGGCCCAATTATGGGAATTGGGCCAGTCCAGAACAGGAGCCCCCTAAGTCATTACTCGTGCGGAGGAGCAGTGACTTAGTAATGGTTTCGTGCTCAAGGACGTGTAGTATTCGGGCTAGGAATTTTATGCTGCCGATCTTCGATGGGCGAGCAGTTGATACGTTGCTTGACAGAAGAATGTGTAACGAAAAGTTGGAATATTTGGGAATTCGCGCCTATTAATGATATGACAGCTAGCCTAGGGGCTAGCGTGTAGGGGTCACGTGTGCATGCACGTGTTTCCCTCCCTATAAATAGGATTCTCAGGCTTTATTTTAAACTTTTCGTTTCATCTTCTTCTCTGACGTCTTGCTCGAATATCAACCTCCATTCACAGCCGTTGACCACCGCATCCTACCGTCGACCACCGATTCCAGACTCTACATCTTCCATAAATGGCTTCTCAAGCACAAGGTATGGTTTCTTTCCGTTGTTTACAGTAGTTATAGGTTAGATATCTTAGAAATGCATGCGGTTTAGGGTAGTTTTAATGGTAGTCTTAGATTAGAGCCGGTAAACCCTAGAATTTCTGCCACCGTTGTCGGTCGGCTGCGAACCCTAGCTCATGGTCAACGTAGGTGTTGGTCGACCTTGACTTGGGATTTGATAAGTATTTTAGGCTAGATTCTGTAATTTCTGACGTTGGGCGTAAGCCATCGCTTTGAGCGATGGTCAGCCAGGGCTACAGCTCGGGACCCTGTTCCTGGGTTGATGCGCACCCTTTCACTTGTCGAGCGGTGGAATGGTGGATTTGATATTCTTAATCGAATTCACTGACGCCTTTCCTCTGTTTTTCAGGGGAAAACTCGCTCATGGACCCGTTGGAGGTTTCCTCGGAAGAGACGTCCTCGGAAGACTCTGGATCTTTTGCGTCAGTCCCCTCCGACTCCGGGAGTTCTTGGGGAGACTCGGACGCGAGCACTATGGAAGAAGGAGCTTCAACGGACTCGCCACGATGCCCTGAAGAGATAAGGATCTCGCCTGAAGAATGGGTGGTAGAGGATCTGCTGGACAAAGTTTCCTCGTTCTCAAGGCCTCTTACGGAGCCGCTGCCCGTCGTTGGCGACCCTACTGACTGGGTTGTGACTTACCCAGGAGATGACGACCGCATCTTCTCGGATTTTAGAGGTCGAGCGTTCTCTATGTATGAGTACGCGATTTCGGTCCTGGGGGTAACTTTTCCCTTTAGTGACTTGGTATGTGTTGTGCTCGGGCATCTGGGTGTTGCTCCGACTCAGCTACATCCTAACTCATACGCGTTTCTGAAGGCGTTTGAGGTGACGTGCGCCCATCTGGGTGTTGGTGCCACGCTCCCTCTGTTCTTCCGTTTGTTCTCCCTGTAGCGTCAAGTCGGGCGAGGGACTGATCGGAAGGGGTTCGTCTCTTTTAAACAGAGGACAAAAATTTTCAAGGCTCATTCACAGTCCATCCGAACTTTCAAGATGGACTATTTTCTGATCAAAACCGCGAGCGTGAAGGCTACGAGGGCGCAGAGCTTTCTAGGGAATGATACCGACGAGAACGATGAACCCAAGCTCGACGACCAAGGGCATGTGATTCCGAGGAGGCTTTGGTTATTCTCCTTCTCCTAGAGTTACACCAACTACTAGAGGTCGGTTAGTGAGTTCGTCCAGGTGGGGGACTCTTTGAACGAGGATGACGTGACCAGTTTCGAGGCCTTTAGGAAGTTGATAGCGTCTTTTACCCCGACCCCCCTGCTGGAAGGAGAAGGGAAAGTTATGCTGGATCAAGATGGGGGGGAAGCTGTGGAGCATCCCTTGATCGACGTTACAGATTTGCTGGCGTGCAATACCGGGCAGGAAGTGTCCGAGTTTTTTGGTATCTGTTTTACTTCTGTTTTTCATATCTTTGATATTATTCTGTCGTCCGTGATTAATCTAATTTTCTTTTTCCCTTTTCAGGCTCCCTATCGAACCCGCTCGACAAAATACAAGAACGCTTGCGTCAACAACAGTAGAAGAAGCGATCGAGGGTCGTGCAAACTAAGCTGACCGAAACCAGTGGCTCTGGGTCGGGTCCTTTGGTCCAGGGTTCTCCGAGCACTTCAACCGGGTCTTTAATGAAAAAGCATAAGTCCGCAGCGACTGTGGACCTGACGGCCCACGCTCCTCCCAAGCCGAAGCATGCGCTTCCTCCGTGCTTCATGAAACGCAATTTTTTCGAAGGGACGATCATGGAAGTAGACTGTGCCGATTCCCTGTACCTAGAAGCTATGGATCGTCCTGCCCGGCGACTGTCTCTGGCCCAGGACGCAAGTGCTGTCATGCGGGTCTTGTCGATGGCCTGGGTGACGGCTGAAGGAAATCCTGGGCAGGAGAGGGAGATGGTGAAGCTGAAGGAGCAGTTAGTTGCCGCTGAGGAGAAGTTGAAAGCGGCCACTGAAGAAGCCAGTGCCACGACCAAGGAGCTGACCGAGCGGGGCAACATTATTGCTAAACTGGAGGTCGACAAGAAGAGAGCTTTGGAGCAAAATAAGAAACTGAAGGATGCCTTCTGCCTGAAGGAGGATGAAGATGCTGAAACCAAGATCATGGTGAACAAGGCTTATTTCCTTGCTCGGATCGACCAGGATATGGAAGATCTGAACTCGTCAATTGAGCTCAGTTTCCAGAACGTTGTGGACCAGATAAGGGCTCTTCATCCTGACTTGGCCTTGGACGTCAGTCGGATCAGCTACCTATACAAGGTCGAGGATGGCCAGATTGTGGTTCCCTCTGACTTGGTTGCGGAGGATTCACAGCCTGGGACGACTATTCAGCCTGGCCAACCCGAAGTGCAGCCGGACCAGGGCGAGGCTCGACAAGGGGAGGATCGACCTGATGGTGAAGATAGTTAGTTCTTGGTCTGCGTGCCTTGTAATTTATTTTATTTCTTTTTGGGGGCGTGGTCCCCTTTGTAAGTAATTATGAACAAGTCGGCCCATCGAGGTCGCATTTTTGTGTCAAAAATTGATGTTATTAATGCACGTTTGTTTCACTATATTTACTGTTCAATTGCTCGTCCGTCGGAGGACTGTTTTCTTTATATTTCAAATGCTAAGTGTTTGTCGTGCATTTTTGCACTAATTGGATATGATCGAATGTATACGGGGTGTGTTTGTGATCTATTGGTTTGGGGAACCAATCAGATTTTGGAGTTTTACTCCTGGTCGGTGTCCGGGCCAAGGTAATTTCCCGGACTCCGTGGCTTGAACGTCCCATCGCGAGCTGGGGTTCTGCCTAGTCGTTGTACTTAGGCGACGTCAGAATCGTTTGAGTATCCTCCCGTGTGACATATTTCTCCTTCCCTTGGAGGGAGACCCTGATGATCATGTTATTTTTGGGCTGTCATGCTTGTACCTGGGCACGCAGTTTTTAGTCAGTCCTATCGCTCCTCGCTTGAGAGTTGAGCAAGGTGACTTTGTGAGTTAGCTGTAATATTGCTTGAGCTTCTCGGCGTTCCATGGCCGAGTAAGTTCTTCCCCGTGTAGATTTTCTAAATAATAGGCTCCGTTTTCGGTTTTTGCTCGGACGCGATATGGGCCCTCCCAATTGAGTGTAAGCTTTCCCTCGCGGGGGTCCCTGTGATTTCTTCTGAGAACAAGACTGCCTACCTCGAACGTTCATCTTATGACTTTAGAATTGTATCGAGCGACTATTTTTTGTTTGAGAACGGTCTCTCAAAGAGCAGCTTCTGATCGAAATTCTTCGACCAGATCAAGCTCGTCCCTCAAAGCTTCTGAGTTAGTGTCTTGGTCCATTGGGGACTCTGTGCGTCTGGATCGGATGTGCATTTCTATAGGGATCACTGCCTCGGTGCCATACGCCAATCGGAATGGGGACTCCCCGGTTGTTGAGTGGGGGTGGTCCTATATACCCATAGCACGCTGTGTAACTCCTCGACCCAGTGCTTCTTGTGTTCATCCATTCTTCGTTTCAAGCCTCTTAGGATTACCCTATCTGCGGCCTCTGCTTTCCCGTTAGTTTGGGGGTGCTCCACCGAAGCGAAATGTTGTTTCGTTCCTATTGATGCAACAAATTCTTTGAAGTATTTATCTGTAAACTGAGTGTCGTTGTCGGTCACAATGGCGAGCGGTACTCCGAATCGGGCGAGGATGTTCCTCTTGAAGAAACGTAGTATGTTGAGTGCAGTAATTTTGGCTAAGGCCTCAGCTTCTATCCACTTGGTGAAATAATCGACGCCTACAATTAGGTATTTATTTTGGCCGGATCCGACAACGAATGGTCCTAAGATATCCATCCCCCACCATGCGAATGGCCAAGGCGACAATAGTGATTTTAGCTCGAACGGGGGTGCTACGTGTACGTCCCTGTGTCGTTGGCACTTGTCGCACCTTTTCACGTGCTCCTTTGCGTCGTGTTGGAATGTGGGCCAATAGTATCATGCTCGAAGAATCTTTCGGGCCAACGACCATCCTCCTAGATGTTGCGCATTAATTCCTTCATGGACTTCTCTTAGTACGTGTGGGATGTTCTCTTCTTCTACGCACCTGAGGAGGGGTGTAGAGAATCCTCGACGATACATACATCCACCCACTAGAGAATATGAGCATGATCTTTGTCGTATTGTGTTGGCCGTTTTCGGGTCGGTCGGTAACTCTTCTTTAGTCAGGTATTTAAATACTGGGGTCATCCAGCAGTTCGTGTCGCCCACGAGATTAACGTCTAGGTGGATTGATGATTGCCCAATGCTTGGTCGGGGAAGCGTTTTCTGTATGACGGATTTGTTGTTTCCCTTCCTTTTAGTGCTTGCCAACTTGGAAGGGATGTCGGCCCGGGTATTGTTCTCTCGCGGGACGTGTTTGACTTCCACGCTTCTGAATTGCTTTAGTTCTCCTTTTACGAGGGCCAGATATTCGGCCATGTTATCGTTTTTGGCTTGAAAGTCTCCTCGGACTTGGCTAGCGACCAGCTGAGAATCCGTGTAGATTGTGATTTCCTCTGCCTCCAAGTCGGTCGCGAGCCGTATGCCTGCCAGGAAGGCCTCGTATTCCTCCTGGTTGTTGGAAGTGGGGGAAATATAAGGTTAAGGATACTTCGATGATGTTCCCTTCCTCGTTCTCCAGAATAACCCCAGCTCCGCTACCCGTTGGGCCAGATGCCCCGTCCACGAAAATAGTCCATCTGGAGGAAGATTTTGGCTCTTGCTCAGTGAAAGTGAGTCCTGCCACGAAGTCGGCCAGTGCTTGAGCTTTGAGAGCTTGTCTTCCCTCGAATTTGATGTCGAATTCGAATAGTTCCAACAACCATTTTAACATTCGCCCGACCATGTCTGGTCGACCGAGCAATTGTCTTATGGGTTGATCAGTTCTTACGATGATGGTGTGGGCCAAGAAATAATGGTGTAGCCTTCTGGCTGCGAAAAGGAGGTCCAGGGCCACCTTTTCTACCTGGAGATACCGAATTTCCGGGCCATGGAGTGCTTTGCTCGTAAAATAAACAGGCTTCTGCCGCTCGGGTAAGTCGCGTATGAGGGCCGCGCTCACTGCTTCGTTTGCAACGGCAAGATAGAGATAAAGTATCTCCCCTTCTTCAGGTCTGGACAAAACTGGGGGTTCACTTAGTGCCCTCTTCAGGTGGGACAACGCTAGCTCTCACTCCTCCGTCCATTCGAAAGTGGCCTCTTTGCGGAGGAGCTTGTAAAAGGGGAGAGCGTGTTGAGCGGATTTTGCTACGAACCGAGCGAGGGAAGTGAGGACCCCATTTAGCGATTGTATGGATTTTTTAGAAGTAGGAGTTGGGAATTCTGCGAATGCCCGGCATTTGTTGGGGTTGGCTTTGATGCCTCGTTCGGTCAGATAGAATCCGAGGAACTTCCTTTCTCGGACACCAAATGTGCACTTCTCAGGATTGAAACGCATTTTGCATTTTCGTGCTTGTACGAACACTTTTCGTAAGTGGGACGCGTGGTCCGTTTCTTGTTGAGATTTGACAATCATGTCGTCCATATATACTTCGAGCATGTCCCCGATTTCTGCCTGGAATACCTTATTCATCATGCGCTGGTATGTCGCGCCTGCGTTTTTCAGACCGAAGGGCATGACGTTATAATAGTAGTTGCCCGATTCGGTCATGAAGGCCGTGTATTTTTTGTCGGACACGACCATGGGTATTTGATTATACCCTGAGTAGGTGTCCATGAAGGACAATAGTTTGAAGCCGGACGAATTGTCGACCAATTTATCAATGTTAGGTAAAGGGTATGCGTCTTTCGAGCATGCCCGATTGAGATCAGTGTAATCAACACACATTCTCCACTTTCCATTAGATTTTTCAGAAGTACAACATTTGAGAGCCAGGTTGTGTACCTGGCCTCGGTTACAAATTTTGCCTCTATGAGGTCTTTAACAGCAGATTCAGCTGCTTCAGTATTTTCGGTCGACTGCTTCCTCTTGCCCTGGGCGACCGTTTTGTGTGTTGGGTCGATGGAGAGGTGATGGCAGGCTGTCTCGGGGTCGAGTCCTGGCATCTCTGCGGCGCTCCAGGCAAACAGATCCGCGTTCCCTTTGAGGTAAGCTTCCAACTGTCGTTTTGCCAAGTCGGGCATATGTGCCCCGATCTTAATGCACCGGTTGGGTCATCTCCCAGGGGAATCAGCTCGAACTCTCCGTCTGGGACTGGTCGGGATAGTGAATCTGTTGGCTTTTGAATGCCCTCGTTGTCGTTTGAGAACCTGCAGTCCAGGTCGATTGAGTCTACCTGAGGGAAGGCCCTTGGTGTTTTGTGGAACATCTGATGAAGTCAATGCTGAAGGGTTTGGTTGGTAAGATATTGAGCTAAGACCTTTAGATGCTGCTTCGAAACACCGCGAGCAGCATCGACGTCCCCGTGCAGTGTGGCGACCTTGCCCGAAGTAGTATAGTACTTCATCTTCAGGTGGACGGTGGATGGCACAGCGATTAGCTCGGCCAGTGTCGGTCGTCCCAGAATGCACTAGTATAGCGACGGGCAGTCCACGACTAGGAACTGGACTCGGACCGTCCTAGCTGTTTCAGCTGCTACGAAGGTGACAAACAGATCGACGTAGCCCCACGGTCGGGAGACCGCCCCGTTGAAACCTTGCAAGTCTGATCCGACGTACGGAGTCAGGTGTGTTTCGTTCAACTGGAGTGTTGAAAACAGCTGGGAGTACATAATGTCGCAGGAGCGGCCTTAGTCCACCAAGATTCTTCTCACATCAAAATTCGCCATTCGCGCCCGGATGATTAGCGGGATGCTGGCGTTTGGCGCCCCTCCCAAGAGTTCTTCTCGGTAAAAGGCAAGGGGTACCGAGCCCTCTCTCGGTGGGTCCAGGGTTGCGTTTTGCGCGGGCCCCTTCGCAATCAGTTGGTCGAATTTCTGCTTTACGGATCCGACCGTGATTTTATTGAACCCTCCTCCTGAGATGACCATTGCGGATGGAAAGGTTTCCCATGGACTATGGGAGGAAAAGTATCCCGGGCTCCCGGTGTGATTGGGTAGGAAGAAATCTTTTGGGCAATAGATGCTCAGGGCAACCTGCATTTTCGCATCTGCAGGAGCGGGTACAGCCTCCTCGACCTTTTGAGTCTCCTGCGCTTCTTGTCGAGGAGTGTCTCTGGATTTGGTGAATTGTTTAAGGTGCCCGTCCTTGATAAGAATTTCGATTGCGTATTTGAGATGGATGCAGTCTTCTGTGTTATGGCCATGACTTTTGTGGAATCTGCAATATTTTGTTTTGTTCGTGCCCGGTTTGCTGGGTTGCTGCTTCGGGAAGCGTACCCCTGCTTGCCTAAACTCTGAGTTGGCACACTCGGACAAGATTTTCTCCCTGGAAGCCAGGAGTGGAGTATATTTGTGGAATCGGCCGACGGGTCCTCTGTGCTCCCGCGGTTCACGGGAGCGATTGTCATTTCTTTTGTCTCCTCCCCGACGACATGTCGAGGGTTCATCGACTCGGTGGGGCTTCGCATCCTCGCAACGTCGAGCGTCTCTTACGGAGCTGGCTGCCTGCTTTTCCTCATACTGGATATAAGCTTGGGCTTTTAGCAAGAACGCGTCGAGGGTGGTACGGGTCTCGATGCCGACTGCCCGGTGAAAATTTGTTGATGGGCGCAGTCCTCGTTCCAACAAATACTTCTTCATATCGTTGGTTGTGGACACCTGGACTGCCTCTTTGTTGAACCTTTTGATGTAAGTTCTCAAAGGTTCATCTTTCCCTTGGATGATCGCTTCGAGCGAAGCTTCTGTCTTTGGGTTCCGCCTTGAGGCGGTGAAGTGCCTAGAGAACGTGCGTCTAAGTTGTTTTCAGGAAGTGATGGATTCAGCCTCAAGGCTTTTATACCACGTCATCGCTCCTTTCCTCAGTGTCGTAGGAAAGAGGCGACATTTGATCGCTCCTCGTACTCCTCGGTAATCGAGCAGCGCATCGATATTCTCGATATGCTTGTCTGGATCTGTGGTTCCACCGTACGAGCCTAGCGGTGGGGGTTTCTCTAAACCTCTTGGAAGTTTAGCCGCCATGATTTCTGAAGAGAGGGGACCCCGAGCGTCCTCGTCCTCGCTGGATTTGAACGAAGGGGATCTGTGAGCGCGCTTCTTCGTTCGTCGGGGAGATGCAGATCTTGATCTGCTCCTTCTTTATTTTCTTGGAGGGGAAGACCGCAGAGGGGACTAACGAGGTCGTTTGTGGCCAGTAGATTCGTCGACGTGTCCCTTCCTCTTTCTCTTGGGAGGAGAGGGAATGCGTCTTCTATAGTGTCTCGCAAGAGACTGGGGTCGATAGTAATTGTCTTCGAGACGGGCGATTTTCTCGCCATGGGCGAGGAGCAGCAGATTTGTCTGATTCAGGATTTCGGCCATTGCGGCGAAGTCAGATCCTGAAGGAGTCGAGGGAAAGAGGGCTTCCGGGCGACTCTCCAGAGGTTGATCGCGGTCGAGAGAAGGCGATGTTGTCTTCCCGTCTAGGTGATCTTGCACGGTTTCTTCGTGCGGAGGGTGATGAATGTTGCTCTCACGTTGCGTGAGGATCATGTCGTCATTTGATCGGTTGTCCGGATTGTCTCGAGCAGCCATGGATCTTGGTAAAAACTATGGTTCTTTGAAGACTTTGAGAGAGAGAAGAACGGGGAAATCAGTGTTCCCACAGACGGCGCCACCTGATCGTACCTGGAGATCAGGATCCGATACGGTTGGCTTCGAGCGTTGGTGAAAGACGGTTGGTTAGGAGAGGAGGGGGTGTACCTGCAAGGCACTCCGATGCTAAAGTAAGACACTGAGCAAAGAGTGGGAAAGTACGAGAATTAAGGTCAGAGAATTCAATACCTGACCCTCTCAAATGAGAGGGTTTATATAAAGGACTAAAAGGAAGATCATTGGTCCACACCATTGGGCACGAATCGTGGAATCCGTGAAACTAGAAAACGGTCAAAACTAGCGGTTGGAGGGCTTTGTCTTGGTCGGTACGCTCTTGGTCGACAGAGACCACTATACTTGATGCTGCCCGACGTCGAGCGCTTCTGCCAAGTTGGTTTGCTTGGCCCAATTATGGGAATTGGGCCAGTCCAGAACAGCTATTATCCAAACTCATATACCATCTCATGGTTGCACCAGTCAAACTATCCTGGAAATAGTGAATCAGCAGCTTATCATTGTCTGTCTGAGCAGACATCTTTCTAGCATACATAGTCAAATGACTCAGAGGACAAGTTTTGCCTTTATACTTCTCGAACTCAGGAAACTTGAATTTGTACGAAACTTTAACATTAGGGACCAAGCAAAGATCATAAGCATCTTTTCCGAACAAATCCTTATACTTCAAGGCTCTCATCTCCTTCTGTATCTCAACAAAGCGTCCTTGAAAATCATCAAGTCTCTCAATCACACCAGCGCCTTCACTGGGCTCAGCATGGTAAATCATTTCATCATGGTACGAAATAGTATGCATCACAGGCGGTGTAGTAGACATAACTGGAGGAAGAGTAGTCATTACTGGCGGAAGATTATTAAATGCAGTAGTTTCAGGAGGAGGAGGATGATAACTAGTAGGAATGAAATCAGCTGGCATTCCCCAAGGTGTGCTAGAAGGCATATGATAGCAAGGAGAAATGACAGTTTCAATAGGAATTGATGCAGTAACAATCTCAGAGATGAATGTATTCTGAACAGGAGAATTAGGAGGAGGTGGCTGATTCTGAGCAGCCACCAAACCTTCCATCATGGCAGAAACTCTTTCCAAGCTTTCCTTCAGATATGTAACCTCTTCGCGTAGCTCGCGATTCTCTTGTTGTAAAGCTTCCAACATCTTCTTCCGATTAGCTCGAGTATCAAATCAGTGAGTCAGCTTGACAGGAGAACTTAATGAAGACTAAGAAACAACATAAGATCCCTGGAGAACACTCAAAAAGCAAGACAAATGTGGGTATGATGCATGGTATGCGTATGCAAATGAAAAGATTTCAAAGGACTATAAGATAACTTGCAATATTTTATAAAGAAATACTTTTTGAAGTACTTAAAAACTCATTCTCATTAAAATCAAAGTAAGGATTACAAGTAAAGTACAAGCCTCAATAATCCTAATACATGAGAGAAAATTACACTAGGCCTAGGGGATCATATCCGAAGAAGATCCAAATCCTGGCTGATACTTCATGTGAATCCTCTTAATCTCCTTCTTGTACCGATTTTCCATGTCTTCCTTATCCTTCACCAACTGGTCAACAATGGCCTTCCAAGCACTGGATGTAGGAGGAATAGTAGATGGAGTATTGGAGGAAAATAAATCCTCTCTTGGCCTCTTCGTAACACGCCGCTCAAGTAACTCAATGAGATCATCCTTCTCCTTCAGTTGCTCTTGCATCGTAGTCTTCTCAAGTAGCCATTTTGATTTCTCTTTCTTCATCTTGTCTAACTCTTCTTGAAGAGCAAACTTCTCATCAACGGGAGGAAGAAAAGCGAACAATGGTAGTATAGGAAAAAAAGGCACCTCGGGTGGATAAGGCATCTTGAGTTTAGAAGCCCTAGATCAAACCCACTGGATGTAACACTCGGAGGGAGCAAGGTGTTGTCTTCCCAATTGACCCTTCTCTTTCCGATGAACCGCATGCCAAGAATGAGCAATCCTTTTCTTCATTTCTACATGATCTGCACCATTAAGAAAGAAGAAACGGGATAAGGAAAGGTTGTTTGGTATGTCCTTCAAACAATATCCCAACTATCACCTAGCAAGAATTGGGTTGTAACTAATTCCCCCACGTGTACCAAGAAGAGGTACATTAGGAAATTCTCCACAACTATCAATAAGCACTCCAGTATCATAATGAGAACAATACCAAGTCATATCCTTATGAGAAAGTGACATAATCCTTTGAGACCATCTTCGATTCTCTCTATTGTCCTTGAAGACATCGAAATTTGGTAGGTGCAAAATAAACCACCTGTAGAGAAGAGGCGCACAACACACAATCTCTCCATCACCTTTGGAGGTCCTATAATGAAAAGCATGATACATGTCTCCAAGCAAAGTAGGTACCGGATTCTTCTTCAAGAAAATCTGAATAGCATTCTCATCCACAATACCATCTAAGTTAGGAAACAAGACAATTCCATAAATGAGCAAAGCAAGAATAGCCTCAAATGCATCCTTATGACCCAAATTAAGAGAAGTAGACGCTTTCCCCATCAAGAACTTAGCATTAATACCACGAACATTCCCTTTTGGAAGAAACTTCCCATTAAGATCAGACTCCTTAAGAAAAAGGGCATTGGCGATGACTTTGATAGTAAGCTCCTTCTCTAAACCACTGAAAAGAAATTCCTTATCGAAAATAGGTAGAACTATCCAATGAGAGTACTCCTCCAAGTTCAGCACAAGCTGATAATCAAGAAAGGTGAAACAATGATGCAACGGATCATAGAACTGAGCTAAGGTAGGGAGAATCCCCTCTGGTACATCGGTATCCAAAATAAACAAGAGCTTTCCATAACATTTCCGGAACTCCTGGGTATCAACCACCAATGCTCCTAGCCTTCTCAACTCCACTATATTAGGATTCTTGAAGGTTTACTTCTTTTTGTTCCTCCTTTCAAAATTCATAACCATAGACATCTGAAATTTTTCAAAAGTTCCTTATGAGTCCCTTGAAATCTCAAAAACAATGCTCATGAATGCATGATGGCATGTATGCAACAACCACAAACAAGATCACACAAAGCACACGGGTTTAGGTTCCGAGTCACGAGCATGAAGTCAAGGTAACAGAACACCAACCCACACAGGTAAGTACTTAGGTTTCGTCTTCATTGTACCTGCAGAAAACCAAAAGGGTGCTAACAGAGGTGCCCGGAGTTAACAACCATCTTTAGAATATCATCGGCACGTTGGATTACTCCCCAAACATTCTTAAAATAGACTTCGTCCGAGTGTAGTATCGTGTGACAACCACCTTAGGTTTACACCCAGACAGTTTCCGCACTACGTTCCTAAATTGACTTGGATGGGTTAAGGGTTCTACGGTCCTCCGTATGATCAGCTCAAGGTCGGAAAATAATGCCACGTATGATTACTCATCATGACATTGATAATCCAAGAGAGCCTAACCGAGTGGAGATTATCAAATTGATATAGCTTTGGACTACTCCATCGCTTATCGCTTCGAATATCGCCGTCCTATCATAAGTTAAACCCAAATCTGGGTTAGAATCTATCTCACTCACAGAGAATCACCAAAACTGAAACAGAACAAACAAATAACAAACAAATCAAACCAAAGTAGTAAATAAATCAAAGTAGGCCGAATCCACTTAGAGATTACTCCCCAGCAGATTCGCCACTTTTCTGTAGCGGTAAAATCATGAGTATAAGCTATTGATTAGCTTAACTCAAGGTAAACAGAGTCGCCACCGTGATTTTATTTTATTCCAAATGGAATAGGGAAAAAGAGCGAATAAAACCTAATGAATCTAAAAGAAAAAGCTAAAAGAAACAAACAGAGAACGGGTAAGGGGATAGGTTACAAATTGGGAAGGTTTTACGCACCCAAAATGTCTGTGGTACTCCACGGGAGCCCTTTGAAAAATTTATTGCTTTTTGGTTTGAAAATGGTTTGTAAAATGTGAGTGGAGGGATGAGAAAAGAATTATTTTTTAATATTTTTGTGTTTGAAGAGGTTTAACGCCTCATGCCTACGTACCCACAAAGTGCAATGCGAGATCAAAACCTCGTAGTTCATGGTACAAAATTTGAAAAGAAACAATGAGTTGAATTGATTTTAAAATGTAGATATAAGTCGTCATTCTTTAGCGAATAATTCCACTAGAAAGAATGAATCATATCTAAATATATGAAAAGAAAAGTGCACAAAGGCATAAAAACAATTGAGTGAGTTTTGAACTTTTTAAAGTCTTTGAGAAGAAAATTTCGATATGCTTATATGGATTAACATTTATTAAGAAGATGAAATGAAAAGGTAAAATCGCTTGACCTAAGTCAAGGTTTGATTGCGAAAACGTTTGAAGTTTAAAAAATAACCAAGAAGATTTGAAAATAGGGAGAAGATTTGAAAATTTAAGAAGTGGGAGGAGATGGAGTGACTATCCTAAGATTCGAATGTAAAAGTTAAGAGAAGAGCGATCAAACCATATTATGAACATTCTTCAAGGCAAACGGATTTCCATATTCATAGACAAATGAACTAAATCGAGGCCAAGGTCTTCAATCGATAATAACTTGAGAAAAGGGAAAGATCCTAAAATCTAAGTCTAAACTCCAAGTCCAATGCTAAGGATAGTGGCCATAGTCCAAGAATTAAAGTCATAAGTCTTTTTAGATGTTTGATCCATTATTAATGTTTTTGTGTCCAAATGGACAAAAGAAAAATCACAAACATAACAATATAAACATAAACAATATGATAAATGATATAGTATAATAAGAGCATAATAAAAGAGATAGGGAGCGAAAGATTGAAATAAAGAGGATAAGGTGCGAGAATGAATTTAAATGGTTAGTATATTAATAGCATTATAATATTTACATAGAAATGATATGATGAACTTAATCAAACACAACCACAAAAAAAAATCGAGAGGCAACAGGATCCAAATGGATCTTATTCCAAATTCGGGACGAATTTAGGTCTATGTTAAGCAATCGCCGAGTAATTTACGAAGTAATTACCCTACAAATGAGGTCAGCCACCACCAATTAAGGTGGAAAATATTTGAGCTAATACATGTTAGAGAAATGATATTATGGATCATTCTCCGAAAACATGTCGCACGAAAAGAAAAAAGTAATGGTCTCATCTTAATCGAGATTTCATATTGAATTATCGAATGCAACCTATCACGATCCCAAAGTATGGAGAATGATCCAAATGATCATTCATCCATAGATTTGAAATAATGAAGGTTAAACATATTCGAAAATCAACAATCTACGAATCAGAGATCTCATCGACCAAAGGAAAAAAATGAAAGAAATGGATCTTAATATAAAATCCAAATTGTAAAATAATTTTAAAAAAAAAACTCTTTACAAATATTTTTTAAAGTTCATAGAAATTAACAAAACAAATTGGAGAAAACAATTTATATACAAAAATGTGAAAACAAAATAAAGAATAGTTCAAAAAAAAAAGAGAATAAAATGAGGTGGAGGGGGATCCGCAGGCTTAGGTATGTGGATAGCAAATAGATCTAATGCCTTAAAGGCCCAAATCACATGATATTTTTTCTTAACAAAATAAAAACTGATTTTATAAAACAAAAAGGAAAGAAAAAAAATGCAAAACAGCAGGAGCATGGTGCTTCTTCTTCAAAAGCTAAAACAAAATTCAGTGGCTAACGAACCAAAAGAAACCAAAAGCCGCCGCATCTCATCTTCTTTTCCTCTTCTTCTTCAAAAAATTCAACTCGCTCTCCTTCTTCACAGCGGTGTCACCATAAACTTCATTCAATCTTCTTCTCGCGAATTTCTGAGATCTTCTTCTTCTCGCGGATTTCTGAGATCTTCTCAATTTGTGTAATGAAGTTGAATCGGAAGGATGATGGAGCTTATCTTGAATTGAAGGTGAAGATGGATGTGAATTCTTATTTGAAACTGAATTGATTTTTTTCGGATTTTTCGTGAGGTTAGAGATGAATGAAGATTTGGAGCTTTGATTCTATTTGTGCAGAGTTTTTGAGGCTCTCAAAAGCTTAACGAATTAGTGAAGGAAAGCATTGAATTTATAGAAGGGGAGGTATAAGAGAAGTTTTCGTTTTGTTCAAGTATGGATGTGTTTCGGTCATTGTTTATATTGCTGAGTTTTTTTTTTCGTTGTCGTTTTTGCAGATTGATTGCGTTTTGAATGTTCACGAGATATGCGTGCTCAGTTTGAATTTTTCTGCGTTTTTCTCTTTATGTTGTGTGTTTGATGTTTGTTTTGGGCTTTGTTCAGCTGCGTTTCGTGTTATGCGTTTCATTCAATTTCCAGATGCGTTTTGGCATCATGCTTCTCATGTTTTGCTTTGAGTTGCTGCATTTTATTCATGAGTCGAATGCGTTTTGACTGGTGTGTGTTTGCAGGTGTTGGAAGAAGTCACATGTTTGTGTTGTACAGCGTGCGGCTTGGCTGGGGGTTGGCTACAAATGTGATGGCTGATGCGGAGTACGGCTTGGAAAAGGCTTGTGTAAAGTGTTCACGTGATGAGCTGAAGTGGGTCAGCATGATGTTTGAAGTGTGGAAGGCTTTGTGTGTTGTTGATGACGTGTTTAATTTGGCTAGAGAAAAAAATGTGGCTTTGGTGAAATATTATTTTGTAGAACCTTTTATTTATTTTATTTTTTTATAGAAAGAAAGAACATTGGGCCTAATGAAAAAAATAATAATGGGCTTATGAAAAAAGAAAATATGGACTAATTTTGAAAAAGGTAAAATGGATAATGGAATGGTTATTGAATATTGGATGAATAATGGTTTAAAAAATGATAGAAAATATCTAAATATTATGATTGGATAAAAAATGGATAATGAAAGGGAATTTGGAATTTTGGTGAAATAAGAAGTGAATAATCGGTATGAATTAGGAAATGGATAGAAAATAATTGGGTGACAATGATAATGGATATGAAGCGGTGATTTTATTTTTAAGCCCAACACCAACTCCTGATTTTTTTCACAAGCCACTGATACAACCAATCTTGAACCAACTGGATAACTTGCAACTGAAGATTCAACCCAAACTTTACATGAAACACTGCCTGATAAACTGATGAACCTTGACGCACGACAACTTGAACTTTTTGAATACGCACTGTCTGAGAAATAAACCACTGGCACACACAACTTGCAGTCGAAACAATTTTTGATAGTTTGACCAAGATTAGGTCAAACGTCCATCTGAATAAAATCATAATTGAACAACCGCTCCTGAATTGAAATTACTGTCTTGTCTTTGGAATCCTGCAACACAGAGAAGAAGAAGAAGCAGACTGTAACATATTTTTTATTGTATTTTGGTTAGAGGTTAGTAAATATGAGCAAGTAAAAACACGGTGATCCCCTTCGAGGCATAGACCTGCAACTGAAAAGGGATAAAGAATCAATATGTGATCTTGTTTGTATTCGAAATACAGATGAGATGCAAACAAATCTTACGGAAAAAATTAGGGTGTTACAGATCTGCATGCTTCACTGATCACACTGCACCTTTTATTTTTGAAAATGATTGAATATTGAGCCTGTATAGTGCTTCTGAAATTTTTGCCATTTTTTTGTTTTGATTCGTATCTTGATCATGTTGCATTAGAAATTTGTTTTGAGGGTAGATTCATGCTCAAGGAGGTTTGGGGATTTGATCTGGAGCTTAAGAGCTCCTAAAATGGCCTAGGGAAGAAGTTGGTTGTTTGGCCTCGCCGGAGACGACGACCGAAACCACTGTTCCGGTCGTCTGAAGGTGATTAGGGTTTTAATTAGGGTTTAGCCAGGTTTGAATGTGGGACGTTTGATTTGGTATTCGCGTGAGTTTTGACGGCCAGGATTAGTCCACTTAGCCCTAATCTTTTTAATTAGGATTAATTAATTAGGTTTAGTTTTTAAAATGTCAGTTTGAATCTAGACCGTTAGATCGCGCGCCAGTCTTTCCCTCCTTTCCCAGTTTAAATTTCCACCATTGGATGCGCTGACTTTTGCCTTTTATTCATTTAAATTGCATTTTATTTCTTTTTTCTTTCTCATTTATTTTAAAATAACTAGAAAAATCACAAAAATATTATTTTCTGCATTTTAGTTCCAAATATTTTTCTCAACTCAAAAACATTTTTTTTTTATTTTTTGCATTAAAAAAGTATTTTTAAAATATTTTAATGTTTATTTTAATTAATTAATGGAAATTAATTAATTAAAATACCATTTAGGTTTCTAAAAATCACCAAAAAATTCATGTTGCATCTTAAGACATTTAGAAACATTGTCAAACCCTCCATACAAATTTCTTTTTGGTTTTGATCACAACTTGACAATTTTCTTTGAATTTAGGGTTCATAAATTTAATGTGTTTTACCTTAGCTTTGAAAATTCATTTCTGCCTAACCATGAAGGGTTTGATGATGATTCTTTTTGAATTGTTTTGTGCATATCATGTAGTTTCTAAGATATTTTTGGCCTTAATTTATCTTTCATTTTTAATTTGTTTAGCATTTTGCATTGAAGATCACCCAGAAAACCCTAGAAACTTAGGAAATTCATAACTCCTTCTAGGTTTAGCTTCTGACCTCCCCCTTTGGATAGTAACCTAGCATAGGTTTAGGGCTTGTTTGAGTGTGATTTCAAATTTGCTTCTGTCTTTGCCATATGCATCTCATGTTGCCTTAAAACCCTAATTTTGCATCTTCATTTGCACTCATCTTGCATATGCATCCATGCATGAGCTTGCCATGACATTTCATGCATTCATATGTCATCTTAGATATCTTAGGACATGTTAGAATCATGCTTTATCATTTCTTCATTCATTTGCCATGATTTGCATTCATTTCCTTTCATTAAGCTTCATGAACTTTCAAATTTCAAAGCATGCATCCATTTGCATTCATTCTTTGTATGATCATTCATTTATACTTTATATGCTCTTGCATCATATCATAGCATCATTTGCATCATGTGTATGTTTCTGGTTTTGTTTTTTTTGTCTTTGCATATGCATCATTCCATCTCACTTCTTTCTTTATGCATCTTGTGCTAACATTTTCAGGTGGTAAGTTAATTTGAGAAGTGGATTTGCATTCACTTCTAATTTCTCTTCATCTTCCTCATATGCATCTTTGCTGCATTTTCAATTGTCTTTGAGTGTGTTTGCTCACTCATGTTCATCTCTCACTTTCTTTCTATAAGTTACTTATCTTCTTCAATGAATTAAGTAACTTACTTCTTCTGCTTCCTCCTCCTTCCATCTGCTTCTTCCATTGGTGGCTTCCATGAAGATCTTTCTCAAGCCTTAAAAACCATAGGAACATCCAAGCATGATAATAATTAGGGTTGTGATTAGTCCCCCCTTAGTTTTTACCTTTGAGTCTTCTTTGTGTCTCTCTTCTCATCTCATCATTAGAGACTAAACCTTTAAGGCCTTAGGACTTTGGAATTAGGGTTATGTCTGCATCCTTCTCTTAGGATGGAGTGTATAACTTTAATCCTAAGTGTTAAACCCTTAATTTGTTTAAACCTATTAATTAATCCACTTAATAATCACTAAGACATTAACTTGTAACTTGGGCCTTCATTAGGGTTCTAATTCTTCCTTTATTGGTTAAGAAGGACTAACCCTAGTGTGTAATGGACAAGTCCCCCTCAGGTTATCTTACCAATCATAAAACTCATTTCTTAATCTCACCCTTAATCAATCCACTTCAATAAAGGTTTGTCTTGTCATGAGTTTAATCCCTAATCATGGATTAAGTTGAGGTATCTTCCTCAGCTTAAGTGTGCTCATCTATTATCCTTCTATTAGGATGGTGTAATGAGTTCACTAATCCTTGATTATGGCTTAAACTCATTACTTGACACTAAACAAAAACCCAAAAAAACATCAAAATAATCATAAGTAGGTTAATGATCTTAATCCTACATCATCATGGTAATTAAGTTGAGATGCTTATCTCATACTTAAGTATTCTCATTATCCCTAATCATGGAGGATATAATGGGTTTACAACCTTTGATTTAGGCTTAAGCTCATCAACTTATGACAAACACCAAAAACAATAAAAGGTTGAAAACACAAAAACAAAGAATAATCGTCTCCTTCGGGATTCTTTTCTCATCATCTTCATTCACAAACGAGAACTCTTTTCTTCCGTCTAATGCAAGACAGTTAGCACTTGAGCCAGACAAGTCATACACTTGAGTATAGATAAGCAAGCAATTCACAGTCAATTTATCTTTCAGTCTCTTTGAGTCAAACTACGGTGTTCTGACTTCCTCATTGCACGAGAGGATACGTAGGTATAACTTAACTGTTATCGTACAAAAGTCTATGTGTCTCCCCCCTCTTCCAACATTCTTTTTAAGCCTCAGTTCCTGAGCATTCACCTTTTGCACTGACACTTGTATATTTCTTTTCCAGCTTTTTCACACAGATAGCACATACCCTACCCCTTTAAACACAATCTTGTAAGCGTGGATCCCGTCGAGTACGATGGACAATCTGGGTGCTAATACCTTCCCAGGTTGTAACCAACCCCCTTTCTCAGTTTCTCTGGTTCGCAACCGTCTTATCCATATCTTTCTAGGTTTATGCAGCATTACCTTTCCTTCGAGATAAAAATTCCTAGCTGGCGACTCTATTCACCTTCACTTCATTTTCTTCTTTTCGCCGACCGTTCGCGTCTGTACCCTATTTGACCCGGTATCTTTTCGGGGGAGCAACACTGGGGAAATATGTGCAAGACATGGACGAGTGCTAAAAGATTGGGCAAGGGACACGGATGAGTGTTTGACTTGCTGGGGAAGCATGACACAGGCGAGTATAAAAAAGAATATGTACAAGTATGAACAAATATCTGTATTGAGAATGCATAAGGTATTCTGGCAACTTTACTGGGGAAAGATGACACAGACGAGTGTCGAAAAGAGCATGTATAAATATGAACAATCATATGTATTGAGAGTGCAAAGGGGATGTCTTGTCTTTTTATCTGCAGGGGATATGAGTTTTGTATATTGCTGGTGAAGTGATTTTGACATTTGTAGGTGATTGGCTCGAACCTGGCTTATGATCATGCAAATGTTTGATTTTTGTCGTAATGCTCCGTATTAGATGGAATGCTACGCTTATTTTGGTGAATATGATGCGAATGCTATGATTATGCAACTGAGAAAACCGATCCAAAATCCGGATCCTGCAGGGAGAAAGATCTCTGGTCTATCTGTCCAGAGAGAGAACTCTGCTGGGGACGAGGAAGTTTTAGCAACTCCGCTGGGGAAGTATTTCAGGCATTGCTCTACTAGGGAGAGAATGGCAACTCTGTGGGGAAAAAATCCACCGACTCTGCTGAGGATAAGAAAATCCTGGCAACTCTGAACGGGGAATAGAAAGTTCCTGACCGCTAAAATCCGTCGGGCATTGCTCGGGAGATCCTGCTTGGGGAGGGAGATAACTTCTGAGAGGTAATACACTGGGGATTGATGAATTCCTCAAGGGGAAATACTTCTTGTCAAGGAATCCTGCTGATGATGCGATTACTGGCTTGGATGAGGAATAATGCTTGATATGCCCCATGCTATGAAATGGTCTGCCTTGAGTATCTTAACTTGTTAAGATAAAGGAAACACACAAGTGTACCGAGGTATCCTCAACCAGATTCCGTCATAGGAGTTAGTTTTACCTGAGAGTAACATATTTCCTGTAAGCATTTATTAAAAGTAGCTTATATGTTTTTTATGCAAGTGTTGTATCACGAACTCTGGACATTTTGCAAACAAAACAAAAATGTACAAAACAAAGTGTGACTGAAAAATTCTGATTTTATTGATATGTGTGCCCTGAATAGGCAAGTACAGTCAAAGAAGAGAATCCCCTGAAAGGAGGAGATTGCTATAAAATTGAGAAAATAAAAGTGTTGGCAATGTTTGAAGTTGACGCTCCAGTGAGCTCCCTTTTTTATGACCCGTATGACCTTGATGTTCTTCTTATCTTGCTTTCTGAAGAAATTTGATTCTGATCGACGCTTTTTCCTTTCGAAGCTTGCCATGTTGTGAGTGATACAGACAAATTCAGAATGCAGTTGTTCGCTTATTCCATGATTTTGCGTGGATCGCCCTTTTAGGTTTTCAATCCACCGGGATAACCATTTTTGCCTGAGATGTCCGATGTGGCTTTTCAACTCAGCGGGTGTACATTTTTTAATTTTTCCCTTATTTTTGCCCGAGTCTTTTATTCTGTTTTTGACTCGTCGGGATGCCCTATTTTATCCTGGACTTACATTCTGTTTTTATGTCCAACGGGTCTTTTATGCGAAGTATTTTTTAACTGCATCTGAATTCACAGGAGATAGGAAGTCCTCGCCATCCATAGTAGTGAGCATCAGTGCCCCACCAGAGAAAACTTTCTTTACTATGAATGGGCCTTCATAGTACGGTGTCCATTTGCCCCTGTGGTTTGTATGAGGAGGAAGGATCCTTTTCAGTACAAGCTCTCCCACTTGGTATTCCCGAGGTCTGATTTTCTGATCGAAGGCTTTCTTCATTCACTTCTGATATAACTGCCCATGACAGATGGCTGCTAATCTCTTCTCTTCAATCAGATTCAGTTGATTATATCGAGACCGGACCCAATCTGCTTCATCCAATTTCACATCCATCATTATCCGTAAGGAGGGTAGTTCAACTTCAACAGGTAAGACAATTTCCATACCATACACAAGCTGATATGGTGTTGCCCCAGTAGATGTTCTGATAGAGGTTCGGTACCCATGTAAGGCAAATGGTAGCATCTCATGCCAATCTTTGTAGGTGACTACCATCTTTTGCACAATCTTCTTGATGTTCTTGTTAGCTGCCTCAACAGCGCCATTCATTTTTGGCCTGTAAGGAGAAGAGTTGTGATGTTGAATTTTAAAGTCCCGACAAAGTTCTGCCATCATCTTGTTGTTCAAATTGGAACCATTATCATTAATGATTCACTCGGGAACTCCATATCGACAGATGATATCCCTTTTCAGAAATCGAGCTACCACTTTCCTGGTGACATTTGCATACGAAGCTGCTTCAACCCATTTGGTGAAGTAATCAATGGCTACCAGGATGAATCTATGACCATTTGAAGCAGTCGGTTCAATCTTTCCGAACATATCAATGCCCCACATGGCGAAGGGCCAAGGTGAAGTCATTATGTTCAAAGGATTCGGAGGCAAAGGCACTTTATCTGCGTAGATCTGGCATTTGTGGCATTTTCTGGCATAGGCACAACAGTCTGTATCCATTGTGATCCAGTAGTAACCCGATCTTAACAACTTCTTTGCCATTTCATATACTCCAGCATGGGTACCGAAATAACCTTCATTGTACTTCGTGCATCAGTAGGTCTGCTTCCTTCTTGTCAACACATCTGAGCAAGACCATGTCGAAGTTTCGCTTGTACAAAGAGCCATCAGTTTTGAGGAAGAAACTGTCGTCTAGCCTTCTTAATGTTTTCTTATCATTTGACGATGCCCCAGGTGGGTACGTATGAGATTCCAAGAAGCATTTCATGTCATGGTACCAGGGCTTGTTATCAGCGATAGTGTCCACAGAGAATACATATGCCGGTCTGTCCAATCTGGATACCAAAATTCGAGGTACATAATTAGCAGCTTGTACTTTGATAATGGATGAAATGGTAGCCAAAGCGTCTGCAAACTGATTCTCATCTCGAGGGATGTATTCAAGCTTAACTGTTGTGAAAAAGGTCAATAATCTCCTTGTATAGTCACAGTATGGAATCAGATGCTCATGATGAGTGTACAACTTGTCGTTGGTCTGATTGATTACCAAAGACGAATCTCCGAATACATTCAATGTTTTGATCCTGAGGTCAATGGCTTCCTCAAGACCCATGATACAAGCTTCGTATTCCTCTTCGTTGTTAGTGCAGGCAAAGGTGAGTTTTGCTGAGAAAGGTAAATGAACTCCTTTAGGTGTGATAAGTACTGCACCAACCCCACGATTGTTGCAATTAACTGCCCCGTCAAACATCATAGTCCATGCTTCTTCTGGGTCGGGCCCTTCAGTATGAACTGGCTCTTTAAAATCTTTTGCTTTTAAGAACATGATTTCTTCATCAGGGAAGTCAAATCTCATAGGCTGGTAATCATCAATGGGTTTCTCATCCAGATAGTCAGACAATATACTTCCCTATATGGCTTTCTGAGATGTGTACTGAATGTCATACTCTGTCAGAATCATTTGCCATCTTGCAACCCTTCCGGTAAGTGTTGGCTTCTTAAATATGTACTTGACTGGATCCATCTTTGAGATCAACAAGGTAGTATGGGTCAACATATTTGTCTTAGTCGGCGAGTAGCCCACGCTAAAGCACATCAAGTTTTCTCGAGTAGTGAATAACGTTGTTCACAGTCGGTAAACTTTTTGCTTAGGTAGTATATTGCATACTCTTTTCGACCAGACTCGTCATGCTGGCCCAACACACACCCCATTGACTCTTCTAAAACTATCAGATACATGATTAGAGGTCTTCCTTCAATTGGAGGTATGAGAATTGGAGGTTCTTGCAGATATTCGTTGATCTTGTCAAAAGCTCTTTGACAATCATCGTTCCACCTGACTGTCTGTCCCTTTCTTAACAGCTTGAACAAAGGTTCGCAGGTTGCAGTAAGATGAGATATGAACCTTTAGATGTAGTTCAATCTACCTAGGAACCCTCAAACTTCTTTCTCAGTCTTAGGTGCAGGCATCTCCTGAATGGCTTTCACTTTGTCGGGATCAACCTCAATTCCCTTTTCACTTACAATAAAACCCAGCAGCTTAACGGAATGCACCCCGAATGTGCATTTGTTAGGGTTCAACTTCAATTGATACTTCCTCAGATGCTTAAAGATGTCCATTTTTTCATTGATCATTCATTGCACAAAATACAAATATGGCCCTATTACAAAATGAGTCCTGCCACCTTGGGCAAGATGCATGTCTTAATGCATGCTTAAACAGGAAATAATAATTACTCTGCAGAAGTAATCCTTATAATTTCCTGGGAAGACCAGTTAAGGACTTGCTGGCCTATGACCCTTGGACGAATTCAGCTCTCCAGGTTGAAGTCACTTTCAGCCTCGTCTTCCACATTGTTGATTGCATCCGAGTTAGCATACCCCCACTGATAAACATGGGAGCTTCAGCAAACTCCTTTTGGATCTGTCTGGATGGTTTGTAACCCAACCCGAACTTATCTTCCTTAATCTGAACTTGCAGCAGCTTGCCCCAACCCTGGGCATTCCCGTCTTCAACAACCTTCCGAGCTTGCTTATAAGAGGAGATCGAAGTACCAGACACTTCAGTTGTTGCTTCATTGACATTGAGGGCCTCAAAACCTTGGCTCATTGTCTCATGGATCTCTCTGTCCATCTCAATATACTTGTAAGTAGCTAGATGACTAACGAAGATATCCTTCTCCCCACAGATTGTGATGACTTGACCTTCCCATTCATATTTTAACTTCTGGTGAAGGGTCGACGTTACAGCGCCAGCGGCATGAAATCATGGCCGACCCAACAAACAACTATAGACAGGCTGAATGTCCATCACATAGAAGATAGTTTTGAAGATCTATGGGCCAATCGCCACAGGCAACTCAATTTGCCCAAGAACCGATCTTTTAGAACCATCAAAGGCTCTCACTACCAGGTTACTTGGACGCAGTGCAAGACCATCGTATTCCATCTTGACCAAGGCTTTCTTTGGAAGAACATTGAGTGAGGACCCAATGTAAACCAAGACATGAGAGAGAACAACACCTTTACACTCCAAGGTGATATGCAAAGCCTTATTATGGTTACGGCCCTCCGTAGTTAGATCAACATCAGTAAAACCTAGCCCATGGCTAGTATTGACATTAGAAACCACCATTTCTAGCTGATTAATTGTAATCTCTTCTGGAACGTAGGCTGCGTGCAGGACTTTGAGAAGTGCATTCCTGTGAGCTTCGGAACACATTAGCAGTAATAGAATAGAGATTTTGGAGGGGGTCTGATGGAGTTGGTCCACAACCTTATAGTCACTCTTCTTGATTATTCTCATGAACTCATCTACATCCTGGTCAAAGGATGTCTTATGAGTTTCCTTAGTAATAGGCTCTTCAGGCACCACACTCTTGCCCTTAGCCTTGGTAGCAACTTTTGATTCAGCATTAGTTCTTTGGAATTGTGAGGCAAAGAGACGTCCACTTCGAGTGAAGCCTCCGCCTCCCCCCACATTATCAATCTGTGGTGTAGAAGTGTCAAGAGTGACTTTCTTTCCGTCGCAATATAAATATGAGCCATAGTGCCAAGGCACGACACTACTGTTGTCATAAGGAACTGATCCTGGTAGCATGATAGTAACCAGACTGACTGCTGCGAAAGATGGAATTGAGACAGTCTGAGGTTCATAATAAATTGTAACAGGAGGTCTGACCGGAGATGGTGATGGTAATGAAGGTTGCTGATGTTGATGGAGATGTTGATATGAGTTGCTGAAAGAATATGGAACGTGGATTGTTGTCGGATCATAGTAAATGGTAACTGTGGAAATGTCTTCATTGATGGTTGTTGTTGTTGTAGAAGGATGTGTTGAACTGATTTCTGTTGAAGTTGGAGAAGGGATGATTGTTGATGTTATAAAAGAATCTATTGGAATGATTGTTGTTGAAGTTGTAGGAGTGATACTTGTTACATCTGATGGAATGACATGTGCTAGAGTTGTAGGAGGAATGGTTGTCGATGTTGTAGGAGCTAGAACTGTTGAAGTGATCTATAAAGTGCCCTTTTTGATAAGATTGTTGATATCGATCTTCAAATTTTCACAACCATTGACAGAAGTCTTGCAAGCTTCGCAATGGGCCTCACAACCCGTGAACACTTGGCACTTTAAAAGTTGGACTTTAACCTCGGCCAGAGGTGTTTGAATACTTGCAACACTGTCAATTTGGTTCACTGGTTGATCCTCCTCAATGGCATTTATCCTAGGCCCACCATGGCTAGGCATATGATTCTTGGTAACACTTGGAGGGGGTGCAAAGTTAACTGCCTTAGAATCAATCAAATCTTGAACATTCATGTGTAAGGCTCTGCACTTCTCTGTAGTATGGCCAGGTGCATTGGAGTGGAAGGCACATCTGGCATTAACATCATAGTTTCTTGGAAGGTTTTGGGGATCTGGTGGGGTCAGAGTCCTCAATTCAATCAATTTGAGCTTTAATAATTTTGGAAGTAAGGTAGCATAGGGAATCGGAATGGGATCGATAACCCTGCTGATTTGTGAAGTCCTTGGTTGAAACGAACACTGTTGCTGATTGTTATTGTTGTAAGATCTCTGTTGAGGAAATTGTTGTTGTGGTGGGAAGTGTTGTGGTTGTGGAGGATACTGTTGTTGAGGTGTTGGAGCTGGAATGGTGACAATAGCTACTATTCTTGGCATGTACTGAGGCCTACCTCTGCCCATGTGTACTGAGTTGGTCTCACCTGTCCTGCGAGGTCCTGAGAAAGGTTTCCTTGTACTGCTGGAACTAGTACCATTGTCTGAAATTTTGCCCATCTTCAAAAGACTCTCAATTCTCTCACCAGCTATAACTACATCCGCAAAGTTGGTGGACGAGAAAGCAGCAAGTCTATCAATGTATGTTCCTTGCAACCTGTTCATAAACATGTCGGCCATTTCTCTCTCAGACATCGGAGGCTGGACAACAGCAGCAAGCTGTCTCCATCTTTGGGCATATTCCCTGAAACTTTCTCTTGAAGATTGAGACATACCCATCAGGAGGGTCCTGTTGGGAGTCATGTCCAAGATATATTGATACTGGCGTATGAAAGCTTCGGCCAAATCCTTCCAGTTCCTGACAGTTGTTCTGGGCAAGTGAGAATACCATTCACGGGATGCTCCGGTCAGTCTGTCTTCGAAGTAGAACATCCACAACTTTTCGTCTATGGTATAAGCTTTCAGTCTCCCTAGAAAGGACTGTAGGTGGGTACATGGAAAAGAGGTACCATTATATCTCTCAAAGCAAGGAGGCTTAAATTTGTGAGGAATCCTGACTCCCTCAACAAAACCCATGTCCATTACATCAAATCCCAAAGAGTTTTGGGACTCCAAAGATCTCAACTTCTCAGCTATTTCGTCCAGACTCCGATCATAGGCTTCATCCCCAACACCAATTACTGTAAACTGTTCCTCTTGAGGGTCCTCTTGTAAAGCATGACCTCCAGTGTTTCCTTGAGTATTTCTGATAGCATTGACTTCAGGATTGAGGTGAGGCCCAAACTCTGGCGCATCTGTTCAGGGCTTCCCGTGATCATTGTTACTAGTAACTCCTGTACTTGGATGATTCTCTTCTGGAGTTTTCCGCTAGACTAACTCTCTTAATCTTTCTTGGCTTTGGTCCAACCCAGTCATCACTTCCATGAACTGGTTCATCTGAGCCCTCATCTCAGTTCTCTCATTAGCCATCTGAGTTCTCACGTCAGTCAAATCTTGCTGAACTTGGTCCATCTGTAAGCTCGGAAGGTTGTTTCTTATAGGATACCGGTGAACTCTATTGATGGGGAAAACCCTCTTACGAGCAATGTTTCCTGAAACAACAGCAAAGTGAGAAAACAACAACAAAAACACCTACAAAACAAAGAATGAGGTTAGTATGCAATGTAGTATGTCTATTTGTCTTCCAAGGGTATCCAATTTGGCTTTTTGGTTTTGACCTTCCAGACCTCTGGGAATGAAGAAGATGTTTTAGAAATAAAAGCCCATCATAAAATCCAAGTAATACATAAACCATACATCACAAATGTCAAAATACATAGTTTATGATTACAACAAGTTCCTATGGTGGGTCAAGTTACAATTAAGCCAAGAAATACAACAAAATCACCATGAGAATTAAAGTACAACCAAAATAAATTACAAGTGAAAGAGAAATCAAACATCTAGCCCAAAGTCATCCTGTTTGACTTCCTTCAGTAGAGCATCAGTCACTGGTCCAACTGGATGCTCTGTGATGGTCCTGATAAGAAGGTTCCTGGTGGCGATGGCACTTGTCAACTTCTGGTATTTGTCTTGGTCTTTTGATCTCTTCAACCCCGCCCGGAGTTTCAACTCAGAGATTTCCTTCTGTGCCGCTAATAAGGCTTCCTGACTCTTCTTCTCATTAGCTTCCAGCTACTCTATCCTAGCCTGGGTCTTCTGATCTTCTTGCAAACGAGCCTCAGTAATTCTGATCCACCTAGCCTGACTCTCTTCCAAGTAGTGCTCAACTCTGGCCTTCTGAATCTTAGCTTTTTTGCAAGCATTCTTCAATACCAACTCCCCTGCTCGGGCTCTTCTGATGTAATCCTCTGTCTTCTCAATCTTGGTCATATGCTCGATCCGGAGCTTCTCCAACCTCTCATTGTCTGGACGACTATCATTCCTCTCCCAGAGGGTCTTCTTTAGAGCTTCAAAAAGCTAAGCATTCCTCTCTTTCAGCTTCTCAAACTCCTCTAAACTGACTGTAGCTATAGGCTCTACTGCCGATGGCCCTGCCACATCTTCCAGGGTGAATGGCATGCAAGTGATATGTCCTCTAATGCGAGACCAATCAATGTACTGAGCTGAAGCTATGTTGTTGCACTTGCCAAGAATAACAGTCCCTTTTGTCTGTATGTTCTCCCAAGCCCAAGCTATTTGTCGGAAGATGGCATGATTATTATGAACATCACAGTAAAAGGTCTCTGCGAATTCCCGCTCTCTTGGTGGATGTACTAAGGTATACCCTAGCTGCCTTTTAAAAAGCAAAGGATTGTAGTTGATGCAACCCTTCACTCCAATAAGAGGTACATTGGGATACTACCAACAACTTGTAATTATGTCCCTACCCTTGGTGCTCTGAGTACACCACCTGATGTCTTCTGAAGTGAGAGCAATCATTATCTTAGCCCAATTTCTTGACTGATGAGGGTTCAAGAAAACTTCTGTCTTTGGCAGGTGTCTCAATAACCAACAGTACAAGAGAGGTGCACAACATCTAACTAATCTTCCCCTCTGCTTCTCATTTCTCTGATGCACTGAGTAGTAGAAATCCCCTAGCAAGGTAGGAACTGGATTCTTCAGCAGGAAGATATGAATAGCATTCTTGCTTACAAACTCAGGCTCGTCTGCAAACAAGATGATTCCATATATGCTAAGGGCCAGGAGAGCACAAACAGTTTCCCACTTCCCTGCTGCAGCATGACTGGTGGCCTGAGTGATCAAGAAGTCCAAATGGAGGCCTAGGATTCCAACCTTGGTGGTCATATGCTGATCAATGATGGTGGTTTCCAAATACAAATTCTTAGCTATATCTTCATTCCTAGGAGCAGTCATCTCAGGGTTGAAAGGGATTCCCCTCCTGATAGGGACACCCAACAACATGGAAAACTCTTCCAACAAAGGACCCATCTGAAAGTTTGGGAAAGTGAAACATCTAAGAGGAGGGTCATAAAACTGAAGGCAAGTGTGGATCATGCTCCTCTGTGATGCATCCAAGTCCATGATCATGTCCAAAATACCAGCATAGTGTTCCCTGAATAAAGGGACATGATCAGGAGTGATAAGTGCCTGAATTTTCCTGATGCCTGCTAAAGAGGGCTCAAAGAAATGATAAGTGATGTTGCTCTTCCTGGATGAGTCCATACTGACAATGAATGCTGATGAAGATAACTGAGGAGAAATACTGATGAAGACAACTGGAGAAGATATCAGTTGAAGAAGATCTCTGATGAAGATAACTGATGAAGGTGGCTGAGCAAAAAAACAGTCAAAACCAAACCAAAGAAGATGTGGATACCCTGTAAAACAAATAGACAAATGTTAAATGATGCAAAATGATGTATGTAGAATGATATGCAAGGGTTTGTGATCAGGTGTTGGATTTTCGATTTGCTTTGATAGGGTCCATGAGTGTTCCTAAGTCAAGATGAGGGCCTGAGAACCAGTAACCAGGTGGGGGACTCAAATAAAGAGTCACAAGTCCAGGGTTTCCTAGAATCAGTCCAAAATAGTGTAACCTTAAAAAACAATATCTAATAATAGGGTATGTTGAGGCCAAGGATTCCTGCAAACCTGTAAACATCCCAACCCACTCACATGTATTGTTCTAGAACAAGGATCCTCAGACTTGGATCTATTATGAGAAGTGTAAACACTTCTAACCCAGAGGTACAATGTTTACATTAATCATAAAGGACCCTCCTCTAATTCACCTCAGATGCTGAAGGTCATCTAAAAAGGTCATCCAGACTTAGCAGGCTTCCCAGATAGCCCTAGCACTACAGGAAATCCATAGCACATAGTTCTCAAGAAGAAACCCATGCCTGAACTGTGTTTCATATTCCCGCACAAGACTGAAATGGAAAGGGAAAGAATACGAAGCCACTCTAATCCTATGTGTCACTCAGGCTCCCAGTGTGGAACCTTGCTCACTGAAATACCCCTCACACCAAGGTAAACCAACAAATCCAGCACATGATATGATGACAATAATATGAAATGCATAAAACAGTAAATGAAAGCAATAAATAAAGCTGTACAGAAAGCAATAAATAAAGAAATAAAAAAAAGCACACATAACACCCCCATAAACACAAATCAAACAAGCTCTAGGAGAAACCCATAAAATGAACCAGAATCCCTAGTTGCAAGACAAGTGTCCCCAGTAGAGTCGCCAAGCTGTCACTCCCCGTATTTTCATCCTGGTGCAAACGCAAACTGTCGGTGAAAGAGAAAGGTGTTAAATTGAATAGAGTCGCCAGCTAGGCATTTTTATCCCGAAGGAAAGGTATTGCTGCATAAACTTGGAAAAAGATGGATAAGACGGTTGAAAACCAGAGAAACTGAGAAAGGGGGTTGGTTACGACCTGGGAAGGTATTAGCACCCAGATCGTCCGTCATACTCGACGGGATCCACGGTTACTTGATTTTGTTTAAAAGGGGTAGGTGTATGTGCTATCTGTGTGCAAAACCTAGGGAGAAAATACATGTGTTAGTGCAAAAGGGTGAATTTCTCTCGAGCTGAGGCTTTAGAAAGGATGCTGAAAGAGGGGGAAGACACAGAGACTTATGTTCGATAACTGTTAAGTTATTCCTACGTATCCTCTCGTGCAATGAGGAAGTCAGAACATTGTAGTTCAACTTAAAGAGACTGAAAATAAATTGACTGTGAACTGCTTGCTTGTTTATGCTCAAGTGTATGACTCATCTGGCTCGAGTGCTAACTGTTGTCGCTCCCTGGATTTCCATCCAGGTACAAACGCGAAAGTGGCGCGGAAAGAGGTAGAATTCCAAACCAGGCATTTTTATCCCGAAGGAACGGGAATGATAATGTTGCACAAACCAGAAGAAAAGAAAAGGAAGGACACGGGTCCTGCGAACCAAAGAGACTCAGTTCGGGAGTCAGTTACGACCTGGGAAGGTATTAGCACCCCATAACGTCCGCCGTACCCGACGGGATCCACGCTTGCTAGAAAACTGTTTCAAAGGGTGAAGAAATGAAAGTTGCTGCAAAGAAAATGAACTGGACTGGATAAAAGAGAAGAAAAGGGAACTGAACAAGAAATGAAAAGGAAAAATGTAGGGAAAATAAAGATTGTGCTCGAACGGGCCCTACCCCGCTGCCTACGTACCTCATCGGGAAAATGAGCATCAGAGTCGCCGTAGTTCCCCTAACTAGGGGTGGAAAAGATTGCTTGTGTCTTAAGGCTTGAACTGCCTATGTCAATGCTCAGGTGTTGTAGGCTCGGACGACGAGTGTGTTACCGTCTTGCAAAGTGACAAGTAGGAGTAAGTTCGCGGACGGAGCGAAGGAGATGAGAAAAGAACTCCCGAAGGAGAGACGTTTATTGTTTGTCCAGTGTTTTTTTATGATTTTTTTATGAGTGTGGCACAAGGAAGTGAACTCAAGCTCTTTTCCATGGAATGTGTACTTGCTACTACATTCCAAGATGGAATAATAGAACAATCACACACAAGTAAGGAGAATATCCCCAAAACTTGATTCCAGAGATTAGGGCCTAAGCTCACTAACTCATTGAATTTATTAAGTGTTTTTTTTAATTGAAGAAGTGTGTTTTATGATTTCCTTGATGAAGATGGTCTCATGATCAGACTTGTGCATCATGATAAGCAAGCTTGTACTATCCCAAGATGGGAAAACTACAAGTGCTTCATGAAATAAGGCTATTGCACAGGAAACCACTTCGATCCTTATTAAGGTGCTTTTTAGGGTTTTGTTTTGAGATGAGATGAGAAGAGAACCAAAGATCTTAAAGGTAAAAGAACTAGAGGGGGACTAACAAATCCTAATGTGAACATGCATGGGATTCCTAAGGTTAATGAGGCTTCAACTATCCTAAAGAAGAAGGAGATAAGAAAAGAAGAAGGAGAAAAAAGAAGAACCATGGTGGCCTAAGCACACCTCAAGTTAAGAAAGAATAAAAGAAGATGAAAAAGAAATAAGCGAGGAGAGGAGAATGCAGTATGGAGTAATCGAACAATGCACAAACAGAGCCTACACCAGTAGGACTTCCAGATGCAGCAGCATGCTCCTAACATAGCATTAGGACTAGAATGAGGTTCGAAGAATAATAGTTCCAATGGTACCTAACGGAGAAGGTCCTTTGCCTCTTCAATGTGTGCAAAAGAAACTTAAGAAGGAATATCAAGTCAAAACGGATTCGACATTCAAGCACAATTATCAATTATCACGATATCAGACAAGAGTCAAATGTAAACTTCCAGCATCCAAGACGACCAACAAAGGGAACCAAAATTAACACCAAGATTATGAAAATAAAATAATCATGAGGCCATCACCACGCTATATCTTCCATCTTCGAAATCGAGCAAGCAACCTACAAAACACTAGATTAAAACCAAGAACAAGCAAAATTCTACTTAAATAAACCAAACTAATCGAAACTAGAACCAAAGTTATAAAATTTCTATCAAATCTAGCAAAATTAAAATAATATTCTAAAAGAAAACTTCTAAAAAAAATTTAATTAACAAATTAACTAATATTCAAATAAATAAATGAAATTAAGTTCTAATTAACATCAACAAAGTTTAACTAAGACTTTACAAAATATAGAAAAAAAGAAAATAAAGGTTTAAAAAAAACATGGGGAAAGGGGTGTGTCGCTGGGAAACATGGTGCTAACAGAAAATTCGTTGGGCCCAGCCCAACATCAGCAACAAACAATGAAGGGGTGTGGTGCTGAAACGGAGAGGCAAGAATAGTATATCCGCTTGGGCTTCAAAGCACGCTATCCATAACCAAAATTCTCATCTGAAAAGAGGAATAAGGAAAAAACAGGTTAAATAAGAAACAAAAATCACAAGCTTAATTATGATACCATGTTTCAAGACAAAGCCGTATTTGACTCCCCTTTTCGTGAAAACACAAAACCACCGGTGAAACCTACAAACTCAACCGCAATCTCTCCTCGATTCGGTTTATGATTTCACCGATGTCTCTCCGTCACGATCTCGCGTTACTCCCTTCTCAAATCGACGCATCACCGACAACCGCGCCGCCACAAACGCGTCATCGTCCCTCTGTCTTCAAGCAACATCAACGGCGAAGTCGCCTTTGTCGATCTAGTTACCTTCGCATGACCTCGCCTTCAAAGATCTTGCACGACTTCGACTCTCACTATGCTCGCGGTTTGTTCTTCTTATTCTCTCAGATTTGTGTCACATCAAATCTCTCTGCCTCGTCTTCTTCTTCTGTTTTCTGTTTCTGAGATTTGGTTTTGGTTTGTTGTTGATTGAAGAAGGGTTGAACGGTGGTGTTGGTTTGGTGGTTTAGAAATTGTAAGGTGAGTGATGATATCTCAGTGCGGTGAAAGAGGAGGTGAAGGTTATGGTGATGTTCGGCTGAGAGTATTGATGAAGGGTTAGTTTGATGAGGTGCGATGGAGAAGTTGGAGAGTTGGTTCTAAGAAGAGTGCGGTGAGTTTGATGGTGGTTTTTGAAGGTGAAAAATGGTTTGATTTGTGAAGGTTTTATGAGGTTTTGAAGGGTTGAATGAAGAAAAGGTTTCGTGTTTGATTCAATGGATGGTTATGAGTTATTGTGTTCTGGTTTATTGCAGAGAGGAATTTTTTGTGAGGAGAACATTGCTTCAAAATGAGGGGAACGAAATCGGAGTGAATGAGTCTGTTTGGTATGCAACGATTTTGAAGGATGGGGTGGTGGTGGTTTTTACAAAGAGTTTGAAGGAGGTTGATGAAGTTTTTTTTGTGGTTTTTGCAGTTTTTCCAGGGAGGTTAAGAGTGTGATTCTTAGATATAACAAAATGGAATTCATTCTTGTTGCAAGGCTTGTGCGAGTAGTTTGTGTGGGAGTCGCAAACATCCGTTATGCGGTGCTGCGGTTCACGTATTTGGTGTTGTGTGCTGCTGTACTTAAATTTCGTATTGCGTTTGTGCGTGTGTGAAATTGGGTGTAATGAGGTGATGTAATGCGTGAATGAGTGTGAAGGTGGAAATGCATTGGCATGTGGGAGTCTTAGAAAAATGAAAAGAATTGTTGACGTGTGAAAGAAATTGAGTGGAAGGGTACAGGTTGACAGTTGTGAGTGGTGGGGTCCTCATATGTGAGAAAAATCGTGTGTGTATGGTGATGGAATTTGGCTGAAAGTTGCTTGGCTTTTTTCAACTTTTGTGTAACATGTTTTTTCAAAGAAAATGGATTAATGGGCTTATGAACATGGGCATATAAATATGATTATTTGAATATGTGAAATAAAATAAATCAATAAAAAATTGAATTTTGAAATGGATTTGATTTGGATAAATAATTTTGATGAATATAATATGGGAATGGATGTGAACTTGAACATGGATACGGTCTAAAATAATCTGGTGAGTGAGAAGAAAAAAAAGATTAAAAAGTGGCTTAGAATGAATTAAAAGAAGTGGATCTAGATATGGATTTAAATTGAAAATGGAAGTGGTAAGAATAGTTTATGGATTTAATGAAAATGATAAAAGTGGTCTAGAACTTGTCATGGATATGGATAGAATACAAAATTGGGGGTGGAATTGTTTTGGAACGGATGTAAATTAAAAAAAAAAACAAATGGTTAGCAAGATGGATTAGGAAGTAATGATTTTGATAAATGAATGAAAAGTGGATTATGAGTCTTAAATGAAATGGATATGAAAAGTGATTTGAATGATGATGAACTTGTATAAACGCTCCACAAACACCTTAACTGAATTTACTTCAGCAACCACACTCAAACCTTTGCCACAATTCTGACAAAAATAAGTCTCTTGAACCACTGAATAATTTTCCACTGAAGCAAAACCATATGAATTAACCATCCACTGGATCTCTTGTACCATGAATACCAAAATGCCTCAGTCGTGAAATTCTAACCATCGTATCCAACCAAAGAAAAACTCAACAAACTCACAAAGATAAGAAACCCTAAACGACTTGTATCAAATGCTCACTGAGGAAAGGAATATCCTGAGATGTTGAGGAAGAAGAAAATCCTTGTAACTCGACGAAGAAGAAAATAGCCTGATGATAGGCCATATGCATAATGAATAGTCCTTGCAGCCATGAAATCCTTGAATACCGCCTAATTAGGGAAATAAACCCTAATTCTCGTAAAAATCTGATCCCATGTCTCATGCACATGATATGAATTCTAAATGTTAATGATCTAGTGAAAAATGCGAATGATATGCAAACGAAAAGCCAGACAAAGATAAAAAACCAGAGGGAAAATTTAGGGTGTTACAGCTGCCCCTATTCAATCACCTATTAATCTGAAAAGGATGAAAGCATCGGCTATCAGACGTTCAAGATAAACAGTGATTGAATACCAAAAAAACCATAAATTTGCACTCTTCCGGAGAATGCAGAAAATGGGAAATAAAACCCAAACAAATAACACTCTGGGCAATTGAAGCAAAGACAAAGCAGGCGAGCTCCTTCCAAATTGAATTGTTACGCTGGATAAGAAAACTTGGACATACGAGTCTTCTTCAAATAAGCATGTTATGCCAGGAACTGGACATATGAGTCCTCTTCAAGTAGACATGTTACGCCAGGAATGGACAGACAAGCCCTCTTCATACATTATACAAAAATATATGACTTGAGACAGACGAACCTACTTCGGATAAACTTGTTACACCAGGACCGGTAACCGTTTGACGTTTAATCCCACCGTCAGAACTTCAAACCTCTTTAATACAGACGAATATTAGACAATCATTAAGAGAAACACAGACGAGTGCCATAAGTCAACGATACAAACAAATATCCTACAATGATCTAAGAAACACAGACGAGTGCTTCAAGCGATGATATAGACGAATATCAGCCACTGATACAGACGAATACCAGAAATCCAATTCAGACGAGCATTTGGAGTAGCAGACGAGTACCAGAGTGATTATCAACACATATGGATATAAACCAACACCGACGAAGGTGAGGTATGATACAAACAAGTGTTCAAACAAACGCAGACGAGCTTCAAACAGATAATAAACACAGACGAGTGCTGGAGAATGCAAACGTGCACCAAGTAAATATCAAACACAAATGAGTGTTGGGGAATGCATATGAGCAACAAGCGAAGTGCCCTGATTGGCAGTAAGAAATCACAACTTTGCAGGGGAGAACCAGGTCAAGAGGCTTTGACACTTAACTCTGGTTAGGGGGATGAACAACTGTCTGTGTCATCACACTGGCCAAAAATAAATTGGCAACTTCTCTGGGGAATATTTCAATGATGGAAAACTTCCAAACATGAAACTCTGTGGGGAAATATCATCTTCAGACTTGGCTGGGGAGATGCCCTATCAAATACTCTAGCTGAGGAGAGAATTCTGACAATTCTGACTTCTGTGGAGAAGCCTGGCCTTCAGCTGCCTGCTGGGAATACTTTGTTGTGAAAAAATAACTTTGCTTGGGGATGAGAACAATTCAATTAGCCTTGAAGTTCTGCTGGGGATACCATCTGCTCTGACTCAGCTAGGAATGTCAACCTTCTGGCATGGTTGAGAAAAAGATTTGGCAATGCTCTACTGAGGAGAGACTTTACTGAGAAGAGACTTTGCTGGAGAATTAGTGATCCAAATTATGCCCCATGTATAGTATGACGATTGTTTTGGGAAGATATGCCAATGAAAATTGGACTTTGACTGAATGAGAATAAACAACACCTCATGAGGAAACCTTGTCGGCTGAAGTAAAAATCTCTGCTCGGGGAAGAAATAGACTTCAAAAACCCTGTTGGGAAAATAAATACCAGACATTCCCTGAAAATTAAGTCGGTGCTTCAAGCTTTTGAGCTCAACAATTGCATATTGATTGCCAAGAGTGCACAAGCATTCCTTTACTCCTGAAATTGTGCCATACTGCATCATCTATGAAACAGATTGTCTCTAGAGGATTTTACAGAAGACCTGGCATCCAGAATTGCCCTAGTGTCTTCAAACTCTCGCAGAAGTTTGTCGAATTTCAAGATAACTGCCCCGGGCTACATCTTGTAACGATCTTGCTCCACACCAGAGATAAAACAGAAACCATGCGGTATGAAAATGCAAAGAAAATGATGTAAGATGTATATGTATGCTCGTGATGCTAAGGATATGAAGATGCAAGCTGCGGGAGCTAAAAAAAGGATGGTTGGGAGCTAGGACCAGGTTGGTAGAGATTTTTGGTATTTTGGATGCCAAGCAATTAGACTTTGAAGGTGGAATACCAGACGAGAACCGATTTATTGAAGGTAGGTCAACAGACGGGAACTGATGGGCAAAGAATAAGTCATCAGACGAGAACTGACTCATTGGGTTCATTGTCAAACGAGAATTGACTCTGAAAAATAATGACTACCAGACGAGAACTGGCGTTCAATAAGCTGAATGAAAAGGTGACCAGACGAGAACTGGTTAAAGGATTCGCCTACCAGACGAGAACTGGTATTTGAAGTTGGTTTGCCAGACGAGAATTGGACTTTGGGTTTGTTTGCCAGACGAGAACTACTTTGGGTTGGTTTTCCAGACGAGAACTGGAATTTGAAGTGTTTGCCAGACGAGAACTGGACTTTGCACGGTTTTCCAGACGAGAACTGGACTTTGCAAGGTTTTCCAGACGAGAACTGGACTTTGGATTGTCAAGAAGTTGTTGGGGTTACGAGGCCCTCTGGTGTGAGACTGATGATACGGGGTTATGCCCAATGCAATTATGATGCGTATTCTCTATATGCTCGAGTGAAGCGACATGAATAATGTATGCAAATGATTTATGCAATGCTCATGAAAAGCTCCAGAAAAGCTCCTGAGGTGGGAAGAAAGGTCTTTGGAAAAGCTTCTATGTTGAGAAGGGTGACACGGCGAGGGTGGGTAGCACGATTTCTCGACACTCATCTTGAACTCGGAGATTGCTGATATACTTGCTCTGCGTAGCTAAAGTTGCCCTTGTATGGTAAGTCTCTGAACAGACTGTCACTGATTATCCAATTCCTAGCATGGCGGACTCGGATGTCCTCTCGAGGAGAGTTGCACTTGGTGAAATCTGGAAATGTTCCGCCCCAGTATGAGCATGGAAGCGACTTTACTCATTCTGAATGAGCATTGGAAGAATTCAACCTTGGTTAACAGAAAATCTGGGTGTCTTGCCCCTGCTTGGTAGATTTAACTCTGATCAACTGACTTTGAATGATGTCCCTTCAATCAACTGATGCTTGGAAAACTTGCTTTAGACTAACTGATTCCTTGGTCGACGAAATGACTGGATAACATGCCCCTGATTCATAGGCTAACAATATGCTCTTGATTCTGGTCATCATTGTTGAATGATCAAGTTCCCTCGTGATTTCTCTTTGTAGGAACTTCCCTGGTGTCACAAACTGACTTGCAATTAAAACTGTTCATTTACAAATGGTAATTTTAATGTGATGCTCATGCAAGTTTTGAAAATTCGTTTATTTGGAATGTTGTGACAGTGTGTGACGAATGGACGATTAGTCCAAACATAGTGTTGAGTTAGCAAATTGTTAGGAGTCAGTTTACGCAACCTTGTCGTAGTATGCTTTCAGGATTGAACCTGATTCAATTAGGACTTTCAAGGGTTATGACGTGGCCTGGTTCATGGTTTTAGAAAGAAAGATTTATGGCTCGAAGTTTATCTGTGCCCACCCATTCTCCTTGATGTTCTCCAGTCCTATGTTCAGCTAATTCGGCCCAAGCGCTCGCCTCTCGAAAGGGTTTTGTAATGGTTGAGGAACCAATGACGTTGATGGTTTAAGCACCAATGAGGTTTCTTGGAGTAACAGTCACCCCTTCTGACTTTGTGTCTGGTCACACGACTCTGTTCATATGGAAGATTTTCTTTCTTTTTTTTTACTCCCTAACTTTTGCCTGGACTGATTCTTTCTTTGAATTTATTTTTTCAATTTTGAAGTCCAGCGGGATGCCCTAAGTTTTTCCTAAGTCATTTGTTTTAACTTATTTCTTTTTTTCCGACTTAGCGGGCTTTATTTCCTTTTTTTCATTTTGATTTTTTCTTGAACAAATCGTGTGCCACTGGTTTGTATGACTTGCTTGAAAGGGTAATGATTGCCTCATTCCTTTGTTGTTGAGGGGTAACCATTGTGGTTTTACGTCCTTTGACCTCTTGAGGTGTGATGAATAAAAGGTAATGGATCCTCGGATGCACACTCCTTTGGAAATTTGAACGCTCGATCAAACTAACTGATAACTACCCTGCCCCGGGTTGGATGTGAGGTTTTTTTCCGTTTAGAAAAGAAACTCCTACTTCAAGGCTCAAAGGGGTTGACGAGGGTTTATCTCCCTTATATCTCCGGTGTTTGGGAATTGAAGTAATGCATGTACATCGTCATCAGGTTCTATTCTGAAAGCATACCTTCAACAATTATGGGTATCCAGTTGTCATCATCCTCCCTCAAACCTGCTAAACAACAGTGAAATAAATGGGAGGTAAATGGATGCATTTTTTTTTTGTTTTTTCAATGCAAGTAAAGAAAAATGAGCAAATGCGACATAATTGATTCAAAAAGTGCAAGATCACTTCATTAAGATTACCATTCAAAACAACAATGCTTAAAAGATAAGTAGCTGCTAATAGGAAAGAAACTTCAATGCAAATGATAAAAGGATATGATGATCGCCAACATTCTTGTCTGAGCCACTGAAATTAGGAGACGCTCCTTCGAAGTCTTTGAACTCAATCAGGCAAAACGGTTGACGTGCACAACCAAGCTTCCTTCTGGAAAGGATATGTACCCCATGTCGATCAATTGTTGTACTTTGGCTTGAAAAGCCTTACAATCTTCGGTTGAATGCCCCATTGATCCACCATGATACCCACACTGCTCATGCGGATTGTACCCTGGAGGGTACGGCTCTGACAACGGCTTAAGAAGCTTAGAAACCACCAAAGAGCTCTGAATTAGATGTGGCAAGAGTTCACTGTATGCCATGGGGACTGGATGAAGAGGAGTGTTCCTTCTTTCCATATTGTTGCGAGGCCTATGATGGCTCTGAAGTTGATTCTGAGGTCTTCGACCCTGAGCTTGCAGATTTGGACGAGGAGGAGTCCAGGGTTTCTGATACGATGCTTTGAGCATTGCTGAATGCCCATAAGAGTGGCCCGACACAGGAAAAGATGATATCTGAGAAGATGTTGGTCCAAAATATTCGATATTTTCCATGACCGCATCAACGTCATACTCCTCTTCCCCTTGGGAGCTACCAACAGATTCATCTTCACTAGCTGGGATGTTCAAAGAGTAATGGATCTTTCCACTTTTGAGTAAACCTTCAACGCGTCATCCAACTATTATCAAATTAGAGAAGTTTGATGTCCTAATGCTACTCATTCTTTCCAGGTATGAACCTTGCAAGGTGCCCACGAACAGGTCAACTAATTCTCTGTCTGAAGGTGGTGGTTGCACTTGGGCTGCCAACTCTCTCCACCGCTGTGCATATTCTCTGAAAGATTCACTACTCCTCTGAGATAGGCTTTGCAGGTGCATGGGCGCCATGTTCACATTGTACTAGTATTTTTTTTACGAAAGCTCTGGATAAATCATTCCAATATTGGATACAACTGCTTTCCAAATCCATATACCAACTTAAGGATGCCCCACTTAAATTGTCCTGAGAACAGTGAATCATCAATTCATCATTGCGGGCATAAGAAGTCATTTTTCTACAGAACATCACTAAATGACGCTTCGAGCAACTGACACCAGTGTACTTCTCGAACTTCGGAGTTTTGAAATCTGGAGGTATGACAAGACCAGGCACCAAACACAAGTTTAGAGCATCAAAACCAAAGGCATCAGGATCCGCTAAGGCTTTGAGTTGCTCATCCAATACACGAAACCTTTCAGCAGGATCAATAACTGGTGAATCCTTGGTTTTCACAAGAGGGATTGCCCCTTGGACGTTTGGCATAGGGAAAGCGAAGCTCTGATAATCCGTAGCATCAGAAGAAGATGAGGGTCCACCTCGGACAATATATGGTTCAGGTATACTCTGATTCACGATCGGGGTCTGTGCAGGTTGAGCTTGAGTAAGATTGTTTACTTGCGGAAGATCCTCATCAGGAGAAAGACCATATAGAGGATTGGTCATCGAAGTGAAACTAGGTGGAAACTCAACATTATGACGGTTGTTCTCCGACATAGCTACAGACGGCTTCCAAACTGACCTTTTCTTAGTTCCTGACACTACTCAGTCTTGCTTCAAACAACCTTTTTTCGTCTTCCAACAGTTACCACTTGTTCAAACTGAGTACCGAGAAATCAGCTGGCTGATCATGGACAAAAGAGGAAGGATGAGCTTTCTGGAAGAAGGAAATGCAGTGCAGATGCAAATGCAATATGATGATGCAAAAGATGCAAAGACACGGGATCAACACTCTGGAAACTGCCTGGAATCTGGAATAATGAGCCATGAATTGAGTGTCTGTAACCACAAGATCTCTGAATAATGACCCAGGATAATCACCAAGAACCAAGGGATCAAGAACTCCATAATCATAGTGACCGGATCAAAACATAGAACACACTGATAACCATGGTATGTTGAGGTCAAGGGTTCCTACAAACCTGTAAACCCCTCCCAATCTCACGGGTGTGCTCCGGGTCAAACATCACGTACTCTCAAAGCCGAATAGCAATAATACATTCACCATTTCCGAGAAATGGCTCATGACCAAATCCGGGAATCGGTTTAGCATTATGTACTACTCAGGGAGGTCTCAGCGTGGGTCCGGGAAAACAAGGTCATCCTATGTGAGTTCCTGGTGGGCCCTCGAGTGCGAATGGGTTTGCCACACAATGTGGTCTGCCACTGTCACCACTAGAGAGGGATGTTTCCACAAGGTTCTCAATGATCGGTCCTTAGTTGCACATAACTATCAAGGTTATGAAATGAAAAAGGAAGATCCCCAAATCAAGACATTTCCAAGACGGTCGCAAATCTGGGCGTGGAACTCACTACTACCCCCATGACAAGATCTCATGAGGCCAAAGTGGAACCACTCTAAGTCCTAAGGTGCACTCGAGCCTAGGTAATGAGCTCATCTCACAGTAACAGTATCACCCAAGTCCCACCAAACAGAAAATCCAGTCCAGACAGTCCAGTAATAATATATGATGCATGAAAATAAAATAATGAAAACTGTATATAAAGCTGTAAATAAAATTGTAAATAAACAACAGTGAAATAATCATGCAACATCAAACAATCAAAACCCAAAGAAACAAAACATGCAAGCGCTAGGAGAGACTCTCAAGGGAACCAGAGATTCTGGGTTACTTCCCCAGCAGAGTCGCCAACTGTCGCTCCCTGGATTTCCATCCAGGTACAAACGTGAAAGTGGCGCGGAAAGAGGTAGAGTCGCCAGCCAGGCATTTTTATCCCGAAGGAACGGGAATGGTAATGCTGCACAAACCAGAAGAAAATAAAAGGAAGGACACAGGTCCTAATAACCAAAGAGACTGAGTTCGGGAGTCGGTTACGACCTGGGAAGGTATTAGCACCCCAGATCGTCTGCTGTACCAGACGGGATCCACGCTTCCTAGAAAACTATTTCAAAGGGTGAAGAAATGAAAGATGCTGCAAAGAAAATGAACTGGACTGGATAAAAGAGAAGAAAAGGGAATTGAACAAGAAATGAAAGGAAAAATGTAGGGAAAATAAAGATTGTGCTCGAACGGGCCCTACCCCGCTGCCTACGTACCTCATCGGGAAAATGAGGATCAGAGTTGTCGTAGTTCCCCTAACTAGGGGTGGAAAAGATTGCTTGTGTCTTAAGGCTTGAACTGCTTATGTCAATGCTCAGGTGTTGCAGGCTCAGAAAACGAGTGAGTTACCGTCTTGCAAAGTGACAAGTAGGAGTAAGTTCGCGGACAGAGCGAAGGAGATGAGAAAAGAACTCCTGAAGGAGAGACGTTTATTGTTTGTCCAGTGTTTTTTTATGATTTTTTTATGAGTATGGAACAAGGAAGTGAACTCAAGCACTTTTCCATGGAATGTGTACTTGCTACTACATTCCAAGATGGAATAATAGAACAATCACACACAAGTAAGGAGAAAATCCCCAAAACTTGATTCCAGAGATTAGGGCCTAAGCTCACTAACTCATTGAATTTATTAAGTGTTTTTTTTAAAAATGAAGAAGTGTGTTTTATGATTTCCTTGATGAAGATGGTCTCATGATCAGACTTATGCATCATGATAAGCAAGATTGTATTATCCCAAGATGGGAAAACTACAAGTGCTTCATGGAATAAGGCTATTGCACAGGAAACCACTTCGATCCTTATTAAGGTGCTTTTTAGGGTTTTGTTTTGAGATGAGAAGAGAAGAGAACCAAAGATATTAAAGGTAAAAGAACTAGAGGGGGACTAACAAATCCTAATTTTAACATGCATGGGATTCCTAAGGTTAGTGAGGCTTCAACTATCCTAAAGAAAAAGGAGATAAGAAAAGAAGAAGGAGAAAACAGAAGAACCATGGTGGCCTAAGCACACCTCAAGTTAAGAAAGAATAAAAGAAGATGAGGAAGAAGTTAAGATGAAAAAGAAATAAGCGAGGAGAGGAGAATGCAGTATGGAGTAATCGAACAATGCACAAACAGAGCCTACACCAGTAGGACTTCCAGATGCAGCAGCATGCTCCTAACATAGCATTAGGACTAGAATGAGGTGCAAAGAATAATAGTTCCAGTGGTACCTAACGGAGAAGGTCCATTGCCTCTTCAATGCGTGCAAAAGAAACTTAAGAAGGAATATCAAGTCAAAACGGATTCGACATTCAAGCACAATTGTCAATTATCACGGTATCAGACAAGAGTCAAATGTAAACTTCCAGCATCCAAGACGACCAACAAAGGGAACCAAAATTAACACCAAGATTATGAAAATAAAATAATCATGAGGCCGTCACCACGCTATATCCTCCATCTTCGAAATCGAGCAAGCAACCTACAAAACACTAGACTAAAACCAAGAACAAGCAAAATTCTACTTAAATAAACCAAACTAATCGAAACTAGAACCAAAGTTATAAATTTTCTATCAAATCTAGCAAAATTAAAATAATATTCTAAAAGAAAACTTCTAAAAAAACTTTAATTAACAAATCAACTAATGTTCAAATAAATAAATGAAATTAAGTTCTAATTAACATCAACAAAGTTTAACTAAAACTTTACAAAATATAGAAAAAAAGAAAATAAAGGTTTAAAAAAAACATGGGGAGAGGGGTGTGCCGCTGGGAAACATGGTGCTAACAGAAAATTCGTTGGGCCCAACCCAACATCAGCAACAAACAATGAAGGGGTGTGGTGCTGAAACGGAGAGGCGAGAATAATATATCCGCTTGGGCTTCAAAGCCCGCTATCCGTAACCAAAAATATCATCTGAAAAGAAGAATAAGGAAAAAACAGGTTAAATAAGAAACAAAAATCACAAGTTTAATTATGATACCATGTTTCAAGACAAAGCCGTATTTGACTCCCTTTTTCGTGAAAACACAAAACCGCTGGCGAAACCCACAAACTCCACCACGATCTCTCCTCGATTCGGTTTGTGATTTCACCTATGTCTCTCCGTCTCTATCTCGCGTTACTCCCTTCTCAAATTGACGCATCACCGACAACCGCGCCGCCACAAACGCGTCATCGTCCCTCTGTATTCAAGCAACATCAACGGCGACGTTGCCTTCGTCGATCTCGCTACCTTCGCATGACCTCACCTTCAAAGATCTCGCGCGACTTCAACTCTCACTATGCTCGCGGTTTGTTGTTCTTCTTCTCTCAGATTCGTGTCACATCAAATCTCTTTGCCTCGTCTTCTTCTTCTGTTTTCTGTTTCTGAGATTTGGTTTTGGTTTGTTGTTGATTGAAGAAAGATTGAACGGTGGTGTTAGTTTGGTGGTTTAGAAATTTTAAGGTGAGTGATGATAGCTCAGTGCGGTGAAAGAGGAGGTGAAGGTTATGGTGATATTCGGCTGAGAGTATTGATGAAGGGTTAGTTTGAAGAGGTGCGATGGAGAGGTTGGAGAGTTGGTTCTAAGAAGAGTGCGGTGAGTTTGATGGTGGTTTTTGAAGGTGAAAAATGGTTTGATTTGTGAAGGTTTTATGAGGTTTTGAAGGGTTGAATGAAGAAAAGGTTTCGTGTTTGAGTCAATGGATGATTATGAGTTATTATGTTCTGGTTTATTGCAGAGAGGAATGTTTTATCAGGAGAACATTGCTTCAAAATGAAGGGAATGAAATCGGAGTGAATGAGTCTGTTTGGTGTGTAACGATTTTGAAGGATGGGGTGGTGGTGGTTTTTACGAAGAGTTTGAAGGAGGTTGATGAAGTTTATTTTGTGGTTTTTGCAGTTTTTCCATGGAGGTTAAGAGTGTGATTCTTAGAAATAACAAAATGGAATTCGTTCTTGTTGCAAGGCTTGTGCGAGTAGTTTGTGTGGGAGTCGCAAAAATCCGTTATGCGGTGCTGCGATTCACGTATTTGGTGTTGTGTGCTGGTGTACTGAAATTTCGTATTGCGTTTGTGCGTGTATGGAATTGGGTGTAATGAGGTGATGTAATGCGTGAATGAGTGTGAAGGCGGAAATGCATTGGCATGTGGCAGGCTTAGAAAAATGAAAAGAATTGTTGACGTGTGAAAGAAATTGAGTGGAAGGGTACAGGTTGACAGTTATGAGTGGTGGGGTCCTCATATGTGAGAAAAATCGTGTGTGTATGGTGATGGAATTTGGCTGAAAGTTGCTTGGCTTTTTTCAACTTTTGTGTAATATGTTTTTTCAAAGAAAATGGATTAATGGGCTTATGAACATGGGCTTATAAATATGATTATTTGAATATGTGAAATAAAATAAATCAATAAAAAATTGAATTTTGAAATGGATATGATTTGGATAAAGAATTTTGATGAATATAATATGGGAATGGATGTGAACTTGAACATGGATACGGTCTAAAAAAATCTGGTGAGTGAGAAGAAAAAAAAGATTAAAAAGTGGCTTAGAATGAATTAAAAGAAGTGGATCTAGATATGGATTTAAATTGAAAATGGAAGTGGTAAGAATAGTTTATGGATTTAATGAAAATGATAAAAGTGGTCTAGAACTTGTCATGGATTTGGATAGAATACAAAATTGGGGGTGGAATTGTTTTGGAACGGATGTAAATAAAAAAAATAGACAAATGGTTAGCAAGATGGATTAGGAAGTAATGATTTTGATAAATGAATGAAAAGTAGATTATGAGTCTGAAATGAAATGGATATGAAAAGTGATTTGAATGATGATGAACTTGTATAAACGCTCCACAAACACCTTAATTGAATTTAACTCAGCAACCACACTCAAACCTTTGCCACAATTCTGACAAAAATAAGTCTCTTGAACCACTGAATAATTTGCCAATGAAGCAAAACCATATGAATTAACCATCCACTGGATCTCTTGTACCATGAATACCAAAATGCCTCAGTCGTGAAATTCTAACCATCATATCCAACCAAAGAAAAAATCAACAAACTCACAAAGATAAGAAACCCTAAACGACTTGTATCAAATGCTCACTGAGTAAAGGAATATCCTGAGATGTTAAGGAAGAAAAAAAGCCTTGTAACTCGACAAAGAAGAAAATAGCCTGATGATGGGTCATATGCATAATGAATAGTCCTTGCAGCCATGAAATCCTTGAATACCACCTAATTAGGGAAATAAACCCTAATTCTCGTAAAAATATGATCCCATGTCTCATGCACATGATATGAATTCTAAATGTTAATGATCTAGTGAAAAATGCGAATGATATGCAAACGAAAAGCCAGACAAAGATAGAAAACCAGAGGGAAAATTTAGGGTGTTACAACTGTCTTGCATTAGACGGAAGAAGAAAGTTCTCGTTTATGAATGAGTGTGATGAGAAAAGAATCCCGAAGGAGACGATTATTATTTGTTTTTTATGTTTTCAATTTTTTTTTGTTTTTGGTGTTTTGCATAGGATTATGAGCTTAAGCCTAAATCAAGGGTTGTAAACTCATTATATCCTCCCTGATTAGGGATAATGAGCCTACTTAAGTATGAGATAAGTATCTCAACTTAAATACCATGATGATGTAGGATTAAGATCATTAACCTACTTGTGATTATTTTGATGTTTTTGGGTTTTTGTTTAGTGTTAAGTAATGAGTTTAATCTCTAATCACAGATTAGTGAACTCGTTATACCATCCTAATAGAAGGATGATATATGAGAACAATTAAGCTGAGGAAGATACCTCAACTTAATCCATGGTTAGGTATTAAATTAATTATATAACAAGCCTTTATTAAATGGATTTTAATTAAAGGATGAGATTAAGAAGTGTATTTTATGGTTGGTAAGACAACTTGAGGGGGACTTGTCCATTAAACACTAGGGTTAGTCCCTCTTAACCATAAGGAAGAGATAGAACCCTAATGTAAGGCCTAAGTTACAAGATAAAGTCTTAGTGATTATTAATGTGTTTTGATTAAGAGGTGTAAAAAAATTAAAGGTTTAACACTAAGGATTAGAGTTATACACTCCATCCTAAGATAAGGATGCAGGCATAACCCTAATTCCAAAGTCCTAAAGCTTTAAGAGTTTAGTCTCTGATTATGAGATGAGAAGAGAGACTCAAGGAGACTCAAAGGTAAAAAGCTAAGGGGAACTATATATAACCCTAAAAGTTATCATGCTTGGATATCCTATGGTTTGTGAGGCTTAAGAGAAAGGATCTTCAAGAAGGCCACCATGGAAAAAGCAGATGAAAAGAGAAGGAGGAAGAAGAATGAGTTACTTACTTCCTGAAGAAGATAAGTAACTTAGGAGAAAAGAAAGGAGAAATAGACATAAGTGAAGCAAGTTCACTTCAAATACAAATAAGAATGCATATGAAGAGATGAGAAGAGGTGGGAGGTGAAGCCAAATCCATGTCCCAGATAACTTACCAAAAGTACTTGAAATGTTAGTATGAATGCATAAGACATAAAGCAAAAGGAAATGAAATCAAATGAGATGCAAAGACCAAAGTCAGAAGTGAATATGCAATGTAAATGGAATATGAGATGATGCAAAGTCATACAAGGTGCATATGAGTGATCATACACGGATGAGATGTAATGGAAGCATGTTTAGAAGCATGAAAACACATGGATGTTCATGAAATGTAATGGATGCAAAGCATACGAAAATGATGAAACAATGATCAAGCAATGTTTTAAACATGTCCTAATATGTCTAATAGGACATACAAAATAGGGGAATGGCATGGCAAGTTCACAAGTTCATGATATGTAAGGAAGAATGCAAATGAAGATACAAAATTAGGGTTTTAAGACAACATGAGATGCATATGACCAAAACAGAAGCAATCACCATGATAAAAAAATTGAAATTGAGCTCAAACAAACCCTAAACCTATACAAGATCACACCCCAAAGGAGAAGGTCATAAGCCAATCCTAGTGAAAGTTATGAAATTTCTAAGTTAACTAGGGTTTTTGGGTGCTTCTTAAGGGAAAATGCAAATCAAATTGAAAATGCAAGATAAACATATGAGATAAATAACCTAGAAACTATATGCAATATGTGGAACAATGCAACAAGAATCAAGTTCAAACTCATCATGGTTAGGCAGAGATGAATTTTTCAAGTTAGGGTTAGAAAATGTGAAATTTAAGAACCCTAATTCGAAGAAAATTGAGAGGATGTGATCAAACCTAAAAAGAAATTTGTATGGTGAGTTTGAAAATGTTTCTAAATGTTTAATAATGCTTCATGATTTTTTTGGTGATTTTTAGAAATCTAAATGCATATTTAATTAATTAAAATCAATTAATTAATTAAATAAAACATTTAAATATTTTAAAAATATTTTTTAAATGCAAAAAATAAAATAAAAATTGTTTTTAGGTTAGGAAAAATATTTAAAACAGAAATGCAAAGTCTGATATTTTTTTGATGATTTTTGCTATTTTAAATAAATTATGGAAAGAAATGCAATAAAACTGAAATTAAAAACAAAATAAAAGAAAGTATGATGATCTGATGGTCAGGATTTGAACTGGAGGAAAAGGTGTTGACTGCGCGCGTAATCCTAGGGTATGGATTCAAATTGAGTTAATTTTAATTAATTAAACCTAATTAACTAATTAATTATGAATTAAACTTAATGAAGCAATCTGGACCACTCAAACGCGCGCTAACCCTAAGATCCAAAGGCCAAGATTCAAACTGACTGATAAACCCTAATTAGAACCCAAACCATTTTCAGGTGACCGGAGCAAGCTCCGGTCATCTTCTCCGGCGAGCACCTCATGCTATCTTTTTCCCTAGGCTACCCCAAACTCCCAAACTCTCCAAAATCAAACCCCACACCATCCTAAACAAGAATCAGGCCCCAAACAACATTTATTTTGTATCAAAGTGGAGAATCAAAGAAAAAACATTTTCAGATCAAAAGTTTCAGAACATCAATACATCCTGGTTTCTCAACCGTTTTCAAAAATAATCATATCAGCATGATCAGGGGAGCACATAGATTCATTTAAGAACTTAAAATAAAGGTTCTGGAAAAATTATTCTTGATGGTTACCTAAGTTGAAGCTTTCTCAATCTGAGCTTTCTGGACCTCTCCTTGATACTAATCCACCCCAATGAACTCCCTGAAACTTCTGAAAGGCTTAGAACAAGTTTAAATGGCTTGGTTTTAGTGTTTCAGTTCTGAATATGCAGAAATCGTGTTTGTGTTTGGGCTTATTTCAGGCCATGGCAAGGGGTGGGAAATGATCCTTAGGTTATATGGAGTTAAATGGTGAAAGAAATTTGGAGTTTGAGTGGCTGAGGAGTGAGTTTCGAAAGCTTGAAGGGTTTAGGGATTTTTGGTGATTCTGATTTGTGGGAGGATTCAGGCTTATGTGTTGTATGAAATGAGGTCCATAAGATTAATATAGGCCAATGCGAGTGATCAGAAAGTGGGTGGTGGCATAGTGTGATTGGTATGGGCCAAGTTGCAAAAATGTTAAAATTATGTACTTGAGGTATGGGCATGGTTCAGAGATGGCTTTAGGGGTGTCTTGGCCTCAGCTTGATTCATGGATGTCCCTAGGATGAAGTTTATGCAGCTGGAACACTTGGATCATGAGATGTCATGTGTTTTGCAAAGTTTATGCATTTTGACAACTTTGAACATTTTGTGAAAATGAGGCATGGTTTCTTGTGATCCAAGGCACAATTCTGGTCCAAATTTGTTACACTATGTTTGTATGATGTTTAGAAGTCATTTATAGGTCATGAAATGGCTTGGCAAGTGAATTTGCAAAATTCCCTCTTTGGTGCACACTTGAAAATTATAGGATTTTTGCCAACTTTGAAAGGCCATATCTTGAGTTCTAGAATGAATCAAGACATGTTCTTGTACTTTTTGAAAATGGGAAGACATAATCTACAACTTACATGCCCAATAATTTTTCATTTGAAGCATTTTTGGTCATGAAAGAATAGGTTGAATATCTTTCCCAAAATGGAAAGTTTCCATTACAAGTCATTTCCAAAAATAGCAAGTTTGCATTTGGCTTGAAATTCTTCAATCTTGTGAACTTATAACCACTTCTAAGATCAAATAAATATCATAGAGACCCAAAATGATGATGATGACCCTTTGGAGCCCTTGATGGAGGCCTCAGATGCCCTGATTTTGACTTTACTTGCTCAAGAAGTTACCCAATGATCAGATGACTTCCACAGTGAATTTATTCATCAAATTTGGTACACATGATCCTTATAACATATTAAGACCATTAGAAACAAGAATGACCAAAAAAATTGGGATTAAGGCCTCTGAAACCAAAACCCTAATTTTAGGTCATCTGTGTAGGAAATCTTCAGTCTGCCTCTATGCCTTTGCCATGCTTTGTGATCCCTTGACTTTTATGAACTTTGGGGAGCATATTATGATCATGGAACACACATGGACCCTCTTGGTATGCTTCAAGACCATTGGGATGGCTCATACCACTTCTTGGAATGCTCAGATCACAAACCCTATATGCATATGAAATGAACTATGCAGTGGGATATGATATGCTTATGCTAATGCAAAAATGAAAGATCACAAGCCATGGTGTGAGAAAAAGTGAGGGAAAATTTGGGGTGTTTACAGTAATAAGGACACATTCATTACAAAAGGATTTGCTTTCATTTCCTTGTGCCACACTCATAAAAACTCATAAAAAAACAATGGACAAAGAATAAGCGTCTCTCCTTCGGGACTTCTTTTCTCATCATCCTCACTTTTTACGTATGAACCTACTCCTACTTGTCACTTTGCAAGATGGTAACACACTCGTACCAAACGAGCCTGCAACACCTGAGCATTGACATAAGTAGTTCAAGCTTTAAAACACAAGCCATTTTCCTCCCTATTTAGGGGAACTACGGCGACTCTGATACTCATGTCCAGATGAGGTACGTAGGAAGCGGGGTAGGGCCCGTTTGAGCCCTCTTTTATTTTCCCTACATTTTCCATTTTTCTTTTCTTTTCTTATCCAATTCCAGTCTTTCTTTTTGTAGCAACTTTCATTTCTTCACCCTTTGAAACAGTTTCTTTGCAAGCGTGGATCCCGTCGGGTATGGCAGACAATCTAGGGTGTTAATACCTTCACAGGTCGTAACCGACTCCCGAACCCAGTTTTCATTGGTTTGCAGGACCTTTGTCCTTTCCTTTCTTTCCCTGGTTTGTGCAGCATTACCATTCCCGTTCCTTCGGGATAAAAATGCCTGGCTGGCGACTCTACCCTTTTCTGCGCCACTTTCGCGTTTGTACCATGATGGAAATCCAAGGAGCGACAGCTGGCGACTCTGCTGGGGAATCGAACCCATAATCTCTGGTTTTACCTTGAGAGTCTCTCATAACGCTTGTTTTTTTCTATTTCTTTGTGTGATTGATTATTTACCGTTGCCTGATTATCTTATTGTTGTTCATTTACAGTTTTATTTACAGTTTTCAGTATTTATTTTCATGCATCATATATATATATATATATACTGGACTGTCTGGACTGGTTTTTTGTTTGGCAGGACTTGGGGGTTACTGTGATTGGTGAGATGAGGTTAGCCAAATACCCGGCTTGAGTGCACCATAGGACTTAACATAGGTAATCACTTTGGCCTTTTGGCATCTAGTCATGGGGGTATTAGTGCATTCACACCCAGATTCGTGACTTCTTGGAAGTGTCTTGATATAGGGGTTTTATCTTGTTCGTTACACGACCTTGATAGTTATGTGCAGTCGGGGGCCGATCATTTAGAACCTTGTGGAAACATCCCTCTCCAGTGGTGACAGTGGCAGACCACATTCTGTGGCAAACTCATTCGCACCTGAGGGTCCACTTGGAACTCTCATAGGATGGCATGGTTCTCTTATAGGAACTAAGTTAATGCATTTGGTCGTATGACGATAGTATTGTACCCTTCGAGATGAATGTACAATTGTTTTTCGATTTCAACGCTTGAAGCTGAAGACTTATAAGGGATGCTTGTTTTTACCGAACTCATGCTGAGACCTCTCTGAATAGTCATAATGCTTAACTGATTCCCTGATTTAGTCATGAACCATTTTTCGGAAATGGTGAACGTATTATTGCTATTCGACTTTGAGAGTCTGTGATGTTTGACCCGGAGCACACCCGTGAGATTGGGAGGGGTTTACATGTTTGCAGGAACCCTTAACCTCAACACACCCTCATTACCAGTGTAGTCTTATGTGTTTTGATATGGTTACTTTGATCCCGGAGTTCTTGAGTTTATCTAGCTCTGATCCTTGATCTGACTTATCTATGGCAATCTGAGTTCTAATTTGGGCTGATATCCAAAGGATTTGGGGTTTCTGTTCACTTGGCTCTGATATCCAGTTTCCAGACAGTACCAGATTGATCATATGCGCCTTGCATTTAATTTGCATCATGCCATAGCATATTAACATTTTTGTATTTTCATTTCTTAGGTTGTGTTTCTGTTCACACCTAGTTCAGGTATCTTCTAGATACTTACATCCAGATGGAATGAATTACTACAGTCCCCCAGAAGAATAATGTGCACTACACTTTTCCACAACCAGAGGCAAAAAACCTACACAAGCTGAAAGAACTGATGAATGACAAGGTTCTGGGTGACTTCAAGACCAGGTTCGGGAAAATTATCAGATATATGGACAAGCCTACAGAAGAGAAGAGAAGTAATCTTCATAACCTTCTACAATTTTATGATGCTCCACTATGTTGTTTCGTATTTCCTGATTATGTATTGGCACCCACTGTGGAGGAGATCTCTAGCATGTTGCAGATACCTCTTAGGGGGAGGCAACCTTACTACAATTCTGGGAGGATGCTCCAAGCAGAAGAGATTTCCAGGAGGTGTCATATGCCATTGAATAGAGTAGAGTTTGGCTTGAGCAAGAGCAAGGGAAAAGGGGTGTCTATTAATATACCTATTCAAGAGGCTTTAGTCCATGCACAGGAAGGACGGTGGGCAGAGTTCAGTGTACAATTGGCTTTGTTGATATATGGAACTACCTTTTTTCCATGTGATCAAGGGAATGTCAGTGTTGAAGCTATCTCTATTTTCTTCAGAGGAAGCCCTACACTTACTCTGTTTGGTGACTTCTATTATGGGATCCACTATCGGAACGAGAGAAAAAGAGGGCATGTGAGATGTTGTTCCTAGGGGTTGAAAAATGGGCCGTGGCCCATTGGGCCGGCTTGCGCACCCGCCAAAAAGTGCCGGGTAGGTTGGGATTTTAGGCCCTCCGCACACCAAAGCCCGCCCCGCTAAATCCCGCCACCCGCCAAAACCCGCCGCCCGCCTAAGCTCGTTGCACCTATATAATAACATTATTTAAGTATATGGAAGAGCCTAAGAAAATAGTTTGTGATATGTACATAAGTTGTTTTTAGATTATTAGGACTAATCTACTTTCTCTATCTCTATTGTTGGGCAAGTATTTTGAATTTTACTAATGAAAAATGGCAAAAGTGGGATCGAAATTTCAATTTAGATCATATAAAATACTAAAAGTGATGTTATATATGATAAGAGTATTTTTTCACTAAAACTGATGTTTTTGGCTGATAAAAATTATGCTTTTTAAATGTTGGTTTGATGTTTTTTTATTGAAATGTAGAAAGAAGAACCTATTAATTTATTTAAAAAATTAGAAAAAATAATTAAAAAAAGAAGGCGGGCAAGCCCACCGCCCGCCAACCCGCCACCTTGGGAGGGCGGGCTAGACTTTTGTGCCCATTTCAACTTGGCGGGCATGCCCGCCCTGCTATTTTTTGGCGGGCTTTAGGAGGGGCGGGGCGGCCGGTCCGTTTTGCCACCCCTAGTTGTGCCCCTTTATTTGCTGACTGGTTTGCCAAGCAGTTTACTAAGTCTGGACCATTTAAAGAACTACGAGGAGAATGGAAGTTTTCCCGGAGGTTGATGGGGCTAATTGCAGGTAACATAGCTTAGGGTTATAACAGACATATGTTAGGAAAGGAAATGATTATAAAGTGCGCTGGTTTCCCTAATGTCCACTTGATAGGAAGAAAGGGATTGATTAATTATAACTCAGTATAGGCTAGGAGACAACTTGGGTATCCATTGAGAGAGTCTCCGTCTGAGGAAGAAGTGGCTGAATCTTTGTATCTTCCTATTGAAGGAAATAGGGAAATGGTTGTCAAGGTATTTCAAGCTTGGGCTATCAAGACTCGGAAAGGGAAGAAAGAATTTGGGAAAGTAGAACCAAACATGTATGAACCCTTTGCAGCTTGGATGAAGGAGTGTGTAGGGATTACATTTTTTCCTTTCTCAGTGGAGCCTCCACTATATCCCCAGGATGTGACACCCCAGATTGTTGCTGTGCAGGCTACTATTTGTCGCTCCCCGGACTTTCGTCCCGGTGCAAACACGAACTGTCAGCGAGAACGGTCAGATGTTGAAGGTTGAATAGAGTCGCCAGCCAGGCATTTTTATCCCGAAGGAAAGTTAATGTTGCATAAACCTAGAAAGAAGTGGATAAGACTGTAGCGAACCAAAGAGACTGGGTAAGGAGGTCGGTTACGACCTGGGAAGGTATTAGCACCCAGATCGTCCGTCGTACTCGACGGGATCCACGCTTACCTGATTGTGTTTAAAAAGGGGGGGAGTGTACGTGCTAATTGTGTATAAAAAAGATGGATGTAAAAAGTGACAATGCAAAAAGAACAGGAGCTCAAACTGAGGCTAAGAAAAGAAAGCTAGAAAGAGAAGAGGGGGGAGACCCGAGGACTTTTGTTCGATAACCGTTAATTCATGCCTATGTATCCTCTCATGCAATGAGAAAGTCAGAACACCGTAGTTTGACTCAAAGAGACTTGATGTTTTGTTGTGAACTGCTTGCTTGTCTATGCTCAAGTGTATGACTCGTCTGGCTCGAGTGCTGACTGTCTTGCATTAGACGGAAGAAGCGAGTTCTCGTTTTCAGAGTGAGTGTGATGAGAAAAGAATCCCGGAGGAGACGTTTATTGTTTGTTTTTGTGTTTTCAGTTTTTTATTGTTTTTGGTGTTTTGCATAGGATAATGAGCTTAAGCCTTAATCAAGTGTCGTAAACTCATTATATCACCCCTGACTAGGGATAATGAGTCTACTTAAGTGTGAGATGAATATCCCAACTTAATTACCATAATGATACAGGATTAAGATCATTAACTTACTTGTAATTATCAAGTGTTTTTTGGATTTTTGTTTTGTGTTAAGTAATGAGTTTAATCTCTAATCAGGGATTAGTGAACTAATTACACCATCCTAAGAGAAGGATGATAGATGAGGACACTTAAGATGGGGAAGATACCTCAACTTAATCCATGGTCAGGGATTAAAATCATTATATAACAAACCTTTATTAAAATGGATTTTGATTAGAGGTTAGATTAAGAAGTGAATTGTATGTTTGTAAGACTAAACCTGAGGGGGACTTGTCCATTAAACACTAGGGTTAGTCCCTCTGGCCCAAAGGTAGAGATGTAACCCTAATATAAGGCCCAAGTTATAAGCTTAAATATTGATAATTAATAGGTATTTTGATTAGAAGGTGAAAACAACTTAAAGGTTTAACGCTAAGTATTACAATTACACACTCCATCCTAAGATATGGATACACACAAAACCCTAATACAGAGCCCCAAAACTTTAACTGTTTAGCCTAAACTTATCATGCTTGGTAGTTCCTATGGTTAGTGAGGCATAAAGAAAGTCTTCAAATTGGCTACTAAGGAAGGATAAGCAGATGAAAAAGGAAGGAGATAGAAGAATAAGTTACTTACTTCCTGAAGAAGTTAAGTAACCTAAGAGTGGGATAAGAGCAAGAGAGAACACAAGTGAATCAAATTCACTTCAAAGACAGGTAAAGATGCATATGAAAAGATAAGAAGAGGTTGGATGTGGATGCACATCCACATCCTAATCAACCTACATGAAGCACCTAAAAGGGTTAGTATGAATGCATAAGGTATGAAATAAGATGAAATGAATCAAATGAAGGTGCAATGATCCAAACCAGAAGAAAATACATGATGAAAATGTGTCATGAAAAGATGCAAAGTCATGTACAATGCATATGTATGATCATACAAGTGTTGGATGCATAAACAAACATGTTAGAAGCTTGAAAATACACGAACATACATAAGATGTAATGCAGGCAAAGCATACCAAATGAATGTAACAATGATCAACCAATGTTCTCACATGACCTAAGGTGTCTAAGATGACATACAAATGCATGAGATGTCATGACAAGTTCATATGATGAGGATATTCAAAAGTGAATGCAAGTATACATGGCAAATTAGGGTTTTTAGAATGCATGAGATGTCCATGATCAAAACAGAAGAAAAACACATGATAAAAATTTGAAATTGCAACCAAACAAACCCTAAACACACACAAGAACACTCCCCAAAGATGGTGGTCAGAAGCTATAACAAATTCAAGTAATGGTTTTTCTAAGTTAGGCTAGGGTTTTTGGTACCTCTCAGAGAAAAATGCATATCAAATTGAAAATGCAATGCAAAAATATGATTTAAATTTCCTAGATAATAGATGCAACATGTAAAATAATGCAAAACAAACCAAGTACAAAATCATTTTCATTTATCAGATGTGAATTTTAGAAGTTAGGTTGTGAAAAAGGGGATTTTGAAAACCCTAATTCAAGTTTAATCCTCAAAATAGAATCAAAACCTAAAATAAATAAGTGAAATGAGTTTGTACATTGATTATAATGTTCAAGGATGCTTCATGATTTTTTTGGTTATTTTTAAATACCTAAAAGTATTTTTAATTAATTAAAATGAATTAATTAATTAAATAATAAATTAAATGATTTAAAAATAAATTTTTAATGCAAAAAAATGAAAATAAAAATGTTTTTGGGTTTTTAAAATTAATTAGAGTGAAAGTGCAAAAAATCAGAATTTTTAAAAGTGTTTTACTATTTTTAATAAATAAGAGAGAACAAAATGAAAAAAAAAATGAAAAAAAAAATGAAAAGTAATCAAAATGGAGGGCTCAGATTGCAAGGAAGAAGGATCAAGGGTCATGGGCGCAAGTCAGCAAGACTGGGGGTATGCAAATCCTAGGGTCCAGATTCAAACTCCCTAAACGCGCGTGATCTAATGGTCCATATTAATTCTGAGTAAATTAATTATAACTTATTTTAATTAATTAAAATTAGGGCTAACGTTGCATCTGGAGCGTCCATTATTTAATCTAAACAGGATCCAATGGTCTACATTCAATCTGGAAACCCTAATCACACTTAACCCTAATCACTTTCAGATGACCGGAATAGTGCTCCAGTCATCTTCTCCGGCGAGACCAAACCCCAAACTTCTTCCCTAGGCCACTGCAAACCCTCTAACCAACCCAGAATCATTCCTCATGCTCCAGGGAACTCAAATCAACCATCAAACATGATTTATAACACATGAACAAGCTGAATCGAAGCAAATTAAAAACACAGGCAAAATTTCAGAAACACATAACATACTCATTTCTTCATCATTTTCAATACTAAAGACATCTTGAGTATACCTGAGCTGGTGACCTGCATATATGAGCTTTCAAAGCCTCCCTCTTGCGCAAATGGCTTCCTTTGAACCTCCTGAGGCTAATGGAATGCTTGGAATGCTTTGAAAATGGCTGGTTTGTGATGTCCAGTTCTGATGTAGCAGAAATGGAGGTTTTGATATGTGATGTTTCAGGCCATTTCAGTGGTTGATTCTAGTTCTATGAGTGATATGTGGTTGATAGGTGAAGGAATTTGTGAAGTTTGATGGCTGGATAATGAGAATCAAAGAGAGGAAGTTTTGAAGGATTTTTGTGCAAACTGAGCATGGGATCGTTCTGAGTTCTTGTGTCATGTCTTTTATGATCCTTGGGAATTGTATAAACAATTGAGATAGGTCAGAAGAGTTTTTATGCACCGTGGGATTGGTATGGTTCATTTGGCAAAAAAGTCAAATTTTTTGTACTTGAGGCATGGGCCATGGAAGAGCTGATTTGAGGGCTTGAATTGCTTCAGCTGGCTTTAAGGAGAGCCCTAGGATCAATTGTTATGAGCTGTGAGGCTTGGATCATGAGTTTGCATAGGTTTTGCAATTTTGCAACTTTGTGATTTCTTGAGAAACAAGTCATGAAATCCCTTGGTTCAAAGCCTAAATCTGATCTTGAGATGTTGTTTGATCATGCCATGATGCATTTGAGTGGATTAGAAGTCACATAGAGGACTGAAATTCAATTTTGCACATTTCCCTCTTTGACCTAAACTTGAAAATTACAAGATTTTTCCCAACTTTGACTTGCCATATCTTGAGTTCTAGGATGAATCAAGAGGAGTTCTGTTACTTTTTGAAAATGGGAAGATCCAATCTAAAACTTTCATGTTTAACAAAATTTCATTTGAAGCATTTTTTATCAAGGAAGAGGGGGTTGAAAATCTTTCCCAAAATGGAAAGTTTGCATTTCAAGTAATGTCCATTTTTTGGAAACTTTTGACTTGGCTCAAAATTATTCAATCCTGTGATTATCCAACCTCTCCTAAGACCAAATAAAGGTCATAGGATTTCAAAATGATGGAAATGAACCTTTGGAACCCTTGGTTGAGGCCTCAGATGCCCTAATACTGACTTTTCTTGCACAACAAGTTACAGCTTGATCAGATGACTTCCTCAGTGAATTTTTTCATCAAACTTCATACATAAGCTCCCTATATCATATAAAGACCAATGGAATCAAGAATGACAAAAAAATTTGGGTGTAAGGGCCTCAAACCCAAAACCCTAATTTTCAAGTCATCTGTGTAGGAGCTTCAAGCTTGCCTGGATAACTCTACAATCCCTTGAGATTTCTTGACTTCAAAGAAACCTTGGGGGTATAAAACAACCATAGAACACTCAAGGACCCTCCTGGCATGCTTCAAGGCCTCTGAGATTGGTCAAATCACTTCTTGGGTTCTCCTGATCACAAACCCTAGTTATGCAGCTATGCAGTGAGTTGCCAAAGGAAAATTATGCAATGTGTGATGTAATGATATGCTATGCAATATGTGTGATCATAAGCCAAGGCATGAGAAAGTGAGAGGGCAAATTTTGGGTGTTTACAGCTGTCCCTATTCAAGCATGAGTTAGTTGTGCAGGATGTAAGCGCCAGGCTTAGCAGGCAAACAAGATAACTTATGGTTGAATACCAAGACAGTCCAAAATTTGCGCTCTCTAGTATAAGAAGACAAGGGATATAAATTCTTATTCACAAAACAAGACGATGTAGAGTGAACATCAAATGATAGCGATGGAGGACCACCATCGAGAAGAGGACGACTTCTAGGGGTTAAAAGGTGAGAAATGCACTAACGGGGACGACCATCAGGCTAAAGAATAAAGAATCCACGACGGGGACGGCCATCGGGTAAAGAATAAATGAAATAATGATGAGGGACGGTCATCATAAGGTGAAGGATGATCACCTGGCAGGGGACGAATGCTGATATATATCACGACATAGGACGAATGTCGGATATAAAGATCAACGATGGGGACGACCATCAGATAAATGATGAGACGATCATCATAAGGTGAAGGAAGATCACCTGACAGGGGACAGCTGCTGAAAATATCACGACATATGACAAATGTCGGATAAAAAGATCAACGATGGGGGCGGCCATCGGATAAATGATGAGAGACGGTCATCATAAGGTGAAGGACGATCACCTGGCAGGGTACGGTTGCTGAAAATATCACGAAATAGGACAAATGTCGGATAGAAAGATCAATGATAGGGACGACCATCTGATAAATGATGAGGGACGGTCATCATAAGGTGAAGGACGATCACCTAGCAGGGTACGGCTGCTGAAAATATCACGACATAGGACGAATGTCGGATAGAAAGATTAACGATGGGGACGACCATCGGATAAATGATGAGGGACGGTCATCATAAGGTGAAGGACGATCACCTAACATGGTACGGCTGCTGAAAATATCATGACATAGTACGAATGCCGGATAGAAAGTAGTTTTTGTTGTGGGAAGAGATAAACACGGAAGAGTGTTTAAGCCCTAAAATAAAACAGTATAAGTGTTTCGACAATGTGTATAAATCAAAAGATACGGAAGAGCATCTTTAGGACCACGATACGGATGAGTATCAATAGAAACAAACACAAACGTGTGTTTTAAGGATGATGATACAGACGAGTACCAATTGGTTAAGCAAGGAACACAAACGAGTGTTTGATCTTCTGGGGAGTAGTATATGCAAGACACGGACGAGCATCAAAAGAACTATGTACAAGTATGAACAAGTATTTGTATTGAGAGTGCAAAAGGTATTATGGCTTTATCTGCAGGTGAGATGCTCTTGTATGCTGCTGGAGGAGTAATTTTGGTATCCACAGGTGAAAGGCTTGAACCTGACTTATGATCCTGCAAATATATGTTTGATTTTTGCCGTAATGCTCCGTATTAGACGGAATGCTACGCTTTGTTTGGGGAGGATGATGTGAATGCTATGATTATGAAAATGAGAGAGCTGATCCGGGATCTGAACTCTGCAGGGAGAAAGGATCACTGAGCGATCTTTCTGGAGAAATCTGTGGGGATACTTAAGTTGGGGGTAAGGAAAGACCCAAGTTGTTGGCAGTTGTCTTCATTGTAGAATAACAAATTTCAGTCATTGTTCGGGTGGTCCTTCTTGGGGAAAAGAGAACTTCTGGGAAGTAATCTGTTGTAATTCTTTCATCTAGGTTGTATCCCTGGGGAATGATTAACTTCATGGGGATTACTCTCGTCAAGTGATTCTGCTGAGGATGTGACTACTGACTTGGTTGGGGGATACAGTGCTTGATATGCCCCGTGTTGTAAAAGATTATCTGCCTTGAGTACCTACAACCTGTTAAACAGAGGAAACGTACAAGCGTCCTAAGGCATCCTCAAATGGATTCCATCATAGGAGTTAGATTCGCTTAAGAGCGCATATTTCCTGCAAGCATTTATTAAAATGGCCTATATGTCTTCCATGCAAATGTTGTATTACGAATTTTGGACACTTTGCAAACAAAAAAACGAAACGGTACAAAACAAAGTGTGAATGAACATTTGACTTTATTGATTTGTGTGCTCTGAATAGGAAAGTACAGTGAAGACGTTAATCCCTGAAATGAGGAGATTGCTATAAAATTGAGAAAAATAAAAGTGTCATATTTGGCAATGCTGGAATTGATGCTCCAATGAGCTTCCTCTTGCTATGACCTGTATGACCTAAAACGCTCTTCTTATCTTGCTTTCTGAGGAAAGTTGATTCTGATCGACGCTTTTTCCTTTCGAAACTTGCCAAGTTATGAAGTGTAATACAGACGAATTTAGAATGCAGTTGTTTGCTTGTACCCTGATTTTGCGTGGATCGCCCTTTCGGGTTTTCAATCTACCGGGATACCCATTTTTGCCTGAGCTGTCCGATTGGGCTTTTCAACTCAGCGGGTGTACACCTTTTTTTTTAATTTTCCCTTATTTTTGTCTGAGTCTTTTATTCTGTTTTTGACTCGCCGGGATGCCCTATTTTTTCCTGGACTTACATTCTGTTTTTATGTCCAGCGGGTCATTTATGCGAAGTATTTTTTAACTGCATCTGAATTCACAAGAGATAGGAAATTTTCGCCATCCATGGTTGCGAGCATCAGTGCTCCGCCTGAGAAGACTTTAGTTATCACGTAGGGACCTTCATAGTTTGGTGTCCACATGCCCATGTGGTCTGTATGAGGAGGAATGAGTCTTTTCAGTACAAGATCTCCCACTTGATATTCCCGAGGTCTCACCTTTTGATCGAAGGCTCTTTTCATCCGTTTCTGATATAATTGACCATGACAAATAGTTGCTAATCTCTTTTCTTCAATCAGGCTCAGTTTATTATAACGAGATCGGACCCATTCTACTTCGTCCAGTTTTACATCCATTATTACCCGCAAGGAGGGAAATTCAACTTCAACAGGTAGGTGTCGCTCCCCTGAAAATACACCAAGGTCCCAGGGTGCAGACGCGAACGGTCAGCGAAATAGAAAAATGAGGTTGAATTGAATAGAGTCGCCAGCTAGGCATTTTTATCCCGAAGGAAAGGTAATGCTGCATAAACCTGGAAAGAAATGGATAAGACGGTTGCGAACCAGAGAAACTGAGAAAGGGGGTTGGTTACGACCTGGGAAGGTATTAGCACCCAGATCGTCCGTCGTACTCGACGGGATCCACACTTACAAGATTGTGTTTAAAAGGGGTAAATGTATGTGCTATCTGTGTACAAAAGCTAGGGAAAGAAAATACAGGTGTCAGTGCAAAAGGTGTGAATTTCTCAGGAACTGAGGCTTTAGAAAGAATGCTGAAAGAAGGGGATGACATAGAGACATTTGTTCGATAACTATTAAGTTATGCCTACGTATCCTCTCGTGCAATGAGGAAGTCAAAACACTGTAGTTCGACTCAAAGAGACTGAATAATGATTTAACTATGAACTGCTTGCTTGTCTATGCTCAATTGTATGACTCGTCTAGCTCGAGTGCTAACTATCTTGCATTAGACGGAAGAAGCAAGTTCTCGCTTGTGAATGAGTGTGATGAGAAAATAATCCCAAACGAGACGATTGTTGTTGTTTTTTTTTTTTTAGCTTTTTATTTTTTTTGGTGTTTTGCATAGGATTATGAGCTTAAGCCTAAATCAAGGGTTATAAACTCATTATATCCTCCCTGATTAGGGATAATGAGCCTACTTAAGTATGAGATAAGCATCTCAACTTAATTACCATGATGATGTAGGATTAAAATCATTAACCTACTTGTGATTAATTAGATATTTTTGGGTTTTTTTTAGTGTTAAGTAATGAGTTTAATCTCTAATCACAGATTAGTGAACTCATTACACCATCCTAATAGAAGGATGATAGATGGGAACACTTAAGCTGAGGAAGATACTCAACTTAATCCATGGTTAGGGATTAAATTCATTATATAACAAGTCTTTATTAAGTGGATTTTAATTAAGGAATGATATTAAGAAGTGGATTATAAGTTTGTAAGACAACTTGAGGGGGACTTGTCCATTAAACACTAGGGTTAGTCCCTCTTAACCATAAGGAAGAGATAGAACCCTAATGTAAGGCCCAAGTTACAAGATAAAGTCTTAGTGATTATTAATGTGTTTTGACTAATAGGTGTAAAAAAATTAAAGGTTTAACACTAAGGATTAAAGTTATACTCTCCATCCTAAGAGAAAGATGCTGGCATAACCCTAATTCAAAGTCCTAAAGCTTTAAGAGTTTAGTCTCTGATTATGGAGATGAGAAGAGAGACTCAAGGAGACTCAAAGGTAAAAGACTAGGGGGGACTATACACAAACCTAAATGTTATCATGCTTGGACATCCTATGGTTTATGAGGCTTAAGAGAACGGATCTTCAAGGCTACCAAGGAAGAAGCATATGAAAAGAGAAGGAAAAAGAAGAATAAGTTACTTACTTCCTGAAGAAGATAAGTAACTTAAAAGAAAGAAAGTAAGAAGGAGAGAACATAAGTTAAGCAAGTTTACTTCAAAGACAAGTAAGAATTCAATATGAATGATGAGAAGAGGTGGGAAGTGAAGGCAAATCCACCTCCCAGATAACTTACCAAAAGTACCTGAAAATGTTAGTATGAATGCATAAGGAATGAAATGAAAAGAAATAAGACATAAAGAAAAAGGAAATGAGATGCAAAGACCAAAGTAAGAAGTGAATATGCAATGTAAATGGCATATGAGATGATGCAAAGTCATACAAGATGCATATGAATGATCATATAAAGATGAGATGCCATGGAAGCCTGTTTAAAAGCATGAAAACACATGGATGTTCATGGAATGTAATGGATGAAAAGCATTGAAAATGAATGAATAAATGATCAAGAAATTTTCAAGCATGTCTTAAGATGTCTAAGATATCATACAAATGCTTGAAATGTCATGGCAAGTTCACATGATGATAATATGCAAAGATGAATGCAAATGAAGATGCAGAATTAGGGTTTTAAGGCAACATGAGATGCATATGACCAAAACAGAAGCATTCAACATGATAAAAAATTGAAATCAAGCTCAAATAAACCCTAATCCTATATAAGGTCACACCCCAAAGGAGAAAGTCAGAAACTTAACCTAATGGAAGTTATGAAATTTCTAAGTTTGCTAGGGTTTTTGGGTGCTTCTAAAGGAAAAATGCAAATCAAATTGAAAATGCAAGATAAAATCATGAGATAAATAACCTAGAAGCTATATGAAATATGTGAAACAATGCAAAAAGAATCAAGTTCAAACTCATCATGGTTAGGCATAAATGCATTTTTCAAGTTAGGGTTAAAAAATGTGATTTTTAAGAACCCTAATTCAAAGAAAATTGTGAAATTATGATCAAATCTAAAAAGAAATTTATATGATGAGTTTGAAAATGTTTCTAAATGTATTGGAATGGTTCATGAATTTTTTGGTGATTTTTAGAAACCTAAATGCATTTTTAATTAATTAAAATCTATTAATTAATTAAAAATAACATTTAAATGTTTTAAAAATACATTTTTTTAATGCAAAAAATAAAATAAAAATTATTTTCAGGTTGAGAAATGCAATAAATCATATTTTTTTATGTTTTTAGCTATTTTAAACAAAATGCACAAAAGAAATGAAAAGAAAATGAATTAAAAATGAAATAAATGAAAGTAATCTGATCCAGTGGCCAGGATTCAAACTGGGAGGAGAGAATTGACTGCGCGCGTGAATGGAGGGATGAGATTCGTTCTGATATTTTAACTTAATTATTCCTAATTAAAACTAATTAAATAAAAGATTAGGGTTAATGATGCATTTGGGTCGTCCAACACGCGCGGGAAGCAAAGATCTAAAGGCCTACATTCAAACCTGGATAACCCTATATACTTTCAGGTGACCGGAGCAAGCTCCGGTCATCTTCTCCGGCCACACCTTCATGTCATCTCACTCCCTAGGCTAACCCAGACCCTCTAAAGCTCCAGAATCAATCCTCTAACATCCCTAAGCATGAATCCAGCATCAAACAACATTTATATTCCACCAAAATCATGAATCGAAGCAAAACGAAAAAATACACAAAACTTTCAGAAGTTAAATACATGCTTGATTCTTAACCATTTTGAAAACTAAACACATCACCATAATCAGAGAGACATATAGAATCATTTAAGAACTTAAAATGAAAGTTCTAGAAAAAATGTTCTTGATGATACCTGAGATGAAGCTTTGAAGTTTTGAGCTTTCTGGCCTCCTCCCTTGCGCAAATCAACTCCAATGGTTACCCTGATGCTAATGAGGAGCTTAGAACAAGTTTGTGGTGGCTATTTTGAGGTGTGTGGTTCTGGTTTTGCAGAAATCGTGTTTTTGAATGGGGAGATTTCAAGCTATTTCAATGGTTGGTTTGTGTTCCTTGTGATGTGTAGAGATGATTGGTGAAAGAAATTTTGAGTTTTGATGGCTGGTTTGAGAGAATTGAAGAAGGGAAGGTTTATGGAATTTTTGGTGATTCTGAGTTGTGGGAGGGTTCATGCTTGTGTGTTGTGTGAATCAGTTCCATAATGCTTGTATGTGATGTCTTGATTGGTCAGAAGCTTGGTGGTGGCATAGTGTGATTGGTATGGCCTCATTTGCAAAAAGTCAAAAGTTATGGTACCATAAGCATGGCACGAGTTAGAGTTGGCTTGGGGGCTTGTCCTGCCTCAGCTTGCATCAAGGATGGCCCTTGGATGGTTTATGATGAGCTGGATGGCTTGATGCAAGAGTTACCACATGTTTTGCAATTTTCCCTCTTTGAAATTTCTTGGATCACAAGTTATGAAAACCCTAGGTCAAATGCCCAATTCTGATCAAGGCAAGCTGTGTTATCATGTAATTAAGTTTAGAAGTCAATTAGAGGTCATGAAATGGCTTAAAACTTGATTTTTCAAAAATCCCTCTTTGGCATGAACTTGAAAATTATAGGATTTTTGCCATGGCATGAACTTCAAAAGTCATTTCCAAAAATAGAAAGTTTGCATTTGGCTCAAAATTCTTCAATTTTGTGAACTTCCAACCACTTATAAGATCAAATAAAGATCATAGAGACTCAAAATGATGATGATGACCCTTTGGAACCCTTGATGGAGGCCTCAAATGCCCTGATTTTGCCTTTACTTGCTCAAGAAGTTACCCAATGATCAGATGACTTCCACAGTGAATTTCTTCATCAAATTTGGCACACATGATCCTTATGACATATTAAGACCATTAGAAACAAGAATGGCCAAAAAGTTTGGGATTAAGGCCTCTGAAACCAAAACCCTAATTTAAGGTCATCTGTGCAGGAAATCTTCAGTCTGCCTCTATGCCTTTGCCATGCTTTGAGATCTCTTGACCTTTATGAACTTTGGGGAACATATTATGATCATGGAACACACATGGACCCTCTTGGAAAGCTTCAAGACCTTTGGGATGGCTCAGATCACTTCTTGGATTGCTCAGATCACAAACCCTAGATGTAGGTGAAATGAAACTATGCAGATGAAACAAATATGCAATATGAGGTGGTATGCCTATGCTTATGCAAAAATGAAAGACCACAAGTCATGGTGTGAGAAAACGTGAGGGCAAATTTGGGGTGTTTACAGTAGGACGACTTCCATACCATACACAAGCTGGTAAGGTGTTGCCCCGGTAGATGTTCTGATGGAAGTTCGGTACCCATGTAAGGCGAATGGTAACATTTTGTGCCAGTCTTTGTATGTGACTACCATCTTTTGCACAATCTTCCTAATGTTCTTGTTAGCTGCCTCAACAGCGCCATTCATCTTTGGCCTGTAAGGAGAAGAGTTGTGATGTTGAATCTTGAAATCCGGCATAGTTCTATCATCATTTTGTTGTTAAGGTTTGAACCATTATCAGTAATGATTCGCTCGGGAACTCCATATCGACAAATGGTATCCATTTTTCAGAAATCGGGCTACCACTTGCTTGGTGACATTTGCATACGAATCTGCTTCAGCCTATTTGGTGAAGTAATCAATGGCTACCAGGATGAATCTGTGACCATTTGAAGTTGTTGGTTCGATCTTTCCAATCATATCAATGCCCCACATGGCGAGGGCCAGGGTGAAGACAATGCATTCAAAGGATTTGGAGGCACATGCACTTTGTCTGCATAGATCTGGCATTTATAGCATTTTCTGGCATATGCACAACAATTTGCATCCATTGTGATCCAATAGTAACCTGATCTCAACAATTTCTTCGCCATTGCATGTTCTCCAGCATGGGTACCAAAAGAACCCTCGTGTACTTCGTGCATCAGTAGGTCTGCTTCCTTTTTGTCAACACATCTGAGAAAGACCATGTAGAATTTTTACTTGTATAAGGAGCCATCAGTATTGATGAAGAAACCGCTGGTTAGCCTTCTTAATGTCTTCTTATCATTAGACGATGCCCCAGGCGGGTATGTCTGAGTCTCCAAAAAGAATTTGATGTCATTGAACCAAGGTTTGTTGTCAATGATAGTGTCCACAAAGAAGATGTATGCCGGTCGGTTTAGGCTGGATACTAAAACCCGAGGTACGTAGTTAGCAGTCTGCAGTTTGATCATAAATGAAATAGTGGCCAAGGCGTCTGCAAATTGATTTTCATCTCGAGGGATATATTCAAGCTTGACTGTTGTAAAGAAAGTCAATAATCTCCTCGTGTAGTCATAGTAGGAACCAGATGCTCTTGACGAGTATACCACTTGCCATTAGTTTGGTTGATCACCAAAGCCGAATCTACGAATACATTCAAGGTTTGGATCCTGAGGTCAATGGCTTCCTCAAGACCTATGATACAAGCTTTGTACTCTGCTTCATTGTTAGTGCAGGCAAAGTCGAGCCTTGCTGAGAAAGGCAGATGGACTCCTTCGGGTGTTATAAGCAATGCACCAACCCCACGACCGTTATAATTAACTGCCCCATCGAACATCATAGTCCATGCTCCTTCTGGATCTGGCCCTTCAGTGTGAATAGGCTCTTCACAATCTTTTGATTTTAAGAACATGATGTCTTCATCGGGGAAATCAAATATCATAGGCTGGTAATCATCAATGGGTTTCCCAGCCAGATAGTCAGACAATACACTGCCTTTGATGGCTTTTTGAAAGATGTACTGAATATCATATTGTGTCAGAATCATTTGCCACCTTGCAACCCTTCCGGTAAGTGTTGGCTTCTCAAATATGTACTTGACTGGGTCCATCATTGAGATCAACAAGGTAGTATGAGTCAACATATACTGTCTTAGTCGGCGAGCAGTCCACGCTAAAGCACAACATGTTTTCTCGAGCAGTGAATAACGTTGTTCACAGTCGGTAAACTTTTTGCTTAGGTAGTATATTGCATACTCTTTTCGACCAGACTCGTCTTGCTGGACCAACAAACACCCCATCGATTCATCTAATACTGTCAGGTACAATATTAGAGGTCTTCCTTCAACTGGAGGCATAAGAATTGGAGGTTCTTGCAGATACTCCTTGATCTTGTCAAAAGCTTTCTGACAATCATCATTCCACCTGACTGTTTGTTCCTTTCTTAGAAGCTCGAACAAGGGCTCGTAGGTTGCAGTGAGGTGAGATATGAACCTTGAAATGTAGTTCAATCTACCCAAGAACCCTCGAACTTCTTTCTCAGTCTTAGGTGCAAGCATTTCCTGAATTACTTTAACTTTGTCGGGGTCAAACTCAATTCCTCTTCTGCTCACAATAAACCCCAACACTTTACCAGAACATACCCCAAATGTGCACTTGTTAGGGTTTAAGCTTAACTGATATTTCCTCAGACGTCTGAAAAGTTTCAATAGATTTACCAAATGCTCTTCCTTTGTGAAGGACTTGGCAATTATGTCATCCACATAGCACTCAATTTCTTTATGGATCATGTCGTGGAGTAATGTTACCATAGCCCGTTGATATATTGCACCGACATTCTTCAAACCAAATGGCATTACTTTGTAGAAGAACATGCCCCATGGTGTGATGAAGGTTGTCTTCTCCATGTCTTCAGGTGACATCTTGATCTGATTGTATCCAGAAAATCTGTCCATGAAGGAAAATACCGAGAACCGAGCTGTGTTGTCTACCAATACATCAATGTGAGGTAATGGGAAGTCATCTTTCGAGCTTGCTGTGTTCAGATCCCGGTAATCGACACACATATGCACCTTGCCATCCTTCTTAGGTACGGGTACAATGTTAGCAACCCACGGCGGGTAACTAGTTACAGCAAGAAAACCGACGTCTCACTACTTGTGTACTTCCTCTTTAATTTTCATGGCCATGTCCGGGAAATCCTCTTTTAATGGCAACATGTGCATGAAAATATCTATATCCAATCCCAGCATATCTTGATAGGACCAAGCGAAGACATCGACATATTCTCGCAGCATACTGATAAGTTGTCCTTTTACCGGAGTTTGCAGACTGGCTCCAATCTTCACTTCTTTCACAACTTCCTCGGTACCAAGATTAATAGTCTCAACCTCCTACTAATGAGGAGGAATTACCTTTTCCTCTTGTCTCAATAACCTGGATAACTCTTCAGGTAAATCGTAGTCTTCTCAACCCCTTCATCTGCTTGATTAATCGGATTTTCGAAGTCATACAAGGTCATATAAGTGTCGTTGTTAGTGCAATCTGGAGGGCTATTTCTGCAAGGGTTGAGATTTAGTTCATTTTAGTGATTGATTTTATTTTGTTTTAGAAAAAGTAAGTAAATGAAGTTTTTATTTAGAAAAACATTGCCATTTATTGCTTTGTGCGAAAATAACAAAAATAAAAAGACAGTGAGCGAAAAAGGTTGTTTGCAAAAAGATGTCCATTGTTCATTAATATTCAATTTGCACAAACACATATGGCCCTATTACAAAATGAGTCCCGACATCTTGGGCAAGATGCATGACTTTGATGCATGCTTAAAACAAGAAATAATAATTACTCTGCAGTAGTAACCCTTATAATTTCCTGGGAAGACCAGTTGAGGACTTGTCGGCCCGATATTCTTGGACGGATCCAGTTTTCCAGGTTTTAGTTGCTCTCAGCCTTGTCTTCCAGAGTGTTGACAGCATTAGGGGTCAGCATTCCCCCACTTATGAACTTTGGCCCTCCAGCAGCCTCCTCTTGAACTTGTCGGGATGGACTGTAACCCAAACCGAATTTGTCTTCTTTCATTTCCACCTTCAGCAGCTTGCCCCAACCTTGGGCATTCCCTTCTTCCACAACCTTCCGAGCCTGCTTGTAGGAAGCAATTGAGGTACCCATCCTCTCCTCTTGGGATGCAGCAAACACCTCTGTTGTGGCTTCATTGACATTTAAAGCTTCAAAACCTTGGCTCATGGTTTCATGGATTTCTCCATCCATTTCTATGTACTTGTACGTAGCTAGGTGACTGACAAAGATATCTTCTTCTCCACAGATAGTGATAATCTGACCTTCCCACTCATATTTTAACTTCTGTAGGTGAAGGGTTGATGTTACCGCACCGGCGGCATGGATCCATGGTCGACCCAACAAACAACTGTAGGCATGTTGTATGTCCATCACGTAGAAGATAGTTTTGAAAACTTGTGGACCAATTACCACGGGTAGCTCCACCTCTCCGATAACCGATCTCTTAGAACCATCAAAAGCTCTTACAACTAGATTGCTTGGACGGAGGGCTAGACCATCATACTCTAGTTTGACTAAGGCTTTCTTTGGCAGGACATTAAGTGATGATCTAGTGTCAATAAGGACGTGCGAAAGCACAACCCCTTTACATTCCAGAGTGATGTGTAATGCCTTGTTATGGTTACGCCCCTCTGTAGTCAAATCAGCATTGGTAAAGCCTAGTCCATGACTAGTATTGACATTTGCGACTACTGATTCCAACTGATTGACAGTGATCTCTTCAGGCACATAAGCTGCGTGCATGAATTTGAGTAGTGCATTCCGGTGAGCCTCGGAACACATAAGCAGTGATAATATGGAGATCTTTGAGGGTGTTTGGTGGAGCTGATCCACGATTTTGTAGTCACTTCTTTTGATAATCCTCGTAAACTCGTCTACATCCTGATCAAAGGGCGTCTTCTGAGTTTCTTTTGCCGCAGGTTCTTCTGGCACCACACTTTTACCTTTAGCTTTGGCAGCCACTTCTGCTTCGGCATTAGTTCTGGGAATTTGTGAAGCGAAGAGACGTCCGCTTCTAGTGAAGCCTCCGCCTCCCCCTACATTGTCTACCTGTGATGCAGATGTTGAGGAGTCAAGAGTGACTTTCCTTACGTGGCAGTAAAGATATGAACCATAATGCCAAGGCATGGCACTGTTGTTATCATTAGGAATTGGTCCGGGAACCGTGATGGTCACCGGACTAATTGCAGCAGAAGAAGGAGTCATGATTGTCTGCAGATCGTAGTATATAGTAACAGGGAGTCTGGATGAAGGTGGCACAAATGTAGAAAGCTGGAAAACTGATGAGAGAGTGTTGTTGGGACGTTGTTGATGATAATGTTGGTGAGAATGTTGCTGGAAGTTATTGTTGTGAGATTCTGGAACAGGGACCATTGTCGGGTCGTGGTAGATAGTAACTGTTGAAATACCACGCTGGTGTTTGTTGTTGTTGTAGCCGATTTCGTTGAAATGATTTTTGTTGTATTTGTAGAAGTGATTTCTGTTGCAGTTGTAGAAGCTTGAACTGATGATGTTATTTGTAGGATGCCTTCCTTAATCAGACTGTTGATACCATTCTTCAAACTTGTGCATCCATTAGTAGTAACCTTACAAGCTTCGCAATAGGCTTCACAACCTGGAAACACTTGGCATTTTAAAAGCTGAGCTTTCACCTTGGCCAGAGGTGTTCGTACACTTACAATATCATCAATCAGGATTGTTGTAAGGTCTTTGCTGCTTTTGTGGGAACTGATGTTGCTGAGGTGCTGGAGTAGGAATGGTGACAGCAGCCACTGACCTTTGCAAATACTGAGGCCTACCTCTGCCAATATGCACTAAATTAGTTTCTCCTGTCCTTTGGGGTCTGGAGAATGGTTTCTTTGTGTTGTTGGAGCTAGCGCTATTATCATAAATCTTGCCCATCTTCAACAAACTTTCAATTCTCTCTCCCGTTATGACCACATCAGCAAAGCTAGTGGAAGAGAAAGCAGCAAGTCTATCAATATACGTTCCTTGCAGGGTAATCATGAAAATGTCAGCCATCTCCCTTTCTGACATTGGAGGTTGGACAACAGCAACCAGCTGTCTCCACCTCTGAGCGTACTCACGAAAACATTCCCTCGAAGATTGAGACATTCCCATTAGGAGAGTCCTGTTAGGTGCCATGTCCAAGTTGTATTGATACTGGCGCACAAAGGCTTCAGCCAAATCTTTCCAATTTCTGACGGTGGCCCTGGATAAGTGTGAGTACCATTCTCTGGATGCACCGATCAAGCTATTTTCAAAATAAAACATCCATAGCTTCTCATCCATAGTGTATGCCTTCAACCTTCCCAGAAAGGACTGCAAATGAGTGCGAGGATAGGAAGTTCCATTGTACTTCTCAAAACACGGGGGCTTGATTTGTTGGGAATCCTTACCCCCTCAACCAGTCCCATGTCCATTACATCAAATCCCAAGGAGTTCTGGGATTCCAAGAATCTTAACTTTTCTGATATCTCGTCCAACCGACGGTCATAAGCTTCATCTGCCCCAACACCTAGCACTATAAATTGCTCATCTTGAGGATCTTCCTGTAGAATACGACCTTTAGTATTCCTTTGGCCATTCCCATTGATATTAGCTTTAGGATTGTTGACGGGTCCAAACTCTACCGGATTCGTTCGCGGCTGCTCACGCTCATTGTTACTAGTACCTCCAGTGCCTGCGTGGTTATCTTCTGGGGTTTGCCGCTCAACCAACTCCCTCAATATTTCCTGGCTCTGGGCCATTCCAGTCATCACAGCTATAAATTGATTCATTTGAGTCCTCACCTCTGTCCTCACATCTGTCATTTGAGGCCTCGCATCTGTCAGTTCTTGTTGTAGCTGATCCATTTGTAGACTCAGAAGGTTGCATCGAGTTGGATATTTGTGGACTTGGTTGACAAAAAAGACCCTTCTGCGAGCAATATTTCCTGAAACAATCAATAAAGTGAGAAAACAAAAATAAAACACCTGCAAAAAACAAAAGGTATGTGGTTAGAATGCAATGCAATATGCCTTTTTGTCTTTCGAGGGTATCCGTTTTGGTTCTTGGTTTTGACCTTCTAGACCCCTTGGAGGAGATGAAGATGTTGGAGAGAATGAAATCCACAAGAAGAAACAATAATACATAAACCATATAATACAAGTGGCATTGCCAAAATACAACTAGTTCATGAATACAACAAAGCAAAACTCCTATGGTGAGTCGAAATACAACAAGTTCAAAAAACAAAACAAAACCCCCATGGTGAGTCGAAATACAACAAGTTCAAGAACAAAACAAAACACCCATGGTGAGTCCAACACAAAAAAACAAGTACAAATAAAATCAGACATCCAATCCATATGCATCCTCCCTGTCTTCCTTCAGGAGAACATCAATCACAGGTCCAACTGGGTGCTCTGTGATGGTCTTGATGAGAAGGTTTCTGGTTGCGATGACATTCGTCATCTTCTGATACTTATCTTGCTCTTTGGATCTTTTTAACCCTGCCCGGAGTTTTAACTCTGAGATTTCCTTCTGAGCGGCTAGAAGTTCTTATCGGCTTCTTCTCTCACTGGACTCTAACTGCTCTATCTTGGCTTGCATCTTCTGGTCTTCTTTCAAACGAGCCTCAGTTATTCTGAACCATCTACCATGACTCTCTTCCAGATAATGCTCAACTCTTGCCTTCTGAATTTTTGCCTCCTTACATGCATTCTTCAACACAAGTTCCCATGCTTGGGCTTTCCTGATGAAGTCTTTAGTCTTCTCACTCTTGGCTATATGCTCGATTTGTAGCTTCTCTAACCTCTAAATGTCTAAACGAGCATCATTCTTTTCCCAAAGGGTCTTCTTTAAAGCTTCGGCGAGCTGGGTATTTCTTTCCATCAGCTTTTCAAACTCTTCCAGGCTCACTGTGGCTATGGGCTCAACTGCTGATGGCCCTGGTACATCCTCCAGGGTGAATGGCATACGAGTAATTTTTCCTCTGATGCGCGACCATTCAGTGTACTGAGCAGAGGCTATATTATTGCACTTTCCCAGAATGGCGGTTCCTTTAGTCTGTATATTGTCCCAAGCCCAGGCTGCTTGTCGGACAGTGGCATGGTTGTTTTGAACAACACAATAAAAAGATTCTGCTAGGTCTTTCTCCCTAGGTGGATGTACCAAGGCATACCCCAACTGTCTTTTGAAAAGTAAAGGATTGTAGTTGATGCAACCCTTCACTCCAATGAGAGGCACATTTGGGTATTGACCACAAATGGTTACTATATCTCGACCCTTGGTGTTCTGAGTACACCACCTGATATCTTCTGAAGTAAGGGAAATCATCCTCTTAGCCCAACTCCTTGTCTGATGTGGGTTTAAGAAAGCTTCCTTCTTTGGCATATGTTTCATCAACCAACTGTAGAAAAGAGGTGCACAACATCTTACCAGTCTTCCTCTCTGTTTATCATTCCTCTGATGAACTGAGTAATAAAATTCTCCTAACAATGTGGGAACCGGGTTCTTTAGCATGAAGATGTGGATGGCATTTTTGCTTACAAACTTAGGCTCGTCTGCAAACAAAATGATACCGTAAATGCTGAGAGCTAGGAGAGCACATACAGTTTCCCAATTCCCTTTTGCAGCGTGCTTCGTAGCCTGAGTAATCAAGAAATCTAGATGAAGACATGGGATTCCAGCTTTAGAAGTCATGTGTTCATCAATGGTGGTTACTTCTAGATGTAGTGCTTTGGCTATGTCTTCATTATTTGGAGGAGTCATTTCAGGATTGAAAGGAATTCCTCTTCGGATGGGGATATCCAACAACATGGAGTACTCTTCCAGCAACAGACCTATCTAAAAGTCTGGGAAAGTGAAACAACCTAAGGGAGGGTCATAAAACTGCAGACAGGTGTGAATCATGCTCCTATTCAATGTATCCAGGTCCATGATTATGTCCAAGATTCCACCGTAACTTTCTCTGAACAGAGGTACATGATCAGGAGTAATGAGGGCATGTATCTGTTTAATGCCTGTTAAGTGATACTCGAAGAAATGATAGGTGATGTTGCTTTTCCTTGTTGAATCCATCCTGTGTGCTGAAGGAGATAACTGATGAGGTGTTGTAGCAGATAGGCTGAGCAGAAGAACAGTCAAAACTAAACCAAGAAAAGTGGATACCCTGTAAAACAAATAGACAAATGTTAGAAATGATGCAATATGATGCATGATGATGATATGCAAGGGTTTGTGATCATGTGCTGGATTATCAGTCGTCCTTTGGTAGAATCCTTGAGTGTCTAGAGTTTCAGATGGAGGCTTGAGAACCGGTAACCGGTTGGGGGACTCAAATAAAGAGTCAACAGTCCAGGGTTACAAAGAATCAGTCCAGAAATAGTACAACCTCATAAACATTCTCCAGTAGAAAGGTATGATGAGGTCTAGGGTTCCTGCAAACCTGTAAACATCTCAGCCCTCTCACATGTATGTACTAGAACAAGGATCCTTAGGTTTGGATTTATCATGAGAAGTGTAAACACATCTAACTCGGAGGGTACAGTGTTTACCTTAATTATAAAGAATCCTTCCCTAATTCACCTCAGATGCTGAAGGTCATCTAAAAGGTCATCCAGACTTAGCAGACTTCCCAGATAGCTCTAGCACTACAAGAGATCCGTAGCACAGAGTTCTCAAAAGGAAACCCATGTATGAACCGTGTTTTCATATTCCCGCACCAGACCGAAATGGAATGGGAAAGAATACGAAACCACTATAATCCTATGTGTCACTCAGACCTTTGTATTGAGCCTTTCTCACTGGAATACCCCACCCACCAAGGTAAACTAAAATCCAGCACAGTGATGCAATAATAATAATGAAATGCAGAATGTAGTAAATGAAAGCGATAAAACAATGCGATAAATAAAGTTGTACAGAAAGCGATAAATAAAGAAACAACACAAACACGTATACACATAACACCCTCGTAAACACAAACAAATAAGCGCTAGGAGAAACCCTCTCAGGAACTCAGAAGCTCTGGTTGCAAAATCCCCAGCAGAGTCGCCAATCTGTCGCTCCCCGGACTTTCGTCCCGGTGTAAACGTAAACTGTCGGCGAGAACGGTCGAATGTTAAAGGTTGAATAGAGTCGCCAGCTAGGAATTTTTATCCTGAAGGAAAGGTAATGCTGCATAAACCTAGAAAGAAGTGGATAAGACGGTTGCGAACCAAAGACTGGGTAAGGGGGTCGGTTATGACCTGGGAAGATATTAGCACACAGATCGTCCGTCGTACTCGACGGGATCCACACTTACCTGATTGTGTTTAAAAAGGGGGGAAGTGTACGTCCTAACTATGTATAAAAAAAATGGATGTACAAAGTGACAGTGCAAAAATAACAGGAGCTCAAACTGAGGTTAAGAAAAGAAAGCTAGAAAGAGAAGAGGGGGAGACCTAGGGACTTTTGTTCGATAACCGTTAAGTCATGCCTATGTATCCTCTCGTGCAATGAGGAAGTCAAAACATTTTAGTTCGACTCAAAGAGACTTGATGTTTTGGTGTGAACTGATTGCTTGTCTATGCTCAAGTGTATGACTCGTCTGGCTCGAGTGTTGACTGTCTTGCATTAGACGGAAGAAGCGAGTTCTCATTTTCAGAGTGAGTGTGATGAGAAAAGAGTCCCGGAGGAGACGTTTATTGTTTTTTTTTTGTGTTTTCAGTTTTTTATTATTTTTGGTGTTTTGCATAGGATAATGAGCTTAAGCCTTAATCACGGGTCGTAAACTCATTATATCACCCCTGACTAGGGATAATGAGTCTACTTAAGTGTGAGATGAATATCCCAACGTAACTACCCTAATGATACAGGATTAAGATCATTAACCTACTTGTAATTATCAAGTGTTTTTTGGATTTTTGTTTTGTTATGTAATGAGTTTAATCTCTAATCAGGGATTAGTGAACTCATTACACCATCCTAAGAGAAGGATGATAGATGAGGACACTTAAGATGAGGAAGATACCTCAACTTAATCCATGGTCAGGGATTAAAATCATTATATAACAAACCTTTATTAAAATGGATTTTGATTAGTGGTTAGATTAAGAAGTGAATTTTATATTCGTAAGACTAAATCTGAGGGGGACATGTCCATTAAACACTAGGGTTAGTACCTCTGACCCAGAGGCAGAGATGTAACCCTAATATAAGGCCCAAGTTACAAGCTTAAGTCTTGATAATTATTAGGTGTTTTGATTAGAAGGTGAAAACAACTTACAGGTTTAACACTAAGTAATACAATTATACACTCCATCCTAAGATAAGGATACAGGCATAACCCTAATACAGAGCCCCAAAACTTTAACTGTTTAGCCTTTGTTATTGAGATGAGAAGCAGAGACTCAAGGAGACTCAAAAGGTAAAAAACTAAGGGCAACTATTCACAACCCTAAAGTTATCATGCTTGGTAGTTCCTATGGTTTGTGAGGCATAAATAAAGTCTTTAGATTGGCTACCAAGGAAGGATAAGCAGATGAAAAAGGAAGGAGATAGAAGAATAGGTAACTTACTTCCTGAAGAAGTTAAGTAACCTAAGAGTGGGATAAGAGAAAGAGAGAACAAAAATGAATAAAATTCACTTCAAAGACAGGTAAAGATGCATATGAAAAGATAATAAGAGGTCGGATGTGGATTCACATCCACATCCTGATCAACTTACCTGAAGCACCTAAAAGGGTTAGTATGAATGCATAAGGTATGAAATAAGATGAAATGAAACAAATAAAGGTGCAATGATCCAAACCATAAGAAAACATATGATGAAAATGTGTCATGAAAAGATGCAAAGTCATGTACAATGCATATGTATGATCATACAAGTGTTGGATGCAAAAACAAACATGTTAGAAGCATGAAAATACATGAACATACATAAGATGTAATGCAGACAAAGCATACCAAATGAATGTAACAATGATGTAACAATGTTCTCACATGACCTAAGGTGTCTAAGATGACATAAACATACATGAAATGTCATGACAAGTTCATATGATGAGGATATGCAAAGGTGAATGCAAGTATACATGGCAAATTAATGTTTTTAGATTGCATGAGATGTCCATGATCAAAACAGAAGCAAAACACATGATAAAAATTTGAAATTTCAACCAAACAAACCCTAAACACACACAAGAACACTCCCCAAAGATGGAGGTCAAAAGCTATACCAAAGTCACGTTATGGTTTTTCTAAGTTAGGCCTGGCTTTTGGGTACCTCTCATAGAAAAATGCATATCAAATGTAAAATGCGATGCAAAAATATGATTTAAATGTCCTAGATACTAGATGAAACATGTAAAAGAATGCAAAAAGAACCAAGAACAAACTCATTTTCATTGATCAGAAGTGAATTTTAGAAGTTAGGTTGTGAAATAGGGGATTTTGAAAACCCTAATTCAAGTTTAGTCCTCAAAATAGAATCAAAACCTAAAATAAATGAGTGAAATGCGTTTGTACATTGATTATAATGTTCAAGGATGCTTCATGATTTTTTTGGTTATTTTTAAATAATATAATTAAATGATTTAAAAATAAATTTTTAATGCAAAAAATGAAAATAAAAATGTTTTTGGGTTTTTAAAATTAATTAGAGTGAAAGTGCAAAAAATCAGAATTTTTAAAAGTGTTTTACTATTTTTAATAAATAAGAGAAAACAAAATGAAAAAAAAGAATAAAAAAATAAAAATTAATCAAAATGTAGGGCTCAGATTGCAAGGAAGTAGGATCAAGGGTCATGGGCGCGAGTCAGCAAGACTGGGGGTACGCAAATCTTAGGGTCCAGATTCAAACTCCCTAAATGCGTGTGATCTAATGGTCCATATTAATTCTGAGGAAATTAATTTTAATTTATTTTAATTAATTAAAATGAGGGCTAATGGTGCATCTGGAGCGTCCATTCTTTAATCTAAACAGGATCCAATGGTCTACATTCAATCTGGAAACCCTAATCACACTTAACCCTAATCACTTTCAGATGACCGGAATAGTGCCCCGGTCATCTTCTCCGGCGAGACCAAACCCCAAACTTCTTCCCTATGCCACTGCAAACCCTCTAACCAACCCAGAAGCATTCCTCATGCTCCAAGGAACTCAAATCAACCATCAAACATGATTTATAACACATGAACAAGTTGAATCGAAGCAAATTAAAAACACAGGAAAAATTTCAGAAACACATAACATACTCATTTCTTCATCATTTTCAATTCTAAAGACATCTATGTGATCCCTAGAGCATGTATTTTCATTATATGACAAGAAATTAAAGCTTTGAGACAAAACGTTCTTGAGTATACCTGAGCTGGTGACCTACAGATATGAGCTTTCAAAGCCTCCCTCTTGTGCAAATGGCTTCCTTTGAACCTCCTGAGGCTAATGGAATGCTTGGAATGCTTTAAAAATGGTTTGTTTCGGATGTCCAGTTCTGATGAAGCAGAAATGGAGGTTTTGATATGTGATGTTTCAGGCATTTTAGTGGTTGATTCTTGTTCTATGAGTGATGTGTGGTTGATTGGTGAAGGAATTTGTGAAGTTTGATTGCTGGATTAGGAGAATCGATGAGAGGAAGTCTTGAAGTATTTTTGTGAAAATTGAGCATGGGATCGTTCTGAGTTCTTGTGTCATGTCTTTTATGATCCTTAGGCATTGTATAAACAATTGAGATAGGTCAGAAGAGTTGCTATGCACTGTGGGATTGGTATGGTTCATTTGGCAAAAAAGTCAAATTGTGTGTACTTGAGGCATGGGCCATGGAAGAGCTGATTTGAGGGCTTGAACTGCTTCAGCTGGCTTCAAGGAGAGCCCTAGGATCAATTGTTATGAGTTGTGAGGCTTGGATCATGAGTTTGCATAGGTTTTGCAATTTTGCAACTTTGTGATTTCTTGAGAAACAAGTCATGAAATCCATTGGTTCAAAGCCCAAATATGATCTTGAGATGTTGTTTGATAGTGCCATGATGCATTTGAGTGAATTAAAAGTCACATAGAGGCCTAAAATTCAATTTTGCACATTTCCCTCTTTGACCTAAACTTTAAAATTATAAGATTTTTCCCAATTTTGACTTGCCATATCTTGAGTTCTAGGATGAATCAAGAGGAGTTCTTGTACTTTTTGAAAATGGAAAGATCCAATCTACAACTTTCATGTTTAAAAAAATTTCATTTGAAGCTTTTTTTATCAAGGAAGAGGAGGTTGAAAATTTTTCCCAAAATGGAAAGTTTGCATTTCAAGTAATGTCCATTTTTGGCAACTTTTGACTTGGCTCAAAATTCTTCAATCTTGTGATCATCCAACCTCTCCTAAGACCAAATAAAGGTCATAGGATTTCAAAATGATGGAAATGAACCTTTGGAACCATTGGTTGAGGCCTCAGATGCCCTAATCCTGACTTTTCTTGCACAACAAGTTACAGCTTGATCAGATGACTTCCTCGGTGAATTTTTGCATCAAAATTCATACACAAGCTCCCTATATCATATAAAGACCAATGGAATCAAGAATGACCAAAAAATTTGGGTGTAAGGGCCTCAAACCTAAAACCCTAATTTTCAAGTCATCTGTGTAGGAGCTTCAAGCTTGTTTGGATAACTCTGCAATCCATTGAGATTTCTTGACTTAAAAGAAACCTTTGGGGTATAAAACAACCATAGAACACTAAAGGACCCTCCTAAAATGCTTCAAGGCCTCTGAGATTGCTCAAATCACTTCTCGGGTTCTCCTAATCACAAACCCTAGTTATGCAGCTATGCAGTGATTTGCCAAAGGATAATTATGCAATGTGAGATGTAATGATATGCTATGCAATATGTGTGATCATAAGCCAAGGCATGAGAAAGTGAGAGGGAAAATTTGGGGTATTTACACTGTTCCCTTGGAAGATTACCAAAGGCTGGAAGCTCAGTTGCGAGAGTTAAAAGTGGAGAACACAAAAATGACTAGCTTATATCATCAGATGGCCCATTCCAAAACAGGTGTAGAGGAAAAGCTGCATAAAATACAGGTGGCTCAGGAAGCTAAGGAGAAAGAATTCGGAGAAAGAGAAGCCTAGTTTTAGAGGAGAGGACTGATGGATATTAAAATGAAAGAAAAGTTCAGAAAGACTAAGAAGACCCTTAGGGAGGCCAAGCAATCCATCACCTGGATGCAAGAATAGAGAAATCGAGACCAAAATGAGTACAAGAAGAGAGAAAAGGCATACAAATTGCAGATTGCTGCTCATAAGGAGGAACTGGAGAGTTCCTATAGGGGTCAGCAGGAAACTTCTCAACAATTGAATGAAGCACTTCTAGAGATGGCAGACCTCAGGAGGAGAGCAGATGTGAAGAGGGCTAGGATAGAGCTGGGTTTCACAAAGGAAGGGCTAGAGTCAACCTGCAGTTTAGAGTTTTAGTTTGTTTTCTTTCTTGTATTTCTGATTACCCATGGGTTTGTTGTGGGAATCTTATTTATTTTTATGTGCTTGATGTTTTGTAAGATTTGTAACCCTAAGGGGATGTTACTTTTGCCTTAGGGCCTTGTGTTTATGCTTTAATACTGGTTGTGGAAAGGTGTAGAGGCTTTGAAGAGAGTGATCTCAAAAGAATTTCCTCAAGGTCCATTTGGATTCTTTAACAGATACCAAAACCGGGGCAAAAATATCCTGATAACGAAAACACGAAAGTTTTGCATTGCATACATATCACCCTTTGTTTATTTTGCAGGTACAGTTCTCGGATCTCTAACGTCTCTTCTGTTTCAGGCACTATTGTTGCACGAAGCGAGCATAGGCATAATCAGACTGTTGTTCATATGCCAGAAAATGCCACAAATGCCAGATCTACACAGATAAAGTGCATATACCTCCAAATCCTTTGAACGTGATGTCTTCACCTTGGCTCTTTTCCATGTGGGGCATTGACATGATTGGAAAGATTGAACCGACTGCTTCAAATGGGCACAGATTCATCCTAGTGGCCATTGATTACTTCACCAAATGGGTTGAAGCAGCTTCGTATGCAAATGTCACCAGACAAGTGGTAGCCATATTTCTAAAAAGAGACATCATCTGTCGATATGGAGTTCCCGAGCGAATCATTACTGATAATGGTTCCAATTTGAATAACAAAATTATGGCAGAACTGTGTTGGGACTTCAAAATTCAATATCACAACTCTTCTCCTTACAGGCCAAAGATGAACGGCGTTGTTGAGGCAGCCAACAAGAACATCAAGAAGATTGTGCAGAAGATGGTAGTTACCTACAAAGACTGGCATGAGATGCTACCGTTTGCCTTACATGGGTACCGAACCTTAATCAAAACATCTACTGGGGAAACGCCTTATCAGCTTGTGTATGGTATGGAAGTTGTACTACCTGTTGAAGTTGAACTACCCTCCTTACGGGTAATGATGGATGTGAAGCTGGATGAAGCAGAATGGATCCGATCTTGATACAATCAACTGAATCTGATCGAAGAGAAAATATTAGCAGCCATCTGTCATAGGCAGTTATATCAAAAGAGAATGAAGAAAGCCTTCGATCGGAAAGTCAGACCTCGGGAATACCAAGTGGGAGAGCTTATTCTGAAGAGAATCCTTCCTCCTCATACAGACCACAGGGGCAAGTGGACACCAAATTATGAAGGTCCCTATGTCATAACTAAAGTCTTCTCAGGTGGAACACTGATGATCACAACCATGATGGTGAAGACTTCCCGTCTCCTGTGAATTCAGATGTAGTTAAAAAATACTTCGCATAAAAATGACCCGCTGGACATAAAATCAGAATGTGAGTCCAGGCAAAAATAAGGCATCCCGGCGAGTCAAAACCAGAATAAAAGACTCGGGCAAAAATAAGGGAAAAATCAAAAAATGTACACCCATTGAGTTGAAAAGCCGCATTGGACAGCTCAGGCAAAAATGTGTATCCTGGTGGATTGAAAACCCGAAAGGGCGATCCACGCAAAATCAGGGAATAAGCGAACAACTGCATTCTGAATTCATCTGTATCACTCACAACATGGAAATCCTCAAAAGGACAAAGCATCAGTCAGAATCGGCCCTCTTCAGAAAGCAAGATAAGAAGAATGTCAAGGTCATACAGGTCATAGCAAAGGAAGCTCACTGGAACGTCATCTTCAACATTGCCAACACTTTTATTTTTTCAATTAATACCAATCTCCTCCTTTCAGGGGATTCGCTTCTTTGACTGTACTTGCCAATTCAGGGCGTGCAAATTAATAAAATCATAGTTTTCAGCCACATTTTGTACATTTTTGTTTCGTTTGCAAAATGTCCAATGTTCATAATACAACACTTGCATAAAACATATGAGCCATTTTTATAAAATGCTTGCAGGAAATATATTACTTTCAAATAAATCTAACTCCTATGAAGGAATTCGGTTAAGGATACCTAAGGACACTTGTGCGTTTTCCTTTGTCTTAACAGGTTGCAGATATTCAATACAGATAATCTTTCGCAACATGGGGCATGTCAAGCAATGAATCCCCCAGCATACTACTTCCCAGAAGTTATCTCCTCCCCGAGCGGGACCTCCCAAGCAGTGCTTGACAGCCTATTTCACAGCGAAGTGATCAAAGAACCTTCTATTCCCCACCAGAGATGCCAGATTTCTCTCATCCTCAGCAGAGATGGTGGAACTGATTCCCCACAGAGTTACCTCCCCGGAAGAGCAATACCTAAAGCACATCCCCAACTGAGTTTCTAGGACTTCCACACTAAGGAATTCTCTCTCCAAGTAGATCTACCAATGATCTATTTCCCCAAGCTGAGTTCTCCCTCCGGGCAGATCCATCAATGATCTCTCCCCCCATCCGGGTTATTCATCCAAGCAGATCAACCAGAAATCTTTATCCCCGCAGGATCCAAACTTCGGATCAGTTTCTCTTCTGCATAATCATAGCATTCACATCATATTCACCAAAATAAGCGTAGCATTCCGTCTAAAATGGAGCATTACGGCAAAAATCAAACATTTTCATGATCATAAGCCAGGTTCGAGCCAATCACCTGCAAATACCATCATCACTTCACCAGCAATATACAAAACTCATATCCTTTACAGATAAAAGCCAAGGCATCCCCTTTGCACTCTCAAAACACATATACCTATTTATACGTGTTCTTCTCGACACTTGTCTGTGTCATCTTATCCCCCCGCAGGTCGCCAGAATACCTTATCCACTCTCAAATACATATGTTTGTTCATAACTTGTACATGTTCATTTTGACACCCGTCCATGTCATACTTCCCCTGCAAGTCAAACACTCGTTCGTGCCCCTTGCCCAATATTTCGACACTCGTCCGTGTCTTGCACATACTTCACCAGCAGATCAATACTTATACATACTTATACAGAAGTCTTTTGATACTCGTTTATATCTTATATATATAACTCCTCAGCAGATTCAACACTCGTCCGTGTTCCTTGCTTAACCGATTGATACTCGTCCGTATCATCATCTTTAAACACGTGTCAATGTATTGTTTCTACCGATACTCGTCTGTATCATGGTCCTAAGGATGCTTGTCCGCATCTTTGATATATACACACTGTCAAACACTTATATCTTTTGTTTTAATGGCATAAGCACCCGTCCGTGATTGCCATTCCCCAGTAAGTCACCAACAAAACAATTCTCTTCTATCCGACATTCGTCCTATGTCATGATACTTTCGGCAGCCGTCCCCTTCCAGGTGATCGTCCTTCACCTTCGGATGATCGTCCTTCATCCTTTTCCCCAGTAGAATCTCCATTATTGGAACCTTCTATCCGCCATTCGTCTTATGTCGTGATAAACCCCGAGAGCATCCATACCTTGCTAGGTGATCGTCCTTCACCTTTTGATGACCGTCCCTCATCATTTATCCGATGGCCGTCCCCATCGTTGATCTTGTTTTCCGACATTCGTCCTATGTCGTGATAAACCCCGAGAGCAGCCGTACCCTGCTAGGTGATCGTCCTTCACCTCTTAATGATCGTCCTTCATCATGCTTATCTGATGGCCGTCACCATTGTTGACTTTTATCCTACATTCTTCCTATATCGTGATAAGTAGCAGTCGTCCCCTGCTAGGTGATCGTCCTTCACCTTTGATGATCGTCCCTCATCATTATTTCATTTATTCTTTAACCCGATGGTCGTCCCCATCGTTACTTACTTTACTTTCCAGCTTGATGGCCGTCCCCATCACTGTTTTTCTCAAGATCCCCAAAGAGTTTTATTACCCGATGGTCGTCCCCATCATGGTCTCTTTGTTTCCCCAGCTTGTCGGCCGTCCCCATCATTACTTTGCTTATCACTTTATCCCCAGCAGTCTTCCTCTACTCGATGGTCGTCCTCCATTGCCTTCATTTGATAATCATACTATACTACCTTTTGCAATTTATATCCCTTTTCTTCTTCTATCCAGCGATTGCAAATTTTGGACTGTCTTTGGTATTCAACCACAAGTTATCTTGTTTGTCTGTTAAGCCAGGAGCTTACACCCTGCACAGATAACTCGTGCTTGAATAGGGGTAGCTGTAAACACCCAAAATTTGCTCTCACTTGTTATTTACACCATGGCTTGTGATCTTTCATTTTTAACATAAGCATTACATCTCATATTGCATGTTTGCTTCACTGCATAGTTCAAATTTCATCTACATCTAGGGTTTGTGATCTGAGCAATCCAAGAAGTGATTTGAGCCATCCCAATGGTCTTGAATCTTTCCAAGAGGGTACATGTGTGTTCTATAATCATATTATGTTCCCCAAAGTTCATGAAAGTCAAGAAATCACAAAGATTGGCAAAGGCATGGAAACAAAGTTAGGGTTTTCACTACACAGATGACCAAAATTAGGGTTTTGGTTTCAGAGGCTTTAACTCTAAGTTTTTTGGTCAGTCTTGTTTCTAATGCTCTTAATATGTTATAAGGATCATGTGTACCAAGTTCGATGAAGAAATTCATTGTGGAAGTCATCTGATCATTGGGTATACTTCTTGAGCAAGTTAAGTCAAAATCAGGGCATCTGAGGCCCCCAACATTGAAACCAAAGGGTCATTTTCATCAAATTGAAGTTCTATGATCTTTATTTGATCATATAAGTGGTTGGAAGTTCACAAGATTGAAGAATTTTAAGCCAATTGCAAACTTGCCATTTTTGGAAATGACTTGAAATGCAAACTTTCCATTTTGGGAAAGATTTTCAACCTCCTCTTTCATGACCAAAAATGATTCAAATGAAAAATTATTGGGCATGAAAGTTGTAGATTAGGTCTTTCCCTTTTCAAAAAGTACAAGAACTCCTCTTGATTCATCCTAGAACTCAAGATATGATGTTTCAAAGTTGGGAAAAATCACATAATTTCAAGTTTCATGTCAAAGAGGGATTTTGCATATTGGCATGTTCAAGCTTCTAAATGACTTCTAATGTGCACAAGTATGTTACAACATGTCAAGGAAGCATCCAAAGATCAGAATTGGCCCAAGGATTGAAGCATTTCATGGCTTGATTTACAAGAAACTCCAAAGTTGGAAATTTGCATAAAGCATGGCATCTCTTCATCCAAGCCATCCAGTTGCATAACAATGATCCTATGGCTCTCCTTGAAGCTAGTTGAAGCAGTACAAGCCCAAAAACCAGCTCTGCCATGGCCCATACCTCAAGTACACCAATCTTGACTTTTTGGCCAATGGAGCCATACCATTCCCATAATGCATATCTAATCTTCTGACTCATTCCAATAGTTTAGGGATTGCCTCAAGATCATAAACTAAGCATGCCATGAGGTCAGAACACACACAACATCAGATTTCACAAACTTTGCCAAAACCTTCCCTTCTTCGATTCTCTCAAACCATCCATCAAACCTCAAAAATTCTTTCACCATTCATTCAGAAATCATCCATAGAACACAAAGCAACCATTACCATGGCTTGAAACCTCATAAACCAAAGCCTTCATTTCTGCCATATCAGAATCGAGCCACTCAAAATAGCCACTTTCAAAGCATTCTAAGCATCCCAATAGCTTCAGGAGGATCAAAGGAGTTCATTTGCACAAGTGGGAGGCTCTGAAAGTTCACATTTGCAGTTCACCAGCTCAGGTAACCTCAAGAACACAATCTTGCAAAACTTCAATTTCTTGTTATAATATGAAAGTACATGTTGTGGGGTTCATCATGATCTTTTTAAAACTGAAAATGGTGGAGAAATGAGGATTTCATAGGTCTCTAAAAGTTTGTCCCGTTTTTATTTTTTCTTCGATTCAGCTTGTTAATGAATGATAAATGTTATTTGATGTTTGATTTGAGTTGCTAGAAGTATGGGGATCATTTCTGGGCAGGTTAGAGGTTTTGATTTTGCCTAGGGAAGATTTTAGGGTTTTGATCCACCGGAGAAGATGACCAGAGCAATTTTTCGGCCATCTGAAAGTGATTAGGTTAATTTAGGGTTTAGCTACCCAGATTCATTTGTGGCCTTAGGATTTTGATTAGGGTTAGCAGCGGATGGTCCAGATTGCTTCATTAATCTTAATTTATAATTAATTAGGATTAATTAATTAATTTTTGCCAAATTTAATCCTGAACATCAAAACACGCGCGCAGTCAACTGTCTCCCCCTATGTTTGAATTTCAACCATTGGATCAGATTACTTCTCATTTAATTCATTTTTATTGCATTTCTTTCATATAATTTTTAAAATTAGCAAAAACAACCAAAAAAAATTTCAAACTTTGCATTCTGATGTTAAATATTTTTCTCAACCTGAAAAAGATTTTTATTTTATTTTTTGCATATAAAAACATTTTTAAAATATTTAAATGTTATTTTTAATTAATTAAAGTATTTTATTTATTTAAAAATGCATTTAGGTTTCTAAAAATCACCAAAAAAATCATGAACCATTCCAATGCATTTAGAAACATTTTCAAACTCTTAATACACATTTCTTTTTAGGTTTGATCATAGTTTCTCAATTTTCTTTGAATTAGGGTTCATTAAAATCACATTTTTTAACCCTAACTTTGAAAAATCATTTCTGCCTAACCAAGAAGAGTTTGAACTTGATTATTTTTGCATTGTTTCACATATAGCATGTAGTTTATAGGATATTTTCCTCATGAATTTATCTTGCATTTTCAAATTGATTTGCATATTTCTTTTTGAATCACCCAAAAACCCTAGCAAACTTAGGAAAATCATAACTTTCAATAGTTTAGGCTTCTGACCTTCTCCTTTTGGGTGTGACTTTGTGTGAGATTAGGTTTTGTTTGAGCTTGATTTCAAATTTTTATCATGTTGCATGCTTCTGGTTTGTTCATTTGCATCTCACATGTCCTTAAAACCATAATTTCTCATGTTCATTTGCATTCACCTTGCATATTCATCATCACATGAACTTGCCATGACATTTCAAGCATTCACATGTCATCTTAGACATCATAGGACATGTTAGAGCATTGCTTGATCATTTCTTCATTCATTTTCCATGTCTTGCATTCATTTCATTTCATAAACATCCATGTGTTTTCAAACTTCCAAACATGCTTTCATGACATCCCATCTTTGTATGATCATTCATATGAACATTGTATGATATTGCATCATCTCATATGCCATTTGCATAACATAAACACTTCTGACTTTGGTCATTTCAATTCATTTCTTCATGATTTATGTCTTATGCATTTATACTAACTTTTCAGGAGCTCTTGGTAAGTTATTGTGGGAGGTGGATTTGCCTTCATCTCTCACTTATTCTTATCCCTTTAATATGCATTTTACATGTTTTTAAAGTGAATCAAATTCACTTATGTTCGATCCTTCTCACTTTCTTCCTTTAAGTTACTTATCTTATTAGGAAGTAGGTAACTTATTCTTCTGCTTCCTCCTCCTTTCATCTGCTCCTTCCATTGGTGGCTTCCTTGAAGATTCTTTTCTCCTAAGCCTAACAAACCATAGGATATCCAAGCATGATAATATTTAGGGTTGTGTTTATTCCCCCTTAGCATTTTACCTTTGAGTCTCCTTGAGTCTCTCTTCTCATCTTGATAATCAGAGACTAAACTCTTAAAGTTTTAGGACTTTGGAATTAGGGTTATGCTTGCATCCTTCTCTTAGGATGGAGTGTATAACTTTAATCCTAAGTGTTAAACCTTTAATTTGTTTAAACCTCTTAATCAAAACACACTAATAATCACTAAGACTTTATCTTGTAACTTGGGCCTTACATTAGGGTTCTAACTCTTCCTCATGGTTAAGAGGGACTAACCCAAGTGTTTAATGGACAAGTCCCCCTCAAGTTGTCTTACAAACTTAAAATCCACTTTCTTAATCTCATCTTTTAATTAAAATCCATTTAATAAAGGCTTGTTATATAATTAATTTAATCTCTAACCATGGATTAAGTTGAGGTATCTTCCTCAGCTTAAGTGTTCTCATCTATTATCCTTCTATTAGGATGGTGTAATGAGTCCACTAATCTGTGATTAGAGATTAAACTCATTACTTAACACTAAACAAAAACCCAAAAACATCTAAATAATCACAAGTAGATCAATGACCTTAATCCTACATCATTATGGTAATTAAGTTGAGATGTTAATCTCATACTTAAGTAGGCTCATTATCCCTAATCAGGGAGGATATAATGAGTTTACAAGCCATTTGATTTAGGCTTAAGCTCATTAACTTATGCAAAACACCAAAAACAATAACAAAACTGAAAATATCAAAAACAAGCAATAATCGTCTCCTTCGGGATTCTTTTCTCATCACACTCATTCACAAACGAGAAATTGCTTCTTCCGTCTAATGCAAGACAGTTAGCACTCGAGCCAGGCGAGTCATACACTTGAGCATAGACAAGCAAGCAGTTCACAGTCAATTCATTTTCAGTTTCTTTGAGTCGAACTACGATGTTCTGACTTCCTCATTGCACGAGAGAATACGTAGGCATAACTTAACAGTTATCGAACAAAGATCTCTTTGTCTTCCCCCTCTTTCAACATTCTTTAAAAGCCTTAGTTCTTGAGCATTCACCCTTTTGCACTGACACCTGTATATTCTTTTCTTAGATTTTTCACATAGATAGCACATACACCTACCCCTTTTAAACACAATCTTGTAAGCGTGGATTCTGTCGAGTACGACGGACAATCTGGGTGCTAATACCTTCCCAGGTTGTAACCAACCCCCTTTCTCAGTTTCTCTGGTTCACAACCGTCTTATCCATCTCTTTCCAGGTTTATGCAGCATTACCTTTCCTTCGGGATAAAAATGTCTATCTGGCGACTCTATTCACTTCATCTTCATTTCTCTTTTCGTCGACCGTTCGCGTCTGCACCCTGGGACCCTGGTGTCTTTTCGGGGGAGCGACAACAAGCAAACCTAATTCTATAAATAGGAAGTATCCCTCTTGTAATCAAATAATTCCAATACATTGTAATTCATGGTTTGTAGTTGCAGGTGAATAGAAAGAAAAATCCCACAGTTTGTGGGTAGCAAAACTTTCTCTCCAAATTCTCTTAGAACCCTAATTCTTTTCTACTTGATATTTCTTCTTTTCTTTGTTAATTGTTCTGCAAGAACCTTTCTTGTTCATAAGAAAGAGTCGGAATTCTCATAGGTTTTGAGTTAATTCCAACAAATTGTCGTAGTAGTTTCCTATAATTAAATGTAATTATAGTGAAAATGTTTCAAGTGCGAGGAGATTGGAATATCCTCTCGTTAGCTTGATGATCCAATATAAATCATATGTTTGTGATTCTTTATCCATATCAACTTTACTTTCTATTACATACTCTCTAGATTTAAGAATATCGAAATAATTTTTTAATTCCAACGCAATTCAACCCTTTCTCTTTCTTATGTTTGTCTGACACCTTGAAGAATTGTTATCTCTCCTTGAATATATCATTTTGGATTGAACTGGAAAAATAATTCATGTTGGTTATATTATCTCATTTTTGTAATTGTAGTTTTATATAGGGGTGTACGCTGTTCGGTTTGGATCGATTTTGAAGCAAAATATCATCTGATTGAAAGATAAATTTACTTGTGGTTCGGTGCAGTTTTAGATCTTTGGTTTAAAAAATCCGATTCGATCCGATCCAATTTCTTGTGGTTTGATTTGGATCGGTTTTTTAGATATCCAAATTACAAATTATAATTTTATTAATATGATAAAAACACTATTAAAAAATAAATTGGATATAATATATAACATATACTATATTAAAACTTAATATTACAAAATGATAATGATCGATTATGATTGAAACAAATGAAATAATAATAATTAATAAATTAAATCAAAATAATAAATAGTATTTTATAAATAAAAAAAAAAAGGTATCATCTAATAATAAATTAACACAATATGTTATACTAATAAAAAATAAATATGTATAAAAATATATACCTGCGGTTCAGTTTGGTTTGGATCAGTTTTGAAAAATCAATATAAAATCTGATCCGAACCGAGTGGTTTTTATAAAATGACATATAAACATATCCAATAATTTTTGATTTTGTACAATTTTTATTTTGTTTTTATTTACGATTTTTATTTGTATTGGTTTAAATTTGAACACTCATCATTTTATATGCACTAGAGATTAATTTTGTTTTAGATGGTTTATTATTGTTGCATTGTTCCTACGTTTCACATATATAATTTTTTATATGTTTCAATTTCACAAAATGTCTCATAATTAGCAAAACACTTACTTATTTTACATACATAAAAATATTATAAAATGAAAATAAAAGTAAAATAAATGATATTATTTTGTTTAAAATGATTAGAAGTTTAATTATTATGTTTAATTCCATTATTTAGTTATTAGATAACTATTTATAATTAATTTATTATTTTGTTTAAAATGATTAGAAGTTAGTTATGAATAATTAAAATTGATTTTAAAATAAAATATTGATTTTGAAATTGATATTACCATACATTTTCTGTAGTATTTTAAAAGTAATTATCATTAAGAATTTGCAATTAATCATAACTAACTTTTAACTATCTCAAATGATAATAATTTATAAATAATATTAAATTCTGTTTAAATCATCATGGTTGGTTTATTGGTGAAATATTGATACTTAATATAGTTTTTTTTTTAATGTTTTATAATGGATTCTGCTGCTGATAACCGATCTTACAAAATTTTACTTCATGTGAAATTCATCTTGTAAATTAGTAGATCCTAAATCAAAATAAATATTGAATTCTTAAGCTCCTACTTGCTAGAGTTATATGCAAAGATATATAATTTAGACAAAATAAATATTTAAATTAGTGAAGACGATTACCAAATAAGACCATATAGAACAATCAATCTATAAAGAAATACTCCTACATATAACATCTCAATAAAGAAATTGTGAACTTAAGCTCAAATAAGAATATAGAACTTCAACATCTATACCAACCTAGTTGGTTGTTATTTAATTCTTCTTTTGTTTTAGATACAAGGAAGAATGCATCAATTCCTCAACTTGTTTGGATTTCTATGTTTGTTCTCATTTGAATTTGTACCCTACTTATCTTGTCATTTTGCATTGCCCATCCTATTCACACTCATTACTTTTGAGACAAAAACAAAATATAGTCAAATTAAATTCTACTATTTTGATAAAAAAAAAATATTATTTGTAACATTTTTATTAAATGAACTTTTAAATATAAAAAATAAAAAATTATTATTTTATTTCTTTTTTGAATTTTGTATTTTTTCAATTATACAAACGATTTCTTGAGTGATTATAATTCTGATATTTAATTATATATGACAGATTATTTGAAGTAGAAATGAGTTAAGTCGGCCTCGCCAAAACTTAATTATATGAAATTGATCCATTTTTAAACTAGATTTGAGTTTGTTATAACATTCTTTAGCTCGACCTAGACTCGTTTCAAATTCACAAATAATTAGATTCACTTTGTTTGCTCGAATAAAATATTTCAAAAGTTAAAATCAATAATAATTTCAATTTCGTTTTGAAAAATTATAGATTGAACTATAATAAAAGTTATTTCAAGTGTTGTGAGTCAGATACATTAGAAACAAAATATAATTGGTTTTTTGATCAGTCAAAAAATCCACAAGGGTTAGAGTTTAGGGTAACAAAAGATAAAAACAAGTATTGGTTATAAACTGCTATTCTTTCTTTTCTCTTGAAACAAGATTACAAATATACAAGACAAATAACACCTGTCACTTTTGAATTAGAGTTTTATCTTCCTATTTTCCCTTATACAAAATATGAGACACTAGTATGCTATTTATAAGAAAACTAACACACTAACCTAATGGGCTTTTTAACAATTATCCATTACAAGCTTACTTATGGTACAAACTAACTTAAACAATTTAATCCATAACACAAGGCCCAATTTGACAAAATCATGTGAGCAAACTTCGACGACATGCTATTCGTACTCGGGTTTATTCTAATATTCCACAAATCTCCACCTTGGAACACACCTTATACCAACAAAAAGCAAACTAGTTTTCTTCATGCAGCTTTATCAATTGCATACAGTGGAAAAACTTGCAACTGGGCAACATCTTGGTGATCATATCAACAACATTATGATTTGTCGAAACCTTCAGCACTTGGACTTCTCCACGCTCGATTACCCCTCTAACGAAATACAGCCTCACGTCAATGTGCTTTGTTCGCTCATGATAGGTTGAGTTCTTCGACATGTGTATTGCACTTTGACTATCACATTTAACAGTGATACCTCGACCTTGAAGTTTCAGCTCCTTTGCAAAACCTTCAAGCCATAATGCTTCCTTTACAACTTCAGTTAAGGAGATATATTTCGTTTCAATGGTTGATAAGGAAACAATTTTCTGAAGTGTTGCTTTCAAACTAATTGTTGTGCCAAACATAGTGAAAACATATCCAAAATTAGATTTTTTGGAATCCATAGAACATGCATAATCAAAGTCACATATCCTTCGATTGCTGCTTTACTATCTTCACCCAAGTCTCCACCATAAATTAGGAATCTGCTCAGAGACCCATTTATGTACCTTAGAATCCACGTCAATGCTTGCCAGTGAGCCTTTCCAGGATTTTCCATGTACCTGCTTACAAGACTTACTGCATATGTTATGTCGGGTCTAGTACAAATCATAGCATACATCAAAGAACCTAATATATTAGCATATGGAATGATATCCATATAAGTTCTTTCGACATAAGTATTGGGACACTGATCCATACTCATCTTGAATTCAGGGTTTGTCGGAGTCACAACAGGCTTTGAATTTGACATACCAAACTTTTCGAGAATCTTTTGTAGGTATTCCTCTTGAGATAAGCATAATTTATACTGCTTTCTATCTCTTTGGATGTCAATCCCAAGAATCATGGACGCAACTCCCAAATCATTCATATCAAACTCCTTATTGAGTCCAGTCTTCACCCTTTGTACATCTTCGACACTGTTGCTTACTATTAGAATATCATCCACATAAAGCAAAAAAATAACAAATGAATTACCAGGTCGAAATCTGAAGTAAACACAATGGTCGAACTAACTTCTGATGAAACTTATGCATGCCATGAACTTGTAGAATCTCATATTCCATTGTCGAGGAGATTGTTTCATCCCATATAAGGATCTCTTCAGTTTGCACACATACTCTTCTTTACCCTCTTAGACATACCCTTCAGGTTGCCTCATCAGGATTGTTTCATCAAGATCACCATACAAGAACGCAATCTTCACATCCATTTGATCCAGTTCAAGGTCGAACTGTGCCACCATGGCAAGCAACATTCGAATGGACTTGTACTTCACAACAGGAGAGGACACATCATTGAAGTCGACACCTTCTTTCTGAGTGAAACCCCTTGCAACCAACCTTTCTTTGTATCTCTTCGACGTCACTCCTTCGATTCCTTCCTTAACTTTGCAAATCATTTACAGTAGATTAACCTAGCTCTAGCAGGTTTTTCGATCAGTTCTGATGTGTTGTTATCATGAAGAGATTTAATCTCATCATCCATGGCCTTCATCCATTTAGTCTTATTTTGACTCCTCATAACTTCCTTATAGTCTCTAAGTTCTTCGTCTAGAACTTCACTTGTAGAGATTAAGGCACAAGCTATAAGATCTGCATAACTAAGTCTATGAGGTGGCTTTATGACTCTTTTTGACCTGTCTCTTGCCAGCATGTAGTCATTATCAATCTCCTCATCTTCGACAACAATTTCTTCTTCTTCTTTGACTTTATCTGGGTCATGCAATTCAGCATCACTATGCTCCACCTCAACTTAATTTCTCCATGTTCCAGCTCTTCGACAACATCATTAGTTTTCTTGAAATCCATCTCAGCTTCATTGAAAACTACATCTTGAATGGTGATACATGTCTTGTGACCTGGCTCTAGGAACCATAGCCTATAAGATTTGACTCCTTATGGGCATCCCATGCAGATGCACTTCAGAGATCTATGTTTGACCTGTCTTGCCTAATGTGAGCATAGACTATGCATCCAAATACTCCCAGTCTGTCGAGATCTGGTGGATGTCCAGACCAAACTTCTTCAGGTGTCTTCATATCTAACACAGTCGAAGGACATTTGTTTATCATATATGTTACTGTCGAAATAACCTCAGCCCAAAACACCTTCTTCAATCCAGCACTAGCCAACATGCATCTAACCCTTTCGAGGATAGTTTGATTGAATCTCTCAGCTAGACCATTTTACTAAGGAGTACCTGCTACAGTCTTATGCCTTGCAATCCCTGACTCGACACAATAACTGTCGAAAGCTTTGTTGCAGAATTCAAGGTCATTATCAATTCTCAACCTCTTGACCTTTCTTCCATTTTGAGTTTCGGACAGAACCTTTCAACTCTTGAAATTCTCAAAATTTTCATCCTTCTTCTGAATGAATGAATACCCATAACTTTCTGGAATAATCATCTACTATGGATAGAAAATACCTTGCAACTGAATGTGAAGGATTCCTTACAGGCCCCCAAAGATCAGCATGGATGTAATTAAGGGGTCCATGTGTTCTTTGTTTACCTTTGTTAAACTTCACCCTACAGGATTTACCAAATACATAAGGTTCACAAAACTCCAACTTCTCGACTTTGTCACCACATAGCAGGTTCTTTTTCCTCAGTTCGACCAAGCCTCTTAGAATACTTTTCATTCCTTTAAAAGCATATCCCTTCTTGTCAAATTCACCAAGAGAAATCAGATTTCTCTTCAAGTCAGGTACATACCTAACTTCAATCAATAACCTTATTGACTCATCATGGAGCTTGAATCTCACATATCCAATACCTAAAATTTTGCAAGCTTTGTTTTTTTTCCAGCAGCACCCACTCACCATATTTATAACATAGCTCCTCGAACAAATATTTGTTTGGAGTCATGTTCCAAGTGAAACCTGAATCAATACTCCACTCTTTTCTTGAGTCACCGCTTGAAACCACAAGAAGATCAGATGATTCGAAATCATCTTGAGCATGGAAGAATTTCCATTATCCTTACCTTCATAATCTTCAGGCGTTCAGGGCACACCTTTTTAATGTGACCCTCCTTCTTACAATGATAACATTAAACACCAGATGATTCACCACTATAAGACTTCTGCTGACTTTTACCCTTCTTTTTGTCGAATTTACCATCCTTTCGCAAGAATTTCTCCTTAACGGCCAAACCTTCACCAACCGTCTAAGGTTTATGATCCATTTGTTTGTTCAAGTCCTTAGAGTACAAGGCATATTGAACATCTTCAAAGGTCAGGGACTATCTTCCATACAAGAGGGTTTCTTTAAAGTGAGCATGTGTTTTGGGAAAAACACATAACATCAACAGCGCTTGATTTTCATCATCGATCTTCACATCAATATTTTTAAGATCAAGAATTGGCTTGCTGAACATATCCAACTGCTCACTCAACACTTTTTCTTCACTCATCTTGAATGAATATAAAGCTTGCTTCAGTTAGAGTCGATTCACCAACGATTTGGTCATGTACAAACCTTCAAATTTCAACAATAACCCCGACATCATTGTCTCCTTTGATACCTGTTAGAGAACCTTATCACCCAGGCTCAACAATATTGCGTTATGTACTTTCTCAATCATGGTCGTCTTCTCAGATTTCGTCAACACATCATTCATGCACGTCTCTCCCTTTAACACTGCCAAGCATCCTTGCTGAACAAGTAGGGCTTTCATCTTCAAGCGCCACAGACCGAAATTGTTCACTCCGGTGAACATTTCAATCTCATACTTTGTTGAAGGCATCTTCTCCATGCTCACTGCACCAATTTGTTGTGAATCGAATACCTTAGAAACAAAGTATAATTGGTTCCTTGATCAGTCAAGAAACCCACAAGGGTTAGGGTTTAGGGTAACAAAAGATAACAACAAGTATTGGTTATAAACTTATATTCTTTCCTTTTTCTTGAAACAAGATTACAAGTATACAATAATAAAAAAAATAACCTATCTCACTTTTGAATTATGGTTAAATATGTTTTTGGTCCCTATAAATATCTCAATTTTGTTTTTTAGTCCCTATAAAAACAACGTCGAGTTTTAGTCCTTATAAAATTACTTTTGCACGTAGATTTAGTCCCTTGCAACGATGGAGTTATGGTTAGAGATATTTTTTGGACTCATCTGGATTCGATAAAGTTGCTCAACATGTTTTCGATAGTGCTCATTCTTGATTCTACCTAAAAAAACAAACAAGTATAGACTTATGTTATTTGATATGGTTGGTGTTACCTCAACCGAGAAGACATACTCTGTTGGTTTTGCATTTTTTGAGTTTTTAAAAAAGGACAATTTTACTTGGACATTAGAGGTGTGTCAGTCACTTTTGAAAGATTAAGGTGAGATGCCTAAAGTTATTGTTACAGATCGCGATACTGCATTAATGAATGTGGTTTTAAAGGTATTTAATTCTTCTTATGAATTACTTTGTGGGTATCACATAACAAATAATGTGAGAAGTAGGGTTAAACTAGTGGTAAGGACGAAACAAGTAGAGTCTAAAGGTGGAAAATTGGTGAAGTCTGGTGTGATTGTTGAAAAAATAATGGATGCATGGAACCGTATAGTAAATTCTTCCACAAAATAATTATTTCAGAGATTGAAAAACAATCAAAAGGAAACAAATGCACAAAATTTAAAGGGGTGTCCCCTATAGATTTAGTCGATGACACATGTTTTGATTTGTTTTGATTTCTTGTATAATTGGACAACTAATTGTATTTTTTTGAAGTGATACATAATAGTAATTTTTTATTCATATTTGGTGTTTATGAACATTTGTATCATGTAGTTGTCTCTTATGTGCTAGCTATCATTTAGCTCTGCTTTGAATATGTACCAGGAACAATTCCAAAGATGTATCTCCGAAAGGTTATATGTTTTAATAGGTTCAAGGAAAGTTATGGAGATGCATCTTTGTAAAAATAAATTATGATGTCGTTCTATAGATATATCTCCGGAATAATAATGACAGTAATTGATTGATCAATATTCACCTATGTCTTCTATAAATTTGGGGCTTCATGTGTTATGTTTCATACAAGCTCAAAATATTTTAATTGTGTGAAATAAAGATTCGTTGGTATGTCTCAAGTGTCTCTTTTTCCGACAGTAAAAAACCTAGGAGGACGTTCAAGCTCACCGATCTCACCTCCCTTGACGATATCATAGACAAGATCTATTATCTCCTACCTTACAGAGACAGAAGGAAGGTTATGAAGCTCGAGTACCATTCACCTTCAGTTGACAACAAAGGGAACATCGTGTTCAGCGAATTTTAGTTCAAGAATCGGGATGATATCTTGAAGATGTTCAAGCGTCCACCAACATAATAAAATGTAGTATTTAATTTTCAGTTGAAATCCTCATTGTAATGCCCATTTTATTTTAAGAATGTTAATTTTATGGTTGCAATGTTCAATTTTTGTGTATATTGTCTTTGGTTTTTATCCGAAAATATGACAATGAAATTACATTTCGGATATGCATCTCCGTAATTAATCAAAGTCAACTGAAACAAGGGTGTATCCGAAGATATATCTTCGTAACCTGGAGGTATATTTGGAAGTGCGCAAGGTGCCTAAGAACCTTATGGGGTGCCATAAGAAATTCTTATCCAAAATACATTACGCATCATCCACCAAAAAGTCCATAATTCAAAGTACATATTATGCCTAAGAGTGATGCTTAAAGCCATATTAAGTGAGGTGTTCTCCTTGACATACCAAAATGAAATAGTGTAGTAACTAATGATGTCATCTCAGAAAACTTACATGTGTGTTAGCTAGGAATCTAGAAGCATTGATGTGCTTGTAGAAAAACTAATGACATAAATATTACATTGTCTAATGAGGTGATTCATCCCATAAGTTTCCATCAGATTATGGATGCCCATTGTAGGGCCTAAAAAAGATTCCCTAGACCTCACATATCCATTATCATTGTTGGTATCCAGAAGCCAAACTCCATTAGAGTACTCACAAGAGAAACCAAGTTATCATAACTACAACTCCTATAATGACATACACATACTTAATGATTTACCATCTCAAAGACACGCTACTACAAATAACGCTTATAACATTGCACATGAAAAAGATGTAATCTCGGCTACTAAGGCGACGTAACAAAGGGTGACATGAAAAGATGCCACTTAATACCTCGGTTAATTAAAAACCGAAGGATAAAGTTATATGATCATGAGTCTGAACTCCAACATCTAAATTTTAATTATTTACAAAAACAACGCCTCATAACTCTCGATTTATTTAAAAACCGAGGGGTTGGATAGTTTTTTATAAATAAAAATCATCACATTGTTCACACAAAATATTAATAAATTAATTTGCTTACAATTACATTGTTTACACAAAATATTAAAGTAAAAATGTTATTCTTCATTGTTATTGTTGTCGATGAAGAACATATGTTGAATATCTCATAGAAGATCAAATGTTAGGGATCCTTGTTTCCTTGATCTTGAGGAAGATCAAATATTGAATACAATATATTTTCTATTGCTTTTACTTTCATTTGTTTATGATATAAAACAAAAAATGTTAGATAAATAAAATAAATATTCAGTTATATGATAATTTAAGAACACAAACTTTGAACTCATGATAATTTTCTGCTCTTGTAATCCACCACATAAATATTTGGCCAAATAAATACAATCTCACCAACCACATATTAAATAAACCTAAATTTTTTAGTGCTCTTGCAATCTATTACATTGATAATTTTACTTTATAGTTCCATTTAGAAGGCTAAGCAACCAATAATTAGCTCTTCCAATTAGCGGGAAACTAAACAACCTCAACTTGTCTTGGTCTTCAATGACATCAATTGGTTTGCACATTGAGATTGTTTCGTAGAAGCAAGAAAGGTGCTCCCAAGGGTCTCAAATTGTGTTCTTGTTGAACAGATTATCTCTCAAATCTAAAAGCACATAATTTTTATGGCAAAGTTAGCGGGATTTTCTGGTACAAACCCTTTAGAAAATTTTCCTTCATCAGTCTGTTTGTAGTAGTCCCTTAAAGTGGGTGGCAGTGGTACTTCTTCCATGGTGATTTCCTATTCGGAGTCCGGAGAACTTAGTAAATTGTCTTAAACTAACGTACTTTGAGTTAGAGTCTCTTCTCTAATCTCTCTCCTGATGGCACGTGAAATCCTTTCAATTTTGGGATCAAGTGATGTCAATATTTTGATCCTGAGTTGTGCATACACAAATAAGAAATACCTCAATAGCACTATAATTAAACAATTACAAGAAAACAAAATTAAAAAACAAAATAAATAAGAAAAACGTTGCACAAGTGTTTCCTTGTTGAACTTATCAACGGTCCCCAACAATGGCACCAAAAACATGATGACTTCTCGACAAGTGTAATGATAGTGTTGTAGTAATAAAAAGAGTATCAAATCCACATGGACTGCTATTTAACAAAGTAATGGTTGTGCAAGTATAAAAAGTAACAATTAGGGGGGTTCAAGTTTGTAGTTCAAAATAAAATAAGTGTTCTGACAATTTATATAAACTGGTCAGGTTTTGCCTAAAATCCCCTATTTCTCCCCTATTAATGTCTAATGCATTACATAAATCAAGTGTCATTATATTTCAAGGGCGACTTAACAAGACCACTATACCCAATCCCTTGGTGTATAGCTCACTGATTCCTACTAGAAGTCTCTTATCCATATTCAACAGGCGTAAGTAAAATCATGCGATGATACACTATGTTAACTCTAAGGCCACTACTCGAGGCCTGTTATCCATATTCAACTGGAGTAAGTACGATAATTTCCCTAGATCAGACGCATAGGCTAAGGGTCAGTATTCCTTATACCTTCATAATTACATTAATAGAGCATCTCAAATAATGTGATTTAAGTAAAAGAAGCAATTAAATAGAAATGTAACTAAGATGTATCATGAAAAATCAAATTAAAACATATGTCCCAATAGGTTCGAAACATGTTCATTAGCCAAAATCTAACCTAAAAGTGTTTAGCTACTCATATTGATAAAGTTACAATACCAATTGATAAGAATAAGATTGCATAAGAATTCCTTGAAGATATGGCTTCAAATGCGCTCCAAAGCTCATTTAAGGTGTTATAAATCGTACTCTCCAGTCTCCAATCGCAGAACCCTTAAAAAAATTCCAAAGTTAGTCTTTTTATAGCCATCAAATCATACTAGAACGCGTCAGAAAATTTCCAGAAAAGGGGCGAACAATATTGCGTGCACAATGCTACATTTGCTGCTCTTCCATGTGTGTGATGGCGAACAATACCACTTTTATTCTTTTCAATCATGTGCGCGATGCAACACATAATTATTCCAATGGCTTGCTTACTTTTGCTCCTTTTTCTGCTAAATTTCTCTAAGTCCCAAATTCTTCATACTTGGTCATTATTGCTCCGTTCTTTGGCCATTATTCATCAAAATTGATCATATTCGACTTGTTTTTCTTTTTTACTTTGACATAAAACATGAAATGATAGAGTGTCATAAACATCCCACACATATCTTGTGCATGAGGAGCAGGATGACCCTGTTTTGGAGGATGACGAGGTTCATGAAGTGCAGGCAAAAATCCTGCTACAGGTGAGCATTTGGTGGTTGATGAACACCATCTTATTTGGCCCGATGGAGTGAAGTAATTTTATAATTTATAATTTTTATTTAACTATATATATTGCCATTTTTAGATATAATACTTATTCAAATTGTTGTTGTTTAATTTTGCACCGAGTCCTTCTGGTGTCAAAGCTATAAATCAAGTCATTCAACTAAAGTATAAAAAAGCTTGGAAGTCTTTTAGAGAGCTTATAGATAAGGAGAAAGATGAATGGTTTGATAAATTTAAGGTATAATGATTTTTTATTTAAGTTATGTTATTTTATAATTATTTTTTGTTATAATTATCTATTTATCTATTTGAATGTCATACAACATTGCAAGAAAGGTGTACGTGGAACATCATGGACAAATATAAAATTAAAACAAAAATAAAGGCAGAACATCAAACCGACTATCTGACTTGCTTAAGCGTGCTAGACTATATTGGGAAGAGCAACAAATCCTTCTTAACTGGATATGCAAGGAAGTATTTGAGGAACTTCTTTTCTATTGGAAGACAAAAGAAAAAATATGACCATGCAAAAAAATTAAGAACATCTGAAGCAGGGGGCTGCATTAGTTAAGTAGGAAGTATCAATATCGACGAACATGCTCAACGGATGGTAATTATAACCATTATTTAAGTTATATATATATATATATATATATATATATATATATATATATATAATTAAAGATAATTATTTTAATTAGACTAAGGAGTTGGGGAGACCCCTAACCTTCTAAAGATGCCAAGGTACATAATGTCACAAGAACTCCCATCGTTTATAAGGATTCATAATACTAAGTGATATAATATGGTAATAGTTACGACTAGTGGAAGCTTTGTGTTAGGAAATCCGTCGAATTTCTCATGTTCTCTAAACCTAATATATGTATGTCTTTTTTGCACTTCTTAGTTACCATCATCTATCATAAAGAGTTATGTAATGGATGTTTTTCATTCTCCTATTCCTTGATAAATGATCCATCATTGATAGAAGATATGTCAAGGTAAGGGAATGATCTCAGAGTCAACATATCTGTGGTGACTTCAGTAGGTGAATTGCACACCATTGTCTTCTTCAAAGCGAGATTGTAGTCATGACTTGTGACTTTGGGATCAGATAAGCTAATCGTGAGAATCATAAGACAATTCTCGTAGACATTGTTACTTACAATGCTGAAACCATGAATACTTAGATGTTAAATGAGATTGGGTTCTAGTTCAATGGATTGAGTTTATGATATGACAGAGCAGAGGTGGATAAGAAATATTAGAACTCCAACACCCAAGTCAGTGAATGAGTGAGAAAGTGATTTAAGTGTATGAGTGAGAGAATATCTGAAATAGTGCATGTAATGAAAGTGCAGTAACATTATTGTATGGTATCGTTTTCTTATTTTTATGATTTTGTAAATTTTAATGTATTTTTTTAGTCACGTGCTTATTTGTAATCTTCTTATCATTCAATATTCTCGTGTTTGGTATTTTATCTGTATTTGAGTTTTATTGTATCCGCTTAAGCTATTTTAGCAATATAATATTAAGACCCCTTATTAATTAATAAAATCAGAGTATTTGATCCTTGATAGTGTTCCTTTTTTAGCCTAGCAAATTTCTCTTTTGTCGTTTCATCAGGTGTGGCTTTAATCACAAGTTAGAGCTCTTAGATCAAGATCTTGAGTTACTTGATTCGAATCAAGTGGCATGTATGGTTCGAATCAGGAACCTTATGAAAAATGGGATTTTCCTCTGGATGATTTGATTCAAATCACCAAATGAACCTGATTTGCATGACAACCTTAATTGACTTGAATCATGTTGTAATCTTGATTCAAATCAAAGTTTTCCGTGAAGCTAAATGTGGACTCTGATTAAACTGACTCGAATCAAGAATTTAACTTAACTTGAATCACAATATCTTGTGAGTTGACTCATGATTTATTCTTGACTCGAATCATATCTTCACAAATCCAATTTTCTATCTTAGATATACATAGTTGTTTCTTTGATACAAAAAAACAAGTGTGTGTGAATCATGCGGGTGAAATTTATGAAGAAATATGTCAATATGTCTTTGTAAACACCCCAAATTTGCCCTCACCCATTCACATCATGGCTTGTGATCATTTCATATGCATAAACTCAATCATAGCATCTCACATCACATTCTTGATTCATTGCATTGGTTCAAAGTCATCTACATCTAGGGTTGGTGATCTGAGCAATCCAAGAGCTTCTTGAGCCACTCCAAAGGTCATCTATCACTTCAAAGAGGTCCATGTATGTTCAAGCATCATATTATATCCTCTGAAAATCAAGAATGTCAAAGAATCACAAGAACTGGAAATGGTGTGGAGGCAGAGCCAGGTTTAATTGCCAAAATGACCTAAAATTAGGGTTTTGGTTTCAAAGGCCATAACTCCAAATTTTTTGGTCATTCTTGTTTCTATTGGTCTCTATATGGTATAGGGGGTATGCATATCAATTTTCATGAAGAAATTCCATTGGGAAGTCATCTGATCAAGAGTTGACTTTTCAAGCAAGTCAGTGCAGAATCGGGGCATCTGAGGCCCCCAATGACCCAACCAAAGGGTGCTCTTCATCATTTTGATTGTATATAATCTTTATTTGATCATAGAAGATGTTGGAAGTTCACAAAATTGAAAAATTTCAAGTCTTTTGCAAAGTTGACTTTTGGGCAAGTTTGACTTTTAATGAAATTGCCATTTTAGGCAACTTTTTCAACCTTTACTTTTTGATTCAAAAAAGCTTCAAATGGAAAAACTTTGGTCATGAAAGTTGTAGAATGGATCATTCCCTTTTCAAAAAGTACAAGAACATGACCTAATTCATTTTGAATCAAAAGTTATGGCCTTGCAAAGTTGAGCAAAATCATTAAAAATTCACTTTTGCACCAAATGGAAAACTTGCAATTTCTCATGGCAAGCCTTTGTGTGACTTCAACATGACCTCTAATCATCATACCAATGCTACACATGACATAAAATCAGAATTGGCCCAAGGAATTTCTCATTTGTGTGACTTGATTTTCAAGAAATCCATAAGTCATTTTCATAAAGATGCAAAGAGGAATTTTTGGCAAAATCATCCTCAAAGGAGTTATGTGATCACTAATTGGTTTCTATGCATTGCCATGACCAAATGAAGTATCATACACCAAAATTCAGCAAGGATCATCTCATGTACATAACCAAAAATCATGAAATAACACAAGTGGGCAAGTTGCAAAATCTCTCACAATTCATGATCCAAATGCTGCAGACTTTCACAAGCAATCCAAGGGTCATCCTTGACTCAAGCTGAAGCAAGACAAGCCCTTAGACTGCTGCTGCCATAGCCCATGCTGCAAGTACAAATCAACTTGACTTTTTGGCCAAAACCCCCATACTCTTGGAACAGTGATCAGCCACCTCTACTGACCTGCTCCACAGGCTACTCACACATCATGGGAGTGTTATAGCAACTCATTGGCCATTGAAACAAGACACAACACAGCCCTCACAAAAATCTACCAAAAAATCCTCTTCTTCGAATCTCTCTCTACAGCCATCAAACACTCATTTTCTCTTCACCAACAAATCATACACACTCAAGAGAACCAGAATCCACCATTGAAGCAGCTTGAAACCCTACAAATCCTGACTGTGAAATCTGCCATATCAGAACTCAAACTCTCAAATCAGCCATCCACAAGAGCTTTGAGGCATTCCATTGAGTTCAGAAAGGCCAAGGGAGTTCATTTGCACAAGTGGGAGGTTCTGGAAGCTCACCATTGAAGCTTTCCAGCTCAGGTATGGCCAAGAACACTTTCTCACAGAACTTGTTTTTCTTGTTTTAAAATGAAAGTGTGTGTTGTGCTGATCATAATGATGTCCTTGGAATTGAAAATAGTGAAGAAATGGTCATTTTATGCTTCTCTGAAATTTTGCCCGTGAATGAGTTTGAGTTTGTTTCTCTTTGTTCATGGTTGATGAATGGTTTTTAAGGATGGATTTAGGTTTAGTTTGGGGAGGGGAAGGTTTCTGGGCATTTAATTTAACTTGGGGTAGCCTGTAGAGGAAGCTAGGGTTTTGGCCCTGCCGGAGAAGACGACCGGAGCTCATCTCCGGTCGCCTGAAGTTGATTAGGGTTAAGCCTGATTAATTACGCAACTTTAAATCCTGTCCCTTGGATGTTGCTTCCCGCGCACTTGTGAACGGCCCAGATGAGTCATTATGCCCTAATCCTGATTAATTAAGTAAATCATAATTAATTAAATCAACTTTAAACCTCAGCCATCAGATTGCGCGCGTTTAAGAACTTTGAACCTGGGCCTTGGATTTTGATTACTCCCAGTCTTGTTGACTTGCACGCACAGCCTCTGGATCTCTCAACTTTTCATCTGAGCCACTCATACTGCATACTTTTCATTTTTATTTCATTTTCTTTATATTTTATTTCTCCATTTAATTTAAAATAGTAAAACCTTTTCAAAAATTCTGAAAATTTTTATATAAACTTTTATTAATTTTCAGAAACCAAAAACATTTTTATTTTTATTTTTTGCATAAAAAATATTTTTAAATCATTTAAAAGTTTATTTTTAATTAATTAATGAGAATTAATTAATTAAAAATACTTTTAGGTATTTAAAAATCACCAAAAAATTCATGAAACCTTCATAATCATTTAGAAACATTGTCCAACCCTCAAACCAAATTTCTTTTTTGATCTTGATGTCTTTTGAGAATTTTTCATGGAATTAAAATCATTTCAAGGCATTATTTTGATCCAAACTTCAAAAAATCATTTCTGCCTAACCATTGAGAGTTGGACTTTGATTCTTTTTGCATTGCATTTTGTTTAGCATATAGTTTGCGAGATTAAATTGGCATGATTTGATCTTTCATTTTCAATTTGTTTGGCATTTTTCTTGTTAATGTACCCTAAAACCCTAGAAATCTTAGGAAATTCATAACCCTAATTAGGTTAAGAGTTGGAACCTCTCCTTTGGGCAGTGAGTTAGTATAGGTTTAGGGTTCCTTTGATTGCATTTTCAATTTTTTTTATCTTGTTGATTGCTTCTGATTTTGGTTTTTGTTTGATGCATTGATCATAAACCCTAATTTGGGTTTCCTTTTGCATTCATCTTGCATTTGCTTGCATACCATGACTTGCCATTGCATTTTATGCATCCATTTGATTCATTGGACATCTTAAGACATGTTAGTATCATGTTTGATCATTGCATCTTTCATTTACCACTTTGTATGCCATTTGCATTCCATAACTTTTCATGTGTGTTCATGGTTCTAAACTTGCTCCATTTGCATCCATTTGTTCATGTGATCATCCCCATGCCTTGTTTCATGTTTGTATCATCTCATGACATCATTCTCATCCCATATGTGCTTTTGGTTTTGATTTACATCATGCCATTTCATCTCATTTTGCATTGCATTGCATTTCCTTCACTAACTTTTCAGGTGGTAAGTTACTCTGAGAAGTGAATTTGCCTTCACTTCTCACAATTTCTTTTCATCTCTCTTATGCATCATTGCTGCATTTTACTTTGTGTTTGAGATTGAGCTTGATCTTTCTCCTTCCTCTTACTTTCTTTCTTCAAGTGACTTGACTTCTTAAATGAAGCAAGTTACTTTGCTTCTCCTGATCCTTTCATCTGCTTCCTGGTGGTTCCATTGAAGATTTCTCTTGTAAACCTCACAAACCTTAGGAACAACCAAGCATGACAATGATTAGGGTTTTGATTAGTCCCCCATTTAGATTTCACCTTTGTGTCTCTTTGAGTCTTCTTTCCTCACCTCATAATCAGGGACTAAACCCTAAAGGCTTTAAGGCTTTGTGATTAAGCTTATGCCTGCATCCTTCTATTAGGATGGAGTGTATAACTTTAATCCTAAGTGTTAAACCCTTAATGTGTTTAAATCCTTTAATCAATTCACTTAATAATCATCAAGACATCAAGCTTGTAACTTGGGCCTTGCATTAGGGTTCTAATTCTTCCTTAACTGGTTAAGAAGGACTAACCCTAGTGTTAATGGACAAGTCCCCCTCAAGTTGTCTTATAAATCATAAAAAATAACTTCTTCATCTTATCATTAACTAAAATCCATCTAATAAAGGCTTTGTTTTGTCATGAGATTAATCCCTAATCATGGATCAAGTTGAGGAGCTTTCCTCAGCTTAAACACCCTCATCTATTATCCTTCTATTAGGATGGTGTAATGAGTCTGTTTAATTCCTGATTATGGCTTAATCTCATTACTCAACACTAAACAAAAACAACAAAAAACATCTAAATAATCACAAGTAGGTTAATGATCTTAATCCTACATCAAAGGTGATTAAGTGTGAGAAACTGACTTCACACTTAAGGTATTCTCATTACCCCTAATCAGAGGGAAGATGTGATGAGTTTACTAAATCCATTGGTTTAGGCTTAATCTCATTTTCTTATGACAAATACCAAAAAGCAATAAAAGACTGAAAACACAAAAACAAGCGAGAATTTGCTTAATCTCATCTCATTCACTCATAAGCGAGAATTTGCTTCTTCCGTCTAATGCAAGACAGTTTGCACCTGAGCCAGACAGGTCATACACTTGAGCATAGACTAGTAAGCAGTTCATAAGTCAATTTTATCTTTCAGTCTCTTTGGGTCGAACTACGGTGTTCTGACTTCCTCATTGCACAAGAGGATACGTAGGCATAACTTAACAGTTATCGAACAAAAGTCTCTGTATATTCCCCCCTCTTTCAGCTTTATTCTTTGGCCTCATGATCTTGAGCATCTTATTCCTGTTCTTACACTGACACTGTACACTTATAAACTTCACTTCTTTTGCACTGACACCTGTACATCCTTTTCCAGCTCTTTATACACAAAATTGCACTGACACTACCCCTTTAAAACACAAATCTTTTAAGCGTGGATCCCGTCGAGTACGACGGACAATCTGGGTGCTAATACCTTCCCAGGTTGTAACCAACCCCCTTTCTCAGTCTCTCTGGTTTGCAACCGTCTTATCCATCTTTTCTAGGTCTATGCAGCATTACCTTTCCTTCGGGATAAAAATGCCTAGCTGGCGACTCTTTTCTTTTCCTGTGAGTTCACTCCTGTGTGTTCTCACATCCCTCTTTCGCCGACCGTTCGCGTCTGTATCCCTTTTGACCCGGCTTCATTTGGCGGGAGCGACAGCTTGGCGACTCTGCTGGGGACCCTTATACTGCAACCAGGGCTTCTGGTTCTTTTTGTGGGTTCCTCCTAGCGTTTGTTTGATTTGTGTTTACGGGGGTGTTATGTGCTAGTTGTGTTTGTATTTGTATTTATGTACAGTTTGTTTACTGCTTTCTTTATAGCTTTACATATATCATACTGTCATACTGTGCTGGCTGGATCTGTTTTGTTGCTTTGGTGGGTGGGTGTTCTACTGAGAGTTAAGGTCCTATACCTGGGAGCTAAGTGACACCTAGGCTAGAGTGGTTCATGTTCTTTCCCATTCCATTTCGGTCTGGTGCGGGAATATGAAACACGGTTCAGATATGGGTTTCTTCTTGAGAACTCTGTGCTGCAGATTTCCTGTAGTGCTAGGGCTATCTGGGAAGCCTGCTAAGTCTGAATGACCTTTAGTATTGACCTTCAGAAACTGAGGTGAATTAGAGGAGGATCTTTTATGGTTATTGTAAACACTGTACCTCCGGGTTAGAAGTGTTTACACTTCTCATAACTGATCCAAGTCTGAGGATCCTTGTTTTAGAACATCACCTGTGAGGGGGTTGGGCTGTTTACAGGTTTGCAGGTACCCTTGACCTCAGCATACCCTGTTACTTTGTTTTGATTAAAGAGTACTCCATGTTGGAACAGTTCTTGTGATTTTTAACCCTGGACATGTGACTCTTTATTTGAGTCCCCCACCTTGGTTACTGGACTTATGGGCCTCCATCTGGATTTCTTGAACATACCTGGACTTATATCAGAGCACTTGATCATATCCAGCTCAGTCACAAACCCTTGCATATCATTTGCATACATCACCATTGCATCATTTTAACATTTGCTTATTTGTTTTTCAGGGTATCCATACTTTATTTTGGCTTGGTTTTGACCCCTTCATCAGCATAGACCTATCTACTTCAGCTATCAGCTACCTGCTTCAGTCACCAGTCTCAGCCTGTCAGTGGCCCATCATCAGTATCATTCTCCATCATTAGCACCTGTCTCAACTCTTCTTCAACAACATGGCACCTAAGAAGAGTAACATCTCCTATCATTTCTTTCAGCCTGAGCTAGCTGACATCAGGAAGATCCAGACCCTGATTACTCCATACCATATACCACTATTCAGAGAACACTATGGAGGCATACTTGATGTGGTTATGGATTTGGACCCTTCACAGAGGAGCTTGATTCATACGTGCCTGCAGTTCTATGATCCCCCTCTGAGGTGTTTCACTTTTCAAGACTTTCAGTTGGGGCCTTTATTAGAGGAGTATTCATCATTGGTTGGTATACCTATCAGGGGTGGAGTCCCCTTCAACCCTGAGATGGCTTTTCCAAGTAATGAAGAAGTGGCAAAGGCATTATATCTGGAACCAGTTCTGATGGGGCAGAATATGACTACCAAGGCTGGAATCTCTGGCCTACATTTGGATTTCTTGACTTCCCAGGCCACCCTGAAGGCCTCCTCAGGAGAATGGAAGGCAGTCTGTGCTTTATTGGCCCTTAGCATATATGGGATCATATTATTTGCAGATGAGCCTAAGTTCAATAGCAAGAGTGCCATCCATCTTTTCATTCTGAGGAACCCAGTGCCCACTTTACTGGGAGATTTCTACTACTCTGTTCACCAAAGGAATGAAAAGCAAAGAGGAAGATTGGTGAGGTGCTGTGCTCCCTGTTCCATACCTGGCTGCTCAAGCACTTGCCCAAGACTGATGCATTCTTGAATCCTCACCAGCCAAAGAATTGGGCTAGAAGACTCATTGCTTTGACCTCAGCTGACATCAGGTGGTGCACTCAGAGCACCAAGGGCAGGGACATCATCACTAGTTGTGGGCAGTTCCCCAATGTACCCCTGATAGGAGTGAAGGGTTGCATCAACTATAACCCTCTGCTATTCAAAAGACAATTAGGCTATGCATTGGTCCACACTCCTAAGGCACAAGACTTGGCTGAGACCCTTTACTGTGAGATTAAGCCTAATCTGGCCATTGTCAGGCAAGCATCCTGGGCTTGGGATAATGTTCAGACCAAGGGAATAACCATTCTTGGGAGATGCAACAATGTGGCCTCAGCTCAGTACTATGAGTGGTCTCATGCCAGGGCACAAATTTCTGGGATGCCCTTTACCATTGAGGATGCACCAGGGCCATCCACAGCATCACCTCCTGTCACTGTCAGCTTAGAGGAGTTTGAGAATTTGAAAGAGAGAAATGAGAAGTTGACTCAGGCTCTACAAAAGACCCTCTGGGAGAGGAGTGATGGTCGCTTGGACATTGAAAGGTTAGAAAAGCTGAAGGTGGAGCATCTGGCCAAAATTGAGAAGTCAGAGGATTACATCAAGAAGTCAAGGGCTGGAGAACAGATTTTGAAGAATGCCTGTAAGGAGGCTCAGTTCCAGAAGGCCAGGACTGATTTGTATCTGAAAGAGAGTCAAGCTAGGTGGGTCAGGATCACCGAAGCTCGTACTCAGGAAGATAAAAGGACTCAGGACAAGATTGAGCTGTTGGAGGCTAGTGCAAAGGAGCAACAGGAAGCCCTACTAGCAGCCCAGAGGGAGATCTCAGAGTTGAAGATTAAAGCTGGTGTGAAGAGGTCAAAGGACCAGAGTCAACACAAGAAGCTAGCTGCAACTGTTACTACCAGGAATCTCCTCATCAGGAACCTCACAGAGCGTCCAGCTGATCCTGTGACTGAGGCACTTCTAAAGGAAGTTCAGGAGGATGAGTTTGGTCTTGGCGTCTGACTTTTGCTTGTTGTTGCTTTCATTTCATGTACTTTTATTTTCTTATGTTGTATTTTGACCCCTCAGAGGGAATGTATTGTAAAAAGAAACAAACTATGTATCATTTACTTTTTGTAATATATGTATCAGTTTATTCTATCTGAGTTTCTTTCAAGCAACATCACAAGCATCTTCCTCAAGGGTTTGGGAAGGTCAAAACCAAGTGCCAAGCCGGATACCTTGGAAACAAATAAGCATACTGCATTGCATGCTAACCTTTGTTTGTTTTGTAGGTTTGTTTTGTTTTTGTTACTAACTCTGTTGTGACTTCAGGAACTATTGCTCGACGTCGGGTGTTCCCACTCAACCGTCCACACAGATATCCAACCCGCAACAACCTTCCGGGTATAAAGATGGACCAGGTACAACAGGACCTTACAGAGGTCAGGAACCAAATGGCCAATGATAGATTGGAAATGAGGAATCAGATGACGCAATTTATGGAGGTGATGAATGGATTGGCACAGAGCCAAGAGAGATTAAGAGCCTTGGTAGAGAGGCAGACTCAGGAAGATCCCCATCTAGGGACTGGTGGGACAAGCAACAACGAGAGGGTTCAACCTCATATCAACCCACCTGTATTTGGACCCCACCTTCATCCAGAGATCAACATCCCCGCTAATGTACAAGGGAATGCTACTACGGGCAGAGTGCTGCAAGAAGACCCCCAGGAAGATCAGTTCACAGTGATGGGAGCTGGGGAAGAAGCCTATGACAGAAGGCTAGATGAAATTGCTGAAAAATTAAGGTCCTTGGAGTCTCAAAACTCCTTGGGTTTTGATGTTATGGACATGGGCTTAGTGGACAGGGTCAGGATTCCCCAAAAATTTAAACCACCGTGCTTTGAGAAGTACAACAGGACTTCCTGCCCCCGGACCCACTTGCAATCCTTTCTGGGGAGGTTGAAGGCATACACCATGGATGAAAAGCTATGGATGTTTTATTTTGAGGATATCTTAACGGGAGCTTCAAGGGAATGGTACTCTCATCTGACTAGGGTGACCATCAGATGTTGGAAGGACCTGGCTGAGGCCTTTATCAGACAATACCAGTATAATTTGGATATGGCACCCAACAGGACCCTCCTGATGGGAATGTCACAGTCATCCAGGGAAAGCTTCCGGGAGTACGCCCAGAGGTGGAGACAGTTAGCTGCTGTTGTCCAGCCTCCCATGTCAGAGAGGGAGATGGCTGATATGTTTATGAACACCCTCCAAGGGACATACATTGACAGGCTAGCTGCTTTTTCTTCTACCAGCTTTACGGATGTAGTTATAGCTGGAGAAAGAATTGAGAGCCTATTGAAGATGGGCAAAATTTCTGACAACGGTGCAAGCTCATCCAGCAACACAAGGAAGCCTTTTGTGGGCCCAAGAAGAACTGGTGAGACCAATGCTATCCATACCAACAGGGGCAGACCCCAATATGTTCATAGGTTTGTGGCAGCAGTCACCATTCCCGCTCCAATTCATCCACAACCAGCTTATCAACCACAGCAACAAAATTATCAGCAACAAACTCAGTATCCTCCTCAGAGAAACTACAACAACACCAACAACAACAATCAGCAAAGATCGTTCCAACAGAGACCTTCTCAGGCCAATAGGGTGATTGATCCGATCCCTATGCCCTATGCCACATTATTGCCACAACTCCTAAATCTCAACCTGGTCGAGCTAAGGACGTTGACACCTCCAGATCCTGCCAGTCTGCCCAGAAATTATGACGCCAGCGCCAGATGTGCTTTTCACTCAAATGCACCTGGCTATAGTACAGAGAAGTGCAGAGATTTGCACATGAAGGTACAGGACTTGGTGGATTCTAAGGCTCTAAACTTTGCACCACAACCAAATGTTAACAAGAACCCTATGCCAAACCACGGAGGCCCCAGAATCAATGTTATTGAAGAAGACAAGCCGTCTTACTTGATAACCAGTGTGGGTCAGATTCGGACACCCTTGGTAGAAATTAAAGCTCAACTCCTTGAATGTCAAATATTCCCGGGATGTGAGCTAGGGTGTGCTTATTGCAACATTTCAGTGAATGGTTGTGATAACTTGAGAGATGGCATAGATGGTCTCATCCAGAGTGGCCTGCTTCAAATCACAACATCAATACCTACCAATCCAGCAATCTCCTTAACAACAATTCCCGAGTCTTCTACAAATACAACAACCATTGTTCCAAACAACTCTTCGATCTCATCAACAAATGCTTCATCTGTTACTTCAACGGACCAAATATCAGCAAACATCCCTTCTACAACTTCAGCACCCCTTCATTCAGAATCTCCTACAACACTAACACCCATCCATTCAACAATGTCTCCTACAACTTCAACAGCAAATGTCTCAACGGTTACAATTTATTATGATCCTGAAAATGATTCTGCCTACAACTCACAAAATGCCACCCCTATCAGAGCACCAGTCACGATATACTATGATCCACATACTATCATGGTCCCTTCTGCAGCTGCCATCAGTCCAGTCATTATCACAGTGCCTGGGCCAATACCTTATGAAAGCAGTAATGCCATCCCTTGGCATTACGGCTCTGATCTATACTGCGAAGGACAGAAAATCACTCTCGAATCATCAACTTCTCCACCACAAATAGACAATGTGGGAGGAGGCGGAAGCTTCACTCGAAGCGGACGTCTCTTTGCCCCGCAAATTCAAAGACCCACTGCTGAGGCAGAAGCTGCCGCCAAGGCAAAAGGGAAGAGCATGGTGCAAGAAGAGCAAATTGTTAAAGAAGCTTTGAAAACACCTTTTGATCAAGAAGTTGATGAATTCATGAGAATCATCAAGAAAAGTGATTACAAGATAGTGGACCAGCTTCATCAGACACCTTCCAAGATCTCCATTTTGTCATTGTTAATGTGCTCCGAGGCTCACCGGAACGCATTACTAAAAGTCTTGCACGCAGCTTATGTGCCAGAAGAGATCACCGTCAATCAGTTGGAAGCTGTGGTTGGAAATGTTAATGCTAGCAATGGACTAGGGTTTACCAACACTGATTTGACTACGGAAGGCCGCAATCATAACAAGGCTTTGCACATTACCATGGAGTGTAAGGGTGCAGTTCTTTCTCATGTGCTGGTAGACACAGGATCATCCCTCAATGTCTTACCTAAAAAAGCCCTTGTGAAGCTGGAGTATGAAGGATTGGCATTACGGCCCAGTAACTTGGTAGTAAGAGCCTTTGACGGCTCTAAGAGATCAGTTCTGGGAGAAATTGAGTTGCCTATAACGATTGGCCCACAAACTTTCAAAACGACCTTCTACGTGATGGACATTCAGCCTGCCTACAGCTGTTTGTTGTGTAGACCATGGATTCATGCCGCTGGCGCAGTTACGTCTACCCTTCACCAGAAGTTAAAATTCGAGTGGGAGGGCCAAGTCGTTACTATTTGTGGAGAGGAAGATATCTTTGTTAGCCATCTGGCTACATACAAATACATTGAGATGGATGGGGAGATCCACGAAACAATGAGTCAAGGGTTCGAGGCCTTGAACATAAATGAAACATCTGCTGTACCTGGAACTTCAATGACATCTTATCAACAAGCCCGAAAGGTTGTTGAAGAGGGGACTGCCCAAGGCTGGGGCAAGTTGTTGCCTGTAGAGAAGAAGGAGGATAGATTTGGGTTGGGTTACAAACCAACTCAACAAGATCAAGAAGAGGCTGCTAAGGAGCCCAACTTTGTTAGTGGGGGGATGCTCACCCCTGATGCTGTCAACAATTTGGAAGACGAGGATGAAAGCGACCGCAACCTGGAGAGTTGGATACGTCCAAAGATCCCGGGGAGCAGTATCTCAAACTGGTCTTCCCAGGAAATTATAAGAGTTACTCCTGCAGAGTAATTATTATTTCCTGTATATTTTAAGCATGCATCAAGTCTTGCATCTTGCCCAAGATGACAAGACTCATTTTGTAATCGGGCCATCTGTAATTTTTGTGCAACAAGATTAATCAATGAAATATCAGACATCTTTTTGCAAATGAGTCTCTTTTTTCTTTTCCGCTCACTGTTTTTCCATTTTTCTTTTTGTACAAAAAAATAAATGGCAGTGTTTTCAAAATGTTAACTTTATTTCACTTTTCTAAACAAGATTAAAATCAATCACTAAAATGAACAAACTGAACCCTTGCAGAGAGTGCCTTCCAGACTGCACCGACAACAGCACGGCTATGACTTCGTATGACTTTGACAATCCAATCAATCAAGCTGATGAAGGGGTTGAAGAAGAGTATAAGCTTCCTGAAGAGCTAGCCAGGTTGTTGAGACAAGAGGAAAGGGTTATCACTCCTCATCAGGAGGAGGTAGAGACGATCAATCTTGGTACAGATGAAGATGTGAAAGAAGTTAAAATCGGGGTCTGCCTACAAGACTCAGTGAAGAGACAACTGATTGACCTGCTTCAAGAGTATGTGGACGTGTTTGCTTGGTCTTATCAAGATATGCCAGGGTTGGACACCGACATTGTTGTGCACAAGCTGACTTTAAGAGAAGAATGCCCACCGGTTAAACAGAAACTGCGTTGTACTCGCCCAGACATGGCAATGAAAATCAAAGAAGAGGTACAAAAGCAGTGGGACGACGGGTTCCTTGCTGTAACTAGCTATCCACCGTGGGTTGCTAATATAGTACCTGTGCCTAAGAAAGACGGCAAAGTGAGAATGTGTGTTGACTACCGGGACCTTAACAGAGCCAGCCCGAAGGATGATTTCCCATTACCTCACATTGATGTATTGGTGGATAATACGGCTCAGTTCTCGGTATTCTCCTTCATGGACGGATTTTCAGGATACAATCAGATCAAAATGTCACCTGAAGACATGGAGAAGACAACCTTCATCACACCTTGGGGCACGTTCTATTACAAGGTAATGCCATTTGGACTGAAGAATGCTGGTGCGACATATTAACGGGCTATGGTGACATTATTCCACGATATGATCCATAAAGAAATCGAGTGTTATGTGGATGATATGATTGCCAATTCCCTAACTGAAGAAGACCACCTGGTAAATCTGCTGAAACTATTCAAACGTCTGAGGAAGTACCAATTGAAGCTGAACCCCAACAAGTGCACATTCGGGGTGCGATCCGGTAAGCTACTGGGTTTTATTGTAAGTGAGAAAGGGATTGAAGTTGACCCTGATAAAGTCAAGGCTATTCAAGAAATGCCTGCACCGAAGACAGAAAAAGAAGTTCGAGGGTTCTTAGGACGATTGAACTACATTTCGAGGTTCATATCTCACCTTACAGCAACCTGCGAACCCATGTTCAAATTGTTGAGAAAAGAACAGACGGTCTGGTGGAACGAAGACTTCCAGAAGGCTTTCGACAAGATCAAAGAGTACTTACAAGAGCCTCCAATCCTTATGCCTCCAGTTGAAGGAAGACCTCTGATAATGTACTTGACAGTATTAGAAAAGTCAATGGGGTGTGTGTTGGGCCAGCATGACGAGTCTGGTCGAAAAGAGTATGCAATATACTACCTAAGCAAAAAGTTTACCGACTGTGAACAACATTATTCACTGCTCGAGAAAACTTGTTGTGCTTTAGCGTGGGCTGCTCGCCGACTGAGGCAGTATATGTTGACCCACACTACTATGTTGATCTCAAAAATGGACCCAGTCAAGTACATATTTGAGAAGCCAGCTCTTACCGGACGGGTTGCAAGATGGCAAATGATCCTCACAGAATATGACATCCAGTACACTTCTCAGAAAGCCATCAAGGGCAGTGTATTGTCTGAATATCTTGCTGAGCAACCTATTGATGATTACCAGCCTATGAGATTTGACTTCCCCGATGAAGACATCATGTTCATAAAAGCAAAAGATCATGAAGAGCCTATTCACACTGAAGGGCCTGACCCAAAGGAAGAATGGACTATGATGTTTGATGGGGCTGTTAATATGAGTGGTCGTGGTGTTGGTGCAGTACTCATTACACCTAAAGGAGTTCACATGCCTTTCTCGGCAAAGCTCACCTTTAACTGCACTAACAACGAAGCTGAATACGAAGCTTGCATTATGGGTCTTGAGGAAGCCATTGACCTCAGGATCAAGACTTTGACTGTATTCGGAGATTCAGCTCTGGTAGTTAATCAAACCAACGGTAAATGGTACACCCATCAGGATCATCTGATACCTTACAGGGATTATACAAGGAGGTTGTTGACTTTCTTTACAACAGTCAAGCTCGAGTATATCCCTCGAGACGAGAATCAGTTTGCAGATGCCCTGGCTACCATTTCATCCATGATCAAAGTTCAAGCTGCCAACTTTGTACCTCAGATTTCAGTGTCTAGACTTAACAGATCGGCATACGTATTTGCAGCAGATGTTGTCAGAGATGATAAGCCTTGGTTCCATGACATTAAGTGTTTCTTGGAGGATCAAACATACCCACCTGGGGCATCTTCCAATGATAAGAAGACTTTGCGAAGGCTTGCTGGAAGTTTCTTTCTGAACACTGATGGTTCCCTGTACAAGAGAAACTTTGATATGGTACTCCTCAGATGCGTTGATAAGACAGAAGCGGACTTGTTGATGCATGAAGTGCACGAAGGATCCTTTGGTACCCATGCTGGAGGGCATGCCATGGCTAAAAAGTTGCTAAGATCAGGTTATTACTGGATCACAATGGATGCTGACTGTTGTGCCTACGCCAGAAAATGCCATAAATGCCAGATTTATGCGGATAAGGTGCATGTGCCTCCCAATCCTTTGAATGTGATGTCTTCACCCTGGCCCTTTGCTATGTGGGGCATTGATATGATTGGTAAAATTGAACCGACTGCTTCGAATGGCCACAAATTCATCCTAGTTGCCATTGACTATTTCACCAAATGGGTCGAAGCAGCTTCATATGCAAACGTTACAAGGTAAGTGGTAGCCCGATTTCTGAAAAGAGATATCATCTGTCGATATGGAGTTCCCGAGAGAATCATTACTGACAATGGTTCCAACTTGAATAACAAAATGATGGCAGAGTTATGCCGGGACTTCAAGATTCAACACCACAATTCTTCTCCTTACAGGCCAAAGATGAATGGCGCCGTTGAGGCAGCTAATAAGAATATCAAGAAGATTGTGCAGAAGATGGTAGTCACTTACAAAGACTGGCATGAAATGCTACCATTTGCCTTGCATGGGTACCGCACGTCAATCAGAACATCCACTGGGGCAACACCGTATCAGCTTGTGTACGGTATGGAGGCAGTCCTACCAGTTGAAGTTGAATTACCCTCCCTACGGGTACTGATGGATGTTAAGCTGAACGAAGCAGAATGGGTCCGGTCCCGATACGAACAACTGAGCCTGATTTAAGAGAAAAGATTGGCTGCAATCTGTCATGGGCAGTTGTATCAGAAGAGAATGAAGAAAGCCTTCGATCAGAAAGTCAGGCACCGAGAGTACCAAGTAGGAGATATTGTGCTGAAAAGAATCCTCCCTCCGCATACAGACCACAGGGGCAAGTGGACCCCGAACTACGAAGGACCATTTGTAGTAAAGAAAGTTTTCTCTGGTGGAGCACTGATGCTCAGCACTATGGATGGTGAAGACTTCCCGTCCCCTGTGAATTCAGATGCAGTTAAAAAATACTTCGCATAAAGAGACCCGCTGGACACAAAAACAGAATGTAAGTCCAGGCAGAAATAGGGCATCCCGACGAGTCAAAAACAAAATAAAAGACTCGGGCAAAAATAAGGGAAAATAAACAAAAAAATGTACACCTGCTAAGTTGAAAAGCCGCATTGGACAACTCAGGCAAAAATGGGTATCCCGATGGATTGAAAACCCGAAAGGGCGGTCCAGGCAAAATAAGGGAATAAGCGAACAACTGCACTCTGAATTCGTCTGTATCACTTACAACTTGGTAAGCTTCGAAGGGATCAAGCCTCTTTCAGAATCAGCCTTCTTCAGAAAGTAAGACGAGAAGAACGTCAAAAGTCATACGAGTCATAGCAAAAGAGGAAGCTCCTTAAAGCGTCGTCAACATTGCCAGCATTTTGTTTCTCAATTTGTAACAATCTCCTCATTTCAGGGGATATGTTCCTTTGATGTATCTTGCCAATTCAGGTCATTTGAATTAATAAAAACAGATTTTTCAGTTACACGATGTCTCGTGCATTTTTATTTGCAAAAAATGTCTGATGTCTTTAAAATTTTGATTGCATAAATACAGATGTTTTTCTTCTTAAAACTACGTGCTTGCAGGAAATATACTTACTCTCAGAAGTGTCTAAACTCCTATGACGGAATCCAGTAAAGGATACCTCGGGATTACTTGTGCGTTTCCCTATCTTTGCAGGATTGCAGGTATCCAAAACGCAACTTGGGGCATGAAAGCTTCACCCCAGCAAGCTGACAAATCAACACTCAGTCTTAGCACCCAAAGTGTTTTCTCCCCAACTAAGTTTCCACTCGCTATTTCTCCCCAGCTGAGGTGCCAACCATTTTTCCTCCTCATCTAAGTACAAAAGTCGGGGGACCATCTCCCCACAGAGCTTCAGCCTCTACTCAGAAGAGCAACGCCTGAAGGAATCACAACAGAGTGACGAAAGCTTCTACAAACCCCAGCTAGGTCCCCTCATTACCAAGGATGGGCCTATCAGTGACCTGTATCCCCAAGCAGATATCATCTCATCAGATCTACCAATGATCTCACCCCCAGCTGGGATGTCCATTTCAAGCAGATCGGCCAGAGATCTTCACAGCAACGGGATCCAAATCCCGGTTTGGTATCTTTGCATAATCATAGCATTCGCATCATATTCACCCCACAAGGCGTAGCATTCCGTCTAATACGGAGCATTACGGAAAAAATCCAACATATTGCATAATCATAAGCCATGTTCTGAATCAAACACTTGTGAATATTGACAATCCGTCAACAATATACAGAATACCCCCCAGATTCCCCAGCAAACACGGTTGCCTTACATGCCCAAACACCAGTATATACTCCTTGTGGCACCCGTCCATGTCATATCTCCAGCAGAAAGCCAAAGACATCCCCTTTGCACTCTCAGATACTTATATAAACAATTCCTTGACATTCGTCCGTGTCACTTTCCCCAGCACAGTAACATAAGCATTTTTGTATATCATATATTTGTTCATATTGTCCGTGTCACCCTCACCAGCAGATTGAACACTCATCTATACATCACTCATACTTACTACTCATACAGATACTCGTCCGTATCTTGTATATATCACTTATATCCCCGCAGATTCAGCACTAGTCCATGTTCTTTGTTAACCAGTTGGTACTCGTCCGTACCATCATCTCAGAACATGTGTCAAGCGTTTGTTTCTACCTGATACTCGTCCGTATCATAGTCTTAAGGATGCTCGTCCGCATCTTTAATCCATACACTGTGTCAAACCTTCTTGTCTTCTTGAATATAGATACTCGTCTGTGTCTACTATCCCCAGAAGGGTCCCTTCAGATTCAACACTCGTCCGTGTTCTCTGTTAACCAGTTGATACTCGTCCGTATCATCATCTCTGAACACGTGTCAGTATTTGTTTCTACTCGATACTCGTCCGTATCGTAGTCTTAAGGATGCTCGTCGGCATCTTTAATCTATACACAAACGTCTAAACACTTATACTTTTTGTTTCTTGGATGTAAACACTCGTCCATGTTTACTATTCCCCAGTAGATCGCCAACGAAGTAAAATTTTCTCCTCTGACACTCGTCCTGTGTCATGATAAACTTTGAGAGCAGCCGTACCCTGCTAGGTGGTCGTCCTCCGCCTCTTGATGATCGTCCTTCATTATGCTCGTCCGATGGCCGTCCCCATCGTTGACCTTTTATCCGGCATTCGTCTTATGTCGTGATATTTAGCAGCCGTCCCCTGCTAGGTGGTCGTCCTCCACCTTTTGATGATCGTCCTTCATCATTTTATACAATGGCCGTCCCCATTGTTGACTTTGGTTATCTGACGTTCGTCCTATGTCATGATAAACCTTGAGAGTAGCCGTCCCCTGCTAGGTGGTCGTCCTCCACCTCTTGATGATCGTCCTTCATCATGCTCGTCCGATGGACGTCCCCATCGTTGACCTTTTATCCGGCATTCGTCCTATGTCGCGATATTTTCGGCAGCCGTACCCTGCCAAATGGTCGTCCTCCACCTTGGATGACCATCCCCCATCTTACCCCCAACAGAGCAGCCATCCCCTGCTAGGTGATCGTCCTTCACCTTCGATGACCATACCTCATCATCTGTTTATTTCATTTATTCTTTAACCCGATGGCCGTCCCCGTCGTGGTCCCTTTTTCTTTCCCCGATGATCGTCCTCCATCAGCTTAGCCCGATGGCCGTCCCCATCGTTGGTTACTTGCTTTATGAACTTGATGGCCGTCCCCATTATTTTTCATTAATCCCCAGAGAATATTACAGCTTTGCTTGATGGCCGTCCCCATCATAATCCCTTTTATCCCCAGCATGTCGGCCGTCCCCGTCATTGCTTTATTTCCCGCACTTTTCCCAGCATGTCGGCCGTCCCCGTCATTGCTCTTTACCCAGCAGTCGTCCTCTGCTCGACGGTCATCCTCCGTCGCCCATACTTTACAATATACTTTATTTTCTTCCACAATCTATATCCCTTTTCTTCTTCATTTTGTGAGTGCAAATTTAGGACTGTCTTTGGTATTCAACCACAAGTTATCTTGTTTGCCTGTTAAGCCGTTGCTTACAACCTGCACAGCTAACTCATGTTTGAATAGGGGCAGCTGTAAACACCCCAAATTTGCCCTCACCCATTCACATCATGGCTTGTGATCATTTCATATGCATAAACTCAATCATAGCATCTCACATCACATTCTTGATTCATTGCATTGGTTCAAAGTCATCTACATCTAGGGTTGGTGATCTGAGCAATCCAAGAGCTTCTTGAGCCATTCCAAAGGTCATCTATCACTTCAAAGAGGTCCATGTATGTTCAAGCATCATATTATATCCTCTCAAAATCAAGAATGTCAAAGAATCACAAGAACTGGAAATGGTGTGGAGGCAGAGCCAGGTTTAACTGCCCAGATGACCTAAAATTAGGGTTTTGATTTCAAAGGCCATAACTCCAAATTTTTTGGTCATTCTTGTTTCTATTGGTCTCTATATGGTATAGGGGGTATGCATATCAATTTTCATGAAGAAATTCCATGGGGAAGTCATCTGATCAAGAGTTGACTTTTCAAGCAAGTCAGTGCAGAATCAGGGCATCTGAGGCCCCCAATGACCCAACCAAAGGGTGCTCTTCATCATTTTGATTGTATATGATCTTTATTTGATCATAGAAGATGTTGGAAGTTCACAAAATTGAAGAATTTCAAGTCTTTTGCAAAGTTGACTTTTGGGCAAGTTTGACTTTTAATGAAATTGACATTTTAGGCAACTTTTTCAACCTTTACTTTTTGATTCAAAAATGCTTCAAATGGAAAAACTTTGGTCATGAAAGTTGTAGAATGGATCATTCCCTTTTCAAAAAGTACAAGAACATGACCTAATTCATTTTGAATCAAAAGTTATGGCCTTGCAAAGTTGAGCAAAATCATTAAAAATTCACTTTTGCACCAAATGGAAAACTTGCAAATTCTCATGGCAAGCCTTTGTGTGACTTCAACATGACCTCTAATCATCATACCAATGCTACACATGACATAAAATCAGAATTGGCCCAAGGAATTTCTCATTTGTGTGACTTGATTTTCAAGAAATCCATAAGTCATTTTCATAAAGATGCAAAGAGGAATTTTTGGCAAAATCATCCTCAAAGGAGTTATGTGATCACTAATTGGTTTCTATGCATTGCCATGACCAAATGAATTATCATACACCAAAATTCAGCAAGGATCATCTCATGTACATAACCAAAAATCATGAAATAACACAAGTGGGCAAGTTGCAAAATCTCTCACAATTCATGATCCAAATGCTGCAGACTTTCACAAGCAATCCAAGGGTCATCCTTGACTCAAGCTGAAGCAAGACAAGCCCTTAGACTGCTGCTGCCATAGCCCATGCTGCAAGTACAAATCAACTTGACTTTTTGGCCAAAACCCCCATACTCTTGGAACAGTGATCAGCCACCTCTACTGACCTGCTCCACAGGCTACTCACACATCATGGGAGTGTTATAGCAACTCATTGGCCATTGAAACAAGACACAACACAACCCTCACAAAAATTTGCCAAAAACTCCTCTTCTTCGAATCTCTTTCTACAGCCATCAAACACTCATTTTCTCTTCACCAACAAATCATACACACTCAAGAGAACCAGAATCCACCATTGAAGCAGCTTGAAACCCTATAAATCCTGACTGTGAAATCTGCCATATCAGAACTCAAACTCTCAAATCAGCCATCCACAAGAGCTTTGAGGCATTCCATTGAGTTCAGAAAGGCCAAGGGAGTTCATTTGCACAAGTGGGAGGTTCTGGAAGCTCACCATTGAAGCTTTCCAGCTCAGGTATGGCCAAGAACACTTTCTCACAGAACTTGTTTTTCTTGTTTTAAAATGAAAGTGTGTGTTGTGCTGATCATAATGATGTCCTTGGAATTGAAAATAGTGAAGAAATGGTCATTTTATGCTTCTCTGAAATTTTGCCCGTGAATGAGTTTGAGTTTGTTTCTCTTTGTTCATGGTTGATGAATGGTTTTTAAGGATGGATTTAGGTTTAGTTTGGGGAGGGGAAGGTTTCTGGGCATTTAATTTAACTTGGGGTAGCCTGTAGAGGAAGCTAGGGTTTTGGCCCTGCCGGAGAAGACGACCGGAGCTCATCTCCGGTCGCCTGAAGTTGATTAGGGTTAAGCCTGATTAATTACACAACTTTAAATCCTGTCCCTTGGATGTTGCTTCCCGCGCGCTTGTGAACGGCCCAGATGAGTCATTATGCTCTAATCCTGATTAATTAAGTAAATCATAATTAATTAAATCAACTTTAAACCTCAGCCATCAGATTGCGCGCGTTTAAGAACTTTGAACCTGGGCCTTGGATTTTGATTACTCCCAGTCTTGTTGACTTGCACGCACAGCCTCTGGATCTCTCAACTTTTCATCTGAGCCACTCATACTGCATACTTTTCATTTTTATTTCATTTTCTTTATATTTTATTTCTCCATTTAATTTAAAATAGTAAAACCTTTTCAAAAATTCTGAAAATTTTTATATAAACTTTTATTAATTTTCAGAAACCAAAAACATTTTTATTTTTATTTTTTGCATAAAAAATATTTTTAAATCATTTAAAAGTTTATTTTTAATTAATTAATGAGAATTAATTAATTAAAAATACTTTTAGGTATTTAAAAATCACCAAAAAATTCATGAAACCTTCATAATCATTTAGAAACATTGTCCAACCCTCAAACCAAATTTCTTTTTTGATCTTGATGTCTTTTGAGAATTTTTCATGGAATTAAAATCATTTCAAGGCATTATTTTGATCCAAACTTCAAAAAATCATTTCTGCCTAACCATTGAGAGTTGGACTTTGATTCTTTGTGCATTTTGTTTAGCATGTAGTTTGTGAGATTAAATTGGCATGATTTGATCTTTCATTTTCAATTTGTTTGGCATTTTTCTTGTTAATGTACCCTAAAACCCTAGAAATCTTAGGAAATTCATAACCCTAATTAGGTTAAGAGTTGGAACCTCTCCTTTGGGCAGTGAGTTAGTATAGGTTTAGGGTTCCTTTGATTGCATTTTCAATATTTTTATCTTGTTGATTGCTTCTGATTTTGGTTTTTGTTTGATGCATTGATCATAAACCCTAATTTTGGTTTCCTTTTGCATTCATCTTGCATTTGCTTGCATACCATGACTTGCCATTGCATTTTATGCATCCATTTGATTCATTGGACATCTTAAGACATGTTAGTAGCATGTTTGATCATTGCATCTTTCATTTACCACTTTGTATGCCATTTGCATTCCATAACTTTTCATGTGTGTTCATGGTTCTAAACTTGCTCCATTTGCATCCATTTGTTCATGTGATCATCCCCATGCCTTGTTTCATGTTTGTATCATCTCATGACATCATTCTCATCCCATATGTGCTTCTGGTTTTGATTTACATCATGCCATTTCATCTCATTTTGCATTGCATTGCATTTCCTTCACTAACTTTTCAGGTGGTAAGTTACTTTGAGAAGTGAATTTGCCTTCACTTCTCACAATTTCTTTTCATCTCTCTTATGCATCATTGCTGCATTTTACTTTGTGTTTGAGATTGAGCTTGCTCTTTCTCCTTCCTCTTACTTTCTTTCTTCAAGTGACTTGACTTCTTAAATGAAGCAAGTTACTTTGCTTCTCCTGATCCTTTCATCTGCTTCCTGGTGGTTCCATTGAAGATTTCTCTTGTAAACCTCACAAACCTTAGGAACAACCAAGCATGACAATGATTAGGGTTTTGATTAGTCCCCCATTTAGATTTCACCTTTGTGTCTCTTTGAGTCTTCTTTCCTCACCTCATAATCAGGGACTAAACCCTAAAGGCTTTAAGGCTTTGTGATTAAGCTTATGCCTGCATCCTTCTATTAGGATGGAGTGTATAACTTTAATCCTAAGTGTTAAACCCTTAATGTGTTTAAATCCTTTAATCAATTAACTTAATAATCATCAAGACATCAAGCTTGTAACTTGGGCCTTGCATTAGGGTTCTAATTCTTCCTTAACTGGTTAAGAAGGACTAACCCTAGTGTTAATGGACAAGTCCCCCTCAAGTTGTCTTATAAATCATAAAAAAGCACTTCTTCATCTTATCATTAACTAAAATCCATCTAATAAAGGCTTTGTTTTGTCATGAGATTAATCCCTAATCATGGATTAAGTTGAGGAGCTTTCCTCAGCTTAAACACCCTCATCTATTATCCTTCTATTAGGATGGTGTAATGAGTCTGTTTAATCCCTGATTATGGCTTAATCTCATTACTCAACACTAAACAAAAACAACAAAAAACATCTAAATAATCACAAGTAGGTTAATGATCTTAATCCTACATCAAAGGTGATTAAGTGTGAGAAACTGACTTCACACTTAAGGTATTCTCATTACCCCTAATCAGAGGGAAGATGTGATGAGTTTACTAAATCCATTGGTTTAGGCTTAATCTCATTTTCTTATGACAAATACCAAAAAGCAATAAAAGACTGAAAACACAAAAACAAGCGAGAATTTGCTTAATCTCATCTCATTCACTCATAACCGAGAATTTGCTTCTTCCGTCTAATGCAAGACAGTTTGCACCTGAGCCAGACAGGTCATACACTTGAGCATAGACTAGTAAGCAGTTCATAAGTCAATTTTATCTTTCAGTCTCTTTGGGTCGAACTACGGTGTTCTGACTTCCTCATTGCACGAGAGGATACGTAGGCATAACTTAACAGTTATCGAACAAAAGTCTCTGTATATTCCCCCCTCTTTCAGATTTATTCTTTGGCCTCATGATCTTGAGCATCTTATTCCTGTTCTTACACTGACACTGTACACTTATACACTTCACTTCTTTTGCACTGACACCTGTACATCATTTTCCATCTCTTTATACACAAAATTGCACTGACACTACCCCTTTAAAACACAAATCTTTTAAGCGTGGATCCCGTCGAGTACGACGGACAATCTGGGTGCTAATACCTTCCCAGGTTGTAACCAACCCCCTTTCTCAGTCTCTCTGGTTTGAAACCGTCTTATCCATCTTTTCTAGGTCTATGCAGCATTACCTTTCCTTCGGGATAAAAATGCCTAGCTGGCGACTCTTTTCTTTTCCTGTGAGTTCACTCCTGTGTGTTCTCACATCCCTCTTTCACCGACCGTTCGCGTCTGTACCCCTTTTGACCCGGCTTCATTTGGCGGGAGCGACAGTCTTCTTATCTCTAGTGTGTCTTCTTCAACCATATCTTATTTTCTTTCTCAATTTTTTCTAGAACAACTTCTTGAATGTTAATCAATGTTAGATTCACTTTTTTTGTTGCACCTTGTTCTTCTGCAATTTGTTGTTGTTTTAAGGGAAACTGGAAACAATGAGTTGATGAATTTTGTAATGGTTCATGGTTGATCAAGGTCATGATATCCATCAAGAACCAAGACCCATGTATCCATAAATTAGAGAGAACCTTGTGTGTGTATGTGTGTGTGTGTGTTCTTCTTTCACCTACATCTAATTCCTTGACTAACACCTTATGAATTAGATTGTTTCTGAGATTTCTTGGCCTTGTTCCTCGTTTTCACCTTTAGTCTTTTCCATTGTTGAGGACCTTCTTCTCTAAATATTAAATATTGAGGGAGACTAGTGGTACAGTAGTGTATCTAATGTTTTTGTGTGAAGTTTGTTATTTGTAACAAGTGCATGTATCATTTCTTGAATGTAATTTGGATTTTATTAATATCTATCAAAAAGAGAGTTTCAGTATACTCCGTGGAAGACCTTGACATAGCCTAATACATATTGTTCGTGAGATGGAGTTGGAAGATATCCAACTTTTTTGATATTATGGAAAGACTTGTCATAGACAAAATTGGGAGTTGCCCAATCAATGCTTGATAATGTGTAATTATATCGTATTTTTGGCTTGACTTACATGGATTAATAGTATATTTTATTTGATTTTTACTATTTTATGCTTTATAATTATATTATTTATTTATGTTTTTCAGATTAATCGAGTCGGTCGGAAAAAGTCGGAAAGCGAAGAAATTAAGTCAAGGAAATATTAAAAGAGAAGAAGTTAAAGAAATTATGGAAAGAAAAGAAAATAGAAAAAAAATGAAGAAAAGAAAATAAAAAAAGGGTGGGGGCCCACCACTCAATAACACATGGCGCAGGCCATGTGTGGGTGGCACCCACCACCCCACATTCTCCCTCTCTCTATGGCGTAGGCCCCAAAGTGGTTGTGAGTAGAGAGTGGTCCATGCCACTCTCCTATTTTCCAGGTCTTTTTCCGTCTGCTTCCCACGCGCTTTTACCGCATCCTTCGTTCAACCCATGGTCACATTTCTCAGCGAAGTCCAAGCTGCTTTTGTGGAACAAACAAACCGTCCGATTAGTACAAATAGAGAGCATTAGGCACACTTGCTCAAAGCTGAATTCCTACTGCAGTTTTAGTTTTCTTAAGTTTTTATATTTTTAGTGTCAGTATTATTTCCTAGTATTATTTTCATTCAGTAATTTCAATTTCTTGTACGCGCCGGATTGTTACCAGTCTATACTCAGTACCGAATTATTTTATTCCAGGTTTTTATATTTACATGCTTTTATTTATTTATCGCATTATTATTATAATAAGTATGTTTAGCTTAGATTGTTTATTCCGTTTATGCGTAATTTATTTAGTAACCATGTGTAGCTAATTTAATTATATCAGTATGTAAACAAATCAATCGAGAGGAATTTAATTAAATCGGTGTTGATTAATTTTACCAAATTATAATTTTAGGCTGAAGTTTCTTAATTTAATTTAATAACTTTTGTTACAAGAGTAAGAAGGTAATTAAGGTTAAAATCAATAGAGCGAGAGTTTGAGATTTTAACCGGATAGCTGAAACTAAGCATTTATTTTAAATACAGCGATAGCGTTTTAGGATTAATTGGATCTTATTTATTTTCAAAAATTATTTTTAAACACTTATGAGCTAGTGAGAGCAGGCATAGGACTTTAGGAGTGCAGTCTGAATCAATTGAGCGAGAGTTTGAGACGAGGGCTTTTAAATGAATATTTTCCACTTAAAAAGTATTTTGGCTTGTAAACCTTCACTGATATTTAATTAAATTCCCGACGATTGACGAGTTGCATACTTATATATCTTTATCATTATTATTTATAAGTTGTTTTATATTTAATTTTATTAGCCTTAAACAAACCTAATAGAAACGATTAGCCTTAGATTTACATAGTAACATTAGATAGCAGTAAGATTGATTTTTAGTCTCTGAGGGATCGATAATCTTTTAAAACTACACGCACGACTGTGCACTTGCAAATATAATCCTTTAGACATATAGTCGAGCGATCAAGTTTTTGGCGCCGTTGTCGGGGACTAATTAAGTCGATATCGTAACTCCAGTGTTATGTCGTATAGACTAAGGCAAAAACCATTTATTTTCCCGATTCTTATTCACCGATTGTATGCCAAGTACTCGCTCTCAAGGCGAAGAATTATAACCACCAACCTTTGAATTAGAACATTTTTTACATTTAAGACACCGTATAATAGAGTACCAACGAAGGTACAATATTCCGAATCTTGTAGCCTATCCGCCCGAATCAGTTGAATAACCAGTTGAAGAACCAGTTGGAACATCAAGAGAAGCCGAGATGGCCGCTGAAGAAGAAACTCACTCACTCAAGTATTACGTTATTCTGTCACAAGAAGAACCTCATACCAGTATTGTCGCACCCTCTATCAAATGAAATGATTTCGAGTTGAAACCATTGCTAATATCAGCTGTCCAACAGAACCAATTCCCCAAAAATCTTACCGAGGATCCGAATTTACATCTATTGATATTCATGCAATATGCAGATACAGTGAAAGCGAATGGTGTTACTCAAGAAGCAATCAGACTACGTCTTTTTCCTTTTTCGCTATGAGATAGAGCAAGAGCTTGGCTCCAATCTCTACCCTCAAACTCAGTCACCACATGGAATGAACTGAAGAAAGTCTTCTTAGCAAGATATTTTCCACCTAGCAAAATGACTATGCTAAGAGCTCAAATCAATGAATTTAAGCAAAAGGAAAACAAATCTCTTTTCGAAGCTTGGGAACGATACAAGGATATGCGGAGACTTTGTCAACATCATGGTTTAGTAAATTGGATGGTAATCCATACCTTTTATAATGGTCTCATGTATAACACAAGAATGACAATAGACGCTGTCGCGGGTGGTGCATTAATGAACAAAGAGTATGACGGTGCTTATGAACTTATTAGGAGTATGGCTCAAAATCATTATCAGTGGGGAAGCGAAAGAACCGCAACAGAGAAACAAACAGAGTATGTCTCAAAAGATCGATAACTTGGCCATAACACCAACAACCACTATGGTTGCCGTAACACCTAACTGTAAGCTATGTGGAGTTCCAGGACATGCTGCTCCCGATTGTCAACTATTGGCTGGAATCCCCACAGACCAAGTAAATTATGCTCAAGGAAACCCCTACTCAAACACATACAACCCATGTTGGAAGAATCATCCAAACTTTTCCTACAAGAATAACAATGCTTTGTATGCACCTAGTCAAGCACCAACTACACCACTAGGATATCAAAAGACCTCCATGACCACTCCTAATGTCCCTAGGAAATCGAAACTTGAACTAATGATGGAAAATTTCATAGATACCCATACTCAAACAAACAAGGAGTTCCTAAACCAAAACATACACACTAGTGAGCAAATTAAGCAATTGGCAAACAAAGTTGATGTGTTAGCTACCCATAACAAAATGCTTGAAACTCAAATTTCACAAGTAGCTCAACAACAAGCACCTACTGCTGCCCCAGCTGGCGTATTCCCTGGTCAACCACAACCTATCCCGAAAGGACATGCAAATATGATAATACTGAGAAGTGGAAAAGAATTAGACGGACCTGATGATCCAAGACTTCAAAATCAAGCTATGTATCAAAAACCGGATAAACCAACTGAAAAGGAGAGTGAACCAGAATAAAAGGAGGATAATAACCAAGAAGTCGTGGAGAAAGAACAACCATATGTACCCCCACCACCTTATAAACCTCATATCCCTTATCCTCAAAGACTTGTCAATTCTAAAACCGCAGGACAATTTAAGAAATTTGTTGAACTTCTGAAACAATTAAACATCACGATACCATTTACAGAAGTTATCACTCAAATGCCATCATATGCCAAATTCCTTAAAAAAATATCATCCAACAAGAAAAAGATCGAGGATAATGAAACAGTTACACTTACTGCTGAGTGTAGCGCAATAATTCAAAACAAAATGCCTCCTAAGCTAAAAGATCCAGGTAGTTTCTCCATACCCTGTGTAATTGGAAAATTCGTCATAGACAAAGCTCTATGCGACTTAGGAGCCAATATCAGTGTTATGCTCTTAACAATTTGAAAAAGGCTTGATATGGGAGAATTAAAACCTACAAAAATGTATGTTCAATTAGCTGACCGCTCTGTTAAATATCTTGTTGGTATACTAGAGAATGTTCCAGTACAAATAGGACAATTATATATTCCCACTGATTTTATAATCATGGATATTCAAGAGACTCCATTATCCATATTATATTAGGAAGGCCATTCTTAGCTACCGCTTGAGCAATTATAGATGTGAAGAGAGGCAAGCTAACCTTTGAAGTAGGTGAGGAAAAGGTTGAATTTATTTTGACACAATTCTTACAATCACCAGCTATAGAGGATACATGCTATTTATTAGATGTCATTGACGAGTGCGTAAAAGAAATGGAAATGGAACAAACCACATATTCAGATATAATAAAAATTCCAATTCCATCCATTTTTTAAGATAACTATTGGTGTGATCCCTACTAAGACGATAACCTAAGTGAATGCTTAGCACTTACACCAGAACATATGTCGTGCCTAAAGAAACCAACTTTAGAACTAAAAACATTACCTAAAAATCTTAGATATGAATTTCTAGACAAAGAACTCACACGACCAGTAATAGTCAACACAAACTTAGGACAAATTGAAACTGAAATATTACTTGCTGTTTTAAGGAAATATCCAACTGCTTCAGGCTACAACATAGATGATCTGAAAGGAATAAGTCCTTCCATCTGTATGCATAAAATTATGCTAGAGGAAGACTGTAAGTCTTCTAGAGAACACCAGAGGAGGATCAAACCAATTTTAAGTACTATAGTAAAGAACGAAGTACGAAAGTTACTTGAAGCCGGAATCATATATCCTATCTCAGATAGCCAATGGGTCAGCCCAATACATGTAGTACCTAAGAAAGGAGGTGTTATAGTGATTAAGAATGCAAAAGCTGAATCCATAACACAAAGAGTTATTACAGGAAGCATAATGTGTATTGACTATAGATAACTAAATAAAGCCACTCGAAAAGACCACTTCCCATTACCATTCATTGATCAAATTTTAGAACGATTTTCTAAACATTCTTACTCCTGCTATTTAGACAATTATTCAGGATTCTTTCAAATCCCTATTCACCCTGATGACCAAGAAAAGACTACCTTCACTTGTCCTTATGGTACATTTGCTTATCGACGAATGTCATTCGGGCTATGCAATGCTCCTGCAACATTTCAAAGATGCATGATGTCAATCTTTATTGATTTCATAGATGACATTATGGAAGTATTTATGGACGATTGTTTTGTCTGCGGGCAAAGCTTTGAAGGATGTCTATTGAACCTAGAAATGGTACTCGAGAGATACGTAAAAGTGAATCTCGTGTTAAACTGGGAGAAGTGCCATTTATGGTCCAACAAGGAATTGTGCTAGGACACGTTGTTTCAGATAAAGGAATTAAAGTTGATAAAGCCAAAATTGAAATCATAGAAAATCTTCAACCTCCGAAAACTATCCGAGAAATAAGAAGTTTCTTAGGACACGCCGGTTTCTACCGATGATTTATCAAAGAATTCTCGAAAATTACAAAACCTCTTATGGGTCTATTAATGAAAGACGCTGAATTTATCTTTGATGACAAATGCCAAAAAGAGTTTGAACAGCTGAAAACGGCTCTCATTTCTGCACCCATTATGCAACCTCCAGATTGGAGATTACCTTTCGAAATAATGTGTGCTGCGAGTGATTACGCCGTGGGCACATTTTTAGGACAAAGAAGGGATAAGAAGCTTCATGCAATATATTACGCAAGTAGAACCTTAGATCCAACCCAAATGAACTACACCACAACAGAAAAGGAACTTTTAGCTCTTGTGTTTGCTCTTGATAAATTTTGTTCTTACTTAGTAGGAGCAAAAATAATTATTTACATAGATCATGTAGTTATTAGATACCTACTGACTAAAAAGGATGCCAAACCTAGACTTTTAAGGTGGATCCTACTTTTACAAGAATTTGATTTAGAGATCAAAGATAAGAAAGGCACCAAGAACATCGTAGCAGACCATTTATCAAGATTAAAAGGTATTAAACCTGAACAAGTTCCTATTAATGATGATTTCCCATATGAACAACTGATAGCACAGATAAAAAGCAATCTAGCTCAGCTAGATCCAAACAAACCAAAAACCAAAGAAGTCGTGGAAGCAATACATACAGATAAAATACTGCCATGGTACGCTAACTTTGCTAACTACCTTGCATCCGGAGTACTTCCACCCAATCTAACCTACCAACAAAAGAAAAAAATTCTTTCATGATCTTAAACATTACTATTAGGATGAACCTCTTCTATTCAAGAGAGGTGTCGATTGTATTTTCCGACGATGTGTTCCAGAAGATGAAATTAAAAACATCGTAGCTCATTGTCATTCAGCTCCTTATGGTGGATATGCAAATACTTCTAAGACTTGTGCTAAAATCTTACAAGCTGGCCTCTTCTGGCCTAATCTATGGAAAGACGTACATATCGCAGTTAAAAATTGTGACCGGTGTCAACGCACTGGAAATATATCTAGACGTGATGATATGCCATTGAAAGGCATTCTAGAAGTAGAAGTCTTTGATGTTTGGGGGATAGATTTTATGGTACCCTTCCCATCTTCTTTCGGTAATAAATATATACTTGTCGCAGTAGATTACGTTTTAAAATGGATTGAGGTTGTAGCCTCTCCGAAAAATGACACACGAGTAGTAATTAAGCTATTTAAGAATATAATCTTTCCGAGATTCGGTGTGCCGAGACTCGTCATAAGTGATGGTGGATCGCACTTTACATCTAAAATCTTTGAGAAATTATTATTGAAGTATGGAGTCCGACACCGAGTCGCAACGCCTTATCATCCACAAACGAGTGGACAAGTAGAGGTTTCCAATAGAGAAATAAAACAAATATTAGAAAAAAATGTTGCTATCTCTAGGAAAGATTGGTCGTCTAAATTACAAGAAGCTTTATGGGCGTATAGAACCGCATTTAAAACCCCAATAGGGACTACCCCATTTAAGTTAGATTATGGAAAGTCATGTCACCTGCCAGTTGAACTTGAACATAAAACCTATTGGGCTATTAAAACTCTTAATCTGGACTATGCTGCCACAGGAGAGAAACGAATCTTAGATCTCCATAAATTAGAAGAGCTTAGGCTAGATGCTTACGAGAACACAAAAATATATAAAGAAAGAACTAAAAAATGGCATGATAGGCGTATCTCTAAGAAAAAGTTCAACGAAGGCGATGTTATGCTCTTATTTAATTCGAGACTAAAGCTTTTCCCTGGTAAATTGCATTCCAGATGGGTCGGGCCGTTTATGATTACCAAAATATTTCCTAGCGGAGTTGTTGAAATCAAAGGAAAATCTAGCGAACCCTTCATAGTAAATAGGAAACTCCTTAAGCACTATCACATGGTGGAAAACCGAGATTACTTAGCTAATCTCCAACTCAATGAGCTGCTCGCTCACTTAAATAATTGATCCCTAAAAATAGCTTAGTTGAGCCCTCGACATTAAACGAAGCGTTTAGTGGGAGGCAACCCACATTTTAATCCCTTTATTTAAAATTTTGTTTATCTTCTATCTTATTTTTGTCTTAATTTTAACCTATTTTCTCTTACTTATTATTATTTTTATCTAACTTTAACACGGTACTATTATTATTTCTTCCTTTTTTCTGACTAACTTTTCCTTGCGTTGTTTACTTACTTACAAGCTAAATCTTTAGCTAGTAACTAACATTCGATATGGATCTGGTAGACAACACGAACGTTATTTTCAGAGGAAGAGCACAACGGAGGAGATATGAGGACTTATCTCAGAGAGCTATGACATTGACCATTTATCATGATGAGCCCACTTTGGCTAAGTTAGGCATCAAAGATAGTGTCTACTTTCTGTATAGTCAGATGGGGGGTGTTGCTGGTATCTGATGAAGGCTTAATTCCTACCATCAGCTTACACTAGAGTTTTTGAGTTCACTTATCCACCTACCTAACCATGGTATATGAATTAACAAATGACTAATTAACTTTAGGATGTTTAACATTGACTTTAGTTTCACCCATAGAAAATTTGCTGAACTTCTAGGTTTTCCTAGTGGTCCTGGTGTTTTTACTGCTACTAGGGAGGAATTACTTATGAACCTTTTACTGAATAATTTCTGGGGTACCATCACATGGAATGATGATCCTGAACCTTATGATATGTTTTCTGAAAATATCCATAACCCTGCCTTGTGTTACTTCCATAAAATCCTAGCCCATACTCTTTTTGGAAAAGAGGAGAATGATACCTCTGTGTCACGAGATGAACTGTTTATTCTTTACTGTGCTTCACAAGGCGGGCCTGTTAATGGAGTTGTCTTCATGATAGTTAGTTTTATTCACCTTATTCAAAACACTCGTGTACCCGTACCTATAGGAGGCTTGGTCACAATGATAGCCAATACCATTGGCCTTAGGTGGAAACTTAACAACTAACCCCTTTAGGTGTAATTCGTCCTATGAATATTGATTTTTGCTTTGACCGACTTTTCACTCTACCTAACCATGAGCGCACAAGTTTACACAATAGAAACAATTGACTTTATGATTTAAGCATACCCATTGCCCCTCCTTCACCTCCACGGACACCTCAGATATATGAAGTTCATGACCATTATTTGTCAGATGTTGATTCACACACACCTGAGATACCAGGTGCCCCACCTATTGACCACACCGCTACCATCGCAGCATTCGAGACAAGACTTGCAAACATTTAAACTGGTATTAATGCTTTGCGGAATGTTTTTTTCAATTTTATGGATGTAGTAACTGTGCAACTGAATCATTTTCATCAGCAATTATTTTATGTCGGTCTCGCTAACAACAATAATAACCATGGCTAGAGTTTAATTTTTCATTTTTATTCTGACTCTTATGCTTAGCCAATAAGGACATTGTCCGATTTAAGTATGGGGGAGGAAATTAATTAGGATTTCCAGTATTTCTAATTAGGATATTTTAATTACTTCGTACTTTACATTTTTCCAGTATTTATTTCATTTCGGTATTTCATTTTAAAATTACATTATTTCATTTAAATTTTATTCTCAGTATTTCATTTTATTTATTTACTTTAGTATTTATAATGTGATCATGTCAGTATTTTTTATTCATTGTTCCAGTACTATTTTATTCACTATGCACTAAAACAGAAAACAAAACAATTAACAGAATAATGCACACAACCAATTAAAAAAACTGCATAAAATAAATGAAAACCCCCTCCTCTTAGGTATGGCCTGCACCACACTCATAGGGAGTGGGAGGCATGGCCTACGCCGTGCACACCCCCAACTCCCTATGGCCTGCGCCATACATACACCATGAGAGGGACCACCTTTTCGTTGCTTTTATTTATTCTAATTGCTGCATTTTTCCTTTTTACACTCGCATGCATTTATCTTGTTTTCTTCTCACATGCACTAGTCTTTCATACTTACACATGCATTTAAGTACACATGCAACACTTGCACAACATGCATATTTCAAATTCATACATCTTGACAATTGTCATAAATTTTTCAAAATTCTTTGACCAAAATTCAAATTACCACCAAACAAATTTAATCCCCATAAATTACCAACTACCCCCATTTTATTCTCCACTCCTATAAGAACTCAACCAACACTACTTATTTTATACACTCAAATATTTCTACTACTATTATCATTATTTTTATATAAGTTAGTGTTGGGAAGTAAGAAAAAATTATGGAGCCAACTCAAGAGTCTCGTATTCGCTTTAGAAACCAAGATCAGGCGGATTTATTCAGAAGTCTGCTCGAGCGGGGTATGGAACCCACCAGGTATGCCAATATAGTTTGTTTAGAAACACTAGGCTTGAAAGATAGTGTAGAAATTTTACTTGAGAGAATTCGCTTGAAATTTTTTTTACCATATAAAGATCTTGTCTTTACTCGGCTTACTGCGAAATTTTTAAGCTCCTTGACTGTTGATTATAAAAAAGGAATAGCATGCTTTAGAATGTTTAACAATAATTATACCTACTCTTTTGATCAGTTAGTTGTTCTGTTAGAATTTCCAGTGGGAGAGGATGTGTACTATAAAATACCAACTGGGGAAGAATGGGTAAATTCTTATAAAATGTTTTGGAAATGGATAACGGGCACATTTTTACAAAATATAGAAGGCGTCAGAGCCACCCTTATTCATAACCCGACTATTCGTTATTTTTGCCAGCTTTTGGCTACAACTATTTTTGGTCGGTCTAATATGAGTAAGGTAAATGAAAGAGAACTTATGTATATTATGGTTGCTTTCTCAGCTTCTAAAATCAATCATGTCCCGTTCATTTTGCATTATATGACAAGTGTAACCGCGAACAAAGGTCATATATCCTTTGGCGGTTTGATTACAACAATAGCTAGAGCCATAGGACTTGAAGCTAATTTTTCGTCAATGGAACAACACCTCGTCGAAACAATTGATTTAAATACGGCGAGGAGTATGAAACTGGTAAAACCATGTAGATGTGGAAATTATGAGATTTTGATTGACAATAAAGGGCTATCGGGTTTTATTTTACCGAACCCGAGTCACACTGACCTGACAAATTGAAAGAAATTTCCTCTACTTTGACACACCCCCGCGCACATTCCGATGAATGATGATGCTGGAGGGATGAATGATAAAACTAACCCACCTGTGCAAGATATTCCTTTTTCTTCTGATTATGTTGCAGGTACTTCTACCAGGCGAGTCCCTAGGAGACCAGAGGACGAGCCACACAAAGGTCTTGAAGCAGTTCTTCATGAGTGATGCTATAAGGTGAAGCAAACTCCTTGAGAGGCCAAAAGATACAAACACTAGTGCAGAAATGACTTTTTACATCGGGCGAAAATGACTTTTTACATCGGTTCTGAGTCCGATGTAAAGGCATCCGATGTAATAAATCAAAGACATTTTACACCGGTTTTAGGACTGATGTAAAAAATATGTCAACCACATCGGTTAATTTTTAAGTCTGATGGGAAAAAAAATATATAATTTTTTTTAATGTAAAAGGTAGTTTTTACATCGGTTGGATGATAAAACTGATGTAATAGGTGAGGTTTTTACATCGGTTCTTTCTTATAACCGATGTAAAAAGGTGTGTAAATTATTTTAAAGTATGCGCCACAGGGGACTTTTTACATCAGTTCTGCATTAGCCCGATGTGAAAAGTATGCCATACAGGGGGATTTTTACATCGGTTCCCCATTCGCCCGATGTAAAAAGTGTGCCATATAGTACTTTTTACATCGGTTTTTCCATTCGCCCGATGTAAAAAGTACTGTAGAAATTTTATATAATATGACTATTTTTTAGCAATTCCTGTAATTTTTTTGGTATCTAATTTTTTTAGCAATTCCTGTAAATATTTTTGGTACCTAATTTTTCCTTCACATAGACCACATTTAGGTCGCTATTTTCATATATTTCTCACCAATATTCAATAAACCAAATATCTAGTATACACATATATTCTTCCAAATGTACTAGTATACACATATAGTCATCTCAATATATAGGAGGTTTTTACTAAAATTTACTACTACAACAACAACAAAAAATACACATTCAACCAATATTCCCCCCACTTGAATATCAACTTACAATATCCACAAGAATATGAGTTGTAACTTCGGTAGAAAACACAAAAATCAAATTTCCTGAAAATAAATAATAACATCAATTAACCAAAAGACAACACCAAAGTCAATAGGATCAAATTAGACAATTCTATATATCTTACCAAATAAAGCTTAACTTTTATATAACTCAAAGAAACATGTTGCTCATCGGAGTCGCAAATCATACAAATCATCTTCTTTTAATTCTGTTGGGTCATTAAATACCTACAACACATAAATAAAAATAGAGTTATTTTGGAAAATTCACATTATCTACGTTTTTCCACTCATCTTTCAAAATACTACATCTCTGTCGAGCAAGAGATGCTATGTAACTCTTAAAATTTGAAGCATTTTTACCAACACCCGTACATTCATGGGTTCTTGGATCAAACTTCACCTTTATCTTCTCACCTGTTTTGTGAACTTTGTCAATCTGTGTCATCAAAGTGGGACCTCTAAATCTTTTTTTTGTAGGGTCACTAGATGAAGAAGGGTTGTCTGTTGAATCAGCCATGTATCTGTTCACATAAAATAAAAACAATTAGACATCAAATTAGGCAAAAAATATAAACAATTAGATATTAAATTAAGCACAAAATATAAACAATTAGACATTAAATTAAGCAAAAATATAAACAATTAGACATCAAAGCAAGCACAAAATAAATAAATAAATAAATAACTTACTAGTCCTCCCATATCCCTTCTCCATGATCTGTGTGAATAGCATGCACATCATCCTCTTCATTTTCTTCAATGAAGGTAGGTACATTTATTGAGAAAGGAGGAGTTTCGGAAATATCAAGGTTGGCATCTTGATTTTCATCACTATCATGCATCTTTCCTTGTATAACCACCGACCACCTTTTATCAGAAGGATCTGTGACATAAAACACTTGTTTTGCTTGAGACGCCATAATGAAAGGTTCGCCCGCATAAGCTAACTTGCTAAGATCAACCAATGTAACTCCAAATTCATCGATTCTTACATCACTATTGATATCAATCCATTTGCATTTAAATACGGGAACTTTAAATACAACATAATCAACTTCCCAAATCTCTTCAATCACCCCAAAGTAGGGTGTAGATGCCATAACCAGATTTTTATCTTTAGCACTAGAGAAGTGCATGGACTCAGCCACAATCATCACCCCACTATTTTGTGTGGTACTACGGTCATCCTTTGACTTTGTATAAAAGCAAGTTTTATTAATATCATATCCACTCCAAGTTATTATGTTACATTTCGGCTCATAGGACAACCACTTAATTGTATTAGATGCACTATCATCAATAACAATTTTCTCTTTAAACCACTTATAGAAACTCTTATTGTGCTCTTTTAACAACCATCTTTCATTCATCTTGGGGTGCCTTTTCTTTATGATGCTTTTGTGAGCAGATAAGTAAGGTTGAACTACATCCGTGTTATTCAAAATATACAAATGAGCTTGAACAACCACATCAATACTTAAGCTCTTGACATTTAAACCTTGTGTACCCATACCCTCACATCTTCCATCATGACGAGACTTAGGAACCCCTACAGCATCCACTTCTGACAAATAGTTTGAACAAAACTCAATTGCCTCTTCTGCAATGTACCTCTCAACAATCGATGCTTCCGGCCGGTGTGGATTTTTTGTATAACCTTTTAGGATCTTCATGTATCGTTCTGTTGGATACATCCATCATAAAAAAATTGGGCCACATAATCTAATCTCCCTTACTAGATGAACAATCAAGTGAACCATAATGTCGAAAAATGAAGGAGGAAAATACATCTCTAATTGGTACAAGATAATTGTAGCCTCATTTTCCAAAACATCTAACTTTGATGGATCAATGGATTTACAACAAATTGCATTGAAAAATAAGCACAACCTGGTTATAGTCTTCCTAACATTGTTTGGCAATATCCCACGAATAGCCACTGGTAGTAGTTGTTGCATTAAGACATGACAGTCATGAGATTTTAAGCCAATTAGTTTGAGATCTTTAACAGATACAATCCTCTTGACATTTGATGAGTAACCATGAGGAACTTTAATACTTTGTAAACACTCACAAAAACTTGTTTTCTCTTTTTTAGACAAAGTGTAGCAGACAGGAGGCAAATATATCTTGTTGCCTATTGTCGCTCCCGGGATTTTCATCCTAGTACAAACGCGAAAGTGGCGCGGAAAAGAATAGAGTCGCCAGCCAGGCATTTTTATCCCGAAGAAAGGGAATGGTAATGCTGCACAAACCAGAAGAAAGAAGAGGAAGGACACAGGTCCTGCGAACCAAAGAGACTGAGTTCGGGAGTCGGTTACGACCTGGGAAGGTATTAGCACCCAGATCGTCCGCCGTACCCGACGGGATCCACGCTTGCAAAAAGAAACTATTTCAAAGGGTGAGGGTATGAAAACTGCAGCTAAGAAATGAAAATGAAAGGAAAACTGGAAAGGAACTGAATAAAAAAACAAAGAGAAAAATGTAGGGAAAATAAAGATTGTGCTCGAACGGGCCCTACCCCGCTGCCTACGTACCTCATCAGGATAATGAGGATCAGAGACGCCGTAGTTCCCCTAACTAGGGGAGAAAAGAAAGTTGCCTGTGAATTGAAGCTTGAACTGCTTATGCCATTGCTCAGGTGTTGCAGACTCGGACGACGAGTGCGTTACCGTCTCGCAAGATGACAAGTAGGAGCGAGTTCGCGTACGGAGCGAATGAGGTGAGAAAAGAATTCCCGAAGGAAAGACGCTTATTGTTTGTTTGGTGTTTTTTAGAAGCTTTTATGAGTGAAGGTTTGCATAGGTAAGTGTACCTAAGTCTTACTTAATGGGATGTGTACATCTCACATCATCCCGAAATGGAATGCGCAAGAGGCACACCTATCTATGGAGGAAATCCCCGAAGCTAGTCCCACAAGTGAAGGCTCAGGCACACTGGCCTATTACCATTATTAAGTATTTTTGTGGTTTTTGGTCAAGAAATGTCTGTTAGTTTTTCTTTGTGAGGTACTCATGCTAAGACCTATCTACCATGAGTGATGACTCACACCTCGTCCCGAAATGGAACGTGTGCAAGCATCTCATAGCGAAGTCTCGTGTCACATGAAAGCACTCAACCTTTATTAAGTGAATTAGAATTAAGTTTGAAGATGAGAAGAGAGAGCACCAAAAGGATCTCAAAGGTAAAATCTAATGGGGAAGTTTCTATCCTAAGTTAACATGCATGGAGTTCCTAGGGTGTGTGAGGTCTTTCTAACCTAGAAAACATCTCAAGAGAAGAAGAAGAATATAAGAGGAGAGATGAGAAAGGCCTAAGCCCAACAAGAAGATGTTAGTCCACATAAACAAAATGAGAAGAGATGAGAAATGGAGATGTGGAACTCAATTCCCCCATCTCAAACTTACCATAGCCCCTGCAAGGTTAGTGTAACAACATAACATCAAGGCATGAACCAACAAGTCAGAAGCTGCACAAGCATATAGGCATGGCAAAGAGTTCACAAGATGATAAACAAAGCAATACAAGATCATATTGAAATGATAAGAAGTGAAACAAATGCAAAGAAGGCATGCAGAACACTTAAAGAAATAAAGCACAATAAGAGAGACCCAAAACCAAGATTCAAGGAGATTCTACCCTTCCCTAAGACCAGGAACCACCCTAGACCTCTAAAGGACCCTAAAAGATGGGGAGAAGTTGGCACAAGTGCCCTTCTAAGCTCAAAAGAGACTATAAGACTCAAAGTATCCAAAACAAGGCAAGGTGAAGAAGAAAATACCCAAGAAATAGATCCAAGCCTCTAAAAAATCTACCCAACTAGAAAAGTACTCTCCAAACACAAGGAAATGAGAATCCAAAAGGGTTTGCAAAAATTCAGCACCAAACTAGGTCAATGAAGCTCATGAATGTAAAGTATCACCATTTATGGTTTTGAAAATTGATGCACAAGTAACTTAATCAAAATCCAGCAAATAAATTTGTGAAAAATCCAAGATAAATCATGAAGATAGTAAAGTGTCTTAAGATTTGAATGCAAAAAGAATGGGATTCATAGCTTAAAGGATGAGGAAGATAGAAATTGGACAAGGCAGATTGGTCCATGAGAGTTCACAAGAAAGTAATGCCTAATGTTGGATTTATTTTGGCCACGTGGAATAAAAATAAAAATATGAAAAAAATATGATAAAAAACTAGATGAACTAAAGAACACTCATGAATTTTTATGGATTTTTTCTAAGTTGGGAAGTATTTTAAAAATAATAAAAAGTGAAAGAAGTAAAGGGGAGAAAACCAAAGAATAATAAAAAGATGGGGGAGTATGAAAAGTAAAGCCAGTCAGTTCACTTTGGCCACTTGGGCCCAGCAGGGGGCGCAAATAGCATGTTGGCCTTGGGCCCATGCGAAAAAAATGAAGCAAAAACAACAAAAAAGAAAACTCAGGCTTTAATTTTATGTGACATGCTTCAAAAATAAAACAAATAAAAAAGAACAAAACATGTGAACAAGACATCAACCGGTCACGCTAGGGTTTAGTCACAAAAGACAAAAATAGAAACCCCCACCAATCTGCGCCCTCCACCTCATCATCTTCAACCTCAATTCGTGAAAACAAACTGAAACCTGCGAATGAAACAGGACCAAGCAGCAGCAAAACAACAAATTCAGAGAACCACATCTCTTCCATTTCTCCATGAAAACACACGAACCAAACATCAAAAATGATCCTCTAATCAAGCACAACACGAATCAATCATCACAGACATGTAAAACAGCACACACAGCATGAACAGAATCAAAAGAGTTTGGATCTAGAAACTTCAAAACCCTAGCCCGACCTCATTTCAACATCATTTTCAAAACCAAAAAGATCCACATGCTCAGTGTAACAAGTAGATTATAATGCACATCACAAAAATCATTTATGAGTCCATGGATTTGAGGCATACCTGAGATCACACAGCTTCAAATTTCTCCAAGAAAGCCAAAATCCAGCTCGGGATGATCTCCTAGCAACCTCTTTTCACAAAATAAATGTGAAAGAAGCTTCAAAATCACCTCAACTTTGCTCTTTGATGCAATCTGGTTTGAACTGGACTGGTACAATAACCTTCCTCCAGCTTGAAATGAAGCTTGATCTATGTTCTATGAAGCTTCAGGAACAAGAATATGAGGTTTGTTTGGTGAATGGAGTAGTGGATGATGAGCTATGGGGAAAAATGCAGCAGGAGCAAAAACTGAGAAATGGGAGAATGGTGGCGATTTCTGCCAAGATAAAACCCTAGCTGGCCCTTTTATGATGCCCTAAATCAGTCCAAGGAATGAGAAAGGAAATGCACGTGAGAGGAGTGTGATCCAATTGAAATTGCAAAAATGCATAAAGGGTGTGATGGAGAGATTAGCTCGTGCCTTGTCCTTGTACCTTGCACATGCTAATCCTATTTCCTTTGCTGATTAATAGTGGAACATTCTCAGCCCTTGGATCAAAGTGTGTTACAAACTCTCATGCTTATGCACCTTTTGCAAGTGGGATGAAACCATGCACACCATGCACGATTTTTGTGATTCTCTTTGAGCCAAATTTCTCTCATACCATGCATAATGATGTGATGATTTGAAAATGTACACAAATGGACTTGTAACTTCATTTCACAACAACTTGCCATTTGGTAAAAATTTGACATCTCATGTGACAACAAAGATCTCATATGCCCATGCACTTGCATTTTGTGAAATGTGTCAAATTCCTTGCTTGGACCCTCCAATTTCTCTTGAGCTAACAACTTAACATGCCATGAATAAAAGGATGGTGGCCTCACCTTGCACTTGGAATGGGAATAAATGAGCCTTTTTTGAGATTTTGCATCATTTGCAAAAGTGTGAGATAAGCTCACATACCTCACTCTTTGCTTGGCCTTTTGGTACATGCACAAGCCTTTTCCAATCCTTGGTCAGAACACAAACAACTTTGGCCCTTAGAATTAACCATTACATACTTCTCATGATTTGGCTAAATTTGCATTTTTGAGGCCATTTCTTTGCTTGGCATCAAAATGTAAGTTTCTCTTGAGCAAAATCATCTAAATACATTGCATTGTAACTTAGTAACCTCACTTGATCCATTCCAGCACTTGAAAATGAGTTTTGAGCACTCTTGCATTTGGTGTGTGCATGGAAATGTGATTTTGCCCTAAAATGCATGGAATTTTCGAGGGCCTTATCTCCCAAACCATAAATCCCATGAAAATGTACTTGTACTTTTTGAAAATGGCAAGCTTTAGTCTTCAACTTTCATGTTTGAGTTGGGCTCATTTGAAGAATTTTTGATCATGTTAAGCTCACTTGAAAATTAGGGCAAAAGTTGCTAAATTTGGAAAATCTCAAAAACCAACTTTGTACCATTTTTGCAAAACCCTCCAAATATCCATGATTCTTAATCTTCAACCATCCCAAACATCTTATAACATTGTAAAGACCTCCCTTGACAAGAAAAAGTGGCTTGGACCCCTTGAAATCAGACAGTTGACTTTTTACAGGCACAGTTGACCAATTACTTCATCTGCAAGCAACCAAAGCAATGACTGACTTCCATTTGGAATTTTTCCATGAAAATTTACATGTAGGGACCTCTTATCATATAGAAGACATTACCCAAAAGAGTTGGCCAAAATTAAGAGGTTAAGGCCCTTGAAGCCTAAACCCTAATTTGGTTGCACTGCTTAGGAGCCTTGCATTGTCTTAAAACTTGTGATGATTAAGCAATCTTCTGAGCTTTTGCAATTGAACCTGGTCTTGTTAAAGGGGTCTAGACTCATCATAGGCTTCCCACAAATCCATTGGAAACCTTGTCTTGGCTTAAATGGCCTCCAACACCTCCCCAGATGGCCATATGCCCCATGCTAGGACTTGATGCTTGTCATGCTTTATTTTCCCATGCTATAATGCTATATATATGATATGCTTATGATGCAAATGGTGTATTATGATGCTTAAAATGAAGAGGGCAAATTTGAGGTTCTACACCTATATGTTGTGGAGTTAACTCTTCTCGTATACCCATCAAACCCAAATCCACACGAGCATTATAACCATCTTTTTTTTTTCCATGAATGTTGAGAAGTGTTCCGAGTAAACTATCACATACATTTTTCTCCACGTGCATCACATTAATACAATGTCTTACATCAAGACTAGACCAATATGGAAGATCGAAGAAAACTGACCTCTTTTTCCAAAAAAATCCGTATTTGATTTCTTTTTGTATTTTCCAAAGACAAAATTAATGCCCTGTTGCCGTTGATAAACTTCCTCTCCAGTTAAGGGCTTTGGAGCTTCACCATGCTCTTGTTCCTCATTGAAAGCTTTTCGCAATCTACGATATGGATGATAACGAGCTAGAAATTTTCGATGTCCAAGATAAACAGTTTTCTTTCCTTTCTCAAGTTGGAGGTAACTTGTGTCTTCTTCACATATAGGACATGCATTATGCCCTTTAACTTTATAACCAGACAAATTACCATATGCCGGAAAATCGTTGATGGTGCAAAACAACATGGCATGCATATTGAAATGTTCTCCAAAATACGCATCAAAAACATCCACCCCTTCCTCCCACAATACTCTTAAATCATCAATCAAGGGACTTAGATAAACATCTATGTCATTTCCCGGTTGTTTTGGGCCCGAAATCATCATGGATAACATAATATATTTACGCTTCATGCATAACCTAGGAGATAGATTGTAAATCATCAAGAGAACAGGCCAAGAAGAATGATTAGTACTTAGATTACCAAACGGATTCATTCCATCAGTAGAAAGTCCAAGTCTAAGGTTTCTCGACTCTTTGCCAAAATTTGGAAACAAAGAATCTATTTTCTTCCACTGCAAAGAATCAGCTACATGACGAATTTTTCCATCACATTTTCTTTCTTTGGCATGCCATCTAAGATTCCTTGCGTCATTTGCATTTGCGAAGAGTCTCTTGAACCTTGGAATTATTGGTAGGTACCATACCACTTTCGCGGGAGGACCCTTTTTGACAACCTCATCATCACTAGAATCACCATCTTTCTTTTTGTAGCGTGACGCCTTGCACTTCGGACAATGATTATAGTTTACATACTGTAGATGTTTAGAATTGGCAGAATTTTTGACCAACAAGAAATGTTGAATTCAGTTCAGAATGTCCTATCAGATGTTGGGACATTATCAAACAGAGTATAAGAACTTAATTCAGGATGTCAAACCAGATGTTGGGACATTGTGTAAATGATTTAAGTTCAGTTTTTCAGGATGTCCCAACAGATGTTGTGACATCACAAACCGGCTACCAGAATTAATTAATGACTAACTGATCTGAGATATTTAAGGAAAGTTATATGGAATTAATTATGGATGGACAAAAACAGAATAAGGCGCATCTGTAGGGAGTATTGTTATGAGGCTTCAGCATAATCAGAAGAACTAAATCACCTAGAATCTAGGAAGTAACAAACCCTAATTCAAGGTGGAAGCTGCATGCGTTTTAGGACTGGATTAACCTACAGAAAGCCCAAAATACAAACACCTATTTAATCAACAGAAACTCACAGAATTGAGTACGAATTTCAGAAGACAAAATAGGGTGTTGTGTGTTTTAATAGCAGGTTGTTTTAATTGTACCACTTTATGAGCTTTTAAGCAAAAGTGTATTTTGTGTCTTGATTGAAACTGTGAAGTAAGATCAAGCTGGTTTGTTTGAAGTATGACTTCAATTTTATTAAACTTGTAAACAAGATCACTGTGTGATTGAGGGGGAGTGATTTGGTACTCATATCTAAGTTGTGTCTTAGGTAGAAATTGCATTGAGTAGATATTAAGTGAAAGATTAAACTGGGTGGTTTAAGTCTAGAATTAATATTACTTATAGTGGATTTCCTCCTGGCTTGGTAGCCTCCAGATGTAAGTGTGGTTATACACTGAACTGGGTTAACAAACTACTGTGTTGTTTAATTTTCTTGCACTTTAAGTTTTGGTTAAATCTGTCAAGTGTTGGAACATCTCATAGGACATGTCATACCTGATTACAGAATTTCAATTGGCATCAGAGCAGGCACCCTGCCTGTTTATACTAGGTGAGATCTAGGGAATACAAATTCTGGAAACATGGACAGAGATATAGAATCAGTAAATAGACCACCTATACTGGATGGATCTAATTATGACTACTGGAAACCAAGAATGATTGCATTCTTAAGATCACTTGACAACAGGGCCTGGAGAGCAGTCAACATTGGATGGGAACATCCTGTCCAAGACACCAAAGATGGATCAAAAGTGTTGAAACCTGAAGAAGAATGGAGTAAGGAGGAAGAAGATTCAGCACTAGGCAACTCCAAGGTCTTAAATGCTTTATTCAATGGCATTGATATGAACATCTTTAGACTTGTGCATCACTGTGAGCTGGCCAAAGATGTTTGGGACACTCTCAAAACAACTCCTGAAGGAACATCAAAGGTAAAGATGTCAAGACTTCAACTTCTCACCACCAAGTTTGAAAACTTGAGAATGAAGGAAGATGAGACAATTCATGAATTCTACATGAACATCTTAGAAATAGCCAATACTTCTGGAGCCTTGGGAGAAAAGATGACTGATGAAAAGCTTGTAAGAAAGATTCTCAGATCTTTGCCAAAAAGATTTGACATGAAAGTCACAGCAATAGAAGAAGCTCAAGACATATGTACAATGAAAGTTGAAGAGCTCATTGGTTCCCTTCAAACATTTGAGATGGGAATGAATGACACAAATGTAAAGAAGAACAAAAGCATAGCCTTGGTGACAAATACTGATGAAGAAGAAGAAAATGATGAATCAGAAACTGGTGAAAGCTTATCAGACAACATTGCTATGCTTGGAAGACAATTCAAACAGATTCTCAGAAAGATGGAAGACAAATCCAAACCCAGTGGAAGATACACAAAATCTTCTGAGAACAAAAGACCTTATGATGCTAATAGAAGGTCAAATTATGATGAAAAGACCAGTCAAGAAAAAGGAATTAAATGCCATGGATGTGAAGGATATGGACACATCAGGAATGAATGTCCTACCTACTTAAAAAGGCAAAAGAAAGGACTCTCTGTAACCTGGTCTGATGAAGACTCAGGAGGTGATTCAAAAGAAGAATCAGCTAAGCATATCACTGCTCTAGCTGGATTATGTGAATCTGAAAGTGAATCCAGTGATGGGGAGCTTACTTTTGAAGAACTTGAACAAGCATACAAAGAATTATTCAAAAGAAGCACTGAAATATGCAGTGAGATTATAAAGCTAAAGAAGCAGAATGAGGCACTAAAGAATGAAAAAGCAAGTGATCAAGAGATCATTGACACCTTGAAAAGTGAAGTAAGTCTTCTCAACTCCAAGTTGGAACACATGTCCAAATCTGTTAGAATGCTGAACAGTAGCTCAAGTACACTGGATGTTATTCTCAACAACAATAAGCATTCAGGGGATAAAAGTGGACTGGGATTTAACAGAGTTCATAAGGATGAAGCTAGCTCTAGCAAAACTACTCCAAAGTCCATACAGTCAAACAAGATGTCTCAACAGATGCTTCAACATCATGAAAAGAACACAAAGTCAAACATAATGTTCCAACAGATGTCTCAACATTCTGAAAAGAACATAATGAAGAAGAAGTATCAAAGATGGAGATGTCATCATTGTGGAAGATTTGGACATATCAAACCTCATTGTTATAAGTTGCATGGATATCCAAATCAAATGTATCAGCAACCTCCTAAGCAGAAGATAGAAGTTACCAAGAAAGTGCTGCATAGACATCAAAGAGATCAGCAACCTCCTAAGTAGAAGACAGAGGTCATCAAGAAGGTATGGAGACCAAAAGCTAGTCTTCATGCTGATCAAAGCTACATACCCAAGAACAAGATCAACAAACAACCTTGGAGTTATACTGATGGACAATACACAGGGCAGAGGTATCAAAAGAAATCTCAACTCAAATGGTCAAAGAAAGGTGTTGCATATATAGCACATACATCTCTAAGAGTATCAGCCAAAGAAGACTGGTACTTTGACAGTGGATGTTCAAGACACATGACTGGATTGAAGAATCTGCTAGTAGACTTAAAGTCACATTCATCCAGATATGTAACCTTTGGAGATGGAGCTAAAGGAGAAATCAAGGGAGTAGGGACCTTGGACTATCAAGATGTACCAAGACTAAATGATGTGCTGCTGGTTAAAGGTTTAACTGCTAACCTGATCAGCATAAGTCAATTATGTGATCAAGGGTACAGTGTAAACTTTACCAAAACTGAATGCATAGTATCTAACAAAGAACAAGAGATTGTCATGAGAGGAGCCAGATCTAAAGACAACTGTTACATGTGGGAACCTCAAGACTTCAGTCTCACTTCAACTTGATCTTTAGCTAAAGAAGAAGAAGTGAAACTATGGCACCAAAGACTAGGTCATCTTCATTTCAGAGGCATAAAGAAGATCATATCTATGGATGTTGTGAGAGGTATTCCTAAACTGAAGATTGATGATGGCAAAATATGTGGTGAATGCCAAATAGGCAAGCAAACCAAGATGTCCCATCCAAAGCTCCAACATCTGACAACTTCCAAAGTTTTGGAACTATTGCATATGGATCTTATGGGACCTATGCAGGTTGAGAGCCTTGGTGGTAAGAGGTATGCCTATGTGGTGGTTGATGACTTTTCAAGGTATACATGGATAAATTTCATCAAAGAAAAGTCTGATGTATTTGATGTATTCAAAGACTTATGCCAAAGAATACAAAGGGAAAAAGCCAGCTGTGTGATCAGAATAAGAAGTGATCATGGAAAAGAATTTGAGAACCAAAAATTCTTAGATTTCTGTTCTTCAGAAGGAATCAATCATGAATATTCTTCACCAATCACTCCTCAACAGAATGGGATTGTTGAGAGGAAGAATAGAACTATTCAAGAATCAGTAAGAGCTATGATCCATGCTAAAAAGTTACCTTTGTACTTCTGGGCTGAAGCTATGAACACAGCTTGTTACATCCATAACAGAGTTACTCTAAGGAAAGGAACTTTGTCCACAATCTATGAAGTCTGGAAGGGCAGAAAACCCACAGTTAAGTACTTCCATGTGTTTGGAAGTAAATGTTATATTCTGGCAGATAGGGAGCAAAGAAGAAAAATGGATCCTAAAAGTGATGAAGGGATTTTTCTTGGATACTCTATAAACAGCAGAGCATATAGAGTATTTAATTCTAGAACCAAGGTTATCATGGATTCCATAAATGTGATAATTGATGATGCTCCTACAGATGTCCCAGAAGATGTTGGAACATCTGTTGATATCAAGACTGAAGCTGAAGAAAAGAGTGATCATTCTGACTTCACTCAAACTGATGCAAGGACAGAACAATCCAGCAAACCTCCCTCCATCAGAATCCAGAAGGATCATCCCAAAGATTTGATAATTGGTGATCCCAACAGAGGTGTAAGCACTAGATCAAGAGAAGTGATTTCAGGGTCCTGTTTTGTTTCTAAAATAGAACCTAAAAACATCAAGGAAGCTCTTACTGATGAATACTGGATTTGTGCTATGCAAGAGGAATTAGGTCAATTCACAAGGAATGAAGTGTGGAACCTTGTTCCTAGACCTGATGACATAAATGTGATTGGAACTAAATGGGTGTATAAGAACAAGTCAAATGAGCAAGGAGTTGTTACAAAGAACAAAGCTAGACTTGTAGCTCAAGGATACACACAAATTGAAGGAGTAGACTTTGATGAAACCTTTGCACCAGTAGCAAGGCTTGAATCAATCAGACTACTTTTGGGAATTACTTGTATCTTAAAGTTCAAGCTATTTCAAATGGATGTGAAAAGTGCCTTTTTAAATGGTTATCTTAATGAAGAGGTATATGTAGAACAGCCTAAAGGATTTGTTGATCCAAGCTGTCCAAATCATGTATACAAACTAAAGAAGGCTCTTTATGGTCTGAAGCAAGCTCCAAGAGCATGGTATGAAAGGCTGACTACTTTTCTTATCAAGCAAGGGTACAGGAAAGGTGGAATTGACAAAACCTTGTTTGTTAAAGATGAAGAAGGAAATGTCATGATTGCTCAAATATATGTAGATGACATTGTCTTTGGTGGGATGTCAGACAGGATGGTCAAATATTTTGTCAACCAGATGGAATCTGAATTTGAAATGAGCCTAGTAGGAGAATTAACCTACTTTCTTGGACTGCAAATAAAGCAAATGGAGGACTCCATGTTCATTTCCCAAAGCAAGTATGCTAAGAACATAGTCAAGAAATTTGGAATGGACAGTGCTACTCATAAGAGAACTCCTGCCCCCACACATTTAAAGCTAACTAAAGATGACAAGGGTGAGAATGTAGATCAAAGCCTATACAGAAGTATGATTGGAAGCTTGTTATATCTGACTGCTAGCAGACCAGACATAGCATTTGCAGTAGGTGTATGTGCAAGATATCAAGCTGAACCAAAAGTTAGTCATCTTAACTAAGTCAAAAGAATTCTGAAATATGTTAATGGTACTTGTGACTATGGCATAATGTACTTTCATGGATGCAAACCAATTCTCACTGGCTTCTGTGATGCTGATTGGGCTGGAAGTGCTGATGACAGAAAAAGCACTTCAGGAGGATGCTTCTTTCTAGGAAACAATTTAATTTCTTGGTTCAGTAAGAAACAAAATTGTGTATCCTTATCTACTGCTGAAGCTGAATATATTGCAGCTGGAAGCAGTTGTTCTCAGTTGGTTTGGATGAAGCAAATGCTCACTGAGTACAATGTCCCACAAGATGTCATGACATTGTACTGTGACAACTTAAGTGCTATTAACATATCAAAGAATCCTATCCAACATAGCAGGACCAAGCATATTGATATCAGACATCATTTCATCAGAGATCTTGTAGAAGAAAAAGTGATTTCACTGGAACATGTAGCTACAAATCTGCAGTTGGCTGATATATTTACCAAAGCCTTGGATGCTACTCAATTTGAAAACCTAAGGGGCAAATTGGGAATCTGCTTATGTGAAATTTAGCAGTTATGGAGATGTGCCAACATGTCATATGACATTGTGTGGCATAAGCACCAGATGGCAACACCAGTCTGGTCAAGGACCTTGAGTATTCCTTTCCTAAAAAGTCTCAAAGTAACGGCTACTTATAAAATATCAGCTTGCTTTCAGCTATCCATCTTCTCATCATACTCTCTAAAACGAATTGCATTCTCTAACTGTTTTTTAGAACTCATCAAACCTAAAACTCTTCATCCACCTTCTTCGAAAATGTCTCAAAACCCTAACATTCCTGAAGAAATCCTCAACAAGGAAGATGTGGTGCATGCAACCCCCATTTCTGTGGTACCCATGGATTCAACTCCAATGGACGAAATCAGAGGAAGTGTTCCTATTGCTAAAAAGCCAAGAACTCCAAAAAGAACAAAAGATCAAGTTTGCAGCAAATCCAAAGGCATACCTTCACCAGCAAACATCACTCCAAAATCTTCTGAATATGTGGATGATTCCATAAAGGAGTTTGTAAACAGGATTCTTTCTGAGCAAAGAGTGGTAAGTAGCATTTCTATCCCTCTGAGCACCATGCCAGCTCCACAAGAAGATCAACAAACTCAGGCTGCAAAGGACACTCCTGCTCAACAGGATGTCCCAATAGATGTTGAAGCATCTGAAGACCAGCAAAAGGTATCATCTGATACTGCTGATGATATATCTGAGGACCAGAAAAAGGCCTCCACAGATAGTGATGAAGAAGCATCTGAGGACCAGCACAAGGCCTCCACTGAAGAGCACATCTCTGTTGATCAACCAGCTGAAGAGGAGACTGCTCAAACTCCTCCTATTGTGAACCTAGAGCATGATTCTGATACAGAAATCATTGCTTCTGTAAAACCTAGCATAGCCAAAAGGCTTAGGACTAGGAAAGAAAAGATGCATGCAGGACATGCTATTCCTGAGAAGAAACAAGCTACACCAAAGAAGGACAAAGCTAAAGTTGTCTTTGGTCCTACAAAACAATGGAGCAAGGTGCAAACACAAAAGAGGAAAGCTGTCACTCCTCCAGATTCGGATGTTGAAGAAGATGTCCCAACATCTCCTCCAAAGAAGAAATCAGCACCCTCAAGGTCATCAACTGCTGTTCCAGAAGCTCCTTTGGACAACATCTCCTTTCATCATGTTTCAAGTGTGAATAGATGGAAGTTTGTTTATCAAAGAAGGGTAGCACTTGAAAGAGAGCTGAGCAGTAATGCACTTGAGTGCACAGAGTTAATTGATCTCATCTCTTCTGCTGGCCTCTTCAAAACTGTCTCCAACTTCTCTCTCTGCTATGAGCTGCTTGTCAAGGAATTCATAGTCAACCTCCAAGAAGATTGTGCCAATGGTAAGTCTGCTGACTTTAGAAAATTATTTGTAAGAGGCAGGTGTGTAGAATTCTCTCCTAAGGTTATCAACCAATACCTTGGAAGAGAATCTGATGGTCCAAATGAGTTAGGGAAGACTGATAACCAGGTCTGCAAGGTTATCACTGCTAACCAGGTCAAGGCTTGGCCAGTTAAAGGGAAGCTCTCAGTTAGCATGCTGACAAGGAAATATGCCATGTTGAACAGGATTGGTACAGCAAACTGGGTACCTACCAATCATACATCCTCAATATCAACTGGATTGGGCAGGTTCATTTATGTTGTGGGCACTCAAACTAAGTTGGATTATGGAGCTTACATCTTTGATCAGACATTGAAGCATGCTGGATCATCTGCAACAAAGCTGCCAATTGCCTTCCCTTCCTTGCTATGTGGAATAGTGTTGAGTCAGTACCCTGGGATCCTCACTGAAAAGGACACAATTTGCAAAAGAGAAAGCCCTCTGGCCTTCCACTACAAGCTGTTCCTGAGTCATCATGCAGCTGATGTTGAAGCACCCTCTGGGACATCTGTTGGTCCTTCAAATGCAAAGTCTCCAATCTCCAAAGCTGCATTGATTGCTGAACTGAAGAGCACTTGCAAAGAACTGGATGCAAGGAAGCAGAATCTTGAGGAGATTATCCAAAGGCTGGAGATTGAAAGTGCTCAGAAAGCTGCTTCTTCTGATGAGGAGACTGAGGAAGATGAAGAAACTGACCATGATGAATCTGAGTGAAAATTGTATGTGAGGAAAAATGTAATGACTGCTGCATTGTAATTTTGACTTAGTATCTTTGGCCCCAAATTTATGTCTAACAAGGGGGAGAACAACAACAACAATGTATGATGCTGTTTAGTTATTAATGAAAAACTTCTGTTTGCTTCTGAACTGAATCAGTGTGTTTTAATGAAAATTTATGTTGCAACAAATCTGAATACATGTATGTTTGAGGGGGAGTAAACTCACACATGACTCAACAGAAAAGAACTGCTATACTCTGATAAAAGAACTTCTGCTGCACTCTGATAACCAGAAAAAATATGTTAGCCAAAAATTAGCCAAAGGGGGAGTTTGTAGATGTTTAGAATTGGCAGAATTTTTGACCAACAAGAAATGTTGAATTCAGTTCAGAATGTCCTATCAGATGTTGGGACATTATCAAACAGAGTATAAGAACTTAATTCAGGATGTCAAACCAGATGTTGGGACATTGTGTAAATGATTTAAGTTCAGTTTTTCAGGATGTCCCAACAGATGTTGTGACATCTCAAACCTGCTACCAGAATTAATTAATGACTAACTGATCTGAGATATTTAAGGAAAGTTATCTGGAATTAATTATGGATGGACAAAAACAGAATAAGGCGCATCTGTAGGGAGTATTGTTATGAGGCTTCAGCATAATCAGAAGAACTAAATCACCTAGAATCTAGGAAGTAACAAACCCTAATTCAAGGTGGAAGCTGCATGCGTTTTAGGACTGGATTAACCTACAGAAAGCCCAAAATACAAACACCTATTTAATCAACAGAAACTCACAGAATTGAGTACGAATTTCAGAAGATAAAATAGGGTGTTGTGTGTTTTAATAGCAGGTTGTTTTAATTGTACCACTTTATGAGCTTTTAAGCAAAAGTGTATTTTGTGTCTTGATTGAAACTGTGAAGTAAGATCAAGCTAGTTTGTTTGAAGTATGACTTCAATTTTATTAAACATGTAAACAAGATCATTGTGTGATTGAGGGGGAGTGAGTTGGTACTCATATCTAAGTTGTGTCTTAGGTAGAAATTGCATTGAGTAGATATTAAGTGAAAGATTAAAATGGGTGGTTTAAGTCTAGAATTAATATTACTTATAGTGGATTTCCTCCTGGCTTGGTAGCCTCCAGATGTAAGTGTGGTTATACACTGAACTGGGTTAACAAACTACTGTGTTGTTTAATTTTCTTGCACTTTAAGTTTTGGTTAAATCTGTCAAGTGTTGGAACATCTCATAGGACATCTCATACCTGATTACAGAATTTCACATACTATTTTCTGTATAATATGCAATCATTAGGGCATGCATGTATCTTTTCATACTCCAAACCCATTAGACACAATATCTTTTTTGCCTCGTAATAACGATTTGGCAATACGTTACCTTCTGGAAGCATCTGTGTCAACAATTCAAGCAATTCAGTAAAACTTTTGTCAGTCCACCCATTATTTGCCTTCAAATTAAACAATTTTAACACGGCTGACAAACGTGTAAAATTAGTGCATCCCGGGTACAAAGGTTTATCCTTGTCACTGCATAAAGTATCATACGCATGTGCCTTTTTAAACGAATCTTGTCCAATATCACGCATCATGTCTTCCAGACGATCATCATCCATTTCTACACCAATATTATCTTTTTGGGACACATTTAACTTTTCTACTACCTCACCGTGCCATATCCATTGTGTATAACTTTGACAAATCCCATGACAAATTAGATGATCCATGATTGCCTTCTTATTAAGTTTTGGTTCGCGATTTGCGCAACGAACACATGGACAGAGAAAAAGCACATCAACACTTTTTTCACCATTACTTTTAGGAGGAGGGAGATTTTTTTTAGCATTGCTTTCAGCAAACTGTAGAAATTCCTTCACTCCATGTTCGTACTCAACACTTAATCGATTAGCTTTTATCCAACTACGATTCATACCTATGTTCCGGAATTAATGTATACAAATCAGATAAATCATTTAGATACCTATAATAGTCGCTCTCTTGGACATTAGAAAGAATGCAAAAGTCTCTACGTGCAAACACGTGACATGCATAAATAAGAAGTGAGAAGTTATAAATAATTAAAAAAGAACCTGCAATATCGTGTGGCCGGCCGGATGACTCACGGGTGACGATGCATAAGTTCTCGTCGACACACAAATTCTACGAGAAACAATATCATCACAATATGTATAAAATAAATATGGCTAAAAACAAATATAAAGTAATGTATATATTGAAATTAAAGAAATATATATATATATATATATATATATATATATATATATATAACTATATATATATATATAGTTTTATATATATTGAAAAACAAATTTTAACAGTAACAACATTAACCAATTATATAGCATTATACCTTCAAACAACAAAATTCAATCATAATAGTAGAATAAATTCAAACAACAGTAACAAGTACCTTGGAGGTGTACGGTGGAGGGTCACAGTGGTGGAGATGGGTGGCGTGAAGGGGGAGGGAGACGCGCGGTCTGCGCGAAGGGGGAGGGGGAAACGGTCGAGGACGGCAGCGTGTGGAGGGACGGAGAGAGACGGCGGCGTGTGGAGGACGGAGAGAGACAGCGACAGTGGAGGTGGAAGGGTGGAGGAGGGAGAGAGACGGCGGCGGTGGAAGAGGAAGAGGAAGAGAGAGCGGCGCAGCAGTTGGGCTGTGGTGGAGGAAATTTTTTTTGAAATTTTACAGTAAATGAGTTATGTTTTAGGTTTAGGGTTTTAAATTTTTTAATGAACTTTTTAAATCGGTTAAATATATGCCCGATGTAATAGGTAATTTTTTAATGAACTTTTTACATCGGGTATTAACTCCACCGATGTAATAGGTTATTAGTTTTTTTAAATTTTTTTTAAGAAACTTTTTACATCGGGTAATATGCAACCGATGTAATAGGTTATTTGTTATTTTTTTAAAGTAGACCTATTACATCGGGTATTACATCCACCGATGTAATAGGCTTTACTGAGTTTTGATTTTTTTTTAAATGTAACTTTTTAAATCGGTTATAAAGTAACCGATGTAATAGGCTATTAATTATTTTTTGAAATTTTTTTTAATGTAATTTTTTAAATCAGTTATTATAAAAACCGATGTAATAGCTAATTGTTTTTTTTCAATTTTTTTGAATTGTTTTTTAATATGGTTTTTTACATCGATTTTAGAAAAACCGATGTAAAAGGCTTTAGATGAATTTTTTTGTTATTTACAAAACTGCCACCGCATTACTTTTTACATCGGTTTTATTCAATACCCGATGTAAAATCCCTTATAACAATTTATGTTATTATTTACGAAACTGCCACCGCGTTATTGTTTACATCATTTTTAATAAATGCCTAATGTAAAATCATTTAACCAAATGTCTTTTTTTTAGTAGTGAAAGTATAGCAACTCAATAAGCCACGATAATGCAGCAACAAAACCAGATGTATGCTCAGCAGAGCAACATGCTGCATATCCTAAACCAACTGCAACAAGGACATAACCAGATGACAGAGCTAATCCACTTAATGGCTGGCATGTCCTTTCAGACAGAAGAAGAAGGTACATAAGTGGATACTTCAAGAAATGTCAGACGAACACAAGACAGAGTCAGTTGTCAGTAGTTAACATCCCAGGCTCCACCTTCCTATTTCCGCCTTATATTGACGCATTGGGGACAATGCTCGATTTAAGTGTGGGGGAGGAAGTTTTATCGCTTTTCATTTATCGTTTTTATTTATATTTTCTAGGTATATTTAATATATTTTTTATGCTTATTATTTTCCCGCTTTAACAAATAAATAAGTTCATGTATTGTCAAGCCATTTCATGTGATTTCTGCTTTAATTCAGATTTACCCAATTTTCTTGATCCATAACAAAAAAATTTGGTTTGAAAAATGACAACTTGCTTGAAATAGGCTAAGTTAGAAAGACTTAGGAAAAATGTTGATAATATCGGTACCGTTCTGACACCTTGAACCCCTTAATTATGCAAATGAATTTGAATACTTATTATGCCAAGACAACCCTCTTTATTAGTTTATATTAGCCGTCAGCACCATCCTAGAGCACAACCTAAGTAATAAACCGATGCAAATATGTGTCTGATCTCGAAATAAATTTATTTGAATAAAATTAATGTCAAAAGCGAACTAAAAGATATGACTCCTTCTAAGTTAGGTGGTGTAACGCCCCGATTCCGATTATTCCATTTTATTGTTGAGTCTTTTATTTAAATTGAGTGATAATTATTTTATTTGTGAAATTGGTATGTTAATATGATATGTTGACATGTTATGTTATTTTGCCGTTTTTGAGAATTTTCGAGAAAATTAGAATGGAGGGTATTTTAGACATTTCCTAATTGATGATAAGTTAGAAATTTAAGTGGAATTAGAAATTGTGAGAAAATGAATATTTGGGTGGAAAGAAAAGAAATAGAAAGAAAAGATGTGATAGAAAAAGAAGAGAAAGAAAAGAGGAAGAAGAGAAAAGAGGAGAAAAGGGAAAAGCTTGGAAAATCTTCAAGATAGCTCCTAGGAATCAATTTAATCGGGTAAGGGTGTGAAATATTGTTATCTTATCATTGTGTATGATTATGTATGTGTTAGATTGATTGGGTTTTTGTTTTGGAGAAGTTTAGAGAATATGAGGTTTTAGGGTTTTTGATGAAAATCTAAGAAATCGGTGATTTAAACGGTTAAAACTCGATTAAAATGAAGTATGATAGTTAATATGTGATAACTATCATGTTTGTGTTTTGTTTCCACTGATTTGGTGAATTTTTTTATGGATTTTGGAGGTTTTGGATGGTTTTGTCGTAGCTAGTGTTTTTGGGATTTCTGCTAAGTTCGCCCCGCGAACTGAAGCATTTTTTCCAGTTCGCCCTGTAACTTTCAGGCAGCATTGTGTTTTTTTAAAAGAATTATGTTTTCTTTCATAACTTTTGAATCGGGAATCCGTTTTTAGGGTTCCACATATCGTTTTGAAGCTAAAATATGTATTTTCTCATGATGTCAAAAAATATTATTTTTAACCGATTTTTACGCAACTTTTAGGATTAATCGTAATTATGTGAATTAAGGAATTGTGGAATTGATTGTGTGTTGTGGCCGTTTGGCAAATAGATGCATTGTTTAAATTAAACGTAAATGCATGTTGATTGTGAAAGTGTTTGTTGCCGTTTGGCGTAATTGATGCGAATATGTATGGATGGTATGTGATGGTATGAGATGAATGCATGAATATATTGTAAATATGTAGGCATTTTAAGAATGTTTTGAGTCATTTTGGATGTGAAGCATAATGTATGCATTCTTGTATTATGAGATTCTATGTGAATCCGTTGTAACATCGTGTGCCCATGTGGGGTGTGAGAGATGATTACAACATGATTGTGTGCCCATGTGGGGTGTGAGCAATCAGATTGTGTGCCTGTGTGGGGTGTGAGCAATCCATAAACATTGTATGCCCATGTGGGGTGTGAGCAATGGGTGATTTAATCACGAATGATTGTGTGCCCGTGTGGGGTGTGAGCAATCGGATTGTGTGCCTGTGTGGGGTGTGAGCAATCCATAAACATTGTGTGCCCGTGTGGTGTGTGAGCAATGAGTGAAGATCGTATGCCCGAAGGGGAGTTACTTTAGGTAACGAGCGATGGTTCCAATAAGTTCCTGAGTGAACTTGAGATGATTGAGTCGGTGCCGCATTGCATTTGCATAGAGTCGTGAGTCGGTCTCTATGATTTGCATTTATCATCTATAATTGAAATTGGTGAATAAACATGAATAATGTATGTTTATGCGGAGTGATAGAAATTGGTGAATAAACATGAATGTATATGTTTATGTAGAATGATGTGAAATGGTGAAATTGTGCATGATGAATATGCTTAGGTTGTATATACACATTGTGATGTATATGTGTGATGAGTTATGAATTGTGGTGAGAATATGTATATGTGTATTTTTATGTTAAGATATATAATTATATGCATTGTTATTATGATAATATTTCTCACCCTTCTGTTGTTTTATGATGCTCTATGAGGCATTGCAGAGTAGGTTTGATGGAGGTCTTTTTGTGAAGCGTGTCTTCATTCTTTTGCTCGGTCGACTCTGATATGTAGCAGCGGGTAGCTAGGGTTGGCTTGATGCCTTTTTGTGATGCATTTGTATATGTATCTTGGTTATGAATGTTTATGTAAACATAAATTATGTGGTGAATCAAACTTGATGATATATATATATATATATATATATATATATATATATATATATATATATGTATATATGTTTGATTTTGTTCAGTGTTTAGTTTCCGTTGTTATTTTAATGTTGAGGTATGGGTGTAGGGATCAAATTCCTCTGTTGCAAGTTACCCCATTGTTGCATATCGTTAAATGAGCAGGTGTTTGATGTTTTAATTTCACGTATAATGTGACATGCCTCTTTTATACTATATTTTAATTATACTCTGATGAAATTTTAACATGTGCCTAAATGATTATTTGATTATTTTGGGGTATAGAAGGGGGTGTTACAGGTGGTCCTTACCCGACCATTTATCCCAACAGACCAGATTCTTGGAAATTTGAAAAATGAAAAGAAAAAGAAAGAATTGCAGAGATATCTGACGGATGAGATCAACAAACACTAACAGGTTTACTTACCATGGAAGTGTATGGATAACTAGCTTAATGTGATTGCACTATAATGAAATAGAGTGTGGGGGTCAAGTTATGATAACATGATTCAAATATGTTTGTACAGGATAGGAGTTCTCGATTATCTTTCGAGATAAAAGTGTCATTACGGTATCCTTAGTGTTAACATCCAAGTACTTATCTTTTTTACTGATGTTTATGATGCTTGTGTCTGATTCAAACTAGCGCTTAAATTGTTTTGTTTTTGCTTGAGGACAAGAAAATGTTTAATTGTGGGGGAATTTGATAATGCAAAATTATATTGTATTTTTTGCTTGACTTACATGGATTAATAGTATGCTTTATTCGATTTTTACCATTTTATGCTTTATAATTATATTATTTATTTATGTTTTTCAGATCAATCGAGTCGGTCGGAAGAAGTCGGAAAGCGAAGAAATTAAGTAAAGGAAATATTAAAAGAGAAGAAGTTGAAGAAATTATGGAAAGAAAAGAAAATAGAAAAAAAAGAAAATGAAGAAAAGAAAATAAGAAAAAAGGGTGGGGCCCACCACTCAACAACACATGGCGCACGCCATGTGTGGGTGGCGCCCACCACCCCACGTTCTCCCTCTCTCTGTGGCGCAGGCCACAAAGTGGTTGTGAGTGGAGAGTGGCCCACGCCACTCTCCTATTTTCCAGGTTCTTTTTCGTCCGCTTCTCACGCGCTTTTACCGCATCCTTCGTTCAACACACGATCACACTTCTCAGCGAAGTCCAAGCTACTTTTGTGGAATAAACAAATTGTCTGATTAGTATAAATAGAGAGCATTAGGCACACTTGCTCATCACCGAATTCCTTCTGCAATTTTAGTTTTCTTAAGTTTTTATATTTTTAGTATCAGTATTATTTCCTAATATTATTTTCATTCAATAATTTTAATTGCTTGTACGCGCCGGATTGCTACCGGTCAGTATTCAGTACCGAATTATTTTATTCTAGGTTTTTATATTTACATGCTTTTATTTATTTATCGCATTATTATTATAATAAGCATGTTTAGCTTAGATTGTTTATTTCGTTTATGCATAATTTATTTAGTAACCATGTCTAGCTAATTTAATTATATCAGTATGTAAACAAATCAATCGAGAGGAATTTAATTAAATCGGTGTTGATTAATTTTACCAAATTATAATTTTAGGCTGAAGTTTCTTAATTTAATTTAATAACTTTTGTTACGAGAATAAGAAGGTAATTAAGGTTAAAATCAATAGAGAGAGAGTTTGAGATTTTAATCGGATAACTGAAACTAGGGATTTATTTTAAAAACAGCGAGAGCGTTTTAGGATTAATTGGATCTTATTTATTTTTAAAAAGTATTTTTAAACAATTATGGGCTAGCGAGAGCAAACATAGGACTTTAGGTCTGCAGTCTGAATCAATAGAGCGAGAGTTTGAGACGAAGACTTTTAAATGAATATTTTCCACTGAAAAAGTATTTTGGCTTATAAACCTTCACCGATATTTAATTAAATTTCCGACAATTGACGAATTGCATACTGATATATCTTTATCATTATTATTTATAAGTTTAGTTTTAGATTTAATTTTATTAGCCATTGGTGAGCTCTCTAAATCATGACTCTCTTAATACACACGTACTTGGACTGTTCTTGAACTGAGTCTGACCATGATTGAACTTTTGTTATCCTTAGGCATGTAGTTGTACTGAAACACATAGTATGCTTGGTCTAAAACTTCTTTTTTGAATTTTCAATTTTCATAAGAAATATAGCTAGATGGATGAACATTATTAATTTTAAGAAAAAAAATGGAGCGAGTCTTGTGGCATGAGTAAAAAGATAGCTAGGGACCAACAATCATAAGGAATCTATCTATAAAATGGAATTCAAGGTGTTATTATTATAATGAATGGAATATAAATATAGATACACTTTTGTTATTTACTTTTGAATAATGAATAATGAATATTAACCATATATAATGCCTGAATCCGTAGATCCATCATGGACCCGGAAGAATGATGCATAATTAATGTAGATCTTACAAGAAATTATATGAAGTCCACGTTCTTTGTTCATTGAATGCTACTTGATTGATGAATTAATGTAATGATTGAGAGATATCACTTTCTTTTGTCCTTGTAAAATCAATACATGATATAGTTGTTATGATATGTAGCATCATGACCAGTATCCTTGCATAGCCACTCAAACCTGTTTAAAAATTGGAGAAATATTTACTTCGATTGAGTTTGAATTTAAATTTGACTCAATTTTAAAATTAATGGATGAGTCGGATACTTATACGTTGGTACGAATATTACTGTATATTGCGGAATTATCACCAATTTATTATAGAGATTGAAAAAAAAATCAAAATATTACTATAAAAAATAAAAATAAAATGGAAGATAATTTATAAGTATTTAAAAACTATTAAACACATCTTAAAAAAATTGTGAAAATAAAAAGAAAAATGTTTTTTTTAGGGTTGAGAGAATTATAATAAAAAGGGTTATAAAATTTAATAAATGAAATAAACAAATATTCAAAATTAGAATTAGTTAAAAATCAGTAAAAAAATGATAATATAGATGATATTATTCATAACAATGTAATAAAATAATAAGAAAAATGAAACAAAAATAAAATAAAATTACCTAATCAAAAAGATAATACATTGGTTTGAATACGTTAATCAATAATATAAAGTAATAAAAAGGTAAATCATAAAATCTAAATTGTTAAAAAAACAATTATTTTTAAAAGAAATACATATTTCGAAAAGATAAATAAAATTGTTTTTCCAAATTTATTATATAGTTAATAATATATATTTTAACTAAAAATATAATAACTCGTGTACTTGCAATGATTTCGGAAAGGTTACTCATGGATTCACACGATATTGGTCTGTTACTCGTGCGTTTACATGGTACTGGTGTATTACCCGTGAGTTCGCATGGAAAAAATGTAATAACCCATACGGTTGTACTAATTTTAAAATGGTTTCATGTACGTTTGCATGGGATACGTTTCAGGATGGGATATAATTTTGGATTAATCTATTAGGGAATAAACTATTATTTAAAGTTGATGTATCGATTGTTGTGGTTGGGGTTCAGCAACTGTTATTACCTCAGAACATTGTGCAACATGGAGATGGTTGTTGGAAGCTAGATTTTGCTATACTATTTTGATGAAGTCTGGTATGTGTAGGAGAGAATTGGAGGGAGAGAATTAGAGGGTGGTTTTTGATTTTTCATCTACTCCCCCACTTTAAAAAGAGTAAAAGTAATTATTACAATTAGGTAATGAAACATCGTAAACGTAGGGAGTTCAAATAATAAAGTGTCTGATATAAATTGATTTAAAATTATTTATTATAATCTTTAACCTATTCATATTTCCTAATCATGATTTTTGGAATGTTATATCTTTATATTCCCTAAGTTATTAGCTTCATCTGTCATATCAGTGGACAATAAGTGCACATAACATTGTTTCTGCTGAGTTCAAATAGAAAAATATAGATAATATCAAAGTAGAAGAAAACCTTGAAAAACTACAGAACTATAAAATGCTTGTCCAACATCTTTGTTTTCACTTGCAATCATGCACTGTTACTAATTTTGTTCCAAGGTAGCTTCCACCTGTTGACTATATTAAAAATTAAACATAATAGTGAATAATGAAATAGTTCACTGGTTTTACAAACATCGAAGAAGAAATGTTCATTATTTTTGCAGCATTGTAATCGTAATGTGAAATGTTAGGGATTAATCAGCAACAATATGGGAAACATTCATTTGAAAAAAAATCAATCAGATGATCTTATAAAGAAAAATGTATATGGAATATAAAACATACAAAATAGGACTTGTTGTGGTAGGACCTTGCAATATCTTATGTCAATAATAAAATGGGGAGTGATTAAAGTATGGAATCTCACGATGGGATAAATAACTAAACAAACTCAAAGTATCATCTATGAAGCATCATGTAAGCAATGCAGCAAAACGATGGATTACCTGGAAGAACCAGTAGGTCAAACAATCACCGTTCATACAAGATCTTTATAAAATTCTCCATCAACTTCTACACATCATAATGCCTTGCACATGATAATAGTAACAAAATAGTAAACTGGTCTACAAATGATGACATTAATTTGAAATGTTTTTGAATTACCATTTGGAGTATCTTCCACTGACTTTATATAATAGCTTCTGATATCTGAAAAATAAAAATCATAAATAATTATGAACAACTAAATTTTAATAAATCCATGACAATTCTCAGAAAATCATCAATCATCACTTAAAATCATCAACACCCACGAAATCAAAACCCTAACTTTCCCAATTCGTGTTTTGAGACCAACGAAGCAGTGTAAAACAAAACCTGATAACAAAAATACAACCAAGTTATAAAACAAATGTAAATGATTTTTGGAAAATGGAGAAGATTGGGTGAATCAGAAAATATAGATGAAAGAGAAAACATGAAAAAACACTTACTCGGTCAATTAAGCAAAGTTGAGGATGACGAACATGTAGACGAACGAAGCAGTGGAAAAGAAAACCTAAAAACCAAAATACAACGAAGTTATAAAACAAATGTATAGGATTTTTTACAAATGGGGAATTAAACTCTGGTATCATATATGTGATGTCGAAGGCGGTGTCACGATATTACTATCTGAACATTAACAAGGTAAAATTAGAATAAAGTACAACAATAAGAACACAAGGAATTGTTAACCCAGTTTGGTGCAAACTCACCTACTATGGGGCTACCAAGCCAGGAAGAAAATCCACTATCAGTAGTATCAATTCAGAATTAAACAATCCCAGTTTACACTCTTCACTTAATCGCTACCCAATGCAATTTCTATCTATGAACCCTTAGATAAGAGAACCCCCTTTCACTCACCCCCTCAATCACACACTGTGATAATCAACCAAAACCATACAAAGAAAATAGAAGAAAACTCTTCCAAGATAAACAGCTTAATCTTTCTTAAAAGCTTCAATCAAGAACAAACATGCATGCTTAAAAGCTTAGAGTGGACAAAATTACAATGCAATAAAATCAGTCCAATTCAAATATCTAGGTGATGTTAGAATGGCTCACAATCAACAACACAAAACAAAACCCTAACTCAGAATGCACATCTTTTTCAATCTCTAATTTATGTAACTTTCAATTAGGGTTGCATCACTTTAAGTAGAGAATGATCTTCATGAATATGAGCAATGAAAGTAGTCAGAATTGATCTTCATTATAAACTGATTGATCCTTAAATCTCTTTTTAATAAATTGTACAGGAATAGAAACATCAGATCTTTCGAAAAATAACAACCTAAAAGATATGAAAATATTTGAAAATATCTTCAAATATATGAAACAAAACAACTTTTGTTAATCATAAAATTCCTCCTTGATTTTTGCCACCAATAAGACTAATCACATAAATAAACACCTACTAAAAATCCTCCAGAATCAAATCAAAACTTTCTGCAAAGTTGCCCAGAACTGACAGACAGATGTTAAGACATCTGTTTTGACATCACAAAACAACAATATTGTCATGACAGTTGAAGATGTTTCAACATTTGGCTCAGCATCTGCTAAGTATTATAACCACATATGTAATGATGTCTGAGCAGCCATGCCAGGACTTCTTATCTAACAACTTTCTAAACCTTCTATAGAACTTGTTCTTCAGCATGTTAGAACATCTTGTCAAACATGTTATTGTCAGGTTAGTTTTACCAAAATTAATGTCAACACCCACAAAAGCAGAACTAACAATCTACCCCTTTGGAATATTTTGGATAAATCTAACCAAATAACTCTTTTTCCAGATCAGAGGCTAACATCAGGTCAGCAGCAGAAAACATGACAACCTTTTCACAAAGATCTTCTTCTACATAAAATAGTTAAAAATAAATACCTCCCCCTTAATAGCAAAATCTCTCCCCTCAAGGAAACGACCAAAGAACACTACTACTACTTACTTCTCCCTTTTTTTAGCCATAAGATATCAAATCAAGCAACTATGCATTAAGGGTAATCAACCAAAAGTAAGTAAATCTATAGCAGAACACATCCAATCACCAAGAGCAGACAAGGCACTAAAAGAAACAAAAATTTGTTTCCTAGATGCACCTTGCTTCTTTACTAGAGGCATGAAATCCTGGACATTATGTTCACCATCATACCCTGACTCACTTGAGAATTCTTCCTTACTTTTCTTAGTAACAGAAACCACATAATCAGTATTCAGATCATCAACATTTACCATCTCTGTAGATTGATGGTTCTTTTCATCAATACTTTTCTCTTTGTCTTCAGACAAATCTTTCTCACTTTCAACAACCTTAGGTCTCCACACCTTTCTAGTGTTAATAATACCATGATTATTCCTAGGTTGTGTTGACTATTTTGGATAACCATACAATTTATAACAGTAGGGTTTTATGTGACCAAACATTCCATAATAATGACATTTCCACTGTTGGGTCTTGCTTCCACAATGATGTCTTTTCTAATGTTGGGACTTTTGACTTGACATCTTTTGTTCCTATTTTCTTTTAGATTGAATAAAATTCATTGCAGACATTTTTCCTTTCTTCATCATAACTTGATTATCATAACTAAGACTTGTAACATCTCCAACTTGATTGAATTTACTTCTGTCATGATGTTGATACATTTGATTCAACATTTTTGGTTTAGGTTCGGGATGGATGAAGTCTGAAAGAGATTCCTTTTCATTATTAAATCTTATTCCACTCATATCTCCTTCCATTTTTCCAACCTGAAGAATTTCATCTAATGTGTCAGAGCCACTATTAAACATTCTGATAGACTTGGACATTCTGTAAAGTTTAAAATTCCGCAAAATCACTTCATTTTCTAGCTTAGAGATAGTTTCCATGTGCTCATCCTTTTCTGCCTTCAGTTGGATTATAAGTTTCTTTTGTTTCTCCCTTTGTTGACAAACTTCTGCACTTCTGAGGCACAATTCTCTGTAGGAAGAAGCGAGTTCATCAAAAGTAAGTTCTCCATCATCGGATCCTTCATCAGAATCATATCTACAAGTGAGAGCTTTTTCTTTATTGTCTTTCTTCTTTACTCTTTATTCTCTATGAAAATCACTGTTCTTTCTAATGTTGAATGACACGTTTGTAACATCTGTTCTTGACTTCCTATCCATACACTTTAGCACCTTATTGACTTGCCTCCCAAGAAGCACAATTTCATTATAAATTCCTTCATCAAACTCCATGTCACATTGAACCTCTTCATTATTAGTATTGGAGATAAAATATAAGCTTTTGTTCTTCTTTTCAAATCTTTCATTGATAGCCAATTCAAAAGTTTTAAGTGACCCAACAAGCTCCTCCACTTTCATGTTGTTGATGTCTTAAGCTTCTTCAATAGTTTTGACCTTCATGTCAAACTTCTTAGGCAACGACCTGGGAATCTTTCTAACTAGTTTCTCCTCTGACATCTTCTCTCCCAAGGCACTTGATGTATTGGAAATAAGCAAGAGTGTTTGTATTTGACTGAAGCTTTTAAGCAGGTCAAAGATTGTCTTGAAGAGTTTCTTCATTTTCTTGGTGTTGTTATTTAAGACACTGACTGTGATTGTGTAGGAAGTGATAGGGGTCTCATATCTAGGAGTTTCTAGGTAGAACTTTCATTGGGTATGGATTAAGTGAAAAGATTTCAAATTATAGGTGTTTGTTGTGGATCTTTGAATTGATACTACTGATAGTGAAGTTCCTTCCTGGCTTGCACCGAACTGGGTTAACAAATTTCTGTGTCTTTTATATTCTGTCTTTGTCATTTATAGTTTTATTGTTGTTAAGTGTTGTGACATCGTGTTCGACATTGTCTAGTTGTTGTCAGAATTTCAATTGGCATCAGAGCAGGAACCCTGCCTGTTTTACTGGGTGAGATCTAGGGACAATATTCTAGTACCATGGACAAGGAAAAAGGATTTGGACACTGACCACCCATTCTGGATGGTTCTAACTATGATTACTGGAAACCTCGTATGATTGCCTTCTTAAAGTCTCTGAACAATAAGGCTTGGAAAGTTGCGAATAGAGGATGGTATCATCCTACCATCACTAATAAATATGGGAATATAACTTTGAAGCCTGAGGATGATTGGAGAAAAGAAGAGGATGAGCTAGCATTATGGAATTATAAAGCACTGAAAGCCTTATTCAATGGTATTGATAAAAACATATTCAGACTCGTGCATCATTGTTAAAATTCCAAAGAAGTTTGGGACATTATCAGAACCACTCATGAAGGAACCTCTAAATTCAAGATGTCAAGACTTCAGATGCTTACCACCAAATTTGAGAATCTGAGAATGAAGGAAGATGAGACTGTTCATGATTTTCACATGAACATTCTGGATATTGCTAATGCCTCATGAGCCTTATGAGAAAAGACGTCTGATGAAAAGCTAGTGAGGAAATTTCTAAGATTGCTTCCCAAGAGATTTTCTATGAAGGTGATTGCAATAGAAGAAGCTCAGGAAATTTACAACATGAAGGTAGAAGAACTTATTGGATCTCTTCAGACTTTTGAAATGGGGCTCAATGATGTGCCTGAAAAGAAGAACAAAGGCTTAGCTTTTGTGTCAAATACTGATAAGGGAGTAGAAGGAGGTGAGGTGGAGGATGAGGAAAGTATGAAAGATGTTGTTGCCATGATGGGAAGACAGTTCAACAAGGTCATGAAAAGGATGAATTTTAGGTCAATATCAAACGTTAAGAACATTCCTTCTAACATCAGCAGATCAACTAAGTCAAACACAAAGGCTGAAGAGAAGTCAAGTCAAAACATAAGAGTTTAATGTCATGGGTGTGATGGTTTTGGTCATATTAGAGATGAATGTTCGACCTACCTAAAAGGGAAAAATAAAGGTTTATTTGTTACATGGTCTGATGGAGACTCTGAAAGTGACTTTGAAGAAGAATCTGCTAAACACATCACTATGTTAACAAGGACATGTGTATCTGATGAAGACATTAGTGGAGATGGATTATCATTTGTGGAACTAGCTGATACTTATCAAAAGATGTGTATAAAGTGTACTCAAGTTATAAAAGATGGAGAAAACAGGAAAAAAAATCATAGTTACCCTGGAGGCTGAAAAGAAAGAATATCTAGCAACAATGTCACATCTGAATGATGAGGTCACCATGTTAAACTCCAAAATTGATCAAATGAACAAATCCATTAGGATGCTTTAACAATGGATCTGAAGCTCTTAACAACATTCTACAGGCTGGAAGAAGTGCAGGAAATCTATCAGGTTTAGGCTTTGATGGCTTTGTCAAAAGTGGCCAACCTGAGTTCAAGAAGGATGTCACTAAACAGATGTTGAAACTTGTAACTAAACATTATGAGCCAAGGAGACAAACTCGTCAAAGAAGAAGATATCAAAGATGGAGGTGTCACTACTGTGGAAGGTATGGCCATATAAAACCCTTCTGTTTCAGACTCCACGGTTTTCCTAATCAAGATCCTCATACCAAACCTATGCAAAACATCATTATCAAAAATCAACAAAAGGTTCCTGAGAATGTTGCCCTGCTGGCGTGTACTTCTCTTAAAAAATTAACTAAAGAGAACTGGTATTTTGATTGTGGTTGCTCTAAACATATGACTGGAGTAGAAATCTTACTGATAATCAAACCTCATCCTACCAGTTATGTGACTTTTGGTGATGAAACTAGAAAGAAAGTTAAAGGAGTTGGAAAACTTGAAGGCTCAAGTGCACCAAATCTCGATGAAGTACTTCTTGTGGGAGGTTTATTTTCTAATCTTATTTTCATTAGGAAATTGTGTGATCAAGGAATCCATGCTAATTTCACTAAGTCGCAATGTATGGTCACTAACACAGAGAATAATGTAATCATGAAAGGTGTTAGGTCAGAGGATAACTATTATCTCTGGGATAAACAAAAACATTTTTTCTCAAAAAGGGAGACTAAAGAATAAAACAATAGTGTCTTGGAAAGTGAGATTTATGAATGTAACTTGCTGCATTCTCAAGAAAGTGATCTTATAATATCTGGAAAAAGTATGTCAAGAGAAGTCAATTATAATGTCACAAAGAATGTCATGACATTGTACTTCAAAAATCCCAATACAAACAGTTTGAGAATATGCCTTTATGAGAGTTTATGGAAATTAATGACATATGGGAACATCCTCAAGGACATTGCATATTTTCAAAAGTCAGGTTTAATTCACTTTAAGTGGAGGTGCGGAGCAATTAATTTTATCATTAATTTTTTTATTCGAAGAAAACTTATTCAAAAGGCCATTACTTCACAAAGTCATCACTACATCACACTGCGCGTTTGCTCTCCTATTATTCACCCCAAACTTGCGTATTTTTTCTCTCAGAAAAGTCCTATCAACATGTCTTAACAATCTTCTGCATCACCCTAAAAAAAGTCAATTGTCAATCCTGAATCTAGGGTTCATCATCTCTCTGAAGATGTCCTAGATGTTGCTCCTCTGAATGTTGTCGTTCCTGAAGTTGCCAGGGTTTCTAAACCAAGGACTCCAAACGTACGTATACCCAAAGATCAATATGCATCTCCATCATTTGTCCCTCAAGGCACAATTTTTAGTGATGTAGCCACCAAAGAACTAGTCTCAAGAATTTTGGCTGAAATTAGTGATTCTGCTGGAGTGCATGACACTCAAAAAAATCCTAAGAATACAGAATATGGACTAAAGAATAAGGTTGCTGAAGAAACCGCTAATGTGTATGAGATAGAAGGGAGCTCCAAAGATGTTGTAACATCATTTGTTGGGGTCACTAATCAAAATGAAGAAGAAGCACATGGTGCTGATAACCTTCCTAAAGTTGAGGACAACAAAGAAGACAATCCTGAAAATGTGATTGATATTGATAATCTTTTGGATAATGAGCTTATTGCCAATATCAATCCTAGTGTGGAAAAAGGGCTTATTTCCAGGAAAGGGAAAATTGTTTCTGGTCAAAGCTCTCCTCCTAGCAAACCATTGTCCATAAAAGATAATACAAGGGACACTCCTAAGAGGACTGTTATTGGTCCTTCTAAAGGATGGAGTAAGGTGGTCACCAAAAAGAGAAAGGCCAAGGCTACCTCTGATATTGATGAGGATGTTGAAGGTGATGTTCCAGATATCACACCAAGAAAGAAGTCTGCCTCCAGTAAGCTTGCTGCCAGGGTACCCGATGCACCACTGGATAGCATCTCCTTTCACTGTATCAGAAGTGTGAAGAAGTGGAATTTTGTTTATCACAGAAGAGTGGCCTTGGAAAGGGAGGTTGTTGAATCTGTCCTGAACTTCACTGAGATTATGGACCTTATCTTCTATGCAGGTCTTCTCAAAACTGTGGCCAAATTTTCACCATGTTATGAAACTCTGGTAAAGGAGTTTATTGTTAATCTCTCTGAAGATTATGCTTATGGGAAGTCGAAGGATTTCAGAAAAGTGTATGTGCGAGGTAAGTGTATTAACTTCTCTCATGTTGTGATAAATACCTATCTAGGAAGAGATACTTCCAATCACCCTGAATTAGAAGTAACTGATAATGATGTCTGTAAGACTTTCACTTCTGGTCAAGTTAAGTAATGGCCAAGAAAGGGAAAGCTTTCAACAAGCATGCTTAGTGTTAGGTATGCTATGTTAAATAGAATAGGTGCAGCCGACTGGGTTCCTACCAACCATACATCTAACGTTGTTACAAGTTTAGGAAGGTTTATTTATGATGTGGGTACCAAAACCAAATTTGATTATGGTACTTATATTTTTTATCAAACCATGAAGCATGCTGGCACAATGGTTGTAAAATTACCTATTGCTTTTTCTTCCCTCATATGTGGGATCATCTTGAACCAGTTTCATGCTATCTTAATTGAGTCAGACATAGTCTGCAAGAGGGAAAATGCTCTAGCTTTCCATTATAAGCTATTTCAAGGCACTCATGTTGCTGACATTGTTGTGACATCCACTACAACATCTACTAGAAGTAAACCTCTTGATAAAAGATCAATCATTCTTGAGCTCAAGGAAGCTTGTAAGGAGCTAGAGGCCAGCAAGGAAAAGTTTGAGAGAATGATTGATTCATTAGAGGTTGGGGTGGATCGTGAGAAAGAACGGGCTGAAGATAAGGCTAAAGGAGATGAGAGCTCAAATAGTGAGGAAGAGGAGGCTGTTGGCACTGATTATGATTAATGGTTGTGAAGGACTGTTGGTTCTGTTTATTTTTGGTGTGTGGTTCCATTGCCCTTGAAGGAATTTTTGTAATTTTGTTTGGATTTCTGGTTGTACTTGTTGGGGTATCTCTATACCCATGATATTTCTTTTGCTCTTCATGAGCTGGTTTAATCTGTTTCTTTTGCTCTATGATTGTATTCATGTTTGGACAAATTTCTGGCTAAAAGGGGGGAGTAGAATTAGATAAGATTTCTTTCTTGTGTGTTGATAAATACTATTTATTTTAGTATTGTCAATTGGTGTGTTGCATGGCTGATGTTTACAGGTTAAAGGGGAGATGAAATCTCTCTGATCTTTCTTAGTGCAGCTGATGTGATGTACCTGCTGGTACAATTCTATTCTGATGAGTTTCTGATGTGTGCACAGACCTTGTTATAATGCTTTTGTTGTTGTGTTGATCTTGTTTCTTGTGTTGTGCTCTTACAGTTGATGTTGAGGAGGAGTCCTCAATTTTGTGCTTCTGCTGGCTGTTGTGTTTATTGTTTTCTTATTTGTTTTAGCTGATAATGCTTAAATTGTTTTAGCCAAAAATCTGCCAAATGGGGAGTTTGTAGATGTTTTGATTGGCGATATTTATGGTAAAAATCTTGGGTGGTTCGGGATGTCATAAGAAATGTTATGACATGTGATTTAAGCATTATACATATGTGTAGTGTGTTTGTGCAGCTGTTTGTCTTCAGGATGTCAAGACTGATGCCATGACATTTGTGTATGGGCCTAGAAACCTAGTTGAATCCTAATTTGTGCGTGCATCTTGTTATCTTTATTGTTGAGATTTTATTGTGGTTTTTAGCGTGTATGCTTCAGAACGAAAAGGAGGATTTTGTTTGGTTTTGTTATAGAAGAACATTTGTCTTGCTATTTTTGTTCCTGTAATTTTGGAACTATTTATTCTAAATTGTGTGCAAGTTCATCAGGCCCAATGCCCATTATAGTTTCTATTTAAAGCTTCTCAACCCTAGTGTGAACGTGTGGAAAATAAGGATTGTATTTTCAGTGTTTTTCACGTGTGTGTTAGTGTTTCTTGTGAGCCAAGCAATTGTCTTTTGATGATTGTTTTGGACTAGGTGTTCATTTGTATTTTGTCCACTCAAAGATTTTAAGCAAGAGTGTTTATATTTGACTGAAGCTTTTAAGCAGGTCAAAGATTGTCTTGAAGAGTGTCTTCGTTTCTTGGTGTTGTTATTTAAGATCACTGATTGTGATTATGTAGTAAGTGAGAGAGTCTCATATCTAGGAGTTCCTAGGTAGAACTGTCATTGGGTAGGGATTAAGTGAAAGATTGCAAATTGTAGGTGTTTGTTGTGGATCTTTGAATTGATACTACTGATAGTAAAGTTCCTTCCTGTCTTGGTAGCCCCTAGAGTAGGTGGGATTGCACCGAACTGGGTTAATAACTTTCTATGTCTTTTATATTCGGTCTTTGTCATTTACAGTTTTGTTGTTGTTAAGTGTCGTGACATCGTGTTCGACATTGTGTGGTTGTTGCCAGAATTTCATTCTTAGACCATTCCTCTTTTGGCTTCAATTCTGTTGTATCCTTTCTATCTTTGTCCTTCACAATAGGGTGTTTACAACCTTTGATAATTGTTTTCCAACTTTTGCTATCAATAGTGTTTAGAAAAATCACCATACGCGCTTTCCAGATATCATAATTAGTGTCATCCAAAATAGGTGGTCTGTTGAGAAACCCTAGTTCCATGTCCATTGTACCAGAAAGTATCGTCCTTAGATCTCACCTAGAAACAGAGCAGGATGCCTACTCTGATACCAATTGAAATTCTGGTATCAGATACGTGATGTCAAAGGCGATGCCACGACATTACTATCTGAACATTAACAAGGTAAAAACAGAATAAAGTACAACTATAAGAACACAAGGAATTGTTAACTCAGTTTGATTCAAACTCATCTACTCTGGGGGATACAAGTAAGGAAGGAAATCCACTATCAGTAGTATCAATTCAGATTTAAACAATCTTAGTTTACACTCTTCACTTGATCACTACCCAATGTAATTTCTATCTAAGAACCCTTAGATAAAAGAACCTCCTCTCACTCCCCCTTAATCACACACTGTGATAATCAACCAAAACCTTACAAAGAAAATATAAGAACTCTCTTCCAATATAAACAACTTGATCTTGCTTAAAAGCTTCAATCAAGAACAAACACTCATGCTTAAAAGCTTGGAGTGGACAAAATTGTAACTCAATAAAATCAGTTTAATTCAAACATCTAGATGATATTAGAATGGCTCATAATCAGCAACACAAAACAAAACCCTAACTCATAATGTGCAACTTTTTCAATCTCTAATTTTTGTAACTTTCAATTAGGGTTGCACCACTTTAAGTAGAGAATGATCTTCATGAATATAAGCAATGAAAGCAGTCAGAATTGATCTTCATTAAAAACTGATTGATCTTCAAATCTCTTTTGAACAAATTGTATAGGAATAGAAACATCAGATCTTTCCAAAAATAACAACCTAAAAATATGAAAATATTTTAAAATATATTCAAATATATGAAATAGAACAACTTCTATTAATCATAAAATTCCTCCAAGATCTTCGCCACCAATCAGACTAATCACAAAAACAAACACCTGCTAAAAATCCTCTAGAATAAAATCATAACTTTCTGCAAATTTGCCCAGAACTGACAGACAGATGTTAAGACATCTACTCTAACATCACAAAACAAAAATATTATCATGACAGTTGAAGATGTTTCAACATTTAGCTCAGCATCTACCAAGTATTATAACCATATATGTATTGATGTCTGAGCAGCCATGTCAGGACTTCTTATCTTACAACTTGCTAAACTTGCTATAGAATTTGTTCTTTAACTTGTTAGAACATCATGTCCAACATGTTTCTGTCAGGTTAGTTTTACCAAAATTAATGTCAACACCCACAACATCAGAACAAACAGAGAAGACAGGATGAATCACAAAATATAGATGAAATAGAAAATATGAAAAAACACTTACTCAGGAAATGAAGCAATGTTGAGGATGACAAGCATGAAGACGAAGAAGAACTATAAAGAAACTCTAAGATAGACGAAGAAGGAGTATAGACCAAGTCGATATAGACGAAGATGAATTCATTCGCTCAACCACCGTCTGAGAGAAAGATGAAAGAGAGTGAGTAATGAAAACGCATGCTGAGGAGCTCTGGAATTGATTTTCAGGTGCAATTGGTGGCAATATCACTTTCAACATCATGGATATTTGGAAAACTTGTTTACATACTCAGTCCAAGCAAGTTAAGGTGGTCATAATGGCAGCCATCATGAACATTCTAAACATTATATGGCACTCCAGGGATTGGAAAAAAATACAACAACAAAGCAACATTGTGGAGGTCGGCCATCAATTTCATCACAGCTAATGTAAGTCAATCTGAAAAATTCATCAACTTTAGCTTCGTCTTATAACATTTCAAATTTTCAAATATTGAAGAAGTTCAAGGTTAAAGTTTTACCTCCAAAGAATGCAAACATTATAGAAGTTTTTTGGGTTCCCCCATCCAACCTTGGATAAAATGTAACACATATGGTATGTCGCTTGGAACGCCGGGAATGGCGACATGTGGAGACATATTCAGGGATCACTTATCAAAAGTTTTAGGTTGTTTTGAAGAGAATATTGGAGAGAATTTTGCTATAAACGCAGAATTCATAGGAGTGATGCGGGCTATTGAAATATCTTGTGATAAGAATTTAGAGTATCTTTGGGTTGAAATAGACTCCAAACTTGTATCCATGACCATTAACAATATGCAGTTTGTCCTGACGACTCTAAAGAACATTGTCGCTCCCGAAGATTTGCATCCCGGTACAAGCGCGAACGGTCGGCGAAGGGAACAGTGAGAACACACAGCCGTGAACTCACTGAGATGAAAAGAGTCGCCAGCTAGGCATTTTTATCCCGGAGGAAAGGCAATGCTGCATAGACCTAGAAAAAGATGGATAAGACGGTTGCGAACCAGAGAGACTGAGAAAGGGGGTTGGTTACAACCTGGGAAGGTATTAGCACCCAGATTGTCCGCCGTACTCGACGGGATCCACGCTTGAAAGATTTGTGTTTTAAAGGGGTAGTGTCAGTGCAATTTGTGTATGAAATAGCTGGAAAAGAATGTGTACAGGTGTCAGTGTAAAGTGTATAAGTGATGTGAAAGTGTCAGTGTAAGAACAGAGTGAAATGCTCAAGATCATGAGGCTTAAAGAATAAGGATGGAAAGAGGGGGAATATACAGAGACTTTTTGTTCGATAACTGTTAAGTTATGCCTACGTATCCTCTCGTGCAATGAGGAAGTCAGAACACCGTAGTTCGACCCAAAGAGACTGAAAGGTAAATTGACTGATGAACTGCTTACTTGCCTATGCTCAAGTGTATGACCTGTCTGGCTCAGGTGCTGACTGTCTTGCATTAGACGGAAGAAGCAAGTTCTCGTTTGTGAATGGGTGTGATGAGAAAAGAATCCCGGAGGAGACGATTATTGTTTGTTTTTGTGTTTTCAGTCTTTTATTGCTTTTTGAAGTTTGTCATAGGATAATGAGCTTAAGTCTAAACCAATGGGTTAGTAAACTCATCACATCTTCCCTCTGATTAGGGGTAATGAGAATACCTTAAGTGTGAAGTCAGATTCTCACACTTAATCACCTTTGGTGTAGGATTAAGATCATTAACCTACTTGTGATTATTTAGATGCTTTTGTGATTTTGTTTAGTGTTGAGTAATGAGGTTAAGCCATAATCAAGGATTAAACAGACCCATTACACCATCCTAAAAGAAGGATGATAGATGAGAGTGTTTAAGCTGAGGAAGACTCCTCAACTTAATCCATGATTAGGGATTAAACCCATGACAAAACAAACCTTTATTAAGTGGATTTTAGATTAATGATATGATGATGAAGTGAATTTTATGATTTGTAAGACAACTTGAGGGGGACTTGTCCATTAACACTAGGGTTAGTCCTTCTTAACCACTTAAGGAAGAATTAGAACCCTAATGCAAGGCCCAAGTTACAAGTGTAATGTCTTGATAATTATTAGATGGATTGATTAAGAGATTTAAACACCATAAGGGTTCAAGACTTAGGATTAAAGTTATACACTCCATCCTAAGAGAAGGATGCAGGCATAAGCTTAATCACAAAGTCTTAAAGCCTTTAGGGTTTAGTCCCTGATTATGAGAGGAGAAGAGAAGACTCAAAGAGAGACACAAAGGTAAAAACTATGAGGGGGACTAATCAAAACCCTAATTCATTGTCATGCTTGGTTGGTCCTAAGGTTTGTGAGGTTTCACCAAGAAGATCTTCAGAGGAGCCACCAGGAAGCAGATGAACAGGATCAAGAGAAGCAAAGTGACTTGCTTCATTCAAGAAGTCAAGTCACTTGAAGCAAGAAAGTGAGAAGGAGAAGAATGAGCAAGCTCAAACTCAAACACATATAGAAATGCAGTAATGGATGCAAGAGAGATGGAAAGAAAAGTTATGAGAAGTGAAGGCAAATCCACTTCTCAAGTTTACTTACCACCTGAAATGTTAGAAAGAAATGCAATGCAATGCAAGATGAAATGAAATGGCATGATGCTAGACCAAACCAGAAGCATGTTGATGATGATAATGATGTTATGGGGTGCTGCAAACATGAGGCAAGACAATGGGGATGTTCATACAAGATTATGAATGCAAATGATGCAAGCTAAGGAGCATGAACAAGCATGAAAAGTTATGAAGCATACAAGACAAATGACATGGCAAATATGCAATGCAATGATCAATGATGCTTTCTACATGTCTTAAGATGTCAAATGAATCACAAGAATGCACAAAATGCAAAGACAAGTCATGTTATGCAAGGAAATGCAAGAGGGATGCAAATGAAAGCCCAAATTAGGGTTCATGGATCAAACATCAAACACAAACCAAAAACAGAAGCAAAACCCTAAAGTAAAAATGGAAAATGGTACCCAAGGAAACCCTAGACCTATAATAAACCACTGCCCAAAGGGGAGCTCTCAACTCTCAACCAAACTCAAGATATGAATTTTCTAAGTTATTAGGGTTTTTTAGGGTTCTTAACAAAACAAATGCCAAACAATTTGAAAATGCAAGAACAATTCATGGCCTTTTTATCCTTGAAAATACATGCTAAACACAAAACAATGCAAGAAGAACCAATGTCTCAACCTTCTTCAAAAGGCAGAAATGAATTTTCAAACATGTGATCAAAATAATGCATAAAAAATGATTTAATTCAATGAAAAATTCTTAAAATGCATCAAGATCAAAAAAGAAATTTGGTTTGAAGGTTGGACAATGTTTCTAAATGTCTTAGAACATTTCATGAATTTTTTTGTAATTTTTAAATACCTAAAAGTATTTTTAATTAATTAATTCTCATTAATCAATTAAAAATAATCTTTTAAATATTTAAAAATACTTTTTTAATGATAAAAATAAAACTAAAAATATTTTTGGGTTTTAAAAATTAGTGAAACTCTTGACAAAAAGTTTCATAATTTTTAAAACATTTTTGCTATTTTAAATAAATTGTACAAAACAAATGAGAAAAAATGAAATAAAAATTAATGAAAATGAGAAGTAATCACAATCCATGGCTGAGATTCAAACTTGGGGGGTCAACAGTTGACCACGCGCGCTATTGGAAGGTCAGGATCTCTTCTGGCTTAATTAACCTAAATATAATTTATTAAATTAATAAAACAGATTAGGGCTTTAATGATGTAATCCGAGCCACACAAACGCGCGGGAGTCAACTCCAGTCAACTGCATCTACGGTCCAGATTCAAATCCTCATTAATGACTTAATTAAACCCTAATGATTTTCAGGTGGCCGGAGAAGACCTCCGGTCGTCTTCTCCGGTGGGAAGTCCACCTGAAAATCTCCAAAACCTCTCAAAACGCATCAAAAATAAAAACCAAGCACATAGAAATGAACCCCATGATCTCCTGAATCAAAACCCTAAGTCTAAACAAATTTCTTCTTCCTCAAAACCATGAATCGAACAGAACAAGTTTTAGGGCAAACCAGTTTCAGAGACAAATTAAATGCTTATTTCATCACCATTTCAAAAACTAAGAACATCAGGATGATCAGGACAACACAATGAACAAGTTTGTAACAAGAAAAATGATTTCTGGAAAAATAATTTTCGAGCTACCTGAGATTTGAAGCTTTCAGTTTGAAGACTTTCTGGCCACTTCCTTCAATGCAAACTACTCCACTTGGTCCCCAGAAGATGTTTGAATACTCAAAAGGAGTTTAAGTTGGCTGGTTGATGAGTTTCGAAAGCTTCTGTTCAAGCTTGATCAGAAATGGCAATGGTGAAATAGGCACTTTCAGGTCATGGTGAGGGGTTGTTTATGATCCTGAGGGTGAATGGAGAAGGTCTATGGTGTTTGTTTGGCTGTTTGTGGGCTAGGGAGGGAGATTCGAATGAATCTGCAGAATGGAGTGAGAGATGGCAATGAGGTGTTCTGGATGTTTTAGGCTTGTGCTTTGGGTGGTTTCTACTCAGTGATACATGGTGAGTTGAATGGAGGAAAAGGTTTGGGTGTTTGCAGGCTGTATAGAGAAATTCGAAGCAAGTTGCAAGATGGTGAATTTTTTTGTATGTTGTGAATGTGATGGTTTCAGCCTTGCCTTATGCTATGCTTTGCTTGCAAATTGTCCATATGACTCTCTCTCATTGGTCAGTTGATTTGACATGTGCTTTATGGATAGGTGAGGCAACTTTTGCAATTTGTCAACTCTTGTGTAAGAGAAAGTATGGTGAGGTGCTAGCTTGGTACAAGGCATGGGCTATGCGCAGCAAGATGAGGGGGAAATGTCAGCTTGGTCCAGCATCCAAGGCAGCAAGTGGTGAAGGCTTGATCATGAGTTTTGCAACTTGGTTACTTTATGGATTTTCATGAAAAATGCCTTGTTACACAAACCAAACCATGATGAAAACTTGATCCAATTCTGAATTTTGTAACTTAGAGAATGCTTATGTGCTGGTTTGAAATGAATTAGAGGCTGCAATGTGCATTGGTCCAAGATTTTGCAAAGTTCTCACTTAGGGCATGCCTTGAAAATTAATGATTTTAGCCAACTTTGCATTGCCATAACTTTTGATCCAAGAAGAGTTTGATCATGTTCTTGTACTTTTTGAAAAGGGAAAGATGAGATCTACAACTTTCATGACCAAAGTTTTTCCATTTGAAGCCTTTTTGGACCAAGAATCAAAGCTTGAAAAATGACCTAAAATGATGCATTCTTGAAAAGTCAACTATGCCCAAAAAGTCAACATTTGCAAAAACCCTAAATTCTTGATTTTCATGAACTTCAACCTTCTTCCATGACCAAATAAAGATCATATACACTCAAAATGATGAAGATCACCCATTGGTTGGGTCATTGGGGGCCTCAGATGCCCTGATTTTGCACTGACTTGTCTGGAAAGTCAACTCTTGATCAGATGACTTCCCCATGGAATTTCTTCATGAAAATTGATATGCATACTCCCTATACCACATAGAGACCAATGGAAACAAGAATGACCAAAAATTTTGAAGTTATGGCCTCTGAAACCAAAACCCTAATTTTCAGTCAACTGTGCAGTTCATCCTGGCTCTGCATCCACTCAAACCCTAGTTCTTGTGATTCCTCTGCAATTTTGACTTTGAGGAGATGGAATATGACATAAGAACACACATGGACCACTTTGAGTTGATTGGTTGCCTTTGGAGTGGCTCAAGATGCTTTGGGATTGCTCAGATCACAAACCCTAGGTGCAGATGCCTTGAAAGCTATGCAGTGGATCAAAAATGAGATGTGAAATGATATGACTGTGTTTATGCATATGAGAATGATCACAAGCCATGGTGTGAATGGGTGAGGGCAAATTTGGGGTGTTTACAGCTGCCCCTATTCAAACATGAGTTAGCTGTGCAGGTTGTTAGCGACGGCTTAACAGGCAAACAAGATAACTTGTGGTTGAATACCAAAGACAGTCCAGAATTTGCACTCACAGAATGAAGAAGAAAAGGGATATAGATTGTAAAGGAAAAATAAAGTATATTGTAAGGTGTGGGCGACGGAGGACGACCGTCGAGCAGAGGACGACTGCTGGGTAAGGGGCAATGACGGGGACGGCCGACATGCTGGGGAAAGTGTATAAAAATAAAGCAATGACGGGGACGGCCGACATGCTGGGAAAGTGCTGAAAATAAAGCAATGACGGGGACGGCCGACATGCTGGGGATAAACGGTAAAACCAAGACGGGGACGGCCGACTGGCTGGGGAAAAACGGTAAAACCAAGACGGGGACGGCCGACTAGCTGGGGAAAGTAAAATCATGATGGGGACGGCCATCACGATAAAACTGTAAAATTTCTGAGGATTAATGAAACATGACGGGGACGGCCATCAAGTTCATAAAGGTAAAGTAACTAACGATGGGGACGGCCATCGGGCTAAAAAGGAAAAGGGACCACGACGGGGACGGCCATCGGGTTAAAGAATAAATGAAATGAACAGATGATGGGGTACGGCCATCAAAGGTGAAGGACAATCACCTAGCAGGGGACGGCTGCTCTGTTGGGGATAAAAGAAATATGATGGGGACGGCCATCAAAGGTGGAGGACGACCACCTGGCAGGGTACGGCTGCCGAAAATATCAACGATGGGGACGGCCATCGGATAGAAAAGGTCAACGATGGGGACGGCCATCGGACGAGCAAGATGGAGGACGACCATCAAGAAGTGGAGGACGACCACTCAGCAGGGGACGGCTGCTCTCGGGGTTTATCATAACACAGGACGAATGTCAGATAACCAAAATCAACAATGGGGACGGCCATTGGATAAAGTTGATGAAGGACGATCATCAAGAGGTGGAGGACGACCACCTAGCAGGGGACGGCTGCTAAAATCAACGATGGGGACGGCCATCGGATGAGCATGATGGAGGACGACCATCAAGAAGTGGAGGACGACCACTTAGCAGGGTACGGCTGCTCTCAGAGGTATCATAACACAGGACGAGTGTTAGATAAAAAGAAAATTTGTTGGCGATCTACTGGGGAAAAGTAAACACGGACGAGCGTTTACATCCAAGAAACAAAAGGTATAAGTGTTTAGATGTTTGTGTATAGATTAAAGATGCGGACGAGCATCCTTAAGACTACGATACGGACGAGTATCGGGTAGAAACAAGTACTGACACGTGTTCAGAGATGGTGATACGGACGAGTATCAACTGGTTAACAAGGAACACGGACGAGTGTTGCATCTGAAAGGACTCTTCTGGGGAGAAGTAGATACGGACGAGTATCTATATTCAAGAAGACATAAGTGTTTGACACGGTGTATGGATTAAAGATGCGGACGAGCATCCTTAAGACTATGATACGGACGCGTATCATGTAGAAACAAACATTAGACGCAATGTTCTGAGATGATGGTACGGACGAGTACCAACTGGTTAACAAAGAACAAGGACTGTTGTCGAATCTGTGGGGATATGAGTGATGGTGTATACAAGATACGGACGAGTATCTGTATAAGCGTACCATGAGTAGTGAGTATTGTATTGATGAGTGTTTTAACTGCTGGGGAGAGTGACACGGACGAGTGTCAAGAGAGAAAAGTGTAATATGAACAAGTATCTGCTATACAAAGTCTAGGCGACTGCGCTGGGGAATATGACACGGACGGGTGTCAAGAAAGTGTATATAAGTATATGTGAGTGCAAAGAGGACCTTTTTGGCTTTCTGCTGGGATATGACACGGACGGGTGTCAGGACGTATCTGTAATGAGGGTGATTTATTTGTAAAGGGTGTATTCAGGCGACCTGTTTGGGGAAAGATGACACGGACGGGTGCCAAAAGGTGTATATACTGGTGTTTGAGATTTGAAAGGGCGGCTGCTTTTGCTGGGACTCTGATGGGGACTCTTGGGGAAAGTAATCTGTATCCCGATAAATGGTTACTAATCACAAGCGTTCAATTCACAACATGACTTATGATTATGCTATGTATTTGATTTTTGCCGTAATGCTCCGTATTAGACGGAATGCTACGCTCTGGGGGATAGTATGATGCGAATGCTATGAGTATGCAAAGAGGCACCGATCCGGAATTCGGATCCCATTGCTGCGAAGATCTCTGGTCGATCTGCTTGAAATGAACGTCCCAGCTGGGGATGAGATCATTGGTAGATCTAATGATGTATCTGCTTGGGGATATATGTCACTGGTTGACATATCCTTGTAATACGGGACCCAGCTGGGGTTTGTAGAAGCTTCCTGTACTCTGTTGTGACTTCTTCGTGCGTTGCTCTTCTGGATAGAGGCTGAAGATTCTGTGGGGAGATGATTCCCTGATTTCTGTATCCTGTTGAGGAAGGATGGTAACTCGGCTGGGGAAGTGAGAGGCAACTCAGCTGGGGAGAGCAACAAGAGGCAACTCAGCTGGGGATATAGCATCCTGAGTGTTAAGCCTGTTTGTTGATTTGGCAACTTTGCTGGGGAAGCAATGGGGAGCAACTCAGCTGGGGATAGAGCATTTCGGATGCTGAGATTGAGTGTATGCTGATTTGGCAGCTCCGCTGGGGAAATGGGCACCTTCTAGTGCCAGGTGGAAGATAGACCGAGTTGATAATGATTCGCCTACTTGCTGAGACGTAACCTGCATGCCCCAGGTTGCGTTCTGGATACCTGCAATCCTGCAAAGATAATGGAACGTACAAAAGGTCCCGAGGTATCCCTTACTGGATTCCGTCATAGGAGTTAAGTACTTTCGAGAATAATCAGATTCCCTGTAAGCATGTGTTTTTATTTTTTTAGAGAAGGGCATCTGTACTTATGCAATTGTATTTTTAGAGATATCAGACAACTCTTTGCAAAACATAAATGTAAAAACGAAACATGACTGAGAATCTGATTTTATTAATTCATGTGCCCTGAATTGGCAAGATACAGTCAAAGAAACATATCTCCTGAAATGAGGAGATTGTTACAAATTGAGAAATAAAGTGCTGGCGGTGTTGACGACGCTTTCAAGGAGCTTCCTCTTCTGCTATGACTCGTATGACAATGACGTTCTTCTCGTCTTGCTTTCTGGAGAGAGTTGATTCTGATTGAAGCTTGATCCTTTGGAGCTTACCAAGTCGTGGGTGATACAGATGAATTCAGGATGCAGTTGTTCGCTTATTCCCTTATTTTGCATGGATCGCCCTTTCGGGTTTTCAATCCATCGGGATACCCATTTTTGCCTGAGTTGTCCAATGCGGCTTTTCAACTCAGCGGGTGTACATTTTTATTCATTTTCCCTTACTTTTGCCCGAGTCTTTTATTCTGTTTTTGACTCGCCGGGATGCCCTATTTTTGCCTGGACTTACATTCTGTTTTTATGTCCAGCGGGTCATTTTATGCGAAGTATTTTTTAACTGCATCTGAATTCACAGGGGACGGGAAATCTTCACCATCCATGGTGCTGAGCATCAGTGCTCCACCGGAGAAAACTTTCTTTACAACAAATGGTCCTTCATAATTTGGAGTCCATTTTCCCCTGTAGTCTGTATGAGGAGGGAGAATTCTTTTCAGCACAAGATCCCCTACTTGGTACTCTCGATGCCTGACTTTCTGATCGAAGGCCTTCTTCATTCTCTTCTGATATAGCTGTCCATGGCAGATCGCAGCCAATCTCTTCTCTTCGATCAGACTCAGTTGTTCGAATCGGGACCGAACCCATTCTGCTTCACTCAGTTTAACATCCATCAAAACTCGTAGAGAGGGTAATTCAACTTCAACAGGTAGGACTGCTTCCATACCATATACAAGCTGATACGGTGTTGCCCCAGTGGATGTCCTGATTGATGTGCGGTACCCATGCAAGGCAAATGGTAGCATTTCGTGCCAGTCTTTGTATGTGATTACCATCTTCTGTACAATCTTCTTAATATTCTTATTTGCTGCCTCAACAGCGCCGTTCATCTTTGGCCTGTAAGGAGAAGAATTGTGATGTTGGATCTTGAAGCCCCGGCATAGCTCTGCCATCATTTTGTTGTTCAAGTTGGAACCATTATCAGTAATGATTCGCTCGGGCACTCCATACCGACAGATGATATCTCTCTTCAGAAATCTGGCTACCACTTGTCTTGTAACATTAGCATATGAGGCTGCTTCAACCCACTTGGTGAAATAGTCAATGGCGACCAGGATGAATCTGTGGCCGTTTGAAGCAGTCGGCTCAATCTTGCCAATCATATCAATGCCCCACATGGCAAAGGGCCATGGTGAAGACATGATGTTCAAAGGATTAGGAGGCACATGCACCTTATCTGCATAGATCTGGCATTTATGGCATTTCCTGGCGTAAGCACAACAGTCTGCATCCATTGTGATCCAATAATAGCCTGATCTTAACAACTTCTTAGCCATTGCATGTCCTCCAGCATGGGTACCAAAAGAGCCTTCATGCACTTCATGCATCAATAAATCTGCTTCCGTCTTGTCAACACATCTGAGGAGTACCATGTCAAAGTTCCTCTTGTATAAAGACCCATCAGCATTCAGGAAGAAACTACCAGCAAGCCTTCTCAAAGTCTTCTTATCATTGGAAGATGCCCCAGGTGGGTATGTCTGATCCTCCAAGAAGCACTTAATGTCATGGAACCAAGGCTTATCATCTTTTACAACATCTGCTGCAAATACATATGCTGGTCTATCAAGTCTGGACACTGAAATCTGAGGTACAAAGTTAGCAGCTTGAACTTTGATCATGGATGAAATGGTGGCAAGAGCATATGCGAACTGATTCTCGTCTCGAGGGATATACTCAAGCTTGACTGTTGTGAAGAAAGTCAGTAACCTTCTTGTATAATCCCTGTAAGGTATCAGATGATCTTGGTGGGTGTACCATTTTCCGTTGGTTTGATTGACTACCAAAGCTGAATCTCCGAATACGGTCAACGTCTTGATCCTGAGGTCAATAGCTTCCTCAAGACCCATAATGCAAGCTTCGTATTCAGCTTCGTTGTTAGTGCAGTTGAAAGTGAGTTTTGCCGAGAAAGGCATGTGAACTCCTTTAGGTGTAATGAGTACTGCACCAACACCACGACCATTCATGTTAACAGCCCCATCAAACATCATAGTCCATTCTTCCTCCGGGTCAGGCCCTTCAGTGTGAATAGGCTCTTCGTGATCTTTTGATTTAATGAACATGATGTCTTCATCAGGGAAGTCAAACCTCATTGGCTGGTAGTCATCAATGGGTTGCTCAGCAAGATATTCAGATAGTACACTGCCCTTGATGGCTTTCTGAGATGTGTACTGTATGTCGTATTCTGTGAGAATCATTTGCCATCTTGCAACCCGTCCGGTAAGAGCTGGCTTCTCGAAAATGTACTTAACTGGATCCATTTTTGAAATCAATAAAGTAGTGTGGGTCAACATATACTGCCTCAGTCGGCGAGCAGCCCACGCTAAAGCACAGCAAGTTTTCTCGAGCAGTGAATAACGTTGTTCACAGTCGGTAAACTTTTTGCTTAGGTAGTATATTGCATACTCTTTTCGACCAGACTCGTCATGCTGGCCCAGCACACACCCCATTGACTCCTCTAATACTGTCAAGTACATGATCAGAGGTCTTCCTTCAACTGGCGGCATAAGGATTGGAGGTTCTTGCAGATATTCCTTGATCTTATCAAAAGCCTTCTGGCAATCTTCGTTCCACCTGGCCGTTTGTTCCTTTCTTAACAGCTTGAACAAAGGTTCACAGGTCGCTGTAAGGTGAGATATGAACCGTGAAATGTAGTTCAATCGACCTAAGAACCCTCGAACTTCTTTCTCAGTTTTCGGTGCAGGCATCTCTTGAATGGCTTTGACTTTATCAGGATCAACCTCAATCCCTTTCTCGCTTACAATAAAGCCCAGCAGCTTACCGGATCGCACCCCGAATGTGCATTTGTTGGGGTTCAGCTTTAGTTGATATTTCCTCAGACGCTTGAACAACTTCAGCAGATTCACCAGGTGATCTTCCTCTGTAAGGGACTTGGCGATCATATCATCCACGTAACATTCTATTTCCTTGTGGATCATATCATGGAATAATGTCACCATAGCCCGTTGGTATGTGGCACCAGCATTCTTCAGTCCGAATGGCATCACTTTGTAACAGAACGTGCCCCAAGGTGTGATGAATGTTGTCTTCTCCATGTCTTCAGGTGACATCTTGATCTGATTGTATCCTGAAAATCCGTCCATGAAGGAGAATACCGAGAACTGAGCCGTGTTATCCACCAATACATCAATGTGAGGTAATGGGAAGTCATCCTTCGGGCTGGCTCTGTTCAGATCCCGGTAGTCAACACACATTCTTACTTTGCCATCCTTCTTAGGCACAGGTACTATGTTAGCAACCCACGGCGGGTAGCTAGTCACAGCAAGGAACCCGGCGTCCCATTGCTTTTGTACCTCTTCCTTAATTTTCATAGCCATGTCTGGGCGAGTTCGGCGCAGCTTCTGTTTGACTGGCGGGCATTCTTCCCTCAGAGGCAGCTTGTGCACAACAATATCGGTGTCCAACCCTGGCATGTCTTGATACGACCAAGCAAACACATCAACATACTCTCGAAGCAGATCTATCAGTTGTCTCTTCACTGAGTCTTGCAGGCAGGCCCCGATTTTAACTTCTTTCACGTCTTCGTCAGTACCAAGATTAATCACTTCAATCTCCTCCTGGTGAGGAGTAATGACCTTTTCCTCTTGTCTCAACAACCTGGCTAGCTCTTCAGGAAGCTCATATTCTTCATCAACCCCTTCATCAGCTTGATTGATTGGATTGTCAAAGTCATACGATGTCATAGCCGTGCTGTTGTCGGTGCAGTCTGGAAGGCACTCTCTGCAAGGGTTAAGTTTGTTCATTTTAGTGCTTGATTTTAATCTTGCTTTAGAAAAAGGTGAAATGAAGTTATCATTTTGAAAACACCGCCATTTATTTTTTGTACAAAAAGAAAAATGGGAAAAACAGTGAGCATAAAAGAAAAAAGACTCGTTTGCAAAAAGATGTCTGATATTTCATTAATTTAATCTTGTTTGCACAAAAGTACAGATGGCCCTGGTTACAAAATGAGTCTTGTCATCTTGGGCAAGATGCAAGACTTTGATGCATGCTATAAAAAATACAGGAAATAATAATTACTCTGCATGAGTAACGCTTATAATTTCCTGGGAAGACCAGTTCGAGATACTGCTCCCCGGGATCTTTGGACGAATCCAATTCTCCAGATTGCGCTCCTCTTCCAGCTCGTCTTCCAGACAGTTGATAGCATCGGGGGTAAGCATTCCCCCACTGACAAAACCAGGCTCTGCAGCAGCCTTTGCTTGATGTTGAGTTGGTCTGTAACCCAACCCAAACTTGTCCTTCTTCTCCTCCACAGCTAAAACCTTGCCCCAGCCTAGGGCAGTTCCTTCTTCAACAACCTTCCGGGCTTGTTGGTAAGATGACATTGGAGTACCAGATACAGCAGATGCTTCATTGACATTCAAGGCCTCAAAACCTTGGCTCATTGTTTCATGGATTTCCCCATCCATCTCAATGTATTTATAAGTAGCCAGATGGCTAACAAATATATCCTCTTCCCCACAGATTGTGACAACTTGGCCTTCCCACTCAAATTTTAACTTTTGGTGAAGGGTAGACGTTATTGCGCCGGCGGCGTGAATCCAGGGTCTACCCAACAAACAGCTGTAGGCGGGCTGAATGTCCATCACATAAAAGATAGTCTTAAAGGTCTGCGGGCCAATTGTCACAGGCAGCTCAATCTCTCCCAGAACCGATCTCTTAGAACCATCAAAGGCTCTTACTACCAGGTTGCTGGGTCTCAATGCCAATCCATCATATTCAAGCTTCACCAGAGCCTTCTTTGGTAAGACATTCAGGGAAGAGCCTGTGTCCACCAGCACATGAGAAAGGACAGCTCCTTTGCATTCCATGGTTATGTGCAGGGCTTTGTTGTGGTTGCGGCCATCCGTTGTCAAGTCAGAATTGGTAAACCCTAGCCCATTGCTAGCAGTAACATTTCCAACCACGGCTTCCAATTGGTTGACAGTAATCTCCTCAGGCACGTAAGCTGCGTGCAAGACTTTAAGTAGTGCATTCCGATGGGCTTCGGAGCACATAAGCAGTGAGAGGATGGAGATTTTGGATGGCGTCTGGTGAAGTTGATCCACAATTTTATAATCACTCTTTTTGATGATTCGCATAAACTCATCAACTTCCTGATCAAATGGAGTCTTCAGGGTTTCTTTGGCAGCTGGATCTTCCTGCACCGGGCCTTTTCCTTTTGCCTTGGCAGCAGCTTCTGCTTCGGCAGTAGGTCTTTGAACTTGTGAAGCAAAGAGACGTCCGCTTCGAGTGAAGCCTCCGCCTCCCCCCACATTATCTACTTGTGGTGCAGGTGTTGATGTTTCAAGAGTGATTCTTTTCCCTTCACAGTACACGTCAGAGCCATAGTGCCAAGGGATGGCCCTATTGCTTTCATATGGTACTGGTCCAGGCACCGTGACAGTGACTGGACTGATTGCTGCTGCTGCAGGGACTGGTATTGTTTGTGGATCATAAAAGATTGTAACTGGTGCTCTGGCGGGAGCAGCACCTTCTGAATGGTAAGCGGAATTATTTTCAGGATCGTAGAATATGGTGACAGTAGAGACATCTTCATGATTGATTGCTGGTGTTGTAGGAGGTACTGTTGGAAGGACTGTTGTTGTTGCTGATGGAGAGTCGAAATGGAATGAAGCTGAAGTTGTAGCAGGAGGAACTGTTGAAAACTGATCATTTGGGAGGACAGATGAAGTACTTGTTGATGGTGCCGATGAATTGTCGGGTACAATAGTTGCTGTAGTTGTAGGAGGTTCTGAAACCGTTGTTGATGAAGTTGTTGGGTTTGTCGGAAATGATGTAGTGATCTGGAGTAGGCCACTCTGAATAAGGCTGTCAATGCCATTCCTCAGGTCCTCACACCCATTCCATGAAATATTGCAATAGGGACACCCTAGCTCACATCCCGGAAATATCTGGTTTTCACGGAGTTGAGCTTTGATTTCCACCAATGGTGTCCTGATCTGATCCACACTGGTTATTAAATAAGACGGTTGGTCTTCTTCAATAGCATTAATTCGGGGACCACCATGATTTGGCATTGGGTTTTTATTGACATTGGGCGGAGGTGCAAAATTCAGAGCCTTGGAGTCTACCAAGTCTTGTACCTTCATATGCAGAGCTCTGCATTTTTCTGTACTGTGACCAGGTGCGTTGGAATGAAAAGCACACCTATCATTGGAGTCATAGTTCCTTGGTAGACTGTTGGGATCCGGAGGTGCCAACGTTCTTAGCTCAACCAGGTTGAGTTTCAGAAGTTGTGGCAGCAAGGCAGCATACGGCATTGGGATCGGGTCGATCACTCGGTTAGCTTGGGATGGCCTCTGTTGGAATGGCCTTTGTTGATTGTTGTTGTTGGAGTTGTTGTTGAAGTTCCTTGGAGGATACTGATTCTGCTGATACTGAGGTTGTTGTTGGAAGTTTTGTTGAGGAGGTTGATAGACTGGCTGTGGGTGAGCTGGAGCAGGGATAGTGACTGCTGCTATTGACCTCTGAGCATATTGGGGCCTACCCCTGTTGGTGTGAATGGTATTGGTCTCGCCAGTTCTTCTCGGGCCTGCAAAAGGCTTTCTTGTACTACTGGACGAGCTGGCACCATTATCAGAGATCTTACCCATTTTTAACAGGCTTTCAATTCTCTCCCCAGCTATGACAACATCTGCGAAGCTGGTGGAAGAGAAAGCAGCTAACCTGTCAATATACGTTCCCTGAAGAGTGTTCATAAACATGTCTGCCATTTCTCTCTCAGACATTGGTGGTTGAACGGCAGCAGCCAATTGCCTCCATCTTTGAGCATATTCTCTGAAGCTCTCCCTCGAAGACTGTGACATTCCCATTAGGAGGGTCCTGTTGGGTGCCATATCTAGATTATACTGATACTGTCTGATGAAGGCTTCTGCCAGGTCCTTCCAGCATCTTATAGTTGCTCTTGTCAGATGGGAATACCACTCCCTTGATGCTCCAGTCAAGCTATCTTCAAAATAGAACATCCACAATTTCTCATCCATTGTATAGGCCTTCAGCCTTCCCAGAAATGATTGCAAATGAGTTCGGGGGCATGAAGTCCCATTATACTTTTCGAAACATGGAGGCTTGAACTTGTGGGGAATCCTGACCCCTTCTACCAAACCCATGTCCATGACGTCGAACCCCAAAGAGTTTTGAGACTCCAGTGATCTCAACTTCTCAGCTATTTCTTCCAATCGTCTATCATATGTTTCCTCTCCAGCACCCATCACTGTATACTGGTCCTCCTGAGGATCTTCTTGAAGTACTCTGGCTGCAGTGGCTGTTCCTTGAATGTTTGCGGGAATATTAACCTCAGGATGTAGATGTGGACCAAACACAGGGGGGTTAACATGTGGTTGCACCCGTTCATTGTTACTTGTGCCTGCAGTCCCCACATGGGGCTCCTCTTGATTCCTCCCTTCTACCAAAGTTCTGAGCCTCTCCTGGCTTTGAGCTAAGTTGTTCATCACTTCCATGAATTGTGTTATCTGAGTTCTCATTTCCAACCTTTCGTTGGCCATCTGGTTTCTGACCTCCGTAAGGTCTTGCTGCATCTGATCCATCTGGATTCCCGGAAGGTTGTTTCTAGTTGGGTACCTGTGAGGCCTGTTGAGAGGAAATACCCGGCGGCGAGCAATAATTCCTGAGATTCACAACAGAGGTTAGCAACAACAAAACAAAAACCTACAAAACAAACAAAAGGGTTAGCATGCAATGCAGTTATGCTTATTTGTTCTCAAGGTATCCGGTTTGGCCTTCAGTTTTGACCCTTCCAGACCCTTGAAGATGATGCTGTTGAAGTTGCTTTTGAAGTAACCCAGATGGAAACTAACACAAATATATTACAAAGGTGAAATAGTACAATTTGTTCATTTTACAACACAAGCCCTCAAAGGGGTCAAAATACATCACAAAAAAGCAAAAGTACATGGAAAAGGAACAACAACAAGCAATTGATCAAACTCCAAGGCCAAACTCATCCTCACGAACTTCCTTGAGAAGTGCTTCGGTCACAGGATCAGCCGGATGCTCCGTGAGACTTCTAATGAGAAGGTTCCTTGTTGCAACAGCTGCAGTCAATTTCTTGTTCTGACTTTGGTCCTTAGACCTCTTCACTCCTGCTTTGATTTTCAGCTCTGATATTTCCTCCTGGGCTGCTGCCAGGGCTTTTTCCATCTGCTCCATCTTGTCTTGAGCTCTCTTGTCTTCTAGAGTACGGGCCTCAGTGATTCGGACCCATCTGGCCTGACTCTCCTTCAAATACAGGTCTGTCCTTGCTCTCTGGAACTGGGCTTCTTTACAAGCATTCTTCAGAATCTGTTCACCAGCTTTAGACTTGTTGATATAATCTCCAGACTTCTCAATCTTAGTCAAGTGTTCCACTCTCAACTTCTCCAATCTCTCAATTTCCCTCACACCTTCACTCCTTTCCCGGAGGGTCTTCTGCAAGGCTTGGGTTAACTTCTCATTTCTTTCCTTCAAGCTTTCAAACTCTTCCAAACTGATAGTGGCAGGGGGTGGTGCTGAAGATGACTCAGGCATGTCTTCTATGGTAAAGGGCATTCCAGAGAATTGGGCCCTAGCATGGGACCACTCATAATATTGGACTGATGCCACATTATTGCACTTCCCCAGAATGGTGATTCCCTTAGTCTGAACATGATCCCAGGCCCAGGAGGCCTGCCTAACAACAGCCAAACTAATCTTGTTCTCACAGTAGAGGGTCTCAACCAGGTCTTGTTCCCTTGGAGTATGAACCAGTGCATAGCCTAACTGCCTTCTGAACAGCAGAGGGTTGTAATTGATACTTCCCTTGACTCCTATTAAGGGCACATTGGGAAAGTGCCCACAGCTGGTGATTATATCTCTGCCCTTGGTGCTCTGAGTACACCATCTGATATCTGCTGAAGTGAGAGTAGTGAGCCTCTTAGCCCAGTTGCTTTGCTGATGAGGATTTAGAAATGCATCTGTCCTGGGTAGATGCCTGAGAAGCCAAGCATGGAATAATGGAGCACAAATCCTCACTAATCTTCCCCTCTGCTTCTCATTTCTCTGATGTACTGAGTAATAGAGATCACCCAGTAAAGTTGGCACAGGGTTCTTCAGGATGAACGAGTGGATTGCATTCTTGCTGATGAATCGAGGCTCATCTGCAAACAGCACAATTCCATATACACTTAAAGCCAACAGAGCACAGACAGCTTTCCACTCCCCCAGGGAGGCCTTCAGACTAGCTTGAGAAATCAGGAAGTCAAGATGAAAACCAGGGATTCCAGCTTTAGAGGTCATATGCTGTTCAATCAAAACAGGCTCCAGATACAAAGCTTTTGCTACCTCTCCATTGCTTGGGAAATTCATCTCAGGATTGAAAGGGATTTCCCTCTTGATAGGCAAACCAATCAAAGATGAGTATTCTTCCAGAAGAGGCCCCAACTGAAAGTCTTGAAAGGTGAAACATCTCAATGGAGGATCATAAAACTGAATGCAGGTGTGGATCAGGCTCCTCTGAGATGGGTCCAGATCCATAACCATGTCCAGTATATCTCCATAACTCTCCCTGAACAAGGGTTTGTGATCTGGAGTGATCAGGGTTTGGATCCTCCTGATGTCTGATAAGTCTGGTTGGAAGAAATGATAGGTGATGTTGCTTTTCTTTGGAGCCATGATGCTGAGACTGAGTAGGATAAGTGCTGATGAAGATGCTGAGGAGTGGGCCACTGGCTGGCTAGTGCAAGTAACTGAAGTATATGGCTGACAAACTGATGCAAGTGCTGGTGGAGATAGGTCAAAACTGCAGATGGGGTCAAAACCAAAACCACAGATGAAGGTGGATACCCTGAAACACAAATAAGCAAATGTTAATATGATGCAATGAGTATGTATGCAAATGAAATGCAAGGGTTTGTGACTGAGCTGGATCTGATTAACTGCCTTGGTATAGATCCATGTGTGTTCAAGAATTCCAGATGGAGGTCTATAAATCCAGTAACCAGGGTAGGGGGGACTCAAATAAAGAGCCACATGTCCAGGGTTTAGAATCACAAGAACTATCCAACATGGAGCATTCTTAACAAAGTCAAAGTAACAGGGTATTCTGAGGTCAAGGTACCTGCAAACCTGTAAACAGCCCAACCCCCTCACAGGTGATGATCTAGAACAAGGATCCTCAGACTTGGATCAGTTATGAGAAGTGTAAACACTTCTAACCCGGAGGTACAGTGTTTACAATAACCATAACAGTTCCTCCTCTAATTCACCTCAGTTTCTGAAGGTCAATACTAAAGGTCATCCAGACTTAGCAGGCTTCCCAGATAGCCCTAGCATTGCAGGAAATCCGCAACACAGAGTTCTCAAGAAGAAACCCATATCTGAACCGTGTTTCATATTCCCGCACCAGACCGAAATGGAATGGGAAAGAATATGATTCACTCTAGCCTAGGTGTCACTCAGGTCCCAGGTATAGGACCTTAACTCTCAATGAAATACCCTCCCACCAAAGAAAAAACCAGATCCAGCCAGCAACAATGACAGTATGATATATAAATGCAGTAAAGAAAGCAGTAAAGCAACTGTACATAAAGCAATAAACAAAAATAAATACAAGCACAAACAAGCACATAACACCCCAGTAAACACAAATCAATCAAGCGCTAGGAGGAACCCACAAAAAGAACCAGAAGCCCTGGTTGCAGTATAAGGATCCCCAGCAGAGTCGCCAAGCTGTCGCTCCCGAAGATTTGCATCCCGGTACAAGCGCGAACGGTCGGCGAAGGGAACAGTGAGAACACACAGCCGTGAACTCACTGAGATGAAAAGAGTCGCCAGCTAGGCATTTTTATCCCGGAGGAAAGGCAATGCTGCATAGACCTAGAAAAAGATGGATAAGACGGTTGCGAACCAGAGAGACTGAGAAAGGGGGTTGGTTACAACCTGGGAAGGTATTAGCACCCAGATTGTCCGCCGTACTCGACGGGATCCACGCTTGAAAGATTTGTGTTTTAAAGGGGTAGTGTCAGTGCAATTTGTGTATGAAATAGCTGGAAAAGAATGTGTACAGGTGTCAGTGTAAAGTGTATAAGTGATGTGAAAGTGTCAGTGTAAGAACAGAGTGAAATGCTCAAGATCATGAGGCTTAAAGAATAAGGCTGGAAAGAGGGGAATATACAGAGACTTTTTGTTCGATAACTGTTAAGTTATGCCTACGTATCCTCTCGTGCAATGAGGAAGTCAGAACACCGTAGTTCGACCCAAAGAGACTGAAAGGTAAATTGACTGATGAACTGCTTACTTGCCTATGCTCAAGTGTATGACCTGTCTAGCTCAGGTGCTGACTGTCTTGCATTAGACGGAAGAAGCAAGTTCTCGTTTGTGAATGGGTGTGATGAGAAAAGAATCCCGGAGGAGACGATTATTGTTTGTTTTTGTGTTTTCAGTCTTTTATTGCTTTTTGAAGTTTGTCATAGGATAATGAGCTTAAGTCTAAACCAATGGGTTAGTAAACTCATCACATCTTCCCTCTGATTAGGGGTAATGAGAATACCTTAAGTGTGAAGTCAGATTCTCACACTTAATCACCTTTGGTGTAGGATTAAGATCATTAACCTACTTGTGATTATTTAGATGCTTTTGTGATTTTGTTTAGTGTTGAGTAATGAGGTTAAGCCATAATCAAGGATTAAACAGACCCATTACACCATCCTAAAAGAAGGATGATAGATGAGAGTGTTTAAGCTGAGGAAGACTCCTCAACTTAATCCATGATTAGGGATTAAACCCATGACAAAACAAACCTTTATTAAGTGGATTTTAGATTAATGATATGATGATGAAGTGAATTTTATGATTTGTAAGACAACTTGAGGGGGACTTGTCCATTAACACTAGGGTTAGTCCTTCTTAACCACTTAAGGAAGAATTAGAACCCTAATGCAAGGCCCAAGTTACAAGTGTAATGTCTTGATAATTATTAGATGGATTGATTAAGAGATTTAAACACCTTAAGGGTTCAAGACTTAGGATTAAAGTTATACACTCCATCCTAAGAGAAGGATGCAGGCATAAGCTTAATCACAAAGTCTTAAAGCCTTTAGGGTTTAGTCCCTGATTATGAGAGGAGAAGAGAAGACTCAAAGAGAGACACAAAGGTAAAAACTATGAGGGGGACTAATCAAAACCCTAATTCATTGTCATGCTTGGTTGGTCCTAAGGTTTGTGAGGTTTCACCAAGAAGATCTTCAGAGGAGCCACCAGGAAGCAGATGAACAGGATCAAGAGAAGCAAAGTGACTTGCTTCATTCAAGAAGTCAAGTCACTTGAAGCAAGAAAGTGAGAAGGAGAAGAATGAGCAAGCTCAAACTCAAACACATATAGAAATGCAGTAATGGATGCAAGAGAGATGGAAAGAAAAGTTATGAGAAGTGAAGGCAAATCCACTTCTCAAGTTTACTTACCACCTGAAATGTTAGAAAGAAATGCAATGCAATGCAAGATGAAATGAAATGGCATGATGCTAGACCAAACCAGAAGCATGTTGATGATGATAATGATGTTATGGGGTGCTGCAAACATGAGGCAAGACAATGGGGATGTTCATACAAGATTATGAATGCAAATGATGCAAGCTAAGGAGCATGAACAAGCATGAAAAGTTATGAAGCATACAAGACAAATGACATGGCAAATATGCAATGCAATGATCAATGATGCTTTCTACATGTCTTAAGATGTCAAATGAATCACAAGAATGCACAAAATGCAAAGACAAGTCATGTTATGCAAGGAAATGCAAGAGGGATGCAAATGAAAGCCCAAATTAGGGTTCATGGATCAAACATCAAACACAAACCAAAAACAGAAGCAAAACCCTAAAGTAAAAATGGAAAATGGTACCCAAGGAAACCCTAGACCTATAATAAACCACTGCCCAAAGGGGAGCTCTCAACTCTCAACCAAACTCAAGATATGAATTTTCTAAGTTATTAGGGTTTTTTAGGGTTCTTAACAAAACAAATGCCAAACAATTTGAAAATGCAAGAACAATTCATGGCCTTTTTATCCTTGAAAATACATGCTAAACACAAAACAATGCAAGAAGAACCAATGTCTCAACCTTCTTCAAAAGGCAGAAATGAATTTTCAAACATGTGATCAAAATAATGCATAAAAAATGATTTAATTCAATGAAAAATTCTTAAAATGCATCAAGATCAAAAAAGAAATTTGGTTTGAAGGTTGGACAATGTTTCTAAATGTCTTAGAACATTTCATGAATTTTTTTGTAATTTTTAAATACCTAAAAGTATTTTTAATTAATTAATTCTCATTAATCAATTAAAAATAATCTTTTAAATATTTAAAAATACTTTTTTAATGATAAAAATAAAACTAAAAATATTTTTGGGTTTTAAAAATTAGTGAAACTCTTGACAAAAAGTTTCATAATTTTTAAAACATTTTTGCTATTTTAAATAAATTGTACAAAACAAATGAGAAAAAATGAAATAAAAATTAATGAAAATGAGAAGTAATCACAATCCATGGCTGAGATTCAAACTTGGGGGGTCAACAGTTGACCACGCGCGCTATTGGAAGGTCAGGATCTCTTCTGGCTTAATTAACCTAAATATAATTTATTAAATTAATAAAACAGATTAGGGCTTTAATGATGTAATCCGAGCCACACAAACGCGCGGGAGTCAACTCCAGTCAACTGCATCTACGGTCCAGATTCAAATCCTCATTAATGACTTAATTAAACCCTAATGATTTTCAGGTGGCCGGAGAAGACCTCCGGTCGTCTTCTCCGGTGGGAAGTCCACCTGAAAATCTCCAAAACCTCTCAAAACGCATCAAAAATAAAAACCAAGCACATAGAAATGAACCCCATGATCTCCTGAATCAAAACCCTAAGTCTAAACAAATTTCTTCTTCCTCAAAACCATGAATCGAACAGAACAAGTTTTAGGGCAAACCAGTTTCAGAGACAAATTAAATGCTTATTTCATCACCATTTCAAAAACTAAGAACATCAGGATGATCAGGACAACACAATGAACAAGTTTGTAACAAGAAAAATGATTTCTGGAAAAATAATTTTCGAGCTACCTGAGATTTGAAGCTTTCAGTTTGAAGACTTTCTGGCCACTTCCTTCAATGCAAACTACTCCACTTGGTCCCCAGAAGATGTTTGAATACTCAAAAGGAGTTTAAGTTGGCTGGTTGATGAGTTTCGAAAGCTTCTGTTCAAGCTTGATCAGAAATGGCAATGGTGAAATAGGCACTTTCAGGTCATGGTGAGGGGTTGTTTATGATCCTGAGGGTGAATGGAGAAGGTCTATGGTGTTTGTTTGGCTGTTTGTGGGCTAGGGAGGGAGATTCGAATGAATCTGCAGAATGGAGTGAGAGATGGCAATGAGGTGTTCTGGATGTTTTAGGCTTGTGCTTTGGGTGGTTTCTACTCAGTGATACATGGTGAGTTGAATGGAGGAAAAGGTTTGGGTGTTTGCAGGCTGTATAGAGAAATTCGAAGCAAGTTGCAAGATGGTGAATTTTTTTGTATGTTGTGAATGTGATGGTTTCAGCCTTGCCTTATGCTATGCTTTGCTTGCAAATTGTCCATATGACTCTCTCTCATTGGTCAGTTGATTTGACATGTGCTTTATGGATAGGTGAGGCAACTTTTGCAATTTGTCAACTCTTGTGTAAGAGAAAGTATGGTGAGGTGCTAGCTTGGTACAAGGCATGGGCTATGCGCAGCAAGATGAGGGGGAAATGTCAGCTTGGTCCAGCATCCAAGGCAGCAAGTGGTGAAGGCTTGATCATGAGTTTTGCAACTTGGTTACTTTATGGATTTTCATGAAAAATGCCTTGTTACACAAACCAAACCATGATGAAAACTTGATCCAATTCTGAATTTTGTAACTTAGAGAATGCTTATGTGCTGGTTTGAAATGAATTAGAGGCTGCAATGTGCATTGGTCCAAGATTTTGCAAAGTTCTCACTTAGGGCATGCCTTGAAAATTAATGATTTTAGCCAACTTTGCATTGCCATAACTTTTGATCCAAGAAGAGTTTGATCATGTTCTTGTACTTTTTGAAAAGGGAAAGATGAGATCTACAACTTTCATGACCAAAGTTTTTCCATTTGAAGCCTTTTTGGACCAAGAATCAAAGCTTGAAAAATGACCTAAAATGATGCATTCTTGAAAAGTCAACTATGCCCAAAAAGTCAACATTTGCAAAAACCCTAAATTCTTGATTTTCATGAACTTCAACCTTCTTCCATGACCAAATAAAGATCATATACACTCAAAATGATGAAGATCACCCATTGGTTGGGTCATTGGGGGCCTCAGATGCCCTGATTTTGCACTGACTTGTCTGGAAAGTCAACTCTTGATCAGATGACTTCCCCATGGAATTTCTTCATGAAAATTGATATGCATACTCCCTATACCACATAGAGACCAATGGAAACAAGAATGACCAAAATTTTTGAAGTTATGGCCTCTGAAACCAAAACCCTAATTTTCAGTCAACTGTGCAGTTCATCCTGGCTCTGCATCCACTCAAACCCTAGTTCTTGTGATTCCTCTGCAATTTTGACTTTGAGGAGATGGAATATGACATAAGAACACACATGGACCACTTTGAGTTGATTGGTTGCCTTTGGAGTGGCTCAAGATGCTTTGGGATTGCTCAGATCACAAACCCTAGGTGCAGATGCCTTGAAAGCTATGCAGTGGATCAAAAATGAGATGTGAAATGATATGACTGTGTTTATGCATATGAGAATGATCACAAGCCATGGTGTGAATGGGTGAGGGCAAATTTGGGGTGTTTACAAACATATGACTAAACTGCCCCTAAAAAACCAGGAATATGTTCTTTCACCTTTCACACATCTTTAGGGAAGGAAACCAATGTACAAACACCCTAGCTTCATTAGGTCTTATCATTCATGACTATGTTTGGTGGAATGAAACTTCGGTGTTTATTTTCGCTTATGTTATCGTTTTGAGGGTTTTGGTCCTTATCCCCCTCTTTTATATATTTTCCCTTTTCTTTTAATATATACCACTTTTTAAATAAATAAAAATGTAAGTTTTAAGAATTAAGATCCTTTTTATATTAAAAAAACAGAGAATTTTATTTTTAAAAAAATTAATTTAACGACTAGAGTTGGTTTAAGATTAACTTAGAATTTAAAGATGGTACACTAAACTATTTAACAAAAAAAGGGGAAGTAACTTTCATAAATCTCCAAAAATTTGAAAAGATAATAAATATTTATATATCCATTTGCAAAGAAATAGAATAATAAAATTTGGCTTAAATATATAAATATCTTAGTCAAGGAGTTTTTAGTTTTTTCTTTAAATTATTTTTAAAAATAAATTCTGATTGTTAAATATTTTTATATTCACAAGTAAAAAAAAATTTTAATCTTTTTTATCTAAAATAATCTTGTTACAGGTTATAACGTTAGGACAAATATCAAAATAATTTTAATATATATATATATATATATATATATATATATATATATATATATATATATATATATATATATATATATATATATATATATATATATATATTGATAAAAATTAAGACTCACTAATTATATGAAATCATAAATATAAATGACATAAAATATATGTTTAACATGACTAAAATGACTAAATTGTATATTTAAAATAAAAAATAAAAGTGAATTTCAGTTAAAATTAATATAAGTAAAAGTGAAAGAAAAATAATAAGTTATAAATTATAAAGTATTTATAATATCTTCCTGAAAAATAAATTATAAGTCAGTAATATAAATTATACGTTTGTGATGAAAATACCTTATTAAACCGATCTTTTATTATCAGGTAAGTTTATAGATTAAATTATAAATTTAATAATATGTCATGTGAAATAAAACCTTAATAGTAATTAAATTCATTTGTTGGAAAAATCATCTATTTATCATTTTATGCTATCTCAATATTTTTTTTTAAAGGAAGAATAACCATATACTCTTAGAAAAATAATTTGTTGTCGGGTGCGTGAAAGTGTTTGAATAAAACAATAGAAAAGAGTTGACAGAAATCAAATCAATGCAAAAAAAAAAAAAGAAAAAAAAAAGCTGTTACTATGACCTTACCACACATGCACTCATACGTCAAGACAACACATTCAACCCTTTCTTTCTCTCTCTTTTCTTTTCACTCCACAACTTTCCTCTTTTCCAATATTGATTGCTACTCTCATTATTCAATTCTTCTCACTTTTCTTTTCCCTTCATCAAATTACACCCAACCACTAACATTTCCATTCATTATTATTACTATTACTTTTTATGCAAAAGATTTGAGAAAAATTGAGAAAGAAAAAACAATCCCTTTCGTTTTAAAACAAGTGTGTTTCAATTTTTTTTTACTAATTTAAAATTATATTTTAATTGTCAAAATTATTACACTTTTGTTAAACTAATTTTTTTTTATTACAACGAGACATAAGCCTAATTGAGAAAAACTAAATAAAGGTTACACGAGGATAACAAACTTCAAAGAAATGAAGTTCATAGTTGTGAAGAGAGTTCATCTTAGCCATTGCATCAACGCATCAATTAGTTTTTTTTATATAGATGTTAGTAAAACGAACAACTTATTCTCCCGAAAGAATTTGAATGATTCGGTTCACTAGGCCTTTTGTTGCTACAATATGTTTAACTTCACCATTGAGTCTCGCAACAATATTTTTTGTTATCTGATTGAAGTTCAATTTTCCTGTGACCTTTGTTAATTGCTAGTTTGATGCCCTCCAAAACCGCTCACATCTCTGTCACTTCTATACTGCAGATGCCGATGAACTTCGAGAATCCCCCACACCAGTAACCAGTGGGATCTCTTAGAATCCCTCCACAAATTGCTTTTGAATGTTGATTAATTGTCCCATCAACATTCACACAAATCCATCCTTTTGGAGGCGGATTTCACTTAATATTTTGCATTATTTATTTCTTTGTGTTGACTCCTATATGAAAAGACGCACTTGTTGCATACTCATTAACTTTGTCAAAAGTAGTTGCACCAAGTTGCTTGGCATAATGAACTCTTCATCATGAATCCTTTGGTTTCTCCAATATCACAAAGTGTGACAAGTTGTCGCCTAAACCTCTCCCTAATTCTTGGCTCCATTAGCATTATAATTATTAGTCATATTATTTTCAATCCACTCTTGCAAATTAATCTTAAAAAAATTATTCCAGTGAAACACATTAACCAAATGTTACCACACTTCATTGGCCACTGCACAGACTCGCAACACATGGCTAATGTCTTCAACTGTTACATGATAGTCTTTACACCATGACTCATACAAGGTGAGTTTATGCAGGTACTCATTTGTCAATTGTAACACCCCATACTACTTTCAGGATTAACGACTGACCCCATAAACCAACACATGTCTTTTCAGAATGTTTTGTCCTCACTCACATGCTTCCTGAGAAACTTCCCAGAAGGCTACCCATCCAAATACTACTCCAAGTCAAGCATGTTTAACTATGAAGTTCTTATTTGTTAGGCTATCAAAAATAAGATGCATCTTGTTGGTATAGGTAGTATCAATCAATCCTATAAGCCTTTTTTCAACCATGCAGTCCCATACCTGTACAACCTCAGGATTCTCTCATTCTGATGTGCATTCAGGCAACCACTCCCCACCTTTTTCGGCATCACATGTTATAGCCACTTCATGCCCTTTTTGGCCTTAGGTGTTACATCAGCAGCCAACCATGATTAATCATCCATGCAAATGACTTTAATCTCTCTATGATATGAATATTCCAGATATACTTCCAGTTTGGAGAAGTCTTAGTTTCTTATTGACCTACATATATAATGTTATATGCACTTGAGACAAAAAAAAGAGCCGATAGTCAATTATTTCCACAAACAAGCATCTTCATCATGATCTTCCTTAGGCGGATGAATAATAGAAATCTCAACAACAATATCTTGATTAAATAAATTATTAAGTATGTTGAAGTTCCACTCATGATTATTATCAACCATCTCAAATAATATCTTCAGCTACAACATGTTCTTATCTGCTTCAAAGTGATGCTTAATAATTCATGATTTCAGCCAGCAGTCGCTCCATATGTTAATGCTCAAAATATACTGAATAACTTTCCTGAAAAAACAAGCTGAATAACGTTCCTGAAAAACATACTTAGAAGAATTTGCATATATATATAATATGTTAGAATGTCAGGATTTTGGTTCAGAGAGAAGATATTGAATTCAAAATAACTTTCTTCATTAACACCCCCCCCCCCTTTGTAATAATAAAAAAGGTAATTAAAACAAAAAAAAAACAAAGCAAAGACAACATATAGGAAATACTAAGGGGTAGCCTAGAATGTATCTAAGGTTTGGGAGGAGGATAGAGCCTTTGAAGGATCTGAACAAGAGCATTCTGGATATTGACGGTGACTTCACCTTTCTTGTCCATTCTTGATTTGATAAGCGTTTTGTCGCTCCCGGGATTTTCATCCTAGTACAAACGCGAAAGTGGCGCGGAAATGGTAGAGTCGCCAGCCAGACATTTTTATCCCGAATGGAACGGGAAAGGTAATGTTTCACAAACCTGAGGAAGAAGGAAAGGACGAGGCCTTGCGAACCAAAGATCTGTGTTCGGGATTCGGTTACGACCTGGGAAGGTATTAGCACCCCATACCGTCCGGCGTACCCGACGGGATCCACGCTTGCTTGCTTTGTTTCAAAGGGTGAGAAATAACTGCTGTTGAACAAAGAACTGCTAACTGGGATGGAAATGAAATGAGAAAGGAACTGGAAAAGAGAATAAAAAGAAAGGATGGGAAATGTAGGGAAAATAAAGAATGTGCTTGAACGGGCCCTACCCCGCTGCCTAAGTACCTCATCGGGATAATGAGGATCAGAGTCGACGAAGTTCGCCTAACTAAGGAGGGGACTATTTTGTGTTTTTTAGGATGACGTTGCCATAGCTCTAGCTCAGGTGTTACCGGCTCTGACTCAAGGGTGTTTACTGTATCGCTGTTTGAACTGTCGAGGCAAGTCACATTCGTCCGCAAAGATTAGGAGATGAGAAGAGAAGATGCGATGTCTTTGTTGATTGTCTTTTATGAGAAGTGTTTTGGAGTTTGTTTATGAATATTCTCATACTAAGACTTATCCATCGTGATAGGGACTTACACCTCGCCCCGAAACGGGACGCGTATAAGAACTCCGCAACCAAGTCTCGTGTCGTACAAGAACATTCGGTTTTTATTAAGTATTTTCTTATTGTTTTTCTTTATGAGATGAGAAAGAATGACTCAAATCGGAAAAAGGACAAAACTAAGGGGGACTAAGACCAACCCTAAATTATTTATTATGCACAAAAGGGAGATCCTAATGGTTAGTGAGGTTTTCTAGTCCTAAGGAGCAAAAGGAAAAGAAAGAATGAAAAAGGATACAACTTACTTCCTAAGGAAGATAAGTTGATCTTAACAAAGGGGGAAATCCTACCAAACACAAATATGGAAGGAAGGAAATGAATTAAATGCATAAAAAATAAAGGATAAGGTGGAGGAAACATACCTCAATCTTCCCCTCTACAAAATAATGGTTAATGTTGCATTTTATTAAAAATAATAAAGCAAACACACAAAAATTAAATCCTAAGGCAACTTGGACCTAAACTAGACTCAACCTTAAGTTTAATGGTGCCTAAAAATGCTAAAACAAAAATTCAGCAACTATTTACAGCACTCAAATACACAAACAGCCATGAAAACAATGCATAACACAAATGAGCTTTTTACAGCCAACATGCAGCATGAAAAAGTAGATGTAAAAGGTCAAATACAACATGCAAACAAACAAACAACATACATTTTACAGCCCCTATATGCAAAAACAGCTATGAAATGCAATATCCAGAATTTGGTATTTTTATATTTTAATGCACAAACTCAATGAATATGCACCAATTCCATCATGAACATACATTTGAACATGGATCATCATATATAAATGCAAGATCATGAACATTTTTGAAGGATTATGCAAGAATGCATCACATGGTTGATTATGCAACAAGTAATGCAAAAGTATGGCACATGAACATGCATATGAACATAATGATTATTGATTATGAATATGCAATATGATAGCTCAAACATAATGTCAAACTCAATGCAAAATTCAGAATTGAATTGATATGGATGATGTGATCAAGTATGCAACAAAATGCAATCAAATGCACATACATACATGATTATGCAACATGCAACATACATCAACATAATGAAATGCAAAAAATGATTTAATGCAATGCAAACAGGTAAAAACAGAATGCAACATGATCATTACATATCTAATGATTCATGAACATAGCAACAAGATGCAAGAAATCAAGGTATGCACAAATAAACACAAAAATGCATAATACACGACATGAACGGAATCGTGTCGAAACGACTCGAAATGGGGGAATGAGCTACTGGAAATGGACTCAAAAATTCCCTAAAATCACTACCTAAACATGTATGAACATTAAAGGCACTAGGAAGCAAGATTGAGCCATCAAATAACCTAAAATTCCAAAAATCAACAGCGTTAACCGGTTAACCATATGCGTTAACCGGTTAACGGACCTAAAACAACAACAATTTGTGGCAAAACGCACGCGTTAACCGGTTAACCAAATGCGTTAACCGGTTAATGCTGAACAGAAACTGAAAAAAACTTTGAAAATAAGTGCTTTTGGCCACAAACTTACTTCTAATGATCCCTAACATTCCTAGGAACATGCTAACACTAATTTCTACTTAATTTGGGCTTATTTACACATGATAGAACCTATAACTATCAACACTTTAAATCCAAGATCAACAAAGATCACAAAATGAAAGCCACACATAAAGAAAATGGAATCGATCGCAAGCAAAACGAAAAGCGATTAAAGAATGCCAAAATGGCGAGATGAAGAGAATAACTTAAAGAAGAAGTGATTTAGATCACCAACCTACGAAGCGGAGAAGTGCTTCGGTAATTGTTGCAAGAATCGGAGCTTGATCGAAGAGAAAACCGAAAAAATCGAGAAACCGCAAAATAAATGCGTTCTTGACGTTTGGACCTTCGTGCACTTCCGATAAGCCGAAACCTTCAACAAAATTCAGTCTTTTTCTTCTACAATCCACACAATCAATGGAAGTTGAGGCTAAGCTTCAAGATCTTCAAGTTTCAATGTGAAACTTGAAGAGCTTATTCAAAAAAGATTTGGTGAAAGGAGGGAAAATGGAGGAAAAGTGAGAGAGAAAAAGTGATTGTGAAAGAGTGAAAAGTTGGAAAATTGTGGGAACCCTTTGCATTGAAGTGATTAAGGGTTATATAGAGACTAGGCTAGGAGCTAGGTTTGGAATGGAATGAGGTTTGGGGCCCAAAATTAGGTTTGGGATCCAAAATTAGGTTTGGTAGTTAGTTAGGGTTAGGGTTGGTAAAGGGAATATTCCTTGGAATATTCCTTGGAACACTCTAGAAGATGGTAGAACATGGTAGAAACATCCAAGGGAAATTGAGAGGAATTGAAGTGGAAAAATAAGAGGGAAAGGGTGGAAGGAAATGTGGAAAGAAAGTGGAAGGAAAAGGGAAAGAAAAGGGATAGAAAGGTGAATTTTTTTCTTTTTTGTTGGTTAGCTTGAAAGTGGTTTCGATTATTTTTGGTACATCATTTTTTCTCTTGAACTCTAATGCTCGGCAAGCCTCGATCGATCACACACCTCATGCAAAGGATGATGAATGATTTATTTTTTCGAATGCGATGCAATGATATGTGGAATGATGCAAGAATGAAGCGTAAACCGCTCGAGGTTGATAATAAATAAGTGGGCAAATTTTGGGGTGTTACAGCTGCCCCTATTCAATCACTGTAGACTTGAATGGATGATAGCAGCCGCTTTAAGACGTTTGAAGTATGCAGGGATTGAATACTAGAAACAACCAGAAAATTTGCACTCGGTAGAAGAGAAAAGGGAAATAAACCCAACCCTATGAACTCTGCTTGTGTAGAACTCGGATGTGAAGAGTAGTGAATTGGTGAATGTTTTGGAATAACACAGGGAGATTGTTGATTTGCCACGCTACGGGTGGACTTTTGCTAGGATATTAATGACATGCCACACAACAGGTGGTCTTCTGAATGCTTTGCCACACTACAGGGGATTTTAATACTTTGCCACTCTACGGGGGCCACTTCTCGCTACGGGAGACTTTTGATACCTTGCCACCATGAGGATGGACTTTTACTCACTCTGCGGGGATACTCTGCCACACTGCGGGGATACATTGGAAATCTTGCCACACTACGGGGACACATTGCTCAGCTACGGGAGACTTTGAAAATTTTCCACACTACGGGGGCTGTTGCTCGCTACGGGAGACTTTGAAAATTGCCACACTACGGGGGCTGCTGCTCGCTACGGGAGACTTTGAAAATTTGCCACACTACGGGGGCGCATTGCTTAGCTACGTGAGACTTTGAGAAAATTTTCCACACTACGGGGGCGCATTGCTCAGCTACGGGAGACTTTCAGAAAATTTGCCACACTACGGGGGCACATTGCTCAGCTACAGGAGACTTTGAGAAAATTTGTCACACTACGGGGGCGCATTGCTCAGCTACGAGAGACTTCTGCTCACTACGGGAGACTTCGATTTCTTGCCACACTATGGGGGCTGCTGCTCGCTACGAGAGATTTTAAGAATTTGCCACCCGGAGGATGGACTTTGGCCAGTCTGCGATTGGACTTTAAGGATTTGCCACCCAGAGGATGGACTTTGACCAATCTGCGGTTGGACTTTAAGGATTTGCCACCCAGAGGATGGACTTTGGCCAATATGCTGTTGGACTTTGAATAAATTGCCATGCTGCGGGTGGACTTTGGATAAACTGCCACGCTGCGGGTGGACTTTGGGATAAATTGCCACGCTGCGGGTGGACTTTGGATATCAACCTTGGATTTAATACACACATGCTGAATTGTATGACATGATTCCCCATGGCACTAGGGGATAGGTACAAAATTGCTGACGCGGAAATAACAAACCATTGCTGACTCTGTGGGGAATACAGATGATTGTCGATATTTTTGCTGGAGAAGAGTGTGACTAGTCTGTCTCGACTTATTACCTTTGCCAAAAATAAATTGGACTTTAGATTCGAAGACCTTGCTAGGGGATGCCTCAACTGCTGGGGATTGACTCACCCCACAGATTTCGCTGGGGAATCGACAACTTTTCAACTTAGCTGGGGGAAGAATGTCAAAGCTCTGCTGAGGAGAACTTTCTTGCCTACCTGAATTTTCCAAACCTCTATGGGGAAGGGAACCGTTCAACTAACTTCCGGGAATTTCTGGATTCTTGTAAGAAGTGCTTCACTACGGGAAGACGACTCTTGCTAGGGATGATCCTTATTTCTCCGCTGGGGAAGAGAAGGATTTGGTTTGAGATCTGCTGGGAAATAAGATCAAGGAAACCTGCTGGAGAAAAATTTGACGACTTTACTGGGGATAACTTCCATGCGTCTGTTGGGGATAACGAAACTGAACCGCATCCTGCTGAGGAGGAAAGATCTCATGTGGTCCCGTGCTAGGGATCATTCGCTTTGATTCGGGCTTTACCTTAGGAGGATTTTACAAAAGACTTGGTGTCTTTAAAATCTTCAGGAGTATAATTGCCCCGGTATTCTAAACTTCCAATTATTTGTCTTCGGGAAAGAATGAATCCTCGTGCGATTGGGGTGACTTGCCCCAGTATGAATCTTTGACCAATTGCTCTAAGAGAGATCTGAATCTCGAATTGATTGCTCCAGTTTGGCTGACTCTTGAGGATATCGCTTGACATAAGTGCCCCAGGTTGGTTGCCTCTTACCATGACTGGTTGGGAAAGTCCTTACTCAATGGAGCTTTCTCGGAAAAGTGCACCTCGACGTGACTGTCTTTCAAAAGTTTTAGACTTCTCAACTTGGCAAGCTTAAGCTTCTGGATTGAATTTCCGCTTGTGAGCTTCTATGATGCCAAATAAATGTATGCAAGCAGAAAAATGTTTATTCTGAGAATTGAAATTCTAATGCAACACACATGTTAATCTTTAAGATTTGAAAAGGTGTCGCAAACCTTTGTGAACGAATCACTGGTTAAGATGCGACATTATTTTTGAAGAAATGAAAGTATGTACATGCAATACCAACAAGTATCTTTTAGCACAACTCATAGGAGTCAGGAACGCCATCTCGTGGTAGTACGCTCTCAAATTAACCCTGTTTCAATTAGGACTTTTGAGGGTTGTATCGTGGCCTGGTTCACGGTTATAGAAACAAAGGATATAGGCTCGAAATTATTTGTGCCCACCCCTCTTCGTGATGTTCTCCATTCCTATGTTCAGCTAATTTTCGCAAGCGTTCACCTTTCATAAGGGTTTCGTGTCGGTTGAGGCACCATTGCTTCTATCGGTTCAAGCACCAATCAGGTTGTTATTTGGAGTCAGTCACCCCTTTGTCTTTAGTGTCTGTGCCACACGACTTTGTTCTTATTTGAGGATCTTTCTTGTGTAATCCTTTCCGTCTTTCGCTTTTGCGTTATTTTGTTTATCCCTAACTTTTGCCTGGACGGATCCTTGTGAATCTTTGATTGTGAAGTCCAACGGGATGCCCTAAATTTTGCCTAAGTCACTTGTTTTCAAGTTTCGACTCAGTGGGCTTTTCATTTCTTTCTTTTTTGAACAAAATCGTGTGACACTGTTTGTCTTGATTGCTTTGCGAGGGTTGTGACTGCCTCATTCTTTGGTCGATGAAGGATAACCATTGTGGTTTTCAATCTTTGGACCTCTTGATTTGGATAACCAGTGTGGTTTCGGGTCTCTGGACATTTTGATTTTTATCCCGGAGGAAAGGTAATGCTGCATAGACCATTAGCATAGTAGAATGTAATGGATCCTCAAATACACTCCTTTATGAAAGCCTGAACGCTTGGTCCGACTAGCTGACATCTACCCTTCCCCTGGGTTACACGTAAGGGTTTTTCCATGCGAAAAGAAACTCCTACTTCAAGGCTCAAAGGGGTTAGCGAGGGTCTATATCCCTTATATCTCCAGTGTTTAGGGATTCGAAACAAAGCATGTACATCGTCAACAGGGCCTTACTCGAGAGCACACAATTAGAGATTTTTGCGTTTTTGTTTCGTCATTCTCCTTCATAGAGTTTGAGCATGACAATTGGTATTCCGATGTAAACATGCAAAATTATAAATGGATGCGAATGAATTACTTCAAGAAAAACATGTGAGTTTTATTATTGATAACATTCAAAAGCAAACAAATTTCGTACATGTATACAAATGTTTAGCAAATAAAAGGAACTACAAATGGAAATGCAATAAAGAAGCTGAATATTGCCGTTGTTGAGGAGGCTTGACTCCGTCTGGACCTATCAGTCTTGGATACTTTCAGTGATCAATAGCTCTTTCACAGACTTGTAATCTTCAATTTGCAGTCGTATACTCAACCATGGCAATCATACCTCTTCTTCTAGTTATTCTGACTCTGACACGAGACATCTGAAGCAAAAAGTGAAGCTGGGGAGTAAAGTTGCCCCATAAGGTTGCTCGGAAAGACCTGACGATCTTCTGCCTACGTATCTCCATTGACTGGTGACCAATGAAAAATCAGAGCGACGTAGTTCCCCTCAATAGGGATGAAAAAAAGCATTGAAGAAACATAAACAAACAGTTGCCATTGCCGAGAGTATCCGAATACTGATGGCTTTATTTGCTTCCTGAAGATTCCAACTTAACGTGGACCATCTAGTAAAACAACCATGACACCGGTTCCATTGTGATTAGGCATTGGATTCTGGAGTACATTTGGGTGAGGCGCAAAATTGATCGCCTTGGAGTCAATTAGGTCTTGTAACTTGTTCTGAAAAACCCAACATTTCTCAATATTGTGCCCCTGGGCACCCGAATGGAATTCGCATCTGGCATTTGCATCGAAGTTCTGAGGTAGGTTATCAGGAGAAGGAGCTCTCATGGTACGAAGCTCGACCAGGTTCAACTTTAGCAGCTCTGGGAGCAATACAACATATGGGCATGGGATGGGATCAAGTCTGCGGTTTCTCGCTCTTGTCCTTTCCTGATTTGGTCTCTGCGCCTGATATTGCTGACCTTAAGGTTGTGGTTGAACCTGTGGCGTAATAGTCACTGCAGCTGTTTGGTAGTAACCTTGTGAACGACCTCTGTCTCGGCCCCCATACACAGCATTGGTCTCGCCTTCTCTTCGTCTTTGGCCATTACCAAAAGGTTTCTTCACACCAGAAGAACTAGCACTGCTTGCATCCTGAATCTTCCCCAATTTCAGAAAGTTTTCTATCCTTTCTTCAGCGATGACAATATCAGAAAAACCAATGGACGGGCAGACGGCCAGGCGATCCAAGTAAACACCTTGCAAGGTGCCCATAAACATATCGGCCATTTCCCGATCCAGCAACGGGGGTTGAACCTGTGCGGCCAGCTCACGCCACCTCTGGGAATACTATTTGAAGCTCTCCTTAGGTCCTTGAGACAAGTTCTGCAACTGGGTGCGGTTTGGAGCCATATCAATATTGTATTGATACTGCTTGAGAAAAGCTTCAGCTAAATCTTTCCAGGATCGGATAAAGACCCTGCTCAGCTTCATGTACCAACTCAATGAAGCTCCAGATAGACTATCTTGGAAGAAATGCATCCAAAGTTTCTCGTCATCAGTGTGAGCCGAGATTTTTCCAAAGTTTGCATGAATGTGAGTTCTAGGGCACGTGTTGTCGTTGTACTTGTCAAATGATGGCACCTTGAACTTAGGAGGGATTCTGACTCCCGGCACTAACCCAAGATTGGTTACATCGATGCCCAGGGAATTCTGACATTCCATGGCCTTAATCTTCTCCGCTAGCTCTTCATACATTCGATTGTTGACCTCATTCATATTACCCATATCAGCATCCAGTAGAGTGAACTGGTCTTCCTGAGTGTCTTCATTATGGGCCGCAGTCCCATTTAGATTTGGCCCTCCGTCACGGGCAGCGTTAGGATCCACATTCTCAGTCGGTGTTCCAGCATTAGCATTCCCACGGGGTTGCTCAACCATCAACCTGAGACGCTCTTGATTCTGAGCAATGCCGGTCATCATGTCCATGAACTGATCCATCCTCTGTCGGAGCTCATTGAGATCAGTCTGCATTCGTTCAACCATTCTCACTCGGTTTCTTTTCGTCGGATACCGATGAACGTGTTGACTAGCTATATTGCCTGAAGTTGAATAAGTTAGGAAGTCCGAATAACCTGTAAAAATGCAAAATATGCAAATCATGTAGTAAATGTGTATGATATGTTCATGAGGATGCAACATGCAACCCTCCAAATGAGTAAGCATGTGTTAGTAATGCAAGCATGCAGAGGATGTTATGCAATGCACTGGCATGTGGTCGAAGGTCTGGCGATCACTGGTCTGGCGTTGGTGTTGAGAAGACACTCATGTGCTGGTGAAGAGTCTTAATAAAAGTACCACCAAAATCCCGGATTTCAAAACCAAAAGACCATGTAGAACCTGCTCATAATACTAAACAATGCCGGCAAAGTGGGTATGTTGGAAGTTTAAGGGTTCCTGCAAACCTGCAAACCCTTCCCATCTCACGGGTATGCTACACCGAGTCAACATCCCGGACTCTCAAAGCCGGATAGCAATAATACGTTCACCATTTCCGAGAAATGGCTCATGACCCAATCAGGGAATCGGTTTGGCATTATGTACTAACAAGGGAGGTCTCAGCTGAGTAAGGGGAAAACAAGTATCCCTCATAAGTCCCCAGCTTCAAGCACTGAATCAAGAAACAATAGTAAATTCATCCCGAAGGGTACAATACTATCGTCATACGAACAGTTTGCCTTGACTGGATTCTTATGAGAGAACCAGGCCATCCAATGCGAGTTCCCAGTGGGCCCTCGGATGCGAGTGGGTTTGCCAACAAATGTGGTATGCCACTGTCATCACTGGAGAGGGTTGTTTCCACTAATGTTCTCAATGATCTGTCACCAGATGCACATAACTATCAAGGTCGTACCCTGAAGTAGGGTAATTCCCACACAGAATAGTTCCAAAACGGTCGCAATCTGGGTGTGGAACACATCGCCACTCATCATGGTGATATACCATGGGAGTACAATGTCTGTCCACGCTAATCCTATAGTGCACTCAAGCCGGGTATTTGGCTTATCTCACAGTAACTCCCATCCCGCAGAAAAAATGAAACCAGCACAGCCAGACCGTGATAATGATGCATGATAAATACTGAAAGTAGTAAATAAATGTTGTAAAGTAAAGCTGTAAAGTAAAGCTGTAAGTGAAAACAGTAAAGCTAAACTAAAGCACACAGCAGCAAACAGATAAACACCGAAAGAAACAAAAACAGACAAGCACTAGGATTGACTCTACAAGGGAAACCAGAGATTCTGGGTTCGGTCCCTAGCAGAGTCGCCAGCTGTCCCTCCCGGGATTTTCATCCTAGTACAAATGCAAAAGTGACGCGGAAAAGGTAGAGTCTCCAGCCAGACATTTTTATCCCGAATGGAACGGGAAAGGTAATGTTGCACAAACCTGAGGAAGAAGGAAAAGACGAGGCCTTGTGAACCAAAGATCTGGGTTCGGGAGTCGGTTACGACCTGGGAAGGTATTAGCACCCCAGACCGTCCGCCGTACCCGACGATATCCACACTTGCTTGCTTTGTTTCAAAGGGTGAGAAATAACTGTTGCTAAACAAAGAACTGCTAACTGGGATGGAAATGAAATGAGAAAGGAACTAGAAAAGAGAACAAAAAGAAAGGATGGGGAAATGTAGGGAAAATAAAGAATGTGCTCGAACGGGCCCTACCCCGCTGCCTACGTACCTCATCGGGATAATGAGGATCAGAGTCGACGTAGTTCGCCTAACTAAGGCGGGGACTATTTTGTGTTTTTTAGGATGACGTTGCCATAGCTCTAGCTCAAGTGTTTACCGTATCATTGTTTGAACTGTCGAGGCAAGTCGCATTCGTCCGCAAAGATTAGGAGATGAGAAGAGAAGATGCGATGTCTTTGTTGATTGTCTTTTATGAGAAGTGTTTTGGAGTTTGTTTGTGAACATTCTCATACTAAGACTTATCCATCGTGATAGGGACTTACACCTCGCCCCGAAACGGGACGCGTATAAGAACTCCGCAACCAAGTCTCGTGTCGTACAAGAACATTCGGTTTTTATGAAGTATTTTCTTATTGTTTTTCTTTATGAGATGAGAAAGAATGACTCAAGTCGGAAAAAGGACAAAACTAAGGGGGACTAAGACCAACCCTAAATTATTTATTATGCACAAAAGGGAGATCCTAATGGTTAGTGAGGTTTTCTAGTCCTAAGGAGAAAAAGGAAAAGAAAGAATGAAAAAGGATGCAACTTACTTCCTAAGGAAGATGAGTTGATCTTAACAAAGGGGGAAATCCTACCAAACACAAATATGGAAGGAAGGAAATGAATTAAATGCATACAAAATAAAGGATAATGTGGAGGAAACGTACTTCAATCTTCCCCTCTACAAAACAATGGTTAATGTTGAATTTTATTAAAAATAATAAAGCAAACTGTTGCACCCCAAAATTTGCCCTCACAATACAAGACTTTGTGTGCTAAGAGGTTCACAAGGTTCACAAGACCTTTCATGAGGTTCATGAAGTTTACAAGACACTTTATGAGGTTCACAAGGTTCACAAGACCTTTCATGAGGTTCATGAAGTTTACAAGACACTTTATGAGGTTCACAAGGTTCACTAGACCTTTCATGAGGTTCATAAAGTCTACAAGACACTTTATGAGGTTCACAAGGTTCACAAGACACTTTCATGAGGTTCATGAAGTTTACAAGACACTTTATGAGGTTCACAAGGTTCACAAGACCTTTCATGAGGTTCACAAGGTTCACAAGACATCTTATGAGGTTCACAAGGTTCACAAAGTTCATCATGGGTCAGAAGATTTGACAAATCCCTCAGGCAAGGCATTCTCCTAAGCAGTGCATCCAAAACTAGGGTTTTGACTTTAATCAGGATAAATGGATTTCCAAGACTTCAAGTGAGCTTCATAACATCTTATATGTGTCTAAGAATCCCCATGACAAATTTCAGAACTTTTCTCAAAGGTTTGCTCAGTCAAATGATCAGATAGGTCAAAATCAGTCAAAGCAGTTAAAAAGTCAAACTGAGGTCAACTGTGTTCAAACCAAAGTCAAACTTCATGATTTTTTTGCCAACATCAATTATATGAAGTAAAATTCATCATTTGATCAAGGGTTGATCATGATTCATCAAGAACATTTCAGATCATCAAGAATCAGAGGTTTCTAAATTAGGGTTTCCTCAGGAAAAGTCAACTGAACTTTGACCAGCCATAACTTTCACATGCTTCATCACATTTTTTCCATCCAAAGCTCATTTTGAATGAAATTGAATTCTCTACAACTTTGTGTCTCACAAGCCAATCCCAAAAATTCTTCATTTGGAAGGTATGAGCTAAGACATTATAGGTCCTTTTGAAAGTCAACAAAAAGTCAACAGCTTCAAAAGGGCATAACTTGAGAATGGTAAATGATATGGACATGAAACCAATGGGGTTGGTTAGAGGACTCTTCAATATTTCCAAAATGTCCAAGAACACCCTCATAGCATTAAAATTGAAGGATGTGTGCCCTTGCAAAGTTGGGAAATTTTATGGTGGTTTATGAAGAAAATAGGGTCTTAAAACCAAATTTCTCCAAATGGGCTGAACTTTTTGTGACCCAAAGTGTTCCATGACATCATGCACGAAATTTATTTAATATTTTCATAATTTTATTTTATTTAATTTATTTATTATGATTTTTATATTAAAAAATCATTTTAAATTTAAATAAAATATCAAAAAGTGAAAATTTAAAATATATTTCTATTCTAGAAAGTCATAAATATAATTTGGATTGAATTGATATAACATTGATGAAGATTGGCTTGAAATAGAAAGGTCTCATTCACAAATATTTGAAATTTAAGACCTAATCTTTTTCAATCTCCAAAATCAAAAAGATCCACACAATGATCCAATATTTTTGACCTAATTCAGTCTAGTATAAGTATACAAGAGATCCCAATGCAAAGGACACGAATTCCCTGCCTCAAAGAGTAAGTTTGCATATCAAAAAAATCACCAAAATCTCAAATTCGGATTCTTCCATAGAGGCCATTCCAAAGAGTTTTGAAGGTGTAAACATGTTTATTGGACATCCTTGAATCGTTCTTGATACTCATTTGCATCCAAAGCATCCTATATTGCATAAATCGAACCAACATTGCTCTTGTTTGTATTTTTTTTCGATTTTCATTATTTGTGTAGTAATAATGCATTCTAACCATGTATTTGTGTTGAGTATGATGCCTAGATGATTTCTGGACAAGAAGATTGAAGAACCAAGCCCTAAACCGCAAGTTGCCATGGCTAGGGTTTTTGAATAGAATTTGGGATCCTTTGATTTAGTTAATATAAATTAATTCTAAAACTATAAATGAACTGTGTGATGTCTGGGGATCATGAAAATGTGATCAATTTGATGAAATCGTACATGTTTATGATGATATGAAATTGGCAGGGTTTGTGCGCATGAAAATTCGCAGGAAATCTCCCAACAATTTTCGCAGGAAAACCTGCGAAAATCCAAGGAAGAAGATGAAGTCAGCGCGCCAAATTTTATTTTTAAAATTCATTATAATATTTTATCTTATGTTGTTGGTATTTTATCAGAATTGGTTGCTGGCTCAGTTGGTTGATGCGCGCATGTGTGATACTCAAGGTCCTGGGTTCGATCCCTCCAGGCCCTTTTTTGCTTTGTTGTTTTATTTTGTTTTTCAGGATACGTACAAAAACATTAGACGATGGTTTGTTAGCACCAGACGCGCGCTGACCTAGTGGAAGGATTGCTGGTCTTGGAGTGTGTATTGTCCAGGGGCTGGGTTCGAATCCCAGCCCAGGTAAGTTTTTTTTTCCCATTCTTTTTATTCTTATATTTCAATTAGTTTATATTATTATAATTAGAATAAATTAAAAAATGATAAAAATAAAATCTTTGTATTATTTTCTTCTCTATAATTAAAATTCATTTTTTTCAAAATATAAAACCTTATTAGTAAAGGTTATTTAAAATTTATATTGTTGTATATTATTAATAATTTTGTGTAATTAATTTATATTAGATAGTTAATTCTAATTTGTTATTCTAAAAAATTATAAACCCTAATTTTATTTTTTCTAAAATTCATAACCCTAATTTTCTAAAACCCTAAATATTTTTAAAACCTAATTATTTTTATAAACTCTAATTGTAAATATTAATTTGTTAATTATCACTTTTAATAAACTTTAATTATGTGTCTAATTTTTATAATTGATTTGTAATTATTATTTAAATAGTTTTTAGTGTATGCTTAAAAATAATTAAAACTTGCTAATTTAATTTTGTAAATATAATTTATTTTCATAATAGGTTTATAATTAACCCAATTTATATTTGTATATAATTTAAAACTTTATGCTAATTAGTATATAATTGCTTAAAAAATCTTAAAAAAATAATTGTTTATTAAAATTGAGTTTTTTTTATGCTAATGTTCTTGTTTATTTTATTATTATTATTGTTGATTATATTTATATGATATTTATTTATTATTACTAACCCCATATATATATATATTGTTATTTATTATTATTATTTTTACTAATCCAATTATATTATTATTATTTATTTTTGCTTATTTATTTAATTTGCTTTAATTATTATTATTATGTAATTGTCTCCTTGATGTAATATTTTAGTAGTAATATTTAATATTTATTTTTAAATGCTATGGTTAGTAAAATAGGGAGTGAAACATGTTTATATTTAAAATTAATTTAGATCACTAATTCAAAAGATAAATATTTAAACTTGTACACTCACACACGTAAGTCGATCTTTGATCGCCATCTCACTTTCTAGGGTTACCTCTCATGTTGCCTAAACAAAAGGTCAAGTAGGGTGTATAAAGCAAAGTCCCTCATTTCACATCATCTAGTCCCTTAACAGATAAAAAGATCAAGTCCCTTCGAATGTTGCCTTCGTAATGATCTTGTCCCTTTCGAATAAAGATGATAAGTCCCTTCGAATTGCTTATACACCCCACAGTTGCCTAAATAACAGATGTCCCTTCACTTGTCCCATACATCCAAGGTAATGACTACCTATTCCTTAATAATAGGGATAGTCTTACCATTTAAAGGATTCAAGAACAGAAAAGACTTAATTTAGGGTAGGTTCCTCTTAGATACTTGCTCACTCTTCAAAACATTTCAAACTCTTCATACATTTCAAACAATTTTCAAAACAAAGGTTTTATATATATCCGTACATGGATCATTATAAAATACTTAAGAAAATTTCTATTCACACACTTCACATTTCAAAAACATTTTAAAGTGAGCTAAGTAACTAAGAGCCCATGGATAACCATGGATGTAAAGGGTGCTAACACCTTCCCTTTACATAACCTACCCCCCGGACCCAAAAATCTTTTAAAAGGTCTTTCATGTTCTTTTATGCCTTTCCTTTGGATAAAATAAAAGTCGGTGGCGACTCTTGCTATCCGCAACATAACTAAAGTCAGTTCTCCCACCGTGTTACAGAATTGGCGACTCTGCTGGGGAATTAAATTAAAGAGGGGTACCCTTAGGAATTAGATCACTTTAAAATTGTTTGCCTTGTTTGCTTTATACTTACTTGTTGGGCTCTTATGTGTGAAAGATCCTAACCCGGATCTAGTGTACCTTAGGTAAATGGCAATAGACCAAGGAAACTGTACGGCGTATACCGATATGGTTGATCTGGTGGCCATAGTTAGTGTGACTTCTTGGTTGGTGCTTATGTTCCTTAAGTCAAGTTGAGGATAATATGAGGCTGCCATATGTTGTCAATGCACTAACTAACTTTTAGAACCCTAGTTGTCCCATCTTGGCCTTTAGAAAAGTAGTGAGATAACCGGCTTTGATGAAGACTGAAGTTGGTTAATACTCGATACTACGCTCATTGAGATTCTAAACTTGGAGGGTTTTGGTTGGAAAGTAAGTTGCCTACTGAACAACCACCCTTGTGAAGGATCAATGATATTGAGATCCCTTAGAACCTGGTTACTTTTGTAGGACAGGATGAACCATCTAAACTTCAGGGGAGGGTACTTACCTTTGAACCTCATGCAAGCCTTTAAACCTAGGGCTATTGTGTGACTTGTTTGTGTGTGCAACATGTTTGTGATTGAGCATAACATCATGACATCATCATGCATCATAAGCATAGCATTTTCACTAACCATTTCAAGGACCAAAGGATTTATCTTTGTTCTTTGTTGCAGGTCATGGCTTCTGCTCGTAGAAACACTATCAGGATCAACTTTGTAGGGATACCTGCTAAGCTTAAAGAGTTGGTTTCTCAGGTGTCTGAACACTCCTAGTTCATCAAGAGACATGGTCACCTATTGGATCTAGTCACCTCAGGATTCAATGAAGACATGATGAGTGTTCTGTTCCAGTTCTTTGATCCTAAACACCATTGCTTCACATTCCCCGACTATCAGCTAGTTCCTACAATGGAAGAGTTCTCTAAACTTCTGGGTATACCTGTTCTTGATCAAAGACCCTTCACAGGCTTGGAGAAAAAGCCTAAACCTGAGGTTATTGCTTTAGCTCTACATCTGAAGAAGTCAGACATTGTTCTAGAAATGAGAAGCGGAGTTAAGGGTATTCTTGCTAAGGTATTAATGGATAAAGCTCAAGTGTTCTTGAAGGCTATGAGCTATGATGCTTTTGAGGAGATCTTAGCCTTGTTGATTTATGGCTTAGTGTTGTTCCCCAATCCTGATCAGTTCGTAGACGTTCATGCCATCAACATATTCCTGAGTCACAATCCAGTGCCTACATTACTTGGGGACATCCTGCACTCTCTTCATACTCGTACTACAAGAGCAAGAGGAAATCTGATGTGCTGCATACCTTTGCTATCTAGGTGGTTTATTTCTCACCTTCCTCGCTCAGTGATGAAGAATGAATAGGGGTTCAGGTGGTCTAAGAGGATCATGTCACTCTCGCATTCAGATATTCATTGGTGCTCCAGATCTATGGAGAATGTCATTATCATTGACCGTTGTGGGGATTTTCCTAATGTGCCACTTCTAGGCATAAGAGGAGGCATTACCTACAACCCTTCTTTAGCTTTACGACAGTTTGGTTACGCTCGGAGTGATGGTCCACATGACATGTTGATTCAGGGTATTGTGTTTGACTACAACAATGATCTTCAAGGTTACCGTCATAGATTCATACGAGCATGGGGAAAAGTGAACAAGGTTGACAGCAAGACTCTGGAGCCCAAGTACACTATTCCTATGGAAACTTACCTCAGATGGGTGCGATCTTGTGCTCAGACTCTCATGATGCCATATCCTGCTATCCTGCCAGTTACCATGGAACCTGTTGCTGAAGGAGACACTTCTTATACCATCCTTCACCCAGACATGCCAACTGACATGGAGGACTTACAGAGATCCTGGATCCAGTTGAAGGAGCAAAGGGATACTTTCGAGGCTCATTACAAAGCAAGCCAAGAAAGAATCCTAGAACTAACAAAGCAACTTCACGAGGAACGGAATCTCAACTCATACCTCAACACAAAGAGGAAACGTCCATGGGAGACTTAAAACCCCATCTCTTGTATTTATTTCATTTCATTTTCTGTAAGCCCAAGAGGCAAAACAAATTTATTACTAATAAAAGTTTACCTTCTTATTTGTTTAAGAAAATTTAAATCCTACGGTCCTTGAAAACATTGCATATGCATTAACATATCATATCATTGCATCACAGGTTTATTAAGCACAGGTTTCTCATCTTCTCGCTGTTTATTTCAGCAATGGCTCTTGAACAAACAATTAAGGATCTCCAGGCACAAAATGCACAGTTCCAAGAGGTGATCCTGAACTTGTCCAAGGGGCAGGATGAATTGAAGACACTGCTGGCCAAGAATACTAAGAAGACTAGAAGGTCAGGTGGCCTGATCAACATGGGAAGAAGGTTCAGAGGTCCTGTCAAGACCAAAGAACAGGTTGAAGATTATGAGTCTGAAGAGTCTGAGAAAGAGGGAGGCAGTCTCCATAACACAATGGGGGACTCTGACTCTGAAGCTAACTACTATCATGAGCCTAATGAAGATAAGTTCAAGATGCTGGTGGATAGAATGGATGCTATGGAATTGCAAAAGTCTTCTGGGCTGGATTTTGAAGACCTGAGTTTGATATCTGGGGTAGTCATACCCATTGGTTTCAAGGTTCCTACTTTTGTTGTTTATGATGGTGTCTCTTGTCCCAAGCTGCATCTGAGGTCTTATGTCCGGAGAATTCAACCCAATACTGCTGATAAGAAGTTGTGGATCCATTTCTTCCAAGAGAGCTTATCTGGAGCTCAATTGGAATGGTACTATCAGTTGGAGAGTGTCAACATCCGTGATTGGAATGATCTTGCTGAAGCCTTTTATAAGCAGTATCAATACAATGCTGATTTAGCCCCCACTCGCATGCAGCTGCAAAGCATGTCCATGGGTGCTAAAGAAAGTTTCAAGGAGTATGCCCAGAAGTGGAGAGATTTGGCTGGAAGAGTGCAACCCCCTCTAACTGACAGGGAGTTAGTGGATATGTTCATGTGCACGTTGAATGGTCCTTTTTACAGTCATCTCATTGGAAGCTCATCATCTGGCTTCACTGAGTTGATAATGACAGGAGAACGCGTAGAAAGTGGTATAAGGAGTGGCAAGATCCAAGTGGGTACTTCTTCATCAGGTGATGCAAAGAAGCCTCCCAGTGGGAAGAAAGAGTCAAATGCTGTTTATGGTCAACCTGATCGTAATAGAAGGCATCAAGCCGTGAGTACAGTTCATATATCCAATCCAACTACTGCAACAACAGAGCAGCCACAGGGAAATCAACAGAGGGCTAGAAGGCAGTTCACTAAGATCAACATGTCAATGGCCCAAGCCTTGAAACACTTGTTGAAGGCTGAACTTATCACTCTGAAAGATGCCCCTCAGAATCCTAATGTTACCTCTCCCAGGTACAATCCTAATGCACGATGTGCGTATCATTCGAATTGTCAGGGACATGATACCAATAGTTGCTGGGTATTGAAGAACAAAATTCAAGATATGATTGAGGCTGGAGAAATTGAGTTTGACCCTCCAGGTACTCCAAATGTGATTACTGATCCCATGCCAAATCATGAGAAGACTGTCAATGCCATTGATGAGGATTCACATATTTCCTCAATTGCATATTTGACTACACCATTGTCTGTTATTAAGAAGAAGTAGGTGCAAGCTGGGTTCTTTCCAGGTTGTCGTGAAGATTGTGTCTATTGTGCCTATAAGCCGGATAGTTACTGGAGGTTGAAGGACGAAATTCAACGTCTCATGAATAATTACACCATAGTATTTGAGAGGACACCACCTTCTGTGGAAAACATGGTGGATCATATAACTAAAGGTGCGAAGATTGAAGAGGTAGATATGGTTGATAAAGTGCCGGTAAGGATTACTTCTAAGGGACCTGTCAAAATCACTCATAAGGGTCCAATTAAGATTACTGCTGAAGGCCCTGTGAAGATTGTTGCTGAAGCTAGAGTGGCTCCTATGGTCATTACCAATCCTGGTCCTATTCCGTATACTTCTGATAAAGCTGTGCCTTGGCATTATGGGTCTGATGTTTATATCCATGGTGTTAAGCAGGAACCCTTAGCTGATATGCCTGCTGATGTTGATAATATTGCTGGATCTAGTAAGATCACACGAAGCGGAAGAGTTTTCTCTCCTCCAATTACCTCCAAGAATGCAGTTACTCCAGATGCTACCTCCACCACTGATGCTCGGGGCAAAGGTCCTGTTATTGAACCTTTACAAACTGATGTGCCAGCTGCTGATGATCTTTCTAAGCAGATGGAAGAAGTATTGAAAATCATTCGCAAGAGTGATTATGACATTGTTGATCAATTGGGGCATACTCCCTCCAAGATTTCTATGCTGTCCTTATTGTTATGTTCTGAGGCTCATGCCAAGGCCCTGATTAAGTTTTTGAAGACTGCTCATGTACCAAATAAAATCTCTGTTGACCAGTTCGAAAATTGTGTTGCACACTTGACCTATGATAATGGGTTAGGTTTCTCCGATGCTGATTTGACTCCTGCCAAGAGGGATCATAACAGGGCTCTACATATCTCAATTGAATGCAGGGGCACTACCCTGTCACATGTATTGATAGACAATGGTTCCTCTCTGAATGTGTTGCCCAAAGAAGTTCTGAATAAGCTAAGTCCTGAAGATGCTGTGTTGAAACCCAGTAACATAGTGGTGAAGGCTTTTGATGGCTCGAGAAGAGTGGTGCATGGAGAAATTGATCTCCCAATTAAAGTTGGTTCTCAGGTTTTCAATGCTACCTTTTATGTAATGGATATTCGTCCGTCGTATTCTTGTTTGCTTGGGCGTCCCTGGATCCATGGGGCAGGTGCTATAACCTCCACTTTACATCAGAAGCTGAGATATCCAGTAGAAGGGAAGGTTGTTACTGTCTACGGAGAGGAAGGGTATATGATTAGCCATGTGAACACCTTCAAGTATCTTGAAGTGGAAGGTGAATACTTGGAAACTCCGTGTCAGACATTTGAAGTGGTTCCTTGGATTGTTAATAATTATGAAGCTCCTCCTGTTGTCAAGAAAGTCCCTGTGGTCACCAGAGTACCTCCTACAATGGCCTCCCTTAAAGATGCTAGAGCTGTGGTGGATGAAGGTGGTTGTACTATTTGGGGTCAGCTTCCTGATATTCCGTACAAGTCTGACAAATTTGGTTTGGGTTTCACTGCAGAGTCCCAGAAGGCTGTTCGTCGTGCTCGTGCTGTTCGTATCACCAATCAGGGGATTATGAAAGACCAGATCAATGCTGTGGGTGACTATGATAAAGACTACAACCTGGATGCTTGGATTTTTCCTACTGTGGGTGCTGGGCTCAATAATTGGAAAGCTGAAGATGTTATTCCTATCTCCTTTAGTCAGGAGTAAATACTATTACTGTGTTGTTGCTTTTTAAGTTTGTAATTTTTTGAACAATTGAACTCTTAAAGCCTTGTGCCTTACCCGGGGCACAATGGTGTGCTTGTTACGGGATGTCATTTCATTTGCATACTTCATTCAATAAAAATCAGTGGACGTTTCGTTTTCGTAAATATTGTGTTCCTTGTCTTTCTTTTCTTTTATTTTTGTTTTATCAGCTATGTGTTCTTACACATACCCACATCACTAAAATGTAGATCCTCATCCACTCTGGATCCTGTTGATAACAGTTCTACTATTGCCAATTATAATTTCGAGAATCCGATCTATCAAGCTAAAGACAGAAATGAGGACGATTGTGAAGTACCTGTAGAGCTTGCTAGGTTGTTACAACAAGAAGAGAAAGCTATACAACCACATGAAGAGCCAGTCGAAGTTGTGAATCTGGGAACTGAAGAAAACAGGAAAGAGGTCAAGATAGGGGCTGAATTAGAGGATAGTGTCAAGAGCAGATTGATTCAGATGCTACGTGACTATGTGGAGATCTTTGCTTGGTCCTACGAAGATATGCCAGGGTTGGATACAGACATTGTGGTTCACCGTTTACCAGTGAAAGAAGATTGTCGTCCAAAGAAGCAGAAGGTTCGTCGCATGCGTCCTGAAATGTCAAAGAAGATTAAAGCAGAGGTAATGAAACAGTTTGATGCAGGGTTCTTAGCTGTGACTTCTTATCCTCAGTGGGTTGCAAATGTGGTGCCGGTACCTAAGAAAGATGGTAAGGTACGTATGTGTGTAGACTACAGAGGTTTGAACAAGGCCAGCCCCAAAGATGACTTTCCACTTCCTCATATTGATGTTCTGGTAGACAACACTGCTCAGCATAAGGTATTCTCTTTTATGGATGGTTTTTCTGGTTACAATCAGATCAAGATGGCACCTGAAGATATGGAGAAGACAACATTTTTTACACAGTGGGGCATGTTTTGTTATAAGGTGATGCCATTTGGTTTAAAGAATGCAGGGGCAACATATCAGCGTGCCATGGTGGCTTTATTTCACGATATGATTCATCATGAGATAGAGGTATATGTGGATGATATGATAGCCAGGTCCCAAAATGAAGAACAACATCTTGATCATCTGCATAAGTTGTTTGAGAGGTTGAAGAAATACAAGTTGAGATTGAACCCAAACAAGTGTACTTTTGGAGTTAGATCTGGTAAGCTCCTGGGTTTCATTGTCAGTGGAAAAGGTATTGAAGTAGATCCTGCGAAAGTGAAAGCTATACGAGAGATGCCAGCTCCCCGTACTGAGAAGGAAGTTAGAGGTTTCTTGGGACGATTGAATTACATTGCAAGATTTATTTCCCAATTAACTGCCACCTGTGAGCCAATCTTCAAATTGTTGAAGAAAGATCAGGTGATGGAATGGAATGATGAGTGCCAGACTGCCTTTGATGAAATCAAGAAATATCTGCAAGAACCACCAATTTTGATGCCACCAGTTGATGGAAGACCCTTATTATGTACTTAACAGTGTTAGACAATTCAATGGGGTGTGTCTTGGGGCAACATGACGAGTCTGGTCGAAAAGAGCAGGCAATATACTACCTTAGCAAAAAGTTTACCGACTGTGAAACAAAATACTCACTGCTCGAGAAAACTTGCTGCGCTTTGGCATGGGCTGCTCGCCGACTAAGACAGTATATGTTGACTCATACTACCTTATTGATTTCGAAGATGGATCCAATCAAGTACATATTTGAGAAACCTGCTCTCTCCGAAAGAATTGCAAGATGGCAAATGATCTTGACAGAATATGACATACAGTATACCACTCAGAAGGCCATTAAAGGGAGTGTTGTAGCTGATCATTTGGCCCATCAAGCAGTGGATGATTACCAGTCAATGAGTTTTGAGTTCCCTGATGAAGACATTATGATTATTACCAAAGAACCTGGACAATATGACGGACCTGAACAAGGATCTCGATGGACCATGGTTTTTGATGGAGCTTCTAATGCACTTGGTAATGGTGTTGGTGTTGTGATTAGTTCCCCTGAAGGTTGTCATACCCCGATTACTTCCAGACTTTGTTTCTATTGCACAAATAATATGGCTGAGTATGAGGCGTGTATCCTGGGTATTAAAGCTGCTATTGATATGAAGATTCAGTTCCTTGATGTGTATGGAGATTCAGCCCTGGTAGTAAGTCAGATTAAAGGAGATTGGGATACCAAGCATGATAATCTCATTCCTTACAGAGAGCATGTTTTGTCTTTGATCCAACATTTCAAAGAGATTACCTTTGGGCATATCCCACGGAGAGAGAATCAGTTGGCAGATGCCTTAGCCACCATGGCATCCATGTTTGAGATCAGTTGGGATAATGAAGCTCCTAAGATTACTATTGATAGATTTGAAAAACCTGCATACTGCAATGAGATTGACACTGAAGAAGTAGAAGAAAAGCCTTGGTTTTATGAAGTGAAAAGATATCTTGAAGCTCAGGAGTTCCCTGAAGGGGCATCTGTCAAAGATAGGAAGTTTCTGAGAAGGTTTTCTGCTAAGTTCTTTTTGAGTAATGGGATTTTGTACAAGCGCAATCATGATTCAACTTTGCTTCGTTGTGTGGATAAGAAGGAAGCAACATAGATTATGGAAGATATGCATGATGGGATCTTTGGCACTCATTCTAGTGGTCATACCATGGCAAAGAAGATATTGAGAGCAGGTTACTATTGGTCTACCATGGAAGCTGATTGCTACCAACATTCCAGAACATGTCACAAGTGTCAAATTTATGCTGATAAAGTACACATACCTCCATCACCATTGAATGTGTTGACTGCTCCTTGGCCTTTTGCCATGTGGGGCATTGATATGATTGGTGAAATCAAGCCTACTGCTTCTAATGGGCATCGTTTCATCCTGGTTGCTATTGATTACTTCACTAAGTGGGTGGAGGCAGCTTCATTTGCATCTGTTACCAAGAATGTTGTGGCTCGATTCATTAAGAATAATCTCATATGTAGGTATGGCATCCCTGAAAGGATTATTACTGAAAATGGCTTTAATCTGAACAACACTATGATTACTGATCTCTACATGCAGTTCAAGATTAAGCATCACAACTCTTCTCCGTATCGTCCAAAGATGAATGGGGCAGCTGAAGCTGCTAATAAGAACATTAAGAAGATTATACAGAAGATGACTATTACTTACAAGGATTGGCATGAGATGTTACCATTTGCTCTTCATGGTTATCGTACTACAATACGTACTTCAATAGGGGCAACTCCATTCTCCTTAGTCTATGGTATGGAAGCAGTTCTGCCCATTGAAGTTCAGATTCCCTCCTTAAGAATTATGAAGGATGCAGGCTTGGATGAAGATGAGTGGATTCAGACTCGACTTGACCAGATAAATTTGATTGATGAAAAGAGGTTAGCAGCAGTTTGTCATGGCCAGATGTACCAGAAACGAATGATCAAAGCTTTTAACAAGAAGGTTAAGCCAAAGGTATATCATGCTGGTGACTTGGTAATCAAGCGTATCATATTACCACAGGGTGATCCTAGGGGCAAGTGGACTCCTACATATGAAGGACCATTTGTGGTCAAAACAGTGTTTTCAGGAGGTGCCATGATACTTACTACTATGGATGGTGAAGACTTCCCACAGCCTGTAAACGCAGACATAGTTAAAAAATACTACGCATAAAAAGAGACCCGCTAGGTAGACTGGCCTAGGCAAAAGTAAGGGCATCCTGGCGAACCAAAAGGGTTCGGGCAAAAATTAGGGATATATATATATAAAAAAATGTACACCCGGCAAGTCGAAAACCTGAAAAGGCGACTTGGGCAAAAAAGGGTATCCCGGTGGATTGAAAACCTGAAAAGGCAATCCAGGCAAAAGTTAGGGATTAAAGCGCATGACTATGTCTCGTTTAGATCACCCATGAAACTACCAACATTTGTGCTACTTACTCAAGCTCGAACAGATAAAGCTCAATCCAATTGTTTCTGTCTCGACGGCAGAAGATGAGATACTTGAAAATAATGGCAATAGTAGAATTGAAACTCAATAGGATTATTTCTCACATAGCTGATTTTCTTTGTTTTGTAAAATTTTTTTACGACGAGTTCCTCTTACTAGGATTTTTGTCTCCTTGTACAAACCTACCTATGTATAGGTCACTTTTTGATATAAATAAAATTCCATATTTGAATCCAGATTTACTTTTACCCTATTTACATGAGCGAAACGTCCATTGGTTGTGTTTGAATGTATGTATGTTTTTGAATATGATTGATGTTTACCAGAAATGCATAAATGCTTAATATGATTGATGTTTACCAGAAATGCATGAAAATGCAGTAATAGTATTTATTAAGGACGAACGAGGGAAGGAATTCAACGAAACTTCGCCGGTTTATCCCTACAAGACAGCTACAAATCCCCAGTAGGACAAATCCATCTTCATATATACTTCGAATCACATCTCCCCTGGAATTTATATCCATCTCTTTTATCCTCATACGGATAGTCGGGAATTTATTTTTCCAATGGGAGTACGATCGAACAAAGACGGGAGGTTATGGATACCTTACGATCGAACGAAGACGGGAGGTTATGGATACCTTACGATCGAACGAAGACGGGAGGTTATGGATACCTTACTATCGAACGAAGACGGGAGGTTATGTATACCTTACTATCAAACGAAGATGGGAGGTTATGTATACTATATTATCAAACGAGACGGGAACGAGTTCCTCATATCTTCCAGCAACGAATCGGGATTTATTTTCCCTGACCAGCAGTTGTTATACGAAGATATCCAGACGCTTCAGGCTGCATGATTCATACATACAACATTTACATCATACCATAACATACATATACATAGATACATAATACATTACTTAAGTACATCACATTATACATGCATACATAATGCATAGACTAATGTTATTGTGCAGAATGTTATAATCTTGTTTTTCAGATTAATTCTCCAACAGACAAACTTCATCAACAACTTGTGATCTTGGGTCGTTGTTTATCTTCCCAAAGATTACTTCATTACCTCAGGACGTTGTTTATCCTCCTGAAAGCATATCATGACCTTGGGCCGTTGTTTATCTTCCCAAAGGTTACCTCATTACCTCAGGACGTCGTTTATCCTCCTGAAAGCTATCATCTCCTCGGGACGTTGTTTATCCTCCTGAAAGCATATCATGACTTTGGGCCATTGTTTATCTTCCCAAAAGTTATACTTATACCTCAGGACGTTGTTTATCCTCCTGAAAGCATATCATGACTTTGGGCCGTTGTTTATCTTCCCAAAAGTTATACTTATACCTCAGGACGTCGTTTATCCTCCTGAAAGCTATCATCTCCTCGGGACGTTGTTTATCCTCATGAAAGCAATCATTACCTCAGGACGTTGTTTATCCTCCTGAAAGCTATCATTATATCTTCATATTTTGGACTGCTTTATCCTCCAAGAGATGTATTTGAAGAACTTTTCTCCAAGTGGCATCTTTAAGCCCACTCAAGCATATACAACTAGTCATCAGTAGCACTCTACGCACCGGTGAGTGCAAATCTTTGGGCTTTTGTATTCAATCCCCTTCAACCTTCCAGGTCACGACTGGCACATATACCAATCTAACCTCTCAGGTTTCAGAAAATTGAATAGGGGCAGCTGTTGCACCCCAAAATTTGCCCTCACAATACAAGACTTTGTGTGCTAAGAGGTTCACAAGACCTTTCATGAGGTTCATGAAGTTTACAAGACACTTTATGAGGTTCACAAGGTTCACAAGACCTTTCATGAGGTTCATGAAGTTTACAAGACACTTTATGAGGTTCACAAGGTTCACAAGACCTTTCATGAGGTTCATAAAGTCTACAAGACACTTTATGAGGTTCACAAGGTTCACAAGACACTTTCATGAGGTTCATGAAGTTTAAAAGACACTTTATGAGGTTCACAAGGTTCACAAGACCTTTCATGAGGTTCACAAGGTTCACAAGACATCTTATGAGGTTCACAAGGTTCACAAAGTTCATCATGGGTCAGAAGATTTGACAAATCCCTCAGGCAAGGCATTCTCCTAAGCAGTGCATCCAAAACTAGGGTTTTGACTTTAATCAGGATAAATGGATTTCCAAGACTTCAAGTGAGCTTCATAACATCTTATATGTGTCTAAGAATCCCCATGACAAATTTCAGAACTTTTCTCAAAGGTTTGCTCAGTCAAATGATCAGATAGGTCAAAATCAGTCAAAGTAGTTAAAAAGTCAAACTGAGGTCAACTGTGGTCAAAACAAAGTCAAAATTCATGATTTTTTGCCAACATCAATTATATGAAGTAAAATTAATCATTTGATCAAGGGTTGATCATGATTCATCAAGAACATTTCAGATCATCAAGAATCAGAGGTTTCTAAATTAGGGTTTCCTCAGGAAGAGTCAACTGAACTTTGACCAGCCATAACTTTCACATGCTTCATCACATTTTTTCCATCCAAAGCTCATTTTGAAGGAAATTGAATTCTCTACAACTTTGTGTCTCACAAGCCAAGCCCAAAAATGCTTCATTTGGAAGGTATGAGCTAAGACATTATAGGTCCTTTTGAAAGTCAACAAAAAGTCAACAACTTCAAAAGGGCATAACTTGAGAATGGTAAATGATATGGACATGAAACCAATGGGGTTGGTTAGAGGACTCTTCAAGCTTTCCAAAATGTCCAAGAACACCCTCATATCATTAAAATTTAAGGATGTGTGCCCTTGCAAAGTTGGGAAATTTTTGGGTGGTTTATGAAGAAAATAGGGTCTTAAAACCAAATTTCTCCAAATGGGCTGAACTTTTTGTGACCCAAAGTGTTCCATGACATCATGCACGAAATTTATTTAATATTTTCATAATTTTATTTTATTTAATTTATTTATTATGATTTTTATATTAAAAAATCATTTTAAATTTAAATAAAATATCAAAAAGTGAAAATTTAAAATATATTTCTATTCTAGAAAGTCATAAATATAATTTGGATTGAATTGATATAACATTGATGAAGATTGGCTTGAAATAGAAAGGTCTCATTCACAAATATTTGAAATTTAAGACCTAATCTTTTTCAATCTCCAAAATCAAAAAGATCCACACAATGATCCAATATTTTTGACCTAATTCAGTCTAGTATAAGTATACAAGAAATCCCAATGCAAAGGACACGAATTCCCTGCCTCAAAGAGTAAGTTTGCATATAAAAAAAAATCACCAAAATCTCAAATTCGGATTCTTCCATAGAGGCCATTCCAAAGAGTTTTGAAGGTGTAAACATGTTTATTGGACATCCTTGAATCGTTCTTGATACTCATTTGCATCCAAAGCATCCTATATTGCATAAACCGAACCAACATTGCTCTTGTTTGTATTTTTTTTTCGATTTTCATTATTTGTGTAGTAATAATGCATTCTAACCATGTATTTGTGTTGAGTATGATGCCTAGATGATTTCTGGAAAAGAAGATTGAAGAACCAAGCCCTAAACCGCAAGTTGCCATGGCTAGGGTTTTTGAATAGAATTTGGGATCCTTTGATTTAGTTAATATAAATTAATTCTAAAACTATAAATGAACTGTGTGATGTCTGGGGATCATGAAAATGTGATCAATTTGATGAAATCGTACATGTTTATGATGATATGAAATTGGCAGGGTTTGTGCGCATGAAAATTCGCAGGAAATCTCCCAACAATTTTCGCAGGAAAACCTGCGAAAATACAAGGAAGAAGATGAAGTCAACGCGCCAAATTTTATTTTTAAAATTCATTATAATATTTTATCTTATGTTGTTGGTATTTTATCAGAATTGGTTGCTGGCTCAGTTGGTTGATGCGCGCATGTGTGATACTCAAGATCCTGAGTTCGATCCCTCCAGGCCCTTTTTTGCTTTGTTGTTTTATTTTGTTTTTCAGGATACGTACAAAAACATTAGACGATGGTTTGTTAGCACCAGACGCGCGCTGGCCTAGTGGAAGGATTGCTGGTCTTGGAGTGTGTATTGTCCAGGGGCTGGGTTCGAATCCCAGCCCAGGTAAGTTTTTTTTCCATTCTTTTTATTCTTGTTTTTCAATTAGTTTATATTATTATAATTAGAAAAAATTAAAAAATGATAAAAATAAAATCTTTGTATTATTTTCTTCTCTATAATTAAAATTCATTTTTTTCAAAATATAAAACCTTATTAGTAAAGGTTATTTAAAATTTATATTGTTGTATATTATTTATAATTTTGTGTAATTAATTTATATTAGATAGTTAATTCTAATTTGTTATTCTAAAAAATTATAAACCCTAATTTTATTTTTTCTAAAATTCATAACCCTAATTTTCTAAAACCCTAAATATTTTTAAAACCTAATTATTTTTATAAACTCTAATTGTAAATATTAATTTGTTAATTATCACTTTTAATAAACTTTAATTATGTGTCTAATTTTTATAATTTATTTGTAATTATTATTTAAATAGTTTTTAGTGTATGCTTAAAAATAATTAAAACTTGCTAATTTAATTTTGTAAATATAATTTATTTTCATAATAGGTTTATAATTAACCCAATTTTTATTTGTATATAATTTAAAACTTTATGCTAATTAGTATATAATTGCTTAAAAAATCTTAAAAAAATAATTGTTTATTAAAATTGAGTTTTTTTATGCTAATGTTCTTGTTTATTTTATTATTATTATTGTTGATTATATTTATATGATATTTATTTATTATTACTAACCCCATATTTATATATTGTGATTTATTATTATTATTTTTACTAACCCAATTATATTATTATTATTTATTTTTGCTTATTTATTTAATTTGCTTTAATTATTATTATTATGTAATTGTCTCCTTGATATAATATTTTAGTAGTAATATTTAATATTTATTTTTAAATGTTATGGTTAGTAAAATAGGGAGTGAAACATGTTTATATTTAAAATTAATTTAGATCACTAATTCAAAAGATAAATATTTAAACTTGTACACTCACACACGTAAGTCGATCTTTGATCGCCATCTCACTTTCTAGGGTTACCTCTCATGTTGCCTAAACAAAAGGTCAAGTAGGGTGTATAAAGCAAAGTCCCTCATTTCACATCATCTAGTCCCTTAACAGATAAAAAGATCAAGTCCCTTCGAATGTTGCCTTCGTAATGATCTTGTCCCTTTCGAATAAAGATGATAAGTCCCTTCGAATTGCTTATACACCCCACAGTTGCCTAAATAACAGATGTCCCTTCACTTGTCCCATACATCCAAGGTAATGACTATCTATTCCTTAATAATAGGGATAGTCTTACCATTTAAAGGATTCAAGAACAGAAAAGACTTAATTTAGGGTAGGTTCCTCTTAGATACTTGCTCACTCTTCAAAATATTTCAAACACTTCATACATTTCAAACAATTTTCAAAACAAAGGTTTTATATATATATCCGTACATGGATCATTATAAAATACTTAAGAAAATTTCTATTCACACACTTCACATTTCAAAAACATTTTAAAGTGAGCTAAGTAACTAAGAGCCCATGGATAACCATGGATGTAAAGGGTGCTAACACCTTCCCTTTACATAACCTACCCCCCGGACCCAAAAATCTTTTAAAAGGTCTTTCCTGTTCTTTTATGCCTTTCCTTTGGATAAAATAAAAGTCGGTGGCGACTCTTGCTATCCGCAACATAACTAAAGTCAGTTCTCCCACCGTGTTACACAAACACACAAAAATTAAATCCTAAGGCAACTTGGACCTAAACTAGACTCAACCTTAAGTTTAATGGTGCCTAAAAATGCTAAAACAAAAATCCAGCAACTATTTACAGCACTCAAATACACAAACAGCCATGAAAACAATGCATAACACAAATCAGCTTTTTACAGCCAACATGCAGCATGAAAAAGTAAGTGTAAAAGGTCAAATACAACATGCAAACAAACAAACAACATACATTTTACAGCCCCTATATGCAAAAACAGCTATGAAATGCAATATCCAGAATTTGTTATTTTTATATTTTAATGCACAAACTCAAGGAATATGCACCAATTCCATCATGAACATACATTTGAACATGGATCATCATATATAAATGCAAGATCATGAACATTGTTGAAGGATTATGCAAGAATGCATCACATGGTTGATTATGCAACAAGTAATGCAAAAGTATGGCACATGAACATGCATATGAACATAATGATTATTGATTATGAATATGCAATATGATAGCTCAAACATAATGTCAAACTCAATGCAAAATTCAGAATTGAATTGATATGGATGATGTGATCAAGTATGCAACAAAATGCAATCAAATGCACATACATACATGATTATGCAACATGCAACATACATCAACATAATGAAATGCAAAAAATGATTTAATGCAATGCAAACATGTAAAAACAGAATGCAACATGATTATTACATATCTAATGATGCATGAACATAGCAACAAGATGCAAGAAATCAAGGTATGCACAAATAAACACAAAAATGCATAATACACGACATGAACGGAATCGTGTCGAAACGACTCGAAATGGGGGAATGAGCTACTAGAAATGGACTCAAAAATTCCCTAAAATCACTACCTAAACATGTATGAACATTAAAGGCACTAGGAAGCAAGATTGAGCCATCAAATAACCTAAAATTCCAAAAATCAACAGCGTTAACCGGTTAACCATATGCGTTAACCGGTTAACGGACCTAAAACAGCAGCAATTTGTGGCAAAACACACGCGTTAACCGGTTAACCAAATGCGTTAACCGGTTAACGCTGAACAGAAAGTGAAAAAAACTTTGAAAATAAGTGCTTTGGGCTACAAATTTACTTCTAATGATCCCTAACATTCCTAGGAACATGATAACACTAATTTCTACTTAATTTGGACTTATTTACACATGATAGAACCTATAACTATCAACACTTTAAATCCAAGATCAACAAAGATCACAAAATGCAAGCCACACATAAAGAAAATGGAATCGATCGCAAGCAAAACGAAAAGCGATTAAAGAATGCCGAAATGGCGAGATGAAGAGAATAACTTAAAGAAGAAGTGATTTAGATCACCAACCTACGAAGCGGAGAAGTGCTTCGGTAATTATTGCAAGAATCAGAGCTTGATCGAAGAGAAAACCGAAAAAACCGAGAAACCGCAAAATAAATGCATTCTTGACGTTTGGACCTTCGTGCACTTCCGATAAGCCGAAACCTTCAACACAATTCAGTAGCTTCTTCTTCTACAATCCACACAATCAATGGAGGTTAAGGCTAAGCTTCAAGATCTTCAAGTTTCAATGTGAAACTTGAAGAGCTTATTGAAAAAAGCTTTGGTGAAAGGAGGGAAAATGGAGGAAAAGTGAGAGAGAAAAAGTGATTGTGAAAGAGTGAAAAGTTGGAAAATTGTGGGAACCCTTTTCATTGAAGTGATTAAGGGTTATATAGAGACTAGGCTAGGAGCTAGGTTTGGGAATGCAATGAGGTTTGGGGCCCAAAATTAGGTTTGGGATCCAAAATTAGGTTTGGTAGTTAGTTAGGGTTAGGGTTGGAAAAGGGAATATTCCTTGGAATATTCCTTGGAACACTCTAGAAGATGGTTGAACATGGTAGAAACATCCAAGGGAAATGGACTGGAATTGAAGTGGAAAAATAAAAGGGAAAGGGTGGAAGGAAATGTGGAAAGAAAGTGGAAGGAAAAGGGAAAGTAAAGGGAGAGAAAGGTGAATTTTTTTCTTTTTTGTTGGTTAGCTTGAAAGTGGTTTCGATTATTTTTGGTACATCATTTTTTCTCTTGAACTCTAATGCTCGGCAAGCCTCGATCGATCACACACCTCATGCAAAGGATGATGAATGATTTTTTTTTCCGAATGCGATGCAATGATATGCGGAATGATGCAAGAATGAAGCGTAAACCGCTCGAGGTTAATAATAAATAAGAGGGAAAATTTTGGGGTGTTACACGTTTGTTCCTTATGAATATTTTCCAGAGTCTTCAACACTAGATTAGAAGTAGACAGTTCAATACACTCAAGAGCCTTCAAAGCATCTTGATTTTCTTTCAGAGAAGCCTCTCTCTCACTAGCTTCCTTTGCTTCCCTAACAAGTCTTTCTGCCATTTCCCTCTCAGTAGACAACTTTTCTTCAGCTTCCCATTGAGCTTCTAATATTTCTTCAGCTTGTTGAATAGTGTTCTGTTTAATCTGATCACAAAGATTCTTGATCTTCAGAATTTCTACAGACAACTATTTATTGAATCGAGTCCAGGAGGCACCCAAAGTAGTAGGGCCAACACTAGAACTAGATTCATCAAAAAGCTCATTGAATCCCTTAACTTCATTATCCTTAAAAATAGTAATGGCTTCATCAAAGGTAGGAAGGTTTTGATTAGAAGAAATAAGTTCATGATCAAAAAGGGTTTGGTCAGAGCCTAAGAGTGAAAAGGAATCTGATGATGATGAAGGGTCACTGTGATCAGAAAGATTGATGACATTATTTGGGTTTTGAGTTAAAATAAGACGTGGTAATTTTGGTGATTCAGGGTCAGATGTTGGAATTTCTTCAGAAACGAGAATTTCTATAGAAATTGGTTGAGTGATAGTGTGTTGTGGAGTGATGACAATATAAATAGGTGATAAAGTAATTGCGGGAGTAATTTGAACATGGATGGTAGTAGTTATTAGTAAAGAAATGGTAGAAGTTTCTAAATTTGTGGGGATAAATGTTGGTATTGTTGGTGCATATTTTGGAATGTTGGGAGATGGAGATGTTATAGGTGGGGTAAAATTTTGAGAAACTATTGTAAAAGGTGGAATTGTTTTAGCTGAGATTGGTATAGAAATATTAATGGGTTGAGTTATTGGTGGTTCAGATGATGGGATGGAAACAATTATTGAAAATATGGGAGGTGGAGTAGGAATTAATGAAGTGACATTACTATTAAGAAGAACAAATTCAGTAAAAGCATAATCATAAGACTTACTTGAAGCTTCTGGATAAGACTTCAGAGCAATGTTAGAATTACTGCCTTCACCTAGATGCATGTTGCTCTTGTTCTTCTTGGTAGTTTGCTTCTGAGAAGTAGAGGTTCTAGAATGCTTTTTGTTCTTAATCAGGTTAGGAAAATCATTTTGTAGAAGATCCAAAGTGAAATTAGACATGCCATATCCTTCTTCTTTATGAATCTTGACATAATGCGCAATAGCAATTAGAGAATCATGCATAATGAACATAGGGAACTCATCCACGTGTGTCTTATGTGCCTTCAAACTTTCATAATCTGTAGAAATTGTTGGTTTGACCTTGATCTCATTTATGATTTGTGATAACGAGAAATCGTATCACATTATTACTATGTTTTTAGTCCGTTTTTATCGTACATTGATCCTTTTAACTCCCGATTGTTCGAGTTTTTATGTCACATTGCAGGTATAACATGTCTAGAGCCAAATTATGAGAAAAAGATCAAATGAACCAAATCTAGCATGAAAAGAAAAGGAAGAGATCAATTCTGCAAAAGTCTGCATATTTTGTTACTCTCACGGTCGTCACAGTTGACTCACGACCGTGACACGCCAATTAGAGGTCTCACGACCGTTACACCAATGTCACGACCGTGATGCGCTTAATTGAGGAAATCTGACCGTTACACCATGTCACGAACGTGACAAAGTTTATTTAATTTATTTGAATATATTTATGAAGACGTGCAACGCAACGAAGAGAAAGAGTCTTCAGAGACTCCTACTTTCTCTCAACTTCAACAACGCCTGTAAACCATGTTTTCCTGGATTCTCTCAAAACAGAACAAACGAAGCCCACGCTCCAACTCCTCAACTGCCAAATTCCTCTGCTATAAATACCAAAGATGCAGATGAAGAAAGGACAGAGTTTATTATTGAATTTTTATGCGGAAGCTCTGCCGTTTTTTTCTTTCAACCCATTCATTTTCCAGCTTTTGTTTGCTGTGTTTTTCCTTTTTATTTCCAAACCCTTTAATAACAATTTCCAACATTAGGAAATTGTTATCTTAATTAAATTTTCTTTTTAGCCTCAGAACTTAGTATTTTATTTCGATTCCGACACTCCGAGCTTGCCAATTTGTGGAAGAAGGAGCCTAAGAATTAAATTGTTCAGGTTTTTGTTTTGCAATTTATATTGAGTTTATTTATTTATTTATGTTGAGTTTCTATTATCATTATATAATGCATGCTTTAATATTTATTAATTTCATTTTGTATCTGTCTGTTGGTTTAATAAATATGAGTAGCTAAGTTAATCGAGTCGGTATGTAATAAAGCAACCAAAACGGATAAATCGAATCTAAGCTAAAAACAATTAAGAACTTATATTCTGGCTGTGACTTTTTATAATTAAAACCAAGCTTTTTGTTACGAGAGTAAGTGAAGTGAAATAGGTTAGGTCGAGACCACGAGAGTGTGAGATTTTAACCGGATAACTAAAGTTAGGCATTCGATTTAAATACAGCGAGAGCGCTTTAAAACGAATTAGACTTATTAAGTTTTCAAAAATTATTTTCTAAACACTTATGGGCTAGCGAGAGCAGACATAGGGCTTTAGGAGTAAGATCTGAGATAAGACCACAAGAGTGTGAGTCAAGGGTTTTTAAACTGGTAATCTCTACAGAATTATTTAAGTGAACCATCTTTATAAGCTTAGGCTTGATTGACCCGCATAGGTTAATATAATTACATACCGACCGCCTTATCATTATTTCCTTAACTAAGTTTAATTTCCGTTTTTTACTTAAAACCATAATCGTGACAAATTTCCGCCTTAGCTAAACTAGCAGACCTTCTAGCACTAGAGTGATTACAAAGTCCCTGTGGGTTCGACATCTTTTTATTACTATTGCGTTAGGCTGTGCACTTGCAGTTCAGATACCGCTAGACACATCACGTCTTTGCCCCATCAAGTTTTTGGCGCCGTTGCCGGGGACCTTGATTTAGTCACTAGTGCACTATTAGAGTAGCACTGTCTAGACTAAGGTAACAATTTATTTTCCCTAATCTAATTTACCGAGTGTATGCCAAGTACTCGCTCTCAAAGCGAAGACTTGCAACCTCCAGTCCTTGAATTAGAACGCTTCTTACATTTAAGAAGATGAATATTCGAATACCAACGAAAATACAACATTCCAGATCTTCAAGTTGATCCACCTAAACCAGTTGGAACATCGAAGGACGCAGAGATGGCTGAAGAACCAAATCATCCACTTAAGTATTACACTAGTCCTTCACAAGCTGAGCCGCATTCCAGCATTGCTTCCCCAGCTATCAACCGAAACGATTTCGAATTGAAACCTTCGCTGATATCAGCTGTGCAACAAAACCAATTCGCCGGAAATCCTACCGAGGATCCGAACCTTCATCTTTTGATATTTGTGCAGTACGCAGATACTGTAAAAGCTAACGGAGTTACCCAAGAAGCAATCAAATTACGCCTTTTTCCTTTCTCACTTCGAGATAGAGCAAGAGCCTGGCTTCAATCTCTACCCTCGAATTCCGTAACTACGTGGGAGGAACTAAAGAGAGTCTTCTTGACAAGATATTTCCCACCTAGTAAGACAGCTATGCTAAGAGCTCAAATCAACGGATTTAAGCAAAAGGAAAACGAATCACTTTTCGAAGCTTGGGAACGCTACAAAGATATGCTGAGACTTTGTCCACATCACGGATTAGTAGAATGGATGGTCATCCATACTTTCTACAATGGACTCTTGTACAACATGAAGGAAAATTGCGATCTAAACGCAGCGGAAAACAAAAATTTTCCTTTAGTGATCCTTACGAATGAGCATGGTCAGTGATAGAATCGTTACCTCTTTGTGGCGATTCAGATCTTTGATGCAGCGATCACAAGCGTTGATGAAGTGCAACGCCTCTACTCAGTCCACACGAACAGCTTCCGGTCACAGTGCTAGCTGCTTACGAACGGAATTATTTGAGTGAGAATCAAAAACGAAATTGCATCAAGTAAAAGCTTCATCACAAGGGTTCCTTTTATAGACTCTCTTGTGGGCTGCGGGCTAAAAGCCCAATTCACATGATCCATAATAATATTATATATTATTATAATAACTATTATTATAATAAATATATTTATTTTATTATTATTTTATAACCATTATAAAATAACAATAATTATTATTATATTATCCGAATTTCTATTTTTCACTTAAGTGCACCGTACCTTACGGTGTTCCTTTGATTTCTCTATCTCTCATCAAACTGTCCTTATGTGTGTGACCCTGTAGGATTTCGTAACATTGGTAATTATATTAAATTATATATTTAACATAATAAACAGTGAGCGGTATCTAGCAACACATCACTGCTACCCAAGTCACGAAAATGTCATGTGATCTGACAAAACCTTTTTCGTGATAATATATGTTTGTACAATTACCCTTTTGCCCCTATGTCTATATTGAACACAAGGCATACACTGTGTCATCCTTGTCCAGTTCAATATTGGGCCCTTAGACATTTCTCCTGTTATGCAGGATTGGCAAATTCCATCTAGGACAGTCATGTCCCTCAGCATGCTTCGTGGAGTGCCCATCAACTGTCTTTATGATCATCCAGTTACGGATAATGTTTGATCAGCAATAAAGCACCCGACTCTACATCTAGGGTCCATAGTGGTTTCAGGTCGAAGGGTGGTAATACACCATTATCACCATGAGAATAACTTATGACACTTTGCATAACATACTATGTAGTATTCTCATAGCGGGTCAATCCGGTATAAATATTACTCCTAATATTTATACCTATGTCAAGACTTGATAACTCTTTATCCATGATCCATGAGATGTGATCATCAGTCTATCTTCATAATAGTCTCAATGCTTTAATGTTATCCCACTTTGCAATAAAGCTTGACTACGGATATTTTAAGAATAATGTCTTTATGTTTAATGGGATCTCATGATTAAGTCACACTTAACATTTCATTAAACAGACTAACTATTCTAGGGACTTTATTATTCTGAAAGACAAACATAATTGAAATTCTGTAATGAGATGTCCTAAGAGATGTTCCAACACTTAATAGGACATTTGACAAATTTAACCAAAACTTTAAACAGCAGGAAAAATAAACAACACAGAAGTTTGTTAACCCAGTTCAGTGTATAACCACACCTACATCTGGAGGCTACCAAGCCAGGAGGAAATCCACTATTAGTAATATTAATTCTAGACTTAAACCACCCTGTTTAATCTATCACTTAATACTTACCCAATGCAATTTCTACCTAAGACTCACTTAGATAAGAGTACCCTACTCACTCCCCCTCAATCACACAGTGATTTTGTTTACAAGTTTAATTAAATTGAAGTCACACTTCAAACAAAACAGCTTGATCTTACTTCACAGTTTCAATCAAGTCACAAATGCACTTTTGCTTAAAAGCTCATAAAGTGGTACATAAAAATAGCCTGCTATTAAAACACTAGTCACCCTATTTAGTCTTCTGAAATTCGTACTCAATTCTATGAGTTTCTGTTGTTTAAATAGGTATCTGAATTTTGGGCTTTCTGTAGAATGATCCAGCCCTAATGTGCAGCAACTGTTACCTTGAATTTAGGGTTTGTTACCTCCTATATTCTAGGTGCATTAGGTCTTCTGTTTTAATCTGAATCTTCAATTTAAAACTCCCTACAGATGCGCCTTGTTCTGTTTTTATCCAGCATTAATTAATTCCAGATAGTTCTCCTTAAATATCTCTGATCTGTTAATCAATAATTAATTCTGGTAGCAGGTCTGAGATGTCTCAACATCTGTTGGGACATCCTGAAAAACTGAACTTAATTTATTCACACAATGTCCCAACATCTGATGAGACATCCTGAAATAAATTCACATACTCTGTTTGATAATGTCCCAACATCTGATAGGACATTCTGAACTGAATTTAACATTTCTTGTTTGGTCAAAAATTCTGCCAATTCTTAAACATCTACAAACTCCCCCTTTGGCTAATTTTTGGCTAACATCTTTCCTGGTTTTCAGAGTGCAGCAGAAGTTCTTTTTATCAGAGTATATCATTATTTTTCTGTTGATTCATATTTGAGTTTTACTCCCCCTCAAACATATATGAGTCCAGTCTTGTTTCAACAGAAATATTCACACTTATTCAGTTCAGGCAGAAACAAACAGATTTCATTCATTTAAACAGCAATTACATTTGATGTTGTTCTCCCCCTTGGTAGACACAAAATTAGGGGCCAAAGAACTATTATTCAGAATTACTAATCATTGCTGTCATTACAAATGCCTCACATACACAGATCACTCAGATTCATCACTCTCAGTAGCTTCCTCCACTTCAGTGTCTTCATCTTTATCAGCTTCACTTGCAGCTTCACTGTCTTCATCAGATGCAGCTGTCTGATCTTCTTCACTTTCCAACCTCTTAATTATTTCCTCCAGCTTCTTCTTTCTAGCTTCAAGCTCTTTGCAGGTGCACTTTAGCTCAGCAATTAATTCTTTCTTGGAGATTGGAAGCTTAGCAGAGGAGGGACCAGCAGATGTCCCAGCAGGTGTTTCAACATCTGCAGCATGGTGACTGAGAAATAATTTGTAGTGAAAAGCCATGGGGCTCTCTCTCTTGCAGACAATGTCCTTCTCAGTTAAAATTCCAGGGTATTGACTTAGAACAATACCACACAGCAATGATGGAAAAGCTATTGGTAGCTTTGTTGCAGTAGAGATGGCATGCTTCATAGTCTGATCAAAAATATATTCTCCATAATCCATCTTGGTTTGAGTCCCCACAGCAAAGATGAATCTGGCCAGACCAGTTGAGATTGATGAAGTGTGGTTGGTAGGCACCCAGTTTGCAGTTCCAATCCTGTTAAGCATGGCATACTTTCTAGTAAGCATGCTCACAGAGAGCTTTCCCTTCACAGGCCAAGCTTTGACCTGATTTGCAGTGATCACCTTACAGATTTGATTATCTGTTTTCCCTAGCTCATTGGGTCCATCTGTGTCCCTTCCTAGATACTGATTAATGATTTGGGGAGAGAACTCAACACACTTACCTCTTACAAATACCTTTCTGAACTCTGAGGACTTACCATTTGAGCAATCCTCCTGAAGATTCACAATGAACTCTTTGACAAGAAGTTCATAGCAGGGAGAGAACTCTGAGACTGTCTTGAATAGTCCTGCAGCAGAGATTAGGTCAATGAGTTCTGTGCACTCAAGTGCATTGCTGCTCAGTTCTCTTTCCAGGGCAACCCTTCTTTGGAACACATACTTCCATCTGTTGACACTAGATACACGATGAAATGATATGTTGTCCAATGGAGCTTCTGGAACAGCAGTTGAAGCTCTAGTTGGTGCTGGTTTCTTCTTGGGAGGAGATGTTGGGACATCTGATCCAACATCTGAATCTGATGGTGTTGCAGCTTTTCTCTTCTGAGTTTGAACCTTGCTCCATGGTTTTGCTGGACCAAAGGTAGCTTTAGCTTTGCCTTTCTTTGGACTAGCCTTCTTAGTCTCAGGGATGACAGGTTCAGCTCGTATCTTTCCTTTCCTGGACCTTAGTCTTTTAGCAATGCTGGGTTTCACAGATGATATGATCTCTGCATCAGAATCCTGTTCCAGATTGACTATTGGAAGGGATTGAGCAGTCTCCTCATCAGCTTGTTGATCAGTAGAAGATTGATCTTCATTTGAGTCTTTAGCCTGTTCCATAGAAACTTCTTTATCACTTTCACTTGAGACCTCTTTCTTGTCCTCAGTCTGTTCAGTATCAGCATCAGATGAGTTTGCTTTCTCATCTGCATATGTTCCAACATCCGTTGGGACATCTTGTTCTGCAGCAGTGTTCTTTGTATCTTGAGCAGGTTCTTCTTGAGGTGCAGGAATGGTGTTCAAGGGAACAGAGATTCCTTTCACTACTCTTTGTTCAGAAAAAACTTGGTTGACAATCTCCTTGATGGAATCATCAACATATTTGGAGTATTTAACATGTGAAGGAATTTCTTTAGCTTTGCTTCTGATTTGATCTTTACCTCTTTTTGGTGTTCTTGCCTTCTTAGTGTGAGAGGCATTTCCCCTGAGCTCGTCTAATGGTGTTGATTGCATTGGCACCATAGAAATAGGAGTGGCATGAACCACGTCTTCCTGGTTGAGAACTTCTTCAGCTGTTTTAGGGTTTTGAGACATTGTTGAGGAAGATGAATGTGCAGCTTTAGGGTTTAAGATTTCTGAAGGATTACTAGTTAATGTGATTCGCTTGTGATGATGTGATGAGACTCTTGATAGCTGCTTATAAGGAATTACTAAATAAGTAGCCGTTACAGTCCAAATGATTAGGAATGAAATTCCCAAGGATCTAGTCCAGACTAGCTTTGCCATCTGGAACTTATGCCATGCAATGTCATATGACATGTTGGCACATCTCATTAACTGCTAGATATCACATACACAGATTCCAAGTTTGCCCCTTAAGCTCTCAAATTGTGTAGCATCCAATGCTTTGGTAAAGATATCAGCTAATTGCAGATCTGTAGCAACATGCTCCAATGAAATCACCTTCTCTTCTACAAGATCTCTGATGAAATGATGTCTGATATCAATATGCTTTGTCCTGCTATGTTGAATGGGATTCTTTGATATGTTGATTGCACTTAAGTTGTCACAGTACAATGTCATGACATCCTGTGGGACATTGTACTCAGTGAGCATCTGCTTCATCCAAACCAACTGAGAACAACTGCTACCTGCTGCTATATACTCAGCTTCAGCTGTAGATAATGACACACAATTCTGTTTCTTACTGAACCAAGAAATCAGATTGTTTCCTAGAAAGAAGCATCCTCCTGAAGTGCTTTTTCTGTCATCAGCACTTCCTGCCCAATCAGCATCACAGAAGCCAGTGAGAATAGGTTTGCAACCATGAAAGTACATTATGCCATAGTCACAAGTACCATTAACATATTTAAGGATTCTCTTGACTTGATTGAGATGACTGACTTTTGGATCAGCTTGATATCTTGCACAAACTCCTACTGCAAAAGCAATGTCTGGTCTGCTAGCAGTCAAGTATAACAAGCTTCCAATCATGCTTCTATATAAACTTTGATCTACATTCTCACCCTTCTCATCTTTAGTTAGCTTTAAGTGTGTGGGAGCAGGAGTTCTTTTATGAGAAGCATTTTCCATTCCAAATTTCTTCACTATGTTCTTGGAGTACTTGCTTTGTGAGATGAACATTGAGTCTTCCATTTGTTTAACTTGCAGACCAAGAAAATAGGTTAATTCACCTACTAGACTCATTTCAAATTCAGATTCCATCTGCTTGACAAAATGTTTGACCATCTTATCAGACATCCCACCAAACACAATGTCATCAACATATATTTGAGCAATCATGACATTTCCTTCTTCATCTTTAACAAACAGGGTTTTATCAATCCCACCTTTTCTGTATCCTTGCTTGATAAGGAATGTGGTCAGTCTTTCATACCATGCCCTTGGAGCTTGCTTCAACCCATAAAGTGCCTTCTTGAGTTTGTACACATGATTTGGACAGCTTGGATCAACAAATCCTTTAGGCTGTTCTACATATACTTCTTCATTAAGGTAGCCATTTAAAAAGGCACTTTTCACATCCATTTGAAATAGCTTGAATTTCAAGATACAAGCAATTCCTAACAGCAGTCTGATTGATTCTAGCCTTGCTACTGGTGCAAATGTTTCATCAAAGTCCACCCCTTCAATTTGAGTGTATCCTTGAGCTACAAGTCTAGCTTTGTTCTTTGTAACAACTCCTTGTTCATTTGACTTGTTCTTATACACCCATTTTGTTCCAATTACATTTATATCATCAGGTCTAGGAACAAGATTCCACACTTCATTCCTTGTGAATTGACCTAATTCCTCTTGCATAGCACAAATCCAGTATTCATCAGTGAGAGCCTCCTTGATGTTTTTAGGTTCTATTTTGGACACAAAACAAGAACCTGAAATCACTTCTCTTGATCTAGTGCTCACACCTCTGTTGGGATCACCAATTATTAAATCTTTGGGATGATCCTTCTGTATTCTGATGGAGGGAGGTTTACTGGATTCTTCTGTCCTTGTATCAGATTGAGTGCAGTTATATTGATCATCCTTTTCTTCAGCTTCAATCTTGATATCAGCAGATGTTCCAACATCTTCTGGGACATCTGTAGGAGCATCATCAATTATCACATTTATGGACTCCATGATAACATTGGTTCTAGAATTAAATACTCTGTATGCTCTGCTGTTTGTAGAGTATCCAAGGAAAAACCCTTCATCACTTTTAGGATCCATTTTTCTCCTTTGCTCCCTGTCTGCCAGAATGTAGCAGTTACTTCCAAACACATGAAAGTACTTAACAGTGGGTTTTCTGCCCTTCCAGACTTCATATATTGTGGACAAAGTTCCTTTTCTCAAGGTAACTCTGTTATGGATATAGCAGGCAGTGTTCATGGCTTCAGCCCAGAAATACAGAGGTAGCTTTTTAGCATGTATCATAGCTCTTGCAGATTCTTGAATAGTTCTATTTTTTCTCTCAACAATCCCATTATGTTGAGGAGTGATAGGAGAAGAGTATTCATGATTGATTCCTTCTGAAGAGCAGAAATCTAAGAATTTTTGATTCTCAAATTCCTTTCCATGATCACTTCTAATTCTGATCACACAGCTGGATTTTTCCCTTTGTAATCTTTGACATAATTCCTTGAATACATCAAAGACATCTGACTTTTCTTTAATGAAATTTATCCATGTATATCTTGAAAAGTCATCAACCACCACATATGCATACCTCTTACCACCAAGGCTTTCAACTTGCATAGGTCCCATGAGATCCATATGTAGAAGTTCCAAAACTTTGGAAGTTGTCAGATGTTGAAGCTTTGGATGGGACATCTTGGTTTGCTTGCCTATTTGACATTCACCACATATTTTGCCATCATCAATCTTCAGTTTAGGAATACCTCTTACAGCATCCATAGATATGATCTTCTTTATGCCTCTGAAATGAAGATGACCTAGTCTTTGATGCCACAGTTTCACTTCTTCTTCTTTAGCTAGAGAACAGGTTGAAGTGAGACTGAGATTTTGGGATTCCCACATGTAACAGTTGTCTTTAGATCTGGCTCCTTTCATGACAACCTCTTGTTCTTTGTTAGTCACTATACATTCAGATTTGGTAAAGTTTACACTGTACCCTTGATCACATAACTGACTTATACTGATCAGGTTAGCAGTTAAACCTTTAACAAGCAGCACATCATCTAGTCTTGGAACATCTTGACAATCCAAGGTTCCAACTCCTTTGATCTCTCCTTTAGCTCCATCTCCAAAGGTAACATACCTGGATGAATGTGACTTTAAGTTTACTAGCAAATTCTTCAATCCAGTCATGTGTCTTGAGCATCCACTGTCAAAGTACCAGTCTTCTTTAGCTGATACTTTCAATGATGTATGTGCTATGTATGCAGTACTTTTCTTTGACCAGATGAGTTGAGATTTCTTTTGATGCCTCTGCTCTGAGTGTTGTTCAGCTGATCTCCAAGCTTGATTGTTGATCTTGTTCTTGTGTATGTGGCTTTGATCAGTCTGAATGTCAGCTTTTGGTCTCCAAACTGTCTTGATTACTTCTGTCTTTTGCTTAGGAGGTTGCTGATTTCTATGCATCACTTTCTTGGTACCTTCTACTTTCTGCTTGGAAGGTTGCTGACACATCTGATTTGGATATCCATGTAGCTTATAACAGTGAGGTTTGATATGCCCAAATCTTCCACAGTGATGGCATCTCCATCTTTGATATTTTTTCTTCATTTTGTTCTTTCCAGAATGTTGAGACATCTGTTGGAACATTATGTTTGTCTTTGTGTTCTGATGTTGGAGCATCTGTTGAGACATCTTGTTTGACTGTATAGTTTTTGAAGTAGTTTTGCTAGAGCTTGCTTCATCTCTGTTATATCCCAGTCCACTTTTGTCCCCTGAATGTTTATTATTGCAGAGAATAGCATCCAATGTATTTGAGCTGCTGTTCATCATTCTAACAGATTTGGACATATGTTCCAGCTTAGAATTGAGAAGAGTTACTTCACTTTTTAAGGTATCAATGATTACTTGATCACTTGCTTTTTCTTCTTCTAGTACTTCATTCTGCTTCTTTAGCTTTATGACCTCACTGCATACTTCAGTACTTCTCTTGTACAGATCCTTGAAGGCTTGCTCAAGATCTGCATAAGTAAGCTCTTCACAGCTGGAATCACTGTCATATTCACACAGTCCAGCTAAAGCAGCAATGTGCTTAGCTGATTCTTCTTCTGAATCTCCTGAGTCTTCATCAGACCAGGTTACAGATAGTCCCTTCTTTTGTCTTTTTAAGAAGTTAGGACATTCCTTCTTGATGTGTCCATATCCTTCACATTCATAGCACTTGATTCCTTTTTCTTGACTGGTCTTTTCAGCAAGATTTGATCTTCTGTTAGCATCATAGGTTCTCTTGTTTTCAGAAGAGTTTGTGAATCTTCCACTGGAATTTGATTTACCTTCCATACCTCTGAGAATCTGTTTGAACTGTCTTGTAATCAATACAAGGTTTTCTGATAAGCTTTTATCATTTGCTAGTTCATCATCTTCTTCTTCATCTGCATTTGAAACCAAGGCAATGCTTTTGTTCTTTTTAGCATGTGTGTCATTCATTCCCATCTCAAAAGTTTGAAGAGAACCAATGAGTTCTTCAGCTTTCATGGAGCATATGTCTTGTGCCTCTTCTATTGCTGTGACTTTCATGTCAAATCTTTTTGGCAAAGATCTGAGAATCTTCCTTACAAGCTTTTCATCAGTCATCTTTTCTCCCAAGGCTCCAGAAGTATTGGCTATATCCAAGATGTTCATGTAGAACTCATGAATTGATTCATCTTCCTTCATTCTCAAGTTTTCAAACTTGGTGGTGAGAAGTTGAAGTCTTGACATTTTTACTTTTGATGTTCCTTCATGAGTTGTCTTGAGGGTATCCCACACATCTTTGGCCAGCTCACAATGATGCACCAGTCTGAAAATATTTCTATCAATGCCATTGAATAAAGCATTTAGGGCTTTTGAGTTGCCTAGTTCTGAATCTTCTTCCTCTTTACTCCATTCTTCTTCAGGTTTCAGAACTATTGATCCATCTTTGGTGTTTTGAACAGGATGTTTCCATCCAACTTTTACTGCTCTCCATGCCCTGTTGTCAAGTGACTTTAAGAATGCAATCATTCTTGGCTTCCAGTAGTCATAATTAGAACCATCCAGTATAGGTGGTCTATTTACTGACCCTATGTCTCTGTCCATGTTACAGAATTTGTTTTCCCTAGATCTCACCCAGTATAAACAGGCAGGGTGCCTGCTCTGATGCCAATTGAAATTCTGTAATGAGATGTCCTAAGAGATGTTCCAACACTTAATAGGACATTTGACAAATTTAACCAAAACTTTAAACAGCAGGAAAAATAAACAACACAGAAGTTTGTTAACCCAGTTCAGTGTATAACCACACCTACATCTGGAGGCTACCAAGCCAGGAGGAAATCCACTATTAGTAATATTAATTCTAGACTTAAACCACCCTGTTTAATCTATCACTTAATACTTACCCAATGCAATTTCTACCTAAGACTCACTTAGATAAGAGTACCCTACTCACTCCCCCTCAATCACACAGTGATTTTGTTTACAAGTTTAATTAAATTGAAGTCACACTTCAAACAAAACAGCTTGATCTTACTTCACAGTTTCAATCAAGTCACAAATGCACTTTTGCTTAAAAGCTCATAAAGTGGTACATAAAAACAGCCTGCTATTAAAACACTAGTCACCCTATTTAGTCTTCTGAAATTCGTACTCAATTCTATGAGTTTCTGTTGTTTAAATAGGTATCTGAATTTTGGGCTTTCTGTAGAATGATCCAGCCCTAATGTGCAGCAACTGTTACCTTGAATTTAGGGTTTGTTACCTCCTATATTCTAGGTGCATTAGGTCTTCTGTTTTAATCTGAATCTTCAATTTAAAACTCCCTACAGATGCGCCTTGTTCTGTTTTTATCCAGCATTAATTAATTCCAGATAGTTCTCCTTAAATATCTCTGATCTGTTAATCAATAATTAATTCTGGTAGCAGGTCTGAGATGTCTCAACATCTGTTGGGACATCCTGAAAAACTGAACTTAATTTATTCACACAATGTCCCAACATCTGATGAGACATCCTGAAATAAATTCACATACTCTGTTTGATAATGTCCCAACATCTGATAGGACATTCTGAACTGAATTTAACATTTCTTGTTTGGTCAAAAATTCTGCCAATTCTTAAACATCTACAATAATAAAGAAATGCCTTTTATTATTAAACGAATAATCCGATACAAGTACCAAAAAGTATTGGCCTCTAGGGCTTACACCAACAATCTCCCACTAGCACTAGAGCCAATTAGGCATACCCTTAATACCCATAGATCTAGTATGACCATCATGCTTCTGTTGCGCAAGAGGCTTTGTTAATGGGTCAGCGATATTGTCAAGTGTAGGTACTCTGCATATCTTCACATCTCCCCGATCGATTATCTCTCGAATGAGGTGATAACGCCTAAGTATGTGTTTGGATCGTTGGTGAGATCTAGGCTCCTTAGCTTGTGCGATAGCACCATTGTTATCACAATATAAACCAATGGGATCCACAATGCTAGGGACTATGCCAAGTTCACTAATGAACTTCTTGATCCAAACAGCTTCCTTTGCTGCATTTGAGGCAGCAATATACTCGGCCTCAGTTGTAGAATCAGCAACTGTTTCCTGCTTTGAACTTTTCCAGCTCACAGCGCCACCATTGAGACAGAACACATAACCATATTGTGATCTAAAATCATCCTTATCTGTCTGGAAGCTAGCATCAGTGTAACCAATTACATCAAGCTCTTCCTGACCTCCATATATCAAGAATGAATCCTTAGTCCTTCTCAAGTACTTAAGGATATTCTTGACAGCTACCCAATGAGCATCACCGGGATCAGATTGGTACCTACTCGTTGCACTTAATGCATACGAGACATCTGGTCGAGTACATAACATGGCATACATGATAGATCCTATTGCAGATGCATATGGAATCTTATTCATGCGATCCCTTTCTTCCTTAGTTGAAGGGGATTGTGTTTTTGATAAACACAGACCATGTTGCATAGGTATGAATCCTTTCTTGGAATCATGCATATTAAAGCGTCTCAACACTTTATCTATGTATGTACTCTGACTTAGGCCAAGCAGTTTTTGTGATCTATCTCTATAGATCCTAATTCCTAATATATAGGCTGCTTCACCTAGGTCTTTCATAGAAAAACAATTCCCTAACCAAGTCTTCACTTGTTGCAAGGTAGGGACATCGTTTCCAATGAGTAATATGTCATCTACATATAATACCAGAAACACGATCATGCTCCCACTAACCTTCTTGTAGACACAAGGTTCATCTTCATTTTTGATGAATCCATATTGTTTTACGGTTTCATCAAAACGAAGATTCCAGCTTCTGGAAGCTTGCTTCAATCCATAGATTGATCGCTGTAACTTGCATATCTTTTGGGCATCTTGTGGTATGTCAAATCCTTCAGGTTGTGTCATGTACACATCCTCAAGAAGATTCCCATTAAGGAAAGCAGTTTTGACATCCATCTGCCATATTTCATAATCATGATATGCAGCGATGGCAAGTAAAATCCGAACAGATTTAAGCATTGCAACTGGTGAAAAGGTTTCATCATAGTCAACCCCATGAATTTGTTTATAGCCTTTTGCAACCAGTCTTGCTTTATAGGTATGTACCTTACCATCCATGTCAGTCTTCTTCTTGAAGACCCACTTGCATCCTATAGGGTTAACTCCTATAGGAGGTTCTACCAAGGTCCAAACCTGGTTTGTGTACATGGAATCCATTTCAGATTTCATGGCTTCTAGCCACTTCTCAGACTCAGGACCAGTTATGGCCTCTTTGTAGGTCACAGGCTCATCTTGATCCATGAGTAATACATCACCCTGATCACTTATGAGATATCCATATCTCTCAGGTTGGTGACGTGTCCTGCTTGACCTACGCTGGTCTTGTTCTACTTGAGCAGGTTGCTCTTCCACAACTACTTGTGTTTCCTGCTCTAGTTCCTCCATAGGTGTTTCAATGTTTTGTGATTCTTGAATTTCTTCAAGCTCTATTTTCCTCCCACTGTTTCCTTTGGAAATAAAATCCCTTTCCAGAAAGACTCCAGTTCGAGCGACAAACACTTTGCCCTCAGAAGGATTGTAGAAGTAATATCCTCTTGTTTCTTTAGGATATCCCACAAATAAGCATTTGTCAGATTTGGGCTCAAGCTTGGTTGAAATTTGTCGTTTGACGTAAACTTCGCAACCCCAAATCTTCATGTAAGACATATGTGGTTTCTTACCACTCCATATCTCATATGGTGTCTTATCAACCTTTTTGGATGGAACACGGTTAAGTGTGTAAGCTGCTGTTAATAATGCATGTCCCCAAAAGGAGTTTGGAAGATCGGCGTGACTCATCATGGATCGGACCATGTCTAACAAGGTTCGATTTCTTCTCTCAGATACACCATTCCATTGTGGTGTTCCAGGAGGAGTAAGTTGGGATAGAATCCCATACTCTTTTAGATGGTCATCAAATTCTAGGCTTAAATATTCACCGCCTCGATCTGATCGAAGAACTTTAATATTCTTCCCTAGTTGGTTTTGTACTTCATTCTTGAATTCCTTGAACTTTTCAAAGGACTCAGATTTGTGTTTCATTAAATACACATATCCGTATCTACTGAAGTCATCAGTGAAAGTGATGAAGTACTGAAAACCTCCTCTGGCTGGTATGTTCAGTGGTCCACATACATCAGTATGTATGAGTGCCAAAAGATCATTAGCCCTTTCACCTTTTCCTGTGAATGGGGACTTTGTCATCTTTCCAATTAAACAAGATCTGCATGTCTCATATGATTCATAATCAAAAGAGTCCAAGAGTCCATCTTTATGGAGTTTGGAAATGCGTTTCTCATTTATGTGGCCTAATCGACAGTGCCAAAGGTAAGTTGGATTCAACTCATTAGGTTTCAACCTTTTAGTATTAATGTTATAAATTGGCATTTCAAGATCAAGGACATATAGTCCATTATTCATTTTTGCATTAGCATAGAATATATCATTCAAATAAATGGAGCAACAATTGTTCTTTATTATGAATGAAAAACCAAACTTGTCCAAACAAGAAACGGAAATAATATTCCTGCTAATTGCAGGTACATAATAACAGTTCTCTAACTGAATTATTAAACCACTAGGTAAAGTTAAAACATAAGTTCCTACAGCTAAAGCAGCAACCTTTGCTCCATTGCCAACTCGTAGGTCAACTTCACCTTTTGCCAAATCTCTACTCCTTTTTAGCCCCTGCACATTAGTACAAATGTGAGAACCGCATCCAGTATCTAATACCCATGATGCAGAAGTAGATAAATTAATTTCAATAACAAAAATACCTGAATTTGAAGTCTCTACTCCATTTTTCTTATCTTCCAGGTACTTTGGGCAATTTCTCTTCCAATGTCCGGTCTTACCGCAATGGAAGCAAGTGCCCTCCTTTGCTATTCCTCCACTAGGCTTCAAAACAGGAGGAGTGGGTTTGGGTTTGGCAACTTCCTTGCCTTTCCCTCTACCACCCTGTTTGATGGGCCTCTTGTTATGTTTCTTTCCATTACTGACCATCAGAATGGATTTCCCTTTTGTCTTCATATTCTGCTCAGCAGTTCTCAACATGCCTAGCAGTTCTGGAAGACTTTTGTCCAAGTCATTCATATTGAAATTCAGGACAAACTGACTGAAGCTCTCTGGCAACGATTGCAAGATCAGATCAATCGCAAGTTCTTTTCCAAGGGGAAACCCTAATCTGTCAAGGTTCTCCACATACCCAATCATCTTGAGTACATGGGGACTTACAGGGGCTCCCTCAGCTAACTTGCTGTTAAAAAGGGACTTTGAAACCTGAAACCTCTCATTTCTTGCTTGCTCTTGATAAAGCATTTTCAGATGTCCGATCATATCGAACGCATACATGTTCTCGTGTTGCTTTTGCAACTCAGAGTTCGTGGTAGCAAGCATGAGGCAAGCGGTTTCATTGGCATCATCGAAATGCTTCTTATAAGCATCTCTTTCTGCCTTTGGTGCAGAACTAGGAGGTTCCTCCTCAGGAACTGGTGTCTCCAAGACATACAGCTTCTTATCGTGCTTGAGGACAATCCTCAGATTACGGTGCCAATCCAGGAAATTTGTCCCAGACAATTTTTCCTTATCTAGGATGGATCGCAAAATATTGTTCGATGTGTTTGTTGTCATGGTAATCTACAAGAGAAATATGAAAATATAAGTATCATTAAAACAACATATTTAATTAGGCCTTTAATCAAATATGCTCCCACTATTTTATTCAAAACAAATGACCCTCATCATTTGATTCGGAAAATCCCGTTGGAAGACTTTCTAGTGGGTCGAGATCCATGTTTCACTTTGTTTTAAGTCAGCGTTAGGCTGATCACACAAAACTAAGTTATTTAGGTAGGAACTCCTTCCAATTGTATCTCATACAACTCTCGAATATTTTCAATTGGGTGAATAACTCCTTATTCTGATCCATCACATGAATCATTCCCAATTCTTGCTTCTAAACATGTATAATCTTATTATAATTTGTTTAGTTAAGTTTGACCCATTGTTTTAGCAATTGGATATTACAATTATCCCATCACACCTTACTAATATAGAACATGCACCTCGCGTAGGCGAAACCTACAATGCTCGATACTAGTCTTGATGAGTGCTAAAAATTGGAAAGCATAAACTTAATATTTAATTTTGAGGGAATTTGTTATTAGTTTGATCTCACCGGCTTAACATGCAAAACGTCTCTCACATGCATCAACATACAATTACATGCATCAACATACATATAAAAAGATACAATTATGGCCCCTAACGCAATTGTTCTCTCAAGCCAATGAGAGAACCTAAGCTAACCTAATAACGATCTAAGCTTCTCCAAGCATGATCTCCAAGGTTATCCTCCTTTAATATTGAATACTTCCTTTTTCTTCATAACATAATATTACATTACATATAAGAAAACTCGTTTTACATACGAGGGAGTGAGATGAGAAAAGAAGTTACATAAAGAGATTGAGAGAGAGGCACGACACGCAGGCCGTATTTAAAAATCCCAAAACAATAATAAAGGATAAACTAAGGCCATAACTGATCACCACAAATAAATAATAATAAACACACTTTTATTATTAGTTTAAAATTCCGATAATTAAATAAACTAAATTAAATTTTGGCTGATTGATCACACTTTGCAGACTAAATTAAATTTTATGAACACTTCATTGTATTTCACGTCGTTTCCTGCACAACTTTTGTGCATTTACAACCCCAACCGGAAAAGTCTGCGGCAATACAACACTTGTACTGCCATTAATCCTAATGCAACAATTTCATGCCGTCAAACACAACTCGATTGATAACTCAATATGATAGATCAACATGTCATTGCTTCACCATACTAACGTCGGATTCCGAAGCGAATGAAAATGATGATCTTTCAAAAGAATTACAATCCTTATGTGATTGAATGGATGAAATCAAAACAGTATATCCCATATACCATCTTTGCATCAGAATTTCTTATATCTTATATAAAAGTGATCGATCTAATTGTGTAACCTATGGATGATCAATGTATCGCACAACTTCACCATACTAATGTCGGTTTCTGAAGCATAATCAACATCAATCATCCAAATCGTACACAACAGATGCCAAATTTAATTAATCGTTTATTGTTAAATTCGTTCTGTGTTTTAATCGAATCAAATACAGAAAAAAAACGGAAATTTAACAGCTATCAGATCCATGGTTTCGTAAGTGGCTCTGATACCACTGAAGGAAAATTGCGATCTAAACGCAGCGGAAAACAAAAATTTTCCTTTAGTGATCCTTACGAATGAGTGTCGCTCCCGAAGATTTGCATCCAGGTACAAGCGCGAACGGTCGGCGAGAGGGAACAGTGAGAACACACAGCCGTGAACTCACTGGAGATGAATAGAGTCGCCAGCTAGGCATTTTTATCCCGGAGGAAAGGCAATGCTGCATAAGCCTAGAAAGAGATGGATAAGACGGTTGCGAACCAGAGAGACTGAGAAAGGGGGTTGGTTACAACATGGGAAGGTATTAGCACCCAGATTGTCCGTCGTACTCGACGGGATCCACGCTTAAAGATTTGTGTTATAAAGGGGTAGTGTCAGTGCAATTTGTGTGTCAAAGAGCTGGAAAAGGATGTACAGGTGTCAGTGTAAAGAAATGTGATGTGTATAAATGTACAGTGTCAGTGTGAGAACAAGAATGAAGTGCTCAAGGATATGAGGCTAAGAGAATAAAGCTGGAAAGAGGGGGGATATACAGAGACTTTTGTTCGATAACCGTTAAGTTATGCCTACGTATCCTCTCGTGCAATGAGGAAGTCAGAACACCGTAGTTCGACCCAAAGAGACTGAAAGGTGAATTGACTGATGAACTGCTTGCTTATCTATGCTCAAGTGTATGACCTGTCTGGCTCAGGTGCAAACTGTCTTGCATTAGACGGAAGAAGCAAGTTCTCGGTTGTGAGTGAATGAGATGAGAGAAGAATCCCGGAGGAGACGATTATTGTTTGTTTTTGAGTTTTCAGTCTTTTATTGCTTTTTGGAGTTTGTCATAAGATAATGAGCTTAAGTCTAAACCAATGGATTTAGTAAACTCATCACATCTTCCCTCTGATTAGGGGTAATGAGAATACCTTAAGTGTGAAGTCAGATTCTCACACTTAATCACCCTTCTGATGTAGGATTAAGATCATTAACCTACTTGTGATTATTTAGATGTTTTTGTGATTTTGTTTAGTGTTAAGTAATGAGGTTAAGCCATAATCAAGGATTAAACAGACCCATTACACCATCCTAAAAGAAGGATGATAGATGAGAGTGTTTAAGCTGAGGAAGACTCCTCAACTTAATCCATGATTAGGGATTAAACCCATGACAAAACAAGCCTTTATTAAGTGGATTTTAGATTAATGATATGATGATGAAGTGAATTTTATGATTTGTAAGACAACTTGAGGGGGATTGTCCATTAACACTAGGGTTAGTCCTTCTTAACCACTTAAGGAAGAATTAGAACCCTAATGCAAGGCCCAAGTTACAAGTGTAATGTCTTGATATTTATTAAGTGAATTGATTAAGAGATTTAAACACATTAAGGGTTCAAGACTTAGGATTAAAGTTATACACTCCATCCTAAGAGAAGGATGCAGGCATAAGCTTAATCACAAAGTCTTAAAGCCTTTAGGGTTTAGTCCCTGATTATTAGATGAGAAGAGAAGACTCAAAGAGAGACACAAAGGTAAAAACTATGAGGGGGACTAATCAAAACCCTAATTCATTGTCATGCTTGGTTGATCCTAAGGTTTGTGAGGTTTTCAAGAACAATCTTCAAAGGAGCCACCAGGAAGCAGATGAATAAGATCAAGAGAAGCAAAGTGACTTGCTTCATTCAAGAAGTCAAGTCACTTGAAGAAAGAAAGTGGGAGGAACAAGAATGAGCAAGCTCAATCTCAAACACATATAAAAATGCAGCAATGGATGCAAGAGAGATGAAAAGAAAAGGCATGAGAAGTGAAGGCAAATTCACTTCCCAAGTTACTTACCACCTGAAATGTTAGAAAGAAATGCAATGCAATGCAAGGTGAGATGAAATGGTATGATGCTTAGCAAAACCAGAAGCATGTTGATGATGATTATGATGTTATGAGGTGCTGCAAACATGAGGCAAGACAATGGGGATGTTCATACAAGATCATGAATGCAAATGATGCAAGCTAAGGAGCATGAACAAGCATGAAAAGTTATGAATCATACAAGACAAAAGACATGGCAAATATGCAATGCAATGACCAAACATGCTTTCTAAATGTCTTAAGATGTCAAATGGATCATAAGCATGCACAAAATGCAAAGACAAGTCATGTTATGCAAGAGAATGCAAGAAGGATGCAAAAGAGAGCCCAAATTAGGGTTCATGAATCAAACATCAAACACAAACCAAAAAAAACAGAAGCAAACCCTAAAGATAAAAAAATGGAAAATGGCACCCAAAGAAACCCTAGGCCTATGATGAACCACTGCCCAAAGGGGAGCTCTCAACTCTCAACCAAACTCAAGATATGAATTTTCTAAGTTATTAGGGTTTTTTAGGGTTCTTAACAAAACAAATGCCAAACAATTTGAAAATGCAAGAACAATTCATGGCCTTTTTATCCTAGGAACTACATGCAAAACAAAAGACAATGCAAGAAGAATCAATGTCTCAACCTTCTCCAATAGGCAGAAATGAATTTTTGAATCCATGATCAAAATAATGCACAAAATATGATTTAATTCAATGAAAAATTCTTAGAATGCATCAAGATCAAAAAAGAAATTTGGTTTGAAGGTTGGACAATGTTTCTAAATGTCTTAGAACATTTCATGAATTTTTTTGTAATTTTTAAATACCTAAAAGTATTTTTAATTAATTAATTCTCATTAATCAATTAAAAATAATCTTTTGAATATTTAAAAATACTTTTTTAATGATAAAAAATAAAATAAAAATATTTTTGTGTCATAAAAATTAATAAAACCTTAAGGAAAAAGTTTCATAATTTTTAAGATTTTTTAGCTATTTTAAATTAATTGTGCAAATTTAATGAAATGAAAATGAATTAAAAATGAATTAAACTGAAGTATGCACAATGTAAGGCTGGGATTCAAACTGGGGAAAGGACCATTGACTTGGCGCGCAGATCTAAGGCTCACATTCAAACTTCTAAAACTCAATTAATTAATTTAATTAATCCTGATTATGAATTAATGATGCAATCTAGACCACACACACGCGCGCGGGAAGCCAGATCCAAGGGTCTCAATTCAAACTTTGCCCTAACCCTAAATTAATGACTAATCACTTTCAGGTCACCGGAGACGAGCTCCGGTCGTCTTCTCCGGTGACCTTCCCCCCTGAAAACTTCAAACTTCCTAAAAACGTAACAAAAATGAAATCTAAGACCTGGGAAATGATCCTCTCATCCTCACGAACCAAACCCCTATCCTAAAACAAATTTATATTCCCTAAACAAGCTGAATCGAAGAGAACAAGTTCTAGGTCACGCAAGCTTCAGAAACAAATTAAATGCTCAAATCACAACCATTTTCAAAACCAATGGTACCAGAATGATCAGTGAAGCAAATAGAACAAGTTTGTAACAATAAAAATGATTTCTGGAAAAATAATTTTCGAGCTACCTGAGATTTGAAGCTTTCAGTTTGAGAACTTTCTGGCCTCTTCTTTCAGTGCAAAGCCCTCCACTTGATCCCCAGATGATGTTTGAATGCTCAAATGGAGTTTAAGTTGGCTGGATAATGAGATTCGACAACTTCTGCTCAAGCTTGATCAGAAATGGCAATGGTGTTTTAGGTACTTTCAGGTCATGGTGATGGGTTGTTTGTGATCCTGAGGGTGAATGGAGAAGGTCTTTGGTGTTTGTTTGGATGTTTGTGGCTTGTGGAGAGAGATTCGATAGAAAGTGCAGGCTGAGGTGAGGAATGGTTATGGAGTGTTCAGGCTGTTTCAGGCTTGTGTTCTTGGTGTTTTGTGATCTATGAGGCAGGGTGAGTTGAATGGAGGAAAAGGTTTGGGTGTTTTCAAGCTGTGGAGAGGAATTCGAAGGCTTGTGCAATGTGAAGTGATTTTGTGAATGTCAAGAGTGTGTTGGTTTCAGCCTTGGCTCTTGAGTGTTTTGGCCAGCATTTGGATAGTATAAACAATTGCAAGTGGCTGGGGGATGTGACATGGCCTGCTGTGATTGGGATGTCTACTTTTGCATAAAGTCCACCTTTTGTGTAAGTGAGGCATGGCTTGACTCTAGGCAAGTACAAGGGCTAGGGCTGGTGCAGCATGGTGAGTGTGTAAGGCTGGCTTGATTCAAGGACCAATGCAGCAAGTTGGTGAAGCATGATCATGAGTTTTGCAACTTGGTTACTTTATGGATTTTCATGAAAAATGCCTTGTTACATGAACTAAGCACATGTGATCTTGGTTCAAATCTGATTTTGTGACTTAGAGAAATGTTTGTGTACTGGTTTGAGAGGAATTAGAAGTCACATAATGCATTGGTTCATGACTTTGCAAAATTTCCATTTAGTGCATAACTTGAAAAACAATGATTTTTGCCAACTTTGCCATACCATAACTTTTGATCCAAAAAGAATTTGATCATGTTCTTGTACTTTTTGGAAAGGGAAAGATGAGATCTACAACTTTCATGACCAAAGTTTTTCCATTTGAAGCATTTTTGGATCCAAAATCATGGCTTGAAAAATGACCTAAAATGATGCATTCTTGAAAAGTCAACTATGCCCAAAAAGTCAACATTTGCAAAAACCCTAAATTCTTGATTTATATGAACTTCAACCTTATTCCATGATCAAATAAAGATCATATACACTCAAAATGATGAAGATTACCCATTGGTTGGGTCATTGGGGGCCTCAGATGCCCTGATTTTGCACTGACTTGTCTGAAAAGTCAACTCTTGATCAGATGACTTCCCCATGGAATTTCTTCATGAAAATTGATATGTATACTCCCTATACCATATAGAGACCAATGGAAACAAGAATGACCAAAAAATTTGGAGTTATGGCCTCTGAAACCAAAACCCTAATTTTCAGTCAACTGTGCAGTTCAACCTGGCTCTGCATCCACTCAAACCCTAGCTCTTGTGATTCCTCTGCATTTTTGACTTTGAGGAGATAGAATATGATGTAAGAACACACATGGATCCCTTTGAGTTGATTGGTGGCCTTTGGAATGGCTCAAGAAGCTTTGAGGTTGCTCAGATCACAAACCCTAGGTGCAGATGCCTTGAAAGCTATGCAGTGGATAAAAAATGAGATGTGAGATGACATGATTATATTTATGCATATGAGAATGATCACAAGCCATGGTGTGAATGGGTGAGGGCAAATTTGGGGTGTTTACAGCTGCCCCTATTCAAACATGAGTTAGCTGTGCAGGATGTAAGCGACGGCTTAACAGGCCAAACAAGATAACTTGTGGTTGAATACCAAAGACAATCCAAAATTTGCACTCACAGACTGAAGAAGAAAAGGGATATAGATTGTAAAGGCAAAATAAAGTATATTGTAAAGTGTAGGCAACGGAGGACGACCGTCGAGCAGAGGACGACTGCTGGGTAAATAGCAATGACGGGGACGGCCGACATGCTGGGGAGAGTGTATAAAAATAAAGCAATGACGGGGACGGCCGACATGCTGGGGATAAAAGGTAAAGCTAAGACGGGGACGGCCGACTAGCTGGGGAAAGTGTATGAAAATAAAGCAATGACGGGGACGGCCGACATGCTGGGGATAAAAGGTAAAGCTAAGACGGGGACGGCCGACTAGCTGGGGAAAGAAAAGAAATTATGATGGGGACGGCCATCAAGATAAAGTTATAAAATTCTCTGAGGATTAATGAAACGTGACGGGGACGGCCATCAAGTTCATAAAGGTAAAGTAACCAACGATGGGGACGGCCATCGGGCTAAAAAGGAAAAGGGACCGCGACGGGGACGGCCATCGGGTTAAAGAATAAAATGAAATAAACAGATGATGGGGTACGGCCATCAAAGGTGAAGGACGATCACCTAGCAGGGGACGGCTGCTCTGTTGGGGATAAAAGGAATATGATGGGGACGGCCATCAAAGGTGGAGGACGACCACCTGGCAGGGTACGGCTGCCGAAAATATCAACGATGGGGACGGCCATCGGATAGAAAAGGTCAACGATGGGGATGGCCATCGGACGAGCAAGATGGAGGACGACCATCAAGAAGTGGAGGACGACCACTCAGCAGGGGACGACTGCTCTCGAGGTTTGTCATAACACAGGACGAGTGTTAGATAACCAAAAATCAACAATGGGGACGGCCATTGGATAAAGTGATGAAGGACGATCATCAAAAGGTGGAGGACGACCACCTAGCAGGGGACGGCTGCTAAAAAACAACGATGGGGACGGCCATCGGATGAGCATGATGGAGGACGACCATCAAGAAGTGGAGGACGACCACTCAGCAGGGTACGGCTGCTCTCAGGAGTATCATAACACAGGACGAGTGTTAGATAAAAAAGAAAAAATTTGTTGGTGATCTACTGGGGATAAAGTAAACACGGACGAGCGTTTACATCCAAGAAACAAAAGGTATAAGTGTTTGGTGTTGTGTATAGATTAAAGATGCGGACGAGCATCCCTAAGACTATGATACGGACGAGTATTATGTAGAAACAAACTGACACATGTTCAGAGATGATGATACGGACGGGTATCAACTGGTTAACAAAGAACACGGACGAGTGTTGCATCCGAAGGGACTCTTCTGGGGAATAATAGACACGGACGAGTATCTATATTCAAGAAGACATAAGTATTTGACACGGTGTATGGATTAAAGATGCGGACGAGCATCCTTAAGACTATGATACGGACGAGTATCATGTAGAAACAAACACTAGACGCAATGTTCTGAGATGATGGTACGGACGAGTACCAACTGGTTAACAAAGAACAAGGACTACTGTCGAATCTGTGGGGATATGAGTGATGATGTATACAAGATACGGACGAGTATCTGTATAAGCGTACCATGAGTAGTGAGTATTGTATTGTATAGATGAGTGTTTTAGCTGCTGGGGAGAATGACACGGACGAGTGTCAAGAGAGAAAAGTATAATATGAACAAGTATCTGCTATACAAAGTCTAGGCGACTGCGCTGGGGATATGACACGGACGGGTGTCAAGAAAAGTGTATATATGTATATGTGAGTGCAAAGAGGGTGTCTTTGGCTTTCTGCTGGTGATGTGACACGGACGGGTGTCAGGACGTATCTGTAATGAGGGTGATTTGCTTGTAAAGAGTGTTCAGGCGACTTTACTGGGGAAAGATGGCACGGACGGGTGCCAAAAGGTGTATATACTGGTGTTTGTGATTTGTGAGGCAACTGCTTTTGCTGGGACTCTGGTGGGGATTTCTGTACGGTGATGATGAACGGTTTATTATTCACAAGTGTTCAATTCACAACATGACTTATGATTATGCTATGCATTTGATTTTTGCCGTAATGCTCCGTATTGGACGGAATGCTACGCTCTGGGGGGTGAATATGATGCGGATGCCATGATTATGCAAAGGGGCACAGATCCGGGACCCGGATCCCACTGCTGCGAAGATCTCTGGATGATCTGCTTGAAGTGGACATCCCAGCTGGGGATGAGATCGTTGGTAGATCTAATGATGTATCTGTTTGGGGATATAGGTCACTGATTGACATATCCTTATAATACGGGACCCAGCTGGGGTTTGCAGAAGCTTTCTGTACTCTGTTGTGACTTCTTCGTGCGTTGCTCTTCTGGATAGAGGCTGGGGAAGGTGTGGGGAGATGATTCCCTGATTTCTGCACTCTGCTGAGGAAGAATGGCAACTCGGCTGGGGAATTGCGAGAGGCAACTCAGCTGGGGAGAGCAACAAGTGGCAACTCAGCTGGGGATAGAGCATTTCGGATGCCGAGATTGAGTGTATGTTGATTTGGTAACTTTGCTGGGGAAATGGGCACCTCCCAGTGCCACGTGGAAGATAGACCGAGTTGATAATGATTTTCCCACTTGCTGAGACGTAACTTGCATGCCCCAGGTTGCGTTCTGGATACCTGCAATCCTGCAAAGGTAAGGAAACGTACAAAAGGTCCCGAGGTATCCCTTACTGGATTCCGTCATAGGAGATAAGTACTTTCGAGAGTAATCACCTTCCCTGCAAGCATGTTTTTTTTTTTTTTTTTTTTTTTATTTTTTTTTTTTTTAGAGAAAGGCATCTGTACTTATGCAATTGTATTTTAGAGATATCAGACAACTCTTTGCAAAACATAAATGTAAAAACGAAACATGACCGAAAATCTGATTTTATTAATTCCTGTGCCTTGAATTGGCAAGATACAGTCAAAGAAACATATCTCCTGAAATGAGGAGATTGTTACAAATTGAGAAATAAAGTGCTGGCGATGTTGGCGACGCTTTGAGGGAGCTTCCTCTTCTGCTATGATTCGTATGACAATGACGTTCTTCTCGTCTTGCTTTTTGGAGAGAGTTGATTCTGATTGAAGCTTGATCCTTTTGAAGCTTACCAGGTTGTAGATAATACAGATGAATTCAGAGTGCAGTTGTTCGCTTATTCCCTTATTTTGCATGGATCGCCCTTTCGGGTTTTCAATCCATCTGGATACCCATTTTTGCCTGAGCTGTCCAATGCGGCTTTTCAGCTCAGCGGGTGTACATTTTTCATTTATTTCCCTTATTTTTGCCCGAGTCTTTTATTCTGTTTTTGACTCGCCGGGATGCCCTATTCTTGCCTGGACTTACATTCTGTTTTTATGTCCAGCGGGTCATTTTATGCGAAGTATTTTTTAACTGCATCTGAATTCACAGGGGACGGGAAATCTTCACCATCCATGGTGCTGAGCATCAGCGCTCCACCAGAGAAGACTTTCTTTACAACGAATGGTCCTTCATAATTTGGAGTCCATTTGCCCCTGTGGTCTGTATGAGGAGGGAGGATCCTTTTCAGCACAAGATCTCCCACTCGGTACTCTCGGTGCCTGACTTTCTGATCGAAGGCCTTCTTCATTCTCTTCTGATATAACTGCCCATGACAGATTGCAGCCAATCTTTTCTCTTCGATCAGACTTAGTTGTTCGTATCGGGACCGAACCCATTCTGCTTCACTCAGTTTAACATCCATTAACACCCGTAGAGAGGGTAATTCAACTTCAACAGGTAGGACTGCTTCCATACCATATACAAGCTGATAAGGTGTTGCCCCGGTGGATGTTCTGATTGATGTGCGGTACCCATGCAAGGCAAACGGTAGCATTTCATGCCAGTCCTTGTATGTGACTACCATCTTCTGCACAATCTTCTTGATATTCTTATTTGCTGCCTCAACAGCACCATTCATCTTTGGTCTGTAAGGAGAAGAATTGTGATGTTGAATCTTGAAGTCCCGGCACAGTTCTGCCATCATTTTGTTGTTCAAGTTGGAACCATTATCAGTAATGATTCGCTCGGGCACTCCATACCGACAGATGATATCTCTCTTCAGAAATCTGGCTACCACTTGCCTAGTAACGTTTGCATATGAGGCTGCTTCAACCCACTTGGTGAAATAGTCGATGGCGACTAGGATGAACCTGTGGCCGTTTGAAGCAGTTGGCTCAATCTTGCCAATCATATCAATGCCCCACATAGCAAAGGGCCATGGTGAAGACATGATGTTCAGAGGATTGGGAGGCACATGCACCTTGTCCGCATAGATCTGGCATTTATGGCATTTTCTGGCGTAGGCACAACAGTCTGCATCCATTGTGATCCAGTAATAGCCTGATCTTAACAACTTTTTAGCCATGGCATGCCCTCCTGCATGGGTACCAAAAGATCCTTCGTGCACTTCATGCATCAGCAAATCTGCTTCCGTCTTGTCAACACATCTGAGGAGTACCATGTCAAAGTTCCTCTTGTATAAAGACCCATCAGAGTTCAGAAAGAAACTACCAGCAAGCCTTCTCAAAGTCTTCTTATCATTGGAAGATGCCCCAGGCGGGTATGTTTGATCCTCCAAGAAGCACTTAATGTCGTGGAACCAAGGCTTATCATCTTTTACAACATCTGCTGCAAATACATATGCTGGTCTATCAAGTCTAGACACTGAAATCTGAGGTATAAAGTTAGCGGCTTGAACTTTGATCATGGATGAAATGGTAGCAAGAGCATCCGCAAACTGATTCTCGTCCCGAGGGATATACTCAAGCTTGGCTGTTGTGAAGAAAGTCAATAACCTCCTTGTATAATCCCTGTAAGGTATCAGATGATCCTGGTGGGTGTACCATTTCCCGTTGGTTTGATTGACTACCAAAGCTGAATCTCCGAATACGGTCAATGTCTTGATCCTGAGGTCAATGGCTTCCTCAAGACCCATAATGCAAGCTTCGTATTCAGCTTCGTTGTTAGTGCAGTTGAAAGTGAGTTTTGCCGAGAAAGGCATGTGAACTCCTTTTGGTGTAATGAGTACTGCACCAACACCACGGCCATTCATGTTAACAGCCCCATCAAACATCATAGTCCATTCTTCCTCCGGGTCAGGCCCTTCAGTGTGAATAGGCTCTTCGTGATCTTTTGCTTTAATGAACATGATGTCTTCATCAGGGAAGTCAAATCTCATAGGCTGGTAGTCATCTATAGGTTGCTCAGCAAGATATTCAGATAGTACACTGCCTTTGATGGCTTTCTGAGATGTGTACTGGATGTCATATTCTGTGAGAATCATCTGCCATCTTGCAACCCGTCCGGTAAGAGCTGGCTTCTCAAATATGTACTTGACTGGGTCCATTTTTGAGATTAACAAGGTAGTGTGGGTCAACATATACTGTCTCAGTCGGCGAGCAGCCCACGCTAAAGCACAGCAAGTTTTCTCGAGCAGTGAATAACGTTGTTCACAGTCGGTAAACTTTTTGCTTAGGTAGTATATTGCATACTCTTTTCGACCAGACTCGTCATGTTGGCCCAGCACACACCCCATTGACTCTTCTAATACTGTCAAGTACATAATCAGAGGTCTTCCTTCAACTGGCGGCATGAGGATTGGAGGTTCTTGCAGATACTCCTTGATCTTGTCAAAAGCCTTCTGGCAATCTTCGTTCCACCTGACCGTTTGTTCCTTTCTTAGCAGCTTGAACAAGGGTTCACAGGTTGCTGTAAGGTGAGATATGAACCGCGAAATATAGTTCAACCGACCTAAGAACCCTCGAACTTCTTTCTCAGTTTTCGGTGCAGGCATTTCTTGGATAGCCTTGACTTTATCAGGGTCAACCTCAATCCCTTTCTCGCTTACAATAAAGCCCAACAGCTTACCGGACCGCACCCCGAATGTGCATTTGTTGGGGTTCAGCTTCAGTTGGTATTTCCTCAGACGCTCGAACAACTTGAGCAGATTTACCAGGTGATCTTCCTCTGTAAGGGACTTGGCGATCATATCATCCACATAACATTCTATTTCTTTGTGGATCATATCGTGGAATAATGTCACCATAGCCCGTTGGTATGTTGCACCAGCATTCTTCAGTCCGAATGGCATCACTTTGTAACAGAACGTGCCCCAAGGTGTGATGAATGTTGTCTTCTCCATGTCTTCAGGTGACATCTTGATCTGATTATATCCTGAAAATCCATCCATGAAGGAGAATACCGAGAACTGAGCCGTGTTATCCACCAATACATCAATGTGAGGTAATGGGAAGTCATCTTTCGGGCTGGCTCTGTTCAGATCCCGGTAATCAACGCACATTCTAACTTTTCCGTCTTTCTTAGGCACAGGTACTATGTTAGCAACCCACGGCGGATAGCTAGTTACAGCAAGGAACCCGGCGTCCCATTGCTTTTGTACCTCTTCTTTGATTTTCATAGCCATGTCTGGGCGAGTTCGGCGCAACTTCTGTTTGACCGGTGGGCATTCTTCCCTCAAAGGCAGCTTGTGCACAACAATGTCGGTATCCAACCCTGGCATGTCTTGGTACGACCAAGCAAACACATCAACATACTCTTGAAGCAGATCTATCAGTTGTCTCTTCACTGAGTCTTGCAGGCAGGCCCCGATTTTAACCTCTTTCACGTCTTCGTCAGTACCAAGATTAATCACTTCAATCTCCTCCTGATGAGGAGCAATAACCTTTTCCTCCTGTCTCAACAACCTGGCTAGCTCTTCAGGAAGCTCATATTCTTCGTCAACCCCTTCATCAGCTTGATTGATTGGATTGTCAAAGTCATACGATGTCATAGCCGTGCTGTTGTCGGTGCTGTCAGGAAGGCACTCTCTGCAAGGGTTAAGTTTGTTCATTTTAGTGATTGATTTTAATCTTGCTTTAGAAAAAAGTGAAATGAAGTTATCATTTTGAAAACACCGCCATTTATTTTTGTACAAAAAGAAAAATGGAAAAACAGTGAGCAGAAAAGAAAAAGACTTGTTTGCAAAAAGATGTCTGATATTTCATTAATTTAATCTTGTTTGCACAAAAGTACAGATGGCCCTGGTTACAAAATGAGTCTTGTCATCTTGGGCAAGATGCAAGACTTGGATGCATGCTATAAAAAATACAGGAAATAATAATTACTCTGCATGAGTAACTCTTATAATTTCCTGGGAAGACCAGTTCGAGACACTGCTCCCCGGGATCTTCGGACGAATCCAATTCTCCAGATTGCGCTCCTCTTCCAGCTCGTCTTCCAGACAGTTGATAGCATCAGGGGTAAGCATCCCCCCACTGACAAAACCAGGCTCTGCAGCAGCCTTTGCTTGATGTTGAGTTGGTTTGTAACCCAACCCAAACTTGTCCTTCTTCTCCTCCACAGCTAAGACCTTGCCCCAGCCTAGGGCAGTTCCTTCTTCAACAACCTTCCGGGCTTGTTGGTAAGATGACATGGAGATACCTGACACAGCAGATGCTTCATTGACGTTCAAGGCTTCAAAACCTTGGCTCATTGTTTCATGGATCTCTCCATCCATCTCAATGTACTTGTAGGTAGCCAGATGGCTAACAAAAATATCCTCTTCCCCACAGATTGTGACAACTTGACCTTCCCACTCAAATTTTAACTTTTGGTGAAGGGTAGACGTTATTGCGCCGGCGGCGTGAATCCAGGGTCTACCCAACAAACAGCTGTAGGCGGGCTGAATGTCCATCACATAAAAGATAGTTTTAAAAGTCTGTGGGCCAATTGTCACAGGCAGCTCAATCTCTCCCAGAACCGATCTCTTTGAGCCATCAAAGGCTCGTACCACCAGGTTGCTGGGTCTCAATGCCAATCCATCATATTCTAACTTCACCAGAGCCTTCTTTGGTAAGACATTCAGGGAAGAACCTGTGTCCACCAGCACATGAGAAAGGACAGCTCCTTTGCATTCCATGGTTATGTGCAAGGCCTTGTTGTGGTTGCGGCCATCCGCTGTCAAGTCAGAATTGGTAAACCCTAGCCCATTGCTAGCAGTAACATTTCCAACCACGGTTTCCAATTGGTTGACAGTAATCTCCTCAGGCACGTAAGCTGCGTGCAAGACTTTAAGTAGTGCATTCCGATGGGCTTCGGAGCACATAAGCAGTGAGAGGATAGAGATTTTGGATGGCGTCTGGTGAAGTTGATCCACAATTTTATAATCACTCTTTTTGATGATCCTCATAAACTCATCAACTTCTTGATCAAATTGAGTCTTCAGGGCTTCTTTGGCAGCTGGATCTTCCTGCACCGGGCCTTTTCCTTTTGCCTTGGCAGCAGCTTCTGCTTCGGCTGTAGGTCTTTGAACTTGTGAAGCAAAGAGACGTCCGCTTCGGGTGAAGCCTCCGCCTCCCCCCACATTATCTACTTGTGGTGCAGGTGTTGATGTTTCCAGAGTGATTCTTTTTCCTTCGCAATACAAGTCAGAGCCATAGTGCCAGGGGATGGCCCTATTGCTTTCATATGGTACTGGTCCAGGCACCGTGACAGTGACCGGACTGATTGCTGCTGCTGAAGGGACTGTTATTGTTTGTGGATCATAAAAGATTGTAACTGGTGCTCTGGCGGGAGCAGCACCTTCTGAATGGTAGGCAGAATTATTTTCAGGATCGTAGAATATGGTGACGGTAGAGACATCTTCATGATTGATTGCTGGTGTTGTAGGAGGTACTGTTGGAAGGACTGTTGTTGTTGTTGATGGAGATTCGAAATGGAATGAAGCTGAAGTTGTAGCAGGAGAAACTGTTGAAAACTGATCATTTGGGAGGACAGATGAAGTACTTGCTGATGGTGCTGATGAATTGTCGGGAACAATAGTTGCTGTAGTTGTAGGAGGTTCTGAAACCGTTGTTGATGAAGTTGCCGGATTTGTCGGAAATGATGTAGTGATCTGTAGCAGGCCACTCTGAATAAGGCTGTCAATGCCATTCCTTAGGTCCTCACACCCATTCCATGAAATATTGCAATAGGGACACCCTAGTTCACACCCCGGGAATATTTGGTTTTCGCGGAGTTGAGCCTTGATTTCCACCAATGGTGTCCTGATCTGATCCACACTAGTTATCAAATAAGACGGTTGGTCTTCTTCAATAGCATTAATTCGGGGACCACCATGGTTTGGCATTGGGTTTTTATTGACATTGGGCAGCGGTGCAAAATTCAGAGCCTTGGAGTCTACCAAGTCTTGTACCTTCATATGCAGAGCCCTGCATTTTTCTGTACTGTGACCAGGTGCGTTTGAATGGAAAGCACACCTAGCATTGGAGTCATAGTTCCTTGGTAGACTGTTGGGATCCGGAGGTGCCAACGTTCTTAGCTCAACTAGGTTGAGTTTCAGAAGTTGTGGCAGCAAGGCAGCATACGGCATTGGGATCGGGTCGATCACTCGGTTAGCTTGAGAGGGCCTCTGTTGGAATGGCCTCTGTTGATTGTTGTTGTTGGAGTTGTTGTTGAAGTTCCTTGGAGGATACTGATTCTGCTGATACTGAGGTTGTTGTTGGAAGCCTTGTTGCGGAAGTTGATAGACTGGCTGAGGATGAGCTGGAGCAGGGATAGTGACTGCTGCTATTGACCTCTGAGCATATTGGGGCCTACCCCTGTTGGTGTGAATGGCATTGGTCTCGCCAGTTCTTCTCGGGCCTGCAAAAGGCTTTCTTGTACTACTGGACGAGCTGGCACCGTTATCAGAGATCTTACCCATTTTTAACAGGCTTTCAATTCTTTCCCCAGCTATGACAACATCTGCGAAGCTGGTGGAAGAGAAAGCAGCCAACCTGTCAATATACGTTCCCTGGAGAGTGTTCATAAACATGTCTGCCATTTCTCTCTCAGACATTGGTGGTTGAACGGCAGCAGCCAATTGCCTCCATCTCTGGGCATATTCTCTGAAGCTCTCCCTCGAAGACTGTGACATTCCCATCAGGAGAGTCCTGTTGGGTGCCATGTCTAAATTGTATTGATACTGTCGGATGAAGGCTTCTTCCAGGTCCTTCCAGCATCTAATTGTTGCTCTTGTCAGATGGGAATACCACTCCCTCGAAGCTCCAGTCAAGCTATCTTCGAAGTAGAACATCCAGAGTTTCTCATCCATTGTATAGGCCTTCAGCCTTCCCAGAAATGACTGTAGATGAGTCCGGGGGCATGAAGTCCCATTATACTTTTCGAAGCAAGGAGGCTTGAACTTATGGGGGATCCTGACCCCTTCTACCAAACCCATGTCCATGACGTCGAAACCCAAAGAATTTTGAGATTCTAAGGACCTCAACTTCTCAGCTATCTCTTCCAATCGTCTATCATAAGTTTCCTCTCCGGCACCCATTACTGTATACTGGTCCTCCTGAGGATCTTCTTGAAGTACTCTGGCTGCAGTGGCTGTCCCTTGAATGTTGACTGGGATGTTAGCCTCTGGATGGAGATGGGGTCCAAAAACTGGGGGATTGACATGAGGTTGGACCCTCTCATTGTTACTTGTGCCAGCAGTTCCCACATGGGGCTCCTCTTGATTCCTTCCTTCTACCAAAACTCTGAGCCTCTCCTGGCTTTGAGCTAAATTGTTCATCACTTCCATGAATTGTGTTATCTGAGTTCTCATCTCCAACCTTTCGTTGGCCATCTGGTTTCTGACCTCCGTAAGGTCTTGCTGCATCTGATCCATCTGGATTCCCGGAAGGTTGTTTCTAGTTGGATACCTGTGTGGCCTGTTGAGAGGAAAAACCCGGCGGCGAGCAATAATTCCTGAACATCACAACAGAGGTTAGCAACAACAAAACAAAAACCTACAAAACAAACAAAAGGGTTAGCATGCAATGCAGTTATGCTTATTTGTTCTCAAGGTATCCGGTTTGGCCTTCAGTTTTGACCCTTCCCGACCCTTGAAGATGATGCTGTTGAAGTTGCTTTTGAAGTGAACTCAGATAGAAACCAACAAATATATTACAAAGGTGAAATAATACAAATTGTTCAAATTACAACACAAGCCCTTAAAGGGGTCAAAATACATCACAAAAAGGTAAAAGTACATGAAATAGGAACAACAACAAGCAAATGATCAGACTCCAAGGCCAAACTCATCCTCACGAAATTCCTTAAGAAGTGCTTCGGTCACAGGATCAGCCGGATGCTCCGTGAGACTTCTGATGAGAAGGTTTCTTGCTGCAACAGCTGCAGTCAACTTCCTGTTCTGACTTTGGTCCTTAGACCTCTTCACTCCTGCTTTGATTTTCAGCTCTGATATTTCCTCCTGGGCTGCTGCCAGGGCCTTTTCCATCTGCTCCATCTTGTCCTGAACTCTCTTGTCTTCTAGAGTACGGGCCTCGGTGATCCGGACCCACCTGGCCTGACTCTCCTTCAAGTACAAGTCTGTCCTTGCTCTCTGGAACTGGGCTTCTTTACAAGCGTTCTTCAGAATCTGCTCACCAGCTTTAGACTTGTTGATATAATCTCCAGACTTCTCAATTTTAGTCAAGTGTTCCACTCTCAATTTCTCCAATCTCTCAATCTCCCTCACACCTTCACCCCTCTCCCGGAGGGTCTTCTGCAAGGCTTGAGTTAACTTCTCATTTCTTTCCTTCAAGCTTTCAAACTCTTCCAAACTGATAGTGGCAGGGGGTGGTGCTGAAGATGACTCAGGCATGTCTTCTATGGTAAAGGGCATTCCAGAGAATTGGGCCCTAGCATGGGACCACTCATAATATTGGACTGATGCCACATTATTGCACTTCCCCAGAATGGTGATTCCCTTGGTTTGAACATGATCCCAGGCCCAGGCAGCATGCCTAACAACAACCAAAGTAATCTTGTTCTCACAGTAGAGGGTCTCAACCAAGTCTTGTTCCCTAGGAGTATGAACCAGTGCATAGCCCAATTGCCTCCTGAACAGCAGGGGGTTGTAATTGATACTTCCCTTAACTCCTACTAAGGGCACATTGGGAAAGTGCCCACAGCTTGTAATGATATCTCTGCCCTTGGTGCTCTGAGTACACCATCTGATATCTGCTGAAGTGAGAGTAGTGAGCCTCTTAGCCCAGTTGCTTTGCTGATGAGGATTGAGAAATGCATCTGTCCTGGGTAGATGCCTGAGAAGCCAAGCATGAAATAATGGAGCACAAATCCTCACTAATCTTCCCCTCTGCTTCTCATTTCTCTGATGTACTGAGTAATAGAGATCACCCAGTAAAGTTGGCACTGGGTTCTTCAGGATGAACAAATGGATTGCATTCTTGCTGATGAATCGAGGCTCATCTGCAAACAACACAATTCCATATACACTTAAGGCCAGCAGAGCACAAACAGCTTTCCACTCCCCCAAGGAGGCCTTCAAACTAGCTTGAGAAATTAAGAAGTCCAGATGAAAACCAGGGATTCCAGCTTTAGAGGTCATATGCTGTTCAATCAAAACAGGCTCCAGATACAAAGCTTTTGCTATCTCTCCATTGCTTGGAAAGATCATTTCAGGGTTGAAAGGGATTTCCCTCTTGATAGGCAAACCAATCAAAGATGAGTATTCTTCTAATAGGGGCCCCAACTGAAAGTCTTGAAAGGTGAAACATCTCAATGGGGGATCATAGAACTGAATGCAAGTGTGGATGAGGCTCCTCTGTGAAGGGTCCAGATCCATGACCATGTCCAGTATATCTCCATAACTCTCCCTGAACAAGGGTATGTGATCTGGAGTGATCAGGGTTTGGATCCTCCTGATGTCCGACAAGTCTGGTTGGAAGAAATGATAAGTGATGTTGCTTTTCTTTGGAGCCATGATGCTGAGGACTGAGTAGGATAAGTGCTGATGAAGATGCTGAGGAGTGGGCCACTGGCTGGCTAGTGCTAGTAACTGAAGTATATGGCTGACAGGCTGAAGCAAGTGCTGGTGGAGATAAGTCAAAACTGCAGATGGGGTCAAAACCAAAACCAGATGAAAAATGGATACCCTGAAACACAAATAAGCACATGTTAATATGATGCAATGAGTATGTATGCAAATGATATGCAAGGGTCTGTGACTGAGCTGGATCTGATTAACTGCCTTGGTATAGATCCATGTGTGTTCAAGAATTCCAGATGGAGGTCTATAAATCCAGTAACCAGGGTAGGGGACTCAAATAAAGAGCCACATGTCCAGGGTCTAGAATCACAAGAACTATCCAACATGGAGCATTCTTAACAAAGTCAAAGTAACAGGGTATTCTGAGGTCAAGGTACCTGCAAACCTGTAAACAGCCCAACCCCCTCACAGGTGGTGATCTAGAACAAGGATCCTCAGACTTGGATCAGTTATGAGAAGTGTAAACACTTCTAACCCGGAGGTACAGTGTTTACAATAACCATAACAATTCCTCCTCTAATTCACCTCAGTTTCTGAAGGTCAATACTAAAAGGTCATCCAGACTTAGCAGGCTTCCCAGATAGCCCTAGCATTGCAAGAAATCTGCAACACAGAGTTCTCAAGAAGAAACCCATATCTGAACCGTGTTTCATATTCCCGCACCAGACCGAAATGGAATGGGAAAGAATATGATTCACTCTAGCCTAGGTGTCACTCAGGTCCCAGGTATAGGACCTTAACTCTCAATGAAACACCCACCCACCAAAGAAAAAACCAGATCCAGCCAGCAACAATGACAGTATGATATATAAATGCAGTAAAGAAAGCAGTAAAGCAACTGTACATAAAGCAATAAACAAAAATAAATACAAGCACAAACAAGCACATAACACCCCAGTAAACACAAATCAAACAAGCGCTAGGAGGAACCCACAAAAAGAACCAGAAGCCCTGGTTGCAGTATAAGGGATCCCCAGCAGAGTCGCCAAGCTGTCGCTCCCGAAGATTTGCATCCAGGTACAAGCGCGAACGGTCGGCGAGAGGGAACAGTGAGAACACACAGCCGTGAACTCACTGGAGATGAATAGAGTCGCCAGCTAGGCATTTTTATCCCGGAGGAAAGGCAATGCTGCATAAGCCTAGAAAGAGATGGATAAGACGGTTGCGAACCAGAGAGACTGAGAAAGGGGGTTGGTTACAACCTGGGAAGGTATTAGCACCCAGATTGTCCGTCGTACTCGACGGGATCCACGCTTAAAGATTTGTGTTATAAAGGGGTAGTGTCAGTGCAATTTGTGTGTCAAAGAGCTGGAAAAGGATGTACAGGTGTCAGTGTAAAGAAATGTGATGTGTATAAATGTACAGTGTCAGTGTGAGAACAAGAATGAAGTGCTCAAGGATATGAGGCTAAGAGAATAAAGCTGGAAAGAGGGGGGATATACAGAGACTTTTGTTCGATAACCGTTAAGTTATGCCTACGTATCCTCTCGTGCAATGAGGAAGTCAGAACACCGTAGTTCGACCCAAAGAGACTGAAAGGTGAATTGATTGATGAACTGCCTGCTTATCTATGCTCAAGTGTATGACCTGTCTGGCTCAGGTGCAAACTGTCTTGCATTAGACGGAAGAAGCAAGTTCTCGGTTGTGAGTGAATGAGATGAGAGAAGAATCCCGGAGGAGACGATTATTGTTTGTTTTTGAGTTTTCAGTCTTTTATTGCTTTTTGGAGTTTGTCATAAGATAATGAGCTTAAGTCTAAACCAATGGATTTAGTAAACTCATCACATCTTCCCTCTGATTAGGGGTAATGAGAATACCTTAAGTGTGAAGTCAGATTCTCACACTTAATCACCCTTCTGATGTAGGATTAAGATCATTAACCTACTTGTGATTATTTAGATGTTTTTGTGATTTTGTTTAGTGTTAAGTAATGAGGTTAAGCCATAATCAAGGATTAAACAGACCCATTACACCATCCTAAAAGAAGGATGATAGATGAGAGTGTTTAAGCTGAGGAAGACTCCTCAACTTAATCCATGATTAGGGATTAAACCCATGACAAAACAAGCCTTTATTAAGTGGATTTTAGATTAATGATATGATGATGAAGTGAATTTTATGATTTGTAAGACAACTTGAGGGGGACTTGTCCATTAACACTAGGGTTAGTCCTTCTTAACCACTTAAGGAAGAATTAGAACCCTAATGCAAGGCCCAAGTTACAAGTGTAATGTCTTGATATTTATTAAGTGAATTGATTAAGAGATTTAAACACATTAAGGGTTCAAGACTTAGGATTAAAGTTATACACTCCATCCTAAGAGAAGGATGCAGGCATAAGCTTAATCACAAAGTCTTAAAGCCTTTAGGGTTTAGTCCCTGATTATGAGATGAGAAGAGAAGACTCAAAGAGAGACACAAAGGTAAAAACTATGAGGGGGACTAATCAAAACCCTAATTCATTGTCATGCTTGGTTGATCCTAAGGTTTGTGAGGTTTTCAAGAACAATCTTCAAAGGAGCCACCAGGAAGCAGATGAATAAGATCAAGAGAAGCAAAGTGACTTGCTTCATTCAAGAAGTCAAGTCACTTGAAGAAAGAAAGTGGGAGGAACAAGAATGAGCAAGCTCAATCTCAAACACATATAAAAATGCAGCAATGGATGCAAGAGAGATGAAAAGAAAAGGCATGAGAAGTGAAGGCAAATTCACTTCCCAAGTTACTTACCACCTGAAATGTTAGAAAGAAATGCAATGCAATGCAAGGTGAGATGAAATGGTATGATGCTTAGCAAAACCAGAAGCATGTTGATGATGATTATGATGTTATGAGGTGCTGCAAACATGAGGCAAGACAATGGGGATGTTCATACAAGATCATGAATGCAAATGATGCAAGCTAAGGAGCATGAACAAGCATGAAAAGTTATGAATCATACAAGACAAAAGACATGGCAAATATGCAATGCAATGACCAAACATGCTTTCTAAATGTCTTAAGATGTCAAATGGATCATAAGCATGCACAAAATGCAAAGACAAGTCATGTTATGCAAGAGAATGCAAGAAGGATGCAAAAGAGAGCCCAAATTAGGGTTCATGAATCAAACATCAAACACAAACCAAAAAAAACAGAAGCAAACCCTTAAAAAAAAAAAATGGAAAATGGCACCCAAAGAAACCCTAGGCCTATGATGAACCACTGCCCAAAGGGGAGCTCTCAACTCTCAACCAAACTCAAGATATGAATTTTCTAAGTTATTAGGGTTTTTTAGGGTTCTTAACAAAACAAATGCCAAACAATTTGAAAATGCAAGAACAATTCATGGCCTTTTTATCCTATGAACTACATGCAAAACAAAAGACAATGCAAGAAGAATCAATGTCTCAACCTTCTCCAATAGGCAGAAATGAATTTTTGAATCCATGATCAAAATAATGCACAAAATATGATTTAATTCAATGAAAAATTCTTAGAATGCATCAAGATCAAAAAAGAAATTTGGTTTGAAGGTTGGACAATGTTTCTAAATGTCTTAGAACATTTCATGAATTTTTTTGTAATTTTTAAATACCTAAAAGTATTTTTAATTAATTAATTCTCATTAATCAATTAAAAATAATCTTTTGAATATTTAAAAATACTTTTTTAATGATAAAAAATAAAATAAAAATATTTTTGTGTCATAAAAATTAATAAAACCTTAAGGAAAAAGTTTCATAATTTTTAAGATTTTTTAGCTATTTTAAATTAATTGTGCAAATTTAATGAAATGAAAATGAATTAAAAATGAATTAAACTGAAGTATGCACAATGTAAGGCTGGGATTCAAACTGGGGAAAGGACCATTGACTTGGCGCGCAGATCTAAGGCTCACATTCAAACTTCTAAAACTCAATTAATTAATTTAATTAATCCTGATTATGAATTAATGATGCAATCTAGACCACACACACGCGCGCGGGAAGCCAGATCCAAGGGTCTCAATTCAAACTTTGCCCTAACCCTAAATTAATGACTAATCACTTTCAGGTCACCGGAGACGAGCTCCGGTCGTCTTCTCCGGTGACCTTCCCCCCTGAAAACTTCAAACTTCCTAAAAACGTAACAAAAATGAAATCTAAGACCTGGGAAATGATCCTCTCATCCTCACGAACCAAACCCCTATCCTAAAACAAATTTATATTCCCTAAACAAGCTGAATCGAAGAGAACAAGTTCTAGGTCACGCAAGCTTCAGAAACAAATTAAATGCTCAAATCACAACCATTTTCAAAACCAATGGTACCAGAATGATCAGTGAAGCAAATAGAACAAGTTTGTAACAATAAAAATGATTTCTGGAAAAATAATTTTCGAGCTACCTGAGATTTGAAGCTTTCAGTTTGAGAACTTTCTGGCCTCTTCTTTCAGTGCAAAGCCCTCCACTTGATCCCCAGATGATGTTTGAATGCTCAAATGGAGTTTAAGTTGGCTGGATAATGAGATTCGACAACTTCTGCTCAAGCTTGATCAGAAATGGCAATGGTGTTTTAGGTACTTTCAGGTCATGGTGATGGGTTGTTTGTGATCCTGAGGGTGAATGGAGAAGGTCTTTGGTGTTTGTTTGGATGTTTGTGGCTTGTGGAGAGAGATTCGATAGAAAGTGCAGGCTGAGGTGAGGAATGGTTATGGAGTGTTCAGGCTGTTTCAGGCTTGTGTTCTTGGTGTTTTGTGATCTATGAGGCAGGGTGAGTTGAATGGAGGAAAAGGTTTGGGTGTTTTCAAGCTGTGGAGAGGAATTCGAAGGCTTGTGCAATGTGAAGTGATTTTGTGAATGTCAAGAGTGTGTTGGTTTCAGCCTTGGCTCTTGAGTGTTTTGGCCAGCATTTGGATAGTATAAACAATTGCAAGTGGCTGGGGGATGTGACATGGCCTGCTGTGATTGGGATGTCTACTTTTGCATAAAGTCCACCTTTTGTGTAAGTGAGGCATGGCTTGACTCTAGGCAAGTACAAGGGCTAGGGCTGGCGCAGCATGGTGAGTGTGTAAGGCTGGCTTGATTCAAGGACCAATGCAGCAAGTTGGTGAAGCATGATCATGAGTTTTGCAACTTGGTTACTTTATGGATTTTCATGAAAAATGCCTTGTTACATGAACTAAGCACATGTGATCTTGGTTCAAATCTGATTTTGTGACTTAGAGAAATGTTTGTGTACTGGTTTGAGAGGAATTAGAAGTCACATAATGCATTGGTTCATGACTTTGCAAAATTTCCATTTAGTGCATAACTTGAAAAACAATGATTTTTGCCAACTTTGCCATACCATAACTTTTGATCCAAAAAGAATTTGATCATGTTCTTGTACTTTTTGGAAAGGGAAAGATGAGATCTACAAATTTCATGACCAAAGTTTTTCCATTTGAAGCATTTTTGGATCCAAAATCATGGCTTGAAAAATGACCTAAAATGATGCATTCTTGAAAAGTCAACTATGCCCAAAAAGTCAACATTTGCAAAAACCCTAAATTCTTGATTTCTATGAACTTCAACCTTCTTCCATGATCAAATAAAGATCATATACACTCAAAATGATGAAGATTACCCATTGGTTGGGTCATTGGGGGCCTCAGATGCCCTGATTTTGCACTGACTTGTCTGAAAAGTCAACTCTTGATCAGATGACTTCCCCATGGAATTTCTTCATGAAAATTGATATGTATACTCCCTATACCATATAGAGACCAATGGAAACAAGAATGACCAAAAAATTTGGAGTTATGGCCTCTGAAACCAAAACCCTAATTTTCAGTCAACTGTGCAGTTCAACTTGGCTCTGCATCCACTCAAACCCTAGCTCTTGTGATTCCTCTGCATTTTTGACTTTGAGGAGATAGAATATGATGTAAGAACACACATGGATCCCTTTGAGTTGATTGGTGGCCTTTGGAATGGCTCAAGAAGCTTTGAGGTTGCTCAGATCACAAACCCTAGGTGCAGATGCCTTGAAAGCTATGCAGTGGATAAAAAATGAGATGTGAGATGACATGATTATATTTATGCATATGAGAATGATCACAAGCCATGGTGTGAATGGGTGAGGGCAAATTTGGGGTGTTTACAATGAGCATGGTCAGTGATAGAATCGTTACCTCTTTGTGGCGATTCAGATCTTTGATGCAGCGATCACAAGCGTTGATGAAGTGCAACGCCTCTACTCAGTCCACACGAACAGCTTCCGGTCACAGTGCTAGCTGCTTACGAACGGAATTATTTGAGTGAGAATCAAAAACGAAATTGCATCAAGTAAAAGCTTCATCACAAGGGTTCCTTTTATAGACTCTCTTGTGGGCTGCGTGCTAAAAGCCCAATTCACATGATCCATAATAATATTATATATTATTATAATAACTATTATTATAATAAATATATTTATTTTATTATTATTTTATAACCATTATAAAATAACAATAATTATTATTATATTATCCGAATTTCTATTTTTCACTTAAGTGCACCGTACCTTACGGTGTTCCTTTGATTTCTCTATCTCTCATCAAACTGTCCTTATGTGTGTGACCCTGTAGGATTTCGTAACATTGGTAATTATATTAAATTATATATTTAACATAATAAACAGTGAGCGGTATCTAGCAACACATCACTGCTACCCAAGTCACGAAAATGTCATGTGATCTGACAAAACCTTTTTCGTGATAATATATGTTTGTACAATTACCCTTTTGCCCCTATGTCTATATTGAACACAAGGCATACACTGTGTCATCCTTGTCCAGTTCAATATTGGGCCCTTAGACATTTCTCCTGTTATGCAGGATTGGCAAATTCCATCTAGGACAGTCATGTCCCTCAGCATGCTTCGTGGAGTGCCCATCAACTGTCTTTATGATCATCCAGTTACGGATAATGTTTGATCAGCAATAAAGCACCCGACTCTACATCTAGGGTCCATAGTGGTTTCAGGTCGAAGGGTGGTAATACACCATTATCACCATGAGAATAACTTATGACACTTTGCATAACATACTATGTAGTATTCTCATAGCGGGTCAATTCGGTATAAATATTACTCCTAATATTTATACCTATGTCAAGACTTGATAACTCTTTATCCATGATCCATGAGATGTGATCATCAGTCTATCTTCATAATAGTCTCAATGCTTTAATGTTATCCCACTTTGCAATAAAGCTTGACTACGGATATTTTAAGAATAATGTCTTTATGTTTAATGGGATCTCATGATTAAGTCACACTTAACATTTCATTAAACAGACTAACTATTCTAGGGACTTTATTATTCTGAAAGACAAACATAATAAAGAAATGCCTTTTATTATTAAACGAATAATCCGATACAAGTACCAAAAAGTATTGGCCTCTAGGGCTTACACCAACACAACACAAGAATGACGATTGACGCTGCCGCAGGCGACGCACTAATGGAAAAAGAATATAATGATGCTTATGCACTTATCGAGAGTATGGCTCAGAATCATTACCAATGGGGAAGTGAGAGAGTCGCAACTGAGAAACCAACAAAAGGAGGTATATACGAAGTGAGTAGTATGCACCAAGTCAATGCAAAGTTTGACCAACTTAACCAAAAGATCGACAACTTGGCCATAACACCAACAACCACCGTGGCTGCGGTAACACCTAACTGTGAGTTATGTGGAGTTCCAGGACATGTTGTCCCTGATTGTTAACTATTAGCAGGAATTCCCATAGATCAAGTGAATTATGCTCAAGGAAACCCGTACTCGAACACATACAACCCAGGTTGGAAGAATCATCTGAACTTCTCTTATAAGAACAACAATGCTTTATACGCACCAGGTCAAGCACCAGCTACACCACCAGGATATCAAAAGACTGCTCCTAATGTTCCTAGAAAATCAAACCTTGAATTAATGATGGAGAACTTCATAGCTACCCAATATCAAACAAACAAGGAATTCTTAAACCAAAATACACACACTAGCGAGCAGATTAAGCAATTAGTGAGCAAGGTAGATGCGTTAGCTACACATAACAAAATGCTTGAAACTCAGATTTCACAAGTAGCTCAACAACAAGCACCTACAGCTGCCCCAGCTGGAGTATTTCCTGGACAACCCCAACCTAATCCAAAAGGACATGCCAATGCTGTGATACTAAGAAGTGGCAAGGAACTTGACGGTCCTGCCGATCCAAGACTTGACAATCCAGCCATGTGCCAAAAGTAGGATAAGCCGACTGAAAAGGAGAATGAACCAGAAGAAAAGGAAGATAATAATCAAGAGGCAGTGGAGAAAGAGAAGCCTTATTGTCGCTCCCGATAGATGGGGAATGGCCCAAATAAAGGTACAGACGCGAACGGTCGGCGAAAGGGACAATGAGAACACACAGCAGTGAACTCACTGGAGAAGAAAAGAGTCGCCAGCTAGGCATTTTTATCCCGGAGGAAAGGCAATGCTGCATAGACCTAGAAAGATATGGATAAGACGGTTGCGAACCAGAGAGACTGAGAAAGGGGGTTGGTTACAACCTGGGAAGGTATTAGCACCCAGATTGTCCGTCGTACTCGACGGGATCCACGCTTAAAAGATTTGTGTTTAAGGGGGTAGTGTCAGTGCAATTTGTGTATAAAGAGCTGGAAAGAAGATGTACAGGTGTCAGTGTAAAAGAAGTGAAGTGTATAAATGATGTGTCAGTGTAGGAATGAGAATGAATTGCTCAAGATCATGAGGCTAAAAGAATGATGCTGGAAAGAGGGGGAATATACAGAGACTTTTTTTCGATAACCGTTAAGTTATGCCTACGTATCCTCTCGTGCAATGAGGAAGTAAGAACACCGTAGTTCGACCCAAAGAGACTGAAAGATGATTTGACCTATGAACTGCTTACTAGCCTATGCTCAAGTGTATGATCTGTCTGGCACAGATGCAAACTGTCTTGCATTAGACGGAAGAAGCAAGTTCTCGGTTTATGAGTGAATGAGATGAGAAAAGAATCCCGGAGGAGACGATTATTGTTTGTTTTTTGAGTTTTCAGTCTTTTATTGCTTTTGAAAGTTTGTCATAAGTTAATGAGCTTAAGCCTAAACCAATGGATTTAGTAAACTCATCACATCTTCCCTCTGATTAGGGGTAATGAGAGTACCTTAAGTGTGAAGTCAGATTCTCACACTTAATCACCTTTGGTGTAGAGTTAAGATCATTAACCTACTTGTGATTATTTAGATGTTTTTTTGGTGTTTTTGTTTAGTGTTAAGTAATGAGGTTAAGCCATAATCAGGGATTAAACAGACTCATTACACCATCCTAATAGAAGGATAATAGATAAGAATGTTTAAGCTGAGGAATGCTCCTCAACTTAATCCATGATTAGGGATTAAACTCATGACAAAACAAGCCTTTGATTAAGTGGATTTTATTTAATGATATGATGATGAAATGTTTTTTTGGGTTTGTAAGACAACTTGAGGGGGACTTGTCCATTAACACTAGGGTTAGTCCTTCTTAACCAATTAAGGAAGAATTAGAACCTTAATGCAAGGCCCAAGTTACAAGTATGATGTCTTGATGATTATTAAGTGGATTGATTAAAGGAGTTAAACACATTAAGGGTTTAACACTTAGGATTAAAGTTATACACTCCATCCTAAGAGAAGGATGCAGGCATAAGCTTAATCACAAAGCCTCAAATCCTTTAGGGTTTAGTCCTTGATTATGAGGTGAGAAGAGAAGACTCAATGAGACAAAAAGGTAAAACTAAGAGGGGAGACTAAACAAAACCCTAATCATTGTCATGCTTGGTTGTTCCTATGGTTTGTGAGGTTTACAAGAGAAGTCTTCAATGGAACCACCAGGAAGCAGATGAAAGGATCAGGAGAAGCAAAGTAACTTGCTTCATTTAAGAAGTCAAGTCACTTGGGGGAAAGAAAGTGAGAAGAAGAAGAATGAACAAGCTCATACTCAAACATATGATAAAATGCAGCATGGATGCATAGGAGGGATGAAAAGAAATTGTGAGAAGTGAAGGCAAATTCACTTCTCAAAGTCACTTACCACCTGAAAAGTTAGAAAAGAAATGCAATGCAATGCAAAATGAAATGAAATGGTATGATGTAAACCAAAACCAGAAGCACATACATGATGTTAATGATGCTATGAGATGATGCAAACATGAATCAAGACAGGAGGATGATCATATGAACTAATGGATGCAGATGAGACAGATTAAGAACCATGAACCAACATGAAAAGTTATGAGATGCAAATGGCATACAACATGGCAAATGCAAGATGCAATGATCAAACATGCTTTCAACATGTCTTAAGATGTCAAATGGATCAAAAGAATGCATAAAATGCTATGGCAAGTCATGTTATGCAAGCAAATGCAAGGTGGATGCATATGGAAGCCCAAATTAGGGTTTATGATCAATGCATCAAACAAAAACCAAAATCAGAAGCAAACATCAAGGTAAAAAATTGAAAATGCTCTCAAAGGACCCCTAAACCTATACTAACCCACTGCCCAAAGGATAAGTTCCAACTCTTAACCTAGTTCAAGTTATGATTTTCCTAAGTTTTCTAGGGTTTTAGGGTTCCTTAACAAGAAAAATGCCAAACAAATGGAAAATGAAAGATCAAATCATGGCTATTTAATATTACAAACTACATGACATGCTAAACACAATGCAAAAAGAATCAAAGTCCAACTCTTTATGGTTAGGCAGAAGTGATTTTTGGAAGTTTGGACCAAAATAATGCATCAAAATGATTTTAATTCCATGAAAAATTCTCAAAATGCATCAAGATCAAAAAAGAAATTTGGTTTGAGGGTTGGTCAATGTTTCTAAATGTTTTTAAATGTTTCATGAATTTTTTGGTGATTTTTAAATACCTAAAAGTATTTTTAATTAATTAATTCTCATTAATTAATTAAGAATAAACTTTTAAATATTTAAAAAATATTTTTAAAATGCAAAAAATAAAAATAAAAATATTTTTGGTTTCTTAAATTAAATAAAAGCTTGTACAAAAATTTTCAGAATTTTTAGAATGATTTTACTATTTTTAATAAAATGGAGAAGTTAAATGAAATAATATGGAAAATAAAAATGAATTAAAGCTGAAAAAGGAAAAGTAATCAGATCTAAGGGTCCAGGTTTAAACTGGCTGCGCGCGCGTTTGACCTGGCGCCATATCCAACGGCCAAAATTTAAACTCAGCTAATTAATGATTAAGCCCTAATGACAGCCCTAATGACTCTCAGGTGACCGGAACAGTGTTCCGGTCATCTTCTCCGATCACCCAAAATTACAAACTCACTCTACACGCAATGAAAATGAAATCCAACAGCCCAGAACTCTTCCCCACTCAAAAACGAATCAAATCCCCCATCCAAACAACATTTATCATTCAGAAACAAGGAGAATCGAATCAAACATGTTCTAGGGCAAAAAGTTTCAGAGACTGCATACATACTCATTTCTCACTCATTTTTGAAAACAAACACATATTCATGATCAGGGAAGCATGTAGAAGCTATTAAGAACTTAAAAATCCATTTCTGGTGTAGATGTCTTGAATTGGCAGAATTTTTGACCAACAAGAATTATTAAATTCAGTTCAGAATGTCCTATCAAATGTTGGGACATTATCAAACAGAGTATATGAACTTATTTCAGGATGTCTTACCAGATGTTGGGACATTGTGTAAATGACTTAAGTTCAGTTTTTCAGGATGTCCCAACAGATGTTGAGACATCTCAAACCTGCTACCAGAATTAATTATTGACTAACTAATCAGAGATATTTAAGGAGAGTTATCTGGAATTAATTAATGATGGATAAAACAGAACAAGGCGCATCTGTAGGGAGTTTTATATTGAAGATTCAGATTAAAACAGAAGACCTAAATCACCTAGAATCTAGGAGGTAACAAACCCTAAATTCAAGGTGGAAGCTGCATGCGCATTAGGGCTGGATCATCTTACAGAAAGCCCAAATTACAGATACCTATTTAAGCAACAGAAACTCATAGAATTGAGTACGAATTTCAGAAGACCAAATAGGGTGTCTAGTGTTTTAATAGCAGGTTGTTTTTATTGTACCACTTTATGAGCTTTTAAGCATAAGTGCATTTGTGACTTGATTGAAACTGTGAAGTAAGATCAAGCTGTTTTGTTTGAAGAATGTCTTCAATTTTATTAAACTTGTAAACTTGATCACTGTGTGATTGAGGGGGAGTGAGTAGGGTACTCTTATCTAAGTTGTGACTTAGGTAGAAATTGCATTGGGTAGTTATTAAGTGATAGATTAAACAGGGTGGTTTAAGCCTAGAATTAATATTACTTATAGTGGATTTCCTCCTGGCTTGGTAGCCTCCAGATGTAAGTGTGGTTATACACTGAACTGGGTTAACAAACTTCTGTGTTGTTTACTTTTCTTGCTATTTAAGTTTTGGTTAAATCTGTCAAGTGTTGGGACATCTCTTAGGACATCTCATACCTGATCACAGAATTTCAATTGGCATCAGAGCAGGCACCCTGCCTGTTTATACTGGGTGAGATCTAGGGAATACAAATTCTGTAACATGGACAGAGATATAGGGTCAGTAAATAGACCACCTATTCTGGATGGATCTAATTATGACTACTGGAAGCCAAGAATGATTGCATTCTTAAGATCACTTGACAACAGGGCATGGAGAGCAGTCAACATTGGATGGGATTATCCTGTCCAAGATACCAAAGATGGATCAAAAGTGCTGAAACCTGAAGAAGAATGGAGTAAGGAAGAAGAAGATTCAGCACTAGGCAACTCAAAGGCCTTAAATGCTTTATTCAATGGCATTGATAGGAACATCTTCAGACTTGTACATCATTGTGAGCTAGCCAAAGATGTGTGGGATACTCTCAAAACAACTCATGAAGGAACATCAAAAGTAAAGATGTCAAGACTTCAACTTCTCACCACAAAATTTGAAAACTTGAGAATGAAGGAAGATGAGACAGTTCATGAATTCTACATGAACATTTTAGAAGTAGCTAATACTTCTGGAGCTTTGGGAGAAAAAATGACTGATGAAAAGCTTGTAAGAAAAATCCTCAGATCTTTGCCAAAAAGATTTGACATGAAAGTCACAGAAATAGAAGAAGCTCAAGACATATGCTCTATGAAAGTTGAAGAACTCATTGGTTCCCTTCAAACTTTTGAGATGGGAATGAATGACACAAATGTTAAAAAGAACAAAAGCATAGCCTTGGTGTCAAATACTGATGAAGAAGAAGATGATGAATCAGAAAATGATAAAAGCTTATCAGACAACCTTGCTATGCTTGGAAGACAATTCAAACAGATTCTCAGAGGAATGGAAGGCAAATCCAAACCCAGTGGAAGAAACACAAACTCTTCTGAGAACAGGAGACCTTATGATGCTAACAGAAGGTCAAATTATGCTGAAAAGACCAGTCAAGAAAAAGGAGTCAAATGCCATAGATGTGAAGGATATGGACACATCAGGAATGAATGTCCTACCTACTTAAAAAGGCAAAAGAAAGGACTCTCTGTGACCTGGTCTGATGAAGACTCAGGAGGTGATTCAGAAGAGGAATTAGCTAAGCATATCACTGCTTTAGCTGGATTATGTGACTCTGAAAGTGAATCCAGTGATGGAGAACTTACTTATGAAGAACTTGAGCAAGCATTCAAAGATCTATACAAAAGAAGCTCTGAAATATGCAGTGAGGTTATAAAGCTAAAGAAGCAGAATGAGGCATTAGAAGATGACAAAGAAAATGATCAGGAGATCATTGACATCTTAAAAAGTGAAGTAAGTCTTCTCAACTCCAAGTTGGAACATATGTCCAAATCTGTTAGAATGTTGAACAGCAGCTCAAATACACTGGATGTGATTCTCAACAACAATAAGCACTCAGGGGATAAAAGTGGACTGGGATTTAACAGAGTAAATAAAGATGAAGCTAGCTCTAGCAAAACAACTTCAAAATCCATACAGTCTAACAAAATGTCCCAACAGATGCTTCAACATCAGGAAAAGAACACAAAGTCAAACATAATGTTCCAACAGATGTCTCAACATTCTGAAAAGAACAAAATGAAGAAGAAGTATCAAAGATGGAGATGCCATCACTGTGGAAGATTTGGACATATCAAACCTCATTGTTATAAGTTGCATGGATATCCAAATCAGATGTATCAGCAACCTTCCAAGAAGAAAATAGAAGTTACCAAGAAAGTGCTGCATAAACATCAAAGAAATCAGCAACCTCCTAAGCAGAAGACAGAAAATATCAAGAAGGTATGGAAACCAAAAGCTAGCACAGAAGCTGATCAAAGCTACAAGAACAAGATCAACAATCAAGCTTGGAGATCAGCTGATAAACAACACACTGGGCAGAGGCATCAAAAGAAATCTCAACTCATCTGGTCAAAGAAAAGTACTGCATACATAGCACATACATCACTAAGAGTATCAGCTAAAGAAGACTGGTACTTTGACAGTGGATGTTCAAGACACATGACTGGATTGAAGAATCTGCTAGTAAACTTAAAATCACATTCATCCAGGTATGTGACCTTTGGAGATGGAGCTAAAGGAGAAATCAAGGGAGTTGGAACCTTGGATTGTCAAGATGTTCCAAGACTAGATGATGTGCTGCTAGTTAAAGGTTTAACTGCTAACCTGATCAGCATAAGTCAATTATGTGATCAAGGGTACAGTGTAAACTTTACCAAAACTGAATGCATAGTGACTAACAAAGAACAAGAGGTTGTCATGAAAGGAGCCAGATCTAAAGACAACTGTTACATGTGGGAATCCCAAAATCTCAGTCTTACTTCAACTTGCTCTTTAGCTAAAGAAGAAGAAGTGAAACTATGGCACCAAAGACTAGGTCATCTTCATTTCAGAGGCATAAAGAAGATAATATCCATGGATGCTGTAAGAGGTATTCCTAAACTGAAGATTGATGATGGCAAAATATGTGGTGAATGTCAAATAGGCAAGCAAACCAAGATGTCCCATCCAAAGCTCCAACATCTGACAACTTCCAAAGTTTTGGAACTTTTGCATATGGATCTGATGGGACCTATGCAGGTTGAAAGTCTTGGTGGTAAGAGGTATGCCTATGTTGTGGTTGATGACTTTTCAAGATATACATGGATAAATTTCATCAAAGAAAAGTATGATGTATTTGATGTATTCAAAGAGTTATGTCAAAGATTGCAAAGGGAAAAATCCAGCTGTGTGATCAGAATAAGAAGTGATCATGGAAAAGAATTTGAGAACCAAAAGTTCTTAGATTTCTGCTCTTCAGAAGGAATTAATCATGAATATTCTTCACCAATCACTCCTCAACAGAATGGGATTGTTGAAAGGAAGAATAGAACTATTCAAGAATCAGCAAGAGCTATGATCCATGCTAAAAAGTTACCTCTGTACTTCTGGGCTGAAGCTATGAACACTGCCTGTTACATTCATAACAGAGTTACTTTAAGGAAAGGAACTTTGTCCACAATATATGAAGTCTGGAAGGGCAGAAAACCCACAGTTAAGTACTTCCATGTATTTGGAAGTAACTGTTATATTCTGGCAGATAGGGAGCAAAGAAGAAAAATGGATCCTAAAAGTGATGAAGGGATTTTCCTTGGATACTCCATAAACAGCAGAGCATATAGAGTATTTAATTCTAGAACCAAGGTTATCATGGAGTCCATAAATGTGATAATTGATGATGCTCCTACAGATGTCCCAGAAGATGTTGGAACATCAGCTGATATCAAGATTGAAGCTGAAGAAAAGAATGATCATTATAACTTCACTCAAACTGATACAAGGACAGAAGAATCCAGCAAACCTCCCTCCATCAGAATACAGAAGGATCATCCCAAAGATCTGATAATTGGTGATCCCAACAGAGGTGTGAGTACTAGATCAAGAGAAGTGATTTCAGGTTCTTGTTTTGTTTCCAAAATAGAACCTAAAAACATCAAGGAAGCTCTTACTGATGAATACTGGATTTGTGCTATGCAAGAGGAATTAGGTCAATTCACAAGGAATGAAGTGTGGAATCTTGTTCCTAGACCTGATGACATAAATGTGATTGGTACAAAATGGGTGTATAAGAACAAGTCAAATGAACAAGGAGTTGTTACAAAGAACAAAGCTAGACTTGTAGCTCAAGGATACACTCAAATTGAAGGAGTAGACTTTGATGAAACCTTTGCACCAGTAGCAAGGCTTGAATCAATTAGACTACTTTTGGGAATTGCTTGTATCTTGAAGTTCAAGCTATTTCAAATGGATGTGAAAAGTGCCTTTTTAAATGGATATCTTAATGAATAAGTATATGTAGAACAGCCTAAAGGATTTGTTGATCCAAGCTGTCCAAATCATGTATACAAACTAAAGAAGGCACTTTATGGTTTGAAGCAAGCTCCAAGGGCATGGTATGAAAGACTGACCACATTTCTTATCAAGCAAGGATACAGAAAAGGTGGAATTGACAAAACCTTGTTTGTTAAAGATGAAGAAGGGAATGTCATGATTGCTCAAATATATGTTGATGATATTGTCTTTGGTGGGATGTCTGAAAGGATGGTCAAACATTTTGTCAAGAAGATGGAATCTGAATTTGAAATGAGTCTAGTAGGAGAGTTAACCTACTTTCTTGGTCTGCAAATAAAGCAAATGGAAGACTCAATGTTCATCTCCCAAAGCAAGTATACCAAGAACATAGTCAAGAAATTTGGAATGGAAAATGCTACTCATAAGAGAACACCTGCCCCCACACATTTAAAGCTTACTAAAGATGAAAAGGGTGAGAATGTAGATCAAAGCTTATACAGAAGCATGATTGGAAGCTTGTTATACTTGACTGCTAGCAGACCTGACATAGCTTTTGCAGTAGGTGTATGTGCAAGATATCAAGCTGATCCAAAAGTCAGCCATCTAAATCAAGTCAAGAGAATTCTTAAATATGTTAATGGTACTTGTGACTATGGCATAATGTACTTTCATGGATGTAAACCAATTCTTACTGGCTTCTGTGATGCTGATTGGGCTGGAAGTGCTGATGACAGAAAAAGCACCTCAGGAGGATGCTTCTTTCTAGGAAACAATTTGATTTCTTGGTTCAGTAAGAAACAAAATTGTGTATCCTTATCTACAGCTGAAGCTGAATATATAGCAGCTGGAAGCAGTTGTTCTCAGTTGGTTTGGATGAAGCAAATGCTCACTGAGTACAATGTCCCACAGGATGTCATGACATTGTACTGTGACAACTTAAGTGCAATCAACATATCAAAGAATCCTATCCAACATAGCAGGACCAAGCATATTGATATCAGACATCATTTCATCAGAGATCTTGTAGAAGAAAAGGTGATTTCATTGGAACATGTAGCTACAAATCTGCAGTTAGCTGATATCTTTACCAAAGCATTGGATGCTACACAATTTGAGAACTTAAGGGGCAAACTTGGAATCTGTTTATGTGATATTTAGCAGTTAATGAGATGTGCCAACATGTCATATGACATTGTATGGCATAAGTTCCAGATGGCAAAACCAGTCTGGACAAGATCCTTGGGAATTCCATCTCTAATCATTTGCACTGTAACGGCTACTTATTTAGTAACTGTTTATAATCAGCTATCAAGATTTTCATCATACTATCACAAGCGAATCATATTAACTAGTTATTCTTCAGAAATCATAAACCCTAAAGCTTTTCATCCATCTTCCTCAACAATGTCTCAGAACCCTAACACAACTGAAGAAGTTCTCAACAAAGAAGACGTAGTTCATGCCACTCCCATCTCTGTGGTACCAATGAAATCAACTCCATTGGACGAACTCAGAGGAAGTGCTTCTCACACTAAAAAGCCAAGAACTCCAAAGAGAGCTAAAGATCAAGTCTGCAGCAAAGCCAAAGGAGGCATTCCTTCTCCTGCTAACATGCCCCCAAAATCTTCAAAATATGTAGATGATTCCATCAAGGAGATTGTCAACCAAATCCTTTTTGAACAGAGAGTGGTGAGTGGGATCTCTGTTCCTCTGAACACCATGCCTGCACCTCAAGAAGAACAAGCTCAAGATGCAGAGGACACTCCTGCAGAACAAGATGTCCCAATAGATGTTGGAACATCTGAAGATGAGAAAAAGAACTCATATGATGCTGATTTGGAACAAACTGAGGACCAGCATAAGGCCTCAAATGAAAATGATGAAGAAGTCTCTGAGGATCAGACCAAAGCCTCAAATGAAGATCAAATCCCTGCTGATCAACCAGCTGAAGAGGAGACTGCTCAATCTCCTCCAGTGGTCAACCTGGAGCAGGACTCTGATACAGAGATCATAGCCTCTGTTAGACCTAGCATAGCCAAAAGGCTCAGGTCCAGGAAAGGAAAGATGCAAGATGAAGCTGAAATTCCTGAGAAGAAGAAAGCTTCCCCAAAGAAAGGCAAAGCTAAAGCTACTTTTGGGCCAACAAAACAATGGAGTAAAGTTCAAACTCAGAAAAGAAAAGTTGTCACCCCATCAGACTCAGATGTTGAATCAGATGTCCCAACATCTCCTCCCAAAAAGAAACCAGCATCATCTAGGGCTTCATCTGCTGTTCCAGAAGCCCCCTTGGACAACATATCATTCCATCATGTCTCTAGTGTCAACAAATGGAAGTTTGTGTACCAAAGAAGGGTTGCCCTAGAAAGAGAACTGAGCAACAATGCACTTGAGTGCACTGAACTGATTGACCTCATCTCTGCTGCAGGACTATTCAAAACAGTCTCAGATCTCTCTCCCTGCTATGAACTTCTAGTCAAAGAGTTCATTGTTAATCTTCAGGAGGATTGTTTAAATGGTAAGTCCTCTGAGTTTCAAAAAGTTTTTGTTAGAGGTAAATGTGTAGAGTTTTCTCCTCAAATCATCAATCAGTACCTAGGAAGAGAAACAGATGGACCCAATGAGCTAGGTAAGACAGATAACCAAGTCTGCAAGGTTATCACTGCAAACCAGGTCAAGGCATGGCCTGTGAAGGGAAAGCTCTCAGTGAGCATTCTTACAAGAAAATATGCCATGCTGAACAGGATTGGTACAGCTAACTGGGTGCCTACCAACCACACTTCTTCAATCTCCACTGATCTGGCCAGGTTTATCTATGCTGTGGGAACTCAAACCAAGATGGACTATGGAGCTTACATTTTTGATCAGACCTTGAAGCATGCCAGCTCTTCTGCAACAAAGCTGCCAATAGCTTTTCCATCATTGCTATGTGGTATAGTGCTCAATCAATACCCTGGAATTCTCACTGACAAGGATACAGCCTGCAAAAGAGAAAGCCCCCTGGCTTTTCACTACAAGTTATTCCTCAGTCATCATGCTGCAGATGTTGAAGCACCTTCTGGGACATCTGCAGGTCCTTCAACTGCTAAGACTCCAATCTCCAAGAAGGCTCTAATTGCTGAGCTTAAAAGCACATGCAAAGAACTTGAAGCAAGGAAGCTGAAACTTGAAGAAATCATCCAAAGGCTGGAGAGTGGAGAAGATCAGAAAGCTGCCTCTGATGAAGAAAGTGAAGCTGATGAAGAAACAGAAGTTGAGGAAGAAACTGAGAGTGATGAATCTGAGTGATCAATATATGTGAGGCAAATGTAATGACAGCAATGTATTTCTGGAATAGTGTCTTTGGCCCTAAATTTTGTGTCTACCAAGGGGGAGAACAACAACAAATTGTATTGCTGTTTAAGTATGAATAAAAAAATCTGTTTGTTTGCTTCTGAACTGAATAAGTTTTTTTCTGTTGCAACAAGATTGGATACATATATGTTTGAGGGGGAGTAATCTCAAATAAGAATCAACAGAAAAGTAATGCTATACTCTGATAAAAAGAACTTCTGCTGCACTCTGAAAACCAGAAAAGATGTTAGCCAAAAATTAGCCAAAGGGGGAGTTTGTAGATGTCTTGAATTGGCTGAATTTTTGACCAACAAGAATTATTGAATTCAGTTCAGAATGTCCTATCAAATGTTGGGACATTATCAAACAGAGTATATGAACTTATTTCAGGATGTCTTACCAGATGTTGGGACATTGTGTAAATGACTTAAGTTCAGTTTTTTCAGGATGTCCCAACAGATGTTGAGACATCTCAAACCTGCTACCAGAATTAATTATTGACTAACTAATCAAAGATATTTAAGGAGAGTTATCTGGAATTAATTAATGATGGATAAAACAGAACAAGGCGCATCTGTAGGGAGTTTTATATTGAAGATTCAGATTAAAACAGAAGACCTAAATCACCTAGAATCTAGGAGGTAACAAACCCTAAATTCAAGGTGGAAGCTGCATGCGCATTAGGGCTGGATCATCCTACAGAAAGCCCAAATTACAGATACCTATTTAAGCAACAGAAACTCATAGAATTGAGTACGAATTTCAGAAGACCAAATAGGGTGTCTAGTGTTTTAATAGCAGGTTGTTTTTATTGTACCACTTTATGAGCTTTTAAGCATAAGTGCATTTGTGACTTGATTGAAACTGTGAAGTAAGATCAAGCTGTTTTGTTTGAAGAATGTCTTCAATTTTATTAAACTTGTAAACTTGATCACTGTGTGATTGAGGGGGAGTGAGTAGGGTACTCTTATCTAAGTTGTGACTTAGGTAGAAATTGCATTGGGTAGTTATTAAGTGATAGATTAAACAGGGTGGTTTAAGTCTAGAATTAATATTACTTATAGTGGATTTCCTCCTGGCTTGGTAGCCTCCAGATGTAAGTGTGGTTATACACTGAACTGGGTTAACAAACTTCTGTGTTGTTTACTTTTCTTGCTATTTAAGTTTTGGTTAAATCTGTCAAGTGTTGGGACATCTCTTAGGACATCTCATACCTGATCACAGAATTTCAATTGGCATCAGAGCAGGCACCCTGCCTGTTTATACTGGGTGAGATCTAGGGAATACAAATTCTGTAACATGGACAGAGATATAGGGTCAGTAAATAGACCACCTATTCTGGATGGATCTAATTATGACTACTGGAAGCCAAGAATGATTGCATTCTTAAGATCACTTGACAACAGGGCATGGAGAGCAATCAACATTGGATGGGATTATCCTGTCCAAGATACCAAAGATGGATCAAAAGCGCTGAAACCTGAAGAAGAATGGAGTAAGGAAGAAGAAGATTCAGCACTAGGCAACTCAAAGGCCTTAAATGCTTTATTCAATGGCATTGATAGGAACATCTTCAGACTTGTACATCATTGTGAGCTAGCCAAAGATGTGTGGGATACTCTCAAAACAACTCATGAAGGAACATCAAAAGTAAAGATGTCAAGACTTCAACTTCTCACCACAAAATTTGAAAACTTGAGAATGAATGAAGATGAGACAGTTCATGAATTCTACATGAACATTTTAGAAGTAGCTAATACTTCTGGAGCTTTGGGAGAAAAAATGACTGATGAAAAGCTTGTAAGAAAAATCCTCAGATCTTTGCCAAAAAGATTTGACATGAAAGTCACAGCAATAGAAGAAGCTTGTAAGATAGGTATGGTTGCTTTTGCAAAATGTCAACTTTTGTGTAAGAGAAGCATGGGTCATGTTCTAGCCAAGTACAAGGGAGGTGTGCTGCGCAGCATGTAGTGTGGAAAGGCTAGGGTGGTTCAGCAAACTAGGCAGCAAGTGGATGAGAAGTTATCATGACTTTTGCAACTTGGCTTGCCTTTGGTTCTTATGAGAGAAACTTGATCCATAAGCCATGAAACATGTGATCCCTTGGGTGCATTCTGATTTTTGAATGTTGTGTGATCATGTTGAGTTGATTAGAAGTCCATTGGATGACTTAATTGGCCTTGAGAAGTGAATTTGCAACTTTGCCTCTTTGGTGCATGACTTGAAATTTAGTGATTTTTGCCAACTTTGATAAGCCATAACTTTTGATCAAAAATGAATTAGGTCATGTTCTTGTACTTTTTGAAAAGGGAAAGATCTATTCTACAACTTTCTTGACCAAAGTTTTTTCATTTGAAGCTTTCTTGAATCAAAAAGTAAGGGTTGAAAAAGTTGCATAAAATGACATTTTCATGAAAAGTCAAACTTGCCCAAAAAGTCAACTTTGCAAAAACTTGAAATTCTTGAATTTTGTAAGCTTCAAACATCTCCCATGATCAAATAAAGATCATATGCATTCAAAATAATGAAGAACACCCTTTGGTTGGGTCACTGGGGGCCTCAGATGCCCTGATTTTGCACTGACTTGCTTGAAAAGTCAACCCTTGATCAGATGACTTCCCCATGGAATTTCTTCATGAAAATTGATATGCATACTCCCTATACCATATAGAGACCAATAGAAACAAGAATGACCAAAAAATTTGGAGTTATGACCTCTGAAACCAAAACCCTAATTTTAGGTCATCTGTGCAGTCAAGCCTGGCTCTGCTTCCATACCAATCCCAGTTCTTGTGATTCTTTGGCATTATTGACTTTGAGAGGATATAATATGATACTTGAACACACATAGACCCCTTTGAAGTGATTGATGACCTTTGGAGTGGCTCAAGAAGCTCTTGGATTGCTCAGATCACAAACCCTAGATGCAGATGACTTAGAACCTATGCAGTGAATCAAAAATGTGATATGAGATGGTATGATTGAGTTTATGCATATGAAATGATCACAAGCCATGGTGTGAAATGGGTGAGGGCAAATTTGGGGTGTTTACAGCTGCCCCTATTCAAACATGAGTTAGCTGTGTAGGATGTAAGCAACGGCTTAGCAGGCAAACAAGATAACTTGTGGTTGAATACCAAAGACAGTCCAAAATTTGCACTCACAGAATGAAGAAGAAAAGGGATATACATTGTAAAAGAAAATAAAGTATATTGTAAAGTGTGGGCGACGGAGGACGACCGTCGAGCAGAGGACGACTGCTGGGTAACGAGCAATGACGGGGACGGCCGACATGCTGGGGATAAAAGGAATTATGATGGGGACGGCCATCAAGCAAAGCTGTAAAATCTCTGGGGATTAATGAAACATGACGGGGACGGCCATCAAGTTCACAAAGTAAAGTAACCAACGATGGGGACGGCCATCAGGCTAAACTGAAAGGAAAAAGGACCACGACGGGGACGGCCATCAGGTTAAAGAATAAATGAAATAAACAGATGATGAGGTACGGTCATCAAAGGTGAAGGACGATCACCTAGCAGGGGACGGCTGCTCTGTTGGGTTAAGATTAGGGACGATCATCTAAGGTGGAGGACGACCACCTGGCAGGGTACGGCTTCCGAAAATATCGCGACATAGGACGAATGCCGGATAAAAGGTCAACGATGGGGACGGCCATCGGACGAGCATGATGGAGGACGACCATCAAGAGGTGGAGGACGATCACCTAGCAGGGGACGGCTGCTCTCAAGGTTTGTCATGACATAGGACGAATGCCAGATAACCAAAATCAACAAATGGGGACGACCATTGGATAAAATGATGGAGGACGACCATCAAAAGGTGGAGGACGACCACCTAGCAGGGGACGGCTGCTAAATATCACGAGACAGGACGAATGCCGGATAGAAAATCAACGATGGGGACGGCCATCGGATAAGCATGATGGAGGACGACCATCAAGAGGTGGAGGACGACCACCTAGCAGGGTACGGCTGCTCTCAGGGTTTATCATGACACAGGACGAATGTCAGATAAAAGGAAATTTGCTTTGTTGGCGATTTACTGGGGAATAGTAAACACGGACGAGTGCTTACATCCAAGAAATAAAGGTATAAGTGTTTAGATGTTTGTGTATAATTTAAAGATGCGGACGAGCATCCTTAAGACTACGATACGGACGAGTATCGGGTAGAAACAAAAACTGACACGTGTTCAAAGATGATGATACGGACGAGTATCAACTGGTTAACAGAGAACACGGACGAGTGTTGAATCTGAGAGGACTCTTCTGGGGAATAGTAGGCACAGGCGAGTATCTATATTCAAGGAGACAAGAGTGTTTGACACGGTGTATGGATTAAAGATGCGGACGAGCATCTTTAAGACTATGATACGGACGAGTATCAGGTAGAAACAAACGCTTGACGCATGTTCAGAGATGATGATACGGACGAGTATCAACTGGTTAACAAAGAACAAGGACTAGTGTTGAATCTGCGGGGATATAAGTGCTATATACAAGATACGGACGAGTATCTGTATAAGTGTGAGTGGTGTATAGATGAGTATTTAACTGTTGGGGAGAATGACACGGACAAGTGTCAAAAGGAGAAAAGTATAGTATAAACAAGTATCTGGTGTACAAAGTGTTTATGTTACTGTACTGGGGAAAATGACACGGACGGATGTCAAGGAAAGTTATATATAAGTATGTGTGAGTGCAAAGAGGACGTCTTTGGCTTTCTGCTGGGGTTATGACACAGACGGGTGTCAAAAAGTATCTGTAATACGAGTGTTATTGTTTGCACAGAGTGTTCAGGCGGCTTTACTAGGGAATGACGACACAGACGGGTGCCAAAGAGAGTATATACTGGTGTTTGTGAATGTGAGGCAACTGATTTTGCTGGGGAGTCTCCGCTGGGGATTTTGGGGGGTGTCTTCTGTATATTGACGGATTGTCATTATTCACAAGTGTTTGATTCAAAACATGGCTTATGATTATGCTATATGCTTGATTTTTTCCGTAATGCTCCGTATTAGACGGAATGCTACGCTTTGTGGGTGAATATGAATGCTAATGCTATGATTATGCAAAGATACCCAACCGGGATCCGGATCCCGTTGCTACGAAGATCTTCGGCCAATCTGCTTGAAATGGACATCCCAGCTGGGGGTGAGATCATTGGTAGATCTGATGAGATGATATTTGCTTGGGGATGTGGGTCAATGATAGACCTATCTCGGTAATGAGGGGACCCAACTGGGGTTTGTAGAAGCTTTCATCACTCTGTTGTGATTCTTTCATGCGTTGCTCTTCTGGATAGAGGCTGAAGCTTTGTGGGGAGAGGGTTCCCTGACTGTTGTACTCAGCTGAGGGTGAAATGGCAACTCGGCTGGGGAGAAAGAGAGATCACTGAAAGATCTTCTTAGAGATTCTGTTGAGGAGGATTCTTGGCCCAGCCGGGGATATGGGCGCCTTCTGGTACCGCCTTGTTGGAGAAGTGATGCCTGGCAACTCTGATGGGGATAAGTGATAAGTGGCAACTCAGCTGGGGAGAAGACACTTTGGGTGCTGAGTGTCGATTTGTCAGCTTGCTGGAGTGAAGCTTTCATGCCCCAAGTTGCATTCTGGATACCTGCAATCCTGCAAAGATATAAAAACGCACAAACAATCCCAAGGTATCCCTTACCGGATTCCGTCATAGGAGTTTAGACACTTCTGAGAGTAAGTATATTTCCTGCAAGCATGTGACTTTTATTACATTTTTTGAAGATAAGCATCTGTATTTATGCAATCAGTTTTTTCTTAAGACATCAGACATTTTTGCAAATAAAAATGTTCAAAACGAAACATGACTGAAAATTTGATTTTATTAATTCGTGTGCCCTGAATTGGCGAGATACAGTCAAAGAAACGAATCCCCTGAAATGAGGAGATTGTTTCAAAAATGAGAAAACAAAATGTGCTGGCAATGTTGATGACGCTTTAAGGAGCTTCCTCTTTTACCATGACTCGTATGACTTTTGACGTTCTTCTCGTCCTTCTTTCTGAAGAAGGCTGATTCTGATTGAAGCTTGATCCTTTCGAAGCTCACCAAGTCGTAAGTGATACAGACGAATTCAGAATGCAGTTATTCGCTTATTCCATTATTTTGCATGGATCGCCCTTTCAGGTTTTCAATCCATCGGGATACCCATTTTTGCCTGAGTTGTCCAATGCGGCTTTTCAACTCAGCGGGTGTACATTTTTGTTTATTTTTCCCTTATTTTTGCCCGAGTCCTTTATTCTGTTTTTGACTCGCCGGGATGCCCTATTTTTTGCCTGGACTTACATTCTGTTTTTATGTCCAGCGGGTCATTTTTATGCGAAGTATTTTTTAACTGCATCTGAATTCACAGGGGACGGGAAATCTTCACCATCCATGGTGCTGAGCATCAGTGCTCCACCAGAGAAAACTTTCTTTACCACGAATGGTCCTTCATACTTTGGGGTCCACTTGCCCCTGTGGTCTGTATGAGGAGGAAGGATTCTTTTCAGCACAAGATCCCCTACCTGGTACTCTCGGTGCCTGACTTTCTGATCGAAGGCTTTCTTCATTCTCTTCTGATATAACTGCCCATGACAGATTGCAGCCAATCTTTTCTCTTCGATCAGACTCAGTTGTTCGTATCGGGCCCGAATCCATTCTGCTTCGCTCAGTTTAACATCCATCAGTACCCGTAGAGAGGGTAATTCAACTTCAACAGGTAGGACCGCTTCCATACCATAGACAAGTTGATACGGTGTTGCCCCAGTGGATGTTCTGATCGACGTGCGGTACCCATGCAAGGCAAATGGTAGCATTTCATGCCAGTCTTTATAGGTGACTACCATCTTCTGCACAATCTTCTTAATATTCTTATTAGCTGCCTCAACAGCGCCGTTCATCTTTGGCCTGTAAGGAGAAGAATTGTGATGTTGAATCTTGAAGTCCCGGCACAACTCTGCCATCATTTTGTTGTTCAAGTTGGAACCATTATCAGTAATGATTCGCTCGGGAACTCCATATCGACAGATGATATCTCTCTTCAGAAATCTGGCTACCACTTGTCTTGTAACATTGGCATAGGAGGCTGCTTCGACCCACTTGGTGAAATAATCAATGGCAACCAGGATGAATCTGTGACCATTCGAAGCAGTCGGCTCAATCTTTCCAATCATGTCAATGCCCCACATAGCGAAGGGCCAGGGTGAAGACATCACATTCAGAGGATTGGGAGGCACATGCACCTTATCTGCATAAATCTGGCATTTATGGCATTTTCTGGCGTAGGCACAACAATCAGCATCCATTGTGATCCAATAATAGCCTGATCTTAACAACTTCTTAGCCATGGCATGCCCTCCCGCATGGGTACCAAAGGATCCTTCGTGCACTTCATGCATTAACAAATCTGCTTCTGTCCTGTCGATGCATCTGAGGAGTACCATATCAAAGTTTCTCTTGTACAGGGAACCGTCAGTGTTCAGAAAGAAACTACCAGCAAGCCTTCTCAAAGTCTTCTTATCATTAGAAGATGCCCCAGGTGGGTATGTTTGATCCTCCAAGAAGCACTTAATGTCATGGAACCAAGGCTTATCATCTTTGACAATGTCTGCTGCGAATACATATGCTGGTCTGTCAAGTCTGGACACTGAGATTTGCGGTACAAAGTTGGCAGTTTGAACTTTGATCATTGATGAAATGGTAGCCAGAGCATCTGCAAACTGATTTTCGTCTCGAGGGATATACTCAAGCCTGACCGTTGTAAAGAAAGTCAATAACCTCCTCGTATAATCCCTGTAAGATATCAGATGATCCTGGTGGGTGTACCATTTGCCATTGGTTTGATTGATTACCAGAGCTGAATCTCCGAACACGGTCAATGTCTTGATCCTGAGGTCAATGGCTTCCTCAAGACCCATAATGCAAGCTTCGTATTCAGCTTCGTTGTTAGTGCAGTTGAAAGTGAGTTTTGCCGAGAAAGGCATGTGAACTCCTTTAGGTGTAATGAGTACTGCACCAACACCACGACCATTCATATTAACAGCCCCATCAAACATCATAGTCCATTCTTCTTCCGGGTCAGGCCCTTCAGTGTGAACAGGCTCTTCATGATCTTTTGCTTTTATGAACATGATGTCTTCATCAGGGAAGTCAAATCTCATAGGCTGGTAATCATCAATAGGTTGCTCAGCAAGATATTCAGACAATACACTGCCCTTGATGGCTTTCTGCGAAGTGTACTGAATGTCATATTCTGTAAGGATCATTTGCCATCTTGCAACCCGTCCGGTAAGTGTTGGCTTCTCAAATATGTACTTAACTGGGTCCATTTTTGAGATCAACAAGGTAGTGTGGGTCAACATATACTGCCTCAGTCGGCGAGCAGCCCACGCTAAAGCACAACAAGTTTTCTCGAGCAGTGAATAACGTTGTTCACAGTCGGTAAACTTTTTGCTTAGGTAGTATATTGCGTACTCTTTTCGACCAGACTCGTCATGTTGGCCCATCACACACCCCATTGACTCTTCTAATACTGTCAAGTACATTATCATAGGTCTTCCTTCAACTGGAGGCATATGGATTGGAGGCTCTTGTAAGTATTCCTTGATCTTGTCAAAAGCCTTCTGGAAGTCTTCGTTCCACCTGACCGTCTGTTCTTTTCTTAGCAGTTTGAACAAGGGTTCGCAGGTTGCTGTAAGGTGAGATATGAACCGTGAAATGTAGTTCAATCGACCTAAGAACCCTCGAACTTCTTTTTCCTTCTTCGGTGCAGGCATTTCTTGAATAGCCTTGACTTTATCAGGGTCAACTTCAATCCCTTTCTCGCTCATAATAAAACCCAGCAGCTTACCGGATCGCACCCCGAATGTGCACTTGTTGGGGTTCAACTTCAGTTGGTACTTCCTCAGACGCTTGAACAGCTTCAGCAGATTTACCAGGTGATCTTCTTCAGTGAGGGACTTGGCAATCATGTCATCCACGTAACATTCTATCTCTTTATGGATCATATCGTGGAATAATGTTACCATAGCCCGTTGATACGTTGCACCAGCAATCTTGAGCCCAAATGGCATTACCTTGTAGCAGAACGTGCCCCAGGGTGTGATGAAGGTTGTCTTCTCCATGTCTTCAGGTGACATTTTGATCTGATTGTATCCTGAAAATCCATCCATGAAGGAGAATACCGAGAACTGAGCCGTATTATCCACCAATACATCAATGTGAGGTAATGGGAAATCATCTTTCGGGCTAGCTCTATTCAGATCCCGGTAGTCAACACACATCCTTACTTTGCCGTCTTTCTTAGGCACAGGTACTATGTTAGCAACCCACGGTGGATAGCTAGTCACGGCGAGGAACCCGGTGTCCCATTGCTTCTGTACCTCTTCTTTAATTTTCATTGCCATGTCTGGACGAGTACGACGCAGTTTCTGTTTAACCGGTGGGCATTCTTCTCTTAAAGGCAGCTTGTGTACAACAATGTCGGTGTCCAACCCTGGCATATCTTGATAGGACCAAGCAAACACGTCCACATATTCTTGAAGCAGGTCAATCAGTTGTCTCTTCACTGAGTCTTGTAAGCAGGCCCCGATTTTAACTTCTTTCACGTTTTCATCTGTACCAAGATTGATCGTTTCAACCTCCTCCTGGTGAGGAGTAATATCCTTTTCCTCCTGTCTCAACAACCTGGCTAGCTCTTCAGGAAGCTCGTAATCTTCTTCAACCCCTTCATCAGCTTGATTGATCGGATTGTCAAAGTCATACGAAGTCATAGCCGTGCTGTTGTCGGTGCGGTCTGGAAAGCACACTCTGCAAGGGTTCAGTTTGTTCATTTTAATGATTTGATTTTAATCTTGTTTAGAAAAGTGAAATAAAGTTGTCATTTTGAAAACACTGCCATTTTATTTTTTGTACAAAAAGAAAAATGGAAAAACAGTGAGCGGAAAAGAAAAAGACTCATTTGCAAAAGATGTCTGATATTTCATTGATTAATCTTGTTGCACAAAAATTACAGATGGCCCGATTACAAAATGAGTCTTGTCATCTTGGGCAAGATGCAAGACTTTGATGCATGCTATAAAAATACAGGAAATAATAATTACTCTGCAGGAGTAACTCTTATAATTTCCTGGGAAGACCAGTTTGAGATACTGCTCCCCGGGATCTTTGGACGAATCCAACTCTCCAGGTTGCGGTCGCTTTCATCCTCGTCTTCCAAATTGTTGACAACATCAGGGGTGAGCATCCCCCCACTAACAAAGTTGGGCTCCTTAGCAGCCTCTGCTCGATCTTGTTGAGTTGGTTTGTAACCCAACCCAAATCTATCCTCTTTCTTCTCCACAGGTAACAATTTGCCCCAGCCTTGGGCAGTTCCTTCCTCAACAACCTTCCGGGCTTGTTGGTAAGATGTCATTGAGGTTCTAGGTACAGCAGAAGTTTCATTTATGTTCAAGGCCTCAAACCCTTTACTCATTGTCTCGTGGATCTCCCCATCCATCTCAATGTATTTGTATGTAGCCAGATGGCTAACAAAAATATCCTCCTCTCCACAAATAGTAACGACTTGGCCCTCCCACTCGAATTTTAACTTCTGGTGAAGGGTTGAGGTCACGGCGCCAGCGGCGTGAATCCATGGCCTACCCAATAGACAGCTGTAGGCAGGCTGTATATCCATCACGTAGAAGGTCGTTTTGAAAGTTTATGGGCCAACCGTTATAGGCAACTCAATCTCTCCCAGAACTGATCTCTTAGAACCGTCAAAGGCTCTCACTACTAAGTTGCTGGGACGTAATGCCAATCCATCATACTCTAACTTCACAAGGGCTTTTTTAGGTAAGACATTGAGGGATGATCCTGTGTCTACCAGCACATGGGAAAGAACTGCACCTTTGCATTCCATGGTAATGTGCAAAGCCTTGTTATGATTGCGGCCTTCAGTAGTCAAATCAGTGTTGGTGAACCCTAGTCCATGACTAGCATTAACATTTCCAACCACAGCTTCCAACTGATTGACAGTGATCTCTTCTGGCACATAAGCTGCGTGCAAGACTTTTAGTAGTGCGTTCCGATGAGCTTCGGAGCACATGAGCAATGATAGGATCGAGATCTTGGAAGGCGTCTGGTGAAGCTGGTCCACTATCTTGTAATCACTTTTCTTGATGATTCTCATGAATTCATCAACTTCTTGATCAAAAGGTGTTTTTAAAGCCTCTTTAACGATTTGCTCTTCTTGCACCAAGCTCTTACCTTTTGCCTTGGCAGCAGCTTCTGCTTCGGCAGTGGGTCTTTGAGTTTGTGGAGCAAAGAGACGTCCGCTTCGAGTGAAGCCTCCGCCTCATCCCACATTGTCTATTTGTGGTGCAGGGGTTGATGATTCAAGAGTGATTTTCTGTCCTTCGCAGTATAGATCAGAGCCGTAATGCCAGGGGATGACATTACTGCTTTCATAAGGTACTGGCCCAGGCACCGTGATGGTGACTGGGCTGATGGCAGCTGCAGAAGGGACTGTGATAGTCTGTGGATCATAGTATATTGTGACTGGTGCTCTGATGGGAGTGGAATTTTGTGAGTTGTAAGCAGAATCGTTTTCAGGATCATAATAAATCGTAACCGTTGAGACATTTGCTGCTGAAGTTGTAGGAGACATTGTTGGAAGGATGGGTGTTGTTGTTGTAGGGGTTTCTGAATGAAGTGGTGCTGAAGTTGTAGAAGGGATGTTTGCTGATATTTGGTCCGTTGAAAGAACAGATGAAGCACTTGTTGATGAGATTGAAGAGTTGCTTGGAACAATGGTTGTTGCATTTGTAGAAGACACGGGAATTGTTGCTGATGAGATTGCTGGATTGGTAGGAATTGATGTTGTGATTTGAAGCAGGCCACTCTGGATGAGACCATCTATGCCATCTCTCAAGTTATCACAACCATTCACTGAAATGTTGCAATAAGCACACCCTAGCTCACATCCCGGGAACATTTGACATTCGAGGAGTTGAGCTTTAATCTCCACCAACGGTGTCCGAATCTGACCCACACTGGTTATTAAGTAAGACGGCTTGTCTTCTTCAATAGCATTGATTCTGGGACCTCCGTGGTTTGGCATAGGGTTCTTGTTAACATTTGGTGGTGGTGCAAAGTTCAGTGCTTTAGAGTCTACCAAGTCCTGTACCTTCATGTGCAAAGCTCTGCACTTTTCTGTACTGTGGCCAGGTGCATTTGAATGAAAAGCACATCTGGCGTTGGAGTCATAATTTCTGGGTAGACTGGTGGGATCTGGAGGTGCCAACGTCCTTAGCTCAACCAGGTTGAGTTTTAGGAGTTGTGCCAGTAATGTGGCATAGGGCATAGGGATCGGATCGATCACCCTATTGGCCTGAGAAGGTCTCTGTTGGAATGGTCTTTGCTGATTGTTGTTGTTGGTGTTGTTGTAGTTTCTCTGAGGAGGATACTGAGTTTGTTGCTGATAATTCTGCTGCTGTGGTTGATAAGCTAGTTGTGGATGAATTGGAGCGGGAATGGTGACTGCTGCCACAGACCTATGAACATATTGGGGTCTGCCCCTGTTGGTATGGATAGCATTGGTCTCACCAGTTCTTCTTGGGCCCGCAAAAGGCTTCCTTGTGTTGCTGGATGAGCTGGCACCGTTGTCAGAAATTTTGCCCATCTTTAACAGGCTCTCAATTCTCTCTCCAGCTATAACGACATCTGCAAAGCTGGTAGAAGAGAAAGCAGCCAGCCGGTCAATGTATGTTCCTTGGAGGGTATTCATAAACATATCTGCCATCTCCCTCTCTGACATAGGTGGCTGGACAGCAGCAGCCAGCTGCCTCCACCTTTGGGCGTACTCCCGGAAGCTTTCTCTAGATGAAATTGACATCCCCATCAGGAGGGTCCTGTTGGGTGCCATATCTAAATTATACTGGTATTGTCTGATGAAGGCTTCTGCCAAGTCCTTCCAACACCTGATGGTCGCTCTAGTCAGATGGGAGTACCATTCCCTTGACGCTCCAGTTAAACTATCCTCAAAATAAAACATCCATAGCTTCTCGTCCATGGTATATGCTTTCAACCTTCCCAGAAAGGATTGTAAGTGGGTCCGTGGGCAAGAAGTCCCGTTATACTTCTCAAAACAAGGAGGCTTAAACTTATGGGGAATCCTGACCCCGTCCACTAAGCCCATGTCCATAACATCAAAACCCAAAGAGTTTTGGGACTCCAAGGATCTTAATTTTTCAGCAATTTCGTCCAGCCTTCTGTCATAGGCCTCATCCCCAACACCCATTACTGTGAACTGATCCTCCTGGGGGTCTTCTTGCAGCACTATGCCTGCAGTGGCAGTCCCTTGTACATTGGCAGGAATGTTGATCTCTGGATGGAGGTGGGGTCCAAATACAGGGGGGTTGACATGAGGTTGGACCCTCTCATTGTTGCTTGTCCCAGCAGTCCCTATATGGGGGTCTTCTTGATTCTGCCTTTCTACCATTGCTCTCAATCTCTCTTGGCTCTGAGCCATATTGTTCATCACTTCCATAAACTGTGTCATTTGAGTCCTCATTTCCAATCTTTCGTTGGCCATTTGGTTCCTGACCTCTGCAAGGTCCTGTTGTACCTGGTCCATCTGTATGCCCGGAAGATTGTTACGGGTTGGATATCTGTGTGGACGGTTGAGTGGAAATACCCGACGTCGAGCAATAGTTCCTGAATATCACAACAGAGTTAGCAACAACAACAAAATAGACCTACAAAACAAACAAAGGGTTAGCATGCAATGCAGTATGCTTATTTGTTTCCAAGGTATCCGGCTTGGCACTTGGTTTTGACCTTTCCAGACCTTAGAAGATGTTGTTGGTGTTGCTTTTGAAGTAAACTCAGATGGAACAAACTGATACATATATTACAAAAAAGCAAATGATACATAGTTTGTTCTTTACAAAACATGCCCTCTGAGGGGTTAAAATACAACATAAGAAAACAAAAGTACATGAAATGAAAGCAACAACAAGCAAAAGTCAGACACCAAGACCAAACTCATCCTCCTGAACTTCCTTGAGAAGTGCTTCAGTCACAGGATCAGCTGGACGCTCTGTGAGATTCCTGATAAGGAGATTCCTGGTAGTGACAGCTGCAGTTAGTTTCTTGTGTTGACTCTGGTCCTTTGACCTCTTCACTCCAGCTCTGATCTTCAACTCTGAGATCTCCCTCTGGGCTGCTGCCAGGGCTTCCTGCTGCTCTTTTGCACTAGCTTTCAGCTGCTCGATCTTGTCCTGAGTCCTCTTATCTTCCAGAGTACGATCTTCGGTGATTCTGACCCACCTAGCTTGACTCTCCTTCAGATACAAATCAGTCCTGGCTTTCTGGAACTGGGCTTCCTTGCAAGCATTCTTCAAGATCTGCTCTCCAGCCCTAGACTTCTTGACGTAATCCTCAGACTTCTCAATTTTAGCCAGATGCTCCATCTTCAACTTTTCTAACCTCTCAATATCCAACCTACCATCACTCCTCTCCCAGAGGGTCTTCTGTAAAGCCTGAGTCAACTTCTCATTTCTTTCTTTCAAACTCTCAAACTCCTCTAAGCTAACAGTGGCAGGAGGTGGTGCTGAGGATGGTCCAGGCATATCTTCCATGGTGAAGGGCATCCCAGAAAATTGAGCCCTGGCATGGGACCACTCATAGTACTGTGCTGATGCCACATTGTTGCACTTCCCCAGAATGGTTACTCCTTTAGTCTGGACATTGTCCCAGGCCCAGGCTGCTTGCCTGACAATAGCCAGATTAGGCTTGTTCTCATAGTAAAGAGTCTCAGCCAAGTCTTGTGCCTTAGGAGTGTGAACCAATGCATAGCCCAGTTGCCTTTTGAATAGCAGAGGGTTGTAATTGATGCAACCTGTTGCACCCCAAAATTTGCCCTCACAATACAAGACTTTGTGTTCTAAGAAGGTTCACAAGGTTCACAAGTTTCTCAATGCTTATATAACCTTTCATGAGGTTCATAAAGTCTACAAGTCACTTCTTGAAGGTTCACAAGGTTCACAAGTTTTCTTAACATTTACATAACCTTGCATGAGGTTCATGAGGCCCACAAGTTGCTTTTTGAAGGTTCACAAGGTTCACAAGTTTCTCAACATTTACAATACCTTTCATGAAGTTCAGGAAGTCTACAAGTTACTTCTTGAAGGTTCACAAGGTCCACAAATTACACAATGATTACAAAGCTTTCCTGAGGTTCATGAGGTCTACAAAGCCACTTCATGAGGTTCACAAAGTTCACAAGCTTCCCAATACCTCCCATGAGTATCATAAGACATTTCATGAAGGTTCACAAAGTTCACAATTGGTCAAAGAAGTTGACAATTCCCTCAGACAATGCACCTCCTAAGCAGTGCATCCAAAACTAGGGTTTTGACTTTAATCAGGCTAAATGGACTTCCAATGCCTCAAGTGAGTTTCATGACATCTTATATGTGTGTAAGAACTCCCATGTCAAGTTTCAAGACTTTTCTCAAAAGTTTGCTCAGTCAGATGATCAGATAAGTCAAAATCAGTCAATGCAGTTAAAAAGTCAAACTGAGGTCAACTGTGGCCAAACCAAAGTCAAACTTCATGATTTTTTGCCAACATCAAGTATATGAAGTAAAATTCATCATTTGATCAAGGGTTGATCATGATTCATCAAGGAGATTCCAGATCATCAATAATCAGGAGTTTCTAAATTAGGGTTTCCTCAGTAAAAGTCAACTGAACTTTGACCAGGCATAACTTTCACATACTTCATCACCAAGTCTCCATCCAAAGCTAATTTTGAAGAAAATTGAATTCTCTACAACTTTGATGTTGAAGGTTAAGCCAAAAAATGCTTCATTTGAAAGATATGATCTAAGACATTATAGGTCATTTCAAAAGTCAACAAAAAGTCAACAACTTCAAAAGGGCATAACTTGAGATTGGTAAATGATATGGACCTGAAACCAATGGGGTTGTTTAGAGGACTCTTCAAGCTTTCCAAAAAGTCCAAGAACACCCTCATACCTTTAAAATTGAGGGAGATGTGTCCTTGCAAAGTTGGGCAATTTTGTGATGGTTTATATTGAAAAAGGGGGCCTAAAAGCAATTTTCTCCAAATGGGCTGGCCAAATTATGACCCAACCCATACAATAATAACATGCACGAAATTTCCATGATATTTTCATATTTTTTATTTTATTTAATTAATTTATTATGATTTATTACATTTAAAATCATTTTAAATTTAAATAAAATATTAAACATGAAGATATATTGTTGTGATTGAATCTAGAAAGTCTTAAAGGATGATTAGAGTCAAAGAGGAATGAAATCATGTGAATTGTCCCAAAATAGCAAGTCATAATGCACAAATATTTGACTTTTAACACTTGATCTTTTTCAATATTTTTTGATCCAAATTTTCACATAACCAAGTCTTATTTCTGACCTAATTCACTCATCTATATATGCTTAACACAAACCCTAGCCCTAGACACGAAATCCAGCAGCTCAAAGGTAGGTTTTACACTTCAAAAAATCATAAGAAATTTCAAATTCGGATTCCAAAATACAGGCACTTTCAAGACGATTTGAAGGTTGATTCTTCTTCATTGAACTTCATTGATCATGTTTGGATCATAAACAACATATGAAACATCCTCATTCGCATGAATCAAACCCGTGTTCATACCACATTTAAATTTTTTCGATTCCACGATTTTGTTGGTTTTCAATTGATTTTGATTGTTTAATTATGTTTGTTTCATTGTATTAAAGCTTCCTGGATGTTTAGATTGGAGTTTCACTGCCGAATCCATGAATCACCATAGTTAGGGTTTACCAACTGTGAGTTTGGGGATTCTATCATACAACCAATTTCAGACCAAATTAATGACTTATTTGGAACCTACGGCCTTCATGTAGTTGATCTGGGCATTTAAAATAAATTTATTGTACGTATTTTTCATGATTTGAGATGCAGGAGTTCTAGTGACGGGAGAAATCCGTCACTATAAGCTATTGTGACGGACCAACTGTCACTAAAGGTTAAGACGACGGGCAGAGGAAGAAGATGACCTTTGGCGCGTTTTTCAGAATTCAAAATTGAATACAATATTTTATGAATTAGTTTTGGTTTTATTTCATAACAGGTTGCTTGGCCCGGTGGTTGGGGTGTGCGCGTACATGGCATTGGTCTGGGGTTCGATCCCCCGTTGGTGACATTTTGTTCATTTATTTTGTTTGTTTTGCAGGACTAATATATTATCAATTATGGCCAAAGAATTAATAGATTGGCTCTTCCAGCCGGGTGGTAACGTGCGTGTGTGTATGACTATAAGGTCCTGGGTTCAACACTGCCCCAGGCCTTTTGTTTTTGTCTTATTTTTCTGATTTTCAGGTTAAACATATAAAACAAATCCTTCTCATTCTCCTTTCACCTGCGCGCGTGTAGCATAGTTGGTTTTGCATCCTATGGATTGAGGTAAGGGACCTGGGTTCAAACCCCAGGTCCTTACTTTTTTGGTCAATTTCAGTTTTTTTTTCTATTATTTTCAATTTATTCATTATATTTATGTTATTTTGTTTATAAAAAAAAAAAACCCTAAAAATATCTTCTTTATAAACCCTAAATATTTTTCTAATAAAAATCCTAACTTTGTAAAAGTTATAAAATAATTTTCTCATTTTAATTTTGTAAAACCTAGTTCTATTTTTTTTCTAAATAATTTTTATTTTCTAAATATAATTATAATGTATAGTTATTTATTTATTTAAGTATGATTCATGTAAATATTATAAATATAATTATAAATTATTTCTATCATCTAAAATATAAACATGTTTCATATTATTAGAAATTAAATTTTTGTAAATATACTTATAATTTATCTTTTTTCTTTATATATTAAGTAAATACTTTTTTTTCATAATTTTTGTTTAGAAATAATTGAATTTATAATAATTGAATTTTGTAGCTATGATATATTTAAAAATAACTTAATAATTTGTAAATTAAAATAATTGTTCATTCACATTTGTTTTTGTTTATATTAAAAATTATTAATTTCTTATTATTATAATATCTTGATTAATTTTGTTTATTCTTATTTACTAACCATATTATTATTTATTATTATATTTTTATTATATTTCTAACCTTGTTTATTATTTCTCAATTATTATTATTATCTTATTACTAACCCCTAATTATAATTTGCTCATTTATTTATTTTGCTTATTATTTATATCTTGCTATTATATTTATTTATTTGCTATTTAATTTTATTTGCTCATTATAATGTAATTGTTCCTGGATGTAAATTTGTAATTATTTTAATTATTTTTGCTATGGTTAGTAATTAGGGAGTGCTAATATGTATGTTATTTAAAATGAATTTAGATCATGTTAATATAAGATAATTAAAATAAACACTCACACACACGTAAATCGATTTTAATCGCCGTCTCACATTTCTAAGGTTATCCCTCAAGTTGCCTACAAATAATGGTCAAGTGGGGTGTATAAAGCAAGTCCCTTAAAATAGAAAATCATCAAAGTCCCTTATGGTTGCCTTTACGAATCGAGTCCCTTTCGAAAAATGATGATAGTCCCTTCTTTATGCTTATTACACCCCACAATGGCTTTCAAAATCAGAATGTCCCTCATATGTCCCTTAACATCCAAGGTAATGACTACCTACTCCTTAATAGTAGGGATAGTCTTACCAAGGAAAGGATAAAGAATAAGAAAGACCTTAAACATTAGGGTAGGTTACTCCTAGGTACTTGCTCACTTCAAAAAAATTTTCAAACACTTAACATTTTCAAACAAATTTTCAAACAAGTTTTCTACACATCCGTACATGGATTATTATTAAACTATTCTGAAAGTTTTTTTCTATTCACACACTACATTTTCAAAAAAACAATTTAAAGTGAGCTTAAGTACCTAAGAGCCCATGGATAACCATGGATGAAAAGGGTGCTAACACCTTCCCTTTTCATAACTTACCCCCCGGACCCAAAATATTCTCTAAGGTCTTTCCTGTTCTTTTATAACCTTTCCTTATGGATAAAATAAAAGTCGGTGGCGACTCTTGCTATCCGCAACATTGCTTAAAGTCAGTTCTCCCACCGTGTTACAGAACTGGCGACTCTGCTGGGGACCTAAATTTAAGAGGGGTACCCTTAGGAATTAAGATCACTTTAAATTGTTTGCCTTGTTTGTTTTATATTACTTGTTGGGGTGCTCTTATGTGTGAAAGGTCCTAACCCGGATCTAGTGTACCTTAGGTAAATGGCAATAGACCAAGGAAACTGTACGACGTATATCGATACGGTTGATCTGGTGGCCATAGTTAGTGCGACTTCTTGGTTGGTGCTTATGTTCCTTAAGTCAAGTTGAGGATAATATGAGGCTGCCATATGTTGTCAATGCACTAACTAACTTTTAGAACCCTAGTTCACTCATCTTGGCCTTTAGAAAGTAGTGAGGTAACCGGCTTTGGTGCAGACTGAAGTTGGTTGACACTCGATACTACGCTCATTGAGATCTTAAACTTGGAGGGTTTTGGTTGGCAAGTAAGTTGCCTTCTGATCAACCACCCTTGTGAAGGATCAATGATATTGAGATCCCTTAGAACCTGGTTACTTTTGTAGGACAGGATGAACCATCTAACTTCAGGGGAGGGTACTTACCTTTGAACCTCATGCAAGCATTTAAACCTAGGGCTATGGTGTGACTTGTTTGTGTGTGCCACATGTTTGTGATTGAGCATAACATCATGACATCATCATGCATCATAAGCATACCATTTTCCCTAACCATTTCAAGGACCAAGGGATTTATCTTTGTTCTTTGTTGCAGGTCATGGCTTCAGCTCGTAGAAACACCATCAGGATCAACTTTGTGGGGATACCTCCCAAGCTTAAAGAGTTGGTTTCTCAAGTGTCTGATCATTCCCGGTTCAACAAGAGACATGGTCACCTATTGGATCTAGTCACTTCAGGATTCAGTGAAGACATGATGAGTGTCCTGTTTCAGTTCTTTGACCCTAAGCACCATTGCTTTACATTCCCTGACTATCAGCTGGTTCCAACCATGGAGGAGTTCTCTAAACTTCTGGGTATACCTGTTCTTGATCAAAGACCCTTCACAGGTTTGGAGAAGGAGCTTAAACCAGAGGTTATTGCTGCAGCTCTACATCTGAAGAAGTCTGACATTGTTCTAGAGACGAGAAGTGGAGTTAAGGGTATTCTTGCCAAGGTATTAGTGGATAAAGCTCAAATGTTCTTGAAGGCCATGAGCTATGATGCTTTTGAGGAGATCTTAGCCTTGCTGATATATGGCTTAGTATTGTTCCCCAATCCAGATCAGTTCATAGACGTTCATGCCATCAACATATTCCTGAGTCACAATCCAGTGCCTACTTTGCTTGGAGATATCCTGCATTCTCTTCACACCCGTACTACAAGGGCAAGAGGAACTTTGATGTGCTGCATACCTTTGCTATCTAGGTGGTTTATTTCTCACCTTCCTCGATCAGTGATGAAGAATGAACAAGGGTTCAGGTGGTCCAAGAGGATCATGTCACTCTCGCATTCAGATATCCATTGGTGCTCCAGATCTATGGAGAATGTCACTATCATTGACCGTTGTGGGGAGTTTCCTAATGTGCCACTTCTAGGCATAAGAGGAGGCATTACCTACAACCCCTCTCTAGCTTTACGACAGTTTGGTTACGCTCGGAGTGATGGTCCACATGATATGCTGATTCAGGGCATTGTGTTTGATTACGACAACGATCTTCAGGGTTACCGTCAGAGATTCATACGAGCTTGGGGAAAGGTAAACAGGATTGACAGCAAGACACTGGAGCCTAAGTACACTATTCCTATGGAAGCTTATCTCAGATGGGTACGATCTCGTGCTCAGACACTCATGATGCCATATCCTGCCGTCCTACCAGTTACCATGGAACCTGTTGCTGAAGGAGACACAGCTTATACCATCCTTCACCCATACATGCCTACTGATATGGAAGACTTGCAGAGATCATGGATCCAACTGAAGGAGCAAAGGGATACTTTCGAGGCTCATTACAAAGCAAGCCAAGCAAGAATTCTAGAGCTCACAAAGCAACTTCACGAGGAACGAAACCTCAACTCATACCTCAACACAAAGAGGAAACGTCCATGGGAGACTTAAAACCCCATCTTTTGTACTTATTTCATTTCCATTTTTTGTAAGCCTAAAAGGCAAAACAAGTTATTACTAATAAAAAGTTACTTTCTTGTTTGTTTAAGCAAATTTAAATTCTGCGGTCCTTGAAAACATTGCATATGCATTCCCATATCATTTCATTGCATCACAGGTTTATTATTGTGCACGGGTTTCTCATCTTCTCGCTGTTTATTTCAGCAATGGCTCTTGAACAATCAGTTAAAGATCTTCAGGCACAAAATGCACAGTTCCAAGAGCTGATCTTGAACCTGTCCAAGGGGCAAGATGATTTGAAGGCACTGCTGGCCAAGAAGACTAAGAAGACTAGAAGGTCTGCTGGGTTGCTCAACATGGGAAGAAGGTTCAAGGGTCCTGTCAAGACCAAGGAACAGGTTGAAGACTATGAATCTGAGGAATCTGAGAAAGAGAGAGGCAGTCTCCACAACACTATAGGGGACTCTGATTCTGAGGCTAATTACTACCATGAGCCTAATGAAGACAAATTTAAGATGCTGGTGGATAGGATGGATGCTATGGAATTACAGAAATCATCTGGGCTGGATTTTGAAGATTTGAGTCTGATATCGGGGGTTGTGATACCCATTGGTTTCAAAGTTCCTACCTTTGTTGTTTATGATGGGGTCTCTTGTCCCAAGCTGCACTTGAGGTCTTATGTCAGAAGGATTCAACCTCACACTGCTGACAAAAAGTTGTGGATCCATTTCTTTCAAGAGAGCTTATCTGGAGCTCAGCTGGAGTGGTATTATCAGTTGGAGAGTGTCAACATCAGAGACTGGAATGATCTTGCTGAAGCTTTCTACAAGCAGTATCAATACAATGCTGACTTAGCCCCCACTCGCATGCAGCTTCAGAGCATGTCTATGGGTGCCAAAGAAAGTTTTAAAGAGTATGCTCAGAAGTGGAGAGATTTAGCTGGAAGAGTTCAACCCCCTTTGACTGACAGGGAGCTGGTTGATATGTTCATGTGTACGCTGAATGGTCCGTTTTACAGTCATCTCATTGGAAGCTCATCATCTGGCTTCACTGAGTTGATCATGACAGGAGAGCGGGTAGAGAATGGTATCAAGAATGGTAAGATCCAAGTGGGTACTTCTTCATCAGGTACTGCAAAGAAGCCTCCCACTGGGAAGAAAGAATCCAATGCTGTTTATGGTCAATCTGATCGTAACAGAAGGCATCAGTCTGTTAGTGCAGTTCATATTTCAAATCCAACTCCTGCAACAACAGAGCAGCCTCAAGGCAATCAACAGAGGGCTAGAAGACAGTTCACGAAGATCAACATGTCAATGGCTCAGGCATTGCAACACTTGTTGAAGGCTGAACTTATTACCCTGAGGGAGGCTCCTCAGAATCCCAATGTTACCTCTCCCAAGTAAAATCCCAATGCACGATGTGCATATCATTCAAACTGTCCAGGACATGATACTAATAACTGCTGGGTCTTGAAGAACAAAATTCAAGATATGATTGATGCTGGAGAAATTGAATTTGATCCACCAAATGTGATTACAGCACCACTGCCAAATCATGAGAAGACTGTCAATGCCATTGATGAAGACATGGATGAAGACCTGCATGTCTATTCAGTTATGGAGTTGACCACACCATTGTCCGTTATCAAAAAGAGGTTAGTACAAGCTGGGATATTTCCAGGTTGTCATGAAGATTGTCTGTATTGTACCTATAAACCAGATAGTTGCTTCATTCTGAGAGATGGAATTCAACGTCTCATGGATAAGTATACTATAGTGTTTGAAAGAAGACCAGCATCTGTAGAAGATATGGTGGATCATCTGACTCAGGGTAAGAAGATTGAAGAGGTTGACATGGTTGACAAAGTACCGGTAAGAATCACTTCAAAGGGTCCTATCAAAATTACTCGTCAGGGCCCAATCAAGATTACTGCTGAAGGTCCTGTGAAAGTTGTTGCTGAAGCCAGAGTAGCTCCTCTGATCATCACTACTCCTGGTCCTATTCCCTATACATCTGATAAAGCTGTGCCTTGGCACTATGGGTCTGATGTTTACATCCATGGTGTCAAACAGGAGCCTTTACCTGATGTACCTGCTGACATTGATAATATTGCTGGATCTAGCAAGATCACTCGTAGTGGAAGAGTCTTCTCTCCTCCAGTTGTGTCTAAGAGTGCAATTACTCCTGTTGCTACTTCCACCACTGATGCTCGAGGCAAAGGTCCTGTTATTGAACCTGTATCTACTGATGTGCCAGCTGCTGATGATCTCTCTAAGCAGATGGAAGAAGTATTGAAAATCATTCGCAAGAGTGATTATGACATTGTTGACCAATTAGGACATACTCCCTCAAAGATCTCTATGTTGTCCTTGTTGCTGTGTTCTGAGGCTCATGCCAAGTCCTTGATCAAGTTTCTGAAGTCTGCTCATGTGCCCAGTGCAATTTCTGTTGATCAATTTGAGAATTGTGTTGCCCACCTGACCTATGATAATGGGTTAGGATTTTCTGATGCTGATTTGACCCCTGCCAAGAGGGATCATAACAGGGCCTTGCATATTTCAATTGAATGCAGGGGCACCACTCTGTCACATGTGCTAATAGACAATGGTTCCTCTCTGAATGTGTTTCCCAAGGAAGTCCTGAATAAGCTGAGTCCTGAAGATACGGTATTGAAGCCCAGTAATATTGTGGTAAAGGCTTTTGATGGTTCTAGAAGAGTAGTGCATGGGGAGATTGATCTTCCTATCAAAGTTGGTTCTCAGGTGTTTACTGCTACATTTTATGTGATGGATATTCGTCCTTCATACTCTTGTCTGCTTGGTCGTCCCTGGATCCATGGGGCAGGTGCTGTGACCTCTACATTGCACCAAAAGTTGAGATATCCGGTGAATGGAAAGGTTGTTACTGTCTTTGGAGAGGAAGAATACTTTGTCAGCCATGTAAACACTTTCAAGTATCTGGAAGTAGAAGGTGAATACATTGAGACTCCATGTCAGTCATTTGAAGTGGTTCCCTGGGTTGGTAATGATTGTGTGACTCCTCCTGCTGTGAAGAAGGTTCCTGTGGTCATCAGAAAATCTCCAACAATGGCAATGGCCTCCCTCAATGATGCTAAAGCTGTGGTGGATGAAGGTGGTTGTACTATTTGGGGTCAGCTTCCGGATATTCCGTACAAGTCTGACAAGTTTGGTTTGGGTTTCATTGCAGAGTCCCAGAAGGCTGTTCGTCGTGCTCGTGCTGCTCGTATCACCAATCAGGGGGTGATTAATGCTGTGGGAGATCAAGATGAAGATTACAATTTGGATGCTTGGATTTTTCCTACTATGGGTGCTGGACTCAACAATTGGAAAGCTGAAGATGTTATCCCTATCTCCTTTAGTCAGGAGTAAATACTATTACTGTGTTGTTGCTTTTAAGTTTGTAATTTCTTGAACAATTGAACTTTTAAGCCTTGTGCCTTACCCGGGGCACTATGGTGTGCTTGTTACGGGATGTCATTTCATTTGCATACTTCATTCAATAAAAATCAGTGGACGTTTCGTTTTAGTAAATATTGTGTTCCTTGTCTTTCTTTTTCTTTTATTTTTACTTTATCAGCTATGTGTTCTTACACACACCCACATCACTAAATGCAGATCCTCATCCACTCTGGATCCTGTTGATAACAGTTCTACTATTGCCAATTATAATTTCGAGAATCCGATCTATCAAACTGAAGACGGAAATAAGGACGATTGTGAAATACCTGTAGAGCTTGCTAGGTTGTTACAACAAGAAGAGAAAGCTATACAGCCACATGAAGAGCCAGTCGAAGTTGTGAATTTGGGAACTGAAGAAAACAGAAAAGAGGTCAAGGTAGGGGCTGATTTAGAGGACAGTGTCAAGAGCAGGTTGATTCAGATGTTACGTGACTATGTGGAGATCTTCGCTTGGTCTTATGAAGATATGCCAGGGTTGGATACAGACATTGTGGTTCACCGTTTGCCAGTGAAAGAAGATTGTCGTCCAAAGAAGCAGAAGGTTCGTCGTATGCGTCCTGAAATGTCAGAAAAGATCAAAGCAGAGGTAATGAAACAGTTCAATGCAGGGTTCTTAGCAGTAACTTCTTATCCTCAGTGGGTTGCAAATGTGGTACCAGTTCCTAAGAAAGATGGTAAGGTACGTATGTGTGTGGACTACAGAGATTTGAACAAGGCTAGCCCCAAAGATGATTTTCCACTTCCTCATATTGACATTCTGGTAGACAACACTGCTCAGCATAAGGTATTCTCTTTTATGGATGGTTTCTCTGGTTACAATCAAATCAAGATGGCACCTGAAGATATGGAGAAGACAACATTTGTGACACAGTGGGGCACCTTTTGCTATAAGGTAATGCCATTTGGTTTGAAGAATGCAGGGGCAACATATCAGCGTGCTATGGTGGCTTTGTTTCATGATATGATTCATCATGAGATAGAGGTATATGTGGATGATATGATAGCCAGGTCTCAGAATGAAGAGCAACATCTTGATCATCTGCACAAGTTGTTTGAGAGGTTGAAGAAATACAAGTTGAGATTGAATCCAAATAAGTGTACTTTTGGAGTTAGATCTGGAAAGCTCCTGGGTTTCATTGTCAGTGGAAAAGGTATTGAAGTGGATCCTGCAAAAGTGAAAGCTATACGAGAGATGCCAGCTCCCCGTACTGAGAAGGAGGTTAGAGGTTTCTTGGGACGATTGAACTACATTGCAAGATTTATTTCCCAATTAACTACCATCTGTGAGCCAATCTTCAAGCTGTTGAAGAAAGATCAGGTGATGGAATGGAATGATGAGTGCCAGACTGCCTTTGATGAAATCAAGAGATATCTGCTAGAACCTCCAATTTTGATGCCACCAGTTGATGGAAGACCCTTGATTATGTACTTAACAGTGCTAGACAACTCAATGGGGTGTGTGTTGGGGCAACATGACGAGTCTGGTCGAAAAGAGCAGGCAATATACTACCTTAGCAAAAAGTTTACCGACTGTGAAACAAGATACTCACTGCTCGAGAAAACTTGCTGCGCTTTGGCATGGGCTGCTCGCCGACTAAGACAGTATATGTTAACCCATACTACCTTATTGATTTCTAAGATGGATCCAATCAAGTACATATTTGAGAAACCTGCTCTCTCCGGAAGAATTGCAAGATGGCAAATGATCTTGACAGAATATGACATACAGTATACTACTCAGAAGGCCATTAAGGGAAGTGTTGTTGCTGATCATTTGGCTCATCAAGCAGTAGATGATTACCAGTCAATGAATTTTGAGTTCCCTGATGAAGACATTATGACTGTTACCAAAGAACCTGGACAATATGACGGACCTGAACAAGGATCCCGATGGACTATGGTTTTTGATGGTGCCTCCAATGCACATGGTAATGGTGTTGGTGTTGTAATTAGTTCCCCTGAAGGTTTTCATACCCCGATTACTGCCAGACTTTGTTTCTATTGTACCAATAACATGGCTGAGTATGAGGCATGTATCATGGGTATTAGAGTTGCTATTGATATGAAGATTCAATTCCTTGATGTGTATGGAGATTCAGCCCTGGTAGTGAGTCAGATTAAAGGAGATTGGGATACCAAGCATGATAATCTCATTCCTTACAGAGAACATGTGTTGTCTTTGGTCCCACATTTCAAAGAGATTACCTTTGGACATATTCCACGGAGAGAAAATCAGTTGGCAGATGCTTTGGCCACCATGGCATCTATGTTTGAGATTAGTTGGGATGATGAAGCTCCCAAGATTACCATTGATAGATTTGAGAAGCCTGCATACTGCAATGAGATTGATACAGAAGGTGCAGAGGAGAAGCCTTGGTTCTATGAAGTGAAAAGATATCTTGAAGCTCAGGAGTTCCCGGAAGGGGCATCTGTCAAAGATAGGAAGTTTCTGAGAAGGTTTTCTGCTAAGTTCTTTCTGAGTAATGGCATTCTGTATAAACGCAATCATGATTCAACTATGCTTCGTTGTGTGGATAAGAAGGAAGCTACAGAAATTATGGAAGAGATGCATGATGGGACCTTTGGCACTCATTCTAGTGGTCATACTATGGCAAAGAAGATTTTGAGAGCAGGTTACTATTGGTCTACCATGGAAGCTGATTGCTATCAACACTCCAGAACTTGTCACAAGTGTCAAATCTATGCTGATAAAGTACATGTACCTCCATCACCTTTGAATGTGTTGACTGCTCCTTGGCCCTTTGCCATGTGGGGCATTGATATGATTGGTGAAATCAAGCCTACTGCTTCTAATGGGCATCGTTTCATCCTGGTTGCTATTGATTATTTTACGAAGTGGGTAGAGGCAGCTTCATATGCATCTGTGACTAAGAATGTTGTGGCTCGGTTCATTAAGAATAATCTCATATGTAGGTATGGTATCCCTGAAAGGATTATCACTGACAATGGCACTAATCTGAACAACTCCATGATTACTGATCTCTGCACGCAGTTCAAGATTAAGCATCACAACTCTTCTCCGTATCGTCCAAAGATGAATGGGGCAGTTGAAGCTGCTAATAAGAACATTAAGAAGATTGTACAGAAGATGACTGTTACTTACAAGGATTGGCATGAGATGTTGCCATTTGCTCTTCATGGTTATCGTACTACAATACGTACTTCAACAGGGGCAACCCCATTCTCTTTAGTCTATGGTATGGAAGCAGTTCTGCCCATTGAAGTTCAGATCCCCTCCTTGAGAATTATGAAGGATGCAGGCTTGGATGAAGATGAGTGGATTCAGACTCGACTGGACCAGATAAATTTGATTGATGAGAAAAGATTAGCAGCAGTTTGTCATGGCCAGATGTACCAAAAGCGAATGATCAAAGCTTTTAACAAGAAGGTTAAGCCAAAGGTATATCAGGCTGGTGACTTGGTAATCAAGCGTATCATATTACCACAAGGTGATCCTAGGGGCAAGTGGACTCCAACATATGAAGGACCATTTGTAGTCAAGACTGTATTCTCAGGAGGTGCTATGATACTGACTACAATGGATGGAGAGGACTTCCCTCAGCCTGTAAACGCAGACATAGTTAAAAAATACTACGCATAAAAAGAGACCCGCTAGGTTGACAGGCCTAGGCAAAAATAAGGGCATCCCGGCAAACCAAAAGGGTTTGGGCAAAAATTAGGGATATATATAAAAAAAAAGATGTACACCCGGCAAGTCGAAAACCTGAAAAGGCGGCTTGGGCAAAAAAGGGTATCCCGGTGGATTGAAAACCTGAAAAGGCAATCCAGGCAAAAGTTAGGGATTAAAGCGTATGACTATGTCTTGTTTGGATCACTCATGAAACTGCAACCAGTTGTACTACTTATTCAAGCTCGAACAGATAAAGCTCAATCCAATCGTTTCCGTCTCAACAGCAAGAAGATGAGATACTTGAGTGGCAATAGTAGAATTGAAACTCAATAGGATTGTTTTCCCACATAGCTGATTTTCTTTATTTTGTAATTTTATGGCAAAATCCTCTTACTAGGATTTATGTCTCCTTGTACAAACTTACCCGTATATGGGTCACTTCTTGATATAAATAAATTCCATCTTTTGAATCCAGATTTACTTTTACCCTATTTACATAAGCGAAACGTCCATTGGTTGTATTTGAATGTATGTATGCTTTTGAATATGATTGATGTTTACCAGAAATACATGTATGCTTAATATGATTGATGTTTACCAGAAATGCATGAAAATGCAGTAATAGTATTTACTAAGGACGAACGAGGGAAGGATCCCAACGAAGCTTCGCCGGTTCATCTAACAAAACAGTTACAAATCCCTCAGTAGGACAAATCCATCTTCATAAAGTCTCATCTCCCCTGGAATTTATATCCATCTCTTTTATCCTCATACGGATATACGGGAAATCACTTTTCAATAAGGGTACGACGAACGAAGACGGGATGTTATACTTACCCTACTATCAAACGAAGACGAAAGTTATATATACCCTACTATCCCCAACAACGGGAGGTTATATATACTTTGCCATCCTCACCAACGGGAGGTTATCTATACCCTGTTATCCCCAGCAGACGGAGGGTTATATATTCTTCAACAACGAATCGGGATTTATTTTCCCTGGCCAGCAGTTGGTATACGAAGATATCCAGACGCTTCCGACAGTGTCATATCATACATACATCATTTACATCATACCATAACATACATATCTATAGATATATGGTACATTACCTAAGTGCATCATATCATACATACATACATAAAGCATAAACTAATGTTATTATACAAAAGCTACCTTGTTTCAGGTTAATTATCCAACAAACAAACTTATGATCTTTGGGACTGCTTTATTGTAACCTCAGAGTTACTTTATCCTCCTGATGAGCTTCTTATTACTTTGGGACTGCTTTATTGTAACCTCAGGGTTACTTTATCCTCCTGGAGTCACATTATTATTTCAAGACTGCTTTAGAGCTATCCATTGCTCTATCCTCCTGAAATCATTATTTCAAGACTGCTTTAGAGCTATCCAGTGCTCTATCCTCCTGAAATCATTATTTCAAGACTGCTTTAGAGTTATCATGGCTCTATCCTCCTGAAATCATTACTTCAAGACTGCTTTAGAGCCATCCATTGCTCTATCCTCCTGAAGACATATCACATCATTATTTCAAGACTGCTTTAGAGTTATCATTATTGATTGCTCTATCCTCCTGAAATCATATTATTTCTTCAAGACTGCTTTAGGGTTATCATTATTGATTGCTCTATCCTCATGAAGACATGCTGTTACATCAGTATTACTCCAGACTCCTGACAACTCTCATTATACTGCTAAAGAACTTTCCCCTAGTGGCATCTTTAAGCCCACTCAATCATGTTCAACCAACCATCAATATCACTCTATGCACTAGTGAGTGCAAATTTTTGGGCTTTTGTGTTCAATCCCCTTCAACCTTCCAGGTCACGATTGGTAAATATACCAATCTAACCCCTCAGGTTTCAGAAAATTGAACAGGGGCAGCTGTTGCACCCCAAAATTTGCCCTCACAATACAATACTTTGTGTTCTAAGAAGGTTCACAAGGTTCACAAGTTTCTCAATGCTTATATAACCTTTCATGAGGTTCATAAAGTCTACAAGTCACTTCTTGAAGGTTCACAAGGTTCACAAGTTTTCTTAACATTTACATAACCTTGCATGAGGTTCATGAGGCCCACAAGTTGCTTTTTGAAGGTTCACAAGGTTCACAAGTTTCTCAACATTTACAATACCTTTCATGAAGTTCAGGAAGTCTACAAGTTACTTCTTGAAGGTTCACAAGGTCCACAAATTACACAATGATTACAAAGCTTTCCTGAGGTTCATGAGGTCTACAAAGCCACTTCATGAGGTTCACAAAGTTCACAAGCTTCCCAATACCTCCCATGAGTATCATAAGACATTTCATGAAGGTTCACAAAGTTCACAATTGGTCAAAGAAGTTGACAATTCCCTCAGACAATGCACCTCCTAAGCAGTGCATCCAAAACTAGGGTTTTGACTTTAATCAGGCTAAATGGACTTCCAATGCCTCAAGTGAGTTTCATGACATCTTATATGTGTGTAAGAACTCCCATGTCAAGTTTCAAGACTTTTCTCAAAAGTTTGCTCAGTCAGATGATCAGATAAGTCAAAATCAGTCAATGCAGTTAAAAAGTCAAACTGAGGTCAACTGTGGCCAAACCAAAGTCAAACTTCATGATTTTTTGCCAACATCAAGTATATGAAGTAAAATTCATCATTTGATCAAGGGTTGATCATGATTCATCAAGGAGATTCCAGATCATCAATAATCAGGAGTTTCTAAATTAGGGTTTCCTCAGTAAAAGTCAACTGAACTTTGACCAGGCATAACTTTCACATACTTCATCACCAAGTCTCCATCCAAAGCTAATTTTGAAGAAAATTGAATTCTCTACAACTTTGATGTTGAAGGTTAAGCCAAAAAATGCTTCATTTGAAAGATATGATCTAAGACATTATAGGTCATTTCAAAAGTCAACAAAAAGTCAACAACTTCAAAAGGGCATAACTTGAGATTGGTAAATGATATGGACCTGAAACCAATGGGGTTGTTTATAGGACTCTTCAAGCTTTCCAAAAAGTCCAAGAACACCCTCATACCTTTAAAATTGAGGGAGATGTGTCCTTGCAAAGTTGGGCAATTTTGTGATGGTTTATATTGAAAAAGGGGGCCTAAAAGCAATTTTCTCCAAATGGGCTGGCCAAATTATGACCCAACCCATACAATAATAACATGCACGAAATTTCCATGATATTTTCATATTTTTTATTTTATTTAATTAATTTATTATGATTTATTACATTTAAAATCATTTTAAATTTAAATAAAATATTAAACATGAAGATATATTGTTGTGATTGAATCTAGAAAGTCTTAAAGGATGATTAGAGTCAAAGAGGAATGAAATCATGTGAATTGTCCCAAAATAGCAAGTCATAATGCACAAATATTTGACTTTTAACACTTGATCTTTTTCAATATTTTTTGATCCAAATTTTCACATAACCAAGTCTTATTTCTGACCTAATTCACTCATCTATATATGCTTAACACAAACCCTAGCCCTAGACACGAAATCCAGCAGCTCAAAGGTAGGTTTTACACTTCAAAAAATCATAAGAAATTTCAAATTCGGATTCCAAAATACAGGCACTTTCAAGACGATTTGAAGGTTGATTCTTCTTCATTGAACTTCATTGATCATGTTTGGATCATAAACAACATATGAAACATCCTCATTCGCATGAATCAAACCCGTGTTCATACCACATTTAAATTTTTTCGATTCCACGATTTTGTTGGTTTTCAATTGATTTTGATTGTTTAATTATGTTTGTTTCATTGTATTAAAGCTTCCTGGATGTTTAGATTGGAGTTTCACTGCCGAATCCATGAATCACCATAGTTAGGGTTTACCAACTGTGAGTTTGGGGATTCTATCATACAACCAATTTCAGACCAAATTAATGACTTATTTGGAACCTACGGCCTTCATGTAGTTGATCTGGGCATTTAAAATAAATTTATTGTACGTATTTTTCATGATTTGAGATGCAGGAGTTCTAGTGACGGGAGAAATCCGTCACTATAGGCTATTGTGACGGACCAACTGTCACTAAAGGTTAAGACGACGGGCAGAGGAAGAAGATGACCTTTGGCGCGTTTTTCAGAATTCAAAATTGAATACAATATTTTATGAATTAGTTTTGGTTTTATTTCATAACAGGTTGCTTGGCCCGGTGGTTGGGGTGTGCGCGTACATGGCATTGGTCTGGGGTTCGATCCCCCGTTGGTGACATTTTGTTCATTTATTTTGTTTGTTTTGCAGGACTAATATATTATCAATTATGGCCAAAGAATTAATAGATTGGCTCTTCCAGCCGGGTGGTAACGTGCGTGTGTGTATGACTATAAGGTCCTGGGTTCAACACTGCCCCAGGCCTTTTGTTTTTGTCTTATTTTTCTGATTTTCAGGTTAAACATATAAAACAAATCCTTCTCATTCTCCTTTCACCTGCGCGCGTGTAGCATAGTTGGTTTTGCATCCTATGGATTGAGGTAAGGGACCTGGGTTCAAACCCCAGGTCCTTACTTTTTTGGTCAATTTCAGTTTTTTTTTCTATTATTTTCAATTTATTCATTATATTTATGTTATTTTGTTTATAAAAAAAAAAAACCCTAAAAATATCTTCTTTATAAACCCTAAATATTTTTCTAATAAAAATCCTAACTTTGTAAAAGTTATAAAATAATTTTCTCATTTTAATTTTGTAAAACCTAGTTCTATTTTTTTTCTAAATAATTTTTATTTTCTAAATATAATTATAATGTATAGTTATTTATTTATTTAAGTATGATTCATGTAAATATTATAAATATAATTATAAATTATTTCTATCATCTAAAATATAAACATGTTTCATATTATTAGAAATTAAATTTTTGTAAATATACTTATAATTTATCTTTTTTCTTTATATATTAAGTAAATACTTTTTTTTCATAATTTTTGTTTAGAAATAATTGAATTTATAATAATTGAATTTTGTAGCTATGATATATTTAAAAATAACTTAATAATTTGTAAATTAAAATAATTGTTCATTCACATTTGTTTTTGTTTATATTAAAAATTATTAATTTCTTATTATTATAATATCTTGATTAATTTTGTTTATTCTTATTTACTAACCATATTATTATTTATTATTATATTTTTATTATATTTCTAACCTTGTTTATTATTTCTCAATTATTATTATTATCTTATTACTAACCCCTAATTATAATTTGCTCATTTATTTATTTTGCTTATTATTTATATCTTGCTATTATATTTATTTATTTGCTATTTAATTTTATTTGCTCATTATAATGTAATTGTTCCTGGATGTAAATTTGTAATTATTTTAATTATTTTTGCTATGGTTAGTAATTAGGGAGTGCTAATATGTATGTTATTTAAAATGAATTTAGATCATGTTAATATAAGATAATTAAAATAAACACTCACACACACGTAAGTCGATTTTAATCGCCGTCTCACATTTCTAAGGTTATCCCTCAAGTTGCCTACAAATAATGGTCAAGTGGGGTGTATAAAGCAAGTCCCTTAAAATAGAAAATCATCAAAGTCCCTTATGGTTGCCTTTACGAATCGAGTCCCTTTCGAAAAATGATGATAGTCCCTTCTTTATGCTTATTACACCCCACAATGGCTTTCAAAATCAGAATGTCCCTCATATGTCCCTTAACATCCAAGGTAATGACTACCTACTCCTTAATAGTAGGGATAGTCTTACCAAGGAAAGGATAAAGAATAAGAAAGACCTTAAACATTAGGGTAGGTTACTCCTAGGTACTTGCTCACTTCAAAAAAATTTTCAAACACTTAACATTTTCAAACAAATTTTCAAACAAGTTTTCTACACATCCGTACATGGATTATTATTAAACTATTCTGAAAGTTTTTTTCTATTCACACACTACATTTTCAAAAAAACAATTTAAAGTGAGCTTAAGTACCTAAGAGCCCATGGATAACCATGGATGAAAAGGGTGCTAACACCTTCCCTTTTCATAACTTACCCCCCGGACCCAAAATATTCTCTAAGGTCTTTCCTGTTCTTTTATAACCTTTCCTTATGGATAAAATAAAAGTCGGTGGCGACTCTTGCTATCCGCAACATTGCTTAAAGTCAGTTCTCCCACCGTGTTACACAACCTTTAACTCCTATCAGGGGCACATTGGGAAACTGCCCACAACTGGTAATGATATCCCTGCCCTTTGTGCTTTGAGTGCACCACCTGATATCAGCTGAAGTCAGAGCAGTGAGTCTTCTAGCCCAGTTCCTCTGCTGGCGAGGATTCAAAAATGCATCTGTCTTGGGCAAATGCTTGAGAAGCCAAGTATGGAATAAAGGAGCACAGCAGCTTACTAATCTTCCCCTCTGCTTTTCATTCCTTTAGTGTACTGAGTAGTAGAAATCCCCCAGTAAGGTGGGCACTGGGTTCCTCAGGATGAAAAGATGGATTGCATTCTTGCTAATGAATCTAGGCTCATCTGCAAATAATATGATCCCATATATGCTCAGGGCAAATAAAGCACAGACTGCTTTCCACTCTCCCAAAGAAGCCTTCAGGGTAGCTTGAGAGATCAAGAAATCCAGATGCAGGCCAGAGATTCCAGCCTTAGTAGTCATATGCTGCCCAATCAGAACTGGTTCCAGATGCAATGCCTTTGCTACTTCTTCATTACCTGGAAAAGCTATCTCAGGGTGGAAGGGGACTCCACCCCTGATAGGTATACCCACCAATGATGAGTACTCCTCTAACAAAGGGCCCAACTGAAAATCCTGAAAAGTGAAACACCTCAGTGGGGGATCATAAAACTGCAGGCAAGTATGAATCAAGCTCCTCTGTGAAGGGTCCAAATCCATAACCACATCAAGTATGCCTCCATAGTGTTCTTTGAAAAGTGGTATATGGTCTGGAGTAATCAGGGTCTGAATCCTCCTGGTGTCAGCTAGCTCAGGCTGAAAGAAGTGGTAGGAGATATTACTCTTCTTAGGTGCCATGTTGTTGGGGATGAGTTGAGACAGGTGCTGATGATAACACTGAAAAATGGGCCACTGACCGGCTGGGACTGATGGTGCAGGTGACTGAAGCAGATAGCAGATAGCTGAAGTAGATGCTGATGAAGATAGGTCTATGCTGATGATGGGGTCAAAACCAAGCCAAAATAAAAGATGGATACCCTGAAAAACAAATAAACAAATGTCAAAATGATGCAATGATGATGTATGCAAATGATATGCAAGGGTTTGTGACTGAGCTGGATCTGATCAAGTGCTCTGATATAAGCCCAAGTATGTTCAAGAAATCCAGATGGAGGTCTATAAGTCCAGTAACTAAGGTGGGGGACTCAAATAAAGAGCCACATGTCCAGGGTTAAAATCACAAGAACTGTTCCAAAATGGAGTACTCTTAATCAAACAAAGTAATAGGGTATGCTGAGGTCAAGGGTACCTGCAAACCTGTAAACAGCCCAACCCCCTCACAGGTGGTGTTCTAAAACAAGGATCCTCAGACTTGGATCAGTTATGAGAAGTGTAAACACTTCTAACCCGGAGGTACAGTGTTTACAATAACCATAAAAGTTCCTCCTCTAATTCACCTCAGTTTCTGAAGGTCAATACTAAAGGTCATCCAGACTTAGCAGGCTTCCCAGATAGCCCTAGTATTGCAGGAAATCTGCAACACAGAGTTCTCAAGAAGAAACCCATATCTGAACCGTGTTTCATATTCCCGCACCAGACCGAGATGGAATGGGAAAGAATATGAACCACTCTAGCCTAGGTGTCACTCAGGTCCCAGGTATAGGACCTTAACTCTCAATAGAACACCCACCCACCAAAGCAACAAAACAGATCCAGCCAGCACAGTATGACAATATGATATAATGCAAAGCTATAAAGAAAGTAATAAACAAACTGTACATAAAGCAATAAACAAGACAAATATACAAATACAAATGGCACAAAACACCCCAGTAAACACAAATCAAACAAGCGCTAGGAGGAACCCACAAAAAGAACCAGAAGCCCTGGTTGTAGTATAAGGCTCCCCAGCAGAGTCGCCAAGCTGTCGCTCCCGATAGATGGGGAATGGCCCAAATAAAGGTACAGACGCGAACGGTCGGCGAAAGGGACAATGAGAACACACAGCAGTGAACTCACTGGAGAAGAAAAGAGTCGCCAGCTAGGCATTTTTATCCCGGAGGAAAGGCAATGCTGCATAGACCTAGAAAGATATGGATAAGACGGTTGCGAACCAGAGAGACTGAGAAAGGGGGTTGGTTACAACCTGGGAAGGTATTAGCACCCAGATTGTCCGTCGTACTCGACGGGATCCACGCTTAAAAGATTTGTGTTTAAGGGGGTAGTGTCAGTGCAATTTGTGTATAAAGAGCTGGAAAGAAGATGTACAGGTGTCAGTGTAAAAGAAGTGAAGTGTATAAATGATGTGTCAGTGTAGGAATGAGAATGAATTGCTCAATATCATGAGGCTAAAAGAATGATGCTGGAAAGAGGGGGAATATACAGAGACTTTTGTTCGATAACCGTTAAGTTATGCCTACGTATCCTCTCGTGCAATGAGGAAGTCAGAACACCGTAGTTCGACCCAAAGAGACTGAAAGATGATTTGACCTGTGAACTGCTTACTAGCCTATGCTCAAGTGTATGATCTGTCTGGCACAGATGCAAACTGTCTTGCATTAGACGGAAGAAGCAAGTTCTCGGTTTATGAGTGAATGAGATGAGAAAAGAATCCCGGAGGAGACGATTATTGTTTGTTTTTTGAGTTTTCAGTCTTTTATTGCTTTTGAAAGTTTGTCATAAGTTAATGAGCTTAAGCCTAAACCAATGGATTTAGTAAACTCATCACACCTTCCCTCTGATTAGGGGTAATGAGAGTACCTTAAGTGTGAAGTCAGATTCTCACACTTAATCACCTTTGGTGTAGAGTTAAGATCATTAACCTACTTGTGATTATTTAGATGTTTTTTTGGTGTTTTTGTTTAGTGTTAAGTAATGAGGTTAAGCCATAATCAGGGATTAAACAGACTCATTACACCATCCTAATAGAAGGATAATAGATGAGAATGTTTAAGCTGAGGAATGCTCCTCAACTTAATCCATGATTAGGGATTAAACTCATGACAAAACAAGCCTTTGATTAAGTGGATTTTATTTAATGATATGATGATGAAATGTTTTTTTGGGTTTGTAAGACAACTTGAGGGGGACTTGTCCATTAACACTAGGGTTAGTCCTTCTTAACCAATTAAGGAAGAATTAGAACCCTAATGCAAGGCCCAAGTTACAAGTATGATGTCTTGATGATTATTAAGTGGATTGATTAAAGGAGTTAAACACATTAAGGGTTTAACACTTAGGATTAAAGTTATACACTCCATCCTAAGAGAAGGATGCAGGCATAAGCTTAATCACAAAGCCTCAAAGCCTTTAGGGTTTAGTCCTTGATTATGAGGTGAGAAGAGAAGACTCAATGAGACACAAAGGTAAAACTAAGAGGGGAGACTAAACAAAACCCTAATCATTGTCATGCTTGGTTGTTCCTATGGTTTGTGAGGTTTACAAGAGAAGTCTTCAATGGAACCACCAGGAAGCAGATGAAAGGATCAGGAGAAGCAAAGTAACTTGCTTCATTTAAGAAGTCAAGTCACTTGGGGGAAAGAAAGTGAGAAGAAGAAGAATGAACAAGCTCATACTCAAACATATGATAAAATGCAGCATGGATGCATAGGAGGGATGAAAAGAAATTGTGAGAAGTGAAGGCAAATTCACTTCTCAAAGTCACTTACCACCTGAAAAGTTAGAAAAGAAATGCAATGCAATGCAAAATGAAATGAAATGGTATGATGTAAACCAAAACCAGAAGCACATACATGATGTTAATGATGCTATGAGATGATGCAAACATGAATCAAGACAGGAGGATGATCATATGAACTAATGGATGCAGATGAGACAGATTAAGAACCATGAACCAACATGAAAAGTTATGAGATGCAAATGGCATACAACATGGCAAATGCAAGATGCAATGATCAAACATGCTTTCAACATGTCTTAAGATGTCAAATGGATCAAAAGAATGCATAAAATGCTATGGCAAGTCATGTTATGCAAGCAAATGCAAGGTGGATGCATATGGAAGCCCAAATTAGGGTTTATGATCAATGCATCAAACAAAAACCAAAATCAGAAGCAAACATCAAGGTAAAAAATTGAAAATGCTCTCAAAGGATCCCTAAACCTATACTAACCCACTGCCCAAAGGAGAAGTTCCAACTCTTAACCTAGTTCAAGTTATGATTTTCCTAAGTTTTCTAGTGTTTTAGGGTTCCTTAACAAGAAAAATGCCAAACAAATGGAAAATGAAAGATCAAATCATGGCTATTTAATCTTACAAACTACATGACATGCTAAACACAATGCAAAAAGAATCAAAGTCCAACTCTTTATGGTTAGGCAGAAGTGATTTTTGGAAGTTTGGACCAAAATAATGCATCAAAATGATTTTAATTCCATGAAAAATTCTCAAAATGCATCAAGATCAAAAAAGAAATTTAGTTTGAGGGTTAGACAATGTTTCTAAATGTTTTTAAATGTTTCATGAATTTTTTGGTGATTTTTAAATACCTAAAAGTATTTTTAATTAATTAATTCTCATTAATTAATTAAGAATAAACTTTTAAATATTTAAAAAATATTTTTAAAATGCAAAAAATAAAAATAAAAATATTTTTGGTTTCTGAAATTAAATAAAAGCTTGTACAAAAATTTTCAGAATTTTTAGAATGATTTTACTATTTTTAATAAAATGGAGAAGTTAAATGAAATAATATGGAAAATAAAAATGAATTAAAGCTGAAAAAGGAAAAGTAATCAGATCTAAGGGTCCAGGTTTAAACTGGCTGCGCGCGCGTTTGACCTGGCGCCATATCCAACAACCAAAATTCAAACTCAGCTAATTAATGATTAAGCCCTAATGACTCTCAGGTGACCGGAACAGTGTTCCGGTCATCTTCTCCGATCACCCAAAATCACAAACTCACTCTACACGCAATGAAAATGAAATCCAACAGCCCAGAACTCTTCCCCACTCAAAAACGAATCAAATCCCCCATCCAAACAACATTTATCATTCAGAAACAAGGAGAATCGAATCAAACATGTTCTAGGGCAAAAAGTTTCAGAGACTGCATACATACTCATTTCTCACTCATTTTTGAAAACAAACACATATTCATGATCGGGGAAGCATGTAGAAGCTATTAAGAACTTAAAAATCCATTTCTGGAAAAAAAATTCATGAAGCTACCTGAGTTTGAAGCTTCTCAGTCTGCAACTTTCTGGCCCCTTCTCCTTGTGCAATCCACTCCTATGACCTCCCTTATGCTTCTGAAAGGCTTGGAACAAATTTATTTGGGCTGGTTTGAGAGTTTACAGAAGTTCTGTTCAAGCTCAGGTGAGAATCGTATTCCTGGTTCTTTGAGTTTCAGGCTACTTTGATGGTTGGTTTGGGTTCAGTGAAGCATGGTGAGAAGGTTTGTGAAGTTTGTTTCTGAGTTTGTGGCCTGAGGAGAGTGTTTCGAATGCTTTTGCTCTATGGTGTGAAAATGAGAGAATGTTGATATGGCTTGTTTTAGGCTGGCTTGTTGTGTGCTTTGGCTAGCATTTGATTTACATAAACAAATCCTATTGGTCAGAAGATGTGACATGCCCTTTTGTGATAGGTATAGTTGCTTTTGCAAAATGTCAACTTTTGTGTAAGAGAAGCATGGGTCATGTTCTAGCCAAGTACAAGGGAGGTGTGCTGCGCAGCATGTAGTGTGGAAAGGCTAGGGTGGTTCAGCAAACTAGGCAGCAAGTGGATGAGAAGTTATCATGACTTTTGCAACTTGGCTTGCCTTTGGTTCTTATGAGAGAAACTTGATCCATAAGCCATGAAACATGTGATCCCTTGGGTGCATTCTGATTTTTGAATGTTGTGTGATCATGTTGAGTGGATTAGAAGTCCATTGGATGACTTAATTGGCCTTGAGAAGTGAATTTGCAACTTTGCCTCTTTGGTGCATGACTTGAAATTTAGTGATTTTTGCCAACTTTGATAAGCCATAACTTTTGATCAAAAATGAATTAGGTCATGTTCTTGTACTTTTTGAAAAGGGAAAGATCTATTATACAACTGTCATGACCAAAGTTTTTTCATTTGAAGCTTTCTTGAATCAAAAAGTAAGGGTTGAAAAAGTTGCATAAAATGACATTTTCATGAAAAGTCAAACTTGCCCAAAAAGTCAACTTTGCAAAAACTTGAAATTCTTGAATTTTGTAAGATTCAAACATCTCCCATGATCAAATAAAGATCATATGCATTCAAAATAATGAAGAACACCCTTTGGTTGGGTCACTGGGGGCCTCAGATGCCCTGATTTTGCACTGACTTGCTTGAAAAGTCAACTCTTGATCAGATGACTTCGCCATGGAATTTCTTCATGAAAATTGATATTCATACTCCCTATACCATATAGAGACCAATAGAAACAAGAATGACCAAAAAATTTGGAGTTATGGCCTCTGAAACCAAAACCCTAATTTTAGGTCATCTGTGCAGTCAAGCCTGGCTCTGCTTCCATACCAATCCCAGTTCTTGTGATTCTTTGGCATTCTTGACTTTGAGAGGATATAATATGATACTTGAACACACATAGACCCCTTTGAAGTGATTGATGACCTTTGGAGTGGCTCAAGAAGCTCTTGGATTGCTCAGATCACAAACCCTAGATGCAGATGACTTAGAACCTATGCAGTGAATCAAAAATGTGATATGAGATGGTATGATTGAGTTTATGCATATGAAATGATCACAAGCCATGGTGTGAAATGGGTGAGGGTAAATTTGGGGTGTTTACACTTATGTGCCTCCACCACCTTATAAACCACCAATTACACACCCTCAGAGATTAACCAATTCCAAGACGATGGGCCAGTTTAAGAAATTTGTTGAACTTCTGAAACAGTTGAATATTACTATTCCGTTTACAGAAGCTATCACCCAAATGCCCTCGTATGCTAAATTTCTAAAGGAAATTCTATCCAATACGAAGAAGATAGAGGATAACGGAACCGTTACACTTACTGCTGAGTGTAGCGCAATAATTCAAAACAATATGTCTCCTAAGTTAAAAGATCCAGGTAGTTTCTCTATACCCTGTGTAATTGGAAAATTCGTCATTGACAAAGCTCTATGCGATTTAGGAGCCAGTATCAGTGTTATGCCCTTAACAATTTGCAAAAGGATAGATATGGGAGAATTAAGACCCACTAAAATGTCTGTTCAACTAGCCGACCGCTCTATTAAATATCCTGTAGGAATACTAGAGAATGTCCCAGTACGGATAGGTCAATTCTACATTCCTACTGATTTTATAATCATGGACATCACTGAAGACTCCACTACACCTATCATACTAGGAAGACCATTCTTAGCTACCGCCGGAGCTATTATAGACGAAAAGAAAGGAAAGCTAACCTTTGAAGTAGGTGAAGAGAAAGTTGAATTTATTTTAACACAATTCTTACAATCACCAGGTATAGAGGACACATGCTATTTATTGGATGTCATTGACGAGTGTGTAAGAGATATGGAAATGAAAGAAACTACTTATTCTTATGAAAATTCAAATCCCTCCGATTTTCGAAGATGACAATTGGCGTGAACCGTATCAAGATGATAGTCTAAGCGAAAGTTTAGCACTTACACCGGATCCCATGCCAAGTAAGAAGAAACCTACATTAGAGTTAAAAACCTTACCTAAGAACCTAAGATACGAATTCCTAGACACTGAATGTACGCGACCAGTTATAATCAATTCCAGTTTAGGATGTCGCTCCCGATAAGTGGGACTGGCCCAAATAAAGGTACAGACGCGAACGGTCGGCGAGAGGGACAGTGAGAACACACAGCAGTGAACTCACTGGAGATGAAAAGAGTCGCCAGCTAGGCATTTTTATCCCGGAGGAAAGGCAATGCTGCATAGACCTGGAAAGACATGGATAAGACGGTTGCGAACCAGAGAGACTGAGAAAGGGGGTTGGTTACAACCTGGGAAGGTATTAGCACCCAGATTGTCCTCCGTACTCGACGGGATCCACGCTTAAAAGATTTGTGTTTTAAAGGGGTAATGTCAGTGCAATTTGTGTATAAATGAACTGGAAAAGGATGTACAGGTGTCAGTGTAAAAGAAAAGTGAAGTGTATAAGTGAAGTGTCAGTGTAAGGATAAGAGTGAGATGCTCAAGATCATGAGGCTAAAGAATGAAGCTAGAAAGAGGGGGAATATACGGAGACTTTTGTTCGATAACTGTTAAGTTATGCCTACGTATCCTCTCGTGCAATGAGGAAGTCAGAACACCGTAGTTCGACCCAAAGAGACTGAAAGATGAATTGACTTGATGAACTGCTTACTAGTCTATGCTCAAGTGTATGATCTGTCTGGCACAAATGCAAACTGTCTTGCATTAGACGGAAGAAGCAAGTTCTCGTTTATGAATGAAGGCGATGAGAAAAGAATCCCGAAGGAGACGATTATTGTTTGTTTTTGAGTTTTCAGTCTTTTATTGCTTTTGAAAGTTTGTCATAGATTAATGAGCTTAAGCCTAAACCAATGGGTTAGTAGACTCATCACATCTTCCCTCTGATTAGGGGTAATGAGACTACCTTAAGTGTGAAGTCAGCTTCTCACACTTAATCACCTTTGGTGTAGGATTAAGATCATTAACCTACTTGTGATTATTTAGATGTTTTTGTTGTTTTTGTTTAGTGTTAAGTAATGAGATTAAGCCATAATCAGGGATTTAACAGACTCATTACACCATCCTAATAGAAGGATAATAGATGAGAATGCTTAAGCTGAGGAAAGCTCCTCAACTTAATCCATGATTAGGGATTAAACTCATGACAAAACAAACCTTTGATTAAGTGGATTTTATTTAATGATATGATGATGAAGTGAGTTTTAGGGTTTGTAAGACAACTTGAGGAGGACTTGTCCATTAACACTAGGGTTAGTCCTTCTTAACCAGTTAAGGAAGAATTAGAACCCTAATGCAAGGCCCAAGTTACAAGTGTGAAGTCTTGATGATTATTATGTGAATTAATTAGAGGATTTAAACACATTAAGGGTTCAACACTTAGGATTAAAGTTATACACTCCATCCTAATAGAAGGATGCAGGCATAAGCTTAATCACAAAGCCATAAAGCCTTTAGGGTTTAGTCCCTGATTATGAGGTGAGAAGAGAAGACTCAATGAGACACAAAGGTAAAACTAAGTGGGGGACTAATCAAAATCCTAACCATTGTCATGCTTGGTTGTTCCTAAGGTTTGTGAGGTTTTCAAGAGAAGTCTTCAATGGAACCACCAGGAAGCAGATGAAAGGACCAAGAGAAGCAAAGCAACTTGCTTCATTCAAGAAGTCAAGTCACTTGAAGAAAGAAAGTGGGAAGAAGAAGAATGAGCAAGCTCAAACTCAAACACATATAAAAATGCAGCATGGATGCAAGAGAGAGATGAAGAGAAGTTATGAGAAGTGAAGGCAAATTCACCTCTCAAAATCACTTACCACCTGAAAAGTTAGAAAAGAAAGTGCAATGCAATGCAAAATGAGATGAAATGATATGATGTAAATCAAAACCAGAAGCATTTTTATAATGATAATGATGCTATGAAGTGATACAAACATGAGACAACAAATGAAGATGATCATACAAGCTCATGGATGCAAATGGAGCAAGTTAAGAACAAAGAACATACATGAAAAGTTATGGAAGGCACATGGAATACAACATGACAAATGCAAGGTGCAACAATCAAACATGCTTTCAATATGTCTTATGATGTTAAATGAATCAAATGGAGGCATGGAATGTCATGGCAAGTCATGTTATGCAAGAAGATGCAAGATGGATGCATATGAAAGCCCAAATTATGGTTTATGATTGATGCAGCAAACAAAAACCAAAACCAGAAGCAAACAACATTATAAAAAATTGAAAATACCCTAAAAGTACCCCTAATCCTATACTAACTCAATCCCCAAAGGAGAGGTCTCAACTCCTAACCAAACTCAAGATATGATTTTTCTAAGTTTTCTAGGGTTTTAGGGTTCCTTAACAAGAAAATTATCAAACAAATTGAAAATGAAAGATCAAATCATGACCATTTAATCTCACAAACTACATGCTAAACACAATGCAATGCAAAAAGAATCAAGGTCCAACTCTTCATGGTTAGGCAGAAATGATTTTTTGAAGTTTGGATCAAAATAATGCATCAAAATGATTTTAATTCAATGAAAAATTCTCAAAATGCATCAAGATCAAAAAATAAATTTGGTTTGAAGGTTGTACAATGTTTCTAAATGTCTTAAAACATTTCATGAATTTTTTGGTGATTTTTAAATATCTAAAAGTATTTTTAATAAATTAATTTTCATTAATCAATTAAAAATAAACTTTTAAATATTTAAAAATACTTTTTTAATGCTAAAAATAAAAATAAAAATATTTTTGAGTTTTAAAAATTAATGAAACTCTTGACAAAAAGTTTCATAATTTTTAAAACATTTTTGCTATTTTAAATAAATTATGGAAGTTAAATACAAAGAAAATGAAAATAAAAGTAAATAAATGGAAAGTATTCTGATCCAACGCATGAGATTTAAAGTTGGGGGAAGACCATTGACTTGGCGCGTGAATCAAAGGACAGGATGCAATCTGACTTAATTATGTTTTACGAATTAATTAAGTGGATTAGGGCTAATGTGGACACATCTGGGCCACACAAACGCGCGGCAGGTCAACAAGTCAAAGCATCTAACGCTCCAGATTCAAATGGACATTAATGACATAATTAAAACCCTAATGATTTTCAGGTGGCCGGAGAAGACCTCCGGTCGTCTTCTCCGGTGGGAACCCCACCTGAAAATCCCCAGAATCCACAAAACGCAACCAAAATGAAATCCAAGAACACTGAAATGATTGCCATAACCCCCTGAATCAAAACCCTAAAACAAACATCATTTATCTTTCCTCATACTCATGAATCGAACAAAATATTTTTTAGGTCAGGGAGTTTCAGAACACGATTACATCCTCATTTTCCAACCAATTTCAAAACCAATGACATAGTTATGATCAGGAAAGCATATAGAACAACTTAAGAACTTAAAAAATGATTTCTGGAAAAAATGTTCTTGAGCTACCTGAGTTTCGAAGCTTTCACTCTTGTAACTTTCTGACCCCTTCCTTTGATGCAAACCACTCCTTGTGACCCCTAGATGATGTTTGGATGCTTGGAAGAAATTTATGCTGGCTGGTTAAGGAGTTTGAACAGCTTCTGCTCAAACTCAGGTGGAAATGGTGTTTGTGATTCAGGCTGTTTTAGGCAAAGGTGAAGGGTTCTTTATGATCAGGATGATGAATGGAGAAGGTTTATGAAGTTTGTTCAAGTGTTTGTGAGCTGTGTAGAGAGATTCGAAAGTTCTGGCTTTGAGAGTGAAAAATGGGGAAGCTCAGTTCCTGCTTGGTTCAGGCCTATGTCTTGCTGGTTTTGGCTCAGTGAAGCAAGGTGAGTTGATCAGTGGAGTTGGTTTTTGTGTTTGTGAGTTGTGTAGAGAGATTCGAAGGGTTTTGCTTGAGGGAGTGATTTTGTGAATGTGATGTTCTTGTGTGTTTCAGCCTGGCTTGTTATGTGAAATGGCCTGCATTTTGCTTGCATAAAATAATCCCATTGGTCAGATGATGTGACCTGGCCTGCTGTGATAGGTAAGTTAACTTTTGCAAAATGTCAACTTTGGTGTAAGGAGGGCATGGGCTGGGTTCTAGGCAGGTACAAGTGTGTGGGCTGGCGCAGCATGGTGTGATAGAGAGGCTAGAATGGTTCAGCATTGTAGGCAACAAGTGGATGAGGTGTGATGATGGTTTTTGCAAGTTGATCATCCTTGGTTCACATGAAACTTTCTTGCCATACAAACCATGGAAAATGAGAAATACTTAGTCCATTCTGAATTTTTGGTCACATGTGATGTTTGTGTGATGGTTAGACATGAATTAGAAATTACAAATGCCTTGGCACAAAGTTTTTGCAAGTTTCTCATTTGAGGCATATCTTGAAAATTAGTGATTTTTGCCAACTTTGACACACCATAACTTTTGATCCAAAATGAATTAGATCATGTTCTTGTACTTTTTGAAAAGGGAAAGATCTAATCTACAACTTTCATGACCAAAGTTTTTCCATTTGAAGCATTTTTGGATCAAAAAGCAAGGGTTGAAAAAGTTGCATAAAATGACATTCCATGAAAAGTCAACTATGCCCTAAAAAGTCAACTTTGCAAAAACTTGTAATTCTTGAATTTTGTGAACTTCTAACTTCTTCCATGATCAAATAAAGATCATATACACTCAAGATTATGAAGATCACCCCTTGGTTGGGTCATTGGGGGTCTCAGATGCCCTGATTTTGCACTGACTTGTCCAGAAAGTCAACTCTTGATCAGATGACTTCCCCATGGAATTTCTTCATGAAAATTGATATGCATACTCCCTATACCATATAGAGACCAATAGAAACAAGAATGACCAAAAAATTTGGAGTTATGGCCTCTGAAACCAAAACCCTAATTTTAGGTCAACTGTGCAGTCAAACCTGGCTCTGCCTTCACACCATTCCCAGTTCTTGTGATTCTTTGGCATTCTTGACTTTGAGAGGATGTAATATGATGCTTGAACACATATAGACCCATTTGAAGTGATTGATGACCTTTGGAGTGGCTCAATAAGCTCTTGGATTGCTCAGACCACAAACCCTAGATGCAGATGACTTAGAACCAATGCAAAGACTCAAAATTGAGATATGAGATGTTATGATTGTGTTTATGCATATGGAAAGATCACAAGCCATGGTGTGAATGGGTGAGGGCAAATTTGGGGTGTTTACAGCTGCCCCTATTCAAACATGAGTTAGTTGTGCAGGATGTAAGCAACGGCTTAACAGGCAAACAAGATAACTTGTGGTTGAATACCAAAGACAGTCCAAAATTTGCACTCATAGAATGAAGGAGAAAAAGGGATATAGATTGTAAAAGAAGACAAAGTATATTGTAAAATGTGAGCGACGGAGGACGACCGTCGAGCAGAGGATGACTGCTGGGTAAAGAGCAATGACGGGGACGGCCGACATGCTGGGAAAAGTGCGGAAAATAAAGCAATGACGGGGACGGCCGACATGCTGGGGATAAAAGAATTATGATGGGGAAGGCCATCAAGATAAAGCTGTAAAATTTTCTGGGGATTAATGAAACATGATGGGGACGGCCATCAAGTTCATAAAGTAAAGTAACCAACGATGGGGACAGCCATCGGGCTAAACTGAAAGGAAAAGGGACCACGACGGGGATGGCCATCGGGTTAAAGAATAAATGAAATAAACAGATGATGGGGTACGGCCATCAAAGGTGAAGGACGATCACTTAGCAGGGGACGGCTGCTCTGTTGGGTTAAGATGAGGGACGGTCATCTAAGGTGGAGGACGACCACCTGGCAGGGTACGGCTGCCGAAAATATCGCGACATAGGAAGAACGCCGGATAAAAGGTCAACGATGGGGACGGCCATCGGATGAGCATGATAGAGGACGACCATCAAAAGGTGGAGGACGACCACCTAGCAGGGGACGGCTGCTCTCAAGGTTTGTCATGACATAGGATGAATGTCAGATAACCAAAATTAACAATGGGGACGGCCATTGGATAAAATGATGAAGGACGATCATCAAAAGGTGGAGGACGACCACCTAGCAGGGGACGGCTGCTAAATATCAACGATGGGGACGGCCATCGGATGAGCATGATGGAGGACGACCATCAAGAGGTGGAGGACGACCACCTAGCAGGGTACGGCTGCTCTCAAGGTTATCATAACACAGGACGAGTGTTAGAAAAGAAATGCTTTGTTGGTGATCTACTGGGGAAAGGTAAACACGGACGAGTGTTCACATCCAAGAAACAAAGGGTGTAAGTGTTTAGATGTTGCGTATAGATTAAAGATGCGGACGAGCATCCCTAAGACTACGATACGGACGAGTATCGGATAGAAACAAATACTGACGCGTGTTCAAAAATGATGATACGGACGAGTATCAACTGGTTAACAAGGAACACGGACGAGTGTTGAATCTGAAGGGACTCTTCTGGGGAATGGTAGACACAGACGAGTGTCTATATTTAAAAAACATGAGTGTTGGACACAGTGTATGGATTAAAGATGCGGACGAGCATCCTTAAGACTATGATACGGACGAGTATCAGGTAGAAACAAACGCTAGACGCATGTTCTGAGATGATGGTACGGACGAGCACCAATGAGTTATCAAAGAACACGGACGAGTGTTGACTTTGAGGGGATTTGAGTGGTATATAAGATACGGACGAGTACCCGTATAAGAGTGAGTGAGTATTTAAGTGCTGGGGAGAGTGACACGGACAAGTGTCAAAAGGAGAAGAGTGTAATATGAACAAGTATCTGATATACAAAGCGTAGGCGACTGCGCCGGGGATATGACACGGACGGGTGTCAAAGGATTATATATACTGGTGCTTGGGAGTGCAAAGAGGACGTCTTTGGCTTTCTGCTGGGTTATGACACGGATGGGTGTCAAAAAGTATCTGTAATACGAGTGTTGTGTTCGCTTTATTGGGGAGTGATGACACGGACGGGTGTCAAAAGAGTATATACACTGATGTTTGTGAATGTGAGGCAATTGCTTTTGTTGGGGAACTTCCGCTGGGGAAATGGGGGAAGTATTCTGTATACTGATGGATTGTCATCATTCACAAGTGTTGATTCAAAACATGGCTTATGATTATGCTATATGTTTGATTTTTGCCGTAATGCTCCGTATTAAACGGAATGCTACGCTTTGTGGGTGATCATGATGTGAATGCTATGATTGTGCAAAGATACCAAACAGGGATCCGGATCCCGCTGCTGTGACGATCTTCGATCAATCCGTTGAAAAGGACATCCCAGCTGGGGGTGAGATCATTGGTAGATCTGATGATATGATATCTGCTTGGGGATACGGGTCCTTGATAGGCCTATCTCAATAATGGGGGACCCAGCTGGGGTTTGTGGAAGCTTTCTTCACTCTGTTGTGAGTTCTTCATGCGTTGCTCTTCTGGATAGAGGCTGAAACTCTATGGGGAGATAGCTCATTGACTCTGGTACTCGGCTGAGGGTGAGATGGCAACTTGGCTGGGGAGAAAGAGAGATCACTGAAAGATCTCCCTAGAGATTCTGTCGAAGAGGATCCTTGACTGAGCCGGGGATATGGGCGCCTTCTAGCATCGCTCTGGCAACTCTGATGGGGATAAGTAATAAGTGGCAACTCAGCTGGGGAGAAAACACTTTGGGCGCTGAGTGTCGATTTGTCAGCTTGCTGGGGTGAAGCTTTCATGCCCCAAATTGCATTCTGGATACCTGCAATACTGCAAAGATATAGAAACGCACAAAATAATCCCGAGGTATCCCTTACTGGATTCCGTCATAGGGGTTTAGATACTTCTGAGAGTAAACATATTTCCTGCAAGCACGTTTTATTTGAAGATAAACACCTGTATTCTATGCAATCAGTTTCTTTTAGACATCAGACATTTTTTGCAAATAACGTACAAGACGAGACGTGACTGAAAATCTGATTTTATTAATTCATATGCCCTGAATTGGCGAGTTACAGTCAAAGAAACATATCCCCTGAAATGAGGAGATTGTTACAAATTGAGAAACAAAATGCTGGCAATGTTGATGACGCTTTAAGGAGCTCCCTCTTTACTATGACTCGTATGACTTTTGACGTTCTTTTCATCTTGCTTTCTGAAGAAGACTGATTTCGATTGAAGCTTGATCCTTTCGAAGCTTACCAAGTTGTAAACGATACAGACGAATTCAAAATGCAGTTGTTCGCTTATTCCCTTATTTTGCATGGATCGCCCTTTCGGGTTTTCAATCCATCGGGATACCCATTTTTGCCTGAGTTGTTCAATGTGGCTTTTCAACTCAGCGGGTGTACATTTTTACTTATTTTCCCTTATTTTTGCCCGAGTCTTTTATTCTGTTTTGACTCGCCGGGATGCCCTATTTTTGCCTGGACTTACATTCTGTTTTTATGTCCAGCGGGTCATTTTTATGCAAAGTATTTTTTAACTGCATCTGAATTCACAGGGGACAGGAAGTCTTCACCATCCATGGTGCTGAGCATCAGTGCTCCGCCAGAGAAAACTTTCTTTACCACGAATGGTCCTTCGTAATTTGGAGTCCATTTGCCCCTGTGGTCTGTATGAGGAGGGAGGATTCTTTTCAGCACAAGATCTCCTACTTGGTACTCTCGGTGCCTGACTTTCTGATCGAAGGCTTTCTTCATTCTTTTCTGATACAACTGCCCATGACAGATTGCAGCCAATCTCTTTTCTTCGATCAGACTCAGCTGTTCATATCGGGACCGAACCCATTCTGCTTCACTCGGTTTAACATCCATTAGTACCCGCAGAGAGGGTAATTCAACTTCAACAGGTAGGACTGCTTCCATACCATATACTAGCTGATACGGTGTTGCCCCAGTGGATGTTCTGATTGACGTGCGGTACCCATGCAAGGCAAATGGTAACATTTCATGCCAGTCTTTGTAGGTGACTACCATCTTCTGCACAATCTTCTTGATATTTTTATTTGCTGCCTCAACAGCGCCATTCATCTTTGGCCTGTAAGGAGAAGAATTGTGATGCTGAATCTTGAAGTCCCGGCACAGTTCAGCCATCATCTTGTTGTTCAAGTTGGAACCATTATCAGTAATGATTCGCTCGGGAACTCCATACCGACAGATGATATCTCTCTTCAGAAATCTGGCTACCACTTGTCTTGTAACATTGGCATAGGAAGCTGCTTCGACCCACTTGGTGAAATAGTCAATAGCAACCAAGATGAATCTGTGGCCATTCGAAGCAGTTGGCTCAATCTTACCAATCATGTCAATGCCCCACATAGCAAAGGGCCAGGGTGAAGACATTATGTTCAAAGGATTGGGAGGCACATGCACCTTATCCGCATAGATCTGGCATTTGTGGCATTTCCTGGCGTAGGCACAACAATCAGCATCCATTGTGATCCAGTAATAACCCGATCTTAGCAACTTCTTAGCCATGGCATGTCCTCCAGCATGGGTACCAAAGGATCCTTCGTGCACTTCATGCATTAACAAATCTGCTTCTGCCTTGTCGACGCATCTGAGGAGTATCATATCAAAGTTCCTTTTGTATAAAGACCCATCAGTGTTCAGAAAGAAACTACCAGCAAGCCTTCTTAACGTCTTCTTATCATTGGATGATGCCCCAGGGGGGTATGTTTGATCCTCCAAGAAGCACTTAATGTCATGGAACCAAGGCATATTATCTTTAACAACATCTGCTGCAAATACATATGCTGGTTTGTCTAGTCTGGATACTGAGATCTGAGGTACAAAGTTGGCAGCCTGAACTTTGATCATGGATGAAATGGTAGCCAGAGCATCTGCAAACTGATTCTCATCCCGAGGGATATACTCAAGCTTGACTGTTGTAAAGAAAGTCAATAACCTCCTTGTATAATCCCTGTAAGGTATCAGATGATCCTGGTGGGTGTACCATTTGCCGTTGGTTTGATTGATTACCAAAGCTGAATCTCCGAATACGGTCAATGTCTTGATCCTGAGGTCAATGGCTTCCTCAAGACCCATAATGCAAGCTTCGTATTCAGCTTCGTTGTTAGTGCAGTTGAAAGTGAGTTTTGCCGAGAAAGGCATGTGAACTCCTTTGGGTGTAACGAGTACTGCACCAACACCACGGCCATTCATGTTAACAGCCCCATCAAACATCATAGTCCATTCTTCCTTCGGGTCGGGCCCTTCAGTGTGAACAGGCTCTTCATGATCTTTTGCTTTTATGAACATGATGTCTTCATCAGGGAAGTCAAATCTCATAGGCTGGTAATCATCAATAGGTTGCTCAGCAAGATATTCAGACAATACACTGCCCTTGATGGCTTTCTGAGAAGTGTACTGAATGTCATACTCTGTAAGGATCATTTGCCATCTTGCAACCCGTCCAGTAAGCGCTAGCTTCTCAAATATGTACTTAACTGGGTCCATCTTTGAGATCAACAAGGTAGTGTGGGTCAACATATACTGCCTTAGTCGGCGAGCAGCCCACGCTAAAGCACAGCAAGTTTTCTCGAGCAGTGAATAACGCTGTTCACAGTCGGTAAACTTTTTGCTTAGGTAGTATATTGCATACTCTTTTCGACCAGACTCGTCATGTTGGCCCAACACACACCCCATTGACTCTTTTAATACTGTCAAGTACATGATCAGAGGTCTTCCTTCAACCGGAGGCATAAGGATTGGAGGTTCTTGTAAGTATTCCTTGATCTTGTCAAAAGCCTTCTGGCAGTCTTTATTCCACCTGACCGTCTATTCTTTTCTTAACAATTTGAACAAGGGTTCACAGGTTGCTGTGAGGTGAGATATGAACCTTGAGATGTAGTTCAATCGACCTTAGAACCCCCGAACTTCTTTCTCTGTCTTTGGTGCAGGCATTTCTTGAATGGCTTTGATTTTATCAGGGTCAACTTCAATCCCTTTCTCGCTCACAATAAAACCCAGCAGCTTACCGGATCTCACCCCGAATGTGCATTTGTTGGGGTTCAGCTTCAGTTGGTACTTCCTCAGACGCTTGAACAACTTCAGCAGATTTACCAGGTGGTCTTCTTCAGTAAGGGACTTGGCAATCATGTCATCCACGTAACACTCGATTTCTTTATGGATCATATCGTGGAATAATGTTACCATAGCCCGTTGATATGTTGCACCGGCATTCTTGAGCCCAAATGGCATTACCTTGTAACAGAACGTGCCCCAGGGTGTGATGAAGGTTGTCTTCTCCATGTCTTCAGGTGACATTTTAATCTGATTGTATCCTGAAAATCCATCCATGAAGGAGAATACCGAGAACTGAGCCGTATTATCTACCAATACATCGATGTGAGGTAATGGGAAGTCATCTTTCGGGCTAGCTCTGTTCAGATCCCGGTAGTCAACACACATTCTTAATTTGCCGTCCTTCTTGGGCACAGGTACTATGTTAGCAACCCACGGTGGATAGCTAGTCACGGCAAGGAACCCGGCGTCCCACTGCTTCTGAACCTCTTCTTTGATTTTCATTGCCATGTCAGGGCGAGTACGGCGCAGCTTCTGTTTAACCGGCGGGCATTCTTCTCTCAAAGGAAGCTTGTGCACAACAATGTCGGTATCCAACCCTGGCATATCTTGATAAGACCAAGCGAACACGTCCACATACTCTCGAAGCAGGTCAATCAGTTGTCTCTTCACTGAGTCTTGTAAGCAGGCCCCGATTTTAACTTCTTTCACGTCTTCATCTGTACCAAGATTGATCGTTTCAACCTCCTCCTGGTGAGGAGTAATAACCTTTTCCTCTTGTCTTAACAACCTGGCTAGCTCTTCAGGAAGCTCATATTCTTCTTCAACCCCTTCGTCAGCTTGATTGATTGGATTGTCAAAGTCATACGAAGTCATAGCCGTGCTGTTGTCGGTGCTGTCTGGAAGGCACATTCTGCAAGGGTTCAGTTTGTTCATTTTAGTGATTTGATTTTAATCTTGTTTAGAAAAGCGAAATAGAGTTGTCATTTTGAAAACACTGCCATTTATTTTTTGTACAAAAAGAAAAATGGAAAAACAGTGAGCGAAAAAGAAAAAAGACTCATTTGCAAAAAGATGTCTGACATTTCATTGATTAATCTTGTTGCACAAAAAGTACAGATGGCCCGATTACAAAATGAGTCTTGTCATCTTGAGCAAGATGCAAGACTTTGATGCATGCTATAAAAATACAGGAAATAATAATTACTCTGCATGAGTAACTCTTATAATTTCCTGGGAAGACCAGTTCGAGATACTGCTTCCCGGGATCTTTGGACGAATCCAGCTTTCCAGGTTGCGTTCTTCTTCCAGCTCGTCTTCCACATTGTTGACAGCATCAGGGGTGAGCATCCCCCCACTCACAAAGTTGGGCTCCTTTGCAGCCTCTATTTGATCTTGTTGAGTTGGTTTGTAACCCAACCCAAATCTATCCTCTTTCTTCTCCACCGGTAGTAGTTTGCCCCAGCCTTGGGCAGTTCCTTCCTCAACAACCTTCCGGGCTTGTTGATATGACGTCATCGAAGTTCCAGGTACAACAGATGTTTCATTCACATTCAAGGCCTCGAACCCCTGACTCATTGTTTCATGGATCTCCCCATCCATCTCAATGTATTTATAAGTATCCAGGTGGCTGACAAAAATATCCTCCTCTCCACAGATTGTAACGATTTGACCCTCCCACTCGTATTTTAACTTCTGGTGAAGGGTTGAGGTCACGGCGCCAGCGGCGTGAATCCATGGCCTACCCAATAGACTGCTGTAGGCAGGCTGTATATCCATCACGTAGAAGGTCGTTTTGAAAGTTTGCGGGCCAATCGTTATGGGCAACTCAATCTCTCCCAGAACCGATCTCTTTGAACCATCAAAGGCTCTCACCACCAGGTTGCTGGGTCTTAACGCCAATCCGTCATACTCTAGCTTCACCAGGGCCTTCTTTGGTAAGACATTGAGGGATGACCCCGTGTCTACCAGCAAATGGGAAAGGACTGCACCTTTACATTCCATGGTTATGTGCAAGGCCTTGTTATGGTTGTGGCCTTCCGTAGTCAAGTCAGTGTTGGTGAACCCTAGTCCATGACTAGCATTAACATTTCCCACCACAGCTTCCAGCTGATTGACAGTGATCTCTTCAGGCACGTAAGCTGCGTGCAAGACTTTGAGTAGTGCGTTCCGATGGGCTTCGGAGCACATAAGCAATGATAGGATTGAGATCTTGGAAGGCGTCTGATGAAGCTGATCCACTATTTTATAATCACTCTTCTTGATGATTCGCATGAACTCATCAACCTCTTGATCAAAGGGTGTCTTCAAAGCTTCTTTAACAATCTGCTCTTCCTGCACCAAGCTTTTTCCTTTTGCCTTGGCAGCAGCTTCTGCTTCGGCAGTGGGTCTTTGAGTTTGTGGAGCGAAGAGACGTCCTCTTCGAGTGAAGCCTCCGCCTCCTCCCACATTGTCTACTTGTGGTGCAGGGGTTGATGATTCAAAAGTGATTTTTTGTCCTTCACAGTACAGGTCAGAGCCGTAATGCCAGGGGATGGCATTACTGCTTTCATAGGGTACTGGTCCAGGCACCGTGATAGTGACTGGACTGATTGCAGCTGCGGAAGGAGTTGTGATATTCTATGGATCGTAGAATATCGTGACTGGTGCTCTGATAGGAGCAGCACTTTGTGAATTGTAGGCAGAGTTATTTTCTGGATCGTAGTAGATTGTGACGGTTGAGACATCTTCATGATTTATTGCTGATGTTGTAGGAGACATTGTCGGAAAGATGGATGTTGTTGTTGTAGGAGTTTCAAAATGGAGTGGTGCTGGAGTTGTAGAAGGAACATTTGTTGATATCTGGTCAGTTGAAATGACAGATGAAGTACTTGTTGATGAAGCCGAAGAGTTGTCGGGAACAATGGTTGTTGCAGTTGTAGGAGATACTGGAATTGTTGCTGATGAGATTGCTGGATTTGTAGGAAATGATGTGGTGATCTGAAGCTGGCCATTCCGAATGAGACCATCTATGCCATTCCTCAAATTATCGCACCCATTTACCGAAATATTGCAGTAAGCACACCCCAACTCGCACCCCGGGAACATTTGACATTCGAGGAGTTGAGCCTTGATTTCTACCAACGGTGTCCGGATCTGACCCACACTGGTTATTAAATAAGACGGCCTGTCTTCTTCAATAGCATTAATTCTGGGACCACCGTGGTTTGGCATGGGGTTCTTATTAACATTGGGTGGTGGTGCGAAATTCAGGGCCTTGGAGTCTACCAGGTCTTGTACCTTCATGTGCAAGGCTCTGCACTTTTCTGTACTGTGGCCAGGTGCATTTGAATGGAAGGCACATCTGGCGTTGGAGTCATAATTCCTGGGTAGACTGTTAGGATCCGGAGGTGCCAACGTCCTTAGCTCAACTAGGTTGAGTTTCAGGAGTTGTGGCAGTAGTGTTGCATATGGCATAGGGATCGGATCGATTACCCTGTTGGCTTGAGAAGGCCTCTGTTGGAATGGCCTTTGCTGATTATTGTTGTTGGCGTTGTTGTAATTTCTCGGAGGATACTGAGCTTGTTGATGGTACTGAGGTTGTTGCTGATAGTTTTGATGCGGAGGTTGATAAGCTGGTTGAGGATAAGCTGGAGCGGGAATGGTGACTGCTGCCACAAATCTATGAACATATTGGGGCCTGCCCCTGTTGGTGTGGATGGCATTGGTCTCGCCAGTTCTTCTCGGGCCTGCAAAAGGCTTCCTTGTACTGCTGGACGAGCTGGCACCATTGTCAGAAATCTTGCCCATTTTTAACAGGCTCTCAATTCTCTCCCCAGCTATGACAACATCTGCAAAGCTAGTGGAAGAGAAAGCAGCCAGCCTGTCAATATATGTCCCCTGAAGGGTGTTCATAAACATATCTGCCATTTCCCTTTCAGACATAGGTGGCTGAACAGCAGCAGCCAATTGCCTCCATCTCTGGGCATATTCTCGGAAACTTTCCCTTGACGACTGTGACATTCCCATCAGGAGGGTCCTGTTGGGTGCCATGTCTAAATTGTACTGATACTGTCTGATAAAGGCCTCTGCCAGGTCCTTCCAACACCTGATAGTTGCTCTTGTCAGATGAGAGTACCATTCTCTTGAGGCTCCCGTCAAGCTATCCTCGAAATAGAACATCCAGAGCTTCTCATCCATGGTATAGGCCTTCAACCTCCCCAGAAATGATTGTAAATGAGTCCGGGGGCATGAAGTCCCGTTGTATTTTTCAAAACAAGGAGGCTTAAACTTATGGGGAATCCTGACCCCGTCTACCAAACCCATGTCCGTAACGTCGAAACCCAAAGAGTTTTGGGACTCCAAGGATCTTAACTTCTCAGCTAAGAAACTTATGGGGAATCCTGACCCCGTCTACCAAAGAGTTTTGGGACTCCAAGGATCTTAACCTTCTGTCGTAAGCTTCCTCCCCAGCACCCATTACTGTAAATTGATCCTCCTGGGGGTCTTCTTGCAGCACCCTTCCTGCAGTGGCAGCTCCTTGAACATTTGCAGGAATATTAACCTCTGGATGAATGTGGGGACCAAATACAGGGGGATTAACATGAGGTTGGACTCTCTCATTATTGCTGGTGCCAGCAGTCCCTACATGTGGATCCTCTTGATTTTGTCTTTCCACCATGGCTCTCAATCTTTCCTGGCTCTGAGCCATGTTGTTCATCACTTCCATGAACTGCGTCATCTGTGTTCTCATTTCCAATCTTTCGTTTGCCATTTGATTTCTGACCTCTGCAAGGTCCTACTGTACCTGATCCATTTGTATGCCCGGAAGGTTGTTACGGGTTGGATATCGGTGTGGACGGTTGAGGGGAAATACTCGGCGTCGAGCAATAGTTCCTGAGCATCACAACAGAGTTAGCAACAATAAAACGAAAACCTACAAAACAAACAAAGGGTTAGCATGCAATGCAGTATGCTTATTGGTTTTCAAGGTATCCGGCTTGGCATTCAGTTTTGACCCTTCCAGACCCTTGAAGATGCTGTTGATGTTGCTTTCGAAGTGGAACAAACTAATACATACATTACAAAAGGCAAATGGTACATAGTTTGTTTACAAATACAAACCCTCTGAGGGGTCAAAATATATTACAAGAAAATAAAAGTACATGGAATGAAAGCAACAACAAGCAAACGGTCAAACTCCAAGACCAAACTCTTCCTCCCAAACTTCCTTGAGAAGTGCTTCGGTCACAGGATCAGCTGGACGCTCCGTGAGATTCCTGATGAGGAGATTCCGGGTAGTAACAGCTGCAGTTAGCTTCTTGTGCTGACTTTGGTCTTTTGACCTCTTCACTCCAGCTTTGATCTTCAGCTCTGATATCTCCCTCTGGGCTGCTGCCAGGGCTTCCTGCTGCTCTTTTGCACTAGCTTCCAGTTGCTCTATCTTGTCCTGGACCCTCTTATCCTCCAGAGTACGGGCCTCAGTGATCCTGACCCACCGAGCTTGACTCTCCTTCTGATATAAGTCTGTCCTGGCTTTCTGGAACTGGGCTTCCTTGCAAGCATTCTTCAGAATTTGTTCTCCAGCCTTAGACTTCTTGATATAATCCCCAGACTTCTCAATTTTAGCCAGGTGCTCTACCTTCAACTTCTCTAGTCTCTCAATATCCCTCATACCATCACTCCTCTCCCGGAGGGTCTTCTGCAAAGCCTGAGTCAACTTCTCATTTCTCTCCTTCAAGCTCTCAAACTCCTCCAAACTGACAGTGGCAGGGGGTGAGGATGGTCCAGGCATATCCTCCATGGTAAAGGGCATTCCAGAGAATTGGGCCCTGGCATGGGACCACTCATAATATTGTGCTGATGCCACATTGTTGCACTTCCCCAGAATGGTTACTCCCTTGGTTTGAACATTATCCCAGGCCCAGGCAGCCTGCCTAACAATAGCCAGATTAGGCTTGTTCTCACAATAAAGAGTCTCAACCAAGTCCTGTGCCTTAGGATTGTGAACCAGTGCATAGCCCAGTTGCCTTCTGAACAGCAGAGGGTTGTAATTAATACTACCCTTAACTCCTATTAGGGGCACATTAGGAAAATGCCCACAGCTGGTGATGATATCCCTGCCCTTGGTGCTTTGAGTGCACCATCTGATATCAGCTGAAGTTAGAGCAGTGAGTCTTCTAGCCCAGTTTCTTTGCTGATGAGGGTTCAAAAATGCATCCGTCCTGGGTAGATGCCTGAGAAGCCAAGTATGGAACAATGGAGCACAGCACCTCACTAATCTTCCCCTCTGCTTTTCATTCCTCTGATGCACTGAATAGTAGAGGTCCCCCAATAAGGTTGGCACTGGGTTCTTCAGGATGAAAAGATGGATTGCATTCTTGCTAATGAATCGAGGCTCATCTGCAAATAATATAATCCCATATATGCTCAAGGCCAATAAAGCACAGACTGCTTTCCACTCTCCCAAAGAAGCTTTCAGGGTAGCTCGAGAGATCAAGAAATCCAGATGCAGGCCAGGGATTCCAGCCTTAGAAGTCATATGTTGTCCAATCAGAACTGATTCCAGATGCAAAGCCTTTGCTACTTCTTCATTACTAGGAAAGACCATCTCAGGGTTGAAAGGGACTCCACCCCTGATAGGTATACCAACCAATGATGAGTATTCTTCCAATAAAGGGCCCAGCTGAAAGTCCTGAAAAGTAAAACACCTCAGTGGGGGATCATAAAATTGAAGGCAGATGTGAATCAGGCTTCTTTGTGAAGGGTCCAGATCCATAACCATATCAAGTATATCTCCATGGTGTTCCCTGAACAATGGTACATGGTCTGGAGTGATCAGGGTCTGAATCCTCCTGATGTCAGATAGCTCTGGCTGGAAGAAGTGGTAGGTGATGTTGCTCTTTTTAGGTGCCATGATGCTGAGACTGAGTAGAGACAAGTGCTGATGATGATACTGAAGAAAGGGCCACTGATTGGCTGGTGCAGGTGATAGCTGAAGCAGATGCTGGTGAAGACAGGTCAGTACTGATGATGGGGTCAAAACCAAAACCAAATGAAGATGGATACCCTGAAACACAAATAAGCAAATGTCAATATGATGCAATGATTATGTATGCACATGATATGCAAGGGTCTGTGACTGAGCTGGATCTGATCAAATGCTCTGGTATATATTCAAGAAATCCAGATGGAGGTCTATAAATCCAGTAACCAAGGTGGGGGGCTCAAATAAAGAGCCACATGTACGGGGTTTAGGATCACAAGAACTGTTCCAACATGGAGTATTCTTAATCGTATCAAAGTAACAGGGTATGCAGAGGCCAAGGGTACCTGCAAACCTGTAAACAGCCCAACCCTCTCACAGGTGGTGTTCTAAAACAAGGATCCTCAGACTTGGATCAGTTATGAGAAGTGTAAACACTTCTAACCCGGAGGTACAGTGTTTACAATAACCATAACAGTTCCTCCTCTAATTCACCTCAATTTCTGAAGGTCAATACTAAAAGGTCATCCAGACTTAGCAGGCTTCCCAGATAGCCCTAGCATTGCAGGAAATCTGCAACACAGAGTTCTCAAGAAGAAACCCATATCTGAACTGTGTTTCATATTCCCGCACCAGACCGAGATGGAATGGGAAAGAATATGAACCACTCTAGCCTAGGTGTCACTCAGATCCCAGGTATAGGATCTTAACTCTCAGTGGAACACCCACCCACCAAAGCAAACAAACAGATCCAGCCAGCAGCCCAGTACGACAGTATGATATAATGCAAAGCTATAAAGAAAGCAGTAAACAACTGTACATAAAGCAAAAAATAAATACAGATATGCAAACACAAATAAACACATAACACCCCAGTAAACACAAATCAAACAAGCGCTAGGAGGAACCCACAAAAAGAACCAGAAGCCCTGGTTATAGTATAAGGGTCCCCAGCAGAGTCGCCAAGCTGTCGCTCCCGATAAGTGGGACTGGCCCAAATAAAGGTACAGACGCGAACGGTCGGCGAGAGGGACAGTGAGAACACACAGCAGTGAACTCACTGGAGATGAAAAGAGTCGCCAGCTAGGCATTTTTATCCCGGAGGAAAGGCAATGCTGCATAGACCTGGAAAGACATGGATAAGACGGTTGCGAACCAGAGAGACTGAGAAAGGGGGTTGGTTACAACCTGGGAAGGTATTAGCACCCAGATTGTCCGCCGTACTCGACGGGATCCACGCTTAAAAGATTTGTGTTTTAAAGGGGTAGTGTCAGTGCAATTTGTGTATAAATGAACTGGAAAAGGATGTACAGGTGTCAGTGTAAAAGAAAAGTGAAGTGTATAAGTGAAGTGTCAGTGTAAGGATAAGAGTGAGATGCTCAAGATCATGAGGCTAAAGAATGAAGCTAGAAAGAGGGGGAATATACGGAGACTTTTGTTCGATAACTGTTAAGTTATGCCTACGTATCCTCTCGTGCAATGAGGAAGTCAGAACACCGTAGTTCGACCCAAAGAGACTGAAAGATGAATTGACTTGATGAACTGCTTACTAGTCTATGCTCAAGTGTATGATCTGTCTGGCACAAATGCAAACTGTCTTGCATTAGACGGAAGAAGCAAGTTCTCGTTTATGAATGAAGGCGATGAGAAAAGAATCCCGAAGGAGACGATTATTGTTTGTTTTTGAGTTTTCAGTCTTTTATTGCTTTTGAAAGTTTGTCATAGATTAATGAGCTTAAGCCTAAACCAATGGGTTAGTAGACTCATCACATCTTCCCTCTGATTAGGGGTAATGAGACTACCTTAAGTGTGAAGTCAGCTTCTCACACTTAATCACCTTTGGTGTAGGATTAAGATCATTAACCTACTTGTGATTATTTAGATGTTTTTGTTGTTTTTGTTTAGTGTTAAGTAATGAGATTAAGCCATAATCAGGGATTTAACAGACTCATTACACCATCCTAATAGAAGGATAATAGATGAGAATGCTTAAGCTGAGGAAAGCTCCTCAACTTAATCCATGATTAGGGATTAAACTCATGACAAAACAAACCTTTGATTAAGTGGATTTTATTTAATGATATGATGATGAAGTGAGTTTTAGGGTTTGTAAGACAACTTGAGGAGGACTTGTCCATTAACACTAGGGTTAGTCCTTCTTAACCAGTTAAGGAAGAATTAGAACCCTAATGCAAGGCCCAAGTTACAAGTGTGAAGTCTTGATGATTATTATGTGAATTAATTAGAGGATTTAAACACATTAAGGGTTCAACACTTAGGATTAAAGTTATACACTCCATCCTAATAGAAGGATGCAGGCATAAGCTTAATCACAAAGCCATAAAGCCTTTAGGGTTTAGTCCCTGATTATGAGGTGAGAAGAGAAGACTCAATGAGACACAAAGGTAAAACTAAGTGGGGGACTAATCAAAATCCTAACCATTGTCATGCTTTGTTGTTCCTAAGGTTTGTGAGGTTTTCAAGAGAAGTCTTCAATGGAACCACCAGGAAGCAGATGAAAGGACCAAGAGAAGCAAAGCAACTTGCTTCATTCAAGAAGTCAAGTCACTTGAAGAAAGAAAGTGGGAAGAAGAAGAATGAGCAAGCTCAAACTCAAACACATATAAAAATGCAGCATGGATGCAAGAGAGAGATGAAGAGAAGTTATGAGAAGTGAAGGCAAATTCACCTCTCAAAATCACTTACCACCTGAAAAGTTAGAAAAGAAAGTGCAATGCAATGCAAAATGAGATGAAATGATATGATGTAAATCAAAATCAGAAGCATGTTTATAATGATAATGATGCTATGAAGTGATACAAACATGAGACAACAAATGAAGATGATCATACAAGCTCATGGATGCAAATGGAGCAAGTTAAGAACCAAGAACATACATGAAAAGTTATGGAAGGCACATGGCATACAACATGACAAATGCAAGGTGCAACGATCAAACATGCTTTCAATATGTCTTATGATGTTAAATGAATCAAATGGAGGCATGGAATGTCATGGCAAGTCATGTTATGCAAGAAGATGCAAGATGGATGCATATGAAAACCCAAATTAGGGTTTATGATTGATGCAGCAAACAAAAACCAAAACCAGAAGCAAACAACATTATAAAAAATTGAAAATACCCTCAAAGGACCCCTAATCCTATACTAACTCAATGCCCAAAGGAGAGGTCTCAACTCCTAACCAAACTCAAGATATGATTTTTCTATGTTTTCTAGGGTTTTAGGGTTCCTTAACAAGAAAATTATCAAACAAATTCAAAATGAAAGATCAAATCATGACCATTTAATCTCACAACTACATGCTAAACACAATGCAATGCAAAAAGAATCAAGGTCCAACTCTTCATGGTTAGGCAGAAATGATTTTTTGAAGTTTGGATCAAAATAATGCATCAAAATGATTTTAATTCAATGAAAAATTCTCAAAATGCATCAAGATCAAAAAATAAATTTGGTTTGAAGGTTGTACAATGTTTCTAAATGTCTTAAAACATTTCATGAATTTTTTGGTGATTTTTAAATATCTAAAAGTATTTTTAATAAATTAATTTTCATTAATCAATTAAAAATAAACTTTTAAATATTTAAAAATACTTTTTTAATGCTAAAAATAAAAATAAAAATATTTTTGAGTTTTAAAAATTAATGAAACTCTTGACAAAAAGTTTCATAATTTTTAAAACATTTTTGCTATTTTAAATAAATTATGGAAGTTAAATACAAAGAAAATGAAAATAAAAGTAAATAAATGGAAAGTATTCTGATCCAACGCATGAGATTTAAAGTTGGGGGAAGACCATTGACTTGGCGCGTGAATCAAAGGATAGGATGCAATCTGACTTAATTATGTTTTACGAATTAATTAAGTGGATTAGGGCTAATGAGGACACATCTGGGCCACACAAACGCGCGGCAGGTCAACAAGTCAAAGCATCTAACGCTCCAGATTCAAATGGACATTAATGACATAATTAAAACCCTAATGATTTTCAGGTGGCCGGAGAAGACCTCCGGTCGTCTTCTCCGGTGGGAACCCCACCTGAAAATCCCCAGAATCCACAAAACGCAACCAAAATGAAATCCAAGAACACTGAAATGATTGCCATAACCCCCTGAATCAAAACCCTAAAACAAACATCATTTATCTTTCCTCATACTCATGAATCGAACAAAATATTTTTTAGGTCAGGGTGTCGTACCTCGAAAAATACGATCCCTCGCGAACGCGGTCGCGGCTGGGCTGACTTGAGAGTCGCCACCTAATTTTATTTATTCCCGAAGAGGGAAATGGAAAATATAGATAAAACCACCGAGAAGGGATAAAACAAGGTCATCGCAAACCATTGTCGGGGTTCGGAAGTCGGTTATGTAGGAGGAAGGTATTAGCACCTCCTACATCCATCGTACTCGATGGGAACCATCTAGATTGTCACGCGCGAAGGGATGTCTATACTTATGATTACTTGTTGAACTAAAGGGTTTATTGATCCTAGGGGCTCGGCAAGGATTGAGATCCTCGTGCCTACGTATTCCCTTGTGCAATGGGAAAGTCAGAGCTTCGTAGTTCGACCTGGCACAGGTATTGGTGTTCGTTTTTATTACCTTTCTTCGATGAAAGGATTTAAGAGTCCATTTGCACTAAAGACTATGGATAGTTTATCTCGCCCAACAAGACGAGTGTCCTGCGTCGAAATAATCGGAGCGAGTAACGAAAGCTCGTTATCCCCCTTTCTATCGCTTAAGGCTCGTGGCGTGCAATTTTCCTCGTATTTATTGAAGTGTTTTGTTTCCTAAGACCGCTTGATGTTGGATCAAGGGTTTGGATCTAAGAAGTAACATTTTGGTTTTTGAAGTCTAAGGTGAATGCAAGTGGAGGTTTATTTGTTGGTTTTGTTAGCGAGGCATAAAGTACTCGACTCGCAAAGTTGAGGAAATAAGCTAAATACTAGCTATGGAAAACAAGCGCAATGCGTTGATTCATTAAGTTGGAAAAAGTTGAGAAAAAAAAAGTGTAAAGTGCAAAGTTCGTGCAGATGGCGATCGAGGAACGATCGACTTACGTGTGTGTATGAAGTGAGGTGCATATGGATGTTTATTTGGCGTTGGACCAAAGATTTCGTTTATCTTTGAAATGATTAGTCTTGGTGTGCGTTTGTTTTTTACTTAGCAATTTATCGTCAAGAATGCAAAAGTAATCACACAAGCAGTCATATCATCATATCACAAGCCAGGAGGATCGAGCATACGCAAACATTCATCAAACATAATCGAGCAAAGGTGAAAAGATTAATTAATCAAATTAAATAGAAATATTTAATTAGATTAATTAACGAATTAATTAATCGAATTAAATAAAATTATTTAATTAAATTAGTCAATAAAAATATTTTTGAATTTTTTTATACAAGGAGAACTTAATCACACAAAAAATAGAGAAATTAACAATTTGAAAATAAAGTGAAGAAAATGTTTTTTTTATATGTTAATTGAAAATGAAAGTTAATTAATAAGATAAAGTTATTTAATAAAATTAACCAATTAATTTATTAGGTTAAACAAAATTAATAAAACTAATCAGCAAGAAAATTTGTTTTAATTTGTTTTTAGAGATTTTTAATAAGAAGAGAAGTGTCATGGGGAAGGGTTAGATTACCGGTGACAGGTGTCACCAGGGACACACGTGTCACCGGTATGGTGGACTGTGATGGACCAACAAGAGAGCAAACAGCCGGCAACGGTAAAAGCATGAAAACGAAAATAAACAAATCGCAGAAGAAACTCTCAAATCTCCACTCATTTACTCATTCCTCCTTCTCTCTCAAAAAACTTCTCTCAACTGTCTCTTTCTCACCGCAAATATTATTACCAGAAAACCTAGCGTCCCGTCGGAGACAGAGGTCGTCGGCGGCGGCATCGCCCCTATTCTCCGGTAACCACCCCAAAATAACCATTAACCCCACGCAATAAGGCCTCTTGAGTTCAAATCCATGGTTAAAATTCTCATGTTTCGACCCTAACCTCTCCAATCGCAAACACCCAAAAAAACTAGGTCTAACAAAGAGGAAGCTAAATCAAGCAATGACAAGGGGGGTCCGATTCAGGTTTTCACAAAGAACGCGAATATGCTACTGAAAACAAGAGAAAAATAGTGAGTTACCTGACCGGAGCTAGTCCGGCGAACGTCTTCTTCGATGACGAACAAAAGTCTCCAGTGAGTATTTTTCGGTTTTCAGCTTTTAATTCTCTTCTTCTGACCTCTTCTACTCTATCTCATGCCTCTTCTCCATCTCCTGCTTAGTGTTTGTTGTTGTGTATCGTTGTTATGATGTCCTTTTGTTGTGGCTTAGTTCAGACTAAAATAAAGTTTCGATGTGAAACTTTATTAGTCTTTTAGAGCGAACTTTCTGTGAATTAAGGTTAGGGAAAGAATTCAGAAGAGTAGCGATAGGAATTTTTCATGTCTTCACTGTGACTCTTCTTTAGTTTTTGTGTCTTTTTGCATTTGCGTATTGATTGCAACGGCTAAGGTTCTGTGTTGGTAGGTCTCTGTGTGTATTTGCGGCTAGGGTTTTTCAAGTGTTGGTCTGTCCCCTTTCAAATGATTAGATGAGTCCTTTTATAGTGAGGTAATACGTGTGAATTTGATAGAATTTGTGTGATGTAGTGAGAGTTTTTGATTTCTGATACGTGGGAGTAGTGTGATGTGTTGTGAGAAATTCGTTAGAATTTTTCTAGGATGGCCCTGATTTCGTGGGATTTGCAGAGAGTGGATTTGTGTGGGGTCAGATTTTGGTGACTCATTTTTGTTTTGTTTGTAGTGATTTTCTAAAATGCTTGTGGTCCTGTGAATGAATTGATTTTACCACAGTGAAAATTTGGTAGTCCTCTGTTTTTACTGCTATGAGCTTGTGAATCATTTGTTTTCACTGATATAACATTGGGATTTTATCTGCTGCAACTTTTGACTGCTTGAATATGTTCATCAATGTTTTAACTCTTGTGTGCCATTGACCTTTGGTTGAAATTGCTTTATGATTGAATCTCCTGGTGGATTGACATTGTGTTCATTGATGTTTTACCCTGCAGATTCATATTTGTTTTTGACTGGTGCACTGATGAATGATCAGACTTGTGTGACATTGTTTTTGTTGAACTTATTCTCTTCACTGCATTGATTAGTTCAATTCTTCTAAGAACACTTCGATGCCTTAGCATATGAATGATAAGTCCTTTTATGCTTTCCGTCCGTATTGATTACATAATTCAACTTAGGATCTTCCTGCTTTGAATCCATGATGATATTGTATTCTGTATTTGCAGCTTAGCAATGGGATCTTCTTGTTGGAGGGATGACTCGTATACCAAAAGTCCAGCAGGTGGTTTCAGAGATCTTTGGAAAGAGTCCTAGCAAAGGAGTAAATCCTGATGAGGCTGTTGCCATGGGAGCAGCACTTCAGGGTGGTATCTTTCATGGAGATGTTAAAGAGTTACTACTTCTAAATGTAACTCCTCTGGCTCTGGGTATTGAAACTTTGGGTGAAATATTTACAAGATTAATCTCCCGCAACACTACAATTCCTACCGAAAGAGTCAGGTGTTTTCGACAGCAGCTGACAGTCAGACTCAAGTGGGTATCAAGGTGCTTCAAGGTGAACGGGAAATGGTCGCAGACAACAACAGTCTTGGAGAATTTGACTTCTTTGAGTGTCCTGAGAAGGATCTTTTACATGGCTGCCATTTGTTCATTTGTTCGCGAAACTTGTTAACATTAGGTTGTTTCAACTCTATTTCAGGAAGACGATCCGAGAAAAAGAAAAATGGATTGATATGAGGTTTGGCTTTTGTTTGGTGCAAAGTTGTTTAGGTACGAACCTGTCCTATTGCTGCTATCCATGACTCTTACATTTTCTTTTATCTGTTTGCGACATTCTTTTTTTTGGTTGACTGAATGAATTAGGCTCTGACTTCCTGGAGGTGAACCGGTGTTTTCAGGTTGAAAGAAGGACTCAGACTCGTTGGTGTATGCTGTAGATGCGATTGTCTTATTTCAGGTGTGACTTCTATTTCAAACATAGCATTACTGACTTGTGTTGTTTCTTCTCTTTCTTTATGAATCTCAGATGTTTTACGTCGATGTCTTGCAGGTTTGAGTATTCATATGTACACACTTTAATTACAGTTTGAAGGGCTATTTGAACTTTTATGAAGAGCTTTGAAATAGCTTGGCATTGATATTGGGTATGGGACCGGTAAGAATTTTAAATTGCTTGTTCTTTGGTCACTGTAAATTCTGGTGTAAAAAACACTCTAAACTTGTCAACTTGTTTGTGGATATGCTCTTATGAATGTTGTTTTCTTACTGATTACCAATTTGTGCCATTGGTATAAGGATTATGTAGATAATAGTAATGGCATGATATCAATGATAAAAGCCTTGATAGTATATGCAGAATGAGTGTCTACAAGGTATACCTCTTCTTCTGTAGCAGAACCTGCATTTCTAACTTATCCCTCCTTTGATACAGGTTCCCTCCTTCTATGCTCACGGATAAGAAAAACAACATAAGTTCCGCAAGACAAATAGTGAACAGCAGGACTTCTCCACATACAACGGGATGGGCACGGGAACGCGACTTCAGAATGCTTTGAGAGGATTCAATCAATTCCTCGACCCTGCATTGAACGAACGTAAAGCCGCTCTGTTTTAATCTGAGTCGGGTTTGGAAGTTAGGTACGTCTCATGCTATTGCCTCTACTTGAAGTTTGCATAATTTTCACTTGCTTGTTATTATTAACTGAGAGTTGGTAAAGCCTTGAATGCTTCTCTTGTAATCTTCCATTCTGCATTGACTTTTGACATGCAGGCCATTGACAGTGTCATGGGATTTTGTTTAGAACATAGTTGGCACAAGACCTGAGGAAAATGCAGCTTGGAAGCAGGTCAAGCATAACAGGCAGTTCTTTGGTCTTACAAAGCTTGGCTGGAGACTTGGTACACTCATGGTACGTTACTAGCGCTTTTGCATTTCCCCGACTCAACCTTAATATGTTGTCCTGACTTAAAGGTTTCTATGTGGACATGTGCAGATGTCTAGGTTAAGGCTGCTGCGAAGACTGAACCGAAGAAATGTAAGCCAAGAATGCAACTCTGCTGGTGTTTCGAAGGTTCGTCATGACTACATTAGTCCACTTATTTCCGATACGACCTTTAGACACACTACACCCTTACTGACTTATAACTTGGTGATGATGCCGGCACCTTTGCCTTAATTCAGGTGAAATTTACTGCTCTTGAGCTGTTTTCAAAAAAGTGCTACCATGATTCTCGCTTTTCATGACGAACTTGGCTTTGCCGGCGTACTGATTTTGATGCTTTTTGCGTGGTACAGTAACCTGGATGGCCAAGGCCTGCAGCCTTAGTAATCTTCCGTACATTTCCGGATGCATGAAGTAATCTGAGTAATATGTTCTGAATCATTCATTTTCTTCCTTGCAGCCTCGGTTCGACTTTAGCACAAAGCTTCACTTTGGGTTAAGACTTGCTGCTTCCTTTGTTTATGTTTCTTTTTGCAAGCCATACGCACCATTTTTCATATATGCGTTTACGACGGGAGACATGTTTGTATTGGAGTGGCTAGAGAGACTTGATGATTCTGTGAGGCTGGTCATGAAGCTTGAATTGACGGAAAAATGATGGCGTGAAGAACTCAAAAATTGGCCTTCAACTTAAGATTTTTAGGCTTAACAATGACTTGTAGAATCATGACTTTAGGAATCTCATGTTATAGATTTTGTTATTTTATCTTGGAAACAAATTTAATCTTTGTATTTTTATAAGCTTCGGCATTCTGGTATTTGTAAATTTGTAAATTAAATCCTCTATGAACCTTATACACTCATTGTATATCTTGGAAATTTTTCCTGAATATCCGAACTTGTATGGCAACATGCCCCTTTGAAAGTCAATTAACCACGTCAATTGTTACGGGTTGTTCGTATCTTAACTTTACACCATCACCTGAATGAGTTTATAATGTCCCTTGAAAGAATTATTTTGTCAAAATCTTTGAACAGCATGTTGCAATTGGATTTGAGAAAACATGGACCCAATAAATCCAAAATCATAGTGACTTAAAGCCCATCATATATCCTCTTCACGTCTTGAAGTTATTTTCTTGACAACACCTTTACTTTGAGCAATCCTCATAAAATTTGAGACAAAACCTTTAATCATGTCCGTTAGTCTTGATTTAAAATTATCCACTAGTTGTGCGACTAATCCAAATTTGGATCAAAAAATTGAATACGTAGCTTTAAAGTCAAACTTGGAGCAAAGTTCAACATTCAATGAAGTTAAGTTTGCACTCAAATTGCAATAGACTTCAAGAGTCGCTTGCGAACAATCATTCAAGTCGCGATCCTAAGAAAAAGAATCCACTTCTTACCTTCAATTTGAATTTCAGATACTTGTAAGAACAAACGAAATAAAGACAAATTCTTCCATGGTTTACATAGTGAAAGATCATGGCCAAAGGCCCAATGGTCATTCAGAGCCTAGCCGCCGAGTAATCAATAGAAAAAGGTAGGACAAATTTGAGGTATGACAGATGCCCCTATCTAATTGTCTTGAACCCGAGGGAGTGAATTGTTGCATGAAATTCAAATTTTTCGGGTGGAAGTCAATTAGATATAAACAGACCCCAAAATTTGTCTGACAAAGTATAAAATGCAATGTAATAATGAAATAAGAGGTATGAGGATTGGATGACAGACTACCCAAAATGGTCGAGATTCTTTGAATTACCAAAGCAGTATCTCAATTTAATCAATAAAATTCTTCAGATCTTGCGAAGCAGTACCTTTTCGATTAAGGTTCTTCGGAGAAACAAGAATAATATCTTGAACAAGATGGTATAAGATTTTCCAGATCATGCGAAGCAATTCCTTATATTCAAGGATCTTCAGTGATACTAGAACAATATCTTTATCACAATATGAGATTCTTCGGGTCTTGCGAAGCATCACCTTTTCGATTAAGGTTCTTCGGAGGAGGCCAAAGCAGTATCTCGAACAATGAGATTCCCTAGCTCATCAAAGCAGTACCTTACCATTAAGGCTCTTTGGAAATATTTAGGGCAGTATCTCGAAGAAAATGGTATAAGATTTTCCAGATCATGCGAAGCAGTTCCTTATATTTAAGGATCTTCAGTGATACGAGAACAATATCTTTACCAAATGATGCAAGATTTTCTAGATCATGCGAAGCAGTTCCTTATATTTAAGGATCTTCAATGATACTAGAACAGTATCTTTAACAAATGATGCAAGATTTTCTAGATCATGCGAAGCAGTTCCTTATATACAAGGATCTTCAATGATACCAGAACAGTATCTCCATCACAATATGAGATTCTCTAATCCAGGAAAAGCAGTACCTTACTAATGAAGGCTCTTTGGGGATATTTAGAGCAGTATCTCTCCCTCATGGCATAAGACTTTCTAGGTCACGTGAAGCAGTTCCTTATATTCAAGGATCTTCGGTGATACTAGAACAATATCTTTATCACAATATGAGATTCTTCGGGTCTTGCGAAGCATCACCTTTTCGATTAAGGTTCTTCGGAGGAGGCCAAAGCAGTATCTCGAACAATGAGATTCCCTAGCTCATCAAAGCAGTACCTTACCATTAAGGCTCTTTGGAAATATTTAGGGCAGTATCTCGAAGAAAATGGTATAAGATTTTCCAGATCATGCGAAGCAGTTCCTTATATTTAAGGATCTTCAGTGATACGAGAACAATATCTTTACCAAATGATGCAAGATTTTCTAGATCATGCGAAGCAGTTCCTTATATTTAAGGATCTTCAATGATACTAGAACAGTATCTTTAACAAATGATGCAAGATTTTCTAGATCATGCGAAGCAGTTCCTTATATACAAGGATCTTCAATGATACCAGAACAGTATCTCCATCACAATATGAGATTTTCTAATCCAGGAAAAGCAGTACCTTACTAATGAAGGCTCTTTGGGGATATTTAGAGCAGTATCTCTCCCTCATGGCATAAGACTTTCTAGGTCACGTGAAGCAGTTCCTTATATACAAGGATCTTCAGTGATACTTAGAACAGTATCTTAACCATAACATGAGATTCTTCAGATCTTGCGAAGCAGTACCTTTTCGATTAAGGTTCTTCGGAGGGCTCCAAAGCAGTATCTCAATCAAATCTTCTAGGATGCTCTCTGCTTGGAGAGCAAAAAAGATGGTGGACAAAATCATCATCAACTATAAAGCTTGAAGAATGATTTGTTGGGGAAAATAAATCCGTAAGCTTATGCGGGACATCAGCTCCTTTCAGAGGAATACCATCAACTTTGAGAAGAAAATCCTGGATGCATGTCCTGGATCCTGTTATGCTATTCAGTTGTGCCCTCGTACATTGCATGATGCACGATGATTCTTATGAAAATGAAATTACAAATGATTCTTATGCAAATGCTTTGTTATATGCTAATGATTAATATGACTGTGTTTGATGACATTCTTGTTTTCGGACAAGAATGTTGCATGTCATGCATGTGACGATGCAAATGATTGGATATGCTCGATATAAGGTTTTTGGTAGATGCCAACGAAATTGGACTTTGGAAAGATGCCACTCCACGGGTGGACTTTTCGGTTTCTTGGTGTTTTTTTGAAAGCAAGGGTGAAAAACTCACTAGGTATCAACTCAGGGTTGAGAAAGCAAAGGTATCAACACGGGGTTGAAAAGGTATCATTAACACAGGGTTGAAAAAGATAAAGGTATCAACACGGAGTCGAGAAAGCAAAGATATCAACACAGAGTTGCAAAGGTATCATCAACACAGGGTTGAAAAAGGTAAAGGTATCAACACGAAGTTGAGAAAGGAAAGGTATCAACACGGGGTTGAAAATGTGAAGGTATCAACACGGGGTTGAAAAGGTATCAATATCAACACAGAGTTGAAAAGGTATCAATATCAACACAGAGTTGAAAAGGTATAGATATCAACACGGGGTTGAAAAGGTATAGATATCAACACAGAGTTGAAAAGATTGGATTGTGAGAAATGCCAAGAGGACTTGGACCTTTGCGTTGTGCTAAACACTGTTAGACTCTTGAGATGTGCCAAACATAGTTGTACCCACCCAACTTCATGATGTTCTCCAGTCCTACGTTCAGTTAAATGACACACACATTCGTCTCCTATGAGAGCTTGAAGGTGTAGTGGTTGAAGATGATTGTTCAAGACTTTCTTACAATGGCAGTCACCTTATTCATTTTTCTGGGATGTTAGTGACCCTTTTGGTTTTGGATAAGATGGTCACTGCAACTTATTTTGTTTTTTGCTGAGGATTTTGACAACCTCTTTCTACTGTTTTTATTTTAATCCCTAATTTTTGCATGGACCGTTATTTTTGAAATTTTTAGTCCATCGGTATTGCCTTAACTTTTGCCTAAGTTGCCTATTTGGATGTTCAACTTAGCGGGCTCTTCTGTTTTCCTGACTTTTTGTGTTGAAGGATTGTAACTGCCAAATCATTGGTCATGGATGAATCTCCGGATTGGAATGTTTTGCCTTGTAGTTTAGGTGCATAGTCAGGTTAACTGAACACTACCCTGCCCCGGGTTAAGCGTAAGGGTTTTGAATATTCGAAATAAACTCCTACTTCTAGGCTCGAAGTGGTTGTCTAGGGATTAACTCCTTATATCTCCAGTGTTTGGGGATTTGAAACAATGCCTGTATATCATCAGCAAGGTTTTTCGGAAAGCACATTATCAGCAATTATGGGTATTTCGTCTTCGTCATCCTCCCTCAAATATTTGCTATCCACGTGATAAAGGAGGTAAAATGCATTTTTTATATATATATATTTTGCAATAAGTGGGAAAATGTGAGTGAATACGAATGGATTCGTTCAAAACATGCATGTTCATTAGATTAATATTACCATTAAAGACAACAGTTCTTAAAAGCAAGTAGCACTTAATAGAAAAGAAACTACATATGCAAAGTAATGACATGAGCTAAATATTGCCAGTGTTGAGGGACTGGGCTTTGATTTACTGTTGAGAAGCCTTAATTCAGAATTACTCTTCAAGATCAGTTTGAAAACCATCTTCGCATGTACTCTCAGCAACTTCTTCCATAACATGGATTGATGAGCCTGCCTGATTGTGGATTTGAACTCCCTGAGGTGTGAATGAGATTACCTTGGAATCAATCAGATCCTGGACTTTATTTTTGAATTGTTGGCAATCATCAGTTAAATGTCCCGGTGAGTTGGCATGGAATCCACAATAAGCATTAGGATCAAAGTTCGGTCGGTGTGGAAGAGGCATTGGATCTATCTTCCTTGGCTCTACCAATCCACTATTAATCAAACGTGGAAGTATGTGACTGTGAAGCATCGACAATTGATCAAAATGTCTTTTTGGTCTTTTAGCGTAGTAAGGACGCCGTTGGGGAGTACGTGGTTGTTGCATTGGCTTTTGATATGCAACTTGTTGTCGATACTGAGGAGGTCTTCTGCATGGGTGTTGTTGGTAAGGCACTGGAGGTGGAGCTTGTAGAGCTTCCCAAACTGCATTAATTTCTTCCCCCGTTTCTTGGAAACTAACAATTGATTCACTCTCACTAGTCTGGACGTCTGAGATGTCCTGTACTTTTCTACTCTTGAGTAGGATCTCAATTCGTTCTCCAACTGACACCAATTGTGAAAAACCGGGAAAAGAATTGCCTATCATTCTTTCGATGTACGAACTTTGCAAACTATCCATAAATAAGCCAACCAGTTCTTTCTCTAAGATTGGTGGTTGAACATGAGCAGCTAACCCTCTCCATCTTTGAGCATACTTTCTGAATGGTTCATCGCTTTCTTGAGATAACCCCAACAGTTGCATGCGGTCTGGAGCCATGTCGAGATTGTAGTCATACTGCTTCATAAAAGCACTGGACAAGTCCAACCATGATTGGATGTGGCTACTTTTTAGCTGTGTATACCAGTTCAATGATGCTCCACTCAAACTGTCTTGGAAACAGTGAATCATCAATTTATCGTTCTTAGTATGAGTGGTCATTTTTCTACAGAACATCACCAAATGATTCTTTGGACAACTATCTCCTTCGTACTTCTCATATTTTGGCATTTTGAATTTAGGAGGGATTACCACATCAGGCACTAAACATAAGTCAGAAGCGTTTAGACCAAAAGTATCATGTCCTTTTAAGGCCTCAAATTTCTCTTCCAACACACGAAATCTTTCAGCAAACTTAGGATTTTGAGGTTGTTCATCATTCAATACCAGGTTTGACCCTTTGGGATTAGGCGCGGAGATTGAAAAACTATGATACTCCATGGCGTCAACTGATGAAGAATTCTCATTCCTGACAATGTGACACTTTTGTGTAATAGAATCCCCAACTCCCGTTCGTTGAATGTTGTCCTCTCTTTTTGCCAAGGCTATCATGGCCTCTACAAGTTGCTCCACCTGTTTCTTCATGGAGTCTACATCTCCTCTTAAATTAGCATGGCTTCGCTCCAACGGATCCATGGTCTTTAAAGCTACTTTAAGTCTGATACAAATGTCGAGAAATCAAACTGTGGATTATGGACAAAGGATGGATGAGTTCTTTGGTTCTGGGAAAATGATATGCAATGCGTATGAAATGATGTGTAAATGAAATGCAGGATCTAGGATCATAGGACCAAAGGTATGGGATGGAGGATACTTTGATTATTCTCCTCATAAGGATCTCACCAGGTGACCTCTACAGTTTAAGGATACCAAAGTTAACAATTCATATGGATGTTCATCACACACGCCATCAACATGACGGTTGATTGACTCCACCATATGGATTTTGTTTGGGTGAGATCTTCGTATCGAGCCACACAAGAGAGAAATCTCCTGGTGCCCCATACTACGTGATCGTCGACACGAGGTTTAAAACAAAGTCCTGGAGTTATGGACCTTCCTCAATTGTTTGATGCACGTGTCAATTTATATATATTTTGACAGTCAGTCAACTCCATTGAGTAAGTCTATTCCAGGTGAGGTCTTCGTATCGAGCCACGCGAGGGCGAACCCTGGTGCCCAATACTACGCAACCATCAACCGATGTTTTTAACCAACAGGTCCTAAAGGTCCTCAGAGTCGACGACTCTAATGAAAACATCTGAGCACACACGCCAAGAGTTTGACGGTTGTCAGTATTTCCATTAAAATCTACTCCGAGTGAGGTTTTCGTATCGACAACCCACGAGAGAGGTTCTCTCGGGAGCCCATACTACACAAACTCGCTAACTTATGTTTACACTCATAGACCCGGGTATAGAGCCTTTCCCTCAAGTTGTTTTGATCAAAGTATCAATCCAGTACCAAAGATCCACAATAAGGATATAAAATGTAAAGCAATAAAGAAAGCGATAAACAAGTAACACATAAGCAAACATCCAAACAAACGTGGAAACCTAGACTAGGCTCGACTTGCATAGGGGTGGACCAGTCCCCAGCAGAGTCGCCAGCTGTCGTACCTCGAAAAATACGATCCCTCGCGAACGCGGTCGCGGCTGGGCTGACTTGAGAGTCGCCACCTAATTTTATTTATTCCCGAAGAGGGAAATGGAAAATATAGATAAAACCACCGAGAAGGGATAAAACAAGGTCATCGCAAACCATTGTCGGGGTTCGGAAGTCGGTTATGTAGGAGGAAGGTATTAGCACCTCCTACATCCATCGTACTCGATGGGAACCATCTAGATTGTCACGCGCGAAGGGATGTCTATACTTATGATTACTTGTTGAACTAAAGGGTTTATTGATCCTAGGGGCTCGGCAAGGATTGAGATCCTCGTGCCTACGTATTCCCTTGTGCAATGGGAAAGTCAGAGCTTCGTAGTTCGGCCTGGCACAGGTATTGGTGTTCGTTTTTATTACCTTTCTTCGATGAAAGGATTTAAGAGTCCATTTGCACTAAAGACTATGGATAGTTTATCTCTCCCAACAAGACGAGTGTCCTGCGTCGAAATAATCGGAGCGAGTAACGAAAGCTCGTTATCCCCCTTTCTATCGCTTAAGGCTCGTGGCGTGCAATTTTCCTCGTATTTATTGAAGTGTTTTGTTTCCTAAGACCGCTTGATGTTGGATCAAGGGTTTGGATCTAAGAAGTAACATTTTGGTTTTTGAAGTCTAAGGTGAATGCAAGTGGAGGTTTATTTGTTGGTTTTGTTAGCGAGGCATAAAGTACTCGACTCGCAAAGTTGAGGAAATAAGCTAAATACTAGCTATGGAAAACAAGCGCAATGCGTTGATTCATTAAGTTGGAAAAAGTTGAGAAAAAAAAAGTGTAAAGTGCAAAGTTCGTGCAGATGGCGATCGAGGAACGATCGACTTACGTGTGTGTATGAAGTGAGGTGCATATGGATGTTTATTTGGCGTTGGACCAAAGATTTCGTTTATCTTTGAAATGATTAGTCTTGGTGTGCGTTCGTTTTTTACTTAGCAATTTATCTTCAAGAATGCAAAAGTAATCACACAAGCAGTCATATCATCATATCACAAGCCAGGAGGATCGAGCATACGCAAACATTCATCAAACATAATCGAGCAAAGGTGAAAAGATTAATTAATCAAATTAAATAGAAATATTTAATTAGATTAATTAACGAATTAATTAATCGAATTAAATAAAATTATTTAATTAAATTAGTCAATAAAAATATTTTTGAATTTTTTTTATACAAGGAGAACTTAATCACACAAAAAATAGAGAAATTAACAATTTGAAAATAAAGTGAAGAAAATGTTTTTTTTATATGTTAATTGAAAATGAAAGTTAATTAATAAGATAAAGTTATTTAATAAAATTAACCAATTAATTTATTAGGTTAAACAAAATTAATAAAACTAATCAGCAAGAAAATTTGTTTTAATTTGTTTTTAGAGATTTTTAATAAGAAGAGAAGTGTCATGGGGAAGGGTTAGATGACCGGTGACAGGTGTCACCAGGGACACACGTGTCACCGGTATGGTGGACTGTGATGGACCAACAAGAGAGCAAACAGCCGGCAACGGTAAAAGCATGAAAACGAAAATAAACAAATCGCAGAAGAAACTCTCAAATCTCCACTCATTTCCTCATTCCTCCTTCTCTCTCAAAAAACTTCTCTCAACTGTCTCTTTCTCACCGCAAATATTATTACCAGAAAACCTAGCGTCCCGTCGGAGACAGAGGTCGTCGGCGGCGGCATCGCCCCTATTCTCCGGTCACCACCCCAAAATAACCATTAACCCCACGCAATAAGGCCTCTTGAGTTCAAATCCATGGTTAAAATTCTCATGTTTCGACCCTAACCTCTCCAATCGCAAACACCCAAAAAAACTAGGTCTAACAAAGAGGAAGCTAAATCAAGCAATGACAAGGGGGGTCCGATTCAGGTTTTCACAAAGAACGCGAATATGCTACTGAAAACAAGAGAAAAATAGTGAGTTACCTGACCGGAGCTAGTCCGGCGAACGTCTTCTTCGATGACGAACAAAAGTCTCCAGTGAGTATTTTTCGGTTTTCAGCTTTTAATTCTCTTCTTCTGACCTCTTCTACTCTATCTCATGCCTCTTCTCCATCTTCTGCTTATTGTTTGTTGTTGTGTATCGTTGTTATGATGTCCTTTTGTTGTGGCTTAGTTCAGACTAAAATAAAGTTTCGATGTGAAACTTTATTAGTCTTTTAGAGCGAACTTTCTGTGAATTAAGGTTAGGGAAAGAATTCAGAAGAGTAGCGATAGGAATTTTTCATGTCTTCACTGTGACTCTTCTTTAGTTTTTGTGTCTTTTTGCATTTGCGTATTGATTGCAACGGCTAAGGTTCTGTGTTGGTAGGTCTCTGTGTGTATTTGCGGCTAGGGTTTTTCAGGTGTTGGTCTGTCCCCTTTCAAATGATTAGATGAGTCCTTTTATAGTGAGGTAATACGTGTGAATTTGATAGAATTTGTGTGATGTAGTGAGAGTTTTTGATTTCTGATACGTGGGAGTAGTGTGATGTGTTGTGAGAAATTCGTTAGAATTTTTCTAGGATGGCCCTGATTTCGTGGGATTTGCAGAGAGTGGATTTGTGTGGGGTCAGATTTTGGTGACTCATTTTTGTTTTGTTTGTAGTGATTTTCTAAAATGCTTGTGGTCCTGTGAATGAATTGATTTTACCACAGTGAAAATTTGGTAGTCCTCTGTTTTTACTGCTATGAGCTTGTGAATCATTTGTTTTCACTGATATAACATTGGGATTTTATCTGCTGCAACTTTTGACTGCTTGAATATGTTCATCAATGTTTTAACTCTTGTGTGCCATTGACCTTTGGTTGAAATTGCTTCATGATTGAATCTCCTGGTGGATTGACATTGCGTTCATTGATGTTTTACCCTGCAGATTCATATTTGTTTTTGACTGGTGCACTGATGAATGATCAGACTTGTGTGACATTGTTTTTGTTGAACTTATTCTCTTCACTGCATTGATTAGTTCAATTCTTCTAAGAACACTTCGATGCCTTATCATATGAATGATAAGTCCTTTTATGCTTTCCGTCCGTATTGATTACATAATTCAACTTAGGATCTTCCTGCTTTGAATCCATGATGATATTGTATTCTGTATTTGCAGCTTAGCAATGGGATCTTCTTGTTGGAGGGATGACTCGTATACCAAAAGTCCAGCAGGTGGTTTCAGAGATCTTTGGAAAGAGTCCTAGCAAAGGAGTAAATCCTGATGAGGCTGTTGCCATGGGAGCAGCACTTCAGGGTGGTATCTTTCATGGAGATGTTAAAGAGTTACTACTTCTAAATGTAACTCCTCTGGCTCTGGGTATTGAAACTTTGGGTGAAATATTTACAAGATTAATCTCCCGCAACACTACAATTCCTACCGAAAGAGTCAGGTGTTTTCGACAGCAGCTGACAGTCAGACTCAAGTGGGTATCAAGGTGCTTCAAGGTGAACGGGAAATGGTCGCAGACAACAACAGTCTTGGAGAATTTGACTTCTTTGAGTGTCCTGAGAAGGATCTTTTACATGGCTGCCATTTGTTCATTTGTTCGCGAAACTTGTTAACATTAGGTTGTTTCAACTCTATTTCAGGAAGACGATCCGAGAAAAAGCAAAATGGATTGATATGAGGTTTAGCTTTTGTTTGGTGAAAAGTTGCTTAGGTACGAACCTGTCCTATTGCTGCTATCCATGACTCTTACATTTTCTTTTATCTGTTTGCGACATTCTTTTTTTTGGTTGACTGAATGAATTAGGCACTGACTTCCTGGCGGTGAACCGGTGTTTTCAGGTTGAAAGAAGGACTCGGACTCGTTGGTGTATGCTGTAGATGCGATTGTCTTATTTCAGGTGTGACTTCTATTTCAAACATAGCATTACTGACTTGTGTTGTTTCTTCTCTTTCTTTATGAATCTCAGATGTTTTACGTCGATGTCTTGCAGGTTTGAGTATTCATATGTACACACTTTAATTACAGTTTGAAGGGCTATTTGAACTTTTATGAAGAGCTTTGAAATAGCTTGGCATTGATATTGGGTATGGGACCGGTAAGAATTTTAAATTGCTTGTTCTTTGGTCACTGTAAATTCTGGTGTAAAAAACACTCTAAACTTGTCAACTTGTTTGTGGATATGCTCTTATGAATGCTGTTTTCTTACTGATTACCAATTTGTGCCATTGGTATAAGGATTATGTAGATAATAGTAATGGCATGATATCAATGATAAAAGCCTTGATAGTATATGCAGAATGAGTGTCTACAAGGTATACCTCTTCTTCTGTAGCAGAACCTGCATTTCTAACTTATCCCTCCTTTGATACATGTTCCCTCCTTCTATGCTCACGGATAAGAAAAACAACATAAGTTCCGCAAGACAAATAGTGAACAGCAGGACTTCTCCACATACAACGGGATGGGCACGGGAACGCGACTTCAGAATGCTTTGAGAGGATTCAATCAATTCCTCGACCCTGCATTGAACGAACGTAAAGCCGCTCTGTTTTAATCTGAGTCGGGTTTGGAAGTTAGGTACGTCTCATGCTATTGCCTCTACTTGAAGTTTGCATAATTTTCACTTGCTTGTTATTATTAACTAAGAGTTGGTAAAGCCTTGAATGCTTCTCTTGTAATCTTCCATTCTGCATTGACTTTTGACATGCAGGCCATTGACAGTGTCATGGGATTTTGTTTAGAACATAGTTGGCACAAGACCTGAGGAAAATGCAGCTTGGAAGCAGGTCAAGCATAACAGGCAGTTCTTTGGTCTTACAAAGCTTGGCTGGAGACTTGGTACACTCATGGTACGTTACTAGCGCTTTTGCATTTCCCCGACTCAACCTTAATATGTTGTCCTGACTTAAAGGTTTCTATGTGGACATGTGCAGATGTCTAGGTTAAGGCTGCTGCGAAGACTGAACCGAAGAAATGTAAGCCAAGAATGCAACTCTGCTGGTGTTTCAAAGGTTCGTCATGACTACATTAGTCCACTTATTTCCGATACGACCTTTAGACACACTACACCCTTACTGACTTATAACTTGGTGATGATGCCGGCACCTTTGCCTTAATTCAGGTGAAATTTACTGCTCTTGAGCTGTTTTCAAAAAAGTGCTACCATGATTCTCGCTTTTCATGACGAACTTGGCTTTGCCGGCGTACTGATTTTGATGCTTTTTGCGTGGTACAGTAACCTGGATGGCCAAGGCCTGCAGCCTTAGTAATCTTCCGTACATTTCCGGATGCATGAAGTAATCTGAGTAATATGTTCTGAATCATTCATTTTCTTCCTTGCAGCCTCGGTTCGACTTTAGCACAAAGCTTCACTTTGGGTTAAGACTTGCTGCTTCCTTTGTTTATGTTTCTTTTTGCAAGCCATACGCACCATTTTTCATATATGCGTTTACGACGGGAGACATGTTTGTATTGGAGTGGCTAGAGAGACTTGATGATTCTGTGAGGCTGGTCATGAAGCTTGAATTGACGGAAAAATGATGGCGTGAAGAACTCAAAAATTGGCCTTCAACTTAAGATTTTTAGGCTTAACAATGACTTGTAGAATCATGACTTTAGGAATCTCATGTTATAGATTTTGTTATTTTATCTTGGAAACAAATTTAATCTTTGTATTTTTATAAGCTTCGGCATTCTGGTATTTGTAAATTTGTAAATTAAATCCTCTATGAACCTTATACACTCATTGTATATCTTGGAAATTTTTCCTGAATATCCGAACTTGTATGGCAACATGCCCCTTTGAAAGTCAATTAACCACGTCAATTGTTACGGGTTGTTCGTATCTTAACTTTACACCATCACCTGAATGAGTTTATAATGTCCCTTGAAAGAATTATTTTGTCAAAATCTTTGAACAGCATGTTGCAATTGGATTTGAGAAAACATGGACCCAATAAATCCAAAATCATAGTGACTTAAAGCCCATCATATATCCTCTTCACATCTTGAAGTTCTTTTCTTGACAACACCTTTACTTTGAGCAATCCTCATAAAATTTGAGACAAAACCTTTAATCATGTCCGTTAGTCTTGATTTAAAATTATCCACTAGTTGTGCGACTAATCCAAATTTGGATCAAAAAATTGAATACGTAGCTTTAAAGTCAAACTTGGAGCAAAGTTCAACATTCAATGAAGCTAAGTTTGCACTCAAATTGCAATAGACTTCAAGAGTCGCTTGCGGACAATCATTCAAGTCGCGATCCTAAGAAAAAGAATCCACTTCTTACCTTCAATTTGAATTTCAGATACTTGTAAGAACAAACGAAATAAAGACAAATTCTTCCATGGTTTACATAGTGAAAGATCATGGCCAAAGGCCCAATGGTCATTCAGAGCCTAGCCGCCGAGTAATCAATAGAAAAAGGTAGGACAAATTTGAGGTATGACACAGGGAGTTTCAGAACACGATTACATCCTCATTTTCCAACCAATTTCAAAACCAATGACATAGTTATGATCAGGAAAGCATATAGAACAACTTAAGAACTTAAAAAATGATTTCTGGAAAAAATGTTCTTGAGCTACCTGAGTTTCGAAGCTTTCACTCTTGTAACTTTCTGACCCCTTCCTTTGATGCAAACCACTCCTTGTGACCCCTAGATGATGTTTGGATGCTTGGAAGAAATTTATGCTGGCTGGTTAAGGAGTTTGAACAGCTTCTGCTCAAACTCAGGTGGAAATGGTGTTTGTGATTCAGGCTGTTTTAGGCAAAGGTGAAGGGTTCTTTATGATCAGGATGATGAATGGAGAAGGTTTATGAAGTTTGTTCAAGTGTTTGTGAGCTGTGTAGAGAGATTCGAAAGTTCTGGCTTTGAGAGTGAAAAATGGGGAAGCTCAGTTCCTGCTTGGTTCAGGCCTATGTCTTGCTGGTTTTGGCTCAGTGAAGCAAGGTGAGTTGATCAGTGGAGTTGGTTTTTGTGTTTGTGAGTTGTGTAGAGAGATTCGAAGGGTTTTGCTTGAGGGAGTGATTTTGTGAATGTGATGTTCTTGTGTGTTTCAGCCTGGCTTGTTATGTGAAATGGCCTGCATTTTGCTTGCATAAAATAATCCCATTGGTCAGATGATGTGACCTGGCCTGCTGTGATAGGTAAGTTAACTTTTGCAAAATGTCAACTTTGGTGTAAGGAGGGCATGGGCTGGGTTCTAGGCAGGTACAAGTGTGTGGGCTGGCGCAGCATGGTGTGATAGAGAGGCTAGAATGGTTCAGCATTGTAGGCAACAAGTGGATGAGGTGTGATGATGGTTTTTGCAAGTTGATCATCCTTGGTTCACATGAAACTTTCTTGCCATACAAACCATGGAAAATGAGAAATACTTAGTCCATTCTGAATTTTTGGTCACATGTGATGTTTGTGTGATGGTTAGACATGAATTAGAAATTACAAATGCCTTGGCACAAAGTTTTTGCAAGTTTCTCATTTGAGGCATATCTTGAAAATTAGTGATTTTTGCCAACTTTGACACACCATAACTTTTGATCCAAAATGAATTAGATCATGTTCTTGTACTTTTTGAAAAGGGAAAGATCTAATCTACAACTTTCATGACCAAAGTTTTTCCATTTGAAGCATTTTTGGATCAAAAAGCAAGGGTTGAAAAAGTTGCATAAAATGACATTCCATGAAAAGTCAACTATGCCCTAAAAAGTCAACTTTGCAAAAACTTGTAATTCTTGAATTTTGTGAACTTCTAACTTCTTACATGATCAAATAAAGATCATATACACTCAAGATGATGAAGATCACCCCTTGGTTGGGTCATTGGGGGTCTCAGATGCCCTGATTTTGCACTGACTTGTCCAGAAAGTCAACTCTTGATCAGATGACTTCCCCATGGAATTTATTCATGAAAATTTATATGCATACTCCCTATACCATATAGAGACCAATAGAAACAAGAATGACCAAAAAATTTGGAGTTATGGCCTCTGAAACCAAAACCCTAATTTTAGGTCAACTGTGCAGTCAAACCTGGCTCTGCCTTCACACCATTCCCAGTTCTTGTGATTCTTTGGCATTCTTGACTTTGAGAGGATGTAATATGATGCTTGAACACATATAGACCCATTTGAAGTGATTGATGACCTTTGGAGTGGCTCAAGAAGCTCTTGGATTGCTCAGACCACAAACCCTAGATGCAGATGACTTAGAACCAATGCAAAGACTCAAAATTGAGATATGAGATGTTATGATTGTGTTTATGCATATGGAAAGATCACAAGCCATGGTGTGAATGGGTGAGGGCAAATTTGGGGTGTTTACATAGGAACAATCGAAACGAAGAAGCTTTTAGATGTCTTAAAGAAATACCCAACTGCATTAGGATATAACATATCTGATCTCAAAGGAATATGTCCTTCAATCTGTATGCATCGTATTCTGCTAGAAGAAAATTGCAAAACCTCTAGAGAATCTCAAAGAAGAATTAACCTAATCCTTAGCACTGTAGTAAAAGATGAAGTTAAGAAACTACTAGATGCTGGAATAATATATCCAATCTCTGATAGTCAATGGGTTAGTCCAGTACATGTAGTACCAAAGAAAGGAGGTATCACTATTGTGAAAAACGCTAAAGGCGAATCGATATCACAAAGAGTAGTGACCGGACATAGAGTGTGCATCGATTATCGAAAACTAAACAAAGCCACTCGAAAAGATCATTTCCCACTACCTTTTATAAATCAAATGTTAGAACGATTAGCCAAACACTCGTATTTCTGTTATCTAGATGGTTACTCAGGATTTTTACAAATCCCTATCCACCCAGATGATCAAGAGAAGACTACATTCACATGCCCTTATGGAACGTTCGCTTATAGACGAATGCCCTTTGGATTATGTAACGCTCCTGCAAACTTTCAAAGATGTATGATGTCAATCTTCGCAGATTTCATAGATAACATCATGGAAGTGTTCATGGACGACTTCTCTGTATGCGGGCAAAGTTTTGAAGGATGTCTATCAAATTTAGAAATGGTGTTAGAAAGATGTGTAAAAGTAAACCTCGTACTCAACTGGGAAAATGCCATTTTATGGTCAGAGAAGGAATCGTACTAGGACATGTTATATCTGATAAGGGAATTGAAGTTGATAAAGCTAAGATAGAAGTCATAAAAGATCTTCAAACCCCTAAGACCGTTCGAGAAATACGAAGCTTTTTAGGACACGCCGGTTTCTACCGACGATTCATCAAAGATTTCTCGAAAATCACTAAACCTCTTACTGGTTTATTAATGAAAGATGTTGAGTTCATATTCGATAAATATTGTCTTAAAGCATTCGAAACTCTAAAAACAGCCCTCATCACCGCACCAATCATGCAACCACCTGACTGGAGATTACCTTTCGAAATCATGTGCGATGCGAGTGACTATGTTGTAGGCGCAGTTCTAGGACAAAGGAAGGACAAGAAACTTCACACAATTTACTATGCCAGTAGAACTTTAGATTCTGCTCAATTGAACTACGCCACTACTGAAAAAGAGTTGTTAGCAGTTGTCTTTGCGCTTGATAAATTCCGTTCCTACCTAGTAGGAGCAAAAATAATCATTTACACAGACCACGCTGCTATCAGATATTTATTAACCAAGAAAGATGCTAAACCAAGACTCTTGAGATGGATCTTACTCTTACAAGAGTTTGATCTCGAAATCAAAGATAAGAAAGGTACTGAAAACGTCGTAGCGGACCATTTATCTAGAATAGAAGGTATTAAACTCGAACAAGTGCCGATTAACGACGATTTTCTGTATGAACAGCTGATAGCACAAATAAGAAGCGACCCAGCTCAGTTAGACATAAATGAACCAAAAGCCGTGGAAACAATCCAAACAACCGTAGGACTGCCATGGTACGCTGACATTGTCAACTACTTAGCTGCAGGAGCACTTCAACCGGACTTAACCTATCAGCAGAAAAAGAAATTCTTCCATAATCTCAAGTATTACTATTGGGACGAACAATTATTGTTTAAAAGAGGACCTGACGTAATCTTCCGTCGGTGCATTCCCGAAGAAGAAATAGAAGATGTCATTGCTCATTGTCATTCATCTCCTTATGGTGGACATGCAAGCACTTCCAAGACTTGTGCAAAAATCTTACAAGCCGACCTATTTTGGCCTAATCTATGGAAAGATGTCCACATCGCTATTATAAATTGCGATCGGTGTCAACGCACTGGTAATATTTCAAGAAGAGATGAAATGCCTCAAAGAGGAATATTAGAAGTAGAAGTCTTTGATGTCTGGGGAATCGATTTTATGGGACCATTCCCATCATCTTTCGGTAATAAGTACATACTCGTAGCTGTCGATTATGTTTCAAAATGGATCGAGGCTATAGCTTCTCCTACAAATGACACACGAGTAGTAATTAAGCTTTTCAAGAATATAATCTTTCCAAGATTTGGTGTGCCTAGACTTGTCATTAGTGACAGTGGCTCGCATTTCATTTTGAAAATATTCGACAAATTACTATTTAAGTATGGAGTCAGACATCGTGTAGCAACACCGTATCATCCGCAAACAAGTGGACAGGTCGAAGTCTCGAACAGAGAAATAAAACAAATTCTAGAAAAGACTGTCGCCATATCTAGGAAAGATTGGTCATCTAAACTTAATGAAGCTTTATGGGCTTATAGGACAGCCTACAAGACACCCATAGGAACTACACCCTTCAAACTAGTGTATGGGAAGGCTTGTCATTTCCCGGTAGAACTAGAACACAAAGCATATTGGGCGATTAAAACACTCAATATAAACTACAATGCCGCTGGAGAAAAGCGAATCCTCGACATTAATGAATTAGAAGAATTAAGGTTAGGCGCATACGAGAATGATAAGATATATAAAGAAAGAACCAAACGATGGCACGATAAGCGCCTATCTAGGAAAGAATTTAGTGTGGGAGACGTTGTGCTCCTCTTCAATTCAAGACTTAGGCTCTTTCCTGGAAAACTAAAATCTAGATGGTCAGGACCCTTTGAAATAACTAGAATGTTCCCAAGCGGAGCAATAGAAATTAAGGGTAGGAATAGTGAACCGTTCACAGTAAACGGACAATGATTAAAACATTACCATAATATTGAAAACGGAGATTATGCGAATAGTTTAAAACTTTTAAAGTTTTCCGCTAACTTCCCTGATTAATCTACCCCTAAGCACTACGTCAGGCTTATGACGATAAAAACAACGCTTAGTGGAAGGCAACCCATTTTATTGTTTTATTTCATTTTTATTATTATTATTGACTTTATTTATGTATTTCTTTCCTTATTTTCTTTAATTTTAACTTTCATTTTCTAAATCACTTTTAAATTTACTTTGCTACAAATTTTCTAAAGTCTTTTCTACCTTACCTCTTTCTCCCCTGATTTGTTTCTCCCGTTTTAACACTAACTATGGCTAACCAACCAAGAAACTTCATGGAAACCATATTTAGAGGTAGAAACCAAAGAAGAAAATTTGAGGAGTTATTACAGAGACACATGGATTTGACTTTGTATTATGATGAACAAACTATGGAAACCTTAGGAATAAATGATAGCATCCTATACATGTTTAACCAGCTTGGATGGGAGAACGCTCTCATAAAACATAAGTTTGTAACTTACCGCGAGCTCACCCTTGAATTTTTAAGCTCCTTAGTTTACCTACCTGAGCGCGGATTTGGATTAAGGAAAGGATTTATCAGTTTCCGACTATTCGGTATCGAATATGTCTACAACCATAAGGAACTAGCTGACCTACTAGGATTTCCTAGCGGACCTTTTGCCTTTACTACCACCCAGGTAGAATTAATGGATATTGAGCTAGATTTCTTTTGGGGAACTTTAACCGGAAACTACGACCCTGAGCCGGATAACATGGACAATGATGAAATACACAACCCCGCTATCCGCTATTTTCATAAAATCCTTGCCCACACCTTCTTTGGAAAGGAAGAGAACCTCACTGGAGTATCTAAGGACGAGATATTCATAATGTCCTGTTTGACCGATGGAAAACCCGTAAATGTTGTAACCTTCATGATGCAAACCTTTACCCGCATCCAGGAGGAACCTAATCTACCAATATTGGTAGGAGGCCTAGTCACCATGATTGCTAATGCCCTCGGACTTAGATATCAGTTACACAAGTGCAACTGCTTCGGTACCATTCGCCCAATGAATTTGAACTTCTGCTTTAACCGCCAAATTATAAGAAACATAGGACAAACACCATTTGAGTACCTGATTAGGAATGAAATCGTAACCCTGTTCACATTGCCGAACCATGCTAAAGTCAGTGTTCACAATAGAGATAATTGGTTTTATGAGCTTACTCCTCCTGACTATCCAACAACACCTGAAACACCACAATCCTACCAAATTAGGGATGATATGATGACTGATGTAGAAAGTGACCCTGAAACCCCTCCTGGTTACCATGACATCAACCACACTGATGAAGTTATTAAGACCCCTGAAATCAACCAAGTAGGATATGCTGACAGCTTGAACAAAATTTTGACAACTCTTGAAGTATACCAAGCTGACATTAATGTTGTTAAGGATGAAGTTAAAAGCATGAGATTGGACATTATTGGCTTAACAGATATAACTTGTGAACAATTTTACCATATAAATTCCGCACTTGAAGACTTGAAGAAACAACTTTGATGAGCCGTAGTAATTTGATTAATTTTACTTTTTGCTTTTTGTTTCTAGTTAGTTTTGATATTTTGCAACATTTCATAGTTTATTTTTATTACTGTAATTTCTTTCTATTATGTCAAAAACAAAGTATTTCCATTTATGCAATTTTCCATTCAATCTATTTACATGTTTCATAATTTAGTGCGTTCCAATTGCATGTTTGATTAATACTTTATGCTATTTGTAACTATCAGTAATAATATATACTGATACTTTTAATTGCTGGATATTTTGATGAATTTTCGTGTGATGCAATCTAATGCTATTGTATACTGATCCATTGCTATGTGTTATGTTGGAATTAAATAGTTAATATGATAAGAATTATAATTGGATTGAACTGAGGTAAACATTCTGTGAAATTCCAAATTTTGTGAACATCACGGTCGTAACCATCCCCTCACGATCGTAACGAGCAATTTAGCGCGTCACGATCGTAACCACCCCCTCACGACCGTGACAATCCTATTTCACGACCTCTGAGTTACAGAAGCCGTTCTTCTTCGTTTCCACTTCTATTTTCACAAAATCTTCTAACCTCCCATTACCTCTTCTTCTCCCGTAACCACCCATTAATCACCAATCAATCCCATTACTCCGTTCCACTTCCTCATTTAACCCTAACTCCACATATTCCCTTCACTCCATTATAAATCAATCAATTTCTTCACATTTTCATCACAAAACCTCAAACACCTATCTCACGATAAACCTCATTTGCATGCAATGGCAAACATTCAGTTTAGAGAGGGAGAACAAGGAGCAGCATAGAGAGAGAAGTTTGAAAGGTTTCAAACCCGAGGCATCCAAACTACTTGGTACGTCGACCTCGACTGTCTGAGGGAGTTAGGATTGTTCGAAGGAGTGAAGCTACTTCTTGAAAAAGTTGGCTTGTGGGACTTATGCAGTCAACCGCAACTGACATTTGCAAACCTCACTTTGGAGTTCCTGAGTTCCTTTCAATACATCACACCATCTGGATCAACGAACCAACTCACAGACATCGCAAAATTATGAATGCTTGGCAGAGAGTTCGAACTCACTCAAACCAGAGTCGCTGAACTGTTAGGCTTCAGTCACGGTGACGGTGCCCACCTTCGTGTGCCCGACAACTTTAATGAAGCATCTTTCACTTTGTGGCACAACATCACAAACAGCCGTGCTTCCGCCTACCAAAGTCTCAACGCCACTCATATCCATAATCCAGCAATACGGTATTTTCATCGTATCATATGCAACACCATCTTTGCAAGAGAGAGCAACCATAAGCTCAATTCCAAAGAGCTCATATTCTTGCACTGTGCCTTGAATGAAGAACGCACCAACGCCGCTCTGTTCCTTCTGGCCCACATTCAGTCTGTAGCACAAAGAGGCGCCACTCCCTTCTACATTAGCGGGATTGTCACTTCCCTTGCTATACAGCTGGATCTTGGTGACCACCTCTCTCATTTGCCCCATAGAGCACCGAAGCTGCTTACCATGAACTACTGCAAGTCCGCTCACATGATCTATCAACGAGAGGATGGCAGGTTCAACCCTGTGATACAAGACACCATCTATCATAATATTGTTTTGCCTTGCAGGAACCGCATTGATCCATCAAACAAAGCCAATTGGATATTTGATTTTCCGGCTGCCACATGCCATGTTCCGATTGTTGACGACCTGCCTGATGCACCTGTGGATGAGATGCAGGATGCGATGGATGCTGCTGAGCCAATTCAGGACATCCCTGAGTCTTCCACCAGGTAGCCGCCTTCAGCCGAGATCACCCTTGAAGAAATCCTCCGTGCCATTCATCAGCAAAATCAGATGAATGCCGCACTGGAGCGGAAGCAGAAGGAGCAATACAATGCACTCCTTGCAACTGTTGTCAGCAACCAGAAAGTAACAGATGACAAGCTAGGAGAGATCTTCAGCGAGTTAGAAGCTTTGCGGATGGACGTCACCACTCTCACCGTCACTGGTTCTGATGAGGAAGCCACTCCTACCAGACGCTCCCGCACCAGAAGCCGAGGCCGTGGTCGTCAGCAGCATTAGATTTTTCTTTTTGTTTTTGCATTTTGTTCTTGTACTGTATTTCCCCGCTATTATATCATAACATTGAGGACAATGTCTGATATAGTGTGGGAGAGGTACCTTTCCCGTTTTTCCGTTTTCCATTCATTGTATTTTCCTTTCCGCATTTTCAATTGAACAAGTAATATCTATGCTATTTCTTAAGTTTCAATTCTTCCCCGCTTTATTTAGCCATACCGATTTTTTTTTGCTTTATCTTCGCATTACTCGACATACCTATGAAATCATAGTTAGGAAGCTGAGAAAGATCCAACAAGATCAATACAGTCTTGACACCTTAGACTTCCTACTTAAGCATTCCATTTCGATAATTGTTACGACTACACCTTAAGTCTTAGTTCTAAAGTAACCCCTAGTAGTTTATACTAGCAGTCAGCACCGTCTGGACACAAACCACGTGGGGAGCCGATGAACATAAGTGTTTAATGCCTAATCTATAAACGATCCTTCATATCTCACTGCCATAAAAAAGAAATTGCACCAAAGTACACGGTCGCATATAAGAGACGAGTAATAAAAGAAGGAGTCCATTGCTGGTTGGTTCAGAGGTACCTGGTTCTGAACTTGGTAGGGCGTGTTACGACTTGATCCCCTACAACCTCCAATTTGGATAACATGTAAAGGGTTGCCACATTCGTGTACCAGACCCCGTGCTAATAAAGGATCAAAGTCACTAACCGGCTACTCCACTACGTGCATGCTAAGACAAAGGGCTTAATGTGATTGCGCTAGAACGAAACTGGGTTAAATAAGAACGAAGGACTCTAGGTAGAATCATAACACAATTACTGAATGTTTCGTTTAAAGGGAAGTTGACGACTTAGCTTGTTGCTTGTGTCATTAGTGTATCGTTAGTGTTCTACTCTAGTATCGGTTTATCTAACTAAATGACTTCTCGTATGGTATGTTATATGTATGCGGCTGATGAAAATTGTCCGATCATTTTTCAATTGAGTATTTGCTTGAGGACAAGCAAAGGTTTAAGTATGGGGGAGTTTGATAACGAGAAATCGTATCGCATTATTACTATGTTTTTAGTCCGTTTTTATCGTACATTGATCCTTTTAACTCCCGATTGTTCGAGTTTTTATGTCACATTGCAGGTATAACATGTCTAGAGCCAAATTATGAGAAAAAGATCAAATGAACCAAATCTAGCATGAAAATAAAAGGAAGAGATCAATTCTGCAAAAGTCTGCATATTTTGTTACTCTCACGGTCGTCACAGCTGACTCACGACCGTGACACGCCAATTAGAGGTCTCATGACCATTACACCAATGTCACGACCGTGACGCGCTTAATTGAGGAAATCTGACCGTTACACCATGTCACGAACGCGACAAAGTTTATTTAATTTATTTGAATATATTTATGAAGACGTGCAACGCAACGAAGAGAAAGAGTCTTCAGAGACTCCTACTTTCTCTCAACTTCAACAACGCCAGTAAACCATGTTTTCCTGGATTCTCTCAAAATAGAACAAACGAAGCCCACGCTCCAACTCCTCAACTGCCAAATTCCTCTGCTATAAATACCAAAGATGCAGATGAAGAAAGGACAGAGTTTATTATTGAATTTTTATGCGGAAGCTCTGCCGTTTTTTTCTTTCAACCCATTCATTTTCCAGCTTTTGTTTTGCTGTGTTTTTCCTTTTTATTTCCAAACCCTTTAATAACAATTTCCAACATTAGGAAATTGTTATCTTAATTAAATTTTCTTTTTAGCCTCAGAACTTAGTATTTTATTTCGATTCCGACACTCCGAGCTTGCCAATTTGTGGAAGAAGGAGCCTAAGAATTAAATTGTTCAGGTTTTTGTTTTGCAATTTATATTGAGTTTATTTATTTATTTATGTTGAGTTTCTATTATCATTATATAATGCATGCTTTAATATTTATTAATTTCATTTTGTATCTATCTGTTGGTTTAATAAATATGATTAGCTAAGTTAATCGAGTCGGTATGTAATAAAGCAACCAAAACGGATAAATCGAATCTAAGCTAAAAACAATTAAGAACTTATATTCTGGCTGTGACTTTTTATAATTAAAACCAAGATTTTTGTTACGAGAGTAAGAGAAGTGAAATAGGTTAGGTCGAGACCACGAGAGTGTGAGATTTTAACCAGATAGCTAAAGTTAGGCATTCGATTTAAATACAGCGAGAGCGCTTTAAAACGAATTAGACTTATTAAGTTTTCAAAAATTATTTTCTAAACACTTATGGGCTAGCGAGAGCAGACATAGGGCTTTAGGAGTAAGATCTGAGATAAGACCACGAGAGTGTGAGTCAAGAGTTTTTAAACTGGTAATCTCTATAGAATTATTTAAGTGAACCATCTTTATAAGCTTAGGCTATATTGACCCGCATAGGTTAATATAATTACATACCGACCGCCTTATCATTATTTCCTTAACTAAGTTTAATTCCCGTTTTTTTCTTAAAACCATAATCGTGACAAATTTCCGCCTTAGCTAAACTAGCAGACCTTCTAGCACTAGAGTGATTACAAAGTCCCTGTGGGTTCGACATCTTTTTATTACTATTGCGATAGGCTATGCACTTACAGTTCAGATACCGCTAGACACATCACGTCTTCGCCCCATCAATCTGCATCCTCAATATATTCCTGTTGTTCAGAGGAGTTCCAGTAACAATCATCATTTCCTCCTTGAGATTAAGTTTGTCCAGATGGTTTACTAAACCACTTTCAATTAGAATATTTGATATCAACCTACCCAGAGGAATATAGTTCTTTTGGTTCTTCCCATCGTTTATGGTTTCCTTCACAGTATCTCTGAGATACTTGAATAAAATAGATAGGAGACAAATTTTCTCCTTCTTAAGCAAATAGAACAACATGTATTTCTGATCTATTTTAATAAAGTCTGAAGAACTAAAGGAGGGCATGTGGTAAATGAATCCCATAAACATTCTATGCTAGACAACAGTTCCTTAGAAAGATCATGAGGCTTGAACAGAGATTTCCCAATTGAAGAGTTACTGAAGATAACAAGGTTGATAACTTGTTTCAGAAATTTTGATTTAGACTTCATCTTGTAGATACACTTTCCACCAGCATTATCCATACCCAGTAACATAGCAATTGACGTTTTAGTGATGATGAACTTGTTACCCAAACATGTGACACTATGAAGTAATCACCAACTTCAGCATGTCTCCAGAGTTCTTTGATGAGGTTAGAGAAGATATGACCATACAGAAGATCAAAATAATTCTTCCAAACTTGAGCATCCAGATGCCCAACCAGATTAATACTATTGTCACAAAGATTGTAAAAATTAACTAGCCATTCACAAAGAACATACAGATTTGGAAAAGGAGTGCGAAGATGAATATTAGAAGGGTGATCCACAATAGGAATTTCAACAAGCTTTTCAAAGTTAGCTAAAGACTCATGCAGAGAAGTTGTAGTAGCTTGAATAGTTGTAGAAACCATTGGAGTTGATTCAATCTGTTGAGCTTGTTGAGATTGTTGAGCAAAATCATAAACACTTTGTTGTTGAGATTCCATTGATGAAGATGAAGGAGATTACAAACACATAGGGTTTTAGGGTTTAGGGTTTCTAAGAGAAAAGTGTGGAAGTGAAGGTAACGTAGTCTGTGAAGTGGGAATAGTGAGTATTTATAAACAATCATGATTATAGACAAGTTGGGAGTATAGGTAGTGATTATTTAGAAAATCTAACCTCACAAAAAAACAAAGCTTGAGGTGTCACTTCAACGTTTAAGTATGATTTGATGCGAGACATGTCACAGAAAATCATAGACGTCTGTTTTAGTGGACATATTTGATGTTCACAAAGTCAAAAATACCAAGAGGTATCTGACTTAGACATGTTTATGATCAAGACATCTTCTAACTTGTAGAAGTATCCTTATCTGAAAGTCAAATAAATCACAGAAAAATAAATATTTGGTTAGAGTCAGAATCTCTTTTTACAAAAAGAGACTAAACATATTCTGATAAAATTTATTTTGGAAAAAATTCCATATTTAAATTCTTTAGAATGAATTGAAATCTATCTCCAGCCAAGGGTTTTGTAAGGATATCATCCCACTAATGATATGCATCTATAAATTTTAAAGATAAAATCCCTTTCTGAACATAGTCTCTGATGAAATGATTTTAAATTTCATTGTGTTTTGCTCTTGAATGTAAAATGGGATTCTTACTTAAACAAATAGTAGTTGTGTTATAACAGAAAATAGGAATGTTACCCTCATTAATTTGAAAATCTTCAAGTTGATTCTTCATATAGAGAATCTGAGTGCTGCAAAGAGATGCTAAGATATACTCTGCTTCTATAGTAGATAGTGCAATGGTTGATTGCCTTTTGCTTTCCCAGTAGACGAGGTTGTTTCCCAGAAACTAATAGTTTCCATAAGTATTCTTCCTTTCTAATATGTCTTCAGCATAATCTGCATCACAATAAGTACTATGATGTTTTCTTATACATCAAGCCAATGTTAGTTTTTCCCTTAAGATAACTTAGGATTCACTTGACAGTTGTTAGGTGATTTTCCCTTGGATATGATTGGAAACGGGCACACAACCAAACACTAAACAAAATATTTGGACAATAAGTAGTTAAATACATAAGAGATCCTATCATACCATGATAAAGCTTCTGACAAACCTTTTTGCTTGCTTCTTATTTTTCCATAATGCATGTTAGATACATGGGAGTCTTTGCAGGTTTACTTTCTAACATCTCAAACTTCTTCAAAAGTTCTCTTACATACTTGCTCTGATGAATGTATATTCCTTCTAGACGTTGATCAATTTGGATTCCCAAAAAGAATATGAGTTCTCCCATCAGACTCATTTCAAATTTTGTTTGCAATAACTTAGAAAATTCCTTACACAAAGAAGGATTAGAATAACCACGAATAATATCATCTACATAAATTTCCACAACTAGAATATCATTCTTAAATGTTTTGAAAAATAGTGTAGTGTCTACTTTCCCTCTGGTAAAATCATTCTCCAAAAGGAAACTACTAAGTCTATCATACCAAGCTCTGGGAGCTTGTTTCAGACTATATAATAATTTCTTAAGTTTAAAAACAAAATCTAATTTCTCAAAATTTTCAAAGCCAGGGGTTTGGTGTACATACACATCTTCAGAAATATAGGGATTTAAAAATTCACTCCTAATATCCATCTGATAAAGGATGATGTTATGGTTAACAACAAAAGAAACTAATAAGCGAATAAATTCTAACTTGGAGACTGAAGCAAAGGTCTTAGTATAGTCAATTCCTTATTGTAGACTATAGCCTTGTGTAACTAGCCGAGCCTTGTTTCTTACTACTTCACCCTTCTCGTTTAGCTTGTTTCGGAAAATCCACTTGGTTCTAATGATGTGGACACCGTTAGGTTTCTGAACAAGATCCTAGACATTATTTCTGGTGAACTGATTCAATTCTTCTTCCACGGCCAGAATCCAATCATTATCTTGAATAACTTCTTCTATAGAGGTTGGTTCAATAAGAGAGACCAATCCCATAAGTATTTCTTCAGAGGGTCTGAAAGATGATTTGTTTCTGACTAGAGCAACTTTATCTCATAGAATCAGTTCTTCACAAAGAGAATTATTCAGCTTATTCTTCTTCTAATGAGTTAGACTGATTATTGGTTATGATGAATGTGTATCTGACTTTTCAGATTTTGTAGCATTGTCTTTTTCTTCCTCTTTGGATTATGATATCTTGATCTTCAGATCTGAAAACTTTTCAACTAACTTTGACTTTTTATGGTCAAGCTTATCATCGAATCTGACATGAATTGATTCCTCCATAATTTGTGTTTCTGTGTTATAGATTTTGTAGCCCTTAGAGCATTCAGAGTATCCCAACAGAAGACACTTTTGTGCTTTGGTATCAAACTTGCCAAGACTCTCTTTAGTGTTAAACATAAATCAAATACAACCAAAATGATGAAAGTAAGAAATGTTGGGCTTTCTATTCTTCCATAATTCATAGGGGGTCTTACCCATAATAGGTATTATGGAGATCATGTTCATAATATAGCATGTTGTGTTTACTGCCTTTTCCCAAAAGTGTTTTGCGATGTTAGTTTCTTGGATCATGGTATGAGCCATTTCTTGCAAATTCATATTCTTCCTTTCCACAACTCCATTATGTTGTGGAGTTATGGGACAGGAGAAATCATGGGATATGACTTGGGAATCAAAATGATTCTCTATGTATATGTTCTCGAACGCACCATCATGATTGCTTCTGACTCTGACAATTTTGCACTTGTGAGCAAAAGGTAGCGAACATAGAATGATCCTTGTGTCTTAAGAATTTTACCATGTCCAGCGGCTATAATCATCTACAATGACTAATCCATACTTCTTACCATTGATTGATGCAATTTTCACTGAAGCAAAGAGATCAATATAAATAAGTTCTAATGGTATGGACGTAGAAACAACATTCTTTGCTTTAAAAGAAATTTTTGAAAATTTTCCTTTCTAACATGCTTCACAAAGAGCATCTGAAGAATAATTCATATTAGGAAAGCCTCTGACTAATTTAAGCTTTTTTAGCTGAGAATTTTTTATCATGCTAACATTGTAAGAACAAGAGTTGTCTATGCATTTCATCTGTATGTTTTTATGATAACAATGAAGTATTTGTGAGAGAACAATTTTATGTTCTAATGTTTGTTACTGTGTAGATCACGTTTATGAAGCAAACATATCTAACAAACATACTCAAGATGTCTGCTAAAGATTATATGTGAGTTACTATGTGTAAAATAAGTCACAAGCGTGTTGTTGCAATGCTCTTATGGATTGTGTTCTGAGAATGGTTCGGATTCTGAGGCTAGCGAAGCTTATGAAGTTATAATATTCTGAGAACTAAGTGTTAAAGACTCTAATGACATGAAGTTCTAAAGACTGAAGGTTCTAAAGACCAAGTGCAGAAAGAATCTGAAGACTTAAGGGTTCTGAAGAAAAAGGTTTTGAAGACCAAGTGCTGAAGACTCTAAAGAAAAAGTTATAACTGAACGACGTTCTAAAGATCCTGAAGACATGAAGTTCTGAAGACCAAGGGTTTCAAAGACAAGTGTTGAAGTTCTGAAGACAAATTTCTAAGTGAACAAGGTTCTGAAGACCGAAGACTTGATATTATAAAGACCTAGTTATCAACGTCTCTACTCATGCTTCAATCATCTACAATCAGAATCCAATGAAGTTCAGAAGACAATGTTATTGTTAGCAAGGATATTACACAATACAAAAATGCTTTATCTTATTACCTCTCCATTGAACTTAAATTGTGGAAAAAGGACAGACGTGGCAATACTATTTCATCCTTGTGTAACGACATTCTACTGTAACCAACTGCTCTCCAACGACTCTATTTTGATTGGCTATAAAAGGAAAGGATCACATGTTTATGTGAGGTTGTCGAACTGGTTGTTGATCATACCAGACAACATGTATATGATATAAGTTGTCAAGATGGTTATTGAATCATGTTGTTGACTTTTTCATACAATCATATAAGGTTGATGATTAAAAGATAACAATGGTATAAACCATGATATGTTGAATTGAATGTGTAGCCAAAGGCTGATTATGATTTGACAAAAATCTATTGTTGGAGAAGTCACTGATTCATAAGATGTACTTAATTTCAAATGTTGCAGAAGACTTACAAAGTCATAGATGAACAAGAAGATTATCATGGAAGCTCAAATTACAAAAACACAATAGAATATTGTGTTTTGAAATGATCATTGGATTGAATAGAACAAAGGTTATTGTCCAGAATGTTCTCATGTGTATCAAGATGAATAAGTTCTTATATGTGTTCATCAAGATCAATCAAGCTTTCAGAAGCTTAAGAAGAATAAGACTTCTAGCATTCAAGAAGCTTGGGTTGTTGTCCGTGAACAAGCTAAGAAGAAGGCTCCATATATTTGTGCTACAATACAATGTAATATCTTAGTGTGTATTAGGATCTTCTGATGTACCTAATTATGTTTACTCATGCTTATGTAAGAAGTAACATATGTAAACGTTACCCATTTTCCTAAAGGACCAAGTGAAGATCAGAACTTTAGGAGGCTTAGAACTTATCAACTTGGTGTTTTCTCAGGACTTGTGGTCTTGGTTATTTCTCAGGGGTTAGTGTTTTGGTGCTGCTCAGAACTATATGTCCTGGTGCTAGGAAGTCTCATCAGCTAGTAACGCAATGTATAAGTCTTTTTAGTTGGTTGTTTTGTTAGTCACAACAGGTAGCTTTGAAGTGGAAGTCACAACAGTTTTTGTGCAGTTATTCACGGCAAGTAGTCGCGCAAGGAATTTGCATATTTATGTGCAGTTAATCACGACAATTTTCTGCGCCTTGTAATCAGTTTGGTTATAGTGGATTAAGTCATTTTCTTAGGAAAATCACCTTGCGGGGTGGGCTGGACTAGCTTGAGAGTTTCTCAAGTGAACCAGGATATATTGTGTGTTCTTTACTCTTGCTTATACTTTACTTTATTGTTTATGCTTCCGCAACGCAACTCAAAGCATCACTTAACGCAATAACGTTAAGAGTTGAAAAGTTGACTAGAGTGAAAACCCCAATTCAACCCCCCTTCTTGTGTTTTTATCACACCTTTAATTGATATCAGAGCCTGATTCTGTTATTGATGGATATCAAACACTTAACAGTGTCAGATAAAGATCCAAATGCTCTATGAGGAATACTATGGGTGATATTCTATTCCACTTACAATTTCAGTCTCATATCAGTAAAGGATGATGAAGCTTGAGCACCGAATTGTAACCAAAAGGATAACTTTGAGCAGGTCATTGATTCTTGAAACTTTATTAACAAAATCTTCTTTGTTGGAGTTTACAAGAAGATTGAAGAATCAGCTGATAAGATAGATTCATCAGATAGGGAGAAATATTTGTTGAATACTAATCTTTAAATATGATTGGTTGAACAACATATTTACACAAAGATTAAATCATCAAAAAGAAAGAAATCTTGTTTGCTGAAGATTAATTCCTTGTGAGTATGAGATGTTTTCAAAAAACGGATTAGTCCACCTTTGACTTTCTCATAAAAAGATCATAAGAAATTTCTTCATGTAAAGAAGAAAGATTGTTGGCTTATGATTTTGATGCTTAAAGACTTCAGAATGAAGTCTACAGAAGAATGTCAGAAATCATGTTCAGAAGGACATAAAAGTTATGATTGATTATTCTCTGATAGAACTAATGTAGATGATCAGATGGTGACAGAAGAATCAGAAGTTGTTAAGAAGAAATATGAGACTTTAAAACATATATCTTCATCTCACATCATAACTTCCAATGTGTCATTCTGAAGAAAGAAGGATTTATCTTAAGAAAGTGTCAAGTCAGAATTAGAATGAGAGGCATTTAGAATCAACGAGAAGATGTTCTGAATAGCTAAGGTAATTTTTTCTTTTTATCTATGACGCATTTATTAGAACTTCTGATAAATAAACTTCTTCAAGTTAGAAGTATTTTTAATCAGAATGTATTTGTCAAATGTTTATGAAACGTTAAAATCAGAACTTTTTGATAAGTGAAAGTGTCATGATTTGAAACGGTTACTATTCAAGAGAAAATCTTTTGATTTATTCTCTGAGTAATGAACATTCACAACATTTAATATGGTCATTTTATCTGAGATCATGTGAATGTGACAGCTGTCCCACTCACCAAGCATGTGTGATTAGAATAAGACACATTAGGCGTAGTTAGTATTCTTAAAAATAGGTTTAAACTTTTACATTTTCCTATTTGTGCATTGCATTTATTGTTAGTAATCATGTTTTAGTGGGAAATTGCTTTTCTTGGTACCTATATATTCACCTTCTCACTTCACACATTATGCTACCTCACAACCACACCGTGTTTTCTAGAAAACCTAAAACCTTAAACCCTTATTAGTTCACGATCAACTTTTGGTGATATCAAATGGCTATTCAACAACCTGAACAAGCAAAAAAGGTTGTATATTTTCAAATGATGTCAAAATCCAATCAAACTGAAACTCTACCGGCAAGTTCTTTCGAACTACCCATTTTGGAACTTCCTGATCAAGTCTATCTAAAAACACTGCCTTATAGGTTTGGGGTTTTCTATGAATCTCTAGTTGATTTTGTGTAACCTTGGTAACAATGGAGTTGATTTAGTTAATCAATTGGAGACTCAAGGTTGGAGAAATTACTTTGATAAGTTACATGGTCCTATTTATCCTAATCTTGTTAAGGAATTTTGGATGCATGCTGATACAAACAAATATGTTATTGTATCACATGTACTGGGAAACAAGATTGTCATCTATGAGAAATCCATCACAACTTTACTGGGAATGAAAGATGTTGACGGAAAGCGGCTTTACAGAATGAAGAAGACATCATGTCTGGAAAATAAAGTTTGTCCTAGTATCTTCATCAACTACGGACCCAAGGAAGAACCATTCAAAGCTCAGGATCTGACGAAGAAAATGCAAGTTTGGCACAAAATCATTCTGGGAACCATTCATCACATACGCATTCAGAGCTCTTCAAATTACATCAACATTGATCAGAAGTTCATGCTATACTATATCATGAATAACATGAAGATATGTCTTCCCTCTATTCTATTTAATTATCTTAGAGATACAATAATAGAAAACAGAAATCCTGGAAAAATTCCAAAGAACTATATTCCTATAGGAAGGATGATATCAGATATTCTAATTGAGAGCAAGCTAATTGACAATCTAGACAAATTCAAATACAAAGAAAGCTTAAGAGTTGTTAATGGACCTCCTATGACTAGAAGGACTCTGTTCAGAATGAATATTATTAACGTTGTTGTGGTTGAACCAATAGCCATTGATTCTGAAACCTTGAAGCAGACAACTCATGTGAATGAGTTTCCTTTACACTATAATCAAGAATCTTTAGAAGCCTTTGAACAATATGTCAAAACATGTAAACATGATAGTGATGACATACAAATGTCACCAGAAATCATTCCGTAAGTGATGGAAAGTAATAAGAACTCAAGAAATTGACTTCCTAAAGCAATTATGACCAATCAATCGTTACCTTTTAAGAAATGGTTATTACCTTTAAGGAGAATTTAATGAAAGGCTTTTAGAATATCTCTGAGGAATCAAGTTCCAACATTGATTCTAAATCCCTACAAGTCACTCTAGATGAGTTCAAAAATTGGGTGTTCAAAGAATATCTGAAGATTCAGAAAATTTATGATGAGTTTAAAGAGAAAGAGACTCAACAAGCTGAAATGCGTCTACAAGCCAAGCGTGAAGCAGAAGAGGCTGCTAGAGAAGTTGTTGCAAAAGAGGCTGCTGGGAGAGAAGCCGTCTTGAAAGAGAAGCAATATGCCACCAATATTCTTGAGGACTTTATTACTAGACCAGTAAAACAATTTCTAGAAACTCTTAAAGAGGGTCAGAAGAAACTCGAGGCAAGATTGGAAAAGCAGGGAGAATTTAAGGTTGAAATGAGGAACTCCATGAATGAGCTCCTTCGAAGGATTCCTCTTTCTCAAAACCCCTAGGCACTTCTTAGGATAACCATTAGGATTTTATCTTTAAAGTAGTCTATGTTTTGAATCTTTTGGGATGCATTAGAACTAAGAATGTTTTATCTTCTGCTATGAATGAACTCATTATTTTTGATATGCATGATTCTAAATTTTGATAAATTCATTATCATTATGCTTAATATGCTCATTGTTTAAATTGGTATAAACTTTTTGATGATGTCAAAAAGGGGGAGAAGTATAATATGATTTTGATAAATCTTAAAAAGAATGCAAAACTCAAACATAATCAAATGATATAAAATTCATTTACTACTAACGTTTATTTGGTTGATGTTTAACCAAGGAACTCTGAACAAGTTCACTAGGAATTCTAAGACATATTAAAATAAAGGAAAAATACCCAAATTGGTCCCTTAACTCTAGCCCGGGGTCCAATTTGGTCCCTTATCTTTAAAAAGTTTCAAAGTGGTCCTTTAATTGTTCAAAAAGGGTCACGTTAGTTCTTTCCGTCCAATTTTCCCAAACGACGTTAATTTTTTACAGGGTGGAAGCTGATGTGGCACTTGCTTATACGCATGGCACGTGACTTCTCAAAAATTCCCAGAAAAATTCTAAAAACATTTATGAAACCTAGGATTCGAACTCAGGTTCTCTTGGTTGCTATAAATCATATCAAACCACTACACCACTTCACACTTATTTGTATTTATTTTAACACATTATTCATTTCAACACAATATTCATTTCAACAGCTACACAGAAAAGGCTTCTCATCATTGTGAACCGTTCTATTATTTATCACAATATTCATTTCAACACCTATGGTACAACTATTAATGCTTCTGAGGACAAAACAGGTGTTAATATCACTTGTGATAAAAGGAACTCACAAATTATATTAAGTTGTCAATATCATATTTGCTACAGTTGAAGTAGTTAGATTATTACCACAAGTTTATGATTTTGATTTACAAATTAAACATTTACATTGATTATGATATTGACTAGTCCATTAGCCTGCACTGATTTGATTTGATTTAATTGTCTTGTTAATTAACTGCAATTTTCCTTCAGTAAAATGCTTTATGCATGCCTTCTTTTTCTCATCAAATGAAAATTTAATACGTGGATCTTCCTTCTCACTATTAATAAAAGTGGTAAAACTTGGAGATATTCAATCTCTTCCTTCCAAGTTTGGAAAAAAGAGTTTCTTATTATTTATTAGTTCAATATAGTTTATTCATGCTTTTGAATGTCATCTTACTGATTTATGTCATTGGAAGATCAATTATAAATGTGATCTTTGGAATCCTTAGGACTTGGAGATAAATATAAATGAACTGTCAAATTGACCTTAGTTCAGTGGTAATATTGTTTCTACAGGAGAAGCCAATGGTTGTAAAATCCTAATATTGTTTCTACAGGAGAAGCAAATGCTTAAAGTAAAAGAAAATCTAGACAAATGTTTTAAAGAGAAGTTACTGGAATTCTGTGATGTGTTTGAAATAACAGTTGCCAAGTCAACAGTAAAAAAGGTTTGTTGGTTTAGCAACATTGCTAATGTTCTTGTGTGGATGAAACATTGCAAATGTTATTGTAAACACCCCAAATTTGCCCTCACCCATTCACACCATGGCTTGTGATCATCTCATATGCATAAACACAATCATATCACCTCATATCTCACTTTTGATTCACTACATAGTTTCTAAGGCATCTGCACCTAGGGTTTGTGATCTGAGCAATCTCAGGGCATCTTGAGCCACTCCAAAGGCTACCAATCACTTCAAAGGGGTCCATGTGTGTTCTTATATCATATTATATCCTCTCAAAGTCAAAAATTCCAAAGAATCACAAGAACTAGGGTTTGAATGGATGCAGAGCCAAGTTTGACTGCACAGTTGACCTAAAAATTAGGGTTTTGGTTTCAGAGGCCATAACTCCAAATTTTTTGGTCATTCTTGTTTCCATTGGTCTCTATATGGTATAGGGAGTATGCATATCAATTTTCATGAAGAAATTCCATGGGGAAGTCATCTGATCAAGGGTTGACTTTTCAGACAAGTCAGTGTAAAATCAGGGCATCTGAGGCCCCCAATGACCCAACCAATGGGTGATCTTCATCATTTTGAGTGTATATGATCTTTATTTGATCATGGAAGAAGTTTGAAGTTCATAGAAATCAAGAATTTGGAAGTTTTGCAAATGTTGACTTTTTGGGCATAGTTGACTTTTCAAGAATGCTTCATTTTAGGTCATTTTTCAAGCCTTGATTCTTGATCCAAAAATGCTTCAAATGGAAAAACTTTGGTCATGAAAGTTGTAGATCACATTTTTCCCTTTTCAAAAAGTACAAGAACATGATCAAACTCCTCTTGGATCAAAAGTTATGGTGTGGCAAAGTTGGCTAAAATCATTGATTTTCAAGGCATGCTTCAAATGAGAATTTATTAAAATCATGATCCAAAGCCAATTGTAACCTCTAATTCACTTCAAACCAGTATGCAAACATTCTACATGTCCTAAAAGTCAGAATTGGATCAAGGTTTCTCATGTTTTGGTTCATGTAACAAGACTTTTCTTCATGAAGTTCAAAAAGCAAGCAACTTGCAAAATCATCATGATCACTTCCTACAACTTGCTGCATTGGTTACTGCACTTTGCTAGCCTCTCACCTCATCTTGCTGCACCAGAGCCATGCTTTGTACTAGTTGTAGATCAAGCCATACTTTCTCTTACAAAGAAGTTGACATTTTGCAAAAAGGTGACCTACCTATCACAGCAGGCCATGTCACATCCCCTGACCTATGGGATTAAAATATACTTTCCATATGCTGGCCATAACACTCATCTAGCAAGGCTAAAACTGACTCATCCATCACATACACAAAAACACTCCATTTTGCATCTTCCTTCGAATTTGTTTTCTCAGCTTGCAAACATAAAAACCATTTCCATAGATCAACTCACCATACTTCATAGACCTGAAACCACCAAGAGCCAGGCCTGAAACAAGCAAGAACACCCCATTGCCATTTCTCACCTCAACTTGAAGTTTCATTCGAAACTCTCTCCATAGCTCACCAACATCCAAACAAACACCACAGACCTTCTCCACTCATTGTTCTGACCACATGGAACCACTCACCCAGGCCTGAAGCTGCCCATTTCACCATAGCCATTTCCAACTGAGTTGAAGCAGAAGCAGTCTAAACTCATCAACCAGCCAGCATAAATTGTTTCAAAGCATTCAAACATCATCAAGAGGTCCTAAGGAGTGGATTGCACTGAAGGAAGTGGCCAGAAAGTCATCAGAGTGAAAGCTTCGAATCTCAGGTAGCTTGAAAATTATTTTTCCAGAAATCGTTTTTTATGTTATAAACTTGTTCTCTATGCTTCACTGAGTATCCTGGTGCTTTTGGTTTTTGAAATGATGATGAAATGAACATTTAATTGATCTCTGAAACTTGCGTGCCCTAAAATTTGTTTGCTTCGATTCAGCTTATTTAGGAAATATAAATTTGTTTTGAGTGAGGGTTTTGGTTCGTGAGTGTGTAAGGATCATTTCCCAGTTCTTGGATTTCATTTTAGTTAGGTTTTTGGGGTTTTGGGGATTTTCAGGGGAGATGTTGGCCGGAGAAGACGACCGGAAGTCTTCTCCGGCCACCTGAAAGTAATTTGTGCCCTAATCATGTCATTAACTCAAGTTTGAATCTGGAGCGTACGATCCCTTTGACCAGTTGACCTCCCGCGTGTGTGTGTGGTCCAGATCTGTCTGATTAGCCCTAATCCACGTGTTTTATTTAATTAATCCATAATTAATTTAATTAAGTCAGAAGCCATCTGGACCCTCCACAAGCGCGCCAGTCAACCATTTCAAACTCAGAGCTCATCCTGGCCCTCCATTCTGATTACTTTCCCTTTTATTTAATTTTAATTCATTTTCTTTTCAATTAATTTGCATAATTCATTAAAAATAGTAAAAAATTCCTAAAAATTATGAAACTTTTTCTTGGAAGTTTTATTAATTTTTAGGACACAAAAATATTTTCATTTTATTTTTTATCATTAAAAAAGTATTTTTAAATATTTAAAGGATTATTTTTAATAGATTAATGGAAATTAATTTATTAAAAATACCTTTAGGTATTTAAAAATCACCAAAAAATTCATGAAATGTTCTAAGACATTTAGAAACATTGTCCAACCTTCAAACCAAATTTCTTTTTGATCTTGATGCATTTTAAGAATGTCTCATTGAATAAAAATCATTTTTATGCATTAATTTGATCCAAAATTCAAAAATTCATTTCTGCCTATCTAAGAAGAGTTGGACATTGATTCTTTTTGCATTGCATTGTGTTTAGCATGTAGTTTCTAGGATTAAATGGCCATGATTTGATTCTTCATTTTCAATTTGTTTGGCATTTCTTTTGTTTAGGAACCCTAAAAACCCTAATAACTTGTAAAATTCATAACTTGAGTTTGGTTGAGAGTTGAGACCTCCCCTTTGGACCTTGGTTTAGTATAGGTTTAGGGTTTCTTTGGGTGGCATTTTCCATTTTTTATCTTAGGGTTTGCTTCTGTTTTTGGTTTTTGTTTGTTGTTTGATGCATAAACCCTAATTTGGGCTTCCATTTGCACCCTTCTTGTATTATCTTGCATAACATGATTTGCCATGCCATTCCATGCTTCCATTTGAGTCATTTGACATCATAAGACATGTTGCAAACATGTTTGATCATTGCACCATGCATATGCCATGTTGTATGCCATGTATGCCTCATAACTTTTCATGTATGTCCATGCTTCTTAACTTGCATCATTTGCATCCATGATCTTGTATGAACATCTCCATGCCTTGCCTCATGTTTGCAGCATCTCATAACATCATTTTCATCATCAACATGCTTCTGGTTTTGTTTAGCATCATACCATTTCATTTCATTTGGCATTGCATTGCATTTCTTTCTAACATTTCAGGTGGTAAGTAAACTTGAGAAGTGAATTTGCCTTCACTTCTCATAACTTTTCTTTTCATCTCTCTTGCATCCATTGCTGCATTTATGTATGTGTTTGAGATTGAGCTTGCTCATTCTTGTTCCTCCCACTTTCTTCCCTCAAGTGACTTGACTTCTTGAATGAAGCAAGTCACTTTGCTTCTCTTGGTCTTGTTCATCTGCTTCCTGGTGGTGCCATTGAAGATTGTTCTTGCAAACCTCACAAACCTTAGGAACAACCAAGCATGACAATAAATTAGGATTTTGATTAGTCCCCCTCATAGTTTTACCTTTGTGTTTCTCCTTGAGTCTTCTCTTCTCATCTCATAATCAGGGACTAAACCCTAAAGGCTTTAAGGCTTTGTGATTAAGTTTATGCCTGCATCCTTCTCTTAGGATGGAGTGTATAACTTTAATCCTAAGTGTCAAACCCTTAATGTGTTTAAATCTCTTAATCAATCCATCTAATAATCATCAAGACATCACTTGTAACTTGGGCCTTGCATTAGGGTTCTAATTCTTCCTTAACTGGTTAAGAAGGACTAACCCTAGTGTTAATGGACAAGTCCCCCTCAAGTTGTCTTACAAACCATAAAACTCACTTCATCATCATATCATTAAATAAAATCCACTTAATCAAAGGCTTGTTTTGTCATGAGTTTAATCCCTAATCATGGATTAAGTTGAGGAGCTTTCCTCAGCTTAAACACCCTCATCTATTATCCTTCTATTAGGATGGTGTAATGAGTCTGTTTAATCCCTGATTATGGCTTAACCTCATTACTCAACACTAAACAAAAACACCAAAAACACCTAAATAATCACAAGTAGGTTAATGATCTTCACCCTGCATCAAAGGTGATTAAGTGTGAGAATCTGACTTCACACTTAAGGTATTCTCATTACCCCTAAACAGAGGGAAGATGTGATGAGTTTACTAAATCCATTGGTTTAGGCTCAAGCTCATTAACTTATGACAAACTTTCAAAAGCAATAAAAGACTGAAAGCATAAAAACAAACAATAATCGTCTCCTCCGGGATTCTTTTCTCATCATCTTCACTCATAAACGAGAACTTGCTTCTTCCGTCTAATGCAAGACATTTTGCATCTGTGCCAGACAGATCATACACTTGAGCATAGGCAAGTAAGCAGTTCACAAGTCAATTCATTCTTTCAGTCTCTTTGGGTCGAACTACGGTGTTCTGACTTCCTCATTGCACGAGAGGATACGTAGGCATAACTTAACAGTTATCGAACAAAAGTCTCTGTACATTCCCCCTCTTCCCATCATCATTCTTTTAGCCTCATGATCTTGAGCATCTTATTCCTTTTCTTACACTGACACATCATTTATACACTTCACTTCTCTTACACTGACACCTGTACATCTTTTTTCCAGCTATTTTATACACAAATTGCACTGACACTACCCCTTTAAAACACAAATCTTTTAAGCGTGGATCCCGTCGAGTACGGCGGACAATCTGGGTGCTAATACCTTCCCAGGTTGTAACCAACCCCCTTTCTCAGTCTCTCTGGTTCGCAATCGTCTTATCCATATCTTTTCCTAGGTCTATGCAGCATTACCTTTCCTTTGGGATAAAAATGCCTAGTTGGCGACTCTATTCATCTCCAGTGAGTTCACGGCTGTGTGTTCTCATTGTCCCTCTCGCCGATCGTTCGCGTCTGTACCTTTATTTGGACTTTGTTCCATTTATCGGGAGCGACAGCTTGGCGACTCTGCTGGGGACCCTTATATTGCAACCAGGGCTTCTGGTTCTTTTTGTGGGTTCCTCCTAGCACTTGATTGATTTGTGTTTACTGGGGTGTTATGTGCTTATTTGTGCTTGTATTTATTTTGCTTTATGTACAGTTTGCTTTACTGCTTTCTTTATTGCTTTTCATATATCATACTGTCATGCTGGCTGGATCTGGTTTTTCTTTGGTGGGTGGGTATTTCATTGAGTGTTGAGGTCCTATACCTGGGACCTGAGTGACACCTAGGCTAGAGTGAATCATATTCTTTCCCATTCCATTTTGGTCTGGTGCGGGAATATGAAACACGGTTCAGATATGGGTTTCTTCTTGAGAACTCTGTGTTGCAGATTTCCTGCAATGCTAGGGCTATCTGGGAAGCCTGCTAAGTCTGGATGACCTTTTAGTATTGACCTTCAGAAACTGAGGTGAATTAGAGGAGGAATTGTTATGGTTATTGTAAACACTGTACCTCCGGGTTAGAAGTGTTTACACTTCTCATGACTGATCCAAGTCTGAGGATCCTTGTTTTAGAACACCACCTGTGAGGGGGGTTGGGCTGTTTACAGGTTTGCAGGTACCTTGACCTCAGAATACCTGTTACTTGGATTTGTTAAGAGTACTCCATGTTTGATAGTTCTTGTGATTCTAAACCCTGGACTTGTGGTTCTTTATTTGAGCCCCCCACCCTGGTCACTGGATTTATAGACCTCCATCTGGATTTCTTACACACATGGACCTATATCAGGGCATTTTGATCAGATCCAGCTCAGTCACAGACCCTTGCATTTCATTTGCATACATAATCATTGCATCATATTGACATTTGCTTATTTGTGTTTCAGGGTATCCATCTTCATTTGGTTTTGACCCCATCTTCAGTTTTGTTTTGTCTTCATCAGCCATCTGCTTCAGTTACCACCTGCACCAGCCAGTCAGTGGCCCATTTCTTCAGTATTATCATCAGCACCTGTCTCTACTCAGTCCTCAACATCATGGCCCCTAAAAAGAGCAACATCACCTATCACTTCTTCCAGCCAGAATTGTCAGACATCAGGAGGATTCAAACCCTGATCACTCCAGATCACATACCTTTGTTCAAGGAGAGTTATGGAGATATACTTGACATGGTTATGGATCTGGACCCATCACAAAGAAGCCTGATCCACACCTGCATTCAGTTTTATGATCCTCCACTAAGATGTTTTACTTTTCAAGACTTTCAATTGGGCCCTCTTTTAGAAGAATACTCAGCATTGGTTGGTTTTCCCATCAGGGGTGGAATCCCTTTCAACCCTGAGATGGTCTTTCCTGCTAATGGAGAAGTAGCAAAAGCTTTGCATCTGGAACCTGTTTTGATTGAGCAGCATATGACCTCTAAAGCTGGAATCCCTGGCTTTCATCTGGACTTCTTAATTTCTCAAGCTACCCTGAAAGCTTCTTTAGGAGAGTGGAAGGCTGTCTGTGCCTTGTTGGCTTTGAGTATATATGGAATTGTATTGTTTGCAGATGAGCCTCGATTCATTAGCAAGAATGCAATCCATCTGTTCATCTTGAAGAACCCAGTGCCAACTTTATTAGGGGATCTTTACTATTCAGTGCATCAGAGGAATGAAAAGCAGAGGGGAAGGTTAGTAAGGTGTTGTGCTCCATTGTTCCATACTTGGCTTCTCAGGCATCTACCCAGGACGGATGCATTTTTAAACCCTCATCAGCAAAGCAACTGGGCTAAAAGACTCACTGTTCTAACTTCAGCAGACATCAGATGGTGCACTCAGAGCACCAAGGGCAGGGATATCATCACCAGCTGTGGGCATTTTCCTAATGTGCCTTTGGTAGGAGTCAAGGGCAGTATTAGTTACAATCCTCTGCTGTTCAGAAGGCAACTGGGCTATGCACTGGTCCACACCCCTAGGGCACAGGACTTGGTTGAGACCCTCTACTGTGAGAACAAGATTAGTTTGACTGTTGTTAGGCAGGCTGCTTGGGCCTGGGATAATGTTCAAACCAAGGGAGTCACCATTCTGGGGAAGTGTAATAATGTGGCATCAGCACAATATTATGAGTGGTCCCGTGCCAGGGCTCAATTCTCTGGAATGCCCTTTACCATAGAAGACATGCCTGAGTCATCTTCAGCACCACCCCCTGCCACTATCAGTTTGGAAGAGTTTGAGAGCTTGAAGGAAAGGAATGAGAAGCTAACCCAGGCTTTGCAGAAGACCCTCCGGGAGAGGAGTGAAGGTATGAGGGAGATTGAGAGGTTGGAGAAATTGAGAGTAGAGCATCTGACTAAGATTGAAAAGTCTGGGGATTATATCAAAAAGTCCAAGGCTGGTGAGCAAATCCTGAAGAATGCTTGTAAAGAAGCCCAGTTCCAGAGGGCAAGGACAGACTTGTATCTGAAGGAGAGTCAAGCCCGGTGGGTCAGGATCACCGAGGCTCGTACCCTGGAGGACAAGAGAGTCCAAGACAAGATGGAGCAACTAGAAGCTAGTGCAAAAGAACAACAAGAAGCCTTGGCAGCAGCCCAGAGGGAGGTGTCAGAGCTGAAGATCAAAGCAGGGGTGAAGAGGTCCAAGGACCAAACTCAGCACAAGAAACTAGCAGCAGCTATTGCAACCCGGAATCTTCTCATCAGGAATCTCACGGAGCGTCCGGCTGATCCTGTGACCGAAGCACTTCTCAAGGAAGTTCGTGAGGATGAGTTTGGTCTTGGTGTTTGACCATTTGTTTGTTGTTGCTTTCTTTCCATGTACTTTTATTTTCTTGTACTGTATTTTGACCCCTTAGAGAGCTTGTGTTGTAAAATGAACAAGTTGTATTATTTCACCTTCTGTAATATATTGGTGTTAGTTTGCTTCATCTGAGTTTTCTTCAAGCAACAACAACATCTTCAAGGGTCTGGAAGGGTCAAAACTGAATGCCAAACCGGATACCTTGAGAGCAAATAAGCATAACTGCATTGCATGCTAACCCTTTGTTTGTTTTGTAGGTTTTGTTTTATTGTTGCTAACCTCTGTTGTGAATCTCAGGAACTATTGCTAGGCGCCGAGTTTTTCCCCTCAACCGTCCGCACCGTTATCCAACCCGAAATAACCTTCCGGGCATTCAAATGGATCAGATGCAGCAGGACCTTACTGAGGTCAGAAATCAAATGGCAAATGAAAGGCTAGAAATGAGGAATCAAATGACTCAGTTTATGGAAGTTATGAACAACATGGCTCAGAGCCAGGAAAGATTGAGAGCCATGGTGTAAAGGCAGAATCAAGAAGAACCCCATGTGGGAACTGCTGGCACAAGTAACAACGAGAGGGTCCAACCTCATGTCAATCCCCCAGTTTTTGGACCCCATCTCCATCCAGAGGCCAACATCCCTGTCAATATACAAGGGACTGCCACAGCAGGGAGGGTACTACAGGAAGACCCTCAAGAAGACCAGTTCACAGTAATGGGTGCTGGGGAAGAAGCTTATGATAGGAGATTGGATGAGATAGCTGAGAAGTTGAGGTCCTTAGAATCTCAAAACTCTTTGGGCTTCGATGTCATGGATATGGGCTTGGTAGACGGGGTCAGGATCCCCCATAAGTTCAAGCCTCCTTGCTTTGAAAAATACAACGGGACTTCATGCCCCCGGACTCACTTACAGTCATTTCTGGGAAGGCTGAAGGCCTATACAATGGATGAGAAGCTCTGGATGTTCTATTTCGAAGACAGCTTAACTGGAGCGTCGAGAGAATGGTACTCTCACTTGACAAGGGCAACTATTAGATGCTGGAAGGACCTGGCAGAGGCCTTCATCAGACAGTATCAGTATAATCTAGACATGGCACCCAACAGGACCCTCCTGATGGGAATGTCACAGTCTTCAAGGGAGAGTTTCCGAGAATATGCCCAGAGATGGAGGCAACTGGCTGCTGCTGTTCAACCACCTCTGTCTGAACGGGAAATGGCAGATATGTTCATGAACACCCTTCAGGGAACATATATTGACAGGTTGGCTGCTTTCTCTTCCACTAGCTTTGCAGATGTTGTCATAGCCGGGGAGAGAATTGAAAGCTTGTTAAAAATGGGAAAGATCTCAGACAACGGTGCAAGCTCGTCCAGTAGTACAAGAAAGCCTTTTGTAGGCCCGAGAAGAACTGGCGAGACCAATGCCATCCATTCAAACAGGGGCAGGCCCCAGTATGTTCAGAGGTCAATAGCAGCAGTCACCATTCCTGCTCCAGCTCATCCTCAGCCAGTCTATCAACCTCCTCAGCAAAACTATCAGCCGCAACCTCAGTACCACCAGCAAAGTCAGTATCCTCCAAGGAGTTACAACAACAGCAACACCAACAACAACAGTCAACAGAGGCCATTTCAGTAGAGGCCTTCTCAAGCTAACAGAGTGATCGATCCGATCCCAATGCCATATGCTACATTGCTGCCACAGCTTCTGAAACTCAACCTGGTTGAGCTAAGAACGTTGGCACCTCCGGATCCCAACAGTCTACCAAGGAACTATGACTCCAACGCTAGGTGTGCCTTCCATTCAAACGCACCTGGCCACAGCACAGAAAAATGCAGGGCTCTGCATATGAAGGTACAAGACCTGGTAGACTCCAAGGCTCTGAATTTCGCACCACCACCCAATGTCAATAAGAACCCAATGCCAAACCATGGTGGTCCCCGGATTAACGCTATTGAAGAAGACAAGCCGTCTTATTTAATAACCAGTGTGGGACAGATCAGGACGCCATTGGTAGAAATCAAGGCTCAGCTCTTGGAATGTCAGATGTTCCCAGGGTGTGAGTTAGGCTGTGCTTACTGCAATATCTCTGTAAATGGGTGCGATAATTTGAGGAATGGTATAGACAGCCTTATTCAGAGTGGCCAACTTCAGATCACTACATCATTTCCAACAAATCCAGCAAACTCCTCAGCAACGGTTTCAGAACCTCCTACAACTGCAGCAACTATTGTTCCTGACAATTCTTCGGTTTCATCAACAAGTACTTCATCCATCATCTCAACTGATCAGTTTACAACAAATTTTCCTGCTACAACTTCAGCTTCACTCCATTTTGAGACTTCTACAACCACAACATCATTTCTTCCGACGATATCTCCTACAACACCAGCAACAAATCATGAAGATGTCTCTACTGTCACAATATTTTATGATCCTGAGAATAACTCTGCCTACCATTCAGAAGGTGCTGCTCCCACCAGAGCACCAGTTACAATCTTTTATGATCCACAAACAATTACAGTCCCTTCAGCAGCAACAATCAGCCCAGTCACTGTCACGGTGCCTGGACCAGTACCATATGAAAGCAATAGGGCCATCCCTTGGCACTATGGCTCAGACGTGTACTGCGAAGGAAAAAGAATCACTCTTGAAACATCAACACCTGCACCACAAGTAGATAATGTGGGGGGAGGCGGAGGCTTCACTCGAAGCGGACGTCTCTTTGCTCCACCAATGCAAAGACCTACTGCCGAAGCAGAAGCTGCTGCCAAGGCAAAAGGAAAGAGCCCGGTGCAGGAAGATCAAGCTGTTAAGGAAGCCTTGAAGACGCCGTTCGATCAAGAAGTTGATGAGTTTATGAGAATCATCAAAAAGAGTGATTACAAAATTGTGGATCAACTTCACCAAACGCCACCCAAAATCTCTATCCTCTCACTGCTTATGTGCTCCGAAGCCCATCGGAATGCACTACTCAAAGTCTTGCACGCAGCTTACGTGCCTGAAGAGATTACTGTCAACCAGTTGGAAACCGTGGTTGGAAATGTTACTGCTAGCAATGGGCTAGGGTTCACCAATACTGACTTGACAGCGGATGGCCGCAACCACAACAAAGCCTTGCACATAACCATGGAATGCAAAGGAGCAGTCCTTTCTCATGTGCTGGTAGACACGGGGTCATCCCTTAATGTCTTACCAAAGAAGGCTCTAGTGAAGTTAGAATATGATGGACTGGCATTGAGACCCAGCAACCTGGTGGTAAGAGCCTTTGATGGTTCTAAGAGATCGGTTCTGGGAGAGATTGAGCTGCCTGTGACAATTGGCCCACAGACCTTTAAAACTATCTTTTATGTGATGGACATTCAGCCCGCCTACAGCTGTTTGTTGGGTAGACCCTGGATTCACGCCGCCGGCGCAATAACGTCTACCCTTCACCAAAAGTTAAAATATGAGTGGGAAGGCCAAGTTGTTACAATCTGTGGGGAGGAGGATATATTTGTTAGCCATCTGGCTACTTATAAGTATATTGAAATGGATGGGGAGATCCATGAAACAATGAGCCAAGGATTTGAAGCCTTGAATGTCAATGAAGCATCTGCTGTATCTGGGATCTCCATGTCATCATACCAACAAGCCTGAAAGGTTGTTGAGGAAGGAACTGCCCTAGGCTGGGGCAAGGTTTTAGCTGTGGAGGAGAAGAAGGACAAGTTTGGGTTGGGTTACAAACCAACTCAACATCAAGCAAAGGCTGCTGGAGAGCCTGGTTTTGTCAGTGGGGGGATACTTACCCCTGATGCTATCAACTGTCTGGAAGACGAGCTGGAAGAGGAGCGCAACCTGGAAAGCTGGATTCGTCCAAAGATCCCGGGGAGCAGTGTCTCGAACTGGTCTTCCCAGGAAATTATAAGAGTTACTCATGCAGAGTAATTATTATTTCCTGTATTTTTATAAGCATGCATCAAAGTCTTGCATCTTGCCCAAGATGACAAGACTCATTTTGTAATCGGGCCATCTGTACTTTTTGTGCAAACAAGATCAATTAATGAAATATCAGACATCTTTTTGCAAACGAGTCTTTTTTCTTTTCGTTCACTGTTTTTCCATTTTTTCTTTTTGTACAAAAAATGAATGGCGGTGTTTTCAAAATGATAACTTTATTTCACTTTTTCTAAGGCAAGATTAAAATTAATCACTAAAATGAACAAATTAAACCCTTGCAGAGAATGCCTTCCTGACAGCACCGACAACAGCACGGCTATGACATCGTATGACTTTGACAATCCAATCAATCAAGCTGATGAAGGGGTTGAAGAAGAATATGAGCTTCCTGAAGAGCTAGCCAGGTTGTTGAGACAGGAGGAAAAGGTTATTACTCCTCACCAGGAGGAGGTTGAAGTGATTAATCTTGGTACAGAGGAAGACGTGAAAGAGGTTAAAATCGGGGCCTGCCTGCAAGACTCAGTAAAGAGACAACTGATTGATCTGCTTCAAGAGTATGTGGATGTGTTTGCTTGGTCATACCAAGATATGCCAGGGTTGGATACCGACATTGTTGTGCACAAGTTGCCTTTAAGAGAAGAGTGCCCTCCGGTCAAACAGAAATTGCACCGTACTCGCCCAGACATGGCTATGAAAATCAAGGAGGAGGTACAAAAGCAATGGGACACCGGGTTCCTTGCTGTAACTAGCTATCCGCCGTGGGTTGCTAATATAGTACCTGTGCCTAAGAAGGATGGCAAAGTAAGAATGTGTGTTGACTACCGGGATCTGAACAGAGCTAGCCCGAAAGATGATTTCCCATTACCTCACATCGATGTATTGGTTGATAATACGGCTCAGTTCTCGGTATTCTCCTTCATGGATGGATTTTCAGGATACAATCAGATAAAAATGTCACCTGAAGACATGGAGAAGACAACATTCATCACACCCTGGGGCACGTTCTGTTACAAAGTGATGCCATTTGGGCTCAAGAATGCCGGTGCGACGTATCAACGGGCTATGGTGACATTATTTCATGACATGATCCACAAAGAGATAGAATGTTATGTGGATGACATGATTGCCAAGTCCCTTACTGAAGAAGACCATCTGGTGAATCTGCTCAAGTTGTTCAAGCGTCTGAGAAAGTATCAACTGAAGTTGAACCCCAACAAATGCACATTCGGGGTAAGATCTGGTAAGCTGCTGGGCTTTATTGTAAGCGAGAAAGGGATTGAAGTTGACCCTGATAAAGTCAAAGCCATCCAAGAGATGCCTGCACCGAAAACTGAGAAAGAAGTTCGAGGGTTCTTAGGTCGATTGAACTATATCTCACGGTTCATATCTCACCTCACAGCAACCTGTGAACCCTTGTTCAAGCTGTTAAGAAAAGAACAGACGGTCAGGTGGAACGAAGATTGCCAGAAGGCTTTTGACAAGATCAAGGAGTATCTGCAGGAACCTCCAATCCTTATGCCGCCAGTTGAAGGAAGACCTCTGATTATGTACTTGACAGTATTAGAAGAGTCAATGGGGTGTGTGCTGGGCCAGCATGACGAGTCTGGTCGAAAAGAGTATGCAATATACTACCTAAGCAAAAAGTTTACCGACTGTGAACAGCGTTATTCACTGCTCGAGAAAACTTGCTGTGCTTTAGCGTGGGCTGCTCGCCGACTGAGACAGTATATGTTGACCCACACTACCTTGTTGATCTCAAAGATGGACCCAGTCAAGTACATATTTGAGAAGCCAGCTCTTACCGGACGGGTTGCAAGATGGCAAATGATTCTCACAGAATACGACATCCAATACACTTCTCAGAAAGCCATCAAGGGCAGTGTATTGTCTGAATATCTTGCTGAGCAACCTATTGATGATTACCAGCCTATGAGATTTGACTTCCCTGATGAAGACATCATGTTCATAAAATCAAAAGATCATGAAGAGCCTATTCACACTGAAGGGCCTGACCCAGAAGAAGAATGGACTATGATGTTTGATGGGGCTGTTAATATGAATGGTCGTGGTGTTGGTGCAGTACTCGTTACACCCAAAGGAGTTCACATGCCTTTCTCGGCAAAACTCACTTTCAACTGCACTAACAACGAAGCTGAATACGAAGCTTGCATTATGGGTCTTGAGGAAGCCATTGACCTCAGGATCAAGACATTGACCGTATTCAGAGATTCAGCTTTGGTAGTCAATCAGACCAACGGAAAATGGTACACCCACCAGGATCATCTGATACCTTACAGGGATTATATAAGAAGGTTATTGACTTTCTTCACAACAGTCAAGCTTGAGTATATCCCACGGGACGAGAATCAGTTTGCAGATGCTCTCGCTACCATTTCATCCATGATCAAAGTTCAAGCTGCTAACTTTGTACCTCAGATTTCAGTGTCGAGACTTGATAGACCAGCATATGTATTTGCAGCAGATGTTGTCAAAGACGATAAGCCTTGGTTCCATGACATTAAGTGCTTCTTGGAGGATCAAACATACCCCCCTGGGACATCTTCCAATGATAAGAAGACTTTGAGAAGGCTTGCTGGAAGTTTCTTTCTGAACACTGATGGATCTTTATACAAAAGGAACTTTGATATGGTACTCCTCCGATGTGTTGACAAGACGGAAGCAGATTTGTTGATGCATGAAGTGCATGAAGGCTCTTTTGGTACCCATGCTGGAGGACATGCAATGGCTAAGAAGTTGTTAAGATCAGGCTATTATTGGATCACAATGGATGCAGACTGTTGTGCTTACGCCCGAAAATGCCACAAGTGCCAGATCTATGCAGACAAAGTGCATGTGCCTCCGAATCCTTTGAACATTATGTCTTCACCATGGCCCTTTGCCATGTGGGGCATTGATATGATTGGCAAGATCGAGCCAACTGCTTCAAATGGTCACAGATTCATCCTGGTCGCCATTGACTATTTCACCAAGTGGGTTGAAGCAGCCTCATATGCAAATGTCACAAGGCAAGTGGTAGCCAGATTTCTGAAGAGAGATATCATCTGTCGATATGGAGTGCCCGAGCGAATCATTACTGATAATGGTTCCAATATAAACAACAAAATGATGGCTGAATTATGCCGGGACTTCAAGATCCAACACCACAATTCTTCTCCTTACAAGCCAAAGATGAATGGCGCTGTTGAGGCAGCAAATAAGAATATCAAGAAGATTGTGCAGAAGATGGTAGTCACCTACAAAGACTGGCATGAAATGCTACCGTTCGCCTTGCATGGGTACCACACATCAATCAGAACATCCACTGGGGCAACGCCATATCAACTTGTGTATGGTATGGAAGCGGTCCTACCAGTTGAAGTTGAATTACCCTCTCTGCGGGTATTGATGGATGTTAAACTGAATGAAGCAGAATGGGTTAGGTCCCGATACGAACAACTGAGTCTGATCAAAGAGAAAAGATTGGCTGCAATCTGTCATGGGCAGCTGTATCAGAAGAGAATGAAGAGAGCTTTCGATCAGAAAGTCAGGCACCGAGAGTACCAAGCGGGAGATCTTGTGCTGAAAAGAATCCTCCCTCCTCATACAGACCACAGGGGCAAATGGACTCCGAATTACGAAGGACCATTTGTGGTAAAGAAAGTTTTCTCTAGTGGAGCACTGATGCTCAGCACCATGGATGGTGAAGATTTCCCGTCCCCTGTGAATTCAGATGCAGTTAAAAAATACTTCGCATAAAATGACCCGCTGGACATAAAAACAGAATGTAAGTCCAGGCAAAAATAGGGCATCCCGGCGAGTCAAAAACAGAATAAAAGACTCGGGCAAAAATAAGGGAAAATAAATAAAAAAATGTACACCCGCTGATTTGAAAAGCCGCATTGGACAACTCAGGCAAGAATGGGTATCCCGATGGATTGAAAACCCGAAAGGGCGATCCATGCAAAATAAGGGAATAAGCGAACAACTGCATTTTGAATTCGTCTGTATCACTTACAACTTGGAAAGCTTCAACAGAGTCAAGCTTCAATCAGAATCAGCCTTTTCAGAAAGCAAGACGAGAAGAACGTCATTGTCATACGAGTCATAGCAGAAGAGGAAGCTCCTTAAAGCGTCATCAACACTGCCAGCACTTTGTTTCTCAATTTGTAACAATCTCCTCATTTCAGGAGATATGTTTCTTTGACTATATCTTGCCAATTCAGGGCACATGAATTAATAAAATTAGATTTTTCAGTCATGTTTCGTTTTGTATATTTTTATTTGCAAAGGATGTCTGATGTCTCTAAAAAATCAATTGCATAAGTACAGATGCTTTTCTCCCAAAAATAATAATAATAAAACACATGCTTACAGGGAATATACTTACTCTCGAAAATGCTTAACTCCTATGACGGAATCCAGTAAAGGATACCTCGGGACCTTTTGCGCGTTTCCTTACCTTTGCAGGATCGCAGGTATACAGGACGCAACTTGGGGCATGCAAGCTACATCTCAGCAAGCTGGCAAATCAACAAAAGATCTCAGCATCCGAAATGCTCTATCCCCAGCTGAGTTGCCTCTTGTCGCTCTCCCCAGCTGAGTTGCCTCTCATAATTCCTCAGCCAAGTTGCCATTTCATCCTCAGCTGAATGCAAAAGTCAGGGAACCATCTCCCCACAGAGTTCCAGCCTCTATCCAGAAGAGCAACGCATGAAGATCACAACAGAGTGACGAAGGCTTCTACAAACTCCAGCTGGGTCCCGCATTATAAGGATATGTCAACCAGGTGGCATATATCCCCAAGTGGATACATCTCCCCAAGTCTATCAATGATCTCATCCCCAGCTGGGAGGTCCATTTCAAACAGATCAGCCAGAGATCTTCGCGGCAACGGGATCCGAATCCCGGTTTGATATCTTTGCATAATCATGGCATTTGCATCATACTGTCCCCTCAGAGCGTAGCATTCCGTCTAATACGGAGCATTACGGCAAAAATCAAACGCATAGCATAATCATTAGCCATGTTCTGAATTAACACTTGTGAATAATAACCGTTCATTATCATTGTATAAAAATCCCCACCAGAATCCCAGCAAAAGCAGTTGCCTCACAAATCACAAACACCAGTATATATTTCCTTTTGATACCCGTCCATATCATCACTCCCCAGTAAAGTCGCTGGAACACTCTTTACAAACAAGATCACCCGTATTACAGATACTTCCTGACACCCATCCGTGTCACATCACCAGCAGAAAGCCAAAGACATCATCTTTGCACTCACCTATACCTATATATACACTTTCTTGGCACCCGTCCGTGTCGTTTCCCCAGCGCAGTCGCTTACACTTCTACAACCCATATACTTGTTGATATTATTACACCTCCCTCTCTTGACACTCGTCCGTGTCACTCTCCCCAGCAATTTAAAGCACTCATTTATACAATGCAATACTCACTACTCATGTTACACTCATACAGATACTCGTCCGTATCTAATATACACCATCTATATCCCCACAGATTCGACAGTAGTCCGTGTTCTTTGTTAACCAGTTGATACTCGTCCGTATCATCATCTCAGAACATTGCGTCTAATGTTTGTTTCTACAAGATACTCGTCCGTATCTTAGTCTTAAGGATGCTCGTCCGCATCTTTAATCCATACACTGTGTCAAACACTTTTGTCTTCTTGAATATAGATACTTGTCTGTGTCTACTATTCCCCAGGAAAGTCTTTTCAGATACGACACTCGTCCGTGTTCTCTGTTAACCAGTTGATACTCGTCCGTATCATCATCTTAGAACATGCGTCAAGCGTTTGTTTCTACCCGATACTCGTCCTTATCGTAGTCTTAAGGATGCTCGTCCGCATCTTTAATCTATACACAAACATCTAAACACTTATACTTTCTTTTCTTGGTTGTAAACGCTCGTCCGTGTTTACTATCCCCAGCGGATCACCAACACAACAAATTTTCCTTTTTATCTGGCACTCGTCCTGTGTCATGATAAACCCTGAGAGCAGCCGTACCCTGCTGAGTGGTCGTCCTCCACTTCTTGATGGTCGTCCTCCATCATGCTCGTCCGATGGCCGTCCCCATCGTTGTCTTTTAGCAGCCGTCCCCTGCTAGGTGGTCGTCCTCCACCTTTTGATGATCGTCCTTCATCACTTTATCCAATGGCCGTCCCCATTGTTGATTTTGGTTATCTGACACTCGTCCTGTGTTATGATAAACCCTGAGAGCAGCCGTACCCTGCTGAGTGGTCGTCCTCCACTTCTTGATGGTCGTCCTCCATCATGCTCGTCCGATGGCCGTCCCCATCGTTGACCTTCTCTATCCGATGGCCGTCCCCATCGTGGATATTTTCGGCAGCCGTACCCTGCCAGGTGGTCGTCCTCCACCTTTGATGGCCGTCCCCATCATACTTCCTTTATTCCCCAACAGAGCAGCCGTCCCCTGCTAGGTGATCGTCCTTCACCTTTGATGGCCGTACCCCATCATCTGTTTATTTCATTTATCCTTTAACCCGATGGCCGTACCCGTCGTGGTCCCTTTTCCTTTTCTTTTAGCCCGATGGCCGTCCCCATCGTCGGTTACCTTGCTTTATGAACTTGATGGCCGTCCCCGTCATGTTTCATTAACTCCCAGAAAATTTTACGGTTTTATCCTGATGGCCGTCCCCATCATATTTTGACATTCCCCAGCTAGTCGGTCGTCCCCGTCTTGGCTTTACCTTTTATCCCCAGCATGTCGGCCGTCCCCGTCATTGCGTTGTTTCCCGCTTTACAATATACTTTATTTTTCTTTTACAATCTATATCCCTTTTCTTCTTCATTCTGTGAGTGCAAATTTTGGACTGTCTTGGGTATTCAAACACAAGTTATCTTGTTTGCCTGTTAAGCCGTTGCTTACATCCTGCACAGCTAACTCACGTTTGAATAGGGGCAGCTGTAAACACCCCAAATTTGCCCTCACCCATTCACACCAAGGCTTGTGATCATCTCATATGCATAAACACAATCATATCACCTCATATCTCACTTTTGATTCACTGCATAGTTTCTAAGGCATCTGCACCTAGGGTTTGTGATCTGAGCAATCTCAGGGCATCTTGAGCCACTCCAAAGGCTACCAATCACTTCAAAGGGGTCCATGTGTGTTCTTATATCATATTACATCCTCTCAAAGTCAAAAATTCCAAAGAATCACAAGAACTAGGGTTTGAATGGATGCAGAGCCAAGTTTGACTACATAGTTGACCTAAAAATTAGGGTTTTGGTTTCAGAGGCCATAACTCCAAATTTTTTGGTCATTCTTGTTTCCATTGGTCTCTATATGGTATAGGGAGTATGCATATCAATTTTCATGAATAAATTCCATGGGGAAGTCATCTGATCAAGGGTTGACTTTTCAGACAAGTCAGTGTAAAATCAGGGCATCTGAGGCCCCCAATGACCCAACAAATGGGTGATCTTCATCATTTTGAGTGTATATGATCTTTATTTGATCATGGAAGAAGTTTGAAGTTCATAGAAATCAAGAATTTGGAAGTTTTGCAAATGTTGACTTTTTGGGCATAGTTGACTTTTCAAGAATGCTTCATTTTAGGTCATTTTTCAAGCCTTGATTCTTGATCCAAAAATGCTTCAAATGGAAAAACTTTGGTCATGAAATTTGTAGATCACATTTTTCCCTTTTCAAAAAGTACAAGAACATGATCAAACTCCTCTTGGATCAAAAGTTATGGTGTGGCAAAGTTGGCTAAAATCATTGATTTTCAAGGCATGCTTCAAATGAGAATTTATTAAAATCATGATCCAAAGCCAATTGTAACCTCTAATTCACTTCAAACCAGTATGCAAACATTCTACATGTCCTAAAAGTCAGAATTGGATCAAGGTTTCTCATGTTTTGGTTCATGTAACAAGACTTTTCTTCATGAAGTTCAAAAAGCAAGCAACTTGCAAAATCATCATGATCACTTCCTACAACTTGCTGCATTGGTTACTGCACTTTGCTAGCCTCTCACCTCATCTTGCTGCACCAGAGCCATGCTTTGTACTAGTTGTAGATCAAGCCATACTTTCTCTTACAAAGAAGTTGACATTTTGCAAAAAGGTGACCTACCTATCACAGCAGGCCATGTCACATCCCCTGACCTATGGGATTAAAATATACTTTCCATATGCTGGCCATAACACTCATCTAGCAAGGCTAAAACTGACTCATCCATCACATACACAAAAACACTCCATTTTGCATCTTCCTTCGAATTTGTTTTCTCAGCTTGCAAACATAAAAACCATTTCCATAGATCAACTCACCATACTTCATAGACCTGAAACCACCAAGAGCCAGGCCTGAAACAAGCAAGAACACCCCATTGCCATTTCTCACCTCAACTTGCAGTTTCATTCGAAACTCTCTCCATAGCTCACCAACATCCAAACAAACACCACAGACCTTCTCCACTCATTGTTCTGACCACATGGAACCACTCACCCAGGCCTGAAGCTGCCCATTTCACCATAGCCATTTCCAACTGAGTTGAAGCAGAAGCAGTCTAAACTCATCAACCAGCCAGCATAAATTGTTTCAAAGCATTCAAACATCATCAAGAGGTCCTAAGGAGTGGATTGCACTGAAGGAAGTGGCCAGAAAGTCATCAGAGTGAAAGCTTCGAATCTCAGGTAGCTTGAAAATTATTTTTCCAGAAATCGTTTTTTATGTTATAAACTTGTTCTCTATGCTTCACTGAGTATCCTGGTGCTTTTGGTTTTTGAAATGATGATGAAATGAACATTTAATTGATCTCTGAAACTTGCGTGCCCTAAAATTTGTTTTCTTCGATTCAGCTTATTTAGGAAATATAAATTTGTTTTGAGTGAGGGTTTTGGTTCGTGAGTGTGTAAGGATCATTTCCCAGTTCTTGGATTTCATTTTAGTTAGGTTTTTGGGGTTTTGGGGATTTTCAGGGGAGATGCTGGCCGGAGAAGACGACCGGAAGTCTTCTCCGGCCACCTGAAAGTAATTTGTGCCCTAATCATGTCATTAACTCAAGTTTGAATCTGGAGCGTACGATCCCTTTGACCAGTTGACCTCCCGCGTGTGTGTGTGGTCCAGATCTGTCTGATTAGCCCTAATCCACGTGTTTTATTTAATTAATCCATAATTAATTTAATTAAGTCAGAAGCCATCTGGACCCTCCACTAGCGCGCCAGTCAACCATTTCAAACTCAGAGCTCATCCTGGCCCTCCATTCTGATTACTTTCCCTTTTATTTAATTTTAATTCATTTTCTTTTCAATTAATTTGCATAATTCATTAAAAATAGTAAAAAATTCCTAAAAATTATGAAACTTTTTCTTGGAAGTTTTATTAATTTTTAGGACACAAAAATATTTTCATTTTATTTTTTATCATTAAAAAAGTATTTTTAAATATTTAAAGGATTATTTTTAATAGATTAATGGAAATTAATTTATTAAAAATACCTTTAGGTATTTAAAAATCACCAAAAAATTCATGAAATGTTCTAAGACATTTAGAAACATTGTCCAACCTTCAAACCAAATTTATTTTTGATCTTGATGCATTTTAAGAATTTCTCATTGAATAAAAATCATTTTTATGCATTAATTTGATCCAAAATTCAAAAATTCATTTCTGCCTATCTAAGAAGAGTTGGACATTGATTATTTTTGCATTGCATTGCATTGTGTTTAGCATGTAGTTTCTAGGATTAAATGGCCATGATTTGATTCTTCATTTTCAATTTGTTTGGCATTTCTTTTGTTTAGGAACCCTAAAAACCCTAATAACTTGTAAAATTCATAACTTGAGTTTGGTTGAGAGTTGAGACCTCCCCTTTGGACCTTGGTTTAGTATAGGTTTAGGGTTTCTTTGGGTGGCATTTTCCATTTTTTATCTTAGGGTTTGCTTCTGTTTTTGGTTTTTGTTTGTTGTTTGATGCATAAACCCTAATTTGGGCTTCCATTTGCACCCTTCTTGTATTATCTTGCATAACATGATTTGCCATGCCATTCCATGCTTCCATTTGAGTCATTTGACATCATAAGACATGTTGCAAACATGTTTGATCATTGCACCATGCATATGCCATGTTGTATGCCATGTATGCCTCATAACTTTTCATGTATGTCCATGCTTCTTAACTTGCATCATTTGCATCCATGATCTTGTATGAACATCTCCATGCCTTGCCTCATGTTTGCAGCATCTCATAACATCATTTTCATCATCAACATGCTTCTGGTTTTGTTTAGCATCATACCATTTCATTTCATTTGGCATTGCATTGCATTTCTTTCTAACATTTCAGGTGGTAAGTAAACTTGAGAAGTGAATTTGCCTTCACTTCTCATAACTTTTCTTTTCATCTCTCTTGCATCCATTGCTGCATTTATGTATGTGTTTGAGATTGAGCTTGCTCATTCTTGTTCCTCCCACTTTCTTCCCTCAAGTGACTTGACTTCTTGAATGAAGCAAGTCACTTTGCTTCTCTTGGTCTTGTTCATCTGCTTCCTGGTGGTGCCATTGAAGATTGTTATTGCAAACCTCACAAACCTTAGGAACAACCAAGCATGACAATAAATTAGGATTTTGATTAGTCCCCCTCATAGTTTTACCTTTGTGTTTCTCCTTGAGTCTTCTCTTCTCATCTCATAATCAGGGACTAAACCCTAAAGGCTTTAAGGCTTTGTGATTAAGTTTATGCCTGCATCCTTCTCTTAGGATGGAGTGTATAACTTTAATCCTAAGTGTCAAACCCTTAATGTGTTTAAATCTCTTAATCAATCCATCTAATAATCATCAAGACATCACTTGTAACTTGGGCCTTGCATTAGGGTTCTAATTCTTCCTTAACTGGTTAAGAAGGACTAACCCTAGTGTTAATGGACAAGTCCCCCTCAAGTTGTCTTACAAACCATAAAACTCACTTCATCATCATATCATTAAATAAAATCCACTTAATCAAAGGCTTGTTTTGTCATGAGTTTAATCCCTAATCATGGATTAAGTTGAGGAGCTTTCCTCAGCTTAAACACCCTCATCTATTATCCTTCTATTAGGATGGTGTAATGAGTCTGTTTAATCCCTGATTATGGCTTAACCTCATTACTCAACACTAAACAAAAACACCAAAAACACCTAAATAATCACAAGTAGGTTAATGATCTTCACCCTGCATCAAAGGTGATTAAGTGTGAGAATCTGACTTCACACTTAAGGTATTCTCATTACCCCTAAACAGAGGGAAGATGTGATGAGTTTACTAAATCCATTGGTTTAGGCTCAAGCTCATTAACTTATGACAAACTTTCAAAAGCAATAAAAGACTGAAAGCATAAAAACAAACAATAATCGTCTCCTCCGGGATTCTTTTCTCATCATCTTCACTCAAAAACGAGAACTTGCTTCTTCCGTCTAATGCAAGACAGTTTGCATCTGTGCCAGACAGATCATACACTTGAGCATAGGCAAGTAAGCAGTTCACAAGTCAATTCATTCTTTCAGTCTCTTTGGGTCGAACTACGGTGTTCTGACTTCCTCATTGCACGAGAGGATACGTAGGCATAACTTAACAGTTATCGAACAAAAGTCTCTGTACATTCCCCCTCTTCCCATCATCATTCTTTTAGCCTCATGATCTTGAGCATCTTATTCCTTTTCTTACACTGACACATCATTTATACACTTCACTTCTCTTACACTGACACCTGTACATCTTTTTTCCAGCTATTTTATACACAAATTGCACTGACACTACCCCTTTAAAACACAAATCTTTTAAGCGTGGATCCCGTCGAGTACGGCGGACAATCTGGGTGCTAATACCTTCCCAGGTTGTAACCAACCCCCTTTCTCAGTCTCTCTGGTTCGCAATCGTCTTATCCATATCTTTTCCTAGGTCTATGCAGCATTACCTTTCCTTTGGGATAAAAATGCCTAGTTGGCGACTCTATTCATCTCCAGTGAGTTCACGGCTGTGTGTTCTCATTGTCCCTCTCGCCGATCGTTCGCGTCTGTACCTTTATTTGGACTTTGTTCCATTTATCGGGAGCGACAGTTATTACTGTGCAGGAAGATGTTATTACTAAGCTAATAGACTTTTTGCTTGCCCCTCATGCAACCACAATTGCTCTACTTGCAGAAAAGGAGGTTTACTTTCTTGTGTTTCAATATTTTTCTTCAAGATGTTATGGAAATTTTCTATTTCTAAGAAAGTATAGTTTCGTGTGTAACATATTAATAGTTTTATGGTTAACCTGCTTTAGTCCAGTAAAAAGCGCAAGCGTGTTGTGAAACGAGGAGGTACATCAAGGCCTAGGATTAGTACTTCAAGAGGTTCTTCTGCAAAGGTAATAATCTCACTACTTCACCTGTTTTATCACAATGATGAGAAGCCTTTTTTGTGTAGGTGTTGAAATGAATATTGTGTTGAAATGAATACTGTGTTAAAATAAATACAAATAAGTGTGAAGTGGTGTAGTGGTTTGATAAGATTTGTTGTAACCAAATGAACCTGAGTTCGAATCCTAGGTTCTACAAATTTTTTTAGAATTTTTCTGGGAATTTTTGCCAAGTCACATGCCACACATATAACCAAGTGCCACATCAGCTGCCACCCTATAAAAAATTAACGTCGTTTGGAAAAATTGGACAGAAAGGACTAACGTGACCCTTTTTGAACAATTAAAGGACCACTTTGAAACTTTTTAAATATAAGGGACCAAATTGGACCCCAAGGTAGAGTTAAGGGAACAATTTGAGTATTTTGCCTAAAATAAAAGAACTTTGTTAAGTTCATAAGAACTGATTATTCATATAATTGAAGTTGTACACTTCGTGAACATATGTTTAGAATCAGATAAACCCAATACTGTTCAAAAGTTAAGAACTTTCTGAAAGTTAAAGTCATCTTGATTTTGGTATCATAATGTTCAAAAGTTGTAAAATGTCTGAGAATATGATATTCAAAACATAAGAATTAGAAGCAAAAGTCTTCCTAAAAGCAGTCAGAGACAAAGTCTCTATTCAAAGATGCTTTTCAAAAGATCTGAGCAAATCAGAAGTCAAAGACTGTTTGAAGATATGGATAAAAGATCCAAGAAGAAGAGTTCTGATAAAAAAAGCGATGCCTTATGTTATCAAACTTAGAATCAAGCTTTGATTGATCACCAGATGCCATCAATCAGATCCAGAATCAAGCTTTGATCAACCATCAAGTTTTGATAGAAACAAGGTTTTAAGATGAAGACATGTGTTATAGTCAGACTCTAATGAGTTAAAATAGGGAAGTATTCCTTCTCTATTGTATGTTTTGACAACTCAAAATTTCTATTATGTGAGTCTTGGGACATGGGGAGACTCTAAACAAGCATAAATAAAATTTTGTGGTTAACACATTCAGGGGGAGTTGTTGCTCGAAACTCTGAATATGTTATGATTGGTGATTACCCTGTATAAATTGTTCTATCAAAATACATGGTTTTGTCATCATAAAAAAAGGGATATTGTAAGAACAAGAGATGTCTTTGCATTTCATCTCTATGTTTTGATGATAGCAATGAAGTATTTGTGAGAGAACAATTTTATGTTCTAATGTTTGTTACTGTGCAGATCACGTTTATGAAGCAATCAAATCTAACAAACATACTCAAGATGTCTGCTAAAGATTATATGTGAGTTACTATGTGTAAAATAAGTCAGAAGCGTGCTAAAGAAGCAAGGACGCTTCTGTATCTAATCACAATAAAAAAGATCCAAAGATGATGATATTGCTATTGCAATGCTCTTGTGGATGTTGTTCTGAGAATGGTTCAGATTCTGAAGCTAGCGAAACTAATAAAGTTATAATCTTCTGAGAACTAAGTGTTGAAGACTATGATGACTTGAAGTTATGAAGACTAAAGGCTCTGAAGACGAAGTGCAGAAAGACTCTGAAGAATTAAGGGTTATGAAGAAAAAGGTTTTGAAGACCAAGTGTTGAAGACTCTGAAAACAAAGTTTTGAGTGAACGACATTCTGAAGAATCTGAAGACTTGAAGTTATGAAGACCAAGGATTTCAAAGACAAGTGTTGAAGTTTTGAAGACAAGGTTCTAAGTGAATAAGGTTCTGAAGACTGAAGACTTGAGATTTTGAAGACCTAGTTATCAATGTCTTTATTCATGCTTCAATCATCTACAATCAGAAGCCTATGAATTTCAGAAGACAATGTTACCATTAGCAAGGATAGTACATAATACGAAAATGTTTTATCCCAGTACCTCTCCACTAACCTTAAATTGTGGAAAAAGGACAAGCATGTTCGTACTATTTCATCCTTGTGTAACGACATTCCTCTATATCCATATGCTCTTAAACGACTCTATTTTTCCTGGCTATCAAAAGAAAGGATCACATGTTTATATGAGTTTGTCAAACTGGTTGTCGATCAGACTAAACAATATGTTTATGATACAAGTTGTCAAGATTCTTCTTGAATCATGTTGTTGACGTTTTCATATAATCACCTGAGGTTGAGGATTATAAGATAACAATGGTACAAACCATGATATGTTGAATTAAATATGCAGTCAATGGTCGATTATGATTTGACAACAATCTATTATTGCAAAAGTCACTAATTCACAAGATATGCTTAATGTTGCAGAAGACTTGCAAAGTCACAGATGAACAAGAAGATGATCATGGAAGCTCAAATTACAAATCCACAATAGAATGTTGTGTTACAAAGTGATCATTAGATTGAATAGAACAAGGGTTGTTGTCCAAAATATTCTAATGTGAGTCAAGATGAATAAGTCCTTCTGTGTGTTCATCAAGATCAATTAAACTTTCAGAAGCTTAAGAAGAAGAATACTTCCAGCATTCAAGAAGCTTGGGTTATTGTTCCATGAATAAGCTACTTGAAGAAGAAGAAGACTCCATACATTTGTGCTACAATACAATGTAATATCTTAGTGTGTATTTGGATCTTATGATGTACCTAATTATGTTAACTCATGATTATTTAAGAAACAACATATGTAAATGTTACCCACTTCCCTAAAGGATCGAGTGAAGATCATAACTTTAGGAGGCTCAGAACTTAGTAGTGTGGTGTTTTCTCAGGACTTGGGTTCTTGGTGATTTCTTAGGGGTTAATGTTATGGTGTTGCTCAAAACTATGTATTATGATGCTAGGAAGTTGCATCAGCTAGTAATGCAATTTGTAAGTCATTTTAGTTGGTTGTGTAGTTATTCACAACAGGTAGTTGTGTAATGGAAGTTGCAACAGTTGTTGTGCAGTTAGTCACGACAAGTAGCCATACAAGGAAGTTGTATGTATATGTGCAGTTAGTCACGGCAGTTGGTCGTGCCTTGTAATCAGTCTGGTTATGGTGGATTAAGTCCTTTTCTAAGGCAAATCGCCTTGCGGGGTGGATTGGACTAGCTTGAGAGTTTCTCAAGTGAACCAAGATATATTGTGTGTTCTTTACTCTTGCTTATACTTTACTTTATTGTTTATGCTTCCATAACGCAACTCAAAGCATCACTTAACGTAATAATGTTAAGAGTTGAAAAGTTGACAAGAATGAAAACCCCAATTCAAACCCCTCTTGTGTTTTTCTCACACCTTCAAACATGGCCCAATCGTTGATTACATAGCCACTGCTCTTGAAAATTAGACAAAAGACATTTAACATTCAAATCCTTAAGATGATAAAGCCTTATTTTGTAAATGTTGTTCTTTGTCTTTCCATTAAAAAGTATAGATCCATCCTTCTGACTAATAGTCCTGCAGGACTTTTGATTAAAAATAATGTCATAACTATTGTCCCTAAGTTAACTAATTGACAATAAGTTATGCATTAATCCATCGACTAGAAGAACATCAGTAATTGAAGGAATTTCACCACTACCTACTATTCTAGAGTCAATCATCTTACCTTTTTTGTTTCCTCTGAAACCAACGAATCCTCCAGGCTTAAGTTCCAAACTTTGGAACATATGCCTTCTTCCTGTCATGTGACACGAGCAACCACTGTCCAGATACCATGATTGGTGTTTCAACTGAGCTTCTAAGGATATTTGCAACATAGATTATCTTATCTTTAGGTACCCATCTTCTGGGTCCTCTTTTGTTAGTCCTCCCATAGTTTTTGACAACTTTGGGTTTCTGTGCAGCAGGATAATCTAAAGGAATCTATGCATGAAACTTTGGTTTGTGTTAAGATTTATGTGTCAGTGCAGGTGCACACACAATCTTAAAACAATAAAGTCTAGTACCAGAAGGTACAATATAATCATATAGAAGTTTTGGTTTTACAGGTAGACTTTCATCAGATTTGAAATTTTATGTACACCTCAAACCTTTCTTAGCATTTCTACTAACACCATAGATCATTGAAGCTAACTTGCTTCTATATATGCTTTTAATTAGAAAATGTTGGAAGGCTCTATCATACTTGTTGATACAATCAATATCAGATATATTAGAGACTAATTCTTCTTCAAGTATAGAAATCTTGCTTTTAAAAGCATAGTTAACATTTTTCAATGAAAATATAGTTTCATTCAATGAAGAATTACTCAGCTCAATCTTATCTCTAGCTTCAGAATTAGTTACATGGATTTGTTTAATATCCTTGTATTTACTTTTAAGTTTCTGATATCTCCAACATTTTTTAAAGACATCACTCTAATTCACAGCAAGCGAGTTTAGATAATACCTTTTTAAAGTCTTAGTCTGAATCTGATTCTGATTCTGATAGCACTCTGTCTTCTGACTTTCCAGAGACATCAGCATCAATTGTTGTCACCACCAGTGCAAAATTTGCTTATTCTTCATCAGAATCTTCTTCTTCAGAGTCAGAGTTATCCCAAGTTGCCATAAGTCCCTACTTGACTTTGGTGAAGTTCTTCTTAGGCTTATTGTCTTTCTTAAGCTTTAAACACTCGTTCTTGTAATGACCTTGCTCATTACACTCATAGTAGATGACTTCTTTTCCATAGCTTTTCTTTTTCTGTCCAGATGTTGATTCTGAATGATTGTTATTCCTTCTTGATCCTATGGACTTTCCTTGCCTATGCTTCCACATCTTATTGATCCTTCTGGATATAAGTGACAACTCATCCTTTGAGTTTTCAACAGAATCCTTTGATTCTTACTCAACTTAATTGTTAGAACAAATATGGTTCTGAACCTCTAAGTGTTTTGATGATAACAAAGCCTTTCATATTATAAGTTCTAATGAATATATTTATTCTTGTGTAGAAGTAAATCTTATCTAAGTAATCCGTACAAGCTAAGGAGAACCATTATAGAAGATACTCTCAAAGAAGAATCCAACATTAAATTACATATTTATTGGCTGCGCATATTTTATTTATTATCTCTGATTTCCGCTTAGAGGATGTTGGTATCCGTATTGAAAGACTTTAATTAAAGAATGTTTTCTTTAATATACAAAGACAAGTATCTCTTCTTATGGAAAGAAATTAAGGTATTAAAGTATATCCTAATTTGATTCAAGATGTCTCCAACGGCTACTTTATCAAGAACTATATAAAGGACATCATTTGAAGAAATCAAAGAGAACACAACGCTATACAACGTACATCATATATTCAAGCAAATCATTTTTATCTTGTGCTTATTATTGTAACTTTCACTTAGTGATACCTGCTTATCTAGAAGCATTCTAAGTTACGTCTTTATTATTATTTTTGTAATAATTATCTTTTTCCTTGAGTGACTAAGTTTAGTCAGAAGACTCAAGAAGACATTGACTATAGGTCTTTGTGTGTATTCTTATTGAATAGTGGATTAAGACCTCAGTAGAGGCAAAATCACCTTGGCGGGTGGACTGGATGTAGTTTGAGTTCAAACGAACCAAGATAAATTAAACGTGTCATTAGAAGTAAATTTTATACATTCCAGAAAACCCAATTCCAACCCCCCTTCCTTGTGTTTTGCGCACCTTCAATTGGCATCAGAGCGCTAGGTTCTGAGTATTACACTTAACCATGTCAGTAAAAGATCCAGAAGATAAACACATGGCAGAAACTGGAATTAACAATGACTATCAGAATGACAAGATCAATGCTAAACCACCAATGTTCAATGGTGACAATTTTGACTACTGGAAGGATGTTCTAGAGAGTTTCTTTCTAGCTCTAGATGGAGATCTCTGGGACATGGTGACAGATGGATATATTCATCCTGTTGGAGAAGATGGTCAGAAGATTGAAAGAAAAAATATGACAGTTCAACAGAAGAAGGAATTCAGAAATCATCACAAAGCTAGGACCATACTTCTAAGTGTCATCTCGTACACAGAATATGAGAAGATCACAAACAGAGATTCAGCCAAACACATGTTTGATTCTCTAAGGATGACACATGAAGGCAACTCTCAAGTCAAGGAGACCAAAGCTCTAGCTCTCATCCATAAGTATGAAGCTTTCAAGATGGAAGAAGATGAAACCATTGAAAAAATGTTTTCAAGGTTCCAAATTTTGGTTGCTGGACTAAAAGTTCTGGACAAAGGCTACTCAACAGCAGATCATGTGAAGAAAATCATCAGAAGTTTACCAAAAGCTTGGAGGCCCATGGTCACTGCTTTAAAATTATCAAAAAATCTGAATGAAATTTCCTTAGAAGAACTGATCAGCTCCTTGAGAAGTCATGAGATTTAATTAGAAGAAGATGAGCCCCAGAAGAAAGGTAAGTTTGTAGCTCTTAAATCTAACAAACATGTTTCTAAAGCTTTACAGGCAGAAGAAGAAGAAAGCTCTGGATGCTCATCAGAAGAAGATGAATTATCTCTCCTGTCAAGAAGAGTTCAACAACTCTGGAAGCATCGTCAGAAGAAGTTCAGAAATACCAGAAGATCAAACAATTATTCTGAATCAACATCCAGTCACAAGAAACCCAGAAGCAAATAAGTTGTGTGCTACGAATGCAAAGAACCAGGACACTATAAAAGTGAATGTCCAAAACTTCAGAAAGACAAACCCAGAAACAAATTCAGTAGAGAAAAGAAAAAGAGTCTCATGGCAACATGGGATGATTCTGAATCATCTGAAGCAGAGTCAGATTCTGAAGATGAACAAGCTAATATTGCATTAATGGCAAATATACCAGAAGATGATCACTCATCAGAATCAGAGTTAGAATCAGATTCAGAAGAGGTATTTTCTAAATTCTCTAGATCTCAGTTAGAAGCTAGTCTTTCAGAAATTCTTGAAAAATATCAGAAGCTTCAATTCAAATACAAAGACGTTAAACAAAGTCTAGTATCTGAATTAAAAGATGTTAGAAAACTGAAAACAGAAAACTCTGAGCTGAAAGAAAACCTCTTTGAATGTAAAAACTCTTTTGAGAAGCTCAAAGCTCAGAAGAAATCTGAATTAGAAGATCTAATCAATTCTGATAATATCATAAAACAATATGATTATAGTTTTCAACAATTTCTTACTAAAAGCTTAGATAGAAGTAAGATTGCTTCTATGATCTATGGTGTTAGCAGAAATGAAAGAAGAGGCATAGGCTATGTGAAAAATAAAGAAACTCTGAAGTTAAAAAATATTAATGACATTGTCATAAATACTAATACTCCTCTAAGTTCTCATTTCACCTATGGTCATAATCATGATCTTATATACACTAGTGAGACATCTTGCTCTACAAGTTCTGATTTAAAACCTAAAATAAATCAGAAGTTTGTAAAATCTAACAAACAAGGACCCAGAAGAATATGGGTACCCAAGGATAAAATTGTGTATGTTGCAGATGTCTTTAACAGCAAAACTGAAACACCAATCATGGTACCTGGACTCTGGATGCTCACGTCACATGACGGGAAGAAAGCATATGTTCCAAAGTCTTGAATTAAAAGATGGAGGCCACGTAGGTTTTGGAGGCAATCAAAAAGGAAGAATTATTGGCTCCGGAACTATTGGTAATGGAAATCTTCCTTCTATATCTAATGTTCTACTTGTAGAAGGATTAATGCATAATTTATTATCCATAAGTCAATTAAGTGATAATGGCTATGACATAATCTTTAATCAAAAGTTCTGTAAAGCTGTTAGTCAGAAAGATGGAACAATCCTCTTTAGTGGAAAGAGAAAGAACAACATTTACAAAATAAAGCTTTCAGAATTAAAAATTCAAAATGTAAAATGTCTAATGTCTGTGGAAACTGAGCAATGGGTCTGGCACAGAAGATTGGGACATGTTAATATGAGAAGATTATCTCAACTTAACAAACTCAATCTAGTCAGAGGACTTCCAAATTTGAAGTTCAACTCAGAAGCTCTATGTGAAGCATGTCAGAAAGGCAAATTTTCAAAAACTGGATTCAAAGCTAAAAATGTTGTATCTTCCTCTAGACCATTAGAACTTCTGCACATTGACTTATTTGGACCAGTGAAAACTGCTTCTGTCAGTGGCAAGAAGTATGGATTGGTGATCGTAGATGACTTCAGCAGATGGACATGGGTAAAGTTTCTTAGACACAAGGATGAGTCAATTGCTGTATTTTCTAACTTCTGCAAACAAGTTCAAAATGAAAAAGAATCTAAAATCATTAAAGTCAGAAGTGATCATGGTGGAGAATTTGAAAATAAACAATTAGAATCATTTTTTAATGAAAATGGCATCTCTCATGATTTTTCTTGTCCTAGAACTCCACAACAGAATGGGGTTGTAGAACGTAAAAATAGAACCTTACAAGAGATGGCCAGAACCATGATCAATGAGACTAATATGGCTAAACATTTTTGGGCAGAAGCAGTAAATACAACATGTTATATTCAGAATAGAATCTCTATAAGACCTATTCTTGAAAAGACTCCTTATGAATTGTGGAAGAACAGAAAGCCCAACATTTCTTATTTTCATCCTTTTGGATGTATTTGTTTTATGTTAAACACTCTTGATACTCTGAATAAGTTTGATTCTAAGGCACAAAAGTGTTATATGTTAGGATACTCTGAACGCTCTAAGGGATTCAGAGTATACAATACAGAAACACGTATTGTGATAGAATCTATTCATGTCAGATTTGATGATAAGATTGGTTCTGAAAAACCAAAGCAGAATGAATTTACTGCAGATATAGAAGTAGAAATCTCTACAAACAGAACTTCTAAAGATCAATCCTCTAAAGTTCAAAACAATACAACTGCTCCATCAACACCTGAAGAACCCATCCAGAAGAAGCTATCCAGAAGCAATATTAATCACCCAGAAGATAAAATCTTGGGGAAGAAAGATGAACCAATCAGAACAAGATCCTCATTCAAAAACTCTGAAGAGACGCTACTAGGACTTGTCTCTCTGATTGAACCATCTTCTGTAGAAGAAGCTCTATCAGAAAATGATTGGATTCTGGCTATGCAAGAAGAACTTAATCAATTCACCAGAAATGATGTGTGGGATCTAGTTCCTAGACCCAGAGGATTCAACATCATTGGCACCAAATGGGTATTCAGAAACAAACTCAATGAGCAAGGAGAAGTTGTCAGAAACAAAGCAAGACTGGTTGCACAAGGTTATAGTCAACAAGAAGGGATTGACTACACAGAAACCTATGCACCAGTCGCCAGGTTAGAATCAATAAGACTTCTAATATCATTTGCTGTAAATCATAATATCATTCTATATCAAATGGATGTCAAAAGTGCATTTTTAAATGGTTATATTGATGAAGAAGTGTATGTACACCAACCCCCTGGTTTTGAAAATACAAAATTTCCAGAACATGTTTACAAACTCAAAAAATCTTTATATGGTTTAAAACAAGCTCCCAGAGCTTGGTATGAAAGATTAAGTAATTTTCTTCTAGAAAATAAATTCATCAGAGGGAAAGTGGATACAACTCTTTTCAGTAAAAACATTAAAGATGATCTTCTGATATGTCAAATTTATGTAGATGATATAATTTTTGGTTCTACTAAAAGTGCCCTGGGAAAGGAATTTGCTAAATCTATGCAGGCAAAATTTGAAATGAGCATGATGGGAGAATTAAAGTTCTTTCTGGGAATTCAAATAAATCAAACATCAGAAGGAACATATATCCATCAAAGCAAATATGTAAAAGAACTTCTGAAGAAATTTGATTTATCAGAAAGTTCAATATCCAAAACTCCCATGCATCCTACTTGTATCCTGGAGAAAGAAGAGGTAAGTAAGAAAGTAGATCAGAAGCTCTACAGAGGTATGATTGGATCTCTTCTCTATCTAACTGCTTCTAGACCAGACATTCTATACAGTGTATGTTTATGTGCTAGATTCCAATCAGATCCTAGAGAAACTCACTTAACAGCAGTTAAGAGAATCTTTAGATATCTGAAAGGTACTACTAATCTTGGTCTGTATTACAGAAGATCAGAAAAGTATAAACTTGTAGGATATTGTGACGCTGACTTTGCTGGAGATAGAACAGAAAGAAAAAGTACTTCTGGAAGTTGTCAATTTCTAGGAGACAATCTAATCTCTTGGTCTAGCAAAAGACAACCAACCATAGCATTATCAACTGCAGAAGCTGAATACATTGCAGCAGCTGGATGCAGTACTCAGATGCTCTGGATGAAAAGTCAGCTTGAGGATTTCAATATCTATGAGAGTAACATTCCAATCCTCTGTGACAATACTTCTGCTATTTGTCTCTCTAAAAATCCAATTTTACATTCTAGAGCTAAACACATAGAAGTTAAACATCACTTCATTAGGGACTATACTCAGAAGGGAATTTTAATGTTAAAATTTATAGACACAAATCACCAATGGGCTGATATTTTTACTAAACCCCTTTCTGAAGATAGATTTAATTTCATTCTAACTAACCTTAGCATGAAGTTATGTCCAGAATGAAAATGCTTTAATCATATGTTTTATCTCTAGAAGTTCTGATATTTATCTTCTATTTGATTATCTCAGAAGATTCTATGCTCTAATTATTTTACTCTTAGAACTTCTGTTCAAAGGATTAACTTGCAGATCTTCATATCAAACAACTGTCAACAAAGCTCTAAGGACTTCCATCAGAATCAAAGCACGTGTCCAAATCCTAAAGAGTGACAGAACGTGCCTTGGCAACTGTTCGCTCAGAAGGATAACTGTTGAGATTCTGGAATCTGATACGGCTAGGTTTGACACCAAAAAGGCAAGAAAATCTCTTGGGTAACTGTTCCAGAATCGTTTATGCTTTACCCTATGTCAGCGCATTTAATGTTGTTAATCATTATGTTTTCAAACTTAATTTTTTCCCACTAATTTCTCAATTAATTAAATGCTTTAATTTTTTTCTATAAATGTCAAGTGTCTTTCTCATTTTCAAATTTTACCCGCATCTTACTCTCTCTCAATTTTCTCAGTCTCTTGTTTTCTCTCATTTTTTTTAAAAACCCTAAACCCTAACAGTTCATCTTAGTAACTAAATGGCTTCATCATCTCAACGCAAAGATTTCTCTGATGATTATTATGTTGAACCCTCAAAGACTCTTTCCATTCCTTCTGAGAAATTGGAAGTACTGTGTGAGTTGTTCGTGGATTTCGCAAGCTTAAAGGAAAATGGTTTTGACCTCCTCCCACATGTTGAAGCTCAGGGATGGGAAAAGTATTTTGACAGGTTAATGGGACCAGTCTTTCCTAAACTGGTTAAAGAATTTTGGGTGTATGCCTATTCAAATGAACACAAGTTACCTCTTATGTGCTTGGTAAACAGATTGTTATCTCTGAAGAACACATTGCCAAACTCTTTGAAACTGATGGCAATGGTATCAAATGTAGTGATATGGACAAAGTATCTGACACTGCTGTGATTGCTAAAGAAATTTTCACCGCTGGAAAACCATCAAATAAGATCAAAGACCTAAAGACTCCTCTGCGTATTTGGGCAAAAATTATTCTTGGGACAATCTGTCACAGGAAACCTACCAATTCTCCAGACTACATCAATCTGGATCAACAATTCCTCCTCTACTTTATTTCCAAACGAAAGAAAATCAACCTTGCACACACTCTCTTTCAGAATCTTAGAGTCGCTGTGAAAGAAACAAGGGATGGTGAGAAGACCAAAAGGGATTGGATTCCCTTTGGACGATTAGTTTCTGATATACTTTGCCAGAACAAGCTAGTGGACTTCCTAGCAGAATTAAAACAAACTGAACTGTTAGAAACAGATGTTGGAAAACCCTTGAATGCTAAAAACCTGAAAAAGATGAAGTTCATCACATCTATTCAGCAAGAACCCACTCTTCACTCTAGAGAAGTTATCAGCACCAGAAGGATCCCTTTGGAAGACTTTCCTCTCTTTTCTTCTGATACCCCAGCAGATGTTGTCATCAACTATATGGATATATGCAAGCGTCAAGGTTCGGTCCCTGATTTCAATCCAATAGAACTCCAACAAAAAGCTCCAGACGTTGCTTCTCTCAGACTAAAGAAAAGAAAGACTGCTGAAGACCCTTCTCAGAAGATGCCAAAATCCTCTAGAACAACAGGTAAGTCTTCTGCTTCTAATCCTGATTCCATTACTGTAGTAGAAGCTGTAAATGTAGAAGTGTCTGAACAACCCTCTAACACCTTACCTTCTAGAAAACCATCTTCTCATGATATTCCATCTGAACAAATTCCTGATTCTGAACAACCACAAAATGTTACTCCCATTCAAACTGAAGTTCCTGCAACTTCTGCTGTTGCATCCATCCTATCCTCACTATATCCACCAGAAACAGAAACAGAAACCCATCAACCTCAAAATATTTCTGACTTTGACATACCAATTGATGACACCCCTCTTTCTGATATTGATTGTTCCCCTACAATAGAAACACAAACTGCCTTGCAAGATGTTCTTGATCTTGATCTTGAACATTTTCAAGATTCAGACGCTGTCCAACCTCCATCATCTGAACGCACACCACAAAATTCACCTACTATTATAAACATCCCTGATTCACCTGAAGAAGCTGTGACTGAAAATGAAAATCCCCTTAGAACTACAATTGATTTTGAAGCACTCCAAAAACATTCCTATGTATCCAACAAAAGAGCAATACCCGTCCCAAAACCCAAACCATCTAGATCAGACATGTCTACTTTACTTCTAGCTTTCGAAACAGTTTTGAAATTAAAATTAGAAGATCTGAAGACTGCTTGTGCAGAGCTTACTGATCCTGCTGCGTCTGATTTTCTATGGGCTGACCTCAGAAAATGGTTTAATGCTGAGTCCAGAAGACTCAAGGACATCTGCTATGATGTGGCTCATCAGAACTTCTGTGAGTACCTTCAAGCAGTAGTCTCAAATGTTAAACAGGCTAAACCACTTCTGCTGGATAATAAGCCCTGGAAAGAATCAGAACCTTTGGATGAGCACTCAGCACTTCAGATGGTTTTGGTATCTTCTGTAGAAGAAAATGCTGATGGTCCTGATAATCAAGCTGCTCCACAAACTGAAGAACCTCTGGAAACAGATTTTCTCTTACAAACTCTACAAGAATTAAAGAAGGAAAATCAACTAGTGAAAGAACGTCTAGACAAGCAAGAAGAAACAACTGCTGAAATGAAGACTCTACTCACCAAGCAAGTGGAATCTTCATCAGACATCAAATCTTTGCTGGAGACTTTAGTCACTAAGATGAACTCCTGATTTCCTTATCTTCTGCATTGGCTGTCTTGTTATTTCGCTGTTTTGTTGTTTTCTCTTCTAATTTTGCAAAACTGCTTGAACTTCTATTTTTGTTGCGTCTGCTTATAATCTTTCTCTCTTTTTGGTTTATGATCTTTTTCTCTTGCTCTGAATTTTTTTGATTATGACAAAAAGGGGGAGAAACGTAATGATTTTGATTCATAGCAGTTTACCATAATCTGCCTCTTACATATTCTAACAAAATTATGTGAGTTGTTACTATGAAAAGAAACAGGTCAAGTAATCAACTCAGGGGGAGCTAAGAATCATAGAACATCTGAAAGAAGTTTTCTTCTAATCAAAGGGAGTTCACTCAAATTCATTAAACTCTATTCTCTTAAATTAAAATGTTTTGTCATCATAAAAAAGGGGGAGATTGTTAGAACAAATATGGTTCTGAACCTCTAAGTGTTTTGATGATAACAAAGCCTTTCATATTAGAAGTTCTAATGAATATATTTATTCTTGTGTAGAAGTAAATCTTATCTAAGTAATCCGTACAAGCTAAGGAGAACCATTATAGAAGATACTCTCAAAGAAGAATCCAGCATTAAATTACATATTTATTGGCTGCGCATATTTTATTTATTATCTCTGATTTCCGCGTAGAGGATGCTGGTATCCGTATTGAAAGACTTTAATTAAAGAATGTTTTCTTTAATATACAAAGACAAGTATCTCTTCTTATGGAAAGAAATTAAGGTATTAAAGTATATCCTAATTTGATTCAAGATGTCTCCAACGGCTACTTTATCAAGAACTATATAAAGGACATCATTTGAAGAAATCAAAGAGAACACAACGCTATACAACGTACATCATATATTCAAGCAAATCATTTTTATCTTGTGCTTATTATTGTAACTTTCACTTAGTGATACCTGCTTATCTAGAAGCATTCTAAGTTACGTCTTTATTATTATTTTTGTAATAATTATCTTTTTCCTTGAGTGACTAAGTTTAGTCAGAAGACTCAAGAAGACATTGACTATAGGTCTTTGTGTGTATTCTTATTGAATAGTGGATTAAGACCTCAGTAGAGGCAAAATCACCTTGGCGGGTGGACTGGATGTAGTTTGAGTTCAAACGAACCAGGATAAATTAAACGTGTCATTAGAAGTAAATTTTATTTATTCCAGAAAACCCAATTCCAACCCCCCTTCCTTGTGTTTTGCGCACCTTCATTAATAAGAATTAGCCTTTTTAGGTTTAGACTTAAGAGCAATGGATTTACTTTTCTTTTGAGGTTCATCTTCCTCCAGCTCTATCCCGTGGCTTCTTAAAGAACTAATAAGTTCCTCAAGACTTATACAATTCAGATCCTTGGCTAGCTTCAGAGTAATTACCATTGGTCTCCATTTCTTGGGAAGACTTCTGATATTCTTCTTAACATGATCAACAATAGAATAACCCTTGTCTAAAACTTTGAGTCCAACTACCAACATTTGAAATCTAGAAAACATAGTTTCTACATATTCATCATCTTCCATATTGAAATTCTCATACTTTTGGATTAGGGAAAGAGCCTTTGTCTCCTTTACCTGAGCCTTTCCTTGATGAGTCATTTGCAATGAGTCAAAGATGGAGACTCAAGGTTGGAGAAATTACTTTGATAAGTTACATGGTCCTATTTATCCTAATCTTGTTAAGGAATTTTGGATGCATGCTGATACAAACAAATATGTTATTGTATCACATGTACTGGGAAACAAGATTTTCATCTATGAGAAATCCATCACAACTTTACTGGGAATGAAAGATGTTGACGGAAAGCGGCTTTACAGAATGAAGAAGACATCATGTCTGGAAAATAAAGTTTGTCCTAGTATCTTCATCAACTACGGACCCAAGGAAGAACCATTCAAAGCTCAGGATCTGACGAAGAAAATGCAAGTTTGGCACAAAATCATTCTGGGAACCATTCATCACATACGCATTCAGAGCTCTTCAAATTACATCAACATTGATCAGAAGTTCATGCTATACTATATCATGAATAACATGAAGATATGTCTTCCCTCTATTCTATTAATTATCTTAGAGATACAATAATAGAAAACAGAAATCCTGGAAAAATTCCAAAGAACTATATTCCTATAGGAAGGATGATATCAGATATTCTAATTGAGAGAAAGCTAATTGACAATCTAGACAAATTCAAATACAAAGAAAGCTTAAGAGTTGTTAATGGAGGCTGGTGTGAATTTGAAGGTGTTATCGGGGGTATATTGGTGTTGGTAAGGCTCTTGTTGTTGTGATTGAGTTTGTGGCATGAAGGGGTTACGTGTTTGGAAGAATGGTCTATGGGTGTTTGAAGTTGATGGCTGGAATTGGGTGGGTTGGTCATGTTGTGGGTTGGTCATGTTTGGTGGGTTACGTGTTTGAAGCTGATTGGCTGGAATTACGTATGTTTATGTGAATATTTATTTTGTTTTATCATGTGAATATTTAATATACTTTGAGAAATATTTATTATGTTAATATTTATTAAGTGATAATATTTATTATGTTAATATTTATTAAGTGATAATATTTATTATGTGAATGATAGTGTAATATTTGTATTGATATTTAAGATGTATAATATTTAAGAATTATGATATTATGTGAATTCTATTATATATAAAATGCATGGACATTATTTGTTTCATAGTGCATAGACACAGGAGATGAACCTATATGTGTAGAAGATAAGTCTATATGTGGAAATAAAATATAGCCTATATGTGCAGAAGATAAACCTATATGTGCAGAAGATAAGCCTGTATGTGAAAATAATATGTGCAGAAGATAAGCCTATAAGGCTACCGAAATTATTTTCCACAACTTGTACACATTAATTCTAAACAGTAAATATATCCATAAAATAATTTTAAACTTTTCTATTTATAGATTATTTTCGTATCTTCATTGTACCATAAACTTCAAAATATTTTCGTATCTAAAAGTGTCTTTGTATTTGAACTATGTCTCAATTACCCCAGTATATGATCAACGGCCATATAAATGGCGAAATATTTGAATGTAACCATTCTGGTTTCAACTTTCGTAACACCGAGGTTACTCGGTTCTCAATAACCCGAAAATCCAATTTTGCTCATCTAAAACAGAGATTGGAAAACAAAATGCAGCGTGGTCCAGTAGACGTCATTATTTACAAAAATCCAGTATTCTATGAGGATAACCAGGTCATATATTTCCAATTAACTATATCTGATGACGAAAGTGTTCGTACTATGTTTCTAAGCCATGAGTATTCTGGTTTCAATGATATCGAGCTCTATGTTACGCTTAACCAACAACAAATGTCTCAGACTATTGATCCTTCATAAGTCTTTTTCGAGCTATAAAAATTTACCACATGGATTTATCAGCTGATTATAAGGTCGACCGAACAAATCCTACACTATATATGATATGTTGTCGTAACGTGGCGTGTCCGTTTCGATTGACAGCATCATACAGAAAGAGAAGTGAAGATTGGAAGGTTACTTCTATGGGACCGAAGCATACTTGTGTAATAACCAACTCATTGCAGGATCATCGGCAATTGAGCTCTCAGCTAATATGCAACGATATCCTATCAATCGTTGCTGATGATCCTTCGGTAAAGGTCAGCATGATAATTAAGCACATAGTTCAGAAGCACAATTATACTCCATCATACAGGAAAGCATGGATTGCTAGAACCAAGGCTGTTGCCGTTGTATTTGGAAATTGGGAGGACTTGTACAAAGAACTCCCAAAGTTTTTGCTGGCACTAAAGCACTATGCACCAGGGACCGTTGTTATCTTTGAGACCTTGCTGGCGTATACTTCAGAAAGTCATTGTGTTAGTGGAAATGGCATATTCCACCGACTCTTTTGGGCTTTTGACCCATGTATAAAGGGTTTTTCCTTCTGCAAGCCTATAATCCAAATTGATGGAACATGGCTCTACGACAAATACAAAGGAACTCTATTGATGGCAGTGGCCCAGGACGGGAACATCAATATCTTCCTAATTGCATTCGCTATAGTCGAAGGAGAGACTGCCGAGGGAAGGAGTTTTTTCCTGAAAAATCTCCGCTTGCACATGGCTCCCCAGTCTAACTTATCTTTAATTTCTGACAGACATGCATCAATTGAGAGTGCATGGAAGAATGTTGATAACAGCTGGCAGGAACCTCCTTCAACACATGTCTATTGCATTAGACACATCGTGCAAAATTTCATGAGAGAGATCAAAGACAAGACATTGCGGAAGAAGGTCGTGAACGCGGGGTACTCATTAACCGAACCGTCATTCAAACATTATCGTGACGAAATCAGGCTGACAAATGAAGATGCATTCAGATGGAAAAACCAAATTCCTTTGGATAAGTGGACCAGGGCCTACGACAAAGGACAATGCTGGGGTCACATGACGACAAATCTCGTGGAATCAATGAACTCTTTTTTCAAAGGAATCCGCAACCTACCGATAATCGCTTTAGTGAGGTCAACCTACTTTAGGCTCGGAGCACTTTTTGACACCAAGCGTTCAAAGTGGAGTTTCATCCTACAGTCTGGTCAAGTGTTCAACGATATTTCTATGACATTCATTAAAGACGAAGCCACCAAATCTAACACATATGTGGTCACCGTGTTTAACCGCAATAAGGGACATTTCAATGTTGCTGAGATCATGGATCACAACGAAGGGAGACCGAGGGGATCCTATCGGGTAGAACTTGATAACAATTGGTTCGATTGTGGAAAATTTCAAGCCTTTCGCATGCCTTGCTCTCATGTCATAGCGGCATGTTCGAAGGTTCGGCTGGACCCTTCAGGCTTACTATCCCCTGTTTACCAAGTGCACAATCTTTGCAACATCTACAACAAAAGCTTTCCGGTTGTTGCAAATGAGGACTACTGGCCCACCTACAACGGGGAAATAGTCTGGCACAATGAGAACATGCGAAGAAAGAAAAAGGGGCGTCCTAACAGCACGCGTATTCGCACCGAAATGGATACGATGAATAAGATGGTGAGACTATGCAGTTCATGTCGTCAGCCCGGTCACAATCGTAAAAAATGTCCCAACGTTGGACCAAGCTCAACATCATAAATTAAACCATTGTAACCGTATTTATTTAAAATAGAAGCCTAGTTCGTTTCATTCATATCAATAAAATCATACAACCACAAACGCGAACATACATAAATAAAACAAGGAAATACATAATTCAAAACATGACCGTACATAAATAAAACAAGAAAATACATAAATTCAAACATGACCATACATAAATAAAACAACTGGAACATTCAACATATCTAGCCTATCAGAACCATCAGGACAACTTCACCTCCACCTAACATCATCGAAAGAACACCTGCATCATTGACCACTTTTCTCCATTTCGTCACACCAGACTCCACAACCCGCTTCTCAATTTTAATTATCTTTTCTTTGGGGCCGATCTCTCCTTCTAACCAGCGGTTTAATTCTCTATGCAAGTGTTCCAAAGTTTGCGGGTTCCATAACAGCATCTACAAAGGAGGCTTTGTTGCCGAGAAAAACACCAAAGCATTTTTCTTCAAAATATCAAATTTTGGAAGCGGTTCTTCTGATGTTGAGGAAGACGGTGTCGATGCAAAAGTATATGGACGAGGAGAAGCCATGTTGTAAGAGGGAAAGATTGGAAGGAATGAATGAGAAAGGGTTTGTAAGGAAGGAGTGAGAGGAATTTGATGTGAATGAGTGATAACCGGGAAGATGTATTTATAGGGAAAAAAATACAAGCTAAACACTTACACCAATCCAAATGGCGAATACCTATCATCACATAACACAAATTCTCCAAACCAATTGGAGACTTGTTTTGAATTTCTTACATGTTCGCCATTTGACATGATGAATTAGTTGAAATTTTTTTTCACTTAGCCAATCCAATTGGCGAATTGGTTACCAATAACACTTGTTCGCCAATCAAGTTGTTGAATATGTATGCAAAGTATGTTAGTTTGGTAATTTTTTTGAAAACATTGTTAGTTTGGGAATTAATTTATTAAACTATGTTATTCTAAAAAAAAATTCCACAAATGAATCACTTAACATGTATGTACTAAATATGATAATAATAAAAAACTAAGCCTTAGGTAATTAGGAGAGGGTGGTCCCAAAATGATAAGACTTAGAATGGATTACAAGTGTATTATATGTGATAAATTAGGCCATAACTCAAGGTGGTGCAAAGCTAGCATTCATAATCCCGATGTCTTAAAAAAATGTAAGTTTTATTGATGTAATATTATTTTTATGTTTATGTTTATTTGATTTGATATACTAATATATTATGCATTTGTTGTAGAGAAAAGCTCCAAGAAACAAACCAAGAGCTAATGCAAAAGAACCTGTTACAAATGAAAACAATGTTAAATTTGATACAAATGCAAAAAATGTTGAACCTATTACAAATGAAAACAATGTTGAACTTGTTGAATTTTCATACCTAAAAATAAGGAATTGGGGAGAATTATGAAGCAATTGGGTCACAATGTATAATTTGTTGATCCTGAAGCCATTACAAATGCATAATATGGTGCAAATGATGATTTTGAATCTGGTGCAAATGTTGAACTTGTTACAAATGTTGAGTTAGTTAACAATATGTTTGAAGATTTGTATGATGAGGTGTTTTCTTCATTCCCAGACATTGTGTTTGACATTGTTTTTGGAACCACTTCAAATGTGTAGTTAAAACATGCAAAGTCAAGTAACAAAAAAGTAGAACATTGAAGAAGAGCCCAAAAACAAAAAAGTGTTGGTGTAAGCCCAAAGGCCAATACTTTTTGTACTTGTATCGAATTATTTATTAATAATAAAAGGCATTTTTTTATTATGTTTTTTTTCAAAAATGATAAATTCCCTAGAATAGATAGTTCATTTAGTGAAATATTATGTATGACTTAATCGTGAGAATCCATTAAACATAAGGACATTATTCTTAAAGCATCCATAATCGAGCTTTAATGTGAAATGTGATAGCCTTAAAGCATTAAGACTACTATGTAGATGGAATGATGATCACATCCCATGGATCATGAATAAGGAGTTATCAAGTCTTGACATAGGTATGCATATTAGGAGTGATATTTATACTAGATTGACTCATTATGAGAGTACTACATAGAATATTATACAAAGTGTCATAAGTTACTCTCATGTTGATAATGGTGTATACCACCCTTCGACCTAAAACTACTATGTGCCCTAGATGTGGAGTCAAGTATTTTATTGCTGATCAAACATTGTCTGTAACTGGTGTCGCTCCCAAAAGATGAGACCGGGCTCAAATATGGTACAGACGCGAACGGTCGGCGAGAGGAGATGCGAGAACACACAGGAGTGAACTCACAGGGAATGAAAAGAGTCGCCAGCTAGGCATTTTTATCCCAAAGGAAAGGTAATGCTGCATAAACCTAGAAAGATACGGATAAGACGGTTGCGAACTAGAGAGACTGAGAAAGGGGGTTGGTTACAACCTGGGAAGGTATTAGCACCCAGATTGTCCGTCGTACTCGACGGGATCCACGCTTAAAAGATTTGTGTTTCAAAGGGGTAGTGTCAGTGCAATTTGTGTGCAAAAGAGCTGGAAAAGGATGTACAGGTGTCAGTATAAAAGGAGTGTAAAGTGTGATATATACAGTGTCAGTGTGAGATCAGGAATGAAATGCTCAAGATCATGAGGCTAAAAGAATAAAGCTGGAAAGAGGGGAATATACAGAGACTTTTGTTCGATAACTGTTAAGTTATGCCTACGTATCCTCTCGTGCAATGAGGAAGTCAGAACACCGTAGTTCGACCCAAAGAGACTAAAAGATGAATTGACTTGTGAACTGCTTACTTGTCTATGTTCAAGTGTATGACCTGTCTGGCTCAGGTGCAAACTGTCTTGCATTAGACGGAAGAAGCAAGTTCTCGTTTATGAGTGAGTGAGATGAGAAAAGAATCCCGAAGGGGACGATTATTGTTTGTTTTGTGTTTTCAGTCTTTTATTTCTTTTGAAAGTTTGTCATAAGTTAATGAGCTTAAGCCTAAACCAATGGGTTAGTAAACTCATCACATCCTCCCTCTGATTAGGGGTAATGAGAATACCTTAAGTGTGAAGTCAGCTTCTCACACTTAATCACCCTTGATGTATGATTAAGATCATTAACCTACTTGTGATTATTTAGATGTTTTTGGAGTTTTTGTTTAGTGTTAAGTAATGATATTAAGCCATAATCAGGGATTAAACAGACTCATTACACCATCCTAATAGAAGGAAAATAGATGAGAGTGTTTAAGCTGAGGAAAGCTCCTCAACTTAATCCATGATTAGGGATTAAGCTCATGACAAAACAAAGCCTTTATTAGATGGATTTTAGTTAATGATAAGATGATGAAGTGATTTTTAGGGTTTGAAGACAACTTGAGGGGGACTTGTCCATTAACACTAGGGTTAGTCCTTCTTAACCAATTAAGGAAGAATTAGAACCCTAATGCAAGGTCCAAGTTACAAGCTTGATGTCTTGATGATTATTAAGTGAATTGATTAAAGGATTTGAACACATTAAGGGTTTAGCACTTAGGATTAAAGTTATACACTCTATCCTAATAGAAGGATGCAGGCATAAGCTTAATCACAAAGCCTTAAAGCCTTTAGGGTTTAGTCCCTGATTAGTGAGAAAGATGCAATGCAATGCAAAATGGAATGAAATGACATGATGCAAATCAAAACCAGAAGCATATATGAGATGATAATGATGCTATGCAATGATGCAAACATGAATCAAGACATGGGGATGATCACATGAACAAATGGATGCAAATGGAGCAAGTTTAGAACCATGAACACACATGAAAAGTTATGATATGCAAATGACATACAACATGGCAAATACATGATGCAATGATCAAACATACTTTTAACATGTCTTAAGATGTCTAATGAACCAAATGGATGCACAAAATGCTATGGCAAGTCAAGGTATGAATGCAAATACAAGATGAATGCAAAAGGAAGCCCAAATTAGGGTTTATGATCAATGCATCAAACAAAAACCAAAATCAGAAGCAAACATCAAGATAAAAAATTGAAAATGCACTCAAAGGGACCCTAATCCTATACTAACTCACTGCCCAAAGGAGAGGTTCCAACTCTTAACCTAATTATGGTTATGAATTTTCTAAGTTTTCTAGGGTCTTAAGGTACCTTAACAAGAAAAAATGCCAAACAAATGGAAAATGAAAGATCAAATCCAACCAATTTAATCTCACAAACTACATGCTAAACACAATGCAATGCAAAAAGAATCAAAGTCCAACTCTCAATGGTTGGGCAGAAATGATTTTTTGAAGTTTGGATCAAAATAATGCCTTAAAATGATTTTAATTCCATGAAAAATTCTCAAAATGCATCAAGATCAAAAAAGAAATTTGGTTTGAGGGTTGGACAATGTTTCTAAATGGTTATGAAGGTTTCATGAATTTTTTGGTGATTTTTAAATACCTAAAAGTATTTTTAATTAATTAATTCTCATTAATTAATTAAAAATAAACTTTTAAATGATTTAAAAATATTTTTTAATGCAAAAAATAAAAATAAAAATATTTTTGGTTTCTGAAAATTAATAAAAGTTTGTACAAAAATTTTCAGAATTTTTAAAATTGTTTTGCTATTTTAAATTAAATGGACAAATTAAATGGATAAAAATGAAAATAAAACTAATTAAATGAGAAGTATGCAGGATGGAAGGCTCAGATTGAAACTGGGAAAGGGTAGTTTGACTTGGCGCGTGATCCAATGGTCACAATTCAAATCTGGATAAATTAAGTTTATGAATTAATTAAATGGGATTAATTAGGTTAATGGAGATTAGGGCTTCTGAGGATGCATCCTGGCCACTCAAACACGCGCCAGTCAGCCTAAGTCAACGGATCCAACGCACTAGATTCAAACATCAATTAATTACAGGGATTAGGGTTAATGATTCTCAGGTGGCCGGAGAAGACTTCCGGTCGTCTTCTCCGGCGAACCAAAACCCTAGGTTTCACCACAAGCCACCCCACTTCAAATTAAACACGGGGAAATGATCTTCTAACATCCTAGAACACAAATCAATCCTCAAACAACATTTAAACTCCATGAATCAGGCAAATCGAAGCAAACATTTTTCACGGGAGAAATTTCAGAGCATCAATAAATCCTCATTTTTCACTCATTTTCAATTTCAAGCACATCATTATGATCAACATAACATACACTTTCATTTTATGACAAGAAAAACAAGTTCTGAGAAAAAAGTTCTTGAGCTATACCTGAGATGGAAGCTTCTGGTTCTGGGCTTTCTGGGCTGTTCCTTGGTGCAAACTCACTCCAATGATCCCCCTTGTGCTAATGGCAAGCTTGGATGGAGTTTAAACAGGCTATTTTGAGAGGTTCAGTTCTGGTGTATCAGAAAATGAGGTTCTTATGTGGGCTGTTTCAGATCATTGTGAGGGGTGGGACTTGTTCTATGAAGGATTTCTGGTTGATTGGTGAAGATAAAATGAGTGTTTGATGGCTGTGGAAGGAGATTCGAAGAAGAGGAGTTTTTGACAGATTTTGTGGAGGCTGTGTTGTGTCTTGTTTCAATGACCAATGCATTGCTATAACACTCCCAAGATGTGTGAGTAGCCTGTGGAGCAGGTCAGTAGAGGTGGCTGCTCACTGTTCCAAGAGTATGGGGGTTTTGGCCAAAAAGTCAAGTTGATTTGTACTTGCAGCATGGGTTATGGCAGCAGCAGTCTAAGGGCTTGTCTTGCTTCAGCTTGATTCAAGGATGACCCTTGGATTGCTTGTGAATGTCAGCAGCATGTGGATCATGAGTTGTGATAGATTTTGCAACTTGCCCACTTGTGTTTTCTCATGATTTTTGGTTGTGTACATGAGAAACTTCTTGCTGAATTCTGGTGCATGATACTTCATTTGATCATGGCAATGCATAGAAACCAATTAGTGATCACACAACTCATGGGAGAATGATTTTGCCAAGAATCCCTTTTTGCACTTTTATGAAAAATGACTTATGAAAATGTGAAAATCAAGGAAAATGAATGAGAAATCTCTTGGGCCAATTCTGATTTTAGGTCATGTGTAGCATTGGTATGATGATTAGAGATCATTTTGAAGTCACATAAAGGCTTGCCATGAGAAGTTGCAAGTTTTCCATTTGGTGCATAACTTGAAATTTAGAGATTTTTGCCAACTTTGATGAGCCATAACTTTTGATCCAAAATGAACTAGGTCATGTTCTTGTAATTTTTGAAAAGGGGAAGATCTATTCTACAACTTTCATGACCAAAGTTTTTCCATTTGAAGCTTTTTTGAATCAAAAAGTAAAGGTTGAAAAAGTTGCCTAAAATGACAATTTCACTAAAAGTCAAACTTGCCCAAAACGTCAACTTTGCAAAAACTTGAAATTCTTGAGTTTTGTGAACTTCCAACATCTTCTATGATCAAATAAAGATCATATACAATCAAAATGATGAAGAATGCCCTTTGGTTGGGTCATTGGGGGCCTCAGATGCCCTGATTTTGCACTGACTTGCTTGAAAAGTCAACTCTTGATCAGATGACTTCTCCATGGAATTTCTTCATGAAAATTGATATGCATACTCCCTATACCATATAGAGACCAATAGAAACAAGAATGACCAAAAAATTTGGAGTTATGGCCTTTGAAACCAAAACCCTAATTCTAGGTCATCTGCAGTCAAGCCTGACTCTGCTTCCATACCATTCTCAGTTCTTGTGATTCTTTGACATTCTTGACTTTGAGAGGATATAATATGATGCTTGGACACACATAGACCCCTTTGAAGTGATTGATGACCTTTGGAGTGGCTCAAGAAGCTCTTGGATTGCTCAGATCACAAACCCTAGATGCAGATGACTTAGAACCAATGCAATGAATCAAAAATGTGATATGAGATGGTATGATTGTGTTTATGCATATGAAAAGATCACAAGCCATGATGTGAATGGGTGAGGGCAAATTTTGGGTGTTTACAGCTGCCCCTATTCAAACATGAGTTAGCTGTGCAGGATGTAAGCGATGGCTTATCAGGCAAACAAGATAACTTGTGGTTGAATACCAAAGACAGTCCAAAATTTGCACTCACAGAATGAAGAAGAAAAGGGATATAAATTGTAAAAGAAAATAAAGTATATTGTAAAGCGTGGGCGACGGAGGACGACCGTCGAGCAGAGGACGACTGCTGGGTGAAGAGCAATGACGGGGACGGCCGACATGCTGGAAAAGTGCGGGAAATGAAGCAATGACGGGGACGGCCGACATGCTGGGGATAAAAGGAATTATGATGGGGACGACCATCAAGTAAAGCTGTAAAATTCTCTGGGGATTAATGAAACATGACGGGGACGGCCATCAAGTTCACAAAGTAAAGTAACCAACGATGGGGACGGCCATCGGGCTAAACTGATGAAGGACGATCATCAGGAAAAGGAAAAAGGACCACGACGGGGACGGCCATCGGGTTAAAGAATAAATGAAATAAACAGATGATGAGGTACGGTCATCAAAGGTGAAGGACGATCACCTAGCATGGGACGGCTGCTCTGTTGGGGATAAGATGAGGAACGGTCATCTAAGGTGAAGGACGATCACCTGGCAGGGTACGGCTGCCGAACACATCGCGACATAGGACGAATGCCGGATAAAAGGTCAACGATGGGGACGGCCATCGGATGAGCATGACGGAGGACGACTATCAAGAGGTGGAGGACGACCACCTAGCAGGGGACGGTTGCTCTCAAGGTTTATCCTGACATAGGACGAATGCCAGATAACCAAAATCAACAATGGGGACGGCCATTGGATAAAATGATGGAGGACGACCATCAAAAGGTGGAGGACGACCACCTAGCAGGGGACGGCTGCTAAATATCACGACATAGGACGAATTTCGGATAGAAAAGATCAACGATGGGGACGGCCATCGGATGAGCATGACGGAGGACGACCATCAAGAGGTGGAGGACGACCACCTAGCAGGGTACGGCTGCTCTCAAAGTTTATCATGACACAGGATGAATGTCAGATAAAAAGAAATTTGCTTTGTTGGTGATCTACTGGGGAATAGTAAACACGGACGGGTGTTTACATCCAAGAAATAAAAGTATAAGTGTTTAGATGTTTGTGTATAGATTAAAGATGCGGACGAGCATCCTTAAGACTACGATACAGACGAGTATCGAGTAGAAACAAATACTGACACGTGTTCCGAGATGATGATACAGACGAGTATCAACTGGTTAACAGAGAACACGGACGAGTGTTGAATCTGAGAGGACCCTTCTGGGGAATAGTGGTCACAGACGAGTGTCTATATTCAAGAAAGCAAGAGTGTTTGACACAGTGTATGGATTAAAGACGCGGACGAGCATCCTTAAGACTATGATACGGACGAGTATCATGTAGAAACACACGCTTGACACATGTTCTGAGATAATGGTACGGACGAGTACCAATGAGTTAACAAAGAACAAGGACTAGTGTTGAATCTGCGGGGATATATAGATGGTGTATACAAGATACAGATGAGTATCTGTATAAGTAGTTAGTATGAGTGATGTATAGATGAGTGTTTAACTGCTGGGGAGAGTGACACGGACGGGTGTCAAAAGGAGAAGAGTATAGTATAAACAAGTATCTGATGTACAAAGTGTTTATGTTACTGCACTGGGGTAAATGACATGGACGGATGTCAAGGAAATGTATAAGTAAGTGTATGTGAGTGCAAAGAGGATGTCTTTGGCTTTCTGCTGAGGATATGACACAGACGGGTGCCAAAAGGAGTATATACTGATGTTTGGGAATGCAAGGCAACTGTGTTTGCTGGGGAATCTCCGCTGGGGATTTTTGGGAGGGAGTTTTCTGTATATTGATGGATTGTTATTATTCACAAGGGTTGCTTCAGAACATGGCTTATTATTATGTAATATGTTGTTTTTTTGCCGTAATGCTCCGTATTAGACGGAATGCTACGCTTTGGGGGTGAATATGATGCGAATGCCATGTTTATGCAAAGATAACCAATCCGGGATTCGGATCCCGTTGCTGCGAAGATCTCCGGTCGATCTGCTTGAAATGGACATCCCAGCTGGGGATGAGATCATTGGTAGATCTGATGAGATGATATCTGCTTGGGGAGGGATAGGTCACTGATAGACTCATCCCGATAATGAGGGACCCAGCTGGGGTTTGTAGAAGCTTTCTTCACTCTGTTGTGATCCCTTCATGTGCTGTTCTTCTGGATAGAGGCTGGAGCTCTGTGGGGAGATGGTTCCCTGGATTTTGTACTCAGCTGAGGGGGAAACAAGGTTGGCACCTTGGCTGGGGAGAAATAGCAAGTGGAAACTCAGCTGGGGAGAAGACACTTTGGGTGCTAAGGCTGAGTGTTGATTTGTCAGCTTGCTGGAGTGACGCTTTCATGCCCCAAGTTGCGTTCTGGATACCTGCAATCCTGCAAAGATAGGGAAACACACAAGTAATCCTGAGGTATCCTTTACTGGATCCCGTCATAGGAGTTTAGACACTTCCGAGAGTAAGTATATTTCCTGTAAGCATGTGACTTTTATTATTATTTTTTTGAAGATAAGCATCTGTATTCAGGCAATCAGTTTTTCTTAAGACATCAGACATTTTTTGCAAATGAAAATGTACAAGACGAAACATGACTGAAAATCTGATTTTATTAATTCATGTGCCCTGAATTGGCGAGATACAGTCAAGGAAACATATCCCCTGAAATGAGGAGATTGTTACAAATTGAGAAACAAAATGTTGGCAATGTTGACGACGCTTCGAGGAGCTTCCCTTTTGCTATGACTCGTATGACATTTGACGTTCTTCTCGTCTTGCTTTCTGAAGAAGGCTGATTCTGAAAGAGGCTTGATCCTTTTGAAGCTTGCCAAGTTGTAAACGATACAGACGAATTAAGAATGCAGTTGTTCGCTCATTCCCTTATTTTGCCTGGATCGCCCTTTCGGGTTTTCAATCCATCGGGATACCCATTTTTGCCTGAGTTGTCCGATGCGGCTTTTCAACTCAGCGGGTGTACATTTTTTGTTTATTTTCCCTTATTTTTGCCCGAGTCTTTTATTCTGTTTTTGACTCGTCGGGATGCCCTATTTTTGCCTGGACTTACATTCTGTTTTTATGTCCATCGGGTCATTTTATGCGAAGTAATTTTTAACTGCATCTGAATTCACAGGGGATGGGAAGTCTTCACCATCCATGGTGCTGAGCATCAGTGCTCCACCAGAGAAAACTTTCTTTACCACGAATGGTCATTCATAGTTCGGAGTCCACTTACCCCTGTGGTCTGTATGAGGAGGGAGGATTCTTTTCAGCACAAGATCTCCTACTTGGTACTCTCGGTGCCTGACTTTCTGATCGAAGGCTCTCTTCATTCTTTTCTGATACAACTGCCCATGATAGATTGCAGCCAATCTCTTTTCTTCAATCAGACTCAGTTGTTCGTATCGGGACCGAACCCACTCTGCTTCGTTCAGCTTAACATCCATCAGTACCCGTAGGGAGGGTAATTCAACTTCAACAGGTATGACTGCTTCCATACCATACACAAGCTGATACGGTGTTGCCCCAGTGGATGTCCTGATTGACGTGCGATAACCATGCAAAGCAAACGGTAGCATTTCATGCCAATCTTTGTACGTGACTACCATCTTCTGCACAATCTTCTTGATATTCTTATTAGCTGCCTCAACAGCGCCGTTCATCTTTGGCCTGTAAGGAGAAGAATTGTGATGTTGAATTTTGAAGTCCCGGCATAGCTCTGCCATCATTTTGTTGTTTAAGTTAGAACCATTATCAGTAATGATTCGCTCGGGAACTCCATATCGACAGATGATATCTCTCTTCAGAAATCTGGCTACCACTTGTCTTGTAACATTGGCATAGGAAGCTGCTTCGACCCACTTGGTGAAATAGTCAATGGCAACCAGGATGAATCTGTGGCCATTCGAAGCAGTCGGTTCGATCTTGCCGATCATGTCAATGCCCCACATAGCAAAGGGCCAAGGTGAAGACATCACATTCAAAGGATTGGGAGGCACATGCACCTTATCCGCATAAATCTGGCATTTATGGCATTTTCTGGCATAGGCACAACAGTCAGCATCCATTGTGATCCAGTAATAGCCTGATCTTAGCAACTTTTTAGCCATGGCATGCCCTCCAGCATGGGTACCAAAGGATCCTTCGTGCACTTCATGCATTAACAAGTCTGCTTCTGTTCTATCAACGCACCTAAGGAGTACCATATCAAAGTTTCTCTTGTACAGGGAACCATCAGTGTTCAGAAAGAAGCTACCAGCAAGCCTTCTCAAAGTCTTCTTATCATTGGAAGATGCCCCAGGTGGGTATGTTTGGTCCTCCAAGAAGCACTTAATGTCGTGGAACCAAGGCTTATCATCTTTAACAACATCTGTTGTGAACACATATGCTGGTCTGTCAAGTCTGGACACTGAAATTTGAGGTACGAAGTTGGCAGCTTGAACTTTGATCATGGACGAAATGGTAGCCAGAGCATCTGCAAACTGATTCTCGTCTCGAGGGATATACTCAAGCTTGACTGTTGTAAAGAAAGTCAATAACCTCCTTGTATAATCCCTGTAAGGTATCAGATGTTCTTGGTGGGTGTACCATTTGCCGTTGGTTTGATTGATTACCAGAGCTGAATCTCCGAATACGGTCAATGTCTTGATCCTGAGGTCAATGGCTTCCTCAAGACCCATAATGCAAGCTTCATATTCAGCTTCGTTGTTAGTGCAGTTAAAGGTGAGCTTTGCCGAGAAAGGCATGTGAACTCCTTTAGGTGTAATGAGTATTGCACCAACACCACGACCATTCATATTAACAGCCCCATCAAACATCATAGTCCATTCTTCTTCCGGGTCAGGCCCTTCAGTGTGAATAGGCTCTTCATGATCTTTCGCTTTTATGAACATGATGTCTTCATCAGGGAAGTCAAATCTCATAGGCTGGTAATCATCAATAGGCTACTCGGCGAGATATTCAGACAATACACTACCCTTGATGGCTTTCTGAGAGGTGTATTGGATGTCATATTCTGTGAGGATCATTTGCCACCTTGCAACCCGTCCGGTAAGTGCTGGCTTCTCGAATATGTACTTAACTGGGTCCATTTTGGAGATCAATAAAGTAGTGTGGGTCAACATATACTGTCTCAGTCGGCGAGCAGCCCACGCTAAAGCACAACAAGTTTTCTCGAGCAGTGAATAACGTTGTTCACAGTCGGTAAACTTTTTGCTTAGGTAGTATATTGCATACTCTTTTCGACCATACTCGTCATGCTGGCCCAACACACACCCCATTGACTCTTCTAAAACTGTCAAATACATGATTAGAGGTCTTCCTTCAACTGGAGGCATAAGGATTGGAGGCTCTTGTAAGTACTCCTTGATTTTGTCAAAAGCCTTTTGGCAGTCTTCGTTCCACCTGACCGTTTGTTCTTTCCTTAGCAGTTTGAATAAAGGCTCACAGGTTGCTGTAAGGTGAGATATGAACCGTGAAATGTAGTTCAATCTTCCTAAGAAACCTCGAACTTCTTTTTCTGACTTCGGTGCAGGCATCTCATGAATGGCTTTGACTTTATCAGGGTCAACTTCAATCCCTTTTTCACTTACAATAAATCCCAGCAGCTTACCGGATCGCACCCCGAATGTGCATTTGTTGGGGTTTAACTTCAGTTGGTATTTCCTCAGACGCTTGAACAGCTTCAGCAGGTTTACCAGGTGGTCTTCTTCAGTAAGGGACTTGGCAATCATGTCATCCACATAACATTCGATTTCTTTATGGATCATATCGTGGAATAATGTTACCATAGCCCGTTGATATGTTGCACCAGCATTCTTCAGTCCGAATGGCATCACCTTGTAACAGAACGTGCCCCAGGGTGTGATGAAGGTTGTCTTCTCCATGTCTTCAGGTGACATTTTGATCTGATTGTATCCTGAAAATCCGTCCATGAAGGAGAATACCGAGAACTGAGCCGTATTATCTACCAATACATCAATGTGAGGTAATGGGAAGTCGTCTTTCGGGTTGGCTCTGTTCAGATCCCGGTAGTCGACACACATTCTTACTTTGCCGCCTTTCTTAGGCACAGGTACTATATTAGCAACCCACGGAGGATAGCTAGTTACAGCAAGGAACCCGGCGTCCCATTGCTTTTGTACCTCTTCTTTGATCTTCATAGCCATGTCTGGGCGAGTGCGGCGCAACTTTTGTTTAACCGGTGGGCACTCTTCTCTTAAAGGCAGCTTGTGTACAACAATGTCGGTGTCCAATCCTGGCATATCTTGATAAGACCAAGCAAACACGTCCACATACTCTTGAAGAAGGTCAATCAGTTGTCTCTTCACTGAGTCTCGTAGGCAGGCCCCGATTTTAACTTCTTTCACATCTTCATCTGTACCAAGATTGATCGTCTCTACCTCCTCCTGATGAGGAGTGATGACCCTTTCCTCCTGTCTTAACAACCTGGCTAACTCTTCAGGAAGCTCATACTCTTCTTCAACCCCTTCATCAGCTTGATTGATTGGATTGTCAAAGTCATACGAAGTCATAGTCGTGCTGTTGTCGGTGCAGTCCGGAAGGCACTCTCTACAAGGGTTCAGTTTGTTCATTTTAGTGATTGATTTTAATCTTGTTTAGAAAAGTGAAATAAAGTTAACATTTTGAAAACACTGCCATTTATTTTTTGTACAAAAAGAAAAATTGAAAAACAGTGAGCGGAAAAGAAAAAGACTCATTTGCAAAAGATGTCTGATATTTCATTGATTAATCTTGTTGCACAAAAAATTACAGATGGCCCGATTACAAAATGAGTCTTGTCATCTTGGGCAAGATGCAAGACTTGATACATGCTTTAAAAAAATACAGGAAATAATAATTACTCTGCAGGAGTAACTCTTATAATTTCCTGGGAAGACCAGTTTGAGATACTGCTCCCCGGGATCTTTGGACGGATCCAACTTTCCAGGTTGCGGTCGCTTTCATCCTCGTCTTCCAAATTGTTGACAGCATCGGGGGTGAGCATCCCCCCACTAACAAAGTTGGGCTCCTTAGCAGCCTCTGCTTGATCTTGTTGAGTTGGTTTGTAACCCAACCCAAATCTATCCTCTTTCTTCTCCACAGGTAACAATTTGCCCCAGCCTTGGGCAGTCCCTTCCTTAACAACCTTCCGGGCTTGTTGATAAGATGTCATTGAGGTTCCAGGTACAGCAGATGTTTCATTTATGTTCAAGGCCTCAAACCCTTGACTCATAGTTTCGTGGATCTCCCCATCCATCTCAATGTATTTGTAGGTAGCCAGATGGCTAACAAAAATATCTTCCTCTCCACAAATAGTAACGACTTGGCCCTCCCACTCGAATTTTAACTTCTGGTGAAGGGTAGACGTAACTGCGCCAGCGGCATGAATCCATGGTCTACCCAACAAACAGCTGTAGGCAGGCTGAATGTCCATCACGTAGAAGGTCGTTTTGAAAGTTTGTGGGCCAATCGTTATAGGCAACCTAATTTCTCCCAGAACTGATCTCTTAGAACCGTCAAAGGCTCTCACTACCAGGTTGCTGGGCCGTAATGGCAATCCTTCATATTCCAGCTTCACAAGGGATTTTTTAGGTAAGACATTGAGGGATGACCCTGTGTCTACCAGTACATGGGAAAGAACTGCACCCTTACACTCCATGGTAATGTGCAAAGCCTTGTTGTGATTGCGGCCTTCCGTCATCAAATCGGTGTTGGTGAACCCTAGTCCATGACTAGCATTAACATTTCCAACCACAGCTTCTAACTGATTGACGGTGATCTCTTCTGGCACATAAGCTGCGTGCAAGACTTTTAGTAGTGCGTTCCGATGAGCCTCGGAGCACATGAGCAATGATAGAATAGAGATCTTGGAAGGCGTCTGGTGAAGCTGGTCCACTACCTTGTAATCACTTTTCTTGATGATTCTCATGAACTCATCAACTTCTTGATCAAAAGGTGTTTTCAGAGCTTCTTTGACAATTTGCTCTTCTTGCACCATGCTCTTCCCTTTTGCCTTGGCAGCAGCTTCTGCTTCAGCAGTGGGTCTTTGAATTTGTGGGGCAAAGAGACGTCCGCTTCGAGTGAAGCCTCCGCCTCCCCCACATTGTCTATTTGTGGTGAAGAAGTTGATGATTCAAGAGTGATTTTCTGTCCTTCGCAGTATAGATCAGAGCCGTAATGCCAGGGGATGGCATTACTGCTTTCATAAGGTACTGGCCCAGGCACTGTGATAGTGACTGGACTGATGGCAGCTGCAGAAGGGACCATGATAGTTTGTGGATCATAGTATATTGTGACTGGTGCTCTGATAGGAGTGGCATTTTGTGAGTTGTAGGCAGAATCATTCTCAGGATCATAATAAATTGTAACGGTTGAGACATCTTCATTGTTTGCTGCTGATGTTGTAGGAGACACTGTTGAATGGATGGGTGTTGTTGTTGTAGGGGATTCTGAATGAAGGGGTGCTGAAGTTGTAGAAGGGATGTTTGTTGATATCTGGTCCGTTGAAGTAACAGATGAAGCATTTGTTGATGAGATTGAAGAGTTGCTTGGAACAATGGTTGTTGCATTTGTAGAAGACTCGGGGATTGCTGTTAAGGAGATTGCTGGATTAGTAGGTATTGATGTTGTGATTTGAAGCAGGCCACTCTGGATGAGACCATCTATGCCATCTCTCAAGTTATCACATCCATTCACTGAAATGTTGCAATAAGCACACCCTAGCTCACATCCCGGGAATATTTGACATTCAAGGAGTTGAGCTTTGATCTCTACCAAAGGTGTCCGAATCTGACCCACACTGGTTATCAAATAAGACGGCTTGTCTTCTTCAATAGCGTTGATCCTGGGGCCACCATGGTTTGAAATAGGGTTCTTGTTAACATTTGGTGGTGGTGCAAAGTTTAGAGCCTTAGAATCTACCAAGTCTTGTACCTTCATGTGCAAAGCTCTGCACTTCTCTGTACTATGGCCAGGTGCATTTGAGTGAAAAGCACATCTGGCGCTGGCGTCATAATTTCTGGGCAGACTGGCAGGATCTGGAGGTGCCAACGTCCTTATCTCGACCAGGTTGAGCTTTAGGAGTTGTGGCAGTAATGTGGCATAGGGCATAGGGATCGGATCAATTACCCTATTGGCCTGAGAAGGTCTCTGTTGGAACGGTCTTTGCTGATTGTTGTTGTTGGTGTTGTTGTAGTTTCTCTGAGGAGGATACTGAGTTTGTTGCTGATAATTTTGTTGTTGTGGTTGATAAGCTGGTTGTGGATGAATTGGAGCGGGAATGGTGACTGCTGCCACAGACCTATGAACATACTGGGGTCTGCCTCTTGTAAACACCCCAAATTTGCCCTCACCCATTCACACCATGGCTTGTGATCATTCTCATATGCATAAACACAATCATATCATCTCATATCTCACTTTTGATTCACTGCATAGTTTCTAAGTCATCTGCACCTAGAGTTTGTGATCTGAGCAATCCAAGGGCTTCTTGAGCCTCTCCAAAGGCAACCAATCACTTCAAAGGGGTCCATGTGTGTTCTTATATCATCATACATCCTCTCAAAGTCAAAATTTCAAAAGAATCACAAGAACTAGGGTTTGTGTGGGAGCAGAGCCAGGTTTGACTACACAGTTGACCTAAAATTAGGGTTTTGGTTTCAGAGGCCATAACACCCAATTTTTTGGTCATTCTTGTTTCCATTGGTCTCTATATGGTATAAGGAGTATGCATATCAATTTTCATGAAGAAATTCCATGGGGAAGTCATCTGATCAAGGGTTGACTTTCTGGACAAGTCAGTGCAAAATCAGGGCATCTGAGGCCCCCAATGACCCAACCAATGGTTGATCTTCATCATTTTGAGTGTATATGATCTTTATTTGATCATGGAAGAAGGTTGAAGTTCACAAAAATCAAGAATTTGGAGTTTTTGCAAATGTTGACTTTTTGGGCATAGTTGACTTTTCAAGAATGCTTCATTTTAGGTCATTTTTTAAGCCTTAATTCTTGATCCAAAAATGCTTCAAATGGAAAAACCTTGGTCATGAAAGTTGTAGATTACATCTTTCCCTTTTCAAAAAGTACAAGAACATGATCAAATTCTTCTTGGATCAAAAGTTATGGTGTGACAAAGTTGGCAAAAATCATTGATTTTCAAGATGTGCACCAAATGAGAATTTTGCAAAATCATGAACTAATGCCATTTGTAACTTCTAATTCACTTCAAACCATGACATAAACATTCTATGTGTCCTAAAAATCAGAATGGAACCAAGATCACATGTTTATGGTTTGTGTAACAAGGCATTTTTCACAAAGTTTCAAAAAGTAACAACTTGCAAAAACACTCATCACACTTCACCAACTTGATGCATTGGATGCTGAACCTCCCTAGCTTCACTCACATACCATGCTGCGCCAGCCCATGCTCATGTACCAAGCTATAACTTAGCCCATGCCTCTCTTACAAAGAAGTTGACATTTTGCAAAAGGTGACTTACCTATCACAGCAGGCCATGTCACATCATCTGGCCAATTAGAATTGTTTATACTTTCCATTTGCAAGCTAAACATAACACCAGGCCAGGCTGAAACACTACACACAATCACATACACAAAACACACCCCATTTGCATTTGGCTTCGAATCTGCCTGAACAACACACAAACACTCAAACAAATTCCTTTAATCATCTCACCTTGCCTTGTTGAGTAGAAACCACCAAGAGCCAGGCCTGTTTTGATCAAGAACACCCCATTGCCATCATTCACCTCAAGCTGCAGTTTCATTCGAATCTCCCTCCACAGCTCACAAACATCCAAACAAACTTCACAAACCTTCTCCACTCATCATCTGGACCACAAACAACCTTTCACCCTTGCCAGAAATAGCCAGAATCATCATTGCCATGTTCAACTGAGTTTGAGCAGAAGTTACTCAAACTCTTCATCCAGCCAATATAAATTTCTCCTGAGCATTCAAACATCATCAAGAGGTCCTAAGGAGTGGATTGCACAAGGAAAAGGGGTCTGAAAGTTGCTGGAGTGAAAGCTTCGAATCTCAGGTAGCTCAAGAACTTTTTTTTTCCAGAAATGGATTTTTAAGTTCTAAACTTGTTCTACATGTCTTCCTGATCATGAATATGCTTTTAGTTTTTGAAATGGTGATGAAATGAGAGTTTAATTGATCTCTGAAACTCAGTTGACCTAATTTTTGTTTGCTTCGATTCAGCCTTGTTAGGAAATATAAATTTGTTTTGATTAGGGGTTCTGGTTCGTGAGTGAGTGGGGATCATTTCCCAGTTTTTAGATTTCGTTTTAGTTAGGTTTTTAGAGTTTTGGGGATTCTCAGGGGGGATGCTGGCCGGAGAAGACGACCGGAGGTCCTCTCCGGCCGCCTGAAAGTCATTTGTGCCCTAATCCCTGTAATTAAGTTCTTTTGAATATTGAGCGTTGGATGGCCTGACTTGTTTGACTTGCCGCGCGAATGGATGGCCCAGATCTAGTCATTATGCCCTAATCTTTTTCATTAGTTTTAATTAATGATTAATTAAACTAATTAACTCAGAACCAATCCTGGCCACAAGATCTGGCGCCAGTCAACGCGTTTAAACCCAGGGCCAATCTCAACCATCCTTTCTGTTTACTTTCCTTTTATTTATTTTATTTTCATTTTCTTTTCCATTTAACTTGCATATTTATTTAAAAATAGTAAAAAATGTCTAAAAATTATAAAACTTTTTCTCATAAGTTTTATTAATTTTTAAGACCCAAAAATATTTTCATTTTTATTTTTATCATTAAAAAAGTATTTTAAAATATTTAAAATATTATTTTTAATTGATTAATGGAAATTAATTTATTAAAAATACTTTTAGGTATTTAAAAATCACCAAAAAATTCATGAAATGTTCTAAGACATTTAGAAACATTGTCCAACCTTCAAACCAAATTTCTTTTTTGATCTTGATGCATTTTGAGAATTTTTCATTGAATAAAAATCATTTTTATGCATTAATTTGATCCAAAGTTCAAAAAATCATTTCTGCCTATCTATGAAGAGTTGTACATTGATTCTTCTTGCATTGCATTGTGTTTAGCATGTAGTTTTTGAGATAAAATGGCCATGATTTGATCTTGCATTTTTCATTTGTTTGGCATTTCTTTTGTTTAGGAACCCTAAAAACCCTAATAACTTGTAAAATTCATAACTTGAGATTGGTTGAGAGTTGAGACCTCCCCTTTGGACATTGGTTTAGTATAGGATCAAGGGTCCTTTGTATGACATTTTCCATTTTTTATCTTAGGGTTTGCTTCTGTTTTTGGTTTTTGTTTGATGTATGATCCATTAACCCTAATTTGGGCTTTCATTTGCATCCTTCTTGCATTCTCTTGCATAACATGACTTGCCATGACATTTCAAGCATCCATTTGATTCATTTGACATCTTAAGACATATAGAAAGCATGTTTGATCATTGCATCTTGCATTTGCCATGTTGTTTGCCATGTATGTTTCATAACTTTTCATGTAAGTTCATGCTCCTTAACTTGCATCATTTGCATCCATGATCTTGTATGAACATCTCCATGCCTTGCCTCATGTTTGTAGCATCTCATAGCATCATTATCATCATCAACATGCTTCTGGTTTTGTTTATCATCATGTCATCTTATCTCATTTGGCTTTGCATTGCATTTCTTTTCTAACATTTCAGGTGGTAAGTAATGTTGAGAAGTGAATTTGCCTTCACTTCTCATAACTTTTCTTTTCATCTCTCTTGCATCCATTGCTGCATTTTTATATGTGTTAGAGTTTGAGCTTGCTCATTCTTCTTCTTCCCACTTTCTTTCTTCAAGTGACTTGACTTCTTGAATGAAGCAAGTTGCTTTGCTTCTCTTGATCCTTTCATCTGCTTCCTGGTGGCTCCATTGGAGATCTTTCTTGTTTAACCTCACAAACCTTAGGAACAACCAAGCATGACAATGATTAGGGTTTTGATTAGTCTCCCCTCTTAGTTTTACCTTTGTGTCTTCTTTGAGTCTTCTCTTCTCATCTCATAATCATGGACTAAACCCTAAAGGCTTTAAGGCTTTGTGATTAAGCTTATGCCTGCATCCTTCTATTAGGATGGAGTGTATAACTTTAATCCTAAGTGTTAAACCCTTAATGTGTTTAAATCTCTTAATCAATTCACATAATAATCATCAAGACATCACACTTGTAACTTGGGCCTTGCATTAGGGTTCTAATTCTTCCTTAATTGGTTAAGAAGGACTAACCCTAGTGTTAATGGACAAGTCCCCCTCAAGTTGTCTTACAAACCATAAAAATCACTTCATCATCATATCATTAAATAAAATCCACTTAACCAAAGGTTTGTTTTGTCATGAGTTTAATCTCTAATCATGGATTAAGTTGAGGAGCTTTCCTCAGCTTAAACATTCTCATCTATTATCCTTCTATTAGGATGGTGTAATGAGTCTGTTTAATCCCTGATTATGGCTTAACCTCATTACTTAACACTAAACAAAAACACCAAAAACATCTAAATAATCACAAGTAGGTTAATGATCTTAACTCTACATCAAAAGGTGATTAAGTGTGAGAATCTGACTTCACACTTAAGGTATTCTCATTACCCCTAATCAGAGGGAAGATGTGATGAGTTTACTAAATCCATTGGTTTAGGCTTAAGCTCATTAACTTATGACAAACTTTCAAAAGCAATAAAAGACTGAAAACTCAAAAACAAACAATAATCGTCTCCTCCGGGATTCTTTTCTCATCTCATTCACTCACAACCGAGAACTTGCTTCTTCCGTCTAATGCAAGACAGTTTGCACCTGAGCCAGACAGGTCATACACTTGAGCATAGACAAGCAAGCAGTTCGCAAGTCAATTCATCTTTCAGTCTCTTTGGGTCGAACTACGGTGTTCTGACTTCCTCATTGCACGAGAGGATACGTAGGCATAACTTAACAGTTATCGAACAAAAGTCTCTGTACATTCCCCCTCTTCCCATCATCATTCTTTTAGCCTCATGATCTTGAGCATCTTATTCCTTTTCTTACACTGACACATCATTTATACACTTCACTTCTCTTACACTGACACCTGTACATCTTTTTTCCAGCTATTTTATACACAAATTGCACTGACACTACCCCTTTAAAACACAAATCTTTTAAGCGTGGATCCCGTCGAGTACGACGGACAATCTGGGTTCTAATACCTTCCCAGGTTGTAACCAACCCCCTTTCTCAGTCTCTCTGGTTCGCAACCGTCTTATCCATCTCTTTCTAGGTTTATGCAGCATTACCTTTCCTCCGGGATAAAAATGCCTAGCTGGCGACTCTATTCATCTCCAGTGAGTTCACGGCTGTGTGTTCTCATTGTCCCTCTCGCCGACCGTTCGCGCTTGTACCGAGATGCCCATTTATCGGGAGCGACAGCTTGGCGACTCTGCTGGGGAGCCTTATATTGCAACCAGGGCTTCTGGTTCTTTTTGTGGGTTCCTCCTAGCGCTTGATTGATTTGTGTTTACTGGGGTGTTATGTGCTATTTGTGTTTGTATATTTGCTTTATTTTTGCTTTATGTACAGTTTGTTTATTGCTTTCTTTATAGCTTTACATAAATCATACTGTCATACTGTGCTGCTGGCTGGATCTGTTTGTTTGCTTTGGTGGGTGGGGGTTCTATTGAGAGTTAAGGTCCTATACTTGGGACCTGAGTGACACCTAGGCTAGAGTGAATCATGTTCTTTCCCATTCCATTTCGGTCTGGTGCGGGAATATGAAACACGGTTCAGATATGGGTTTCTTCTTGAGAACTCTGTGTTGCAGATTTCCTGCAATGCTAGGGCTATCTGGGAAGCCTGCTAAGTCTGGATAACCTTTAGTATTGACCTTCAGAAACTGAGGTGAATTAGAGGAGGATTTTTTATGGTTATTGTAAACACTGTACCTCCGGGTTAGAAGTGTTTACACTTCTCATAACTGATCCAAGTCTGAGGATCCTTGTTTTAGAACACTACCTGTGAGGGGGTTGGGCTGTTTACAGATTTGCAGGAACCCATGACCTCAACATACCCTCATTACAAGTACAATTGTTTGATCCTGTCACTATGATCCTGAAGTTATTGACCTCTGGTTTTCAGTTACTATTTTGGGTTATTATGCAGATCTTGTGGTTACAGACACTCGATTCTTGGTCCGGCATTCCAGATCCCAGGCAGTTTCCAGCTGTGATCCCATGTCTTTGCATCTTTTGCATCATCATATTGCATTTTGCATTTGCATCTGCATTGCATTTTCCTCCTCCAGAGAGCTCATCCTTCCTCTTTTGTCCATGACCAGCCAGCTGATTTCCCGGTGCCCAGTTTGAACAAGTGTTAACTGTTGGAAGACGACAGAGAGTGTGAAGCTAGACTGAACAGTGTCGAGAGGTAAAGGGTCAGATTGGAAGCCGTCAGTAGCTATGTCAGAGAACAACAGTCAGAATGTTGAGTTTCCACCTGGTTTCACTTCAATGACCAATCCTCTGTATGGTCTTTCTCCTGATGAAGATCTTCCACAAGTGAACAATCTTGCTCAAGCTCAGCCTGCACAGACCCCGATCGTGAATCAGAATATACCTGAACCATCTGCTGTCCGAGGTGGACCTTCAACTTCTTCTGATTCTACGAATTATCAGAGTTTTGCCTTCCCTATGCCAGACTTCCAAGGGGCAATCCCTCTTGTGAAAACCAAGGATCCACAAGTTATTGATCCTGCTGAAAGATTTCGTGTATTGGACGAGCGACTCAAAGCCTTAGCGAATCCTGATGCCTTCGGTTTTGATGCTCTAACTCTGTGTTTGGTGCCTGGCCTTGTCATTCCTCCAGATTTCAAGACTCCGAAGTTTGAGAAGTACACTGGTGTCAGTTGCCCGAAGCGTCATTTGGTGATGTTCTGTAGAAAAATGACTTCTCATGCCTGCAATGATAAGTTGATGATTCACTGTTTTCAGGACAGTTTAAGTGGGGCATCTTTAAGTTGGTACATGGATTTGGAAAGCAGTCATATTCGATCTTGGAATGATTTATCCAGAGCTTTCGTAAAGCAATACCAGTACAATATGGACGTGGCTCCCAACCGCACGCACTTGCAGAGCCTATCCCAGAGGAATGGTGAATCTTTCAGATAATATGCACAGCGGTGGAGAGAATCGGCAGCCCAAGTGCAACCACCACTTTCAGACAGAGAATTAATTGACATGTTCGTGGGCACCTTGCAGGGTCCATACTTGGAAAGAATGAGTAGCATTGGGACGACAAGCTTCTCTGATTTGATGATAGTTGGAGTACGCATTGAGAGCCTGCTCAAAAGTGGAAAGATCCAGGACTTTTCGAATATCCCAGCTAGTGAAGGTGAGTCTGTTGTTAGCTCCCAAGAGGAAGAATGGAATGACATCAGTGCAGTCATGGCAAATATCAAATATTCTAGACCAACATCTTCTCAGAGATCATCTGTTCCTGAATCTGATTACTCTTACGGGCATTCGGCAATGCTCAGAGCACCATATCAGAAGTCCTGGACTCCTCCTCGTCCAAATCTGCAATCTCATGGTCGAAGACCTCAGAATCAACTCCAGAGCCAGCCTAGGCCTCGTAACAATCTGGAAAGAAGGATTGCTCCTCTTCATCCAGTCCCCATGGCATACAGTGAACTCTTGCCACATCTAGTTCAAAGCTCTTTGGTGGTTCCTAAGCCTCTCAAGCCGTTGTCAGAGCCGTACCCTCCAGGGTACAATCCTCATGAGAAGTGCGGGTATCATGGTGGATCAATGGGGCATTCAACTGAAGATTGCAAAGCTTTTCAAGCCAAAGTACAACAGTTGATCGACAAGGGCTACATCTCCTTTCCAGAAGGAAGCTTGGTTGTGCACGTCAACCTTTCACCTGATTGAGTTCAAAGACTTCAGAAGAAGTGTATCCTGATTTCAGTGGCTCAAACAACAGTATGTCATCAGAGTTGGTGATCGCTATATCCTTTTATCATTTGCATTGTAGTTTCTTTCCTGTTAGCAGCTATTTGTCTTTTAAGCATTGTTATTTTAAATGGTAATGTTAATGTAGTGATCTTGCACTTTTGAATCAATTATGTCGCATTCGCTCATTTTTCTTTATTTGCATCAAAAAAAACAAAATTGCATCCATTTACCTCCCATCTATGTCACTGTTGTTTAGCAGGTTTGAGGGAGGATGATGACAACTGAATACCCATAATTGTTGAAGGTATGCTTTCAGAGTAGAACCTGCTGACGATGTACAGGCATTGCTTCAATCCCCAAACACCGGAGATATAAGGGAGATAAACCCTCGTCAACCCCTTTGAGCCTTGAAGTAGGAGTTTCTTTTCTAAACAAAAAACCCTCTCATTCAACCCGGGACAGGGTAGTTATCAGTTAATTTGACCGAGCGTTCAAATTTCCAAAGGAGTGTGCATCCGAGGATCCATTACCTTTATTCATTACACCTCAAGAGGTCAAGGGACGTGAAACCACAATGGTTATACCCCACCAACAAAGGAATGAGGCAGTCAACCCTTTCAGCAAGTCATGACAAGTCAGTGTCACACGATTTGTTCAACAAAAATAAAAAAAAAAGAAATAAAGCCCGCTAAGTCGAAAAAATGTGAAAACCAATGACTTAGGCAAAAGTTAGGGCATCCCGCTGGACTTCAAAATTTCAAAAAAATTTCAAAAAATCAGTCTAGGCAAAAGTTAGGGAATAAAAAATTTGAAAAAATGTTCCATAAGAACAAAGTCGTGTGACCAGACACAAAGTCAGAATGGGTGACTGTTACTCCAAGAAACCTAATTGGTGCGTAAACCATCAACGTCGTTGGTTCCTCAATCACTACAAAACCCTTCTGAAAAGCGAGCGCTTAAGTCGAATTAGCTGAATATAGGACCGGAGAACATCAAGGAGAATGGGTGGGCACAGATAAACTTTGAGCCATAAATCTTTCTTTCTAAAATCGTGAACCAGACCGCGTTATAACCCTTGAAAGTCCTAATTGAATCAGGTTCAATTCTGAAAGCATACTACGACAAGGTTGCGTAAACTGACTCCTAAAGGTTTTCTAATTCAACACTACGTTTGGACTAATCGTCCATTCGTCACACACTGTCACAGCATCAAAATAAATAAATTTTCAAAACTTGCATGTGTACTGCATTAAAATTACCATTTGTGAATGAACAGTTTTAATTGCAAGTCAGTTTGTGACACCAGGGAAGTTCCTACAAAGAGAAATCATGAGGGAACTTGATCATTCGACAATGATGACCAGAATCAAGCGCATCGTGTAGGCCTATGAATCAGGGGCATGTTATCCAGTGGTTTTGTTGACCAAGGAATATGTCAGGGTAAAGAGAGTTCCCAAGCATCAGTTGATCGAGGAACATCATTCAAAGTCAGTTGATCAGAGCTGAATCTGCCAAACAGGGGCAGGCCACCCGAAATCTCTGTTGTCCAAGGGTCAATTCTTCCAGTGCTCAGTCAGAATGAATCAAGTCGCTTCCACGCTCATAACGGGGCAGAATAATTCCAGAGCTCACTAAGTGTAACTCTCCTCGAGAGAACATCCAAGTTTTCTATTCTAGAAATTGGATAATCAGCAACAGTCTGTTCAGAGACTCGTCCAACAGGGGCAAATTTTAGATACACAGAGCAATTTGTATCAGTGATCTTCGAGTTCATGACGGGTATCGGGAAATCATGCTACCCACTGTCGCCTTTGTCACCCTTCTCAACCAGAGCCTTGTCGCTAAGACCTTTCTTCCCACCTCGGGAGTTTTTCTGGCCTTTCATAATCATTGCATAAATCATTTGCATACGTTATTCATGTCGCATCTCTAGAGCATACGCATCATAAGTGCATAGGGCATCCTACCCCGCAACATCAAAACTCACATCAAACCTTTCAAAGTCCAGTTCTCGTCTGGCAAGCCATTTCAAAGCCCAGTTCCCGTCTGGCAAAACTTTTCAAAGACTAGTCCTCGTCTGGCAGACAAACCCAAAGTCCAGTTCTCGTCTGGCAAACCAATTTCAAATACCAGTTCTCGTCTGGTAGGCGAATCTTTTAACCAGTTCCCGTCTGGTCACCTTTTCATTTAACCTGTTGAACGCCAGTTCTCGTCTGGTAGTCATTCTTTTCCAGAGTCAATTCTCGTTTGACAATGAACCTAAGGAGTCAGTTCTCGTCTGACGACTTATTCTTTGCCCATCAGTTCTCGTCTGTTGGCCTACCTTTAATAAACCAGTTCTCGTCTGGCAATTCACCTTCAAAAGTCCAATTGCTTGGCAACCAAAAATATATATATATCTTTCAACCTGGCCCTAGCGCCCAACCATCCTTGTTTCATATCTTTGCATGAGCATACGTCTGCATTGTACCTCATTTGCATTGCATCTTCATACCGCATGGTTTCTGTTTTAGCTCTGATGTGGGGCATGAATCGTTTCATGACGTAATCTGGGGCAGTTATCTCAAGACTTGTTGAATTTCTGCGAGAGTTTGAAGACGCTGGGGCAATTCTGGTTGCCAAGTCTTCTGTAAAATCCTCTGAAGACAATCTTTTCGTGGATGATGCAGTATGGTATAATTAAGGAGTTAAGGGAATGATAGTTCACTCCGGACGATCAGTAATGCTTTTGTTGAGCTCAGAAGTTTGAAGCGCTGTGTTAATTCTCAGGGAATGTCTGGTATTTATTTTACCAACAGGGCATTGGAAGTTTATTTCTTCCTCGAGCATAAAGATTTTCTTTCAGCCGACGAGATTCCCTCATGAGGAGTTGGTTATTCGCATTCAGTCAAAGGCCAATTTTCATTGGCATATCTTCCCAGCACAGCTGTTATGCTTTACTTGGGGCATATTTTGACTTATTTGATTCTCTATCAAAGCATTTCCTCAGCAGAGCATTGCCATATATGTCTCAGCCATACCGGAGGGTTGACACATCCCCAGCTGAGTTGGAACAGACGATATCCCCAACAGAACTTCAAGGCTAATTGAATCGTTCTCGTCCCCAAGCGGACTTATCTTTCCACAGCGAAGTTTTCCCAACAGGAAGCGGAAGGCCTTGCTTCCCCACAAAGTTAGAATTATCAGAATTCCCTCCTCAGCAGGGTTGTGTAATCAAGCATCTTCCCTAGCCAAGTCTAAAGATGATCTTTCCCCATAGAGTCATCGAGGTTCTCATTTCCGAGGGATTTCCCCAGCATAGAAAGAAGAATTCCTCCCCAGTGGAGTCAGAGCAGGATGATCAGATCCTCAGCAGATGTTCAAGGCAGTTAAACGAAGTATACCTCACGCAGAGTCGTCTTTCCTCCAGTGAAAACCTCTCCAGCAAGCATCAGGTTGCCAACACTTCGTTCCCATCAGAGTTAAAAGCTTTCAACCCGTCAGCAGTATACAGAATACTTCCCAAATTCCCCAGCGGAGAGCTAAAGCTAAAACAGTTGCCTTACATTCCCAAACACCAGTATATACTCCTTGTGGCACCCGTCTGTGTCATATCCCCAGCAGAAAACCGAAACACTTTCTTTGCACTCACAGATACTTGTATATATATAACTTTCTTGACATCCGTCCGTGTCACTTTCCCCAGCACAGTAACATAAACACTTTGTATATCAGATACTCAGTTCATACTATACTTTTCTCCTTTTGACGCTCGTCCGTGTCGCTCTCTCCAGCAGATTGAACACTCAAACATACACCACTCATACTTACTACTCATGTTACTCTTATATACAGATACTCGTCCGTATCTTGTACACACCATTTATATCCCCGCAGATTCAACACTCGTCCGTGTTCTTTGTTAACCAGTTGGTACTCGTCCGTACCATCATCTCAGAACATGTGTCAAGCGTTTGTTTCTACCTGATACTCGTCCGTATCATAGTCTTAAGGATGCTCGTCCGCATCTTTAATCCATACACTGTGTCAAACACTTTTGTCTTCTTGAATTTAGACACTCGCCTGTGTCTACTTTTCCCCAGAAGAGTCCCTTCAGATTCAACACTCGTCCGTGTTCTCTGTTAACCAGTTGATACTCGTCCGTATCATCATCTTGGAACACGCGTCAGTATTTGTTTCTACGTGATACTCGTCCGCGTCATAGTCTTAAGGATGCTCGTCCGCATCTTTAATCTATACACAATATCCAAACACTTATACCCTTTGTTTCTTGGATGTAAATACTCGTCCGTGTTTACTATATCCCCAGTTGATCACCAACAAAGCAAATCTTTTCTTTTTTATCTGACACTCGTCCTGTGTTATGATAAACCCTGAGAGCGGCCGTACCCTGCTGAGTGGTCGTCCTCCACTTCTTGATGGTCGTCCTCCATCATGCTCATCCGATGGCCGTCCCCATCGTTGATTTTTAGCAGCCGTCCCCTGCTAGGTGGTCGTCCTCCACCTCTTGATGATCGTCCTTCATCATTTTATCCAATGGCCGTCCCCATTGTGGATTTTGGTTATCTGGCATTCGTCCTATGTCATGAGAAACCTTGAGAGCAGCCGTACCCTTCCAGGTGGTCGTCCTCCACCTTTGATGGCCGTCCCCATCATATTTCCTTTATTACCCAACAGAGCAGCCGTCCCCTGCTAGGTGATCGTCCTTCACCTTTGATGGCCGTACCCCATCATCTGTTTATTCCATTTATTCTTTAGCCCGATGGCCGTCCCCGTCGTGGTCCTTTTTTCTTTTAGCCCGATGGCCGTCCCCATCGTTGGTTACTTTGCTTTGTGAACTTGATGGACGTCCCCGTCATGTTTCACTGATCCCCAGAAAATTTTACAACTTTATCTTGATGGCCGTCCCCATCATAATTTGGTTTTTTCCCAGCTAGTCGGCCGTCCCCGTCTTAGCTTTACCTTTTATTCCCAGCATGTCGGCCGTCCCCGTCATTGCTCTTTACCCAGCAGTCATCCTCTGCTCGACGGTCGTCCCCCGTCATCGCTTTATTGCCCACACTTTACAGTATACTTTATTTTCCTTTTACAATCTATATCCCTTTTCTTCTTCATTCTGTGAGTGCAAATTTTGGACTGTCTTTGGTATTCAACCACAAGTTATCTTGTTTGCCTGTTAAGCCGTTGCTTACAACCTGCACAGCTAACTCATGTTTGAATAGGTGCAGCTGTAAACACCCCAAATTTTCCCTCACCCATTCACACCATGGCTTGTGATCATTCTCATATGCATAAACACAATCATATCATCTCATATCTCACTTTTGATTCACTGCATAGTTTCTAAGTCATCTGCACCTAGAGTTTGTGATCTGAGCAATCCAAGGGCTTCTTGAGCCTCTCCAAAGGCAACCAATCACTTCAAAGGGGTCCATGTGTGTTCTTATATCATCATACATCCTCTCAAAGTCAAAATTTCAAAAGAATCACAAGAACTAGGGTTTGTGTGGGAGCAGAGCCAGGTTTGACTACACAGTTGACCTAAAATTAGGGTTTTGGTTTCAGAGGCCATAACACCCAATTTTTTGGTCATTCTTGTTTCCATTGGTCTCTATATGGTATAAGGAGTATGCATATCAATTTTCATGAAGAAATTCCATGGGGAAGTCATCTGATCAAGGGTTGACTTTCTGGACAAGTCAGTGCAAAATCAGGGCATCTGAGGCCCCCAATGACCCAACCAATGGTTGATCTTCATCATTTTGAGTGTATATGATCTTTATTTGATCATGGAAGAAGGTTGAAGTTCACAAAAATCAAGAATTTGGAGTTTTTGCAAATGTTGACTTTTTGGGCATAGTTGACTTTTCAAGAATGCTTCATTTTAGGTCATTTTTTAAGCCTTGATTCTTGATCCAAAAATGCTTCAAATGGAAAAACCTTGGTCATGAAAGTTGTAGATTACATCTTTCCCTTTTCAAAAAGTACAAGAACATGATCAAATTCTTCTTGGATCAAAAGTTATGGTGTGACAAAGTTGACAAAAATCATTGATTTTCAAGATGTGCACCAAATGAGAATTTTGCAAAATCATGAACTAATGCCATTTGTAACTTCTAATTCACTTCAAACCATGACATAAACATTCTATGTGTCCTAAAAATCAGAATGGAACCAAGATCACATGTTTATGGTTTGTGTAACAAGGCATTTTTCACAAAGTTTCAAAAAGTAACAACTTGCAAAAACACTCATCACACTTCACCAACTTGATGCATTGGATGCTGAACCTCCCTAGCTTCACTCACATACCATGCTGCGCCAGCCCATGCTCATATACCAAGCTATAACTTAGCCCATGCCTCTCTTACAAAGAAGTTGACATTTTGCAAAAGGTGACTTACCTATCACAGCAGGCCATGTCACATCATCTGGCCAATTAGAATTGTTTATACTTTCCATTTGCAAGCTAAACATAACACCAGGCCAGGCTGAAACACTACACACAATCACATACACAAAACACACCCCATTTGCATTTGGCTTCGAATCTGCCTGCACAACACACAAACACTCAAACAAATTCCTTTAATCATCTCACCTTGCCTTGTTGAGTAGAAACCACCAAGAGCCAGGCCTGTTTTGATCAAGAACACCCCATTGCCATCATTCACCTCAAGCTGCAGTTTCATTCGAATCTCCCTCCACAGCTCACAAACATCCAAACAAACTTCACAAACCTTCTCCACTCATCATCTGGACCACAAACAACCTTTCACCCTTTCCAGAAATAGCCAGAATCATCATTGCCATGTTCAACTGAGTTTGAGCAGAAGTTACTCAAACTCTTCATCTAGCCAATATAAATTTCTCCTGAGCATTCAAACATCATCAAGAGGTCCTAAGGAGTGGATTGCACAAGGAAAAGGGGTCTGAAAGTTGCTGGAGTGAAAGCTTCGAATCTCAGGTAGCTCAAGAACTTTTTTTCCAGAAATGGATTTTTAAGTTCTAAACTTGTTCTACATGTCTTCCTGATCATGAATATGCTTTTAGTTTTTGAAATGGTGATGAAATGAGAGTTTAATTGATCTCTGAAACTCAGTTGACCTAATTTTTGTTTGCTTCGATTCAGCCTTGTTAGGAAATATAAATTTGTTTTGATTAGGGGTTCTGGTTCGTGAGTGAGTGGGGATCATTTCCCAGTTTTTAGATTTCGTTTTAGTTAGGTTTTTAGAGTTTTGGGGATTCTCAGGGGGGATGCTGGCCGGAGAAGACGACCGGAGGTCCTCTCCGGCCGCCTGAAAGTCATTTGTGCCCTAATCCCTGTAATTAAGTTCTTTTGAATATTGAGCGTTGGATGGCCTGACTTGTTTGACTTGCCGCGCGAATGGATGGCCCAGATCTAGTCATTATGCCCTAATCTTTTTCATTAGTTTTAATTAATGATTAATTAAACTAATTAACTCAGAACCAATCCTGGCCACAAGATCTGGCGCCAGTCAACGCGTTTAAACCCAGGGCCAATCTCAACCATCCTTTCTGTTTACTTTCCTTTTATTTATTTTATTTTCATTTTCTTTTCCATTTAACTTGCATATTTATTTAAAAATAGTAAAAAATGTCTAAAAATTATAAAACTTTTTCTCATAAGTTTTATTAATTTTTAAGACCCAAAAATATTTTCATTTTTATTTTTATCATTAAAAAAGTATTTTAAAATATTTAAAATATTATTTTTAATTGATTAATGGAAATTAATTTATTAAAAATACTTTTAGGTATTTAAAAATCACCAAAAAATTCATGAAATGTTCTAAGACATTTAGAAACATTGTCCAACCTTCAAACCAAATTTCTTTTTTGATCTTGATGCATTTTGAGAATTTTTCATTGAATAAAAATCATTTTTATGCATTAATTTGATCCAAAGTTCAAAAAATCATTTCTGCCTATCTATGAAGAGTTGGACATTGATTCTTCTTGCATTGCATTGTGTTTAGCATGTAGTTTTTGAGATAAAATGGCCATGATTTGATCTTGCATTTTTCATTTGTTTGGCATTTCTTTTGTTTAGGAACCCTAAAAACCCTAATAACTTGTAAAATTCATAACTTGAGATTGGTTGAGAGTTGAGACCTCCCCTTTGGACATTGGTTTAGTATAGGATCAAGGGTCCTTTGTATGACATTTTCCATTTTTTATCTTAGGGTTTGCTTCTGTTTTTGGTTTTTGTTTGATGTATGATCCATTAACCCTAATTTGGGCTTTCATTTGCATCCTTCTTGCATTCTCTTGCATAACATGACTTGCCATGACATTTCAAGCATCCATTTGATTCATTTGACATCTTAAGACATATAGAAAGCATGTTTGATCATTGCATCTTGCATTTGCCATGTTGTTTGCCATGTATGTTTCATAACTTTTCATGTAAGTTCATGCTCCTTAACTTGCATCATTTGCATCCATGATCTTGTATGAACATCTCCATGCCTTGCCTCATGTTTGTAGCATCTCATAGCATCATTATCATCATCAACATGCTTCTGGTTTTGTTTATCATCATGTCATCTTATCTCATTTGGCTTTGCATTGCATTTCTTTTCTAACATTTCAGGTGGTAAGTAATGTTGAGAAGTGAATTTGCCTTCACTTCTCATAACTTTTCTTTTCATCTCTCTTGCATCCATTGCTGCATTTTTATATGTGTTAGAGTTTGAGCTTGCTCATTCTTCTTCTTCCCACTTTCTTTCTTCAAGTGACTTGACTTCTTGAATGAAGCAAGTTGCTTTGCTTCTCTTGATCCTTTCATCTGCTTCCTGGTGGCTCCATTGGAGATCTTTCTTGTTTAACCTCACAAACCTTAGGAACAACCAAGCATGACAATGATTAGGGTTTTGATTAGTCTCCCCTCTTAGTTTTACCTTTGTGTCTTCTTTGAGTCTTCTCTTCTCATCTCATAATCATGGACTAAACCCTAAAGGCTTTAAGGCTTTGTGATTAAGCTTATGCCTGCATCCTTCTATTAGGATGGAGTGTATAACTTTAATCCTAAGTGTTAAACCCTTAATGTGTTTAAATCTCTTAATCAATTCACATAATAATCATCAAGACATCACACTTGTAACTTGGGCCTTGCATTAGGGTTCTAATTCTTCCTTAATTGGTTAAGAAGGACTAACCCTAGTGTTAATGGACAAGTCCCCCTCAAGTTGTCTTACAAACCATAAAAATCACTTCATCATCATATCATTAAATAAAATCCACTTAACCAAAGGTTTGTTTTGTCATGAGTTTAATCTCTAATCATGGATTAAGTTGAGGAGCTTTCCTCAGCTTAAACATTCTCATCTATTATCCTTCTATTAGGATGGTGTAATGAGTCTGTTTAATCCCTGATTATGGCTTAACCTCATTACTTAACACTAAACAAAAACACCAAAAACATCTAAATAATCACAAGTAGGTTAATGATCTTAACTCTACATCAAAAGGTGATTAAGTGTGAGAATCTGACTTCACACTTAAGGTATTCTCATTACCCCTAATCAGAGGGAAGATGTGATGAGTTTACTAAATCCATTGGTTTAGGCTTAAGCTCATTAACTTATGACAAACTTTCAAAAGCAATAAAAGACTGAAAACTCAAAAACAAACAATAATCGTCTCCTCCGGGATTCTTTTCTCATCTCATTCACTCACAACCGAGAACTTGCTTCTTCCGTCTAATGCAAGACAGTTTGCACCTGAGCCAGACAGGTCATACACTTGAGCATAGACAAGCAAGCAGTTCGCAAGTCAATTCATCTTTCAGTCTCTTTGGGTCGAACTACGGTGTTCTGACTTCCTCATTGCACGAGAGGATACGTAGGCATAACTTAACAGTTATCGAACAAAAGTCTCTGTACATTCCCCCTCTTCCCATCATCATTCTTTTAGCCTCATGATCTTGAGCATCTTATTCCTTTTCTTACACTGACACATCATTTATACACTTCACTTCTCTTACACTGACACCTGTACATCTTTTTTCCAGCTATTTTATACACAAATTGCACTGACACTACCCCTTTAAAACACAAATCTTTTAAGCGTGGATCCCGTCGAGTACGACGGACAATCTGGGTGCTAATACCTTCCCAGGTTGTAACCAACCCCCTTTCTCAGTCTCTCTGGTTCGCAACCGTCTTATCCATCTCTTTCTAGGTTTATGCAGCATTACCTTTCCTCCGGGATAAAAATGCCTAGCTGGCGACTCTATTCATCTCCAGTGAGTTCACGGCTGTGTGTTCTCATTGTCCCTCTCGCCGACCGTTCGCGCTTGTACCGGGATGCAAATCTTTGGGAGCGACACCTCTCTTAGCATGGATAGCATTGGTTTCACCAGTTCTTCTTGGGCCCACAAAAGGCTTCCTTGTGTTGTTGGATGAGCTGGCACCATTGTCAGAAATCTTGCCCATCTTTAACAGGCTCTCGATTCTTTCTCCAGCTATAACGACATCTGCAAAGCTGGTAGAAGAAAAGGCAGCTAGCCTGTCAATGTATGTTCCTTGGAGGGTGTTCATAAACATATCTGCCATCTCCCTCTCTGACATGGGTGGCTGGACAGCAGCAGCAAGCTGTCTCCACCTCTGGGCGTACTCCCGGAAGCTTTCCCTGGATGACTGTGACATTCCCATCAGGAGGGTCCTATTGGGTGCCATATCCAAATTATACTGGTATTGTCTAATGAAGGCCTCTGCCAAGTCCTTCCAACACCTGATGGTTGCTCTAGTCAGATGGTAGTACCATTCCCTTGAAGCTCCCGTTAAGCTATCCTCAAAATAAAACAGCCATAGCTTCTCGTCCATGGTATATGCCTTCAACCTCCCCAGAAAGGATTGCAAGTGGGTCCGTGGGAAGGAAGTCCCGTTGTACTTCTCAAAGCACGGTGGTTTAAATTTATGGGGAATCCTGACCCCGTCCACTAAGCCCATGTCCATAACATCAAAACCCAAGGAGTTTTGAGACTCCAAGGACCTTAATTTTTCAGCAATTTCATCTAGCCTTATGTCATAGGCCTCTTCCCCAGCTCCCATTACTGTGAACTGATCTTCCTGGGGGTCTTCTTGCAGCACTCTGCCTGTGGTAGCATTCCCTTGAACATTAGCAGGTATATTGATCTCTGGATGAAGGTGGGGTCCAAATACAGGTGGGTTGATATGAGGCTGAACCCTCTCATTGTTGCTTGTCCCAGCAGTCCCTAGATGGGGGTCTTCCTGATTCTGCCTCTCTACCATTGCTCTTAATCTCTCTTGGCTTTGAGCCATATTATTCATCACCTCCATAAATTGTGTCATCTGAGCCCTCATTTCCAATCTCTCATTGGCCATTTGGTTCCTGACCTCTGTAAGGTCCTGTTGTACCTGGTCCATCTGTATACCCGGAAGGTTGTTGCGGGTTGGATATTTGTGTGGACGGTTGAGTGGGAACACCCGTCGGCGAGCAATAGTTCCTGATATCACAACAGAGTTAGTAACAAAAACAAAACAAACCTACAAAACAAACAAGGGTTAGTATGCAATGCAGTATGCTTATTTGTTTCCAAGGTATCCGGCTTGGCACTTGGTTTTGACCTTTCCAGACCCTTGAAGATGTTGTTGATGTTGCTTGAAGAAATCAGATGGAACAAACTGATACATATATTACAAAAAGTAACTGATACATAGTTCGTTTACAAATACAAGCCCTCTGAGGGGTCAAAATACATCATAAGAAAATAAAGTACATGAAATGAAAGCAACAATCAAGCAAAAGTCAGACTCCAAGACCAAACTCATCCTCCTGAACTTCCTTGAGAAGTGCCTCAGTCACAGGATCAGCTGGACGCTCCGTGAGGTTCCTGATAAGGAGATTCCTGGTAGTAACAACTGCCGTTAGCTTCTTGTGTTGACTCTGGTCCTTTGTCCTCTTCACACCAGCTCTGATCTTCAACTCTGAGTTCTCTCTTTGGGCTGCTAGCAGGGCTTCCTGATGCTCCTTTGCACTAGCCTCCAACTGCTCAATCTTGTCCTGAGTCCTTTTATCTTCCAGAGTACGAGCTTCGGTGATCCTGACCCACCTAGCTTGACTCTCCTTTAGATACAAATCAGTCCTGGCTTTCTGGAACTGAGCTTCCTTGCAGGCATTCTTCAAGATCTGTTCTCCAGCCCTAGACTTCCTGATGTAATCCTCTGACGTTTCAATCCTGGCCAGATGCTCCACCCTTAGCTTTTCTAACCTTTCAATGTCCAGCCGACCATCACTCCTCTCCCAGAGGGTCTTCTGCAGAGCCTGAGTCAACTTCTCATTTCTCTCTTTCAAATTCTCAAGCTCCTCTAAACTGACAGTGACAGGAGGTGGTGATGAGGATGGTCCAGGTATATCTTCCATGGTGAAGGGCATCCCGGAAAATTGAGCCCTGGCATGGGACCACTCATAGTACTGTGCTGAGGCCACATTGTTGCATTTTCCCAGAATGGTTACTCCCTTAGTCTGGACATTGTCCCAAGCCCAGGATGCTTGCCTGACAATAGCCAGGTTAGGCTTAATCTCATAGTAAAGAGTCTCAGCCAAGTCTTGTGCCTTAGGAGTGTGGACCAATGCATAGCCTAGTTGTCTTTTGAATAGCAGAGGGTTGTAGTTGATGCAACCCTTTACTCCTATCAGGGGCACATTGGGAAATTGCCCATAACTGGTAATGATGTCCCTGCCTTTTGTGCTTTGAGTGCACCATCTGATATCAGCTGAAGTCAAAGCAGTGAGTCTCCTAGCCCAGTTCCTCTACTGATGAGGATTCAAAAATGCATCAGTCTTGGGCAAATGCTTGAGCAACCAGGTATGGAAAAGGGGAGCACAACACCTCACCAATCTTCCTCTCTGCTTTTCATTCTTTTGGTGGACAGAGTAGTAGAAATCTCCCAGTAAGGTGGGCACTGGGTTCCTCAGGATGAAAAGATGGATTGCATTCTTGCTAACAAACTTAGGCTCATCTGCAAATAATATGATCCCATATATGCTCAGGGCCAATAAAGCATAGACTGCCTTCCATTCCCCTGAGGAGGCCTTCAGAGTGGCCTGAGAAGTCAAGAAATCCAAATGTAGACCAGAGATTCCAGCCTTGGTAGTCATATTCTGCCCAATCAGACAAGGTTCCAGATACAATGCCTTTGCCACCTCTTCATTACTGGGAAAAGCCATCTCTGGGTTGAAGGGGACCCCACCCCTGATAGGTATGCCAACCAATGATGAATACTCCTCTAACAAAGGGCCCAACTGAAAATCCTGAAAAGTGAAACACCTCAGAGGGGGATCATAGAACTGCAGGCAAGTATGAATCAGGCTCCTCTGGGAAGGGTCCAAATCCATGACCACATCAAGTATGCCTCCATAGTGTTCTCTGAATAGTGGTATATGGTCTGGAGTAATCAGGGTCTGAATCTTCCTGATGTCAGCTAGCTCAGGCTGAAAGAAATGGTAGGAGATATTACTCTTCTTAGGTGCCATGTTGTTGAAGAAGAGTTGAGACAGGTGCTGATGATGGAGAATGATACTGATGATGGGCCACTGACAGGCTGAGACTGGTGGCTGAAGTAGGTAGCTGATAGTTGAAGTAGATACTGATGAAGATAGGTCTATGCTGATGATGGGGTCAAAACCAAGCCAAAAATAAAGTATGGATACCCTGAAAAACAAATAAGCAAATGTTAAAATGATGCAATGATGATGTATGCAAATGATATGCAAGGGTTTGTGACTGAGCTGGATCTGATCAAGTGCTCTGATATAAGTCCAGGTATGTTCAAGAAATCCAGATGGAGGTTCATAAGTCCAGTAACCAAGGTGGGGGACTCAAATAAAGAGTCACATGTCCAGGGTAAAAAAATCACAAGAACTGTTCCAACATGGAGTACTCTTAATCAAATCAAAGTAACAGGGTATACTGAGGTCAAGGGTACCTGCAAACCTGTAAACAGCCCAACCCCCTCACAGGTGGTGTTCTAAAACAAAGATCCTCAGACTTGGATCAGTTATGAGAAGTGTAAACACTTCCAACCCGGAGGTATAGTGTTTACAATAACCATAAAAGATCCTCCTCTAATTCACCTCAGTTTCGGAAGGTCAATACTAAAGGTCATCCAGACTTAGCAGGCTTCCCAGATAGCTCTAGCACTACAGGAAATCTGCAGCACAGAGTTCTCAAGAAGAAACCCATATCTGAACCGTGTTTCATATTCCCGCACCAGACCGAAATGGAATGGGAAAGAACATGAACCACTCTAGCCTAGGTGTCACTCAGGTCCCAGGTATAGGACCTCAACTCTCAATAGAACACCCACCCACCAAAGCAACAAAACAGATCCAGCCAGCACAGTATGACAGTATGATATATGTAAAGCTATAAAGAAAGCAGTAAAACAAATGTACATAAAGCAAAAATAAATACAAATACAAGCACAGATAGCATATAACACCCCAGTAAACACAAATCAATCAAGCGCTAGGAGGAACCCACAAAAAGAACCAGAAGCCCTGGTTACAGCATAAGGGTCCCCAGCAGAGTCGCCAAGCTGTCGCTCCCAAAAGATGAGACCGGGCTCAAATATGGTACAGACGCGAACGGTCGGCGAGAGGAGATGCGAGAACACACAGGAGTGAACTCACAGGGAATGAAAAGCGTCGCCAGCTAGGCATTTTTATCCCGAAGGAAAGGTAATGCTGCATAAACCTAGAAAGATACGGATAAGACGGTTGCGAACCAGAGAGACTGAGAAAGGGGGTTGGTTACAACCTGGGAAGGTATTAGCACCCAGATTGTCCGTCGTACTCGACGGGATCCACGCTTAAAAGATTTGTGTTTCAAAGGGGTAGTGTCAGTGCAATTTGTGTGCAAAAGAGCTGGAAAAGGATGTACAGGTGTCAGTATAAAAGGAGTGTAAAGTGTGATATATACAGTGTCAGTGTGAGATCAGGAATGAAATGCTCAAGATCAAGAATAAAACAAGGAAATACATAATTCAAAACATGACCGTACATAAATAAAACAAGAAAATACATAAATTCAAACATGACCATACATAAATAAAACAACTGGAACATTCAACATATCTAGCCTATCAGAACCATCAGGACAACTTCACCTCCACCTAACATCATCGAAAGAACACCTGCATCATTGACCACTTTTCTCCATTTCGTCACACCAGACTCCACAACCCGCTTCTCAATTTTAATTATCTTTTCTTTGGGGCCGATCTCTCCTTCTAACCAGCGGTTTAATTCTCTATGCAAGTGTTCCAAAGTTTGCGAGTTCCATAACAGCATCTTCAAAGGAGGCTTTGTTGCCGAGAAAAACACCAAAGCATTTTTCTTCAAAATATCAAATTTTGGAAGCGGTTCTTCTGATGTTGAGGAAGACGGTGTCGATGCAAAAGTATATGGACGAGGAGAAGCCATGTTGTAAGAGGGAAAGATTGGAAGGAATGAATGAGAGAGGGTTTGTAAGGAAGGAGTGAGAGGAATTTGATGTGAATGAGTGATAACCGGGCAGATGTATTTATAGAAAAAAAATACAAGCTAAACACTTACACCAATCCAAATGGCGAATACCTATCATCACATAACACAAATTCTCCAAACCAATTGGAGACTTGTTTTGAATTTCTTACATGTTCGCCATTTGACATGATGAATTAGTTGAAATTTTTTTTCACTTAGCCAATCCAATTGGCGAATTGGTTACCAATAACACTTGTTCGCCAATCAAGTTGTTGAATATGTATGCAAAGTATGTTAGTTTGGTAATTTTTTTGAAAACATTGTTAGTTTGGGAATTAATTTATTAAACTATGTTATTCTAAAAATAAATTCCACAAATGAATCACTTAACATGTATGTACTAAATATGATAATAATAAAAAACTAATCCTTAGGTAATTAGGAGAGGGTGGTCCCAAAATGATAAGACTTAGAATGGATTACAAGTGTATTATATGTGATAAATTAGGCCATAACTCAAGGTGGTGCAAAGCTAGCATTCATAATCCCGATGTCTTAAAAAAATGTAAGTTTTATTGATGTAATATTATTTTTATGTTTATGTTTATTTGATTTGATATACTAATATATTATGCATTTGTTGTAGAGAAAAGCTCCAAGAAACAAACCAAGAGCTAATGCAAAAGAACCTGTTACAAATGAAAACAATGTTAAATTTGATACAAATGCAAAAAATGTTGAACCTATTACAAATGAAAACAATGTTGAACTTGTTGAATTTTCATACCTAAAAATAAGGAATTGGGGAGAATTATGAAGCAATTGGGTCACAATGTATAATTTGTTGATCCTGAAGCCATTACAAATGCATAATATGGTGCAAATGATGATTTTGAATCTGGTGCAAATGTTGAACTTGTTACAAATGTTGAGTTAGTTAACAATATGTTTGAAGATTTGTATGATGAGGTGTTTTCTTCATTCCCAGACACTGTGTTTGACATTGTTTTTGGAACCACTTCAAATGTGTAGTTAAAACATGCAAAGTCAAGTAACAAAAAAGTAGAACATTGAAGAAGAGCCCAAAAACAAAAAAGTGTTGGTGTAAGCCCAAAGGCCAATACTTTTTGTACTTGTATCGAATTATTTATTAATAATAAAAGGCATTTTTTATTATGTTTTTTTTCAAAAATGATAAATTCCCTAGAATAGATAGTTCATTTAGTGAAATATTATGTATGACTTAATCGTGAGAATCCATTAAACATAAGGACATTATTCTTAAAGCATCCATAATCGAGCTTTAATGTGAAATGTGATAGCCTTAAAGCATTAAGACTACTATGTAGATGGAATGATGATCACATCCCATGGATCATGAATAAGGAGTTATCAAGTCTTGACATAGGTATGAATATTAGGAGTGATATTTATACTAGATTGACTCATTATGAGAGTACTACATAGAATATTATACAAAGTGTCATAAGTTACTCTCATGTTGATAATGGTGTATACCACCCTTCGACCTAAAACTACTATGTGCCCTAGATGTGGAGTCAAGTATTTTATTGCTGATCAAACATTGTCTGTAACTGGTGTCGCTCCCAAAAGATGAGACCGGGCTCAAATATGGTACAGACGCGAACGGTCGGCGAGAGGAGATGCGAGAACACACAGGAATGAACTCACAGGGAATGAAAAGAGTCGCCATCTAGGCATTTTTATCCCGAAGGAAAGGTAATGCTGCATAAACCTAGAAAGATACGGATAAGACGGTTGCGAACCAGAGAGACTGAGAAAGGGGGTTGGTTACAACCTGGGAAGGTATTAGCACCCAGATTGTCCGTCGTACTCGACGGGATCCACGCTTAAAAGATTTGTGTTTCAAAGGGGTAGTGTCAGTGCAATTTGTGTGCAAAAGAGCTGGAAAAGGATGTACAGGTGTCAGTATAAAAGGAGTGTAAAGTGTGATATATACAGTGTCAGTGTGAGATCAGGAATGAAATGCTCAAGATCATGAGGCTAAAAGAATAAAGCTGGAAAGAGGGGAATATACAGAGACTTTTGTTCGATAACTGTTAAGTTATGCCTACGTATCCTCTCGTGCAATGAGGAATTCAGAACACCGTAGTTCGACCCAAAGAGACTAAAAGATGAATTGACTTGTGAACTGCTTACTTGTCTATGCTCAAGTGTATGACCTGTCTGGCTCAGGTGCAAACTGTCTTGCATTAGACGGAAGAAGCAAGTTCTCGTTTATGAGTGAGTGAGATGAGAAAAGAATCCCGAAGGGGACGATTATTGTTTGTTTTGTGTTTTCAGTCTTTTATTGCTTTTGAAAGTTTGTCATAAGTTAATGAGCTTAAGCCTAAACCAATGGGTTAGTAAACTCATCACATCCTCCCTCTGATTAGGGGTAATGAGAATACCTTAAGTGTGAAGTCAGCTTATCACACTTAATCATCCTTGATGTAGGATTAAGGTCATTAACCTACTTGTGATTATTTAGATGTTTTTGGAGTTTTTGTTTAGTGTTAAGTAATGAGATTAAGCCATAATCAGGGATTAAACAGACTCATTACACCATCCTAATAGAAGGATAATAGATGAGAGTGTTTAAGCTGAGGAAAGCTCCTCAACTTAATCCATGATTAGGGATTAAGCTCATGACAAAACAAAGCCTTTATTAGATGGATTTTAGTTAATGATAAGATGATGAAGTGATTTTTAGGGTTTGAAGACAACTTGAGGGGGACTTGTCCATTAACACTAGGGTTAGTCCTTCTTAACCAATTAAGGAAGAATTAGAACCCTAATGCAAGGCCCAAGTTACAAACTTGATGTCTTGATGATTATTAAGTGAATTGATTAAAGGATTTGAACACATTAAGGGTTTAGCACTTAGGATTAAAGTTATACACTCCATCCTAATAGAAGGATGCAGGCATAAGCTTAATCACAAAGCCTTAAAGCCTTTAAGGTTTAGTCCCTGATTATGAGGTGAGGAGAGAAGACTCAATGAGACACAAAGGTAAAACTAAGTGGGGAGACTAATCAAAACCCTAATCATTGTCATGCTTGGCTGTCCCTAAGGTTTGTGAGGTTAACAAGAAAGATCTTCAATGGAACCACCAGGAAGCAGATGAAAGGATCAGGAGAAGCAAAGTAACTTGCTTCATTTAAGAAGTCAAGTCACTTGAAGGAAGAAAGTAAGAAGAAGAAGAATGAGCAAGCTCAATATCAAACACAAAGTAAGATGCATCAAGGATGCATGAAAGAGATGAAAAGAAGTTGTGAGAAGTGAAGGCAAATTCACTTCTCAAAGTAACTTACCACCTGAAAAGTTAGTGAGAAAGATGAAATGCAATGCAAAATGGAATGAAATGACATGATGCAAATCAAAACCAGAAGCATATATGAGATGATAATGATGCTATGCAATGATGCAAACATGAATCAAGACATGGGGATGATCACATGAACAAATGGATGCAAATGGAGCAAGTTTAGAACCATGAACACACATGAAAAGTTATGATATGCAAATGACATACAACATGGCAAATACATGATGCAATGATCAAACATACTTTTAACATGTCTTAAGATGTCTAATGAACCAAATGGATGCACAAAATGCTATGGCAAGTCAAGGTATGAATGCAAATACAAGATGAATGCAAAAGGAAGCCCAAATTAGGGTTTATGATCAATGCATCAAACAAAAACCAAAATCAGAAGCAAAAATCAAGATAAAAAATTGAAAATGCACTCAAAGGGACCCTAATCCTATACTAACTCACTGCCCAAAGGAGAGGTTCCAACTCTTAACCTAATTATGGTTATGAATTTTCTAAGTTTTCTAGGGTCTTAAGGTACCTTAACAAGAAAAAATGCCAAACAAATGGAAAATGAAAGATCAAATCCAACCAATTTAATCTCACAAACTACATGCTAAACACAATGCAATGCAAAAAGAATCAAAGTCCAACTCTCAATGGTTGGGCAGAAATGATTTTTTGAAGTTTGGATCAAAATAATGCCTTAAAATGATTTTAATTCCATGAAAAATTCTCAAAATGCATCAAGATCAAAAAAGAAATTTGGTTTGAGGGTTGGACAATGTTTCTAAATGGTTATGAAGGTTTCATGAATTTTTTGGTGATTTTTAAATACCTAAAAGTATTTTTAATTAATTAATTCTCATTAATTAATTAAAAATAAACTTTTAAATGATTTAAAAATATTTTTTAATGCAAAAAATAAAAATAAAAATATTTTTGGTTTCTGAAAATTAATAAAAGTTTGTACAAAAATTTTCAGAATTTTTAAAATTGTTTTGCTATTTTAAATTAAATGGACAAATTAAATGGATAAAAATGAAAATAAAACTAATTAAATGAGAAGTATGCAGGATGGAAGGCTCAGATTGAAACTGGGAAAGGGTAGTTTGACTTGGCGCGTGATCCAATGGTCACAATTCAAATCTGGATAAATTAAGTTTATGAATTAATTAAATGGGATTAATTAGGTTAATGGAGATTAGGGCTTCTGAGGATGCATCCTGGCCACTCAAACACGCGCCAGTCAGCCTAAGTCAACGGATCCAACGCACTAGATTCAAACATCAATTAATTACAGGGATTAGGGTTAATGATTCTCATGTGGCCGGAGAAGACTTCCGGTCGTCTTCTCCGGCGAACCAAAACCCTAGGTTTCACCACAAGCCACCCCACTTCAAATTAAACACGGGGAAATGATCTTCTAACATCCTAGAACACAAATCAATCCTCAAACAACATTTAAACTCCATGAATCAGGCAAATCGAAGCAAACATTTTTCACGGGAGAAATTTCAGAGCATCAATAAATCCTCATTTTTCACTCATTTTCAATTTCAAGCACATCATTATGATCAACATAACATACACTTTCATTTTATGACAAGAAAAACAAGTTCTGAGAAAAAAGTTCTTGAGCTATACCTGAGATGGAAGCTTCTGGTTCTGGGCTTTCTGGGCTGTTCCTTGGTGCAAACTCACTCCAATGATCCCCCTTGTGCTAATGGCAAGCTTGGATGGAGTTTAAACAGGCTATTTTGAGAGGTTCAGTTCTGGTGTATCAGAAAATGAGGTTCTTATGTGGGCTGTTTCAGATCATTGTGAGGGGTGGGACTTGTTCTATGAAGGATTTCTGGTTGATTGGTGAAGATAAAATGAGTGTTTGATGGCTGTGGAAGGAGATTCGAAGAAGAGGAGTTTTTGACAGATTTTGTGGAGGCTGTGTTGTGTCTTGTTTCAATGACCAATGCATTGCTATAACACTCCCAAGATGTGTGAGTAGCCTGTGGAGCAGGTCAGTAGAGGTGGCTGCTCACTGTTCCAAGAGTATGGGGGTTTTGGCCAAAAAGTCAAGTTGATTTGTACTTGCAGCATGGGCTATGGCAGCAGCAGTCTAAGGGCTTGTCTTGCTTCCGCTTGATTCAAGGATGACCCTTGGATTGCTTGTGAATGTCTGCAGCATGTGGATCATGAGTTGTGATAGATTTTGCAACTTGCCCACTTTTGTTTTCTCATGATTTTTGGTTGTGTACATGAGAAACTTCTTGCTGAATTTTGGTGCATGATACTTCATTTGATCATGGCAATGCATAGAAACCAATTAGTGATCACACAACTCATGGGAGAATGATTTTGCCAAGAATCCCTTTTTGCACTTTTATGAAAAATGACTTATGAAAATGTGAAAATCAAGGCAAATGAATGAGAAATCTCTTGGGCCAATTCTGATTTTAGGTCATGTGTAGCATTGGTATGATGATTAGAGATCATTTTGAAGTCACATAAAGGCTTGCCATGAGAAGTTGCAAGTTTTCCATTTGGTGCATAACTTGAAATTTAGAGATTTTTGCCAACTTTGATGAGCCATAACTTTTGATCCAAAATGAACTAGGTCATGTTCTTGTACTTTTTGAAAAGGGGAAGATCTATTCTACAACTTTCATGACCAAAGTTTTTCCATTTTAAGCTTTTTTGAATCAAAAAGTAAAGGTTGAAAAAGTTGCCTAAAATGACAATTTCACTAAAAGTCAAACTTGTCCAAAAAGTCAACTTTGCAAAAACTTGAAATTCTTGAGTTTTGTGAACTTCCAACATCTTCTATGATCAAATAAAGATCATATACAATCAAAATGATGAAGAATGCCCTTTGGTTGGGTCATTGGGGGCCTCAGATGCCCTGATTTTGCACTGACTTGCTTGAAAAGTCAACTCTTGATCAGATGACTTCTCCATGGAATTTCTTCATGAAAATTGATATGCATACTCCCTATACCATATAGAGACCAATAGAAACAAGAATGACCAAAAAATTTGGAGTTATGGCCTTTGAAACCAAAACCCTAATTCTAGGTCATCTGCAGTCAAGCCTGGCTCTGCTTCCATACCATTCTCAGTTCTTGTGATTCTTAGACATTCTTGACTTTGAGAGGATATAATATGATGCTTGGACACACATATACCCCTTTGAAGTGATTGATGACCTTTGGAGTGGCTCAAGAAGCTCTTGGATTGCTCAGATCACAAACCCTAGATGCAGATGACTTAGAACCAATGCAATGAATCAAAAATGTGATATGAGATGGTATGATTGTGTTTATGCATATGAAAAGATCACAAGCCATGATGTGAATGGGTGAGGGCAAATTTGGGGTGTTTACAACTGGATGATCATAAAGACAATTGATGGATACCTCACAAAGCATGTTGAGGGACATGAGTAGCCTAGATGAAATTTTCCCATCCTGTATAATAGGATAAATGTCTAAGGGGCCAATATTGAACTGGATAACAATGACACGGTATATGCCTTGTGTTCAATATAGACATGAGGGAAAAAGGGTAATTGTACACACAAATACTATCACAAAAGGTTTTGTCATATTACATGACAATTTTGTGACTTGGGTAGCAATGATGTGTTTCTAGATACCGCTCACTATTTATTACGTTAAAAACATGATTTAATATAATTTCCAACTTCACGAAATCCTACAGGGTCACACACATAAGGACAGTTAGAGAAGAGGTAGAGTAAAGAATAAACATCGTAAGATACAGTGCACTTGAATGGAATACGGAATATGGTAACGTACCATATGCTTCATTGACATATGATATAATAATAATAATTATTAATTTTATAATAGTTATAAAATATAATAATAATAATTAAATTATGTTTAATATAATAATAGTTATTATAATAATATAATAATATTATTATTGAGTTGAGTTTTTTAGCTTGCAGCTGTAGGCACATAATTTCGACACCATGAGTTTAAGATGTAAAATCATTTTTTACTAAGGAGATGGTCACCAGATAAAGGAGAAAGAAAATAAAGATGTTCAGAAGTTTTGATATTTTCAACAAGACCAGATGCTCAAGTACTTCGACAGAAGTACAAAGAATGTTTCAGCAAACAAAGTTTGAAGATCTTTTATTAGTTCAGCATTTGTCAGAATTTGGAGAATTAATGTGTTTTTCGACATTTTGACAGAAGATAGGTTGGAAGAGGTTTTCGACAAAGGCATTTTCCTATAAAAGTTTGAAGAGTTTTTTGCTCTCTTCGACAATTCGACAAAACGAAGAGAGGCAGCGTTTCGTCACAAAGAGGAAGAATTCAAATTTTAAAAAGTTACAACATTTGGCATTTTGGACGAGTGGAAGCTTCAGGAAAAGAAGAATACATGCAGATTGACAAGTGTCAATTAGTTAGGAGTTTTCCGTTGTAGGTAGTTATTTTATTTGTATATAAATAGGGTAGTTGTTGTAGAATCATGTGTGTGAAAAACTTGTACAATAATCCTGTAAAATACTCTAAGTACCCAGTGTGAGAGAAATGAGTTTGATATTTGAAGAAATGTATGTGTTGAACACCAACTTTGTTTAAGTTATTTAAATTACTAGTCTTGTTTCGTCAAATTCTTTTACTTTCAGTCTCTTTACTTTCCTGCAAAATTTATACTCTTTTTGCCAATTTCTTACTTTTGTTCAACTTTTATTTTATTTTACTTTTACATTCAAACACTCAAAGATTTTAATATCATTGACAAAATAAACCACAAACAATTATCAAACACTAAGAGTAATTCGACAACAAATTGCACATGTGTCCTAGGACTTGTTTGGTTGGTCCTGCAAGTAACCCAGTCCTGTAAAAGATTGGTTAACCAGAGGTTGTTCGTCAGGAATCACAGCGAACAGCAGCCCACACAAGTAGTTATATAAATAGAAGCCTCGTGTAGAAGCTAGAAGGTTGTTGTTGTTGTTGAAACCCTGACCATATTCTATTTTTCTCTCCCTCACTCAAAAACCTTCAATCGTAATCAGCTAGCACTATGACTGAAGAAAGTTGTTCGTGTGGACCGAGTAGAAGTGTTGTTCATTGTATAACACTCTTGATCATCCATCGATTCAGATTCAATGGTTTCATCGCCACAAGAGGTAACCTTTCTATATAGATCATGATCTTTCTTAAGGATCTCTAAAGGGAAATTTTTGTTTTTCCGCTGCATTTAGATCACTAATATCCCTTCAGTGGTATCAGAGCCACTTATGAAAACATTAGTCTGTTAATTGCTTACTTTATGTTATTTAGTTTTAATTGGATTAAAACACGTAAAAAAATTAAATCAATCCGGATATTGAATTTTTTGGCATCAGACTGTGTACGATTTAGATGATTGATATTGACTATGCTTTAGAATCCGACAATAGTATGGTGAAGTAGCGATATGACAATCGCCCATATGTTACACATATATGATCGATCTAATTCATATGTGATATGATTAACTTTGATGCAAAGATGGTATATTGGATATACTATTTTATTTCGTCAGTTCAAATCACGTAATGATTATCATTCGATTGAGCAATCTATGGTTATCTGCTTCAGAATCCGACTTTAGTATGGTGAAAAAATGATAGCATACAAATCAATTATACTAAATTATTGATTATGGTGTTTTGATGGTATGAAGTTGTTGCGTTAAGGTTTATGACGGTACAAGGGTTGCATCGTCAATGAGGTCTGCAATAAAAATGTAATGCATTCTGTTAGCGTAACAGTCTCCATGGGCTGATGTCTGACGGTCGTCATGGGCTGATGTGTGACAGTCACCATGGAAACCATGATGGTCGTCACAGGCAGTGTAACAATGCAAAGGTTGCGTCAATGAAATCTGCATTTAAGGTCGCTGTTTGCCGGAATTTAATTTGATTTATTTAATTAACAGGATTTAAATTAATAATAATAAAATTTGTTTATTATTTTTCTTGTGGTGATCAGTTATGGACTTAGTTTATTTTCCTTTGTTTTGGAATTTATAATATGACTTGTGTGTTGTGCCTCTCTCTGATTCTCATCATGTAACTTCTTTTCTCATCCCACTCCCCCGTCACTCCCTCGTATGTAAAACAAGTTTCCTTTATGTAATATATTATTGTAAAGAAAGAGAAGACTACAAAAAGGAGGGAAGCCTTGGAGATCTTACTTGGAGAAGTGTAGATCGTTATTAGGTTTAACTTAAGTTCTCTCATTGGCTTGGGAGAACAATTGCGCTAGGGGCCATAACTGTTTCATTTGTATGCATGTTGATACATATTATATGTATATTTATGCATGTGTGAGAAACGATTTATATGATAAATAAGCCGGTGAGATCAAACTAATAAAATTCCCTCAAAACTAATATTAATTTTTTTCTTTCCAAGTTTTAAAACTCATCAAGACTAGTATCAAATATTGTAGGTTTCGCCTAGTGTAAGGTGCATATTTTATATTAGTAAGGTACGATGGGATAAATATAACATCCAATTTCTAAAACAATAGGTCAAACTTAACTAAACAAAATATAATAAGATTATATATTTTTAGAAGCAAGAGTTAAGAATAGTTCATATGATGGATTGGAATAAAGAGTTATTCACCCAATTGAAATATTCGAGAATTGTATTGGATACACTTAGAAGGAGTTCCTACCTAAATAGCCGAGTTTTGTGTAATTATCTTAACAATGACTTAAAACAAAGTGAAATATGGATCTCGATCCACTAGAAAATCTTCCAACGGAATTTTCTGAATCAAATGATGAGGGTCATTTGTTTTGAGTAATATAGTGGGAGCATATTTAATTAAAGGCCTAATTGAATATGTTGTTTTAATGATACTTATATCTTTACATTCTATTTTGTAGATTACCATGACAACAAACACAACTAATAACATTTTATGATCAATCCTGGATAAGGAAAAATTGTCTGGGACAAATTTTCTGGATTGACACCGAAGTATGAGGATTGTCCTCAAACGTGACAGAAAGTTGTATGTCTTAGAGACACTTGTTCCAGATGAGGAACCTCCTAGTTCTACTTCTAAGGCGAAAAGCGATGCTTATAAGAAGCATGTCGATGATGCCAATTCCATTCTGATGGCCAGTAATGGAAAGAAACACAACAAAAGGCCCACCAAGCAAGTTGGTAAATGGAAAGGAAGTTTCCAAACCCAAACATATTGCACCTTCTTTAATGCCTAGTGGAGGCATAGAAAAGTAGGGCACATGCTTCTATTGCAGTAAGACTAGAAACTAGAAGCGAAACTGCCCAGAGTACCTGGAAGATAAAAACAATGGAGTGGAGACTTTAACTTCAGGTATTTTTGTTATATAAATAAATTTATTTACTTCAGCATCATGGGTATTAGATATTGGACGTGGTTCTCATATTTGTACCAATGTACAAGGGCTAAAAAGGAGTAGAGATTTGGAAAAAGGTGAAGTTGACCTACGAGTTGGTAATGGAGAAAAGGTTGTTGCTTTAGCCGTAGGAACTTATGTTTTGACTCTGAAGGTTCTTGGTTTGGCTGCATATGTTGAAAAAATTTATCATTTTCCTTGATGTCTTATAAGATGTCCTTGACATGCTTGAAGATCTTCTGGTGTGTAGTGCATTTGTGATGTCAGAACAGATGTTGTAACATCTGCCTTGACAGTTCTAGGACTTTCTATATACAAAACGTTTTGGTTTAATTTTTGTATATTTTTTAGCAGGATTTTGGCCTTTTGTTTTTCTCTAGGATGTGTGAAAATCAAGGCAGTTTTACTTTCAAAATCAGAAGTTTCTATGCGTTAGTTATTGGAGAATTATTGAAGATCTTTTCGTGCATGATTCATGTGATCTTTTTGAGGAAAGTTCTGATCAAATCCAAGCCCACTCAAAATTCTATATTATTGATGTTTAACCTAATTTCTATGTATGGAATATTGAATTGTAAAGCATAGTGCTTTTGAGTGTTGGGGTTTTTTCCTTGTGCGTGTTTTATTTGTAAGCCATGCATACATCACTTAGATGTTTGAATTGGACTGATTTTAAATTGTAATTATGTCCATTCTAAGCTTTTAAGCATGAGTGTTTGTTCTTGATCAAAGCTTTTAAGCAAGATCAAGGTGTTATGTTTTGGAAGAGTGGTCTTTTGTTTTTCTTTAATTTGATTATTTATCACAGTGTGTGATTGAGGGGGAGTGAGATGGTGATTTCTCATATCTAAATTTTGATTTCTAGGTAGAAGTTGCACTGGGTAGGTTCAAGTGAGAAGTTGTAAACTGGGACTATTTAGGCTTTGAATTGTTCTACTAATAGTGGATTTCCTTCCTGGCTTAGTAGCCCCCAGAGTAGGTGTGTTTTTACCGAGATGGATTAACAATAATGTGTGTTTTTATTGGTGTTATTTATATTGTTATTACTCAGATAGTAATGTTGTGACATCACCTTCGACGTCGCGTATCTGATACCAGAATTTCAATTGGTATCAGAGTAGGCATCCTGCTCTGTATCTGGGTGAGATCTAGGGAAGTTACTTTCTGGTATAATGGACAAGGAGGTAGAGTTTGTGAATAGACCACCCATTCTGGATGGAACTAATTATGATTACTGGAAATCGAGGATGGTTTCCTTCTTGAAGTCTTTGGACATCAAGGTTTAGAAAGCTGTTCTGAGAGGATGGAGACATCCTGCTGTTAAGGACAAAGATGGGAATGATACTGCTGAGTTGAAGCCAGAAGAGGGCTGGTCTAAGGAAGAAGATGAGCTTTCTTTGGGAAATTCTAAAGCCTTTAATGTCATATTCAATGGAATTGACAAAAATAATTTCAGATTGATTAATACTTGCATTGTTGCCAAAGATGCTTGGGATATTCTCAAAACTACTCATGAAGGTACCTCCAAAGTCAATATGTCAAAACTTCAGCTGCTCTCCACAAAATTTTAACACTTAAGGATGAAAGATGATGAAAGTATTTATGACTTTCATATGAATATCCTTGAAATAGATAATGCCTTAAGTGCTCTTAGAGAACCAATATCTGAAGAGAAATTGGTAAGAAAAGCTCTCAGATCACTACCTAAGAGATTTGACATGAAGGTCACAACCATAGAAGAAGCTCATGACATTAGCATGATGAGATTAAATGAACTTATTAGATCTCTTCAAACTTTTGAGATTGGCATAAGTGAAATATCTGACAAGAAAATCAAAAATATTGCCTTCTCTTCCAACAATGAAGATGGAGTAGAAAATTGTAATCTTAATACTGAGGAAGGTCTATCTAATGCTATAGTTCTTCTTGGGAGACAACTCAACAAAGTTATGCAAAGGTTGGATAGGAAGCCATGACCAAATGTCAAGAATAACTCATCTGACATCAATAGGTCAAATGATTATGGTAGAAAGACAAGGGCTGAAGAGAACTTTTTTCAAGGAAAAGGAGTTCATTACTATGGATGTGAAGGTTATGGGCATATCAGATCTGAATTTCCCACATATCTCAAGAATCCGAAAAAGGGTCTTATCGTGGCTTGGTCAGATGAAGATATTGAAAGTGAAGTTGGAGAAGAATCTGCTAAGACTGTTACTTCCCTAACTGGGAGATATTATTCTGATTTTAGTGATGATGAAGTCACATATGATAGCTAGCCACTTTCTATAGAGAATTATGTCTCAAAAATGAAGAAGTCTGCCAACAAGAAGAAGAATAGAAGAAAATCATATCACAACTGGATAATGAAAAGGGAGAGCACTTGGAAACCATCTCCAAGCTGGAAAAATGAGGTAAAATTACTAAACTCCCAACTTAATCAAATGACCAAGTCTGTCGGAATGCTGAACTATAGTTCAAATACTTTAGATGAGATTCTACAGATTGAGAAGTTATCTGGAGATGTGTCTGGTTTAGGGTTTGACAAAAGGAAAGAGCCTGTCTCAAATCTTGCTTCCTCTGAGTTCAAACCAAAGATGTTGTATCAGGTGTCTCAACATCATAAAAGAAGAAATGTTGCCTACATAAAGGGGAATTCCTATAAATGGAGGTGTCACTATTGTGGAAAGGTGGTTCACTTGAAGCCCTACTGTTTCAAACTATATGGATATTCTAAACTTGTCCCTCAGCTTGGCCTAATTCATAACACACCTAAGGTCAGAAAACAATGGATTCCTAAGATTGGTACCAACATCATGATAGCTCACACCTCTCTTAGAGCTTCAGCAAAAAATGACTGGTATTTTGACAGTGGATGTTCAAGACATATGACATGAGTTACTAATCTGCTGGTGAATATGAGACCCTATGCTTCTAGTTTTGTTACTTTTGGTGATGGAGCCAAAGGTGAAATCAAGGGAATTGGACTGATGAACTACTCAGGAGTTCCTAGACTTGACAATGTGCTACTTTTAAAAGGGTTGATTGCCAATCTAATTAGCATTAGTCAATTATGTGATCAAGGACTGAAAGTCAATTTCTCCAAATTTGAATGTCTTATGACAGATGGAAAAGGAGAATTAATCATGAAGGGAGTCAGATCTAAGGACAACTGTTATCTATGGGCATCTCAAGAATCAAGTTATGTCTCCTCTTGCTTGCTTGCTTGCCAAAGAAGATGAAGTTAAACTCTAGCATCAGAAACTTGGACACTTACATCTGAAAGGCATGAAGAGAATCATATCCATGGAAGCTATTATAGGGATTCCTAAACTCAAGATTAAAGAAGTAAAATTTTGTGGAGAATGTCAAGTTGGGAAGCATACTAAGATGTCACATCAGAAGATCTCTTTCAAAAACTTCAAAGAGAGAAGGAAAGCAATGTTATCAGAATCAGAAGTGATCATGGGAAAGAATTTGAGAATGCCAAGTTTACTGAATTTTGCTACTCTGAAGGAATTAGTCATGAATTCTCATCTCCCATTACTCCTTAGCAAAATGGGATTATAGAACACAAAAAAAGGACTATACAGGAATCTTCTAGAGCCATGATACATGCAAAACAACTACCTTATCATTTCTAGGCTGAAGCAATGAATACTGCATGCTACATTCATAACAGAGTCACCTTGAGAAAAGGTACTTCAGCTACTCTGTATGAATTATGGAAAGGAAGAAAACCTACTGTGAAATACTTCCATGTCTTTGGAAGAAAATGCTACATCATGGCAGATCGTGAACAAAGAAGAAAGTTATATCCAAAGAGTGATGAAGGAATGTTTTTAGGATACTCTACCAACAGCGGATCTTATAGGGTCTACAACTCCAGAACTAAAGTAATGACGGAGTCTATAAATGTTGTTGTTGATGATCAAGACTTGAACAAATAAGTTGATGTCCTGGATGATGTTTAAACATTCCAGATTGTAACTCCAGCAGAAACTAAAGACAGAGGTATTGATGAACAACCCTCAAGCTCTAAGACTGAAGATAGTCAGACCAACAAAGGTCCCTCGATCAGAATACAGAAAGATCATCCTAAAGACCTCAACATAGGAGAGTTGGATAAAGGAGTTACTACAAGATCAAGGGAGATAATCTTTAAATCTTGTTTTGTGTCAAAGATAGAGCCAAACAATGTCAAAGAAGCACTACTAATAAATTCTGGATTAATGTTATGCAAGAGGAAATTGCTCAATTCAAGAGGAGTGAAGTTTGGGATCTTATCCTAAGACCTAAAGGATCAAATGTGATAGGTACCAAGTGGGTGTACAAGAACAAATCTGATGAACAGGGAGTTGTCAATAGGATTAAGGCTAGACTGGTTACCCATGGATACACTCAAGTAGAAAGAATTTATTTTGATGAGACCTTTGCTCCTGTTGCTAGACTTGAGTCTATTAGATTACTTCTTGGTGTTGCTTGCATCTTGAAATTCAAAATATATCATATGGATGTCAAGAGTGCCTTCTTGAATGGTTACCTAAATGAATAAGTCTATGTGGAACAACCCAAAGGATTCATTGATCCTAATTTCCCTAATCACGTCTATATGCTAAGGAAAGCTCTATATGTGTTAAAACAAGCTCCTAGAGCTTGGTATGAGAGACTTACTGAATTTCTTGTTGAACATGGCTACAGAAAAGGTAGAATAAACAAGACTCTATTTGTGAAAGAAGAAGGAAAAAAGCTCATGATTGCTCGAATTTATGTTGATAATATTGTGTTTGATGTTATGTATGAAGAGATGGTTTAACATTTTGTTAAACAAATGCAATTTGAATTTGAGATGAGCCTAGTTAGTGAATTGACTTACTTTCTTGGTCTTTAAGTCAAGCAGATGGAAAAATCTATATTCATATCCCAGAGTAAATATGCCAAGAATATAGTGAAGAAGTTTGGAATGGAGAATGCTAGCCACAAAAGGACACATGCTCCTACTCATCTGAAGTTATCTAAATATGAAAAAGGTGTAAATATGGATCAAAATCTCTACAAAAGTATGATTGGAAGCTTATTATATCTAACAGCAAGCAGGCCTGACATTGCCTTTGTTGTAGGAGTTTGTGTTAGGCATAAAGTTGATCCCAAAGTGAGTCACATCAACCAAGTGAAAAGAATCTTGAAGTATGTCAATGGTACATGTGATTATGGTATGCTATACTCTCATGGTTCCAATTCTGAGTTAAGTAGTTATTGTGATGTTGACTGGGCAGGATGTGTTGATGATAAAAAAAAGAACATCTGGAGGATGCTTCTTTTGGGAAACAATCTGATATATTGATTTAGTAAGAAGCAAAATTGTGTTTCACTATCCACAATTGAGTCTGAATACATAGCAGTTGGAAGTAGTTGTTCTCAGTTGGTTTGGATGAAGCAAATGTTGACAGAATACAATGTTTCTCAAGATTTCATGACATTGTACTGCGACAATTTGAGTGCTATCAACATTTCCAAGAATCCTATTCAACATAGAAGAACCAAGCATATTGATATTCGTCATCATTTCATCAGAGAACTGGTTGAAGAAAAGATTGTTGCTCTATAAGATGTAGCCACTAATTTACAACTGGTTGAAATTTTGACTAAAGCCTTGGATGCTAATCATTTTGAAATCCTGAGAGGTAAGCTAGGGATTTACATCAATGAGGATCTATAGCAATTAAAGTTGTGAGGGAAAACTAGTCAAGAATTCTCAGTTCTCCTACTGCAATTGTGTTATTTTGTTCCTATTAATGATAGATGGATCAAAAGTGTGATTCCCAATGGTGACATAAAGAGCAAGACAAAGAAATACAAAGTTGTTGTTGTTATTTCTCTTGCTAAGAATAATTTGAAGAATGTTGTTGGATATATTATTGAAGATGATGTTGAGAACATTATCCCCGAAGAGGAAATTGCTGAAAAGAAGACTGGTGATGTTGTTGTCAATACTGATATGGGAAGATTACATGGTCTCTCTCTCTCTCTGTTGAGTACCAATCCTATGTTAAGGGGGAGTTGTTGTTGGCGTGGTTGTCACATTATGGCTAAAAAGGGGGAGAGTTAGTTATTTCTGCATTATTTCTTCTGATGTTATGGCTGGTTAAGTGAATAAGGAGGGATGCTGTTCTAATTGGGTGTTGTGTTACCAGGTGTTCTACTTTGTACCACCAAAATGTTGTTTCTTATTTATTCTGCTACTTTGATCTCAGGTGGTTGGTTCCGGCTGGTTGTCTGGTGTTGTCTGGTGCTAATAATGTTTTTAGCTACAATTTGCCAAAGGGGTAGATTGAAGGTTCTTAGTTTGGCTGTATATGTTAAAAAACATTATCATTTTCCTTGATGTCCTATAATATATCCTTGACATGCTTGAAGATCTTCTGGTGTGCGGTGCATTTGTGATGTCAGAACAGATGTTGTAACATCTGTCTATACAGTTCTGGGACTTCTTAAATACATAAATTTTTGATTTAATTTCTGTATATTTTTTAGCAGTATTTTGGTCTTTTGTTTTGCTCCAGGATATGCGAAAATCAAAGGAGTGTTGTTTTCAAAATCAGAAGATGATATGCGTTAGTTTTTAGATAATTATTGAAGATCTTTTCATGCTTGATTCATGTGATATTTTTTAGGAAAGTTCTGATAAAATCCAAGCCCACTCAGAATTCTATATTATTGATGTTTAACCTAATTTCTCTATACAAAATATTGAATTATAAAGCACAGTGCTTTTGAGTGTTAGGTTTTTTCCTTGTGCATGTTTTGTTTGTGAGCCATTCATACATCACCTACATGTTTGAATTGGACTGGTTTTGAGTTGTAATTTGTCCACTCTAAGCTTTTAAGCATGAGTGTTTGTTCTTGATCAAAGCTCTTAAGCAAGATCAAGGTGTTGTGTTTTGGAAGAGTGATCTTATGTTTTTCTTTAATTTGATTGTTTATCACAGTGTGTGATTGAGGGGGAGTGAGATGGTGATTTCTCATATCTAGATGTTGATTTCTAGGTAGAAGTTGCATTGGGTAGGTTCAAGTGATAAGTTGTAAACTGGGGCTGTTTAGGCTTTGAATTGTTCTACTAATAATAGATTTCCTTCCTGGCTTGGTAATCCCCATAGTAAGTGTGTTTTCACCGAACTGGGTTAACACTCCTGTGTGTTTTTATTGGTGTTATTTATACTGTATTCATATTGTTATTACTCAGATAGTAATGTCGTGACATCACCTTCGACATCACATATCTGATACCAGAATTTCAGACTTTACATGCTAGTTTAATAATTCAGTTAGAGAACTGTTATTATGTACCTGCAATTAACATGGATATTATTTTTGTTTCTTGTTTGGACAAGTTTGGTTTTTCATTTATAATAAAGAACAATTGTTACTCTATTTATTTAAATGATATATTTTATGCTACTGCACAAATGAACAATGGATTGTATGTCATTGATCTTGAAATGGAAATTTATAACATTAATACTAAAAGGATGAAACATAATGAGTTAATTGTAAGTTACCTTTGGCATTGTCGCTTAGGCCATATAATTGAGAGGCTTATCTCCAAACTCTATAAAGATGGACTCTTGGATTATTTTGATTACGAATCATATGATACATGCATATCTTGTTTAATTGGAAAGATAACAAATTCCTCATTCACACTCATAGGAAAAGGTGAAAGGGATAATGATCTTTTGGCCCTCATACATACTGGTGTATGTGGACCACTTAACATACCAGCCAGAGGAGGATTTCAATACTTCATCACATTTACTGATGATTTTAGTAGATATGGTTATGTGTATTTAATGAAACAGAAATCTGAATCCTTTGAAAGTTTCAAGGAGTTCAAGAATGAAGTACAAAACCAATTAGGTAAGAATATTAAAACTCTTCGATCAGGTTGAGGCGATGAATATTTAAGCCTAGAGTTTGATGACTATCTAAAAGAGCGTGTGATTTTATCCTAACTCACTCCTCCTGGAACACCACAATTAAATGATGTATCTGAGAGAAGAAATCAAACCTTGTTAGACATGGTCTAATCCATGATGAGTCTTGACGATCTTCCAAACTCCTTTTGGGGACATGCACTACTGAAAACAGCTTACACACTTAACCGTGTTCCATCTAAAAGGGTTGAAAATATACAATATGCGATATGGAGTGGTAAGAAACCATATATGTCTTACATGAATATTTGGGGTTGTGAAGTTTATGTGAAACGGAAAATTTTAACTATGTTTGAGCCCAAATCTGACAAATGCTTATTTGTGAGGTATCCTAAAGAAACAAGAGGATATTACTTCTACAATCCTTCTGAGGGAAAAGTGTTTATCGCTCGAACTGGAGTCTTCTTGGAAAAGGACTTTATTTCCAAAGGAAATAGTGGGAGGAAAGTAGAGCTTGAAGAAATTCAAGAATCAAATAACATTGATACACCTATGGAGGAATTAGAGCATAAATCAAAAACAGTTGTGGAAGAGCAACATGCTCAAGTAGAACAAGACCAGTGTAGGTCGAGCAGGATACATCACCAACTAGATAGATATGGATATCTCATAACTGATCAAGGTGATATATTACTCATGGATCAAGATGATCTTGTGACCTACTAAGAGGCTATAACTGGTCCTAAGTTTGATAAGTGGCTAGAAGCCATGAAATCTGAAATGGAAGTGGATATTCAAAAAGAAGACTGACATGGATGGTAAGGTACATACCTATAAGACAAGACTGGTTGCTAAAGGTTATAAACAAATTCATGGGGTAGACTATGATGAAACCTTTTCACCAGTTGCAATGCTTAAATTTGTTCGGATTTTACTTGATATCTCTGCATATTATGATTATGAAATATGGCAAGGGGATGTCAAGACTGCTTTCCTTAATGGGAATCGTCTTGAGGATGTGTACATGACACAACCTGAAGGATTTGACATACCTGAAGAATCCCAAAAGATATGCAAGTTACCTCAATCAATCTACGGATTAAAGCAAGCTTTCAGAAGCTGGAATCTTTGTTTCAATGAAACTATAAAACAATATGGATTCATAAAGAATTAATATGTGCCTTGTGTTTATAAGAAGGTTAGTGGGAGCATGATCATTTTTCTGGTATTATATGTAGATGACATATTACTCATTGGAAACGATATCCCTACCTTGCAAGAAGTAAAAGCTTGGTTAGGGAAATTCATTTCTATGAAGGACCTTGGTGAAACAACCTATATATTAGGAATCAGGATCTATAGAGATAAATTACAAAAACTACTTGGCCTAAGTCAGAGTACATACATAGACAAAGTGTTGAGACACTTTAATATGCATGATTCCAAGAAAGAATTCACACCAATGCAACATGGCTATCAAAAACACAATCCCCTTCAAAAAGGAAAAAAGGGATCACATGAATAAGATTCCATATGCATCTGCAATAGGATCTATCATGTATGCCATGTTATGTACTCGATCATATGTCTCGTATGCTTTAAGTTCAACGAATAGGTACTAATCTGATTCTGGTGATGCTCATTGGGTAGCTGCCAAGAATATCCTTAAGTACTTGAGAAGGACTAAAGGCACATTCTTGATATATGGAGGTCAAGAAGAGCTCGCGGTAATTGGCTACACCGATGCTAGCTTCCAAATATATAAGGATGACATTAGATCACAATCTGGTTATGTGTTTTTCCTAAATGGTGGCGCTGTGAGCTGGAAAAGTTCAAAGCAAGAAATAGTTGTTGATTCTACAACCGAGGCCGAGTACATTGTTGCCTCAAGTGCAACAAAGGAAGTTGTTTGGATCAAGAAGTTCATTTGTGAACTTGGCATAGTCCCTAGCATTATGGATCTCATTAATATCTATTGTGATAACAATGGTGCCATCACACAAGCTAAAGAGCCTAGATCTCACAAACGATCCAAACACATACTTAGGCGTTATCATCTCTTTCGAGAGATAATAGATCGTGGAGATGTGAAGATATGTAGAGTACCTACACTTGATAATATTGCTGGCCCACTAACAAAACCTCTCCGCAGCAGAAGCATGATGATCATACTAAATGTATGGATATTAAGGGAATGCCTGATTGGCTCTAGTGCTAGTGGGAGATTGTTGGTGTAAGCCTTAGAGGCCAATACTTTCTGTACTTGTATCAAATTATTTATTAATAATAAAAGACATTTCTTTATTATGTTTATTTTTCCAAAATGATAAAGTCCCTAGAATAGCTAATTTATTTAATGAAACATTAAGTGTGACTTAATCGTGAGAATCCATTAAACATAAGGACACTATTATTAAAGCATCCATAGTCGAACTTTAATGTGAAATAGGATAGACTTAAAGAATTAAGACTATTATGTAGATAGACTGATGATCTCATCTCATGGATTATGAATAAGGAGTTATCAAGTCTTGACATGGGTATGAATATTATGAGTAATATTTATACTAGATTGACCCACTATGAGAGTACTACATAAAATGTTATGCAAAGTTTCATAAGTTATTCTCATGGTGATAATGGTGTATACCACCCTTCGACTTGAAACTACTATGGGCCCTAGATGTAGAGTCAAGTACTCTATTACTGATCAAACATTGTCCGTAACTGGATGATCATAAAGACAATTGATGGGTACTTCACAAAGCATGCTAAGGGACATGAGTAACCTAGATGGAATTTGCCCATCTTGCATAACAGGATAAATGTCTAAGGGCCCAATATTGAACTGGACAAGGATGAGACAGTATATGTTTTGTGTTCAATATAGACATCGCGAAATCCTACAAGGTCACACACATAAGGACTGTTAGAGAAGAGGTAGAGTAAATAAGGAACATCATAAGGTACGGTGCACTTGAATGGAATATAGAATATGGTAAGGTATCATGTGCTTAATTGACATATGATATAATAATAGTTATTATTAATATTTATAATAGTTATAAAATATAATAATAATATTATTATTATTATGTTTATTATAATAATAGTTATTATAATAATATTATTATTGAGTTATGCTTTTTAGCTTGCAACCTACACAAGTAGTTCTATAAATAGATTCCTTGTGTAAAAGCTCAAAGATTGTTGTTGTTGAAACCCTGGTCATATTCTATTTTTCTCTCCCTCACTCAAAAACCTTCAATCGTAATCAACTAGCATTGTGACTGAAGGAAGTTGTTCATGTGGACTGAGTAGATGTGTTGTTCATCAATAATGCTCTGATCATCCATCGATTTGGATTCAAAGGTTTCATCGCCACAAAAGGTAACCTTTCTATCACAAATCATGATCTTTTGTAAGGATGTCTAAAGGGAAATTTTTGTTTTTCGTTGCGTTTAAATCGCTAATATCCCTTAAAAAATAAGGTGACATTTGAGGTTAACAAGAGGTCTACTGACAAATTGAGGATTTTAAGACTAAATTAAAAGATCTTTGTCTAGTGACAGACTCATGTTATCACTTGAGGGCGTGTAAAAAAATTTGACTTAAGAAGCTAGTGTTATAGTACCTGACTTTAAACATGAGACATGCATTAGAGCTATGACGTCTTGGGATGATGCATATAGGAGATTTTTCTCAATTATGTTAATCGTACTTGTCCTTTTTTGTATACTGAAGAATTATGTAGCGCAAACACATCTAGAAGTATGTGTGTCGCGGTGTCTGATATGCGTCGGTGTCAGACACTTGTATGACACTCGTACGACACATGTTGCAAAAGTCAATGAAGTGTCCACTAAAAAATATTTTTTTTCTTTGTTTCGACACTCTTCGAATCAATGGTTGACACCTGAATAACAGTCATAATACATACGTCAAACAATTCAGACAAGTGTTTTTAAAAAAAAAAATTTACTTCTACACACTTTTATATATATATATATATATATATATATATATATATATATATATATATATATATATGAAAAATCTCACACAAATTAAAAATTATTAAATGTATATATAAGCAATTTTATTAATAAATAATTAAAGATATTAATTTTAATTATAATATTTTTTACTTTTTAAATCATAAATGGATAAATAAAACTGAAATACTCTCTTATATATATCGGTGTCGATGTCTTATGTTTTGATATTATCGATGTCGAAATGTCCATATTGTATCGTGTCTCAATGTTCGTGCCGTAGTCGGTGGTTTATAGATGAAGAATTTATATAATGAGATATGACAAATGCACTTGATGTGTTTTTTTCTTCCTATTTTAAATTTTTTCAAATAACTTATGCACGTGTTGTGATTTGTTACCAATGTAATGACTATATTGTGTCTTATAGGTGTTATATCCTATAATGACTGATGCACATTGGTGATTTTTTAATTGATTATTAGGCCCTTGAATTTGATGTTAAACTTTATGGTTTCCCTGTGGTGTTTTAACAGTCACATATGCAAAGTCGTGACAAAGTACTAACAAAATACTGAAGTATATTAATTAGATAGGTAAAATAAAAGCCAATTTCTTTCTTTCATTAAATCAAATTCAAATTGATGCAAACCACTGTTACATTGATATTAAAAAGACCTAAACTTAAGGCATATTTCATCAATTTGTAGACAACAATAATAAAACTTGAAAAAACAACAAGGGAAACAATTATCCAGTCACTTTTGTTCTTTTCAATCATCCTTAATGCCCATGAATGACTTCTTTTAGAATGTGAGAGGTCTAGCCAACTCTCCAACAAAACTGGCTCTTAAAAGATTTATTATTAGAACTTTTTATTTATTGTTGAACCTTGGATAGATAATAATTCGCTTCCTCTAAGTTGGCTCAATAGATTAAATATAATTTGGTAGATGTTTTTCCTTTAACGTACTCCTTACCTGGTTCATGATAGTCATGTTATAATACCCCATATTCTCTTAAATGTTCAATTAGATATGACCAACTGAGTTTTTATATATTCTATTTTTTGTCAGTTGGAACAATTAGACCTCATAAGTGATCTGAATGTTGTCAATTGAGATCAATAGAGTAACTAACAAACTTTGAAGAGAGGACATTTTAATAACTCTATTATTTGGTCAATTGGTGTTAGATGACAAAATATCATTTGGAGATATTTTATACCATTGGATTATATATATATATATATATATATATATATATATATATATATATATATATATATATATATATATATATGGTGGAAGAGAAAAAAGAAGAAAATTGGTAAGAAGAAAGGAAGAAAGAGGAAAAGAGAAGAGAAATGGAAATAGGAAGAAGAAGAAGAAGAATCCATGGAGAAAGATTGGATTATCATCTACATTATCAAGTCATCCCATTATCTTCAACAAGGTGATTTACATTAGATAGTGTAGCTCCTGGGGGGAAGCATGAAAATAATTGGTGGGTTAGGTTTTGTGTGAAAAATGGAATTGATGTTGTTTTCCATGTTATACTTGATGAATTCATGCTTGATGGTGTTGAAACATGACTTTATGTGTTTTGGGTGTTATATGGAGGTATGGGTTGGGATATTTAGCCATAGGTTCCTCTCCCATCGTGTTCTGTAAAATTCTGGATACGAAGTGGTTATTGTGCGAGCTCAAGGCGAGCTTTAGGAGTCCGGTCTTTCTGTTACACTCATTGTGCGAGCTTCATGAGAGCTACTTTCTAGTTGGTCACAAAGCGACCGCAACCTATTTTTTCTTATGTCTCCTCCTCGCCTAGGGATCGATGTGCGACCATAGCAAAATTATGTTTTCTTGTTTTTTGTTTCCTTCTTAACTTTGAAAGCATAACTCGAATCGAGGTGCAGTTGGAAGCGTTGGAAAGCTATTATAATGCTCTAGGTGATCAAAGTGAAAATATGGATATAGATGCATGATTAATAAATTGGTATCAATTGAATGAATGTAGGATAATATGTGAAGGGTTAATAAGAACACATAGTATTGTGATGAGTACCACATGATTGGTTTGATATCGATGAGGGACCTTTGTTCCGAAAGTCCTTTTTTGGTAAGGGTCTTGGCTCTGAAAGACCTATCTATTATGTGATCATGATTAACCGAAAATTTCGATAGAGGGGTATTGATTTTATGCCTTGTGTGAGATGTTTATGTTTGATACGTTATATTATACTACTGTATGTGTTTATGTATGATATATATGTATCTTGATTGTGTGATAACATGCTTAAAACACTATAAAGATGAATGATGAAACCAAGGCTTATAACTAAGTAAATGGATTAGAAAGATAACTAGGTTGCAAATATGACTTGGATAACACTAGAAGATGACATTCACTCAATATGATACCTAGGCATGTGTCATGGATGGATGGTTACCATAGTTGTAAGTGAGATGCATTGTATGGAACATGTATGGTTTTATGTTTTCTTAAGATTAAGGTGAATGTGTTCACCTTGTGATTGTCGAATACAATCACATTATGTTGTGTTTAATCACATAGTCGGAAGCAAACCCTTGAGATATGTCGTCCCAAGAGTTGAGGCTTGTGTAGAGCGCTCCTTTGGGATTGCGCATTAGTACTTTGACAGGGGTTACCTTAAATGAATGGAACCTACGGGTAGAGACTTGAGATGGGTTATAGTCCCATGGGAAATGTCAATTCATAATGTTGATTATATGTATCTTAGAATCTGAATTCATTCATTTATCTCGTGTGTACGAATTAAGCCTATGGGTAAAGAAACTTATGATGGGGGAAGGCCCATAAGAAATGAAGATTCATGTGGACTATGTTTCTCTTGGATCCGAATCCATTTCGTATGTCAAAGTAGATACAAATATTTGTGACCCGTGTCGATAACTCTAAATGTAAGGTTGGCCAAGGAATGATGCCTTGGTATGGTTTCCGGTTAGTGATTGTTTGAGTTAATGGAATCAAGAGGCATGTTTCCATACATTGCAAGTTGTGTGAACTCAAGTCTTATCCCTTTCCCTTTTTGACTTGAGTTAGGAATTGATTTGAACCCTATAGAGCCGTTTGAATTCATAAGATAAGGGAACTCACTAAGATTATTATCTCACCACATTATTGTTGTTGTTTTTCAGGTATTATTTGAAGGTATAATTTGCAAGTGGAGCTATGCATGGATGTTTCAAGGGAATCTTAGTTATGTTGATTTCATTGTGTGATGTATTGATCCGCATGTCACGCGTGGATCAAAACGAGTAATTTTGAAAACTTAGTATAGTGACAACAACTCGAGTATTGTATCGCGAGGATTCTTGATTATTACTAATCGAAGGTAAATCGAATTAAAAAGGGGGTTTGGTGTTCGATTGAGAAAAATGATTAAAAAAAATGAATATAAAATTAAGCTGTTGTGAAATAAGTGATTATGAAATAAGTCAATCTACCGATTCAGTTCCTACTATCATCGACTATTATAATTTTAATACCCTAAGAGGATTATCCATTCCTATCTGGATACAAACTCAAAGACAAGCGTGGCGAGGTATTATAGGAATTATAGGAAAACCAAAATAACCTGTTTACAACCCAACTGGGTCAAATACATAACCCATACCCAATTCTAAATGACCCAAAACTAAATAAAACTAATGATGCATCTTCAAACAAAATTCTGAAAAATATGGCTCCGAATCTGACTTCGACTCCAATAGGAAAATCATAACTCTCTCTCTCTCTTAGCTTTCCATCGACTGGTAGAACGCCTCAATCAGATTCCTGGAACTCCAGTTATGGGTATTTCCGTAAAAGCTGTCAAAGCTGAAAATTAAGTACGAAAATCAAATCAAATTAAATCAAAAATAAAATAAAATGGAAAAACAACTTAAAATATAAAAATAAGCAAATAAAAACAAAGAGATGCTTAAGTGCAAACATGGAAGATTCTGCATTAAAATGCACTGATCAAATTCCCCCACGCTTGAACTTTTGCACTCCGAACAAAATAAAATCTAAGGAAACACAACAACATCATCATTTACTCATTCTAAGCTACGAACTCCTCTTTGGTTAAGATAGTATCGATAGGTACTAATCTTGCACACTAAGGATATCGTAAGAACACAAATTCATAATTGTACGATCATAAGTCTCCCTCCTATACAAACCAAAATGAATCATGTTATTATGCCTAATCCTAACTTACTCGTCCTCCTTTTTGCTCTCTTTCATTCTAGTGCAATCACATTAAGCTCGTTATATATCCATACACATGGTAAATAAGCTTGTTAATGACTATGATCCATATTTTTTTCAATGTTTTAAAGTTACTTTAGCAACAATAATTTTTTTTGAAGGTTTCACATCCGTTAGGCTAAATGACCGGATGAGGGTCACCTAACTTAAAAGGCGGATTCCTATTCAAATTTCTTATTAAGCACATGATCATTAACTTATTTACATCAACTCAATTACTTAGTGTATGATTTTTAGATGGTGTTGACTGTTATATAAACTACTTAAGAGCTATTAAAGGATGAGAACTCAAGGTTATGGTATAACAAGTATTCAAAAATGATTTCCATATTCATGAGACTTAAGGTGTTAAAACGATACCGATCTTGTGAACTTTTCTCAAGTCTCCACAACTAACCTCAAAACAATCTATAGCCTAAAACTTTCAAAAAAATAAATGCCTAGTGTTTCTAAAACAAAATAAAACAAACAAAAACAAATAAAATAAATTATTCCCTCCCCTAAACTTAAAACAAGCATTGTCCTCAATGAAAGGACATAAATATAAAATAAGAGAGAGAGAAAGGAAAGAACACACCCGAGTAGTCAAAGTGGATAGGTGATCACATAAGAAGCCTTTCCTAAAGAGAGATCTTATGAAACCTCCTCTTCCAAAGTAAGGATCTCATAGAGTAAAATTGGGTAGTATCCATTAATCTTGAAGTTTTTATTATTGCCTTCGTCTTTTCTTCCAGGATCAAAGAAGAATCTTTGATAAGTGAAAGTGTTGAATGTGCACACGATAGTGATCTCCTTTTCTATAACTTTAAGAATCAAAGAATTAAGGGGCTGCCTCACTACTTTTGTTCCATATTCAATTAAGATCCTATGCATACTCATGGATGGGATAATATCACAAGTGTCAACCAAAGTCCATCCAATTCCCTTCTTATGTTCCTGTAATGATTTCTCTTCCTGTACAAATTCAAACAAATTATTAGGAGGTGGCTTCTTCTCTAAAGAGGGTGATTTCTCGATGGATGGTTTGTTTCGCGAATTCGGGGTTTCGAGAGCTTCATTGACATGAACAACTTCATTTTCAACCTCATCTGTAGTAAGAATATCAACTTACAGGCAACCTCAATTTCAGCACAAATAGAGCAAATTTTAGTGTCAGTACAAACATCACAAGAGTAAACATCATCAAAATCAGACAATGATGGAAAATCAGTTGCAAACAAATTAATACAAGTATCATAAACAATTTCATAAGGAAACTCTATTTGAAAAATAGAATGTTCTTCCAAAGGTTGTTGGTTTGATCCTTGAGCTTGCTGCATGGGATTCATCGAAGTGGTAAGTTGATCGAGCTGTGTTTGCAAAGTCTGAAAATTAGAATCTATTTGTTGTTGAAACTTGACATTATTTGTAGCCATTTTGGTTGATAAGGTCCTCTAGTGAAGAGAACTATACATATGACTATAAAATCGGTTAATAACAACAAGAGTCCTCGAAAACGGCGCCAATTTTATTCGCGTGTTGCGCACGGATCAAAACGAGTAATTTTGAAAACATAGTATAGCGACAATAACTCGAGTAACGTATCACAAGGATTCTTGATTATTACTAATCGAAGCGAAGGTAAATCGAATTAAAAGGGGGGCTTGGTGTTCAATTGAGAAAAAATGTTTAAAAAAAGTGATTATAAAATTAAGTTGTTGTGAAATAAGTGATTATGAAATAAGTCAATCTACTGATTCAGTTTCTATTATCATCGACTATTATAATTTTAATACCCTAAGCGGATTATTCATTCCTATCTGGATACAAACTCAAAGACAAGCGTGGCGAGGTTTGCAAGATGTACAATCCTATTGTCTGAATTAAGCAAACGAGATAAAATTTCATGAATTAAGCAAACATGATTGATCAGACACAAAAACGAATTAAGCAAACGTATCGTGTCTATGTTAGGATCATACAATCAACCAAATTGAATCAATATATTTCATGAAATTGAATTAAGCATACAAGAACACAAAATATCATTGAAAGGAATTAAACTAAAATTAACATTATAATAATCTCAAGTGTTGGAACATGAATACAGTAGATTGACTCAAAGGCGATTAGTTCTCCATCGTTCTTTCAAGCGTGAGGAAAAAAATAAAATCGTGAATAGGAGAATGAGCAACAGTACCGCGGCTACTAGGTATTATAGGAAATCCAAAACAACCCGTTTACAACCCAACTGGGTCAAATACATAACCCAAGCTCAATTCTAAATGACCCGAAACTAAATAAAACTAATGCTGCAGTTTCAAACAAAATTCTGGAAAATATGGCTCCAAATCTGACTTCGACTCCAACATAAAAGTCGTAGCTCTCTCTCTCTTAGCTTTCTATCAACTGGTAGAACGCCTCAATTAGATTCATGGAACTCCAGTTATGAGTGTTTCCGTAAAAGTTGTCAAAGCTGAAAATTAAGTACGAAAATCAAATTAAATCAAAAATAAAATAAGATGGAAAAACAACTTAAAATATAAAAATAAGCAAATAAAAACAAAGAAATGCTTAAGTGCAAACATGGAAGATTATGCATTAAAATGCACTGATCATGTATCTTGTAAAATGACAGATTTATTGTTTTGGAACTTTCCATATCTTATACCATGTGGTGTTCTTTATTGTTTTAGAAATGGTCAAGTATGTAATGATGCCAGTAGGCACTTATGATGATGTCAGTACCAAATAATACACTTGTATGATATTATTCTAGATATATATTATATAGGGCATTACACACGCTCTTTCTCTCTGTAGTTCCCTTCTATTGAGGTGTGTATGATGGCACTACCTCATGTATAACCCATTCTCTTTAACATAGTGCATCAAAATACTTTGATACATACTTTCTTCCACCACCAGTTCTCAAAGCCTTGATTTTTTGACTACTCTGCCTCTCCACCATGGATTTTAATTAAGTGAACACTTCAATCACCTCATTTTTCTTCGTGATAAAATATGACCACAATTTTATGATGTAGTCATCTACGAATGTAACAAAATATTTATTACCTCCAATTAAATCCACTTGAATATGTCCATACACATTTGAGTATATGACTTTAAGAGAGGCTTTAGAATTACTTCATGCATTTTTGCTGAAGATATTCTTATGTTGCTTAGCTTGCACACATTCCTCACACACATTGTAACACCCAAACTACCCCACGAAATTAATAATAAAAATCAGAGTAATTTTAATTGTATTGAAAAATATTTGAGTGTCACATTTCAACCCAAACCACGATTCAATAGATACGTGTTACAAAAATATTTCATCTCGCAGCGGAAAACTTTTAAAAACATAAAGTAGTATTTCAAAATAAAAATTGTTTTCTAAAAATAAATGAACAAGCAACAACTGTCGTCCCGACACCCAAAGCACGTATCAGAGCCAACTCCTAAAGACGCGAAGTACACTGGCTTCACTGACCACCACTCGACTTATCCCGATCACATGTACATTACCAATGTAAGGGTAACATTCAAACAGAAGGGGTGAGAGACTTACATCATAAAAGATAAAAATAATAAGAATAGGCAAGTATCATTAATTAGTCCCCACTTCTAAACAACAACAATTACATAACCACGTCACAACACACATAAACATCATACACAACAACAACTTATGCAATGAGACTCTACTTGACTCTATGCATGTGATACCATGATCCAATCTCTATTTCAAGATCCAGTTCCCATCGGAACTCTCGACCCCTCTTTCATGGTCTATTATGATCCCTATTTCATGATCACACCCTCGACCCTTGTTTCATGATCATGTAAGATCCCTATTTCATGACTACACCAACATCACAATGATCCCACTAGGATCCAACAAACATACCCTACCTTGGCATATTGTTCCAACCATGCACATGTCATGCAACATCAATGACATACATGCATATATACAACACCTATCTTATACAAAACAACATCAACAACTAATATACCACCTCTTACCACAACAACAACATAATCATCGTCATCATCATGCATATTTTTGCCTACATCAACATAAGTCAACTTCGACGAGGATACATACAACAACATAGCATACTTCCACTTACTACATCAACACACATCAACAATTGTGTCATATAGTCACAACAATAATTATAACTATATCAACAACAACACAGCCAACAAACATATCAATCTATGTACATTTTCAAGTTATACTAATTATTCCTCTAATTAAGTGTATAACTCCTCTCTAACTACCTCTAACCACACCACTTCAGTTCCTATTCATTAAAATAGAATTTAAGTAATTTTAGGTGATTTTTCAGAATTAAATCATGTTATTTTTCACTCCAGGTCTCGCTAAGCGAGGGGGCTTGCTCGCTAAGCGAGCAAATCTCTGTATTTTGATCTCTCAATTTTCCACCTGCTCGCTAAGCGAGCTCTGCGATTTTCCTAGTTCTCCCTTCTGCGATCAGACACCACCTGCTACGAAAATATACATCCTAATTCCAATCCAATCACCAGAAAATGCAGAATTATCTCAACTAAATGCTTAATTCATACACCCAACATAGAACAACAACAACAATTATCAACGATTTCATCCGATTTCATCAAAATCACCAAACCCCAAACCCCCTTATCAACAATAATACCTAATTCATATTATAAAATCCTTAAGAGACGGAAGAATCTCACCCTTACCTTAGTTTCGATGAGAATTCTCTTCTTTTTCGCGGATTCTCTTCAAGCCTTTCACCTTCTCCTTCTTCTTCTCCATTGTTTTCACGATCATTCTTTCGCTTTCACAAAAACACGAATGTTTCCTCTTTTCCTTATTCCAACATAAACCCTTAGACCCAACCTATGATCTTCCTTTTTTCCCTTACTATTTTCATCAAACGACCACCTTACCCTTATCTCTTTATTTTCCAATTATTTAATTATTCACCAAATAATTATTCAATATAACATAATACAATTCATATAATTAAATATCATATTGAATAATATTTCTTTCCTCCACACACAAAATACCACAAATCCAATTTAAATAATTAAATAAAATTTGGGGCGTTACAACTCGCCCCCACTTAAAAGGTTTTCGTCCTCGAAAACTTACCTCATGCAAAAAGATTCGGACACGACTCTCGTGTCGTGATCTCCAATTCCCAAGTCATGTGCCCACCGATAGCCCCTTCCCAAACCACCTTCACAAGGACAGTCTCCTTGCCTCTCAACTACTTTACCTCACGATCATCAATCCGTTCTTGTAATGCTTCAACTGTAAAATTATCTCTTACCTCCACTTCATCCATCGGTATCACATGTGACGGATCTAGAACGTACTTACAAAGCTGCGAAACATGAAACACATCATGCAAATTGGACAATCTCGGGGGTAATCACAAGTGCATAAATGACTTCTTACATCGGGCGAAAATGACTTTTTACATCGGTTCTGAGTCCGATGTAAAGGCAGACGATGTAATAAATCAAAGACATTTTACATCGGTTTTAGGACTGATGTAAAAAAATATGCCAACCACATCGGTTAATTTTTAAGTCTGAAGTTGAAAAAAAATATTATTTTATTTTTTTTATGTAAAAGGTAGTTTTTACATCGGTTGTATCAAAAAACCGATGTAAAATGTGGGGTTATTAACTCGGTTCTTTCTTAAAACCGATGTAAAAGGTGTGCAAAAAATTATAAAAAGCGCTAGGTCGGGCTCTTTACATTGATTGAGTTTTAGCCCGATGTAAAAAGTAAGCCTCATACACATATATAAACATTTTACATCGGTTTCTTCATTCACCCGATGTAAAAAGTAATGCTTTTACATCGGTTTTTTCTTTGACTGATGTAAATAGTACTATAGTAATTATATATAATATGACTATTTTTTAGCAATTCCTTGTAATTTTTTTGGTACCTAATTTTTCCAACATCACACAGATCATAATTATGTCTCTATTTTCCATAGTTTCCCAACATCAGATAGACCACATTTAGGTCGCTATTTTTATATATTTCTCACCAATCTAATTTCATTGCACCAAATATCTAGTATACACATATATATTCTTCAAATTTCTATAATTATAAGGAGGATAACACAGAAGTATTAATATAGGATGCACACAAATGTACTAAATTATAAGGAGATTTACGCGATGGACTACTACAACAACAAAAAATACACAAATTCAACCATTTATAAGTCATTTTCCCCACTTGAATAGAAACTTACAATCCACAAGAATATGAGTTGTAACTTCGGTAGAAAACTCCAAAATCAAATTTCCTGACAATAAATATAATAACACCAATTAACAAACAGGCAACACCAAAGTCAATAGGACCAAATCAAATAATTCTATATATCTTACCAGATAAAACTTAAATTTTATATAACTCAAAGAAACATGTTGCCCAACGGAGTCGCAAATCATACAAATCATCTTCTGTTAATTATGTTGGGTCATTAAATACCTACAACACATAAATAACAATATAGAGTTATTTTTGAAAATTCATATTAAGTTGCAAAATGCAAAGTAAATAACAAAGTAAAGTTATTTTTATTACCGTCATCCAATTATCGGTTATATTTGTAGAGACAATATCCAACATATTTTTCATTACATAGTACCCACAATCATCAGAGTTATTTTGTTTCTTTGTCTAATGAATATATGACATTATTAGTGAATACTTATATGATAAAATTAAATTTATAATTATAATTTAAACCACTTACTTTGGGTCAAAGCCATGTAGGCTTTCTTCTAATGCCATGTTCCGCTTGATGAATCCCTAAAGCACTAATTTAGAAGGGAAAAAATCCATATAAAGCCACATAAAATATGAAATTAATTTTGTAACAAATTATGTATATAGGATGTAGTGAACATAAAAGATAAACTTACTGTGTAACAAGTTTCGTCGTGGTTTGATTAAGTTCCCGATGAAGTGAACAAAAGATGACCACTGTATTGTCATTTGGACAAATGACTATTAATTGCCAATGATTTCTGTACATGCATGTTGAATTACAAAAGTCAGAATTTCATGTTACCAAAATTGAAATATCTATGTAACCAAAGTTATAAAATAAAATTTCGTACAAACTTACCCATGAATAAATGGTAGCAAGTGACACACTTTCTCTTCGTGATCACATAACTTGTCTTGTATGTATTTTCTAACTCTTTCTTCAGTTTTTGCCACATTATCAACACACGAACACACAGCAAGGTCCAATATCCCATATACTTATGATTGTCATATATCAATACACATACGATGAATATACCTTAATAATTATAAGATAAATATTAGAATCAAAGTGACAAGAGTTATAACATATTAAAAGAAATTGACAGTAATAAAAAAGAAAATATACTTACGTGGACCATACTTGTAGAATAGAAACGTCAAGCCAATGTTGTCCCATCAACAACTCTCTGATACATTTTGCTGACATATAAAAATTTGTGACATTCACACAATGACTTAATTGTAAATAAAAGTAGTCCATATGTGTGTCACCCCTTTTTAGAACCATTTTTACTAATCTCTCAACATTGTCTCCCTCTTCCATTGTGCTTGCTTTTACAACTGAACAACTTCCTTTTCCGCTTCCATCCACAGTTTCCCTTTGTTCAATGCTTTTATTATTTGTTGTGCTTTGGGAGATACCTATAGACTTAAGTGTCTCCATGAAAGATTGTTGCATTGCCTTACGCTATTCAACCCACTGTTGTGCTAAATCAGCTCTAATTTTTGCTTCCAATTGAGATGACAACTGTGCAAATTGTTCTATTACATCGATATCTTGTCTTTGACGTGATCTTACAAAGAAAGTGTCATGTTTATGGTGTTTTCCAACACCACAAACATGGCTGCCATTCTCAGTGTAAACACCCCAAATTTGCCCTCACCCATTCACACCATGTCTTGTGATCTTTTCATATGCATAAGTTCAATCATAGCATCTCATATTGCATATTTGCTTCACTGCATTGATTCTAAGTCATCTGCATCTAGGGTTTGTAATCTGAGCCATCCCTGAGCCATCTGAGCCACTCCAAAGGTCATCAATCACTTCAAAGGGGTCCATGAATGTTCAAGAATCATATTACATCCTCACAAAGTCAAGAAAGTCAAAGAATCACAAGAACTGAGAAAGGCATGGAAGCAGAGCCAGGATTAACTGCACAGATGACCTAAAATTAGGGTTTTTGTTGCAAAGGCCATAACTCCAAATTTTTTGGTCATTCTTGTTTCTATTGGTCTCTATATGTTGTGAGGATCATGCATATCAAGTTTCATGAAGAAATTCAATGGGGAAGGCATCTGATCAAGAAATGACTTCTTGAGCAAGTCAGTGCAAAATCAGGGCATCTGAGGCCCCCAATGACCCAACCAAAGGGCATTCTCCATCATTTTGAATGTGTATGATCTTTAATTGGTCATAGAAGATGTTAGAAGTCCAAAAAATTGAAGAATTTCAAGCCATTTGCAAAGTTGCCCTTTTGGGAAAGTGACTTGTAATGCAAACTTGCTATTTTGGGAAAGTTTTTCAACCTCCTCAAATTGATTCAAAAATGCTTCAAATGAGAAAACTTTGGTCATGAAAGTTGTAGAATGGATCATTCCCTTTTCAAAAAGTACAAGAACTCATTCTAATTCATTTTGGATCAAAAGTTATGGCTTGTCAAAGTTGGGAAAAATCACATAATTTCAAGTTTTACACCAAAGAGGCAAAGTTGCAAAACCTCTTGCCAAGGCAAAATGTGACCTCAATGTGACTTCTAACCTTTGCACAAACATGAACCATGACCTAAAAGTCAGAATGCACCAAAGAATTGTCCAATTTCATGACTTGTGCATTAAGAAACTTGAAAAGGGCCAAGACTTTGTGAAATTGCAAAAACTCTCACAAACCCTAATCCACTTGCTGCATTGCCTCTAATCCATTTCCATGGTTATCCCTGATTCAAGCTGCAGCCAAGCCATGCCTTGTACCTTGACTGCCATAGCCCATACCTCTCTTACACAAAAAGTTGACTTTATGCATTTTGCTCCATACCAATCACACTGCTCCACAACAACTCTCTGACCTATCAAGGATTAATATGTGTACCAAAAGCAACCCAACACATAACACAACACAGCCTGAAACATCTCACAAGCCATAGTTCCAAAAACTCACCTCTTATGCATTTTGTTTCGAAACTCATCCCACAAGCCACAAACATCAAAACAAACTTCATAGAATCACTCAACATGTTCCTCTGATCATTTCCCAACCCTCATTTGTCCCTGAAACCACCCCAAGCAGAAACATGATTTCTCACCCCTCCTGAACAGAACTCTATCAATCTCTCAAATCAGCCAAAAGAAACTCCAACCAAGCATTGCAAGCTTCTCAGGAGGTTCATTAGAGGCGTTTTGGATCAAAGAGGCAGCTAGAAAGTCCCAAAGATCAAAGCTCCAGTTCAGGTGAGCTCAAGAACATTTTTTCCAGAAACATGTTTTTAAGTTCCTAAATGATTCTCTATGCTTCACTAATCATGTTGATATGTTTTGTTTTGAAAATGGTGGAGAAATGAGTATGTATTTGTGTTCTGAAACTTTTTAACCTAAAACTGTTTTGATTCGATTCTCCTTGTTGATGTGTTTTAAATGTTATTTGTTTGTTGATTCTTGATGTATGATGTATGTGGATCATTTCTGGGCAGAGAGATTGGATTTTAGTGACCTAGGGAAGAAGATAGCAATTTTCAGGGAGGTTTGTGGCCGGAGAAGATGACCGGAGGTCATTTCCGGCCACCTGAGAGTCATTAGTGTATTAATTGCGTTTAGGGCTCAGTTTGAATCTTGGCCATAGATCTGTATGACTTTTGTTGACTCTCGCGCATTTGAAGGGCCTGGATCATTTCATTAAACCCTAATCCTATTTAATTAGATTAATTAATTAAGTTTAATTTAATTTAGTCAGTTTGAATGAGGACCACAGGATATGGCGCGTGTCAACTCCCTCCAAAACCAGTTTAAACCACAGCCCTTGGATCTGCATACTTCTCATATTTTCATTTTTTCTTTCATTTAATTTGATTTATCTTACACAAATTATTTAAAAGAGTAAAAAGCATTTAAAAATTTTGAAAATTTTTGTCAAACATTTCATTAATTTTTAGAACCCAAAAATATTTTTATTTTTATTTTTTGCATTAAAAATTATTTTTAAATCATTTAAATGTTTATTTTTAATTAGTTAATGAAAATTAATTAATTAAAAATACATTTAGGTATTTAAAAATCACAAAAAAATTCACATTGCACCTCAAAACATTTAAAAACATTATCCAACTCTCAAAACAAATTTCTTTTTGGTTCTTGATGCCTTTTGGTCATTTTCATTGGAATTAAATTCATTTTAAGGCAATATTTTGGTTCAAACTTTGAAAAATCCATTTTGCCTAACCATTGAGAGTTGGATGATGGTTCTTTTTGCTTGCATCCAACAACTTGCCATGACATTTTGTGCATCCACATGATTCATAATACATCTTAGGACATATTAGAATCATGTTTGATCATTGCATCTTTCATTTGCCATGTTATATGTCCATTGCATTTCATAAACTTTTCTTGGACTTCCATGTTTCAGGCATGCTTCATCTGCACCCATATCCTTGTATGATCACTCTCATGTCTCGCCTTGTGTTTGCATCCCCTTTTAGCATCATTAACATCATGTCTATGCTTCTGGTTTTGGTTTGTACCATGGCATTTCATCTCATTTGCATTACATCTCATTCCTTTTGCTAACTTTTCAGGTGGTAAGTTATTTTGAGAAGTGAATTTGCCTTCACTTCTCATAATCTCTTTTCATCCCTCTTGTGCATCATTACTGCATTTTATCTTGTGTATTTGAGTGAGCTTGCTCATTCATGCTCTTCCCCACTTTCTTTCTTCAAGCAACTTGTCTTCTTAAGTGAAGCAAGTTGTTTTGCTTCTCTCTGCTTCCTCCTCCTTTCATCTGCTTCTTTCCTGGTGGCTTCTCTCCTGAAGATATTTTGCAAGCCTCATTAACCCTAGGAACAACCAAGCATGATAACAATTAGGGTTTGATTAGTCCCCCATTAGTTTTACCTTTGAGTCTCTTTGTGTCTTCTCTTCTCATCTCATAATCAAGGGCTAAACCCTAAAGGTTTTAAGGCTTTGTGATTAAGCTTATGCCTGCATCCTTCTATTAGGATGGAGTGTATAACTTTAATCCTAAGTGTTAAACCCTTAATGCTGTTTAAATCCTTTAATCAATTCACCTAATAATCACTAAGACATCAAGCTTGTAACTTGGGTCTTGCATTAGGGTTCTAATTCTTCCTTAATTGGTTAAGAAGGACTAACCCTAGTGTTAATGGAAAAGTCCCCCTCAAGTTGTCTTACAAACCTTAAAAATCACTTCTTCACCTTATCATTAATTAAAATCCATTTAACAAAGGCTTTGTTTTGTCATGAGGTTAATCCCTAATCATGGATTAAGTTGAGGAGCTTTCCTCAGCTTAAATGTTCTCATCTATTATCCTTCTATTAGGATGGTGTAATGGGTCCATTAAATCCTTGATTATGGCTTAAACTCATTACTTAACACTAAACAAAAACAACAAAAACGTCTAAATAAATGCAAGTAGGTTAATGATCTTAATCCTACATCAGGGTGATTAAGTGTGAGGTGTTTACCTCATGCTTAAGGTATTCTCATTACCCCTAATCAGAGGGAGGATGTGATGAGTTTACTAACCCTTGGCTTAGGCTTAAGCTCATTTTCCTATGACAAACTCCAAAAAGCAATAAAAGATTGAAAACACAAAAACAAACAATAACCGTCTCCTCCGGGATTCTTTTCTCATCTCACTCACTCACAAACGAGAACTTGCTTCTTCCGTCTAATGCAAGACAGTTTGCACCTGAGCCAAACAGGTCATACACTTGAGCATAGATAAGTAAGCAGTTCACAAGTCAAATCATCTTTCAGTCTCTTTGAGTCGAACTACGGTGTTCTGACTTCCTCATTGCACGAGAGGATACGTAGGCATAACTTAACAGTTATCGAACAAAAGTCTTTGTATATTCCCCCTCCTTCTAGTATTATTCTTTAGCCTCAAAATCTTGAGCATTCCAATCTTGTTCTTACACTGACACTTTATATACTTCACTTCACATTTATTTTACACTGACACTTGCATTCTTTTCCAGCTTTGATACACAGATAGCACTAACACTACCCCTTTTAAAACACAAATCTTTCAAGCGTGGATCCCGTCGAGTACGGCGGACAATCTGGGTGCTAATACCTTCCCAGGTTGTAACCAACCCCATTTCTCAGTCTCTCTGGTTCGCAACCGTTTTATCCATATCTTTTCTTAGGTTTATGCAGCATTACCTTTCCTCCGGGATAAAAATGCCTAGCTGGCGACTCTTGTCTTCTGAGTTCACCCCTGTGTGTGCTCTCCTCTCTCGCCGACCGTTCGCGTCTGTACCCCTCTTGGCCTGGATGTCATTTGGTGGGAGCGACAGCTTGGCGACTCTACTGGGGACCCTTATACTATAACCAGGGCTTCTGGTTCTTTTTGTGGGTTCCTCCTAGCGCTTGTTTTATTTGTGTTTACTGGGGTGTTATGTGCTAATTGTGTTTATTTATTTGCTTTATTTACTACTTTATGTACATATTTATTTATTGCTTTCCTTTACAGTTTTTCATATTTCATACTGTCATTATCATTGCTGGATCTGGTTTCTGCTTTGGTGGGTGGGGTTCCATTGAGAGTTTAAGGTCCTATACCTGGGACCTGAGTGACACCTAGGCTAGAGTGGTTCATGTTATTTCCCATTCCATTTCGGTTTGGTGCGGGAATATGAAACACGGTTCAGATGTGGGTTTCTTCTTGTGAACTCTGTGCTACAGATTTCCTTAAGTGCTAGGGCTATCTGGGAAGCCTGCTAAGTCTGGATGACCTTTATTATGACCTTCAGAAACTGAGGTGAATTAGAGGAGGATCTTTTATGGTTATTGTAAACACTGCACCTCCGGGTTAGAAGTGTTTACACTTCTCATAACTGATCCAAGTCTGAGGATCCTTGTTCTAGAACACCACCTGTGAGGGGGTCGGGCTGTTTACAGGTTTGCAGGTACCATTGGCCACATCATACCCTGATACTTTGTTTGGATTAAGAGTACTCCATTTTGGGACAGTTCTTGTGATTAACCCTGGACATGTGACTCTTTATTTGAGTCCCCCACCTTGGTTACTGGATTTCTGAACCTCCATCTAGACTTCTTGAACATACATGGGCTTTATACCAAGACAGTAATCAGATCCAGCTTGATCACAAACCCTTGCATATCATTTGCATACATCATCATTTGCATCATTTAACATTTGTTTATTTGTTTTTCAGGGTATCCATATCATATTTGGCTTGGTTTTGACTCCTTCATCTGCATAGACCTCTGTTTCATCAGTTATCTGCTTCAGCTATCTTCATCAGTTGTTTGCTTCAGTTACCTTCATCATTATCAGCCTATCAGTGGCTCATCTCCAGTACCAGTCTTGATTTTCACCAGCACTTGTCTTCAGTTCTTCATCAGCAGTCATGGCTCCCCCCAGGAAAAGCAACATTTCATACCATTTCTTTGAGCCTGTGTTGACTGGTATCAGGCAGGTCCAGTCACTTATCACTCCATACCACATCCCATTATTCAGAGAGCATTTTGGAGGTATCCTTGACATGGTTATGGACCTGGATCCTTCTCAAAGGAGCATGATCCACACTTGCCTACAGTTTTATGACCCTCCTTTGAGATGTTTCACATTTTCAGACTTTCATCTAGGACCTCTTGTAAACACCCCAAATTTGCCCTCACCCATTCACACCATGGCTTGTGATCATTCTCATATGCATAAGCACAATCATATCATCTCACATCTCATTTTTTATCCACTGGATAGTTTCTAAGGCATCTGCACCTAGGGTTTGTGATCTGAGCAACCTCAAAGCTTCTTGAGCCATTCCAAAGGCAACCAATCAACTCAAAGGGGTCCATGTGTGTTCTTATATCATATTCCATCTCCTCAAAGTCAAAATTGCAGAGGAATCACAAGAACTAGGGTTTGAGTGGATGCAGAGCCAGGATGAACTACACAGTTGACTGAAAATTAGGGTTTTGGTTTCAGAGGCCATAACCCCAAATTTTTTGGTCATTCTTGTTTCCATTGATCTCTATATGGTATAGGGAGTATGCATATCAATTTTCATGAAGAAATTCCATGGGGAAGTCATCTGATCAAGGGTTGACTTTTCAGACAAGTCAGTGCAAAATCAGGGCATCTGAGGCCCCCAATGGCCCAACCAATGGGTGATCTTCATCATTTTGAGTGTATATGGTCTTTATTTGATCATGGAAGAAGATTGAAGTTCATAGAAATCAAGAATTTAGGGTTTTTGCAAATGTTGACTTTTTGGGCATAGTTGACTTTTCAAGAATGCATCATTTTAGGTCATTTTTCAAGCTTTGATTCTTGGTCCAAAAAGGCTTCAAATGGAAAAACTTTGGTCATGAAAGTTGTAGATCTCATCTTTCCCTTTTCAAAAAGTACAAGAACATGATCAAACTCTTCTTGGATCAAAAGTTATGGCAATGCAAAGTTGGCTAAAATCATTAATTTTCAAGGCATGCCCTAAGTGAGAACTTTGCAAAATCTTGGACCAATGCACATTGCAGCCTCTAATTCATTTCAAACCAGCACATAAGCATTCTCTAAGTTACAAAATTCAGAATTGGATCAAGTTTCATCATGGTTTGGTTTGTGTAACAAAGCATTTTTCATGAAAATCCATAAAGTAACCAAGTTGCAAAACTCATGATCAAGCCTTCACCACTTGCTGCCTTGAATGCTGGACCAAGCTGACATTTCCCCCTCATCTTGCTGCGCATAGCCCATGCCTTGTACCAAGCTAGCACCTCACCATACTTTCTCTTACACAAGAGTTGACAAATTGCAAAAGTTGCCTCACCTATCCATAAAGCACATGTCAAATCAACTGACCAATGAGAGAGAGTCATATGGACAATTTGCAAGCAAAGCATAGCATAAGGCAAGGCTGAAACCATCACATTCACCACATACACAAAAACTCACCATCTTGCAACTTGCTTCGAATTTCTCTATACAGCCTGCAAACACTCAAACCTTTTCCTCCATTCAACTCACCATGTATCACTGAGTAGAAACCACCCAAAGCACAAGCCTAAAACATCCAGAACACCTCATTGCCATCTCTCACTCCATTCTGCAGATTCATTCGAATCTCCCTCCCTAGCCCACAAACAGCCAAACAAACCTTGCAAAGCTTCTCCATACATCATCTGGACCACAAGCAATCACTCACCATGGCCTGAATCAGTCAGAATCACCATAGCCATTGTTGACTGAGCTTGAAGCAGGAGCTTTCGAAACTCATCAACCAGCCTACATAAATTGTTCTAAGGCATTCAAACATCATCAAGGGGTCCTAAGGAGTGGTTTGCACTTAAAGAAAGAGCCAGAAAGTCTTCAAGTGGAGAGCTTCAAATCTCAGGTAGCCTGAAATTTATTTTTCCAGAAATGATTTTTCTTGTTACAAACTTGCTCTTCATGTCTTGCTGATCATTCTGGTACCATTGGTTTTGAAAATGGTTTTGAAATAAGCATTTAATTTGTGTCTGAAGCTTGCGTGACCTAGAACTTATTTTCTTCGATTCAGTTGATTTAGGAAATATAAATTTGTTTTGAGAGAGGGGTTTGATTCGTGAGGATGTGAGGATCATTTCCCAGTTCTTGTTTTTCATTTTTGATGCGTTTTGAGGGATTTGGGTAGTTTTCAGGTGAGAGCTGGCCGGAGAAGACGACCGGAAGTCTTCTCCGGCCACCTGAAAGTAGTTTGTGCCCTAATTGCGCAATTAATTTCAGTTTGAATGTGAGCCGTAGATAGCCATTGACCAGTTGACTTCCCTCCAGTTTTGATGGCCCAGATGCGTTTGATTAGCCCTAACCTTTTTCATTTAGTTAATTAATTCATAATTAGACTAATTTAATCAGAGTCAACCTGGACCCTTAGATCACGCGCCAGTCAACACTTTCAAATCCTAGGCGCATCCTGGCCCTCCATCCCTCTGACTTTTTATTTTAATTGTTTTTATTTCTTTTTATTTCATTAAATTTGCACAATTAATTTAAAATAGCAAAAAATTCTTAAAAATTATGAAACTTTTTTCTTTAAAGTTTTATTAATTTTTAAGACCCAAAAATATTTTATTTTATTTTTTATCATTAAAAAAAGTATTTTTAAATATTTAAAAGATTATTTTTAATTGATTAATGGGAATTAATTAATTAAAAATACTTTTAGGTATTTAAAAATTACAAAAAAATTCATGAAATGTTCTAAGACATTTAGAAACATTGTCCAACCTTCAAACCAAATTTCTTTTTTGATCTTGATGCATTTTAAGAATTTTTCATTGAATTAAATCATTTTTTATGCATTATTTTGATCATGGATTCAAAAATTCATTTCTGCCTATTGGTGAAGGTTGAGACATTGATTCTTTTTGCTTTGTCTTGTGTTTGGCATGTAGTTTCTAGGGTAAGAAGGCCATGAATTGTTCTTGCATTTTCAAATTGTTTGGCATTTGTTTTGTTAAGAACCCTAAAAAACCCTAATAACTTAGAAAATTCATATCTTGAGTTTGGTTGAGAGTTGAGAGCTCCCCTTTGGGCAGTGGTTCATCATAGGCCTAGGGTTTCTTTGGGTGCCATTTTCCATTTTTTATCATGAGGTTTGCTTCTGTTTTGGGTTTTGGTTTGATGTTTGATCCATAAACCCTAATTTGGGCTTTCTTTTGCATCCTTCTTGCATTCTCTTGCATAACATGACTTGTCTTTGCATTTTGTGCATGCTTATGATTCATTTGACATCTTAAGACATATAGGAAGCATCTTTGATCATTGCATTACATATTTGCCATGTCATTTGTCTTGTATGTTTCATGACATTTCATGCTTGTTCATGCTCCTTAGCTTGCATCATTTGCATTCATAACCTTGTATGAACATCTCCATGCCTTGTCTCATGTTTGCAGCATCTCATAGCATCATTATCATCATCAACATGCTTCTGGTTTGGTCTAGCATCATGCCATTTCATTTCATCTTGCATTGCATTGCATTTCTTTCTAACTTTTCAGGTGGTAAGTAAACTTGAGAAGTGGATTTGCCTTCACTTCTCATACCTTTTCTTTTCATCTCTTGCACCCATTGCTGCATTTCTGTTTGTGTTTGAGTTTGAGCTTGCTCATTCTTGCTTCTCCCACTTTCTTTCTTCAAGTGACTTGACTTCTTGGATGAAGCAAGTCACTTTGCTTCTCTTGATCCTGTTCATCTGCTTCCTGGTGGTTCTTCTGAAGATTGTCCTTGAAAACCTCACAAACCTTAGGATCAACCAAGCATGACAATGAATTAGGGTTTTGATTAGTCCCCCCTCTTAGTTTTACCTTTGTGTCTCTCTCTGAGTCTTCTCTTCTCATCTCATAATCAGGGACTAAACCCTAAAGGCTTTAAGACTTTGTGATTAAGCTTATGCCTGCATCCTTCTCTTAGGATGGAGTGTATAACTTTAATCCTAAGTCTTGAACCCTTTATGTGTTTAAATCTCTTAATCAGTCCATCTAATAATCATCAAGACATCACTTGTAACTTGGGCCTTGCATTAGGGTTCTAATTCTTCCTTAAATGGTTAAGAAGGACTAACCCTAGTGTTAATGGACAAGTCCCCCTCAAGTTGTCTTACAAACCATAAAATTCACTTCATCATCATACCATTAATCTAAATAAAATCCACTTAATAAAGGTTTGTTTTGTCATGGGTTTAATCCCTAATCATGGATTAAGTTGAGGAGTCTTCCTCAGCTTAAACACTCTCATCTATCATCCTTCTTTTAGGATGGTGTAATGGGTCTGTTTAATCCTTGATTATGGCTTAACCTCATTACTCAACACTAAACAAAATCACAAAAACATCTAAATAATCACAAGTAGGTTAATGATCTTAATCCTGCATCAAAAGGTGATTAAGTGTGAGAATCTGACTTCACACTTAAGGTATTCTCATTACCCCTAATCAGAGGGAAGATGTGATGAGTTTACTAAATCCAATGGTTTAGACTTAAGCTCATTAACTTATGACAAATTCTCAAAAGCAATAAAAGACTGAAAACTCAAAAACAAACAATAATCGTCTCCTTCGGGATTCTTTTCTCATCACCTTCACTCATAAACGAGAACTTGCTTCTTCCGTCTAATGCAAGACAGTAAGCACCTGAGCCAGACAGGTCATACACTTGAGCATAGACAAGCAAGCAGTTCACAAGTCAATTCATCTTTCAGTCTCTTTGGGTCGAACTACGGTGTTCTGACTTCCTCATTGCACGAGAGGATACGTAGGCATAACTTAAAAGTTATCGAACAAAAGTCTCTGTATATTCCCCCTCCTTCCAGCATTATTTTTTTGAGCCTCATGATCTTGAGCATTTCATTCCAGTTCCCACACTGACACTGTACATTTGTACACATCACATTTCTTTACACTGACACCTGTACATTCTTTTCTAGCTATTTTATACACAGATTGCACTGACACTACCCCTTTAAAACACAAATCTTTTAAGCGTGGATCCCGTCGAGTACGGCGGACAATCTGGGTGCTAATACCTTCCCAGGTTGTAACCAACCCCCTTTCTCAGTCTCTCTGGTTCGCGACCGTCTTATCCATATCTTTCTAGGCTTATGCAGCATTGCCTTTCCTCCGGGATAAAAATGCCTAGCTGGCGACTCTATTCATCTCCAGTGAGTTCGCGGCTGTGTGTTCTCACTGTTCCCTTCGCCGACCGTTCGCGTCTGTACCTTCATCTGACCCTGTGTCACTTGTCGGGAGCGACAGCTTGGCGACTCTGCTGGGGACCCTTATACTGCAACCAGGGCTTCTGGTTCTTTTTGTGGGTTCCTCCTAGCGCTTGTTTGATTTGTGTTTACTGGGGTGTTATGTGCTTATTTGTGTTTGTATGTTTGTTTTATTTTTACTGCTTTATGTACAGTTGCTTTACTGCTTTCTTTACTGCATTTATATATCATATTGTCATTGCTGCTGGCTGGATCTGATTTCTTGTTTTGGTGGGTGGGTGTTTCATTGAGAGTTAAGGTCCTATACCTGGGACCTGAGTGACACCTAGGCTAGAGTGAATCATATTCTTTCCCATTCCATTTCGGTCTGGTGCGGGAATATGAAACACGGTTCAGATATGGGTTTCTTCTTGAGAACTCTGTGTTGCAGATTTCCTGCAATGCTAGGGCTATCTGGGAAGCCTGCTAAGTCTGGATGACCTTTTAGTACTGACCTTCAGAAACTGAGGTGAATTAGAGGAGGAATTGTTATGGTTATTGTAAACACTGTACCTCCGGGTTAGAAGTGTTTACACTTCTCATAACTGATCCAAGTCTGAGGATCCTTGTTCTAGATCACCACCTGTGAGGGGGTTGGGCTGTTTACAGGTTTGCAGGTACCTTGACCTCAGAATACCCTGTTACTTTGACTTTGTTAAGAATGCTCCATGTTGGATAGTTCTTGTGATTCTAAAACCCTGGACTTGTGGCTCTTTATTTGAGTCCCCCTACCCTGGTTACTGGATTTATAGACCTCCATCTGGATTTCTTGAACACACATGGATCTATACCAAGGCAGTTAATCAGACCCAGCTCAGTCACAAACCCTTGCATATCATTTGCATACATAATCATTGCATCATATTAACATTTGCTTATTTGTGTTTCAGGGTATCCATCTTCATCTGGTTTTGGTTTTGACCCCATCTTTAGTTTTGACCTGCCTTCATCAGCACTTGCTACCAGCTATCTATTCCAGCCAATCAGTGGCCCTCCTCTTCAGTATCTTCATCAATATTTGTCATCATGGCTCCAAAGAAAAGCAACATCACCTATCACTTCTTCCAGCCAGAGCTATCAGACATCAGGAGGATTCAGACCCTGATCACTCCAGATCACATACCTTTGTTCAGGGAGAGTTATGGAGATATACTTGACATGGTTATGGATCTGGACCCCTCACAGAGGAGCCTCATCCACACCTGCATTCAGTTTTATGATCCTCCATTGAGATGTTTTACTTTTCAAGACTTTCAGTTGGGCCCCTTATTGGAAGAGTACTCCTCATTAGTTGGTATGCCTATCAGGAGAGAAATTCCTTTCAACCCTGAGATGGTCTTTCCTGCTAATGGAGAAGTAGCAAAAGCTTTGCATCTGGAACCTGTTTTGATTGAGCAGCATTTGACCTCTAAAGCTGGAATCCCTGGCTTTCATCTGGACTTCTTAATTTCTCAAGCTATCCTGAAAGCTTCTCTAGGAGAATGGAAAGCTGTTTGTGCTTTGTTGGCCCTGAGTGTATATGGGATTGTATTGTTTGCAGATGAGCCTCGATTCATTAGCAAAAATGCAATCCATTTGTTCATCCTGAAAAACCCAGTGCCAACTTTACTGGGTGATCTCTATTACTCAGTCCATCAGAGAAATGAGAAGCAGAGGGGAAGATTAGTGAGGATTTGTGCTCCGTTATTCCATGCTTGGCTTCTTAAGCATCTACCCAGGACAGATGCATTTCTAAATCCTCATCAGCAAAGCAACTGGGCTAAGAGACTCACTGTCCTAACTTCAGCAGACATCAGATGGTGTACTCAGAGCACCAAAGGCAGAGATATGATCACCAGCTGTGGGCACTTTCCCAATGTGCCCTTAATAGGAGTTAAGGGAAGTATCAATTACAACCCCCTGCTGTTCAGAAGGCAATTAGGCTATGCACTGGTTCATACTCCAAGGGAACAAGACTTGGTTGAGACCCTCTACTGTGAGAACAAGATTAGTTTGACTGTTGTTAGGCAGGCTGCCTGGGCCTGGGATCATGTTCAAACCAAGGGAATCACCATTCTGGGGAAGTGCAATAATGTGGCATCAGTCCAATATTATGAGTGGTCCCATGCTAGGGCCCATTTCTCTGGATTGCCCTTTACCATAGAAGACATGCCTGAGTCATCTTCAGCACCACCCCCTGCCACTATCAGTTTGGAGGAGTTTGAGAGCTTGAAGGAAAGAAATGAGAAGTTAACTCAGGCTTTGCAGAAGACCCTCCGGGAAAGGAGTGAAGGTGTGAGGGAGATTGAGAGATTGGAGAAGTTAAGAGTGGAACACTTGACTAAGATTGAGAAGTCTGGAGATTATATCAACAAATCCAAAGCTGGTGAGCAGATTCTGAAGAACGCTTGTAAAGAAGCCCAGTTCCAAAGAGCAAGAACAGACTTGTATTTGAAAGAGAGTCAGGCCAGGTGGGTCCGGATCACTGAGGCCCGTACTCTAGAAGACAAGAGAGTTCAGGACAAGATGGAGCAGATGGAAAAAGCCCTGGCAGCAGCCCAGGAGGAAATATCAGAGCTGAAAATCAAAGCAGGATTGAAGAGGTCAAAGGACCAAAGTCAGAATAAGAAGTTGACTGCAGCTGTTGCAACAAGAAACCTTCTCATCAGAAGTCTTACGGAGCATCCGGCTGATCCTGTGACCGAAGCACTTCTCAAGGAAGTTCGTGAGGATGAGTTTGGCCTTGGAGTCTGATCATTTGCTTGTTGTTGTTCCTTTTCCATGTACTTTTGCTTTTTGTGATGTATTTTGGCCCCTTTGAGGGCTTGTGTTGTAAAAATGAACCAATTGTATTATTTCCCCTTTGTAATATATTTGTTGGTTTCTATCTGGGTTCACATCAAAAGCAACTTCAACAGCATCATCTTCAAGGGTCTGGAAGGGTCAAAACTGAAGGCCAAACCGGATACCTTGAGAACAAATAAGCATAACTGCATTGCATGCTAACCCTTGTGTTTGTTTTGTAGGTTTTTGTTTTGTTATTGCTAACCTCTGTTGTGATGTTCAGGAATTATTGCTCGCCGCCGGGTATTTCCTCTCAACAGGCCTCACAGGTACCCAACTAGAAACAACCTTCCGGGAATTCAGATGGATCAGATGCAGCAGGACCTTACGGAGGTCAGAAACCAGATGGCCAACGAAAGGTTGGAGATGAGAACTCAGATAACACAATTCATGGAAGTGATGAACAATTTAGCTCAAAGCCAGGAGAGGCTCAGGGTTTTGGTAGAAGGGAGGAATCAAGAGGAGCCCCATGTGGGAACTGCTGGCACAAGTAACAACGAGAGGGTCCAACCTCATGTCAATCCCCCAGTTTTTGGACCCCATCTCCATCCAGAGGCCAACATCCCAGTCAACATTCAAGGGACAGCCACAGCAGCCAGAGTACTTCAAGAAGATCCTCAGGAAGACCAGTATACAGTAATGGGTGCCGGAGAGGAAACATATGATAGACGATTGGAAGAGATAGCTGAGAAGTTGAGGTCCTTAGAATCTCAAAATTCTTTGGGTTTCGACGTCATGGACATGGGGCTGGTAGACGGGGTCAGGATCCCCCATAAGTTCAAGCCTCCTTGTTTCGAAAAGTATAATGGGACTTCATGCCCCCGGACTCATTTGCAATCATTTCTGGGAAGGCTGAAGGCCTATACAATGGATGAGAAACTTTGGATGTTTTACTTCGAAGATAGCTTGACTGGAGCTTCTAGGGAATGGTATTCCCATTTGACAAGAGCAACTATAAGATGCTGGAAGGACCTGGCAGAAGCCTTCATCAGACAGTATCAGTATAATCTAGACATGGCACCCAACAGGACTCTCCTGATGGGAATGTCACAGTCTTCGAGGGAGAGTTTCCGAGAATATGCCCAGAGATGGAGGCAATTGGCTGCTGCTGTTCAACCACCAATGTCTGAGAGAGAAATGGCAGACATGTTTATGAACACTCTCCAGGGAACGTATATTGACAGGTTGGCTGCTTTCTCTTCCACCAGCTTCGCAGATGTTGTCATAGCTGGGGAGAGAATTGAAAGCCTGTTAAAAATGGGAAAGATCTCAGACAATGGTGCCAGCTCGTCCAGTAGTACAAGAAAGCCATTTGCAGGCCCGAGAAGAACTGGCGAGACCAATGCCATCCACACCAACAGGGGTAGGCCCCAATATGCTCAGAGGTCAATAGCAGCAGTCACTATCCCTGCTCCAGCTCATCCTCAGCCAGTCTATCAACCTCCGCAACAAAACTTCCAACAACAACCTCAGTATCAGCAGAATCAGTATCCTCCAAGGAACTTCAACAACAACTCCAACAACAACAATCAACAGAGGCCATTCCAACAGAGGCCATCCCAAGCTAACCGAGTGATCGACCCGATCCCAATGCCATATGCTGCCTTGCTGCCACAACTTCTGAAACTCAACCTAGTTGAGCTAAGAACGTTGGCACCTCCGGATCCCAACAGTCTACCAAGGAACTATGACTCCAATGCTAGGTGCGCTTTCCATTCAAACGCACCTGGTCACAGTACAGAAAAATGCAGGGCTCTGCATATGAAGGTACAAGACTTGGTAGACTCCAAGGCTCTGAATTTTGCACCTCCGCCCAATGTCAATAAAAACCCTATGCCAAATCATGGTGGTCCCCGAATTAATGCTATTGGAGAAGACCAACCGTCTTATTTAATAACCAGTGTGGATCAGATCAGGACACCATTAGTGGAAATCAAAGCTCAACTCCGTGAAAACCAAATATTTCCGGGATGTGAACTAGGGTGTCCCTATTGCAATATTTCATGGAATGGGTGCGAGGACCTGAGGAATGGCGTTGACAGCCTTATTCAGAGTGGCCTGCTACAGATCACTACATCATTTCCGACAAATCCGGCAACTTCATCAACAACGGTTTCAGACCCTCCTACAACTGCAGCAACTTTTGTTCCCAACAACTCACCAGCAACATCAACAAGTACTTCACCTGTCCTTCCAAATGATCAGTTTACAACAGTTTCTCCTGCTACAACTTCAGCTTCATTCCATTTCGACTCTCCATCAGCAACAACAACAGTCCTTCCAACAGAACCTCCTACAACACCAGCAATCAATCATGAAGATGTCTCTACCGTCACCATATTCTACGATCCTGAAAATAATTCTGCCTACCATTCAGAAGGTGCTGCTCCCGCCAGAGCACCAGTTACAATCTTTTATGATCCACAAACAATTACAGTCCCTTCAGCAGCAGCAATCAGTCCAGTCACTGTCACGGTGCCTGGACCAGTACCATATGAAAGCAATAGGGCCATCCCTTGGCACTATGGCTCTGACGTATACTGTGAAGGAAAAAGAATCACTCTGGAAACATCAACACCTGCACCACAAGTAGATAATGTGGGGGGAGGCGGAGGCTTCACTCGAAGCGGACGTCTCTTCGCCTCACAAGTTCAAAGACCTACTGCCGAAGCAGAAGCTGCTGCCAAGGCAAAAGGAAAAGGCCCGGTGCAGGAAGATCCAGTTGCCAAAGAAGCCCTGAAGACTCCATTTGATCAGGAAGTTGATGAGTTTATGCGGATCATCAAAAAGAGTGATTATAAAGTTGTGGATCAGCTTCACCAGACGCCATCCAAAATCTCCATCCTCTCACTGCTTATGTGCTCCGAAGCCCATCGGAATGCACTACTTAAAGTCCTGCACGCAGCTTACGTGCCTGAGGAGATTACTGTCAACCAGTTGGAAACCGTGGTTGGAAATGTTACTGCTAGCAATGGGCTAGGGTTTACCAATTCTGACTTGACAGCGGATGGCCGCAACCACAACAAAGCCTTGCACATAACCATGGAATGCAAAGGAGCTGTCCTTTCTCATGTGCTGGTGGACACAGGTTCTTCCCTGAATGTCTTACCGAAGAAGGCTCTGGTGAAGCTTGAATATGATGGATTGGCATTGAGACCCAGCAACCTGGTGGTACGAGCCTTTGATGGTTCGAAGAGGTCGGTTCTGGGAGAGATTGAGCTGCCTGTGACAATTGGCCCACAGACTTTTAAAACTATCTTTTATGTGATGGACATTCAGCCCGCCTACAGCTGTTTGTTGGGTAGACCCTGGATTCACGCCGCCGGCGCAATAACGTCTACCCTTCACCAAAAGTTAAAATTTGAGTGGGAAGGCCAAGTTGTCACAATCTGTGGGGAAGAGGATATCTTTGTTAGCCATCTGGCTACTTATAAATACATTGAAATGGATGGAGAGATCCATGAAACAATGAGCCAAGGTTTTGAAGCCTTGAATGTCAATGAAGCATCTGCTGTATCTGGTATCTCCATGTCATCTTACCAACAAGCCCAGAAGGTTGTTGAAGAAGGAACTGCCCTAGGCTGGGGCAAGGTCTTAGCTGTGGAGGAAAAGAAGGACAAGTTTGGGTTGGGTTACAGACCAACTCAACATCAAGCAAAGGCTAATGCAGAGCCAGGTTTTGTCAGTGGGGGGATGCTTACCCCTGATGCTATCAACTGTCTGGAAGACGAGCTGGAAGAGGAGCGCAATCTGGAGAATTGGATTCGTCCGAAGATCCCGGGGAGCAGTGTCTCGAACTGGTCTTCCCAGGAAATTATAAGAGTTACTCATGCAGAGTAATTATTATTTCCTGTATTTTTTATAGCATGCATCCAAGTCTTGCATCTTGCCCAAGATGACAAGACTCATTTTGTAACCAGGGCCATCTGTACTTTTGTGCAAACAAGATTAAATTAATGAAATATCAGACATCTTTTTGCAAACGAGTCTTTTTCTTTTCTGCTCACTGTTTTTCCATTTTTCTTTTTGTACAAAAATAAATGGCGGTGTTTTCAAAATGATAACTTCATTTCACTTTTTTCTAAAAGCAAGATTAAAATCAATCACTAAAATGAACAAACTTAACCCTTGCAGAGAGTGCCCTCCAGACAGCACCGACAACAGCACGGCTATGACATCGTATGACTTTGACGATCCAATCAATCAAGCTGATGAAGGGGTTGATGAAGAGTATGAGCTTCCTGAAGAGCTAGCCAGGTTGTTGAGACAGGAGGAAAAGGTTATTACTCCTCACCAGGAGGAGATTGAAGTGATTAATCTTGGTACTGACGAAGACGTGAAAGAAGTTAAAATCGGGGCCTGCCTGCAAGACTCAGTGAAGAGACAGCTGATAGATCTGCTTCAAGAGTATGTTGATGTGTTTGCTTGGTCGTATCAAGATATGCCAGGGTTGGATACCGATATTGTTGTGCACAAGCTGCCTTTGAGGGAAGAATGCCCGCCAGTCAAACAGAAGTTGCGCCGAACTCGCCCAGACATGGCTATGAAAATCAAGGAAGAGGTACAAAAGCAATGGGACGCCGGGTTCCTTGCTGTGACTAGCTATCCACCGTGGGTTGCTAATATAGTACCTGTGCCTAAGAAGGACGGCAAAGTAAGAATGTGTGTTGATTACCGGGATCTGAACAGAGCCAGCCCGAAAGATGACTTCCCATTACCTCACATTGATGTATTGGTGGATAACACGGCTCAGTTCTCGGTATTCTCCTTCATGGATGGATTTTCAGGATACAATCAGATCAAAATGTCACCTGAAGACATGGAGAAGACAACATTCATTACACCTTGGGGCACGTTCTGTTACAAAGTGATGCCATTTGGACTGAAGAATGCCGGTGCAACATATCAACGGGCTATGGTGACATTGTTCCACGATATGATCCACAAAGAAATAGAATGTTATGTGGATGATATGATCGCCAAGTCCCTTACAGAGGAAGATCACCTGGTGAATCTGCTGAAATTGTTCAAGCGCCTGAGGAAGTACCAGCTGAAGTTGAACCCCAACAAATGCACATTCGGGGTGCGATCCGGTAAATTGCTGGGCTTTATTGTAAGCGAGAAAGGGATTGAAGTGGACCCTGATAAAGTCAAGGCTATTCAAGAAATGCCTGCACCGAAAACAGAGAAAGAAGTTCGAGGGTTTTTAGGTCGATTGAACTACATCTCACGGTTCATATCTCACCTTACGGCAACCTGTGAACCCTTGTTCAAGCTGCTAAGAAAAGAACAGACGGTCAGGTGGAACGAAGACTGCCAGAAGGCTTTTGACAAGATCAAAGAATACTTACAAGAACCTCCAATCCTTATGCCTCCAGTTGAAGGAAGACCTCTGATAATGTACTTGACAGTATTAGAAGAGTCGATGGGGTGTGTGCTGGGCCAGCATGACGAGTCTGGTCGAAAAGAGTATGCAATATACTACCTAAGCAAAAAGTTTACCGACTGTGAACAGCGTTATTCACTGCTCGAGAAAACTTGCTGTGCTTTAGCGTGGGCTGCTCGCCGACTGAGACAGTATATGTTGACCCACACTACCTTATTAATCTCAAAAATGGACCCAGTTAAGTACATATTTGAGAAGCCAGCTCTTACCGGACGGGTTGCAAGATGGCAGATGATTCTCACAGAATACGACATACAGTACACATCTCAGAAAGCCATCAAGGGCAGTGTACTATCTGAATATCTTGCTGAGCAACCCATTGATGACTACCAACCTATGAGGTTTGACTTCCCTGATGAAGACATCATGTTCATTAAAGCAAAAGATCATGAAGAGCCTATTCACACTGAAGGGCCTGACCCGGAAGAAGAATGGATTATGATGTTTGATGGGGCTGTTAACATGAATGGCCGTGGTGTTGGTGCAGTACTCATTACACCTAAAGGAGTTCACATGCCTTTCTCGGCAAAACTCACTTTCAACTGCACTAACAACGAAGCTGAATACGAAGCTTGCATTATGGGTCTTGAGGAAGCTATTGACCTCAGGATCAAGACATTGACCGTATTCGGAGATTCAGCTCTGGTAGTCAATCAAACCAACGGGAAATGGTACACCCACCAAGATCATCTGATACCTTACAGGGATTATACAAGAAGGTTATTGACTTTCTTCACAACAGTCAAACTTGAGTATATCCCTCGGGATGAGAATCAGTTTGCAGATGCCTTGGCTACCATTTCGTCCATGATCAAAGTTCAAGCTGCTAACTTTGTACCTCAGATTTCAGTATCGAGACTTGACAGACCAGCATTTGTATTCGCAGCAGATGTTGTCAAAGATGATAAGCCTTGGTTCCATGATATTAAGTACTTCTTGGAGGATCAAACATACCCACCTGGGGCATCTTCCAATGATAAGAAGACCTTGAGAAGGCTTGCTGGTAGTTTCTTTCTGAACACTGATGGGTCTTTATACAAGAGGAACTTTGACATGGTACTCCTCAGATGTGTTGACAGGACGGAAGCAGATTTGCTGATGCATGAAGTGCACGAAGGATCTTTTGGTACCCATGCTGGAGGACATGCAATGGCTAAAAAGTTGTTAAGATCAGGCTATTATTGGATCACAATGGATGCAGACTGTTGTGCCTATGCCAGGAAATGTCATAAATGCCAGGTCTACGCAGATAAGGTGCATGTGCCTCCCAATCCTTTGAATATCATGTCTTCACCATGGCCCTTTGCTATGTGGGGCATTGATATGATTGGCAAGATTGAGCCAACTGCTTCAAACGGCCACAGATTCATCCTGGTCGCCGTTGACTATTTCACCAAGTGGGTTGAAGCAGCCTCATATGCAAATGTTACAAGACAAGTGGTAGCCCGATTTCTGAAAAGAGATATCATCTGTCGGTATGGAGTGCCCGAGCGAATCATTACTGATAATGGTTCCAATTTAAACAACAAAATGATGGCAGAACTGTGCCGGGACTTCAAGATTCAACATCACAATTCTTCTCCTTACAGGCCAAAGATGAACGGCGATGTTGAGGCGGCAAATAAGAATGTTAAGAAGATTGTACAGAAGATGGTAGTCACATACAAGGACTGGCATGAAATGCTACCGTTTGCCTTGCATGGGTACCGCACGTCAATCAGAACGTCCACTGGGGCAACACCTTATCAGCTTGTATATGGTATGGAAGCGGTCCTACCTGTTGAAGTTGAATTACCCTCGTTACGGGTATTAATGGATGTTAAACTGAGTGAAGCAGAATGGGTTCGGTCCCGATTCGAACAACTGAGTCTGATCGAAGAGAAAAGATTGGCTGCAATCTGCCATGGACAGCTATATCAGAAGAGAATGAAGAAGGCCTTCGATCAGAAAGTCAGGCACCGAGAGTACCAAGTAGGGGATCTTGTGTTGAAAAGAATCCTCCCTCCTCATACAGACCACAGGGGCAAATGGACTCCAAATTATGAAGGACCATTTGTTGTAAAGAAAGTTTTCTCTGGTGGAGCACTGATGCTCAGCACCATGGATGGTGAAGATTTCCCGTCCCCTGTGAATTCAGATGCAGTTAAAAAATACTTCGCATAAAATGACCCGCTGGACATAAAAACAGAATGTAAGTCCAGGCAAAAATAGGGCATCCCGGCGAGTCAAAAACAGAATAAAAGACTCGGGCAAAAGTAAGGGAAAATGAAAAAATGTACACCCGCTGAGTTGAAAAGCCGCATTGGACAGCTCAGGCAAAAATGGGTATCCCGATGGATTGAAAACCCGAAAGGGCGATCCATGCAAAATAAGGGAATAAGCGAACAACTGCATTCTGAGTTCGTCTGTATCACCTACAACTTGGTAAGCTTCCGAAGGATCAGACTTCAACCAGAGTCAACTCTCTCCAGAAAGCAAGACGAGAAGAACGTCATTGTCATACGAGTCATAGCAGGAGAGGAAGCTCCTCAAAGCGTCGTCAACACCGCCAGCACTTTATTTCTCAATTTGTAACAATCTCCTCATTTCAGGAGATATGTTTCTTTGACTGTATCTTGCCAATTCAGGGCACATGAATTAATAAAACCAGATTCTCAGTCATGTCTCGTTTTTACATTTACGTTTTGCAAGGAGTTGTCTGATATCTCTAAAAATACAATTGCATAAGTACAGATGCCTTCTCTAAAAACAAAACACATGCTTACAGGGAATGTGATTATTCTCGAAAGTACTTAACTCCTATGGCGGAATCCAGTAAGGGATACCTCGGGACCTTTTGTACGTTCCATTATCTTTGCAGGATTGCAGGTATCCAGAACGCAACCTGGGGCATGCAGGTTACGTCTTAGCAAGTAGGCGAATCATTATCAACTCGGTTTATCTTCCACCTGGCACTAGAAGGTGCCCATTTCCCCAGCGGAGCTGCCAAATCAGCATACACTCAATCTCAGCATCCGAAATGCTCTATCCCCAGCTGAGTTGCTCCCCATTGCTTCCCCCAGCCGAGTTGCCATTCTTCCTCAACAGGATGCAGAAATCAGGGAACCATCTCCCCACAGAATCTTCAGCCTTTATTCAGAAGAGCAACGCACGGAGAAGTCACAACAGAGTACAGAAAGCTTTTGCAAACCCCAGCTGGGTTTCTCATTTATAAGGATATGTCAATCGGTGGCATATATCCCCAAGCAGATACCTCATTAGATCTACCAATGATCTCATCCCCAGCTGGGATGTTCACTTCAAGCAGATCAACCCGAGATCTTCACAGCAACGGGATTCGAGTCCCGAATCTACGCCTCCTTGCATAATCATGGCATCCGCATCATATTCACCCCCCAGAGCGTAGCATTCCGTCTAATACGGAGCATTACGGCAAAAATCAAATACATAGCATAATCATAAGTCATGTTGTGAATTGAACGCTTGTGATTAGTAACCATTTATCAGGATACAGATTACTTTCCCCAAGAGTCCCCATCAGAGTCCCAGCAAAAGCAGCTGCCCTTTCAAATCACAAACACCAGTATATACACCTTTTGGCACCCGTCCATGTCATCATTCCCCAGTAAGGTCGCCTGAATACACTCTACAAACAAAATCACCCGCATTATAGATACATCCTGACACCCGTCCGTGTCAAATCACCAGCAAAAAGCCAAAGACATCCTCTTTGCACTCACTGGTACTTGAATATACACCCTTTTTGACACCCGTCCGTGTCATATCCCCAGCGCAGTCGCCTAGACTTTGTATAGCAGATACTTGTTAATATTATACTTTTCTCTCTTGGCACCCGTCCGTGTCACTCTCCCCAGCAGATAAACACTCATCAATACAATGCTCACTACTCATGGTACACTTATACAGATACTCGTCCGTATCTTGTATACATCATCACTCATATCCCCACAGATTCGGCAGTAGTCCTTGTTCTTTGTTAACCAGTTGGTACTCGTCCGTACCATCATCTCAGAACATTGCGTCAAGTGTTTGTTTCTACATGATACTCGTCCGTATCATAGTCTTAGGGATGCTCGTCCGCGTCTTTAATCCATACACCGTGTCAAACACCTTGTGTCTTCTTGAATATAGATACTCGTCCGTGTCTATTATTCCCCAGAAGGATACTTTCAGATGCAACACTCGTCCGTGTTCTTTGTTAACCAGTTGATACTCGTCCGTATCATCATCTCTGAACATGTGTCAGTTTGTTTCTACATGATACTCGTCCGTATCATAGTCTTAAGGATGCTCGTCCGCATCTTTAATCTATACACAATACCAAACACTTATACCTTTTGTTTCTTGGATGTAAACGCTCGTCCGTGTTTACTATCTCCCCAGTAGATTGCCAACAAATTTTCTTTTTATCTAACACTCGTCCTGTGTTATGATACCTTTGAGAGCAGCCGTACCCTGCTGAGTGGTCGTCCTCCACTTCTTGATGGTCGTCCTCCATCATGCTCATCCGATGGCCGTCCCCATCGTTGATTTTAGCAGCCGTCCCCTGCTAGGTGGTCGTCCTCCACCTTTTGATGATCGTCCTTCATCACTTTATCCAATGGCCGTCCCCATTGTTGATTTTGGTTATCTGACATTCGTCCTGTGTTATGATAAACCCCGAGAGCAGCCGTCCCCTGCTGAGTGGTCGTCCTCCACTTCTTGATGGTCATCCTCCATCTTGCTCGTCCGATGGCCGTCCCCATCGTTGACCTTTTCTATCCGATGGCCGTCCCCATCGTTGATATTTTCGGCAGCCGTACCCTGCCAGGTGGTCGTCCTCCACCTTTGATGGCCGTCCCCATCATGTTTCTTTTATCCCCAACAGAGCAGCCGTCCCCTGCTAGGTGATCGTCCTTCACCTTTGATGGCCGTACCCCATCATCTGTTCATTTCATTTATTCTTTAACCCGATGGCCGTCCCCGTCGTGGTCCCTTTTCCTTTTTAGCCCGATGGCCGTCCCCATCGTTAGTTACTTTACCTTTATGAACTTGACGGCCGTCCCTGTCATGTTTCATTAATCCTCAGAAATTTTACAGTTTTATCGTGATGGCCGTCCCCATCATGATTTTACTTTCCCCAGCTAGTCGGCCGTCCCCGTCTTAGCTTTACTTGTTTTTCCCCAGCCAGTCGGCCGTCCCCGCCTTGGTTTTACCGTTTATCCCCAGCATGTCGGCCGTCCCCGTCATTGCTTTATTTTCAGCACTTTCCCAGCATGTCGGCCGTCCCCGTCATTGCTTTATTTTTATATACTCTCCCCAGCATTGTCGGCCGTCCCCGTCATCGCTCTTTACCCAGCAGTCGTCCTCTGCTCGGCGGTCGTCCTCCGTCGCCCACACTTTACAATATACTTTATTTTGCCTTTTACAATCTATATCCCTTTTCTTCTTCATTCTGTGAGTGCAAATTTTGGACTGTCTTTGGTATTCAACCACAAGTTATCTTGTTTGGCCTGTTAAGCCGTTGCTTACATCCTGCACAGCTAACTCATGTTTGAATAGGGGCAGCTGTAAACACCCCAAATTTGCCCTCACCCATTCACACCATGGCTTGTGATCATTCTCATATGCATAAGCACAATCATATCATCTCACATCTCATTTTTTATCCACTGGATAGTTTCTAAGGCATCTGCACCTAGGGTTTGTGATCTGAGCAACCTCAAAGCTTCTTGAGCCATTCCAAAGGCAACCAATCAACTAAAAGGGGTCCATGTGTGTTCTTATATCATATTCCATCTCCTCAAAGTCAAAATTGCAGAGGAATCACAAGAACTAGGGTTTGAGTGGATGCAGAGCCAGGATGAACTACACAGTTGACTGAAAATTAGGGTTTTGGTTTCAGAGGCCATAACCCCAAATTTTTTGGTCATTCTTGTTTCCATTGATCTCTATATGGTATAGGGAGTATGCATATCAATTTTCATGAAGAAATTCCATGGGGAAGTCATCTGATCAAGGGTTGACTTTTCAGACAAGTCAGTGCAAAATCAGGGCATCTGAGGCCCCCAATGGCCCAACCAATGGGTGATCTTCATCATTTTGAGTTTATATGGTCTTTATTTGATCATGGAAGAAGATTGAAGTTCATAGAAATCAAGAATTTAGGGTTTTTGCAAATGTTGACTTTTTGGGCATAGTTGACTTTTCAAGAATGCATCATTTTAGGTCATTTTTCAAGCTTTGATTCTTGGTCCAAAAAGGCTTCAAATGGAAAAACTTTGGTCATGAAAGTTGTAGATCTCATATTTCCCTTTTCAAAAAGTACAAGAACATGATCAAACTCTTCTTGGATCAAAAGTTATGGCAATGCAAAGTTGGCTAAAATCATTAATTTTCAAGGCATGCCCTAAGTGAGAACTTTGCAAAATCTTGGACCAATGCACATTGCAGCCTCTAATTCATTTCAAACCAGCACATAAGCATTCTCTAAGTTACAAAATTCAGAATTGGATCAAGTTTCATCATGGTTTGGTTTGTGTAACAAAGCATTTTTCATGAAAATCCATAAAGTAACCAAGTTGCAAAACTCATGATCAAGCCTTCACCACTTGCTGCCTTGAATGCTGGACCAAGCTGACATTTCCCCCTCATCTTGCTGCGCATAGCCCATGCCTTGTACCAAGCTAGCACCTCACCATACTTTCTCTTACACAAGAGTTGACAAATTGCAAAAGTTGCCTCACCTATCCATAAAGCACATGTCAAATCAACTGACCAATGAGAGAGAGTCATATGGACAATTTGCAAGCAAAGCATAGCATAAGGCAAGGCTGAAACCATCACATTCACCACATACACAAAAACTCACCATCTTGCAACTTGCTTCGAATTTCTCTATACAGCCTGCAAACACTCAAACCTTTTCCTCCATTCAACTCACCATGTATCACTGAGTAGAAACCACCCAAAGCACAAGCCTAAAACATCCAGAACACCTCATTGCCATCTCTCACTCCATTCTGCAGATTCATTCGAATCTCCCTCCCTAGCCCACAAACAGCCAAACAAACCTTGCAAAGCTTCTCCATACATCATCTGGACCACAAGCAATCACTCACCATGGCCTGAATCAGTCAGAATCACCATAGCCATTGTTGACTGAGCTTGAAGCAGGAGCTTTCGAAACTCATCAACCAGCCTACATAAATTGTTCTAAGGCATTCAAACATCATCAAGGGGTCCTAAGGAGTGGTTTGCACTTAAAGAAAGAGCCAGAAAGTCTTCAAGTGGAGAGCTTCAAATCTCAGGTAGCCTGAAATTTATTTTTCCAGAAATGATTTTTCTTGTTACAAACTTGCTCTTCATGTCTTGCTGATCATTCTGGTACCATTGGTTTTGAAAATGGTTTTGAAATAAGCATTTAATTTGTGTCTGAAGCTTGCGTGACCTAGAACTTATTTTCTTCGATTCAGTTGATTTAGGAAATATAAATTTGTTTTGAGAGAGGGGTTTGATTCGTGAGGATGTGAGGATCATTTCCCAGTTCTTGTTTTTCATTTTTGATGCGTTTTGAGGGATTTGGGTAGTTTTCAGGTGAGAGCTGGCCGGAGAAGACGACCGGAAGTCTTCTCCGGCCACCTGAAAGTAGTTTGTGCCCTAATTGCGCAATTAATTTCAGTTTGAATGTGAGCCGTAGATAGCCATTGACCAGTTGACTTCCCTCCAGTTTTGATGGCCCAGATGCGTTTGATTAGCCCTAACCTTTTTCATTTAGTTAATTAATTCATAATTAGACTAATTTAATCAGAGTCAACCTGGACCCTTAGATCACGCGCCAGTCAACACTTTCAAATCCTAGGCGCATCCTGGCCCTCCATCCCTCTGACTTTTTATTTTAATTGTTTTTATTTCTTTTTATTTCATTAAATTTGCACAATTAATTTAAAATAGCAAAAAATTCTTAAAAATTATGAAACTTTTTTCTTTAAAGTTTTATTAATTTTTAAGACCCAAAAATATTTTATTTTATTTTTTATCATTAAAAAAAGTATTTTTAAATATTTAAAAGATTATTTTTAATTGATTAATGGGAATTAATTAATTAAAAATACTTTTAGGTATTTAAAAATTACAAAAAAATTCATGAAATGTTCTAAGACATTTAGAAACATTGTCCAACCTTCAAACAAAATTTCTTTTTTGATCTTGATGCATTTTAAGAATTTTTCATTGAATTAAATCATTTTTTATGCATTATTTTGATCATGGATTCAAAAATTCATTTCTGCCTATTGGTGAAGGTTGAGACATTGATTCTTTTTGCTTTGTCTTGTGTTTGACATGTAGTTTCTAGGGTAAGAAGGCCATGAATTGTTCTTGCATTTTCAAATTGTTTGGCATTTGTTTTGTTAAGAACCCTAAAAAACCCTAATAACTTAGAAAATTCATATCTTGAGTTTGGTTGAGAGTTGAGAGCTCCCCTTTGGGCAGTGGTTCATCATAGGCCTAGGGTTTCTTTGGGTGCCATTTTCCATTTTTTATCATGAGGTTTGCTTCTGTTTTGGGTTTTGGTTTGATGTTTGATCCATAAACCCTAATTTGGGCTTTCTTTTGCATCCTTCTTGCATTCTCTTGCATAACATGACTTGTCTTTGCATTTTGTGCATGCTTATGATTCATTTGACATCTTAAGACATATAGGAAGCATCTTTGATCATTGCATTACATATTTGCCATGTCATTTGTCTTGTATGTTTCATGACATTTCATGCTTGTTCATGCTCCTTAGCTTGCATCATTTGCATTCATAACCTTGTATGAACATCTCCATGCCTTGTCTCATGTTTGCAGCATCTCATAGCATCATTATCATCATCAACATGCTTCTGGTTTGGTCTAGCATCATGCCATTTCATTTCATCTTGCATTGCATTGCATTTCTTTCTAACTTTTCAGGTGGTAAGTAAACTTGAGAAGTGGATTTGCCTTCACTTCTCATACCTTTTCTTTTCATCTCTTGCACCCATTGCTGCATTTATGTTTGTGTTTGAGTTTGAGCTTGCTCATTCTTGCTTCTCCCACTTTCTTTCTTCAAGTGACTTGACTTCTTGGATGAAGCAAGTCACTTTGCTTCTCTTGATCCTGTTCATCTGCTTCCTGGTGGTTCTTCTGAAGATTGTCCTTGAAAACCTCACAAACCTTAGGATCAACCAAGCATAACAATGAATTAGGGTTTTGATTAGTCCCCCCTCTTAGTTTTACCTTTGTGTCTCTCTCTGAGTCTTCTCTTCTCATCTCATAATCAGGGACTAAACCCTAAAGGCTTTAAGACTTTGTGATTAAGCTTATGCCTGCATCCTTCTCTTAGGATGGAGTGTATAACTTTAATCCTAAGTCTTGAACCCTTTATGTGTTTAAATCTCTTAATCAGTCCATCTAATAATCATCAAGACATCACTTGTAACTTGGGCCTTGCATTAGGGTTCTAATTCTTCCTTAAATGGTTAAGAAGGACTAACCCTAGTGTTAATGGACAAGTCCCCCTCAAGTTGTCTTACAAACCATAAAATTCACTTCATCATCATACCATTAATCTAAATAAAATCCACTTAATAAAGGTTTGTTTTGTCATGGGTTTAATCCCTAATCATGGATTAAGTTGAGGAGTCTTCCTCAGCTTAAACACTCTCATCTATCATCCTTCTTTTAGGATGGTGTAATGGGTCTGTTTAATCCTTGATTATGGCTTAACCTCATTACTCAACACTAAACAAAATCACAAAAACATCTAAATAATCACAAGTAGGTTAATGATCTTAATCCTGCATCAAAAGGTGATTAAGTGTGAGAATCTGACTTCACACTTAAGGTATTCTCATTACCCCTAATCAGAGGGAAGATGTGATGAGTTTACTAAATCCATTGGTTTAGACTTAAGCTCATTAACTTATGACAAATTCTCAAAAGCAATAAAAGACTGAAAACTCAAAAACAAACAATAATCGTCTCCTTCGGGATTCTTTTCTCATCACCTTCACTCATAAACGAGAACTTGCTTCTTCCGTCTAATGCAAGACAGTAAGCACCTGAGCCAGACAGGTCATACACTTGAGCATAGACAAGCAAGCAGTTCACAAGTCAATTCATCTTTCAGTCTCTTTGGGTCGAACTACGGTGTTCTGACTTCCTCATTGCACGAGAGGATACGTAGGCATAACTTAACAGTTATCGAACAAAAGTCTCTGTATATTCCCCCTCCTTCCAGCATTATTTTTTTGAGCCTCATGATCTTGAGCATTTCATTCCAGTTCCCACACTGACACTGTACATTTGTACACATCACATTTCTTTACACTGACACCTGTACATTCTTTTCCAGCTATTTTATACACAGATTGCACTGACACTACCCCTTTAAAACACAAATCTTTTAAGCGTGGATCCCGTCGAGTACGGCGGACAATCTGGGTGCTAATACCTTCCCAGGTTGTAACCAACCCCCTTTCTCAGTCTCTCTGGTTCGCGACCGTCTTATCCATATCTTTCTAGGCTTATGCAGCATTGCCTTTCCTCCGGGATAAAAATGCCTAGCTGGCGACTCTATTCATCTCCAGTGAGTTCGCGGCTGTGTGTTCTCACTGTTCCCTTCGCCGACCGTTCGCGTCTGTACCTTCATCTGACCCTGTGTCACTTGTCGGGAGCGACACCTCTGCTGGAGGAGTTTTCATCATTAATTGGAGTACCTGTCAGGGGTGGAATCCCCTTCAACCCAGAGATGACTTCTCCCAGCAATGGAGAAGTGGCAAAAGCTCTATACCTGGAGCCTACTTTGATTGAGCAGAATATGACAACAAAGGCTGGGATCCCTGGTTTACACTTAGACTTCTTGACTTCTCAGGCCATCCTGAAGGCCTCTTTGGGAGAATGGAGGGCAGTTTGTGCATTACTAGCTCTCAGCATATATGGGGTTGTACTGTTTGCAGATGAGCCCAAATTTATCAGCAAGAATGCCATTCATCTTTTCCTTCTGAGGAACCCAGTACCCACATTGCTGGGAGACTTCTATTACTCCATTCATCAGAGGAATGAGAAACAAAGGGGGAAGTTAGTGAGATGCTGTGCTCCTTTGTTTCACACTTGGCTGCTCAAACACCTACCTAAGACAGATGCCTTCCTGAATCCTCACCAACAGAAGAATTGGGCTAAGAGGCTTATTGCTTTGTCTTCAGATGATATCAGATGGTGCACCCAGAACACCAAAGGCAAAGACATCATCACTAGCTGTGGGCAATACCCAAATGTACCTCTGATAGGAGTAAAGGGTTGCATCAACTACAATCCTTTGCTGTTTAAAAGGCAACTGGGCTATGCTTTGATTCACCCTCCTAGAGTGCAAGATTTAGCTGAGACCCTATATTGTGAGATAAAGCCTAATCTAGCTGCTGTCAGACAAGCATCCTGGGCTTGGGACAACGTCCAGACCAAAGGGATGGCTATTCTTGGAAGGTGCAATAATGTTGCTTCAGCTCAGTACTATGACTGGTCTCATGATAGGGCTCAGATTACTGGAATTCCCTTCACCATTGAAGATATACATGGACCATCCACAACACAGCCAACAGCCACTGTCAGCCTGGAAGAGTTTGAAAAGCTGAAGGAAAGGAATGAGAATCTGTCTCAAGCTCTGAAGAAGACTCTTTGGGAAAGAAGTGATGGTCGTCTGGACATTGAGAGGTTGGAGAAGCTTAAGGTGGAGCATCTGGCCAAGATTGAGAAAACAGAGGACTACATCAAGAAAGCAAGAGCTGGGGAGCAAATATTGAAGAACGCCTGCAAAGAGGCCAAGTTTTAGAAGGCTAGGACTGATCTCTATCTACAAGAAAGTCAGGCTAGGTGGGTCAGGATCACTGAAGCCTAGACACAAGAAGATCAGAAAACTCAGGCCAGGATTGAACAGTTAGAGGCCAATGAAAAGAAGCAACAGGAAGCTTTGCTGGCAGCCCAGAAGGAGATTTCAGAGTTGAAGCTTAGGGCTGGATTGAAGAGGTCAAAGGACCAGGACAGGCACAAGAAGCTGACCACTGCCATTGCCACCAGGAACCTCCTCATCAGAAACATCACAGAACATCCAGCTGGTCCAGTGACTGAGGCACTTCTGAAGGAGGTTAAGGAGGATGAGTTTGGACTAGATGTCTGACTTTTTGATTGTTGTTGTTTTCATTTAATGTACTTTTATTTTTGTGTTGTATTTTGACCCTTCAGGGGCATATGTTGTAAAAACAGACTATGTATGATTCACCATTTGTAATATATTTTAGTTTGTTTCCATTACGGGGTTTCCTTTTTTCTCGACAACATCAAAGCATCTTCCTCGGGATCTGGAAAGGTCAAAACCAAGAATCAAGCCAGATACCTTGGAAAACAAATAAGCATACTGCATTGCATACTAACTTTTGTTTTGTTTTGTAGGTTTTTCCTTTATTATGTTTGTTTCTAACTCTGTTGTGTCTCAGGAAATATTGCTCGCCGCCGGGTGTTCCCTCTCAACCGTACGCACCGGTATCCTACTCGCAACAACCTTCCTGGTATCCAAATGGATCAAGTACAGCAAGACCTGACTGAGGTCAGAACCCAGATGGCTAATGAAAGAGTGGAGATGAGAAACCAAATGGCCCAATTCATGACTGTAATGACTGGCTTGGCCCAGAGTCAGGAAAGGCTGAGGGCATTGGTAGAAAGACAAAACCCCGAGGAACCTCATCCTGGGACTGGAGGGACTAGTAATAATGAGGGAGGTCAGCCTCATGTTAACCCACCAGTATTTGGACCTCATCTAGATCCGGAAGTCAACATCCCAAGAAATGTACAGGGCAACACTGATGCAGGCAGGATCTTGCAAGAAGATCCTCAAGAGGAGCAGTTTACTGTAATGGGAGTTGGGGATGAAGTCTATGATAGGAGGTTTAATGAAATTGCTGAGAAGTTGAGATCTCTGGAGTCTCAAAATTCCTTAGGCTTCGATGTAATGGACATGGGGCTAGTGGATGGGGTGATAATTCCCCACAAATTCAAACCCCCGTGCTTCGAGAAATACAATGGAACTTCCTGTCCACGAACTCACCTACAGTCCTTTCTGGGGAGACTTAAAGCTTATACTATGGATGAGAAGCTGTGGATGTTCTACTTTGAGGATAGCTTGACTGGAGCTTCAAGAGAGTGGTATTCACACTTGACCAGAGCTACTATTAGATGCTGGAAGGACCTAGCTGAAGCTTTCATCAGGCAGTACCAATACAATCTGGACATGGCTCCTAACAGGACCCTCTTGATGGGAATGTCTCAATCCTCCAGGGAAAGCTTCAAAGAATATGCCCAAAGGTGGAGACAGCTTGCTGCTGCTGTCCAACCACCCATGTCGGAAAGAGAAATGGCCGACATGTTCATGAATACTCTGCAAGGAACATATATTGATAAGCTAGTTGCCTTTTCTTCCACCAGTTTTGCTGACGTAGTTATAGCCGGTGAAAGAATTGAGAGTCTATTAAAAATGGGCAAGATTTCTGATAACGGTGCAAGCTCATCCAGTAATCCCAGGAAGCCCTTTGTGGGACCTCGAAGGACCGGTGAGACAAATGCCATCCATGCCACCAGGGGCAGACCTCAGTATGTCCACAGATCAATAGCAGCTGTCACCATTCCAGCTCCGACTCCTCAGCAATCAGCATATCAACAACCACAACAACCACATTATCAACACAAAGTTCAGTATCCGCCACAAAGAACCTACAAAAACAACAATAGCAATCAACAACAAAGACCCTTCCAGCAAAGACCATCACAGGCAAATAGGGTGATTGATCCTATCCATATGCCTTATGCTGCCTTATTGCCACAACTCCTGAAGCTTAACTTGGTTGAGTTAAAGACATTGGCACCACCAGATCCCTCCAATCTCCCAAGGAATTATGATATCAACGCCAGATGTGCTTTCCACTCCAATGCACCTGGCCATAATACGGAAAAATGCAGGGCCCTGCAAATGAAAGTCCAAGATCTGGTGGATTCTAAAGCCCTCAACTTTGCACCCCCTCCAAATGTCAACAAGAATCCTATGCCTAATCATGGCGGGCCAAGGATTAATGCCATTGAGGAAGACAGACCATCTACCTTGATCACCAGCGTTGCATAAATTCGGACACCTCTGGTCGAGATTAAAGCTCAGCTTCTAGAATGCCAGATGTTCCCCGGGTGTGAGCTCGGTTGTGGGTATTGCAACATTGCAGTCAACGGGTGTGATAACTTGAGAAGCGGCATAGATGGTCTTATCAAAGATGGCATACTTCAGATATCAACAACGGCACCTACAAATCCAGCAATTCCTTTGACAACAATTCCTGATTCTTCTACAACAGCAGCAACAATCATTCCTACCGATTCATCAATATCATCAGCAATGGCTCCGTCCATAACTTCAACAAATCAAATGTCAACAACCCTTTCTTCTACAACATCAGCATCCATTTATTCAGCCGGATCTTCTACAACACCAGCAGAAATTAATGAAAATATCTCAGCAGTCACCATCTACTATGATCCATCAATTGTTCCTCCAAATAGCAACTTTCAGCAACAAACAGTGGCACCTCCTGCCAGGTCACTAGTCACAATTTACTACGATCCACACACTATCACAATACCCTCCTCTGCAGCAGTCAGACCAGTTACCATTACGGTGCCTGGACCAGTTCCATATGAAAGCAGTAATGCCATACCTTGGCATTATGGCTCTGACCTCTACTGCAACAGGGAGAAAATCACTTTGGATTCTTCAACCTCTTCTCCACAAATTGATAATGTTGGGGGAGGCGGAGGCTTCACCAGAAGCGGACGCCTTTTTGCCTCACAAACTCAGAGGCCCAATGTGGAAGCAGAAGCTGCTGCCAAAGCAAAAGGAAAGAGTGTGGTATCTGAAGAGCCAGCTGTCAAAGAAACTCAGAAGACATCTTTTGAACAAGATGTAGACGAGTTTATGAGAATCATAAAGAGAAGTGATTACAAGGTGGTGGATCAGCTTCACCAAACTCCCTCAAAGATCTCCATATTATCCCTGTTGATGTATTCTGAAGCTCACAGGAATGCATTATTGAAAGTCTTGCATGCAGCATACGTGCCAGAGGAGATCACTGTTAATCAGCTAGAAACCGTGGTAGCAAATGTCAATACTAGTCATGGACTGGGCTTTACCGATGTTGACTTAACAACTGAGGGACGTAACCACAACAAGGCTTTACACATCACTCTATAGTGCAAGGGTGCTGTTTTATCTCATGTACTGGTGGACACTGGGTCGTCACTCAATGTTCTACCAAAGAAAGCCTTAGTGAAGCTGGAGTATGATGGCTTGGCACTGTGTCCAAGTAATTTGGTGGTGAGAGCATTTGATGGCTCTAAAAGATCAGTGCTTGGAGAGATTGATCTGCCTGTGATGATTGGCCCGCAGACCTTCAAAATTACCTTCTTTGTGATGGACATTCAGCCGACCTACAACTGTTTGTTGGGTAGACCCTGGATTCACGCCGCTGGCGCTGTTACGTCTACCCTTCACCAGAAGTTGAAATTCGAGTGGGAAGGCCAGATCATCACCATCTGTGGGGAAGAAGACATCTTTGTTAGCCATCTGGCTACGTACAAGTACATAGAAATGGACGGGGAGATCCATGAAACTATGAGCCAGGGGTTTGAGGCCCTGAACATTAATGAAGCATCTGCTGTACTGGGAACTTCCATGACGTCTTATCAGCAAGCCAGGAAGGTTGTTGAAGAGGGTACTGCCCAAGGCTGGGGCAAGCTGCTGCCCGTGGAAAAGAAAGAAGACAGATTTGGGTTGGGTTACAAACCAACTCAACAAGATCAATCAGAGGCTGCCAAAGAGCCCAATTTTGTCAGCGAGGGAATGCTCACCCCGGATGGTGTAAACAACTTGGAAGACGAGGAGGAAAGCGACCGCAACCTGGAGAGCTGGATACATCCAAGGATTCCGGGAAGCCAAGTCCTTAACTGGTCTTCCCAGGAAATTATAAGGGTTACTCCTGCAGAGTAATTATTATTTCCTGTATTTTTAAGCATGCATCAAGTCTTGCATCTTGCCCAAGATGACAAGACTCATTTTGTAATCAGGCCATCTTGTAATTTTGTACAAATAGATCAATCAATGAATATCGGACATCTTTTGCAAATGAGTCTTTTCCTTTTCCGCTCACTGTTTTTCATTTTTCTTTTTGTACAAAAATAAAATGGCATTGTTTTCCAAAATGATAACTTCATTTCACTTTTTCTAAAACAAGATTAAAATTGATCACTAAAATAAACCAATCTAAACCCTTGCAGAGAGTGCCTTTCAGATTTCACCGACAACAACACGGCTATGACTTCGTATGACTTTGACAATCCAATCAATCAAGCTGATGAAGGGGTTGAAGAAGATTATGAGCTACCTGAAGAGCTAGCCTGGTTGTTAAGGCAAGAGGTGAAGGTTATCACTCCTCATCAGGAGGAGGTCGAAACGGTTAATCTTGGTACAGAAGAAGATGTAAAAGAAGTTAAGATCGGGGCCTACTTACAAGATTCAGTGAAAGAGCAACTGATTGACATGCTTCGGGAGTATGCGGATGTTTTTGCTTGGTCTTATCAGGATATGCCTGGGTTGGACACCGACATTGTCATGCACAAGCTGCCTCTGAAAGAAGATTGCCCACCGGTAAAACAGAAACTGCGCCGTACTCGCCCAGATATGGAAATGAAGATTAAGGAAGAGGTACAAAAGCAGTGGGACGCCGGGTTCCTTGCTGTAACTAGCTATCCACCGTGGGTTGCTAATATTGTACCTGTGCCTAAGAAAGACGGCAAGGTGAGGATGTGTGTGGATTACCGGGACCTGAACAGAGCTAGCCCGAAGGATGACTTCCCTTTACCTCACATTGATGTATTGGTTGATAATACAACTCAGTTCTCGGTATTCTCCTTCATGGATGGATTTTCAGGATACAATCAGATCAAGATGTCACCTGAAGACATGGAGAAGACAACTTTCATCACACCCTGGGGCACGTTCTGTTATAAGGTGATGCCATTCGGACTGAAGAATGGTGGTGCCACCTATCAACGGGCTATGGTAACATTATTCCATGACATGATCCACAAAGAAATTGAATGTTATATGGATGACATGATTGCCAAGTCCCTTACAGAAGAAGACCACCTGGTGAATCTGTTGAAGTTATTCAAGCGTCTGAGGAAATACCAACTGAAATTGAACCCCAACAAATGCACATTCGGGGTGCGATCCGGTAAGTTGCTGGGATTTATTGTAAGTGAAAAAGGGATTGAAGTTGACCCTGATAAAGTCAAAGCCATTCAAGAAATGCCTGCGCCAAAGACTGAGAAAGAAGTTCGGGGGTTCCTAGGTAGATTGAACTACATTTCAAGGTTCATATCTCACCTTACATCAACCTGCGAGCCTTTATTCAAGCTGTTAAGAAAAGAACAAACGGTCAGGTGGAACGAAGACTGCCAGAAGGCTTTTGACAAAATCAAGGAATACTTACAGGAGCCTCCAATCCTTATGCCTACAGTTGAAGGAAGACCTCTAATCATGTACTTAACAGTGTTAGAAGAATCAATGGGGTGTGTGCTGGGCCAGCATGACAAGTCTGGTCGAAAAGAGTATGCAATATACTACCTAAGCAAAAAGTTTACCGACTGTGAACAACGTTATTCACTGCTCGAGAAAACTTGCTGTGCTTTAGCGTGGGCTGCTCGCCGACTAAGGCAGTATATGTTGACCCACACTACCTTGTTGATTTCAAAGATGGATCCAGTTAAGTACATTTTTGAGAAGCCAGCACTTACCGGACGGGTTGCAAGATGGCAAATGATTCTCACAGAATATGACATTCAGTACACATCTCAGAAAGCCATCAAGGGCAGTGTATTGTCTGATTATCTTGCAGAGCAACCCATTGATGATTACCAGCCTATGAGATTTGACTTCCCTGATGAAGTCATCATGTTCATAAAAGCAAAAGATCATGAAGAGCCTATTCACACTGAAGGGCCTGACCCAGAAGAAGAATGGACTATGATGTTTGATGGCGCTGTTAATATGAATGGTCGTGGTGTTGGTGCAGTACTCATTACACCTAAGGGAGTCCACATGCCTTTCTCGGCAAAACTCTCCTTTAACTGCACTAACAACGAAGCTGAATACGAAGCTTTTATTATGGGTCTTGAGGAAGCCATTGACCTCAGGATCAAGACTTTGACTGTGTTCGGAGATTCAGCTCTGATAATCAATCAAACCAACGGCAAATGGTACACTCACCAAGATCATCTGATACCTTACAGGGATTATACAAGAAGGTTATTGACTTTCTTCACAACGGTCAAGCTTGAGTATATCCCTCGAGACAAAAATCAGTTTGCAGATGCTCTAGCTAGCATTTCATCCATGATCAAAGTTCAAGCTGCCAACTTTGTGCCTCGGATTTCAGTGTCCAGACTTGACAGACCAGCATACGTGTTCTCAGCAGATGTTGTTAAAGATGATAAGCCTTGGTTCCATGCCATTAAGTGCTTCTTGGAGGATCAGACATACCCACCTGGGGCATCTTCTAATGATAAGAAGACGTTAAGAAGGCTAGCTGGTAGTTTCTTCCTGAATACTGACGGTTCCCTTTACAAGAGAAACTTTGATATGGTACTCCTCAGATGTGTTGATAGGGCAGAAGCAGATTTGTTGATGCACGAGGTGCACGAAGGATCTTTTGGTACCCATGCAGGAGGGCATGCAATGGCTAAGAAATTGCTAAGATCAGGCTATTACTGGATCACAATGGACGCAGACTGTTGTGCTTATGCCAGAAAATGTCATAAATGCCAGATTTATGCGGATAAAGTGCATGTGCCTCCCAATCCTCTGAATGTAATGTCTTCACCCTGGCCCTTTGCCATGTGGGGCATTGATATGATTGGAAAGATTGAACCGACTGCTTCAAACGGCCACAGATTCATCCTGGTTGCTATTGACTATTTTACCAAGTGGGTTGAAGCGGCTTCTTATGCCAATGTTACAAGGCAAGTGGTAGCCCGATTTCTGAAGAGAGATATCATCTGTCGGTATGGAGTGCCCGAGCGAATCATTACTGATAATGGTTCCAATTTAAACAACAAAATGATGGCAGAACTGTGCCGGGACTTCAAGATCCAACACCACAATTCTTCTCCTTACAGGCCAAAGATGAATGGCGCTGTTGAGGCAGCTAATAAGAATATCAAGAAGATTGTGCAGAAGATGGTGGTTACCTATAAAGACTGGCATGAAATGCTACCGTTTGCCTTGCATGGGTAACGAACGTCAATCAGAACATCCACTGGGGCAACGCCGTATCAGCTTGTTTACGGTATGGAGGCAGTCCTACCTGTTGAAGTTGAATTACCCTCCTTGCGGGTACTAATGGATGTTAAACTGAATGAAGCAGAATGGGTCCGATCCCGATACGAGCAACTGGATTTGATTGAAGAGAAGAGATTAGCTGCAATCTGTCATGGGCAGTTATATCAGAAGAGAATGAAGAAAGCCTTCGATCAGAAAGTCAGGCTCCGAGAGTACCAAGTAGGAGATCTTGTACTGAAAAGACTCCTCCCTCCTCATACAGACCACAGGGGCAAGTGGACTCCGAACTATGAAGGGCCATTTGTAGTAAAGAAAGTTTTCTCTGGTGGAGCACTGATGCTCAGTACTATGGATGGTGAAGACTTACTGTCCCCTGTGAATTCAGATGCAGTTAAAAAATACTTCGCATGAAAATGACCCGCTGGACATAAAAACAGAATGTAAGTCCAGGCAAAAATAGGGCATCCCGGCGAGTCAAAAAACAGAATAAAAGACTCGGGCAAAAATAAGGGAAAATAAATAAAAATGTACACCCGCTGAGTTGAAAAGCCGCATTGGACAACTCAAGCAAAAATGGGTATCCTGGTGGATCGAAAACCTGGAAAGGCGATCCACGCAAAATAAAGGAATAAGCGAACAACTGCATTCTGAATTCGTTTGTATCACTTACAACATGGTAAGCTCCGAAAGGTTCGAGCGTTGGTCAGAATCAGCCTCCCTCAGAAAGCAAGATGAAAAGAAGGTCAAATGTCATACGAGTCATAGCCCAAGGGAAGCTCCTTGAAGCGTCATCAGCATTGCCAGCATCTTTTTGTTTCTCAATTTGTAACGATCTCCTCATTTCAGGGGAGCTGTTTCTCTGACTGTATCTTGCCAATTCAAGGCACATGAATTAATAAAATCAGATTTTTAGTCATGTCTCGTCTCGTACATTTTATTTTCGTTTGCAAAAATGTCCGATGTCTTTAAGATATTGATTCGCATAAATACAGATGTTTCCCTTGTAAAGAATACATGCTTATAGGAAATATGTTTGCTCCTGGGATTGCCTAAACTCCTATGACGGAATCCAATAAGGAATATCTCGGGATGCTTGTACGTATCTTTGTCTTTACAGGATTGCAGGTGTTCAAAGCACAACATGGGGCGTGAAGGCTTCTCCCCAGCAAGCTGTCTAATCATTATCCACTCAGACTGTCTCCCGTTTAGCATCGGAGGTGTTTTCTCCCCAGTTGAGTTGCTGTTCATCATTCCTCCTCAGCCAAAAGCAAAGACCGGGAACCATCTCCCCGCAGAGTTCCAACCTCTATCCAGAAGAGCAACGCCTGAAGATCTCACAACGGAGTGACGAAAGCTCCTACAAACCCCAGTTGGGTCCCTATTACTGAGATAGATCTATCAGTGATCTATTGCCCCAAGCAGAGTCATATATGACAGATCTATCGATGATTTTATTCCCAGCTGGGAAATCCACTTCAAACAGATCAGCCAGAGATCTCCACAGCAGCGAGATCCGAATCCAGGATCGGTATCTTTGCATAATCATAGCATTCGCATCATATTTTCCCCGCAAAGCGTAGCATTCCGTCTCATACGGAGCATTACGGCAAAAATTAAACATATTGCATAATCATAAGCCATGTGTCGAACTGAACATTTGTAAAAATGACCATCCATCAGACAACATACGAAATATTTCCTAATTCCTCACCAGAGAGCCAAAGCATTTTCCCTTTACCCTCACAAATACAGATACATGCTCCTTTTGGCTCTCGTCCGTGTCATTTCTCCAGCAGAAAGCCAAAGCGCCCCCTTTGCACTCACAGATACATATATACTTCTTCCCTGACACCCGTCTGTGTCACCTCCCCTAACACAATTGCCTAAACACTTTGCAAACCAAATACTTGTTTATAATACGCTTTTCCTGGCACTCGTCCGTGTCATGCTTTCCCTAGCAAGTTAAATACTCGTATGTGTCTCACTCATCACTTGTTACTTATACAGATACTCGTCCGAATCTTACATATGCTACCTGAATTCTCTCAGAATCAAAACTCGTCCGTGTTCCTTGTTAACCAGTTGATACTCGTCCGTATCATCATCTCTGAACTTACGTCAAACGTTTGTTTCTACCGATACTCGTCCGTATCATAGTCTTAAGGATGCTCGTCCGCATCTTTGATCTATACACCGTGTCAAACACTTATTTTCTTGAATTTAGACACTCGTCTGTGTCTCCTATTCCCCAGAAGAGTCCCCATCAAACTTTACTAAATCATTTCCTTTCTATCTAACATTCGTCCTATGTCATTATGCCTTTCGGCATCCGTACCTTGCTAGGTGATCGTCCTTTACCTTTGGATGATCGTCCTTCATCACCCCCAGTGGAGTCTCTATTCATCAGAACCCCTTCCTATCCGACATCCGTACTATGTCGTAGTAGTCGTCCCCTGCTAGGTGATCGTCCTTCACCTCCTGATGATCGTCCTTCATCATTTTATCCGATGGCCGTCCCCATCGTTGATCTTGTTATCTGACATTCGTCCTATGTCATGATACCCTCAGAGCAGCCGTACCCTGCTAGGTGATCGTCCTTCACCTCTTGATGATCGTTCTTCATCATGCTTATCCGATGGCCGTCCCCATCGTCGACCTTTTTATTCGGCATTCGTCCTATGTCGTGATACTTTTTGGCAACCGTACCTTGCCAGGTGATCGTCCTTCACCTTAGATGATCGTCCCTCATCTTATCCCCAATAGAGCAGCCGTCTCCTGCTAGGTGATCGTCCTTCACCTTTGATGACCTTTCCGCATCATTTATTTCTTCAACCCGATGGCCGTCCCCATCATGTACCTTGAATCCCCAGAGAGTTTTTTTTGTTTGGATGGCCGTCCCCGTCATAATCTCTTATATCCCCAGCTTGTTGGCCGTCCCCGTCATTGCTTTGTTTCCCGCATCTTCCCCAGCATGTCGGTCGTCCCCGTCACTGTTTTATCCCCGCACTTTATAAATATACTTTATTCTCTTTAAACAATCTATATCCCTTTTCTTCTTCATTCTGTGAGTGCAAATTTTGGACTGTCTTTGGTATTCAACCACAAGTTATCTTGTTTGCCTATTAAGTCGCCGCTTACATCCTGCACAGCTAACTAATGTTTGAATAGGGGAAGCTGTAAACACCCCAAATTTTCCCTCACCCATTCACACCATGGCTTGTGATCTTTTCATATGCATAAGTTCAATCATAGCATCTCATATTGCATATTTGCTTCATTGCATTGATTCTAAGTCATCTACATCTAGGGTTTGTAATCTGAGCCATCCCTGAGCCATCTGAGCAACTCCAAAGGTCATAAATCACTTCAAAGGGGTCCTTGAATGTTCAATCATCATATTACATCCTCACAAAGTCAATAAAGTCAAAGAATCACAAGAACTGAGAAAGGCATGGAAGCAGAGCCAGGATTAACTGCACAGATGACCTAAAATTAGGGTTTTTTTTCCAAAGGCCATAACTCCAAATTTTTTGGTCATTCTTGTTTCTATTGTTCTCTATATGTTGTTAGGATCATTCATATCAAGTTTCATGAAGAAATTCAATGGGGAAGGCATCTGATCAAGAGACGACTTCTTGAGCAAGTCAGTGCAAAATCAGGCATCTGAGGCCCCCAATGACCCAACCAAAGGGCATTCTCCATCATTTTGAATGTGTATGATCTTTACTTGGTCATAGAAGATGTTAGAAGTCCACAAAATTGAAGAATTTCAAGCCATTTGCAAAGTTGCCTTTTTGGGAAAGTGACTTGTAATGCAAACTTGCTATTTTGGGAAAGTTTTTCAACCTCCTCAAATTGATTCAAAAATGCTTCAAATGACAAAAATTTGGTCATGAAAGTTGTAGAATGGATCATTACCTTTTCAAAAAGTACAAGAACTCATTCTAATTCATTTTGGATCAAAATTTATGGCTTGTCAAAGTTGGGAAAAATCACATAATTTCAAGTTTTACACCAAAGAGGCAAAGTTACAAAACCTCTTGCCAAGGCAAAATGTTACCTCAATGTGACTTCTAACCTTTGCACAAACATGACCCATGACCTAAAAGTCAGAATACACCAAAGAATTGTCCAATTTCATGACTTGTGCATTAAGAAACTTGAAAAGGGCCAAGACTTTGTGAAATTGCAAAAACTCTCACAAACCCTAATCCACTTGCTGCATTGCCTCTAATCCATTTCCATGGTTCTCCCTGATTCAAGCTGCAGCCAAGCCATGCCTTGTACCTTGACTGCCATAGCCCATACCTCTCTTACATAAAAAGTTGACTTTATGCATTTTGCTCCATACCAATCACACTGCTCCACAACAACTCTATGACCTATCAAGGATTGATATGTGTACCAAAAGCAACCCAACACATAACACAACACAGCCTGAAACATCTCACAAGCCATAGTTCCAAAAACTCACCTCTTATGAATTTTTTTTTGAAACTCATCCCACAAGCCACAAACATCAAAACAAACTTCATAGAATCACTCAACATGTTCCTCTGATCATTTCCCAACCCTCATTTGTCCCTGAAACCACCCCAAGCAGAAATACGATTTCTCACCCCTCCTGAACAGAATTCTATCAATCTCTCAAATCAGCCAAAAGAAACTCCAACCAAGCATTGCAAGCTTCTCAGGAGGTTCATTAGAGGCATTTTGGATCAAAGAGGCAGCCAGAAAGTCCCAAAAATCAAAGCTCCAGTTCAGGTGAGCTCAAGAACATTTTTTCCAGAAACATGTTTTTAAGTTCCTAAATGATTCTCTATGCTTCACTGATCATGTTGATATGTTTTGTTTTGAAAATGGTGGAGAAATGAGTATGTATTTGTGTTCTGAAACTTTTTAACCTAAAACTGTTTTGATTCGATTCTCCTTGTTGATGTGTTTTAAATGTTATTTGTTTGTTGATTCTTGATGTATGATGTATGGGGATCATTTCTGGGCAGAGAGATTGGATTTTAGTGACCTAGGGAAGAAGATAGCAATTTTCAGGGAGGTTTGTGGCCGGAGAAGATGACCGGAGGTCATTTCCGGCCACCTGAGAGTCATTAGTGTATTAATTGCGTTTAGGGCTCAGTTTGAATCTTGGCCATAGATCTGTCTGATTTTTGTTGACTCCCGCGCGTTTGAAGGGCCTGGATCATTTCATTAAACCCTAATCCTATTTAATTAGATTAATTAATTAAGTTTAATTTAATTTAGTCAGTTTGAATGAGGACCACAGGATATGGCGCGGGTCAACTCCCTCCAAAACCAGTTTAAACCACAGCCCTTGGATCTGCATACTTCTCATATTTTCATTTTTTATTTCATTTAATTTGATTTATCTTACACGAATTATTTAAAATAGTAAAAAGCATTTAAAAATTCTGAAAATTTTTGTCAAACATTTCATTAATTTTTAGAACCCAAAAATATTTTTATTTTTATTTTTTGCATTAAAAATTATTTTTAAATCATTTCAATGTTTATTTTTAATTAGTTAATGAAAATTAATTAATTAAAAATACATTTTGGTATTTAAAAATCACAAAAAAAATCACATTGCACCTCAAAACATTTAAAAACATTATCCAACTCTCAAAACAAATTTCTTTTTGGTTCTTGATGCCTTTTGGTCATTTTCATTGGAATTAAATTCATTTTAAGGCAATATTTTGGTTCAAACTTTGAAAAATCCATTCTGCCTAACCATTGAGAGTTGGATGATGGTTCTTTATGCTTGCATCCAACAACTTGCCATGACATTTTGTGCATCCACATGATTCATTATACATCTTAGGACATATTAGAATCATGTTTGATCATTGCATCTTTCATTTGCCATGTTATATGTCCATTGCATTTCATAAGCTTTTCTTGAACTTCCATGTTTCAAGCATGCTTCATCTGCACCCATATCCTTGTATGATCACTCTCATGTCTTGCCTTGTGTTTGCATCCCCTTTTAGCATCATTAACATCATGTCTATGCTTCTGGTTTTGGTTCTTACCATGGCATTTCATCTCATTTGCATTGCATCTCATTTCTTTTGCTAACTTTTCAGGTGGTAAGTTATTTTGAGAAGTGAATTTGCCTTCACTTCTCACAATCTCTTTTCATCCCTCTTGTGCATCATTACTGCATTTTATCTTGTGTATTTGAGTGAGCTTGCTCATTCATGCTCTTCCCCACTTTCTTTCTTCAAGCAACTTGTCTTCTTAAGTGAAGCAAGTTGTTTTGCATCTCTCTGCTTCCTCCTCCTTTCATCTGCTTCTTTCCTGGTGGCTTCTCTCCTGAAGATATTTTGCAAGCCTCATTAACCCTAGGAACAACCAAGCATGATAAAAATTAGGGTTTGATTAGTCCCCCATTAGTTTTACCTTTGAGTCTCTTTGTGTCTTCTCTTCTCATCTCATAATCAAGGGCTAAACCCTAAAGGTTTTAAGGCTTTGTGATTAAGCTTATGCCTGCATCCTTCTATTAGGATGGAGTGTATAACTTTATTCCTAATTGTTAAACCCTTAATGCTGTTTAAATCCTTTAATCAATTCACCTAATAATCACTAAGACATCAAGCTTGTAACTTGGGCCTTGCATTAGGGTTCTAATTCTTCCTTAATTGATTAAGAAGGACTAACCCTAGTGTTAATGGACAAGTCCCCCTCAAGTTGTCTTACAAACCTTAAAAATCACTTCTTCACCTTATCATTAATTAAAATCCATTTAACAAAGGCTTTGTTTTGTCATGAGGTTAATCCCTAATCATGGATTAAGTTGAGGAGCTTTCCTCAGCTTAAATGTTCTCATCTATTATCCTTCTATTAGGATGGTGTAATGGGTCCATTAAATCCTTGATTATGGCTTAAACTCATTACTTAACACTAAACAAAAACAACAAAAACGTCTAAATAAATGCAAGTAGGTTAATGATCTTAATCCTACATCAGGGTGATTAAGTGTGAGGTGTTTACCTCATGCTTAAGGTATTCTCATTACCCCTAATCAGAGGGAGGATGTTATGAGTTTACTAACCCTTGGCTTAGGCTTAAGCTCATTTTCCTATGACAAACTCCAAAAAGCAATAAAAGATTGAAAACACAAAAACAAACAATAACCGTCTCCTCCGGGATTCTTTTCTCATCTCACTTACTCACAAACGAGAACTTGCTTCTTCCGTCTAATGCAAGACAGTTTGCACCTGAGCCAGACAGGTCATACACTTGAGCATAGATAAGTAAGAAGTTCACAAGTCAAATCATCTTTCAGTCTCTTTGAGTCAAACTACGGTGTTCTGACTTCCTCATTGCACGAGAGGATACGTAGGCATTACTTAACAGTTATCGAACAAAAGTCTCTGTATATTCCCCCTCCTTCCAGTATTATTCTTTAGCCTCAAAATCTTGAGCATTCCAATCTTGTTCTTACACTGACACTTTATATACTTCACTTCACATTTATTTTACACTGACACTTGCATTCTTTTCCAGCTTTGATACACAGATAGCACTGACACTACCCCTTTTAAAACACAAATCTTTCAAGCGTGGATCCCGTCGAGTACGGTGGACAATCTGGGTGCTAATACCTTCCCAGGTTGTAACCAACCCCCTTTCTCAGTCTCTCTGGTTCGTAACCGTCTTATCCATATCTTTTCTTAGGTTTATGCAGCATTACCTTTCCTCCGGGATAAAAATGCCTAGTTGGCGACTCTTGTCTTCTGAGTTCACCCCTGTGTGTGCTCTCCTTTCTCGCCGACCGTTCGCGTTTGTACCCCTCTTGGCCTGGGTGTCATTTGGTGGGGGCGACACTCAGATGTACCAATGGTTGTTGTTAAGATATCGTGACGTCCATCCAGAACAAATGCACCCTTTTCAACTTATTCAACTAGATAGTCCTACAAATGCACCACAAATTTGTCAATAGTTTTTATCAAACACAATTATAATGATACTTGAAGAATTTTAATAATTTTACTTACAATTTTCTCTGCAACAACTTGTGTAGCCTGTGATGTGTATTCTCCCTCTTTCTTTTGTCGTGCTCTCTTCCATAATTCATGGCGTGAAGGTGGAGATGGGCTACCTATATCATCTAATGTAGAATCATCTCTCGATTATCACTTTTCATTTATCATTTTCTCCTCAAGCAAGCGATACCCTACACGAGATAATACATATGGGTATGCATTCTTAGCCACATTTTCTGCACCCTTTTGACTTTTTTCCTATTATAAACTCAAAAAGTTATTAATCATACTAAACATAATAAAAATGTTATTAAGCACACTAAACATAATAAAATGTTATAAAAATATTATAACTCATACTAACCTTAAATTCAGACGTATCTCGAGACTTCTGAAATTCTTTCCATACTTCTTCTGTAATAATAGGATATCTGATATATGCAGGAGCGAGACCATCTTTAGGCTTTCTAATATATTCACTTGTGATTTGTGTCTTAAAACCTCTCCATCGCTCTCCAGCATATTTAATCCATTCTTTCTTCAATGCATCCTTTTTTGCATCATGAGATTCTGGAATAGTGAAATGAGCTTACACATATAATATATAGCATATGTTATTAGCATATGATTATAAAACATAATAAAGCATAGCAGTTAAAAATACCTGAACATAAGTCCAAATAGCCTCTTTTATGTCATTATCTACGTTTTTCCACTCATCTTTCAAAATACTACATCTCTGTCGAGCAAGAGACGCTATGTAACTCCTAAAATTTGAAGCATTTGTACCAACACCCATACATTCATGGGTTCTTGGATCAAACTCCACTTTTATTTTCTCACCCGTTTGATGAAATTTGTCAATTTGTGTCATCAAAGTGGGACCTCTGACTCTTTTTTTAGGGTCACTAGATGAAGAAGGGTTGTCTATTGAATCAGCCATGTATCTGTTCACACAAAATATAAATAATTAGACATCAAATTAAGCAAACAATATAAACAATTAGACATCAAATTAAGCACAAAATATAAACAATTAGACATCAAAGCAAGCACAAAATAAATAAATAAATAAATAACTTACTAGTCCTCCCATATCCCTTCTCCATGATCTGTGTGAATAGCATGCACATCATCCTCTTCATTTTCTTCAATGAAGGTAGGCACATTTATTGAGAAAGGAGGAGTTTTGGAAATATCAAGGTTGGCATCTTGATTTTTATCACTATCATGCACATTTCCTTGTATAACCACCGACCACCTTTTATCAGAAGGATCTGTGACATAAAACATTTATTTTTCTTGAGAGGCAATAATGAAAGGTTCGTCCGCATAAGCTAACTTGCTAAGATCAACCAATGTAACTCTAAATTCATTGATTCTTACACCACTATTGATATCAATCCATTTGCATTTAAATACAGGAACTTTAAACACAACATAATCAACTTCCCAAATCTCTTCAATCACCCCAAAGTAGGGTGTAGATTCCATAACCGGGTTTTTATCTTTAGCACTAGAGAAGTGCATGGACTCGACCACAATCATCACCCCACTATTTTGTGTGGTACTACGGTCATCCTTTGACTTTGTATAAAATCAAGTTTTATTAATATCATATCCACTCAAAGTTATTATGTTACATTTTGGCTCATAGGACAACCACTTAATTATATTAGATGCATTATCATCATTAGCTTTTTTTCTTTAAACCACTCAGAGAAACTCTTATTATGCTCTTTTAACAACCATCTTTCATTCATCTTGGGGTGCTTTTTCTTTATGATGCTTTTGTGAGCAGATAAGTAAGGTTGAACTTCATCCGTGTTATTCAATATATACAAATGAGCTTGAACAACCACATCAATACTTAAGCTCTTGACATTTAAACCTTGTATACCCATACCCTCACATCTTCCATCATGATGAGACTTAGGAACCCCTACAACATCCACTTCTGACAAATAGTTTGAACAAAACTCAATTGCCTCTTCTGCAATGTACCTCTCAACAATCGATGCTTCCGGCCGGTGTGGATTTTTTGTATAACCTTTTAGGATCTTCATGTATCATTCTGTTGGATACATCCATCGTAAAAAAATTGGACCATATAATCTAATATCCCTTACTAGATGAACAATCAAGTGAACCTTAATGTCGAAAAATGAAGGAGGAAAATACATCTCTAATTGGCATCAGATAACTGCAGCCTCATTTTCCAAATAGTCTAACTTTGATGGATCAATGGATTTACAACAAATTGCATTGAAAAATAAGCACAACCTGGTTATAGTCTTCCTAACATTGTTAGGCAATATCCCACGAATAGCCACTAGTAGTAGATGTTGCATTAAGACATGAAAATCATGAGATTTTAAGCCAATTAATTTGAGATCTTTAATAGATACAAGCCTCTTGACATTTGATGAGTAACCATGCGGAACTTTAATACTTTGTAAACACTCACAAAAACTTGTTTTCTCTTTTTTAGACAAAGTGTAGCAGGCAGAAGGCAAATATATCTTGTTGCCTATATGTTATGAAGTTAACTCTTATCGTATACCCATTAAACCCAAATCCACATAAGAATTATAACCATATTTTGTTTTGCTATGAATGTTGAGAAGTGTTCCGAGTAAACTATCACATACATTTTTCTCCACGTGCATCACATCAATACAATGTCTTACATCAAGACTAGACCAATATGGAAGATCGAAGAAAACCAACCTCTTTTTCCATAAATTTTTCATAGTTGATTTCTTTTTGTACTTTCCAAAGACAACATTAATGCCTTGTTGTCGTTGATAAACTTACTCTCCAGTTAAGGGCTTTGGAGCTTGACTATGCTCTTGTTCTCCATTGAAAGCTTTCCGCAATCTAAAATATGGATGATAACGATCTAGAAATTTTTGATACCCAAGATAAACAGCCTTCTTTCCTTTTTCAAGTTGGAGGTAACTTGTGTCTTCTTCACATATAGGACATGCATTACGCCCTTTAACTTTATAACCAGACAAATTCCCATACGCTGGAAAATCTTTGATGGTTTAAAACAACATGGCATGCATATTGAACTGTTCACCAGAATACGCATCAAAAACATCCACCCTTTCCTCCCACAATACTCTTAAATCATCAATAAAGGGACTTAGATAAACATCTATGTCATTTCCTGGTTGTTTTGGGCCCGAAATCATCATGGATAACATAATATATTTACGCTTCATGCACAACCTAGGAGATAAGTTGTAAATCATCAGGAGAACAGGTCAATAAGAATGATTAGTACTTAGATTACCAAACATATTCATTCCATCAGTATAAAGTCCAAGTCTAAGGTTTCTCGACTCTTTGCCAAAATTTGGAAACAAAGAATCTATTTTCTTCCACTCCAAAGAATCAGCTACATGACGAATTTGTCCATCACATTTTCTTTCTTCGGCATGCCATATAAGATTCTTTGCGTCATTTGCATTTGCGAAGAGTCTCTTGAACCTTGGAATTATTGGTAGGTACCATACCACTTTCGCGGGAGGACCCTTTTTGACAACCTCATCATCACTAGAATCACTATCTTTCTTTTTGTAGCGTAACGCATTGCACTTCGGATAATGATTATAGTTTACATACTCTTTTTTGTATAATTTTCAATCATTAGGGCATGCATGTATCTTTTAATACTCCAAACTCATTGGACACAATATCTTTTTTGCCATGTAATAACGATTTGACATTATGTTACCTTCTGGAAGCATCTATGTCAACAATTCAAGCAATTCAGTAAAACTTTTGCCAGTCCACCCATTATTTGCCTTCAAATTAAACAATTTTAACACGGCTGACAAACGTGTAAAATTAGTGCATCCCGGGTACAAAGGTTTATCCTTGTCATTGCATAATGTATCATACGCATGTGCCTTCTTAAACGAATCTTGTCAAATATCACGCATCATGTCTTCAAGACGATCATCATCCATTTCTACACCAAGATTATCTTTTTGGAACACATTTGACTTTTTTACTACCTCACCGTGCCATATCCATTGTGTATAACTTTGACAAATCCCATGACAAATTAGATGATCCATGATTTCCTTCTTATTAAGTTTTGGTTCGCGATTTGCACAACGAACACATCGACAGAGAAAAAACACATCAACACTTTTTTCACCATTACTTTTAGGAGGAGGAAGATTTTTTTTTTAGCATTGCTTTCAGCAAACTGTAGAAATTCCTTCACTCCATGTTCGTACTCAACACTTAATCGATTAGCTTTTATCCAACTACGATTCATACCTATGTTCCGAAATTAATGCATACAGATCAGTTAAATCATTGAGATGCCTACAATAGTCGCTCTCTTGGACATTAGAAAGAATGCAAAAGTCTCTACGCGCAAACACGTGACATGCATAAATAAGAAGTGAGAAGTTATAAAAAAAAATTAAAAACGAACCTGCAATATCGTGTGGCCGGCCGAATGACTCACGGGTGACGATGTAGAAGTTCTCGTCGATCCACAAATTCTACAAGAAGCAATAGCATCACAACATTTATAAAATACATGGTGTAAACACCCCAAATTTTCCCTCACTAAGTTCACACCATGGCTTGTGATCTTTCATCTTTGCATCAGTTTAAGCATATCATCTCATATTGCATTTTTGTTTCACTGCATTAGGTCAAGTTCATCTGCATCTAGGGTTTGTGACTTGAGCCATCCAAGATCCATGTGAGCCACTCCAAAGGCCATCAATCATTTCAAGAGGGTCCATGTATGTTCAATCATCATATTATATCCACCAAAGATCAAGGAAGTCAAAGAATCACAAGAACTGGCAAAGCATGGAAGCAGAGCTAGGGTTTAACTGCACAGATGACCTAAAATTAGGGTTTTGGTTTCAGAGGCCATAACTCCAAATTTTTTGGTCATTATTGTTTCTAATGGTCTCAATATGTTATAAGGATCATGAGTACCAAGTTTGATGAAGAAATTCATTGTGGAAGTCATTTGTTCACTGGGTAACTTCTTGAGCAAGTTAGAGCAAAATCAGGGCATCTGAGGCCCCCGCCCATAGGACCAAAGTGGATTTTTCATCAAATTGGAGTTATATGATATTTATTTGATCATTTAAGTGCTTGGAAGTTCACAAAATTGAAGAAATTTGAGCTAAACCAAAAGTTGCCAAAAATGGAAATGACTTGTAATGTAAACTTTTCATTTTGGGAAAGTTTTTCAACCTCCTCTTTCTCAACCAAAAATGCTTCAAATGAAAAATTGTTGGTCATAAAAGTTGTAGATTGGATCATTCCCTTTTCAAAAATTACAAGAACAAGATCTAATTCATTTTGGAACTCAAGATATGGCTTGTCAAAGTTGACAAAAATCCCATAAATTTCAAGAATGCACCAAAAGGGATTCTTTGCAAAACCACTTGCCAAGGCTTTTTGTGACTTCAAACACACTTCAATGTATCATAACATCATAGTGCATTGCCTTTAGATCATAATTGTCCAAATAATTGCAAGATTACATGCCTTGAACATCAAGAATTCTCAAAGGGGCCAAAACTTTACATAATTGCAAAACACCCCATAACTTTGCTCCCACTTGCTGAATTGCCTCAAGATTGATTTTGTGGACATCCTTGAAGTCAGTTGCGCATGGACAAGCCAATGATCCATCTACACCATTGCCCATACCTCAAGTACACAAGTTGGTGACTTTTTGCAAAAAGCCCATACCAATCACCATAGGCCACAACCACTTCTCTGACCTATCACAACTTGATATATGGACCAAAGGCAGGTCATAACACACAACATTGCAAGCTGAAACCTAAGATTGATCAAGTTCCCAAAATCTCTCCCTCTTGCATTTTCCTTCTAAACTTGTAGCTCACTGACTGTCGCTCCCAAAAGATGAGACTGAGCTCAAATGAGGTACAGACGCGAACGGTCGGCGAAAGGAGGATGTGAGAACACACAGGAGTGAACTCACAGGAAAAGAAAAGAGTCGCCAGCTAGGCATTTTTATCCCGGAGGAAAGGTAATGCTGCATAGACCTAGAAAGATATATGGATAATACGGTTGCGAACCAGAGAGACTGAGAAAGGGGGTTGGTTACAACCTGGGAAGGTATTAGCACCCAGATTGTCCGTCGTACTCGACGGGATCCACGCTTAAAAGATTTGTGTTTTAAAGGGGTAGTGTCAGTGCAATTTGTGTATCAAAGCTGGAAAGAATGCAAGTGTCAGTGTAAAGAAAAACGTGAACTGTATAAATGTACAATGTCAGTGTAAGAAAAGGAATAAGATGCTCAAGATCATGAGGCTAAAAGAATAATGCTGAAAGAGGGGGAATATACAGAGACTTTTGTTCGATAACTGTTAAGTTATGCCTACGTATCCTCTCGTGCAATGAGGAAGTCAGAACACCATAGTTCGACCCAAAGAGACTGAAAGATGAATTGACTTGAACTGCTTACTTGTCTATGCTCAAGTGTATGACCTGTCTGGCTCAGGTGCAAACTGTCTTGCATTAGACGGAAGAAGCAAGTTCTCGTTTGTGAGAGAATGAGGTGAGAAAAGAATCCTAGAGGAGACGATTATTGTTTGTTTTTTGATGTTTTCAGTCTTTTATTACTTTTGGAAATGTGTCATAAGTTAATGAGCTTAAGCCTAAACCAATAGGTTAGTAAACTCATCACATCCTCCCTCTGATTAGGGGTAATGAGAATACCTTAAGTGTGAAGTCAGCTTCTCACACTTAATCACCCTGATGCAGGATTGAGATCATTAACCTACTTGTGATTATTTAGATGTTTTTGGTGTTTTTGTTTAGTGTTAAGTAATGGGATTAAGCCATAATCAGGGATTAAACAGACCCATTACACCATCCTAATAGAAGGATAATAGATGAGAATGTTTAAGCTGAGGAAGGCTCCTCAACTTAATCCATGATTAGGGATTAAACTCATGACAAAACAAAGCCTTTATTAAGTGGATTTTAGTTAATGATAAGATGATGAAGTGATTTTTAGGGTTTGTAAGACAACTTGAGGGGGACTTGTCCATTAACACTAGGGTTAGTCCTTCTTAACCAATTAAGGAAGAATTAGAACCCTAATGCAAGGCCCAAGTTACAAGCTTGATGTCTTGATGATTATTATATGGATTGATTAAAGGATTTAAACACATTAAGGGTTTAACACTTAGGATTAAAGTTATACACTCCATCCTAATAGAAGGATGCAGGCATAAGCTTAATCATAAAGTCTTAAAGCCTTTAGGGTTTAGTCCTTGATTATGAGATGAGAAGAGAAGACTCAATGAGACACAAAGGTAGAATCTAAATGGGGGGACTAATCAAAACCCTAATTATTGTCATGCTTGGTTGTTCCTAAGGTTTGTGAGGTTTACAAGAGAAATCTTCAGAGAAACCACCAGGATGCAGATGAAAGGAGCAAGGAGAAACAAAGTAACTTGCTTCATTTAAGAAGACAAGTCACTTGAAGAAAGAAAGTAAGAAGTAGAAGAAAGAGCAAGCTCAATCTCAAACACAAGACAAAATGCAGCAATGATGCATAATAGGGGATGAAAAGAAATTGTGAGAAGTGAAGGCAAATTCACTTCTCAAAGTGACTTACCACCTGAAAAGTTAGTGAAGAAATGCAATGCAATACAAAATGAGATGAAATGACATGATGCAAACCAAAACCAGAAGCATATGTATGATGCTAATGATGCTATGAGATGACACAAACATGAAACAAGGCATGGGGATGATCATACAAACATATGGATGCAAGAGAAGCATGCTTAGAACCATGAACATACATGAAAAGTTATGGAATGCAAATGACATACAACATGGCAAATGAAAGATGAAATGATCAAACATGATTCTAATATGTCCTAAGATGTATTATGAATCAAATGGATGCACAAACCGTCATGGCAAGTCATGGTATGCAAGCAAATGCAAGATGAATGCAAAAAAAAGCCCAAATTAGGGTTTATGATCAATGCACAAAACAAAAACCAAAACCAGAAGCAAACATCAAGATAAAAATTTGAAAATGCATTCAAGGGAACCCTAAACCTATACAAACTCACTGCCCAAAGGAGGGGATCCAATTCTTAACCTAGTGAAAGTTATGAATTTCCTAAGATTGCTAGGGTTTTTAGGTACCTTGTCAAGAAAAATGCCAAACGAATAGGAAATGCAAGATCAACTCATGCCAATTTAATCCTATAAACTACATGCTATACCAAATGCAATGCAAAAAGAACCAAAGTCCAAATCTTAAAGGCTAAGCAGAAATGAATTTTTGAACATTGGACCAAAATAATGCTTTGAAATGAAATTAATTCCATGGAAAATTGTCAAAAGACATCAAGATCAAAAAAGAAATTTGATTTGAAGGTTGGACAATGTTTCTAAATGATTGTAAATGTTTCATGAATTTTTTGGTGATTTTTAAATACTTAAAAGTATTTTTAATTAATTAATTCTCATTAATTAATTAAAAATAATCTTTTAAATGATTTAAAAATATTTTTTAATGCAAAAAAATAAAAATAAAAATGTTTTTGGTTTCTGAAAATTAATAAAAGGTTGTATAAAAATTTTCAGAATTTTTCAAAATGTTTTACTATTTTTAATAAAATGAAGAAAACAAATGAAATTTAATGAAAATAAAATTGAAATTAAACTGAAAAAAGAGAAAGTCAGCAAGATCAAGGGCTGAGGTTTGAACTCACATGCGCGCGAATTGACCTGGCGCTCATCTGGACGGCCAGCATTCAAATTTGCTAATTATGATTAGTGCCCTAATTAAATGCCCTAATGACTTTCAGATGACCGGAACAGTGGTTCCGGTCATCTTCTCCGACGAGCCAAATCTCTAACTCTCTCTACACGCAATAAAAATGAAATCTAAATGCCCAGAATCCATCCCCATTCAACACTGAATCAAAACCCCCAAACAAACAGCATTTTTCATCCATTAATCAAGCAAATCGAAGCAGAATATATTTAGGGCAAAAAGTTTCAGACAGCTCATACATGCTCAATATTCCACCATTTTCATTTTTAAACACATCATGATGATCAGGATATCATATAGAATCAATTTATAACAAGTAAAATGAGTTCTGGAAAATTTGTTCTTGATGGATACCTAAGCTGAAGTCCTTCGAACAGGAGCTTTCTGACCCTTTCTCCTATGCAAACTCACTCCTTTGGTCCCCCTGAGCTCAATGGAATGCTTCACAACTCTTGTTGATGTCTGGTTTGAGAGATGGCAGAATTTCTGTTCAAGGGAGGGTGGTGATCGTGTTTTTGATTCAGGGAGTTTCAGGCTATGGTGATGGGTGGTTTTGATCAGTGAAGTGTGCTGAGTTGATTTGTGAAGTTGGTTTGTGTGTTTGCAGCTTGAGGAGAGTGTTTCGAAGAGTTTTGCAAAATGGGGTGAAAGTGAGAGAGCTGTCTTCTTGGTGCTTTCAGGCTTGTGTGTTATGTGCTTTGGCTTGCTTTTGGTTTGTATAAACAAATGGGATTGGTCAGATGAGTTGATGTGTACTGCTGTGATTGGTATGGCTCAAGTTGCCAAAATGTCAAATTTGTGTAAGAGAGGTATGGGCTACTTGCTAGCCAAGGACAAATGGGGTGTCCTGCGCAGCAAGATGTGTGGAGAGCCATAGGATTGATTGTGAAGTCAGCAAGCAAGTGGATTCACACTTGAGTGAGTTTTTGCAACTTGCTTCACTTTTGCTTCCTTTGAAATTTCTTGCTCCATAAGTCATGAAAATGAGTGATCCCTTGGCCCATTCTGAATTTTAGAGGTCTTGTGATCATGTTGTGAAGAAATGGTACACATTTGAGGCCTTTAGAACACTTGATCATGCCATTTTGCAAAATACCTCTTTGGTAGAAAACTTTAAATTTTGTGATTTTAGCCAACTTTGACAAGCCATAACTTTTGATCCAAAATGAATTAGGTCATGTTCTTGTACTTTTTGAAAAGGGAATGATCCATTCTACAACTTTCATGACCAAAGGTTTCCCATTTGAAGCATTTTTGAATCAAAAAGCAAGGGTTGAAAAAGTTTCCTAAAATGGCAATTTCATTAAAAGTCAACTTTCCCAAAAAGTCAACTTTGCAAATGACTTGAAATTCTTCAATTTTGTGAACTTCCAACATCTTCCATGATCAAATAAAGATCATACACAAGCAAAATAATGAAGAACATCCTTTGGTTGGGTCATTGGGGGCCTCAGATGCCCTGATTTTGCACTGACTTGCTTAGAAAGTCAACCCTTGATCAGATGACTTCCCCATTGAATTTCTTCATGAAAATTGATATGCATGATCCCTATACTATATAGAGACCAATAGAAACAATAATGACCAAAAAATTTGGAGTTATGGCCTTTGAAACCAAAACCCTAATTCTAGGTCATCTATGCAGTCAAACCTGACTCTGCTTCCATGCCATTCTCAGTTCTTGTGATTCTTTGACATTCTTGACTTTGAGGGGATATAATATGATGCTTGAACATACATGGACCCATTTTAAGTGATTGATGACCTTTGGAGTGGCTCAAGAAGCTCTTGGATTGCTCAGTTCACAAACCCTAGATGCAGATGACTTTGAACCAATGCAATGAATCAAAAAATGTGATATGAGATGCTATGATTGGATTTATGCATATGAAAAAGATCATAAGCCATGGTGTGAATGGGTGAGGGCAAATTTGGGGTGTTTACAGCTTCCCCTATTCAAACATGAGTTAGCTGTGCAGGATGTAAGCAACGGCTTAACAGGCAAACAAGATAACTGGTGGTTGAATACCAAAGACAGTCCAAAATTTGCACTCACAGAATGAAGAAGAAAAGGGATATAGATTGTAAAAGAAAATAAAGTATATTGTAAAGTGTGGGCGACGGAGGACGACCGTCGAGCAGAGGACGACTGCTGGGGAAAGAGCAATGACGGGGACGGCCGACACGCTGGGAAAAGTGCGAGAAATAAAGCAATGACGGGGACGGCCGACATGCTGGGGATAAAAGGGATTATGATGGGGACGGCCATCAAGTAGAGCTATACGATTCTCTGGGGATTAATGAAAAAATGATAGGGACGGCCATCAGATTCATAAAGTAACGTAAACAACGATGGGGACGGCCATCGGGCTAAACTGATGAAGGACGATCATCAGGAAAAGGAAAAAGGGACCACGACGGGGACGGCCATCGGGTTAAAGAATAAATGAAATAATGATGAGGGACGGTCATCAAAGGTGAAGGATGATCACCTAGCAGGGGACGGCCGCTCTGTTGGGGATAAGATGAGGGACGGTCATCTAAGGTGAAGGACGATCACCTGGCAGGGTACGGCTGCCGAAAGTATTGCGACATAGGACGAATGCCGGATAAAAGGTCGACGATGAGGACGGCCATCGGACGAGCATGATGAAGGACGATCATCAAGAGGTGAAGGACGATCACCTAGTAGGGGACGGCTGCTCTCAGGGTTTATCATGACATAGGACGAATGTCAGATAACAAGATCAACGATGGGGGCGGCCATCAGATAAAATGATGAAGGACGATCATCAAAAGGTGAAGGACGATCACCTAGCAGGGGACGACTGCTGAATATCACGACACAGGACGAATGTCGGATAGAAAAGGTCGACGATGGGGACGGCCATCGGATGAGCATGATGAAGGACGATCATCAAGAGGTGAAGGACGATCACCTAGCAGGGTACGGCTGCTCTCAGGGTTTATCATGACATAGGACGAATGTCTGATAGAAAAGAAATTTTGTCTTGCGGACGATCTACTGGGGAATAGTAAACACGGACGAGTGTTTATATCCGAGAAATAAAGGGTATAAGTGTTTTGACGCTGTGTATAGATTAAAGATGCGGACGAGCATCCCTAAGACTAAGATACGGACGAGTATCGGGTAGAAACAAATACTGACACGTGTTCAGAGATGATGATACGGACGAGTATCAACTGGTTAACAAAGAACACGGACGAGTGTTGATTCTGAGGGGACTCTTCTGAGGAATAGTAGACACAGACGAGTGTCTATATTCAAAAAGACATGAGTGTTTGACACAGTGTATGGATTAAATATGCGGACGAGCATCCTTATGATTATGATACGGACGAGTATCAGGTAGAAACAAACGCTTGACGCATGTTCAGAGATGATGATACGGACGAGTATCAACTATTTAACAAAGAACAAGGACTAGTGTCGAATCTGAGATGATATATAAGTGGTGTATACAAGATACAGATGAGCATCCGTATGAGTGAAATAAGTATGACTGGTGTATAGATGAGTGTTTAACCTGCTGGGGAGGGTGACACGGACGAGTGTCAAAAGGAGAAAAGTATAGTATGAACAAATATCTGATATACAAGGTGTTTAGGTTACTGTGCTGGAGAAAGTGACACGGACGGGTGTCAAGAAAGTTGTATATATAAGCATCTGTAAGTGCAAAGAGGACGCTTTGGTCTTTTATTGGGGATATGACACGGACGGGTGCCACAAGGGGTATATACTGATGTTTGTGAATGTAAGGCAACTGCTTTAGCTTTAGTTCTCCGCTGGGGAATCTGGGGAGCGTTCTGTATGTTGTTGATGGATTGTCATTATTCACAAGTGTTTGATTCAGAACATGGCTTATGATTATGCAATATGTTAGATTTTTGCCGTAATGCTCCATGTTAGACGGAATGCTACGCTCTGTGGGAAAAATATGATGTGAATGCTATGATTATGCAAGGATACCAATCCGGGATTCGGATCCCGTTGCTGTGCAGATCTCTGGTCGATCTGTTTGAAATGGACATCCCGGCTGGGGATGAGATCATTGGTAGATCTGACGGTAGATCTGAGCTCAGCTGGGGAGAAAACACTTTGGGTGCTAAGACTGAGTGAGAGTTGATTTGCCAGCTTGCCGGGATGAAGCTTACATGCCCCATGTTGCGCTTTTGAATACCTGCAATCCTGCAAAGACAGAGAGACGCACAAGTGATCCCGAGGTATCCTTTACTGGATCCCATCATGAGAGTTCAGACACTCCCGGGAATAAGTATATTTCCTGCAAGCACGTAGTTTCAGAAAGACGCATCTGTATTTATGCAATCGATATATTAATGACATCAGACATTTTTTGCAAATAAAAGAGTACGAGACAACGTGTGACTAAAAATCTGATTTTATTAATTCATGTGCCCTGAATTGGCAAGATACAGTCAAAGAAACATATCTCCTAAAATGAGGAGATTGTTACAAGTTGAGAAACAAAATGCTGGCAATGTTGACGACGCTTCAAGGAGCTTCCCTTTTGCTATGACTCGTATGAAATTTGACGTTCTTCTCGTCTTGCTTTCTGAAGAAGGCTGATTCTGAGAGAAGCTTGATCCTTTCGAAGCTTACCAAGTTGTAAGTGATACAGACGAATTCAGAATGCAGTTGTTCGCTTATTCCCTTATTTTGCATGGACCGCCCTTTCGGGTTTTCGATCCATCGGGATACCCATTTTTGCCTGAGTTGTCCAATGCGGCTTTTCAACTCAGCGGGTGTACACATTTTTGTTCATTTCCCTTATTTTTGCCCGAGTCTTTTATTCTGTTTTTGACTCGCCGGGATGCCCTATTTTTGCCTGGACTTACATTCTGTTTTTATGTCCAGCGGGTCATTTTATGCGAAGTATTTTTTAACTGCATCTGAATTCACAGGGGACGGGAAGTCTTCACCATCCATAGTGCTGAGCATCAGTGCTCCACCGGAGAAAACTTTCTTTACTACGAATGGTCCTTCATAGTTCGGAGTCCACTTGCCCCTGTGGTCTGTATGAGGAGGGAGGATTCTTTTCAAAACAAGATCTCCTACTTGGTACTCTCGGTACCTGACTTTCTGATCGAAATCTCTCTTCATTCTTTTCTGATACAACTACCCATGACAGATTGCAGCCAATCTTTTCTCTTCAATCAGGCTCAGTTGTTCTTACCGGGATCGGACCCATTCTGCTTCGTTCAGCTTAACATCCATCAGTACCCGTAGGGAGGGTAGCTCAACTTCAACTGGTAGGACTGCTTCCATACCATACACAAGCTGATATGGTGTTGCCCCAGTGGATGTTCTGATTGACGTGCGGTACCCATGCAAGGCAAATGGTAGCATCTCATGCCAGTCTTTGTAAGTGACTACCATCTTCTGTACAATCTTCTTGATATTCTTATTAGCTGCCTCAACAGCGCCATTCATCTTTGGCCTGTAAGGAGAAGAATTGTGGTGTTGGATCTTGAAGTCCCGGCATAGCTCTGCCATCATTTTATTGTTCAAGTTGGAACCATTGTCAGTAATGATTCGCTCGGGAACTCCGTATCGACAGATGATATCTCTCTTCAGAAATCTGGCTACCACTTGCCTTGTAACATTTGCATATGAAGCTGCTTCGACCCACTTGGTAAAATAGTTAATAGCAACCAGGATGAATCTGTGGCCATTCGAAGCAGTCGGTTCAATCTTGTCAATCATGTCAATGCCCCACATAGCAAAGGGCCAAGTTGAAGACATCACATTCAAAGGATTGGGAGGCACATGCACCTTATCCGCATAAATCTGGCATTTATGGCATTTTCTGGCGTAGGCACAACAGTCGGCATCCATTGTGATCCAGTAATAACCTGATCTTAGCAACTTCTTTGCCATTGCATGTCCTCCAGCATGGGTACCAAAGGATCCTTCGTGCACTTCATGCATTAACAAGTCTGCTTCTGTTCTGTCAACGCATCTGAGGAGTACCATATCAAAGTTTCTCTTGTACAGGGAACCATCAGTGTTCAGAAAGAAACTACCAGCAAGCCTTCTCAAAGTCTTCTTATCATTGGAAGATGCCCCAGGTGGGTATGTTTGATCCTCCAAGAAGCATTTAATGTCATGGAACCAAGGCTTATCATCCTTGACAACATCTGCTGCGAACACATATGCTGGTCTGTCAAGTCTGGACACTGAAATTTGAGGTACAAAGTTGGCAGCTTGAACTTTGATCATGGACGAAATGGTAGCCAGAGCATCTGAAAACTGATTCTCGTCCCGAGGGATATACTCAAGCTTGACTGTTGTAAAGAAAGTCAATAACCTCCTTGTATAATCCCTGTAAGGTATCAGATGATCCTGGTGTGTGTACCATTTGCCGTTGGTTTTATTGATTACCAGAGCTGAATCCCCGAATACAGTCAATGTCTTGATCCTGAGGTCAATGGCTTCCTCAAGACCCATAATGCAAGCTTCGTATTCAGCTTCGTTGTTAGTGCAGTTAAAGGTGAGTTTCGCCGAGAAAGGCATGTGAACTCCTTTAGGTGTAATGAGTACTGCACCAACACCACGACCATTCATATTAACAGCCCCGTCAAACATCATAATCCATTCTTCTTCCGGGTCAGGCCCTTCAGTGTGAACAGGCTCTTCATGATCTTTTGCTTTTATGAACATGATGTCTTCATCGGGAAAGTCAAATCTCATAGGCTGGTAATCATCAATAGGTTGCTCAGCAAGATATTCAGACAATACACTGCCCCTGATGGCTTTCTGAGATGTGTACTGGATGTCATATTCTGTGAGGATCATTTGCCATATATCTTGCAACCCGTCCGGTAAGTGCTGGCTTCTCAAATATGTACTTGACTGTGTCCATCTTTGAGATCAACAAGGTAGTGTGGGTCAACATATACTATCTCAGTCGGCGAGCAGCCCACGCTAAAGCACAACAAGTTTTTTCGAGCAGTGAATAACGTTGTTCATAGTCGGTAAATTTCTCTTTTCGACCAGACTCGTCATGCTGGCCCAGCACACACCCCATTGACTCTTCTAATACTGTCAAGTACATGATTAGAGGTCTTCCTTCAACTGGAGGCATAAGGATTGGAGGCTCTTGTAAGTATTCCTTGATCTTGTCAAAGGCCCTCTGGCAGTCTTCATTCCACCTGACCATCTGTTCTTTTCTTAGCAGTTTGAACAGAGGTTCGCAGGTTGCTGTAAGGTGAGATATGAACCGTGAAATGTAGTTCAATCGACCTAAGAACCCTCGAACTTCTTTTTCTGACTTCGGTGCAGGCATCTCTTGAATAGCTTTGACTTTATCAGGGTCAACTTCAATCCCTTTCTCGCTTACAATAAATCCCAGCAGCTTACCAGATCGCACCCCGAATGTGCATTTGTTGGGGTTTAACTTCAATTGGTACTTCCTCAGACGCTTGAATAGCTTCATCAGATTTACCAGGTGATCTTCTTCGGTGAGGGACTTGGCAATCATGTCATCCACATAACATTCGATTTCTTTATGGATCATATCGTGGAATAATGTCACCATAGCCCGTTGATATGTTGCACCAGCATTCTTCAGCCCGAATGGCATCACCTTGTAACAGAACGTGCCCCAGGGTGTGATGAAGGTTGTCTTCTCCATGTCTTCAGGTGACATTTTGATCTGATTGTATCCTGAAAATCCGTCCATGAAGGAGAATACCGAGAACTGAGCCGTGTTATCCACCAATACATCGATGTGAGGTAATGGGAAGTCATCTTTCGGGCTGGCTCTGTTCAGATCCCGGTAGTCAACACACATTCTTACTTTGCCGTCTTTCTTAGGCACATGTACTATATTAGCGACCCATGGCGGATAGCTAGTTACAGCAAGGAACCCGGCGTCCCACTATTTTTGTACCTCTTCCTTCATCTTCATTGCCATGTCTGGGCGAGTACGGCGCAGTTTCTGTTTAACCGACGGGCAATCTTCTCTTAAAGGCAGCTTGTGCATAACAATGTCGGTGTCCAACCCTGGCATATCCTGATAAGACCAAGCGAACACATCCACATATTCCTGAAGCAGGTCAATCAGTTGTCTCTTCACTGAGTCTTGTAAGCAGGCCCCGATTTTAACTTCTATCACGTCTTCATCTGTACCAAGATTAATCGTTTCGACCTCCTCCTGATGAGGAGTGATAACCTTTTCCTCTTGTCTCAACAACCTGGCTAGCTCTTCAGGAAGCTCATAATCTTCTTCAACCCCTTCATCAGCTTGATTGATTGGATTGTCAAAGTCATACGAAGTCATAGCCGTGCTGTTGTCGGTGCGGTCTGAAAGGCACTCTTTGCAAGGGTTCAGATTTGTTCATTTTAGTGATTTGATTTTAATCTTGTTTAGAAAGAGTGAAATGAAGTTATCATTTTGAAAACATTGCCATTTATTTTTTGTACAAAAAGAAAAATGGAAAAACAGTGAGCGAAAAAGAAAAAAAACTCATTTGCAAAAGATGTCTGATATTTCATTGATTGATCTTATTGCACAAAATTACAGATGGCCCGATTACAAAATGAGTCTTGTCATCTTGGGCAAGATGCAAGACTTGATGCATGCTTAAAAATACAGGAAATAATAATTACTCTGCAGGAGTAACTCTTATAATTTCCTGGGAAGACCAGTTTGAGATACTGCTCCCCGGGATCTTTGGACGTATCCAGCTCTCCAGGTTGCGGTTGCCTTCATCCTCGTCTTCCAAGTTGTTCACGACATCTGGGGTGAGCATCCCCCCACTGATAAAATTGGGCTTCTTAGCAGCCTCTGCTTGATCTTGTTGAGTTGGTTTGTAACCCAACCCAAATCTATCCTCCTTCTTCTCTACAGGCAGCAACTTGCCCCAGCCTTGGGCAGTCCCCTCTTCAACAACCTTTCGGGCTTGCCGATAAGATGTTATTGAGGTTCCAGGTACAGCGGATGCTTCATTTATGTTCAATGCCTCAAACCCTTGACTCATAGTTTCGTGGATCTCCCCATCCATCTCAATGTATTTGTAGGTAGCCAGATGGCTAACAAATATATCTTCCTCTCCACAAATGGTAACGACTTGGCCCTCCCACTCGAATTTTAACTTCTGGTGAAGGGTTGACGTCACGGCGCCAGCGGCGTGTATCCATGGTCTACCCAATAGACAGCTGTAGGCAGGCTGTATATCCATCACGAAGAAGGTCGTTTTGAAAGTCTGTGGGCCAATCATTATAGGCAACTCAATCTCTCCCAGAACTGATCTCTTAGAACCGTCAAAGGCTCTCACTACTAAGTTGTTGGGGCGTAATGCCAATCCTTTATACTCCAGCTTCACAAGGGCTTTCTTAGGTAGGACATTGAGGGATGACCCTGTGTCCACCAATACATGGGAAAGAACTGCACCCTTACACTCCAAGGTAATGTGCAAAGCCTTGTTGTGGTTGCGACCTTCCATCGTCAAATCAGTGTTGGTAAATCCTAGTCCATGACTAGCGTTGACATTTCCAACCACTGCCTCTAACTGATTGACGGTAATCTCCTCTGGCACATAAGCTGCGTGCAAGACTTTTAGTAGTGCGTTCCGATGAGACTCGGAGCACATTAACAATGATAAAATGGAGATCTTGGAAGGTGTCTGGTGAAGCTGGTCCACTATCTTGTAATCACTTTTCTTGATGATTCTCATGAATTCATCAACCTCTTGATCAAAAGAGGTCTTTAAAGCTTCTTTAGTAACTTGTTCTTCTTGCACCATGCTCTTCCCTTTTGCTTTGGCAGCAGCTTCTGCTTCAGCAATGGGTCTTGGAATTTGCGGGGCAAAGAGACGTCCGCTTAGAGTGAAGCCTCCGCCTCCCCCCACATTGTCTATTTGTGGCGAAGAAGTTGATGATTCCAAAGTGATTTTCTGCCCTTCGCAGTATAGATCTGAGCCGTAATGCCAAGGGATGGCATTATTGCTTTCATAAGGGACTGGCCCAGGCACTGTGATAGTGACTGGACTGATAGCAGCTGCAGAAGGGACCATGATAGTATGTGGATCATAGTATATTGTAACTGGTGCTCTGATAGGAGTGGCATTTTGTGAGTTGTAGGCAGAATCATTTGCAGGATCATAATATATTGTAACCGTTGAGACACTTTCATTATTTTCTGTTAATGTTGTAGGAGGCACTGTTGACTGGATGGGTGTTGAAGTTGTAGAAGAGACGGATGTCGATATTTGGTTCGTTGAAGTGACAGATGAAGCATTTGTTGACGAGATTGAAGAGTTGTTTGGAACAATTGTTGTTGTAGTTGTAGAAGACTCGGGAATTGTTGTTAAGGAGATTGCTGGATTTGGAGGTGTTGATGTTGTGATTTGAAGTAAGCCACTCTGGATGAGACCATCTATGCCACTTCTCAAGTTATCACACCCATTTACCGAAATGTTTCAATAACCGCACCCGAGCTCACACCCGGGGAACATCTGGCATTCAAGGAGTTGAGCTTTAATCTCTACCAGGGGTGTCCGAATCTGCCCCACATTGGTTATCAAGAAAGACAACTTATCTTCCTCAATAGCATTAATTCTGGGTCCTCCGTGGTTGGGCATAGGGTTCTTACTGATATTTGGCGGGGGTGCAAAGTTTAGAGCTTTGGAATCCACTAGATCCTGTACTTTCATGTGCAAATCTCTGCACTTCTCTGTACTGTGTCCAGGTGCGTTGGAGTGAAAAGCACATCTGGCACTGGCGTCATAATTTCTGGGCAGACTGGCAGGATCTGGAGGTGCCAATGTCCTTAGCTCAACTAGGTTGAGTTTCAGGAGTTGTGGCAATAATGCGGCATAAGGCATAGGGATCGGATCAATCACCCTATTGGCCTGAGATGGTCTCTGTTGAAACGGTCTTTGTTGATTGTTGTTGTTGGTGTTGTTGTTGTTATAATTTCTCTGAGGTGGATACTGAGCTTGTTGCTGGTAGTGGGGTTGTTGCTGTGGTTGGTATGCTGGTTGTGGATGAATTGGAGCGGGAATGGTGACAGCTGCCACTGACCTATGAACATACTGGGGTCTGCCCCTGCTGGTATGGATAGCATTAGTCTCACCATTTCTTCTTGGGCCCACAAAAGGCTTTCTGGGGTTGCTGGATGAGCTCGCTCCATTGTCGGAAATCTTACCCATCTTTAGTAGGCTCTCAATTCTTTCTCCAGCTATAACTACATCAGCGAAGCTGGTGGAAGAAAAAGCAGCTAGCCTGTCAATGTATGTCCCTTGAAGGGTGTTCATAAACATGTCGGCCATCTCCCTTTCCGACATGGGTGGCTGGACAGCAGCAGCAAGCTGTCTCCACCTCTGGGCGTATTCCCGGAAGCTTTCTCTGGAGGGTCCTGTTGGGAGCGATATCCAAGTTGTACTGGTATTGTCTAATGAAGGCCTCGGCCAGGTCCTTCCAGCATCTGATGGTTGCTCTGGTCAAATGAGAGTACCATTCCCTTGAAGCTCTTGTTAAACTGTCTTCGAAATAAAACATCCACAGTTTTTCATCCATGGTGTATGCCTTCAGCCTCCCCAGAAAGGATTGCAAGTGGGTTCGTGGACAGGAGGTTCCGTTGTACTTTTCAAAGCACGGAGGTTTAAATTTGTGGGGAATCCTTACCCCGTCCACTAAGCCCATGTCCATGACATCAAAACCCAAGGAGTTTTGAGACTCCAAGGATCTTAATTTCTCAGCAATTTCATCTAGCCTTCTGTCATAGGCTTCATCCCCAGCTCCCATCACAGTGAATTGATCTTCTTGGGGGTCTTCTTGTAGTACTCTGCCCGTAGTAGCATTCCCTTGTACATTAGCAGGGATGTTGATCTCTGGGTGAAGGTGGGGCCCATACACAGGTGGATTAATATGAGGTTGAACCCTCTCATTGTTGCTCGTTCCACCAGTCCCTAGATGGGGGTCTTCCTGAGTCTGCCTTTCTACTAACGCCCTTAATCTTTCTTGGCTCTGTGCCAATCCATTCATCACCTCCATGAACTGAGTCATCTGGTTTCTCATTTCCAACCTCTCGTTGGCCATTTGAGTCCTGACTTCTGTAAGATCCTGTTGTACCTGGTCCATTTGTATACCCGGAAGGTTGTTGCGGGTAGGATATCTGTGCGGACAGTTGAGTGGGAACACCCGACGGCGAGCAATAGTTCCTGAACCACAACAGAGTTAGTAACAAACAAAACAAAAACCTACAAAATAAAACAAAAGGTTAGTATGCAATGCAGTATGCTCATTTGTTTCCAAGGTATCCGGCTTGGCACTTGGTTTTGACCTTTCCAGACCCCGAGGAAGATGCTTTTTGATGTTGCTTAGGAGAGAGAGATTCAAACAAACTAAAGAATATATTACAAAAAGTGAATAATACATAGTTTGTTTTTTACAATACATGCCCCTGAGGGGTCAAAACACATCATAAAAAAGAAAAGTACAATGAAATGAAAACAACAACAAGCCAAAAGTCAGACACCAAGACCAAACTCATCCTCCTAAACTTCCTTCAGAAGTGCTTCAGTTACCGGATCAGCTGGACGCTCTGTGAGGTTCCTGATAAGAAGATTCCTGGTGGCAATAACGGCAGTTAGCTTCTTGTGTCTGCCCTGGTCCTTTGACCTCTTCACACCAGCCCTAAGCTTTAATTCTGAGATCTCCTTCTGGGCTGCTAGCAGGGCTTCCTGTTGCTCCTTTGCACTAGCCTCCAACTGCTCAATCTTGTCCTGAGTTCTCTTATCTTCCTGAGTACGAGCTTCGGTGATCCTGACCCACCTAGCTTGACTCTCTTTCAGATATAGATCAGTCCTAGCCTTTTGGAACTGAGCCTCTTTACAGGCATTCTTCAGAATCTGCTCCCCAGCTCTTGACTTCTTGATGTATTCCTCTGACTTCTCAATCCTGGCTAGATGTTCCACTCTAAGCTTTTCCAACCTTTCAATGTCCAGACGACCATCACTCCTCTCCCAGAGGGTCTTTTGTAGAGCCTGAGTCAGATTCTCATTTCTCTCTTTTAGTTTCTCAAATTCCTCTAAGCTGACAGTGGCTGGAGGTGGTGCTGTGGATGGCCCAGGTGCATCCTCAATGGTGAAGGGCATCCCAGAAATTTGAGCCCTGGCATGAGACCAATCAAAATACTGAGTTGAGGCCACATTGTTGCATCTCCCAAGAATGGCCATTCCCTTGGTTTGGACATTGTCCCAAGCCCAGGATGCTTGCCTGACAATAGCCAGTTTAGGCTTAATCTCACAATAAAGGGTTTCAGCCAAGTCTTGTGCTCTAGGAGGATGGACCAATGCATAGCCCAATTGTCTTTTGAATAACAGAGGGTTGTAGTTGATGCAACCCTTCACTCCTATCAGAGGTACATTGGGGAACTGCCCACAACTAGTAATGATGTCCCTGCCCTTGGTGCTCTGAGTGCACCACCTGATGTCATCTGAGGTCAAAGCAATGAGCCTTCTAGCCCAATTCTTATGTTGGTGAGGATTCAAGAATGCATCAGTCTTGGGCAAGTGTTTGAGCAACCAGGTATGGAACAGGGGACCACAGCATCTCACCAACCTTACTCTTTGCTTTTCATTCCTTTGGTGAACAGAGTAATAGAAATCTCCCAGTAAGGTGGGCACTGGGTTCCTCAGAATGAAAAGGTGAATGGCATTCTTGCTAATAAACTTAGGCTCATCTGCAAAAAGTACAACCCCATATATGCTGAGGGCTAACAAAGCACAGACTGCCTTCCATTCTTCCAAGGAGGCCTTCAGGATAGCCTGAGAAGTCAAGAAATCCAAGTGTAGACCAGAGATTCCAGCCTTGGTTGTCATGTTCTGCTCAATCAGTATAGGCTCCAGATACAGTGCTTTAGCTAATTCTTCATTACTGGGAAAAGCCATCTCAGGGTTGAAGGGAACACCACCCCTGACAGGTACACCAATCAGTGATGAATACTCTTCCAACAAGGGTCCCAACTGAAAATTCTGGAATGTGAAACACCTCAGAGGAGGATCATAGAACTGTAGACAAGTGTGAATCAAGCTCCTCTGAGAAGGGTCCAAATCCATAACCACATCAAGGATGCCTCCAAAATGTTCTCTGAATAGTGGTATATGGTCTGGAGTAATAAGTGCCTGGACCTTCCTGATGCCAGTCAGCTCAGGCTCAAAGAAATGATATGAGATGTTGCTCTTCTTGGGTGCCATGCTGCTGAAGAAGAGCTGAAACAGATGCTGATGATGATGACTGATACTAGAAGATGGGCCACTGACAGGCTAATACTGATGATGCAGGTGACTGAAGCAGGTAGCTGATGAACAGGGGTCTAATCAGATAAAGGGGTCAAAACCAAGCCAAAATAAATGAGATGGATACCCTGAAAAACAAATAAGCAAATGTTAAATGATGCAAATGATGATGTATGCAAATGATATGCAAGGGTTTATGATCAAGCTGGATCTGACTAACTGCCTTGATATAAGTCCATGTATGTTCAAGAAATCCAGATGGAGGTTCATAAGTCCAGTAACCAAGGTGGGGGACTCAAATAAAGAGTCACATGTCCAGGGTTAAAATCACAAGAACTGTCCCAAAATGGAGTACTCTTAATCAAAACAAAGTAACAAGGTATGCTGAGGTCAAGGGTACCTGCAAACCTGTAAACAGCCCAACCCCCTCACAGGTGGTGTTCTAAAACAAGGATCCTCAGACTTGGATCAGTTATGAGAAGTGTAAACACTTCTAATCCGGAGGTACAGTGTTTACAATAACCATAAAAGATCCTCCTCTAATTCACCTCAGTTTCTGAAGGTCATAATAAAGGTCATCCAGACTTAGCAGGCTTCCCAGATAGCCCTAGCACTACAGGAAATCTGTAGCACAGAGTTCTCAAGAAGAAACCCATATCTGAACCGTGTTTCATATTCCTGCACCAGACCGAAATGGAATGGGAAAGAACATGAACCACTCTAACCTAGGTGTCACTCAAGTCCCAGGTATAGGACCTTAACTCTCAATAGAACCCCACCCACCAAAGCAAAACCAGATCCAGCCAAAACAGTATGACAGTATGATGTATATAAAGCTGTAAAGAAAGCAATAAAACAATTGTACATAAAGCAAAAACAAAACAAATATACAAGCACAAATAGCACATAACACCCCAGTAAACACAAATTAATCAAGCGCTAGGAGGAACCCACAAAAAGAACCAGAAGCCCTGGTTACAGTATAAAGGTTCCCCAGCAGAGTCGCCAAGCTGTCGCTCCTAAAAGATGAGACTGAGCTCAAATGAGGTACAGACGCGAACGGTCGGCGAAAGGAGGATGTGAGAACACACAGGAGTGAACTCACAGGAAAAGAAAAGAGTCGCCAGCTAGGCATTTTTATCCCGGAGGAAAGGTAATGCTGCATAGACCTAGAAAGATATATGGATAAGACGGTTGCGAACCAGAGAGACTGAGAAAGGGGGTTGGTTACAACCTGGGAAGGTATTAGCACCCAGATTGTCCGTCGTACTCGACGGGATCCACGCTTAAAAGATTTGTGTTTTAAAGGGGTAGTGTCAGTGCAATTTGTGTATCAAAGCTGGAAAGAATGCAAGTGTCAGTGTAAAGAAAAACGTGAAGTGTATAAATGTACAGTGTCAGTGTAAGAAAAGGAATAAGATGCTCAAGATCATGAGGCTAAAAGAATAATGCTGAAAGAGGGGGAATATACAGAGACTTTTGTTCGATAACTATTAAGTTATGCCTACGTATCCTCTCGTGCAATGAGGAAGTCAGAACACCGTAGTTCGACCCAAAGAGACTGAAAGATGAATTGACTTGAACTGCTTACTTGTCTATGCTCAAGTGTATGACCTGTCTGGCTCAGGTGCAAACTGTCTTGCATTAGACGGAAGAAGAAAGTTCTCGTTTGTGAGAGAATGAGGTGAGAAAAGAATCCCGGAGGAGACGATTATTGTTTGTTTTTTGATGTTTTCAGTCTTTTATTGCTTTTGGAAATGTGTCATAAGTTAATGAGCTTAAGCCTAAACCAATAGGTTAGTAAACTCATCACATCCTCCCTCTGATTAGGGGTAATGAGAATACCTTAAGTGTGAAGTCAGCTTCTCACACTTAATCACCCTGATGCAGGATTGAGATCATTAACCTACTTGTGATTATTTAGATGTTTTTGGTGTTTTTCTTTAGTGTTAAGTAATGGGATTAAGCCATAATCAGGGATTAAACAGACCCATTACACCATCCTAATAGAAGGATAATAGATGAGAATGTTTAAGCTGAGGAAGGCTCCTCAAATTAATCCATGATTAGGGACTAAACTCATGACAAAACAAAGCCTTTATTAAGTGGATTTTAGTTAATGATAAGATGATGAAGTGATTTTTAGGGTTTGTAAGACAACTTGAGGGGGACTTGTCCATTAACACTAGGGTTAGTCCTTCTTAACCAATTAAGGAAGAATTAGAACCCTAATGCAAGACCCAAGTTACAAGCTTGATGTCTTGATGATTATTATATGGATTGATTAAAGGATTTAAACACATTAAGGGTTTAACACTTAGGATTAAAGTTATACACTCCATCCTAATAGAAGGATGCAGGCATAAGCTTAATCACAAAGCCTTAAAGCCTTTAGGGTTTAGTCCTTGATTATGAGATGAGAAGAGAAGACTCAATGAGACACAAAGGTAGAATCTAAATGGGGGGACTAATCAAAACCCTAATTATTGTCATGCTTGGTTGTTCCTAAGGTTTGTGAGTTTTACAAGAGAAATCTTCAGAGAAATCACCAGGATGCAGATGAAAGGAGCAAGGAGAAACAAAGTAACTTGCTTCATTTAAGAAGACAAGTCACTTGAAGAAAGAAAGTAAGAAGAAGAAGAAAGAGCAAGCTCAATCTCAAACACAAGACAAAATGCAGCAATGATGCATAAGAAGGGATGAAAAGAAATTGTGAGAAGTGAAGGCAAATTCACTTCTCAAAGTGACTTACCACCTGAAAAGTTAGTGAAGAAATGCAATGCAATACAAAATGAGATGAAATGACATGATGCAAACCAAAACCAGAAGCATATGTATGATGCTAATGATGCTATGAGATGACACAAACATGAAACAAGGCATGGGGATGATCATACAAACATATGGATGCAAGAGAAGCATGCTTAGAACCATGAACATACATGAAAAGTTATGGAATGCAAATGACATACAACATGGCAAATGAAAGATGCCATGATCAAACATGATTCTAATATGTCCTAAGACGTATTATGAATCAAATGGATGCACAAAACGTCATGGCAAGTCATGGTATGCAAGCAAATGCAAGATGAATGCAAAAAAAAAGCCCAAATTAGGGTTTATGATCAATGCACAAAACAAAAACCAAAACTAGAAGCAAACATCAAGATAAAAATTTGAAAATGCATTCAAGGGAACCCTAAACCTATACAAACTCACTGCCCAAAGGAGGGGATCCAATTCTTAACCTAGTGAAAGTTATGAATTTCCTAAGATTGCTAGGGTTTTTAGGTACCTTGTCAAGAAAAATTCCAAACAAATAGGAAATGCAAGATCAACTCATGCCAATTTAATCCTATAAACTACATGCTATACCAAATGCAATGCAAAAAGAACCAAAGTCCAACTCTTAGAGGCTAAGCAGAAATGAATTTTTGAACATTGGACCAAAATAATGCTTTGAAATGAAATTAATTCCATGGAAAATTGTCAAAAGACATCAAGATCAAAAAAGAAATTTGGTTTGAAGGTTGGACAATGTTTCTAAATGATTGTAAATGTTTCATGAATTTTTTGGTGATTTTTAAATACTTAAAAGTATTTTTAATTAATTAATTCTCATTAATTAATTAAAAATAATCTTTTAAATGATTTAAAAATATTTTTTAATGCAAAAAAATAAAAATAAAAATGTTTTTGGTTTCTGAAAATTAATAAAAGGTTGTATAAAAATTTTCAGAATTTTTCAAAATGTTTTACTATTTTTAATAAAATGAAGAAAACAAATGAAATTTAATGAAAATAAAATTGAAATTAAACTGAAAAAAGAGAAAGTCAGCAAGATCAAGGGCTGAGGTTTGAACTCACATGCGCGCGAATTGACCTGGCGCGCATCTGGACGGCCAGCATTCAAATTTGCTAATTATGATTAGTGCCCTAATTAAATGCCCTAATGACTTTCAGATGACCGGAACAGTGGTTCCGGTCATCTTCTCCGACGAGCCAAATCTCTAACTCTCTCTACACACAATAAAAATGAAATCTAAATGCCCAGAATCCATCCCCATTCAACACTGAATCTAAACCCCCAAACAAACATCATTTTTCATCCATTAATCAAGCAAATCGAAGCAGGATATATTTAGGGCAAAAAGTTTCAGACAGCTCATACATGCTCAATATTCCACCATTTTCATTTTTAAACACATCATGATGATCAGGATATCATATAGAATCAATTTATAACAAGTAAAATGAGTTCTGGAAAATTTGTTCTTGATGGATACCTGAGCTGAAGTCCTTCGAACAGGAGCTTTCTGACCCTTTCTCCTATGCAAACTCACTCCTTTGGTCCCCCTGAGCTCAATGGAATGCTTCACAACTCTTGTTGATGGCTGGTTTGAGAGATGGCAGAAGTTCTATTCAAGGGAGGGTGGTTATCGTATTTTTGATTCAGGGAGTTTCAGGCTATGGTGATGGGTGGTTTTGATCAGTGAAGTGTGCTGAGTTGATTTGTGAAGTTGGTTTGTGTGTTTCAGCTTGAGGAGAGTGTTTCGAAGAGTTTTGCAAAATGGGGTGAAAGTGAGAGATCTGTCTTCTTGGTGCTTTCAGGCTTGTGTGTTATGTGCTTTGGCTTGCTTTTGGTTTGTATAAACAAATGGGATTGGTCAGATGAGTTGATGTGTACTGCTGTGATTGGTATGGCTCAAGTTGCCAAAATGTCAAATTTGTGTAAGAGAGGTATGGGCTACTTGCTAGCCAAGGACAAATGGGGTGTCCTGCGCAGCAAGATGTGTGGAGAGCCATAGGATTGATTGTGAAGTCAGCAAGCAAGTGGATTCACACTTGAGTGAGTTTTTGCAACTTGCTTCACTTTTGCTTCCTTTGAAATTTCTTGCTCCATAAGTCATGAAAATGAGTGATCCCTTGGCCCATTCTGAATTTTAGAGGTCTTGTGATCATGTTGTGAAGAAATGGTACACATTTGAGGCCTTTAGAACACTTGATCATGCCATTTTGCAAAATACCTCTTTGGTAGAAAACTTTAAATTTTGTGATTTTAGCCAACTTTGACAAGCCATAACTTTTGATCCAAAATGAATTAGGTCATGTTCTTGTACTTTTTGAAAAGGGAATGATCCATTCTACAACTTTCATGACCAAAGTTTTCCCATTTGAAGAATTTTTGAATCAAAAAGCAAGGGTTGAAAAAGTTTCCTAAAATGGCAATTTCATTAAAAGTCAACTTTCCCAAAAAGTCAACTTTGCAAATGACTTGAAATTCTTCAATTTTGTGAACTTCCAACATCTTCCATGATCAAATAAAGATCATACACAATCAAAATAATGAAGAACACCCGTTGGTTGGGTCATTGGGGGCCTCAGATGCCCTGATTTTGCACTGACTTGCTTAGAAAGTCAACCCTTGATCAGATGACTTCCCCATTGAATTTCTTCATGAAAATTGATATGCATGATCCCTATACTATATAGAGACCAATATAAACAAGAATGACCAAAAAATTTGGAGTTATGGCCTTTGAAACCAAAACCATAATTCTAGGTCATCTATGCAGTCAAACCTGGCTCTACTTCCATGCCATTCTCAGTTCTTGTGATTATTTGACATTCTTGACTTTGAGGGGATATAATATGATGCTTGAACATACATGGACCCCTTTGAAGTGATTGATGACCTTTGGAGTGGCTCAAGAAGCTCTTGGATTGCTCAGTTCACAAACCCTAGATGCAGATGACTTTGAACCAATGCAATGAATCAAAAAATGTGATATGAGATGCTATGATTGGATTTATGCATATGAAAAAGATCACAAGCCATGGTGTGAATGGGTGAGGGCAAATTTGGGGTGTTTACACTGACTCAAACTCAAAACTATCTTCACCAATCAACTCAGCATTACAAAAGGACCCTTTCCCACCCTTCAAACAAGCCAGAAACACACCATACACAAAACACGATTCTCAGCCAGTTGAGGTGCAATCTTACAAACCAGCCACTCTCAAGGTCTTCCAAGCATCAAAGCTTCTTCAGGAAGGTCATTGGAGTCAACTTGCACAAGAGAAGCAGCCTGAAAGCTCCAAACTGAGAAAGCTCAAGCTCAGGTAGCTTCTTCAAACATTTTTTCAGAAGTGTTATTTTAAGTGTTTAGATTGATCTTCATGCTTTACTGATCACCATGATGTGTTTATTTTTAAGAATGGTTGAGAAATGAGCCTATATGCATGTTCTGAAAGTTTCACCATTTTTGATCTTTTCTTCGAATCATGAGTTTGATGAGGAATAAATGTGATTTGAGGGTGGATTTGAGTTTAGGGGAGTGAGGGAAGTTAATCTGGAGCTTTAGAGCTCTAGAAATAGCCTAGGGAGGAAGTTGGAAATTTTCAGGTGAGGGTGTCACCGGAGAAGACGACCGGAGCTCTTCTCCGGTGACTTGAAAGTCATTAATGCTTTAATTAGGTTTAGGGTTTCATTTGAATGTAGACCGTCGATTTAAGCTTCCCGCGCGTGTTTGTGTGGATGAGATCACCTCATTAATTTTAATTAGGGTTTAACAATTAATTAATTAGTATTAATGAAATTTGAATTCAGGCCGTAGGATCACGCGCCAAGTCAACCTAGATTTCCCCTGAATCATTGTGAACCACTGGATCATCATACTTCTGTTTTATTTAATTTTAATTCATATTTTCTTATTTATTTTGCACATTTTATTTAAAATAGCAAGAAAATTCCAAAAATATTTTTATTTTGCATTTTTACTTCAAATAATTTTCTTAACCCAAAAATATTTTTATTATTATTTTTCAAATTAAAAAGTCATTTTTAAAACATTTAAATGTTTATTTTAATTAATTAATGAGAATTAATTAATTAAAATATTATTTAGGTTTCTAAAAATCCCAAAAAAAATCGCATTGCATCTTTAAACATTTAGAAACATTGTCATACCATCCACAAAAATTTCTTTTTGGTTTTGAACCATCTTTGATAATTTTCTTGAATTTAGGGTTCATAAAATCCTTATTTTTGAACCCTAACTTCAAGAATTCTTTTCTGCCTAACCATGAATGGTATGACATTGATTATTTTTGCATTAATCTTCATTTAGCATGTAGTATCTATCATAATTTTGTCATAAATTTCTTCTGCATTTTTGATTTGATTTGCATTTTTTCCCTTTAGGCGCCTTAAAACCCTAGATAAATTAGAAAAATCATAACTTCCTTAGGGTTAAGAGTTAGGTCTCCTCCTTTGGGGTGTGATATCATATACGGTTAGGGTTCTTTTGATTGAATTTTCAATTTTTTATCTTATGATTTGCTTCTGTTTTTGAGTTTTGCATCTCATGTTGCATGAAAACCCTAATTTCTCATGTACATTTGCATACATCTTGCATATGCATTCATTCAAAAACTTTCCATGACATTTCTTGCATCCACATGACTTCTAAGACATCATAGGACACATTAGAATCATACTGTATCATTTCTTCATCCATTTTCCATGTTATGCATTCATTTCATTCCATGAACTTTCATGTGCTTTCATGCTTCTTTCATGCTTCATTTGCATTCTCATCTCTTGTATGATCATTCATATCTCTTGACACACCTTTGAATCATCTCTTAGCATCATTTACATCATGAACATGCTTCTGGATTTGGTTTTCATCCTTGCATACATTTCATTTTCATTTCATTTCATTTTCCTTATGCTAACTTTTCATGTGGTAAGTATTTGGGAAGTGAATTTGCCTTCACTTCTCACTTCTCTTCTCATCTCTTATTTTATGCATTCTTGCTACATTTTGTATTTGTCTTAGAGTGAGCTTGCTCATTCATGTTCTTCATTCACTTTCTTCCTTCAAGTAACTTATCTTCTTAAGTGAAGTAAGTTAACTTGCTTCTTCTGCTTCTCCTCCTTCCATCTTGCCTTCTCCTTGGTGGCTTTTCATGAAGATCTCTTGCAAGCCTCATAAACCCTAGGAACACCCAAGCATGTTAACAATTAGGGTTTGATTAGTCCCCCATTTAGTTTTGCCTTTGTGTCATCTTTTGTGTCTCTCCTCTCATCTCATAATCAGGGACTAAACCTTCAAGGTTTTAAGGCTTTGTGATTAAGATTATACCTGCATCCTTCTCTTTGGATGGAGTGTATAACTTTAACCCTAAGTGTTAAAGCCTTAATGTGTTTAAATCCCTTAATCAATTCATCTAATAATCACTAAGACATTAAGCTTGTAACTTGGGCCTTGCACTAGAGTTCTAATTCTTCCTTAATTGGTTAAGAAGGACTAACCCTAGTGTTAATGGACAAGTCCCCCTCAAGTTGTCTTACAAACCATAAAATCCACTTCTTAACCTTACCATTAACTAAAATCCACTTTAATAAAGGCTTTGTTTTGTCATGAGGTTAATCCCTAATCATGGATTAAGTTGGGTATCTTCCTCAGCTTAAATGTTCTTATCTATTATCCTTCTTTTAGGATGGTGTAATGAGTTCATTAAATCCTTGATTATGGCTTAAACTCATTATTTAACACTAAAAAAAACTCCAAAAACATCTAAATAATCACAAGTAGGTTAATGATCTTAATTCTACATCATGGTAATTAAGTTTGAGGTGCTTACTTCATACTTAAGGTATTCTCATTACCCTTAATCAAAGGGAGGATGTGATGAGTTTACTAACCCTTGGTTTAGGCTTAAGCTCATTATCTTATGACAAACACAAAAAGCAATAAAAGATTGAAAAACCCAAAAACAAACAATAATCGTCTCCTCTGGGATCCTTTTCTCATCATCTTCACTCACAAACGAGAGCTCACTTCTTCCGTCTAATGCAAGACAGTCAGCACCTAAGCCAGACAGGTCATGCACTTGAGCATAGACAAGTAAGTAGTTCACAAGTCAATTCATCTTTCAGTCTCTTTGAGTCGAACTACGGTGTTCTGACTTCCTCATTGCACGAGAGGATACGTAGGCATAACTTAACAGTTATCGGGAAAAAAAATTCTATGTATATTCCCCCTCTTCCAGCATTATTCTTTAAAGCCTCATCCTTGAGCATTTCACTTCACATCTTTCTTGCACTGACACTTGTACATTCTTTTCCAGCTTTTGCACACAGATAGCACTGACACTACCCCTTTAAACACAAACTTTTAAGCGTGGATCCCGTCGAGTACGACGGACAATCTGGGTGCTAATACCTTCCTAGGTTGTAACCAACCCCCTTTCTCAGTTTCTCTGGTTCGTGACCGTCTTATCCATATCTTTCCAGGTTCATGCAACATTACCTTTCCTTAGGGATAAAAATGCCTAGCTGGCGACTCTTTTCACTTCATTTCATTGCTCCTCTCGCCGACCGTTCGCGCTTGTACCGGGATGCAAATCTTCGGGAGCGACAGCTTGGCGACTCTGTTGGGGACCCTTATATTGCAACCAGGGCTTCTGGTTCTTTTTGTGGGTTCCTCCTAGCGCTTGTTTGATTTTTTTTTACTAGGGTGTTATGTGCTACTTGTGTTTCCTTATTTGCTTTATTTATTGCTTTGTGTACAACTTTATTTACTGCTTTCTTTACAGTTTTTTATACATCATACTGTCATTATCATTACTGGATTTGGCTTCTGTTTTGGTGGGTGGGGTTCCACTGAATGATTAAGGTCCTATACCTGGGACCTGAGTGACACCTAGGCTAGAGTGGTTCATATTCTTTCCCATTCCATTTAGGTCTGGTGCGAGAATATGAAACACGGTTCAGATGTGGGTTTCTTCATGAGAACTCTGTGCTACAGATTTCCTGTAGTGCTAGGGCTATCTAGGAAGCCTGCTAAGTCTAGATGACCTTTATTGTGACCTTCAGAATCTGGAGTGAATTAGAGGAGGATCCTTTATGGTTATTGTAAACACTGTACCTCCGGGTTAGAAGTGTTTACACTTCTCATAACTGATCCAAGTATGAGGATCCTTGTTTTAGAACATTACATGTGAGGGGGTTGGGTTGTTTACAGGTTTTCAGGAACCCTTGGCCACATCATACCCTGTTACTGTATTGTTTAAGAGTACTTCACTTTGGACAGTTCTTGTGATTAGCCCTGGACATGTGACTCTTTATTTGAGCCCCCCACCCTGGTTACTAGATTTCTGAGCCTCCATCCGGACCTTTGAACATACATGGACCTTATACCAAGACAGATAATCAGATCTAGCTCTTGGTCACAAACCCTTGCATATCATTTGCATATATCATCATTGCATCATTTAACATTTGTTTATTTGTTTTTCAGGGTATCCATCATATCATATTTGGTTTGGTTTTGACCCTTTCTACTGCTTAGACCTCTGCTACAGTTATCTTCTTCAGCATTTGCTTCAGCTATCTGTAACACCCCAAAATTTGCCCTCTTATTTATTACTTTCACTGGCTTATGCTTCATTCATCTACAGACCATTGGTCATAAAGAAAAAATATATGGACTAAATTGCAAACTATTGGGCCATGGTAATCAAGACATTGTCGTCCTCTCAGTTGTTTATTGCATGTTGCGAGTTGGTTGAGATTGAAGTTGAGGATTCATCGAGAATACAAGTTTACTTTTGAATGAGAGTTTCATGTGGATCGAGGGAATTAAGGTGTACAATTGGATTACTTAATACTCGAGCCCACATCTTATCCATTTTATACCTGAATTTTAAGCCCATCTCTTTTCCCAAACCATAAACCTTGTTCATTATCCATATTAAGACCATATTACCTACTTCAACCCCATTTACTCATTTAAATTCAATTCAAGAGTTCACAAAGTTTGTTTTTATACCATTCTTTTAAACCCAATAATGCAATTAACCACTCATTAACATCCATTTTAATCCATTGTCCAAACTTTTCCTTTTATACCATAAAACCTATAATGCCCATTTTTTCTATTTTCCAATTTCAAAAAGTACAAATCATTATGTGATACCATGCCATAAAAATAAACATACATCATTAAGCCCATATATTATTTAAAGCCCATTTATTTTTGTTTTGTTACAAATAAAATTCTAAAAAGAAAACAAGAAGGCCCATGTTCATAATTAGAGGTGTGCATACAAAATTCAGATGTTAAAATAAAATCTGAAAATTCCAAAATTCCCTGTTTTATATCACTATCAGAATTCCATCCTTCAACTTAAATCCTCATCAAATTTCATTCAAAGAAAATACTAACTTTATACATACCAAAATTAATTGATTTCAATCTATATTTTCAAATTCCAATCCAGATATCCATTTACAAGTGCATTAACATCCCTATATAAAAGGGATACGGAAAAGGAAAAAAACAGAGATAGGAAACTGGTAACAGAGTCAGTGAGATAAGGAAAAAGTTTATTACTACAATTGAATCCAGTCTACAATTACAGTTACAAAGAAAAACTGAGAAGAAACTCCAAGAGAAAGTTGAATGTTCCTGCATCAATCTCAGGCTCTCTCAATAAACATCCGCAAGTCCATCCCAATCTCCATTGTGAAATATCCTTCATCATCAAGCTCTAACAAAATTCACGACTTGCAATGAGATTACAACAACAAAAATTCAGAAAAGGGGGATAGCCCATTATTTTCACTGAAATGACCCTGTATAACAGAAACCGCATACAATAATGGTGTCAATACCACTTCAATATCATTTGACATATAACCACCAATCCATCAAGAAATGCAGCAGCCTCCTAAAAGAAGTAACAGCTAACTTAACAGAATTTTAAAACTAACTTTAACCAATCCTAATTGAATCTCAACAGAAGTGCAACTGATTTTTTACCTGAGAAAATCACCATCTATCTTATATAAAAAAACAGAAACTGGCTGCATAGGGCTCGAATTTTTCAATCCTCTTCCTCTTCATTCACCATCTATCTCAACCTTTCTCCACTTCTTCAACTCTACCTTCATCTCTCACCCTATTTTCTTTCTCATTCTTCATCGATCTTCGATCAGCTCCTGAGCCTCCACATTCTTCATCATCATAATCAATCTTCAAAACTTCACCTCCATCTCTCCCCCTTCAATTTTCTTCATCAATACGCAAATTCTTCTTCAAACACCACCTTCACCAATTCCTCAATCACCAACACCTACCATTAATAAACTTCTTCAGCCATCTTCACGACCATATCCGGTCACCCTCATTATTCATCAATTTCTGTTGACCTGTGAAATTCGTAAATGAGCGAAAGTTCAGGAAAAAGAAACAGAGAAATCAAGAGAGGAAAATACTCTTTTTTTCTCTTTGACGGACACGCTGCAACCGAGTAATCCGCGAGTGCACCAACAATATTCATCTTCTGCAAAGTTTCAAGAACCTGCAAAATCAATCAACAAGGCATATCACTAAAAAAACGCCTCAATCGCAAGGACTCGCACAAACGACAATGATCAGCAAAAGCAAGCTTCCGTCGTTACCTCCAGAATCCTCGTCCTCCTCGCGGCGTCAACTTTAACTTGCATATTTCAAAAAAAACATGCATCAGTGATAACGAGTCTGGATCGGTATCAAGCGCATGATTGTTGAAGAAACGGAAACGCTTGCATCGTGTCGTCCCTCTTCGATCGAGACCTTCGTTGAGATTGCAGTACCGGCGAGACAACGGAAGCGACGTCCTTCTTCGCCGAGATCTCCGACTCTTTTTTGATTCTCAAGGTGCGATTATGCTTCCCTTCTTTGTTGTTCATATTCATGTTAAAGGTCTTATTAAGTTACGCTTTAGAGGTGGAGATCATGGCGGATGGTTTGGTTTTCGCAGATGGGGGTTTTTCTTTGGTGAGAGCGGCGGTGTTAAGATGATAAAGAAGGAGATTAGGGTTGGATAGATGAAGATGATAATGAGAGGGTGGCGGCATAAGGCAGAATGGACTTAGGGTTTTTGTGTGTCTTTGTTCAAAGAATGCGTTTCAAATTCTTTGTTATTGTTAATCCATTAATTTAATTTAATGAGAAGATTAGGAAATTATTAGGAGTTAATGAGTTTTTTTTGAAAATAATAAATCATAGTTAAAGCCCTAATGTACCGTTAGAATTCTATAAAGGATAGGATAAGATTTTGGAGGTGGTCCACTCCGGCGGTGACAAGTGTCACCGTCCGGTTGGACCACCCTTTCATGATCACGCGTGCTCCATCCCACCATAAGTCCCGTATACCATCAGACTCTGTGCGTGTAGGCCTAACATAATTGCTACCTGCACCCCCGTTTTTTAGCCCATTTGTTTATTCACTAGAAAACATTTCTATTCTCACCCCCCTGCTTGCTTTAATGGTTTTTAATTTTTGTTTTACACAGTTTACAAATTAATTCAATAAAAAATATTAATAGACATAATAAAATTCTATAAAAATTATGGTAGAATATTAATTCAATTTAGAAACATTCTCAATTTTCAGTTTCTGAATTTTTGTATTTATTTATTTAAATTCGACTTTTTCATTTTAATCAATTTATATTGAATTCCTTCATAAACACATAAATTTGTACATTTTATTTCTACCATTTCCTATAATATTTTTGATCCATTCTTTTTGCTATGATTAGAGGACAAATTAGAGTACCTATAATATTTTTGGTGTATTTTTTAGGGAATTTTAGCTTCTGTTTTGGTAGTGGGATTTGTACAAATTTAGGATTGAATCTTAGATAGATTTAAATGATCATTTGACATAGTTAGACTTAGAATTTTTAAGAGATTTTTTAACACAATGTTATTATTAGGTTTAAGACCCTAGGGAATTAATTTCACATTTTTTTCATGACTTTTGATATTTTTGGCATTTTAATTCATTTCCATCATATTATGCATATTCATGATTCATGTCATTCACTAACTATTTTCTTTTTGTGCAAGGTATTTTCCGAGGATTTGCTTATGGACTTGGATATTTTTATGCCTAGATTATATTTTGTGTACTTTGTGATGTAATACTTGTATGCTTTTATAGTTTCTATAATTAGGATAGAAGAGATAAAATGAATCGCAAGAAAACAAAATCTCAAAAATGAAATAAAAGATACTCGATCCAACGTCGAGTAAATTTTCAAACAAATAAATAAAGTTTCATGTGACTTTAGGATTCCTCTATTACCATTGTTCCACTCCATCACACCCAAAAGCAAGCCTTGTATGTTGCACACCATAAGTCGTGCGTCTTAGCACCACGCAATCGACCCACCCGGTCCATCGTTTTATCTCATTTATATTTCATACACGTTTTTACCTACCATGACTTAGGAAGACCATATTGCTCATTATTGCCTTTTATGCTTGCATCTTTAGTTTAATATCTCTTAGGTAGAGTTAATCTCTCAAACCTCACTAACCATAGGCTATCTTCAAATTCAACTAACTTAGGGTAAGTCTAGTTTCCCTTAGAAGTTTTTCCTTTGATAACTTGAGTCTCACTTCTCATCTTAAAAGAAAAATAAAAAAAAACTTAATAAAGGAAAAGGTGTACAATGCGCCACGAGCCTTTAGCTATACGGGAAATGATTAGTGGAGGTCTCCTTCACTCTTCTAGGATGCTTTACAAACGTTCCATTGGGGGCGATCTTGAAAAGTATTCGCTCCTGTGTCATAGTCTTTAGTGTTGTACATTCAATAAACACAATCTCCAAAACACTTCTTCTAAAAGACAACAAACCAAGAAGTCACGTCTCCTCATCTCATCTCATACTCTTTGCAGACGAACATGACCTGTCTCGACAATTCAAACAGCGAAACGGTAAATACCCTCGAGTCAGAGCTGGTAATACCTGAGCTAGAACTATGGTAACGTCATCCTAAAAATCACAAACAAGTTTCAGCCTTAGTTAGACGAACTACGGCGTCTCTGATCCTCATTTATCCCGATGAGGTACGTAGGCAGTGGGGTAGGGCCCATTCGAGTACAATCTTTCTTTTTCCCTACATTTTCCCCCTTTATTCCCATTTTTTTCAATTCCATTTCTTTTTCTCGTTTCCATTCTAGATAGCCATCCTTTTATTCAAACAACGTATTATTTCTCACCCTTTGAAAACAGACTTATAAGCGTGGATCCTGTCGGGTACGGAGGACAGATTGGGGGTGCTAATATCTTCTCAATTCGTAACCGACTTCCGGACCCAGATCTTTGGTTCGCAAGGCCTCATCCTTTTCCTTCTTCCTTAGGTTTGTGCAACATTACCTTTCCCATTCCTTCGAGATAAAAATGTATGGCTGGCGACTCTAACTTTTCTGCGCCACTTTCGCGTTTGTACTAGGATGAAAATCCCGGGAGCGACAGCTGGCGACTCTGCTGGGGACTTTTAGAAATTCTGATTTCCCCTTTTGAGAGTCAATCCTAGCGCTTGTCTATTTCTGTTTTCTTTGGGTTTTTATTCGTTTGTTGTTATGCTTTAGTTTAGCTTTACTGTTTTATTTACAGTTTATCGCTTTCCTTTACGACTTTATTTACAGCTTTCTGCACTTTATTTTACTATCGCATATACTGGCATATACTGTACTGGCTGTTCTGGTTTTCCTTGGCGGGGTGGGATTATTGTGAGATAAGCCAAAAACCCGGCTTGAGTATACACATAGGATTTAGAGTGGGCAGTCGTGTGGCTTATGTGGTTTTGAGCACGTGTAGCTTTCACGAGTCCCACACCCAGATCAGGCTCCCTTGGGATATGTTTTATACTGCCTAGGCAGACCATAGAATGTTCCCACCTGAGCTGCTAACACTGGGAACCGATCATCGAGGACCTTAGTGGAAACAACCCTCTCCAGTGGTGACAGTGGCAGACAACATTTTGTGGCAAACCCATTCGCACCCGAGGGCCCACTAGGAAATCGCATAGGATGACCTTGTTCTCTCATAGGAACCTAGTTAAAGCAACTGGTCGTATGACGATAGTATTGTACCCTTCGGGATGAATGTACTATTGTTTCTCGACTTCAGTGCTTGAAGCCGAGAACTTATGAGGGATGCTTGTTTTTCCAGAATTCAGCTGAGGCCTCCCTGCGTAGTACATAATGCCAAACCGATTCCCTGATTTGGTCATGAGCCATTTTTCAGAAATGGTGAACATATTAATGCTATTCGGCTTTGAGAGTCCGTGATGTTGACCCGTAGTAGCACACCCGTGAGATTGGGAGGGGTTTACAGGTTTGTAGGAACCTTAAACTTCCAACATACACGTTTTTGCCAGTATTACTCTGTGTTATGATCTGGTCCTATATGATACTTGGTTGAGAATTCTGGAATTTCTGCACAGAGATACTGATATTATGACTCTTCACCAACATTTGGTTATCTGATCCACACCAGCGTCGGACCACTGACCACATGGCAGTTGCATACATGACATCATGGCATTTTAGCATACATGTTCGGTTACTTCTAAGGATCCCATATCTGAATTATGTCGGATTTTTTCTGCATTAAAACTTGGATCAAAACAGATGGACTCCTTGGAAATAACTGAACATGGCATTTGCATACATCTTTGCATTTTTGACAGGTATTCAGGGACAACTTCTTATCCTGACTTGGTTTCTCTACAGAATGGCCAATTTGAATCATGATTGTCAAGGTTTAGACATGGGACAACTCCGAGTGGAGGTGACTGAGATGAAGGCCCAACTGGGGCATTTTATAGTGGACATTCGAGCATTGTCCCAGGATCAGAAATTGTTGAGAGAAGAATTCAACTTGATGAAGACTCAGATAAAGCTGCTTACAGGAATCATGAATGTTATGTCAAAAAAGGAAAATAGTTGTGTGTCTGCTTTTCAAACAGAAGGTCATGTTTCTCCCATCTCTTTGGGATGTCCACTAAATCAGGGTTCTTTAGGTGGATTTCCTCTACAGTTTGAATCTCTTCACCAGCAATCGCCACTTGGAAGTCAAGAAGAGCATCAGATAGGAACCAACTCCACATGTGAACTGAATGATCCTACACCAATCGTTACCAAAGAAGTGAGCACTTTCTTTCCTTATCAGGGATCCTCCTCAGTTGCTATGCCTTGGTTTCCAGGAGAAATACTTCAACAGGCTTCGTTTGTAGCTCCTCCATTATTAGCAACTCGTCATCAACAGGTTCAAGAAAGGGTTATTGATCCGATACCCATGTCTTGTGCTGAATTATGCCCACAACTGCTCAAAAAGGGGTTGATTGAGTGTCACGAGCTAACTCCTCCTTCAGGCATAATTACTTTTGGATTGACCGGACCGAAAGTACCGCAAGATAAAGCATGCAGGAATACAAAAGAGGTGGTCAATTTTACTTCTTCTAGAATCATTGCTCAGGCCAAGTCTTCAAAGGGGATACATCAACAATCTTCATTCGCTCCTCGGCCGAGTATGAGTAAGAGAGTACAGGGACATGTCAGGCGTCCAACACAATGTCAACAACGAAGTTTTCAATCACAATCTCAGGGTCAACAACAACAGGCACAGAGACCATTTCAGGAAAGAACAAGAGCAAGGAACCGCAGACTTGATCCTATCCCGTGTCCATATGTTGTATTGCTTCCAGAGCTGCTGAAGTTGAACCTGGTTGAGCTTCGTACCACGAGGGTTCCTCCTGCTGATAATCTACCACCAAACTTTGATCCAAACTCCAAGTGTGAATTCCATTCAGGTGCCCAAGGGCACAGTATTGAGAAATGTTGGGCTTTTCAGAACAAGGTACAAGATCTAATTGAGTCCAAGGCAATCAATTTTTCTCCTCATCCGAAGGTACTCCAGAATCCGATGCCTAATCACGACGGAACCGGTGTCACGGTTGTTCTACCAAGATGGTCCACGTTAAGTTGAAGTCTTCGAGTTAATCACCCAGGACGCCAGGGTATTCATGAAGCAAATAGAGCCAGCAGTATTCAAATACTCTCAATGATGGCATTTTTGTGTTTGTCTTTCTTCATTGTTCATTTTCATCCCTATTGAGGGGAACTACGTCGCTCTGATTCTTCATTGGTCATCAGTCAATGGAGATACGTAGAAATAAGATCGTCAGGTCTTTCCGAGCAACCTTATGGGGCAACTTTACTCCCCAGCTTCACTCTTTCCTTCAGACGTCTCGTGTCAGAGTCAGAATAGTTGGAAGAAGAAGTATGACTACCATGGTTAGGTATACAGCTGCAAATTGAAGATTACAAGTCTGTAAAAGAGTTATTGATCGTTGAAAGTATCCAAGACTGACAGGTCCAGACGGAGTCAAGCCTCCTCAACTACGGCAATATTCAGTTTCTTTACTGCATTTCCATTTGTAGTTTCTTTTATATGCTAAACATTTGTCTACATGTATGAAATTTTTTTGCTTTTGAATGTTAGCAATAATAAAACGCACATGTTTTCTTGAAGTAATTCATTTGCATTCACTTATAATTTTGCATGTGTACATCGCAATACCAATTGTTGTGCTTAAATTCTATAAAGGAGAATGACGAAACAAAAACGCAAAATCTCTAATTGTGTGCTCTCGAGTAAGGCCCTGTTGACGATGTACAAGCTTTGTTTCAAATCCCTAAACACTGGAGATATAAGGAAGATAGAACCTCGCTAACCCTTTTGAGCCTTGAAGTAGGAGTTTATTTTCGCATAAAAAACCCTCACATGTAACCCAGGGGCAGGGTAGATGTCAGCTAGTCGGACCAAGTGTTCAGGCTTTCATAAAGGAATGTATTTGAAGATCCATTGCATTCTACTATGCTAATCAAGAGGTCCAAAGACCTGAAACCACAATGGTTATCCAAGTCAAAAGGTCCAAAGATTGAAAACCACAATGGTTATCCTTCGTTGACCAAAGAATGAGGCAGTCACAGCCCTCGCAAAGCAATCAAGACAAACAGTGTCGCATGACTTGTTCAAAATGCAAAAAGAAAAAGAAAAAGAAAAGAAAAGGCCCGTTAAGTCGAAACTTGAAAACAAGCAAATTAGGAAAAAGTTAGGGCATCCCGCTGGACTCCACAATCAAAGATTTACAAGAATCAGTCCAGGCAAAAGTTAGGGATAAGCAAAATAACACAAAAGCGAAAGACGGAAAGGATTACACAAGAAAGATCCTCAAAACGAGAACAAAGTCGCGCGGCACAGACACGAAAGATAGAGGGGTGACTGACTCTCAACAATAACCTGATTGGTGCGTGAACCAATAGCAGCAGTGGTTCCTCAATCAACACGAAACCCTTATGAAAGGTGAATGCTTATGAAAACTGGCTGAACATAGGAATGGAGAACATCACGAAGAGTGGGTGGGCACAAATAAACTTAGAGCCTATATCCTTTGTTTCTATAACCGTGAGCCAGGCCACGATACAACCCTTAAAAGTCCTAACTGAAACAAGATTAATTTGAGAGTGTACTACTACGAGCGCGTTCCTGACTCCTATGAGTTATGCTAAAAGACATTTGTTGGTATTGCATGTACATACTTTCATTCAAAATAAGGTCGTATCTTAACCAGTGATTCGCTCACAATGGTTTGCGACACCCTTTTAATAAAGACTTCAAGTTTGACATGTGTGTTGCATTAGAATTTTCATTCTAAGAATAAACATTTTTTGCTTGCATACATTTGTTTGGCATCATAAATGGTTCACATGCGGGAATTCAATTCAAAAGCTCAAGCTTGCCAAGTTGAGAAGTCTAAAACTTCTGAAAGACAGTCATGTCGAGGTGCACTTTTCCGAGAAAAGCTCCATCAGGTGAAGACTTCCCCAACTAGTCATGGTAAGAGTTAGCCAATCCGGGGCAGTTACGTCGAGCAATCTCTTCAAATTTCAGCCAAACTGGGGCAATCACTTCGAGATTCAAATCTCTCCAAGAGCGGAGATTAGTCAGTCAGGTGCAAAGCTATTCAAATACTCGTACTGGGGCAGGCCACTCCAATAGTACGAGATTTCATTCTTTCCCGAAGATAGACGATCAGAAGCATTTACTCGGAGTTTAGAATACCGGGGTCATTTGTCAAGCCAACTATCTCGTTCAACATTTCTGAAAGGTACCAACTCATCTGCATTGGCAATGGGTACCTCCCCAGCAAGGTTTCTACGTTGATTCATGCAGTCGTTACGATGCCTGAGAGTTTAAAGACACCAAAGTCTTTTGTAAAATCCTCTTGAGGTAAAATCCATATAGAAGCAACTGATCTCCAGCACGAGACAACTTGAAATCTTTCTTCCTCAGCAGGACGTGTCTTGGTGTTGTCATCTCTAACAGGCAAATGGAAGTTATCCTCACTAAAGTCAGAATTTTTTCCTTCAGCTGGTCTCCTTGATCTCGGTTCCTCAAACAGATCTAAGGTAACCCAGCATATTTCAAATAAAACATTCTCCTCCCCAACAGATCCATAAGAGTGGATAATCCCCAATAGTCGAGGTATCTCCAGGCACGTTCCTCAAATCTAAAGTCCAATTTATTTTTGGCAAAGATGATAATTCGGGACGAATGAATTTTATCCCCACAGGGCTTCTCGAGATCGATTCGCGATCATTATGTTTCCCCACAGAGTTAGCAGAGACTTATTACTTCCGCGTCAGGAATTCCCTTTACACTCATACCAGTTTGATGACAATACTCAAGACATAACATCCCCAGTGTCATGGGGCATTATTCCATGCAATTCAGCGTATGCATACCCAATATAATCCAAGTTTGATATCTCGCAAAGTCCAGCCACAGACTGGCCAAAGTCCATCTTCGGGTGGCAAATTTCAAAAGTCTCCCACAGCGAGCAAAAGTCTCCCACAGCGAGCAAAAGTCCCCCACAGTGGGCAAAAGTCTCCCACAGTGAGCGAAAGTCCAGCCACAGACTGGCCAAAGTCCGTCTTCGGGTGGCAAATTTCAAAAGTCTCTCGCATTGAGCAAAAGTCCACCCGCAGTGTGGCAAATTTCCAAAGTCCACCCACAGTGTGGCAAATTTATAAAGTCCCCCGCAGTGGGCAAAAGCCTCCCGCAGTGAGCAGAAGTCCACCCGCAGTTTGGCAAATTCTTAAAGTCCACCCACAGTGTGGTAAATTATCCAGCAATCCACCCGCAGTGTGGTAAAATATCTGAAGCCCAACCGCAGATTGGCAAAAGTCCATCCCCAGGATGGCGAAGTATCTTAAAATTCGATCATTGTTGAAAGTCCACCCGCAGCGTGGCAAGTCGTTATTCGTCTAACTCCATCCAATAATACACCTCTAAGGCATTGTTGTAGCCTATCAAGGTCCACCCGCAGCGTGGCAAGTCAGTAGTCGTCTGACTTCACCCAAAAGGCATCCCCCGTTTACTATTCTTCACATCATAATTACATCCAAGCAGAGTTCGTTCGGTTGAATTTATTTCCCTGCCACAAAGGGCAAATTTTCTGGTTGTTTCTAGTATTCAATCCCTGCATACTTCAAACGTCTGAAAGCAACTGCTATCATCCATTCAAGTCTACAGTGATTGAATAGGGGCAGCTGTAACACCCCAAAATTTGCCCTCTTATTTATTAATTTCAATGGCTTATGCTTCATTCATCTACAGACCATTGGTCATAAAGAAAAAATATATGGACTAAATTGCAAAGTATTGGGCCATGGTAATCAAGACATTGTCGTCCTCTCAGTTTTTTATTGCATGTTGCGAGTTGGTTGAGATTGAAGTTGAGGATTCATCGAGAATACAAGTTTACTTTTGAATGAGAGTTTCATGTGGATCGAGGGAATTAAGGTGTACAGTTGGATTACTTAATACTCGAGCCCACATCTTATCCATTTTATACCTGAATTTTAAGCCCATCTCTTTTCCCAAACCATAAACCTTGTTCATTATCCATATTAAGACCATATTACCTACTTCAACCCCATTTACTCATTTAAATTCAATTCAAGAGTTCACAAAGTTTGTTTTTATACCATTCTTTTAAACCCAATAATGCAATTAACCACTCATTAACATCCATTTTAATCCATTGTCCAAACTTTTCCTTTTATACCATAAAACCTATAATGCCCATTTTTTCTATATTCCAATTTCAAAAAGTACAAATCATTATGTGATACCATGCCATAAAAATAAACATACATCATTAAGCCCATATATTATTTAAAGCCCATTTTTTTTGTGACAAATCAAATTCTAAAAAGAAAACAAGAAGGCCCATGTTCATAATTAGAGGTGTGCATACAAAATTCAGATGTTAAAATAAAATCTGAAAATTCCAAAATTCCCTGTTTTATATCACTATCAGAATTCCATTCTTCAACTTAAATCCTCATCAAATTTCATTCAAAGAAAATACTAACTTTATACATACCAAAATTAATTGATTTCAATCTATATTTTCAAATTCCAATCCAGATATCCATTTACAAGTGCATTAACATCCATATATAAAAGGGATACGGAAAAGGAAAAAAACAGAGATAGGAAACTGGTAACAGAGTCAGTGAGATAAGGAAAAAGTTTATTACTACAATTGAATCCAGTCTACAATTACAGTTACAAAGAAAAACTGAGAAGAAACTCCAAGAGAAAGTTGAATGTTCCTGCATCAATCTCAGGCTCTCTCAATAAACATCCGCAAGTCCATCCCAATATCCATTGTGAAATATCCTTCATCATCAAGCTCTAACAAAATTCACGATTTGCAATGAGATTACAACAACAAAAATTCAGAAAAGGGGGATAGCCCATTGTTTGCACTGAAATGACCCTGTATAACAGAAACCGCATACAATAATGGTGTCAATACCACTTCAATATCATTTGACATATAACCACCAATCCATCATGAAATGCAGCAACCTCCTAATAGAAGTAACAGCTAACTTAACGGAATTTTAAAACTAACTTTAACCAATCCTAACTAAATCTCAACATAAGTGCAACTGATTTTTTACCTGAGAAAATCACCATCTGTCTTATATAAAAAAACAGAAACTGGCTGCATAGGGCTCGAATTTTTCAATCCTCTTCCTCTTCATTCACCATCTATCTCAACCTTTCTCCACTTCTTCAACTCTACCATCATCTCTCACCCCATTTTCTTTCTCATTCTTCATCGATCTTCGATCAGCTCCTGAGCCTCCCCATTCTTCATCATCATAATCAATCTTCAAAACTTCACCTCCATCTCTCCCCCTTCAATTTTCTTCATCTATCTGCAAATTCTTCTTCAAACACCACCTTCACCAATTCCCCAATCCCCAACACCTACCATCAATAAACTTCTTCAGCCATCTTCACGACCATATCCGTTCACCCTCATTATTCATTAATTTCTGTTGACCTGTGAAATTCGTAAATGAGCGAAAGTTCAGGAAAAAGAAACAGAGAAATCAAGAGAGGATAATACTCTTTTTTTCTCTTTGACGGACACGCTGCAACCAAGTAATCCGCGAGTGCACCAACAATCTTCATCTTCTGCAAAGTTTCAAGAACCTGCAAAATCAATCAACAAGGCATATCACTAAAAAACACCTCAATCGCAAGGACTCGCACAAACGGCAATGAACAATAAAAGCAAGCTTCCGTCGTTACACCCAGAATCCTCGTCCTCCTCGCGCCGTCAACTTTAACTTGCAGATTTAAAAAAAACGTGCATCAGTGATAACGAGTCCGGATCGGTATCAAGCGCGCGATTGTTGAAGAAACGGAAACGCTTGCATCGTGTCGTCCCTCTTCGATCGAGACCTTCGTTGAGATTGCAGTACCGACAAGACAACGGAAGCGCCGTCCTTCTTCGCCGAGATCGCCGACTCTGTTTTGATTCTCAAGGTGGAGTATGCTTCCCTCCTTTGTTGTTCATATTCATGTTAAGGGTCTGATTAAGTTACGCTTTAGAGGTGGAGGTCATGGAGGATGGTTTGGTTTTCGCCGATGGGGGTTTTTCTTGGGTGAGGGCGACGACGTTAAGATGATAAAGAAGGAGATTAGGGTTGGAGAGATGAAGATGAGAATGAGAGGGTGGCGGCATAAGGCAGAATGGACTTAGGGTTTTTGTGTGTCTTTGTTCAAAGAATGCGTTTTAAATTCTTTGTTATTGTTAATCCATTAATTTAATTTAATGAGAAGATTAGGAAATTATTAGGAGTTAATGAGTTTTTTTTAAAATAATAAATCATAGTTAAAGCCCTAATGTACCGTTAGAATTCTATAAAGGATAGGATAAGATTTTGGTGGTGGTCCACTCCGGCGGTGACAAGTGTCACCGTCCGGTTGGACCACCCTTTCATGATCACGCGTGCTCCATCCCACCATAAGTCTCGTATACCATCAGGCTCTGTGCGTGTAGGCCTATCATAATTGCTACCTGCACCCCCGTTTTTCAGCCCATTTGTTTATTCACTAGAAAACATTTCTATTCTCACCCCCTGCTTGCTTTAATGGTTTTTAATTTTTGTTTTACACAGTTTACAAATTAATTCAATAAAAAATATTAATAGGCATAATAAAATTCAATAAAAATTATGGTAGAATATTAATTCAATTTAGAAACATTATCAATTTTCACTTTCTGAATTTTTGTATTTTTTATTTAAATTCGATTTTTTTCATTTTAATCAATTTATATTGAATTCCTTCATAAACACATAAATTTGTACATTTTATTTCTACCACTTCCTATAATATTTTTGATCCATTCTTTTTTCTATGATTAGAGGACAAATTAGAGTAGCAAGAATATTTTTGGTGTAATTTTTAGGGAATTTTAGCTACTGTTTTGGTAGTGGGATTTGTACAAATTTAGGATTGAATCTTAGATAGATTTAAATGATCATTTGACATAGTTAGACTTAGAATTTTTAAGATATTTTTTAACACAATGTTATTATCAGGTTTAAGACCCTAGGGAAATAATTTCACATTTTTTTCATGACTTTTGATATTTTTGGCATTTTAATTCATTTCCATCATATTATGCATATTCATGATTCATGTCATTCACAAACAATTTTCTTTTTGTGCAAGGTATTTTCCGAGGATTTGCTTATGGACTTGGATATTTTTATGCCTCGATTATATTTTGTGTACTTTGTGATGTAATACTTGTATGCTTTTATAGTTTCTATAATTAGGATAGAAGAGATAAAATGAATTGCTAGAAAACAAAATAAAAATGAAATAAAAGATACTCGATCCAACCTCGAGTAAATTTTCAAACAAATAAATAAAGTTTCATGGGACTTTAGGATTCCTCGATTACCATCGTTCCACTCCATCACACCCAAAAGCAAGCCTTGTATGTTGCACACCATAAGTCGTGCGTCTTAGCACCACGCAATCGACCCACCCGGTCCATCGTTTTATCCCATTTATATTTCATACACGTTTTTACCTACCATTACTTAGGAAGACCATATTGCTCATTATTGCCTTTTATGCTTGCATCTTTAGTTTAATATCTCTTAGGTAGAGTTAATCTCTAAAACCTCACTAACCATAGGCTATCTTCAAATTCAACTAACTTAGGGTAAGTCTAGTTTCCCTTAGAAGTTTTTCCTTTGATAACTTGAGTCTCACTTCTCATATTAAAAGAAAAATAAAAACACTTAATAAAGGAAAAGGTGTACAATGCGCCACGAGCCTTAAGCTATACGGGAAATGATTAGTGGAGGTTTCCTTCACTCTTCTAGGATGCTTTACAAACGTTCCATTGGGGGCGATCTTGGAAAGTATTTGCTCCTGTGTCATAGTCTTTAGTGTTGTACATTCAATAAACACAATCTCCAAAACACTTCTTCTAAAAGACAACAAACCAAGAAGTCACGTCTCCTCATCTCATATCATACTCTTTGCAGATGAACATGACTTGTCTCGACAATTCAAACAGCGAAACGGTAAACACCCTCGAGTTAGAGTCGGTAACACCTGAGCTAGAACTATGGCAACGTCATCCTAAAAATCACAAACAAGTTTCAGCCTTAGTTAGACAAACTACGGCGTCTATGATCCTCATTTATCCCGATGAGGTACGTAGGCAGTGGGGTAGGGCCCATTCGAGCACAATCTTTCTTTTTCCCTACATTTTCCCCCTTTATTCCCATTTTTTCAATTCCATTTCTTTTTCTCGTTTCCATTCCATTCCAGATAGCCATCCTTTTATTCAAACAGCTTATTATTTCTCACCCTTTGAAAACAGACTTATAAGCGTGGATCCCGTCGGGTACGGCGGACGGATTGGGGTGCTAATACCTTCTCAATTCGTAACCGACTTCCGGACCCAGATCTTTGGTTCGCAAGGCCTCGTCCTTTTCCTTCTTCCTTAGGTTTGTGCAACATTACCTTTCCCATTCCTTCGGGATAAAAATGTCTGGCTGGCGACTCTAACTTTTCCGCGCCACTTTCGTGTTTGTACTAGGATGAAAATCCCGGGAGCGACACTATCTCCTTCAGCACCTGCATCAGTCTGTCAGAGACTTACCTCCAGCTTTTCAGTTTGTGATCTTCATCAACATTTGACTTCAGCTTATTCATCAACACTCATGGATATTCCAAGGAAAAGCATCATATTTTATCACTTATTTGAGCCCTCCTTGACTGGTATCAGGCAGGTCCAGTCAATTATCACACCTGACCACATCCCACTGTTTAGAGAGCACTATGGGGTTATTTTAGACATGGTCATGGACCTTGATTCATCTCAGAGGAGCATGATCCACACATGCTTGCAGTTTTATGACCCTCCACTCAGATGCTTCACCTTTCCTGATTTCCAGATGGGGCCTCTGTTGGAAGAGTTTTCCTTGTTGATTGGAGTGCCTATCAGAGGAGGGATCCCCTTCAACCCAGAGATGACTGCTCCCAGTAGTGAAGAGATAACAAGGGCATTGCATTTGGAGCCTGCCCTCATTGAGCAAAACATGACAACAAAAGCTGGGATTCCTGGCTTACATCTGGACTTCTTGATTTTTCAGGCAACCCTGAAAGCTGCAATGGGAGAATGGAAGGCAGTCTGTGCACTTTTAGCCCTCAGTATATATGGGTTTATATTGTTTGCAGATGAGCCCAAATTTGTGAGTAAGAATGCCATCCACTTGTTCCTACTAAGGAACCCAGTGCCTACATTGCTAGGAGATTTTTACTACTCCATCCATCAGAGAAATGAAAAGCAAAGAGGGAAGCTAGTCAGATGCTGTGCTCCCCTTTTCTACTCCTAGCTGCTCATACACTTGCCTAAATTAGATACCTTCTTGAACCCCCATCAGCAGAAGAATTGGGCCAAGAGGTTCATTGCCTTAACATCAGATGATATCAGATGGTGCACTTAGAGCACCAAAGGCAAGGATATTATTACCAGTTGTAGGCAATACCCCAATGTGCCTCTAATAGGAGTAAAAGGTTGCATCAATTACAACTCTTTACTGTTTAAGAGACAATTGGGATATTACTTGGTTCATCCTCCCAGAGGACAAGATTTGGATGAGACCCTATACTGTGAAGTTCAACCTAACTCTGTTGTTGTCAGACAAGCTGCCTGGGCTTGGGACAACATCCAGACCAAAGGGACAGCCATCCTTGGAAGGTGCAACAACATTGCTTCAGCCCAGTACTCTGACTGGTCCCGTACTAGAGCTCAGATCACCAGGATGCCTTTCACTTTGGAAGACACACCTGGACCTTCTACAGTACAACCTGTAGCAACTGCTTGCCTGGAGGAATTTGAAAAGCTGAAAGAGAGGAATAATCATCTATCTGAAGCTCTGAAGAAGACTCTCTAGGAGAGAAATGACAGTCGTCTGGACATTGAGAGATTGGAAAGACTCAAGACTGAGCATCTGACCAAGATTGAAAAGACATATGACTACATAAGGAAAGCAAGAGCAGGAGAGCTGGTTTTGAAGAATGCCTGCAAGGAGGCCAAAATTCAGAAGGCTGGGGCTGAGCATTATCTGGAGGAAAGTCAGGCTAGGTGGATCAGGATCACCGAGGCCCGTGCACAAGAAGACCAGAGGACTCAAGCCAAGATTGAGCAGCTGGAGGCCAATGAGAAGAAGCAGCAGGAAGCTTTGTTGGCAGCTCAGAAGGAGATATCATAATTGAAACTCCGGGCGGGGTTGAAGAGATCAAAGTATCAGGACAGGCATAAGAAGCTGACTAATGCCATTGCTACCAGGAACCTCCTCATTAGGACTATTACAGAGCACCCAGCTGGTCCGGTGACGGAGGCCCTCCTGAAGGAAGTCAGGGAAGATGACTTTGGATTGGATGTCTGATTCCTTTTGCTTGTTTTTCATTCCTTTTGATGTACTTTTCCTTTTGGTTGTTGTATTTTTTACCCACCATGGGCATGTATTGTAAACAGACTATGTATTTCCATCATTTGTAATATATCAGTTTGTTTTATTTTGGTGGGATTTCTCTCAACATCATCAAGCATTTCCTCGAGGTTTGGAAAGGTCAAAACCAAAGAACCAAACTGGATACCTTGGAAGACAAATAAGCATACTGCATTACATACTAACATTTTCTTTGTTTTGTAGGTTTTTGTTTGTTATTTTGTTTCTCACTTTGTTGCCATCTCAGGAAACATTGCTCGTCGTAGAGTGTTCCCTGTCAACCGTACACACCGGTACCCAACGCGAAACAACCTTCCAGGCATTCAAATGGATTAGATACAGCAGGACCTGAATGAAGTAAGAAATCAAATGGCAGACGAAAGGGTTGAAATGAGAAATCAAATGACCCAGTTTATGATTGTGATGACTGACTTAGCTCAGAGCCAGGAAAGGCTAAGAGAGCTGGTGGAAAGGCAGACTCCTGAAGAGCCCCACCCTGGAACAGGAGGAACCAGCAACAATGAACACGGACATCCTCGCATCGACCCACCAGAGTTTGGGCCCCATTTGAACCCAGATGTTAATATCCCAAGGAATATTCAAGGAAACACTGCTGGAAGTAGGATCTTGCAAGAAGATCCTCAGGAAGAGCAATTCACAGTTATTGGGGCTAGGGATGAGGTGTATGACCGAAGGTTGGATGCGATTGCTGAAAAGCTGAGGTCTTTGGAATCCTAGAACTCTTTAGGCTTTAACGTAATGGATATGGGGCTGGTAGATGGGGTGAGGATTCCTCACAAATTCAAACCCCCGTGCTTTGAAAAATATAATCGTACCTCCTGCCTGTGTACTCATCTGCAATCCTTCTTAGGGAGACTCAAGGCTTATACCATGGACGAGAAGTTATGGATGTTCTATTTTGAGGACAGCCTGACTGGAGCATCAAGAGAATGGTATTCGCATCTGACCAGGGCCACTATAAGATGTTGGAAAGACTTGGCCGAAGCCTTCATCCGGCAATACCAGTACAACCTAGACATGGACCCCAATAGAACTCTTCTAATGGGCATGTCTCATACTTCAAGGGAAAGCTTTCGGGATTATGCTCAGAGGTGGAGACAGCTTGCTGCTGCTGTCTAGCCACCCATGTCTGAAAGAGAGATGGCTGACATGTTTATGAACACCTTGCAGGGAACTTATATTGACAAACTTGCTGCTTTCTCTTCCACCAGTTTTGCTGATGTAGTTATAGCTGGTGAGAGAATTGAGAGTCTTTTGAAGATGGGCAAAATCTCTGACAATGGGGCAAGTTCCTCCAATAACCCCAGAAAACCTTTTTCAGGACCCCGAAGGGCGAGTGAAACAAATGTTATCCATACAGGCAGGGGCAGACCCCAGTATTCTCACAAATCAATAGCAGTCGTTATTATCCCGGCTCCAGTTCCGCAACAATCACGTTTTCCTCAACAACATCACTATCAGCAACAATCCCATTTTCCACAACAAAGAACGTATAGCAATAACAACAACAACCAACAGCAGCGCCCCTTTCAACAGAGGCCATCTCAGGAAAATAGGGTGATTGGCCCCATTCCTATGCCTTATGTCGCTCTAATGCCACAACTCCTGAAGCTTAACCTGGTTGAGTTAAGGACGTTGGCTCCACCAGATCCTCTCAACCTCCCAAAGAATTATGATGCTAGTGCCAGGTCTGCCTTTCATTCCAACGCACCTGGTCACAATACCGAGAAATGTAGAGCCTTGCAAATGAAGGTTCATGATTTGGTCGATTCCAAAGCTCTCAATTTCGCACCTCCTCCGAATGTTAACAGAAATCCTATGCCTAATCATGGTGGGCCCAGGATTAATAACATAGAGGAAGATCAACCACCTGCACTGATTGATAATGTTGTACAGATTCAAACACCGCTGGCAGAAGTAAAAGCTTAACTCTTAAGATGCCAGGTGTTCCCGGGCTGTGAGGCCTGCTGCGAATCGTGTAAAACTGCTATTAATGGTTGTGAGAGGCTAAGGTTTGGCATAGATGGCCTTATCAGAGATGGAATTTTACAAATTACCACGACGGCTCCTTCAACATCAACAACTCTTTCTTCAACAACAATGGATTCTTCTTCAACATCAACAATTCTTTCTTCAACAACAATATATCCTCCTACAACTGCAACAACTATCATTCCCACTGATTCAACCACAACTCCAACAATCACTCCCTCCATTATTTCAACAAACCAGATTTCAGCAACATTTACTTCTACAACATCGGCACCCATCTTATCAACGGAAACGCCTACAACACCAGCAAACACTAATGAAGATGTCTCAACGGTCACGATCTATTATGACCCGACAACTGTTCATCCCAACAACAATTTCCAACAACAAACTACAACACCTCCTGTCAAATATCCAGTCACAATCTATTACGACCCGCATACCATCACAGTTCCTCTCGCTGCAGCAATCAGTCTGGTCACCATTACAATGCCTGGACCTGTTCCTTATGAAAGCAGTAATGCCATACCTTGGCACTACGGCTCTAATCTCTACTGCGATGGAAAGAAGGTCACTCTAGATTCATCAACCTCTTCACCACAAGTTGACAATGTTGGGGGAGGCGGAGGCTTCACCAGAAGCGGACGCCTTTTTTCCTCACAAACACCGAGACCTAATGCTGAAGCAGAAGCTGCTGCTAAGGTAAAAGGGAAGAATTTGGTACTTGAAGATCCAACTGTGAAAGAAACTCTGAAGACGTCTTTTGAACAAGAGGTGGACGAGTTCATGAGAATAATCAAAAAGAGTGATTACAAAGTGGTGGACCAGCTTCATCAGACACCCTCCAAAATCTCTATATTATCATTGTTAATGTGCTCCGAAGCCCATAGGAATGCACTGTTGAGGGTCCTGCACGCAACCTACATGCCGGAAGAGATTACGGTTAATCAACTAGAAACAGTGGTTGCAAATGTTAACACCAGTCATGGACTGGGCTTCACAAATGATGATTTAACGACGGGGGGATGCAATCATAACAAGGCTTTTCATATCACCTTAGAATGCAAAGGTGCTGTTCTTTCTCATGTGCTGGTGGACACTGGGTCCTCGCTCAATGTCCTCCCAAAGAAAGCCTTGGTGAAGTTGGAATATGATGGTTTGGCATTATGTCCAAGTAACTTGGTGGTGAGAGCATTTGATGGCTCTAAGAGATCAGTGCTTGGAGAGATTGAATTACCCGTGGTGATTGGCCCACAAGTCTTCAAAACTACTTTCTTCGTGATGGACATACATCCGGCCTACAACTGTTTGTTGGGTAGACCCTGGATTCACGCCGCTGGCGCTGTTACATCTACCCTTCACCAGAAATTAAAATTTGAGTGGGAAGGCCAGATCATCACAATTTGCGGGGAGGAAGACATTTTCGTTAGCCAGCTGGCTACTTACAAGTATATAGAGATGGATGGGGAGATCCATGAGACTATGAGTCAGGGGTTTGAGGCCCTTAACATCAATGAAGTAACTGTTGTGTCTGGAACTTCCATCACTTCATATCAACAAGCCCAGAAGGTTGTTGAAGAGGGTACCGCTCAAGGTTGGGGCAAGTTGCTGCCAGTAGAAAAGAAAGAAGACAGATTCGGGTTGGGTTACAGACCAACTCGACAAGATCAACCAGAGGCTGCAGCAGAGCCCAAATTTGTCAGCGGGGGAATGCTTACCCCGGATGCTGTGAACAATCTGGAAGACGAGGAAGAAGACGAACGCAACCTGGAAAACTGGATACGTCCAAGGATCCCGGGGAACCAAGTCTCTAACTGGTCTTCCTAGGAAATTATAAGAGTTACTCCTGCAGAGTAATTATTATTTCCTGTCCTTTAAGCATGCATCAAGTCCTGCATCTTGCCCAAGGTGTCAGGACTCATTTTGTAATCGGGCCATCTTGTATTTTGTGCAAACGATCAATTAATGAATATCAGGACATCTTTTGCAAACGAGTCTCTTTTTTCCGCTCACTGTTTTTCATTTTTCATTTTTTGTAAAAAAAATAAAATGGCAATGTTTTCAAAATAATAACTTCATTTTCCCTTTTTTAAACAAGATAAAACTGATCACTAAAATGAACCAATCTAAACCCTTGCAGAGAGTGCCCTCCAGACTGCACCGACAACGACACTGCTATTACTTCGTATGACTTCGACAATCCGATTAATCAAGCCGATGAAGGGGTTGAAGAAGATTATGAGCTACCTGAAGAGCTAGCCAGACTGCTAAGGCAAAAGGAGAAGGTAATCACCCCTCATCAGGAGGAGGTTGAGACAGTAAATCTTGGTACCGAAGAAGACTTGAAAGAAGTGAAGATCGGGGCCCGTCTGCAAGATTCAGTGAAGGAACAACTTATTGACATGCTGCAAGAGTACGTTGATGTCTTTGCTTGGTCCTACCAAGACATGCCAGGTCTGGATACCGACATTGTTATGCACAAGCTGCCACTAAAAGAAGACTGTCCTCCAGTAAAACAGAAGCTACGCCGTACTCGTCCGGATATGGCCATGAAGATAAAAGAAGAGGTGCAAAAACAGTGGGATGTCGGTTTTCTTGTTGTAACTAGTTACCCGCCGTGGGTTGCTAACATTTTACTAGTGCCTAAGAAGGATGGGAAAGTACGGATGTGTGTGGATAACCGGGATCTAAATAGAGCTAGCCTGAAAGATGACTTCCCATTACCTCACATTGTTGTATTGGTCGACAACACGACTCAGTTCTCGGTATTCTCCTTCATGGATGGATTTTCAGGATATAATCAGATCAAGATGTCACCTGAAGACATGGAGAAGACAACATTCATCACACCCTGGGGCACATTCTGTTATAAGGTAATGCCATTCGGACTGAAGAATGTTGGTGCCACTTATCAACGGGCTATGGTAACATTATTCCACGACATGATCCACAAAGAAATTGAATGTTATGTGGATGACATGATTGCCAAGTCCCTCAAAGAAGAAGACCACCTGGTAAATTTGTTGAAGCTGTTTAAGCGTCTGAGGAAATACCAGTTGAAGTTAAACCCCAACAAATGCACATTTGGGGTACGGTCCGGTAAGCTGCAGGGATTTATTGTAAGTGAAAAGGGAATTGAAGTTGACCCTGACAAAGTCAAAGCCATTTAAGAGATGCCTGCACCAAAGACTAAAAAGGAAGTTTGGGGGTTCTTAGGTAGATTGAACTACATATCACGGTTCATATCTCACCTTACTGCAACCTGTGAGCCCCTTTTCAAATTGTTAAGAAAAGAACAAACGGTCAGTTGGAATGAAGACTGCCAGAAGGCTTTTGACAAAATCAAGGAGTACTTACAAGAATCTCCAATCCTTATGCCTCCAGTTGAAGGAAGACCTCTAATAATGTACTTGACAGTATTAGAAGGATCAATGGGGTGTGTGCTGGGCCAGCATGACGAGTCTGGTCGAAAAGAGTATGCAATATACTACATAAGCAAAAAGTTTAACGACTGTGAACAACGTTATTCACTGCTCGAGAAAACTTGTTGTGTTTTAGCATGGGCTGCTCGCCGACTAAGGCAGTATATGTTGACCCACACTACCTTATTGATCTCAAAGATGGATCCAGTCAAGTACATATTTGAGAAGCCAGCACTTACCGGAAGGGTTGCAAGATGGAAAATGATTTTAACAGAATATGACATTCAGTACACATCTCAAAAGGCCATCAAAGGCAGTGTACTGTCTGACTATCTGGCTGAGCAACCCATTGATGATTACCAGCCAATGAGATTTGACTTCCCTGATGAAGACATCATGTTCCTAAAAGCAAAAGACCAGGAAGAGCCTGTTCACACTGAAGGGCCTGACCCAGAAGAAGAGTGGACAATGATGTTTGATGGGGCTGTTAACATGAATGGTCGTGGAGTTGGTGCAATGCTCATTACACCTAAAGGAGTTCACATGCCTTTCTCGGCAAAACTCACCTTTAACTGCACTAACAACGAAGCTAAATACGAAGCTTGTATCATGGGTCTTGAGGAAGCCATTGACCTTAGGATCAAGACTGTAACTGTATTCGGAGATTCACCTCTGGTAATCAATCAAACCAGCGGCAAATGGTACACTCACCAAGAGCATTTGATTCCATACCGTGATTATATGAGGAGATTACTGACTTTCTTCACAACAGTCAAACTTGAGTATATCCCTCGAGATGAAAATCAGTTTGCAAATGCTTTGGCTACCATTTCCTCCATGATCAAAGTTCAAGCTGCCAACTTTGTGCCTCGGATTTCAGTGTCCAGACTTGATAGACCAGCATACGTATTCTCCGTGGACATTGATAATGATGACAAACCTTGGTTCCATGACATCAAGTGCTTCTTAGAGGATCAAACATACCCACCTGGGGCATCATCCAATGACAAGAAGACACTAAGAAGGTTGGCTGGTAGTTTCTTCCTGAATGTCGATGGTTCGTTATACAAAGAGGAATTTTGACATGGTGCTTCTTAGATGTGTTGATAAGAAAGAGGCAGACTTGCTGATGCACGAGGTGCATGAAGGATCCTTAGGTACCCATGCTGGAGGACATGCAATGGCAAAGAAGTTATTACGATCAGGTTACTACTAGATCACAATGGATGCAGACTGTTGCGCCTATGCCAGAAAGTGCCACAAATGCCAGATTTATGCAGACAAAGTGCATGTGCCTCCGAATCCTTTGAATGTGATGTCTTCACCTTGGCCCTTTGCCATGTGTGTGTCACTCCCGATAAATGGGACCAGGCCCAGATAAAGGTACAGACGCGAACGGTCGGCGAAAGGGACAATGAGAACACACAGCCGTGAACTCACTGGAGATGAAAAGAGTCGCCAGCTAGGCATTTTTATCCCGGAGGAAAGGCAATGCTGCATAGACCTAGAAAAAGATGGATAAGACGGTTGCGAACCAGAGAGACTGAGAAAGGGGGTTGGTTACAACCTGGGAAGGTATTAGCACCCAGATTGTCCGTCGTACTCGACGGGATCCACGCTTAAAAGATTTGTGTTTTAAAGGGGTAGTGTCAGTGCAATTTGTGTGTAAAAGAGCTGGACAACAAAATGTACAGGTGTCAGTGTGAGAGAAAAGTGAAGTATATAAGTGAAGTGTCAGTGTAAGAACAGGAGTGAAATGCTCAAGATCATGAGGCTAAAAGAATGAGGCTAGAAAGAGGGGGAATATACAGAGACTTTTGTTCGATAACTGTTAAGTTATGCCTACGTATCCTCTCGTGCAATGAGGAAGTCAGAACACCGTAGTTCGACCCAAAGAGACTGAAAGATGAATTGACTTGTGAACTGCTTACTTGTCTATGCTCAAGTGTATGACCTGTCTGGCTCAGGTGCAAACTGTCTTGCATTAGACGGAAGAAGCGAGTTCTCGTTTGTGAGTGAATGAGATGAGAAAAGAATCCCGGAGGAGACGGTTATTGTTTGTTTTTGTGTTTTCAGTCTTTTATTGCTTTTTGAAAGTTTGTCATAACCATCACATAAACATCACATGTGACCAAAAATTCAGAATGGACTAAGTATTTCTCACTACCCATGGTTTGTGTGGCAAGAAAGTTACATGTGAACCAAAGATGATCAACTTGCAAAACCATCATCACACTTTCACCAACTTGTTGCATTGGCCATTGAACCAGCCCTAGCCTTTCCCCTCACCTTGCTGCGCAGCCCATGCCTCTTGTACCAAGCTAGAACTTAGCCCATGCCCTCCTTACACCAAAGTTGACAATTTGCAAAAGTGAACATCCCAATCACAGCAGGCCAGGTCACATCATCTGACCAATGGGATTATTTTATGCAAGCCAAATGCTAGCCATTTCACTTATCAAGCAAGGCTGAAACACACAAGAGCAACACATTCACAAACTCACTCCCAAAAGCAAAACCCTTCGAATCTCTCTCCACAGCTCACAAACACACAAGCAAACTTCATAAACCTCTTCAACATCCCTCCCTGATCACTAAGCACCCTTCAAAACATCCCAAAGCTCAAGGAATCAGAAACACGATTCTTACACCATCCTGAACAGGACTCGTTCAAGTTGCCAAACCAGCCACATTCCAAGTTGTCCAAGCATTGCAAACTCATCAGGAAGGCCATTAGGAGCTTTTTGCACCAAGGAAGCAGCCAGTAAGCTCAAAGGGTGAAAGCTCCATCTCAGGTAGCCTTCCAAATCAATTTTTCCAAGACCTCTATTTTATGTTACAAATTGATTAAGCATGCCTCACTGATCACACTGAACTAAAAATTATTGAAAATGGTTGAGAGATGAAGTTGTATTGCTTGTCTGAAATTTTGGCAGTTTTTGTTCTTAGCTTCGATTCTTGGTTATGGTTGGAAATAAATGAGAAATGAGGGTGGGGTTGAGTTTAGGAGGGTGAAAGGAACAAATCTGGAGCTTTAGAGCTCCAGAAATGACCTAGGGAAGAATTTGGAAATTCTCAGGGAGGGAGGTCACCGGAGAAGACGACCGGAGCTCGTCTCCGGTGACCTGAAAGTCATTAGTCATTTAATGAGGGTTAGGGCAAATTTTAAATGTGGACCCTTGGATCTGGCTTCCCGCGCGCGTATGTGTGGTCTGGATCATGTCATTAGTTCATAATTAGGTTTAATTTGTTTAATTAATTAAAATTAGGAAGTTTGAACTTGGGCCGTCCAGATGCGCGCCCAGTCAAACCTTTTGAAACCCAGAATCAATCTCAGCCTCTCCTTCTGCTTACTTCAGTTTATTTTGATTTTTATTTCATTTTTTCTCATTTGTTTTACATAATTTATTTAAAATAGCAAAATTGTTTTAAAAATTATGAAACTTTTTGTCAAGAGTTTCATTAATTTTTAAAACACAAAAATATTTTTATTTTCATTTTTAGCATTAAAAAAGTATTTTTAAATATTTAAAAGTTTATTTTTAATTGATTAATGAGAATTAATTTATTAAAAATACTTTTAGGTATTTAAAAATCCCCAAAAAATTCATGAAATGTTCTAAGACATTTAGAAACATTGTCCAACCTTCAAACCAAATTTATTTTTTGATCTTGATGCATTTTGAGAATTTTTCATTGATTAAAAATCATTTTTATGCATTAATTTGATCCAAAGTTCCAAAAATATCTTCTGCCTAACTATGAGGAGTTGGACATTGATTCTTTTTGCATTGCATTGTGTTTAACATGTAGTTTGTGAGATTAAATGGCCATGATTTGATCTTTAATTTTCAATTTGTTTGATAATTTTCTTGTTTAGGAACCCTAAAACCCTAGAAATCTTAAGAAAACCATAACTTGAAATTGGTTAGGAGTTGAGACCTCTCCTTTGGGCATTGGTTTAGTATACGATTAGGGGTCCTTTGAGTGGAATTTTCAATTTTTTATCTTAGGGTTTGCTTCTGATTTTGGTTTTTGTTTGATATATTGTTCATAAACTCTAATTTGGGCTTCCATATGCATCCATCTTGCATTCTCTTGCATAACATGACTTGCCATGACATTTCAAGCATCCATGTGATTCATTTGACATCATAAGACATATTGAAAGCATGTTTGATCATTGCATCATGTATTTGCCATATTGTATGCCATATGTACTTCATAACTTTTCATGTATGTCCATGGTTCCTAACTTGCTTCATTTGCATTCATAAGCTTGCATGATCATTTCCATGTGCTGCCTCATGTTTGTAGCATCTCATAGCATCATTATCATCATGTATATGCTTCTGGTTTTGTTTCTCATCATGTCATCTCATCCCATTTTGCATTGCATTGCATTCCTTTTCTAACCTTTCAGGTGGTAAGTGACTTTGAGAAGTGAATTTGCCTTCACTTCTCATAACTTTCTCTTCATTATTCTCTTGCATCCATTGCTGCATTTTTGTATGTGTTTGAGATTGAGCTTGCTCATTCTTCCTCTTACTTTCTTTCTTCAAGTGACTTGACTTCTTGAATGAAGCAAGTTGCTTTGCTTCTCTTGATCCTTTCATCTGCTTCCTGGTGGTTCCGTTGAAGATTTCTCTTGAAAACCTCACAAACCTTAGGAACAACAAAGTATGACAATGATTAGGGTGTTGATTAGTCTCCCCTCTTAGTTTTACCTTTGTGTCTCTTTTGAGTCTTCTCTTCTCACCTCATAATCAGGGACTAAACCCTAAAGGCTTTAAGGCTTTGTGATTAAGCTTATGCCTGCATCCTTCTCTTAGGATGGAGTGTATAACTTTAATCCTAAGTGTTAAACCCTTAATGTGTTTAAATCTCTTAATAAATCCACTTAATAAGTATCAAGACACCACACTTGTAACTTGGGCCTTGCATTAGGGTTCTAATTCTTCCTTAATTGGTTAAGAAGGACTAACCCTAGTGTTAATGGACAAGTCCCCCTCAAGTTGTCTTACAAATCATAAATTCACTTTCTTCATCATATCATTAACTAAAATCCACTTAATCAAAGGTTTGTTTTGTCATGAAGTTAATCCCTAACCATGGATTAAGTTGAGGAGCTTTCCTCGGCTTAAACACTCTCATCTATTATCCTTCTATTAGGATGGTGTAATGAGTCTGTTTAATCCCTGATTATGGCTTAACCTCATTACTTAACACTAAACAAAAACCACAAAAACATTTAAATAATCACAAGTAGGTTAATGATCTTAATCCTACATCAAAGGTGATTAAGTGTGAGAATCTGACTTCACACTTAAGGTATTCTCATTACCCCTAATCAGAGGGAAGATGTGATGAGTTTACTAAATCCATTGGTTTGGGCTTAAGCTCATTGACTTATGACAAACTTTCAAAAGTAATAAAAGACTGAAAACCCAAAAACAAACAATAATCGTCTCCTCCGGGATTCTTTTCTCATCTCATTCACTCACAAACGAGAACTCGCTTCTTCCGTCTAATGCAAGACAGTTTGCACCTGAGCCAGACAGGTCATACACTTGAGCATAGACAAGTAAGCAGTTCACAAGTCAATTCATCTTTCAGTCTCTTTGGGTCGAACTACGGTGTTCTGACTTCCTCATTGCACGAGAGGATACGTAGGCATAACTTAACAGTTATCGAACAAAAGTCTCTGTATATTCCCCCTCTTTCTAGCCTCATTCTTTTAGCCTCATGATCTTGAGCATTTCACTCCTGTTCTTACACTGACACTTCACTTATATACTTCACTTTTCTCTCACACTGACACCTGTACATTTTGTTGTCCAGCTCTTTTACACACAAATTGCACTGACACTACCCCTTTAAAACACAAATCTTTTAAGCGTGGATCCCGTCGAGTACGACGGACAATCTGGGTGCTAATACCTTCCCAGGTTGTAACCAACCCCCTTTCTCAGTCTCTCTGGTTCGCAACCGTCTTATCCATTCTTTTTCTAGGTCTATGCAGCATTACCTTTCCTCCGGGATAAAAATGCCTAGCTGGCGACTCTATTCATCTCCAGTGAGTTCACGGCTGTGTGTTCTCACTGTTCCCTTCGCCGACCGTTCGCGTCTGTATCTTTATCTGGGCCTGGTCCCATTTATCGGGAGCGACAGCTTGGCGACTCTGCTGGGGAGAGAGCACTTCGGGTGCTGAGATTGAGTGTTGATTTGCCAGCTCGCTGGGATGAAGCTTACATGCCCCAAGTTGCGTTCTGGATCCCTGCAATCCTGAAAAAGATAGAGAAACGCACAAGATAATCCCGAGGCATCCCTTACTGGATTCCGTCATAGGAGTCTGGATACTTCTGAGAGTAAGCATATTTCCTGTAAGCATGTATTTTTACTTTTGAAGATAAACATCTGTATTTTATGCAATCAGTTTTTCTTTTTAGACATCAGACATTTTTTTGCAAAATAAAAATGTACAAGACGAGACATGACTGAAAATCTGATTTTATTAATTCATATGCCCTGAATTGGCGAGATACAGTCAAAGGAACATATCCCCTGAAATGAGGAGATTGTTACAAATTGAGAAACAAAACGCTGGCAATGTTGATGACGCTTTAAGGAGCTTCCTCCTTACTATGACTTGTATGACTTTTGACGTTCTTCTCATCTTGCTTTCTGAAGAAGGCTGATTCTGACTGAGGCTTGATCCTTCTGAAGTTTGCTAAGTTGTAGGCGATACAGACGAATTCAGAATGCAGTTGTTCGCTTATTCCCTTATTTTGCATGGATCTCCCTTTCAAGTTTTCAATCCATTGGGATACCCATTTTTGCCTGAGCTGTCCAATGCGGCTTTTCAACTCAGCGGGTGTACATTTTTTTGTTTATTTTCCCTTATTTTTGCCCGAGTCTTTTATTCTGTTTTTGACTCGCCGGGATGCCCTATTTTTGCCTGGACTTACATTCTGTTTTTATGTCCAGCGGGTCATTTTATGCGAAGTATTTTTTAACTGCGTCCGAATTCACAGGGGACGGGAAGTCTTCACCATCCATGGTGCTGAGCATCAGTGCCCCACCAGAGAAAACTTTCTTTACCACGAATGGTCCGTCATAGTTTGGAGTCCACTTGCCCCTATGATCTGTATGAGGAGGGAGGATTCTTTTTAGCACAAGATCTCCTACTTGGTACTCTCGGTGCCTGACTTTCTGATCGAAGGCCTTCTTCATTCTTTTCTGATATAACTGCCCATGACAGATTGCAGCCAATCTCTTTTCTTCAATCAGACTCAGTTGCTCGTATCGGGCCCTAACCCATTCTGCTTCGTTCAGCTTAACATCCATCAGTACTCGTAGAGAGGGTAATTCCACTTCAACAGGTAGGACTGCCTCCATACCATACACAAGTTGATACGGCGTTGCCCCAGTGGATGTTCTGATTGACGTGCGGTACCCATGCAAGGCAAACGGTAGCATTTCATGCCAATCTTTGTAGGTGACTACCATCTTCTGCACAATCTTCTTGATATTCTTATTAGCTGCCTCAACAGCGCCATTCATCTTTGGCCTGTAAGGAGAAGAGTTGTGATGTTGAATTTTGAAGTCCCGGCACAGCTCTGCCATCATTTTGTTGTTTAAGTTGGAACCATTGTCAGTAATGATTCGCTCGGGCACTCCATATCGACAGATGATATCTTTTTTCAGAAATCTGGCTACCACTTGCCTTGTAACGTTGGCATAGGAAGCTGCTTCGACCCACTTGGTGAAATAGTCGATGGCGACCAGGATGAATCTGTGGCCATTCGAAGCAGTCGGCTCAATCTTGCCAATCATGTCAATACCCCACATGGCAAAGGGCCATGGTGAAGACATGATGTTCAAAGGATTGGGAGGCACATGCACCTTATCTGCGTAGATCTGGCATTTGTGGCATTTCCTGGCGTAGGCACAACAGTCGGCATCCATTGTGATCCAGTAATAACCAGATCTCAGCAACTTCTTGGCCATGGCATGCCCTCCCGCATGGGTACCAAAGGATCCTTCGTGCACTTCATGCATCAACAAATCTGCTTCCGTCTTGTCGACGCACCTGAGGAGTACCATATCAAAGTTCCTTTTGTACAAAGACCCATCAGTGTTCAAGAAGAAACTACCAGCAAGCCGTCTCAAGGTCTTCTTATCATTGGAAGATGCCCCAGGTGGGTATGTTTGATCCTCCAAGAAGCACTTAATGTCATGGAACCAAGGCTTATCATCTTTGATAACATCTGCTGTGAACACATATGCTGGTCTGTCAAGTCTGGACACTGAAATCTGAGGTACAAAGTTAGCAGCTTGAACTTTGATCATGGACGAAATGGTAGCCAGAGCATCTGCAAACTGATTCTCGTCCCGGGGGATATACTCCAGCTTGACTGTTGTAAAGAAAGTCAATAACCTCCTTGTATAATCCCTGTAAGGTATCAGATGATCCTGGTGTGTATACCATTTGCCGTTGGTTTGATTGATTACCAGAGCTGAATCTCCGAATACGGTCAATGTCTTGATCCTGAGGTCAATGGCTTCCTCAAGACCCATAATGCAAGCTTCGTATTCAGCTTCGTTGTTAGTGCAGTTGAAAGTGAGTTTTGCCGAGAAAGGCATGTGAACTCCTTTGGGTGTAATGAGTACTGCACCAACACCACGACCATTCATGTTAACAGCCCCATCAAACATCATAGTCCATTCTTCTCCCGGGTCGGGCCCTTCAGTGTGAATGGGCTCTTCATGATCTTTTGCTTTTATGAACATGATGTCTTCATCAGGGAAGTCAAATCTCATAGGCTGGTAATCATCAATGGGTTGCTCAGCAAGATATTCAGACAATACACTTCACTTGATGGCTTTTTGAGATGTGTATTGGATGTCATATTCTGTGAGGATCATTTGCCATCTTGCAACCCGTCCGGTAAGTGCTGGCTTCTCAAATATGTACTTAACTGGGTCCATCTTTGAGATCAATAAAGTAGTGTGGGTCAACATATACTGTCTCAGTCGGCGAGCAGCCCACGCTAAAGCACAGCAAGTTTTCTCGAGCAGTGAATAACGTTGTTCACAGTCAGTAAACTTTTTGCTTAGGTAGTATATTGCATACTCTTTTTGACCAGACTCGTCATGCTGGCCCAACACACACCCCATCGACTCTTCTAATACTGTCAGGTACATTATCAGAGGTCTTCCTTCAACTGGAGGCATAAGGATTGGTGGTTCTTGCAGGTATTCCTTGATCTTGTCAAAAGCCTTCTGACAGTCTTCATTCCACCTGACCGTCTGTTCTTTTCTCAACAATTTGAACAAGGGTTCACAGGTTGCTGTGAGGTGAGATATGAACCTTGAGATGTAGTTCAATCGGCCTAAGAACCCCCGAACTTCTTTCTCTGTCTTCGGTGCAGGCATCTCTTGGATAACTTTGACTTTATCAGGATCAACTTCAATCCCTTTCTCACTTACAATAAAACCCAGCAGCTTACCAGACCGCACCCCGAACGTGCACTTGTTGGGGTTCAGCTTCAATTGGTACTTCCTCAGACGCTTGAATAACTTCAGTAGATTCACCAGGTGGTCTTCTTCAGTAAGGGACTTGGCAATCATGTCATCCACATAACATTCTATCTCTTTATGAATCATATCGTGGAATAATGTTACCATAGCCCGTTGATATGTGGCACCAGCATTCTTCAGTCCGAATGGCATCACTTTGTAACAGAACGTGCCCCAGGGTGTGATGAAGGTTGTCTTCTCCATGTCTTCAGGTGACATCTTAATCTGGTTGTATCCTGAAAATCCGTCCATGAAGGAGAATACCGAGAACTGAGCCGTATTATCCACCAATACATCAATGTGAGGTAATGGGAAATCATCTTTTGGGCTGGCTCTGTTCAGATCCCGGTAATCAACACACATCCTTACTTTGTCGTCTTTCTTAGGCACAGGTACTATGTTAGCAACCCATAAACATGTTTGCCGTCTTTCAGGTCACCGGAGACGAGCTCCGGTCGTCTTCTCCGGTGACCTCCCTCCCTGAATTTTTGAAAGTTTTCCCAGCTAGTCGGCCGTCCCCGTCTTGGCTTTACCTTTTATCCTGATCATTGCATCATGTATTTGCCATATTGTATGCCATATGTACTTTATAACTTTTCATGTATGTCCATGGTTCCTAACTTGCTTCATTTGCATTCATAAGCTTGCATGATCATTTCCATGTGCTGCCTCATGTTTGTAGCATCTCATAGCATCATTAGCATCATGTATATGCTTCTAGTTTTGTTTCTCATCATGTCATCTCATCCCATTTTGCATTGCATTGCATTCCTTTTCTAACCTTTCAGGTGGTAAGTGACTTTGAGAAGTGAATTTGCCTTCACATCTCATAACTTTCTCTTCATTATTCTCTTGCATCCATTGCTGCATTTTTGTATGTGTTTGAGATTGAGCTTGCTCATTCTTCCTCTTACTTTCTTTCTTCAAGTGACTTGACTTCTTGAATGAAGCAAGTTGCTTTGCTTCTCTTGATCCTTTCATCTGCTTCCTGGTGGTTCCATTGAAGATTTCTCTTGAAAACCTCACAAACCTTAGGAACAACCAAGTATGACAATGATTAGGGTTTTGATTAGTCTCCCCTCTTAGTTTTACCTTTGTGTCTCTTTTGAGTCTTCTCTTCTCACCTCATAATCAGGGACTAAACCCTAAAGGCTTTAAGGCTTTGTGATTAAGCTTATGCCTGCATCCTTCTCTTAGGATGGAGTGTATAACTTTAATCCTAAGTGTTAAACCCTTAATGTGTTTAAATCTCTTAATCAATCCACTTAATAAGTATCAAGACACCACACTTGTAACTTGGGCCTTGCATTAGGGTTCTAATTCTTCCTTAATTGGTTAAGAAGGACTAACCCTAGTGTTAATGGACAAGTCCCCCTCAAGTTGTCTTACAAATCATAAATTCACTTTCTTCATCATATCATTAACTAAAATCCACTTAATCAAAGGTTTGTTTTGTCATGAAGTTAATCCCTAACCATGGATTAAGTTGAGGAGCTTTCCTCAGCTTAAACACTCTCATCTATTATCCTTCTATTAGGATGGTGTAATGAGTCTGTTTAATCCCTGATTATGGCTTAACCTCATTACTTAACACTAAACAAAAACACCAAAAACATCTAAATAATCACAAGTAGGTTAATGATCTTAGTCCTGCATCAAAGGTGATTAAGTGTGAGAATCTGACTTCACACTTAAGGTATTCCCATTACCCCTAATCAGAGGGAAGATGTGATGAGTTTACTAATCCATTGGTTTAGGTTTAAGCTCATTAACTTATGACAAACTTTCAAAAAGCAATAAAAGACTGAAAACACAAAAACAAACAATAACCGTCTCCTCCGGGATTCTTTTCTCATCTCATTCACTCACAAACGAGAACTCGCTTCTTCCGTCTAATGCAAGACAGTTTGCACCTGATCCAGACAGGTCATACACTTGAGCATAGACAAGTAAGCAGTTCACAAGTCAATTCATCTTTCAGTCTCTTTGGGTCGAACTACGGTGTTCTGACTTCCTCATTGCACGAGAGGATACGTAGGCATAACTTAACAGTTATCGAACAAAAGTCTCTGTATATTCCCCCTCTTTCTAGCCTCATTCTTTTAGCCTCATGATCTTGAGCATTTCACTCCTGTTCTTACACTGACACTTCACTTATATACTTCACTTTTCTCTCACACTGACACCTGTACATTTTGTTGTCCAGCTCTTTTACACACAAATTGCACTGACACTACCCATTTAAAACACAAATCTTTTAAGCGTGGATCCCGTCGAGTACGACGGACAATCTGGGTGCTAATACCTTCCCAGGTTGTAACCAACCCCCTTTCTCAGTCTCTCTGGTTCGCAACCGTCTTATCCATCTTTTTCTAGGTCTATGCAGCATTGCCTTTCCTCCGGGATAAAAATGCCTAGATGGCGACTCTTTTCATCTCCAGTGAGTTCACGGCTGTGTGTTCTCATTGTCCCTTTCGCCGACCGTTCGCGTCTGTACCTTTATCTGGGCCTGGTCCCATTTATCGGGAGCGACAACTTGGCGACTCTGCTGGGGAACCTTATACTGTAACCAGGGCTTCTGGTTCTTTTTGTGGGTTCCTCCTAGCGCTTGTTTGATTTGTGTTTACTGGGGTGTTATGTGCTTATTCGTGTTTGTATATTTGTATTTATTTTTGCTTTATGTACAGTTTTGTTTATTGCTTTCTTTATAGCTTTATGCATATATTATCATATTGTCATACTGTGCTGCTGGCTGGATCTGTTGTTTGCTTTGGTGGTTGGGTGTTCCATTGAGAGTTAAGATCCTATACCTGGGACCTGAGTGACACCTAGGCTAGAGTGAATCATATTCTTTCCCATTCCATCTCGGTCTGGTGCGGGAATATGAAACACGGTTCAGACATGGGTTTCTTCTTGAGAACTCTGTGTTGCAGATTTCCTGCAATACTAGGGCTATCTGGGAAGCCTGCTAAGTCTGGATGACCTTTTAGTATTAACCTTCAGAAACTGAGGTGAATTAGAGGAGGAACTTTTATGGTTATTGTAAACACTGTACCTCCGGGTTAGAAGTGTTTACACTTCTCATAACTGATCCAAGTCTGAGGATCCTTGTTTTAGAACACCACCTGTGAGGGGGTTGGGCTGTTTACAGGTTTGCAGGTACCTTGGCCTCAGAATACCCTATTACTTTGTTTGTTTAAGAGTACTTCATTTTGGGACAGTTCTTGTGATTCTAAAACCCTGGACATGTGGCTCTTTATTTGAGTCCCCCACCTTGGTTACTGGATTTATAGACCTCCATCTGGAATTCTTGAACATACTTGGACCTACATCAGAGCATTTTGATCAGATCCAGCTCAGTCACAAACCCTTGCATATCATTTGCATACATAACCATTGCATCATATTGACATTTGCCTATTTGTGTTTCAGGGTATCCACCTTCATTTTTGGTTTGGTTTTGACCCTATCTTCAGTATTGACCTATCTTCATCAGCATCTGCTTCTGCTATCAGCTATCCACTTCAGTCACCTGCACCAGCCAATCAGTGGCCCATTCTTCAGTGTTATCATCAGCACCTATCTTCTCAGCAACATGGCACCTAAAAAGAGCAACATCACCTATCACTTCTTCCAGCCAGAGCTGGCTGATATCAGGAGGATTCAGACCCTGATCACTCCAGATCACATACCATTGTTCAGGGAACACTATGGGGATATACTTGATATGGTTATGGATCTGGACCCTTCACAGAGAAGCCTGATTCACACCTGCCTTCAGTTTTATGATCCCCCATTGAGATGTTTCACTTTTCAAGACTTTCAGCTGGGCCCTCTATTAGAAGAATACTCATCATTGGTTGGTATACCTATCAGGGGTGGAGTCCCTTTCAACCCTGAAATGGTCTTTCCTAGTAATGGAGAAGTAGCAAAGGCTTTGCATCTGGAACCCGTCCTGATTGAGCAGCATATGACCTCTAAAGCTGGAATCCCTGGCTTCCATCTGGATTTCTTGATCTCTCAAGCTACCCTGAAAGCTTCTTTAGGAGAGTGGAAAGCTGTCTGTGCTTTATTGGCCCTGAGCATATATGGAATTGTATTGTTTGCAGATGAGCCTCGATTCATTTGCAAGAATGCAATCCATCTTTTCATCCTGAAGAACCCAGTGCCCACTTTATTGGGGGATCTCTATTACTCAGTGCACCAAAGGAATGAAAAGCAGAGGGGAAGATTAGTGAGGTGTTGTGCTCCTTTGTTCCATACTTGGCTTCTCAAGCATTTACCCAAGACAGATGCATTTTTGAATCCTCATCAGCAGAGAAACTGGGCTAAGAGACTCACTGCACTAACTTCAGCTGATATCAGGTGGTGCACCCAAAGCACCAAGGGCAGGGATATCATCACCAGCTGTGGGCATTTTCCCAATGTGCCCCTGATAGGAGTTAAGGGTAGCATCAATTACAACCCTCTGCTGTTCAAAAGGCAACTGGGCTATGCACTGGTCCACACTCCTAAGGCACAGGACTTGGCTGAGACTCTTTATTGTGAGAACAAGCCTAATCTGGCTATTGTTAGGCAGGCTGCTTGGGCCTGGGATAATGTTCAAACCAAGGGAGTAACCATTATGGGGAAGTGCAGTAATGTGGCATCAGCACAATACTATGATTGGTCCCATGCCAGGGCTCAATTCTCTGGGATGCCCTTTACCATAGAGGATATGCCTGGGCCTTCCACAACACCACCTCCAGCAACTGTCAGCTTAGAGGAGTTTGAGAAGTTGAAAGAGAGAAATGAGAAGTTGACTCAGGCTTTGCAGAAGACCCTCTGGGAGAGGAGTGACGGTAGGTTGGATATTGAGAGGTTAGAGAAGCTGAGAGTGGAGCATCTGGCTAAAATTGAGAAGTCTGGGGATTATATCAAGAAGTATAAAGCTGGAGAACCGATTCTGAAGAATGCTTGCAAGGAAGCCCAGTTCCAGAAAGCCAGGACAGACTTGTATCTGAAGGAAAGTCAGGCTAGGTGGGTCAGGATCACCGAGGCTCGTACTCTGGAGGACAAGAGGGTTCAAGACAAGATGGAGCAACTAGAAGCTAATGCAAAAGAGCAGCAAGAAGCCCTGGCAGCAGCCCAGAGGGAGATATCAGAGCTGAAGATCAGAGCAGGAGTGAAAAGGTCAAAGGACCAAAGTCAGCACAAGAAGTTAACTGCAGCTGTTGCTACCCGGAACCTCCTTATCAGGAATCTCATGGAGCGTCCAGCTGATCCTGTGACCGAAGCACTTCTCAAGGAAGTTCGGGAGGATGAGTTTGGTCTTGATGTTTGACCATTTGCTTGTTGTTGCTTTCATTCATTGTACTTTTATTTTCTTGTGATGTATTTTGACCCCTCAGAGGGCTTGTATTTGTAAACAAACTATGTACCATTGGCTTTTTGTAATATATGTATTAGTTTGTTCCATCCGAGTTTACTTCGAAAGCAACATCAGCAGCATCTCCAAGGGTCTGGAAGGGTCAAAACTGAATGCCAAGCCGGATACCTTGAAAACAAATAAGCATACTGCATTGCATGCTAACCCTTTTGTTTGTTTTGTAGGTTTTTGTTTTATTGCTACTAACTTTGTTGTGGTGTTCAGGAACTATTGCTCGACGCCGGGTATTTCCCCTCAACCGTCCGCACCGTTATCCAACCCGTAACAACCTTCCGGGCATACAGATGGATCAGATGCAGCAGGACCTTACAGAGGTCAGGAACCAAATGACCAACGAGAGGTTGGAAATGAGGAACCAAATGACACAGTTTATGGAGGTAATGAACAACATGGCTCAAAGCTAGGAGAGGCTCAGAGCACTGGTGGAAGGGAGAAATCAAGAGGATCCACATATAGGGACCGCCGGCACCAGCAACAATGAAAGGGTTCAACCTCATGTTAACCCCCCGGTATTTGTCCCCCATCTTCATCCAGAGGTCAATATTCCTGCAAATGTTCAGGGGACTGCCACTGCAGGCAGGGTACTGCAAGAAGACCATCAAGAGGATCAGTTCACAGTAATGGGTGCTGGGGAAGAAGCTTATGACAGAAGGTTGGATGAGATAGCTGAGAAATTGAGATCCTTAGAGTCTCAAAACTCTTTGGGCTTTGACGTCATGGACATGGGCTTGGTAGACGGGGTCAGGATTCCCCATAAGTTCAAGCCTCCTTGTTTTGAAAAATACAACGGGACTTCATGCCCCCGGACTCATTTACAATCATTTCTGGGGAGGTTGAAGGCCTATACTATGGATGAGAAGCTCTGGATGTTCTATTTCGAAGACAGCTTGACAGGAGCTTCAAGAGAATGGTACTCTCATCTGACGAGAGCAACTATCAGGTGTTGGAAGGACCTGGCAGAGACCTTCATCAGACAGTATCAGTACAACTTAGATATGGCACCCAACAGGACCCTCCTAATGGGAATGTCACAGTCGTCAAGGGAAAGTTTCCGAGAATATGCCCAAAGATGGAGGCAACTGGCTGCTGCTGTTCAGCCACCTATGTCTGAAAGGGAAATGGCAGATATGTTTATGAACACCCTTCAGGGGACATATATTGACAGGCTGGCTGCTTTCTCTTCCACTAGCTTTGCGGATGTTGTCATAGCTGGGGAGAGAATTGAGAGCCTGTTGAAGATGGGCAAGATTTCTGACAATGGTGCCAGCTTGTCCAGTAGTACAAGGAAGCCTTTTGCAGGCCCAAGAAGAACTGGCGAGACCAATGCCATCCACACCAACAGGGGCATACCCCAGTATGTTCACAGGTCTGTAGCAGCAGTCACCATTCCCGCTCCAGCTCATCCACAAACAGCTTATCAACCTCCGCAACAAAACTATCAGCCACAACCTCAGTACCATCAACAAGCTCAGTATCCTCCAAGGAATTATAACAACACCAACAACAACAACCAGCAAAGGCCATTTCAGCAGAGGCCATCTCAAGCTAATAGGGTGATCGATCCGATCCCTATGCCATATGCTACATTGCTGCCACAACTCCTGAAACTCAACCTAGTTGAGCTAAGGACGTTGGCACCTCCAGATCCCAACAGTTTACCCAGGAATTATGACTCCAACGCCAGATGTGCTTTTCATTCAAATGCGCCTGGCCACAGTACAGAAAAGTGCAGAGCCTTGCACATGAAGGTACAAGACCTGGTAGACTCAAAAGCTCTGAACTTCGCACCACCACCCAATGTCAATAAGAATCCTATGCCAAACCACGGGGGTCCCAGAATTAACGCTATTGAAGAAGACAAGCCGTCTTATTTAATAACCAGTGTGGGTCAGATCCGGACACCATTGGTAGAAATTAAGGCTCAACTCCTCGAATGTCAAATGTTACCGGGGTGTGAGTTGGGGTGTGCTTACTGCAATATCTCGGTAAATGGGTGCGATAACCTGAGGAATGACATAGATGGTCTCATTCAGAGTGGCCAACTTCAAATCACCACATCATTTCCTACAAATCCAGCAATCTCATCAGCAACAACTCCAGAACCTCCTACAACTGCAGCAACCATTGTACCTGACAATTCTTCGGTTTCATCAACAAGTACTTCATCTATCATCTCAACTGATCAGCCATCAGCAAATTTTCCTTCTACAACTCCAGCACCACTTCATTTCGAAACTCCTACAACAACAACATCCATCCTCCCAACAATGTCTCCTACAACATCAGCAACAAATCATGAAGACGTCTCGACTGTCACAATATTTTATGATCCTGAAAACAATTCTGCCTACAACTCAGAAGGTGCTGCTCCCATCAGAGCACCAGTCACAATTTATTACGATCCGCAAACTATCACAACTCCTTCCGCAGCTGCAATCAGTCCAGTCACTATCACGGTGCCTGGACCGGTACCTTATGAAAGCAGTAATGCCATCCCTTGGCATTACGGCTCTGACTTGTATTGTGAAGGACGAAAAATCACTTTTGAATCATCAACCCCTGCACCACAAGTAGATAATGTGGGAGGAGGCGGAGGCTTCACTCGAAGCGGACGTCTTTTTGCTCCACAAATTCAGAGACCCACTGCCGAAGCAGAAGCTGCTGCCAAGGCAAAAGGAAAAAGCCTGGTGCAGGAAGAGCAGACTGTTAAAGAAGCTTTGAAAACACCATTCGATCAAGAGGTTGATGAGTTCATGCGAATCATCAAGAAGAGTGATTATAAAGTAGTGGATCAGCTTCATCAGACGCCTTCCAAGATCTCAATCCTATCACTGCTTATGTGCTCCGAAGCCCATCGGAACGCACTACTCAAAGTCTTGCACGCAGCTTATGTGCCTGAAGAGATCACTGTCAATCAGTTGGAAGCTGTAGTTGGAAATGTTAATGCTAGTCATGGACTAGGGTTCACCAACACTGACTTGACTACGGAAGGCCGCAACCATAACAAGGCCTTGCACATAACCATGGAATGTAAAGGTGCTGTCCTTTCCCATGTGCTGGTAGACACGGGGTCATCCCTCAATGTCTTACCTAAAAAGGCCCTGGTGAAGCTAGAATATGACGGATTGGCGTTGAGACCCAGCAACCTGGTGGTGAGAGCCTTCGATGGTTCAAAGAGATCGGTTCTGGGAGAGATCGAGTTGCCCATAACGATTGGCCCGCAGACCTTCAAGACGACCTTCTACGTGATGGATATACAGCCTGCCTACAGCTGTCTATTGGGTAGGCCATGGATTCACGCCGCTGGCGCCGTGACCTCTACCCTTCACCAGAAGTTAAAATACGAGTGGGAGGGTCAAATCGTTACCATCTGTGGAGAGGAGGATATTTTTGTCAGCCACCTGGCTACCTATAAATACATTGAGATGGATGGGGAGATCCATGAAACAATGAGTCAGGGGTTCGAAGCTTTGAACGTGAATGAAACATCTGCTGTACCTGGTACTTCAATGTCATCATACCAACAAGCCCGAAAGGTTGTTGAGGAAGGAACCGCCCAAGGCTGGGGCAAACTGCTACCGGTGGAGAAGAAAGAGGATAGATTTGGGTTGGGTTACAAACCAACTCAACAAGATCAAGCAGAGGCTGCAGAGAAGCCCAACTTTGTTAGTGGGGGGATGCTCACCCCTGATGCTATCAACAATGTGGAAGACGAGCTGGAAGAAGAATGCAACCTGGAAAGCTGGATTCGTCCAAAGATCCCGGGGAGCAGTATCTCAAACTGGTCTTCCCAGGAAATTATAAGAGTTACTCATGCAGAGTAATTATTATTTCCTGTATTTTTATAGCATGCATCAAAGTCTTGCATCTTGCCCAAGATGACAAGACTCATTTTGTAATCGGGCCATCTGTACTTTTTGTGCAACAAGATTAATCAATGAAATATCAGACATCTTTTTGCAAATGAGTCTTTTTTCTTTTTCGCTCACTGTTTTTCCATTTTTCTTTTTGTACAAAAAAATAAATGGCAGTGTTTTCAAAATGACAACTTTATTTCACTTTTCTAAACAAGATTAAAATCAAATCACTAAAATGAACAAACTGAACCCTTGCAGAGTGTATCTTCCATACAGCACCGACAACAGCACGGCTATGACTTCGTATGACTTTGACAATCCGATCAATCAAGCTGATGAAGGGGTTGAAGAAGAATATGAGCTTCCTGAAGAGCTAGCCAGGTTATTAAGGCAAGAGGAAAAGGTTATTACTCCTCACCAGGAGGAGGTTGAAGTGATCAATCTTGGTACAGATGAAGACGTGAAAGAAGTTAAAATCGGGGCCTGCCTGCAAGACTCAGTGAAGAGACAACTGATTGACCTGCTTCGAGAGTATGTGGATGTGTTTGCTTGGTCTTATCAAGACATGCCAGGTTTGGATACCGACATTGTTGTGCACAAGCTGCCTTTGAGAGAGGAATGCCCGCCAGTTAAACAGAAACTGAGCCGTACTCGCCCAGACATGGCAATGAAGATCAAGGAAGAGGTACAAAAGCAATGGGACGTCGGGTTCCTTGCTGTGACTAGCTATCCGCCGTGGGTTGCTAACATAGTACCTGTGCCTAAGAAAGACGGCAAAGTAAGGATATGTGTTGATTACCGGGATCTGAACAGAGCCAGCCCAAAAGATGATTTCCCATTACCTCACATTGATGTATTGGTGGATAATACGGCTCAGTTCTCGGTATTCTCCTTCATGGACGGATTTTCAGGATACAACCAGATTAAGATGTCACCTGAAGACATGGAGAAGACAACCTTCATCACACCCTGGGGCACGTTCTGTTACAAAGTGATGCCATTCGGACTGAAGAATGCTGGTGCCACATATCAACGGGCTATGGTAACATTATTCCACGATATGATTCATAAAGAGATAGAATGTTATGTGGATGACATGATTGCCAAGTCCCTTACTGAAGAAGACCACCTGGTGAATCTACTGAAGTTATTCAAGCGTCTGAGGAAGTACCAATTGAAGCTGAACCCCAACAAGTGCACGTTCGGGGTGCGGTCTGGTAAGCTGCTGGGTTTTATTGTAAGTGAGAAAGGGATTGAAGTTGATCCTGATAAAGTCAAAGCTATCCAAGATATGCCTGCACCGAAGACAGAGAAAGAAGTTCGGGGGTTCTTAGGCCGATTGAACTACATCTCAAGGTTCATATCTCACCTCACGGCAACCTGTGAACCCTTGTTCAAATTGTTGAGAAAAGAACAGACGGTCAGGTGGAATGAAGACTGTCAGAAGGCTTTTGACAAGATCAAGGAATACCTGCAAGAACCACCAATCCTTATGCCTCCAGTTGAAGGAAGACCTCTGATAATGTACCTGACAGTATTAGAAGAGTCGATGGGGTGTGTGTTGGGCCAGCATGACGAGTCTGGTCGAAAAGAGTATGCAATATACTACCTAAGCAAAAAGTTTACCGACTGTGAACAACGTTATTCACTGCTCGAGAAAACTTGCTGTGCTTTAGCGTGGGCTGCTCGCCGACTGAGACAGTATATGTTGACCCACACTACTTTATTGATCTCAAAGATGGACCCAGTTAAGTACATATTTGAGAAGCCAGCACTTACCGGACGGGTTGCAAGATGGCAAATGATCCTCACAGAATATGACATCCAATACACATCTCAAAAAGCCATCAAGTGAAGTGTATTGTCTGAATATCTTGCTGAGCAACCCATTGATGATTACCAGCCTATGAGATTTGACTTCCCTGATGAAGACATCATGTTCATAAAAGCAAAAGATCATGAAGAGCCCATTCACACTGAAGGGCCCGACCCGGGAGAAGAATGGACTATGATGTTTGATGGGGCTGTTAACATGAATGGTCGTGGTGTTGGTGTAGTACTCATTACACCCAAAGGAGTTCACATGCCTTTCTCGGCAAAACTCACTTTCAACTGCACTAACAACGAAGCTGAATACGAAGCTTGCATTATGGGTCTTGAGGAAGCCATTGACCTCAGGATCAAGACATTGACCGTATTCGGAGATTCAGCTCTGGTAATCAATCAAATCAACGGCAAATGGTATACACACCAGGATCATCTGATACCTTACTGGGATTATACAAGGAGGTTATTGACTTTCTTTACAACAGTCAAGCTGGAGTATATCCCTCGGGACGAGAATCAGTTTGCAGATGCTCTGGCTACCATTTCGTCCATGATCAAAGTTCAAGCTGCTAACTTTGTACCTCAGATTTCAGTGTCCAGACTTGACAGACCAGCATATGTGTTCACAGCAGATGTTATCAAAGATGATAAGCCTTGGTTCCATGACATTAAGTGCTTCTTGGAGGATCAAACATACCCACCTGGGGCATCTTCCAATGATAAGAAGACCTTGAGACGGCTTGCTGGTAGTTTCTTCTTGAACACTGATGGGTCTTTGTACAAAAGGAACTTTGATATGGTACTCCTCAGGTGCGTCGACAAGACGGAAGCAGATTTGTTGATGCATGAAGTGCACGAAGGATCCTTTGGTACCCATGCGGGAGGGCATGCCATGGCCAAGAAGTTGCTGAGATCTGGTTATTACTGGATCACAATGGATGCCGACTGTTGTGCCTACGCCAGGAAATGCCACAAATGCCAGATCTACGCAGATAAGGTGCATGTGCCTCCCAATCCTTTGAACATCATGTCTTCACCATGGCCCTTTGCCATGTGGGGTATTGACATGATTGGTAAGATTGAGCCGACTGCTTCGAATGGCCACAGATTCATCCTGGTCGCCATCGACTATTTCACCAAGTGGGTCGAAGCAGCTTCCTATGCCAACGTTACAAGGCAAGTGGTAGCCAGATTTCTGAAAAAAGATATCATCTGTCGATATGGAGTGCCCGAGCGAATCATTACTGACAATGGTTCCAACTTAAACAACAAAATGATGGCAGAGCTGTGTCGGGACTTCAAAATTCAACATCACAACTCTTCTCCTTACAGGCCAAAGATGAATGGCGCTGTTGAGGCAGCTAATAAGAATATCAAGAAGATTGTGCAGAAGATGGTAGTCACCTACAAAGATTGGCATGAAATGATACCGTTTGCCTTGCATGGGTACCGCACGTCAATCAGAACATCCACTGGGGCAACGCCGTATCAACTTGTGTATGGTATGGAGGAAGTCCTACCTGTTGAAGTGGAATTACCCTCTCTACGAGTACTGATGGATGTTAAGCTGAACGAAGCAGAATGGGTTAGGGCCCGATACGAGCAACTGAGTCTGATTGAAGAAAAGAGATTGGCTGCAATCTGTCATGGGCAGTTATATCAGAAAAGAATGAAGAAGGCCTTCGATCAGAAAGTCAGGCACCGAGAGTACCAAGTAGGAGATCTTGTGCTAAAAAGAATCCTCCCTCCTCATACAGATCACAGGGGCAAGTGGACTCCAAACTATGACGGACCATTCGTGGTAAAGAAAGTTTTCTCTAGTGGGGCACTGATGCTCAGCACCATGGATGGTGAAGACTTCCCGTCCCCTGTGAATTCGGACGCAGTTAAAAAATACTTCGCATAAAATGACCCGCTGGACATAAAAACAGAATGTAAGTCCAGGCAAAAATAGGGCATCCCGGCGAGTCAAAAACAGAATAAAAGACTCGGGCAAAAATAAGGGAAAATAAACAAAAAAATGTACACCCGCTGAGTTGAAAAGCCGCATTGGACAGCTCAGGCAAAAATGGGTATCCCGATGGATTGAAAACCTGAAAGGGCGATCCATGCAAAATATGGGAATAAGCGAACAACTGCATTCTGAATTCGTCTGTATCGCCTACAACTTAGCAAACTTCAGAAGGATCAAGCCTCAGTCAGAATCAGCCTTCTTCAGAAAGCAAGATGAGAAGAACGTCAAAAGTCATACAAGTCATAGTAAGGAGGAAGCTCCTTAAAGCGTCATCAACATTGCCAGCGTTTTGTTTCTCAATTTGTAACAATCTCCTCATTTCAGGGGATATGTTCCTTTGACTGTATCTCGCCAATTCAGGGCATATGAATTAATAAAATCAGATTTTCAGTCATGTCTCGTCTTGTACATTTTTATTTTGCAAAAAAATGTCTGATGTCTAAAAAGAAAAACTGATTGCATAGAATACAGATGTTTATCTTCAAAAGTAAAAATACATGCTTACAGGAAATATGCTTACTCTCAAAAGTATCCAGACTCCTATGACGGAATCCAGTAAGGGATGCCTCGGGATTATCTTGTGCGTTTCTCTATCTTTTTCAGGATTGCAGGGATCCAGAACGCAACTTGGGGCATGTAAGCTTCATCCCAGCGAGCTGGCAAATAAACACTCAATCTCAGCACCCGAAGTGCTCTCTCCCCAGCAGAGTCGCCAAGTTGTCGCTCCCGATAAATGGGACCAGGCCCAGATAAAGGTACAGACGCGAACGGTCGGCGAAGGGAACAGTGAGAACACACAGCCGTGAACTCACTGGAGATGAATAGAGTCGCCAGCTAGGCATTTTTATCCCGGAGGAAAGGTAATGCTGCATAGACCTAGAAAAAGAATGGATAAGACGGTTGCGAACCAGAGAGACTGAGAAAGGGGGTTGGTTACAACCTGGGAAGGTATTAGCACCCAGATTGTCCGTCGTACTCGACGGGATCCACGCTTAAAAGATTTGTGTTTTAAAGGGGTAGTGTCAGTGCAATTTGTGTGTAAAAGAGCTGGACAACAAAATGTACAGGTGTCAGTGTGAGAGAAAAGTGAAGTATATAAGTGAAGTGTCAGTGTAAGAACAGGAGTGAAATGCTCAAGATCATGAGGCTAAAAGAATGAGGCTAGAAAGAGGGGGAATATACAGAGACTTTTGTTCGATAACTGTTAAGTTATGCCTACGTATCCTCTCGTGCAATGAGGAAGTCAGAACACCGTAGTTCGACCCAAAGAGACTGAAAGATGAATTGACTTGTGAACTGCTTACTTGTCTATGCTCAAGTGTATGACCTGTCTGGCTCAGGTGCAAACTGTCTTGCATTAGACGGAAGAAGCGAGTTCTCGTTTGTGAGTGAATGAGATGAGAAAAGAATCCCGGAGGAGACGGTTATTGTTTGTTTTTGTGTTTTCAGTCTTTTATTGCTTTTTGAAAGTTTGTCATAAGTTAATGAGCTTAAACCTAAACCAATGGATTAGTAAACTCATCACATCTTCCCTCTGATTAGGGGTAATGGGAATACCTTAAGTGTGAAGTCAGATTCTCACACTTAATCACCTTTGATGCAGGACTAAGATCATTAACCTACTTGTGATTATTTAGATGTTTTTGGTGTTTTTGTTTAGTGTTAAGTAATGAGGTTAAGCCATAATCAGGGATTAAACAGACTCATTACACCATCCTAATAGAAGGATAATAGATGAGAGTGTTTAAGCTGAGGAAAGCTCCTCAACTTAATCCATGGTTAGGGATTAACTTCATGACAAAACAAACCTTTGATTAAGTGGATTTTAGTTAATGATATGATGAAGAAAGTGAATTTATGATTTGTAAGACAACTTGAGGGGGACTTGTCCATTAACACTAGGGTTAGTCCTTCTTAACCAATTAAGGAAGAATTAGAACCCTAATGCAAGGCCCAAGTTACAAGTGTGGTGTCTTGATACTTATTAAGTGGATTGATTAAGAGATTTAAACACATTAAGGGTTTAACACTTAGGATTAAAGTTATACACTCCATCCTAAGAGAAGGATGCAGGCATAAGCTTAATCACAAAGCCTTAAAGCCTTTAGGGTTTAGTCCCTGATTATGAGGTGAGAAGAGAAGACTCAAAAGAGACACAAAGGTAAAACTAAGAGGGGAGACTAATCAAAACCCTAATCATTGTCATACTTGGTTGTTCCTAAGGTTTGTGAGGTTTTCAAGAGAAATCTTCAATGGAACCACCAGGAAGCAGATGAAAGGATCAAGAGAAGCAAAGCAACTTGCTTCATTCAAGAAGTCAAGTCACTTGAAGAAAGAAAGTAAGAGGAAGAATGAGCAAGCTCAATCTCAAACACATACAAAAATGCAGCAATGGATGCAAGAGAATAATGAAGAGAAAGTTATGAGATGTGAAGGCAAATTCACTTCTCAAAGTCACTTACCACCTGAAAGGTTAGAAAAGGAATGCAATGCAATGCAAAATGGGATGAGATGACATGATGAGAAACAAAACTAGAAGCATATACATGATGCTAATGATGCTATGAGATGCTACAAACATGAGGCAGCACATGGAAATGATCATGCAAGCTTATGAATGCAAATGAAGCAAGTTAGGAACCATGGACATACATGAAAAGTTATAAAGTACATATGGCATACAATATGGCAAATACATGATGCAATGATCAGGATAAAAGGTAAAGCCAAGACGGGGACGGCCGACTAGCTGGGAAAACTTTCAAAAATTCAGGGAGGGAGGTCACCGGAGAAGACGACCGGAGCTCGTCTCCGGTGACCTGAAAGACGGCAAACATGTTTATGGGTTGCTAACATAGTACCTGTGCCTAAGAAAGACGACAAAGTAAGGATGTGTGTTGATTACCGGGATCTGAACAGAGCCAGCCCAAAAGATGATTTCCCATTACCTCACATTGATGTATTGGTGGATAATACGGCTCAGTTCTCGGTATTCTCCTTCATGGACGGATTTTCAGGATACAACCAGATTAAGATGTCACCTGAAGACATGGAGAAGACAACCTTCATCACACCCTGGGGCACGTTCTGTTACAAAGTGATGCCATTCGGACTGAAGAATGCTGGTGCCACATATCAACGGGCTATGGTAACATTATTCCACGATATGATTCATAAAGAGATAGAATGTTATGTGGATGACATGATTGCCAAGTCCCTTACTGAAGAAGACCACCTGGTGAATCTACTGAAGTTATTCAAGCGTCTGAGGAAGTACCAATTGAAGCTGAACCCCAACAAGTGCACGTTCGGGGTGCGGTCTGGTAAGCTGCTGGGTTTTATTGTAAGTGAGAAAGGGATTGAAGTTGATCCTGATAAAGTCAAAGCTATCCAAGAGATGCCTGCACCGAAGACAGAGAAAGAAGTTCGGGGGTTCTTAGGCCGATTGAACTACATCTCAAGGTTCATATCTCACCTCACGGCAACCTGTGAACCCTTGTTCAAATTGTTGAGAAAAGAACAGACGGTCAGGTGGAATGAAGACTGTCAGAAGGCTTTTGACAAGATCAAGGAATACCTGCAAGAACCACCAATCCTTATGCCTCCAGTTGAAGGAAGACCTCTGATAATGTACCTGACAGTATTAGAAGAGTCGATGGGGTGTGTGTTGGGCCAGCATGACGAGTCTGGTCGAAAAGAGTATGCAATATACTACCTAAGCAAAAAGTTTACCGACTGTGAACAACGTTATTCACTGCTCGAGAAAACTTGCTGTGCTTTAGCGTGGGCTGCTCGCCGACTGAGACAGTATATGTTGACCCACACTACTTTATTGATCTCAAAGATGGACCCAGTTAAGTACATATTTGAGAAGCCAGCACTTACCGGACGGGTTGCAAGATGGCAAATGATCCTCACAGAATATGACATCCAATACACATCTCAAAAAGCCATCAAGTGAAGTGTATTGTCTGAATATCTTGCTGAGCAACCCATTGATGATTACCAGCCTATGAGATTTGACTTCCCTGATGAAGACATCATGTTCATAAAAGCAAAAGATCATGAAGAGCCCATTCACACTGAAGGGCCCGACCCGGGAGAAGAATGGACTATGATGTTTGATGGGGCTGTTAACATGAATGGTCGTGGTGTTGGTGCAGTACTCATTACACCCAAAGGAGTTCACATGCCTTTCTCGGCAAAACTCACTTTCAACTGCACTAACAACGAAGCTGAATACGAAGCTTGCATTATGGGTCTTGAGGAAGCCATTGACCTCAGGATCAAGACATTGACCGTATTCGGAGATTCAGCTCTGGTAATCAATCAAACCAACGGCAAATGGTATACACACCAGGATCATCTGATACCTTACAGGGATTATACAAGGAGGTTATTGACTTTCTTTACAACAGTCAAGCTGGAGTATATCCCTCGGGACGAGAATCAGTTTGCAGATGCTCTGGCTACCATTTCGTCCATGATCAAAGTTCAAGCTGCTAACTTTGTACCTCAGATTTCAGTGTCCAGACTTGACAGACCAGCATATGTGTTCACAGCAGATGTTATCAAAGATGATAAGCCTTGGTTCCATGACATTAAGTGCTTCTTGGAGGATCAAACATACCCACCTGGGGCATCTTCCAATGATAAGAAGACCTTGAGACGGCTTGCTGGTAGTTTCTTCTTGAACACTGATGGGTCTTTGTACAAAAGGAACTTTGATATGGTACTCCTCAGGTGCGTCGACAAGACGGAAGCAGATTTGTTGATGCATGAAGTGCACGAAGGATCCTTTGGTACCCATGCGGGAGGGCATGCCATGGCCAAGAAGTTGCTGAGATCTGGTTATTACTGGATCACAATGGATGCCGACTGTTGTGCCTGCGCCAGGAAATGCCACAAATGCCAGATCTACGCAGATAAGGTGCATGTGCCTCCCAATCCTTTGAACATCATGTCTTCACCATGGCCCTTTGCCATGTGGGGTATTGACATGATTGGTAAGATTGAGCCGACTGCTTCGAATGGCCACAGATTCATCCTGGTCGCCATCGACTATTTCACCAAGTGGGTCGAAGCAGCTTCCTATGCCAACGTTACAAGGCAAGTGGTAGCCAGATTTCTGAAAAAAGATATCATCTGTCGATATGGAGTGCCCGAGCGAATCATTACTGACAATGGTTCCAACTTAAACAACAAAATGATGGCAGAGCTGTGTCGGGACTTCAAAATTCAACATCACAACTCTTCTCCTTACAGGCCAAAGATGAATGGCGCTGTTGAGGCAGCTAATAAGAATATCAAGAAGATTGTGCAGAAGATGGTAGTCACCTACAAAGATTGGCATGAAATGATACCGTTTGCCTTGCATGGGTACCGCACGTCAATCAGAACATCCACTGGGGCAACGCCGTATCAACTTGTGTATGGTATGGAGGAAGTCCTACCTGTTGAAGTGGAATTACCCTCTCTACGAGTACTGATGGATGTTAAGCTGAACGAAGCAGAATGGGTTAGGGCCCGATACGAGCAACTGAGTCTGATTGAAGAAAAGAGATTGGCTGCAATCTGTCATGGGCAGTTATATCAGAAAAGAATGAAGAAGGCCTTCGATCAGAAAGTCAGGCACCGAGAGTACCAAGTAGGAGATCTTGTGCTAAAAAGAATCCTCCCTCCTCATACAGATCACAGGGGCAAGTGGACTCCAAACTATGACGGACCATTCGTGGTAAAGAAAGTTTTCTCTGGTGGGGCACTGATGCTCAGCACCATGGATGGTGAAGACTTCCCGTCCCCTGTGAATTCGGACGCAGTTAAAAAATACTTCGCATAAAATGACCCGCTGGACATAAAAACAGAATGTAAGTCCAGGCAAAAATAGGGCATCCCGGCGAGTCAAAAACAGAATAAAAGACTCGGGCAAAAATAAGGGAAAATAAACAAAAAAATGTACACCCGCTGAGTTGAAAAGCCGCATTGGACAGCTCAGGCAAAAATGGGTATCCCGATGGATTGAAAACCTGAAAGGGCGATCCATGCAAAATATGGGAATAAGCGAACAACTGCATTCTGAATTCGTCTGTATCGCCTACAACTTAGCAAACTTCAGAAGGATCAAGCCTCAGTCAGAATCAGCCTTCTTCAGAAAGCAAGATGAGAAGAACGTCAAAAGTCATACAAGTCATAGTAAGGAGGAAGCTCCTTAAAGCGTCATCAACATTGCCAGCGTTTTGTTTCTCAATTTGTAACAATCTCCTCATTTCAGGGGATATGTTCCTTTGACTGTATCTCGCCAATTCAGGGCATATGAATTAATAAAATCAGATTTTCAGTCATGTCTCGTCTTGTACATTTTTATTTTGCAAAAAAATGTTTGATGTCTAAAAAGAAAAACTGATTGCATAGAATACAGATGTTTATCTTCAAAAGTAAAAATACATGCTTACAGGAAATATGCTTACTCTCAAAAGTATCCAGACTCCTATGACGGAATCCAGTAAGGGATGCCTCGGGATTATCTTGTGCGTTTCTCTATCTTTTTCAGGATTGCAGGGATCCAGAACGCAACTTGGGGCATGTAAGCTTCATCCCAGCGAGCTGGCAAATAAACACTCAATCTCAGCACCCGAAGTGCTCTCTCCCCAGCAGAGTCGCCAAGTTGTCGCTCCCGATAAATGGGACCAGGCCCAGATAAAGGTACAGACGCGAACGGTCGGCGAAGGGAACAGTGAGAACACACAGCCGTGAACTCACTGGAGATGAATAGAGTCGCCAGCTAGGCATTTTTATCCCGGAGGAAAGGTAATGCTGCATAGACCTAGAAAAAGAATGGATAAGACGGTTGCGAACCAGAGAGACTGAGAAAGGGGGTTGGTTACAACCTGGGAAGGTATTAGCACCCAGATTGTCCGTCGTACTCGACGGGATCCACGCTTAAAAGATTTGTGTTTTAAAGGGGTAGTGTCAGTGCAATTTGTGTGTAAAAGAGCTGGACAACAAAATGTACAGGTGTCAGTGTGAGAGAAAAGTGAAGTATATAAGTGAAGTGTCAGTGTAAGAACAGGAGTGAAATGCTCAAGATCATGAGGCTAAAAGAATGAGGCTAGAAAGAGGGGGAATATACAGAGACTTTTGTTCGATAACTGTTAAGTTATGCCTACGTATCCTCTCGTGCAATGAGGAAGTCAGAACACCGTAGTTCGACCCAAAGAGACTGAAAGATGAATTGACTTGTGAACTGCTTACTTGTCTATGCTCAAGTGTATGACCTGTCTGGCTCAGGTGCAAACTGTCTTGCATTAGACGGAAGAAGCGAGTTCTCGTTTGTGAGTGAATGAGATGAGAAAAGAATCCCGGAGGAGACGATTATTGTTTGTTTTTGGGTTTTCAGTCTTTTATTACTTTTGAAAGTTTGTCATAAGTCAATGAGCTTAAGCCCAAACCAATGGATTTAGTAAACTCATCACATCTTCCCTCTGATTTGGGGTAATGAGAATACCTTAAGTGTGAAGTCAGATTCTCACACTTAATCACCTTTGATGTAGGATTAAGATCATTAACCTACTTGTGATTATTTAAATGTTTTTGTGGTTTTTGTTTAGTGTTAAGTAATGAGGTTAAGCCATAATCAGGGATTAAACAGACTCATTACACCATCCTAATAGAAGGATAATAGATGAGAGTGTTTAAGCCGAGGAAAGCTCCTCAACTTAATCCATGGTTAGGGATTAACTTCATGACAAAACAAACCTTTGATTAAGTGGATTTTAGTTAATGATATGATGAAGAAAGTGAATTTATGATTTGTAAGACAACTTGAGGGGGACTTGTCCATTAACACTAGGGTTAGTCCTTCTTAACCAATTAAGGAAGAATTAGAACCCTAATGCAAGGCCCAAGTTACAAGTGTGGTGTCTTGATACTTATTAAGTGGATTGATTAAGAGATTTAAACACATTAAGGGTTTAACACTTAGGATTAAAGTTATACACTCCATCCTAAGAGAAGGATGCAGGCATAAGCTTAATCACAAAGCCTTAAAGCCTTTAGGGTTTAGTCCCTGATTATGAGGTGAGAAGAGAAGACTCAAAAGAGACACAAAGGTAAAACTAAGAGGGGAGACTAATCAAAACCCTAATCATTGTCATACTTGGTTGTTCCTAAGGTTTGTGAGGTTTTCAAGAGAAATCTTCAATGGAACCACCAGGAAGCAGATGAAAGGATCAAGAGAAGCAAAGCAACTTGCTTCATTCAAGAAGTCAAGTCACTTGAAGAAAGAAAGTAAGAGGAAGAATGAGCAAGCTCAATCTCAAACACATACAAAAATGCAGCAATGGATGCAAGAGAATAATGAAGAGAAAGTTATGAGAAGTGAAGGCAAATTCACTTCTCAAAGTCACTTACCACCTGAAAGGTTAGAAAAGGAATGCAATGCAATGCAAAATGGGATGAGATGACATGATGAGAAACAAAACCAGAAGCATATACATGATGCTAATGATGCTATGAGATGCTACAAACATGAGGCAGTACATGGAAATGATCATGCAAGCTTATGAATGCAAATGAAGCAAGTTAGGAACCATGGACATACATGAAAAGTTATGAAGTACATATGGCATACAATATGGCAAATACATGATGCAATGATCAAACATGCTTTCAATATGTCTTATGATGTCAAATGAATCACATGGATGCTTGAAATGTCATGGCAAGTCATGTTATGCAAGAGAATGCAAGATGGATGCATATGGAAGCCCAAATTAGAGTTTATGAACAATATATCAAACAAAAACCAAAATCAGAAGCAAACCCTAAGATAAAAAATTGAAAATGCCACTCAAAGGACCCCTAATCCTATACTAAACCAATGCCCAAAGGAGAGGTCTCAACTCCTAACCAATTTCAAGTTATGGTTTTCTTAAGATTTCTAGGGTTTTAGGGTTCCTAAACAAGAAAATTATCAAACAAATTGAAAATGAAAGATCAAATCATGGCCATTTAATCTCACAAACTACATGTTAAACACAATGCAATGCAAAAAGAATCAATGTCCAACTCCTCATAGTTAGGCAGAAGAGATTTTTGGAACTTTGGATCAAATTAATGCATAAAAATGATTTTTAATCAATGAAAAATTCTCAAAATACATCAAGATCAAAACATAAATTTGGTTTGAAGGTTGGACAATGTTTCTAAATGTCTTAGAACATTTCATGAATTTTTTGGGGATTTTTAAATACCTAAAAGTATTTTTAATAAATTAATTCTCATTAATCAATTAAAAATAAACTTTTAAATATTTAAAAATACTTTTTTAATGCTAAAAATGAAAATAAAAATATTTTTGTGTTTTAAAAATTAATGAAACTCTTGACAAAAAGTTTCATAATTTTTAAAACAATTTTGCTATTTTAAATAAATTATGTAAAACAAATGAGAAAAAATGAAATAAAAATCAAAATAAACTGAAGTAAGCAGAAGGAGAGGCTGAGATTGATTCTGGGTTTCAAAAGGTTTGACTGGGCGCGCATCTGGACGGCCCAGGTTCAAACTTCCTAATTTTAATTAATTAAACAAATTAAACCTAATTATGAACTAATGACATGATCCAGACCACACATACGCGCGCGGGAAGCCAGATCCAAGGGTCCACATTTAAAATTTGCCCTAACCCTCATTAAATGACTAATGACTTTCAGGTCACCGGAGACGAGCTCCGGTCGTCTTCTCCGGTGACCTCCCTCCCTGAGAATTTCCAAATCCTTCCCTAGGTCATTTCTGGAGCTCTAAAGCTCCAGATTTGTTCCTTTCACCCTCCTAAACTCAACCCCACCCTCATTTCTCATTTATTTCCAACCATAAACCCTAAACCCTAAACCCTAAACCCTAAACCCTAAACCCTAAACCCTAAACTCAACCACAAAAACTTCATCTCATTTATTTGGGGCATGTAAGCTTCATCCCAGCGAGCTGGCAAATCAACACTCAATCTCAGCACCCGAAGTGCTCTCTCCCCAGCTGAGTTGCCTCTCATGACTCCCCCAGCTGAGCTGCCACTTGCTACTGCTCCCAGCCGAGTTGCCATTTCATCCTCAGCCGGAGTACAAAAGTCAGGGAACCGTCTCCCCACAGAGCTCCAGCCTCTATCCAGAAGAGCAACGCACGAAGAATCACAACAGAGTGAAGAAAGCTTCTACAAACCCCAGCTGGGTCTCTTATTTATGGGAAAAGGTCTATCAGTGACCTACATCCCCAAGCAGAAATATCTCATTAGATCTACCAGTGACCTCATCCCCAGCTGGGATGTTCATTTCAAGCAGATCGATCGAAGATCTTCGCAACAACGGGACCCAGATCCCGGTTTGGTATCTTTGCACAATCATAACATTCACATCATATTCACCCACAAAGCGTAGCATTCCGTCTAATACGGAGCATTACGGCAAAAATCAAACATATAACATAATCATAAGCCATGTTTTAAACCAACACTTGTGAATAATGACAGTTCATCAACGTACAGAAAAATCCCCACCAGAGTCCCTAGCAAAAGCAGCTGCCCCTCAATCCACAAACACCAGTATATACCCATTTTGACACCCGTCCGTGCCATCTTTCCCCAGTAAAGTCACTCAAACACTCTTTACAAACAAGACCACCAGTATATACTCATTTTGACACCCGTCCGTGTCATACCCCAGCAGAAAGCCAAAGACGTCCTCTTTGCACTCACATATATCTATATACTCTCTTTGACACCCGCCCGTGTCATATCCCCAGCACAGTCATCTACACTTTTACAACCCATATACTTGTTGTTATTATTATACTTTTCTCTCTTGACACTCGTCCGTGTCACTCTCCCCAGCAGATAAACACTCATCTATACAATACTCATACTCACTACTCATGTTACACTCATACAGATACTCGTCCGTATCTTGTATATACCATTCATATCCCCACAGATTCGACACCCGTCCTTGTTCTTTGTTAACTCGTTGGTACTCGTCCGTACCATCATCTCAGAACATGCGTCAAGTGTTTGTTTCTACATGATACTCGTCCGTATCATAGTCTTAAAGATGCTCGTCCGCATCTTTAATCCATACACCGTGTCAAACACTTTTGTCCTCTCGAATATAGATACTCGTCTGTGTCTATTATTCCCCAGAAGAGTCCCTTCAGATTCAACACTCGTCCGTGTTCTTTGTTAACCCGTTGATACTCGTCCGTATCATCATCTCTGAACACGTGTCAGTTTGTTTCTACCTGATACTCGTCCGTATCGCAGTCTTAAGGATGCTCGTCCGCATCTTTAATCTATACACATACATCTAAACACTTATACCTTTTGTTTCTTGGATGTAAACACTCGTCCGTGTTTACTATTCCCCGGTAGATCGCCAACAAAGCAAATTATCCTTCTTATCTGACACTCGTCCTGTGTCATGATAAACCTTGAGAGCAGTCGTACCCTGCTAGGTGGTCGTCCTCCACCTCTTGATGGTCGTCCTCCATCATGCTCATCCGATGGCCGTCCCCATCGTTGATATTCAGCAGCCGTCCCCTGCTAGGTGGTCGTCCTCCACCCCTTTGATGATCGTCCTTCATCATTTTATCCAATGGCCGTCCCCATTGTTGATTTTGGTTATCTGGCATTCGTCCTATGTCATGGTAAACCTTGAGAGCATCCGTCCCCTGCTAGGTGGTCGTCCTCCACCTCTTGATGGTCGTCCTCCATCATGCTCGTCCGATGGTCGTCCCCATCGTTGACCTTTTATCCGGCATTCGTCCTATGTCGCGATATTTTCGGCAGCCGTACCCTGCCCGGTGGTCGTCCTCCACCTTTGATGGCCGTCCCCATCATAATTCCTTTATTCCCCAACAGAGCAGCCGTCCCCTGCTAGGTGATCGTCCTTCACCTTTGATGACCGTACCTCATCATCTGTTTATTTCATTTATTCTTTAACCCGATGGCCGTCCCCGTCGAGGTCCCTTTTCTTTTCTAGCCCGATGGCCGTCCCCATCGTTGGTTACTTTGCTTTTTGAACTTGATGGCCGTCCCCGTCATGTTTCATTAATCCCCAGAGAATTTTACAGCTTTATCTTGATGGCCGTCCCCATCATAATTCTTTTATCCCCAGCATGTCGGCCGTCCCCGTCATTGCCTCATTTTCCGCACTCTTCCCAGCATGTCGGCCGTCCCTGTCATTGCTCGTTACCCAGCAGTCGTCCTCTGCTCGACGGTCGTCCTCCGTCGCCCACACATTACAATATACTTTATTTTCCTTTACAATCTATATCCCTTTTCTTCTTCATTCTGTGAGTGCAAATTTTGGACTGTCTTTGGTATTCAACCACAAGTTATCTTGTTTGCCTGATAAGCCGTCGCTTACAACCTGCACAGTTAACTCATGTTTGAATAGGGGCAGCTGTAAACACCCCAAATTTGCCCTCACCCATTCACACCATGGCTTGTGATCATCTCATATGCATAAACACAATCATATCATCTCATATCACATTTTTGGGTCACTGCATTGTTTCAAAGTCATCTGCATCTAGGGTTTGTGATCTGAGCAATCCCAGAGCTTCTTGAGCCACTCCAAAGGCCCACAATCACTTCAAAGGGGTCCATGTGTGTTCTTATATCATATTACATCCCCTCAAAGTCAAGAATGCCAAAGAATCACAAGAACTGGGATTGGTATGGATGCAAAGCCAGGTTTAACTGCACAGTTGACCTAAAATTAGGGTTTTGGTTTCAGAGGCCATAACTCCAAATTTTTTGGTCATTCTTGTTTCCATTGGTCTCTATATGGTATAGGGAGTATGCATATCAATTTTCATGAAGAAATTCCATGGGGAAGTCATCTGATCAAGAGTTGACTTTTCAAGCAAGTCAGTGTAAAATCAGGGCATCTGAGGCCCCCAATGACCCAACCAAGGGGTGATCTTCATCATTTTGAGTGTATATGATCTTTATTTGATCATGGAAGAAGGTTGAAGTTCACAAAATTCAAGAATTACAAGTTTTTGCAAAGTTGACTTTTTAGGGCATGGTTGACTTTTAAAGAATGTGTCATTTTATGCCACTTTTCAAGCCTTGCTTTTTGATCCAAAAATGCTTCAAATGGAAAAACTTTGGTCATGAAAGTTGTAGATTAGATCTTTCCCTTTTCAAAAAGTACGAGAACATGATCTAATTCATTTTGGATCAAAAGTTATGGTGTGTCAAAGTTGGCAAAAATCACTAAATTTCAAGTTATGCCTCAAATGAGAAACTTGCAAGAACTTTGTACCAAGGCATTTGTAACCTCTAATTCATGTCTAACCATCACATAAACATCACATGTGACCAAAAATTCAGAATGGACTAAGTATTTCTCACTTCCCATGGTTTGTGTGGCAAGAAAGTTACATGTGAACCAATGATGATCAACTTGCAAAACCATCATCACACTTTCACCAACTTGTTGCATTGGCCATTGAACCAGCCCTAGCCTTTCCCCTCACCTTGCTGCGCAGCCCATGCCTCTTGTACCAAGCTAGAACTTAGCCCATGCCCTCCTTACACCAAAGTTGACAATTTGCAAAAGTGAACATCCCAATCACAGCAGGCCAGGTCACATCATCTGACCAATGGGATTATTTTATGCAAGCCAAATGCTAGCCATTTAACTTATCAAGCAAGGCTGAAACACACAAGAGCAACACATTCACAAACTCACTCCCAAAAGCAAAACCCTTCGAATCTCTCTCCACAGCTCACAAACACACAAGCAAACTTCATAAACCTCTTCAACATCCCTCCCTGATCACTAAGCACCCTTCAAAACATCCCAAAGCTCAAGGAATCAGAAACACGATTCTTACACCATCCTGAACAGGACTCGTTCAAGTTGCCAAACCAGCCACATTCCAAGTTGTCCAAGCATTGCAAACTCATCAGGAAGGCCATTAGGAGCTTTTTGCACCAAGGAAGCAGCCAGTAAGCTCAAAGGGTGAAAGCTCCATCTCAGGTAGCCTTCCAAATCAATTTTTCCAGGACCTCTATTTTATGTTACAAATTGATTAAGCATGCCTCACTGATCACACTGAACTAAAAATTATTGAAAATGGTTGAGAGATGAAGTTGTATTGCTTGTCTGAAATTTTGGCAGTTTTTGTTCTTAGCTTCGATTCTTGGTTATGGTTGGAAATAAATGAGAAATGAGGGTGGGGTTGAGTTTAGGAGGGTGAAAGGAACAAATCTGGAGCTTTAGAGCTCCAGAAATGACCTAGGGAAGGATTTGGAAATTCTCAGGGAGGGAGGTCACCGGAGAAGACGACCGGAGCTCGTCTCCGGTGACCTGAAAGTCATTAGTCATTTAATGAGGGTTAGGGCAAATTTTAAATGTGGACCCTTGGATCTGGCTTCCCGCGCGCGTATGTGTGGTCTGGATCATGTCATTAGTTCATAATTAGGTTTAATTTGTTTAATTAATTAAAATTAGGAAGTTTGAACCTGGGCCGTCCAGATGCGCGGCCAGTCAAACCTTTTGAAACCCAGAATCAATCTCAGCCTCTCCTTCTGCTTACTTCAGTTTATTTTGATTTTTATTTCATTTTTTCTCATTTGTTTTACATAATTTATTTAAAATAGCAAAATTGTTTTAAAAATTATGAAACTTTTTGTCAAGAGTTTCATTAATTTTTAAAACACAAAAATATTTTTATTTTCATTTTTAGCATTAAAAAAGTATTTTTAAATATTTAAAAGTTTATTTTTAATTGATTAATGAGAATTAATTTATTAAAAATACTTTTAGGTATTTAAAAATCCCCAAAAAATTCATGAAATGTTCTAAGACATTTAGAAACATTGTCCAACCTTCAAACCAAATTTATTTTTTGATCTTGATGCATTTTGAGAATTTTTCATTGATTAAAAATCATTTTTATGCATTAATTTGATCCAAAGTTCCAAAAATCTCTTCTGCCTAACTATGAGGAGTTGGACATTGATTCTTTTTGCATTGCATTTTGTTTAACATGTAGTTTGTGAGATTAAATGTCCATGATTTGATCTTTCATTTTCAATTTGTTTGATAATTTTCTTGTTTAGGAACCCTAAAACCCTAGAAATCTTAAGAAAACCATAACTTGAAATTGGTTAGGAGTTGAGACCTCTCCTTTGGGCATTGGTTTAGTATAGGATTAGGGGTCCTTTGAGTGGCATTTTCAATTTTTTATCTTAGGGTTTGCTTCTGATTTTGGTTTTTGTTTGATATATTGTTCATAAACCCTAATTTGGGCTTCCATATGCATCCATCTTGCATTCTCTTGCATAACATGACTTGCCATGACATTTCAAGCATCCATGTGATTCATTTGACATCATAAGACATATTGAAAGCATTTTTGATCATTGCATCATGTATTTTCCATATTGTATGCCATATGTACTTCATAACTTTTCATGTATGTCCATGGTTCCTAACTTGCTTCATTTGCATTCATAAGCTTGCATGATCATTTCCATGTGCTGCCTCATGTTTGTAGCATCTCATACCATCAGTAGAATCATGTATATGCTTCTGGTTTTGTTTCTCATCATGTCATCTCATCCCATTTTGCATTGCATTGCATTCCTTTTCTAACCTTTCAGGTGGTAAGTGACTTTGAGAAGTGAATTTGCCTTCACTTCTCATAACTTTCTCTTCATTATTCTCTTGCATCCATTGCTGCATTTTTGTATGTGTTTGAGATTGAGCTTGCTCATTCTTCCTCTTACTTTCTTTCTTCAAGTGACTTGACTTCTTGAATGAAGCAAGTTGCTTTGCTTCTCTTGATCCTTTCATCTGCTTCCTGGTGGTTCCATTGAAGATTTCTCTTGAAAACCTCACAAACCTTAGGAACAACCAAGTATGACAATGATTAGGGTTTTGATTAGTCTCCCCTCTTAGTTTTACCTTTGTGTCTCTTTTGAGTCTTCTCTTCTCACCTCATAATCAGGGACTAAACCCTAAAGGCTTTAAGGCTTTGTGATTAAGCTTATGCCTGCATCCTTCTCTTAGGATGGAGTGTATAACTTTAATCCTAAGTGTTAAACCCTTAATGTGTTTAAATCTCTTAATCAATCCACTTAATAAGTATCAAGACACCACACTTGTAACTTGGGCCTTGCATTAGGGTTCTAATTCTTCCTTAATTGGTTAAGAAGGACTAACCCTAGTGTTAATGGACAAGTCCCCCTCAAGTTGTCTTACAAATCATAAATTCACTTTCTTCATCATATCATTAACTAAAATCCACTTAATCAAAGGTTTGTTTTGTCATGAAGTTAATCCCTAACCATGGATTAAGTTGAGGAGCTTTCCTCGGCTTAAACACTCTCATCTATTATCCTTCTATTAGGATGGTGTAATGAGTCTGTTTAATCCCTGATTATGGCTTAACCTCATTACTTAACACTAAACAAAAACCACAAAAACATTTAAATAATCACAAGTAGGTTAATGATCTTAATCCTACATCAAAGGTGATTAAGTGTGAGAATCTGACTTCACACTTAAGGTATTCTCATTACCCCTAATCAGAGGGAAGATGTGATGAGTTTACTAAATCCATTGGTTTGGGCTTAAGCTCATTGACTTATGACAAACTTTCAAAAGTAATAAAAGACTGAAAACCCAAAAACAAACAATAATCGTCTCCTCCGGGATTCTTTTCTCATCTCATTCACTCACAAACGAGAACTCGCTTCTTCCGTCTAATGCAAGACAGTTTGCACCTGAGCCAGACAGGTCATACACTTGAGCATAGACAAGTAAGCAGTTCACAAGTCAATTCATCTTTCAGTCTCTTTGGGTCGAACTACGGTGTTCTGACTTCCTCATTGCACGAGAGGATACGTAGGCATAACTTAACAGTTATCGAACAAAAGTCTCTGTATTTCCCCCTCTTTCTAGCCTCATTCTTTTAGCCTCATGATCTTGAGCATTTCACTCCTGTTCTTACACTGACACTTCACTTATATACTTCACTTTTCTCTCACACTGACACCTGTACATTTTGTTGTCCAGCTCTTTTACACACAAATTGCACTGACACTACCCCTTTAAAACACAAATCTTTTAAGCGTGGATCCCGTCGAGTACGACGGACAATCTGGGTGCTAATACCTTCCCAGGTTGTAACCAACCCCCTTTCTCAGTCTCTCTGGTTCGCAACCGTCTTATCCATTCTTTTTCTAGGTCTATGCAGCATTACCTTTCCTCTGGGATAAAAATGCCTAGCTGGCGACTCTATTCATCTCTAGTGAGTTCACGGCTGTGTGTTCTCACTGTTCCTTTCGCCGACCGTTCGCGTCTATACCTTTATCTGGGCCTGGTCCTATTTATCGGGAGCGACAGTGTGGCATTGACATGATTGGAAAGATCGAGCCGACTGCTTCAAATGGCCACAGATTCATCCTGGTAGCCATTGATTACTTCACCAAATGGGTTGAAGCAGCTTCGTATGCAAATGTCACCATACAAGTGGTAGCCAGATTCTTGAAGAGAGACATCATCTGTCGGTATGGAGTACCCGAGCGAATCATTACTGATAATGGTTCCAACTTGAACAATAAAATTATGGCAGAACTGTGTCGGGACTTCAAGATTCAACATCACAACTCTTCTCCTTACAGGCCGAAGATGAATGGCATTGTTGAGGCAGCTAACAAGAATATCAAGAAGATTGTGTAAATGATGGTGGTTACATACAAAGACTGGCATGAGATGCTACCATTTGCCTTGCATGGGTACCGTACCTCAATCAGAACATCCACTGGGGCAACACCGTATCAGCTTGTGTATGGTATGGAGACAGTCCTACCTGTTGAAGTTGAATTACCCTCCTTACGGGTACTGATGGATGTCAATTTGAACGAAGCAGAATGGGTCCGATCTCGGTACAATCAACTGAATCTGATCGAAGAAAAGAGATTAGCTGCAATCTGTGATGGGCATCTGTATCAGAAGAGAATGAAGAAAGCCTTCAATCAGAAAGTCAGGCTTCGGGAATACCAAGTAGGAGATATTGTGCTGAAAAGACTTCTTCATCCTCATACAGACCACAGGGGCAAGTGGACTCCGAATTATGATGGTCCATTCATAGTAAAGAAAGTTTTCTCCGGTGGGGCACTAAGGCTCACTACTATGGATGATCAAGATTTCTTAACCCCTATGAATTCAGATGCAGTTAAAAAATACTTCGCATAAAATGACCCGTTGGATATAAAAACAGAATATAAGTCCAGGCAAAAATAGGGAATCCCGGCGAGTCAAAAACAGAATAAAAGACTCGGGCAAAAATAAGGGGAAAATAAAAAATGTGTACACCCGCTGAGAGAAAAGTCGCATTGGACAACTCAGGCAAAAATGGGTATCCCGTTGGATTGAAAACCCGAAAGGGCAATCCACGCAAAATAAGGGAATAAGCGAACAACTGCATTCTGAATTCGTCTGTATCACTTACAACTTGGCAAGCTTCGAAAGGTTAAAAGCATCGGTCATAATCAACCTTCTTCAGATGGCAGGATAAGAAGAACGGCAAGGTCATACGGGTCATAGCCAAGGGAAGCTCACTAAAGCGTCGTCAACATTGCCAGCACCTTTATTTTTCTCAATTTTTGTAAACAATCTCCTCATTTCATGGGATCTGTTTCTTCGACTGTATTTGCCAATTCAGGGCACCCAGATTAATAAAATCATATTTTTCAGTCACACTACGTCTTGTACATTTTATTTCGTTTGCGTAAAATGTCCAATATCCTCACAGAAAATGTACAAGAGTGCCAAATCATGGGTTTAAGGATGCCGTATCATGGGTTTAAGGATGCTCGTCCGCATCTTTAATCTATACACAGTGTCAAAACACTTATACCTTTTTATTTTGGAAAGCGTAAGCACTCGTCTGTGTTTACCGTTCCCCAACAAGTCCCCAGCAAAACAACTTTTTCTATTCGACATTCGTCCTATGTCGTGATATTCGGAAGCCGTACCCTGCCAGGTGATCGTCCTTCACCCTCATATGACTGTCCCTCATCCTTTCCCCCAGCGGAGTCTCCATTATTGGAACCCCTTTCTATCCGACCTTCGTCGTGATATTTAGCAGTCGTCCCCTGCTAGGTGATCGTCCTTCACCTTCTTAATGATCGTCCTTCATCATTTTATCTGATGGCCATCCCCATCGTTGATCTTGTTATCTAGCATTCGTCCTATGTCATGATAAACCCTGAGATCAATCGTACCCTGCTAGGTGATCGTCCTTCACCTCTTGATGATCGTCCTTCATCATGCTTATTTGATGGCTGTCCCCATCGTCGACTTCTTCTATCCGACATTCGTCCTATGTCGCGATAAAGAGCAGTCGTCCCCTGCTAGGTGATCGTCCTTCACCTTTGATGATCGTCACTTATCATTATTTCATTTATTCTTTAACCCGATGGTCGTCCCCGTCATGGTCCCTTTTCCTTTTCCCGATGATCGTCCTTCATCAGTTTAGCCTGATGGTCGTCCCCGTCGTTGTTTACTTTACTATGCAAACCTGATGGCCGTCCCCATCATTGCCTTTGCCTTTAATCCCCAGAGAATCAGATTACCTTACTTGATGGCCGTCCCCATCATGATTTCTTTATTTCCCTAGCATGTCGGCCATCCCCGTCATTGCTTTATCCCCAGCAATCGTCCTCTGCTCGATGGTCGTCCTCCATCGCCCGCACTTTATAATCATACTATACTTTCCTTTTACAATTTATATCCCTTTTCTTCTTCTCCCCAGTGAGTGCAAATTTTGGACTGTCTTTGGTATTCAACCACAAGTTATCTTGTTTGTTTGTTAAGCCATGCACTTACATCCTACACAGCTAACTCATGTTTGAATAGGGGCAGCTGTAAACACCCCAAATTTTCCCTCACTAAGTTCACACCATGGCTTGTGATCTTTCATCTTTGCATCAGTTTAAGCATATCATCTCATATTGCATTTTTGTTTCACTGCATTAGGTCAAGTTCATCTACATCTAGGGTTTGTGACTTGAGCCATCCAAGATCCATCTGAGCCACTCCAAAGGCCATCAATCATTTCAAGATGTTCCATGTATGTTCAATTATCATATTATATCCACCAAAGATCAAGGAAGTCAAAGAATCACAAGAACTGGCAAAGCATGGAAGCATAGCTAGGGTTTAACTACACAGATGACCTAAAATTAGGGTTTTGGTTTCAGAGGCCATAACTCCAAATTTTTAAGGTCATTCTTGTTTCTAATGGTCTCAATATGTTATAAGGATCATGTGTACCAAGTTTGATGAAGAAATTCATTGTGGAAGTCATCTGTTCACTGGGTAACTTCTTGAGCAAGTCAGAGCAAAACCAGGGCATCTGAGGCCCCCACCCATAGGACCAAAGTGGATTTTTCATCAAATTGGAGTTATATGATCTTTATTTGATCATTGAAGTGCTTGGAAGTTCACAAAATTGAAGAAATTTGAGCTAAACCAAAAGTTGCCAAAAATGGAAATGACTTGTAATGTAAACTTTCCATTTTGGGAAAGTTTTTCAACCTCCTCTTTCTCAACCAAAAATGCTTCAAATGAAAAATTGTTGGTCATGAAAGTTGTATATTGGATCATTCCCTTTTCAAAAAGTACAAGAACAAGATCTAATTCATTTTGGAACTCAAGATATGGCTTGTCAAAGTTGGCAAAAATCCCATAAATTTCAAGAATGCACCAAAAGGGATTCTTTGCAAAACCACTTGCCAAGGCTTTTTGTGACTTCAAACACACTTCAATGTATCATAACATCATAGTTCATTTCCTTTAGATCAGAATTGCCCAAAGAATTATAAGATTACATGCCTTGAACATCAATAATTCTCAAAGGGGCCAAAACTTCACATAATTGCAAAACACCCCATAACTTTGCTCCCACTTGCTGAATTGCCTCAAGATTGATTTTGTGGACATCCTTGAAGTCATTTGCGCATGGACAAGCCAATGAGCCAGCTACACCATTGCCCATACCTCAAGTACACAAGTTAGTGACTTTTTGCAAAAAGCCCATACCAATCACCATAGGCCACAACCACTTCTCTGACCTATCACAACTTGATATGTGGACCAAAGGCAGATCATAACACACAACATTGCAAGCTGAAACCTAAGATTGATCAAGTTCCCAAAATCTCTCCCTCTTGCATTTTCCTTCGAAACTTGTAGCTCACTGACTCAAACTCAAAACTATCTTCACCAATCAACTCAGCATTACAAAAGGACCCTTTCCCACCCTTCAAACAAGCCAGAAACACACCATACACAAAACACGATTCTTAGCCAGTTGAGGTGCAATATCACAAACCAGCCACTCTCAAGGTCTTCCAAGCATCAAAGCTTCTTCAGGAAGGTCATTGGAGTCAGCTTGCATAAGAGAAGCAGCCTGAAAGCTCCAAACTGAGGAAGCTCAAGCTCAGGTAGCTTCTTCAAGCATTTTTCCAAAAGTGTTATTTTAAGTGTTTAGATTGATTTTCATGCTTTGTTGATCACCATGATGTGTTTATTTTTAAGAATGGTTGAGAAATGAGCCTGTATGCATGTTCTGAAAGTTTCACCATTTTTTATCTTTTCTTTGAATCATGAGTTTGATGAGGAATAAATGTGATTTGAGGGTGGATTTGAGTTTAGGGGAGTGAGGGAAGTTAATCTAGAGCTTTAGAGCTCCAGAAATAGCCTAGGGAGGAAGTTGGAAATATTCAGGTGAGGGTGTCACCGGAGAAGACGACCGGAGCTCTTCTCCGGTGACCTGAAAGTCATTAATGCTTTAATTAGGTTTAGGGTTTAATTTGAATGTAGGCCGTTGATTTAAGCTTCCCGCGCGTGTTTGTGTGGCTGAGATCACCTCATTAATTTTAATTAGGGTTTAACAATTAATTAATTAGGATTAATGAAATTTGAATTCAGGCCGTAGGATCACGTGCCAAGTCAACCTAGATTTCCCCAGAATCATTGTGAACCACTGGATCATCATACTTCTATTTTATTTAATTTTAATTCATATTTTCTTATTTATTTTGCACATTTTATTTAAAATAGCAAGAAAATTCCAAAAATATTTGTATTCTGCATTTTTACTTCAAATAATTTTCTTAACCCAAAAAATATTTTTATTTTTATTTTTCACATTAAAAAAGCATTTTTAAAACATTTAAATGTTTATTTTAATTAATTAATGACAATTAATTAATTAAAATATTATTTAGGTTTCTAAAAATCCCAAAAAAAATCACATTGCATCTTTAAACATTTAGAAACATTGTCATACCATCCACACAAATTTCTTTTTGGTTTTGAACCATCTTTGATAATTTTCTTGAATTTAGGGTTCATAAAATCCTTATTTTTGAACCCTAACTTCAAGAATTCTTTTCTGCCTAACCATGAATGGTATGATATTGATTCTTTTTGCATTGATCTTCATTTAGCATGTAGTATCTATCATAATTATTTCATAAATTTCTTCTGTATTTTTGATTTGATTTTCATTTTTTCCCTTTAGGTGCCTTAAAACCCTATATAACTTAGAAAAATCATAACTTCCTTAGGGTTAAGAGTTAGATATCCTCCTTTGGGGTGTGATATCATATGGGGTTAGGGTTCTTTTGATTGCATTTTCAATTTTTTATCTTATGGTTTGCTTCTGTTTTTGAGTTTTGCATCTCATGTTGCATGAAAACCCTAATTTCTCATGTACATTTGCATACATCTTGCATATGCATTCATTCAAAAACTTGCCATGACATTTCTTGCATCCACATGACTTCTAAGACATCATAGGACACATTAGAATCATACTTGATCATTTCTTCATCCATTTTCCATGTTATGCATTCATTTCATTCCATGAACTTTCATGTGCTTTCATGCTTCTTTCATGCTTCATTTGCATTCTCATCTCTTGTATGATCATTCATATCTCTTGACACACCTTTGCATCATCTATTAGCATCATTTACATCATGAACATGCTTCTGATTTTGGTTTGCATCCTTGCATACATTTCATTTTCATTTCATTTCATTTTCCTTATGCTAACGTTTCAGGTGGTAAGTATTTGGGAAGTGAATTTGCCTTCACTTCTCACTTCTCTTATCATATCTTCTTTTATGAATTCTTGCTACATTTTGTATTTGTCTTAGAGTGAGCTTTCTCATTCATGTTCTCCATTCACTTTCTTCCTTCAAGTAACTTATCTTCTTAAGTGAAGTAAGTTAACTTGCTTCTTCTGCTTCTCCTCCTTCCATCTTGCCTTCTCCTTGGTGGCTTTTCCTGAAGATCTCTTGAAAGCCTCATAAACCCTAGGAACACCCAAACATGTTAACAATTAGGGTTTTATTAGTCCCCCATTTAGTTTTTCCTTTGTGTCATCTTTTGTGTCTCTCCTCTCATCTCATAATCAGGGACTAAACCTTCAAGGTTTTAAGGCTTTGTGATTAAGATTATGCCTGCATCCTTCTCTTAGGATGGAGTGTATAACTTTAACCCTAAGTGTTAAAGCCTTAATGTGTTTAAATCCCTTAATCAATTCATCTAATAATCACTAAGACATTAAACTTGTAACTTGGGCCTTGCACTAGAGTTCTAATTCTTCCTTAATTGGTTAAGAAGGACTAACCCTAGTGTTAATGGACAAGTCCCCCTCAAGTTGTCTTACAAACCATAAAATCCACTTCTTAACCTTACCATTAACTAAAATCCACTTTAATAAAGGCTTTGTTTTGTCATGAGGTTAGTCCCTAATCATGGATTAAGTTGGGGTATCTTCCTCAGCTTAAATGTTCTCATCTATTATCCTTCTATTAGGATGGTGTAATGAGTTCATTAAATCCTTGATTATGGCTTAAACTCATTACTTAACACTAAAAAAAACTCCAAAAACATCTAAATAATCACAAGTAGGTTAATGATCTTAATTCTACATCATGGTAATTAAGTTTGAGGTGCTTACTTCATACTTAAGGTATTCTCATTACCCCTAATCAAAGGGAGGATGTGATGAGTTTACTAACCCTTGGTTTAGGCTTAAGCTCATTATCTTATGACAAACACAAAAATCAATAAAAGATTGAAAACACCAAAAACAAACAATAATCGTCCCTCCGGGATCCTTTTCTCATCATCTTCACTCACAAACGAGAGCTCGCTTCTTCCGTCTAATGCAAGACAGTCAGCACCTGAGCCAGACAGGTCATGCACTTGAGCATAGACAAGTAAGCAGTTCACAAGTCAATTCATCTTTCATTCTCTTTGAGTCGAACTACGGTGTTCTGACTTCCTCATTACACGAGAGGATACGTAGGCATAACTTAACAATTATCGAACAAAAGTCTTTGTATATTCCCCCTCTTCCGGCATTATTCTTTTAAGCCTCATCCTTGAGCATTTCACTTCACATCTTTCTTGCACTGACACTTGTAAATTCTTTTCCAACTTTTGCACACAGATAGCACTGACACTACCCCTTTAAACACAAACTTTTAAGCGTGGATCCCGTCGAGTACGACGGACAATCTGGGTGCTAATACCTTCCCAGGTTGTAACCAACCCCCTTACTCAGTTTCTCTAGTTCGCGACCGTCTTATCCATATCTTTCCAGGTTCATGCAGCATTACCTTTCATTCGGGATAAAAATGACTAGCTGGCGACTCTTTTCACTTCATTTCATTTCTCCTCTCGCCGGCCGTTCGCGCTTGTACCGGGATGCAAATCTTCGGGAACGACACATGGCTAAAAACAAATATAAAACTATATATATATATATATATATATATATATATATATATATATATATTGAAATTTAATAATGGAAAATTAAAAAAAATATATATATTGAAATTAAAGAAAGAAAAATCACCGTTTCAAATTAAGATTGAACTTAAACTTAAAAGGAAATGGTGTATGCGGGGAGCTTAAAAGCTAAGCTTAATCAAAGCATTGATCAGTCTACTTTTGTATTTTTTATATTATCAATAAATAATATTAAACTATTTCTTAAGTTCATCTCGCTTCATAAAGAATGCGCTTGGTAGAAGTTAAATAAGCTTAACTTATGACAATAAGCAGTAGTATATGTGCTTGAAGAAGCTTCTAACCAATCCTCATAAAACTTTCAAGCTATAGTTAGGCCACTGAATACCAGTTGAATAATCATCTTAATAGCAGTACACCTTTAAACAACAAAATTCCATCCAAACCAATTTCCATCCCAAACATACTGAATTCATAACCTAATAATAGCCACCAAAGTCAAAACCTCATCACCATTAAACATGAACGTAACGATCACATTATGCCCATTACCGACAATATCATTGTTCAAGAGGTACCAAACAAAGAAAAACAAATTATAACAGTAACAAGGTAGTAACATGATTACAATAACAACAAGGTAACAACAATAGTAAACCTTAGTTTGGGGCGCCGACGGCGTCGTGTGTCGGTGGAGGGTTTGGTGCGCTGTCGGCGTCGTGTGTCGGAGGAGGAATCGTCTCGTCGCGAGACTTCAGCGGCGGATTAAGAGACTCGGTGTGTCGTTGTCGGCGGAGGGTGGGTCTGCGTCGGGTTCTGCAGGTCGTCGAAGAAGTAGAGTTTGGAAGAAGATGTACAACAAATGCGGGTTATGTTTTTGTGTTTAGGGTTTTACTTATTTTTGGATTGGATTTCACATCGGTGGATAGGTTGACCCATTCAAACCCGATGTAATAGCCCTTAATATATATATATATATATATATATATATATATATATATATATATATTATATATTTAAAAACATTATTTTTAATAGTTTACTAAATCGGTTATTAAATATACCGATGTAATAGGCCCTTAATAAATTTTCGAATTTTTTTATATAGTTTTTTAAATCGGTTATTTAATAAACCGATGTAACAGGTCCTGAATAAATTTTTGAAAAATTTATTTATATGGTATTTTTAATCGGTTCTTGCTGGCACCGATGTAATATGTTTTTTAATAGCATTATGAGCCAGTTTATATAATAACCGATGTAAAAGGCTTTATATGAATTTTTTATTATTTACAATACTGCCACCGTGTTATTTTTTACATCGGTTGTAACCAATACCCGGTGTAAAATTCCTTATAACAAATTCTTTTATTATTTATGAAACTGTCACCGCGTTATTTTTTACATCAGTTATAATAAATGTCTGATGTAAAATCATTTAACCAAATGTCTTATTTTTAGTAGTGATAACATAATATATTTACGCTTCATGCACAACCTAGGAGATAAATTGTAAATAATCAAGAGAACATGCCTAGAAGAATGATTAGTACTTAGATTACCAAACGAATTCATTCCATCAGTAGAAAGTCCAAGTCTAAGGTTTCTCGACTCTTTGCCAAAATTTGGAAACAAAGAATCTATTTTCTTCCACTGCAAAGAATCAGCTACATGACGAATTTGTCCATCACATTTTCTTTCTTCGGCATGCCATCTAAGATTCTTTGCATCATTTGCATTTGCGAAGAGTCACTTGAACCTTGGAATTATTGGTAGGTAGCATACATCTTTCACGGGAGGACCCTTTTTGACAACCCCATCATCACTTGAATCACCATCTTTCTTTTTGTAGCATGACGCCTTGCACTTCGGACAATGATTATAGTTTACATACTCTTTTTTGTATAATATGCAATCATTAGGGCATGCATGTATCTTTTCATACTCCAAACCCATTGGACATAATATATTTTTTGTCTCATAATAATGATTTGGCATTATGTTACCTTCTGGAAGCATTTGTGTCGACAATTCAAGCAATTCGATAAAACTTTTGTCAGTCCACCCATTATTTGCCTTCAAATTAAACAATTTTAACACGGCTGACAAACATGTAAAATTAGTCCATCCAGGGTACAAAGGTTTATCCTTGTCGCTGCATAAAGTATCATACGCATGTGCCTTCTTAAATGAATTTTGTCCAATATCACACATCATGTCTTCCAGACGATCATCATCCATTTCTACACCAACATTGTCTTTTTGGGACACATTTGACTTTTTTATTACCTCACCATGCCATATCCATTGTGTATAACTTTGACAAATCCCATGACAAATTAGATGATCCATGATTGCCCTCTTATTAAGTTTTGGTTCGCGAATTGTACAACGAACACATGGACAGAGAAAAAAACACATCAACACTTTTTTCACCATGACTTTTAGGAGGAGGAAGATTTATTTTAGCATTGCTTTCAGCAAACTGTAGAAATTCCTTCACTCCATGTTCGTATTCAACACTTAATCGATTAGCTTTTATCCAACTACGATTCATACCTATGTTCTGAAATTAATGCATACAGATCAGTTAAATCATTGAGATGCCTACAATAGTCGCTCTCTTGGACATTAGAAAGAATGCAAAAGTATCTACGTGCAAACACGTGACATGCATAAAGAAGTGAGAAGTTATAAAAAAATTAAAAAAGAACCTGCAATATCGTGTGGCCGGCCGGATGACTCACGGGTGACGATGCAGAAGTTCTCGTCGACACACAAATTCTACGATAGGCAATAACATCACAACATGTATAAAATAAACATGGCTAAAAACAAATATAAAACTATATATATATATATATATATATATATATATATATATATATATATGTATATATATATATATACATATATGTATATATATATATATACATATATATATATATATATATATATATATACATATATCTATATATATATATATATATATATATATATGTATGTATGTATGTATGTATATTGAAATTAAAGAAATATATATATATATATATATATATATATATATATATATATATATATATATATATATATATATATTGAAATAAAAGAAAGAAAAATCACCGTTTCAAATTAAGATTGAACTTAAACTTAAAAGGAAATGGTGTATGCGGGGAGCTTAAAAGCTAAGCTTAATCAAAGCATTGATCAGTCTACTTTTGTATTTTTTATATTATCAATAAATAATATTAAACTATTTCTTAAGTTCATCTCGCTTCATAAAGAAGGCGCTTGGTAGAAGTTAAATAAGCTTAACTTATGACAATAAGCAGTAGTATATGTGCTTGAAGAAGCTTCTAACCAATGCTCATAAAACTTTCAAGCTATAGTTAGACCACAACGGGTTACCAAAAGTCTATAATCAAAATTCATATACTTTGCATGACCCGCGTTTAAAAATCCCTACCCAATTAAACAAACCCCAAACTTCTATCAACTATAGCCAAAACACTGAATACCAATTGAATAATCATCTTAATAGCAGTACACCTTTAAACAACAAAATTCCATCCAAACCAATTGCCATCCCAAACATACTGAACTCATAACCTAATAATAGCCACCAAAGTCAAAACCTCATCACCTTTAAACATGAATGTAACGATCACATTATGCCCATTACCGGCAATATCATCGTTCAAGAGGTACTAAACAAAGAAAAACAAATTATAACAGTAACAAGGTAGTAACATGATTACAATAACAACAAGGTAACAACAATAGTAAACCTTAGTTTGGGGCGCCGACGGCGTCGTGTGTCAGTGGAGGGTTTGGTGCACCGTCGGCGTCGTGTGTCGGAGGAGAAATCGTCTCGTCGCGAGACTTCAGCGGCGGATGAAGAGATTTGTGGTGTCGTTGTCGACGGAGGGTGGGTCTGTGTCGGGTTCTGCAGGTCGTCGAAGAAGTAGAGTTTGGAAGAAGATGTACAACAAATGCGGTTTATGTTTTTGTGTTTAGGGTTTTACTTATTTTTGGATTGGATTTCACATTGGTGGATGGGTTGACCCATTCAAACCCGATGTAATAGCCCTTAATATATATATATATATATATATATATATATATATATATATATATATATATATATATTAAAAACATTATTTTTAATAGTTTACTAAATCGGTTATTAAATAAACTGATGTAATAGGCCCTTAATGAATTTTCGAATTTTTTTATATAGTTTTTTAAATCGGTTATTTAATAAACTGATGTAATAGGTCCTGAATAAATTTTTGAAATTTTTTTTATATTGGTTTTTAAATCGGTTCTTGTTGGCACCGATGTAATATGTTTTTTAATAGCATTTTAAACCGGTTTATATAATAACCGATGTAAAAGGCTTTATATGAATTTTTTATTATTTACAATACTTCCACCACGTTATTTTTTACATCGATTGTAACCAATACCCGATGTAAAATCCCTTATAACAAATTCTTTTATTATTTACGAAACTGCCACCGTGTTATTTTTTACATCAGTTATAATAAATGCCTAATGTAAAATCATTTAACCAAATGTCTTATTTTTAGTAGTGAATGCCACTCTATAGGCAACGGGTCCAACTCTTGCAGAAATCTTTTACGGACCAGTAATTTAGGAGTAAGCTTTCTCGATTTCAAAGCTCGTCCAACACCGGTCACCGAAGTAACCATAAAAAACACATGGTCTCCTTCCTGAAACTCAATATCTTTCCTTCTCTTGTCATGGTAGCTCTTCTGCATGCTCTGTGAAGTTATCATATTATCTCAAATCAACTTCACCATCTCAATAGTCTACTGCATAATATCAGGTCCAAGTACAACACTCTCATTTGACTCATGCCAACATAAAGGTGTCTGACATCTTCGACCATACAAAGCTTCAAACGGTGCCATTCTGATACTGGAATGATAAATGTTATTATAAGTAAACTCATTCAACAACAAGTGACTATCCCAAACACCTCATTTGTCAAGCACAAAAGCCCTCAACAAATCTTCCAAAGATTGTATCGTCCTCTCTGTCTGTCCATCAGTCTGAGGAGGATAAGCTGAACTCAACTTTAGCTTCGAACCCAATGCTTCTTGCAGACTCTCCCAAAATCTCGAAGTAAACCGCAAATCTCTATTCGACATAATACTCAAAGGTATTCCATGTAACTTCACAATTACACCGACATATATCTTTGCCAAACTTTGCAAAGAATAAGTAATACCAATCGGAATAAAATACGTTGACTTCGTCAACCTATCCACAATCACCCAAATAACATCATGCCCTCTTAGAGTAGTAGCTAACCCGGTAACAAAGTCCATCGATATACTACCCCATTTCCACTCGGGAATATCCAACGGTTGCATCAAACTAGTAGGTTTCTGATGTTCCACTTTCGACTTATGACAAGTCAAACATGCATAAACAAACTGATCCACATCACGCTTCATACCATGCCACCAAAATATCTTTTTCAAATCCTGATACATTTTCGTCGCTCCCTGATGAATACTCAACCCACTTCTATGTCCTTCTTCAAGAATCATTCTCTTCAATTCAAGATCGCCAGGAATACAAATACGATCTCAGAATCTAAGTACTCCCTGTTCATCAATTCGAAACTCATTATTTCTAACTCGTTCATCATTGACCATCAAGTCCACCAGTTTCACATTTGACTTCTGACTCTCCCGAATACGATCAGGAAAATCATTATTAACCTTCAACATTTACAACATCACACTATGAGGTGTCTGTTCACAAACCAAACTCATATCTCTGAATTGTTCAATCAAATCCAATTCTATAGCCATCATAATCGACATATGCAATGTATTCCAACTTAAGGCATCAGCTATAACATTAACTTTATTGGGATGATAATTTAAACTAAAGTCATAATCCTTCAGAAATTCCAACCAACGTTGTCGCTCCCACCAAAAGACACCTGGTCAGAAGGGGTACAGACGCGAACGGTCGGCAAAAGGGAGAGAACACACAGGGGTGAACTCAGAAAGACAAGAGTCGCCAGCTAGGCATTTTTATCCCGGAGGAAAGGTAATGCTGCATAGACCTAGAAAGATATGAATAAGACGGTTGTGAACCAGAGAGACTGAGAAAGGGGGTTGGTTACAACCTGGGAAGGTATTAGCACCCAGATTGTCCGCCGTACTCGACGGGATCCACGCTTAAAAGATTTGTGTTTTAAAAGGGGTAGTGTCAGTGCAATTTGTGTATCAAAGCTGGAAAGAATGCAAGTGTCAGTGTAAAAAGAATGTGAAGTGTATAAGAGAAGTGTCAGTGCAAGGACAGAAGTATGAAGCTCAAGAATATGAGGCTTAAATGATGATACTGAAAGAGGGGGAATGTATAGAGACTTTTGTTCGATAACTGTTAAGTTATGCCTACGTATCCTCTCGTGCAATGAGGAAGTCAGAACACCGTAGTTCGACTCAAAGAGACTGAAAGATAAATTGACTTGTGAACTACTTACTTGTCTATGCTCAAGTGTATGACCTGTCTGGCTCAGGTGCAAACTGTATTGCATTAGACGGAAGAAGCAAGTTCTCGTTTATGAGTGAAGATGATGAGAAAAGAATCCCGGAGGAGACGATTATTGTTTGTTTTTGAGTTTTCAATCTTTTATTTCTTTTTGAAGTTTGTCATAAGAAAATGAGCTTAAGCCTAAACCAGGGTTAGTAAACTCATCACATCCTCCCTCTGATTAGGGGTAATGAGAATACCTTAAGTGTGAAGTCAGTATTTCACACTTGATCACCATGATGTAGGATTAAGATAATTAACCTACTTGTGATTATTTAGATGTTTTTGGAGTTTTTTGTTTAGTGTTAAGCAATGAGTTTAAGCCATAATCAGGGATTTAATGGACTCATTACACCATCCTAATAGAAGGATAATAGATGAGAGAATTTAAGCTGAGGAAGACTCCTCAACTTAATCCATGATTAGGGATTAACCTCATGACAAAACAAAGCCTTTATTAAGTGGATTTTAGTTAATGGTAAGATGAAGAAGTGTTTTTTATGGTTTGTAAGACAACTTGAGGGGGACTTGTCCATTAACACTAGGGTTAGTCCTTCTTGACCAATTAAGGAAGAATTAGAACCCTAATGCAAGGCCCAAGTTACAAGTTTGATGTCTTGATGATTATTAAGTGGATTAATTAAAGGATTTAAACACATTAAGGGTTTAACACTTAGGATTAAAGTTATACACTCCATCCTAATAGAAGGATGCAGGCATAAGCTTAATCACAAAGCCTTAAAGCCTTTAGGGTTTAGTCCCTGATTATGAGATGAGAAGAGAAGACTCAAAGATGACACAAAGGTAAAACTAAATGGGGGACTAACCAAGGAAAGAAGCAGATGAAAGGAGAAAGAAGCAGAGAGAAGCAAGACAACTTGCTTCACTTAAGAAGACAAGTTGCTTGAAGGAAGAAAATAAGATGAACAAGAATGAGCAAGCTCAATCCAATACACATACAAAAATGCAGCAAAGGAAGTATAAAAGAGATGAAAAGAGATTATGAGAAGTGAAGGCAAATTCACTTCCCAAACAACTTACCACCTGAAATGTTAGCAAAAGAAATGGAATGCAATGCAAATGAGATGAAATGTGATGATGCAAACCAAAACCAGGAGCAAGAACATGAAGCTAATGATGCTAAGAGATGATGCAAACATGAGACAAGGTATGAGAATGATGAAGCAAGCATAAGGATGCAAATGAGGCATGTATTGAACCATGAACATACATGAAAAGTTATGAAATGCTATGAATGCATAACATGGAAAATGAAAGATGCAATGATCAAACATGATCCTAATATGTCCTAGGATGCATTATGAATCATGTGGATGCACAAAATGTCATGGCAAGTCATTGGATGCAAGCAAATGAAAGAAGGATGCAAAGTAAGGCACAAATTAGGGTTTCATGCATCATGCAAATCAAAAATCCAAAACCAGAAGCAAATGACATGATAAAAATTTGAAAATGCAATCAAAGATACCCTAAACCTATACAAACTCACTGCCCAAAGGAGGGGATCCATTTCTTAACCTATTGAAAGTTATGAATTTCCTAAGATTGCTAGGGTTTTGGGATACCTTGTCAAGAAAAATGCAAAACAAATTGGAAATGCAAGATCAATTCAAACCAATTTTATCCTATAAACTACATGATATACAAGATGCAATGCAAAAAGAATCATCATTCAACTCTCAATGGTTTGGCAGAAAGAAATTTTTGAAGTTTGAAATAAAATATTGCCTAAAAATGAAATTAAATCCAATGAAAATGATCAAAAGGCATCAAGGACAAAAAAGAAATTTGGTTTGAGAGTTGGAAAATGTTTCTAAATGTTTCTAAATGCTATGTTAATTTTTTGGTGATTTTTAAATACCTAAATGTATTTTTAATTAATTAATTTTCATTAATTAATTAAAAATAACCATTTAAATGATTTAAAAATAATTTTTAATGCAAAAAATAAAAATAAAAATATTTTTGGGTTTTAAAAATTAGTGAAATCTTTGACAAAACATTTCATAATTTTTAAATGATTTTAGCTATTTTAAATAAAATATGAAAGATAAAACAATTTAAATGAAATAAAAAATGAAAGAAATGAAAGTATGCAAAGGGAAGGGCCAGGATTTGATCTGGGCTTGGACTGGTTGACTGCGCGCCAGATCCAAGGGCCCAGATTCAAACCTGGCTAATTTTGTTTTATGATTTAATTAAACTGATTTAAATTAATTAAACAAGGATTAGGGTTTTAATGACACATCCTGGCCACACGTTCACGCGGGAGTCAACAAAAGTCCACAGAATCTAAGGTCCACGTTCAAAGTTCATTAATGACACAATTAGGGTTAATGAGTTTCAGGTGACCGGAACAGTGGTTCCGGTCATCTTCTCCGGCGAGCATAAACCCTAGATTTTGCTACAGGTTACCAATCATGAAATTTCTTCCACCAAAATGATCCTCTCCTCAATCTAAACCTAACCCCTCTCCCAAAATTCATTTATTTTCACTCACAAGCCTGAATCGAAGTAAAGTATGAAACACGGGCAAATATTCAGAGATACCATACATGCTGGTTTCTTCACCATTTTAAAAACTAAACACATATTCATGATCAGGGGAAGACATAGCATCATAAAAGAACTTAAAAATCAGTTTCTGGGAAAAAAGTTCTTCATGTTACCTGAGATGAAGCTTCTCTGATTTTGAGCTTTCTGGCCTCAAGCTTTGCGCAATCCTTCTCCCTTGATCCTTCTGATGATGGAATGGAGCTTAGAATTCTTTGAGAGTGGCTGGTTGTGACTGTTTGGTTTTGGTGTAGCAGGAAATGAAGTTCTTGTGTGTTGTGTTTCAGATCATTGTGAGGGGTGGGATCTGTTCTATGGATGATTTGTGGTTGATTGGTGAAGGAATTATTGAAGTTTGATGGTTGTGTTGTGTGTTTCGAAGAGGGAAAGGTTTTGACAGATTTTGTTGGATGCTGCAATGTGGGAACTTATGGCTTGTGTATGGTATGTTTTTGGATTGCTTGATGTCCACATATCATGCCCTGGTTGGGTAGAGAGTTGGTGTGTCACTGTGGGATTGGTATGGGTCTTTATGCAAAAAGTCAAGACATTGTGTACCCTAGGCATGGCTCGGGTCAGAGGCAATCTAGAGGCTTGTCCTGCCTCAGCTTGAGTTAAGGATGGCCCTTGGATGGTTCATGAAGGACTGCAGCATTTGGATCATAAGTTGGAAGGGTTTTTGCAACCTGACAACTTGTTACATCTCATGACTTTTGGCTATGTGTATGTGAGAAATCTTGCTGAATTTTTGGTGTGGCATGCTTCATTAGGTCATGGAAAAGTTTTGAAACCAGCTAGAGGTCAAACAAACCCTTTGAGAATCAATTTGCAAGAAATCCCTCTTTGCACTTTCATGAAGAATGGCTTATGGTTACTTGAAAAACAAGGCATAGAAATGGGAAATTCTTTGGGACAAACTGATTTTTAGATCATGCATTGCATTGGTATGATAATTAGAGGTCACATTGAAGTCACATAAAGGCTTGTCATGAGAAATTGCAAGTTTTCCATTTTGTGCAAAAGTGAAATTTCAATGATTTTATCCAACTTTGCAAAGCCATAACTTTTGATCCAAAATGAATTAGAATGAGTTCTTGTACTTTTTGAAAAGGGAATGATCCATTATACAACTTTCATGACCAAAGTTTTCCCATTTGAAGCATTTTTGAATCAAAAAGCAAGGGTTGAAAAAGTTTCCCAAAATGGCAAGTTTCCATTACAAGTCATTTTCCCAAAAAGGCAACTTTGCAAATGGCTTGAAATTCTTCAATTTTGTGAACTTCTAACATCTTCTATGACCAAATAAAGATCAAACACAATCACAATGATGAGGAACACCCTTTGGTTGGGTCATTGGGGGCCTCAGATGCCCTGATTTTACACTGACTTGCTCAAGAAGTCAACTCTTGATCAGATGCCTTCCCCATGGAATTTCTTCATGAAAATTGATATGCATGATCCCTATACCATATAGAGACCAATAGAAACAAGAATGACCAAAAAATTTGGAGTTATGGTCTCTGAAACCAAAACCATAATTCTAGGTCATCTGTGCAGTTAAACCTGGCTCTGCTTCCATGCCATTCTCAGTTCTTGTGATTCTTTGGTTTCTTTGACCTTGTGAGGATACAATATGATGCTTGAACATAAATGGACCCCTTTGAAGCGATTGATGACCTTTGGAGTGTCTCAAATAGCTCTTGGATGGCTCAGATCACAAACCCTAGATGCAGATGACTTTGAACCAATGCAGTGAAACAAAAAGTACAATATGAAATGATATGATTGAACCTATGCATATGAAGATATCACAAGCCATGGTGTGAATGGGTGAGGGCAAATTTGGGGTGTTTACAGCTGCCCCTATTCAAACATGAGTTAGCTGTGTAGAATGTAAGCAACGGCTTAACAGGCGAACAAGATAACTTGTGGTTGAATACCAAAGACAGTCCAAAATTCGCACTCACAGAATGAAGAAGAAAAGGGATATAGATTGTAAAAGAAAATAAAGTATAATTATAATGTGCGGGCGACGGAGAACGACCGTCGAGCAGAGGACGACTGCTGGGGAAAGAGCAATGACGGGGACGGCCGACATGCTGGGGATATAAGAGATTATGATGGGGACGGCCATCAAGTAAAGCTATAAGATTCTCTGGGGATTATGAAATAATTGATGAGGTACGGTCATCAAAGGTGAAGGACGATCACCTAGCGGGGGGACAGCTGCTCTGTTGGGGATAAGATGAGGGACGTTCATCTAAGGTGAAGGACGATCACCGGGCAGGGTACGGCTGTCGAAAGTACCACGACATAGGACGAATGTCGGATAGAAAAGGTCGACAATGGGGACGGTCATCGGATAAGCATGATGAAGGACGATCATCAAGAGGTGAAGGATGATCACCTAGCAGGGTACGACTGCTCTCAGGGTTTATCATGACATAGGACGAATGCCAGATAACAAGATCAACGATGGGGACGGCCATCGGATAAAATGATGATGGGCGATCATCAAGAGGTGAAGGACGATCACCTAGCAGGGGACGGCTGCTAAATATCACGACATAGGACGAATGCCGGATAGAAAAGGGTTTCAATAATGGAGACTCCGCTGGGGAAAGGATGAGGGACGGTCATCCAAAGGTGAAGGATGATCACCTGGCAGGGTACGGCTGCCGAAAGTATCATGACATAGGACGAATGTCAGATAGAAAAGAAATAGTTCACTGGGATTTGCTGGGGCAAGTAAACACGGACGAGTGTCTATATCCAAGGAATGAGAGGTATAAGTGTTTGGGTATTGTGTATAGACTAAAGATGTGGACGAGCATCCTTAAGACTATGATACGGACGAGTATCATGTAGAAACAAATGTTGACACATGTTCAGAGATGATGATACGGACGAGTACCAACTGGTTAACAAAGAACACGGACGAGTATCGATTCTGTGGGGACTCTTCTGGGGAAAGATAGACTCAGACGAGTGTCTAAATTCAAGAAGACAATAGTGTTTGAAATTATGTATGGATTAAAGATGCGGACGAGCATCCTTAAGACCATGATACGGATGAGTATCGGTAGAAACAAACGCTTACGCATGTTCAGAGATGATGATACGGACGAGTACCAACTGGTTAACAAAGAACACGGACGAGTGTCGGATATGTGGGGGTTTAAGTAGTGGTATATACAAGATACGGGCGAGTATCTGTATGGGTGAAACAGGAGAAATAAGTATGACTGGTGTACAGGCGAGTGTTTGACTTGCTGGGGAGAGTGACACGGACGAGTGCCAAAAGAGGAAAGTGTAACATAAACAAGTGTATGGTTTACAAAACGTTTCAGGTATCTATGTCAGGGAATTTGTATAGATATATGTATCTGTGAGTGCAAAGAGGACGCTTTGGCTTTCTACTGGGGATATGACACGGACGGGTGTCAGGAAGTATCTGTATCTCTAGGGAAAGTGCCTTGGCTCTCTGCCGGGGAATCCGGGGAGTTCTCTGTATATCGTTAATGGATTTCCAATATTCACAAGTGTTTGATTCAGAACATGGCTTATGATTATGCAATATGTTTGACTTTTTCCGTAATGCTCCGTATTAAACGGAATGCTACGCTCTGCGGGGGGAATATGATGTGAATGCTATGATTATGCAAAGATACAGATCCGGGATTCGGGTCCCATTGCTGTGAAGATCTCCGGCTGATCTGCTTGAAGTGGACATCCCAGCTGGGGATGAGATCATTGGTAGATCTGACATATGGGACTCTTCTTGGGGATATAGGTAACTGATAGACCTATTTTGGTAATGAGGGACCCAGCTGGGGTTTGTAGAAGCTTTCTTCACCCTGTTGTGAGATCTTCAGGCGTTGCTCCTCTGGATAGAGGTTGAAGCTCTGTGGGGAGATGGTTCACTGGCTTTTGCACTTGGCTGAGGAGGAAATAACAACTGGCAACTCAGTTGGGGAGAAAGCACCTCCGGTGCTAAGACTGGGTAGATAATGATTTGCCAGCTTGCTGGGATGAAGCTTTCATGCCTCATGTTGTGCTTTGAATACCTGCAATCCTGAAAAGTCAGAGAAACGCACGAGTAATCCCGAGGTATCCTTTACCAGATTCCATCATAAGAGTTTAGGCACTCCTGAGAGTGAGTATATTTCCTGCAAGCACGTATTTTTAGAAGAGAAGCATCTGTATTTATGCAACCAGTATCTTAAAGACATCGGACATTCTTGCAAATGAAAATGTACGAGACAGAACATGACTGAAAATCTGATTTTATTAATTCATGTGCCCTGAATCGGCAAGATACAGCCAAAGAAACAAATCCCCTAGAATGAGGAGATTGTTACAAATTGAGAAATAAAAGGTATTGGCAATGTTGATGACGCTTCAAAGAGCTTCCCTATGACTCGTATGACATTTGACGTTCTTTTTGTCTTGCTTTCTGAAGAAGGCTTATTCTGACCGGCGCTTGAACCTTTCGAAACTTACCAAGTTGTGAGTGATACAGACGAATTCAGAATGCAATTGTTCGCTTATTCCCTTATTTTGCGTGGATCGCCCTTTCAGGTTTTCAATCCACCGGGATACCCATTTTTGCCTGAGTTGTCCGATGTGGCTTTTCAACTCAGCGGGTGTACATTTTTTATTTATTTTCCCTTATTTTTGCCCGAGTCTTTTATTCTATTTTTGACTCGCCGGGATGCCCTATTTTTGCCTGGACTTACATTCTGTTTTTATGTCCAGCGGGTCATTTTTATGCGAAGTATTTTTTAACTGCATCTGAATTCACAGGGGACGGGAATTCTTCACCATCCATAGTACTGAGCATGAGTGCTCCACCGGAGAAAACTTTCTTTACTACGAATGGTCCTTCATAATTTGGAGTCCACTTGCCCCTGTGGTATGTATGAGGAGGGAGGAGTCTTTTCAGCACAAGATCTCCTACTTGGTACTCTCGGAGCCTGACTTTCTGATCGAAGGCTTTCTTCATGCTTTTCTGATACAGCTGTCCATGACAGATTGCAGCCAATCTCTTTTCTTCAATCAGATTCAGTTGTTCATATCGGGATCGGAATCATTCTGCTTCGTTCAGCTTAACATCCATTAGTACCCGCAGGGAGGGTAATTCAACTTCGACAGGTAGGACTGCCTCCATACCGTAAACAAGCTGATACGATGTTGCCCCAGTGGATGTTCTGATTGACGTACAGTACCCATGCAAGGCAAATGGTAGCATTTCATGCCAGTCTTTGTAGGTAACTACCATCTTTTGCACAATCTTCTTGATATTCTTATTAGCTGCCTCAACAGCGTCGTTCATCTTTGGCCTGTAAGGAGAAGAATTGTGGTGTTGGATCTTGAAGTCCCGGCACAGTTCTGCCATCATTTTGTTATTCAAGTTGGAACCATTATCAGTAATGATTCGTTCGGGCACTCCATACCGACAAATGATATCTCTTTTCAGAAATCGGGCTACCACTTGCCTTGTGACATTTGCATAGGAAGCTGCTTCAACCCACTTGGTAAAATAGTCAATAGCAACCAGGATGAATCTGTGGCCGTTCGAAGCAGTCGGTTCAATCTTGCCAATCATATTAATGCCCCACATGGCAATGGGCCAGGGTGAAGACATCACATTCAGAGGGTTCGGAGGCACATGCACCTTATCCGCATAGATCTGGCATTTATGGCATTTTCTGGCATAGGCACAACAGTCGGCATCCATTGTGCTCCAGTAGTAGCCTGATCTTAACAACTTTTTAGCCATTGCATGCCCCCCTGCATGGGTACCAAAGGATCCTTCGTGCACTTCGTGCATCAACAAGTCTGCTTCTGCCCTATCAACGCATCTGAGAAGTACCATATCAAAGTTTCTCTTGTACAGGGAACCATCAGTATTTAGGAAGAAACTACCAGCAAGCCTTATCAATGTCTTCTTATCATTGGAAGATGCCCCAGGTGGGTATGTTTGATCCTCCAAGAAGCGTTTGATGTCGTAGAACCAAGGCTTTTCATCTTTAGCAAGGTCTGCTGAAAACACATATGATGGTCTGTCAAGTCTGGACACTGAAATCCGAGGTACAAATTTGGCAGCTTGAACTTTGATCATGGATGAAATGGTGGCAAGAGCATCTGCAAACTGATTCTCGTCCCGAGGGATATACTCAAGCTTGACCGCTGTAAAGAAAGGCAATAACCTCCTTGTATAATCCCTGTAAGGAATCAGATGATCCTAGTGGGTGTACCATTTGCCGTTAGTTTGATTGATTACCAAAGCTGAATCTCCGAACACAGTCAAAGTTTTGATCCTGAGGTCAATGGCTTCCTCAAGACCCATAATACAAGCTTCGTATTCAGCTTCGTTGTTAGTGCAGTTAAAGGCGAGTTTTGAAGAGAAAGGCATGTGAACCCCTTTAGATGTAATGAGTACTGCACCAACACCACGACCATTCATATTAACAGCCCCGTCAAACATCATAGTCCATTCTTCTTCTGGGTCAGGCCCTTCAGTGTGAACAGGCTCTTCATGATCTTTTGCTTTTATGAACATGATGTCTTCATCAGGGAAGTCAAATCTCATAGGCTGGTAATCGTCAATAGGTTGCTCAGCAAGATAATCAGATAGTACACTGCCCTTGATGGCTTTCTGAGATGTGTACTAGATGTCATATTCTGTGAGGATCATTTTCCATTTTGCAACCCGTCCGGTAAGTGCTGGCTTCTCAAATATGTACTTAACTAGGTCCATCTTTGAGATCAATAAGGTAGTGTGGGTCAACATATACTGCCTTAGTCGGCGAGCAGCCCACGCTAAAGCACAACAAGTTTTCTCGAGCAGTGAATAACGTTGTTCACAGTCGGTAAACTTTTTGCTTAGGTAGTATATGGCATACTCTTTTCGACCAGACTCGTCATGCTGGCCCAGCACACACCCCATTGACTCTTCTAATACTTTTAAGTACATTATTAGGGGTCTTCCTTCAACTGGAGGCATAAGGATTGGAGGCTCTTGCAAGTATTCCTTGATTTTGTCAAAAGCCCTTTGGCAGTCTTCGTTCCACCTGACCGTTTGTTCTTTTCTTAACAGCTTGAACAAGGGCTCACAGGTTGCTGTAAGGTGAGATATGAACCTTGAAATGTAGTTCAATCTACCTAGGAAACCTCGAACTTCTTTCTCAGTCTTCGGTGCAGGCATTTCTTAAATTGCTTTGACTTTATCAGGGTCAACTTCAATCCCTTTCTCACTTACAATAAATCCCAGCAACTTACCGGATCGCACCCCGAATGTGCACTTGTTGGGGTTTAACTTCAGTTGGTACTTCCTCAAACGCTTGAATAACTTTAACAGATTTACCAGGTGGTCTTCTTCTGTGAGGGACTTGGCAATCATGTCATCCACATAACATTCAATTTCTTTATGGATCATGTCGTGGAATAATGTTACCATAGCCCGTTGATAAGTTGCACCAGCATTCTTTAGTCCGAATGGCATCACCTTATAACAGAATGTGCCCCAGGGTGTGATGAAAGTTGTCTTCTCCATGTCTTCAGGTGACATTTTGATCTGATTATATCCTGAAAATCCATCCATGAAGGAGAACACCGAGAACTGAGCCGTATTATCAACCAATACATCAATGTGAGGTAAAGGGAAATCATCTTTCGGGCTGGCTCTGTTCAAATCCCGGTAATCCACACACATCCTCACCTTGCCATCCTTCTTAGGCACATGTACAATATTAGCAACCCACGGAGGATAGCTAGTGACAGCAAGGAAATCGGCGTCCCACTGCTTTTGTACCTCTTCTTTAATCTTCATTGCCATATCTGGGCGAGTACGGCGCAATTTCTGTTTTACCGGCGGGCAGTCTTCTTTCAGTGGCAGCTTGTGCATGACAATATCGGTGTCCAACCCTGGCATATCCTGATAAGACCAAGCAAACACATCCACATATTCATGAAGCATGTCAATCAGTTGTTCTTTTACTGAATCCTGTAGGCAGGCCCCGATCTTAACCTCTTTCACGTCTTCTTCCGTACCAAGATTAACCGTTTCGACCTCCTCCTGATGAGGAGTGATAACCTTCTCCTCTTGCCTTAACAACTTGGCTAGCTCTTCAGGAAGCTCATAATCTTCTTCAACCCCTTCATCAGCTTGATTGATTGGGTTGTCAAAGTCATACGAAGCCATAGCTGTGCCGTTGTCGGTGCAGTCTGAAAGGTATTCTCTGCAAGGGTTTAGATTGTTCATTTTAGTGATCGATTTTAATCTTGTTTAGAAAAAAGTGAAATGAAGTTTATCATTTTGGAAAGCATTGCCATTTTATTTTTGTACAAAAAGAAAAATGAAAAACAGTGAGCGGAAAAGGAAAAGACTCATTTGCAAAAGATGTCCGATATTCATTGATTGATCTGTTTGCACAAAATTACAAGATGGCCCGATTACAAAATGAGTCCTGTCATCTTGGGCAAGATGCAAGACTTGATGCATGCTTAAAAATACAGGAAATAATAATTACTCTGCAGGAGTAACCCTTATAATTTCCTGGGAATACCAGTTTGAGATATGGCTCCCCGGGATCCTTGGACGTATCTAGCTCTCCAGGTTGCGCTCATATTCCGACTCATCTTCCAAGTTGTTCACTGCATCTGGGGTGAGCATCCCCCCGCTAACAAAATTGGGCTTCTTAGCAGCCTCTGATTGATCTTGTTCTGTTGGTCTGTAACCCAACCCAAATCTGTCCTCCTTCTTCTCCACGGGAAGCAGCTTGCCCCAGCCTTGGGCAGTACCCTCTTCAACAACCTTCCTGGCTTGTTGATAAGACGCCATGGAGGTTCCCAGTACAGCAGATGCTTCATTAATGTTCAGGGCCTCAAACCCCTGGCTCATGGTTTCATGGATTTCTCCATCCATTTCAATATACTTATACGTAGCCAGGTGGCTAACAAAGATGTCCTCTTCACCACAGATGGTGATGATCTGGCCTTCCCACTCGAATTTCAGCTTCTGGTGAAGGGTAGACGTAACAGCGCCAGCGGCATGGATCCAAGGTCTACCCAACAAACAGCTGTAGGCCAGCTGAATGTCCATCACGTAGAAGGTAATTTTAAAAGTCTGCAGGCCAATCATCACAGGCAGATCAATCTCTCCTAGCACTGATCTTTTAGAGCCATCAAATGCTCTCACCACCAAATTACTCGGACGCAGTGCCAAGCCATCATATTCCAGCTTCACTAAGGCTTTCTTTGGTAGAACATTGAGTGACGACCCAGTGTCCACCAGTACATGAGATAGAACAGCACCCTTGCATTCCAGAGTGATGTGTAAAGCCTTGTTATGGTTACGTCCCTCAGTTGTTAAGTCAGTATTGGTAAAGCCCAGTCCATGACTGGTATTGACATTTGCCACCACAGTTTCTAGCTGATTAACACTGATCTCCTCTGGCACGTATGCTGCATGCAGGACCTTCAGTAATGCATTCTTGTGAGCTTCAGAACACATTAACAGGGATAATATGGAGATCTTTGAGGGAGTTTGGTGAAGCTGATCCACCACCTTGTAATCACTTCTCTTTATAATCCTCATAAACTCGTCTACATCTTGCTCAAAAGATGTCTTCTGAGTTTCCTTAATAGCTGGTTCTTCAGGTATCACACTCTTTCCTTTTGCTTTGGCAGCAGCTTCTGCTTCGGCATTAGGCCTCTGAGTTTGTGAGGCAAAAAGGCGTCCGCTTCTGGTGAAGCCTCCGCCTCCCCCAACATTATCAATCTGTGGAGAAGAAGTTGAAGAGTTCAAGGTGATTTTCTCCCTATTGCAGTAGAGGTCAGAGCCATAATGCCAAGGTATGGCATTACTGCTTTCATATGGAACTGGTCCAGGCACCGTGATGGTAACTGGACTGATTGCTGCAGAGGAGGGTATTGAAATGGTGTGCGGATCGTAGTAAATGGTGACCGGTGACCTGGCAGGAGGTGCCACTGTTTGTTGATGAAAGTTGTTGTTTGGAGGAACATCTGATGGATCATAGTAAATGGTGACTGCTGAGATATCTTCATTAATTTCTGTTGGCGTTGTAGAAGATCCTGCTGAATAAATGGGTGCTGATGTTGTAGAAGAAATGGTTGTTGACATCTGGCTTGCTGAAGTGATGGACGGAGCCATTGTTGATGATATTGATGAATTGGTCGGAATGATTGTTGTTGCAGTTGTAGAAGAGTCAGGAATTGTTGTCAAAGGGATTGCTGGATTTGTAGGCGCCGTTGTTGTGATCTGAAGTATACCACTTTTGATAAGACCATTTATGCCGCTTCTCAAGTTATCACACCCGTTGACCGAAATGTTGCAATACCCACAACCGAGCTCACACCCGGGGAACATCCGGCATTCTAGAAGCTGAGCTTTAATTTCGACCAGGGGTGTTCGAATCTGTCCAGCACTGGTGATTAAGAAAGATGGCTTGTCTTCCTCAATGGCATTAATTCTTGGCCCTCCATGATTGGGCATGGGATTCTTGGTGACACTTGGAGGGGGTGCAAAGTTGAGGGCTTTAGAATCCACCAGGTCTTGCACCTTCATTTGTAAAGCCCTACATTTCTCAGTATTGTGGCCAGGTGCATCGGAGTGGAAAGCACATCTGGCGTTGACATCATAATTTCTTGGAAGATTGGAAGGATCTGGCGGTGCCAATGTCCTTAATTCAACCAAGTTGAGTTTCAGGAGTTGTGGCAATAAGGAAGCATAGGGCATCGGGATAGGATCAATCACCCTATTTGCCTGGGATGGTCTTTGCTGAAAGGGTCTTTGCTGTTGATTGCTGTTGTTGTTGTTGTAGGTCCTCTGTGGCGGATACTGAACTTGTTGCTGATAATGTGGTTGTTGTTGTGGTTGATATGTTGGTTGCTGAGGAATCGGAGCTGGAATAGTGGCAGCTGCTACTGATCTGTGGACATACTGAGATCTGCCCTTGCCGGCATGAATGGCATTTGTCTCACCGGTCCTTCTAGGTCCCTGTTGCACCCCAAAATTTGCCCTCACAATACAAGACTTTGTGTGCTAAGAAGGTTCACAAGGTTCACAAGATTCACAATACTTACAAGACCTTTCATGGAGTTCATGAAGTTTACAAAACACTTTATGAGGTTCACAAGATTCACAATACTTACAAGACCTTTCATGAGGTTCATGAAGTCTACAAGACACTTTATGAGGTTTACAAGACCTCCCATGAGGTTCACAAGGTTCACAAGACCTCCCCTGAGGTTCACCAGGTTAACAAGACCTATTATGATGGTTCACAAGGTTTACAAGACATCTTATGATGGTTCACAAGGTTCACAAAGTTCACAAATAGTCAGAAGAGTTGACAATTCCCTTATACAATGCACCTCCTAAACAGTGCATCCAAAACTAGGGTTTTGACTTTAATCAGGCTAAATGAACTTCCAATACTTCAAGTGAGCTTCATAGCCTCTTATATATGTTTAAGAACCCCCATGACAAGTTTCAAGACTTTTCTCAAAAGTTTGCTCAGTCAGATGATCAGATAAGTCAAAACCAGTCAAAGTAGTTAAAAAGTCAAACTGAGGTCAACTGTGGTCAAATCAAAGTCAAACATCATTATTTTTTGCCAACATCAAGTATATGAAGTGAAATTCATCATTTGATCAAGGATTGATCATGATTCATTAAGGATATTTCAGATCATCAAGAATCAGGGGTTTCTAAATTAGGGTTTCCTCAGTAAAAGTCAACTGAACTTTGACCAGCCATAACTTTCACATGCTTCATCACCAAGTCTCCATCCAAAGCTCATTTTGAAGGAAATTGAATTCTCTAAAACTTTGTGTCTCACAATCCAACCCCAAAAATGCTTCATTTGGAAGGTATGAGCTAAGACATTATAGGTCCTTTTGAAAGTCAACAAAAAGTCAACAACTTCAAAAGGGCATAACTTGAGAATGGTAAATGATATGGACATGAAACCAGTGGGGTTGGTTATAGGACTCTTCAAGATTTCCAAAATGTCCAAGAACACCCTCATAGCATTAAAATTGAAGGATGTGTGCCCTTGCAAAGTTGGGAAATTTTAGGGAAGTTTATGAAGCAAATGGAGGTTTAAAACCAAATTTTGCTAAGTGGGCTGAACTTTTAATGACCCAAAGCAATCCATGACATCATGCACAAAAATTCTTTGATATTTTCATAATTTTATTTTATTTAATTAATTTATTATGATTTTTTATACTAAAAATCATTTTAAATTTAAATAAAATATTAAACATGAAGATTTAAATTCATTTTTGATTCTAGAAGGTCATGAATTCAGCATGGATCAAATTGATACAAAGATAACATTGATTGGCTTGAAATATAAAGTGTTGATGCAAAAATATTGAAATTTCAAAGCTTATCTTTTTGAATATTTTTGGATCAAATCTTCCACACAAACATCAAATTTTTCTGACCTAATTCATCACTCTATAAATATATGATTGAACCCTACTCATTGCCCACGAATTCCAGCTCAAAAGTGTAAGTTTGCAAATTTCAAAAACCACACAAAACTCAAATTCGGTTTCCCTTCTCCAAGACATTTGAAGGTATTTTGAGGACATAGCAATGATCCTTGCACATCCCTGATTCAAAACCAATGCATACATGCTCCTGAATCATAACATAATGCATATCCCGAAGCATTCTTGACCTTGAATTATTTTTTTTTGATTTCACTAATTCAATGCGTTTTGATGAATTTTGTTTGTCTAATCATGTTTGTGGTGTTGTATAGAATGTTCCTGGACAATTAAATTGAAGTTTCATGGACTAAACCGTGATACGCCATAGCTAGGGTTTATTGACCTCAATTAGGGTTTTGTGATTCATTACGAATAAATGAGTTTGAAGGACGTGGTTGTATTGTATGGACCTCCAGGAACTCATTGCAATCATCAATTTAAAGAAATTTTGCTGTTTGCATGGTGTTTGTTAATTCGTAGGTTTATGCATGCAGGAAAAGCTGAAGGAAATTTCCCAGGAAATTTCGCAGGAAAACCTGCGAAATCCCAAGGAAGAAGAAGGCTCAGCGCGCGCGTTTTTGAATTTAAAATTTGTTTTAATATTATAATGTTTTGTTTTTGTTTGTATTTCACAAGCTTGTGCTTGTCCCAGTGGAAGGAAGCGTATGCGTTATGCCTGGAGGCCTTTGGTTCGAATCTTGGCTGTGACAATTTTTTCATGTTTTTCTCTTTTATCCATTAAACATAATATATTATGAATTATAGTTGTTGTATGTACAGGTGCGCTCTCCCAGCTGGATTGGTTAAGGTGTTTGTTTGTATTGTGAAGGTCCTGGGTTCGATCCCCCCAGGCCTTTTGTTTTTTTGCTTTTTTCTTTGATTTTCAGGCATAAGGAACAAAAGCAATTGAGCCCTCTCCTTTATCACCTGCGCGCAGGTTGGCCCAGTGGCTGGAGGCTTCTTCCAGGTATTGGGAGGTCCTGGGTTCAAAACCAGGCCTCCCCTCTTTTTTCTTTCTCTCTTTATTTTTCTTTGATTAATTATTATTATTATTTTTCTTAATTAAAATTAGTGAATAATTAAGTTGTAAACCTAATTTTTTTTCTATTCTAAAATTTTCATAAACCCTAATTTATCTTTATTAATTCTAATAATTTTTTTTTATTATCATATAAATGTTATTTTATTTTATTATATAATTTAAAAATAATTCTTATTTGTAAATAATTAAGTTAACCCTAATAATTTTCAAACCCTAATTTTTAATTTAATATGTATATATTCAACAATTCATTTATAATTTAAATTTTGCTTAAAAAAAATTAAAGTTCTTAATTTATTTTCATAATATGTAAATATTTTATAATTGTTTATAATTTAATTTTGCATGTACATAAGTTTTAATATATGTTTAAAATTGTTAAATTGATTTTATAATTATAATTTTATTTTTATAACATGTTTAAAATTAATTTAATTTTTATAATTTGCATATAATTCAAAATTTTATAATAATTAATATAATTGTTCATATTTTCTTATTAATTTTAAATAATTGTTTATATCAAAATTTGATTTTTTTTATAATATTCTTGTTTATTTCATAATTATATTTATTTATTACTAACCCCATTTAATTTGGTATTATTTTTATTATTATTTTCACTAACCCAATTATAATTATTTATTTATTTTGCTTATTTATCTATTTTGCTTATTTATTTAAATTGCTTTTATCATTATTATGTAATTGCTCCTGGATGTAATATTTTATAATGTTTATTATTTATTTTATGTTATGGTTAGTAAATAGGGAGTGTAACATGTATGTTTATTTAAAATTAATTTAGATCACTTAATTCAAAAGATAAATATTAAATTGAACACTCACACACGTAAGTCAATCTTCGATCGCCATATCACTTTCTAGGGTTACCTCTCATGTTGCCTAATCAAAAGGTCAAGTAGGGTGTATAAAGCAAAAAGTCCCTCAAAATAAAGTCATCTAGTCCCTTAACAAATAAAAGATCAAGTCCCTTTTGAATGTTGCCTTCGTAATGATCTTGTCCCTTCCGAATAAAGATGACAGTCCCTCCAAAATTGCTTAATACACCCCACAGTTGCCTACCTTAACAGATGACCCTCACTTGTCCCTTACATCCAAGGTAATGACTACCTATTCCTTAATAATAGGGATAGTCTTACCATTTAAAGGATTCAAGAACAGAAAAGACTTAAACTTAGGGTTGGTTCCTCATAGTTACTTGCTCACTCTTCAAAACTTTTCAAACACTTCACACTTTCAAACAAATTTTTCAAACAAAGGTTTTTTACGCATCCGTACATGGATCATTATCAAACTCTTATGAAAATTTCTATTCACACACTTCACATTTCAAAAACAATTCAAAGTGAGCTAAGTAACTAAGAGCCCATGGATAACCATGGATGTAAAGGGTGCTAATACCTTCCCTTTACATAACCTACCCCCCGGACCCAAAAATCCTTTTAAAAGGTCTTTCCTGTTCTTTTATGCCTTTCCTTTGGATAAAATAAAAGTCGGTGGCGACTCTTGCTATCCGCAACATAACTAAAGTCAGTTCTCCCACCGTGTTACAGAACTGGCGACTCTGCTGGGGATTTAATAAAAGAGGGGTACCCTTAGGAATTAGATCACTTTAAAATTGTTTGCCTTGTTTGCTTTATACTTATTTGTTAGGGGTGCTCTTATGTGTGAAAGATCCTAACCCGGATCTAGTGTACCTTAGGTAAATGGCAATAGACCAAGGAAATTGTACGGCGTATACCGATATGGTTGATCTGGTGGCCATAGTTAGTGTGACTTCTTGGTTGGTGCTTATGTTCCTTAAGTCAAGTTGAGGATAATATGAGGCTGCCATATGTTGTCAATGCACTAACTAACTTTTGAACCCTAGTTATCCCATCTTGGCCTTTAGAAAAGTAGTGAGATAACCGGCTTTGGTGCAGACTGAAGTTGGTTGATACTCGATACTACGCTCATTGAGATCTTAAACTTGGAGGGTTTTGGTTGGCAAGTAAGTTGCCTACTGAACAACCACCCTTGTGAAGGATCAATGATATTGAGATCCCTTAGAACCTGGTGTAAACACCCCAAATTTTCCCTCACCCATTCACACCATGGATTGTGATCATTTCATATGCATAAACTCAATCATACCATCTCATATCACATTTTTGATTCACTGCATTGGTTCTAAGTCATCTGCATCTAGGGTTTGTGATCTGAGCAATCCAAGAGCTTCTTGAGCCACTCCAAAGGCCATCAATCACTTCAAAGGGGTCCATGTGTGTTCAAGTATCCTATTATATCCTCTCAAAGTCAAGAATACCAAAGAATCACAAGAATTGAAAATGGCATGGATGCAGAGCCAGGCTTGACTGCACAGATGACCTAAAATTAGGGTTTTGGTTTCAGAGGCCATAACTCCAAATTTTTTGGTCATTCTTGTTTCTATTGGTCTCTATATGGTATAGGGAGTATGCATGTCAATTTTCATGAAGAAATTCCTTGGGGAAGTCATCTGATCAAGAGTTGACTTTTCAAGCAAGTCAGTGCAAAATCAGGGCATCTGAGGCCCCCAATGACCCAACCAAAGGGTGTTCTTCATCATTTTGAATGTATATGATCTTTATTTGATCATGGAAGAAGTTGGAAGTTCACAAAATTCAAGAATTTCAAGTCTTTTGCAAAGTTGACTTTTTGGGCAAGTTTGACTTTTTATGAAAAGTCATTTTTAGGCAACTTTTTCAACCCTTACTTTTTGATTCAAAAATGCTTCAAATGGAAAAACTTTGGTCATGAAAGTTGTAGAATAGATCTTTCCCTTTTCAAAAAGTACAAGAACATGACCTAATTCAGTTTGGATCAAAAGTTATGGTTTGTCAAAGTTGGCAAAAATCACTAAATTTCAAGTCATGCACCAAAGAGGCAAATTTGCAAATTCACTTCTCAAGGCCAATTAAATCATCAAATGGGCTTCTAATCCATACAACATGATCACACCACATCTAAAGTTCAGAATGCACCCAAGGAATCACATGTTTTATGGCTCATGGATCAAGTTTCTTTCATAAGAACCAAAGGCAAGGCAAGTTGCAAAACTCATGATAACTTCTCATCCACTTGCTGGCTAGTTGGCTGATCAATCCTAGGCCCTTCCTCACATCATGCTACGCAGCACACCCTCCTTGTACTAGGCTAGAAAGTTGCCCATGCTTCTCTTACACAAACTTGACCTTTTAGCAAAAGCACCCATACCAATCAATAAAGCACATGTCATGTCATCTGACCAGTGGGAATTGTTTATGTTAATCAAATGCAGGCTAAACATAAGCATAAGCAAGCCTGAAACCAGCCACACCACAACATTCTCATTTTCACCCTCTTGAGAAAAAAGCATTCGAAACTCATTCCACAGGCCACAAACACACAAACAAACTTCATGAACCTTCTCACCATGCTTCACTGAACACAAACCAACTCTCAAAACAGCCTGAAAGCCATAGAATCACAAACACGATCCTCACCTGACCTTGAACAGAACTGCTGCAAACTCTCAAACCAGCCATCACAAACTCTTTCTAAGCATCAAGACTTCATCAGGGGCCTAAAAGGAGTGGATTGCACAAAGAGAAGAGGTCAGGAAGTTGCAAACTGAAAAGCTTCAAACTCAGGTAGCTTCATGAACATTTTTTCCAGAAATGGATTTTTAAGTTTCTAAGTTGTTCTTCATGTCTTGCTGATCACTCTGATGTTCTTGGTTTTGAAAATGGTTGTGAAATAAGCATTTAATCTTACTCTGAAACTTTTCTGACCTAAAAATGTTTGCTTTCGATTCATGCGATTGATGAAAGATAAATGAGTTTTGAGTTAGGGTTTTGATTCAGGGAGATGTGGGGATGATTTCTGTTCTTTTAGATTTCATTTTAGTGAAGTTTTGAAGATTTTGGAAATTTTCAGGTGGGGTTCCCACCGGAGAAGACGACCGGAGGTCTTCTCCGGCCACCTGAAAATAATTAGGGCTAATCTCTGTGTTTAATGAAGTTTGAATTTGGTCCCTTGGATGTGTTGATTCGCGCGTGTTTGGACGCCCAGGATCACTCCATTTTGCCCTAATCCCAGTTGACTTTATTAATCTGGATTAATTAATTCATAAATCAGAAATTAGGAAGTTTGAATGTGGACCTTAGGATTGCGCGCGCAGTCAACAGCCCTCTCCCCAGTTTCAATCTGATCCGTCCAATGCGTTTACTTTCTTTTATTTTAATTTTTATTTCATTTATTTTGTATTTCTTTTTCCATTTATTTTAAAATAGCAAAACCATTTTAAAAATTCTGAAATTTTTTGTACAAACTTTTATTTAATTTCAGAAACCAAAAACATTTTTATTTTTATTTTTTGCATTTTTAAAATATTTTTAAATATTTAAAAGTTTATTTTTAATTAATTAATGAGAATTAATTAATTAAAAATACTTTTAGGTATTTAAAAATCACCAAAAAATTCATGAAACATTTAAAACCATTTAGAAACATTGTCCAACCCTCAAACCAAATTTCTTTTTTGATCTTGATGCATTTTGAGAATTTTTCATGGAATTAAAATCATTTTTAGGCATTATTTTGATCCAAACTTCCAAAAATCATTTCTGCCTAACCATTGAGAGTTGGACATTGATTCTTGTTGCATTGCATTGTGTTTAGCATGAAGTTTGTGAGATTAAATGGGCATGATTTGATCTTTCATTTTCCATTTGTTTGACATTTTTCTTGGTAAGGAACCCTAAAACCCTAGAAATTTTAGGAAATTCATAACTTTTATTAGGTTAAGGGTTGGAACTTCTTCTTTGGGCAGTGAGTTAGTATAGGTTTAGGGATCCTTTGAGTGCATTTTCAATTTTTTATCATGATGTTTGCTTCTGGTTTTGATTTTTGTTTTGTGCATTGATCATAAACCCTAATTTGGGTTTCCATATGCATACATCTTGCACTTGCTTGCATAACATGACTTGCCATAGCATTTTGTGCATTCATTTGATCCATTTAACATCTTAAGACATATTGGAAGCATGTTTGATCATTGCATCATGTATTTTCCATGTTGTATGTCATGTGCATCTCATAACTTTTCATGTATGTTTATGGTTCTTAACTTGTTTCATCTGCATCCATTAGTTCACATGACCATCCACATTCCTTGATTCATGTTTGCACTATCTCATAACATCATTATCATCATGTATGTGCTTCTGGTTTTGATTTGCATCATGCCATTCCATTCCATTATGCATTGCATTGCATCTTTCTCACTAACTTTTCAGGTGGTAAGTTCTCTGAGAAGTGAATTTGCCTTCACTTCTCACATTTTCTTTTCATCTCTTTCATGCATCCTTGCTGCATTTTACTTTGTGTTTGAGTTTGAGCTTGCTCATTCTTCTTCTTCTTCTTACTTTCTTTCCTCAAGTGACTTGTCTTCTTGAATGAAGCAAGTTGCTTTGCTTCTCCTGATCCTTTCATCTGCTTCCTGGTGGTTCCATTGAAGATTCTTTCTTATAGACCTCACAAACCTTAGGAACAACCAAGCATGACAATGATTAGGGTTTTGATTAGTCCCCCACTTAGTTTTTACCTTTGTGTCTCATTGAGTCTTCTCTTCTCACCTCATAATCAGGGACTAAACCCTAAAGGCTTTAAGGCTTTGTGATTAAGCTTATGCCTGCATCCTTCTATTAGGATGGAGTGTATAACTTTAATCCTAAGTGTTAAACCCTTAATGTGTTTAAATCCTTTAATCAATTCATCTAATAATCACTAAGACATCAAGCTTGTAACTTGGGCCTTGCATTAGGGTTCTAATTCTTCCTTAACTGGTTAAGAAGGACTAACCCTAGTGTTAATGGACAAGTCCCCCTCAAGTTGTCTTACAAATCATAAAAAATCATTTCTTCATCATATCACTAATTAAAATCCATATAATAAAGGCTTTGTTTTGTCATGGGTTTAATCCCTAATCATGGATTAAGTTGAGGAGCTTTCCTCAGCTTAAACACTCTCATCTATTATCCTTCTATTAGGATGGTGTAATGAGTCTGTTTAATCCCTGATTATGGCTTAATCTCATTACTCAACACTAAACAAAAACACCAAAAACATCTAAATAATCACAAGTAGGTTAATGATCTTAATCCTACATCATGGTGATTAAGTGTGAGAAACTGACTTCACACTTAAGGTATTCTCATTACCCCTAATCAGAGGGAAGATGTGATGAGTTTACTAAATCCATTGGTTTAGGCTTAAGCTCATTATCTTATGACAAATTTCAAAAAGCAATAAAAGACTGAAAACACAAAAGCAAACAATAATCGTCTCCTCCGGGATTCTTTTCTCATCTCATTCACTCACAAACGAGAGCTCGCTTCTTCCGTCTAATGCAAGACAGTTTGCACCTGAGCCAGACAGGTCATACACTTGGGCATAGGCAAGTAAGCAGTTCACAAGTCAATTCACCTTTCAGTCTCTTTGGGTCGAACTACGGTGTTCTGACTTCCTCATTGCACGAGAGGATACGTAGGCATAACATAACAGTTATCGAACAAAAGTCTCTGTATATTCCCCCTCCTTTCAGTTTCATTCTTTTAAGCCTCATTATCATGAGCACTTCACTCTGGTCCTTACACTGACACTGTACATTTATACACTACACTTCTTTACACTGACACCTGTGCACCTTTTCCAGCTCTCTTTACACACAAATCGCACTGACACTACCCCTTTAAAACACAAATCTTTTAAGCGTGGATCCCGTCGAGTACGGCGGACAATATGGGTGCTAATACCTTCCCAGGTTGTAACCAACCCCCTTTCTCAGTCTCTCTGGTTCGCAACCGTCTTATCCATCTTTTTCTAGGTCTATGCAGCATTGCCTTTCCTCCGGGATAAAAATGCCTAGCTGGCGACTCTTTTCTTTTCCAGTGAGTTCACTGTTGTGTGTTCTCATTGTTCTCTTTCTCCGACCGTTCGCGTCTGTACCTTTATTTGGGCCATTCCCATTTATCGGGAGCGACAGCTTGGCGACTCTGCTGGGGAACCTTATACTGCAACCAGGGCTTCTGGTTCTTTTTGTGGGTTCCTCCTAGCGCTTGATTGATTTGTGGGGTGTTATGTGCTATTTGTGCTTATTTGTATTTATTTTTTTGCTTTATGTACAGTTTGTTTACTGCTTTCTTTATAGCTTTACATATATCATACTGTCATACTGTGCTGGCTGGATCTGTTTTGGTGGGTGGGTGTCCTATTGAGAGTTGAGGTCCTATACCTGGGACCTGAGTGACACCTAGGCTAGAGTGGTTCATGTTCTTTCCCATTCCATTTCGGTCTGGTGCGGGAATATGAAACACGGTTCAGATATGGGTTTCTTCTTGAGAACTCTGTGCTGCAGATTTCCTGTAGTGCTAGGGCTATCTGGGAAGCCTGCTAAGTCTGGATGACCTTTAGTATTGACCTTCGGAAACTGAGGTGAATTAGAGGAGGATCTTTTATGGTTATTGTAAACACCGTACCTCCGGGTTGGAAGTGTTTACACTTCTCATAAATGATCCAAGTCTGAGGATCCTTGTTTTAGAACACCACCTGTGAGGGGGTTGGGCTGTTTACAGGTTTGCAGGTACCCTTGACCTCAGCATACCCTGTTACTTGGTTTTGACTAAGAGTACTCCATGTTGGAACAGTTCTTGTGATTTTAACCCTGGACATGTGACTCTTTATTTGAGTCCCCCACCTTAGTTACTGGACTTATGGACCTCCATCTGGATTTCTTGAACATACCTGGACTTGATCAGATCTAGCTCAGTCACAAACCCTTGCATATCATTTGCATACATCATCATTGCATCATTTTAACATTTGCTTATTTGTTTTTCAGGGTATCCATACTTTATTTTGGCTTGGTTTTGACCCCATCATCAGCATAGACCTATCCTCGTCAGCATCTACTTCAGCTATCAGCTACCTGCTTCAGTCACCTGCACCAGCCTGTCAGTGGCCCATTTTCAATGTTTTTCTCAGCATCTGTCTCAGCTCTTCTTCAGCAACATGGCACCCAAGAAGAGTAATATCTCCTATCATTTCTTTCAGCCTGAGCTAGCTGACATCAGGAAGATTTAGACCCTGATTACTCCAGACCATATACCAGTATTCAGAGAACACTATGGAGGCATACTTGATGTGGTTATGGATTTGGACCCTTCACAGAGGAGCCTGATTCACACTTGCCTGCAGTTCTATGACCCTCCTCTGAGGTGCTTTACCTTTCAGGATTTTCAGTTGGGGCCTTTATTAGAGGAGTATTCATCATTGGTTGGTGTACCTATCAGGGGTGGAGTCCCCTTCAACCCTGAGATGGCTTTTCCAAGTAATGAAGAGATAGCAAAGGCACTACATCTGGAACCAACTCTGATTGGGCAGAATATGACTACCAAGGCTGGAATCTCTGGTCTACATTTGGATTTCTTGACCTCTCAGGCTATTCTGAAGGCCTCCTTGGGGGAGTGGAAGGCAGTCTGTGCATTATTAGCCCTTAGCATATATGGGGTTATTTTATTTGCAGATGAGCCTAAGTTTGTTAGCAAGAATGCAATCCATCTTTTCATCCTGAGGAACCCAGTACCCACTTTATTGGGGGATTTCTACTACTCTGTCCACCAAAGGAATGAAAAGCAAAGAGGAAGATTGGTGAGGTGCTGTGCTCCTTTGTTCCATACTTGGCTGCTCATACACTTGCCCAAGACTGATGCATTTTTGAATCCTCATCAACAGAGGAACTGGGCTAGAAGACTCACTGCTTTGACTTCAGCTGATATCAGGTGGTGCACTCAAAGCACAAAGGGCAGGGACATCATTACCAGTTGTGGGCAGTTTCCCAATGTACCCCTGATAGGAGTAAAGGGTTGCATCAACTACAACCCTCTGCTATTCAAAAGACAATTGGGTTATGCATTGGTCCACACTCCTAAGGCACAAGACTTGGCTGAGACTCTTTACTATGAGAACAAGCCTAATCTGGCTATTGTCAGGCAAGCAGCCTGGGCCTAGGACAATGTTCATACTAAAGGAGTAACCATTCTGGGGAAGTGCAACAATGTGGCATCAGCACAGTACTATGAGTGGTCCCATGCCAGGGCTCAGTTTTCTGGGATGCCCTTTACCATGGAAGATATGCCTGGACCATCCTCAACACCACCTCCTGTCACTGTCAGTTTAGAGGAGTTTGAGAAACTAAAGGAGGGAAATGAGAAGCTGACTCAGGCTCTACAGAAGACCCTCTGGGAGAGGAGTGATGGTAGATTGGATATTGAAAGGTTGGAAAAATTGAAAGTGGAGCATCTAGCCAGAATTGAGAAATCTGAGGATTACATCAAGAAGTCTAGGGCTGGAGAGCAGATCTTGAAGAATGCCTGCAAGGAGGCTCAGTTCCAAAAAGCCAGGACTGATTTGTATCTGAAGGAGAGTCAAGCTAGGTGGGTCAGGATCACCGAAGCTCATATCCTAGAAGATAAGAGGACTCATGACAATATTGAGCAGCTGGAAGCTAGTGCAAAAGAGCAACTGGACGCCCTGGCAGCAGCCCAGAGAGAGATCTCAGAGTTGAAGATTAGAGCTGGAGTGAAGAGGTCAAAGGACCAGAGTCAGCACAAGAAGCTAGCTGCAGCTGTTACTACCAGGAATCTCCTTATCAGGAATCTCACGGAGCGTCCAGCTGATCCTGTGACTGAAGCACTTCTCAAGGAAGTTCAGTAGGATGAGTTTGGTCTTGGTGTCTGACTTTTGCTTGTTGTTGCTTTCATCTCATGTACTTTTATTTTCTTATGTTGTATTTTGGCCCCTCAGAGGGCATGACTTGTAGGAAACAAACTATGTATCATTTGCTTTTTGTAATATATGTATCAGTTTGTTCCATCTGAATTCTTCAAGCAACATCAACAGCATCTTCAAGGGTCTGGAAAGGTCAAAACCAAGTGCCAAGCCGGATACCTTGGAAACAAATAAGCATACTGCATTGCATACTAACCTTTGTTTGTTTTGTAGGTTTGTTTTGTTTGTTGCTAACTCTGTTGTGATTTCAGGAACTATTGCTCGACGACGGGTGTTTCCACTCAACCGTCCACACAGATATCCCACCCGTAACAACCTTCCGGGTATACAGATGGACTAGGTACAACAGGACCTTACGGAGGTCAGGAACCAAATGGCCAATGAGAGATTGGAAATGAGGAATCAAATGAAACAGTTTATGGAGGTGATGAATGGATTGGCTCAGAGCCAAGAGAGATTGAGGGCTTTAGTAGAAAGGCAGACTCAGGAAGACCCCCATCTAGGGACTGGTGGGACAAGCAACAATGAGAGGGTTCAGCCTCATATCAACCCACCTGTATTTGGACCCCACCTTCACCCAGAGATCAACATCCCTGCTAATGTACAAGGGAATGCTACTACAGGCAGAGTGCTGCAAGAAGACCCCCAGGAAGATCAGTTCACAGTGATGGGAGCTGGGGATAAGGCTTATGACAGAAGGCTAGATGAAATTGCTGAAAAATTAAGGTCCTTGGAGTCACAAAACTCCTTGGGTTTTGATGTTATGGACATGGGCTTAGTGGACGGGGTCAGGATTCCTCATAAATTTAAACCACCGTGCTTTGAGAAGTACAACGGGACTTCCTGCCCACGGACCCATTTACAATCCTTTCTGGGGAGGCTGAAGGCATATACCATGGACGAGAAGCTATGGATGTTTTATTTTGAGGATTGCTTAACGGGAGCTTCAAGGGAATGGTACTCACATCTGACTAGAGCAACCATCAGGTGTTGGAAGGATTTGGCTGAGGCCTTTATCAGACAATACCAGTATAATTTGGATATGGCACCCAACAGGACCCTCCTGATGGGAATGTCACAATCATCCAGAGAAAGCTTCCGAGAATACGCCCAGAGATGGAGGCAATTGGTTGCTGCTGTCCAGCCACCCATGTCAGAGAGGGAGATGGCAGATATGTTTATGAACACCCTCCAAGGAACATACATTGACAGGCTAGCTGCCTTTTCTTCTACCAGCTTCGCAGATGTTGTTATAGCTGGAGAAAGAATTGAGAGCCTGTTAAAGATGGGCAAAATTTCAGACAACGGTGCCAGCTCATCCAGCAACACAAGAAAGCCTTTTGTAGGCCCGAGAAGAACTGGTGAGACCAATGCTATCCATGCCAGCAGGGGCAGACCCTAATATGTTCATAGGTCTGTGGCAGCAGTCACCATTCCCGCTCCAGTTCATCCACAACCAGCTTATCAACCACCGCAGCAAAATTATCAGCAACAAACTCAATATCCTCCTCAGAGAAACTACAGCAACACCAACAACAACAATCAGCAAAGACCGTTCCAACAGAGACCTTCTCAGGCCAATAGGGTGATCGATCCGATCCCTATGCCGTATGCCACATTATTGCCACAACTCCTGAAACTCAACCTGGTTGAGCTAAGGACGTTGGCACCTCCAGATCCCACCAGTCTACCCAGAAACTATGACTCCAACGCCAGATGTGCTTTCCATTCAAATGCACCTGGCCATAGTACAGAGAAGTGCAGAGCTTTGCACATGAAGGTACAAGACCTGGTAGACTCCAAGGCTCTAAACTTCGCACCACCACCAAATGTTAACAAGAACCCTATGCCAAACCACGGAGGTCCCAGAATCAATGCTATTGAAGAAGACAAGTCGTCTTACTTGATAACCAGTGTGGGTCAGATTCGGACACCGTTGGTAGAGATTAAAGCTCAACTCCTCGAATGTCAAATGTTCCCGGGATGTGAGCTAGGGCGTGCTTATTGCAACATTTCAGTGAATGGGTGTGATAACTTGAGAGATGGCATAGATGGTCTCATTCAGAGTGGTCTACTTCAAATCACAACGTCAATTCCGACCAATCCATCAATCCCCTTAACAACAATTCCAGAGTCTTCTACAACTGCAACAACCATTGTTCCAAACAACTCTTCAATCTCATCAACAAATGCTTCATCTGTTACTTCAACAGACCAAATATCAGCAAACATCCCTTCTACAACTTCAGCACCCCTCCATTCAGAATCTCCTACAACAACAACACCCATCCATTCAACCATGTCTCCTACAACTTCAACAGCAAATGTCTCAACAGTTACAATTTATTATGATCCTGAAAATGATTCTGCCTACAACTCACAAAATGCCACTCCTATCAGAGCACCAGTCACAATATATTATGATCCACAAACTATCATGATCCCTTCTGCAGCTGCCATCAGTCCAGTCACTATCACAGTGCCTGGGCCAGTACCTTATGAAAGCAGTAATGCCATCCCTTGGCATTACGGCTCTGATCTATACTGCGAAGGACGGAAAATCACTCTTGAATCAGCAACTTCTTCACCACAAATAGACAATGTGGGAGGAGGCGGAGGCTTCACTCGAAGCGGACGTCTCTTTGCCCCGCAAATTCAAAGACCCACTGCTGAAGCAGAAGCTGCTGCCAAGGCAAAAGGGAAAAGCCTGGTGCAAGAAGAGCAAATTGTTAAAGAAGTTTTGAAAACACCTTTTGATCAAGAAGTTGATGAATTCATGAGAATCATCAAGAAAAGTGATTACAAGATAGTGGACCAGCTTCACCAGACGCCTTCTAAGATCTCCATTCTATCATTGCTTATGTGCTCCGAGGCTCATCGGAACGCACTACTAAAAGTCTTGCACGCAGCTTATGTGCCAGAAGAGATCACCGTCAATCAGTTGGAAGCTGTGGTTGGAAATGTTAATGCTAGTCATGGGCTAGGGTTTACCAACACTGATTTGACTACGGAAGGCCGCAATCACAACAAGGCTTTGCACATTACCATGGAGTGTAAGGGCGCAGTTCTTTCCCATGTACTGGTAGACACAGGGTCATCCCTCAATGTCCTACCTAAAAAAGCCCTTGTGAAGCTAGAGTATGACAGATTGGCATTACGGCCCAGCAACCTGGTGGTGAGAGCCTTTGACGGTTCTAAGAGATCGGTTCTGGGAGAAATTGAGTTGCCTATAACGATTGGCCCACAAACTTTCAAAACGACCTTCTACGTGATGGATATACAGCCTGCCTACAGTTGTCTATTGGGTAGGCCATGGATTCACACCGCTGGCGCCGTGACCTCAACCCTTCACCAGAAGTTAAAATTCGAGTGGGAGGGTCAACTCGTTACTATCTGTGGAGAGGAGGATATTTTTGTTAGCCACCTGGCTACCTACAAATACATTGAGATGGATGGGGAGATCCATGAAACGATGAGTCAAGGGTTTGAGGCCTTGAACATAAATGAAACATCTGCTATACCTGGAACCTCAATGACATCTTACCAACAAGCCCGGAAGGTTGTTGAAGAAGGAACTGCCCAAGGCTGGGGCAAACTGCTACCTGTGGAGAAGAAAGAGGATAGATTTGGGTTGGGTTACAAACCAACTCAACAAGATCAAGCGGAGGCTGCTAAGGAGCCCAACTTTGTTAGTGGGGGGATGCTCACCCCTGATGCTGTCAACAACTTGGAAGATGAGGATGAAAGCGACCGCAACCTGGAGAGTTGGATCCGTCCAAAGATCCCGGGGAGCAGTATCTCAAACTGGTCTTCCCAGGAAATTATAAGAGTTACTCATGCAGAGTAATAATTATTTCCTGTATTTTTATGGCATGCATCAAAGTCTTGCATCTTGCCCAAGATGACAAGACTCATTTTGTAATCGGGCCATCTGTAATTTTTGTGCAACAAGATTAATCAATGAAATATCAGACATCTTTTGCAAATGAGTCTTTTTCTTTTCCGATCACTGTTTTTCCATTTTTCTTTTTGTACAAAAAATAAATGGCAGTGTTTTCAAAATGACAACTTTATTTCACTTTTTTTAAACAAGATTAAAATCAAATCACTAAAATGAACCAACTGAACCCTTGCAGAGAATGCCTTCCAGACCGCACCGACAGCAGCACGGCTATGACTTCGTATGACTTTGACAATCCAATCAATCAAGCTGATGAAGGGGTTGAAGAAGATTATGAGCTTCCTGAAGAGCTAGCCAGATTGTTGAGACAAGAGGAAAGGGTTATCACTCCTCACCAGGAGGAGGTGGAGACGATTAATCTTGGTACAGATGAAGACGTGAAAGAAGTTAAAATCGGGGCCTGCTTGCAAGACTCAGTGAAGAGACAACTGATTGATCTGCTTCAAGAATATGTGGACGTGTTTGCTTGGTCTTATCAAGATATGCCAGGGTTGGACACCGACATTGTTGTGCACAAGCTGCCTTTAAGAGAAGAATTCCCGCCGGTTAAACAGAAACTACGCCGTACTCGCCCAGACATGGCAATGAAAATCAAAGAAGAGGTACAAAAGCAATGGGAAGCCGGGTTCCTTGCTGTAACTAGCTATCCGCCGTGGGTTGCTAACATAGTACCTGTGCCTAAGAAAGACGGCAAAGTAATAATGTGTGTTGACTACCGGGGCCTGAATAGAGCCAGCCCGAAAGATGACTTCCCATTACCTCACATCGATGTATTGGTTGATAATACGGCTCAGTTCTCGGTATTCTCCTTCATGGACGGATTTTCAGGATACAATCAGATCAAGATGTCACCTGAAGACATGGAGAAGACAACCTTCATCACACCCTGGGGCACGTTCTGTTACAAGGTGATGCCATTCGGATTGAAGAACGCTGGTGCAACATATCAACGGGCTATGGTAACATTATTCCATGATATGATCCATAAAGAAATAGAATGTTATGTGGATGACATGATTGCCAAGTCCCTCACTGAAGAAGACCACCTGGTAAATCTGCTAAAGCTATTCAAGCGTCTGAGAAAGTACCAACTGAAGTTGAATCCCAACAAATGCACATTCGGGGTGCGATCTGGTAAGCTGCTGGGATTTATTGTGAGCGAGAAAGAGATTGAAGTTGACCCTGATAAAGTCAAAGCCATTCAAGAAATGCCTGCACCGAAGTCAGAAAAAGAAGTTCGAGGGTTCTTGGGGCGATTGAACTACATTTCACGGTTCATATCTCACCTCACAGCAACCTGCGAACCCTTGTTCAAACTGCTAAGAAAAGAACAGACGGTCAGGTGGAACGAAGACTGCCAGAAGGCTTTTGACAAAATCAAGGAATACTTACAAGAGCCTCCAATCCTTATGCCTCCAGTTGAAGGAAGACCTCTGATAATGTACTTGACAGTATTAGAAGAGTCAATGGGGTGTGTGTTGGGCCAGCATGACGAGTCTGGTCGAAAAGAGTATGCAATATACTACCTAAGCAAAAAGTTTACCGACTGTGAACAACATTATTCACTGCTCGAGAAAACTTGATGTGCTTTAGTGTGGGCTGCTCGCCGACTGAGGCAGTATATGTTGACCCACACTACTTTGTTGATCTCAAAGATGGACCCAGTCAAGTACATATTTAAGAAGCCAGCGCTTACGGGACGGGTTGCAAGATGGCAAATGATTCTTACAGAATATAACATCCAATACACATCTCAGAAAGCCATCAAGGGCAGTGTATTGTCTGATTATCTTGCTGAGCAACCCATTGATGATTACCAGCCTATGAGATTTGACTTCCCTGATGAAGACATCATGTTCATAAAAGCAAGAGATCATGAGGAGCCTATTCGCACTGAAGGGCCCGACCCAGAAGAAGAATGGACTATGATGTTTGATGGGGATGTTAACATGAACGGTCGTGGTGTTGGTGCAGTACTCATTACGCCTAAGGGAGTTCACATGCCTTTCTCGGCAAAACTCACTTTCAACTGCACTAACAACGAAGCTGAATACGAAGCTTGCATTATGGGTCTTGAGGAAGCCATTGACCTCAGGATCAAGACATTGACTATATTCGGGGATTCAGCTCTGGTGATCAATCAGACCAACGGCAAATGGTACACCCACCAGGATCATCTGATACCTTACAGGGATTATACAAGGAGGTTATTGACTTTCTTCACAACAGTCAAGCTCGAGTATATCCCTCGGGACGAGAATCAGTTTGCAGATGCCTTAGCCACCATTTCGTCCATAATCAAAGTTCAAGCTGCCAACTTTGTACCGCAGATTTCAGTGTCCAGACTTGACAGACCAGCATATGTATTCGCAGCAGATATTGTCAAAGATGATAAGCCTTGGTTCCATGACATTAAGTGCTTCTTGGAGGATCAAACATACCCACCTGGGGCATCTTCCAACGATAAGAAGACTTTGAGAAGGCTTGCTGGTAGTTTCTTCTTGAACACTGATGGTTCCCTATACAAGAGAAACTTTGATATGGTACTCCTCAGATGCGTTGATAGAGCAGAAGCAGACTTGTTAATGCATGAAGTGCACGAAGGATCCTTTGGTACCCATGAAGGAGGGCATGCCATGGCTAAAAAGTTGTTGAGATCAGGTTACTACTGGATCACAATGGATGCCGACTGCTGTGCCTACGCCAGAAAATGCCATAAATGCCAGATTTATGCGGATAAGGTGCATGTGCCTCCCAATCCTTTGAATGTGATGTCTTCACCTTGGCCCTTTGCTATGTGGGGCATTGACATGATCGGCAAGATCGAACCGACTGCTTCGAATGGCCACAGATTCATCCTGGTTGCCATTGACTATTTCACCAAGTGGGTCGAAGCAGCTTCCTATGCCAATGTTACAAGACAAGTGGTAGCCAGATTTCTGAAGAGAGATATCATCTGTCGTTACGGAGTTCCCGAGCGAATCATTACTGATAATGGTTCCAACTTGAACAATAAGATGATGGCAGAGCTATGCCGGGACTTCAAAATTCAACACCACAATTCTTCTCCTTACAGGCCAAAGATGAATGGCGCTGTTGAGGCAGCAAATAAGAATATCAAGAAGATTGTGCAGAAGATGGTAGTCACCTACAAAGACTGGCATGAGATGCTACCGCTTGCCTTGCATGGGTACCGTACGTCAATCAGAACATCCACTGGGGCAACACCGTATCAGCTTGTGTATGGTATGGAGGCCGTCCTACCTATTGAAGTTGAGCTACCCTCCCTACGGGTACTAATGGATGTTAAGCTGAACGAAGCAGAATGGGTCCGATCCCGATACGAGCAACTGAGTCTGATTGAAGAGAAGAGATTGGCTGCAATCTGTCATGGGCAGTTGTATCAGAAAAGAATGAAGAGAGCCTTCGATCAGAAAGTCAGGCACCGAGAGTACCAAGTAGGGGATCTTGTGCTGAAAAGAATCCTCCCTCCTCATACAGACCACAGGGGCAAGTGGACTCCGAACTATGAAGGGCCATTCGTAGTAAAGAAAGTTTTCTCAGGTGGAGCACTGATGCTCAGCACTATGGATGGTGAAGACTTCCCGTCCCCTGTGAATTCAGATGCAGTTAAAAAATACTTCGCATAAAAATGACCCGCTGGACACAAAAACAGAATGTAAGTCCAGGCAAAAATAGGGCATCCCGGCGAGTCAAAAACAGAATAAAAGACTCGGGCAAAAATAAGGGAAAATAAACAAGAAAATGTACACCCGCTGAGTTGAAAAGCCGCATTGGACAGCTCAGGCAAAAAAGGGTATCCCGATGGATTGAAAACCCGAAAGGGCGATCCATGCAAAATAAGGGAATAAGCGAACAACTGCATTCTGAATTCGTCTGTATCACTTGCAACTCGGTAAACTTTGGAAGGATCAAGCTTATGTCAGAATCAGCCTTCTTCAGAAAGCAAAATGAGAAGAACGTCAAATGTCATACGAGTCATAGCAGGAGGGAAGCTCCTCGAAAGCGTCGTCAACACTGCCAGCTTTTTGTTTTCTCATTTTGTAACAATCTCCTCATTTTAGGGGATTTGTTTCTTTGACTGTATATTGCCAATTCAGGGCACACGAATTAATGAAATCAGATTTCCAGTCATGTTTCGTCTTGTACATTTTTATTTGCAAAAATGTCTGATGTCTCTAAAAAAACTGATTGCATAAATACAGATGTTTTTCTTCTAAAAGTCACATGCTTGCAGGAAATATACTTACTCTCAGAAGTGTCTAAACCCCTATGACGGAATCCGGTAAGGGATACCTCAGGATTATTTGTGCGTTTCCCTATCTTTGCAGGATTGCAGGTATCCAGAATGCAACTTGGGGCATGAAGGCTTCACTCCAGCAAGCTGACAAATCAACACTCAGCCTTAGCACCCAAAGTGTTTTCTCCCCAGCCGAACTACTACTTGCTACTTCTCCCCATCAGAGTTGCCAGGCATCATTTCTCCAACAGGGCAGTACCAGAAGGCGCCCATATCCCCAGCCGAGTTGTCATTTCCTCCTCAACTAAGTACAAAAGCCAGGGAACCATTTCCCCACAGAGTTTCAGCCTCTTCCCAGAAGAGCAACGCATGAAGGAATCACAACAGAGTGACGAAAGCTTCTACAAACCCCAGCTGGGTCCCCTCATTACCAAGGGTGGGCCTATCAGTGACCTATATCCCCAAGCAGATATCATCTCATCAGGTCTACCAATGATCTCATCCCCAGCTGGGATGTCCATTTCAAACAGATCGACCAGAGATCTTCACGACAACGGGATCCGAATCCTGGATTGGTATCCTTGCATAATCATGGCATTCGCATCATATTCACCCACAAAGCATAGCATTCCGTCTAACACGGAGCATTACGGCAAAAATCAAGCATATTACATAATCATAAGCCATGTCCTGAATCAAACACTTGTGAATAATGACAATCCATCAACATACAGAAAACTCCCCCCAAAATCCCCAGCGGAGATTCCACAGCAAAAACAGTTGCCTTACATTCCCAAACACCAATATATACTCCTAGTGGCACCCGTCCGTGTCATATCCCCAGCAGAAAGCCAAAGACATCCTCTTTGCACTCACAAATACTCATATATATACATTTCCCTGACATTCGTCCGTGTCATTCTCCCTAGTACAGTAACCTAAACACTTTGTGTATCAGATACTTGTTTATACTATACTTTTCTCCTTTTGACACTCGTCCGTGTCATTCTCCCCAGCAGTTAAATACTCATCTATGCACCACTCATACTCATACAGATACTCGTCCGTATCTTATATACATAGTCCCCGCAGATTCAACACTAGTCCTTGTTCTTTGTTGACCAGTTGGTACTCGTCCGTACCATCATCTCAGAACATGTGTCAAGTGTTTGTTTCTACCTGATACTCGTCCGTATCATAGTCTTAAGGATGCTCGTCCGCGTCTTTAATCCATACACTGTGTCAAACACTCTTGTGTCTTCCTGGATATAGATACTCGCCTGTGTCTATTATTCCCCAGAAGAGTCCCCTCAGATTCAACACTCGTCCGTGTTCTCTGTTAACCAGTTGATACTCGTCCGTATCATCATCTCTGAACGCGTGTCAGTATTTGTTTCTACCCGATACTCGTCCGTATCGTAGTCTTAAGGATGCTCGTCCGCATCTTTAACCTATACACAAACATCTAAACACTTATACTTTTATTTCTTGGATATAAACACTCGTCCGTGTTTACTATTCCCCAGTAGATCGCTACCAAAGCAAATTTTCTTTTTTATCTGACATTCGTCCTATGTCGTGATATTTAGCAGCCGTCCCCTGCTAGGCGGTCGTCCTCCACCTCTTGATGATCGTCCTTCATCATTTTATCCAATGGCCGTCCCCATTGTTGATCTTTGGTTATCTGACATTCGTCCTATGTCATGATAAACCTCGAGAGCAGACGTCCCCTGCTAGGTGGTCGTCCTCCACCTCTTGATGGTCGTCCTCCATCATGCTCGTCCGATGGTCGTCCCCATCGTTGACCTTTTATCCGGCATTCGTCCTGTGTCGTGATATTTTCGGCAGCCGTACCCTGCCAGGTGGTCGTCCTCCACCTTAGATGACCGTCCCTCATCTTAACCCAACAGAGCAGTCGTCCCCTGCTAGGTGATCGTCCTTCACCTTTGATGACCCGTCCCTCATCATCTGTTATTTCATTTATTCTTTAACCCGATGGTCGTCCCCGTCGTGGTCCCTTTTTTCTTTTTAGCCTGATGGCCGTCCCCATCGTTGGTTAATTTACTTTATGAACTCGATGGTCGTCCCCATCATGTTTCATTAATCCCCAGAGAATTTTACAGCTTTACTTGATGGCCGTCCCCATCATAATTCTTTTTATCCCCAGCATGTCGGCCGTCCCCGTCATTGCTTTATTTTCCGCACTTTTTTCAGTATGTCGGCCGTCCCCGTCATTGCTCTTTACCCAGCAGTCATCCTCTGCTCGGCGGTCGTCCTCCGTCGCCCACACTTTACAATATACTCTATTTTTCTTTTACAATCTATATCCCTTTTCTTCTTCATTCTGTGAGTGCAAATTTTGGACTGTCTTTGGTATTCAACCACATGTTATCGTGTTTGCCTGATTAAGCCGTTGCTTACATCCTGCACAGCTAACTCATGTTTGAATAGGGGCAGCTGTAAACACCCCAAATTTTCCCTCACCCATTCACACCATGGCTTGTGATCATTTCATATGCATAAACTCAATCATACCATCTCATATCACATTTTTGATTCACTGCATTGGTTCTAAGTCATCTGCATCTAGGGTTTGTGATCTGAGCAATCCAAGAGCTTCTTGAGCCACTCCAAAGGCCATCAATCACTTCAAAGGGGTCCATGTGTGTTCAAGTATCCTATTATATCCTCTCAAAGTCAAGAATACCAAAGAATCACAAGAATTGAAAATGGCATGGATGCAGAGCCAGGCTTGACTGCACAGATGACCTAAAATTAGGGTTTTGGTTTCAGAGGCCATAACTCCAAATTTTTTGGTCATTCTTGTTTCTATTGGTCTCTATATGGTATAGGGAGTATGCATGTCAATTTTCATGAAGAAATTCCTTGGGGAAGTCATCTGATCAAGAGTTGACTTTTCAAGCAAGTCAGTGCAAAATCAGGGCATCTGAGGCCCCCAATGACCCAACCAAAGGGTGTTCTTCATCATTTTGAATTTATATGATCTTTATTTGATCATGGAAGAAGTTGGAAGTTCACAAAATTCAAGAATTTCAAGTCTTTTGCAAAGTTGACTTTTTGGGCAAGTTTGACTTTTTTATGAAAAGTCATTTTTAGGCAACTTTTTCAACCCTTACTTTTTGATTCAAAAATGCTTCAAATGGAAAAACTTTGGTCATGAAAGTTGTAGAATAGATCTTTCCCTTTTCAAAAAGTACAAGAACATGACCTAATTCATTTTGGATCAAAAGTTATGGTTTGTCAAAGTTGGCAAAAATCACTAAATTTCAAGTCATGCACCAAAGAGGCAAATTTGCAAATTCACTTCTCAAGGCCAATTAAATCATCAAATGGGCTTCTAATCCACACAACATGATCACACCACATCTAAAGTTCAGAATGCACCCAAGGAATCACATGTTTTATGGCTCATGGATCAAGTTTCTTTCATAAGAACCAAAGGCAAGGCAAGTTGCAAAACTCATGATAACTTCTCATCCACTTGCTGGCTAGTTGGCTGATCAATCCTAGGCCCTTCCTCACATCATGCTGCGCAGCACACCCTCCTTGTACTAGGCTAGCAAGTTGCCCATGCTTCTCTTACACAAACTTGACCTTTTAGCAAAAGCACTCATACCAATCAATAAAGCACATGTCATGTCATCTGACCAGTGGGAATTGTTTATGTTAATCAAATGCAGGCTAAACATAAGCATAAGCAAGCCTGAAACCAGCCACACCACAACATTCTCATTTTCACCCTCTTGAGCAAAAAGCATTCGAAACTCATTCCACAGGCCACAAACACACAAACAAACTTCATGAACCTTCTCACCATGCTTCACTGAACACAAACCAACTCTCAAAACAGCCTGAAAGCCATAGAATCACAAACACGATCCTCACCTGACCTTGAACAGAACTGCTGCAAACTCTCAAACCAGCCATCACAAACTCTTTCTAAGCATCAAGACTTCATCAGGGGCCTAAAAGGAGTGGATTGCACAAAGAGAAGAGGTCAGGAAGTTGCAAACTGAAAAGCTTCAAACTCAGGTAGCTTCATGAACATTTTTTCCAGAAATGGATTTTTAAGTTTCTAAATTGTTCTTCATGTCTTGCTGATCACTCTGATGTTCTTGGTTTTGAAAATGGTTGAGAAATAAGCATTTAATCTTACTCTGAAACTTTTCTGACCTAAAAATGTTTGCTTTCGATACATGCGATTGATGAAAGATAAATGAGTTTTGAGTTAGGGTTTTGATTCAGGGAGATGTGGGGATGATTTCTGTTCTTTTAGATTTCGTTTTAGTGATGTTTTGATGATTTTGGAAATTTTCAGGTGGGGTTCCCACCGGAGAAGACGACCGGAGGTCTTCTCCGGCCACCTGAAAATAATTAGGGCTAATCCCTGTGTTTAATGAAGTTTGAATTTGGTCTCTTGGATGTGTTGACTCGCGTGTGTTTGGACGCCCAGGATCACTCCATTTTGCCCTAATCCCAGTTGACTTTATTAATCTGGATTAATTAATTCATAAATCAGAAATTAGGAAGTTTGAATGTGGACCTTAGGATTGCGCGCGCAGTCAACAGCCCTCTCCCCAGTTTCAATCTGATCCGTCCAATGCGTTTACTTTCTTTTATTTTAATTTTTATTTCATTTATTTTGTATTTCTTTTTCCATTTATTTTAAAATAGCAAAACCATTTTAAAAATTCTGAAATTTTTTGTACAAACTTTTATTTAATTTCAGAAACCAAAAACATTTTTATTTTTATTTTTTGCATTTTTAAAATATTTTTAAATATTTAAAAGTTTATTTTTAATTAATTAATGAGAATTAATTAATTAAAAATACTTTTAGGTATTTAAAAATCACCAAAAAATTCATGAAACATTTAAAACCATTTAGAAACATTGTCCAACCCTCAAACCAAATTTCTTTTTTGATCTTGATGCATTTTGAGAATTTTTCATGGAATTAAAATCATTTTTAGGCATTATTTTGATCCAAACTTCCAAAAATCATTTCTGCCTAACCATTGAGAGTTGGACATTGATTCTTGTTGCATTGCATTGTGTTTAGCATGAAGTTTGTGAGATTAAATGGGCATGATTTGATCTTTCATTTTCCATTTGTTTGACATTTTTCTTGGTAAGGAACCCTAAAACCCTAGAAATTTTAGGAAATTCATAACTTTTATTAGGTTAAGGGTTGGAACTTCTTCTTTGGGCAGTGAGTTAGTATAGGTTTAGGGATCCTTTGAGTGCATTTTCAATTTTTTATCATGATGTTTGCTTCTGGTTTTGATTTTTGTTTTGTGCATTGATCATAAACCCTAATTTGGGTTTCCATATGCATACATCTTGCACTTGCTTGCATAACATGACTTGCCATAGCATTTTGTGCATTCATTTGATCCATTTAACATCTTAAGACATATTGGAAGCATGTTTGATCATTGCATCATGTATTTGCCATGTTGTATGTCATGTGCATCTCATAACTTTTCATGTATGTTTATGGTTCTTAACTTGTTTCATCTGTATCCATTGGTTCACATGACCATCCACATTCCTTGATTCATGTTTGCACTATCTCATAACATCATTATCATCATGTATGTGCTTCTGGTTTTGATTTGCATCATGCCATTCCATTCCATTATGCATTGCATTGCATCTTTCTCACTAACTTTTCAGGTGGTAAGTTCTCTGAGAAGTGAATTTGCCTTCACTTCTCACATTTTCTTTTCATCTCTTTCATGCATCCTTGCTGCATTTTACTTTGTGTTTGAGTTTGAGCTTGCTCATTCTTCTTCTTCTTCTTACTTTCTTTCCTCAAGTGACTTGTCTTCTTGAATGAAGCAAGTTGCTTTGCTTCTCCTGATCCTTTCATCTGCTTCCTGGTGGTTCCATTGAAGATTCTTTCTTATAGACCTCACAAACCTTAGGAACAACCAAGCATGACAATGATTAGGGTTTTGATTAGTCCCCCACTTAGTTTTTACCTTTGTGTCTCATTGAGTCTTCTCTTCTCACCTCATAATCAGGGACTAAACCCTAAAGGCTTTAAGGCTTTGTGATTAAGCTTATGCCTGCATCCTTCTATTAGGATAGAGTGTATAACTTTAATCCTAAGTGTTAAACCCTTAATGTGTTTAAATCCTTTAATCAATTCATCTAATAATCACTAAGACATCAAGCTTGTAACTTGGGCCTTGCATTAGGGTTCTAATTCTTCCTTAACTGGTTAAGAAGGACTAACCCTAGTGTTAATGGACAAGTCCCCCTCAAGTTGTCTTACAAATCATAAAAAATCATTTCTTCATCATATAACTAATTAAAATCCATCTAATAAAGGCTTTGTTTTGTCATGGGTTTAATCCCTAATCATGGATTAAGTTGAGGAGCTTTCCTCAGCTTAAACACTCTCATCTATTATCCTTCTATTAGGATGGTGTAATGAGTCTGTTTAATCCCTGATTATGGCTTAATCTCATTACTCAACACTAAACAAAAACACCAAAAACATCTAAATAATCACAAGTAGGTTAATGATCTTAATCCTACATCATGGTGATTAAGTGTGAGAAGCTGACTTCACACTTAAGGTATTCTCATTACCCCTAATCAGAGGGAAGATGTGATGAGTTTACTAAATCCATTGGTTTAGGCTTAAGCTCATTATCTTATGACAAATTTCAAAAAGCAATAAAAGACTGAAAACACAAAAGCAAACAATAATCGTCTCCTCCGGGATTCTTTTCTCATCTCATTCACTCACAAACGAGAGCTCGCTTCTTCCGTCTAATGCAAGACAGTTTGCACCTGAGCCAGACAGGTCATACACTTGAGCATAGGCAAGTAAGAAGTTCACAAGTCAATTCACCTTTCAGTCTCTTTGGGTCGAACTACGGTGTTCTGACTTCCTCATTGCACGAGAGGATACGTAGGCATAACTTAACAGTTATCGAACAAAAGTCTCTGTATATTCCCCCTCCTTTCAGTTTCATTCTTTTAAGCCTCATTATCATGAGCACTTCACTCTGGTCCTTACACTGACACTGTACATTTATACACTACACTTCTTTACACTGACACCTGTGCACCTTTTCCAGCTCTCTTTACACACAAATCGCACTGACACTACCCCTTTAAAACACAAATCTTTTAAGCGTGGATCCCGTCGAGTACGGCGGACAATCTGGGTGCTAATACCTTCCCAGGTTGTAACCAACCCCCTTTCTCAGTCTCTCTGGTTCGCAACCGTCTTATCCATCTTTTTCTAGGTCTATGCAGCATTGCCTTTCCTCCGGGATAAAAATGCCTAGCTGGCGACTCTTTTCTTTTCCAGTGAGTTCACTGCCGTGTGTTCTCATTGTTCTCTTTCGCCGACCGTTCGCGTCTGTACCTTTATTTGGGACATTCCCATTTATCGGGAGCGACACCTGGTTACTTTTGTAGGACAGGATGAACCAACTAACTTCAGGGGAGGGTACTTACCTTTAAACCTCATGCAAGCCTTCAAACCTAGGGCTATTGTGTGACTTGTTTGTGTGTGCCACATGTTTGTGATTGAGCATAACATCATGACATCATCATGCATCATAAGCATAGCATTTTCACTAACCATTTCAAGGACCAAAGGATTTATCTTTGTTCTTTGTTGCAGGTCATGGCTTCTGCTCGTAGAAACACCATCAGGATCAACTTTGTGGGCATACCTGCTAAGCTTAAAGAGTTGGTTTCTCAGGTGTCTGATCATTCCCAGTTTATCAAGAGACATGGTCACCTATTGGATCTAGTCATCTCAGGGTTCAATGAAGACATGATGAGTGTTCTGTTTCAGTTCTTTGACCCTAAGCACCATTGCTTTACATTTCCCGACTATCAGTTGGTTCCTACAATGGAAGAATTCTCTAAACTTCTGGGTATACCTGTTCTTGATCAAAGACCCTTCACAGGCTTGGATAAGGAGCTTAAACCAGAGATTATTGCTGCAGCTCTACATCTGAAGAAGTCTGACATTGTTCTAGAAACGAGAAGCGGAGTTAAAGGTATTCTTGCTAAGGTGTTGGTAGAAAAGGCTCAAGTGTTCTTGAAAGCTATGAGCTATGATGCTTTTGAGGAGATCTTAGCCTTGTTGATTTATGGCTTAGTGTTGTTCCCTAATCCTGATCAGTTCATAGACGTTCACGCCATCAACATATTTCTGAGTCACAATCCAGTGCCTACATTGCTTGGAGACATCCTGCACTCTCTTCATACTCGTACTACAAGGGCAAGAGGAACTTTGATGTGTTGCATACCTTTGCTATCTAGGTGGTTTATTTCTCACCTTCCTCGCTCAGTAATGAAGAATGAGCAAGGGTTCAGGTGGTCCAAAAGGATCATGTCACTCTCGCATTCAGATATCCATTGGTGCTCCAGATCTATGGAGAATGTCACTATCATTGACCGTTGTGGGGAGTTTCCTAATGTGCCACTTCTAGGCATAAGAGGAGGCATCACCTATAACCCCTCTCTAGCTTTACGATAGTTTGGTTACGCTCGGAGCGATGGTCCACATGACATGTTGATTCAGGGCATTGTGTTTGACTACGACAACGATCTTCAAGGTTACCGTCAGAGATTCATACGAGCCTGGGGAAAAGTGAACAGGGTTGACAGCAAGACTCTGGAGCCTAAGTACACTATTCCTATGGAGGCTTATCTCAGATGGGTGCGATCTCGTGCTCAGACTCTCATGATGCCATATCCTGCTATCCTGCCAGTTACCATGGAACCTGTTGCTGAAGGAGATACTGCTTATACCATCCTTCACCCAGACATGCCTACTGACATGGAAGACTTACAGAGATCCTGGATCCAGTTGAAGGAGCAAAGGGATACTTTCGAGGCTCATTACAAAGCAAGCCAAGAAAGAATCCTGGAACTAACAAAGCAACTTCACGAGGAACGGAATCTCAACTCATACCTCAACACAAAGAGGAAACGTCCATGGGAGACTTAAAACCCCATCTTTTGTATTTATTTCATTTCATTTCTGTAAGCCCAAGAGGCAAAACAAATTTATTACTAATAAAAGTTTACCTTCTTGTTTGTTTAAGCAAATTTAAATCCTGCGGTCCTTGAAAACATTGCATATGCATCCACATATCATTTCATTGCATCACAGGTTTATAATTGTGCACAGGTTTCTCATCTTCTCGCTGTATATTTCAGCAATGACTCTTGAACAAACAGTTAAGGATCTCCAGGCACAAAATGCACAGTTCCAAGAGCTGATCCTGAACCTGACCAAGGGGCAGGATGAATTGAAGACGCTGCTGGCCAAGAAGACTACGAAGACTAGAAGGTCAGGTGGCCTGATCAACATGGGAAGAAGGTTCAAAGGTCTTGCCAAAACCAAAGAACCAGTTGAAGACTATGAATCTGAAGAGTCTGAAAAAGAGGGAGGCAGTCTCCACAACACTATGGGGGACTCTGATTCTGAGGCTAATTACTACCATGAGCCTAATGAAGACAAATTCAAGATGCTGGTGGATAGAATGGATGCTATGGAGTTGCAAAAGTCTTCCGGGCTGGATTTTGAAGATTTGAGTCTGATATCTGGGGTAGTCATACCCACTGGTTTCAAGGTTCCTACTTTTGTTGTTTATGATGGGGTCTCTTGTCCCAAGCTGCATTTGAGGTCTTATGTCAGAAGAATCCAACCTCACACTGCTGATAAGAAGTTGTGGATCCATTTCTTTCAAGAGAGCTTATCTGGAGCTCAATTGGAGTGGTATTATCAATTGGAGAGTGTCAACATCAGGGATTGGAATGATCTTGCTGAAGCTTTCTATAAGCAGTATCAATACAATGCTGACTTAGCTCCCACTCGCATGCAGCTGCAAAGCATGTCTATGGGTGCCAAAGAAAGTTTCAAGGAGTATGCTCAGAAGTGGAGAGATTTAGCTGGAAGAGTACAACCCCCTTTAACTGACAGGGAATTGGTTGATATGTTCATGTGTACGCTGAATGGTCCTTTTTACAGTCATCTCATTGGAAACTCATCATCTGGCTTCACTGAGTTGATAATGACAGGAGAGCGAGTGGAAAATGGTATAAAGAGTGGCAAGATCCAAGTGGGTACTTCTTCATCAGGTGCTGCAAAGAAGCCTCCCACTGGGAAGAAAGAATCCAATGTTGTTTATGGTCAACCTGATCGTAATAGAAGGCATCAGTCTGTGAGTGCAGTTCATATTTCAAATCCAACTCCTACAACAACAGAGCAGCCACAGGGCAACCAACAGAGGGCTAGAAGGCAGTTCACTAAGATCAACATGTCAATGGCTCAGGCATTGCAACACTTGTTGAAGGCTGAACTTATCACTCTGAAAGAGGCTCCTCAGAATCCCAATGTTACCTCTCCCAGGTACAATCCCAATGCACGATGTGCATATCATTCAAACTGTCAGGGACATGATACTAATAGCTGCTGGGTCTTGAAGAACAAAATTCAAGATATGATTGAGGCTGGAGAAATTGAGTTTGACCCTCCGGGTACTCCAAATGTGATCACTGCTCCCATGCCAAATCATGAGAAGATTGTCAATGCAATTGATGAAGATTTACATATTTATTCAGTTGCAGAGTTGACCACACCATTGTCTGTTATCAAGAAGAAGTTAGTGCAAGCTGGGTTCTTTCCAGGTTGTCGTGAAGATTGTTTGTATTGTACCTATAAGCCGGATAGTTGTTGGAGATTGAGAGATGGAATTCAACGTCTCATGGATAAGTATACTATAGTGTTTGAGAGGACTCCATCATCTGTAGAGAGTATGGTGGATCATATTACTCAAGGTAGGAAGACTGAAGAGGTTAACATGGTTGATAAAGTACCGGTAAGGATCACTTCAAAGGGACCTGTTAAAATCACTCATAAGGGTCCAATCAAGATTACTGCTGAAGGCCCTATGAATACTGTTGCTGAAGCTAGAGTGGATCCTATGGTCATTACTACTCCTGGTCCTATTCCGTATACGTCTGATAAAGCCGTGCCTTGACATTATGGGTCTGATGTTTATATCCATGGTGTTAAGCAGGAACCCTTAGATGATGTGCCTGTTGATATTGATAATATTGCTGGGTCTAGTAAGATCACACGAAGCGGAAGAGTCTTCTCTCCTCCAGTGACTTCCAAGAATGCAGTTACTCCAGCTGCTACCTCCACCACTGATGCTCGGGGCAAAGGTCCTGTTATTGAACCAGTATCTACTGATGTGCCAGCTGCTGATGATCTCTCTAAGCAGATGGAAGAAGTATTGAAAATCATTCGCAAGAGTGATTATGACATTGTTGATCAGTTAGGGCATACTCCCTCTAAGATTTCTATGCTGTCTTTGTTGTTATGTTCTGAGGCTCATGCCAAAGCTTTGATCAAGTTTCTGAAGACTGCTCATGTACCCAATGCAATTTCTGTTGACCAGTTTGAGAATTGTGTTGCCCACCTGACCTATGATAATGGGTTAGGGTTTTCTGATGCTGATTTGACCCCTGCCAAGAGGGATCATAACAGGGCCCTGCATATCTCAATTGAATGCAGGGGCACTACCCTGTCACATGTATTGATAGACAATGGTTCCTCTCTGAATGTGTTGCCCAAAGAAGTCCTGAATAAGCTGAGTCCTGAAGATGCTGTACTGAAGCCCAGTAGTATAGTGGTGAAGGCTTTTGATGGTTCGAGAAGAGTGGTGCATGGAGAAATTGATCTGCCAATCAAAGTTGGTTCTCAGGTTTTTAATGCTACATTTTATGTGATGGATATTCGCCCTTCGTACTCTTGTCTACTTGGTCGTCCCTGGATCCATGGGGCAGGTGCTGTAACCTCTACATTACATCAGAAGCTGAAATATACGGTAGGAGGAAAGGTTGTTATTGTCTATGGAGAGGAAGAATATTTTGTCAGCCATGTGAATACCTTCAAGTATCTGGAAGTGGAAGGTGAATACGTTGAAACTCCGTGTCAGACATTTGAAGTGGTTCCTTGGATTGTTAATGATTATGTAGCTCCTCCTGTTGTCAAGAAAGTGCCTGTGGTCACCAGAGTACCTCCAACAATGGCCTCCCTTAAAGATGCTAGAGTTATGGTGGATGAAGGTGGTTGTACTATTTGGGGTCAGCTTCCTGATATTCCGTACAAGTCTGACAAATTTGGTTTGGGTTTCACTGCAGATTCCCAGAAGGCTGTTCGTCGTGCTCGTGCTGTTCGTATCACCAATCAAGGGGTTATGAAAGATCAGATCAATGTTGTGGGTGACTATGATGAAGACTACAATCTGGTGTAACACGGTGGGAGAACTGACTTTAGTTATGTTGCGGATAGCAAGAGTCGCCACCGACTTTTATTTTATCCAAAGGAAAGGCATAAAAGAACAGGAAAGACCTTTTTAAAAGATTTTTGGGTCCGGGGGGTAGGTTATGTAAAGGGAAGGTGTTAGCACCCTTTACATCCATGGTTATCCATGGGCTCTTAGTTACTTAGCTCACTTTGAATTGTTTTTGAAAATGTGAAGTGTGTGAATAGAAATTTTCATAAGAGTTTGATAATGATCCATGTACGGATGCGTGAAAAACTTGTGTTTGAAAATTGTTTGAAATTATGAAGTGTTTGAGAAGTTTTTGAATAGTGAGTAAGTAACTATGAGGAACCTACCCTAAAGTTTAAGTCTTTCTGTTCTTGAATCCTTTAAATGGTAAGACTATCCCTATTATTAAGGAATAGGTAGTCATTACCTTGGATGTGTGGGACAAGTAAAGGGACATCTGTTTAATGTAGGCAACTGTAGGGTGTATAAGCAATTCGAAAGGGACGTATCATCTTTATTCGAAAGGGACAAGATCATTACGAAGGCAACATTCGAAAGGGACTTGATCTTTTATCTGTTAAGGGACTAGATGATGTGATATGAGGGACTCTGCTTTATACACCCTACTTGACCTTTTGTTTTAGGCAACATGAGAGGTATCCCTAAGGAAGTGAGATGGCGATCAAAGATCGACTTACGTGTGTGAGTGTTCAATTTGATATTTATCTTTTGAATTAAGTGATCTAAATTAATTTTAAATAACATACATGTTACACTCCCTATTTTTACTAACCATGGCATAAAATATAAATAATAAACATTATAAATAAATATTACACCAAGGAGCAATTACATAATTATAATACAAGCAATTTAAATAAATAAGCAAAATAATAATAATAATAATTGGGTTAGTAATAATAATAACAATTTAAAAATAAATGGGGTTAGTAATAATCATGATTAATAATAATAATAATAATAAAATAAGCAAAATATTAAAATAAACAAAATTTGAATGTTAATAAGAAAATACAAACAATTAAATCAATTATGAACATATTATGAGAAATAAATTATAATTATCAAATTTGCAAATTTAGAAATTATTTACATGTATAATTAATTATAAACAATTAGTGAATATTTTCATAAAAAATTGAGCCTTTTAATTTATATACAAATTTATATACAAAATTTTAAGTTATAAACAATTTATGTATTTAATAAAAATTAGATTAATAATAATGTTAAACAAAAATAGAAGAAAAAGAAATTAGGTTTTTAGAAATTATTATGATTAAATTAGGGTTTGTAAAAAATATATTTTTAGGGTTTAATAAGAATTATGGTTCTATATATAAAAACATTAGGGTTAATATACAATATTGATTTAATAAATATATACATATTATAATTTAAGTACATAATAATAAAAAATAAAAAAAAACTAATTTTAGAATTTAGAAAATATAAGATATATATGTGTTATTTTGAAATTATTTAAATATATGTATATACATGATTATATTAATAAGAAAATAATTAAATAAATCAATTAAACAAAATAAAACAAAAAAGAAAAAAAGAACTGAAACTTACCTGGGGCAGGGATCGAACCCACGCCCTAGGCCTCATTCTCCTTGTACCAACGGGCTAACCACTGGACCAACTGCGTGTTGGTGATAATGAAATAGGTTGCATTCTTTTTATTTTTGACCTGCGAAACAAAAAGAAATTGGAGCAAAAACTTGTTCCTGGCTGGATTCGAGCCCTTGACCTCAGCTTCATACGCGCGCGTCTCAACCAACTGAGCTAACCAGCATTTGTGAAATAAAACAGAAAGCAATTCATAATATTTTAAAACAAAAATTTAAATTTGAAATTCGCGCGCAGACTTCATCTTCTTCCTCTGAAATTCGTAGGTTTACCTGCGAATTTTGTTATGAAACTACCTGCGAATTTTCATGCCTACAAAACCTGCCAATCTCATACACCTCTCAATATGCAACGATTTATCAAATTAAACACATGGTTATGATCACCACACTTCACACAGTTCATTTATGTCCTTAAAATTAATTTATATGGTCTAAATCAAAGAACCCTAATTATGGTTCAAGAACCCTAACAATGGCTGTTTTCGGTTTATGTCCTTATCCTTCAATTTCTTTGTCCAGAAAGCATCTAAACATCATCACTAACACAAATATATAGTTAGAATTCATTATTAATGCACAAATCATTCAAATCGAAAAAAATTTAAAGATGAACAAGATGCATTCGGGTTGGTCATATGAGCATGATTTGAATGGGTGTGAGGGTTGGGATAGACTCAGTGATGTCCAAAGAACATCCCTATGTCCTTGAATTACCTTCAAATGCCCTGGAATATTGAAACCGAATTTGAAGTTTTGAGAGGTTTTTTGAAATTGTGAAACTTACACTTGGGGCTGGAAATTCGTGGCTTTGTGTTAGGGTTACATTGTATACTTATAGAGCAATGCATTAGGTCAGAAAAATTGGATATTTGTGTGGAAGATTTGATCTAAAAAGATTCAAAATGATAAGCCTTAAAAATCAAATATTTTTGCATAAACACTTGCTATTTTAGGCCAATCATCATGATCTTCTTTCCCCTTCAATTCCAATCAAATTTATGAATTTCTAGAAGCTTGATCACATTTAAATCTTTGACTTTTATATTTTATTTTAATTTAAAATGATTTTTAATGAATTAAATAAAAATAAATAAAAATAAAATGATAAAAAATCTGATTTTTGTTGACTTGGGTCGTGCATGAAGTTATAGTATGGATTGGGTCATCATATGGCAAGCCCATTTGGAAGAAATTGGTTTTAGACCTCCATTTTCTTCATAAACCAACCAAAAATTTCCCAACTTTGCAAGGGCACATATCCTTCAATTTTAATGCTATGAGGGTGTTCTTGGACATTTTGGAAAGCTTTAAGAGTTCTCTAACCAACCCCACTGGTTTCATGTCCATATCATTTACCATTCTCAAGTTATGCCCTTTTGAAGTTGTTGACTTTTTGTTGACTTTCAAAAGGACCTAAATGTCTTAGCTCATACCTTCCAAATGAAGCATTTTTGGGATTGGCTTGTGAGACACAAAGTTGTAGAGAATTCAATTTCCTTCAAAATGATCTTTGGATGGACACTTGGTGATGAAGCATGTGAAAGTTATGGCTGGTCAAAGTTCAGTTGACTTTTACTGAGGAAACCCTAATTTAGAAACTCCTGATTCTTGATGATCTGAAATCTCCTTGATGAATCATGATCAACCCTTGATCAAATGATGAATTTTACTTCATATAATTGATGTTGGAAAAAAATCATGAAGTTTGACTTTGGTTTGACCACAGTTGACCTCAGTTTGACTTTTTAACTGCTTTGACTGATTTTGACTTATCTGATCATCTGACTGAGCAAACTTTTGAGAAAAGTCTTGAAACTTGTCATGGGGGTTCTTACACACATATAAGATGTTATGAAGCTCACTTGAAGTCTTGGAAGTTCATTTAGCCTGGTTAAAGTCAAAACCCTAGTTTTGGATACACTGCTTAGGAGGTGCATTGTCTGAGGGAATTGTCAACTCTTTTGACCAATTGTGAACTTTGTGAACCTTGTGAACCATCATAAGATGCCTTGTGAACCTTGTGAACCTCATGAGAGGTCTTGTGAACCTTGTTAACCTCATAAAGTGACTTGTAGACTTCATGAACCTCATGAAAGGTTTTGTAAGCATTGTGAATCTTGTGAACCTTGTGAACCTCATAAAGTGACTTGTAGACTTCATGAACCTCATGAAAGGTCTTGTAGGCATTGTGAATCTTGTGAACCTTGTGAACCTCATAAAGTTACTTGTATACTTCATGAACCTCATGAAAGGTCTTGTAAGTATTGTGAATCTTGTGAACCTTGTGAACCTTCTTAGCACACAAAGTCTTGTATTGTGAGGGCAAATTTTGGGGTGCAACATCTGGATGCTTGGATTTTTCCTACTGTGGGTGCTGGACTCAATAATTGGAAAGCTGAAGATGTTATTCCTATCTCCTTTAGTCAGGAGTAAATACTATTACTGTGTTGTTGCTTTTTAAGTTTGTAATTTCTTGAACAATTGAACTCTCAAGCCTTGTGCCTTGCCCGGGGCACAATGGTGTGCTTGTTACGGGATGTCATTTCATTTGCATACTTCATTCAATAAAAATCAGTGGACGTTTCGTTTTCGTAAATATTGTGTTCCTTGTCTTTCTTTTCTTTTATTTTTGTTTTATCAGCTATGTGTTCTTACACACACCCACATCACTAAAATGCAGCTCCTCATCCACTCTGGATCCTGTTGATAATAGTTCTACTATTGCCAATTTTAATTTCGAGAATCCGATCTATCAAACTGAAGACGGAAATGAGGACGATTGTGAAGTACCTGTAGAGCTTGCTAGGTTATTACAACAAGAAGATAAAGCTATACAGCCACATGAAGAGCCAGTCGAAGTTGTGAATTTGGGAACTGAAGAAAACAGGAAAGAGGTCAATATAGGGGCTGATTTAGAGGATAGTGTCAAGAACAAATTGATTCAGATGCTACGTGATTATGTGGAGATCTTTGCTTGGTCCTATGAAGATATGCTAGGGTTGGATACAGACATTGTGGTTCACCGTTTACCAGTGAAAGAAGATTGTCGTCCAAAAAAGCAGAAGGTTCGTCGTATGCGTCCTGAGATGTCAGAGAAGATTAAGGCAGAGGTAATGAAACAGTTCAATGCAGGGTTCTTAGCTGTGACTTCTTATCCTCAATGGGTTGCAAATGTAGTACCGGTTCCTAAGAAAGATGGTAAGGTACGTATGTGTGTAGACTACAGGGATTTGAACAAGGCCAGCCCCAAAGATGACTTTCCACTTCCTCATATTGATGTTCTGGTAGACAACACTGCTCAGCATAAGGTATTCTCTTTTATGGATGGTTTCTCTGGTTACAATCAAATCAAGATGGCTCCTGAAGACATGGAGAAGACAACATTTGTTACACAGTGGGGCACCTTTTGCTATAAGGTGATGCCATTTGGTTTGAAGAATGCAGGGGAAACATATCAGCGTGCTATGGTGGCTTTGTTTCATGATATGATTCATCATGAGATAGAGGTATATGTGGATGATATGATAGCCAGGTCTCAGAATGAAGAGCAACATCTTGATCATTTGCATAAATTGTTTGAAAGGTTGAAGAAATACAAGTTGAGATTAAATCCAAACAAGTGTACTTTTGGAGTTAGATCTGGTAAGCTCCTGGGTTTCATCGTCAGTGGAAAAGGTATTGAAGTAGATCCTGCAAAAGTGAAAGCTATACGAGAGATGCCAGCTCCCCATACTGAGAAGGAAGTTAGAGGTTTCTTGGGACGATTGAACTACATTGCAAGATTTATTTCGCAATTAACTGCCATCTGTGAGCCAATCTTCAAGTTGCTGAAGAAAGATCAGGTAATGGAGTGGAATGATGAGTGCCAGACTGCCTTTGATGAAATCAAGAGATATCTGCTAGAACCTCCAATTTTGATGCCACCCGTTGATGGAAGACCCTTGATTATGTACTTAACAGTGTTAGACAACTCAATGGGGTGTGTGTTGGGGCAGCATGACGAGTCTGGTCGAAAAGAGCAGGCAATATACTACCTTAGCAAAAAGTTTACCGATTGTGAAACAAGATACTCACTGCTCGAGAAAACTTGCTACGCTTTGGCATGGGCTGCTCGCCGACTAAGACAGTATATGTTGACCCATACTACCTTGTTGATTTGGAAGATGGATCCAATCAAATACATATTCGAGAAACCTACTCTCTCTGGAAGAATTGCAAGATGGCAAATGATCTTGACAGAATATGATATACAGTATACTACTCAGAAGGCCATCAAAGGAAGTGTTATGGCTGATCATTTGGCTCATCAAGCAGTGGATGATTACCAGTCAATGAGTTTTGAGTTCCCTGACGAAGACATTATGATTATTACCAAAGAACCTGGACAATATGACGGACCTGAACAAGGATCCCGATGGACTATGGTTTTTGATGGTGCCTCTAATGCACTTGGTAATGGTGTTGGTGTTGTGATTAGTTCCCCTGAAGGTTGTCATACCCCGATTACTTCCAGACTTTGTTTCTATTGTACCAATAACATGGCTGAATATGAGGCATGTATCCTGGGTATTAAGGCTGCTATTGATATGAAGATTCAGTTCCTTGATGTGTATGGAGATTCAGCCCTGGTAGTAAGTCAGATCAAAGGAGATTGGGATACCAAGCATGATAATCTCATTCCTTACAGAGAGTATGTGTTGTCTTTGATCCCACATTTCAAAGAAGTTACCTTTGGACATATTCCACGAAGAGAGAATCAGTTGGCAGATGCATTAGCCACCATGGCATCCATGTTTGAGATCAGCTGGTGTAAACACCCCAAATTTTCCCTCACCCATTTCACACCATGACTTGTGATCATTTCATATGCATAAACACAATCATACCATCTCACATCACATTTTTGATCCACTGCATTGGTTCTAAGTCATCTGCATCTAGGGTTTGTGATCTGAGCAATCCAGGAGCTTCTTAAGCCACTCCAAAGGCCACCAATCACTTCAAAGGGGTCTATGTGTGTTCAAGTATCATATTATATCCTCTCAAAGTCAATATTGTCAAAGAATCACAAGAACTGGGATTGGTGTGGAAGCAGAGCCAGGCTTGACTGCACAGGTGACCTAAAATTAGGGTTTTGGTTTCAAAGGCCATAACTCCAAATTTTTTGGTCATTCTTGTTTCTATTGGTCTCTATATGGTATAGGGAGTATGCATATCAATTTTCATGAAGAAATTCCATGGGGAAGTCATCTGATCAAGAGTTGACTTTCTGAACAAGTCAGTGCAAAATCAGGGCATCTGAGGCCCCCCAATGACCCAACCAAGGGGTGATCTTCATCACTTTGAGTGCATATGATCTTTGTTTGATCATAGAAGATGTTGGAAGTTCACAAAATTCAAGAATTTCAAGTTTTTTGCAAAGTTGACTTTTTGGGCAAGTTTGACTTTTCATGAAAATGTCATTTTAGGCAACTTTTTCAACCCTTACTTTTTGATCCAAGAAAGCTTCAAATGAAAAAACTTTGGTCATGAAAGTTGTATAATAGATCTTTCCCTTTTCAAAAAGTACAAGAACATGACCTAATTCATTTTGGATCAAAAGTTATGGCTCATCAAAGTTGGCAAAAATCACTAAATTTCAAGTCATGCACCAAAGAGGCAAAGTTGCAAATTCATTTCTAAAGGCCAAATAAGTCAGAAAATGGGCTTCTAATTCACTCAACATGATCACACAACATTCAAAGATCAGAATGGGGCAAAGAATCACATGTTTTATGGCCCATGGATCAAGTTCCCTTCATGAAAACCAAAGGCAAAGTCAAGTTGCAAAAACTCATGATCACATCTCATCCACTTGCTAGCTACTTTGCTGATCAACCCTAGCCTTTTCCCTCACCATGCTGCGCAGCACACTCTCCATGTACTAGCCTAGAACATGACCCATGCTTCTCTTACACAAAAGTTGACAATTTGCAAAAGTAACTATACCTATCACAAAAGGACATGTCACATCTTCTGACCAATGGGCATTGTTTATACAAATCAATTGCAAGCCAAACCACACAAGAGGCCAGCCTGAAACAAGCTATAGCAACATACTCTCATTTTCACTCCATAGAGCAAAAGCATTCGAAACACTCTCCTCAGGCCACAAACTCAGAAACAAACTTCACAAACCTTCTCACCATTCTTCACTGAACCCAAACCAACCATCAAAGTAGCCTGAAACTCAAAGAACCAGAAATACGATTCTCACCTGAGCTTGAACAGAACTTCTGTAAACTCTCAAACCAGCCCAAATAAATTTGTTCTAAGCCTTTCAGAAGCATAAGGGAGGTCATAGGAGTGGATTGCACAAAGAGAAAGGGCCAGAAAGTTGCAGACCGAAAAGCTTCAAACTCAGGTAGTTCCATGAACTTTTTTTCCAGAAATGGATTTTTAAGTTCTTAATAGCTTCTACATGCTTCCCTGATCATGAATATGTTGTTGGTTTTGAAAATGGTGAAGAGATGAGAGTTTAATCTTGTTCTGAAACTTTTTGCCCTAAAACTAGTTTGATTCGATTCTCTTTGTTTAGGAATGATAAATGTTGTTTGAATGGGGGTTTTGATTCGTTTTTAAGTGGGGATCATTTCTGTTTAATTAGATTTCGTTTTAGATGCGTGTGGAGGGAGTTTGGAATTTGGAGTGATCGGAGAAGATGACCGGAACATTGTTCCGGTCACCTGAATGTCATTAAGGCTGGATTAGGGCTAATTAATTAGGGTTAGTGAGTTTGAATGCTGGCCCTTGGATATGGCGCCAGGTCAATGCGCGCGCGTATGAGTTTGAATCTGGACCTTCAGATTGGATGACTTTTCTTTATTACAGTTTAAATTCATTTTATTTTTCACTTAATTGCATTGTTTTGTCCATTTATTTAAAAATAGTAAAATCAATTTAAAAATTATGAAATTTTTTATAACAACTTTTATTAAATTTCAGAACACAAAAATATTTTTATTTTTATTTTTTTGCATTTTAAAAATATTTTTAAATATTTAAAAGTTCATTTTTAATTAATTAATGAGAATTAAATAATTAAAAATACTTTTAGGTATTTAAAAATCACCAAAAAATTCATGAAACATTTAAAAACATTTAGAAACATTGTCCAACCCTCAAACCAAATTTCTTTTTGATCTTGATGCATTTTGAGAATTTTTCATGGAATTAAAATCATTTTTATGCATTATTTTGATCCAAACTTCCAAAAATCATTTCTGTCAAACCATGAAGAGTTGGACTTTGATTCTTTTTGCATTGTGTTTAGCATATCATGTAGAATGTGATATTAAATGGGCATGATTTGATCTTTCATTTTCCATTTGTTTGGCATTTTTCTTGTTAAGAAACCCCAAAACCCTAGAAAACTTAGGAAAATCATAACTTGAACTAGGTTAAGAGTTGGAACTTCTCCTTTGGGCAGTGAGTTAGTATAGGTTTAGGGATCTTTTGAGTGCATTTTCAATTTTTTGTATTGATGTTTGCTTCTGATTTTGGTTTGTGTTTGATGCTTTGATCATAAACCCTAATTTGGGCTTCCATATGCATCCACCTTGCATTTGCTTGCATAACATGAATTGCCATAGCATTCTATGCATTCTTTTGATTCATTGAACATCTTAAGACATATTGAAAGCATGTTTGATCATTGCATCATGTATATGCCATGTTGTATGTCATTTGCATCTCATAACTTTTCATGTTTGTTCATGGTTCTTAACTTGCTCCATTTGCATCCATTTGTTCATGTGATCATCTCCATGTCTTGATTCATGTTTGCACCATCCCATAGCATCATTAACATCATGTATGTGCTTCTGGTTTTGTTTCTCATCATGTCATTTCACCTCATCTTGCATTGCAGTGCATCTTTCTCACTAACTTTTCAGGTGGTAAGTGACTTTGGGAAGTGGATTTGCCTTCACTTCCCACATTTTCTTTTCATCTCCTTCATGCATCCTTGCTGAATTTTGTTTTGTGTTTGAGATTCAGCTTGATCTTTCTTCTTCTTCTTACTTTCTTTCTTCAAGTGACTTGTCTTCTTAAATGAAGCAAGTTACTTTGCTTCTCTTTGTTCCTTTCATCTGCTTCCTGGTGGTTCCTCTGAAGATCTTTCTTATAAACCTCACAAACCTTAGGAACAACCATGTATGACAATGATTAGGGTTTTGATTAGTCCCCCACTTAGTTTTACCTTTGTGTCTCCTTTGAGTCCTCTCTTCTCATCTCATAATCAGGGACTAAACCCTAAAGGCTCTAAGGCTTTGTGGTTAAGCTTATGCCTGCATCCTTCTATTAGGATGGAGTGTATAACTTTAATCCTAAGTGTTAAACCCTTAATGTGTTTAAATCCCTTAATCAATTCACTTAATAATCATCAAGACATCATACTTGTAACTTGGGCCTTGCATTAGGGTTCTAATTCTTCCTTAACTGGTTAAGAAGGACTAACCCTAGTGTTAATGGACAAGTCCCCCTCAAGTTGTCTTACAAACCCTAAATATCACTTCATCATCTTACCATTAACTAAAATCCACTTAATAAAGGCTTGTTTTGTCATGAGTTTAATCCCTAATCATGGATTAAGTTGAGGAGTTTTCCTCAGCTTAAACATTCTCATCTATTATCCTTCTATTAGGATGGTGTAATGAGTCTGTTTAATCCCTGATTATGGCTTAATCTCATTACTTAACACTAAACAAAAACAACAAAAACATCTAAATAATCACAAGTAGGTTAATGATCTTAACCCTACACCAAAGGTGATTAAGTGTGAGAATCTGACTTCACATTTAAGGTACTCTCATTACCCCTAATCAGAGGGAAGATGTGATGAGTTTACTAAATCCATTGGTTTAGGCTTAAGCTCATTAACTTATGACAAACTTTCAAAAGCAATAAAAGACTGAAAACATCAAAAACAAACAATAATCGTCTCCTTCGGGATTCTTCTCTCATCTCACTCACTCACAAACGAGAACTTGCTTCTTCCGTCTAATGCAAGACAGTTTGCACCTGAGCCAGACAGGTCATACACTTGAGCATTGACAAGTAAGCAGTTCACAGTCAATTTATCTTTCAGTCTCTTTGGGTCGAACTACGGTGTTCTGACTTCCTCATTGCACGAGAGGATACGTAGGCATAACTTAATAGTTATCGAACAAAAGTCTCTGTATATTCCCCCTCTTTCCAGCTTTATTCTTTTAGCCTCATATTCTTGAGCATTTCATTCTTGTTCCTACACTGACACTTCACTTACACACCTCACTTCTCTCACACTGACACCTGTACATCCTTTTCCAGCTCTTTTATACACAAATTGCACTGACACTACCGCTTTAAAATACAAATCTTTTAAGCGTGGATCCCGTCGAGTACGGCGGACAATCTGGGTGCTAATACCTTCCCAGGTTGTAACCAACCCCCTTTCTCAGTCTCTCTGGTTCGCAACCGTCTTATCCATATCTTTCTAGGTCTATGCAGCATTACCTTTCCTCCGGGATAAAAATGCCTAGCTGGCGACTCTTTCCTTTTCAGTGAGTTCACTGCTGTGTGTTCTCATTGTTCTCTTTCGCCGACCGTTCGCGTCTGTACCTTTATCTGGGCCATTTCCCATTTATCGGGAGCGACAGCTGGGATGATGAAGCTCCCAAGATTACTATTGATAGATTTGAGAAGCCTGCATACTGCAATGAGATCGACACTGAGGGGGCAGAGGAGAAGCCTTGGTTCTATGAAGTAAAAAGATATCTTGAAGCTCAGGAATTCCCTGAAGGGGCATCTGTCAAAGATAGGAAGTTCCTGAGAAGGTTTTCTGCTAAGTTCTTTTTGAGTAATGGGATTTTGTACAAGCGCAATCATGATTCAACTATGCTTCGTTGTGTGGATAAGAAGGAAGCAACAGAGATTATGGAAGATATGCATGATGGGATCTTTGGCACTCATTCTAGTGGTCATACCATGGCAAAAAAGATATTGAGAGCAGGTTACTATTGGTCTACCATGGAAGCTGATTGCTATCAACACTCTAGAACTTGTCACAAGTGTCAAATTTATGCTGATAAAGTACATATACCTCCATCACAATTGAATGTGTTAACTGCTCCTTGGCCTTTTGCCATGTGGGGCATTGATATGATTGGCGAGATCAAACCTACTGCTTCTAATGGGCATCGTTTCATCCTGGTTGCTATTGATTACTTCACGAAATGGGTAGAGGCAGCTTCATTTGCATCTGTTACCAAGAATGTTGTGGCTTGATTCATTAAGAATAATCTCATATGTAGGTATGGCATCCCTGAAAGGATTATCACTGACAATGGCTCTAATCTGAACAACACTATGATTATTGATCTCTGCACGCAGTTCAAGATTAAGCATCATAACTCTTCTCCGTATCGTCCAAAGATGAATGGGGCAGTTGAAGCTGCTAATAAGAACATTAAGAAGATTGTACAGAAGATGACTGTTACTTACAAGGATTGGCATGAGATGTTACCGTTTGCTCTTCATGGTTATCGTACCACAATACGTACTTCTACAGGGGCAACCCCATTCTCCCTGGTCTATGGTATGGAAGCAGTTCTGCCCATTGAAGTTCAGATTCCCTCCTTAAGAATTATGAAGGATGCAGGCTTGGATGAAGATGAATGGATTCAGACTCGACTTGACCAGATAAATTTGATTGATGAGAAGAGGCTAGCAGCAGTTTGTCATGGCCAGATGTACCAGAAACGAATGATCAAGGCTTTTAACAAGAAGGTCAAGCCAAAGGTATATCAGGTTGGTGACTTGGTAATCAAGCGTATCATATTACCACAGGGTGATCCTAGGGGCAAGTGGACTCCAACATATGAAGGACCATTCATAGTCAAGACAGTATTTTCAGGAGGTGCCATGATACTTACTACTATGGATGGTGAAGACTTCCCACAGCCTGTGAACGCAGACATAGTTAAAAAATACTACGCATGAAAAGAGACCCGCTAGGTTGATTGGCCAAGGCAAAAATAAGGGCATCCCGGCAAACCAAAAGGGTTTGGGCAAAAATTAGGGATATATATAAAAAGATGTACACCCGGCAAGTCGAAAACCTGAAAAGGCGGCTTGGGCAAAAAAGGGTATCTCGATGGATTGTAACCAACCCCCTTTCTCAGTCTCTCTGGTTCGCAACCGTCTTATCCATATCTTTCTAGGTCTATGCAGCATTACCTTTCCTCCGGGATAAAAATGCCTAGCTGGCGACTCTTTCCTTTTCAGTGAGTTCACTGTTGTGTGTTCTCATTGTTCTCTTTCGCCGACCGTTCGCGTCTGTACCTTTATCTGGGCCATTTCCCATTTATCGGGAGCGACAGCTTGGCGACTCTGCTGGGGACTCTTATACTGCAACCAGGGCTTCTGGTTCTTTTTGTGGGTTCCTCCTAGCGCTTGATTGATTTGTGTTCACTGGGGTGTTATGTGCTATCTGTGCTTGTATTTTTATTTTTTGGTTATTGCTTTATGTACAGTTGTTTTACTGCTTTCTTTATAGCTTTACATATATCATATTGTCATACTGTGCTGGCTGGATCTGTTTTGTTGCTTTGGTGGGTGGGTGTTCTATTGAGAGTTGAGGTCCTATACCTGGGACCTGAGTGACACCTAGGCTAGAGTGGTTCATATTCTTTCCCATTCCATCTCGGTCTGGTGCGGGAATATGAAGCACGGTTCAGATATGGGTTTCTTCTTGAGAACTCTGTGTTGCAGATTTCCTGCAATGCTAGGGCTATCTGGGAAGCCTGCTAAGTCTGGATGACCTTTAGTATTGACCTTCAGAAACTGAGGTGAATTAGAGGAGGAACTTTTATGGTTATTGTAAACACTGTACCTCCGGGTTAGAAGTGTTTACACTTCTCATAACTGATCCAAGTCTGAGGATCCTTGTTTTAGAACACCACCTGTGAGGGGGTTGGGCTGTTTACAGGTTTGCAGGTACCCTTGACCTCAACATACCCTATTACTTTGTTTTGATTAAGAGTACTCCATTTTGGAACAGTTCTTGTGATTCTAAACCCTGGACATGTGACTCTTTATTTGAGTCCCCCACCTTGGTTACTGGACTTATGAACCTCCATCTGGATTTCTTGAACATACCTGGACTTATATCAGAGCACTTGATCAGATCCAGCTCAGTCACAAACCCTTGCATATCATTTGCATACATCATCATTGCATCATTTTAACATTTGTTTATTTGTTTTGCAGGGTATCCATACTTCATTTTGGCTTGGTTTTGACCCCATCATCAGTATAGACCTATCTTCATCAGCATCTACTTCAGCTATCAGCTACCTGCTTCAGTCACCTGCACCAGCCAGTCAGTGACCCATTCTCAGTATTATCATCAGCACCTGTCTCAACTCTTCTTCAACAACATGGCCCCTAAGAAGGGTAACATCTCCTACCACTTCTTTCAGCCTGAGCTAGCTGACATCAGGAGGATTCAGACCCTGATTACTCCAAACCATGTACCACTATTCAGAGAACACTATGGAGGCATACTTGATGTGGTTATGGATTTGGACCCTTCACAGAGGAGCTTGATTCATACTTTCCTGCAGTTCTATGATCCCCCTCTGAGGTGTTTCACTTTTCAGGATTTTCAGTTGGGCCCTTTATTAGAGGAGTATTCATCATTGGTTGGTATACCTATCAGGGGTGGAGTCCCTTTCAACCCTGAGATGGTATTTCCTAGTAATGAAGAGGTGGCAAAGGCCTTGTATCTGGAACCAATTCTGATTGGGCAACATATGACTACTAAGGCTGGAATCTCTGGCCTGCATCTGGATGTCTTGATCTCTCAAGCTACCCTGAAGGCTTCTTTAGGAGAGTGGAAAGCAGTCTGTGCTTTATTTGCCCTGAGCATATATGGGATCATATTATTTGCAGATGAGCCTAGATTCATTAGCAAGAGTGCAATCCATCTTTTCATCCTGAGGAACCCAGTGCCCACTTTATTGGGGGATTTCTACTACTCTGTGCACCAAAGGAATGAAAAGCAGAGGGGGAGATTAGTGAGGTGCTGTGCTCCTTTGTTCCACACTTGGCTTCTCAAGCATTTGCCCAAGACAGATGCATTTTTGAATCCTCATCAGCAGAGAAACTGGGCTAGAAGACTCACTGCTTTGACTTCAGCTGATATCTGGTGGTGCACTCAAAGCACAAAAGGCAGGGATATCATTACCAGTTGTGGGAAGTTTCCCAATGTACCCCTGATAGGAGTTAAGGGTTGCATCAATTACAACCCCCTGCTATTCAAAAGACAACTGGGCTATGCATTGGTCCACACTCCTAAGGCACAAGACTTGGCTGAGACTCTTTACTGTGAGAACAAGCCTAATCTGGCTATTGTCAGGCAGGCAGCCTGGGCCTGGGACAATGTTCAGACTAAAGGAGTAACCATTCTGGGGAAGTGCAACAATGTGGCATCAGCACAGTACTATGAGTAGTCCCATGCCAGGGCTCAATTTTCTGGGATGCCCTTTACCATGGAAGATATACCTGGACCATCCTCAGCACCACCTCCTGTCACTGTCAGCTTAGAGGAGTTTGAGAGTTTGAAAGAAAGAAATGAGAAGTTGACTCAGGCTTTACAGAAGACCCTCTGGGAGAGGAGTGATGGTAGGTTGGACATTGAGAGGTTAGAGAAGCTGAAGGTGGAGCATCTGGCTAGAATTGAAAAGTCTGAGGATTGCATCAAGAAGTCTAGGGCTGGAAAACAGATCTTGAAGAATGCCTGCAAGGAAGCCCAATTCCAGAAGGCCAAGACTGATTTGTATCTGAAGGAGAGTCAAGCTAGGTGGGTCAGGATCACCGAAGCTCGTACTCTGGAAGATAAGAGGACTCAGGACAAGATTGAGTAGCTAGAAGCTAGTGCAAAAGAGCAACAGGAAGCCCTGGCAGCAGCCCAGAGGGAGATCTCAGAGCTGAAGATTAGAGCTGGAGTGAGGAGGTCAAAGGACCAGAGTCAACACAAGAAGCTAACTGCAGCTGTTACTACCAGGAATCTCCTTATCAGGAATCTCACAGAGCGTCCGGCTGATCCTGTGACTGAAGCACTTCTCAAGGAAGTTCAGGAGGATGAGTTTGGTCTTGGTGTCTGACTTTTGTTTGCTGTTGCTTTCATTTCATGTACTTTTGTTTTTCTTATGATGTATTTTGACCCCTCAGAGGGCATGATTTGTAAAGAACAAACTATGTATCATTTGCTTTTTGTAATATATGTATCAGTTTGTTCCATCTGTTTTCTTCAAAGCAACATCAACAGCATCTTCAAGGGTCTGGAAAGGTCAAAACCAAGTGCCAAGCTGGATACCTTGGAAACAAATAAGCATACTGCATTGCATACTAACCCTTTGTTTGTTTTGTAGGTTTATTTTGTTGTTGTTTCTAACTCTGTTGTGATATTCAGGAACTATTGCTCGACGTCGGGTATTTCCACTCAACCGTCCACACAGATATCCAACCCGTAACAATCTTCCGGGCATACAGATGGACCAGGTACAACAGGACCTTGCAGAGGTCAGGAACCAAATGGCCAATGAAAGATTGGAAATGAGGACTCAGATGACACAATTTATGGAAGTGATGAACAATATGGCTCAGAGCCAAGAGAGATTGAGAGCAATGGTAGAAAGGCAGAATCAGGAAGACCCTCATCTAGGGACTGCAGGGACAAGCAACAATGAGAGGGTCCAACCTCATGCCAATCCCCCTGTATTTGGACCCCACCTTCATCCAGAAATCAACATTCCTGCTAATGTACAAGGGACTGCCACTGCAGGCAGAGTGCTGCAAGAAGACCCCCAGGAGGATCAGTTCACAGTAATGGGTGCTGGGGATGAAGCCTATGACAGAAGGCTGGATGAAATTGCTGAAAAATTAAGATCCTTGGAGTCCCAAAACTCTTTGGGTTTTGATGTTATGGACATGGGCTTAGTGGACGGGGTCAGGATTCCCCATAAGTTTAAGACCCCTTGTTTTGAGAAGTACAACGGGACTTCCTGCCCACGGACCCACTTACAGTCCTTTCTGGGGAGGTTGAAAGCATATACTATGGACGAGAAGCTATGGATGTTTTATTTTGAGGATAGCTTAACAGGAGCTTCAAGGGAATGGTACTCACATCTGACTAGAGCAACCATCAGGTGTTGGAAAGACTTGGTAGAGGCCTTCATTAGGCAATACCAGTATAATTTGGATATGGCACCCAACAGGACCCTCCTGATGGGGATGTCACAGTCAACCAGGGAAAGCTTCCACGAGTACGCCCAAAGGTGGAGACAGCTTGCTGCTGCTATCCAGCCACCTATGTCAGAGAGGGAGATGGCAGATATGTTTATGAACACCCTCCAAGGAACATACATTGACAGGCTGGCTGCTTTCTCTTCTACCAGTTTTACAGATGTCGTTATAGCTGGAGAGAGAATTGAGAGCCTGTTGAAGATGGGCAAGATTTCTGACAACGGTGCCAGCTCATCCAGCAACACAAGGAAGCCTTTTGTAGGCCCAAGAAGAACTGGTGAGACCAATGCTATCCATGCTAACAGGGGCAGACCCCAATATGTTCATAGGTCTGTGTCAGCAGTCACCATTCCCGCTCCAATTCATCCACAACCAGCTTATCAACCACAGCAACAAAATTATCAGCAAAAAAATCAGTATCCTCCTCAGAGAAACTACAACAACACCAACAACAACAATCAGCAAAGACCGTTCCAACAGAGACCTTCTCAGGCCAATAGGGTGATCGATCCGATCCCTATACCATATGCCACATTACTGCCACAACTCCTGAAACTCAACCTGGTTGAGCTAAGGACGTTGGCACCTCCAGATCCCACCAGTTTGCCTAGAAATTATGACTCCAACGCCAGATGTGCTTTTCATTCAAATGCACCTGGCCATAGTACAGAAAAGTGCAGAGCTTTGCACATGAAGGTACAAGACTTGGTAGACTCTAAGGCTCTGAACTTTGCACCACCACCAAATGTTAACAAGAACCCTATGCCAAACCACGGAGGTCCCAGAATCAATGCTATTGAAGAAGACAAGCCGTCTTACTTAATAACCAGTGTGGGTCAGATTCGGACACCGTTGGTGGAGATTAAAGCTCAACTCCTCGAATGTCAAATGTTCCCGGGATGTGAGCTAGGGTGTGCTTATTGCAACATTTCAGTGAATGGTTGTGATAACTTGAGAGATGGCATAGATGGTCTCATCCAGAGTGGCTTGCTTCAAATCACAACATCAATTCCTACCAATCCAGCAATCTCATCAGCAACAATTCCCGTGTCTTCTACAAATGCAACAACCATTGTTCCAAGCAACTCTTCAATTTCATCAACAAATGCTTCATCTGTTACTTCAACTGATCAGATATCAGCAAACATCCCTTCTACAACTTCAGCACCACTTCATTCAGAAACTCCTACAACAACAACACCCATCCTTCCAACAATGTCTCCTACAACTTCAGCAGTGAATATCTCAACAATTACAATTTATTATGATCCTGAAAATGATTCTGCCTACAATTCACAAAGTGCCACTCCTATCAGAGCACCAGTCACAATATAATATGATCCACAGACTATCACAGTCCCTTCTGCAGCAGCCATCAGCCCAGTCACCATCACGATGCCTGGGCCAGTACCTTATGAAAGCAGTAATGCCATCCCTTGGCATTACGGCTCCGATCTATACTGCGAAGGACAGAAAATCACTCTTGAATCATCAACCCCTGCACCACAAATAGATAATGTGGGAGGAGGCGGAGGCTTCACTCGAAGCGGACGTCTCTTTGCTCCACAAATTCAAAGACCCACTGCCGAAGCAGAAGCTGCTGCCAAGGCAAAAGGAAAGAGCTTGGTGCAAGGAGAGCAAATTGTTAAAGAGGCTTTAAAAACACCCTTTGATCAAGAAGTTGATGAATTCATGAGAATCATCAAGAAAAGTGATTACAAAATAGTGGACCAGCTTCACCAGACGCCTTCCAAGATCTCAATCCTATCATTGCTCATGTGCTCCGAAGCTCATCGGAATGCACTACTAAAAGTCTTGCACGCAGCTTATGTGCCAGAAGAGATCACAGTCAATCAGTTGGAAGCTGTGGTTGGAAATGTTACTGCTAGCAATGGACTAGGGTTCACCAGCACTGATTTGACTACAGAAGGCCGCAATCATAACAAAGCTTTGCACATTACCATGGAATGTAAAGGTGCAGTCCTTTCCGATGTGCTGGTAGACACAGGATCATCCCTCAATGTCTTACCTAAAAAGGCTCTTGTGAAGTTGGAGTATGAAGGATTGGCATTACGCCCCAGTAACCTAGTAGTGAGAGCCTTTGACGGTTCTAAGAGATCGGTTCTGGGAGAAATTGAGTTGCCTATAACGATTGGCCCACAAACTTTCAAAACGACCTTCTACGTGATGGATATACAGCCTGCCTACAGCTGTCTATTGGGTAGGCCATGGATTCACGCCGCTGGCGCCGTGACCTCAACCCTTCACCAGAAGTTAAAATTCGAGTGGGAGGGCCAAGTCGTTACTATTTGTGGAGAGGAAGATTTTTTTGGTAGCCACCTGGCTACCTACAAATACATTGAGATGGATGGGGAGATCCATGAAACGATGAGTCAAGGGTTTGAGGCCTTGAACATAAATGAAACATCTGATGTACCTGGAACCTTAATGACATCATATCAACAAGCCCGGAAGGTTGTTGAAGAAGGGACTGCCCAAGGCTGGGGCAAGCTGTTACCTGTGGAGAAGAAAGAGGATAGATTTGGGTTGGGTTACAAACCAACTCAACAAGATCTAGCAGAGGCTGCCAAGGAGCCCAATTTTGTTAGTGGGGGGATGCTCATCCCTGATGCTGTCAACAATTTGGAAGACGAGGATGAAAGCGATCGCAACCTGGAGAGTTGGATACGTCCAAAGATCCCGGGGAGCAGTATCCCAAACTGGTCTTCCCAGGAAATTATAAGAGTTACTCATGCAGAGTAATTATTATTTCCTGTATTTTATAGCATGCATCAAAGTCTTTCATCTTGCCCAAGATGACAAGACTCATTTTGTAATCGGGCCATCTGTAATTTTTGTGCAATAAGATTAATCAATGAAATATCAGACATCTTTTGCAAATGAGTCTTTTTCTTTTCCGCTCACTGTTTTTCCATTTTTCTTTTTGTACAAAAATAAATGGCAGTGTTTTCAAAATGACAATTTTATTTCACTTTTTCTAAACAAGATTAAAATCAAATCACTAAAATGAACAAACTAAACCCTTACAGAAAGTGCCTTCCAGACCGCACCGACAACAGCACGGCTATGACTTCGTATGACTTTGACAATCCGATCAATCAAGCTGATGAAGGGGTTGAAGAAGAATATGAGCTTCCTGAAGAGCTAGCCAGGTTGTTAAGACAGGAGGAAAAGGTTATCACTCCTCATCAGGAGGAGGTCGAAACGATCAATCTTGGTACAGATGAAGACGTGAAAGAAGTTAAAATCGGGGCCTGCTTACAAGACTCAGTGAAGAGACAACTGATTGACCTGCTGCAAGAGTATGTGGATGTGTTTGCTTGGTCTTACCAAGATATGCCAGGGTTGGACACCGACATTGTTGTGCACAAGTTGCCTTTAAGAGAAGAATGTCCGCCGGTTAAACAGAAGTTGCGCCGTACTCGCCCAGACATGGCAATGAAAATCAAAGAAGAGGTACAAAAGCAATGGGACGCCGGGTTCCTTGCTGTAACAAGCTACCCACCGTGGGTTGCTAACATAGTACCTGTGCCTAAGAAAGACGGCAAAGTAAGAATGTGTGTTGACTACCGGGATCTGAAAAGAGCTAGCCCAAAAGATGACTTCCCATTACCTCACATTGATGTATTAGTGGATAATACGGCTCAGTTCTCGGTATTCTCCTTCATGGATGGATTTTCAGGATACAATCAGATTAAAATGTCACCTGAAGACATGGAGAAGACAACCTTCATCACACCCTAGGGCACGTTCTGCTACAAGGTAATGCCATTTGGGCTCAAGAATGCCGGTGCAACATATCAACGGGCTATGGTAACATTATTCCACGATATGATCCATAAAGAAATCGAATGTTACGTGGATGACATGATTGCCAAGTCCCTCACTGAAGAAGATCACCTGGTAAATCTACTAAAACTATTCAAGCGTCTGAGGAAGTACCAACTGAAGTTGAACCCCAGCAAGTGCACATTCGGGGTGCGATCTGGTAAGCTACTGGGATTCATTGTGAGCGAGAAAGGGATTGAAGTTGACCTTGATAAAGTCAAAGCTATTCAAGAAATGCCTGCACCGAAGACAGAAAAAGAAGTTCGAGGGTTCTTAGGTCGATTGAACTACATCTCAAGGTTCATATCACACCTTACGGCAACTTGCGAACCTTTGTTCAAATTGTTGAGAAAAGAACAAACGGTCAGGTGGAATGAAGACTGCCAGAAGGCTTTTGACAAGATCAAGGAATACTTGCAAGAACCTCCAATCCTTAGGCCACCAGTTGAAGGAAGACCTCTAATCATGTACTTGACAGTATTAGAAGAGTCAATGGGGTGTGTGCTGGGCCAGCATGACGAGTCTGGTCGAAAAGAGTATGCAATATACTACCTAAGCAAAAAGTTTACCGACTGTGAACAACGTTATTCACTGCTCGAGAAAACTTGCTGTGCTTTAGCGTGGGCTGCTCGCCGACTGAGGCAGTATATGTTGACCCACACTACCTTGTTGATCTCAAAAATGGACCTAGTCAAGTACATATTTGAGAAGCCGGCACTTACCGGACGGGTTGCAAGATGGCAAATGATCCTTACAGAGTATGACATTCAGTACACTTCTCAGAAAGCCATCAAAGGCAGTGTATTGTCTGAATATCTTGCTGAGAAACCTATTGATGATTACCAGCCTATGAGATTTGACTTCCCTGATGAAGACATCATGTTCATAAAAGCAAGAGATCATGAAGAGCCTATTCACACTGAGGGGCCTGACCCGGAAGAAGAATGGACTATGATGTTTGATGGGGCTGTTAACATGAATGGTCGTGGTGTTGGTGCAGTACTCATTACACCTAAAGGAGTTCACATGCCTTTCTCGGCAAAACTCACTTTCAACTGCACTAACAACAAAGCTGAATACGAAGCTTGCATTATGGGTCTTAAGGAGGCCATTGACCTCAGGATCAAGACGTTGACTGTATTCGGAGATTCAGCTTTGGTAGTCAATCAAACCAACGGCAAATGGTATACACACCAAGATCATCTGATACCTTACAGGGATTATACAAGGAGGTTATTGACTTTCTTTACAACGGTCAAGCTTGAGTATATCCCTCGGGACGAAAATCAGTTTGCAGATGCTCTGGCTACCATTTCATCAATGATCAAAGTTCAAACTGCCAACTTTGTACCGCAAATCTCAGTTTCCAAACTTGACAGACCAGCATATGTGTTCGCAGCAGACATTGTCAAAGATGATAAGCCTTGGTTCCATGACATTAAGTGCTTCTTGGAGGATCAAACATACCCACCTGGGGTATCTTCCAATGATAAGAAGACTTTGAGAAGGCTTGCTGGTAGTTTTTTTCTGAACACTGATGGTTCCCTGTACAAGAGAAACTTTGATATGGTACTCCTCAGGTGCGTTGATAGAACAGAAGCAGACTTGTTGATGCACGAGGTGCACGAAGGATCCTTTGGTACCCATGCCGGAGGACATGCAATGGCCAAGAAATTGCTAAGATCGGGTTATTACTGGATCACAGTGGATGCCGACTGCTGTGCCTACGCCAGAAAGTGCCATAAATACCAGATTTATGCGGATAAGGTGCATGTGCCTCCCAATCCTTTGAATATAATGTCTTCACCCTGGCCCTTCGCTATGTGGGGCATTGACATGATTGGAAAGATTGAGCCGACTGCTTCGAATGGCCACAGATTCATCCTGGTTGCCATTGATTATTTCACCAAGTGGGTCGAAGCAGCTTCCTATGCAAATGTTACAAGGCAAGTGGTAGCCAGATTTCTGAAAAGAGATATCATCTGTCGATATGGAGTTCCCGAGCGAATCATTACTGATAATGGTTCCAATTTAAACAACAAGATGATGGCTGAACTGTGTCGGGACTTCAAAATTCAACATCATAATTCTTCTCCTTACAGGCCAAAGATGAATGGCGCCGTTGAGGAAGCTAATAAGAATATCAAGAAGATTGTGCAGAAGATGGTAGTCACCTATAAAGACTGGCATGAAATGCTACCATTTGCCTTGCATGGGTACCGCACGTCAATCAGAACATCCACTGGGGCAACACCGTATCAGCTTGTGTATGGTATGGAAGCAGTCCTACCTGTTGAGGTTGAATTACCCTCCCTACGGGTGTTGATGGATGTTAAGCTGAACGAAGCAGAGTGGGTCTGATCCCGATACGAACAACTGAGTCTGATTGAAGAGAAAAGATTGGCTGCAATTTGTCATGGGCAGTTGTATCAGAAAAGAATGAAGAGAGCCTTCGATCAGAAAGTCAGGCACCGGGAGTACCAAGTAGGAGATCTTGTGCTGAAAAGAATCCTCCCTCCTCATACAGACCACAGGGGCAAATGGACTCCAAATTATGAAGGACCATTCGTAGTAAAGAAAGTTTTCTCTGGTGGAGCACTGATGCTCAGCACCATGGATGGTGAAGATTTCCCATCCCCTGTTAATTCAGATGCAGTTAAAAAATACTTCGCATAAAATGACCCGCTGGACAAAAAAACAGAATGTAAGTCCAGGCAAAATAGGGCATCCCGGCGAGTCAAAAACAGAATAAAAGACTCGGGCAAAAATAAGGGAAAATAAACAAAAAAATGTGTACACCCGCTGAGTTGAAAAGCCGCATTGGACAACTCAGGCAAAAATGGGTATCCCGATGGATTGAAAACCCGAAAGGGCGATCCATGCAAAACAAGGGAATAAGCGAACAACTGCACTCTGAATTCGTCTGTATCACTTACAACTTGGTAAGTTTCGAAAGGATCAAGCTTCAATCAGAATCAGCCTTCTTCAGAAAGCAAGACGAGAAGAACGTCAAAAGTCATACGAGTCATAGTGAAAGAGGAAGCTCCTTAAAGCGTCGTCAACATTGCCAGCATTTTGTTTCTCAATTTGTAACAATCTCCTCATTTTAGGAGATCTGTTTCTTTGACTGTATCTTGCCAATTCAGGGCACATGAATTAATAAAATCAGACTTTCAGTCATGTTTCGTCTTGTACATTTTTATTTTGCAAAAAATGTCTGATGTCTTAAGAAAAACTGATTGCATAAATACAGATGCCCTTCTTCAAAAGATATAATAAAATCACATGCTTGCAGGAAATATACTTACTCTCAGAAGTGTCTAAACTCCTATGACGGAATCCAGTAAAGGATACCTCGGGATTACTTGTGCGTTTCTCTATCTTTTCAGGATTGCAGGTATCCAGAACGCAACTTGGGGCATGAAAGCTTCACTCCAGCAAGCTGACAAATCGACACTCAGCCTTAGCACCCAAAGTGTCTTCTCCCCGGCTGAGTTGCCACTTATTACTTATCCCTATCAGAGTTGCCAGGCATCACTTATCCAACAAGGCGGTACCGGAAGGCGCCCATATCCCCGGCTGAGTCAAGAATCCTCCTCAACAGAATCTCTGAGAAGATCTTTCAGTGATCTCTCTTTCTCCCCAGCCGAGTTGCCATTTCACCCTCAGCTGAGTACAACAGTCAGGGAACTATCTCCCCACAAAGCTTCAGCCTCTATTCAGAAGAGCAACGCATGGAAGAATCACAACAGAGTGACGAAAGCTTCTACAAACCCCAGCTGGGTCCCCTCAATACAAGGATAGGTCTGTCATTGACCCATATCCCCAAGCAGATATCATCTCATCAGATCTACCAATGATCTCACCCCCGGCTGGAACGTTCATTACAAACAGATCGACCAAAGATCTTCGTGGCAACGGGATCCGAATCCCGGTTTGGTATCTTTTGCATAATCATAGCATTCGCATCATATTCACCCACAAAGCGTAGTATTCCGTCTAGTACGGAGCATTACGGCAAAAATCAAACATATAGCATAATCATAAGCCATGTTTTGAATCAGACACTTATGAATAATGACAATCCGTCATCATACAGACTCCCCCCAGAATCCCCAGCAGAGATTCCCCAGCAAAATCAGTTGCCTCACATTCACAAACACCAGTATATACTCTCTTTGGCACCCGTCCGTGTCAATACTCCCCAGTAAAGTCGCCTGAACACTCCGTGCAAACAATAACACTCGTATTACAGATACTTTTTGATACCCGTCTGTGTCATAACCCCAGCAGAAAGCCAAAGACGTCCACTTTGCACTCACACATACTTATATATAACTTTCCTTGACATCCGTCCGTGTCATTTCCCCCAGTACAGTAACATAAACACTTTATACATCAGATACTTGTTTATACCATACTTCTCTTCTCCTTTTGACACTCGTCTGTGTCATTCTCCCCAACAGTTAAATACTCGTCTATACACCGTTCATGCTTATACAGATACTCATCCGTATCTTTTATATACCATTTATATCCCCGCAGATTCGGCACTCGTCCGTGTTCTTTGTTAACCAGTTGGTACTCGTCCGTACCATCATCTCAGAGCATGCGTCAAGCATTTGTTTCTACCTGATACTCGTCCGTATCATAGTCTTAAGGATGCTCGTCCGCATCTTTAATCCATACACGTGTCAAACGCCCTTGTCTTCTTGAATATAGATACTCGTCTGTGTCTACTGTTCCCCAGAAGAGTTCCTTCAGATTCAACAACTCGTCCGTGTTCCTTGTTAACCAGTTGATACTCGTCAGTATCATCATCTCTGAACACGTGTCAGTTTGTTTCTACCTGATACTCGTCCGTATCGTAGTCTTAAGGATGCTCGTCCGCATCTTTAATCTATACACAAACATCTAAACACTTATACCCTTTATTTCTTGGATATAAACACTCGTCCGTGTTTACTATCCCCCAGTAAATCGCCAGCAAAGCAATTTTCCTTCTTATCTGACATTCGTCCTGTGTCATGATAAACCCTGAGAGCAGCCGTACCCTGCTAGGTGGTCGTCTTCCACCTCTTGATGGTCGTCCTCCATCATGCTCATCCGATGGCCGTCCCCATCGTTGATTTTCTATCCGACATTCGTCCTATGTCGTGATATTTAGCAGCCGTCCCCTGCTAGGTGGTCGTCCTCCACCTTTTGATGATCGTCCTTCATCATTTTATCCGATGGCCGTCCCCATTGTTGATTTTGGTTATCTGGCATTCGTCTTATGTCATGATAAACCTTGAGAGAAGCCGTCCACTGCTAGGTGGTCGTCCTCCACCTCTTGATGGTCGTCCTCCATCATGCTCATCCGATGGCCATCCCCATCGTTGACCTTTTATCCAGCATTCGTCCTATGTCGCGATATTTTCGGCAGCCGTACCCTGCCAGGTGGTCGTCCTCCACCTTAGATGACCGTCCCTCATCTTATCCCCAACAGAGCATTCGTCCCCTGCTAGGTGATCGTCCTTCACCTTTGATGACCGTACCTCATCATCTGTTCGTTTCATTTATTCTTTAACCCGATGGCCGTCCCCGTCGTGGTCCCTTTTCCTTTCAGTTTAACCCGATGGCCGTCCCCATCGTTGGTTAATTTGCTTTGTGAACTTGATGGCCGTCTGTAAACACCCCAAATTTGCCCTCACCCATTCACACCATGGCTTGTGATCATTCTCATATGCATAAACACAATCATATCATCTCACATCTCATTTTTTGATTCACTGGATGGTTTCTAAGGCATCTGCACCTAGGGTTTGTGATCTGAGCAATCCCAAAAGCATCTTGAGCCATTCCAAGGGCAACCAATCAACTCAAAGGGGTCTATGTGTGTTCATACATCATATTCTATCTCCTCAAAGTCAAGAATGCAGAGGAATCACAGGAGCTAGGGTTTGAGTGGATGCAGAGCCAGGATGAACTGCACAGTTGACTGAAAATTAGGGTTTTGGTTTCAGAGGCCATAACCCCAATTTTTTTGGTTATTCTTGTTTCCATTGGTCTCTATATGGTATAGGGAGTATGCATATCAATTTTCATGAAGAAATTCCATGGGGAAGTCATCTGATCAAGGGTTGACTTTTCAGACAAGTCAGTGTAAAATCAGGGCATCTGAGGCCCCCAATGACCCAACCAATGGGTGATCTTCATCATTTTGAGTGTGTATGGTCTTTATTTGATCATGGAAGAAGATTGAAGTTCATAAAAATCAAGAATTTAGGGTTTTTGCAAATGTTGACTTTTTGGGCATGGTTGACTTTTCAAGAATGCATCATTTTAGGTCATTTTTCAAGCCATGATTCATGATCCAAAAATGCTTCAAATGGAAAAACTTTGGTCATGAAAGTTGTAGAACTCATCTTTCCCTTTTCAAAAAGTACAAGAACATGATCAAACTCTTCTTGGATCAAAAGTTATGGCCATGCAAAGTTGGCTAAAATCATTAATTTTCAAGGCATGCCTCATTTGGAAACTTTGCAAAATCTTGGACCAATGCATCATGTGACCTCTAATTCATTTCAAACCATTACACAAACATTCTCTAAGTCCTAAAAATCAGAATTTGATCAAATTTACTCATGGTTTGGTTTGTGTAACAAGACTTTATCACATGTGAACCAAAATGTCACAACTTGCAAAAACCATCATGATCACTTCACCAACTTGATACATTGGCTGCTGAGCTTTGCTAGACCTCTCCCTCATCCTTGCTGCGCCAGCCCATGCCTTGTACTTGCCTAGACTTTGAGCCATGCCTCACTTACACAAAAGTTGACTTTTTGGCAAAAGCAAACTTACCAATCACAAAAGCACAAGTCACATCAAGAAGCCAATCAGCATTGTTTATACAAACAATTTGCAAGCAAAACATGATAACACACAAGGCTGAAACTTCCTCATTCACAACATTCACAAAAACACTCTCATTTGCAAACTTCTTCGAATCTCTCTGTCCAGACTTCAAACATCCAAACCATTTTCACCAATCATCTCACCATGTCTCATTGAGTCAAAAGCAACCAAGAACCAAGCCTGAAACAAGCCATAACACCACTTCACCATTTTCACTCCAACTTGCAGTTTCATTCGAAACTCCCTCCACAGCTCACAAACACCCAAACAAACTCCATAAACCTTCTCTACTCATCATCTGGACCACAAACAACCCTTCACCCTTGCCAGAAACAACCTGAATCACCATTGCCATGTTCAACTGAGCTTGAGCAGAAGTTACTCAAACTCTTCATCCAGCCAACATAAACTCTTCCTAAGCATTCAAGGATCATCAGGAGGCCAAGTAGAGTGGATTTCACCAAGAGAGGAGGTCAGAAAGTAGCTGAGTTGAAAGCTTCGAATCTCAGGTAGCTCAAGAAATATTTTTCCAGAAATCATTTTTTGAGTTCCTAATCTGTTCTATATGTCTTCCTGATCATGAATGTGCCTTTAGTTTTGAAAATGGTGGAGAGTTGAGAGTTTACCATGCTTCTGAAACTTTTTGCCCTAGAAATAGATTGATTCGATTCAGCCATTTTATGAATGATAAATTTGTTTTGATTTAGGGTTTTGATTCGTGAGTGAGTGGGAATCATTTCTGTGTTTTTAGATTTCGTTTTAGATGCGTTTTGAAGGAGTTTGAAGTTTGGGGTGGACGGAGAAGATGACCGGAACACTGTTCCGGTCATCTGAAAGTAATTAACGGTGGGATTAGGGTTTTAAGCATTAATTAACAAGTTTGAATTTGAGCCGTGAGATAAGGCGCCAAGTCAATGCGCGCGCTGGCCAGTTTGAACCTCAAGCGTTGGATTGTTTGACTTCTCATTAAATCAGATTAATTCATTTTTTATTTCATTTTCTTTCATTTGTTTTGCATTATTTATTAAAAATAGTAAAAAATTCATAAAAATTATGAAACTTTTTCCTTAAAGTTTTAATAATTTTTATGACACAAAAACATTTTTATTTTATTTTTCATCATTAAAAAAGTATTTTTAAATATTTAAAAGATTATTTTTAATTGATTAATGAGAATTAATTAATTAAAAATACTTTTAGGTATTTAAAAATTACAAAAAAATTCATGAAATGTTCTAAGACATTTAGAAACATTGTCCAACCTTCAAACCAAATTTCTTTTTTGATCTTGATGCATTTTAAGAATTTTTCATTGATTTAAATCATATTTTGTGCATTATTTTGATCATAAGTTCCAAAAATCATTTCTGCCTATTGGTGAAGGTTGAGACATTGGTTCTTCTTGCATTGCTTTGTGTTTAGCATGTAGTTTCTAGGGTAGAAGGGCCATGAATTGTTCTTGCATTTTCAAATTGTTTGGCATTTGTTTTGTTAGGAACCCTAAAAAACCCTAATAACTTGTGAAATTCATAACTTGAGTTTGGTTGAGAGTTGAGAGCTCCCCTTTGGGCAGTGGTTCATCATAGGCTTAGGTTTTCTTTGGGTGCCATTTCTCATTTTTTATCATGGGCTTTGCTTCTGTTTTTGGTTTGTGTTTGATGTTTGATCCATAAACCCTAATTTGGGCTTTCATTTGCATCCCTCTTGCATTCTCTTGCATAACATGACTTGTCTTTGCATTTTGTGCATACTTATGATTCATTTGACATCTTAAGACATGTATAAAGCATATTTGATCATTGCATTGCATATTTGCCATGTCATTTGTCTTGTATGTTTCATAACATTTCATGCTTGTTCATGCTCCTTAGCTTGCATCATTTGCATTCATAATCTTGTATGAACATCCCCATTGCTTTGCCTCATGTTTGCAGCACCTCATAACATCATAATCATCATCAACATGCTTCTGGTCTTGCTTTGCATCATATCATTTCATCTCATCTTGCATTGCATTGCATTTCTTTCTAACATTTCAGGTGGTAAGTAAACTTGAGAAGTGGATTTGCCTCCACTTCTCATAACTTTTCTTTTTCATCTCTCTTGCATCCATTGCTGCATTCTTATTTGTGTTTGAGTTTGAGCTTGCTCATTCTTTTTCCTCCCACTTTCTTTCTTCAAGTGACTTGACTTCTTGAGTGAAGCAAGTCATTTTGCTTCTCTTGATCCTGTTCATCTGCTTCCTGGTGGCTCCTTTGAAGATTGTTCTTGAAAACCTCACAAACCTTAGGATCATCCAAGCATGACAATGAATTAGGGTTTTGATTAGTCCCCCCATAGTTTTACCTTTGTGTCTCTCTTTGAGTCTCCTCTTCTCACCTCATAATCAGGGACTAAACCCTAAAGGCTTTAAGACTTTGTGCTTAGGGTTATGCCTGCATCCTTCTCTTAGGATGGAGAGTATAACTTTAATCCTAAGTCTTGAACCCTTAAGGTGTTTAAATCCCTTAATCAATCCACATAATAATCATCAAGACATCACACTTGTAACTTGGGCCTTGCATTAGGGTTCTAATTCTTCCTTAAGTGGTTAAGAAGGACTAACCCTAGTGTTAATGGACAAGTCCCCCTCAAGTTGTCTTACAAACAATAAAATTCACTTCATCATCATATCATTAATCTAAAATCCACTTAATAAAGGCTTGTTTTGGCATGGGTTTAATCCCTAATCATGGGTTAAGTTGAGGAGTTTTCCTCAGCTTAAACATTCTCATCTATTATCCTTCTTTTAGGATGGTGTAATGGGTCTGTTTAATCCTTGATTATGGCTTAACCTCATTACTCAACACTAAACAAAATCACAAAAACATCTAAATAATCACAAGTAGGTTAATGATCTTAATCCTACACCAAAGGTGATTAAGTGTGAGAATCTGACTTCACACTTAAGGTATTCTCATTACCCCTAATCAGAGGGAAGATGTGATGAGTTTACTAACCCATTGGTTTAGGCTTAAGCTCATTGACTTATGACAAATTCTCAAAAGCAATAAAAGACTGAAAACTCAAAAACAAACAATAATCGTCTCCTTCGGGATTCTTTTCTCATCACCTTCACTCATAAACGAGAACTTGCTTCTTCCGTCTAATGCAAGACAGTAAGCACCTGAGCCAGACAGGTCATACACTTGAGCATAGGCAAGCAAGCAGTTCATCAGTCAATTCACCTTTCAGTCTCTTTGGGTCGAACTACGGTGTTCTGACTTCCTCATTGCACGAGAGGATACGTAGGCATAACTTAACGGTTATCGAACAAAAGTCTCTGTATATTCCCCCTCTTTCCAGCTTCATTCTTAAGCCTCATTGTCATGAGCATTTCACCTCTTTCTCTTTTGCACTGACACATCATTATACACTTCACTTCCTTTACATTAACACCTGTACATATTGCTTTCCAGCCATTTTACACACAGATTGCACTGACACTACCCCTTTAAAACACAAATCTTTTAAGCGTGGATCCCGTCGAGTACGGCGGACAATCTGGGTGCTAATACCTTCCCAGGTTGTAACCAACCCCCTTTCTCAGTCTCTCTGGTTCGCAAACCGTCTTATCCATCTTTTCTTAGGTCTATGCAGCATTACCTTTCCTCCGGGATAAAAATGCCTAGCTGGCGACTCTATTCATTCTCCAGTGAGTTCACGGCTGTGTGTTCTCACTGTTCCCTTCGCCGACCGTTCGCGTCTGTACCTTCATCTGACCCGGTGTCACTTGTCGGGAGCGACAGCTTGGCGACTCTGCTGGGGACCCTTATACTGCAACCAGGGCTTCTGGTTCTTTTTGTGGGTTCCTCCTAGCGCTTGATTGATTTGTGTTTACTGGGGTGTTATGTGCTTGTTTGTGCTTGTATTTATTTTTGTTTATTGCTTTATGTACAATTGCTTTATTGCTTTCTTTATTGCTTTTGTATATATCATACTGTCATGCTGCTGGCTGGATCTGGTTTTTCTTTGGTGGGTGGGTGTTCCATTGAGAGTTAAGGTCCTATACCTGGGACCTGAGTGACACCTAGGCTAGAGTGAATCATATTCTTTCCCATTCCATTTCGGTCTGGTGCGGGAATATGAAACACGGTTCAGACATGGGTTTCTTCTTGAGAACTCTGTGTTGCAGATTTCCTGCAATGCTAGGGCTATCTGGGAAGCCTGCTAAGTCTGGATGACCTTTTAGTACTGACCTTCAGAAACTGAGGTGAATTAGAGGAGGAATTGTTATGGTTATTGTAAACACTGTACCTCCGGGTTAGAAGTGTTTACACTTCTCATAACTGATCCAAGTCTGAGGATCCTTGTTCTAGATCACTACCTGTGAGGGGGTTGGGCTGTTTACAGGTTTGCAGGTACCTTGACCTCAGAACACCCTGTTACTTTGACTTTGTTAAGAATGCTCCATGTTGGATAGTTCTTGTGATTCTAAACCCTGGACTTGTGGCTCTTTATTTGAGTCTCCCACCCTGGTTACTGGATTTTTAGACCTCCCTCTGGAATTCTTGAACACACATGGATCTATACCAAGGCAGTTAATCAGATCCAGCTCAGTCACAAACCCTTGCATTTCATTTGCATACATACTCATTGCATCATATTAACATGTGCTTATTTGTGTTTCAGGGTATCCATTTTTCATCTGGTTTTGGTTTTGACCCCATCTACTATATTGACCTATCTCCACCAGCACTTGCATCAGTTTGTCAGCCATACTTCAGTTACTTGCACCAGCCAATCAGTGGCTCATTCTTTCAGCATCTTCATCAGCACTTATTCTACTCAGTCTTCAGCATCATGGCTCCAAAGAAAAGCAACATCACTTATCATTTCTTCCAACCAGACTTGTCAGACATCAGGAGGATCCAAACCCTGATCACTCCAGATCACATACCCTTGTTCAGGGAGAGTTATGGAGATATACTGGACATGGTTATGGATATGGACCCATCTCAGAGGAGTCTCATCCACACCTGCATTCAGTTCTATGATCCTCCATTGAGATGTTTCACCTTTCAAGACTTTCAGTTGGGTCCTCTTTTGGAAGAATACTCATATTTGGTTGGTTTGCCTGTCAGGAGGGAAATCCCTTTCAACCCTGAAATGGTCTTTCCCAGCAATGGAGAGATAGCAAAAGCTTTGCACCTGGAGCCTGTTTTGATTGAACAGCATATGACCTCTAAAGCTGGGATCCCTGGTTTTCATCTTGACTTCCTGATTTCTCAAGCTAGTTTGAAGGCCTCCTTGGGGGATTGGAAAGCTGTTTGTGCTCTGTTGGCCTTAAGTGTGTATGGAATTGTGCTGTTTGCAGATGAGCCCCAATTCATCAGCAAGAATGCAATCCATTTGTTCATCCTGAAGAACCCAGTGCCAACTTTACTGGGTGATCTCTATTACTCAGTGCATCAGAGAAATGAAAAGCAGAGGGGAAGGCTAGTGAGGATTTGTGCTCCATTATTCCATGCTTGGCTTCTCAGGCATCTACCCAGGACAGATGCATTTCTAAATCCTCATCAGCAAAGCAACTGGGCTAAGAGACTCACTGTCCTAACTTCAGCAGATATCAGATGGTGTACTCAGAGCACCAAGGGTAGAGATATGATCACCAGCTGTGGGCACTTTCCCAATGTGCCCTTGATAGGAGTTAAGGGAAGTATCAACTACAACCCTCTGCTGTTCAGAAGGCAATTAGGCTATGCACTGGTTCATACTCCAAGGGAACAAGACCTGGTTGAGACCCTCTACTGTGAGAACAAGATTAGTCTGCCAATTGTTAGGCAGGCTGCCTGGGCCTGGGATCATGTTCAGACTAAGGGAATCACCATTCTGGGTAAGTGCAATAATGTGGCATCAGTCCAATATTATGAGTGGTCCCATGCTAGGGCCCAATTCTCTGGAATGCCCTTTACCATAGAGGACATGCCTGAGTCGTCTTCAGCACCACCCCCTGCCACTATCAGTTTGGAAGAGTTTGAGAGTTTGAAGGAAAGAAATGAGAAGTTAACCCAAGCCTTGCAGAAGACCCTCCGGGAGAGGAGTGAAGGTGTGAGGGAAATTGAGAGATTGGAGAAATTGAGGGTAGAGCACTTGACCAAGATTGAGAAATCTGGAGATTATATCAACAAGTCCAAAGCTGGTGAACAGATTCTGAAGAATGCTTGTAAGGAAGCCCAGTTCCAAAGAGCAAGAACAGACTTGTATTTGAAAGAGAGTCAGGCCAGGTGGGTCCGGATCACTGAGGCCCGTACTCTAGAAGACAAGAGAGCTCAAGACAAGATGGAGCAGATGGAAAAAGCCCTGGCAGCAGCCCAGGAGGAAATATCAGAGCTGAAAATCAAAGCAGGATTGAAGAGGTCAAAGGACCAAAATTAGAATAAGAAGTTGACTGCAGCTGTTGCAACAAGAAACCTTCTCATCAGAAGTCTCACGGAGCATCCGGCTGATCCTGTGACCGAAGCACTTCTCAAGGAAGTTCGTGAGGATGAGTTTGGCCTTGGAGTTTGATCATTTGCTTGTTGTTGTTCCTTTTCATGTACTTTTGCTTTTTGTGATGTATTTTGGCCCCTTTGAGGTTTTGTGTTGTAAAATGAACAAATTGTATTATTTCACCTTTGTAATATATTTGTGTTAGCTTCCATCTGGGTTACTTCAAAAGCAACTTCAACAGCATCATCTTCAAGGGTCTGGAAGGGTCAAAACTGAAGACCAAACCGGATACCTTGAGAACAAATAAGCATAACTGCATTGCATGCTAACCCTTTTGTTTGTTTTGTAGGTTTTTGTTTTGTTGTTGCTAACCTCTGTTGTGATATTCAGGAATTATTGCTCGCCGCCGGGTATTTCCTCTCAACAGGCCACACAGGTACCCAACTAGAAACAACCTTCCGGGAATTCAGATGGATCAGATGCAGCAGGACCTTACGGAGGTCAGAAACCAGATGGCAAACGAAAGGTTAGAGATGAGAACGCAGATGACGCAGTTCATGGAAGTTATGAACAACATGGCTCAGAGCCAGGAGAGACTGAGGGCCATGGTGGAGAGGCAAAATCAAGAGGAGCCTCATGTAGGAACTGCAGGCACCAGTAATAATGAAAGGGTGCAACCACATGTTACCCCCCCTGTGTTTGGCCCACATCTCCATCCAGAGGCTAACATCCCAGTCAACATTCAAGGGACAGCCACTGCAGCCAGAGTACTTCAAGAAGATCCTCAGGAGGACCAGTATACAGTGATGGGTGCTGGAGAGGAAACATATGATAGACGATTGGAAGAAATAGCTGAGAAGTTGAGATCACTGGAGTCTCAAAATTCTTTGGGGTTCGACGTCATGGACATGGGTCTGGTAGAAGGGGTCAGGATTCCCCACAAGTTCAAGCCTCCATGCTTCGAAAAGTATAATGGGACTTCATGCCCCCGGACTCATTTGCAATCGTTTCTGGGAAGGCTGAAGGCCTATACAATGGATGAGAAATTGTGGATGTTCTATTTTGAAGATAGCTTGACTGGAGCATCAAGGGAATGGTATTCCCATCTAACAAGAGCAACAATTAGATGCTGGAAGGACCTGGCAGAAGCCTTCATCAGACAGTATCAGTATAATCTAGATATGGCACCCAACAGGACTCTCCTAATGGGAATGTCACAGTCTTCGAGGGAGAGCTTCAGAGAATATGCTCAAAGATGGAGGCAACTGGCTGCTGCTGTTCAACCACCAATGTCTGAGAGAGAAATGGCAGACATGTTTATGAACACTCTTCAGGGGACCTATATTGACAGGTTAGCTGCTTTCTCTTCCACTAGCTTTGCGGATGTTGTTATAGCTGGGGAGAGAATTGAAAGCCTGTTAAAAATGGGAAAGATCTCAGACAACGGTGCAAGCTCGTCCAGTGGCACAAGAAAGCCTTTTGCAGGCCCGAGAAGAACTGGCGAGACCAATGCCATTCACACCAACAGGGGTAGGCCCCAATATGCTCAGAGGTCAATAGCAGCAGTCACTATCCCTGCTCCAGCTCATCCACAGCCAGTCTATCAACCTCCTCAACAAAACTTCCAACAACAACCTCAGTATCAGCAGAATCAGTATCCTCCAAGAAACTACAACAACAACAACACCAACAACAACAATCAACAGAGGCCATTCCTACAAAGGCCATCTCAAGCTAACCGAGTGATCGACCCGATCCCAATGCCGTATGCTGCCTTGCTGCCACAACTTCTGAAACTCAACCTAGTTGAGATAAGAACGTTGGCACCTCCGGATCCCAACAGTCTACCAAGGAACTACGACTCCAATGCTAGGTGCGCTTTTCATTCCAACGCACCTGGTCACAGTACAGAAAAATGCAGGGCTCTGCATATGAAGGTACAAGACTTGGTAGACTCCAAGGCTCTGAATTTTGCACCTCCGCCCAATGTCAATAAAAACCCAATGCCAAATCATGGTGGTCCCCGAATTAACGCTATTGAAGAAGACCCACCGTCTTATTTGATAACTAGTGTGGATCAGATCAGGACACCATTGGTGGAAATCAAAGCTCAGCTCCGTGAGAACAATATATTTCCGGGGTGTGAACTAGGATGTCCATACTGCAATATTTCATGGAATGGGTGCGAGGACCTAAGGAATGGCATTGATAGCCTTATTCAGAGTGGCCTACTACAGATCACTACATCATTTCCGACAAATCAAGCAACTTCATCAGCAACGGTTTCAGATCCTCCTACAAATGCAACAACTATTGTTCCCGACAATTCATCAGCAACATCAACAAGTACTTCATCAGTTCCCCCAAATGATCAGTTTTCAACAGTTCCTCCTGCTACAACTTCAGCTTCATTCCATTTCGACTCTCCATCAGCAACAACAACAGTCCTTCCAACAGAACCTCCTACAGCACCAGCGATCAATCATGAAGATGTCTCTACTGTTACTATATTCTACGATCCTGAAAGTAATTCTGCCTACCATTCAGAAGGTGCTGCTCCCACCAGAGCACCAGTTACAATCTTCTATGATCCACAAACAATTACAGTCCCTTCAGCAGCAGCAATCAGTCCAGTCACTGTCACGGTGCCTGGACCAGTACCATATGAAAGCAATAGGGCCATCCCTTGGCACTATGGCTCTGACGTGTACTGCGAAGGAAAAAGAATCACTCTGGAAACATCAACACCTGCACCACAAGTAGATAATGTGGGGGGAGGCGGAGGCTTCACTCGAAGCGGACGTCTCTTTGCTTCACAAGTTCAAAAACCTACAGCCGAAGCAGAAGCTGCTGCCAAGGCAAAAGGAAAAGGCCCGGTGCAGGAAGATCCAGCTGCCAAAGAAGCCCTGAAGACACCGTTCGATCAAGAAGTTGATGAGTTTATGAGAATCATCAAAAAGAGTGATTACAAAATTGTGGATCAACTTCACCAGACGCCATCCAAAATCTCTATCCTCTCACTGCTTATGTGCTCCGAAGCCCATCGGAATGCACTACTTAAAGTCCTGCACGCAGCTTACGTGCCTGAGGAGATTACTGTCAACCAATTGGAAACCGTGGTTGGAAATGTTACTGCTAGCAATGGGCTAGGGTTTACCAATTCTGACTTGACAGCGGATGGCCGCAACCACAACAAAGCCCTGCACATAACCCTGGAATGCAAAGGAGCTGTCCTTTCTCATGTGCTGGTGGACACAGGTTCTTCCCTGAATGTCTTACCAAAGAAGGCTCTGGTGAAGTTAGAATATGATGGATTGGCATTGAGACCCAGCAACCTGGTAGTAAGAGCCTTTGACGGTTCTAAGAGATCGGTTCTGGGAGAGATTGAGCTGCCTGTGACAATTGGCCCACAGACTTTTAAAACTATCTTTTATGTGATGGACATTCAGCCCGCCTACAGCTGTCTGTTGGGTAGACCCTGGATTCACGCCGCTGGCGCAATAACGTCTACCCTTCACCAAAAGTTAAAATTTGAGTGGGAAGGCCAAGTTGTCACAATCTGTGGGGAAGAGGACATTTTTGTTAGCCATCTGGCTACTTATAAATACATTGAGATGGATGGAGAGATCCATGAAACAATGAGCCAGGGGTTTGAAGCGTTGAATGTGAATGAAGCATCTGCTGTATCTGGTACCCCAATGTCGTCTTACCAACAAGCCCGGAAGGTTGTTGAAGAAGGAACTGCCCTAGGCTGGGGCAAGGTCTTAGCTGTGGAGGAGAAGAAGGACAAATTTGGGTTGGGTTACAGACCAACTCAACATCAAGCAAAGGCTGCTGCAGAGCCTGGTTTTGTCAGTGGGGGGATGCTTACCCCCGATGCTATCAACTGTTTGGAAGACGAGCTGGAAGAGGAGCGCAATCTGGAGAATTGGATTCGTCCGAAGATCCCGGGGAGCAGTGTCTCGAACTGGTCTTCCCAGGAAATTATAAGTGCTACTCGAGCAGAGTAATTATTATTTCCTGTATTTTTATATAGCATGCATCCAAGTCTTGCATCTTGCCCAAGATGACAAGACTCATTTTGTAACCAGGGCCATCTGTACTTTTGTGCAAACAAGATTAAATTAATGAAATATCAGACATCTTTTTGCAAACGAGTCTTTTTCTTTTCTGCTCACTGTTTTTTCCATTTTTCTTTTTGTACAAAAATAAATGGCGGTGTTTTCAAAATGATAACTTCATTTCACTTTTTTTCTAAAGCAAGATTAAAATTAATCACTAAAATGAACCAACTTAACCCTTGCAGAGAGTGCCTTCCAGACTGCACCGACAACAGCACGGCTATGACATCGTATGACTTTGACAATCCAATCAATCAAGCTGATGAAGGGGTTGATGAAGAATATGAGCTTCCTGAAGAGCTAGCCAGGTTGTTGAGACAGGAGGAAAAGGTTATTACTCCTCACCAGGAGGAGATTGAAGTGATTAATCTTGGTACTGAAGAAAACGTGAAAGAAGTTAAAATCGGGGCCTGCCTGCAAGACTCAGTGAAGAGACAACTGACAGATCTGCTTCAAGAGTATGTCGATGTGTTTGCTTGGTCGTATCAAGATATGCCAGGGTTGGATACCGACATTGTTGTGCACAAGCTGCCTTTGAGGGATGAATGCCCACCAGTGAAACAGAAGCTGCGCCGAACTCGCCCAGACATGGCTATGAAAATCAAGGAAGAGGTACAGAAGCAATGGGACGCCGGGTTCCTTGCTGTGACTAGCTACCCGCCGTGGGTTGCTAATATAGTACCTGTGCCTAAGAAGGACGGCAAAGTAAGAATGTGTGTTGATTACCGGGATCTGAACAGAGCCAGCCCGAAAGATGACTTCCCATTACCTCACATTGACGTGTTGGTGGATAACACGGCTCAGTTCTCGGTATTCTCTTTCATGGATGGATTTTCAGGATATAATCAGATCAAGATGTCACCTGAAGACATGGAGAAGACAACATTCATCACACCTTGGGGCACGTTCTGTTACAAAGTGATGCCATTCGGACTGAAGAATGCTGGTGCCACATACCAACGGGCTATGGTGACATTATTCCACGATATGATCCACAAAGAAATAGAATGCTATGTGGATGATATGATCGCCAAATCCCTTACAGAAGAAGACCATCTGGTGAATCTGCTCAAGTTATTCGAGCGTCTGAGGAAGTACCAACTAAAGTTGAACCCCAACAAATGCACATTCGGGGTGCGATCTGGTAAGCTGCTGGGCTTTATTGTAAGCGAGAAAGGGATTGAGGTTGACCCTGATAAAGTCAAGGCTATTCAAGAAATGCCTGCGCCGAAAACTGAGAAAGAAGTTCGAGGGTTCTTAGGTCGATTGAACTACATTTCGCGGTTCATATCTCACCTCACAGCAACCTGTGAACCTTTGTTCAAGCTGTTAAGAAAGGAACAAACGGTCAGGTGGAACGAAGACTGCCAGAAGGCTTTTGACAAGATCAAGGAATATCTGCAGGAACCTCCAATCCTCATGCCGCCAGTTGAAGGAAGACCTCTGATTATGTACTTGACAGTATTAGAAGAGTCGATGGGGTGTGTGCTGGGCCAGCATGACGAGTCTGGTCGAAAAGAGTATGCAATATACTACCTAAGCAAAAAGTTTACCGACTGTGAACAGCGTTATTCACTGCTCGAGAAAACTTGCTGTGCTTTAGCGTGGGCTGCTCGCCGACTGAGACAGTATATGTTGACCCACACTACTTTATTGATCTCAAAGATGGACCCAGTCAAGTATATTTTTGAGAAGCCAGCACTTACCGGACGGGTTGCAAGATGGCAAATGATTCTCACGGAATATGACATACAGTACACATCTCAGAAAGCCATCAAGGGCAGTGTACTATCTGAATATCTTGCTGAGCAACCCATTGATGACTACCAGCCTATGAGGTTTGACTTCCCTGATGAAGACATCATGTTCATCAAAGCAAAAGATCACGAAGAGCCTATTCACACTGAAGGGCCTGACCCAGAAGAAGAATGGACTATGATGTTTGATGGGGCTGTTAACATGAATGGTCGTGGTGTTGGTGCAGTACTCATTACACCCAAAGGAGTTCACATGCCTTTCTCGGCAAAACTCACTTTCAACTGCACTAACAACGAAGCTGAATATGAAGCTTGCATTATGGGTCTTGAGGAGGCCATTGACCTCAGGATCAAGACATTGACCGTATTCGGAGATTCAGCTTTGGTAGTCAATCAAACCAACGGGAAATGGTACACCCACCAGGATCATCTGATACCTTACAGGGATTATACAAGGAGGTTGTTGACTTTCTTCACAACAGTCAAGCTTGAGTATATCCCTCGGGACGAGAATCAGTTTGCAGATGCTCTTGCTACCATTTCATCCATGATCAAAGTTCAAGCTGCCAACTTTGTACCTCAGATTTCAGTATCGAGACTTGATAGACCAGCATATGTATTTGCAGCAGATGTTGTAAAAGATGACAAGCCTTGGTTCCATGACATTAAGTGCTTCTTGGAGGATCAAACATACCCACCTGGGGCATCTTCCAATGATAAGAAGACCTTGAGAAGGCTTGCTGTTAGTTTCTTTCTGAACACTGATGGGTCTTTATACAAGAGGAACTTTGATATGGTACTCCTCAGATGCGTTGACAAGACGGAAGCAGATTTGCTGATGCATGAAGTGCACGAAGGATCTTTTGGTACCCATGCAGGAGGGCATGCCATGGCTAAAAAGTTGTTAAGATCAGGCTATTACTGGATCACAATGGATGCAGACTGTTGTGCGTACGCCAGAAAATGTCATAAATGCCAGATCTACGCAGACAAGGTGCATGTGCCTCCCAATCCTTTGAACATCATGTCTTCACCATGGCCTTTTGCCATGTGGGGCATTGATATGATTGGTAAGATTGAGCCGACTGCTTCAAACGGCCACAGATTCATCCTGGTTGCCATTGACTATTTCACCAAGTGGGTTGAAGCAGCCTCATATGCAAATGTTACAAGGCAAGTGGTAGCCAGATTTCTGAAGAGGGATATCATCTGTCGATATGGAGTGCCCGAGCGAATCATTACTGATAATGGTTCCAATTTAAACAACAAAATGATGGCAGAGCTGTGCCGGGACTTCAAAATCCAACATCACAATTCTTCTCCTTACAGGCCAAAGATGAACGGCGCTGTTGAGGCAGCAAATAAGAATATCAAGAAGATTGTGCAAAAGATGGTAGTCACTTACAAAGACTGGCATGAAATGCTACCGTTCGCCTTGCATGGGTACCGCACATCAATCAGAACATCCACTGGGGCAACACCGTATCAGCTTGTATATGGTATGGAAGCAGTCCTACCTGTGGAAGTTGAATTACCCTCTCTACGAGTTTTGATGGATGTTAAACTGAGTGAAGCAGAATGGGTACGGTCCCGATACGAACAACTGAGTCTGATCGAAGAGAAAAGATTGGCTGCAATCTGTCATGGGCAGCTATATCAGAAAATAATGAAGAAAGCCTTCGATCAGAAAGTCAGGCACCGAGAGTACCAAGTAGGAGATCTTGTGTTGAAAAGAATCCTCCCTCCTCATACAGACCACAGGGGCAAATGGACTCCAAACTATGAAGGACCATTTGTTGTAAAGAAAGTTTTCTCTGGTGGAGCACTGATGCTCAGCACCATGGATGGTGAAGATTTCCCGTCCCCTGTGAATTCAGATGCAGTTAAAAAATACTTCGCATAAAATGACCCGCTGGACATAAAAACAGAATGTAAGTCCAGGCAAAAATAGGGCATCCCGACGAGTCAAAAACAGAATAAAAGACTCGGGCAAAAGTAAGGGAAATAAATAAAAAACGTACACCCGCTGAGTTGAAAAGCCGCATTGGACAGCTCAGGCAAAAATGGGTATCCCGATGGATTGAAAACCCGAAAGGGCGATCCATGCAAAATAAGGGAATAAGCGAACAACTGCATTCTGAATTCGTCTGTATCACCTACAACTTGGTAAGCTTCCAAAGGATCAAGCTTCAATCAGAATCAACTCTCTCCAGAAAGCAAGACGAGAAGAACGTCATTGTCATACGAGTCATAGCAGGAGAGGAAGCTCCTCAAAGCGTCGTCAACACCGCCAGCACTTTATTTCTCAATTTGTAACAATCTCCTCATTTCAGGAGATATGTTTCCTTGACTGTATCTTGCCGATTCAGGGCACATGAATTAATAAAATCAGATTCTCAGTCATGTTTTGTTTTTACATTTACGTTTTGCAAAGAGTTGTCTGATATCTCTAAAAATACAATTGCATAAGTACAGATGCCTTTCTATAAAAATAAAAGCACATGCTTACAGGAAATCTGATTATTCTCGAAAGTACTTAACTCCTATGACGGAATCCAGTAAGGGATACCTCGGGACCTTTTGTACGTTCCATTATCTTTGTAGGATTGCAGGTATCCAGAACGCAACCTGGGGCATGCAGGTTACGTCTCAGCAAGTAGGCGAATCATCATCAACTTGGTCTATCTTCCACATGGCACTAGAAGGTGCCCATTTCCCCAGCGGAGCCGCCAAATCAGCATGCACTCAATCTCAGCATCGAAGGTGCCCATTTCCCCAGCTGAGTTGCTCCCCATTGCTTCCCCCAGCAAAGTTGCCAAATCAACAAACAGGCTTAACACTCAAGATGCTCTCCCCAGCTGAGTTGCCTCTCACTTCCCCAGCCAAGTTGCTATTCTTCCTCAGCAGAATGCAGAAATCAGGGAATCATCTCCTCACAGAGCTTCAAGCCTTTATTCAGAAGAGCAACGCACGGAGAAGTCACAACAGAGTACGGAAAGCTTCTACAAACCCCAGCTGGGTCCCACATTAAGGATATGTCAACCAGTGACCCATATCCCCAAACAGATACATCATTAGGTCTACCAATGATCTCGTCCCCAGCTGGGACGTTCATTTCAAGCAGATCGACCGGAGATCTTCGCAGCAATGGGATTCGAATCCCGGATCTGTGCCCCTTTTCATAATCATAGCATTCGCATCATATTCACTCCCAGAGCGTAGCATTCCGTCTAATACGGGGCATTACGGCAAAAATCAAATGCATAGCATAATCATAAGTCATGTTGTGAATTGAACGCTTGTGAATACAGATTACTTTCCCCGGAATCCCCATCAGAGTCCCAACAAAAGCAGTTGCCCCACAAATCGCAAACACCAGTATATACACCTTTTTGGCACCCGTCCGTGTCATCCTTCCCCAAACAGGTCGCCTGAATACACTCTACAAACAAAATCACCCGTACTACAGATACGTCCTGACACCCGTCTGTGTCAAACCACCAGCAAAAAGCCAAAGACATCCTCTTTGCACTCACATACCTTGTATATACACCCTTTTCGACACCCGTCCGTGTCGTATCCCCAGCGCAGTCGCGTACACCTTCATCACCCGTACACTTGTTAATATTATACTTTTCTCTTTTTGACACTCGTCCGTGTCACCCTCCCCAGCAGATAAACACTCATCTACACAATACAATACTCACACTACTCATGGTACATTTATACAGATACTCGTCCGTATCTTGTGTGCATCATCACTTATATCCCCAGAAGAGTCCTTTCAGATGCAACACTCGTCCGTGTTCCTTGTTAACCAGTTGATACTCGTCCGTATCATCATCTCTGAACGTGTGTCAGTTTGTTTCTACATGATGCTCGTCCGTATCATAGTCTTAAGGATGCTCGTCCGCATCTTTAATCTATACACAATACCCAAAACACTTATACCCTTTTGTTTCTTGGATGTAAACGCTCGTCCGTGTTTACATTATCCCCAGTAGACCACCAACAATTTTTCTTTTTATCTAACACTCGTCCTGTGTTATGATACCTCTGAGAGCAGCCGTACCCTGCTGAGTGGTCGTCCTCCACTTCTTGATGGTCGTCCTCCATCATGCTCATCCGATGGCCGTCCCCATCGTTGTTTTTAGCAGCCGTCCCCTGCTAGGTGGTCGTCCTCCACCCTCTTGATGATCGTCCTTCATCAACTTTATCCAATGGTCGTCCCCATTGTCGATTTTGGTTATCTAACACTCGTCTTGTGTTATGACAAACCCCGAGAGCAGCCGTCCCCTGCTGAGTGGTCGTCCTCCACTTCTTGATGGTCGTCCTCCATCTTGCTCGTCCGATGGCCGTCCCCATCGTTGACCTTTTCTATCCGATGGCCGTCCCCATCGTTGATATTTTCGGCAGCCGTACCCTGCCAGGTGGTCGTCCTCCACCTTTGATGGCCGTCCCCATCATATTTCTTTTATACCCAACAGAGCAGCCGTCCCCTGCTAGGTGATCGTCCTTCACCTTTGATGGCCGTACCCCATCATCTGTTTATTTCATTCATTCTTTAACCCGATGGCCGTCCCCGTCGTGGTCCCTTTTCCTTTTAACCCGATGGCCGTCCCCGTCGTGGTCCCTTTTCCTTTTTAGCCCGATGGCCGTCCCCATCGTTGGTTACTTTACCTTTATGAACTTGATGGCCGTCCCTGTCATGTTTCATTAATCCTCAGAAATTTTACAGTTTTATCGTGATGGCCGTCCCCATCATGATTTTATTTTCCCCAGCTAGTCGGCCGTCCCCGTCTTAGCTTTACTTGTTTTTCCCCAGCTAGTCGGCCGTCCCCGTCTTAGCTTTACTTTTTATCCCCAGCATGTCGGCCGTCCCCGTCATCGCTTTATTTCCTGCACTTTACCAGCATGTCGGCCGTCCCCGTCATCGTTTTGCTTCACATACCACCTTACCCAGCAGTCGTCCTCTGCTCGACGGTCGTCCTCCGTCGCCCACACTTTACAATACACTTTGTTTTCCTTTTACAATCTATATCCCTTTTCTTCTTCATTCTGTGAGTGCAAATTTTGGACTGTCTTTGGTATTCAACCACAAGTTATCTTGTTTGCCTGTTAAGCCGTCGCTTACAACCTGCACAGCTAACTCATGTTTGAATAGGGGCAGCTGTAAACACCCCAAATTTGCCCTCACCCATTCACACCATGGCTTGTGATCATTCTCATATGCATAAACACAATCATATCATCTCACATCTCATTTTTTGATTCACTGGATGGTTTCTAAGGCATCTGCACCTAGGGTTTGTGATCTGAGCAATCCCAAAAGCATCTTGAGCCATTCCAAGGGCAACCAATCAACTCAAAGGGGTCTATGTGTGTTCATACATCATATTCTATCTCCTCAAAGTCAAGAATGCAGAGGAATCACAGGAGCTAGGGTTTGAGTGGATGCAGAGCCAGGATGAACTGCACAGTTGACTGAAAATTAGGGTTTTGGTTTCAGAGGCCATAACCCCAATTTTTTTGGTTATTCTTGTTTCCATTGGTCTCTATATGGTATAGGGAGTATGCATATCAATTTTCATGAAGAAATTCCATGGGGAAGTCATCTGATCAAGGGTTGACTTTTCAGACAAGTCAGTGCAAAATCAGGGCATCTGAGGCCCCCAATGACCCAACCAATGGGTGATCTTCATCATTTTGAGTGTGTATGGTCTTTATTTGATCATGGAAGAAGATTGAAGTTCATAAAAATCAAGAATTTAGGGTTTTTGCAAATGTTGACTTTTTGGGCATGGTTGACTTTTCAAGAATGCATCATTTTAGGTCATTTTTCAAGCCATGATTCATGATCCAAAAATGCTTCAAATGGAAAAACTTTGGTCATGAAAGTTGTAGAACTCATCTTTCCCTTTTCAAAAAGTACAAGAACATGATCAAACTCTTCTTGGATCAAAAGTTATGGCCATGCAAAGTTGGCTAAAATCATTAATTTTCAAGGCATGCCTCATTTGGAAACTTTGCAAAATCTTGGACCAATGCATCATGTGACCTCTAATTCATTTCAAACCATTACACAAACATTCTCTAAGTCCTAAAAATCAGAATTTGATCAAATTTACTCATGGTTTGGTTTGTGTAACAAGACTTTATCACATGTGAACCAAAATGTCACAACTTGCAAAAACCATCATGATCACTTCACCAACTTGATACATTGGCTGCTGAGCTTTGCTAGACCTCTCCCTCATCCTTGCTGCGCCAGCCCATGCCTTGTACTTGCCTAGACTTTGAGCCATGCCTCACTTACACAAAAGTTGACTTTTTGGCAAAAGCAAACTTACCAATCACAAAAGCACAAGTCACATCAAGAAGCCAATCAGCATTGTTTATACAAACAATTTGCAAGCAAAACATGATAACACACAAGGCTGAAACTTCCTCATTCACAACATTCACAAAAACACTCTCATTTGCAAACTTCTTCGAATCTCTCTGTCCAGACTTCAAACATCCAAACCATTTTCACCAATCATCTCACCATGTCTCATTGAGTCAAAAGCAACCAAGAACCAAGCCTGAAACAAGCCATAACACCACTTCACCATTTTCACTCCAACTTGCAGTTTCATTCGAAACTCCCTCCACAGCTCACAAACACCCAAACAAACTCCATAAACCTTCTCTACTCATCATCTGGACCACAAACAACCCTTCACCCTTGCCAGAAACAACCTGAATCACCATTGCCATGTTCAACTGAGCTTGAGCAGAAGTTACTCAAACTCTTCATCCAGCCAACATAAACTCTTCCTAAGCATTCAAGGATCATCAGGAGGCCAAGTAGAGTGGATTTCACCAAGAGAGGAGGTCAGAAAGTAGCTGAGTTGAAAGCTTCGAATCTCAGGTAGCTCAAGAAATATTTTTCCAGAAATCATTTTTTGAGTTCCTAATCTGTTCTATACGTCTTCCTGATCATGAATGTGCCTTTAGTTTTGAAAATGGTGGAGAGTTGAGAGTTTACCATGCTTCTGAAACTTTTTGCCCTAGAAATAGATTGATTCGATTCAGCCATTTTATGAATGATAAATTTGTTTTGATTTAGGGTTTTGATTCGTGAGTGAGTGGGAATCATTTCTGTGTTTTTAGATTTCGTTTTAGATGCGTTTTGAAGGAGTTTGAAGTTTGGGGTGGACGGAGAAGATGACCGGAACACTGTTCCGGTCATCTGAAAGTAATTAACGGTGGGATTAGGGTTTTAAGCATTAATTAACAAGTTTGAATTTGAGCCGTGAGATAAGGCGCCAAGTCAATGCGCGCGCTGGCCAGTTTGAACCTCAAGCGTTGGATTGTTTGACTTCTCATTAAATCAGATTAATTCATTTTTTATTTCATTTTCTTTCATTTGTTTTGCATTATTTATTAAAAATAGTAAAAAATTCATAAAAATTATGAAACTTTTTCCTTAAAGTTTTAATAATTTTTATGACACAAAAACATTTTTATTTTATTTTTCATCATTAAAAAAGTATTTTTAAATATTTAAAAGATTATTTTTAATTGATTAATGAGAATTAATTAATTAAAAATACTTTTAGGTATTTAAAAATTACAAAAAAATTCATGAAATGTTCTAAGACATTTAGAAACATTGTCCAACCTTCAAACCAAATTTCTTTTTTGATCTTGATGCATTTTAAGAATTTTTCATTGATTTAAATCATATTTTGTGCATTATTTTGATCATAAGTTCCAAAAATCATTTCTGCCTATTGGTGAAGGTTGAGACATTGGTTCTTCTTGCATTGCTTTGTGTTTAGCATGTAGTTTCTAGGGTAGAAGGGCCATGAATTGTTCTTGCATTTTCAAATTGTTTGGCATTTGTTTTGTTAGGAACCCTAAAAAACCCTAATAACTTGTGAAATTCATAACTTGAGTTTGGTTGAGAGTTGAGAGCTCCCCTTTGGGCAGTGGTTCATCATAGGCTTAGGTTTTCTTTGGGTGCCATTTCTCATTTTTTATCATGGGCTTTGCTTCTGTTTTTGGTTTGTGTTTGATGTTTGATCCATAAACCCTAATTTGGGCTTTCATTTGCATCCCTCTTGCATTCTCTTGCATAACATGACTTGTCTTTGCATTTTGTGCATACTTATGATTCATTTGACATCTTAAGACATGTATAAAGCATCTTTGATCATTGCATTGCATATTTGCCATGTCATTTGTCTTGTATGTTTCATAACATTTCATGCTTGTTCATGCTCCTTAGCTTGCATCATTTGCATTCATAATCTTGTATGAACATCCCCATTGCTTTGCCTCATGTTTGCAGCACCTCATAACATCATAATCATCATCAACATGCTTCTGGTCTTGCTTTGCATCATATCATTTCATCTCATCTTGCATTGCATTGCATTTCTTTCTAACATTTCAGGTGGTAAGTAAACTTGAGAAGTGGATTTGCCTCCACTTCTCATAACTTTTCTTTTTCATCTCTCTTGCATCCATTGCTGCATTCTTATTTGTGTTTGAGTTTGAGCTTGCTCATTCTTTTTCCTCCCACTTTCTTTCTTCAAGTGACTTGACTTCTTGAGTGAAGCAAGTCATTTTGCTTCTCTTGATCCTGTTCATCTGCTTCCTGGTGGCTCCTTTGAAGATTGTTCTTGAAAACCTCACAAACCTTAGGATCATCCAAGCATGACAATGAATTAGGGTTTTGATTAGTCCCCCCATAGTTTTACCTTTGTGTCTCTCTTTGAGTCTCCTCTTCTCACCTCATAATCAGGGACTAAACCCTAAAGGCTTTAAGACTTTGTGCTTAGGGTTATGCCTGCATCCTTCTCTTAGGATGGAGAGTATAACTTTAATCCTAAGTCTTGAACCCTTAAGGTGTTTAAATCCCTTAATCAATCCACATAATAATCATCAAGACATCACACTTGTAACTTGGGCCTTGCATTAGGGTTCTAATTCTTCCTTAAGTGGTTAAGAAGGACTAACCCTAGTGTTAATGGACAAGTCCCCCTCAAGTTGTCTTACAAACAATAAAATTCACTTCATCATCATATCATTAATCTAAAATCCACTTAATAAAGGCTTGTTTTGGCATGGGTTTAATCCCTAATCATGGGTTAAGTTGAGGAGTTTTCCTCAGCTTAAACATTCTCATCTATTATCCTTCTTTTAGGATGGTGTAATGGGTCTGTTTAATCCTTGATTATGGCTTAACCTCATTACTCAACACTAAAAAAAATCACAAAAACATCTAAATAATCACAAGTAGGTTAATGATCTTAATCCTACACCAAAGGTGATTAAGTGTGAGAATCTGACTTCACACTTAAGGTATTCTCATTACCCCTAATCAGAGGGAAGATGTGATGAGTTTACTAACCCATTGGTTTAGGCTTAAGCTCATTGACTTATGACAAATTCTCAAAAGCAATAAAAGACTGAAAACTCAAAAACAAACAATAATCGTCTCCTTCGGGATTCTTTTCTCATCACCTTCACTCATAAACGAGAACTTGCTTCTTCCGTCTAATGCAAGACAGTAAGCACCTGAGCCAGACAGGTCATACACTTGAGCATAGGCAAGCAAGCAGTTCATCAGTCAATTCACCTTTCAGTCTCTTTGGGTCGAACTACGGTGTTCTGACTTCCTCATTGCACGAGAGGATACGTAGGCATAACTTAACGGTTATCGAACAAAAGTCTCTGTATATTCCCCCTCTTTCCAGCTTCATTCTTAAGCCTCATTGTCATGAGCATTTCACCTCTTTCTCTTTTGCACTGACACATCATTATACACTTCACTTCCTTTACATTAACACCTGTACATATTGCTTTCCAGCCATTTTACACACAGATTGCACTGACACTACCCCTTTAAAACACAAATCTTTTAAGCGTGGATCCCGTCGAGTACGGCGGACAATCTGGGTGCTAATACCTTCCCAGGTTGTAACCAACCCCCTTTCTCAGTCTCTCTGGTTCGCAAACCGTCTTATCCATCTTTTCTTAGGTCTATGCAGCATTACCTTTCCTCCGGGATAAAAATGCCTAGCTGGCGACTCTATTCATTCTCCAGTGAGTTCACGGCTGTGTGTTCTCACTGTTCCCTTCGCCGACCGTTCGCGTCTGTACCTTCATCTGACCCGGTGTCACTTGTCGGGAGCGACACCGTCCCCGTCATGTTTCATTGATCCCCAGAGAACTTTACAGCTTTATCTTGATGGCCGTCCCCATCATAATTCTTTTTATCCCCAGCATGTCGGCCGTCCCCGTCATTGCTTTATTTTCCGCACTTTTCCCAGCATGTCGGTCGTCCCCGTCATTGCCCTTTACCCAGCAGTCGTCCTCTGCTCGACGGTCGTCCTCCGTCGCCCATACTTTACAATATACTTTACTTTCTTTTACAATCTATATCCCTTTTCTTCTTCATTCTGTGAGTGCAAATTTTGGACTGTCTTTGGTATTCAACCACAAGTTATCTTGTTTGCCTGTTAAGCCGTCGCTTACATACTACACAGCTAACTCATGTTTGAATAGGGGCAGCTGTAAACACCCCAAATTTGCCCTCACCCATTTCACACCATGGCTTGTGATCATTTCATATGCATAAACACAATCATACCATCTCACATCACATTTTTGATCCACTACATTGGTTCTAAGTCATCTGCATCTAGGGTTTGTGATCTAAGCAATCCAGGAGCTTCTTAAGCCACTCCAAAGGCCACCAATCACTTCAAAGGGGTCTATGTGTGTTCAAGTATCATATTATATCCTCTCAAAGTCAAGATTGTCAAAGAATCACAAGAACTGGGATTGGTGTGGAAGCAGAGCCAGGCTTGACTGCACAGTGACCTAAAATTAGGGTTTTGGTTTCAAAGGCCATAACTCCAAATTTTTTGGTCATTCTTGTTTCTATTGGTCTCTATATGGTATAGGGAGTATGCATATCAATTTTCATGAAGAAATTCCATGGGGAAGTCATCTGATCAAGTATTGACTTTCTGAACAAGTCAGTGCAAAATCAGGGCATCTGAGGCCCCCCAATGACCCAACCAAGGGGTGATCTTCATCACTTTGAGTGCATATGATCTTTGTTTGATCATAGAAGATGTTGGAAGTTCACAAAATTCAAGAATTTCAAGTTTTTTGCAAAGTTGACTTTTTGGGCAAGTTTGACTTTTCATGAAAATGTCATTTTAGGCAACTTTTTCAACCCTTACTTTTTGATCCAAGAAAGCTTCAAATGAAAAAACTTTGGTCATGAAAGTTGTAGAATAGATCTTTCCCTTTTCAAAAAGTACAAGAACATGACCTAATTCATTTTGGATCAAAAGTTATGGCTCATCAAAGTTGGCAAAAATCACTAAATTTCAAGTCATGCACCAAAGAGGCAAAGTTGCAAATTCATTTCTAAAGGCCAAATAAGTCAGCAAATGGGCTTCTAATTCACTCAACATGATCACACAACATTCAAAGATCAGAATGGGGCAAAGAATCACATGTTTTATGGCCCATGGATCAAGTTCCCTTCATGAAAACTAAAGGCAAAGTCAAGTTGCAAAAACTCATGATCACATCTCATCCACTTGCTAGCTACTTTGCTGATCAACCCTAGCCTTTTCCCTCACCATGCTGCGTAGCACACTCTCCATGTACTAGCCTAGAACATGACCCATGCTTCTCTTACACAAAAGTTGACAATTTGCAAAAGTAACCATACCTATCACAAAAGGACATGTCACATCTTCTGACCAATGGGCATTGTTTATACAAATCAATTGCAAGCCAAACCACACAAGAGGCCAGCCTGAAACAAGCTATAGCAACATACTCTCATTTTCACTCCATAGAGCAAAAGCATTCGAAACACTCTCCTCAGGCCACAAACTCAGAAACAAACTTCACAAACCTTCTCACCATGCTTCACTGAACCCAAACCAACCATCAAAGTAGCCTGAAACTCAAAGAACCAGAAATACGATTCTCACCTGAGCTTGAACAGAACTTCTGTAAACTCTCAAACCAGCCCAAATAAATTTGTTCTAAGCCTTTCAGAAGCATAAGGGAGGTCATAGGAGTGGATTGCACAAAGAGAAAGGGCCAGAAAGTTGCAGACCGAAAAGCTTCAAACTCAGGTAGCTCCATGAACTTTTTTTCCAGAAATGGATTTTTAAGTTCTTAATAGCTTCTACATGCTTCCCTGATCATGAATATGTTGTTGGTTTTGAAAATGGTGAAGAGATGAGAGTTTAATCTTGTTCTGAAACTTTTTGCCCTAAAACTAGTTTGATTCGATTCTCTTTGTTTAGGAATGATAAATGTTGTTTGAATGGGGGTTTTGATTCGTTTTTAAGTGGGGATCATTTCTGTTTAATTAGATTTCGTTTTAGATGCGTGTGGAGGGAGTTTGGAATTTGGAGTGATCGGAGAAGATGACCGGAACATTGTTCCGGTCACCTGAATGTCATTAAGGCTGGATTAGGGCTAATTAATTAGGGTTAGTGAGTTTGAATGTTGGCCCTTGGATATGGCGCCAGGTCAATGCGCGCGAGTATGAGTTTGAATCTGGACCTTCAGATTGGATGACTTTTCTTTATTACAGTTTAAATTCATTTTATTTTTCACTTAATTGCATTGTTTTGTCCATTTATTTAAAAATAGTAAAATCAATTTAAAAATTCTGAAATTTTTTATAACAACTTTTATTAAATTTCAGAACACAAAAATATTTTTATTTTTATTTTTTTGCATTTTAAAAATATTTTTAAATATTTAAAAGTTCATTTTTAATTAATTAATGAGAATTAAATAATTAAAAATACTTTTAGGTATTTAAAAATCACCAAAAAATTCATGAAACATTTAAAAACATTTAGAAACATTGTCCAACCCTCAAACCAAATTTCTTTTTGATCTTGATGCATTTTGAGAATTTTTCATGGAATTAAAATCATTTTTATGCATTATTTTGATCCAAACTTCCAAAAATCATTTCTGTCAAACCATGAAGAGTTGGACTTTGATTCTTTTTGCATTGTGTTTAGCATATCATGTAGAATGTGAGATTAAATGGGCATGATTTGGTCTTTCATTTTCCATTTGTTTGGCATTTTTCTTGTTAAGAAACCCCAAAACCCTAGAAAACTTAGGAAAATCATAACTTGAACTAGGTTAAGAGTTGGAACTTCTCCTTTGGGCAGTGAGTTAGTATAGGTTTAGGGATCTTTTGAGTGCATTTTCAATTTTTTGTATTGATGTTTGCTGCTGATTTTGGTTTGTGTTTGATGCTTTGATCATAAACCCTAATTTGGGCTTCCATATGCATCCACCTTGCATTTGCTTGCATAACATGACTTGCCATAGCATTCTATGCATTCTTTTGATTCATTGAACATCTTAAGACATATTGAAAGCATGTTTGATCATTGCATCATGTATATGCCATGCTGTATGTCATTTGCATCTCATAACTTTTCATGTTTGTTCATGGTTCTTAACTTGCTCCATTTGCATCCATTTGTTCATGTGATCATCTCCATGTCTTGATTCATGTTTGCACCATCCCATAGAATCATTAACATCATGTATGTGCTTCTGGTTTTGTTTCTCATCATGTCATTTCACCTCATCTTGCATTGCAGTGCATCCTTCTCACTAACTTTTCAGGTGGTAAGTGACTTTGGGAAGTGGATTTGCCTTCACTTCCCACATTTTCTTTTCATCTCCTTCATGCATCCTTGCTGCATTTTGTTTTGTGTTTGAGATTGAGCTTGATCTTTCTTCTTCTTCTTACTTTCTTTCTTCAAGTGACTTGTCTTCTTAAATGAAGCAAGTTACTTTGCTTCTCTTTGTTCCTTTCATCTGCTTCCTGGTGGTTCCTCTGAAGATCTTTCTTATAAACCTCACAAACCTTAGGAACAACCATGTATGACAATGATTAGGGTTTTGATTAGTCCCCCACTTAGTTTTACCTTTGTGTCTCCTTTGAGTCCTCTCTTCTCATCTCATAATCAGGGACTAAACCCTAAAGGCTCTAAGGCTTTGTGGTTAAGCTTATGCATGCATCCTTCTATTAGGATGGAGTGTATAACTTTAATCCTAAGTGTTAAACCCTTAATGTGTTTAAATCCCTTAATCAATTCACTTAATAATCATCAAGACATCATACTTGTAACTTGGGCCTTGCATTAGGGTTCTAATTCTTCCTTAACTGGTTAAGAAGGACTAACCCTAGTGTTAATGGACAAGTCCCCCTCAAGTTGTCTTACAAACCCTAAAAATCACTTCATCATCTTACCATTAACTAAAATCCACTTAATAAAGGCTTGTTTTGTCATGAGTTTAATCCCTAATCATGGATTAAGTTGAGGAGTTTTCCTCAGCTTAAACATTCTCATCTATTATCCTTCTATTAGGATGGTGTAATGAGTCTGTTTAATCCCTGATTATGGCTTAATCTCATTACTTAACACTAAACAAAAACAACAAAAACATCTAAATAATCACAAGTAGGTTAATGATCTTAACCCTACACCAAAGGTGATTAAGTGTGAGAATCTGACTTCACATTTAAGGTACTCTCATTACCCCTAATCAGAGGGAAGATGTGATGAGTTTACTAAATCCATTGGTTTAGGCTTAAGCTCATTAACTTATGACAAACTTTCAAAAGCAATAAAAGACTGAAAACATCAAAAACAAACAATAATCGTCTCCTTCGGGATTCTTCTCTCATCTCACTCACTCACAAACGAGAACTTGCTTCTTCCGTCTAATGCAAGACAGTTTGCACCTGAGCCAGACAGGTCATACACTTGAGCATTGACAAGTAAGCAGTTCACAGTCAATTTATCTTTCAGTCTCTTTGGGTCGAACTACGGTGTTCTGACTTCCTCATTGCACGAGAGGATACGTAGGCATAACTTAATAGTTATCGAACAAAAGTCTCTGTATATTCCCCCTCTTTCCAGCTTTATTCTTTTAGCCTCATATTCTTGAGCATTTAATTCTTGTTCCTACACTAACACTTCACTTACACACTTCACTTCTCTCACACTGACACCTGTACATCCTTTTCCAGCTCTTTTATACACAAATTGCACTGACACTACCCCTTTAAAATACAAATCTTTTAAGCGTGGATCCCGTCGAGTACGGCGGACAATCTGGGTGCTAATACCTTCCCAGGTTGTAACCAACCCCCTTTCTCAGTCTCTCTGGTTCGCAACCGTCTTATCCATATCTTTCTAGGTCTATGCAGCATTACCTTTCCTCCGGGATAAAAATGCCTAGCTGGCGACTCTTTCCTTTTCAGTGAGTTCACTGATGTGTGTTCTCATTGTTCTCTTTCGCCGACCGTTCGCGTCTGTACCTTTATCTGGGCCATTTCCCATTTATCGGGAGCGACAGCTGGGATGATGAAGCTCCCAAGATTACTATTGATAGATTTGAGAAGCCTGCATACTGCAATGAGATCGACACTGAGGGGGCAGAGGAGAAGCCTTGGTTCTATGAAGTAAAAAGATATCTTGAAGCTCAGGAATTCCCTGAAGGGGCATCTGTCAAAGATAGGAAGTTCCTGAGAAGGTTTTCTGCTAAGTTCTTTTTGAGTAATGGGATTTTGTACAAGCGCAATCATGATTCAACTATGCTTCGTTGTGTGGATAAGAAGGAAGCAACAGAGATTATGGAAGATATGCATGATGGGATCTTTGGCACTCATTCTAGTGGTCATACCATGGCAAAAAAGATATTGAGAGCAGGTTACTATTGGTCTACCATGGAAGCTGATTGCTATCAACACTCCAGAACTTGTCACAAGTGTCAAATTTATGCTGATAAAGTACATATACCTCCATCACCATTGAATGTGTTAACTGCTCCTTGGCCTTTTTCCATGTGGGGCATTGATATGATTGGCGAGATCAAACCTACTGCTTCTAATGGGCATCGTTTCATCCTGGTTGCTATTGATTACTTCATGAAATGGGTAGAGGCAGCTTCATTTGCATCTGTTACCAAGAATGTTGTGGCTTGATTCATTAAGAATAATCTCATATGTAGGTATGGCATCCCTGAAAGGATTATCACTGACAATGGCTCTAATCTGAACAACACTATGATTATTGATCTCTGCACGCAGTTCAAGATTAAGCATCATAACTCTTCTCCGTATCGTCCAAAGATGAATGGGGCAGTTGAAGCTGCTAATAAGAACATTAAGAAGATTGTACAGAAGATGACTGTTACTTACAAGGATTGGCATGAGATGTTACCGTTTGCTCTTCATGGTTATCGTACCACAATACGTACTTCTACAGGGGCAACCCCATTCTCCCTGGTCTATGGTATGGAAGCAGTTCTGCCCATTGAAGTTCAGATTCCCTCCTTAAGAATTATGAAGGATGCAGGCTTGGATGAAGATGAATGGATTCAGACTCGACTTGACCAGATAAATTTGATTGATGAGAAGAGGCTAGCAGCAGTTTGTCATGGCCAGATGTACCAGAAACGAATGATCAAGGCTTTTAACAAGAAGGTCAAGCCAAAGGTATATCAGGTTGGTGACTTGGTAATCAAGCGTATCATATTACCACAGGGTGATCCTAGGGGCAAGTGGACTCCAACATATGAAGGACCATTCATAGTCAAGACAGTATTTTCAGGAGGTGCCATGATACTTACTACTATGGATGGTGAAGACTTCCCACAGCCTGTGAACGCAGACATAGTTAAAAAATACTACGCATGAAAAGAGACCCGCTAGGTTGATTGGCCAAGGCAAAAATAAGGGCATCCCGGCAAACCAAAAGGGTTTGGGCAAAAATTAGGGATATATATAAAAAGATGTACACCCGGCAAGTCGAAAACCTGAAAAGGCGGCTTGGGCAAAAAAGGGTATCTCGGTGGATTGAAAACCTGAAAGGGCAATCCAGGCAAAAGTTAGGGATTAAAGCGTATGACTATGTCTCGTTTGGCTCACCCATGAAACTGCAACCAGTTGTGTTACTTACTCAAGCTCAAACAGATAAAGCTCAGTCCAATCATTTCCGTCTCAACAGCAGAAGATGAGATACTCGAAGATAATGGCAATAGTAGAATTGAAACTCAATAGGATCATTTCCCACATAGCTGATTCTCCTTGTTTTGTAAAATTTTATGACAAAATCCTCTTACTAGGGTTTATGTCTCCTTGTACAAACTTACCCATGTATGGGTCACTCTTTGATATAAATAAAATTCCATCTTTGAATCCAGATTTACTTTTACCCTATTTACATAAGCAAAACGTCCATTGGTTGTGTTTGAATGTATGTATGTTTTTGAATATGATTGATGTTTACCAGAAATGCATGTATGCTTAATATGATTGATGATTACCAGAAATGCGTGAAAATGCAGTAATAGTATTTACTAAGGACGAACAAGGGAAGGATTTCAACGAAGCTTCGCCGTTTCATCTCTACAAAACAGTTACAAACCCTCAGTAGGACAAATCCTTCTTCATAAAGTCACATTTCCCCTGGAATTTATATCCATCTCTTTTATCCTCATACGGATATTCGGGAATTTACTTTCCAATAGGAGTACGACGAACGAAGACGGGAGGTTATATATACCCTAATATCGAACGAAGGCAGGAGGTTATGTATACCTTGCTATCCCCAGCAGATGGGAGGTTATATATACCCTACTATCGAACGAAGGCGGGAGGTTATATATACCTTATTATCCCAGCAGACGGGAAGTTATGTATACCCTACTATCAAATGAAGACTGGAGGTTATGTATACCTTATTATCAAACAAGACGGGAACGAGTTCCTTAGCAACAAATTGGGATTTATTTTCCCTGGCCAGCAGTTGTTATACGAAGATATCCAGATGCTTCAGGCTGCATGATGCATACATACATCATTTACATCATACCATAACATACATATCCATAGATACATAATACATCACTTAAGTGCATCATATTATACCTACATACATCATACATGAACTAATATTACCATACAGAATGCTACTTTGGTTTCAGGTTAACTCTCCAGCAGACAGATTTCATCAACAACTTGTGACTATTGGGCCGTTGTTTATCCTCCCAAAAGTTATCAATCCCTCAGGACTGCTTTATCCTCCTGAAAGCTTCTTATACCTCAGAACGTTGTTTATCTTTCTGAAAGCATATTACCTCCTTAGGACGTTGTTATCCTCCTGAAAGCATATTATCTCCTCGGGACGTTGTTTATCTTTCTGAAAGCTATCATCACTTCCTCAGGATGTTTTTTATACTCCTGAAAGCATATTATTACCTTGGGCCGTTGTTATCTTCCCAAAGGTTACCACTTCCTCAGGACGTTGTTATCCTCCTGAAAGCATATTATCTCCTCGGGACGTTGTTTATCTTCCTGAAAGCTATCACCCCTACCTCAGGATTGCTTTATCCTCCTGAAAGCATATTACTACCTCAGAACGTTGTTTATCTTTCTGAAAGCATATCATCATTACCTCAGGATTGCTTTATCCTCCTGAAAGCATATTACTACCTCAGAATGTTGTTTATCTTTCTGAAAGCGTATCATTATTACCTCAGGATTGCTTTATCCTCCTGAAAGCATATTATCTCCTCGGGACGTTGTTTATCTTCCTGAAAGCTATCATTTTATCTTCATATTTTGGACTGCTTTATCCTCCAAGAAATGTATCTGAAGAACTTTTCTCCAAGTGGCATCTTTAAGCCCACTCAAGCATATTCAACTAGTCATCAGTATTACTCTACGCACCGGTGAGTGCAAATTTTTGGGCTTTTGTGTTCAATCCCCTTCAACCTTCCAAGTTATGACTGGCACATATACCATTCTAACCCCTCAGGTTTCAGAAAATTGAACAGGGGCAGCTGTTGCACCCCAAAATTTGCCCTCACAATACAAGACTTTGTGTGCTAAGAAGGTTCACAAGGTTCACAAGATTCACAATACTTACAAGACCTTTCATGGAGTTCATGAAGTTTACAAAACACTTTATGAGGTTCACAAGGTTCACAAGATTCACAATACTTACAAGACCTTTCATGAGGTTCATGAAGTCTACAAGACACTTTATGAGGTTCACAAGGTTCACAAGACCTCCCATGAGGTTCACAAGGTTCACAAGACCTCCCCTGAGGTTCACCAGGTTAACAAGACCTCTTATGATGGTTCACAAGGTTCACAAGACATCTTATGATGGTTCACAAGGTTCACAAAGTTCACAAATAGTCAGAAGAGTTGACAATTCCCTTATACAATGCACCTCCTAAGCAGTGCATCCAAAACTAGGGTTTTGACTTTAATCAGGCTAAATGAACGTACAAGACTTCAAGTGAGCTTCATAGCCTCTTATATATGTTTAAGAACCCCCATGACAAGTTTCAATACTTTTCTCAAAAGTTTGCTCAGTCAGATGATCAGATAAGTCAAAACCAGTCAAAGCAGTTAAAAAGTCAAACTGAGGTCAACTGTGGTCAAATCAAAGTCAAACTTCATGATTTTTTGCCAACATCAAGTATATGAAGTTAAATTCATCATTTGATCAAGGATTGATCATGATTCATTAAGGATATTTCAGATCATCAAGAATCAGGGGTTTCTAAATTAGGGTTTCCTCAGTAAAAGTCAACTGAACTTTGACCAGCCATAACTTTCACATGCTTCATCACCAAGTCTCCATCCAAAGCTCATTTTGAAGGAAATTGAATTCTCTACAACTTTGTGTCTCACAAGCCAAGCCCAGAAATGCTTCATTTGGAAGGTATGAGCTAAGACATTATAGGTCCTTTTGAAAGTCAACAAAAAGTCAACAACTTCAAAAGGGCATAACTTGAGAATGGTAAATGATATGGACATGAAACCAGTGGGGTTGGTTATAGGACTCTTCAAGCTTTCCAAAATGTCCAAGAACACCATCATAGCATTAAAATTGAAGGATGTTGTCGCTCCCGACAAATGAAAAGGGATCAGATGAAGGTACAGACGCGAACGGTCGGCGAGAGGGACAATGAGAACACACAACCGTGAACTCACTGGAGATGAATAGAGTCGCCAGCTAGGCATTTTTATCCCGGAGGAAAGGTAATGCTGCATAGACCTAGAAAGAGATGGATAAGACGGTTGCGAACCAGAGAGACTGAGAAAGGGGGTTGGTTACAACCTGGGAAGGTATTAGCACCCAGATTGTCCGTCGTACTCGACGGGATCCACGCTTGAAAGATTTGTGTTTTAAAGGGGTAGTGTCAGTGCAATTTGTGTGCAAAAGAGCTGGAAAAGGATGTACAGGTGTCAGTGTAAAAGAAGTGTGAAGTGTAATATATATACAGTGTCAGTGTAAGAACAGAGTGAAATGCTCAAGATCATGAGGCTAAAGAATAAAGCTAGAAAGAGGGGGGATATACAGAGACTTTTGTTCGATAACTGTTAAGTTATGCCTACGTATCCTCTCGTGCAATGAGGAAGTCAGAACACCGTAGTTCGACCCAAAGAGACTGAAAGATGAATTGACTTATGAACTGCTTACCTGTCTATGCTCAAGTGTATGACCTGTCTGGCACAGATGCAAACTGTCTTGCATTAGACGGAAGAAGCAAGTTCTCGTTTGTGAGTGAAGATGATGAGAAAAGAATCCCGAAGGAGACGATTATTATTTGTTTTTTTGTGTTTTCAGTCTTTTATTGCTTTTGAAAGTTTGTCATAAGTTAATGAGCTTAAGCCTAAACCAATGGGTTAGTAAACTCATCACATCTTCCCTCTGATTAGGGGTAATGAGAATTACCTTAAGTGTGAAGTCAGATTCTCACACTTAATCACCTTTGATGCAGGATTAAGATCATTAACCTACTTGTGATTATTTAGATGTTTTTGGTGTTTTTGTTTAGTGTTAAGTAATGAGGCTAAGCCATAATCAGGGATTAAACAGACTCATTACACCATCCTAATAGAAGGATAATAGATGAGAATGTTTAAGCTGAGGAAAGCTCCTCAACTTAATCCATGATTAGGGATTAAACTCATGACAAAACAAGCCTTTATTAAGTGAATTTTAGATTAATGATATGATGAAGAAGTGAGTTTTATGATTTGTAAGACAACTTGAGGGGGACTTGTCCATTAACACTAGGGTTAGTCCTTCTTAACCAATTAAGGAAGAATTAGAACCCTAATGCAAGGCCCAAGTTACAAGTGTGATATCTTGATGATTATTAAGTGAATTGATTAAAGGAGTTAAACACATTAAGGGTTTAACACTTAGGATTAAAGTTATACACTCCATCCTAAGAGAAGGATGCAGGCATAAGCTTAATCACAAAGCCTTAAAGCCTTTAGGGTTTAGTCCCGGATTATGAGATGAGGAGAGAAGACTCAAAAGAAGACACAAAGGTAAAACTATGAGGGGAGACTAATCAAAACCCTAATTCATTGTCATGCTTGGTTGTTCCTAAAGTTTGTGAGGTTAAACAAGAACAATCTTCAAAGGCCACCAGGAAGCAGATGAACAGGATCAAGAGAAGCAAAGTGACTTGCTTCATTCAAGAAGTCAAGTCACTTGAAGAAAGAAAGTGGTAGAAACAAGAATGAGCAGGCTCAATCTCAAACACATATAGAAATGCAGCAATGGATGCAAGAGAGATGAAAAGAAAAGTTATGAGAAGTGAAGGCAAATTCACTTCTCAAGTTTACTTACCACCTGAAATGTTAGGAAGAAATGCAATGCAATGCTAAATGGGATGAAAGGGTATGAAGAAAAAAACAAAACCAGAAGCATGTTGATGATGATAATGATGCTATGGAGTGCTACAAACATGAGGCAAGCCATGGATATGCTCATACAAGTTCATGGGTGCAAATGGTGCAAGCTTAGAAGCATGGATACACATGAAAAGTTATGAAACATACATGGCATACAACATGGAAAATGCAAGATGCAATGATCAAAGATGCTTTCTATATGTCTTATGATGTCAAATGAACCAAATGGATGCTTGAAATGTCATGGCAAGTCATGTTATGCAAGAGAATGCAAGAGGTATGCAAATGGAAGCCCAAATTAGGGTTTATGGATCAAACAACAAACAAAACCCAAAAACAGAAGCAAACCCTAAGATAAAAAATGGAAAATGCCACCCAAAGAAAACCTAAACCTATACTAAACCAAGGTCCAAAGGGGAGGTCTCAACTCTCAACCAATCTCAAGATATGAATTTTCTAAGTTATTAGGGTTTTTAGGGCTCTTAAACAAAAGAAATGCCAAACAAATTGAAAATGAGGAATCAAATCAAGGCCTTTTAAACCTAGAAACTACATGCTAAACACAAAACAATGCAAAAAGAATCAATGTCCAACTCTTCTCAAATAGGCAGAAATGATTTTTTGAACTTATGATCAAAATAATGCACAAAAAATGATTTAATTCAATGAAAAATTCTCAAAATGCATCAAGATCAAAAAAGAAATTTGGTTTGAAGGTTGGACAATGTTTCTAAATGTCTTAGAACATTTCATGAATTTTTTGGTGATTTTTAAATACCTAAAAGTATTTTTAATTAATTAATTTCCATTAATCAATTAAAAATAATCTTTTAAATATTTAAAAATACTTTTTTAATGATAAAAAATAAAATAAAAATATTTTTGAGTCATAAAAATTAATAAAACTTATGAGAAAAAGTTTCATAATTTTTACATATTTTTTACTATTTTTAAATAATTATGCAAAACAAATGAAATAAATATGAAAATAAATGAATTTTAAATGGATTAAGTGAAAGTATGCTGATCCAACGCGTGAGATTTAAAGTGGCCAGGGCGGGAATTGACTTGGCGCCAGATCTCACAGTCCAAATTCAAATTCGCTAATTAATGCTTAAAACCCTAACCCTGCCGTTAATCACTCTCAGATGACCGGAACAGTGTTCCGGTCATCTTCTCCGTTCACCTCAAAATTCCATCTCCCTCCCCAGGCCAAATCAGAAGCTCTAAACCTCCAGAAACCATCTACCAACTACCCTAAGCACGAATCCAGCATCAAATCATGTTTAAACTCACACACAAACAAGAATCGAAGCAATGGAATTTCTAGGTCAAACTTTCAGAACACCATAACATACTCATTTCTGGCTTATTTTCAAAAGTAAATAGATCCCAATGATCAGTGTAACATACACAACAAGATTTTAACAAGAAAAATGAGTTCTGGAAAAAAAGTTCATGGTGTCACCTGAGATGGAGCTTTTGATTTAGGAGCTTTCTGGATGATTCTTTGGCTCAATCAGGTCCCAATGATCCACCTTTGAAGCTTTGGATGCTTAGTTGGAGTTTAAACAACCTCTGGAGTGAGTTTGCAGAAGCTCTGACCAAGGGCATGTGAAAATCGTATTTGAGACATGGGGTGTTTCAGGCCAAAACAATGGTTGGTTTCTGGTCAGTGAGGTGAGTAGAGATTGTTGGTGGAGTTTGTTCTTGTGTTTGAGGTTTGTGGAGAGAGATTCGAAGGAAAATGCAGGCTGAGGTGAAGAATGGCAATGGGGTGTTCTTGCTCAAATCAAGCCTGGCTCTTGGTGCTTTGAGGTCTATGAAGTATGGTGAGTTGAAGTGTGGAAATGGTTTGAGTGTTCTGAGCTTGTGGAGGAAGATTCGAAGGCTTATGCAAAAAGGAGTGTTTTTGTGAATGTGTTGAATGAGTGAGTTTCAGCCTTGCTTCTTGATATCTTTGGCTTGCCAAATGATAATGTATTTTAATCCCATAGGTCAGATGATGTGACCTGACCTATAGTGATTGGTAAGTTTGCTTTTGCAAAAAGTCAAGTTTTGTGTAAGGCAAGTATGGCTCATGATCTAGGCAAGTACATGGCATGGGCTATGCGCAGCACAATGAGGGGAAAGGGCTAGCTTGGTTCAAGGGCCAATGCAGCAAGTTGGTGAAGAGAAATGAGTGGTTTTGCAACTTGTTACTTTATGGTTCACATGAAAGAAAGTCTTGTTACATGAACCAAAACATGAGAAACCTTGGTCCAATTCTGACTTTTAGGACATGTAGAATGTTTGTGTCATGGTTTGAAATGAATTAGGGGTCACAATTGGCTTTGGTTCATGATTTTGCAAAATTCCCATTTGAAGCATGCCTTGAAAATCAATGATTTTTGCCAATTTTGTCACACCATAACTTCTGATCCAAGAAGAGTTTGATCATGTTCTTGTACTTTTTGAAAAGGGAAAGATGAGATCTACAACTTTCATGACCAAAGTTTTTCCATTTGAAGCTTTTTTTGGATCAAGAATCAAGGCTTGAAAAATGACCTAAAATGAAGCATTCTTGAAAAGTCAACTATGCCCAAAAAGTCAACATTTGCAAAAACCCTAAATTCTTGATTTTTATGAACTTCAACCTTCTCCCATGACCAAATAAAGATCATATACACTCAAAATGATGAAGATCACCCATTGGTTGGGTCATTGGGGGCCTCAGATGCCCTGATTTTACACTGACTTGTCTGAAAAGTCAACCCTTGATCAGATGACTTCCCCATGGAATTTCTTCATGAAAATTGATATGCATACTCCCTATACCATATAGAGACCAATGGAAACAAGAATGACCAAAAAATTTGGGGTTATGGCCTCTGAAACCAAAACCCTAATTTTGGGTCAACTGTGCAGTCTATCCTGGCTCTGCATCCACTCAAACCCTAGTTCTTGTGATTCTTTTGAATTCTTGGCTTTGTGAGGATGTACTATGATGCTTTAACACATGTAGACCCCTTTGAATTGATTGGTTGCCTTTGGAGTGGCTCAAGATGCCCTGAGATTGCTCAGATCACAAACCCTAGGTGCAGATGACTTAGAAACTATGCAGTGACTCAAAATTGAGATATGAGATGATATGATTGTGTTTATGCATATGAAATGATCACAAGCCATGGTGTGAATAGGTGAGGGCAAATTTGGGGTGTTTACAGCTGCCCCTATTCAAACATGAGTTAGCTGTGCAGGTTGTAAGCAACGGCTTAACAGGCAAACAAGATAACTTGTGGTTGAATACCAAAGACAGTCCAAAATTTGCACTCACAGAATGAAGAAGAAAAGGGATATAGATTGTAAAAGAAAATAAAGTATATTGTAAAATGTGGGCGACGGAGGACGACCGTCGAGCAGAGGACGACTGCTGGGTAAATAGCAATGACGGGGACGACCGACATGCTGGGGATAAAAGGTAAAGCCAAGACGGGGACGACCGACTAGCTGGGGAAAAATAAAATCGTGATGGGGACGGCCATCAAGATAAAGCTGTAAAATTCTCTGGAAATTAATGAAACATGACGGGGACGGCCATCAAGTTCATAAAGGTAAAGTAACCAACGATGGGGACGGCCATCGGGCTAAAAGGAAAAGGGACCACGACGGGGACGGCCATCGGGTTAAAGAATAAATGAAATAAACAGATGATGGGGTACGGCCATCAAAGATGAAGGACGATCACCTAGCAGGGTACGGCTGCTCTGTTGGGGATAAAAGAAATATGATGGGGACGGCCATCAAAGGTGGAGGACGACCACCTGGCAGGGTACGGCTGCCGAAAATATCAACGATGGGGACGGCCATCGGATAGAAAAGGTCAACGATGGGGACGGCCATCGGAAGAGCATGATGGAGGATGACCATCAAGAAGTGGAGGACGACCACTCATCAGGGTATGGCTTCTCTCGGGGCTTATCATGACATAGGACGAATGTCAGATAACCAAAAATCAACAATGGGGACGGCCATTGGATAGAATGATGAAGAACGATCATCAAAAGGTGGAGGACGACCACCTAGCAGGGGACGGCTGCTAAAATCAACGATGGGGGACGGCCATCGGACGAGCATGATGGAGGACGACCATCAAGAAGTGGAGGACGACCACTCAGCAGGGTACGGCTGCTCTCGAGGTTTATCATAACACAGGACGAGCGTCAGATAAAAGGAAATGCTTTCTGTTGGCAATCTACTGGGGATATAGTGAACACGGACGAGCGTTCACAACCAAGAAAAGAAAACATAAGTGTTTAGATGTTGTGTATAGATTAAAGACGCGGACGAGCATCCCTAAGACTACGATACGGACGAGTATCGGGTAGAAACAAACTGACACATTGTCGCTCCCGACAAATGAAAATGGATCAGATGAAGGTACAGACGCGAACGGTCGGCGAAGGGAACAGTGAGAACACACAGCCGTGAACTCACTGGAGATGAATAGAGTCGCCAGCTAGGCATTTTTATCCCGGAGGAAAGGTAATGCTGCATAGACCTGGAAAGACGCGGATAAGACGGTTTGCGAACCAGAGAGACTGAGAAAGGGGGTTGGTTACAACCTGGGAAGGTATTAGCACCCAGATTGTCCGCCGTACTCGACGGGATCCACGCTTAAAAGATTTGTGTTTTAAAGGGGTAGTGTCAGTGCAATTTGTGTGTAAAATAGCTGGAAAAGAATGTACAGGTGTCAGTGTAAAGAAATGTGAAGTGAAGTATGAAAGTGTCAGTGCAGGAATGAGAATATGCTCAAGATTATGAGGCTTAAAGAAATGAGCTGGAAAGAGGGGGAATGAACAGAGACTTTTGTTCGATAACCGTTAAGTTATGCCTACGTATCCTCTCGTGCAATGAGGAAGTCAGAACACCGTAGTTCGACCCAAAGAGACTGAAAGATAAATTGACTTGATGAACTGCTTGCTTGTCTATGCTCAAGTGTATGACCTGTCTGGCTCAGGTGCAAACTGTCTTGCATTAGACGGAAGAAGCAAGTTCTAGTTTGTGAGTGAATGAGATGAGAAAAGAATCCCGGAGGAGACGATTATTGTTTGTTTTTTTTGTTTTCAGCCTTTTATTGCTTTTTGAAGTTTGTCATAAGTTAATGAGCTTAAGCCTAAACCAATGGGTTTAGTAAACTCATCACATCCTCCCTCTGTTTAGGGGTAATGAGAATACCTTAAGTGTGAAGTCAGCATCTCACACTTAATCACCTTTGGTGTAGGATTAGGATCATTAACCTACTTGTGATTATTTAGATGTTTTTGTTGTTTTTGTTTAGTGTTGAGTAATGAGGTTAAGCCATAATCAAGGATTAAACAGACTCATTACACCATCCTAAAAGAAGGATAATAGATGAGAATGTTTAAGCTGAGGAAAGCTCCTCAACTTAATCCATGATTAGGGATTAAACTCATGACAAAACAAGCCTTTGATTAAGTGGATTTTATTTAATGGTATGATGATGAAGTGTTTTTTATGGTTTGTAAGACAACTTGAGGGGGACTTGTCCATTAACACTAGGGTTAGTCCTTCTTAACCACTTAAGGAAGAATTAGAACCCTAATGCAAGGCCCAAGTTACAAGTGTAATGTCTTGATATTTATTAGATGAATTGATTAAGAGATTTAAACAACTTTAAGGGTTTAATACTTAGGATTAAAGTTATACACTCCATCCTAAGAGAAGGATGCAGGCATAACCCTAAGCACAAAGTCTTAAAGCCTTTAGGGTTTAGTCCCTGATTATGAGGTGAGAAGAGAAGACTCAAAGATAGACACAAAGGTGAAAACTATGAGGGGAGACTAATCAAGACCCTAATTCATTATCATGCTTGGTTGTTCCTAAGGTTTGTGAGGTTTGCAAGAACAATCTTCAGAGGAGCCACCAGGAAGCAGATGAATAAGATCAAGAGAAGCAAAGTGACTTGCTTCATTCAAGAAGTCAAGTCACTTGAAGAAAGAAAGTGGGAAGGAGAAGAATGAGCAAGCTCAAACTCAAACACATATAAAAATGCAGCAATGGATGCAAGAGAGATGAAAAGAAAAGGTATGAGAAGTGAAGGCAAATCCACTTCTCAAGTTTACTTACCACCTGCAATGTTAGAAAGAAAATGCAATGCATTGCAAGATGAGATGAAATGATATGATGCTAAGCAAAACCAGAAGCATGTTGATGATGATTATGATGTTATGAGGTGCTGCCAACATGAGGCAAGACAATGGGGATGTTCATACAAGGTTATGAATGCAAATGATGCAAGCTAAGGAGCATGAACAAGCATGAAGAGTTATGAAGCATACAAGATAAATGACATGGCAAATATGGGATGCAATGATCAAAGATGCTTTATACATGTCTTAAGATGTCAAATGAATCACAAGAATGCACAAAATGCAATGACAATTCATGTTATGCAAGGAAATGCAAGAGGGATGCAAATGAAAGCCCAAATTAGGGTTCATGGATCAAACATCAAACACAAACCAAAAACAGAAGCAAAACCCTAAAGTAAAAATGGAAAATGGCATCCAAAGAAACCCTAAACCTATGACAAACCACTGCCCAAAGGGGAGCTCTCAACTCTCAACCAAACTCAAGATATGATTTTTCTAAGTTATTAGGGTTTTTTAGGGTTCTTAACAAAACAAATGCCAATCAATTAGAAAATGCAATAACAATTCATGGCCTTTTTATCCTTGAAAATACATGCTAAACAAAAGACAATGCAAGAAGAATCAATGTCTCAACCTTCACCAATAGGCAGAAATGAATTTTTGAATCCATGATCAAAATAATGCATAAAAAATGATTTAATTCAATGAAAAATTCTTAAAATGCATCAAGATCAAAAAAGAAATTTGGTTTGAAGGTTGGACAATGTTTCTAAATGTCCTAGAACATTTCATGAATTTTTTTGTAATTTTTAAATACCTAAAAGTATTTTTAATCAATTAATTCCCATTAATCAATTAAAAATAATCTTTTAAATATTTAAAAATACTTTTTAATGATAAAAATAAAAAATAAAAATATTTTTGGGTCTTAGAAATTATTGAAACTCATGAGAAAAAGTTTCATAATTTTTAAGATATTTTTGCTATTTTAAATTAAATATGCAAAACAAATGAGAAAGAAATGAATTAAAATTAAATAAAAATGAAAGTCAGAGGGATGGAGGGCCAAGATGCGCCCAGGATTTGAAAATGTTGACTGGCGTGTGATCCTGTGGTTGGGATTGACTCTGAGATAATTAGTTTAATTATGAATTAATTAACTAAATGAAAAAAATTAGGGCTAATCAAACGCATCCTGGCCTTCTATCTGCGCGCGAAGTCAAACAATTCCACCCAATCAATGGTTCAAATTCAAACTGACATTAATGACTGTAATTAGGGAAAATCAATATCAGGTGGCCGGAGAAGACCTCCGGTCGTCTTCTCCGGCCAGCACCTCACCTGAAAATTCCCCAACTCCCTCAAAACGTATCCAAAATGAAAACTAAGCACACCCAAATGATCCCCATGATCTCCTGAATCAAAACCCTAACCCCAAACAAATTTATTCTTCATCAATCACATGAATCGAAAGCAAACATTTTTAGGGCAAACCAGTTTCAGAGTCAAATTAAATGCTCAAATCATAGCCATTTTCAAAACCAATGGTACCAGAATGATCAGCAAGACATGAAGAACAAGTTTGTAACAAGAGAAATGATTTCTGGAAAAATTATTTTCGAGCTACCTGAGATTTGGAGCTTTCAGTTCTGGAGCTTTCTGACCACTTCTTTCAGTGCAAACCACTCCACTTGATCCCCCAAAGATGTTTGGATGCTCAAAATGAGTTTGTGCTGGCTGGATAGTGAGATTCGAATGCTCCTGCTTCAAGCTCAGTCAACAATGGCTATGGTGATTCTGGCTCTTTCAGGTCATGGTGAATGATGGTTTGAGGTCCAAATGATGTATGGAGAAGCTTTGCAGGGTTTGTTTGGCTGTTTGTGGGCTAGGGAAGGAGATTCGAAAGTAACTGCAGAAATGAAGTGAGAGATGGCAGTGAGGTGTTCTGGCTGCTTTTGGCTTGTGTTCTTGGCTCTTTGTGATCTATAGAACAAGGTGAGTTGAAAGGTGGAAGTGGTTGAAGTGTTTTGTGGCTGGGCAGAGAGATTCGAAACAAAATGCAAGAGGGAGTGTTTTTGTGAATGTGGTGAATGTGATGGTTTCAGCCTTGCCTTATGCTATGCTTTGCTTGCAAATTGTCCACATAATTCTCTCTCATTGGTCAGTTGACAAGACATGCCCTTTATTGATTGGTAAGGCAACTTTTGCAAAAAGTCCACTTCTTGTAAGAGAGGGCATGGGCTAAACTCTAGCTAAGTACAATGGGCATGGGGCTGCGCAGCATGATGTGTGTATGAAGCTAGTTTGGTTCAGCAGCCAATGCATCAAGTTGGTGAGATGTGATCATGAGTTTTGCAACTTGTGACATTTTGGTTCACATGTGACTTCTTTGCCTAACCAAACATGAAACCATGACATTCTTGATTCATTTCTGACTTTTAGGACTTAGAGAATGTTTATGCAATGGTTTGAGATGAATTAGAGGCTGCAATGTGCATTGGTTCAAGACTTTGCAAAATTTCCATTTGAAGCATGCCTTAGAAATTAATGATTTTTGCCAACTTTGCATTGCCATAACTTTTGATCCAAGAAGAGTTTGATCATGTTCTTGTACTTTTTGAAAAGGGAAAGATGAAATCTACAACTTTCATGACCAAAGTTTTTCCATTTGAAGCATTTTTGGATCAAGAATCATGGCTTGAAAAATGACCTAAAATGGTGCATTCTTGAAAAGTCAACTATGCCCAAAAAGTCAACATTTGCAAAAACCCTAAATTCTTGATTTTTATGAACTTCAACCTTCTTCCATGATCAAATAAAGACCATATACACTCAAAATGATGAAGATCACCCATTGGTTGGGTCATTGGGGGCCTCAGATGCCCTGATTTTGCACTGACTTGTCTGAAAAGTCAACTCTTGATCAGATGACTTCCCCATGGAATTTCTTCATGAAAATTGATATGCATACTCCCTATACCATATAGAGATCAATGGAAACAAGAATGACCAAAAAATTTGGGGTTATGGCCTCTGAAACCAAAACCCTAATTTTCAACCAACTGTGTAGTTCAAGCTGGCCCTGGATCCACTCAAACCCTAGTTCTTGTGATTCCTCTGCATTTTTGACTTTGAGGAGATGAAATATGATGTAAGAACACACATGGACCCCTTTGAGTTGATTGGTTGCCTTTGGAATGGCTCAAGATGCTTTGGGATTGCTCAGATCACAAACCCTAGGTGCAGATGCCTTAGAAACTATCCAGTGAATCAAAAAATGAAATGTGAGATGATATGATTGTACTTATGCATATGAGGATGATCACAAGCCATGGTGTGAATGGGTGAGGGCAAATTTGGGGTGTTTACAGCTGCCCCTATTCAAACATGAGTTAGCTGTGCAGGATGTAAGCGACGGCTTAACAGGCCAAACAAGATAACTTGTGGTTGAATACCAAAGACAGTCCAAAATTTGCACTCACAGAATGAAGAAGAAAAGGGATATAGATTGTAAAAGCAAAACAAAGTATATTGTAAAGTATGGGCGACGGAGGACGACCGTCGAGCAGAGGAAGACTGCTGGGTAAAGTGGTATGTGAAGCAAAGCGATGACGGGGACGGCCGACATGCTGGTAAGGTGCAGGAAATAAAGCGATGACGGGGACGGCCGACATGCTGGGGATAAAAAAGTAAAGCTAAGACGGGGACGGCCGACTAGCTGGGGAAAAACAAGTAAAGCTAAGACGGGGACGGCCGACCAGCTGGGGAAAATAAAATCATGATGGGGACGGCCATCAAGATAAAGTTATAAAATTCTCTGGGGATTAATGAAACATGACGGGGACGGCCATCAAGTTCATAAAGGTAAAGTAACCAACGATGGGGACGGCCATCGGGCTAAAAAGGAAAAGGGACCACGACGGGGACGGCCATCGGGTTAAAAGGAAAAGGGACCGCGACGGGGACGGCCATCGGGTTAAAGAATGAATGAAATAAACAGATGATGGGGTACGGCCATCAAAGGTGAAGGACGATCACCTAGCAGGGGACGGCTGCTCTGTTGGGTATAAAAGAAATATGATGGGGACGGCCATCAAAGGTGGAGGACGACCACCTGGCAGGGTACGGCTGCCGAAAATATCAACGATGGGGACGGCCATCGGACTAGATAAGGTCAACGATGGGGACAGCCATCGGGTGAGCAAGATGGAGGACGACCATCAAGAAGTGGAGGACGACCACTCAGCAGGGGACGGCTGCTCTCGAGGTTTGTCATGACATAGGACGAATGTCAGATAACCAAAGTCAACAATGGGGACGGCCATTGGATAAAGTTGATGAAGGACGATCATCAAGAGGTGGAGGACGACCACCTAGCAGGGGACGGCTGCTAAAATCAACGATGGGGACGGCCATCGGATGAGCATGATGGAGGACGACCATCAAGAAGTGGAGGACGACCACTCAGCAGGGTACGGCTGCTCTCAAAGGTATCATAACACAGGACGAGTGTTAGATAAAAAGAAAAATTTTGGTAATCTACTGGGGATAATGTAAACACGGACGAGCGTTTACACCCAAGAAACAAAAGGTATAAGTGTTTGGTATTGTGTATAGATTAAAGATGCGGACGAGCATCCTTAAGACTATGATACGGACGAGTATCATGTAGAAACAAACTGACACATGTTCAGAGATGATGATACGGACGAGTATCAACTGGTTAACAAAGAACACGGACGAGTGTTGCATCTGAAGGGACTCTTCTGGGGAATAGTAGACACAGACGAGTATCTATGTTCAAGAAGACACAAGTGTTTGACACAGTGTATGGATTAAAGATGCGGACGAGCATCCTTAAGACTTATGATACGGACGAGCATCATGTAGAAACAAACACTAGACGCAATGTTCTGAGATGATGGTACGGACGAGTACCAACTGGTTAACAAAGAACAATGACTGCTGTCTAATCTGTGGGGATATAAGTAGTGATGTATACGGGATACGGACGGGTATCTGTATAAGAGCGAGTGGTGTATAGATGAGTGTTTATCTGCTGGGGAGAGTGACACGGACGAGTGTCAAAAGGAGAAGAGTATAATATTAACAAGTATGTGGGTTGATGAAAGTGTACGCGACTGCGCTGGGATATGACACGGACGGGTGTCAAAAAGGGTGTATATACAAGTATATGTGAGTGCAAAGAGGATGTCTTTGGCTTTCTGCTGGGACATGACACGGACGGGTGTCAGGAAGTATCTGTAATACAGGTGATCTTGTTTGTAAAAAATGTTCAGGCGACTTGTTTGGGGAAAGACGACACGGACGGGTGCCAAAAGGTGTATATACCGGTGTTTGTGATTTGAAAGGGCAGCTGCTTTTGCTGGGGACTCTGATGGGGACTCTTGGGGAAAGTAATCTGTATTCACAAGCGTTCAATTCACAACATGACTTATGATTATGCTATGCATTTGACTTTTGCCGTAATGCTCCGTATTAGACGGAATGCTACGCTCTGGGGGGGGTGAATATGATGCGGATGCCATGATTATGCAAAGGGGCACAGATCCGGGATTCGGATCCCGCTGCCGCGAAGATCTCCGGTTGATCTGCTTGAAGTGAACATCCCAGCTGGGGATGAGATCATTGGTAGATCTAATGAGGTATCTGCTCGGGGATATATGTCACTGGTTGACATAACCTTGATAATACGGGACCCAGCTGGGGTTTGTAGAAGCTTTATGTACTCTGTTGTGACTTCTCCGTGCGTTGCTCTTCTGAATAAAGGCTTGAAGCTCTGTGGGGAGATGATTCCCTGATTTCTGCATTCTGCTGAGGAAGAATAGCAACTCGGCTGGGGAATTGTGAGAGGCAACTCGGCTGGGGATAGAGCATCTTGAGTGTTAAGCCTGTTTGTTGATTTGGCAACTTTGCTGGGGGAAGCAATGGGGAGCAACTCAGCTGGGGATAGAGCATTTCGGACGCTGAGATTGAGTGTATGCTGATTTGGCAGCTCCGCTGGGGAAATGGGCACCTTCTAGTGCCATGTGGAAGATAGACCGAGTTGATAATGGTTTGCCAGCTTGCTAAGACGTAACTTGCATGCCCCAGGTTGCATTCTGCGAACCTGCAAAGGTAAAGAAACGTACAAAAGGTCCCGAGGTATCCCTTAATGGATTCCGTCATAGGAGTTAAGTACTTTCGAGAATAATCACATTCCCTGTAAGCATGTGTTTTTATTTTTTAGAGAAGGGCATCTGTACTTATGCAATTGTATTTTTAGAGATATCAGACAACTCTTTGCAAAACATAAATGTAAAAACGAGACATGACTGAGAATCTGATTTTATTAATTCATGCGCCCTGAATTGGAAAGATACAGTCAAGGAAACAAATCTCCTGAAATAAGGAAATTGTTACAAATTGAGAAATAAAGTGCTGGCGGTGTTGACGACGCTTTGAGGAGCTTCCTCTCCTGTTATGACTCGTATGACAATGACGTTCTTCTCGTCTTGCTTTCTGGAGAGAGTTGATTCTGATTGAAGCTTGATCCTTTGAAGCTTACCAAGTTGTGGGTGATACAGACGAATTCAGAATGCAGTTGTTCGCTTATTCCCTTATTTTGCATGGATCGCCCTTTCGGGTTTTCAATCCATCGGGATACCCATTTTTGCCTGAGCTGTCCAATGCGGCTTTTCAACTCAGCGGGTGTACATTTTTTATTCATTTTCCCTTACTTTTGCCCGAGTCTTTTATTCTGTTTTTGACTCGCCGGGATGCCCTATTTTTGCCTGGACTTACATTCTGTTTTTATGTCCAGCGGGTCATTTTATGCGAAGTATTTTTTAACTGCATCTGAATTCACAGGGGATGGGAAATCTTCACCATCCATGGTGCTGAGCATCAGTGCTCCACCAGAGAAAACTTTCTTTACCACGAATGGTCCTTCATAATTTGGAGTCCATTTGCCCCTGTGGTCTGTATGAGGAGGGAGGATTCTTTTCAGCACAAGATCTCCTACTTGGTACTCTCGGTGCCTGACTTTCTGATCGAAGGCCTTCTTCACTCTCTTCTGATATAACTGCCCATGACAGATTGCAGCCAATCTTTTCTCTTCGATCAAACTCAGTTGTTCGTATCGGGACCGAACCCATTCTGCTTCACTCAGTTTAACATCCATCAAAACTCGTAAAGAGGGTAATTCAACTTCAACAGGTAGGACTGCTTCCATACCATATACAAGTTGATACGGTGTTGCCCCAGTGGATGTTCTGATTGATGTGCGGTACCCATGCAAGGCAAATGGTAGCATTTTGTGCCAGTCTTTGTATGTGATTACCATCTTCTGCACAATCTTCTTGATATTCTTATTTGCTGCCTCAACAGCGCCGTTCATTTTTGGCCTGTAAGGAGAAGAATTGTGATGTTGGATCTTGAAGTCCCGGCACAGCTCTGCCATCATTTTGTTGTTCAAGTTGGAACCATTATCAGTAATGATTCGCTCGGGCACTCCATACCGACAGATGATATCTCTCTTCAGAAATCGGGCTACCACTTGTCTTGTGACATTTGCATACGAGGCTGCTTCAACCCATTTGGTGAAATAGTCAATGGCGACCAAGATGAATCTGTGACCATTCGAAGCAGTCGGCTCGATCTTGCCAATCATATCAATGCCCCACATAGCAAAGGGCCATGGTGAAGACATGATATTCAAAGGATTGGGAGGCACATGCACCTTGTCTGCGTAAATCTGGCATTTATGACATTTCCTGGCGTAAGTACAACAGTCTGCATCCATCGTGATCCAATAATAGCCTGATCTTAACAACTTCTTAGCCATGGCATGTCCTCCTGCATGGGTACCGAAAGATCCTTCGTGCACTTCATGCATCAACAAATCTGCTTCCGTCTTGTCAACACATCTGAGGAGTACCATATCAAAGTTCCTCTTGTATAAAGACCCATCAGTGTTCAGAAGGAAACTGCCAGCAAGCCTTCTCAAAGTCTTCTTATCATTGGAAGATGCCCCAGGTGGGTATGTCTAATCCTCTAAGAAGCACTTAATGTCATGGAACCAAGGCTTATCATCTTTGACAACATCTGCTGCAAATACATATGCTGGTCTATCAAGTCTAGATACTGAAATCTGGGGTACAAAGTTAGCAGTTTGAACTTTGATCATGGATGAAATGGTAGCCAGAGCATCTGCAAACTGATTCTCGTCCCGAGGGATATACTCAAGCTTGACTGTTGTGAAGAAAGTCAGTAACCTTCTTGTATAATCCCTGTAAGGTATCAGATGATCTTGGTGGGTGTACCATTTCCCGTTGGTTTGATTGACTACCAAAGCTGAATCTCCGAATACAGTCAAAGTTTTGATCCTGAGGTCGATGGCTTCCTCAAGACCCATAATGCAAGCTTCGTATTCAGCTTCGTTGTTAGTGCAGTTGAAAGTGAGTTTTGCCGAGAAAGGCATGTGAACCCCTTTAGGTGTAATGAGTACTGCACCAACACCACGGCCATTCATGTTAACAGCCCCATCAAACATCATAGTCCATTCTTCTTCCGGGTCGGGCCCTTCAGTGTGAATAGGCTCTTCGTGATCTTTTGCTTTAATGAACATGATGTCTTCATCAGGGAAGTCAAACCTCATTGGCTGGTAGTCATCAATGGGTTGCTCAGCAAGATATTCAGATAGTACACTGCCCTTGATGGCTTTCTGAGATGTGTACTGGATGTCGTATTCTGTGAGAATCATTTGCCATCTTGCAACCCGTCCGGTAAGAGCTGGCTTCTCGAAAATGTACTTAACTGGATCCATTTTTGAGATTAATAAGGTAGTGTGGGTCAGCATATACTGTCTCAGTCGGCGAGCAGCCCACGCTAAAGCACAGCAAGTTTTCTCGAGCAGTGAATAACGCTGTTCACAGTCGGTAAACTTTTTGCTTAGGTAGTATATTGCATACTCTTTTCGACCAGACTCGTCATGCTGGCCCAACACACACCCCATTGACTCTTCTAATACTGTCAAGTACATAATCAGAGGTCTTCCTTCGACTGGAGGCATGAGGATTGGAGGTTCTTGCAAATACTCCTTGATCTTGTCAAAAGCTTTCTGGCAATCTTCGTTCCACCTGACCGTCTGTTCTTTTCTTAGCAACTTGAACAAGGGTTCACAGGTTGCTGTAAGGTGAGATATGAACCTTGAAATGTAGTTCAACCGACCCAAGAACCCTCGAACTTCTTTTTCAGTTTTCGGTGCAGGCATTTCTTGAATGGCTTTGACTTTATCAGGGTCAACTTCAATCCCTTTCTCGCTTACGATAAAGCCCAGCAGCTTACCGGATCGCACCCCGAATGTGCATTTGTTGGGGTTCAGCTTTAGTTGGTACTTCCTCAGACGCTTGAACAATTTCAGCAGATTCACCAGGTGATCTTCCTCTGTAAGGGACTTGGCAATCATATCATCCACATAACATTCTATTTCTTTATGGATCATATCATGGAATAATGTCACCATAGCCCGTTGATATGTTGCTCCAGCATTCTTCAGTCCGAATGGCATCACTTTGTAACAGAACGTGCCCCAAGGTGTGATGAAAGTGGTCTTCTCCATGTCTTCAGGTGACATCTTGATCTGATTATATCCTGAAAATCCATCCATGAAGGAGAATACCGAGAACTGAGCCGTGTTATCCACCAATACATCAATGTGAGGTAATGGGAAGTCATCTTTCGGGCTGGCTCTGTTCAGATCCCGGTAGTCAACACACATTCTTACTTTGCCATCCTTCTTAGGCACAGGCACAATATTAGCAACCCACGGTGGATAGCTAGTTACAGCAAGGAACCCGGCGTCCCATTGCTTTTGTACCTCTTCCTTGATTTTCATAGCCATGTCTGGGCGAGTTCGGCGCAACTTCTGTTTAACTGGCGGGCATTCTTCCCTCAGAGGCAGCTTGTGCACAACAATGTCGGTATCCAACCCTGGCATATCTTGATACGACCAAGAAAACACATCAACATACTCTTGAAGCAGATCTATCAGTTGTCTCTTCACTGAGTCTTGCAGGCAGGCCCCGATTTTAACCTCTTTCACGTCTTCGTCAGTACCAAGATTAATCACTTCAATCTCCTCCTGGTGAGGAGTAATAACCTTTTCCTCTTGTCTCAACAACCTGGCTAGCTCTTCAGGAAGCTCATATTCTTCATCAACCCCTTCATCAGCTTGATTGATCGGATTGTCAAAGTCATACGATGTCATAGCCGTGCTGTTGTCGGTGCTGTCAGGAAGGCACTCTCTGCAAGGGTTAAGTTGGTTCTTTTTAGTGATTGATTTTAATCTTGCTTTAGAAAAAGGTGAAATGAAGTTATCATTTTGAAAACACCGCCATTTATTTTTGTACAAAAAGAAAAATGGAACAACAGTGAGCAGAAAAGAAAAAGACTCGTTTGCAAAAAGATGTCTGATATTTCATTAATTTAATCTTGTTTGCACAAAAGTACAGATGGCCCTGGTTACAAAATGAGTCTTGTCATCTTGGGCAAGATGCAAGACTTGGATGCATGCTATAAAAAATACAGGAAATAATAATTACTCTGCATGAGTAACTCTTATAATTTCCTGGGAAGACCAGTTCGAGACACTGCTCCCCGGGATCTTCGGACGAATCCAATTCTCCAGATTGCGCTCCTCTTCCAGCTCATCTTCCAGGCAGTTGATAGCATCGGGGGTGAGCATTCCCCCACTGACAAAACCAGGCTCTGCAGCAGCCTTTGCTTGATGTTGAGTTGGTTTGTAACCCAACCCAAATTTGTCCTTCTTTTCCTCCACAGCTAAGACCTTGCCCCAGCCTAGGGCAGTTCCTTCTTCAACAACCTTCCGGGCTTGTTGGTAAGATGACATTGGAGTACCAGATACAGCAGATGCTTCATTCACATTCAAGGCTTCAAAACCTTGGCTCATTGTTTCATGGATCTCTCCATCCATTTCAATGTACTTGTAGGTTGCCAGGTGGCTGACAAAAATGTCCTCCTCTCCACAGATTGTGACAACTTGGCCTTCCCACTCAAATTTTAACTTTTGGTGAAGGGTAGACGTTATTGCGCCGGCGGCGTGAATCCAGGGTCTACCCAACAAACAGCTGTAGGCGGGCTGAATGTCAATCACATAAAAGATAGTTTTAAAGGTCTGTGGGCCAATTGTCACAGGCAGCTCAATCTCTCCCAGAACCGATCTCTTCGAACCATCAAAGGCTCTTACCACCAGGTTGCTGGGTCTCAATGCCAATCCATCATATTCTAACTTCACCAGAGCCTTCTTTGGTAAGACATTCAGGGAAGAACCTGTGTCCACCAGCACATGAGAAAGGACAGCTCCTTTGCATTCCATGGTTATGTGCAAGGCTTTGTTGTGGTTGCGGCCATCCGCTGTCAAGTCAGAATTGGTAAACCCTAGCCCATTGCTAGCAGTAACATTCCCGACCACGGTTTCCAACTGGTTGACGGTAATCTCCTCAGGCACGTAAGCTGCGTGCAAGACTTTAAGTAGTGCATTCCGATGGGCTTCGGAGCACATAAGCAGTGAGAGGATGGAGATTTTGGATGGCGTCTGGTGAAGTTGATCCACAATTTTGTAGTCACTCTTTTTGATGATTCGCATAAACTCATCAACTTCCTGATCAAATGGAGTCTTCAGGGCTTCTTTGGCAGCTGGATCTTCCTGCACCGGGCCTTTTCCTTTTGCCTTGGCAGCAGCTTCTGCTTCGGCAGTAGGTCTTTGAACTTGTGAGGCGAAGAGACGTCCGCTTCGAGTGAAGCCTCCGCCTCCCCCCACATTATCTACTTGTGGTGCAGGTGTTGATGTTTCCAGAGTGATTCTTTTCCCTTCACAGTACACGTCAGAGCCATAGTGCCAAGGGATGGCCCTATTGCTTTCATATGGTACAGGTCCAGGCACCGTGACAGTGACTGGACTGATGGCTGCTGCTGAAGGGACTGTAATTGTTTGTGGATCATAAAAGATTGTAACTGGTGCTCTGGCGGGAGCAGCACCTTCTGAATGGTAGGCGGAATTATTTTCAGGATCGTAGAATATGGTAACAGTAGAGACATCTTCGTGATCGATTGCTGGTGTTGTAGGAGGTTCCGTTGGAAGGACTGTTGTTGTTGTTGATGGAGAGTCGAAATGGAATGAAGCTGAAGTTGTAGCAGGAGAAACTGTTGTAAACTGATCATTTGGAAGGACAGGTGAAGTACTTGTTGATGGTGCTGATGAATTGTTGGGAACAATAGTTGCTGCAGTTGTAGGAGGGTCTGAAACCGTTGCTGATGAAGTTGCCGGATTTGTCGGGAATGATGTAGTGATCTGTAGCAGGCCACTCTGAATAAGGCTGTCAATGCCATTCCTTAAATCTTCACACCCATTCCATGAAATATTACAGTAGGGGCACCCTAGTTCACACCCCGGAAATATTTGGTTTTCGCGGAGTTGAGCTTTGATTTCCACCAATGGTGTCCTGATCTGATCCACACTGGTTATTAAATAAGACGGTTGGTCTTCTCCAATAGCGTTAATTCGGGGACCACCATGGTTTGGCATAGGGTTTTTATTGACATTGGGCGGAGGTGCAAAATTCAGAGCCTTGGAGTCTACCAAGTCTTGTACCTTCATATGCAGGGCCCTGCATTTTTCTGTACTGTGACCAGGTGCGTTTGAATGAAAAGCACACCTAACATTGGAGTCATAGTTTCTTGGTAGACTGTTGGGATCCGGAGGTGCCAACGTTCTTAGCTCAACTAGGTTGAGTTTCAGAAGTTGTGGCAGCAAGGCAGCATACGGCATTGGGATCGGGTCGATCACTCTGTTAGCTTGAGATGGCCTCTGTTGGAATGGCCTCTGTTGATTGTTGTTGTTGGAGTTGTTGTTGAAGTTCCTTGGAGGATACTGATTCTGCTGATACTGAGGTTGTTTGTTGGAAGTTTTGTCGAGGAGGTTGATAGACTGGCTGAGGATGAGCTGGAGCAGGGATAGTGACTGCTGCTATTGACCTCTGAACATATTGGGGCCTACCCCTGTTGGTGTGGATGGCATTGGTCTCGCCAGTTCTTCTCGGGCCTGTAAAAGGCTTTCTTGTACCACTGGACGAGCTTGCACCGTTGTCTGAGATCTTTCCCATCTTTAACAGGCTTTCAATTCTCTCCCCAGCTATAACAACATCCGCAAAGCTAGTGGAGGAGAAAGCAGCTAACCTGTCAATATAGGTTCCCTGAAGAGTGTTCATAAACATGTCTGCCATTTCTCTTTCAGACATTGGTGGTTGAACGGCAGCAGCCAATTGCCTCCATCTTTGAGCATATTCTCTGAAGCTCTCCCTCGAAGACTGTGACATTCCCATCAGGAGAGTCCTGTTGGGTGCCATATCTAGATTATACTGATACTGTCTGATGAAGGCTTCTGCCAGGTCCTTCCAGCATCTTATAGTTGCTCTTGTCAGATGGGAATACCATTCCCTAGAAGCTCCAGTCAAGCTATCTTCAAAATAGAACATCCACAATTTCTCATCCATTGTATAGGCCTTCAGCCTCCCCAGAAATGATTGCAAATGAGTCCGGGGGCATGAAGTCCCATTATACTTTTCGAAACAAGGAGGTTTGAACTTGTGGGGAATCCTGACCCCTTCTACCAAACCCATGTCCATGACGTCGAAGCCCAAAGAATTTTGAGATTCTAAGGACCTCAACTTCTCAGCTATCTCTTCCAACCGTCTATCATAAGTTTCCTCTCCGGCACCCATTACTGTATACTGGTCCTCCTGAGGATCTTCTTGAAGTACTCTGGCTGCTGTGGCTGTTCCTTGAACATTTGCAGGAATGTTAATCTCAGGATGTAGATGTGGACCAAACACAGGGGGGTTAACATGTGGTTGCACCCTTTCATTATTACTGGTGCCTGCAGTTCCTACATGAGGCTCCTCTTGATTTTGCCTTTCCACCATGGCCCTCAGTCTCTCCTGGCTCTGAGCCATGTTGTTCATAACTTCCATGAACTGCGTCATCTGCGTTCTCATCTCTAACCTTTCGTTGGCCATCTGGTTTCTGACCTCTGTAAGGTCTTGCTGCATCTGATCCATCTGAATTCCCGGAAGGTTGTTTCTAGTTGGGTACCTGTGTGGCCTGTTGAGGGGAAATACCCGGCGGCGAGCAATAATTCCTGAACATCACAACAGAGGTTAGCAACAACAAAACAAAAACCTACAAAACAAACAAAAGGGTTAGCATGCAATGCAGTTATGCTTATTTGTTCTCAAGGTATCCGATTTGGCCTTCAGTTTTGACCCTTCCAGACCCTTGAAGATGATGCTGTTGAAGTTGCTTCTGATGTGAACCCCAACACAAATATATTACAAAGGTGAAATAATACAATTTGTTCATTTTACAACACAAACCCTCAAAGGGGCCAAAATACATCACAAAAAGAAAAAGTACATGGAAAAGGAACAACAACAAGCAAATGATCAAACTCCAAGGCCAAACTCATCCTCACGAACTTCCTTGAGAAGTGCTTCGGTCACAGGATCAGCCGGATGCTCCGTGAGACTTCTGATGAGAAGGTTTCTTGTTGCAACAGCTGCAGCCAATTTCTTGCTCTGACTTTGGTCCTTAGACCTCTTCAATCCTGCTTTGATTTTCAGCTCTGATATCTCCTCCTGGGCTGCTGCCAGGGCTTTTTCTATCTGCTCCATCTTGTCTTGAGCTCTCTTGTCTTCTAGAGTACGGGCCTCAGTGATCCGGACCCACCTGGCCTGACTCTCTTTCAAATACAAGTCTGTTCTTGCTCTTTGGAACTGGGCTTCTTTACAAGCATTTTTCAGAATCTGTTCACCAGCTTTAGACTTGTTGATATAATCTCCAGACTTCTCAATCTTAGTCAAGTGTTCCACCCTCAACTTCTCCAATCTCTCAATCTCCCTCACACCTTCACTCCTCTCTCTGAGGGTCTTCTGCAAGGCTTGAGTTAACTTCTCATTTCTTTTCTTCAAGCTCTCAAACTCCTCCAAACTGATAGTGGCAGGGGGTGGTGCTGAAGATGACTCAGGCATGTCTTCTATGGTGAAGGGCATTCCAGAGAATTGGGCCCTAGCATGGGACCACTCATAATATTGGACTGATGCCACATTATTGCACTTACCCAGAATGGTAATTCCCTTAGTTTGAACATGATCCCAGGCCCAAGCAGCCTGCCTAACAGTTGCCAGACTAACCTTGTTCTCACAGTAGAGGGTCTCAACCAAGTCTTGTTCCCTAGGAGTATGGACCAGTGCATAGCCCAATTGCCTCTTGAACAGCAGGGGGTTGTAATTGATACTTCCCTTAACTCCTATTAAGGGCACATTGGGAAAGTGCCCACAGCTTGTAATGATATCTCTGCCCTTGGTGCTTTGAGTACACCATCTGATGTCTGCTGAAGTGAGAGTAGTGAGCCTCTTAGCCCAGTTGCTTTGCTGATGAGGATTTAGAAATGCATCTGTCCTGGGTAGATGCCTGAGAAGCCAAGCATGGAATAATGGAGCACAAATCCTTACTAATCTTCCCCTCTGCTTCTCATTTCTCTGATGTACTGAGTAATAGAGATCACCCAGTAAAGTTGGCACTGGGTTCTTCAGGATGAACAAATGGATTGCATTTTTGCTAATGAATCGAGGCTCATCTGCAAACAATACAATTCCATATACACTCAAGGCCAATAGAGCACAAACAGCTTTCCACTCCCCCAGGGAGGCCTTCAGACTAGCTTGAGAAATCAGGAAGTCAAGATGAAAACCAGGGATTCCAGCTTTGGAGGTCATATGCTGTTCAATCAAAGCAGGTTCCAGGTGCAAAGCTTTGGCTACCTCTCCATTGCCGGGAAAGACCATTTCAGGGTTGAATGGGATTTCTCTTTTGATGGGCAGACCAGTCAATGATGAGTATTCTTCTAGAAGTGGCCCCAACTGAAAGTCTTGAAAGGTGAAACATCTCAATGGGGGATCATAAAACTGAATACAGGTATGGATCAGGCTCCTCTGGGATGGGTCCAGATCCATGACCAAGTCAAGTATATCTCCATAACTCTCCCTGAACAAAGGTATGTGATCTGGAGTGATCAGGGTTTGGATCCTCCTGATGTCTGACAAGTCTGGTTGGAAGAAATGATAGGTGATGTTGCTTTTCTTTGGAGCCATGATGCTGAGGACTGAGTAGGGTAAGCGCTGATGAAGATGCTGAGGAGTGGGCCACTGGCTGGCTAGTGCAAGTAACTGAAGTATATGGCTGACAAACTGAAGCAAGTGCTGGTGGAGATAGGTCAAAACTGCAGATGGGGTCAAAACCAAAACCAGATGAGAAATGGATACCCTGAAACACAAATAAGCACATGTTAATATGATGCAATGAGTATGTATGCAAAATGAAATGCAAGGGTTTGTGACTGAGCTGGATCTGATTAACTGCCTTGGTATAGATCCATGTGTGTCCAAGAATTCCAGGTGGAGGTCTAAAAACCCAGTAACCAGGGTGGGGGGACTCAAATAAAGAGCCACATGTCCAGGGTTTTAGAATCACAAGAACTATCCAACATGGAGCATTCTTAACAAAGTCAAAGTAACAGGGTATTCTGAGGTCAAGGTACCTGCAAACCTGTAAACAGCCCAACCCCCTCACAGGTAGTGATCTAGAACAAGGATCCTCAGACTTGGATCAGTTATGAGAAGTGTAAACACTTCTAACCCGGAGGTACAGTGTTCACAATAACCATAACAATTCCTCCTCTAATTCACCTCAGTTTCTGAAGGTCAATACTAAAAGGTCATCCAGACTTAGCAGGCTTCCCAGATAGCCCTAGCATTGCAGGAAATCTGCAACACAGAGTTCTCAAGAAGAAACCCATATCTGAACCGTGTTTCATATTCCCGCACCAGACCGAAATGGAATGGGAAAGAATATGATTCACTCTAGCCTAGGTGTCACTCAGGTCCCAGGTATAGGACCTTAACTCTCAATGGAACACCCACCCACCAAAACAGGAAACCGGATCCAGCCAGCAACAATGACAGTATGATATATAAATGCAATAAAGAAAGCAGTAAAGTAACTGTACATAAAGCAAATAACAGAAATAAGTACAAGCACAAACAAGCACATAACACCCCAGTAAACACAAATCAAACAAGCGCTAGGAGGAACCCACAAAAAGAACCAGAAGCCCTGGTTGCAGTATAAGGGTCCCCAGCAGAGTCGCCAAGCTGTCGCTCCCGACAAATGAAAATGGATCAGATGAAGGTACAGACGCGAACGGTCGGCGAAGGGAACAGTGAGAACACACAGCCGTGAACTCACTGGAGATGAATAGAGTCGCCAGCTAGGCATTTTTATCCCGGAGGAAAGGTAATGCTGCATAGACCTGGAAAGACGCGGATAAGACGGTTTGCGAACCAGAGAGACTGAGAAAGGGGGTTGGTTACAACCTGGGAAGGTATTAGCACCCATATTGTCCGCCGTACTCGACGGGATCCACGCTTAAAAGATTTGTGTTTTAAAGGGGTAGTGTCAGTGCAATTTGTGTGTAAAATAGCTGGAAAAGAATGTACAGGTGTCAGTGTAAAGAAATGTGAAGTGAAGTATGAAAGTGTCAGTGCAGGAATGAGAATATGCTCAAGATTATGAGGCTTAAAGAAATGAGCTGGAAAGAGGGGGAATGAACAGAGACTTTTGTTCGATAACCGTTAAGTTATGCCTACGTATCCTCTCGTGCAATGAGGAAGTCAGAACACCGTAGTTCGACCCAAAGAGACTGAAAGATAAATTGACTTGATGAACTGCTTGCTTGTCTATGCTCAAGTGTATGACCTGTCTGGCTCAGGTGCAAACTGTCTTGCATTAGACGGAAGAAGCAAGTTCTAGTTTGTGAGTGAATGAGATGAGAAAAGAATCCCGGAGGAGACGATTATTGTTTGTTTTTTTGTTTTCAGCCTTTTATTGCTTTTTGAAGTTTGTCATAAGTTAATGAGCTTAAGCCTAAACCAATGGGTTTAGTAAACTCATCACATCCTCCCTCTGTTTAGGGGTAATGAGAATACCTTAAGTGTGAAGTCAGCATCTCACACTTAATCACCTTTGGTGTAGGATTAGGATCATTAACCTACTTGTGATTATTTAGATGTTTTTGTTGTTTTTGTTTAGTGTTGAGTAATGAGGTTAAGCCATAATCAAGGATTAAACAGACTCATTACACCATCCTAAAAGAAGGATAATAGATGAGAATGTTTAAGCTGAGGAAAGCTCCTCAACTTAATCCATGATTAGGGATTAAACTCATGACAAAACAAGCCTTTGATTAAGTGGATTTTATTTAATGGTATGATGATGAAGTGTTTTTTATGGTTTGTAAGACAACTTGAGGGGGACTTGTCCATTAACACTAGGGTTAGTCCTTCTTAACCACTTAAGGAAGAATTAGAACCCTAATGCAAGGCCCAAGTTACAAGTGTAATGTATTGATATTTATTAGATGAATTGATTAAGAGATTTAAACAACTTTAAGGGTTTAATACTTAGGATTAAAGTTATACACTCCATCCTAAGAGAAGGATGCAGGCATAACCCTAAGCACAAAGTCTTAAAGCCTTTAGGGTTTAGTCCCTGATTATGAGGTGAGAAGAGAAGACTCAAAGATAGACACAAAGGTGAAAACTATGAGGGGAGACTAATCAAGACCCTAATTCATTATCATGCTTGGTTGTTCCTAAGGTTTGTGAGGTTTGCAAGAACAATCTTCAGAGGAGCCACCAGGAAGCAGATGAATAAGATCAAGAGAAGCAAAGTGACTTGCTTCATTCAAGAAGTCAAGTCACTTGAAGAAAGAAAGTGGGAAGGAGAAGAATGAGCAAGCTCAAACTCAAACACATATAAAAATGCAGCAATGGATGCAAGAGAGATGAAAAGAAAAGGTATGAGAAGTGAAGGCAAATCCACTTCTCAAGTTTACTTACCACCTGCAATGTTAGAAAGAAAATGCAATGCATTGCAAGATGAGATGAAATGATATGATGCTAAGCAAAACCAGAAGCATGTTGATGATGATTATGATGTTATGAGGTGCTGCCAACATGAGGCAAGACAATGGGGATGTTCATACAAGGTTATGAATGCAAATGATGCAAGCTAAGGAGCATGAACAAGCATGAAGAGTTATGAAGCATACAAGATAAATGACATGGCAAATATGGGATGCAATGATCAAAGATGCTTTATACATGTCTTAAGATGTCAAATGAATCACAAGAATGCACAAAATGCAATGACAATTCATGTTATGCAAGGAAATGCAAGAGGGATGCAAATGAAAGCCCAAATTAGGGTTCATGGATCAAACATCAAACACAAACCAAAAACAGAAGCAAAACCCTAAAGTAAAAATGGAAAATGGCATCCAAAGAAACCCTAAACCTATGACAAACCACTGCCCAAAGGGGATCTCTCAACTCTCAACCAAACTCAAGATATGATTTTTCTAAGTTATTAGGGTTTTTTAGGGTTCTTAACAAAACAAATTCCAATCAATTAGAAAATGCAAGAACAATTCATGGCCTTTTTATCCTTGAAAATACATGCTAAACAAAAGACAATGCAAGAAGAATCAATGTCTCAACCTTCACCAATAGGCAGAAATGAATTTTTGAATCCATGATCAAAATAATGCATAAAAAATGATTTAATTCAATGAAAAATTCTTAAAATGCATCAAGATCAAAAAAGAAATTTGGTTTGAAGGTTGGACAATGTTTCTAAATGTCCTAGAACATTTCATGAATTTTTTTGTAATTTTTAAATACCTAAAAGTATTTTTAATCAATTAATTCCCATTAATCAATTAAAAATAATCTTTTAAATATTTAAAAATACTTTTTAATGATAAAAATAAAAAATAAAAATATTTTTGGGTCTTAGAAATTATTGAAACTCATGAGAAAAAGTTTCATAATTTTTAAGATATTTTTGCTATTTTAAATTAAATATGCAAAACAAATGAGAAAGAAATGAATTAAAATTAAATAAAAATGAAAGTCAGAGGGATGGAGGGCCAAGATGCGCCCAGGATTTGAAAATGTTGACTGGCGCGTGATCCTGTGGTTGGGATTGACTCTGAGATAATTAGTTTAATTATGAATTAATTAACTAAATGAAAAAAATTAGGGCTAATCAAACGCATCCTGGCCTTCTATCTGCGCGCGAAGTCAAACAATTCCACCCAATCAATGGTTCAAATTCAAACTGACATTAATGACTGTAATTAGGGCAAATCAATCTCAGGTGGCCGGAGAAGACCTCCGGTCGTCTTCTCCGGCCAGCACCTCACCTGAAAATTCCCCAACTCCCTCAAAACGTATCCAAAATGAAAACTAAGCACACCCAAATGATCCCCATGATCTCCTGAATCAAAACCCTAACCCCAAACAAATTTATTCTTCATCAATCACATGAATCGAAAGCAAACATTTTTAGGGCAAACCAGTTTCAGAGTCAAATTAAATGCTCAAATCATAGCCATTTTCAAAACCAATGGTACCAGAATGATCAGCAAGACATGAAGAACAAGTTTGTAACAAGAGAAATGATTTCTGGAAAAATTATTTTCGAGCTACCTGAGATTTGGAGCTTTCAGTTCTGGAGCTTTCTGACCACTTCTTTCAGTGCAAACCACTCCACTTGATCCCCCAAAGATGTTTGGATGCTCAAAATGAGTTTGTGCTGGCTGGATAGTGAGATTCGAATGCTCCTGCTTCAAGCTCAGTCAACAATGGCTATGGTGATTCTGGCTCTTTCAGGTCATGGTGAATGATGGTTTGAGGTCCAAATGATGTATGGAGAAGCTTTGCAGGGTTTGTTTGGCTGTTTGTGGGCTAGGGAAGGAGATTCGAAAGTAACTGCAGAAATGAAGTGAGAGATGGCAGTGAGGTGTTTTGGCTGCTTTTGGCTTGTGTTCTTGGCTCTTTGTGATCTATAGAACAAGGTGAGTTGAAAGGTGGAAGTGGTTGAAGTGTTTTGTGGCTGGGCAGAGAGATTCGAAACAAAATGCAAGAGGGAGTGTTTTTGTGAATGTGGTGAATGTGATGGTTTCAGCCTTGCCTTATGCTATGCTTTGCTTGCAAATTGTCCACATAATTCTCTCTCATTGGTCAGTTGACAAGACATGCCCTTTATTGATTGGTAAGGCAACTTTTGCAAAAAGTCCACTTCTTGTAAGAGAGGGCATGGGCTAAACTCTATCTAAGTACAATGGGCATGGGGCTGCGCAGCATGATGTGTGTATGAAGCTAGTTTGGTTCAGCAGCCAATGCATCAAGTTGGTGAGATGTGATCATGAGTTTTGCAACTTGTGACATTTTGGTTCACATGTGACTTCTTTGCCTAACCAAACATGAAACCATGACATTCTTGATTCATTTCTGACTTTTAGGACTTAGAGAATGTTTATGCAATGGTTTGAGATGAATTAGAGGCTGCAATGTGCATTGGTTCAAGACTTTGCAAAATTTCCATTTGAAGCATGCCTTAGAAATTAATGATTTTTGCCAACTTTGCATTGCCATAACTTTTGATCCAAGAAGAGTTTGATCATGTTCTTGTACTTTTTGAAAAGGGAAAGATGAAATCTACAACTTTCATGACCAAAGTTTTTCCATTTGAAGCATTTTTGGATCAAGAATCATGGCTTGAAAAATGACCTAAAATGGTGCATTCTTGAAAAGTCAACTATGCCCAAAAAGTCAACATTTGCAAAAACCCTAAATTCTTGATTTTTATGAACTTCAACCTTCTTCCATGATCAAATAAAGACCATATACACTCAAAATGATGAAGATCACCCATTGGTTGGGTCATTGGGGGCCTCAGATGCCCTGATTTTGCACTGACTTGTCTGAAAAGTCAACTCTTGATCAGATGACTTCCCCATGGAATTTCTTCATGAAAATTGATATGCATACTCCCTATACCATATAGAGATCAATGGAAACAAGAATGACCAAAAAATTTGGGGTTATGGCCTCTGAAACCAAAACCCTAATTTTCAACCAACTGTGTAGTTCAAGCTGGCCCTGGATCCACTCAAACCCTAGTTCTTGTGATTCCTCTGCATTTTTGACTTTGAGGAGATGAAATATGATGTAAGAACACACATGGACCCCTTTGAGTTGATTGGTTGCCTTTGGAATGGCTCAAGATGCTTTGGGATTGCTCAGATCACAAACCCTAGGTGCAGATGCCTTAGAAACTATCCAGTGAATCAAAAAATGAAATGTGAGATGATATGATTGTACTTATGCATATGAGGATGATCACAAGCCATGGTGTGAATGGGTGAGGGCAAATTTGGGGTGTTTACACACATGTTCAGAGATGATGATACGGACGAGTATCAACGGGTTAACAAAGAACACGGACGAGTGTTGAATCTGAAGGGACTCTTCTGGGGATAGTAGAAACAGACGAGTATCTATATCCAAGAAGACACAAGTGTTTGACACGGTGTATGGGTTAAAGATGCGGACGAGCATCCTTAAGACTATGATACGAACGAGTATCATGTAGAAACAAACACTAGACGCAATGTTCTAAGATGATGGTACGGACGAGTACCAACTGGTTAACAAAGAACAAAGACTACTGTTGAATCTGTGGGTATATAACTGATATATACAAGATACGGACGAGTATCTGTATAAGAGCGAGTGGTGTATAGATGAGTGTTTAGCTGCTGGGGAGAGTGACACGGACGAGTGTCAAAAGGAGAAGAGTGTAATATGAACAAGTATCTGATATACAAATTCTAGGCGACTGCGCTGGGGATACGACACGGACGGGTGTCGAGAAAGTGTATATAAGTATATGTGAGTGCAAAAAGGATGTCTTTGGCTTTCTGCTGGGGTATGACACGGACGGGTGTCAAAATGAGTATATACCGGCGTTTGTGGATTGTGAGGCAGCTGCTTTTGCTAAGGACTTTGGTGGGGGATTTTTCTGTGCGTTGATGAACTGACATTATTCACAAGTGTTCGATTCACAACATGACTTATAATTATGCTATGTATTTGATTTTTGCCATGATGCTCCGCATTAGACGGAATGCTACGCTCTGAGGGGAAAATATGATGCAAATGCCATGATTATGCAAAGCTATCAAACCGGGATTCGGATCCCGTTGCCGCGAAGATCTCTGGCTGATCTGTTTGAAATGGACCTCCCAGCTGGGGATGAGATCATTGATAGACTTGGGGAGATGTATCCACTTGGGGATATATGCCACCTGGTTGACATATCCTTATAATGCGGGACCCAGCTGGAGTTTGTAGAAGCCTTCTTCACTCTGTTGTGATCTTCATGCATTGCTCTTCTGGATAGAGGCTAGAACTCTGTGGGGAGATGGTTCCCTGACTTTTGTACTCAGCTGAGAATGAAATGGCAACTCGGCTGGGGGAATTATGAGAGGCAACTCAGCTGGGGATAGAGCAACAAGAGGCAACTCAGCTGGGGAAGAGTAATGAGGATGCTGAGATCTTTTGTTGATTTGCCAGCTTGCTGAGATGTAATTTGCATGCCCCAAGTTGCGTCCTGGATACCCGCAATCCTGCAAAGATAAAGAAACGCACAAAAGGCCCCGAGGTATCCTTTACTGGATTCCGTCATAGGAGTTAAGCATTTTCGAGAGTAAGTATATTCCCTGTAAGCATGTGTTTTATTATTATTATTTTTTGGGAGAAAAGCATCTGTACTTATGCAATTGATTTTTTAGAGACATCAGACATCCTTTGCAAATAAAAATATACAAAACGAAACATGACTGAAAAATCTGATTTTATTAATCCATGTGCCCTGAATTGGCAAGATACAGTCAAAGAAACATATCTCCTGAAATGAGGAGATTGTTACAAATTGAGAAACAAAGTGCTGGCAGTGTTGATGACGCTTTAAGGAGCTTCCTCTTCTGCTATGACTCGTATGACAATGACGTTCTTCTCGTCTTGCTTTCTGAAAAGGCTGATTCTGATTGAAGCTTGACTCTGTTGAAGCTTTCCAAGTTGTAAATGATACAGACGAATTCAGAATGCAGTTGTTCGCCTATTCCCTTATTTTGCATGGATCGCCCTTTCGGGTTTTCAATCCATCGGGATACCCATTTTTGCCTGAGTTGTCCAATGCGGCTTTTCAACTCAGCGGGTGTACATTTTTTCATTTATTTCCCTTATTTTTGCCCGAGTCTTTTCATTCTGTTTTTGACTCGCCGGGATGCCCTATTTTTGCCTGGACTTACATTCTGTTTTTATGTCCAGCGGGTCATTTTATGCGAAGTATTTTTTAACTGCATCTGAATTCACAGGGGATGGGAAATCTTCACCATCCATGGTGCCGAGCATCAGTGCTCCACCAGAGAAAACTTTCTTTACCACAAATGGTCCTTCGTAATTTGGAGTCCATTTGCCCCTGTGGTCTGTATGAGGAGGGAGGATTCTTTTCAGCACAAGATCTCCCACTTGGTACTCTCGATGCCTGACTTTCTGATCGAAGGCCCTCTTCATTCTCTTCTGATATAACTGCCCATGACAGATTGCAGCCAATCTTTTCTCTTCGATCAGACTCAGTTGCTCGTAACGGGCCTTGACCCATTCTGCTTCGCTCAGCTTAACATCCAATAATACCCGCAAAGAGGGTAATTCAACTTCAACAGGTAGGACTACTTCCATACCATACACAAGTTGATACGGTGTTGCCCCAGTGGATGTTCTGATTGACGTGCGGTACCCATGCAAGGCGAACGGTAGCATTTCATGCCAGTCTTTGTAAGTGACTACCATCTTCTGCACAATCTTCTTAATATTCTTGTTTGCCGCCTCAACAGCGCCATTCATCCTTGGTCTGTAAGGAGAAGAATTGTGATGTTGAATTTTGAAGTCCCGGCATAATTCAGCCATCATCTTGTTGTTTAGATTGGAACCATTATCAGTAATGATTCGCTCGGGAACTCCATATCGACAGATGATATCTCTCTTCAGAAATCTAGCTACCACTTGTCTTGTAACGTTTGCATATGAGGCTGCTTCGACCCACTTAGTGAAATAGTCAATGGCGACCAGGATGAATCTGTGACCATTTGAAGCAGTTGGCTCAATCTTGCCAATCATATCAATGCCCCACATGGCAAAGGGCCATGGTGAAGACATTATGTTCAAAGGATTGGGAGGCACATGCACTTTATCTGCGTAGATCTGGCATTTGTGGCATTTTCTGGCGTAGGCACAACAGTCTGCATCCATTGTGATCCAGTAATACCCTGATCTTAGCAATTTCTTGGCCATGGCATGCCCTCCGGCATGGGTACCAAAGGAGCCTTCATGCACTTCATGCATCAGTAAATCTGCTTCCGTCTTGTCAACACATCTGAGGAATACCATATCAAAGTTCCTTTTGTATAAAGACCCATCAGTGTTCAGAAAGAAACTTCCAGCAAGCCTTCTCAAAGTCTTCTTATCATTGGAAGATGCCCCAAGCGGGTATGTTTGATCCTCCAAGAAGCATTTAATGTCATGGAACCAAGGCTTATCATCTTTGACAGCTTCCGCTGCAAATACATACGCTGGTCTATCAAGTCTTGATACTGAAATCTGAGGTACAAAGTTAGCAGCTTGAACTTTGATCATGGATGAAATGGTAGCGAGAGCATCTGCAAACTGATTCTCGTCTCGAGGGATATACTCAAGCTTGACTGTTGTGAAGAAAGTCAATAACCTCCTGGTATAATCCCTGTAAGGTATCAGATGGTCCTGGTGTGTGTACCACTTTCCGTTGGTTTGATTGATTACCAAAGCTGAGTCTCCGAATACGATCAATGTTTTGATCCTGAGGTCAATGGCTTCCTCAAGACCCATAATACAAGCTTCGTATTCAGCTTCGTTGTTAGTGCAGTTGAAAGTGAGTTTTGCCGAGAAAGGCATGTGAACTCCTTTGGGTGTAATGAGTACTGCACCAACACCACGGCCATTCATGTTAACAGCCCCATCGAACATCATAATCCATTCTTCCTCCGGGTCAGGCCCTTCAGTGTGAATAGGCTCTTCATGATCTTTTGATTTTATGAACATGATGTCTTCATCAGGGAAGTCGAATCTCATTGGTTGGTAGTCATCAATGGGTTGCTCAGCAAGATATTCAGATAGTACACTGCCCTTGATGGCTTTCTGAGATGTGTACTGTATGTCATACTCTGTGAGAATCATCTGCCATCTTGCAACCCGTCCGGTAAGCGCCGGCTTCTCAAATATGTACTTAACTGGGTCCATCTTTGAGATCAATAAAGTAGTGTGGGTCAACATATACTGTCTCAGTCGGCGAGCAGCCCACGCTAAAGCACAGCAAGTTTTCTCGAGCAGTGAATAACGTTGTTCACAGTCGGTAAACTTTTTGCTTAGGTAGTATATTGCATACTCTTTTCGACCAGACTCGTCATGCTGGCCCAGCACACACCCCATTGACTCTTCTAATACTGTCAAGTACATGATTAGAGGTCTTCCTTCAACTGGAGGCATAAGGATTGGAGGTTCTTGCAAGTACTCCTTGATCTTGTCAAAAGCCTTCTGGCAATCTTCGTTCCACCTGACCGTTTGTTCTTTTCTTAACAGCTTGAACAAGGGTTCACAGGTTGCTGTAAGGTGAGATATGAACCGTGAAATGTAGTTCAATCGACCTAAGAACCCTCGAACTTCTTTCTCTGTTTTCGGTGCAGGCATCTCTTGGATGGCTTTGACTTTATCAGGGTCAACTTCAATCCCTTTCTCGCTTACAATAAAGCCCAGCAGCTTACCGGATCGCACCCCGAATGTGCATTTGTTGGGGTTCAACTTCAGTTGATACTTTCTCAGACGCTTGAACAATTTGAGCAGATTCACCAGATGATCTTCCTCTGTAAGGGACTTGGCGATCATATCATCCACATAACATTCTATTTCTTTATGGATCATATCGTGGAATAGTGTCACCATAGCCCGTTGATATGTTGCACCAGCATTCTTCAGTCCGAATGGCATCACTTTGTAACAGAACGTGCCCCAAGGTGTGATGAATGTTGTCTTCTCCATGTCTTCAGGTGACATCTTAATCTGATTATATCCTGAAAATCCGTCCATGAAGGAGAATACCGAGAACTGAGCCGTATTATCCACCAATACATCAATGTGAGGTAATGGGAAATCATCTTTCGGGCTGGCTCTGTTCAGAACCCGGTAGTCAACACACATTCTTACTTTGCCGTCCTTCTTAGGCACAGGTACTATATTAGCGACCCACGGTGGATAGCTAGTCACAGCAAGGAACCCGGCGTCCCATTGCTTCTGTACCTCTTCTTTGATTTTCATTGCCATGTCCGGGCGAGTGCGGCGCAATTTCTGTTTAACTGGCGGGCATTCTTCTCTCAAAGGCAGCTTGTGCACGACAATATCGGTATCCAACCCTGGCATATCTTGGTAAGACCAAGCAAACACGTCCACATACTCTTGAAGCAGGTCAATCAGTTGTCCCTTCACTGAGTCTTGCAGGCAGGCCCCGATTCTAACCTCTTTCACGTCTTTATCTGTACCAAGATTGATCACTTCAACCTCCTCCTGGTGAGGAGTAATAATCTTTTCCTCTTGTCTTAACAACCTGGCTAGCTCTTCAGGAAGCTCATATTCTTCTTCAACCCCTTCATCAGCTTGATTGATCGGATTGTCAAAGTCATACGATGTCATAGCCGTGCTGTTGTCGGTGCTGTCAAGAAGGCACTCTCTGCAAGGGTTAAGTTGTTCATTTTAGTGATCTGATTTTAGTCTTTATTTAGAAAAGTGAAATGAAGTTGTCATTTTGAAAACACTGCCATTTTTTTTTTGTACAAAAAAGAAAAATGGAAAAACAGTGAACGAAAAGAAAAAGACGCGTTTGCAAAAAGATGTCTGATATTTCATTAATTGATCTTGTTTGCACAAAAAAGTACAGATGGCCCGATTACAAAATGAGTCTTGTCATCTTGGGAAAGATGCAAGACTTTGATGCATGCTTATAAAATACAGGAAATAATAATTACTCTGATCGAGTAACTCTTATAATTTCCTGGGAAGACCAGTTCGAGACACTGCTCCCCGGGATCTTTGGACGAATCCAGCTTTCCAGGTTGCGCTCCTCTTCCAGCTCGTCTTCCAGACAGTTGATAGCATCGGGGGTAAGCATTCCCCCACTGACAAAACCAGGCTCTCCAGCAGCCTTTGCTTGATGTTGAGTTGGTCTGTAACCCAACCCAAACTTGTCTTCTTTCCTCTCCACCGATAGCAGTTTGCCCCAGCCTTGGGCAGTTCCTTCCTCCACAACCTTCCGGGCTTGTTGGTATGATGACATTGGAGTACCAGATACAGCAGATGCCTCATTTACATTCAAAGCTTCAAACCCCTGGCTCATTGTTTCATGGATCTCCCCGTCCATTTCAATGTACTTATAGGTGGCCAGGTGGCTGACAAAAATGTCCTCCTCTCCACAGATTGTGACAACTTGGCCTTCCCACTCAAATTTTAACTTTTGGTGAAGGGTAGACGTTATTGTGCCGGCGGAGTGAATCCAGGGTCTACCCAACAAACAGCTGTAGGCGGGCTGAATGTCCATCACATAAAAGATAGTTTTAAAGGTCTGTGGGCCAATTGTCACAGGTAGCTCAATCTCTCCCAGAACCGATCTCTTAGAACCATCAAAGGCTCTTACCACCAGGTTGCTGGGTCTTAATGCCAATCCGTCATATTCTAACTTCACCAGAGCCTTCTTTGGTAAGACATTCAGGGATGAACCTGTGTCCACCAGCACATGAGAAAGGACTGCTCCTTTGCATTCCATGGTTATGTGCAAGGCTTTGTTGTGATTGCGGCCATCCGCTGTCAAGTCAGTATTGGTGAATCCTAGCCCATTGCTAGCAGTAACATTTCCAACTACGGTCTCCAACTGGTTGACAGTGATCTCTTCAGGCACGTAAGCTGCGTGCAAGACTTTGAGTAATGCATTCCGATGAGCTTCGGAACACATCAGCAGTGAGAGGATGGAAATCTTGGATGGCGTCTGGTGAAGTTGATCCACAATTTTGTAATCACTCTTTTTGATGATTCGCATAAACTCATCAACTTCTTGATCGAACGGTGTCTTCAAGGCTTCTTTGATTGTTTGATCTTCCTGCACCGGGCTCTTTCCTTTTGCCTTGGCAGCAGCTTCTGCTTCGGCTGTAGGTCTTTGAATTGGTGGAGCAAAGAGACGTCCGCTTCGAGTGAAGCCTCCGCCTCCCCCCACATTATCTACTTGTGGTGCAGGTGTTGATGTTTCAAGAGTGATTCTTTTTCCTTCGCAGTACACGTCAGAGCCATAGTGCCAAGGGATGGCCCTATTGCTTTCATATGGTACTGGTCCAGGCACGGTGACAGTGACTGGACTGATTGCTGCTGCTGAAGGGACTGTAATTGTTTGTGGATCATAAAAGATTGTAACTGGTGCTCTGACGGGAGCAGCACTTTCTGAATGGTAGGCAGAGTTGTTTTCAGGATCATAAAATATCGTGACAGTAGAGACATCTTCATGATTTGTTGCTGGAGTTGTAGGAGATGTTGTTGTTGTAGGAGGTTCGAAATGGAGTGAAGCTGAAGTTGTAGCGGGAAAATTTGTTGAAAACTGATCAGTTGAAACGATGGATGAAGTACTTGTTGATGAAGCCGAGGAATTGTCAGGAACAATAGTTGCTGCAGTTGTAGGAGGTTCTGAAACCGTTGCTGATGAAATTGCTGGATTTGTTGGAAATGACGTGGTGATCTGAAGTTGGCCACTCTGGATAAGGTTGTCTATGCCATTCCTCAAATTATCGCACCCATTTACAGAGATATTGCAGTAAGCACAACCCAATTCACACCCTGGGAACATCTGACATTCCAAGAGCTGAGCCTTGATTTCTACCAATGGTGTCCTGATCTGTCCCACACTGGTTATTAAATAAGACGGCTTGTCTTCTTCAATAGCATTAATCTGGGGACCACCATGGTTTGGCATCGGGTTCTTATTGACATTGGGTGGTGGTGCGAAATTCAGAGCCTTGGAGTCTACCAGGTCTTGTACCTTCATATGCAGAGCCCTGCATTTTTCTGTGCTGTGGCCAGGTGCGTTTGAATGAAAAGCACACCTAGCATTGGAGTCATAATTCCTTGGTAGACTGTTGGGATCCGGAGGTGCCAACGTTCTTAGCTCAACCAGGTTGAGTTTCAGAAGTTGTGGCAGCAAAGTAGCATATGGCATGGGGATTGGATCAATCACTCTGTTAGCTTGAGATGGCCTTTGTTGGAATGGCCTTTGTTGACTGTTGTTGTTGGTGTTGCTGTTGTTGTAATTCCTTGGAGGATACTGACTTTGCTGGTGGTACTGAGGTTGTTGCTGGTAGTTTTGTTGCGGAGGTTGATAGACTGGTAGAGGATGAGCTGGAGCAGGAATGGTGACTGCTGCTATTGACCTTTGAGCATATTGGGGCCTGCCCCTGTTGGTGTGGATGGCATTGATCTCGCCAGTTCTTCTTGGGCCTGCAAAAGGCTTTCTTGTACTACTGGACGAGCTTGCACCGTTGTCTGAGATCTTTCCCATTTTTAACAAGCTTTCAATTCTCTCTCCAGCTATGACAACGTCTGCAAAGCTAGTGGAAGAGAAAGCAGCCAACCTGTCAATATATGTTCCCTGAAGGGTGTTCATGAACATATCTGCCATTTCCCGTTCAGACATAGGTGGTTGAACAGCAGCAGCCAGTTGCCTCCATCTCTGGGCATATTCTCGGAAACTCTCCCTTGAAGACTGTGACATTCCCATCAGGAGGGTCCTGTTGGGTGCCATGTCTAGATTATACTGATACTGTCTGATGAAGGCCTCTGCCAGGTCCTTCCAGCATCTAATAGTTGCCCTTGTCAAGTGAGAGTACCATTCTCTTGACGCTCCGGTTAAGCTGTCTTCGAAATAGAACATCCAGAGCTTCTCATCCATTGTATAGGCCTTCAGCCTTCCCAGAAATGACTGTAAGTGAGTCCGGGGGCATGAAGTCCCGTTGTATTTTTCGAAGCAAGGAGGCTTGAACTTATGGGGGATCCTGACCCCGTCTACCAAGCCCATATCCATGACATCGAAGCCCAAAGAGTTTTGAGATTCTAAGGACCTCAACTTCTCAGCTATCTCGTCCAATCTCCTATCATAAGCTTCTTCCCCAGCACCCATTACTGTGAACTGGTCTTCTTGAGGGTCTTCCTGTAGTACCCTCCCTGCTGTGGCAGTCCCTGGTATATTGACAGGGATGTTGGCCTCTGGATGGAGATGGGGTCCAAAAACTGGGGGATTGACATGAGGTTGGACCCTCTCGTTGTTACTTGTGCCAGCAGTTCCCACATGGGGCTCTTCTTGATTCTGCCTTTCCACCATGGCTCTCAATCTTTCTTGGCTCTGAGCCATGTTGTTCATAACTTCCATAAACTGAGTCATTTGATTCCTCATCTCTAGCCTTTCATTTGCCATTTGATTTCTGACCTCAGTAAGGTCCTGTTGCATCTGATCCATCTGAATTCCCGGAAGGTTGTTTCGGGTTGGATAACGGTGCGGACGGTTGAGGGGAAACACCCGGCGCCTAGCAATAGTTCCTGATTTATCACAACAGAGGTTAGCAACAACAAAACAAAAACCTACAAAACAAACAAAGGGTTAGCATGCAATGCAGTTATGCTTATTTGTTCTCAAGGTATCCGGTTTGGCCTTCAGTTTTGACCCTTCCAGACCCTTGAAGATGCTGTTGAATGTTGCTTCCGAAGTAAACTAACATGAATATATTACATAAGGTGAAATAATACAACTTGTTCATTTTACAACACAAGCCCCTTAAGGGGTCAAAATACATTACAAGAAAATAAAAGTACATGGAAAGAAAACAACAACAAACAAATGGTCAAACACCAAGACCAAACTCATCCTCACGAACTTCCTTGAGAAGTGCTTCGGTCACAGGATCAGCCGGACGCTCCGTGAGATTCCTGATGAGGAGATTCCGGGTCGTAACAGCTGCTGCTAGCCTCTTATGCTGAGTTTGGTCCTTTGACCTCTTCACCCCTGCTTTGACCTTCAGCTCTGATATCTCCCTCTGGGCTGCTGCCAGGGCTTCTTGCTGTTCTTTAGCACTAGCTTCTAATTGCTCCATCTTGTCTTGAACCCTCTTGTCCTCCAGGGTACGAGCCTCGGTGATCCTGACCCACCGGGCTTGACTCTCCTTCAAATACAAGTCTGTCCTTGCTCTCTGGAACTGGGCTTCTTTGCAAGCATTCTTCAGGATTTGCTCACCAGCCTTGGACTTTTTGATATAATCCCCAGACTTTTCAATCTTAGTCAGATGCTCTACTCTCATCTTCTCCAACCTCTCAATCTCCCTCATACCTTCACTCCTCTCCCGGAGGGTCTTCTGCAAGGCCTGGGTTAGCTTCTCATTTCTTTCCTTCAAGCTCTCAAACTCCTCCAAACTGATGGTGGCAGGGGGTGGTGCTGAAGATGACTCAGGCATGTCTTCTATGGTAAAGGGCATTCCAGAGAATTGGGCCCTGGCACGGGACCACTCATAATATTGTGCTGATGCCACATTATTACACTTCCCCAGAATGGTGGCTCCCCTGGTTTGAACATTATCCCAGGCCCAGGCAGCCTGCCTAACAACAGCCAAACTAATCTTGTTCTCACAATAAAGGGTCTCCACCAAGTCCTGTGCCCTAGGAGTATGGACTAAGGCATAGCCCAGTTGCCTTCTGAACAGCAGAGGATTGTAATTGATACTACCTTTAACTCCTATCAAAGGCACATTGGGAAAATGCCCACAGCTGGTGATGACATCTCTGCCCTTGGTGCTCTGAGTGCACCATCTGATGTCAGCTGAAGTTAGAACAGTGAGTCTTTTAGCCCAATTGCTTTGCTGATGAGGGTTTAAAAATGCATCCGTCCTGGGTAGATGCCTGAGAAGCCAAGTATGGAACAATGGAGCACAACACCTTACTAACCTTCCCCTCTGTTTTTCATTCCTCTGATGCACTGAATAGTAAAGATCCCCCAATAATGTTGGCACTGGGTTCTTCAAGATGAACAGATGGATTGCATTCTTGCTAATGAATCGAGGCTCATCTGCAAACAACACAATTCCATATACACTTAGGGCCAACAAAGCACAAACAGCTTTCCACTCCCCCAGGGAAGCCTTCAGACTAGCTTGAGAAATTAAGAAGTCCAGATGAAAACCAGGGATTCCAGCTTTAGAGGTCATATGCTGCTCAACCAAAACAGGTTCCAGATGCAAAGCTTTTGCTACTTCTCCATTAGCAGGAAAGACCATCTCAGGGTTGAAAGGGATTCCACCCCTGATAGGCAAACCAACCAATGATGAGTATTCTTCTAACAGAGGGCCCAACTGAAAGTCTTGAAAGGTGAAACATCTCAGTGGGGGATCATAGAACTGAATGCAGGTGTGGATGAGGCTTCTTTGTGATGGGTCCAGATCCATAACCATGTCAAGTATATCTCCATAACTCTCCCTGAACAAAGGTATGTGATCTGGAGTGATCAGGGTCTGAATCCTCCTGATGTCTGATAGCTCTAGCTGGAAGAAGTGATAGGTGATGTTGCTCTTTTTAGGAGCCATGATGCTGAGACTGAGTAGAGACAGGTACTGATGATAATACTGAAGAAGTGGGCCACTGACTGGCTGGTGCAGGTGATAACTGAAGCAGATAGCCGATGAAGACAAGTCAAAACTGAAGATGGGGTCAAAACCAAAACCAAATGAAGATGGATATCCTGAAACAAATAAGCAAATGTCAATATGATGCAATGAGTATGAATGCAAATGAAATGCAAAGGGTTTGTGACTGAGCTGGATCTGATCAAACTGTTCTGACATAGGTCCAAGTGTGCTCAAGAATTCCAGATGGAGGTCTATAAATCCAGTAACCAAGGTGGGGGACTCAAATAAAGAGCCACATGTCCAGGGTTTTAGAATCACAAGAACTGTCCAACATGGAGTACTCTTAACAAACAAAGTAACAGGGTATTCTGAGGTCAGGGTTCCTGCAAACCTGTAAACAGCCCAACCCCCTCACAGGTGGTGTTCTAGAACAAGGATCCTCAGACTTGGATCAGTTATGAGAAGTGTAAACACTTCTAACCCGGAGGTACAGTGTTTACAATAACCATAAAAGTTCCTCCTCTAATTCACCTCAGTTTCTGAAGGTCAATACTAAAAGGTCATCCAGACTTAGCAGGCTTCCCAGATAGCCCCAGCATTGCAGGAAATCTGCAACACGGAGTTCTCAAGAAGAAACCCATATCTGAACCGTGTTTCATATTCCCGCACCAGACCGAAATGGAATGGGAAAGAATATGATTCACTCTAGCCTAGGTGTCACTCAGGTCCCAGGTGTAGGACCTTAACTCTCAATAGAACCCACCCACCAAAGAAAAACCAGATCCAGCCAGCAGTACAGTACAACAGTATGATAATATGCAAAGCTATAAAGAAAGCAGTAAACAACTGTACATAAAGCAAAATAAATACAAGCACAAATAAGCACGTAACACCCCAGTAAACACAAATCAAACAAGCGCTAGGAGGAACCCACAAAAAGAACCAGAAGCCCTGGTTGCAATACAAGGGTCCCCAGCAGAGTCGCCAAGCTGTCGCTCCCGACAAATGAAAAGGGATCAGATGAAGGTACAGACGCGAACGGTCGGCGAGAGGGACAATGAGAACACACAGCCGTGAACTCACTGGAGATGAATAGAGTCGCCAGCTAGGCATTTTTATCCCGGAGGAAAGGTAATGCTGCATAGACCTAGAAAGAGATGGATAAGACGGTTGCGAACCAGAGAGACTGAGAAAGGGGGTTGGTTACAACCTGGGAAGGTATTAGCACCCAGATTGTCCGTCGTACTCGACGGGATCCACGCTTGAAAGATTTGTGTTTTAAAGGGGTAGTGTCAGTGTAATTTGTGTGCAAAAGAGCTGGAAAAGGATGTACAGGTGTCAGTGTAAAAGAAGTGTGAAGTGTAATATATATACAGTGTCAGTGTAAGAACAGAGTGAAATGCTCAAGATCATGAGGCTAAAGAATAAAGCTAGAAAGAGGGGGGATATACAGAGACTTTTGTTCGATAACTGTTAAGTTATGCCTACGTATCCTCTCGTGCAATGAGGAAGTCAGAACACCGTAGTTCGACCCAAAGAGACTGAAAGATGAATTGACTTATGAACTGCTTACCTGTCTATGCTCAAGTGTATGACCTGTCTGGCACAGATGCAAACTGTCTTGCATTAGACGGAAGAAGCAAGTTCTCGTTTGTGAGTGAAGATGATGAGAAAAGAATCCCGAAGGAGACGATTATTATTTGTTTTTTTGTGTTTTCAGTCTTTTATTGCTTTTGAAAGTTTGTCATAAGTTAATGAGCTTAAGCCTAAACCAATGGGTTAGTAAACTCATCACATCTTCCCTCTGATTAGGGGTAATGAGAATTACCTTAAGTGTGAAGTCAGATTCTCACACTTAATCACCTTTGATGCAGGATTAAGATCATTAACCTACTTGTGATTATTTAGATGTTTTTGGTGTTTTTGTTTAGTGTTAAGTAATGAGGCTAAGCCATAATCAGGGATTAAACAGACTCATTACACCATCCTAATAGAAGGATAATAGATGAGAATGTTTAAGCTGAGGAAAGCTCCTCAACTTAATCCATGATTAGGGATTAAACTCATGACAAAACAAGCCTTTATTAAGTGAATTTTAGATTAATGATATGATGAAGAAGTGAGTTTTATGATTTGTAAGACAACTTGAGGGGGACTTGTCCATTAACACTAGGGTTAGTCCTTCTTAACCAATTAAGGAAGAATTAGAACCCTAATGCAAGGCCCAAGTTACAAGTGTGATATCTTGATGATTATTAAGTGAATTGATTAAAGGAGTTAAACACATTAAGGGTTTAACACTTAGGATTAAAGTTATACACTCCATCCTAAGAGAAGGATGCAGGCATAAGCTTAATCACAAAGCCTTAAAGCCTTTAGGGTTTAGTCCCGGATTATGAGATGAGGAGAGAAGACTCAAAAGAAGACACAAAGGTAAAACTATGAGGGGAGACTAATCAAAACCCTAATTCATTGTCATGCTTGGTTGTTCCTAAAGTTTGTGAGGTTAAACAAGAACAATCTTCAAAGGCCACCAGGAAGCAGATGAACAGGATCAAGAGAAGCAAAGTGACTTGCTTCATTCAAGAAGTCAAGTCACTTGAAGAAAGAAAGTGGGAGAAACAAGAATGAGCAGGCTCAATCTCAAACACATATAGAAATGCAGCAATGGATGCAAGAGAGATGAAAAGAAAAGTTATGAGAAGTGAAGGCAAATTCACTTCTCAAGTTTACTTACCACCTGAAATGTTAGGAAGAAATGCAATGCAATGCTAAATGGGATGAAAGGGTATGAAGAAAAAAACAAAACCAGAAGCATGTTGATGATGATAATGATGCTATGGAGTGCTACAAACATGAGGCAAGCCATGGATATGCTCATACAAGTTCATGGGTGCAAATGGTGCAAGCTTAGAAGCATGGATACACATGAAAAGTTATGAAACATACATGGCATACAACATGGCAAATGCAAGATGCAATGATCAAAGATGCTTTCTATATGTCTTATGATGTCAAATGAACCAAATGGATGCTTGAAATGTCATGGCAAGTCATGTTATGCAAGAGAATGCAAGAGGTATGCAAATGGAAGCCCAAATTAGGGTTTATGGATCAAACAACAAACAAAACCCAAAAACAGAAGCAAACCCTAAGATAAAAAATGGAAAATGTCACCCAAAGAAAACCTAAACCTATACTAAACCAAGGTCCAAAGGGGAGGTCTCAACTCTCAACCAATCTCAAGATATGAATTTTCTAAGTTATTAGGGTTTTTAGGGCTCTTAAACAAAAGAAATGCCAAACAAATTGAAAATGAGGAATCAAATCAAGGCCTTTTAAACCTAGAAACTACATGCTAAACACAAAACAATGCAAAAAGAATCAATGTCCAACTCTTCTCAAATAGGCAGAAATGATTTTTTGAACTTATGATCAAAATAATGCACAAAAAATGATTTAATTCAATGAAAAATTCTCAAAATGCATCAAGATCAAAAAAGAAATTTGGTTTGAAGGTTGGACAATGTTTCTAAATGTCTTAGAACATTTCATGAATTTTTTGGTGATTTTTAAATACCTAAAAGTATTTTTAATTAATTAATTTCCATTAATCAATTAAAAATAATCTTTTAAATATTTAAAAATACTTTTTTAATGATAAAAAATAAAATAAAAATATTTTTGAGTCATAAAAATTAATAAAACTTATGAGAAAAAGTTTCATAATTTTTACATATTTTTTACTATTTTTAAATAATTATGCAAAACAAATGAAATAAATATGAAAATAAATGAATTTTAAATGGATTAAGTGAAAGTATGCTGATCCAACGCGTGAGATTTAAAGTGGCCAGGGCGGGAATTGACTTGGCGCCAGATCTCACGGTCCAAATTCAAATTCGCTAATTAATGCTTAAAACCCTAACCCTGCCGTTAATCACTCTCAGATGACCGGAACAGTGTTCCGGTCATCTTCTCCGTTCACCTCAAAATGCCATCTCCCTCCCCAGGCCAAATCAGAAGCTCTAAACCTCCAGAAACCATCTACCAACTACCCTAAGCACGAATCCAGCATCAAATCATGTTTAAACTCACACACAAACAAGAATCGAAGCAATGGAATTTCTAGGTCAAACTTTCAGAACACCATAACATACTCATTTCTGGCTTATTTTCAAAAGTAAATAGATCCCAATGATCAGTGTAACATACACAACAAGATTTTAACAAGAAAAAGGAGTTCTGGAAAAAAAGTTCATGGTGTCACCTGAGATGGAGCTTTTGATTTAGGAGCTTTCTGGATGATTCTTTGGCTCAATCAGGTCCCAATGATCCACCTTTGAAGCTTTGGATGCTTAGTTGGAGTTTAAACAACCTCTGGAGTGAGTTTGCAGAAGCTCTGACCAAGGGCATGTGAAAATCGTATTTGAGACATGGGGTGTTTCAGGCCAAAACAATGGTTGGTTTCTGGTCAGTGAGGTGAGTAGAGATTGTTGGTGGAGTTTGTTCTTGTGTTTGAGGTTTGTGGAGAGAGATTCGAAGGAAAATGCAGGCTGAGGTGAAGAATGGCAATAGGGTGTTCTTGCTCAAATCAAGCCTGGCTCTTGGTGCTTTGAGGTCTATGAAGTATGGTGAGTTGAAGTGTGGAAATGGTTTGAGTGTTCTGAGCTTGTGGAGGCAGATTCGAAGGCTTATGCAAAAAGGAGTGTTTTTGTGAATGTGTTGAATGAGTGAGTTTCAGCCTTGCTTCTTGATATCTTTGGCTTGCCAAATGATAATGTATTTTAATCCCATAGGTCAGATGATGTGACCTGGCCTATAGTGATTGGTAAGTTTGCTTTTGCAAAAAGTCAAGTTTTGTGTAAGGCAAGTATGGCTCATGATCTAGGCAAGTACATGGCATGGGCTATGCGCAGCACAATGAGGGGAAAGGGCTAGCTTGGTTCAAGGGCCAATGCAGCAAGTTGGTGAAGAGAAATGAGTGGTTTTGCAACTTGTTACTTTATGGTTCACATGAAAGAAAGTCTTGTTACATGAACCAAAACATGAGAAACCTTGGTCCAATTCTGACTTTTAGGACATGTAGAATGTTTGTGTCATGGTTTGAAATGAATTAGGGGTCACAATTGGCTTTGGTTCATGATTTTGCAAAATTCCCATTTGAAGCATGCCTTGAAAATCAATGATTTTTGCCAATTTTGTCACACCATAACTTCTGATCCAAGAAGAGTTTGATCATGTTCTTGTACTTTTTGAAAAGGGAAAGATGAGATCTACAACTTTCATGACCAAAGTTTTTCCATTTGAAGCTTTTTTTGGATCAAGAATCAAGGCTTGAAAAATGACCTAAAATGAAGCATTCTTGAAAAGTCAACTATGCCCAAAAAGTCAACATTTGCAAAAACCCTAAATTCTTGATTTTTATGAACTTCAACCTTCTCCCATGACCAAATAAAGATCATATACACTCAAAATGATGAAGATCACCCATTGGTTGGGTCATTGGGGGCCTCAGATGCCCTGATTTTACACTGACTTGTCTGAAAAGTCAACCCTTGATCAGATGACTTCCCCATGGAATTTCTTCATGAAAATTGATATGCATACTCCCTATACCATATAGAGACCAATGGAAACAAGAATGACCAAAAAATTTGGGGTTATGGCCTCTGAAACCAAAACCCTAATTTTGGGTCAACTGTGCAGTCTATCCTGGCTCTGCATCCACTCAAACCCTAGTTCTTGTGATTCTTTTGAATTCTTGGCTTTGTGAGGATGTACTATGATGCTTGAACACATGTAGACCCCTTTGAATTGATTGGTTGCCTTTGGAGTGGCTCAAGATGCCCTGAGATTGCTCAGATCACAAACCCTAGGTGCAGATGACTTAGAAACTATGCAGTGACTCAAAATTGAGATATGAGATGATATGATTGTGTTTATGCATATGAAATGATCACAAGCCATGGTGTGAATAGGTGAGGGCAAATTTGGGGTGTTTACAGATGTGTGCCCTTGCAAAGTTGGGAAATTTTAGGGAAGTTTATGAAGCAAATGGAGGTTTAAAACCAAATTTTGCTAAGTGGGCTGAACTTTTAATGACCCAAAGCAATCCATGACATCATGCACGAAACTTCTTTGATATTTTCATAATTTTATTTTATTTAATTAATTTATTATGATTTTTTATACTAAAAATCATTTTAAATTTAAATAAAATATTAAACATGAAGATTTAAATTCATTTTTGATTCTAGAAGGTCATGAATTCAGCATGGATCAAATTGATACAAAGATAACATTGATTGGCTTGAAATAGAAAGTGTTGATGCAAAAATATTGAAATTTCAAAGCTTATCTTTTTGAATCTTTTTGGATCAAATCTTCCACACAAACATCAAATTTTTCTGACCTAATTCATCACTCTATAAATATATGATTGAACCCTACTCATTGCCCACGAATTCCATCTCAAAAGTGTAAGTTTGCAAATTTCAAAAACCACACAAAACTCAAATTCGGTTTCCCTTCTCCAAGACATTTGAAGGTATTTTGAGGACATAGCAATGATCCTTGCACATCCCTGATTCAAAACCAATGCATACATGCTCCTGAATCATAACATAATGCATATCCCGAAGCATTCTTGACCTTGAATTATTTTTTTTCGATTTCACTAATTCAATGCGTTTTGATGAATTTTGTTTGTCTAATCATGTTTGTGGTGTTGTATAGAATGTTCCTGGACAATTAAATTGAAGTTTCATGGACTAAACCGTGATACGCCATAGCTAGGGTTTATTGACCTCAATTAGGGTTTTGTGATTCATTACGAATAAATGAGTTTGAAGGACGTGGTTGTATTGTATGGACCTCCAGGAACTCATTGCAATCATCAATTTAAAGAAATTTTGCTGTTTGCATGGTGTTTGTTAATTCGTAGGTTTATGCACGCAGGAAAAGTTGAAGGAAATTTCCCAGGAAATTTCGCAGGAAAACCTGCGAAATCCCAAGGAAGAAGAAGGCTCAGCGCGCGCGTTTTTGAATTTAAAATTTGTTTTAATATTATAATGTTTTGTTTCTGTTTGTATTTCACAAGCTTGTGCTTGTCCCAGTGGAAGGAAGCGTATGCGTTATGCCTGGAGGCCTTTGGTTCGAATCCTGGCTGTGACAATTTTTTCATGTTTCTCTCTTTTATCCATTAAACATAATATATTATGAATTATAGTTGTTGTATGTACAGGTGCGCTCTCCCAGCTGGATTGGTTAAGGTGTTTGTTTGTATTGTGAAGGTCCTGGGTTCGATCCCCCCAGGCCTTTTGTTTTTTTGCTTTTTTCTTTGATTTTCAGGCATAAGGAACAAAAGCAATTCAACCCTCTCCTTTATCACCTGCGCGCAGGTTGGCCCAGTGGCTGGAGGCTTCTTCCAGGTATTGGGAGGTCCTGGGTTCAAAACCAGGTCTCCCCTCTTTTTTCTTTCTCTCTTTATTTTTCTTTGATTAATTATTATTATTATTTTTCTTAATTAAAATTAGTGAATAATTAAGTTGTAAACCTAATTTTTTTTCTATTCTAAAATTTTCATAAACCCTAATTTATCTTTATTAATTCTAATAATTTTTTTTTATTATCATATAAATGTTATTTTTTTTATTATATAATTTAAAAATAATTCTTATTTGTAAATAATTAAGTTAACCCTAATAATTTTCAAACCCTAATTTTTAATTTAATATGTATATATTCAACAATTCATTTATAATTTAAATTTTGCTTAAAAAAAATTAAAGTTCTTAATTTATTTTCATAATATGTAAATATTTTATAATTGTTTATAATTTAATTTTGCATGTACATAAGTTTTAATATATGTTTAAAATTGTTAAATTGATTTTATAATTATAATTTTATTTTTATAACATGTTTAAAATTAATTTAATTTTTATAATTTGCATATAATTCAAAATTTTATAATAATTAATATAATTGTTCATATTTTCTTATTAATTTTAAATAATTGTTTATATCAAACTTTGATTTTTTTATAATATTCTTGTTTATTTCATTATGATATTTATTTATTACTAACCCCATTTAATTTGGTATTATTTTTATTATTATTTTCACTAACCCAATTATAATTATTTATTTATTTTGCTTATTTATCTATTTTGCTTATTTATTTAAATTGATTTTATCATTATTATGTAATTGCTCCTGGATGTAATATTTTATAATGTTTATTATTTATTTTATGCTATGGTTAGTAAATAGGGAGTGTAACATGTATGTTTATTTAAAATTAATTTAGATCACTTAATTCAAAAGATAAATATTAAATTGAACACTCACACACGTAAGTCGATCTTCGATCGCCATATCACTTTCTAGGGTTACCTCTCATGTTGCCTAATCAAAAGGTCAAGTAGGGTGTATAAAGCAAAAAGTCCCTCAAAATAAAGTCATCTAGTCCCTTAACAAATAAAAGATCAAGTCCCTTTCGAATGTTGCCTTCGTAATGATCTTGTCCCTTCCGAATAAAGATGACAGTCCCTCCAAAATTGCTTAATACACCCCATAGTTGCCTACCTTAACAGATGACCCTCACTTGTCCCTTACATCCAAGGTAATGACTACCTATTCCTTAATAATAGGGATAATCTTACCATTTAAAGGATTCAAGAACAGAAAAGACTTAAACTTAGGGTTGGTTCTTCATAGTTACTTGCTCACTCTTCAAAACTTTTCAAACACTTCACACATTCAAACAAATTTTTCAAACAAAGGTTTTTTACGCATCCGTACATGGATCATTATCAAACTCTTATGAAAATTTCTATTCACACACTTCACATTTCAAAAACAATTCAAAGTGAGCTAAGTAACTAAGAGCCCATGGATAACCATGGATGTAAAGGGTGCTAATACCTTCCCTTTACATAACCTACCCCCCAGACCCAAAAATCCTTTTAAAAGGTCTTTCCTGTTCTTTTATGCCTTTCCTTTGGATAAAATAAAAGTCGGTGGCGACTCTTGCTATCCGCAACATAACTAAAGTCAGTTCTCCCACCGTGTTACAGTCCCACAAAAGGCTTCCTGGGATTACTTGACGAACTTGCACCATTATCAGAAATCTTACCCATCTTCAGAAGGCTTTCAATTCTTTCTCCAGCTATGACTACATCAGCGAAGCTGGTGGAAGAAAAGGCAGCTAGCCTATCAATGTAGGTTCCTTGCAGAGTATTCATAAACATGTCGGCCATTTCTCTTTCCGACATGGGTGGCTGGACAGCAGCAGCAAGCTGTCTCCACCTCTGGGCATATTCCCTGAAGCTTTCTCTGGAGGATTGAGACATTCCCATCAGAAGGTTTCTGTTAGGAGCCATGTCCAGATTGTATTGGTACTGTCTGATGAAAGCTTCAGCTAGGTCCTTCCAGCATCTGATAGTGGCTCTGGTCAAGTGTGAATACCACTCCCTTGAAGCCCCAGTCAAACTGTCTTCAAAGTAAAACATCCACAGTTTCTCATCCATAGTATATGCTTTAAGTCTTCCCAGGAAGGACTGCAAGTGAGTTCGTGGACAGGAAGTTCCATTGTACTTCTCGAAGCACGGGGGTTTAAACTTGTGGGGAATTCTTACCCCGTCCACTAACCCCATATCCATAACATCAAAACCTAAGGAATTTTGAGACTCCAGAGATCTCAACTTCTCAGCAATTTCATCAAACCTGCTATCATAAACTTCATCCCCAGCTCCCATTATAGTAAACTTCTCTTCTTGGGGGTCTTCCTGTAAGATCCTTCCTCCAGTAGTATTTCCTTATACATTACCCGGGATGTTGACTTCCGGATGTAGATGAGGCCTATATACTGGTGGATTAACATGAGGCTGACCCCTTTCATTGTTACTTATTCCTCCAGTTCCCAGAGGAGGTTCTTCCGGGGTTTGTCTTTCTACCAATGCCCTCAACCTTTCTTGACTTTGAGCCAAGCCATTCATTACTTCCATGAATTGGGTCATTTGGTTTCTCATCTCCAGTCTTTCATTAGCCATCTGAGTTCTGACCTCTGTCAGATCTTGTTGTACTTGATCCATTTGGATACCAGGAAGGTTGTTGCGAATAGCATACCGGTGCGGACGGTTGAGAGGGAACACCCGGCGGCGAGCAATAATTCCTGAACCACAACAGAGTTAGAAACAAACAAAATAATGACAAATCCTTCAAAACAAAACAAAGGTTAGTATGCAATGCAGTATGCTTATTTGTTTTCCAAGGTATCCGGCTTGGCTCTTGGTTTTGACCTTTCCAGACCCTGAGGAAGATGTTTTGATGTTGCTTGAGAGAAAGAAAACTCAGTGAAATAAACTGACAAATATATTACAAATAGTGGATCATACATAGTTTGCTTTTACAACATATGCCCTTGAAGGGTCAAAATACAACATAAAAGAAAAGTACATCAAATGGAAATAACAACAAGCAAAGTAGTCAAACATCTAAGCCAAACTCATCCTCCTTAACCTCCTTCAAAAGTGCTTCAGTTACAGGACCAGCCGGATGCTCTGTGATGTTCCTGATAAGAAGGTTTCTGGTGGCAATAGCAGTGGTCAGCTTCTGGTGCCTGTCTTGGTCCTTTGACCTCTTCACACCAGCCCTAAGCTTCAATTCTGAAATCTTCTTCTGGGCTGCCATCAAAGCTTCTTGTTGCTTCTTTTCATTGGCCTCCAACTGCTCAATCCTGGCTTAAGTTCTCTTATCTTCTTGAGTGCGAGCTTCAGTGATCCTGAACCACCTAGCTTGACTTTCCTCTAGATAGAGATCAGTCTTAGCCTTCTGAAACTGGGCCTCTTTACAGGCATTCTTCAATATTTGCTCTCCAGCTCTTGATTTCTTGATGTATTCCTCTGCTTTCTCAATCTTGGTCAGATGTTCCACCTTAAGCTTATCCAATCTTTCAATGTCTAGACGACCATCACTCCTCTCCCAGAGGGTCTTCTTCAGAGCTTGAGACAGATTCTCATTCCTTTCCTTCAGCTTCTCAAATTCTTCCAGGCTGACAGTGGCTGGAGGTGGTACTGTGGATGGTCCAGGTGCATCCTCAATGGTGAAGGGCATCCCAGAAATCTGAGCTCTAGCATGAGACCATTCATAATACTGAGCTGAAGCCACATTATTGCACCTCCCAAGAATGGCCATCCCTTTGGTCTGGATGTTGTCCCAAGCCCAAGATGCTTGTCTGACAACAGCTAGATTAGGCTTTATCTTACAATACAGGGTTTCAGCTAGATCTTGCACTCTAGGAGGGTGAACCAAAGCATAGCCCAATTGTCTCTTAAACAGCAAAGGATTGTAGTTGATGCAACCCTTCACTCCCACTAGAGGTACATTGGGGTACTTCCCACAGCTAGTTATTATGTCTCTGCCTTTGATGCTTTGGGTACACCATCTGATGTTATCCGAAGTCAAAGCAATAAGTCTTTTAGCCCAATTCTTCTGTTGGTGAGGATTCAGGAAGGCATCAGTCCTGGGTAAGTGTTTGAGCAGCCAAGTGTGAAATAGAGGAGCACAACATCTCACCAACTTCCCTCTCTGTTTCTCATTTCTTTGGTGAACAGAATAATAGAAATCCCCCAGCAATGTGGGTACTGGGTTCCTCAAAAGGAAAAGATGAATGGCATTCTTGCTGATAAAATTGGGCTCATCTGCAAAAAGTATAACCCCATAAATACTGAGGGCTAACAATTCACAAACTGCCTTCCATTCTCCCAAGGAGGCCTTCAGGATAGCTTGAGAAGTCAGAAAGTCTAGATGCAAACCAGGGACCCCAGCCTTTGTTGTCATGTTCTGCTCAATCAATATAGGCTCTAGGTGCAGTGCTTTTGCCACTTCTCCATTGCTGGGAGAAGTCATCTCCGGGTTGAAGGGGATCCCACCCCTAACAGGCACTCCAATCAGTGATGAAAACTCCTCTAACAGAGGTCCTAACTGAAAGTTCTGGAAAGTGAAGCATCTCAAAGGAGGGTCATAAAACTGTAGGCAAGTGTGGATCAAACTCCTCTGAGAAGGGTCTAAGTCCATAATCATATCAAGGATGCCTCCATAATTCTCTCTGAATAATGGGATGTGGTCTGGAGTGATAAGTGCCTGGACCTGTCTGATGCCAGTCAGCACAGGCTCAAAGAAATGATATGAAATGTTGCTCTTCTTGGGTGCCATGACTGTTGATGAAGAGCTGAAAACAAATGCTGATGATGAAGATTGATACTGGAGATGAACCACTGATAGGCTGGTGATAAAAGGAGCTGAAGCAGGCAACTGATGAAGATAGCTGAAGCAGATAACTGGTGAACAGGGTCTATGGAGATGAAGGGGTCAAAACCAAGCCAAAATATAATTGGATACCCTGAAAAACAAATAAACAAATGTTAAATGATGCAAATGATGAGTATGAAAATGATATGCAAAGGGTTTGTGATCAAGCTGGATCTGGTTATCTGTCTTGATATAAAAGGCCCATGTATGTTTTAAGAAGTCCAGATGGAGGTTCAGAAATCCAGTAACCAAGGTGGGGGACTCAAATAAAGAGTCACATGTCCAGGGTTAAATCACAAGAACTGTCCCAAAATGGAGTACTCTTAATCAAAACAAAGCATCAGGGTATGATGTGGCCAATGGTACCTGCAAACCTGTAAACAGCCCAACCCCCTCACAGGTAGTGTTCTAAAACAAGGATCCTCAGACTTGGACCAGTTATGAGAAGTGTAAACACTTCTAACCCGGAGGTACAGTGTTTACAATAACCATAAAAGATCCTCCTCTAATTCACCTCAGTTTCTGAAGGTCATAGTAAAGGTCATCCAGACTTAGCAGGCTTCCCAGATAGCCCTAGCACTACAGGAAATCTGTAGCACAGAGTTCTCAAGAAGAAACCCACATCTGAACCGTGTTTCATATTCTCGCACCAGACCAAAATGGAATGGGAAAGAACATGAACCACTCTAGCCTAGGTGTCACTCAGGTCCCAGGTATAGGACCTTATCTCTCAATGAAACCCCACCCATCAAAATAATAAACCAGATCCAGCCAGATAACAGTATGATAGTATAATGTATAAAGCTGTAAAGAAAGAAATAAATAATTGTACATAAAGCAATAAATAAAGCAACTATATAAACACAATTAGCACATAACACCCCAGTAAACACAAATCAAACAAGCGCTAGGAGGAACCCACAAAAAGAACCAGAAGCCCTGGTTACAGTATAAGGTTCCCCAGCAGAGTCGCCAAGCTGTCGCTCCCACCAAATGACACCTGGTCAGAAGGGGTACAGACGCGAACGGTCGGCGAAAGGGAGAGAACACACAGGGGTGAACTCAGAAAGACAAGAGTCGCCAGCTAGGCATTTTTATCCCGGAGGAAAGGTAATGCTGCATAGACCTAGAAAGATATGAATAAGACGGTTGCGAACCAGAGAGACTGAGAAAGGGGGTTGGTTACAACCTGGGAAGGTATTAGCACCCAGATTGTCCGCCGTACTCGACGGGATCCACGCTTAAAAGATTTGTGTTTTAAAAGGGGTAGTGTCAGTGCAATTTGTGTATCAAAGCTGGAAAGAAAGCAAGTGTCAGTGTAAAAATAATGTGAAGTGTATAAGAGAAGTGTCAGTGCAAGGACAGAAGTATGAAGCTCAAGAATATGAGGCTTAAATGATGATGCTGAAAGAGGGGGAATGTACAGAGACTTTTGTTTGATAACTGTTAAGTTATGCCTACGTATCCTCTCATGCAATGAGGAAGTTAGAACACCGTAGTTCGACTCAAAGAGACTGAAAGATAAATTGACTTGTGAACTGCTTACTTGTCTATGCTTAAGTGTATGACCTGTCTGGCTCAGGTGCAAACTGTCTTGCATTAGACGGAAGAAGCAAGTTCTCGTTTATGAGTGAAGATGATGAGAAAAGAATCCCGGAGGAGACGATTATTGTTTGTTTTTGAGTTTTCAATCTTTTATTTCTTTTTGAAGTTTGTCATAAGAAAATGAGCTTAAGCCTAAACCAGGGTTAGTAAACTCATCACATCCTCCCTCTGATTAGGGGTAATGAAAATACCTTAAGTGTGAAGTCAGTATTTCACACTTGATCACCATGATGTAGGATTAAGATCATTAACCTACTTGTGATTATTTAGATGTTTTTGGAGTTTTTTTTTTAGTGTTAAGCAATGAGTTTAAGCCATAATCAGGGATTTAATGGACTCATTACACCATCCTAATAGAAGGATAATAGATGAGAGCATTTAAGCTGAGGAAGACTCCTCAACTTAATCCATGATTAGGGATTAACCTCATGACAAAACAAAGCCTTTATTAAGTGGATTTTAGTTAATGGTAAGATGAAGAAGTGTTTTTTATGGTTTGTAAGACAACTTGAGGGGGACTTGTCCATTAACACTAGGGTTAGTCCTTCTTGACCAATTAAGGAAGAATTAGAACCCTAATGCAAGGCCCAAGTTACAAGTTTGATGTCTTGATGATTATTAAGTGGATTAATTAAAGGATTTAAACACATTAAGGGTTTAACACTTAGGATTAAAGTTATACACTTCATCCTAATAGAAGGATGCAGGCATAAGCTTAATCACAAAGCCTTAAAGCCTTTAGGGTTTAGTCCCTGATTATGAGATGAGAAGAGAAGACTCAAAGATGACACAAAGGTAAAACTAAATGGGGGACTAATCAAACCCTAATTGTTATCATACTTGGAGATCCTAGGGTTAATGAGGCTTTAAGAGGAGAAATCTTCAAAGAGCCACCAAGGAAAGAAGCAGATGAAAGGAGAAAGAAGCAGAGAGAAGCAAGACAACTTGCTTCACTTAAGAAGACAAGTTGCTTGAAGGAAGAAAATAAGATGAACAAGAATGAGCAAGCTCAATCCAATACACATACAAAAATGCAGCAAAGGAAGTATGAAAGAGATGAAAAGAGATTATGAGAAGTGAAGGCAAATTCACTTCCCAAACAACTTACCACCTGAAATGTTAGCAAAAGAAATGGAATGCAATGCAAATGAGATGAAATGTGATGATGCAAACCAAAACCAGGAGCAAGAACATGAAGCTAATGATGCTAAGAGATGATGCAAACATGAGACAAGGCATGAGAATGATGAAGCAAGCATAAGGATGCAAATGAGGCATGTATTGAACCATGAACATACATGAAAAGTTATGAAATGCTATGAATGCATAACATGGCAAATGAAAGATGCAATGATCAAACATGATCCTAATATGTCCTAGGATGCATTATGAATCATGTGGATGCACAAAATGTCATGGCAAGTCATTGGATGCAAGCAAATGAAAGAAGGATGCAAAGGAAGGCACAAATTAGGGTTTCATGCATCATGCAAAGCAAAAATCCAAAACCAGAAGCAAATGACATGATAAAAATTTGAAAATTTAATCAAAGATACCCTAAACCTATAAAAACTCACTGCCCAAAGGAGGGGATCCAATTCTTAACCTATTGAAAGTTATGAATTTCCTAAGATTGCTAGGGTTTTGGGATACCTTGTCAAGAAAAATGCAAAACAAATTGGAAATGCAAGATCAATTCAAACCAATTTTATCCTATAAACTACATGCTATACAAGATGCAATGCAAAAAGAATCATCATTCAACTCTCAATGGTTTGGCAGAAAGAAAATTTTGAAGTTTGAAACAAAATATTGCCTAAAAATGAAATTAAATCCAATGAAAATGATCAAAAGGCATCAAGGACAAAAAAGAAATTTGGTTTGAGAGTTGGACAATGTTTCTAAATGTTTCTAAATGCTATGTGAATTTTTTGGTGATTTTTAAATACCTAAATGTATTTTTAATTAATTAATTAAAAATAACCATTTAAATGATTTAAAAATAATTTTTAATGCAAAAAATAAAAATAAAAATATTTTTGGGTTTTAAAAATTAGTGAAATCTTTGACAAAACATTTCATAATTTTTAAATGATTTTAGCTATTTTAAATAAAATATGAAAGATAAAACAATTTAAATGAAATAAAAAATGAAAGAAATGAAAGTATGCAAAGGGGAGGGCCAGGATTTGATTTGGGCTTGGACTGGTTGACTGCGCGCCAGATCCAAGGGCCCAGATTCAAACCTGGCTAATTTTGTTTTATGATTTAATTAAACTGATTTAAATTAATTAAACAAGGATTAGGGTTTTAATGACACATCCTGGCCACACGTTCACGCGGGAGTCAACAAAAGTCCACAGAATCTAAGGTCCACGTTCAAAGTTCATTAATGACACAATTAGGGTTAATGAGTTTCAGGTGACCGGAACAGTGGTTCCGGTCATCTTCTCCGGCGAGCATAAACCCTAGATTTTGCTACAGGTTACCAATCATGAAATTTCTTCCACCAAAATGATCCTCTCCTCAATCTAAACCTAACCCCTCTCCCAAAATTCATTTATTTTCACTCATAAGCCTGAATCGAAGCAAAGTATGAAACACGGGCAAATATTCAGAGATATCATACATGCTGGTTTCTTCACCATTTTAAAAACTAAACACATATTCATGATCAGGGGAAGACATAGCATCATAAAAGGACTTAAAAATCAGTTTCTGGGAAAAAAGTTCTTCATGTTACCTGAGATGAAGCTTCTCTGATTTTGAGCTTTCTGGCCTCAAGCTTTGCGCAATCCTTCTCCCTTGATCCTTCTGATGATGGAATGGAGCTTAGAATGCTTTGAGAGTGGCTGGTTGTGACTGTTTGGTTCTGGTGTAGCAGGAAATGAAGTTCTTGTGTGTTGTGTTTCAGATCATTGTGAGGGGTGGGATCTGTTCTATGGATGATTTGTGGTTGATTGGTGAAGGAATTATTGAAGTTTGATGGATGTGTTGTGTGTTTCGAAGAGGGAAAGGTTTTGACAGATTTTGTTGGATGCTGCAATGTGGGAACTTATGGCTTGTGTATGGTATGTTTTTGGATTGCTTGATGTCCACATATCATGCCCTGGTTGAGCAGAGAGTTGGTGTGTCACTGTGGGATTGGTATGGGTCTTTATGCAAAAAGTCAAGACATTGTGTACCCTAGGCATGGCTCGGGTCAGAGGCAATCTAGAGGCTTGTCCTGCCTCAGCTTGAGTCAAGGATGGCCCTTGTATGGTTCATGAAGGACTGCAGCATTTGGATCATAAGTTGGAAGGGTTTTTGCAACCTGACAACTTGTTACATCTCATGACTTTTGGCTATGTGTATGTGAGAAACCTTGCTGAATTTTTGGTGTGGCATGCTTCATTAGGTCATGGCAAAGTTTTGAAACCAGCTAGAGGTCAAACAAACCCTTTGAGAATCAATTTGCAAGAAATCCCTCTTTGCACTTTCATGAAGAATGGCTTATGGTTACTTGAAAAACAAGGCATAGAAATGGGAAATTCTTTGGGCCAAACTGATTTTTAGATCATGCATTGCATTGGTATGATAATTAGAGGTCACATTGAAGTCACATAAAGGCTTGTCATGAGAAATTGCAAGTTTTCCATTTTGTGCAAAAGTGAAATTTCAATGATTTTATCCAACTTTGCAAAGCCATAACTTTTGATCCAAAATGAATTAGAATGAGTTCTTGTACTTTTTGAAAAGTTAATGATCCATTCTACAACTTTCATGACCAAAGTTTTCCCATTTGAAGCATTTTTGAATCAAAAAGCAAGGGTTGAAAAAGTTTCCCAAAATGGCAAGTTTCCATTACAAGTCATTTTCCCAAAAAGACAACTTTGCAAATGGCTTGAAATTCTTCAATTTTGTGAACTTCTAACATCTTCTATGACCAAATAAAGATCAAACACAATCACAGTGATGAGGGACACCCTTTGGTTGGGTCATTGGGGGCCTCAGATGCCCTGATTTTACACTGACTTGCTCAAGAAGTCAACTCTTGATCAGATGCCTTCCCCATGGAATTTCTTCATGAAAATTGATATGCATGATCCCTATAGCATATAGAGACCAATAGAAACAAGAATGACCAAAAAATTTGGAGTTATGGTCTCTGAAACCAAAACCCTAATTCTAGGTCATCTGTGCAGTTAAACCTGGCTCTGCTTCCATGCCATTCTCAGTTCTTGTGATTCTTTGGTTTCTTTGACCTTGTGAGGATACAATATGATGCTTGAACATACATGGACCCCTTTGAAGCGATTGATGACCTTTGGAGTGTCTCAAATAGCTCTTGGATGGCTCAGATCACAAACCCTAGATGCAGATGACTTTGAACCAATGCAGTGAAACAAAAAGTACAATATGAAATGATATGATTGAACTTATGCATATGAAGATATCACAAGCCATGGTGTGAATGGGTGAGGGCAAATTTGGGGTGTTTACAAACGTCTCTGTCTCATATTCAACTCTTTCTGATCAAACAGGTATTTCAAACTCTTATGATCACTATATACCTCAAATCTTGAACCATAAAAATAATGCCTCCAAATATTTAATACAAAAACCATAACTGATAGCTCCAAATCTTGAGTAGGATAATTCCTCTCATGAATTCTCAACTGACGCGAAGCATTCTCCACTACTTGACCATTTTGCATCAACACTCCACCTAAACCCATCAAGGAAGCATCACAATAAACCACAAACGGTTCATCTGCTTTTGGCAAAATCAAAACTGAAGCAGTAGTCAACTTCTTCTTCAGCTCAATGAAACTCTTCTCACACTAGAAATCCCACACAAATTCTTTATCTTTACAAGTCAATTGAGTCAACAGAAGTGCCAACTTCGAAAATCCTTCAATAAATATTTGATAATAACCCGTTAATCCCAAGAAACTTCTAATCTCTTTCACTGACTTTGGAGTCTCCCATTGTAGCACTGCATCTACCTTGGATGAATCCACAACAATTCCTTTTTATGAAATCACATGACCAAGAAAGCTCACCTCTTTCAACCAAAACTCACACTTCGACAATTTATCATACAACTTCTTCTCTTTCAACACTTGTAACACAACTCACAAATGTTCAACGTGCTCTTCTTATGACTTAGAGTAAATCATAATATCATCTATAAAAACAACAACGAATTGATCCAAATAATCATGGAAAATCCAATTCATATACTTCATGAATACATCAGGTGCAATAGTAACTCCGAATGGTATCACTACATATTCATAGTGTCCATACCGAGTCCTAAAAGCGGTCTTCTGAATATCTTCATCTTCCACTCTTATTTGATGATAACCCGATCACAAATTGATCTTACTAAACAAACAAGCACTAACCAACTGATCTGTCAGATCATCTATCCTTGGAAGCAGATACTTGTTCTTAATTGTCACCTTATTCAGTTGTCTGTAATCAATACACAACCTCATGCTACCATCTTTCTTCATTACCAACAATACATGTGCTCCCCACATCGATACACCCGGTCTCACAAACTTCTTTTCTAAAAGTTCTTCTAACTGTTTCTTCAATTAAGATAACTCGGAAGCTGGCATATGATACGACGCCATCGAAATAGGTCTTGTTCCTAGCACAAGATAAATACTAAACCCCACCCCTCTCTCTAGAAGAACATCCACAACATCGTCTGGAAATACTTCCGAGAAATCCCTCACCACTTAAAATTCACTAATTGCCATATCATTTCCAACGACAAAGATGCAAACAATGCCAAAACTTGTGCTTCTTCATTCCGAAGATCTTTCAAATCTCAAGTAGATAAATAACCAGCTTCTTCTTCCTCTTTACCAGGAGTAAGAAACCAAACCGACTTACTGAAACAATTAATATGAACATGGTTGTACTCCAACCAATTCATAACCAGAATCACGTCCAAACCTCCCAACGGCAAGCAAATCAAATCCCCGCCAAATTCCTTACCATAAATCGATAACGGACAATTCAGACATACAAGAGAAGTAGTTAATGTCCCATCAGCAGGAGTATCGATAATCATCTCTCCTTTCATAGGGGAAACAACAAGTCACAATCTCCTCACATAATCAATAGAAATAAAAGAGTGCGTAACACCTGTGTCAATCATAGCAATCAACGAAATACTATTAATATAACAAGTACCTCTGATCAAACAATCCTCACTAGAAGTTAGCGTCCCTATCAAAACGAACACTTTTCCTCCCGTTGCAGCTTTCTTCTACTTCTGGCAACGAGTACTGATATGACCTTTCTCCCCACAATTCTAGTAAGTAACCAGATTAGTCTTGCACTCAGATGTCCAGGCTAACCATACTTGAAACATTTATTCACGTCATTCGTGCACTCATTGACATGATGACCAAACTCACCACATCTATAACACTTCAAGGAAGCAGGATTGCCTCCCCCACTTGGCCTTTTGCCCTCCACCTGTTTCTATTTACCTTTATCAGCAGGAGCCATATAAGTTTTTCCAAAGTGCATTTGTTGTTTTCCTCTTCTCTCAGCCAAGCCTTTGAAATGCTCAGATCGAGCCTTGTTGTCTTCTTCAAAAATCCTACAGTAATCCACCAAATCCGGAAATCTTCGGATTCTCTGATAACCAATTGCCTGCTTAATCTCAGGCCTCAAACCATTCTCGAACTTGACACATTTCGAGAACTCAGTAGTCGCCTCATTATAATATGGATAAAACTTTGTCAGGTCAGTAAGCTTAGCAGCATACTCGGTCACTGACATACTGCCTTGTTTCAGCTCCAAGAACTCGATTTCTTTCTTTCCTTGAACATCTTCAGGAAAATACTTCCTCAGGAATTATCTCCTAAACACAGCCCAGGTGACTGCGTCACCAGACGCATTCAACCGTTGACGAGTGCCAACCCACCCATCATCAGCTTCAGCCACCAATCTATATGCATCCAACCATACCTTACTTCCTTCCGAACATTCCATTACCCCGAATATCCTCTCAATCTCCTTGATCCAATCTTGTGCTCCATCAGGGTCATACTTCCCCTTGAATATAGGCGGATCATTCTTCCGAAACTCATCACTTTCACGATCCCCAACATTCATCGGGTTTTGCACAGCCTGTGTCATTGCCTGCATAGCAGCGGCAAGTGCAACATCGTTTCACCCAACCTTTCTAAATTTTTCATACAACAACAATCCAACAATGATTTAGAAATCAACAACAACAACGCTCAACACTCAAAAACCACACAACAACCCAACAACTCAACGACTCAACTACTTGGTCGGACGGACCGACCTGCTCTGATACCACTTTGTAACACCCAAACTACCCCACAAAATTAATAATAAAAATCAGAGTAATTTTAATTTCATTGGAAATATTTGAGTGTCACAATTCAACCAAAACCACGACTCAATAGATACGTGTTACAAAAATATTTCATCTCGCAGCGGAAAACTTTTAAAACAACATAAAATAGTATTATAAAATACAAATTGTTTTCTAAAAATAAATGAACAAGCAACAACTATCGTCCCGACACCCAAAGCATGTATCAAAGCCAACTCCTAAAGACGCGAAGTACACCGGCTTCACTAACCACCACTCAACTTATCCCGATCACCTGCACGTTACCAACGTAAGGGCAACATTCAAATAGAAGGGGTGAGAAACTTACATCACAAAAGAGAAAAATAATAAGAATAAGAAAGTATCATTAATTAGTCCCCACTTCTAAACAACAACAATTACATAACCACATCACAACACACATCAACATCATACATAACAACAACTTATGCAATGAGACTCTACTTTACTCTATGCATGCGGTACCATGATCCGGTCTCTATTTCAAGATCCAGTTCCCGTCGGAACTCTTGACCCCTCTTTCATGGCCCAATATGAATCTATTTCATGATCACACCCTCGACCCCTATTTCATGGTCACGTAAGATCCTTATTTCATGATCGCACCAACATCAAAATGATCCCACTAGGATCCAACGAACATAGCATACTTTGGCATATTGTTCCAACCATGCACATGTCATGCAACATCAATGACATACATGCATATATACAATAACTATCTTATACAAAAAAACATCAACAAATAATATACCACCTCTTACCACAACAACAACAACATCATCATCATGCATATTCTTGCATACATTAACATAAGTCAACTTCGACGAGGATACATACAACAACATAGCATACTTCCACTTACTACATCAACACACATCAACAACAGTGCCATATAGTCACAAGAATAATTATAACACATAACAACAACACAACCAACAAACATATCAATTTATGTTCATTTTCAAGTTATACTAATTATTCCTCTAATTAAGTGGATAACTCCTCTCTAACTACCTCTAACCACACAACTTCGGTTCCTATTCATTACTATAGAATTTAAGTAATTTTAGAGAATTTTTCAGAATTAAATCATGTTGTTTTTCACTACAGGTCTCGCTAAGCGAGCAACTCTCTGTATTTTGATCTATCAATTTTCTACCTGCTCGCTAAGCGAGCTCTGCAATTTTCGCGGTTCTCCCTTCTGCGATCAGACACCACATGCTATGAAAATATACATCCAAATTTTAATTCAATCATTAGAAAATGCAGAATTATCTCAACTCAATGTTTAATTCATACACTCAACACACAACAAAAACAACAACAACAACAACAATTATCAACAATTTATTCTGATTTCATCAAAATCACCAAACCCCAAATCCCTAATCAACATCACTACCTAATTCATATTATAAAACCCTTAAGAGACGGAAGAATCCCACCCTTACCTTAGTTTCGATGAGAATTCTCTTCTTCTCCGCGGATTCTCTTCAAGCCTTTCACCTTCTCCTTCCTCTTCTCTCTGGTTTTCACGATCGTTCTTTCGCTTTCACAAAAACATGAATGTTTCCTCTTTTCCTTATTCCAGCATAACCCCTTGGACCCAACCTATGATCTTCTTATTTTGCCCTTACTATTTTTACCAAACGACCACCTTACCCTTATCTCTTTATTTTCCAATTATTTAATTATTCACTGAATAATTATTCAACATAACATAATACAATTCATATAATTAAATATCATATTGAATAATATTTCTTTCCTCCACACACACAAAATACCACAAATCCAATTTAAATAATTAATTAAATTTTGGGGCGTTACACACATCACTATAAATATGGATTTTTGGTAAATCTGAAACCATGTGTCTCTTCTTCATATGATTGATATATATCCGTAAAGTTGAGACCACCAAGCTTGTAATGCCATAATCATTCATCTCTAATAGCAACATTTTCTAGGAATTTGTGTTCCATCATATCAACTTCAATCTTCAAGGTTCTATTATGAGACATAGTTTCCTTCAAAATTAACATTTAACTTTATTAATGCACTCTCATCATCTTGTTTTCTATAATCACTTTGTAGTTCTTCTCAATCAATTGGCCAATACTAAGTAGATTGACTTTCATGCATAGAATGTATAGCTCATTTGAAACTAATACTTTCTTGCCATCTTTCCTCATTATTATTAGGACATCACAAATGCCTTTAATTTCTAGAGTTTTGTCATTTGAAAACTTTACTTTGATCTTCATGGATGGACCGATGTTTACAATCCGGTATTTCCTACCAATCATGTGTGATGAACATCCCAAGTCTAAGTACCATTGATCTTTATGCTTCTCTTCCTCCCTTGTTGTTACCATCAATAACACATATTCATCATCTTGTTTTGTAGGCTTGCATCACTTTCTTAGGTTGTCCTTCTTGTCAGTAGGACACTCATTAGCATAGTGACCATAGTTTTGGCAATTGTAACACTAAACATGGTTTTTATCAAGCTTTTTCCTTCCTCTTCTTCCTCTATTTGTAGCACTGCCTATGAATACTTTTATTTGTAGTTTTCTTCTGATTTGATGAGATTCCTTCTTGCTGGTAACTTTTTCCATTTGAATTATTTAGCCTCCTCTACCTTTATAGCCATTCCATTTCCCTTTTTCCCTTTCTATCTATTGTTGATTATGCATGTAATGCCACATTAGTTTTAGTCTTTCTTGCATATCTTTCCATCATTCTTTGCTCATGATATTCAAGTGTACCTTGTAATTTTTCCTTTGACAGACTTGATAGGTCCTTTGATTCTTCCATGACGACAACATCATGAACGCACTTTGGAAGCAAAGATCTCAAGATATTTACAACTATCGGTCTGAATAACATCAGTTCACCACATATTTTGATCTAATTCACCAACCTAATCACTATAGTGAAGAAGAAATCTACACATTAATTTTCTTCCATCTGAAGTAATTCATACAATCTTTTGTGAGTTATTAACCTCACCTCTTCCACCTTTTTCAACACCATCAAATGGCTTTTCTAAGATATCCCAAGCCTCATTTGATGACTCAATATCTCCAACCTTTTCAAAATTGTCTAGATAAACACATTGATGGATTATAAATAAGGCTTTATAATCTTTCTTCTTCAATTCTTGGTGAGCAGTCTTCTGTCCATTAGTGGCACCATCATTGATTGATGTCACTAAATTCTTTACAAGATCCCACACATCTTGATAGGAGAAAACAAACTTCATCTGCTTACACTAATTATCACAATTCTTTCCATTCAAAATGGGAAGACGTGCAGGAAAATGCACATTCAGATGTGAAGTCATTTCTTGATATTTCCAAGAATCGCAGTCAGTGCTCTAGACACCAAATGTTGGAACAAACCTTTCAAAAACAAGATCAATCTTCATTCAATTGAAGAAACTACTTTCACTAACACTCTTCACTCGTGTGATGCGCGCACGCACACACACACACAAGGTTCTAATATTCAAGCTTATTCTCCACACTTTAGGAATTGAGAAAAATAATAAAAAATTTGAAAAGAAATTGAGTATACAGGAAGAAGAGAGTGTTAACATTAACTCACTTTTACAAAAGTTAGAAGCTCATATATCTCGGGATTATTTACACAAAACGTTATCTCTTTTTTGGCTCAACTAACTTTCTGAGTCAAATTTGATTACCTAAAATAATTTTATAATTAATTAGTTGATTACTTATTTTCTAAATAACATAAAACACTAAAAATTATACTTTCAAAAAGTATCAATTATATTCAAATGTAATAATATAAAAGAGTGTTAATCTATGTACAATTTTTTTTATAATAAAAATTAAGGACATAAGCCCAATATATTAAAAAAAAAGAAATAGGTACAAAAATGAGGGGAACATGAAACCAAACCTCAAACCTATCGGATTCTAAAGTTAGAAAAATTAAGTTTGTTCCTTTCGAAATCAAACCTTACTTCAAAATGTATTTAACTATAATTAGTATGGTGGTTGTGATGGTTGTGTTTATCGGTTGTGGTGTGATGTTCGTGTGTGTCGGCTATGGTGTGATGTTTGAGCATCTTGATAAAAGTCATTTTGTTGGACATGGTAAGGGGGACTCTCTTGGTATTGTGGTTGGGTGTCTGGCATGTTTGGAAAGTGTGTTTGTGTATGTGTCTCTCGGTAATTTAGTTGGGTAGGAAGTTGTGAGTAACAAGGTTGATAGTTTCCTCGTTGGTTAGACGTGGAAGCTTCTTGTGTGTAAGTGGTCTGGCGTGAGTCGTGTAGATACCTATCTTCGGATAGAAAACCAGTTGCAACCAATCTATACCAAACCATATAAGTATTATTTGGTATAGACGGGGTTTCCATCACCGGTTCACATAAGACATATTGGTGACAGTTCCTCCATTTACGACACTCAGATTTTGCAAAGTCTTTCCAATCTCTAAGGTTCCATTGGTCGTTGACTTTTTTAGATGCCATTGACCAAGATCAGTCGGGGGATCTGGGATGTTTTGATGCATTCCGAACTGGAGTTTGACACGATCACTGTTGTGCATCTCCACAGTGGTGAGTCTGATGATCAACACACATGCAGTCCAAACTGATGCGTCTTCATCTCTGATTTGGTGATCATGGTCCATTCCTAGATATGGACGCCAAATGAACTGTAAAAGAGAAAATTGTTAGATTATAGAAAATGTTATGGTAAAAAATGAATTGATTATTTTGTGACATTACATCTGCAGGAGTAAGGTGATCCAAGAGATTGTGGTACTGAATGATACAATGTCTTGGACATCTATTATAAGTCATACCGCATGTCGACCATGTGACACAAAAAAAAGTTTAAAAATAAAAATTAGAAACAATAATCAATAAAGTGGAATAATAAAGTGAACTAATTAAAATGAAACAACTAACTTACTTTTGAGCATACGGGAATGAGAAGGCGTTTTCGTTGATCGGGGCAATGGATGGCAACCGAGACCAACCCCATGCTTGGAGCAAAACGAAACATCCAGAAAATGTAGATGTACCTTTCGTTGAATTTTTACATTAGGAGCTATATAAATAGGACAAACATGCGGAACCCCAACTATACTCTCTAGTCCTTTCTAGGTTTGTTAGTAATGGTAAATACATAACATGCATAGAAGAACCAGTGCCTTCGAGAAATAAAAATGTACCAAATAAAATCATAAGATAACACCTAGTTTTAATTATTTTTTGTTCTTCTGTAGAGCCTTCATTTAAAACTAGAGAATGGTAATTTTCCTTGAGACGTGAAAGCAAGATACATTGGCCTCTGTGATTTTCTTCCAACAAGTCGGCACCCAAAAGTTCCACACAAATTGAATTTGTGAGGTTTGTCGGTCCATTGACTGCCTTACCATCAATAGACAACCCAAGTAACATGTACACATCTTCTAAAGTGATAGTATATTCACCCGTTGGAAAAAATAAAGTGTGTGTCTCTGGACGCCACCGCTCTTGCAAAGTTAGTATAAACTTTGCATCCACTGAGTAAGACATGATTTTGCTTACATGTCCGAAACCGGCAAGCTCAATATAAGGTTCAATTAAAACGTCGGGTGCAACATATTCATGGACACGAGGACGAAATCTAGAAACATCCTATAAAAATTAAACATTTGTTAATGAGACATTTAACAAAAGAAAATTTGTAAATAATAGAATGTAAAAAATAAAATTTGTAAATGAGAGAATGCAAAAAATAAAAGTTGTAAATGAATGTACATATTCCACAATGTTGGCGACTGTGCCTCTGTGTGTTTCACCCATAGTCAATAGCGACATTGTGTCAGATAACCGATTAATTGGGGAAGTAACTATCGGGGAAGGAACTATCGGGGAAGGAATTATTGTGGCAAGTATCAGGCCTTTCGGGTACCTTGCTCCCATGTAATTGCGACATGCGCGCATGCTCGTCAGGACCCGTACAACTATCTATCTGATGTTTACAAGACTGTTAACGTGATGAATGTCTACAATGAAAGCTTCGCGGTGTTACCAATGGAGGAATACTAGCCTCCATACCAAGAGGACATAGTTTGGCACAACGATCAGATGCGAAGAAAGAAAAGAGGTCGTCCAAACAGCACGCGTATAAGAACAGAAATGGACACGGTTGATAAAATGATAAGATTGTGTACTATATGTCGCTAGTCTGGGCACAACAAGAAAAAATGTCCAAATGTGGGATCCAGCTCTGCACAATAAGAACTTGTTGTAACCTTAATATATTAAGAACTTTTTGTTACAACAATGTTAACAACAAACATCACAATAACTTAAATAAACTTAATCTAAACAACACATACAACAACTAAACACAATATTTCTAACTAATTACAACAATCAACTTGATTTCATTAGGTCCAAACATCATTTTCCTAGCTTCCGCACCGGTCTTAACTCACACCCACTCATGCATCCTATCATATCTCTCAATACTGCAAATTTTTTCACCTTCACCAATTTCTTCCTCTAACCACTGATTCAGCTCCCTCTGCAGTTGATTGAGACTTTGGATATTCCAGAACAACATATCGATCAAAGGTTTCTCTCTCGAAAAAATCACTTGCCCATAGCGACGCGTATACATGATATCAATATTAAGTGTATATCAGAAGAGATGAGAGAAGAGATGTGAAAAAAATTGAGCACACCACCACTATTTATAGCAACACTTCAATTAGAACCATGTCTCCATATCAATTGTCAATCCTTCCCAAGATTTACACATAGTCGCCAATTGGATTGGAGACTGCATATGATATCTCCAGTCCAATTGGCGACTCCTCTTTAAGTTTGTACATAGTCGTCAATCCAATTGGAGACTCCTCCTAAAATTGTCAAAAAGTGAGATAGATTGGGAATATTTTTGAAAAGTGAGTGATTTGGGATTTTTTTTTGAAAAAGATGAATATTTCAGTAAAATTTTCTTTGCCTTTAAATCCCAATTTTAGCATAACTCGTGATATAAATATAATTTAGCAAACAAAATTCTATATTTATGATAAAAAAAATAGTTTTAAATAAGATTCTCTTTGGATTATAGTGTAAAATACTTGTATGAGTGATCAATTTTTTTTAACAGTTGGATTTTTTTTTACAGGGGAAGCCAATAAAGTTACTTATTAAAGTATTTAAAATGAATTTTTGGAAATAATTTTATGTTTGCCTTGAAAAAAGATTTTTTTGAAGTACTCATAACTCATAAATCACTTTCAGTTGCTTTCAATAAAGTGTTCAAAAATAACATACAGTTAGTTTGACAATTTGTTTTTTTAACCCTTAAAACAATTTACTATAAAATAATTAACTTAATAATTTTTTACCATAAACACTTAATTTACTTTTTGACTAATTGATAACACTATTAACAATAGAAAATATTCTTAACTAATTTAAGATACTATATATAATTTATTCAGTTACACTTTCAACTAAAAAATTTAATATACCATATATATAATTAATTTTGAATAATTTATTCAGTTACATTCTCAATTAAAATTTTCAAATTTTCTTAGTAGACATATTTGAAACTTCATATTTGAACAATTTAATTTAATTTTATTACATACCATTTATTCATTTAACTCTATTTCTTTATCAGAAATAAAATTACTATTCAAAATTCACCAATATAATCGTTTAGAAAAATAAGAATATATACTGATAATATAAAATATTTCTACATTGTTAATCAATGAAAAATATATATCACACTTTAATTTTTAAAATACTATTATAATTTTACTGTATAGAATAATCTGATTGAATGCGTGTAATAATTTTTTACACTGACAATATATTATTTTTTCGTAAATATTAAAATTAAATTCAAATTTTAGTAATATCTATTTTTTTTTTTTAAGGTTGAACTAGGATTCATGAACTACTATAAGAATAAATTCCATTTATTCACTCAATTCTAACTATTAGATTAATACAAAAAAAATCTGAAATTTCTAAATAATTTTCCAATTTTGAACACATTATCTTCTTCAACCTCATCAAATAATTACTATAATTATTATTTTACTATTGCAATATTATTTCATTTACTCACCATTATTTCCCAAATGAAACTTCCTCATTTATTTCAAACAATTTTGTGGCTCATCATCATCCAAATTTTCCTTTCTCTTAAATAATTGAGTTCCATTTCATCCACACTCATTCATTACCAAATTCTAACTCCAAACTCAAAATTTCAAACACTTTTCTCTTATCTTTAACTCAATCAATCAAACTTGATCAATTTCATCAACAACGTTAATGCAAATTCTAAAATCTGGGTTTTCTTCAAGTTCAGATTTTGATTCATGGGTTGCATTTACTCTAGAGTTTGCATTGGTAACAATTGCAAGGGTTCTAGCATAAACGGTGACGCTATTTCAATTTCAAGACATGAGTTTCATGAAGTTAATCGCTTTTCACCTTCTTTTTCAGTTGATGGTGAAGTTAGAGATCAATTGAATCAATTAAGCTTAACTAGAGATTCAGAAGCTGGAATTAGAAGATTATCTAGGGTTTCATCACAGTTTTTACCTGCTGATGGGTCAAGAACTGTGAGAATTGGTTCTCATAACTATGAATTACGGTATTCTTATCTTTCTCAACGTGGTTATTATCCTGATGCTCTTGATAAAGCGAATCAAGATAGTTTTTGTATTCATACACCTTTTGGGAATGATGTCAATGATCATTTTTTCGGTGTTTTTGATGGTCATGGTGAGTTTGGAGCAGAGTGTTCGCAGTTTGTGAAGCGTAAGCTTTGTGAGAATTTATTGAGGAATTCCAAGTTTAATGTTGATGCAATTGAGGCTTGTCATTCGGCTTTTTTAGCGACGAATTCGCAGTTGCATAGTGATATTTTAGATGATAATATGAGTGGAACAACGGCGATAACAGTTTTGGTTAGAGGGAAAACGGTTTATGTAGCGAATTGCGGGGATTCGAGGGCGGTTATAGCGGAGAAGAGAGGGAAAGATGGTGGTGGTGATGGTGGTGTTGTGGCGGTTGATTTGTCGATTGATCAGACACCTTTTAGGGTTGATGAATTGGAAAGAGTGAAACTTTGTGGTGCTAGAGTACTTACTTTGGATCAAATTGAAGGGTTAAAGAATCCTGATGTTCAATGTTGGGGTAGTGATGAAGAAGGCGATGATGGAGATCCTCCTAGGTTGTGGGTTCCGAATGGGATGTACCCTGGTACTGCTTTTACAAGGAGTATTGGTGATTCTATTGCGGAGAGTATTGGTGTTGTTGCTGTTCCTGAGATTGTTACTTTTGAACTCACACATAATCATCCGTTTTTTGTTATTGCTAGTGATGGAGTTTTTGAGTTTCTTTCTAGCCAAACTGTGGTTGATATGGTATACACAACTTTTTTTTCTTTCTCTCTCTCTTGCTTTATGTTTGTGATGCATGAGAAAACATGTCTTGCTTTTTACTCTTTATATGATTACAATTTGCTTTTGGGTTTGCTAAAAAAGCAAGTGGTTGTTAATTAGTGCCTATAACATAGAAGAACTTATACGAATTATAAATTGTTATTGTTCTGCGATACGGCATTTAACACTAAATGTTGTGAAATAGCAACTATAGCGGCACACACTATAACACTGTTGTTGCATAGAGGAATTTGAATAAACTGCTATTTTCTGCGATCTAGGATTGATAACACTTATGAAATTATCGTGTTTTGGTAGTAATCAGGATATAGCATCATTGAGATTAGTTAGGTACTGTGCCTCTTCTATTTGGAATTGGGAACGAGGAATATTCTCAATTTCTCTTACCGTTAGGAGAAGCACATATGCAACATGCGACTTTTTCGTAAGTTTGTCACGTAGAAAGAAATTTAGTGTGATTAATAATTGAGAAGTGTAACAAAAAAGGTAAAACTCAATGCTGAGATCCACATTATTAAATCGTGTGATGGTTTTGGTAATTTAGTGCTGAATGAGGATGTATTTATCTTGTAAATCTTTCTCCTTCATAGAACTAATTTCTGTGCATTTGATTAAAAGCATGTGTAAATCTAGGTTTGGTTTATCATTCAATTAAGATGAATGTTTTGTCTCTTAATTTCCTATCCTTCTTTCAGGTTGCAAAATTCAAAGATCCACGTGATGCTTGTGCTGCAATAGTGGCAGAATCTTATCGACTTTGGCTACAATACGAGACTCGTACAGATGATATCACAGTGATCATTGTGCATATAAATGGCCTAAATGAAGTATGATGTTTTTCTTTTCTCCTGCTTCTTTTCACATGTATTGTTTGCGAGAAATGTTTCAGTATTCATTACTACGTATTGTAAACAAATCACTATTTTTTGCGATGTGCACGATTGACAACATCACCTGTTTGTTATTATATATTGGTAACTAATCTAGTTTTTTGGATCAGCCTGCTGTTGCTCACTCGGCAAGTTCTCGCGATGATTTACAAACTCCTGTCCCTCAGGTTGTAGAGGTTACAGGTTCAGAATCTCCTTCCACCTTTGGCTGGAATGCTAGGAACCATCGCGTAAGGCAAGAATTGTCAAGGGCACGCCTTCGAGCAATTGAAAATTCCCTTGAGAATGGACAAGGTTGGGTTCCACCATCTTCAGCGCACAGAAAGACATGGGAGGAAGAAGTAAATCCTAATTCATTTTTCGCTTTTCATTTTTGTTTGTTGATATTTGTAACGAGCATCAACGTCGTGTGGGTATAAATTTTTAGATTTATTTTCTCTTGTTTCCATGTTCATGAACTGAAAACCTTGATGGTGCTTCTTCTCATCTTCGTATGAAACAGGCACACATAGAGCAGGCATTGCACGATCATTTTCTCTTCAGAAAACTTACCGATTCTCAGTGTCATGTTTTATTGGATTGCATGCAAAGAGTTGAATTCGAACCTGAAGATATTATAGTCAAACAGGTCAGTTTCCTAAAATGCATTTTACTACTATTGAATTGAACTTGCACTAGATCTTATTGAAGTTTCTCTTTATTTTGGCTTGCTCGGTATATATAAGTGTAGAAGTGTGATAAAAGTTATACTTTACAGGGTGGTGAAAGTGACTGTTTTTATGTTGTTGGAAGCGGAGAATTTGAGGTCTTGGCGACTCAGGTTTATAAAGAATACTATTTGTACCTAAGTCCTGTCTAGAATTCTGTTTGTTTCTTTGCGATGTGTTACAATCGTAGGTCCACATTTATCACAATGACAGGAAGAAAAAGATGGGGAGGTACCTAGGGTTTTGCAGAGCTACACAGCCGAAAAACTATCGTGCTTTGGCGAACTTGCTCTTATGTGAGTTACTCTACCACCTCATTTGTGGACTTTCTACTAAATTGTTGTAGTTCTTTTCGACATGAAAAATATCTGGTTGAGGCCATTCACGTTTCCTCTAGTTTAGGTATATAAAGTTCAACTATAATTGCAATATTCCAGCATAAAATTAAAGCACTGATCATGTTGCTTTTACACTTCCTTTTAATTTCGAAAGTCGTTTTATGATTTTTCTTATTTTTCCATATGTAGGTGCTATAATAGTTTTCTATGCAAATTTTGTAACTTATCTCTGCCTGAAATATGGCATTACAGGTACAACAAACCGCTCCAGGCGTCTGTGCGTGCCGTAACAAAGGGAACTCTTTGGGCTTTAAAGCGAGAAGATTTTCGAGGGATTTTAATGTCGGAATTCTCTAACTTATCATCGTTGAAGTTACTTCGGTCTGTAGATCTCCTCTCAAGATTATCTATTTTACAACTGAGTCAGATTTCCGACTCCCTTACGGAAGTTTCCTTCTCAAGTGGACAGACAATAATCGATAAAGTAAGAACTTTTGCTTAGATACTTTTGTGCATTTTGCTTTGATTTTTTCTGTAACTTCTTCAGTATACTTTTGCAGAATGAAGTCCTTGCATTGTACATCATCCAAAAGGGACGAGTAAAAATAACTTTCAATGCCGCTTTGTTGAAGAGTGCAAATACTAATAGTCTCAATAATGACATCCAAAATGAGGATGATGATGATGATGATAAACAGAGTGGAACAGAATTGTCAATAGAGAAGCCCGAGGGAAGCTATTTCGGTGAATGGTCCCTTCTTGATGAACACACTGGTTCCTTAACTGCTGTTGCTATGGATGATGTTGTATGTGCTTTACTCACAAAGGAGAAATTTGAATCAGTTATTGGATCCTTACAAAAGATTTCTCAGGAAGATAACAAGTATGTCTTATTATGTGCATTATCTACCAATTGCTTAGCGGTTTCTTCCTAGGAAGCACAGACACTGGACACGACATTGTCACTACTGATACATCGACACCAATAATAATTATAAAAAAATAGAATGATTGAATGTAATGGGTCGGTATCTTATATGATGGTCATTAAATGAAATTATATTATTGACACCGTTAATTTGACAGGTCGAGGGACAATTCCAAGGAATTGACTAAAAGCTTTGAATTCTCATCCCTTGATAAAGTCCAGCTCACGGATTTGGTAAGAGTATTTTGTTGCTTTTTAAATTCTGATAAATTGGGCTTGCAATTGACAAATTAGCTTATGGACTTTTTTGTTTTGTAGGAGTGGAGAAAAACACTATATTCCACTGATTGTTCTGAGATTGGACTCGCAAACTTACGAGACTCAGGTAGATGAATGTTTTACCAGTTTCTCGCTTAGAATTTGACTAATGAATGCTTAATTCAAGAAATATAACGGATTTAAACAAAATTAGTCCTTTGACTTACTTTTTATATCAATTTATCCCATCTTTAAATTTGACTCAACCAAGTCTGTAGAAGTGATTGATATAAGCCAGATCTTTGGAGGATTATTGAATTAATTTGGTTCTTGATTAATCAAATTTGAAAGTGGATGTGAATTCATTTTTCTTGTAGAAAATGTGCTTACTTTGAAGAAGTTTTCCAAGTCAAAAGTGAAAAGACTAGGAAAAGAATCACAAGTTTTGAAAGAGAGAGAGTTGATTAAGGGCATGAGCTCTTTGGCCTGTGTACCACAAGTTTTACGCACTTTTGCTGACCGCACATGTGCTGGAATACTGCTAAATACTCGTCTTGCCTGCCCTTTGTCTTCCATACTTTCAAGTCCTTTAAGCGAATCAACAGCCCAATTTTGCGCTGCTTCGGTTGTTACTGCCTTAGAAGACTTGCACAAGGTCTTGTATCTAAATTTTTTTTGCCTTGCTTTTTTGGCTAGTGGCTAAGTTTATCTGACTTTTCATCCTCGGCGAATTTCATATTTGAATTGCAGAACGGTGTTCTCTATAGAGGTGTTTCATCTGATGTTTTGATGTTGGATCAAACAGGACAGATACAGGTTTGGAATTTTATTTATTTCACCAAATTCATGTGTATCGGTGTTATTAATGACAACCGTGCCGTGGAATTATGACATCATGATTCATATGTTATCATGATATTAATTATTCGTAAATGCATGTTGCTGTTTGTAGCTGGTAGACTTCAGATTTGGAAAGAAGCTATCTGATGAGAGAACATTCACAATTTGTGGGATGGCAGATTCGCTAGCTCCAGAGATTGTTTTGGGGAAAGGCCACAGTTTCCCTGCCGACTGGTATTAACTAAAACTTGTATAAAACAACCATCGGTTCTCTGTAAAGAGTAAACTACACAATTTCTAAAGTAGTCTGATTATTTCAAATCTAGAAATATTTTGCTATGATATACTTGAGTCTCTAGAATACAACACATTTACGATTATGATCCTATGTTCCTTGACAATGTGCTGACAAGCTATGAAGCATAGACACTGGACACGACACTGACACTGACACGTTGACACCGATAATAATTTGAAAAAAAGAATAAATTGAACGCAATCCCAAGTTTCGTGTCGGTGTCTGACATGGTCATTGACATAACTTTTTTCAGAGGTGTTGGTGCTACAGAGCTGACAAGTTAATTGATGATAATGCAGGTGGGCGTTGGGAGTTTTAGTGTATTTTATGTTACGGGGAGAAATGCCGTTTGGATCATGGAGAGAAAACGAACTTGATACAGTTGCCAAAATTGCTAAAAGGAAACTAAATCTTCCAGACACTTTTAGCCCTGAAGCTGCTGATCTCATCTCCAAGGTATATATACCAAGAAATAAAATATATATGACTTCTATTAGCCACAATTCGTGTTCACATACATATACATATGAATATCGTGGTTGATGACATTCAAAACTCTAGTTAATTGTGTTTGTGGATGGTTAATGAGTTGCCTCAAGATTGAATTGCATTAACAATCAAGATTGTCGTCGAATTTCGTTGTCATATTGTGTATAAAAGATATATGCAGCTCATGCTTGAGATGAGAATACCTATGTATACTTAACTCTCTTTATTTGATTTGTTCAGTTACTTGATGTGGAAGAAAGTACAAGACTTGGTAGCCAAGGTCCCGATTCTGTTAAGAGTCACTCTTGGTTTAATGGTATCGACTGGGAAAGGATCCGAAACCACACTTTTCCAGTTCCTCCGGAAATTACTTCTCGTGTAACGCAATATTTGGAAGCTCGTTCGGAGGATTGTAGTGCTCCTATAGGGTCCCCATCACAGGAAGTAGAAGAACTCAATGTGCCTGAATGGCTTGAAGATTGGTAGAAAAATGAGCAATAATAAGTTTTATCTACTTTTCGAAGTTGTGAGCTTCTTTTTCCCTATGTTTTCTAAAATATTACAGGTGTTCAGAAGTATACTTCCGGACGGAAAACATTTGTCTTTTTGTCCGAAACTATACTTCCAGAGTGCGAAAGAAAATTATTATTTTTGGAAGTATAGTTTCGGGATGGAAAAAGAAGCTCCCTTGTTTGGATAAATTGCAATCCAAGAATGCAATTGACCAGAATATCCTCCCAAGTTCAATCTTTTAGTTGCTGAATGGGTAGGATAGGTTTAATATGTTATTAATCTCTTTCACTTTATACTATTTTTTGATAGTTGCTCTATTTTATGTTGTAAATAAAATATATATGTTCATGATTGAATTTGTTTTTATGTTGAGTTTAATGTTAAGTAATTTATGAATTTTTGATCTCAAGTGCACATATTGTAATATTGTTTTCCATTTTCTGTTATAATAGTCTCTTTCTGTTATGACAGTTAGTTAGTTAGTTAGTTAGAATGTTTTAGCTATGCTCCTCTACTTGAGTCACCATGGTACCTAGAATACACTCTTTATTCATGTTAGGCTGATGCTTGTGTCTCAAAATTAATTTCAAAATATTTTAAGACTAAGCTCCATTTTTTTCTTCGTATAGATAGAATAATTTATTCTGCCGTCAAAGATAATGACATTGAGTTTATTAAATTTGTTGTGTATTTGAATTGAATACCTTGTTTGCTTGCTCCATGAATTCATGCATAATTGGGACACAAGTAATTGACTCTCTTGGTTTAGAAAACTTCATGAATACATTACATCCAACCTATAATCACTTAAAATATGATTTCATTCTGTTTTTCAGGAGATTTGCTGACAATCTTTTGGACACACTAAATGTACTATTTTTCTTTGGTTAATCTTTTTAATAAAAATATTTTACAAAGTGATTAATTTATTAAACACTAAAATGACATTTTTGTGTGGAGAAATTAGACGTTTTCGAGACTATTCTAGTGTAAATTGAAGTCGATTTCGATCGGTTATACTTTTAATTAACGATTCAGATGTGGATATTTCAAACGCTTCCATTTTATCATATTTATAAATATTTTGTTATTTTATGTTAGATAACATGAAACCAGGGTGGAATTTCATCCACTTGCTTCTTAAGGTCAGTTGTTAATAATACACAATTTAATATCTTAAGCAAAACATAATGGAAGGCATATAAAATATAATATGACTTAGATTATTCAGCACAGCAACATTAAGTTGTCATGTTGTAATTTAATCCAATATCAATTAAATAAATTCAAAATAACAAAAAATAATAATAATTCAATTTTAACTCTACAAGTATTTCTGACTTTTATACTACAATGCTTTATGCAAATAATAAGAATAAATAAACAAAGAAACTCAAACAAAAATAAATAATAAACGTATTTATAACTAAATTCAGTATGTTACGATCTAATTGCAGTTGAAGACTGCAATTTATAACTAAGATATAAATGGTATATTATCGAGATTATCGAAAAGAGATTGAAATCACTTGATATCATAATTGATTTTCGAATCGGATCAGTTGGTTTAGTGGTCTGAATACTGGTGGTGGGAAAAAAAACCTAACATTTATGTACCTTAGGAAGGTGAAAATTGGATTATACATCTACAAATGACTTTTGTTGAGACCTTTTTTCTCTATTCACAAACCATTCAGCTGTTCTTCTTGCAATTGGAAACCAAAGCTTCCTCATTCTCTCCTCTCTAACATCATTTTCAACCAATGAAGAATCACCAAATACCCTTTTCTTCATATCAAATTCTCTAAATCTAGAAACACCAGTGATTTCTGAAACTGATCTTTTCTCACCATCATCATGTTTCACATATTTTTCTCTATGAAAATTTGACTCCATGTTGTTGAATCTATTACTTGATGTAGCATTAATCATCTCCGAATTAAGGAACATAAGATCCGAAGAACTAACATTACTCCATCTATGCTTAAACACAACATCAGATATAGTAATCTGATGATTGTGTTTATGAAAATCTCTGTAACACCGACACTTCTGATTGAAAGTGTTACCAGAGTCATTATTATGATCCTGACATGTGTGATTACGTTCTTCTTCCTCTTCTGATCTTTTTTGTATAAGCAATTCTTCATCCTTATTACTACTTCTCCCAATTTTTCTAAAGCTACTTCCAATACTAAATCGTGATGATGAACCATGTTGATTTTCTTTTTCTTCTTCTCTTTGAACAAAGATCTCTATGTTTGATTCATCACTTACCAACATCCTTAAACTATTTGAATATGCAAAGGTTGTTTCATCTTCAATGTTGACTTTATGTCTACAAATAGGACAACTAGAATGTTTTTCAAGCCAATGATCAATACAATCAATATGAAAAGCATGTTTACATTTTGGTAACAATCTTAAAATTTCTACATCTTCGAATTTCGACAAACATATTGAACATTCCAACCCTTGTTTTGAGCCTTTGAGAGAAGAGAATCTAAAAAAAGGAAGTGATTCTATAGCTGTTTTGTCAATACCTGAAAATCTTGACCTTGTTCTCATGAATGTTGGTAATTGATTATTTGGATCATCACTAAGAGGAAGTAATTGTCTACGATGACATACTTTGGCAAAAATAAGAAGAATGAATGTTAATGCAAACATAAGACCTAGGATTCCTATGACAACAGCAAGACTTGGTTGGAAATTTGAGACAGCATCTTGTGAAGATGAACTTTGTGTTTGTCCTCTAACATGATTGATGAATAGGATTGAGAGAGTTAAAAGGGTAATAGTACCAAGATGATTCATGCTTTCTAATTCTCCCTAAGCATTCTATTCTTTAGGAAAAATCAATAAATTCTAATTGGTGACTTCAAGCTTTAAAGCTTAACAACTTTTATAGTTGATTTTTAATTTTTAATTTAAATATACTTATTTGAAGGAGGTATAAGGTGTTTGACCCGTGTCAATTATTGTTCGAAATTATTATATTATATATGATTATATTTAATTAATTATTTTCTATAAATATAATCGTTGTCAGCATATTAGTTGTTTTTGGATGTATGCTCAGATTTATTTTTAAATTGTTGGTGTAATATATTCAATTTATATATAAAAAAAATTATAATTTTTAACCAGTAATTTGTTGACAAAAACATTTACTAGTATTTTTTAAGAAATAAATAAGTAGAAAGTTACATGTTCGAATCTACACTCTGTAATTAAATATCTCTATGATTATCAAATATTTTATCGAAGAGATAATATTTCAAAAGAAAAATGGTGAATCCTCATTAATATTAGAATTTAATTAAAATGTACTGAGAGTAAAAGAGTTTTACACTGTCAGTGAGTCATAGTCGTTGAGTGTTGAAACAACTTTAACTTTTATTTTATAAATAAATAATACAAACGGATGATGATAATGAATTAACAGTATAAAACTTTTTACACTGTGAGTGCATAACAATTAATATCGTAATATTAATTATTTTTTTACGTAGGTTTGCTTGTTGTCCATGAACATTATTATATGATTCTACCCCAAATGGCAACCCTCCCTTGTGTCGGTTTTCTTGGTTTCTTGTTGGACTAAGTTTAGTGTCTTAATTTGATTCTTTCTTTAAGATTATGTCATTATAAATATAATATTGAAAAAATTTGAGTAGTGTTGGAAAGGTTGAGTGATCCATGGTTGTATTTAATTCTGGTTTTTGACTTTAAAAAATGTCTCTGTCATGTCATGCATAATACATGATATTGCCAAATTCACTAATTTATTCCACACGTCACACACACATATATATATATATATATATATATATATATATATATATATATATATATATATATATATATATATATATATATATATATATATATATATATATAGGCATGAAATAAAAATTTAAAATTTTCATAAATATAATGATAATATGCATTTTTTAGTTTAATATAAATAAATTTTTAATATCCATAAGTTTAAGTTGGATATCGATATCCATAGTACAAATGGTTTAAAACCATAACTTCAAAATTCTCTTTAAAAATTAACATTGAATTCAAATTCATGGTTTTTGGTTAAGTATAAGAGTTTTGACATATTTGCTTTTATAATATTAACATAATTATTAATTTGTCTTACCAATGAATAGAAAGAATTCAAAGGTTATCTATTTGAAAACTTATGAAAATGACAAAAGTTGTTACCACATCACACTCCACAAAGTCTACCTTGGCAACTTCCTTTGAAGCTTAGGCACATGAAAACATGGATTTTAACTCACCATAAATGCTACATCCTTTCAAAATATACTATGATATATTAATCAACTAAAGAATCCATGGAAAATAAAATTCATACTTGGAATAAAATTTGAAGCTAAAGTTTAAATTAAAATAAGGTTAAATTCTTTTTTCTTTTAATATAAAAGAGTAAAACTCTTAACATTCTATAAATCTTGATAGGGTAACTAAGATTCACAAAAAAAATCTAATATGATAGTTTTTTTTTCAAATAATCTAGTGAATAGAATTTTATCTCTTAAAAAGTGGGTTAAATATAATTTATAATCACATAAGAGAGAGGACACGGGGATGTCACTTTCATGTAATATATATATATATATATATATATATATATATATATATATATATATATATATATATATATATATATATATATATATATATATATATATATATATATTCTTTATTATTTATAATTTTCGTTTTTATTACTAGTTACTACTCTAACATTTGATATCACATGATAATTAATTCTGATGCAAAATTTAATATAGCAAGGTTTTACAGAACAAGCAATTTTAGATTATGTCAAATAAAGGTTAAGGATTTGTTGGCTCAACTTCGTTTTAAAAGACATTACATTAAGTGAAATTGATATACATGACATATGTGAATTGGTCAAAGTTGTAGGAGAAGGTTGAGGAATTGATATGTCCACGAGTGTTAAATAAGGTGATGTATCTTATCTTGGACCTAACATCTTCGAATGTGATTTTAGATAAATTAGAGAGTCGGTATATGTTCAAGATGCAGATGAACAAACTGTTCACGAAGTAGTGATTATATTTTGCGAAGATGCAAAAAGGATTTGATTTGCAACATGTTTATACCTTTAGCGTCATAATAACTAATCTGATGAGACTTAAGGTTAAGGTCAATGACGAAGACAAGACAATTACATTGTTATGCTTGTTACAAATTCTTATGACCACTTGGTAACTACTTTTACCTATAAAAAACAATATCAATCTCTATGTAATTACTGATACACTCTTGTCTCATTCTCAAATGGGACAAAATGTACATGAAGGAACTCAATGGTGAAGGTATGTACGTTGAGGGAGACCAAGATAATGGGCAGAGCAAAGGCGGAAAATATTTTTGAAAGAAGAATTGTAAATATAAGAATAGAAAATAGTGGAAAGCTTTAGTTGCAAATAGATCAGACATCAGAATAAGGATTGTCCAAATAGAAAGTATGATTCATTAATTTCTATGAGCACTTAGAGTGGTTCACCACGTTCAAGTAAGGTAGTTTTTTATTTGTTTTTAGTAATGACAATGCTTATGTTATCATTGGATTGGAGAAAATTGAAATTGTTGTGGATGAAAGTGACTTGCGAACATTGAATGTTGACATATATATTCAATAATTGAGAAAGAGATTGATTTTCTTTGGAGCTCTACATGCAAATGATTTATCCTATAAGTTTTATAGAGATATGTATATTATAAAGGTCATCAAGGTTGCCTTGACCATTATTAAAACACATATGAATGCAAGTAACATCTACAAAATGTTAAGGAGTAATGTTGTGGGTGGTGTTGTATTTGTTGAGTTTGATAATCATGCAACCAAACTTCAGATCACGTGTCTAGATCATCTCAATGACTATGGGATGTTAGAATTTCATAAGAGAAATATATTAAAGTCTATTTGCAATTAGAATGTGTATTTTTTGAAGTATTATGTATTTGGAAGACAATGTTATGTTTGTTTTAAGTCCGAGAAGCACAAAACAAAGGAAAACATATATTGTGTTTGTTCTAATGTGTGAAGCCCTATTAAAGAGCCTTAACTTGGTGGTTCTAAGTATTTTGTGACTTTCAATAGTGGTTTTTGTTGCAAGGTTTGAATATATTTCTTAAAGTAGAAATATGAAGTTTTACCATGGTCAAATTATAGAAGTCAGAGATATAGATTCAAATGGGAAAAAAGTATTCATAGTAAGATAATAGGGAAGACAACATTGATTCAAACTTTGAAAAAAATTATGTTGAACACAATATTTATGGGCTTTTTTCAATTTATAAGACACAGTTATAATATTGTGGTCGAAAGAATGAACAAGTTACTAAGATAAATGGCATGATGTCTTTGGATGAATGATGGATTCTCAAAGGGTTTTGGGCAAAGGAAATTGGATCAACCTTCTATCTCATCAACAGGTCATCACATACTTATTTAAAGGGGAAGGTTACACAAGAGGTATGGACATGTAACTCAGTTGATCTTAACAATTTTAGGATTTTAGGGTGTTTGACGCATGTACATGTATTCAGTAAAAACTGACCCAAACTTTATCTAAATTCAAAGAAGGGTGGTTTCTCTAATTACACAAAAGGGATGAAATGACTCAAGTTATGAGATATAGTTTCAAAGTGTCATACCCCAAATTTTTCCTATCTTTTTTCATTTCTCAGGATAATTAGTGGAGTGTTGATGATCCTGCTCTTAATGATCATCTAGCCTCTTGACATGATTTTCTAACATTCAATCCAAGGAGTTTTCTCTTGTGTTTTGCTTGTGGTTGCAGCCTATTTCATGTGTGTTAAACTCAATTGGAGGGTGTTGGCTGGAGATTTCGACTTGTTCAAAAACGTATGTTTGGAAGCAAAACTATGAGAATGTCAAAATAAGGGGTTTCGACCCAATCAATGAGAAGGAAAAGACAACCATGGGTCGATAGCCAGAGGCAGGAATCCTTAAGGGATTCGAAGTACTTCAACACATCCCACAGACATCACCAGGTTGAAGGCATTTCGACAGAGTCATTCAGAAATATATGGAAAATAAACTGCTCTGAAGAGTGGGACAAAGTAGTGGGTGGTTACCAAGATAATAGGTTGACAGGTGTCAAAGCCTGGTTTGTTGGAGAGTGTCTGACAATTATTTTATTTGTCTATATAAGTAAATTTTATTTTCATTATTCAAGGTCGCATTTCTTCAAATTGTAAAAGGGATACACTTAAAGTATCGAGCGTCAGAGAAACGAGTTAACCCCCTATGCAAATGTATGATAGCATCCAAACACATATGTATTTCAAGTCATTTTAATTCCAATTCAATTTAAAATACTTGCCTTTTGTCTTTATCCTTTATATCTTGCTATTATTCGTTTTTCTTGTCTTTTCATTCAAGCATTCCGTGTGCGTTTGCTATAAACACAAAAATACCTAAAATATACACAAGAACCTCCATTACCATTCTACATTACAAGAGTTCGCAACATAACTAATCGGACAGAGCAGTCCTGGGACTTGTTTGGTCAGTCCCGCAAGTAAACCTTGCGCGGAGGAGGCCAGCGAATTGTTCGTGCGAAATCAACGTGCGATCAAATTGGCACGCCCAGTGGGACCCATTGGGTTAGTTATATGCACTTTCAAAGTGGCAGGATGGTAATGCCACATTTAAACGAAGAACCGTCTTCGACAGGAAGTCCGTTGTTACGAACACAATTGAACCTGTTACGACAGTAGTACCGACTGCTACCAAGTGATCGACCACTGCTACAATTCGACCTGAACCGATCAGGCCGAATGTGGGTGGAACTTCAGGGCCACGGGGACCTAGTTTCACAGTGCCTTTTTCCAGAACCTTCAGCATGCCTCCTGAATTCATTCCAAGTTTCCACAATTCTGGCTCGACATTTGCATATAGTTCGTCAGAAGATTTTTCTCCATATAAAGGGCTAAGGCCTTTAATGAACCAGTACGATCAAATGAACAAATACAATTTTTTACGTCGGTCGATGCCAATGTTCACTCCCAACATTGTGGTTGTCGTAAGGTAGCTGATGGATGAGAGTAACCACGAAATGGTCCATATGTTAACACAACAGATGGGGACCATTTTTAGATCTTTAATACACGATTCGACACAAAGTTACCAACAATTGGAAAATCAGATGACTCGAATAAGGGATTTTTTTGGGGCACCAACTTCCCCACGACGTTAAACCCCATCTTCTCATCCTGAGACACCGGTCCGATAAGAAGAGGAGTATGAAGAGATTTTAGAACAACCGTACAAAGAGTTTAAACAAATACTCAGGGTGGCCCAAAGGCCTCCTATCGTGATGTTACGTCGACATCAAGACCAAAGAGATGTGTTAGGACAGGTTCTTCAGGATGCCATGGTCGGAGAGCCGAACCTTGAAACTATAGTAGAGAGGATTATGGTCCGAAATGGTTCCAACCTAGGCCTTCGACGACCAACTTACATGTCCTCATTACCTAAATATGTGCTACAAACTGAACTTCCCAGGGGCTGGAAAGTTCCAAAGTTCACCAAATTCGCTGGTGAAACCGAAGAGTCCACAGTCGAACATGTGGCACGTTACCAAACTGAGGCTAGGGATATAACAAATAATGAGGATTTAAAAATGAAGTACTTCCCTAGTTCCCTCACCAAGAATGTGTTTACCTAGTTTACAATGTTTCCTCCTCAGTTCATTCACACATGGACTCAACTCGAAAGATTGTTCCACGAATAGTTTTATACGGGACAATCCAAGATTAGCCTAAAGGAATTGGCTAGTGTGAAACGAAAGACAAGTGAGTCAGTTGAACAATATCTAAACAGGTTCAGACTTTTGAAAGCTAGGTACTTTACCTAAGGCCTTGAACATGAGCTAGTTGAAATGGACACAAGAGGATTCGACTATTCGATTTGAAAGAAGTTAGATACACAATACCTTAGGGATATGGCCTAATTGGAAGATAGAGTTCGATAGGTCGAAAGCCTAAAAGCTGAGAAGTCTAAGGCTGGTCGATTCCATAAGAAAGTTGCATATTTAGCAACCGACGAGTTCTCGTCCGACGACAGAGAAATCCTTGATGAAAGTGAGCTTCGTGTGGCTGAACTTAAGTCGGGACCTCCCTATAGGTGCAAAGTATTGAAACCATCGAACAAAAAAAGAACCTGTCGAAACAGGGAAATCCGACAAATATGTCACTAAGACATATACCTTTGATATATCTAAATGCGATGCAATTTTCGATTTGCTAGCAAAAGATGGTCAAATTTTGTTGTTCCATATGGTTTAAAAGACCCCCTCTAGATCAAAAGAAAAATAGGGTATTTTGTAAGTTTCATAATTATCTTGGTCATAAAACTTCTCTATGTGTCCTTTTCAGGGATTTGGTGCAAAAGGATTTGAAGGTGATAGGCTTCAATTTGGCGAAAAGCCAAGGATGCAGGTCGACTCTGACCCTCTGAAAGTTGAAGAAGCACTCTACTCTGAGCTGAATGACTGTATGATGATGGAAGTTACTGATGATTCCCCCAACACACCCCATATCAAAACATGGAGTGTATGATGGTTGACAATACTGAAGGTGACGATAAGAACATTGAGGAAAAATTGGAGTCACTTTATCCTATGGTTGATGAAAGTTTGGATGAATTCCAAAAGAAATGCCAAATGGGTGGATCGAGAGCTATATTGTGCCCAATGTGCAATATTGTGTTTGACGAAGAGGCAACTGAAAGATATGAGGCTGGCAAAAAAAAGACTTTAGCCGCTGAGACAAGGGTGGCAACCTACGTCGAAATGAAGAATTCCAAAGCTAGGCCAATTCAGCCAGGCCTAAAACTTGTGTGACACCATCTGACACCCCACGCGAGAAATGGGTCGAACTAGTCAATCAAAAGGGCAACAAAAAGCCAAAATGGAGGGTGCTTGACTTAGAGAAAGAAATTGGGAAGAAAAACAAACATAGGGGTTATGTGGTTTCTCCAAATTACAAAGGGAAGAACCCAATGACCAGGACCCAGTGGAGGCGATACCGGAGATATAAGAAGGCCGAAAAATAGGCCTCAACATCTCAACCAAGGCAGGGAGAAGCCCTTGGATCAAAGGAGCAGCGCCCAAAAGCAAGGTGGGTCGAGAAAGGAAGGATCGTGACAAACCAGACGCTGACTATTAGAACCTCTGAGAGAAGATAGGTAATATCCCTAAAAAAGACAGAATGTACCCTTGTTGCCGGAAAGGGGAAGGAACCTGAATACACCCCTCAATCCGACGAAGAAGAGCCTACATATTCCCCTGAGTCCGACGAAAAGTATACCCCGTCATCGGAATATGACTTCGACGAGGACATGTATGATAATACCAATGATGATACCTATAGGGAAGACTTTGTCGTCAACTGTGGCATTGTATCTGTGTTGCCAGCCAAATACGACATTGTCTTTGAAGTGTCTGAAATGGAGGAATACTATGTGACGAACGAAACTCCTAAAGATAAATCCTTATGCTACTACATCATGAACGACGGGGTAGTCGGAGAAAAGAGATCAATGTTTTAAGAACCTAGTGCTGACATGATGTATCATATAAAGTCTATTTTCATAAAGGCAAAGGTCGATAGAGTGGCGGTCAACAAAGTATTTGTCGTTGGTGGGGCAATTATGAATTTAATTCCCTAAGTTATATTCAAGAAAATTGGAAAGACTGATGAAAACCTTCAACAACACAACGTGGTTTTGTCCAATTATGAAGGCAATACTGACAACATTTTGGGAGTAATCCAAGTCGACCTGGTTATGGGAACCACCACAAGGTCGACATTATTCATGGTGATTAACTCTAAATCAAACTTAAGCCTATTATTAGGTAGATAATGGATTCATGGTATAGGGGCAGTGCCTTCAACCATACACCAAAGAATTAGTATTTGGAGAAATGATGGTATCATTGAGAACATCGAAGCCGACCAAAGCTACTATAAGGTTGGTGACACTAAGGGATCGAAGAGGTCATTTGATCAACACCTAGAAAATGTGGCCCCTTGTGATGATGAATCGGGTTCTTACACCTCCGCCGAAACTGGTCGCATTTTGAACTTGGATCTAGATCATGGGTTTATTTGGGATGATGTCCACATATCATAGGAGCCAAGTGAACTGCCACCTGTTGGGTGGTCTGAGGTCAACAAAAATGACCTCTGAGTCATAAAGTATGACTCAAATTTTGGCCTACTTGGATGAAAACAAAAAAGAAATGGCTATGGAGAATAAGAAGCGTAAAATCCTAAATGAAAAAGCTAGAACTTGTGGCCAACAGGGCCAAACTACAGCTTCGGAAAGCCGGAGGCTCGATTGTATTTACAATAATAGGCCTTGGGGGTTTCAAAGGGACCAAAAAAATAAGCCACAAAAAATGCAGGCTCAGGACCCACTCAAAGAAGTTGATCTAGGAGGTGGGACCGCTAAAAGACCCACATACATAAGTACAAAGATTGGTTCAAAAATGAAGGTTGAACTGGTCTAAGTATTAAAAGAGTACAAAGACAGTTTCTCCTGGGATTATGGAGAAATGACTGGTTTAAGTCGAAGTGTGGTGGAGCACCGCCTAGTCATACAGCCAGGCAAGAAGCCAGTCAAGCAGCAGCCTTATCGGTTTGCCCCAGAGGTAACTGAAAATATCAAATAAGAGATCGAGATATTGCTCAAAATATGGTTCATCAGAACTGCAAGGTATGTCGAATGGCTCGCTAATATAGTTCCTGTAATTAAGAAAAATGGAACATTGCGCGTTTGCATTGATTTCAGATATTTCAACAATGCAACCCCCAAAGACGAATACGCAATGCACGTGGCAGAGAACATCGTCGATTCAACCATATGCTTTGAGTATTTGAGTATGATTGATGGATACTCGGGATATAATCAAATCCTCATAGCAGAGGATGATGTTCCTAAAACAACATTTCAATGTCCAGGAGCCATGGGTACATATGAATGGGTAGTAATGCCCTTTGTCCTGAAAAATGTCGGGGCTACATATCAAAGAGCCATGAACGCCACATTCCATGACTTTATAGATAAGTTCATGCAGGTCTATATTGACGACATCGTAATAAAGTCCTCGACGGAAAACGATCATTTAGATCATCTTCGACGCTCTTTTGAGAGGATGAGGAAATATGGAATAAAAATGAATTTATTAAAATGTGCTTTTGGTGTATGTGTAGGGGATTTTACGAGCTTTGTCGTCCACAAGAAAGGCATTGAGATCAACCAAAACAAGACGAAGGCTATTGTAGATCTCAAGCCTCCTTCGACGAAGAAGTAGTTTCAATCTTTGTTAGGGAAAATCAACTTCTAGAGAAGGTTCATCTCCAACCTAAGTGGAAAAACAAAAGTGTTCTCGCCATTGTTAAAGATCAAGAAGGATAGTGAGTTCCACTAGGGAGAGAAGCAACAAGAGGCGTTCGACGCAATCAAAGGCTATTTGTCGAAGCCTCCTATGTTATTATCACCTAGCACGAATAAAAGTATGAAATTGTATATTGTTGTGTCAGATACGACCATAGGAAGTATGTTAGCACAAAAGGACAATGATGGTGTCGAAAGACCCATTTATTATCTCAGTAGAATATTGATAGATGCTGAAACTAGGTATACTATGATTGAAAAATTATACATATGTTTATACATCTTATGTATAAAATTGAAGCAATATATAAAGCATGTTGACGTTTATGTTTCGTGTCATTGCAATGTCATCAAGCATATGTTGTTGAAACCTATTTTGCATAGTCGAATAGGTAATGGGCACTAGCATTAACTGAGTTCTGATTAACTTACAAACCCTTAAGAGCTATGAAAGGCCATATAGTGGCTGAATTCATCATCAACCATGCAGTAGTCGAACCTCAGGTGTTCATAATTGACGTGAACCCGTGGAAATTATATTTCGATGGATCGAGCCATAAGCATGGAACCATAATAGGGGTAATGATAATCTCCCCACAAGGCCTTCCAAAAAAATTCAAATGCGGGGTTGAAGGAAATTGCTCCAATAATGAGGCTGAGTATGAAGCCTTAATCACCGGGTTGAAGATGCTAAAGAAGCTAGGGGAACAGAGAATGGAAATCAAATGTGACTCGGAGCTAGTAGTTAAGCAACTCACGCGAGAGTAAAAGTGTATCAAGGAAATTTTACTAGCCCACTTTGTTATGGTGAAGAAATTATTAGAGCAGTTCGATGTGGCAAGTATCATACACGTGCCCAGAATGGAGAACTATGAGGCAAAGGATCTAACGCAGATTGCGTCAGGATATACAGATTCAATATTCATAGTTGTAATATGGAATAATATTAACTTCGAGACAAAGTTAAAAAGAGTCATTACCATAAGTATGTTTAATGTATATTATCTGCAATTTCTAGCCTTTAAGCATTTGTTCTTCATGTTCATAAAAAAACCTATAAGGAAAAGAAACAAAAAAATGTTTACATCAAATGTGGTTCATCAACTGACCAAGGATACTCGAACTTATTTTATTATTTTGAAATGCATGTCTTACATCAAATGTGGTTCATCAAATGTGGTTCTAAAATGCATGTCTCGCATAAAAATGTCCTTCAAATTCATAGACTCACAGACCACAAGTTAAAAACCTTCCTAGCTCCAATGTATCAAAAATTTATATCAATCATTAGGCATGTAAGTTATGACAGGTTACATCTCTAAACAAAATGTTTAAAATCGTAAATCAAATTTTCCATATATCCTCAAAAAGAAAACCACAAAACACATACACAATCCAAAACACTTAAGCAAACTTCCAATCTACAATAACATTACATGAAATTAACAAATATTTTCAAAATAATTACCATTAACGCCAAAGGATCCTCACCAGTGTGGTGAGATACACAAGGCTCCTTACATGGTGGTACACAAAAGATCAGACAAAATAACATTATACTCATCACATAAGTGGTTTCTTATAAGAAACAAGGGTAAACGTGAACCAAATTAACATCAATGTTTCATACGTATAACATTTCCAAATATAGTTTCCCCAATTTCCGACCCATCTGTTAAACCAAAAATTTGCAACAACAATAGAAAGATTTGTACTTACCTCTTTGAATGTATCATCTTCAACATATTCAGATCCAATCCACTATCAACTCCAACTTTGTGTCCCAGAGGTTTTTTCCATCAGATGTTGTTATTCTACAGTAACGTACATTCACCAAAAAAACCCAAATCACAAAAATCCAACCATTTCACGGACACATACAAAATGCAAACAAAAAACACTTATATCAAACAAAACTATTTTGTTTCTCATCAAAATAAAGAATATGATAACAATTTATTCCATTCTTACAACAATCCATGATTATAACCAATTAAAGATCCGAAACAATACAAAAACAAATATGGTGTTTTTGAGTACAAAACAAACATGCATGCGCAAAACAACATAACGAAGATCAGAACATCAATGTGTTGTAACCACATCTTCAGTGAAGAAAAATAGATGAACAAACATGGTGTTTCTGAGTACAAAACAAACATGCATATGCAAAATAACATAACAAAGATCAGAACATCAATGTGTTGTAACAAGATCTTCAGTGAAGAAGAATCGATGAACAAATTTTTTTATTTTCTTAAATTCAGTGAGAGAAATCGAGAGAGAGAGAGAGAGAGAGAGAGAGAGAGAGAGAGAGATGATATAGACAATTAGGGTTCAAAATGAGAGAGAGAGAGAGAGAGAGAGTGGAAGTTGGTGTGTGATGTTGAAAATTAGGATTTTCTATTCAAACAAAATCAATTTTCGGTGTGTGATGAGAGAGAGACAATGTTTGCTACAGTAACCAATAAAGTGGTGCTTGCATTTAATTATGGTACTTTTTAGTTACCATTTGGTTCAGATTTAACTATTACAACACTATTAGTTTTCAAAATATACACAACAAAAAGTAACCAGATTTTATATAGAACCGATAATACAATTTAGTTGCAAAAAGTATTATTTGGACACAAAATGCCCCTAATTTGATGAGGCGGAGGGCAAAGACATAAGTTTAAATTTGAGTTTTCCAGAACATCAAATTTTCTTATATTATAGATAAATACTTTAAACTCTTATGGTCGCTAAAAACTTCAAACCCAGAACCATAAAGATAACGTCTCCAAATCTTCAGTACAAAAACAACTGCAACAAGTTCTAAATCATGCGTATGATAGTTCTTCTCGTGAGTTCTCAACTGCCTTGACGCATAAGAAACTACCTTATTATCATGCATAAGCACACCTCCTAAACCCAATTTAGAAGCATCACAATATACCACGAACGATTTTCCCGGATTAGGTAATGTCAAAACCGGAGCCGAAGTCAATCTTTTCTTCAATTCTGTAAAAATTTCTTCACATTGGACGTCCCACACAAAAGCTCTACTCTTACAAATCAACTTAGTCAATGGAAGTGCCAACTTATAAAAAACCTTCGATAAACCTTCTATAATAACGATCTAGTCCCAAAAAGCTTCTAATCTCGGTAGCTGGCTTTGGAGTTTCCCATTGCAGCACAACATCCACTTTAGATGGATCCACATCAATGCCACTTTCCGATATGTCATGACAAAAAAACTAACCTCCTTTAACCAAAATTCACACTTAGACAACTTTGCATATAACTTCTTCTCTTTCAAAACCCGCAACATTAGTCTTAAGTGTTTTGCGTGCTCTTCTTCTAATTTATAGTAAATCAGTATATCATCAATGAACACCACCACAAACCGATCCAAATAGGTATGAAAGATATGGTTCATGTACTCCATGAATACTCTTGGCGCATTAGTAAAACCTAAAGGCATCACTGAATACTCATAATGTCCATAACGCATTTTGAAAGCCTTCTTCTAGATATCTTCATCTTTCACTTTAATCTGATGGTAGCCCGACCTCAAATCAATCTTGCTAAACACACGAGCACCTACCAATTGATCCATCAAGTCGTCTATCCTCGGAAGCAAATAATTGTTCTTAATCGTCACTTTATTTAATTGTCTATAATCAACACAGAGCTTCATACTTCCATCTTTCTTCTTGATCTCTGGACGCAACTCATTCTCAAACTTGATACACTTTGAAAACTCAACATTTTCCTCGTTATAGTGCGGATACAACTTAGCCAACTCAACAAACTTTGCAGCATATTCTATAATCGACATATTTCCTTGCTTTAGCTCAAGAAACTCGATTTCCTTCTTACCACGAACATCCTCTGGGTAATATTTCCTCAGGAATTCCCTACGGAACACAACTTAAGTGACCTCTTCACCTGCATCTTCTAACCTCTGATGAGTCTCTAGCCACCAGTCATCAGCTTCGACTGCTAGCATATGAGTCCCATATCAAACCTTCTGCATTGGAGTGAAGTCCATCACACGAAAGATTATCTCCATCTCTTTCAACCAATCCAACACTCCATCAGGATCATACTTGCCTTTGAAGGAAAGCGGATTCTCCTTCTGAAAGGTTGCCAAACTGCGAGATCCAGCATTCTCGTCAGTGTTCGGTTGATTCTGCAAGGCCTGAGCCATTGCTTGCATACCAGCATCAATTGCAGCATCGTTCCTTCTAGCCATCTAAACTTATCACTACAACATAAACACAGGTTAGAACTAGTTAACATTCCTCGATTGTTAAACAAAACTACGACTCGACAACTTGACTGGATGGACCGACCTACTCTGATACCACTAATTTAACACCCCATTTCTACCTGGCAAATATGAATAAAATCAGAGTTACAAAATTTCAATAATTCAAATAGGATGTTACACTTACAACTCATAGCAACGAAATTTAATCACATAACAATATAATTTAGTCTTTGTAAACCAAAACAACTTTTATAACTAAGCAGCATAATTATAATCTCAACTTTAATGGCATAACATCTTTGTCCAACTGTAAACAACTTCAAAACAATGAGGTATTTTGTGAGTTCAACTTAAAATTCAGCAACGGAAATAAAATCAACAATAAAGCATCAAGCATTCATCCCCCCGAGTATTACATATCAGAGCGATGACACCAACTTGAACTAATGAAGGTAGACAACTTTCACTATGTATTACCTACACGTTACCCAAGTAGAGGCAACATTCCAACAAAAGAGGTGAGATATCAAACAATATAATTGGATCAGAACAACTTAAAAATGCAACATGAAATGTGACTCGTTATTATGCTCATGCATGTGGTACCATTGGATCAGAAATCCCAACTTAAAAATCTGCCAATTAATAGAGGCATCAACAAGGCATAAACCTTCAACTTAATTTTTCCAATCCAGGCCAACTTACTGAGCATCAGCTCCAACTTGATATGTTATGTATGCGACATAACATAAATGTCAGGATAACAACAACAATAGTCACATAGCAACACAACAACAATTCAACATTGGCCATAGGCCTACAAATTGTATTTGCCAATAAATAGAGGCAATCTAACCGGATACAAGCTGTCGCTCCCAAAAGATGAGACTGGCTCAAATGAGGTACAGACGCGAACGGTCGGCGAAAGGATGAAATGAAAAGAGTCGCCAGCTAGGCATTTTTATCCCGAAGGAAAGGTAATGCTGCATAGACCTAGAAAAGATGGATAAGACGGTTGCGAACCAAAGAGACTGAGAAAGGGGGTTGGTTACAACCTGGGAAGGTATTAGCACCCAGATTGTCCGTCGTACTCGACGGGATCCACGCTTAAAAGATTTGTGTTTTAAAGGGGTAGTGTCAGTGCAATTTATGTATAAAGAGAGCTGGAAAAGGTGTACAGGTGTCAGTGTAAAAGAAGTGTGAAGTGTATAAATGTACAGTGTCAGTGTAAGAACAGGAATGAGATGCTCAAGATCATGAGGCAAAGGAAAGATAATGCTAGAAAGAGGGGGAATATACAGATACTTTTGTTCGATAACTGTTAAGTTATGCCTACGTATCCTCTCGTGCAATGAGGAAGTCAGAACACCGTAGTTCGACCCAAAGAGACTGAAAGATAAATTGACTGATGAACTGCTTACTTGCCTATGCTCAAGTGTATGACCTGTCTGGCTCAGGTGCTAACTGTCTTGCATTAGACGGAAGAAGCAAGTTCTCGTTTATGAATGAATGAGATGAGAAAAGAATCCCGAAGGAGACGATTATTGTTTGTTTTTGAGTTTTCAGTCTTTTATTGCTTTTGAAAGTTTGTCATAGGTTAATGAGCTTAAGCCTAAACCAATGGATTTAGTAAACTCATTACATCTTCCCTCTGATTAGGGGTAATGAGAATACCTTAAGTGTGAAGTGAGCTTCTCACACTTAATTACCTATGGTGTAGGATTAAGATCATTAACCTACTTGTGATTATTTAGATGTTTTTGGTGTTTTTGTTTAGTGTTGAGTAATGAGGTTAAGCCATAATCAAGGATTAAACAGACCCATTACACCATCCTAATAGAAGGATAATAGATGAGAATGTTTAAGCTGAGGAAAGCTCCTCAACTTAATCCATGATTAGGGATTAACCTCATGACAAAACAAAGCCTTTATTAAGTGGATTTTAGTTAATGGTAAGATGATGAAGTGAATTTTAGGGTTTGTAAGACAACTCGAGGGGGACTTGTCCATTAACACTAGGGTTAGTCCTTCTCAACCAGTTAAGGAAGAATTAGAACCCTAATGCAAGGCCCAAGTTACAAGCTTGATGTCTTGATGATTATTAAGTGAATTGATTAAAGGATTTAAACACATTAAGGGTTTAACACTTAGAATTAAAGTTATACACTCCATCCTAATAGAAGGATGCAGGCATAAGCTTAATCACAAAGCCTTAAAGCCTTTAGGGTTTAGTCCCTGATTATGAGATGAGAAGAGAAGACTCAAAGAGACACAAAGGTAAAACTAAGTGGGGAGACTAATCAAAACCCTAATCATTGTCATGCTTGGTTGTTCCTAAGGTTTGTGAGGTTAACAAGAAAAATCTTCAATGGAACCACCAGGAAGCAGATGAAAGGATCAGGAGAAGCAAAGTAACTTGCTTCATTTAAGAAGACAAGTCACTTGAAGAAAGAAAGTAAGAAGAAGAAGAAAGAGAAAGCTCAATCTCAAACACATAACAAAATGCAGCAATGATGCATAAGAGAGATGAAAGGGAAATGTGAGAAGTGAAGGCAAATTCACTTCTCAAAGTTGCTTACCACCTGAAAAGTTAGTGAAAGGAATGCAATGCAATGCAAAATGGAATGAAATGGTATGATGCAAATCAAAACCAGAAGCATATATGAGATGATAATGATGCTATGAGATGATGCAAACATGAATCAAGGCATGAGAATGATCATACAAACATGTGGATGCAAATGAAGCAAGTTTAGAACCATGAACATACATGAAAAGTTATGGAATGCAAATGGCATACAAAGTGGTAAATGAAAGATGCAATGATCAAACATGCTACTAATATGTCTTAAGATGTCCAATGAATCAAATGGATGCATAAAATGCAATGGCAAGTCATGGTATGCAAGCAAATGTAAGATGAATGCAAAAGGAGACCCAAATTAGGGTTTATGATCAATGCATCAAACAAAAAACCAAAATCAGAAGCAAACATCAAGATAAAAAATTGAAAATGCATTCAAAGTAAACCTAACCCTACACAAACTTGCTTCCCAAAGGAGGGGTTCTAACTCTTAACCTAATGTAAGTTATGAATTTCCCAAGTTTTCTAGGGTTTTAGGGTACCTTAACAAGAAAAATGTCAAACAAAATGAAAATGAAAGATCAAATCATTCCAATTTAATCTCACAAACTACATGCTAAACAAAATGCAATGCAAAAAGAATCAAAGTCCAACTCTCAATGGTTAGGCAGAAATGATTTTTTTGAAGTTTGGATCAAAATAATGCCTTGAAATGATTTTAATTCCATGAAAAATTCTCAAAAGACATCAAGATCAAAAAAGAAATTTGGTTTGAGGGTTGGACAATGTTTCTAAATGATTATGAAGGTTTCATGAATTTTTTGGTGATTTTTAAATACCTAAAAGTATTTTTAATTAATTAATTCTCATTAATTAATTAAAAATAAACTTTTAAATGATTTAAAAATATTTTTTAATGCAAAAAATAAAAATAAAAATTTTTTTGGTTTCTGAAAATTAATAAAAGTGTGTATAAAAAAATTCAGAATTTTTAAAATTGTTTTACTATTTTAAATTAAATGGAGAAATAAAATATAAAGAAAATGAAATAAAAATGAAAAGTATGCAGTATGAGTGGCTCAGATGGAAAGTTGAGAGATCCAGAGGCTGTGCGTGCAAGTCAACAAGACTGGGAGTAATCAAAATTCAAGGCCCAGGTTCAAAGTTCCTAAACGCGTGCAATCTGATGGCTGAGGTTTAAAGTTGATTTAATTAATTATGATTTACTTAATTAATCAGGATTAGGGCATAATGACTCATCTGGGACGTTCACAAGCGCACGGGAAGCAACATCCAAGGGACAGGATTTAAAGTTGCGTAATTAATCAGGCTTAACCCTAATCAACTTCAGGCGACCGGAGATGAGCTTCGGTCGTCTTCTCCGGCAGGGCCAAAACCCTAGCTTCCTCTACAGGCTACCCCAAGTTAAATTAAATGCCCAGAAACCTTCCCCTCCCCAAACTAAACCTAAATCCATCTTTAAAAACCATTCATCAACCATGAACAAAGAGAAACAAACTCAAACTCATTCACGGGCAAAATTTCAGAGAAGCATAAAATAATCATTTCTTCACTATTTTCAATTCCAAGGACATCATTATGATCAGCACAACACACACTTTCATTTTATAACAAGAAAAACAAGCTCTGTGAGAAAGTTTTCTTGGCCATACCTGAGCTGGAAAGCTTCAATGGTGAGCTTCCAGAACCTCCCACTTGTGCAAATGAACTCCCTTGGCCTTTCTGAACTCAATGGAATGCCTCAAAGCTCTTGTGGATGGCTGATTTGAGAGTTTGAGTTCTGATATGGCAGATTTCACAGTCAGGATTTGTAGGGTTTCAAGCTGCTTCAATGGTGGATTCTGGTTCTCTTGAGTGTGTATGATTTGTTGGTGAAGAGAAAATGAGTGTTTGCTGGCTGTAGAGAGAGATTCGAAGAAGAGGAGTTTTTTGACAGATTTTTGTGAGGGCTGTGTTGTGTCTTGTTTCAATGGCCAATGAGTTGCTATAACACTCCCATGATGTGTGAGTAGCCTGTGGAGCAGGTCGGTAGAGGTGGCTGATCACTGTTCCAAGAGTATGAGGGTTTTGGCCAAAAAGTCAAGTTGATTTGTACTTGCAGCATGGGCTATGGCAGCAGCAGGCTAAGGGCTTGTCTTGCTTCAGCTTGAGTCAAGGATGACCCTTGGATTGCTTGTGAAAGTCAGCTGCATTTGGATCATGAGTTGAGAGAGATTTTGCAACTTGCCCACTTGTGTTATTTCATGATTTTTGGTTATGTACATGAGATAATCCTTGCTGAATTTTGGTGTATGATACTCCATTTGGTCATGGCAATGTATAGAAACCAATTAGTGATCACATAACTCCTTTGAGGATGATTTTGTCAAAATTTCCTCTTTGCATCTTTATGAAAATGACTTATGGATTTCTTGAAAATCAAGTCACACAAATGAGAAATTCCTTGGGCCAATTCTGATTTTATGTCATATGTAGCATTGGTATGATGATTAGAGGTCATGTTGAAGTCACATAAAGGCTTGCCATGAGAAATTGAAAGTTTTCCATTTGGTGCAAAAGTGAATTTTTAATGATTTTGCTCAACTTTGCAAGGCCATAACTTTTGATCCAAAATGAATTAGGTCATGTTCTTGTACTTTTTGAAAAGGGAATGATCCATTCTACAACTTTCATGACCAAATTTTTTCCATTTGAAGCTTTTTTGAATCAAAAAGTAAAGGTTGAAAAAGTTGCCTAAAATGGCAATTTCATTAAAAGTCAAACTTTCCCAAAAAGTCAACTTTGCAAAAGACTTGAAATTCTTCAATTTTGTGAACTTCTAACATCTCTCATGATCAAATAAATATCATATACAATCAAAATGATGAAGAACATCCTTTGGTTGGGTCATTGAGGGCCTCAGATGCCCTGATTTTACACTGACTTGCTTGAAAAGTCAACTCTTGATCAGATGACTTCCCCATGGAATTTCTTCATGAAAATTGATATGCATACTCCCTATACCATATAGAGACCAATAGAAACAAGAATGGCCAAAAAAAATGGAGTTATGGCCTTTGAAACCAAAACCCTGATTCTAGGTCATCTGTGCAGTCAAGCCTGGCTCTGCTTCCATACCATCTTCAGTTCTTGTGATTCTTTGACATCCTTGACTTTGAGAGGATATAATATGATGCTTGAACACACATGGACCCCTTTGAAGTGATTGATGACCTTTGGAGTGGCTCAAGAAGCTCTTGGATTGCTCAGATCACAAACCCTAGATGCAGATGACTTTGAACCAATGCAGTGAATCAAAAATGTGATATGAGATGGTATGATTGAGTTTATGCTTATGAAAATGATCACAAGCCATGGTGTGAAATGGGTGAGGGCAAATTTGGGGTGTTTACACAATACCACCTTCAAATTCTCAATTTTCAACAAAGGACATAACATAATGAATAAACCAAATCATACCGCAACCAAACCGCATAATTCTTCGGATAATGTTCAACTAAAACCAATTAGTTAATTATCGACTAAAAATTCTATCATTTCTACTTCGTACTAAGGTTCTTAATATGTTCCTATTAAATTAATACTACACTGTCACTGAATTATACATTCTAAATATTACTGGTGTTGCTACTAAGTTATCACTGTTACTGCTATTGAAATATTACCTGCCACATAACTATTATGACTACTGCTACTTAAAATCTTACATGATCCTCAATTCCAATTATACCTCTAGAACACAAAAGTAGACATATCATATAAAGCATACAAGGCAAACAAAATAGAAATGTCCCTCGTCACAAGGGGTGATGGTCGGCACAACAATGTGACAGTCAGCACAACCATGTGACGGTCGTCACAACCATGGGACGGTCCTCCCAGCCTAATTTTCCAGTTCTTCTCTGTTCTCCATATTTTTCTTCGGTTCAATCTCAGAAAACCCAATTGTCACAGTACACAGTAATTATAGGAACACTTATACCCAAATCAACCTAAATCAATTTTCTACAACCAAATCAACAACATCAACAAATTTTCGGTATCAACTATAATAATCAAACATACATAGAAGAAATTATACAAACCTAATCTCGCATAATATTTATCATTAACCTAATAATAGAGTCAGAACCTCACCCTTACCTTGGATTCAAGGTTGCTCTATAACTCTCCGATTGAACCAAGCTTTGCCTTTCTTTTTCCTCTTCTCTGCAACTTTACGTAACTCCTCCCAAAACTTTATTTCCCTCTTACTTATAAAACCTAACTTCTCTTATATATTCTCATTAACCTTATAATTCTATTATTTTTAATAATTCCATTGGGCCTAATTTCTACACCCCACTCTTACTACTTCTAACCATAAGTAAGCCCACACTAATAATAATAGTATTATTCTAATACTATTTCTACAACTTAATCAAATAAATTAATTCAATTAACAACAACAGAACTTAAATCAACATCCTACAACTTCAAAAATTAAATCAATAGAAAAATAATCCGAAGATATTTAATTAAATAAATACGGCGTTACAAGCTCTTTCGAGATAATTCTTCAAAAGGTATATTCTGAGCTTGACTCCTTTGCGATTTAAACGTCTTTGCTTGATCTCATTTTGATTTTTTTCCCTCTGAGTAGTGTAGCTCATTGTTGTTGTATTGATTGGTTTGATTTTGTTTATATTTGAAATTAGGGTTTTTAGATTTTGAGTTTTGAGAGCAATTCAAGAGAAATTGAGTCAAGATTTGGACTCAGTGACGTTTTTAATGTAGAAAAAAAGTAGTTTTTGTGTGGTCTCGCTGAAGAAGACGACGGCAGCCGCTGTTGGCCACCGTCTTCTCCGACTAATAGTTGGGTTTACGGAGATTCCTAGATTACATAGAGAAATAAGAGTGAGTGGAGTGTTTTGTTAGAGAGATAAGATAATTTTAAAATGATGTGTTTCCACCCTTCCCTTTGTTTTATGAACTGTTCGCTGCCTTGTGGTTATGATGGGTGAATGGGAGGGTGACACTTGTCCCTCCTTTATCATGTGTCACCGGAGAGGGTGACACCCTCTGATTTTGCGTGTCCACTTTTCCTTATCCCACCGTGCTTCTCCATTTCCTACCCTTGATCTTGAGTCAGTTGTTGACGCCTAGATTCATCAACGTCTCAGATCGTTCCATGTGGTTAACAGTTGACTGCAGTCCATTGTAAACCCCCTCATGCGTTAGGCTTACTGGTCTTGGGCTTAGTAGTTTTTGGATCATACACCTCCCTGTTTTGGATAATTTCCTGGCCCATAATGTTTTTTTATTTTATAATTTCTTAGCTGTTTTCTTTTTTTTAATTAATATCTTTTCTAAATGTTTTTTTTAAACACACAAAAAATACCCAGTGAAGCTCTGACCAAATCTCCCCAGAAACCCTAAACATTAAAGCTCTCTTCACATTTAAGTCAACTCTGATATTTACACTGAAAATTAGAGATTGAAGAGCTAAAAAAGGCGTTCATATTAAGTCACAACACAGATAACCTAAAGCGAAAAGGAGAAGAAGAAGATTCAAGCAAGGAAAAGATATTACTTGTTTATCCACGTCTTCAGGACCCACAGTCGGTAACTCCTATCTCTCTCTCTTCCTTTTTTGCTCTAAATGGTTAATTTTACTTGTTGTTTTATTGTTGTGGTTGCTTCTGTACTTTTCCATGATGGTTCGTGTAACACCCCGATTTCTTAATTTAATTGTGTAGCTTGTTGTTGTCGATTAATTGGTGTTAGACGGCCATTGTTGCGTTGATGAAGAGATTATTTGAATTATTTTAGTGAATAATAAATAGTAGGAATAATTATTTTAGATTATTCAAATTATTATTCATTATTTAATTAAAATAAGAGAAGAAGAGGTCTCGAGGATAGGTTGGTAATTGTGGAGAATGAGTTGAGGGAAAAGTTGGAAAAGAGTATTTGGGGTCCTAGGGGAAATTTTGACAAAAAGGGAATTGAGGTTTGAAATATGATCAGTTGTGATCGCTTTTGGGAAAAGAGGATAGAAGAAGTATGAAGAACGATGAAGAGGAGAGAAGGCTTGAAGATATTTCCGAAGATTGTTGATGAAGAACACGGAAAAGCTTCACTCTAAGGTATGGGGAGTATTGCTTTTCAATATATTTTGACGTAAAGTTTAGGTAATGGAGAGAATTGAGGTTTTGGGAGAAAACCTAGGGTTAATGAGATTATGAATGATGAACTGTGATGAATTGATGTGTTTTGATTGTTGTTATTGATGTATATGTGTTAGATAGGGTTTAAGGACTCTAACGGGAGTTATTGGGGTTAATAAGACAGTTTAAAGGTGTGAAATCATAGTGGGAGAAGTTCTGTCATCGTAGAAAATCATCGAGATAGCGAATAGCTCACTAAGAAAGCTCCAAGCTCGCTCAGTGAGTGGCTCCTGACAACATTATTTTGAAAACTTTGAAAATTCATATCTTGAGCTTCGGGTGTCCGATTTTGCACGTTGTTCGAAGCCGTGTGAAGCTAAGACAATGTACTTTCATTTAAAAATATTCTCATGTTGCTAGAAATGATTTAAATAATATGAATTGATGTTGGAAGGTGAGTCGTTGTATATTGTACTAAATATATGTTGCTATAGATGATGAATCTTGTTCTAAATGGGAGAATGGTGATGTCCTATGACTAGGGATGGTAAAAACGATGTGTAGGAATTATTTATATTGATGTAGAAGTGTAGGTAATGCGATAAGGTTGTTTGTAGTGGAACCATGCATGTATATGCTTTGTAGTGATGTGGTGTTATTGTAACTTGTGTCAGGTATTCATGTGTGGTATGACGGTTGGTTAGTGATGTAAGTGATGAACTACCTTATGGTTGGGTTATATGAGTGTTTTGGTAAACATGATGTTGATTATGAAGTTCTATTGTGGTGAGATGTTAATGATGTTGTGACGTAAGTGAAATGATTATAAATGATAATGAGATGGTCTATTGGTGATAAAATGAGGAATTAAGGATATTCTAAAAAAGGTTATCAAGACGAGGTACAGTCACCATGAGAACAATGTGATGTCGGTTGGTGTATCCAATGTACCTGGTGTGTTTGTGGAGTATATGAATAGGATTTTTCATTAGTATTAGTGGATATTTTTGTGGTGGTCATTGTTGGTGATTTGTTTGGCATAGTCTAAGTCTAAAGGGGTACACGCAAAACCTTTGCAGATTGTGTTGCAAGTATTGAGAGAAAGGAAGTTGTATGCCAATTATTGAATTGTGAGTTCTGGTTGTAGGTAGTAAGTTTCTTAGGTTAGGTGATTTATAGTGGTGTGTTAATTGTTGATCTTTCTGAACTTGATGTTGTGAGGCAGTAAGAGACTCTGAAGTATGTCTTTGGATTAAGAAGCTTATGGGAGTAGTAAGTTGTTATTGTAGGTGTATGAAAGGTTTTTCTAAGTTGGTATTGTCGTTGATCTAGTTGGCTCAGGAGAGTCAGGCATATGTGTGGGATGTTTAGTGAGAGGAAAGTTTTATGGAAATCGAGAATGAGTTACCGACTGTTCCGATGTTGTTTTTACCTAATCCGAGTGAGTCTTTTGTGGTTTGTTGGGATGCGTCGAAGATGGGACTTGGTGGAGTGTTAATGCAGAATGGCCAAGTGGTTTCGTATGTTTCCAGAAAATTAAGAGTTTATGTAGGGATTATCCTACTTATGATGTAGAATGAGCAGCCATGGTGCTTGTGTTGGAGATTTGGCGACATTATCTTTTTGAATCTAGAATTGAGGTGTTAAACAATTATAAGAGTTGGAAGCACTTATTGATAAGAAAGAGTTGAATATGAGACGGAAAAGATAGATAGAATTGTTGAAGGATTTCAATTTGATTTGAGTTACCATTTGGATAAAGAAAATGTGGATGAATATTCCTTGAGTAAGAAGGTATTGCATATGTCGATGCTTGGTGAGAAAACATGAGATAATTGAACTGTTCGGAGACATGAGTTTATTGTGTGAGAGTACTTCTGTTAGAGTGAAGTTAAGAATGTTGAAATTGACTAGTGATATTGTGGAGAGGATATGAGCAGGACAACAATATGATTTGAAGTGAGATGATCAGTTGATTTTGATTAACTAGGGGGACAGGTGTGAATTACCAAATTGATGATAATGATGTGATGAGGTTTCGTGTTAAGGAATGTATTCCATATGTATCGGATATTGAGAAGAGTATTTCAGAGCGAGGGCGTCAAAGTAGGTTGAATATTTATCCTGGTGCTACGAAGATATATCAGGATTTGTAGAAGTGGTTGTGGTGGCCGATTATGAGGAAGGATATTGTTGGGTTTGTGTGTGCGTGTTGATTGGCCATAGATCAAAGATGGAACATCAGAGGCCTTTGAGTCTAATCCAACCGTTAAATGTTCCCTGATGGGAAAAGGATAGTATTCCTATGGATTTTGGGTTAGGATGGTCGAAGACGGAAAAAAGGGGAATGATTTGATTCAGGTGTTAAGTTGAGGATGAATTTTGTTTTTCATTCGCGGATGGATGGTCAGAGGTAGAGATGTAACTAGGATTGAATTGTTGACGACTTATGTGTTGGACTTGAGAACATGAAGATTAGATGAGGAAGTTGGACCCAACTCAGTTTTCTTCGGACAATTTTCGAGGACAAAAGTTCCCTAAGTGGGGCAGAGTTGTAACATCCTGATTTCGTAATTTAATTGTGTAGCTTGTTGTTGTCGATTAATTTGTTGTAGACGGCCGTTGTTGCATTGATGAAGAGATTATTTGAATAATTTTATTGAATAATAAATAATAGGAATAAGTATTTTAGATTATTCCAATTATTATTAATTATATAATTAAAATAAGAGAAGAAGAGGTCTCGAGGATAGGTTGGTAATTGTGGAGAATAAGTTGAGGGAAAAGTTGGAAAAGAGTATTTGGGGTCCTAGGGGAAATTTTGACAAAAAGGGAATTAAGGTTTGGAATATGATCAGTTGCGATCGCTTCTGGGAAAAAAGATAGAAGAGGTATGAAAAACGATGAAGAGGAGCGAAGGCTTGAAGAGATTTCCGAAGATTGTTGATGAAGAACGCGGAAAAGCTTCACTCTAAGGTATGGGGAGTATTGTTTTTCAATATATTTCGACATAAAGTTTAGGTAATGGGGATATTTGGGGTTTTGGGAGAAAACCTAGGGTTAATGAGATTATGAATGATGAACTGTGATGAATTGATGTGTTGTGATTGTTGTTATTGATGTATATGTGTTAGATAGTGGTTTAACGACTCAAGCGGGGGGTTATTGGGGTTAGTAAGACAATTTAAAGGTGTGAAATCGCAGTGGGAGAAGTTCTGTAATCGCAGAAACTCGTCAGGACAGTGAATAGCTCGCTAAGAGAGCTCCAAGCTCACTCAGCGAGTGGCTCCTGATAGTATTATTTCGAAAACTTTGAAAATTCATATCTTGAGCTTCGGGTGTCCGTTTTGCCCACCGTTTGAAGCTGTGCGAAGCTAATACAATGTAATTTTATTTAGAAATAGTCTCATGTTGCTAGAAACATTTTAAATAATATAAATTGATTTTGGAAGGTGGGTCTTTGTATATTGAACTAAAGATATGTTGCTATAGATGATGAATCTTGTTCTAAATGGGATAATGGTGATATCCTATGAATAGGGATGGTAAAAACGATGTGTAGGAATTAGTTATATTGATGTAGAAGTGTAGGTAATGTGATAAGGTTGTTTATAGTGGAGTCCGATGAATAGACGATGATAATTAAGTGCTAACGACTTTGTGATGTTAATTATGTGTTGAAGGTTAAATGATGCTATGACGGAGTAAATAGAAGTTGTGAACAATTGATGTTTATATTTGATAATTGAAGAACATGTTATTAAGATAAATTATGATGATTGATTGTGAAATGGAGTTATGATGCTATTTTATAATGTTTATGATTGCTATGTGACGATGAGTATATGTTGATAGATTACATGATTGATGTATAAATGTCTTATGAAGAGCATGATGAAATATTTACATGAATGTTGATGCAATTGTTGATTTTGACGATTACGTTGATGTTGTTGCATCGTTGCATTCATGGCATACCTACGATGATTGTGGCTTTAATCCCATTGTGTGGATTGGGGTGTTGTTGTTTATGTTGTGCTCCTGTGTGGAGAATAGATGGCCCAGTGTCCATCACATGTTGAAATCGGTACCACATGCATATTAGGAGAATTGCATTTCATTCTTGGTGGCATAGCATGATGCATATGTGTTGATAGATGTTTGTTGAGTTTTTATGATGTGATGTGTGATGATTTATGTTGTATTTCTATTGATGTATGTTGCATGATTATCTTTACGATATGTCGATTATATTAATTTTTTATTACTCACCCTATCTGCCTTTGGTGATGGTCTATTATGACATCCTGAAGATACTCAAGAATAGCTTGGTGCTTGGACATAGCTGGAAGTATTGTTTACATGTCACTTATTTAGTGATATGGTGTCTTGCTCTGATAGATGTAACATTGGGAGGGTCACATTTGAGTGAACAATATGTTGTTTGTTATTATGATTTTCTTGAGTTAATAGATGCTAGTTGTATTTATTGATGATTGTTGACATTGACCTAACGTCTTGGTATTTCGATGAAAAGAAAGAATTTTTATGAAGTTATAAATCCACTGCATATATTTGTTGATTATTGATTCATGAAAGAAAAATGAATATTCTAAATGTTTTGAAAAACCCGTTTGACGGTGTGATAAATGTTGTTAAGAAATTTTATGAGGAAAATGTGGCACCTTTCTGAGAAACACTCTGATTAATTAAGTGATTGTTGTGTTTTATTCTGTGGGGGTTAGAAGGGTGTTACAGTTCGACTATTGATTATGTGTTGATGATTGTTGATTTGTATTGTTGATGAACATATGGATTAGGGTTTATAATTTTGAAAATGGAGGTTTGAATGTGTGAGTCAGTGGTGTTTGGATCATTGGGTTGATGATACACGATGAAGGTTCCTTTTCTTCTTCTATTGGAAAGAAGAGGAACATAGTGTGAGACTTGCTTTGAATTACGACTTGAAGTGAATGAGGATTTCTTTGTGATTTATTTTGATATGGTGTTTAGTCCTTTAGTGTAGTGCTTTAAAGCATGATAATCATGCTTCATTTCTAATGTTGAAACACACATGTCCCTATGATAGCTAAGATGTTGCTTTCAAAGTCTACAATGTGTCATGATGTTGTCCGATGTTGCTGATGTTGAAACGGATAGGTCTTTATTTTGATTTTTATTGTTTGTTGTTCTATGGGCCGGTGCAGGTTCATAAGGGGGAGGTCCGGGTCCCGGTATTGGGTCGGATATAGGCTTTTTGTTTGGCTAAATGGCACCCCTTGCCCATTAAAATATGTTTTTTTATATCATTTATATTTTGATATCACTTAATAAAAAACAAATAATTTTCTCATGTTTTATCATCTAAATCAAGTAATTTCCTTTCTTTGCATTTAGTAATAGTTTATTCCAATTAGTTGCATTTTTTTAAAGTCATTTTGATTCATGTTTGGTTCAGTTTGTTCATTGATCGTGTGTTTGATTGTGTGTTGATAATATCTCATGCTTAGGCTTGTGTGATGTATTTACGCATCATGACCATGATTTGTCAAGTAAAACATGAATGCGCACATTAAGACAAAGTCATTTTAAAAATAATTTAATCTATTGGTCAAACTCCAATTAGATCTTTATACACACTTCATCCATATCCATTTGTAAGTCGAACATTTTATGATTGCCATCAACCTTCCACTTACACTTATACACACCGCATGACTTCTCTTGAGCTTTCTTACAATGAGTGGTAGTCGATCAATTACTTCTAATTAGTCATCTATGAATGCTAGAACACACTTTGCTAGTAAACATAAAATTAAATATAATTTAATCAAATTGATTCATCGCGCTTGTTTTCAATAACTAGTCTTCTAATCCAAGCATACTTGATCCACATATTAAGTCCCAACCCAACTCTTGTAAGTCGAACGCATCGTGCCTCACCATCAATCCTACCATTTGTAAGTCAAACGCATATTGTCTTGCCATCGACCCTAATTTATTCCATTAGTTGTTCCATATCATTCACTTACGAACTTAAAACTTATTGATATGCAAATTCAAACCTCGATCCAATTTCGAGTTCTTTCTTAGCAACAATCAAACATTACTTCCCTAAAGGTGTAAAAGAGGAGTGTTGGATCTCCAATGCCTTTCCTTAATTGTTTAGGTACGAGGCATCTGTCTCGTGTGTGAGTAGTTGACACCTCTAAAAAACTCCAAAACACTTAACAATTATTAAATGCTACTTTATCAAAGGTGAAAAGAATGGTGTTGGATCTTCAATGCTTTTACTCAATTGTTTGCGTATGAGGAATCTGTCTCGCACGTGAGCAGTTGACACCTCTAAAATGAACCAACCAACCGTAGTACAGCGAACTACAAAGCTCTGACTTTCTCATTGAACGAGGGAATACGTAGGAACAAGGATCTCAATCCTTGTCGAGCACCCTAGGAACAAAACCACCTTTTTCCCCATATCGTTTACCCTTAAGAAGAAGATATTAGCATAAATTAGCATTCAATCAAAAATTAGACTAAGAGGTTCCCGTTGAGTACAACGGATGTGAAAGGGTGTGAATACCTTCCATTCACATAATCGACTCCCGAACTTAGAATTTGGTTGCGAGGACCATGTTCTTTTCCTAGAGGTTTTATCTATATTTTCCTTTCCTTTAGTTGGAATAAATAAAATTAGGTGGCAACTCTGTTGTTTGTTTTTTTCGCTTCTTTCGTGAGGATCGTATTTTTCGAAGTACGACACAAAGAAGATGGTTATTAGCCCAAATGGAATCTAAGATGAGTTATTCATGTTAAAGTAGTCATTTTCAACAAATGTATTAGTATATAAATGAGAAAATCACAACAATAAGGTGATTCAAGTGAAAATGATTCATTACCAATGAGAAATATGTTAATAGTACCTGAACCCCAAGATCAACTAAACCTTGATACGAAAAATCATCATGGCTTGAATATTCATGTGGTGTACATGATTATTCTCTTGTATGTGTCAAAGGGCATTATTAGATCAATCCACCAAAAAGATGTGAATATGAAGACATTGTCAACTTATGCAAATCTTACCACCTTTGAAATTTGTCTATCTTTTGATTTGTGTTGTTTAATGTAGGTCATGGTTTGCACTAGATTAGATTTGACACAAGTTGTAAGTTTAATTTTCAATTTTGTGTCTAAATTAGGCAAGCGTCATTGGAAAATAATCAAATGAAGTTTCAGGTACTTGAAAGATGCAACATGTCACTGTATCATGTTTAATAGTGGATGTAGTGATGCTTTAGTTATATGATATGTGTCGCTCCCTGGATTTCCATCTTGGTACAAACGCGAAAGTGGCACGGAGAAGGGTAGAGTCGTCAGCCATGCATTTTAATCCCAAAGGAATGGGAAAGGTTATGCTGCACAAACCAAAGAAATGAAAAGGAAGGACAAAGGTCCTGCAAACCAAAGAACTGGGTTCGGGAGTCAGTTACAACCTGGGAAGGTATTAGCACCCCCAGATCGTCCGCCGTACCCGACAGGATCCACGCTTGCAAAGAGACTGTTTCAAAGGGTGAAGAAATGAAATCTGCTGCAAAAGAAAGACTGAAACTGGATAAGAAAAGAAAATAAAGGGGGAAAATGTAGGGAAAATAAAAGAGTGCTCGAATGGGCCTTACCCCGCTGCCTACGTACCTCATCTGGACATGAGGATCAGAGACGTCGTAGTTCCTCTAACTAGGGAGGAAGCTTGCTTGTGTTTTAAAGCTTGAACTGCTTATGTCTATGCTCAGGTGTTGCAAGCTCATACGACGAGTGCGTAACCGTCTTACAAAGAGACAAGTAGGAGCAAGTTCTTATGTAAGGAGTCAATGAGATGAAAATAGAATTCCCGAAGGAAAATCGCTTTATTGTTTGTTTGTAGCTTTTAGAAGTTTTACTGGTGTTTGGCACAAGAAAGTGAATTCAAGTCCTTTTCCATGGAATGTGTACTTATTACTACATTCCAAGATGGAATAAAGAACAAGCACACCCAAGTAAGGAGAAGATCCCAAAGACTTGGTTCCAAAGATTAGGGTCTAAGCTTACTAACTCATTGAACTTATTAAATGTTTTGTATTTGAAATGAAGAAGTGTCTTTTATGATTTTCTTTGTGAAAGTAGTCCCATGACTAGACTTGTACATCATGCTAGACAAGTTTGTACTATCCTAAGATGGTATGAATACAAATTCCCCATGGCATAAGTCCATACACACAAGACAATCTCAACCATTATTATGTGTTCTTTAGGTTTTTGTTTGAAGATGAGAAGAGAAAGCACCAAAAGGATCTCAAAGGTAAAAACTAAAGGGGATACTAAAAATCCTAAGTGTTATCATGAATGGGATACCTAGGTTATTGTGATTTGAAGTCTATCCTACTAAAGAAGAAGGAAAGAAGAAAAGGAAGGAAGAAAAAGAAGAATAAAACAACTTACTTCCAAGATGGAAAGAAAGTTGATTCTAAAGGGGAAGATGAAGAAGTTAAGAAAGCAAAGCACAAAGGCTAAGACAATCACAACTTGAAAGCATAAAAAGATGAAGGAAGGAGTTGTACGTGGGATGCCCTCCCACACACATGACTTACCATAACCCCCTACAAAACAAAGGTCAGTGAACCACATAAGCATAAGGTGAAGATAAGAAGATTCAAACAATACACAAACCAAAGATGAAGGTCACAAACCATACCACAGTCACAAAGTCAGAACCTAAACCCTAGAGGGGACCTATAACATCTACCGAGCAAACCTAATAGGATGGCATAAATGTCTTTCTCAAACTATGTTAGAAGGATGTAAGAAAAAGGCACAAAAAAGTTACTTAAGGAGCAAGGCATCAAATACAAAGAAATGGTCATGAGATAATTATAAAATTAAGTCTCTAAAGTCACCAACCAGAAGCAAACATAGTGTCCAAATGTCTCTCAAAAATTCGCAATTAAACCACCAAATCGTCACACAAAGTCGCTTAAGAACAAATAAGGAAAATGCACAAAAATGACTTCCAAAACTATGAATAAATGAGTTTAAAAATATGACAAAAATATTTTTAGGTTATTTTCTGAGTCCTTAAAATAATGCAAAAAGAATGGTATGAAAATGTTACTTGAGGTGAAACAAATAAATTGTACAGGTTAAGGTGTTAATGTGAAAATTAATTGAAAAAGAAATCAAAAGAAAATTCGAAATAAAAATGAAAAATTATTGAAATCAGAAAATAAAAGCATACAAAAATTATAAAATGAGTTAAGATACTAAAATAATGTTTGGGGAATTTTATAAGGAGTTTTGGTATTTTTTTATGAATTAAAATGAAAAGTATGTATGTAAAATAAAATAAAATGAAAAGGGAGGGGGTGCAACCATAATAAACTGTTAGTTGAAACAAGGCATTGGGCCAGAGGAATGGGGTGCAAATAGGAAAAGGTTGCCAATGCCCAAAGAAGGAAGTTAAAGGAGCATGGTGAAGACTCAGTCAACGCTATTGACTTCGTCTGGGTCGTTGGAATAAAGACCTCTCTAGGTAATCACACTAGACAGTTGGGAAACAAAGGTGTGTGATATCTATGATCTATCAGTGTGCACATAAATGAAATTGATGGGTCCTACTGAATAGTGACAAGTGTCACCGCCGGTATGGACGAGAATCAAAAACTGCCATGATCTTATCCTTCCATCTTTATCTCTTAATATCATAAAACAATATTATAACACACATCAAAATATTCAAGAATTTAAAAGCAAATAAAACCACTCATCTCTCTCTCTCTCTCTGCAGGATCTGTTGCTTCCTCTTCATCTATCTCGCCGGAGAAGGCCGGCGGTGGCGCCGTCGTCTTCTCAGTCCTTCCACCATCTCCAATCATAAAACCTTCAACACATTTCCTCACTCAAATTCAGCTCTCAACTCGAATCTGCAATCAGTTTCTCTCAAAACACTTTCAATTGACCGGATCAAAAATTCAGACACGACATGAACACAACCACACAAAATGCAGCATGCTCAATACGTCTACATACACGAGTTTGGAATCACATACTTGTGAATCGAAATGATGAAGACACAACCGCGGTAAGATTCGATCCCGTCTCTTCTTGAACTTTTCCTTCCCTGCAAATTTGATTCAGTTTATTGATTATGTTGAGATTACAGATTAATGATGTTGATGCGATGATAATGATGAATCTGTGTGATGGAGAGTGATGAACTCGGACTTCTAGCGATGAAGATTGATGATTCTGTTATGGTGAAGAAATGATCGAAGACTTCTGTTATTGTTTATGGATGAAGAAGGGCGAAGAACTCGATTTTGAGGAAGAATAATCCAGAATTCAGTTATGTTATCAATGGAGAAGATTGATGAATTATGTGATGATGGTGAAGAAGAAAAGTGCCACGGCTTTGAGATTTTTTGGTTGTGATGATGATGAAGCTGATTTTTGTTTGTTATTATGCATAGTGATTCAAAATGATTCCGTTACGAGTGATCAAGAAGAGTGAATTTAGTTTTTTGTTCATGATAATGGTGAAGAGTGAATGTGTTTTTCCTCAAGATTCGGTTGATGATTCAAAGTTGAAATTTAGAGGTTGAAGAAGAATTACCCAAAACTTTTAGAGAGTGAATTCTGTTTTTGTTTTTTTGAGTTTTTTTTATTTAACTGAATTCCATTTTTCCCTCTTCTCTGTTTTTTCCTTTTCTTGATCCAATTCTATTATTTCAATTTTTGTGTTTTGTTTATTTTCCTCCCGCGTTTTTGACTGGAGAAAATTGTTTTTGAGTGTACGTAATGCGTGATCGCTGTATGCGTTTTGTGTGATTGTTTTTTGCGTGTGACTTTGGCTGATGAAAGTGGCTTGGTGCACTTGTGAAAAGCATGATGACGTGGTCCTTCTGGATGGAATGGCTTGCAGATGTACGTGTATAAGCTGACAAAAGTTGATGGAAAAATAGTTGGACATGATATTGGCTTCATCACCTATTTTTTCTTTTTATTTAATTTAATATAATAACGATAGAAAGGATGGGCTTAGTATGTAATGGTTCTAAAAAATGTAATGTTTCTAAAAGAAATCATGAAATTGTTTGTAAATATATGTAGTATATGAATTTGGAAAATGGAAATATTTAGAAATAAATGGATTCTTGGGTAATTAAAAAAATGGTTAATGAATAAAATCTGGAGAAAACGAATTGGATGTGAAATAATAGAAATGACTCAAAATGGGCATGGGAATGGAATATAGAAAATAAACTCGAAAACTTGGTTTTGGATTAGCATTAATCAAATAAAATGAATCAACCACCATCAACACGCACATAGCTAGAAACCTCGATTTGCATTATTCCACAATCTCTTATAAAATGCACAACTACCATTGCAACTAAAACAAATCCTATGAATCAATCAATCTTTTAGTCTCTGAGCAATTAAACCCTGAGTTACTTCAAATTCTCCTGAATCGTTCTCTGAGAAAATAAATCTACAGATGAACCACTAATGAACTGATGCACACTTCATCGAGATAATCCAGACTAAACTTCTCACTCACCCTTACTTGGTGACCTTAGAAACTTCGCACACAACACCATTTGAACTCTAAAAAACACTGCCTGAGAAATAACCACAGGAACATATAACTTGCAGTTCAATCAATCTTTTGATAGTTTAACCAAGATTAAGTCAAACGTCCATCTGAATTGAATCGCGAACTGAACCACCACACTTGAGTTAAAACACTGCCAGCTTATGCTATGTTTTGGGTGTTATGCTTAATTTTTCTATGCAATGATATGAATGCAATGTGAAGTATGTTATATGACATGCTAAATGCTATGAAAATGAGAGGGAAAATTTTGGGGTGTTACAACTACCCCTATTCAATCATCTGTTAATCTGAATAGGACAAAAGCACCGGTTGTCGGCCGTTTGAGATGAACTGTGATTGAATACCAAGATAACCAGAAAATTTGCACTCTGCTGAAGAAGAAGAAGAGGGATATAAGACCCAACCAAAGAACCCTTCTTGGAGAGATCTGGTGTGGAGAAAAGTAACCAAAGCAGAAAACGGAGAAATGTCTTTTGAACGACGCCAGGAGACTACTGGCTTGCCACAACGACGGTGAACTTTAGTGGCGTTTCAATATCGAGCGATTTACAACTCGAACAAGATCAAGCGATCCGACAAGGATATGGTATCATAGGATCCATAACCGGAACTATGAGAACGTAACATCATAGGATTTACGACTCAAAGAAAGAGGAGTAACATCAAGAGATTTACAACTTAAGCAAGATCGAGCGATCTGACAAGGAAATGGTATCAAGCGATCCATAACCGGGAATATGAGAACGTAACATCATAGTATTTACGACTCGAAGAAAGAGGAGTAACATCAAGCGATTTACAACTCAAGTAAGATCAAGCGATCTGACAAGGAATTGGTATCAAGCGATCCATAACCGGGAATATGAGAATGTAATATCATAGGATTTACGATTCAAACAAAGAGGAGTAACATCAAGTGATTTACAACTCAAGCAAGATTAAGCGATCTGACAAGGAAATGGTATCAAGTGATCCATAACCGGGAATATTAGAACGTAATATCATAGGATTTACAACTCAAACAAAGAGGAGTAACATCAAGCAATTTACAACTCAAACATGTCTCTTTGTACGACACCAGACAACTATTGGCTTGCCATAGGGACGGTGGACTTTAATGGCGTTACAATATCGAGAGATTTACAACCCAAGCAAGATCAAGCAATCTGATATGAGAATGGTATCAAGCGATCCATTCAAAATAGGTCTGTTGACATGGGACAAAGCAATCAATATGATTAGTCCGTTGTCACGGGACAAAAGCGATGAAACCAAGATCACTTGATTTGATAGGAGAGTAACAACTCTTCAGGGGAGAATAATGATTGTAACTCCATTGGGAATGAGAACGTTATAACTAACATTCTGCTAAGGAATGAGATCAATATACTCTGACAATACTTGACTATGGCTGAAGAAAGTGAACACTGTCTGCATCACTTGTCACATTGGCCAAAAATAAATTGGAAACCTCACTGGGGAATATTTCAATGACGGTTGAATCCTAGTCATGAAACTCTGCGGGAAATGATGATCTTTCAACTTGGTTGGGGAGATGCTTGATCAAATAATCTTGTTGGGGGAAAGAATTCTGCCATTCTGAACTTTGTGGGGGCATTAAGCATTCAACTGCTTACTGGAGAATAAAGACTCCGCTTTGGGATGAGAGCAGTTCAACTAATCTGGAAGTTCTGTTGGGGATATCACTCTACTCTGACTCAAATGGGAATGGTTCCATCTTGAACTTTACTGGGGATGATGTAGGAATCACCCTTTTCTACCGGAGATAAGAATTGTAATGTGTCTCTCATTGGGGAGAAGAGATAGAAGTATTCTCTGCTTGGGGGGGAAACACCACACTCTTTAACACCTTGCTTTCATAGACAATTAAGAGTGAATGATTCTGTCTAGACTCTGATTGGGAACAAAATTTCCACAATCAAGATTTCCACGTTGCTCTGTGCTGACAAATGATGTTGTCCTTCAGGACTTTGACTGATTTGTTTATGAGAACATCGTCTCAAGAGGATTTTACATGAGGCATGGCATTCAAAATGCTCCAACTTCTTCAAACTCTTCGAGAGATTCACCGGATATTGAAATAATTTCCCCAGACCGCATATCTACGAAGAAATTTGTTTCAAGAAGATTCGTGCAAGATCCCACGTCGTCGTGAGATATTCTGCCCCAGTATCTTGAACCAAGGATAGGTTGATTAAACGCCTGCAGAAAGTGGCTTCACCTGCTCTTGGGGGTGACCTGCCCCGGTATGAGCCTTAAGGTGGTTTCCTCAATTTAATTGTGCTTTAAAGAAACATCCAGACTGATTGCTCTTTGAGAGATTGAAATCTCGAAGTGATTGCCTGAGACTGGCTGGATTTAACCCAACTGGTCGGGAAAATCCTTACTTAGAGGAGTTTCTTTGAAAAGTTCACCTTCATAAGCTTGTCCTTCAGGACCTTCAGACTTCTCAATTAGGAAAGATCAAGCTTCTGGACTGAGTTTCCATAAATGAACTTATTTGATGCGGAAAAAATGTATGCAATCAAGCTCAAGGAGAAGGTCAGAAGCCTAACCTAACACAAGTTATGATTTTCCTAAGTTTTCTAGGGTTTTTGGGTGGTTCAAAAGGAAAAATGCAAATCAAATTGAAAATTCAAGATAAATTCATGAGGAAAATGACCTATAAACTACATGCAATATTTAACACAATGCAAAAAGAATCAAGTTCAAACTCTTCTTGGTTAGGCAGAAATAATTTTTCAAAGTTAGGGTTTAAAAATGTGATTTTTATGACCATTAATTCAAAGAAAATTGGTAAACTATGATCAAACCTAAAAATAAGTTTGTGTGAAGAGTTTGAAAATGTTTCTAAATGTATTGGAATGGTTCATGATTTTTTTGGTGATTTTAGAAACCTAAATTCATTTTTAATTAATTAAAATACTTTAATTAATTAAAAATAACATTTAAATATTTTTAAAATACTTTTTTAATGCAAAAAATAAAATAAAAATTATTTTTGGATTGAGAAAAATATTTAAAGTCAGAATGCAAAGTTTCATATTTTTGTGATGATTTTTGATATTTTAAAATAATTGTGCAAAATAAATGAAAATAAATGAAATAAAAATGAACAAAATGGGAAGTCAACTGATCCAGTGGATGAGATTCAAACTAGGGAAGGAGGGAATTGACCACGCACGCATCTTAATGGCTGATATTCAAACCGGGTTAATTATCATTAATTAATTAAATAATCACAAATTAACTTAAGTGAAATAATCCTGACCGTACGGACGCTAACCTAATCAAGATCCAAAGGCCCATAACGCGTCTGGCAACTAAACCCTAATTAGAACCCTAATTACATTTAGGTGACCGGAGCTAAGCTCCGGTCATCTTCTCCGGCCAACCCCTCACCTGAGTTTGCTCAAAACGTCACCCCAAGCCCCCAAAACCTCCATAATCATTCCACTAACCACCCTAAACATTAATCCTGCCCTAAAAATCATTTATCACACATCATTAACAAGATTCGAATAAGAACATCAAAACGAAAAAGTTTCAGAACAAGCATACATACTCATCTCTCAACCATTTTCGAAAATAATCATATCACAATGATCAGTGAAACATACAGAATCATTTAGAAACTTAAAAAAGGAGTTCTGGAAAAAAAAGTTCATCATGGCTACCTGAGTTGAAGCTTTGCAAACTGGAGCTTTCTGACCTCTTCCTTTGTGCAAAATGCCTCCAATGATCCCTCTGATGCTTCTGGAAAGCTTGAATGGAGTTTAAATGGCCTCCTTTGTGAGTTTCAATTCTGAGGAGTTAGAAGTTGTGTTTGAGTTTGAGAGTGTTTCAGGCTATGGTGATGGGTGGGAAATGATCCTGAGGTGATGCTGAGTTGAATGGTGAAGAAAATTTAAAGTTTGAGTGGTTGTGCTATGAAATTCGAAGAGGTGAAGGTGTGAGGTGATTTTTGGCAATCTGAGTGTTGAGAGGCTTTTCAGGCTTGTGTGTTATGTGTTTTATGATCTATGATGTTTGTATAAACCAATGGGATTGCTCAGAAAGTGGGTGGTGGCACAACTTGATTGGTATGGGCCAAGTTGCAAAAAGTCAAGGTGATGTGTACTTGAAGCATGGCACGGGTCAGAGGTTGTTTGGAGGGGTGTCTGGCCTCGTCTTGGTTCATGGAGGACCACGGGATTGAATTTGATGTGCTAGAAGGCTTGGATCATGAGATGGCATAGATTTTGCAACTTTCCCTCTTTGGTGTTTCTTGGATCACAAGCCATGAAAACCCTAGGTTCAAAGTCCAATTTTGATCTTTTGAAGCTTCTTTGACATGTTATAACATATTTGTGCACATTATAGGTCATTAGAATGCTTGGCAAGTGAAATTGCAAAATTCCCTCTTTGGCATGAACTTTAAAATTATGTGATTTTTGCCAACTTTGAAAGGCCATATCTTGAGTTCTAGGATGAATCAAGACATGTTCTGGTACTTTTTGAAAAGGGAAAGACCTAATCTACAACTTTCATGCCCAAGAATTTTTCATTTGAAGCATTTTTGGTCATGAAAGAGGAGGTTGAAAATCTTTCCCAAAATGGAAAGTTTGCATTTCAAGTCATTTCCAAAAATGGCAAATTTGTAATTGGCTCAAAATTCTTCAATCTGATGAACTTCTAACCACTTCTAAGATCAAATAAAGATCATTGAACTTCAATTTGATGAAAATACCCCTTTGGTTCCATTGTTGGGGGCCTCAGATGCCCTGATTTTGACTTAACTTGCTCAGGAAGTTACCCAGTGAACAGATGACTTCCACAATGAGTTTATTCATCAAACTTGGTACAAATGATCCTTATAACATATTAAGAGAATTAGAAACAAGAATGACCCAAAAATTTGGAGTTAAGGCCTCTGAAACCAAAACCCTAATTTTGGTCATCTGTGTAGTGAAAACCCTAGCTCTGCTTCCATGCCTTTGCCAGTTCTTGTGATCTCTTGACTTTCATGAACTTTGGGGAGTATGATATGGTTATAGAACACACATGGACCCTCTTGGAAAGCTTCATGACCTTTGGTATGGCTCAAATGGATTCTTGGATTGTTCATATCACAAACCCTAGATGTAGATGAATTTGAACTATGCAGTGAAACAAAAAATGCAATATGAGATGTAATGCTTATGTTAATGAAAAAATGAAAGATCACAAGCCATGGTATGATAAAGAGTGAGGGAAAATTTGGGGTGTTTACACCTGGGTTAAATGTATTAGGGTTTTTTCATATGAAAAGAACTCCTACTTCTAGGCTCAAAGAGATTGACGAGGGTTTATCTCTCTTATATCTCTGGTGTTTGGGATTTGAAACAAAGCCTATACATCGTCAACAGGGTCTTATTCAAGAGCACACAATTGGAGATTTTTGTGTTTTCATTCGTCATCCTCCATCACAGAGTTTAAGAATGACTGTTGGTATTGCAATGCACATACACAAAATTATAATTAAATACGAATGAATTACTTCAAGAAAAACATGTTCGTTTCATTATGATTCACATTCAAAACAAACAAGTCTCATGCATGCATACAAATGTTTAAGCAAATAGATAAAACCTACAAATGAAAATGCAGTAAAGAAGTTGAACACTGCCACCATTGAGAAGACTTGACTTCGTCTGGACTGATCAGTTTTGGATACTTTCAGTGAGCAGTAACTTTTCCATGAACTTACAATATTCAATTAAATGGCCACATGTCCAGCACCATACTTCATTCCCAATTATTCTGACCTTAAACCTCTGTCGTGCACACTAGCACGAGACGCCTGAAGGAAAAAGTAACACTGAGAGATGAAGTTGACACACAAGGTTGCTCGCAAAGACCTGATGATCTCCTGCCTACGTATCTCCATTGACCCAAGACCAATGAAGAGTCAAAGCAGCATAGTTCACCTCAATAAGGATGAAAATGCAGTGAAGAAAATAACTAAATGCCATTACTGAGAGTATTGGAATACTCTTGGCTTTATTGCTTTAGTTCTCTTTCTTTATGAACTCTGATTAAAAACAGGCTTCAGATCAAGACAACACCCTCTTCCTTATCTGTTTTGAGCAAAGTTGAGAGCTTTCGAATAAATCAAATCTTGTACCTTGCGGTGAAAATCTTTACACCCATCAATATGGTGTCCTGGGGCCCTAGAATGGAATTCGCAATGGGCGTTGGAATCCCATCCCTTTGGCAATGGAAAAGGAGGTGGGGACAACTTGCGAAGCTCTATCAATTTCAACGGAAGCAGATGCTGAAGTATATCAGTATAAGACATTGGTAAAGGGTCAAAAACTAATTCTCTCTTTTGCTGATGTTGACCCTGTTGAGGGTTTCTTTGTCGTGTATGACACCAAGTCTGATTATTCGGGGTTGTGGCCACAGAAGCTTCCTGATGATGGCGTGGATTGTAACAGCCCGGGCCCCTCGCAAGGCAATCCCGGCACTGCGCCTTTTTTTGTAACAGCCCGGGCCCCTCGCAAGGCAATCCCGGCACTGCCACCTCACGATCTTCTCTACCCCCCTCTCTAGTAGAGTTTTTGCCTTCCGTGGGAATCGAACCCTGTACCCTGGAGTTCAAGTACATGTTCATTCCATTCCCACTACCAATTGAGCTAGTAGCTCAAGTGGTAGTGGGAATGGAATGAACATGTACTTGAACCCCAGGGTACAGGGTTCGATTCCCACGGAAGGCAAAAACTCTACTAGAGAGGGGGGTAGAGAAGATCGTGAGGTGGCAGTGCCGGGATTGCCTTGCGAGGGGCCCGGGCTGTTACAAAAAAAGGCGCAGTGCCGGGATTGCCTTGCGAGGGGCCCGGGCTGTTACAAAAAAAGGCGCCTTTTTTTTGTAACAGCCCGGGCCCCTCGCAAGGCAATCCAGGCACTGCCACCTCACGATCTTCTCTACCCCCCTCTCTAGTAGAGTTTTTGCCTTCCGTGGGAATCGAACCCTGTACCCTGGGGTTCAAGTACATGTTCATTCCATTCCCACTACCACTTGAGCTACTAGCTCAATTGGTAGTGGGAATGGAATGAACATGTACTTGAACCCCAGGGTACAGGGTTCGATTCCCACGGAAGGCAAAAACTCTACTAGAGAGGGGGGTAGAGAAGATCGTGAGGTGGCAGTGCCGGGATTGCCTTGCGAGGGGCCCGGGCTGTTACATGGATGATATCCTCAACCTTTTCCATGTTGGTGCAATATGGCCCTAACTTCCCCTTCATTCTTCTTATGGCCAATGGCGAAGGAGTTCTTAGTGCCTGAACCTGACACACTGTAATCTTGAATCTTTCCAAGCTTTAGAAAACTCTCAACGCGCTCACCGGCAATTACAATATCACCGAATCCAGTAGATGGACAAGCAGCTAAACAATCCAGAAACACACCCTGCAAAGTGCCCATGAATATGCCAGTCATTTCCCTCTCCAGCAGTGGAGGCTGTACTCAGGCATCCATTTCTCGCTATATCTAAGCGTACACTTTGAAACTTTCATACTTCTTCTGAGAAAGACCCGAGAGTTGAGTGCGATTAGGCGCCATGTCAAGATTAAACTGGTATTGCTTCACAAAATCTTTATCCAAGTCCTTCCAGCTTCTGACAACAGTCCTGTTCAAATTCATATACCATCTCAAAGATACCCCAGATAGGCTGTCTTGGAAGTAGTACATCCATAGCTTTTCATCGTCTGTGTGGGCAGAAATTCTCCCAAAGTAAGACTGGATGTGAGTTTTCGGACAAGCGTTGTCATTGTAAATTTCAAAAGTAGGAGGCTTGAACTTATGAGGAATCTTGACCCATGGCACCAAGCCCAAGTTAGTCACATCAAAACTTAGAGAGTTCTGAGATTCAACAGCCTTTATCTTCTCAGCAATTTCCTCAAGCTTCTTATTCACAACCGCATTCTGATTACCCAGCTCCTCATCAATCAAAGTAAACTGATCTTCTTGACCATCCACGTAGTCAACATTACGGTCATTGTCTCTGCCCATAGCTCCATTATGATTTCTCTGATTGCCACCATCTGGAATCTCAGTTTCTGGCCGCTCGACCATAAACCTTAGTTGTTCTTGATTCTAAGCCCTCCTTGTTATCAAGGTCATGAACTTCTCCATACGAGCCCTTAATTCCATGAGCTTAGCTTGTACCTGATCCACCATTCTAATTCTGCTTTGCTTGATTGGTGAAAACAACTCCCAACATTGTTGCATGTAATGTAATAGAGATGAGAAACTTCTCGTGTACCTGAAAGACAAAGAATAGTATTCTATGGTATACATGATGTTATGTTATGTAAATGCTCAGAAACACAACTATTGAGAGAACACTCTCAAAAGAATCCCTGCAAGTAGGATATCTAGTGTAAAGTCATCTTGTGACCAGGTGTCGGTGCATAAATCCCTTTGAAAATAATCTAGAAAACCATTGCATCAAAAATCCAAACATCAACACAAAGAAAATCTCACCAGAGCAAAGTCATACAAAGTACGGAAACAAAACGACAACAAACACAAATAAGAACAACAACAAGAGTTCCCTCAACAAGCCTAAGGGTAACCAAATACATGAGATAAAACTAAGGCCTACAAACATCAATCCCAGTCTATCATTATTTGTTTTCCAAGATGACCATCTGGCGTGATAACCTTTGAGTTGACCAGATCTTGAACCTTTATTTTCATAGCTCTACATTCCTCTGTTGCATGCCCCGGAGCACATGAATGAAACTCACAACGCGCATCCGCATCATATCCCTTTGGTGGATTCCCCACTGGTGGTGTCAAAGTCCGCAACTTCACCAGATTAAACCTCAGCAATTGTTGCAACATGGCAGTGTAGGTTATTGAGATCGGGCCAAAAACACGATTAACTTGTCGAATTCTTTGTGAATAAGGCCTTCGTTGTGGTTGAGAATTTTGTTGTTGATGTTGCTTTGAGCGCCTAACAGGCCACTGCACTTTCTTACTCGAATTCGACTGAGGAACAAATGAAGGTTGTTGCTGTAACCTCTTTGAAGACTCAGCCTAAGTAATGACTCCAAAAGAATGAAAATTGACCACCTCTTTAGTATTCATACATGCACCAACTTTTAACACTTTCAACCCAGTCAGCCCGAAATTAATTACTCCTTCATCAATCAAATCTTGCACTTGATGCATGAACGCCCTTCAATCATTAATATCATGTCCGAGAGATTCGGAATGAAAAACACAGTAGGCGTAGGGATTCCAACCCTGAGGAAGTTCACCAGAGGGAGGAGGTAGCTCGCGATGCTCAATCAATCCCATTTTGAGAAACTGTGGGCACAGCTCAGCATAAGACACGAGCACATGATCAATAACCTTTTCTTATTTTTATCGAAAAAGGATTGCTGCCACTGAAGCACCTACAACTGAAACCTGCTAAAATCCTTCTCTGGGAGACCAAGGTGTAGGCGTAGAGGAGGATCCTTGATAAAGAAATAAAGTGCTCCTTTCTTTGGCAACAACTGGTGTAGGATCATTCAACTCATTTATATCCGGCAAGGAGAAATTGATCTCTGTCTTGGGCTCTTCTTGACTACCAAGTGGTTATTGTTGGTGAGAAGGCTCAAACTATGGCGGAAGTCCACCTAACAACTCCTGATTCAGCGGAAATCTCAAAGAGATGGGAGAAACCAGACCTTCTGTCGGAGAAGCAGACAACTGACCATTTTCTTTCTACAGCAAAGCATTCATGATCCCTGTAAGCAGCTTCATCAGAATTTTCATCAAGTCGAACTCTTCCTTTAAGAACCTCTAACCCTGAGATAAGGTTTGCACTTCTTCTCTGAATTGCACTATATGGGACTTCCTTTCAGTTACTTCCGCCCGGAGTTGTTCCAAGTGCATACCCTGAGAGTTCTGATTCAAGCTGGCCATTTTGAAGAGAAACCAAGTCAAGATAAGAATCTTTCTCTGAACACCTGTCAGGAATGCAAGGATGTATGCAAATGATATGTTCGGTTATTTCCCAGAGATCTATCTGCTTTAATTCACATTTTTATACACAATAAATTCCACTTCAGGATTCAAATATAGGATCCTCGGAAATAACTTAACATGTATGTTAAAATGCTATGATGTCATGTATGCCACAGATATGTGATCAGTGACTGGCGTCTGTTTGGATATTGCAGACGGAGCCAAGAACCAAGTGATTTGAAACCCTAAAGGTCCTCTGAATAATAACTCGGATAATAACTCAGAACCAAAGGATCAAGAATTCCAGAGCCATAATAACCAGATCAGAACATAAGATCACACTGATAACAAAGGGTATGATGAGGTCAAGGGTTCTTGCAAACCCCTCCCAATCTCACAGTATGCTCCGGTTCAAACATCACAGACTCTCAAAGATGAATAGCAATAATACATTCACCATTTCTGAGAAATGGCTCATGACCAAATCAAGAAATCGGTTAAGCATTATATACTGCTCAGGGAGGTCTCGGCTGAGTCCGGGAAAAATAAGCATCCCCTATAAGTCCACAACTTCAAGCACTGAATCGAGAAACAATAGTACATTCAGCCCTTGGGATACAATATTATTGTCATACAAACAGTTGCTTTAACTGAGTTCCTATAAGAGAACCAGACCATCCTATGCGAGTTCCCAGTGGACCCTAGGTGCGAGTGGGTTTGCCAATAAATGTTGTTTGCCACTGTCATCACTGGAGAAGGATGTTTCCACAAAGGTCCTCAATGATCGGTCCCCAGATGCACATAACTATCGAGGTCGTGTAATGATCCAAGAAAGATTCTTGTATCAATACATTTCCAAGACGGTCGTAGTTTGGGTGTGGAACTCACTACTACCAACATAGCAAGATGCCATAAAGCCAAATTGACTGTCCATGCTAAGTCCTAGGGTGCACTCGAGCCACGGTTACGAGTTCATCTCACAGTAACCCCATCCCACCAAACAGAAAAAGCCAGACAGTCCAGAAAGTATATAATATGATGCATGATAAAGTAAATACTGAAAGCAGTAAATAAAGCTATAAATAAAACAGTAAAATAAACACACAACAACAAACATAAAACACCCAATGCAACAGAGACAACCAAACGCTATGATTGAATCTCAAGGGGAAACCAGAGATTCTGGGTTCGATCCCCAGCAGAGTCGCAACTTGTCGCTCCTTGGATTTCCATCCTGGTACAAACGCGAAAGTGGCGCGGAGAAGGGTAAAGTCGCCAGTCATTGTAAACACCCCAAATTTTCCCTCACCCATTCACCATGGCTTATGATCATTTCATATGCATAAACTCAATCATACCATCTCATATCCCATTTTTGATTCACTGCATAGATTCTAATTCATCTGCATCTAGGGTTTGTGATCTGAGCAATCCAAGAGCTTCTTGAGCCATTCCAAAGGTCATCAATCACTTCAAAGGGGTCTATGTATGTTCAAGCATCATATTATATCCTCTCAAAGTCAAGAATGTCAAAGAATCACAAGAACTGGAAATGGTGTGGATGCAGAGCCAGGTTTAACTGCACAGATGACCTAAAATTAGGGTTTTGGATTCAGAGGCCATAACTCCAAATTTTTTGGTCATTCTTGTTTCTATTGGTCTCTATATGGCATAGGGAGTATGCATATCAATTTTCATGAAGAAATTCCATGGGGAAGTCATCTGATCAAGAGTTGACTTCTCAAGCAAGTCAGTGCAAAATCAGGGCATCTGAGGCCCCCAATGACCCAACCAAAGGACATTCTTCACCATGTTGATTGTATATGATCTTTATTTGATCATGGAAGAAGTTGGAAGTTTACAAAATTCAAGAATCTCAAGTTTTTTGCAAAGTTGACTTTTTGGGCAAGTTTGACTTTTCATGAAAATGTCATTTTATGCAACTTTTTCAACCCTTACTTTTTGATTCAAGAAAGCTTCAAATGGAAAAACTTTGGTCATGAAAGTTGTAAAATAGATCTTTCCCTTTTCAAAAAGTACAAGAGCATGACCTAATTCATTTTGTATCAAAAGTTATGGTTCATCAAAGTTGGTTAAAATCACTAAATTTCAAGTTATGCACCAAATGGAAAACTTGCAAATTCATGTACCAAGCATTCTATTGACTTCAAAATGACTTCAAAACTTCATCACATGATCACACATGCCCAAAAAACAGAATTGGCCCAAGGGGATTCCCATTCATTTGTTTTGAATTTCACATTTCCATAAGGCATTTTCCATAAGAGTGCAAAGAGGGATTCTTGGCAAAATCATCTTCCCATAAGTTATGTAATCACTAGATGATTCCTATGCATTGCCATGACTAAAAGAAGTTCCATGCTACAAAATTCAGCAAGAAGTGTCTCACACACATAGCACAAAATCATGAGAAAACACAAAATGAACCAAGTTGCAAAATCCATCATAACACCTCATCCACTTGCTAGCTACTTTGCTGATCAACCCTAGCCTTTTCCCTCACCATGCTGCGCAGCACACCCTTGCTGTACTTGGCTAGAACATGACCCATGCTTTCTCTTACACAAAGTTGACAAATTTGCAAAAGCTACCATACCTATCACAAAAGGGCATGTCACATCTTCTGACCAATAGCAATTGTTTATACAAACAAATTGCAAGCCAAAGCACATAACCAGCAAGCCTGAAACAAGCCATAGCATCACACTCTCAATTTCACTCTCAAAAGCAAAAGCTTTCGAAACTCAGCATACAAGCCACAAACACTTAAACAAACCTCATAGATCAACTCAACTCATCATCCTGGTCACAAAGCACCCCTCATCCTTGCCTTAAACTGCTTGAATCATAAACATGATCCTCACCTGACCTTGAACAGAACCTGTTCAAACTCTCAAACTAGCCAACACAAACCTTCTCTAAGCATCAAGAGTTCATCAGGAGCATAAAAGGAGTTGATTGCACAAAGAGAAGAGGCCAGAAAGTTGCAAACTGAAAGCTTCAAAACTCAGGTAGCTTCATGAACATTTTTTCCAGAAATGATTTTTTAAGTTCCTAAGTTGTTCTTCATGATTCACTGATTACTCTGATGCCTTTGGTTTTAAAAATGGTGAAGAAATGAGGGTTTAATCATGTTCTGAAACTTTCTGACCTAGAAATGTTTTCTTTCGATTCGTGTGGTTGATGAAATATAAATGACTTTTGGGTTAGGGTTTTGATTCAGTGAAGTTTGGGAAGGATTTCTGTTCTTTTAGATTCCATTTTAGTTACGTTTTGAGGGTTTTAGGGATTTTCAGGTGGGGTTCCCACCGGAGAAGACGACCGGAGGTCTTCTCCGGCCACCTGAAAATGATTAGGGTTTAATCCTGTCATTAAGTGTAGTTTGAATTTCAAGCGTTGGATCCATTGACTTTGTTGACTAGGCGCGTGTTTGTGTGGTCCAGATGTGTCCATTTTGCCCTAATCTCACTTAACCTAATTAATCCCAATTAATTAATTCGTAAAACCTGATTTAGCCAGAAATGATCCTGACCCTTGCTTTGCGCGCCAAGTCAACCTCTGACTCCCAGCTTTGAATCTGATACGTTGGATTGGCATACTTTTCAATTAATTCAATTTTATTTCATTTTATTTCATTTCTTTTCTCCAATTTATTTAAAATAGCAAAAAATGTTCAAAAATTATGAAAATTTTTGTCAAGGTTTTCATTATTTTTCAGGACACAAAAATATTTTTATTTTTATTTTTAGTATTCAAAAAATATTTTTAAATATTTAAAAGTTTATTTTTAATTAATTAATGAGAATTAATTAATTAAAAATACTTTTAGGTATTTAAAAATCACCAAAAAATTCATGAAACATTTAAAAACATTTAGAAACATTGTCCAACCCTCAAACCAAATTTCTTTTTTGATCTTGATGCATTTTGAGAATTTTTCATGGAATTAAAATCATTTTGATGCATTATTTTGATCCAAACTTCCATAAATCACTTCTGCCTAACCATGAAGAGTTGGACTTTGATTCTTTTTGCATTGTGTTTAGCATATCATGTAGTTTGTGAGATTAAATGGCCATGATTTTATCTTTCATTTTCCCTTTGTTTGGTATTTTTCTTGTTAAGGAACCCTAAAACCCTAGAAAACTTAGGAAAATCATAACTTGAATTAGGTTAAGAGTTGGAACTTCTCCTTTGGGCAGTGAGTTAGTATAGGTTTAGGGATCCTTTGAGTGTATTTTCAATTTTTTATCTTGGTGTTTGCTTCTGATTTTGGTTTGTGTTTGATGCTTTGATCATAAACCCTAATTTGGGCTTCCATATGCATCCATCTTGCATTTGCAATCATATCTTGACTTGCCATAGCATTTTATGCATTCTTTTGATTCATTGGACATCTTAAGACATATTGAAAGCATGTTTGATCATTGCATCTTGCATTTGCCATGTTGTATGCCATTTACATTTCATAACTTTTCATGTATGTTCATGGTTCTTAACTTGTCTCCTCTGCATCCATTGGTTCATATGATCATCCTCATGTCTTGATTCATGTTTGCACCATCTCATAGCATCATTATCATCTCACATGATCACACATGCCCTAAAAACAGAATTGGCCCAAGGGGATTCCCATTCATTTGTTTTGAATTTCACATTTCCATAAGGCATTTTCCATAAGAGTGCAAAGAGGGATTCTTGGCAAAATCATCTTCCCATAAGTTATGTAATCACTAGATGATTCCTATGCATTGCCATGACTAAAAGAAGTTCCATGCTACAAAATTCAGCAAGAAGTGTCTCACACACATAGCACAAAATCATGAGAAAACACAAAATGAACCAAGTTGCAAAATCCATCATAACACCTCATCCACTTGCTAGCTACTTTGCTGATCAACCCTAGCCTTTTCCCTCACCATGCTGCGCAGCACACCCTTGCTGTACTTGGCTAGAACATGACCCATGCTTTCTCTTACACAAAGTTGACAAATTTGCAAAAGCTACCATACCTATCACAAAAGGGCATGTCACATCTTCTGACCAATAGCAATTGTTTATACAAACAAATTGCAAGCCAAAGCACATAACCAGCAAGCCTGAAACAAGCCATAGCATCACACTCTCAATTTCACTCTCAAAAGCAAAAGCTTTCGAAACTCAGCATACAAGCCACAAACACTTAAACAAACCTCATAGATCAACTCAACTCATCATCCTGGTCACAAAGCACCCCTCATCCTTGCCTTAAACTGCTTGAATCATAAACATGATCCTCACCTGACCTTGAACAGAACCTGTTCAAACTCTCAAACTAGCCAACACAAACCTTCTCTAAGCATCAAGAGTTCATCAGGAGCATAAAAGGAGTTGATTGCACAAAGAGAAGAGGCCAGAAAGTTGCAAACTGAAAGCTTCAAAACTCAGGTAGCTTCATGAACATTTTTTCCAGAAATGATTTTTTAAGTTCCTAAGTTGTTCTTCATGATTCACTGATTACTCTGATGCCTTTGGTTTTAAAAATGGTGAAGAAATGAGGGTTTAATCATGTTCTGAAACTTTCTGACCTAGAAATGTTTTCTTTCGATTCGTGTGGTTGATGAAATATAAATGACTTTTGGGTTAGGGTTTTGATTCAGTGAAGTTTGGGAAGGATTTCTGTTCTTTTAGATTCCATTTTAGTTACGTTTTGAGGGTTTTAGGGATTTTCAGGTGGGGTTCCCACCGGAGAAGACGACCGGAGGTCTTCTCCGGCCACCTGAAAATGATTAGGGTTTAATCCTGTCATTAAGTGTAGTTTGAATTTCAAGCGTTGGATCCATTGACTTTGTTGACTAGGCGCGTGTTTGTGTGGTCCAGATGTGTCCATTTTGCCCTAATCTCACTTAACCTAATTAATCCCAATTAATTAATTCGTAAAACCTGATTTAGCCAGAAATGATCCTGACCCTTGCTTTGCGCGCCAAGTCAACCTCTGACTCCCAGCTTTGAATCTGATACGTTGGATTGGCATACTTTTCAATTAATTCAATTTTATTTCATTTTATTTCATTTCTTTTCTCCAATTTATTTAAAATAGCAAAAAATGTTCAAAAATTATGAAAATTTTTGTCAAGGTTTTCATTATTTTTCAGGACACAAAAATATTTTTATTTTTATTTTTAGTATTCAAAAAATATTTTTAAATATTTAAAAGTTTATTTTTAATTAATTAATGAGAATTAATTAATTAAAAATACTTTTAGGTATTTAAAAATCACCAAAAAATTCATGAAACATTTAAAAACATTTAGAAACATTGTCCAACCCTCAAACCAAATTTCTTTTTTGATCTTGATGCATTTTGAGAATTTTTCATGGAATTAAAATCATTTTGATGCATTATTTTGATCCAAACTTCCATAAATCACTTCTGCCTAACCATGAAGAGTTGGACTTTGATTCTTTTTGCATTGTGTTTAGCATATCATGTAGTTTGTGAGATTAAATGGCCATGATTTTATCTTTCATTTTCCCTTTGTTTGGTATTTTTCTTGTTAAGGAACCCTAAAACCCTAGAAAACTTAGGAAAATCATAACTTGAATTAGGTTAAGAGTTGGAACTTCTCCTTTGGGCAGTGAGTTAGTATAGGTTTAGGGATCCTTTGAGTGTATTTTCAATTTTTTATCTTGGTGTTTGCTTCTGATTTTGGTTTGTGTTTGATGCTTTGATCATAAACCCTAATTTGGGCTTCCATATGCATCCATCTTGCATTTGCAATCATATCTTGACTTGCCATAGCATTTTATGCATTCTTTTGATTCATTGGACATCTTAAGACATATTGAAAGCATGTTTGATCATTGCATCTTGCATTTGCCATGTTGTATGCCATTTACATTTCATAACTTTTCATGTATGTTCATGGTTCTTAACTTGTCTCCTCTGCATCCATTGGTTCATATGATCATCCTCATGTCTTGATTCATGTTTGCACCATCTCATAGCATCATTATCATCTCACATGATCACACATGCCCTAAAAACAGAATTGGCCCAAGGGGATTCCCATTCATTTGTTTTGAATTTCACATTTCCATAAGGCATTTTCCATAAGAGTGCAAAGAGGGATTCTTGGCAAAATCATCTTCCCATAAGTTATGTAATCACTAGATGATTCCTATGCATTGCCATGACTAAAAGAAGTTCCATGCTACAAAATTCAGCAAGAAGTGTCTCACACACATAGCACAAAATCATGAGAAAACACAAAATGAACCAAGTTGCAAAATCCATCATAACACCTCATCCACTTGCTAGCTACTTTGCTGATCAACCCTAGCCTTTTCCCTCACCATGCTGCGCAGCACACCCTTGCTGTACTTGGCTAGAACATGACCCATGCTTTCTCTTACACAAAGTTGACAAATTTGCAAAAGCTACCATACCTATCACAAAAGGGCATGTCACATCTTCTGACCAATAGCAATTGTTTATACAAACAAATTGCAAGCCAAAGCACATAACCAGCAAGCCTGAAACAAGCCATAGCATCACACTCTCAATTTCACTCTCAAAAGCAAAAGCTTTCGAAACTCAGCATACAAGCCACAAACACTTAAACAAACCTCATAGATCAACTCAACTCATCATCCTGGTCACAAAGCACCCCTCATCCTTGCCTTAAACTGCTTGAATCATAAACATGATCCTCACCTGACCTTGAACAGAACCTGTTCAAACTCTCAAACTAGCCAACACAAACCTTCTCTAAGCATCAAGAGTTCATCAGGAGCATAAAAGGAGTTGATTGCACAAAGAGAAGAGGCCAGAAAGTTGCAAACTGAAAGCTTCAAAACTCAGGTAGCTTCATGAACATTTTTTCCAGAAATGATTTTTTAAGTTCCTAAGTTGTTCTTCATGATTCACTGATTACTCTGATGCCTTTGGTTTTAAAAATGGTGAAGAAATGAGGGTTTAATCATGTTCTGAAACTTTCTGACCTAGAAATGTTTTCTTTCGATTCGTGTGGTTGATGAAATATAAATGACTTTTGGGTTAGGGTTTTGATTCAGTGAAGTTTGGGAAGGATTTCTGTTCTTTTAGATTCCATTTTAGTTACGTTTTGAGGGTTTTAGGGATTTTCAGGTGGGGTTCCCACCGGAGAAGACGACCGGAGGTCTTCTCCGGCCACCTGAAAATGATTAGGGTTTAATCCTGTCATTAAGTGTAGTTTGAATTTCAAGCGTTGGATCCATTGACTTTGTTGACTAGGCGCGTGTTTGTGTGGTCCAGATGTGTCCATTTTGCCCTAATCTCACTTAACCTAATTAATCCCAATTAATTAATTCGTAAAACCTGATTTAGCCAGAAATGATCCTGACCCTTGCTTTGCGCGCCAAGTCAACCTCTGACTCCCAGCTTTGAATCTGATACGTTGGATTGGCATACTTTTCAATTAATTCAATTTTATTTCATTTTATTTCATTTCTTTTCTCCAATTTATTTAAAATAGCAAAAAATGTTCAAAAATTATGAAAATTTTTGTCAAGGTTTTCATTATTTTTCAGGACACAAAAATATTTTTATTTTTATTTTTAGTATTCAAAAAATATTTTTAAATATTTAAAAGTTTATTTTTAATTAATTAATGAGAATTAATTAATTAAAAATACTTTTAGGTATTTAAAAATCACCAAAAAATTCATGAAACATTTAAAAACATTTAGAAACATTGTCCAACCCTCAAACCAAATTTCTTTTTTGATCTTGATGCATTTTGAGAATTTTTCATGGAATTAAAATCATTTTGATGCATTATTTTGATCCAAACTTCCAAAAATCACTTCTGCCTAACCATGAAGAGTTGGACTTTGATTCTTTTTGCATTGTGTTTAGCATATCATGTAGTTTGTGAGATTAAATGGCCATGATTTTATCTTTCATTTTCCCTTTGTTTGGTATTTTTCTTGTTAAGGAACCCTAAAACCCTAGAAAACTTAGGAAAATCATAACTTGAATTAGGTTAAGAGTTGGAACTTCTCCTTTGGGCAGTGAGTTAGTATAGGTTTAGGGATCCTTTGAGTGTATTTTCAATTTTTTATCTTGGTGTTTGCTTCTGATTTTGGTTTGTGTTTGATGTTTTGATCATAAACCCTAATTTGGGCTTCCATATGCATCCATCTTGCATTTGCAATCATATCTTGACTTGCCATAGCATTTTATGCATTCTTTTGATTCATTGGACATCTTAAGACATATTGAAAGCATGTTTGATCATTGCATCTTGCATTTGCCATGTTGTATGCCATTTACATTTCATAACTTTTCATGTATGTTCATGGTTCTTAACTTGTCTCCTCTGCATCCATTGGTTCATATGATCATCCTCATGTCTTGATTCATGTTTGCACCATCTCATAGCATCATTATCATCATTACACTGACACCTGTACATCCTCTTCCAGCTCTTTTATACACAGATTGCACTGACACTACCCCTTTAAAACACAAATCTTTTAAGCGTGGATCCCGTCGAGTACGGCGGACAATCTGGGTGCTAATACCTTCCCAGGTTGTAACCAACCCCCTTTCTCAGTCTCTCTGGTTCGCAACCGTCTTATCCATATCTTTCTAGGTCTATGCAGCATTGCCTTTCCTCCGGGATAAAAATGCCTAGCTGGCGACTCTTTTCTTCTCCAGTGAGTTCACTGCTGTGTGTTCTCACATTCCTTTCGCCGACCGTTCGCGTCTGTACCCCATTTGACCCGGCTTCATTTGGTGTGAGCGACAACTTGGCGACTCTGCTGGGGACCCTTATATTGCAACCAGGGCTTCTGGTTCTTTTTGTGGGTTCCTCCTAGCGCTTGTTTGATTTGTGTTTATTGGGGTGTTATGTGCTATTTGTGTTTGTATATTCATTTTGTTTATTGCTTTATGTACAGTTTTGTTTATTGCTTTCTTTATAGCTTTACATATATCATACTGTCATACTGTGCTGGCTGGATCTTTTTGTTACTTTGGTGGGTGGGTGTTCTATTGAGAGTTGAGGTCCTATACCTGGGACCTGAGTGACACCTAGGCTAGAGTGGTTCATATTCTTTCCCATTCCATCTCGGTCTGGTGCGGGAATATGAAACACGGTTCAGATATGGGTTTCTTCTTGAGAACTCTGTGTTGCAGATTTCCTGCAGTACTAGGGCTATCTGGGAAGCCTGCTAAGTCTGGATGACCTTTAGTATTGACCTTCAGAAACTGAGGTGAATTAGAGGAGGAACTTTTATCGTTATTGTAAACACTATACCTCCGGGTTAGAAGTGTTTACACTTCTCATAACTGATCCAAGTCTGAGGATCCTTGTTTTAGAACACCACCTGTGAGGGGGTTGGGCCGTTTACAGGTTTGCAGGTACCCTTGACCTCAGCATACCCTGTTACTTTGTTTGATTAAGAATACTCCATGTTGGAACAGTTCTTGTGATTCTAAACCCTGGACATGTGACTCTTTATTTGAGTCCCCCACCTTGGTTACTGGACTTATAGACCTCCATCTGGATTTCTTGAACATACCTGGACTTATATCAGAGCACTTGATCAGATCCAGCTCAATCACAAACCCTTGCATATCATTTGCATACATCATCATTGCATCATCCTGACATTTGCTTATTTGTTTTTCAGGGTATCCATCCTCTATCTTTGGCTTGGTTTTGACCCCATCATCAGCATAGACCTGTCTTCATCAGCATCTACTTCAGCTATCAGCTACTTGCTTCAGCCACCTGCACCAGCCAGTCAGTGGCCCATTTTCAGTGTTATCATCAACACCTGTCTCAACTCTTCTTCAACAACATGGCACCTAAAAAGAATAATATCTCCTACCACTTCTTTCAGCCTGAGCTAGCTGACATCAGGAGGATTCAGACCCTGATTACTCCAGACCATATACCACTTTTCAAAGAACACTATGGAAGCATAATTGATGTGGTTATGGATTTGGACCCTTCACAGAGGAGCCTAGTTCATACTTGCCTGCAGTTCTATGATCCCCCTCTGAGGTGTTTCACTTTTCAGGATTTCCAGTTGGGACCTTTATTGGAAGAATACTTATCATTGGTTGGTATACCTATCAGGGGTGGAGTCCCCTTCAACCGTGAGATGGCTTTCCCAAGTAATGAGGAGATAGCAAAGGCATTGCATCTGGAACCAGTTCTGATTGGGCAGCATATGACTACTAAGGCTGGAATCTCTGGCCTGCATCTGGATTTCTTGATCTCTCAAGCTACCCTGAAAGCTTCTTTGGGAGAGTGGAAAGCAGTCTGTGCTTTATTGGCCCTAAGCATATATGGGATTATTTTATTTGCAGATGAGCCTAGATTCATTAGCAAGAATGCAATCCATCTTTTCATTCTGAGGAACCCAGTGCCCACTTTATTGGGAGATTTCTACTACTCAGTACACCAGAGGAATGAAAAGCAGAGGGGAAGATTAGTGAGGTGTTGTGCTCCTTTGTTCCATACTTGGCTTCTCAAGCATTTGCCCAAGACAGATGCATTTTTGAATCCTCATCAGCAGAGAAACTGGGCTAGAAGACTCACTGCTTTGACTTCAGCTGATATCAGGTGGTGCACTCAAAGCACAAAGGGCAGGGATATCATTACCAGTTGTGGGCAGTTTCCCAATGTACCCCTGATAGGAGTTAAGGGTTGCATCAATTACAACCCCCTGCTATTCAAAAGACAACTGGGCTTTGCATTGGTCCACACTCCTAAGGCACAAGACTTGGCTGAGACTCTTTACTGTGAGAACAAGCCTAATCTGGCTATTGTCAGGCAAGCAGCCTGGGCCTGGGACAATGTTCAGACTAAAGGAGTAACCATTTTGGGGAAGTGCAACAATGTGGCATCAGCACAATACTATGAGTGGTCCCATGCCAGGGCTCAATTTTCTGGGATGCCCTTCACCATGGAGGATATACCTGGACCATCCTCAGTACCACCTCCTGCCACTGTCAGCTTAGAGGAGTTTGAGAGTTTGAAAGAAAGAAATGAGAAGTTGACTCAGGCTTTACAGAAGACCCTCTGGGAGAGGAGTGATGGTAGGTTGGATATTGAAAGGTTGGAAAGGTTGAAGGTGGAGCATCTAGCTAAAATTGAGAAGTCTGAGGATTACATCAAGAAGTCTAGGGCTGGAGAGCAGATCTTGAAGAATGCCTGCAAGGAAGCCCAGTTCCAGAAGGCCAGGACTGATTTGTACCTGAAGGAGAGTCAAGCTAGGTGGGTCAGGATCACCGAAGCTCGTACTCTGGAAGATAAGAGGACTCAGGACAAGATCGAGCAGCTGGAAGCTAGTGCAAAAAAGCAGCAGGAAGCCCTGGCAGCAGCCCAGAGGGAGATCTCAGAGCTGAAGATTAGAGCTGGAGTGAAGAGGTCAAAAGACCAGAGTCAACACAAGAAGCTAACTGCAGTTGTTACTACCCGGAATCTCCTTATCAGAAATCTCACGGAGCGTCCAGCTGATCCTGTGACTGAAGCAATTCTCAAGGAAGTTCAGGAGGATGAGTTTGGTCTTGGTGTCTGACTTTTGCTTGTTGTTGTTTTCATTTCATGTACTTTTATTTTCTTATGATGTATTTTGACCCCTCAGAGGGCATGTTTTGTAAAGGACAAACTATGTATCATTTGCCTTTTGTAATATATGTATCAGTCTGTTCCATTTGAGTTCTTTTAAAGCAACATCAACAGTATCTTCGAGGGTCTGGAAGGGTCAAAACCAAGTGCCAAGCCGGATACCTTGGAAACAAATAAGCATACTGCATTGCATGCTAACCCTTTGTTTGTTTTGTAGGTTTATTTTGTCATTGTTGCTAACTCTGTTGTGATATTCAGGAACTATTGCTCGACGTCGGGTATTTCCACTCAACCGTCCACACCGATATCCAACCCGTAACAACCTTCCAGGCATACAAATGGACCAGGTACAACAGGACCTTGCAGAGGTCAGGAACCAAATGGCCAATGAAAGATTGGAAATGAGAACTCAGATGACGCAGTTTATGGAAGTGATGAACAACATGGCTCAGAGCCAAGAAAGATTGAGAGCAATGGTAGAAAGGCAGAATCAGGAAGACCCCCATATAGGGACTGCTGGGACAAGCAACAATGAGAGGGTCCAACCTCATGTCAACCCCCCTGTATTTGGACCCCACCTTCACCCAGAGATCAACATTCCTGCTAATGTTCAAGGGACTGCCACTGCAGGCAGAGTGCTGCAAGAAGACCCCCAGGAGGATCAATTCACAGTAATGGGTGCTGGGGAGGAGGCCTATGACAGAAGGCTAGATGAAATTGCTGAAAAATTAAGGTCCTTGGAGTCTCAAAACTCTTTGGGCTTTGATGTTATGGACATGGGCTTGGTGGACGGGGTCAGGATTCCCCATAAGTTTAAGCCTCCTTGTTTTGAGAAGTATAACGGGACTTCTTGCCCACGGACCCACTTACAATCCTTTCTGGGGAGGTTGAAAGCATATACTATGGACGAGAAGCTATGGATGTTTTATTTTGAGGATAGTTTAACTGGAGCGTCAAGGGAATGGTACTCCCATCTGACTAGAGCAACCATCAGGTGTTGGAAGGACTTGGCAGAGGTCTTCATCAGACAATACCAGTATAATTTGGATATGGCACCCAACAGGACCCTCCTGATGGGGATGTCACAATCATCTAGAGAAAGCTTCCGCGAGTACGCCCAGAGGTGGAGGCAGCTGGCTGCTGCTGTCCAGCCACCTATGTCAGAGAGGGAGATGGCAGATATGTTTATGAACACCCTCCAAGGAACATACATTGACAGGCTGGCTGCTTTCTCCTCTACCAGCTTTGCAGATGTCGTTATAGCTAGAGAGAGAATTGAGAGCCTGTTAAAAATGGGTAAAATTTCTGACAACGGTGCCAGCTCATCCAGCAACACAAGGAAGCCTTTTGCAGGCCCAAGAAGAACTGGTGAGACCAATGCCATCCATGCTAACAGGGGCAGACCCCAATATGTTCATAGGTCTGTGGCAGCAGTCACCATTCCCGCTCCAATTCATCCACAACCAGCTTATCAACCACCGCAACAAAATTATCAGCAACAGACTCAGTATCCTCCTCAGAGAAACTACAACAACACCAACAACAACAATCAGCAAAGACCGTTCCAACAGAGACTTTCTCAGGCCAATAGGGTAATCGATCCGATCCCTATGCCATATGCCACATTACTGCCACAACTCCTGAAACTCAACCTGGTTGAGCTAAGGACGTTGGCACCTCCAGATCCCACCAGTCTACCCAGAAATTATGACTCCAACGCCAGATGCGCTTTTCATTCAAATGCACCTGTCCATAGTACAGAGAAGTGCAGAGCTTTGCACATGAAGGTACAAGACTTGGTAGATTCTAAGGCTCTAAATTTTGCACCACCACCAAATGTTAATAAGAACCCTATGCCAAACCACGGAGGTCCCAGAATCAATGCTATTGAAGAAGACAAGCCGTCTTACTTGATAACCAGTGTGGGTCAGATTCGGACACCGTTGGTAGAGATTAAAGCTCAACTTCTCGAATGTCAAATGTTCTCGGGATGTGAGTTAGGGTGTGCTTATTGCAACATTTCAGTGAATGGTTGTGATAACTTGAGAGATGGCATAGATGGCCTCATCCAGAGTGGCCTGCTTCAAATCACAACATCAATTCCTACCAATCCATCAACCTCATCAGAACCAATTCCCGAGTCTTCTACAACTGCAACAACCATTGTTCCAAACAACTCTTCAATCTCATCAACAAATGCTTCATCTGTTACTTCAACGGACCGAATATCAGCGAACATCCCTTCTACAACTTCAGCACCACTTCATTCAGAACCTCCTACAACAACAACACTCATCCTTCCAACAATGTCTCCTACAACTTCAACAGCAAATGTCTCAACGGTTACAATTTATTATGATCCTGAAAATGACTCTGCCTACAACTCGCAAAATGCCACTCCTATCAGAGCACCAGTCACAATATACTATGATCCACAGACTATCACAGTCCCTTCTGCAGCTGCCATCAGTCCAGTCACCATCACGGTGCCTGGACCAGTACCTTATGAAAGCAGTAATGCCATCCCCTGGCATTACGGCTCCGATCTATACTGCGAAGGACAGAAAATCACTTTTGAATCATCAACCCCTGCACCACAAATAGATAATGTGGGAGGAGGCGGAGGCTTCACTCGAAGCGGACGTCTCTTCGCTCCACAAATGCAAAGACCCACTGCCGAAGCAGAAGCTGCTGCCAAGGCAAAAGGGAAGAGCCTGGTGCAAGAAGAGCAAATTGTTAAAGAGGCTTTAAAAACACCTTTTGATCAAGAAGTTGATGAGTTCATAAGAATCATCAAGAAAAGTGATTACAAAATAGTGGATCAGCTTCACCAGACGCCTTCCAAGATCTCAATCCTATCATTGCTTATGTGCTCCGAGGCTCATCGGAACGCACTACTAAAAGTCTTGCACGCAGCTTATGTGCCAGAAGAGATCACCGTCAATCAGTTGGAAGCTGTGGTTGGAAATGTTAATGCTGGTCATGGACTAGGGTTCACCAACACTGATTTGACTACGGAAGGCCGCAATCATAACAAGGCTTTGCACATTACCATGGAATGTAAAGGTGCGGTTCTTTCCCATGTGCTGGTAGACACAGGGTCATCCCTCAATGTCTTACCTAAAAAAGCCCTTGTGAAGCTAGAGTATGAAGGATTGACATTACGCCCCAGTAACCTTGTAGTGAGAGCCTTTGATGGTTCTAAAAGATCAGTTCTGGGAGAAATTGAGTTGCCTATAACTATTGGCCCACAGACTTTCAAAACGACCTTCTACGTGATGGATATACAGCCTACCTACAGCTGTCTATTGGGTAGGCCATGGATTCACGCTGCCGGCGCCGTGACCTCAACCCTTCACCAGAAGTTAAAATTCGAGTGGGAGGGTCAAGTCGTTACTATCTGTGGAGAGGAGGATATTTTTGTTAGCCATCTGGCTACATACAAATACATTGAGATGGATGGGGAGATCCACGAAACGATGAGTCAGGGGTTTGAGGCCTTGAACATAAATGAAACATCTGCTGTACCTGGAACCTCAATAACGTCTTATCAACAAGCCCGGAAGGTTGTTGAAGAAGGAACTGCCCAAGGCTAGGGCAAATTGTTACCTGTGGAGAAGAAAGAGGATAGATTTGGGTTGGGTTACAAACCAACTCAACAAGATCAAGCGGAGGCTGCTAAGGAGCCCAACTTTGTTAGTGGGGGGATGCTCACCCCCGATGCTGTCAACAATTTGGAAGACGAGGATGAAGGCGACCGCAACCTGGAGAGTTGGATTCGTCCAAAGGTCCCGGGGAGCAATATCTCAAACTGGTCTTCCCAGGAAATTATAAGAGTTACTCATGCAGAGTAATTATTATTTCCTGTATTTTTATAGCATGCATCAAAGTCTTGCATCTTGCCCAAGATGACAAGACTCATTTTGTAATCGGGCCATCTGTAATTTTTGTGCAACAAGATTAATCAATGAAATATCAGACATCTTTTGCAAATGAGTCTTTTCCTTTTCCGCTCACTGTTTTTCCATTTTTCTTTTTGTACAAAAAAATAAATGGCAGTGTTTTCAAAATGACAACTTTATTTCACTTTTCTAAACAAGATTAAAATCAAATCACTAAAATGAACAAACTGAACCCTTGCAGAGAATGCCTTCCAGACTGCACCGACAACAGCACGGCTATGACTTCGTATGACTTTGACAATCCAATCAATCAAGCTGATGAAGGGGTTGAAGAAGATTACGAGCTTCCTGAAGAGCTAGCCATATTGTTAAGACAAGAGGAAAAGGTTATCACTCCTCATCAGGAGGAAGTCGAGACAATTAATCTTGGTACAGATGAAGACGTGAAAGAAGTTAAAATCGGGGCCTGCTTACAAGACTCAGTGAAGAGACAACTGATTGACCTGCTTCAAGAATATGTGGACGTGTTTGCTTGGTCTTATCAAGATATGCCAGGGTTGGATACCGACATTGTTGTGCACAAGCTGCCTTTAAGAGAGGAATGCCCACCGGTTAAACAGAAACTGCGCCGTACTCGCCCAGACATGGCAATGAAGATCAAAGAAGAGGTACAAAAGCAGTGGGACGCCGGGTTCCTTGCTGTGACTAGCTATCCACCATGGGTTGCTAATATAGTACCTGTGCCTAAGAAAGACGGCAAAGTAAGGATGTGTGTTGACTACCGGGATCTGAACAAAGTCAGCCCAAAAGATGACTTCCCTTTACCTCACATTGATGTATTGGTGGATAATACGACTCAATTCTCGGTATTCTCCTTCATGGATGGATTTTCAGGATACAATCAGATTAAAATGTCACCTGAAGACATGGAGAAGACAACCTTCATCACACCCTGGGGCACGTTCTGCTACAAGGTAATGCCATTTGGGCTCAAGAATGCCGGTGCAACATATCAACGGGCTATGGTAACATTATTCCACGATATGATCCATAAAGAAATCGAGTGTTATGTGGATGACATGATTGCCAAGTCCCTCACTGAAGAAGATCACCTGGTAAATCTGCTAAAACTATTCAAGCGTCTGAGGAAATACCAACTGAAGTTGAACCCCAACAAATGCACATTCGGGGTGCGATCTGGTAAGCTGCTGGGATTCATTGTGAGCGAGAAAGGGATTGAAGTTGACCCTGACAAAGTCAAAGCTATTCAAGAGATGCCTGCACCAAAGACAGAGAAGGAGGTTCGAGGGTTCTTAGGTCGATTGAACTACATTTCCAGGTTCATATCTCACCTTACGGCAACTTGTGAACCTTTGTTCAAATTGTTGAGAAAAGAACAGACGGTCAGGTGGAATGAAGACTGTCAGAAGGCTTTTGACAAGATCAAGGAATACCTACAAGAACCTCCAATCCTTATGCCTCCAGTCGAAGGAAGACCTCTGATAATGTACTTGACAGTATTAGAAGAGTCAATGGGGTGTGTGCTGGGCCAGCATGACGAGTCTGGTCGAAAAGAGTATGCAATATACTACCTAAGCAAAAAGTTTACCGACTGTGAACAACGTTATTCACTGCTCGAGAAAACTTGTTGTGCTCTAGCGTGGGCTGCTCGCCGACTGAGACAGTATATGTTGACCCACACAACTTTGTTGATCTCAAAGATGGACCCAGTTAAGTACATATTTGAGAAGCCAGCACTTACCGGACGGGTTGCAAGATGGCAAATGATTCTTACAGAATATGACATCCAATACACATCTCAGAAAGCCATCAAGGGCAGTGTATTGTCTGAATATCTTGCTGAGCAACCTATTGATGATTACCAGCCTATGAGATTTGACTTCCCTGATGAAGACATCATGTTCATAAAAGCAAAAGATCATGAAGAGCCTATTCACACTGAAGGGCCTGACTCGGAAGAAGAATGGACCATGATGTTTGATGGGGCTGTTAATATGAATGGTCGTGGTGTTGGTGCAGTACTCATTACACCTAAAGGAGTTCATATGCCTTTCTCGGCAAAACTTACTTTCAACTGCACTAACAACGAAGCTGAATACGAAGCTTGCATTATGGGTCTTGAGGAAGCTATTGACCTTAGGATCAAGACATTGACCGTGTTCGGAGATTCAACTCTGGTAATCAATCAAACCAACGGCAAATGGTACACCCACCAGGATCATCTGTTACCTTACAGGGATTATACAAGGAGGTTATTGACTTTCTTTACAACAGTCAAGCTTGAGTATATCCCTCGGGACAAGAATTAGTTCGCAGATGCTCTGGCTACCATTTCGTCCATGATCAAAGTTCAGGCTGCCAACTTTGTACCTCAGATCTCAGTGTCCAGACTTGACAGACCAGCATATGTGTTCACAGCGGATGTTGTTAAAGATGATAAACCTTGGTTCCACGACATTAAGTGCTTCTTGGAGGATCGGACATACCCACCTGGGGCATCTTCCAATGATAAGAAGACTTTGAGAAGGCTTGCTGGAAGTTTCTTCCTGAACACTGATGGTTCCCTGTACAAAAGAAACTTTGATATGGTACTCCTCAGATGCGTTGATAAGGCAGAAGCGGACTTGTTAATGCACGAAGTGCACGAAGGATCCTTTGGTACCCATGCGGGAGGGCATGCCATGGCTAAGAAGTTGCTGAGATCAGGCTATTATTGGATCACAATGGATGCCGAATGTTGTACCTATGCCAGGAAATGCCATAAATACCAGATTTATGCAGATAAGGTGCATGTGCCTCCCAATCCTTTGAATGTGATGTCTTCACCCTGGCCTTTCGCTATGTGGGGCATTGACATGATTGGAAAGATTGAGCCAACTGCTTCGAATGTCCACAGGTTCATCCTGGTTGCCATTGACTATTTCACCAAGTGGGTCGAAGCAGCTTCCTATGCCAATGTTACAAGACAAGTGGTAGCCAGATTTCTGAAGAGAGATATCATCTGTCGATACGGAGTTCCCGAACGAATCATTACTGATAATGGTTCCAACTTGAACAACAAAATGATGGCAGAACTATGCCGGGACTTCAAAATTCAACATCACAATTCTTCTTCTTACAGGCCAAAGATGAACGGCGCTGTTGAGGCAGCAAATAAAAATATCAAGAAGATTGTGCAGAAGATGGTGGTCACTTATAAGGACTGGCATGAGATGCTACCATTTGCCTTGCATGGGTACCGCACGTCAATCAGAACATCCACTGGGGCAACACCGTATCAGCTTGTGTATGGTACGGAAGCAGTCCTACCTGTCGAAGTTGAATTACCTTCTTTACGGGTACTAATGGATGTTAAGCTGAACGAAGCAGAATGGGTTAGGTCCCGATACGAACAACTGAGTCTGATCGAAGAGAAAAGATTGGCTGCAATCTGTCATGGGCAGTTGTATCAGAAAAGAATGAAGAAAGCCTTCGATCAAAAAGTCAGGCACCGAGAATACCAAGTAGGAGATCTTGTGCTGAAAAGAATCCTCCCTCCTCATACAGACCACAGGGGCAAGTGGACTCCGAATTATGAAGGACCATTCGTGGTAAAGAAAGTTTTCTCTGGTGGAGCACTGATGCTCAGCACCATGGATGGTAAAGATTTCCCGTCCCCTGTGAATTCAGATGCAGTTAAAAAATACTTCGCATAACAATGACCCGCTGGACATAAAAAACAGAATGTAAGTCCAGGCAAAAATAGGGCATCCCGGCGAGTCAAAAACAGAATAAAAGAATCGGGCAAAATAAGGGAAAATAAACAAAAAAAAACGTACACCCGCTGAGTTGAAAAGCCGCATTGGATAGCTCAGGCAAAAATGGGTATCCCGATGGATTGAAAACCCGAGAGGGCGATCCATGCAAAATAAGGGAATAAGCGAACAACTGCACTCTGAATTTGTCTGTATCATTTACAACTTGGTAAGCTTCGAAAGGATCAAGCTTCAATCAGAATCAGCCTTCTTCAGAAAGCAAGACGAGAAGAACGTCAAAAGTCATACGAATCGTGGTGAAAGAGGGAGCCCCTTAAAGCGTCGACAACATTGCCAGCATTTTGTTTCCCAATTTGTGACAATCTCCTCATTTCAGGAGATCTGTTTCTTTGACTGTATCTTGCCAATTCAGGGCACATGAATTAATAAAATCAGATTTTCAGTCATGTTTCGTTTTGAACATTTTTATTTGCAAAAATGTCTGATGTCTTAAGAAAAAAACTGATTGCATAAATGCAGATGCCCATCTTCAAAAGATATAATAAAATCACATGCTTGCAGGAAATATACTTACTCTCAGAAGTGTCTAAACTCCTATGACGGAATCCGGTAAGGGATACCTCGGGATCATTTGTGCGTTCCTATATCTTTGCAGGATTGCAGGTATCCAGAATGCAACTTGGGGCATGAAAGCTTCACTCCAGCAAGCTGACAAATCAACACTCAGCCTTAGCACCCAAAGTGCCTGGTCCCCAGCTGATTTGCCACTTATTACTTCTCCCCATCAAGGTTGCCAGGCATCACTTTTCCAACAGAACAATACCAGAAGGCGCCCATATCCCCAAGCAGATATCATCTCATCAGATCTACCAACGATCTCACCCCCGGCCGGGATGTCCATTTCAAGCAGATCGGCCAAAGATCTTCGTAGCAACGGGATCCGAATCCCGGTTCAGTATCCTTGCATAATCATGGCATTCGCATCATTTTCACCCACAAAGCGTAGCATTCCGTCTAGCACGGAGCGTTACGGCAAAATCAAACACATAGCATAATCATAAGCCATGTTAGGAATCAAACACTTGTGAATAATGACAATACGTCAATATACAGAATACTTCCCCCCAAAAATCCCCAGCGGAGATTCCCCAGCAAAATCAGTTTCCTCACATTCACAAACACCAGTATATACTCTCTTTGGCACCCGTCCGTGTCAGTACTCCCCAGCAAAGTCGCCTGAACACTCTTTGCAAACAATAACACTCGTATTACAGATACTTTTTGACACCCGTCCGTGTCATATCCCCAGCAGAAAACCAAAGACGTCCTTTTTGCACTCACACATACTTATATACATTTCCTTGACACCCGTCCATAAACAATTTGTACATCAGATACTTGTTTATACTATACTCTCCTCCTTTTGGCACTCGTCCGTGTCACTCTCCCCAACAGTTAAACACTCATCTATACACCACTCACACTTATACAGATATTCGTCCGTATCTTGAATGTACAGCTAAAATCCCCACATATTCAACACTAGTCCGTGTTCTTTGTTAACCAGTTGGTACTCGTCCGTACCATCATCTCAGAGCATGCGTCAAGCGTTTGTTTCTACCTGATACTCGTCCGTATCACAGTCTTAAGGATGCTCGTCCGCATCTTTAATCCATACACTACGCCTTCTTGAAAATAGATACTCGTATGTGTCTACTATTCCCCAGAAGAGTCCTTTCAGATTCAACACTCGTCCGTGTTCTCTGTTAACCCGTTGATACTCGTCTGTATCATCATCTCTGAACACGTGTCAGTATTTGTTTCTACCCGATACTCGTCTGTATCGTAGTCTTAAGGATGCTCGTCCGCATCTTTGATCTATACACAAAACATCTAAACACTTATACCTTTTGTTTCTTGGATGTAAACGCTCGTCCGTGTTTACTATTCCCCAATAGATCGCCAAACAAAGTTTTTTTCTTTTTATCTGACACTCGTCCTGTGTCATGATAAACCCTGAGAGCAGCCGTACCCTGCTAGGTGGTCGTCCTCCACCTTTTGATGGTCGTCCTCCATCATGCTCATCCGATGGCCGTCCCCATCGTCGATTTTCTATCCGACATTCGTCATATGTCGTGATATTTAGCAGCCGTCCCCTGCTAGGTGGTCGTCCTCCACCTTTTGATGATCGTCCTTCATCATTTTATCCAATGGCTGTCCCCATTTTTGATTTTGGTTATCTGACATTCGTCCTGTGTCATGATAAACCTTGAGAGCAGCCGTCCCCTGCTAGGTGGTCGTCCTCCACCTCTTGATGTTCGTCCTCCATCATGCTCATCCGATGGCCGTCCCCATCGTTGACCTTTTATCCGGCATTCGTCCTATGTCGCGATATTTTCGGCAGCCGTACCCTGCCAGGTGGTCGTCCTCCACCTTAGATGACCGTCCCTCATCTTATCCCCAACAGAGCAGCCGTCCCCTTCTAGGTGATCGTCCTTCACCTTTGATGACCGTACCTCATCATCTGTTTATTTCATTTATTCTTTAACCCGATGGCCGTCCCCGTCGTGGTCCCTTTTTCTTTTTTCCTGATGATCGTCCTTCATCAGTTTAGCCCGATGGCCGTCCCCATCGTTGGTTACTTTACTTTATGAACTTGATGGCCGTCCCCGTCATGTTTCATTAATCCCCAGAGAATTTTACAGCTTTACCTTGATGGCCGTCCCCTTTTATCCCCAGCATGTCGGCCGTCCCCGTCATTGCTTTATTTTTCGCACTTTTTCCAGCATGTCGGCCGTCCCCGTCATTGCTCTTTACCCAGCAGTCGTCCTCTGCTCGACAGTCGTCCTCCGTCGCCCACACTTTACAATATACTTTATTTTCTTTTACAATCTATATCCCTTTTCTTCTTCATTCTGTGAGTGCAAATTTTGGACTGTCTTTGGTATTCAACCACAAGTTATCCTGTTTTCCTGATAAGCCATTGCTTACATCCTGCACGGCTAACTCATGTTTGAATAGGGGCAGCTGTAAACACCCCAAATTTGCCCTCACCCATTCACCATGGCTTATGATCATTTCATATGCATAAACTCAATCATACCATCTCATATCCCATTTTTGATTCACTGCATAGATTCTAAGTCATCTGCATCTAGGGTTTGTGATCTGAGCAATCCAAGAGCTTCTTGAGCCATTCCAAAGGTCATCAATCACTTCAAAGGGGTATATGTATGTTCAAGCATCATATTATATCCTCTCAAAGTCAAGAATGTCAAAGAATCACAAGAACTGGAAATGGTGTGGATGCAGAGCCAGGTTTAACTGCACAGATGACCTAAAATTAGGGTTTTGGTTTCAGAGGCCATAACTCCAAATTTTTTGGTCATTCTTGTTTCTATTGGTCTCTATATGGCATAGGGAGTATGCATATCAATTTTCATGAAGAAATTCCATGGGGAAGTCATCTGATCAAGAGTTGACTTCTCAAGCAAGTCAGTGCAAAATCAGGGCATCTGAGGCCCCCAATGACCCAACCAAAGGACATTCTTCACCATGTTGATTGTATATGATCTTTATTTGATCATGGAAGAAGTTGGAAGTTTACAAAATTCAAGAATCTCAAGTTTTTGCAAAGTTGACTTTTTGGGCAAGTTTGACTTTTCATGAAAATGTCATTTTATGCAACTTTTTCAACCCTTACTTTTTGATTCAAGAAAGCTTCAAATGGAAAAACTTTGGTCATGAAAGTTGTAGAATAGATCTTTCCCTTTTCAAAAAGTACAAGAGCATGACCTAATTCATTTTGGATCAAAAGTTATGGTTCATCAAAGTTGGTTAAAATCACTAAATTTCAAGTTATGCACCAAATGGAAAACTTGCAAATTCATGTACCAAGCATTCTATTGACTTCAAAATGACTTCAAAACTTCATCATATGATCACACATTCCCTAAAAACAGAATTGGCCCAAGGGGATTCCCATTCGTTTGTTTTGAATTTCACATTTCCATAAGGCATTTTCCATAAGAGTGCAAAGAGGGATTCTTGGCAAAATCATCTTCCCATAAGTTATGTAATCACTAGATGATTCCTATGCATTGCCATGACTAAAAGAAGTTCCATGCTACAAAATTCAGCAAGAAGTGTCTCACACACATAGCACAAAATCATGAGAAAACACAAAATGAACCAAGTTGCAAAATCCATCATAACACCTCATCCACTTGCTAGCTACTTTGCTGATCAACCCTAGCCTTTTCCCTCACCATGCTGCGCAGCACACTCTTGTTGTACTTGGCTAGAACATGACCCATGCTTTCTCTTACACAAAGTTGACAAATTTGCAAAAGCTACCATACCTATCACAAAAGGGCATGTCACATCTTCTGACCAATAGCAATTGTTTATACAAACAAATTGCAAGCCAAAGCACATAACCAGCAAGCCTGAAACAAGCCATAGCATCACACTCTCAATTTCACTCTCAAAAGCAAAAGCTTTCGAAACTCAGCATACAAGCCACAAACACTTAAACAAACCTCATAGATCAACTCAACTCATCATCCTGGTCACAAAGCACCCCTCATCCTTGCCTTAAACTGCTTGAATCATAAACATGATCCTCACCTGACCTTGAACAGAACCTGTTCAAACTCTCAAACTAGCCAACACAAACCTTCTCTAAGCATCAAGAGTTCATCAGGAGCATAAAAGGAGTTGATTGCACAAAGAGAAGAGGCCAGAAAGTTGCAAACTGAAAGCTTCAAAACTCAGGTAGCTTCATGAACATTTTTTCCAGAAATGATTTTTTAAGTTCCTAAGTTGTTCTTCATGATTCACTGATTACTCTGATGCCTTTGGTTTTAAAAATGGTGAAGAAATGAGGGTTTAATCATGTTCTGAAACTTTCTGACCTAGAAATGTTTTCTTTCGATTCGTGTGGTTGATGAAATATAAATGACTTTTGGGTTAGGGTTTTGATTCAGTGAAGTTTGGGAAGGATTTCTGTTCTTTTAGATTCCATTTTAGTTACGTTTTGAGGGTTTTAGGGATTTTCAGGTGGGGTTCCCACCGGAGAAGACGACCGGAGGTCTTCTTCGGCCACCTGAAAATGATTAGGGTTTAATCCTGTCATTAAGTGTAGTTTGAATTTCAAGCGTTGGATCCATTGACTTTGTTGACTAGGCGCGTGTTTGTGTGGTCCAGATGTGTCCATTTTGCCCTAATCTCACTTAACCTAATTAATCCCAATTAATTAATTCGTAAAACCTGATTTAGCCAGAAATGATCCTGACCCTTGCTTTGCGCGCCAAGTCAACCTCTGACTCCCAGCTTTGAATCTGATACGTTGGATTGGCATACTTTTCAATTAATTCAATTTTATTTCATTTTATTTCATTTCTTTTCTCCAATTTATTTAAAATAGCAAAAAATGTTCAAAAATTATGAAAATTTTTGTCAAGGTTTTCATTATTTTTCAGGACACAAAAATATTTTTATTTTTATTTTTAGTATTCAAAAAATATTTTTAAATATTTAAAAGTTTATTTTTAATTAATTAATGAGAATTAATTAATTAAAAATACTTTTAGGTATTTAAAAATCACCAAAAAATTCATGAAACATTTAAAAACATTTAGAAACATTGTCCAACCCTCAAACCAAATTTCTTTTTTGATCTTGATGCATTTTGAGAATTTTTCATGGAATTAAAATCATTTTGATGCATTATTTTGATCCAAACTTCCAAAAATCACTTCTGCCTAACCATGAAGAGTTGGACTTTGATTCTTTTTGCATTGTGTTTAGCATATCACGTAGTTTGTGAGATTAAATGGCCATGATTTTATCTTTCATTTTCCCTTTGTTTGGTATTTTTCTTGTTAAGGAACCCTAAAACCCTAGAAAACTTAGGAAAATCATAACTTGAATTAGGTTAAGAGTTGGAACTTCTCCTTTGGGCAGTGAGTTAGTATAGGTTTAGGGATCCTTTGAGTGTATTTTCAATTTTTTATCTTGGTGTTTGCTTCTGATTTTGGTTTGTGTTTGATGTTTTGATCATAAACCCTAATTTGGGCTTCCATATGCATCCATCTTGCATTTGCAATCATATCTTGACTTGCCATAGCATTTTATGCATTCTTTTGATTCATTGGACATCTTAAGACATATTGAAAGCATGTTTGATCATTGCATCTTGCATTTGCCATGTTGTATGCCATTTACATTTCATAACTTTTCATGTATGTTCATGGTTCTTAACTTGTCTCCTCTACATCCATTGGTTCATATGATCATCCTCATGTCTTGATTCATGTTTGCACCATCTCATAGCATCATTATCATCTCACATATGCTTCTGGTTTTGTTTCTCATCATGCCATTTCATTTCATTTTGCATTGCATTGCATTTCCTTTCTAACTTTTCAGGTGGTAAGTAACTTTCAGAAGTGAATTTGCCTTCACTTCTCACAACTTCTCTTCATCTCTTTTATGCATCCTTGCTGCATTTTGTTCTGTGTTTGAGTTGGGCTTGTTCATTCTCCCTCTTCTCACTTTCTTTTCTTCAAGTGACTTGACTTCTTGAATGAAGCAAGTTACTTTGCTTCTCCTGATCCTTTCATCTGCTTCCTGGTGGTTCCATTAAAGATCTTTCTTGCAAACCTCACAAACCTTAGGAACAACCAAGCATGACAATGATTAGGGTTTTGATTAGTCTCCCCACTTAGTTTTATCTTTGTGTCTCTTTTGAGTCTTCTCTTCTCACCTCATAATCAGGGACTAAACCCTAAAGGCTTTAAGGCTTTGTGATTAAGCTTATGCCTGCATCCTTCTATTAGGATGGAGTGTATAACTTTAATCCTAAGTGTTAAACCCTTAATGTGTTTAACTCATTTAATCAATTAACTTAATAATCATCAAGACGTCAAGCTTGTAACTTGGGCCTTGCATTAGGGTTCTAATTCTTCCTTAATTGGTTAAGAAGGACTAACCCTAGTGTTAATGGACAAGTCCCCCTCAAGTTGTCTTACAAACCCTAAAAAGCACCTCATCACCATATCATTAAATAAAATCCACTTAATAAAGGCTTGTTTTGTCATGAGTTTAATCCCTAATCATGGATTAAGTTGAGGAGTTTTCCTCAGCTTAAACAGTCTCATCTATTATCCTTCTATTAGGATGGTGTAATGAGTCTGTTTAGTCCCTGATTATGGCTTAACCTCATTACTTAACACTAAACAAAAACAACAAAAACATCTAATTAATCACAAGTAGGTTAATGATCTTAATCCTACACCAAAGGTGTTTAAGTGTGAAAAGCTAACTTCACACTTAAGGTATTCTCATTACCCCTAATCAGAGGAAAGATGTGATGAGTTTACTAACCTATTGGTTTAGGCTTAAGCTCATTAACTTATGACAAACATCCAAAAGCAATAAAAGATTGAAAACACAAAAACAAACAATAATCGTCTCCTTCGGGATTCTTTTCTCATCCCATTCACTCATAAGCGAGAACTTGCTTCTTCCGTCTAATGCAAGACAGTTTGCACCTGAGCCAGACAGGTCATACACTTGAGCATAGACAAGCAAGCAGTTCACAAGTCAATTCATCTTTCAGTCTCTTTGGGTCGAACTACGATGTTCTGACTTCCTCATTGCACGAGAGGATACGTAGGCATAACTTAACAGTTATCGAACAAAAGTCTCTGTATATTCCCCCTCTTTCCAGCTTTATTCTTTTAGCCTCATAATCTTAAGCAATTCATTCTCATTCTTACACCGACACTGTACATTTATACACATCATATTTCTTTACACTGACACCTGTACATCCTCTTCCAGCTCTTTTACACACAGATTGCACTGACACTACCCCTTTAAAACACAAATCTTTTAAGCGTGGATCCCGTCGAGTACGGCGGACAATCTGGGTGCTAATACCTTCCCAGGTTGTAACCAACCCCCTTTCTCAGTCTCTCTGGTTCGCAACCGTCTTATCCATATCTTTCTAGGTCTATGCAGCATTGCCTTTCCTCCGGGATAAAAATGCCTAGTTGGCGACTCTTTTCTTCTCCAGTGAGTTCACTGCTGTGTGTTCTCACATTCCTTTCGCCGACCGTTCGCGTCTGTACCCCATTTGACCTGGCTTCATTTGGTGGGAGCGACAGTCATGCATTTGTATCCCAAAGGAATGGGAAAGGTAATACTGCACAAATCAAATAAAAGAAAAGGAAAGAGAAAGGTCCTGCGAACCAAAGAACTGGGTTCAAGAATCGGTTACGACCTGGGAAGGTATTAGCACCCCAGATCGTCCTCCGTACCCGACAGGATCCACGCTTGCAAAAAGACTGTTTCAAAGGGTGAAGAAATGAAAGTTGATGCAAAAGAAAGACTGAAACTAGATAAGAAAATAAAAGAAAGGGGGAAATGTAGGGAAAATAAAAGAGTGCGCAAACGGGTCCTACCTCGCTGCCTACGTACCTCATTTGGACATGAGGATCAAAGACGTCGTAGTTCCCCTGACTAGGGAGGAAGCTTGCTTGTGTTTTAAAGCTTAAACTGCTTATGTATATGCTTAGGTGTTGCAGGCTCGTACGGCGAGTGCGTAACTGTCTTGCAAAGAGACAAGAAGGAGCAAGTTCTTACGTAAGGAGTGAATGAGGTGAGAAGAGAATTCCTGAAATAAAGTCGCTTTATTGTTGGTTTATGGCTTTTATAAGCTTTATTGGTGTTTGGAACAAGAAAATGAATTCAAGTCCTTTTCCATGGAATGTGTACTTATTACTACATTCCAAGATGGAATAAAGAACAAGCACACCCAAGTAAGGAGAAAATATCCAAAACTTGGTTCCAAAGATTATGGCCTAAGCTCACTAACTCATTGAACTTATTAAATGTTTTATATTTGAAATGAAAAAGTGTTTTTTATGATTTTCTTTGTGAAAGTAGTCCCATGATTAGACTTGTACATCATGCTAGACAAGTTTTTACTATCCTAAGATGGTATGAATACAAATTCCCCATGGCATAATTTCATAAACACAAGACTATCTCAACCATTATTAAGTGTTTTTTAGGTTTTTGTTTGAAGATGAGAAGAGAAAGCACCAAAAGGATCTCAAAGGTAAAAACTAAAGGGGAAACTAGTAATCCTAAGTTTTATCATGCATGGGATACCTAGGTTAGTATGGTTTTAAGTCTATCCGAATGAAGAAGAATGAAAGAAGAAAAGGAAGGAAGAAAAAGAAGAAGAAAACAACTTACTTCCAAGATGGAAGGTAAGTTGATTCTAAAGGGGAAGATGAAGAAGTTAAGAAAGCAAAGCACAAAGGCTAATACAATTAAAACTTGAAAGAATAAATATATGAAGGAAGGATTTGTATGTGGGATGCCCTTCCACACACATGACTTACCATAACCCCTACAAAACAAAGGTTAGCAAACTACATAAGCATAAGGTGAAGATAAGAAGATTCAAACAATACACAAACCAAAGATGAAGGTCACAAACCATACCATAATCACAAATTCATAACCTAAACCCTAGAGGGGACCTATAACATCTACCAAGAAAACCTAATAGGATGACATAAATGCCTTCCTCAAACTATGTTAGAAGGATGGAAGAAAGAGGCACTAAATATTTACTTAAGGAGCAAGGCATCAAATACAAAGAAATGGTCATGATAAAATTATGAAATTAAGTCTCCAAAGTCACCAACCAGAAGAAAACATAGTGTCCAAATGGATCTTAAAAATTCGCAATTAAACTCCACCAAATCGTCATATAAAGTCGCTTAAGAACAAATAAGGAAAATGCACAAAAATGACTGCCAAAACTATGAATAAAATGAGTTTAAAAATATGACAAAAATATTTTTAGGTTCTTTACCGAGTCGAATGGTGTGAAAATGTTAGTTGAGGTGGAAGAAATAAATTGTACAATTTAAGGTGTTAATGTGGAAATTAATTGAAAAAGAAATCAAAACAAAATTCGAAATAAAAATGACAAATTATTGAAATCAGAAAATAAAAGCATACAAAATTTTTAAAATGAGTTAAGATACTAAAATAATTTTTGGGGAATTTTATAAGGCGTTTTTGTATTTTTTATAAACTAAAATGAAAAGTATGTATGTAAAATAAAAAGAAAAGAAAAGAAAAGGGAGGGGGTACATCAATAGTAAACTGTTAGTTGAAACAAGGCATTGGGCTAGAGGAGTGGGGTGCAAATAGGAAAAGGGTGCCAAGGCCCAACATAGGAAGCTGAAGAAGCACGGTGAAGACTTAATCAACGTTATTGACTTCGTCTGGGTTGTTGGATTAAAGACCTCTCTAGGTAATCACATCAGACGGTTGGGAAATAAAGGTGTGTGATAGCTATGATATACTGGCACGCACAGAAATGAAACGGAGGGGTCCTACCGGACGGTGACAAGTGTCACCGCCGATATGGACGGGAATAAAAAATTGTCATGATCTTATCCTTCCATCTTTATCACTTAATATCATAAAACAATATTATAACACACAGCAAAACATTCAAGAATTTAAAAGCAAATAAAACCACTCATCTCTCTCTGCAGGCTCTGCTTCTTCCTTTTAATCTATCTTGCCAGAGAAGGTCGGAAGCCAGCGGTGGCGCCGCCGTCTTCTCCGGCCTTCCACCACCTCCAATCATAAAACCTTCAACACATACTCTCACTCAAATTCAGCTCTCAACTCGAATCTGCAATCAGTTTCTCTCAAAACTCTTTCAATCGACTGGATCGAAAATTCAAACGCAACATGAACACAACCTTACAAAACGCAGCACGCACAATACTTCTACATACGCGAGTTTGGAATCACATACCTGTGAATCGAGATGAAGACACAACCACTATAAGATTCGATCTTGTCTCTTCATGAACTCTTCCTTCCCCGTAAATTCAATTCAGTTTATTGATTCAGCTAAGATTACTGATTGATGATGTTGACGCGATGATAATGATGACTCTGTGCGATGGAGAGTGATGAACTCGGACTTCTAGTAATGAAGAGTGATGATTCTGTTATGGTGAAGAAACGTTCAAAGACTTCTGTTATTGTTTATGGTTGAAGAAGGGCGAAGAACTCGGTTTTGATGAAGAATAATCCATAATTCAGTTATGTTATCAATGGAGAAGATTGATGAATTATGTGATGATGGTGATGAAGGAGAGTTCCATGGCTTTGAGATTTTTTGGTTGTGATGATGAAGAAGTTGATTTTTGTTTGTTATTATGCAGAGTGATTCAAACTGATTCTGTTACGAGTGATCAAGAAGAGTGAATGAAATTTTTTGATCATGATAATAGTGAAGAGTGAATGCGTTTTTGCTCAAGATTAGGTTGATGATGTAAAGTTGGAATTTAGAGGTTGAAGAGGAATTACCCAAAACTTTTAGAGAGTGAATTATGTTTTTTTTTTTGTTTTTTTTAGTTAGTTTTCTTTCTCTAATTGAATTTCGTTTTTCCCTCTTCTTTGTTTTTCCCTTTTCTTAATCCAATTCTCTTATTTCAATTTATGTGTTTTGTTTGTTTTCCTCCCGCGTTTTTGTCTTGAGAAAATTGTTTTTGAGTGTACGTAATGCGTGATTGTTGTATGCGTTTTGTGTGATTGTTTTTCACGTGTGACTTTGGCTGATGAAAGTGGCTTGGTGCACTTGTGAAAAGCATGATGACGTGGTCCTTCATCACTTATTTTTTTCTTTTTATTTTATTTAATATAATAACAATAGAAAGGATGGGCTTAGTATGTAATGGTTCTAAAAAAATGTAATGGTTCTAAAAGAAATCATGGTCTTGTTTGTAAATATATGTAGTATATGAATTTGGAAAATGGAAATATTTAGAAATAAATGGATTATTGGGTAATTTAAAAAATGGTTAATGAATAAAATTTGAAAAAAAAAACGAATTGGATGTGAAATGATGGAAATGACTCAAAATGGGCATGGGAATGGAATATAGAAAATAAACTCGAAAACTTGGTTTTGGATTAGCATTAATCGAATAAAATGAATCAGCCACCATCAAACGCACATAGCCAGAAACCTCGATTTGTATTATTCCACAATCTCTGAAAAAATGCACAACTACCATTGCAACTGAAACAAATCCTCCGATCAATCAATCTCTGAGTCTCTAAGCAAATAAACCCCGAGTCACTTCAAATTCTCCTGAATAGTTCTCTGATAAAATAAATCTACAGATGAACCACTGATGAACTGATGCAAACTCCATCGAGATAATCCAGACCAAACTTCTCACTCACCCTTACTTGGTGACCAAAGAAACTTCGCACACAACACCATTTGAACTCTAAAACACACTGCCTGAGAAATAACCACCGGCACAGATAACTTGCAATTCAATCAATCTTTTGATAGTTTAGCCAAGATTAAGTCAAACGTTCATTTGAATCGAATCGCGAACTGAACCACCACACTTGAATTAAAACATTGTCAGCTTATATTATGATATGAGTGTTATGCTTCATTTTTCTATGCAAAAATGCAATGATATGAATGCAATGCGAAGTATGTTATATGACATGCTAAATGCTATGAAAAATGAGAGGGAAAATTTTTGGATGTTACAATATGTTGACTCGAAATATGCCTTCAATATGGATGATATGAAGTATATAACATAATATATCTTTATTCTTGCAAATTGACTTATTTTTTAGAAATCATCAATTAAATTCATAATGGTTATGTCTACAATTGAAACAAAGTACTTGGAAGTAGTTGAGGTTGTCAATAAAACCTTATTAGTATGATTGGTTAGGGAATTAGATGTTGAGCAGGGTAGAGTTCACTTGCAGTGTGATAATTATGGTACAATTTATTTGACAAATAATCAAATGTATCACGTCAGAATCAAAAATATTAATACGAGACTTCACAAGTTCATAGAGTTATTTGCATCTAGACAGATATTACTTAAAAATATTCGTATTTCAAATATTACAACTTATATGTTGACCAAATCAGTCATTAATTATAAGTTCAATCACTACCTGGACTTGTTAAAACTTTTTCAATGTTATTTAACGGGTGTTATACTTCCATGTTTCCACGATGTGAATGTCATGCAGAAAATCTTTATATAGTTTTGATATTTATCAAAATAGAATGTTGCAAGTTCAAACGCATATCAACTAAACTGTCTTTACAAGATAAAACTTAGAATCTGTAAAAAGAAGAAAAAGACAATAATTTTTTATTGAATTAACATATTATCAATAGTCTATTTTTATTATTAAGAAAAAGTGGTTGAACCTAATTAAGGGTTGAATTAGACCCAACCACATTTATTAATATGATATCAGAGTCTCGTTTAAGACCCGGTGAGTCATCTATTATGGTTTCCGCTATCAGACATCCCACTTTTTATTTACATGCTCCATTTGTGTAATTTTGAGCGTGATGAGATGTGTTAAGAGTCACACGTCGAATAATATATGACATGAATATGTGCTTATTTATATGTGAAATCAATTTTCACTCTATCAATCGATTTTCTAAGATTGAGTTAGATTCAACCATATTTTCTTTAACAATTATCATGAATCCTTCACTCTCTTTCCTTTACAATTGTTATAAATATATTTTTGTCCAATATAAAAATTAACAATTGTCCGTTAGCTAAGTTACCTGTATTAGTTTTTTTGACCAAACCTAAGAAACTTAAGAAAAATAAATAAAATGTAATGTCAATTAAAAAGTTGTCCAAGTTGATTTTGGCAATTATACACTTAACAATAAAGGACATGGTTGTCTTGCTGTTACCTAATTAATAATGTTACCTAATTAAAGCTGTAATGTTTCAAGACTTCATAACAAAGAAAGGTAGAAGGGTTATCTAACATGTTTGGTAATAGCTAAGATTTGGAGCTATAAGAAAACTGTAATATTATATCACTACACACGCACACAACAAAGGAATATAAGTTGGCGAAAAGAAAACAAGAATAAAAGTTGGCAAAAATGGGGTCAACCCAACATGTTTAGAATTTAAAATATTTTAAATTAAAAATAATTTTATAGTGATATTTTAAAATTAAAAGAAAAAAAAAATACAAATATGTAGTTCTAATAAGTTTAAGTTCAAGGAAATGTAACTATAACTCATTTAAATAATAGGATTATTTTTCCACACTCAGTGGAAACAAATGTTTTTCCAAAAAATTACAATTGTTCTTAACATCCAAAGATGTATCTTCGAATGCACTTTTTTCACATACTCCATATGCATAAAAGATGAGTCTGAAGATGTATCTCTGTAAACACTATTAACTAAAAATCCAGTGGATGATATGAAGATGCATCTCTGAATGCGTTTGATACATTAACCCGCATCAGAACCTTCCCTCTACCTCCTTCATTTTATGAAAATTCACTCAACCTAAAAAAAATAATTGGTGATCTTCCCGAGCCATTCAAGCTTCTGATCCAATAAAGCTTCTCACTGCATTCTATTTCATTTACTGCAAAACTTCTCACTTCATTCAAACATTTCATCAACTTAGATTTGCTAAAAAAATTTAAAAATCATTCATTTTTAGTGTTTTGAGTTATATTTTAGGAATCATAATATGTTTAAGCTACATTAGGTAGTGTGCAATCGAAACAGGTAACCTAAATAAGCTTGTCTTTAAAGGTTTTTGGAGTTTAGGACAACAATGACGTTTATGTCATTTTTGCAAAATTAAAGCTTTGTTCGGAGATGCATCTTTGAATTGTTTCTGAACTATTTTCGGAGATGTATCTTCGGATTTGAACCTTGCTGGATTTTAGTTGCATTTTTTATTTGACTATCTTGTTTTAACTCAGGTGCAATGACTGAAAAAATAACCCAAGCAAAATTAAGCTCGACCGAGTGTCTCACGCGTCTATACGATATAAAAAAGCCACTAAGAGGACCAGGAGGCCATGAGTTGATGAAACCTCATTTGATGGTTCACTGCGCCAAGGTTCCCAACCACTTGATTCTACTTCTCATAGTCGTCTATCCTAGGTTCCTTATGGACTTCAGGGGCCACGAGTTCCTAGATGATGAAGCGGCACCTGAAACCCCTGACCTGAAGTCCATGAGGAACCTGTTGTTGATGTCCCTTTAGAGAGTTATCTAGAAAGTCCACATGACACCTCTTTACTTCATCTCTATGCAAACCCTGATACGACATGTTTGAGAATGAAAGGTATTTTTTTACTTTCGCAATACATTTGTTTTAAACTAATTAAATCGATAGTGATGGTGATATATTTTTTTTACAGGAGCGTCCGTGTTTAAAATCGGTAAACCACGATAAGAACATATTGGAGTTGGTACAACCCAACGTTGATTGGTTTAGGGATGTTATTTGTTATTTTGGTCTTGTTGGTTTATGTGATGTTGCGTACATGATCATAAACCGAGACATGTCTGAGGAATTTGCTGAGAGATGGCATTCAGAGATGACATTTTCCCACATTCCTATTAACGAGATGACCATCACCCTGGATAGTGTCTCTTGCCTCCTACATCTTCCCATCAGAGGAAAATTATTAGGCCATTGAAGGCTTGGTTGAGAGGAAGCCAATGAGATATTGGTTATATAGTTGGAGGTTAACCCAACTAAGACGACAAATGTGGTAGCTGACATCAGAGGAGTACATGCTAGATTTTAATTTTTGGAAGACCTCTATAAGGACAACATGAGGTGTGTTGTGGAGACTGGTGGTGATAGTGTGCAGGTTGAATACCATCAGACTTGTACATTGAGGTGTTACCTCTTGTTCTTGGTTTCCACGTCCATTTTTTAGGACAAAAGTGCAACCTACGTCGATGTCGTCTACCTTAAGTACTTCATCAACTTGACAATGATTTATGAATACAATTAAAGGAACGCTTGCTTGGTCTACATGTACTCAAAGTTAGATGATTGGTGTCTTTGGAAAACAAAGCAGATGACAAGAAACTACATGATACTTACGGTAATTTACTATTACTAATAAACAGATGGAAAGGGGTGTTAAAAATATAGATATGTTGCAAATCAAATCCTTCACACATCTTCATACAATAGAGTCAATGTTTCACAAACACGTTTTTCATCAACATCTTAAGACATATACCGACTCTTCAATTTACCTCAAACCATATTCAAAGATGTTAGGTTCATGATATAATACATCACATCGTCTGAGACACAGATGTATCAATCCTGCAACATTCTCCTATAACTCTGACCAATTTGTGTTTGTTTGTCATTATAACTCTGACCAATTTGTGTTTGTTTGTCATGTGTCGATTTTGCTTGTTTGTCATGTCTGTCAATTTTGCTTAACATAATGTCTTTTGTAAACCTAGTTGAACCAACAAATCTTCAAGCCTCTTTTACATAATCTAAAATTGCACTGGTTATAACTTATATAAGAACCTTACCAACTGTACCGATAAAATATAACGTGACATATTATAATGAATAAAAATAAATCAGCTTTAAATCCTCTCTTTCCTTCTAAATTCTAAATTAGGGAGGTCCTCTATTAAAAATTTGATTTTGCAATATCAAGCCTCAAAGATAATCTTCAAATTTTACCAAAACAACATTTCTAACGATGTAATGTAACAACTAGGACAAAATCAGTTGTTTGATTACTATTTAATAGAATAGATGATGCTACAGAGCTCAACCATTATTAAATACAACTACAATCTTAATTGCAGCTGCTACAAGTAATTTAAGTGAAACAGGCAAAAAGGAAGAAAAAAAATTGTAGAAAACTCATTCATCTACAGGAAAATTATGGAAATTCCAGATTCTGCTGTTGGGATCTATAATAATAATATAGTAGAGTACAACCTGGATGGTAGATGGTAGTAATCTAACTGTGAGAAGAGGAACCGAGATTACCATTTGGTACGGTTCCCGAAACCGTATTGCCGTCTGGGTTTGCTTGGTCGTCATTTGCATGGCGAACAAAATCTTCGGGGGTCATGTGAGAGCCATGACATGCACAGACAATTCTGATTTGGTTAGTGTTGTACCTGTAAGTAACACCTGATATTGTTCTCCCGTTTGAGTTTGTGGTTGATACCCAAGGCAGATTTGGGTACGCACCGCATCCTCCGAATTTCACATCTGCAGCGAGCCCTGGTTTGATATTAGAAAAATCAATGGTTGAACCTTCAACTTTCGACTGATCTGATGCATCTTTGCCCCTGAGGTTTGTGCTGCTTCCTTTCACATCTTCAGGTTGTGAAAAGGAGCCTTCTTCGGTGACACGCTTTCCATCACTTTTGGCTCGTTCTAGAGGCCTTCCTTCATATGGCATGGCCTCAGATATATTGTTTAGGTGTAACGCAGCTGCATCGACATAATAATGCATTATGTAATTTCCAAGAAAAGAAATGACTATAACTATATTTAACTTTCCTTATATAAATTGGCTCCAACTCAATTTATTATGCAAGTCTACCAACCGATTTAGATTAGAATACTTGGTTCAGTTTTGCGGCCATAATGCACTTAGGAATATATATGCATAATCTAAACCATTTAACAATTTATCAGTTACCTGAGTTAGTCGGACCTCTCCCAGCAAAGGATGGATGAAATTGTTGGGGACGTCCCCATGAGCTATCTTTATCCAACATAGGAAGCTGAACATACGAGTGTCCAAACATCATTGGCAGGTTTCCGTTACTGACAGATTGACCTCCTGCACGTTCACCGGTTGCACCCGGCATCATATGCATCACTCCAGGTATTTGAGAGCTTGGTGCCCCAGAGTTTGAATCTTTTAGCGAAGTGTAAGGTACATTCATCATATTCACTGGTTGAGCTGAGAAGGTAGAACCATAAGTCATGTTAGCATGTTTAAAATCTTTTTCTGCGGATGTGGTAAACCTCTTCTGCCCGTTGGCACTTGAGTCAGCAACTCCACGAATCTCTTTTGGAGCATCGGAAGAAGCACCGCCAACTCTAACAAATCCTTTGGAACCATCACTATGGTGTGAGAGAGGCCTGGAGGTAGAATTCTCCGCTTCCGAATCAGCCACGTCTTCATTTTCTGCGGTCGAGCCATCTTCTGTTAAAGAAATATGAGAAGCTCTAGCCCTGTCATGTAAATCACCATGATGAACGTCGCTGTCATGCCTCTTTTGATTACGTATGTCATCAAAAGACATCCTTCGCTTATTTACTACATCTAACCGGTTATTTTCCTCAATTTCAATAGGTTTATTATGGCTGTTTCCAACAAGAAACCCTCTCCCGTTTAAATTCAAAGAAGCATTATCTTCTTTGACCTTTGAAAGGTCACTAAAGAAATTCTCCTCATGCTTCGAGGAATCAGTCCTTCGGGTACTAGTGATTGATTCCGGCTTCTGAAGATCGGTATTAAACATGCTCTTAAAATCATCGACCATCTTGCCACCTCTACCAACTTCTTCTGACCTAGTATCCGAAGAGCTTCCATTCTTGCTCTTCGGTTTGGATGATGAACCACCATAAGATAAACCCAAACTGAGCTCAAGCCCGCTATCGTCCTCCATATTGCAATATCTCCAAACCTATCAAAATTCAAAACAGATCAAATAGCTAAATCACCATATCTTCCATACTTATCTCACATTAATTTTTAACCATCCTCATATATCTATATTCAGTTTGATTTTAAACAAGGAAACCATATCAGTTTCATTCATGCATACTCAAATAACCAAAATGGTAAGCTATCAACATAATCACGGTTTCTATATAAAGTATGAAGCACGGACACGCGGTGTCCGATACGCGTCGATGTCCGTCACTAGTATGACACGCGTATGACAAATGTCAGAAAAGTCAAACAAGTGTCCCCTCAAAAGAATAGTTTTTTCTTTGTTTTGACACTCTTTGAATCGGTGTCCGACACTTGTAAAACACTCACAAAACACGTGTCATACAACTTAGACAAGCTTACGGACACGCGGTGTCCGATACGCGTCGATGTCCGTCACTAGTATGACACGCGTATGACAAATGTCAGAAAAGTCAAACAAGTGTCCCCTCAAAAGAATAGTTTTTTCTTTGTTTTGACACTCTTTGAATCGGTGTCCGACACTTGTAAAACACTCACAAAACACGTGTCATACAACTTAGACAAGCTTTTCAAATAAAAATTGTTTTTTTTTCTTTCTTTAACACACCTAATACATTTTTTGGACAAATCCATTCGACATCTAAAAGGGTTAAACATGTATGGCAAGGCAACAATGTTATCAATGCAGAATTAAAGACATCAATTTTGATTATAATATTTTTAACTTTTTTTTAAATAATAGATGGATAATTGTATATTAAATACTATATGTAGCTACGTCTGTGTCCTATGTTTTTGACATAATAAGTGTCAGAGTGTCTATAACATGTTGTGTTCCGGTGTCCGTGTCGAAGTCTGTCCTCAGATGAGACACAAAATTAAAAACAAAAAAATCATGGCTATCTCTTATCTATACTCAAGAACAGATCAGATTCCATTAAGAATTTCAATTCACAAAAATCAAAACACAAACAATTTCCTTTTCAAACCAAAATAATAAACAAGTAACCAAAATAGACCTAAAAGATATTCATCAAAATTCAGAAGCATCAAAATTAAGGAAGTAAATCAGATAAAAACCTCACCTAAGTCCTGATCTAAATCGTTCCCTTCACACCCTGTCAAGTGACGTGAACAATTCGTGGCTTCCACCCTAATCTGAAGTAGCTTAAACCAATAGATTATGCCAAATCTATAGTTATAGGATCAACCTCTTTTCAATCATCAATTTCGAAGCTTTCTTGTCCCAATTCGTTGCTTTAAGGTGAACAAAAAATGGGTCAGGATCCGATCGAAGGTTAAAAGCTTAGTTTATGAGATACAAAATTGGGGAAGAATCTTAACAAATAAAAAATTGTAAGAAAAAAAAATTGAAATTAAGGTTGAGATGCAAATGATTGAAGAGTGAAGAAGAGCAATAGCATAAAAGGAATAAATGAAAAAACCTGAATTATGGAAGAAGAGTGATGATCAATCAAACCCTAAGTTAGGTCTCCATTTTTGCAAGAGATCAGTGGAAGATTGAGAGTGGGGCAAAAATATAGAAAAAATAATGAAAAGGATAATATTTTTTTTTAATAAATATTTTGAAATAAAATATTATCATTTTTGTCATTTGCCAATGTGATTCTGCTTATCAAAAAAAAATAAAAAATGTGATTCTCATGGTGAAGTTGCTATGAATGTGATATTAATGTAACTAAAAAGAATATTTTTTATTTTACATTTAATATTTTATATAGGAAAGAAGGACAAAAAAATTAACAAAAGTTTTTATTTTTTTGTTATTCAAATAAAATGGATTTTGCATTCATTATCTTATTTATTGAAAATAACTTTCAACAAATCTACACACACAAAAAAACAAGTCATTCTTAGAAGTAAAGTAGTGAAGAAAAAATAAATAAAGGTTTAACTCTAATTCTCTTCATTTAATATTTTATTTATTATTTATAGATAAATATTTTTCTTAAGAAAAAATCAATTCAAATAAGAAGAATAAAAAAAAAAAGTCTATTGGATCTTAGTCCAAAAGTCTGTATAAATTAGGGGTGTTTTGTTCGACATGTTCGTTTTGCCTGCATTTCAAGGATTTAGGTCTTCATCCTCTAAAGTGTCGCGACCGTCTCTTTTTTTCGCGGATTTTTGCGGACATGCACATTTACTTAAATTTTTGCATTTGCATACTTAAAAAGTACATTGTCTGCTGGCTTTCCTTGTCTCGCCCTTACTTTTTTTACGGGGCGAGCTTAGGTTTTTGGTCTGCATCCTCAACTTTGATCGTCTCGCTTCGTTCCTTTTTTTTTTTGCAGGCTTTGGCGGAACGGGCATGCTCGTTTGTCACCCCTAACATAAACTAAGGGTTGTGTGTTAAAATGTGTCGTGGTTCTTCGGGTCGGCCAACTCAACCGTCAAACAATGACAAATTGGATTGAGATTTTGGATTCGTCTATCCGTTCAATCTGTCCCGCCAAAACAAAACAAAACCTGCAAATTAAGGAAGTAACGAAGCAAGTTGATATGTCAAATTCATTTAATTTTTTTGAAAAAGAAATATTAAATATATAAAGAAAAAAATAAACATCCCGATTTTTATTCAATTAATTTTTTTTATTAAATGAGAATAGCTTATCATTTGAGAGTGAATTATGATAAATAAATTAATATTACATTAAAATTATAAAACAATATCGTATAATATTATTTTGATTTATTAATGTGACTTTGTTTAGTTTCAAAAAGTCCACAACTATGAAATTTGAAACGATAAATATGGAGAAAATTTATATTTAGAGTTTAAACTAAGATTCAAACACATCAAATATTTATAAGATTTTATTTTAAGATGAAATTGATGCATCATTTTAATATTTTAGTGATAATCGCTAAAAACTTAGGTTAAATTACAATTTTGATCTCCCTGTGATAACACGTTTATAAAGTGATTATTTAGTTTGGTTTCCGTTAATTAAGCTATCGTTTTTTCGTAATTTACATGCTATTTCGCAATATGTTTATGTGTTTTAGCAGGTATTCCAATCTATAAGGCTTGTAGAAGAAAATAACTAAAATGAAGAAGAAATGAGACAGATAGAAGAAAAATAGACATTCTGCAGTTGAAGCCCATGACGCCCATAACAAGGTCTAGACGACTGTCACACATTGTTAAGTGGGACAATCGTCAGGCACACAAGACGCCCATCACAAGTCAAAATTAGGGAAATAGAATATACGCCTCGGTCAAAGTAGAAGGAGCCGTTGCATTTTCTTCTCAGTCCAAACCCAGTCTCATTCAAGCATGAATATCTCATGCCCAGCAACATTTTTTCCATTAATTTCTACCTCAGTGTCAGTGATCAAGTACTATAAATAAGATACGAGGCAACTTTCAAAAGGAGAACCTATTTTGAGTTTTATATTGTTTCTTGTTCAGAGCTTCTTCTTTTTTTTTTCACCATTATTTTCCTTTTTATTTCCGTGTCCCTTTACCGAATTCGTAATAGCTTCCCACATTGGGGAGCTATTGCACTTTAATTTTGTTTTTAGCCACTGCCTTAATTTTGCGCAAGCCTACCGACCTGTGGAGGTTTGCTACGCCAAGATTTTACTACTGTCCGGGTTTATTAATGAATTAATTCAATTGCTCTATTTTTAATTTGCCATGCCTTATGCCATGATTTAATGTATTTATTTATTCGTATTTATTCTAAATAATATGTCTGACTAAAGCACTTAATCGGTATGTAATTAATTAATCGGAATGGATTCGATAGATCTAGGCTAAAATCATAAACAAACTTATTTTGTGGTTTCGATTTCTTAATTTAAAATCAACTTTTATTACGAAAGTAAAAAGGTAACGGAGGTTACAATTAAGACCACGAGAGTGTGAGATTTTAACTAGATAGCTGAAATCGAACATTAGTTTTAAATACAGTGGAAGTGCTTTAAAGTTAATTAGAATCTATAAGTTTTCAAAAAGTACTTTTAACTCGATTTGATACAGCGAGAGCGCTCAATCTGACTTAGGAGTATAGTTAGAGGCAAGACCACGAGAGTATGAGTTGACAACTTTTAAACTGATATTTTCTACATAAAGATATTTTGATTCATCTTTATAAGCCGATGATTTATTGAATCCATGAAGGCATATTAATTGTGTACCGACATTTTATCATAATCTAATTTAATTTAAATTTCTAATTTCCCGTTTTCCTTAAACTAAAACATCACTCGCCTTAACTAAACATAGTAACACCCCGATAGTACTAGCTTGATTATCAAGTCTCTGTGGGATCAATATCTTTATTGCTACGCGATTAGGTTGTATACTTGCAGTTAGTACCCGTAAGACTCAGAAAGTCGCGATCACCTTGTTTTATCAAACTCGCAGTCTTAGTCCCCCTATTTTCCTTTTAAACAGTTTTGGTCCCTCGCCCCAATTTAGATCCGAAAAAACGTTGATTGTTCATGTACTGTTCATGAACAGTGAATGATCCGTACATGAACAGTGCATCAAAATTGGGATGGGGGTGTAAACCCATAATTTCGACAAGACTGAAATTAAGGGTTTTGAGATTATCTTTGTCGAAAGATAATAAAAGGAAGTAATTTCAAGGATTGCTGACAGGGTTTAAAATCCCATTACTTCGACAGAGAGGTAGATGTTGTTCTGGCAGAATAAAGTTTGAGAAGTGATTTGTGACTAAGTATTTGGCAGAGGAAAGTTCTCTTTCGACGGTTCGACAGAAGATAGTTTTTCAATGATTTCGACAGAAAAGGACATCTGACAAAAGAATATTTGGCAAGTGCTGAAGAGTTTTGTTTCTTCTTTAAAAAGGGTTTCGACAGTTTGAAGAGTTATAAGGTTTTCGTCACTAAGGAAGGGATTCAAATTCAAAAGGTTGTAACCTTTGGCAGTTGGACACATGGAGGTTTCAGAGAAGAAATTTACATGCAGGCTGACACTTGTCGTTTAGTTATAGTTTTTCCGTTCTAAGCAGTTATTTTGTTTATGTATAAATAGGATAGTTTGTGGTTAGAATGTGTGTGTGAAAATTGATACAAAATTCCTGTTTAAAAACTCTAAGTACCCAGTGTGAGAGAAAATGAGTCTAAGATTTGGAACAATGTACGTTTGAACACCAGTTATATTTCAAAGTTATTTAATTTACTTGTTTATGCTTCAAGTTTTTGTCATCTTTAAATTTTATTTACTTTTCTGCAAGTTTACAGCCTTCGACATTTCTTTGTTCTTGTTTAAACTTTTAACTTTATTTCGTCTTTAAGATTCAAACTTTACTTTACTTGCAAAAATCAAAGTCTTAATACTTTGACAATATTGATAAAACAAACCACAAATCAGTCACCAAATTCTAAGAATAGTTCGACAGAAACAATGCACATGTATCCCAGGACTTGTATGGTTGGTCCTGCAAGTAACCCAGTTTTCTGAAGAAATTGGTTAACCAGAGGTTGTTCGCCAGAAACCACTACGAACAAATTGGCACACCTGGTGGGACCAGTGCATTAAGACAATTATCTAATAAAGAACTTCTTAGACAATTTGTTCCTTGCTACGTTGTATGATTCTTAGAAGCGGTAAACTAGCCGTAACCGACGTAGAAAGACCAAAGAGAACAAGAAGAAGAAACATGGCTAACTTGCCAAATACGTCAAACATTCCTGACGAAACAATACCAGTTTCCAACCCTATCCCTTCGTCAGGAGCAATACCAATGTCTGGCCCTGTTTTAGAACAAATTAGGCCTCCTTTGGGAGATTCCATACCAACGGGTTCAGGATCCCAAAATATGCCTAGTTCTTCTACCATGGGACAAGCCAGACCCTTTGGAACCCCTCCCCCTGGAGGAAATACATTCAGGCCATATCTGAATTATTCTCAGCCTTTAAATGGGAGGGAACAACCATATGGAATGCCAACTTCAATGATGGCAAGCCTACATAATTCGTCACCATTATTCTCTGATGCTATGGTTCAAGTGTCATCACCATTGCAGGGATCAGGATATGGTGGAAATGGAAATAGAATGAATCAAATTCCACCAGGTTTCCATATGCCTGCTTTGACAAACCATTCTGCACAAGTAATTCGTCAACAGATGGATGAAAGCAATCATGATATGGTGCAGGCTTTGACACAACAAATGGGAGACGTGTTCAATCCCTTAATACAAAACACTACCCAAACAAACCAAATATTGGCAGAACAGATGGCACGCATTGCTGATTTTTTTGGAGTCCCGCAAGCACAACAAAGAATGCAATTAAACCAGAATCCTGCCAATAGGGCTGTCGAAGAGGAACTCACTATAAACCAAAGGCCCTTAGGGAACCCTCAGGAAAATCCCAGGGGGCAAGAGGTGATAGTCGAACAGCCTAATGTAGAAGAGCCTATTCGACAGGAACCAAGAAGGATAATAGTCCAGAGAAACCAAAATGCTGACGAAGTATTACAGCAGAGAATGCGTTACAATAACATGCCTGTCGAAAATAACATTGCCACCATGGTTGAGAGAATAATGGCACAAAATGGAGTAAACGTAGGATTACAAAGGCCTAGTTATACTTCCCCTTTGTCTGAATTTGTCTTACAACAAGAGTTACCACCAAGGTGGAAAGTCCCCAAATTTACAAAATTTTCAGGGGATACTAGTGAATCCACCATAGAACACGTGGCACGTTATTTGATAGAGGCGGGAGAGATTGCTAATAATGAGAACTTAAGGATGAAATATTTCCCAAGTTCTTTGACAAAAAACGCTTTCACTTGGTTTACATCACTTCCTCCAACTTCAATTTTTACTTGGACCCAATTAGAGAGATTGTTCCATGAACAATTTTATATGGGACAAACCAAGATAAGTTTGAAAGAGTTGGCAAGTGTCAAAAGAAAATTTTCTGAACCTATAGATGACTATTTGAATAGGTTTAGATTATTAAAAGCCAGATGCTTTACGCAAGTGCCGGAACAAGAACTAGTCGAAATGGCTGCAGGGGGTCTAGATTACTCCATAAGGAAAAAACTGGATACCCAATATTTGAGAGACATGGCACAATTGGCAGACAGAGTAAGGCAGATAGAAAGACTAAAAAATGAGAAATTTAGATCAAATAAAAACAAGAAGGAAAGGGTGGCCTATGTAGGAATAGTTCAAGAAGATGATTATGACGAAAACGAACCAGTCATTTTCGACCAGCAAGAAATTGATCTTGCAGAATTAAAACAAGGCCCTCCATATTCTTGTAAAGTTTTAGCCCCGTCGAATGGAAAAAATCCAGTCGAAGTGGAAAAGAATGACAGGTTCCCTAAAAGAACCTATACATTCGACATCACCAAGTGTGATGAGATATTTGATTTACTAGTCAAAGATGGTCAGTTAATAAAACCAGCAGGCACTAAAGAGCCTCCTGTAGACCAACAGAAAAAGAGAGGTTTTTGTAAATACCATAATTTCTTGGGTCATAAAACTTCTCAATGTTACCTTTTCAGGGATCTTGTCCAAAATGCAATCCAAAATGGAAGGTTGAAGTTTGGAGACAAAGGCAAGCAGCAGATGAAGATTGACTCCAATCCCATGCAGATTGTGGAGGCCAATTATGCTGAGCCAGAAATGGTAAACGTGGTCGAAATGGAGATCATGGCAGAAGAAAATTTTGAAATAGTAGAAGTTACTGAAAACTTCGACACCAACTTCACCATGATAGAAGCTGCTGAAGGTTTCGACACCCATGTCAATGTGGTGGAAGAAGGTGATAATTCTGCTGACCAGGCTGAGGCAAAAGAAGTCAAAGTTTCTGAAGACTTCGACAGTGAGAATGCCACTGAAACTACTGAAGGTTTCAACGGAAGAAATGCAGTCAAAGTGGGAAGAAGCTTCGACAAGAAAAACTGTGAAAGAGATGCTGAGCAGGGGGTGATCTGGGACACTTTGGGAGAGTCAAATGGGAAGTTCGACTTCATGGTGAAATATTCAGCACCACCAAGCTCCAAAACAGATATCAACAAAATCAAACCCACAGGATGGGGAAATTCTTTCAAAAGGGATGACGAAGAGGAGGATAGCAAAACCCTCACTGTCCAAACAGAGGCCACTGAAGGCCCTGACCAAGAGGAGATCAAAACAGCAGGGGCTGATGACAATCCCCTCACTGTCGAACCAATCAACAGTGGTACCACCAGAACTGAAGGACATCCTGTCGAAAGGGTTGCACATTACTGCAAATATGTCTATAAGGGCTTACACCCAAAAGTCAATGTAAGTCAGTCAAAGGAGGACATCCCAGAGGAAATCAGGCTAGTCGAAAAAATGAACAAATTAAAAATTACAACTGAACAGAGTGCTGGGATTCATATGGTGGAAATCACTCAAAAGGGAGGACCAGGCACCAACAAGGGAAAGAAACATCAAGAAAAGCATCAGAAGTTGGTTTACCCAGAAGAGAACGAGAGTCTTGTCGAATTCATCCAGAGGTGTCAAAGGAAAAATGCAGAAGTCATGCTTTGCCCAAGATGTAGTGCTGTGTTCGACAAGAAAGCAGCTGATGACTTAGAAGCAGCAGAAAAGACCCAGAGAAAGAGAAATTGGGGAACAGTCCCACGAAATGAAAGATTCGACCCAAGAAGAGGGAAGCATCACAGTCAAAGGGTGGGAGAAAGACGTTTCAACACTTACAAACCATCCAACAGGCCAAATGATGACAAATGGGTTCAGCCTATAAGGGATGCCCAAGGTCAGAAGAGATGGAAGAGTTTTGAAGTGAACAGGGGTCCCTCAATGGAAGTCAAAAAGGAGGCAAAGCCGAAATACGTCTCTGAAAACTACAAAGGGAAAAATCCTATGTCCAGATCCCAATGGAGAAGATTCCAAAGGCAGAAGAAAATTGAAAAGGGAAGTGTGGAACACAAAAAGGTTGGGCAGAAGGAAGCTGAATCAAGCAAATGTGTGCAGATCACGAACAAGGGGATGCCCCTGGCAGAAAAAGAAACCTTTCAGGAGAATAGATCTGGTGACACCATAGAGGTGCAGAAAACAAATAACAGAATGCCAGTGGATGAAGAAGTCACAGATGAATTTGGTTCAGAATCAGATGCCTCTTTCGACGTAACTTGCAATGTGGTTTCTGTGCTGCCCAGAGATTTTGACAGGATAATGGAAGTCGAAGACGAAGAGGATGACATGGTAGATGATAGCATAGGCTTGAAGCCTGTATGCTACTACATAATGAATAATGGCTGTGTCGAAGAGCAAAATGCTTTCTTCGAAAAGCCAGATGATGCAATGAAGGCTCACTTAAAGCCTCTCTTCATAAAAGGAAAGGTAGAAAATGTGGGTGTCAATAAAATTCTGATAGATGGTGGAGCGGCTGTAAATTTAATTCCTCACTACATGATAAAGAGGATTGGAAAAGATGACTCCGACATTAAGCCCCACAACATGGTGCTGTCCAATTATGAAGGTAAAGTAGGGACAACACTGGGAGTAATACAATTGAACTTGACTGTAGGATCCATCACTAGGCCCACAATGTTTGTGGTGATAACATCAAAAGCAAATTACAACTTGCTGTTGGGAAGAGAATGGATCCATGGGATTGGGGCTGTGCCATCCTCCATGCATCAAAGAATAGCAATCTGGAGGCCAGATGGGATTGTCGAAAACATTGAAGCAGATCAGAGTTACTTCACAGCTGATGTGAACAATGTCACTAGTCGTAACTTCGACAAGAACCTAGCCCATATAGCACCATGCAATCCTGCGGCTTTCGACCTGACAGCTTCCGACAACCCTTACTGTTCCATGTACCTCCATCCTACACATGGTTTCCAGTGGGATAAAGAAATAATTGGGGAAACAAATTACACCTGGGGAACTGCCCATGTCAACCCAACTGGATGGGGGAGTGAATTCAGTGAAAATGACTGAAGTTTCAGCAATGGAAAGGATTTCGGCTTATATAGCCGAAAAACAACTCAGAACGGCCCTTGAGGCCGAAGTTAGAAATATGGCTGTCGAAGCCAGCACTCAGGTTGTCGAAGGACAATATCCTCAAGAAAATATTGAGGAGCAACATACAAATCAGAGTTTTGAAGACTCAAATGGTGAATGGCAGAGTCAAAGACTTGATGCCATTTATGATGACGAACCTTTGGGATTCGAAAAGGATCCAACCTCAACCAATATGAAAATGGTGGCATAGGACCCTTTAGAGGAGATTAATCTGGGACTGGGGGCAGAAAAAAGGCCCACTTACATCAGTGCCAAGTTGAATCCTCAACTCAGAGTCGAAATAATCCAACTGCTGAATGAGTTTAAAGACTGCTTCGCCTGGGATTATGACGAAATGCCTGGTTTAGACAGAAGTTTGGTAGAATTGAAGTTGCCAATACTGGAAGGGAAGAAGCCAATAAAGCAGACCCCCAGACGTTTTGCACCTGAGATTCTGTCGAAAATCAAAGAGGAAGTCGAAAGGCTTCTAAAATGCAAATTCATCCGTACAACAAGGTATGTCGAATGGATTGCTAATATTGTTCCTGTGATTAAGAAAAATGGCACATTAAGGGTGTGTATTGATTTTAGAGATCTGAACTCAGCCACCCCTAAGGATGAGTATCCTATGCCAGTAGCAGAAATGCTAGTAGATTCTGCAGCAGGCCATGAGTATTTAAGTATGCTTGATGGCTATTCTGGTTACAACCAGATTTTCATTGCTGAAGAAGACGTTTCAAAAACAGCTTTTCGTTGTCCAGGAGCAATAGGAACATATGAGTGGGTAGTCATGCCCTTTGGTTTGAAAAATGCTGGAGCTACTTACCAAAGGGCTATGAATTCTATTTTTCATGATTTCATCGAAACGTTTATGCAAATTTATATAGATGACATTGTGATTAAATCTGCTTCAGGCTTGGACCATATTAACCATCTTCGACAGTCCTTTGAAAGGATGAGGAAGTTTGGTTTGAAAATGAATCCTCTTAAATGTGCTTTTGGTGTGCAGGCAGGGGACTTCTTAGGCTTTGTGGTCCACAAGAAAGGGATTGAAATTAATGAAAACAAAGCTAAAGCAATAATGGAAGCAAAAGCGCCATCGACAAAGAAGGAATTGCAGTCTTTACTAGGGAAAATCAACTTTCTCAGAAGGTTCATCTCCAACCTTAGTGGAAAGACTCAGGCCTTCTCACCTCTGCTTAGACTGAAGAAGGAAGGTTTCACTTGGGGGCAAGAGCAGCAAGATGCCTTCGACAAGATCAAGGGTTATCTGGCAAACCCTCCAGTTTTAATATCTCCTTGTCGAAAAAGAAGCATGAGGCTCTATATATCAGCATCTGACAGAACATTAGGAAGTATGCTTTGTCAAGAAGATGAACATGGCGTCGAAAGAGCCATTTATTATCTCAGCAGAGTCTTGAATGATGCTGAAACTAGATATAGTGTAATAGAGAAATTATGTTTATGTGTATATTTCTCTTGTATAAAATTGAAGCATTATATAAAACCCGTTGATGTACATATATCTTCTCATTTCGACGTAATAAAACATATGTTGTCCAAGTCTATTTTACATAGTCGAATTGGAAAATGGGCTTTAGCCTTGACTGAGTATTCCTTAAAATATATGCCTCTAAAAGCTGTTAAAGGGCAAGTAGTTGCTGATTTTATAGCTGACCACTCTATACTTGGAAATGAAACAAACTATGTCGAAAAAGAGCCTTGGAGGTTATATTTCGACGGTTCCAGTCACAAAAATGGAACAGGAGTTGGGGTGTTAATTATTTCTCCCAATAAAATTCCAACAAAGTTCAAGTATAAAATAGAAGGATTCTGTTCAAATAATGAGGCAGAATATGAAGCTTTAATTGCTGGACTTGAAATTTTGTTGGAACTGGGGGCAACAGAGGTCGAAATAATGGGTGACTCTGAGCTGGTGATAAAACAATTGACGAAAGAGTATAAATGTGTCAAAGAAAATTTGATCATGTACTTTGTGATAGCTAACAGACTCCTCAAGAGATTCGACAGTGTAGTCTTTAGACACATTCCCAGATTAGAAAATCAAGAAGCAAATGACTTGGCTCAGTTGGCTTCAGGGTATAAAGTGTCGAAGGAAAATCTGATGAAGGTTGTCGAAGTAAGAGGCAAAGTCTTATCCACCAAACTGTCCCCATCTGATTTGGAGACAATGAGATTGGGATATGGTGATGAAGAGAACTTTGAAATTTTCAATGTAGGTGATCTAGAAGTTGGAGATTGGAGAAAACCCATCAAAGATTATTTACAAAATCCAAATCAGACAGTCGAAAGGAAGATAAAGTACAGAGCCATAAGTTATGTGCTCTTTGGAAATGAACTGTTTAAAAAGACTGCAGAAGGAGTTCTACTAAAATGCCTTGGAGAGACTGAAGCTTACATAGCTTTGTCGAATGTACACAGTGGTGCATGTGGTGCCCACCAAGCAGGACATAAAATGAAATGGCTGTTATTTCGACAAGGGATGTATTGGCCAACTATGTTGAAAGACTGTGTCGAATTTGCAAAAGGTTGTCAGGAATGTCAAATCCATGCAGGCGTACCTCATGTGCCAGCAAGTGAGTTACATTCTATTGTAAAGCCTTGGCCATTCAGAGGTTGGGCTTTGGATTTGATTGGTGAAATTCGACCAGCTTCTTCAAAAGGGCAGAAGTACATTTTAGTAGGAGTAGACTATTTCACTAAATGGATTGAAGCCATACCTTTGACAAATGTAGATCAGGAAGCAGTCATAGATTTCATCCAGAAACACATAATGTATAGATTTGGAATACCAGAGACTATAACCACTGATCAAGGATCTGTGTTTACTGGCAGAAATATGCAAGCATTTGCAAGAGAGACGGGTTTTAAGTTGTTGACTTCGACACCTTATTATGCCCAAGCAAATGGCCAGGTCGAAGCAGCCAACAAAGTGGTGATAAACCTGATAAAGAAGCATGTGGGGAAAAAACCCAGAAATTGGCATAAGACCCTGGATCAAATCCTTTGGGCTTGTCGAACATCTCCTAAGGAAGCAACTAATTCCACCCCATTTAAATTAACCTATGGACATGATGCAGTATTGCCTGTCGAAATTTGTTTACAGTCAATACGAATTCAAAGACATCATGAGATTCCATCTGAAATTTATTGGAATATGATGATGGATGAGTTGGTTGATTTAGACGAAGAAAGGTTGCGTGCTTTAGAACTAATAAGAAGGCAGAAAGAAAGAGTTGAAAAGTTTTATAACAAAAAAGTAAAATTTAAAGCCTTTTTAGTGAATGATTTAGTTTGGAAAGTGATCTTGCCCATGGAGAAGAAAGACAGAGTGATGGGAAAATGGTCCCCTAAGTGGGAAGGACCTTTTAAAATTCTAAGAGTTTTTTCCAATGGTGCGTACGAAGTCGAAGAAATAGAAAAAGATAGAAGAGTGATGAAAATAAATGGGAAGTACTTAAAGAAGTATAAACCAACATTGCACGAAATAAAAATCATAACAAATTAAAATTGCAAACGAAACTTGTCTTCGCCAAACAAATGGCGTAAAATAGCATTACATATAAAAGTACTAAAAGAAAATATCCTTAAAACAAATAAAATTCCTAAGTCCTATTACAAAATCACTGTCGAAGGAATGAGGCTTTAAGCTCGTCGAATTTTTTCTTTTGGAGTTGAATTCGACGCTCACAAAGGCTCTTGCTGACAGTCATTTCGTCAAGCTCCCTATGAAGTTGCTGGGCTGTTTCTGCATGTTGTAACCCCTTTTGGAGTTCACTGTCTATTGCTTCCTGATTTGGTTTTTGGAGAGAGGCCTGGCGTTCTTTCTCTTGGAGGATTTTTCTTTGGAGATCAGCAATCTGGGCTTGGTAAGCTTGAATATTGTTTTCACAATCAGCAGCGGCTTTGGTGTATTCGTCAGAAAGCTTATTCAACTCTGAAATCCTTTCTGTCGAAGAAGCCACTCTGTTCCATGCTGAAACTTGCTCCTCAGACTTGGCTGTGATCTTTTGGGAGAATTCTTTTTGTCGAACCAGATCAGCGCTAACAGAATCAATCAAAGATATCAAATCCATCACCAAATGGCTTTCCTCAGTCGAAGCCTCCAGCAAGTTGGCACTTTTCAGGAGCTTCTTCAGATCATATTGAGCAGAAGTATTCTCAGCCAAGACCTCAAACAGGTCAACTCCAAGGATCCTTGTCTTGATCTCATCCATGATGACATTGATTGGTTGAAGGTCAGAAGTGGCCCCTGAAGCTGTCGAACCACTGGCAGAGGAATCTTGGAAGTTATACCTGGTGTCGAGCAAAGCTTTTAAGTATTCAAAGGGTTTCCTAACCTTCAAGCTCTCAATCTCTTCATGTGATAAACTTGTCGAATCAGTACCCAGAGAGGTTTCGACAGGAATCTTTGATGAAGAAGGAATGTCTTGAGAAGTCCCTCCTATGCTCAGGTTGACTCCTGGATGATTCGACAGAGTGACTTCCTCTTCGACATTTTCTTGGCCAACTATGTGGGTGTCAGTTGGATCTGGAGCTTGTGCATCCTGAGCAATGGCATTTTCGTCAGTGTTTGGTATAGCAGCTGGTGGTGGAAGTGGTACATCTTGATCTGAAATTATTTTTTCTGCAGTGGGGTCTGGTCGAAAAGGAGAGTTGTTGTCGGAAGACTCAGAATCACTGAGGTCGAATTCATCCAAGGTTTGAGGCCCATGGACCCCTGCATCTGGAGTGGCATCATCTTGGAGTCTTTCAGCCAGAGTCCTCTCAGAATTAGAGGGAGCATGCTCTTCTTGGATTGCAGAAGTCTCTTCGACATCAATAACAACCTACAAGCAAAAAAAACATAAAAGAAGAACTGTAAGATAAAGATACATTCAGTCAAGGCTGGGGTAGTGTTTGTCGAAATGATTACCTGAGGAATTTCAGTATGGGCACTTGAGTCCCCACTTCTTTCACTCCTTGAAGGAACTTTGTTGACTGGACTGGCAGGGGGAGTTCGTCTTTGGACCAGAGATCTTTGAGATGCCACTGTTTTGATTCTTAGACCTTTGTTTCTTTTCAAAGGTTGGGGTTCAGGGGATTCGTCTTCAGACTCTTCGACGTTTTCCTCTTTCTCTTCTGGTTTTCTTTTCTTTGCTGGGGTACGAGTTACCTACAAAAGAAAAAGAGAATTGTTCAGTATGAGAAAATATGAAGTGCATAAATAAAGAGGGGTGTTCTATTTTGTCGAAACCTTTTTAGCAGTTGCAGGAGACTTTTCGACTGTTTTTGAAGAAGTTCCTTCGCCAGTAGTCTTCCTGACAATTCTAACAGCTGAAAAGGAAAAGTTGCATGAACATTGATATAATAATAAAAAGAGTTAGAAGTAAGAAAGAAGAATGTAATTTCTTCGACACCTTCAAGAATGGTTTCATCCACAGTAACATGTTCAATCCCAATATGAAGGTGCCCAGTGAAGTTGTGCAGATGATACTTCGTCGCAACCACGCGTTCGACAGGTTTTTTGTTTCTTTCACGGAGCAGTTTTAAGTCTGATCCACATACAAACCAATCTGGAAATGGAGGACACAAGGCCACTCCAAATTCTGCAGAAGGGAGTGGAGGGAATTTTGGAGGAAAAGTTGTGAAAGCAAAATCATAGTGTGCATGTGGTGGAAGAGATGAAGGAAACCACAACTTATTTAATTTCTCTGTGAATTTGAATTTTAAAGATACTGCTGCTTCAGCTATGGTTCGACGAAGATCATCAGGCCTGTAAATAGTTTCAAAATACTTTTGAAACTGGTGAACTTCTTTGATATGCTGATCTGTACCTTTTTTCTTCCTGTCCTGCACAAAAGTAAAAGCATTCGTCAGAAGAGTAGTGAAGGTTGCTACGTCGAAAAATCTGTTGATATAGTATTCCTTCCACCAGACGTCGAATTCTTCAGTACAGAGGAAGTTTGGTAGGAAAATGGTGGGATAAACTTCCAGAGAAGGGTCAAAAAACTTGTTGTACAGCTCCAAACATTTGTCGAAATGGTGACATGAGTTGTAGAAGATGATGGCACCTTTCTTGTGGTAGATAGGCTTTGTCTTCGTCTGAATTAATCCAAACTGCCTAGCTACCAAATTGGGCTGGTATACAATGAGGGATACCTTTGTGTTGTTAAGGCTATGATGGGAGAAGAAGTGCCTGGGCATGAGAAAAGCTTCCCAAATGGAGATGTAAGAATCTTCATCTTTCTGGTTCTCCACTGGGAGTCTTCTAGTAAACCATCTTGGACCTACTTTCCTGTTGGCGAATGGTGCCATGGAAGGAGAAAATTTGTAGCGTTTGGCGAACATCATGATGTAGCCAGTGAATGCTTGTCGAAGGCTTGTATTATCATCTGTAGGGGTCAGTTGAACCAGCCTAGGCCATTCGACACGCCTTTCTTTGACTGCCTCTTCGTCAACTGGCATTTTGGTGGGGATAAAGGTTTCAAAAGTGGCATTCAGCCATAGTTGTAGAAGCCAGAAAGGACCTGTGAGACTAATGTTACCTTTGTCTTTAAGGGTCTTGAGGTTGCTTACACTCTCACTTAAAGATTCATAAAGGTTTGCCAAAAGCAACTCACTCAGGCAGAATGCAACTCCATTGTGAAGTTGATTCGCCATAATGATAAAACTTCTGGCCACCTGAAGGGATCTGGTACAGAATACAAATTTGGACAACCACAGGCTAAGGAAGGCAATGTGTTCTATGTCGGAGACTTCTTCATTGTTTCCACCTTGGTAATGGGCTATGAAGACAGAGTACCCAGCATGCTTTGTGTCGAAGCTTATGGGATCCTTGTTCAAGTGTTCAGGGTTAAATATTTCCCCTAAAGGACTAAGGCCAGTTATGGCTGCTATGTCGAATAGGGTGGGAGTCATCATTCCACAGGGTAAGTGGAAGGTGTTGTAAGTACTATCCCAAAAGTACAAGGAGGCTAACAACATGTTTTGGCAATAACGGGGACCTTCCTTCGACAATTGGATTAAGTCATATATACCAGTTTTCTTCCAAAACTTTTCTTTGGCTTTTTCGACCCTGGAAAACCATGTTTGGTACTCAGTAGGATCTTTCGTCAAAGGAGGACTCCTAAAAATCCTATTTTGGTTTAGATAAGATAAATCTATTTCTGTCGAAGCCATAAGGACTTCAGGTTCTTTTGAGGAGGTTTCGACAGGTTTAGGATTTTTGTTAGCAGCTATGGGTTTTAAAGCAGAATAGCAGGGGTAAAATTCTTTTAAACGTTTAGAATCAGCAGTGGGATCAAAAATAGGGCCTAACATAGCATGATGAATTCCAGAAACAGAAATGGGAATCATTACCTGTGACCTGTAAATGCTTGCCTTTTCCCTTTCATTTGGGGGTTCTGGGAAGTACTGTTGGTGCTGTGTTTGAGTAGGCCCAGATAACACGTGAGCAGGAGGAAGATCCATGGTCTTCTTTGTCTTCTTTGCACTTTGTCCAGTGGTAGTCTTTGGAGGAGCCATTGATGTGGTGAAGAGTTTGAAGAAACAGAAGTGTAGATGTTTAAGAATTGGCAGAATTTTTGACCAAACAAGAAATGTTAAATTCAGTTCAGAATGTCCTATCAGATGTTGGGACATTATCAAACAGAGTATGTGAATTTATTTCAGGATGTCTCATCAGATGTTGGGACATTGTGTGAATAAATTAAGTTCAGTTTTTCAGGATGTCCCAACAGATGTTGAGACATCTCAGACCTGCTACCAGAATTAATTATTGATTAACAGATCAGAGATATTTAAGGAGAACTATCTGGAATTAATTAATGCTGGATAAAAACAGAACAAGGCGCATCTGTAGGGAGTTTTAAATTGAAGATTCAGATTAAAACAGAAGACCTAATGCACCTAGAATATAGGAGGTAACAAACCCTAAATTCAAGGTGACAGTTGCTGCACATTAGGGCTGGATCATTCTACAGAAAGCCCAAAATTCAGATACCTATTTAATCAACAGAAACTCATAGAATTGGGTACGAATTTCAGAAGACCAAATAGGGTGTCTAGTGTTTTAAATAGCAGGTTGTTTTTTATGTACCACTTTATGAGCTTTTAAGCAAAAGTGCATTTGTGACTTGATTGAAACTGTGAAGTAAGATCAAGCTGTTTTTGTTTGAAGTGTGACTTCAATTTAAGTAAACTTGTAAACTTGATCACTGGGTGATTGAGAGGGAGTGAGTAGGGTACTCTTATCTAAGTGAGTCTTAGGTAGAAATTGCATTGGGTAAGTATTAAGTGATAGATTAAACAGGGTGGTTTAAGTCTAGAATTAATATTACTAATAGTGGATTTCCTCCTGGCTTGGTAGCCTCCAGATGTAGGTGTGGTTATACACTGAACTGGGTTAACAAACTTCTGTGTTGTTTACTTTTCTTGCTGTTTAAGTTTTGGTTAAATTTGTCAAATGTCCTATTAAGTGCTGGGACATCTCTTAGGACATCTCATACCTGATCACAGAATTTCAATTGGCATCAGAGCAGGCACCCTGCCTGTTTATACTGGGTGAGATCTAGGGAAAACAAATTCTGTAACATGGACAGAGATATAGGGTCAGTAAATAGACCACCTATACTGGATGGTTCTAATTATGACTACTGGAAGCCAAGAATGATTGCATTCTTAAAGTCACTTGACAACAGGGCATGGAGAGCAGTAAATGTTGGATGGAAACATCCTGTTCAAGACACCAAAGATGGATCAATAGTTCTGAAACCTGAAGAAGAATGGAGTAAAGAGGAAGAAGATTCAGAACTAGGCAACTCAAAAGCCCTAAATGCTTTATTCAATGGCATTGATAGAAATATTTTCAGACTAGTGCATCATTGTGAGCTGGCCAAAGATGTGTGGGATACCCTCAAGACAACTCATGAAGGAACATCAAAAGTAAAAATGTCAAGACTTCAACTTCTCACCACCAAGTTTGAGAACTTAAGAATGAAGGAAGATGAATCAATTCATGAGTTCTACTTGAACATCTTGGATATAGCCAATACTTCTGGAGCCTTGGGAGAAAAGATGACTGATGAAAAGCTTGTAAGGAAGATTCTCAGATCTTTGCCAAAAAGATTTGACATGAAAGTCACAGCAATAGAAGAAGCACAAGACATATGCTCCATGAAAGCTGAAGAACTAATTGGTTCCCTTCAAACTTTTGAAATGGGAATGAATGACACACATGCTAAAAAGAACAAAAGCATAGCCTTGGTGTCAAATACAGATGAAGATGATGAATCAGCAAATGACAAAAGCTTATCAGAAAACCTTGCCTTGCTTGGAAGACAATTCAAACAGATTCTCAGAGGAATGGAAGGCCAATTCAAATCCAGTGGAAGAAACACAAACTCTGAGAACAGGAGACCATATGATGCTAACAGAAAGTCAAAGTTTGCTGAAAAGACCAGTCAAGATAAAGGAGTCAAATGCCATGAATGTGAAGGATATGGACACATCAAGTTTGAATGTCCTACCTACTTAAAGAGGCAAAAGAAAGGACTCTCTGTGACCTGGTCTGATGAAGACTCAGGAGAGTCAGAAGAAGAATCAGCTAAGCATATTACTGCTCTAGCTGGACTGTGTGAATATGATAGTGATTCAAGTTGTGGAGAACTTACTTATGAAGAACTTGAGCAAGCATTCAAAGATCTATACAAAAGAAGCTCTGAAATATGCAGTGATGTTATAAAGCTAAAGAAGCAGAATAAGACTTTAGAAGATGACAAAGCAAATGATCAGGAGATCATTGAAACCTTAAAAAGTGAAGTAAGCCTTCTCAACTCTAAATTGGAACATATGTCCAAATCTGTTAGAATGTTGAACAGCAGCTCAAACACACTGGATGTTATTCTCAGCAATAATAAACATTCAGGGGACAAAAGTGGACTGGGATATGACAGAGATGAAGCAAGCTCTAGCAGAACTACTTCAAAAACTACACAGTCAAACAAGATGTCCCAACAGATGCTCCAACATCAGAACTCAAAGACAAACATAATGTTCCAACAGATGTCTCAACATTCTGGAAAGAACAAAATGAAGAAAAAATATCAAAGATGGAGATGTCATCACTGTGGAAGATTTGGGCATATCAAACCTCACTGTTATAAGCTACATGGATATCCAAATCAGATGTGTCAGCAACCTTCCAAGCAGAAAGTAGTAGATACCAAGAAAGTGCTGCATAAAAGTCAGCAATATCCTAAGCAAAAGACAGAAGTAATCAAGAAAGTTTGGAGACCAAAAGCTGACATTCAGACTGATCAAAGCCACATACACAAGAACAAGATCAACAATCAAGCTTGGAGATCAGCTGAACAACACTCAGAGCAAAGGCATCAAAAGAAATCTCAACTCATCTGGTCAAAGAAAAGTACTGCATACATAGCACATACATCATTGAAAGTATCAGCTAAAGAAGACTGGTACTTTGACAGTGGATGCTCAAGACACATGACTGGATTGAAGAATTTGCTAGTAAACTTAAAGCCACATTCATCCAGGTATGTTACCTTTGGAGATGGAGCTAAAGGAGAGATCAAGGGAGTTGGAACCTTGGATTGTCAAGATGTTCCAAGACTAGATGATGTGCTGCTTGTTAAAGGTTTAACTGCTAACCTGATCAGTATAAGTCAGTTATGTGATCAAGGGTACAGTGTAAACTTTACCAAATCTGAATGTATAGTGACTAACAAAGAACAAGAGGTTGTCATGAAAGGAGCCAGATCTAAAGACAACTGTTACATGTGGGAATCCCAAAATCTCAGTCTCACTTCAACCTGTTCTCTAGCTAAAGAAGAAGAAGTGAAACTGTGGCATCAAAGACTAGGTCATCTTCATTTCAGAGGCATAAAGAAGATCATATCTATGGATGCTGTAAGAGGTATTCCTAAACTGAAGATTGATGATGGCAAAATATGTGGTGAATGTCAAATAGGCAAGCAAACCAAGATGTCCCATCCAAAGCTTCAACATCTGACAACTTCCAAAGTTTTGGAACTTCTACATATGGATCTTATGGGACCTATGCAGGTTGAAAGTCTTGGTGGTAAGAGGTATGCCTATGTTGTGGTTGATGATTTTTCAAGATATACATGGATAAACTTCATCAAAGAAAAGTCAGATGTATTTGATGTATTCAAAGAATTATGTCAAAGATTGCAAAGGGAAAAATCCAGCTGTGTGATCAGAATAAGAAGTGATCATGGAAAAGAATTTGAGAATCAAAAGTTCTTAGATTTCTGCTCTTCAGAAGGAATCAATCATGAGTATTCTTCACCTATCACTCCTCAACAGAATGGGATTGTTGAAAGGAAGAATAGAACCATTCAAGAATCAGCAAGAGCTATGATACATGCTAAAAAGCTACCTCTGTATTTCTGGGCTGAAGCCATGAACACTGCTTGCTATATCCATAACAGAGTTACCTTGAGAAAAGGAACTTTGTCCACAATATATGAAGTCTGGAAGGGCAGAAAACCCACTGTTAAGTATTTTCATGTATTTGGAAGTAAATGCTATATTCTGGCAGATAGGGAGCAAAGGAGAAAAATGGATCCTAAAAGTGATGAAGGAATTTTCCTTGGATACTCTATAAACAGCAGAGCATATAGAGTATTTAACTACAGAACAAATGTTATCATGGAGTCCATAAATGTGATAATTGATGATGCTCCTACAGATGTCCCAGAAGATGTTGGAACATCTGCTGATATCAAGGTTGAAGCTGAAGAAAAGAAGGATCAATATAACTTCACTCAAAATGATACAAGGTCAGAAGATTCAAGCAAACCTCCCTCCATCAGAATACAGAAGGATCATCCCAAAGATTTAATAATTGGTGATCCCAACAGAGGTGTGAGCACTAGATCAGGAGAAGTGATTTCAGGTTCTTGTTTTGTTTCCAAAATAGAACCTAAAAATGTCAAGGAAGCTCTCACTGATGAATACTGGATTTGTGCTATGCAAGAGGAATTAGGTCAATTCACAAGGAATGAAGTGTGGAATCTTGTACCTAGACCTGATGACATAAATGTGATTGGTACAAAATGGGTGTATAAGAACAAGTCAAATGAACAAGGAATTGTTACAAAGAACAAAGCTAGACTTGTGGCTCAAGGATACACTCAAATTGAAGGAATAGACTTTGATGAAACCTTTGCACCAGTAGCAAGGCTTGAATCAATAAGACTACTGTTGGGAATTGCTTGTATCTTAAAGTTCAAGCTATTTCAAATGGATGTGAAAAGTGCCTTTCTTAATGGTTATCTTAATGAGGAGGTATATGTAGAACAGCCTAAAGGATTTGTTGATCCAAGCTGTCCAAATCATGTATACAAACTCAAGAAAGCACTTTATGGTCTGAAGCAAGCTCCAAGGGCATGGTATGAAAGACTTACCACATTTCTTATCAAGCAAGGATACAGAAAAGGTGGGATTGATAAAACCCTGTTTGTTAAAGATGAAGAAGGAAATGTCATGATTGCACAAATATATGTTGATGACATTGTGTTTGGTGGGATGTCTGATAAGATGGTCAAACATTTTGTCAAGCAGATGGAAGCTGAATTTGAAATGAGTCTAGTAGGTGAATTAACCTATTTTCTTGGTCTGCAAGTTAAGCAAATGGAAGACTCAATGTTCATCTCACAAAGCAAGTACTCCAAGAACATAGTGAAGAAATTTGGAATGGAAAATGCTTCTCATAAAAGAACTCCTGCTCCTACACATTTAAAGCTGACTAAAGATGAGAAGGGTGAGAATGTAGATCATAGTTTATATAGAAGCATGATTGGAAGCTTGTTATACTTGACTGCTAGCAGACCAGACATTGCATTTGCAGTAGGAGTTTGTGCAAGATATCAAGCTGATCCAAAAGTCAGTCATCTCAATCAAGTCAAGAGAATCCTTAAATATGTTAATGGTACTTGTGACTATGGCATAATGTACTTTCATGGTTGCAAACCTATTCTCACTGGCTTCTGTGATGCTGATTGGGCAGGAAGTGCTGATGACAGAAAAAGCACTTCAGGAGGATGCTTCTTTCTAGGAAACAATCTGATTTCTTGGTTCAGTAAGAAACAGAATTGTGTATCTTTATCTACAGCTGAAGCTGAATACATAGCAGCAGGTAGCAGTTGTTCTCAGTTGGTTTGGATGAAGCAGATGCTCACTGAGTACAATGTCCCACAGGATGTCATGACATTGTACTGTGATAACTTAAGTGCAATCAACATATCTAAAAATCCTATTCAACATAGCAGGACAAAGCATATTGATATCAGACATCATTTCATCAGAGATCTTGTAGAAGAGAAGGTGATTTCATTGGAGCATGTTGCTACAGATCTGCAATTAGCTGATATCTTTACCAAAGCATTGGATGCCACACAATTTGAGAACTTAAGGGGCAAACTTGGAATATGTTTATGTGATATTTAGCAGTTAATGAGATGTGCCAACATGTCATATGACATTGCATGGCATAAGTTCCAAATGGCAAAGCTAGTCTGGACAAGATCCTTGGGAATTCCATTCTTAATCATTTGGACTGTAACGGCTACTTATTTAGTAAATACTTATAAGAAGCTATCAAGATTCTCATCATATCATCACAAGCGAATCACATTAACTCTCAAATCTTCAGAAATCATAAATCCTAAAGCTGTTCATCCTTCTTCCTCTACAATGTCTCAAAACCCTAAAACAGCTGAGGAAATTCTCAACAAGGAAGACGTGGTTCATGCCACTCCAATCTCTGTTGTGCCAATGCCTTCAACACCATTGGACGAGCTCAAGGGAAGCGCCTCTCACACTAAAAAGGCAAGAACACCAAAGAGATGTAAAGATCAAATCAGAAGCAAAGTTAAAGGCATTCCCTCTCCTGCTAACATGTCTACAAGATACTCCAAATATGTTGATGATTCCATCAAGGAGATTGTTAACCAAGTCTTTTCTGAACAAAGAGTGGTGAAAGGGATCTCTGTTCCTTTGAACACCATTCCTGCACCTCAAGAAGAACCAGCTCAGGCTACAAAGGACACTGCTGCAGAACAAGATGTCCCAACAAATGTTGGAACATCTGAAGATAAGAAAAAGAACTTATCTGATGTTGAACAATCTAAGGACAAAGTCTCAAATGAAAATGATGAAGAGGTCTCTGAAGAACAGGCTCAAGGCTCAAATGAAGATCAAATCCCTGCTGATCAACCAGCTGAAGAGGAGGCTGCTCAATCCCCTCCAGTGGCCAATCTGGAGCAGGACTCTGATGCAGAGATCATAGCATCTGTGAAACCCAGCATTGCTAAAAGACTAAGGTCCAGGAAAGGAAAGATGCAAGCTGAACCTGTCATCCCTGAGAAAAATAAGGCTAGTTCAAAGAAAGGTAAAGCTAAAGCTATCTTTGGTCCAACAAAACCATGGAGCAAAGTTCAAACCCAGAAGAGAAAAGCTGCAACACCATCAGATTCAGATGTTGGATCAGATGTCCCAACATCTCCTCCCAAGAAGAAACCAGCACAAGCTAGAGTTTCAACTGCTGTCCCAGAAGCTCCCTTGGACAACATATCCTTCCATCATGTCTCCAGTGTCAACAGATGGAAATATGTGTATCAAAGAAGGGTTGCCTTGGAAAGAGAACTAAGCAGCAATGCACTTGAGTGCACAGAACTGATAGACCTCATCTCTGCTGCAGGACTATTCAAAACAGTCTCAGATCTCTCTCCCTGCTATGAACTACTTGTCAAAGAGTTCATTGTGAATCTTCAGGAGGATTGCTCAAATGGTAAGTCTTCTGAGTTTAGAAAAGTTTTTGTTAGAGGTAAATGTGTACAGTTTTCTCCTCAAATCATCAATGAGTATCTAGGAAGAGAAACAGATGGACCTAATGAATTAGGTAAGACAGATAATCAAGTCTGTAAAGTGATCACTGCAAACCAGGTCAAGGCATGGCCTGTGAAGGGAAAGCTCTCTGTGAGCATGCTTACCAGAAAGTATGCCATGCTGAACAGGATTGGAACTGCAAACTGGGTGCCTACCAACCACACTTCATCAATCTCAATTGGTCTGGCCAGATTCATCTATGCTGTGGGGACTCAAACCAAGCTGGACTTTGGAGCTTTTATCTTTGATCAAACCATGAAGCATGCCAGCTCCTCTGCAACAAAGCTACCAATAGCTTTTCCTTCATTGCTATGTGGTATAATATTAAGCCAATATCCTGGGATTTTAACTGAGAAGGACACAGTCTGCAAAAGAGAGAGCCCCCTGGCTTTTCACTACAAGTTATTCCTCAGTCACCATGCTGCAGATGTTGAAACACCTGCTGGGACATCTGCTGGTCCCTCCTCTGCTAAGAATCCAATCTCCAAGAAAGAATTAATTGCTGAGCTAAAGTGTACCTGCAAAGAGCTTGAAGCTAGAAAGAAGAAGCTGGAGGAAATAATTAAGAGGTTGGAAAGTGAAGAAGATCAGACAGCTGCATCTGATGAAGACAGTGAAGCTGAAAGTGAAGCTGATAAAGATGAAGACACTGAAGTGGAGGAAGCTACTGAGAGTGATGAATCTGAGTGATCTGTGTATGTGAGGCATTTGTAATGACAGCAATAATTTGTAATTCTGGATAATAGTTCTTTGGCCCTTAATTTTGTGTCTACCAAGGGGGAGAACAACAACAAATTTGTACTGCTGTTTAATTTTTGAATGAAATCTGTTTGTTTCTGTCTGAACTGAATCAGTGTGTATTTCTGTTGCAACAAGACTGGACTCATATATGTTTGAGGGGGAGTAAAACTCAAATATGAATCAACAGAAAAGTAATGATATACTCTGATAAAAAGAACTTCTGCTGCACTCTGAAAACCAGGAAAGATGTTAGCCAAAAATTAGCCAAAGGGGGAGTTTGTAGATGTTTAAGAATTGGCAGAATTTTTGACCAAACAAGAAATGTTAAATTCAGTTCAGAATGTCCTATCAGATGTTGGGACATTATCAAACAGAGTATGTGAATTTATTTCAGGATGTCTCATCAGATGTTGGGACATTGTGTGAATAAATTAAGTTCAGTTTTTCAGGATGTCCCAACAGATGTTGAGACATCTCAGACCTGCTACCAGAATTAATTATTGATTAACAGATCAGAGATATTTAAGGAGAACTATCTGGAATTAATTAATGCTGGATAAAAACAGAACAAGGCGCATCTGTAGGGAGTTTTAAATTGAAGATTCAGATTAAAACAGAAGACCTAATGCACCTAGAATATAGGAGGTAACAAACCCTAAATTCAAGGTGACAGTTGCTGCACATTAGGGCTGGATCATTCTACAGAAAGCCCAAAATTCAGATACCTATTTAATCAACAGAAACTCATAGAATTGGGTACGAATTTCAGAAGACCAAATAGGGTGTCTAGTGTTTTAAATAGCAGGTTGTTTTTTATGTACCACTTTATGAGCTTTTAAGCAAAAGTGCATTTGTGACTTGATTGAAACTGTGAAGTAAGATCAAGCTGTTTTTGTTTGAAGTGTGACTTCAATTTAAGTAAACTTGTAAACTTGATCACTGGGTGATTGAGAGGGAGTGAGTAGGGTACTCTTATCTAAGTGAGTCTTAGGTAGAAATTGCATTGGGTAAGTATTAAGTGATAGATTAAACATGGTGGTTTAAGTCTAGAATTAATATTACTAATAGTGGATTTCCTCCTGGCTTGGTAGCCTCCAGATGTAGGTGTGGTTATACACTGAACTGGGTTAACAAACTTCTGTGTTGTTTACTTTTCTTGCTGTTTAAGTTTTGGTTAAATTTGTCAAATGTCCTATTAAGTGCTGGGACATCTCTTAGGACATCTCATACCTGATCACAGAATTTCAAGAAGCTTGGGAGGTCTTAAAATGGAGTCTTGCGTTTGGGTAAGAGAAGAGTTTGAGAAGGTGAAAAGTATGAAATGGTGGTGAAAGTGATATTTATAGAGGATGAAATAAATGAAAAATAATTAATAGAGGGAAAATGAAAAGTTTTCTTTTAATTGTGAAGTGGAAACGTGTGTTTTTTGATCCCTTAGTGGAAGTTAGAAAGTGGCAGTTGGTGGGAGGCCATGATTTACCTACAATCTAGGGTTATGGGAGATTGTGTAAAAACGTGGGCTAGACATGACGTTTTGGTAAAGTGGAAATCATGATGTTTTCTTGGGACTCAACAAAATCACTTTACAATAAATGCAACTGACAGGAAGTCAAAGGTCATTTCGACAGCAAAAGATATTTCTCCAAGGATGGTCGAAAACATCTTTGCTGGGGGGCAATTTGTAAACCCATAATTTCGACAAGACTGAAATTAAGGGTTTTGAGATTATCTTTGTCGAAAGATAATAAAAGGAAGTAATTTCAAGGATTGCTGACAGGGTTTAAAATCCCATTACTTCGACAGAGAGGTAGATGTTGTTCTGGCAGAATAAAGTTTGAGAAGTGATTTGTGACTAAGTATTTGGCAGAGGAAAGTTCTCTTTCGACGGTTCGACAGAAGATAGTTTTTCAATGATTTCGACAGAAAAGGACATCTGACAAAAGAATATTTGGCAAGTGCTGAAGAGTTTTGTTTCTTCTTTAAAAAGGGTTTCGACAGTTTGAAGAGTTATAAGGTTTTCGTCACTAAGGAAGGGATTCAAATTCAAAAGGTTGTAACCTTTGGCAGTTGGACACATGGAGGTTTCAGAGAAGAAATTTACATGCAGGCTGACACTTGTCGTTTAGTTATAGTTTTTCCGTTCTAAGCAGTTATTTTGTTTATGTATAAATAGGATAGTTTGTGGTTAGAATGTGTGTGTGAAAATTGATACAAAATTCCTGTTTAAAAACTCTAAGTACCCAGTGTGAGAGAAAATGAGTCTAAGATTTGGAACAATGTACGTTTGAACACCAGTTATATTTCAAAGTTATTTAATTTACTTGTTTATGCTTCAAGTTTTTGTCATCTTTAAATTTTATTTACTTTTCTGCAAGTTTACAGCCTTCGACATTTCTTTGTTCTTGTTTAAACTTTTAACTTTATTTCGTCTTTAAGATTCAAACTTTACTTTACTTGCAAAAATCAAAGTCTTAATACTTTGACAATATTGATAAAACAAACCACAAATCAGTCACCAAATTCTAAGAATAGTTCGACAGAAACAATGCACATGTATCCCAGGACTTGTATGGTTGGTCCTGCAAGTAACCCAGTTTTCTGAAGAAATTGGTTAACCAGAGGTTGTTCGCCAGAAACCACTGCGAACAGGGGGGTTAAACTGTTTAAAAATAAAATGGGGGGACTAAAACTGTAAGTTTGATAAAACAGGGGGACCAAACCTGTAATTTAGCCAATAACTTAACATATCACAATGATTAATTTATACTTCTCATGCTTAGAAATGTTGCAACAAATTATAAATGATTTATATTAAAGAAGAAACATGTTATTGAATTTTATTGATGATTGATTAATATAATTGTTGAGTTGTAATATAATTTTATAAAATTTGTCTAATAAATATTGGTTATGAAGTTTGTTAAAACTTAGTTTCTTGATTTCAATCATCCATTAATCTCTAATCAAGATTAATGACAAAGTTTATTAATATATTAAAAACTGAAGAAAAAATGAAAATAAATAAAGAAATAAAAAGGAGGGCAAGTTCGTCGTCCTCCAACCCCGTCACTTTGGCGGGCAGACTAAATTTTAGAGTCTAATTTCACTTAGTGGGCTTGCATGTCCCGTCCTTTTTTTTTTGCAGGTTTAAGGCATGGCGGACGAGACGGAGCGAGTAAGGATGTTAGTTTGCATCTAGTAGCGGGGATCACCGTGGGGGATTGCCCTGTTCAGGGCCTCAAAGATGGGAAATTTCTCCCCGCGGGGATGGGGAGAAATTTTTTTCCGAGAGCAGTTCGGGAACGGGGACAGGGATGAGGAGTACATCTCCCGCCCCGCCTATTTATTTTAATATAGTTAATTTAATATATATTTTATATTTTACTTAAGGTATTTTTTGTCATTTCCTTTATATTTATTTTTAAAAACTAATAAATATTAATGTATTTTGTTTAATATTTTACTATTTATATATATGTAACTTTGTTTTAAGTAATTTGATATGATTACTTTTATGTGTGTTATCAATTAAGCAATAGAGATATGTCGAATTTTGTTTTTAGTTGATTTTAGCTACTTTTTAAAATGATATACTATGATGGAATGATGCAAAATTTTACAGTTATGCCTCATGAGTTTATACTTAAGCATATATTTTCAAGTATACTTATTATGAAGTATTTTTTAGCTTTTCAAGCATACTCATAATGCTTAATTTTACAATTAACCCTTGTTAGTTTTGATGAAGTATAGTTTTTAAACATATTTATATTGTTAAGTTTTGTAGTTGTTTAGGCATATTGTTACTTTAAAAAGTATTATAATTTTTGTTGTTGAATTTTATAGCATTTTATAGAATTTTATTAAAAAAGTATTATTATTTTGTGTCCCATTAGTATTTTTAATAAAAAAATAATAAATATGCAATACTAGTATTTTTTTAATAACAATATAAATATGTGAAATACATGTGCTTTTTATTTTTATAGAAAATATAGATATTTTAAAAATAAAATGTTGATGGATAATTGTAGAATCCGCGGGGAACGAGGATGGGAATATAAACTCCCTTGTGACTGGGATCGGGGACGGGGACGGGGAATGAATTTAGTGGCGGGAACAAAGATGGGGAAATGCCCCCCTCCGTATTGACATCCCTAGGAGCGGACGGCCCGTTTTGCCACCCCTAATTGAAATATGGGTGTGTGGATCTAGAATGCAAGTGATGAAACCCTAACTTCTACAACTTGGAACTAAAAAGGGTATGACAACCCAATCGTTGTCGAATGTCAAGCCATTTTGAAAATTGTTAAGCTAGTGAAAGAGATGAAAGTTATATGTATAACTTATGATCAACATTTTTTGTCTTTGAATAAAGAATATATGGTGAAGAGGGTGTCGTTATCGGCTTTAACATTTCCCAATAATGTTGAAGACTACTTATGGGTAGATAGCAAGATAATGGGAGTTAATCCTTCTACACGAGCAAGAACATATTTGAACTAGCATTTTAGAATGAAGAATTATCTTCAAGTTGACAAGTGACTCTCTTTGGGATAAACATGCGTATATGTATTTGGCTTAAAGTAAATGGGATCTCAATGCATGAATTTATGTTATACCAAATATGGTTACTTTTCCCTTCAATGATTTTTAGGTTGAGGTTCTTAATCATTTGGTAATTATCCCTCACAATTACATATCATATGCAAGTATACATGTATGTTTAAAGTATCAAGTGACAAAATAATAAGGATGTCGAACCCATGGGAAATGGAAAGTAACTTTAGTCGATTTTCGTAAAAACTATCTTTTGTAAAAGAGCATGAGTATGAATAAAATAAAGTATGGTTGTCACAAGTTCAATTTGGTAGAAAGCAAAGTCAAGAATAGTGAAATTCTGGTATCATATATGTGATGTCGAATAAGATGTTACGACATTAATATCTGAACATTAACAAGGTAAAAACACAATAAAGTACAACAGTAATAACACAAGGAATTGTTAACCCAGTTCGGTGCAAACTCACCTACTCCAGGGGCTACCAAGTCAGGAAGGAAATCAATTATCAGTAGTATCAATTCAGAGTTAAACAATCCCAATTTACACTACTCACTTAATCATTACCCCAATGCAATTTCTATCTAAGAACACTTAGATAAGAGACCCCTCTCTCACACTCCCTCAATCACACACTATGATAATTAAACAAAACTATACAAAGAAATAGAAGAACACTCTTCCAAGATAAACAACTTGATCTTGCTTAAAAGCTTCAATCAAGAACAAACACTCATGCTTAAAAACTTAGAGTGGACAAAATACAACTCAATAGAATCAGTCCAATTCAAACATCTAGGTGGTGTTATAATGAATCACAATTAACACACACATATTGTTGTACCCCAAAATTTGCCCTCTGATTTTTAACTCTAACTGACTTTTTGTTTCGTATTCATTTGCATCATATTCAAAGCATAACATTTTTTCCCGTCTTAATATTAGCCGGAATAATTTCTCGGAATTTACAGATAGACTGGTCAAATTAATTTTTTAACTGTGTCTAAAATCAGTGAACGAAAAAATGTCAAGTTTAAGTTTGCAAATGTCGGTAACATTAATCTGCAGTTCACGTGGTTTAATTTGACATGCTAAAAATATTTTTACGATTGTTTTTGGTCATATCTTGATCAGTCTAAGCAGCTTAAACGGTCATAATTTTTATTTCAAAATCCGACCAAACGCTGTATTTTTCCGAGTCATTTATTTCGTGCTAATTATTTTGATGTGTTCATTTTATTTTTTCGAGCACTTTGGCGCCCAATTTTTATTTTTTGAGTCTGTTTATTTTTATATTGGGTCTAGAATAAATAAATAGAATTGTTAGTTTTTATTTTAATTTTAACTATTTTAATTATTAAACTTTATTTAGTTTTAAATTAACATTTTATTGGGTCTAGAATAAATAAATAAATAGAATTGTTAGTTTTTATTTTAATTTTACCTATTTTAATTATTAAACTTTATTTAGTTTTAAATTAATATTTTATTGGGTCTAGAATAAATAAATAGAATTGTTAGTTCTTACTTTAATTTTAACTATTTTAATTATTAAACTTTATTTAGTTTTAAATTAATATTTTATTGGGTCTCAAAATAAATACTTAAGCCCATTATTATTAACCCTAAATTAGTCCTGTATATACTTACTAATAGGGAGACCGAAAGAAAAAAGAATAAAACGCTAAAGCGGCGAATCATCATTTGTTTTTATCTGTATTTGTCAGGATTAAAACGCATTCTGTATTTCCTAGCTTGGTCCAACACACTCTGGAGATGAGAGATGTGGTTGGACTCTTGAATGTACTTGATGACCATGTCGTCCATGTAAACTTCTAGCATTTCCCCAATTTGTGATTGGAAGACGTTGTTCATCATGCGCTGATATGTAGTTCCTGCATTTTTTAACCCAAAGGGCATCACATTGTAGTAATAGTTTCATGTCGGGTTCATGAATACGGTATGCCTTTTATCTTTGTCGGCCATGGGTATTTGGTTGTACCCAAAATATGCGTCCATGAAGGATAGCAATTTAAAACCTCCAGAATTATCTACCAACTTGTCTATGTTGGGCAGAGGGTAAGATTCTTTCGGGCAAGCCCGATTAAGATCAGTGTAGTCAATACAGAGGTTCCATTTCCCATTAGATTTTTTCATAAGTACAGTGTTTGAGAGTCAGGCCGTATACCTAGCCTCAGTTACTAATTTGGCCTCTAAAAGGTCATTGACTAATTTTTCAGGAACTAAAGTTTTTTCTCCGGACTACTTGCGCCTTCGCTGGGCAACTACGCGTGTAGTTGGGTTGATGTCAAGCTCATAGCATGTAATTTCAGCGGAAATTCCTGACATATCAGTGGCACTCCAGGCGAAGAGGTCAGCATTGTTGCGCAGACATTGCTTCAGCTGCTCCTTGACATCATCGGGAAGTCCTGCACGATGCAGACTCCTCTTTCGGGGTTATCTCTGAAGATTATCACTTAGAAATCTCCTGCGGGCAAAGGGCGTAAAACGACAATTTTATCTGCAGAAACGTCTTCCTCGGCATCTACAGGGATGCGAGGATCAAGGTCGATAGTGTTGATTTGAGGTGTTGGCTTCTTCTCGGGCTGAACATCGTCAGTTGAAGAGTCTTCATCTCTTACACGCTTACTGCTCTTTGGTGCGGTCTCTATCACGGTCTGGCCTCTTGGTGCTGCTTCAAAGCATTTCCTCGCTGGCTCAATGTCCTAGTGGAGAGTAGCTATGTGGCCCTTCTCTGTGTAATACTTCATTTTGAGGTGGACCATTGAAGGGACGACAATGAGTTCGACAAGTGTTGGCCTCCCCAGAATGCATTGATAGAGGGATGGACAGTCGATCTCCAGGAAATACGTCTTAATTTTTTTGGAGGCGTCTCCTTCCCCGAATGTGACCTTCAGCTCGACGTAGCCCCAAGACTTGGCGGTGGCCCCGTTGAACCCCTGCGAATCAGAACCAACATACGGGGATAGGTTTTTCTGGTCAAGTTGCGATGCTCGAAAGAGTGAGGTGTACATGATGTCTACCGAACTTCCTTAGTCGACGAGTATTTTGATCACACATGTGTTTTCCATATTTATGCGGATCAACAAAGAAATATGAGAGTTTGGAGATCCACCGAGGAGTTCCTCCCTGTAGAAAGTGATTGGTTGGGATTTCCCCTTGACTCTCTCGATGGATGAAAGCTGAATTGGTGATGAATCGACCAGATGCTCGAGGTTTCGCCTAACGGATCCAGCAGTCATCTCGTTGTAGCCTCCACCTGATATGAGCATGGCTGATGGGAAGCATTCCCAATGGTTGTGTAATGCAAAGTATCATGTTCTTAAGAGGTACCGAGGAATGAAGAAGTCCTCGGGCCTGGTGACTGGCATAGCGACTTGCATGGGGACAGTCTCCTCAGTGACTTCATCGACTCTTTTCGTTTCTTCTTGTCGAGGAGCTCCGTCTTTGACGTACTTCTTGAGGTGTCCCTCTTTTATGAGGATCTCAATGGCGTCCTTGAGGTGGAAGAAGTCTTCGGTGACATGCCCGTGATTGCGGTGGAACCGACAATACTTACTTTTGTCAGTATAGGCCTTGGAAGCAGTTGGTTTGGGGAAGCGAACATCTATCTGCTTGAACTCGGCATTGATGCATTCGCTGAGGATTTTCTCGCAAGGAGCGGTAAGAAGAGTGTACTCTTAAAATCAACATGATGGTCCTTTACTCTCTCGGACGGCCATCTCTTCATTTTTCACGCCGAGGGGCCTCGTTGTTGTCTTTCTGCCTATGAGTTTTCATGTTCTCCTAATTTATTGAATCTCGTGTTTTGTACGTGACTTCCTTTTCTTCGTACTGGATGTACGCTTGGGCTTTATGGAGCAGCTCTACAACGGATTGGGGAGGTTCGATGCCCACGACTCTTTTGAACTTGCTGCTAGAACGTAGACCCTTTTCCAAAATATATCGCTTAATGCAGTCAGTAGTGTGTACTTCAAAGGCTTCTTTGTTGAATCGGTCGATGTAGTCCATCAGGGGCTCTTTCTTCCCCTATATGATTCCCTCGAGGGTTGTCTCGGACTTCGGGTGACGTCTGGATGTTGTGAAGTGTCTAGTGAATTGGTTATTCAAAACCTTCCATGACGTGATGGACCCTGCGGGGAGATGCTTGTACCACGACATTGCACTTTTACGCAAGGTGATAAAAACAGCCTGCATTTGATTGCACCCTCCATGTTGTGATAGTGGAGTATGGCTTCGAGGTTTTCGATGTGATCGTCGGGATCAGTGGTCCCATCGTACGTGGCTAATGGAGAAGGCTTCTTGAGTCCGTGTGGGATGTGGGTCTCCATAATCTCACAGCTGGGTGGCCCACGATGATCTTCGTCGTTGCTGCTACCGGACTCGAGATATGGGGATCTGCTCCGCTGATGCTGGTCTTCATTGTAACGGGATTTCTTGTTGTGATCATGATCTTCAAGCGAGCGCCTCATCTTACGGGGAGGAGATCAAACACGTTTTGTGGCCCTCTCTGGGCGTGAACCTTCAAGCACATCTTGATCGAGAATGACGGGTTGAACCTCTGCGACGTTGTCTCCTGGATGGTGAGGGGGAGCGATGTTACGTTCGAGCACTTGTATGTGTTTGCTCTGTTGAAAGAGGGTGGGGTTTTCCCTGCTGAGGGCAGTGATGAGAGCCTAAGTGCCAACATCTGCGTTCGATGGGATGGGAATTGGTTTGAACACAGGATCCCTGTAAGTGACGGGCGGTTGTTTCTGGTTGTTCGAAGATGGGGAAGGAGGATTTCCTTCGATGTGATCGACGTTGAGTTAGGAAACTCTGTGGTTTCCAGTGTTGCCACCTTCGTTGATGACGATGGTGGAAATGTCTTTCACAATCTTATTGACCTGGGTAGCCATGAAGGCAAAAAGATGAGCTTTGATCTTGAGGTGTGTATGCATAGGAATTTTGACAACATGAGTTTTAGTGCACAAAAGCTTTAATAGCTTTTATAAAGATCTTTCGACAAGTTGATCACTCTTTCTTTCAAACATGTCCAGAATCTCGAGAAGGTTTGTAATGATTTGGTTTATAAGTCAAAAGTGGCTTGTCGAAAGAGACGCTAGATTGTCGACTGGAAGTTTTTCACATCACTACGGATAAAGTTTTTTGTTGTTACTTCGACAATGAGGAATTCGACAAAGGAAAATATGATAGAAGGACTTTGGATTTGAATTTTAAATCAACTTGATATAACAAAGAGACGCACCATTTCGTCATTTGAAGAGCAGTTTTGTATGAATAATTGTTTCGTTTGATAAAGGGGACGTGGAAGGTTTCCAGAAGACATTAGCATGCACAATGCCAAGTGGCATTTGTCTAGGATTTGACCGTTGTTCGACGGTTATAATATTTGTATATAAATAGGATAGTTTGCTTTGTGAAAAGTGTGTGAAAAATATTGTACAAATTCCTGTAAAATTACTCAAGTACTTGTGTGTAAAGAGAAAAGGGAGATTATTTTGGAAATGTACGTATCAACACCAATTTTATTTCAAGTTATAAAAGCTTTAAGTTTTTTTCTTTAAATCTTTGTTCTTTGTTTCTCTTTTACATTCCATTCACGTTTCCAGCAACTTTATATTCCAGTCAATTTATATTCAAGTAATTCTTTACCTTCATGTCAAACTTTAGTTTTCTTTTATTAAGCCTGTAAACGCGTTAGTTGATTCAAATATACAAACACCTTCAACTCCAATATAAATAACAATAATTGTTTTACTCTAGAACATTTCGACATAAACATATAAACACCAAGTTTAGATTATTCTTCATTTGATTCTTAGCACGCGACGTCCTAGGACTTGTTTGGTTGGTCCTATAAGTCACCCTTTTCTAAGAGATTTGGTTAACCAAAGGTTGTTCGCCAGAAACACTAGCGAACAAATTGGCACACCTGGTGGGACCTGTGCTTTAAGAACAGATTACGTGTGTTTGTAACATTGTATGTTTCTGCGTAGCGGAAAAGTAACCATAAATAACGTAGAAAGACCTAGGCGAACTAAAGTAAGGAAAATGGCTATCCCACCACCAGTAAATAATGAAGAAATTCCAGTTTCCACTTCCATTCTTTCGACAGGAGGGAATGTGGAGACACTCCATGTTTTAGAAGGAGGAAATCCCTCAATATCTGGATCGATACCAGGAATGTCGTTGTCTCAAAATGGACCCAGTTCCTCCAACATAGGGCATTTGATACCTATGAGTACTCCTCCCCCTGAGTGAAATAACTTCAGGCCTTATCTAATGAATTTTTCCACACCTATGTTTGGAAGGGAACAACCTTATGGAATGCCAACTTCAATGATGTCTAGTTTACATAACAAAACACCATTATATTCTGATATCATGGCCCACATATCTTTGCCACTACAAGGATCAGGTTATGGTGGGAACGTTAGTAGACCAAACCAACCCCCACCAGGATTCCACATGCCAGCAATTACGACTAATTATGCGCATGCAATCCGTCAACAAATGGACGAAAGTAACCATGAAATTGTCCATAGGTTGACTCAACAAATGGGGGAAGTGTTTAACCCTTTAATACAAAGCACCACTCAAACAAACCAAATATTGGCAACACAAATGGTGCGTATTGCTGAATTCTTTGGAGTACCCCAAATTCGACAGAGAGAGTCGGTGGTCCATAATCCAGTAATCAATGTTGAAGAGGAACCAACAATAAATCAAAGACCTGTGGGCAACCCTCAGGCAAATCGTAGGATCCAAGAAGAGGTTGTCGAACAGCCTCGCGTCGAAGTCCCCATTCCACAAGAGCCTAGGAGAGTGTTAGTCCAGAGAGGTCAAGATGCTGATGACATCTTGCAACAAAGAATGCGCTATAATAATCCATCTGTCGAAAATAATCTAGCGGCCATGGTCGAAAGGATAATGGCGCAAAATGGGGTAAATGTGGGGTTACAAAGGCCTAATTATATTTCCCCACTATCTGAATATATCCTACAACAGGAATTGCCCCCAAGGTGGAAAATCCCCAAGTTTACTAAATTTTCAGGGGATACTAGTGAGTCCACCATAGAGCACATAGCGCGTTATTTGATAGAGGCAGGTGAAATAGCGCAAAATGAGAATTTGAGGATAAAATATTTCCCAAGTTCCTTAACAAAAAATGCTTTTACTTGGTTTACATCCCTACCAGCAAATTCCATTCATACATGGACTCAATTGGAGAGGTTGTTCCATGAACAGTTCTACATGGGATAAACTAAAATAAGTCTAAAGGAATTAGCTAGTGTAAAAAGAAAATTCTCAGAGCCCATTGATGATTATCTCAATAGATTTAGATTGCTAAAGGCAAGATGTTTCACACGGGTGCCAGAGCAAGAACTTGTCGAAATGGCTGCAGGAGGTTTAGATTATTCCATAAGGTAGAAACTAGACACCCAGTACTTAAGAGATATGGCACAACTAGCAGATAGGGTAAGGCAAATTGAAAGGCTAAAAGCTGAGAAATATAGGGCACAAAAGTAAGAAAGAAAGGGTAGCTTATGTTGGAATGTGTCAAGATGATGACTATGATGAAGACGAATCAATCGTTTTTGACGAACAAGAAATTAACCTGGCAGAATTAAAACAAGGTCCCCCATATTCTTGCAAGGTGTTAGCTCCATCAAATGGGAAGAATCATGTTGAAACAGATAAGAACAATAAATTCCCTAAAAGAATGTACACGTTCGACGTCACCAAGTGTGATGAAATATTTGATCTGTTGGTAAAAGATGGTCAACTAATAAGACCATCGGGTATAAAAGAACCCCCTATTGACCAAAAGAAAAATAGAGGTTTTTGTAAGTACCATAATTTTCTAGGTCATAAAACTTCTCAATGTTTCCTTTTCAGGGACCTAGTTCAAAATGCAATCCAAGACGGAAGGCTGAAGTTTGGAGAGAAACCAAAGCAGCAAACAAGGGTTGAAGCTACCCATGTGCAAGTAGTGGAAGCAAATTATGTTGAGCCTTTCGACATTAATATGGTCGAGATGGAGAAAATGTCAGATGACAGTTTCAAATTGATTGAAGCCACTGAAGGCTTCGACAACACTGTCAACATGGTGGGAGTTACTGTAGATTCCCCTATTCGCCACAATGTAGAGGAAGTATCGGGAGTTGAATTGACTATGCCTGTTCTGATCAAGGTCACTGAGGATCTTGGAGAGAAAAGCAATGTCAAGGTGGATGATGATTCCAACAACCAAAAAAAGGTTGAGACCACTGAAGGTTTTGACCACCAAGATGAACCCATGATCACTGAAGACGCTAAGCATCTAAGGAAGGAAGTTACTGAAAGCTTCCACAAAAGAGTCAACAAATTGGATAGAGATGGGGTAGTCTGGGATACCTTGGGAGAGCCCAGTGGGAAATTCGACTACTTGGTAAAATATAGTTCGCCTGCTAGTTCCAAGATCAATATTAACGAAATCCAGCCAACAGGCTGGGGTGATACTTTTGACAACAATGAGGAGAAATTTGAGGCTTTCCCCAACATTGATGAGAAGGCCACTGAAGGCCTCAATAATGAAAATGAAGTCATTGGGGGGAATGTTCCTAGCCATTCGAAGGAGGTTACTAAAGGCCTTAACAATGATACTAGCAACCTCACAAATGCCAGTGAGATTTAAAATGAAGACAATATGGAAATCAAAGCTGAGACTGTTGAAGGCCCTCCACCCAAACTCATTTATGGGATACTTCGCAGAACCATGGAAGATCCTAAAGAGAAAGCAGTCCAAACCAAGAGTGTCTCAGCATCAAAGGGGTCCTGCGAAGTTCAAGAGGCTCTCATAAAGAAAATGGATAAATTGAGTCTTGCTGATAGGCAAGGGTTGGATATCAACATGGTCGAAGCTTCGCAAAAGAACAAAGGAAAGAATGAGGTGGAATGTCATCGAGAGGAGCATCAAAAGACAGCCTATCCAAAGGAAGATGAAAATTTAGCAGAATTCACCCAAAGGTGCCAAAATAAGAATACTGAAGTGATGCTATGTTCGCGCTGCAGTGCCATTTTCGACAGAAAGGCGGCAGCAAACTTGGAGGTAGTGGAGAATTCAATGGCAAGGAGTAATTGGTTTCAAAGGCCAACTGTCGAAGCTGGCAGATATGATCCAAGGAGAAGCAGATATCACTTCCAGAACCCTGGGGGTAGGTACTACAATACCTACAAGCCATCGGGCAAAGTACCTGATGACAGATGGGTACAGCCTATTAGAGATGCCCAGAGGCCTAGAGAATGGAAAATCTTTGAAGTTCAAAGGGGATCCTTAGTCGAAATAAGGAAGGAAGTTGAGAAGCAAGGGCACAAGACATATCCTTCAGGGAACTACAAAGGGAAGAACCCCATGTCGAAATTTCAATGGAGGAGATTCCAGAGGCAAAAAAGGACTGAGAAAGAAGCAACGAACGGACTAAATGCCAAGGAGAAAAATGTTGGCAAAAACAAAGCAGAATCCAGCAGAAACACTCGAGTGGCAGAAAGTGACAAGCTTCACAAAGGAAAAGACACCATCAACCGGCTACCATTGTCAAAGCTTACCAACGCAATGGCAGAATCTGACGAAGCTACTGATAGCTTCGAATCTGACGAAGAGGGCTCATTCGACGTGATTTGTAATGTAGTCTCAGTACTTCCTAGGGACTACGATAGAGTAATGGAAGTAGAGGATGAAGAGGATACCATGATAGATAGTACAATGGGGCCAAAGACCCGTATGCTACTATATCATGAATAACAGTTGTGTCGAAAAACAAAATGCTTTCTTCGAAAAACCAGATGAGTCAATGAAGGGACATCTGAAACCCTTGTTCATAAAAGGAAAGGTCGAAGACACATGCGTCAACAAAATCCTAGTAGATGGAGGGGCTGCTTTAAACCTAATGTCCCACTATATGCTGAAGAAAATTGGCAAAAATGACTCTGATGCAAAACCACACAACATGGTTATGTCGAACTATGAAGGAAAAGTAGGCACAACCATGGGTGTCATTCAAATAGATCTAACAGTTGGCACTATCACCAGGCCAACAATGTTCATAGTTATTGTGTCAAGGGCGAACTACAACTTGCTGCTAGGTAGGGAGTGGATCCATGGAGTAGGAGCAGTACCTTCGTTGATGCATAAAAGGATAGTCATATGCGTCCTGATGGGATCATCGAAAATATTGAGGCAGATCAAAGTTATTTCATGGCTGAAGTAAACAACATAACTAGTCGAAGCTTTGACAGAAACTTGGCCCATATAGCTCCTTACAACCCAGCTGACTTCGACCTGACAGCGTCGGACAACGCCTATTGCTCTTTGTACTTACATCCGACACATGGATTTTAATGGGACAAAGAGGTAATTGGCGAACCAAGCCATGTTTGGGGAACTACTGATATAGAACTAACTGGTTGGGATAACGAATTCGACGACAACTATGAGTGAAGCTACAGCACTAACGAGACTGACGGCCTATATGGCCGAAAATAAACTAAAAACGGATCTTGAAGCCGAAGCAAAGTATATGGTTATCGAAGCCAAAGAAGAAAGTTCAGATCCACCATGCCCTCACCAGGGATTTGATGAAGAAAATAAAAATAAGAAGATAGGCGAATGGCGGAATCAGAAGCTGGACGCCATCTACGACGACGAACCATTGGGGTTCGAAAAAGACCCAACTTCAACTAGCTTGAAGATGGTGACACAAGATCCTCTGGAAGAAATCAATTTGGGACTGGGGGCAGAAAGAAGGCCAACCTATATAAGTGCAACTATGGACCCCCATTTCAGAATCGAATTAGTTCAGTTGCTGAAAGAGTTTAAGGACTGTTTCGCATGGGACTATGACTAAATGCCAGGCCTCGACAGACGCTTGGTCGAACTGAAACTTCCTATAATTGAAGGAAAGAAACCTGTGAAGCAAGCTCCAAGGCGTTTCACACCAGAGGTTTTGTCAAAGTTAAAAGAGGAGGTCGAAAGGCTTCTCAAATGTAAATTCATTCGTCCGACCAGGTATGTCGAATGGATTGCAAATATTGTACTTGTAATAAAGAAAAATAGCTCATTGAGGGTGTGGATTAATTTTCGAGACTTAAATTCTGCCACCCCAAAGGATGAATATCCTATGCCAGTAGCAGAAATGCTAGTAGGCTCTGCAGCAGGGCACGAGTACCTAAGTATACTAGATGGATATTCTGGCTACAATCAAATCTTCATTGCAGAGGAAGATGTTGCAAAAACAGCCTTTCGGTGTCACGAAGCAATAGGGACGTACGAATAGGTAGTTATGCCCTTTGGTTTGAAAAATGTTGGGGCTACATACCAAAGGGCTATGAATTCCATATTTCATGATTTCATTGAAACATTCATGCAAGTATACATTGACGATATTGTAATAAAGTCTGTTTCAGAAAAAAATCATTTAAACCATCTTCGACAATCCTTTGAGAGGATGAGAAAACATGGTTTAAAGATGAACCCCCCTTAAATGTGCTTTTGGTGTGCATGCTGGAGATTTCCTAGGTTTTGTGGTCCACAAAAAGGGAATCGAAATAAACGCCAACAAAGTTAAAGCAATAATGAAGGCGAAAGCACCTTCGACAAAGAAAGAGTTGCAATCACTACTGGGGAAGATTAATTTCCTTAGAAGATTTATTTCAAACCTCACTGGGAAAATGCAAGCTTTCTCCCCCCTGCTTCGACTCAAGAAAGAAGATTTCACATGGGGGCAAGAACAACAAGAAGCCTTTGACAAGATCAAAGGATATCTGGTAAGCCCTCCAGTCTTGACGTCACCTAATAGACGAAGAAGCATGAGGTTATACAACTCAGCATCCGACAAGACCCTTGGAAGCATGCTTTGTCAGGAGGATGAAAATGGCGTCGAAAGAGCCATTTATTATCTCAGCAGAGTCTTAAACGATGCTGAAACTAGATATAGTGTAGTAGAAAAGCTATGTCTTTGTGTATATTTCTCTTGTACAAAATTGAAACACTATATAAAACCAATTGATGTATTTGTATCATCTCATTTCGACGTGATAAAATATATGCTTTCTAACTCTATTTTGCATAGTCGAAATGGGAAATGGGCTTTAGCATTAACTGAATACTCCTTAAAATACCTGCCTTTAAAAGTTGTAAAAGGTCAAGTAGTGGTTGATTTCATAACTGACCATTCCATAGACGATAGTGAAATAAAGTACGTCGAATTACAACCTTGGAAATTATATTTCGACGGTTCAAGCCATAAGAATGGTGCAGGTATAGGAATATTGATTATTTCTCCTGATAAAATTCCAACAAAATTCAAGTATATGGTAGAAGACCCTTGTTCAAACAATGAAACTGAGTATGAAGCTTTAATTGTTGGACTTGAAATCTTGTTGGAATTGGGGGCAACTCGAGTCGAAATAATGGGCGAATCAGAACTAGTAATAAAACAACTAACAAAAGAGTACAAATGTGTTAAAGAAAATCTGATTATATACTTTGTTATAGCCAACAGGCTCCTGAAAGAATTTGACACTGTGACCCTTAAACATATTCCTAGAATAAAAAATCAAGAGGCCAATGATTTGGCTCAGATTGCATCGGGTTACAGAGTATCGAACGAAAATATGGAGAACGCTATTGAAGTAAGGGGAAGGGTTATATCAACCAAAGTATCCCCATCAGATTTAGAATCAATGAAACTTGGTTATGGGGATGACGAAAATTTTGAAATTTTCAACATAGATAATTCAGACGTGGATGACTGGAGAAAACCTATAAGAGGTTACCTACAAGACCCAAACCAAAGCGTAGAAAGAAAAATAAAATATAGAGCAATAAGCTACGTACTCTTTGGGAACAAATTGTTCAAAAAGACTGCAGAAGGAGTCTTACTAAAGTGCTTGGACGAAGAAGAGGCGTATATTGCACTGTCGAATGTACATAGTGGCATATGTGGTGCACACCAAGCAGGGCATAAGATGAAATGGCTACTATTTAGGCAGGGTTTATATTGGCCAACTATGCTCAAGGACTGTGTCAAATTCGCAAAGGGTTGCCAAGAGTGCCAAGTCCATGCAGGAATACCACATGTCCCTACAAGCGAATTACATTCGATCATAAAACCTTGGCCATTCAGAGGATGGGCTCTAGATCTAATTGGAGAAATTCGACCTGCTTCATCAAAAGGGCAGAGATACATCTTAGTGGGAGTGGATTACTTTACTAAATGGATCGAAGCCATACCACTAACCAATGTGGATCAAGAAGCAGTTATAGAATTTATCCAAAAGAACATAATCTATAAGTTTGGGATACCAGAAACAATAACCACTGACCAGGGGTCTGTGTTTACTAGTAAAAATATGCAAGCCTTTGCAAATGAAATGGGTTTTAAGTTATTAATGTCTACGCCCTATTATGCCCAAGCTAATGGACAAGTCGAAGCAGTGAATAAGGTAATAATAAATTTGATCAAAAAACATGTAGGTAAGAAGCCTAGAAATTGGCACAAAACTTTAGATCAAATTTTATGGGCATGTCGAATGTCACCTAAAGAAGCTACTAACTCTACCCCATTCAAATTAACATACGGACATGAGGCAGTGCTTCCAGTCGAAATCTATTTACAATCCATACGCATCCAAAGACATCATGAAATTCCTTCAGATGTATATTGGAGTATGATTATGGATGAGTTAGTAGATTTGGACGAAGAAAGGTTACATGTGTTGGATTTAATTAAAAGACGGAAGGAAAGAGTTGAGAAATCTTATAATAAGAAAGTGAAGTCGAAAATCCTTTTTGAGGGTGATTTAGTTTGGAAGGTAATACTTCCCATGGATCGAAAAGATAGAGTAATGGGAAAGTGGTCCCCCAAGTGGGAAGGACCTTTCAAAATTTTAAGTGTTTTCTCAAATGGCGCTTACGAAGTCGAAGAAATATGCAAAGATGAAAGAATAGTTAAAATAAATGGCAAGTACTTAAAGAAATATAAACCAATTTTGCAAGAAGTAAAGATAAAGGTAGAATGATTACATTAATTACTTCGCCAAATAGTGGGTGGTAAAGTCATTACAAAGTTTGCCTTCTAAGGCTAATAAAGGAACTAAGGTAAACAATACATATACCACCCCCACCCTATTACAAATTCCTAGAGAAAAGATTCCTTAAGTTCTATGAATTTCTTCCTATGAACAACAATTTGACATTCACATAAACTTTTGTTGAGAGAGATTTCTTCAATCTCTTTGCCTAATTGTTGGGCCCTGTCTGCATGATGAATTACCACCTTTATTTCCTTTTCGATTTCTGCAGCATTGGGTTGTTCAAGTTCTGCCATACGTTTCTGATCCTGAGCAACTTTGGCTTGAAGTTCAGCTATCTGTCTCTCAAAGTCCTGAATATTCTTTTTACGTTCAGACACTTGTTGAGAGTAAGTGTCAGAGAGTTTTGATAGCTCAGAAACCTTGTTCGTCGAAGCCACTACAGCATCCCACTCAGCACTTTGAGTGTCTGTTTTGTTGGAAATCATTTTGATGTACTCTCTTCGACGGTTGAGATTTTCACAGGTTACATCAATGATTTAAACAAGATCCAGCACCAGACGAGTTTCATCAGTGTTGGCTTCCAAAACATTCACTTGCTTGAGGAGTTTCTTCAGCTCACATTGCTGAGTAGGGTCCTCATCCAGAATTCTGAACAGATCGACACCAAGTACTTTGCTCTTGATTTCACCCATAAGAGCATTGAGGGTCTTCACTTCAGAAGTGGCTCCAGAGGTTGTCGAACTGCTAGAAGAATCTTGGAAATTGTAACCTTGGCTAAGCATAGCCTTCAGATAGTCCAAAGGTTTCCTTACCTTCAAGCTCTCAAGTTCCTCATGAGTAAAGGCAGTCGAACCTGAAGATGGAGGTTTGTTCTGAGTTGAATCAGGAAGGGTTTGAACGCTAGGCCCAATGCCTTGTTTCGACTGGTCTTGTTTGGCTGCAGCCTTAGCTTCAAGTTTCTTCTCCTTAGCGTCCGAAGCTTTGGATGACTTTTCTTTTTCCTGAGTTATAGATACAACATCATTTTTTTCGCCCTTACCATCTTCGACAGGTTTTTCTTCATTGACTTTAGATTTTGGGTCATCAGGAGAATTATTTGCAGAATGCTCATCCATTGTGGTGTCGAATGCAGAACTGGTATGGGGTTCCAATATATCGTCCTTTGAAATTTCTTTCTCTTGGACTTGTTTCTCCATATTCGTCTCACCAGCATCATAGGGAGGCTCACCAAGGTTGATTTCAACCTGGAAAAAAAGTAAGGATGAGAAGCAATAGACAATATGCATACAAAGGTCAATTTAAAAGTCAGTCGAAATTAATTACATGAGGAATCTCAGTATGAAAACTAGAGTTCCCACTTTCCGCGTCCCGTGCAGGTTTAATTATTGGACTGGTGGGAGGAGTTTTCTTCGATTTGACAAGTGACCTTTCAGAAGCAATTGTCCTTATGTTGCTGGATTTCTTCCTTTTCAGGGGCTGTTGATATGGGGATTCGTCACCAGAATCTTCAGAAACCTCCTTCACTATCTATTTCTTTCTATTTTGAGGGGTAGGTTGTTTTCGACTCACCTGAGAAACAACAAGATTCCAATAAGCCAAATGCCAAAAACAATTTCATAATTGAGACAAGTCTCTTAAATATGAGGAAAGAATGAAACCTTTTTCGCCGTCGAAGAAGTTTTCTTAGCAGGCTTGGCAGGTTGGTCTTCGACAGACGCCTTCTTGCTTGGAATCTTGACAGCTGAAAAGAGAAATTTGTTAAAAAGGAAGGAATAAAACATAAGAAGTTAAACACAAAATAAATTCAAAATTGAGAAAACACCTTTAAGAATGGTAGATTCCACGTGCACGTGTTCTATTCCAATATTAAGGTGCCCAGGGAAATTGTCCAGATGATATTTGGTCGGAACCACATGTTCGGCTAGCTTTTTTCGTGACTCTTTAAGCAGTTTTAAATCTTCTTCACATACGAACCAATCTGGAAAAGGTGGGCTAAGAGCCACACCAAAATCAGAAGATGGTAGAGGGGGAAACTTTGGTGGATAACTGGAATACGCAAAGTTGTAACGCGCCTCTGGTGGAATATACGAGGGTATTACCAGTTTCCCCATCCTTTCAGTGAATTTATGCTTTAGAGTCATAACTGCTTCACCTATGGTTCGCCTAAGATCATATGTCCTGTATGTTGTTTCAAAATATTTTTGGAATTTTTGAATTTCCTTAACATGTTGTTCAATACCTTTTTTCGTTCTGTCTTGCACAAAAGCAAAAGCGTTCGTCAGAAGTTGGTTGAAGGTAGTTACATCATAAAATCTTGTAAGATAGTACTCCTTCCACCAAACGTTGAATTCTTGAGTGCAGAAGAAGATGGGTCGGAAGACCACCGGTCGAACCTCCAGAGTCGCATCGTTCAATTTCTCCATAATCTCCATATTTTTCGCCTCAGTAAGGAACAAATTGTAAAAGAAAATGGACCCCTTTTTAGGGTAAATCGACCTAGGTTTCAGTTGTATCAACCCAAACTGTCGAGCGATTAAATTTGGTTGATATACTAGTAAGGCTACCTTAGAATTACTCATGGTTGGGTAAGAAGGTAAGAGTCTTGGCGTCAGCAGCATTTCCCAAATAGCCAAGAAGTTGCCTTCCTCCTTTTTGTGTTCGACGGGGAGTTATCTGGTAAACCACTTGGGCCCTACAGTCCTATTGGCAAAGGGGGCCATGTTCGCAGTAAAATTGTAGCTCTTGGAGAACATATTTATATAATTTATGAAAGAACGTTGAAGGTTTTTCCCTTCTTCAGAAGGAGTTAATTGAGCCAGCCTTGCTCATTCGACGTGCCTGTCCTTGACGTACTCTTCATCTACCACGCCTTTGTCGAAGATTCTGGACTCAAAGGTGGCGTTGAGCCACAGTTGAAGAAACCAAAAGGGACCTTCCAGGCTGAGTCTGCCCTTATCCTTGATTTGTTTCAGGTTTTCGACTCCCTCACTCATGGATTCATAGAGGCTAGCCAAGATCATTTTGCTCAGTCGAAGGTTTTTACCAGCATGAAGTTGATTGGCTATGGTGATGTATTTTTTGGCTACCTGGAGGGATCTTGTGCAAAACACAAATTTTGATAACCAAAGAGTCAAAAAGGCTATGTGTTCTATGTCCGACACATCAGGGGAGTCTTTGTTGTGGTAGTGAGCAATGAAGGGGGAGTATGAGGCAAAGCTAGTGTCGAAAGCTATGGTGCTTTTATCCAATACCGTTGGGTCGAAATCTATGCCTAGTGGGCTAAGACCTACTATAACAGCTAGGTCGAAGAGAGTGGGTGTCACCATTCCACAAGGAAGGTGGAAGGTATTATATGTGCTATCGCAAAAGTAAAGGGAAGCGAGAAGCATGGTAGGGCAATAGTTTGGGCCTTCTTTCGATAGTTGAATTAGGTCATAAATGCCTATTTTCTTCCAAGTCTTACCCTTGACTGCTTCGACCTTTTTCCACCCAGTTTAGGTATTCATATGAGTCTTTCGACCAAGTGCAACTTCTAAAAATCCTAGGTTGATTTAAATAAGTTAAGTCTAGGGCATCAGTTTCAGTTTGTGTTTCTGGGGTTTTGTCACTAGATGGGTTTATTTTCCCTGCTCCTATGGGTTTTGAACGTGCATAAGTGGGAAAGAACTCTTTAAGACGAGTTTGATCAGTGTTTAGGTTTGGGAGAGGACCTAACTTGGCATGGCATTTACCAGAAACAAGAGTGGGAATGAATACCTGAGAATAGTAAATGCTCTCTTTTTCTCTTTGATTCGGAGGCTCTGGGATGTATTGTTGGTTATCCACCACCTTTGGGCCAAGGATTCTGTGCGGAGGAGGAAGAGCTTATGTGTTCTTCTTGTCTTTTGGAGAGCTTGAGGTCGCCATTGTTAACTTTGAAGGAGCTTGAAGAAAGATGAAGATTTGGGTTTGAGAGAAGAAGAAGTTTGGAAAATTTAAAGTCTGGAGCGTAAAAAGTTCTTTCAAGAGAGAAAATGGACTATTTATACTGAAGAAATGAAGGAAAACGTTTGGATCTTCAAGTTGTTTAGGGTACGTGTCTACGCACCAGTGAATATAAAAAAGGTGTGGAAGTTGAAAAGGGTACAGTAGACCTAGTCTCATGGAGTCATGGAGATCATGTCTGGGAACGTGGGTTGAAGTTGATCGGTTGAGGAAATCTAATGATTACTTATATATGATTTGACAAAGTGAGATTTTTGGAATCAGCGCATTTAATGCAAAAAAGAAAAAAAAACATGGTGTCGAAATATAATTTGGCAGCAAAGATGCTTTCTCTAGAGAGTTAGTTGAAACACCTTTGTTGGGGGGCAATTTGTATGCATAGGAATTTCGACAGCATGAGTTTTAGTGCACAAAATCTTTAGTAGCTTTTATAAAGATCATTCGACAAGTTGATCACTCTTTCTTCCAAACATGTCCAGAATCTCGAGAAGGTTTGTAATGATTTGGTTTATAAGTCGAAAGTGGCTTGTCGAAAGAGACGCTAGATTGCTGACTGGAAGTTCTTCACATCACTATAGATAAATTTTTTGTTGTTACTTCGACAATGAGGAATTCGACAAAGGAAAATCTGATATAAGGACTTTGGATTTGAATTTTAAATCAACTTGATATAACAAAGAGACGCACCGTTTCGTCAGTTGAAGAGCAGTTTTGTATGAATAATTGTTTCGTTTGATAAAGGGGACGTGGAAGGTTTTCAGAAGACATTAGCATGCACAATGCCAAGTGGCATTTGTCTAGGATTTGACCGTTGTTCGACGGTTATGATATTTTTATATAAATAGGATAGTTTGATTTGTATATAAATAGAACATTTCGACAGAAACATATAAACACTAAGTTTAGATTATTCTTCATTTGATTCTTAGCACGCAACGTCCTAGGACTTGTTTGGTTGGTCCTGTAAGTCACCATTTTCTAAGAGATTTGGTTAACCAGAGGTTGTTCGCCAGAAACACTAGCGAACAAGGTGAAAGAAAAGATCTTGGTCACAAAAGATGGGGGAACTGCTAGTTTCCCACAGACGGCACCACTGTATAGAAAAGATTCAGACAGGTCTTCGTGGCCTTCAGCTGGGATTGTGGGGAGTTGTAGGAAAATGGGTGGTGTACCTGCAAGGTACTCCAATTCTCATCATCTTCACTCTGAACGCGAACTTGCTCCTACTTGTCACTTTGCAAGACGGTAACACACTCGTCGTCCGAGCCTGCAAGACCTGAGCATTGACATAGGCAGTTCAAGCCTTAAGACACATTTAATCCTTTCCACCCCTAGTTAGGGGAACTACGGCGACACTGGTCCTCATGTCCAGTGAGGTACGTAGGCAGCGGGGTAGGGCCCATTCGAGCATAATCTTTATTTTCCCTACATTTTTCCTCTTTGTTTCCTTTTTCAGTTCTTTTCTCATTCCAGTTCAGTTCCTTTTCTTTGCAACAACTTTCATTTCTTCACCCTTTGAAACAGTTTCTTTGCAAGCGTGGATCCCGTCGGGTACGGCGGACGATCTGGGGTGCTAATACCTTCCCAGGTCATAACCGACTTCCGAACCTAGTCTCTTTGGTTCGTAGGACCTTTGTCCTTCCTTTTCTTTCTTCTGGTTTGTGTAGCATTACCATTCCTGTTCCTTCGGGATAAAAATGCCTGGCTGGCGACTCTACCTCTTTCCGCGCCACTTTCGCGTTTGTACCAGGATGAAAATCCAGGGAGCGACAACTGGCGACTCTGCTGGGGACTTCCTAACCAGAGTATCTCTGGTTCCCTTGAGAGTCTCTCCTAGCGCTCGTGTGTTTCTGTTTCTTTGGGTGTTGATTGTTTGTTGTTGTGTGTTTATTCTACTGTTATTTATTTACAGTTTTATTTATAGCTTTATTTATCAGTTTTCAGTATTTACTTTCATGCATCATATATATTATACTGGACTCTCTGGTTGTGTTGGTTTCCTTTTTTCTATGGGATGGGATTACTGTGAGATGAGCTCGTAACCGGGGCTCGAGTGTACCCTAGGACTTAGTATGGACAGTCACTTTGGCTTTATTGCATCTTGCTATGTTGGTAGTAGTGAGTTCCACACCCAGACTTGCGACTGTCTTGGAAATGTTTTGATGCAGGAATCTTTCTTGGATCATTACATGAATTCGATAGTTATGTGCATATGGGGACCGATCATTGAGAATATTTGTGGAAACATCCCTCTCAAGTGATGACAGTGGCAGACCACATTTGTTGGCAAACCCACTCGCATCCGAGGGCCCACTGGGAATTCGCATAGGATGGTCTGGTTCTCTCATAGGAATCCAATTAAGTCAAATTGTTCGTATGACGATAGTATTGTACCCTTCAGGATAAATGTACTATTATTTCTCGATTCAGTGCTTGAAGTTGGGGACTGATGAGGGATGCTTGTTTCCTTGGACTCAGCTGAGACCTCCCTGAGTAGTACATAATGCCAAACCGATTCCCTGATTTGGTCATGAACCATTTCTCAGAAATGGTGAACGTATTATTGTTATTCGACTTTGAGAGTCTGTGATGTTGACCTGAGTAGTACACCCGTGAGATTGGGAGGGGTTTACAGGTTTGCAGGAACCATTGACCTCATCATACCTCATTACCAGTACAGTCCTATGATTTTATATGGTTACATGGATTCTAGAGTTCTTGTGTCATCGGATATTTGATTTGGGGATTATTTGAGACTGAGTTCTTGTTCATGGGGCTTTATTCAGAGGATTTTGGTTCTTGGTCACTTGGGTTCAGCATTCAGTATCCAGACAGTCTCAGATGTTGATCATTGTCGTTCCCAAAGATTTCCATCCCGGTACAAGCGCGAACGGTCGGCGAAAGGAGGAGATGAAGTGAAGGTGAATAGAGTCGCCAGCTAGGCATTTTTATCCCGAAGGAAAGGTAATGCTGCATAAACCTAGAAAAGGATGGATAAGACGGTTGCAAACCAAAGAAACTGAGAAAGGGGGTTGGTTACAACCTGGGAAGATATTAGCACCCAGATTGTCCGTCGTACTCGACAGGATCCACGCTTAAAAGATTGTGTTTAAAGGGGTAGGTGTATGTGCTATCTGTGTGCAAAAGCTGGAAAAGAATATACAAGTGTCAGTGCAAAAAAGGGTGAATTGCTCAGGAACTGAGGCTTTTAAAGAATGCTGAAAGAGGGGGAAGACAAAGAGACTTTTGTTCGATAACATTTAAGTTATGCCTACGTATCCTCTCGTGCAATGAGGAAGTCAGAACAGCGTAATTCGACTCAAAGAGACTGAAAGATAAATTGACTGTGAACTGCTTACTTGTCTATGCTCAAGTGTATGACTCGTCTGGCTCGAGTGCTAACTGTCTTGCATTAGACGGAAGAAGCAGGTTCTCGTTTGTGAGTGAAGATGATGAGAAAAGAATCCCGAAGGAGACGATTATTGTTTGTTTTTGATGTTTTCAGTTTTTTATTGTTTTTGGAGTTTGTCATAAGTTAATGAGCTTAAGCCTAAATCACGGGTTAGTAAACTCATTATATCCTCCCTTTGATTAGGGATAATGAGAATAATTTAAGTATGAGATAAACATCTCATCTTAATTACCATGATGATGTAGGGTTAAGATCATTAACCTACTTGTGATTATTTAGATGCTTTTGAGTTTTTGTTTAGTGTTAAGTAATGAGTTTAAGCCATAATCAAGGATTAGTGAACTCATTACACCATCCTAATAGAAGGATAATAGATGAGCACACTTAAGCTGAAGAAGATACCTCAACTTAATCCATGATTAGGGATTAACCTCATGACAAAACAAGCCTTTATTAAAGTGGATTTTAATTAAGGGTGAGATTAAGAAATGAGTTTTATGGTTTGTAAGACAACTTGAGGGGGATTTGTCCATTAAACACTAGGGTTAGTCCTTCTTAACCAATAAATGAAGAATTAGAACCCTAATGTAAGGCCCAAGTTACAAGTTAATGTCTTAGTGATTATTAAGATGGATTAATTAAGAGGTTTAAACAAATTAAGGGTTTAACACATAGGATTAAAGTTATACACTCCATCCTAAGAGAAGGATGCAGGCATAACCCTAATTCCAAAGTCTTAAAACCTTAAAGGTTTAGTCTCTAATGATGAGATGAGAAGAGAGACACAAAGAAGACACAAAGGTAAAAACTAAGGGGGGACTAATCACAACCCTAGTTATTATTATACTTGGATGTTCCTATGGTTTGTGAGGCTTAAAATAGATCTTTAGAGAAGCCACCAATGGAAGAAGCAGATGAAAGGAGGAAGAAGCAGATGAATAAGTTACTTACTTCATTGAAGAAGATAAGTAACTTAGAGAAAGAAAGTGAGAGATGAACATGAATGAGCAAGCTCACTCTAAGACAATGAAAAATTCAGCAAGGATGCATATGAAGAAGATGAAGAGAAGTGAGAAGTGAAGGCAAATCCACTTCTCAAGTTGCTTACCACCTGAAATGTTAGCACAATAGGCATAAGGAAAGAAATGAAATATAATGAAGCATATGCAAAGGTAAAAACCAAAACCAGAAGCAAACACATGATGTAAATTATGTTATGAGATGATGTGAAGACATACAAAGTGCAATGGATGATCATACAAGAGAATGAATGCAAATGAGGCATGTGGGAAACATGAAAATACATGGATGTTTTTGAAATGAAATGGATGAAAAGCATGGAAAATGTATGAAGAAATGACCAAGCAATGTTCAAGCAATGTCTTAAGATGTCTAAGATGGAATACAAGTGCTTAGAATGTCATGGCAAGTTCATATGTTCATGCAATGCAATGTAAGATACAAGTATGGATGCAAAATTAGGGTTACATGGAAGGATGAGATGCAAATGATCAAAACAGAAGAAATTCATATGATAAAAATTTTCAAATGAGCTCAAACAAACCCTAACCCCATATGATATCACACCCCAAAAGGAGAAGGTCTAACTCTTAACCTAAAGGAAAATATGATTTTTCTAAGTTAACTAGGTTTCTATAGGTACCTTAAGAGGAAAAATGCAAATAAATTTGAAAATGAAAGATAAATTCATGACAAAAATATCCTAGAAACTACATGATATATGGAAAACAATGCAAAAAGAATCATCATTAAACCATTCATGGTTAGGCAAAAAAGATTTTTCAAAGTTAGGGTTCCAAAAAGAGGATTTTATGAACCCTAAATTCAAAGAAAATGTCAAAGTATGTTCAAAACCAAAAAGAAATTTGTATGAATGGTTTGATAATGTTTCTAAATGCCTTAAGATGCAATGTGAATTTTTTTGTGATTTTTAGAAACCTAAATGGTATTTTAATTAATTAATTTCCATTAATTAATTAAAATAAACATTTAAATATTTTTAAAAGGATTTTTTAATGCAAAAAATAAAAATAAAAATGTTTTTGGGTGAAGGAAAATATTTGGAATTAAAGTGCAGAAGGAAATATTTTTGTGATTTTTCTAGGTATTTTAAATAAAATGATAAAGAAAATGCAATTTAAATGAAAATAAAATGAATTTTAATGAAAGTATGAGGATCCAAAGGACCAGATTCAAAGCTGGGAAAAAGATGTTGACTGACGCGCAGATCAAAGGCTAGGATTCAAACTGGCTTAATTTCAATTAATTAATTAAATTAATCCTGATTAATTCTTAATGATCCATCTCAACCGTCCAAACACGCGCGGGAAACCTAATCCTAAGGCTGACGTTTAAATTCACACTAACCCTAATTAAAACCCTAATTAATCTCAGACGGCCGGAACAGTGCTCCGATCGTCTTCTCTAGCCACTCCCCTCACCTGAAACACTCAAAACTCAACCCCAAGACCCCTAAAGCTCCAGAATCAATCCTTAAACATCATAGAACACAAATCCAGCAACAAAAACAATTTCTCATGCATCAAAATGAAGAATCGAAGAAGAACATTTTTAGGTCAAAACTTTCAGAAGTTCATGAAATCCTCATTTCTTAACCATCTTCAAAAATAAAGACATCAGCATGATCAGCACATCACATAGATTCATTTAGGAACTTAAAATTACATTTCTAGAAATAAAGTTCTTGATGATACCTGAGCTTGAGCTTTCTCAGTTTGAGCTATCTGGACCTCTCTCTTGTGCAAATGGCCTCCACTTGATCCCCTGATGATGTTGCAAGGCTTTGAATGAGCTGAAATAAGCTGGTTTGAGTGGTTGCAACCCAACTGGTCTGAAATCATGTTTTACTTTCAGGGGCTTTCAAGCTTGTTTAATGGTTGGGAAAGGTTCTATTGGTGATGGTGAGTTGAATGGTGAAGTTGGTTTGTGGTTTGAGTGGCTGAGCAGAGAGAATCGAAAGCTTGAAGGTTGAGGGTGATTTTATGGAACTTGGTGTATGAGAGGTTCTGAGCTCCAAGGTTATGCGAATTGGCTTGATTTTGGTCCACATAACGTGTCTCTATTGGCCAGAGAGTTGTTGTGGCTGCAGCTGATTGGTATGGGCCAAGTTGCAAAAAGTCAACAAATTGTGTACTAGAGGTATGGGCTCATGCAGCAGCTATTTTAGGGCATGTCCTGGTTCAGCATTGATCAAGGAGAGCCATGGGATTCATTTTATGCAGTTGGCACAAGTGGAAGCATGGCTGCAAGAGATTTTGCAAGTGTTATGCAATTTTGCCCCTTTGTGATTTCTTGTGATGCAAGCCATAGAAACTTGTGATTCCTTGGACAATTATGCTCTTTGGAAGTTTCTTTGTGTTGTTATGATGCTTAGAGGTTGATTAGAGGTCACAAAATTACTTGGTATGTGAAATTGCAAAAAATCCTCTTTGGTGTGAAAGTGAAAATTATAAGATTTTTGCCAACTTTGCAAGGCCATAACTTGAGTTCCATAATGAATTAGGACATGTTCTTGTAATTTTTGAAAATGGAATGATCCAATCTACAACTTTCATTACCAACAATTTTTCATTTGAAGCATTTTTGGTTGAGAAAGAGGAGGTTGAAGAACTTTCCCAAAATGGAAAGTTTCCATTACAAGTCATTTCCATTTTTGGCAACTTTTGGTTTAGCTCAAATTTCTTCAATTTTGTGAACTTCCAAGCACTTAAATGATCAAATAAAGATCATATAACTTCAATTTGATGAAAATATCACTTTGGTTCCATTGTTTGGGGACTCAGATGCCCTGATTTTGCTCTGACTTTCTCAAGAAGTTACCCAGTGAACAGATGACTTCCACAATGAATTTCTTCATCAAACTTGGTACACATGATCCTTACAACATATTGAGACTATTAGAAACAAGAATGACCAAAAAAATTGGAGTTATGGCCTTTGAAACCAAAACCCTAATTTCAGGTCATCTGTGTAGTGAAACCCTAGCTTTGCTTCCATGCTTCCCAAGTTCTTGTGATTTCTTGACTTCCTTGATCTTTGAGGAATATAATATGATGATGGAACACACATGGACCCTCTTGGAATGAGTGGAAACCTTTGGAGTGGCTCAGATGGATCCTTGGATTACTTAGGTCACAAACCCTAGATGCAGATGAACTTGAACTTATGCAGTGAAACAAAGATGCAATATGAGGTGGTACTCATATGCTAATGGAAGATCACAAGCCAATGGTGTGAAATTAGTGAGGGAAAATTTGGGGTGTTTACAGTTTCCCCTATTCAAGCATGAGTTAGCTGTGCAGGGTGTAAGCGCCTAGCTTAACAGACAAACAAGATAACTTGTGGTTGAATACCAAAGACAGTCCAAGATTTGCACTCACTGGGGAGAATAAGAAAAGGGATATAAATTGTAAAAGTTAGTATAGTATGATTATAAAGTGCGGGCGATGGAGGACGACCATCGAGCAGAGAACGACTGCAGGGGATAAAGCGGTAAGTAAAGCAATGACGGATACGGCCAACAAGCTGGGGAAATAAGGAGATCATGATGGGGACGGCCATCAAGTAAAGTAACAAGGTTCTCTGGGGATTAAAGAAAAGGCAATGATGGGGATGGACATCAGGTTTGCAAAGTAAAGTAAACAACGACGGGGACGGCCATCGGTTTAAAGAATAAATGAAATATTGATGAGGGACGGTCATCAAAGGTGAAGGACGATCACCTAGCAGGGGACGACTGCTCTTTATCACGACATAGGACGAATGTTGGATAGAAAGGGTCGACGATAGGGACGGCCATCGGATAATCATGATGAAGGATGATCATCAAGAGGTGAAGGACGATCACCTAGCAGGGTACGGCTGCTCTCGGGGTTTATCACGACATAGGACGAATGTCGGATAACAAAGATCAATGATGGGGATGGTGTTGCAACCCAAAATTTGCCCTCCCCAAGACAAGATATTGTGTACTAAGAGGTTCACAAGGTTCACAAGACATCTCATGAGGTTCACAAGGTTCACAATTACTCAAAAAGTTTGACAATTCCCTCAGACAATGCATCCTCCTAAGCAATGCATCTTAAAATAGGGTTTTGACTTTCATCAGGCTAAATGGACTTCCAAGACTTCAAGTGAGCTTCATAGCATCCTATATGTGTTCAATAATCCCCATGTCAAGTTTCAAGACTTTCCCCAAAGGTTTGCTCAGTCAGATGATCAGATAGGCTAAAATCAGTCAAAGTAGTTAAAAAGTCAAACTGAGGTCAACTGTGGTCAAACCAAAGTCAAACTTCATGATTTTTTGCCAACATAAATTTTATGAAGTAAACTTCATCATTTGATCAAGGGTTGATCATGATTCATCAAGGAGATTTCAGATCATCAAGAATCAGGAGTTTCTAAATTAGGGTTTTCACAGGAAAAGTCAACTGAACTTTGACCAGCCATAACTTTCACATGCTTCATCAAAAAATTTCCATCCAAAGCTCATTTTGAAGGAAATTGAATTCTCTACAACTTTGTGTAACACAAGCCAAGCCCAAAAATTATTCATTTGGAAGGTATGAGCTAAGACATTATAGGTCCTTTTAAAAGTCAACCAAAAGTCAACAACTTCCAAAGAGCATAACTTGAGAATGGTAAAAGATATGGACATGAGACCAAAGAGGTTGATTAGAGGACTCTCTAAGCTTTCTAAAATGTCCAAGAACAAGTTCATAGAATTAAAATTGAAGGACTTGTGCCCTTGCAAAGTTGGGAAACTTTTGAGAGGTTTATGAAGCAAATGGGGTCTTAAAACCATAATTCACCAAATGGGCTTGCTTTTTTATGATCCAAACACTTCCATGACATCATGCACGAATTAAAATTTATTTATTCATAATTTTATTCATTTTATTGTATTTATTATGATTTTTTATGTTAAAAATCATTTTAAATTAAAATAAAATATAAAAGGATGGATATTTGATTTGATTTTGGTTCTAGAAGGTCTTAATATTCATTTAAAAGTGATTGGTACCATATAATTTCAGATCATACAAATATAGCAAGGTAAGATCAAAGAAATTCAATTTTTAAAGACAAATCTTTTTCAATCTCCATAGGTCCAAAAGTCCAAATGAGTGATCTATTTTTTGACCTAATTCTGATGTATCATATATATACAACTTAAAGCAATGCATTGGACACGAATTTGCAGCCTCAAACAACACATTCAAACTTCAAAAATTCACACCAAAAGCTTGATTCGGATTCCTTGCTAGAGGTCATTCTAAAGCATTTTGAAGGTTGAGACATGTTCCCTGAACATCATTGAGTGTAACCTGATCATCACATTGCTCCATAACATGGCATATTGCGAAATCCGAATCACATTTTTCTCACTTTTTGATTTTTTCGTTCTTACATATTTACATGTTATTAATCAAGTTTGTCCATTGATGTGTGTTTAGATGAATGCAGTGATGGATTCTGGGCAATTAAATTGATGTTTTGATGGTCAATTCATGAAACGCCATTTTAGGGTTCATACCTCTTAAATTAGGGTTTCACAATCTAATGACTATAAACGTATTTTGAGACCATAAATCAACTCAATGAACTGTTTGGATCATATTTATGTAATTAATTTGATAAAATCGTGCGTGTTCGGTGAAGTATGAGTTTCGCAGGTTCTTCATATGCAGGAAAATTCGCAAGAAAACTCATGGATAAATTCGCAGGTAATTCTGCAGGTCCAGAGGAAGAAGACAATCCTTTTGGCGCGGTTGGAAAATTTGAACTTTCACTTGGCTTCATAAACAATTGGTGCTACTATAATATCAAAAAGAGCGCGTAGCTCAGCTGGTTTTGGAGAAGCACCTTTGAGGCCAATGACCTGGGTTCGATCCCTAGGTTATCCTTTTACTCAAAATTCCTTTTGTTTTAATAGGTTTTCTATATTATGACCAAGACTCATCCTATGGACACGCTGCACACGCATCTCAGTTGGTTGGCTAGTGCTGGTGGAAGCTGGGAGACCTGGGTTCGACCCCAGGCTCCAGCAGGTAAGTTTTTACCTTTTTTTTTATTTATTTCATTATTTTTATATATTTATATAATTAAAATTATTAATATTAGTTAAACTTTTCTCTAATAAGTAAAAATCAATGATTTCTTTTTTTTATAAAAAAAATATTGATAATTCAAATTAAATTGTTTCTAAAATATTTTGTAAATAAACCAATTAATATTTTAATTAAATATGTAAACCCTAATTTCTAACCCTAATCTCTAACCCTAATTTTTATTTAATTTTAAATATTAAGCTTAATTAATTTTTCTAATATCTAATTAAATAATTAATCTTGTTTTTTGTAAATAATTATATTGTTTATTATTATTATTATTATAATTACTTTCTTTTCTCTTAAAAAAATTCTTCAAAAATTATTTGTTTAACTTAAAAATGTTCTTTTAAATTCTATATATTTTTGTATATTTGTGCTACCCTTTTCTTCTTATAATTATTTTATCACTAACCTTTTAGTTATTGTTTATTTCATTATATATTAGTCAATTGTTTTATCATAATGTAACTGCGAAAGTCGTGTAATGGTCGTAGGATTATTCTTGTTTTTGTGTTATGTTTATAAATATTTTATTGTAATGGTTAGTAATTATAGGGAGTGATCACATGTTTGTAAATTTAAAATTAATTTAGAACGACTTACTTAATAAGATAAATATATGAATATGAACACTCACACACGTAAGTCGATCTTTGATCGCCATCTCACACTTTCTAAGGTTATCCCTCATGTTGCCTAACTATAAGGTCAAGTAAGGTGTCTTAAAGCAAAGTCCCTTTTCATAAAATATCATCAAGTCCCTTTTAAGATTATAAGATCAAGTCCCTTCGATGTTGCCTACGGTAAATGATCTTGTCCCTGATGGGGCGAAGACGTGATGTGTCTAGCGGTATCTGAACTGCAAGTGCACAGCCTATCGCAATAGTAATAAAAAGATGTCGAACCCACAGGGACTTTGTAATCACTCTAGTGCTAGAAGGTCTGCTAGTTTAGCTAAGGCAGAAATTTGTCACGATTATGGTTTTAAGGATTAAAAACGGGAATTAAACTTAGTTAAGGAAATAATGAGAAGGCGGTCGGTATGTAATTATATTAACCTATGCGGGTCAATCTAACCTAAACTTATAAAGATGGTTCACTTAAATAATTCTGTAGAGATTACCAGTTTAAAAACCCTCGACTCACACTCTCGTGGTCTTATCTCAGATCTTACTCCTAAAGCCATATGCCTGCTCTCGCTAGCCCATAAGTGTTTAGAAAATAATTTTTGAAAACTTAATAAGTCTAATTCGTTTTAAAGCGCTCTCGCTGTATTTAAATCGAATGCCTAACTTTAGCTATCCGGTTAAAATCTCACACTCTCGTGGTCTCGACCTAACCTATTTCACTTTTTTACTCTTGTAACAAAAAGCTTGATTTTAATCATAAAAAGTCACAGCCAGAATATAAGTTCTTAAGTGTTTTTAGCTAAGATTTGATTTATCCGTTTTGGTTTGGTTTATTACATACCGACTCGATTAATTTAGCTACTCATATTTATTAAACCAACAGACAGATACAAAATGAAATTAATAAATATTAAAGCATGCATTATATAATGATAATAGAAACTTAACATAAATAAATAAATAAACTCAATATAAATTGCAAAACAAAAACCTGAACAATTTAATTCTTAGGCTCCTTCTTCCACAAATCGGCAAGCTTGGAGTGTCGGAATCGAAAAAAAATAAAATACTAAGTTCTGAGGCTAAAAAGAAAATTTAATTAAGATAACAATTTCCTAATGTTGGAAATTGTTATTAAAGGGTTCGGAAATAAAAAAGGAAAAACACAGCAAGAACAAAGCTGGAAAATAAATGGGTTGAAAGAAAAACGGCAGAGCTTCCGCATAAAAATTCAATAATAAACTCTGTACTTTCTTCATTTGATTCTTTGGTATTTATAGAAGAGGACTTTGGCAGTTGAAGAGTTGGAGCGTGGGCTTCGTTTGTTCTGTTTTGAGAGAATCCAGGAAAACATGGTTTACTGGCGTTGTTGAAGTTGAGAGAAAGTAGGAGTCTCTGAAGACTCTTTCTCTTCGTTGCGTTGCACGTCTTCATAAATATATTCAAATAAATTAAATAAACTTTGTCACGTTCGTGACATGGTGTGACGGTCATATTTCTTCAAATCAGCGCATCACGGTCGTGATAATATTGTAACGGTCGTGAGACCTCTAATTGGCGTGTCACGGTCGTGAGGCAGTTGTGACGACCGTGAGAGCAACAAAATATGCAGCTTTTAGCAGAATTGATTTCTTCCTTTTCTTTTCATGCTAGATTTGGTTCATTTGATCTTTTTATCATAATTTGGCTCTAGACATGTTATACCTGCAATGTGACATAAAAACTCGAAACAATCGGGAGTTAAAAGTACTAATGTACGATAAAACGGATTAAAACATAGTAATAATGCGATACGATTTCTTGTTATCAAACTCCCCCATACTTAAACCTTTGCTTGTCCTCAAGCAAATAGTCAATTGAAAAATGATTGGACAATTTTCATCAGACGCACACACATAACATACCATACGAGAAGTCATTTAGTTAGATAGACCGATACTTAGAGTAGAACACTAACGATACACTAATGACACAAGCAATAAGCTAAGTCGTCGACTTCCCTTTAAACGAAACATTCAGTAATTCCGTTATGATTCTATCTAGAGTCCTTCGTTCTTATTTCACCCAGTTTCGTTCTAGCGCAATCACATTAAGCCCTTTGTCTTAGCACGCACGTAGTGGAGTAGCCGGTTAGTGACTTTGATCCTTTATTAGCACGGGGTCTGGTACACGAATGTGGCAACCCTTTACATATTATCCAGATTGGAGGTCGTGGGGGATCGAGCAGTAGCACGCCCTACCAAGTTCAGAACCAGGTACCTCTGAACCAACCAACAATGGACTCCTTCTTTTATTACTCGTCTCTTATATGCGACCGTGTACTTTGGTGCAATTTCTTTTTTATGGCAGTGAGATATGAAGGATCGTTTATAGATTAGGCATCAAACACTTATGTTCATCGGCTCCCCCACGTGGTTTGTGTCCAGACGGTGCTGACTGCTAGTATAAACTACTAGGGGTTACTTTAGAACTAAGACTTAAGGTGTAGTCGTAACAATTATCGAAATGGAAAGCTTAAGTAGGAAGTCTAAGGTGTCAAGACTGTATTGATCTTGTTGGATCTTTCTCAGCTTCCTAACTATGATTTCATGATTTCCTAGGAATGTCGAGTAATGCGAAGATAAAAAAAAATTCGGTATGGCTAAATAAAGCGGGGAAGAATTGAAACTTAAGAAATAGCATATATATTACTTGTTCAATTGAAAATGTGGAAAGGAAAATACAATGAATGCGGAAACGGGACAGGTACCTCTTCCACACTATATCAGACATTGTCCTCAATGTTGTGATATAATAGCGGGGAAATACGTTACATAAATAGAATGCAAAAACAAAAAGAAAATCTAATGCTGCTGACGACCACGGCCTCGACTTCTGGTGCGGGAGCGTCTGGTAGGAGTGGCTTCCTCATCAGAACCAATGACGGTGAGAGCGGTGACGTCCATCCGCAAAGCTTCCAACTCGCTGAAGATATCTCCTAACTTTTCATCTGTTGCTTTCTGGTTACTGACAACAGTGGCAAGGAGTGCATCATACTGCTCCCGCTGCCTACGCTCAAGTGCGGCATTCATCTGATTTTGCTGATGAATGGCACGGAGGATTTCTTCAAGGGTGATGTCAGCTGAAGGTGGCTGCCTGGTGGAAGACTCAGGTATGTCCTGAACTGGCTCAGCAGCATCCATCGCATTCTGCATCTCGTCCACAGGTGCATCAGGCTGCTCGTCAACAATCGGAACATGGCCTGTGGAAGCCGGCAAATCAAATAGCCAGTTGGCTCTGTTTGATGGATCAATGCGGTTCCTGCAAGGCAAAACGATATGATGATAGATGGTGCTTTGTATCACAGGGTTGAACCTGCCATCCTCACGCTGAGAGATCATGTGAGCGGACTTGCAGTAGTTCATGGTAAGCAGCTCCGGTGCTCTATGAGGCAAATGAGAAAGGTGGTCACCAAGATTCAGCTGTATAGCAAGGGAAGTGACAATCCCGCCAATGTAGAAGGGAGTGGAGCCTCTTTGTGCTACAGACTGAATGTGGGCCAGAAGGAACGGAGCGGCGTTGATGCGTTCTTCATTCAAGGCACAATGCAAGAATAGGAGCTCTTTGGAATTTAGCTTATGGTTGCTCTCTCTTGCAAAGATGGTGTTGCATATGATACGATGAAAATACCGTATTGCTGGATTATGGATATGAGTGGCGTTGAGACTTTGGTAGGCGGAAGCACGACTGTTTGTGATGTTGTGCCACAAAGTGAAAGCTACTTCATTAAAGTTGTCGGGCACGCGAAGGTGAGCACCGTCACCGTGACTGAAGCCTAACAGTTCAGCGACTCTGGTTTGAGTGAGTTCGAACACTCTGCCAAGCATTCGGAATTTTGCGATGCCGGTGAGTTGGTTCGTTGATCCAGAAGGTGTGATGTATTGAAAAGAACTCAGGAACTCCAAAGTGAGGTTTGCAAATGTCGGTTGTGGTTGACTGCATAAGTCCCACAAGCCAACTTTTTCAAGCAGTAGCTTCACTCCGTCGAACAATCCTAACTCCCTCATACAGTCGAGGTCGACGTATCGAGTAGTTTGGATGCCTCGGGTTTGAAACCTTTCAAACTTCTCTCTCTGTGTTGCTCTTTGTTCTCCCTCTCTAAACTGAATGTTTGCCATTGCATGCAAATGAGGTTTATCGTGAGATAGGTGTTTGAGGTTTTGTGATGAAAATGTGAAGAAATTGATTGATTTATGATGGAGTGAAGGGAATATGTGGAGTTGGGGTTAAATGAGGAAGTGGAACGGAGTAATGGGTGTCGCTCCCAAAAGATGAGACTGGCTCCAATGAGGTACAGACGCGAACGGTCGGCGAAAGGATGATGTGAGAACACACAGGAAAAGAAAAGAGTCGCCAGCTAGGCATTTTTATCCCGGAGGAAAGGAAATGCTGCATAGACCTAGAAAGATATGGATAAGACGGTTGCGAACCAGAGAGACTGAGAAAGGGGGTTGGTTACAACCTGGGAAGGTATTAGCACCCAGATTGTCCGTCGTACTCGACGGGATCCACGCTTAAAAGATTTGTGTTTTAAAGGGGTAGTGTCAGTGCAATTTTGTGTGCAAAAGAGCTGGAAAAGGATGCAAGTGTCAGTGTAAAAGAAGTGTGAAGTGTGTAAATGTACAGTGTCAGTGTAAGAACAGGAATAAGATACTCAAGATCATGAGGTTAAAAGAATAATGCTGGAAAGAGGGGGAATATACAGAGACTTTTGTTCGATAACTGTTAAGTTATGCCTACGTATCCTCTCGTGCAATGAGGAAGTCAGAACACCGTAGTTCGACCCAAAGAGACTGAAAGATGAATTGACTGTGAACTGCTTGCTTGTCTATGCTCAAGTGTATGACCTGTCTGGCTCAGGTGCAAACTGTCTTGCATTAGACGGAAGAAGCGAGTTCTCGTTTATGAGTGAATGAGATGAGAAAAGAATCCCGGAGGAGACAATTATTGTTTGTTTTTGTGTTTTCAATCTTTTATTGCTTTTTGAAGATTTGTCATAAGTTAATGAGCTTAAGCCTAAACCAATGGATTTAGTAAACTCATCACATCTTCCCTCTGATTAGGGGTAATGAGAATGCCTTAAGTGTGAAGTCAGCTTCTCACACTTAATTACCATGGTGTAGGATTAAGATCATTAACCTACTTGTGATTATTTAGATGTTTTTGTTGTTTTTGTTTAGTGTTAAGTGATGAGATTAAGCTATAATCAGGGATTAAACAGACTCATTACACCATCCTAATAGAAGGATAATAGATGAGAATGTTTAAGCTGAGGAAAGCTCCTCAACTTAATCCATGATTAGGAATTAAACTCATGACAAAACAAAGCCTTTATTAAGTGGATTTTAGTTAATGGTAAGATGATGAAGTGATTTTTAGGGTTTGTAAGACAACTTGAGGGGGACTTGTCCATTAACACTAGGGTTAGTCCTTCTTAACCAATTAAGGAAGAATTAGAACCCTAATGCAAGGCCCAAGTTACAAGCTTGATGTCTTGGTGATTATTAAGTGGATTGATTAAAGGATTTAAACACATTAAGGGTTTAACACTTAGGATTAAAGTTATACACTCCATCCTAATAGAAGGATGCATGCATAAGCTTAATCACAAAGCCTTAAAGCCTTTAGGGTTTAGTACCTGATAATGAGATGAGAAGAGAAGACTCAATGAGACACAAAGGTAAAACTAAGTGGGGGACTAATCAAAACCCTAATTATTGTCATGCTTGGTTGTTCCTAAGGTTTGTGAGGTTAACAAGAGAAATCTTCAGAGGAACCACCAGGAAGCAGATGAAAGGAGCAAAGGAAGCAAATCAACTTGCTTCATTTAAGAAGACAAGTCACTTGAAGAAAGAAATTAAGATGAAGAAGAAAGAGCAAGCTCAATCTCAAACACAAAACAAAATGCAGCAAGGATGCATAAGAGGAGATGAAAAGAAGTTGTGAGAAGTGAAGGCAAATTCACTTCTCAAAGTGACTCACCACCTGAAAAGTTAATGAAAGAAATGTAATGCAATACAAAATGAAATGAAATGGCATGATGCAAACCAAAATCAGAAGCATGTGTGTGATGATAATGATGCTATGAGATGATGCAAACCTGAAACAAGTCATGGGGATGATCATACAAACATATGGATGCAAGAGAAACATGCTTAGAACCATGAACATACATGAAAAGTTATGAAATACAAATGACATACAACATGGCAAATGAAAGATGCAATGATCAAACATGCTTCTAATATGTCTTAAGATGTCCAATGAATCAAATGGATGCACAAAATGCTATGGCAAGTCATGGTATGCAAGCAAATGCAAGATGAATGCAAAAGGAAGCCCAAATTAGGGTTCATGATCAATGAACAAAACAAAAACCAAAATCAGAATCAAACATCAAGATAAAAATTTGAAAATGCATTCAAGGGAACCCTAAATCTATACAAACTCACTGCCCAAAGGAGGGGATCCAATTCTTAACCTAGTGAAAGTTATGAATTTCCTAAGATTTGTAGGGTTTTTGGGTATCTTGTCAAGAAAAATGCCAAACAAATAGGAAATGCAAGATAAAATCATGCCAAATTAATCCTACAAACTACATGATATTCAAGACACAATGCAAAAAGAATCAAAGTCCAACTCTTAAAGACTAGGCAGAAATGAATTTTTGAACATTGGATCAAAATAATGCCTTAAAATGAAATTAATTCCATGAAAAATTGTCAAAAGACATCAAGATCAAAAAAGAAATTTGGTTTGAGGATTGGACAATGTTTCTAAATGATTTTAAAGGTTTCATGAATTTTTTTGTGATTTTTAAATACCTAAAAGTATTTTTAATTAATTAATTCTCATTAATTAATTAAAAAAAACTTTTAAATGATTTAAAAATAATTTTTAATGCAAAAAAATAAAAATAAAAATATTTTTGGTTTCTTAAAATTAATAAAAGATTGTATAAAAATTTTCAGAATTTTTCAAAATGTTTTGCTATTTTTAATAAAATGCACAAATTAAATAAGAAAAATGTGAAATAAAAATTAATAAAATGAAAAGTAAGAGCAATGGATGGATCAGATGCGTTCTGGGCAAAGGAAGTTTGACTTGGCGCCACATCCAATGGCCCAAGTTCAAACCTGGTTAAATCAGGTTTATGAATTAATTAATTTGGATTAATTAAGTCAACGTGGATTAGGGCAAAATGGTGGAATCCTGGCCAACCAAACGCGCGCGGGTCAACACATCCAAGGGCCAGAATTCAAACTCTCATAATTACACAGATTAGGGCTAATCAACTTCAGGTGGCCGGAGAAGACTTCCGGTCGTCTTCTCCGGCGAACCAAAACCCTAGATTTTGCTATAGGTCACCAAACATGAAATTTTTTCCACATAAATGATCCTGCCCCCCATCTAAACCTAACCCCTCTTTCAAAAATCATTTATTTTCATTAACAAGCTTGAATCGAAGACAAATATGAAACACGGGCAAACTTTCAGAGAGACATGAAATGGTCATCCCTTACTTATTTTCAAATCTAAATACATCCAGATGATCAGTGCAACATATAGAATCAATTTATAACAAGAAAATGAAGTTCTGGAAAATTTGTTCTTGAGCTATACCTGAGATGGAACCTTCTGGTCCTGGGCTTTCTGGGCTGCTTCTTGGTGCAAACTCCCTCCTTTTGAGCTCCTGATGAAGTCTTGATACTTGGAAGAAGCTTGTGATGGCTAGTTTGGAAGATCACAGAGGTTCTGCTCAAAGTGGGGTGGAAATCGTATCTTTGATTCAGGGAGTTTCAGGCAATGGTGATGGGTGGTTTCTGATCAGGGAAGTGTGCTGAGTATGTTTGTGAAGTTGGTTTGTATGTTTGCAGCTTGTGGAGGGTTTTTCGAAGGCTTTTGCAAAATGGGAGAGATTTTGATAACTATGGCTATGGGCAAGATCAGAGTGTGTTGTGTGATGTGTTAGGCTGGGTTTTGTCCATGTATCAAAAGGGGATAGGTCAGAAAGTTGTTGGTGGCCTATGGTGATTGGTATGGGTCTTTGGCCAAAATGTCAACTTGATGTGTACTTGAGGTATGGGATATGGTATGACTTGCTTTTTGGCTTGCTTTTGCTCAGCTTGAATCAAGGAATGCTGTGAAAAAGGTTTAGAGGCAATGCAGCAAGTGGTTTGTAACTTATGATGAGTTTTGCAAGTTGGTTCAAGCTTGGTTCCTTTGAGATTTCTTGAGTTTCAATGCATCAAAGTGCAAAGTTTCTTGGCCCATTCTGAATTTTAGAGGTTACATGATCATGTTGTGAAGAAATGATACACATTTGAGGCCTTTAGAACACTTGAACAAACCATTTTGCAAAATGTCTCTTTGGTAGAAAACTTCAAATTTTGTGATTTTAGCCAACTTTGACAAGCCATAACTTTTGATCCAAAATGAATTAGGTCATGTTCTTGTACTTTTTGAAAAGGGAATGATCCATTCTACAACTTTCATGACCAAAGTTTTTCCATTTGAAGCATTTTTGAATCAAAAAGCAAGGGTTGAAAAAGTTTCCCAAAATGGCAATTTCATTAAAAGTCAAACTTTCCCAAAAAGTCAACTTTGCAAATGACTTGAAATTCTTCAATTTTGTGAACTTCCAACATCTTCTATGATCAAATAAAGATCATACACAATCAAAATGATGATGAACACCCTTTGGTTGGGTCATTGGGGGCCTCAGATGCCCTGATTTTGCACTGACTTGCCTAGAAAGTCAACCCTTGATCAGATGACTTCCCCATTGAATTTCTTCATGAGAATTGATATGCATGATCCCTATACCATATAGAGACCAATAGAAACAAGAATGACCAAAAAATTTGGAGTTATGGCCTTTGCAACCAAAACCCTAATTCTAGGTCATCTGTGCAGTCAAACCTGGCTCTGCTTCCATGCCATTCTCAGTTCTTGTGATTCTTTGACATTATTGACTTTGAGAGGATATAATATGATGATTGAACATACATGGACCCCTTTGAAGTGATTGATGACCTTTGGAGTGGCTCAAGAAGCTCTTGGACTGCTCAGATCACAAAACCCTAGATGCAGATGGCTTTGAATCTATGCAATGAATCAAAAATATGATATGAGATGCTATGATTGAACTTATGCACATGAAATGATCACAAGCCATGGTGTGAATGGGTGAGGGCAAATTTGGGGTGTTTACAGCTGCCCCTATTCAAACATGAGTTAGCTGTGCAGGATGTAAGCGACGGCTTAACAGGCAAACAAGATAACTTGTGGTTGAATACCAAAGACAGTCCAAAATTTGCACTCACAGAATGAAGAAGAAAAGGGATATAGATTGTAAAAGAAAACAAAGTATATTGTAAAGTATGGGCGACGGAGGACGACCGTCGAGCAGAGGACGACTGCTGGGGAATGAGCAATGACGGGGACGGCCGACACGCTGGGAAAAGTGCGGGAAATAAAGAAATGACGGGGACGACCGACATGCTGGGGATAAAAGGGATTATGATGGGGACGGCCATCAAGTAAAGCTATAAGATTCTCTGAGGATTAATGAAAGATGATGGGGACGGCCATCAGGTTCATAAAGTAATGTAAACAACGATGGGGACGGCCATCGGGCTAAACTGATGAAGGACAATCATCAGGAAAAGGAAAAGGGACCACGACGGGGACGACCATCGGGTTAAAGAATAAATGAAATAATTATGAGGGACGGTCATCAAGGGTGAAGGACGATCACCAGGAAAAGGAAAAGGGACCACGACGGGGACGGCCATCGGGTTAAAGAATAAATGAAATAATGATGAGGGACGGTCATCAAAGGTGAAGGACGATCACCTAGTAGGGGACGAATGCTCTGTTGGGGATAAGATGAGGGACGGTCATCTAAGGTGAAGGACGATCACTTGGCAGGGTACGGCTGCCGAAAATATCGCGACATAGGACGAATGTCGGATAAAAGGTCAACGATGGGGACGACCATCGGATGAGCATGATGAAGGACGATCATCAAGAGGTGAAGGACGATCACCTAGCAGGGGACGGCTGCTCTCAAGGTTTATCATGACATAGGACGAATGTTAGATAACAAGATCAACGATGGGGACGGCCATCAGATAAAATGATGAAGGACGATCATCAAAAGGTGAAGGACGATCACCTAGCAGGGGACGACTGCTGAATATCATGACACAGGACGAATGCCGGATAAAAGGTCAACGATGGGGACGGCCATCGGATGAGCATGATGAAGGACGATCATCAAGAGGTGAAGGACGATCACCTAGCAGGGTACGGCTGCTCTCAGGGTTTATCATGACATAGGACGAATGTCAGATAACAAAAGAAATTTTGCTTTGCTGGCGATCTACTGGGAATAGTAAACACGGACGAGTGTTTATATCCAAGAAATAAAAGGTATAAGCGTTTTGACGCTGTGTATAGATTAAAGATGCGGGCGAGCATCCCTAAGACTACGATACGGACGAGTATCGGGTAGAAACAAATACTGACACGTGTTTAGAGATGATGATACAGACGAGTATCAACTGGTTAACAAGGAACACGGACGAGTGTTGAATCTGAGGGGACTCTTCTGGGGAATAGTAGACACAGACGAGTGTCTTAATTCAAGAAGACAAGAGTGTTTGACACGTGTATGGATTAAAGACGCGAACGAGCATCCTTATGACTATGATACGGACGAGTATCAGGTATAAACAAACGCTTGACGCATGTTCTGAGATGATGGTACGGACGAGTACCAACTGGTTAACAAAGAACAAGGACTAGTGTCGAATCTGAGATGACGTAAGTCGTGTATACAAGATACGGACGAGTATCTGTATAAGGGTAATAAGTATGAGTGGTGTATAAATGAGTGTTTAACCTGCTGGGGAGAGTGACACGGACGAGTGTCAAAAGAGAAAGGTATAGTATAAACAAAATCTGACATACAAAGTGTTTATGTTACTGTGCTGGGGAAGGTGACACGGACGAGTGTCAAGGAATTGTATATATACAAGTATCTGTGAGTGCAAAGGGGACGCTTTGGCTTTATGCTGGGGATATGACACGGACGGGTGCCACCAGGAATATATACTGATGCTTGGGAGTGTAAAGCAGCTGCTTTAGCTTTAGCTCTCTGTTGGGGAATCTGGGGAGCATTCTGTATATTGCTGATGGATTGTCAATATTCACAAGTGTTCGATTCAGACCCTGACTTATGATTATGCAATATGTTTGATTTTTGCCGTAATGCTCCGCGTTGGACGGAATGCTACGCTTTGTGGGGGTGAATATGATGCGAATGCTATGATTATGCAAGGATACCAATCCGGGATTCGGATCCCGTTGCTGTGAAGATCTCTGGTTGATCTGTTTGAAATGGACATCCCAGCTGGGGATGAGATCATTGGTATATCTAACGCATATGATTCTGCTTGGGAAATGGGTCAATGATAGACCTATTCCAGTAAATGAGAGACCCAGCTGGGGTTTGTAGAAGCTTTCGTCACTCTGTTGTGATTCCTTCATGCGTTGCTCTTCTGGATAGAGGCTGAAGCTCTGTGGGGAGACGATTCCCTGGCTTTTGTACTTAGCTGAGGAGGAAGAATGATTGGCACCTCGGCTGGGGAGAAATAACAAGTGGCAACTCAGCTGGGGAGAATACACTTTGGGTGCTAAGACTGAGTGAGTGTTGATTTGCCAACTTGCTGGGATGAAGCTTACATGCCCCTTGTTGCTCTTTTGAATACCTGCAATCCTGCAAAGACAGAGGGACGCACAAGTAATCCCGAGGTATCCTTTACTGGATCCCATCATGAGAGTTCAGACACTCCCAGGAATAAATACATTCCCTACAAGCACGTAGTTTCAGAAAGACGCATCTGTATTTATGCAATCGATTATATTAATGACATCAGACGTTTTGCAAATGAAAAAAGAATGTACGAGACGAGACATGACTGAAAATCTGATTTTATTAATTCATATGCCTTGAATTGGCAAGATACAGTCAAAGAAACATATCTCCCAAAATGAGGAGATTGTTACAAATTGAGAAACAAAATGCTGGCAATGTTGACGACGCTTCAAGGAGTTTCCCTTTTGCTATGACTCGTATGACATTTGACGTTCTTCTCGTCTTTCTTTCTGAAGAAGGCTGATTCTGAAAGAAGCTTGATCCTTTCGAAGCTTACCAAGTCGTGAGTGATACAGACGAATTCAGCATGCAGTTGTTCGCTTACTCCCTTATTTTGCATGGATCGCCCTTTTGGGTTTTCAGTCCATCGGGATACCCATTTTTGCCTGAGTTGTCCAATGCGGCTTTTCAACTCAGCGGGTGTACATTTTTTTGTTTATTTTCCCTTATTTTTGCCCGAGTCTTTTATTATGTTTTTGAATCGCCGGGATGCCCTATTTTTGCCTGGACTTACATTCTGTTTTTGTGTTCAGCGGGTCATTTTATGCGAAGTATTTTTTAACCGCATCTGAATTCACAGGGGACGGGAAGTCTTCACCATCCGTAGTACTGAGCATGAGTGCCCCACCCGAGAAAACTTTCTTTACTACGAATGGTCCTTCATAGTTCGGAGTCCACTTGCCCCTGTGATCTGTATGAGGAGGGAGGATTCTTTTCAGCACAAGATCTCCTACTTGGTACTCTCGGTGCCTGACTTTCTGATCAAAGGCTCTCTTCATTCTTTTCTGATACAACTGCCCATGACAGATTGTAGCCAATCTTTTCTCTTCAATCAGACTCAGTTGTTCGTATTGGGACCGGACCCATTCTGCTTCGTTCAGCTTAACATCCATCAATACCCGTAGGGAGGGTAATTCAACTTCAACAGGTATGACTGCTTCCATACCATACACAAGTTGATACGGTGTTGCCCCAGTGGATGTTCTGATTGACGTACGGTACCCATGCAAGGCAAATGGTAGCATTTCATGCCAGTCTTTATAGGTGACTACCATCTTCTGCACAATCTTCTTGATATTCTTGTTAGCTGCCTCAACAGCGTCATTCATCTTTGGCCTGTAAGGAGAAGAATTGTGGTGTTGGATCTTGAAGTCCCGACACAGTTCTGCCATCATTTTATTGTTTAAATTGGAACCATTATCAGTAATGATTCGCTCGGGAACTCCGTATCGACAGATGATATCTCTCTTCAGAAATCTGGCTACCACTTGCCTTGTAACGTTTGCATACGAAGCTGTTTCAACCCACTTGGTGAAATAGTTAATGGCAACCAGGATGAATCTATGGCCATTTGAAGCAGTTGGCTCAATCTTGCCAATCATATCAATGCCCCACATGGCAAAGGGCCAGGGTGAAGACATCACATTCAAAGGATTGGGAGGCACATGCACCTTATCCGCATAAATCTGGCATTTATGGCATCTTCTGGCATAGGCACAACAGTCGGCATCCATTGTGATCCAGTAATAACCTGATCTTAGCAATTTCTTGGCCATGGCATGCCCTCCTGCATGGGTACCAAAGGATCCTTCGTGCACTTCATGCATTAACAAGTTTGCTTCTGTTCTATCAACGCATCTGAGGAGTACCATATCAAAGTTTCTCTTGTACAGGGAACCATCAGTGTTCAGAAAGAAACTACCAGCAAGCCTTCTCAAAGTCTTCTTATCATTGGGAGATGCCCCAGGTGGGTATATCTGATCCTCCAAGAAGCACTTAATGTCGTGGAACCAAGGCTTATCATCCTTGACAACATCTGCTGCGAACACATATGCTGGTCTGTCAAGTCTGGACACTGAAATTTGAGGTACAAAGTTGGCAGCTTGCACTTTAATCATGGATGAAATGGTAGCCAGAGCATCTGCAAACTGATTCTCGTCCCGAGGGATATACTCAAGCTTGACTGTTGTAAAGAATGTCAATAACCTCCTTGTATAATCCCTGTAATGTATCAAATGATCTTGGTGTGTGTACCATTTGCCGTTGGTTTGATTAACTACCAGAGCTGAATCTCCGAACACAGTCAAAGTCTTGATCCTGAGGTCAATGGCTTCCTCAAGACCCATAATGCAAGCTTCGTATTCAGCTTCGTTGTTAGTGCAGTTAAAGGTGAGTTTTTCCGAGAAAGGCATGTGAACTCCTCTAGGTGTAATGAGTACTGCACCCACACCACGACCATTCATATTAACAGCCCCATCAAACATCATAGTCCATTCTTCTTCCGGGTCAGGCCCTTCAGTGTGAACAGGCTCTTCATGATCTTTTGCTTTTATGAACATGATGTCTTCATCAGGGAAATCAAACCTCATAGGCTGGTAATCATCAATAGGTTGTTCAGCAAGATATTCAGACAATACACTGCCCTTGATGGCTTTCTGAGATGTGTACTGGATGTCATATTCTGTGAGGATCATTTGCCATCTTGCAACCCGTCCGGTAAGTGCTGGCTTCTCAAAGATATACTTGACTGGGTCCATCTTTGAGATCAATAGAGTGGTGTGGGTCAACATATACTGCCTCAGTCGGCGAGCATCCCACGCTAAAGCATAACAAGTTTTCTCGAGCAGTGAATAACGTTGTTCATAGTCGGTAAACTTTTTGCTTAGGTAGTATATTGCATACTCTTTTCGACCAGACTCGTCATGCTGGCCCAGCACACACCCCATTGATTCTTCTAATACTGTCAAGTACATGATTAGAGGTCTTCCTTCAACTGGAGGCATAAGGATTGGAGGTTCTTGCAAGTACTCCTTGATCTTGTCAAAAGCCTTCTGGCAGTCTTCATTCCACCTGACCGTTTGTTCTTTTCTTAACAGCTTGAACAGAGGTTCACAGGTTGCCGTGAGGTGAGATATGAACCGTGAAATGTAGTTCAATCGGCCTAAGAACCCTCGAACTTCTTTTTCTGTCTTCGGTGCAGGCATTTCTTGAATAGCTTTGACTTTATCAGGGTCAACTTCAATCCCTTTCTCGCTTACAATAAATCCCAGCAGCTTACCAGATCGCACCCCGAATGTGCATTTGTTGGGGTTCAACTTCAGTTGGTACTTCCTCAGACGTTTGAATAGCTTCAGCAGATTCACCAGGTGATCTTCTTCAGTGAGGGACTTGGCAATCATGTCATCCACATAACATTCGATTTCTTTATGGATCATATCGTGGAATAATGTCACCATAGCCCGTTGATATGTTGCACCAACATTCTTCAGTCCGAATGGCATCACCTTGTAACAGAACGTGCCCCAGGGTGTGATGAAGGTTGTCTTCTCCATGTCTTCAGGTGACATTTTAATCTGATTGTATCCTGAAAATCCGTCCATGAAGGAGAATACCGAGAACTGAGCCGTGTTATCCACTAATACATCGATGTGAGGTAATGGGAAGTCATCTTTCGGACTAGCTCTGTTCAGATCCCGGTAGTCAACACACATCCTTACTTTGCCATCCTTCTTAGGAACAGGTACTATGTTAGCAACCCATGGCGGATAGCTAGTTACAGCAAGGAATCTGGCGTCCCACTGCTTTTGTACCTCTTCTTTGATTTTCATTGCCATGTCAGGGCGAGTACGGCGCAATTTCTGTTTAACCGGCGGGTAATCTTCTCTTAAAGGCAGCTTGTGCATAACAATGTCGGTGTCTAACCCTGGCATATCTTGATAAGACCAAGCAAACACATCCACATATTCCCGAAGCAGGTCAATCAGTTGTCTCTTCACTGAGTTTTGTAAACAGGCCCCGATTTTAACTTCTTTAGCATCTTCATCTGTACCAAGATTAATCGTTTCGACCTCCTCCTGATGAGGAGTGATAACCTTTTCCTCTTGTCTCAACAACCTGGCTAGCTCTTCAGGAAGCTCATACTCTTCTCCAACCCCTTCATCAGCTTGATTGATTGGATTGTCAAAGTCATACGAAGTCATAGCCGTGCTGCTGTCGGTGCGGTCTGAAAGGCACTCTCTGCAAGGGTTTAGATTGTTCATTTTAGTGATTGATTTTAATCTTGTTTAGAAAGAGTGAAATGAAGTTGTCATTTTGAAAACATTGCCATTTATTTTTTGTACAAAAAGAAAAATGGAAAAACAGTGAGCGGAAAAGAAAAAGACTCATTTGCAAAAGATGTCTGATATTTCATTGATTAATCTTATTGCACAAAATTACAGATGGCCCGATTACAAAATGAGTCTTGTCATCTTGGGCAAGATGCAAGACTTGATGCATGCTTAAAAATACAGGAAATAATAATTACTCTGCAGGAGTAACTCTTATAATTTCCTGGGAAGACCAGTTTGAGATACTGCTCCCCAGGATCTTTGGACGTATCCAACTCTCCAGGTTGCGGTCGCTTTCATCCTCGTCTTCCAAGTTGTTCACGGCATCGGGGGTGAGCATCCCCCCACTGACAAAATTGGGCTTCTTAGCAGCCTCTGCTTGATCTTGTTGAGTTGGTTTGTAACCTAACCCAAATCTATCCTCCTTCTTCTCCACGGGCAGAAACTTGCCCCAGCCTTGGGCAGTCCCCTCTTCAACAACCTTTCGGGCTTGCTGATAAGATGTCATTGAGGTTCCAGGTACAGCGGATGCTTCATTTATGTTCAAGGCCTCAAACCCTTGACTCATAGTTTCGTGGATCTCCCCATCCATCTCAATGTATTTGTATGTAGCCAGATGGCTAACAAAGATATCTTCCTCTCCACAAATGGTAACGACTTGGCCCTCCCACTCGAATTTTAACTTCTGGTGAAGGGTTGAGGTCACGGCGCCAGCGGCGTGTATCCATGGTCTACCCAATAGACAGCTGTAGGCAGGCTGTATATCCATCACGAAGAAGGTCGTTTTGAAAGTCTGTGGGCCAATCGTTATAGGCAACTCAATTTCTCCCAGAACTGATCTCTTAGAACCGTCAAAGGCTCTCACTACCAAGTTGTTGGGACGTAATGTCAATCCTTCATACTCCAGCTTCACAAGGGCCTTCTTAGGTAGGACATTGAGGGATCACCCTGTGTCCACCAATACATGAGAGAGAACTGCACCCTTACACTCCAAGGTAATGTGCAAAGCCTTGTTGTGATTGCGGCCTTCCGTCGTCAAATCAGTGTTGGTAAATCCTAGTCCATGACTAGCATTGACATTTCCAACCACAGCCTCTAACTGATTGACGGTAATCTCCTCTGGCACATAAGCTGCGTGCAAGACTTTTAGTAATGCATTCCGGTGAGCCTCGGAGCACATCAGCAATGATAAAATGGAGATTTTGGAAAGTGTCTGGTGAAGCTGGTCCACTATCTTGTAATCACTTTTCTTGATGATTCTCATGAATTCATCAACCTCTTGATCAAAAGGGGTCTTTAAAGCTTCCTTAGCAGCTTGTTCTTCTGGCACCATACTCTTCCCTTTTGCCTTGGCAGCAGCTTCTGCTTCGGCATTGGGTCTTGGAATTTGCGGGGCAAAGAGACGTCCGCTTCGAGTGAAGCCTCCGCCTCCTCCCACATTGTCTATTTGTGGCGAAGAAGTTGATGATTCCAAAGTGATTTTCTGCCCTTCGCAGTATAGATCGGAGTCGTAATGCCAAGGGATGGCATTATTGCTTTCATAAGGGACTGGCCCAGGCACTGTGATAGTGACCGGACTGATAGCAGCTGCAGAAGGGACCATGATAGTATGTGGATCATAGTATATTGTGACCGGTGCTCTGATAGGAGTGGCATTTTGTGAGTTGTAGGCAGAATCATTTGCAGGATCATAATATATTGTAACCGTTGAGACACTTTCATTATTTGCTGTTGATGTATGAGTGTTGCTGTTGTAGAAGATTCTGAATGAAGGGGTGCTGAAGTTGTAGAAGAGATGTTTGTTGATATTTGGTCCGTTGAAGTGACAGATGAAGCATTTGTTGATGAGATCGAAGAATTGTTTGGAACAATTGTTGTTGCAGTTGTAGAAGACTCGGGAATTGTTGTTAAGGAGATTGCTGGATTTGTAGGTATTGATGTTGTGATTTGAAGCAGGCCACTCTGGATGAGACCATCTATGCCACTTCTCAAGTTATCACACCCATTTACTGAAATGTTGCAATAAGCACATCCTAGCTCACATCCGGGGAACATTTGACATTCAAGGAGTTGAGCTTTAATCTCTACCAAAGGTGTCCGAATCTGCCCCACACTGGTTATCAAGTAAGACGGCTTATCTTCTTCAATAGCATTGATTCTGGGTCCACCGTGGTTGGGCATAGGGTTCTTACTGACATTTGGTGGGGGTGCAAAGTTTAGAGCTTTGGAATCCACTAGATCCTGTACTTTCATGTGCAAGGCTCTGCACTTCTCTGTACTGTGGCCAGGTGCATTTGAGTGAAAGGCACATCTGGCACTGGCGTCATAATTTCTGGGCAGACTGGCAGGATCTGGAGGTGCCAATGTCCTTAGCTCAACCAGGTTGAGTTTCAGGAGTTGTGGCAATAATGCGGCATAAGGCATAGGGATATGATCAATCACCCTATTGGCCTGAGATGGTCTCTGTTGAAACGGTCTTTGCTGATTGTTGTTGCTGGTGTTGTTGTTGTTATAATTTCTCTGAGGTGGATACTGAGCTTGTTGCTGGTAGTGGGATTGTTGCTGCGGTTGGTATGCTGGTTGTGGATGAATTGGAGCGGGAATGGTGACAGCTGCCACCGACCTATGAACATATTGGGGTCTGCCCCTGCTGGTATGGATAACATTAGTCTCACCAGTTCTTCTTGTACCTACAAAAGGCTTTCTTGGGTTGCTGGAAGAGCTCGCACCGTTGTCAGAAATTTTGCCCATCTTTAATAGGCTCTCAATTCTTTCTCCAGCTATAACTACATCCGCGAAGCTGGTGGAAGAAAAGGCAGCTAGCCTATCAATGTATGTCCCTTGGAGGGTGTTCATAAACATGTCGGCCATCTCCCTTTCCGACATGGGTGGTTGGACAGCAGCAGCAAGCTGTCTCCACCTCTGGACGTATTCCCGAAAGCTTTCTCTAGATGATTGTGACATTCCCATTAGGAGAGTCCTGTTGGGAGCCATATCCAAGTTGTATTGGTATTGTCTAATGAAGGCCTCAGCCAAGTCCTTCCAACATCTGATGGTTGCTCTGGTCAAATGAGAGTACCATTCCCTTGAATCTCCTGTTAAACTGTCTTCGAAATAAAACATCCACAGTTTTTCATCCATGGTGTATGCCTTCAGCCTCCCCAGAAAAGATTGCAAGTGGGTTCGCGGACAGGAGGTTCCGTTGTACTTCTCAAAACACGGAGGTTTAAACTTGTGGGGAATCTTGACCCCGTCCACTAAGCCCATGTCCATAACATCAAAACCCAAGGAGTTTTGAGACTCTAGGGACCTTAATTTCTCAGCAATTTCGTCTAGCCTTCTGTCATAGGCCTTATCCCCAGCTCCCATCACTGTGAACTGATCTTCCTGGGGGTCTTCTTGGAGTACTCTGCCTGTAGTAGCATTCCCTTGTACATTAGCAGGGATATTGATCTCTGGATGAAGGTGGGGTCCAAACACAGGTGGGTTAATATGAGGCTGAACCCTCTCATTGTTGCTTGTTCCACCAGTCCCTAGATGGGGGTCTTCCTGAGTCTGCCTCTCTACTAAAGCCCTTAATCTCTCTTGGCTCTGAGCTAAACCATTCATCACTTCCATAAACTGTGTCATCTGATTTCTCATTTCCAGTCTCTCATTGGCCATTTGAGTCCTGACCTCTGTAAGATCCTGTTGTACCTGGTCCATCTGTATACCCAGAAGGTTGTTACGGGTAGGATATCTGTGCGGACGGTTGAGTGGGAACACCCGACGACGAGCAATAGTTCCTAAACCACAACAGAGTTAGTAACAAACAAAATAAAAACCTACAAAACAAAACAAAAGGTTAGTATGCAATGCAGTATGCTTATTTGTTTCCAAGGTATCCGGCTTGGCACTTGGTTTTGACCTTTCCAGACCCCTGAGGAAGATGCTTTTGGTGTTGCTTGAAAGAACTCAGATAAAACAAACCAATACATATATTACAAAAAGTGAATGATACATAGTTTGTTTTTTACAATTTATGCCCTCTGAGGGGTCAAAATACAACACAAAAAGGAAAAGTACAATGAAATGAAAGCAACAACAAGCAAAAGTCAGACACCAAGACCAAACTCATCCTCCTGAACTTCCTTTAGAAGTGCTTCAGTCACAGGATCAGCTGGACGCTCTGTGAGGTTCCTGATAAGAAGATTCCTGGTGGCAATAGCTGCAGTTAGCTTCTTGTGTTGACTCTGGTCCTTTGACCTCTTCACACCAGCCCTAATCTTCAACTCTGAGATCTCCCTCTGGGCTGCTAGCAGGGCTTCCTGTTGCTCCCTTGCATTAGCCTCCAACTGCTCAATCTTGTCATGAGTCCTCTTATCTTCCTGAGTACGAGCTTCAGTGATCCGGACCCACCTATCTTGACTCTCTTTCAGATACAAATCAGTCCTGGCCTTTTGGAACTGAGCCTCCTTGCAGGCATTCTTCAAGATCTGCTCTCCAGCCCTTGACTTCTTGATGTAGTCTTCTGACTTCTCAATCCTGGCTAGATGCTCTACCTTTAGCTTTTCTAACCTTTCAATGTCCAGGCGACCATCACTCCTCTCCCAGAGGGTCTTCTGTAGAGCCTGAGTCAGATTCTCATTCCTCTCTTTCAGTTTCTCAAATTCCTCTAAGCTGACAGTGGCTGGGGGTGGTGCTGTTGATGGCCCAGGTGCATCCTCAATGGTGAAGGGCATCCCATAAAATTGTGCCCTGGCATGAGACCACTCATAATACTGAGCTGAGGCCACGTTGTTGCATCTTCCAAGAATGGCCATCCCTTTGGTCTGGACATTGTCCCAAGCCCAGGATGCTTGCCTGACAATAGCTAGATTAGGCTTAGCCTCACAATAAAGAGTTTCATCCAAGTATTGTGTTCTGGGAGGGTGGACCAATGCATAGCCCAATTGTCTTTTGAATAGCAGAGGGTTGTAGTTGATGCAACCCTTCACTCCTATCAGGGGTACATTGGGGAACTGCCCACAACTAGTAATGATGTCCCTGCCCTTGGTGCTCTGAGTGCACCACCTAATGTCAGCCGAGGTCAAAGCAATGAGTCTTCTAGCCCAATTCTTTTGCTGGTGAGGATTCAAGAATGCATCAGTCTTGGGCAAGTGTTTGAGCAGCCAGGTATGGAACAGGGGAGCACAACATCTCACCAATCTTCCTCTTTGCTTTTCATTCCTTTGGTGAACAGAGTAGTAGAAATCTCCCAGTAAGGTGGGCACTGGGTTCCTCAGAATGAAAAGGTGAATGACATTCTTGCTAATAAATTTAGGCTCGTCTGCAAAAAGTATAACCCCATATATGCTGAGGGCTAACAAAGCACAGACTGCCTTCCATTCTCCCAAGGAAGCCTTCAGAGTAGCCTGGGAAGTCAAGAAATCCAAGTGTAGACCAGAGATTCCAGCCTTTGTAGCCATGTTCTGTCCAATCAGAGAGGGTTCTAGATATAATGCTCTTGCCAACTCTTCATTACTAGGAAAAGCCATCTCAGGGTTGAAGGGGACTCCACCCCTGACAGGTACACCAACCAATGATGAATACTCCTCTAATAAAGGCCCCAACTGAAAATCCTGAAAGGTGAAGCACCTCAGAGGGGGATCATAGAACTGCAGGCAAGTATGAATCAAGCTCCTATGGGAAGGGTCCAAATCCATAACCACATCAAGGATGCCTCCATAATGTTCTCTGAATAGTGGTATATGGTCTGGAGTAATCAGGGCCTGGATCTTCCTGATGCCAGCTAACTCAGGCTCAAAGAAATGGTAGGAGATATTGCTCTTCTTGGGTGCCATGTTGCTGAAGAAGAGATGAAACAGATGCTGATGCTGATGACTGATACTAGAAGATGGGCCACTGACAGGCTAATACTGATGATGCAGGTGACTGAAGCAGGTAGCTGATGAACAGGGGTCTATGCTGATGAAGGGGTCAAAACCAAGCCAAAATATGTGATGTGGATACCCTGAAAAACAAACAAGCAAATGTTAAATGATGCAATGATGATGTATGCAAATGATATGCAAGGGTTTGTGATCAAGCTGGATCTGATTACTGCCTTGATATAAGTCCATGTATTGTTCAAGGAATCCAGATTGAGGTTCAAAAGTCCAGTAACCAAGGTGGGGGACTCAAATAAAGAGTCACATGTCCAGGGTTTAAAATCACAAGAACTGTCCCAAAATGGAGTACTCTTAATCAAAACAAAGTAACAGGGTATGCTGAGGTCAAGGGTACCTGCAAACCTGTAAACAGCCCAACCCCCTCACAGGTGGTGTTCTAAAACAAGGATCCTCAGACTTGGATCAGTTATGAGAAGTGTAAACACTTCTAACCCGGAGGTACAGTGTTTACAATAACCATAAAAGATCCTCCTCTAATTCACCTCAGTTTATGAAGGTCACAATAAAGGTCATCCAGACTTAGCAGGCTTCCCAGATAGCCCTAGCACTACAGGAAATCTGTAGCACAGAGTTCTCAAGAAGAAACCCATATCTGAACCGTGTTTCATATTCCCGCACCAGACCGAAATGGAATGGGAAAGAACATGAACCACTCTAGCCTAGGTGTCACCCAGGTCCCAGGTATAGGACCTCAACTCTCAATAGAACCCCACCCACCAAAGCAACAAAACCAGATCCAACCAAAACAGTATGACAGTATGATATATGTAAAGCTGTAAAGAAAGCAGTAAAACAACTGTACATAAAGCAATAAATAAAGCAACTATACAAACACAAATAGCACATAACACCCCAGTAAGCACAAATCAAACAAGCGCTAGGAGGAACCCACAAAAAGAACCAGAAGCCCTGGTTGCAGTATAAGTATCCCCAGCAGAGTCGCCAAGTTGTCGCTCCCAAAAGATGAGACTGGCTCAAATAAGGTACAGACGCGAACGGTCGGCGAGAGGAGGGTGTGAGGACACACAGGAGTGAACTCACAAGGAGAAAGAAAAGAGTCGCCAGCTAGGCATTTTTATCCCGTAGGAAAGGCAATGCTGCATAGACCTAGAAAGATATGGATAAGACGATTGCGAACCAGAGAGACTGAGAAAGGGGGTTGGTTACAACCTGGGAAGGTATTAGAACCCAGATTGTCCGTCGTACTCGACGGGATCCACGCTTAAAAGATTTGTGTTTTAAAGGGGTAGTGTCAGTGCAATTTTGTGTGCAAAAGAGCTGGAAAAGGATGCAAGTGTCAGTGTAAAAGAAGTGTGAAGTGTGTAAATGTACAGTGTCAGTGTAAGAACAGGAATAAGATACTCAAGATCATGAGGTTAAAAGAATAATGCTGGAAAGAGGGGGAATATACAGAGACTTTTGTTCGATAACTGTTAAGTTATGCCTACGTATCCTCTCGTGCAATGAGGAAGTCAGAACACCGTAGTTCGACCAAAGAGACTGAAAGATGAATTGACTGTGAACTGCTTGCTTGTCTATGCTCAAGTGTATGACCTGTCTGGCTCAGGTGCAAACTGTCTTGCATTAGACGGAAGAAGCGAGTTCTCGTTTATGAGTGAATGAGATGAGAAAAGAATCCCGGAGGAGACAATTATTATTTGTTTTTGTGTTTTCAATCTTTTATTGCTTTTTGAAGATTTGTCATAAGTTAATGAGCTTAAGCCTAAACCAATGGATTTAGTAAACTCATCACATCTTCCCTCTGATTAGGGGTAATGAGAATGCCTTAAGTGTGAAGTCAGCTTCTCACACTTAATTACCATGGTGTAGGATTAAGATCATTAACCTACTTGTGATTATTTAGATGTTTTTTTTGTTTTTGTTTAGTGTTAAGTAATGAGATTAAGCCATAATCAGGGATTAAACAGACTCATTACACCATCCTAATAGAAGGATAATAGATGAGAATGTTTAAGCTGAGGAAAGCTCCTCAACTTAATCCATGATTAGGGATTAAACTCATGACAAAACAAAGCCTTTATTAAGTGGATTTTAGTTAATGGTAAGATGATGAAGTGATTTTTAGGGTTTGTAAGACAACTTGAGGGGGACTTGTCCATTAACACTAGGGTTAGTCCTTCTTAACCAATTAAGGAAGAATTAGAACCCTAATGCAAGGCCCAAGTTACAAGCTTGATGTCTTGGTGATTATTAAGTGGATTGATTAAAGGATTTAAACACATTAAGGGTTTAACACTTAGGATTAAAGTTATACACTCCATCCTAATAGAAGGATGCAGGCATAAGCTTAATCACAAAGCCTTAAAGCCTTTAGGGTTTAGTCCCTGATTATGAGATGAGAAGAGAAGACTCAATGAGACACAAAGGTAAAACTAAGTGGGGGACTAATCAAAACCCTAATTATTGTCATGCTTGGTTGTTCCTAAGGTTTGTGAGGTTAACAAGAGAAATCTTCAGAGGAACCACCAGGAAGCAGATGAAAGGAGCAAAGGAAGCAAAGCAACTTGCTTCATTTAAGAAGACAAGTCACTTGAAGAAAGAAAGTAAGATGAAGAAGAAAGAGCAAGTTCAATCTCAAACACAAAGCAAAATGCAGCAAGGATGCATAAGAGGAGATGAAAAGAAGTTGTGAGAAGTGAAGGCAAATTCACTTCTCAAAGTGACTCACCACCTGAAAAGTTAATGAAAGAAATGCAATGCAATACAAAATGAAATGAAATGGCATGATGCAAACCAAAATCAGAAGCATGTGTGTGATGATAATGATTCTATGAGATGATGCAAACATGAAACAAGGCATGGGGATGATCATACAAACATATGGATGCAAGAGAAACATGCTTAGAACCATGAACATACATGAAAAGTTATGAAATACAAATGACATACAACATGGCAAATGAAAGATGCAATGATCAAACATGCTTCTAATATGTCTTAAGATGTCCAATGAATCAAATGGATGCACAAAATGCTATGGCAAGTCATGGTATGCAAGCAAATGCAAGATGAATGCAAAAGGAAGCCCAAATTAGGGTTCATGATCAATGAACAAAACAAAAACCAAAATCAGAAGCAAACATCAAGATAAAAATTTGAAAATGCATTCAAGGGAACCCTAAATCTATACAAACTCACTGCCCAAAGGAGGGGATCCAATTCTTAACCTAGTGAAACAAATAGGAATCAAAGTCTAGGGTTTTTGGGTATCTTGTCAAGAAAAATGCCAAACAAATAGGAAATGCAAGATCAAATCATGCCAAATTAATCCTACAAACTACATGATATGCAAGACACAATGCAAAAAGAATCAAAGTCCAACTCTTAAAGACTAGGCTGAAATGAATTTTTGAACATTGGATCAAAATAATGCCTTAAAATGAAATTAATTCCATGAAAAATTGTCAAAAGACATCAAGATCAAAAAAGAAATTTGGTTTGAGGGTTGGACAATGTTTCTAAATGATTTTAAAGGTTTCATGAAGTTTTTTGTGATTTTTAAATACCTAAAAGTATTTTTAATTAATTAATTCTCATTAATTAATTAAAAATAAACTTTTAAATGATTTAAAAATAATTTTTAATACAAAAAAATAAAAATAAAAATATTTTTGGTTTCTGAAAAATTAATAAAAGATTGCATAAAAATTTTCAGAATTTTTCAAAATGTTTTGCTATTTTTAATAAAATGCACAAATTAAATAAGAAAAATGTGAAATAAAAATTAATAAAATGAAAAGTAAGAGCAATGGATGGATCAAATGCGTTATGGGCAAAGGAAGTTTGACTTGGCGCCACATCCAATGGCCCAAGTTCAAACCTGGTTGAATCATGTTTATGAATTAATTAATTTGGATTAATAAAGTCAACGTGGATTAGGGCAAAATGGTGGAATCCTGGCCAACCAAACGCGCGCGGGTCAACACATCCAAGGGCCAGAATTCAAACTCTCATAATTACACAGATTAGGGCTAATCAACTTCAGGTGGCCGGAGAAGACTTCCGGTCGTCTTCTCCGGCGAACCAAAACCCTAGATTTTGCTATAGGTCACCAAACATGAAATTTCTTCCACAGAAATGATCCTGCCCCCCATCTAAACCTAACCCCTCTTTCAAAAATCATTTATTTTCATTAACAAGCTTGAATCGAAGACAAATATGAAACACGGGCAAACTTTCAGAGAGACATGAAATGGTCATCCCTTACTTATTTTCAAATCTAAATACATCCAGATGATCAGTGCAACATGTAGAATCAATTTATAACAAGAAAATGAAGTTCTGGAAAATTTGTTCTTGAGCTATACCTGAGATGGAACCTTCTGGTCCTGGGCTTTCTGGGCTGCTTTTTGGTGCAAACTCCCTCCTTTTGAGCTCCTGATGAAGTCTTGATACTTGGAAGAAGCTTGTGATGGCTAGTTTGGAAGATCACAGAGGTTCTGCTCAAAGTGGGGTGGAAATCGTATCTTTGATTCAGGGAGTTTCAGGCAATGGTGATGGGTGGTTTCTGATCAGGGAAGTGTGCTGAGTATGTTTGTGAAGTTGGTTTGTATGTTTGCAGCTTGTGGAGGGTTTTTCGAAGGCTTTTGCAAAATGGGAGAGATTTTGATAACTATGGCTATGGGCAAGATCAGAGTGTGTTGTGTGATGTGTTAGGCTGGGTTTTGTCCATGTATCAAAAGGGGATAGGTCAGAAAGTTGTTGGTGGCCTATGGTGATTGGTATGGGTCTTTGGCCAAAATGTCAACTTGATGTGTACTTGAGGTATGGGCTATGGTATGACTTGCTTTTTGGCTTTCTTTTGCTCAGCTTGAATCAAGGAATGCTGTGAAAAAGGTTTAGAGGCAATGCAGCAAGTGGTTTGTAACTTATGATGAGTTTTGCAAGTTGGTTCAAGCTTGGTTCCTTTGAGATTTCTTGAGTTTCAATGCATCAAAGTGCAAAGTTTCTTGGCCCATTCTGAATTTTAGAGGTTACATGATCATGTTGTGAAGAAATGATACACATTTGAGGCCTTTAGAACACTTGAACAAACCATTTTGCAAAATGTCTCTTTGGTAGAAAACTTCAAATTTTGTGATTTTAGCCAACTTTGACAAGCCATAACTTTTGATCCAAAATGAATTAGGTCATGTTCTTGTACTTTTTGAAAAGGTAATGATCCATTCTACAACTTTCATGACCAAAGTTTTTCCATTTGAAGCATTTTTGAATCAAAAAGCAAGGGTTGAAAAAGTTTCCCAAAATGGCAATTTCATTAAAAGTCAAACTTTCCCAAAAAGTCAACTTTGCAAATGACTTGAAATTCTTCAATTTTGTGAACTTCCAACATCTTCTATGATCAAATAAAGATCATACACAATCAAAAAGATGATGAACACCCTTTGGTTGGGTCATTGGGGGCCTCAGATGCCCTGATTTTGCACTGACTTGCCTAGAAAGTCAACCCTTGATCAGATGACTTCCCCATTGAATTTCTTCATGAGAATTGATATGCATGATCCCTATACCATATAGAGACCAATAGAAACAAGAATGACCAAAAAATTTGGAGTTATGGCCTTTGCAACCAAAACCCTAATTCTAGGTCATCTGTGCAGTCAAACCTGGCTCTGCTTCCATGCCATTCTCAGTTCTTGTGATTCTTTGACATTCTTGACTTTGAGAGGATATAATATGATGCTTGAACATACATGGACCCCTTTTAAGTGATTGATGACCTTTGGAGTGGCTCAAGAAGCTCTTGGACTGCTCAGATCACAAAACCCTAGATGCAGATGGCTTTGAATCTATGCAATGAATCAAAAATGTGATATGAGATGCTATGATTGAACTTATGCACATGAAATGATCACAAGCCATGGTGTGAATGGGTGAGGGCAAATTTGGGGTGTTTACAATGGGATTGATTGGTGATTAATGGGTGGTTACGGGAGAAGAATAGGTAATGGGAGGTTAGAAGATTTTGTGAAAATAGAAGTGGAGTTTGCGAAGAAGAACGGCCTCTGTAACTCAAAGGTCGTGAATTAGGATTGTCACGGTCGTGAGGGGGTGGTTACGGTCGTGACGCGCTAAATTTCCCGTTACGATCGTGAGGGGATGGTTACGGCCGTGATGTTCACAAAATTTGGAATTTCACAGGATGTTTACCTCAGTTCAATCCAATTATAATTCTTATCACATTCAATAATTAATTCCCACATAACACATAGCAATGGATCAATATATATAAGCATTGGATTTCATCACACGAAAATTCATCAAAATATCCAGAAATTAAAAGTATCAGTAAATAATGAAAACATGTAAATAGATTGAATGGAAAATTGCATAAATGGAAATACTTTGTTTTTGACATAACAGAAAGAAATTACAGTGATAAAAATAAACTATGAAATGTTGCAAAAATTCAAAACCGACTAGAAATAAAAAGCAAAAAGTAAAACTAATCAAATTACTATGACTCATCAAAGTCGTTTCTTCAAGTCTTCAAGTGCGGAGTTTATATGATAGAATTGTTCACATGTTAAATCAGTTAAGCCTATAATGTCCAATCTCATGCTTTTAACTTCATCCTTAACAACATTAATGTCAGCTTGGTATACTTCAAGAGTTGTCAAAATTTTCTTTAAGCTATCAGCATATCCTACTTGGTTGATTTCAGGGGTCTCAATATCTTCATCAGTGTGGTTGATGTCATGGTAACCAGGAGGGGTCTCAGGGTCACTTTCTACATCAGTCATTATATCATCCCTAATTTGGTAGGATTGTGGTGTTTCAGGTGTTGTTGGATAGTCAGGGGGGGTAAGCTCATAAAGCCAATTATCTCTATTGTGAACATTGACTTTAGCATGGTTCGGTAATGTGAACAGGGTTACGATTTCATTTCTAATTAGGTACTCGAATGGTGGTTGTCCTATGTTTCCTATTATTCGGCGGTTAAAGCAGAAGTTCAAATTCATAGGGCAAATGGTACCAAACCGGGTGCACTTGTGTAACTGGTATCTAAGTCCGAGGGCATTAGCGATCATGGTGACTAGGCCTCCTACCAATATTGGTAGATTAGGTTCCTCTTGGATGCGGGTAAAGGTCTGCATCATGAAGGGTACAACATTTACGGGTTTTCCATCGGTCAAACAGGACATAATGAATATCTCGTCTTTAGATACTCCAGTGAGGTTCTCTTCCTTTCCAAAGAAGGTGTGGGCAAGGATTTTATGAAGATAGCGGATAGCTGGGTTGTGTATTTCATCATTGTCCATGCTGTCCGGCTCAGGGTGGTAGTTTCCGGTTAAAGTTCCCCAAAAGAAATCTAGCTCAATATCCATTAATTCTACCTGGGTGGTAGTAAAGGCAAAAGGTCCGCTAGGAAATCCTAGTAGGTCAGCTAGTTCCTTATGGTTATAGTCATATTCGATACCGAATAGTCGGAAACTAATAAATCCTTTTTTTAATCCAAATCCGCGCTCAGGTAAGTAAACTAAGGAGCTTAAAAACTCAAGGGTGAGCTCGTGGTAAGTCACAAACTTATGTTTTATGAGATCGTTCTCCCATCCAAGTTGGTTAAACAGGTATAGGATGCTATCATGTATACCTAAAGTTTCCATAATCTGTTCATCATAGTACAGAGTCAAATCCATTTGTCTCTGTGATAATTCCTCAAATTTCCTTCTTTGGTTTCTACCTCTAAATATGGTTTCCATGAAGTTTCTTGGTTGGTTAGCCATAGTTAGTGTTAAAGTGGAGGAAACAAATCAGGGGAGAAAGAGGTAAGGTAGAAAAGACTTTAGAAAATTTGTAGCAAGGTAAATTTAAAAGTGATTTAGAAAATGAAAGTTAAAATAAAGAAAATAAGGAAAGAAATACATAAATAAAGTTAATAATAATAAAGATGAAAATAAAATAATAAAATGGGTTGCCTCCCACTAAGCGCTGTTTTTATCGTCATAAGCCTGACGTAGTGCTTAGGGGTAGATTAATCAGGGAAGTTAGTGGACAACTCTAAAAGTTTTAAATTATTCGCATAATCTCTGTTTACAATATTATGGTAATGTTTTAATCGTTGTCCGTTTACTGTGAACGGTTCACTATTCCTACCCTTAATTTCTATTGCTCCGCTTGGGAACACTCTAGTTATTTCAAAGGGTCCTGACCATCTAGATTTTAGTTTTCCAGGAAAGAGCCTAAGTCTTGAATTGAAGAGGAGCACAACGTCTCCCACACTAAATTATTTCCTAGATAGGCGCTTATCGTGCCAACGCTTGGTTCTATCTTTATATATCTTAGCATTCTCGTATGCGTCCAACCTTAATTCTTCTAATTCATTAATGTCGAGGATTCGCTTTTCTCCAGCGGCATTGTAGTTTATATTGAGTGTTTTAATCGCCCAATATGCTTTGTGTTCTAGTTCTACCGGGAGATGACAAGCCTTCCCATACACTAGTTTGAAGGGTGTAGTTCCTATGGGTGTCTTGTAGGCTGTCCTATAAGCCCATAAAGCTTCATTAAGTTTAGATGACCAATCCTTCCTAGATATGGCGACAGTCTTTTCTAGAATTTGTTTTATTTCTCTGTTTGAGACTTCAACCTGTCCACTTGTTTGCGGATGATACGGTGTTGCTACACGATGTCTGACTCCATACTTAGATAGTAATTTGTCGAATATTTTCGAAATGAAATGCGAGCCACTGTCACTAATGACAAGTCTAGGCACACCAAATCTTGGAAAGATTATATTCTTGAAAAGCTTAATTATTACTCGTGTGTCATTTGTATGAGAAGCTATAGCCTCGATCCATTTTGAAACATAATCGACAGCTACGAGTATGTACTTATTACCGAAAGATGATGGGAATGGTCCCATGAAATCGATTCCCCAGACATCAAAGACTTCTACTTCAAATATTCCTCTTTGAGGCATTTCATCTCTTCTTGAAATGTTACCGGTGCGTTGACACTGATCGCAATTTATAACAGCGATGTGGACATCTTTCCATAGATTAGGCCAAAATAGGCCGGCTTGTAAGATTTTTGCACAAGTCTTGGAAGTACTTGCATGTCCACCATAAGGAGATGAATGATAGTGAGCAATGACATCTTCTATTTCTTCTTCGGGAATGCACCAACGAAAGATTCCGTCAGGTCCTCTCTTAAACAATAATGGTTTGTCCCAATAGTAATACTTGAGATTGTGGAAGAATTTCTTTTTCTGCTGATAGGTCAAGTCCGGTGGAAGTGCTCCTGCAGCTAAGTAGTTGACAATGTCAGTGTACCATGGCAGTCCTATGGTTTTTTGGATTGTTTCCACGACTTTTGGTTCATCTATATCTAACTGAGCTGGGTTGCTTCTTATTTGTGCTATCAGCTGTTCATACGGAAAATCATCGTTAATTGGCACTTGTTCGGGTTTAATACCTTCTATTCTAGATAAATGGTCCGCTACGACGTTTTCAGTACCTTTCTTATCTTTGAATTCGAGATCAAACTCTTGTAGGAGTAAGATCCATCTCAAGAGTCTTGGTTTAGCATCTTTCTTGGTTAGTAAATATCTGATAGCAGCGTGGTCTGTGTAGATGATTATTTTTGCTCCTACTAGGTAGGAACGGAATTTATCAAGCACGAAGACAACTGCTAACAACTCTTTTTCAGTAGTGGCGTAGTTCAATTGAGCAGAATCTAAAGTTCTACTGGCATAGTAAATTGCGTGAAGTTCCTTGTCCTTCCTTTGTCCTAGAACTGCGCCTACAACATAGTCACTCGCATCGCACATGATTTCGAAAGGTAATCTCAAGTCAGGTGGTTGCATGATTGGTGCGGTGATGAGGGCTGTTTTTAGAGTTTCGAATGCTTTAAGACAATCTTTATCGAATATGAACTCAACATCTTTCATTAATAAACCGGTAAGAGGTTTAGTGATTTTCGAGAAATCTTTGATGAATCGTCGGTAGAAACCGGCGTGTCCTAAAAAGCTTCGTATTTCTCGAACGGTCTTAGGGGGTTGAAGATCTTTTATGACTTATATCTTAGCTTTATCAACTTCAATTCCCTTATCAGATATAACGTGTCCTAGTACGATTCCTTCTCTGACCATAAAATGGCATTTTTCCCAGTTAAGTACGAGGTTTACTTTTACACATCTTTCTAACACCATTTCTAAATTTGATAGACATCCTTCAAAACTTTGCCCGCATACTGAGAAGTCGTCCATGAACACTTCCATGATGTTATCTATGAAATCTGCGAAGATTGACATCATACATCTTTGAAAGGTTGCAGGAGCGTTACATAATCCAAAGGGCATTCGTCTATAAGCGAACGTTCCATAAGGGCATGTGAATGTAGTCTTCTCTTGATCATCTGGGTGGATAGGGATTTGGAAGAATCCTGAGTAACCATCAAGATAACAGAAATACAAGTGTTTGGCTAATTGTTCTAACATTTGATCTATAAAAGGTAGTGGGAAATGATATTTTCGAGTGGCTTTGTTTAGTTTTCGATAATCGATGCACACTCTATGTCCGGTCACTACTCTTTGTGATATCGATTCGCCTTTAGCGTTTTTCACAACAGTGATACCTCCTTTCTTTGGTACTACATGTACTGGACTAACCCATTGACTATCAGAGATTGGATATATTATTCCAGCGTCTAGTAGTTTCTTAACTTCTTCTTTTAATACAGTGCTAAGGATTGGGTTAATTCTTCTTTGAGATTCTCTAGAGGTTTTGCAATCTTCTTCTAGCATAATACGATGCATACAGATTGAAGGACATATTCCTTTGAGATCAGATATGTTATATCCTAATGCAGTTGGGTATTTCTTTAAGACATCTAAAAGTTTCTTCGTTTCGATTGTTCCTAAACCGGAATTGATTATAACTGGTCGTGTACATTCAGTGTCTAGGAATTCGTATCTTAGGTTCTTAGGTAAGGTTTTCAACTCTAATGTAGGTTTCTTCTTACTTGGCATGGGATCTGGTGTAAGTGCTAAACTTTCGCTTAGACTATCATCCTGATACGGTTCACGCCAATTGTCATCTTCGAAAATCGGAGGGATTTGAATTTTCATAATTTCAAAATAAGTAGTTTCTTTCATTTCCATCTCTCTTACACACTCGTCAATGACATCCAATAAATAGCGTGTGTCCTCTATAGCTGGTGATTGTAAGAATTGTGTCAAAATAAATTCAACTTTCTCTTCACCTACTTCAAAGGTTAGCTTTCCTTTCTTTACGTCTATAATAGCTCCGGCGGTAGCTAAGAATGGTCTTACTAGTATGATAGGTGTAGTGGAGTCTTCAGTGATGTCCATGATTATAAAATCAGTAGGAATGTAGAATTGACCTATCCGTACTGGGACATTTTCTAGTATGCCTACAGGATATTTAAGAGAGCGGTCGACTAGTTGAACAGACATTTTAGTTGGTCTTAGGTCTCCCATGTCTAGCCTTTTGCAAATTGTTAAGGGCATAACACTGATACTGGCTCCTAAATCGCATAGAGCTTTGTCAATGACGAATTTTCCAATTACACAGGGTATAGAGAAACTACCTGGATCTCTTAACTTAGGAGGCATATTGTTTTGAATTATTGCGCTACACTCATCAGTAAGCGTAACGGTTCCGTTGTCCTCTATCTTCTTCTTATTGGATAATATTTCCTTTAGAAATTTAGCATATGAGGGCATTTGAGTGATATCTTCTGTAAACGGAATAGTAATATTCAACTGTTTCAGAAGTTCAACAAATTTCTTAAACTGGCCCATCGTCTTGGAATTGGTTAATCTCTGAGGGTACGGAATTGGTGGTTTATAAGGTGGTGGAGGCACATAAGGCTTCTCTTTCTCCACTGCCTCTTGATTATTATCTTCCTTTTCTTCTGGTTCATTCTCCTTTTCAGTCGGCTTATCCTTCTTTTGGAACATGGCTGGATTGTCAAGTCTTGGATCGGCAGGTCCGTCAAGTTCCTTGCCACTTCTTAGTATCACAACATTGGCCTGTCCTTTTGGATTAGGTTGGGGTTGTCCAGGAAATACTCCAGCTGGGGCAGCGGTAGGTGCTTGTTGTTGAGCTACTTGTGAAATATGAGTTTCAAGCATTTTGTTATGTGTAGCTAACGCATCTACCTTGCTCACTAATTGCTTAATTTGCTCGTTAGTGTGTATGTTTTGGTTCAAGAATTCCTTGTTTGTTTGAGATTGGGTAGCTATGAAGTTCTCCATCATTAATTCAAGGTTTGATTTTCTAGGAACATTAGGAGCAGTCTTTTGATATCCTGGTGGTGTAGCTGGCGCTTCACCTGGTGCGTATAAAGCATTGTTATTCTTATAAGAGAAGTTCAGATGATTCTTCCAACCTGGGTTGTATGTGTTCGAGTACGGGTTTCCTTGAGCATAATTCACTTGATCTGTGGGAATTCCTGCTAATAATTGACAATCAGGGACAGCATGTCCTGGAACTCCACATAACTCACAGTTAGGTGTTACCGCAGCCACGGTGGCTATTGGTGTGATGGCCAAGTTGTCGATCTTTTGGTTAAGTTGGTCAAACTTTGCATTGACTTGGTCCATACTACTCACTTCGTACATACCTCCTTTTGTTGGTTTCTCAGTTGCGACTCTCTCGCTTCCCCATTGGTAATGATTCTGAGCCATACTCTCGATAAGTGCATAAGCATCATTATATTCTTTGTCCATTAGTGCGCTGCCTGCGGCAGCGTCAATCGCCATTCTTGTGTTGTACAAGAGTCCATTGTAGAAAGTATGGATGACCATCCATTCTACTAATCCGTGATGTGGACAAAGTCTCAGCATATCTTTGTAGCGTTCCCAAGCTTCGAAAAGTGATTTGTTTTCCTTTTGCTTAAATCGTTGATTTGAGCTCTTAGCATAGCTGTCTTGCTAGGTGAGAAATATCTTGTCAAGAAGACTCTCTTTAGTTCCTCCCACGTAGTTACTGAATTCGAGGGTAGAGATTGAATCCAGGCTCTCGCTCTGTCTCGAAGTGAGAAAGGAAAAAGGTGTAATCTAATTGCTTCTTGGGTAACTCCATTAGCTTTTACAGTATCTGCGTACTGCACAAATATCGAAAGATGAAGGTTTGGATCCTCGGTAGGATTTCCGGCGAATTGGTTTTGTTGCACGGCTGATATCAGTGAAGGTTTCAATTCGAAATTATTTCGGTTGATAGCTGGTGCAGCAATGCTGGAATGCGGCTCAGCTTGTGAAGGACTAGCGTAATACTTTAGTGGATGATTTGGTTCTTCAGCCATCTCTGCGTCCTTCGATGTTCCAACTGGTTTAGGTGGATCAACTTGAAGATCTGGAATGTTGTATTTTCGTTGGTATTCGAATATTCGTCTTCTTAAATGTAAGAAGCGTTCTAATTCAAGGACTGGAGGTTGCAAGTCTTCGCCTTGAGAGCGAGTACTTGGCATACACTCGGTAAATTAGATTAGGGAAAATAAATTGTTACCTTAGTCTAGACAGTGCTACTCTAATAGTGCACTAGTGACTAAATCAAGGTCCCCGGCAACGGCGCCAAAAACTTGATGGGGCGAAGACGTGATATGTCTAGCGGTATCTGAACTGCAAGTGCACAGCCTATCGCAATAGTAATAAAAAGATGTCGAACCCACAGGGACTTTGTAATCACTCTAGTGCTAGAAGGTCTGCTAGTTTAGCTAAGGCGGAAATTTGTCACGATTATGATTTTAAGGATTAAAAACGGGAATTAAACTTAATTAAGGAAATAATGAGAAGGCGGTTGGTATGTAATTATATTAACCTATGCGGGTCAATCTAACCTAAGCTTATAAAGATGGTTCACTTAAATAATTCTGTAGAGATTACCAGTTTAAAAACCCTCGACTCACACTCTCGTGGTCTTATCTCAGATCTTACTCCTAAAGCCCTATGTCTGCTCACGCTAGCCCATAAGTGTTTAGAAAATAATTTTTGAAAACTTAATAAGTCTAATTCGTTTTAAAGCACTCTCGCTGTATTTAAATCGAATGTCTAACTTTAGCTATCTGGTTAAAATCTCACACTCTCGTGGTCTCGACCTAACCTATTTCACTTCTCTTACTCTCGTAACAAAAAGCTTGATTTTAATCATAAAAAGTCACAGCCAGAATATAAGTTCTTAAGTCTTTTTAGCTTAGATTCAATTTATCCGTTTTGGTTTGGTTTATTACATACCGACTCGATTAATTTAGCTACTCATATTTATTAAACCAACAGACAGATACAAAATGAAATTAATAAATATTAAAGCATGCATTATATAATGATAATAGAAACTTAACATAAATAAATAAATAAACTCAATATAAATTGCAAAACAAAAACCTGAACAATTTAATTCTTAGGCTCCTTCTTCCACAAATCGGCAAGCTTGGAGTGTCGGAATCGGAAAAAAATAAAATACTAAGTTCTGAGGCTAAAAAGAAAATTTAATTAAGATAACAATTTCCTAATGTTGGAAATTGTTACTAAAGGGTTTGGAAATAAAAAAGGAAAAACACAGCAAGAACAAAGCTGGAAAATAAATGGGTTGAAAGAAAAACGGCAGAGCTTCCGCATAAAAATTCAATAATAAACTCTGTACTTTCTTCATTTGATTCTTTGGTATTTATAGAAGAGGACTTTGGCAGTTGAAGAGTTGGAGCGTGGGCTTCGTTTGTTCTGTTTTGAGAGAATCCAGGAAAACATGGTTTACTGGCGTTGTTGAAGTTGAGAGAAAGTAGGAGTCTCTGAAGACTCTTTCTCTTTGTTGCGTTGCACGTCTTCATAAATATATTCAAATAAATTAAATAAACTTTGTCACGTTCGTGACATGGTGTGACGGTCATATTTCTTCAAATCAGCGTGTCACGGTCGTGATAATATTGTAACGGTCGTGAGACCTCTAATTGGCGTGTCATGGTCGTGAGGCAGTTGTGACGACCGTGAGAGCAACAAAATATGCAGCTTTTAGCAGAATTGATTTCTTCCTTTTCTTTTCATGCTATATTTGGTTCATTTGATCTTTTTCTCATAATTTGGCTCTAGACATGTTATACCTGCAATGTGACATAAAAACTCGAAACAATCGGGAGTTAAAAGTACTAATGTATGATAAAACGGATTAAAACATATTAATAATGCGATACGATTTCTCGTTATCAGTCCCTTCGAATAAAAGATGATAAGTCCCTTCATATTGCTAAGACACCTTACAGTTGCCTAAACACAGATGTCCTTTCACATGTCCCTTATTACATCCAAGGTAATGACTACCTATTCCTTAATAATAGGGATAGTCTTACCATTGAAAGAACATAAAGAACAGTAAAGACTTAATATATGGTAGGTTCCTCTTAAGTACTTGCTCACCTTTTCAAAATACATTTTACATTTCACATTTCAAACAAATTTTCAAAACAAAGTCTTTATATACATCCGTACGAGGATCATTATAAAGCACTTAGAAAATTTTTAAACACACACTACACATTTCTCAAAACAATTTAAAGTGAGCTAAGTAACTAAGAGCCCATGGATAACCATGGATATAAAGGGTGCTAATACCTTCCCTTTGTATAACCTACCCCCCGAACTCAAAATCTTTTTTTTAAGGTCTTTCCTGTTCTTTTATGTCCTTTCCTTTTGGATAAAATAAAAGTCGGTGGCGACTCTTGCTATCCGCAACATTTAACTAAAGTCAGTTCTCCCACCGTGTTACAGAACTGGTGACTCTGCTGGGGATTTAATATTAAAGAGGGGTACCCTTAGGAATTAGATCACTTTAAACTTGTTTGCTTTGTTTGCTTTACTTTACTTGTTGGGTGCTCTTATGTGTGAAAGATCCTAACCCGGATCTAGTGTACCTTAGGTAAATTGCAATAGACCAAGGAAATTGTACGGCGTATACCGATATGGTTGATCTGGTGGCCATAGTTAGTGTGACCTCTCGGTTGGTGCTTATGTTCCTTAAGTAAAGTTGAGGATAATATGAGGCTGCCATATGTTTTCAATACACTAACTAACTTTTAGAACCCTAGTCATCCCATCTTGGCCTTTAGAAAGTAGTGAGATAACCGGCTTTGGTGAAGACTGAAGTTGGTTGATACTCGATGCTACACTCATTGAGATTCTAAACTTGGAGGGTTTTGGTTGGCAAGTAAGTTGCCTACTGAACAACCACCCTTATGAAGGATTAATGATATTGAGATCCCTTAGAACCTGGTTACTTTTGTAGGACAGGATGAACCAACTAAACTTCAGGGGAGGGTACTTACCTTTAAACCTCATGCAAGCTTTCAAACCTAGGGCTATTGTGTGACTTGTTTGTGTGTTCCACATGTCTTTGATTGAACATAGCATTATAGCATCATCATGCATCATAATCATAGCATTTTAACTAACCATTTCAAGGACCAAAGGATTTATCTTTGTTCTTTGTTGCAGGTCATGGCTTCTGCTCATAGGAATACTATCCGGATCAACTTTGTAGGAATACCTCCTAAGCTTAAGGAATTGGTCTCTCAAGTCTCTGAAAATTCTCAATTCATCAAGAGACATGGTCACCTACTGGATCTAGTCACTTCAGGGTTCAATGAAGACATGATGAGTGTTCTGTTTCAGTTCTTTGATCCTAAACATCATTGCTTCACATTCCCCGACTATCAGCTGGTTCCTACAATGGAAGAATTCTCCAAGCTTCTGGGTATACCTATCCTTGATCAGAAACCCTTCACAGGCTTAGAAAAAGAGCCTAAACCTGAAGTCATTGCTGCAGCCCTACATTTGAAAAAATCAGACATTGTCCTAGAAACAAGGAGTGGAGTTAAGGGTATTCTTGCTAAGATATTGATGGAGAAAGCTCAAGTGTTCCTGAAGGCTATGAGTTTTGATGCTTTTGAGGAGATTTTAGCCCTATTGATCTATGGCTTAGTATTGTTCCCCAATCCAGACCAGTTCATAGACGTACACGCCATCAACATATTTTTGGCTCGCAATCCAGTGCCTACATTGCTTGGAGACATCTTACACTCTCTTCATACCCGTACTACGAAGGTACGTGGAACTCTGATGTGTTGCATACCTTTCCTATCTAGGTGGTTTATATCTCATCTTCCTCGATCAGTGATGAAGAATGAACAAGGGTTCAGATGGTCCAAGAGGATTATGTCACTCTCTCATTCAGATATTCATTGGTGCTCTAGATCCATGGAGAATGTTACTATCATTGACCGTTGTGGGGAGTTCCCTAATGTGCCACTCCTTGGCATAAGAGGGGGCATTACTTACAACCCTTCCTTAGCTCTATGTTAGTTTGGTTACGCTCGGAGTGATGGTCCTCATGACATGTTGATTCAGGGTATTGTGTTCGACTATGACAACGATCTGCAAGGTTATCGTCAAAGGTTTATACGAGCATGGGGTAAAGTGAACAAGGTTGACAGCAAGACTCTGGAACCAAAGTACACTATTCCTATGGAAGCTTACCTCAGATGGGTGCAATCTCGTGCTCAGACTCTTATGATGCCATATCCTGCTATCCTGCCAGTTACCATGGAGCCTGTTGCTGAAGGAGATACTTCTTATATCATTCTTCACCCAGACATGCCCACTGACATGGAGGAGTTACAGAGGTCCTGGATCCAGTTGAAGGAGCAAAGAGATACTTTTGAGACTCATTACAAAGCAAGTCAAGAAAGAATCTTGGAGCTAACAAAATAACTTCACGAGGAGCGGAATCTCAACTCATACCTCAACATAAAGAGGAAACGTCCATGGGAGACTTAAAACCCCATTTTTTGTATTTATTTCATTTTTATTTTAAGCCCAAGGGGAAAACAAGTTTATTTGATTACTAATAAAAGTTTACTTTTTGGTTGTTTAAACAAATTTAAATCATGCGGTCCTTGAAAACATTGCATACGCATTTATACACCATATCATTGCATCACAGGTTTCTTATGTACATGTATCTTATCTTCTCGCTGTTTATTTCAGCAGAAATGGCTCTTGAACAAACTGTCAAAGATCTCCAGGCTCAGAATGCACAATTCCAAGAGTTGATTCTGAACTTGTCCAAGGGACAAGATGAGTTGAAGACACTGCTGGATAAGAAGAATAAGAAGACTAGAAGACCAGGAGGCTTTATTAATCTTGGAAGAAGATTCAAAGGTCCTGTCAAGACAAAGGAACAGTTTGATGATTATGAGTCTGAAAATTCTGAGAAAGAGGGAGGCAGTCTCCATGATACTGTGGGAGATTCTGATTCTGAAGCAAATTATTATCATGATCCTAGTGAGGATAAGTACAAGATGCTAGTAGACAGGATGAATGCCATGGAGTTACAAAAATCTTCTGGGCTTGATTTTGAAGATCTGAGCCTAATATCTGGAGTGGTTATACCCATTGGTTTCAAGGTTCCTGCTTTTGTGGTGTATGATGGTGTCTCATGTCCCAAGCTGCATCTAAGGTCCTATGTCCGGAGGATTCAACCATATACTGCTGATAAGAAATTATGGATTCATTTCTTCCAAGAGAGCTTGTCTGGAGCTCAATTGGAATGGTACTATCAATTGGAGAGTGCCAATATTCGAGATTGGAATGATCTTGCTGAGGCCTTCTATAGGCAATACCAATACAATGCTGATTTAGCACCTACTCGCATGCAGCTCCAAAGCATCTCAATGGGTGCTAAGGAGAATTTCAAGGAGTATGCCCAAAAATGGAGAGACATGGCTGGCAGAGTTTAACCTCCTCTGACTGACAGGGAGCTAGTGGATATGTTTATGAGTACGCTGAATGGTCCTTTCTATAGTCACCTCATTGGAAGCTCATCATTCGGTTTCACTGAGCTGATAATGACTGGAGAACGTGTGGAGAGTGGTATAAGAAGTGGAAAGATACAGGTGGGTGCCTCTTCATCAAGCACTGCCAAGAAGCCCCCTAGTGGAAAGAAGGAGTCTAATGCTATGTATGGTCAACCCAGCCATAACAGAAGTCACCAATCTGTGGGAGCAGTTCACATTTCTAATCCTACTCCTACAGCACCAGAGCTACCACAGAGCAATCAACAGAAGCCTAGAAGATAGTTCACCAAGATCAACATGTCACTGGCCCAAGCCTTTCAACACCTATTGAAAGGGGAACTCATTACTTTGAAGGACCCTCCTCAGAATCCTAATACTTCCTCTCCTCGGTACAATCCTAATGCACGATGTGCCTATCATTCTAATTGTCCGGGACATGACACCAACAACTGCTGGATATTGAAAAACAAGATTCAAGATATGATTGAAGCTGGAGAGATTGAATTTGACCCTTCTGGTACTCCAAATGTGATTACTGCTCCCATGCCCAATCATGAGAAGACTGTTAATGCTGTTGATGAAGTTTCATATGTTTCCTCAGTAGCAGATGTGACTAATCCCTTATCTATTATCAAGAAGAAGTTGATACAGGCTGGATTCTTTCCAGGTTGTAATGAAGATTGTTTTTATTGTGCCTACAAACCTGATAGTTGCTGGAAGTTGAAAGATGGTATTCAACGCCTCATGGACAATTACACCATATTGTTTAAGAGGACACCTTCTATGGAAAGTATGTGTGAACATCTGACTCGGGGTAAGAAGTTTGAAGATGTGGATATGGTTGATAAAGTGCCAGCGAAGATTACCTCCAAAGGCCCTGTCAAGATCACTCATAAGGGTCCTATCAAGATTACTGCCGAAGGCCTGGTGAAGACTGTTGCTGAAGCTAGAGTGACTCCCATGATTATTACCACTCCTGGCCCTATTCCGTATACTTATGATAAAGCTATACCCTGGAATTACGATTCTGATGTTTACATTCATGGTGTTAAACAGGAACCTTTGACGGATACACCTGTTACTGATGATAACCTTGATGTTGATAATATTGCCGGATCTAGTAAGATCACCAGAAGTGGAAGAATTTTCTCTCCTCCGGCTACCTCAAAAAATACAGTTACTCCAACTACTACCTCCACTTCTGAGCCAAATGCTGATGCTCGGGGCAAAGGTCCTGTGGTTGAACCTGTGCAAGTTGAGGCACCGACTGCTGAGAATCTTTCTAAACAGATGGAAGAAGTGTTGAAGATCATTCGCAAGAGTGATTATGATATTGTTGACCAGTTGGGGCATACTCCCTCCAAAATTTACATGTTGTCTTTGTTGCTGTGTTCTGAGGCTCATGCTAAAGCTTTGATCAAGTTCTTGAAGACTGCTCATGTGCCAAACAAGATTTCGGTGGATCAATTTGAAAATTGTGTGGCACATCTGACTTATGATAATGGGTTAGGCTTTTCCGATGCTGACTTAACTCATGCCAAAATAAACCATAACATATCTTTACATATCTCTATTGAATGTAGGGGCACTACCTTGTCTCATGTGTTGATAGACAATGGTTCTTCACTGAATGTACTTCCCAAAGAGGTTCTGAACAAGCTCAATCCTGAAGATACTATGTTAAGACCAAGTAATATAGTGGTGAGGGCCTTTGATGGTTCAAGAAGAGTGGTGCATGGAGAAATAGATCTCCCGATCAAAGTAGGCTCTCAAGTCTTCAATTCTACCTTCTATGTAATGGATATTCGTCCTGCGTACTCTTGTTTGCTTGGGCTCCCCTGGATCCACGGGGCAGGTGCTGTGACCTCCACTCTACATCAGAAGTTGAGATACCCAGTAAAGGGAAAGATTGTCACTGTTTACGGAGAGGAAGAATGTATGATCATTCATGTGAATACATTTAAGTATGTTGAAGTGGAAGGTGAATATGTTGAGACTCCTTGTCAGACATTTGAAGTAGTTCCTTGGGTTGTTCCTGCTGCTGAAGTTCCTCATGTTATTAAAAGAGTTCCTGTGGTTACCAGAGTACCTCCTACAATGGCTTCACTCAAAGATGCTAGAGCTGTGGTTGAAGAAGGTGGTTGTACTATTTGGGGTCAGCTTCCTGACATTCCTTACAAGTCTGACAAATTTGGTTTGGGTTTCACTGCAGAGTCCCAGAAGGCTGTTCGTCGTGCTCGTGCTATTCGTATCACCAATCAAGGGATCATGAAAGATCAAATCAATGTTGTGGGTGACTATAGTGAAGACTACAACCTGGATAACTGGATCTTTCCTACTGTGGGTGATGGGCTCAACAATTGGAAGACTGAAGACGTTATTCCTATCTCCTTTAGTCAGGAGTACATACTATTACTGTGTTGTTATTTTTAAGTTTGTAATTTTGAACAATTAAACTTTTTAGCCTTGTGCCTTACCCGGGGCACAATGGCATGCTTGTTTCGGGATGTCATTTCATTTGCATACTTCATTCAATAAAAATCAATGGACGTTTCGTTTTCGTAAATATTGTGCTCCTTGTCTTTCTTTTATTTTTTGTTTTATCAGCTATGTGTTCTTACACACACCCACATCACTAAAATGCAGATCCTCATCCACTCTGGATCCTGTTGATAACAGTTCTACTATTGCCAATTATAATTTCGAGAATCCGATCTATCAAGCTGAAGATGGAAAGGAGGAAGATTGTGAAGTACCTGTAGAGCTTGCTAGGTTGTTACGACAAGAAGAGAAAGCTATACAGCCACATGAAGAGCCAATCGAAGTTGTGAATCTGGGAACTGAAGGAAATAGGAAAGAGGTCAAGATAGGGGCTGAATTAGAGATTGGTGTTAAGAGCAGATTAATTCAGATTTTACGTGATTATGTGGAGATCTTTGCTTGGTCCTATGAAGATATGCCAGGGTTGGATACAGACATTGTGGTTCATCGTTTACCAGTAAAAGAAGATTGTCATCCAAAGAAACAGAAGGTTCGTCGCATGCGTCCTGAAATGTCAGAAAAGATTAAAGTAGAGGTGATGAAACAGTTTGATGCAGGGTTCTTAGCTGTGACTTCTTATCCTCAATGGGTTGCCAATGTGGTACCGGTACCTAAGAAAGATGGTAAGGTACGTATGTGTGTAGATTACAGGGATTTGAACAAGGTCATCCCTAAAGATGACTTTCCACTTCCTCATATTGATGTTCTGGTAGACAACACTGCTCAGCATAAGGTATTCTCTTTCATGGATGGCTTCTCTGGTTACAATCAAATCAAGATGGCACCTGAAGATATGGAGAAGACTACATTTGTTACACAATGGGGCACTTTTTGTTATAAAGTGATGCCATTTGGTTTGAAGAATGTCGGGGCAACATATCAGCGTGCTATGGTGGCTTTGTTTCACGATATGATTCATCATGAGATAGAGGTATTTGTGGATGATATGATAGCCAGGTCCCAGAATGAAGAACAACACCTTGATCATCTGCATAAGCTGTTTGAAAGATTGAAGAAAAACAAGTTGAGATTAAACCCAAACAAATGTACTTTTGGAGTTAGATCTGGTAAACTCCTGGGTTTCATTGTCAGTGGAAAAGGTATTGAAGTGGACCCCGCAAAAGTGAAAGCCATACAATAGATGCCAGCTCCCCGTACTGAGAAGGAAGTTAGAGGTTTCTTGGGACGATTGAATTACATTGCAAGATTTATTTCCCAATTGACTGATACCTGTGAGCCAATCTTCAAGTTGTTGAAGAAAGATCAGGTAATGGAGTGGAATGATGAGTGCCAGACAGCCTTTGATGAAATCAAGAGATATCTTTTAGAACCTCCAACCTTGATGCCACCAGTTGATGGAAGACCCTTGATTATGTACTTAACAATGTTAGACAACTCAATGGGGTGTGTGTTGGGGCAACATGACGAGTCTGGTCGAAAAGAGCAGGCAATATACTACCTTAGCAAAAAGTTTACCGACTGTGAAACAAGATACTCACTGCTCGAGAAAACTTGCTGCGCTTTGGCATGGGCTGCTCGCCGACTAAGACAGTATATGTTGACTCATACTACCTTGTTGATTTCAAAGATGGATCCAATCAAGTACATATTCGAGAAACTTGCTCTCTCCGGACGAATAGCAAGATGGCAAATGATCTTAACAGAATATGATATACAATATACTACTCAGAAGGCCATTAAAGGAAGTGTTGTAGCTGATCATTTGGCTCATCAAGCAGTGGATGATTATCAATCAATGAGTTTTGAGTTCCCTGACGAAGACATTATGATTATTACCAAAGAACCTGGACAATATGACGGACCTGAACAAGGATCCCGATGGACTATGGTTTTTGATGGAGCTTCTAATGCACTTGGTAATGGTGTTGGTGTTGTGATCATTTCCCCTGAAGGTTGTCATACCCCAATCACTGCAAGACTTTGTTTATGTTGTACCAATAACATGGCTGAGTATGAGGCATGTATCCTGGGTATCAAAGCTGCCATTGATATGAAGATTCAGTTCCTGGACGTATATGGAGATTCAGCCCTGGTAGTGAGTCAGATCAAAGGAGAATGGGATACCAAGCATGAAAATCTTATTCCATACAGAGAGCATGTGTTGTCCTTGATCCCACATTTTGAAGAGATTACCTTTGGACATATTCCACGAGGAGAGAATCAGTTGGCAGATGCATTAGCCGCCATGGCATCTATGTTTGAGATTAGTTGGGATGATGAAGCTCCCAAGATTACTATTGATAGATTTGAGAAGCCTGCATACTGCAATGAGATTGATACTGAAGAAGCAGAGGGGAAGCCTTGGTTCTATGAAGTAAAAAGATATCTTGAAACTCAGGAGTTCCCTGAAGGGGCATCTGTCAAAGATAAGAAGTTTCTGAGGAGGTTTTCTGCTAAGTTCTTCTTGAGTAATGGAATTTTGTACAAGCGCAATCATGATTCAACTTTGCTTCGTTGTGTGGATAAGAAAGAAGCAACAGAAATTATGGAAGACATGCATGATGGGATCTTTGGCACTCATTCTAGTGGTCATACCAAGGCAAAGAAGATATTGAGAGCAGGTTACCATTGGTCTACCATGGAAGCTGACTGCTATCAACATTCCAGAACATGTCACAAGTGTCAAATCTATGCTGATAAAGTACATATACCTCCATCACCATTGAATGTGTTGACTGCTCCTTGGCCTTTTGCCATGTGGGGCATTGATATGATTGGTGAGATCAAGCCTACTGCTTCTAATGGGCATCGTTTCATCCTGGTTGCTATTGATTACTTTACTAAGTGGGTAGAGGCAGCTTCATTTGCATCTGTTACTAAGAATGTCGTGGCTCGATTCATTAAGAATAATCTCATATGTAGGTATGGCATCCCTGAAAGGATTATCACCGACAATGGCTCTAATTTGAATAATACCATGATTATTGATCTCTGCAGGCAGTTCAAGATTAAGCATCACAACTCTTCTCCGTATCGTCCGAAGATGAATGAGGTAGTAGAAGCTGCTAACAAAAACATTAAGAAGATTCTACAGAAGATGACTGTTACTTACAAAGATTGGCACGAGATGTTACCATTTGCTCTTCATGGTTATCATACTACAATACGCACTTCAATAGGGGCAACCCCATTCTCCTTAGTCTATGGTATGGAAGCAGTTCTGCCCATTGAAGTTCAGATACCCTCCTTAAGAATCATGAAGGATGCAGGCTTGGATGAAGATGGGTGGATTCAGACTCGACTCGACCAGATAAATTTGATTGATGAGAAGAGGTTGGCAGCTGTTTGTCATGGTCAGACGTACCAGAAACGGATGATCAAGGCTTTCAATAAGAAGGTTAAGCCAAAGGTATATCAGGCTGGTGACTTGGTAATCAAGCGTATCATACTACCACAGGGTGATCCTAGGGGCAAGTGGACTCCTACTTATGAAGGACCATTTGTGGTCAAAAGAGTATTCTCAGGAGGTGCCATGATGCTTACTACTATGGATGGTGAAGACTTCCCGCAGCCTGTAAACGCAGACATAGTTAAAAAATACTACGCATAAAAAGAGACCCGCTAGGTTGATTGGCCTAGGAAAAAATAAGGGCATCACGGCGAACCAAAAGGGTTCGGGCAAAAATTAGGGATATATACAAAAAATGTACACCCGGCAAGTTGAAAACCTAAAAGGGAGGCTTGGGCAAAAAAGGGTATCCCGGTGGATTGAAAACCTGAAAGGGCAATCCAGGCAAAAGTCAGGGATTAAAGCGTATGACTATGTTTCGTTTGGATCACTCATGAAACTTCAACTGATGGGGCTACCTAAATCAAGCTCAAACAGATAAAGATCAATCCAATCATTTCCGTCTCAACAGCAGAAGATGAGATACTTGAACATAATGGCAATAGTAGAATTGAAACTCAATAGGATCATTTCTCACATAGTTGTTTTCTTTGTTTTGTAAAAATTTCACAACGAATTCCTCTTACTAGGATTTCTGTCTCCTTGTACAAACTCTCCTATGTATAGGTCACTTTGTAATATAAATAAAATTCCATCTTTGAATCCAGATTTACTTTTACCCTATTTACATAAACGAAAGCGTCCATTAATTGTGTTTGAATGTATGTATGCTTTTGAATATGATTGATGTTTACCAGAAATGCATGAAATGCAGTAATAGTATTTACTAAGGACGAACGAGGATGGTAGTTCAACGAAGCTTCGCCGATTCATCCTCACAAGACAACTACAAATCCCCAGTAGGGAAAATCTATCATTATAGATACTTCGAGTTACATCTCCCCTTGAATTTATGTCCATCTCTTTTATCCTCAGTCGGGATACTCAGGAACTTATTCCTTCAATAGAAGTACGACGAACGAAGACGGGAAGATACAAATACTATACTATCAAACAAGACGGGAACGAGGTCTTCGTATTCTTTAGCAACGAATCGGGATTTATTTTCCCTAGCCAGCAGTTGTTATACAAAGATATTCGGACGCTTCAGGCTGCATGATTCATACATACATCATTTACATCATACCATAACATATCCATAAATGCATAATACATTTACTTAGATACACCATGCCATGCATATTACATAAACTAACCTTTTCTTTGCAGGATAGTTATATGTAGAAAAAACAACATCAACAATTCACAACAGGTCAGAAAAGATCTATACATTACTCTATTTGTCCTTGGATATTAGGCAAACGGTCTGTACAAAGATCCATTCCCTAGTCCAGGATATTTTCAGGAGATTTGATCCTGACACTCTATTTGTCCTTGGATATTAGGCAAACGGTCTGTACAAAGATCCATTCCCTAGTCCAGGATATTTTCAGGAGATTTGATCCTGACACTCTATTTGTCCTTGGATATTAGGCAAACAGTATGTACAAAGATCCATTCCCTAGTCCAGGATATTTTCAGGAGATTTGATCCTGACACTCTATTTGTCCTTGGATATTAGGTAAACGGTCTGTACAAAGATCCATTCCCTAGTCCAGGATATTTTCAGGAGATTTGATCCTGACACTCTATTTGTCCTTGGATATTAGGCAAACGGTCTGTACAAAGATCCATTCCCTAGTCCAGGATATTTTCAGAAGATTTAATCTATTTGTTCTTGGAGAGTAGGCAAACGGTCTATACGAATATCTATTCCCTAATCCAGGATATTTCCAGAAGAGATAATCGTCACGAAAATTTATTTCTATTGGTCTATTCAACAATTCAAATCATGTTGCATAAACGATTCAGAGACGGCCTATGCAAAGACCTAGTACTGATATCCAGTATCAACATCAAGATATTATCACCTCTTGATAGTATGGATGGCATCTATAAGCCCATCTCCAGTTCTTCCAAGTGGCATCTTCAAGCCCACTCAAGCACATACAATTAATCATCAGCTTTACTTTACGCACCGGCGAGTGCAAATTTTTGGGCTTTTGTGTTCAACCTTCCAGGTCACGAATGGCATATATACCAATCTAACCCCTCAGGTTTCAGAAAATTGAACAGGGGCAGCTGTTGCACCCCAAAATTTGCCCTCCCCAAGACAATACATTGTGTACTAATAGGTTCACAAGGTTCACAAGGTTCACAAGACATCTCATGAGGTTCACAAGGTTCACAATTAGTCAAAAAGTTTGACAATTCCCTCAGACAATGCATCCTTCTAAGCAATGCATCTTAAACTAGGGTTTTGACTTTCATCAGGCTAAATGGACTTCCAAGACATCAAGTGAGCTTCATATCATCCTATATATGTTCAAGAATCCCCATGTCAAGTTTCAAGACTTTCCCCAAAGGTTTGCTTAGTCAGATGATCAGATAGGCTAAAATCAGTCAAAGTAGTTAAAAAGTCAAACTGAGGTCAACTGTGGTCAAACCAAAGTCAAACTTCATGATTTTTTGCCAACATTAATTTTATGAAGTAAAATTCATCATTTGATCAAGGTTTGATCATGATTCATCAAGGAGATTTCAGATCATCAAGAATCAGGAGTTTCTAAATTAGGGTTTTCATAGGAAAAGTCAACTGAACTTTGACCAGCCATAACTTTCACATGCTTCATCAAAAAATTTCCATCCAAAGCTCATTTTGAAGGAAATTGAATTCTCTACAACTTTTTGTATCACAAGCCAAGCCCAAAAATGCTTCATTTGGAAGGTATGAGCTAAGACATTATAGGTCCTTTTAAAAGTCAACCAAAAGTCAACAACTTCCAAAGAGCATAACTTGAGAATGGTAAAAGATATGGACATGAGACCAAAGAGGTTGATTAGAGGTCTCTCTAATATTTCTAAAATGTCTAATAACACCTTAATAGCATTAAAATTGAAGGACTTATGCCCTTGCAAAGTTGGGAAATTTTTGAGAGGTTTATGAAGCAAATGGGGTCTTAAAACCATAATTCACCAAATGGGCTTGCTTTTTTATGATCCAAACACTTCCATGACATCATGCACAAATTAAAATTTATTTATTCATAATTTTATTCATTTTATTTTATTTATTATGATTTTTTATGTTAAAAATCATTTTAAATTAAAATAAAATATAAAAGGATGGATATTTGATTTGATTTTGGTTCTAGAAGGTCTTAATATTCATTTAAAAGTGATTGGTACCATATAATTTCAGATCATACAAATATAGCAAGGTAAGATCAAAGAAATTTTCAATTTTTAAAGACAAATCTTTTTCAATCTCCATAGGTCCAAAAGTCCAAAGGAGTGATCTATTTTTTGACCTAATTCTGATGTATCATATATATACAACTTAAAGCAATGCATTGGACACGAATTTGCAGCCTCAAACAACACATTCAAACTTCAAAAATTCACACCAAAAGCTTGATTCGGATTCCTTGCTAGAGGTCATTCTAAAGCATTTTGAAGGTTGAGACATGTTCCCTGAACATCATTGAGTGTAACCTGATCATCACATTGCTCCATAACATGGCATATTGCGAAATCCGAATCACATTTTTCTCACTTTTTGATTTTTTCGTTCTTACATATTTACATGTTATTAATCAAGTTTGTTCATTGATTTGTGTTTAGATGAATGCAGTGATGGATTCTGGGCAATTAAATTGATGTTTTGATGGTCAATTCATGAAACGCCATTTTAGGGTTCATACCTCTTAAATTAGGGTTTCACAATCTAATGACTATAAACGTATTTTGAGACCATAAATCAACTCAATGAACTGTTTGGATCATATTTATGTAATTAATTTGATAAAATCGTGTGTGTTCGGTGAAGTATGAGTTTCGCAGGTTCTTCATATGCAGGAAAATTCGCAAGAAAACTCATGGATAAATTCGCAGGTAATTCTGCAGGTCCAGAGGAAGAAGACGATCCTTTTGGCGCGGTTGGAAAATTTGAATTTTCACTTGGCTTCATAAACAATTGGTGCTACTATAATATCAAAAAGAGCGCGTAGCTCAACTGGTTTTGGAGAAGCGCCTTTGAGGCCAATGACCTGGGTTCGATCCCTAGGTTATCCTTTTACTCAAAATTCCTTTTGTTTTAATAGGTTTTCTATATTATGACCAAGACTCATCCTATGGACACGCTGCACACGCAGCTCAGTTGGTTGGCTAGTGCTGGTGGAAGCTGGGAGACTTGGGTTCGACCCCAGGCTCCAACAGGTAAGTTTTTACCTCTTTTTTTATTTATTTCATTATTTTTATATATTTATATAATTAAAATTATTAATATTAGTTAAACTTTTCTCTAATAAGTAAAAATCAATGATTTCTTTTTTTTATAAAAAAAATATTGATAATTCAAATTAAATTGTTTCTAAAATATTTTGTAAATAAACCAATTAATATTTTAATTAAATATGTAAATCCTAATTTCTAACCCTAATCTCTAACCCTAATTTTTATTTAATTTTAAATATTAAGCTTAATTAATTTTTCTAATATCTAATTAAATAATTAATCTTGTTTTTTGTAAATAATTATATTGTTTATTATTATTATTATTATTATTATAATTACTTTCTTTTCTCTTAAAAAAATTCTTCAAAAATTATTTGTTTAACTTAAAAATGTTCTTTTAAATTCTATATATTTTTGTATATTTGTGCTAACCTTTTCTTCTTATAATTATTTTATCACTAACCTTTTAGTTATTGTTTATTTCATTATATATTAGTCAATTGTTTTATCATAATGTAACTGCGAAAGCCGTGTAATAGTCGTAGGATTATTCTTGTTTTTATGTTATGTTTATAAATATTTTATTGTAATGGTTAGTAATTATAGGGAGTGATCACATGTTTGTAAATTTAAAATTAATTTAGAACGACTTACTTAATAAGATAAATATATGAATATGAACACTCACACACGTAAGTCGATCTTTGATCGTCATCTCACACTTTCTAAGGTTATCCCTCATGTTGCCTAACTATAAGGTCAAGTAAGGTGTCTTAAAGCAAAGTCCCTTTTCATAAAATATCATCAAGTCCCTTTTAAGATTATAAGATCAAGTCCCTTCGATGTTGCCTATGGTAAATGATCTTGTCCCTTCGAATAAAAGATGATAAGTCTCTTCATATTGCTAAGACACCTTACAGTTGCCTAAACACAGATGTCCCTTCACATGTCCCTTATTACATCCAAGGTAATGACTACCTATTCCTTAATAATAGGGATAATCTTACCATTGAAAGAACATAAAGAATAGTAAAGACTTAATATAGGGTAGGTTCCTCTTAAGTACTTGCTCACCTTTTCAAAATACATTTTACATTTCACATTTCAAACAAATTTTCAAAACAAAGTCTTTATATACATCCGTACGAGGATCATTATAAAGCACTTAGAAAATTTTTAAACACACACTAGACATTTCTCAAAACAATTTAAAGTGAGCTAAGTAACTAAGAGCCCATGGATAACCATGGATATAAAGGGTGCTAATACCTTCCCTTTGTATAACCTACCCCCCGAACTCAAAATCTTTTTTTAAGGTCTTTCCTGTTCTTTTATGTCCTTTCCTTTTGGATAAAATAAAAGTCGGTGGCGACTCTTGCTATCCGCAACATTTAACTAAAGTCAGTTCTCCCACCGTGTTATAGATGGCCATCGGATAAAATGATGAAGGACGATCATCAAACGGTGAAGGACGATCACCTAGCAGGGGACGGGTGCTAAATATCACGACATAGGACGAATGCTGGATAGAAAAGGCTCCCAATAATGGAGACTCCGCTGGGGGAAAGGATGAGGGACGGTCATTCAAAGGTGAAGGACGATCACCTGGCAGGGGACGGCTGCCGAAAGTATCACGACATAGGACGAATGTCGGATAGAAAAAGTTGTTTTTCCAGGGAATGGTAAACACGGACGAGTATCTACGCTTTCCAAAATAAAAGGTATAAGTGTTTTGACGCTGTGTATAGATTAAAGATGCGGACAAGCATCCTTAGGACCATGATACGGACGAGTATCGATAGAAACAAATGCTGACGCGTGTTCAGAGATGATGATACAGACGAGTACCAACTGGTTAACAAAGAACACGGACGAGTGTTGAATCTGTAGGGAATGATATATATATATATATATATATATATATATATATATATATACAGGATACGGACGAGTACCAAAGATTTCTGTATAAGTATTGGTGAAGTATGAGCAAGACACGGACGAGTGTTCAATTTGCTGGGAAAAAGTTTGACATGGAAGAGTGTCAGAAAGTGTATAAGTTATGAACAATCATTTGTATATGAGAGTGTAAAAGGTGTTTCAGCAACCTGTGGGGATAGGATGACACGGACGGGTGTCAATAAGAGTGTATTATAGAGAAGTGTTCGGTTTGCAACAAGTGATTGGACAACCATGCTGGGGAAAGGTGACACGGACGAGTGTCGAAAGGGTATATAAATATCTGTATCCGAGAATGCAAAGAGGGTGTTTGGCTTATATCTGCAGGGGAATGATATGAGACGGACGAGTGTCGAAAGGGTATATATGAACATGTATTTATGTTGGAGAGTGCAAAGGGGACACTTTGGCTTTTATTTGCAAGGCATGTGAGCTTTATATACATTACCGATGAAATACTGATGGTATTTGCAGGTGACATGTTCGAACCTGGCTTGTGATCATGCAAATATTTGATTTTTGCCGTAATGCTCCATATTAGACGGAATGCTACGCTTTGTGGGGAAAATGATGTGAATGCTATGATTATGCAAAAAGAAACCGATCCGGGATTTGGGTCCCCACTGCTGTGAATATCTCTGGCTGATCTGCTTGGGGAAGGATATCCCAGCTGGGGAAGATCATTGGTAGATCTGTTAAGATATATAGCTTTGCTTGGGGGAATAGATCATTGATAGACCTATCCTGTAAGGAGAAGCCCGGCTGGGGATAAGAAAGCTTTTATCACTTTGTTGTGTGAGAATTTCAGGCATTGCTCTTCTGGGGAGAGGCTGGAACTCTGCGGGGAGATAGCTCTTTTGTCTTTGAGAGACCTGGCACCCTTTTTGGGGAGGAAAAGATCACTGAACGATCTTCCTAGAGAACTCTGTGGGGATCCCGGCTGGGGAAGCTCCTGCTGAATAGACTTATACTGGTGATGAGGAGGCTTTGACAACTCCGCTGGGGAAAAGCATTTCGGCTGCTGTTTGGAGAGAAGGTATGCTGGGGAAATGTGTCTGGCATGCCCCATGATGTGTATCGAATACCTGCAACCTGTTAAGACAAAGAAATACACAAGCATCCCGAGGTATCCCTTACCGGATTCCATCATAGGAGTTAGATATTCCTGAGAGTAAATATATTTCCTGCAAGCATTTACTAAGAATGGCTCATTTGTTTTATGCAAATATCATATTATGGATATTGGACATTTTGCAAACGAAACAAAGATGTACAAGACGAGGTGTGACTGAAAATCTGATTTTATTAATATGGGTGCCCTGAATAGGCAAATACAGTCAAAGAAACAAATCCCATGAGATGAGGAGATTGCTATAAATTGAGAAAATAAAAGTGCTGGCAATGTTGACGACGCTCCGGTGAGCTTTCCTTGCTATGACCCGTATGACCTTGACGCTCTTCTCATCTTGCTTTCTGAAGAAGGTTGATTCTGACTGATGCTTTATCCTTTCGAAGTTTGTTGTGTTGTGAATGATACAGACGAACTCAGAATGCAGTTGTTCGCTTATTCTCTGAATTTACGTGGATCGCCCTTTCGGGTTTTCAATCCTCCGGGATACCCATTTTTTCTTGAGTTGTCCAATGTGGCTTTTCAACTCAGCGGGTGTACACATTTTTTCTTTATTTTCCCTTATTTTTGCCCGAGTCTTTTATTCTGTTTTTGACTCGCCGGGATGCCCTATTTTTGCCTGGACTCACATTCTGTTTTTATGTCCAGCTGGTCATTTTATGCGAAGTATTTTTTAACTGCATCTAAATTCACAGGGGATTAGAAATCTTCACCATCCATAGTAGTGAGCATCAGTGCTCCACCAGAGAAAACTTTCTTCACTATGAATGGACCATCGTAGTTCGGAGTCCATTTGCCCTTGCGGTCTGTATGAGGAGGTAGAAGTCTTTTCATCACAAGATCTCCTACTTGGTATTCCTGAAGCCTGACTTTCTGATCGAAGGCTTTCTTCATCCTTTTCTGATATAACTGTCCATGACAGATGGCAGCTAATCTCTTTTCTTCGATCAGATTCAGTTGATTGTACCGAGATCGAACCTATTCTGCTTCATCCAGCTTCACATCCATCAGCACCCGTAAGGAGGGTAGTTCAACTTCAACGGGTAGGACTGCCTCCATACCATACACAAGTTGATAAGGTGTTGCCCTGGTAGACGTTCTGATTGAGGTTCGATACCCATGCAAGGCAAATGGTAGCATCTCATGCCAGTCTTTGTAAGTAACCACCATCTTCTGCACAATCTTCTTGATGTTTTTGTTAGTTGCCTCAACAGCGCCATTCATCTTTGGCCTGTAAGGAGAAGAGTTGTGATGTTGGATTTTAAAGTCCTGGCACAGTTCTGCCATCATTTTGTTGTTCAAATTGGAACCATTGTCAGTAATGATTCTCTCGGGAACTCCATATCGACAGATGATATCTCTTTTCAGAAATCTGGCTACTACTTGTCTGGTGACGTTTGCATACGAAGCTGCTTCAACCCATTTGGTGAAGTAATCAATGGCTACCAGGATGAATTTGTGGCCATTTGAAGCAGTCGGTTCAATATTTCCAATCATGTCAATCCCCCACATGGAAAAAGGCCAAGGTGAAGACATCACGTTCAAAGGATTTGGAGGCACATGCACCTTGTCTGCATAAATCTGGCATTTGTGGCACTTTCTGGCATAGGCACAACAGTCTGCATCCATTGTGATCCAGTAGTAACCTGATCTTAACAACTTATTAGCCATTGCATGTCCTCCAGCATGGGTACCGAAAGAACCTTCATGCACCTCGTGCATCAGCAAGTCTGCTTCTTTCCCATCAACACATCTGAGAAGAACCATGTCAAAGTTTCGCTAGTATAATGAGCCATCAGCATTAAGGAAGAAACTACCGGCCAAACTTCTTAATGTCTTCTTATCATTGGATGATGCCCCAGGTGGGTACGTCTGATCCTCTAAGAAGCATTTGATATCATGGAACCAAAGCTTGTCATCTTTAGCAATGTCAACGGAAAATACGTATGCTGGTTGGTCTAGTCTGGATACCGGAATCCGAGGCACAAAGTTTGCAGTTTGAACCTTGATCATGGAGGAAATGGTAACCAAAGCATCTGCGAACTGATTTTCGTCTCGAGGGATATACTCAAGTTTGACTGTTGTGAAGAAAGACAATAATCTCCTCGTATAGTCACGGTAAGGGATCAGATGCTCTTGGTGAGTGTACCATTTGCCATTGGTCTGATTAATTACCAAAGCTAAATCTCCGAAAACAGTTAATGTCTTGATCCTGAGGTCGATGGCTTCCTCAAGACCCATGATACAGGCTTCGTATTCATCTTCGTTGTTAATGCATGCAAAGGTGAGTTTTGCCGAGAAAGGCATATGAACTCCTTTTGGTGTAATGAGCACTGCACCAACTCCACGACCATTCATATTGACAGCCCCATCAAACATCATTGTCCATTCTTCTTCTGGGTCAGGCCATTCAGTGTGAACAGGCTCTTCATGATCTTTTTCTTTTAGGAACATGATATCTTCATCAGGGAAGTCAAATCTCATGGGCTGGTAATCATCAATGGGTTGCTCAGCTAGTAGTCAGACAATACATTGCCTTTGATGGCCTTTTGAGATGTGTACTTAATGTCATACTCTGTCAGAATCATTTGCCATCTTGCAACCCTTTCGGTAAGCGCTGGCTTCTCAAATATGTACTTGACGGGGTCCATCTTTGAGATCAACAAGGTAGTGTGAGTCAACATATATTGTCTTAGTCGGCGAGCAGCCCACGCTAAAGCACAACAAGTTTTCTCTAGCAGTGAATAACGTTATTCACAGTCGGTAAACTTTTTGCTCAGGTAGTATATTGCATACTCTTTTCGACCAGACTCGTCATGCAGGCCCAACACACACCCCATTGATCCTTCTAATATTGTCAGGTACATTATTAGAGGTCTTCCTTCAACTGGAGGCATAAGAATTGGAGGTTCTTGTAAGTACTCCTTGATTTTGTCAAAAGCCTTCTGACAATCTTCGTTCCACCTGACCGTTTGTTCCTTTCTTAACAATTTGAACAGGGGCTCACAAGTTGCAGTAAGGTGAGATATGAACCTTGATATGTAGTTCAATCTACCTAAGAACCCCCGAACTTCTTTTTCGGTCCTCGGTGCAGGCATCTCCTGAATGGCTTTGACTTTGTCAGGATCAACTTCAATTCCCTTTTCACTTACGATAAATCCCAGTAGCTTACCGGAACGCACCCCAAATGTGCATTTGTTGGGGTTTAGCTTCAGCTGATACTTTCTCAGACGCTTGAACAACTTTAGCAGATTTACCAGATGATCTTCTTCAGTGAGGGACTTAGCAATCATATCATCCACGTAGCATTCAATTTCTTTATGGATCATGTCGTGGAATAATGTTACCATAGCCCGTTGATAAGTAGCACCGGCATTCTTCAACCCAAAAGGCATTACCTTATAACAAAATGTGCCCCAAGGTGTGATGAAGGTAGTTTTCTCCATGTCTTCGGGCGACATTCTGATCTGATTATACCCTGAAAAACCATCCATGAAGGAAAACACCGAGAACTGAGCTGTGTTGTCAACCAATACATCAATGTGAGGTAATGGGAAGTCATCCTTTGGGCTAGCTCTGTTCAGATCCCGGTAATACACACACATCCATACTTTTCCATATTTCTTTGGCACAGGTACAATGTTAGCAACCCGCGGCGGGTAACTAGTCACAGCAAGGAAATCGGCATCCCACTGTTTTTGTACTTCTTCTTTAATTTTCATGGCCATATCAGGACGAGTACGGCGTAGCTTCTGCTTTACTGGAGGACAATCTTCTTTCAAAGGCAACTTGTGCATAACAATATCCGTATCCAGACCCGGCATGTCTTGATAGGACCAAGCAAAGACGTCGACGTATTCTCGAAGCATGTCAATGAGTTGTTCTTTTACTGAAGCCTGCAGACCGGCCCCAATCTTCACTTCTTTCAAATCCTCTTCGGTACCAAGATTAATTGTCTCAACCTCCTCCTGATGAGGAGTGATCACTTCTCTTTCTGCCTCAACAACCTGGCTAACTCTTCAGGTAACTCATAGTCTTCTTCAACCCCTTCATAGGCTTGATTAATTGGATTGTCGAAGTCATACAAGGTCATAGCAGTGCTGTTGTCGGTGCAATCTGGAGGATAATCTCTGCAAGGGTTGAGATTGGTTCGTTTTAGTGATCAATTTTAATCTTGTTCAGAAAAATTGAAAATGAAGTTGTTTATTTGAAAACATTGTCATTTTATTGTTTTGTACAAAAGTAAAAAATGAAAAGACAGTGAGCGAAAAAGAGACTCGTTTGCAAAAGATGTTCGATATTCATTGATTAATCCATTTGCACAAAATTACAATATGTCCCTATTACAAAATGAGTCCTGACACCTTGGGCAAGATGCAGGACTTGATGCATGCTAAAAAGACAGGAAATAATAATTACTCTGCAGGAGTAACCCTTATAATTTCTTGGGAAGACCAGTTAAGGACTTGGTTCCCCGGGATCCTTGGACGTATCTGTCGCTCCCGGGATTTTCATCCTAGTACAAACGCGAAAGTGGTGCGGAAAAGGTAGAGTCGCCAGCCAGACATTTTTATCCCGAAAGAATGGGAAAGGTAATGTTGCACAAACCTGAGGAAGAAGGAAAGGACAAGGCCTTGCGAACCAAAGATCTGAGTTCGGGAGTCGGTTACGAATTGAGAAGGTATTAGCACCCCAATCCATCCGTCGTACCCGACGGGATCCACGCTTGCTTGCTTGTTTCAAAGGGTGAGAAAAATATAACTGCTGCTGAATAAAACCGCTAACTGGAATGGAATGAAAGGAGAAATGAACTGTAATTGACAAATGGAAATAAAAGGGGAAAATGTAGGGAAAATAAATATTGTGCTCGAACGGGCCCTACCCCGCTGCCTACGTACCTCATCGGGATAATGAGGATCAGAGTCGACGTAGTTCGCCTAACCTAGGCGGGAACTATTTGTTTGTGTTTTTTACAGTTGGAACTGCGTATGTCTATGCTCAGGTGTTGCAGGCTCGTCTGGTACGAGTGCGTTTACCGTCTTGCATGTGTGACAAGTCGTCGCGAGTTCGCGTTGTGAATGAATGAGATGAGAAGAGAAGTTCCCGCAGGATAGTCGATTGTTATTTGTTTTTTGTCTTTTAAGAGAAGTGTTTTGAAGTTTGTGTTTATTGAATGTACAACACTAAAGACTATGACACAGGAGCGAATACTTTCCAAGATCGCCCCCAATGGAACGTTTGTAAAGCAACCTTGAAGAGCAAAGGAGACCTCCACTAGTCATTTCCCGTATAGCTTAAGGCTCGTGGCGCATTGTACACCTTTCCTTTATTAAGTGTTTTTGATTTTCTTATAAGATGAGAAGTGAGACTCAAGTTGTCAAAGGAAAACTTCTAAGGGACTAAGACACAATCCTAAGTTAGTTGTTATGTACAAGAGAGGTCCTATGGTTAATGAGGTTTTCTAATCCTAATGAGAAAAGAGAAAAGAAGAAAAGAGAACTTAGAAATCAACTTACTTCCTAAGGAAGGTAAGTTGTTTCTAAAGAAAGGCAACACCTATAAGCAAGCATCAAGTGCTAAGGCAAAGACAATTAAGAGGCATAAGAGATAGGAATGAAGTAATTCTTACCTCAATCTTCCCCCCTACAAAACAAAAGTTAGCATGACAATGCATATTGAAAGTAAAATCGAAGCATGAAAGCGATTAAGCACCATAAACGTCCTAGGATGGAACTAGGGTTAAAAATAAGACCTAAGTCTAAAGATGAATGTACCTAAAGGTTACATGACTTCTAAAGTCAGTAGCTACATGTTATAGGTCCCTAAGTATGCTAGGATACCTCACAAGATCAAGCTATGTCAAACTATGTACAAAAAGTTCACCTAAGTTCACCTAAATGCAAGTTAGGGTTTATGGATGAAGTATGAATGCATATGGCTTACGAACATGAATAAATACATGAAATGAACATAAAAGTCAGTAGTGAATTCTTATGAAGATGGATGAATGAATATACAACCATGGATGCAATGGAATAGGCATATGGAGCAATGAGAAGAAGATGTGAGATGAAATGGAACAAACATCGCATAAGATCGCAAATGATGCAAACTAAGGAAGAATGGCATGTGAATATGAATGAAATGATTATGGGTCAGTAGCATACAAGGTATGAGATGCAATTAGAATGCATGAATAGGCATTAATGATTTCCACATAATTAATGTTATTATTTAGAGGAGAAGAGAAACTAATTTAGGTTAAAGTTAGTTCACATAAGCATACACTTTAAAGCACCAAAACAAACCAAATGAGTATGGTTCAAAAATTGACCTATAACTGGAATTAAAGACATACAAATGACATATAATCAACTCCTATAAGCTACCAAAAATTCCCTCAAGAGAATGGCATGAATGCCTTCTTAACATTTAGGTTATGCGATATATAAACACATGAATCAACCTAGGATCTAGGTGACATGGAAAAATAGCAAAAAGCCTTTAAAAATTATGAAATTAAATCCTGAAATAATATAGTTATTATATTACATGGTCCAAAAGGATTATACAAAATTATGCACCAAAGTGCCAAAACAATTACTTGATTAGCAAGGTAGCAATGAATGATCACCCAAAAACAACTCCACAAAGTGGATCAATAAAAATTATGAAAAAAATGCCTAATGAGGATCAAAATGTCACAAATTACAGTGATTAATCACACACAAAAAATAGGTTTCACACCTATGGGGAAAAATCGTTTTCGGTCCCTTATGTCAAAATCCTCCGTTTTGGGACAGCTTGTGATCTAAAATCCAAATAAAATATTAAAATCACTCAAATCTGGAAACAAAAAATATGAAAAATTAATTAAGAGGATGAGGATCACTCATGAATTTTTCCAGAATTTTATATCACCTAAAACTATTTTTAATAATTGCGACGAAACGGGCAAAAAAGTGAATTTTAAGGGAAAGTGAAAGGAAGCGATCCTAATGGTTCGTAACCTAATCCCTAAGCTCCGAAATCGACACAAACCAACATACATCACAAATATATCCAATTCCTCAGGTGGGAGGGCTCAATATGCACCTTAAGTTATATGGTCCTAAGCCGCATACGACTAAAATGATGCTTAAAAATGGAGAATCAAGATTACTTACTTGATCGAAGTGCCGATTCTTCACATAAAAGAAATCCGAAAAAACCTCAAGCAAATTCTTGTAGTATCCTATGAGCAAAATAAATGCTCATCTTCCATAATTCTTCGTGAAGCCTTTCCATCATCGGAATCGACACAAATTGATCGAAAAAACTCATAAACACTAGTTAATCCAAAATTAGTACTAAACCATAATTAAAATTAGTGCAAAAAAAATTATAATTAAAATTGTTGAGAAATGGATTGAGATACTAATCCATAAAAAATGACATAACAAGAAATTAATTAACAAAATTTCACAAACAAAACAATTCACCAAAATCTCTAAAGAGAAAAAGAAAAAAAAATGTAGAACATGGGGTGATTCAGGAATTCAATGGCAAAGAAATAAAAAATACTGGCCCAAGGCCCAATTCCCTTTAATAAACCCGCAGGGGGTGTGAACTGAAGAATGAAGTGTGGAATAGCATTTCTGTTGGCCCAATATCCGCAGAAGGGGGGCGTTGGAGCAAAACGGGTAGTGAGAATAGCAATCTAAGGGCCTAAAAGGCCCAATCTTCGTTGATGGCGCAGGAGGATGGTGAGACCTGGAAAATTGAGGGTGCGATTGGTAAATCCATTGGGCCAAAGCCTAATCCAACACCCCACTCTATTGATACTTGGGGAAAAACCTAGAAGTGAAGTTGCAGAACTCATCTTCTTCGGCGGCCAAAGTGCATCCGCCCTCAAACACTCTCATCTGCCTCACTCCGTCTCTAAACCACGTGAACATCACCGAACACCATGACTTCCACGCGGCACCAAAGGCTCTCCGCCCTATCCCTCTCAAACGCGTCCTCAGCCCTCCGATAAAATGTGTGCTCCACTGCATCGGAACTAACCATCGGCGGCAGTAAAAATGCGTGAACTCGAACACCACCAAGCGATACATGACTCCGGTAATATGGTGTTCCCTCAAAGTTGGCGAATAAACATTGATCCGAAAACTTCCGAGAAGATGCAGGTTTGAATATTGTCATTGTTTCCTCCCATCACGTCCTCATCTTCTCCTTGAATTTGCGATTTCACGAAATTCTTCTTTCCCTTCTCAGTTTTGAAAATTCTTCTATTTGCAGATCGGAGTCGCTCTTCTTAAAGTGTTGTTGTCGCGACGTCGCGACGAATTGATACGTTTGCGATTTATTTTGTTGGAGGATCGTTGATGTTGATTGAATGGGATTAGAAGATGATGAAGCCTCCGTGATGAAGATTGGAGATGTAGATGGAGTTTCATGGATATGCGAAGCAACGATCACGGTCGAAGGTGAAATTCGCAGAGTCATTGCAATTTGTTAACGAATCGTTGTGTAGAGCGATGATTCTTGTTGAGGCGAATTCAAATGCTTTCTTCTCGAATACCGCCATTGAAAACCCGTTCCGGTCGCCTTCAACTTGCCGCGGCCGCCTCCGTCCTTTCATCATCTCCTCGTCACAGTAATAAAACTAGAGATGTGCTTTCGCCTCTCCCTCAGCGCGAAATCTAACGGCGACGACTGATAATAAGCCCTATGTGCCATGGCTTTGATGAATCAGCAGCGAAGGATACATGTGAGATACAAAGTCCATTGCATCACCTGAAACGGAGATGCTTCAATGGTGCTTTTAGGCGTGACGGTTGTGAGGTGAGTTGCACAGATTGGAATCACTGCACCCATCATCATCTTAGCAACATCTTCGTCTTGCCTCTCACCAGAAAAACAACGCAGGAGCATTGACTCTTTCTTCACGAGACAAATCAAAGCTTTTATTCAGGTATGTTAATAACTTCGACCTTTGCTTCTCTGCTCGATTCTGAGATTGTCGTAGTGTGTTCTTGAGATGAACTTTCGGCTCTTGACATTATACAGGTAGTTATTGATGGACCGCTGCGAAGTCGTGAATGAGGATAACGCGACGTCGTGAATCTGTGGGGGGAGCTCTATGAAAGATTTCTGGATAATGATTGCTCTTTGGCGGAATTCTCGTTGCTCAAGAACTGCAGAGATCGAGAAGAATTCTCGGAATTGTTTATGGTTGAAGATTGAAGCAATGATTGACACGGCTGAAGAATTGTTGCTCGATTTCCTTTCTTGGTATGAATTTGGACTCTTCTTCTCTTTCTGGTGATTCTGAGTTGACTCGGATCGTTCTTGATTCTGAATTCATATCAGGTTTGGCATTGTTGTTTATTGATGAAGATGAAGTGGTGATTTTGATGTCGACGAAAATCGAAGGAGCTGAGCTGAACATTGAAGATGACGAATTTGATGAAGAATCAGGAAAATAATTGAAGATGCAGCATATTAAGGTAACATCGGCGATACTGATTTCTCCAATAACTCTTTCTTCTTTGAACTTCTCGCGGTTACGAACTCATTCTGATTTCTCTTCTGTATAAGCTGTTGTGAATCTTGGATCGATTGATATCCATCGTCCTTGATTTTGCATATGCGAGTTTTGATGAGAGCTGCTTGAAGATTGAAGGGAAGGTAGTGGGTTGAAGAAAAAAGAAGAAGGTTCTGAGATTGAGTGATGAAGAAGAATTTTTTTTGAAGATCATGAAGAAGATTACAAAGAGATTGATATCTGAGATTTGAGCTTTTGTAGAGATTTTTCTTTAGTTCTGTTTCTGTTCATTCTTCTATATATTGAATAAAATAAAATGTGTTTCTCTTGAATCTGCTCCTTCTGTTATGGATTTGTTATATCAGTTAGAGATTTAACTGATTTTTCTCGTTTTCTCCCTTTTTCTGTTATAATTTTTAACTGCTTTTCTCATTGGTTTTTAAAACTCGGTTTCTTCCTCTCTAACTGTTTTTCTGTTATTTTGTAACAGAATTTGTTGAGTTTTCTTTTCCATTTTTCCATGAAAAAAGAAAGAATATGTTATCCATATATATTTTCCCTTTTCATTTTTTTGTTATATGGACTTGAGATAAATATAATGGATCAAGTGTGAACTCATGTTGCATTTTGTAAGTAAGGCCCAAAAACTAAATTCACCATTAAAAGAAGAAAACTTCAATTAATAGTAAATATAATTAATATTGGGCCCTTTTTTAAGGGAACGAATATCTAGACACGGTTTAGAAATATGGACGGACCCATGAATAATCGGATGACCCAATGAATTCAACTATGATTATTAGGTAATGACCCGAGGTTTGAAACATATATTAAATGGATTGAATGGTTATTGAGAAATGGAATATTTCGATAATTGGACTTTTTCTTAAAAAAGAAAAGGAGGATTGGACCTTGTGGACTAAATGAATTCGAAGGTGGTATGTAGTTTATAATTGAATCAAAATGAGTATGACTCGACATGGATATCGATTAATTACATGAATACACAAATGAATACTAAAGTGGTTTAGAAAAAGAGACAAGCTTAAATCGGGTGAACCGTGGAATTGAGTATAAACTTGAACACCTCATTTCCAAATAAACCAATGACCATACACTTTTACTTAACTCAAGTCGAACATTTGAGCCCGGACCATTTCTCCAGAATTATGAAGGCCACATGACAAACATTTTGAATTTATCCTATGACTGTAGATAAGGCGTGAAGTTCTAATTCCAACTCTAGTAGAGTAGTAACCTCAAACCAAGGGAATAACTTGATTCTTCAGAGTGCATCTATCCCATGCCTTAAGAGCCAATGAAATGCATGACCGTGAACGTTAATGACCTAATGAAAACGCGGATGAATGCAAAGTGATAAGCCAGTTAAGGTAAAAAGAGTGAGGGCAAATTTTGAGGTATTACAGCTGCCCCTATTCAATCAACTGCAGACCTGGACGGATAATTGCAACAGCTTTTAGACGTTCAAGGTATGGAGTGATTGAATACTCGAATAAAACCTGAAAATTTGCACAGGAGGCCAGAGAAATGCCATCTGCCCATTTATTTATTTATGTATTTTCTGATTTTGACCTCTGAATAGGTAGCGAAAATAGAACCAGGTGGGAATATGCTGGGAAGAATGCCATCCTCGAATGACAACTCAAAAGTTCCTCGGATCTAGCACGAAACCATCCTCGAATGGAGACGCAAAGGTATACCAGCCTCGACCGATAACCAAACACAAAAAGAAAATAGGACAAGATGGAACGGGATCGTTGTACATAAACGAGGGCCCAAGCAAACAGGATCATTGTACTTAAATGATAACCCGAGACGTGACCGTTGTACTTAAACGGAGACGCGAACAAATGAGACTGTTGTACTGAAACAAGACTCAAAGACGAGACCATTGTACTTAAATGGAGACTCGAAAGGAACGGGATCGTTGTACTTAAACGAGAGCCCAAGACGCAACCGTTGTACTGAAACGGAGACGCGAAAAAATGAGACTGTTGTACGGAAACAAGACTCAAATACGAGACCATTGTACTTAAATGGAAACTCGAAAGGAACGGGATCATTGCACTTAAACGAGAGCCCAAGGAAACAGGATCATTGTACTTAAATGATAACCTGAGACGCGACCGTTGTACTGAAACGGAGACGCGAAAGAATGAGACTGTTGTACTGAAACAAGACTCAATGACGAGACCATTGTACTTAAATGGAGACTCGAAAGGAACGGGATCGTTGTACTTAAACGAGAGCCCAAGATGCAACCATTGTACTGAAACGGAGACGCGAAAAAATGAGACTGTTGTACGGAAACAAGACTCAAATATGAGACCATTGTACTTAAATGGAAACTCGAAAGGAACGGGATTATTGTACTTAAACGAGAGCCCAAGGAAACAGGATCATTGTACTTAAATGATAACCTGAGACGCGACCGTTGTACTGAAACGGAGACGCGAAAGAATGAGACTGTTGTACTGAAACAAGACTCAATGACGAGACCATTGTACTTAAATGGAGACTCGAAAGGAACGGGATCGTTGTACTTAAACGAGAGCCCAAGACGCAACCGTTGTACTGAAACGGAGACGCGAAAAAATGAGACTGTTGTACTGAAACAAGACTCAAAGACGAGACCATTGTACTTAAATGGAGACTCGCAAGGAACGAGATCATTGTACTTAAATGATAGCCCAAAACGTGACCGTTGTACTGAAACGGAGACACGAGGAAATAAGATTGTTGTACTGAAACAATACTCAAAGACGAGACCATTGTACTTAAATGGAGACTCGCAAGGAACGGGATCATTGTACTTAAATGATAGCCCAAAACGTGACCGTTGTACTGAAACGGAGACACGAGAAAATGAGATTGTTGTACTGAAACAAGACTCAAATGGGGATAGCAACAAGACTTGGTGGAAGCATCCACCCTGGAAAATGAAGTTGTATTCTGTGGGGAATACTTCAATTTGATTGGAAATGTAACGGGTCTTATGTAATATACCTCAAAACTGGCCCATGCTGGTATGCATATGTTTGAATTTATGGCGTAATGCTCCATGACGATGGAAATGCTACGCTTTGGAGGATGCAAATGTAATGATGATTACTGGATGCAAATGCAAATGCAAAGGGGTCTCCCGATGAGGAGATAATAGATATCCCAGATGGCTTGACTGGGGAGGAACTGATGATCACTGCATTGATCGAATTAGTCCTTGTGAGGAGGAGACAACTCTGCGAGGAAAGCTGTTAATAATACACCAGCTCTGAACAGCCGCCATTTCCAAAACTAAATTGGACTTTGAGATTGGAGAGCCAAGACCCTGCTGGAGATGGACCCTTCTCGAACTCTGGTGGGGAACCAAAGGCATGATACTGCTGAGGAAGCAACTGCTGGGGAGGCAAAACACTCCTTATACTACTGAGAATTGCCCCTGTCTGAAGGGAAACTTCTGCTCGGGGATGTCACCAACCTTCTGTTGCCTTGCTGGGGGGAGATTTCAACTTCCAACTCTACTAGGGATGATGGAGGATGTCAGTGATGAAGCTTCCTGCTGAAGATAAGAGTTCAAGCTGCCACTTACTGGGGATAAGAGATAAATCCTCTCATGTTGGGAATGAGAGATGTAAGGCGTCTCATGCTGGGGATGAGAGACGATGATATCTTTCTGCTCAAGAAGTAATCTTCCATTTGCCGCACTACGGGAGAAGGGGTTGTCTAATGAGACTTGCTAAGGAATTCTGATCAACAACTCTTGAAGTACTGTGCTGACAATGGCTTTGCCCCTAGCCTTGGGTTGATAGGTTACCAACTAACCACGAGCGAACGATGGTTCTTTGCAATTTCCAACTCGCCTCAAACTAAGGTCCATCAGAAGAAAATGTCTCAAGAGGATTTTACAGAAAACATGGCATATGAAATGCCTCAGTTTCTTCAAACTCTTGGAGATATTCGTTGGATCTCGAAATAACTGCCCCAGACTGCATGGTCTGTGCAAGAATTTTCCTCGCGAGGATACATGAAAAACCTCATATCACTGTGAGATAGTGTGTCCTAGTATTTTGAACCTTGGGTAGGTGCTTCTGATTAACCGCCTTCAGGAGAAAGTAACTTCCAGTGCTCCTGGGGTGGCCTGCCCCAGTACAAGTCTTGAAGTGATCACCTCTGAATGACTGCTTTGAAGAAAACACCCAGATCAACTATTCTTCGAGAGATTGGATCTCGAAGTGATTGCCCCAGTTTGGCTAAAATTTGAATAATGCTTCCGCCTGATGGCTCTTTGAGAGATTTGAATCTCGAAGTGATTGCCCCAGCTTGGCTGAATTTTGAAGAGATTGCTCGACATGATTGCCCCGGTTTAGTTGGCTCTTACCAGGAATGTTGGGAAAGTCCCTACTCGATGGAGTTTTCTTAAAAAGTGCACCTCGACAGATTGTCCTTCGGAAGTTTCAGACTTCTCAACTTGGCAAGATTAAGCTTCTGGACTGAAGTTTCGTATGTGAATTTTTATGATGCCCAACAAATATATGCAAGCAGAAAATGTTTATTCTGAGAATGAAAATTCTAATGCAACACACATGTTAATCTTGAAGTTTTACTGTAAAAAGATGTCGCCAACCTTTGTGAGTGAATCACTGGTTAAGATACGACATTGATTTTTGATGAATGAAAGCATGCACATGCAACACCAACAAAGAACTTTTAGCACAACTCATAGGAGTCAAGAACGCGATCTTGTGGTAGTACGCTCTCAAAAATAACCCTGTTTCAGTTAGGACTTTTAAGGGTTGTATCGTGGCCTGGTTTACGGTTATAAAAACAAAAGATATAGGCTCGAAATTTATTTGTGCCCACCCATCTTCGTGATGTTCTCCATTCCTATGTTCAGCTAGCTTGGCACAAGCGCTCACCTTTCGAAAAGGGGTTTTGTGATGATTGAGGAACCGATTACACTAACGGTTTAAGCACCACTCAGGTTGTTGTTTGGAGTCAGTCATCCCTTCGTCTTTTGTGTCTGTATCACACGACTTTGTTCTTGTTCAAAGATCTTTATTGTGTAATCCTTTTCGTCTTTCGTTTTTGCATTATTTTTCTTATCCCTAACTTTTGCCTGGACTGATTCTTGTGAATCTTTGATTGTGAAGTCCAGCGGGATGCCCTAATTTTTGCCTAAGTCGCTTGTTTTCAAGTTTTGACTTAGCGGGCTTTTTTATTCATTTTTCTTTTTTTCTTTTTTTTTTGAACAAATCGTGTGACACTGCTTATCTTGAATGCTTTGCGAGGGTCGTGATTGTCTCACTTCTTGGTTGTTGAGGGATAACCATTGTGGTTTCCGGTCTTTGGACCTCTTGATTGGGATAACCATTGTGGTTTCTGGTCATTGGACCTCTTGATTTGGTACAACGAAAGGTAATGGATCCTCAGATTTGCACTCCTTTTTGAAATTTGAATGCTCGGTCAAACTAACTGACGCCTACCCTGCCCCTGGGTTAAGTGCGAGGGTTTTTCATGCAAAAAGAAACTCCTACTTCAAGGCTCAAATGGGTTGGCGAGGGTCTATCTCCCTTATATCTCCGGTGTTTAGGATTTGAAACAATGCTTGTACATCGTCAACAAGGTCTTTCTCAAAAGCACACAATTAGAGATTCATGCATTTTCATTTCGTCATCCTCCCTGATAGAGTTTAAGCTCAACAGTTGGTATTGCAATGCACATACACAAAATCATGAGTGAATACGAATGGATTACTTCAAGAAAAACATGTGCGTTATATTATGATTAACATTCAAAAACAAATAAGTTTCATACATGCATACAAATGTTTAAACAAACAATATAAACTACAAATGAAAATGCAGTAAAGAAGCTGAACATTGCCGTCATTGAGGAGACTTGACTCCGTCTGGACTTATTGCTTTTGAAGACGCCTTTACAAATTGGGAGACCCATTTGATGAGGAGATTTCAATATGTGAGCAGACTTTCTGGTACGATGACCTTTGAGTCGATCAAATTTGGGACCTCGTATTCACTTTTGCCTCTGAAAGACTTGCAATCTTCAATTAAAAGGCCAGATACCCCAGAATGGTAATCATACTTGGCATTGAAACCCCAAAGGAAGCTTTGTCGGAGATGATCCTGATGCAATTAGCTCAACCAGTTCGAATTTGAGTAAATGAGAAAACTTGTTGTGTGTACGACCTCAGAATATGATCAAACTTCTTCTCAAGTTGTTCTGGCCTTTACCCATATGCTTTGGACCTAGGACACTCTTGGGAAGCTCAGGTTGGATGCTGACAACGACATCTGGAGGGAAGAGGTTGATAAAGTTAATAGATAAGGTTGCTCGGAAAGATCTTGCACGATCTCCTGCCTACGTATCTCCATTGACCAATGGAGAATCAGAGCAGCGTAGTTCCCCTCACCAGGGATGAAAATAGCTTCGTTCAGAATTTCCATAACCAAGCTCATCTGAGTCTTCATCTGGTTGACTTCCTCTTTCAAAAGTTTCTGATTCTGAAATAAAGTTTATACCTCTGCCCTGAATGGCCTTAGCTGGGTCTTCCTTCTATTACCTCCACCCGGAGTTGCTTCAAATATATACCTTGATGAATGTGATTCAAGTTGGTCATTCTGATGAGAAATCAAGTCAGGAAAATAATCTGCCTCTGAACACCTGTCAAGAATGCAAGGATGTATGCAAATGTCATGTTCAATTATTTCTGAGGAATCTAACTGCTTTGATTCAAGTTTTTGATACAGAAAAATCCAACAGCATGATTCAGATATGTGATCCTCGGAAATAACTGAACATGTGTGCAGAAATGCTATGATGTCATGTATGCAGCAGGCATGTGATCAATGGTCTGATGTTGGTGTTGAGCAGTGAACCAACTGTTTGTATAGAACCCCCATAACGGCACCATCTCTGTATAGAACCCCATAACTGTAGAACTGGATCACATAATAGAATAGTCACTGATGGTGTTGAAGCTAAACAACGAGCCAAGTGTCTGTAGAGAGTCATAATAACAGTCACAATATCAAGGTCACAATGGTAATCACAGTAACAATCTCTCTGAATAGAAATCCCGGATCTCAGAATCAAAGAACCATATAGCACCAGATAATATCATAAAACAACACTGGCAAAGCGGGTATGTTGAAGTTTAGGGTTCCTGCAAACCTGTAAACCCCTCCCAATCTCACGGGTGTGCTACTCGGGTCAACATCACGGACTCTCGAGGCCGAATAGCAATAATACGTTCACTATTTCCGAGAAATGGCTCATGACCAAATCAGGTAATCGGTTTGGCATTATGTACTACTCAGGGAGGTCTCAGCTGAGTCCGGAAAAACAAGCATCCCTCATAAGTTCCCGGCTTCAAGCACTGAAGTCGAGAAACAATAGTACATTCATCCCGAAGGGTACAATACTACCGTCATACGACCAGTTGCTTTAACCATGTTCCTACGATAAAACAAGGTCATCCTATGCGATTTCCTAGTGGGCCCTTGGGTGCGAATGGGTTTGCCACAAAATGTGGTCTGCCACTGTCACCACTGGAGAGGGTTGTTTCCACTAAGGTCCTCGATGATCGGTTCCCAGTGTTAGCAGCTCAGGTGGGAACATTCTATGGTCTGCCTAGGCAGTATAGAACATATCCCAAGAGAGCCTGATCTGGGTGTGGGACTCGTGAAAACTACACGTGCTCAAGACCACGCAAGCCACACGACTGCCCACTCTAAATCCTATGTGTATACTCAAGCCGGGTATTTGGCTTATCTCACAATAATCCCATCCCGCAGAAAAAATGAAAACCAGCACAGCCAGACAGTCCAGTATAATATGATGCATGGAAAATAAATACTGAAAGCGGTAAATAAATGCGGTAAAGTAAAGCTGTAAAGAACTGTAAATAAAAACAGTAAAGCTAAACTAAAGCACTCAGCATCAAACAGATAAACACCCAAAGAAACAAAGCCAACATGCGCTAGGATTGACTCTACAAGGGAAACCGAAAGAATCAGGTTATGTCCCCAGCAGAGTCGCCAGCTGTCGCTCCCGGGATTTTCATCCTAGTACAAACGCGAAAGTGGCGCAGAAAAGGTAGAGTCGCCAGCCAGACATTTTTATCCTGAAAGAATGGGAAAGGTAATGTTGCACAAACCTGAGGAAGAAGGAAAGGACAAGGCCTTGCGAACCAAAGATCTGAGTTCGGGAGTCGGTTACGAATTGAGAAGGTATTAGCACCCCAATTCGTCTGTCGTACCCGACAGGATCCACGCTTGCTTGCTTGTTTCAAAGGGTGAGAAAAATATAACTGTTGCTGAATAAAACCGCTAACTGGAATGGAATGAAAGGAGAAATGAACTGGAATTGACAAATGGAAATAAAAGGGGAAAATGTAGGGAAAATAAAGATTGTGCTCGAACGGGCCCTACCCCGCTGCCTATGTACCTCATCGGGATAATGAGGATCAGAGTCGACGTAGTTCGCCTAACCTAGGCGGGAACTATTTGTTTGTGTTTTTTACAGCTAGAACTGCGTATGTCTATGCTCAAGTGTTGCAGGCTCGTCTGGTACGAGTGCGTTTACCGTCTTGCATGTGTGACAAGTCGTCGCGAGTTCGCGTTGTGAATGAATGAGAAGAGAAGAGAAGTTCCCGCAGGATAGTCGCTTGTTATTTGTTTTTTGTCTTTTAAGAGAAGTGTTTTGAAGTTTGTGTTTATTGAATGTACAACACTAAAGACTATGAAACAGGAGCGAATACTTTCCAAGATCGCCCCCAATGGAACGTTTGTAAAGCATCCTTGAAGAGCGAAGGAGACCTCCACTAGTCATTTCCCGTATAGCTTAAGGCTCGTGGCGCATTGTACACCTTTCCTTTATTAAGTGTTTTTGATTTTCTTATAAGATGAGAAGTGAGACTCAAGTTGTCAAAGGAAAACTTCTAAGGGACTAAGACACAATCCTAAGTTAGTTGTTATGTACAAGAGAGGTCCTATGGTTAATGAGGTTTTCTAATCCTAATGAGAAAAGAGAAAAGAAGAAAAGAGAACTTAGAAATCAACTTACTTCCTAAGGAAGGTAAGTTGTTTCTAAAGAAAGGCAACACCTATAAGCAAGCATCAAGTGCTAAGGCAAAGACAATTAAGAGGCATAAGAGATAGGAATGAAGTAATTCTTACCTCAATCTTCCCCCCTACAAAACAAAAGTTAGCATGACAATGCATATTGAAAGTAAAATCGAAGCATGAAAGCGATTAAGCACCATAAACGTCCTAGGATGGAACTAGGGTTAAAAATAAGACCTAAGTCTAAAGGTGAATGTACCTAAAGGTTACATGACTTCTAAAGTCAGTAGCTACATGTTATAGGTCCCTAAGTATGCTAGGATACCTCACAAGATCAAGCTATGTCAAACTATGTACAAAAAGTTCACCTAAGTTCACCTAAATGCAAGTTAGGGTTTATGGATGAAGTATGAATGCATATGGCTTACGAACATGAATTAATACATGAAATGAACATAAAAGTCAGTAGTGAATGCTTATGAAGATGGATGAATGAATATACAACCATGGATGCAATGGAATAGGCATATGGAGCAATGAGAAGAAGATGTGAGATGAAATGGAACAAACATCGCATAAGATCACAAATGATGCAAACTAAGGAAGAATGGCATGTGAATATGAATGAAATGATTATGGGTCAGTAGCATACAAGGTATGAGATGCAATTAGAATGCATGAATAGGCATTAATGATTTCCACATAATTAATGTTATTATTTAGAGGAGAAGAGAAACTAATTTAGGTTAAAGTTAGTTCACATAAGCATACACTTTAAAGCACCAAAACAAATCAAATGAGTATGGTTCAAAAAGTGACCTATAACTGGAATTAAATACATACAAATGACCTATAATCAACTCCTATAAGCTACCAAAAATTCCCTCAAGAGAATGGCATGAATGCCTTCTTAACATTTAGGTTATGCGATATATAAACACATGAATCAACCTAGGATCTAGGTGACATGGAAAAATAGCAAAAAGCCTTTAAAAATTATGAAATTAAATCCCTGGAATAATATAGTGATTATATTACATGGTCCAAAAGGATTATACAAAATTATGCACCAAAGTGCCAAAACAATTACTTGATTAGCAAGGTAGCAATGAATGATCACCCAAAAACAACTCCACAAAGTGGATCAATAAAAATTATGAAAAAAATGCCTAATGAGCATCAAAATGTCACAAATTACAGTGATTAATCACACACAAAAGATAGGTTTAACACCTATGGGGAAAAATCGTTTTCGGTCCCTTATGTCAAAATCCTCCGTTTTGGGACAGCTTGTGATCTAAAATCCAAATAAAATATTAAAACCACTCAAATATGGAAACAAAAAATATGAAAAATTAATTAAGAGGATGAGGATCACTCATGAATTTTTCCAGAATTTTATCTCACCTAAAACTATTTTTAATAATTGCGACGAAACGGGCAAAAAAGTGAATTTTAAGGGAAAGTGAAAGGAAGCGATCCTAATGGTTCGTAACCTAATCCCTAAGCTCCGAAATCGACACAAACCAACATACATCACAAATATATCCAATGCCTCAGGTGGGAGGGCTCAATATGCACCTTAAGTTATATGGTCCTAAGCCGCATACGACTAAAATGATGCTTAAAAATGGAGAATCGAGATTACTTACTTGATCGAAGTGCCGATTCTTCACATAAAAGAAATCCGAAAAAACCTCAAGAAAATTCTTGTAGTATCCTATGAGAAAAATAAATGCTCATCTTCCATAGTTCTTCGTGAAGCCTTTCCATCATCGGAATCGACACAAATTGATCGAAAAAACTCATAAACACTAGTTAATCCAAAATTAGTACTAAACCATAATTAAAATTAGTGCAAAAAAAATTATAATTAAAATTGTTGAGAAATGGATTGAGATACTAATCCATAAAAAATGACATAACAAGAAATTAATTAACAAAATTTCACAAACAAAACAATTCACCAAAATCTCTAAAGAGAAAAAGAAAAAAAAATGTAGAACATGGGGTGATTCAGGAATTCAATGGCAAAGAAATAAAAAATACTGGCCCAAGGCCCAATTCCCTTTAATAAACCCGCAGGGGGTGTGAACTGAAGAATGAAGTGTGGAATAGCATTTTTGTTGGCCCAATATCCGCAGAAGGGGGGCGTTGGAGCAAAACGGGTAGTGAGAATAGCAATTTAAGGGCCTAAAAGGCCCAATCTTCGTTGATGGCGCAGGAGGATGGTGAGACCTGGAAAATTGAGGGTGCGATTGGTAAAGCCATTGGGCCAAAGCCCAATCAAACACCCCACTCTATTGATACTTGGGGAAAAACCTAGAAGTGAAGTTGCAGAACTCATCTTCTTCGGCGGCCAAAGTGCATCCTCCCTCAAACACTCTCATCTGCCTCACTCCGTCTCTAAACCACGTGAACATCACCGAACACCATGACTTCCACGCGGCACCAAAGGCTCTCCGCCCTATCCCTCTCAAACGCGTCCTTAGCCCTCCGATAAAATGTGTGCTCCACTGCATCGGAACTAACCATCGGCGGCGGTAAAAATGCGTGAACTCGAACACCACCAAGCGATACATGACTCCGGTAATATGGTGTTCCCTCAAAGTTGGCGAATAAACATTGATCCGAAAACTTCCGAGAAGATGCAGGTTTGAATATTGTCATTGTTTCCTCCCATCACGTCCTCATATTCTCCTTGAATTTGCGATTTCACGAAATTCTTCTTTCCCTTCTCAGTTCTGAAAATTCTTCTATTTGCAGATCGGAGTCGCTCTTCTTAAAGTGTTGTTGTCGCGACGTCGCGACGAATTGGTACGTTTGCGATTTATTTTGTTGGAGGATCGTTGATGTTGATTGAATGGGATTAGAAGATGATGAAGCCTCCGTGATGAAGATTGGAGATGTAGATGGAGTTTCATGGATATGCGAAGCAACGATCACGGTCGAAGGTGAAATCCGCAGAGTCATTGCAATTTGTTAACGAATCGTTGTGTAGAGCGATGATTCTTGTTGAGGCGAATTCAAATGCTTTCTTCTCGAATACCGCCATTGAAAACCCGTTCCGGTCGCCTTCAACTTGCCGCGGCCGCCTCCGTCCTTTCATCATCTCCTCGTCACAGTAATAAAACTAGAGATGTGCTTTCGCCTCTCCCTCAGCGCGAAATCTAACGGCGACGACTGATAATAAGCCCTATGTGCCATGGCTTTGATGAATCAGCAGCGAAGGATACATGTGAGATACAAAGTCCATTGCATCACCTGAAACGGAGATGCTTCAATGGTGCTTTTAGGCGTGACGGTTGTGAGGTGAGTTGCACAGATTGGAATCACTGCACCCATCATCATCTTAGCAACATCTTCGTCTTGCCTCTCACCAGAAAAACAACGCAGGAGCATTGACTCTTTCTTCACGAGACAAATCGAAGCTTTTATTCAGGTATGTTAATAACTTCGACCTTTGCTTCTCTGCTCGATTCTGAGATTGTCGTAGTGTGTTCTTGAGATGAACTTTCGGCTCTTGACATTATACAGGTAGTTATTGATGGACCGCTGCGAAGTCGTGAATGAGGATAACGCGACGTCGTGAATCTGTGGGGGGAGCTCTATGAAAGATTTCTGGATGTTGATTGCTCTTTGGCGGAATTCTCGTTGCTCAAGAACTGCAGAGATCGAGAAGAATTCTCGGAATTGTTTATAGTTGAAGATTGAAGCAATGATTGACACGGCTGAAGAATTGTTGCTCGATTTCCTTTCTTGGTATGAATTTGGACTCTTCTTCTCTTTCTGGTGATTCTGAGTTGACTCGGATCGTTCTTGATTCTGAATTCATATCAGGTTTGGCATTGTTGTTTATTGATGAAGATGAAGTGGTGATTTTGATGTCGACGAAAATCGAAGGAGCTGAGCTGAAGATTGAAGATGACGAATTTGATGAAGAATCAGGAAAATAATTGAAGATGCAGCATATTAAGGTAACATCGGCGATACTGATTTCTCCAATAACTCTTTCTTCTTTGAACTTCTCGTGGTTACGAACTCATTCTGATTTCTCTTCTATATAAGCTGTTGTGAATCTTGGATCGATTGATATCCATCGTCCTTGATTTTGCATATGCGAGTTTTGATGAGAGCTGCTTGAAGATTGAAGGGAAGGTAGTGGGTTGAAGAAAAAAGAAGAAGGTTCTGAGATTGAGTGATGAAGAAGAATTTTTTTTGAAGATCATGAAGAAGATTACAAAGAGATTGATATCTGAGATTTGAGCTTTTGTAGAGATTTTTCTTTAGTTCTGTTTCTGTTCATTCTTCTATATATTGAATAAAATAAAATGTGTTTCTCTTGAATCTGCTCCTTCTGTTATGGATTTGTTATATCAGTTAGAGATTTAACTGATTTTTCTCGTTTTCTCCCTTTTTCTGTTATAATTTTTAACTGCTTTTCTCATTGGTTTTTAAAACTCGGTTTCTTCCTCTCTAACTGTTTTTCTGTTATTTTGTAACAGAATTTGTTGAGTTTTCTTTTCCATTTTTCCATGAAAAAAGAAAGAATATGTTATCCATATATATTTTCCCTTTTCATTTTTTTGTTATATGGACTTGAGATAAATATAATGGATCAAGTGTGAACTCATGTTGCATTTTGTAAGTAAGGCCCAAAAACTAAATTCACCATTAAAAGAAGAAAACTTCAATTAATAGTAAATATAATTAATATTGGGCCCTTTTTTAAGGGAACGAATATCTAGACACGGTTTAGAAATATGGACGGACCCATGAATAATCGGATGACCCAATGAATTCAACTATGATTATTAGGTAATGACCCGAGGTTTGAAACATATATTAAATGGATTGAATGGTTATTGAGAAATGGAATATTTCGATAATTGGACTTTTTCTTAAAAAAGAAAAGGAGGATTGGACCTTGTGGACTAAATGAATTCGAAGGTGGTATGTAGTTTATAATTGAATCAAAATGAGTATGACTCGACATGGATATCGATTAATTACATGAATACACAAATGAATACTGAAGTGGTTTAGAAAAAGAGACAAGCTTAAATCGGGTGAACCGTGGAATTGAGTATAAACTTGAACACCTCATTTCCAAATAAACCAATGACCATACACTTTTACTTAACTCAAGTCGAACATTTGAGCCCGAACCATTTCTCTAGAATTATGAAGGCCACATGACAAACATTTTGAATTTATCCTATGACTGTAGATAAGGCGTGAAGTTCTAATTCCAACTCTAGTAGAGTAGTAACCTCAAACCAAGGGAATAACTTGATTCTTCAGAGTGCATCTATCCCATGCCTTAAGAGCCAATGAAATGCATGACCGTGAACGTTAATGACCTAATGAAAACGCGGATGAATGCAAAGCGATAAGCCAGTTAAGGTAAAAAGAGTGAGGGCAAATTTTGAGGTATTACAGTATCCAGCTCTCCAAGTTGCGTTCGCTTTCCGCCTCGTCTTCCAGGTTGTTAACAGCATCTGGGGTGAGCATCCTCCCACTGATAAACGTGGGCTCCTTGGCATCGTCTGATTGATCTTGTCGGAATGGTTTGTAACCCAAACCGAATCTATCCTCCTTATTTTCTACTGGAAGCAGCTTGCCCCAGCCTTGAGCATTACCATCTTCAACAGCCTTCCGGGCTTGCTGATAGGAGACAATTAAAGTACCCATCCTATCCTCCTGGGATGCAACAAATACTTCAGTCGTCGCCTTATTGACATTCAGGGCCTCGAACCCTTGGCTCATAGTCTCATGGATTTCACCATCCATTTTAATATACTTGTATGTAGCCAGATGGCTAACAAATATGTCCTCTTCACCACAGATGGTGATAATTTTTCCTTCCCACTCATATTTCAGTTTCTGGTGAAGGGTCGACGTTACTGCACCTGCGGCGTGAATCCATGGTCGACCTAACAAACAGCTGTATGTCGGCTGAATGTCCATCACGTAGAAAGTGGTCTTAAAGACCTGCGGACCGATCATCACTGGTAGCTCCACCTCTCCAAGAACAGATCTTTTGGAGCCATCAAAAGCCCTGACCACAAGATTACTTGGCCGGAGAGCTATTCCATCATATTCGAGCTTGACAAGAGCTTTCTTCGGTAAGACATTGAGTAAGGACTCAGTGTCTACAAGAACATGAGATAGTACAACTCCCTTGCACTCTAGGGTAATGTGCAAAGCTTTGTTGTGGTGACGGTCCTTCTGCGGTCAAATCAGCATCAGTGAACCCTAGCCCATGGCTAGTATTGACATTTGACACAACTGTTTCAAGATGATTCACCGTGATCTCTTCTGGCACGTAGGCAGCGTGCAAGACTTTGAGTAGTGCATCCCGATGGGCCTCGGAACACAACAGCAGGGATAAGATAGAGATCTTTGAAGCAGTCTGGTGGAGCTGGTTCACAACTTTATAGTCACTTCTTTTAATTATCCTCATAAATTCATCCACATCCTGATCAAAGGATGATTTATGAGTATCTTTTGGTTCAGGTTCTTTAGGTGCCGACCTTTACTTTTTCTCCGTTGCAGTAAAGGTCGGCACCATAATGCCATAGTACAACACTGTCTTTATCATATGGAATTGGCTCGGGCACCATGATAGTGATTGGGCTCACTACAGCAGAAGTTGGAACCATAATTTTCTGTGGATCATAGAAAATAGTAACAGGACCCCTGGTGGGTGTTGGTGGTGGTGAATTGAAGCTTGGTTGAAACTGTTGTTGAGATTGTTGAAAATTGCTGGAGTTCGAGACCGTTGTCGGGTCGTAATAAATTGTAACTGTGGAAACGTCATTATTGGTTGTTGCTGGAGTTGTAGAAGGAGATGAAATGGAACTGTCGTTTGTTGAAATGATGGAAGAAATGGTTGCTGAAGTTGTAGATGAATCAGTAGGAACAATGGTTGTTGTAGTTGTAGAAGATTCACTTGTTGTTGACAAAAGAGTTGTTGGTGTTGTAGAAGCAGTGGTTGTAATTTTCAGAATGCCTTCTTTGATTAAGCCATTAATTCCACTCCTCAAGCTAGCACACCCGTTTTCGGAAAGCTTGCAAGATTCATAACAGGCCTCACAACCTAGAAACATTTGGCATTTCAAAAGATTGGCTTTAACCTCTGCCAGAGGTGTCTGAATACTTGCAATATCTTCTATTAAACTCATGGGTGAGCCTTCCTCTATAGAATTAATCCTTGGCCCACTGTGGCTTGGCATAGGATTTTTCATTACATTGGGAGGTGGTGCAAAGTTCAGGGCCTTTGAATCTACCAGATCCTGGACCTTCATATGCAGGGCTCTGCATTTTTCCGTAGAGTGGCCAGGTGCATTGGAATGAAAAGCACACCTAGCGTTGACATCATAGTTTCTTGGAAGGTTCTGAGGATCAGGTGGAGCCAATGTCCTCAAATCAACAAGATTGAGCTTTAGGAGTTGTGGCGGCAATGTAGCATATGGCATGGGGATAGGGTCAATCACCCTGTTGATCTGAGATGGCCGCTGTTGAAAAGGGTGTTGTTGTTGATTGTTGTTGTTGTTGTATGATCTCTGTTGAGGAAATTGTTGTTGTTGCGGAAAGTGTTGTGGTTGTTGGGTATACTGAGGAGGTGGAGCAGGGATAGTAGCAGCAGCAACTATTCTGGGCAGGTATTGGGGTCTCCCTCTTCCCATATGCACAGAGTTTGTCTCACCAGATCTACGGGGCCCAGCAAATGGCTTCCTTGCACTGCTTGAACTGACATCATTGTCGGAGATCTTCCCCATCTTCAATAGGCTTTCTATTCTTTCCCCAGCTATCACCATATCTGCAAAGCTGGTGGAAGAAAATGCAGCCAATCTGTCAATATATGTTCCCTGGAGGGTATTCATGAACATGTCTGCCATCTCCTTTTCAGACATCGGGGGTTGAACTATAGCCGCCAATTGCCTCCACCTCTGGGCATACTCTTTAAAGCTTTCACGGGAAGACTGAGACATCCCCATTAGAAGGGTCCTGTTTGGAGCCATGTCCAGATTATACTGATACTGACGGATGAAAGCTTCATCCAAGTCTTTCCAGTTTCTTACTGTGGCTCTGGTCAGGTGGGAGTCCCATTCTCGGGATGCCCCGGTTAAGCTATCCTCTAAGTAAAACATCCACAGCTTCTCGTCCCTGGTGTATGCTTTTAGTCTTCCCAAGAATGACTGAAGGTGGGTGCGTGGCCAGGATGTGCCATTATACCTTTCAAAACACGGGGGTTTGAACTTGTGAGGAATTCTCACCCCTTCCACGAATCCCATGTCCATGACATAAAAACCCAGGGAGTTTTGGGATTCAAGAAACCTCAGCTTCTCTGCAATCTCATCTAACCGACAGTCATAAACTTCGTCTCCAGCCCCGACCACGGTAAACTGCTCCTCTTGAGGATCTTCCTGCAAGACCCTTCCTCCGGCAATGTTACCCTGAGTATTCCTTATGGCATTGATTGCTGGGTTCAAATGAGGCCCAAACTCTGGTGGATCAGTGCGAGGCTGCACATGATCATTGTTACTGGTACCCCATGTACCTGGATGGTGTTCCTCAGGAGTTTGTCGCTCAACCAACTCCCTCAGTCTTTCCTAGCTCTGAGCTAAACCAGTCATTACAGTCATGAATTGAGTCATCTGATTTCTCATCTTAACCCTCTCATTGGCCATTTGGGTCCTCACTTCATTCAAGTCTTGCTGAACTTGATCCATCTGAAGTCCCGGAAGGTTGTTTCTTGTTGGGTACCGGCGTATTCTGTTGACAGGGAACACTCTTCTGCGAGCAATGTTTCCTGAAATCATAACAAAGTGAGAAACAACAACAAAACAAAAACCTACAAAACAAAGAGAAATGTTAGTATGCAATGTAGGATGTCTATTTGTCTTTCAAGGGTATCCGGTTTGGTTCTTTGGTTTTGACCTTTCCAGACCTCGAGGAAATGCTGATGATGTTGTAGAGATAGATAAAGCCCACCAAAAATAATACAAACCACATATATATATTACAAAGAGTGAAGATACATAGTTTGATTACAATGACATTCCCATGGTGGGTCAAAATACATCAACAAAAAGAAAAGTACAACAAAGGAAAAGTACAAGCAAAAGAGTCAAACATCTAATCCAAAGTCATCCTCTCTGACTTCCTTCAGGAGGGCCTCAGTCACTGAACCTACTGGGTGCTCTGTGATAGTCCTGATGAGGAGGTTCCTGGTAGAAATGGCATTGGTCAACTTCTTATGTTTGTCTTGATCCTTAGACCTCTTCAACCCCGCCTAGAGTTTCAATTCAGATATCTCCTTTTGTGCTGCTATTAAGGCTGCCTGATGCTTCTTCTCACTAGCCTCTAATTGCCCTATCTTAGCCCGAGTTCTCTGATCTTCTTGTGCACAGGCTTCAGTGATCCTGATCCACCTAGCCTGGCTCTCCTCTAGATAATACTCTGCCCTAGCCTTCTGAGTCTTTGCTTCCTTGCAAGCATTCTTCAGTACTAATTCCCTTGCTCTAGCCTTTCTGATGTAGTCATCCGTCTTCTCAATCTTGGTTAAGTGCTCAATCCGGAGCTTCTCTAACCTCTCATTATCTAGACGGCTGTCATTTATCTCCCAGAGAGTCTTCTTCAAGGCTTCAGAGAGCTGAGTATTCCTCTCTTTCAGTTTCTTAAACTCTTCCAAACTGACAGTAGCAGCAGGTTACACTGTTGAAGGTCCAGGTACATCTTCTAAGGTGAATGGCATCCGGGTGATCTGTTCCCTGGTACGAGACCAATCAAGATACTGTGCTGAAGCTATATTGTTGCATTTACCCAAAAGAACTGTCCCTTTAGTCTGAATGTTGTCCCAGGCCCAGGCTGCCTGTCTGACAACAGCAGAGTTGTGTTGGATTTCACAATAGAGGGTCTCAGTCAAGTCTTGTCCCCTTGGAGGATGAACCAAAGCATACCCTAATTGTCTCTTAAAAAGTAAAGGGTTGTAATTGATGCAACCTTTTATTCCAATCAAAGGCACATTAGGATACTTCCCACAGCTAGTAGTGATGTCTTTGCCCTTGGTACTCTGAGTGCACCATCTGATGTCTTCTGATGTCAAGGCAATCAATCTCTTAGCCTAGTTCTTTGGCTGATGGGGGTTCAGGAAAGTATCTGACTTTGGCAAGTGTCTTAACAACCAAGAGTAATAGAGGGGAGCACAACATCTGACCAGTTTTCCTCTTTGCTTCTCATTCCTCTGGTGTACTGAATAATAGAAGATCCAAGCAAGGTAGCACTGGGTTTCCCAGTAAGAACAGGTGAATAGCATTCTTGCTTACAAACTTTGGCTCATCTGCAAACAAGATAATCCCACATATGCTGAGTGCCAAGAGTGCACAAACAACATCCCACTTCCATACTGCAGCATGCAGGGTGGCCTGGGAGATCAAGAAGTCTAAGTGAAGGCCTGAAACCCCAGCCTTGGTGGTCATGCTTTGATCAATGAGGGCAGACACCAAATGCAATGCCCTGGGTATGTCTTCATGTCACACCCCAAATTTTACCCCTAATTTTTGCACATCTTTCGTCTCGTCATCAGCATACCCAGGTGCACACCAAATATTATGAAGTTTTACAGGATTGGCAAGAGTGATCTGTTTGGGTCGAGTAACACATATTTGGGGTCTGTTTTGTAAAAGGTTATTAGGGTTTGATGTTTTTGAAATTTGGATTGGTGGACTGATATTGTAAGTCTTGGATTATGGAATTGTGAGATTGGATTATGGACTTTGTTTTTCTGGTGGCTGTTGAGAGAATTAATGTTAGCTTCAAATCTTGTTTCAAGCTTCGGTTTCAACTATTGAGTTAATTCCAAGTTTTTTTCTTTGTCATGTTTCAATTTTAAAAGTGCAAGTCGGTTTCTAAGCTCAATTCCAAGTTTTGTTGCTTATTTCAAATTCCAATTCACCTTCCCATTTCCGAATTCACTTCATGTATTTTTTGTGTGTGTCCTAGTCCTAATCTATTTCCAAGTCCATTTTTTTAAAAAAATCCGTTCAGTTTAATTCTATTTTAATTCTTATTCTTTATTCCTATTCTATTTCCAAGAAAAGACTTCTAAATCATCCTCAATTCCAATTTGTTCATTTCAATTCCATCACTATTTATTTTCAAAGTCCAATTTCCAATTTCATTTACAAGTTCATTACCAAATTCATTTCCAAGCCCAATTTCAAGTTACTAATCTCAAGTCATTAATTCTCAACTCGACGCCACTGTTGTTTCTCATGTGTCACCTATGTCCTATCGCTAATTTAATTTTTTTCGTTCCAATTTCAATCCTCAAGCTTATCTAAATTCTAGTTTGCCTCACCTTTTCTTATAATCCTACTTTTTTAAGTTCATTCATTCCTTTTTATTACTTTTTCCGGTCTTGCATATCTTGAACATATGCACTATGAAGCACCGTTTCTTAAAAGGGTCATTTGACTTAGATCATAAGGGAAAGAAGAATAAAGATACTGTTTGATTGTTGGCCACATGAAATGTATGGGATTCAAATCCTAAATTTTTGGTTGAGAAGTTGTCAGATTACTTGTAAGAAATGGCAATCCATATTGTATTTTATTTCGAGATTGGTACAAGTTCGTTTTAGGCCATATCCAAGCAAGTTTACAAATAAATAAGTGCCATCATTTGATTTGAAGCTACATTTGTTAGAATTACAAGAATTGGAAACCTAATACAGTTTCTACAATTTGGTATTCTGCAAATTTTGAACTTCACCCTCTTTTACTCCATCCCGGCCATCGGTCCCCACCGTGCATCCCAATCTGCAAAGACAAATTCAAGATGGTTTCAGAATTCAGGTTCTTTTTTACAGTAAGGCAGAACCAATGTAACCACATCACACCAACAAAACAAAGATATACCCTGTAGAATCCTGTATCCAGCTACAAAATACAGCGCTCAATACCTCCGGGCCATGCCGTGTTTCGAGCAAGTTTACATATAAAAAGGAGGAGAGTGATTAGTAAATCGAGGGTGGAACTAATGTCATGCATATCAACCTTTGCAGAGATTAGAATTATCATTAAAACAAGGGAAAATTAATGCTCAAAGGTGATAAAAATAAGAATAGTTTCGAAAAAGTATAACCGCGAGAAATCGCTTCATGTTGTATTCAAAGAAGGACAAACCTGAATAAACAACCCAGAAGACGCACGACGTAATTCCTGTGTTCACCATCACCAAACTCCTCATTTGCGGCTGTCCCGTGTGGATCCATTAAGCTGCAAGGTCGCACCAAGAAGCTGCATCAAAAAGAATTCCATCATTAGCAAGTACAAGGCTACAACAAACCAGCTTCCAAACAGGGATAGAGTCGAACAGGATCAGAGGAAATTTCACCATGTTACGAACCACCATTTTGGTTCATCATCTCTTCATGCTTGCCGCCGTGTTAGTCCTCCAGCCCCATCATTGAATTCCTCGTATGGTTTGCCTTCACCTCTTTAGAATCTGATATGACTCAGACGGATATCACCGATATCTGCAGCCAAATCACTTGCAAGAATGATATGATCAGGGCCTGAAGCACTCCCTTATCATTAGCTTGCGTTTTGAAACTCAAAAAAAAACATTTCCTTCACCTGTAAAAACGAACAGAAGTCAGTAAAACAAGGAGTTTACAGCAGTAAAAAGGGATAACTAATTCAGTCCGGATATAACTTATGAGGTTCATTTCAAAAAAAAATTAGTTTGAAACTAAGTTAACCAAGGCGCAGTAACCGAAGTGCCAACAAACAAAGCAGAGCAGAAATACAGCGGAAACCAGGTTTTGATGCAAAAAGGGAAGAAACAGACCTGCTGTGACTAAACTCAGAACTGCTGCAAGTACAGGAATGTCAATCCTATCTCTATCACTTTTGCCAAAACATGAAAAAGCTCTTGCTCCAAGTAGGACAAGACCTGCACCGAAAGGGACAACACCTCAGGTCAAAGCAAATACAGATCAATACTTTTGGGGGGAAAGCAATCAGATTGAAAAACTGAATCTATTGATATAAAGGAGGAGAACAAACAATTTCAAAAGACTCGAAGACGGAAACACAAGAGAAGGATATATTTCCTCTTCTCAAAACCAAAAACAGAGAAGAGAAGGTTGAGATAACAACCTGCATAAACTCCTAAGATCCTTTCCGCCGCAGAAAGCCCCATCCGCACCACACAAACCCCTTCCACGCATTGTCTTCCATTACCCATCTCACCGAAATCCATAACCTGTATCTCTGAGACCGCCCTTCCATCGCCCATCGTACACCACCGAATACACCACACGACTCCGTTTCGCTCGCCAACGACAACCTTCGTCTTCGTCTTCTCAGCCACCCTTTCCACCCTCGCGTCAATCACACCCTCCACAAACAAACCCTCAACCTTTCGTCATCACCACCGATTCACGCCAATCCACAAGTAGTTGGAGAAGAAACGTCGCGGATCTCCTCTCCCGAGTCAGGTCCGATTTTCGTAAGTTTTATCCTCTTTTTCACAGTGCCCTCATTCTTGGTAAATATGTGAAGAATGAACGATTCGAGTTTTGAGCGGTAGGATGTGTTGATTTGAGGTTTCTGTACCTTTGTTCTTGTTGTGTACTGCGTTTTCTTTTGGCCTTTGTTTTTTTTTTCCTTTTTTGCAAATAATTGAGGAGAGGTGGCTGATACAAACCCTAGCTCCAACTTTAAGCCAACCGAACCGGGTCGACCCATGACCCGGTCGGTTTTTCCACCCCAACCCACGTTTTGGGTCTTGCCCGGCCCAATATCTTGCTTTGGTTAAATGCCCAGCCCTTTATTGTTTATTTGTTTTGGATTCTTAAAACTAACTTTATTTTTATTTCATGATTTTTGTTATTTATTATTCTCTTTGATTTGTTTTGTTTATTATTAATTAATTTATTGGACCTATTGCATTTAAATTAGTTAGTTTTATTTTTATTTCTTTTCTATTTAGTTATTTATTTTATATTGTATTTTGTTTATTTGAACCAATTTAGTTAGTTGAACGCTAATAGTCTATACTTGGCATTATGTTTGAATATTTTTCTCGCATTGTGACGATAATTTATTAGGTAGAATAAACATGATCATTTTTTAATATATAACCGTTAAAAATAAATAATATTTCTTGGTTCAACGCCAAGCTAATCTTTCATATGCCCACATTTGCACACACGTAAGTCGATTACCAAGTGATCGCCGTCTGCACGACTTATCGCTCGCCTTAATTAATTTTACGAGAAAAAGGAACTCCGGAGTCTAGCATTCCGCACGTTCTGGATTGAACCGCAAATGGGCTAGCCTCACGCGTTGGTTCAATCACCATTCGTACATCAAAATATTCAAATCCTTTAATAAATTAAATTACGAAAGAAGGAATTCCGGAGTCTAGCATTCCGCACGTTCTGGATTGAACCGCAAATGGGCTAGCCTCACGCGTTGGTTCAATCACCATTCGTATAAAAAATATATATTCTTATCGCTCGCCTTAATTAATTTTACGAAGAAAAAAAAAAGGAACTCCGGAGTCTAGCATTCCGCACGTTCTGGATTGAACCGCAAATGGGCTAGCCTCACGCGTTGGTTCAATCATCATTCGTATACCAACAAATTCAAATCATTTTTATAATTAATTATCGAAAGACAGAATTCCGGAGTCTAGCATTCCGCACGTTCTGGATTGGACCGTAACATGGGCTAGCCCCACGCGATGTGTTCAATCGCCCTTTCCTTTAAAACACCTTAACCAAATTCAAACACTTTTCTCAAAACTAACATTGTTTAAATCATTCTATTTCTCGAACAAGCTAGCGCTTCAGCCTCCACCGCGAGTATAAGCCAACGCTTAACAGTAGAATGCGTTTTAAACAACTGTTCAATAAAAAACACAAACCGTAGTAGCACGAACTACGGAGCTCTGACTTTCCCATTGCACAAGGGAATAGCGAGGCACGGGGATTTTTATCCTTCGCGAGCACCCTAATAAAAAATTTAACTATTTCTCCGTTTAAAAACTTTAATCCTTTCTCCGTCTTAATAATAATTTAAAAATTTAGGACAAACATATTAATAGCCATTTAGAAGACAAAAACTTAAGATCAAACATTTAATCGCATATTTAGCTAAGAGGTTCCCGTTGAGTACAACGGACGTGAGGGGTGCTAATACCTTCCCCTTGCGTAACCGACTCCCGAACTTAGAATTTGGTTTCGTTGACCATTTCTTATCCTTTATTAGGTTGTATCTATATCTCCCTTTTCTCTCGTAGAATAAATAGAATTAGGTGGCGGCTCTGTTGTTTTGTTTTAGTATCGTATTTTTCGAGGTACGACAGCTGGCGACTCTGCTGGGGAAAGCTCCATGCTAGAGAGAGTCGATCCTAACTTAGCATTGTGTGTTTATTTGTTTGATCTTGTCTTTCTTGTCTTCTCTGTATTTATTATTTATGTTGTTTATTTGTTCTTTTGTCGCTTTCCTTTTATTTTCTCATTATATTATATTTGTCTGTGGTTTCTCGGGGTCACGTTACAAGTAAATTTGAGTGGTGGAAAAAGCAGAGGGAACACCTAGGTTTAGAATTGGATGTTATTAGTGTTAGTCTCCAAGGACTCGCTCCTTGCACGCCTAACATGAAAGCTCCCCCAGATAGTTAGACTTTTCATAGATCTTGTCACAACGCAGCTAGCCTGTCGCGGGACCTGATTCATGAAAGGGCTGTGATTCTGGGACCCCTTAGAACCTGTTTCAATATTGGTAGTTGTGTAATGTTAGGCTCCAAGGACTCGCTCCTTGCACGTCTAGCATGAGAACTCCACTCAAGGTAGACCTTATCGTTATTATCGTCACAATGCAGCTAGCCTGCGGCGGGGCATTAATACAATAAACGTCCGTGACCTTGAGTTTCCTTAAACCATCACCGTAGAAACTATCCTATGAGTGGGACCTATGGGTAGTAAAATGTAGAACAACTCTCTTACAGCCCACCTGTTAAGAAGGTTCCGAGTTTACCCGCTGCACCCTCACATCCCTGCATCTTTGCATCTTAGCATCATATGCATCATTTTGGCAAATGCTTCAAGGAACAAAGAAGTTTTGTTGCAAACCTCATAAATTTTACCTGGAATGGATTTCAATCTGTAGATGTTTAAGAATTGGCAGAATTTTTGACCAAACAAGAAATGTTAAATTCAGTTCAGAATGTCCTATCAGATGTTAGGACATTAGCAAACAGAGTATGTGAACTTATTTGAGGATGTCTCATCAGATGTTGGGACATTGTGTAAATGACTAAGTTCAGTTTTGTCAGGATGTCCCAACAGATGTTGAGACATCTCAGACCTGCTACCAGAATTAATTATTGATTAACAGATCAGAGATATTTAAGGAGAACTATCTGGAATTAATTAATGCTGGATAAAAACAGAACAAGGCGCATCTGTAGGGAGTTTTAAATTGAAGATTCAGATTAAAACAGAAGACCTAATGCACCTAGAATATAGGAGGTAACAAACCCTAAATTCAAGGTGACAGTTGCTGCACATTAGGGCTGGATCATTCTACAGAAAGCCCAAAATTCAGATACCTATTTAATCAACAGAAACTCATAGAATTGAGTACGAATTTCAGAAGACCAAATAGGGTGTCTAGTGTTTTAAATAGCAGGTTGTTTTTATGTACCACTTGATGAGCTTTTAAGCAAAAGTGCATTTGTGACTTGATTGAAACTGTGAAGTAAGATCAAGCTGTTATTGTTTGAAGGATGTCTTCAACTTTTGTAAACTTGTAAACTTGATCACTAGGTGATTGAGGGGGAGTGAGTAGGGTACTCTTATCTAAGTGAGTCTTAGGTAGAAATTGCATTGGGTAAGTATTAAGTGATAGATTAAACAGGGTGGTTTAAGTCTAGAATTAATATTACTAATAGTGGATTTCCTCCTGGCTTGGTAGCCTCCAGATGTAGGTGTGGTTATACACTGAACTGGGTTAACAAACTTCTGTGTTGTTTACTTTTCTTGCTGTTTAAGTTTTGGTTAAATTTGTCAAATGTCCTATTAAGTGTTGGGACATCTCTTAGGACATCTCATACCTGATCACAGAATTTCAATTGGCATCAGAGCAGGCACCCTGCCTGTTTATACTGGGTGAGATCTAGGGAAAACAAATTCTGTAACATGGACAGAGATATAGGGTCAGTAAATAGACCACCTATACTGGATGGTTCTAATTATGACTACTGGAAGCCAAGAATGATTGCATTCTTAAAGTCACTTGACAACAGGGCATGGAGAGCAGTAAATGTTGGATGGAAACATCCTGTTCAAGACACCAAAGATGGATCAATAGTTCTGAAACCTGAAGAAGAATGGAGTAAAGAGGAAGAAGATTCAGAACTAGGCAACTCAAAAGCCCTAAATGCTTTATTCAATGGCATTGATAGAAATATTTTCAGACTAGTGCATCATTGTGAGCTGGCCAAAGATGTGTGGGATACCCTCAAGACAACTCATGAAGGAACATCAAAAGTAAAAATGTCAAGACTTCAACTTCTCACCACCAAGTTTGAGAACTTAAGAATGAAGGAAGATGAATCAATTCATGAGTTCTACTTGAACATCTTGGATATAGCCAATACTTCTGGAGCCTTGGGAGAAAAGATGACTGATGAAAAGCTTGTAAGGAAGATTCTCAGATCTTTGCCAAAAAGATTTGACATGAAAGTCACAGCAATAGAAGAAGCACAAGACATATGCTCCATGAAAGCTGAAGAACTAATTGGTTCCCTTCAAACTTTTGAAATGGGAATGAATGACACACATGCTAAAAAGAACAAAAGCATAGCCTTGGTGTCAAATACAGATGAAGAAGAAGATGATGAATCAGCAAATGACAAAAGCTTATCAGAAAACCTTGCCTTGCTTGGAAGACAATTCAAACAGATTCTCAGAGGAATGGAAGGCCAATTCAAATCCAGTGGAAGAAACACAAACTCTGAGAACAGGAGACCATATGATGCTAACAGAAAGTCAAAGATTGCTGAAAAGACCAGTCAAGATAAAGGAGTCAAATGCCATGAATGTGAAGGATATGGACACATCAAGTTTGAATGTCCTACCTACTTAAAGAGGCAAAAGAAAGGACTCTCTGTGACCTGGTCTGATGAAGACTCAGGAGAGTCAGAAGAAGAATCAGCTAAGCATATTACTGCTCTAGCTGGACTGTGTGAATATGATAGTGATTCCAGTTGTGGAGAACTTACTTATGAAGAACTTGAGCTAGCATTCAAAGATCTATACAAAAGAAGCTCTGAAATATGCAGTGATGTTATAAAGCTAAAGAAGCAGAATGAGACTTTAGAAGATGACAAAGCAAATGATCAGGAGATCATTGAAACCTTAAAAAGTGAAGTAAGCCTTCTCAACTCTAAATTGGAACATATGTCCAAATCTGTTAGAATGTTGAACAGCAGCTCAAACACACTGGATGTTATTCTCAGCAATAATAAACATTCAGGGGACAAAAGTGGACTGGGATATGACAGAGATGAAGCAAGCTCTAGCAGAACTACTTCAAAAACTACACAGTCAAACAAGATGTCCCAACAGATGCTCCAACATCAGAACACAAAGACAAACATAATGTTCCAACAAATGTCTCAACATTCTGGAAAGAACAAAATGAAGAAAAAATATCAAAGATGGAGATGTCATCACTGTGGAAGATTTGGGCATATCAAACCTCACTGTTATAAGCTACATGGATATCCAAATCAGATGTGTCAGCAACCTTCCAAGCAGAAAGTAGTAGATACCAAGAAAGTGCTGCATAAAAGTCAGCAATATCCTAAGCAAAAGACAGAAGTAATCAAGAAAGTTTGGAGACCAAAAGCTGACATTCAGACTGATCAAAGCCACATACACAAGAACAAGATCAACAATCAAGCTTGGAGATCAGCTGAACAACACTCAGAGCAAAGGCATCAAAAGAAATCTCAACTCATCTGGTCAAAGAAAAGTACTGCATACATAGCACATACATCATTGAAAGTATCAGCTAAAGAAGACTGGTACTTTGACAGTGGATGCTCAAGACACATGACTGGATTGAAGAATTTGCTAGTAAACTTAAAGCCACATTCATCCAGGTATGTTACCTTTGGAGATGGAGCTAAAGGAGAGATCAAGGGAGTTGGAACCTTGGATTGTCAAGATGTTCCAAGACTAGATGATGTGCTGCTTGTTAAAGGTTTAACTGCTAACCTGATCAGTATAAGTCAGTTATGTGATCAAGGGTACAGTGTAAACTTTACCAAATCTGAATGTATAGTGACTAACAAAGAACAAGAGGTTGTCATGAAAGGAGCCAGATCTAAAGACAACTGTTACATGTGGGAATCCCAAAATCTCAGTCTCACTTCAACCTGTTCTCTAGCTAAAGAAGAAGAAGTGAAACTGTGGCATCAAAGACTAGGTCATCTTCATTTCAGAGGCATAAAGAAGATCATATCTATGGATGCTGTAAGAGGTATTCCTAAACTGAAGATTGATGATGGCAAAATATGTGGTGAATGTCAAATAGGCAAGCAAACCAAGATGTCCCATCCAAAGCTTCAACATCTGACAACTTCCAAAGTTTTGGAACTTCTACATATGGATCTTATGGGACCTATGCAGGTTGAAAGTCTTGGTGGTAAGAGGTATGCCTATGTTGTGGTTGATGATTTTTCAAGATATACATGGATAAACTTCATCAAAGAAAAGTCAGATGTATTTGATGTATTCAAAGAATTATGTCAAAGATTGCAAAGGGAAAAATCCAGCTGTGTGATCAGAATAAGAAGTGATCATGGAAAAGAATTTGAGAATCAAAAGTTCTTAGATTTCTGCTCTTCAGAAGGAATCAATCATGAGTATTCTTCACCTATCACTCCTCAACAGAATGGGATTGTTGAAAGGAAGAATAGAACCATTCAAGAATCAGCAAGAGCTATGATACATGCTAAAAAGCTACCTCTGTATTTCTGGGCTGAAGCCATGAACACTGCCTGCTATATCCATAACAGAGTTACCTTGAGAAAAGGAACGTTGTCCACAATATATGAAGTCTGGAAGGGCAGAAAACCCACTGTTAAGTATTTTCATGTATTTGGAAGTAAATGCTATATTCTGGCAGATAGGGAGCAAAGGAGAAAAATGGATCCTAAAAGTGATGAAGGAATTTTCCTTGGATACTCTATAAACAGCAGAGCATATAGAGTATTTAACTACAGAACAAATGTTATCATGGAGTCCATAAATGTGATAATTGATGATGCTCCTACAGATGTCCCAGAAGATGTTGGAACATCTGCTGATATCAAGGTTGAAGCTGAAGAAAAGAATGATCAATATAACTTCACTCAAAATGATACAAGGTCAGAAGATTCAAGCAAACCTCCCTCCATCAGAATACAGAAGGATCATCCCAAAGATTTAATAATTGGTGATCCCAACAGAGGTGTGAGCACTAGATCAAGAGAAGTGATTTCAGGTTCTTGTTTTGTTTCCAAAATAGAACCTAAAAATGTCAAGGAAGCTCTCACTGATGAATACTGGATTTGTGTTATGCAAGAGGAATTAGGTCAATTCACAAGGAATGAAGTGTGGAATCTTGTACCTAGACCTGATGACATAAATGTGATTGGTACAAAATGGGTGTATAAGAACAAGTCAAATGAACAAGGAATTGTTACAAAGAACAAAGCTAGACTTGTGGCTCAAGGATACACTCAAATTGAAGGAGTAGACTTTGATGAAACCTTTGCACCAGTAGCAAGGCTTGAATCAATAAGACTACTGTTGGGAATTGCTTGTATCTTAAAGTTCAAGCTATTTCAAATGGATGTGAAAAGTGCCTTTCTTAATGGTTATCTTAATGAGGAGGTATATGTAGAACAGCCTAAAGGATTTGTTGATCCAAGCTGTCCAAATCATGTATACAAACTCAAGAAAGCACTTTATGGTCTGAAGCAAGCTCCAAGGGCATGGTATGAAAGACTTACCACATTTCTTATCAAGCAAGGATACAGAAAAGGTGGGATTGATAAAACCCTGTTTGTTAAAGATGAAGAAGGTAATGTCATGATTGCACAAATATATGTTGATGACATTGTGTTTGGTGGGATGTCTGATAAGATGGTCAAACATTTTGTCAAGCAGATGGAAGCTGAATTTGAAATGAGTCTAGTAGGTGAATTAACCTATTTTCTTGGTCTGCAAGTTAAGCAAATGGAAGACTCAATGTTCATCTCACAAAGCAAGTACTCCAAGAACATAGTGAAGAAATTTGGAATGGAAAATGCTTCTCATAAAAGAACTCCTGCTCCTACACATTTAAAGCTGACTAAAGATGAGAAGGGTGAGAATGTAGATCATAGTTTATATAGAAGCATGATTGGAAGCTTGTTATACTTGACTGCTAGCAGACCAGACATTGCATTTGCAGTAGGAGTTTGTGCAAGATATCAAGCTGATCCAAAAGTCAGTCATCTCAATCAAGTCAAGAGAATCCTTAAATATGTTAATGGTACTTGTGACTATGGCATAATGTACTTTCATGGTTGCAAACCTATTCTCACTGGCTTCTGTGATGCTGATTGGGCAGGAAGTGCTGATGACAGAAAAAGCACTTCAGGAGGATGCTTCTTTCTAGGAAACAATCTGATTTCTTGGTTCAGTAAGAAACAGAATTGTGTATCTTTATCTACAGCTGAAGCTGAATACATAGCAGCAGGTAGCAGTTGTTCTCAGCTGGTTTGGATGAAGCAGATGCTCACTGAGTACAATGTCCCACAGGATGTCATGACATTGTACTGTGATAACTTAAGTGCAATCAACATATCTAAAAATCCTATTCAACATAGCAGGACAAAGCATATTGATATCAGACATCATTTCATCAGAGATCTTGTAGAAGAGAAGGTGATTTCATTGGAGCATGTTGCTACAGATCTGCAATTAGCTGATATCTTTACCAAAGCATTGGATGCTACACAATTTGAGAACTTAAGGGGCAAACTTGGAATATGTTTATGTGATATTTAGCAGTTAATGAGATGTGCCAACATGTCATATGACATTGCATGGCATAAGTTCCAGATGGCAAAGCTAGTCTGGACAAGATCCTTGGGAATTCCATTCTTAATCATTTGGACTGTAACGGCTACTTATTTAGTAACTACTTATAAGAAGCTATCAAGATTCTCATCATATCATCACAAGCGAATCACATTAACTCTCAAATCTTCAGAAATCATAAACCCTAAAGCTGTTCATCCTTCTTCCTTTACAATGTCTCAAAACCCTAAAACAGCTGAGGAAAGTCTCAACAAGGAAGACGTGGTTCATGCCACTCCAATCTCTGTTGTGCCAATGCCTTCAACACCATTGGACGAGCTCAGGGGAAGCGCCTCTCACACTAAAAAGGCAAGAACACCAAAGAGATGTAAAGATCAAATCAGAAGCAAAGCTAAAGGCATTCCCTCTCCTGCCAACATGTCTACAAGGTACTCCAAATATGTTGATGATTCCATCAAGGAGATTGTTAACCAAGTCTTTTCTGAACAAAGAGTGGTGAAAGGTATCTCTGTTCCTTTGAACACCATTCCTGCACCTCAAGAAGAACCAGCTCAAGCTACAAAGGACACTGCTGCAGAACAAGATGTCCCAACAGATGTTGGAACATCTGAAGACAAGAAAAAGAACTCATCTGATGTTGAACAAACTGAGGATAAAACCTCAAGTGAAAGTGATAAAGAAGTTTCTGTGGAACAGGCTAAAGAATCAAATGAAGATCAAATTTCTGCTGATCAACAAGCTGATGAGGAGTCTGCTCAATCCCCTCCAGTAGTCAATCTGGAGCAGGACTCTGATGCAGAAATCATAGCATTTGTCAAACCCAGCATAGCCAAAAGGCTAAGGTCCAGGAAAGGAAAGATGCAAGATGAACCTGTCATTCCTGAGAAGAAGAAGGCTAGTCCAAAGAAAGGCAAGGCTAAAGCCACTTTTGGTCCAGCAAAACCATGGAGCAAGGTTCAAACTCAGAAGAGAAAAGCTGCAACACCATCAGATTCAGATGTTGGATCAGATGTCCCAACATCTCCTCCCAAGAAGAAACCAGCACCAGCTAGAGCTTCAACTGTTGTTCCAGAAGCTCCCTTGGACAATATATCCTTCCATCATGTCTCCAGTGTCAACAGATGGAAATATGTGTACCAAAGAAGGGTTGCTTTGGAAAGAGAACTAAGCAGCAATGCACTTGAGTGCACAGAACTCATTGACCTAATCTCAGAGTTCTCTCCCTGTTATGAACTTCTTGTCAAAGAGTTCATTGTGAATCTTCAGGAGGATTGCTCAAATGGTAAGTCCTCTGAGTTTAGAAAAGTTTATGTTAGAGGTAGATGTGTGGAGTTTTCTCCCCAAATCATAAATCAGTATCTAGGAAGAAAAACAGATGGACCAAATGAGCTAGGCAAGACAGATAATCAAGTCTGTAAGGTGATAACTGCTGACCAGGTCAAGGCATGGCCTGTGAAGGGAAAGCTATCTGTAAGCATGCTTACCAGAAAGTATGCCATGCTGAACAGGATTGGTACATCTAATTGGGTGCCTACCAACCACACTTCATCTATCTCAACTGGTCTGGCCAGATTCATCTATGCTGTGGGGACTCAAACCAAACTGGACTTTGGAGCTTTTATCTTTGATCAAACCATGAAGCATGCCAGCTCCTCTGCAACCAAGCTACCAATAGCCTTTCCATCATTGCTGTGTGGTATTGTACTCAATCAATATCCTGGGATTTTAACTGACAAGGATACTGCCTGCAAGAGAGAGAGCCCCCTGGCTTTTCACTACAAGTTATTCCTCAGTCATCATGCTGCAGATGTTGAAGCCCCTTCTGGGACATCTTCTGGTCCCTCAACTGCTAAGTCTTCTATCTCCAAGAAAGAATTAATTGCTGAGCTAAAGTGCACCTGCAAAGAGCTTGAAGCTAGGAAGAAGAAGCTGGAGGAAATCATTCAAATGTTGGAAAGTGAAGAAGATCAGAATGCTGCATCTGGTGAAGACAGTGAAGCTGAAAGTGAAGCTGATAAAGATGAAGACACTGAAGTGGAGGAAGCTACTGAGAATGATGAATCTGAGTGATCTTTGTATGTGAGGCATTTGTAATGACAGCAATGATTTGTAATTCTGGATAATAGTTCTTTGGCCCCTAATTTTGTGCCTACCAAGGGGGAGAACAACATCAAATGTAATTGTTGTTTAAATGAATGAAAGATCTGTTTGTTTCTGTCTGAACTGAATCAGTGTGTATTTCTGTTGCAACAAGACTGGACACATATTTGTTTGAGGGGGAGTAATCTCAAATAAGAATCAACAGAAAAGTTATGATATACTCTGATAAAAAGAACTTCTGCTGCACTCTGAAAACCAGAAAAGATGTTAGCCAAAAATTAGCCAAAGGGGGAGTTTGTAGATGTTTAAGAATTGGCAGAATTTTTGACCAAACAAGAAATGTTAAATTCAGTTCAGAATGTCCTATCAGATGTTAGGACATTAGCAAACAGAGTATGTGAACTTATTTGAGGATGTCTCATCAGATGTTGGGACATTGTGTAAATGACTAAGTTCAGTTTTGTCAGGATGTCCCAACAGATGTTGAGACATCTCAGACCTGCTACCAGAATTAATTATTGATTAACAGATCAGAGATATTTAAGGAGAACTATCTGGAATTAATTAATGCTGGATAAAAACAGAACAAGGCGCATCTGTAGGGAGTTTTAAATTGAAGATTCAGATTAAAACAGAAGACCTAATGCACCTAGAATATAGGAGGTAACAAACCCTAAATTCAAGGTGACAGTTGCTGCACATTAGGGCTGGATCATTCTACAGAAAGCCCAAAATTCAGATACCTATTTAATCAACAGAAACTCATAGAATTGAGTACGAATTTCAGAAGACCAAATAGGGTGTCTAGTGTTTTAAATAGCAGGTTGTTTTTATGTACCACTTGATGAGCTTTTAAGCAAAAGTGCATTTGTGACTTGATTGAAACTGTGAAGTAAGATCAAGCTGTTATTGTTTGAAGGATGTCTTCAACTTTTGTAAACTTGTAAACTTGATCACTGGGTGATTGAGGGGGAGTGAGTAGGGTACTCTTATCTAAGTGAGTCTTAGGTAGAAATTGCATTGGGTAAGTATTAAGTGATAGATTAAACAGGGTGGTTTAAGTCTAGAATTAATATTACTAATAGTGGATTTCCTCCTGGCTTGGTAGCCTCCAGATGTAGGTGTGGTTATACACTGAACTGGGTTAACAAACTTCTGTATTGTTTACTTTTCTTGCTGTTTAAGTTTTGGTTAAATTTGTCAAATGTCCTATTAAGTGTTGGGACATCTCTTAGGACATCTCATACCTGATCACAGAATTTCACAATCCATTAGTTTTGGGAAATAACAAGAAACTTTACCCATTTTGACATTTTGCAACAAACTTCTTAAGTCCCTTGAGGCATTTGCTAGATTATTTTACTCATGTTTGCATCTCTGCATCTGCATTCTGTCAAAACTCACTCTCGTCAACTCCTTTCCAGCTGTCACACTGAGGATCTCACGCAAGTATTCAAACCGAGCCCAGGCCAAGAAGAAGATGGCTGACAGGGACCCCGAAATGGACAAAGTTAATGAAGAGCTTTCTGACCTTCGTGGAAATATGGGTCAGATGATGGAAATGCTGCAGGTCATCCGAGCAAAATTAGACACCCAACAGACTGTAGTGTCAGAGATTGTCACTACAACGACTGAGCCTACGTCATCAGTCACTACTCCTGTGACCTGGCCTCCTTTTGGGCTTCCTCATGGATTTGTACCTCCTCCTCAGGGTTTTGCTTCTCAAAGTTTTATCCCTCCTTCTCAAGGACTTACTGCTCAGGGTTTTTTCCCTCCTTCTCAAGGTTTCGCTTCTCAAAGTTTTATTCCTTCTTATCAGGGACTTACTGCTCAGGGTTTCTTCCCTCCTTCCCAAGGTTTCGCTTCCCAAGGTTTTGTACCTCCCCCTCAAGGGTTTGCTGCTCAGCAGACTATTCCTGTGACTAATGAAGAGAACCATGTGGTTACTAATTTTACACCAGATATTGTGCACACCCGTGCCCAACCATACTTCAATGACCCTCAGGTGTATGACGTGCCAGATATGTCAGAGAATGGAAATGAGAAACATGAGAAGATGCAAGAGAATTTTGAGACTATTGAGAAAAGGTTAAGAGCAATCGAAGGCGACCAGATCTTCGGAGCTGCTGCTAGAGAGATGTGCCTGGTGTCTGGATTGGTAATTCCTCCAAAGTTCAAGATACCCACTTTTGACATGTACGAGGGCGCGACATGTCCTAAGAACCACCTCTTGATGTATTATCGAAGAATGGCTGCGCAGGTGGACAATGACAAATTAATGATCCACTGTTTCCAGGACAGTCTGAAGGGAATCTCCTCCAAGTGGTATCTAACGCTAGACCAGTCGAAGATTCGCAATTTTCAAGACTTGACAGATGCTTTCATCCAGCAGTACAAATACAACATGGACCTTGCTCCCGATAGAAGGCAGTTGTTGAGTATGTCTCAGAAGGATTCCGAATCATTTAAAGAATACACTCAGAGGTGGAGAGGGACCGCTTCTCAGGTAGATCCCCCATTGTCTGAAAAGGAGTTAGCTGATTGGTTTGTTGACACGGTACGACCAGAATTCTTCGTGAGGAGGGTGGGAAGCGTCACTGCTAGCTTCTCTGACCTTGTAGCTGTAGGAATCAAGGTTGAACTTGGATTGAAAAGTGGAAAGATGAGTGGTGCGTCTGGCAGTTCCAACAATGGTAGTGGAAATAATGTCAAGAAATTTATCAGTAACTTCCATAAGAAGAAAGAGGGTGAGACAAACGCAATAATGGCAAGTCAAAGGAGAAATCAGCTTTGGCAGAGGCCTCCACCTGTGGCTCAACCCCAGTATGTCTACCCACCGCAGTTTATTCAACATCCTTATGTGGCGGCTGTCCAACCATCATATAATCCACAAGCCCCGATATATCGGCCAACTCAAGCAGTACCGATGTATCAGCAAGCGGCTCCAGTGATGCCAACTTATCAACCAATGCTCAACAATCCAGGCTATCAACGAGCGCCCAATGCTCCAGCCTACCAGCAGAGGACTCCAGCTCCTCATCCAAATTCCAACTTTCAGAATAGAAGACCAGGAGGAAGACTTCCTCATCCTTGGATCCCTATGACCTACACTGAATTGTATCCCTCACTACTAAAGAAAGGCTTGGTTACTCCAAGGCCTTTGGGTCCTCCACCAGATCCGCTCCCACCAGGTTACAACTCAAGTGCCCACTGTTTGTTCCATGAAGGTGCTCCGGGGCATGATTTGGAAAGTTGCATTGCTTTGAGGTATGTTGTGAAGGATCTAATGGATAAAAACATTTTGTCATTTGGAGATACTGGTCCGAATGTTAAAAATAATCCTCTACCGAAGCATGGGTCCATAAATGCCATTATTGACGAGTCCGACGAAGGTTTGATTTTCAACGCCACAGAGGTTAAAACCCCGCTTAGAGACTTCCATGCGAAGTTAGTAGAAGTGGGTATGCTGAAGAACTGTCATAAGAATTGTGAAGCTTGTGCGAATAATCCAAAGGGGTGTGAATTAGTCTTGAGAGATGTTCAAAGTCTAATTAATCTGGGTGTTTTACAAGTAAGCGGTCGTGTGAAGAGGAATGAAGTGGCAATGATTGAACCCATTTTCAACTTGCCTGAATCTGATTCTACTTTGGTGCCAATGTTCAACCTGGCTGAGCCCTCAAGATTTCAACCCATCTTTAATATGCCAGAACCTGTGGTGCCCATTTTCAATATACCTGAGCCAAGGTTTGAGCAAAGGAGTAACCCTTTCTTTTGTGAAGACACTAACGCAGTTCCGTGGAAGTATGATACAGGGAGAGTTCATCAGAAGTTTGAACAAGCCAGTTCAAAAGTAGCAAGTGCTGACATAGCAGGTGCAAGTCGTTTAACTCGCAGTGGTCGTATTTATACTCAGCAAGCCAATACAGTTCCTCCTAAAGAAGTCATTCCAGCTGTTGTCAACCGGGATAAAGGGGTGGTCTTGGAAGAAGAAGACGCAGAGTTTCTCAGAATCATTAAGAAGAGTGATTATAAGGTTATTGATCAGCTACATCAAACGCCTTCCAAGATATCTATCTTATCACTTCTTATGCATTCACCGGCCCATCGGAGTGCTCTCCAGAAATTACTAGCCCAAGCCCATGTTACGCATGATATAACTGTGAATCAGTTTGATGGAGTCATTGCCAATATCACTGCATGTAATAACCTCGGCTTCAATATGGAGGATCTTCCAAAAGATGGCTTGGACCATAATCGTGCTCTCCACATATCTGTAAAATGCCAGGAGGATACTTTAGCAAGAGTTCTTGTGGATACAGGATCTTCATTGAATGTTTTGCCGAAAAGAACACTTGCCAAGTTATCTTACCAAGGGGCAGAAATGAGGCCCAGTGCACTGATTGTGAAAGCTTTTGATGGCTCAAGGAGGATTGTTATCGGAGAAGTCGATTTGCCAATTTTGATTGGACCACAGGTATTCAAGATCACTTTCCAGGTCATGGACATTAATCCAAATTACAGTTGTTTGTTGGGAAGACCTTGGATCCATGCTGTTGGGGCAGTCACCTCTACCTTACACCAGAAGATGAAGTTTGTGGTCGATAATAAGCTGGTAACTGTGTCCGGTGAAGAAGATCTCGTGGTCAGTAACCTTTCCTCCTTTAGCTACATCGAGGCTGATGAAGATGTTTTGGAAACTGCTTTCCAAGCTCTAGAGATAGCCAATGTCGTCCTTATGGAAGTAGAGGAACCAAAGGAGAAAGGTATTCCATCTTTTGCATCATTGAAGAGTACCATTTCCACAATTGAAGAAGGAAGCTACCAAGGTTAGGGTGATGTCATTGAAGTCAAGCAGAAGCTAGATCGCTACGGGTTGGGTTACAAACCAACTCATGTGAAGGAAGGAGCGTCAACCTCCGTCAAAGGACGTCCAAAGACCATCCAAGAAGTGTTTTCCAGTGCCGGCTATCAAATCAATGCAATTAGTGGGGATGCTAAAGATGAAGAGGTGGATCATTTGGTTTATCAGTGTGAAGCAGCTTTGGGCAATTGGGAGGCAGTTGAGATCCCAGAATTTTTTCCATTGTCAAAGTAATTTATTGTTTTTCTTTAAGTATTTTCAAAGTTCCCTAGCCCTGCCCAAGGCTATGGGATCATTTTGTAGGGCCCCTTCTCATTTTTCAAGTTAATCAATCAATGAAGGCATTTTGTTAAATTCTTACTTGGTTTTTATTTACTGTTTTTCGCTTTTCACTTTTAAAAGAAAATGGCAATCTTTCAAAGCTAATAAAAAGTTTCTTGCATTCCTCCGTTTTTCACTTTTAATAAAAGCAAATCATTCCCATATGCAGAACAAATGAAAACCCTGTTGAATCCAATGAATCTATATTCCCTCCTAACTTCGATTCACCCATCTACCAAGCGGAAGATGAAAGTGAGGAAGATTGTGATATTCCCGAAGAACTGACAAGATTAGTTGAGGATGAGCACACAGATCTTCAGCCGCATAAGGATCAGGTAGAGACCATCAACCTTGGCACCGAGGAAGATAAGAAGGAAGTCAAGATTGGTACAACACTTGGGGCAGACGTCATAGAAAGACTGGTCAAGCTTCTCAAAGAGTATGTGGATGTGTTTGCGTGGTCGTACCAGGATATGCCCGGTTTGGACACAGACATAGTTGTTCATAAGTTGCCGCTTCGACCGGATTGTCCTCCAGTAAAGCAAAAGCTCCGAAGAACAAGACCAGACATGGCTCTGAAGATTAGAGAAGAGGTCAAAAGACAGTTTGATGCTGGATTCCTTGCAGTTGCAAAGTACCCTGAATGGGTAGCCAACATTGTGCCAGTTCCCAAGAAGGATGGCAAGGTTAGGATGTGCGTGGACTATAGAGATTTGAACAAAGCCAATCCAAAGGATGATTTTCCTCTTCCGCATATCGATACATTGGTTGACAACACTGCTAAGTTTGCTGTTTTCTCCTTCATGGACGGATTTTCGGGATATAACCAGATCAAGATGGATCCTGATGATATAGAAAAAACCACTTTTATCACACCATGGGGCACGTATTGTTACCAAGTTATGCCATTTGGTCTTAGAAATGCGGGAGCCACTTATCAAAGGGCAATGGTCACGCTTTTCCATGATATGATGCATAAGGAGATAGAAGTTTATGTGGATGATATGATTGCCAAATCACAGAGTGAGGAGGATCATTTGAATCATCTTCTGAAGTTATTTGAGCGTCTCAGAAAGTTCCAACTGCGTCTGAATCCAGCTAAGTGTACCTTTGGGGTCCGATCAGGGAAGTTACTCAGTTTTATTGTTAGCCAGCAAGGAATTGAAGTAGATCCAGATAAGGTCAGAGCAATTCAAGAGATGCCAGCTCCAAAAACAGAAAAGCAAGTCAGAGGTTTCCTTGGAAGACTGAACTACATCTCCAGATTTATCTCCAACATGACCGCTACGTGTGAACCTCTATCCAAGTTGCTCCGGAAGAATCAAGCAATTGAATGGAGTCCTGATTGTCAATTGGCTTTTGAGAAGATTAAGGTTTATCTACAGGAACCTCCTATCTTGATCCCACCTATTCCAGGGAAACCTCTCTTCATGTACCTGACTGTGCTTGAGGGATCTATGGGTTGCGTATTAGGCCAACAGGATGAAACTGGTCGCAAGGAGCATTCCATTTATTACTTAAGCAAGAAGTTCACCGATTGTGAAAGCCGATATTCTCTTTTAGAGAAGACTTGCTGTGCTTTAGCATGGGCGGCCAGACGTTTCAGGAAGTACATGATTTGTCACACTACTTTGTTGATCTCGAAAATGGATCCAATAAAGTACATCTTTGAGAAACCTGCTTTGACTGGAAGACTTGCCCGTTGGCACATGTTGTTATCCGAATATGATATCCAGTACGTAACCCAGAAGTCTATTAAAGGCAGTGTTTTGTCTGAATACCTTGTTGATCATCCTGTCGAAGATTATGAACCTTTGAAGTTTGATTTCCCGGACGAGGACATCATGTTGATAAAGGACTGTGAGGTTCCAGGTCCAGATGAAGGTCCCGAGCCAGGTTCTCGTTGAAAGATGATGTTTGATAGTTCCTCTAACTACATGGGGCATGGCGTGGGGGCTGTTTTGATGAACCCTGATGGTGGTTATACTCCCTTCACAGCTAGATTTTGCTTTGAATGTACAAATAACATTGCTGAGTATGAAGCATGTGTTTTAGGTATCGAAGCTGCAATCAATACTAGAATCAAGATCCTCGAAGTATACGGAGACTCGGCCTTGGTAATCTACCAATTCAAAGGTGAATGGGAGACCCGTGATGAGAAGTTGATCCCTTATCGTGCCCACATTGTGGAGTTAATCAAATACTTTGATGAAGTCACTTTCCATCATGTTCCAAGGGCGGAGAATCAAATTGCAGACGCTTTGGCTATGTTGGCCTCTATGTTTCAAGTCAGATTTCTTAATGAAGCTCCACTCATTACAATCGGGCGAAAAACCTCACCAGCCTACTGTCTACTGGTCGAAGAAGAAACTGATGAGAAACCGTGGTTCTACGACATCAAGAACTACTTGCAAAATCAGGAGTACCCAGCGGATGCAACAACTCTGGACAAGAAGACTCTGAGAAGATTGGCATCCAAGTTTTTCCTCAGCAACAATGTCCTTTACAAGAGAAATCATGATATGGTTCTGCTCAGATGTGTGGACAAGCGCGAAGCAGACTTATTAATCAGAGAAATCCATGAAGGATCATTTGGAACACATGCCAATGGACATGCCATGTCCAGGAAGATTTTGAGAGCTGGATACTTCTGGTTGACCATGGAATCAGATTGTTTCAAGTATGCCAGGAAGTGTCATAAATGCCAGATTTATGCCGATAAGGTGCACGTACCTCCAACACTTTTGAATGTGTTGTCATCACCTTGGCCTTTCTCAATGTGGGCCATTGACATGATAGGGGCAATTGAGCCTAAAGCTTCCAATGGTCATCGGTTTATCCTAGTTGCAATCGATTACTTTACCAAGTGGGTAGAAGCAGCTTCCTACGCCAATGTGACAAAGCAAGTGGTTGCTCGTTTCATCAAGAACCAAATTATCTGCCGCTATGGGATCCCAAGCCGAATCATCACAGATAATGGGACTAATTTGAACAACAAGACGATGAAGGAGTTGTGTGATACATTCAAGATTGAACATCATAACTCTTCTCCTTATCGTCCGAAGATGAACGGAGTTGTTGAAGCAGCGAACAAGAATATCAAAAAAATCTTGCAGAAGATGGTGAAAACTTACAAAGACTGGCATGAGATGTTACCATATGCCTTACACGGATACAGAACATCAGTTCTCACTTCAACAGGGGCAACCCCTTTCTCTTTGGTGTATGGGATGGATGCGGTTCTCCCTATCGAAGTAGAGATACCATCTTTGAGGATCTTGATGGAAACCAAACTGGAGGAAGCTGAGTGGGTCCAGAGCAGATATGACCAACTGAACCTCATTGATGAGAAGAGAATGACCGCCATGTGCCATGGCCAGTTGTACCAGAAGCGCATCAAGAGAGCATTTGACAAGAAAGTCCATCTCCGAGAATTCAAAGAAGGAGACCTTGTACTCAAGAAAATCTTGCCAGTCCACAAAGACATGCGTGGAAAATGGAGTCCTAACTATGAAGGCCCATATGTTGTGAAGGTGGCATTTTCCGGAGGTTCCCTAATCCTCACAACTATGGATGGTGAACAACTGAAACACCCGTTGAATTCTGATGCAGTCAAAAAATATTACGCCTAAATAAAGCCCGATAGGTCGAAAACCAGAAATGGCGACCTATGCAAAAATGGGTATCCCGGTGGATCATAACCTATGAAGGAGATCCAGGCAAAAGTTAGGGATAAAATTAAAAAAATAGAGCTCGCTAAGTTGAAAACCCGAAAGGGCGGCTTAGGCAAAAAAGAGCGTCCCGGTGGATTGAAAACCCGAAAGGGCGGTCCAGGAAAAAGTTAGGGACAAAGGCATTTGACTGTATCGGATGGTGTTTATCATTGAAGATCAATACTTGAAGACCAATCCATTCGCTCTTGTCAGAAGCAAGGTGTTGGGCGGTTTTAGTTATTAGGGATTATAGTGGTCATTGGATTCAATGTAGACCTTTCCCCATTGCCATTTTTCAAATTGTAATTTTCCATGGGGATTTTGCTATTGGCAAGCTACCATCCTTGAATGAAATACAACCTTTGTCTTTAAACTCTGTCTTTCGGTTTCTTATTTTCTTTGTTATGCAAAATGTCTTTACTGAATCACAATTTAACTTTGAAAATGACAAAAATAATTTTCTTTAAAAAAACAGTTTTTGAAAACACACTGGAAAACATTCAAATTTCTTTGACTTTAGAAAAATTAAAAGATTCTCTGTCTTCTAAAAAACCTTTGGCTGGTGACAACACTCCCATGCAATTATTACCGAAATCCCCACAGAGAATTATAAGCTGGTAGCACTCCTGGATGGATCCTTGGACCAGACACCGATTTCCAATTTTGAGGACATCTCCCCAGCATCTTTCTTATTACTCGTCTGAGTATTTGCGTTGAAATCCTACTTTTCCTGCTTTATCAAAACTCTCTGTCTCTCCATAGAGTCAGCATTTGCATATCATGATCATTCGCATCATGTTCATCGCATAAGCATTTGGTATAATCATCTGTCTATCCCCAGTTGTCCTTTGTCTAACCCCAGAACCGGATTATTGTTCTTTTGTTATTTTAAAGTCCATTATTGTTGGTACCCCACAGTGTGGTTAACTTAGATTTCTTTTCCCAGCAACACTGATATCCCCTGCAGAGGCCTTTCTGGATATGTGCTTTAGTATCACCAATACTTCTTTTAAGCCCAATTATCATTGGCATGAATCCTTTAAGTTGTTTGCTTAAGACTTAGAACTGTCTAATTCAAATACGTCTGTGTTTTCCTGATAATTCCTAAAAGTTTCTCTAAAAAAGGGTTCTTTGTTTTAAGAATTTCCTGAGGATGGTCGTTTATCTCGCTGAAGACTCCAACATTTATTCTTATTTTCCAGCTTGGTCGCTTAGAGCCGTTGGATTTATCTTTAAAACGCTTCACAGTGTCAGTGCGTATACACAGGGCCACGGCCTGAATACTATCTTCATTTTCCAATCCTTGGTTTCAACAGCTACACTTGAACCTGTTGATTTACTATTTTAAACTTATGACAGTTATTTATTTCTCCAACCACCGTGTTGAATTTTATTTTCCAGACCACTGTGTCATTACCTGAAATTTTATTTCCTGACCACCGTGTCTTTGCCAGTTATTTATTTCTCCGACCACCGTGTTGAATTTTATTTTCCAGACTACTGTGTCATTACCTGGAATTTTATTTCCTGACCACCGCGTCTACCTGAATTTTTATTTCCTGACCACCGCGTCTCTATCGGTTATTTTATTTCCAGACCACCGCGTCTTTGCCTGTCTTTCATTTCCTGACCACCGCGTCTTTGCCTGTTATTTTATTTCAAGACCACCGCGTCTTTGTCTGTCATTTCATTTCCAGACCACCGCGTCTTTGTCTGTCTTTCATTTCCCGACCACCGCGTCTCTATCAGTTATTTTATTTCCAGACCACCGCGTCTTTGTCTGTCATTTTATTTCCAGACCACCGCGTCTCTATCTGTTATTTTATTTCCCGACCACCGCGTCTTTGTCTGTCATTTTAATTCCAGACCACCGCGTCTCTATCTGTTATTTTATTTCCCGACCACCGCGTCAATGTCTGTCATTTTATTTCCAGACCACCACGTCTTTATCTGTTATTTTATTTCCCGACCACCGCGTCAATATCTGTTATTTTATTTCACGACAGTCGTGTCGACATCCGTTATTTTATTTCCCGACCACCGTGTCAATATCTGTTATTTTTATTTCACGACAGTCGTGTCGACATCCGTTATTTTATTTTCCGATCACTGTGTCAATATTTGCTTATTTCTGACCGTCGTGTTAATGTCTGTTATTTTTGTTCTCCTGACCGCCAAGTCGAGATCTTTTCCATTTTCTCTCAATCACCGAGTTGATGTATTGGGACCCCCAGCACCCACTTTGAACTCGCTAACTCATCACTTCAGTTAGTCTGTCTTTAATTTTACGTTTTGTTTTCTGTCCTATGTCATTCTTAGTACTAGCAGTTACACTTGAACCTGCTGATTTATCACTTTGAATATATCCTGTTTCTGTCTTGTCATCCCCAGCATATTGTTATCCCCAGTGAGTCTTCGCCCTCGTTTGCATTTCTGTAGATCGCCATTACAATGTATTTTCATCATTTCTCACATACCATTTTCAGTATATTCATCATTAAAAAAATCAGCATGTTAGGCCATTGCATCTCGCATATCATATCCCCAGTCCAATACGAGTCCCTCATAGGTTCATAGCATGTCTGTGCATTTAGGGGCAAAATTTTCGGTTATTTCTATATTTAAATACCTTTCACTCCGACTTTATGAGGATTAACATCACTCATCTTATCTGGTGAAGTTATTTAAATAGGGGTAACTGTCACACCCCAAATTTTACCCCTAATTTTTGCACATCTTTCGTCTCGTCATCAGCATACCCAGGTGCACACCAAATATTGTGAAGTTTTACAGGATTGGCAAGAGTGATCTATTTGGGTCGAGTAACACATATTTGGGGTCTGTTTTGTAAAAGGTTATTAGGGTTTGATGTTTTTGAAATTTGGATTGGTGGACTGATATTGTAAGTCTTGGATTATGGAATTGTGAGATTGGATTATGGACTTTGTTTTTCTGGTGGCTGTTGAGAGAATTAATGTTAGCTTCAAATCTTGTTTCAAGCTTCGGTTTCAACTATTGAGTTAATTCCAAGTTTTTTTCTTTGTCATGTTTCAATTTTAAAAGTGCAAGTCGGTTTCTAAGCTCAATTCCAAGTTTTGTTGCTTATTTCAAATTCCAATTCACCTTCCCATTTCCGAATTCACTTCTTGTATTTTTTGTGTGTGTCCTAGTCCTAATCTATTTCCAAGTCCATTTTTTAAAAAAAATCCGTTCAGTTTAATTCTATTTTAATTCTTATTCTTGATTCCTATTCTATTTCCAAGAAAAGACTTCTAAATCATCCTCAATTCCGATTTGTTCATTTCAATTCCATCACTATTTATTTTCAAAGTCCAATTTCCAATTTCATTTACAAGTTCATTACCAAATTCATTTCCAAGCCCAATTTCAAGTTACTAATCTCAAGTCATTAATTCTCAACTCGACGCCACTGTTGTTTCTCATGTGTCACCTATGTCATATCGCTAATTTAATTTTTTTCGTTCCAATTTCAATCCTCAAGCTTATCTAAATTCTAGTTTGCCTCACCTTTTCTTATAATCCTACTTTTCTAAGTTCATTCATTCCTTTTTATTACTTTTTCCGGTCTTGCATATCTTGAACATATGCACTATGAAGCACCGTTTCTTAAAAGGGTCATTTGACTTAGATCATAAGGGAAAGAAGAATAAAGATACTGTTTGATTGTTGGCCACATGAAATGTATGGGATTCAAATCCTAAATTTTTGGTTGAGAAGTTGTCAGATTACTTGTAAGAAATGGCAATCCATATTGTATTTTATTTTGAGATTGGTACAAGTTCGTTTTAGGCCATATCCAAGCAAGTTTACAAATAAATAAGTGCCATCATTTGATTTGAAGCTACATTTGTTAGAATTACAAGAATTGGAAACCTAATACAGTTTCTACAATTTGGTATTCTGAAAATTTTGAACTTCACCCTCTTTTACTCCATCCCGGCCTTCAGTCCCCACCGTGCATCCCAATCTGCAAAGACAAATTCAAGATGGTTTCAGAATTCAGGTTCTTTTTTACAGTAAGGCAGAACCAATGTAACCACATCACACCAACAAAACAAAGATATACCCTGTAGAATCCTGTATCCAGCTACAAAATACAGCGCTCAATACCTCCGGGCCATGCCGTGTTTCGAGCAAGTTTACATATAAAAAGGAGGAGAGTGATTAGTAAATCGAGGGTGGAACTAATGTCATGCATATCAACCTTTGCAGAGATTAGAATTATCAGTAAAACAAGGGAAAATTAATGCTCAAAGGTGATAAAAATAAGAATAGTTTCGAAAAAGTATAACCGCGAGAAATCGCTTCATGTTGTATTCAAAGAAGGACAAACCTGAATAAACAACCCAGAAGACGCATGACGTAATTCCTGTGTTCACCATCACCAAACTCCTCATGTGCGGCTGTCCCGTGTGGATCCATTAAGCTGCAAGGTCGCACCAAGAAGCTGCATCAAAAAGAATTCCATCATTAGCAAGTACAAGGCTACAACAAACCAGCTTCCAAACAGGGATAGAGTCGAACAGGATCAGAGGAAATTTCACCATGTTACGAACCACCGTTTTGGTTCATCATCTCTTCATGCTTGCCGCCGTGTTAGTCCTCCAGCCCCATCATTGAATTCCTCGTATGGTTTGCCTTCACCTCTTTAGAATCTGATATGACTCAGACGGACATCACCGATATCTGCAGCCAAATCACTTGCAAGAATGATATGATCAGGGCCTGAAGCACTCCCTTAGCATTAGCTTGCGTTTTGAAACTCAAAAAAAAACATTTCCTTCACCTGTAAAAACGAACAGAAGTCAGTAAAAACAAGGAGTTTACAGCAGTAAAAAGGGATAACTAATTCAGTCCGGATATAACTTATGAGGTTCATTTCAAAAAAAAATTAGTTTGAAACTAAGTTAACCAAGGCGCAGTAACCGAAGTGCCAACAAACAAAGCAGAGCAGAAATACAGCGGAAACCAGGTTTTGATGCAAAAAGGGAAGAAACAGACCTGCTGTGACTAAACTCAGAACTGCTGCAAGTACAGGAATGTCAACCCTATCTCTATCACTTTTGCCAAAACATGAAAAAGCTCTTGCTCCAAGTAGGACAAGACCTGCACCGAAAGGGACAACACCTCAGGTCAAAGCAAATACAGATCAATACTTTTGGGGGGAAAGCAATCAGATTGAAAAACTGAATATATTGATATAAAGGAGGAGAACAAACAATTTCAAAAGACTCGAAGACGGAAACACAAGAGAAGGATATATTTCCTCTTCTCAAAACCAAAAACAGAGAAGAGAAGGTTGAGATAACAACCTGCATAAACTCCTAAGATCCTTTCCGCCGCAGAAAGCCCCATCCGCACCACACAAACCCCTTCCATGCATTGTCTTCCATTACCCATCTCACCGAAATCCATAACCTGTATCTCTGAGACCGCCCTTCCATCGCCCATCGTACACCACCGAATACACCACACGACTCCGTTTCGCTCGCCAACGACAACCTTTGTCTTCGTCTTTTCAGCCACCCTTTCCACCCTCGCGTCAATCACACCCTCCACAAACAAACCCTCAACCTTTCGTCATCACCACCGATTCACGCCAATCCACAAGTAGTTGGAGAAGAAACGTCGCGGATCTCCTCTCCCGAGTCAGGTCCGATTTTCGTAAGTTTTATCCTCTTTTTCACAGCGCCCTCATTCTTGGTAAATATGTGAAGAATGAACGATTCGAGTTTTGAGCGGTAGGATGTGTTGATTTGAGGTTTCTGTACCTTTGTTCTTGTTGTGTACTGCGTTTTCTTTTGGCCTTTGTTTTTTTTTTCCTTTTTTGCAAATAATTGAGGAGAGGTGGCTGATACAAACCCTAGCTCCAACTTTAAGCCAACCGAACCGGGTCGACCCATGACCCAGTCGGTTTTTCCACCCCAACCCACGTTTTGGGTCTTGCCCGGCCCAATATCTTGCTTTGGTTAAATGCCCAGCCCTTTATTGTTTATTTGTTTTGGATTCTTAAAACTAACTTTCTTTTTATTTCATGATTTTTGTTATTTATTATTCTCTTTGATTTGTTTTGTTTATTATTAATTAATTTATTGGACCTATTGCATTTAAATTAGTTAGTTTTATTTTTATTTCTTTTCTATTTAGTTATTTATTTTATATTGTATTTTGTTTATTTGAACCAATTTAGTTAGTTGAACGCTAATAGTCTATACTTGGCATTATGTTTGAATATTTTTCTCGCATTGTGACGATAATTTATTAGGTAGAATAAACATGATCATTTTTTAATATATAACCGTTAAAAATAAATAATATTTCTTGGTTCAACGCCAAGCTAATCTTTCATATGCCCACATTTGCACACACGTAAGTCGATTACCAAGTGATCGCCGTCTGCACGACTTATCGCTCGCCTTAATTAATTTTACGAGAAAAAGGAACTCCGGAGTCTAGCATTCCGCACGTTCTGGATTGAACCGCAAATGGGCTAGCCTCACGCATTGGTTCAATCACCATTCGTACATCAAAATATTCAAATCCTTTAATAAATTAAATTACGAAAGAAGGAATTCCGGAGTCTAGCATTCCGCACGTTCTGGATTGAACCGCAAATGGGCTAGCCTCACGCGTTGGTTCAATCACCATTCGTATAAAAAAAATATATTCTTATCGCTCGCCTTAATTAATTTTACGAAAAGAAAAAAAAGGAACTCCGGAGTCTAGCATTCCGCACGTTCTGGATTGAACCGCAAATGGGCTAGCCTCACGCGTTGGTTCAATCATCATTCGTATACCAACAAATTCAAATCATTTTTATAATTAATTATCGAAAGACAGAATTCCGGAGTCTAGCATTTCGCACGTTCTGGATTGGACCGCAACATGGGCTAGCCCCACGCGATGTGTTCAATCGCCCTTTCGTTTAAAACACCTTAACCAAATTCAAACACTTTTCTCAAAACTAACATTGTTTAAATCATTCTATTTCTCGAACAAGCTAGCGCTTCAGCCTCCACCGCGAGTATAAGCCAACGCTTAACAGTAGAATGCGTTTTAAACAACTGTTCAATAAAAAACACAAACCGTAGTAGCATGAACTACGGAGCTCTGACTTTCCCATTGCACAAGGGAATACGTAGGCACGGGGATTTTTATCCTTCGCGAGCACCCTAATAAAAAATTTAACTATTTCTCCGTTTAAAAACTTTAATCCTTTCTCCGTCTTAATAATAATTTAAAACTTTAGGACAAACATATTAATAGCCATTTAGAAGACAAAAACTTAAGATCAAACATTTAATCGCATATTTAGCTAAGAGGTTCCCGTTGAGTACAACGGACGTGAGGGGTGCTAATACCTTCCCCTTGCGTAACCGACTCCCGAACTTAGAATTTGGTTTCGTTGACCATTTCTTATCCTTTATTAGGTTGTATCTATATCTCCCTTTTCTCTCGTAGAATAAATAGAATTAGGTGGCGGCTCTGTTGTTTTGTTTTAGTATCGTATTTTTCGAGGTACGACACTTCATTTTTGGGAGCAACCATCTCAGGGTTGAAAGGAATCCCTCTCTTGATAGGAACTCCTAACAACATGGAAAATTCTTCTAGCAAAGGTCCCAACTGGAAATCAGGAAATGTGAAGCATCTGAGAGGAGGGTCATAAAATTGCAAGCAAGTATGGATCATGCTCCTCTGGGATGGATCTAGGTCCATGATCATGTCCAATATTCCTCAATAATGTTCTCTAAATAGTGGAACATGATCAGGGGTAATGAGAGACAGGATCTGTCTGATGCCTGTCAGGGTGGGCTCAAAGAAGTGGTATGTGATGTTGCTCTTTCTGGAGGTGTCCATGCTGATGATGGATGATGGTGAAGGAGACTGAAAGCAACTGCTGATGAAGGTCACTAAATGAGATGCTGGAGATGAGTCTCTGATGAAGATAGCTGGAGAAGAATCATTGACAAACTGATGAAGGTGCTGGAGAAGATAACTGAAGAAGTCTGAGCAGCAGAAGGGGTCAAAACCAAACCAAAGACAATAAGATGGATACCCTGTAAAACAAATAGGCAAATGTTAAATGATGCAAAAATGATGTATGCAAAATGAAATGCAAAGGGTTTGTGATCAAGAGCTGGATCTGGTATATGCCTTGGTAGGGTCCATATGTGTTCATAAGTCCGAATGGAGGTTTAGAAATCCAGTAACCAGGTGGGGGACTCAAATAAAGAGTCACAAGTCCAAGGTAATCACAAGAACTGTCCAAAGTGATGCATTCTTAAAACAATATTAGTAACAGGGTATGATGAGGCCAAGGGTTCCTGCAAACCTGTAAACATCCCAACCCCCTCACATGTAATGTTCTAGAACAAGGATCCTCAGACTTGGATCATTTATGAGAAGTGTAAACACGTCTAACCCGGAGGTACAGTATTTACAATAACCATAAAAGATCCTCCTCTAATTCATCTCAGATGTTGAAGGTCATAAAAGGTAATCCAGACTTAGCAGGCTTCCCAGATAGCCCTAGTACTACAGGAAATCCGTAACATAGAGTTCTCAAGGAGAAACCCATGTCTGAACCGTGTTTCATATTCCCGCACCAGACCGAAATGGAATGGGAAAGAATATGAAGCCACTCTAGCCTATGTGTCACTCAGGTCCCCGATATAGGACCTTAATCACTCAATGATACCCCACCCACCAAGGAAACAGCAGATCCAACATATGATAATGACAGTATGAAATGCATAAAAAACTGTAAATGAAAGCAATAAATAGAGCTGTATAGAAAGCAATAAATAAAGCAATAAATAAACACAAGTAGCACATAACACCCCCGTAAACACAAATCAAACAAGCGCTAGGAGGAACCCACAAAAAGAACCAGAAGCCCTGGTTGCAAAAAGGTCCCCAGCAGAGTCGCCAAGCTGTCGCTCCCAAAGATTTGCATCCCGGTACAAGAGCGAACGGTCGGCGAAAGGAGGAGATGAAGTGAAGGTGAATAGAGTCGCCAGCTAGGCATTTTTATCCCGAAGGAAAGGTAATGCAGCATAAACCTAGAAAAGGATTGATAAGACGGTTGCGAACCAAAGAAACTGAGAAAGGGGGTTGGTTACAACCTGGGGAGATATTAGCACCCAGATTTTCCGTCGTACTCGACGGGATCCACGCTTAAAAGATTGTGTTTAAAGGGGTAGGTGTATGTGTTATCTGTGTGCAAAAGCTGGAAAAGAATATACAAGTTTCAGTGCAAAAAAGGGTGAATTGCTCAGGAACTGAGGCTTTTAAAGAATGATAAAAGAGGGGGAAGACAAAGAGACTTTTGTTCGATAACAGTTAAGTTATGCCTATGTATCCTCTCGTGCAATGAGGAAGTCAGAACACCGTAGTTCGACTCAAAGAGACTGAAAGATAAATTGACTGTGAACCGCTTACTTGCCTTGCATTAGACGGAAGAAGCAGGTTCTCGTTTGTGAGTGAAGATGATGAAAAAAAGAATCTCGAAGGAGACGATTATTGTTTGTTTTTGATGTTTTCAGTTTTTTATTGTTTTTGGAGTTTGTCATAAGTTAATGAGCTTAAGCCTAAATCACGGGTTAATAAACTCATTATATCCTCCCTTTGATTAGGGATAATGAGAATACTTTAAGTATGAGATAAACATCTCAACGTAATTACCATGATGATGTAGGGTTAAGATCATTAACCTACTTGTGATTATTTAGATGCTTTTGAGTTTTTGTTTAGTGTTAAGTAATGAGTTTAAGCCATAATCAAGGATTAGTGAACTCATTACACCATCCTAATAGAAGGATAATAGATGAGCACACTTAAGATGAAGAAGATACCTCAACTTAATCCATGATTAGGGATTAACCTCATGACAAAACAAGCCTTTATTAAAGTGGATTTTAATTAAGGGTGAGATTAAGAAATGAGTTTTATGGTTTGTAAGACAACTTGAGGGGGACTTGTCCATTAAACACTAGGGTTAGTCCTTCTTAACCAATAAAGGAAGAATTAGAACACTAATGTAAGGCCCAAGTTACAAGTTAATGTCTTAGTGATTATTAAGATGGATTGATTAAGAGGTTTAAACAAATTAAGGGTTTAACACTTAGGATTAAAGTTATACATTCCATCCTAAGAGAAGGATGCAGGCATAACCCTAATTCCAAAGTCTTAAAACCTTAAAGGTTTAGTCTCTAATGATGAGATGAGAAGAGAGACACAAAGAAGACACAAAGGTAAAAACTAAGGGGGGACTAATCAAAACCCTAGTTATTATTATGCTTGGATTTTCCTATGGTTTGTGAGGCTTAAAATAGATCTTCAGAGAAGCCACCAATGGAAGAAGCAGATGAAAGGAGGAAGAAGCAGATGAATAAGTTACTTACTTCATTGAAGAAGATAAGTAACTTAGAGAAAGAAAGTGAGAGATGAACATGAATGAGCAAGCTCACTCTAAGACAATGAAAAATGAAGCAATTATGCATATGAAGAAGATGAAGAGAAATGAGAAGTGAAGGCTGTAGATGTTTAAGGATTGGCAGAATTTTTGACCAAACAAGAAATGTTAAATTCAGTTCAGAATGTCCTATCAGATGTTGGGACATTAGCAAACAGAGTATGTGAACTTATTTCAGGATGTCCTACCAGATGTTGGGACATTGTATAAATGACTAAGTTCAGTTTTGTCAGGATGTCCCAACAGATGTTGAGACATCTCAGACCTGCTACCAGAATTAATTATTGATTAACAGATCAGAGATATTTAAGGAGAACTATCTGGAATTAATTAATGTTGGATAAAAACAGAACAAGGCGCATCTGTAGGGAGTTTTAAATTGAAGATTCAGATTAAAACAGAAGACCTAATGCACCTAGAATATAGGAGGTAACAAACCCTAAATTCAAGGTGACAGTTGCTGCACATTAGGGCTGGATCATTCTACAGAAAGCCCAAAATTCAGATACCTATTTAAACAACAGAAACTCATAGAATTGAGTACGAATTTAAGAAGACTAAATAGGGTGTCTAGTGTTTTAATAGCAGGTTGTTTTTATGTACCACTTTATGAGCTTTTAAGCAAAAGTGCATTTGTGACTTGATTGAAACTGTGAAGTAAGATCAAGCTGTTTTGTTTGAAGTGTGACTTCAATTTAATTAAACTTGTAAACAAAATCACTGTGTGATTAAGGGGGAGTGAGTAGGGTACTCTTATCTAAGTGAGTCTTAGGTAGAAATTGCATTGGGTAAGTATTAAGTGATAGATTAAACAGGGTGGTTTAAGTCTAGAATTAATATTACTAATAGTGGATTTCCTCCTGGCTTGGTAGCCTCCAGATGTAGGTGTGGTTATACACTGAACTGGGTTAACAAACTTCTGTGTTGTTTATTTTTCCTGCTGTTTAAAGTTTTGGTTAAATTTGTCAAATGTCCTATTAAGTGTTGGAACATCTCTTAGGACATCTCATTACAGAATTTCAATTGGCATCAGAGCAGGCACCCTGCCTGTTTATACTGGGTGAGATCTAGGGAAAACAAATTCTGTAACATGGACAGAGATATAGGGTCAGTAAATAGACCACCTATACTGGATGGTTCTAATTATGACTACTGGAAGCCAAGAATGATTGCATTCTTAAAGTCACTTGACAACAGGGCATGGAGAGCAGTAAATGTTGGATGGAAACATCCTGTTCAAAACACCAAAGATGGATCAATAGTTCTGAAACCTGAAGAAGAATGGAGTAAAGAGGAAGAAGATTCAGAACTAGGCAACTCAAAAGCCCTAAATGCTTTATTCAACGGCATTGATAGAAATATTTTCAGACTGGTGCATCATTGTGAGCTGGCCAAAGATGTGTGGGATACCCTCAAGACAACTCATGAAGGAACATCTAAAGTAAAAATGTCAAGACTTCAACTTCTCACCACCAAGTTTGAAAACTTGAGAATGAAGGAAGATGAATCAATTCATGAGTTCTACATGAACATCTTGGATATAGCCAATACTTCTGGAGCCTTGGGAGAAAAGATGACTGATGAAAAGCTTGTAAGGAAGATTCTCAGATCTTTGCCAAAAAGATTTGACATGAAAGTCACAGCAATAGAAGAGGCACAAGACATATGCTCCATGAAAGCTGAAGAACTCATTGGTTCCCTTCAAACTTTTGAGATGGGAATGAATGACACACATGCTAAAAAGAACAAAAGCATTGCCTTGGTTTCAAATGCAGATGAAGAAGAAGATGATGAACTAGCAAATGATAAAAGCTTATCAGAAAACCTTGTATTGATTACAAGACAGTTCAAACAGATTCTCAGAGGTATGGAAGGTAAATCAAATTCCAGTGGAAGATTCACAAACTCTTCTGAAAACAAGAGAACCTATGATGCTAACAGAAGATCAAATCTTGCTGAAAAGACCAGTCAAGAAAAAGGAATCAAGTGCCATGAATGTGAAGGATATGGACACATCAAGAAGGAATGTCCTAACTTCTTAAAAAGACAAAAGAAGGGACTATCTGTAACCTGGTCTGATGAAGACTCAGGAGATTCAGAAGAAGAATCAGCTAAGCACATTGCTGCTTTAGCTGGACTGTGTGAATATGACAGTGATTCCAGCTGTGAAGAGCTTACTTATGCAGATCTTGAGCAAGCCTTCAAGGATCTGTACAAGAGAAGTACTGAAGTATGCAGTGAGGTCATAAAGCTAAAGAAGCAGAATGAAGTACTAGAAGAAGAAAAAGCAAGGGATCAAGTAATCATTGATACCTTAAAAAGTGAAGTAACTCTTCTCAATTCTAAGCTGGAACATATGTCCAAATCTGTTAGAATGATGAACAGCAGCTCAAATACACTGGATGCTATTCTCTGTAATAATAAACATTCAGGGGACAAAAGTGGACTGGGATATAACAGAGATGAAGCAAGCTCTAGCAAAACTACTTCAAAAACTATACAGTCAAACAAGATGTCCCAACAGATGCTTCAACATCAGAACACAAAGACAAACATAATGTTCCAACAGATGTCTCAACATTATGGAAAGAACAAGATGAAGAAGAAGTATCAAAGATGGAGATGCCATCACTGTGGAAGATTTGGACATATCAAACCTCACTGTTATAAGCTACATGGATATCCAAATCAGATGTATCAGCAACCCTCCAAACAGAAAGTAGAAGGTACCAAGAAGGTGCTTAGACATCAAAGAAATCAGCAACCTCCTAAGCAGAAGACAGAGGTCATCAAGAAGGTTTGGAGACCAAAAGCTGACATTCAGACTGATCAAAGCCACAGTCCCAAGAACCAGATCAACAATCAAGTTTTGAGATCAGCTGAACAACACACAGGGCAGAGGCATCAAAAGAAATCTCAACTCATCTGGTCAAAGAAAAGTACTGCATACATAGCACATACATCACTGAAAGTATCAGCTAAAGAAGACTGGTATTTTGACAGTGGATGTTCAAAGCACATGACTGGGTTGAAGAATCTGCTAGTGAACTTAAAATCACATTCATCCAGGTATGTAACTTTTGGAGATGGAGCTAAAGGAGAGATCAAAGGAGTTGGAACCTTGGACTGTCAAGATGTTCCAAGACTAGATGATGTATTGCTAGTTAAAGGGTTAACTGCTAACCTGATCAGTATAAGTCAACTATGTGATCAAGGATACAGTGTAAACTTTACAAAAACTGAAGGCATAGTGACTAACCAAGAGCAAGAAGTTGTCATGAAAGGTGCAAGGTCAAAAGACAACTGTTACATGTGGGTGCCATTAGACTTCAGTCCCACTTCAACTTGTTCTCTAGCTAGAGAAGAAGAAGTAAAACTATGGCACCAAAGGCTAGGTCATCTTCATTTCAGAGGCATAAAGAAGATCATATCTATGGATGCTGTAAGAGGTATTCCCAAACTGAAGATTGATGATGGCAAAATATGTGGTGAATGTCAAATAGGCAAACAAACCAAGATGTCCCATCCAAAGCTCCAACATCTGACAACTTCCAAAGTTTTGGAACTTTTACATATGGATCTTATGGGACCTATGCAGGTTGAAAGTCTTGGTGGTAAGAGGTATGCCTATGTTGTGGTTGATGATTTTTCAAGATATACATGGATAAACTTCATCAAAGAAAAGTCAGATGTATTTGATGTATTCAAAGAATTATGTCAAAGATTGCAAAGGGAAAAATCCAGCTGTGTGATCAGAATAAGAAGTGATCATGGAAAAGAATTTGAGAATCAAAAGTTCTTAGATTTCTGCTCTTCAGAAGGAATCAATCATGAGTATTCTTCTCCTATCACTCCTCAACAGAATGGGATTGTTGAAAGGAAGAATAGAACTATTCAAGAATCAGCAAGAGCTATGATCCATGCTAAAAAGTTACCTCTGTATTTCTGGGCTGAAGCTATGAACACTGCCTGCTACATCCATAACAGAGTTACCTTGAGAAAAGGAACCCTGTCCACAATATATGAAGTCTGGAAGGGCAGAAAACCCACTGTGAAGTACTTTCATGTGTTTGGAAGTAAATGCTATATTCTGACAGATAGGGAGCAAAGGAGAAAAATGGATCCTAAAAGTGATGAAGGAATTTTCCTTGGATACTCTATAAACAGCAGAGCATATAGAGTATTTAACTACAGAACAAATGTTATCATGGAGTCCATAAATGTGATAATTGATGATGCTCCTACAGATGTCCCAGAAGATGTTGGAACATCTGCTGATATCAAGGTTGAAGCTGAAGAAAAGAATGATCAATATAACTTCACTCAAAATGATACAAGGTCAGAAGATTCAAGCAAACCTCCCTCCATCAGAATACAGAAGGATCATCCCAAAGATTTAATAATTGGTGATCCCAACAGAGGTGTGAGCACTAGATCAAGAGAAGTGATTTCAGGTTCTTGTTTTGTTTCCAAAATAGAACCTAAAAATGTCAAGGAAGCTCTCACTGATGAATACTGGATTTGTGCTATGCAAGAGGAATTAGGTCAATTCACAAGGAATGAAGTGTGGAATCTTGTACCTAGACCTGATGACATAAATGTGATTGGTACAAAATGGGTGTATAAGAACAAGTCAAATGAACAAGGAATTGTTACAAAGAACAAAGCTAGACTTGTGGCTCAAGGATACACTCAAATTGAAGGAGTAGACTTTGATGAAACCTTTGCACCAGTAGCAAGGCTTGAATCAATAAGACTACTGTTGGGAATTGCTTGTATCTTAAAGTTCAAGCTATTTCAAATGGATGTGAAAAGTGCCTTTCTTAATGGTTATCTTAATGAGGAGGTATATGTAGAACAGCCTAAAGGATTTGTTGATCCAAGCTGTCCAAATCATGTATACAAACTCAAGAAAGCACTTTATGGTCTGAAGCAAGCTCCAAGGGCATGGTATGAAAGACTTACCACATTTCTTATCAAGCAAGGATACAGAAAAGGTGGGATTGATAAAACCCTGTTTGTTAAAGATGAAGAAGGTAATGTCATGATTGCACAAATATATGTTGATGACATTGTGTTTGGTGGGATGTCTGATAAGATGGTCAAACATTTTGTCAAGCAGATGGAAGCTGAATTTGAAATGAGTCTAGTAGGTGAACTAACCTATTTTCTTGGTCTGCAAGTTAAGCAAATGGAAGACTCAATGTTCATCTCACAAAGCAAGTACTCCAAGAACATAGTGAAGAAATTTGGAATGGAAAATGCTTCTCATAAAAGAACTCCTGCTCCTACACATTTAAAGCTGACTAAAGATGAAAAGGGTGAGAATGTAGATCAAAGTTTATATAGAAGCATGATTGGAAGCTTGTTATACTTGACTGCTAGCAGACCAGACATTGCATTTGCAGTAGGAGTTTGTGCAAGATATCAAGCTGATCCAAAAGTCAGTCATCTCAATCAAGTCAAGAGAATCCTTAAATATGTTAATGGTACTTGTGACTATGGCATAATGTACTTTCATGGGTGCAAACCAATTCTCACTGGCTTCTGTGATGCTGATTGGGCAGGAAGTGCTGATGACAGAAAAAGCACTTCAGGAGGATGCTTCTTTCTAGGAAACAATCTGATTTCTTGGTTCAGTAAGAAACAGAATTGTGTATCCTTATCTACAGCTGAAGCTGAGTACATAGCAGCAGGTAGCAGTTGTTCTCAGTTGGTTTGGATGAAGCAGATGCTCACTGAGTACAATGTCCCACAGGATGTCATGACATTGTACTGTGACAACTTAAGTGCAATCAACATATCTAAAAATCCTATCCAACACAGCAGGACAAAGCATATTGATATCAGACATCATTTCATCAGAGATCTTGTAGAAGAAAAGGTGATTTCATTGGAGCATGTAGCTACAGATCTGCAGTTAGCTGATATCTTTACCAAGGCATTGGATGCTACACAATTTGAGAACTTAAGGGGGAAACTTGGAATCTGTGTATGTGATATCTAGCAGTTAATGAGATGTGCCAACATGTCATATGACATTGCATGGCATAAGTTCCAGATGGCAAAGCTAGTCTGGACTAGATCCTTGGAAATTTCATTCCTAATCATTTGGACTGTAACGGCTACTTATTTAGTAATTCCTTATAAGCAGCTATCAAGAGTCTCATCACATCATCACAAGCGAATCACATTAACTAGTAATCCTTCAGAAATCTTAAACCCTAAAGCTGCATATTCATCTTCCTCAACAATGTCTCAAAACCCTAAAACAGCTGAAGAAGTTCTCAACCAGGAAGACGTGGTTCATGCCACTCCTATTTCTATGGTGCCAATGCAATCAACACCATTAGACGAGCTCAGGGGAAGCGCTTCTCACACTAAAAAGGCAAGAACACCAAAGAGAGCTAAAGATCAAGTTTGTAGCAAAGCCAAAGGAGGCATTCCTTCTCCTGCTAACATGCCACCAAAATCTTCAAACTATGTGGATGATTCAATCAAGGAGATTGTCACCCAAATTCTGTTTGAACAAAGAAAGGTGAGTGGGATCTCTGTTCCATTGCAAACCATGCCTGCTCCCCAAGAAGAACCATCTCAAACTGCAGAGGACACTTCTGCAGAACAAGATGTCCCAATAAATGTTGGAACATCTGCAGATGAGAAAGAAAATTCATCTGATGCTGAACAGACTGAGGTCCAAGAAAAGGCCTCAAGTGAAAGTGATAAAGAAAACTCTGAGGATCAGAATAAGGCCTTAAATGAAGATAATGACAAAGTCTCTGAGGATCAGACCAAAGCCTCAGATGAAGATCTAATCCCTGCTGATCAACAAGCTGAAGAAGAGACTGCTCAATCTCCTCCAGTGGTCAACCTGGAGCAGGACTCTGATGCAGAAATCATAGCATCTGTCAAACCCAGCATAGCCAAAAGACTCAGGTCCAGGAAGGGTAAGATGCAAGCTGAAGCAGCAATTCCTGAAAAGAAGAAAGCCTCTCCAAAGAAAGGGAAAGCTAAAGCCTCTTTTGGGCCATCAAAACAATGGAGTAAAGTTCAAACTCAGAAAAGAAAGGCTGTCACACCATCAGATTCAGATGTTGAATCAGATGTCCCAACATCTCCTCCCAAGAAGAGACCAGCAACATCCAGAGCTTCAACTGCTGTACCAGAAGCTCCCTTGGACAACATATCATTTCACCATGTCTCTAGTGTGAACAGGTGGAAGTATGTGTACCAAAGAAGGGTTGCTTTGGAAAGAGAACTAAGCAGCAATGCACTTGAGTGCACAGAACTCATTGACCTAATCTCTGCTGCAGGACTATTCAAGATAGTCTCAGAGTTCTCTCCCTGTTATGAACTTCTTGTCAAAGAGTTCATTGTGAATCTTCAGGAGGATTGCTCAAATGGTAAGTCTTCTGAGTTTAGAAAAGTTTTTGTTAGAGGTAAATGTGTACAGTTTTCTCCTCAAATCATCAATGAGTATCTAGGAAGAGAAACAGATGGACCTAATGAATTAGGCAAGACAGATAATCAAGTCTGTAAAGTGATCACTGCAAACCAGGTCAAAGCTTGGCCTGTGAAGGGAAAGCTCTCTGTGAGCATGCTTACTAGAAAGTATGCCATGCTTAACAGGATTGGAACTGCAAACTGGGTGCCTACCAATCACACTTCATCAATCTCAACTGGTCTGGCCAGATTCATCTTTGCTGTGGGGACTCAAACCAAGATGGATTATGGAGAATATATTTTTGATCAGACTATGAAGCATGCCATCTCTACTGCAACAAAGCTACCAATAGCTTTTCCTTCATTGCTATGTGGTATAATATTAAGCCAATTTCCTAGGATTTTAACTGAGAAGGACACAATCTGCAAGAGAGAAAGCCCCCTGGCTTTTCACTACAAATTATTTCTCAGTCACCATGCTGCAGATGTTGAAGCACCTGCTGGGACATCTGCTGGTCCCTCCTCTGCTAAGAATCCAATCTCCAAGAAAGAATTAATTGCTGAGCTAAAGTGCACCTGCAAAGAGCTTGAAGCTAGAAAGAAGAAGCTGGAGGAAATAATTAAGAGGTTGGAAAGTGAAGAAGATCAGACAGCTGCATCTGATGAAGACAGTGAAGCTGCAAGTGAAGCTGATAAAGATGAAGACACTGAAGTGGAGGAAGCTACTGAGAGTGATGAATCTGAGTGATCTGTGTATGTGAGGCAAATGTAATGACAGCAATGTAATGACTGAAATAGTGTCTTTGGCCCCTAATTTTGTGTCTACCAAGGGGGAGAACAACATCAAATGTAATTGCTGTTTAAATGAATGAAAAAAAATTCTGTTTGTTTGCTTCTGAACTGAATAAGTTTTTCTGTTGGAACAAGACTGGATAAAGACAAAGACTGGATAAAGACAGGACACATGTATGTTTGAGGGGGAGTAAAACTCAAATATGAATCAACAGAAAAGTAATGATATACTCTGATAAAAAGAACTTCTGCTGCACTCTGAAAACCAGGAAAGATGTTAGCCAAAAATTAGCCAAAGGGGGAGTTTGTAGATGTTTAAGGATTGGCAGAATTTTTGACCAAACAAGAAATGTTAAATTCAGTTCAGAATGTCCTATCAGATGTTGGGACATTAGCAAACAGAGTATGTGAACTTATTTCAGGATGTCCTACCAGATGTTGGGACATTGTATAAATGACTAAGTTCAGTTTTGTCAGGATGTCCCAACAGATGTTGAGACATCTCAGACCTGCTACCAGAATTAATTATTGATTAACAGATCAGAGATATTTAAGGAGAACTATCTGGAATTAATTAATGCTGGATAAAAACAGAACAAGGCGCATCTGTAGGGAGTTTTAAATTGAAGATTCAGATTAAAACAGAAGACCTAATGCACCTAGAATATAGGAGGTAACAAACCCTAAATTCAAGGTGACAGTTGCTGCACATTAGGGCTGGATCATTCTACAGAAAGCCCAAAATTCAGATACCTATTTAAACAACAGAAACTCATAGAATTGAGTACGAATTTAAGAAGACTAAATAGGGTGTCTAGTGTTTTAATAGCAGGTTGTTTTTATGTACCACTTTATGAGCTTTTAAGCAAAAGTGCATTTGTGACTTGATTGAAACTGTGAAGTAAGATCAAGCTGTTTTGTTTGAAGTGTGACTTCAATTTAATTAAACTTGTAAACAAAATCACTGTGTGATTGAGGGGGAGTGAGTAGGGTACTCTTATCTAAGTGAGTCTTAGGTAGAAATTGCATTGGGTAAGTATTAAGTGATAGATTAAACAGGGTGGTTTAAGTCTAGAATTAATATTACTAATAGTGGATTTCCTCCTGGCTTGGTAGCCTCCAGATGTAGGTGTGGTTATACACTGAACTGGGTTAACAAACTTCTGTGTTGTTTATTTTTCCTGCTGTTTAAAGTTTTGGTTAAATTTGTCAAATGTCCTATTAAGTGTTGGAACATCTCTTAGGACATCTCATTACAGAATTTCAAAGGCAAATCCACTTCTCAAGTTACTTACCACCGGAAATGTTAGCACAATAGGCATAAGGAAAGAAATGAAATGGAATGAAGCATATGCAAAGGTAAAAACCAAAACCAGAAGCAAACACATGATGTAAATGATGCTATGAGATGATGTGAAGACATACAAAGTGCAATGGATGATCATACAAGAGAATGAATGCAAATGAGGCATGTGGGAAGCATGAAAATACATGGATGTTTATGAAATGAAATGGATGCAAAGCATGGAAAATGTATGAAGAAATGACCAAGCAATGTTCAAGAAATGTTCAAGAAATTTCTTAAGATGTCTAAGATGGCATACAAGTGCTTAGAATGTCATGGCAAGTTCATATGTTCATGCAATGTGTCGCTCCCGACAAGTGACACCGGGTCAGATGAAGGTACAGACGCGAACGGTCGGCGAAGGGAACAGTGAGAACACACAGCCGTGAACTCACTGGAAAATGAATAGAGTCGCCAGCTAGGCATTTTTATCCCGGAGGAAAGGCAATGCTGCATAGGCCTAGAAAAAGATGGATAAGACGGTTTGCGAACCAGAGAGACTGAGAAAGGGGGTTGGTTACAACCTGGGAAGGTATTAGCACCCAGATTGTCCGCCGTACTCGACGGGATCCACGCTTAAAAGATTTGTGTTTTAAAGGGGTAGTGTCAGTGCAATTTGTGCATAAAATAGCTGGAAAAGATGTACAGGTGTCAGTGTGAAGAAATGTGATATGTGTAAATGTACAGTGTCAGTGTAAGGAATAAGAATGAATTGCTCAAGATCATGAGGCTAAGAGAAAGATGCTGGAAAGAGGGGGGATGTACAGGGACTTTTGTTCGATAACCGTTAAGTTATGCCTACGTATCCTCTCGTGCAATGAGGAAGTCAGAACACCGTAGTTCGACCCAAAGAGACTGAAAGGTGAATTGACTGATGAACTGCTTGCTTGCCTATGCTCAAGTGTATGACCTGTCTGGCTCAGGTGCTTACTGTCTTGCATTAGACGGAAGAAGCAAGTTCTCGTTTATGAGTGAAGGTGATGAGAAAAGAATCCCGAAGGAGACGATTATTGTTTGTTTTTGAGTTTTCAGTCTTTTATTGCTTTTGAGAATTTGTCATAAGTCAATGAGCTTAAGTCTAAACCAATGGGTTAGTAAACTCATCACATCTTCCCTCTGATTAGGGGTAATGAGAATACCTTAAGTGTGAAGTCAGATTCTCACACTTAATCACCTTTGATGTAGGATTAAGATCATTAACCTACTTGTGATTATTTAGATGTTTTTGGGATTTTTGTTTAGTGTTGAGTAATGAGGTTAAGCCATAATCAAGGATTAAACAGACCCATTACACCATCCTAAAAGAAGGATAATAGATGAGAATGTTTAAGCTGAGGAAAACTCCTCAACTTAACCCATGATTAGGGATTAAACCCATGCCAAAACAAGCCTTTATTAAGTGGATTTTAGATTAATGATATGATGATGAAGTGTTTTTTATGGTTTGTAGGACAACTTGAGGGGGACTTGTCCATTAACACTAGGGTTAGTCCTTCTTAACCACTTAAGGAAGAATTAGAACCCTAATGCAAGGCCCAAGTTACAAGTGTAATGTCTTGATGATTATTAGATGAATTGATTAAGAGATTTAAACACCTTAAGGGTTTAATACTTAGGATTAAAGTTATACACTCCATCCTAAGAGAAGGATGCAGGCATAACCCTAAGCCCAAAGTCTTAAAGCCTTTAGGGTTTAGTCCCTGATTATGAGGTGAGAAGAGAGGACTCAAAGAGAGACACAAAGGTAAAAACTAAGGGGGGAACTAATCAAAACCCTAATTCATTGTCATGCTTGGATGATCCTAAGGTTTGTGAGGTTTTCAAGAACAGTCTTCAGAGGAACCACCAGGAAGCAGATGAACAAGATCCAGAGAAGCAAAGTGACTTGCTTCATTCAAGAAGTCAAGTCACTTGAAGAAAGAAAGTGGGAAGGAGAGGGATGAGCAAGCTCAAACTCAAACACATATAAGAATGCAGCAATGAATGCAAGAGAGATGAAAAGAAAGGGTATGAGAAGTGAAGGCAAATCCACTTCTCAAGTTTACTTACCACCTGCAATGTTAGAAAGAAAATGCAATGCAATGCAAGATGAGATGAAATGATATGATGCTAAGCAAAACCAGAAGCATGTTGATGATGATTATGATGTTATGAAGTGCTGCAAACATGAGGCAAGACAATTGGGATGTTCATACAAGATCATGAATGCAAATGATGCAAGTTAAGGAGCATGAACAAGCATGAAATGTTATGAAACAAACAAGACAAATGACATGGCAAATATGTAATGCAATGATCAAAGATGCTTTATACATGTCTTAAGATGCCAAATGAATCACAAGAATGCACAAAATGCAAAGACAAGTCATGTTATGCAAGAGAATGCAAGAGGGATGCAAATGAAAGCCCAAATTAGGGTTCATGGATCAAACATCAAACACAAACCAAAAACAGAAGCAAAACCCTAAAGTAAAAATGGAAAATGATACCCAAGGAAACCCTAGACCTATAATAAACCACTGCCCAAAGGGGAGCTCTCAACTCTCAACCAAACTCAAGATATGAATTTTCTAAGTTATTAGGGTTTTTTAGGGTTCTTAACAAAACAAATGCCAATCAATTTGAAAATGCAAGAACAAAACATGGCCTTTTTATCCTTGAAAATACATGCTAAACACAAAACAATGCAAGAAGAATCAATGTCTCAACCTTCACCAATTGACAGAAATGAATTTTTGAACTTATGATCAAAATAATGCACAAAATATGATTTAATTCAATGAAAAATTCTTAAAATGCATCAAGATCAAAAAAGAAATTTGGTTTGAAGGTTGGACAATGTTTCTAAATGTCTTAGAACATTTCATGAATTTTTTTGTGATTTTTAAATACCTAAAAGTATTTTTAATTAATTAATTCCCATTAATCAATTAAAAACAATCTTTTAAATATTTAAAAATACTTTTTTAATGATGAAAAATAAAATAAAAATGTTTTTGTGTCATAAGAATTAATAAAACTCAGAGGAAAAAGTTTCATAATTTTTATGCATTTTTTGCTATTTTTAATAAATAATGCAAAACAAATGAATTAAATGAAAAATAAAAATGAAATAAACTGAATTAAATAAAAGTCATGCAATCTGATGGTGGAGATTCAAATGAAAACACGCGCGCGTTGACCTGGCGCCAAATCCAAAGGCCAGCATTCAAACCTGGCTAATTAATGTTTAAACCCTAACCCTGCCGTTAATCACTTTCAGATGACCGGAACAGTGTTCCGGTCATCTTCTCCGTTCACCCCAAAATGCTAACTCTCCATATACGCATCTAAAATGAATTCTAAGAACCCAGAAATGATTCCCACAGGCTCACGAATCAAAACCCCCAATCAAAACAAATTTATGCTTCCTAAATCATCTGAATCGAAGAAAAAGAAAACTAGGGCACGCAGGTTTCAGAGAGAAATTAAATGCTCATTTCATCACCATTTCAAAAACTAAGAACATCAGGATGATCAGGACAACACAAAGAACAAGTTTGTAACAAGAAAAATGATTTCTGGAAAAATAATTTTCGAGCTACCTGAGATTTGAAGCTTTCAGTTTAGGAACTTTCTGGCCTCCTCTCCTGGTGCAATCTACTCCTTAGAACCTCTTGATGATGTTTGAATGCTCAAATGGAGTTTAAGTTGGATGGTTGATGAGTTTCGAAAGCTTCTGTTCAAGCTTAGTCAGAAATGGCAATGGAGTTTTTGGAGGTTTCAGGCCATGGTGAAGTGTTGTTTGTGATCCTGAGGGTTAATGGAGAAGGTCTATGGTGTTTGTTTGTGTGTTTGTGGTTTGTGGAAGGAGATTCGATTGAAACTGCAAAATGAAGTGAGAAATGGCAGTGAGATGTTCAGGCTGTTTCAGGCTTGGTTCTTAGCTGCTGGGTGATCTATGGAGTGAGGTGAGATGATTGGTGAAGATGGCTTTTGTGTTTGTATGCTGGACAGAGGGATTCGAAGGCTTATGCAGTTTTGGTGTGTTCTTGTGAATGTTGTGAATGAGATGTTTTCAGCCTTGTGTATCTTATGTTTTGGCCAGCATTTGGATAGCATAAACAATTGCAAGTGGCTGGGAGATGTGACATGTCCTTTATTGATTGGGATGTTTGCTTTTGCCAAAAAGTCAACTTTTGTGTAAGTGAGGCATGGCTCAAAGTCTAGGCAAGTACAAGGCATGGGCTGGCGCAGCAAGGATGAGGGAGAGGTCTAGCAAAGCTCAGCAGCCAATGTATCAAGTTGGTGAAGTGATCATGATGGTTTTTGCAAGTTGGGATATTTTGGTTCACATGTGATAAAGCCTTGTTACACAAACCAAGCCATGAGCAAATTCAATCCAATTCTGATTTTTAGGGCTTAGAGAATGTTTGTGTAATGGTTTGAAATGAATTAGAAGTCACATGATGCATTGGTCCAAGATTTTGCAAAGTTTCCAAATGAGGCATGCCTTGAAAATTAATGATTTTAGCCAACTTTGCATGGCCATAACTTTTGATCCAAGAAGAGTTTGATCATGTTCTTGTACTTTTTGAAAAGGGAAAGATGAGATCTACAACTTTCATGACCAAAGTTTTTCCATTTGAAGCATTTTTGGATCAAGAATCATGGCTTGAAAAATGACCTAAAATGGTGCATTCTTGAAAAGTCAACTATGCCCAAAAAGTCAACATTTGCAAAAACCCTAAATTCTTGATTTTTATGAACTTCAATCTTCTTCCATGATCAAATAAAGACCACACACACTCAAAATGATGAAGATCACCCATTGGTTGGGTCATTGGGGGCCTCAGATGCCCTGATTTTGCACTGACTTGTCTGAAAAGTCAACCCTTGATCAGATGACTTCCCCATGGAATTTCTTCATGAATATTGATATGCATACTCCCTATACCATATAGAGACCAATGGAAACAAGAATAACCAAAAAAATTGGGTTTATGGCCTCTGAAACCAAAACCCTAATTTTCAGTCAACTGTGCAGTTCATCCTGGCTCTGCATCCACTCAAACCCTAGCTCCTGTGATTCCTCTGCATTCTTGACTTTGAGGAGATAGAATATGATGTATGAACACACATAGACCCCTTTGAGTTGATTGGTTGCCCTTGGAATGGCTCAAGATGCTTTTGGGATTGCTCAGATCACAAACCCTAGGTGCAGATGCCTTGAAAGCTATGCAGTGAATCAAAAATGAGATGTGGGATGATATGATTGGTTTTATGCATATGAGAATGATCACAAGCCATGGTGTGAATGGGTGAGGGCAAATTTGGGGTGTTTACAGCTGCCCCTATTCAAACATGAGTTAGCTGTGCAGGATGTAAGCATCGGCTTAACAGGCAAACAAGATAACTTGTGGTTGAATACCAAAGACAGTCCAAAATTTGCACTCACAGAATGAAGAAGAAAAGGGATATAGATTGTAAAAGGAAAACAAAGTGTATTGTAAAGTGTGGGCGACGGAGGACGACCGTCGAGCAGAGGACGACTGCTGGGTAAGGTGGTATGTGAAGCAAAGCGATGACGGGGACGGCCGACATGCTGGTAAAGTGCAGGAAATAAAGCGATGACGGGGACGGCCGACATGCTGGGGATAAAAAGTAAAGCTAAGACGGGGACGGCCGACTAGCTGGGGAAAAACAAGTAAAGCTAAGACGGGGACGGCCGACTAGCTGGGGAAAATAAAATCATGATGGGGACGGCCATCACGATAAAACTGTAAAATTTCTGAGGATTAATGAAACATGACAGGGACGGCCATCAAGTTCATAAAGGTAAAGTAACCAACGATGGGGACGGCCATCGGGCTAAAAAGGAAAAGGGACCACGACGGGGACGGCCATCGGGTTAAAAGGAAAAGGGACCACGACGGGGACGGCCATCGGGTTAAAGAATGAATGAAATAAACAGATGATGGGGTACGGCCATCAAAGGTGAAGGACGATCACCTAGCAGGGGACGGCTGCTCTGTTGGGTATAAAAGAAATATGATGGGGACGGCCATCAAAGATGGAGGACGACCACCCGGCAGGGTACGGCTGCCGAAAATATCAACGATGGGGACGGCCATCGGATAGAAAAGGTCAACGATGGGGACGGCCATCGGACGAGCAAGATGGAGGACGACCATCAAGAAGTGGAGGACGACCACTCAGCAGGGGACGGCTGCTCTCGGGGTTTGTCATAACACAAGACGAGTGTTAGATAACCAAAATCGACAATGGGGACGACCATTGGATAAAGTTGATGAAGGACGATCATCAAGAGGGTGGAGGACGACCACTTAGCAGGGGACGGCTGCTAAAAACAACGATGGGGACGGCCATCGGATGAGCATGATGGAGGACGACCATCAAGAAGTGGAGGACGACCACTCAGCAGGGTACGGCTGCTCTCAGAGGTATCATAACACAGGACGAGTGTTAGATAAAAAGAAAAATTGTTGGTGGTCTACTGGGGATAATGTAAACACGGACGAGCGTTTACATCCAAGAAACAAAAGGGTATAAGTGTTTTGGGTATTGTGTATAGATTAAAGATGCGGACGAGCATCCTTAAGACTATGATACGGACGAGCATCATGTAGAAACAAACTGACACACGTTCAGAGATGATGATACGGACGAGTATCAACTGGTTAACAAGGAACACGGACGAGTGTTGCATCTGAAAGGACTCTTCTGGGGATATAAGTGATGATGCACACAAGATACGGACGAGTATCTGTATAAATGTACCATGAGTAGTGTGAGTATTGTATTGTATAGATGAGTGTTTATCTGCTGGGGAGAATGACACGGACGAGTGTCAAGAGAGAAAAGTATAATATTAACAAGTGTGAGTTGATAAAGGTGTCAGCGACTGCGCTGGGGATATGACACGGACGGGTGTCAAAAAGGGTGTATATACAAGTATATGTGAGTGCAAAGAGGATGTCTTTGGCTTTCCGCTGGGATATGACACGGACGGGTGTCAGGACGTATCTGTAGTACGGGTGATTTTGTTTGTAGAGTGTATTCAGGCGACCTGTTTGGGGAAGGATGACACGGACGGGTGCCAAAAAGGTGTATATACTGGTGTTTGCGATTTGTGGGGCAACTGCTTTTGTTGGGACTCTGATGGGGATTCCGGGGAAAGTAATCTGTATTCACAAGCGTTCAATTCACAACATGACTTATGATTATGCTATGCATTTGATTTTTGCCGTAATGCCCCGTATTAGACGGAATGCTACGCTCTGGGGGTGAATATGATGCGAATGCTATGATTATGAAAAGGGGCACAGATCCGGGATTCGAATCCCATTGCTGCGAAGATCTCCGGTCGATCTGCTTGAAATGAACGTCCCAGCTGGGGATGAGATCATTGGTAGACCTAATGATGTATCTGTTTGGGGATATAGGTCACTGGTTGACATATCCTTAATGTGGGACCCAGCTGGGGTTTGTAGAAGCTTTCTGTACTCTGTTGTGACTTCTCTGTGCGTTGCTCTTCTGAATAAAGGCTTGAAGCTCTGTGGGGAGATGATTCCCTGATTTCTGCATTCTGCTGAGGAAGAATAGCAACTCGGCTGGGGAAGTGAGAGGCAACTCAGCTGGGGAGAGCATCTTGAGTGTTAAGCCTGTTTGTTGATTTGGCAACTTTGCTGGGGGAAGCAATGGGGAGCAACTCAGCTGGGGAAATGGGCACCTTCGATGCTGAGATTGAGTGCATGCTGATTTGGCGGCTCCGCTGGGGAAATGGGCACCTTCTAGTGCCATGTGGAAGATAGACCAAGTTGATGATGATTCGCCTACTTGCTGAGACGTAACCTGCATGCCCCAGGTTGCGTTCTGGATACCTGCAATCCTGCAAAGATAATGGAACGTACAAAAGGTCCCGAGGTATCCCTTACTGGATTCCGTCATAGGAGTTAAGTACTTTCGAGAATAATCAGATTTCCTGTAAGCATGTGTTTTTATTTTTATAGAAAGGCATCTGTACTTATGCAATTGTATTTTTAGAGATATCAGACAACTCTTTGCAAAACGTAAATGTAAAAACAAAACATGACTGAGAATCTGATTTTATTAATTCATGTGCCCTGAATCGGCAAGATACAGTCAAGGAAACATATCTCCTGAAATGAGGAGATTGTTACAAATTGAGAAATAAAGTGCTGGCGGTGTTGACGACGCTTTGAGGAGCTTCCTCTCCTGCTATGACTCGTATGACAATGACGTTCTTCTCGTCTTGCTTTCTGGAAAGAGTTGATTCTGATTGAAGCTTGATCCTTTGGAAGCTTACCGAGTTGTATGTGATACAGACGAATTCAGAATGCAGTTGTTCGCTTATTCCCTTATTTTGCATGGATCGCCCTTTCGGGTTTTCAATCCATCGGGATACCCATTTTTGCCTGAGCTGTCCAATGCGGCTTTTCAACTCAGCGGGTGTACGTTTTTTTATTTATTTCCCTTACTTTTGCCTGAGTCTTTTATTCTGTTTTTGACTCGTCGGGATGCCCTATTTTTGCCTGGACTTACATTCTGTTTTTATGTCCAGCGGGTCATTTTATGCGAAGTATTTTTTAACTGCATCTGAATTCACAGGGGACGGGAAATCTTCACCGTCCATGGTGCTGAGCATCAGTGCTCCACCAGAGAAAACTTTCTTTACGACGAATGGTCCTTCATAATTTGGAGTCCATTTGCCCCTGTAGTCTGTATGAGGAGGGAGAATCCTTTTCAACACAAGATCTCCCACTCGGTACTCTCGGTGCCTGACTTTCTGATCGAAGGCTTTCTTCATTCTCTTCTGATATAACTGCCCATGGCAGATTGCGGCCAATCTTTTCTCTTCGATCAGACTTAGTTGTTCGAATCGGGACCGTACCCATTCTGCTTCACTCAGTTTAACATCCATCAATACCCGTAGAGAGGGTAATTCAACTTCAACAGGTAGGACTGCTTCCATACCATATACAAGTTGATACGGTGTTGCCCCAGTGGATGTTCTGATTGATGTGCGGTACCCATGCAAGGCAAATGGTAGCATTTCATGCCAGTCTTTGTAGGTGACTACCATCTTTTGCACAATCTTCTTGATATTCTTATTTGCTGCCTCAACAGCGCCGTTCATCTTTGGCCTGTAAGGAGAAGAATTGTGATGTTGGATTTTGAAGTCCCGGCACAGCTCTGCCATCATTTTGTTGTTTAAATTGGAACCATTATCAGTAATGATTCGCTCGGGCACTCCATACCGACAGATGATATCTCTCTTCAGAAATCTGGCTACCACTTGCCTTGTAACATTAGCATATGAGGCTGCTTCAACCCACTTGGTGAAATAGTCGATGGCGACTAAGATGAATCTGTGACCGTTTGAAGCAGTTGGCTCAATCTTGCCGATCATATCAATGCCCCACATAGCAAAGGGCCAGGGTGAAGACATAATGTTCAAAGGATTGGGAGGTACATGCACCTTGTCTGCGTAGATCTGGCATTTATGACATTTTCTGGCGTACGCACAACAGTCTGCATCCATTGTGATCCAGTAATAGCCTGATCTTAACAACTTTTTAGCCATTGCATGTCCTCCAGCATGGGTACCAAAAGAGCCTTCATGCACTTCATGCATCAGTAAATTTGCTTCCGTCTTATCAACGCATCTGAGGAGTACCATATCAAAGTTCCTCTTGTATAAAGACCCATCAGTGTTCAGAAAGAAACTACCAGCAAGCCTTCTCAAGGTCTTCTTATCATTGGAAGATGCCCCAGGTGGGTATGTTTGATCCTCCAAGAAGCACTTAATGTCATGGAACCAAGGCTTGTCATCTTTTACAACATCTGCTGCAAATACATATGCTGGTCTATCAAGTCTCGATACTGAAATCTGAGGTACAAAGTTGGCAGCTTGAACTTTGATCATGGATGAAATGGTAGCAAGAGCATCTGCAAACTGATTCTCGTCCCGAGGGATATACTCAAGCTTGACTGTTGTGAAGAAAGTCAATAACCTCCTTGTATAATCCCTGTAAGGTATCAGATGATCCTGGTGGGTGTACCATTTCCCGTTGGTTTGATTGACTACCAAAGCTGAATCTCCGAATACGGTCAATGTCTTGATCCTGAGGTCAATGGCTTCCTCAAGACCCATAATGCAAGCTTCATATTCAGCTTCGTTGTTAGTGCAGTTGAAAGTGAGTTTTGCCGAGAAAGGCATGTGAACTCCTTTGGGTGTAATGAGTACTGCACCAACACCACGACCATTCATGTTAACAGCCCCATCAAACATCATAGTCCATTCTTCTTCTGGGTCAGGCCCTTCGGTGTGAATAGGCTCTTCGTGATCTTTTGCTTTGATGAACATGATGTCTTCATCAGGGAAGTCAAACCTCATTGGCTGGTAGTCATCAATGGGTTGCTCAGCAAGATATTCAGATAGTACACTGCCCTTGATGGCTTTCTGAGATGTGTACTGTATGTCGTATTCTGTAAGGATCATCTGCCATCTTGCAACCCGTCCGGTAAGAGCTGGCTTCTCAAATATGTACTTGACTGGATCCATTTTTGAGATTAATAAGGTAGTGTGGGTCAACATATACTGTCTCAGTCGGCGAGCAGCCCACGCTAAAGCACAGCAAGTTTTCTCGAGCAGTGAATAACGCTGTTCACAGTCGGTAAACTTTTTGCTTAGGTAGTATATTGCATACTCTTTTCGACCAGACTCGTCATGCTGGCCCAGCACACACCCCATCGACTCTTCTAATACTGTCAAGTACATTATCAGAGGTCTTCCTTCAACTGGAGGCATGAGGATCGGAGGTTCTTGCAGATATTCCTTGATCTTGTCAAAAGCCTTCTGGCAGTCTTCATTCCACCTGACCGTTTGTTCCTTTCTTAACAGCTTGAACAAAGGTTCACAGGTTGCTGTGAGGTGAGATATGAACCGCGAAATGTAGTTCAATCGACCTAAGAACCCTCGAACTTCTTTCTCAGTTTTCGGCGCAGGCATTTCTTGAATAGCCTTGACTTTATCAGGGTCAACCTCAATCCCTTTCTCGCTTACAATAAAGCCCAGCAGCTTACCGGATCGCACCCCGAATGTGCATTTGTTGGGGTTCAACTTTAGTTGGTACTTCCTCAGACGCTCGAATAACTTGAGCAGATTCACCAGATGGTCTTCTTCTGTAAGGGACTTGGCGATCATATCATCCACATAGCATTCTATTTCTTTGTGGATCATATCGTGGAATAATGTCACCATAGCCCGTTGGTATGTGGCACCAGCATTCTTCAGTCCGAATGGCATCACTTTGTAACAGAACGTGCCCCAAGGTGTGATGAATGTTGTCTTCTCCATGTCTTCAGGTGACATCTTGATCTGATTATACCCTGAAAATCCATCCATGAAGGAGAATACCGAGAACTGAGCCGTGTTATCCACCAACACGTCAATGTGAGGTAATGGGAAGTCATCCTTCGGGCTGGCTCTGTTCAGATCCCGGTAGTCAACACACATTCTTACTTTGCCATCCTTCTTGGGCACAGGTACTATGTTAGCAACCCACGGCGGATAGCTAGTCACAGCAAGGAACCCGGCATCCCATTGCTTTTGTACCTCTTCCTTGATTTTCATAGCCATGTCTGGGCGAGTTCGGCGCAACTTCTGTTTGACTGGTGGGCATTCTTCCCTCAAAGGCAGCTTGTGCACAACTATATCGGTATCCAACCCTGGCATATCTTGATACGACCAAGCAAACACATCAACATACTCTTGAAGCAGATCTATCAGTTGTCTCTTCACTGAGTCTTGCAGGCAGGCCCCGATTTTAACTTCTTTCACGTCTTCGTCAGTACCAAGATTAATCACTTCAATCTCTTCCTGATGAGGAGTAATAACCTTTTCCTCTTGCCTTAACAACCTGGCTAGCTCTTCAGGAAGCTCATATTCTTCACCAACCCCTTCATCAGCTTGATTGATTGGATTGTCAAAGTCATACGATGTCACAGCCGTGCTGTTGTCGGTGCTGTCAGGAAGGCACTCTCTGCAAGGGTTAAGTTTGTTCGTTTTAGTGATTGATTTTAATCTTGCTTTAGAAAAAGTGAAATGAAGTTATCATTTTGAAAACACCGCCATTTATTTTTGTACAAAAAGAAAAAGTGAAAAAAAAACAGTGAGCAGAAAAGAAAAAGACTCGTTTGCAAAAGATTGTCTGATACTTCATTAATTTAATCTTGTTTGCACAAAAGTACAGATGGCCCTGGTTACAAAATGAGTCTTGTCATCTTGGGCAAGATGCAAGACTTGGATGCATGCTATATAAAAATACAGGAAATAATAATTACTATGCTCGAGTAGCACTTATAATTTCCTGGGAAGACCAGTTCGAGACACTGCTCCCCGGGATCTTCGGACGAATCCAATTCTCCAGATTGCGCTCCTCTTCCAGCTCGTCTTCCAAACAGTTGATAGCATCGGGGGTAAGCATCCCCCCACTGACAAAACCAGGCTCTGCAGCAGCCTTTGCTTGATGTTGAGTTGGTCTGTAACCCAACCCAAATTTGTCCTTCTTCTCCTCCACAGCTAAGACCTTGCCCCAGCCTAGGGCAGTTCCTTCTTCAACAACCTTCCGGGCTTGTTGGTAAGACGACATTGGGGTACCAGATACAGCAGATGCTTCATTGACATTCAAGGCTTCAAAACCTTGGCTCATTGTTTCATGGATCTCTCCATCCATTTCAATGTACTTGTAGGTAGCCAGATGGCTGACAAAAATGTCCTCCTCTCCACAGATTGTGACAACTTGGCCTTCCCACTCAAATTTTAACTTTTGGTGAAGGGTAGACGTTATTGCGCCGGCGGCGTGAATCCAGGGTCTACCCAACAAACAGCTGTAGGCGGGTTGAATGTCCATCACATAAAAGATAGTTTTAAAGGTCTGTGGGCCAATTGTCACAGGCAGCTCAATCTCTCCCAGAACCGATCTCTTAGAACCATCAAAGGCTCTTACTACCAGGTTGCTGGGTCTCAATGCCAATCCATCATATTCTAACTTCACCAGAGCCTTCTTTGGTAAGACATTCAGGGAAGAACCTGTGTCCACCAGCACATGAGAAAGGACAGCTCCTTTGCATTCCAGGGTTATGTGCAGGGCTTTGTTGTGGTTGCGGCCATCCGCTGTCAAGTCAGAATTGGTAAACCCTAGCCCATTGCTAGCAGTGACATTTCCAACCACGGTTTCCAATTGGTTGACAGTAATCTCCTCAGGCACGTAAGCTGCGTGCAGGACTTTAAGTAGTGCATTCCGATGGGCTTCGGAGCACATAAGCAGTGAGAGGATAGAGATTTTGGATGGCGTCTGGTGAAGTTGATCCACAATTTTGTAATCACTCTTTTTGATGATTCTCATAAACTCATCAACTTCTTGATCGAACGGAGTCTTCAGGGCTTCTTTGGCAGCTGAATCTTCCTGCACCGGGCCTTTTCCTTTTGCCTTGGCAGCAGCTTCTGCTTCGGCTGTAGGTCTTTGAACTTGTGAAGCGAAGAGACGTCCGCTTCGAGTGAAGCCTCCGCCTCCCCCCACATTATCTACTTGTGGTGCAGGTGTTGATGTTTCCAGAGTGATTCTTTTTCCTTCGCAGTACACGTCAGAGCCATAGTGCCAAGGGATGGCCCTATTGCTTTCATATGGTACTGGTCCAGGCACCGTGACAGTGACTGGACTGATTGCTGCTGCTGAAGGGACTGTAATTGTTTGTGGATCATAGAAGATTGTAACTGGTGCTCTGGTGGGAGCAGCACCTTCTGAATGGTAGGCAGAATTACTTTCAGGATCGTAGAATATAGTAACAGTAGAGACATCTTCATGATTGATCGCTGGTACTGTAGGAGGTTCTGTTGGAAGGACTGTTGTTGTTGCTGATGGAGAGTCGAAATGGAATGAAGCTGAAGTTGTAGCAGGAGGAACTGTTGAAAACTGATCATTTGGGGGAACTGATGAAGTACTTGTTGATGTTGCTGATGAATTGTCGGGAACAATAGTTGCTGCATTTGTAGGAGTGTCTGAAACCGTTGTTGATGAAGTTGCCGGATTTGTCGGGAATGATGTAGTGATCTGTAGCAGGCCACTCTGAATAAGGCTGTCAATGCCATTTCTTAAATCTTCACACCCATTCCATGAAATATTGCAGTATGGGCACCCTAGTTCACACCCCGGAAATATATTGTTTTCACGGAGTTGAGCTTTGATTTCCACCAATGGTGTCCTGATCTGATCCACACTAGTTATTAAATAAGACGGTGGGTCTTCTTCAATAGCATTAATTCGGGGACCACCATGATTTGGCATTGGGTTTTTATTGACATTGGGCGGAGGTGCAAAATTCAGAGCCTTGGAGTCTACCAAGTCTTGTACCTTCATATGCAGAGCCCTGCATTTTTCTGTACTGTGACCAGGTGCGTTGGAATGAAAAGCGCACCTAGCATTGGAGTCGTAGTTCCTTGGTAGACTGTTGGGATCCGGAGGTGCCAACGTTCTTAGCTCAACTAGGTTGAGTTTCAGAAGTTGTGGCAGCAAGGCAGCATACGGCATTGGGATCGGGTCGATCACTCGGTTAGCTTGAGATGGCCTTTGTAGGAATGGCCTCTGTTGATTGTTGTTGTTGTTGTTGTTGTTGTAGTTTCTTGGAGGATACTGATTCTGCTGATACTGAGGTTGTTGTTGGAAGTTTTGTTGAGGAGGTTGATAGACTGGCTGTGGATGAGCTGGAGCAGGGATGGTGACTGCTGCTATTGACCTCTGAACATATTGGGGCCTACCCCTGTTGGTGTGGATGGCATTAGTCTCGCCAGTTCTTCTCGGGCCTGCAAAAGGCTTTCTTGTACCACTGGACGAGCTTGCACCGTTGTCTGAGATCTTTCCCATTTTTAACAGGCTTTCAATTCTCTCCCCAGCTATAACAACATCCGCAAAGCTAGTGGAAGAGAAAGCAGCCAACCTGTCAATATAAGTTCCCTGAAGAGTGTTCATAAACATGTCTTCCATTTCTCTCTCAGACATTGGTGGTTGAACGGCAGCAGCCAGTTGCCTCCATCTTTGAGCATATTCTCTGAAGCTCTCCCTCGAAGACTGTGACATTCCCATTAGGAGAGTCCTGTTGGGTGCCATATCTAGATTATACTGATACTGTCTGATGAAGGCTTCTGCCAGGTCCTTCCAGCATCTAATTGTTGCTCTTGTCAGATGGGAATACCATTCCCTTGATGCTCCAGTCAAGCTATCTTCAAAATAAAACATCCACAATTTCTCATCCATTGTATAGGCCTTCAGCCTTCCCAGAAATGATTGCAAATGAGTTCGGGGGCATGAAGTCCCATTATACTTTTCGAAACATGGAGGCTTGAACTTGTGGGGAATCCTGACCCCTTCTACCAGACCCATGTCCATGACGTCGAACCCCAAAGAATTTTGAGACTCCAGTGATCTCAACTTCTCAGCTATTTCTTCCAATCGTCTATCATATGTTTCGTCTCCAGCACCCATCACTGTATACTGGTCCTCCTGAGGATCTTCTTGAAGTACTCTGGCTGCAGTGGCTGTCCCTTGAATGTTGACTGGGATGTTAGCCTCTGGATGGAGATGTGGGCCAAACACAGGGGGGGTAACATGTGGTTGCACCCTTTCATTATTACTGGTGCCTGCAGTTCCTACATGAGGCTCCTCTTGATTTTGCCTCTCCACCATGGCCCTCAGTCTCTCCTGGCTCTGAGCCATGTTGTTCATAACTTCCATGAACTGCGTCATCTGCGTTCTCATCTCTAACCTTTCGTTTGCCATCTGGTTTCTGACCTCCGTAAGGTCCTGCTGCATCTGATCCATCTGAATTCCCGGAAGGTTGTTTCTAGTTGGGTACCTGTGTGGCCTGTTGAGAGGAAATACCCGGCGGCGAGCAATAATTCCTGAACATCACAACAGAGGTTAGCAACAACAAAACAAAAACCTACAAAACAAACAAAAGGGTTAGCATGCAATGCAGTTATGCTTATTTGCTCTCAAGGTATCCGGTTTGGCCTTCAGTTTTGACCCTTCCAGACCCTTGAAGATGATGCTGTTGAAGTTGCTTTTGATGTGAACCCAGATAGAAACCAACACAAATATATTACAAAGGTGAAATAATACAATTTGTTCATTTTACAACACAAACCCTCAAAGGGGTCAAAATACATCACAAAAAAGAAAAAGTACATGGAAAAGGAACAACAACAAGCAAATGATCAAACTCCAAGGCCAAACTCATCCTCACGAACTTCCTTGAGAAGTGCTTCGGTCACAGGATCAGCCGGATGCTCCGTGAGACTTCTGATGAGAAGGTTTCTTGTTGCAACAGCTGCAGTCAATTTCTTGCTCTGACTTTGGTCCTTAGACCTCTTCAATCCTGCTTTGATTTTCAGCTCTGATATTTCCTCCTGGGCTGCTGCCAGGGCTTTTTCCATCTGCTCCATCTTGTCTTGAGCTCTCTTGTCTTCTAGAGTACGGGCCTCAGTGATCCGGACCCACCTGGCCTGACTCTCCTTCAAGTACAAGTCTGTTCTTGCTCTTTGGAACTGGGCTTCCTTACAAGCATTCTTCAGAATCTGTTCACCAGCTTTGGACTTGTTGATATAATCTCCAGATTTCTCAATCTTGGTCAAGTGCTCTACCCTCAATTTCTCCAATCTCTCAATTTCCCTCACACCTTCACTCCTCTCCCGGAGGGTCTTCTGCAAGGCTTGGGTTAACTTCTCATTTCTTTCCTTCAAACTCTCAAACTCTTCCAAACTGATAGTGGCAGGGGGTGGTGCTGAAGATGACTCAGGCATGTCCTCTATGGTAAAGGGCATTCCGGAGAATTGGGCCCTAGCATGGGACCACTCATAATATTGGACTGATGCCACATTATTGCACTTACCCAGAATGGTGATTCCCTTAGTCTGAACATGATCCCAGGCCCCGGCAGCCTGCCTAACAGTTGCCAGACTAATCTTGTTCTCACAGTAGAGGGTCTCAATCAGGTCTTGTCCCCTTGGAGTATGAACCAGTGCATAGCCTAACTGCCTTCTGAACAGCAGAGGGTTGTAGTTGATACTTCCCTTAACTCCTATCAAAGGCACATTGGGAAAGTGCCCACAGCTTGTGATCATATCTCTGCCCTTGGTGCTCTGAGTACACCATCTGATATCTGCTGAAGTGAGAGTAGTGAGCCTCTTAGCCCAGTTGCTTTGCTGATGAGGGTTTAGAAATGCATCTGTCCTGGGTAGATGCCTGAGGAGCCAAACATGAAATAATGGAGCACAAATCCTCACTAATCTCCCCCTCTGCTTCTCATTTCTCTGATGGACTGAGTAATAGAGATCACCCAGTAAAGTTGGCACTGGGTTCTTCAGGATGAACAAATGGATTGCATTCTTGCTGATGAATCGGGGCTCATCTGCAAACAGCACAATTCCATACACACTTAAGGCCAACAGAGCACAAACAGCTTTCCACTCTCCCAGGGAGGCTTTCAAACTAGCTTGAGAAATCAGGAAGTCCAGGTGAAATCCAAGGATCCCAGCTTTAGAGGTCAAGTGTTGTTCAATCAATACAGGTTCCAGGTGCAAAGCTTTTGCTATCTCTCCATTACTAGGAAAGACCATTTCAGGGTTGAATGGGATTTCTCTTTTGATAGGCAAACCAACCAAATATGAGTATTCTTCCAAAAGAGGACCCAACTGAAAGTCTTGAAAGGTGAAACATCTCAATGGAGGATCATAAAACTGAATGCAGGTGTGGATGAGGCTCCTCTGAGATGGGTCCATATCCATAACCATGTCCAGTATATCTCCATAACTCTCCCTGAACAAGGGTATGTGATCTGGAGTGATCAGGGTTTGGATCCTCCTGATGTCTGACAAGTCTGGTTGGAAGAAATGATAAGTGATGTTGCTTTTCTTTGGAGCCATGATGCTGAAGACTGAGTAGAATAAGTGCTGATGAAGATGCTGAAAGAATGAGCCACTGATTGGCTGGTGCAAGTAACTGAAGTATGGCTGACAAACTGATGCAAGTGCTGGTGGAGATAGGTCAAAACTGCAGATGGGGTCAAAACCAGATGAAAAATGGATACCCTGAAACACAAATAAGCACATGTTAATATGATGCAATGAGTATGTATGCAAATGAAATGCAAGGGTTTGTGACTGAGCTGGATCTGATTAACTGCCTTGGTATAGATCCATGTGTGTTCAAGAATTCCAGATGGAGGTCTAAAAATCCAGTAACCAAGGTGGGGGACTCAAATAAAGAGCCACATGTCCAGGGTTTCAGAATCACAAGAACTGTCCAACATGGAGCATTCTTAACAAAGTCAAAGTAACAGGGTATTCTGAGGTCAAGGTACCTGCAAACCTGTAAACAGCCCAACCCCCTCACAGGTGGTGATCTAGAACAAGGATCCTCAGACTTGGATCAATTATGAGAAGTGTAAACACTTCTAACCCGGAGGTACAGTGTTTACAATAACCATAAAAATTCCTCCTCTAATTCACCTCAGTTTCTGAAGGTCAGTACTAAAAGGTCATCCAGACTTAGCAGGCTTCTCAGATAGCCCTAGCATTGCAGGAAATCTGCAACACAGAGTTCTCAAGAAGAAACCCATATCTGAACCGTGTTTCATATTCCCGCACCAGACCGAAATGGAATGGGAAAGAATATGATTCACTCTATCCTAGGTGTCACTCAGGTCCCAGGTATAGGACCTTAACTCTCAATGGAACACCCTCCCACCAAAGAAAAAAAACAGATCCAGCCAGCACAGTATGACAGTATGATATATAAATGCAGTAAAGAAAGCAGTAAATCAACTGTACATAAAGCAATAAACAAAACAGATATACAAGCACAAATAAGCACATAACACCCCAGTAAACACAAATCAATCAAGCGCTAGGAGGAACCCACAAAAAGAACCAGAAGCCCTGGTTGCAGTATAAGGGTCCCCAGCAGAGTCGCCAAGCTGTCGCTCCCGACAAGTGACACCGGGTCAGATGAAGGTACAGACGCGAACGGTCGGCGAAGGGAACAGTGAGAACACACAGCCGTGAACTCACTGGAAAATGAATAGAGTCGCCAGCTAGGCATTTTTATCCCGGAGGAAAGGCAATGCTGCATAGGCCTAGAAAAAGATGGATAAGACGGTTTGCGAACCAGAGAGACTGAGAAAGGGGGTTGGTTACAACCTGGGAAGGTATTAGCACCCAGATTGTCCGCCGTACTCGACGGGATCCACGCTTAAAAGATTTGTGTTTTAAAGGGGTAGTGTCAGTGCAATTTGTGCATAAAATAGCTGGAAAAGATGTACAGGTGTCAGTGTGAAGAAATGTGATATGTGTAAATGTACAGTGTCAGTGTAAGGAATAAGAATGAATTGCTCAAGATCATGAGGCTAAGAGAAAGATGCTGGAAAGAGGGGGGATGTACAGGGACTTTTGTTCGATAACCGTTAAGTTATGCCTACGTATCCTCTCGTGCAATGAGGAAGTCAGAACACCGTAGTTCGACCCAAAGAGACTGAAAGGTGAATTGACTGATGAACTGCTTGCTTGCCTATGCTCAAGTGTATGACCTGTCTGGCTCAGGTGCTTACTGTCTTGCATTAGACGGAAGAAGCAAGTTCTCGTTTATGAGTGAAGGTGATGAGAAAAGAATCCCGAAGGAGACGATTATTGTTTGTTTTTGAGTTTTCAGTCTTTTATTGCTTTTGAGAATTTGTCATAAGTCAATGAGCTTAAGTCTAAACCAATGGGTTAGTAAACTCATCACATCTTCCCTCTGATTAGGGGTAATGAGAATACCTTAAGTGTGAAGTCAGATTCTCACACTTAATCACCTTTGATGTAGGATTAAGATCATTAACCTACTTGTGATTATTTAGATGTTTTTGGGATTTTTGTTTAGTGTTGAGTAATGAGGTTAAGCCATAATCAAGGATTAAACAGACCCATTACACCATCCTAAAAGAAGGATAATAGATGAGAATGTTTAAGCTGAGGAAAACTCCTCAACTTAACCCATGATTAGGGATTAAACCCATGCCAAAACAAGCCTTTATTAAGTGGATTTTAGATTAATGATATGATGATGAAGTGTTTTTTATGGTTTGTAGGACAACTTGAGGGGGACTTGTCCATTAACACTAGGGTTAGTCCTTCTTAACCACTTAAGGAAGAATTAGAACCCTAATGCAAGGCCCAAGTTACAAGTGTAATGTCTTGATGATTATTAGATGAATTGATTAAGAGATTTAAACACCTTAAGGGTTTAATACTTAGGATTAAAGTTATACACTCCATCCTAAGAGAAGGATGCAGGCATAACCCTAAGCCCAAAGTCTTAAAGCCTTTAGGGTTTAGTCCCTGATTATGAGGTGAGAAGAGAGGACTCAAAGAGAGACACAAAGGTAAAAACTAAGGGGGGAACTAATCAAAACCCTAATTCATTGTCATGCTTGGATGATCCTAAGGTTTGTGAGGTTTTCAAGAACAGTCTTCAGAGGAACCACCAGGAAGCAGATGAACAAGATCCAGAGAAGCAAAGTGACTTGCTTCATTCAAGAAGTCAAGTCACTTGAAGAAAGAAAGTGGGAAGGAGAGGGATGAGCAAGCTCAAACTCAAACACATATAAGAATGCAGCAATGAATGCAAGAGAGATGAAAAGAAAGGGTATGAGAAGTGAAGGCAAATCCACTTCTCAAGTTTACTTACCACCTGCAATGTTAGAAAGAAAATGCAATGCAATGCAAGATGAGATGAAATGATATGATGCTAAGCAAAACCAGAAGCATGTTGATGATGATTATGATGTTATGAAGTGCTGCAAACATGAGGCAAGACAATTGGGATGTTCATACAAGATCATGAATGCAAATGATGCAAGTTAAGGAGCATGAACAAGCATGAAATGTTATGAAACAAACAAGACAAATGACATGGCAAATATGTAATGCAATGATCAAAGATGCTTTATACATGTCTTAAGATGCCAAATGAATCACAAGAATGCACAAAATGCAAAGACAAGTCATGTTATGCAAGAGAATGCAAGAGGGATGCAAATGAAAGCCCAAATTAGGGTTCATGGATCAAACATCAAACACAAACCAAAAACAGAAGCAAAACCCTAAAGTAAAAATGGAAAATGATACCCAAGGAAACCCTAGACCTATAATAAACCACTGCCCAAAGGGGAGCTCTCAACTCTCAACCAAACTCAAGATATGAATTTTCTAAGTTATTAGGGTTTTTTAGGGTTCTTAACAAAACAAATGCCAATCAATTTGAAAATGCAAGAACAAAACATGGCCTTTTTATCCTTGAAAATACATGCTAAACACAAAACAATGCAAGAAGAATCAATGTCTCAACCTTCACCAATTGACAGAAATGAATTTTTGAACTTATGATCAAAATAATGCACAAAATATGATTTAATTCAATGAAAAATTCTTAAAATGCATCAAGATCAAAAAAGAAATTTGGTTTGAAGGTTGGACAATGTTTCTAAATGTCTTAGAACATTTCATGAATTTTTTTGTGATTTTTAAATACCTAAAAGTATTTTTAATTAATTAATTCCCATTAATCAATTAAAAACAATCTTTTAAATATTTAAAAATACTTTTTTAATGATGAAAAATAAAATAAAAATGTTTTTGTGTCATAAGAATTAATAAAACTCAGAGGAAAAAGTTTCATAATTTTTATGCATTTTTTGCTATTTTTAATAAATAATGCAAAACAAATGAATTAAATGAAAAATAAAAATGAAATAAACTGAATTAAATAAAAGTCATGCAATCTGATGGTGGAGATTCAAATGAAAACACGCGCGCGTTGACCTGGCGCCAAATCCAAAGGCCAGCATTCAAACCTGGCTAATTAATGTTTAAACCCTAACCCTGCCGTTAATCACTTTCAGATGACCGGAACAGTGTTCCGGTCATCTTCTCCGTTCACCCCAAAATGCTAACTCTCCATATACGCATCTAAAATGAATTCTAAGAACCCAGAAATGATTCCCACAGGCTCACGAATCAAAACCCCCAATCAAAACAAATTTATGCTTCCTAAATCATCTGAATCGAAGAAAAAGAAAACTAGGGCACGCAGGTTTCAGAGAGAAATTAAATGCTCATTTCATCACCATTTCAAAAACTAAGAACATCAGGATGATCAGGACAACACAAAGAACAAGTTTGTAACAAGAAAAATGATTTCTGGAAAAATAATTTTCGAGCTACCTGAGATTTGAAGCTTTCAGTTTAGGAACTTTCTGGCCTCCTCTCCTGGTGCAATCTACTCCTTAGAACCTCTTGATGATGTTTGAATGCTCAAATGGAGTTTAAGTTGGATGGTTGATGAGTTTCGAAAGCTTCTGTTCAAGCTTAGTCAGAAATGGCAATGGAGTTTTTGGAGGTTTCAGGCCATGGTGAAGTGTTGTTTGTGATCCTGAGGGTTAATGGAGAAGGTCTATGGTGTTTGTTTGTGTGTTTGTGGTTTGTGGAAGGAGATTCGATTGAAACTGCAAAATGAAGTGAGAAATGGCAGTGATATGTTCAGGCTGTTTCAGGCTTGGTTCTTAGTTGCTGGGTGATCTATGGAGTGAGGTGAGATGATTGGTGAAGATGGCTTTTGTGTTTGTATGCTGGACAGAGGGATTCGAAGGCTTATGCAGTTTTGGTGTGTTCTTGTGAATGTTGTGAATGAGATGTTTTCAGCCTTGTGTATCTTATGTTTTGGCCAGCATTTGGATAGCATAAACAATTGCAAGTGGCTGGGAGATGTGACATGTCCTTTATTGATTGGGATGTTTGCTTTTGCCAAAAAGTCAACTTTTGTGTAAGTGAGGCATGGCTCAAAGTCTAGGCAAGTACAAGGCATGGGCTGGCGCAGCAAGGATGAGGGAGAGGTCTAGCAAAGCTCAGCAGCCAATGTATCAAGTTGGTGAAGTGATCATGATGGTTTTTGCAAGTTGGGATATTTTGGTTCACATGTGATAAAGCCTTGTTACACAAACCAAGCCATGAGCAAATTCAATCCAATTCTGATTTTTAGGGCTTAGAGAATGTTTGTGTAATGGTTTGAAATGAATTAGAAGTCACATGATGCATTGGTCCAAGATTTTGCAAAGTTTCCAAATGAGGCATGCCTTGAAAATTAATGATTTTAGCCAACTTTGCATGGCCATAACTTTTGATCCAAGAAGAGTTTGATCATGTTCTTGTACTTTTTGAAAAGGGAAAGATGAGATCTACAACTTTCATGACCAAAGTTTTTCCATTTGAAGCATTTTTGGATCAAGAATCATGGCTTGAAAAATGACCTAAAATGGTGCATTCTTGAAAAGTCAACTATGCCCAAAAAGTCAACATTTGCAAAAACCCTAAATTCTTGATTTTTATGAACTTAAATCTTCTTCCATGATCAAATAAAGACCACACACACTCAAAATGATGAAGATCACCCATTGGTTGGGTCATTGGGGGCCTCAGATGCCCTGATTTTGCACTGACTTGTCTGAAAAGTCAACCCTTGATCAGATGACTTCCCCATGGAATTTCTTCATGAAAATTGATATGCATACTCCCTATACCATATAGAGACCAATGGAAACAAGAATAACCAAAAAAATTGGGGTTATGGCCTCTGAAACCAAAACCCTAATTTTCAGTCAACTGTGCAGTTCATCCTGGCTCTGCATCCACTCAAACCCTAGCTCCTGTGATTCCTCTGCATTCTTGACTTTGAGGAGATAGAATATGATGTATGAACACACATAGACCCCTTTGAGTTGATTGGTTGCCCTTGGAATGGCTCAAGATGCTTTTGGGATTGCTCAGATCACAAACCCTAGGTGCAGATGCCTTGAAAGCTATGCAGTGAATCAAAAATGAGATGTGGGATGATATGATTGGTTTTATGCATATGAGAATGATCACAAGCCATGGTGTGAATGGGTGAGGGCAAATTTGGGGTGTTTACACAATGCAATGTAAGATGCAAGTATGGATGCAAAATTAGGGTTACATGAAAGGATGAGATGCAAATGATCAAAACAGAAGCAATTCATATGATAAAAATTTGCAAATGAGCTCAAACAAACCCTAACCCCATATGATATCACACCCCAAAGGAGAAGGTCTAACTCTTAACCTAAAGGAAGTTATGATTTTTCTAAGTTAACTAGGTTGTTTTAGGTACCTTAAGAGGAAAAATGCAAATTAATTTGAAAATGAAAGATAAATTCATGAAAAAAATATCCTAGAAACTACATGCTATATGGAAAACAATGCAAAAAGAATCATCATCAAACCATTCATGGTTAGGCAGAAAAGATTGTTCAAAGTTAGGGTTCCAAAAAGGGAATTTTATGAACCCTAAATTCAAAGAAAATGTCAAAGTATGTTCAAAACCAAAAAGAAATTTGTATGAATGGTTTGATAATGTTTCTAAATGCCTTAAGATGCAATGTGAATTTTTTTGTGATTTTTAGAAACCTAAATGGTATTTTAATTAATTAATTTCCATTAATTAATTAAAATAAACATTTAAATATTTTTAAAAGGCTTTTTTAATGCAAAAAATAAAAATAAAAATGTTTTTGGGTGAAGGAAAATATTTGGAATTAAAGTGCAGAAGGAAATATTTTTGTGATTTTTCTAGGTATTTTAAATAAAATGATAAAGAAAATGCAATTTAAATGAAAATAAAATGAATTTTAATGAAAGTATGAGGATCCAAAGGACCAGATTCAAAGCTGGGAAAAAGATGTTGACTGTCGCGCAGATCAAAGGCTAGGATTCAAACTGGCTTAATTTCAATTAATTAATTAAATTAATCCTGATTAATTCTTAATGATCCATCTCAACCGTCCAAACACGCGCGGGAAACCTAATCCTAAGGCTGACGTTTAAATTCACACTAACCCTAATTAAAACCCTAATTAATCTCAGACGGCCGGAACAGTGCTCCGGTCGTCTTCTCCGGCCACTCCCCTCACCTGAAACACTCAAAACTCAACCCCAAGACCCCTAAAGCTCCAGAATCAATCCTTAAACATCATAGAACACAAATCCAGCAACAAAAACAATTTCTCATGCATCAAAATGAAGAATCGAAGAAGAACATTTTTAGGTCAAAACTTTCAGAAGTTCATGAAATCCTCATTTCTTAACCATTTTCAAAAATAAAGACATCAGCATGATCAGCACATCACATAGATTCATTTAGGAACTTAAAATTACATTTCTGGAAAAAAAGTTCTTGATGATACCTGAGCTTGAGCTTTCTCAGTTTGAGCTATCTGGACCTCTCTCTTGTGCAAATGGCCTCCACTTGATCCCCTGATGATGTTGCAAGGCTTTGAATGAGCTGATATGAGCTGGTTTGAGTGGTTGCAACCCAACTAGTCTGAAATCGTGTTTTACTTTCAGGGGCTTTCAAGCTTGTTTAATGGTTGGGAAATGTTCTATTGGTGATGGTGAGTTGAATGGTGAAGTTGGTTTGTGGTTTGAGTGGCTGAGCAGAGAGAATCGAAAGCTTGAAGGTTGAGGGTGGTTTTGTGGAACTTGGTGTATGAGAGGTTCTGAGCTCCAAGGTTGTGCGAATTGGCTTGCTTTTGGTCCACATAACATGTCTCTATTGGCCAGAGAGTTGTTGTGGCTGCAGCTGATTGGTATGGGTCAAGTTGCAAAAAGTCAACAAATTATGTACTTGAGGTATGGGCTCATGCAGCAGTTGTTTTAGGGCATGTCCTGGTTCAACATTGATCAAGGAAAGCCATGGTATTCATTTTATGCAGCTGGCACAAGTGGAAGCATGGCTGCAAGAGATTTTGCAAGTGTTATGCAATTTTGCCCCTTTGTGATTTCTTATGATGCAAGCCATAGAAACTTGTGATTCCTTGGGCAATTATGGTCTTTGGAAGTTGCTTTGTGTTGTTATGATGCTTAGAGGTTGATTAGAGGTCACAAAATGACTTGGTATGTGAAATTGCAAAAAATACTCTTTGGTGTGAAAGTGAAAATTATAGGATTTTTGCCAACTTTGCAAGGCCATAACTTGAGTTCCATAATGAATTAGGACATGTTCTTGTATTAACTGTTTGTGTTTCCATTTCAGGTTATCATTTATCCATTGTACCCAGTTCTGGTGTTCATTGTTTCTCTAGATGACAGAAGTCCAAGAGACACCCAGGAAAAAGAATGCTCATTACACTTTCCCGTAACCAAAAATTGAGGGTATTCAGAAACTGGTGGGCTTGATGAGTGACAAGGTTTCAGATGATTTCAGAAGCCGGTATAGGAAGATCTTGGGTTACATGAACAAGCCTATCGTTGATCAAAGACATAGGCTTCACTCTTTGTTGCAGTTTTATGATCCTCGGTTGAGAATTTTTGTATTTCCTGACTATATCTTGGCTCCTACTATGGAAGAGATTTCTGATATCCTGAAGATTCCTATCAGGAGTGGTGCTCCCTATTATGCTGCAGAGAAGTGTCCCCCGTACAATGACGTAGAAAGAGCCTGTCATTTGAGTATGCTTAGAGTAAAGATGGAGTTGGAAGCTAGTAAGGGGAAGGGATTTACTCTGGATTTTCTCATCACAGAAGCTCATGTTTTTGCTTTGGGAAATAAATGGTCAGAATTCAGTGCATTGTTGGCCTTGTTGGTGTATGGGATAAGTCTGTTTCCTGGAGAAAAGGGATGGGTTAGTATGGAGGCCATCACTATTTTCATCAAAGGAAACCCAGTGCTCACATTGTTAGGGGATTTCTATTATGGTGTCCATCACAGAAATGAGAAGAGAAAAGGGTACGTAAATTGTTGTGCTCCATTGTTTGCTGAGTGGTTTGCTAAGAAGCTTCCAAAGTCAGGACCGTTCAAGGATCTTAAGCAAGATTGGAAGTGGGCTAGAAGATTGATGGGGTTAACATCTGATGATATAGCTTGGGGATGTAGCAGAAACTTGGCGGGGAAGGAGTTTATTACAAGATGTGGTGAGTTTCCTTATGTGCCGTTGTTAGGTAGGAAGGGAGTAATAAGTCATAACCCTATGCTGTCTAGAAAATAATTTGGCTATCCACTGAAGGATCCTCCATCAGATGAGGAGATAGCAAAGACTTTGTATCTTCCAGCTGAAGATAATAAGCAGCTGATTATCCAAGTATCTCAAGCTTGGGAAATAAAGGTTAAGGAGGGTAAGAAAGAATTTGGAAGGGTGGATCCTAAGACTTATCCCCATTTTGCTGCTTGGATACAAGGTAGGGTTGACACTTTCTTCCCTCCATTTTCAGTTGAGGCTCCCCTATATCCAAAAGAAGTACCGGTACAATCCACTGTTTCTCTTGAAGATTATAAGAAGTTGGAAGCTCGGTTGCACGAGGTTCGGGTAGAGAATTTTGAAATGGCTAGCTTGTATCACCGTGCCAATCATGCTAAGCAAGAAGCAAAAGAAAAGCTATAGAGAATGCAGGTCACCCTAGAAGCTAAGGAAAAGGAGTTTGCTGGGAAAGAATCTCATTTTCAGAGATTGGGTTTAACAGAATCAAAAAGAGAAGCGGAGCGTAAGAAGACTTTGAAGACTCTTAGAGAAGCTCGTCAACCCATTACTTAGTTACAGGGCCAAAGGGAATAGGAGCAGGAGAAGTACAAAGAAAAGGAAGATTTATTTGAGGTGCAAATGGCCTTCAAGAAAGAAGAAGTAAAACATGTTCACAAAATACGAAGGGAAAAGACTCAGCAATTGGTACAAAGCCAGCAAGCCTTGGAGGAAGCAGTCAAGGAGATTCCAGATCTTAAGCTAAGAGCAGGCGTCAAGAAGAACCGGACAGAGGTGGTGGCTGCAGAAGAGGAACCTGAATCTTCCTTTAGCCTAGGGTTTTAGTTTATTATTATTTGTATCCAGACTACCTACAGACTGGTTGTAGGAGTCTTGCTTTAGCTTTTTCTTTTTGTATTAAATTGTAACCCTTTGGGAATTCTGTTTATGTTTGTGACTCCAGTTGTTGGTATTTTGTTCATGTTATACAATGATACTTTCCCGTTACCATTTCTGAATGAACAAAGTTGTTTGTCCGAAGCCATCAGGGTCTGAATACTCCTCAAAAGAGTTTGAAAAGCCAATTTCCAAAGAGACATATGGAGTATTTTCTGTCAAAAATACCAGATCTGGGGCACATAAATGCCTGAATGTGGAAACATGAATAGTTGCATTACATGCATATAACGTGTTTGTTGTTTTGCAGGTAATTCTTCAGCTTTCTAACGTTTATGCAATTTCAGGCACTATAGCTCCCAAGAAGGTTCAGAGACAACCAACTGTACACAAATACCCTACAAAGGTGAACAGAGAGAGAGAGAGAGAGCAATGGAGCAAATGCAAGCGGATCTGGATGATTTAAGGACAAGAATGGACAACTTCATGACCCTCATGGTTGGGATGGGTCAGACGCAAGAGCGTTTGTGCGAAATGATAGAGAACAATCAGGCCAGGAACAATGGGACATCAAACGGAGGTAACCGCAACGGGGCTGGCGCCCGTCATGTGGAAATCCCTGTGGTGCAACCAGGGGTCACTATTATTAATGATGGGGTGCATAACATGCAGATGGATGGGCAGGATGAACAATTCACTTTGCTGGATGAGGCAGAAGGCCAGGGGTGTGACATGAATAGGAGATTTGAAGAAATGGCTGAGCAAATCCGCGCCATTCAATCTCATAGTTCTCTAGAGTTTGACATCACTGATCTGGGCTTAGTGCCAGGGGTGAGAATTCCCTACAAGTGCAAGGTCCCTATTTTTGATAAGTACAACGGCACGGCTTACCCGAAAACTCACCTACAGTCTTTTGTGGGGAGGATTGATGCGCATACAGATGATGAGAAGTTGTGGATGTATTAATTCCAGGATAGTCTTATAGGAGCTTCTTTGAAATGGTACATGAAGCTGGGTAGGGTCAATATTCGAAGCTGGGAGGATTTAGCTTAGGCGTTTGTGAAACAGTATCAGTATAATTTGGATATGGCTCCAAATCGTACCCAGTTGCAGACAATGTCTCAGAGTGCTAAAGAAGGGTTCAAAGAGTACGCCCAGAGGTGGCGTCAGCTTGCTGCTCGAGTGCAACCTCCTTTGTTAGAGAATGAAATGGTAGACATGTTTATGGGAACACTGCATGGTGTATTTATTGAGAGACTGGCGTCTTGTTCAGCAACAAAGTTTAATGATATTGTAATAGCTGGAGAAAGGGTTGAAACTCTGCTGAAAATGGGGAAAATTCAAGACAGTGGTGCAGGTAGCTCAAGTGGTGTTCGAAAAGCTTTTAATGGACCTCCAAGAAGAAGGGAGGGAGAAACTAATGTTGTGTACGACCGAGGCCGGGGCCGTGGGAACAGAGGATCATACGAGAAGGTGGAAACTGTCACCATTCCAACAAGTCTTGTTCAACAATCACAACCATAGCAACAACAACAACAACAACATCCGCAACGCAATAACTATCAGCAAAGACCCTATCAACAGAGACAAGCTCGTCCAACTAACAGGGTGCTTGAAGAAATCCCTATGACATACACAACATTACTCCAGAGATTGTTAGATTTGAACTTGGTTCAGTTGAGGACATTGACACTACCACCACCTGGAGAGCTTCCAGTGGGGTATGATGCTAACGCAAGATGCGCATTTCATTCAGGAGCTCCCGGGTGTCGCTCCCGAAGATTTGCATCCCGGTACAAGCGCGAACGGTCGGCGAAGGGTACAGTGAGAACACACAGCCGTGAACTCACTGGAGAATGAATAGAGTCGCCAGCTAGGCATTTTTATCCCGGAGGAAAGGCAATGCTGCATAGACCTGGAAAGAGATGGATAAGACGGTTGCGAACCAGAGAGACTGAGAAAGGGGGTTGGTTACAACCTGGGAAGGTATTAGCACCCAGATTGTCCGCCGTACTCGACGGGATCCACGCTTAAAAGATTTGTGTTTTAAAGGGGTAGTGTCAGTGCAATCTGTGTATAAAATAGCTGGAAAAGAATGTATAGGTGTCAGTGTAAAGAAATGTGATGTGTACAAATGTACAGTGTCAGTGTGGGAACTGGAATGAAATGCTCAAGATCATGAGGCTCAAAAAAATAATGCTGGAAGGAGGGGGAATATACAGAGACTTTTGTTCGATAACTGTTAAGTTATGCCTACGTATCCTCTCGTGCAATGAGGAAGTCAGAACACCGTAGTTCGACCCAAAGAGACTGAAAGGTGAATTGACTTGTGAACTGCTTGCTTGTCTATGCTCAAGTGTATGACCTGTCTGGCTCAGGTGCTTACTGTCTTGCATTAGACGGAAGAAGCGAGTTCTCGTTTGTGAGTGAAGGTGATGAGAAAAGAACCCCGGAGGAGACTATTATTGTTTGTTTTTGAGTTTTCAGTCTTTTATTGCTTTTTGAAGTTTGTCATAGGATAATGAGCTTAAGCCTAAACCAATGGGTTAGTAAACTCATCACATCTTCCCTCTGATTAGGGGTAATGAGAATACCTTAAGTGTGAAGTCAGATTCTCACACTTAATCACCTTTTGATGTAGGATTAAGATCATTAACCTACTTGTGATTATTTAGATGTTTTTGGGATTTTTGTTTAGTGTTGAGTAATGAGGTTAAGCCACAATCAAGGATTAAACAGACCCATTACACCATCCTAAAAGAAGGATAATAGATGAGAATGTTTAAGCTGAGGAAAACTCCTCAACTTAATCCATGATTAGGGATTAAACTCATGACAAAACAAGCCTTTATTAAGTGGATTTTAGATTAATGATATGATGATGAAGTGAATTTTATGGTTTGTAAGACAACTTGAGGGGGACTTGTCCATTAACACTAGGGTTAGTCCTTCTTAACCATTTAAGGAAGAATTAGAACCCTAATGCAAGGCCCAAGTTACAAGTGTGATGTCTTGATACTTATTAAGTGAATTGATTAAGAGATTTAAACACATAAAGGGTTCAACACTTAGGATTAAAGTTATACACTCCATCCTAAGAGAAGGATGCAGGCATAAGCTTAATCACAAAGTCTTAAAGCCTTTAGGGTTTAGTCCCTGATTATGAGATGAGAAGAGAAGACTCAAAGAGAGACACAAAGGTAAAACTATGAGGGGAGACTAATCAAAACCCTAATTCATTGTCATGCTTGGTTGTTCCTAAGGTTTGTGAGGTTTTCAAGAGAAATCTTCAAAGGAGCCACCAGGAAGCAGATGAACAAGATCAAGAGAAGCAAAGTGACTTGCTTCATTCAAGAAGTCAAGTCACTTGAAGAAAGAAAGTGGGAGGAAGAAGAATGAGCAAGCTCAAACTCAAACACATATAAGAATGCAGTAATGGATGCAAGAGAGATGAAAAGAAAAGGTATGAGAAGTGAAGGCAAATCCACTTCTCAAGTTTACTTACCACCTGCAATGCTAGAAAGAAAATGCAATGCAATGCAAGATGAGATGAAATGATATGATGCTAAGCAAAACCAGAAGCATGTTGATGATGATTATGATGTTATGAGGTGCTGCAAACATGAGGCAAGGCAATGGGGATGTTCATACAAGATCATGAATGCAAATGATGCAAGCTAAGGAGCATGAACAAGCATGAAAAGTTATGAATCATACAAGACAAATGACATGGCAAATATGTAATGCAATGATCAAAGATGCTTTATACATGTCTTAAGATGTCAAATGAATCATAAGCATGCACAAAATGCAAAGACAAGTCATGTCATGCAAGGAAATGCAAGAAGGATGCAAGAGAAAGCCCAAATTAGGGTTTATGGATCAAACATCCAACACAAACCAAAAACAGAAGCAAAACCCTAAAGTAAAAATGGAAAATGGTACCCAAGGAAACCCTAGACCTATAATAAACCACTGCCCAAAGGGGAGCTCTCAACTCTCAACCAAACTCAAGATATGAATTTTCTAAGTTATTAGGGTTTTTTAGGGTTCTTAACAAAACAAATGCCAAACAATTTGAAAATGCAGGAACAATTCATGGCCTTTTCATCCTTGAAAATACATGCTAAACACAAAACAATGCAAGAAGAACCAATGTCTCAACCTTCTTCAAAAGGCAGAAATGAATTTTCAAACATGTGATCAAAATAATGCATAAAAAATGATTTAATTCAATGAAAATTTCTTAAAATGCATCAAGATCAAAAAAGAAATTTGGTTTGAAGGTTGGACAATGTTTCTAAATGTCTTAGAACATTTCATGAATTTTTTTGTAATTTTTAAATACCTAAAAGTATTTTTAATTAATTAATTCTCATTAATCAATTAAAAATAATCTTTTAAATATTTAAAAATACTTTTTTAAATGATAAAAATAAAATAAAAAATATTTTTGGGTCTTAAAAATTAATAAAACTTTAAAGAAAAAGTTTCATAATTTTTAAGATTTTTTAGCTATTTTAAAATAATTGTGCAAATTTAATGAAATGAAAATGAATTAAAAATGAATAAAACTGAAGTATGCACAATGGAAGGCTGAGATTGATCCAGAGTTTGAAAAGGTTGACTGCGCGCTTCATCCAAGGGTCTCAATTCAAACAGGCTTAATTTTAATTAATTAAATAAATAAAGCTGATTAGGGTTTAATGAACGAATCTGGGCCCTTGATCACGCGCGGGAATGGACCAAGTCAACCCATCCAACGCTCACCATTCAAACGCTCATTAATTACAGGGATTTGCCCTAATGACTTTCAGGTGGCCGGAGAAGACCTCCGGTCGTCTTCTCCGGCCAGCATCTCACCTGAGAAAACTCCAAATCACTCAAATCGTAACTAAAATGAAAACTAAGCACATAGAAATGAACCCCATGATCTCCTGAATCAAAACCCTAACCCCAAACAAATTTATTCTTCATCAATCACATGAATCGAAGGCAAACATTTTTAGGGCAAACCAGTTTCAGAGTCAAATTAAATGCTCAAATCACAACCATTTTCAAAACTAATGGTACCAGGATGATCAGCAAGACATGAAGAACAAGTTTGTAACAAGCAAAATCATTTCTGGAAAAATAAATTTCAGGCTACCTGAGATTTGAAGCTTTCCACTTGAGGACTTTCTGGCCTTCTCTTTATGTGCAATCTACTCCTTAGAACCCCTTGATGATGTTTGAATGCTCAAAATGAGTTTGTGCTGGCTGGATAATGAGTTTCGAAAGGAACTGCTTCAAGCTCAGTCAACAATGGCTATGGTGATTCTGACTGATTCAGGCCATGGTGAGTGATTGCTTGTGGTCCAGATGATGTATGGAGAAGCTTTGCAAGGTTTGTTTGGCTGTTTGTGGGCTAGGGAGAGAGATTCGAATGAATCTGCAGAATGGAGTGAGAGATGGCAATGAAGTGTTCTGGATGTTTTAGGCTTGTGCTTTGGGTGGTTTCTACTCAGTGATACATGGTGAGTTGAATGGAGGAAAAGGTTTGAGTGTTTGCAGGCTGTATAGAGAAAATCGAAGCAAGTTGCAAGATGGTGAGTTTTTGTGTATGTGGTGAATCAGTTGGTTTCAGCCTTGCTTGCCCTTATGTTTTGCTTGCAAATTGTCCACATGACTCTCTCTCATTGGTCAGTTGATTTGACATGTGCTTTATGGATAGGTGAGGCAACTTTTGCAATTTGTCAACTCTTGTGTAAGAGAAAGTATGGTGAGGTGCTAGCTTGGTACAAAGCCTAGGGGCTGCGCAGCATGGGATGGTGAGTGAGCTAGCAAGGTCAGCATCCAAGGTCACAAGTTGTAGGAAGCATGATGAGTGGTTTTGCAAGTTGTTGTACTTTGGTTCACATGTGAGAAATTCTTGTTACACAAACCAAACCATGGGGAAACTTGGTCCAATTCTGATTTTTAAGGCTCATAGAATGTTTGTGTGCTGGTTTGGAATGGATTAGAGGTCACATAATGCATTGGTTCATGACTTTGCAAAATTTCCATTTGAAGCATGCCTTGAAAAACAATGATTTTAGCCAACTTTGCATTGCCATAACTTTTGATCCAAGAAGAATTTGATCATGTTCTTGTACTTTTTGAAAAGGGAAAGATGAGATCTACAACTTTCATGACCAAAGTTTTTCCATTTGAAGCCTTTTTGGACCAAGAATCAAAGCTTGAAAAATGACCTAAAATGATGCATTCTTGAAAAGTCAACTATGCCCAAAAAGTCAACATTTGCAAAAACCCTAAATTCTTGATTTCTATGAACTTCAATCTTCTTCCATGATCAAATAAAGACCATATACACTCAAAATGATGAAGATCACCCATTGGTTGGGCCATTGGGGGCCTCAGATGCCCTGATTTTGCACTGACTTGTCTGAAAAGTCAACCCTTGATCAGATGACTTCCCCATGGAATTTCTTCATGAAAATTGATATGCATACTCCCTATACCATATAGAGATCAATGGAAACAAGAATGACCAAAAAATTTGGGGTTATGGCCTCTGAAACCAAAACCCTAATTTTCAGTCAACTGTGTAGTTCATCCTGGCTCTGCATCCACTCAAACCCTAGTTCTTGTGATTCCTCTGCAATTTTGACTTTGAGGAGATGGAATATGATATAAGAACACACATGGACCCCTTTGAGTTGATTGGTTGCCTTTGGAATGGCTCAAGAAGCTTTGAGGTTGCTCAGATCACAAACCCTAGGTGCAGATGCCTTAGAAACTATCCAGTGGATAAAAAATGAGATGTGAGATGATATGATTGTGCTTATGCATATGAGAATGATCACAAGCCATGGTGTGAATGGGTGAGGGCAAATTTGGGGTGTTTACAGCTGCCCCTATTCAAACATGAGTTAGCTGTGCAGGATGTAAGCAACGGCTTAACAGGCCAAACAAGATAACTTGTGGTTGAATACCAAAGACAGTCCAAAATTTGCACTCACAGAATGAAGAAGAAAAGGGATATAGATTGTAAAAGGCAAAATAAAGTATATTGTAAAGTGTGGGCGACGGAGGACGACCGCCGAGCAGAGGACGACTGCTGGGTAAAGAGCGATGACGGGGACGGCCGACAATGCTGGGGAGAGTATATAAAAATAAAGCAATGACGGGGACGGCCGACATGCTGGGAAAGTGCTGAAAATAAAGCAATGACGGGGACGGCCGACATGCTGGGGATAAACGGTAAAACCAAGGCGGGGACGGCCGACTGGCTGGGGAAAAACAAGTAAAGCTAAGACGGGGACGGCCGACTAGCTGGGGAAAGTAAAATCATGATGGGGACGGCCATCACGATAAAACTGTAAAATTTCTGAGGATTAATGAAACATGACGGGGACGGCCGTCAAGTTCATAAAGGTAAAGTAACTAACGATGGGGACGGCCATCGGGCTAAAAAGGAAAAGGGACCACGACGGGGACGGCCATCGGGTTAAAGAATAAATGAAATGAACAGATGATGGGGTACGGCCATCAAAGGTGAAGGACGATCACCTAGCAGGGGACGGCTGCTCTGTTGGGGATAAAAGAAACATGATGGGGACGGCCATCAAAGGTGGAGGACGACCACCTGGCAGGGTACGGCTGCCGAAAATATCAACGATGGGGACGGCCATCGGATAGAAAAGGTCAACGATGGGGACGGCCATCGGACGAGCAAGATGGAGGACGACCATCAAGAAGTGGAGGACGACCACTCAGCAGGGGACGGCTGCTCTCGGGGTTTATCATAACACAGGACGAATGTCAGATAACCAAAATCAACAATGGGGACGGTCATTGGATAAAGTGATGAAGGACGATCATCAAAAGGTGGAGGACGACCACCTAGCAGGGGACGGCTGCTAAAATCAACGATGGGGACGGCCATCGGATGAGCATGATGGAGGACGACCATCAAGAAGTGGAGGACGACCACTCAGCAGGGTACGGCTGCTCTCAAAGGTATCATAACACAGGACGAGTGTTAGATAAAAAGAAAATTTGTTGGCAATCTACTGGGGAGATAGTAAACACGGACGAGCGTTTACATCCAAGAAACAAAAGGTATAAGTGTTTGGTATTGTGTATAGATTAAAGATGCGGACGAGCATCCTTAAGACTATGATACGGACGAGTATCATGTAGAAACAAGCTGACACATGTTCAGAGATGATGATACGGACGAGTATCAACTGGTTAACAAAGAACACGGACGAGTGTTGCATCTGAAAGTATCCTTCTGGGGAATAATAGACACGGACGAGTATCTATATTCAAGAAGACACAAGGTGTTTGACACGGTGTATGGATTAAAGACGCGGACGAGCATCCCTAAGACTATGATACGGACGAGTATCATGTAGAAACAAACACTTGACGCAATGTTCTGAGATGATGGTACGGACGAGTACCAACTGGTTAACAAAGAACAAGGACTACTGCCGAATCTGAGGGGATATGAGTGATGATGTATACAAGATACGGACGAGTATCTGTATAAGTGTACCATGAGTAGTGAGCATTGTATTGATGAGTGTTTATCTGCTGGGGAGAGTGACACGGACGGGTGCCAAGAGAGAAAAGTATAATATTAACAAGTATCTGCTATACAAAGTCTAGGCGACTGCGCTGGGGATATGACACGGACGGGTGTCAAAAAGGGTGTATATTCAAGTACCAGTGAGTGCAAAGAGGATGTCTTTGGCTTTTTGCTGGTGATTTGACACGGACGGGTGTCAGGACGTATCTGTAATGCGGGTGATTTTGTTTGTAGAGTGTATTCAGGCGACCTTACTGGGGAATGATGACATGGATGGGTGCCAAAAGGTGTATATACTGGTGTTTGTGATTTGAAAGGGCAGCTGCTTTTGCTGGGACTCTGATGGGGACTCTTGGGGAAAGTAATCTGTATCCTGATAAATGGTTACTAATCACAAGCGTTCAATTCACAACATGACTTATGATTATGCTATGTATTTGATTTTTGCCGTAATGCTCCGTATTAGACGGAATGCTACGCTCTGGGGGTGAATATGATGCGGATGCCATGATTATGCAAGGAGGCGTAGATTCGGGACTCGAATCCCGTTGCTGTGAAGATCTCGGGTTGATCTGCTTGAAGTGAACATCCCAGCTGGGGATGAGATCATTGGTAGATCTAATGAGGTATCTGCTTGGGGATATATGCCACCGATTGACATATCCTTATAAATGAGAAACCCAGCTGGGGTTTGCAAAAGCTTTCTGTACTCTGTTGTGACTTCTCCGTGCGTTGCTCTTCTGAATAAAGGCTGAAGATTCTGTGGGGAGATGGTTCCCTGATTTCTGCATCCTGTTGAGGAAGAATGGCAACTCGGCTGGGGGAAGCAATGGGGAGCAACTCAGCTGGGGATAGAGCATTTCGGATGCTGAGATTGAGTGTATGCTGATTTGGCAGCTCCGCTGGGGAAATGGGCACCTTCTAGTGCCAGGTGGAAGATAAACCGAGTTGATAATGATTCGCCTACTTGCTAAGACGTAACCTGCATGCCCCAGGTTGCGTTCTGGATACCTGCAATCCTGCAAAGATAATGGAACGTACAAAAGGTCCCGAGGTATCCCTTACTGGATTCCGTCATAGGAGTTAAGTACTTTCGAGAATAATCACATTCCCTGTAAGCATGTGTTTTGTTTTTAGAGAAGGCATCTGTACTTATGCAATTGTATTTTTAGAGATATCAGACAACTCCTTGCAAAACGTAAATGTAAAAACGAGACATGACTGAGAATCTGGTTTTATTAATTCATGTGCCCTGAATTGGCAAGATACAGTCAAAGAAACATATCTCCTGAAATGAGGAGATTGTTACAAATTGAGAAATAAAGTGCTGGCGGTGTTGACGACGCTTTGAGGAGCTTCCTCTCCTGCTATGACTCGTATGACAATGACGTTCTTCTCGTCTTGCTTTCTGGAGAGAGTTGACTCTGGTTGAAGTCTGATCCTTCGGAAGCTTACCAAGTTGTAGGTGATACAGACGAACTCAGAATGCAGTTGTTCGCTTATTCCCTTATTTTGCATGGATCGCCCTTTCGGGTTTTCAATCCATCGGGATACCCATTTTTGCCTGAGCTGTCCAATGCGGCTTTTCAACTCAGCGGGTGTACATTTTTTCATTTTCCCTTACTTTTGCCCGAGTCTTTTATTCTGTTTTTGACTCGCCGGGATGCCCTATTTTTGCCTGGACTTACATTCTGTTTTTATGTCCAGCGGGTCATTTTATGCGAAGTATTTTTTAACTGCATCTGAATTCACAGGGGACGGGAAATCTTCACCATCCATGGTGCTGAGCATCAGTGCTCCACCAGAGAAAACTTTCTTTACAACAAATGGTCCTTCATAATTTGGAGTCCATTTGCCCCTGTGGTCTGTATGAGGAGGGAGGATTCTTTTCAACACAAGATCCCCTACTTGGTACTCTCGGTGCCTGACTTTCTGATCGAAGGCCTTCTTCATTCTCTTCTGATATAGCTGTCCATGGCAGATTGCAGCCAATCTTTTCTCTTAGATCAGACTCAGTTGTTCGAATCGGGACCGAACCCATTCTGCTTCACTCAGTTTAACATCCATTAATACCCGTAACGAGGGTAATTCAACTTCAACAGGTAGGACCGCTTCCATACCATATACAAGCTGATAAGGTGTTGCCCCAGTGGACGTTCTGATTGACGTGCGGTACCCATGCAAGGCAAACGGTAGCATTTCATGCCAGTCCTTGTATGTGACTACCATCTTCTGTACAATCTTCTTAACATTCTTATTTGCCGCCTCAACAGCGCCGTTCATCTTTGGCCTGTAAGGAGAAGAATTGTGATGTTGAATCTTGAAGTCCCGGCACAGTTCTGCCATCATTTTGTTGTTTAAATTGGAACCATTATCAGTAATGATTCGCTCGGGCACTCCATACCGACAGATGATATCTCTTTTCAGAAATCGGGCTACCACTTGTCTTGTAACATTTGCATATGAGGCTGCTTCAACCCACTTGGTGAAATAGTCAACGGCGACCAGGATGAATCTGTGGCCGTTTGAAGCAGTTGGCTCAATCTTGCCAATCATATCAATGCCCCACATAGCAAAGGGCCATGGTGAAGACATGATATTCAAAGGATTGGGAGGCACATGCACCTTATCTGCGTAGACCTGGCATTTATGACATTTCCTGGCATAGGCACAACAGTCTGCATCCATTGTGATCCAATAATAGCCTGATCTTAACAACTTTTTAGCCATTGCATGTCCTCCAGCATGGGTACCAAAAGATCCTTCGTGCACTTCATGCATCAGCAAATCTGCTTCCGTCCTGTCAACACATCTGAGGAGTACCATGTCAAAGTTCCTCTTGTATAAAGACCCATCAGTGTTCAGAAAGAAACTACCAGCAAGCCTTCTCAAGGTCTTCTTATTATTGGAAGATGCCCCAGGTGGGTATGTTTGATCCTCCAAGAAGCACTTAATATCATGGAACCAAGGCTTATCATCTTTGACAACATCTGCTGCGAATACAAATGCTGGTCTGTCAAGTCTCGATACTGAAATCTGAGGTACAAAGTTAGCAACTTGAACTTTGATCATGGACGAAATGGTAGCCAAGGCATCTGCAAACTGATTCTCATCCCGAGGGATATACTCAAGTTTGACTGTTGTGAAGAAAGTCAATAACCTTCTTGTATAATCCCTGTAAGGTATCAGATGATCTTGGTAGGTGTACCATTTCCCGTTGGTTTGATTGACTACCAGAGCTGAATCTCCGAATACGGTCAATGTCTTGATCCTGAGGTCAATAGCTTCCTCAAGACCCATAATGCAAGCTTCGTATTCAGCTTCGTTGTTAGTGCAGTTGAAAGTGAGTTTTGCCGAGAAAGGCATGTGAACTCCTTTAGGTGTAATGAGTACTACACCAACACCACGGCCATTCATGTTAACAGCCCCATCAAACATCATAATCCATTCTTCTTCCGGGTCAGGCCCTTCAGTGTGAATAGGCTCTTCATGATCTTTTGCTTTAATGAACATGATGTCTTCATCAGGGAAGTCAAACCTCATAGGTTGGTAGTCATCAATGGGTTGCTCAGCCAGATATTCAGATAATACACTGCCCTTGATGGCTTTCTGAGATGTGTACTGTATGTCGTATTCTGTGAGAATCATCTGCCATCTTGCAACCCGTCCGGTAAGAGCTGGCTTCTCAAATATGTACTTGACTGGGTCCATTTTTGAGATTAATAAGGTAGTGTGGGCCAACATATACTGTCTCAGTCGGCGAGCAGCCCACGCTAAAGCACAGCAAGTTTTCTCGAGCAGTGAATAACGTTGTTCACAGTCGGTAAACTTTTTGCTTAGGTAGTATATTGCATACTCTTTTCGACCAGACTCGTCATGCTGGCCCAGCACACACCCCATTGACTCTTCTAATACTGTCAAGTACATAATCAGAGGTCTTCCTTCAACTGGAGGCATAAGGATTGGAGGTTCTTGTAAATACTCCTTGATCTTGTCAAAAGCCTTCTGGCAATCTTCGTTCCACCTGACCGTTTGTTCTTTTCTTAACAGCTTGAACAAGGGTTCACAGGTTGCTGTAAGGTGAGATATGAACCTTGAAATGTAGTTCAATCGACCTAAGAACCCTCGAACTTCTTTCTCAGTTTTCGGTGCAGGCATTTCTTGAATAGCTTTGACTTTATCAGGGTCAACCTCAATCCCTTTCTCGCTTACAATAAAGCCCAGCAGCTTACCGGATCGCACCCCGAATGTGCATTTGTTGGGGTTCAGCTTCAATTGGTACTTCCTCAGGCGCTTGAACAATTTCAGCAGATTCACCAGGTGATCTTCCTCTGTAAGGGACTTGGCGATCATATCATCCACATAACATTCTATTTCTTTGTGGATCATATCGTGGAACAATGTCACCATAGCCCGTTGATATGTTGCACCGGCATTCTTCAGTCCAAATGGCATCACTTTGTAACAGAACGTGCCCCAGGGTGTAATGAATGTTGTCTTCTCCATGTCTTCAGGTGACATCTTGATCTGATTATATCCTGAAAATCCATCCATGAAGGAGAATACCGAGAACTGAGCCGTGTTATCCACCAATACATCAATGTGAGGTAATGGGAAGTCATCTTTCGGGCTGGCTCTGTTCAGATCCCGGTAATCAACACACATTCTTACTTTGCCGTCCTTCTTAGGCACAGGTACTATATTAGCAACCCACGGTGGATAGCTAGTTACAGCAAGGAACCCGGCGTCCCATTGCTTTTGTACCTCTTCCTTGATTTTCATAGCCATGTCGGGGCGAGTTCGGCGCAACTTCTGTTTAACTGGCGGGCATTCTTCCCTCAAAGGCAGCTTGTGCACAACAATGTCGGTATCCAACCCTGGCATGTCTTGATACGACCAAGCAAACACATCAACATACTCTCGAAGCAGATCTATCAGTTGTCTCTTCACTGAGTCTTGCAGGCAGGCCCCGATTTTAACTTCTTTCACGTCTTCGTCTGTACCAAGATTAATCACTTCAATCTCCTCCTGGTGAGGAGTAATAACCTTTTCCTCTTGTCTCAACAACCTGGCTAGCTCTTCAGGAAGTTCATATTCTTCATCAACCCCTTCATCAGCTTGATTGATTGGATTGTCAAAGTCATACGATGTCATAGCCGTGCTGTTGTCGGTGCAGTCTGGAAGGCACTCTCTGCAAGGGTTAAGTTTGTTCATTTTAGTGATTGATTTTAATCTTGCTTTAGAAAAAAGTGAAATGAAGTTATCATTTTGAAAACACCGCCATTTATTTTTGTACAAAAAGAAAAATGGAAAAACAGTGAGCATAAAAGAAAAAAAAACTCGTTTGCAAAAAGATGTCTGATATTTCATTAATTTAATCTTGTTTGCACAAAAGTACAGATGGCCCTGGTTACAAAATGAGTCTTGTCATCTTGGGCAAGATGCAAGACTTGGATGCATGCTATAAAAAATACAGGAAATAATAATTACTCTGCATGAGTAACTCTTATAATTTCCTGGGAAGACCAGTTCGAGACACTGCTCCCCGGGATCTTTGGACGAATCCAATTCTCCAGATTGCGCTCCTCTTCCAGCTCGTCTTCCAAACAGTTGATAGCATCAGGGGTAAGCATCCCCCCACTGACAAAACCAGGCTCTGCAGCAGCCTTTGCTTGATGTTGAGTTGGTCTGTAACCCAACCCAAACTTGTCCTTCTTCTCCTCCACAGCTAAGACCTTGCCCCAGCCTAGGGCAGTTCCTTCTTCAACAACCTTCCGGGCTTGTTGGTATGATGACATTGGGGTACCAGATACAGCAGATGCTTCATTCACATTCAAAGCTTCAAATCCCTGGCTCATTGTTTCATGGATCACTCCATCCATCTCAATGTATTTATAAGTAGCCAGATGGCTAACAAAAATGTCCTCCTCTCCACAGATTGTGACAACTTGGCCTTCCCACTCAAATTTTAACTTTTGGTGAAGGGTAGACGTTATTGCGCCGGCGGCGTGAATCCAGGGTCTACCTAACAAACAGCTGTAGGCGGGCTGAATGTCCATCACATAAAAGATAGTTTTAAAGGTCTGCGGGCCAATTGTCACAGGCAGCTCAATCTCTCCCAGAACCGATCTCTTCGAACCATCAAAGGCTCTTACCACCAGGTTGCTGGGTCTCAATGCCAATCCATCATATTCAAGCTTCACCAGAGCCTTCTTCGGTAAGACATTCAGGGAAGAACCTGTGTCCACCAGCACATGAGAAAGGACAGCTCCTTTGCATTCCAGGGTTATGTGCAAGGCTTTGTTGTGGTTGCGGCCATCCGCTGTCAAGTCAGAATTGGTAAACCCTAGCCCATTGCTAGCAGTAACATTTCCAACCACGGTTTCCAATTGGTTGACAGTAATCTCCTCAGGCACGTAAGCTGCGTGCAGGACTTTAAGTAGTGCATTCCGATGGGCTTCGGAGCACATAAGCAGTGAGAGGATGGAGATTTTGGATGGCGTCTGGTGAAGCTGATCCACAACTTTATAATCACTCTTTTTGATGATCCGCATAAACTCATCAACTTCCTGATCAAATGGAGTCTTCAGGGCTTCTTTGGCAACTGGATCTTCCTGCACCGGGCCTTTTCCTTTTGCCTTGGCAGCAGCTTCTGCTTCGGCAGTAGGTCTTTGAACTTGTGAGGCGAAGAGACGTCCGCTTCGAGTGAAGCCTCCGCCTCCCCCCACATTATCTACTTGTGGTGCAGGTGTTGATGTTTCCAGAGTGATTCTTTTTCCTTCACAGTATACGTCAGAGCCATAGTGCCAAGGGATGGCCCTATTGCTTTCATATGGTACTGGTCCAGGCACCGTGACAGTGACTGGACTGATTGCTGCTGCTGAAGGGACTGTAATTGTTTGTGGATCATAAAAGATTGTAACTGGTGCTCTGGCGGGAGCAGCACCTTCTGAATGGTAGGCAGAATTATTTTCAGGATCGTAGAATATGGTGACGGTAGAGACATCTTCATGATTGATTGCTGGTGTTGTAGGAGGTTCTGTTGGAAGGACTGTTGTTGTTGCTGATGGAGAGTCGAAATGGAATGAAGCTGAAGTTGTAGCAGGAGAAACTGTTGTAAACTGATCATTTGGAAGGACAGGTGAAGTACTTGTTGATGGTGCTGATGAATTGTTGGGAACAATAGTTGCTGCAGTTGTAGGAGGTTCTGAAACCGTTGTTGATGAAGTTGTTGGGTTTGTCGGAAATGATGTAGTGATCTGTAGCAGGCCACTCTGAATAAGGCTGTCAATGCCATTCCTTAAATCTTCACACCCATTCCATGAAATATTGCAGTAGGGACACCCTAGTTCACACCCCGGAAATATTTGGTTTTCACGGAGTTGAGCTTTGATTTCCACCAATGGTGTCCTGATCTGATCCACACTGGTTATTAAATAAGACGGTTGGTCTTTTTCAATAGCGTTAATTCGGGGACCACCATGGTTTGGCATAGGGTTTTTATTGACATTGGGCGGAGGTGCAAAATTCAGGGCCTTGGAGTCTACCAAGTCTTGTACCTTCATATGCAGAGCTCTGCATTTTTCTGTACTGTGACCAGGTGCGTTCGAGTGGAAAGCACACCTAGCATTGGAGTCATAGTTCCTTGGTAGACTGTTGGGATCCGGAGGTGCCAACGTTCTTAGCTCAACTAGGTTGAGTTTCAGAAGTTGTGGCAGCAAGGCAGCATACGACATTGGGATCGGGTCGATCACTCTGTTAGCTTGGGATGGCCTCTGCTGGAATGGCCTCTGTTGATTGTTGTTGTTGGAGTTGTTGTTGAAGTTCCTTGGAGGATATTGATTCTGATGATACTGAGGTTGTTGTTGGAAGTTCTATTGAGGAGGTTGATAGACTGGCTGAGGATGAGCTGGAGCAGGGATAGTGACTGCTGCTATTGACCTCTGAACATATTGGGGCCTACCCCTGTTGGTGTGAATGGCATTGGTCTCGCCAGTTCTTCTCGGGCCTGCAAAAGGCTTTCTTGTACTACTGGACGAGCTTGCACCGTTGTCTGAGATCTTTCCCATTTTCAACAGGCTTTCAATTCTCTCCCCAGCTATGACAACATCTGCGAAGCTGGTAGATGAGAAAGCAGCTAGCCTATCAATATAGGTTCCCTGAAGAGTGTTCATAAACATGTCTGCCATTTCTCTCTCAGACATAGGTGGCTGGACAGCAGCAGCCAGTTGCCTCCACCTTTGGGCATACTCTCGGAAACTCTCCCTCGAAGACTGTGACATTCCCATTAGGAGGGTCCTGTTGGGTGCCATATCTAGATTATACTGATACTGTCTGATGAAGGCTTCTGCCAGGTCCTTCCAGCATCTGATAGTTGCCCTTGTCAAGTGAGAGTACCATTCTCTTGATGCTCCAGTCAAGCTATCTTCGAAATAGAACATCCACAATTTCTCATCCATTGTATAGGCCTTCAGCCTTCCCAGAAATGATTGCAAATGAGTCCGGGGGCATGAAGTCCCATTATACTTTTCGAAACATGGAGGCTTGAACTTGTGGGGAATCCTGACCCCTTCTACCAAACCCATGTCCATGACGTCAAACCCCAAAGAGTTTTGAGATTCCAGTGATCTCAACTTCTCAGCTATTTCTTCCAATCGTCTATCATAAGTTTCCTCTCCAGCACCCATTACTGTATACTGGTCCTCCTGAGGATCTTCTTGAAGTACTCTGGCTGCAGTGGCTGTCCCTTGAATGTTGACTGGGATGTTAGCCTCTGGATGGAGATGGGGTCCAAAAACTGGGGGATTGACATGAGGTTGGACCCTCTCGTTGTTACTTGTGCCAGCAGTTCCCACATGGGGCTCCTCTTGATTCCTCCCTTCTACCAAAGTTCTGAGCCTCTCCTGGCTTTGAGCTAAATTGTTCATCACTTCCATGAATTGTGTTATCTGAGTTCTCATCTCCAACCTTTCGTTGGCCATCTGGTTTCTGACCTCCGTAAGGTCCTGCTGCATCTGATCCATCTGAATTCCCGGAAGGTTGTTTCTAGTTGGGTACCTGTGAGGCCTGTTGAGAGGAAATACCCGGCGGCGAGCAATAATTCCTGAGATTCACAACAGAGGTTAGCAACAACAAAACAAAAACCTACAAAACAAACAAAAGGGTTAGCATGCAATGCAGTTATGCTTATTTGCTATCAAGGTATCCGGTTTGGCCTTCAGTTTTGACCCTTCCAGATCCTTGAAGATGCTGCTGTTGAAGTTGCTTTTGATGTGAACCCAGATAGAAACCAACACAGATATATTACAAAAGTGAAATAATACAATTTGTTCATTTTACAACACAAACCCTCAAAGGGGTCAAAATACATCACAAAAAGGCAAAAGTACATGGAAAAGGAACAACAACAAGCAAATGATCAAACTCCAAGGCCAAACTCATCCTCACGAACTTCTTTGAGAAGTGCTTCGGTCACAGGATCAGCCGGATGCTCCGTGAGACTTCTGATGAGAAGGTTTCTTGTTGCAACAGCTGCAGTCAATTTCCTGCTCTGACTTTGGTCCTTAGACCTCTTTACTCCTGCTTTGATTTCTAGCTCTGATATTTCCTTCTGGGCTGCTGCCAGGGCTTTTTCCATCTGTCCCATCTTGTCCTGAACTCTCTTGTCTTCTAGAGTACGGGCCTCAGTGATCCGGACCCACCTGGCCTGACTCTCTTTCAAATACAAGTCTGTTCTTGCTCTCTGAAACTGGGCTTCTTTACAAGCATTCTTCAGAATCTGTTCACCAGCTTTAGACTTGTTGATATAATCTCCAGACTTCTCAATCTTAGTCAAGTGTTCTACCCTCAATTTCTCCAATCTCTCAATTTCCCTCACACCTTCACTCCTCTCCCGGAGGGTCTTCTGCAAAGCCTGAGTTAACTTCTCATTTCTTTCTTTCAAGCCCTCAAACTCCTCCAAACTGATAGTGGCAGGGGGTGGTGCTGAAGATGACTCAGGCATGTCTTCTATGGTAAAGGGCATTCCAGAGAATTGGGCCCTAGCATGGGACCACTCATAATATTGGACTGATGCCACATTATTGCACTTCCCCAAAATGGTGATTCCCTTGGTTTGAACATGATCCCAGGCCCAGGCAGCCTGCCTAACAACAGTCAAACTAATCTTGTTCTCACAGTAGAGGGTCTCCACCAAATCTTGTTCCCTAGGAGTATGAACCAGTGCATAGCCCAATTGTCTCCTGAACAGCAGAGGGTTGTAGTTGATACTTCCCTTAACTCCTATTAAGGGCACATTGGGAAAGTGCCCACAGCTGGTGATCACATCTCTGCCTTTGGTGCTCTGAGTACACCATCTGATATCTGCTGGAGTGAGAGTAGTGAGCCTCTTAGCCCAGTTGCTTTGCTGATGAGGATTTAGAAATGCATCTGTCCTGGGTAGATGCCTGAGAAGCCAAGCATGGAATAATGGAGCACAAATCCTCACTAATCTTCCCCTCTGCTTCTCATTTCTCTGATGTACTGAGTAATAAAGATCACCCAATAAAGTTGGCACTGGGTTCTTCAGGATGAACAAATGGATTGCATTCTTGCTGATGAATCGAGGCTCATCTGCAAACAACACAATTCCATATACACTTAAGGCCAACAGAGCACAAACAGCTTTCCACTCCCCCAAGGAGGCCTTCAAACTAGCTTGAGAAATTAAGAAGTCCAGATGAAATCCAGGGATCCCAGCTTTGGAGGTCATATGCTGCTCAATCAAAGCAGGCTCCAGATACAAAGCTTTTGCTACCTCTCCATTGCTTGGGAAATTCATCTCAGGATTGAAAGGGATTTCCCTCTTGATAGGCAAACCAATCAAAGATGAGTATTCTTCTAATAGGGGCCCCAACTGAAAGTCTTGAAAGGTGAAACATCTCAATGGGGGGTCATAGAACTGAATGCAGGTGTGGATCAGGCTCCTCTGTGAAGGGTCCAGATCCATAACCATGTCCAGTATATCTCCATAACTCTCCCTGAACAAGGGTATGTGATCTGGAGTGATCAGGGTTTGGATCCTCCTGATGTCTGATAAGTCTGGTTGGAAGAAATGATAAGTGATGTTGCTTTTCTTTGGAGCCATGATGCTGAGGACTGAGTAGGATAAGTGCTGATGAAGATGCTGAGGAGTGGGCCACTGGCTGGCTAGTGCTAGTAACTGAAGTATATGGCTGACAGGCTGAAGCAAGTGCTGGTGGAGATAGGTCAAAACTGCAGATGGGGTCAAAACCAAAACCAGATGAAGGTGGATACCCTGAAACACAAATAAGCAAATGTTAATATGATGCAATGAGTATGTATGCAAATGAAATGCAAGGGTTTGTGACTGAGCTGGATCTGATTAACTGCCTTGGTATAGATCCATGTGTATTCAAGAATTCCAGATGGAGGTCTATAAAATCCAGTAACCAGGGTGGGGGACTCAAATAAAGAGCCACAAGTCCAGGGTTTAGAATCACAAGAACTATCCAACATGGAGCATTCTTAACAAAGTCAAAGTAACAGGGTATTCTGAGGTCAAGGTACCTGCAAACCTGTAAACAGCCCAACCCCCTCACAGGTGATGATCTAGAACAAGGATCCTCAGACTTGGATCAGTTATGAGAAGTGTAAACACTTCTAACCCGGAGGTACAGTGTTTACAATAACCATAACAATTCCTCCTCTAATTCACCTCAGTTTCTGAAGGTCAATACTAAAAGGTCATCCAGACTTAGCAGGCTTCCCAGATAGCCCTAGCATTGCAGGAAATCTGCAACACAGAGTTCTCAAGAAGAAACCCATATCTGAACCGTGTTTCATATTCCCGCACCAGACCGAAATGGAATGGGAAAGAATATGATTCACTCTAGCCTAGGTGTCACTCAGGTCCCAGGTATAGGACCTTAACTCTCAATGGAACACCCACCCACCAAAGAAAAAACCAGATCCAGCCAGCAACAATGACAATATGATATATAAATGCAGTAAAGAAAGCAGTAAAGTAACTGTACATAAAGCAATAAACAAAAATAAGTGCAAGCACAAACAAGCACATAACACCCCAGTAAACACAAATCAATAAAGCGCTAGGAGGAACCCACAAAAGGAACCAGAAGCCCTGGTTGCAGTATAAGGCTCCCCAGCAGAGTCGCCAAGCTGTCGCTCCCGAAGATTTGCATCCCGGTACAAGCGCGAACGGTCGGCGAAGGGTACAGTGAGAACACACAGCCGTGAACTCACTGGAGAATGAATAGAGTCGCCAGCTAGGCATTTTTATCCCGGAGGAAAGGCAATGCTGCATAGACCTGGAAAGAGATGGATAAGACGGTTGCGAACCAGAGAGACTGAGAAAGGGGGTTGGTTACAACCTGGGAAGGTATTAGCACCCAGATTGTCCGCCGTACTCGACGGGATCCACGCTTAAAAGATTTGTGTTTTAAAGGGGTAGTGTCAGTGCAATTTGTGTATAAAATAGCTGGAAAAGAATGTACAGGTGTCAGTGTAAAGAAATGTGATGTGTACAAATGTACAGTGTCAGTGTGGGAACTGGAATGAAATGCTCAAGATCATGAGGCTCAAAAAAATAATGCTGGAAGGAGGGGGAATATACATAGACTTTTGTTCGATAACTGTTAAGTTATGCCTACGTATCCTCTCGTGCAATGAGGAAGTCAGAACACCGTAGTTCGACCCAAAGAGACTGAAAGGTGAATTGACTTGTGAACTGCTTGCTTGTCTATGCTCAAGTGTATGACCTGTCTGGCTCAGGTGCTTACTGTCTTGCATTAGACGGAAGAAGCGAGTTCTCGTTTGTGAGTGAAGGTGATGAGAAAAGAACCCCGGAGGAGACTATTATTGTTTGTTTTTGAGTTTTCAGTCTTTTATTGCTTTTTGAAGTTTGTCATAGGATAATGAGCTTAAGCCTAAACCAATGGGTTAGTAAACTCATCACATCTTCCCTCTGATTAGGGGTAATGAGAATACCTTAAGTGTGAAGTCAGATTCTCACACTTAATCACCTTTTGATGTAGGATTAAGATCATTAACCTACTTGTGATTATTTAGATGTTTTTGGGATTTTTGTTTAGTGTTGAGTAATGAGGTTAAGCCACAATCAAGGATTAAACAGACCCATTACACCATCCTAAAAGAAGGATAATAGATGAGAATGTTTAAGCTGAGGAAAACTCCTCAACTTAATCCATGATTAGGGATTAAACTCATGACAAAACAAGCCTTTATTAAGTGGATTTTAGATTAATGATATGATGATGAAGTGAATTTTATGGTTTGTAAGACAACTTGAGGGGGACTTGTCCATTAACACTAGGGTTAGTCCTTCTTAACCATTTAAGGAAGAATTAGAACCCTAATGCAAGGCCCAAGTTACAAGTGTGATGTCTTGATACTTATTAAGTGAATTGATTAAGAGATTTAAACACATAAAGGGTTCAACACTTAGGATTAAAGTTATACACTCCATCCTAAGAGAAGGATGCAGGCATAAGCTTAATCACAAAGTCTTAAAGCCTTTAGGGTTTAGTCCCTGATTATGAGATGAGAAGAGAAGACTCAAAGAGAGACACAAAGGTAAAACTATGAGGGGAGACTAATCAAAACCCTAATTCATTGTCATGCTTGGTTGGTCCTAAGGTTTGTGAGGTTTTCAAGAGAAATCTTCAAAGGAGCCACCAGGAAGCAGATGAACAAGATCAAGAGAAGCAAAGTGACTTGCTTCATTCAAGAAGTCAAGTCACTTGAAGAAAGAAAGTGGGAGGAAGAAGAATGAGCAAGCTCAAACTCAAACACATATAAGAATGCAGTAATGGATGCAAGAGAGATGAAAAGAAAAGGTATGAGAAGTGAAGGCAAATCCACTTCTCAAGTTTACTTACCACCTGCAATGCTAGAAAGAAAATGCAATGCAATGCAAGATGAGATGAAATGATATGATGCTAAGCAAAACCAGAAGCATGTTGATGATGATTATGATGTTATGAGGTGCTGCAAACATGAGGCAAGGCAATGGGGATGTTCATACAAGATCATGAATGCAAATGATGCAAGCTAAGGAGCATGAACAAGCATGAAAAGTTATGAATCATACAAGACAAATGACATGGCAAATATGTAATGCAATGATCAAAGATGCTTTATACATGTCTTAAGATGTCAAATGAATCATAAGCATGCACAAAATGCAAAGACAAGTCATGTCATGCAAGGAAATGCAAGAAGGATGCAAGAGAAAGCCCAAATTAGGGTTTATGGATCAAACATCCAACACAAACCAAAAACAGAAGCAAAACCCTAAAGTAAAAATGGAAAATGGTACCCAAGGAAACCCTAGACCTATAATAAACCACTGCCCAAAGGGGAGCTCTCAACTCTCAACCAAACTCAAGATATGAATTTTCTAAGTTATTAGGGTTTTTTAGGGTTCTTAACAAAACAAATGCCAAACAATTTGAAAATGCAGGAACAATTCATGGCCTTTTCATCCTTGAAAATACATGCTAAACACAAAACAATGCAAGAAGAACCAATGTCTCAACCTTCTTCAAAAGGCAGAAATGAATTTTCAAACATGTGATCAAAATAATGCATAAAAAATGATTTAATTCAATGAAAAATTCTTAAAATGCATCAAGATCAAAAAAGAAATTTGGTTTGAAGGTTGGACAATGTTTCTAAATGTCTTAGAACATTTCATGAATTTTTTTGTAATTTTTAAATACCTAAAAGTATTTTTAATTAATTAATTCTCATTAATCAATTAAAAATAATCTTTTAAATATTTAAAAATACTTTTTTAAATGATAAAAATAAAATAAAAAATATTTTTGGGTCTTAAAAATTAATAAAACTTTAAAGAAAAAGTTTCATAATTTTTAAGATTTTTTAGCTATTTTAAAATAATTGTGCAAATTTAATGAAATGAAAATGAATTAAAAATGAATAAAACTGAAGTATGCACAATGGAAGGCTGAGATTGATCCAGAGTTTGAAAAGGTTGACTGCGCGCTTCATCCAAGGGTCTCAATTCAAACAGGCTTAATTTTAATTAATTAAATAAATAAAGCTGATTAGGGTTTAATGAACGAATCTGGGCCCTTGATCACGCGCGGGAATGGACCAAGTCAACCCATCCAACGCTCACCATTCAAACGCTCATTAATTACAGGGATTTGCCCTAATGACTTTCAGGTGGCCGGAGAAGACCTCCGGTCGTCTTCTCCGGCCAGCATCTCACCTGAGAAAACTCCAAATCACTCAAATCGTAACTAAAATGAAAACTAAGCACATAGAAATGAACCCCATGATCTCCTGAATCAAAACCCTAACCCCAAACAAATTTATTCTTCATCAATCACATGAATCGAAGGCAAACATTTTTAGGGCAAACCAGTTTCAGAGTCAAATTAAATGCTCAAATCACAACCATTTTCAAAACTAATGGTACCAGGATGATCAGCAAGACATGAAGAACAAGTTTGTAACAAGCAAAATCATTTCTGGAAAAATAAATTTCAGGCTACCTGAGATTTGAAGCTTTCCACTTGAGGACTTTCTGGCCTTCTCTTTATGTGCAATCTACTCCTTAGAACCCCTTGATGATGTTTGAATGCTCAAAATGAGTTTGTGCTGGCTGGATAATGAGTTTCGAAAGGAACTGCTTCAAGCTCAGTCAACAATGGCTATGGTGATTCTGACTGATTCAGGCCATGGTGAGTGATTGCTTGTGGTCCAGATGATGTATGGAGAAGCTTTGCAAGGTTTGTTTGGCTGTTTGTGGGCTAGGGAGGGAGATTCGAATGAATCTGCAGAATGGAGTGAGAGATGGCAATGAAGTGTTCTGGATGTTTTAGGCTTGTGCTTTGGGTGGTTTCTACTCAGTGATACATGGTGAGTTGAATGGAGGAAAAGGTTTGAGTGTTTGCAGGCTGTATAGAGAAAATCGAAGCAAGTTGCAAGATGGTGAGTTTTTGTGTATGTGGTGAATCAGTTGGTTTCAGCCTTGCTTGCCCTTATGTTTTGCTTGCAAATTGTCCACATGACTCTCTCTCATTGGTCAGTTGATTTGACATGTGCTTTATGGATAGGTGAGGCAACTTTTGCAATTTGTCAACTCTTGTGTAAGAGAAAGTATGGTGAGGTGCTAGCTTGGTACAAAGCCTAGGGGCTGCGCAGCATGGGATGGTGAGTGAGCTAGCAAGGTCAGCATCCAAGGTCACAAGTTGTAGGAAGCATGATGAGTGGTTTTGCAAGTTGTTGTACTTTGGTTCACATGTGAGAAATTCTTGTTACACAAACCAAACCATGGGGAAACTTGGTCCAATTCTGATTTTTAAGGCTCATAGAATGTTTGTGTGCTGGTTTGGAATGGATTAGAGGTCACATAATGCATTGGTTCATGACTTTGCAAAATTTCCATTTGAAGCATGCCTTGAAAAACAATGATTTTAGCCAACTTTGCATTGCCATAACTTTTGATCCAAGAAGAATTTGATCATGTTCTTGTACTTTTTGAAAAGGGAAAGATGAGAACTACAACTTTCATGACCAAAGTTTTTCCATTTGAAGCCTTTTTGGACCAAGAATCAAAGCTTGAAAAATGACCTAAAATGATGCATTCTTGAAAAGTCAACTATGCCCAAAAAGTCAACATTTGCAAAAACCCTAAATTCTTGATTTCTATGAACTTCAATCTTCTTCCATGATCAAATAAAGACCATATACACTCAAAATGATGAAGATCAACCATTGGTTGGGCCATTGGGGGCCTCAGATGCCCTGATTTTGCACTGACTTGTCTGAAAAGTCAACCCTTGATCAGATGACTTCCCCATGGAATTTCTTCATGAAAATTGATATGCATACTCCCTATACCATATAGAGATCAATGGAAACAAGAATGACCAAAAAATTTGGGGTTATGGCCTCTGAAACCAAAACCCTAATTTTCAGTCAACTGTGTAGTTCATCCTGGCTCTGCATCCACTCAAACCCTAGTTCTTGTGATTCCTCTGCAATTTTGACTTTGAGGAGATGGAATATGATATAAGAACACACATGGACCCCTTTGAGTTGATTGGTTGCCTTTGGAATGGCTCAAGAAGCTTTGAGGTTGCTCAGATCACAAACCCTAGGTGCAGATGCCTTAGAAACTATCCAGTGGATAAAAAATGAGATGTGAGATGATATGATTGTGCTTATGCATATGAGAATGATCACAAGCCATGGTGTGAATGGGTGAGGGCAAATTTGGGGTGTTTACACCGGGCACTCAACAGAGAAGTGCAGGGAATTTCAGCATAAGGTCGAAGACTTGATTGTCTCGAAAGCAATTAACTTCGCACCACTTCCAAATGTTACATCAAACCCCATTCCAAATAATGGAGGGCCGGGATAAACGTTGTTGATGGTGGCGAAAGGTTGAACTTGATTTTGTACGTGTATGAAGTGAAGACTTCGTTGTTAGTAGTGAAAGAAAGATTGTTGAAAGAGCAGGTTTTTCCAGGTTGTGATTTTGACTATGAGGGCTGTTTGAATTCAGTTAATGGTTGTGGAGAGTTGAAAGTTGGGTTGCCGTGTTTGACTGATGAGGGGTCACTACAATTTGACAAGGTCGATAATAGAAGTGATTGTGTGTCTACAGTGACAATTTATGTTGATCCTGCTGAAGTTCCTGCCCGGAGAGAGCCGATGACTATCTATATTCCAGAAGTGAGTCCAGTTACCATTATTGTTCCGGGACCGGTTCCTTATGTTGATGACAAGGCCATTCTTTGGCACTATGGCTCAGACGTGTACGTAGAAGTTCAGAAGGTGGAAAGTAAAGCAGTGACAATCGACCTAACTGTTGTGAATGTCGGAGGAGTTGGTGGGTTTACTCGGAGTGGGCGTCTCTTTTCTCCTCAAACTCTTAGAGGTGATCCCGAAGCTGAAGTTGTTGCAAAGGCTAAGGGTAAACAAACAGTGACTGAAGAGGTGACAACTCCGGCTGCTAGTCAGGGCACTTTTGAAAAAGAAGTTGAGGAATTCATGAGAATAATTAAGAAAAATGACTATAAGGTGGTTGAACAGCTGAATCAAACCCCGTCCAAGATATTCATTCTGTCATTATTGATGTGTTCTCAGGCTCATCGGGAGGCTTTGCTAAAAGTTTTGCAAATGGCCTATGTACCACAAGAGATAAATGTTAACCATTTGGAGGCTGTGGTAGCCAATGTGAACGCCAGCCATGGGTTGGGATTCATAGATAGAGATCTCACTTCTGAGGGACGTAATCACAACAAGGCCTTACACATCACCATGGAGTGTAAGGGTGTTGTTCTATCACATGTCATGGTAGATACAGGCTCTTCTCTCAATGTGCTCCCTAAGAAGGCCTTAATGAAGTTGAATGTTGATGGTATTGTTTTGCGACCCAGTGATTTGATTGTAAAAGCCTTTGACGGGTCGCGGAGGTCTGTGTTTGGGGAGGTGGAGCTACCGGTAAAGATTGGGTCTTAGGTATTCAAGAGTACGTTCTATGTTATGGATATCCAACCCGCTTATAGTTGTTTGCTAGGACGTCCCTAGATTCATGTTGCTGGCGCAGTAACATCCAAGTTGCATCAAAAGTTAAAGTATGTGGTAGACTGTCAAGTTGTTACTGTATGCGGGGAAAAGATATTTTCGTAAGCCATATGTCGACCTTCGAGTACGTGGAAATGGACGGGGAGATCCATGAAACACTTTGCCAGGATTTCGAGACAGTTAATGTTAGTACTTTGTCTCCGGTTGCTGCAGTTCAAAGTCATGAGAAGGAAGGGACTCCTATCTACTCCTACAAGCAATCTAAGGAAGTAGTCCAATCCGGAAATGCCCAAGGTTGGGGCAAGTTGTTAGAAGTGGAAAAGAAGGATGACAAGTTTGGGCTTGAATATCAACCTGGTGGGTCTAGATGGTCTCAGGGAAGTAAGTCCATAACATTCACTAGCGCTGGAATGCTTGACTACAACAACATTTGTGCAACAAATGAAGAAGGGGATAGTGACTGCGACTTGGATAACTGGATTCACCCGTGCGTACTTAGGGAGGAGCTCCGGAACTGGTCTGCTGAAGATTTTTTTCAAGTTACTTCGTAGTCAAAGTAATTTTCTTGTTTCCATTTTATCATACTGCATGTCAAATCCAGCACTCTGCCCAAGGCGCATGGATCCATTTGTAGGGCCATCATGCTTTTAATGCATTTACTTTTTCCATGAAATAAAGGACATTTTTCAAGCAAATTGTGTTCTCTTTCTTTCGTTTTAAAATTTTTCACAAAAAAAAAATAAAAAAAATGGCAATGATTTTCTTTTTCCAGTGTCTTTGTGTGTTTGCGTCTCTTTTGAAAAAAACAGATTCTGAAATAATCACATCATTTGTGCAGTGTTGATCATTCGGATTCTTGTGATAACGTTCCTGCTATGACTATGCATAACTTCGATAATCCTATCTACCAAGCTGATGAAGGGGTTGAGGAAGACTGTGAACTCCTGGAATAATTGGCTAGGTTGTTGAAACAAGAGGAAAGGGTCGTTCAGCCTCATCAGGAAGAAATAGAGATCATCAACATCGGGTCTGAGGATGTAAAGAGAGCGATAAAGATTAGGGCCAATCTGTAGGCCGAGGTAAAGAAGGAATTGATTGATATGCTACGTGAGTATGTGGATACCTTTGCCTGGTCGTATCAAGATATGCTAGGGTTAGATACGAACATTGTTGTACACAGGTTGCCATTAAAGGAAGATTGTCCTCCAGTAAAACAAAAGCTGAGAAGAACCCACCCTGACATGGCAATGAAGATCAAGGAGGAAGTTCAAAAGTAGTGGGATGATGGGTTCCTTGTCGTAACTAGTTACCCACCTTGGGTAGCTAACATTGTTCATGTACCAAAGAAAGATGGCAAGGTCCAGATGTGTGTCGATTATCAGGATCTAAACAGAGCAAGTCCAAAGGATGACTTTCCATTACCTCACATTGATGTACTGGTAGACAACACCGCTCAGTTCTCGGTATTTTCTTTCATGGATGGCTTCTCCGGGTACAATCAGATTAAGATGGCACCAGAAGACATGGAGAAAACGACGTTCATTACCCCGTGGGGTACATTCTGTTATAAATTTATGCCTTTTGGGTTGAAGAATGTTGGGGCAATGTATCAACGGGCCATGGTAACTTTGTTCCACGACATGATACACAAGGAAATTGAGTGTTATGTGGACGATATGATTGCCAAGTCCCGGGGCGAAGAAGAGCATCTGGTCAATCTCAAAAAGTTGTTTGACAGGTTGATAAAGTATAGATTGAGGTTGAATCCAAACAAGTGCACTTTCGGAGTGCGTTTCGGTAAATTGATGGGTTTCATTGTTAGCCAAAGGGGATCGAGGTAGATCCTGCAAAAGTAAAAGCAATACAAGACATGCCTGCACCGAAAATAGAAAAATAAGTGTGTGGGTTTTTAGGGAGGTTGAACTACATTTCTCGGTTTATATCTCATTTAACTGCCACATGCGAGCCAATCTTCAAATTGTTAAGAAAAGAACAAACGGTCAGGTGGAATGAAGATTGTCAAAGAGCCTTTGAAAAGATAAAAGAATATTTGCAGGAGCCTCCGATTCTAATGCCTCCAGTTCCAGGACGACCACTTATCATGTACTTGACTGTGTTAGAAGGGTTGATGGGGTGTGTGTTAGGCCAACATGACGAGTCTGGTCGAAAAGAGCATGATATTTATTACCTTAGCAAAAAGTTTACCGACTGTGAATCCCGTTATTCATTGCTCGAGAAAACTTGCTACGCTTTGGCATGGGCTGCTCTCCGACTGAGACAGTACATGTTGACCCACACCACGTTGCTAATCTCAAAAATGGACCTTGTCAAGTATATTTTCGAGAAACCAGCATTAACCGGAAGGGTTGCAAGGTGGAAAATGATATTAACAGAGTATGACACACAATATACTTCCCAGAAAGCCATCAAAGGAAGCGTATTGTCAGATTATCTTGCACAACAACCACTTGAAGATGATTATCAGCCGATGAAGTTTGATTTCCCTGATGAGGACATCATGTACCTCAAGGCAAGAGATTGCGAGGAACCACTTCTGGAGGAGGGGCCCGACCCTGAATCCAAATGGAAGTTGATGTTTGATGGGGCAGTCAATATCAATGGACACGGAGTTGGTGTTGTCCTTATCACTCCTGAAGGTGTTCACATTCCCTTCGCTGCCAGAATTACTTTTGGCTGCACCAACAATGAAGCGGAGTACGAGGCGTGCATAATGGGAATTGAGGAGACTATTAATCTTCGGATTAAGACCCTTGATATATTTGGAGATTCAGCCCTCGTTATCAATCAGATTACCGGCAAGTGGTATACACATCAAGAACACTTGGTTCCCTATAGGGATTATGCCAGAAGACTGTTGACGTTCTTCACAACAGTTAAGCTTCAATATATATCACGAGATGAGAATCAATTTGTCGATGCATTGGCTACTCTTTATTCGTCCATCAAAGTCTTATGTTGGAACTATGTGCCCATGATTGACATTTCCAGGCTTGATGCACCAACTTATGCTTTCTCTGTAGATGCAATGTCTGATGAGAAACCTTGGTACTTTGATATCAAGTTTTTCCTGGAAAAACAAGAATACCCAGCTGGGGCATCATCCAATGACAAGAAGACCTTGAGACGACTTGCTGCTAGCTTCTTTTTGAATGAAGACGAAGTTATGTATAAGAGGAACTTTGACATGGACTTGCTCAGATGCGTGGATAGACACAAAGCAGACCTGTTAATGCAGGAAGTCCACGAGGGATCCTTCAGTACTCATGCAGGAGGACATGCTATGGCTAAGAAGTTGTTGAGATCAGGGTATTATTGGCTAACGATGGATGCAGACTGTTGTTCGTACGCTCGTAAGTGCCACAAATGCCATATATATGCTGACAAAGTGCATGTTTCTCCTAACCCGCTCAACATCATGTCATCTCCTTGGCCCTTTTCTATGTGGGGCATTGACATGATCGGGAAAATAGAGCCTACTGCTTCAAACGGTCATCGTTTCATCTTGGTTGCGATTGATTATTTCACCAAGTGGGTTGAAGCAGCATCTTATGCCAATGTCACTCGCCAAGTGGTAGCTAGATTTCTAAAGAGGGATATCATTTGCAGATACGGAGTGCCCGAGCGAATCATTTCTGATAATGATTCCAACTTAAACAACAATATGATGGCAGAATTGTGTCGGGACTTCAAGATTTAGCATCACAATTCTTCTCCTTACCGACCAAAGATGAATGGCGCGGTAGAGGAAGCTAACAAGAATATTAAGAAGATTGTGCAGAAGATGGTTGTCACTTACAAAGATTGGCATGAGATGTTACCATTCGCGTTTCATGGGTACCGAACGTCAGTCAGGACGTCAACTGGGGCAACTCCATTCTCCCTGGTGTATGGCATGGAGGCAGTCTTTCCTGTAGAGGTGGAAATTCCTTCTTTATATGTAATGATGGATGTAAAGCTTGATGAGGCTGAGTGGGTACGTGCTCGATATAACTAATTATGTATAATTGAGGAAAAGAGATTAGCGGTTATCTGTCATGGTCAGCTTTATTAGAGGAGAATGAAGCGAGCTTTCGACCAACGAGTACGTACTCGGGAGTATCAAGTAGGCGAGCTTATACTCAAGAGGATCATTCCTCCAGGTTCAGATCACAGGGGCAAGTGGATCCCGAACTACGAAGGCCCATTCATAGTAAAGAAGGTTTTCTCTGGTGGGGCACTGATGCTCACTACTATGGATGGAGAAGATTTCCAATCCCCTGTTAACTCAAATGCAGTTAAAAAATACTTCGCATAAAAGACCCACTGGACACAAAAACAGAATTAAAGTTCAGGCAAGAAAAGGGCATCCCGGTGAGCTAGAAATAGAATAAAAATCTCGGGCAAAAGTTAGGGGGAAAAAAGAAAAAAAATGTACACCCGCTGAGTTGAAAAGCCACATCGGACGACTCCGGAAAAAAAGGGTATCCCGGTGGATTGAAAACCCAAAAGGGCGATCCACGCAAAACAAGGGAATAAGCGAACAACTGTTATCCGGGTAATTTGAACCAAGTCATCGTTTCACACAGTCTGGCAATATCAGAAGGATAAGAATCAGTCCCCTCATCTTCTTCAACAAGTGAAGGCAAGAATGGAAAGTCTTGAAGACATGTTAGTCATAGCAGGAAGGAAACTCATTGGGATGTCGTGTACATTGCCATTAGGATAGTTTCTTTTCTCAATTTTATGGTAGCTACCTCTTTCCAGGTAGTTGCTTCCTGATGTAAAACTTTTTCTATTCAGAGGCCACTCAATAAATGAACATTCAGTCAAAAGTTGTGTTGTGTTTTGGTTACTTTGTTTGCAAAAATATCCTGAATTTTTGGGAAAAGGAACATTGCATTTGAAACATGTTGATTTTTCTAAAGAAAACTGACATTGCAGGGAAACATTTTAAAACTATCTTTGAGTGTCGGGTGACAATGGATGAACAGATCATACCATGCAAGTCCCCGGGGCACATGTGTGTATATTGTTGTTGCAGGTTTTGCAGGATGATGTCATGTCTCCCCAAGCAGAATGTTCCCCAACTGAGCTAGAGCAAGTGGAATCCCTAGTAGAACTCTAGGGCTAATTGAAGAGCTTTCATCCCCAAGCGGATTATCTTTCCACATGTGAGGTATTCCCAGCAGACAGCTGAATGCCTGACTTCCCCCACAGAGTTCAACATATCAGAATTCGCAAGGTTCATTTAATCAAGCATCTTCCCCGGCCAGATCTGGAGATGATCATTCCCCGCAGAGACGTGATTGGGATGCACTCCCATTGTTGAAAGATTCCCCAGAGAAGTCGCCAATTTATTTTTGGCCATTATGATGATACAAACAGTTATTCGTTCCCCGGCCAGAGTTAAACATTGTCAAAACCTCTCGACCCGATTTCCCCCTGCAGAGTTGTGATCCTTATCAGGCACCTGTCCGTTGCTCGTTTGCACTCTCCAGCACTCGTCTGTGTTTGTAGCTGCTGGATGCTCGTCCGCATTCTCCAGCACTCATCTGTGTTTGAAATCTGCTGGATGCTCGTATGCGTTCTCTGACACTCGTATGTGTTTGTTGCTGCTTGATGCTCGTCCGCATTCTCCAGCACTCGTCTGTGTTTGAAATCTGTTTGATGCCCGCCTGCATTCCCCAATGCGCGTCTGTGTTTGTTATCTGTTTGAAGCTCATTTGTATTGTTTTGATACTCGTCTATATCATCCCTCACACTCGTCTGTGTTAGCTTATATTCATATGTACTTATTTTATAATCGCTCTGGTACTCGTCTGTATTGCTACTCCAAACACTCGTCTGTGTTGGATTTTTGGTACTCGTCTGTATTGCTACTCCAAATACTCGCATGTGTTGGATTTATGGTATTCGTATATATTTGTGGCTGATATTCGTCTGTATCATCGCCTGAAGCGCTCAGCTGCGTTTCTTAGATCATCGTCTGATATTCGTTTGTATCATTGACTCATGACACTCGTCTGTGTTCTCTTGATGATCATTCAATGCTCATATGTATTGAAGAGGTTTGAAGTCATGACGGTGGGATTAAACGTCAAAATGGTTACTAGTCCTGGCGTAACGGGTTATCCGAAGGAGGTTCGTCTGTCTTAGAGACCACTTATCTACGCAAGATTTATGAGGAGGGTTCGTCAAATCCTAATGTGGCACCTGGCGTAATAGGTTATCTGAAGAAGACTCGTTTGTCTTAGACCATATATCTACGGAGAATATATGAGGAGGGTTCGTCTATCCTGATTATGCATGTCTATCCCACGGACTTAAATGCATCACCGGTCCTGGCGTAACATGTTTATTCGAAGGAGGTTCGTCTATCTCAGATCATATATTTTTGCAAAATGTATGAAGAGGGCTCGTATGTCCAATTCCTGGCGTAACAGGTTTACTTGAAGAGGGTTCGTATGTCCAGTTCCTGGCGTAACAGGTCTGCTTGAAGAAGACTCGTCTGTCTAAGTTTTTCTTATCCCGCGTAATAATTCAATTTGGAAGAAGCTTGTATGCTTGGTCTTCACTTCAGGCACCCAAAGCGTTATTTGGTTGGGATTATTTCCCATTTTTGCATTCTCCAGCAGAGTGCAAATTTCAGGTCTTCTTGGTATTCAACCACAGTTTATCTTGAACGGTCGATAGCCCGTGTTGTCGTCCTTTTCAGATTAACAGTTGCTTGAATAGGGGCAGCTGTAACACCCCAAATTTGCCCTCTTTTTTCTAGCATCATCATCATATCATAATGATCATAAGCATGACATATCCTTAGCATTTTTGCATAGAAAAGGGAAGCATAACACTCATATGTTCTAGCATAAGGCATATGATCAATCATTGGTATATTTGATTTTTACAAGTCAAAGTCAAGAGCCTGGTAACCTGGTAGGAAATTCACAGGGCCTTTTGTACAAGCTCTATATCATGGTCAAAACCCTAAAAGGATTGAGAATCAAGATCAGATTGGAATGGTTGGCGCAAATGTATCCTTGGAGTTTCCCACCAAAAAGAGGGAAAATTCAAATTTTTCCTGCGTTAACCGGTTAACGCTTTGGTTAACCGGTTAACGGCTGCGAAAATTTGAATTTTCCAGCGAGTCCAGCATGTGTGTTTTTTGGCTCCATTTTCATTTTTTCTGATTTTATTCATTTTGAATTAATTGGGAATTATGGAGAAGGATCTAGAGAGTTTACCAAGCCTAATTCCAAGGCTAGATCCTAATCACCTTTCTAAGCTAACTCCAAACCAAATTTTTGGGCCCCAAACCTAGATGATATTTATCCCATTTCCCTCCAAACCAAGAAAGACTCTCTCATAATTCACACTTTTCATTTCTGAATTTTCATCACTCTCTCACTATTCTCTCATTTTCACTCCCAATTTCCAAATCACTCAAAGTTTCTCTTCTTTGAAGATCATCAAACTTTTCATTAAATTTTGTTGATCTTGGAACTAGACCTTCATCCATAGCTTCTTTGCATCAATTTTCTGGTTTCACTACTTGGTTCGGATCTGATTTGGTGTTTAGAAGTGCTTTTGGAGCCAAGTTCTTGCATCAAGATCCTTTGCTTGCATTTATTTTGCATTGTGTGGGAAGAATAACACTGGATCTACGAAGTTTTCCGCGAGATTCCTCATTTCCAGCTCGAACAACATTTACCAAAGCATATCTCAGCTTTGTAGGTTGGTTAAGTTCAAATCCATCTCTGTTTTTAGCTTATTTGCATGCTTGTGCTTAGATCCACCATGTGCTCGTGTTATTTGCTTGTCTTGCTTGAATTGTTTGGTTGATTTGTGATTGGATCTACATGTTAATGTTCATGAGCCTAATTGCGTGATTAATGTGAATTGATCTTACTATTTCATGCATAATTGATTGTTGGACTGTTGGTGGATTATTTGAAATAAGCTGGTTTGGACTAATTTTTCTGCAGGTTTTATTGTTGTTCGCACAGTGTTAACCGGTTAACGCTTTGGTTAACCGGTTAACGCGTCTGTTTTCTGGGTTATTTGTTGTAGGTTTAGGTTGGTTAACTGGTTAACGCATTGGTTAACCGGTTAACACTGAAGCAGAGTGCCATTTTTGGGCTGTTTTGAGTTTGTTTGCTTCTCATACTTGCCATAATCATCATAGATCATTGTATGATCATTTTATATGCTTGTTTAGGGTGGTTTTCTTGCTGATTGATGTATGCTTTCATTTTCTCGACACGTGAATTCATGTATTTTCAAAGCTTGGCATGTTTGATGACTTTGTTTTCTTGAAACTTTGAACATGTTAATTCCATGAATTGTGTTGATGTGTTAGCATTGATTGATATGTTGAATATGTGCTGGAAATTTTGCTAACATTTGTAGGTGCAATGGCAAGTGAAGTGTGGATGTTTATCCACATTTCAACCCTTCATCTCTTTTTCTTACTTTGCTTTCTATGTTGTGATTGTTGATGTGTCTTATGCCATCATGTGATTCAACTCTTCATCTTCCCCCTTTAGAAGCAACTTATCTCCTTTAGAGGAGTAAGTTGTTATCTAGCTTTCTTCATTAGGATAGCTTCAAACTACACTAACCTGGGTTCATCCATGCATGATAACATTCGGATTTGTTAGTCCCCCTTTAGTTTTTACCTTTTGCTCCTTTGATTCTTTCTCTTCTCATCTCAAAACAAAAAACCTAAAAAGCATTAATAAAGAAAGAAGTGACCTCTTGTGTATAGCCTTATTCCATGGGGCATATGTATTCATTCCATCTTGGAATAGTACAATTGTCTAGCATGATGCACAAGTCTGATCATGAGGTCATCTTCATCAAGAAAACCATAAAAAATACTTCTTCATTCTTAATCACTAAAATATCTAATAAGTTCAACAAGTTAGTGAGCTTAGGCCCTTGCCCTTGGAAACAAGTCTTGGATAAATTCTCCTTACTTGGTGTGCTTGTTCTATTATTCCATCTTGGAATGTAGTAGCAAGTACACATTCCATGGAAAAGAGTTTGAGTTCACTTCCTTGTGTCATACAAATAAAAGCCTCTAAAAAACACAAACAAACAATAAACGTCTCTCCTTCGGGACTTTTTTTCTCATCACTTTCACTCTGAACGCGAACTTGCTCCTACTTGTCACTTTGCAAGACGGTAACACACTCGTCGTCCGAGCCTGCAACACCTGAGCATTGACATAGGCAGTTCAAGCCTTAAAACACATGCAATCCTTTCCACACCTAGTTAGGGGAACTACGACGACTCTGATCCTCATGTCTAGTGAGGTACGTAGGTAGCGGGGTAGGGCCCGTTCGAGCACAATCCTTATTTTCCCTACATTTTCCCTCTTTGTTTCCTTTTTCAGTTCTTTTCTCATTGCAGTTCAGTTCCTTTTCTTTGCAGCAGCTTTCATTTCTTCACCTTTTGAAACAGTTTCTTTGCAAGCGTGGATCCCGTCGGGTACGGCAGGCGATCTGGGATGCTAATACCTTCCCAGGTCGTAACCGACTCCTGAACCCAGTCTCTTTGGTTCGTAGGACCTTTGTTCTTCCTTTTCTTTCTTCTAGTTTGTGCAGCATTACCATTCCCGTTCCTTCGGGATAAAAATGCCTGGTTGGCGACTATACCTCTTTCCGCGCCACTTTCGCGTTTGTACCAGGATGGAAATCCAGGGAGCGACAACTACCTCCTGTAAATTTGGAGGGCAGTTGACCGTGTGGAAGGCATTATGGTGCGTGAGTGGAAGGTCCCCAACGGCTATATGTCAATGACTTCTTTTCTGCAACGGCCATATCCTCGCCAATCTCTTAACGAGCTTATGCCCAGTTGAATACTGGATTGGGCCTCAATTTGGTGTAGGACACATGCTAGGCCAGTCCAGAACAATACATATAATAATAGTTTCAAAAAGTGTAACAGACACAAATTTCGAATAACTCTGCTAGGACATCTTATCCGACACCTTGAAAAATCTACTATAGAACATCATGTTAAACACGTTGTTGTCAAGTTGTTTTTACCAAAATTCACGCCAATCTCAAATAAGCAGAATTAACAATAACTTAAGAAAAGACGTATGTAGCATGGACGCAATAACGACGCAAATTTCCAAGGACAATAATGTCACCTTTTGGCTTTCCATTCAAGTCGGGATGCGTCCGGCACGAAAGGGTGGATACTACACAAACCGTTACACTACCAAATAGAGACAAGAGTTTAAGGGACAACTGTTCTGGGCTGGCCAGAGGGTCCAACGACCGAGGCCCAAAGAATGCAACAATTCATCCAAGCGCTTGCAGCGTGAGAGTATTACTCTTAGGAATGGCATATGAGATCCATATCAAGATACATCTAACGGTACTCTGCACCCTACGCTTGGAAAACAGCGGGTGGTTACAATTGTTCCACTATAAAAATAAAAGCGCGTCATTCTTCATGTACATAATTTCAAATTCAAAAATCATTCACTCATCTCACTCAAATACTGATTTAAACGTTAAAATGTTAACCTTATAGGTCTGACACCTCTTAACGACATCAGAAGTTTAAATCTTTCATTACATCTCGCAACCTCATTCTCCGATCAATTATAGTTCCATAATATCGGAACAACCCTAAATTAAAAAATATATATACACGAGAATAATTAAAGCAATCATGTCCATTAGTTATTTAAACCAATTATTCCTTTCAATTTACATATACAAAAATAAAATAATTAAATTAAACCCTATAATCTAAGCAATTCAGTTAGTTTCTGATTCTATTCGTTTCCCACATTCATCACTCTGTACACTGATTTTTCTTTTCCATGGCTTCTTCTTCAATTCGTCCCTCGCTTTCTTCATTCAACAAGTTACCTTCTTTCTCTTCACGCAACCTTTCTCAGAGACTCTCTCTTTTTCATCTTCGCAATGGTAACTTACTTAATCCTTTTTTTTTATTAACCCTTTTGCAAATACTTCTCAAAGTTTCCGTCTTTTTCATTCAATAGTTCATCATAATGAATTTTACGTACATTTTTAAAATGGGGTTTTGTTTTTACAATTTTTTGTTTGCATGATAAAAGTATGTTACTTTGTAATTAGATTGCATTTGGTTGTTATATTGATGATTTAATGTAATGGCATGCGTTTGCTTTACTGTGATTTGCATTATTTCTTTTGCATGTTGAGGGTTTGTGTCTATGTAGCACTTGCATTTCTAATTGAGGATGTTTGTTGTGTTTAACACATGTTGGTGTCCATGAAGCACCTCAACACCTCTGGAAAAATGCGTCAGTGTCGATGTGTCAGGGTCGATCCCGTATTTTCTGTGTCTGCTTCATAGCCAACAAGACTGATATGGGCGACACCAATATAATTTGAAAAAAAATAGAATAATTGAATGTAACTCACCCGTGTTGGTGTCTGACACTAACAAGTTTACACACCTTTAATGTGAATTCAATGTGATGTGTTGGTGCTACATATGCCAAGCATTGACACGATGACACGACACTGACACGACACCGACAGACCAATACATTCAATCATTTTTATTTTCTTAAATTAGTATTGTCGTCTACTTTGTCAATTTTGTGTCCATTGTCCATGTTTACGTCAATTCTTCATAAGTATGTACTATAATTTAATGAAGTTCGATTGTGCTTGGGTTGTTATTCAGGTGTTAGACAACTGCCCCATAACTTTGGTCTTAAAGCATCTAGGTTGTTGAGACATGACAGTAGATGTATGAGATTGATGTCATCTGGGAGTATGTCTCCATCGGCTACGCAGGAAAATGCATTAGATTGGGTGAAGCAGGACAAGAGAAGAATGCTTCATGTCGTATATCGCGTTGGGGACTTGGACAAGAGCATAAAGTATGTTATACCTATATGTGAAACGAACTAGTTGCAAAAAAATTATTTATCTGTACGGTAATCATTCTCACGGTGAAATGAAAAAACTTGTTTGTGATTTCAGATTTTATACAGAGTGTCTAGGAATGAAGGTGCTCAGAAAACGTGACATGATGGAGGAGAGATATACTAATGCATTTCTTGGATATGGGCCGGAGGATGCACACTTTGCTATTGAACTATCATACAGTGAGAGTCTGACTAGCTTGTTGACATTCCTTGTGATTACAGAAATTTGCATTTTGTGAAGTTAGTTTACTTTACATCCTTGAGCAATGGAAATTCTTATGTTAAAATTGTTTTTTCTTAACATTTTTTCAGATTATGGGATTGAAACGTATGACATTGGAACTGGATTTGGCCATTTTGGTGTTGCTTTGGATGATGTGAGTTTCTCAAACTTTCATGCCCGCTACTTCTATCACTTTATAAATATAAACAACTTTCTCTTCTCAAATTGTGTTCTTTACTATTGACACATGTTTTTGTGTATGAACTAGGTCTCATTTCGATAAACAACTTAATTAAGCGCTTATATAGCATAAGTGTTTATCCTATATGCTCTTATGTATAAATCATTTCTATAACAAGATAAAGTAAAACCAAACTGTTTCTATATAAGCTGCAAGTTGTTTTCTTAAGCTATTATGGAGAGCTTATGGGAACAGGCTGAAAATAGCATATGCATATGTCATAAGTTGTTTTTATATGCTCTCTCAAAGAGTCTCACTTATGTTACTAGATAAACAACCCTTCTCCCAAACACGCAGTGTTGTCAATGGCAGAGAGCCAAAATCTCGCCATACCGGCTGCTTTGCGCCACCGTTATAGCAGATTATGGCAAAAAAAAAACGCAATATCGGCCAATATTTACCATTGCGGCAAGCCAAAAAATCACCATGTATATCTGCCATAGCACTGCTATGGCGGATATTTGATAACTCTGCAAACACAATTGTAGTTTTGGATTTTTTTTTTTGTAATTTCTTTGGATTTCCTCTCTATTGATCTTTTAGCCAATGTATACAATGTAATTTCTTTGACGTTATAACCACCGTTTACTAGATTCCTAGAGTTGTGGACATTGTCAAAGCTAAGGGTGGCATAATAACTAGAGAGCCAGGTCCTATCAAGGGAGGCAACTCAACTATTGCAGTTATTGAAGACCCTGATGGATATAAACTTGAACTATTGGAAAGGGCTCCCTCTCCCGAACCCTTGTGCAAAGTAATGCTTCGGGTGGGCGATCTTGATCGATCCATAAAATTTTATGAGAAGGTGAGGATCAACGTGCTTTATGATGGCTTACAGTCTTCTTATTTCCTTCACAAAACATTATTTTTGTTTATGTGAATGCTTTTCATGTAGGCTGTTGGTATGGAGCTGCTTCGTACGCAAGATGATCCGGAATCCAAGGTACCTTGACATCTTTTTTGTTAATTTCAGCCTTGCTCGCTTTGTTGGCTGAAAATTGATTTTGGCATTTGATCACCGTGACTTTCTCTGCAAGTTTTAATGGATTCCCTTCTCTTTTTGGCAGCGTACCGTTGCAATAATGGGTTATGGTCCAGAAGAAAAAAACACTGTTCTGGAATTGACTTACAACTATGGCGTCAGAAAATATGATAAAGGAGATGCATATGCTCAGGTAGACAGAAGTTCTCATTTTTTATTATTCCAGTATAATATAACGGAATATGGACAGACGGCTATTATTTGCACTGTTTGTGATACACACGATTTGGTACAAAGTGTTGTGGAATTGCTGATAGCGTGGTCGCGTAAGAATGTAGAAAACTGCTATTATTTGCTTACGTGATGACATCATTGGATTCTTCATAGTATTTGAATATGCTGAAGTGGTTTTGTTTTGTTCTTTAGTTATGACTTATGATCAAGGTTGTCAAGATCGGGATCTTTCATAAGATCGTGAGGGGATAGTAAGATCGTAACTAAGATTGGAAGATCTAACCTAATTATTTTTGTAAGATCGGATGGGGGTAGCAAAATCGTAAAACATAAGATCGTAACAAAAATCCTAAGATATTACTAAAATGAAAAAATAATACTATATATTTGAAGTTTTTTTCGCATGATATTTTGGTAGGGAAGTGTATTCGTGGGAAAATGGCATCCGCCCGACCATAATTGTTATGCCTTGGCATCTTGTCATCCTTCTCGGCTAGTAACAGTGGTGATTGGAAATCAGTCAATTGTGGCCTGAACTGGCCAAGATCGCACATAATCAATTGTCTTACGATTTTTTTTCTTTCACAATTTGGCCACAACACACGATTCTGCTTAAAATTTGGATTGCAAAATCCTAAGATCTTAAGATCTAGATTGTAATTTTGACAACCTTGGTTCCGATACTAAGATTTGGTTTTCTGTACATAAGAGATGGCTTAGTTTTCTTAATATTTTGGTGAAATGCTTCTTGACTTGTGTTTTTTTATTGACACTTTTTTTGACATTCAGTTAAGATAATTCATTCTGGTATCTGTTTCTTACATTTTATACAGATTGCAATAGGCACAGATGATGTGTACAAAACTGCAGAAGCAATTAAACTCGCTGGAGGAAAGATTACTCGTGAAGCTGGACCGGTACCTGGTTATAGAACAAAAATTACATCATGTGTGGATCCCGATGGTTGGAAAACGGTATGGCTCAATAGTCTAAATAACCGAACAGTTGTAGAGGCTGGTTTAAGGTTCAACCGCTTGAACTGCATTTTCTGGTTATGAAGAATTTGTGACTAACCTGTTTTTGACCTTTCTAATGTGTACAGGTTTTTGTAGATAATCACGATTTTCACAAGGAGGTTGAGTAGTTCTACTCGGTTGTTCGCGATAACTTGGTGAAAAAATAGTGTTTCTTTGTAGAAGCTGTTTGCAGCAGGGAATGTTCATACTCAATCCAATTTTTTTGTAGGTGATAGAACAATAATGGCTGCACAAATTGTGACCCTTGTAGCAAATTTCTTGAACTTTATACAATTGCATTAACACTAGTTTTCACAGTAGTAAGAAGTTCTGTTCCCATTGCATGTTTATGAGTTGAGGATTATTATTGCACAAGATTTGACTTCTCTAAATTGTGTAAGAAAAGAGTAAAGTATTTTCTTTGTTAATAACAAAATCAATGATTCATAATTCATTAATGTCTTAACATATCAATGAGATGTTTTTCTGTTTTTAATTATATTGATAAAATAGATATTAGAGAAGACATTTTGAAAGAAAAAAAAGTAATTTAAAAAGTGATTTTTTTTCTTCTTCTAAATGTGATGAAGTTTTGGATCATCTCGGTCAATTGAATTTAATATCTATATAATTTTGTTATCAAGACCTAATTATGTGACCTAGTCATCTAACTTTCTCCGCATCTTTGTTATCAAGACCTATATAATTTGGTTTTAAAATATTTATTCAAATATTTTAAAATACATGACATTATCTGATTGAGTTGGTTTTCAAATAGTACATGACATTATCTAATCAAGTTGGTTTTAAAATATTTATTCAAATAAAAGAAAATACCTATTGAAATTATTTTTAAATATCTACAATTTTTTTGTACAAATAATTATTAGACAGTGAGTTCAACTTTTTTTTTTTTTTTTTAAATCTTACTATCGTACTGTGACCGACTTATCCAAAGATATCAATTCTAGTGTCTACTTGCAAGTGTTTTGTTTAAAGTCAAAATAAAAGATCTATTAACAGCCCGATTAGTTCAAAGAAATCAATTTTACCTAGTTGTAGGTGTTCTGTTTAAAGGCAAAACAAGAGAATTTTGTTTAAAGCCAAAACAAGATTTCGTAGAGTTGACCAACACAGAATTTTAGAGAATTTCTCAATTCGTCCCATGTATCTCTTAGTCACCTGCTGCATTTTTAATTATGTTTTTTGGTTCCGCTGATACACTTCCGGACGCACCACTTTTTTGTTTTACATTGAAACCTTCCGCAAATATATCTGCGGAACTAGTGAAATTTTTTTTTTAATTAAGTCAAACTAAATAGTCGGATATATATATATATATATATATATATATATATATATATATATATATATATATATATATATATATATATATATATATATATATATATTTAAAGTCAACATGATGAAGATCTTGAGTCAATGGATTAGATTTCTCGCCAATAGAAAACTTTGTTATCTATATCTCTTCAATGTGTTATTTTGGTGTAGACATTAATCTTCATTTAATGTATTGTATGATGAAAATAGATTCACTCCAGATCAACTACAAAGTTTGACTAATAACTTATGTTACACGCAATAATATCATTTATTTACTTTTTCTTAAATAATGTCTTTTAAATTATTACTGTTTTTATTTAATTTTAGAAGCTCTTTCTCTATCTTGGATAACATCAAAAATGTAATATTTTACTGTTATCCAAGACAGATGGTAGAGTGGACACAAAGTAAACAAATGATATTGTTACGTGTAACATAATTTATTAGTCCCTATAACATTATATATACGTTTACGACTAACGAATTTGGCTTAATTAAAAAAATGTTTAGCTGAAATTCACTAATTCCGCAAATATATCTGCAGAAGATTTCAACGTAAAACAAAAAAGGATGCATCCAGAGGTATATCAACGGAATCAGAGAAGGCATAATTGAAAACGCACATGATATGTAAGAGACACATGATATGTGGAAGACCCATGAGATGGGATATTAAATTGTCGAATTTTATTATATCTAACATAATTCAATCTGAAATCTATCTTTACCCACTCCTTTAAATTCTAGTAGTACACTACACATTAGAAGATTTAGTGGTTCATGTGAATGAAAAGAATCAATTATAATGAATTAAATATAATCCAAAATGATGTTTTAGTGTACCTTATCCCTACTAGTTGGTATGTAAACATGATTTAGAGGGTAGACATAAAAGAAAAGGACATATTAGATTCCCATTCATGGCTATGCTTTAAAAGCAATTATTAATATTCCTTTCTGTCTTCTATAATTAATATGCTCATCTCGTCCTTACTTACTGGCTTTATTATGTCAATTGTGATTTCAATTCAACTACTACTATGTTTTATATCACATTCATTTTCTCAAAACTTACAATTCTAATTTTGTATGTAAATAACATTAACCTTTGTCTTTGAACATATGCATTAGTTGTAGAATCTAAGGTTCATCAGCAATCATGTATGTACTAAATTGTGCATGCATGTGAATGTATGTGCATTGCATTCTTACCTTAAATTGCAATGTGTGGGGGTGAAAAAGAGAGAGAGTGGGGCAGCTAATGGGACCTCATTAATGGTCATATGGTACATGGAATAATTTATATTTATATGTTGTTTCTCAATTCACTCCTATTATTTTATTGTAAAAATAAATAAAATTAACTTGCCAAACTAGAATTATTGAGGCTCCTATGTATGAAGTGCCAACCTACATTAATTTATAAATTGTATTTTTGTTGAATTTTTTTCATGCATAAATATTGATAATTATTTTTTCTTCCTTTCTCAACACAATTGTCCCTCAAATTTTAATAGAGTTATATTTTCAAGGACCAGTTTGTTTTAGTTTAAAAAAATAGATTTTTTTTTTGTATTTTTAAAAATGAATTTTGTAAAATTGTTTTTCAAAATATTATAAGTTTTTTATATTCATTTTTTATAAATTGTAAGATTAATTTTAACATCGTACAACATAAACATACATTATTGAAGATCAAAATATAATCAAAATCATATTTTTTTTTTAAAGATTGTATCTCAAAAATGATTTTTATGAAAAATCTATTTGAAATAGCTTCAAAATTAAGTGATTTTTTGAAATTTTGATATCCAATTTTTTTTTCATAAAATGATAAAATATCTAAAATAACATTTTAAAAATAACTATTCAAACCAAATCTTCGTTTGAAGCTTTTTTAAAAAGTTTCTTTATAAATTATTTTTTCACTAATTTTTATTACACTATAAAAATCATTTTTTTTTAAATACCAAAACAAACGGGGCCTTATACATAAGGATACTGTTAAGCTGAAAAAACATAAACCATCTCATCCAAACACTGTGTGATGGCAAGCAATAAATATATTTATAAAATGTACAGAAGTCAAATATAGAAAAAACAGCAGTGTGCAAAGATGGGCCATAATTACTCAAAAAGGGTTAGACCTCACCAAAATTTCAAAATTCAGGGCCCAATTGAATTATGGCTATAATTACCTTGTATCTTTCTTTGGTACATAATTACCATATTACTTTTAAGAATATAGCTCATTTACACTATTATTTTTTCTCTCTAGATTTTCTTCATTTATGATTTGCTTATATATACCAACACTTTTGTTGTTTCTAAATGTTCTTAAGCATCAAACCAATGGATAGCAAAGAAAACTCAAAGGTACATCATCAAAAAAAGCTACAACATTTTGAAGAAAAAGAAAAATACACTTCATCATGTTTTTCCTACCATTCTTTCAACAATCAATGCCACATGTTTTCTACCATGGATTGCAATGAGTTAAACAATGCAATGGTTGAGGTTGAGAGAGAAAGTTCATTTTCCCTCACACCAAGAGAAGAATCATCCATTGAATCAAGAAGTAGTAGTAATGCAATGGATGAGGAGGAAGAAGAAGAAGTGAATTTGGATAAGTTGCTTCTTGATGGAGAAACAAAGAAGAAAATTGAACTTTTGGCTGTAATGGTTGGAGTTGACACTACTGAACCAGCTATTGTGTTGAGTGAAGTAGTTAGGGTTCTTAAGGTTTTAAAGTCCATTAGTCACTATTGATGTGTTGAGTGAAGTAGTTAGGGTTCTTAAGGTTTTAAAGTCCATTAGTCACTATTGATTCAGTTTTAGCGTTCGTCATTCTTGTATTTCAGAATTCGACTGAGAGATAAAAAGAACTAATTTAGTATTAATTAAGTTTATTTTTCTACTTTTTTTTAATGTATTTTAAGCTAACATATATGAAATATTAATAGCTCCGTGAAAATGTTTTAATCATGCATGACCAATGAAGGAAATGAGTTGGTTCTCAATAACTCTTGAATGAGTGAATGAAGAAGTTCTTTGAAACATTACAATAATAATAGAAAAAGATAGCATGAAAAATTAAAATAAACTTTAATAATGATTTTTAATTTTACCTTTTTATCATTATTTAGATGTATCACAAGTTTTATATTGATGGTGGTCTCTAAATATGATACTATCGTAAGAATTTGGGAAGGGGAGAGGGGATTTATTATTTCTCTGTCGCAAAACTTCATACTACTTTCATTTAATTTAAAATTTTCTTATTAATTTTCATGTAAAATTAGTTGTTTATATGTAACAATAACAATTTCAATAATATTATCAAACTTATTTTTAAATTGTAGTTGGTGCACTAATTCTTTATGAACATACTAATGAAAGCAAAAGCAAGTGGGAGTTGAGAAAAAATAAATTAAAACATGTCATTTTGATTCACATTAAGGATATGTTCTCTATCATAGATCAGTTACATTAATTATTCTAATAAATTTAAAATTTTGACTTTTTTTATAAATAGGACCAAAGTTAGTATAAGATTGTAGCTTTGATTTTCTTAATGATATCTAATGAAAATCCTAAGTGGTCAAGATTCTTAACAGTATAACATTAAATAATCATATTCACAAATTTATGACTGGAGTAAGAAAATTGATTTAATGTTCTAATTGGTAGACATTATAGTGATCAACGACATCATACATTAGATTTATGAGAATCGTCTATAAGTAGAGGTGTGGTTTAATTAATGGCATTCAAAGCAATGTCTTTATTTCATTCTTTAGTCCATATTAGATTTTATTTAAGAAAAATCATGAAACAAAAAAAAAATGTTGGTAGCATCCATTGTAATACTAATTGGCTGCATATTTCAATCCTTCAGCCAATAGAGATTAAAAAAGGAGCCCCTGCAAAAGCAAAAAACAAAAAATGTAAACTAATAATGGTACCACTCATTTGGAAATAATTTTACAAAGAAATATCATCAAATGTATTGCAGTTTGTCCACACCTTGATAGCATTGAAATAAAACCAGATAGAATCTGGCTGACTTTCAAATTCAAAACCTACAAATCAAGAGATGTTTGAGGATTATTGGCAAACTAGAAAATTAAACAAAACATGAATAAAAGTTGGTATAATGAATTGCTTTTTTTTTCTTGTTCTAACTGTAAGTAATTCAATAAAAGTTGAAATTGGTAGGATATTGAAAATGCGTAACAAAGATTTAAACCTAAAGTTAAAATATGAAGATTGAAAATATTTCTTCATGTTGGAACTTTTGGAAGGGTTGAAAAGATACCACCAAAACTACCTTTGATGCCTGTGAAGAAACCAATATTTTGGGAGTCATTCGCCAAAACTTTTGCCTCTGATTCAGTAAGTTATACATTCTGAAAACAAGGTTTACCAACAAGCTGCTTACCCATTTCATATTGCCGGACCGGATGCTTCAAAACATGATATATAGACAACATAACTACAAGTGCACTATTTCTTATGTAGGAAGCCAAAATACAACAAGATAAAATTAAATAAGCAACAAAAATGCTACTCTGAGATCAAATGTATCTTAACACACCTGCAATTTGTAATATTATCGAACAATTTAAAACAAACTATGTTACCACTTATTATACGGAACAAATCACAAGTGGCAAAAGGGGCAAATGCTGCCACATCACACATTAATTTTACAGAATAACATAGATACACAAGATTATTGTGTGCCATATTTGAAATTTATCTACAGCGAAGAAGCCAAGCCTGTGCAGTCTGTATTTTATACCAAACAATCATTTGCAGTCACCTTAGGGAGGAATGAGCAACATAAATTGGCCTCAAAAGATGAGCTAAGAAAATTTATCAACCTTGTAGCACATTTGTAGTCTCCATGGGCAGCAATACCCCAAAAATATGCAGGCTCCATGTTTGTATGCAGGGCATCTTGATCACATTCACACCTAGAAACATAGCACAACACAAACAGTGATCAATGATATGAGTGGGTCATATATGGAAAATAATACTCAATGCAGCATATACACAATACAAACCAGAAATTACCATATTGGGCATTCACTTAGCAGAATTTATGTGCAGAACATTCATCCGACTACTTGAAGGACCAATTTTACTGCTCCCTTGCCCATGTCTATGGTTTGCAGCTTCAGTGGATGGGGAGGGCTTCAAGGAGTTTCTTCTTGATGCCTCGAAAGAGTATGAAGTAGAAGGGATGGGTGCTTCACCAAAAATCTACAAGAATAATAAACAGATTAAACATTGCTTATTAAACACTAGTCTATTCACAAGTTTAAAACATAAATGTGTGCAACTAAAGAGTTGTGACTAAGTGTTTCAGAGTCAGTAGCAAAGAATTAGAACTTAAGACGACTTACATTTTTGCCAAGAGGGTTTTCAGAAGCTATATTTTTACCACCAGACGATTTAAATTGAAACTTAACACCAGAAGTAGTAGCATTGTCTGATCTAATTTGCTCAGCTGAGACATCCCCTAAATAAGCATTAATCGTTGTCAATTAGTAATAGTGAACAAGACATTTTATTATGCAAAACAACAAACTGTGTTTCAAAAAGCACCAACCTTGGTGGTTATCAACATCCATGGGCATTGCCCGGTTGTTGCTCACTACAGGAACCGGCTGCAATATGACAAAACATGAATATTTTTAGATGCACGGGCAAACCCCAATATTCACACACAAATATAGCAAATATACTTACAGATATGTGAGGCTGGACTCTACTCTTTTGAGACTGCTGGTACTTTAAAATTGTCCAATCAAATACATAATCAAATTTGTAACCTGTCGTAAATAAAAAGAGAAGAAATGTGTGGGGAAGTTACATTTAAGCATAGATATGAAAAAGAGGACAAATATAGCTAACTTTACCTCAACGAAATATAAATTTTGCATAATGGAGGACCATGTATATTAATAAAAACAAAAACGCACATATAAAATCAGTTTTTTGTTATGATTTGGCCTTGTTTTAGAAAATAAAATTTAGGTGAATTGAGTCCTAGAAGCTCATTACGGTCATGGAATTTGTTACATCCGAAGTGGGATTCAAATCCCCATCTTTGTGAAATATGAATTGAACCCTTACCAACTGTACCAAACTTCGTTTGTTTATGATTCGGGCATTGAACATGGATAGTAAAGAATATAAAGATAACTTAATGAACATCTATAATCACCTTCACGAGCAAATAATTCTCGAAATAGGCGCCTCAAGAATCCATAATCAGGTCGCTGATCAAAAGTCAAAGAATGGCAGTAATGAAAGTATGAAGCAAACTCTACAGGATGAGATTTGCATAAAACCTACATAAAACAGCAGAAAAAATAGTGATAAAAAATAAAAATAAAAACCTTCAAAATAGATATATGGACAAATTCTTACCTCAATAGGAGTTGATACTTTCTTTTCACATATTTTATCATACTTTTGCTTCTTTGTCGCAGCCTTTAGGTTTTGCCAAGGAAGGCTAAACACAAATATTTAGTAAGACTAAAGTCAAAACATATAATATGTTGTTCTCAATAAGTAAATGCAAAAACTGCTTCTGGAGGCAAAATAGCAAGATAAGAATGTCATACCTTCCTCTGAGGAAGTACAAAAGCACATACCCTAGTGACTCCAAATCATCCCGCCGGCTTTGCTCTACAAATAAAATAGGCAGTAAACATCAAGAAAATCATTGCATTTAGTTTGTTGTGAAAGGTTAAAATAATTTCTTCACTTACCAATCCCAAGATGAGTATTGCAGCTTGCATACCGTGCAGTACCTGTTAAGTTTTTGTTCTCCCTGTGTAGTGGTGCATTAAGTATTAATTTGGGTATTTCTAGAGGATAAGAGAAGAAAAGAGATAAAGAACAGATATCCACACACAAAATATACTGCGTTAATTTAAATTAATTACAAACTGGCTGGAGTATGATAATAACTCAGAATCAGAAGAAATAAATTTTCAACATGATATCAAACCCAGTAAAAAAAGGGAAACAAAGAGAATGAATTAACAATGGTAGAGTTATAAACCTGTAGGGGATGTGGCGATTGGTTGCGGAGTCCCGATATCGTTTTGCAAGCCCAAAATCAATTACATAAACCTGACATGTACAACATAATCACTTCAATTTGATGTGACAAATAGTTAGGGGAATGACAAGGTCGGGTCGGTCAACTCTAAATGTAGGAAAATCATTAAAAACAGGATATTCACCAGGTTTGCCTTCCGACCAAGTCCCATGAGAAAGTTATCCGGTTTAATATCCCTATGTAGGAATCCTTTAGAATGCACGTACTCTATTCTGGTCATCTACACCCAAATAAAAAGCATGTTACCTTTATAAATGCACAGTTCCCTCACTTGGCATCATAATCATGCAAGGCATAAAACAGTGGCACCAATGACATATCTTTGCGGGACGGACAAAACTAAAAAACATCATAAGGATAAGTGACAAGGGTTACCATTTGATCAGCCAACATCAAGACAGTTTTGAGAGAGAACTTCCTTCCACAGTAAACAAAAAGATCCTCTAGACTAGGACCCAACAAATCCATAACAAGCACATTGTCTTCCCCATCTACACCACTCCATCTTATGCTTGGGATACCACCTGCATTAAACAAAAATCCAACATTTTCAATTCAAATTTCACCAACATCGTAACAATACCAACCCACTCACATCAACATGAGCGAGAATAAAGACATCGTTTAAAGTTATTATAATTTATCATCATTAGAGTAAATCAACGTTGTCGATAAAGCATCACAAAACGATAGTGATTTGTTCAAATTCCACATTAGAGCAAGCGATTTGTCCAAATTCCACTACGTTTGAGCAAAATATAGTACTGTCATTTGACACCATTGGAGTAAATACTCAAACAAGTCTCCTTAAAAACACACATAGACCTACTTGATGCTACAATATCTCATATGTAGGTCAAATTAGTACTTAAAACAAACTAAATACCCCAAAAAGACTAAATTACCGAATAATCAAGATATTGTAGCATCAAATTAACACTTTTCATTTCACAAAAACCAAATATATCTCCATGTTATATCTCAATGACAAGTTGGAACGTATACTATACTCTTATATAAACTTCTGAAAGAAGCAAAAAAGGAGTGTCCGCATGTCATTGTTTGAAAGCGACACCAACATTTGTAACTTCCTTTAATTTCTTCATTTTTTTTCAAATTATTACCGGTGTCAACGTGTCGTGTTTGTGGTATTTGTGCTTGATAGATAACAATACACAAAAAATGAAGAAAAAAAACACAAGAACCATACTTCCTCCTTGAAGAATATTATAGAGTTTGGCTTCATAAAGCAATTGTGGATGCTTCGTTTTACCAGTCTCCTGCAACAAACACAAAACCAGCCAACAAAAAAATCAACAAACAAATCCAAAACCATAAACACTTCAATTCATCCATCAAATTCAAAAAATAAAAAATAAAAAATCGAACAAAACTTACGATCTTGACGGCAACGATCTCGAACGTATCAATATGAGTAGCTACAGAATGAAATAGAGTCAAAATCAGAACAAGTAATAACAATATAAACAGCTTAAAAATCGAGTTGATCGAAGAAAAATACACACCGAGATAGATTTCACCGAAGGATCCGCTTCCGATCTTTCGACCTAGCTTGAACTTCTCGCCGATGATTCGATCCATTATCGGTACTCTGAATGAATCTGATGATGGTATATCTCTTACAAACAGAATGAAACCCTAAGCTATAGTTACATAGATAGATACAAAATAATAATAATAATAATAATAATACAACAATAGGAAGAAGAAGAAGAAGAAGAAGAAGAAGAAGAAGAGAGAAGGGTAACGCTAAACCGAGTAGCCGGTAGCCACCGCAAATGGAAGTATGAATTCAACACGCGGACTACTTTTGTCTCTTTATCAATCTCTTGTTACATCTTCTTCTCCTTTTCTTTTCTTTTTTTTAACTTTTTTTTTAATTTTATTTTATTAAAAGCAGAATTAAATATCAATTTAGTCTTTTTTTAAAATTGTGTGTTTATTTTGTTTTAATTTTTGTAAGATTTATTTATAGTAGAATTGATAAATTATAATATGAATTTAAAGATTTAACGATACTGCATTTTCTCTATGTTAACCAAATTTATACATAGAATTAATTAAAATTTTATATTTGTCGTGTCATTTTAATATTTTTTTTAAAAATTAATTAAAAAATAGTGTAAAAGAATTTTAGATCTTAATTGGACATTGAAAAGAATAATTTTTATTTTATTTATTTATAATTTATAAAGTAATAAAGTAATACAAATAAATGATGATAATAAATTTATGGTATAAATTTTTTTACTGACCGTATATAATAATTAATCTCTTTTAAAAATAAAGTTGAAATTTATTGTGATACATATCTTTTATTAATAATATAAAAATATTTTACATTCTCAATACATTTCCTTTTTTTCTCTTATTATAGTTATTGAAGATCTTCTTTCTATATATTGAAAACTAAAACTTTTTTATATGTTTTGTTTCGCATAATATATTTTAAAGTTATAGTTTATAATTTATAAATTTATATTACAGTAAAAGAATAAAAACATGTTTGATAAACTGTTTTTTCATTATAAATTTATAATTTCTTTTTCGAATTTATAAATTTTGTAAATGCTATTTTAAATAACATTTTAATTTATTATTTTTTATTTATTATTTTTTCTGTAACTTTTATTTTTATTATGTTAATTAAAAGTTATATGTATCCTTTATCTTAAATATAAATTTTATTATTAATTTAAAAATCTTTATGTCATTTTATATTTATCAGTTAGATAAACCGTTAATTTTATTTAATATTTCAATTAGTTTATTAATTACCAATTATCAATTATAAATATAAGTTATCTATTATTAGTCATCAACAATAATCTATCGGATATAATCAATCTTTCTTTTTATCAAATAAAGTCATAATGAGTGTCTAAATTTTTGTAATTATAAATTAAATCATTAATAAAAAACAAGTATTTTACTAAATTATTAATGCATTTTAATGTTTTAGATTTTTTATTTAACTTTTGTTATATAAAAAGAGATGAATACACTTTTAATGTGGACGTAGAATATAAAATAAAAAACCTATAATATAAGAAGGTGAATCATTCACATTATACTAACCTTCATTTGTTATTGTCACGTCACATGATTAAGGGTAAATTGTGTCCAAATTCAACAACTTCCTGCTAAATTATGTTCTAACTAGTGGAAAACCCGTGCTTTCGCACGGGGCTGGTCGGTAAACTAATTATCGGAAGAAACAATTATTCGGCAATTGAGATAGTTGGGGAACAAAATTCAAGATATAGTATTGAAAGGGCAATAAAAATTATAATATTAGCAATTCTAATGTTTTAGAATAGGTGTGTAATTAAGACATGAAACATATAAAAAATTGGTTTAAGAATATTTATACAAACATATCAATAATAAAAATGTATTCAGTTAAAAAAAAATTTGAATCAACACTAAATAAATATTATTAATAGTAGTTATAAATAGTGTAAAGACTAATAAAAAGTTAATATACTAAAATAATGAAAAGAATTCATGTTTAATTGAATTAGTTAATAACATGAATAGAAGAATGAAAAAATGCATCTATGAAATTTAGTATATAACCCTTATGAAGATCTAATATTAAATATTAAGTTGACATTTTTTATAACAAATATTAATCAATAAGCATTGCAAAGACATTTGAATAACAACAGAAACATGAAATATAACATGATACATGATACATTAAATTTAACCCAATTATAAATGGGAATAACAACAGAAACATAAAACTTCAGAAATGAGAGATTAAAATTATAACAGAAACATGAATCCTAAGTATCAAATCTAAACCGACGTGTCGAAATGAAGTTGGACCACAACCAATCTTGTTCGTCGTCATCACTCGAACCAAAAATAGAAAAATCCTCGTCATCTACGTCACTGTCGCAGGAGAAATTTGGTTTCTTTCTTTTGCAACTTTTTTTCTTTTTGTTTTTCTTACGACTCTTGCGCTGCTGCGGCTCAGAAGAATGAAGACGACGAAGTTCATCTCGCTGAAATGGAAAAAGAAAATGCAGATTCAGTATATAGCAAAATGGGGGTGCAGAATATGAACAAAATAAAAGAAGTGGTCGTGATATTTTGTCTGCTGTTGTAGCTGTACATGTTCATCCTCAGGAGGTTGAGGAAGAAGCAGTTCTGGAACCACCGGCTCAACCGTTGGGTGGTCCTCCGGGTTTGGCAGTGGTGATTGCAGTGGAGGTTCTTCCTCCGTGGTGACATCATTGTGCAGAGGCATTACCGGTGAAGGTGGCTGGAGAACGTCGTTGATGGTTGTGGGAAGATCATTTGATGCCATGGTTGTATGTGAGTTGTTGTGTAAATTAGAAAGTGGAAAAAGAATAATGGGCTGCGGTATATATAAGAAAATAAATAGTCTTTTGAAGTTCTCCATGGAACTAAAAAGATGGAAAAATTTAATGCATTGAAAGTGGGAATACGTTAATAATGGTGGGAAAAGCAAATATGTTGAAAACCGTCCAGGATCCAATTAAATGCAGAAAGAATGCAGCATTCATTTTGGCAAGAAAAGAAAGGAAAATGAAAAGACTTATATAATAATCGAATGAAATGTGAGCCCTCAGTTGTTTATTGGTGTGACGTTGTTGCATGCAATGATAAAGTGAAATGAATCAAAGCTTTGATTGGGCATTAAAGATTTTAAAAAGACAAAGAATATTAAAATCTATAGATGTTTAGAAAGCATGGAGTAAGCATTAAATGGTGAAGTGGCTGAATATTTGCAAAAGGCATTGGAAGTTGGGAAATACCTGAAAACGGTACTGTACGGCGCAGGTTTGCAGTATGGTACTTGATTATTTGTACAACCAAACTCCCTTTCAGTTGCCATGTAACAGGCATTTACTTTTTCGGTTGAAGAAGGACAGTTGCTACATGAAGGATCAATTAACCTGGCCAGGCATAAGTAAGAACGATTTTGAAGAATTATTATGAGGCCACTGAAGTTACATTAGAGTCAGCTGCTACATCTAATTTTTGTGTAATGAATAAAACGCATGATTGAGTAATACAAAGTTTAAAAAGACAAAGTAAATAAAATAATACGATATTAATGTGAGACAGTGAATACAAACTGTGTAAAACCTCCCCCTTAAATTCAAAGCAATAAAGTAAATGGTGTTTAATAAAGTAGGTCTTATAAGGGTGTCTTTGTGTAGAACTGAAATGAGCTTCCACTGATAAAAAAACGAAATGGGAAGGAAAAGTAATAATAAGGTCAAACACCCTTCTTATTGGATGTGTACACAGTTGTAAGGAAAATTGGGAAAAATATAAATGGTTGAATAGTATAAGGTGAGGTTGTCACAGTGGTAGTGGAACTGTTAAGAAGGAGTAAAAAAGTGAAAGGATTAAATGATGGGAGTGGTTACATTAGGCATTGGTAACTTGCACACAATTAAGGAAAATTTATTATGGAGCATGGGCTACAGAGGTTACACAATGGTTACATCAATGAATAAGTGATATATTAAGGAAAATTTATATCTATATAAAGAGGTAAGAACGGTAGCAGTGGCATAGTTGTCCCAATTCACACTAACCTGCCAATTGCTTAAAATGGGAGTGGGAAAAAAGCAGATGAATGAGTCTGGGTAAGTGGGTGATCCATATAATATTTGTATAAATTTTTTGCATGAATTGTTTCACACAGTTTAGTTTCATAAACTGTTTAGGTCGAGCAGTGAAATTGTGGGAAGTATGGATGACACCCAAGCTGTCATTGATAACCTGATGCAAGAAGTTCTCCAAGAACAGAGAGACAATGTGAAAGGAAAGGATTCGAAGAGCGACACGCAGGTTGTGGAGCCGAGAGTGGAGGAAGATATGGTTGCAGGAAGGTAGTAAGAATTTTACGTAACCACTGTGATTTGTCGTTAAGAAATGTTGATTACCAGAATAATGTGTTTCACGAATTGTGTGCAGGAAAACATGTGACAGTGGGATTCCTGCGCCTAAGAACGTGACGTTTTCTACTGCTCCGATACAAATCTTCAGCTACACCGATGGTCATTCGATCCGAATGGAAGGGTAAGTTTTTCAAAAGACCACCTTGAATAATAGAAAGATTAGGATAGATGTGATTGTATGTTATGTTGATGTTATCGCAAAGCAGGGATCAGAACATGGAAATAAACGAAACCGGTGAAGAGGATTGTGTAGGTGTTACGTTTAAGGAGCATGTTCAAGGAGATGGATCAGAATGTGGTGGCTCAGACGTTGGAGATGGTACTGTGGAAGAAACAGTTGGGACGGAAGATCCGATTCCCGATCACGCCGAATGGGAAAAGGAGGTGAGCTTTGGCTACAAAGTGACGAATAACGTGATGGTAAGTTGTAACTCCAAAACAAAAAACCGTTTGCATGCAGAATATGTTTATTCCCAGTGAATAATGATATAGATAATTTGGTTGCAACATTTTCCAAAGTTCGTGAGTGAGAGGTTCCTTGGATTGAATCAGAAGGACATCATCTTGGAGGACGGAGACTACGGATTCCTCTATGCTGCGAAGATTAAATGTGGCAGGCGCAACGGAAAGATCATCAAGATGGAAAAATACATGTATCGCGGGTGGCATGAATTTGCCAAGTACCGTCAGCTTTGGATGGGTGACATTTTGAAGTTCCGAATAGAAAAACCTGGTGACCGAGTAACCGTTAGTGTGGTGAAAAATAATCTTCGTTAGTTGGTTTTGTTCCATGGCTGCAGGGGCTGTAGTGTCTGTCTAATAGAATAGAAATGAGAAGAGGTGTTTAGGTATGAGCATAGGTCAAGTTTTAGACAGAATTACCTTAGTTGTAGACAGAAAGAACGCGACCTTGTCGGTCCAGTCGCAGGTTTCCAGGGGGTGTAGTTTATGTGTAATAGTAAGGATAATATGTATTCGCATGTATGTTAGTTTTTGAAATTTAAGAAAGTTGTATAGAGCACTGGTAATATCTGGGTCCGTGTATGTAAAGACAAAGTTTAATGATCAAATGAGGAGCAGTGCATTATTGTCATCATGTATTTGATGTTAATCCATAAACAATGGTGAAAAGATGTTAATGGGAAAATTTTATCCTATGAGCATGAACAATAAAATTGTATAAAGATGGATAGGTGTTAGTAAAAGTAAGGCCAGTGTTTTAGGCAATTTAAACCGAAAATCCGCATTATTAACAGACAATGCGAATGCGTGATATTTAGGATGGCAAGAGTGCCAAGATGTAACAATAGTTGGACAATGGTTAATGTATGTTTTAATGAAAGATAAGCATCGTTTGAGCATGGAAGAGTTAAATATTTTTGGTTACAAATGCAGAAGCATCACTGTTATAATTAGTAAGGAATAACATAATGGTGAAATAAAGACTACAATTGAGGCATTACCGAAGCACAATAACAGTTAAAACATCAGAAAACATAATAAAATACAACAGATATTTGTGATGGCCAATTCAAAAGTTGAACATAATCCTGGCATAGAATCCCCGGAAGTGCCGAACGCTGGGTAAACCGGCCATCCATGTTAGATGCAGCAGGTTTGGAAGTTTGTATAAGTACGGTAATGTCTATACATTGTTGAAAATCTCTTTGTAGACGACATTTGCCGTAGTTGATTTGGGTTTGTTCTCGTCGTCATGAATGAGTATTTTGATTCCCCTCTTGGTAGTGACTCGTGATATTGCAACATAGAGTTGGCCATGACTGAAGAGATCCTTAGGTAAGTAAAGGCCTACCCAATCCAAAGATTGACCTTGAGATTTGTTGATTGTCATGGCATAAGAAACGATGATCGGGAATTGTCTTCTACTGAGTTTGAAAGGCCAGGGCGATTGGGACGGCGACATATCCATGTGTGGGATGTATATAACTTTTCCATGTCCCTTTCCACCCATAATTTTCGCCTCAATAACATGGTTTGCCATCCTGGTAACAATAAGCCTAGTCCCATTGCATAGACCCTCAGCCTGGTCGATGTTTCGCATAAGCATAATTGGAGTTCCAATTTTTAATTTGATGTGATGTCCTGGCAGTTCAGAAGTACGAAGGGTGCTGAGAAATTCAGGGCTTAAGACATTCATTATGGTGTCATCGTGTATCTCCGAGCGGTCCATAGAGTTGGAGCTATAGTAATCTCTTCCTTCGCCTACACATAGAGAAAATAATAAGTTTGCAGTAATTAGTAGTCTGTTAAAGTTTATTGAGGTCATGTTATATTTTGGCTGGGTGAGAGGGTGAGTTGAAACAGACCTGGCATCAAGTCTAGGACATGGCTGTTGATTTGGTCAACTACCTGAATGGTGGAAGCCAGAATGGCTCTACTTTTCAAGTAGTCATAAGATTTGTAATTATCCAGGAAAGCAGGATAGGTGCTCTCGACTATTGCGACAATAGGGTCAGCGTAATGCAAAAGAAGAATATCGGAAGGAATTTCTATATCGGCGTATCCATCGTTAGGCTCCTCAATCCTCCCCTCGCCCAACCGCAGGAGCCATTTTGAGAATTCAGCAATTTCAAGAGATTCCTGGATGTCACGTCCGGCCCTGAGCCGCACACGAATCCCAAATGTATGAAGCGTTGATCGCAGAATGAACAATGTCGGATCTGGTCCCCCGCGGAGTAACGGGTAAAATTTGTCTAAAGTCACCTCCGAAAACAATGACCTTACCTCCAAAAATGACATCTGAATTACCGTGTCTACTCATTACATCCCTTAGAGTCTTATCCAGCGCTTCGAAAGTGAATTTGCTTGCCATAGGTGCCTCGTCCCAAATAATCAACTTTGTTTGCTAGAGTAATTGGGCATGTTCATCACCATAATCAATTCTACATGTTGAATTCTCCAAAGTTGGGATCGGTATTTTAAATTTGGAATGTGTCGTTCTACCACTAGGCAACAAAAGGGAAGCAATACCACTTGTTGCCACCGTCAAAACAATTTCGTGTTTTGATCGCAAATGAGCTGCAGGCGTTCTCCACATAAAAGTTTTACCTGTACTGCCAAAACCATGAAGGAAGAAGACCCCTCCTGTTTGACTATTGACGGCCATAATGATTTTGTTGAAAATCTGGTGTTGTTCGTCTATTAAGAAACCAATTAAAAATAAGATGTCAAGAAGTCTGGGATTTTTAGTAGAAACATACATATAGCATGGGAAAGGAAAAACCTGTTAGTGAATCAAAAAGCTTGTCGAATTCTTCTTTCATAACGGTAGTGTCGTAACTCCTCTCTTCATATATTAGTCTGTTACCAAGCTGCTGGAGAATATAACCTCGAGGTGTTGGAAAGGGCTTGAATTCCGCGAGGCTTCTGCGGTTGGCCTGCAGTAAGGCTTCAATTTCAATGAGTGTAAAATTCTGCAGGTCAGCTACATCCAGATGGAGATCTGCAAAATGAGTAAGGGTATTAAGCATACAATACAAACAGGGCATGGAAATAAAGCATGATGAATGATACAGATCATGCAACCTTGGTTATTTGCAAGCTGCCTCTGTCGGTGTAAAAGGCCATCCGATAATAATAACCATGATTCATTCCAAACATGCACAGGTCTGTTGATTGTTCCTGAGAGAAGCATGATGACAAATAATTTTCTGAGAAAATGGCCTGATCCCCAATGACTTGCATCCTTAATGGCTCCTATGTATTCCTTATCGTCGTCAAGGAACCCTATGGCATAACATGCATCCCTAAATGAATCATACTGTATTTCGCCAACCTTACGAATGTCCTCATAAGTCTTTGGTCCCTTGACAACTGTGAGCATCATCCTTAGGTAATAGAGTTCGCCCGTGGTGGGGGGAACCCATATTAACCGACCTATTGTGAAGCCCTTTTTACGTGGCTTCCAACATTTTTTACCTTTGAGGTAAACAAATTTGGAGACGAATTGAGAATAAGTGATATTTTGTGCTTCAACATAAAGATTATTTGCAACAAACCAAGAGGTGAACATTGAGTCGGTGATGCTTGCCTTTTCCAAAACGTTTTCCATTGTGGCGTGATCGGTATAGTAAATAGGTTCCTCACCTATATGGTTGTAAAACATCATAGGTGATTTAACTAACTGGTACAACCTTGGATGTATGTTAGGATCAGGCAGTTGTTGAATTTTTTAGGAAAAAACTTAGAGCATCTTCTATTTTTCATGCACGGGGAAGTGAGCCTGGCAAAACCGCACGGTCCGTGGATCATGTGTGATTTAACTAACTGGTACAACCTTGGATGTATGTTAGGATCAGGTATTTCCGCAGAAATAATGTTGTCAATGTCCTGAGGCGTAGGATACTTACTTAGTGGATGTAAGACCAACAAAATGTGTGCGTGTGGCAAGCCCCTCTTTTGAAATTCGATGGTATAAATGTCTACAGAAGGCATGAAAAACACGTTAATATGTATATCATGTACACAGAAGATAAAAATGATAGAAGCAATTGTATATGACTTACATCCTACGGTTCTACCAAGTACTTGGCGTTTTGTGAGATCAGACATTAGTTCATCAAACTTAATTTTAAAGACTTTGGAAACAATATCAGGCCTATCGTAAGGCTTTAAGTTATCCTTTGAAAGGTGTCGTGTAATATCAGGCCAAGTGGGATTGCATGTAAAAGTAATAAATAAGTCAGGAAAGCCCAGTGCACTCGAAATGGCCATACCGTCGAAGTATAGCTGATCCATGTAACGTTTCCCCCTGTAAACACCCCAAATTTGCCCTCACCCATTCACACCATGGCTTGTGATCTCTTCATATGCATAAGATCAATCATAGCATCTCATACCACATTTTTTATTCACTGCATTGCTTCTAAGTCATCTGCATCTAGGGTTTGTGATCTGAGCCATCCAAGAGCTATTTGAGCCACTCCAAAGGTCATCAATCACTTCAAAGGGGTCCATGTATGTTCAAGCATCATATTGTATCCTCACAAAGTCAAGAAAGTTAAAAAATCACAAGAACTGAGAAAGGCATGGAAGCAGAGCCAGGCTTAACTGCACAGATGACCTAGAATTAGGGTTTTGGTTTCAAGGGCCATAACTCCAAATTTTTTGGCCATTCTTGTTTCTATTGGTCTCTATATGGTATAGGGATCGTGCATATCAATTTTCATGAAGAAATTCCATGGGGAAGGCATCTAACCAAGAGTTGACTTCTTGAGCAAGTCAGTGTAAAATCAGGGCATCTGAGGCCCCCAATGACCCAACCAAGGGGTGTTCTTCATCATTTTGAATGTGTATGATCTTTATTTGATCATAGAAGATGTTAGAAGTTCACAAAATTGAAGAATTTCAAGCCATTTGCAAAGTTGCCTTTTTGGGAAAATGACTTGTAATGGAAACTTGCCATTTTGGGAAACTTTTTCAACCCTTGCTTTTTGATTCAAAAATGCTTCAAATGGGAAAACTTTGGTCATGAAAGTTGTAGAATGGATCATTCCCTTTTCAAAAAGTACAAGAACTCATTCTAATTCATTTTGGATCAAAAGTTATGGCTTGTCAAAGTTGGGAAAAATCACATAATTTCAAGTTTTCTACCAAAGAGGCAAAGTTGCAAAACCCTTTGCCAAGGCAAATTGTGCTTTCAAATGGACTTCTAATCTTTGTACAAACATAAACCAAGGCCTAAAATTCAGAATGCACCAAGAGTTTGTCCATTTTCATGACTTGTGGATCAAGAAACTTCAAAAGGGCCAAAATGGAACAAAGTTGCAAAACCTATCACAAACCCTAATCCACTTGTTAATTGGTTTCAAAACTGATCCCATGGCCCTCCTCATTCCTTGCTGCGCAGGACACCCCTATTGTCCTTGGCCTACCATTGACCCATACCTCTCTTACACAAAACTTGACTTTTTGCATAAAGACCCATACCAATCACAATAGGGCACAACCACTCCACAGACCTATCACAAGTTGATATGTGGATCAAACCCAAGCCATAACACCACACAACACAAGCTGAAACCTCAGATTTCCATAGTTATCAAAAGCTCTCCAACTTGCAAAACCTTTCGAATCTCTCAGCTCACTCAACCAATCTTCAAACCAACTTCACCATTGATCTCAAGATGACTCACTGACCACAAACCAACCATTGAAACAGCCAAAAACTTCACATAAACCAAACACGATTTCTCCCCCTCTCTGAGCAGAACTCAATCAATCTCACAAACCAGCCAAAATAAACTCCAAACAAGCTTTGCAAACACTTGAGGGAGGTCAGTGAAGTTGATTGGAAGCAAGGAACTGGTCAAAAGGCTCCTGGATTGAAAGCTTCAACTCAGGTAGTCACTGAAATTCATTTTTCCAGAAGCTTTGTTTTAAGTTATTAAATGATTAAGCATGTTCCCCTGAGTGCACTGAACTTTGTATTTTTAAAAATGGTGGAGAGATGAGTATTTACTGAGCTTCTGAAATTTTTGCCATTTTTGATGTTTTCTTCGAATCTTGATTTTGGGTGAAAAGAAATGAAGTTTGGGGCTGGATTTGATCTCAGGGGAGTGAGAGGAGTGAATCTGGAGCTTTAGAGCTCCAGAAAGTGCCTAGGGAAGAAGTTGGCAACTTTCAGGTGAGGGTCTGGCCGGAGAAGCTGACCGGAGGTCTTCTCCGGCCACCTGAAAGTCATTAGTGACTTAATTACGTTTAGGGCAAAGTTTGAATTTGGACCCTTGATCTTGTGGACTTTTGTTGACTCCCGCGCGAATGGACGAACCAGATCCTTCATTAAACCCTAATTCTGATTTATTAAATTAATTAATTGGGATTAAATTTGAATTTTGCCAGAAATGATCTGAGCCTTCCATTTGCGCGCTAGTCAATTCGCGCGTGTTTCATTCAAACCACAGCCTTTGGATCTGCATACTTTTCCATTTATCCATTTTTATTTCATTTTCTTGTCATTTATTTTGTGCATTTTATTTAAAATAGCAAAAATTATTTAAAAATTATGAAATTTTTTGTCAAAGGGTTCACTAATTTTTAAAACCCAAAAATATTTTTATTTTTATTTTTTGCACTGAAAATTATTTTTAAATCATTTAAATGTTTATTTTTAATTAGTTAATGAAAATTAATTAATTAAAAATGCATTTGGGTGTTTAAAAATCAGAAAAAAATTCACATTGCACTTAGAAACATTTAGAAACATTTTCCAACTCTCAAACCAAATTTATTTTTTGTTCTTGATGCCTTTTGATCATTTTCATTGGAATTAATTTCATTTTTAGGCAATATTTTGGTTCAATCTTTAAAAATTTCATTCTGCCTAACCATTGAGAGTTGGAGGATGATTCTTTTTGCATTGCATCTTGTATAGCATGTAGTTTATAGGATAAAATTGGTTTGAATTGATCTTGCATTTTCAATTTGTTTAGCATTTTTCTTGACAAGGTACCTTAAAACCCTAGCAATCTTAGAAAATTCATAACTTTCAATAGGTTAAGAATTGGATCCTCTCCTTTGGGCAGTGAGTTTGTGTAGGTTTAGGGTATCTTTGGTTGCATTTTCAAATTTTTATCATGTCATTTGCTTCTGGTTTTGAATTTTTGCTTTGTGTGATGCATATAACCCTAATTTGTGCCTTCCCTTGCATCCATCTTTCATTTGCTTGCATCCATTGACTTGCCATGACATAATGTGCATTCTTTTGATTCATAATACATCTTAGGACATATTAGAACCATGTTTGATCATTGCATCTTTCATTTGCCATGTTGTATGTTCATTACATTTCATAACTTTTCATGTACTTTCATGGTTCAAAGCATGCCTCATTTGCATCTTTATGCCTGTTTGATCATTCCCATGCCTTGCCTCATGTTTGTATCATCTCTTAGCATCATTCACATCATGTAAATGCTTCTGACTTTGGTTTGCATCATGACATTTCATCTCATTTGCATTGCATTTCATTTCTTTTGGCAAACTTTCCAGGTGGTAAGTTGTTTTGAGAAGTGAATTTGCCTTCACTTCTCACAATCTCTTCTCATCTCTCTTGCATCTTTGATGCATTTTTACCTTGTGTATTTGAGTGAGCTTGCTCATTCATGTTCATCTCTTACTTTCTTTCTTCAAGCAACGTGTCTTCTTAAGTGAAGCAAGTTGTTTTGCTTCTCTTTGCTTCCTTCTCCTTTCATCTGCTCCTCTCCTTGGTGGTTCTTTGAAGATCTTTCTCTCTTAAGCCTCACAAACCCTAGGATCTCCAAGTATGATAACAATTAGGGTTTTGATTAGTCCCCCATTTAGTTTTACCTTTGTGTCATCTTTGAGTCTTCTCTTCTCATCTCATAATCAAGGACTAAACCCTAAAGGCTTTAAGGCTTTGTGGTTAAGCTTATGCCTGCATCCTTCTATTAGGATGGAGTGTATAACTTTAACCCTAAGTGTTAAACCCTTAATGTGTTTAAATCCTTTAATCAATCCACTTAATAATCATCAAGACATCAAACTTGTAACTTGGGCCTTGCATTAGGGTTCTAATTCTTCCCTAGCTGGTTAAGAAGGACTAACCCTAGTGTTAATGGACAAGTCCCCCTCAAGTTGTCTTACAAATCATAAAATCCACTTCTTAATCATACCATTAACTAAAATCCACTTTAATAAAGGCTTTGTTTTGTCATGAGGTTAATCCCTAATCATGGATTAAGTTTAGGAGCTTTTCTCAGCTTAAATGTTCTCATCTATTATCCTTCTATTAGGATAGTGTAATGAGTCCATTAAATCCTTGATTATGGCTTAATCTCATTACTCAACACTAAACAAAAACAACAAAAACATATAAATAATCACAAGTAGGTTAATGATCTTAATCCTACATCAGGGTGATTAAGTGTGAGATACTGACTTCACACTTAAGGTATTCTCATTACCCCTAATCAGAGGGAAGATGTGATCAGTTTACTAACCCATTGGTTTAGGCTTAAGCTCATTAACTTATGACAAACTCCAAAAAGCAATAAAAGATTAAAAACACAAAAACAAACAATAATCGTCTCCTCCGGGATTCTTTTCTCATCATCTTCATTCATAAGCGAGAACTTGCTTCTTCCGTCTAATGCAAGACAGTTAGCACTTGAGCCAGACAAGTCATACACTTGAGCATAGACAAGCAAGCAGTTCATCAGTCAATTCATCATTCGGTCTCTTTGGGTCGAACTACGGTGTTCTGACTTCCTCATTGCACGAGAGGATACGTAGGCATAACTTAACAGTTATCGAACAAAAGTCTCTGTATATTCCCCCTCTTTATAACCTTATTCTTTAAGCCTCATGGTCTTGAGCATTTCATTCTTGTTCTCACACTGACACTTCACTTATACACTTCACTTTTCCTTTTACACTGACACTTGCATTCTTTCTAGCTTTGATACACAAATAACACTGACACTACCCCTTTAAAACACAAATCTTTTAAGCGTGGATCCCGTCGAGTACGGCGGACAATCTGGGTGCTAATACCTTCCTAGGTTGTAACCAACCCCCTTTCTCAGTCTCTCTGGTTCGCAACCGTCTTATCCATATCTTTTCTCAGGTTTATGCAGCATTACCTTTCCTCCGGGATAAAAATGCCTAGCTGGCGACTCTTGTCTTTCTGAGTTCACCCTTGTGTGTTCTCTCTTCCCTTTCGCCGACCGTTCGCGTCTGTACCCCTTCTGACCCGAGGTGTCATTTGGTGGGAACGACACCCCCCTACAAAAGAAGACGGTAGAACAACTCTTCGGCCGGTTTTATTTTGCAGGTTATCCCCTGCATTGGCATGTGCATCACGAACTTGCTTATACTTGCCGACTCTAAGTTTTGATTGGTTTTTCCGCAGCCAATTCAAATGTTCGGATTCCATCATTGCATAACCGTCAACCAAAAATTATTGGAACAATCTTCTGGAATGCAGTAGTGTTTTTGCCTCTTCAGTCCGTTCATGCAAACGGAAGGAAAGCCAATCCTTTATTGTTTGTCGATTTTCCCTAGTGACAATCTGTTGATGCCTATACCTGTGCAGTATGTTAGGCCGATAGCCATCTTCACCATAAGGGAAAATCAAAGGATATTGCAATGCCATGTAAGCCGGGTGGAATTCGTCGATCCTTTGTAATCCACCTTCGCTCAGGTGAAGTATGATGTCTCTCTTAGAGGCCGAATCTACATCGCCTACAATTAGAGCCGCAACTTCCGAGACAGTTGGAGTGTTGTAGATGCGACCATCCATGGATCTATCAGAAATAAGTTTTAGTCTCAAATCTTGGAAAGCACTATCAATCAACATGTCCCTTGCCATCCGGAACGCCCTTGCATGAGGATTAAATTCATCCAAACAACATTTCAGAGTGTTGACAATTGAACTGTCAATGTGTCGCTCCCACCAAATGACACCGGGTCAAATGGGGTACAGACGCGAACGGTCGGAGAGAGAGGATGCGAGGACACACAGGAGTGAACTCACAGGGAATGAAAAGAGTCTCCAGCTAGGCATTTTTATCCCGAAGGAAAGGTAATGCTGCATAGACCTAGAAAGATATGGATAAGACGGTTGCGAACCAGAGAGACTGAGAAAGGGGGTTGGTTACAACCTGGGAAGGTATTAGCACCCAGATTGTCCGCCGTACTCGACGGGATCCACGCTTAAAATATTTGTGTTTCAAAGGGGTAGTGTCAGTGCAATCTGTGTATAAAGGCTGGAAAGAATGCAAGTGTCAGTGTAAAAGAAGTGTGAAGTGTGTAAATGATGTGTCAGTGTAGGAACAAGAATGAGATGCTCAAGAATATGAGGCTAACAGAATAAAGCTGAAAAGAGGGGGAATATACAGAGACTTTTGTTCGATAACTGTTAAGTTATGCCTACGTATCCTCTTGTGCAATGAGGAAGTCAGAACACCGTAGTTCGACCCAAAGAGACTGAAAGATGAATTGACTTGTGAACTGCTCACTTGTCTATGCTCAAGTGTATGACCTGTCTGGCTCAGGTGCAAACTGTCTTGCATTAGACGGAAGAAGCAAGTTCTCGTTTATGAGTGAAGATGATGAGAAAAGAATCCCGGAGGAGACGATTATTGTTTGTTTTTGAGTTTTCAGTCTTTTATTGCTTTTGAAAGTTTGTCATAAGTTAATGAGCTTAAGCCTGAACCAATGGATTTAGTAAACTCATCACATCTTCCCTCTGATTAGGGGTAATGAGAATACCTTAAGTGTGAAGTCAGCATCTAACACTTAACCACCTTTTGATGTAGGATTAAGATCATTACCTTACTTGTGATTATTTAGATGTTTTTGTTGTTTTTGTTTAGTGTTAAGTAATGAGATTAAGCCATAATCAGGGATTAAACAGACTCATTACACCATCCTAATAGAAGGATAGTAGATGAGAATGTTTAAGCTGAGGAAAACTCCTCAACTTAATCCATGATTAGGGATTAAACTCATGACAAAACAAGCCTTTGGTTAAGTGGATTTTAGTTAGTGATAAGATGATGAAGTGAATTTTATGATTTGTAAGACAACTTGAGGGGGACTTGTCCATTAACACTAGGGTTAGTCCTTCTTGACCAGTTAAGGAAGAATTAGAACCCTAATGCAAGGCCCAAGTTACAAGCTTGATGTCTTGATGATTATTAAGTGAATTGATTAAAGGATTTAAACACATTAAGGGTTTAACACTTAGGATTAAAGTTATACACTCCACCCTAATAGAAGGATGCAGGCATAAGCTTAATCACAAAGCCTTAAAGCCTTTAGGGTTTAGTCCCTGATTATGAGGTGAGAAGAGAAGACTCAAAGAGACACAAAGGCAAAACTAAATGGGGAGACTAATCAAAACCCTAATCATTGTCATGCTTGGTTGTTCCTAAGGTTTGTGAGGTTTAAGAAATAAATCTTCAATGGAACCACCAGGAAGCAGATGAAAGGATCAGGAGAAGCAAAATGACTTGCTTCATTCAAGAAGACAAGTCACTTGAAGAAAGAAAGTGAGAAGAAGAAGAATGAGCAAGCTCAATCTCAAACACATAACAAAATGCAGCAAGGATGCATGAAAGAGATGAAAAGAAATTGTGAGAAGTGAAGGCAAATTCACTTCTCAAAGTTACTTACCACCTGAAAAAGTTAGTGAGAAAAATGCAATGCAATGCAAAATGAGATGAAATGGAATGATATAGACCAAAACCAGAAGCACATACATGATGTTAATGATGCTATGGGATGATGTGAACATGAAACAAGGCATGGGGATGATCATACAAACTTATGGATGCAAATGGAGCAAGTTTAGAACCATGAACACACATGAAAAGTTAAGAAATGCAAATGACATACAACATGGCAAATACATGAAGCAATGATCAAACATACTTTCAATATGTCTTAAGATGTCTAATGAATCAAATGGATGCACAAAATGCTATGGCAAATCATGGTATGAATGCAAATACAAGATGAATGCAAAAGGAAGCCCAAATTAGGGTTTATGATCAATGCATCAAACAAAAACCAAAATCAGAAGCAAACATCAAGGTAAAAAATTGAAAATGCATTCAAAGGAACCCTAATCCTATAAAAACTCACTGCCCAAAGGAGGGGTTCTAACTCTTAACCTAATGTAAGTTATGAATTTCCTAAGTTTTCTAGGATTTTAGGGTACCTTAACAAGAAAAATGTCAAACAAATTGAAAATGAAAGATCAAATCATGCCCATTTAATCTCACAAACTACATGCTAAACAAAATGCAATGCAAAAAGAATCAAAGTCCAACTCTCAATGGTTAGGCAGAAATGATTTTTTGAAGTTTGGATCAAAATAATGCCTTGAAATGATTTTAATTCCATGAAAAATTCTCAAAATGCATCAAGATCAAAAAAGAAATTTGGTTTGAGGGCTAGACAATGTTTCTAAATGATTATGAAGGCCTCATGAATTTTTTGGTAATTTTTAAATACCTAAAAGTATTTTTAATTAATTAATTCTCATTAATTAATTAAAAATAAACTTTTAAATGATTTAAAAATATTTTTTAATGCAAAAAATAAAAATAAAAATGTTTTTGGTTTCTGAAAATTAATAAAAGTTTGTACAAAAAATTTCAGAATTTTTAAAATTGTTTTGCTATTTTAAATTAAATGGACAAATTAATTGAATAAAAAAGAAAATAAAATTGAATTAATGAGAAGTATGCTGAATGAGAGGCCAGGATTGAATCTGGGGAGGGGTTTGTTGACTGCGCGCGCAATCTAAAGGCTGACATTCAAACTTCATTAATCCCAATTAAAAATTAAATAATCTGAATTAATAAAGTCAACTTAAGATTAGGGCAAAATAGAGAGATCTTGGGCGTCCAAATGCGCGCGAGTCAACACATCCAAGGGACAACATTCAAACTTCATTAAACACAGGGATTAGCCCTAATTATTTTCAGGTGGCCGGAGAAGACCTCCGGTCGTCTTCTCCGGTGGGACTCCCACCTGAAAACCTCTAAAATCCTCAAAACTTCATGAAAACGAAAACTAACTATCCAGAAATCATCCCCATGCCAAACTAAATCAAAATCCCCATTCAAACATCATTTATTCTTCATCAATCAAACGAATCGAAGTCAAACATTTTTAGGTCAGAAAAGTTTCAGAACAAGATTAAATACTCATTTCTCAACCATTTTCAAAACTAAGAACATCAGAGTGATCAGCAAAGCATGAGGAACAACTTAGAAACTTAAAAATTCATTTCTGGAAAAAAAGTTCTTGATATACCTGAGCTTTGAGCTTTCTCAGTTTGTAACTTTCTGACCCCCTCTCTTCGTGCAAACTACTCCTCTTGGTCCCCTGATGAAGTCCTGATGCTTAGAAGAAGTTTGTAGTGGCTGGTTTGGGAAATGGCAGAGGTTCTGCTCAAGGTGAGGTGAGAATCGTATTTGTGATTCTGGGAGTTTAAGGCAATGGTGATGGGTGCTTTGTGATCAGGAAAGAGTGTTGAGATTGTTTGTGAAGTTTGTTTGTGTGTTTGAGGCTTGTGTGATGAGTTTCGAAGGCTCTTGCAAGATGATGTGAAAATGAGAATGCTGAGTTATGAAGTGTTCCAGGCTTGCTCTTTTGTTGCTTTGGCTTGCTTTTGGCTTGTATAAACTATCATGATTGGTCAGAAGAAGTGATGTGTGCTTTATTGATTGGTATGGGTCTTTTTGCCAAAATGTCAAAGTTGGTGTAAGAGAAGTATGGGCTACTTTCTAGCCAAGGACAAAGGGTGTGTCCTGCGCAGCATGATGAGGGGAGATGCCTAGGGTGGCTCAGCAGGCTAGCCAGCAAGTGGATGACAAACTATGATGAGTTTTGCAACTTGCCTTACTTTTGATCTTTGTGAAATATCTTGATCCATAGGCCACAAAAGTGAGAAGTTTCTTGGCCCATTCTGATTTTTAGGTCTTGCATGATCATGTTGTGAAGTTTAGAAGTGCATTTGATGACTAAATTTGCCTTGAGAAATGAATTTGCAACTTTGTCTCTTTGGTGGAAACTTTGAAATTTTGTGATTTTTGCCAACTTTGCAAGCCATAACTTTTGATCCAAAATGAATTAGGTCATGTTCTTGTACTTTTTGAAAAGGGAATGATCCATTCTACAACTTTCATGACCAAAGTTTTTCCATTTGAAGCTTTTTTGAATCAAAAAGTAAAGGTTGAAAAAGTTGCCTAAAATGGCAATTTCATTAAAAGTCAAACTTGCCCAAAAAGTCAACTTTGCAAAAGACTTGAAATTCTTCAATTTTGTGAACTTCCAACATCTTCCATGATCAAATAAAGATCATATACAATCAAAATGATGAAGAATGCCCTTTGGTTGGGTCATTGGGGGCCTCAGATGCCCTGATTTTGCACTGACTTGCTTGAAAAGTCAACTCTTGATCAGATGACTTCCCCATGGAATTTCTTCATGAAAATTGATATGCATACTCCCTCTACCATATAGAGACCAATAGAAACAAGAATGACCAAAAAATTTGGAGTTATGGCCTCTGAAACCAAAACCCTAATTCTAGGTCATCTGTGCAGTCAAGCCTGGCTCTGCTTCCATACCATTCTCAGTTCTTGTGATTCTTTGACATTCTTGACTTTGAGAGGATATAATATGATACTTGAACACACATGGACCCCTTTGAAGTGATAGATGACCTTTGGAGTGGCTCAAGAAGCTCTTGGATTGCTCAGATCACAAACCCTAGATGCAGATGACTTTGAACCAATGCAATGAATCAAAAATGTGGTATGAGATGTTATGATTGAGTTTATGCATATGAGGAGATCACAAGCCATGGTGTGAATGGGTGAGGGCAAATTTGGGGTGTTTACACAATGCTGGTATTGTCACTGGAATAAAAGAAAATTATTAGTACGGCGTTGTACCAGCCACATTTGAAGCAAAAGATAAAGTACAATACCTAAAACACCCAATCCTATTGACAATTTCGTTATCCGTATCGTGGATATAGAGTTGTGCGTATTTAGGACGTTATCCCGAAGCTAGAAGAAGGGTTCCAATCCGATGGCAAGTTTTGCCATGCAGTCGCAGTGTGGGCGGTCCTCGACCTCTGAGTGTGTTAGTTGTATCAAATTTCATGCCAGGAGAAGTGAAAGAGAACATAGCATTATAGGTTCGTAGGTTGCTCTGAAAATTCTTTGCATACCGGCAATTTTTATCAAATAGTAATTTCTGCAATTGAGGCGGTGGAGGCTTAAGCAACGGGAGTTCAACTTTTCCTCCCTTGCAACACAGGCCAAACTTAGGTACAGTTGTGTGCCTTCCCTTAGACCTTCGCTCCTGATACCACATAGCAGCACGACAATGTTGGCATTCCCAGAAAGGGTCTCCAATATCATAATAATCTGCAATCAATAGGTATAATTAAAGATATATGTGTCAAGTTGTATTGCATTTAAAATGTTGTGAACATGAAAGCTAAATTTCATGTGGCATGATTAATCCATATTGTACTAAATAGTAAGTAGCATGCACAATAAGAAGGTGAATTGGTGGATACCTTGATCAAAAGAGTTTCCCAACACATGAGACTCATTATGTCCTTCATGTTCATTGTTGTCCGCGAAGATGTCGTCGCCCCCTGAATTTAAGTCATCGTCGGTTTCAGATCTGAACCAGCAATAATGTTAGGACTGAGACCTTCCCGAATAATACCGGGCGAGGCAACAGGAGTCGGAATTGGAGTTGTCGGAGGGTGGATCAAACCGGGTTGATCGAGTTGTGCAACAGCGTTGAATTGGTTGTAGAGATTTCCATGAGATGTAAGTGCCAGCCTACTCCTTTTAAATCTGTCTTTGTCGAGGTGATGACGATTAGAGGATCTTGAACAATTCTGTGCATTGGTCAAATGTATAGTCAGTGGAGAAATGAATGTCCCACGACTCGATGATCCAGGAGTAGAGACATCGGAATGTGTGGTTGGAGGAAAATTATTCTCCTTGTTATAATGAGGAAGATGGTTGGATCTTTTGGCTTCGAGGTAGGCCTTCCTTTTACGTCTTGCCGAAGCAGCTGCACAATTAGCAGGCGTCGGAATTGGAGTTGTCGGAGGGTGAATCAAACTGGTTTGATCGAGTTGTGCAACGACGTTGAATTGGTTGTAGAGATTTCCATGAGATGTTAGTGCCAACCTACTCCTTTTAAATCTGTCTTTGTCAAGGTGATGACGATTTGAGGATGTTGAACAATTTTGTGCATTAGTTAAGTCTAAAGTCAGTGGAGAAATGAATGTCCCATGACGCGATGATCCAGGAGTAGAGACATCTGAATGTGTGGTTGAAGGAAGTTGATTCTCCTTGTTATAATGAGCAAGATGGTTGGATCTTTTGGCGTTGAGGTAGGCCTTCCTTTTACGTCTCGCTGAAGCAGCTGCATAATTAGCAGGGTTGTTAAAGTTTGAATCCATTGGGCAAGATGCAAGGAAGAAGCAAGGCAGAGAGTGATAAGCCTGGGAGTAAGTGTGTTTTGATGGTTTATACGCAACAAAGTCGAGTTTATGAGTATGTTACATAGTGTTTGATTGTCATTATTTTTAAACAAAAGAATTGGTGTTTATGTGTTAATTATATGCAGGGACGTATGGCAAAAGAAGAATTAGTTGCAGGAAAATATGGAGGTTTTTGGTCTTGAACAGGCCGGTTGGGAAAGTGACTGAGAAGTACAATTAGTTGTGCAAGGGAAGAAATTCAAAAAGGCCAATGGCGGGAGGCCGATCAAAAGAGTGAAAAAGTACAAATAGTAAAAGGTATTGGGAGGTGTAAAAAATGCAGTGGCTGTAGCAATCAGTCATAGTTTGATGTGTAAAAGTAGGTTGATAAAGGTTGTCTGTTAAAAGTGTAGGCATTGATGAATGAAGTGATGTAGTATATAGTAAATAGTATAAAATATTAAAATTGTCAGAGGAGGTGCAAGATTGTTGGAAATAATCTGTACGAGAGTTGGTGTATCGGGTAGTAAGATGAGTTGCTGTTAGGAATTTGAAATTCTGTTGTAACCTGCCAAGTTGTGATATACAAAAGTGGGAATTCAAAAAGACGCAATCTGTGAAAGAAATCATGTTAGATATAACAGCTAGTCAGTGTTTGATACTCCTGTTAGAAAAGAGTATAGGTGTTGTAGATTGCAAAGTTTTGTTGGGTGAAATTGCATGTTTGTATCAAGAGGTTATTATAGTAAGGTAAATGTGGCTGCAAATGTGCATTTGATTTTTTATATGGAATACAGTTAGAACAGTAATGCAGATATATTGGAGGGTTGATATGGACAAAGCGAGAAGCAGGAAATACATTATAAATCCAGTGAGAAGAAGTTGCCATGTTTAATTGCAAAACACAAAAGGCCTAAATTAATATTACACATTTAATCACAAATGATGTTCACACAAAAAGCTAAGAACTAATTTCATTAGAGCTGTCCGAATTGTATTGTTGTTGAAATGAAGAATCAACGGGAAACATTACTTCTCGAGTTTGATAATTTTGTTGAGTTTGGTGGCTGAAAGCTGAAAATCATCGTCTGCATTTGAAGTTGTAGGAGCATCTGATTCAGGGGCCGCCATCCTTTTTGAACTTGAACTTGGTGTAATCGGTTCGGGGTGAAAACAGGAGGTAACGTCTAGTTCTTGCAAAATGGAAAACCACAGACGGGGGTATTTGACCACATTAGAAACCAAACAACCAACAGTTACATGTTGCTGCGCATATGAGAAAGTAGATTACCGCGACCAAATCCCACTGGTCTATTGGAACAGCCTCGGAAACACTTTCTACAATCTGCAATTCCATAGTTAACATTCATCAGCATGAATGAAAAAAAGTGTGAAACCAAACCTTCAAAAAGTACATGATTATCATTAGGAAGGAGCAGATGTCTGCACCTGTTGATCGTGCAAAGAAACCATTGGAGTAGACGAAACTGACTGTTGGGCAAGGGAAGATATGCGTAATGTTATTCATGCTTGATGTTGGAAACAATAATGTGAAATAAGAAATGTGAAATTGTTACCGGAACCGGTGTAAATGATGATTCCAGTAGCTTAACGGCATTTTCATCCCTGAATATGGAAACGACAGATGCATTTGTCCATGAAGGTTGCCACTTCACCTTGAAAGCCAGTTTGATACCCACCAAAGCGTCAAGCGCTAGAGGATATTCAAGAGGATCAGTGACACCTTCCTAAAATTGCAGGTTTGAAAATATAGTCAGTGTGGATTAAGACAAATCAGGACCTATAAAGCTGTGACATTGATAAACATGTTACCTTAAGCATGGTGGCGCGCAAAAGATCAGCAGATACGTCCAACAATTCATTACACTCACGGTCCCACAATACAAATGTGGCACGACATGAATGATGAACGACATCAAGCAGAATTTTATACCTGAATATTTCTGTTTCGGTGGTATGTCCAGCACTACAAATGTAAGGAGCAGTGAGACCCTTTGCGACCCTGGGGCATTCATGGCATGCTTGGTAATACCAACCTCCTTGGGAGGTTTTTAGCTTGTCAGTCGTCGCAACGGTAACACATTGGGTGATCTGGTATCGATATAAATGGCAAACAGTGAGAAGCATGATCATATTCAATTGACATACGTTTAAAGGACTTCAATGCATAAAGAAAAATAATGGACTCACGTCTTTAAGTTGGACAATTTTCGAAAGTGGGAGCACAACAGCCTTGAACATAAATTTATCATACGGAGTGAGTTGAGAAGAACCAGAAGTTTGGGACCAGTTGGTTGAAAGGGACTTTAAAGTTGAAGAAGAGTCTTGGAAGCCAATAATGTCTTTAATGCTGTGTTAAACATTAAACATACTTATAAGGCTCAGTATATGTAAAGATTAAAGGAAACATAAATATCAAACATTAAGTAAAGTTTGAATGAGGACCTATTAATAAATGTCGTAATCTCCGGAGAATCATCATTGATACGTAACTTGGTGACGTTGAAAGTGTTTGAAACACACAAGGGGTATTTACCTACAACAGAAACAATTGTGTTATATAAATGTTATAAAACAAAATACAGTTTCCATCGAGTCAGTAAAACAGTTTGCATACCTTCCTCCTTAACCTTTGCATACTGCAGAATGACAACAGTAGGTAAAGATGGGTCTTTTCTTTTTTGAAGGAAGTCATTAAACTCCAAAGCATAACCCTCCCACAGCGTACAATGGAGAGTGTTGTTGCTGTAAATCAAACTTTAGATACAGTTGGAATAGAGTCGTAAAATTTGAGAACGATAAATGTGCAATGCACGACATACTTCAAATCTCTGAGGACCAGATTTATCTGTTGTTTTCTGCTGCCTCCCTGTAGCTGTGTGTATTCGATATCCGTCACCATCCCAATGATATCTGCGAACACGGGTAAATTTATACAGAACAAACAGGATAATAGGATTGCAATGAAGACATTCAGAATACCATATTGAAAGAATTAAACCAAACAAACCTATTAAGACATCCCGTTTCCACTTTCCGCAAATTATATCAGCAAATGATGTAAAGTGAATAACCTTAGCAGGAATGATGTGCTTGTTCGCGTCGGCTACGGATGTGCCACCCGTGAAGACCAAAACATATCTGTGTTGAGATGGTTTGAATACCAGATCATTAAGAATCACCTGGAAGTTCGCAATGGTATAAGTATTATCTAAGGTTAATACTTTGTCAAAGGCCTGTTTAAAGACGGAGGGGACTCGGACATGGACATCATTCCCATGAATACACAACAATGCAAATAGAAAAGATAGAGAAAAAATTAATGAGAAAATGTTAAATACAGAAAGCATGTAATGGCAGTGATGGCAGTGAATCAGTAAAAGAACCAAATGACTAACCTCAATATCGATTACAACCATTTCGAAATGTTCTTTCGACCTCGCAACCACAGTCCATTTGTGCTGGATCCGAACAAAAATCTTCCATGTCTCCCTGCTGTCATTGATGTCCTTGATCATTGCGAACGGTCTGGCCATTTATGATGGTGAAATGTGCGTAGGATGCAAGGTGTTTTTAGTGTGTAAAGAAAGCTTGTGAAGGAAAATATGAGAGTAGGAGAGAGGAAATGTGTTATTGTTAACAATAGCAGGTAAGGTTCAATGTCTTGATGTTTCAAGAGAAAGGATGCAACATTAAATGGTGATGTGCCAACAGAGTTGCAAAAAGCATTGGAAGCTGGAAAAATTCTGAAACCGGTACAGCACATAGCAGGCTTTGCAGCATGGTAGTTGCTTTAATGTACAACCAGAGGAATATTCAGTTGCCATGTAACAGCCATTTATAGATTCAGTTGGTTAACCACACTGATGCATTGCTAAATGAAGGAAGCATACACGTGGCAAGCCAAATTGCAGCAGGAAATGGGTGTTGGCAGCAGAAGGGCAAATAGGGAATTTCCAGAACAACTGGAATTCCTATATTATAGATTGAAATGTAAGTACTCATTTTGCACTACAAACACCTATATTTTCCCATCATGTACCTAACTAGCAAATAGTTCTAGTCTTTATCTTTTTCTTGTAACTCCAAGTTGGGTTTTGGGAACCTCAACCTTACTTCCTTTTGTTGAGAAATGACACGAAGAGATAATGTTTTTCCCAATGCAGCCGAACATGGGAACTAGCGTTTTTATGATATGTTCATCTCACACTCATTTCATTCAGAAAATGTGAAATCGTTTCAAAAACAAATACAAAATTTTCTCTCCCACCTTCAAAAACATTTAACAACATTGAAACTTCAACACACAACAACAACTACCATAGCAAGACCCTTTGTAATGGTTAAAGACATCAGTGATGGTATGGAACTTTGGAAGATTGTTGTGAGAATCCATCACAAGTAGAGTGTGAATTCAAGGAATAAGGAACACTTTAAGATGATTGTCATTGATAAAGAGGTGATTTTCCTTCAACCATAATTTGGCATCAGAACCATAAGAATATAACATACCATAGTCACTTGTACCATTCACATACTTCAAAATCCTTTTCACTTTATTGATGTGACTAGTTTTGGGCTCATTTTGATATCTTGCACAAACACCGACATCAAATGTGATGTCAGGTCTGCAAGTTGTGAGGTACAAAAGGCTCTCAATCATGCTTCTGTATAAACTTTAATCCACATTAACATCATTTTCATCTTTAGAGAGCTTCAAATGAGTAAGTGCAAGTGTCCTCTTGTGACTAGAATTTTCCATACCAAACTTCTTTATTATGTTATTACCATATTTACTTTGAGAGATGAAGATAGAATCATCCATCTGTCTCACTTGAAGTCCAAGAAAATAGGTTAATTCACCTACAAGAGTCATCTCAAATTCAGATTGCATCTGTTTGACAAAATGTTGGACCATCTAGTCTGCATCCCACCAAATATAATGTCATACACATATATCTGAGCAATCATGAGTTTTCCTCCCTTTTTTTACAAACAAAGTCTTGTCTATTCCTCATTTCATGTACCCATTACTGACAAGAAATTATGCCAACCTTTCATACCAAGCCCTGAGGTCTTACTTTAGCCCATAAAAAGCTTTCTTCAATTTGTACACATGATCTAGAAAAGTAGGATCAACAAACCCTTTTAGTTGTTTAATATACACCTCCTCTTGTAAGTACACATTCAAGAAGGAATTTTTCACACCCATTTGAAACAACTTGAATCTTAGTAAGCACGTTACTCATAGCAAGAGTCTTATGGATTCAAGACGAACAACTGGGGCAAAAGTCTCATCAAAATATACTCATTCAATTTGAGTGTACCCTTGAGCCACAAGTTTGGCCTTATTTCTGGTGACAATTCCATTTTCATCATATTTATTCTTATAGACCCACCTTGTGATGACATTTGTTTCTTCAGGCCTAGGAACTAAATATGAAACTTCATTCCTCCTAAAATATTCTAATTCTTCTTGCATGGCATAGGTTCATAACTCATCAGTTAATGCCTCTTCACATTTTTGGGTTCAATCTTAGAGACAAAGCAAGAATTAGATACCACATTCATTGATCTATTGATAATCCCTTCATTAGGATTTCATATGATGAGTTCCTTAGGATCATCTTTCTGAATTCTGACTGAGGGGACTTTGTTGGCTTGATTATTATCATCCTTAACATCTGCAACTTCATTGTTGTCCTCAACCACATCTTCTGAAGTATCATTTGATTGAGGTGATGTTTTAACATCATCTTCGACATAATTATTTTTTTCCATAGTTGAATCATTTATCACAACATTAATATATTCCATCATGCCATTGGTTATGGTATTGAAAACTCTATAGGCTCTGTTGTTTGTAGAATAGCCCAAAAATATTCCTTTATCACTCTTGGGATCCATCTTTTTTCTTTGTTCACGATCAGCCAAAATGTAACATTTACTTCCAAAAACATGAAAATACTTGACAATAGGCTTTCTTCCTTTCCATAACTCATATAGAGTAGTTGTAGTACTAGTTCTCAAAGTAACCATAATATGAATATATCAGACAATATTCATTGCTTCAACCTAAAAATGGTATGGAAGATGCTTACCATGAAGCATGACTCTAGCAGACACTTGAAGGGTCCATTCTTGCGCCCAACCACTCCATTTTACTAAGGAGTGACAGAAGAAGAGAATTCATGACTAATACCTTCATAGGAGCAAAAATCAGCAAACTTGTTATTTTCAAACTCCTTTCCATTGTCACTTATAATCCTGACAATATTGTTTTCCTTTTCTCTTTGAAGTTTTTGACATAATTCTTCAAAGACATTAAAAACAACTGATTTTTCCCTGATGAAGTATACCCAGGTGAATCTTGAAAACTCATCAATAACAACATAAGCATACCTCTTTCCACCAAGACTTTCAACTTGCATAGGACCCATTCAATCCATGTGAAGAAGTTCCAAAACTTTTGAAGTAGTCAAATGTTGGATCTTTGGGTGTGACATTTTGGTCTGCTTTCCAATTTGACATTCACTACAAATTTTTCCTTCCTCTATCTTGAGCTTGGGAATGCCTCTGATAGCTTCTATAGATACACTTTTTGTCATACCTTTCAGATGCAAGTGACCAAGATTTTGATGCCACAACTGGACTTCATCTTCCTTGGATATCAAACAAGTAGAGGGAAAGTTTATTGATTGAGGTGTCCATAGGTAATAATTTTCCTTAGTCACATAACTGAATTATGCTTATCATATTAGCAATCAGACCTTTGATAGTGAGAACATTGTTAAGGCTAGTTTTCCCACTCCTTTAATTTCACATTTGGCACAATCACCAAAAGTGGAATAGCTAGTAGAGTGGGACTTAATTTCCACTAGAAACCTATTTATTCCAGTCATATGTCAAAAACATCCACTATCAAAATACCATTCTTCTTTAGCTAAAGCTCTGAGAGAAGTGTGAGCAATAAGTAAAGTAGTAGCTTCCTTGGGAACCCATTTCTTTCTAGTTCTAACCACCAATTAATTAACCCTAGGTTGTGTAGGACCTTTTGGATATTCATACAGATTGAAATAGCAAGGCTTAATATGGCCAAATTTGCCACAGTAGTGACATCTCCAATGCAAGGTAAGTGTAAACCATCCATTCCCTTTTCGTCCAAGTTATTTGAGAAAAGTTATTAGTTGACTTAAATGTTTTATTCGGATGGTGAAAGATCGAGCAATATGACATGGACCAATCATTTGTTCATTCGAAGAGCAGGCAAGTGTAAACCACATATTCCCTTTTCAACTGTTTTTATTAATAATTTTTTTACACTCTTCGGAGCGGGAAAAAAAAGCTTGATGCTGATTGAGGGTTTGTCGTGTTAGTAAAAAATGGTTTGTGAAATGGTTTGAAGTGAATTGAAATTAAATGGAAATGGTCTATGGTTTGATTTAAGAAAATGGCTCAGCGTTGGATCAAGCACTATTTTTTGTTCCTTTTTTGAAAAGTAATTGATTTTAATCTTAAGTTAGAACTAACTAAGCTGACCAAACAACCAAATGAAAAGTGATAAAATTAGACAAACTATTCAACCCGGGGGTGAGGATACATTTTTCCTAATGGGGATTGTAGTAAATATATATAAATAAAATAAATACAAAGCAAGCCAAGATGCAAACAAAAGAAGTGCACATGGCGTATTTACATCACACAATCGATATGATCAAATCGAAAGAAATAAAGAAAAATGAAACATGCACGATTCTAGAACATAATGTCAGGATGCAAATCGAAGTCACATAGAGCAAAGACGTGCAAGGTCGTAGAAATAGAATCTAAATTCAATTTAAGCGTAATGACATTGATTCATTGGATACTATCATGAATCGAACAAGTTTCTAACTCGAAGCGCATCATCGCAAAATGGAAAGGAAAGAGAATTAACTCAACACTCAAAATGAAATCATAACGAAATATGATCTAATTCACACAATGGTAATGCAAACGGTATCAAACCGTAATGATGTAAAACCTCGTAATTGAAATTAAAATAAGCGTATTACAACAAAAGGCATGCAAAGTTATACATGATGTACTCAAAACTAGTTTGTGTGTAACGATAATAAAAGTGAAATGTTGTATACATGGATTACAGCGCAATGAAATCACATAAGTATGTAGAAACAAAATTTCAGTGGCATAACAACATATAAATTTCGAATGCGCGGATCAAAATCTAATTTAACGCAACAATAACAAAAGCAATAAATCAGCAAACAATAGCAACATAAATTATTTACAAGGTTTACAAATTTATTTTAGTATTAAACACACAAGGAACAAGAATAAAAGCATCACAACAAAATCGAAAATCAAATACATAAACGAAACAACACAAAACGCAATCCAAAAGCAAACTCGATTCCATTTGTTATCGCAATGAACTCGAATCGTTGTTTCATGGTGAGACGGAAAAAATATTGGAACCAAATGACATTGAAAATAGAGCTGAGTTGTTCTTATTGTGTTGTTGTTATGGACGGGATGGTGTCGCCGGAGCAAATCGAAAGGTGGCCTAAATGGAACTCTATTTTGAAGCTTGAAGGTTATGGAGTTGTAGTGATGGAAGAAGTTGGTGTGTGGTCCATTTGGATTGATGAAGGGAGGAGGCGAAGCAAAGGGAGGAGAGGGGTTTCGCAGAAGTGAAAAAGATGAAGAGGAGAATGAATATTAAGTTTGTGATGAATGGAAGGAAAAAAGAAAATCATGAAAAACCTCTAAAAAATACCAAATGGTTCTATTGAGTTCAACAAGTGAAAATAAAATTGGTGTCAATTTCCTTTAAACTTCTTTTGAATCAAAAAGACGGAGAACCAAACCCTTTTTCACAAAACAAAAGCCAAGAAACGATCTTCGCTGGCACCTGTAAACACCCCAAATTTGCCCTCACCCATTCACACCATGGCTTGTGATCATTTTCATATGCATAAACACAATCATAACATCTCATACCACATTTTTGATTCACTGCATAGGTTCTAAGTCATCTGCATCTAGGGTTTGTGATCTGAGCAATCCAAGAGCTTCTTGAGCCACTCCAAAGGTCACCTATCACTTCAAAGAGGTCTATGTATGCTCAAGCTTCATATTATATCCTCTTAAAGTCAATAATGTCAAAGAATCACAAGAACTGGAAATGGTGTGAAGGCAGAGCCAAGCTTGACTGCACAGATGACCTAAAATTAGGGTTTTGGTTTCAAAGGCCATAACTCCAAATTTTTTGGTCATTCTTGTTTCTATTGGTCTCTATATGGAATAGGGAGTATGCATATCAATTTTCATGAAGAAATTCCATGGGGAAGTCATCTGATCAAGAGTCAAGCAAGTTAGTGCAAAATCAGGGCATCTGAGGCCCCCAATGACCCAACCAAGGGGTGTTCTTCATCATTTTGATTGTATATGATCTTTATTTGATCATAGAAGAAGTTTTAAGTTCACAAAATTGAATAATTTCAAGTCTTTTGCAAAGTTGACTTTTTGGGCAAGTTTGACTTTTAATGAAATTGCCATTTTAGGCAACTTTTTCAACCCTTACTTTTTGATTCAAAAAAGCTTCAAATGGAAAAACTTTGGTCATGAAAGTTGTAGAATGGATCATTCCCTTTTCAAAAAGTACAAGAACATGACCTAATTCATTTTGGATCAAAAGTTATGGCCTTGCAAAGTTGAGCAAAATCATTAAAAATTCACTTTTGCACCAAATGGAAAACTTGCAATTTCTCATGGCAAGCCTTTATGTGACTTCAACATGATCTCTAATCATCATACCAATGCTACACATGACATAAAATTAAAATTGGCCCAAGGAATTCCTCATTTTGTGCCTTGATCCATAAGTCATTTTCATGAAGATGCAAAGAGGGATTTTTGGCAAAATCATTCTCAAAGGAGTTATGTGATCACTAATTGGTTTCTATGCATTGTCATGATCTAGTGAGGCATTCCACATCAAAAATTCAGCAAGAGTTATCACTTTTACATAGCCAAAATCATGAGATAACACAAGTGGGCAAGTTGCAAAATCTCTCACAACTCATGATCCAAATGCTGCAGACTTTCACAAGCAATCCAAGGGTCATCCTTGACTCAAGCTGAAGCAAGACATGCCCTTAGACTGCTGCTGCCATAGCCCATGCTGCAAGGACAAATCAACTTGACTTTTTGGCCAAAACCCCCATGGAATAGTGATCAGCCACCCCTACTGACCTGCTCCACAGGCTACTCACACATCATGGGAGTGTTATAGCAACTCATTGGCCATTGAAACAAGACACAACACAGCCCTCACAAAATCTGTCAAAAAAACTCCTCTTCTTCGAATCTCTCTCTACAGCCATCAAACACTCATTTTCTCTTCACTAACAAACCATACACACTCAAGAGAACCAGAATCCACCATTGAAGCAGCTTGAAACCCTACAAACCCTGACTGTGAAACCTGCCATATCAGAACTCAAACTCTCAAATCAGCCATCCACAAGAGCTTTGAGGTATTCCATTGAGTTCAGAAGGGGCAAGGGAGTTCATTTGCGCAAGTGGGAGGTTCTGGAAGCTCACCATTGAAGCTTTCCAGCTCAGGTATGGCCAAGAACACTTTCTCACAGAACTTGTTTTTCTTGTTATAAAATGAAAGTGTATGTTGTGCTGATCATGATGATGTGTTTGAAATCGAAAATGAGTGAAAAATGAGGATGTACTGATACTCTGAAACTTCACCCGTGAATCTTGTTGGCTTCGATTCTCTCTGTTTTTGAATGATAAATGTTGTTTGAGGGGTGGTTTGAATGGGGTTTGGGTAGAGGATCATTTCCCTGCTTTCAATTTGATGAATGGTGGCCTGTAGCATGATTTAGGGTTTTCAACCCGCCGGAGAAGATGACCGGAGCTTCCCTCCGGTCACCTGAAAGTACTTAACCCTAATCCCTAATTAATTTACCAGTTTGATTCGTAGCCCTTGGATGGTAATTAGGTTAAGACATGCACGACCCAGATTGATTCACTTAGCCCTAATCCTTTTTATTAAATTAATTAAGATTAATTAAGTTAATTAAATCAGAATCCATCCTGGCCATTAAAAGACGCGCGCAGTCAAGCCCTTTCTCCCAGATTCAAATCTCAGCCTTTGGATGAGATTACTTTTCATTTTCTTTAATTTTAATTCATTTGTTTTATATTTCTTTTGTCCATTTATTTTAAAATAGTAAAAATTATTCAAAAATTCTGAAAATTTTTATACACACTTTTATTAATTTTCAGAAACCAAAAACATTTTTATTTTTATTTTTTGCATTAAAAATTATTTTTAAATCATTTAATAGTTTATTTTTAATTAATTAATGGGAATTAATTAATTAAAAATACTTTTAGGTATTTAAAAATCACCAAAAAATTCATGAAACCTTCATAATCATTTAGAAACATTGTCCAACCCTCAAACCAAATTTCTTTTTTGATCTTGATGTCTTTTGAGAATTTTTCATGGAATTAAAATCATTTCAAGGCATTATTTTGATCCAAACTTCAAAAAATCATTTCTGCCTAACCATTGGGAGTTGGACTTTGATTCTTTTTGCATTGCATTTGGTTTAGCATGTAGTTTGTGAGATTAAATTGGAAAGATTTGATCTTTCATTTTCAATTTGTTTGGCATTTTTCTTGTTAAGGTACCCTAAATCCCTAGGAAACTTAGGAAATTCATAACTTACATTAGGTTAAGAGTTAGAACCCCTCCTTTGGGCAGTGAGTTTGTATAGGATTAGGGTTCCTTTGAATGCATTTTCAATTTTTTTATCTTGATGTTTGCCTCTGATTTTGGTTTTTGTTTGATGCATTGATCATAAACCCTAATTTGGGCTTCCTTTTGCATTCATCTTGTATTTGCATTCATACCTTGACTTGTCATAGCATTTTGTGCATCCATTTGGTTCATTAGACATCTTAAGACATATTGAAAGTATGTTTGATCATTGCATCATGTATTTGCCATGTTGTATGTCATTTGCATCTCATGACTGTTCATGGTTCTAAGCTTGCTCCATTTGCATCCATTGGTCCATATGATCATTCTCATGCCTTGATTCATGTTTGCATCATCTCATAGCATCATTATCATCTCATATATGCTTCTGGTTTTGATTTGCATCATGCCATTTCATTCCATTTTGCATTGCATCTTTCTCACTAACTTTTCAGGTGGTAAGCAACTTTGAGAAGTGAATTTGCCTTCACTTCTCACCATTTCTTTTCATCTCTTTCATGCATCCTTGCTGCATTTTGTTATGTGTTTGGGATTGAGCTTGCTCATTCTTCTTCTTCTCACTTTCTTTCTTCAAGTGACTTGACTTCTTAAATGAAGCAAGTTACTTTGCTTCTCCTGATCCTTTCATCTGCTTCCTGGTGGTTCCATTGAAGATTTCTCTTGCTAACCTCACAAACCTTAGGAATAACCAAGCATGACAATGATTAGGGTTTTGATTAGTCTCCCCACTTATTTTTACCTTTGTGTCTCTTTGAGTCTTCTCTTCCCATCTCATAATCAGGGACTAAACCCTAAAGGCTTTAAGGCTTTGTGATTAAGCTTATGCCTGCATCCTTCTATTAGGATGGAGTGTATAACTTTAATCCTAAGTGTTAAACCCTTAATGTGTTTAAATCCTCTAATCAATTCACTTAATAATCATCAAGACATCAAGCTTGTAACTTGGGCCTTGCATTAGGGTTCTAATTCTTCCTTAATTGGTTAAGAAGGACTAACCCTAGTGTTAATGGACAAGTCCCCCTCAAGTTGTCTTACAAACCCTAAAAAACACTTCATCATCATATAATTAAATAAAATCCACTTAATAAAGGCTTTGTTTTGTCATGAGTTTAATCCCTAATCATGGATTAAGTTGAGGAGCTTTCCTCAGCTTAAACATTCTCATCTATTATCCTTCTATTAGGATGGTGTAATGAGTCTGTTTAATCCCTGATTATGGCTTAATCTCATTACTCAACACTAAACAAAAACACCAAAAACATCTAAATAATCACAAGTAGGTTAATGATCTTAATCCTACATCAAGGTGTTTAAGTGTGAGAAGCTGACTTCACACTTAAGGTCTTCTCATTACCCCTAATCAGAGAGAAGATGTGATGAGTTTACTAACCCATTGGTTTAGGCTTAAGCTCATTAACTTATGACAAACTTCAAAAAGCAATAAAAGACTGAAAACACAAAAAAACAAATAATAATCGTCTCCTTTGGGATTCTCTTCTCACCTCATTCACTCACAAACGAGAACTTGCTTCTCCCGTCTAATGCAAGACAGTTTGCACCTGAGCCAGACAGGTCATACACTTGAGCATAGGCAAGTAAGCAGTTCACAAGTCAATTCATCTTTCAGTCTCTTTGGGTCGAACTACGGTGTTCTGACTTCCTCATTGCACGAGAGGATACGTAGGCATAACTTAACAGTTATCGAACAAAAGTCTCTGTATATTCCCCCTCTTCCAGCTTCATTCTTTTAGCCTCATGATCATGAGCATTTCACTCCTGTCCCTACACTGACACTATACATTTATACACTTCACACTTCTCTTACACTGACACCTGTACATCCTTTTCCAGCTCTTTATACACAGATTGCACTGACACTACCCATTTAAAACACAAATCTTTTAAGCGTGGATCCCGTCGAGTACGGCGGACAATCTGGGTGCTAATACCTTCCCAGGTTGTAACCAACCCCCTTTCTCAGTCTCTCTGGTTCGCAACTGTCTTATCCATATCTTTCTAGGTCTATGCAGCATTACCTTTCCCCCGGGATAAAAATGCCTAGCTGGCGACTCTTTTCATTCCCTGTGAGTTCACTCCTGTGTGTTCTCGCATCTCCTCTCGCCGACCGTTCGCGTCTGTACCCCATTTGACCCGGTGTCATCTGGTGGGAGCGACAACACCCTCCTTTTGTGATTGGTCTCAATGGTATTTCTTTGAAAAATGAAAATGATAAAACTCCACTGCAAAAAACTGCCGCAAATTCCTCTTTTTTCTCTTTACTTTATCAGTATAAATAATATATATATGATTAAAAATAGGGTTACATATTTTAAGAAATGCTCTTAATACCTACCCTTTTGAGTGAAATTTTAGTGATAAAAGAGTTTGAAACAACAAATCAAATAAAAATTAAACTATTCTAAATAAATCAAAATTAAATTGAAACGAAAGCATAGAAAATATAATTAATTATTTCGAACATTTTGACAAAGTACTAAAAATAAAAGGGCTCGAGATGAACAAAAATCAGGAGGGAAATGATTGAAATATTAAAATGAATGCTTATGATCAGTGCAAAATAAACCTCTAGAAAACAAACATGTTTTGATCAAATTTTGAAATAAAAAATGCTCGATTGATAAGGCTCAGATTAATCAAAATAGGACCACAAACAGTGTCAAAAAAATTAAATGAGCATGCCAAATCAAACTACGTAAATTGTAGATTAATAAAATTGACGTCTGCAAACTTGATCTCGAAATCTTTTGCCCGCTAATTTTATGTACATTTGAGAAGCGATTCAACCAGTTTGTCTATAAAATCAAAATTTTATTTTGGACGACATTTTAGGCATGATACATGATGAAATGCATGTTATGCTATGTGTCGCTCCCGGGATTTTCATCCTAGTACAAACGAGAAAGTGGCGCGGAAAAGGTAGAGTCGCCAGCCAGGCATTTTTATCCCGAATGAATGGGAAATGTAATGCTGCACAAACCTAAGAGAAAAGGAAAGGACGAGGTCCTGCAAACCAAATAACTGGATTCGGGAGTCGGTTACGAACTGGGAAGGTATTAGCACCCCAAATCTTCTGTCGTACCCGACGGGATCCACGCTTGTTTGTCTATTTCAAAGGGTGAGAAATAAAACTGTTGCTGAATAAAAATAACCACTACTGGAACTGGAATGAGAGAGGGAAATGGAAAAAGAGAACAAAAAGGTACGGGAAAAATGTAGGGGAAATAAAGAATGTGCTTGAATGGGCCTTACCCCCACTGCCTACGTATCTCATGGGAAATGAGAATCAAAGTCGACGTAGTTCGCCTAACCAAGGCGAAAACTTATTTGTGTTTTTTATTAACTGAACTGTTTATGCCTATGCTCAGGTGTTGCAGGCTCATCTGGTATGAGTGCGTTACCATCTTGCAAAGAGACAAGTCGAAGCGAGTTCTTTTGTTTGGAGTGAATGAGATGAGATGAGAATTCCTACAGGAAAAGACGCCTGTTGTTTGTTTACAGTCTTTTAAAAGAAGTGTTTTTTGATTGTGTTATTTGTGAGACATCCTCATGCTAAGACTTGTTCATCGTGATAGATATCCTACACCTCATCCTGAGATGGAATACGTGTAAATACCACATGACAAAGTCTCCTGGTGTGTGAGAAAGCTCAACCTTTATTCGATATTTTATTTTTCTTAGAGATGAGAAAAAAAGGACTCAAATCGAGAAAGGACAAAACTAGGGGAAACTAAGACTCACCCTAAGTCACTTATTCAAGGGAGATCATAAGGTTAGTGAGGATTTCTAATCCTAAAAAGAAAAAGAAGGAAAGTTCTAACTCACTTTGATAATTGAAGATGAGTTTAGACCTCAAAGGGAATGAATGAAGTAAAATTTCGAAGAAGCAAAAATGCTTATCGCATGCACATATTGAAATGTAAAAGGATAAGGAAGAAGGTGTACATAGGATACCCTCCCACGCACATGGCTTACCATAACCCCCCTACAAAACAAAGGTTAGTGAAATAAAATCAAAATGATAAATGGAAAGAGGTAATCAAGTACTTAACCTATCCTAACACCACTATGACCTAAACTAGACTCAATACTAAGCCTAAGGATGTCTAAAACTAAGCAAAGCCTAAAGTCAGCAGCTACTACAACCCTCTAACACACAATCAACTACTAAATGTAATCAGCAATGCAAACAGCTTATTACAACTACCAAACAACATGAAAATAGGTGTAAAAAGTGCCAAACAGAACAATGCAGCATACATTTTACAACTTTTGTTTCAAAAAGCAGCAGTGAAAACATAACAGATTTTAATCCTTTTTTTCAAATGTAAAAACTGGAACTTTAATGCAAACAATGAAATGTAATGATCATACATTTTCATGCACTACAATCTGAAATGAGCATCAACAATAGAGTGCAACACATAAACAATCAATAATGAATGCAAATATGTGAATCATGCAATTTCAAATAATGTGCAACATTCTGATTATGCGTATGAATGATCGAAACATGTGTGGATTGAAAGTACAGCGCAAAATAGAATTATGAACACTTATTAATATGTTATTGATGATACTCTATCATGCTGTAATACCTCAAAATTTGCCCTCATATTTGTTTTACGCTTCGCAGTCATCTGCATTCTCCCACTAGGTCATAACATCATAATCATGCATTTCATTATTTCCCAAGGCATGTGATGAAGGCCATACGAGATTAGGGTTTCATACCTTACATGTATCTATCAGGGTTTGAACTGATGGAGATTATTCACTGGTATATCTAACCTACTATTGAGGTGTTCTAACAGATTTTCTTTTGAATAAGAATGTTGGCTCTTCTTAGCGTCTCAAGTTGTATTCTTCTTCATTAAACATCTCAAGGAGAATTTGGAATTCTTGTTCATAATTTGATTTGAGGGCACTTCACCAATTGAGGTCCAGTGTATTAAAGAGTGGTTTGGAGCGATAATTCGAGATTGGGTGGAGTTTATTATGGCATTAAAGTTCCTAAGAGTGGATTATGTTAAAGGATTCGATTTCAGATTAAAGGAGAATGTACAATTATTGGTTTATTTTGAAGGCATCATTCAAGTTCGAACTCAAGTACGCAATGCCTATTTAGGATATGAGCCATTACCATTTGCCATTCTTATTATTCAATTTAAACCATTCCTTAGAATCCATATTCAATTCTCGATATTCAGTCTCAATCCACATCCTTTTATATAATGCCACACTTGGTTCAATAACCAATTTCCACCTACTTTAATCCAATCATCATTTTAGGCCCATATCCAAATATCCAATTGACCATTTCTTTTAGAATCCATTTCTTTAAGTTTATATCCAATTTTATCCATTTTTGTCCATTTTTTTAAATTCTATCTTCAACCAAATTCATATTTCCTTTTTGTTTCTAACCAAGTTTTATTTTTATTAGTCATAATTCTATCAAAAGTTGAACATCCATTTTTAAGTTACAATCCAAAACTAATATCACTCTTCTTTTAAACCATTTGAATCTAATACCATCTTATAAAAATAAAAACTGTTGTTAGACCAAATTCATCCAAGCACACATTTTTTGCTAAAAGCCTTGATTTTCAATCAAGTGCCTTGAGTTTCCCATTTTTAAATCGCAACCAAAAGTCAAAGATTACATGGCAATATAATAAAAAAGAGAGGATTTATTTACAAAGTTCTGCAAAAACATAGCAACTCACATCAGAAAATTCTCACAATAGAAAATGATTAGCAGGAATTATATTTGCATTCTTTCTGCATATCTGATTCTTGATCATGTAAAAGAAGCAGGTGAAGTTATTGATCAATGGAAACAATCAACTACCACATATTTTGATACACATGCTTGTAAAAGGATTATGGATGCTTTTACGGACATTGGATTGAATGAAGTAGCAAACAAATTGAATTTGATTCTCATTGAGAAGAATCTCAATCTGAATCCGGAAAATAATAACTTGGAGTTATTCAGGTTTGATTCTGAATTAGAGTATACAAATTTGGGATCAACATTGCAATATTCAGCATTACACTTTGCAATTCGCTAATACTTTTCGATTGAATAATCTGCAATAACATTCAAAGTTTGGAGTTAATTTCCTAGAATTCTTGTTGTAATGCTTCTGTAATTGTATAACATTCTTCATCATCTTCTCCCAAAAAAATCCATCTTCTTGCATCAACTTCAAATCGATCCTTCAAATAATTCTCTCACCAATCTTGCTTCACTCCCCAATCATCTTCCTCAAATCACCTTCTAAAACCTGCAAAACAAAAAACCAGAACAGAGAGATTTGTCAATAACTTATCACTGCAATTCAACAAGAACCTTCATCGTCATTCTAAAACCTTCATTCACCTTCATCTCCACCCTCAATATTCTTCACCATCAATCAACAATTCTCAATAACAGAACTGAAGAATCTCCATTCCTCTTCACACGTCAACTTCATCAGCTTTTAATGGCAACGTCCATCGCCACCAACTACTTTGCTCTCCCTCTGAAATCTCCTGCTTCAACGCGCGAGCAAATAGGCAACCGCCATCATTTTCGAAGCCACGATCCACTAAAACCATCAACTGCAACAAATAGACACAAGATCCTGCTTTAACAAAGAATCAACAACAACAATTCTCAGTGAGAGCTAGAAGAACTCGAAGAGAAAGAACTGGTATCGATGGTACGCACCACAAGATATCAGAGTTAATCTTTGATCTGCAAAAAGTTGCAATTAATTCAAATGAGAACTTTAGAAGAGTTGCAGTGGGGCCAAGTGACCACTTCTTTTTGCCTAGTTCAGCTGAACATACCAACAATGACAGAGAATCTGGGATTCCTCGCGATGAACAGAAAGAAGAACATGCCTGTGTTCCCATCTTCCCAAGCATCTCCTTGAACCAATTGCCCTCATCATCACTCCATCCCCTTATCAATTATTCGACGAACAACATCTATTCTTCGACACCGCTTGAGCATTCTCCGAGATTAATCACTTAAATCTCTGCAACATCATCAACCATAACAAAAGAAGATAAGAGATTGAAAAGTGTTATCATAAAAGCTGCACACGAATTCAATTACACTTCCTAACTGATTTCGTAACAGAAAGTTAACTGAAATACCTGAGAAAGTTCCAGAATAAAGCTTGATCGAATCCCCTATAAATCAGATCATTCCTCTTCACCGATTTTTTTCCTTCAGTCAGTCTTCATCCTTCTCCACTCTGAGATTTGTTCACTCTTTCAATCTCTCCAACCACAATTCTCCACCATACCTCCATTCTGAATTTTCCTTCACCTATCATCTTCAATCCTCCTTCACCTATCCTCTTCAATCATTCTTCACTTTCCTCCATTCTGAATTTTCCTTCACCTTCCTCATCAATCACCTTCACCATATCTTCATCCGTATACACACTTCTGCAATAATTTTCGATCGGTATCACATATCTCTTCATCAATCTTTATCAACTCTTCATTGCAACCTTCATCAAGGACGCCACACGACTTTTATCAACAACAACTCCCTTCAATATTCATCTTCATCGAGTCGTCTTCATCAACGTCGCAATAACGTTGGATTCAAGCTTCACCAACATCAACACGGAACAATGGCTATGCATCACAATTTACACGATTGAGAATCAAACAACATTAACCACGATTCGCAAGAAAAGAGAGGGAGAGAATCCGTATTTAACCCGTAGCAAATGAATCTGTATTTTCGTCATCTTCGACGCGATCTACGCACGCCTTTCTTCTTCAAGGTACAAGCTCTCCAACTCTTGGTAAGTCGTTGTTGCGATAATTTTTGTGCGTTTATTCTTGAGGCTATGTCTCATTTTAGAAGGAAGAATGGTGATTAGGCGGCAGTGAAATTTTGTTCGGGTTCTTGTTTTTGGACACTGGATTAAGAGAATGGTGGTGTTAGGTGTTTAGGTGGTGACAGTGGGAAAGATAACAACGACAGCGTGTTTGTGAGGAGGAAGAGATGATTCACGGCGAAGAGAGGGAGGCGAGTTTTAGGGTTTCCGTTTGGTACTCCATCTTCGCAATGTCGTTTCGTTCCATGTCACGAGGTTTTGGTTATGGTTTGGGAAAGTGACGGATTAGAAGGAAGGGGATGAAGGTGATGGTGGTGACGAAAGGAAGAAGAAAAGAGAGGGTGGCGAAGAGATGATTCGCGGCGGCAGAGGAGGGAAGGAGAAGAATTAGGGTTTCTGTGTTTTCAGCCCCTTTGATTCCCTTGTTTTATATTTTGTTTTGATTGTAATTAAATTATTTTAATTGTTAATGGAATCATTAGAAGATCAAGAAATTAAAGAAAATCAAGTGCAATAAACTCAGTTTAATTGTAATTAAGGCCATCTTTTCGTTTCCCTAAGAGATAGGATTGGGTAGGTTTGTGAAGATTCCTTAGCCACACCGGCGGTGACACTTGTCACCGTCCGGTATGCTGTTTAGTTGGCCGTTCCCACGGATGCCACCCACCGTAGCTAGTTTGGTCATGCGCTTTTTGATCCGTTGGATGTGAATACATTATAAAGACTTCTTAATCATGCGGACCACGTTTAGTCAAAAGAATTGACTGAAGCTCATAGTATACACCCCAAGGGCCTGCGCATAATGGGCCTGGCCCTTTTGCTTTTTACACCCCTTCTTAAGCCCATATTAAGAAAGAGAACTAATAAAAATACTAAATTCACCCCCCTCCATTTATTCCTTTAGATTTTAATTTTAGCTTTAATATAGTTTAGAATCAATTCATTAAAAAATAGAAAATTCATAAGAAAATTACACAAAAAATTCAATAGCTTAATAATTCGTTTTAGAAATTTGTGACACTTTTATTTTCTGAATTTTGGTTATTTTTTATTTAATTTCGATTTTTCTCTTAATTAGCATTTTATTGAATTTCTTTTAACTGCACTTGTTTTTGTTCATTTTATTTTTTCAACTTCCTGTAGGATTTTTTGCTCATTCTTTTTGCTATGTTTAGAGGACTAATAAGAGAACTTAGGATATTTTTTGGTAGATGTTTAGGCCATTTCATCCACTATTTTGGCAGCTTAATCCATGCAAAATTATAGTTAATCCTTAAGTAGATTTAAATGATTTTTAGACATAGTTAACTTCTAAATTTTTAGGATATTTTTTAGCACAATGTAATAGTTAGTTTTTAGGACCCTATAGGATTAATTTCACATTTTTTCCAGGACTTTTAATATTTTTAGGGTATTAATCTTTAGGCTAGTTATACATGTAAAATTCACCTAGTTTAGTTTAGAATATTAGGATCCATTAAGAACTAATTTAATTATGTTTAATCTTAGGATTTTAAAATGACTTAGCATAGTTTAATTACTGATTTTTAGAATGATAATATTAGATAATTCTCTTAGTTTTAGGACTTAGGCTTAGCATTTCTAATAAATAGACTTAGATGAAGTTTAGGCTTGTTTTTGGTTTTATACCTTTAAATGCATTTGTCTTAGATTTTACTTCTTATTTCCATTTTTAATGCTTTGCCTTATTATTTGATTTTTTTGACTTGTATAGGCTTCCCCATTGTTTTAGAATCAACTTAACTTCCTTAGGAAGTAAGTTGAATTCTAGTAGTTTCTAGTTCCTTTCTTCATTAGGTTTAGAAAACCACACAAACCATTAGGACCACCTTTGAATAAATCAACAAAATGAGGATTGAGTCTTAGTCCCTTAGATTTTGCCTTTTGCAACTTGAGTCCTTCTTTCTCTCCTCGTAAAGAAAAGTAATAAAACACTTAATAAAAACCGAACTTTCTTGTACGACACGAGACTTTGTTGCAGAGTGCTTATACGCGTCCTGTTTCGGGGCGAGGTGTAAGTACTTACCGTGATGGATAGGTCTTAGTATGAGAATGTTCACAAACAAATTCAAAAAACATTTCTCATAAAAGACAAAAACAAACAATAAGCGCCTATCCTGCGGGAACTTCTCATCTCATCTCATTCATTCTCAACGCGAACTCGCGACGACTTGTCTCACACGCAAGACGGTAGACGCGCTCATACCAGACGAGCCTGCAACACCTGAGCATAGACATACGTAGTTCCAGCTATAAAAAACACAAACAAATAGTTCCCGCCTTAGTTAGGCGAACTACGTCGACTCTGATCCTCATTTTCCCGATGAGGTACGTAGGCAGCGGGGTAGGGCCCGTTCGAGCACATTCTTTATTTTCCCTACATTTTCCCCATTCTTTCTTTTTTTATTTTCTTTTCCAGTTCCCTTCTCATTTCTCATTCCCATTCCAGTTAACAGTTCATTTGTTCAGCATCAGTTATTTCTCACCCTTTGAAACAAGCAGACAAACGTAGATCCCGTCGGGTACGGCAGACGGATTGGGGTGCTATTACCTTCCCAGTTCGTAACCGACTTCCGAACCCAGATCTTTGGTTCGCAGGACCTTGTCCTTTCCGTCTTCCTCAGGTTTGTGCAACATTACCTTTCCCGTTCATTCGGGATAAAAATGTCTGGCTGGCGACTATACCTTTTCCGCGCCACTTTCGCGTTTGTACTAGGATGAAAATCCCGGGAGCGACAACTGGGGACTCTGCTAGGGATCGAACCCATAATCTTTGGTTTCCCTTGTAGAGTCAATCCTAGCGCCTGTTTTGTTTTGTTTCTTTGGGTGTTTATCTGTTTGTTGTTGTGTGCTTTAGTTTAGCTTTACTGTTTTTATTTACAGTTTTTACTTTACAGCTTTACTTTACAGCGTTTATTTATTGCTTTCAGTATTTATTTTCCATGCATCATATTATACTAGACTGTCTGGCTGTGCTGGTTTTCATTTTTTCTGTGGGATGGGAGTTACTGTGAGATAAGTCAAATACCCGACTTGAGTGCACTATAGGATTAGCGTGGACATGTTGTACTCGGATGGTTACATGATGAGTGGCGATGTGTTCCACACCCAGATTGCGACCGTCTTGGGACTATTCTGTGTGGGGGTTCTTCTCCACTTCAGGGTACGACCTTGATAGTTATGTGCATCTGGTGACCGATCTTCGAGGACCTTAATGGGAACACCCGTCTCCAGTGATGACAGCGGCAGACCACATTTGTTGGCAAACCCACTCGCATCCGAGGATCCATTGGGAACTCGCATAGGATAGCCTGGTTCTCTCATAGGAATCCAGTTAAAGTTTATTGTTCGTATGACGGTAGTATTGTACCCTTCAGGATGAATGTACTATTGTTTCTCGAATCAGTGCTTGAAGCCGGGGACTTGTGAGGGATGCTTTTTTTCCGGACTCAGCTGAGGCCTCCCTGAGTAGTACATAATGCCAAACCGATTCCCTGATTTGGTCATAAGCCATTTCTCGGAAATGGTGAACGTATTATTGCTATTCGGCTTTGAGAGTCCGTGATGTTGACCCGAGTAGCACACCCGTGAGATTGGAAGGGGCTTACAGGTTTGCAAGAACCCTAAGACTTTCAACATACCTGCTTTGCCATTGGTTCAGTTTCGTGATCTGGTTTTCTGGTTCTAAGATATGGATCTCGGATCAGAGGGATTGTTATTGTGATATGTGGATATTGTGACCTTTCACCAACACCTGATTATATGATTGGCACATCACAAACACTTCACTGATCACATGCCTCGCCTTGCATAAACATCATATCATCATTAATCATTTGTGTTTCTTTTATTCCCAGGGTCTGCGTTACTCCCGGTTCCTGGTCATATCATTACTTCAGAATGGAAGACATCAGAAAAAGGACTGTGCACTACAAATATTTTGATAACAAAATGGACTTGATCACCCAAATGGTGTCTCTTGTTACCCCGGGTCATTTGGGATACTTCAAGGAAAAGTATGGTGATATATGGACTTGGTATTCAACTTGGATAGCTCTCAGAGAAGCGTTATTCACACTTTGTTGCAGTATTACAATCCACGACTCATGTGTTTCACATTTCATGACTTTCAATTGGGTCCTTTACTGGAAGAGTATGCTGAGATTACGGGAGTGTCCATCAAGGATCAAATTCCTTTCAACTCAGAGATGACAAGACCAACCCATGCTGACATCGCTAAAGCTCTTTATTTGAGTTCATCTGAAGTATCTGCAAATCTATCTACCACCAAAGCAAAAGTACTTGGTTTCACTCTAGAGTATCTAGTTAGAAAGGTTGAAGAACTTGCAGTGACAAATCATTGGGATTCTGTTTGCGCCATCTTAGCACTATCCATTTATGGGATCATCCTGTTCGCTGATATGGACAAATTTGTGGACATAAATGCTATTCCTTTATTTGTGTTGAAGAATCCGGTACCCACTCTCCTAGGTGACTTGTATTATTCAGTGCACTATAAGAATGAGAAGAAGCGAGGAGGTCTGGTTAGATGTTGTGTTCCCTTATTCTACAAGTGGGTCATGAGACATTTGCCTACCACTGAGAGTTTTACTGATCCTAATACTACTTAGGCCCAGAAGCTAAGTACATTGTCTGCCAGAGATATTAGATGGTTTACTTTGAGGTTGAAAGGAAAGAGTTTCATTACCAGCTGTGGGAATTACCTCAATATGCCTTTGTTAGGAGTATCGGGAGGTATCAACTACAATCCCATTCTCTTAAGAAGACAGTTAGGGTACGCGCTCAAAGAGATCCCCAATGAATCCGAGTTATTCCAAACTTTTCACTTCTCGGTAAAAGAAAATCTTTCGTTGGTCAGAAAAGATGCAGGTTTTTGAAAGGTGATCAAAAGAAAAGACACGACATGTCTAGGCAAGAGAAATAACCGGATGTTCCCTGAATTCGAAGCTTGGATAAAGGAGGAGGTTCAAACGGCTCTAGTCCCTTTTTCTATACCAACTCCGCCTCCAGCAACGGTGCCTTTGGAAGATTACCAGAAATTGGAAGCTTTGGTCAAGCAGCTTAGAGTTGAGAATCAAGAGGCTTACAATTCTTGTCAGAAATTGATGATTCAGAACCAGCAGTTAGAAGATAGAGCTCTCCGAGCTGAAGAGACGGTTCGGCTTAAGTAGAAATACTTTGAGGAAAGGGAGCTATACTTTAGGAAAAGAGGATTGGCTGAGATCCATAAGGCGAGTCAACGCCGGAGGGATAAGAAAGAACTTAATGAGGCTAATGAAGCCATTACACTTTGGCAGGAGAAGTGGAGCGATAATCAGAAGAAGCAAAATGAGGTAGAAGCTGAATTCGATTTGAAGATCAAGAACCTCCAGGATGCCTTGGTTGAGCAAGAAAAGTTAGTTCGGAAGGCACAAGAGCAACAGAGAGAGTATCTTCATCAGATGACAAAGAGTCAACAAATAGCTGAAGATGTCCAGAAAAAAGTTGAAGAGCTGAAGCTTCGTGCTGATGTGAAGAAGTCAAAGGCCAAGCCAGGTCCGAGCAAAGAGAATGAGATGACTTTCCTGCAGCAGATTGAAGAGTTACATGCTTTCTTTGATCTAAGGGACCTCCTCATCTAGAGACTTATTCAGGAGCCCCACCATCCGGATATCGTTCAGTTGTCCCAGAATGTCAAGCGTCTTAGCTGGAGGCTGCAAGACTTAGAGCTCCCTAGAGTTTAGTTTCATGCTATTGTACTTGGATTACCCACAGGTTTGTTGTGGGATTCCTTTTATTTGATATGCTTTGTTGTTCTTTTGATTGGCACCCTTCGGGGACGTTGTTGTTTCAAACTTCAGTTTATGTGATTGACTTGCTTTGAATCTTTTGTTTGTTATTTGTTGCGCCGACACGGGGTAATGAGCACCGATTCTCCACGGCCGTCACTTTATTTGAATATCACTTGGGTCTTCTTCCCAATTATTATTCTCTTAATACCAGGACCGAAAAAGAGGAAAAACCTTGGGAATAAAAGGAACACATTGCATTGCATACGCATCATTTGAATTTCTTCTTTGTTTTTGCAGGTTTTTCTACAGGATGCTTAACTTATCTGTGTTTCAGGCAAAGATTGCAAGAGCTTCCAAGACCTGGCATCTCCGACAAGATATCCCACATCTCTACGCAACTTGCAGCAATCAGAGGACAGTTATGGATGCTATGCAAACTTAGCTTAATGAGTTTTGCACCAAAATAGGAGAATTCATGGTCATGATGCAAGGGATGGCTCAGGGACAGCAAGAGTTAAGGAATGCGATTAAAGAGCTCAACCCTCCTCAGACTAACACTCCTGTGACCACTCCTGACGTGCAAGTGGCACCTCCCAACACCAGCAATGGCCCAGGTGGACCTCAAGTTCCATAACATGGCACAACAACTTTCATTCTGGTACATGACAGGCAGGAGGATCAGTTCTCCCCTTACAACAATGACATGGGGTTCGGTGGAGAAGGAAATCTTCAAGATTTTTTTATGCTTGCTGAGAAAGTCAAAGCCCTCGAGTGTAGAGACACTTTGGGGATAGATGTTTCTGACATGGGCCTAGTCCCCAGGGTGGTTATTCCTCACAAATTCAGGCCGCCTACTTTTGACAAGTATAACGGTAGCTCCTGCCCAAAGACTGACTTGCAGGCATTCTACCGGAAGATCGCTGCCCATACTAGGGATGAAAAGCTCTGGATGTACTACTTCCAGGATAGTCTCTCCGGAGGGTCCTTGGAATGGTATATGAAGCTAGAGAGAAGTTCTGTATGAAACTGGAAGGAATTGGGAGAAGCATTCCTCAAGCAGTATCAGTATAATATTGACATGGAGCCCAGTCGCACTCAACTTCATAGTTTGACTCAGAGGAGCTCAGAGAGTTTCAAAGATTATGCACAAAGGTGGCGTGAAGTGGCCGCTAGAGTGCAACCGCCTTTGTTGGAGAGAGAAATGGTAGACCTGTTCCTGGATACCCTCCCTGGGCATTTCATGGAAAGGCTAGCTGGATGTTCTTCAAGTGGATTCTCAGATATCATCTTGACTGGAGAGAGGATAGAAAGTTGGATCAAGCAAGGGAAGATTCAGAACGGAGGCGCTTCAAATTCTGGTATCAAGAAACCCTTCGTGAAGAGAAGAGACAGAGAGACTGGTGCAGTGTACGCGCAGAGGGGAGGAAGTAACAGAGGTTTTTATCAGCAAGTGGCCCCTGTCACTATCTCAACTCCACCCGTCCAACAGCAAGTCCAACCACCGCAGTCGCAATGTCAGCAAGGGTATCAACAAAGAGCTCCTCGTCCATACTATCCCCAGAAGAACAGAGAAAGACATTTCGAAGCTCCGCCGATGTCCTATTCACAACTTTTGAAGAATCTCCTACAACTTCAGATGATTCAACTCCGAACTCTACAACCCCCAAAGCCAGGCCAAATCCCTGAGGGTTACGATACAAACGCCAGATGCGAATTTCATTCCAGAGCTCCCGAGCATACCACAGAGAACTGCAAAGCGCTGAAGCATGTTGTTCAAGACCTACTGGATTCTAAAGCAATTAACTTCGCTCCTACTCCCAATGTAATACAGAACCCTATGCCTTCTCACGGAGGCACGGTTGGGGAAGTTGATGAAGGGGAGAATCTAAACTTGGTGTGTGATGTCAACGACCTGCAGACTCCGTTGAATGTTGTTAAAGTTTGCTTGTCGAAGAAAGGTATCTTTCCTGGGTGTGAAGTTGATTGTCCTGGATCCGCTGAAGCTACAAATGGTTGTGAGCAGTTGAAAGCAGGGATCCAGAGTATGATTGATGAGGGAATGTTGCAGTTTGACAAGGTTGTAAAAGAGAACGAAATGTCTACAGTAACAACCTTATACAATCAATCTCAGGTTCCTTCGCGGGCCAAAGCAGCACCGATAACCATCACCACTACAGGACCGGTAATGTATCAGAGTGATAGAGCTATTCCCTGGAATTATGGTGGCGAAGTATATTGTAACGGCCAGAAGCAAGAGTTGGCCACGTCTAGTACAACCCCAGCTCAAGTAGAAAATGTTGGAGTAGGGGGCTTTACTAGAAGTGGAAGGTTATTTGCGCAAGAAACACTAAGAAGTAGTGTGATACCACCCAGAGACACCGCAGAAGCTCAAGCTAAAACGAGAGGGAAGCAGCCAGTGGTTGTCAATGAGCCCGCACCAGTAACTGATCCAGACCTTACCTTTGATAAAGAAGCTGAAGAATTTCTGAGAATTATCAAAAAGAGCGACTACAAGATTGTGGACCATCTGCAGTAGACTCCGTCGAAGATTTCCATCTTGTCCTTGCTCACGTGTTCTGATTCCCACAGGAAGGCTCTCTTGAATATTCTAAATAAGGCATATGTTCCTCAGGATATTTTAGTAAATCAGTTGGAAGCGGTGGTATCTAGTGTCAATTCCAGTCACAGATTGGGTTTCACAGACATGGATCTAACATCTGAAGGGCGTACTCATAATCGGGAATTACATATCTCTTTAGAATGTAAGGGCGCAGTACTCTCTCATGTGTTGGTGGATACCGGATCGTCATTGAATGTCTTGCCCAAGAAAGCCTTGATGAAGTTGGATTATGATGGAGTAGTTCTAAAGCCTAGCGACCTGGTAGTTAGAGCATTTGATGGGTCGAGGAGATCGGTGTTCGGGGAGGTGGAGTTACCAATTAAAGTAGGTCCGCAAATCTTCAATACCACGTTCTACGTAATGGATATACAGCCTGCATACAGTTGTTTGCTCGGAAGACCTTGGATACATTCGGCAGGAGCAGTATCGTCCACGCTTCATCAAAAGATAAAGTTCATCTGGGAGGGTCAAATTGTAACTGTCAGTGGGGAAGAAATTTTTGTTAGTCATTTGGCTTCATTCAAGTATGTGGAGATGGATGGTGAAATAGTTGAAACTCCATGTCAGGCTTTTGAGCCCCTGAAAACTGAACAAGCATCTGCAGTGGCAGCTTCTCCTGAAGAACCGAAGAAGGGGGTTTTCGTGGCCTCTTATAAGCAAGCTCTTGAGTTGGTAGAGTCAGGGGTGCGGGAAGGCTAGGGCAGTCCAGTAGAAGTGCCGAAAAAGAAAGATATGTTCGGAATTGGTTACCATCCTGGGAAATCATTTTCTAAACCAAGTGCTAAAAGTTGTCAAAGCCCGATTACTTTCACGAGTGCGGGAGTGGTGGATTATGGAAACATTAATGTCGTGCATGATGATGCAGTTGATAGTGACTGTGACCTGGATGAGTGGATCAGGCCTATTGTTCCAGGGACTCAGCTTATCAATTGGACATCAGAAATGCTTATCTCAGTCACCTCTTTCGAAGAGTAATAATTTTTGTTTCTGTTTTTCCTGTATTCAAGCACTATGTCTTGCCTGGGGCATAATAGCTTTTTGTAAGGGTTCTTTTGTTCTTAACACAATTCATAATCATAAATAAAGCTGACGTTTCAAATTCACTCATGTTGTTCTTTGTCTTTCATTTTTGCTTTTTGTTTTTCAAAAAGAAAGAAAAGTTGTAAAATGACAATGTTTCTCATTTTCTCAAGTTTTTGCTAAAGCCTTGCATGAATCACCATTCATGCAGGTGCTCGTCACCGGATCTTATCAATGACGACCCTGTTATGGCTGAGTATGACTTTGACAATCCAATTTATCAAGTCGATGAGGAAGGTGAAGAGGATTGTGAACTACCTGAAGAATTGGCCAGACCGCTTAAACAAGAGTAGAAGATGATTCAACTGCACGAAGAAGCTGTCGAAGTGATAAACCTGGTGTCGCTCCCGATAAATGGGACCAGGCCCAGATAAAGGTACAGACGCGAACGGTCGGCGAGAGGGACAATGAGAACACACGGCCGTGAACTCACTGGAGATGAATAGAGTCGCCAGCTAGGCATTTTTATCCCGGAGGAAAGGTAATGTTGCATAGACCTAGAAAGAGATATGGATAAGACGGTTGCGAACCAGAGAGACTGAGAAAGGGGGTTGGTTACAACCTGGGAAGGTATTAGCACCCAAGTTGTCCGCCGTACTCGACGGGATCCACGCTTGAAAGATTTGTGTTTTAAAGGGGTAGTGTCAGTGTAATTTGTGTATACAATAGCTGGAAATGTACAGGTGTCAGTGCTGAAAAAAGTGTAGTGTGATATATACAGTGTCAGTGTAAAAATGAGAATGAATTGCTCATGATAATGAGGCTAAAAGAATGAAGCTGGCAAGAGGGGGGATATACAGAGACTTTTGTTCGATAACCGTTAAGTTATGCCTACGTATCCTCTCGTGCAATGAGGAAGTCAGAACACCGTAGTTTGACCCAACGAGACTGAAAGATGAATTGACTTGTGAACTGCTTACTTGCCTATGCTCAAGTGTATGATCTATCTGGCACAGATGCAAACTGTCTTGCATTAGACGGAAGAAGCAAGTTCTCGTTTGTGAGTGAAGATGATGAGAAAAGAATCCCGAAGGAGACGATTATTGTTTTTTTTTTGTATTTTCAGTCTTTTATTGCTTTTGAATTTTGTCATAAGTTAATGAGCTTAAGTCTAAACCAATGGATTTAGTAAACTCATCACATCTTCCCTCTGATTAGGGGTAATGAGAGTACCTCAAGTGTGAAGTCAGGTTCTCACACTTAATCACCTTTGGTGTAGGATTAAGATCATTAACCTACTTGTGATTATTTAGATGTTTTTGTGGTTTTTGTTTAGTGTTGAGTAATGAGGTTAAGCCATAATCAAGGATTAAACAGACTCATTACACCATCCTAATAGAAGGATAATAGATGAGAATGTTTAAGCTGAGGAAAGCTCCTCAACTTAATCCATGATTAGGGATTAAACTCATGACAAAACAAGCCTTTGATTAAGTGGATTTTATTTGATGATATGATGATGAAGTGGATTTTATGATTTGTAAGACAACTTGAGGGGGACTTGTCCATTAACACTAGGGTTAGTCCTTCTTAACCAATTAAGGAAGAATTAGAACCCTAATGCAAGGCCCAAGTTACAAGTGATGTCTTGATGATTATTAAGTGAATTGATTAAAGGATTTAAACACATTAAGGGTTTAACACTTAGGATTAAAGTTATACACTCCATCCTAAGATAAGGATGCATGCATAAGCTTAATCACAAAGTCTTAAAGCCTTTAGGGTTTAGTCCCCGATTATGAGGTGAGAAGAGGAGACTCAAAAGAGACACAAAGGTAAAACTAAGAGGGGAGACTAATCAAAACCCTAATCATTGTCATGCTTGGTTGTTCCTAAGGTTTGTGAGGTTTTCAAGAGAAGATCTTCAATGGAACCACCAGGAAGCAGATGAAAGGATCAAGAGAAGCCAAGCAACTTGCTTCATTCAAGAAGTCAAGTCACTTGAAGAAAGAAAGTGGGAAGAGGAAGAATGAGCAAGCTCAAACTCAAACACAAGATAAAATGCAGCAATGGATGCAAAAGAGAGATAAAGATAAGCTATGAGAAGTGAAGGCAAATTTACTTCTCAAAATCACTTACCACCTGAAAGGTTAGAAAAGAAATGCAATGCAATGCAAAATGGGATGGAATGACATGATGCAAACCAAAACCAGAAGCATATATGTGATGTTAATGATGCTATGAGATGCTACAAACCAGAAACAAAACATGGAGATGATCATACAAGCTTATGAATGCAAATGAAGCAAGTTAAGAACCAAGAACATACATGAAAAGTTATGAGATGCATATGGCATACAACATGGCCAATGCAAGATGAAATGATCAAACATGCTTTCAATATGTCTTATGATGTTCAATGAATCAAATGGAGGCATGGAATGTCATGGCAAGTCATGTTATGCAAGAAAATGCAAGATGGATGCATATGGAAGCCCAAATTAGGGTTTATGAACAATACATCAAACACAAACCAAAATCAGAAGCAAACAACATTGAAAAAAAATTGAAAATGCAATCAAAGGATCCCTAATCCTATACTAACCCACTGCCCAAAGGAGAAGTTTCAACTCTTAACCAAGTTCAAGTTATGATTTTTCCAAGTTTTTTAGGGTTTTAGGGTTCCTAAACAAGAAAATTACCAAACAAATGGAAAATGAAAGATCAAATCATGGCTATTTAATCTCACAAACTACATGCTAAACACAATGCAATGCAAAAAGAATCAAGGTCCAACTCATCATGATTAGGCAAAAATGATTTTTGGAAGTTTGGATCAAATTAATGCATAAAAATGATTTTAATTCAATGAAAAATTCTCAAAATGCATCAAGATCAAAAAATAAATTTGGTTTGAAGGTTGGACAATGTTTCTAAATGTCTTAAAATATTTCATGAATTTTTTTGTGATTTTTAAATACCTAAAAGTATTTTTAATAAATTAATTTTCATTAATCAATTAAAAATAAACTTTTAAATATTTAAAAATACCTTTTTTATGCTAAAAATGAAAATAAAAATATTTTTGTGTTTTAAAAATTAATGGAACTCTTGACAAAAAGTTTCATAATTTTTAAATGGTTTTTGCTATTTTAAATAAATTATGGAAATTAAATGAAAGAAAATGAAATTAAAAATACAAAGTATGCAATGTGAATGGCTGAGATTGAAAGGTGAAAGATCCAAAGGCCCTGCGTGCAAGTCAACAAGACTGGGGGTATGCACAATCCAAGGCCCAGATTCAAAGTTCAAAAACGCGCGTGATCTGATGGCTGAGCTTTCATGTTAACTTAATTAATTATGATTATTTTAATTAAACAAGATTAGGGTTTAATGACCCATCCAGGCCGTCCAAACACGCGCGGGAGAAGCAGATCAAGGGCCAGAATTCAAAGTTCGTTAATTAATGAGATTAGGGCATAATAACTTTCAGGTGACCGGAGGGAAGCTCCGGTCATCTTCTCCGACGACTCAAAAACCTAGCTTCTTCTACAGGTTACCATTTCTCAAATTCCTTTCACCAAAATGACCCCCTAATCATTCTGAACCTAAACCCCCACTTGAAATCCATTTATCCATCATGAACAAAGAAGAACAAACAAAAACTCAAACACGGGCAAAATTTCAGAGAAGCATGAAATAGTCATTTCTTCACTATTTTGAAATCTAAAGACATCCCCATGACCAGCAAGTCATACATCATCAATTTACAACATGAGATGCAAGTTCTGTGAGAAAAGATTCATGGTCATACCTGAGCTGGAAAGCTTCAATGTTGAGCTTCCAGAGTCTCCTTTGTGTGCAGATGAACTCCCCTGACCCCCTTGAACTCAATGAGATGCTTCAAAGTTCTTGTGGATGGCTGGTTTGAGGAGAAATGTTCTGGTGCAGCAGATTCCACAGTCAGGATTTGTGAAGTTTCAAGCTATTCCAATGGTGGATTCTTGCTCCTTTGAGTGTGTTTGACTTGTTGGTGAAGAGAAATGGAGTGTTTGATGGCTGGAAAATGAGATTCGAAGAGAGAAGAGTTTTTGCAGGTTTTGTGATATGCTGTGTTCTGCTTGTCTCAAGAGCCAATGCCTTGCTATAAACTTCCCACAATGTATGAATAGGCTGGGAGGGCAGGTCAGTAGGGTGGCTGCTCACTGTGCCAGGAGTATGGGAACTTTTGCCAAAAAGTCAAGTGGTCTTGTACTAGAAGCATGGGTCATGGCAGCAGCAGCTTGAAGTCATGTCTTGCTTCAGCTTGAGTTGAGGAGAGCCCTTGGATTGTTTGTAGCTGACTGCAACATATGGATGACAAGCTATGCTAGCTTTTGCAACTTGCCCACTTGATGTTTCCTCATTATTTATGCTATGTACATGAAAAAAACTCTTGCTGAATTTTGTTGCACAATGTCACATTTAGTCATGGCAATGTGTAGGAGTCATTTAGTGATCACATAACTCATGGGAAGATGATTTTGCCAAGGATCCCTCTTTGCACCCTTATGAAAAATGACTTGTAGAACTTTGAAGATCAAAGCACACAATGAAAAATCCCTTGGGCCAATTCTGTTTTTTTAGGGAATATGTGATCATGTGATGAAGTTTTGTAGTCACTTTGAAGTCACTAGAATGCTTGGTACATGAATTTGCAAGTTTTCCATTTGGTGCATAACTTGAATTTTAATGATTTTTGCCAACTTTGACACACCATAACTTTTGATCCAAAATGAATTAGGTCATGTTCTTGTACTTTTTGAAAAGGGAAAGATCTAATCTACAACTTTCATGACCAAAGTTTTTCCATTTGAAGCATTTTTGGATCAAAAAGCAAGGGTTGAAAAAGTTGCATAAAATGGCATTTCATTAAAAGTCAACCATGCCCTAAAAAGTCAACTTTGCAAAAACTTGTAATTCTTGAATTTTGTGAACTTCAACCTTCTTCCATGATCAAATAAAGATCATATACACTCAAAATGATGAAGATCACCCCTTGGTTGGGTCATTGGGGGCCTCAGATGCCCTGATTTTGCACTGACTTGTCTGAAAAGTCAACTCTTGATCAGATGACTTCCCCATGGAATTTCTTCATGAAAAATGATATGCACACTCCCTATACCATATGGAGACCAATAGAAACAAGAATGACCAAAAAATTTGGAGTTATGGCCTCTGAAACCAAAACCCTAATTTTAGGTCAACTGTGCAGTCAAACTTGGCTCTGCATCCACACCATTCCCAGTTCTTGTGATTCTTTGGCATTCTTGACTTGGAGAGGATATAATATGATGCTTGAACACACATGGACCCCTTTAAAGTGATTGTTGACCTTTGGAGTGGCTCAAGAAGCTCTTGGATTGCTCAGATCACAAACCCTAGATGCAGATGACTTAGAACCTATGCAGTGGATCAAAATTGTGGTATGAGATGTTATGATTGTGTTTATGCATATGAGATGATCACAAGCCATGGTGTGAATGGGTGAGGGCAAATTTGGGGTGTTTACAGCTGCCCCTATTCAAACATGAGTTAGCTGTGCAGGAGGTAAGCAACGGCTTATCAGGCAAACAAGATAACTCGTGGTTGAATACCAAAGACAGTCCAAAATTTGCACTCACAGAATGAAGAAGGGAAGGGATATAGATTGTGAAGGAAAATAAAGTATATTGTAAAGTGTGGGCGACGGAGGACGACCGTCGAGCAGAGGACGACTGCTGGGTAAAGAGCAATGACGGGGACGGCCGACATGCTGGGAAAAGTGCGGAAAATAAAGCAATGACGGGGACGGCCGACATGCTGGGGATAAAAGAATTATGATGGGGACGGCCATCAAGATAAAGCTGTAAAATTCTCTGGGGATTAATGAAACATGACGGGGACGACCATCAAGTTCATAAAGTAAAGTAACCAACGATGGGGACGACCATCGGGTTAAAGAATAAATGAAAAAAAACAGATGATGAGGTACGGTCATCAAAGGTGAAGGACGATCACCTAGCTGGGGACGGCTGCTCTGTTGGGGATAAGATGAGGGACGGTCATCTAAGGTGGAGGACGACCACCTGGCAGGGTACGGCTGCCGAAAATATCGCGACATAGGACGAATGCCGGATAAAAGGTCAACGATGGGGACGGCCATCGGATGAGCATGATGGAGGACGACCGTCAAGAGGTGGAGGACGACCACCTAGCAGGGGACGGCTGCTCTCAAGGTTTGTCATGACATAGGACGAATGTCAGATAACCAAAATCAACAATGGGGACGACCATTGGATAAAATGATGAAGGACGATCATCAAAAGGGTGGAGGACGACCACCTAGCAGGGGACGGCTGCTAAATATCAACGATGGGGACGACCATCGGACGAGCATGATGGAGGACGACCACCTAGCAGGGTACGACTGCTCTCAGGGTTTATCATGACACAGGACGAGTGTCAGATAAAAAGGAAAAATTGCTTTTGTTGGCGATCTACTGGGGAATGGTAAACACGGACGAGTGTTTACATCCAAGAAATAAAGGGTATAAGTGTTTAGATGTTGTGTATAGATTAAAGATGCGGACGAGCATCCTTAAGACTACGATACGGACGAGTATCGGGTAGAAACAAATACTGACACGTGTTCAGAGAGGATGATACGGACGAGTATCAACTGGTTAACAGAGAACACGGACGAGTGTTGACTCTGAGGGGATTTGAGTGGTATATACAAGATACGGACGAGCATCTGTATAAGTATGAGTGGTGTATAGATGAGTATTTAACTGCTGGGGAGAGCGACACGGACGAGTGTCAAAAGGAGAAAAGTGTAATATAAACAAGTATCTGATATGCAAAGTATAGATGACTGCGCTGGGGATACGACACGAACGGGTGTCAAAGGATCGTTATATGTAAGTGTGTGTGAGTGCAAAGAGGACGTCTTTGGCTTTTTGCTGGGGTTATGCCACGGATGGATGTCAAAGGGAGTACATACTCTAGTGTTTGGGAGGCAACTGCTTTTGCTGGGGAACTTCCGCTGGGGAAATGAGGGAAGTATTCTGTATATTGACGGATTGTCATTACTCATAAGTGTTGATTCAAAACATGGCTCATGATTATGCTATATGCTTGATTTTTGCTGTAATGCTCCGTATTAAACGGAATGCTACGCTTTGTGGGTGATTATGATGTGAATGCCATGATTATGCAAAGATACCAAACCGGGACTCGGATCCTGTAGCTATGAAGATCTCTAGCCGATCTGCTTGAACTGGACATCCCAGCTGGGGGTGAGATCATTGGTAGATCTGATGATATGATATCTGCTTGGGGATTCGGGTCACTGAGAGACCTTTTCCAATAAATGAAAGACCCAGCTGGGGTTTGCAGAAGCCTTCTTCACTCTGTTGTGATTCCTTCATGCGTTGCTCTTCTTGATAGAGGCTGAAACTCTGTGGGGAGATGGTTCCCTGACTGCTGTACTCAGCTGAGGATGGAATGGCAACTCGGCTGGGGAGAAAGAGAGATCACTGAAAGATCTTCTTAGAGATTTTGTTGAAGAGGATCCTTGACTCAGCCGGGGATATGGGTGTCTTCTGGCATTGCCCTGGAAACTCTGATGGGGATAAGTAATAAGTGGCAACTCAGCTGGGGAGAAAACACTTTGAGCGTTGAGTGTCGATTTGTCAACTTGTTGGAGTGAAGTTTTCATGCCCCAAGTTGCGTTCTAGATTCTTGCAATCCTGAAAAGATAGAGAAACGCACAAGATAATCCCGAGGTATCCCTTACTGGATTCCGTCATAGGAGTTAGGCACTCTTTGGAGTAAACGTATTTCCTGCAAGCACGTTTTTTATTTGAAGATAAACATATGTATTTCTTATGCATTCAATTTTTCTTTTAGATATCAGACATTTTTGCAAATAAATGAAAATGTACAAGACGAGACATGACTGAAAATCTGATTTTATTAATTCATATGCCCAGAATTGGCGAGATACAATCAAAGGAACATATCCCCTGGAATGAGGAGATTGTTACAAATTGAGAAACAAAATGCTGGCAATGTTGATGACGCTTTAAGGAGCTTCCTCTTCACTATGACTCGTATGACTTTTGACGTCCTTCTCATCTTGCTTTCTGAAAAAGGCTGATTCTGCCTGAAGCTTGATCCTTTCGAAGCTTACCAAGTTGTAAACGATACAGACGAATTCAGAATGCAGTTGTCCGCTTATTCCCTTATTTTGCATGGATCGCCCTTTCGGGTTTTCAATCCATCGGGATACCCATTTTTGCCTGAGCTGTCCAATGTGGATTTTCAACTCAGCGGGTGTACATTTTTTGTCTATTTTCCCTTATTTTTGCCCGAGTCTTTTATTCTGTTTTTGACTCGCCGGGATGCCCTATTTTTGCCTGGACTTACATTCTGTTTTTATGTCCAGCGGGTCATTTTTATGCGAAGTATTTTTTGACTGCATCTGAATTCACAGGGGACGGGAAATTTTCACCATCCATGGTACTGAGCATCAGTGCTCCACCGGAGAAAACTTTCTTTACTACAAATGGTCCTTCATAATTTGGAGTCCACTTGCCCCTGTGGTCTGTATGAGGAGGGAGGATTCTTTTCAGCACAAGATCTCCTACTTGGTACTCTCGGTGCCTGACTTTCTGATCGAAGGCTTTCTTCATTCTTTTCTGATACAACTGCCCATGACAGATTGCAGCCAATCTTCTCTCTTCGATCAGACTCAGTTGTTCGTATCGGGCCCGAACCCATTCTGCTTCACTCAGTTTAACATCCATTAGTACCCGCAGAGAGGGTAATTCAACTTCAACAGGTAGGACTGCTTCCATACCATACACAAGTTGATACGGTGTTGCCCCGGTGGATGTCCTGATTGACGTGCGGTACCCATGCAAGGCGAACGGTAGCATTTCATGCCAGTCTTTGTAAGTGACTACCATCTTCTGCACAATCTTCTTGATATTCTTATTAGCTGCCTCAACAGCGCCGTTCATCTTTGGCCTGTAAGGAGAAGAATTGTGATGTTGAATTTTGAAGTCCCGGCACAGTTCTGCCATCATTTTGTTGTTTAAATTGGAACCATTGTCAGTAATGATTCGCTCGGGCACTCCATATCGACAGATGATGTCTCTTTTCAGAAATCTGGCTACCACTTGCCTTGTGACATTGGCATAGGAGGCTGCTTCGACCCATTTGGTGAAGTAATCAATGGCGACCAGGATGAATCTGTGACCATTTGAAGCAGTTGGCTCAATCTTGCCAATCATGTCAATGCCCCACATAGCAAAGGGCCAGGGTGAAGACATTATGTTCAAGGGATTGGGAGGCACATGCACCTTATCCGCGTAAATCTGGCATTTATGGCATTTCCTGGCGTAGGCACAACAATCAGCATCCATTGTGATCCAGTAATAGCCCGATCTTAGCAGCTTTTTAGCCATGGCATGCCCTTCCGCATGGGTACCAAAGGATCCTTCGTGCACTTCATGCATTAACAGGTCTGCTTCTGTCTTGTCGACGCATCTGAGGAGTACCATATCAAAGTTCCTTTTGTACAGGGAACCATCAGTGTTTAAGAAGAAACTACCAGCAAGCCTTCTTATTATTGGAAGATGCCCCAGGTGGGTATGTTTGATCCTCCAAGAAGCACTTAATGTCATGGAACCAAGGCTTATCATCTTTAACAACATCTGCTGCGAACACATATGCTGGTCTGTCAAGTCTGGACACTGAGTTTTGAGGTACAAAGTTGGCAGCTTGAACTTTGATCATGGACGAAATGGTAGCCAGAGCATCTGCAAACTGATTCTCGTCCCGAGGGATATACTCAAGCTTGACTGTTGTGAAAAAAGTCAATAACCTCCTTGTATAATCCCTATAAGGTATCAGATGATCTTGGTGTGTATACCATTTGCCATTGGTCTGATTGATTACCCAAAGCTGAATCTCCGAACACAGTCAGTGTCTTGATCCTGAGGTCAATGGCTTCCTCAAGACCCATAATGCAAGCTTCGTATTCAGCTTCGTTGTTGGTGCAGTTGAAAGTGAGCTTTGCCGAGAAAGGAAGGTGAACTCCTTTAGGTGTAATGAGTACTGCACCAACACCACGACCATTCATGTTAACAGCCCCATCAAACATCATAGTCCATTCTTCTTCCGGGTCAGGCCCTTCAGTGTGAATAGGCTCTTCATGATCTTTTGCTTTTATGAACATGATGTCTTCATCAGGGAAGTCAAATCTCATAGGCTGGTAATCATCAATGGGTTGCTCAGCAAGATATTCAGACAATACACTGCCCTTGATGGCTTTCTGAGATGTGTATTGGATGTCATACTCTGTGAGGATCATTTGCCATCTTGCAACCCGTCCGGTAAGAGCTGGCTTCTCGAATATGTACTTAACCGGGTCCATCTTTGAGATCAACAAAGTAGTGTGGGTCAACATATACTGTCTCAGTCGGCGAGCAGCCCACGCTAAAGCACAACAAGTTTTCTCGAGCAGTGAATAACGTTGTTCACAGTCGGTAAACTTTTTGCTTAGGTAGTATATTGCATACTCTTTTCGACCAGACTCGTCATGCTGGCCCAGCACACACCCCATTGACTCTTCTAATACTGTCAAGTACATTATCAGAGGTCTTCCTTCAACTGGAGGCATAAGGATTGGAGGCTCTTGTAAGTATTCCTTGATCTTGTCAAAAGCCTTTTGGCAGTCTTCATTCCACCTGACCATCTGTTCTTTTCTCAACAATTTGAACAAGGGTTCACAGGTTGTTGTAAGGTGAGATATGAACCGTGAAATGTAGTTCAATCGACCTAAGAACCCTCGAACTTCTTTCTCTGTCTTTGGTGCAGGCATTTCTTGAATGGCTTTGACTTTATCAGGGTCAACTTCAATCCCTTTCTCGCTTACAATAAAACCCAGCAGCTTACCAGATCTCACCCCGAATGTGCATTTGTTGGGGTTTAACTTCAATTGGTACTTCCTCAGACGTTTGAACAACTTGAGCAGATTTACCAGATGGTCCTCTTCAGTGAGGGACTTGGCAATCATGTCATCCACATAGCATTCGATTTCCTTATGGATCATATCGTGGAATAATGTTACCATAGCCCATTGATACGTTGCACCGGCATTCTTGAGCCCGAATGGCATTACCTTGTAGCAGAACGTGCCCCAGGGTGTGATGAAGGTTGTCTTCTCCATGTCTTCAGGTGACATTTTGATCTGATTGTATCCTGAAAATCCATCCATGAAGGAGAATACTGAGAACTGAGCCGTATTATCCACCAATACATCGATGTGAGGTAAAGGGAAATCATCTTTCGGGCTGGCTCTGTTCAGATCCCGGTAGTCAACACACATTCTTACTTTGCCGTCTTTCTTAGGCACAGGTACTATATTAGCAACCCACGGTGGATAGCTAGTCACAGCAAGGAACCCGACGTCCCATTGCTTTTGTACCTCCTCCTTGATCTTCATTGCCATGTCCGGGCGAGTACGGCGCAGTTTCTGTTTAACCGGCAGGCATTCTTCTCTCAAAGGCAACTTGTGCACAACAATGTCGGTATCCAACCCTGGCATATCTTGATAAGACCATGCAAACACGTCGACATACTCTTGAAGCAGGTTAATCAGTTGTCTCTTCACTGAGTCTTGTAAGCAGGCCCCGATTTTAACTTCTTTCACGTCTTCATCTGTACCAAGATTGATCACTTCAACCTCCTCCTGGTGAGGAGTAATAACCTTTTCCTCTTGTCTCAACAATCTGGCTATCTCTTCAAGAAGCTCGTACTCTTCTTCAACCCCTTCATCAGCTTGATTGATCGGATTGTCAAAGTCATACGAAGTCATAGTCGTGCTGTTGTCGGTGCTGTCTGGAAGGCACACTCTGCAAGGGTTCAGTTTGTTCATTTTAGTGATTTGATTTTAATCTTGTTTAGAAAAGTGAAATAAAGTTGTCATTTTGAAAACACTGCCATTTAATTTTTGTACAAAAAGAAAAATGGAAAAACAGCGAGCGGAAAAGAAAAAGAAAAAAAAAAAAAGACTCGTTTGCAAAAAGATGTCTGATATTTCATTGAATAATCTTGTTGCACAAAAAGTACAGATGGCCCGATTACAAAATGAGTCTTGTCATCTTGGGCAAGATGCAAGACTTTGATGCATGCTATAAAAATACAGGAAATAATAATTACTCTGCGTGAGTAACTCTTATAATTTCCTGGGAAGACCAGTTCGAGATACTGCTCCCCGGGATCTTTGGACGAATCCAGCTTTCCAGGTTGCATTCTTCTTCCAGCTCATCTTCCAAATTGTTGACAGCATCAGGGGTGAGCATCCCCCCACTAACAAAGTTGGGCTCTTTTGCAGCCTCTGCTTGATCTTGTTGAGTTGGTTTGTAACCCAACCCAAATCTATCCTCTTTCTTCTCCACCGGTAGTAGTTTGCCCCAGCCTTGGGCAGTTCCTTCCTCAACAACCTTCCGGGCTTGTTGGTATGATGTCATTGAAGTTCCAGGTACAGCAGATGTTTCATTTATGTTTAAGGCTTCGAAACCTTGGCTCATTGTTTCGTGAATCTCCCCATCCATCTCAATGTATTTATAAGTAGCTAGGTGGCTGACAAAAATATCCTCCTTTCCACAGATTGTAACGACTTGACCCTCCCACTCGAATTTTAACTTCTGGTGAAGGGTTGAGGTCACGGCGCCAGCGGCGTGAATCCATGGCCTACCCAATAGACAGCTGTAGGCAGGCTGTATATCCATCACATAGAAGGTCGTTTTGAAAGTTTGCGGGCCAATCGTTATGGGCAACTCAATCTCTCCCACAACCGATCTCTTAGAACCATCAAAGGCTCTCACCACCAGGTTGCTGGGTCTTAACGCCAATCCGTCATACTCTAGCTTCACAAGGGCTTTTTTAGGTAAGACGTTGAGGGATGACCCCGTGTCTACCAGCACATGGGAAAGGACTGCACCTTTACATTCCATGGTTATGTGCAATGCCTTGTTATGGTTGCGGCCTTCCGTCGTCAAATCAGTGTTGGTGAACCCTAGTCCATGACTAGCATTAACATTTCCAACTACAACTTCTAACTGATTGACGGTGATCTCTTCAGGCACATAAGCTGCGTGCAAGACCTTGAGTAGTGCATTCCGATGGGCTTCGGAGCACATAAGCAATGATAGGATTGAGATCTTGGAAGGCGTCTGGTGAAGCTGATCCACTATTTTGTAATCACTTTTCTTGATGATTCGCATGAACTCATCAACTTCTTGGTCAAAGGGCGTTTTCAAAGCTTCTTTAACAACCTGCTCTTCCTGCACCAAGTTTTTCCCTTTTGCCTTGGCAGCAGCTTCTGCTTCGGCAGTGGGTCTCTGGATTTGTGGAGCAAAAAGACGTCCGCTTCGAGTGAAACCTCCGTCTCCTCCCACATTGTCTACTTGTGGTGCAGGGGTTGATGATTCAAAAGTGATTTTTTGTCCTTCGCAGTACAGGTCAGAGCCGTAATGCCAGGGGATGGCACTACTGCTTTCATAAGGTACTAGTCCAGGCACCGTGATAGTGACTGGACTGATTGCAGCTGCGGAAGGAATTGTGATAGTCTGTGGATCGTAATATATCGTGACTGGTGCTCTGATGGGAGCAGCACTTTGTGAGTTGTAAGCAGAGTTATTTTCTGGATCGTAATAAATTGTAACGGTTGAGACATCTTCATTGTTTGTTGCTGATGTTGTAGGAGACATTGTTGGAAGAATGGACGTTGTTGTTGTAGGAGTTTCAAAATGGAGTGGTGCTGGAGTTGTAGAAGGAACATTTGTTGATATCTGGTCAGTTGAAATGATAGATGAAGTACTTGTTGATGAAGCCGAAGAATTGTCGGGAACAATGGTTGTTGCAGTTGTAGGAGATACTGGAATTGTTGTTGATGAGATTGCTGGATTTGTAGGAAATGATGTGGTGATTTGAAGTTGGCCGCTCTGAATGAGACCATCTATGCCATTCCTCAAGTTATCGCACCCATTTACTGAAATATTGCAGTAAGCACACCCTAACTCACATCCCGGGAACATTTTACATTCGAGGAGTTGAGCCTTGATCTCTACCAACGGTGTCCGGATTTGACCCACACTGGTGATTAAATAAGACGGCTTATCTTCTTCAATAGCGTTAATTCTGGGACCACCGTGGTTTGGCATTGGGTTCTTATTGACATTGGGTGGTGGTGCGAAATTCAGGGCCTTAGAGTCTACCAAGTCTTGTACCTTCATGTGCAAGGCTCTGCACTTTTCTGTACTGTGGCCAGGTACATTCGAGTGAAAAGCACATCTGGCGTTGGAGTCATAGTTTCTGGGTAGACTATTAGGATCTGGAGGTGCCAACGTCCTTAGCTCAACCAGGTTGAGTTTCAGGAGTTGTGGCAGCAATGTAGCATATGGCATAGGGATCGGATCGATCACCCTATTGGCTTGAGATGGCCTCTGTTGGAATGGCCTTTGCTGATTGTTGTTGTTGGTGTTGTTGTAGTTTCTCGGAGGATACTGAGCTTGTTGATGGTACTGAGGTTGTTGCTGATAGTTTTGTTGCGGAGGCTGATAAGCTGGTTGTGGATGAGCTAGAGCGGGAATGGTGACTACTGCCACAGACCTGTGAACATACTGGGGTCTGCCCCTGTTGGTGTGGATGGCATTGGTCTCGCCAGTTCTTCTTGGGCCTGCAAAAGGTTTCCTGGTATTGCTGGACGAGCTGGCACCATTGTCAGAAATCTTGCCCATCTTTAACAAGCTCTCAATTCTCTCTCCAGCTATGACAACATCTGCAAAGCTAGTAGAAGAGAAAGCAGCCAGCCTGTCAATATACGTTCCCTGGAGGGTGTTCATAAACATATCTGCCATTTCACTCTCTGACATAGGTGGCTGAACAGCAGCAGCCAGTTGCCTCCATCTCTGGGCATATTCTCGGAAACTTTCTCTTGACGATTGTGACATTCCCATTAGGAGAGTCCTGTTGGGTGCCATATCTAAGTTGTACTGATACTGTCTGATGAAGGCCTCTGCCAGGTCCTTCCAACACCTGATAGTTGCTCTCGTCAGATGAGAGTACCATTCTCTTGAAGCCCCCGTCAAGCTATCCTCAAAATAGAACATCCAGAGCTTCTCGTCCATGGTGTAGGCCTTCAGCCTCCCCAGAAATGATTGCAAATGAGTCCGGGGGCATGAAGTCCCGTTGTATTTTTCAAAACAAGGAGGCTTAAACTTATGGGGGATCCTGACCCCGTCTACCAAGCCCATGTCCATAACGTCGAAACCCAAAGAGTTTTGAGACTCTAAGGATCTTAACTTCTCAGCTATCTCATCCAACCTTCTGTCATAAGCTTCCTCCCCAGCTCCCATTACTGTGAATTGGTCCTCCTGGGGGTCTTCTTGCAGTACCCTGCCTGCAGTGGCAGTCCCTTGAACATTTGCAAGAATATTGATCTCCGGATGAAGATGGGGTCCAAATACAGGGGGATTGACATGAGGTTGGACCCTTTCATTGTTGCTAGTGCCAGCAGTCCCTACATGTGGATCTTCTTGATTCCGCCTTTCCACCATGACTCTCAATCTTTCCTGGCTCTGAGCCATGTTGTTCATCACTTCCATAAACTGCGTCATCTGGGTTCTCATTTCCAATCTTTCGTTTGCCATTTGATTTCTGACCTCTGCAAGGTCCTGTTGTACCTGATCCATTTGTATGCCCGGAAGGTTGTTTCAGGTTGGATAACGGTGCGGACGGTTGAGGGGAAATACCCGGCGTCGAGCAATAGTTCCTGAGCATCACAACAGAGTTAGTAGCAATAAAACAAAACCTACAAAACAAACAAAGGGTTAGCATGCAATGCAGTATGCTTATTTGTTTTCAAGGTATCCGGCTTGGCATTCAGTTTTGACCCCTCCAGACCCTTGAAGATGCTGTTGATGTTGCTTTCGAAGGGGAACAAACTAATACATATATTACAAAAGGAAAATGGTACATAGTTTGTTTTTTTACAAATACAAGCCCTCTGAGGGGTCAAAATACATTACAAGAAAATAAAAGTACATGGAATGAAAGCAACAACAAGCAAATGATCAAACACCCAGACCAAACTCATCCTCCCGAACTTCCTTGAGAAGTGCTTCGGTCACAGGATCAGCTGGACGCTCTGTGAGATTCCTGATGAGGAGATTCCGGGTAGTAACAGCTGCAGTTAGCTTCTTGTGCTGACTTTGGTCCTTTGACCTCTTCACTCCAGCTTTGATCTTCAGCTCTGATATCTCCCTCTGGGCTGCTGCCAGGGCTTCCTGCTGCTCTTTTGCATTAGCTTCCAGTTGCTCTATCTTGTCTTGGACTCTCTTATCTTCCAGAGTACGGGCTTCGGTGATCCTGACCCACCTAGCCTGACTCTCTTTTAGATACAAGTCTGTCCTGGCTCTCTGGAACTGGGCTTCCTTGCAAGCATTCTTCAGAATTTGTTCTCCAGCCTTAGACTTCTTGATATAATCCCCAGACTTCTCAATTTTAACCAGATGCTCTACTCTCAGCTTCTCTAACCTCTCAATGTCCCTCCTACCATCACTCCTCTCCCGGAGGGTCTTCTGCAAAGCCTGAGTCAACTTCTCATTTCTTTCTTTCAAGCTCTCAAACTCCTCCAAACTGACAGTGGCAGGGGGTGGTGCTGAGGATGGTCCAGGCATATCCTCCATGGTAAAGGGCATTCCAGAGAATTGGGCCCTAGCATGGGACCACTCATAATATTGTGCTGATGCCACATTGTTGCACTTCCCCAAAATGGTTACTCCCTTGGTTTGAACATTGTCCCAGGCCCAGGCTGCCTGCCTAACAATAGCCAGATTAGGCTTGTTCTCACAATAAAGAGTCTCAACCAAGTCTTGTTCCTTAGGAGTGTGGACCAGGGCATAGCCCAGTTGCCTTCTGAACAGCAGAGGGTTGTAATTAATGTTGCCTTTAACCCCTATCAGGGGTACATTAGGGAAATGCCCACAGCTGGTGATGATATCCCTGCCCTTTGTGCTTTGAGTGCACCACCTGATATTAGCTGAAGTTAGAGCAGTGAGTCTTCTAGCCCAGTTTCTCTGCTGATGAGGATTCAAAAATGCATCTGTCCTGGGTAGATGCCTGAGAAGCCAAGTATGGAACAATGGAGCACAACACCTCACTAATATTCCCCTCTGCTTTTCATTCCTCTGGTGCACTGAATAGTAGAGATCCCCCAACAAGGTTGGCACTGGGTTCCTTTGAATGAATAGATGGATTGCATTCTGGCTAATGAATCGAGGCTCATCTGCAAATAATATGATCCCATATATGCTCAGGGCCAGCAAAGCACAGACTGCTTTCCACTCTCCCAGAGAAGCTTTCAGGGTAGCTTGAGAGATTAAGAAATCCAGATGCAGGCCAGGGATTCCAGCCTTAGAAGTCATATGCTGCCCAATCAGGACTGATTCCAGATGCAAAGCCTTTGCTACCTCTCCATTACCAGGAAAGACCATCTCAGGGTTGAAAGGGATTCCACCCCTGATAGGTATACCAACTAATGATGAGTACTCTTCCAATAAATGGCCCAGCTGAAAGTCCTGAAAGGTGAAACATCTCAATGGGGGATCATAAAACTGAAGGCAGGTATGAATCAGGCTTCTCTGTGAAGGGTCCAGATCCATAACCACATCAAGTATATCTCCATAGTGTTCCCTGAACAGTGGTATATGGTCTGGAGTGATCAGGGTCTGAATCCTCCTGATGTCAGCTAGCTCTGGCTGGAAGAAGTGGTAGGTGATGTTACTCTTTTTAGGTGCCATGATGCTGAGACTGAGTAGAGACAAGTGCTGATGATGATACTGAAGAAAGGGCCACTGATTGACTGGTGCAGGTGATAGCTGAAGCAGATGCTGATGAAGATAGGTCAGTACTGATGATGGGGTCAAAACCAAAACCAAATGAAGATGGATACCCTGAAACACAAATAAGCAAATGTCAATATGATGCAATGATTATGTATGCAAATGATATGCAAGGGTTTGTGACTGAGCTGGATCTGATCAAATGCTCTGATATAAGTCCAGGTATGTTCAAGAATCCCAGATGGAGGTCTATAAATCCAGTAACCAAGGTGGGGGACTCAAATAAAGAGTCACATGTCCAGGGTTTAGAATCACAAGAACTGTTCCAACATGGAGTATTCTTAATCAAATCAAAGTAACAGGGTATGCTAAGGCCAAGGGTACCTGCAAACCTGTAAACAGCCCAACCCCCTCACAGGTGGTGTTCTAAAACAAGTATCCTCAGACTTGGATCAGTTATGAGAAGTGTAAACACTTCTAACCCGGAGGTACAGTGTTTACAATAACCATAAAAGTTCCTCCTCTAATTCACCTCAGTTTCTGAAGGTCAATACTAAAAGGTCATCCAGACTTAGCAGGCTTCCCAGATAGCCCTAGTATTGCAGGAAATCTGCAACACAGAGTTCTCAAGAAGAAACCCATATCTGAACCGTGTTTCATATTCCCGCACCAGACCGAGATGGAATGGGAAAGAATATGAACCACTCTAGCCTAGGTGTCACTCAGATCCCAGGTATAAGATCTTAACTCTCAGTAGAACACCCACCCACCAAAGCAAAACCAGATCCAGCCAGACAGCATGACAGTATGATATATGTAAAGCAGTAAAGAAAGCAGATAAACAACTGCACATAAAGCAGTAAAAATAAATATACAAACACAAATAAGCACATAACACCCCAGTAAACACAAATCAATCGAGCGCTAGGAGGAACCCACAAAAAGAACCAGAAGCCCTGGTTGCAGTATAAGGGTCCCCAGCAGAGTCGCCAAGCTGTCGCTCCCGATAAATGGGACCAGGCCCAGATAAAGGTACAGACGCAAACGGTCGGCGAGAGGGACAATGAGAACACACGGCCGTGAACTCACTGGAGATGAATAGAGTCGCCAGCTAGGCATTTTTATCCCGGAGGAAAGGTAATGCTGCATAGACCTAGAAAGAGATATGGATAAGACGGTTGCGAACCAGAGAGACTGAGAAAGGGGGTTGGTTACAACCTGGGAAGGTATTAGCACCCAAGTTGTCCGCCGTACTCGACGGGATCCACGCTTGAAAGATTTGTGTTTTAAAGGGGTAGTGTCAGTGTAATTTGTGTATACAATAGATGGAAATGTACAGGTGTCAGTGCTGAAAAAAGTGTAGTGTGATATATACAGTGTCAGTGTAAAAATGAGAATGAATTGCTCATGATAATGAGGCTAAAAGAATGAAGCTGACAAGAGGGGGGATATACAGAGACTTTTGTTCGATAACCGTTAAGTTATGCCTACGTATCCTCTCGTGCAATGAGGAAGTCAGAACACCGTAGTTCGACCCAACGAGACTGAAAGATGAATTGACTTGTGAACTGCTTACTTGCCTATGCTCAAGTGTATGATCTGTCTGGCACAGATGCAAACTGTCTTGCATTAGACGGAAGAAGCAAGTTCTCGTTTGTGAGTGAAGATGATGAGAAAAGAATCCCGAAGGAGACGATTATTGTTTTTTTTTTGTATTTTCAGTCTTTTATTGCTTTTGAATTTTGTCATAAGTTAATGAGCTTAAGTCTAAACCAATGGATTTAGTAAACTCATCACATCTTCCCTCTGATTAGGGGTAATGAGAGTACCTCAAGTGTGAAGTCAGGTTCTCACACTTAATCACCTTTGGTGTAGGATTAAGATCATTAAACTACTTGTGATTATTTAGATGTTTTTGTGGTTTTTGTTTAGTGTTGAGTAATGAGGTTAAGCCATAATCAAGGATTAAACAGACTCATTACACCATCCTAATAGAAGGATAATAGATGAGAATGTTTAAGCTGAGGAAAGCTCCTCAACTTAATCCATGATTAGGGATTAAACTCATGACAAAACAAGCCTTTGATTAAGTGGATTTTATTTGATGATATGATGATGAAGTGGATTTTATGATTTGTAAGACAACTTGAGGGGGACTTGTCCATTAACACTAGGGTTAGTCCTTCTTAACCAATTAAGGAAGAATTAGAACCCTAATGCAAGACCCAAGTTACAAGTGATGTCTTGATGATTATTAAGTGAATTGATTAAAGGATTTAAACACATTAAGGGTTTAACACTTAGGATTAAAGTTATACACTCCATCCTAAGATAAGGATGCATGCATAAGCTTAATCACAAAGCCTTAAAGCCTTTAGGGTTTAGTCCCCGATTATGAGGTGAGAAGAGGAGACTCAAAAGAGACACAAAGGTAAAACTAAGAGGGGAGACTAATCAAAACCCTAATCATTGTCATGCTTGGTTGTTCCTAAGGTTTGTGAGGTTTTCAAGAGAAGATCTTCAATGGAACCACCAGGAAGCAGATGAAAGGATCAAGAGAAGCCAAGCAACTTGCTTCATTCAAGAAGTCAAGTCACTTGAAGAAAGAAAGTGGGAAGAGGAAGAATGAGCAAGCTCAAACTCAAACACAAGATAAAATGCAGCAATGGATGCAAAAGAGAGATAAAGAGAAGCTATGAGAAGTGAAGGCAAATTCACTTCTCAAAATCACTTACCACCTGAAAGGTTAGAAAAGAAATGCAATGCAATGCAAAATGGGATGGAATGACATGATGCAAACCAAAACCAGAAGCATATATGTGATGTTAATGATGCTATGAGATGCTACAAACCAGAAACAAAACATGGAGATGATCATACAAGCTTATGAATGCAAATGAAGCAAGTTAAGAACCAAGAACATACATGAAAAGTTATGAGATGCATATGGCATACAACATGGCCAATGCAAGATGCAATGATCAAACATGCTTTCAATATGTCTTATGATGTTCAATGAATCAAATGGAGGCATGGAATGTCATGGCAAGTCATGTTATGCAAGAAAATGCAAGATGGATGCATATGGAAGCCCAAATTAGGGTTTATGAACAATACATCAAACACAAACCAAAATCAGAAGCAAACAACATTGCAAAAAAGTTGAAAATGAAATCAAAGGATCCCTAATCCTATACTAACCCACTGCCCAAAGGAGAAGTTTCAACTCTTAACCAAGTTCAAGTTATGATTTTTCCAAGTTTTTTAGGGTTTTAGGGTTCCTAAACAAGAAAATTACCAAACAAATGGAAAATGAAAGATCAAATCATGGCTATTTAATCTCACAAACTACATGCTAAACACAATGCAATGCAAAAAGAATCAAGGTCCAACTCATCATGATTAGGCAAAAATGATTTTTGGAAGTTTGGATCAAATTAATGCATAAAAATGATTTTAATTCAATGAAAAATTCTCAAAATGCATCAAGATCAAAAAATAAATTTGGTTTGAAGGTTGGACAATGTTTCTAAATGTCTTAAAACATTTCATGAATTTTTTTGTGATTTTTAAATACCTAAAAGTATTTTTAATAAATTAATTTTCATTAATCAATTAAAAATAAACTTTTAAATATTTAAAAATACCTTTTTTATGCTAAAAATGAAAATAAAAATATTTTTGTGTTTTAAAAATTAATGGAACTATTGACAAAAAGTTTCATAATTTTTAAATGGTTTTTGCTATTTTAAATAAATTATGGAAATTAAATGAAAGAAAATGAAATTAAAAATACAAAGTATGCAATGTGAATGGCTGAGATTGAAAGGTGAAAGATCCAAAGGCCCTGCGTGCAAGTCAACAAGACTGGGGGTATGCACAATCCAAGGCCCAGATTCAAAGTTCAAAAACGCGCGTGATCTGATGGCTGAGCTTTCATGTTAACTTAATTAATTATGATTATTTTAATTAAACAAGATTAGGGTTTAATGACCCATCCAGGCCGTCCAAACACGCGCGGGAGAAGCAGATCAAGGGCCAGAATTCAAAGTTCGTTAATTAATGAGATTAGGGCATAATAACTTTCAGGTGACCGGAGGGAAGCTCCGGTCATCTTCTCCGACGACTCAAAAACCTAGCTTCTTCTACAGGTTACCATTTCTCAAATTCCTTTCACCAAAATGACCCCCTAATCATTCTGAACCTAAACCCCCACTTGAAATCCATTTATCCATCATGAACAAAGAAGAACAAACAAAAACTCAAACACGGGCAAAATTTCAGAGAAGCATGAAATAGTCATTTCTTCACTATTTTGAAATCTAAAGACATCCCCATGACCAGCAAGTCATACATCATCAATTTACAACATGAGATGCAAGTTCTGTGAGAAAAGATTCATGGTCATACCTGAGCTGGAAAGCTTCAATGTTGAGCTTCCAGAGTCTCCTTTGTGTGCAGATGAACTCCCCTGACCCCCTTGAACTCAATGAGATGCTTCAAAGTTCTTGTGGATGGCTGGTTTGAGGAGAAATGTTCTGGTGCAGCAGATTCCACAGTCAGGATTTGTGAAGTTTCAAGCTATTCCAATGGTGGATTCTTGCTCCTTTGAGTGTGTTTGACTTGTTGGTGAAGAGAAATAGAGTGTTTGATGGCTGGAAAATGAGATTCGAAGAGAGAAGAGTTTTTGCAGGTTTTGTGATATGCTGTGTTCTGCTTGTCTCAAGAGCCAATGCCTTGCTATAAACTTCCCACAATGTATGAATAGGCTGGGAGGGCAGGTCAGTAGGGTGGCTGCTCACTGTGCCAGGAGTATGGGAACTTTTGCCAAAAAGTCAAGTGGTCTTGTACTAGAAGCATGGGTCATGGCAGCAGCAGCTTGAAGTCATGTCTTGCTTCATCTTGAGTTGAGGAGAGCCCTTGGATTGTTTGTAGCTGACTGCAACATATGGATGACAAGCTATGCTAGCTTTTGCAACTTGCCCACTTGATGTTTCCTCATGATTTATGCTATGTACATGAAAAAAACTCTTGCTGAATTTTGTTGCACAATGTCACATTTAGTCATGGCAATGTGTAGGAGTCATTTAGTGATCACATAACTCATGGGAAGATGATTTTGCCAAGGATCCCTCTTTGCACCCTTATGAAAAATGACTTGTAGAACTTTGAAGATCAAAGCACACAATGAAAAATCCCTTGGGCCAATTATGTTTTTTTAGGGCATATGTGATCATGTGATGAAGTTTTGTAGTCACTTTGAAGTCACTAGAATGCTTGGTACATGAATTTGCAAGTTTTCCATTTGGTGCATAACTTGAATTTTAATGATTTTTGCCAACTTTGACACACCATAACTTTTGATCCAAAATGAATTAGGTCATGTTCTTGTACTTTTTGAAAAGGGAAAGATCTAATCTACAACTTTCATGACCAAAGTTTTTCCATTTGAAGCATTTTTGGATCAAAAAGCAAGGGTTGAAAAAGTTGCATAAAATGGCATTTCATTAAAAGTCAACCATGCCCTAAAAAGTCAACTTTGCAAAAACTTGTAATTCTTGAATTTTGTGAACTTCAACCTTCTTCCATGATCAAATAAAGATCATATACACTCAAAATGATGAAGATCACCCCTTGGTTGGGTCATTGGGGGCCTCAGATGCCCTGATTTTGCACTGACTTGTCTGAAAAGTCAACTCTTGATCAGATGACTTCCCCATGGAATTTCTTCATGAAAAATGATATGCACACTCCCTATACCATATGGAGACCAATAGAAACAAGAATGACCAAAAAATTTGGAGTTATGGCCTCTGAAACCAAAACCCTAATTTTAGGTCAACTGTGCAGTCAAACTTGGCTCTGCATCCACACCATTCCCAGTTCTTGTGATTCTTTGGCATTCTTGACTTGGAGAGGATATAATATGATGCTTGAACACACATGGACCCCTTTAAAGTGATTGTTGACCTTTGGAGTGGCTCAAGAAGCTCTTGGATTGCTCAGATCACAAACCCTAGATGCAGATGACTTAGAACCTATGCAGTGGATCAAAATTGTGGTATGAGATGTTATGATTGTGTTTATGCATATGAGATGATCACAAGCCATGGTGTGAATGGGTGAGGGAAAATTTGGGGTGTTTACACCTGGGTACTGAAGAAGACAAGAAAGAAGTCAAGATTGGGGCCGCATTAGAAGAATCTGTCAAGACTCGTTTAATTGCTATGCTTCGAGAATATGTTGATGTCTTCGCATGGTCCTACCAAGATATGCCTGGTTTAGACACTGACATTGTGGTGCACAAGCTGCCTCTCAGAGAAGACTATCCTCAAGTAAAGCAGAAGTTGAGGCGCACACGTCCTGATATGGCAATCAAGATAAAAGAAGAAGTACAAAAACAATTTGATGTTGGTTTCTTAGCCGTGACCAGTTACCCTCCGTGGGTTGCCAACATTGTGTCGGTCCCTAAGAAAGACGGTAAAGTCAGGATGTGTGTAGACTACAGGGATTTGAATAGGGCCAACCCCAAAGACGACTTCCCTCTACCTCACATAGATGTGCTCGTCGATAATACTGCTCAGTTCTCTGTGTTCTCTTTCATGGACGGATTTTCTGGTTATAACCAGATTAAGATGTCTCCCGATGACATGGAAAAGACAACCTTCATCACGCCTTGGGGCACCTTCTGTTACAAGGTTATGCCATTTGGTTTGAAGAATGCTGGAGCCACTTATCAACGGGTGATGGTGACGCTATTTCATGACATGATTCATCATGAAATTGAGGTTTATGTTGATGATATGATAGCAAAATCCCAAATGGAGGAAGAGCACTTGATTAATTTAGCAAAGTTGTTTGACAGACTCCGGAAGTTCAGACTGAGGTTGAATCCGAATAAGTGTACCTTCGGGGTCCGATCCGACAAGCTACCTGGCTTCATTGTTAGTGAGCGGGGAATTGAGGTTGATCCAGCCAAAGTGAAAGCCATCCAAGAAATGCCTGAGCCGAAGACTGAAAAGCAAGTGTGTGGTTTCTTATGGAGACTAAACTACATTTCACGATTTATCTCTCACCTAACTGCCACGTGTGAGCCCATCTTTAAGCTTCTAGGGAAGAATCAGGCCATTAAATGGAATGAAGACTGCCAATAAGCCTTTGACCGAATCAAAGAATACCTGCTAGAACCTCCAATTCTCATGCCTCCAGTGCCAGGGAGACCTTTGATTATGTATCTTACCGTGATTGAAGGATCAATGGGATGTGTGCTGGGTCAGCATGATGAGTCTGGTCGAAAAGAGCACGCCATTTATTACCTTAGCAAAAAGTTTACCGATTGTGAGACACGCTACTCACTGCTCGAGAAAACTTGTTACGCTTTGGCATGGGCTTCTCGCCGACTAAGACAGTACATGCTGACTCACACTACTCTCTTAATTTCCAAGATGGATCCTGTGAAATACATTTTTGAAAAGCCAGCTCTGACAGGAAGAGTAGCCCGGTGGCAGATGATACTAACAGAGTATGATATACATTACACTTTGCAAAAGGCAATCAAAGGAAGTGTATTGTCAGAATACTTGGCTAAGCAGCCAATCGATGATTATCAACCCATGAGGTTCGAGTTTCCGGATGATGATGTCATATTCCTTAAGATGAAAGACTATGAAGAACCACTTCTGGAGGAGGGGCCAGACCCTGAATCCAAATGGAAGTTGATGTTTGACGGAGCTGTGAACATGAATGGAAGTGGAGTAGGTGCTGTTATCATCTCTCCAGAAGGGGTTCATACACCTTTAACTGCTCGGTTGACTTTCGAATGCACTAACAATGAGGCAGAGTATGAAGCTTGCATCATGGGGATTGAAGAGGCAATTTACTTGCGAGTCAAAAACCTCGAGATCTTCGGAGATTCTGCTCTGGTGGTGAATCAAGTCAATGACAAATGTCTAGTTCATCAACCTCACTTGGTTCCTTACAGAGATTATGTCAGGAGGCTGTTAACTTTCTTCACCAAAGTCAAGTTAATTTATATTCCTCGAGATGAAAACCAATTCGCCTATGCTTTAGCAACTTTGTCGTCTATGATTAAAGTTTGTCAAGAGAATTTCGTGCCTCGAATTACAGTCTCCCGTCTTGAAAGACCTGCTTATGTCTTTGCAATTAACAGTGGTGAAGATAACAAGCCTTGGTATCATGATATCAAGCAATTCCTGAAGGCTCAAGAATACCCGGCTGTGGCATCCAGTAAGGACAAGAAAACCCTTAGAAGACTGGCAGGAGGTTTCTTCTTGAATCAAGACGGTGTGCTGTACAAGCAAAACTTCGACATGGTTCTGCTCAGATGCGTGGATAGACACGAAGCAGACCTGTTGATGCAAGAGGTCCATGAAGGTTCCTTTGGTACCCATGCTAGAGGACATGCTATGGCCAATAAATTGTTGAGATCGGGATATTATTGGATCACCATGGAATCCGATTGCTGTAAATACTCCCGTAAATGCCACAAGTGTCAGATTTATGTCGATAAGGTCCATGTGCCTCCGAATCCGTTGAGTGTCATGTCTTCGCCATGGCCGTTCGCTATGTGGGGCATTGATATGATTGGCAAGATCGAGCCGACAACTTCTAATGGTCATCGCTTCATCCTGGTTGCTATAGATTATTTCACGAAGTGGGTCGAAGCGGCATCTTACACCAATGTCACTAAACAAGTGGTAGCCCGGTTTATTAAAAGAGACATCATTTGCTGGTATAGAAATCCTAAAAGGATCAGTATTGATAATGGTTCTAATCTCAAAAACAAGATGATGGCTGACTTGTGTCGAGATTTCAAAATAGAACATCACAACTCTTCTCCATATCGCTTGAAGATGAATGGCACCGTCGAGGCGGCCAACAAGAACATCAAGAAGATCGTGCAGAAGATGGTTGTAACATACAAAGACTGGCATGAGATGCTACCATTTGCTTTACATGGATACATAACGTCAGTGCGTACTTCAACAGGGGAACCCCCATTCTCATTGGTGTATGGTATGGAGGCAGTCCTACCAATTGAAGTGGAAATCCCCTCATTGAGGTTAATGATGGACATTAAGCTAGATGAAGCTGAGTGGCTCAATCCAGATATAATCAACTGAGCCTCATTAAAGAAAAACGTCTAGCAGGTGTATGCCATAGACAGTTGTACCAGCGGCGGATGAAGCATGCTTTTGACAAGAAGGTGCAACCACAGAGGTACATGCCAGGTGACTTGGTGTTGAAAAGGATTCTTCCTCCTCTTAACGATCACAGGGGCAAGTGGACACCTAACTATGAAGGACCGTTCGTGGTTAAAAAGGTTTTCTCAGGTAGAGCCTTGATGTTGACAACCATGGACGGAGAAGACTTCCAATCCCCTGTCAATGCAGACGCAGTAAGAAAATACTTCGTGTAAAAAACACCCGCTGGATAAAAACAGAATAAAGATCCAGGCAAAAATGGGCATCCCGGCGAGCCAAAAAACAGAATAAAAGGCTCGGGCAAAAGTTAGGAAAATCTTGAAAAAATGTACACCCGCTGAGTTGAAAAGCCACATCGGACAACTCAGGCAAAAAAGGGTATCCCGGTGGATTGAAAACCTGAAAGGGCGATCCACGCAAAAAAGGGATTAACACGAACGACTGCGATCTGCGAGATCCGTAACCTATCTACAGTTGAGGCTATCCTAAGGGTTGAAGATCAGTTCAATCACCTTTCTCAAGGGGTAGAGAGAGCGGAGCATCTTGAAGATATGCGAGTCATGACCGGGTTGAAACTTGATGAGATCCACTTCTTACATTGCCAATAGGATAGTTTGTTTTCCTCTTTGGCTATTTCCTCTTCCCAGGGAACTACTTCCTTTGTATTGCCTATTCATGGCCATTTTTCCGAATCAATAAAAATTCAACTTCAGTCAATTTATGACTATTTGCTTCTTGCTTTTGTTTTTTTCATCTAACATTGATTGATTGCGAAAACGTCCAGAAAATTATGATTGGTATTGTGTTGTGAATATTTAAATGCCTTCTAACTCGTGCAGGAGAACATAAACATTTAATACAGCTCTGAAAAGGTGTCGAGATACCCAGATAATGATTCATACTATGAGCCTAGGGCAGCCAGGTCCCAAACTAACTCTCCATGTTGCAGGCACTATCGATTGTGTTTATGCAGGTACAGGTACAAGTGTTGCTAACAGAGCTAAAAGCAGATTCCCAGGAGGAACATTTCTTTATGCTTGACCAAGGGCAGTTGTCTCCCAGGGTGTCTCCAATCATCCCCAGTAAAGTGGAAGTTGAAATTTCTCCCAGCAAGGTAGCAGAATGTGGGTGTCCTCCCCAGGTAGAAGCTTTCATACAAACGCAGGGGCAAATCCCAACAGTATAAGGAATGTCTTTCCTCCCCAGCAGTTTGCTTCCTCAGCAGTGTCGTGCCTTTGGTCCCCGACCAAGTCAGGAGGTCCTCACTTCCCCATAAGAGTTCAAGAAGGGTCCATCTCCAGCAGGGTCTTGGCGCTCCAATCTCAAAGTCCAATTTATTTTTGGCAATGGCAGTTGTTCAGAGCCGGTGTATCATTGACAACCTTCCCCGCAAAGTTATCTTCTCCTCATCAGGATGGACCAGATCAATGCAGTGATCATCACTTCTCCCCAGTCAAGCCATCTGTGATACTTTCAGTCTCCGTGTCAGGAGATCCTTTTGCATTCGCATACACATAATCATCATTGCATGTGCATCCCCCAAAGCGTAGCATTTCCATCCTCATGGAGCATTACGCCATAAATTCAAACATATACATGCCAGCATGGGCCAGTTTTGAGGTATATTACATACGACCTATAACATCCTCTCAACCTGAAGTACTTCGCACAGAGGATACCAACATCCTTTTTCAGACATCCTTGTCTTCTCAAGCCAATGTTTATCACTTATTTCGCGTCTTGTTTGGTACAACAGTTGCGTCGCAGGTTCCTGTTTTGTACAACGGTCCTATTTGCCTAGGCTCTCGTTTATGTACAACGATCTTGTTCCATCTTTTCCTACTTCCACTGTTGTGTTTCTGGTTACCGCCTGAGGCCGGTATTGTTGCACTCCAAAATTTGCCTTCACAAGACAAGACTTTGCGTACTAAGAGGTTCACAAGGTTCACAAGACAAAACTTTGTGTACTAAGAGGTTCACAAGGTTCACAAGACAAGACTTTGTGTACTAAGAGGTTCACAAGATTCACAAGACATCTTATGAGGTTCACAAGACATCTTATGAGGTTCATAAGGTTCACAATTAGTTAGAAGATTTGACATTTCCCTCAGACAATGCATCCTCCTAAGCAATGCATCATAAACTAGGGTTTTGACTTTCATCAGGCTAAATGGACTTCCAAGAATTCAAGTGAGCTTCATAACATCTTATATGTGTTTAAGAATCCCCATGACAAGTTTCAAGACTTTTCTCAAAAGTTTGCTCAGTCAGATGATCAGATAGGTCAAAATTAGTCAAAGTAGTTAAAAAGTCAAACTGAGGTCAACTGTGGTCAAACCAAAGCCAAACTTCATGATTTTTTGTCAACATCAAGTATATGAAGTAAAATTCATCATTTGATCAAGGGTTGATCATGATTCATCAAGGAGATTCCAGATCATCAAGAATCAGGAGTTTCTAAATTAGGGTTTCCTTAGGAAAAGTCAACTAAACTTTGACCAGCCATAACTTTCACATGCTTCATCAAATTTTTCCCATACAAAGCTCATTTTTAAGGAAATTTAATTATCTACAACTTTGTGTCTCACAAGCCAAGCCCAAAAATGCTTCATTTGGAAGGTATGAGCTAAGACATTATAGGTCCTTTTGAAAGTCAACAAAAAGTCAACAACTTCAAAAGGGCATAATTTGAGAATGGTAAAGGATATGGACATGAAACCAATGGGGTTGGTTAGAGGAATCCTTAAGCTTTCCAAAATGTCCAAGAACACCCCCATAGCATTAAAATTGAAGGATTTTTGCCCTTGCAAAGTTGGGAAATTTTAGGGAAGTTTATGAAGCAAATGGGGGCTTAAAACCAAATTCTTCCAAATGGGCTTGCAATTTTGTGATCCAAACTTTAACATGACATCATGCACGACCCAACCCTCATTTAATCAGATTTTTTATTATTTTTATTTTATTTATTTTGATTTTATTCATTTAAAATCATTTTAAATCAAAATAAAATAGATAAATCAAATATTTAAATGAGATATTGCTTCTAGAAAATCATAAATATGGCTTGGATCAAATTGATATGAGAATTATGGTGATTGTATTAAAATAGCAAGGTTACATTCAAGAATATTTGAAATTTAAGGCATGATCTTTTTCAATCTTCCATGACCAAAATATCCAAAGGATAGCCCAATATTTTGACCTAATTTCATCTACTATATGTACACAAACTCATCACAATGCATAGGACACGATTTTGCTTCCTCAAGAGTAAGTTTCAAATTTTCAAAAATTCATCAAAACTCTCAATTCAGATTCTTGGTTAGAGGCTCTCTCAAGGCATTCTAAAGGTTGCAAAACACTCCTTGGACATCACTGAACCTATTCCAATCCTTAAAAGCATCCCAATCATGCCATATTGCATAAACCGAATCATTCTTTCTCAAGTTTATTGACTTTTTCGATTCCATAATTTTATGCATTATCAATTGATTCTAATGATTGTTTTGTGTTTGTAATGATCTTAGCAAGCTTTCTGGATAATTGGATTGAAGAATAATGACCTGAATCGTGAATAGCCATTGTTAGGGTTTCAGCCAAGCTTTTAGGGTTTCATGATAAACCAAAAATAAATAAATTTTAAAGACATAGGATGATTGTATGAGCTCTGGGGATCATAATGCACTAATCAATTTGAAATAATTTCACTATTTTGTTGGTGTTTGAATTTCGTAGGTCCTGTATATGTTGAGATTCGCAGGAAAGTTCATAGGAAAATTCGCAGCAAAAAACGCAAGTCTGGAGGAAGAAGAAGAAGCCAGCGCGCCATTATTCATATTCAAATATTTGTTATAATATTTTATGGTTTATTGTTAAAATTATTTCAGAATAGATAGCCTGGCTCAGATGGCAAGCATGCGCGTGAATGAAGATCAGGACAGGGGTTCGAATACCACCTCCAGCATTTTTTTTGCTTTATTTCCTTTATGTTTTTCAGGCTAAAAATATAATGATCAGTGTTCATTCTACACTCACAAGCGCACGCTTGGTCTGGTGGCTGTGGTGTTGGTCCAAGAGATGGCAAGCCTAGGGCCTGGGTTCGAATCCCAGCCCCAGGTAAGTTTTTTATCACTTTTTTTCTTATTTTGTTTAATTTGTTTATATTTTAATTTAATTAATATAATGAATAAAATGTTAAAACAAAAAATATTTATATTATTCTCTTATACATATTTCAAAACTTATATTTTAAAAAAAAATTAAATTTTATTATTAAAATTATTTAACATTTATTCTATTGTAAATTATTAATATCATATTGTTTTTGTATAAATAATTTAATCATGTTTATATTAAATAATTAACCCTAAAAATTTTATATGTAAAGAAATCTAATTTTTATATAAACCCTAATTACTTTCATAAACCCTAATTATTTTATAAATATTTGTATATAAATTCTAATTATGTCCATTTATTTTTATAATTTGTTTATATTATTATTATTATACATGGTTTTATATAAATAATGTAAATAGTTTAATTAATTAATTAACCTTAATCTATTTTTCTTAATAACTAAAATAAAAACCCTAATTTTATTTTATGAATATAATTTATTATTTTTTTATATGCTTATTTAATTATAATTAGATATTTTTATAATATGTATATAAAATTAAAATAATTAGACTATTAGTCATACTTTGTTAATATATAATATTTATCCGTTATTTCTCTTATTAATTAAAAAACCTTAAAAATAATTATTCATTTATAATTGAACTTTTTATATTATTATGCTTTGTTTATTACTAATTTCTTTATTTATTTATCTATTATATGATTATTTATTTTTTTATTATTATTATTACTAACCCATTTAATTATTTATTTATTTATTTTAATTATTTTAATTATTATAATGTAATTGTATCCATTATGTAATAGTTGTAGTAATTTTTATTATTTATTTTTAAATGCTATGGTTAGTAAAATAGGGAGTGCAAGACATGTTTGTATTTAAAATTGGATTTAGATCATTAATCTTAAAGATAAATATTTGAATTGGTACACTCACACACGTAAGTCGATCTTGGATCGCCATCTCACTTCTTAAGGGTTGCCTCTCCAGTTGCCTAAACAAAAGGTCAAGTATGGTGTATAAAGCAAAGTCCCTCATCTTATATCATCTAGTCCCTTAACAGATAAAAAGATCAAGTCCCTTCATGGTTGCCTTCGTAATGATCTTGTCCCTTTCGAATAAAGATGATAAGTCCCTTCGAATTGCTTATACACCTTACAGTTGCCTAAATAACAGTTGTCCCTTCACTTGTCCCTCATACATCCAAGGTAATGACTACCTATTCCTTAATAATAGGGATAGTCTTACCATTTAAAGGATATTTAAGAACAGAAAAGACTTAACTTAGGGTAGGTTCCTCTTATGTACTTGCTCACTTTTCAAAAACATTTCAAACACTTCACATTTTTCAAACAAATTTTCAAAACAAAGACTTTATATATATCCGTACATGGATCATTATAAAGTACTTAAAAAAAATTTTATTCACACACTACACCTTCCTCAAAACAATTTAAAGTGAGCTAAGTAACTAAGAGCCCATGGATAACCATGGATATAAAGGGTGCTAACACTTTCCCTTTGTATAACCTACCCCCCGAACTCAAAATCTTTTTAAGGTCTTTCCTGTTCTTTTATGTCCTTTCCTTTTGGATAAAATAAAAGTCGGTGGCGACTCTTGCTATCTGCAACACATAACTAAAGTCAGTTCTCCCACCGTGTTACAGAACTGGCGACTCTGCTGGGGACTTAATAAAAGAGGGGTACCCTTAGGAATTAGATCACTTTAAAATTGTTTGTCTTGTTTGCTTTATACTTATCTGTTGGGTGCTCTTATGTGTGAAAGATCCTAACCCGGATCTAGTGTACCTTAGGTAAATGGCAATAGACCAAGGAAACTGTACGGCGTATACCGATATGGTTGATCTGGTGGCCATAGTTAGTGTGACTTCTTAGTTGGTGCTTATGTTCCTTAAGTCAAGTTGAGGATAATATGAGGCTGCCATATGTTATCAATACACTAACGGACTTTTAGAACCCTAGTTATCCCATCTTGGCCTTTAGAAAAGTAGTGAGATAACCAGCTTTGGTGAAGACTGAAGTTGGTTGATACTCGATACTACGCTCATTGAGATCCTAAACTTGGAGGGTTTTGGTTGGCAAGTAAGTTGCCTACTGAACAACCACCCTTGTGAAGGATCAATGATATTGAGATCCCTTAGAACCTGGTTACTTTATAGGACAGGATGAACCAACTAAACTTCAGGGGAGGGTACTTACCTTTAAACCTCATGCAAGCCTCTAAACCTAGGGATATTGTGTGACTTGTTTGTGTGTGCCACATGTTTGTGATTGAGCATAACATCATGACATCATCATGCATCATAAGCATAGAATTTTCACTAACCATTTCAAGGACCAAAGGATTTATCTTTATTCTTTGCTGCAGGTCATGGCTTCTGCTCGTAGGAATACTATTCGGATCAACTTTGTAGGAATACCTCCTAAGCTTAAAGAGTTGGTTTCTCAAGTTTTTGAAAACTCCCAGTTCATCAAGAGACATGGTCAGCTACTGGATCTAGTTACTTTAGGGTTCAATGAAGACATGATGAGTGTCCTGTTTCAGTTCTTTGATCCTAAGCACCATTGCTTCACATTCCCCGACTATCAGCTGGTTCCTACAATGGAAGAGTTCTCCAAACTTCTGGGTATACCTATCCTTGATCAGAAACCATTCACAGGTTTGGAAAAGGAGCCTAAACCTGAGGTCATTGCTGCAGCTCTACATTTGAAGAAGTCAGACATTATTCTAGAAACGAGAAATGGAGTTAAGGGTATTCTTGCTAAGGTGTTGATAGAGAAGGCTCAAGTGTTCTTGAAGGCTATGAGCTATGATGCTTTTGAGGAGATTTTAGCCTTGTTGATTTATGGCTTAGTGTTGTTCCCCAATCCTGATCAGTTCATAGACGTTCATGCCATTAACATATTTCTGAGTCACAATCCAGTGCCTACATTGCTTGGAGACATTCTGCACTCTCTTCATACTCGTACTACAAAGGCACGAGGAACTCTGATGTGTTGCATACCTTTTCTATCTAGATGGTTTATTTCTCACCTTCCTCGACCAGTAATGAAGAATGAGCAAGGGTTCAGGTGGTCCAAGAGGATTATGTCACTCTCTCATTCAGATATCCATTGGTGTTCCAGATCTATGGAGAATGTTACTATTATTGACCGTTGTGGGGAGTTTCCTAACGTGCCACTTCTAGGCATAAGAGGAGGCATTACTTACAACCCTTCTTTAGCTTTACGACAATTTGGTTACGCTCGGAGTGATGGTCCTCATGACATGTTGATTCAGGGTATTGTGTTTGATTACGACAACGATCTGCAAGGTTACCGTCAAAGGTTCATACGAGCATGGGGAAAAGTGAACAAGGTTGACAGCAAGACTCTGGAGCCCAAGTACACTATTCCTATGGAAGCTTACCTCAGATGGGTGCGATCTCGTGCTAAGACTCTCATGATGCCATATCCTGCCATCTTGCCAGTTACTATGGAGCCTGTTGCTGAAGGAGATACCTCTTATATCATCCTTCACCCAGACATGCCCACTGACATGGAAGACCGTCGCTCCCAAAAGATGAGCACAACACCTTACTAGTCTTCCCCTCTGCTTTTCATTCCTTTGGTGCACTGAATAGTAGAGATCCCCTAACAAGGTTGGCACTGGGTTCCTTAGAATGAACAAATGGATTGCATTCTTGCTAATGAATCTGGGCTCATCTGCAAACAAAATGATCCCATATATGCTCAGGGCCAATAAAGCACAGACTGCTTTCCACTCTCCTAAAGAAGCTTTCAGGGTAGCTTGAGAGATCAAGAAATCCAGGTGCAGGCCAGGGATTCCAGCCTTAGAAGTCATATGCTGCCCAACCAGAATTGGCTCCAGATGTAATGCCTTTGCTACCTCTTCATTACCAGGAAAGACCATCTCAGGGTTGAAAGGGATTCCACCCCTGATAGGGATACCAACCAATGATGAGTATTCTTCCAATAAGGGGCCCAGCTGAAAGTCCTGAAAAGTGAAACACCTTAGTGGGGGATCATAAAATTGAAGGCAGGTATGAATCAGGCTTCTCTGTGAAGGGTCCAAATCCATAACCACATCAAGTATATCTCCATAGTGTTCCCTGAACAGTGGTATATGGTCTGGGGTGATCAGGGTCTGGATCCTCCTGATGTCAACTAGCTCTGGCTGGAAGAAGTGGTAGGTGATGTTGCTCTTTTTAGGTGCCATGATGTTGAGACTGAGTAGAGACAAGTGCTGATGATGATACTGAAGAATGGGCCACTGATTGGCTGGTGCAGATGGCTGATAGCTGAAGCAGGTGCTGATGAAGATAGGTCAATACTGAAGATGGGGTCAAAACCAAAACCAAATGAAGATGGATACCCTGAAACACAAATAAACAAATGTCAATATGATGCAATGATTATGTATGCAAATGATATGCAAGGGTTTGTGACTGAGCTGGATCTGATCAAATGCTCTGATATGAATCCAGGTATGTTCAAGAATTCCAGATGGAGGTCTATAAATCCAGTAACCAAGGTGGGGGACTCAAATAAAGAGCCACATGTCCAGGGTTTTAGAATCACAAGAACTGTCCCAAAAATGGAGTATTCTTAATCAAATCAAAGTAACAGGGTATGTTGAGGCCAAGGGTACCTGCAAACCTGTAAACAGCCCAACCCCCTCACAGGTGGTGTTCTAGAACAAGGATCCTCAGACTTGGATCAGTTATGAGAAGTGTAAACACTTCTAACCCGGAGGTACAGTGTTTACAATAACCATAAAAGTTCCTCCTCTAATTCACCTCAGTTTCTGAAGGTCAATACTAAAAGGTCATCCAGACTTAGCAGGCTTCCCAGATAGCCCTAGCATTGCAGGAAATCTGCAACACAAAGTTCTCAAGAAGAAACCCATATCTGAACCGTGTTTCATATTCCCGCACCAGACCGAGATGGAATGGGAAAGAATATGAACCACTCTAGCCTAGGTGTCACTCAGGTCCCAGGCATAGGACCTTAACTCTCAATAGAACCCCACCCACCAAAGCAAAACCAGATCCAGCCAGACAGCATGACAGTATGGTATATGTAAAGCTATAAATAAGGCGAATAAACAACTGTACATAAACAAAATAAATACAAATAAACAAACACAAATAAGCACATAACACCCCAGTAAACACAAATCAAACAAGCGCTAGGAGGAACCCACAAAAAGAACCAGAAGCCCTGGTTGCAGTATAAGGTTCCCCAGCAGAGTCGCCAAGCTGTCGCTCTCGATAAGTGGGACTGGCCCAGATAAAGGTACAGACGTGAACGGTCGGCGAGAGGGACAATGAAAACACACAGCAGTGAACTCACTGGAAAAGAAAAGAGTCGCCAGCTAGGCATTTTTATCCCGGAGGAAAGGCAATGCTGCATAGACCTAGAAAAAGATGGATAAGACGGTTGCGAACCAGAGAGACTGAGAAAGGGGGTTGGTTACAACCTGGGAAGGTATTAGCACCCAGATTGTCCGTCGTACTCGACGGGATCCACGCTTAAAAGATTTGTGTTTTAACGGGGTAGTGTCAGTGCAATCTGTGTGTAAATGAGCTGGAAAAGGATGTACAGGTGTCAGTGTAAAAGAAGTGAAGTGTGATATATACAGTGTCAGTGTAGGAATAAGAGTGAACTGCCCAAGATCATGAGGCTAAAAAATGATGCTAGAAAGAGGGGGAATATACAGAAACTTTTGTTCGATAACTGTTAAGTTATGCCTACGTATCCTCTCGTGCAATGAGGAAGTCAGAACACCGTAGTTCGACCCAAAGAGACTGAAAGATGAATTGACTTGTGAACTGCTTACTTGCCTATGCTCAAGTGTATGATCTGTCTGGCACAGATGCAAACTGTCTTGCATTAGACGGAAGAAGCAAGTTCTCGTTTATGAGTGAATGAGATGAGAAAAGAATCCCGAAGGAGACGATTATTGTTTGTTTTTGAGTTTTTCAGTCTTTTATTGCTTTTGGATTTGTCATAAGTTAATACCAATGGATTTAGTAAACTCATCACATCTTCCCTCTGATTAGGGGTAATGAGAATGCCTTAAGTGTGAAGTCAGATTCTCACACTTAATCACCTTGGTGTAGGATTAAGATCATTAACCTACTTGTGATTATTTAGATGTTTTTGGTGTTTTTGTTTAGTGTTAAGTAATGAGGTTAAGCCATAATCAGGGATTTAACAGACTCATTACACCATCCTAATAGAAGGATAATAGATGAGAATGTTTAAGCTGAGGAAAGCTCCTCAACTTAATCCATGATTAGGGATTAAACTCATGACAAAACAAGCCTCTGATTAAGTGGATTTTAGATTAATGGTATGATGATGAAGTGAATTTTATGGTTTGTAAGACAACTTGAGGGGGACTTGTCCATTAACACTAGGGTTAGTCCTTCTTAACCAATTAAGGAAGAATTAGAACCCTAATGCAAGGCCCAAGTTACAAGTGTGATGTATTGATACTTATTAAGTGAATTGATTAAGAGATTTAAACACATTAAGGGTTTAACACTTAGGATTAAAGTTATACACTCCATCCTAAGAGAAGGATGCAGGCATAAGCTTAATCACAAAGCCTTAAAGCCTTTAGGGTTTAGTCCCTGATTATGAGATGAGAAGAGAAGACTCAAAAGAGACACAAAGGTAAAACTAAGAGGGGAGACTAATCAAACCCTAATCATTGTCATGCTTTGTTGTTCCTAAGGTTTGTGAGGTTTTCAAAAGAAATCTTCAATGGAACCACCAGGAAGCAGATGAAAGGATCAAGAGAAGCAAAGCAACTTGCTTCATTCAAGAAGTCAAGTCACTTGAAGAAAGAAAGTAAGAGGAAGAAGGATGAGCAAGCTCAAACTCAAACACATACAAAAATGCAGCAAGGATGCAAGAGAGGGATGAGAAGAAAGTATGAGAAGTGAAGGCAAATTCACTTCCCAAAATTACTTACCACCTGAAAGGTTAGGAAAGAAATGCAATGCAATGCAAAATGGGATGAGATGACATGATGAGAAACAAAACCAGAAGCATTTACATGATGCTAATGATTTTATGAGATGCTACAAACATGAGGCAGCACATGGAAATGATCATACAAGTTCATGAATGCAAATGAAGCAAGTTAGGAACCATGGACATACATGAAAAGTTATGAAGTGCACATGGCATACAACATGGCAAACACATGATGCAATGATCAAACATGCTTTCAATATGTCTTATGATGTTAAATGAATCACATGGATGCTTGAAATGTCATGGCAAGTCATGTTATGCAAGAGAATGCAAGATGGATGCATATGGAAGCCCAAATTAGGGTTTATGAACAATACAACAAACAAAAATCAAAATCAGAAGCAAACCCTAAGATAAAAAAAATGAAAATGCCACTCAAAGGACCCCTAATCTTATACTAACCCAATTCCCAAAGGAGAGGTCTCAACTCTTAACCAATATCAAGTTATGGTTTTCTTAAGATTTCTAGGGTTTTAGGGTTCCTAAACAAGAAAATTATCAAATAAATAGAAAATGAAAGATCAAATCATGGCCATTTAATCTCAAAAACTACATGCTAAACACAATACAATGCAAAAAGAATCAATGTCCAACTCCTCATGGATAGGCAGAAATGATTTTTGGAACTTTAGATCAAATTAATGCATAAAAATGATTTTAAATCAATGAAAAATTCTCAAAATGCATCAAGATCAAAAAATAAATTTGGTTTGAAGGTTGGACAATGTTTCTAAATGTCTTAGAACATTTCATGAATTTTTTGGTGATTTTTAAATACCTAAAAGTATTTTTAATAAATTAATTTTCATTAATCAATTAAAAATAAACTTTAAAATATTTAAAAATACTTTTTTAATGCTAAAAATGAAAATAAAAATATTTTTGTGTTTTAAAAATTAATGAAACTCTTGGCAAAAAGTTTCATAATTTTTAAAACAATTTTGCTATTTTAAATAAATTGTACAAAACAAATATGAAATAAATGAATTAAAACAAAGAAAAAGAAAAGTCAACTGAATGGAGGGCCTGGATGCATTCTGGGAGAAGGGGGATTGACTGCGCGCGCAGATCAAAGGCCCACATTCAAACTTGGTTAATCTGAATTAAGAATTAATTAATTATGGATTAGGGCTTAATGACGAATCTGGACCCTTCACACGCGCGACAAGTCAACTGGTCAAGGCAATCTAACGCTCCAGATTCAAATGGCCATTAATGGCGTAATTAAACCCTAATGATTTTCAGGTGGCCGGAGAAGACCTCCGGTCGTCTTCTCCGGTGGGAATCCCACCTGAAAATCCCTAAAAACCTCAAAACGCAACAAAAATGAAAACCAAGCATACAGAAATGGTTCCCATAACCCACTGAATCAAAACCCCATCACAAACAACATTTATATTCCCTCAAGTTCATGAATCGAAACAAACATTTTTTAGGTCACAGAGTTTCAGAACACGATTACATCCTCATTTTCCAACCATTTTCAAAACTAAAGATATCAGAACAATCAGTGAATCATGAAGAACAACTTAAGAACTTAAAAAATGATTTCTGGAAAAAAAGTTCTTGAGCTACCTGAGTTTCGAAGCTTTCACTCTTGCAACTTTCTGTCCCTTTCCTTTGATGAAAACCACTCCTTATGACCCCTTGATGATGTTTGGATGCTTAGAAGAAGTTTATGTTGGCTGGTTAAAGAGTTTGAACAGCTTCTGCTCAAGCTCAGTTGAAAATGGTGATGGTGAGTCAAGCTGTTTCAGGCAAAGGTGAGTGGTTCTTTGTGGTCAGGATGATGTTTTGAGAAGGTTTGTGGAGTTTGTTCAGGTGTTTGTGGCTTGTGGAATGAGTTTCGAAAGCTTTGGCTTTGAGAGTGAAAAATGGAAGAATGATGTTCTTGCTGGTTTCAGGCCTGAGTCTTGCTGGTTTTGGCTTAGTGAAGCAAGGTGAGTTGATCAGTGAATTTTGTTTTTGTGTTTGTGAGCTATGGGAGCAGATTCGAAGGAAAATGCAAGTGAGGGTGAGTTTGTGAATGTGTTGCTAGGGCTTGTTTCAGGCTGGCTCCTTATGTGAAATGGCTAGCAAATGGATAGTATAAACAACTCCAATTGGTCAGATGATGTGACCTGGCCTGCTGTGATTGGGATGTTCACTTTTGCAAAAAGTCCACTCTTGTGTAAGGAAAGCATGGGATTGGTTCTAGGCTAGTACAAGCATGGGGGCTGGCGCAGCATGGTGTGTGAGAGGTGCTAGGAAGGTTCAGCAGCCAAGACAACTAGTTGGTGAAGTGTGATGAGTGGTTTTGCAACTTGATCAACTTTGGTTCAAATGAAACTATCTTGCCATACAAGCCATGAAACATGAGAAACTTTGGTTCAAATCTGATTTTTAGGCCATATGTAATGTTTGTGCATTGGTTTGATGTGAACTAGAAGTCACAAGAATGCTTAGTACATGAAATTGCAAGTTTCTCATTTGAGGCATATCTTGAAAATTAGTGATTTTTGCCAACTTTGACACACCATAACTTTTGATCCAAAATGAATTAGATCATGTTCTTGTACTTTTTGAAAAGGGAAAGATCTAATCTACAACTTTCATGACCAAAGTTTTTCCATTTGAAGCTTTTTTGGATCAAAAAGCAAGGGTTGAAAAAGTGGCATAAAATGACATTTCATGAAAAGTCAACTATGCCCTAAAAGTCAACTTTGCCAAAACTTGTAATTCTTGAATTTTGTGATCTTCAACCTTCTTCCATGATCAAATAAAGATCATATACACTCAAAATGATGAAGATCACCCCTTGGTTGGGTCATTGGGGGCCTCAGATGCCCTGATTTTGCACTGACTTGTCTGAAAAGTCAACCCTTGATCAGATGTCTTCCCCATGGAATTTCTTCATGAAAATTGATATGCATACTCCCTATACCATATAGAGACCAATGGAAACAAGAATGACCAAAAAATTTGGAGTTATGGCCTCTGAAACCAAAACCCTAATTTTAGGTCAACTGTGCAGTCAAACCTGGCTCTGCATCCATACCAATCCCAGTTCTTGTGATTCTTTGGCATTTTTGACTTTGAGGGGATGTGATATGATATAAGAACACACATGGATCCCTTTGAAGTGATCGATGGCCCTTGGAGTGGCTCAATAAGCTCTGGGATTGCTCAGATCACAAACCCTAGGTGCAGATGACTTAGAAACTATGCAGTGAACCAAAAATGTAATATGGGGTGATATAATTGTGTTTATGCATATGAGATGATCACAAGCCATGGTGGGAATGGGTGAGGGCAAATTTGGGGTGTTTACAGCTGCCCCTATTCAAACATGAGTTAGCTGTGCAGGATGTAAGCAACGGCTTAACAGGCAAACAAGATAACTTGTGGTTGAATACCAAAGACAGTCCAAAATTTGCACTCACAGTAATGAAGAAGAAAAGGGATATAGACTGTAAAGGAAAGTAAAGTATATTGTAAAGTGTGGGAAATAAAGCAATGACGGGGACGGCCGACATGCTGGGAAAAATAAGATTATGATGGGGACGGCCATCAAGATAAAGTTGTAAGATTCTCTGGGGATTAATGAAACATGACGGGGACGGCCATCAAGTTCATAAAGCAAAGTAACCGACGATGGGGACGGCCATCGGGCTAAAAGAAAAGGGACCACGACGGGGACGGCCATCAGGTTAAAGAATAAATGAAATAAACAGATGATGGGGTACGGCCATCAAAGGTGAAGGACGATCACCTAGCAGGGGACGGCTGCTCTGTTGGGGATAAGATGAGGGACGGTCATCTAAGGTGGAGGACGACCACCTGGCAGGGTACGGCTGCCGAAAATATCGCGACATAGGACGAATGCCGGATAGAAAATCAACGATGGGGACGGCCATCGGATGAGCATGATGGAGGACGACCATCAAGAGGTGGAGGACGACCACCTAGCAGGGGACGACTGCTCTCAAGGTCTATCATGACATAGGACGAACGCCAGATAACCAAAATCAACAATGGGGACGGCCATTGGATAAACTGATGAAGGACGATCATCAAAAGGTGGAGGACGACCACCTAGCAGGGGGCGGCTGCTAAATATCAACGATGGGGACGGCCATCGGATGAGCATGATGGAGGACGACCATCAAGAGGTGGAGGACGACCACCTAGCAGGGTACGACTGCTCTCAAAATTTATCATGACACAGGACGAGTGTCAGATAAAAAGGAAAATTTGCTTTGTTGGCGATCTACTGGGGAATAGTAAACACGGACGAGTGTTTACATCCAAGAAACAAAAGGTATAAGTGTTTGGTATTTGTGTATAGATTAAGGATGCGGACGAGCATCCTTAAGACTATGATACGAACGAGTATCAGATAGAAACAAATACTTACGCGTGTTCAAAGATGATGATACGGACGAGTATCAACTGGTTAACAGAGAACACGGACGAGTGTTTAATCTGAGAGGATTCTTCTGGGGAATAGTAGACACAGGCGAGTATCTATATTCAAGAAGACAAAAGTGTTTGACACAGTGTATGGATTAAAGATGCGGACGAGTATCATGTAGAAACAAACACTTGACGCATATTCTGAGATGATGGTACGGACGAGTACCAACTGGTTAACAAAGAACATGAACCAACGTCGAATCTGTGGGGATATAACGGACGAGTATCTGTATAAGTGTAACATGAGTAGTGAGTATGAGTGTTGTATAGATGAGTGTTTATCTACTGGGGAGGGTGACACGGACGAGTGTCAAGAGAGAAAAGTATAATAATAACAACAAGTATATGGGTTGTAAAAGTGTAAATGACTGTGCTGGGGACATGACACGGACGGGTGTCAAGAAAGTGTATATAGGTATATGTGAGTGCAAAGAGGATGTCTTTGGCTTTCTGCTGGGGTTATGACACAGATGGGTGTCAAAAAGTATCTGTAATATGGAGTGTTCAGGTGACTTTACTGGGGAAAGACGACAGGGCGGGTGCCAAAGAGAGTATATATACTGGTGTTTGTGGATTGTGAGGCAGCTGCTTTTGCTGGGGACTCTGGTGGGGATTTTTCTGTACGTTGATGTACTATCATTATTCACAAGTAATGGTCTAAAACATGGCTTATGATTATGCTATGTGTTTGATTTTGCCGTAATGCTCCGTATTAGACGGAATGCTACGCTTTGTGGGTGAATATGATGCGAATGCTATGATTGTGCAAAGATACCAAACCGGGATCCGGGTCCCGTCGCTGCGAAGATCTTCGATCGATTCGTTTGGAATGGACATCCCAGCTGGGGATGAGATCATTGATAGATCTGACGAGATGCTATCTGCTTGGGGATACGGGTCATTGATAGACCTATCTTTATAAATGAGAGACCCAGCTGGGGTTTGTAGAAGCTTTCTTCACTCTGTTGTGATTCTTCATGCACTGTTCTTCTGGGTAGAGGCTGCAACTCTGTGGGGAGAGCTTCTTGACTTGGCTGAGGATGAAACGGCAACTCGGCTGGTGGTAGTAGCAAGTGGCAACTCAGCTGGGGGAGTCATGAGAGGCAACTCAGCTGGGGAGAGAGCACTTCGGGTGCTAAAATCGAGTGTTGATTTGCCAACTTGCTGGGATAAAGTTTTCATGCCCCGAGTTGCATTCTGGATACCTGCAATCCTGCAAAGATAGGGAAACGCACAAGTAATCCCGAGGTATCCCTTACTGGATTCCGTCATAGGAGTTTAGACACTCCCGAGAGTAAGCATATTTCCTGTAAGCACGCTTTTCCTTTGAAAATAAACATCTGTGTTTTATGCAATCAGTTTTTTCTTTTAAGACATCAGACATTTTTTTGCGAACGAATGAAAATGTACAAGACGAGACATGACTGAAAATCTGATTTTTATTAATTCATATGCCCTGAATTGGCGAGATACAGTCAAAGAAACAAATCCCCTGAAATGAGGAGATTGTTACAAATTGAGAAACAAAATGCTGGCAATGTTGATGACGCTTTGAGGAGCTTCCTCTCTTGCTATGACTCGTATGACTTTTGACGTTCTTCTCATCTTTCTTTCCGAAGAATGTTGATTCTGATTGAAGCTTGATCCTTTCGAAGTTTGCCAAGTTGTAAGTGACACAGACGAATTCAAAATGCAGTCATTCGCTTATTCCCTTATTTTGCATGGATCGCCCTTTCGGGTTTTCAATCCATCGAGATACCCATTTTTGCCTGAGTTGTCCAATGTGGCTTTTCAACTCAGCGGGTGTACATTTTTTTATTTATTTTCCCTTATTTTTGCCCGAGCCTTTTATTCTGTTTTTGACTCGCCGGGATGCCCTATTTTTGCCTGGACTTACATTCTGTTTTTATGTCCAGCGGGTCATTTTATGCGAAGTATTTTTTGACTGCATCTGAATTCACAGGGGACGGGAAGTCTTCACCATCCATGGTGCTGAGCATCAGTGCTCCACCAGAGAAAACTTTCTTTACCACAAATGGTCCTTCATAGTTCGGAGTCCACTTGCCCCTGTGGTCTGTATGAGGAGGGAGGATTCTTTTCAGCACAAGATCTCCCACTTGGTACTCTCGGTGCCTGACTTTCTGATCGAAGGCTTTCTTCATTCTTTTCTGATACAACTGCCCATGACAGATTGCAGCCAATCTCTTTTCTTCAATCAGACTCAGTTGCTCGTATCGGGCCCTGACCCATTCTGCTTCACTCAGTTTAACATCCATTAGTACCCGTAGAGAGGGTAATTCAACTTCAACCGGTAGGACGGCTTCCATACCATACACAAGTTGATACGGTGTTGCCCTAGTGGATGTCCTGATTGACGTGCGGTACCCATGCAAAGCAAACGGTAGCATTTCATGCCAGTCTTTGTAGGTGACTACCATCTTCTGCACAATCTTCTTGATATTCTTATTTGCTGCCTCAACAACGCCATTCATCTTTGGCCTGTAAGGAGAAGAATTGTGATGTTGGATTTTGAAGTCCCGGCACAGTTCTGCCATCATTTTGTTGTTTAGATTGGAACCATTATCAGTAATGATTCGCTCGGGCACTCCATACCGACAGATGATGTCCCGTTTCAGAAACCTGGCTACCACTTGTCTTGTAACATTTGCATATGATGCTGCTTCAACCCACTTGGTGAAATAGTCAATGGCGACCAGGATGAATCTGTGGCCGTTTGAAGCAGTCGGTTCAATCTTGCCAATCATATCAATGCCCCACATGGCAAAGGGCCAAGGTGAAGACATTATGTTCAAAGGATTGGGAGGCACATGCACCTTATCCGCATAAATCTGGCATTTATGGCATTTTCTGGCGTAGGCACAACAGTCGGCATCCATTGTGATCCAGTAATAGCCTGATCTCAGCAATTTCTTAGCCATTGCATGTCCTCCTGCATGGGTACCAAAGGATCCTTCGTGCACTTCATGCATCAACAGGTCTGCTTCTGTCTTATCAACACATCTGAGGAGTACCATATCAAAGTTCCTTTTGTATAAAGACCCATCAGTGTTCAAGAAGAAACTACCAGCAAGCCTTCTCAAAGTCTTCTTATCATTGGAAGATGCCCCAGGTGGGTATGTTTGATCCTCCAAGAAGCACTTAATGTCGTGGAACCAAGGCTTATCATCTTTAACAACATCTGCTGCGAACACATATGCTGGTCTGTCGAGTCTGGACACTGAGATCTGAGGTACAAAGTTGGCAGTCTGAACTTTGATCATGGACGAAATGGTAGCCAGGGCATCTGCAAACTGATTCTCGTCCCGAGGGATATACTCAAGCTTGACTGTTGTAAAGAAAGTCAATAACCTCCTTGTATAATCCCTATAAGGTATCAGATGATCCTGGTGGGTGTACCATTTGCCATTGGTTTGATTGATTACCAAAGCTGAATCTCCGAATACGGTCAATGTCTTGATCCTGAGGTCAATGGCTTCCTCAAGACCCATAATGCAAGCTTCGTATTCAGCTTCGTTGTTAGTGCAGTTGAAAGTGAGTTTTGCCGAGAAAGGCATGTGAACTCCTTTGGGTGTAATGAGTACTGCACCAACACCACGACCATTCATGTTAACAGCCCCGTCAAACATCATAGTCCATTCTTCTTCCGGGTCAGGCCCTTCAGTGTGAACAAGCTCTTCATGATCTTTTGCTTTTATGAACATGATGTCTTCATCAGGGAAGTCAAACCTCATAGGCTGGTAATCATCAATGGGTTGCTCAACAAGATATTCAGACAATACACTGCCCTTGATGGCTTTTTGAGATGTGTATTGGATGTCATATTCTGTGAGGATCATTTGCCATCTTGCAACCCGTCCGGTAAGAGTTGGCTTCTCGAATATGTATTTGACTGGGTCCATCTTTGAGATCAACAAAGTAGTGTGGGTCAACATATACTGTCTCAGTCGGCGAGCAGCCCACGCTAAAGCACAACAAGTTTTCTCGAGCAGTGAATAACGTTGTTCACAGTCGGTAAACTTTTTGCTTAGGTAGTATATTGCATACTCTTTTCGACCAGACTCGTCATGCTGGCCCAGCACACACCCCATCGACTCTTCTAATACTGTCAAGTACATTATCAGAGGTCTTCCTTCGACTGGAGGCATAAGGATTGGAGGTTCTTGCAGGTATTCTTTGATCTTGTCAAATGCCTTCTGGCAGTCTTCATTCCACCTGACCGTCTGTTCTTTTCTCAGCAGCTTGAACAAGGGTTCACAGGTCGCTGTAAGGTGTGATATGAACCTTGAGATGTAGTTCAATCGACCTAAGAACCCTCGAACTTCTTTTTCTGTCTTCGGTGCAGGCATCTCTTGGATGGCTTTGACTTTATCAGGGTCAACTTCAATCCCTTTCTCGCTTACAATAAAACCCAGCAGCTTACCAGATCTCACCCCGAATGTGCATTTGTTGGGGTTTAACTTCAGTTGATACTTCCTCAAACGCTTGAACAATTTCAGCAGATTTACCAGGTGATCTTCCTCTGTAAGGGACTTGGCAATCATGTCATCCACATAACACTCTATTTCTTTATGGATCATATCGTGGAATAATGTTACCATAGCCCGTTGATATGTTGCACCGACATTCTTGAGCCCAAATGGCATTACCTTGTAGCAGAACGTGCCCCAGGGTGTGATGAAGGTTGTCTTCTCCATGTCTTCAGGTGACATTTTAATCTGATTGTATCCTGAAAATCCGTCCATGAAGGAGAATACCGAGAACTGAGCCGTATTATCAACCAATACATCAATGTGAGGTAATGGGAAATCATCTTTCGGGCTGGCTCTATTCAGATCCCGGTAGTCCACACACATCCTTACTTTGCCGTCTTTCTTAGGCACAGGTACTATATTAGCAACCCACGGTGGATAGCTAGTTACAGCAAGGAACCCGGCGTCCCATTGCTTTTGTACCTCTTCTTTGATCTTCATTGCCATGTCTGGGCGAGTACGGCGCAGTTTCTGTTTAACCGGTGGGCATTCTTCTCTCAAAGGCAGCTTGTGCACAACAATGTCGGTATCCAACCCTGGCATATCTTGATAAGACCAAGCAAACACATCCACATACTCTCGAAGCAGGTCATTCAGTTGTCTCTTCACTGAGTCTTGCAGGCAGGCCCCGATTTTAACTTCTTTCACGTCTTCATCTGTACCAAGATTAATTGTTTCAACCTCCTCCTGGTGAGGAGTAATAACCTTTTCCTCTTGTCTTAACAACCTGGCTAGCTCTTCAGGAAGCTCATATTCTTCTTCAACCCCTTCATCAGCTTGATTGATTGGATTGTCAAAGTCATACAAAGTCATAGCCGTGCTGTTGTCGGTGCTGTCTGGAAGGCACACTCTGCAAGGGTTCAGTTTGTTCATTTTAGTGATTCAATTTTAATCTTGTTTTAGAAAAGTGAAATAAAGTTGTCATTTTGAAAGCACTGCCATTTATTTTTTGTACAAAAAGAAAAATGGAAAAACAGTGAACGAAAAAGAAAAAGACTCATTTGCAAAAAGATGTCTGATATTTCATTGATTAATCTTGTTGCACAAAAGTACAGATGGCCCGATTACAAAATGAGTCTTGTCATATTGGGCAAGATGCAAGACTTTGATGCATGCTATAAAATATAGGAAATAATAATAATTACTCTGCATGAGTAACTCTTATAATTTCCTGGGAAGACCAGTTTGAGATACTGCTCCCCGGGATTTTTGGACGAATCCAGCTTTCCAGGTTGTATTCTTCTTCCAGCTCGTCTTCCACATTGTTGACAGCATCAGGGGTGAGCATCCCCCCACTAACAAAGTTGGGCTCCTTTGCAGCCTCTGCTTGATCTTGTTGAGTTGGTTTGTAACCCAACCCAAATCTATCCTCTTTCTTCTCCACCGATAACAGTTTGCCCCAGCCTTGGGCGGTTCCTTCCTCAACAACCTTCCGGGCTTGTTGGTATGATGATATTGAAGTACCAGGTACAGCAGATGTCTCATTGATGTTCAAAGCTTCGAACCCCTGACTCATTGTTTCATGGATCTCCCCATCCATCTCAATGTATTTATAGGTAGCCAGGTGGCTGACAAAAATATCCTCCTCTCCACAGATTGTAACGATTTGACCCTCCCACTCGTATTTTAACTTCTGGTGAAGGGTTGAGGTCACGGCGCCAGCGGCGTGAATGCATGGCCTACCCAATAGACAGCTGTAGGCAGGCTGTATATCCATCACGTAGAAGGTCGTTTTGAAGGTTTGCGGGCCAATCGTTATGGGCAACTCAATTTCTCCCAGAACCGATCTCTTTGAGCCATCAAAGGCTCTCACCACCAGGTTGCTGGGTCTCAACGCCAATCCGTCATATTCTAGCTTCACAAGGGCCTTTTTAGGTAAGACATTGAGGGATGACCCCGTGTCTACCAGCACATGGGAAAGGACTGCACCTTTACATTCCATGGTTATGTGCAAGGCTTTGTTATGGTTGCGGCCTTCCGTTGTCAAATCAGTGTTGGTGAACCCTAGTCCATGACTAGCATTAACATTTCCCACCACAGCTTCCAACTGATTGACGGTGATCTCTTCAGGCACATAAGCTGCGTGCAAGACTTTGAGTAGTGCATTCCGATGGGCCTCGGAGCACATAAGCAATGATAGGATTGAGATCTTGGAAGGCGTTTGATGAAGCTGATCCACTATTTTATAATCACTCTTCTTGATGATTCGCATGAACTCATCAACCTCTTGGTCAAAGGGTGTTTTCAAGGCTTCTTTAACAGCCTGCTCTTCCTGCACCAGGCTTTTCCCCTTTGCCTTGGCAGCAGCTTCTGCTTCGGCAGTGGGTCTCTGAATTTGTGGAGCAAAGAGACGTCCGCTTCGAGTGAAGCCTCCGCCTCCTCCCACATTGTCTATCTGTGGTGCAGGGGTCGATGATTCAAAAGTGATTCTTTGTCCTTCACAGTACAGGTCAGAGCCGTAATGCCAGGGGATGGCGTTACTGCTTTCATAAGGTACTGGTCCAGGCACCGTGATAGTGACTGGACTGATTGCAGCTGCGGAAGGAACTGTGATAGTCTGCGGATCATAATAAATTGTGACTGGTGCTCTGATGGGAGCAGCACCTTCTGAGTTGTAGGCAGAGTTGTTTTCAGGATCATAAAATATTGTGACAGTTGAGACGTCTTCGTGATTTGTTGCTGATGTTGTAGGAGATATTGTCGGAAGGATGGGTGTTGTTGTTGTAGGAGATTCAAAATGGAGTGGTGCTGGAGTTGTAGAAGGAACATTTGTTGATATCTGGTCAGTTGAAATGACAGATGAAGTACTTGTTGATGAAGCCGAAGAATTGTCAGGAACAATAGTTGTTGTGGTTGTAGGAGGTTCTGGAGTTGTTGCTGATGAGATTGCTGGATTTGTAGGAAATGATGTGGTGATTTGAAGCTGGCCACTCTGAATGAGACCATCTATGCCATTCCTCAGGTTATCGCACCCATTCACTGAGATATTGCAGTAAGCACACCCCAACTCACACCCCGGGAACATTTGACATTCGAGGAGTTGAGCCTTGATTTCCACCAACGGTGTCCGGATTTGACCCACACTGGTTATTAAATAAGACGACTTGTCTTCTTCAATAGCGTTAATTCTGGGACCCCCGTGGTTTGGCATTGGGTTTTTGTTGACATTAGGTGGCGGTGCGAAATTCAGAGCTTTTGAGTCTACCAGGTCTTGTACCTTCATGTGCAAGGCTCTGCACTTTTCTGTACTGTGGCCAGGTGCATTTGAATGAAAAGCACTTCTGGCGTTGGAGTCATAATTCCTGGGTAGACTGTTGGGATCTGGAGGTGCCAGCGTCCTTAGCTCAACTAGGTTGAGTTTCAGGAGTTGTGGCAGCAATGTAGCATATGGCATAGGGATCGGATCGATCACCCTATTAACTTGAGATGGCCTCTGCTGGAATGGCCTTTGCTGGTTATTGTTGTTGGTGTTGCTGTTGTTGTAATTCCTCGGAGGGTACTGATTTTGTTGATGGTACTGAGGTTGTGGTTGATAGTTTTGCTGCGGAGGTTGATAAGCTGGTTGAGGATGAGCTGGAGCGGGAATGGTGACTGCTGCCACTGACCTGTGAACATATTGGGGTCTGCCCCTGTTGGTGTGGATGGCATTGGTCTCGCCAGTTCTTCTTGGGCCCGCAAAAGGCTTCCTTGTACTACTGGACGAGCTGGCACCATTGTCTGAGATCTTACCCATCTTTAACAGGCTTTCAATTCTCTCCCCAGCTATGACAACATCCGCAAAGCTAGTAGAAGAGAAGGCAGCCAGCCTGTCAATGTAGGTTCCCTGAAGGGTGTTCATAAACATATCTGCCATTTCCCTCTCAGACATAGGTGGTTGAACAGCAGCAGCCAATTGCCTCCATCTCTGGGCATATTCTCGGAAACTTTCCCTTGACGACTGTGACATTCCCATTAGGAGGGTTCTGTTGGGTGCCATATCTAAGTTGTACTGATACTGTCTGATAAAGGCTTCTGCCAAGTCCTTCCAACACCTGATAGTTGCTCTTGTCAGATGAGAGTACCATTCTCTTGAAGCTCCCGTCAAGCTATCCTCAAAATAGAACATCCAGAGCTTCTCATCCATAGTATAGGCCTTCAGCCTCCCCAGAAATGATTGTAAATGGGTCCGGGGGCATGAAGTCCCGTTGTATTTCTCAAAACAAGGAGGCTTGAACTTATGGGGAATCCTGACCCCATCTACCAAGCCCATGTCCATGACATCGAAGCCCAAGGAGTTTTGAGACTCCAAGGATCTTAACTTCTCAGCTATCTCATCCAACCTTCTGTCATAAGCTTCTTCCCCAGCACCCATTACTGTGAATTGGTCCTCTTGGGGGTCTTCTTGCAGTACTCTGGCTGCAGTGGCAGTCCCTTGAACATTTGCAGGAATATTGACCTCTGGATGAAGATGGGGGCCAAATACAGGGGGGTTAACATGAGGTTGGACTCTTTCATTGTTGCTAGTCCCAGCAGTCCCCATATGTGGATCCTCTTGATTTCTCCCTTCCACCAGTGCTCTGAGCCTCTCCTGGCTTTGAGCCATGTTGTTCATTACCTCCATAAACTGTGTCATTTGGTTCCTCATTTCCAACCTCTCGTTGGTCATTTGGTTCCTGACTTCCGTAAGGTCCTGCTGCATCTGATCCATCTGTATGCCCGGAAGGTTGTTACGGGTTGGATAACGGTGCGGACGGTTGAGGGGAAATACCCGGCGTCGAGCAATAGTTCCTGAACATCACAACAGAGTTAGCGACAATAAAACAAAACCTACAAAACAAACAAAGGGTTAGCATGCAATGCAGTATGCTTATTTGTTTTCAAGGTGTCCGACTTGGCATTCAGTTTTGACCCTTCCAGACCCTTGAAGATGCTGTTGATGTTGCTTTCGAAGTGAAACTTGGATGGAACAAACTAGCACATATATTACAAAAAGCAAATGGTACATAGTTCGTTTACAAATACAAGCCCTCTGAGGGGTCAAAATACATTACAAGAAAATAAAAGTACATGGAATGAAAGCAACAACAAGCAAATGGTCAAACACCAAGACCAAACTCATCCTCCCGAACTTCCTTGAGAAGTGCTTCGGTCACAGGATCAACTGGACGCTCTGTGAGATTCCTGATAAGGAGGTTCCGGGTAGTAACAGCTGCAGTTAGCTTCTTGTGCTGACTTTGGTCCTTTGACCTCTTCACTCCAGCTCTGATCTTTAGCTCTGATATCTCCCCCTGGGCTGCTGCCAGGGCTTCTTGCTGCTCTTTTGCACTAGCTTCCAGTTGCTCTATCTTGTCTTGAACTCTCTTATCTTCTAGAGTACGAGCTTCGGTGATCCTGACCCACCTAGCTTGACTCTCCTTCAGATACAAGTCTGTCCTTGCTCTCTGGAACTGGGCTTCCTTGCAAGCATTCTTCAGAATTTGTTCTCCAGCCTTAGACTTCTTAATGTAATCCTCAGCCTTCTCAATTCTATCCAAATGCTCCACTTTCAACTTCTCCAACCTCTCAATATCCAGTCTGCCATCACTCCTTTCCCGGAGGGTTTTCTGCAAAGCCCGAGTCAACTTCTCATTTCTTTCTTTCAAGCTCTCAAAATCCTCCAAACTGATAGTGGCAGGGGGTGGTGTTGAGGATGGTCCAGGCATATCCTCCATGGTAAAGGGCATTCCAGAGAATTGAGCCCTGGCATGGGACCATTCATAATATTGTGCTGATGCCACATTGTTGCACTTCCCCAGAATAGTTACTCCCTTGGTTTGAACATTGTCCCAGGCCCAGGCTGCCTGCCTAACAATAGCCAAATTAAGCTTGTTCTCACAATAAAGAGTCTCAACCAAGTCTTGTGCCTTAGGAGTGTGGACCAGTGCATAGCCCAGTTGTCTTCTGAACAGTAGAGGGTTGTAATTAATGCTACCCTTAACTCCTATCAGGGGCACATTGGGAAAATGCCCACAACTGGTGATGATATCCCTGCCCTTTGTGCTCTGAGTGCACCACCTGATATCAGCCGAAATTAGAGCAGTGAGTCTTCTAGCCCAGTTTCTCTGCTGATGAGGATTCAAAAATGCATCTGTCTTGGGCAAATGCCTGAGAAGCCAAGTATGGAACAAAGGAGCACAACACCTTACTAGTCTTCCCCTCTGCTTTTCATTTCTTTGGTGCACTGAATAGTAGAGATCCCCTAACAAGGTTGGCACTGGGTTCCTTAGAATGAACAAATGGATTGCATTCTTGCTAATGAATCTGGGCTCATCTGCAAACAAAATGATCCCATATATGCTCAGGGCCAATAAAGCACAGACTGCTTTCCACTCTCCTAAAGAAGCTTTCAGGGTAGCTTGAGAGATCAAGAAATCCAGGTGCAGGCCAGGGATTCCATCCTTAGAAGTCATATGCTGCCCAACCAGAATTGGCTCCAGATGTAATGCCTTTGCTACCTCTTCATTACCAGGAAAGACCATCTCAGGGTTGAAAGGGATTCCACCCCTGATAGGGATACCAACCAATGATGAGTATTCTTCCAATAAGGGGCCCAGCTGAAAGTCCTGAAAAGTGAAACACCTTAGTGGGGGATCATAAAATTGAAGGCAGGTATGAATCAGGCTTCTCTGTGAAGGGTCCAAATCCATAACCACATCAAGTATATCTCCATAGTGTTCCCTGAACAGTGGTATATGGTCTGGGGTGATCAGGGTCTGGATCCTCCTGATGTCAACTAGCTCTGGCTGGAAGAAGTGGTAGGTGATGTTGCTCTTTTTAGGTGCCATGATGTTAAGACTGAGTAGAGACAAGTGCTGATGATGATACTGAAGAATGGGCCACTGATTGGCTGGTGCAGATGGCTGATAGCTGAAGCAGGTGCTGATGAAGATAGGTCAATACTGAAGATGGGGTCAAAACCAAAACCAAATGAAGATGGATACCCTGAAACACAAATAAACAAATGTCAATATGATGCAATGATTATGTATGCAAATGATATGCAAGGGTTTGTGACTGAGCTGGATCTGATCAAATGCTCTGATATGAATCCAGGTATGTTCAAGAATTCCAGATGGAGGTCTATAAATCCAGTAACCAAGGTGGGGGACTCAAATAAAGAGCCACATGTCCAGGGTTTTAGAATCACAAGAACTGTCCCAAAAGTGGAGTATTCTTAATCAAATCAAAGTAACAGGGTATGTTGAGGCCAAGGGTACCTGCAAACCTGTAAACAGCCCAACCCCCTCACAGGTGGTGTTCTAGAACAAGGATCCTCAGACTTGGATCAGTTATGAGAAGTGTAAACACTTCTAACCCGGAGGTACAGTGTTTACAATAACCATAAAAGTTCCTCCTCTAATTCACCTCAGTTTCTGAAGGTCAATACTAAAAGGTCATCCAGACTTAGCAGGCTTCCCAGATAGCCCTAGCATTGCAGGAAATCTGCAACACAGAGTTCTCAAGAAGAAACCCATATCTGAACCGTGTTTCATATTCCCGCACCAGACCGAGATGGAATGGGAAAGAATATGAACCACTCTAGCCTAGGTGTCACTCAGGTCCCAGGCATAGGACCTTAACTCTCAATAGAACCCCACCCACCAAAGCAAAACCAGATCCAGCCAGACAGCATGACAATATGGTATATGTAAAGCTATAAATAAGGCGAATAAACAACTGTACATAAACAAAATAAATACAAATAAACAAACACAAATAAGCACATAACACCCCAGTAAACACAAATCAAACAAGCGCTAGGAGGAACCCACAAAAAGAACCAGAAGCCCTGGTTGCAGTATAAGGTTCCCCAGCAGAGTCGCCAAGCTGTCGCTCCCGATAAGTGGGACTGGCCCAGATAAAGGTACAGACGCGAACGGTCGGCGAGAGGGACAATGAGAACACACAGCAGTGAACTCACTGGAAAAGAAAAGAGTCGCCAGCTAGGCATTTTTATCCCGGAGGAAAGGCAATGCTGCATAGACCTAGAAAAAGATGGATAAGACGGTTGCGAACCAGAGAGAATGAGAAAGGGGGTTGGTTACAACCTGGGAAGGTATTAGCACCCAGATTGTCCGCCGTACTCGACGGGATCCACGCTTAAAAGATTTGTGTTTTAACGGGGTAGTGTCAGTGCAATCTGTGTGTAAATGAGCTGGAAAAGGATGTACAGGTGTCAGTGTAAAAGAAGTGAAGTGTGATATATATAGTGTCAGTGTAGGAATAAGAGTGAACTGCCCAAGATCATGAGGCTAAAAAATGATGCTAGAAAGAGGGGGAATATACAGAAACTTTTGTTCGATAACTGTTAAGTTATGCCTACGTATCCTCTCGTGCAATGAGGAAGTCAGAACACCGTAGTTCGACCCAAAGAGACTGAAAGATGAATTGACTTGTGAACTGCTTACTTGCCTATGCTCAAGTGTATGATCTGTCTGGCACAGATGCAAACTGTCTTGCATTAGACGGAAGAAGCAAGTTCTCGTTTATGAGTGAATGAGATGAGAAAAGAATCCCGAAGGAGACGATTATTGTTTGTTTTTGAGTTTTTCAGTCTTTTATTGCTTTTGGATTTGTCATAAGTTAATACCAATGGATTTAGTAAACTCATCACATCTTCCCTCTGATTAGGGGTAATGAGAATGCCTTAAGTGTGAAGTCAGATTCTCACACTTAATCACCTTGGTGTAGGATTAAGATCATTAACCTACTTGTGATTATTTAGATGTTTTTGGTGTTTTTGTTTAGTGTTAAGTAATGAGGTTAAGCCATAATCAGGGATTTAACAGACTCATTACACCATCCTAATAGAAGGATAATAGATGAGAATGTTTAAGCTGAGGAAAGCTCTTCAACTTAATCCATGATTAGGGATTAAACTCATGACAAAACAAGCCTCTGATTAAGTGGATTTTAGATTAATGGTATGATGATGAAGTGAATTTTATGGTTTGTAAGACAACTTGAGGGGGACTTGTCCATTAACACTAGGGTTAGTCCTTCTTAACCAATTAAGGAAGAATTAGAACCCTAATGCAAGGCCCAAGTTACAAGTGTGATGTCTTGATACTTATTAAGTGAATTGATTAAGAGATTTAAACACATTAAGGGTTTAACACTTAGGATTAAAGTTATACACTCCATCCTAAGAGAAGGATGCAGGCATAAGCATAATCACAAAGCCTTAAAGCCTTTAGGGTTTAGTCCCTGATTATGAGATGAGAAGAGAAGACTCAAAAGAGACACAAAGGTAAAACTAAGAGGGGAGACTAATCAAACCCTAATCATTGTCATGCTTGGTTGTTCCTAAGGTTTGTGAGGTTTTCAAAAGAAATCTTCAATGGAACCACCAGGAAGCAGATGAAAGGATCAAGAGAAGCAAAGCAACTTGCTTCATTCAAGAAGTCAAGTCACTTGAAGAAAGAAAGTAAGAGGAAGAAGGATGAGCAAGCTCAAACTCAAACACATACAAAAATGCAGCAAGGATGCAAGAGAGGGATGAGAAGAAAGTATGAGAAGTGAAGGCAAATTCACTTCCCAAAATTACTTACCACCTGAAAGGTTAGGAAAGAAATGCAATGCAATGCAAAATGGGATGAGATGACATGATGAGAAACAAAACCAGAAGCATTTACATGATGCTAATGATGTTATGAGATGCTACAAACATGAGGCAGCACATGGAAATGATCATACAAGTTCATGAATGCAAATGAAGCAAGTTAGGAACCATGGACATACATGAAAAGTTATGAAGTGCACATGGCATACAACATGGCAAACACATGATTCAATGATCAAACATGCTTTCAATATGTCTTATGATGTTAAATGAATCACATGGATGCTTGAAATGTCATGGCAAGTCATGTTATGCAAGAGAATGCAAGATGGATGCATATGGAAGCCCAAATTAGGGTTTATGAACAATACAACAAACAAAAATCAAAATCAGAAGCAAACCCTAAGATAAAAAAAATGAAAATGCCACTCAAAGGACCTCTAATCTTATACTAACCCAATGCCCAAAGGAGAGGTCTCAACTCTTAACCAATATCAAGTTATGGTTTTCTTAAGATTTCTAGGGTTTTAGGGTTCCTAAACAAGAAAATTATCAAATAAATAGAAAATGAAAGATCAAATCATGGCCATTTAATCTCAAAAACTACATGCTAAACACAATACAATTCAAAAAGAATCAATGTCCAACTCCTCATGGATAGGCAGAAATGATTTTTGGAACTTTAGATCAAATTAATGCATAAAAATGATTTTAAATCAATGAAAAATTCTCAAAATGCATCAAGATCAAAAAATAAATTTGGTTTGAAGGTTGGACAATGTTTCTAAATGTCTTAGAACATTTCATGAATTTTTTGGTGATTTTTAAATACCTAAAAGTATTTTTAATAAATTAATTTTCATTAATCAATTAAAAATAAACTTTAAAATATTTAAAAATACTTTTTTAATGCTAAAAATGAAAATAAAAATATTTTTGTGTTTTAAAAATTAATGAAACTCTTGGCAAAAAGTTTCATAATTTTTAAAACAATTTTGCTATTTTAAATAAATTGTACAAAACAAATATGAAATAAATGAATTAAAACAAAGAAAAAGAAAAGTTAACTGAATGGAGGGCCTGGATGCATTCTGGGAGAAGGGGGATTGACTGCGCGCGCAGATCAAAGGCCCACATTCAAACTTGGTTAATCTGAATTAAGAATTAATTAATTATGGATTAGGGCTTAATGACGAATCTGGACCCTTCACACGCGCGGCAAGTCAACTGGTCAAGGCAATCTAACGCTCCAAATTCAAATGGCCATTAATGGCGTAATTAAACCCTAATGATTTTCAGGTGGCCGGAGAAGACCTCCGGTCGTCTTCTCCGGTGGGAATCCCACCTGAAAATCCCTAAAAACCTCAAAACGCAACAAAAATGAAAACCAAGCATACAGAAATGGTTCCCATAACCCACTGAATCAAAACCCCATCACAAACAACATTTATATTCCCTCAAGTTCATGAATCGAAACAAACATTTTTTAGGTCACAGAGTTTCAGAACACGATTACATCCTCATTTTCCAACCATTTTCAAAACTAAAGATATCAGAACAATCAGTGAATCATGAAGAACAACTTAAGAACTTAAAAAATGATTTCTGGAAAAAAAGTTCTTGAGCTACCTGAGTTTCGAAGCTTTCACTCTTGCAACTTTCTGTCCCTTTCCTTTGATGAAAACCACTCCTTATGACCCCTTGATGATGTTTGGATGCTTAGAAGAAGTTTATGTTGGCTGGTTAAAGAGTTTGAACAGCTTCTGCTCAAGCTCAGTTGAAAATGGTGATGGTGACTCAAGCTGTTTCAGGCAAAGGTGAGTGGTTCTTTGTGGTCAGGATGATGTTTTGAGAAGGTTTATGGAGTTTGTTCAGGTGTTTGTGGCTTGTGGAATGAGTTTCGAAAGCTTTGGCTTTGAGAGTGAAAAATGGAAGAATGATGTTCTTGCTGGTTTCAGGCCTGAGTCTTGCTGGTTTTGGCTTAGTGAAGCAAGGTGAGTTGATCAGTGAATTTTGTTTTTGTGTTTGTGAGCTATGGGAGCAGATTCGAAGGAAAATGCAAGTGAGGGTGAGTTTGTGAATGTGTTGCTAGGGCTTGTTTCAGGCTGGCTCCTTATGTGAAATGGCTAGCAAATGGATAGTATAAACAACTCCAATTGGTCAGATGATGTGACCTGGCCTGCTGTGATTGGGATGTTCACTTTTGCAAAAAGTCCACTCTTGTGTAAGGAAAGCATGGGCTTGGTTCTAGGCTAGTACAAGCATGGGGGCTGGCGCAGCATGGTGTGTGAGAGGTGCTAGGAAGGTTCAGCAGCCAAGACAACTAGTTGGTGAAGTGTGATGAGTGGTTTTGCAACTTGATCAACTTTGGTTCAAATGAAACTATCTTGCCATACAAGCCATGAAACATGAGAAACTTTGGTTCAAATCTGATTTTTAGGCCATATGTAATGTTTGTGCATTGGTTTGATGTGAACTAGAAGTCACAAGAATGCTTAGTACATGAAATTGCAAGTTTCTCATTTGAGGCATATCTTGAAAATTAGTGATTTTTGCCAACTTTGACACACCATAACTTTTGATCCAAAATGAATTAGATCATGTTCTTGTACTTTTTGAAAAGGGAAAGATCTAATCTACAACTTTCATGACCAAAGTTTTTCCATTTGAAGCTTTTTTGGATCAAAAAGCAAGGGTTGAAAAAGTGGCATAAAATGACATTTCATGAAAAGTCAACTATGCCCTAAAAGTCAACTTTGCCAAAACTTGTAATTCTTGAATTTTGTGATCTTCAACCTTCTTCCATGATCAAATAAAGATCATATACACTCAAAATGATGAAGATCACCCCTTGGTTGGGTCATTGGGGGCCTCAGATGCCCTGATTTTGCACTGACTTGTCTGAAAAGTCAACCCTTGATCAGATGTCTTCCCCATGGAATTTCTTCATGAAAATTGATATGCATACTCCCTATACCATATAGAGACCAATGGAAACAAGAATGACCAAAAAATATGGAGTTATGGCCTCTGAAACCAAAACCCTAATTTTAGGTCAACTGTGCAGTCAAACCTGGCTCTGCATCCATACCAATCCCAGTTCTTATGATTCTTTGGCATTTTTGACTTTGAGGGGATGTGATATGATATAAGAACACACATGGATCCCTTTGAAGTGATCGATGGCCCTTGGAGTGGCTCAAGAAGCTCTGGGATTGCTCAGATCACAAACCCTAGGTGCAGATGACTTAGAAACTATGCAGTGAACCAAAAATGTAATATGGGGTGATATGATTGTGTTTATGCATATGAGATGATAACAAGCCATGGTGGGAATGGGTGAGGGAAAATTTGGGGTGTTTACAGAAAGGAGGGTGTGAGAACACACGGGAGTGAACTCACAGGAAAAGAAAGAGTCGCCAGCTAGGCATTTTTATCCCGGAGGAAAGGTAATGCTGCATAGACCTAGAAAGATATGGATAAGACGGTTGCGAACCAGAGAGACTGAGAAAGGGGGTTGGTTACAACCTGGGAAGGTATTAGCACCCAGATTGTCCGCCGTACTCGACGGGATCCACGCTTAAAAGATTTGTGTTTTAAAGGGGTAGTGTCAGTGCAATTTGTGTATAAAAAAGCTGGAAAAGGATGTACAGGTGTCAGTGCAAGAGAAGTGAAGTGTATAAGTGAAGTGTCAGTGTAAGAACAAGAATGAAATGTTCAAGATCATGAGGCTAAAAGAATAAAGCTGGAAAGAGGGGGAATATACAGAGACTTTTGTTCGATAACTATTAAGTTATGCCTACGTATCCTCTCGTGCAATGAGGAAGTCAGAACACCGTAGTTCGACTCAAAGAGACTGAAAGATAAATTGACTTGTGAACTACTTACTTGTCTATGCTCAAGTGTATGACCTGTCTGGCTCATGTGCAAACTGCCTTGCATTAGACGGAAGAAGCAAGTTCTCGCTTGTGAGTGAATGAGGTGAGAAAAGAATCCCGGAGGAGACGATTATTGTTTGTTTTTGAGTTTTCAGTCTTTTATTGCTTTTGAAAATTTGTCATAAGTTAATGAGCTTAAGCCTAAACCAATGGATTTAACAAACTCATCACATCTTCCCTCTGATTAGGGGTAATGAGAATGCCTTAAGTGTGAAGTCAGCATCTCACACTTAATCACCATGATGTAGGATTAAGATCATTAACCTACTTGTGATTAATTAGATGTTTTTGTTGTTTTTGTTTAGTGTTGAGTAATGAGATTAAGCTATAATCAGGGATTAAACAGACTCATTACACCATCCTAATAGAAGGATAATAGATGAGAATGTTTAAGCTGAGGAAAGCTCCTCAACTTAATCCATGATTAGGGATTAAACTCATGACAAAGCAAAGCCTTTATTAAGTGGATTTTAGTTAATGATAAGATGATGAAGTGAGTTTTATTATTTGTAAGATAATCTTGAGGGGGACTTGTCCATTAACACTAGGGTTAGTCCTTCTTAACCAGTTAAGGAAGAATTAGAACCCTAATGCAAGGCCCAAGTTACAAGCTTGATGTCTTGATGATTATTAAGTGGGTTGATTAAAGGAGTTAAACACATTAAGGGTTTAATGCTTAGGATTAAAGTTATACACTCCATCCTAATTGAAGGATGCAGGCATAAGCTCAATCACAAAGCCTTAAAACCTTTAGGGTTTAGTCCTTGATTATGAGATGAGGAGAGAAGACTCAAAGAGACACAAAGGCAAAATCTAAAGGGGGGACTAATCAAAACCCTAATTATTGTCATGCTTGGTTGTTCCTAAGGTTTGTGAGGTTAACAAGAGAAATCTTCAGAGGAACCACCAGGAAGCAGATGAAAGGAGCAAAGGAAGCAAAGTAACTTGCTTTATTTAAGAAGACAAGTCACTTGAGGAAAGAAAGTAAGAAGAAGAAAAATGATCAAGCTCAATCTCAAACACAAAACAAAATGCAGCAATGATGCACAAGAGGAAATGAAAAGAACTTGTGAGAAGTGAAGGCATATTCACTTCTCAAACAACTTACCACCTGAAAAGTTAGTGAAAGAAATGCAATGCAATGCAAAATGAAATGAAATGGCATGATGCAAACCAAAATAAGAAGCATGTGTGTGATGATAATGATGTTATGAGATGATGCAAACATGAAACAAGGCATGGGGATGATCATACAAACAAATGAATGCAAGAGAAGCATGCTTGGAACCATGAACATACATGAAAAGTTATGGAATGCAAATGACATACAACATGGCAAATGAAAGATGCAATGATCAAACATACTTCTAACATGTCCTAAGATGTCTAATGAATCAAATGGATGCATAGAATGTCATGGCAAGTCATGGTATGCAAGCAAATGCAAGATGAATGCAAAAGGAAGCCCAAATTAGGGTTTATGATCAATGCACAAAACAAAAACCAAAACCAGAAGCAAACATCAAGGTAAAAAATTGAAAATGCATTCAAAGGGACCCTAACCCTACATAAACTCACTGCCCAAAGGAGGGGATCCAATTCTTAACCTAGTGAAAGTTATGAATTTCCTAAGATTTCTAGGGTTTTAAGGTACCTTGTCAAGAAAAATGTCAAACAAATTGAAAATGCAAGATCAAATCATGCCAAATTAATCCTATAAACTTCATGATATGCAAGATGCAATGCAAAAAGAATCAAAGTCCAACTCTTAAAGACTAGGCAAAAATGAATTTTTGAACATTGGATCAAAATAATGCTTTGAAATAGAATTAATTCCATGGAAAATTATCAAAATGCATTAAGATCAAAAAAGAAATTTGGTTTGAGGGTTGGAAAATGTTTCTAAATGATTTTAAAGGTTTCATGAATTTTTTGGTGATTTTTAAATACCTAAAAGTATTTTTAATTAATTAATTCTCATTAATTAATTAAAAATAAACTTTTAAATGATTTAAAAATATTTTTTAATGCAAAAAATAAAAATAAAAATGTTTTTGGTTTCTGAAAATTAATAAAAGTTTGTATAAAAATTTTCAGAATTTTTAAATGATTTTTGCTATTTTAAATAAATTATAGAAAACAAATGAAATAAAAAGAAAATAAAATGAAATAAAATGAGAAGTAAGCATGATCAATGGCTGAGGTTTAAACTGGGAAACGCGCGCGTTGACTGGCGCCACATCCAAAGGCTGATATTCAAACTTACCTAATTAACCTAATCTGAATTAATTAAATTAAATAAAATGAGATTAGGGCTAATCAAATGATCTGGACCCTTGAACACGCGCGAGAGTTGACTAAGTCAGCCAGATCAACGCACCATATTCAAACTACATTAATTACACAGATTAAACCCTAATCACTTTCAGGTGGCCGGAGAAGACTTCCGGTCGTCTTCTCCGGCAAGACCCTCACCTGAAAGTTGCTAAAATCCTCAAAACTCCATGAAAATGAAAACTAATCACCCAGAAATCATCCCCATTCGAAACTAAATCAAAACCCCTAAACAAAAATCATTTTTCATTCATTAATCATGCGAATCGAAGCCAAACATGTTTAGGTCAGAAAAGTTTCAGAACATGATTAAATGCTTATTCCTCAACCATTTCAAAAAGTAAAAGCATCAGAGTGATCAGCAAAGCATGAGGAACAATTTAGAAACTTAAAAACTCATTTCTGGAAAAAAAGTTCTTGATATACCTGAGCTTTGAGCTTTCTCAGTTTGCAACTTTCTGACCCTCTCTCTTTGTGCAAACCACTCCTCTTAGGCCCCTGATGAAGTCTTGATGCTTAGAAGAAGTTTGTGGTGGCTGGTTTGGAAGATTACAGGAGTTCTGTTCAAGGTGGGATGGAAATCGTATTTCTGGTTCAGGGAGTTTTAGGCAATGGTGATGGGTGGTTTGTGACTAGGGAAGTGTGCTGAGTTGATTTGTGAAGTTGGTTTGTGTGTTTGCTAGCTGTGCTGAGTGCTTCGAAAGCTTTTGCAAGTTTGAGCAAAAATGATAACTATGGCTTGTGGGCAAGATCAGAGTGTGTTGTGTGATGTGTTAGGCTGGGTTTTGTCCATGTATCAAAAGGGGATAGGTCAGAAAGTTGTTGGTGGCCTATGGTGATTGGTATGGGTCTTTGGCCAAAATGTCAACTTGATGTGTACTTGAGGTATGGGCTATGGTATGAATTGCTTTTGGCTTGCTTTTGCTCAGCTTGAATCAAGGAATGCTGTGAAAAAGGTTTAGAGGCAATGCAGCAAGTGGTTTGTAACTTATGATGAGTTTTGCAAGTTGGTTCAAGCTTGGTTCCTTTGAGATTTCTTGAGTTTCAATGCATCAAAGTGCAAAGTTCTTTGGCCCATTCTGAATTTTATAGGTCATATGATCATGTTGTGCAGAAATGATACACATTTGAGGCCTTTAGAACACTTGAACAAACCATTTTGCAAAATGTCTCTTTGGTAGAAAACTTCAAATTTTGTGATTTTAGCCAACTTTGACAAGCCATAACTTTTGATCCAAAATGAATTAGGTCATGTTCTTGTACTTTTTGAAAAGGGAATGATCCATTCTACAACTTTCATGACCAAAGTTTTTCCATTTGAAGCATTTTTGGATCAAAAAGCAAGGGTTGAAAAAGTTTCCCAAAATGGCAATTTCATTAAAAGTCAAACTTTCCCAAAAAGTCAACTTTGCAAATGACTTGAAATTCTTCAAATTTGTGAACTTATAACATCTTCCATGATCAAATAAAGATCATACACAATCAAAATGATGAAGAACACCCTTTGGTTGGGTCATTGAGGGCCTCAGATGCCCTGATTTTACACTGACTTGCTTAGAAAGTCAACCCTTGATCAGATGACTTCCCCATTGAATTTCTTCATGAAAATTGATATGCATGCTCCCTATACCATATAGAGACCAATAGAAACAAGAATGACCAAAAAATTTGGAGTTATGGCCTTTGAAACCAAAACCCTAATTCTAGGTCATCTGTGCAGTCAAACCTGGCTCTACTTCCATGCCATTTTCAGTTCTTGTGATTCTTTGACATTCTTGAATTTTAAAGGATATAATATGATGTTTGAACATACATGGACCCCTTTGAAGGGATTAATGACCTTTGGAGGGGCTCAAATAACTCTTGGATTGCTCAGATCACAAACCCTAGATGCAGATGACTTTGAACCAATGCAATGAATCAAAAATGTAATATGAGATGGTATGATTGAGTTTATGCATATGAGGAGATCACAAGCCATGGTGTGAATGGGTGAGGGCAAATTTGGGGTGTTTACAAAGACTTACAGAGATCCTGGATCCAGTTGAAGGAGCAAAGGGATACTTTCGAGGCTCATTACAAAGCAAGTCAAGAAAGAATTCTGGAGCTGACAAAGCAACTTCACGAGGAGCGGAATCTCAACTCATACCTCAACACAAAGAGGAAACGTCCACGGGAGACTTAAAACCCCATCTTTTGTATTTATTTCATTTCATTTTGTAAGCCCAAGGGGCAAACAAATTTATTACTAATAAAAGTTTACTTTCTTGATTGTTTAAGCAAATTTAAATCCTGCGGTCCTTGAAAACATTGCATACGCATTTATACACCATATCATTGCATCACAGGTTTATTGTGCACAGGTTTCTTATCTTCTCGCTGTTTATTTCAGCAATGGCTCTTGAATAAACAGTCAAAGATCTCCAGGCACAAAATGCACAGTTCCAAGAGCTGATCCTGAACTTGTCCAAGGGGCAGGATGAATTGAAGAGACTGCTGGCCAAGAAGACTAAGAAGACTAGAAGGTCAGGAGGCCTAATCAACATGGGAAGAAGGTTCAGAGGTCCTGTCAAGACCAAGGAACAGGTTGAAGATTATGAGTCTGAAGAGTTTGAGAAAGAGGGAGGCAGTCTCCATAATACAATGGGGGACTCTGATTCTGAAGCCAACTACTATCATGAGCCTAATGAAGATAAGTTCAAGATGCTAGTGGATAGAATGGATGCTATGGAATTGCAAAAGTCTTCTGGGCTGGATTTTGAAGACCTAAGTTTGATATCTGGGGTGGTCATACCCATTGGTTTCAAGGTTCCTACTTTCGTAGTTTATGATGGTGTCTCTTGTCCCAAGCTGCATCTGAGGTCTTATGTCCGGAGAATCCAACCCCATACTGCTGATAAGAAGTTGTGGATCCATTTCTTTCAAGAAAGCTTGTCTGGAGCTCAGTTGGAATGGTACTATCAGTTGGAGAGTGTCAACATCCGTGATTGGAATGATCTTGCTGAAGCCTTTTATAAGCAATATCAATACAATGCTGATCTAGCCCCTACTCGTATGCAGCTACAAAGCATGTCTATGGGTGCTAAAGAAAATTTCAAGGAGTATGCCCAGAAGTGGAGAGATTTGGCTGAAAGAGTACAACCCCCTCTAACTGACAGGGAGTTAGTTGATATGTTCATGTGTACGTTGAATGGTCCTTTTTACAGTCATCTCATTGGAAGCTCATCATCTGGCTTCACTGAGTTGATAATGACAGGAGAGCGCGTAGAAAGTGTTATAAGGAATGGTAAGATCCAAGTGGGTGCTTCTTCATCCAGTACTACAAAGAAGCCTCCCAGTGGGAAGAAAGAGTCAAATGCTGTTTATGGTCAACCTGATCGTAATAGGAGGCATCGGTCTGTGAGTGCAGTTCATATCTCCAATCCAACTCCTGCAACACCAGAGCCACCCCAGGGCAATCAACAGAGGCCTAGAAGGCAGTTCACTAAGATCAACATGTCACTGGCCGAAGCCTTGCAACACTTGTTGAAGGGTGAACTTATCACTTTGAGGGACCCTCCTCAAAATCCCAATGTTACCTCTCCCAGGTACAATCCTAATGCATGATGTGCATATCATTCAAATTGTCAGGGACATGATACCAATAGTTGCTGGGTATTGAAGAATAAAATTCAAGATATGATTGATGCTGGAGAGATTGAGTTTGACCCTCCGGGTAACCCAAATGTGATTACTGCTCCTATGCCAAATCATGAAAAGACTGTCAATGCCATTGATGAAGTTTCACATATTTCCTCAGTTGCAGATTTAACCACACCATTGTCTGTTATTAAGAAGAAGTTGGTACAAGCTGGGTTCTTTCCAGGTTGTCGTTAAGATTGTGTCTATTGTGCTTATAAGCCGGATAGTTGCTGGAGATTGAAGGACGGAATTCAACGCCTCATGAATAATTACACCATAGTGTTTGAGAGGACACCACCTTCTGTGGAGAGTATGGTTGATCATATAACTAAAGGTGCGAAGGTTGAAGAGGTGGATATGGTTGATAAAGTGCCGGTAAGGACTACTTCTAAGGGCCCTGTCAAAATCACTCATAAGGGTCCAATTAAGATTACTGCTGAAGGCCCGGTGAAGATTGTTGCTGAAGCTAGAGTGGCTCCTATGATCATTACCACTCCTGGTCCTATTCCGTATACTTCTGATAAAGCTGTGCCTTGGCATTATGGTTCCGATGTTTATATCCATGGTGTTAAGCAGGAACCCTTAGCTGATACGCCTATTGTTGATGAAAACCTTGATGTTGATAATATTGCTGGATCTAGTAAGATCACACGAAGTGGAAGAGTCTTCTCTCCTCCAGTTACCTCCAAGAATGCAGTTACTCCAGCTACTACCTCTACTGCTGATGCTCGGGGCAAAGGTCCTGTTATTGAACCTATACAAAATGATGTGCCAGCTGCTGATGATCTCTCTAAGCAGATGGAAGAAGTACTGAAGATCATTCGCAAGAGTGATTATGACATTATTGACCAATTGGGGCATACTCCCTCCAAGATTTCTATGTTGTCTTTGTTGTTGTGTTCTGAGGCTCATGCCAAGGCCTTGATTAAATTTCTGAAGACTGCTCATGTACCAAATGAGATCTCTGTAGACCAGTTTGAAAATTGTGTTGCACACTTGACCTATGATAATGGGTTAGGTTTCTCCGATGCTGATTTGACTCCTGCCAAGAGGGATCATAATAGGGCTCTGCATATCTCTATTGAATGCAGGGGCACTACCCTGTTACATGTGCTAATAGACAATGGTTCCTCGCTGAATGTGTTGCCCAAAGAAGTCCTGAATAAGCTTAGTCCTGAAGATGTTGTGTTGAAGCCCAGTAATATAGTGGTGAAAGCTTTTGATGGCTCGAGAAGAGTGGTGCATGGAGAAATTGATCTCCCAATCAAAGTAGGTTCTCAGGTTTTCAATGCTACCTTTTATGTCATGGATATTCGTCCCTCGTATTCTTGTTTGCTAGGGCGTCCTTGGATCCATGGGGCAGGTGCTGTAACCTCCACCTTACATCAGAAGCTGAGATATCCAGTAGAAGGAAAAGTTGTCACTGTTTACGGAGAGGAAGGATATATAGTTAGCCATGTGAACACCTTTAAGTATCTTGAAGTGGAAGGTGAATATGTTGAAACTCCGTGTCAGACATTTGAAGTGGTTCCTTGGATTGTTAATAATTAGGAAGCTCCTCCTGTTGTCAAGAAAGTTCCTGTGGTCACCAGAGTACCTCCTACAATGGCCCCCCTCAAAGATGCTAGAGCTGTGGTGGATGAAGGTGGTTGTACTATTTGGGGTCAGCTTCCTGATATTCCTTACAAGTCTGACAAATTTGGTTTGGGTTTCACTGCAGAGTCCCAGAAGGCTGTTCGTCGTGCTCGTGCTGTTCGTATCACCAATCAGGGGATTATGAAGAATCAGATCAATGCTGTGGGTGACTATGAGGAAGATTACAATCTGGATGCTTGGATTTTTCCTACTATGGGTGTTGGGCTCAATAATTGGAAAGCTGAAGATGTTGTTCCTATCTCCTTTAGTCAGGAGTAAATACTATTACTGTGTTGTTACTTTTAAAGTTTGTAATTTTTGAACAATTAAACTCTTAAGCCTTGTGCCTTACCCGGGGCACAATGGTATGCTTGTTTCGGGATGTCATTTCATTTGCATACTTCATTCAATAAAGATCAGTGGACGTTTCGTTTTCGTAAATATTGTGTTCCTTGTCTTTTCTTTTCTTTTATTTTTGTTTTATCAGCTACGTGTTCTTACACACACCCACATCACTAAAATGCAGATCCTCATCCACTCTGGATCCTGTTGATAACAGTTCTACTATTGCCAATTATAATTTCGAGAATCTGATCTATCAAGCTGAAGATGGAAATGAGGACGATTGTGAAGTACCTGTAGAGCTTGCTAGGTTGTTACAACAAGAAGAGAAAGCTATACAGCCACATGAAGAGCCAGTCGAAGTTGTGAATCTGGGAACTGAAGAAAACAGGAAAGAGGTCAAGATAGGGGCTGAATTAGAGGATAATGTCAATAGCAGATTGATTTAGATGTTACATGACTATGTGGAGATCTTTGCTTGGTCCTATGAAGATATGCCAGGTTTGGATACAGACATTGTGGTTCACCGTTTACCAGTAAAAGAAGATTGTCATCCAAAGAAATAGAAGGTTCGTCGCATGCGTCCTGAGATGCCAGAGAAGATTAAGGCAGAGGTGATGAAACAGTTTGATGCAGGGTTCTTAGCTGTGACTTCTTATCCTCAATGGGTTGCAAATGTGGTGCCGGTACCTAAGAAAGATGGTAAGGTACGTATGTGTGTAGACTACAGGTATTTGAACAAGGCTAGCCCCAAAGATGACTTTCCTCTTCCTCATATTGATGTTCTGGTAGACAACACTGCTCAACATAAGGTATTCTCGTTCATGGATGGTTTCTCTAGTTACAATCAAATCAAGATGGCACCTGAAGATATGGAGAAGACAACATTTGTTACACAGTGGGGCACTGTTTGCTATAAAGTGATGCCATTTGGTTTGAAGAATGCCGGGGCAACATATCAGCGTGCTATGGTGGCTTTGTTTCATGATATGATTCATCATGAGATAGAGGTGTATGTGGATGATATGATAGCCAGATCTCAGAATGAAGAACAACATCTTGATCATCTGCATAAGTTGTTTGAGAGGTTGAAGAAATACAAGTTGAGATTGAACCCAAATAAGTGTACTTTTGGAGTTAGATCTGGTAAGCTCCTGGGTTTCATTGTCAGTGGAAAAGGTATTGAAGTAGATCCTGCAAAAGTGAAAGCTATACGAGAGATGCCAGCTCCCCGTACTGAGAAGGAAGTCAGAGGTTTCTTGGGACGATTGAATTATATTGCAAGATTTATTTCCCAATTAACTGCTACCTGTGAGCCAATCTTCAAGTTGTTGAAGAAAGATCAGGTGACGGAATGGAATGATGAGTGTCAGACAGCATTTGATGAAATCAAGAGATATCTCCTAGAACCTCCAATTTTGATGCCACCAGTTGATGGAAGACCCTTGATTATGTACTTAACAGTGTTAGACAACTCAATGGGGTGTGTGTTGGGGCAACATGACGAGTCTGGTCGAAAAGAGCAGGCAATATACTACCTTAGCAAAAAGTTTACCGACTGTGAAACAAGATATTCACTGCTCGAGAAAACTTGATGCGCTTTGGCATGGGCTGCTCTCCGACTAAGACAATATATGTTGACTCATACTACCTTATTGATTTCGAAGATGGATCCAATCAAGTACATATTTGAGAAACCTGCTCTCTCTGGAAGAATTGCAAGATGGCAAATGATCTTAACAGAATATGATATACAGTATACTACTCAGAAGGCCATTAAAGGAAGTGTTGTGGTTGATCATTTGGCTCATCAAGCAGTGGATGATTATCAGTCAATGAGTTTTGAGTTCCCTGATGAAGATATTATGATTATTACCAAAGAACCTGGACAATATGACGGACCTGAACAAGGATCCCGATGGACTATGGTTTTTGATGGAGCTTCTAATGCACTTGGTAATGGTGTTGGTGTTGTGATCAGTTCCCCTGAAGGTTGTCATACCCCGATTACTGCCAGACTTTGTTTCTATTGTACCAATAACATGGCTGAGTATGAGGCATGTATCCTAGGTATTAAAGCTGCCATTGATATGAAGATTCAGTTCCTAGACGTATATGGAGATTCAGCCCTGGTAGTAAGTCAGATCAAAGGAGATTGGGATACCAAGCATGATAACCTCATTCCTTATAGAGAGCATGTGTTGTCTTTGATCCCACATTTCAAAGAGATTACTTTTGGACATATTCCACGAAGAGAGAATCAGTTGGCAGATGCATTAGCCACCATGGCATCCATGTTTGAGATCAGCTGGGATGATGAAGCTCCCAAGATTACTATTGATAGATTCGAGAAGCCTGCATACTGCAATGAGATTGACACTGAAGAAACAGAGGAGAAGCCTTGGTTATATGAAGTGAAAAGATATCTTGAAACTCAGGAGTTCCCTGAAGGGGCATCTGTCAAAGATAGGAAGTTTCTGAGAAGGTTTTCTGCTAAGTTCTTCTTGAGTAATGGAATTTTGTACAAGCGCAATCATGATTCAACTATGCTTCGTTGTGTGGATAAAAAGGAAGCAACAGAGATTATGGAAGATATGCATGATGGGATCTTTGGCACTCATTCTAGTGGTCATACCATGGCAAAGAATATTTTGAGAGCAGGTTACTATTGGTCTACCATGGAAGCTGATTGCTATCAACACTCCAGAACATGTCACAAGTGTCAAATTTATGCTGATAAAATCCATATACCTCCATCACCATTGAATGTGTTGACTGCTCCTTGGCCTTTTGCCATGTGGGGCATTGATATGATTGGTGAGATCAAACCTACTGCTTCTAATGGGCATCGTTTCATACTGATTGCTATTGATTACTTCACAAAGTGGGTGGAGGCAGCTTCATTTGCATTTGTTACTAAGAATGTGGTGGCTCGATTCATTAAGAATAATCTCATATGTAGGTATGGCATCCCTGAAAGGATTATTACTGACAATGGCTCTAATCTGAACAACACTATGATTACTGATCTCTGCACGCAGTTCAAGATTAAGCATCACAACTCTTCTCCGTATCGTCCGAAGATGAATGGGGCAGTAGAAGCTGCTAATAAGAACATTAAGAAGATTCTACAGAAGATGACTGTTACTTATAAGGATTGGCACGAGATGTTACCATTTGCTCTTCATGGTTATCGTACTACAATACGTACTTCAACAGGGGCAACCCCATTCTCCTTAGTCTATGGTATGGAAGCAGTTTTGCCCATTGAAGTTCAGATCCCCTCCTTAAGAATTATGAAGGATGCAGGCTTGGATGAAGATGAGTGGATTCAGACTCGACTTGATCAGATAAATTTGATTGATGTGAAGAGGTTAGCAGCCGTTTGTCATAGCCAGATGTACCAGAAACGAATGATCAAGGCTTTCAACAAGAAGGTTAAGCCAAAGGTATATCAGTCTGGTGACTTGGTAATCAAGCGTATCATATTACCACAGGGTGATCCTAGGGGCAAGTGGACTCCTACATATGAAGGACCATTTGTAGTCAAGACAGTATTCTCAGGAGGTGCCATGATACTTACTACTATGGACGGTGAAGACTTCCCACAGCATGTAAACGCAGACATAGTTAAAAAATACTACGCATAAAAAGAGACCCGCTAGGTTGACTGGCTTAGGCAAAAATAAGGGCATCCCGGCGAACCAAAAGGGTTCGGGAAAAAATTAGGGATATATATATATATAAAATGTACACCCGGCAAGTCGAAAACCTGAAAAGGCGGCTTGGGCAAAAAAGGGTATCCCGGTGGATTGAAAACCTGAAAGGGCAATCCAGGCAAAAGTTAGGGATTAAAGTGTATGACTATGTCTCGTTTGGATCACCCATGAAACTACAACCAGTTGTGTTACTTACTCAAGCTCGAACAGATAAAGCTCAATCCAATCGTTTCCATCTCGACAACAGAAGATGAGGTACTTGAAGATAATGGCAATAGTAGAATTAAAACTCAATAGTATTATTTCCTACATAGTTGATTCTCCTTGTTTTGTAAAAACTTTATGACAAATTCCTCTTACTAGGATTTCTGTCTCCTTGTACAAACTTGCCTATGTATGGGTCACTTTTTGATATAAATAAAATTTCATCTTTGAATCCAGATTTACTTTTACCCTATTTACATAAGCGAAACATCCATTGGTTGTGTTTGAATGTATGTATGCTTTTGAATATGATTGATGTTTACAAGAAATGCATAAAATGCTTTATATGATTGATGTTTACCAAAAATGCATGAAAATGCAGTAATAGTATTTACTAAGGACGAACGAGGGAAGGAATTCAACGAAGCTTCGCCGGTTCATCCCTACAAGACAGCTACAAATCCCCTAGTAGGGCAAATCCATCTTCATAAATACTTCGAGTTACATCTCCCCTGTAATTTATATCCATCTCTTTTATCCTCATACGGATAGTTGGGAATTTATTCTTTCAATAGGAGTACGACGAACGAAGGCGGGAGGTTATGAATACCTTACTATCGAACGAAGACGGGAGGTTATGAATACCTTACTATCGAACGAAGACGGGAGGTTATGGATACCTTACTATTGAACGAAGACGGGAGGTTATGAATACCTTACTATCGAACAAATGAGACGAGAACGAGTTCCTCATATTCTTCACTATATTATCAAACAAAACGAGTTCCCCATATTCTTCAGCAACAAATCGAGATTTATTTTCCCTGGCCAGCAGTTGTTATACGAAGATACCCGGACGCTTCAGGCTGCATGGTTCATACATACATCATTTACATCATACCATAACATATATATCCATAATTACATAATACATTACTTAGGTGCATCATAATATGCATGCATACATAATGCATAAACTAATATTTTCCTTGCAGGATAGTTATATGCAGGTAAAACAATATCAACAACTTATACCTCGGGACGTTGTTTATCCTCCTGAAAGCTATCATAACCTTGGGCCGTTGTTTATCTTCCCAAATGTTATCTCATTATCTTGGGACGTTGTTTATCTTCCCGAGGGCTATCTTGAGACGTCGTTTATCTTCTCAAAAGCCGTATCATTACTTTGGGCCGTTGTTTATCTTCCCAAAAGTATTATCAAACCTTGGGCCGTTGTTTATCTTCCCAAGAATCATATCACTATTTTGGGCCGTTGTTTATCCTCCCAAAAGTATTATCATAACCTTGGGCCGTTGTTTATCTTCCCAAAGGTTATCTCATTATCTTGGGACGTTGTTTATCTTCCCAAAAGCTATATCTTCATACTTTGGACTACTTTATTCTCCAAGAGGTATATTTGAAGAACTTTTTTCCAAGTGGCATCTTTAAGCCAACTCAAGCATCTACAGCTAGTCATCAGTATCACTTTACGCACCGGTGAGTGCAAATTTTTGGGCTTTTGTGTTCAATCCCCTTCAACCTTCCAGGTCACGAATGGTACAGATACCAATCTAACCCCTCAGGTTTCAGAAAATTGAACAGGGGCAGCTGTTGCACCCCAAAATTTGCCCTCACAAGACAAGACTTTGCGTACTAAGAGGTTCACAAGACAAAACTTTGTGTACTAAGAGGTTCACAAGGTTCACAAGACAAGACTTTGTGTACTAAGAGGTTCACAAGGTTCACAAGGTTCACAAGACATCTTATGAGGTTCACAAGACATCTTATGAGGTTCATAAGGTTCACAATTAGTCAGAAGATTTGACATTTCCCTCAGACAATGCATCCTCCTAAGCAATGCATCATAAACTAGGGTTTTGACTTTCATCAGGCTAAATGGACTTCCAAGACTTCAAGTGAGCTTCATAACATCTTATATGTGTTTAATAATCCCCATGACAAGTTTCAAGACTTTTCTCAAAAGTTTGCTCAGTCAGATGATCAGATAGGTCAAAATTAGTCAAAGCAGTTAAAAAGTCAAACTGAGGTCAACTGTGGTCAAACCAAAGCCAAACTTCATGATTTTTTGTCAACATCAAGTATATGAATTAAAATTCATCATTTGATCAAGGGTTTATCATGATTCATCAAGGAGATTCCAGATCATCAAGAATCAGGAGTTTCTAAATTAGGGTTTCCTCAGGAAAAGTTAACTGAACTTTGACCAGCCATAACTTTCACATGCTTCATCAAATTTTTCCCATACAAAGCTCATTTTGAAGGAGATTGAATTATCTACAACTTTGTGTCTCACAAGCCAAGCCCAAAAATGCTTCATTTGGAAGGTATGAGCTAAGACATTATAGGTCCTTTTGAAAGTCAACAAAAAGTCAACAACTTCAAAAGGGCATAATTTGAGAATGGTAAAGGATATGGACATGAAACCAATGGGGTTGGTTAGAGGACTCCTTAAGCTTTCCAAAATGTCCAAGAACACCCCCATAGCATTAAAATTGAAGGATTTTTGCCCTTGCAAAGTTGGGAAATTTTAGGGAAGTTTATGAAGCAAATGGGGGCTTAAAACCAAATTCTTCCAAATGGGCTTGCAATTTTGTGATCCAAACTTTAACATGACATCATGCACGACCCAACCCTCATTTAATCAGATTTTTTATTATTTTTATTTTATTTATTTTGATTTTATTCATTTAAAATCATTTTAAATCAAAATAAAATAGATAAATCAAATATTTAAATGAGATATTGCTTCTAGAAAATCATAAATATGGCTTGGATCAAATTGATATGAGAATTATGGTGATTGTCTTAAAATAGCAAGGTTACATTCAAGAATATTTGAAATTTAAGGCATGATCTTTTTCAATCTTCCATGACCAAAATATCCAAAGGATAGCCCAATATTTTGACCTAATTTCATCTACTATATGTACACAAACTCATCACAATGCATAGGACACGATTTTGCTTCCTCAAGAGTAAGTTTCAAATTTTCAAAAATTCATCAAAACTCTCAATTCAGATTCTTGGTTAGAGGCTCTCTCAAGGCATTCTAAAGGTTGCAAAACACTCCTTGGACATCACTGAACCTATTCCAATCCTTAAAAGCATCCCAATCATGCCATATTGCATAAACCGAATCATTCTTTCTCAAGTTTATTGACTTTTTCGATTCCATAATTTTATGCATTATCAATTGATTCTAATGATTGTTTTGTGTTTGTAATGATCTTAGCAAGCTTTCTGGATAATTGGATTGAAGAATAATGACCTGAATCGTGAATAGCCATTGTTAGGGTTTCAGCCAAGCTTTTAGGGTTTCATGATAAACCAAAAATAAATAAATTTTAAAGACATAGGATGATTGTATGAGCTCTGGGGATCATAATGCACTAATCAATTTGAAATAATTTCACTATTTTGTTGGTGTTTGAATTTCGTAGGTCCTGTATATGTTGAGATTCGCAGGAAAGTTCATAGGAAAATTCGCAACAAAAAACGCAAGTCTGGAGGAAGAAGAAGAAGCCAGCGCGCCATTATTCATATTCAAATATTTGTTATAATATTTTATGGTTTATTGTTAAAATTATTTCAGAACAGATAGCCTGGCTCAGATGGCAAGCATGTGCGTGAATGAAGATCAGGACAGGGGTTCGAATACCACCTCCAGCATTTTTTTTGCTTTATTTCCTTTATGTTTTTCAGGCTAAAAATATAATGATCAATGTTCATTCTACACTCACAAGTGCACGCTTGGTCTGGTGGCTGTGGTGTTGGTCCAAGAGATGGCAAGCCTAGGGCCTGGGTTCGAATCCCAGCCCCAGGTAAGTTTTTTATCACTTTTTTTCTTATTTTGTTTAATTTGTTTATATTTTAATTTAATTAATATAATGAATAAAATGTTAAAACAAAAAATATTTATATTATTCTCTTATACATATTTCAAAACTTATATTTTAAAAAAAATTAAATTTTATTATTAAAATTATTTAACATTTATTCTATTGTAAATTATTAATATTATATTGTTTTTGTATAAATAATTTAATCATGTTTATATTAAATAATTAACCCTAAAAATTTTATATGTAAAGAAATCTAATTTTTATATAAACCCTAATTACTTTCATAAACCCTAATTATTTTATAAATATTTGTATATAAATTCTAATTATGTCCACTTATTTTTATAATTTGTTTATATTATTATTATTATACATGGTTTTATATAAATAATGTAAATAGTTTAATTAATTAATTAACCTTAATCTATTTTTCTAAATAACTAAAAAAAAACCCTAATTTTATTTTATGAATATAATTTTTTTTATATGCTTATTTAATTATAATTAGATATTTTTATAATATGTATATAAAATTAAAATAATTAGACTATTAGTCCTACTTTGTTAATATATAATATTTATCCTTTATTTCTCTTATTAATTAAAAAACCTTAAAAATAATTATTCATTTATAATTGAACTTTTTATATTATTATGCTTTGTTTATTACTAACTTCTTTATTTATTTATCTATTATATGATTATTTATTTTATTATTATTATTACTAACCCATTTAATTATTTATTTATTTATTTTAATTATTTTAATTATTATAATGTAATTGTATCCGTTATGTAATAGTTGTAGTAATTTTTATTATTTATTTTTAAATGCTATGGTTAGTAAAATAGGGAGTGCAAGACATGTTTGTATTTAAAATTGGATTTAGATAATTAATCTTAAAGATAAATATTTGAATTAGTACACTCACACACGTAAGTCGATCTTGGATCGCCATCTCACTTCTTAAGGGTTGCCTCTCCAGTTGCCTAAACAAAAGGTCAAGTAGGGTGTATAAAGCAAAGTCCCTCATCTTATATCATCTAGTCCCTTAACAGATAAAAAGATCAAGTCCCTTCATGGTTGCCTTCGTAATGATCTTGTCCCTTTCGAATAAAGATGATAAGTCCCTTCGAATTGCTTATACACCTTACAGTTGCCTAAATAACAGTTGTCCCTTCACTTGTCCCTCATACATCCAAGGTAATGACTACCTATTCCTTAATAATAGGGATAGTCTTACCATTTAAAGGATATTTAAGAACAAAAAAGACTTAACTTAGGGTAGGTTCCTCTTATGTACTTGCTCACTTTTCAAAAAAAATTCAAACACTTCACATTTTTCAAACAAATTTTCAAAACAAAGACTTTATATATATCCGTACATGGATCATTATAAAGTACTTAAAGAAAATTTTATTCACACACTACACCTTCCTCAAAACAATTTAAAGTGAGATAAGTAACTAAGAGCCCATGGATAACCATGGATATAAAGGGTGCTAACACCTTCCCTTTGTATAACCTACCCCCCGAACTCAAAATCTTTTTAAGGTCTTTCCTGTTCTTTTATGTCCTTTCCTTTTGGATAAAATAAAAGTCGGTGGCGACTCTTGCTATCCGCAACACATAACTAAAGTCAGTTCTCCCACCGTGTTACAGGTATACCAGTGCGTCTCCATTCGAGGATGGTTTCGTGTTAGATCCGAGGATCTTTTAAGAATTGTCATTCAAGAATGGAATTCTTTTCTTCAAGTCCTTCTGAGGTTGGTCTTGTTTTGTTTGTTGCGGCTATCATTCGAGGATGATAGACCATTTTTGAGCTTATTGATTGAGGTCAGTTTGTCTCTTTTGCAAAGTCTGTCTGAGGTCAGTCTTTATGTTTCTGGTTATCGCCTTAGGCCGGTATACCAGTGCGTCTCCATTCGAGGATGGTTTTGTGTTAGATCCGAGGATCTTTTGAGAATTGTCATTCGAGGATTGCATTCTTTTCTTCAAGTCCTTCCGAGGTTGGTCTTGTTTGGTTTGTTGCAGCTATCATTCGAGGATGATAGACCATTTTTGAGCTTATTGATTGCGGTCAGTTTGTCTCTTTTGCAAAGTCTGTCTGAGGTCAGTCTTTGTGTTTCTGGTTATCGCCTGAGGCCGGTATACCAGTGCGTCTCCATTCGAGGATGGTTTCGTGTTAGATCCGAGGATCTTTTGAGAATTTTCATTCGAGGATGGCATTCTTTTCTTCAAGTCCTTCTGAGGTTGGTCTTATTTGGTTTGTTGTGGCTATCATTCGAGGATGATAGACCCTTTTTTGAGCTTATTGATTGAGGTCAGTTTGTCTCTCTTGCAAAGTCTGTCTAAGGTCAGTCTTTGTGTTTCTGGTTATCGCCTGAGGCCGGTATACCAGTGCGTCTCCATTTGAGGATGGTTTCGTGTTAGATCCGATGATCTTTTGAGAATTGTCATTCGAGGATGGCATTCTCTTCTTCAAGTCCTTCCGAGGTTGGTCTTGTTTGGTTTGTTGCGGCTATCATTCAAGGATGATAGACCATTTTTTGAGCTTATTGATTGAGGTCAGCTTGTCTTTTTTGCAAAGTCAGTCTGAGGTCAGTCTTTGTGTTTCTGGTTATCGACTGAGGCCGGTATGCCACTGCATTTCCATTCAAAGATGGTTTTAGTGCTTGATCCGAGGATCTCTTGTGAGTTGTCATTCGAGGATGGCATTCTTCCCAGCATATTTTATTACCCACAGTGTGCAAATTTCCAGGTTGTATTCGAGTATTCAATCACTGCATGCCTTGAACGTCCAAAAGCGGTTGCAATTATTCGTTCAGGCTCGCAGATGATTGAATAGGGGCAGCTGTAATACCTCAAAATTTACCCTCATATTTGTTTTATGCTTCGCAGTCATCTGCATTCTCCCACTAGGTCATAACATCATAATCATGCATTTCATTGTTTCCTAAGGCATGTGATGAAGGCCATACGAGATTAGGGTTTCATACCTTACCTGTATCTATCAGGGTTTGAACTGATGGAGGTTATTCACTGGTATATCTAACCCACTATTGAGGTGTTCTAACAGATTTGCTTTTGAATAAGAATGTTGGCTCTTCTTAGCGTCTCAAGTTGTATTCTTCTTCATTAAACATCTCAAGGAGAATTTGGAATTCTTGTTCATAATTTGATTTGAGGGCACTTCGCCAATTGAGGTCCGGTGTATTAAAGAGTGGTTTGGAGCGATAATTCGAGATTGGGTGGAGTTTATTATGGCATCAAAGTTCCTAAGAGTGGATTATGTTGAAGGATTCGATTTAGGATTAAAGGAGAATGTACAATTATCTGTTTATTTGGAAGGCATCATTCAAGTTCGAACTCAAGTATGCAATGCCTATTTGGGATATGAGCCATTACCATTTGCCATTCTTATTATTCAATTTAAACCATTCCTTAGAATCCATATTCGATTCCCGATATTCAGTCTTAATCCATATCCTTTTATATAAAGCCACACTCGGTTCAATAACCAATTTCCACCTACTTTAATCCAATAATCATTTTAGGCCCATATCCAAATATCCAATTGACCAATTCTTTTAGAATCCATTTCTTTAAGTATATATCCAATTTTATCCATTTTTGTCCATTTTTTTAAATTCTATCTTCAACTAAATTCATATTGCCTTTTTGTTTCTAACCAAGTTTTATTTTTATTAGTCATAATTCTATCAAAAGTTGAACATCCATTTTTAAGTTACAATCCAAAACTAATATCACTCTTCTTTTAAACCATTTGAATCTAATACCATCTTATAAAAATAAAAACTGTTGTTAGACCAAATTCATCCAAGTACACGTTTTTTGCTAAAAGCCTTGATTTTCAATCAAGTGCCTTGAGTTTCCCATTTTTAAATCGCAACCAAAAGTCAAAGATTACATGGCAATATAATAAAAAAGAGAGGATTTATTTACAAAGTTCTGCAAAAACATAGCAACTCACATCAGAAAATTCTCACAATAGAAAATGATTAGCAGGAATTATATTTGCATTCTTTTTGCATATCTGATTCTTGATCATATAAAAGAAGCAGGTGAAGTTATTGATCAATGGAAACAATCAACTACCACAGATTTTGATACACATGCTTGTAAAAGGATTATGGATGCTTTTACGGACATTGGATTGAATGAAGTAGCAAACAAATTGAATTTGATTCTCATTGAGAAGAATCTCAATCTAAATCCGGAAAATAATAACTTGGAGTTATTCAGGTTTGATTCTGAATTAGAGTATACAAATTTGGGATCAACATTGCAATATTCAGCATTACACTTTGCAATTCGCTAATACTTTTCGATTGAATAATCTACAATAGCATTCAAATTTTGGAGTTAATTTCCTGGAATTCTTGTAGTAATGCTTCTGTAATTGTATAACATTCTTCATCATCTTCTCCCAAAAAAATCCATCTTCTTGCATCAACTTCAAATCGATCCTTCAACAAATTCTCTCACCAATCTTGCTTCACTCCCCAATCATCTTCCTTAAATCACCTTCTAAAACCTGCAAAACAAAAAACCAGAACAGAGAGATTTGTCAATAACTTATCACTGCAATTCAATAAGAACCTTCATCGTCATTCTAAAACCTCCATTCACCTTCATCTCCACCCTCAATATTCTTCACCATCAATCAACAATTCTCAATAACAGAACTGAAGAATCTCCATTCCTCTTCACACGTCAACTTCATCTGCTTTCAATGGCAACGTCCATCGCCACCAACTACTTTGCTCTCCCTCTGAAATCTCCTGCTTCAACGTGCGAGCAACTTCGCAACCTCCATCATTTTCGAAGCCACGATCCACTAAAATCATCAACTGCAACAAATAGACACAAGATCATGCTTTAACAAAGAATCAACAACAACGATTCTCAGTGAGAGCTAGAAGAACTCGAAGAGAAAGAACCGGTATCGATGGTACCACACGACAAGATATCATAGTTAATCCGTGATCTGCAAAAAGTTGCAACTAATTCAAATGAGAACTTTAGAAGAGTTGCAGTGGGGCCAAGTGACCACTTCTTTTTGCCTAGCTCAGCTGAACATACCAACAATGACAGAGAATCTGGGATTCCTCGCGATGAACAAAAAGAAGAACATGCATGTGTTCCCAGCTTCCCAAGAATCTCCTTGAACCAATTGCCCTTATCATCACTCCATCCCCTTATCAATTCTTCGACGAACAACATCTATTCTTCGACACCGCTTGAGCATTCTCCGAGATCAATCACTTAAATCTCTACAACATCATCAACCATAACAAAAGAAGATAAGAGATCGAAAGGTGTTATCATAAAAGCTGCACACGAATTCAGTTACACTTCCTAACTGATTTCGTAACAGAATGTTAACTGAAATACCTGAGAAAGTTCCAGAACAAAGCTTGATCGAATCCCCTATAAATCAGATCATTCCTCTTCACTGATTTTTTTTTCCTTCAGTCAGTCTTCATCCTTCTCCACTCTGAGATTTGTTCACTCTTTCAATCTCTCCAACCACAAATCTACACCATACCTCCATTCTGAATTTTCCTTAACCTATCCTCTTCAATCCTCCTTCACATATCCTTTTCAGTCATTCTTCACTTTCCTCCATTCTGAATTTTCCTTCACCTTCCTCATCAATCACCTTCACCATATCTTCATCCGTATACACACTTCTGCAACAATTTTCGATCGGTATCACATACCTCTTCATCAATCTTTATCAACTCTTCATTGCAACCTTCATCAAGGACGCCACACGACTTTGATCAGCAACAACTCCCTTCAATATTCATCTTCATCGAGTTGTATTCATCAACGTCGCAATAGCATTGGCTTCAAGCTTCACCAACATCAACACGGAACAATGGCTTTGCATCACAATTTACACGATTGAGAATCAAACAACATTAACCACGATTTGCAAGAAAAGAGAGGGAGAGAATCCGTATTCAAAGCGTAGCAAACGAACCTGTATTTTCGTCATCTTCGACGCGATCTACGCACGCCTTTCTTCTTCAAGGTACGAACTCTCCAACTCTTGGTAAGTCTTTGTTGCAATGATTTTTGTGCGTTTATTCTTGAGGCTATGTCTCATTTTAGAAGGAAGAATGGTGATTAGGCGGCGGTGAAATTTTGTTCGGGTTCTTGTTTTTGGACACTGGATTAAGAGAATGGCGGTGTTCGGTGTTTAGGTGGTGACGGTGGGAAAGATAACAACGACAGCGTGTTTGTGAGGAGGAAGAGATGATTCACGTCGAAGAGAGGGAGGCGAGTTTTAGGGTTTCCGTTTGGTACTCCATCTTCGCAATGCCGTTTCGTTCCAGGTCATGAGGTTTTGGTTATGGTTTGGGAAAGTGACGGATTAGAAGGAAGGGGATGAAGGTGATGGTGGTGACGGAAGGAAGAAGAAAAGAGAGGGTGGAAAAGAGATGATTCGCGGCGGCGGAGGAGGGAAGGAGAAGAATTAGGGTTTATGTGTTTTCAGCCCCTTTGATTCCCTTGTTTTATATTTTGTTTTGATTGTAATTAAATTATTTTAATTGTTAATGGAATCATTAGAAGATCAAGAAATTAAAGAAAATCAAGTGCAATAAACTTATTTTAATTGTAATTAAGGCCATCTTTTCGTTTCCCTAAGAGATAGGATTGGGTAGGTTTGTGAAGATTCCTTAGCCACACCGGTGGTGACACTTGTCACCGTCCGGTAGGCTGTTCAGTTGGCCATTCCCACTGATGCCACCCACCGTAGCTAGTTTGGTCATGCGCTTTTGGGTCTGTTGGATGTGAATACATTATAAAGACTTCTTAATCATGCGGACCACGTTTAGTCAAAAGAATTGACTGAAGCTCATAGTATACACCCCAAGGGCCTGCGCATAATGGGCCTGGCCCTTTTGCTGTTTACACCCCTTCTTAAGCCCATATTAAGAAAGAGAACTAATAAAAATACTAAATTCACCCCCTCCATTTATTCCTTTAGATTTTAATTATAGTTTTAATATAGTTTAGAATCAATTCATTAAAAAATAGAAAATTCATAAGAAAATTCCACAAAAAATCCAGTAGCTTAATAATTCGTTTTAGAAATTTGTGACACTTTTATTTTCTGAATTTTGGTTATTTTTGATTTAATTTCGATTTTTCTCTTAATTAGCATTTTATTGAATTTCTTTTAACTGCACTTGTTTTTGTTCATTTTATTTTTTCAACTTCCTGTAGGATTTTTTGCCCATTCTTTTTGCTATGTTTAGAGGACTAATAAGAGAACTTAGGATATTTTTTGGTAGATGTTTAGGCCATTTCATCCACTGTTTTGGCAGCTTAATCCATGAAAAATTATAGTTAATCCTTAAGTAGATTTAAATGATTTTTAGACATAGTTAACTTCTGAATTTTTAGGATATTTTTTAGCACAATGTAATAGTTAGTTTTTAGGACCCTATAGGATTAATTTCACATTTTTTCCAGGACTTTTAATATTTTTAGGGTATTAATCTTTAGGCTAGTTATACATGTAAAATTCACCTAGTTTAGAATATTAGGATCCATTAAGAACTAGTTTAATTATGTTTAATCTTAGAATTTTAAAATGACTTAGCATAGTTTAATTACTGATTTTTAGAATGATACTATTAGATAATTCCCTTAGTTTTAGGACTTAGGCTTAACATTTCTAATAAATAGACTTAGATGAAGTTTAGGCTTGTTTTTGGTTTTATACCTTTAAATGCATTTGTCGTAGATTTTACTTCTTATTTCCATTTTTAATGCTTTGCCTTATTATTTGATTTTTTTCACTTGTATAGGCTTCCCCATTGTTTTAGAATCAACTTAACTTCCTTAGGAAGTAAGTTGAATTCTAGTAGTTTCTAGTTCCTTTCTTCATTAGGTTTAGAAAACCACACAAACCATTAGGACCACCTTTGAATAAATCAACAAAATGAGGATTGAGTCTTAGTCCCTTAGATTTTGCCTTTTGCAACTTGAGTCCTTCTTTCTCTCCTCATAAAGAAAAGTAATAAAACATTTAATAAAAACCGAACTTTCTTGTACGACACGAGACTTTGTTGCATAGTGCTTATACACGTCCTGTTTCGGGGCGAGGTGTAAGTACTTACCGCGATGGATAGGTCTTAGTATGAGAATGTTCACAAACAAATTCAAAAAACATTTCTCATAAAAGACAAAAACAAACAATAAGCGACTATCCTGCGGGAACTTCTCTTCTCACCTCATTCATTCTCAACGCGAACTCGCGACGACTTGTCTCGCACGCAAGACGGTAGATGCACTCATACCAGACGAGCCTGCAACACCTGAGCATAGACATACGCAGTTCCAGCTATAAAAAACACAAACAAATAGTTCCCGCCTTAGTTGGGCGAACTACGTCGACTCTGATCCTCATTTTCCCGATGAGGTACGTAGGCATCGGGGTAGGGCCCGTTCAAGCACATTCTTTATTTTTCCTACATTTTCCCCATTCTTTCTTTTTTTTATTTTCTTTTCCAGTTCCCTTCTCATTTCTCATTCCCATTCCAGTTCGCAGTTCATTTGTTCAACAACAGTTATTTCTCACCCTTTGAAACAAGCAGACAAGTGTGGATCCCGTCGGGTACGGCGGACGGATTGGGGTGCTAATACCTTCCCAGTTCTTAACCGACTCCCGAACCCAGATCTTTGGTTCGCAGGACCTTGTCCTTTCCTTCTTCCTCAGGTTTATGCAGCATTACTTTTCTCGTTCATTCGGGATAAAAATTCCTGACTGGCGACTCTACCTTTTCCGCGCCACTTTCGCGTTTGTACTAGGATGAAAATCCCAGGAGAGACAAATGCAAACAACGTTTACAACATGCTATGAACACAAAATCAACAATTATGCTAAAAATCGGAACCAAATGAAATGCGTTTCGGAAGTTGTCGAAACTACACACCTCTGCATCTAAACATCTCCTGAAAATTCTCTAAAATCACATCCTAATGATCTATGATGGTTCGAGGGGGAATGGATATCAAAAATGCAAGAAAAAGCAAGAATTTTTCATTCTGGTTCAGTGGTAACCGGTTACCAATTCAAAAGACTGGGATTTCTGCAAATTTAACACATGTAACCGGTTACTACCTATGTGGTAACCGGTTACTCTGCAATCAGAACCAAAACTTTCTACGTTTTCATGTCAAAACCAGTAGCACCTTATTCAAATAATCTCTATCCTAATGCCTATCAATTAAGCACAAAAATTCCACCTAAATGTTGCCATCTAACACCTATTAAAACCACAATTCTAACTTCTATGATCAATTCAATCAAAGCATCAAAAAAAGAGAAAACGCGAAGAATGCACGGAGCGAGATGAAGAGAAATAAGTTAAAACGAGAAGTGATTACAGATTCACCAACTTACAAAGCGGAGACTTGCTTTGGCAATTGTTGCGATGTCGATCAATACGTGAAAGAAGAGAAAACCGGAGATCTGAAGCTTCAATCCGCAAATGCGCAAAGTAAATGCGATTAGTGAGAACTTTTCGAAAAGCACTTTCGAACGGTGAAATAAACACCGAAACCGTAACAACTTTTTCCACTGAATTGATGCAAATGGTGGAGGCTTAGCTTCCGATTCTTCAAGTTTCAATGCAAAAATTGAAGAATCTTGATGATGATGAAGCTTTGGTGTGAGTTTGGAAAATGGAGAATATGAGAGAATTGAGACAATGGTGAAAATGATGAAGTGTGTGTAATCTTTTTTAGGCTTGGAATGATCAAAACTTATATAGAGGTTAGATTTGGAGCTAGGTGTGGGTTAGGTGTAAGGTTTGGACCTTAGGCTTGGCTCCTAAGCTAAGGGTTAGTTAAAGTTAGTTGGGAATATTCCTAGAATATTCCATTGGTATATTCTTAGAATATTCCTTTGGCATATTCTTAGAATATTCCTTTGGAAGATGGTAGAGTATTCTAGAATTTGGTGGAAATGCAAGGCAAAGTGAAAATGGAAAAGGGATGAACAAAGCAAGCTAACTGATTTTTGAATATTTGAAATTCTGCACTAAGTAACCGGTTACTACCTATGAGGTAACCGGTTACTTCAACCAAAATTTGAATTTTTATTCTTTTTGGTGGGAATTTTTGGATATCCGGTCTTGGTCATATTTTCTGAGATTATTTTCCTTCTGAGACCCGATAAATGCCAAATAACCCTTGATCACATGCCCGTGCCTCAACCAATGATGCATCCACTTATTTATTATTCTTTTATTTTTATGCAATGTATGGATAAATATTCCTGATGACATGAAAACGAAGCATAAGCTACTCAGAATCGATGATAAATAAGGGCAAATTTTAGGGTGTTACAGCTGCCCCTATTTAATCACTGTAGACATGAATAAATGATAGCAATGGATTTCAAACGTTCATGGTATGGAGAGATTGAATACCCGAATAAACCGGAAAATTTATACTCTGTGGGTGAGGGAAAGTAACTAGACTTTCAAAGGGAGCAACGATACGAGACCCAGTCGAAGGTGGACTCGAAAAAAAAGTAAGACCAAGCCGAAGGTGGACTTACGATGAGGTTCGAGGACAAGCCGAAGGTGAACTTGAACAAGTAAGACCAAGGTGAAGGTGGACTGACAAAGAATGAGACTAAGCCGAAGGTAGACTCAAACAAAGATACGAGACCAAGCCGAAGGTAGACTCGTAAATGTAAGGCCAAGCCGAAGGTAGACCTATGATGGAATTTGAGATCAAGCCGAAGGTGAACTCGAAAAAGTAAGACTAAGCCGAAGGTAAACTTACGAAGAACGAGACTATGCCGAAGGTAGACTCAAATAAAGACACGAGACCAAGCCTAAGGTAGACTCAAACAAAGATACGAAACCAAGCCGAAGATGGAATCATAAACGTAAGGATAAGCCAAAGGTAGACTTGTGAAAGAATTTGAGATCCAGCCGGAGGTGAACTCGAAAAAGTAAGACCAATCCGAAGGTTAACTTACAAAGAATGAGACTAAGCCGAAGGTAGACTCAAGCAAGGATACGAGACCAATCCGAAGGTGGAATCGCAAACGTAAGGCTAAGCTGAAGGTAGACTTACGAAGAACGAGACTATGCCGAAGGTAGACTCGTAAATGCAAGACTAAGCTGAAGGTAGACTTACGAAATGTTTCGAGGATAATCCGAAGGTGAACTCGAATAAGTAAGACCAAGACAAAGGTAGACTGAAAAAGAATGATACTAAGTCGGAGGTAGACTCAAACAAAGATATGAGACCAAGCCGGAGATGGAATCATAAACGTAAGTCTAAGCCGAAGGTAGACTTACGAAAGAATTAGAGATCCAACCAAAGGTGAACTCGAAAAAGTAAGACCAAGTCAAAGGTGGACTTACAAAGAATGAGACTAAGCTGAAGGTAGACTCAAGCAAGGATACGAGACCAAGCTGAAGGTGGACTCACAAACATAAGGCTAAGCCGAAGGTAGACTTACAAAATAATTCGAGTCCAACCAGAGGTGAAATCGAAAAAGTAAGACCAAGCCGAAAGTGGACTTACAAAGAATGTTATGAAAGATGACTCTGCAATGGGACAACAAGTGCCTGAGGGTAAGATTAACAAATCCATGATCCTTTGGTTATACTTAAAATTCTGTCCGGGAACGTGTGCGGGTATTCTCTATAGGAATATTCAAAGCATGAATGTTGGTTCACAATTTTGGGTCGTAGTACAAGGTACAAAACTAGCTTATGCTTCGTATGCATATGTTTGAATTTTTCCATGGCGTAATGCTCCATAATAATGGAGATTCTATGCTTTTTTAGGATGCACATTTAATGATGATTACTAAATACAAATGCAAAAGGGATCTCCTGATGAGGAGATAACAGGTATCCCAAGTAGCTTTACTGGGGAAGAAACAATCACTACATTGATTTAATGAATCCCTGTGGGAAAAATTAACTCTGCGGGTGTCGCTCCCGATAAATGGGAATGGTCCCAGATAAAGGTACGGACGCGAACGGTCGGCGAAGGGAACAATGAGAACACACAGCCGTGAACTCACTGGAGATGAATAGAGTCGCCATCTAGGCATTTTTATCCCGGAGGAAAGGCAATGCTGCATAGACCTAGAAAGACATGGATAAGACGGTTGCGAACCAGAGAGACTGAGAAAGGGGGTTGGTTACAACCTGGGAAGGTATTAGCACCCAGATTGTCCGCCGTACTCGACGGGATCCACGCTTAAAAGATTTGTGCTTTAAAGGGGTAGTGTCAGTGCAATTTGTGTATAAAATAGCTGGAAAACAAAATGTACAGGTGTCGGTGCAAGAGAGAAGTGAAGTGTATAAGTGAAGTGTCAGTGTGAGAACAGGAGTGAAATGCTCAAGATCATGAGGCTACAAGAATGAGGCTAGAAAGAGGGGGAATATACAGAGACTTTTGTTCGATAACTGTTAAGTTATGCCTACGTATCCTCTCGTGCAATATGGAAGTCAGAACACCGTAGTTCGACCCAAAGAGACTGAAAGATGAATTGACTGATGAACTGCTTGCTTGTCTATGCTCAAGTGTAAGACCTGTCTGGCTCAGGTGCACACTGTCTTGCATTAGACGGAAGAAGCGAGTTCTCGTTTGTGAGTGAATGAGATGAGAAAAGAATCCCGAAGGAGACGATTATTGTTTGTTTTTTGAGTTTTCAGTCTTTTATTGTTTTTTTTTGGATTTTGTCATAAGTTAATGAGCTTAAGCTTAAACCAATGGGTTAGTAAACTCATCACATCTTCCCTCTGATTAGGGGTAATGAGAATACTTTAAGTGTGAAGTCAGCTTCTCACACTTAATCACCTTTGGTGTAGGATTAAGATCATTAACCTACTTGTGATTAATTAGATGTCTTTGTGGTTTTTGTTTAGTGTTAAGTAATGAGGTTAAGCCATAATCAAGGATTAAACAGACTCATTGCACCATCCTAATAGAAGGATAATAGATGAGAATGTTTAAGCTGAGGAAAGCTCCTCAACTTAATCCATGATTAGGGATTAAACTCATGACAAAACAAGCCTTTGATTAAGTGGATTTTATTTAATGATATGATGATGAAGTGATTTTTAGGATTTGTAATACAACTTGAGGGGGACTTGTCCATTAACACTAGGGTTAGTCCTTCTTAACCAATTAAGGAAGAATTAGAACCCTAATGCAAGGCCCAAGTTACAAGTGTGATGTCTTGATACTTATTGAGTGAATTGATTAAGAGATTTAAACACATTAAGGGTTTAACACTTAGGATTAAAGTTATACACTCCATCCTAAGAGAAGGATGCAGATATAAGCTTAATCACAAAGCCTTAAAACCTTTGGGGTTTAGCCCCTGATTATGAGATGAGAAGAGAAGACTCAAAAGAGACACAAAGGTGAAACTAAGAGGGGAGACTAATCAAAACCCTAATCATTGTCATGCTTGGTTGTTCCTAAGGTTTGTGAGGTTTAAGAAAGAAGTCTTCAAAGGAACCACCAGGAGGCAGATGAAAGGATCAAAGAGAAGCAAAGTAACTTGCTTCATTTAAGAAGACAAGTCACTTGAAGAAAGAAAGCAAGATGAGGAAGAAAGAGCAAGCTCAATCTCAAACACATAACAAAATGCAGCAAGGATGCATAAGAGAGATGAAAAGAAATTATGAGAAGTGAAGGCAAATTCACTTCTCAAAGTAACTTACCACCTGAAAAGTTAGTGAAAGAAATGCAATGCAATGCAAAATGAGATGGAATGACATGATGCAAACCAAAACCAGAAGCAAATATGAGATGGTAATGATACTATGAGATGCTACAAACATGAGGCAGCACATGGAAATGATCATACAAGTTCATGAATGCAAATGAAGCAAGTTATGAACCATGGACATACATGAAAAGTTATGAAGTGCACATGGCATACAAGATGGCAAATACATGATGCAATAATCAAACATGCTTTCAATATGTCTCAAGATGTCAAATGAATCAAATGGATGCTTGAAATGTCATGGCAAGTCATGTTATGCAAGAGAATGCAAGATGGATGCATATGAAAGCCCAAATTAGGGTTTATGAACAATATATCAAACAAAAACCAAAATCAGAAGCAAACAACATTATAAAAAATTGAAAATGCAACACAAAGGACCCCTAATCCTATACTAAACCAATGCCCAAAGGAGAGGTCTCAACTCTTAACCAAATTCAAGTTATGATTTTTACAAGTTTTTTAGGTTTTTAGGGTTCCTAAACAAAAGAAATGCCAAACTAATTGAAAATGAAAGATCAAATCATGGCCATTTAATCTCACAAACTTCATGCTAAACACAATGCAATGCAAAAAGAATCAATGTCCAACTCTTCATGGATAGGCAGAAATGATTTTTTGAACTTTGGATCAAAATAATGCACAAAAATGATTTTAATTCAATGAGAAATTCTTAAAATGCATCATGATCAAAAAATAAATTTGGTTTGAAGGTTGGACAATGTTTCTAAATGTCTTAGAACATTTCATGAATTTTTTGGTGATTTTTAAATACCTAAAAGTATTTTTAATAAATTAATTTCCATTAATCAATTAAAAATAAACTTTTAAATATTTTAAAATACTTTTTAAATGCTAAAAATGAAAATAAAAATATTTTTATGTTTTAAAAATTAATGAAACTCTTGAGAAAAAGTTTCATAATTTTTAAAACAATTTTGCTATTTTAAATAAATTGTGTAAATTAAATGAAAAAGAAATGAAAATAAATGAATTTAAACTGAAATAAGTAAAAGTCATGCAATCTGATGGTGGAGATTCAAATGAAAACACGCGCGCGTTGACCTGGCGCCAAATCCAAAGGCCAGCATTCAAACCTGGCTAATTAATGCTTAAACCCTAATTACGCCGTTAATCACTTTCAGATGACCGGAACAGTGTTCCGGTCATCTTCTCCGTTCACCCCAAACCTCAAACTCCTCTAAAACGCATCTAAAACAAAATCTAAAAACACAGAAATGATTCCCACTCACTCACGAATCAAAACCCCCAATCAAAACATATTTATTTTTCCAGGAATGGCTGAATCGAAGCAAACAAGAACTAGGGCAAAAAAGTTTCAGAGACTAATTAAACTCTCATCTCTCCACCATTTTCAAAACTAAAGATACCAGAGCAATCAGTGAAGCATATAGAACAACTTAAGAACTTAAAAAACGATTTCTGGAAAAAATGTTCTTGAGCTACCTGAGTTTCGAAGCTTTCACCCTGGTAACTTTCAGACCTCCCCTCCTTGTGAAATCCACTCCTTATGACCCCTTGATGATGCTTGAATGCTTGGAAGAGATTTATGCTGGCTAGTTGAAGAGTTTGAACAGCTTCTGCTCAAGCTCAGTTGAAAATGGTGATGGTAATCCAAGCTGTTTCAGGCCAATGTGAGTGGTTCTTTGTGATCAGGGTGATGTTTTGAGAAGGTTTGTGGAGTTTGTTTGAGTGTTTATGGCCTGTGAAAGATGTTTCGAAGGAAACTGCAGATTGGGGTGAAAATGGAGAAACAATGTTCTTGCTGGATTCAGGCTTGGTTCTTTGTTGGTTTGGGCTCAATGAAGTATGGTGAGATGATTAGTGAAACTTGTTTTAATGTTTTTGAGCTGGGCAGAGAGATTCGAAGAGAGATGAAAATGGGGTGAGTTTTGTGTATGTCTTGTTGTGATCTGTTTCAGCCTTTCTTCTTGGATGTTATGGCCAGCATTTTCCTTGCATAAAGAACTCCCATTGGTCAGGTGATGTGACCTGGCCTGCTGTGATTGGGATGTTTACTTTTGCAAAAAGTCCACTTTGTTGTAAGGAAGGCATGGGCTAAGTTCTAGCTTGGTACACAAGGCATGGGCTGCGCAGCAAGGTGAGTGAGTGAAGCTAGGGTGGCTCAGCAGCCAAGGCAACTAGTTGGTGAAGTGTGATGAGTGGTTTTGCAACTTGATCATTTCTAGTTCACATGAAACTTTCTTGCTACATAAGCCATGGATCATGAGAAACCTTGGTCCAAATCTGATTTTTAGGTCACATGTGATGTTTGTACATTGGTTTGATATGAATTTGAAGTTACAATTGCCTTGGTACAAAGTTCTTGCAAGTTTTCCATTCGGTGCATAACTTGAAAATTAGTGATTTTTGCCAACTTTGTCAAACCATAACTTTTGATCCAAAATGAATTAGGTCATGTTCTTGTACTTTTTGAAAAGGGAAAAATGTATTCTACAACTTTCATGACCAAAGTTTTTCCATTTGAAGCATTTTTGGATCAAAAAGTAAGGTTTGAAAAGTGACCTAAAATCACATATTCTTTAAAAGTCAACTATGCCCTAAAAAGTCAACTTTGCAAAAACTTCAAATTCTTGATTTTTGTGAACTTCAACCTTCTTCCATGATCAAATAAAGATCATACACACTCAAAATAATGAAGATCACCCCTTGGTTGGGTCATTGGGGGCCTCAGATGCCCTGATTTTGCACTGACTTGTCTGAAAAGTCAACTCTTGATCAGATGACTTCCCCATGGAATTTCTTCATGAAAATTGATCTGCATACTCCCTATACCATATAGAGACCAATAGAAACAAGAATGACCACAAAATTTGGAGTTATGGCCTCTGAAACCAAAACCCTAATTTTAGGTCAACTGTGCAGTCAAATTTGGCTCTGCTTCCATACCAATCTCAGTTCTTGTGATCCTTTTGCATTTTTGACTTTGAGAGGATGTAATATGATATAAGAACACACATGGATCCCTTTGAAGTGATTGGTGGCCTTTGGAGTGGCTCAAGAAGCTCTGGGATTGCTCAGATCACAAACCCTAGATGCAGATGACTTAGAAACTATGCAGTGAATCAAAAATGAGATATGAGATGATATGATTGTGTTTATGCATATGAAATGATCACAAGCCATGGTGTGAATGGGTGAGGGAAAATTTGGGGTGTTTACAGCTGCCCCTATTCAAACATGAGTTAGCTGTGCAGGATGTAAGCAATGGCTTAACAGGCAAACAAGATAACTTGTGGTTGAATACCAAAGACAGTCCAAAATTTGCACTCACAGGATGAAGAAGAAAAGGGATATAAATTGTAAAAGAAAATAAAGTATATTGTAAAGTGTGGGCGACGGAGGACGACCGTCGAGCAGAGGACGACTGCTGGGTAAAGAGCAATGACGGGGACGGCCGACATGCTGGGGACAGTGCTGAAAACAAAGCGATGACGGGGACGGCCGACATGCTGGGGATAAAGGTAAAGCCAAGACGGGGACGGCCGACTAGCTGGGAAAAATAAGAAATTATGATGGGGACGGCCATCAAGATAAAGCTGAAAAATTTTCTGGGAAAACATGACGGGGAAGGCCATCAAGTTCATAAAGCAAGGTAACCGACGATGGGGACAGCCATCGGGCTAGAAGAAAAGGAAAAGGGACCACGACGGGGACGCCCATCGGGTTAAAGAATAAATGAAATAAACAGATGATGGGGTACGGCCATCAAAGGTGAAGGACGATCACCTAGCAGGGGACGACTGCTCTGTTGGGGAAAAAGGAATTATGATGGGGACGGCCATCAAAGGTGGAGGACGACCACCTGGCAGGGTACGGCTGCCGAAAATATCAACGATGGGGACGGCCATCGGATAAAAGGTCAACGATGGGGACGGCCATCGGATGAGCATGATGGAGGACGACCATCAAGAGGTGGAGGACGACCACCTAGCAGGGGACGGCTGCTCTCAGGGTTTATCATGACATAGGACGAATGCCAGATAACCGAAAATCAACAATGGGGACGGCCATTGGATAAAATGATGAAGGACGATCATCAAGAGGTGGAGGACGACCACCTAGCAGGGGACGGCTGCTAAATATCAACGATGGGGACGGCCATCGGATGAGCATGATGGAGGACGACCATCAAGAGGTGGAGGACGACCACCTAGCAGGGGACGGCTGCTCTCAGGTTTTATCATAACACAGGACGAGTGTTAGATAAAAAGAAAAAAATTGCTTTGTTGGCGATCTACTGGGGAGTAGTAAACACGGACGAGTGTTTATATCCAAGAAACAAAAGGTATAGGTGTTTGGTATTGTGTATAGATTAAAGATGCGGACGAGCATCCCTAAGACTACGACACGGACGAGTATCGGGTAGAAACAAATACTGACACGTGTTCAGAGATGATGATACGGACGAGTACCAACTAGTTAACAGAGAACACGGACGAGTGTTGAATCTGGAGAGACTCTTCTGGGGAATAGTAGACACAGGCGAGTATCTATATTCAAGAAGACAGAAGCGTTTGACACAGTGTATGGATTAAAGATGCGGAAGAGCATCCTTAAGACTATGATACGGACGAGTATCGTAGAAACAAATGCTGGACGCGTGTTCAGAGATGATGGTACGGACGAGTACCAACGGGTTAACAAAGAACAAGGACCAAAGTCGAATCTGTGGGGATATGAAAGGTATATACAGGATACGGACGAGTATCTGTATGAGTGTAACATGAGTAGTGAGTATGAGTATTGTATAGATGAGTGTTTATCCGCTGGGGAGAGTGACACGGACGAGTGTCGAGAGAGAAAAGTATAATAATGTCAACAAGTATGCGGGTTGCAAAAGTGTAGATGACTGTGCTCGGGATATGACACGGACGGGTGTCGAGAAAGTGTATATAGGTATGTGTGAGTGCAAAGAGGATGTCTTTGGCTTTCTGCTGGGAGTATGACACGGACGGGTGTCAGGAAGTATCTGTAATACGGGTGGTTTTGTTTGTAAAGAGCGTTCAGGTGACTTCTGGGGAGCGATGACACGGACGGGTGTCAGAATGAGTATATACTGGTGTTTGTGATTGAGAGGCAGCTGTTTTTGCTGGGGATTCTGGTGGGGATTTTTCTGTACGTTGATGAACTGTCGTTATTCACAAGTGCTGATTTAAAACATGGCTTATGATTATGCTATGCGTTGGATTTTTGCCGTAATGCTCCGTGTTAGACGGAATGATACGCTTTGTGGGTAAACATGATGCGAATGCTATGATTGTGCAAAGATACCAAACCGGGACCCGGGTCCCGCTGTTGCGAAGATCTCTGGTCGATCTGTTTGAAGTAGACATCCCAGCTGGGGATGGGATCATTAGTAGATCTGATGATATGATATCTGCTTGGGGATACGGGTCACTGATAGACCTATCCTAATAAATGAGAGACCCAGCTGGGGATTGTAGAAGCTTTCTTCACTCTGTTGTGATCTCCTCTGCGCTGCTCTTCTGGATAGAGGCTGGAACTCTGTGGGGAGATAGCTCTCTGACTTTTGCGCTCGGCTGAGGGCGAGATGGCAACTCGGCCGGGGAGGAAGAGAGATCATTGAGAGACCTCCATAGGGATTCTATTGAAGAGGATCCTTGACTCAAACGGGGATATAGGTGCCTTCTATGATGCCTGGCAACTCTGATGGGGATAAGCAACAAGTGGCAACTCAGCTGGGGGAAGTCATGGGAGGCAACTCAGCTGGGGAGAGAGCACTTCGGGTGCTAAAATTGAGTGTTGATTTGCCAGCTTGCTGGGATGAAGCTTACATGCCTCAGGTTGCATTCTGGATACCTGCAATCCTGAAAAAGATAGAGAAACGCACAAGGTAATCCCGTGGTATCCCTTACTGGATTCCGTCATAGGAGTTTAGATACTTCTGAGAGTAAGCATATTTCCTGCAAGCATGTTTTTATTTGAAGATAAACATCCGTATTCTTATGCAATCAGTTTTTTCTTTTAAGACATCAGACATTTTTGCAAATAAAATGTACAAAACGAGACATGACTGACAATCTGATTTTATTAATTCATATGCCCTGAATTGGCGAGATACAGTCAAAGAAACAAATCCCCTGAAATGAGGAGATTGTTACGAATTGAGGAACAAAACGTTGGCAGTGTTGATGACGCTTTAAGGAGCTTCCTCTTCACTATGACCCGTATGACTTTTGACGTTCTTCTCATCTTGCTTTTTGAAGAATGTTGATTCTGATTGAAGTCTGACCCTTTCGAAGCTTTACCAAGTTGTAAGTGGTACAGACGAATTCAGAATGCAGTTGTTCGCTCATTCCCTTATTTTGCATGGATCGCCCTTTCGGGTTTTCAATCCATCGGGATACCCATTTTTGCCTGAGCTGTCCAATGCGGCTTTTCAACTCAGCGGGTGTACATATTTGTTTATTTTCCCTTATTTTTGCCCGAGTCTTTTATTCTGTTTTTGACTCGCCGGGATGCCCTATTTTTGCCTGGACTTACATTCTGTTTTTATGTCCAGCGGGTCATTTTTTACGCGAAGTATTTTTTAACTGCATCTGAATTCACAGGGGACGGGAAATCTTCACCATCCATGGTGCTGAGCATCAGTGCTCCACCCGAGAAAACTTTCTTTACCACAAATGGTCCTTCATAGTTTGGAGTCCATTTGCCCCTGTGGTCTGTATGAGGAGGGAGGATTCTTTTCAGCACAAGATCTCCTACTTGGTACTCTCGGTGCCTGACTTTCTGATCGAAGGCTTTCTTCATTCTTTTCTGATATAACTGCCCATGACAGATTGCAGCCAACCTATTCTCTTCAATCAGACTCAGTTGCTCGTATCGGGACCTAACCCATTCTGCTTCGTTCAGCTTAACATCCATCAGTACCCGGAGAGAGGGTAATTCAACTTCGACAGGTAGGACTGCTTCCATACCATACACGAGCTGATACGGTGTTGCCCCAGTGGATGTTCTGATTGACGTGCGGTACCCATGCAAGGCAAATGGTAGCATTTCATGCCAGTCTTTGTAAGTGACTACCATCTTCTGCACAATCTTCTTGATATTCTTATTTGCTGCCTCAACAGCGCCGTTCATCTTTGGCCTGTAAGGAGAAGAATTGTGATGTTGGATCTTGAAGTCCCGGCATAGCTCTGCCATCATTTTGTTGTTTAGATTGGAACCATTATCAGTAATGATTCGCTCGGGAACTCCATATCGACAGATGATATCTCTTTTCAGAAATCTGGCTACCACTTGTCTTGTTACATTTGCATATGAGGCTGCTTCGACCCATTTGGTGAAGTAATCGATGGCGACCAAAATGAATCTATGGCCATTTGAAGCAGTTGGCTCAATCTTGCCGATCATATCAATGCCCCACATAGCAAAGGGCCAGGGTGAAGACATTACGTTCAAGGGATTGGGAGGCACATGCACCTTATCTGCATAAATCTGGCATTTATGGCATTTTCTGGCGTAGGCACAACAGTCTGCATCCATTGTGATCCAGTAATATCCTGATCTTAACAATTTTTTAGCCATGGCATGCCCTCCGGCATGGGTACCAAAAGATCCTTCGTGCACTTCATGCATCAACAAGTCTGCTTCTGTTTTATCAACACATCTGAGGAGTACCATATCAAAGTTCCTTTTGTATAAAGACCCATCAACGTTCAGGAAGAAACTACCGGCAAGCCTTCTTAATGTCTTCTTATCATTGGATGATGCCCCATGTGGGTATGTTTGATCCTCCAAGAAGCACTTAATGTCGTGGAACCAAGGCTTATCATCTTTGACAACATCTGCTGCAAACACATATGCCGGTCTATCAAGTCTGGACACTGAAATCTGAGGTACAAAGTTGGTAGCCTGAACTTTGATCATGGATGAAATGGTAGCCAGAGCATCTGCAAACTGATTCTCGTCCCGAGGGATATACTCAAGCTTGACTGTTGTAAAGAAAGTCAATAACCTCCTTGTATAATCCCTGTAAGGTATCAAATGATCCTGGTGGGTGTACCATTTTCCGTTGGTTTGATTGATTACCAAAGCTGAATCTCCGAATACAGTCAATGTCTTGATCTTGAGGTCAATGGCTTCCTCAAGACCCATAATGCAAGCTTCGTATTCAGCTTCGTTGTTAGTGCAGTTGAAAGTGAGCTTTGCCGAGAAAGGCATGTGAACTCCTTTAGGTGTAATGAGTACCGCACCAACACCACGACCATTCATATTAACAGCCCCATCAAACATCATAGTCCATTCTTCTTCCGGGTCAGGCCCTTCAGTGTGAACAGGCTCTTCATGATCTTTTGCTTTTATGAACATGATGTCTTCATCAGGGAAGTCAAATCTCATAGGCTGGTAGTCATCAATGGGTTGCTCAGCAAGATATTCAGATAGTACACTGCCCTTGATGGCTTTCTGAGAGGTGTACTGGATGTCGTATTTTGTGAGAATCATTTGCCATCTTGCAACCCGTCCGGTAAGAGCTGGCTTCTCAAATATGTACTTAACTGGGTCCATCTTTGAGATCAATAAAGTAGTGTGGGTCAACATATACTGTCTCAGTCGGCGAGCAGCCCACGCTAAAGCACAGCAAGTTTTCTTGAGCAGTGAATAACGTTGTTCACAGTCGGTAAACTTTTTGCTTAGGTAGTATATTGCATACTCTTTTCGACCAGACTCGTCATGCTGGCCCAACACACACCCCATCGACTCTTCTAATACTGTCAAGTACATTATCAGAGGTCTTCCTTCAACTGGAGGCATAAGGATTGGAGGTTCTTGCAGATATTCTTTGATCTTGTCAAAAGCCCTTTGGCAGTCTTCGTTCCACCTGACCGTCTGTTCCTTTCTTAACAGCTTGAACAAAGGTTCACAGGTTGCAGTGAGGTGAGATATGAACCGTGAAATGTAGTTCAATCGACCTAAGAACCCTCGAACTTCTTTCTCTGTTTTTGGTGCAGGCATCTCTTGGATGGCTTTGACTTTATCAGGGTCAACTTCAATCCCTTTCTCGCTTACGATAAACCCCAGCAGCTTACCAGATCGCACCCCGAATGTGCATTTGTTGGGGTTCAACTTCAATTGGTATTTCCTCAGACGCTTGAATAACTTCAGTAGATTCACCAGGTGGTCTTCTTCAGTAAGGGACTTGGCAATCATGTCATCCACATAACATTCTATCTCTTTATGAATCATATCGTGGAATAATGTTACCATAGCCCGTTGATATGTCGCACCGGCATTCTTGAGCCCAAATGGCATTACCTTGTAGCAGAACGTGCCCCACGGTGTGATGAATGTTGTCTTCTCCATGTCTTCAGGTGACATCTTAATCTGGTTGTATCCTGAAAATCCGTCCATGAAGGAGAATACCGAGAACTGAGCCGTATTATCCACCAATACATCAATGTGAGGTAATGGGAAATCATCTTTCGGGCTGGCTCTGTTCAGATCCCGGTAGTCTACACACATCCTTACTTTGCCGTCTTTCTTAGGCACAGGTACTATGTTAGCAACCCACGGCGGATAGCTAGTGACAGCAAGGAACCCGGCGTCCCATTGCTTTTGTACCTCTTCCTTGATTTTCATTGCCATGTCTGGACGAGTACGGCGCAGTTTCTGCTTAACTGGCGGGCACTCTTCTCTCAAAGGCAGCTTGTGCACGACAATGTCGGTATCCAAACCTGGCATATCTTGATAAGACCAAGCAAACACGTCCACATACTCTCGAAGCAGGTCAATCAGTTGTCTCTTCACTGAGTCTTGCAGGCAGGCCCCGATTTTAACTTCTTTCGCGTCTTCATCCGTACCAAGATTAATCACTTCAACCTCCTCCTGGTGAGGAGTAATAACCTTTTCCTCTTGTCTTAACAACCTGGCTAGCTCTTCAGGAAGCTCATACTCTTCTTCAACCCCTTCATCGGCTTGATTGATTGGATTGTCAAAGTCATACGAAGTCATAGCCGTGCTGTTGTCGGTGCTGTCTGGAAGGCACACTCTGCAAGGGTTCAGTTTGTTCATTTTAGTGATTTGCTTTCAATCTTGTTTTTAGAAAAGTGAAATAAAGTTGTCATTTTGAAAACACTGCCATTTATTTTTTGTACAAAAAGAAAAATGGAAAAACAGTGAGCGGAAGAAAAAAGACTCGTTTGCAAAAAGATGTCTGATATTTCATTGATTAATCTTGTTGCACAAAAAAGTACAGATGGCCCGATTACAAAATGAGTCTTGTCATCTTGGGCAAGATGCAAGACTTTGATGCATGCTATAAAAATACAGGAAATAATAATTACTCTGCATGAGTAACTCTTATAATTTCCTGGGAAGACCGGTTTGAGATACTGCTCCCCGGGATCTTTGGACGAATCCAGCTTTCCAGGTTGCGTTCTTCTTCCAGCTCGTCTTCCAGACAGTTGACAGCATCAGGGGTGAGCATCCCCCCACTCACAAAGTTGGGCTCTTTCGCAGCCTCTGCTTGATCTTGTTGAGTTGGTTTGTAACCCAACCCAAATATGTCCTCTTTCTTCTCCACCGATAACAGTTTGCCCCAGCCTTGGGCGTTTCCTCCCTCAACAACCTTCCGGGCTTGTTGGTATGATGATATTGAAGTACCAGGCACAGCAGATGTTTCATTGACATTCAAAGCTTCGAACCCCTGGCTCATTGTTTCATGGATCTCCCCATCCATCTCAATATACTTATAGGTAGCCAGGTGGCTGACGAAAATATCCTCCTCTCCACAGATGGTAACGATTTGACCCTCCCACTCATATTTTAACTTCTGGTGAAGGGTAGAGGTCACGGCGCCAGCGGCGTGAATCCATGGCCTACCCAATAGACAGCTGTAGGCAGGCTGTATATCCATCACGTAGAAGGTCGTTTTGAAGGTCTGCGGGCCAATCGTTATGGGCAATTCAATTTCTCCCAGAACCGATCTCTTTGAACCATCAAAGGCTCTCACCACCAGGTTGCTGGGTCTCAACGCCAATCCGTCATATTCTAACTTCACCAGGGCCTTCTTAGGTAAGACATTGAGGGATGACCCCGTGTCTACCAGCACATGGGAAAGGACATCACCTTTACATTCCATGGTTATGTGCAAGGCTTTGTTATGGTTGCGGCCTTCCGCTGTCAAATCAGTATTGGTGAACCCTAGTCCGTGACTAGCATTAACATTTCCAACTACAGCTTCTAGCTGATTGACAGTGATCTCTTCAGGCACGTAAGCTGCGTGCAAGACTTTGAGTAGTGCATTCCGATGGGCTTCGGAGCACATAAGCAATGATAGGATTGAGATCTTGGAAGGCGTCTGATGAAGCTGATCCACTATTTTATAATCACTCTTCTTGATGATTCGCATGAACTCATCAACCTCTCGATCGAAGGGTGTTTTCAAAGCTTCCTTGACAGTCTGTTCTTCCTGCACCAAGCTTTTTCCTTTTGCCTTGGCAGCAGCTTCTGCTTCGGCAGTGGGTCTCTGAATTTGTGGAGCAAAGAGACGTCCGCTTCGAGTGAAGCCTCCGCCTCCTCCCACATTGTCAATTTGTGGTGCAGGGGTTGATGATTCAAAAGTAATTCTTTGTCCTTCACAGTACATGTCAGAGCCGTAATGCCAGGGGATGGCATTACTACTTTCATAAGGTACTGGTCCAGGCACCGTGATAGTGACTGGACTGACCGCAGCTGCGGAAGGAATTGTGATAGTCTGTGGATCGTAATAAATTGTGACTGGCGCTCTGACGGGAGCAGCACCTTCTGAGTTGTAGGCAGAGTTGTTCTCAGGATCATAAAATATTGTGACAGTTGAGACATCTTCATGATTTGTTGCTGGTGTTGTAGGAGACATTGGTGGAAGGATGGATGTTGTTGTTGTAGGAGTTTCAAAATGGAGTGATGCTGAAGTTGTAGGAGAAAAATTTGTTGATAACTGATCAGTTGAGATAATAGATGAAGTACTTGTTGATGAAGCCGAAGAATTGTCAGGAACAACGGTTGTTGCAGTTGTAGGGGGTTCTGGAGTTATTGCTGATGAGGTTGCTGGATTTGTTGGAAATGATGTGGTGATCTGAAGTTGGCCACTCTGAATGAGACCATCTATGCCATTCCTCAGGTCATCGCACCCGTTGACTGAAATATTGCAGTAAGCACACCCCAACTCACACCCCGGGAACATTTGACATTCGAGGAGCTGAGCCTTAATTTCTACCAACGGTGTCCGGATCTGACCCACACTGGTTATTAAATAAGACGGCTTGTCTTCTTCAATAGCGTTAATTCTGGGACCACCGTGATTTGGCATGGGGTTTTTATTGACATTAGGTGGTGGCGCGAAATTCAGAGCTTTTGAGTCTACCAGGTCTTGTACCTTCATGTGCAAAGCTCTGCACTTTTCTGTACTATGGCCAGGTGCATTTGAATGGAAGGCACATCTGGCGTTGGAGTCATAATTCCTGGGTAGACTGTTGGGATCTGGAGGTGCCAACGTCCTTAGCTCAACTAGGTTGAGTTTCAGGAGTTGCGGCAGCAATGTAGCATATGGCATAGGGATCGGATCGATTACCCTGTTGGCTTGAGAAGGCCTCTGTTGGAGTGGCCTTTGCTGGTTATTGTTGTTGGTGTTGCCGTTGTTGTAATTTCTCGGAGGGTACTGATTCTGTTGATGGTACTGAGGTGGTGGCTGATAGTTTTGTTGCGGAGGTTGATAAACTGGTTGAGGATGAGCTGGAGCGGGAATGGTGACTGCTGCCACTGATCTGTGAACATATTGGGGCCTGCCCCTGTTGGTGTGGATGGCATTGGTCTCGCCAGTTCTTCTCGGGCCTGCAAAAGGCTTCCTTGTACTACTGGACGAGCTGGCACCGTTGTCAGATATCTTACCCATTTTTAACAGGCTCTCAATTCTCTCCCCAGCTATGACAACATCTGCAAAGCTAGTGGAAGAGAAAGCAGCCAGCCTATCAATATATGTCCCCTGAAGGGTGTTCATAAACATGTCTGCCATTTCCCTTTCAGACATGGGTGGTTGAACAGCAGCAGCCAATTGCCTCCATCTCTGGGCATATTCTCGGAAACTTTCCCTTGACGACTGTGACATTCCCATTAGGAGGGTCCTGTTGGGTGCCATATCCAGGTTATACTGATACTGTCTGATGAAGGCCTCTGCCAGGTCCTTCCAACACCTGATAGTTGCTCTTGTCAGGTGCGAGTACCATTCTCTTGAAGCTCCCGTCAAGCTATCCTCGAAATAGAACATCCAGAGCTTCTTATCCATAGTATAGGCCTTCAGCCTCCCCAGAAATGATTGCAAATGAGTGCGGGGGCATGAAGTCCCGTTGTATTTTTCAAAACAAGGAGGCTTGAACTTATGGGGAATCCTGACCCCGTCCACCAAGCCCATGTCCATGACATCGAAACCCAAAGAGTTTTGAGACTCTAAGGACCTCAATTTCTCAGCTATCTCATCCAGCCTTCTATCATAAGCTTCTTCCCCGACACCCATTACTGTGAATTGATCCTCTTGGGGGTCTTCTTGAAGTACCCTGGCTGCAGTGGCGGTCCCTTGAACATTTGCAGGAATGTTGACCTCAGGATGGAGATGGGGTCCAAATACAGGAGGATTTACATGAGGTTGGACCCTTTCATTGTTGCTGGTGCCGGCAGTCCCTATATGTGGATCTTCTTGATTCTGCCTTTCCACCATGGCCCTCAATCTTTCTTGGCTCTGAGCCATGTTGTTCATTACTTCCATAAACTGCGTCATTTGATTCCTCATTTCTAGCCTTTCGTTCGCCATTTGATTTCTGACCTCAGTAAGGTCCTGCTGCATCTGATCCATTTGAATGCCCGGAAGATTGTTACGGGTCGGATAACGGTGCGGACGGTTGAGGGGAAATACCCGGCGCCGAGCAATAGTTCCTGAACATCACAATAGAGTTAGTGGCAATAAATCAAAAACCTACAAAACAAACAAAAGGGTTAGCATGCAATGCAGTATGCTTATTTGCTTCCAAGGTATCCGGCTTGGCATTCAGTTTTGACCCTTCCAGACCCTTGAAGATGCTGTTGACGTTGCTTTTGAAGTGAAACTTGGATGGAACAAACTAATACATATATTACAAAAGCAAATGATACATAGTTTGTTTACAAATACAAGCCCTCTGAGGGGTCAAAATACATTACAGGAAAATAAAAGTACATGGAATGAAAGCAACAACAAACAAATGGTCAAACACCAAGACCAAACTCATCCTCACGAACTTCCTTGAGAAGTGCTTCGGTCACAGGATCAGCCGGGCGCTCCGTGAGATTCCTGATGAGGAGATTCCGGGTCGTAACAGCTGCTGTTAGCTTCCTGTGCTGGCTTTGGTCCTTTGACCTCTTCACTCCAGCTTTGATCTTCAGCTCCGATATCTCTCTCTGGGCTGCTGCCAGGGCTTCTTGTTGCTCTTTTGCACTAGCTTCCAGTTGCTCCATCTTGTCTTGAACTCTCTTGTCTTCCAGAGTTCGAACTTCGGTGATTCTGACCCACCTAGCTTGACTCTCCTTCAGATACAAGTTTGTCCTTGCTCTCTGGAACTGGGCTTCTTTGCAAGCATTCTTCAGAATTTGTTCTCCAGCTTTAGACTTTTTGATATAATCCCCAGACTTCTCAATCTTAGTTAGATGCTCCACTCTCAGCTTCTCTAGCCTCTCAATCTCCATCCTGCCATCACTCCTCTCCCGGAGGGTCTTCTGCAAAGCCTGGGTTAACTTCTCATTTCTTTCCTTCAAGCTCTCAAACTCCTCCAAACTGATAGTGGCAGGAGGTGGTGCTGAAGATGATTCAGGCATATCTTCTATGGTAAAGGGCATTCCAGAGAATTGAGCCCTGGCATAGGACCACTCATAATATTGTGCTGATGCCACATTGTTGCACTTCCCCAAAATGGTTATTCCCTTGGTTTGAACATTATCCCAGGCCCAGGCAGCCTGCCTAACAACAGCCAAATTAGGCTTGTTCTCACAATAAAGAGTCTCCACCAAGTCCTGTGCCTTAGGAGTGTGGACCAGTGCATAGCCCAGTTGTCTTCTAAACAGCAGAGGGTTGTAATTAATACTACCCTTAACTCCTATTAGGGGCACATTGGGAAAATGCCCACAGCTGGTGATGATATCCCTGCCTTTGGCACTTTGAGTGCACCATCTGATATCAGCTGAAGTTAGTGCAGTGAGTCTCTTGGCCCAGTTTTTCTGCTGATGAGGATTCAAAAATGCATCTGTCCTGGGTAGATGCTTGAGAAGCCAAGTGTGGAACAATGGAGCACAACACCTCACTAATCTTCCCCTCTGCTTTTCATTCCTCTGATGCACTGAGTAATAGAGATCCCCCAACAAAGTGGGCACTGGGTTCTTCAAGATGAAAAGATGGATTGCATTCTTGCTAATGAATCGAGGCTCATCTGCAAACAACACAATTCCATATATACTCAAGGCCAGTAAAGCACAAACAGCTTTCCACTCTCCTAAAGAAGCTTTCAGGGTAGCTTGAGAGATCAAGAAGTCCAGATGAAAACCAGGGATTCCAGCTTTGGAAGTCATATGTTGTTCAATCAGGACAGGTTCCAGATGCAAAGCCTTTGCTACTTCTCCATTACCAGGAAAGACCATCTCAGGGTTGAAAGGGATTCCACCCCTGATAGGCATGCCAACCAATGATGAGTATTCTTCTAGTAGAGGGCCCAGCTGAAAGTCCTGAAAAGTGAAGCATCTCAGTGGGGGATCATAGAATTGAATGCACGTGTGGATCAGGCTTCTCTGTGAAGGGTCCAGATCCATAACCATATCAAGTATATCTCCGTAGTGTTCCCTGAACAATGGTATGTGATTTGGAGTGATCAGGGTTTGAATCCTCCTGATGTCAGATAGCTCTGGCTGGAAGAAGTGGTAGGTGATGTTGCTCTTTTTAGGAGCCATGATGCTGAGACTGAGTAGAGACAGGTGCTGATGATAACACTGAAGAATGAGCCACTGATTGGCTGGTGCAGATAACTGAAGTAGATAGCTGAAGCAAATGCTGATGAAGATAGGTCAGTACTGAAGATGGGGTCAAAACCAGAACCAAATGAAGATGGATACCCTGAAACACAAATAAGCAAATGTCAATATGATGCAATGTTTATGTATGCAAATGATATGCAAGGGTTTGTGACTGAGCTGGATCTGATCAAAAGCCCTGATATAGGTCCAAGTATGTTCAAGAATTCCAGATGGAGGTCTATAAATCCAGTAACCAAGGTGGGGGGGGGGGGGCTCAAATAAAGAGCCACATGTCCAGGGTTTTAAAATCACAAGAACTGTTCCAACATGGAGTATTCTTAATCAAGTCAAAGTAACAGGGTATTCTGAGGTCAAGGTACCTGCAAACCTGTAAACAGCCCAATCCCTTCACAGGTGGTGTTCTAAAACAAGGATCCTCAGACTTGGATCAGTTATGAGAAGTGTAAACACTTCTAACCCGGAGGTACAGTGTTTACAATAACCATAACAGTTCCTCCTCTAATTCTCCTCAGTTTCTGAAGGTCAATACTAAAAGGTCATCCAGACTTAGCAGGCTTCCCAGATAGCCCTAGTATTGCAGGAAATCCGCAACACAGAGTTCTCAAGAAGAAACCCATATCTGAACCGCGTTTCATATTCCCGCACCAGACCGAGATGGAATGGGAAAGAATATGATTCACTCTAGCCTAGGTGTCACTCAGGTCCCAGGTATAGGACCTTAACTCTCAATGGAACACCCACCCACCAAAGCAAACAACAGATCCAGCCAGCAGCACAGTATGACAATATGATAATATATGCATAAAGCTATAAAGAAAGCAATAAACAAAACTGTACAAAATAAATACAAATACACAAACACAAATAAGCACATAACGCCCCAGTAAACACAAATCAAACAAGCGCTAGGAGGAACCCACAAAAAGAACCAGAAGCCCTGGTTACAGTGTAAGGGTCCCCAGAAGAGTCGCCAAGCTGTCGCTCCCGATAAATGGGAATGGTCCCAGATAAAGGTACGGACGCGAACGGTCGGCGAAGGGAACAATGAGAACACATAGCCGTGAACTCACTGGAGATGCATAGAGTCTCCAGCTAGGCATTTTTATCCCGGAGGAAAGGCAATGCTGCATAGACCTAGAAAGACATGGATAAGACGGTTGCGAACCAGAGAGACTGAGAAAGGGGGTTGGTTACAACCTGGGAAGGTATTAGCACCCAGATTGTCCGCCGTACTCGACGGGATCCACGCTTAAAAGATTTGTGCTTTAAAGGGGTAGTGTCAGTGCAATTTGTGTATAAAATAGCTGGAAAACAAAATGTACAGGTGTCGGTGCAAGAGAGAAGTGAAGTGTATAAGTGAAGTGTCAGTGTGAGAACAGGAGTGAAATGCTCAAGATCATGAGGCTACAAGAATGAGGCTAGAAAGAGGGGGAATATACAGAGACTTTTGTTCGATAACTGTTAAGTTATGCCTACGTATCCTCTCGTGCAATGAGGAAGTCAGAACACCGTAGTTCGACCCAAAGAGACTGAAAGATGAATTGACTGATGAACTGCTTGCTTGTCTATGCTCAAGTGTAAGACCTGTCTGGCTCAGGTGCACACTGTCTTGCATTAGACGGAAGAAGCGAGTTCTCGTTTGTGAGTGAATGAGATGAGAAAAGAATCCCGAAGGAGACGATTATTGTTTGTTTTTTGAGTTTTCAGTCTTTTATTGTTTTTTTTTGGATTTTGTCATAAGTTAATGAGCTTAAGCTTAAACCAATGGGTTAGTAAACTCATCACATCTTCCCTCTGATTAGGGGTAATGAGAATACTTTAAGTGTGAAGTCAGCTTCTCACACTTAATCACCTTTGGTGTAGGATTAAGATCATTAACCTACTTGTGATTAATTAGATGTCTTTGTGGTTTTTGTTTAGTGTTAAGTAATAAGGTTAAGCCATAATCAAGGATTAAACAGACTCATTACACCATCCTAATAGAAGGATAATAGATGAGAATGTTTAAGCTGAGGAAAGCTCCTCAACTTAATCCATGATTAGGGATTAAACTCATGACAAAACAAGCCTTTGATTAAGTGGATTTTATTTAATGATATGATGATGAAGTGATTTTTAGGATTTGTAATACAACTTGAGGGGGACTTGTCCATTAACACTAGGGTTAGTCCTTCTTAACCAATTAAGGAAGAATTAGAACCCTAATGCAAGGCCCAAGTTACAAGTGTGATGTCTTGATACTTATTGAGTGAATTGATTAAGAGATTTAAACACATTAAGGGTTTAACACTTAGGATTAAAGTTATACACTCCATCCTAAGAGAAGGATGCAGATATAAGCTTAATCACAAAGCCTTAAAACCTTTGGGGTTTAGCCCCTGATTATGAGATGAGAAGAGAAGACTCAAAAGAGACACAAAGGTGAAACTAAGAGGGGAGACTAATCAAAACCCTAATCATTGTCATGCTTGGTTGTTCCTAAGGTTTGTGAGGTTTAAGAAAGAAGTCTTCAAAGGAACCACCAGGAGGCAGATGAAAGGATCAAAGAGAAGCAAAGTAACTTGCTTCATTTAAGAAGACAAGTCACTTGAAGAAAGAAAGCAAGATGAGGAAGAAAGAGCAAGCTCAATCTCAAACACATAACAAAATGCAGCAAGGATGCATAAGAGAGATGAAAAGAAATTATGAGAAGTGAAGGCAAATTCACTTCTCAAAGTAACTTACCACCTGAAAAGTTAGTGAAAGAAATGCAATGCAATGCAAAATGAGATGGAATGACATGATGCAAACCAAAACCAGAAGCAAATATGAGATGGTAATGATACTATGAGATGCTACAAACATGAGGCAGCACATGGAAATGATCATACAAGTTCATGAATGCAAATGAAGCAAGTTATGAACCATGGACATACATGAAAAGTTATGAAGTGCACATGGCATACAAGATGGAAAATACATGATGCAATAATCAAACATGCTTTCAATATGTCTCAAGATGTCAAATGAATCAAATGGATGCTTGAAATGTCATGGCAAGTCATGTTATGCAAGAGAATGCAAGATGGATGCATATGAAAGCCCAAATTAGGGTTTATGAACAATATATCAAACAAAAACCAAAATCAGAAGCAAACAACATTATAAAAAATTGAAAATGCAACACAAAGGACCCCTAATCCTATACTAAACCAATGCCCAAAGGAGAGGTCTCAACTCTTAACCAAATTCAAGTTATGATTTTTACAAGTTTTTTAGGTTTTTAGGGTTCCTAAACAAAAGAAATGCCAAACTAATTGAAAATGAAAGATCAAATCATGGCCATTTAATCTCACAAACTTCATGCTAAACACAATGCAATGCAAAAAGAATCAATGTCCAACTCTTCATGGATAGGCAGAAATGATTTTTTGAACTTTGGATCAAAATAATGCACAAAAATGATTTTAATTCAATGAGAAATTCTTAAAATGCATCATGATCAAAAAATAAATTTGTTTTGAAGGTTGGACAATGTTTCTAAATGTCTTAGAACATTTCATGAATTTTTTGGTGATTTTTAAATACCTAAAAGTATTTTTAATAAATTAATTTCCATTAATCAATTAAAAATAAACTTTTAAATATTTTAAAATACTTTTTAAATGCTAAAAATGAAAATAAAAATATTTTTATGTTTTAAAAATTAATGAAACTCTTGAGAAAAAGTTTCATAATTTTTAAAACAATTTTGCTATTTTAAATAAATTGTGTAAATTAAATGAAAAAGAAATGAAAATAAATGAATTTAAACTGAAATAAGTAAAAGTCATGCAATCTGATGGTGGAGATTCAAATGAAAACACGCGCGCGTTGACCTGGCGCCAAATCCAAAGGCCAGCATTCAAACCTGGCTAATTAATGCTTAAACCCTAATTACGCCGTTAATCACTTTCAGATGACCGGAACAGTGTTCCGGTCATCTTCTCCGTTCACCCCAAACCCCAAACTCCTCTAAAACGCATCTAAAACAAAATCTAAAAACACAGAAATGATTCCCACTCACTCACGAATCAAAACCCCCAATCAAAACATATTTATTTTTCCAGGAATGGCTGAATCGAAGCAAACAAGAACTAGGGCAAAAAAGTTTCAGAGACTAATTAAACTCTCATCTCTCCACCATTTTCAAAACTAAAGATACCAGAGCAATCAGTGAAGCATATAGAACAACTTAAGAACTTAAAAAACGATTTCTGGAAAAAATGTTCTTGAGCTACCTGAGTTTCGAAGCTTTCACCCTGGTAACTTTCAGACCTCCCCTCCTTGTGAAATCCACTCCTTATGACCCCTTGATGATGCTTGAATGCTTGGAAGAGATTTATGCTGGCTAGTTGAAGAGTTTGAACAGCTTCTGCTCAAGCTCAGTTGAAAATGGTGATGGTAATCCAAGCTGTTTCAGGCCAATGTGAGTGGTTCTTTGTGATCAGGGTGATGTTTTGAGAAGGTTTGTGGAGTTTGTTTGAGTGTTTATGGCCTGTGAAAGATGTTTCGAAGGAAACTGCAGATTGGGGTGAAAATGGAGAAACAATGTTCTTGCTGGATTCAGGCTTGGTTCTTTGTTGGTTTGGGCTCAATGAAGTATGGTGAGATGATTAGTGAAACTTGTTTTAATGTTTTTGAGCTGGGCAGAGAGATTCGAAGAGAGATGCAAATGGGGTGAGTTTTGTGTATGTCTTGTTGTGATCTGTTTTAGCCTTGCTTCTTGGATGTTATGGCCAGCATTTTCCTTGCATAAAGAACTCCCATTGGTCAGGTGATGTGACCTGGCCTGCTGTGATTGGGATGTTTACTTTTGCAAAAAGTCCACTTTGTTGTAAGGAAGGCATGGGCTAAGTTCTAGCTTGGTACACAAGGCATGGGCTGCGCAGCAAGGTGAGTGAGTGAAGCTAGGGTGGCTCAGCAGCCAAGGCAACTAGTTGGTGAAGTGTGATGAGTGGTTTTGCAACTTGATCATTTCTAGTTCACATGAAACTTTCTTGCTACATAAGCCATGGATCATGAGAAACCTTGGTCCAAATCTGATTTTTAGGTCACATGTGATGTTTTTACATTGGTTTGATATGAATTTGAAGTTACAATTGCCTTGGTACAAAGTTCTTGCAAGTTTTCCATTCGGTGCATAACTTGAAAATTAGTGATTTTTGCCAACTTTGTCAAACCATAACTTTTGATCCAAAATGAATTAGGTCATGTTCTTGTACTTTTTGAAAAGGGAAAAATGTATTCTACAACTTTCATGACCAAAGTTTTTCCATTTGAAGCATTTTTGGATCAAAAAGTAAGGTTTGAAAAGTGACCTAAAATCACATATTCTTTAAAAGTCAACTATGCCCTAAAAAGTCAACTTTGCAAAAACTTCAAATTCTTGATTTTTGTGAACTTCAACCTTCTTCCATGATCAAATAAAGATCATACACACTCAAAATAATGAAGATCACCCCTTGGTTGGGTCATTGGGGGCCTCAGATGCCCTGATTTTGCACTGACTTGTCTGAAAAGTCAACTCTTGATCAGATGACTTCCCCATGGAATTTCTTCATGAAAATTGATCTGCATACTCCCTATACCATATAGAGACCAATAGAAACAAGAATGACCACAAAATTTGGAGTTATGGCCTCTGAAACCAAAACCCTAATTTTAGGTCAACTGTGCAGTCAAATTTGGCTCTGCTTCCATACCAATCTCAGTTCTTGTGATCCTTTTGAATTTTTGACTTTGAGAGGATGTAATATGATATAAGAACACACATGGATCCCTTTGAAGTGATTGGTGGCCTTTGGAGTGGCTCAAGAAGCTCTGGGATTGCTCAGATCACAAACCCTAGATGCAGATGACTTAGAAACTATGCAGTGAATCAAAAATGAGATATGAGATGATATGATTGTGTTTATGCATATGAAATGATCACAAGCCATGGTGTGAATGGGTTAGGGAAAATTTGGGGTGTTTACAGCGGGGGATAGTTAATGATACATTGGCTTTGAACTGATATCATTGCCAAAAATAAATTGAACTTCGAGATTGGAGAACGATGATCCTGCTGGGGATGAACTTGATTGGGAATTACGCCACCCGTAAAACTCTGTTGGGGAAATGATATCCTTCTAACCTGTTCGAGGAAAGAGTATGATGATACTCTGCTGAGGATTTGTTGATATTCTGCTGAGGAGAACATTTGTTGGGGAATTTCTCAAGCACGAAATCCTCGGTTTGGGAAAGAAATGCCAATAAGGATCAAACTTTAATTAGCGACTTCACTGGGGAAAATTGCGAACAATGTTGTGCAAGAAGGAAAACCATCTGACTTCTCACTATCTTTACCGTTGCTAGGGAATAATGAATCTTCATGTACTGCCGGGTATAAGAAGACTCTTGTGGGGAATATTTCTCTGTCGGGGAAGGAAAACTCTCTGCTTGGGGAGAACATCATTAACCTTATGTTGCATTGCTGAGGAAAATTCGACTCTACTAGGGAGAGTTCTCATGACTCTGACCTTGTGGGGAAACAAAGCATTCAGCTGCCTACTAAGGGAATACTTCGCTGTAGGGAGAATACATCCACTTGGGGGTTACCACCTGTTCAATCATCTTGCTCTGACTTAGTCGGGGAAGGTTTCAATTTTCGACTCCACTGGAGATGATATAGAACATTAATGAGTCTACTTATTGCTGAAGATGTCTCTTGCTGAGGAAAAGAGACATAAGGCATCCCATGTTGGGGATGAGATATGATGATACCTTTTACCTGGGGAGTGACAACCTTCTTCTTATTGATATGCAGAGGAAAAGATAGTATGATGAGACTTGCTGAAGAATCTTGCTTGATGAAGTCCGCCAATGAAAGGTTCCTTGACACCTTGTGCTGGTAATGGCTTTGTTTCTTTGCACATGCATATTTTTGAACATAACAAATAGTTCATGCAAAAGAGAACGTTAGATAAGCTTGCGTGCCCCAGGTTCACGGTCTGAATCGACCATCCCCGTTACGCAACAAATAAGATACATGTCAAGTGTTCTACCCTTAAGCATGAATTATAAAACATCAATGTATTCGCAATGCAATATTTATCACAATTTGTCAGACATTTTTGCAATCAATCAATGGTAGATGAAAACAAAAACAAATGAGCTAATTGGATAAAAACCTTTTATTGATTGAAAAGTGGCCGTGAATAGGAATTACACCAAGAAACAATCCCTAGAAAGAGGAAATTGCACAAAAGGAAAAATAAATTATCCTAATGGCAAAGTGAAAATTGGATCTCATCAAGTTCCAATCCGGCTATGACCCGTATGTCCTCAAGACTTTCTGTGTACTTCCCTTTTGAGGATGATGATTAGAACGATTCTTAACCCCTCGGGTTGTCCATGATTGTAGATAGTGAGTCACAGATCACAGTTGTTCATTTCAATCCCTCTTTTGCGTGGATCGCCCTTTCGGGTTTTCAATCCACCATGATACCCATTTTTGCCTGAGTTGTCCAATGTGGCTTTTCAACTCAGCGGGTGTACATGTTTTTTGTTTATTTTCCTAACTTCTTCCCGAGCCTTTATTCTGTTTTTGGATCGCCGGGATGCCCTTTTTTCCCTGAACTTTTATTCTGTTTTTGCCCAGCGGGTCTCTTTTGTACGAAGTATTTTCTAACTATGTATGCGTTGACAGGGGATGAGAAGTCTTCTCCGTCCATGGTTGTTAGCATTAAGGATCCGCCTAAGAAAACCTTCTTAACCACAAATGGTCCCTCATAGTTGGGTGTCCACTTGACCCTATGATCTATTTGAGGAGGAAGGATCCTTTTTAGCACTAAGTCTTCGGGTATGTAGCATTGAGGCCGCACCTTCTGATCAAATGCCCGTTTCATTCTCCGTTGATACAGTTGTCCATGGCATATAACTGCTAAACGTTTCTCCTCGATGAGGCTCAACTGATTGAATCTGGACTGGAGCCACTCAACTTCATCAAGATTAACATCCATCACTATCCTCAAGGAAGGAATCTTGACTTCATTGGTAGGACTCCCTCCATACCATACACTAGCGAGAACGGAGTTGCCCCTATTGATGTGCACACAGATGTTCGGTACCCATGCAATGCGAATGACAACATCTCATGCCAATATTTTTATGTCACAACCATCTTTTGTACTATCTTCTTGATGTTCCTATTGGCCGACTCGACAACGTCGTTCATCTTCGGGCGGTACGGAGAAAAGTTGCGATGTTCGATTTTGAAATCCCGACACAGATCTGCCATCATCTTGTAATTGAGATTGGAACCATTATCAGTAATGATTCTTTTGGGTATTCCATACCGACTAATAATATCCCTCTTTATGAATCGGGCCACGACTTGTTTGGTAACATTAGCATAAGACACTGCTTCCACCCATTTAGTGGAGTAGTCAATGGCAACCAGAATGAAGCGATAACCATTTGAAGCGGTAGGCTCGATCTTTCCGATCATATCGATGCCCCACATGGAGAAAGGCCAAGGTGAAGACATGACACTCAACGGATTAGGAGACACATGCACCTTATCAGCAGAAATTTGACACTTATGACATTTGCGAGAGTACTTGCATCAATCGGATTCCATGGTTATCCAATAATATCCCTATCTCAAGAGTTTCTTCGCCATGGCATGTCCTCCAGCATGGGTACCGAAGGATCCCTCGTGAACTTCCTGCATTAACATGTCTGCTTCGTGTCTATCCACGCATCAGAGAAAGATCACGTTGAAGTTCCTTTTGTAAAGCACATCATCCTGATTTAAGAAGAATCCACCTGCCTGTCATACCCCAAATTTGTCCTACCTGCACCGTTCTTTTTTTTTCTTTCTGTCTAACCATTATTTCAAAAAAAATTCAAAAATATGTACCAATAATTTTCTTTTTTCTAAGATTATCCTTTTAATCCATTCTTAATTCAATTTATGATTTCTTTTTAAGTCATGTGTTTAAAATTCCATTTTTTTCAAAAAAAAGTCATTATTTATAAGATCAATTCCCATTTTTTATTTTATTTATATTCATATATATCCTTAGACCAAATTTTCTTTTTTATCATTTCATTAAATCATAAGTCCATTTTTATTCTTATTCATTTTTTTATATAATTATCATTTTCATTATTATTCTTGGTTATTATTATCATTATCATTTTCTATCATATTATTATTTTTATTGTTTTTTGTGTTTTGTTTCACTAAACTTTACTATTATTATTATTGTTATTATTGTAACTATTATTCTTATTATGCTTTAAACTTTTTGAAACCATTAAGGATGATACCATGTCACAGCCAAATCTTCGTAGGCATATGCAGTATGATAACCCCACCACAAAAATCCTTCCATGTGAAAAAGATTATTCCAAAACCAATTTCAGCTTCCTACTTTTAATACAGCTGGCTCACAACAATTTCTTTCACACCACAACTCCACTCACAACAAACCACCTGCATTCCAACGCACCAATTTCAAAACCATAAATCCACACACGACCGATAAACAAAAAGGCGAGAACGCAAGCCAACCTAGCAAAAAAAACAGAATAAAACTGCAGCATCAAAACCTTGAAAACACTACACACGTTTCATGAACCCAATACAAAACTGAAAATAACCAAAACCTTCTCATACCTCCATATTTTCTTCTGCAAAAAAAACAACACCACTTCTTCACCTTCCATAATCATCTCTGTTTAACCGAATCCATCAACCATCCAACTCACAAACAAACCGAATCTATTCACCATCCAACTCACAAACAAACTGAATCCATCCACCCATCATCAACACCAACACACCGAAACTGCAAATCGTGAAGCCAAACGCACAAACTTTCGCAAATAAAAAACCCCAAACCCGAGTTTACCCACAAACCAGAAAAAGTGAAACTGAGACGAGCATAGAACCATAACTGCCGCAAGTTCTTCCGCGAATAGGATTCAAGGCCGCCGTCGCGCGAGATTTAACGAAAACAAAACCTTAGCTGTGTTTCTCTGCCGCCACCGCGAAAGCACCGGGAGAGGGAGACGAAGGTCTCGTTGTCCGCGCCGTGAAACCTGCGAGAACTGACCCACCATCAGCATCACGAGAAATCGAGACACGGAGAGTGACGGCCGAACCATTATGAAGCCAGGCTGAGCGGAAAGCGTGAGTTTTCTGGAAAACAGGGGTGGGTTTTTCTTTTTTTTATTATTGTGTTTTGTTTTGAATAAAAGCTATGGAGTTTACTAGCTGAACTTTGAAAATGACACGAAATTGGAAAAGGGGATGAGTTAACTGTGCTTTGATTCTTTCTTTATTTTTTACATTTTATTTTTTTTATTTTTTATTTTTTTAATAAATATTTTTTATTTTATTTTGTTATGTATTGACTGATTTGGTAGTTGGTCAATGGGCCCAGCCCATTTGTTGTTGCAGACTTTACTGTGCACACAAATATCCAGCGCATCCCTCCCCTCCATGTTTTTCTTTCTTTCTTTATTTTTAGGTTTATTTACTTTGTTAATCTTATGATTTCTTATTTTTTAATTTGATGACAATTTTTATTTGTTTTTGCTTAGATATCCATTTTTAGTTAGTTTGTTATTTGGTTTTATTCACCTTTTGACTATCTTTATTTAATTTTGGGCCGATGACTTGATAAAAGGCCGATTTTTCGCCCGATTTTTAATCGGTGATATTCGGTCAATATGAGGCCCTCCTTGTAATTAATTTTATTATTTTATTATCTCGACAAACAAGCATGTAAATTAATTTAATTTATTTTATTATTCTTGATATTGTTTGATTTATTTATTACTTATATTCATTATTTTATTTTAATTTAATTCTAGCCATTCAATTTATTTAATTTATTTAATTTCGCATTTCAAATTACGTTTCGACTCCTTATAGAATGATTCCGATTTTGAATCGATTTTAAGGTAATTCACGAACTAAATTTCGCCGCGTCCCGAAAAAAGGTCCAACGCCTTCGAATAGTTGTTTCTCGATTAAAAAGGTCCAACGCCTTCGAATAGTTGTGTCCCGATTAAAATAGGCTGAACGCCTTCGAATAGTTCAAAAACACTGCACACACGCTTCCTCTTGGGCTAACTACAACGAGACCTCTTTATTTCTCGCAATCCCATGTATTTATTTTGTATCCCTCTCCCATTACTTTGTACGGACTTTATTTTCCGCATTTTATTTATTTCTGAATCCTTGGTCCAACGCCAAACGATTTCACTTGCACACTCGCACCTTTTTATTTCGTTTCGTTTAGGATCCACCTTACTTTACGAGCCGAGCGCTTCGTGCCTTGCTAACAAACCACAAAAACAAACCTCCAGTTGCATTTACCCTTTAACCTCAAAAAACCAAAATGTTTCGATTAGATCCAAACCCTTGATCCAACGTCAAGCGGTCTTAGGAAATAAAACATTTTAATAAAACGAGAAGATATGTACGCCACGAGCCTTAAGCGGTAGAAAGGAGGATAACGAGCTCTCGTTACTCGCTCCGATTATTTTCGACGCAAGACGCTCGTCTTGTTGGACGAGATAAACTATCCATAAGTCTTTAGTACATTTTAACTCTCAAACCCTTTCATCGAAGAAAGGTAATAAAATCAACAACCATTACCCTTAGTAGGCCGAACTACGAGGCTCTGACTTTCCCATTGCACACGGGAGTACGTAGGCACGAGGATCTCAATCCTTGCCGAGCACCTAGGTTCAATCTAACTTATAATTCAACTCATTTCCCTCTAGCAAGAAATTCGTTTAAGCATAGACATCCTTTCGCGCGCGATAACTTAGATGGTTCCCATCGAGTACGATGGATGTAGGGGGTGCTAATACCTTCCCCCTGCATAACCGACTCCCGAACCCAGACAATGGTTCCGTTGACCTTTGTCCTCATCCTTCTCTTCCCGGGTTGTATCTATATCTCCCCTTTCCCTCTTCGGGAATAAATAGAATTAGGTGGCGACTCTTTAGTCCGTCCGGCGCGCGGCTCCGTCCATTCGGATCGCGTGAGGTCGTATTTTTCGGGGTACGACAGCTGGCGACTCTGCTGGTGAAGGTTCACCCCTATGCGAGTCAGGCTTAGTCTAGGTTCCCGCGTTTGTTTGGATGTTTGCTTTTATGCCTTGATTGTTTATTTTTATCGCTTTCTTTATCGCATTCCATCTTATATATCTTGTGGCTCCTTGGTACTATAATTTGGATTGATACTTTGCAAAAGAAACTTGAGGGAAAAGCTCTATACCCGGGCTTTCGAGTACAAACTTAAGTTAGCGAGGTTGTGTAGTATGGGCTCCCGAGGGAACCACTCTCGTGGGTTGTCGATACGAAAACCTCACTTGGAGTAGATTCTAATGAGAATACTGACAACCGTCAAGTCCTTGACGTGTGTGCTCAGCTGATTTCATTAGGGTCGTCAACTCTGAGGACCTTTAGAACCTTTTGGTTAAAACATCGGTTGATGGTTGCGTAGTATTGGGCACCAGGGTTCGCCCTCGCGTGGCTCGATACGAAAACCTCACTTGGAATAGACTTACTCAATGGAGTTGATTGACTGTCAAAGAATGTATGAAATTGACACGTGCATCAAACAGCTGAGAAAGTTCCATAACTCCAGGACTTTGTTTTAAACCTCGTGTCGGTGATCACGTAGTATAGGCTCCCGAGAAAATTTGCTCTCGTGGGTGTCGATACGAAGATCTCACCCAAAATAGATTCATATGGCGGAGTCAATCAACCGTCATGCTTATGGCGTGTGTGATGAACAGCCATATGAATTGATAACGTTGGGATCCCTAAAATTTTAGAGTCTACCCAGTGAGTTCCTGATCAGAGTATCCTCCATCTATACCTTGGACTCGTGAGACCCTGATCTTGTGATCCTGGATTCTGACATTGCATATCATTTCACTTGCATTAATTATTCATATTGCATTTCATTCCAAAGCCGAGAACTCATTTCATGTTCCTCCATCTTCAGTAAATCAAGCTGGTTTCCCGACGCCCGTATCGTGCTAGACGCCCGTACCTAACTCGAGCCAACACTAGAAGACTGATGGACGTAATTCAAGAAGAGCAAGCTGCCATGAGGGAGGAGATTGACTCGATCAAGAGCAAGATTGACCAGATTTATGAGACTTTGCAAGCTTTGGCAAGAATGGAAGAACGTCGCGAAGCTGCTGCCGCAATGAACAATGCTCAAGTGCAAGGATCTACCTCAAGAGCAATGCCTTCAGTTCCAGTTCCAAATCCTTTGGTCTACGGATTGCCTCCAGGTTTCACTCCTGTTGTTGAAGAGGTTACTTCCCAACCAATACCTGCTTCTGGTGTTACTGTTGGTGCTATTCCTCAAGCTCAACCTATTCCAACTCAAGTCCAGTTTCCTCAAACTGAAGCGGATCATCAAGTTGAGTATGAGATGCATACTGCTGTTCCAATCACCAATCCTCAGGCTGCTCAAGAGTCTGAAGCTATGAAGGTGTGCCGCGAGTTAGCTGAAAAACTCCGAATCATGGAAGGACACAACTCAACTTCTCTGAGTGCCTCAGACATGTGCTTAGTTCCAGATGTTGTGATCCCTGCTAAGTTCAAACTGCCAGAATTTGAGAAGTACAAAGGCCTCAGCTGTCCTGAGCTTCATTTGAGGATGTACTGCAGAAAAATGGCCGCTCATGCCAAAGATGACAAGCTCATGATCCATTGCTTCCAAGACAGCCTGTCTGGAGCGTCTCTAGAATGGTACATGCAACTCGAACGCAACAATGTTCGTACTTGGCTTGATCTATCTGATGCATTCAAAAAGTAGTACAAGTACAACACTGACCTTGTTCCTAACCGTACTCAACTTCAGAGTATGTCTCAAAAGGAGAGCGAATCCTTTAAAGAGTACGCCCAACGCTGGAGGGAGCTAGCCACCAGAGTGCATCCTCCATTGGTTGACCGTGAATTGATCGATATCTTCATGGGTACCCTACAAGGGCAATACTACGAAAAACTGATCAGCAGCGTATCTTCGGGATTTTCAGACATGGTGATGGTAGGAGAAAGAATCGAAGAAGGATTGAAAAGCGGAAAGATCCAAGGAGGCTCCAGCAGTCAAACCAATGTCAAGAAACCTTTCAACGGGTACGAAAAGGGCGAAACAAATGCCGTTTCTGCTGCAAGTGGGAATTTTCAACAGAGTGCACCTGCACCAGTTCCCTACTATCAGTACCCGTATGTTGCTACTGCGCAATATGCTCCTATGCCATATCAGCCAATTCCTCAAATGCCTTATCAGCAGACCTTTCATGCTCTATTTCCGCCTCAGATGGCCCATCAACAACGTCCACATCCTATGGTTGCAGCCGCGCAATATGCACCTGGACCATACCAGCAACCAGCTTATCCACCACGGCCTGGTCAACAACAACAACACGCTCCTCAACAGTGTCCACCATATCAACCAAGAGGATATGATAGGCACATTGATCCCCTGCCTATGTCATACACCGAAATCTTTAAACAGTTGACGGCAAAAGGACCTCTTACTTTGAGAGACATGCCACCCCAGACTGGTAATGCCCGAAACTATGATGCCAATGCTCGCTGTGAGTATCACAAAGGCGCTCCAGGTCATACAATCGAGAATTGCCACGCTTTCAAACACTTGATTCAAGATATGATCAACTCTAAGGACCTCACTCTTACTCCGAGGAATGCAAATGTCCAGAACAATCCAATGCCGCCGCACGGTGCCAACAAGTGAAGACATTTGAAGGGGTTGTTGAAGACCAAGCTGAGTAGTCTCCAACTTTGAAGCATTCAATCAAGAGAAGTTCAATTCCTCAAACAAGGCAGCCAGTGCCATTTATGATTTCTGCATTCCTGTTGTTTTGTAATGTTCGTTTAAGTACTATTTGCTCTGAACATTGCTATCGCTTGTACTTGGTTATGTTAATGTTATGTTTATGCATGTTTTGAATCAATTTATTCGCATTCGCTCATCATTTATCATTTATCACAAAAATCACAAAAATATTCTCTCACTTCACTTTAGCAAATATTTGAGGGAGGATGATGAAAACGAAATACCCATAACTGTTGCGGTATGCTTTCGGATAAAAAACCTCGTCAATGATGTACAGGTATTTCTTTCAAATCCCCAAACACTGGAGATACAAGGAGGTAATCCCTAGTCAACCACTTCGAGCCTAGAAGTAGGAGTTTTCTTTCGGATACAACCCTTACATTTAACCCGGGGCAGGGTAGTTGTTCAGTTAACCCGACTACACTTTCAAATTGCAAGATGAAACATCCCGTCAGAGGACCATCAACAAATGACTTGGCAGTCACAACATTAAAATAGAAAAAATAGAAAAGAAAAACCACCAAGTTGAGCACCCAATGGGAGACTTAGTCAAAAAAGGGAACTCAAATCCTCAGCAAAAACAAAACAAAGATCAGGTGACCACAAAATCAAGAATCAAAGGGTCACCAGCAAAATAAGATGACTGCCACTTTCAAGCAAACTTTGAAGCTTCATCTTCACTCTTGCAGCGTCGAAAACAAATGCACGTGTAAAGTCAACTGAACAATAGGACTGAAAAACATCACGAAGAAGGGGTGGGTACAAATCATTTGAGCCTTATATCCTTTATTTCTCAAACCATTAACCAGACCACGCTACAACCCTCGAAAGTCCTAATTGAGGCATGGTTTATTCTGAAAGCATGCTACCAACAAGGTTGCGTAAATTGACTCCTATATATTTGCTAATCTTCAATCTCGTTTGCACATTATTCTTGTTGCATATTTCACGCACTTTCTAACTCAACACCTCGTTTGGGCTAACGGTCCATCCGTCACACTATCACAACCATTCAAATAAATTGACTTTTTCAAAACTTACATGAACTTTACATTAACACTACCATTTGTGTATGAACAATTTAATTGCAATTTAGTGCTTGACATCAGTGCAATCCCAACAAGGGGAAATCAAGAGAGAAATTTGAACTTCCTTGGTGCCAACATGAATCAAGACTACTTCAATCGTCCAATCAGGGACAAAGCATCTTCAACAGCCCAATTAGGGGCAAATTATCTTCAAGGACTCAATCAGGGGCAGGCGCTTACCAAATCCAGACTTTGGGACAGATCATTGTCAAATCTTCCCCACCAGATTTATTTCATATACCCTACAAACATGGGCAAGAAAACAAGGGGCAAATCTTCTTATCTCTTCTCCCCAGATGAACAAGCAGACCTTGCCAGACATTGGCAATCATTCAAAGAAAAATCAGTTCTCATACGTCAATTAAGTCGCTTCGCTCACCAGCAGATAACCAAACTTGGAGCTTTCAGATCCATCTTCTGGTCAAACATTGTCGAAGATCGAGTGTCAGGGAATCAAACCCTCCACCCACCCAAAGTCCAATCACTATTGGCAACTACCAAACCAAAAATCCACCAAGCTGGCACCTTTCAATCGCTCATATGCATCATTATGCATCATCAATAGCATGAGCATCATTTATTTCAATCATTTACATCATATGCATCATGTGCATACCCAAATAAAACAGACCCTTTTATTTTCCCCAACAGTTTTAACCTACATCTCAGTGCATAAACATTTGCATCGCACCTCCATCGCTATGGAATACCATTTCAAAAACAATCAAGCATAGTTGCATAATTCAGGATCCAGGATCAACGCAAGTTTCCAGTCCCTTCCCCCAGCGGAAGTCAGGATCATATCAATCGAAGATTCCAAGCATTTCCTCGGCAGATTCAACGGCTGTATTTAAATTTCAGTTGCCTTATCATCCTCTGGTGATAAGTGATTTTATTTTCCAGTAGTTTCGCCTTATCATCCTCTGTTGATAAGTGAGTTTACTTTTCTGTTATTCGCCTTATCACCCTTCGGGGATAAGTGATTTTATTTTCAATCATTCGCCTTATCATCCTCTTTTGATAAGTGAGTTTATTTTCAGTCATTCGCCTTATCATCCTCTGTTGATAAGTGAGTTTATTTTCAGTTATTCGCCTTATCATCCTCTGTTGATAAGTGATTTTATTTTCAATCATTCGCCTTATCATCCTCTGTTGATAAGTGAGTTTATTTTCAGTCATTCGCCTTATCATCCTCTGTTGATAAGTGAGTTTACTTTCAGTTATTCGCCTTATCATCCTCTGTTTATAAGTGATTTTATTTTCAGTCTATTCGCCTTATCATCCTCAGTTGATAAGTGAGTTTATTTTTTCTGTCTTTCGCCTTATCATCCTCTGTTGATAAGTGAGTTTATTTTCAGTCATTCGCCTTATCATCCTCTGTTGATAAGTGAGTTTATTTTCAGTTATTCGCCTTATCATCCTCTGTTGATAAGTGATTTTATTTTCAGTCTATTCACCTTATCATCCTCAGTTGATAAGTGAATTTATTTTTTCTGTCTTTCGCCTTATCATCCTCTGTTGATAAATGAGTTTATTTTCAGTTATTCGCCTTATCATCCTCTGTTGATAAGTGATTTTATTTTCAGTCATTTGCCTTATCATCCTCTGGTGATAAGCGATTTGATTTTGTTAATTGTTTCTCGCTGTGTCACCCATTATTTTCCAGTTTATTTCATTTGCTATTTTCACATTTTCTTTCTTTGAACGGACAAATTTGGAGTTTGTTAATATCTAATTATCTTATACCTTGAAAGATTGAACGCGAGCCAGTTCACCTTACTCGGTCTAAGTCAATTCGATAGGGGCATCTGTCATACCCCAAATTTCTCCTACCTGCACCGTTCTTTTTTTTCTGCCTAACCATTATTTCAAAAAAAATTCAAAAATATGTACCAATAATTTTCTTTTTTCTAAGATTATCCTTTTAATCCATTCTTAATTCAATTTATGATTTCTTTTAAAGTCATGTGTTTAAAATTCCATTTTTTTTCAAAAAAAAAGTCATTATTTATAAGATCAATTCCCATTTTTTATTTTATTTATATTCACATATATCCTTAGACCAAATTTTCTTTTTTATCATTTCATTAAATCATAAGTCCATTTTTATTCTTATTCATTTTTTATATAACTATCATTTTCATTATTATTCTTGGTTATTATTATCATTATCATTTTCTATCATATTATTATTTTTATTGTTTTTTGTGTTTTGTTTCACTAAACTTTACTATTATTATTATTGTTATTATTGTAACTATTATTCTTATTATGCTTTAAACTTTTTGAAACCATTAAGGATGATACCATGTCACAGCCAAATCTCTCGTAGGCATATGCAGTATGATAACCCCACCACAAAAATCCTTCCATGTGAAAAAGATTATTCCAAAACCAATTTCAGCTTCCTACTTTTAATACAGCTGGCCCACAACAATTTCTTTCACACCACAACTCCACTCACAACAAACCATCTGCATTCCAACGCACCAATTTCACAACCATAAATCCACACACAACCGATAAACAAAAAGGCGAGAACGCAAGCCAACCTAGCAAAAAAAAACAGAATAAAACTGCAGCATCAAAACCTTGAAAACACTACACACCTTTCATGAACCCAATACAAAACTGAAAATAATCAAAACCTTCTCATACCTCCATATTTTCTTCTGCAAAAAAAACAACACCACTTCTTCACCTTCCATAATCATCTCTGTTTAACCGAATCCATCAACCATCCAACTCACAAACAAACCGAATCCATTCACCATCCAACTCACAAACAAACCGAATCCATCCACCCATCATCAACACTAACACACCGAAACTGCAAATTGTGAAGCCAAACGCACAAACTTTCGCAAATAAAAAACCCCAAACCCGAGTTTACCCACAAACCAGAAAAAGTGAAACTGAGACGAGCATAGAACCATAACTGCCGCAAGATCTTCCGCGAATAGGATTCAAGGTCGCCGTCGCGCGAGATTTAACGAAAACAAAACCTTAGTTGTGTTTCTCTGCCGCCACCGCGAAAGCACCGGGAGAGGGAGACGAAGGTCTCGTTGTCCGCGCCGTGAAACCCGCGAGAACTGACCCACCATCAGCATCACGAGAAATCGAGACACGGAGAGTGACGGCCGAACCATTGTGAAGCCAGGATGAAACGGAAAGCGTGAGTTTTCTGGAAAACAGGGGTGGGTTTTTCTTTTTTTATTATTGTGTTTTGTTTTGAATAAAAGCTATGGTGTTTACTAGCTGAACTTTGAAAATGACACGAAATTGGAAAAGGGGATGAGTTAACTGTGCTTTGATTCTTCTTTTTTTTTTTACATTTTATTTTTTTTATTTTTTATTTTTTTAATAAATATTTTTTATTTTATTTTGTTATGTATTGACTGATTTGGTAGTTGGTCAATGGGCCCAGCCCATTTGTTGTTGCAGACTTTACTGCGCACACATAAATCCAGCGCATCCCTCCCCTCCATGTTTTTTTTCTTTCTTTATTTTTAGGTTTATTTACTTTGTTAATCTTATGATTTCTTATTTTTTAATTTGATGACAATTTTTATTTGTTTTTGCTTAGATATCCATTTTTAGTTAGTTTGTTATTTGGTTTTATTCACCTTTTGACTATCTTTATTTAATTTCGGGCCGATGACTTGATAAAAGGCCGATTTTTCGCCCGATTTTTAATCGGTGATATTCGGTCAATATGAGGCCCTCCTTGTAATTAATTTTATTATTTTATTATCTCGACAAACAAGCATGTAAATTAATTTAATTTATTTTATTATTCTTGATATTGTTTGATTTATTTATTACTTATATTCATTATTTTATTTTAATTTAATTCTAGCCATTCAATTTATTTAATTTATTTAATTTCGCATTTCAAATTACGTTTCGACTCCTTATAGAATGATTCCGATTTTGAATCGATTCTAAGGTAGTTCACGAACTAAATTTCGCCGCGTCCCGAAAAAAGGTCCAACGCCTTCGAATAGTTGTTTCTCGATTAAAAAGGTCCAACGCCTTCGAATAGTTGTGTCCCGATTAAAATAGGCTGAACGCCTTCGAATAGTTCAAAAACACTGCACACACGCTTCCTCTTGGGCTAACTACAACGAGACCTCTTTATTTCTCGCAATCCCATGTATTTATTTTGTATCCCTCTCCCATTACTTTGTACGCACTTTATTTTCCGCATTTTATTTATTTCTGAATCCTTGGTCCAACGCCAAACGATTTCACTTGCACACTCGCACCTTTTTATTTCGTTTCGTTTAGGATCCACCTTACTTTACGAGCCGAGCGCTTCGTGCCTTGCTAACAAACCACAAAAACAAACCTCCAGTTGCATTTACCCTTTAACCTCAAAAAACCAAAACGTTTCGATTAGATCCAAACCCTTGATCCAACGTCAAGCGGTCTTAGGAAATAAAACATTTTAATAAAACGAGAAGATATGTACGCCACGAGCCTTAAGCGGTAGAAAGGAGGATAACGAGCTCTCGTTACTCGCTCCGATTATTTTCGACGCAAGACGCTCGTCTTGTTGGACGAGATAAACTATCCATAAGTCTTTAGTACATTTTAACTCTCAAACCCTTTCATCGAAGAAAGGTAATAAAATCAACAACCATTACCCTTAGTAGGCCGAACTACGAGGCTCTGACTTTCCCATTGCACACGGGAGTACGTAGGCACGAGGATCTCAATCCTTGCCGAGCACCTAGGTTCAATCTAACTTATAATTCAACTCATTTCCCTCTAGCAAGCAATTCGTTTAAGCATAGACATCCTTTCGCGCGCGATAACTTAGATGGTTCCCATCGAGTACGATGGATGTAGGGGGTGCTAATACCTTCCCCCTGCATAACCGACTCCCGAACCCAGGCAATGGTTCCGTTGACCTTTGTCCTCATCCTTCTCTTCCCGGGTTGTATCTATATCTCCCCTTTCCCTCTTCGGGAATAAATAGAATTAGGTGGCGACTCTTCAGTCCTTCCGGCGCGCGGCTCCGTCCATTCAGATCGCGTGAGGTCGTATTTTTCGGGGTACGACACTGCCAACCTTCTCAAGGTCTTCTTGTCCTTGTTGGATGCCCCTGTATGGTATTCTTGAGATTTCAGGAAACGTTTGATATCGTAATACCAAGGCTTATCATCGTCAACATCATCAGCTGCAAACACATAAGCATGCCTTTGGAGATGAGACACCACGATTCTCGGCACATAGTTCCATTGTTGGACTTTTATCATGGATGATAAGGTTGCTAGAGCATCAGCAAATTGACTCTCGTCACGAGGCACATAATGAAGCTTTACCATCGTGAAGAATGTCAACAATCTCCTGGTGTAATCCCTGTAGGGAATCAGATGTGGTTGATGAACAAGCCACCTTCTGTTAACTTGATTGACGACCAAAGCTGAATCACTGAAGACATCGAGAGTCTTAATTCGCAAATTAATCGCCTCCTCGATCCCCATTATACAAGCTTCGTACTCTGCCTCATTGTTGGTGCACTCAAATGTCAATCGGGTAGTGAAGGGCATGTGAACTCCTTCCGATGTGATAAAGACAATGTCATACCCTAAATTTTGACCAGAATTTTTCTAATATTTTCTCCCTCTTCAACAATCATCCACACAAATACCTTTCGGTTTCCTCCACCAAAACAACCTGCAAAACCAAACCAACCAAAAACAACAGAACTGAAAAACTCAAATACAGACCTCATATTCATACTTCTGCAACCTTGAACAAAACCAATTCGAAAACCTTCATCCACACATCAACACCACCTTCACCTTATAAACAAATCAGCCACCTCACCTACCGAAATAACCTCCATTTGCACCTCAATTGAAATGTTCCTACGCACTCACCACCACCAATAAATCTAAATAGAAGACAAAAAAATGGATTCAAATCATAACCGAAAAAAACGGAAAGAACATATCAACAACTTCAAACCATAACTGCAAGCTTCTTTTTTTTCTCACCTTCACTAAAACGAATATGCAACCCAAAAATTATTCAAAACACAGAGCCTATAAACCTTTTTCACCCTTTCACATGCATATAACCCTTTCCCAGAAAAATGAAAAAAACATAGCAAAGATGATGAGAAACTACAAACCTTCGTGAAACCCAAACCTGAAGCACCGCGAACAAACTCATCAAGTCAAATCGCAATCTTGTGAACCACCGCTGAAACACAAAACCAGACCGCACAAAACCGATCGAAAAACGTGACAACTCAAACCCATAAACGCCACCACTAAGAAAGACAGAGACGCACGATTGAGAACGAGAACCGAAAGCATCCGCGAGTGATAGATTTCTTGTGGCGAGGGAGGATTGAATCGCGCCGCCGTGGGTTTGTTTTTTCCTTTTTTAGATTTTCTGAGAAGTAATATGCAGAACCGTAACTTTCCTATCCCATTCTATTTATTTATTTTTATTTTATTTTTGTTTCTGAAAATTTTAACGTGATGATATTATAAACCCTATGTTTTTCTTTTTCTTTTTATTATATGTTGCTTTGGGCTTTATGAAGCCCATTTGGTTGATTCTTCTTTACACACCACAGACCAGTGATACACACTCCCTCGCTAATATCTCTTTTTATTTTATTTCTCTAAATTTAATTTTTAAAATTTTTGTAAGTAGATCTTGATTTTTATGCTTATGTAGCTCTTAATCTATTAATATTCATACTTAAGTTTACTTGTCATTTTCAATTTTTATTTGGGCCGATGATATAACAAACGGTCAAAGATTTGCTCGATTTCATTAAATCGACGAAACTCGATTAATATGAGGCCGAATTTAGTTTAGCTACTTATTTTTTATTTTTTATTTCGATTAATTTCCCTTTTGGAAATTCAACATAATTTTATTTAGTTTATTTCGACGCTAAACCAATGTGAATAACTATTCTAAATCAAATTTTTCCATTACAAATACTCAAATCTTTTTTATAATCAAATTACGAAAGAACTAAACTTCTGGAATCTAGCATTCCTTGGGTTTTTGAATGAACGCTTTTGAGGCTAGCCCTTGGGTTGTGTTTCATTCGCTTATTCGTTTCTAAAACACTTAAGCCATCAAACTCTTAATTCACATAATCAAATAGCGAGAGAATTGAACTTTCAGAATCTCGCATTCCTTGGGTTCTTGGATGATTACTCTTGAGGCTAGCCCTTGGGTTGTGATTAACCAACCCTTTCGCTCCTAAAATACTCAACTCATCGAATTCTTTCTTAAACAAACAACGAAAGAACTGAGCTTTGGAATCTTGCATTCCATAGGTTCTTGATTGATCGCTCTTGAGGCTAGCCCTTGGATTGTGATTCATTCAACCTTTCGCCTCAAAAATAATTAAAACTCCCCAAAAGGATTAAACATGATTCATCTCCATAGGAGAAATATTTCTTCTACCTCCACAAACATAAATCAAATCTTTCAAACAATTATTCTCAAAGGAAGAATGTGGCATTGCTTGTTGATCCTTATATCCAAGTTTAAAGCTTCTTCCGATTTTATTTTCTTTCTCATAGGAAGAATGTGGCATTGCTTGTCGATCCTTATATCCAAGTTTAAAGCTTCTTCCGATTTTACTTTCTTCCTCAAATGTTTGTGGTGGAATAAGCGAGACATTTCCCTTAAAGATGACAACTTGTCTCTTTCTTTAAAATACAATTTAAAATCCCTACAACACATACAAAAACATTTTCCTAATTAATTAACGAAAGAAATGAGTTCCGGAGTCTCGCATTCCTCGAATTCTTGGATGGTCGCTATTGAGGCTAGCCCTTAGGTTGTGATTCATCCAACCTTTCATCTCAAAACACCTTAATCAAGATCAAACATTTTTTAAAATAACTTTTTTTAGATCCTTGCTAACGTGCATATGGAATCGCATTTAAGCCTCCTCGAGAGTGGACCAAGCATTGTTTAGCAGTTAGCACGCGAACTAAGTACTTGTTCGTTAAAATACACGAACTAAACAACCGTAGTTGCACGAAATGCGAAGCTCTGACTTTCCCATTGCACAAGGGAATATGTAGGCACAAGGATTTAATCCCTTGGCGAGCACACTAATAAAAAATTAACCATCTATCAATAACGAATCCCAATAATTAAAAAATATTCATTTCCCTTAAAACAAATGATCTTAGCAACCTTAATCATTAGAAGAAGACAATAATATAAATTAACATTCACGTGCATATTAGACTAAGAGGTTCCCGTTGAGTACAATGGACGTGGGGGTGCTAATAACTTCCTCTTGCGTAACCGACTCCCGAACTTAGATTAGTGGTTTCGAAGACCATTTCCTTTCCCTTAGGTTTTATCGATATTTACCTTTTCAGTTCACTTAGGAATAAAATTAAATTCAGTGGCGACTCTGTTGTTTTTTCCGCATCCATCACGAGGATCATATTTTTTGAGGTACGACAAACAACACCAACTCCGATGCCATTCATGTTAAGGACCCCATCAAACATCAAACTCCATTTGGATTCAGGGTCTGGCCCTTACTCTGGGAGTGGTTCTTCACAATCTTTCGATTTGAGGAACATGATGTCTTCATCATGGAACTCAAATCTCATTGGTTGATAGTCATCAATCAGTTGTTGAGCCAAATAATCTGATAATACACTTCCCTTGATAGCCTTTTGAGAAGTATATTGGATGTCGTATTCAGTCAAGATCATCTACCAACGAGCTACCCTTCCGGTCAAAGCTGGCTTCTCGAAGATGTACTTTACAGGATCCATCTTGGATATTAATAGGGTAGTATGAGTCAACATATACTGTCTTAGTTGTCAAGCAGCCCATGCCAAAGCGCATCAAGTTTTCTTGAGCAGTGAGTATCTTGTCTCACAGTCGGTAAAAAAATTTCTAAGGTAGTATATTGCATGCCCTTTTCGACCAGACTCGTCATGCTGTCCAAGAACACAACCCATTGATCCTTCAAGTACTGTAAGGTACATGATCAACGGCCTCCCCGGTACTAGGGGTATGAGGATTGGTGGTTCTTGCAAATATTATTTGATTCGTTCGAAAGCCAATTGACAGTCATCATTCCACCTGATGGCCCGATTCTTTCTCAAGAGCTTGAATATTGGTTCACACATAGCTTTTAGGTGAGATATGAACCATGAAATGTTGTTCAATCTTCCTAAGAATCCACATACTTCTTTCTCAGTTTTAGGCTCATGCATTTCTTGAATTTCTTTCACCTTCTCAGGGTCGACCTCAATCCCCTTTTCACTTACAATGAAGCCCAACAACTTACCGGAGCGTACTCCGAAGGTATATTTGTTCAGGTTCAACCTCAGTCTGAACTTCCGCATCCTGTCAAACATCTTGGCCAAGTTGACTAAGTGCTCTTCCTCAGTTTGCGACTTTGCAATCATGTCATCTACATAGACCTCAATCTCGTGATGAATCATGTCATGGAAAAGAGTCACCGTTTCCTGTTGGTAAGTTGTCCCAGCATTCTTCAAACCAAATGACATCACTTTATAGCAGAAAGTTCCCCAATGGGTGATGAATATAGTTTTCTCCATATCATCTGGCGACATTTTGATTTGATTGTAGCCCGAAAAGCCATCCATGAAGGAAAACACTGAAAATTGAGCTATATTGTCAACCAACACATCAATGTGTGGCAACGCAAAATCGTCTTTGGGACTAGCTCTATTCAAGTCTCGATAGTCAACATACATTCAAACTTTGCCATCTTTCTTCGGTACCGGTACGATGTTGGCAACCAATGGTGGATAACTCGTGACAACCAAGAGCCCGACATCAAACTGTTTTTGAACCTCTTCCTTAATCTTTATTTCCATGTCAGGTAGAGTTCTTCGAAATTTCTGCTTTACTGGCGGGCAGTCTTCTCGGAGCGGCATCTTGTGTACTACGATATTAGTATCGAGCCCTGGCATGTCCTGGTAAGACCAGGCTAAGACATCAACATATTCATGGAGCATGTCAATCAATCGGCCCTTCACGAATGCCTCTAAAGCAGGCCCGATTTTGACTTCTTTCTTCACCTTTTCGGTGCCCAAGTTTACAATCTCAATAACCTCCTCATGTGGCTGAATCTCTCTCTCCTCTTGTTTTAGCAATCTGGCTAACTCTTCGGGTAATTCACAATCTTCCTCACCTTCCTCGTCGACTTGGTAAATCGGATTATAAAAGTCATAGCGAGCCATAGCAAGATCGTTATCAATGAGACCCATTGGGGTATATCTGCATGAATGATGATTCATGCTAGATTTTAGAAAGAGTGATGGAGACATGAAAAATGAAAATGCACATTGCCATTCATTGTGTGAAAGCAAAAATGAAAGACAGGGAACACTTTGATTGAATGCAAAAACGTCCATTTTATTGATGATTAACATTGAAAATTGAAATAATGAAGCCCTTATAATAAGCCATTATGCCTTGAGTAAGACATAGAGCTTTCATATAAGAATAAAACACAAAACAATTACTCTTGGTGCTGGGTGACAATGATGATTTCTTCTGATGACCAATTATTGAGTTCCACTCCCGGGACACTCGGCTTGATCCACTCGTCAATTTCGCAGTCACTATCAATTATGTCTTCCTGAATAGCTCAGATACTGTTGTGATCCACCCATCCAGCACTGGAAAAGTGATCGGGCCTTAACGACCTCTGGCACGTTGAGTTGGTGTTAATTGAGCGGGATTGTAACCAATTCCGAACATATTCTCTTTCTTGGGGACCTCTATCATCTTGCCCCATCCTTCATTGACCCCTGATTCCACCACCTTCAGAGCTTGCTTATAGGATGCAATGGATACACCCCGCTTATTCTCTTCCGAAAGGGATGCTGTTGTGGATGGCATGGCTTCATTCTTGACCAGATTGAAAGCCTGACAAGGGGCCTCATATATCTCACCTTCCATCTCCACGTATTTGAAGGACAATAAATGGCTAATGAAGATGTCTTCCTATCCACACACTATGACGATTTTCCCTTCCCAGACAAACTTTAACTTCTGATGGAGAGTTAAGGATATTGCCCCGGCTGTATGAATTCAAGGACACCCAAGTAAACCACTGTATGCTGGCTAGATATCCATGACATAAAAGGTCGTGTTGAACACCTGCGGGCCTACCTTGATTGGTAATTCCACCTCTCTAAAAACGGACCTCTTGGATCCATCAAACGCCCTGACTACCCAGTCACTTGGCCTAAGGACCACTCCATTGTAATCCAGCTTGATTAATGCTTTCTTCGGAAGAACATTTAAAGATGATCATGTATCAACAAACACATGGGAAAGCACAACCCCTTTGCATTCCATCAAAATGTATAGAGCTCTATTGTGACTGCGCCCCTCAGCAGTTATGTCAAGATCTGTGAACCCTAATCCATGACTGTCATTCACGCTAGCGACAACCACCTTGAGTTGGTTCACCGATATCTCTTGTGGCACATAAGCATTATTTAGAATTCTCAGCAAAATCTTTCTATGAGATTCCAAACACATCAGTAGAGATAAGATCGAGATCTTGGAGGGAGTTTGTTGCAGATGGTCGACTATCTTGTAGTCGCTCTTCTTTATGATTCTCAAGAATTCCTCAGCTTCCTTGTCAAAGGTAGTGTCCAGATCTGAAACAGGAACATCATTTGTCACAACTTGCTTGCCTTTGGCCTTAGCTTGGGCCTCTGCATTATCACTCGGTGGCACTACGTTGTTCCTCAGGGTTTGAGGCACGAACAATCTTCCACTCCTTAAGAATCTTCTGACCCCCACATTTTTTACCTGGTGTGGAATTCTGCTAGAAGTGGTTACATCTTATTTCTGGCCGTTGTAATAAACTTCTGCTCCATAATGCCATGGGACAACTTTTTCACTTTGATACGGCATAGGCACTGGAGTGGTAAACGTGATTGGTGTTGCCCTTGCTAGCAGTGAAATTTCCACTGAGGTATAGTGGATGGTAACCGTAGAAACTTCATCTTCTTTAACAACCCTATCAAATTAAATTCTTCCATCATCAATCATCTTCTGAATCCATGATCTCAACCTGTCACACCCATTGGTAGATTCTTCGCATTCTGGACAATCTTCCCCACAACCTGGGGAGAGACTTTTCTTTGCTAAACAACCATTTACTGCTAGTAATGAAGTCTTCAAGGAATTAACATCATAAATAAAATTCAAGATGTCACCATCATCTATGGCTCCCACGGTTCTTCCATGCAGAGGCATGGGATTTTGCAGGACATTCGGTGTAGGAGAAAAGTTGATCGCCTTCGAGTCCAATAAATCTTGCACCTTATGCTTAAGGGCCTTGCAATTTTCTGTAGTATGACCTGGAGCTCCGGAATGAAACTCACAATGAGCATTGGCATCATATCCATACGGGATTTGCCCTGGCCCTAGAGGCTGCAAATTTCTGAGTTGAATCATCTGTAACTGAAGTAAATTATGTAAGAGTTGAGAGTATGACATTGGTGGAACCTCAAAATGTTTTTCGGCTATCTTAGGCCTCGGTTGGTACCCCTTTCGGGACCCTCTTGGCTGTTGCTGAGGTTGTTGCTGGTTGGTGGCAGTAGGGATAGTAACGGACACTGCTTGATAGTATGAGTTCTGGTTTCCTCTCTTTCTTTGCGAGTACACTGCCCCAGTTTCCCCCTCTCTTCTTTTTGCAAATGGCTTCTTGGTCCCCGAAGTAGAAGCTCCACCATCTTGGATCTTACCTTGTTTCATCCAACTTTCAACCCTCTTACAAGTCAGTATAATATCAGAAAAACCACTTGAATATCACCCGCTAAACATTCCATGAAATTCCCCGGAAGGGTATCCATGAATAGGTCCACCATTTCTCTTTCGAGCAGGGGTGGTCGCCATCTTTGTGCTTGCTCTTCGAAACTCTCATAATTTTTCTTGGACAAGCTCTGCAACTGAGTTCTGCTCGGAGCCATATCGATATTGTACTAGTATTGCTTGAGGAATTCCTCTCCTAGTTCCTTCCAATTGTGCACAACAGTCCGCTCTAACTTCATGTACCATTCAAGAGAGCCTCTAGACAGGCTGTCCTGGAAGAAATGCATCCACAACTTTTCGTCTTTGGTATAGGAAGCTATCTTGCAATAATACGCTTGAAGACGAGTCTTGGGACATGAACTCCTGTTGTATTTGTCAAATCCAGGGGCCTTGAACTTCGGTGGAATGATCAAACCTTGCACCAATCCCATGTTGGAAACGTCAATACCCAGGGTGTCTCTACACTCAAGATCTCTGACCTTCGCTGCTAGCATCTGAAAGTCCTGCTGATTACCCCTCATACCGAGTCCCAAGTCCTCATTCAACAAAGAGAACTGGTCAGCCTGATGATCCTCCACATTATCAATAGAAATAGGAATACCCTATGAGGTAGGAGGCCCGTTAGCTCTGGTTGGAATAACAGTGGCATTAACTGGGTTTCCTTGTGCATCCAAAGTTACTCCAACGACCGTAGGCTCCACCTGCGACGGATCAAGCCTTTGGACAACAACCCTCAACTCTTGTTGACCTAGGGCGACCCCTGCATCATGTTCATGAATTCATTCATGCGTGTACGGAGTTCAATCAGCTCAGCTTGCACAATGTCCATAACGTTTCTTTGATTGCGACGGGTGGCGTACCGGTGAAGACGGCGATTGGAAATCCTTCCTGAATAAACAGATAAGTTAAGAAACCCGGATAACATGAAAAAGAAAGATGCAAAGATGATATGAATGCATGAAAATGTTGTGTTCTTTCATTCTCAAGATTGTTTACATCCCAATTACGGTATTCAAGAATATGAAAACTCAGATGGCCTGTGAGAATTTTGACCTTTGGGAAGAAAATATTTTCATAAAGCTCAGACGAGATAACTATGAAAACCAGTGTCTGGAACTTGTGTCAGTGTAAAAATAATACTCAAGAATTTGAACCACATCGAATAACATGAAATGAAGTCAGAGAATAACAACCACTTTCCCTGAAGGGTGCTGATTCTTATAGTAAAGAAAGAAAATAGCTAAGTCATAAAGGAATCCCACAACAAGCCTATGGGTAATCCGGTACAAACAAAGGAGACTAGGTCCTATGAAACTCCATGTCCTTCAGCCTCCAGCTGAGACGCTTGAACCTCTCGAATAACTGAGCAATATCCGAATGGTTTGGATCTTCAAGAAGCTTTTGTATGAGCAAATCCCTCTGATCAAAGGAAGCATGGAGTTCACTGATCTGCTGTAGATGATCTCTTCATTTCCATTGCTAGGACTAGGCTCAAACTTGGCCTTCTTGACCTCTGTGCGGACTTTGAGTTCTTCTACCTCTTTATGAACATCCGCAATTGCTTTTTGTCCTTGAGCTATCTTCTGAATGTAGTCTCTATGCTGCTTTTGGGCTAGCTGGAGCTGCTCTTTCTGGTCACCCAGTTGCTCTTGAAGGTCTTCAATCTTCTGCTTATACTCAGCTTCCACTTCCTTCTGCTTCTTCAGGTTGGCCTCCCATTTTTCTTTCTAGAGAGTTATTATTTCGTTGGCTTCATCCAGAGACTCCTTGTCCTTTCGACGCTCATTCGCTTTACGGATCTCAGCCAAACCCTTTTTCTTGAAATAACGCTCTCTTTCTTCAAAGTCTATCTGCTTGACCTTCACAATTTCTTCAGCCTTCTGAACCCTTTCTTCTAAGTCCTGATTAAGGGTCGCCATTCTCTAATAGGAATTATGGGCTTCCTGATTCTCTTCCCTAAGTTTCTGAACTAAAGCTTCCAGCTTTTGGTACTCCTCCAAGGGGACTGTAGCCTTAGGTTCCACTAATGCAAGTGGGGATGGTACTGATAAGGGTAACAAGACTGTTTGGGCCTTCTCCTTTAACCATGTGTCGAACTCGGGAAACGTTTGGTTATTGCTTCAGCCCAAGCATGTTATACCTCTCCTTCGAATGAGCTTCCAAGAGCCTACAACTTTCCTGACCGGCGGAAGATTGTCCTTTACTAGGAAGTAAAAGGTCTGAGCTAACTCTGACTCTTCAGGAATATTTTTAAGCACGTATCCTAATTTCCTTCTCAAGATAATCAGGTTGTAATTGATGCCCTCGATTACTCCTAAGAGTGGAACATTGGGATAACTCCCACAACTAGTGATGAAGTTCCTTCCCTTTATCCTAATGGTAAACCAGTTAACGTCCTTGACATATAACATGCTCAACCTCTGGGCCCAGATCAGTTTAGGATCAGTGAAGGCTTCAGTATTCGGCAAATGCCTCATGAACCACTTGTAAAACAAAGGAGCACAACATCGTACCAGACCTCCTCGCTTTTTCTCATTCTTATAGTGCACTGAATATTATAGGTCTCCCAAAAGAGTAGGTACCAGATTCTTCAACACAAAAATATGAATAGCATTCATGTCTACAAACTTGTCAATATCCGCAAACAAAATGATTCCATAGATGGAGAGGGCCGGAATAGCAAAAACAGAGTTCCACTGAGCTCTCACAGCAAGCTCCTCAGCCTTCTTCATCAAGAATTCCAAAGAAAAACTGGACATTCCCCCTTTGGTAGTACTCAAATTTGCAGATACATCAGACAGGCTCAAATAAAGAGCTTCAACAATGTCAACATGCGTAAGTCTAGCCATCTCTAAATTGAAAGGAACCTGATCCAAAATAGGAACCCCTAGGATCAAAGCATATTCTTCCAGCAGAGAACCCAATTGGAAATCATGAAATGCGAAGCATCTGAGCCGAGGGTCGTAGTACTGCAACAGTGTATGAATATCGCTTCTCTCAAAACTATCAAGGTCTACCACCATATCAAGAATACCCCCGTAAGCCTTTTGGAAATCTTCAATATGATGTGGGGTGATAAGAGACATAACCTGGTTTATCATCTCTATCATAGTGTCAAAGAACTTATAATGAATATTCTTCTTTCTCGTGTCTTCCATCTCTGAGAAAGAAGTCCGACCGGAATTGGGAACAATATGCAAACCCTGAGAATGAAAAAGAACACAAATGATTAATGATGTCATGCTGTTATGCAATGCAAGGCATGTGATCAACAACATGTTTGTGTTGGAGAATCTCCAAAATTTGCCCAACTATACATTTTCGACACCGACAATGAGGTTCATAATAGAATTGAAAGAATAGGGTGAGTTTACACTCTTCATACAGTTTACTTTATGCTTAAAAATTTCATAATTCTAATAGATATTCCATCAGTATATAGTATTAATAGGTTTATAATTTACTAACCTTTTGTAAAAAATCATGATTGCAGGAACAACCTCAATATTATTCCAGATATTGTTAAAGGATTGAAGCTTATGTTGGATGAGTTCAACATACATGCTAAGTATTTTAGGATGGCAGCAGACAGATTAAAAGTTGCAGTTTACCAAATCTCAAGTTGAATTTAATCTCTGACAGATCAACAGATGAAAGGAATCTTCACTTCTTTCCAACCCCGTTACATCACGTCTATGTTGTTTCTTAACAACATTCATCCTCGTCAAACTCTTCTGCGAACTCTCACCGACGTACATTTTCTTCTTTCCATTGGACACAACCGTATTCTATATAACTTTAATAACATTCATCGTCTCTTTATCGTTACCCAGAAGAATCTTTTCCCTACCGTGCTTTATAGTCTCATCCACATCACACTTCCTCTTTCCTTAGGACACAACTAACTTTTCCGGACCTTTACCCATATGCAACTTCTCCTTGTCCTTACCTCCATGGATCTCCTCCTTTAATGAAACCATTTTCTTTGTTCCTTTGTCCACCTTCGTTGTAAATGAAAACAAGCAAATATTTTAATACATCAAACAATTATAGTTAACATACAATTCTAAATACATAAAACAAATGCAATCTTCTTATACCACCTTATTCTTTGCCTTCAATACCGAACGGAACTCATCCTTGCGTATCTCCATTATTTCGTCAGCTTCCTTGCCAATAAGAGAATTTGTTTTCATAGGTCTCCTGTAAACGTATTTTTCTTTGTTATTGCCTTTTCCTTACGTTTACTCGCAGATCTTTTGCCGGAAGGATCACCACCAGCATCAATTATCACCCTGTTTATTATTTCCATCACTTTCTCATGGCTTAAAAATGTTTATAAACATTGTTAGTATTTTGTTTCAGAACTATGATACCATATTTCAATGAATCAAAACAATATGAGCTTATCTATGGGGCATCTCTACAGAGACTTATTTTATGACCTCTGTACCTAATCAAAAACCATAAAAAATATCATCCAAATGGACATGCAAAACCGTTTTCTTTCAAACAAATTTTCTATGATTCATAAAACAAAACACATGTGAATGGATATTGTCGCTCCCGGGATTTTCATCCTAGTACAAACACGAAAGTGGCGCGGAAAAGGTAGAGTCGCCAGCCATGCATTTTTATCCCGAAGGAACAGGAAAGGTAATGCTGCACAAACCCGAGGAAAAAGGAAATGACAAGGTCCTTCAAACCAAAGATCTGGGTTCGGGAGTCGGTTACGACCTGGGAAGGTATTAGCACCCCATATCATCCGCCGTACCCGACGGGATCCACGCTTGCTTGTTTGTTTCAAAGGGTAAGAAAAAGGATGCTGCTGAATAAGAAATGCTAACTGGAACTGGAATGAAATAAGAAAGGGAACTGGAGAAAGAGAATAAAAAGAAAGAATAGGGAAAATGTAAGGAAAATAAAGAATATGCTCGAACGGGCCCTACCCCGCTGCCTACGTACCTCATCGGGAAAATGAGGATCAGAGTCGACGTAGTTCGCCTAACTAAGGCGGAAACTATTTGTTTGTGTTTTTATGGCTGTAACTGCGTATGTTTATGCTCAGGTGTTGCAAGCTTGTCTGGTACGAGTGCATTTACCGTCTTGCATGCGAGAAAAGTCGTCGCAAGTTCGCGTTCAGAATGAATGAGATGAGAAAGTGAAGTTCCCGCAGGATAGTCACTTATTATTTGTTTTTGTCTTTTATGAGAAATGTTTTGAGTTTGTTTGTGAACATTCTCATACTAAGACCTATCCATCGCGGTAAGTACTTACACCTCGCCCCAAAACAGGACGCGTATAAGCACTCCGCAACAAAATCTCGTGTCATACAAGAACGTTCGGTTTTCATTAAGTGTTTTATTATTTTTCTTTATGAGGTGAGAAAGAATGACTCAAATTGCAAAAGGCAAAAACTAAGGGGGACTAAGACTCAATCCTACTTTTGTTTATTTATTCAAAAGTGGTCCTAATGGTTTATGTGGTTTTCTAAACCTAATGAATGAAAGGAACTAGAAACTACTAGAATTCAACTTACTTCCTAAGGAAGTTAAGTTGATTCTAAGAACAATGGAGAGGCCTATACAAATGAAAAATTCAAATAATAAGGCAAAACATTAAAATTGGAATAAAGAAATGAAATCTAAGAAATGCATTTTAAGGTATAAAACCAAAACAAACCTAAACTTCACCTAAATCTATTTATTAGAAATTCTAAGCCTAAGTCCTACAACTAAGGGAACTATCTAATATTACCATTCTAAAAATCAGTAATTAAACTATACTAAGTCATTTAAAAATCCTAAGACTAAGCCTAATTAAACTAGTCCTTAATGAACCATAATATCCTACACTAAACTAGGTGGATTTTACATGTAAAATGCCTAAAGATTAATACACTAAAACTATTAAAAGTCCTGGAAAAAATATGAAATTAATTCTATAGGGTCCTAAAACTGACTATAACATTGTGCTAAAAAATATCCTAAAAATTCAGAAGTTAACTATGCCTAAAAGTCACTTAAATCTACCTTAGGATTAACTACAATTTTACATGAATTAAGCTACCAAAACAGTTGATAAAATGGCCTAAAAATCTACCAAAAAATATCCTAAGTTCTATTATTAGTCCTCTAAACATAGTAAAAAGAATGGGCCAAAAATCCTAGAGGAAGTGGAAAAAATAAAATGAACAAAAACAAGTGCAATTAAAGAAATTCAATAAAATGCTAATTAAGTGAAAATCGAAATTAAATAAAAAATAACCAAAATTCAGAAAATAAAATTGTCATAAATTTTTAAAATGAATTATTAACCTACTGGAAATTTTATAGAATTTTCCTATTTTTTATAGAATTATTTCTAACCTATATTAACTAAAAAATTAAAATCTAAAAAGAAATATGGAGGGGTGCTAATGGCAAACTATTTCTAGTTATTTTCCATTGGGCTTAAGATGAAGGGGTGCAAAAATCAGAACTCCCAGGGCCCATTTGCGCAGGAATTGGGGTGCATGGTATGGATGTTCAGTCAACATCTTTGACTTCACAACAACCGTTCGATCAAGTCTTCTCATATGGTAATCTAATCGTACGCTCACAAACGCGGGCATATGCCTACTACGACGTACCACACGCACGCGATCCACCGCACTAAGAGCCAACCGGACGGTGACAAGTGTCACCGCCGGTGTGGCTGGGGAATCCATAATCTTATCCTCTTCTCCTTTCTTGGAACAACACATGATTATGGCCTTTTAATTCTCTTTATCAGCTTTTAATATTTCCAACAAAAGAATTAAATCTCTTAGTGACCTTTTATTTCCTTTAATCTTCATGAAATTAAAACAATAATCTTATGAATTTAAAACAAAATTGAACCTGAACCAAAATAAGAACACACGAACCCTAGGTCCCTCATCCCTCTTCTTCTCTGCCGCTGCCACCTTTCTTCTAGCACCGTCTCCCTTCACATCTCGTCGGCAACGCGAACCCCTCTCCTTCTCAACATTTTTCTTTCCACCGTGACTGTTCCGTCAACCTCCTCCCCGATGTGTCCTTCTTCTTCAGTGAACACAACCACCTCCGCCGATAGCTTTACAATCTTAAGAGATCGCCAGAACAAATTAGCGTTATGATCTCCTCCCCGTTCTCGAAGCTCGATCTCACTCGCAAGCACAACGACGACGTTTCCATCGTTCCCGTTATCTTCTTTGCAACATTCATCGGAAACAAACTAGTTATGTTCGTAACTCCATCATCAATCTCAACTATCGTCGTTCCGCCCTCGAATCAACGCTGATTTCAGAACGACGACTCAATCCGATTGCATCCTCTCTGATCTACAAAATCGTATGACGATGAAAGGTGACGTTCGCTTGTAACGATGATGAATTCCTAATGTTCAGGTTTGGATCACATATCAGAATGCTCTTCCTCTTCTGTTTCTTTTTGCTATGAAATTCGAGTTGCTTGCGATTTGGGGTCGATGTTGTTCTTACTGCAATCTTGAATTCATCTTCTTGTTGATGTTGATTTGATTTGCAGGTTAAATTTGAATTATGGTTGATGATGCAATGTTATGTTGAAGCTTAATGGAGATCATTGAAGAGGGTTCAGATGCGATGAATTGAAGATGGTGATGAAGAGGCTGAAGCAGCAGTGTTTTGCAGAGATGATCATGTTTTTTTGGTGGAGATTCCGAGAGGATGAAGAGTGTCAAAGCTTATTGAAGATGATGAAGAGGTTGAAGCTTGTTGAAAAGGTCCTGGTTGAAGATGTGCGAGTGATGTTGTTTCACAATCGCATCACTATTGTGCGATTTCTTCTTGATTGCTCGTTCTTGATTCCATTTGCAGGCGTGGAAGCTTAAGAGATGATGAAGCTAAATGAAGATTAAGAAGCATATGGTTGGTTTGGGATTGATTCGAAGATGACGCAAGAGGAAAAAGATGGTGAAGTTTTCTGAGAGTTTGAGGGAAGAGTCTGTAGATCAGAGACTGATGAAGCTTGAGGTTGTTGATTGAAGGTTATGATGAAGATTGAGAGGAAGGTTGGGACATGGTGGAGCTGATGGATTCAGAGATTCAGCAGAGTGAAGGGTGAAGTTTGTTAGAGTTTTGTTGGAAAGTGGTTGCAGTTTTTTTTGAGTTCTTGCTGATTGATGAAGATTTTTCCTGTTAGAGCTTATATGTGTTGTGAATGCTCTCTCTTTGCATCAGTTGGTTTTTCTGCAACTCTGTAACTGAATTTTGAATATCAGTTGGAGTTTTTTCTGTAACTGTCATCTCAGTTATTTTCCATATTCTGTTAAAACTCTTCCCTATCTGCAGAAATTTTCTTACTGATATATTCTATCAGTTTTTGTTTTGTTATTTTTTGTTATGTGTATCTTTACTATTTTCTATTATACAATTCTGACTCAATATGGATTATTGGTATGAAATCTACCTATTATGGACTACAGGATTAATTGTAACAAAACAAAATGATGGGAATTTATATTGGAATAAAAAAATGGTATTTATGGAAGTGATATATGGTTTCTAATGATTTTTACAAATGATTAATTTTCAAGAACAAAAACTAATCTAGGTCATGGATATATATATATATATATATATATATATATATATATATATATATATATATATATATATATATATGGATAGAGATCTAAAAATAAAATGAGTTAAACATCGGAAAGAAAATGTCTTATGGATTCAAAAGAAATGGTCATTTGCCTATTTGGACATGGGCCTAAAATATGTGTAGGAAAATGGTTTTATGTGAATGAAATTGGATTCGAAAATGGATAAAGACAATGGTAAAGACTTACAAATAGAATTGAATGCGAAATTGAAACCGAATAAAATGGAATTGATTTCATGATGGTTTAAAAGAAGAGTGATATCGAGCTTTGAATTGTAATTTCATAAACAAAATTGATTTTGGTAACGGGTACGAATCTAGAGCAAAATGGACACATACTAAATTTCAAAAAGAAGAATGGTTTATGGTTTGGAATGGTAACATGAAATAGATTTGGACTAAGAAAAATGGTTAAGTCAAAATAGAATTAGGAATGATGATGGAAATTGAATTAATCGATCTGGAAACAAGAATGTGGATATGGGCTAAGAATGAATTATGAAGGTCAATGGATACGATTCTTGGATATTAACTTTGATCTTGAAATGGGCATGACATTACTGTTTTGACCGGATGCGGTTTCAATGAGCTCGTATTTTCGAATTCCACTTAATACATCCGACTCAACTTAATGCGCTTAAATCAACTCAAAGGTTCAATCTGTATCAAACTCTTATTCTCAATGAATCCCCAAACTTTAGTCGACTCCAATCTTGAACCTTATGAACTTGTACTACCGTCAATGACCAACCGAAAGAACCATAATGACCTGATTATCACACGAGTCCCCTCTCTTGTACCATGAATATAAACATACATCCATAATTCAATCTCTTGCACCAAGAGTACCAATATACCCTTGTTGTGAGACCCTAAGTCGATCCGTGCGTCAAAAGAATAAAGCCTCGATCTTCTTAGGGTTGGATGGTCCTCTGAATAAGAATAGGCTCCTGATGATGTGAGTTTAACCTTTTTCAATGTAATGGTCATATAACTCACCTAGGAATAGGAAAATTTGAGTCACCAGAAAACGTTTGATCACATGCCTTAGGAATCCATGAAATGCATGATTATGATGTTACGACCTAGTGGGTAATGCAGATGAATGCGGAGCGATAAGCCAGTAAAGGGAATAAATAATGAGGGCAAATTTTGAGGTATTACAGATATGGACATCAAGAATGAGTTAGAAACCTAATCAAGAAATGAAAAAAGTTAACGGATAGTAACTTCATTGCATCGGGACTATCGTCTTCATCGGTGAGAGATATCAAGGTTTTGGAGTTTGTCATTGTTGTTGCTTCAACTGAGAACGCATGCAATTGATGAAGTTTTACTTTTCAAACGTTTTGTTGAATATTGATATAACACCTATACTTTTGGATGAAACTGATGGTATTGTAATCAATTGTCTATCGTTTTCAGCCACTAATGGGCCTTTGTCGAACTGGGCCAAGCATATGAAGTTTGAAGGTTGTACCATATACTCACACACTTTGACCTATACCCCTACAAAAATTTAAAAATGCCAAATTTAAACCTGATATTATTTTAATTTTTACCATTCATGTCAGACCGTCAGAGTTTCGAAAAATTTATCCAAAAAACCATGAGCTGGAAGACTTGAAAGATGACTTCCGGTATGTTTTTTTTCAAACTGGAAGACTTAAAAAAACAGTTCTGGTGTAGTAATTTTTTATCACCGAAAGACTTAGGGAAAATGTTCCGATTCAGAACAGTACCAATAAGACTTATGGTTTCCAATTTTCCATGTACCAGAACATTTCATGTAAGAGTTCCGGTTTGTATCAAATACACTACCGGAAGACTTACATGAAGTGTTTCGCTTTTTTTTAGTAAATGTTTTGAAATGTTCAGGTAAACATTATTATAATTGGATATTTTTAGTAAATGTTTTGATTAATGTTAAATAATTTTTTGTTTATTTTGTATCCAGGTTAACATGAAAGAAGGATTTACATTGCCACCAGTGACAACAGATTGGAAGAACTTACGTTATCAAGCAGCAACATCGTGGATGTTAGGATTTGCAGGACGTCTCCTACATTGACAACAACTTACGCATATATTACCAACACATTATGAATGATAAACTATGTTATTCATTTTAATTCATGAATTATATTATATGTTTGCAACACATTATGAATATTAATTTATGTAATTCGATTTTAATTTTAATTTTTAAGTCTAAAACTTATCACATAAACATAACCATAACATATAAGTTAATACATTAACAATAACATATAACATAAATAACATTCTACATATAAGTTCAAAAGTTAATACATTAACATAAACATAAATATAAGTCACTGTGAACAAGTAATACGTAAAGCTTCAAACAAATCAACAAACTGTGGGTCATCCTCTTCAGCTGCAGTCTGTTGAAGCCAACGATGAATCAATGTAGAAACACGACCCAAGGCAGGATCAGATGGTCCTACATCGTACTCAGGAACAAATGCAACTCCCGACTCATCATGTCTAGGCGGTAACAATTGAGGATGCGAAACAATCACCTGCCCAACACTCTGAATGTAACTAATCCACTCAACATCAATATCACCCGCCATCGTATAATTAAAACACTCTGAATGTAACTAATTCACTCAACATCAATATCACCCGCCATCGTATAATTAAAACACTCTGAATGTAACTAATCCACTTAACATCGATATCACCCGCCATCGTATAATTAAAACACTCTGAATGTAACTAATCCACTCAACATCGATATCACCAGCCCTCGTATAAATATGTGCATGTGGAATATACTGACGATATCCAAACTGTCGAACACACTTGTCTGGCATATATGGAACAATAGTGTCACCCCACCTCAACCAACCCTCAAACAACCCCTGTATAGAGAAATCTCATCAAATAGACGGTGGACTCCATGATCCTCGAATGGCCGCCATATGACATCGGTAGGTGTCAGCTCATCCAGAATAGGTCACAAAATATTCATGAATCCAACACTGTTAAAAAAATATTATAACATAATAATTAAGTATAACAAAATGAACATAATAAAATTAACATTAGACTTAAAATTAAAACAACCAATAAATTGAATTTAAACACATACCTGTAAGAGAGTCAGGTAACCATGGACGCATCTCCGAGATACCTATACAAGGTCACCAATGCAGCTCCTCCCCAACTATAGCTTGATAACCATTCAAATCCATAAATTGTGTCAGATATCGTGCCTCAACAAGTGTAAAGGTCTTGTCCATAAAAATCGTGCAACCCACTAACATCTGGTCGCATATGCCCACGATGAAGCAACTCTATGCTCTTCAAATTTTATAGTACGAACCCTGCACTCACGGACCTGAAATAATATCACCCTCTGTGACACTCCTAAGTAGTAAACAGCCCACTCAATAGCTAGGTCTTCACTGATATGTTGAGGGCTCCAGAATAACCCTGATGGGCAGAGTAATGGTCATTTCACCAAACGATATCTGAAATGAAGATGTCTCTATATGCCACATCTCAACAAATGCGGAAACCAAGTTTGTATCTATCTAGGTAGAAAAGCTAAACCGGACCTAGATATCCAAGCCTCCATCTCTGGTGGAAGATGTTGTGGAACCATGTGAGTCAGCTTCAATCCATGCCCTGCAACCTTCAACTCCTTCTTCGCATATCTCTTGAAAACAAATAAAATTAAGCAAATTATATAATAAACATTGAAATTTCATTTTTTATTCAATACTAAATAATTGTCATTTATTTACCTCACCGAACCATAAACGTCTAGCGACATGATGTTCGTATTTAACCAAAACACTGGTATCGTATTTAACCAAAATACTGGTATCTATCGTATTTAACCAAAACACTGGTATCTATATACCAAAACACTGGTATTGTATTTAACCAAAACACTGGTATTGTATTTAACCAAAACACTGGTATCGTGTGCGCACCAGTCTTCCGGAAGACACATGCGCAACAACGATAAAACCAGAAGACTTAATGAAAGTCTTCAGGTATGCAACTCAAACATTTTATACATCGGAAGACTTAGATCAAAAGTTTCGGTATGTTAAAACAAAACGGAAGACTTACTTGAAGACTTCCGAGGAAGATTTTGAGAAATTTTTTTTTTCAGTGGCCAACGCTGTGAAAAAGTGAAAAGAAAAAAAATTTATATGAGGACATTTTTGTCCAAAAAGGAATTGATGTAAGAGTATATGTCAAAGTGTAGGGGTATATGGTACAATCTTCATGAAGTTTTCATTGTTTTTTATTAAATCATGTAGTGTGTTTTCATTATCATTACAACAATAATAATGTTTTTAATCTTATGTTATTATTCAATTAATATTTTTTTGGACTTTATTTTCTTATAATTGTATTCTTTTAAAATTAGAAAAATATGATATTTTATTTTTCCTTATCAAATCAAATTGCTTTAATTAAATTAATTTTAATAAAATATATTTAGAATTTTATGAATATTATTGGATTAAATAATTCTATGTAAATTTGATAGGTAATATCATATAATATAAATTTTGATGGGCCCGTGCGATAATACGGATATCCCACTAGTTTAGTACTAAAACAATACTCAAAGGTGTATTAGAAGACACAAGTTTAACAACAAAAACTTCAATTAAATTTCAATATAAAATACAGAGTTTAAGATAAAAAATTATTACCTTATTAATCAAGGAAATCATAATTGTAGTAGGTGAACACATAACTCATTATATCGAAATCTGGTGATGGCCGAAATATAAAACATGGTGTAGAAGAAGCTCCAGCAACTACAGATCTCTACCGAAGTAAACATGTTATCCGAAGTAATATGGTAGTGAGAGCTTCGGCGACGGAAGATCGGCATAAGAAGACATAAAAATGGAGGTTCCATAATGTTTTGGGAGGGAGATGCCATGTATTACACCAGACACAAAATCAAGTTTCAGTAAAATGTTTAAACTATTCAATATGAACTTTTGGTGTATATGCAGATAGTTGCGGCGCATAAGAAGAGATGTGTTTCGTATATTAGGGTTAAACCTTTTATAGGAAAGGTATTGGGCCTTGCAGCCCCATTATCTTTTACCAAACTTGTAATAGTTTTTTTCATTATCATTATGAATAATATTTATTAACATAATTTACTTTTTTTTTCTTAAGAAAGTTATTTATTTTTGTACTAAATAAATTTAGTTTTCTTTTAAAGAAAAAGAAAAAGAAATAAAAAATAATCTAAATAATAAATCCATTAACGTCAATAGAGTAATAATCTTTATGGGAGGTTTTGCAAAATATCAATATGTTGTATCATTATGAGAATTATACTTTTGTTAGATAGCACAAACATTTCTATTTATAAGAGTACAAAATATTTGAACTCGTCATTTCCCAGTGAGATGTTTTGTATCATTTGCCTAGAATTTAGGGATGACAATTGGACTCATTAATCCGCGTGTCGCGCACGGATCAAAAACGAGTGATTTAAAAAATGTAGTTACGGTAATGACAACTCGAGTATCGTCTCACAAGGATTATTGATATTATTAACTAACGATAGTAACGATTAATGGGGGTTTATATTTTAATTTGAAGAAAAAGCAATTAAATTAAAAAGTGATTACCAAATAAGCTAAAACGGCTAATCCTACTGATTTGAGTTCCAACTTATCATTGGTTATTATAATTTCAATCTCCTAAGCGGATTATCTATTCCTATTTGATTATAAAATTCATTGACAAGCGCAACTGGTTTTATGTGATGTATGTTCCTATTATCCGAATTAAGCAAACAGATTTAAGCTCTCGTGAATTAAGCAAACACGGTTTAATCAAACACGATAACGAATTAAGCAAACGCTAACGTGACTACGGTCAAGGATCATACAACAATCGAATTAAATCAACACTAATATATGATAATCGAATTAAGCAAACAATGATCACATATCATAATATTGAAAGGAATAGAATTTGGATTGAAAATTATTATAACCTCAAAGTATGATGGAACATGTAATCAGCAGGATTTTGCCTTGGAATTAGTTCTCCATTCCGGTTCTTTAAAGCGTAAGAAAAATAAAATAAAATCTTGAAAAATGTGTATTGAACAGTTGCGGCTGCTAGGTTAAATAGAAAAACCTAAAAACCCTGTTTACAACTCAACTGGGTCAAATACATAACCCAAGCCCAATTCTAAATGACCCTAAACTAAATAAAACTAATGCAACAGCTTCAAATGAAATTCTGGAAAATATGACTCCGAATCTGACTTCGACTCCAACACAAAACTTGTAGCTCTCTCTCTTAGATTTCCATCGACTAGTAGAACGCCTCAATCAGATTCCTGGAACTCCATTTATGATCATTTTCGTAAAAGCTGTTAAAGCTGAAAATTAAGTACGGAAATTAAATTAAGCCAAAAATAAAGTAAATTAGAAAAACAAATTAAAATATAAAAATAAACAAAAAAAACTAAAGAAATGACTAAGTGCAATCATGAGAGAATGGGCATTAAAATGCACTGATCACTCATCTCAAGTGGGTACCCTCAAAATATATCCATAACGGGTAGGGTAAAACCCCATAAAATGGGTACGGGCTCAAGCACAAACAATTACCCATTAAATAAGCTGGTATGGGCGCGGGTATGGGTACCTTAGTACCCAGCCTGCCTCATACCCAAACAATATATATTTATGAAATTTTATAATTATTTATACAAGTTAATTTATAAATTTTAGTAAATACATCACTACTAAACTTGTATGCATTTTTATATAAATGTTTGTTTATTTCTTAATTTAACAATAACATTATTGGATTTTTTTTCGTGTTATTAAAATAATAAAATTACATGATAAATAATAGTTGATCAACTACTTAGGTACCCATAGGGTATGAGTACGAGTATAAATATTGATGTCCACGCAGGTATGGGCTCGGGTACGGGGATTTTTATAAACTGTGAGTATGGGGACGGGTACTATAGTACCCTGCCCATACCCTGCCCATTGTCATCCCTAGTAGAATTGAAAGGTCAAGCCAATGTTGATATTTCCAGATCCGAAGGAACGTTTTGTAGTGTATTGCGATGCATCTAAGATGGGATTAGGTGTAACACCCCATTTCTACCCGACTTCAATTATAAATTAGAGTTATATAAATTTTTTCCAAAACACGAGATATGACATTTTCAACTTTAAAATCAGATAACAAAGCTTTATTAATAATCATGTTTCACAAACTACGTAGCAGATTCAACAAAAATTTTACAACTTTAAAACAACTGCAAGTATATTCAACATCAAATACTTCAACATGGTTTTCAACATAAAACAACTGAAACGAGTTCATAGACTAAATAAAATCCACAAAAACAAAATATGCGTTCATCCGCCCGAAATGCTATGTATTAGAGCGACAAACACCAACTTGAGACGACTAAGTACTCGAATCTTGGTTATCTGCACGTTACCAATAGAGGGAAACATTCAAATAGAAGGGGTGAGATATCGAATAACATAAACAGGAGTATGATGATCAATATATAAGCAAGAAGTCATACAATCACCCACTTCACACAACAAGCAACATCAACGTACAACTTGCAACAAAAACCCAATAACAACATAAATAAAATGCGAATCAAATGCGTCTCAACTTATATTTGCATGTGGTACCATTTGGAGTAAACTCCCAACTTGAAATCTTGCCAGTTTATCGAGGCATCAACAAGTTATTTGTCAATCTATACCAACTTGAATCGAGCATTCGCTCCAACTTGAAGACATGCAAATGTATGCAACTATGAATGGCATACAACAAAAACATAATCAACAACTTAACAACTCAATAACATGAATCAACATTGGTCATAAGACCTGCAACTTAATGATCTTCCCCAAGATCGGGACAACACAACTTATAACAACTTAATACAACTTCAACATGGAAAACGACTAATTACGGCTTAATCAACTAGACTTCTAAATTAATTATTTTCAATCGTCAAATCTACTACAATAAAATTATTTTACCTCAACTTAAAGTCTAAGATCGACTCAACTCGAAACAAATGCGAAAACATGATGAATCGCCAAAAATTGCATTTTTCTGCACCCACTCCGCCCATACGCGTAATACCTACTCCATACACGTAATGAATAGTTTCCTCACAACCTATTTCGCGTAATGCCTACGTAAATAGACGTGTTACGTGTAATGCCCATCTTGTTACGCGTAATGCCATATTTGTTACGTAAAACACCAAAATGCATACAAATCCTCCTTCTGCTACGAATCACACAACCTTATCACTCCATTCAAGCCTAATTGGATTTATACATTGATTTTAGACTCTAAATCTTTTGTATCTATTCATCTACTAATTTCTACGACTGATTTTATGAACCCTAATCTCTTTATTACACGATTTTTCTACAACAACATAGGAACAAATACAACAACGATTGCAACAACAGAAACAACTCGTATAGCAGCAAGACAACAAGAACAACATATCATACATATCAGATTCATACAAAACGCAACAACGAATTAATAGGAAAACACAGCAACAAAATCATACGAAATCCCAACCTACATATGAATTATCTAATCCCAATTATGGAATTCGAACCCCACCCTTAGCTTGGATTGAAGGCAGCTCGAACTCACAGCAAAATCTCCGCAAAAATCCTCAACCTAGCCTCTTCTTGATATCCTCTAAGTCTTGTTCTCTCTTCTTACAAAATTTTAATTTTCTCTAATTAGGTTTAGTCTAATTTTACTAAATTATCACTAATCAGCTTAATTACTAATGGGTCTAAAATAACACCCTCCAACTTTACTACTCTCACACTACAACTAAGCCCAACTTAATATTATATGACTAATACTTATTTTATTTTTCTGAATTAATTACATTAAACAACCCAAATGCAACTTAACTAACTTAAACTTAATTAAATTAACCCGCAACATAATATCAACTTAAACAGCTTCAACAACTTTACGACACAAACGAAAAAACAACACTTAACAACAAATAATCAGGAGAATACACAATATTAAATGATAAATGATAAATTAAGAGAAATATTAAATTATGGGGTTGAATTATAATTTTAGTGAAATTAGTGTGATAAGGAGTAAAAGTCCAAAAATTCAGGAAAAGTTGAGAATTATGAAAAATATAATTAGGTTATTTATATAGATAATGTGAAGGATTATAACACTTAATACATCCGACTCAACTTAATGCGCTTAAATCAACTCAAAGGTTCAATCTGTATCAAACTCTTATTCTCAATGAATCCCCAAACTTTAGTCGACTCCAATCTTGAACCTTATGAACTTGTACTACCGTCAATGACCAACCGAAATAACCATAATGACCTGATTATCACACGAGTCCCCTCTCTTGTACCATGAATATCAACATACATCCAGAATTCAATCTCTTGCACCAAGATTACCAATATACCCTTGTTGTGAGACCCTAAGTCGATCCGTGCGTCAAAAGAATAAAGCCTCGATCTTCTTAGGGTTGGATGGTCCTCTGAATAAGAATAGGCTCCTGATGATGTGAGTTTAACCTTTTTCAATGTAATGGTCATATAACTCACCTAGGAATAGGAAAATTTGAGTCTCCAGAAAACGTTTGATCACATGCCTTAGGAATCCATGAAATGCATGATTATGATGTTACGACCTAGTGGGTAATGCAGATGAATGCGAAGCGATAAGCCAGTAAAGGGAATAAATAATGAGGGTAAATTTTGAGGTATTACAGATATGGACATCAATAATGAGTTAGAAACCTAATCACTAAATGAAAAAAGTTAACGGATAGTAACTTCATTGCGTCGGGACTATCGTCTTCATCGGTGAGAGATATCAAGGTTTTGGAGTTTGTCATTGTTGTTGCTTCAACTGAGAATGCATGCAATTGATGAAGTTTTACTTTTCAAACGTTTTGTTGAATATTGATATAACACCTATACTTTTGGATGAAACTGATGGTATTGTAATCAATTGTCTATCGTTTTCAGCCACTAATGGGCCTTTGTCGAACTGGGCCAAGCATATGAAGTTTGAAGGTTGTACCATATACTCACACACTTTGACCTATACCCCTACAAAAATTTAAAAATGCCAAATTTAAACATGATATTATTTTATTATTTTATTATTTTAATTTTTACCATTCATGTCAGACCGTCAGAGTTTCGAAAAATTTACCCAAAAAGCCATGTGCTGGAAGACTTGAAAGATGACTTCCGGTATGTTTTTTTTTTCAAACTGGAAGACTTAAAAAACAGTTCTGGTGTAGTAATTTTTTATCACCGAAAGACTTAGGGAAAATGTTCCGATTCGGAACAGTACCAATAAGACTTACGGTTTCCAATTTTCCATGTACCAGAATATTTCATGTAAGAGTTTCGGTTTGTATCAAATACACTACCGGAAGACTTACATGAAGTGTTTCGCTTTTTTTAGTAAATGTTTTGAAGTGTTCAGGTAAACATTATTATAATTGGATATTTTTAGTAAATGTTTTGATTAATGTTAAATAATTTTTTGTTTATTTTGTATCCAGGTTAACATGAAAGAAGAATTTACATTGCCACCAGTGACAACAGATTGGAAGAACTTACATTATCCAGCAGCAACATCGTGGATGTTAGGATTTGCAGGACGTCTCCTACATTGACAACAACTTACGCCTATATTACCAACACATTATGAATGATAAACTATGTTATTCATTTTAATTCATGAATTATATTATATGTTTGCAACACATTATGAATATTAATCTATGTAATTCGATTTTAATTTTAATTTTTAAGTCTAAAAATTATCACATAAACATAACCATAACATATAAGTTAATACATTAACAATAACATATAACATAAATAACATTCTACATATAAGTTCAAAAGTTAATACATTAACATAAACATAAATATAAGTCACTGTGAACAAGCAATACGTAAAGCTTCAAAAAAATCAACAAACTGTGGGTCATCCTCTTCAGCTGCAGTCTGTTGAAGCCAACGATGAATAAATGTAGAAACACGACCCAAGGCAGGATCAGATGGTCCCACATCGTACTCAGGAACAAATGCAACTCCCGACTCATCATGTCTAGGCGGTACCAATTGAGGATGCGAAACAATCACCTGCCCAACACTCTGAATGTAACTAATCCACTCAACATCAATATCACCCGCCATCGTATAATTAAAACACTCTGAATGTAACTAATCCACTCAACATCAATATCACCCGCCATCGTATAATTAAAACACTCTGAATGTAACTAATCCACTTAACATCGATATCACCCGCCATCGTATAATTAAAACACTCTGAATGTAACTAATCCACTCAACATCGATATCACCAGCCCTCGTATAAATATGTGCATGTGGAATATACTGACGATATCCAAACTATCGAACACACTTGTCTGGCATATATGGAACAATAGTGTCACCCCACCTCAAACAACATTCAAACAGCCCCTGTATAGAGAAATCTCATCAAATAGACGGTGGACTCCATGATCCTCGAATGGCCGCCATATGACATCGGTAGGTGTCAGCTCATCCAGAATAGGTCATAAAATATTCATGAATCCAACACTGTTAAAAAAATATTATAACATAATAATTAAGTATAACAAAATGAACATAATAAAATTAACATTAGACTTAAAATAAAAACAACCAATAAATTGAATTTAAACACATACCTGTAAGAGAGTCAGGTAACCATGAACGCATCTCCGAGATACCTATACAAGGTCACCAATGCAGCTCCTCCCCAACTATAGCTTGATAACCATTCAAATCCATAAATTGTGTCAGATATCATGCCTCAACAAGTGTAAAGGTCTTGTCCACAAAAATCGTGCAACCCACTAACATCTGGTCGCATATGCCCACGATGAAGCAACTCTATGCTCTACAGATTTTATAGTACGAACCCTGCACTCACGGACCTGAAATAATATCACCCTCTGTGACACTCCTAAGTAGTAAACAGCCCACTCAATAGCTAGGTCTTCACTGATATGTTGAGGGCTCCAGAATAACCCTGATGGGCAGAGTAATGGTCATTTCACCAAACGACATCTGAAACGAAGATGTCTCTAGATGCCAAATCTCAACAAATGCGGAAACCAAGTTTGTATCTATCTAGGTAGAAAAGCTAAACCGAACCTAGATATCCAAGCCTCCATCTCTGGTGGAAGATGTTGTGGAACCATGTGAGTCAGCTTCAATCCATGCCCTGCAACCTTCAACTCCTTCTTCGCATCTCTCTTGAAAACAAATAAAATTAAGCAAATTATATAATAAACATTGAAATTTAATTTTTTATTCAATACTAAATAATTGTCATTTACTTACCTCACCGAACCATAAACGTCTAGCGACATGATGTTCGTATTTAACCAAAACACTGGTATCGTATTTAACCAAAATACTGGTATCTATCGTATTTAACCAAAACACTGGTATCTATAAACCAAAACACTGGTATTGTATTTAACCAAAACACTGGTATCGTGTGCGCACCAGTCTTCCGGAAGACACATGCGCAACAACGATAAAACCAGAAGACTTAATGAAAGTCTTCCGGTATGCAACTCAAACATTTTATACATCGGAAGACTTAGATCAAAAGTTTCGGTATGTTAAAACAAAATGGAAGACTTACTTGAAGACTTCCGGGGAAGATTTTGAGAAATTTTTGTTTTCAGTGGCCAACGCTGTGAAAAAGTGAAAAGAAAAAAAATTTATATGAGGACATTTTTGTCCAAAAAGGAATTGATGTAAGAGTATATGTCAAAGTGTAGGGGTATATGGTACAATCTTCATGAAGTTTTCATTGTTTTTTATTAAATCATGTAGTGTGTTTTCATTATCATTACAACAATAATAATGTTTTTAATCTTATGTTATTATTCAATTAATATTTTTTTGGACTTTATTATCTTATAATTGTATTCTTTTAAAATTAGAAAAATATGATATTTTATTTTTCCTTATCAAATCAAATTGCTTTAATTAAATTAATTTTAATAAAATATATTTAGAATTTTATGAATATTATTGGATTAAATAATTCTACGTAAATTTGATAGGTAATATCATATAATATAAATTTTGATGGGCCCGTGCGATAATACAGATATCCCACTAGTTTAGTACTAAAACAATACTCAAAGGTGTATTAGAAGACACAAGTTTAACAACAAAAACTTCAATTAAATTTCAATATAAAATACAGAGTTTAAGATAAAAAATTATTACCTTATTAATCAAGGAAATCATAATTGTAGTAGGTGAACACATAACTCATTATATCGAAATCTGGTGATGGCCGAAATATAAAACATGGTGTAGAAGAAGCTCCAGCAACTACAGATCTCTACCGAAGTAAACATGTTATCCGAAGTAATATGGTAGTGAGAGCTTCGACGACGGAAGAGCGGCAGAAGAAGACATAAAAATGGCGGTTCCATAATGTTTTGGGAGGGAGATGCCATGTATTACACCAGACACAAAATCAAGTTTCAGTAAAATGTTTAAACTATTCAATATGAACTTTTGGTGTATATGCAGATAGTTGCGGCGCATAAGAAGAGATGTGTTTCGTATATTAGGGTTAAACTTTTTATAGGAAAGGTATTGGGCCTTGTAGCCCATTATCTTTTACCAAACTTGTAATAGTTTTTTTCATTATCATTATGAATAATATTTATTAACATAATTTACTTTTTTTTTCCTTAAGAAAGTTATTTATTTTTGTACTAAATAAATTTAGTTTTCTTTTAAAGAAAAAGAAAAAGAAATAAAAAATAATCTAAATAATAAATCCATTAACGTCAATAGAGTAATAATCTTTATGGGAGGTTCTGCAAAATATCAATATGTTGTATCATTATGAGAATTATACTTTTGTTAGATAGCACAAAGATTTCTATTTATAAGAGTACAAAATATTTGTACTCGTCATTTCCTAGTGAGAAGTTTTGTATCATTTGCCTAGAATTTAGGGATGACAATTGGACTCATTAAGCGGATTATCTATTCCTATTTGATTATAAAATTCATTGACAAGCGCAACTGGTTTTATGTGATGTATGTTCCTATTATCCGAATTAAGCAAACAGATTTATGCTCCCGTGAATTAAGCAAACACGGTTTAATCAAACACGATAACGAATTAAGCAAACGCTAACGTGACTATGGTCAAGGATCATACAACAATCAAATTAAATCAACACTAATATATGATAATCGAATTAAGCAAACAATGATCACATATCATAATATTGAAAGGAATAGAATTTGGATTGAAAATTATTATAACCTCAAAGTATGATGGAACATGTAATCAACAGGATTTTGCCTTGGAATTAGTTCTCCATTCCGGTTCTTTCAAGCGTAATAAAAATAAAATAAAATCTTGAAAAATGTGTATTGAACAGTTGCGGCTGCTAGGTTAAATAGAAAAACCTAAAAAACCCGTTTACAACTCAACTGGGTCAAATACATAACCCAGGCCCAATTCTAAATGACCCGAAACTAAATAAAACTAATGCAGCAGCTTCAAATGAAATTCTGGAAAATATGACTTCGAATCTGACTTCGACTCCAACACAAAAGTTGTAGCTCTCTCTCTTAGATTTCCATCGACTAGTAGAACGCCTCAATCAGATTCCTGGAACTCCATTTATGATCATTTCCGTAAAAGCTGTTAAAGCTGAAAATTAAGTACGAAAATTAAATTAAGCAAAAAATAAAGTAAATTAGAAAAACAAATTAAAATATAAAAATAAACAAATAAAACTAAAGAAATGCCTAAGTGCAATCATGGGAGAACGCGCATTAAAATGCACTGATCACTCATCTCAAGTGGGTACCCTCAAAATATATCCATAACGGATAGGGTAAAACCAAGGACAGATCTAGACATTAAATACTGGTGTGGCTAAAAATAAAATAAATTATCAATTAAATTATACTGAAAATAAGTAATAAAATTGTTTAATGCAATATATTTATAGTGATAATCGTCTACCTTCTATTTTTTTTAAATGAGCTAAAATTACATTATTATCAATTATTCCCAGAACATCTCTTTTAATAAAAGTTACAAGATGGTCATTTACCTACTAATTACTCATTTTGTTATATAGTTGACTCTTTACAAATTTCATAATTATAAAAACATGTTTCACGATTTCCTCGACAAGCCTAATACCAACTTTAGAAGCTTATAATCCATATCAATATATTGAATTTATTTGTTTTTACAAATTTTATATTTGAAAATCCATATAAATATATTGAATTTATTTGTTTTTACAAATTTTATATTTGAAAATCCTTTTTACTTTAAGTTTTGGATCACAATAAATATTTGCAACATAAAGTCTCTCTCTCCCTCCCTCCCCCCCCCCCTTCTCTCTCTCTCTCTCTCTCTCTCTCTATATATATATATATATATATATATATATATAGAGAGAGAGAGAGAGAGAGAGAGAGAAGGTTATATATATATATATATATATATATATATATATATATATATATATATATATATATATATATATATATATATATATATATATATATAAAGTGCATTGGATTAAAACAAAAAATTGGGATTAAAACACACTTTCTCAAATGCACGTGACCATTCAATTTTTATATTATGTTCTAATTCTCTCTCATGCTTCCAATGACAACAAACAAATTTAAATAAAAAATAAACGTAAAAGGAAAAAGTAAACAAAAAAGAATTAATCTACACAATACATGTGATCCTCTTGTATTCTCATTCACATGTGTTTTCAATTGCAAATATCATCCAATAACACAATTAGTTATTATATAATATGAAAATTCTGGTGTGGCTAAAGCCACACTGTGCCTATACATGGATCCGCCCATGGGTAAAACCCCATAAAATGGGTACGGGCTCAAGCACAAAAAATTACCCATTAAATAAGCTGGTATGGGCGCGGGTACGAGTACCTTAGTACCCAGCCCACCCCATACCCAAACAATATATATTTATGTAATTTTATAATTATTTATACAAGTTAATTTATAAATTTTAGTAAATACATCACTACTAAACTTGTATGCATTTTTATATAAATGTTTGTTTATTTCTTAATTCAACAACAACATTATTGGATTTTTTTTCGTGTTATTAAAATAATAAAATTAAATGATGTAACACCCCATTTCTACCCGACTTCAATTATAAATTAGAGTTATATAAAAATTTGCCAAAACACGAGATATGACATTTTCAACTTTAAAATCAGATAACAAAGCTTTATTAATAATCATGTTTCACAAACTACGTAGTAGATTCAACAAATGTTTTTACACTTTAAAACAACTGCAAGTATATTCAACATCAAATACTTCAACATAGTTTTCAACATAAAACAACTGAAACGAGTTCATAGACTAAATAAAATCCACAAAAACAAAATATGCGTTCATCCGCCCGAAATGCTATGTATTAGAGCGACAAACACCAACTTGAGACGACTAAGTACTCGAATCTTGGTTATCTGCACGTTACCAATAGAGGGAAACATTCAAATAAAAGGGGTGAGATATCGAATAACATAAACAGGAGTATGATGATCAATATATAAGCAAGAAGTCATACAATCATCCACTTCACACAACAAGCAACATCAACGTACAACTTGCAACCAACAACCAATAACAACATAGATAAAATGCGAATCAAATGCGTCTCAACTTATATTTGCATGTGGTACCATTTGGAGTAAACTCCCAACTTGAAATCTTGCCAGTTTATCGAGGCATCAACAACTTATTTGTCAATCCAGACCAACTTGAATCGAGCATTCGCTCCAACTTGAAGACATGCAAATGTATGCAACTATGAATGGCATACAACAACAACATAATCAACAACTTAACAACTCAATAACATGAATCAAAATTGGTCATAAGACCTGCAACTTAATGATCATCCCCAAGATCGGGACAACACAACTTATAACAACTTAATACAACTTCAACATGGAAAACGACTAATTACGGCTTAATCAACTAGACTTCTAAATTAATTATTTTCAATCGTTAAATCTACTACAATAAACTTATTTTACCTCAACTTAAAGTCTAAGATCGACTCAACTCTAAACAAATGCGAAAACATGATGAATCGCCAAAAACTGCATTTTTCTGCACCCACTCTGCCCATACGCGTAATACCTACTCCATACGTGTAATGAATAGTTTCCTCACAACCTATTTCGCGTAATGCCTAGGTAACTAGATGTGTTACGTGTAATGCCCATCTTGTTACGCGTAATGCCATATTTGTTACGTAAAACACCAAAATGCATACAAATCCTCCTTCTGCTACGAATCACACAACCTTATCACTCCATTCAAGCCTAATTGGATTTCTACATTGATTTTAGACTCCAAATCTTCTGTATCTATTCATCTACTAATTTCTCCGACTGATTTTATGAACCCTAATCTCTTTATCTACACGATTTTTCTGCAACAACCAGTCCAACAACACAGGAACAAATACAACAACGATTGCAACAACAGAAACAACTCGTATAGCAGCAAGACAACAAGAACAACATATCATACATATCAGATTCATACAAAACGCAACAACGAATTAATAGGAAAACACAGCAACAAAATCATACGAAATCCCAACCTACATATGAATTATCTAATCCCAATTATGGAATTCGAACCCCACCCTTAGCTTGGATTGAAGGCAGCTCGAACTCACAGCAAAATCTCCGCAAAAATCCTCAACCTAGCCTCTTCTTGATATCCTCTAAGTCTTGTTCTCTCTTCTTACAAAATTTTAATTTTCTCTAATTAGGTTTAGTCTAATTTTACTAAATTATCACTAATCAGCTTAATTACTAATGGGTCTAAAATAACACCCTCCAACTTTACTACTCTCACACTACAACTAAGCCCAACTTAATATTATATGACTAATACTTATTTTATTTTTCTGAATTAATTACATTAAACAACCCAAATGCAACTTAACTAACTTAAACTTAATTAAATTAACCCGCAACATAATATCAACTTAAACAGCTTCAACAACTTTACGACACAAACGAAAAAACAACACTTAACAACAAATAATCAGGAGAATACACAATAATATTTAATTAAATTAATTAATTAATTACATGCATTACATTGGTCGGTGTGCTTATATAGAATGGGAAAGTTGTAGCTTATGTTTCACGACAACCGAAAGTTATAGAGAGGATCTACCATACTAACGATCCAGAGTTGGAAGTTATGGTATTTGTGCTGAAGTTACGGAGAAATTATTTATATGGTTCTAGATTCGAAGTACTCAACGATCAGAAGAATTTGAAGTACATTTTCGATCAGAAGGATCAGAATATGAGGCAAAGGAGATGGTTTGAATTTTTGAAGGACAATGGGTTAGGTTTGAACTACCATCCTGGTAAAGTGAATGTTGTAATAGATGCTTTGACTTGGAATTCCTTGCATATGGCGACGTTGGTGGTCAGAGAGTTGGACTTGATTGAACAATAAAGAGATTTGAGTTGGGTGTGCAAAGTGATTACGGATAATGTGAAATTCTCCATGTTGAAGCAAACTAGTGGTTTTCTTGATGAGATCAGAGAGAGTCATAAATTGGATGTAACCTTGGTTGATCGCCTGTCATCGGTTGATAAAGACAAGGTTTTATGGCCGATGAGAATGAAATCTTAAAGTTCTTGAATAAAGTTTGTATTCTTGATGTGTCAGAGCTTAAGAGAATGATTTTTGAGGAAAGTCACATAAATAGTTTGAGTACTTATACCGGGGATACTAAAATGTACCAGGACCTTAACAATATGTTTTAGTGGTCGGGAATGAAGAAAAACATTATGACTGGGTTTCCGAATACTCCTAGAGGATTTGATGCGATTTGGGTGATTGTGGATATACTGACTAAATTGGCGTATGTCATTCCGATAAAGATTAGTTTTTCATTGTAGAAGCTGGATGAGATTTACATTGTTATGATTATGAAGCTTCATGGTATTCCGTCGAGTATCATATCTAACAGAGAGTCGAGATTCACCTCAAGAGTTTGGGAGAGTTTACTTGCGGCTTTAGGTACTAAGACGAGGTTGAGTTTTGTCTAACATTTGTAGACTGATTATCAGACCGAGAGGACAATCCAATCTCTGGAGGACTTATTGAGGGTCTGTGTATTAGAGAAAGGAGTGACTTGGGGAGGTTTTCTACCATTGATTGAGTTTACATACAAAAAAAACTATTATTCTTGTATTACAATGACACCATTCAAAGCTTTGTATGAGAGGAGGTGTAGGACTCCTTTGTATCGGTATGACTCTAGAGAGAGTGTTGTACTTGGACAAAAGATTATGCAGTAGACTACTGAAAAAGTGGAAATGATCCAATGGAAGATGAAAGCATCTCAGAGTAGGCAAAAGAGTTATCATGATAAGCGAAAGAATGCTCTTGAGTCTCGAGAGGGTGATAATGTATTTTTGAGAGTCACTCATGTGACTGGTGTTGGACGAGCTTTGAAGTATAAGAAGCTTACTCATTGTTTCATTGACCTATTTTAGATTACACAACATGTTGGAGTTGTTGCCTACAGGGTGGCCTTGCGACCATCTCTTTCGAATTTGAATGATGCTTTTAATGTATCCCAACTTCGAAAGTATATTCTCGATCCATCTCTTATAATCGAAATGGATGGTGTGCAAGTGATGGATAATGTAATTGTTGAGGCATCATTGCTAATGATTAATGATCGAGAAGTGAAACAACTTAGAGGGTAATGAGATTGCTCTAGTGAAGCTGGTATGGGGAAGACTCGCTGGAGGAAGTCTGACTCTGGAGTTGGAGAGTCGGATGAAGGAATCCTATCCGAATTTGTTTTCGCCAGATAATTTTCGAGGGCAAAAATCCTTTTAAGTGGGGGAGAGTTGTAACATTCCAACTTTTAAATAGAGTATTTTATTTAGTTGTTAGTGTGATTTATTCATTATATTTGAATTTTGATGTTTTTCGAAGTGTAGGGGTATTTTGTAATTTACTAATTACTGGGCTATGAGATTTGAGAGCAGAAAATAAAATAGGATTTATTAGAAATATTAGAAATAATTAGATAAATTTAGTTATTTTGTAATAATTTGAGAAAATAGAAATTTTTTGAGAATTTTTAAGGAATATTTATTTAATTGGAAATTTTATTTAGTTAAAATGATAAAATAAGAGAAATATTAAATTATGGGGTTGAATTATAATTTTAGTGAAATTAATGTGATAAGGAGTAAAAGTCCAAAAATTCAAGAAAAGTTGAGAATTATGAAAAATATAATTAGGTTATTTATATAGATAATGTGAAGGATTATAACAGTGATCTAATATGTAGAATTTGAGAAAAGTAGAAAAGGAGGCAAGTGACTATGAACCCTAAGGAGAGCTCTAGGAAGGAGAAGTCGTAGGAAAATTCTAAAGTTATAGAATTTTAAGGTAAGAGGGAGAATTTCATTACTATTGTGTGATAATTGGCAACCAGTGTGGTGAGGGATCATTATCATCCCATCAACACCAATGTTTATGCTATATTTCCTTTTTCCTTTCCGTAACGGGTTTGGCCAAATAAGGTATGGACAAAACCTTATTGACGTTGTGCAATGTAATGCTTACTACCCTTATATATATATATATATATATATATATATATATATATATATATATATATATATATATATATATATATATATATATATATATATATATATATATATATATATATATATATATATATATATATATATATATATATATATATATATATATACTTCCGTCTCATATATAATAAAATTTACAAAAAATTTCGTTCTTTAAGAAAAATGTTTGAATATATTTAAGTCTCATATTCTTTCTAATTTTACTTATATTTTTTGCTTTGAAAAATTATTCAAAACATAGAAATATGAAAAAAGTAGTGATATATTTGGAATAATAACATTGAATATAATAAATATAGGTGACTTTTATTTATATTTAAGACCATAATTTTTTTTTAATTATTTATATTTGAGGTCGGAAGAAATATATATATATATATATATATATATATATATATATATATATATATATATATATATATATATATATATATATATATATATATATATATATATATATATATATATATATATATATATATATATATATATATATATATATATATATACACTTCAGCGACAACAGGATTGGTTTACAACATTATTCATTTAATAAATATTGTTTATAATAAGTTACTTATAAAATCATATGAATGTTGGTAAACAAATAAATAATATAGTTGAAGTTATGAAATAGTCTTGTAAAAGAAATCAGGAAATATTATTAAAGAATTATATATGTTTAAAAACAAGTAAAATATTGGGAATACCAAATCAAGCATTATGGTTTGAACCCGGGAGGGTTGGCCTAGTGGGAGGGTGCTCGGGTTTCAAAGGCTTGCTCCCCTTGAGGTCCTGAGTTCGAAGGGTCCTAGAATCAATTCTTGGAGGTTGGGGCGAAAGTTCTCGAGTGGATTAGTCGGTACGGAAGGAAGGATACCACTCTATAAAAAAAAGTTGTATGGTTTGTTAGTTAGGAATGGTAACACTTCCTTACGTGACATCTTATTCATATTAAAATACATCTTTTTTTAATTACTGCTAACTAGCACTCAGACAGACGCAACATTCATCTTTTCACTGATATTTGAGTAATATTCGTCATTGTAATCTTTTGGTATCATTAGAGTCACTTTTGAGTAAATTAAGTCAAACTATCAACCCTTAGATTTAATAGAATTATCGCTCATGAATCTTTATCATTAGAGAAATTGGGTACTTTAGAGTATTTTTGGGATACTCGAAGTTTAATTTAGGAATTATGACTTTTTGAGAATTTTGAGAATGATGAGTTTTTAAAACATTTGAGAATTATGAGTTTTTGAGAATTTTGAATATTTGAGACATTTTGAGCCCCACGAGTAATTTAAGAAATTGAGTATTTTTTGTAATTACAATGGGACATTTATTGGAGATTTGAGTATAGTAATCCAGAGAGGGATTACAGTGATGACATTGAATGGTAATTTGTGTATAGTAATCTAGAGGGATCTAAGTGGTGGCTTGTGATTGTTGAATCTTTTTTAGGATGTTTTGAGATTTGTGTTTTTGTGATTATGTGATGTTGATGTTGTCGCATGTTTGTATTGTTCATAGCCATGCATTCATTTATTTCAGAGATAGGTATGACTTCAGTCCAGTGATGGCTTGGTTCAGAGAGGAACTATGGAGGTCTCACGTACATATAGGGATAAGGTTTAGAGAGAACCAAAGACATGGAAAAATCAGTAATATACCATTTTACTGCCTCCTTGTTGAATCTATCTATGTACTCGCGCATGGGCTCATCCTTTTCTTGCACGATGCCTTCGAGTGTGGCATCAGATATGGGATGACGCCTAGAGACGGCGAAGTGCTTAGTAAACTGGTTCTTCAGGTTCCTCCAAGACGTGATCGAACATGGGGGAAAATGCTTATACCAGGTCATGGCTATCTTTTTCAGCGTGATGGGGAAGAGCTTGCATTTTATAGCCCCATACATTGTGATAGTAGAGCATGGCTTCTATATTCTTAATATGGTCGTCGATGTCAGTGGTACCATTGTATAATGTCAGGGGATGAGGCTTCTCTAGTCCGCGGGGAATACATGTATCCATGATCTCCTGGCACAGAGGACCACAAGTATTTTCATCGTCGCTGTTGCCTGACAAGTCATACGGAGAACGACCACGACGAGGGCTTCTGCTTAGTCGAGAGAATATCTAGGTCGATCATCATACTCATTCGACCTTATGATATCTTTGCTTATTTTCTTAACGGGGGAATGATGCGCCTTTTGAGGAGGAGTGCGATCACGCTTTCTAGTTTTCTCTCGGCGTGACCTTTCCAGATCAGGTTGATCCTTCAGGGGAGAAAGGCTTTCGGGCATATCTCGTTTACATTTCTAAGACGGAGAACGTGAATGGTGAGGTGGACTACGGATCTCACTTTGTCAATGTCTCAGCGGGGGAGAATGTGACAGATGCTCGTTTTCCAACACATACAAATGCTCACTTTGCTGAAAAAGAGCGTAGTTGGATTTGTGAAGGGAAACGATGAGGGTTGCAGTGTATGGATCCGCGTCTTGAGGGACGAGATACGCTCAAAGACATGGTCGTCTTGAGGGACGACAACAAGCTTCAAGTTGTTGGATGACGGGGAAGTAGTGCATCCCTCACGATGATCGGTCTTGTGAGCGACTATTTCGTGAGTGTCGAGGTTGTCACGTCGTTGAAAGGGGCAATGATGGTAGGGCAGTTGACGACATCGTTGTTATGCTGAGTAGCCATGAGGGTGAAAAGGGTTTGAAGAAAACACTTTGATCTTAGGATGAATCTTGGTTCAAGAAAGACGAGGAAGCCTAGTTTCCCACAAACGACTCCCTTGTCCCGGACGATTCCGAACAGATCCTCCTGACATTCAGCGTAGGGTAACAACAACAATTGAGGAGAGGTGGGGGTATACATGTAAGACACTCCAACGCTCAAGTAAGTTTCAGAGAGAGAGAGAGAGAGCAAGTACAAGAATGTTAAGTTTGTGTTAGAATGAATTGAATACCTGACACTCCAAAGGAGGAGGGTATTTATAAGAATCCCCCAGCGCGGGGCCAAGGCCTACAATGTGGCCGAAATTCCTGGTCGACCAATGAGAGACTTCCAGGTATGCGAGGAGCGTGAAGATCTAGCGCGTGATCTTCAACCCTGGTTCAACTGTGCCGGTGAATTTTGGAGGGGCAGTTGATCGCGTGAACTGTGAAGCGCGTGATGGGGTGATCTCCAACGGTTATAATCCTAACGGTTATATTATCCCAGATATCTTATCGGATCTTGCCGGGTTGTGGGGCACCTACCAATCCAGTTCAGAATTATTTATATATATATATATATATATATATATATATATATATATATATATATATATATATATATATATATATATATATATATATATATATATATATATATATATATATATCACGTAACTTCAAAAATTATACTTCATCGGCAACAATATTGGTTTATAACATTATTCATTTAATAAAATATTCGTTATTAATAATTTATTTATAAAATTATATGAATGTTGGTAAACAACTAAATAATATAGTTGAAATTGCGAAAGAGTCTTGTAAAAGAAATCAGGAAATATTATTAAAGAATTATACATTTAAAAACAAGTAAAATATCGAGAATACCAAATCAAGCAATATGGTTTATTAGTTAGGAATGGTAACACTTACTTACATGACATCTTATTCATACTAAAGTGTATTTTTTTATTTCTTTTTACTACTAACCAAGACTCAGACGGACACAAACATTTCTTTCTGCTAATATATGAGAAATATTTGACATTCATTATCTTTCTGTATCATTAGGGTCATTTTTGAATAAATTGAATCAAACTGTCAACCCTTAAATTTAATAGATTTATCGCTCATGAATCTTTATCCTTAAAGCAATTGGGTTTTAGAGTATTTTTGGGATACTCAAAGTTTATTTTGAAAATTGAGTTTTTGAGAATTAGAGTGTTTAAGACATTTGAGTATTATGAGTTTTTGAGAATTTTGAGAATTATGAATTTTTGAGACATTTTAATCTCCATGAATAATTTGAAAAATTGAGTATTTTTTGTAATAACAAAACTTTATCTATTTTAGGAGAAATAATGGAAGTTGTTTTAAGAACATATTTTTTTAACATAATAATCTAGAGAGGGATTACAACGGGACATTTATTGAGGATTTGAGATTAGTAAACCAGAGAGTGATTAAAGTGATGACCTTGAATGACAATTTGTGTATAGTAATCAAGAGGGATTATAGTGATGGCTTGTGTTTGTTGAATCTTTTTTAGGATGTTTTGAGATTTATGTTTTTGTGACTATGCAATGTTGATGTTGTTGCATATTTGTATTATTTATACCCATGCATTCATTAATTTCGGAGATAGGTAGGACTTCAGTCCAGTGATGGCCTGGTTCGGAGAAGAACTATGGTGGTCTCACATACAGAGAGGGACACTATTAAGAGAGAACCAAAGACATGGAAAAATCAATAATATACCTTTGATCATAGTGATTTTTGGTACCACATGCATCTTAGAAGGAATTAGTGGCATTGCATTGGCTTGTTACTTATTTGATTGTGTTTTGAGTGTGATTGAGATATTGTATAATTCGTTATTACAATCATGCTTTTCTGAATTTGGCCGATAACGTTTGTTAGATGTATTCTCACCCCCTGTTTATTGTTGTTGGGTTTGTGCTCTTCGGGAGTTCAGACAATCGAGTATAAGAGAATTGATTGAGTTAGAGGATGACATTGATGCCTCTTTAGCTTTTACATTACTATTTTGTATGTGATGTTTTAATGTTATGGTGAAGCATGCATGCCACTCTAATTTGTGGATTTTATTTGAATTATTTTATTAAATATCGAGTCGGGGATTAAGGTGTTACAACTAGACCTGAAATCCAAAAGTGTTTGTCTACATGGCTACCTACTAGACCAACGAGGCGATAAACCACCTTGTTGGGTTTATGTTAAGATACCTAATCTAAAGAGTCAGTCAATGAAGGAAACTGTCTCCTCCATAATTCTAGGAAGAACAAGTCTTCCTTTAACCACCTAAGTAATAGAGCTAGGGAAAACCGCTCCACTAACTTTGTAATCCAGAAACAAAAGCCTCTATAAATACCTCAACGGTTGAGAGAAACAACTCATAGCGTGTACAAAATACCTATAGAAAACAGAGTTTCTCACCACTGTGAGTTTATCCTAAACCACTAAAAATCACTAAGGCCACTGGCCACCCCTATCAGTATCAGGGTGCCACAAAATCTATACTTTTTTTTACTATTACACCAATGTATTGACCTTCCTCTCTTTTACGTAAGTCATCCCTTGTTGAGACCCAATAAAAATATAGGGTTGATTGTCCAATTTCCTCCTACAATATAAGCGAGTTTCAATTTATTTCCCTATAATTTTATTTTTTTGAAATGCCCCCAAAAATTTATAATACTAAGTATTTTTCCCCTTAATTGCAAAAATTATCCCCCTGTAATTTTTTTTTATTTACCCCCAAATTCAATATTAAAATTGTACGCTTAGGGAGTAATTCAATTTTTTTTATTACATGAAGCATTCAAAAATAAATAAATTAAAGGGAGTAAAACAAAACTTATTTATAATGCAGGGGAAAATTGTGCATTTAACCCAAAAATATATCATTACAATAGACAATAATAAAATAATTGAATATTTTAGTAGATAAATAACTTATTATTAATTTCTTAAACTACACAAATAAAATCAAGACCCAAATTTTATAACACCAAATAACTAAATAAAAAAGAAGAAGAAAAAAAGAGAAAAAAAAACACCCTTTCAAGCTAACTTGCCATTAATTCTTATGTTTAGAATTGTGCCTTGAAACATTCAGGTGGCATTTGTCCATTAAATCTCTTAGTATCATGACAATAGTCATAGATCATATGATTGTCTCTAACCCAATTCAGTTGACCCATTTGAGCATAACTCAATTGTTTGTATATAGGAGAAGTCCACCAATTTTCACCAATATTTAAAGCACATTGGCTAATACTAATATCTCCATTCCACTTGCAAGCCCTTGCTCTAAAACGATTAAATTTGACAGTAAATGGTGCATAATTCCAATCTATCTTATCTAGTCCACCCCTAGTAGCCCAATTATCTGCATTCCATATACTTGTGTAAACTTTCATTCCTTGTTTGCTTGGATATGCAATGCCTTCACTTTCATAGTTTCTAAACACTCTAATTGGAATGCTATCAATATAAAACCTATGACAACAAAATAATAAAGATTATGATATATAAAATTAATAAGTTGCAACCATTAGATGCTATCATAAACTTACACAATTTCGGTAGGGTTCCAATGAATAGTATAGTTATGAAAATCACTAGTAGGATCAAACCAAAGATAAAATTGTTGCTCCTTGTTTCCATATCCTTGTGTGTAAATATTTGTATGAACAATATAAGGTTGTCCTGAAATGTTTCCTAAGAACTCAAAATCTATCTCATCGTGGTGATTTCCGGTCGACGATAGCTGCACAATTTTTTTGTCAAATGAAGTAATATTTTTACCTTAAATATTATGTACATCAATTTTTTTTATTGGATCTTCTAGTTAAACTTACAAAGTAGGATGTAGCTGTTCCTGCAGAATTACCAGTCACGAGTTTGATTCGCGATTCAATTGATCCAAATAAAAACGGTATCTTTGATCGAGCTCCACTTCCTTCAATTCAAATGAAACACTAAATATTTCAACTCAAATATGTCAAATCTAAAAGAAACATTAATGATATTAAATTTCATGAATTAATTTCACCTGTGATTTGATCCAATGAAAGTTGGAGATTATCATCCCAAAGTAATGCATTTTGAGCACCCCATTCAATAATCATGCTTTTGACAAAATTTGCATCTACTTGAATAATGTTAGGTATAAGAACAAAGAAGAACAAAGTAAACAATTTTTCAAATTTTGACATATTAACTCCTTGATGTTTTATGAACTTGAAAACTTGCAATTGTATACTCTTTATTTTGGTTTTTAATGTCTATTGGACTTGTGTGACAATTCATTATATATATTGGGAAATTATTTATTATTATTATTTGAAGTGAGAGTCATAAAATTTATGTTAACTACATTGAAACCGCATTTTACATGAATAGATCAGAAAATAAGTTCAAATGGAAACTGCATGGTCCAATTTTAATGCTCAAATGGAAACCGCATGATAAGTTAGGAATATATATTGTATTTTATAGAAATTTAACAATTATTTTTATACTATTATTAAATAATTCTGTGAATTTCGGTTGGCTATTACTAACAATGTCTACCATACTTCTATAATTTTTTAAAAATGTCAATTTTGTCTTTATTTATTTTTTATTGTTTGTGACAATTTTTATTCATCGAAAGACTTATCGAAAATGTATCGAAATACTTAGACCAAGACTTCCGGTCTTAATAATACAGGTTTTGAAAGTGTTCCGGTTAAAAGAAAATTAAATGAGTTTCAGCAACGGTTAAAAACTGTGACCTAAGATAATGAATATCATTCAAGTGTTCCGGTATGATATTCGTTACTTTAGGCTACGGTTTTTAACCGTTGCAGAAATTCATTTAGAATTTTTTTTTAAAGCAGAACACTTTCAAAAAGTATTCAGGTATCTTAATAATACATCTAAATGGTATTATTATGACTGGAAGTCTTGGCCTAAGTGTTCCGGTACACTTTCGGCAAGTCTTTCTATGAATAAAAATTGACACTAACAATAAAAAGTAAAAAATAAAAAATAAATATGGATAAAATTGACATTTTAAAAAAATTGTAGAAATATCGGTATAAGTGTAGGGGTATGTATGGGGTAAAATTTTATTGAAATTTTGGTAATAGCCTAACCACAAGTAATCACAAGGAAGACAATAATTTTAGGGTTTAAAGATCATGCATTATTAAATATACGGCAATTTTATATATGCAATCAATTAAAATGATTACAATTACCATGTAATATTAGTATTTTTAAAATAAAATATATTTTAGGCAAAATACCCTTTTTGGTCCCGTAATTATACCCTTGGGTTCATATTGATCTTTTAATTTTTTTCGTGTCAATTTGATCCCTTAACTTTTAAAACGTGTCATTTTAGTCATTTTTGTCCAATTAGCGACGAATTTAGTGACCGATTTTTGAATTTTTCCGTCGCTAATAAGACAAAAAGGACTAAAATGACACGTTTTAAGAGTTAAGGGACTAATCTGACACGAAAAAAAATTAAAAGACCAATTTGAACTCAAATGTATAATTACGGGAAAAAAAAAAATTTTAACTATATTTTATTCTAATATATTGTTGTCATTGGTTAAGAGTATACAAAATTTTATATTATAGTGCATTTCCTTTTTTTTTCTCTCATAATTTTATAGATTTGAATTATTAATAACAAATAATGAAATAATAATAATAATAATAATAATAATAATAATAATAATAATAATAATTACAATAATAATTATAATAATAATAATTTAATTAATTTCAACATCTGTATATTTGATATATGGTTATGATCTTTAATTTGAACATTTATTTGTTTATTTAAATTTGATTTTTGTATGGTAAGTTACTATAATTTGAAAATTTGATTTTCTTTCTCTCTAATTATTTTTCTAGCTTCTCTCTAACATTACCAGCTTCTCTCTAATTTGAACATTTGACTGTAAACTGTTTGTTTGTCTATGCTTAAGTGTATGACTCGTCTGGCTCGAGTGCTATCTGTCTTGCATTAGACGGAAGAAGCGAGTTCTCGTTTGTGAATGAAGGTGATGAGAAAAGAATCCCGAAGGAGACGATTATTGTTTGTTTTTGTGTTTTCAATCTTGTTATTGTTTTTGGTGTTTTGCGTAAGTTAATGAGCTTAAGCCTAAATCAAAGGCTTGCAAACTCATTATATCCTCCCTAATTAGGGGTAATGAGTCTGCTTAAGTATGAGATAAGAATCTCAACTTAATTACCATGATGATGTAGGATTAAGATCATTAACCTACTTGTGATTATTAAGATGTTTTTGGGTTTTTGTTTAGTGTTAAGTAATGAGTTTAATCTCTAATCACAGATTAGTAAACTCATTACATCATCCTAATAGAAGGATAATAGATGAGAACACTTAAGCTAAGGAATACTCCTCAACTAAATCCATGGTTAGAGATTAAATTCATTACAAAACAAACCTTTATTAAATGGACTTTAATTAAAGGGTAAGATTAAGAAGTGGATTTTATGGTTTGTAAGACAACTTGAGGAGGACTTGTCCATTAAACACTAGGGTTAGTCCCTCTTGACCATAAGGAAGAGATAGAACCCTAATGTAAGACCCAAGTTACAAGCTTATGTCTTGATGATTATTAAGTGTTTTGATTAAGATATGTAAACAAATTAAAGGTTTAACACTTAGGATTAAAGTTATACACTCCATCCTAAGAGAAGGATGCATGCATAACCCTAATTCCAAAGTCCTAAAACATTAAGAGTTTAGTCCCTGATTAAGAGATGAGAAGAGAGACTCAAAGAAGACTCAAAGGTGAAAGACTAAAGGGGGACTATATACAACCCTAAAGTTATCATGCTAGGTTATCCTATGGTTTGTGAGGCTCAAGAGAAGTCTTCAAGGAAGCCACCAAGGAGAAGCAAGATGAAAAGAGGAGGAAGCAGAAGAATAAGTTACTTACTTCCTAAGAAGATAAGTAACTTAAAGGAAGAAATGAAGAGAAGCACAAGTGAGGCAAGCCCACTAAAAGACAAACAAAAATGCAATAAGAATGCAATATGAAGAGATGAGAAGAGGTGGGAGGTGAAGGCAAATCCACCTCCCAAACAACTTACCATTAACCCTGAAAAGTTAGTACAAGATGCAATATGAAAGGAATGAAATGAAACAATGCATATGCAAGGGAAAAGACCAAGACCAGAAGCATACACATGATGTAAATGATTCTATGATATGATGCAAAGGAATACAAGATGCATGTGTGTGTTCATACAATAGGATGAATGCAAATGAAGCATGTAAGAAGCATGAGAACACATGAATGTTTATGAAATGAAATGGATACAAAGCATGGAAAATGTATGGATAAATGATCAAGCAATTTCTCAAGATGTATAAGATGGCATATAAATGCTTAGAAAGGCATGGCAAGTTCATATGTTCATGCAATGCAATGGAAGATGCAAGCAAATATGCAAAATTAGGGTTACATGGCAACATGAGATGCAAATGACCAAAATAGAAGCAAATGATATTATAAAAAATTGAAAATGCACTTAAAGGAACCCTAAGCCTACACTAGGTTACCATCCAAAGGGGGAGGTCAGAAGCTAAACCTAGGTGGAGTTATGAATTTCCTAAGTTTCTAGGTTTTTTTGGGTGATCTTCAATGTAAAATGCCAAACAATTTGAAAATGCAAGATAAAAATGAAACAAAAATGTTTTTGAATGCTAGAAGCCATGCATAGAATAATGCAAAAAGAACCATTCACAAACTCAACTTGGTTTAAAAGTTATGAATTTTTGAAGTTAGGGTTAGAAAATGAACATTTTTAAGAACCCTAATTCATTGAAAAATCTCAAAATATGATCAAAACCAAAAAGAAATTTGTATGGTGAGTTTGTAAATGCTTCAAAATGTCTAAGAATACTTTCTGAATTTTTTTGTGATTTTTAAATACTTAAATGTATTTTTAATTAATTAAAATCAATTAACTAATTAAATAAAACATTTAAATGATTTACAAATATATTTTTAATGCAAAAAATAAAAATAAAAATATTTCTGGTTTCTGAAAATTAATAAAAGGTTTGATAAACATTTTTCAGAATTTTTTGATCATTTTTGCTATTTTTAATAATTATATGAAAAGAAATGGATAAAAATGAATTAAAAATGAATAAAAGGAAAAGTAAACGCATCCAGTGGCTGAGATTTAAACAAAAGTGGTGGGAATTGACTGGCGCGCATCTGAACGGCCCACATTCAAACTGGCCCTTAATTATGTTTTTAATTAATTAATCAGGATTAAATGAAAATGGCTTAATCTGGACCACACGCTGCTAACCCTAATCCTCATCTAACGGCCATAAACGCAACTGGTGAATTAAACACAGATTAGGGTTTAATGATTTTCAGGTGGCCGGAGAAGACCTTCGGTCATCTTCTCCGGCACCCCCTTCATGCTATCTCACTCAAAACGCAACCCCAAGCTCTCAAACTCTCCAGAATCAAACATCTAACAACCCTAAACATGAATCCAGCCCCAAAACTCATTTATTTTACATCAAGAACACGTATCAAAGAAAAACGGAAAATTTCACAAAACTTTCAAAAGCACGATACATCCTTATTTCTCAATCATTTTCAAAACAAACTACATCATGGTGATCAGGAGAGCTCATAGATTCATTTAGAAACAAGAAATGCAAGTTCTGGAAAAAAGTTTGAAGATGACTACCTGAGCTGGAGCTTTACAACCTGGTACTTTCTGGACCTCTCCCTTGTGCAAATCCACTCCAATGAACTCCTTGATGATGTTGAGAAGGTTTGCAAGAGTTTATATGGCTTGGTTTGTGAGTTTTGGTTTTGTGGAGGCAGAAATCGTGTTTTTGATTTTTGAGGTTTTAGGCTTGTTTAATGGTTGGGAAATGATCTGGAGGATGTATGGAGATGATTGGTGAAGTTTGCTTGAAGTTTTGATGCTTGAGCAGGGATAATCGAAGAAGAGAAGTTTTGAGGGATTTTTGGTGTTCTTGAGCTCTGATCAGTTTCAGGCCTTTGTGTTGTGTGTTATGGCTTGCATAATGTCCACATATTATGTCTTGATAGGTCAGAAGAGTGGTTGTGGCCTATGCTGATTGGTATGGGTGATTTAGTCAAGCTTGGTTGTACTTGAGGTATGGGCACGGGTCAGGGCTGGATTTGGGCATGGCTGGGCTCAGCTGAGATCAAGGAAAGCTTATGGATCAGATTTGATGAGCCGGAACACATGGAACTAGGGTTTGTATGAGTTTTGCATATTTTCCCTCTGTGGTGTAACTTGTGGTTCAAGGCATGAAATGATCCAATTCTTGGGCCAATTCTGAGTTTTTGAAGTTGCTTGATCATGTTATGAAGGATTTGGGCACATTAGAAGTCATTAGAAGCCTTGGCAAGTGGTTTTGCAAAAAATCCTCTTTGGCATGAATGTGAAAATTATAGGATTTTTGCCAACTTTGAAGGATCATAACTTGAGTTCCATAATGAATTATAACATGTTCTTGTACTTTTTGAAAAGGGAAAGACCTAATCTAACACTTTCATGACCAAGAATTTTTCATTTGAAGCATTTTAGGTTAAGAAATAGGAGGTTGAAAAACTTTCCCAAAATGGAAAGCTTCCATTACAAGTCATTTCCATTTTTGGCAACTTTTGGTTTAGCTCAAATTTCTTCAATTTTGTGAACTTCCAAGCACTCCAATGATCAAATAAAGATCATAGAACTTCAATTTGATGAAAATACCCCTTTGGTTCCATTGTTGGGGGCCTCAGATGTCCTGATTTTGACTTAACTTGCTCAAGAAGTTACCCAGTGAACAGATGACTTCCACAATGAATTTATTCATCAAACTTGGTACATACGATCCTTATAACATCTTAAGAACATTAGAAACAAGAGTTGCCCAAAATTTTGGAGTTGAAGCCTCTGAAACCAAAACCCTAATTTCAGATCATCTGTGCAGTGAAACCCTAGCTCTACTTCCATGCTTTTCCAGTTCTTGTGATTTCTTGACTTCTATGAACTTTGAGGGACACCATATGATGGTAGAACACACATGGACCCCTTTGGAATGCTTTGAGGCCTTTGGGATGGCTCACACGTGTCTTGGATTGCTCAGATCACAAACCCTAGATGCAGATGAACTTGAACTATGCAGATGAAACAAATATGCAATGTGAGATAATATGTTTATACTAATGCAAACATGAAAGATCACAAGCCATGGTGTGATAAAGAGTGAGGGCAAATTTGGGGTGTTTACAACATGGAAGTGTAATCAAAGAGGCAAACAAAATGCAAGAATGAATATGCACATATGATCATACGTCAAGCAAAATGTGACATGCAAATATGCAAATATGCAATGCGATTATGTGTTAAAATTAACGAAACATGCATGGATCATGAAAGTGAAGAAAAAACATAACCTAAAACATATGTATGCATGTTAGCAAAGAGTTTGATCATGGCAACAAACATTCACAAGTAAACACAAAAATATGCAAAAGTGACGAATACGTGTGTCGAAACGATGGAATCATGCACCTAAAGTGGTCTTGAAAATTTCCTAAAATCGTAATCTATTTCTACATGAACAATCAAGAAACAATGCAATGCAAACATGCAATGAAAACAAAGTATTTTTCAAAGTCAGCACAACATTAACCGGTTAACCATATTGGTTAACCGGTTAACGCCCTTAAGTTTTCAAAACCAGTAGCAAATTCAACGTGTTAATCGGTTAACCATATGCGTTAACCGGTTAACACTGAACAAAATGCTGAAAAAAGCCAAGAAATAAGCACTTTTGGTCATGAACCTACTTCTAAGGACTCCTAACACATACATGAACATGTTAGCACAAATTTTCTACTCAAATATGATTTTCTAACACCTATGAGCACCTAGATTAAGATACAAATCTAGCTTCTAAAATTTGAAATACACAAATCACAATCAAATCGAAAAACGCTCAAAATTCAATCAAATGATGAACAATCGAAGAATGCCAATGCGGTGAGATGAAGAGAATAAATTAAACGCAAACCGGTTTTTAATTACCAACTTATAAAGTGGAGGACTGCTTTGGTGAGTGTTGTTATGTCGATCGAAACACAAGTGAAGAAGAAAACCAAAGATCTGCGAACACGCAAAATAAATGCGGTTGATGATGCTTCTTGATAAACACTTGCACAATCACTTCCAACAAGCCAAAATCAATCCAAAAACAAAAACAATTCTTCAATAAGCCATGGATTTGATGTTTGATGAAGGTCTAGCTTCAAGTTTTTCAAGTTTTGATGAAAAATTTGAAGAACTTCTATGGAGAAGCTTTGAAGAATTTGGTTAGAAATAGGAGAAAAGTTGAGAGAGAGAGAGAGATGAAAAAAAAGAGTTGAAGTTGGAAAAATGAAGTGAACCCCTTTGCTTTGGAGTGCTTTGAAGCTTATATAGAGAGTAGGTATGGCATGAGGCTTGGGCATGGAGCTTGCTTTGGCATTAGGTTAGGTTTGGAGTTAGGCTTGGAGTTAGTTAAAGTTAGTTGGGGTTTCTAGAATATTCCCTGTAATATTCCTTGGAATATTCTAGAAGGATCTAGAAGGTGGTGGAAAATTCCAAGGTAAAATGAAATGTGGAAGTGTGAAACAAGGTGGAAAAAGGGAAAAGAAAAAGTGGAGGGAAAATGTGAAAAACAAACATTTTTTGAAGGTTTTGTTTAAAATTCACCCCCGTTAACCGGTTAACCATATGCGTTAACCGGTTAACGGAAGAAAAACTTGATTTTTCCTTCCTTTTCCACGGGTTAACTTGGAAATGCCTTGGATATTTTTGTGATATTATTTTTCTTCTCTTGAGCTCCAAAGATTGACAAACCTTGCTCGATCACATGCGTCATGCACATGCAAATGATCATGATTTATTTTTATTTTTGTTATTTTTGAATGCGATGCGATGCTTAGACGATCATGCAAAATGAAGAAGCATAAACCACTTGAGGTTGGCCATAAATTAATAGGTCAAATATTAGGGTATTACAGCTGCCCCTATTCAATCATCTGTAGACCTAAATGGATGATAGCAATGACTTTCAGGCTTTCAAGGTATGGAGTGATTGAATACCCGAATAAACTGGAAATTTTGTACTCTGTGGGAAGTGAGAGGGAAAAGAATGTCATTCGCGGATGACAACTCAACATACAGGTCTGACCTCTGACAGGATAAAAAGGAATGAGCTCATCGTACTTATATAATAACTCAAGGGAAACGAGACCATCTCACTTAGACGGAATCGGAAATGAAACCATTATACTAAAACAGAATCAGAAGGAATGGGATCGTTGTACTTAAACGATAGCCCGAAACGTGACCGTTGTACTTAAGCAGAAACAATGGAATGAGGCCATTGTACTTAAATGGGAGCTCAACAACACAAAACCATTGTAATTAAATGGAGTTGTAGGCATGAAATCATCGTACTTAGATGAAGTCAAAGAAAACAGGATCATTGTACTTAAATGATTACCCATGACGCGACCATTGTACTTAAATGTAGACGCGAAGAAATGAGACTGTTGTATTGAAACAAAGACTCAACGGCGAGACATTGTACTTAAATGGAATCGAAGAATTGAAATCATCATACTTAGATGAGATCAATGGGATGGGCTCATTGTACTTAAATGATTACCTGCGATGCGGCTGTTGTACTTAAACAGAAACGTGAAGAAATGAGACTGTTGTACTGAAACAAGACTCAACAACGAGACCATTGTACTTAAATGGAAATTTGAAAGGAAAGAGGTCGTTGTACTTAAACTAGAGCCAGAGACGCGACCGTTGTACTTAAACGGAGACGCAAAAAAGTGAGACTGTTGTACTTAAACAAGGCTCAACTGTGGATAACAAACAAGACTTGGTAGAAATGACCACATCGGGGAATGAACTTGGAATTTTGTGGGGATACTTTGGTCTGGTTGAAGAAGTGATATTTCGGGCTTTTGTACAAGGTACCAAAACTGGCTTATGCTTTGTATGCATATGTTTGAATTTTCCCATGGCGTAATGCTCCCTAATGATTGAAATGCTACGCGTTTTGAGGATGCAAATGTAATGATGATTACTAAATGCAAATACAAAGAGATCTTCTGATGAGGAGATAACGAATATCCTTGACGTCTTCACTGGGGAAGAAGAACTTGTTGCATTGATCTCATGAATCCCTGTGGGGAAAAGAAAGCAACTCTGTGGGGAATAGTGTTTATGATACACCTTTGAACTGCCGTCATTACCAAAAATAAATTGGACTTTGAAATTGGAGAGGCGATACCCTGTTGGGGATGGTGTTAATGAAACATCGGCTCTGAACTATTGTCATTGCCAAAAATAAATTGGACTTTGAGATTGGAGAGCCAAGACCCTCTTGGGGATGAACCTGACTTGGAAAGTATGCTACCCGCCAAACTCTGTTGGGGAAATGATACTTTTATAACCCGACTAGGGAATCTCTTAGATGCAACATCTTCTTCTTGGGGAAGAGATCTGTTGGGGATTCCTCAAATACATCCCCTTTCGCTTGGGGAAGAGATGCCAATGAGGATTGTAATTTACCTGGTGAGCCCGCTGGGGAAAATGGCGAACACCGCCGATAAAAGAAAGAGAACTTCAGGGCTCTTCTTTATCTTCACCTCTGCTGGGGAATGATGAATTATCCCGATACTGCTGAGGATAAGAAGAATCTGGTGGGGAATATTCCTTTGTTGAATGAGGGTTATCTGCTTGGGGAGAACATCCACAACTTTCTGTTGTTATGGTGGGAAAGATTTCCATTTCCAAACCTGCTGGGGAAGATGAAAAACTCTGTTGGGGATACTTCCAGCTGGAAATAAGAGTTTGATCACCTCTTGCTGGGAGTGAAAGGTAGGATGTGTCTTGTGCTGGAGATGAGAAGTGGAAGGCATCCTCCGATGGAGATAAGAGATAATGATACTGTAACACGGTGGGATAACTGACTTTATATAAATGCTGCGGATAGCAAAAGTCGCCACCGACTTTTATTTTATCCATAAGGAAGGGACATAAAAGAACAGGAAAGACCGTTTTGAAAAGACTTGGGTTTGTGGGGTAGGTTATATAAAAGGGAAGGTGTTAGCACCCTTTATATCCATGGTTATCCATGGGTTTTTAGTTACTTAGCTCACTTAAATGTTTCTTTTGAAAAGATGGAGTGTGTGATTGGAAATTTTTCTAAGTACTTTGTAATGATCCTCGTATGGATGTATACAAAGCCTTGTTTTAAAAGAGTGAGGTGTGAAAAGTATTTGCTTTTGAAGTGTGAGCAAGTAACTATGAGGTACCTACCCTAGACTAAGTCATTCATGTTCTTATATGTCCTTTCAAGGGTAAGATTATCCCTATTATTAAGGAATAGTTAGTCATTACCTTGGATTTTGTAAAGGGACGAGCGTAGGGTCATCGTACGGTCAACGAAGGCAACTTGAGGGTGTCTTTAGCAATTGGGAGGGACTATCATCTTTTAATCTAAAGGGACAAGATCAATTAGGCAACATCGTATGGATTTGATCTTTTAACCGAAGGGAGGGTAAAAATGATTTATTTTCCTGAAGGGACTTTGCTTAAGACACCTTACTTTCGAGGGACTTGACCGTTTAAAGAAGGCAACCAATAGGGATACCCTAGGAAGTGTAGACGGCGATCTTAGATCGACTTACGTGTGTGAATGATTTATTTCAAATATTTATCTTATTTAATTAATTATCTAAGTCCATATTATTATTCAGTTAGTTCTCACTCCCTATTTACTAACCACACATTTAAATAATAATTATTAAAAGGACGGAAAAGTAAATCTAACTATTACAAGGCTTTGGGCAGTTACAAAATAATCGAACGAAAAAAATAAATTACAACATACAAACCTATACATTTTTTCTAATAATTAAAGTAAAACAATAATTAAATATAAATAAAAATAATAATAAAGCAATATTAACAATAAAATAATTAGTGTTAATGTTTATGTTTAGAGAAAATTAGGGTTTGTCAAATTTAAAAAAAGGTTTTTAAAGAATTAATTAAAACTTAATTAATTTATTTACAACATTATTATAAAAAAAGAATATATTAAAATAAAGTTATTATTAAATAAAAAATGTTTCTCCCTTTTTAAAAAAAAATAATAAAATTTTAATTTAAGAAATAATTATTTTTATGGTTTAAATTTAATAAGTTAATTAATATATAAAAAAAGTTAATTAAAATAAAAGAAAACTAGAAAATAAGAAAAAGTGAGAAAATTGCTCAAAAAGAGAGGACCTGGGAATTTAACCCAGGTCCCTTACCTCAACAACACTTCACAAAACCAAGATGGCCAGTGCGCTCTGGTGTTAATTCCATGGACCAAAATCATTATATTTTCAACCTGCAAACAAAAATAAAATATAAAAAAAATGTTGGAACCAGAGATCGAACCCACCCCCTATGTTCATCTGCGCGCATACACTACCAATGGGCCAAGCATGCCTTGTTGAAATATGACTAGAACGAAAACTGTATAATATATGATAAAAATTCAAATTCCAGAAAAGGCGTCATCGTCTTCAACCTCCTGCACTTTGAATTAGCTACGAAAATGCTATGAATTTGCTTTGAAAAGTTCGTAGCTAAATGACCTGGAATTTCAAGAACTTGCAAAATACGCACGAGTAGCTTCAATTAATTATACCAATTGATCACCCATAACCTATACAGTTCAATTATATCATCAAAAGGCATTTATATTACGTAAATCAAAGAATCCCAATTTGAAGCTTGGAACCCTGAAAATGGTGTCTTGCTAAAACGACATCAAAACTCAAATTGATGCACCCAAAATCGTTCTACACATTCAAACAAACAATATTATGCAATCAAAATCAATTTATCATGTGTAAATAAGCGAAACCGAAAAATAAAATAAGAGCAAGAAATATGAATTCGGTTATGGTGTTTTGGTGCATGAATGGATGTACTGATGATTGGTTTACGTTCAATGATGTTCAAGGAAGACAATGCAACCTTAAAATTGCCTTGAAAAGACCTGCAACTTTGAAACCTAATTTGAAATTTTCTTTGTATTTTTTGACTTTTGATATGTGTTCTTGGCTGCCAAAATTTGTCCCTTAATGTTTGTGTTCAATTGTCTATATGTAGGAGAGTCAGATTAGGTCAAAAGAAAGATGAATCATTGGGCTTTTGTGATTTCTTGAGTGTGAAGAAATATCTCTCATAATTTTGTCCAAAAATCAAATGATATCCTTCCCAATTGGTGGTGCACGAAATTGGATAGCATCTAATCATCTTGAATGTCATTTAAGAGCTTCTAGAAGAAGAATCAAATCAAATATTTGTATTTTTATATTTTATTTTGATTTAAAATGAATTTTAATGAATAAAATTCAAATAAATAATAAATAAATTATAAAAATCAGAAATTATTTGAATTGGGTCGTGCTTGATGTTATTGTTAAGATTGGGTTGCAAAATGATAGGCCCATTTGGAAAAAATTGGATTAAGACCTTATTTTCTTCATACACCCCTTAAAAATCTCCCAATTGGAAAGCTTAAAGAGTTCTATAACAAACCTATTTGTTCTCATGTCCATATCTTTTACCATTTTCAAATTATGCGCTTTTGAAAAAGTTGACTTTTTGTTGACTTTTGAAATGACCTGTAATGTTTTAGCTCATACCTTCCAAATGAAGCATTTTTAGGCTTGGATTGTGAGACAAAAAGTTGTAGAGAATTCAATTTTCTTTAAAATGAGCTTTTATTGGGAAATATTTGATGAAGCATGTGAAAGTTATGGCTGGTCAAAGTTCAGTTGACTTTTCCTAGGAAACCCTAATTTAGAAACTTCCCGATTCTTGATGATCTGAGATCTCCTTGATGAATCATGATCAAACCTTGATCAAATGATGAATTTTACTTCATAAAATTGATGTTGGCAAAAAATCTTGAAGTTTGACTTTAATTTGACCACAGTTGACCTCAGTTTGACTTTTTAACTACTTTGACTGATTTTTGCATATCTGATCATTTGACTGGTCAAACTTATTGGGAAAGCCTTGAAACTTGACATGGGGATCCTTGAATACATGTGGGATGTTATGAAGCTCACTTGAGGCCTTAGAAGTCCATTTAACTCAGATAAACTCAAAACCCTAGTTGTGGATCCGTTACTTAGGAGGATGTTTTGTCTGAGATAACTTTCAAACTTTCTGACCAATTGTGAACCTTGTGAACCTTGAGAGAACTCTAGGGACACCTTAATTTGATTGTGGGATGGAAACTTTTGGGGTAAAACAGATACCCTTCTGCTCGGAAAATATCATTCTCTTTGTCGTTGTTCTGCTGGAGAGGTGATGATCTAACGAGACTTGCTAAGGAGTCATGCTTCAGGGTCTACCAAGGAAGAGGCTTCTCGAAGCTCAGTGCTAGTGATGGTTTTGTTGGCAATGCCTATACCTGCATGTTAATGAACACAACTGATAGTACCTGCAAAATAGAGAGTTAGTTTGGCCTGCATGCCAAGGGTTTATGGTCAGAATCCATCCCAGTCACTCAACACATCAGATACATGTCAAATGTTTTTACTCTCCTGCAAGTGTTATAAGGCATTCATGTATTAGTAATGAAATATTTATCATAATGTTTTGGACGTTTTTGCAATCAAACAGTGGTAGATGAAAACAAAAACTCATGGAAACAAATTTGACTGAAATTGCGCTTTTATTGATTGAAGAATGGCCATTAATAGGTGTTACACGGGGAAGCAATCCCTGGAAAGAGGAAACTACACAAAAGGAAAATAAACTATCCTAATGTCAACGTGAAGACCAGGTCTCATCAAGCTTTGACCTGACTATGACTTGTATGTCCTCGAGACTCTCCGTGTGCTTTGTTTCTGAGGAAGACAAATAAATTGATCTTCAACCCTTGGATTGCCTTGAATTGCAATGATGAATCACAGATCTCGAAGATCGCAGTTATTCGCTTTGGTCCCTCTTTTGCATGGATCTCCCTTTCGGGTTTTCAATCCACCAGGATACCCTTTTTTGCCTGAGCTGTCAAGTGTTACATCTTTTCAGATATTTCCCTAATTTTTTCCCGAGCCTTTTATTCTGTTTTTGGCTCGCCAGGATGCCCATTTATTCCTGGACTCTCATTCTGTTTTTGTCCAGCGGGTCTCTGTAATACCTCAAAATTTGCCCTCATATTTATTCCCTTTACTGGCATATCGTTTCGCATTCATTTGCATTTCCCATTAGATCATAACAATCATAATTGCACATTTGCATAGATTTCCTCAGGCATGGGGTCAGTGCTCTGAAGAACCAGTTTATTCCGTTGGTTTGAGGTTTTTACTCCACAGGAGTTTGTTTCATGGATTTTGGAATTAGGGCTTCACGCCCTATATATAGTCATCAGATGAATCCAGGATTTTTAGATTTCGTTATCACGGGAGGTGCAAGTTATTGAATTGCTGGTGTATGGGAGATCAGTTGGAGTGCCATACTAGAAATCATTGGTCATCAGGACAAGGTCACGGGGGAATTCAAATTGCAAGGGTGGAAGTTGGTGGCTGCTGGTAGAGAGCAAATGTCTTTGTGTGCTAGCAACTTGCTTAGCATCATACAAATTCTTCTTGATCAAATATGACACCACGAAGTGTAAATTTTATGATGCCAAACCCTATTTGACTTTGTGAACAATCAAAGGGATAGTCTTTTAGACGAGTTCATTTTAAAACTGTGCCATTTAGCTCAACAAATGAAGGATGATGCGAAAATACAACATTTGCGAGTCCATAGGCTTCAGGTCCTTTTAGCATTGGTTTGGTTCATGGACGAGCTCATTCACGTTGAATTTGATAATGTTGTTTTGGTTGTTTTGGGAAATTAGGTGAGATCAAGCAATATTATTAAAATAAGAATTCTACTGGGCTTGATTCATGGAAAGTGGTAGTGAATGCCAAAGGAGAAGTCATTGTGTCTATGGAAGGTGTTGTGAGTCCTGAATTTTGGTCATAAGAATGTCTTAAAGAATCCTAATATGCAGCTTGATACGTTGGTTTTATTATCTATTTTGCTCAACAAATAAGAGTTCAACAATCTGTGGCTATAATCGGTGCATTGAGTGGTATGATGAGACATATGCGGAAAAAGCATACACTGTTCAATTGATGATTCAAACTTAGGGGCTGGAGTAATACAACAGAACTGGAAATATTTCGAAAATGGAAAATACAATAATATTTCTTTGGCATTTACGATTGGGAAATAAGTTACAAAATATGACCGAAAAACTACAAGGGACCTTCTCTTCAATTTTCTAAAACAGTCCCAAGTAGCATGACAGAAAATGGCTTTAATAAATTATTTTAGGAAATTAAAAAAAAAATAAAGAGTTATGCAGCCTGCGCTTGAAGAAAAAAGGTTTCAATCACCAACTAAAGTTACAATCATCATCTTCATATCATCTTCTTAACATCCATCTTCAACAATCTTTTGCTTCTCCACCATCAATCTTCAATTGTCATCTTCACCGATTTATAATGCCTACAAAATTTGATTCAAGAATATCAACGTCAACGATAATTCAGAAGGAGCAATTTCAGACTGGAAAGATAAATGGAATCACCTTAAGGCGCCGAGGCATCATTACCAAGCAACGGGAAAACACATGCCAATCCTGGACAGCAGTAAAGAAGATCCCGGATGGCCATCTTTTGGACAACTTATTGCCGATCTTTCTAAGCTATCCTTGGAAGCATTGGCTAGCGCATTCACTCAATTCTTACCCCCACATTTCAAATCTAACAGCGTGAACAGAGGACTAACACCGCTCAAGGATCGTCTCACGATGCCTGAAGATGAAGTCAAGCCTCCATTAGCCAATAGAAAAGCCACACATGTTACTTATACCGAAAATCGGCAGATGCCATAGGTCCATACTCCAAGCACCGCTGATAAATATTCAGAAGTAAATCCTCCAAAGATAAAATCAAGCAGTTTCAAGGATCCTTCATTGTCAAATAAGCACCGATCTGCAAAACGAACAGGGTATGCTGAGTTCTACAGATCTAGTGAGATTCTATCACATGTTAAATCTAAAAGTCAAAAGGAAAGGACAAAATCACCTTCACTAATTCTGCAGACCTTTCAGACTCATGTTCTAATACTACCATCTCCTCAATCTTCGATTTTTCCTTCACCTTCACAGCAGGCTCATTTATATCCATCACAGAATTTCATCACCCTCTAAAACTTTCTCAACAATGTCAACTAGTTTTCACCTGCATTTCCATAACAACAAAAGTCAGTGACACTCAAAAATGAAAAAACAGGGGAGTATAACTCAAAACAGAAATCAAAGTCTAACTGAAATCACCAAGTTCATAACAAACTCTTAACAGTTCATAACTGAATTCATAACTGAATTCTTCTGGAAAGTTCATCTGAAAATCCTCCAGCATCTTCTATAAAGCAGAACCAATCTCCACCATTTTGGCTCTTCACGATTTTCCAAAACCTCTTCACCAGTTTTCAATCTTTTCTTCCATTCTTCTCATCCCTTTTCTTCAATCCTTCTCTTTCAATCTTCTCCTTCACCATTTTTCTTCAACCATAACCAACCTTCAACTCAAGCTCTCATCATCCTCCAACTTCTGAATCTCCATCACCATTTCCGCAACTCCATTCTTCATCTCCAACCATTCGAAGATTGCTCTTATTCCCTCAATCTTCATTCTTCTTCTTTAATCCGCAACCTCACCAGCACCTGCAAAAAAAAACATCATTTCAGTTGAAATTCAACCCTGCACAAAGAAATATCAACATCAATCATCTCAAGGATGCACTGATTCACCTTGAAGAAACGCAACCCGCGCTAACAGCTTCAAGGTCTTCGACTCGCATCGTGTTCGAGCTCATCGTCCTCAACACTCTTGATACCATAACATCATCAGCAACCTCCACAACTTGATTTCGTCTGCTCAATCTCGCATCACTTGCTTCTCTTTATCACCTGGCCGAAACAAGTCTTCAAGGAATTCCAAAGATCTTCACCATAACTCCTCAATCCCGGCTCTCGTATCTTCTTCGAGAATCCGCAGCACGCATCTTCATTAACCTGCAAGGTACACAAGTAGACGATCAGTAATCCCATATTCTTCATCTCCTTATTTTCTTGTTACGATTTCCCCTCTTGACTAGAAGATTCGATGAAGTTTGAGCGGATACACGGCCTTTTAGGATTTCAAATTGTGTGTATTTTGGTAAGAGTTGGGCAAAATCCGAAGCCATGGTTGAACTCAATAGCCTTAGGAGGATAGGGTTAGATGGTTTTGGTATAGAAGAGGTCGAAGGAGGAAGCCGCTGGTGGCGGTGTTTAGGGTTAGGAGAAAGGGGTCGAAGGCGAGAAGAAGAAGATGAAGGTGTTATGTTTTAATCGAAGAAGATGAGGGTGATGAGGGAAGAAAAAGGTGGAAGGGTTGCGATGACGAAGAAGAGAGGTTAGGGTTAGGTGAGCTGCGGCAGAATCATGAGGAAGAAGAGAAGTTTAGGTTTTTAGGGTTTGTGTTTATTTGACTTGTATATTTCATTTGAATTTGTTAAGTTAATTAGAAGGACATAAAAAGAAAACGTTTAATGTTCATTTAATCCAAATTAATCCTCATTAAGTTAATCAATTTTCGAATAATCTCCATTTAATCCGTGTTAATTTCGAAAATCATAAGAAGAGAGAGGATAAGATTGGATAATCCCTTGAGATTCCCTAGCCATACCGGCGGTGACACTTGTCACCGTCCGGTAGGCCCTTTTCACTTTCGCTATTAACACCCCACATCTTGGGCCCATTCTGAAATGAACTGAAATCACTACTTCCTGCACTCCCCCTTTTAGTCCAGCGCATGGGCCTGCTTCACATTGCTATTTGCACCCTGTTTCTAAGCCCAGTAGAGAAATAACCATATAAAAAATGCTGCCTGCACCCTCTCCTTAGATCCTGCGCATGGGCCCTTCACCCATTTCTATTCATACACCCCTTTTAAGCCCAATGTTAAAAACAACTAATAAAAAACGCTCTTCTCACCCCCTTCATATTTCTTATAGGATTTATTTTTTTGTTTTAGTTTAGTTTAGAAATAATGCTCTAAAAATAGAAAATGTCCAAGAAAAATTCTATAAAAATTTGAGGATGCTTTTAATTCACATTAGAAATAATTGACATTTTAGTTTTCTGTTTTTGCTGTATTTTTGATTTTATTTGGATTTTTTCATGTAAGTGTTTTTTAATGGATTTCTTCAATTGTATTACAACTTTGTAGATTTTATATTTTAATCTTTCAGTAACTTTTTTTGCCCATCCTTTTTACTGTAGTTAGATAACTAGTGATAGTACTTAGGATAATTTTTGTGGATTTTTTAGGACCTTTTATCTTAGGTTTTAATGGTGTAATCCTTAGAAATTAGTGGTTAATTCTTAGATAAAAATAAACATTTTTTAGGCATAGAAAAAATTTTGATTTTTAGGATTCCTTTTAGTACAAGGTTGTAGATAATATTAGGTCCCTATAGTTTAATTTTCATAATTTTGCCAGAAGTTTTAATATTTTTTAGAATATTAGTTCTTAGGCTTAGTTATGTATAATACCCATTAGTTTAGGTCATAAAAATAAAGTCCAAAAAGATATAGTTTAGATTAGATTTAATCCTAGGATCTTATATAGACTTAGGTTAGTTTAAATTGAATTTTTAGAATGAAATATTAGGCTTAACTTTGATTTAGAATGTAGGTTAAAGTTCCCTTTTAATTAGGATTAGAATAAATAAAATAGGACTATTTTTTTAGTTCATGCCTTTAAATGCATTTTTAGAATTTTATTCCTTATATCCAATTTTATGTTTTGTCTTATTACTTGATTTTATAACTTGCATAGGCTTCCCCATTGTTCTTAGAATCAACTTAACTTCATTAGGAAGTAAGTTTAATCCTAGTAGTTTCTAGTTTCCATTAGGATTAGAATACTTCACAAACCATAGGATCTCTTGTAAATAAATAAACAAAGTTAGGATTGAGTCTTAGTCCCTTAGATTTTGTCCTTTTATCAACTTGAGTCATTCTTTCTCTCCTCATAAAGAAAAGCAATAAAACACTTAATAAAAGCCGAACGTTCTTGTACGACACGAGACTTTGTTGCGGAGTGTTTATACGCGTCCTGTTTCGGGGCGAGGTGTAAATGCTTCCCGCGATGGATAGGTCTTAGTACAAGACCGTTCACACACAAAATTCAAAACACTTCTCTTAAAAGACAAAAACAAATAACAAGCGACTATCCTGCGGGAACTTCTCTTCTCATCTCATTCATTCACAACGCGAACTCGCGACGACTTGTCACACATGCAAGACGGTAAAAGCACTCGTACCAGACGAGCCTGCAACACCTGAGCATAGACATACGCAGTTCCAGCATAAAAAACACAAACAAATAGTTCCCGCCTTAGTTAGGCGAACTACGTCGACTCTGATCCACATTATCCCGATGAGGTACGTAGGCAGCGGGGTAGGGCCCGTTCGAGCACATTCTTTATTTTCCCTACATTTCCCCTTTTTTCCATTCTCTTATTTCAGTTCCTTTCTCATTTCTCATTCCAGTTCCAGTAGCAGTTTTATTCAGCAGCATTCTTTATTTCTCACCCTTTGAAACAAACACTAGTGCAGAAATGACTTTTTACATCGGGCGAAAATGACTTTTTACATCGGTTCCGAGTCCGATGTAAAGGCAGCCGATGTAATAAGTCATAGACATTTTACATCGATTTTAGGACCGATGTAAAAAATATATCAACCACATCGGTTAATTTTTAAGTCTGATGTAAAAAAAAATATAATTTTTTTTTTCTAATGTAAAAAGGACTTTTTACATCGGTTGGAAGATAAAACTGATGTAATAGGTAGGCTTTTACATCGGTGCTTTCAAATAACCGATGTAAAAAGTGTGCCATATAGGGTACTTTTTACATCGGTTCTCCTTACGCCCGATGTAAAAAGTGTGCCATACAGGGTACTTTTTACATCGGTTCTCCTTACGCCCGATGTAAAAAGTGTGCCTTATAGTACTTTTTACATCGGTTTTCCTTTCGCCCGATGTAAAAAGTGTGCCATATAGTACTTTTTACATCGGTTTTCCTTTCGCCCGATGTAAAAAGTACTGTAGAAAATTTATATAATTTTACTATTTTTTAGCAGTTCCTGTAAATTTTTTGGTCCCTAATTATTTAGCAATTCCTGTAAATTTTTTTGGTACCTAATATTTCCTTCACATAGACCATATTTAGGTCGATATTTTCATATATTTCTCACCAATATTCAATAAACCAAATATCTAGTACACATATATTCTTCCAAATGTACAAGTACACATATATTCTTCCAAATGTACTAGTATACACATATAATCATCTCAATATATAGGAGGTTTATACTAAAATTTACTACTAACAACAACAACAACAAATACACATTCAACCAATATTTCCCCAACTTGAATATCAACTTACAATATCCACAAGAATATGAGTTGTAACTTCGGTAGAAAACACAAAAATCAAATTTCCTGGAAAAAAAATCATAACACCAATTAACCAAAAGACAACACCAAAGTCAATATCTTCAAATAGAGAATTCTATATATCTTACCAGATAAAGCTTAACTTTTATACAACTCAAAGAAACATGTTGCCCAACGGAGTCGCAAATCATACAAATCATCCTCTTTTAATTCAGTTGGATCATTAAATACCTACAACACATAAATAACAATATAGAGTTATTTTGGAAAATTCACATTAAGTTGCAAAATGCAAAGTAAATAACAAAGTAAAGTTATATTTATTACCGTCATCCAATTATCGGTTATCTTTGCAGAGACAATATCCAACATATTTTTCATCACATAGTACCCACAATCATCAGAGTTATTTTGTTTCCTTGTCTACAAATGAATATATGACATCATTAGTGAATACTTATATGATAAAAATAAATTTATACTTATAATTTACACCACTTACTTTGGGTCGAAGCCATGTAGGCTTTCTTCTAATGCCATGTGCCGCTTGATGAACCCCTAAAACACTAATAAAGAAGGCAAAAAAACCATATAAAGCCACATAAAATATGGAATTACTTTTGTAACAAATTATGTATATAAGATATTGTGAACATAAAAGATAAACTTACTTTGTAACAAGTTTCGTCATGGTTTGATTAAGTTCCCGATGAAGTGAACAGAAGACGACCACCGTATTGTCTTTTGGACAAATGACTATTAATTGCCAATGAGATCTGTATGTGCGTGTTGAAGTACAAAAGTCAGAATTTCATATTAACAAAGTTATAAAATAGAATTTCATTCACATACCCATGAATAAATGGTAGCAAGTGACACACTTTCTCTTCGTGATCACATAACATGTCTTGTATGTATTTTCTAACTTTTGCTTCAGTTTTTGCCACATTATCAACATACGAACACACAGCAGAGTCCAATATCCCATATACTTCTGATTGTGATGTATCAATACACATACGATGAATATACCTAATTATAACATAAACATTAGAATCAAAGTGACAGGAGTTATAACATATTAAAATATTTGAGAGTAATAAAAATATACTTACGTGGACCATACTTGCAAAGTAGAAACGTCAAGCCAATGTTGTCCCATCAACAACTCTCTGATACATTTCGTTGACATATAAAAATTTGAGACACTCACACAATGACTTAATTCTAATTCAAAGTAATCCATTTGTGTGTCACTCCTTTTCAGAACCATTTTTACTAATCTCTCAACATTGTCTTCCTCTTCCATTTTGCTTACTTTTACAATTGAACAACTTCCTTTTCCGCTTCCATCCACAGTTTCCCTTTGTTCAATGCAATTATTATTTGCTGTGCTTTGGGAGATACCCATAGACTTAAGTGTCTCCATGAAAGATTGTTGCATTGCCTTACGCTCTTCAACCCATTGTTGCGCTAAATCCGCTCTTATTTTTGCTTCCAATTGAGATGACAATTGTGCAAATTGTTCTGATACATCGATATCTTGTCTTTGACGTGATCTTCCAAAGAAAGTGCTCTGTTTATGGTGTTTTCCAACACCACGAACACGGCCTCCATGCTCAGATGTTCCAATGGCTGCTGTTAAGATATCGTGACGTCCATCCGGAACAAATGCACCCTTTTCAACTTCTTCAACTAGAGATTCCTACAAATGCACCACAACTTTGTCAATATAGTTTTTATCAAACAAAATTATAATGATACTTGAAGAATTTTACTTACAATTTTCTCTGCAACAACTTGTGTAGCCTGTGATGTGTGTTCCCCCCTTTCTTTTGTCGTGCTCTCTTCCATAACTCATGGCGTGAAGGTGGAGATGGGCTACCCGTATCATCTACATTAGAATCAGCTCTTGATAATCTCCTTTCATTTATCATTTTCTCTTCAAGCAAACGATACCCTCCACGAGATAATACATGTGGGTATGCATTCTTAGCCACATTTTTTGCACCCTTTTCACTTTTTTCCTATTAAAAATTGAAAAAGTTACTAATCATACTAAACATAATAAAAATGTTATTAAGCACAATAAACATAATAAAAATTTATAACTCATACTAACCTTAAATTCAGATGAATCCCGAGACTTCAGAAATTCTTTCCATACTTCTTCTTTAATATAAGGATATCTGATATATGCAGGAGCGAGACCATCTTTGGGCTTTCTAATATATTCACTTGTGAGCTGTGTCTTAAAACCTCTCCATCGCTCTCCAGCATATTTAATCCACTCTTTCTTCAATGGATCCCTTTTTGCATCAATAGGTTCTGGAATAGTGAAATGAGCCTACACATATAATATATAGCATATGTTATTAGCATACGAATATAAAACATAATTAGACATCAAAATAAGCAAAAATACCTGAACATCAGTCCAAATGGCCTCTTTTATGTCATTATCTACGTTTTTCCATTCATCTTTCAAAATACTACATCTCTGCCGAGCAAGAGATGCTATGTAACTCTTAAAATTTGAAGCATTTTTACCAAAACCCGTACATTCATGGGTTCTTGGATCAAACTTCACCTTTATCTTCTCACCTGTTTGGTGAACTTTGTCAATTTGTGTCATTAAAGTGGGACCTCTAACTTTTTCTTTGTAGGGTCACTAGATGAAGAAGGGTTGTCTGTTGAATCAGCCATGTATCTGTTCACATAAAATAAAAACAATTAGACATCAAATTAGACAAAAAAATATAGCAAAAATATAAAAAATTAGACATTAAATTAAGCAAAAATATAAACAATTAGACATCAAAGCAAACACAAAATAAATAAATAAATAACTTATTAGTCCTCCCATATCCCTTCTCCATGATCTGTGTGAATAGCATGCACATCATCCTCTTCATTTTCTTCAATGAAGGTAGGCACATTTATTGAGAAAGGAGGAGTTTCAGAAATATCAAGGTTGACATCTTGATTTTCATCACTATCTTGCATCTTTCCTTGTATAACCACCGACCACCTTTTATCAGAAGGATCTGTGACATAAAACACTTGTTTTGCTTGAGACGCCATAATGAAAGGTTCGTCCGCATAAGCTAACTTGCTAAGATCAACCAATGTAACTCCAAATTCATCGATTCTTACACCACTATTGATATCAATCCATTTGCATTTAAAAACGGGAACTTTAAACACAACATAATCAACTTCCCAAATCTCTTCAATCACCCCAAAGTAGGGTGTAGATGCCATAACCGGATTTTTATCTTTAGCACTAGAGAAGTGCATGGACTCGGCCACAATCATCACCCCACTATTTTGTGTGGTACTACGGTCATCCTTTGACTTTGTATAAAAGCAAGTTTTATTTATATCATATCCACTCCAAGTTATTATGTTACATTTCGGCTCATAAGACAACCACTTAATTGTATTAGATGCACTATCATCATTAGCAATTTTCTCTTTAAACCACTCAGAGAAACTCTTATTGTGCTCTTTTAACAACCATCTTTCATTCATCTTGGGGTGCCTTTTCTTTATGATGCTTTTGTGAGCAGATAAGTAAGGTTGAACTTCATCCGTGTTATTCAAAATATACAGATGAGCTTGAACAACCACATCAATACTTAAACTCTTGACATTTAAACCTTGTGTACCCATACCCTCACATCTTCCATCATGACGAGACTTAGGAACCCCTACAACATCCACTTCTGACAAATAGTTTGAACAAAACTCAATTGCCTCTTCTGCAATGTACCTCTCAACAATCGATGCTTCCGGCCGGTGTGGATTTTTTGTATAACCTTTTAGGATCTTCATGTATCGTTCTGTTGGATACATCCATCGTAAAAAAATTGGGCCACAAATTCTAATCTCCCTTACTAGGTGAACAATCAAGTGAACCATAATGTCGAAAAATGAAGGAGGAAAATACATCTCTAATTGGCACAAGATAACTGAAGCCTCATTTTCCAAAACATCTAACTTTGATGGATCAATGGATTTACAACAAATTGCATTGAAAAATAAGCACAACCTGGTTATAGTCTTCCTAACATTGTTAGGCAATATCCCACGAATAGCAACTGGTAGTAGTTGTTGCATTAAAATATGACAGTCATGAGATTTTAAGCCAATTAGTTTGAGATCTTTAACAGATACAAGCCTTTTGACATTTGATGAGTAACCATGCGGAACTTTAATACTTTGTAAACACTCACAAAAACTTGTTTTCTCTTTTTTAGACAAAGTGTAGCAGGCAGGAGGCAAATATATCTTGTTGCCTATATGTTGTGGAGTTAACTCTTCTCGTATACCCATCAAACCCAAATCCACACGAGCATTATAACCATCTTTTGTTTTTCCATGAATGTTGAGAAGTGTTCCGAGTAAACTATCACATACATTTTTCTCCACGTGCATCACATCAATACAATGTCTTACATCAAGACTAGACCAATATGGAAGATCGAAGAAAACTGACCTCTTTTTCCATAAATTTTTCGTATTTGATTTCTTTTTGTATTTACCAAACTCAACATTAATGCCCTGTTGTCGTTGATAAACTTCCTCTCCAGTTAAGGGCTTTGGAGCTTCACCATGCTCTTGTTCCCCATTGAAAGCTTTTCGCAATCTACGATATGGATGATAACGAGCTAGAAATTTTCTATGTCCAAGATAAACAGTTTTCTTTCCTTTCTCAAGTTGGAGGTAACTTGTGTCTTCTTCACATATAGGACATGCATTATGCCCTTTAACTTTATAACCAGACAAATTACCATACGCCGGAAAATCGTTGATGGTGCAAAACAACATGGCATGCATATTGAAATGTTCACCAGAATACGCATCAAAAACATCCACCCCTTCATCCCATAATACTCTTAAATCATCAATCAAGGGACTTAGATAAACATCTATGTCATTTCCCGGTTGTTTTGGGCCCGAAATCATCATGGATAACATAATATATTTACGCTTCATGCATAACCTAGGAGATAGGTTGTAAATCACCAGGAGAACAGGCCAAGAAGAATGATTAATACTTAGATTACCAAACAGATTCATTCCATCAGTAGAAAGTCCAAGTCTAAGGTTTCTCGACTCTTTGCCAAAATTTAGAAACAAAGAATCTATTTTCTTCCACTGCAAAGAATCAGCTACATGACGAATTTGACCATCACATTTTCTTTCTTCGGCATGCCATCTAAGATTCCTTGCGTCATTTGCATTTGCGAAGAGTCTCTTGAACCTTGGAATTATTGGTAGGTACCATACCACTTTCGCGGGAGGACCCTTTTTGACAACCTCATCATCACTAGAATCACCATCTTTCTTTTTGTAGCGTGACGCCTTGCACTTCGGACAATGATTATAGTTTACATACTCTTTTCTGTATAATATGCAATCATTAGGACATGCATGTATCTTTTCATACTCCAAACCCATTGGACACAATATCTTTTTTGCCTCGTAATAACGATTTGGAAAAACGTTACCTTCTGGAAGCATCTGTGTCAACAATTCAAGCAATTCGGTAAAACTTTTGTCACTCCACCCATTATTTGCCTTCAAATTAAACAATTTTAACACGGCTGACAAACGTGTAAAATTAGTGCATCCCGGGTACAAAGGTTGATCCTTGTCACTGCATAAAGTATCATACGCATGTGCCTTTGTAAACGAATCTTGTCCAATATCCCGCATCATATCTTCCAGACGATCATCATCCATTTCTACACCAATATTATCTTTTTGGGACACATTTGACTTTTCTACTACCCCACCGTGCCATATCCATTGTGTATAACTTTGACAAATCCCATGACAAATTAGATGATCCATGATTGCCTTCTTATTAAGTTTTGGTTCGCGATTTGCGCAACGAACACATGGACAGAGAAAAAGCACATCAACACTTTTTTCACCATTACTTTTAGGAGGAGGAAGATTTTTTTTAGCATTGCTTTCAGCAAACTGTAGAAATTCCTTCACACCATGTTCGTACTCAACACTTAATCGATTAGCTTTTATCCAACTACGATTCATACCTATGTTCCGGAATTAATGCATACAGATCAAATAAATTATTTAGACACCTATAATAAAGTAATGTATATAAAACTATATATATATATATATATATATATATATATATATATATATATATATATAGTTTTGATATATATATATATCAAAACTATATATATATATATATCAAAACTATATATATATATATATATATATATATATATATATATATATATATATATCAAAACTATATATATATATATATATATATATATATATATATATATACACAAAACTATATATATATATATATATATATATATATATAGTTTTGTATATATATATATATATATATATATATATAATATATATATATATATATATATATATATATATATATATATATATATATATATATATATATATTCAAGCAGCAAACCAGTATATATATATATATATATATATATATATATATATATATATATATATATATATATATATATATTCAAGAAGTAAAAAGTACTAGCAAACGGTGGACCGCGGCGGAGACTGCGGCGGCGAGAAGGGTCTGTAGCGGCTGTGACTGCGTACAGCGGCGGCAGCGGCGGAGACGGCGTACAGATCGGTGCGCGGATGTGGAGACGAAGACGGCGGCGGCGAGAGCGAACGCCGTACGGCGTGACAACGACAGCAAGAGCGAACGCAGTACCTGTTTCGAAGGAAGAAGAACTGTACAGTACCGGTTTCGAAGGAAACAGCACCGGAACTGTACTGTAGCGGCTGTGACGGTGAAGAGGTACTGTAGCGGCTGTGAAGGTGAAGGAAACGTACTGTTGTAGCGGTGTCGCTCCCGACAAGTGACACGGGGTCAGATGAAGGTACAGACGCGAACGGTCGGCGAAAGGGAACAGTGAGAACACACAGCCGTGAACTCACTGGAGATGAATAGAGTCGCCAGCTAGGCATTTTTATCCCGGAGGAAAGGTAATGCTGCATAGACCTAGAAAGATATGGATAAGACGGTTGCGAACCAGAGAGACTGAGAAAGGGGGTTGGTTACAACCTGGGAAGGTATTAGCACCCAGATTGTCCGTCGTACTCGACGGGATCCACGCTTAAAAGATTTGTGTTTTAAAGGGGTAGTGTCAGTGCAATTTGTGTATAAAATAGCTGGAAAAGAATGTACAGGTGTCAGTGTAAAGTGTATAAGTGATGTGAAAGTGTCAGTGTAAGAACAGAGTGAAATGCTCAAGATCATGAGGCTTAAAGAATAAGGCTGGAAAGAGGGGGAATGTACAGAGACTTTTGTTCGATAACTGTTAAGTTATGCCTACGTATCCTCTCGTGCAATGAGGAAGTCAGAACACCGTAGTTCGACCCAAAGAGACTGAAAGGTGAATTGACTTGTGAACTGCTTGCTTGTCTATGCTCAAGTGTATGACCTGTCTGGCTCAGGTGCTTACTGTCTTGCACTAGACGGAAGAAGCAAGTTCTCGATTGTGAGTGAGTGTGATGAGAAAAGAATCCCGAAGGAGACGATTATTGTTTGTTTTGAGTTTTCAGTCTTTTATTGCTTGAGAGTTTGTCATAGGATAATGAGCTTAAGTCTAAACCAATGGGTTAGTAAACTCATCACATCTTCCCTCTGATTAGGGGTAATGGGAATACCTTAAGTGTGAAGTCAGATTCTCACACTTAATCACCTTTGATGTAGGATTAAGATCATTAACCTACTTGTGATTATTTAGATGTTTTTTGTGATTTTGTTTAGTGTTGAGTAATGAGGTTAAGCCATAATCAAGGATTAAACAGACTCATTACACCATCCTAAAAGAAGGATAATAGATGAGAATGTTTAAGCTGAGGAAAACTCCTCAACTTAATCCATGATTAGGGATTAAACCCATGCCAGAACAAGCCTTTATTAAGTGGATTTTAGATTAATGATATGATGATGAAGTGAATTTTATGGTTTGTAAGACAACTTGAGGGGGACTTGTCCATTAACACTAGGGTTAGTCCTTCTTAACCAATTAAGGAAGAATTAGGACCCTAATGCAAGGCCCAAGTTACAAGTGTAATGTCTTGATAATTATTAGATGGATTGATTAAGAGATTTAAACACCTTAAGGGTTCAAGACTTAGGATTAAAGTTATACACTCCATCCTAAGAGAAGGATGCAGGCATAAGCTTAATCACAAAGTCTTAAAGCCTTTAGGGTTTAGTCTCTGATTATGAGGTGAGAAGAGAAGACTCAAAGAGAGACACAAAGGTAAAACTAAGAGGGGAGACTAATCAAAACCCTAATCATTGTCATGCTTGGTTGATCCTAAGGTTTGTGAGGTTTTCAAGGACAATCTTCAAAGGAGCCACCAGGAAGCAGATGAACAGGATCAAGAGAAGCAAAGTGACTTGCTTCATTCAAGAAGTCAAGTCACTTGAAGAAAGAAAGTGGGAGGAAGAAGAATGAGCAAGCTCAAACTCAAACACATATAAGAATGCAGCAATGGATGCAAGAGAGATGAAAAGAAAAGGTATGAGAAGTGAAGGCAAATCCACTTCTCAAGTTTACTTACCACCTGAAATGTTAGAAATAAATGCAATGCAATGCAAGATGAGATGAAATGATATGATGCTAAGCAAAACCAGAAGCATGCACATGATGTTAATGGTGTTATGAGGTGCTGCAAACATGAGGCAAGACAATGGGGATGTTCATACAAGATCATGAATGCAAATGATGCAAGTTAAGGAGCATGAACAAGCATGCAATGTTATGAAGCATACAAGGCAAATGACATGGCAAATATGTAATGCAATGATCAAACATGCTTTCTATATGTCTTAAGATGTCAAATGAATCATAAGCATGCACAAAATGCAAAGATAAGTCATGTTATGCAAGAGAATGCAAGAGGGATGCAAATGAAAGCCCAAATTAGGGTTTATGGATCAAACATCAAACACGAACCAAAAACAGAAGCAAACCTCATGATAAAAAATGGAAAATGGCACCCAAAGAAACCCTAGGCCTATGATGAACCACTGCCCAAAGGGGAGCTCTCAACTCTCAACCAAACTCAAGTTATGATTTTCACAAATTATTAGGGTTTTTTAGGGTTCTTAACAAAACAAATGCCAATCAATTAGAAAATGCAAGAACAATTCATGGCCTTTTTATCCTTGAAAATACATGCTAAACAAAAGACAATGCAAGAAGAATCAATGTCTTAACCTTCACCAATAGGCAGAAATGATTTTTCAAACTTATGATCAAAATAATGCATAAAAAATGATTTAATTCAATGAAAAATTCTTAAAATGCATCTAGATCAAAAAAGAAATTTGGTTTGAAGGTTGGACAATGTTTCTAAATGTCTTAGAACATTTCATGATTTTTTTTTGTAATTTTTAAATACCTAAAAGTATTTTTAATTAATTAATTTCCATTAATCAATTAAAAATAACCTTTTAAATATTTAAAAATACTTTTTTAATGATGAAAAATAAAATAAAAATGTTTTTGGGTCTTAAAAATTAATAAAACTTTTAGGAAAAAGTTTCATAATTTTTAAGAATTTTTAACTATTTTAAATTAATTATGCAAGTTAATTGGAAAGAAAATGAATTAAAATAAAATAAAGATGAAAGTAAACCAAATGGATGGCCAAGATGGAGCCTGAGTTCAAATTTGTTGACCAGCGTGCAAATGAAGGGTGTGGATTGTATCTGATTTAATTATCCTAATTAAAAATTAAATAAAACTAATGAGAGAGATTAGGGCTAAGCAGATTGATCTGGGCCATCCAAACCAGCGGGAAGTCAAACATTTCAACGCTATCAACGCTCAGAATTTAAACTGCCTTAATGACCTGAGTTTAGGGTTAATCACCCTCAGGTGACCGGAGAGAAGCTCCGGTCATCTTCTCCGGTTGCACAAAAACCCTAGAACACGATTCAGGTACTTATTCTACAAATCAAGCACACCTAAATGATCCTCTAACTTCCTAGGTCATGAATCCAAGCTCAAACAACATTTATGCATCATGAATCAAAGGAATCGAAAGGAAAGAAATTTACGGGCAAAAATTCAGAGGGACCATACAAGCTCAGTTTTCACTCATTTTTAATTCTGAGATCAACCCCATGACCAGCAAGACATGACTAACCAATTTATAACTCAAAAACCAAGCTTTGAGAGAAAAGTTTCCATGATCATACCTGAGCTGGAAAGCTTCAAAACTGAACTTCCAGAGCTTTCCTTGCGTGCAAATGGACTCCCTTGTATCCCCTGATGCTAATGGAAGGCTTCAAAGCTCTTGTGGATGGCTGATTTGTGAGAACCAGTTCTGGTGTAGCAGGAAATGAGCTTTGTGTACAGGCTGTTTCAGTTCAAAGTAAAGGGTAGTTTTGACTCCTTGTGGTATGCTTGACTTGTTGGTGAAGAAAGATGAGGTGTTTGATGGCTGGATAGTGAGATTCGAAGAGAACTGGTTTGGAAGGTGAAGAATGGTGAAGCTCAGGTCAGGCTTGTTTCAGGCTTGAGCTTTGGTGGTTTGAGGTCTATGAAGTGTGTTGAGATGATTGGTGGAGATGGTTTTTGTGTTTCTTGGCTGTGTGAGCAGATTCGATAGAAAATGCAATGTGAGATGATTTTGTGAATGCTGTCTTCTGGCCAGCTTCAATGCTCAATGCTTAGCTATATTGTCTCCAACTTGTGTGGATAGACTGTGAGGCAGGTTAGTAGGGTGGCTGTGTACTGTGCCAAGAGTATGGGAGCCTTTTGCAAAAAAGTCAATTTTGTGTCATTGAGAGTATGGGTCATGGCAGCAGCAGGTTCAAGTCTTGTCTTGCTCCAGCTAGGGTTGAGGAGAGCCCTTGGATTGCTTGTGGCTGACTGCAACATGTGGATGACAAGCTATGCTAGTTTTTTGCAACTTGACAACTTTGTAATTTCTCATGATTTTGCGCCATACACATGAAACAATGCTTGCTGAATTTTGTGGCATGGCACTTCTTTTAGTCATGGCAATGTTGAGAAATCAGCTAGTGATCACATAATTCCTTGGAAAATGACTATGCCAAAAATCCAACTTTGCACTTGTAATGGAAAATGTCTTATGGATTTCTTGAAAATCAAGGCAAACAATGAAGAATCCCTTGGGCCAATTCTGTTTTTTAGGGCATATGTGATCATGTGATGAAGTTTTGAAGTCACTTTGAAGTCACTAGAATGCTTGATACATGAATTTGCAAGTTTTCCATTTAGTGCATGCCTTGAAAAACAATGATTTTTGCCAACTTTGCCTTGCCATAACCTTTGATCCAAGAAGAGTTTGATCATGTTCTTGTACTTTTTGAAAAGGGAAAGATAAGATCTTCAACTTTCATGACCAAAGTTTTTCCATTTGAAGCATTTTTGGATCAAGAATCAAGGCTTGAAAAATGACCTAAAATGAAGCATTCTTGAAAAGTCAACTATGCCCAAAAAGTCAACATTTGCAAAAACCCTAAATTCTTGATTTCCATGAACTTCAACCCTCTTCCATGATCAAATAAAGATCATACACACTCAAAATGATGAAGATCACCCATTGGTTGGGTCACTGGGGGCCTCAGATGCCCTGATTTTGCACTGACTTGTCTGAAAAGTCAACTCTTGATCAGATGACTTCCCCATGGAATTTCTTCATGAAAATTGATATGCATACTCCCTATACCATATAGAGACCAATGGAAACAAGAATGACCAAAAATTTTGGAGTTATGGCCTCTGAAACCAAAACCCTAATTTTCAGTCAACTGTGCAGTTCAAGCTGGCCCTGCATCCACTCAAAACCTAGTTCTTGTGATTCCTCTGCAATTTTGACTTTGAGGAGGTGAAATATGATGTATGAACACACATGGACCCCTTTGAGTTGATTGGTAGCCTTTGGAATGCCTCAAGATGCTTTGGGATTGCTCAGATCACAAACCCTAGGTGCAGATGCCTTAGAAACTATCCAGTGAATCAAAAATGAGATGTGAGATGATATGATTGTGTTTATGCATATGAGAATGATCACAAGCCATGGTGTGAATGGGTGAGGGAAAATTTGGGGTGTTTACAGCTGCCCCTATTCAAACATGAGTTAGCTGTGCAGGATGTAAGCAACGGCTTAACAGGCAAACAAGATAACTTGTGGTTGAATACCAAAGACAGTCCAAAATTTGCACTCACAGAATGAAGAAGAAAAGGGATATAGATTGTAAAGGAAAATAAAGTATATTGTAAAGTGTAGGCGACGGGGGACGACCGTCGAGCAGAGGACGACTGCTGGGTAAAGAGCGATGACGGGGACGGCCGACATGCTGAAAAGTGTAGGAAAATAAAGCAATGACGGGGACGGCCGACATGCTGGGGATAAAAGGTAGAGCTAAGACGGGGACGGCCGACTAGCTGGGAAAATAAAATATCATGATGGGGACGGCCATCAAGATAAAGCTGTAAAACTCTCTGGGGGTTAATGAAACATGACGGGGACGGCCATCAAGTTCATAAAGGTAAAATAACCAACGATGGGGACGGCCATCGGGTTAGAAGGAAAAGGGACCACGACGGGGACGGCCATCGGGTTAAAAGGAAAAGGGACCACGACGGGGACGGCCATCGGGTTAAAGAATAAATGAAATAAACAGATGATGGGGTACGGCCATCAAAAGTGAAGGACGATCACCTAGCAGGGGACGGCTGCTCTGTTGGGGATAAAAGAAATATGATGGGGACGGCCATCAAAGGTGGAGGACGACCACCTGGCAGGGTACGGCTGCCGAAAATATCAACGATGGGGACGGCCATCGGATAGATAAGGTCAACGATGGGGACGGCCATCGGACGAGCAAGATGGAGGACGACCATCAAGAAATGGAGGACGACCACTCAGCAGGGGACGGCTGCTCTCGAGGTTTGTCATAACACAGGACGAGTGTTAGATAACCAAAGATCAACAATGGGGACGGCCATTGGATAAAGTGATGAAGGACAATCATCAAAAGGTGGAGGACGACCACCTAGCAGGGGACGGCTGCTAAAAATATCAACGATGGGGACGGCCATCGGATGAGCATGATGGAGGACGACCATCAAGAAGTGGAGGACGACCACTCAGCAGGGGACGGCTGCTCTCGGAGTTATCGTAACACAGGACGAGTGTTAGATAAAGGAAAATTTGCTTTGTTGGCGATCTACTGGGGAATAGTAAACACGGACGAGCGTTTACATCCAAGAAAAGAAAAGGTATAAGTGTTTTGGTATTGTGTATAGATTAAAGATGCGGACGAGCATCCTTAAGGCTATGATACGGACGAGTATCATGTAGAAACAAACTGACACATGTTCAGAGATGATGATACGGACGAGTATCAACTGGTTAACAAGGAACACGGACGAGTGTTGCATCTGAAATAAACCTTCTGGGGAATAGTAGACACAGATGAGTATCTATATTCAAGAAGACATAAGTGTTTGACACAGTGTATGGATTAAAGATGCGGACGAGCATCCTTAAGACTATGATACGGACGAGTATCATGTAGAAACAAACACTAGACGCAATGTTCTGAGGTGATGATACAGACGAGTACCAACTGGTTAACAAAGAACAAGGACTACTGTCGAATCTGTGGGGATATGAGTGATGATGTATACAAGATACGGACGAGTATCTGTATAAGCGTACCATGAGTAGTGAGTATTGTATTGTACTGATGAGTGTTTTAACTGCTGGGGAGAGTGACACGGACGAGTGTCAAGAGAGAAGAGTATAATATTAACAAGTGTATGGGTGATAAAGGTGTAAGCGACTGCGCTGGGGATATGACACGGACGGATGTCAAGAAAATGTATATATAGGTATATGTGAGTGCAAAGAGGGTGTCTTTGGCTTTCTGCTGGGGTATGACACGGACGGGTGTCAGGACGTATCTGTAACACGGGTGATTTTGTTTGTGGAGTGTATTCAGGCGACCTGTTTGGGGAAAGATGACACGGACGGGTGCCAAAAGGTGTATATACCGGTGTTTGTGATTTGAAAGGGCAGCTGCTTTTGCCGGGGACTCTGGTGGGGATTTTGTACAGTGATGATGAACGGTTTATTATTCACAGGTGTTTTATTCACAACATGACTCATGATTATGCTATGCATTTGATTTTTGCCGTAATGCTCCGTATTAGACGGAATGCTACGCTCTGAGGGGATAGTATGATGCAAATGCCATGATTGTGCAAAGAGGCAACGATCCGGGATTCGGATTCCGTTGCTGCGAAGATCTCTGGTTGATCTGCTTGAAATGGACATCCCAGCTGGGTATGAGATCACTGGTGGGTCCAATGATGTATCTGCTCGGGGATATATGTCACTGGTTGACATAATCTTGAAAATACGGGACCCAGCTGGGGTTTGTAGAAGCTTTCTGTACTCTGTTGTGACTTCTCCGTGCGTTGCTCTTCTGAATAAAGGCTTGAAGCTCTGTGGGGAGATGATTCCCTGATTTCTGTATTCTGTTGAGGAAGAATGGCAACTCGGCTGGGGAATTGAGAGGCAACTCAGCTGGGGAGAGCAACAAGAGGCACCTCAGCTGGGGATATGGCATCCTGAGTGTTAAGCCTGTTTGTTGATTTGGCAACTTTGCTGGGGAAAGCAATGGGGAGCAACTCAGCTGGGGAAATGGGCACCTTCGATGCTGAGATTGAGTGCATGCTGATTTGGCAGCTCCGCTGGGGAAATGGGCACCTTCGATGCTGTATGTTGAAGGTAGACCGAGTTGATAATGATTCGCCTACTTGCTGAGACGTAACTTGCATGCCCCAGGTTGCGTTCTGGATACCTGCAATCCTGCAAAGATAAGGAAACGTACAAAAGGTCCCGAGGTATCCCTTACTGGATTCCGTCATAGGAGATAAGTACTTTCGAGAGTAAGTATATTCCCTGTAAGCATGTGTTTTTATTTTTAGAGAAAGGCATCTGTACTTATGCAATTGTATTTTAGAGATATCAGACAACTCTTTGCAAAACATAAATGTGAAAACGAAACATGACTGAAAAATCTGATTTTATTAATTCATGTGCCCTGAATTGGCGAGATACAGTCAAGGAAACAAATCTCCTGAAATGAGGAGATTGTTACAAATTGAGAAATAAAGTGCTGGCGATGCTGACGACGCTTTGAGGAGCTTCCTCTCCTGCTATGACTCGTATGACAATGACGTTCTTCTCGTCTTGCTTTCTGGAGAGAGTTGATTCTGGTTGAAGTCTGATCCTTTGAAGCTTACCAAGTTGTAGGTGATACAGACGAATTCAGAATGCAGTTGTTCGCTTATTCCCTTATTTTGCATGGATCGCCCTTTCGGGTTTTCAATCCATCGGGATACCCATTCTTGCCTGAGCTGTCCAATGCGGCTTTTCAACTCAGCGGGTGTACATTTTTATTCATTTTCCCTTACTTTTGCCCGAGTCTTTTATTCTGTTTTTGACTCGCCGGGATGCCCTATTTTTGCCTGGACTTACATTCTGTTTTTATGTCCAGCGGGTCATTTTATGCGAAGTATTTTTTAACTGCATCTGAATTCACAGGGGACGGGAAATCTTCACCATCCATGGTGCTGAGCATCAGTGCTCCACCAGAGAAAACTTTCTTTACAACAAATGGTCCTTCATAATTTGGAGTCCATTTGCCCCTGTGGTCTGTATGAGGAGGGAGAATTCTTTTCAGCACAAGATCTCCTACTTGGTACCCTCGGTGCCTGACTTTCTGATCGAAGGCTTTCTTCATTCTCTTCTGATATAACTGCCCATGGCAGATTGCAGCCAATCTTTTCTCTTCGATCAGACTCAGTTGTTCGTATCGGGACCAAACCCATTCTGCTTCGTTTAGTTTAACATCCATCAATACCCGCAAGGAGGGTAATTCAACTTCAACAGGTAGGACTGCTTCCATACCATACACAAGCTGATACGGTGTTGCCCCAGTGGATGTTCTGATTGATGTGCGGTACCCATGCAAGGCAAACGGTAGCATTTCATGCCAGTCCTTGTATGTGACTACCATCTTCTGCACAATCTTCTTGATATTCTTATTTGCTGCCTCAACAGCGCCGTTCATCTTTGGCCTGTAAGGAGAAGAATTGTGATGTTGGATCTTGAAGTCCCGGCACAGCTCTGCCATCATTTTGTTGTTTAAATTGGAACCATTATCAGTAATGATTCGCTCGGGCACTCCATACCGACAGATGATATCCCTCTTCAGAAATCTGGCTACCACTTGCCTTGTAACATTTGCATATGAGGCTGCTTCAACCCACTTGGTGAAATAGTCGATGGCGACCAGGATGAATCTGTGGCCGTTTGAAGCAGTTGGCTCAATCTTGCCAATCATATCAATGCCCCACATAGCAAAGGGCCATGGTGAAGACATGATGTTCAAAGGATTAGGAGGCACATGCACCTTATCTGCGTAGACCTGGCATTTATGACATTTCCTGGCATAGGCACAACAGTCTGCATCCATTGTGATCCAATAATAGCCTGATCTTAACAATTTCTTAGCCATGGCATGCCCTCCTGCATGGGTACCAAAAGATCCTTCGTGCACTTCATGCATCAGCAAATCTGCTTCCGTCTTGTCAACACATCTGAGGAGTACCATGTCAAAGTTCCTTTTGTATAAAGACCCATCAGTGTTCAGAAAGAAACTACCAGCAAGCCTTCTCAAAGTCTTCTTATCATTGGAAGATGCCTCAGATGGGTATGTCCGATCCTCCAAGAAGCACTTAATATCATGGAACCAAGGCTTATCATCTTTCACAACATCAGCTGCAAATACATATGCTGGTCTATCAAGTCTAGACACTGAAATCTGGGGTACAAAGTTAGCAGCTTGAACTTTGATCATGGATGAAATGGTAGCGAGAGCATCCGCAAACTGATTCTCGTCTCGAGGGATATACTCAAGCTTGACTGTTGTGAAGAAAGTCAATAACCTCCTTGTATAATCCCTGTAAGGTATCAGATGATCTTGGTGGGTGTACCATTTCCCGTTGGTTTGATTGACTACCAGAGCTGAATCTCCGAATACGGTCAATGTTTGGATCCTGAGGCCAATGGCTTCCTCAAGACCCATAATGCAAGCTTCGTATTCAGCTTCGTTGTTAGTGCAGTTGAAAGTGAGTTTTGCCGAGAAAGGCATGTGAACTCCTTTTGGTGTTATGAGTACTGCACCAATACCGCGACCATTCATGTTAACAGCCCCATCAAACATCATAGTCCATTCTTCTCCTGGGTCAGGCCCTTCGGTGTGAATAGGCTCCTCATGATCTTTCGCTTTAATGAACATGATGTCTTCATCAGGGAAGTCAAACCTCATTGGCTGGTAGTCATCAATGGGTTGCTCAGCAAGATATTCAGATAGTACACTGCCCTTGATGGCTTTCTGAGATGTGTACTGTATGTCGTATTCTGTGAGAATCATCTGCCATCTTGCAACCCGTCCGGTAAGAGCTGGCTTCTCGAAAATGTACTTAACTGGATCCATTTTTGAGATTAATAAGGTAGTGTGGGTCAACATATACTGTCTCAGTCGGCGAGCAGCCCACGCTAAAGCACAGCAAGTTTTCTCGAGCAGTGAATAACGCTGTTCACAGTCGGTAAACTTTTTGCTTAGGTAGTATATTGCATACTCTTTTCGACCAGACTCGTCATGCTGGCCCAGCACACACCCCATCGACTCTTCTAACACTGTCAAGTACATAATCAGAGGTCTTCCTTCTACTGGAGGCATGAGGATTGGAGGTTCTTGCAGATATTCCTTGATCTTGTCAAAAGCCTTCTGGCAGTCTTCGTTCCACCTGACCGTTTGTTCCTTTCTTAACAGCTTGAACAAGGGTTCACAGGTTGCCGTGAGGTGAGATATGAACCGTGAAATGTAGTTCAATCGACCTAAGAACCCTCGAACTTCTTTCTCAGTCTTCGGTGCAGGCATTTCTTGAATGGCTTTGACTTTATCAGGGTCCACTTCAATCCCTTTCTCGCTTACAATAAAGCCCAGCAGCTTACCAGATCGCACCCCGAATGTGCACTTGTTGGGGTTCAACTTCAATTGGTACTTCCTCAGACGCTTGAATAACTTCAGCAGATTTACCAGGTGGTCTTCCTCTGTAAGGGACTTGGCAATCATGTCATCCACATAACATTCGATTTCCTTATGGATCATATCGTGGAATAATGTCACCATAGCCCGTTGATACGTTGCACCAGCATTCTTCAGTCCGAATGGCATCACTTTGTAACAGAACGTGCCCCAGGGTGTAATGAATGTTGTCTTCTCCATGTCTTCAGGTGACATCTTGATCTGATTATATCCTGAAAATCCGTCCATGAAGGAGAATACCGAGAACTGAGCCGTGTTATCCACCAATACATCAATGTGAGGTAATGGGAAGTCATCCTTCGGGCTGGCTCTGTTCAGATCCCGGTAGTCAACACACATTCTTACTTTGCCATCCTTCTTAGGCACAGGTAATATGTTAGCAACCCACGGCGGGTAGCTAGTCACAGCAAGGAACCCGGCGTCCCATTGCTTTTGTACCTCTTCCTTGATTTTCATAGCCATGTCTGGGCGAGTTCGGCGCAGCTTCTGTTTCACTGGTGGGCATTCTTCCCTCAAAGGCAGCTTGTGCACAACAATATCGGTATCCAACCCTGGCATATCTTGATACGACCAAGCAAACACATCAACATACTCTTGAAGCAGATCTATCAGTTGTCTCTTCACTGGGTTTTGCAGGCAGGCCCCGATTTTAACTTCCTTCACGTCTTCGTCTGTACCAAGATTAATCACTTCAATCTCCTCCTGGTGAGGAGTAATGACCTTTTCCTCTTGTCTCAACAACCTGGCTAGCTCTTCAGGAAGCTCATATTCTTCATCAACCCCTTCATCAGCTTGATTGATTGGATTGTCAAAGTCATACGATGTCATAGCCGTGCTGTTGTCGGTGCTGTCAGGAAGGCACTCTCTGCAAGGGTTAAGTTGGTTCATTTTAGTGATTGATTTTAATCTTGCTTTAGAAAAAAGTGAAATGAAGTTATCATTTTGAAAACACCGCCATTTATTTTTGTACAAAAAGAAAAATGGAAAAAAAACAGTGAGCATAAAAGAAAAGGACTCGTTTGCAAAAAGACGTCTGATATTTCATTAATTTAATCTTGTTTGCACAAAAGTACAGATGGCCCTGGTTACAAAATGAGTCTTGTCATCTTGGGAAAGATGCAAGACTTTGATGCATGCTTATAAAAATACAGGAAATAATAATTACTCTGCATGAGTAACTCTTATAATTTCCTGGGAAGACCAGTTCGAGACACTGCTCCCCGGGATCTTCGGACGAATCCAATTCTCCAGATTGCGCTCCTCTTCCAGCTCGTCTTCCAGACAGTTGATAGCATCGGGGGTAAGCATTCCCCCACTGACAAAACCAGGCTCTGCAGCAGCCTTTGCTTGATGTTGAGTTGGTCTGTAACCCAACCCAAACTTGTCCTTCTTCTCCTCCACAGCTAAGACCTTGCCCCAGCCTAGGGCAGTTCCTTCTTCAACACCCTTCCGGACTTGTTGGTAAGATGACATGGAGATACCTGACACAGCAGATGCTTCATTGACGTTCAAGGCTTCAAAACCTTGGCTCATTGTTTCATGGATCTCCCCATCCATCTCAATGTATTTATAGGTAGCCAGATGGCTAACGAAAATGTCCTCCTCCCCACAGATTGTGACAACTTGGCCTTCCCACTCAAATTTTAACTTTTGGTGAAGGGTAGACGTTATTGCGCCAGCGGCGTGAATCCAGGGTCTACCCAACAAACAGCTGTAGGCGGGCTGAATGTCCATCACATAAAAGATAGTTTTAAAGGTCTGTGGGCCAATTGTCACAGGCAGCTCAATCTCTCCCAGAACCGATCTCTTAGAACCATCGAAGGCTCTTACCACCAGGTTGCTGGGTCTCAATGCCAATCCATCATATTCAAGCTTCACCAGAGCCTTCTTTGGTAAGACATTCAGGGAAGAACCTGTGTCCACCAGCACATGAGAAAGGACAGCTCCTTTGCATTCCAGGGTTATGTGCAAGGCTTTGTTGTGGTTGCGGCCATCCGCTGTCAAGTCAGAATTGGTAAACCCTAGCCCATTGCTAGCAGTAACATTACCAACCACGGTTTCCAATTGGTTGACAGTAATCTCCTCAGGCACGTAAGCTGCGTGCAGGACTTTAAGTAGTGCATTCCGATGGGCTTCGGAGCACATAAGCAGTGAGAGGATAGAGATTTTGGATGGCGTCTGGTGAAGCTGATCCACAATTTTGTAATCACTCTTTTTGATGATTCGCATAAACTCATCAACTTCCTGATCAAATGGAGTCTTCAGGGCTTCTTTGGCAGCTGGATCTTCCTGCACCGGGCCTTTTCCTTTTGCCTTGGCAGCAGCTTCTGCTTCGGCAGTAGGTTTTTGAACTTGTGAAGCAAAGAGACGTCCGCTTCGAGTGAAGCCTCCGCCTCCCCCCACATTATCTACTTGTGGTGCAGGTGTTGATGTTTCAAGAGTGATTCTTTTTCCTTCGCAATACAAGTCAGAGCCATAGTGCCAGGGGATGGCCCTATTGCTTTCATATGGTACTGGTCCAGGCACCGTGACAGTGACTGGACTGATTGCTGCTGCTGAAGGGACTGTTATTGTTTGTGGATCATAAAAGATTGTAACTGGTGCTCTGGCGGGAGCAGCACCTTCTGAATGGTAGGCGGAATTATTCTCAGGATCGTAGAATATGGTAACAGTAGAGACATCTTCATGATTGATTGCTGGTGTTGTAGGAGGTACTGTTGGAAGAACTGTTGTTGTTGTTGATGGAGATTCGAAATGGAATGAAGCTGAAGTTGTAGCAGGAGAAACTGTTGTAAGCTGATCATTTGGGAAGACATATGAAGTACTTGTTGATGGTGCTGATGAATTGTCGGGAACAATAGTTGCTGCAGTTGTAGGAGGTTCTGAGACCGTTGTTGATGAAGTTGTTGGGTTTGTCGGAAATGATGTAGTGATCTGTAGCAGGCCACTCTGAATAAGGCTGTCAATGCCATTCCTCAGGTCTTCACACCCATTCCAAGAAATATTGCAATAGGGGCATCCTAGTTCACACCCCGGAAATATATTGCTTTCACGGAGTTGAGCTTTGATTTCCACCAATGGTGTCCTGATCTGATCCACACTGGTTATTAAATAAGACGGTTGGTCTTCTTCAATAGCATTAATTCGAGGACCACCATGGTTTGGCATAGGGTTTTTATTGACATTGGGCGGAGGTGCAAAGTTCAGAGCCTTGGAGTCTACCAAGTCTTGTACCTTCATATGCAGAGCCCTGCATTTTTCTGTACTGTGACCAGGTGCGTTGGAATGGAAAGCACACCTAGCATTGGAGTCATAGTTTCTTGGTAGACTGTTGGGATCCGGAGGTGCCAACGTTCTTAGCTCAACCAGGTTGAGTTTCAGAAGTTGTGGCAGCAAGGCAGCATATGGCATTGGGATCGGGTCGATCACTCGGTTAGCTTGGGATGGCCTTTGTTGGAATGGCCTCTGTTGATTTTTGTTGTTGGAGTTGTTGTTGAAGTTTCTTGGAGGATACTGATTCTGCTGATAATGAGGTTGTTGTTGGAAGTTTTGTTGAGGAGGTTGATAGACTGGCTGTGGATGAGCTGGAGCAGGGATAGTGACTGCTGCTATTGACCTCTGAGCATATTGGGGCCTACCCCTGTTGGTGTGAATGGCATTGGTCTCGCCAGTTCTTCTCGGGCCTGCAAAAGGCTTTCTTGTATTACTGGACGAGCTTGCACCGTTGTCTGAGATCTTTCCCATTTTTAACAGGCTTTCAATTCTCTCCCCAGCTATGACAACATCTGCGAAGCTGGTGGAAGAGAAAGCAGCTAACCTGTCAATATACGTTCCCTGAAGAGTGTTCATAAACATGTCTGCCATTTCTCTCTCAGACATAGGTGGCTGGACAGCAGCAGCCAGTTGCCTCCACCTTTGGGCATACTCTCGGAAACTCTCCCTCGAAGACTGTGACATTCCCATTAGGAGAGTCCTGTTGGGTGCCATATCTAGATTATACTGATACTGTCTGATGAAGGCCTCTGCCAGGTCCTTCCAGCATCTGATAGTTGCTCTTGTCAAGTGAGAGTACCATTCTCTTGACGCCCCAGTCAAGCTATCTTCGAAATAGAACATCCACAATTTCTCATCCATTGTATAGGCCTTCAGCCTTCCCAGAAATGATTGCAAATGAGTCCGGGGGCATGAAGTCCCATTATACTTTTCGAAACAAGGAGGCTTGAACTTATGGGGAATCCTGACCCCTTCTACCAGCCCCATGTCCATGACGTCGAACCCCAAAGAGTTTTGAGACTCCAGTGATCTCAACTTCTGAGCTATTTCTTCCAACCGTCTATCATAAGTTTCCTCTCCGGCACCCATTACTGTATACTGGTCCTCCTGAGGATCTTCTTGAAGTACTCTGGCTGCAGTGGCTGTCCCTTGAATGTTGACTGGGATGTTAGCCTCTGGATGGAGATGTGGGCCAAACACAGGGGGGGTAACGTGTGGTTGCACCCTTTCATTATTACTGGTGCCTGCAGTTCCTACATGAGGCTCCTCTTGATTTTGCCTCTCCACCATGGCCCTCAGTCTCTCCTGGCTCTGAGCCATGTTGTTCATAACTTCCATGAACTGCGTCATTTGCGTTCTCATCTCTAACCTTTCGTTTGCCATCTGGTTTCTGACCTCTGTAAGGTCTTGCTGCATCTGATCCATCTGAATTCCCGGAAGGTTGTTTCTAGTTGGATACCTGTGTGGCCTGTTGAGAGGAAATACCCGGCGGCGAGCAATAATTCCTGAACATCACAACAGAGGTTAGCAACAACAAAACAAAAACCTACAAAACAAACAAAAGGGTTAGCATGCAATGCAGTTATGCTTATTTGCTATCAAGGTATCCGGTTTGGCCTTCAGTTTTGACCCTTCCAGACCCTTGAAGATGCTGCTGTTGAAGTTGCTTTTGATGTGAACCCAGATATATTACAAAAGTGGAATAATACAATTTGTTCATTTTTACAACCCAAGCCCTCAAAGGGGTCAAAATACATCACAAAAAAGCAAAAGTACATGGAAAAGGAACAACAACAAGCAAATGATCAAACTCCAAGGCCAAACTCGTCCTCACGAACTTCCTTGAGAAGTGCTTCGGTCACAGGATCAGCCGGATGCTCCGTGAGACTTCTGATGAGAAGGTTTCTTGTTGCAACAGCTGCAGTCAACTTCTTATTCTGACTTTGGTCCTTTGACCTCTTCAATCCTGCTTTGATTTTCAGTTCTGATATTTCCTCCTGGGCTGCTGCCAGGGCTTTTTCCATCTGCTCCATCTTGTCCTGAACTCTCTTGTCTTCTAGAGTACGGGCCTCAGTGATCCGGACCCACCTGGCCTGACTCTCTTTCAAATACAAGTCTGTCCTTGCTCTCTGGAACTGGGCTTCTTTACAAGCATTCTTCAGAATCTGTTCACCAGCTTTAGACTTGTTGATATAATCTCCAGACTTCTCGATCTTAGTCAAGTGTTCCACTCTCAACTTCTCCAATCTTTCAATCTCTCTCACACCTTCACTCCTCTCCCTGAGGGTCTTCTGCAAGGCTTGAGTTAACTTCTCATTTCTTTCCTTCAAGCTCTCAAACTCCTCCAAACTGATAGTGGCAGGGGGTGGTGCTGAAGATGACTCAGGCATGTCTTCTATGGTGAAGGGCATTCCAGAGAATTGGGCCCTAGCATGGGACCACTCATAATATTGGACTGATGCCACATTATTGCACTTCCCCAGAATGGTGATTCCCTTAGTCTGAACATGATCCCAGGCCCAGGCAGCCTGCCTAACAACAGTCAAACTAATCTTGTTCTCACAGTAGAGGGTCTCAACCAAATCCTGTACCCTAGGAGTGTGGACCAGTGCATAGCCCAATTGCCTCTTGAACAGCAGAGGGTTGTAATTGATACTTCCCTTAACCCCTATTAAAGGCACATTGGGAAAGTGCCCACAGCTGGTGATTATATCTCTGCCCTTGGTGCTCTGAGTACACCATCTGATATCTGCTGAAGTTAGGACAGTGAGTCTCTTAGCCCAGTTGCTTTGCTGATGAGGATTTAGAAATGCATCTGTCCTGGGTAGATGCTTAAGAAGCCAAGCATGAAATAATGGAGCACAAATCCTCACTAGCCTTCCCCTCTGCTTTTCATTTCTCTGATGTACTGAGTAATAGAGATCACCCAGTAAAGTTGGCACAGGGTTCTTCAGGATGAACAAGTGGATTGCATTCTTGCTGATGAATCGAGGCTCATCTGCAAACAGCACAATTCCATATACACTTAAGGCCAACAGAGCACAAACAGCTCTCCACTCCCCCAGGGAAGCCTTCAGACTAGCTTGAGAAATCAGGAAGTCAAGATGAAAACCAGGGATTCCAGCTTTAGAGGTCATGTGTTGCTCAATCAAAGCAGGTTCCAGATACAAAGCTTTTGCTACCTCTCCATTGCTTGGAAAGACCATTTCAGGGTTGAAAGGGATTTCTCTTTTGATGGGCAGACCAGTCAATGATGAGTATTCTTCCAGAAGAGGCCCCAACTGAAAGTCTTGAAAGGTGAAACATCTCAATGGGGGATCATAAAACTGAATACAGGTGTGGATGAGGCTTCTCTGAGATGGGTCCAGATCCATGACCATGTCCAGTATATCTCCATAACTCTCCCTGAACAAGGGTATGTGATCTGGAGTGATCAGGGTTTGGATCCTCCTGATGTCTGACAAATCTGGTTGGAAGAAATGATAGGTGATGTTGCTTTTCTTTGGAGCCATGATGCTGAGGACTGAGTAGGATAAATGCTGATGAAGATGCTGAGGAGGGGCCACTGGCTGGCTAGTGCAAGTAACTGAAGTATAGCTGACAAACTGAAGCAAGTGCTGGTGGAGATAGGTCAAAACTGCAGATGGGGTCAAAACCAAAACCAGATGAAGGTGGATACCCTGAAACACAAATAAGCAAATGTTAATATGGTGCAATGAGTATGTATGCAAATGAAATGCAAGGGTCTGTGACTGAGCTGGATCTGATTAACTGCCTTGGTATAGATCCATGTGTGTTCAAGAAATCCAGATGGAGGTCTAAAAATCCAGTAACCAGGGTGGGGGGCTCAAATAAAGAGCCTCATGTCCAGGGTTCAGGATCACAAGAACTATCCAACATGGAGTACTCTTAACAAAGTCAAAGTAACAGGGTATTCTGAGGTCAAGGTACCTGCAAACCTGTAAACAGCCCAACCCCCTCACAGGTGATGATCTAGAACAAGGATCCTCAGACTTGGATCAGTTATGAGAAGTGTAAACACTTCTAACCCGGAGGTACAGTGTTTACAATAACCATAACAATTCCTCCTCTAATTCACCTCAGTTTCTGAAGGTCAATACTAAAAGGTCATCCTGACTTAGCAGGCTTCCCAGATAGCCCTAGCATTGCAGGAAATCTGCAACACAGAGTTCTCAAGAAGAAACCCATATCTGAACCGTGTTTCATATTCCCGCACCAGACCGAAATGGAATGGGAAAGAATATGATTCACTCTAGCCTAGGTGTCACTCAGGTCCCAGGTATAGGACCTTAACTCTCAATGAAACACCCACCCACCAAAGAAAAAACCAGATCCAGCCAGCAACAATGACAGTATGATATATAAATGCAGTAAAGAAAGCAGCAAATCAACTGTACATAAAGCAATAAACAAAACAGATATACCAGCACAAATAAGCACATAACACCCCCGTAAACACAAATCAAACAAGCGCTAGGAGGAACCCACAAAAAGAACCAGAAGCCCTGGTTGCAATATAAGGCTCCCCAGCAGAGTCGCCAAGCTGTCGCTCCCGACAAGTGACACGGGGTCAGATGAAGGTACAGACGCGAACGGTCGGCGAAAGGGAACAGTGAGAACACACAGCCGTGAACTCACTGGAGATGAATAGAGTCGCCAGCTAGGCATTTTTATCCCGGAGGAAAGGTAATGCTGCATAGACCTAGAAAGATATGGATAAGACGGTTGCGAACCAGAGAGACTGAGAAAGGGGGTTGGTTACAACCTGGGAAGGTATTAGCACCCAGATTGTCCGTCGTACTCGACGGGATCCACGCTTAAAAGATTTGTGTTTTAAAGGGGTAGTGTCAGTGCAATTTGTGTATAAAATAGCTGGAAAAGAATGTACAGGTGTCAGTGTAAAGTGTATAAGTGATGTGAAAGTGTCAGTGTAAGAACAGAGTGAAATGCTCAAGATCATGAGGCTTAAAGAATAAGGCTGGAAAGAGGGGGAATGTACAGAGACTTTTGTTCGATAACTGTTAAGTTATGCCTACGTATCCTCTCGTGCAATGAGGAAGTCAGAACACCGTAGTTCGACCCAAAGAGACTGAAAGGTGAATTGACTTGTGAACTGCTTGCTTGTCTATGCTCAAGTGTATGACCTGTCTGGCTCAGGTGCTTACTGTCTTGCACTAGACGGAAGAAGCAAGTTCTCGATTGTGAGTGAGTGTGATGAGAAAAGAATCCCGAAGGAGACGATTATTGTTTGTTTTGAGTTTTCAGTCTTTTATTGCTTGAGAGTTTGTCATAGGATAATGAGCTTAAGTCTAAACCAATGGGTTAGTAAACTCATCACATCTTCCCTCTGATTAGGGGTAATGGGAATACCTTAAGTGTGAAGTCAGATTCTCACACTTAATCACCTTTGATGTAGGATTAAGATCATTAACCTACTTGTGATTATTTAGATGTTTTTTGTGATTTTGTTTAGTGTTGAGTAATGAGGTTAAGCCATAATCAAGGATTAAACAGACTCATTACACCATCCTAAAAGAAGGATAATAGATGAGAATGTTTAAGCTGAGGAAAACTCCTCAACTTAATCCATGATTAGGGATTAAACCCATGCCAGAACAAGCCTTTATTAAGTGGATTTTAGATTAATGATATGATGATGAAGTGAATTTTATGGTTTGTAAGACAACTTGAGGGGGACTTGTCCATTAACACTAGGGTTAGTCCTTCTTAACCAATTAAGGAAGAATTAGGACCCTAATGCAAGGCCCAAGTTACAAGTGTAATGTCTTGATAATTATTAGATGGATTGATTAAGAGATTTAAACACCTTAAGGGTTCAAGACTTAGGATTAAAGTTATACACTCCATCCTAAGAGAAGGATGCAGGCATAAGCTTAATCACAAAGTCTTAAAGCCTTTAGGGTTTAGTCTCTGATTATGAGGTGAGAAGAGAAGACTCAAAGAGAGACACAAAGGTAAAACTAAGAGGGGAGACTAATCAAAACCCTAATCATTGTCATGCTTGGTTGATCCTAAGGTTTGTGAGGTTTTCAAGGACAATCTTCAAAGGAGCCACCAGGAAGCAGATGAACAGGATCAAGAGAAGCAAAGTGACTTGCTTCATTCAAGAAGTCAAGTCACTTGAAGAAAGAAAGTGGGAGGAAGAAGAATGAGCAAGCTCAAACTCAAACACATATAAGAATGCAGCAATGGATGCAAGAGAGATGAAAAGAAAAGGTATGAGAAGTGAAGGCAAATCCACTTCTCAAGTTTACTTACCACCTGAAATGTTAGAAATAAATGCAATGCAATGCAAGATGAGATGAAATGATATGATGCTAAGCAAAACCAGAAGCATGCACATGATGTTAATGGTGTTATGAGGTGCTGCAAACATGAGGCAAGACAATGGGGATGTTCATACAAGATCATGAATGCAAATGATGCAAGTTAAGGAGCATGAACAAGCATGCAATGTTATGAAGCATACAAGGCAAATGACATGGCAAATATGTAATGCAATGATCAAACATGCTTTCTATATGTCTTAAGATGTCAAATGAATCATAAGCATGCACAAAATGCAAAGATAAGTCATGTTATGCAAGAGAATGCAAGAGGGATGCAAATGAAAGCCCAAATTAGGGTTTATGGATCAAACATCAAACACGAACCAAAAACAGAAGCAAACCTCATGATAAAAAATGGAAAATGGCACCCAAAGAAACCCTAGGCCTATGATGAACCACTGCCCAAAGGGGAGCTCTCAACTCTCAACCAAACTCAAGTTATGATTTTCACAAATTATTAGGGTTTTTTAGGGTTCTTAACAAAACAAATGCCAATCAATTAGAAAATGCAAGAACAATTCATGGCCTTTTTATCCTTGAAAATACATGCTAAACAAAAGACAATGCAAGAAGAATCAATGTCTTAACCTTCACCAATAGGCAGAAATGATTTTTCAAACTTATGATCAAAATAATGCATAAAAAATGATTTAATTCAATGAAAAATTCTTAAAATGCATCTAGATCAAAAAATAAATTTGGTTTGAAGGTTGGACAATGTTTCTAAATGTCTTAGAACATTTCATGATTTTTTTTTGTAATTTTTAAATACCTAAAAGTATTTTTAATTTATTAATTTCCATTAATCAATTAAAAATAACCTTTTAAATATTTAAAAATACTTTTTTAATGATGAAAAATAAAATAAAAATGTTTTTGGGTCTTAAAAATTAATAAAACTTTTAGGAAAAAGTTTCATAATTTTTAAGAATTTTTAACTATTTTAAATTAATTATGCAAGTTAATTGGAAAGAAAATGAATTAAAATAAAATAAAGATGAAAGTAAACCAAATGGATGGCCAAGATGGAGCCTGAGTTCAAATTTGTTGACCAGCACGCAAATGAAGGGTGTGGATTGTATCTGATTTAATTATCCTAATTAAAAATTAAATAAAACTAATGAGAGAGATTAGGGCTAAGCAGATTGATCTGGGCCATCCAAACCAGCGGGAAGTCAAACATTTCAACGCTATCAACGCTCAGAATTTAAACTGCCTTAATGACCTGAGTTTAGGGTTAATCACCCTCAGGTGACCGGAGAGAAGCTCCGGTCATCTTCTCCGGTTGCACAAAAACCCTAGAACACGATTCAGGTACTTATTCTACAAATCAAGCACACCTAAATGATCCTCTAACTTCCTAGGTCATGAATCCAAGCTCAAACAACATTTATGCATCATGAATCAAAGGAATCGAAAGGAAAGAAATTTACGGGCAAAAATTCAGAGGGACCATACAAGCTCAGTTTTCACTCATTTTTAATTCTGAGATCAACCCCATGACCAGCAAGACATGACTAACCAATTTATAACTCAAAAACCAAGCTTTGAGAGAAAAGTTTCCATGATCATACCTGAGCTGGAAAGCTTCAAAACTGAACTTCCAGAGCTTTCCTTGCGTGCAAATGGACTCCCTTGTATCCCCTGATGCTAATGGAAGGCTTCAAAGCTCTTGTGGATGGCTGATTTGTGAGAACCAGTTCTGGTGTAGCAGGAAATGAGCTTTGTGTACAGGCTGTTTCAGTTCAAAGTAAAGGGTGGTTTTGACTCCTTGTGGTATGCTTGACTTGTTGGTGAAGAAAGATGAGGTGTTTGATGGCTGGATAGTGAGATTCGAAGAGAACTGGTTTGGAAGGTGAAGAATGGTGAAGCTCAGGTCAGGCTTGTTTCAGGCTTGAGCTTTGGTGGTTTGAGGTCTATGAAGTGTGTTGAGATGATTGGTGGAGATGGTTTTTGTGTTTCTTGGCTGTGTGAGCAGATTCGATAGAAAATGCAATGTGAGATGATTTTGTGAATGCTGTCTTCTGGCCAGCTTCAATGCTCAATGCTTAGCTATATTGTCTCCAACTTGTGTGGATAGACTGTGAGGCAGGTTAGTAGGGTGGCTGTGTACTGTGCCAAGAGTATGGGAGCCTTTTGCAAAAAAGTCAATTTTGTGTCATTGAGAGTATGGGTCATGGCAGCAGCAGGTTCAAGTCTTGTCTTGCTCCAGCTAGGGTTGAGGAGAGCCCTTGGATTGCTTGTGGCTGACTGCAACATGTGGATGACAAGCTATGCTAGTTTTTTGCAACTTGACAACTTTGTACTTTCTCATGATTTTGCGCCATACACATGAAACAATGCTTGCTGAATTTTGTGGCATGGCACTTCTTTTAGTCATGGCAATGTTGAGAAATCAGCTAGTGATCACATAATTCCTTGGAAAATGACTATGCCAAAAATCCAACTTTGCACTTGTAATGGAAAATGTCTTATGGATTTCTTGAAAATCAAGGCAAACAATGAAGAATCCCTTGGGCCAATTCTGTTTTTTAGGGCATATGTGATCATGTGATGAAGTTTTGAAGTCACTTTGAAGTCACTAGAATGCTTGATACATGAATTTGCAAGTTTTCCATTTAGTGCATGCCTTGAAAAACAATGATTTTTGCCAACTTTGCCTTGCCATAACCTTTGATCCAAGAAGAGTTTGATCATGTTCTTGTACTTTTTGAAAAGGGAAAGATAAGATCTTCAACTTTCATGACCAAAGTTTTTCCATTTGAAGCATTTTTGGATCAAGAATCAAGGCTTGAAAAATGACCTAAAATGAAGCATTCTTGAAAAGTCAACTATGCCCAAAAAGTCAACATTTTCAAAAACCCTAAATTCTTGATTTCCATGAACTTCAACCCTCTTCCATGATCAAATAAAGATCATACACACTCAAAATGATGAAGATCACCCATTGGTTGGGTCACTGGGGGCCTCAGATGCCCTGATTTTGCACTGACTTGTCTGAAAAGTCAACTCTTGATCAGATGACTTCCCCATGGAATTTCTTCATGAAAATTGATATGCATACTCCCTATACCATATAGAGACCAATGGAAACAAGAATGACCAAAAATTTTGGAGTTATGGCCTCTGAAACCAAAACCCTAATTTTCAGTCAACTGTGCAGTTCAAGCTGGCCCTGCATCCACTCAAAACCTAGTTCTTGTGATTCCTCTGCAATTTTGACTTTGAGGAGGTGAAATATGATGTATGAACACACATGGACCCCTTTGAGTTGATTGGTAGCCTTTGGAATGCCTCAAGATGCTTTGGGATTGCTCAGATCACAAACCCTAGGTGCAGATGCCTTAGAAACTATCCAGTGAATCAAAAATGAGATGTGAGATGATATGATTGTGTTTATGCATATGAGAATGATCACAAGCCATGGTGTGAATGGGTGAGGGCAAATTTGGGGTGTTTACAAGCGGCTGTTTTGAAAGAAGAGGTACTGTAGCGGCAAAATAGAAATGAAACTAGGTTTAGTGTTTTTAATTTTTATGGATTATTTTATTTCAGTTTATATTTAAACTGATGTAATAATCATTATCATTTTTTAATTTATTTTTTTAAAAGACCTATTACATCGGGTGTCATATTAACTGATGTAATAGGGTATGAGAATATTTTAATGAATATTTTAATTTATTTTTTTAAGAGATTTATTACATCGAATTTATTCTTAACCGATGTAATAGGATTCGTTTTTTGAATTTTTTTTAAACTTTTCACATCGGGTATTTAGGCACAACCGATGTAATAGGTTCGTTTTTTGAATTTTTTTTTAAACTTTTCACATCGGGTATTTAGGCGCAACCGATGTAATAGGTTCGTTTTTTGAATTTTTTTTTAGACTTTTCACATCGGGTATTTAGGCGCAACCGATGTAATAGGTTCGTTTTTTGAATTTTTTTTTAGACTTTTCACATCGGGTATTTAGGCGCAACCGATGTAATAGGTATTTATTTTTTTTTAATTTTTTTTAAATTTTTTTCATACAGTATATTAAATCGGTTATTCTCATAACCGATGTAAAAGGTATTTATTTTTTTAAAAATTTTCTTAATTGTTTTTTTAATTGTTTTTTTAATTGTTTTTTTAATAGGTTTTTTACATCGGTTTAGAAAACCCGATGTAAAAGGCTTTAGATGAATTTTTTGTTATTTACAAAATTGCCACCGCAATACTTTTTACATCGGTTTTTATCAATAACCGATGTAACATCCCTTATAACAATTTATGTTTTATTTACGAAACTGCCACCGCGTGATTTTTTACATCATTTTTAACAAATACCTGATGTAAAATCATTTAACCAAATGTCTTTTTTTTAGTAGTGAAACAAGCAAGCGTGGATCCCGTCGGGTACGACAGACGAATTGGAGTGCTAATACCTTCTCAATTCGTAACCGACTCCCGAACTCAGATCTTTGGTTCGCAAGGCCTTGTCCTTTCCTTCTTTCTCAGGTTTGTGCAACATTACATTTCCCATTCTTTCGGGATAAAAATGTCTGGCTGGCGACTCTAACCTTTCCGCGCCACTTTCGCGTTTATACTAGGATGAAAATCCCGGGAGCGACAGTTGGCGACTCTGCTGGGGATGAGCCTGATTCTTCCGGTTTCCCTTGTAGAGTCAATCCTAGCGCCTGTTTGGTTTTGCTTCTTTGGGTGTTTATTTGTTTGTTGTTGTGTGCTTTAGTTTAGTTTTACTGTTTTCCTTTACAGCTTTTGTTTACAGCTTTACTTTACCGCATTTATTTACCGCTTTCAGTATTTTATTTTCCATGCATCATATTATACTGGACTGTCTGGCTGTGCTGGTTTTCATTTTTTCTGTGGGTTGGGAGTTACTGTGAGATAAGCCAAATACCCGGCTTGAGTGCACCATAGGATTAGCGTGGACAGACATTGTACTCTTATGGTATCTCACCATGATGGGTGGCGATGTGTTCCACACCCAGATTGCGACCGTCTTGGAACTATCCTGTGTGGGGATTACCTCACTTCACAGTACGACCTTGATAGTTATGTGCATCTGGTGACCGATCTTCGAGGACCTTAATGGGAACACCCATCTCCAGTGATGACAGTGGCAGACCACATTTGTTGGCAAACCCACTCGCATCCGAGGGTCCATTGGGAACTCGCATAGGATGGCCTGGTTCTCTCATAGGAATTCAGTTAAAGTAAACTGTTCGTATGACGATAGTATTGTACCCCTCGGGATGAATGTACTATTGTTTCTCGATTCAGTGCTTGAAGCTGGAGACTTGTGAGGGATGCTTGTTTTTCCGGACTCAACTGAGACCTCCCTGAGTGGTACATAATGCCAAACCGATTCCCTGATGTGGTCATGAGCCATTTCTCGGAAATGGTGAACGTATTATTGCTATTTGGCTTTGAGAGTCCGTGATGTTGACCCGAGTAGCACACCCGTGAGATTGGGAGGGGTTTACAGGTTTGCAGGAACCCTAATACCTTCAGCATACCCACTTTGCCTTTGGTTCAGTTTTGTGATCTGGATTTCTGGTTTTAAGATATGGATCCCGGATCAGAGGGATGGTTATTGTGATATCTGGATTTTGAGATCATGCACCAACGCCTGATTATATGATTGGCACATCACATACACTTCACTGATCACATGCCTGTTGCATACATAACATCATAGCATTCTGTCATACATGTTCGGCTATTTCCAAAGATCCTATGTTTGAACCATGTCATTATATGTTCCTATATCCAAATGGGAATCAAAGCAGATGGATCCCTTGGAAATAATCGAACATAGCATTTGCATGCATCCTTACTCTCATTACAGGTGTTCGGGGACAGATTATCATCCTGATTCGTTTACTCTTCAGAATGGCCAATGTGAATCACAATCATCAAAAGATGGATATGGAACAATGCCGAGCAGAGATAGCTGAAATGAAAGTCCGAATGGACCAACTTTTAGAGGTCATGCAGACCTTGTGCCATGACCACACGCTATTGATGGAGAAGGTTTACCAACTGAAGAAACAAGAGAACCAGACCAGGGAAGCCCCAAAGCTCCAAGAAGGGCACCATCTCCCCTTTATTACTGCAGAAGTTGTTGGTCATCCCAGTCCAGTGATTTCGTTCCAAGATCAGGAAGCGTTTCGCGGAAATTCTCCTCAACTTTGGGATCCTAAGCCTCACAATTTGCAGACTATTCCAGTTCATCAAAGGGAAGATAAAGACAAAAGCCGCAGACAAATGCCAAAGACGTCTGAAGCCAAGTTTGATTTGATCCCGGTGTCATATGCACAGTTGCTTGTTTGTTTGCTTGAGCTTAATCTGGTTGAACTTGTCACCGTGACAGCCACACCCAAGAAGCTTCCTCCGGATTTTGACGCCAATGCCAGGTGTGTTTTCCATTCTGGGGCACCTGGTCATCATGTAGAAAACTGCAAAAGGCTTAAGCATCAAGTTCAAGAGCTCATTGATGCAAAAGTAATTGAGTTCGCATCGATCAACGGGGATGTGTCAAAGGATTTCATATCACTAGGAGGAACTTCTCCTTTCCTTACCATAAGAGTTATCCCCAATCAGGGATGTGTGCCTCCGATCTGGGTTATAAAGACATCGTGCCAGTCACCTTTACCCATTCACCGATCCGACATAAAGAAGAAAGTGCAGAAGAACTCTAGGTGTTCGAATTCATCTCAGCATCAGAATTATCAACAACAGGGGAGACTCAAGCTCAAGCAAGCTGAAGAAGTGTTTGCTCCTAGTCAAGTGTTTGCCCGTTTGCTCAAGAATTCTTTGATTCAGCCAGGGAATTCCTTGCCAATGCCCTACCCCATTCCCCCAGATTACAATATGGATGTTAGGTGTGAATTCCACTCCGAAACATTTGGACATACCATCGACGAGTGCAAAGCCTTCAAGCAAAATGTCCAATACCTAATTGATTCAGGGATCATTACACCAGAAGGGTACCTCAGGAGCTGAAACCTTTGATCCAGCTGGACATGCTTACTGCACGAATCTCAAATCAGGAGATGTAGATTTCTTTGATACATGTCTTTTGCTTTATTGTGTTTCTAGATTACCTTCAGAGCTGTTGAAGGAATCTTTTGTTTTTCTGTTGTGAATTGTGACATTTTCCTGTATTTCAGTATTATTGGCAAATAATTGTATAAGGTGTATTCTTTGCTTTATGGAAGTGTGTCGGTACCATTGTTGCAACTCTTTTATCCTGGCAATTTTATTTTGAATTCCCGATACACAGCACTTTCTCCCTGCACTCTCACAGAGTTTATCTTATGATGTGGCACTCCGTGGGTATCTGTCCCCTGATCTGAATGAAGTTGGGATCAGTGACATGGCATTTCCACGCATATCATTTTGCATACTAATGAGTTATCTGGATTTCCTAATTTATTTGACCATTCCAGGAGAAGTATCGTCCGTACCAGTACGCTACCCGAGTCAAATCATGAATACAGTACAAGCCGAGTTGAACGAGTTTCGCACTCGGATGGGGGAGTTCATGGTGGCAATGCAGAGTATAGTGCAGGGACAACAAGAAATGAGAACCGCCATGCTGAGGCTTAATCGTCCACAGGTTGATCCTCCAATGATTACCTTGGACACCGAAAGCAATCCGATCAACAACACAGTCATCCCATCTACGGATAATAGGCCTCCTATCCCTGAAGGCATTGGTCCAATTCTTGTTCGTGTAGCAGACCGACAGGAGGATCAATTTACTTTTCTCAATGAAGATGTGGGATTTAGTTCTGGGGCCAATAACCAGGACTTTCGGATGCTAACCGAGAAGGTAAAGGCTTTAGAATGAAAAGACACCCTTGGCATTGATGTTGCTGATATGGGGTTGGTTTCAGGGTTGGTGATCCCTCCAAAGTTCAGAACTCCCGTTTTCGACAAGTACAGTGGTAGATCTTGCCCGAAAACGCACTTGCAGGCTTTCTATCGCAAAATCGCTGCACATACGAAAGATGAGAAGCTTTGGATGTACCACTTCCAGGACAGCCTTTCCGGGGGTTCGTTAGAGTGGTACATGAAGCTGGAAAAGAACTCTGTCCGTAATTGGAAGGAGCTTGGGGAAGCCTTTCTCAAGCAGTACCAGTATAATATTGACATGGCTCCCAACCGAACCCAGCTTCAGAACATGTCACAAAAGAACTCCGAGAGCTTTAGGGATTACGCGCAGAGGTGGCGCGAGGTCGCAGCCAGAGTACAACCATCGTTGCAGGAGAGAGAAATGATAGACCTATTCATGGATACCCTCCCGGGGCACTTCATAGAACGTTTGGCGGGCTGTTCAGCTAACAGTTTTTCTGATATCGTCTTGACTGGTGAAAGAATTGAAAATTGGATGAAGCGAGGAAAGATTCAGGTCAACGGTGCCTCCACTTCTGGAACTAAGAAGTCGTTGTCCAATGAGCAAAAGAAGCAGTACGAAGAAGCAGGGGCAGTTTGTGTCCAGCGAAAGAAGAGAAATCAAGGTTCGCGTTACCAGATGACATCTATGATCATCCCAAGTGCCACATGTTCACAACGACAAAATCGTCGTCAGCATAATCCTCAACAGGGTCGGCAACAAAGGAGAGAAAGATTTTTTGACCCTTTGCCAATGTCTTACACTGATCTTCTCCAGCATTTGCTTCAATTGAAGTTGGTTGGGCTTCGCAAGCTGTCTCCACCTCTTTTTCCACTACCGGAGGGATGGGATGCCAATGTCAACTGTGATTTTCATTCGGGGGCACCAGGGCATCATATTGATAGGTGTAAAGCTTTTCATCACACGGTGCAGGACTTAATCGACTCGAAAGCTGTCAACTTTGCACCAAACATATAAGAGAGAGGACACTTTCTTTGATTTGAAGTCTTGAAGCCAGAAGTATTCCAAATACTCTTGTTTTGGTGCGTCTTTGCAGTCCAGTTTCACCCCTATTGAGGGGAACTACGTCGCTCTGATTCTTCATTGGTCTTGGGTCAATGGAGATACGTAGGCAGAAGATCGTCAGGTCTTTCCGAGCAACCTTATGGGGCAACTTTACTCTCCAGCTTCACTTCTCCCTTCAGATGTCTCGTGTCGGAGTTAGAATAACTAGAAGAAGAGGTATGATCGTCGTGGATAGTTATACCACTGCAAATTGAAGACTACAAATTCGTGAAAGAGCTATTGATCGCTGAAAGTATCCAAGACTGACAGGTCCAGACGGAGCCAAGCCTCCTCAACTACGGCAATATTCAGTTTATTTACTGCATTTCCATTTGTAGTCTCTTTTATATGCTAAACATTTGTATACATGTATGAAATTTGTTTGCTTTTGAATGTTAGCAATAATAAAACTCACATGTTTTTCTTGAAGTAATTCATTCGCATTCACGTATCATTTTGCATATGTACATTGCAATACCAATTGTCGTGCTTAAACTCTATGAGGGAGAATGACGAAACAAAAACGCAAAATTGTGTGCTCTCGAGTAAGGCCCTGTTGACGATGTACAGGCATTGTTTCAAATCCTAAACACCGGAGAGATAAGGGAGATTGACCCTCGCCAACCCATTTGAGCCTTGAAGTAGGAGTTTCTTTTTGCATGGAAAAAAAACCCTTGCACTTAACCCAGGGGCAGGGTAGGCGTCAGTTAGTTTGACCGAGCGTTCAAATTTCAAAAAAGGAATGTACATCTGAGGATCCATTACCTTTCGTTGTACCAAATCAAGAGGTCCAAATACCAGAAACCATAATGGTTATCCCAATCAAGAGGTCCAAAGACCGGAGACCACAATGGTTATCCCTCAACAACCAAGAAGTGAGACAGTCACGACCCTTTCAAAGCAATTAAGACAAACAATGTCACGCGACTTGTTCAAAGTGTAAAAAAGGAAAAAAGAAAAGAAAAGGCCCGCTAAGTCGAAACTTGAAAACAAGCGACTTAGGCAAAAGTAAGGGCATCCCGCTGGACTTCACAATCAAGGATTCACAAGAATCAGTCCAGGCAAAAGTCAGGGATAAAGCAAAATAACGCAAAAACGAAATGCAAAAAGGATTACATAAGAAAGATCCTCAAATGAGAACAAAGGCGTGTGACACAGACACAAAAGATAGAGGAGTGACTGACTCTCAACAATAACCTGATTGGTACTTGAATTGATAGCAGCAATGGTTCCTCAATCAACACGAAACCCTTATGAAAGGTGAATGTTTGTGAAAGCTAGCTGAATGTAGGAATGGAGAACATCACGAAGAGTGGGTGGGCACAAATAAATTTCGAGCCTATAACCTTTGTTTCTGTAACCGTGAACCAGGCCACGATACAACCCTTAAAAGTCCTAACTGAAACAGGGTTAATTTGAGAGAATACTACCACAAGACCGCGTTCCTGACTCTTATGAGTTATGCTAAAAGACATTTGTTGGTGTTGCATGTACATACTTTCATTCAAAAATAATATCGTATCTTAACCAGTGATTCGCTCACGAAGGTTAGCGATCCTTTTTCAAAACTTCAAGATTAACTTGTGTGTCGCATTAGAATTTTCATTCTAAGAATAAACATTTTTTCGCTTGCATACATTTGTTTGGCATCATAAATGGTTCACATGCGGAAATTCAATCCAGAAATTCAAGGTTGCCAGGTTGAGAAGTCTAAAACTTCTGAAAGACTGTCACGTCAAGGTGCACTTTTCCGAAAAAAAGCTTCATTGAGCAGGGACTTTCCCAATTAGTCACAGTAAGAGCTAGCCAATCCGGGGCAATCATGTCGAGCAATCTCTTCAAAATTCAGCCAAGCTGGGGCAATCACTTCGAGATTCAAATCTCTCAAAGAGCCATCAGGCGGAGGCATTATTCAAATTTCAGCCAAATTGGGGCAGATACTTCGAGATTCAATCTCTCAAAGAACAGTTGATCTGGATGTTCTTCTTCAAAGCACAAGTCAGTCATGGATATTTTCTTCATGGGCACGGGAAGTCACTTTCTCCCGAAGACCGTCAATTCAAAGCGTCTATCCGAAGTTCAAAATACTGGGGCAGAATATCTCACAGTGATATGAGGTTTTTCATGAATTCTCGCGAGAAAAATTCTTGCACCGACTATGCAGTCAGGGGCAGTTATTTCGAGATCCGACGAATCTCTCAAAGAGTTTGAAGACACTGAGGCATTTTCATATGCCATGTTTTCTGTAAAATCCTCTTGAGACATTTTCTTCCGACGGACCTTAATCACAGGCGAATTGAAAATTGCAAAGAACCATTGTTCACTTATGATTAGTCAGCAACCTATCAACCCAGGGCTAGGGGCAAAGCCAGTGTCAGCACAATACTGCAAGAGTTGTTTCATCTGCGGACTTCATCGATCAAGGTTCCTTAGCAAGTCTCATGGAAGGTTACTTCTTGAGAAGAAGGGTCATCGTCTCTCATCACCAGCATGAGACGCCTTACATCTCTCATTCCCAACATGAGAGGATTTACCTCTTATCCCCAGTAAGTGGCAGCTTGAGCTTTTATCTTCAGCATGAAGCTTTATCATTGATATTATCCATCATCCCCAGTAATGTGGAAATCGAAATTTCTCCCAGCAAGGTAGCAGAAGGTGGTTGTCATCCCCCAAGCAGGAGTTTCCCTTCAGACATGGGCAATTCTCAGCAGTATAAGGAAAGTCTTTCCTCCCCAGCAATTTCTTCCTCAGCAGTGTCATGCCTTCGGTTCTCAGCCATATCAGGAGGTCCTCATTTCCCCATCAGAATTCAAGAAGAGCCCTTCTCCAGCAGGGTCTTGGCTCTCCAATCTCAAAGTCCAATTTATTTTTGGCAATGGCGGCAGTTCAGAGCCGGTATATCATTGACAGCCTTCCCCGCAGAGTTGTCTTCTCCTCACAAGGATCAATCAGATCAATGCAGTGATCATCAGTTCCTCCCAGTCAAGCCATCTGGGATATCTATTATCTCCTCATAGGGAGACCCCTTTGCATTTGCATTTGCATCCAGTAATCAACATTACATTTGCATCATCCAAAGCGTAGCATTTCCATCCTCATGGAGCATTACGCCATAAATCCAAACATATGCATACCAGCATGGGCCAGTTTTAAGGTATTACATAAGGCCCGTTACATCTCCAATCAGATTGAAGTGTTCCCCGCAGAATACAACTTCATTTCCCAGGATGGATGCTTCTACCAAGTCTTGTTGTTATCCCCAATTGAGTCTTGTTTCCGTACAACAGTCTCATTTCTTCGCGTCTCCGTTTCAGTACAACGGTTGCGTCTTGGGCTCTCGTTTAAGTACAACGATCCCGTTCCTTTCGAGTCTCCATTTAAGTACAATGGTCTCGTCTTTGAGTCTTGTTTCAGTACAACAGTCTCATTGCTTTTCGCGTCTCCGTTTCAGTACAACGGTTGCGTCTTGGGCTCTCGTTTAAGTACAACGATCTCGTTCCTTTCGAGTCTCCATTTAAGTACAATGGTCTCGTCTTTGAGTCTTGTTTTAGTACAACAGTCTCATTTCTTTGCGTCTCCGTTTCAGTACAACGGTTGCGTCTTGGGCTCTCGTTTAAGTACAACGATCCCGTTCCTTTCGAGTCTCCATTTAAGTACAATGGTCTCGTCTTTGAGTCTTGTTTCAGTACAACAGTCTCATTTCTTCGTGTCTCCGTTTCAGTACAACGGTTGCGTCTTGGGCTCTCGTTTAAGTACAACGATCCCGTTCCTTTCGAGTCTCCATTTAAGTACAATGGTCTCGTCTTTGAGTCTTGTTTCAGTACAACAGTCTCATTGCTTTTCGTGTCTCCGTTTCAGTACAACGGTTGCGTCTTGGGCTCTCGTTTAAGTACAACGATCCCGTTCCTTTCGAGTCTCCATTTAAGTACAATGGTCTCGTCTTTGAGTCTTGTTTCAGTACAACAGTCTCATTTTTTTCGCGTCTCCGTTTCAGTACAACGGTCGCGTCTTGGGCTCTCGTTTAAGTACAACGATCCTGTTCCTTTCGAGTCTCCATTTAAGTACAATGGTTTCGTCTTTGAGTCTTGTTTCAGTACAACAGTCACATTTTTTTTGCGTCTCCGTTTCAGTAGAACGGTCGCGTCTTGGGCTCTCGTTTAAGTACAACGATCCCGTTCCTTTCGAGTCTCCATTTAAGTACAATGGTCTCGTTTCAGTGCGAAGATAATGGATCGGTTGATACCATTTCCGTGTTAGATCGGTTGATCTTATTTGAGTTATGAATCGGTTGATATCATTTCTCTTCGAGTTGTAAATCGGATGATATTACATTCTCGCATTTCTTGGTTATGGATCGGTTGATACCATCTCCATGTTAGATCGGTTGATCTTATTTGAGTCATGAATCGGTTGATATCATTTCTCTTCGAGTTGTAAATCGGATGATATTACATTCTCGCGTTTCTTGGTTTTGGATCGGTTGATACCATCTCCATGTTAGATCGGTTGATATTATTTGAGTCATGAATCGGTTGATATCATTTCTCTTCGAGTTGTAAATCGGATGATATTACATTCTCGCATTTCTTGGTTATGGATCGGTTGATACCATCTCCATGTTAGATCGGTTGATCTTATTTGAGTCATGAATCGGTTGATATCATTTCTCTTCGAGTTGTAAATCGGATGATATTACATTCTCGCGTTTCTTGGTTTTGGATCGGTTGATACCATCTCCATGTTAGATCGGTTGATCTTATTTGAGTCATGAATCGGTTGATATCATTTCTCTTCGAGTTGTAAATCGGATAATATTACATTCTCGTGTTTCTTGGTTATGGATCGGTTGATACCATCTCCATGTTAGATCGATTGATCTTATTTGAGTCATGAATCGGTTGATATCATTTCTCTTCGAGTTGTAAATCAGATGATATTACATTCTCGCGTTTCTTGGTTTTGGATCGGTTGATACCATCTCCGTGCTAGATAGGTTGATCTTATTTGAGTCATGAATCGGTCGATATCATTTCTCTTCAAGTTGTAAATCGGATGATATTACATTCTCTCTTTCCGGGGTGGATCAGTTGATCTTATTTGAGTCGCAAATCGGTTGATGTTGCGTTAAGTCCTGTTTCGCCAACAGGCACCCTCGGTGTGGCTTCGGTTCGTTCAGCAGTCGCAGTGATTGCATTGATTCTATTCCACCTGGTCTTATCTCTGTTACCTATTCAGAGGTCAAAACAAAAATTATAAATAAACAAATGGGCAGATGGAATTTCCATTACCCTCAGTGTGCAAATTTTCAGGTTTTATTCGAGTATCAATCACTCCATACCTTGAACGTATAAAGGCCGTTGCAATTATCCATTCAAGTCTGCAGTTGATTGAATAGGGGCAGCTGTAATACCTCAAAATTTGCCCTCATATTTATTCCCTTTACTGGCATATCGTTTCGCATTCATTTGCATTTCCCATTAGATCATAACAATCATAATTGCACATTTGCATAGATTTCCTCAGGCATGGGGTCAGTGCTCTGAAGAACCAGTTTATTCCGTTGGTTTGAGGTTTTTACTCCACAGGAGTTTGTTTCATGGATTTTGGAATTAGGGCTTCACGCCCTATATATAGTCATCAGATGAATCCAGGATTTTTAGATTTCGTTATCACGGGAGGTGCAAGTTATTGAATTGCTGGTGTATGGGAGATCAGTTGGAGTGCCATACTAGAAATCATTGGTCATCAGGACAAGGTCACGGGGGAATTCAAATTGCAAGGGTGGAAGTTGGTGGCTGCTGGTAGAGAGCAAATGTCTTTGTGTGCTAGCAACTTGCTTAGCATCATACAAATTCTTCTTGATCAAATATGACACCACGAAGTGTAAATTTTATGATGCCAAACCCTATTTGACTTTGTGAACAATCAAAGGGATAGTCTTTTAGACGAGTTCATTTTAAAACTGTGCCATTTAGCTCAACAAATGAAGGATGATGCGAAAATACAACATTTGCGAGTCCATAGGCTTCAGGTCCTTTTAGCATTGGTTTGGTTCATGGACGAGCTCATTCACGTTGAATTTGATAATGTTGTTTTGGTTGTTTTGGGAAATTAGGTGAGATCAAGCAATATTATTAAAATAAGAATTCTACTGGGCTTGATTCATGGAAAGTGGTAGTGAATGCCAAAGGAGAAGTCATTGTGTCTATGGAAGGTGTTGTGAGTCCTGAATTTTGGTCATAAGAATGTCTTAAAGAATCCTAATATGCAGCTTGATACGTTGGTTTTATTATCTATTTTGCTCAACAAATAAGAGTTCAACAATCTGTGGCTATAATCGGTGCATTGAGTGGTATGATGAGACATATGCGGAAAAAGCATACACTGTTCAATTGATGATTCAAACTTAGGGGCTGGAGTAATACAACAGAACTGGAAATATTTCGAAAATGGAAAATACAATAATATTTCTTTGGCATTTACGATTGGGAAATAAGTTACAAAATATGACCGAAAAACTACAAGGGACCTTCTCTTCAATTTTCTAAAACAGTCCCAAGTAGCATGACAGAAAATGGCTTTAATAAATTATTTTAGGAAATTAAAAAAAAAATAAAGAGTTATGCAGCCTGCGCTTGAAGAAAAAAGGTTTCAATCACCAACTAAAGTTACAATCATCATCTTCATATCATCTTCTTAACATCCATCTTCAACAATCTTTTGCTTCTCCACCATCAATCTTCAATTGTCATCTTCACCGATTTATAATGCCTACAAAATTTGATTCAAGAATATCAACGTCAACGATAATTCAGAAGGAGCAATTTCAGACTGGAAAGATAAATGGAATCACCTTAAGGCGCCGAGGCATCATTACCAAGCAACGGGAAAACACATGCCAATCCTGGACAGCAGTAAAGAAGATCCCGGATGGCCATCTTTTGGACAACTTATTGCCGATCTTTCTAAGCTATCCTTGGAAGCATTGGCTAGCGCATTCACTCAATTCTTACCCCCACATTTCAAATCTAACAGCGTGAACAGAGGACTAACACCGCTCAAGGATCGTCTCACGATGCCTGAAGATGAAGTCAAGCCTCCATTAGCCAATAGAAAAGCCACACATGTTACTTATACCGAAAATCGGCAGATGCCACAGGTCCATACTCCAAGCACCGCTGATAAATATTCAGAAGTAAATCCTCCAAAGATAAAATCAAGCAGTTTCAAGGATCCTTCATTGTCAAATAAGCACCGATCTGCAAAACGAACAGGGTATGCTGAGTTCTACAGATCTAGTGAGATTCTATCACATGTTAAATCTAAAAGTCAAAAGGAAAGGACAAAATCACCTTCACTAATTCTGCAGACCTTTCAGACTCATGTTCTAATACTACCATCTCCTCAATCTTCGATTTTTCCTTCACCTTCACAGCAGGCTCATTTATATCCATCACAGAATTTCATCACCCTCTAAAACTTTCTCAACAATGTCAACTAGTTTTCACCTGCATTTCCATAACAACAAAAGTCAGTGACACTCAAAAATGAAAAAACAGGGGAGTATAACTCAAAACAGAAATCAAAGTCTAACTGAAATCACCAAGTTCATAACAAACTCTTAACAGTTCATAACTGAATTCATAACTGAATTCTTCTGGAAAGTTCATCTGAAAATCCTCCAGCATCTTCTATAAAGCAGAACCAATCTCCACCATTTTGGCTCTTCACGATTTTCCAAAACCTCTTCACCAGTTTTCAATCTTTTCTTCCATTCTTCTCATCCCTTTTCTTCAATCCTTCTCTTTCAATCTTCTCCTTCACCATTTTTCTTCAACCATAACCAACCTTCAACTCAAGCTCTCATCATCCTCCAACTTCTGAATCTCCATCACCATTTCCGCAACTCCATTCTTCATCTCCAACCATTCGAAGATTGCTCTTATTCCCTCAATCTTCATTCTTCTTCTTTAATCCGCAACCTCACCAGCACCTGCAAAAAAAAAACATCATTTCAGTTGAAATTCAACCCTGCACAAAGAAATATCAACATCAATCATCTCAAGGATGCACTGATTCACCTTGAAGAAACGCAACCCGCGCTAACAGCTTCAAGGTCTTCGACTCGCATCGTGTTCGAGCTCATCGTCCTCAACACTCTTGATACCATAACATCATCAGCAACCTCCACAACTTGATTTCGTCTGCTCAATCTCGCATCACTTGCTTCTCTTTATCACCTGGCCGAAACAAGTCTTCAAGGAATTCCAAAGATCTTCACCATAACTCCTCAATCCCGGCTCTCGTATCTTCTTCGAGAATCCGCAGCACGCATCTTCATTAACCTGCAAGGTACACAAGTAGACGATCAGTAATCCCATATTCTTCATCTCCTTATTTTCTTGTTACGATTTCCCCTCTTGACTAGAAGATTCGATGAAGTTTGAGCGGATACACGGCCTTTTAGGATTTCAAATTGTGTGTATTTTGGTAAGAGTTGGGCAAAATCCGAAGCCATGGTTGAACTCAATAGCCTTAGGAGGATAGGGTTAGATGGTTTTGGTATAGAAGAGGTCGAAGGAGGAAGCCGCTGGTGGCGGTGTTTAGGGTTAGGAGAAAGGGGTCGAAGGCGAGAAGAAGAAGATGAAGGTGTTATGTTTTAATCGAAGAAGATGAGGGTGATGAGGGAAGAAAAAGGTGGAAGGGTTGCGATGACGAAGAAGAGAGGTTAGGGTTAGGTGAGCTGCGGCGGAATCATGAGGAAGAAGAGAAGTTTAGGTTTTTAGGGTTTGTGTTTATTTGACTTGTATATTTCATTTGAATTTGTTAAGTTAATTAGAAGGACATAAAAAGAAAACGTTTAATGTTCATTTAATCCAAATTAATCCTCATTAAGTTAATCAATTTTCGAATAATCTCCATTTAATCCGTGTTAATTTCGAAAATCATAAGAAGAGAGAGGATAAGATTGGATAATCCCTTGAGATTCCCTAGCCATACCGGCGGTGACACTTGTCACCGTCCGGTAGGCCCTTTTCACTTTCGCTATTAACACCCCACATCTTGGGCCCATTCTGAAATGAACTGAAATCACTACTTCCTGCACTCCCCCTTTTAGTCCAGCGCATGGGCCTGCTTCACATTGCTATTTGCACCCTGTTTCTAAGCCCAGTAGAGAAATAACCATATAAAAAATGCTGCCTGCACCCTCTCCTTAGATCCTGCGCATGGGCCCTTCACCCATTTCTATTCATACACCCCTTTTAAGCCCAATGTTAAAAACAACTAATAAAAAACGCTCTTCTCACCCCCTTCATATTTCTTATAGGATTTATTTTTTTGTTTTAGTTTAGTTTAGAAATAATGCTCTAAAAATAGAAAATGTCCAAGAAAAATTCTATAAAAATTTGAGGATGCTTTTAATTCACATTAGAAATAATTGACATTTTAGTTTTCTGTTTTTGCTGTATTTTTGATTTTATTTGGATTTTTTCATGTAAGTGTTTTTTAATGGATTTCTTCAATTGTATTACAACTTTGTAGATTTTATATTTTAATCTTTCAGTAACTTTTTTTGCCCATCCTTTTTACTGTAGTTAGATAACTAGTGATAGTACTTAGGATAATTTTTGTGGATTTTTTAGGACCTTTTATCTTAGGTTTTAATGGTGTAATCCTTAGAAATTAGTGGTTAATTCTTAGATAAAAATAAACATTTTTTAGGCATAGAAAAAATTTTGATTTTTAGGATTCCTTTTAGTACAAGGTTGTAGATAATATTAGGTCCCTATAGTTTAATTTTCATAATTTTGTCAGAAGTTTTAATATTTTTTAGAATATTAGTTCTTAGGCTTAGTTATGTATAATACCCATTAGTTTAGGTCATAAAAATAAAGTCCAAAAAGATATAGTTTAGATTAGATTTAATCCTAGGATCTTATATAGACTTAGGTTAGTTTAAATTGAATTTTTAGAATGAAATATTAGGCTTAACTTTGATTTAGAATGTAGGTTAAAGTTCCCTTTTAATTAGGATTAGAATAAATAAAATAGGACTATTTTTTTAGTTCATGCCTTTAAATGCATTTTTAGAATTTTATTCCTTATATCCAATTTTATGTTTTGTCTTATTACTTGATTTTATAACTTGCATAGGCTTCCCCATTGTTCTTAGAATCAACTTAACTTCATTAGGAAGTAAGTTTAATCCTAGTAGTTTCTAGTTTCCATTAGGATTAGAATACTTCACAAACCATAGGATCTCTTGTAAATAAATAAACAAAGTTAGGATTGAGTCTTAGTCCCTTAGATTTTGTCCTTTTATCAACTTGAGTCATTCTTTCTCTCCTCATAAAGAAAAGCAATAAAACACTTAATAAAAGCCGAACGTTCTTGTACGACACGAGACTTTGTTGCGGAGTATTTATACGCGTCCTGTTTCGGGGCGAGGTGTAAATGCTTCCCGCGATGAATAGGTCTTAGTACAAGACCGTTCACACACAAAATTCAAAACACTTCTCTTAAAAGACAAAAACAAATAACAAGCGACTATCCTGCGGGAACATCTCTTCTCATCTCATTCATTCACAACGCGAACTCGCGACGACTTGTCACACATGTAAGACGGTAAAAGCACTCGTACCAGACGAGCCTGCAACACCTGAGCATAGACATACGCAGTTCCAGCATAAAAAACACAAACAAATAGTTCCCGCCTTAGTTAGGCGAACTACGTCGACTCTGATCCTCATTATCTCGATGAGGTACGTAGGCAGCGGGGTAGGGCCCGTTCGAGCACATTCTTTATTTTCCCTACATTTCCCCTTTTTTCCATTCTCTTATTTCAGTTCCTTTCTCATTTCTCATTCCAGTTCCAGTAGCAGTTTTATTCAGCAGCATTCTTTATTTCTCACCCTTTGAAACAAACAAGCAAGCGTGGATCCCGTCGGGTACGACAGACGAATTGGGGTGCTAATACCTTCTCAATTCGTAATTGACTCCCGAACTCAGATCTTTGGTTCGCAAGGCCTTGTCCTTTCCTTCTTCCTAAGGTTTGTGCAACATTACCTTTCCCATTCTTTCGGGATAAAAATGTCTGGCTGGCGACTCTAACCTTTCCGCGCCACTTTCGCGTTTGTACTAGGATGAAAATCCCGGGAGCGACAGTCTCTTTACACGAAGTATTTTCTAACTGCATCTGCGTTGACAGGGGATTAGAAGTCTTCGCCATCCATGGTTGTCAGCATCAAGGCTCCACTCGAGAAGATATGTTTAACCACGAATGGACCTTCATAGTTGGGTATCCACTTGCCCATGTGATCATTATTAGGATGAAGGATCCTTTTCAGCACCAGGTCGCCTGGTATGTATCGTTGAGGCCGTACTTTCTGGTCGAAAGCCTGTTTCATTCGTCGTTGATACAACTGTCCATGGCATACAACTGCTAGGTGTTTCTTTTCAATGAGGCTCAGTTGATTGTATTTGAACCGGAGCCACTCAGCTTCGTCAAGCTTGACGTCCATCATTATTCTCAGCGAAGGAATCTCGACTTCGACCGGTAGGACTGCCTCCATACCGTACACTAGTGAGAACGGGGTTGCCCCTATAGAAGTGCGCTCCGATGTCTGGTACCCATGCAATGCAAACGGTAACATCTCAAGCCAGTCTTTGTATGTCACAACCACCTTCTAAACGATATTCTTGATGTTCTTATTGGCCTCCTCGACGACGCCATTCATTTTCATCAATTTTAAACTCCTCCTGCAACATGTCAGGGTCTGCTACAAATAGCATAGGAAAATCAGAAAAATCTAGCACCGGCCTCTTATCCGACACCTTCGAAAATATAGCAACAAAAAAGTTTATGATAGTTTGCTTCACAGAAACCACATATTCAACAACATTAGTACCAACCTTCACGAAATAAATATAATTGTTCCTAGCCCTAGATTTGATAACCGTATATAAATATCTCAAGTTTACCTCTCCCGCTTGGAACCATTTCAATCTCGACTTATGCCATAACATGCTCTCTTTTTATTCTCAAATTACTCCAAATAGTATCTACCGCTTTACTTTTCAATGCAAATTGTTCTTCCTAGAAGTTATTAGAATTATCAGCCAAATCGTGTTCAATGCTATTTAGAGCATTCACACCAGTTTCAATGTTAAGGTCAATCCATCCAAAAATATTTCTATTCCACCATCTAATCTTCTAACATATGATCTTAAGTTTTTGCGCCAGATAACATCCTTCACTTCCCGTCACTGCCACCACATTCCAAGAACTTTTAACAAACTCCAATAATTAAGGATGATCAAATCAACATAAGAAAACCTTAAAAGGTTTTGGACTCCAATTTTTATCAACATGTTGAAACACAACATTCCAGATTCTAATTAATCCTTCTAACAACAAAAATCTGCCTAGTCGACTTCTGCATCCCCCATTAGAACTAACCAAGTGTATTTGTTACCCACAACAGGAATGTCAAGTATACATAGCATCAATGAAGGAGTTAAACTCATTCATCTCCAACACACACAATCTTCATCTCCCTTTTCTTTCTTCTTCCAACTTTACTGCATTAAAATCACCTCCAATGAGCCATTCATCCTTTGGAAAACTATTATTCAAAGTAATCAACTGCAACCATATATGTCTCTTTTCAACCATTTTATAAGAGGAATACACATTTATTAGATAACACAAAGTTCCTTTCCAATCACACTTAATTCCTAGAAATCTTGCTCCTCTAAAATATAATCAACATGAACAACATTCTTATTCCAAATTGAAACAATACCTCCTGAAAGGCCTATTGAATTCGTTGTCGACCAACAAAAATCCTCTTTACCCCATCAATTCCTCACCACCCATTCGTTAATAGATTTAAGCTTTGTTTCTTGAATGAAATAAATGTTAATTTTCCTTCATCCAATAATTGATGAAATCTCATTTTTTATCGATGATCCGCACCCTATAATGTTGAAAGACAAAATATTCATGGGACACACATTAGTTGCCCCTTATTTTCTTCAAATCATATGTGATACCTCAATTCAAGATCCCTAACAAAACTTTTGAAATAATCGTCTTCTTCATCTACCTCCACATCCATATCCTTGATTATTTACCATACTTTTATTGGAACATCCTCCATATCCCTTTTGATTCTTGAGTTCCCCTGATTAACGTCTCCATCACTCAATGAATCACAACACCAAATTGAACTTCTAGAGAAGTTAGTACAATAAAATCGATATGCTCAAACCTCTTTACAAGAATCTAGATCCAAGACCCTCAATCCATGATCAGAAACAATTGTCTTCCCTATGTTTATGACAACAGAAAAGTAGGAGAGTGAATAAGGGTTTTGAATGTTGTTACAAATATCCTTCAACAACTTTGTTTTTTTTCTAGACTCCCCTACAATATGTCCATGGTCATTAATCGGACCAATAAGTGGAACATACGAGTTTGGGAAACATAAACTAGAGCCCAACATAAAATTATTTTGAGGTTTAATGTAACAACCTAACTCCAAGCCATAATACATGTATTGTCTAGCTTCAAGTCCAGACCAACATTAGTTAGAATAAAATAGGGGACCCCACACTCGGTATCAACTAAACCTAAACTGCCACGCAAAACCTTTTCACCTGCAACATTTGTCAAGTCAATCCTCTCACAAGATGTGTATGACACAACTTTCTGCACCTCCTTGGTAACCCAAACACACCCCAGGATCTTCTGCTGCTTCTAGTACCTTTTTCGCCGAACCCCTGGCCTCCGTATCATGATTGCTAGAGGTCTCAATTATAGCTTGCCTACTCCGACATACTTCACCTTCCTCCAATGGTGCCGTTTCTACAACTTTTTCTTCACCTTCCGATCCCGAATCATAATCACCCGTCTCAGATCATCTTCTTCTCTAGAAAAATCTGAATCACTACAACAATCATCATTTTTAAGAATTATAATTTGTTTCGGACTGTGGAAATCCTCAATGAGCTTAATGCAATAAACTTTGTCACTAATCTCAAAATTAAAAACCTCATTGAGATTCATTCACTATGCCAAAAATGACTTTTACCAGGGCACCTTAGACAACGCATTATTACAAAAGCGCTGCTATAAGTTAAATAAAAAATAAAACACCGAAACTGTTCACGAAATATAAGAAAAGTGCTTCTAAAAGTCCTACCTTAGACAACACATTTGGAAAAGTGTTGTCTAAGGTAAACATTAGACAGCGCTTTCTGAAAGCACTTTTAAAGGAATATATTAGACAATGTTTTTCTCAAAAGCGTTGTCTAAGGTCTTGTAAATTTAAAATAAAAAAAAATTCAAAAGCGCTGTCTAAGGTTGACCTTATCCAGTGCTTTTCAAAAGCGCTTTTAAATGGCTATCTTAGCCAACACTTTTCTCTCAAGCGCTGTCTAAGGTCTAATTAAAATAAAATATTAGAAAGTCAGTATTGCTTTTTCATATTCTTTGCTCTTTCTTCCCTGCGAACGATACAAACCTAACGAACGAAACCAATCTTCCACCGTCAACCACCGTCCTCCACTGTCGTTCTGAAGCCCTATTGTCGTTGTTCTGAGTTCATTGTTCAAGCTTCCTTCTGATACATTGTTATTTGGTTCTTGCATTGCTGTTCGGTGTCGTCGTTCAATCTATCAAGGTATTTCGTTTTTGAAGTTCGGTGCCACCGTTCAAAACCTACATTGTCGTTGTTCAAGGTACGTCGTTGTTGTAAAGAATAGGGTTTTGTTGCTTTACATTGTTGTTGTAGTGAAAATAGGATTTTGTGAAGAATAAGGCAATGTTACTGTTCACGAATAGGGCAATGTTACTGTTCACGAAAATTCTCTGTTATATTGTTGTTTCTTTACATTGTTGTTGCTTTCAGTTATACTTTTTGGCTTTTGCTTATTATGAATGAACTCTTGGTTTTAGTTTTGAAGAATACAGTTTTCTCTATTATGAACTTAAATGCAGGGATTATTATATATATCTTTGATCTATCTCCTGTTTATTTTGAAATTTTGGTTAATTTTGTTGTGAAATTTTATAGGCGTTTGACCATGTTAACTGAGTCTTAAAATAAAGCTTAATAAGATAATCTTATTCCTTATTCACGACATAAAAATGAATTTCGATTTGTCTAGAATATGTAATTTTGTTTTTTCTTTTGAAATTTCGCAAAAAAATATAGTAGTTGTGAAGTTGAAGTTTGATATAATAAAAATTTGGCATTCCCCTTAGATTCTAGTTTATAGTAGAATCATGAGAAAATGAAAACTAATACTCTTATTATCTTTGAATTATCTTTTATTTAGTGCAAACCAAAAGCCAAATAAAGACTATTAGAAACAAGAGCTTCTGCCATTATGATTAATTATAAATATCTATTAGTTAAACAATTTGAATTATTGGTAGCTGATGTTGTGTTGAAGTTGATATTGATTGCTTTCAATTGTGATTGTTCTTTTCAGATTGTTGTTTGAGGAGAACTTGTTTTGGACCAAGTGCTACTACTAGAAAGGTATTTTATTCTTGCACACAAATCTTCATATGGTATTTTATTTTGTTTACCTTAATAAGTAGGAAAACCATGGATAAAAAATGGATATTTGCCGATCGATTGACCAAAGAGTACGATAATGGGGTTAATGAATTTGTTAAGTTTGCTGTTCAACACGTTGAAGACCCCAGTCGAATGAAATGTCCTTCCTTGGGTTGTTGTTATGTGGGTAAGGTTGACGCAGATGGATTGAAATCAGATTTACTAAGGCATGGAATTGATCGAAGTTATAAGTGTTGGATATTTTATGGTGAGAAAATTAACAAAAATGTTGAACCGAGGGGGAAAAGTAATACGCCATATGCTTTAGACGACAAAGACACGGAAACATACGATTGAGATCGAGTCAAAGAGATTGCAGAAGCACTTGAAGAAGATCTTCATGATTGTCCCGAAATGTTTGAGAGTTTGGTAAGCGATGCATAGAAACCGTTGTATAAAGGTTGCACTAAATTCTCAAGACTATCTGCAGTATTAAAGTTGTACAACTTAAAGGCGGGCGATGGATGGTCGGACAAAAGTTTCACAAAGTTGTTGGTCGTTATGAGAGAAATGCTACCGGAGGATAATGTTCTTCCTAATCGAACCTATGAGGAAAAAAAATGTTATTCTCTATTGGCATGAGCTATGATAAGATACATGCTTGTCCAAACGACTGCGTTTTGTTTCAAAACGAATATGCATCATTAACTGAGTGCCCCCAAATGTGGTTTGTCTCGATATAAGAGAGAATTGTATCCAACAAAAGTCTTATGGTATTTTACAATAATTCCGAGATTTAAGCGCATGTTTCATAGTGAAACCAATGCAAGACACCTGACTTGGCATGCAAATGAAAGAATTATTGATGGAAAGTATCGACATCCGGCTGATTCACCACAATGGTCGAAAATTGATAATGATTATCCTGACTTTGGAGAAGAAGCAAGAAACCATCGCTTGACATTATCTACGGATGGAATGAACCCACATGGTCTTCAAAGTATCTTACATACCACATGGCCTGTGATTCTTATGATTTATAACCTACCTCCATTGTTATGTGTCGCTCCCGAAAAGACTTACATCCCCGGTGCAAACGCGGACGCTCGACGATGTTGGAGGTTGAGGTTGAATAGAGTCGCTAGCTAGGCATTTTTATCCCGAAGGAAAGGTAATGCTGCATAAACCTAGAAAAAAGTGGATAAGAGGGTTGCGAACCAAATAAACTGAGTAAGGGGGTTGGTTACGACATAGGAAGGTATTAACACCCAGATCGTCCGCCGTACTCGACGGGATCCACGCTTACTTGATTGTGTTTAAAAGGGGTAGTGTATGTGCTGACTGTGTATGAAAAAATAGGGAGAATGAATGTGTGTCAGTTCAAAAGAAAGGGTGAAAGTGCTCAAGACTGAGGCTTAGAAAGAATGCTGAGAGAGGGGGAAGACAAAGAGACTTTTGTTCGATAACTGTTAAGTTATGCCTACGTATGCTCTCGTGCAATGAGGAAGTCAGAACATAACCTCAAAGAGACTGAAAATGATTTTGACTGTGAGCTATTTACTTGTCTATGCTCAAGTGTGTGACTCGTCTGGCTCGAGTGCTAACTGTCTTGCATTAGAAGGAAGAAGCGAGTTCTCGTTTGTGAATGAGTGTGATGAGAAAAGAATCCAGGAGGAGACGATTATTGTTTGTTTTTGTGTTTTCAGTTTTTTATTGTTTTTGGTGTTTTGCATAGGATAATGAGCTTAAGCCTAAATCAAGGGTCGTAAAATCATTATATCCTCCCTGATTAGGGATAATGAGCCTACTTAAGTGTGAGATAAGCATCTCAACTTAATTACCATGATGATGTTGGATTAAGATCATTAACCTAAGGGTGATTATTAAGATGTTTTTGTATTTTTATTTAGTGTTAAGTAATGAGTTTAATCTCTAATCAGGGATTAGTGAACTTATTACACCATCCTAAGAGAAGGATGATAGATAAGAACACTAAAGCTGATAAAGATACCTCAACTTAATCCATGGTTAGGGATTAAATTCATTATATAACAAGACTTTATTGAAGTGGGTTTTAATTAAGGGTGAGATTAAGAAGTGAGTTTTAAGTTTGTATTACAACTTGAGGGGGACTTGTCCATTAAACACTAGGGTTAGTCCCTCTTAACCATAAGGAAGAGATAAAACCCTAATGTAAGGCCCAAGTTACAAGCTTATGTCTTGATCATTATTAAGTGTTTTGATTAAGAGGTGTAAACAAATTAAAGGTTTAACACTTAGGATTAAAGTTATACAATCCATCCTAATATAAGGATGCAGGCATAACCCTAATTCAAAGTCCTAAAGCTTTAAGAGTTTAGCCTCTGATTATGAGATGAGAAGAGAGACTCAAGGAGACTCAAAGGTAGAAAACTAAGTGGGACTATACACAACCCTAAGAATTATCATGCTTGGTTATACTATGGTTTGTGAGGCTTAGGAGAAGAATCTTCAAGAGGCCACCATGGAAGGAGAAGCAGGTGAGCAGAGAAGGAGAGAAAGAACAAGTTACTTACTTCCTGGAGAAGATAAATAACTTAAATAAAAGAAAGTAAGAAAGAGAGAGAGCACAAGTGAATTGGATTCACTCCAAAGACAAGTAAATTATGCATATGAAGAGATGAGAAGAGGCGGGATGTGAAGGCAAATCCATATCCCTAAACAACTTACCATAAGTTCCTGAAATGTTAGTATGAATGCATAAGACATAAAGCAAAAGGAAATGAGATGAACAAAGATGCAGAGACCAAAACCAGAAGTGTATATGCAAGGAAAATGTGTTATGAGATGATGCAAAGTCATGTAAGATGCTTATGAATGTTCATACAAGGGATGAGATGCAAAAGAAGCATGGAAGAAGCTTGAAAATACATGGATGTTCATGAAATGTAATGAATGCAAAGCATACCAAATGAATGAAGAAATGATCAATAAATGTTCAAGCATGTCTTAAGATGTCTAATATGTCATACAAATGCTTGAAATGTCATGGCAAGTTCATATGATGATGATATGCAAAGGTGAATGCAAATGAACATGAGACATTAGGGTTTTTAGGCAACATGAGAGGCATATGACCAAAAAAGAAGCATACATCATGATAAAAATTTGAAATTAAACTCAAATAAACCCTAATCATACACAAGATCACTACCCAAAGGAGAAGGTCAGAAGCTAAACCTAATGAGAGTTATGAAATTTCTAAGTTAACTAGGTTTTTTGGGTGATTCTAAAGGGAAAATGCAAATCAAATTGAAAATGCAATAAAAATATATGAGATAAATAACCTAGAAACTATATTCAATATGTGAAACAATGCAAAAAGAATCAAGTTCAAACTCACCATGGTTAGGCAGAAATAAAATTTTCAAGTTAGGGTTAAAAAATGTGAAATTTAAGAACCCTAATTCAAAGATATTTGTGAAAATGTGATCAAACCTAAAAAGAAATTTGTATGGTGCGTTTGAAAATGTTTCTAAATGTTTAAGAATGCTTCATGAATTTTTGGTGATTTTTAGAAACCAAAATGTATATTTAATTAATTAAAATCAATTAATTAATTAAATAAATCATTTAAATGTTTTAAAAATACTTTTTTAATGCAAAAATTAAAATATAAAAAATTTTTGAGTTAAGAAAAAGATTTAAAATGAAAATGAAAAATTTGAGATTTTTTGAATTGTTTTTGCCATTTTTGTAAAAATTATGGAAAGAAAATAGAATAAAATGAAATAAAAATCAATTAAAATGAGAAGTCAAATGATCTGGTGGCTGAGGTTTGAAGGAGAGTTGACTGCGCGCGTAGATGGAGGTTTAAGATCCAATCTGGCAAAAATTAATTAATTAAACCTAATTAATCTAACTATTCAGAATTAGGGTTTTAATGATCTAATCCTAGCCACTCATACGCGCGGGAATCATGATCCAAGGGCCCAGATTCAAACTAAGCTGATTAACCCTAATTACAAACCCTAAACACTTTCAGGTGACCAGAGCAAGCTCCAGTCATCTTCTCCGACGACACCCTCACCTGACTTCACTCAAAACGTCACGAAAACTCACCAAAATCTCCAGAATGGATCATCTAACACTCCTAAACAAGAATCCAGCCCCAAAAACAATTTATCATGCATCAAATTCATGAATCGAACAAGAAAATTTTCAAATAAAAAAGTTTCAGAACATCAATACATCCTGGTTTCTCAACCATTTTCAAAAATAATTATATCACCATGATCAGGGGAGTGCATAGATTCATTTTAGAACTTAAAATAAGAGTTCTAGAAAAATGTTTGAAGGTGACTACCTGAGATGGAGCTTTCTGATTCTGAGCTTTCTGGCCCTTCCTTTGATGCAAAACAACTCCAATGGTCCCCCTTGTGCTTCTGAAAGGCTTGAAACAAGTTTGTATAAACCAATAGGAGTGAGCAGAAAGTGGGTGGTGGCACAACTTGATTGGTATGGGCAAAGTTGCAAAAAAGTCAATGTTGTGTACTAGGAGGCATGGCACGGGTCAGAGGCTGTTTGAAGGGGTGTCTAGCCTCAGCTTGATTCATGGAAGGCCATTGGATGAAGTTTATGCAGCTGGATGGCCTTGATCAAGTGATCTCATGGTTTATACAATTTGGCAACTTTGAAGTTTCTTGAGAAATAAGTCATGGAAATGCTTGGTACAAAGGCCAATTCTGATCCTTGGAAGTTGTTTTGACATATTGTGATACATTTGAGTGCATTAGAGGTCATTTGAAGGCTTGAAACTTGATTTTGCAAAAATCCCTCTTTGGCATGAACTTGAAAATTATAGGATTTTTTTCCAACTTTGAAAGACCATATCTTGAGTTCTAGGATGAATCAAGAGGAGTTCTTGTAATTTTTGAAAATGAGAAGATCCAATCTACAACTTTCATGTTTAAGGATTTTTCATTTGAAGCATTTTTGATCAAGAAAGAGGAGGTTGAAAGTCTTTCCCAAAATGGAAAGTTTCCATTACAAGTCATGTCCAAAAATAGCAAGTTTGCAAATGGCTTGAAATTATTCAATTTTGTGAACTTCTAACCTCTTATAAGATCAAATAAAGATTATAGGAACTCAAAATGATAGAGAAGACCCTTTGATGCCCTTGGTGGTGGCCTCAGATGCCCTGATTCTGACTTTTCTTGCACAACAAGTTACCGGTTGATCAGATGACTTCCACAATGAATTTCTTCATCAAATTTGGTACACATGCTCCTTATAACATATTAAGACCAATGGAATCAATAATGACAAAAAATTGAGATTAAGGGCCTCAAACCCAAAACCCTAATTTTAGGTCATCTGTGTAGGAACTACTCAGTCTGCTTGAACACCTTTGCAATGCTTTGTGATTTTTTGAATTTAATGAACTTTGGGGAGCATAAGATGATCATAGAAAACTCATGTACCATCTTGGCATGCTTCAAGACCTTTGAGATGACTCAGATCACTTCTTTGGATTCTCCTGATCACAAACCCTAATTGTGCAACTTATGTAGTGAAACAAATATGCAATGTGAGATGATATGCTTATGTAATGTGAGATGTAATGAGATGTTTATGCAAATGAGTGATCACAAGCCATGGTGTGAGAAAAAGTGAGGGAAAATTTGGGATGTTTACATCTTCCCCTATTCAAGCATGAGTTAGCTATGCAGGGTGTAAGTGTCCGACTTAACAGACAAACAGGATAACTTGTGGTTGAATACCAAAGACAGTCCGAAATTTGAACTCTTTATTAAAAAAGGAAAAGGATATAAATTTTAATAGGCAGTATAGTATGAGTATCAAATGAAAGCGATGGAGGATGACCATTGAGCAGAGGACGATTGCTGGGGATAAAAATCGGTAAGTAAAGCAATGACGGGGACGACCATCATACTGGGAAATAAAGAGACCACGACGGGGACGGCCATCGGGTAAACTGATGAAGGACGATCATCTGGATAAAGGAAAAGACCATGACGGGGACAACCATCGGGTAAAGAAATAAAACTCTCTGGGGATTAAAGAAATGAGGAAAGCACTGACGGGGACGACCATCAGGTTAAAGGGTAAATAAACCGCGACGGGGACGACCATCGGGTAAGAGAATAAATGAGATAATAATGAGGGACGATCATCAAAAGGTGAAGGACGATCACCTATCAAAGGACGGATGCTGAAAATATTACGACATAGGATGAATGCCGGCTAGAAAAGATCAATGATGGGGATGACCATCGGATAAGCATGATGAAGGACGATCATCAAGACGTGAAGGACGATCACCTAGCAGGGTACGACTGCTCTGTTGGGCATTATCTCGACATAGGACAAATGTTGGATAACAAAGATCAACGATGGGGACGACCATCAGATAAATGATGATGGACGGCCATCATAAGGTGAAGGACGATCACCTAGCAGGGGATGGCTGCTAAAAAGATATTGCGACATAGGAGGAATGCCGAATTGAAAGTTCCAACAATGGGGATTCCACTGGGAGAAAGGATGGGGGACGGTCATCCAAAGGTGAAGGACGATCACCTGGCAGGGGATGACTACCGAAAATATCACGAATGGATAGAAAAGTTGTTTTGTTGGTGACTTACTGGGGAATGGTAAACACGGACGAGTGCTTACACTTTAAAATAAACGGTATAAGTGTTTGAAAATGTGTATATACTAAAGATGCGGATGAGCATCCTTAGGAACATGATACGGATGAGTATCGATAGAAACAAACGCTGACACGTGTTTAAGGATGATGATACAGACGAGTATTAATCGGTTAAGCAAGGAACACAGACGAGTGTTGATCTGCTGAGGAGATGATACATACAAGATACAGACGAGTATCAGAGGACTATGTATAAGTATGTACACGTGTTTGACCTGCTGGGGAAATATGTGCAAGACATGAACGAGTGTCAAAATGATTGAGCAAGGGACACATACAAGTGTTTTACTTGCTGGGGAAGTATGACACGGGCGAGTGTCAAAAAGAATATGTACAAGTATGAACAAGTATCTGTATTGAGAGTGCAAAAGGTATTCTGGCTTTGTCTGTGGGGGATAAGTTTTGTATATTGCTGGTGAAGTGATTCTGATGTTTGCAGGTGATTGGCTCGAACCTAGCTTATGATCATGCAAATGTTTGATTTTTGCCATAATGCTCCGTATTAGACGGAATGCTACGCCTATTTTGGGAAAAAAAATGATGCGAATGCTATGATTATGCAAAATGAGAGAACCGATCCGAGATCCGGATCCTGCAGGGCGAAAGCTCTCTGGGCGATCTGTTTGGAGGGAGAACTCCGCTGGGGAAAGAGATCATTGGCCGATCTATGGGGAGAGAGGATCATCAAATGATCTTCCTAGGGAACTCTGTGGGGATCTCATTTGGGGAAGCTTTTGTTGAAGAGACTCATGCTGGGGATGAGGAGGCTTCAGCAACTCCACTGGGAAGGAACTGGAAACTCTGATAGGGAACAGAAAGTACTGGCGACTGGCTGAGGAAAAGGAAAACTCTGGCAACTTGATAGGGAACAACAGTTCAAGCATTGCTCGAGAGATCCTGCTTGGGGAGAAGAGAACTTCTGGGAACTAATCTGTTGTAACTCCTTCGTCCAGGCGACACGTTGGGGATTTAATGAGTTTCTCGAAGGATCCTCTGAGGGGATGACAACTTCGTGGGGGAAAACTCCTGTCAAGTAACCCTGCTGATGAGGTGATTGCTGACTTGGCTGGGGATACGAGGCTTGATATACCCCATGATGTGAGATTGTCTGTCTTGAGTACCTACAACCTATTAAAAAGAAACGCACATGTGTCCCAAGGTATCCTCAACCGGATTCTGTCATAGGAGTTAGATTTGCTCAAGAGTGCATATTTCCTGCAAGCATATATTGAAAATGGCTTATATGTTTTCACGCAAATGTTGTATTACGAACTTTGGACATTTTGCAAACGAAACAAAAATGTACAAAACAAAGTGTGACTGAATATTCTAATTTTATTGATTTGTGTGCCCTGAATAGGCAAGTACAATGAAGAAGCAGATCCCTGAAAGGAGGAGATTGCTGTAAAAATTGAGAAAATAAAAGTATTGGCAATGTTTGAAGTTGACGCTCCAGTGAGCTTCCTTTGCTATGACCTGTATGACCTTGACGTTCTTCTTATCTTGCTTTCCGAAGAAGGTTGATTATGACCGATGCTTTACCCTTTCGAAGTTTGCCATGTGGGGAGTGATACAGACGAATTCAGAATGCAGTTGTTCACTTATTCCCTGATTTTGTGTGGATCGCCCTTTCGGGTTTTCAATCCACCGGGATGCCCATTTTTGCCTGATCTGTCCGATGTGGCTTTTCAACTCAGCAGGTGTACATGTTTTTTCAATTTTCCCTTATTTTTTCCCGAGTCTTTTATTCTGTTTTTGACTCGCCGGGATGCCCTATTTTTTCCTGGAAATACATTCTGTTTTTATGTCCAGCGGGTCTTTTATGCGAAGTATTTTTTAACTGCATCTGAATTCACAGGAGATAAGAAATCCTCGCCATCCATAGTAGTGAGCATCAGTGCTCCACCAGAGAAAACTTTCTTTACTATGAATGGGCCTTCGTAGTTCGGCGTCCATTTTCCCCTGTTGTCTGTATGAGGAGGAAGAAGTCTTTTAAGAACAAGATCTCCCACTTGGTATTCCCGAGATTTGACTTTCTGATCGAAGGCTTTCTTTATTCGCTTTTGATATAACTGCCCATGACATATGGCTGCTAATCTCTTTTCTTTAATCAAACTCAGTTGATTATATCGAGATCGGACCTATTCCACTTCATCCAGTTTCACATCCATCATTACCCATAAGGAGGGTAGTTCAACTTCAACAGGTAGGACAACTTCCATACCATACACAATATGAAAAGGTGTTGCCCTAGTAGATGTTCTGATAGAGGCTCGGTATCCATGCAAGGAAAATGGTAGAATTTCGTGCCAGGCTTTGTAGGTGACTACCATCTTCTGCACAATCTTCTTGATATTCTTGTTAACTGCCTCAACAACGCCGTTCATCTTTGGCCTGTAAGGAGAAGAGTTGTGATGTTGAATTTTGAAGTCCCGACAAAGTTCTTCCATCATCTTGTTGTTCAAATTGGAACCATTATCAGTAATGATTCGCTCGGGAACTCCATATCGATAAATGATATCCCTTTTCAGAAATCTAGCTACCACTTTCTTGGTGACATTTGCATATGAAGTTGCTTCAACCCATTTGGTGAAGTAATCAATGGCTACCAGGATGAATCTGTGACCATTTGAAGTAGTCGGTTCAATCTTTCCAATCATATCAATGCCCCACATGGCGAAGGTCCAAGGCAAAGAGATTACATTCAAAGGATTCAAAGGCACATGCACTTTATCCGTGTAGATCTGGCATTTGTGGCATTTCCTGGCATAGGCACAACAGTCTGCATCCATTGTGATCCAGTAGTAACCTGATCTTAACAATTTCTTTGCCATTGCATGTCCTCCGGCATGGGTACCGAAAGAACCTTCATGTACTTCGTGCATCAATAGGTCTGCTTCCTTCTTGTCAACACATCTGAGCAAGACCATGTCGAAGTTTTGCTTGTACAAAGAACCATCAGTATTGAAGAAGAAACTGTCGGCTAGCCTTCTTAATGTCTTCTTATCATTTGACGATGCCCCAGGTGGGTATGTCTAAGTTTCCAAGAAGCATTTGATGTCGTGGAACCAAGGCTTGTTATCAGTGGCAGTGTCTACAGAGAATACATATGCCGGTCTGTTCAGTCTGGATACCAAAATCCGAGGCACATAATTAGCAGCTTGTACTTTGATCATGGATGAAATTGTAGCCAAAGCGTCTGCAAACTGATTCTCATCTCGAGGGATGTATTCAAGCTTAACTATTGTGAAGAAGGTCAACAGTTTCCTCGAATAGTCACGGTAGGGAATCAGATGCTCCTGATGAGTGTACCACTTGTCGTTGGTATGGTTGATTACCAAAGCTGAATCTCCGAATACATTCAAAGTTTTGATCCTGAGGTCAATGGCTTCCTCAAGACCCATGATATAAGCTTCGTATCCTGCTTCGTTGTTAGTGCAGGCAAAGGTGAGCCTTGCTGAGAAAGGCATATGAAATCCTTTGGTTGTAATAAGCACTGCACCAACTCCACGACCATTACAATTAACTTCCCCATCGAACATCATAGTCCACGCTTCTTCTGGGTCAGGCCCTTCAGTGTGAATAGGCATTTCACAATCTTTTTCCTTTAAGAACATGATGTCTTCATAAGGGAAGTCAAATCTCATAGGCTGGTAATCATCAATGGTTTGCTCAACCAGATAGTCAGACAGTACACTGCCCTTGATGGCTTTTTGAGAGGTGTATTGAATGTCATATTCTGTTAGAATCATTTGCCATCTTGCAACACTTTCGGTAAGTGCAGGCTTCTCAAATATGTACTTGACGGGGTCCATCTTTGAGATCAATAAGGTAGTATGAGTCAACATATATTGTCTTAGTCGGCGAGCAGCCCACGCTAAAGCACAACAGTTTTCTCGAGAAGTGAATAACGTTGTTCACAGTCGGTAAATTTTTTGCTTAGGTAGTAAATTGCATACTCTTTTCGATCAGACTCGTCATGCTGGCCCAACACACACCCCATTGACTCTTCTAATATTGTCAGGTACATGATTAGAGGTCTTCCTTCAACTGGAGGCATGAGAATTGGAGGTTCTTGCTGATATACTTTGATCTTGTTAAAATCTCTCTGACAATCATCGTTCCATCTAACGATTTTCTCTTTTCTTAATAGCTTGAACAAGGGCTCACAGGTTGCAGTGAGATGAGATATGAACCTTGAGATGTAGTTCAATCTACCTAAGAACCCTCAAACTTCTTTCTCAGTCCTAGGTGCAGGCATCTCTTGAATAGCTTTGACTTTATCGGGATCAACCTCAATTCCCTTTTCACTTACAATAAAACCCAGAAGCTTACCAGAACGTACCCCGAATGTACATTTGTTGGGGTTCAATCTCAGTTGATACTTCCTTAGACGCTTGAATAATTTCAACATGTTCACCAAATGCTCTTCCTCTGTTTGGGACTTGGCAATCATATCATCCACATAACACTCAATTTCTTTATGGATCATATCGTGGAATAATGTTACCATAGCCCGTTGATATGTTGCACCGGCGTTCTTCAGACCGAACGACATCACCTTGTAACAGTACATGCCCCAGAGTGTGATGAAGGTTGTCTTATCCATTTCTTCAGGTGTCATCTTAATCTGATTGTATCCAGAAAATCCTTCCATGAAAGAAAATACCGAGAACTGAGCCGTGTTATCCACCAATACATCAATGTGAGGTAATGGGAAATCATCATTCGGGCTGGCTCTGTTCAGATCCCGGTAATCCACACACATACGCACCTTGTCGTCCTTCTTAGGTACGGGTACAATGTTAGCAACCCACGGTGGGTAACTAGTTACAGCAAGAAAACCAGCGTTCCACTGCTTTTGTACTTCCTCTTTTATTTTCATGGCCCTGTCTGGGCGAGTACGGCGTAACTTCTGTTTGACCTATGGACAATCTTCTTTTAATGGAAGCTTGTGCATGACAATATCCGTATCCAGACCTGGCATATCTTGATAAGACCAAGCGAACACGTCGATATATTTTCGAAGCATACTGATGAATTGTTCTTTCACTGGAGCTTGCAGACTAGCCCCGATCTTCACCTCTTTCACATCTTCCTCGGTATCAAGATTGACAGTTTCAACCTCCTCCTGATGAGGAGCAATCACTTTTTCCTCTTGTCTCAACAACCTAGCTAACTCTTCGGGAAAATCATAGTCTTCATCAACCCCTTCATCTGCTTGATTAATCGGAGTATCGAAGTCATACAAGGTTATAGCAGTGTCGTTATCGGTGCAATCTGGAGGACTATCTCTGCAAGGGTTGAGATTTGTTCATTTTAGTGATTGATTTTATCTTATTTAGGAAAAAGTGAATGAAGTTATTTATTTGAGAAAAACATTGCCATTTATTGTTTTGTGCGAAATAACAAAAATGAAAGACAGTGAGCGAAAAAAGATCGTTTGCAAAAGATGTCCATTGTTCATTAATCATTCATTTGCACAAAATACATATATGGCCCTATTACAAAATGAGTCCTGACACCTTGGGCAAGATGCTGGACTTGATGTATGCTTAAACAGGAAATAATAATTACTCTGCAGCAGTAATCCTTATAATTTCCCGGGAATACCAGTTGAGGACTTGTTTTCCTGGGACTCTTGGATGATTCCAGCTTTCCAGGTTGAAGTCGCTTTCAGCCTCGTCTTCCACATTGTTGACAACATCTGGGGTCAGCATTCCCCCACTCACAAACTTGGGAGCTTTAGCAGCCTCCTCTTGGACCTGTCAGGATGGTCTGTAACCCAAATCGAACTTATCTTCCTTGATCTGAACTTGCAGCAGCTTTCCCCAGCCTTGGGCATTCCCGTCTTCAACAACCTTCCGAGCTTGCTTGTAAGAGGAGATTGAAGTACCAGACACTTTAGCAGTTGCTTCATTGACATTGAGGGCCTCAAAACCCTGGCTCATTGTCTCATGGATCTCCCCATGCATCTCAATATACTTATAGATAGCTAGATGACTGACGAAGATGTCCTCCTCCCCACAGATTGTGATAACTTGGCCCTCCCACTCGTATTTTAACTTCTGGTGAAGGGTCGATGTTACGACGCCAGCGGCATGAATCCATGTTCGACCCAACAAACAGCTGTAGGTAGGCTGAATGTCCATCACGTAGAAGATAGTTTTGAAAATCTGTGGGCCAATTACCACAGGCAACTCAATTTCTCCAAGAACCGATCTTTTAGAACCATAAAAGGCTCTCATAACTAGGTTACTCGGGCGAAGTGCAAGACCATCATATTCCATCTTGACTAAGGCTTTCTTTCGAAGAACATTGAGTGAGGACCCAGTGTCAACCAAGACATGAGAAAGAACAACACCTTTACACTCCAAGGTGATATGTAAAGCCTTATTGTGGTTACGTCCCTCCGTGGTCAGATCAGCATTGGTGAAACCTAGTCCATGACTAGTATTGACATTTGAAACCACCGTCTCTAGTTGATTGACTGTAATCTCCTCAGGCACGTAAGCTGCGTCCAAGACCTTGAGCAATGTATTCCTGTGAGCTTCGGAACACATGAGTTGTGATAGAATGGAGATCTTAGAGGGTGTTTGATGGAGCTGATCTACAACTTTGTAGTCACTTTTCTTGATAATTCTCATGAACTCGTCTACATCCTGATCAAATGATGTCTTCTGAGATTCTTTAGCAATTGACTCTTCAGGCACCACACTCTTGCTTTAGCCTTGGCAGCAGCTTCTGCTTCAGCATTAGTTCTTGGGAACTATGACGCAAAGAGACGTCCGCTTCGAGTGAAGCCTCTGCCTCCCCCGACATTATCAAACTGTGGTGTTGAAGAGTCAAGGAGTGACTTTCTTTCTGTCACAATATAGATCTGAGCCATAGTACCAAGGCACAACACTGCTGCTGTCATATGGGACTGGTCCAGGCACTGTGATAGTAACCAGACTGATTGCTGCGGAAGAAGGAGTCATGACAGTTTGTGGGTCATAATAAATTGTAGCAGTAGGTCTGACTGGAGATGGTGCAGGTGATGAAAGTTGTTGATGTTGATAGGGGTGTTGATGTGAATTGTTGAAAGAATCTGGAACATGTATTGTTGTCGGATCATAGTAAATGGTAATTGTGGAAATGTCTTCATTGATGGTTGCTGCTGTTGTAGAAGGATGTGTTAAACTGATGTTTGTTGAAGTTGAAGAAGGGATGGTCGTTGATGTTGTAGAAGAATCTGTTAGAATGATTGTTGTTGAAGTTGTAGGAGTGATATCTATTACATCTGATGAAATGATGTTTGCTAGAGTTATATGAGGAATGGTTGTTAATGTTGTAGGAGCTGGAACCGTTGAAGTGATCTGTAAAGTTCCTTCTCTAATAAGACTGTTGATGCTGGTCTTCAAATTTGCACAACCGTTGCTAGAAATCTTGCAAGCTTCGCAATGGACCTCATAACCTGGAAACACTTGGCACTTCAAAAGTTGGGCTTTAACCTCGGCCAAAGGTGTTTGAATAATTGCAACATTGTCAATTAGGCTTACTGGTTGATTCTCCTCAATGGAATTTATCCTAGGCCCACCATGGCTAGGCATAGGATTCTTGGTAACACTTGGAGAAGGTGCAAAGTTGACTGCCTTAGAATCAATCAAATCTTGAACCTTCATGTGTAAGGCTCTACACTTTTCTGTTGTATGGCCAGGTGCATTAGAATGGAAGGCACATCAGGCGTTGACATCATAGTTTCTTGGGAGATTCTTGGGATCTGGTGGAGCCAGAGTCCTCAATTCGATCAGATTGAGCTTTAATAACTGTGGAAGTAAGGCAGCATAGGGCATCGAAATGGGATCGATAACCCTGTTGATTTGTGAAGTTCTTTGTTGAAACGGACGTTGTTGTTGGTTGTTATTTATAGGATCTCTGTTGCGGGGAAAACTGTTGTTGCCGTGGGAAGTGATGTTGTTGTTGAAGATACTGTTGCTAAGGTGCTGGAGTGGGAATGGTGACAATAGCTAATGATCTTGGTATGTACTGGGGCCTACCCCTTCCCATATGAACTGAATTAGTTTCACCCATCCTACATGGTCCCAAAAAGGGTTTCCTTGCATTGCTGGAGCTAGCACCGTTGTTAGAGATTTTTCCCATCTTCAATAGGCTCTCAATTCTTTCACCAGCTATAACCACATCAACAAAGCTAGTGGAGGAGAAGGCAGCAAGCCAGTCAATGTAAGTTCCCTGTAGTGTGTTCATAAACATGTCAGCCATCTCTCTTTCTGACATCGGTGGCTGGACAGCAACAGCAAGTTGTCTCCATCTTTGGGCATATTCCATGAAGCTCTCTCTTGAAGACTGAGACATACCCATCAGGAGGGTCCTATTGGGAGCCATATCCAAGTTGTATTGATATTGGCGTATGTCTTTCCAATTCCTGACAGTAGCTCTGGATAGGTGAGAATACCATTCATGGGATGCCTTGGTCAAGCTATCTTCAAAATAGAACATCCACATTTTCTCGTCCATGGTGTAAGATTTTAATCTTCACAGAAAAGATTGAAGGTGGGTACGAGGACATGAGGTACCACTGTACTTCTCAAAGCATGGAGGCTTGAACTTGTGAGGAATCCTGACTCCTTCAACTAGACCCATGTCCATCACATCAAATCCCAAAGAGTTCTGGGATTCCAAAGATCTCAGCTTCTCCGCTATTTCGTCCAGACGACGATCATAGGCTTCATCTCTAACACCAATTACTGTGAACTGTTCATCTTGAGGATCTTCTTGTAGAACACGAACTCCTGCATTTCCTTGGGTATTTCCAATAACATTGACTTCAGGATTGAGGTGAGGCCCAAACTCTGGAGGATTTGTTCACGGCTGCCCGTGGTCGTTGTTACTAGTACCTCTAGTACCTGGATGATTCTCTTCTGGAGTTTGCCGCTCGACTAACTCTCTTAATCTTTCTTGGCTCTGAGCCAACCCAGTCATCATTGTCATGAACTGGTTCATCTGAGCCCTCATCTCAGTTTTCTCATTAGCCATCTGAGTTCTAACGTCAATCAAATCTTGTTGAACCTGGTCCATCTGTAAGCTCGGAAGGTTGTTTCTGGTTGGATACAGGTGAACTCTGTTGACGGGGAAAACCCTCCTACGAGCAATGTTTCCTGAAACAACAGCAAAGTGAGAAAACAACAACAAAAATACCTATAAAACAAAGAATGAGGTTAGTATGCAATGCAGTATGTCTATTTGTCTTTAAAGGGTATCCTGGTTTGGTTATTTGGTTTTGACCTTCCAGACCTCTGGGAATAAAGATGTTAAAGAGAAATGAAGTTCAAAACAGGATCCAGGTAACACACAAACTATAACATTACAAAATGCCAAAATACATAGCTTATGATTACAACAAGTTCCCATGGTGGGTTAAAATACAATTAAGTTAAGAAATACAACAAAGTCACCATGGAGGATTAAAGTACAACCAAAATAAAATACAAGTAAAGGAAATCAAACATCTAACCCAAATTCATCCTCCTTGACTTCCTTCAGGAGAGCATCAGTCACTGGCCCAACTGGATGCTCTGTGATGGTCCTGATAAGAAGGTTCCTGGTTGCAATGGCACTTGTCATCTTCTGGTACTTTTTTTGTTCTTTTGATCTTTTCAACCCCGCCCGAAGTTTCAACTCTGAGATTTCCTTCTGTGCTGCTAGGAGTGCTTCCTGACTCTTCTTCTCATTAACTTCCAGCTGCTCTATCTTAGCCTGTGTCTTCTGATCTTCTTGTAAATGAGCTTCAGTGATCCTGACCCATCTAGCTCTTCCAGGTAATGCTCAGCTCTGGCCTTCTGAATCTTAGCTTCTTTGCAAGCATTCTTTAATACCAATTCCCCTACTCGGGCTTTTCTGATGAAGTCCTCTGTCTTTTCTATCTTGGTCATATGCTCGATCCGGAGCTTCTCTAACATCTCAATGTTCAGATGACCGTCATTCCTTTCCCAAAGGGTCTTCTTCAAAGCTTCAGAAAGTTGAGCATTCCCCTCTTTCAACTTCTCAAATTCCTCCAGACTCACTGTAGCTATAGGCTCTACTAATGATGGCCCTGGCACATCTTACAAGGTGAATGGCATGCGAGTGATCTATCCTTTGATGCGCAACCATTCAGTGTGATGAGCTGAAGCTATGTTGTTACACTTCCCCAGAATGGGAATCCCTTTAGTCTATATGTGGTCCCAAGCCCAGGCTGCTTGTCGGACGGTGGCATGCTTATTCTGAACAACAAAGTAAAGAGATTATGCTAAGTCCTGCTCTCGAGGTGGGTGTACCAAGGCATACCCCAACTGTCTTCTAAAAAGCAAAGGATTGTAGTTGATGTAACCCTTCACTCCAATAAGAGGCACATTAGGATATTGTCCACAACTTGTAATTATGTCCATGCCCTTGGTGTTCTGAGTACACCACCTGATGTCTTCTGAAGTAAGGGCAATCATCCTCTTAGCCCAGTTCCTTGACTGATGTGGATTTAGGAAAGCTTCCGTCTTCGGCCTGTGTCTCACTAACCAACTGTAGAAAAGAGGTGCACAACATCTGACCAGTCTCCCTCTCTGCTTCTCATTCCTCTGATGAACTGAGTAGTAAAAGTCTCCTAACAAGGTAGGTACTGGATTCCTGAGCATAAATATGTGGATGTCATCCTTGCTTATAAATTTAGGCTCGTCTGCAAACAAGATGATACCATAAATAATGAGAGCCAGGAGAGCACACACAGTTTCCTAGTTCCCTACTGCAGCTTGCTTTGTAGCTTGAGTGATCAAGAAATCCAGATGAAGGCCTGGGATTCTAGCCTTGGAAGTCAGGTGCTCATCAATAGTAGCTACTTCCAGATGTAGTGCCTTAGCTATGTCTTCATTCTATGGAGCAGTCATCTCAGGGTTAAAAGGAATTCCTCTTCTGATAGGGACACTCAACAACATAGAATACTCTTCTAGCAAAGGTCCTATTTGAAAATCTGGGAAAGTGAAGAAATAGAGAGGAGGGTCATAGAACTAAAGACATGTATGAATCATGCTCCTCTGTAATGTGTCTAAGTCCATGATCATGTCCAGAATACCACCATAATGCTCTTTGAATAAAGGAACATGATCAGGAGTGCTAAGAGCATGTATTTACCTGATGTCTGTCAAAGGGTACTCAAAGAAATGGTATGTGATGTTGCTCTTTCTGGTTGAATCCATACTGACAATGGGTGCTGATGAAGATAACCGAAGAAGATAACCGATGCCGATAGCTGAAGCAGAAGAAAGGTCAAAACCAAACCAAAGAAAATGTGGATACCCTGTAAAACAAACAGACAAAATGTTAAAATGATGCAATATGATGTATGATGAATGATATGTAAGGGTTTGTGATCAGGTGCTGGATTGTCAGTTGCTTTTGGTAGGGTCCATTAGTGTTCAGAAGTATGGATGAAGGTCTGAGAACCAGTAACTAGGTAGGGGACTCAAATAAAGAGTCACTTGTCCAGGGTTTCATAAGAACAATCCAAAATAGTGTAACCTTAAAACAATATCAGTAACAGGGTATGTTGAGGCCAAGGGTTCTTACAAACCTATAAACAAACTCACCCACTCACATGTATTGTTCTAGAATAAGGATCCTCAGACTTGGATCTATTATGAGAAGTGTAAACACTTCTAACCCAAAGGTACAGTTTTTACATTAATCATAAAGGATCCTCCTCTAATTCACCTCAGATGCTGAAGGTCGTCTAGAAGGTCATCCAGACTTAGCAGGCTTCCCAGATAGCCCTAGTACTACAGGAAATCCGTAGCACATAGTTCTCAAGAAGAAACCCATGTCTGAACCGTGTTTCATATTCCCGCACCAAACCGAAATGGAATGGGAAAGAATATGAAGCCACTCTAATCCTAAGTCTGTCACTCAGGCCTTTGTGTTGGACCTTTCTCACTGGAATACCCTTCCCACCAAGGCAAACCAACAAATCCAGCACATATATGATATGACAATGATAAATGAAATGCATAAAACAGTAAATGAAAGCGATAAAGTAAATGCAGTAAATAAACACAAACAAACAAGCGCTAGGAGAAACCCACAAGAGAACCAGAAGCCCTGGTTGCAAAGTCTCCCCAGCAGAGTCGCCAAGTTGTCGCTCCCGAAAAGACTTATGTCCCCGGTGCAGACCCAGACGGTCGGCGATGTTGGAGGTTGAGGTTGAATAGAGTCGCTAGCTAGGCATTTTTATCCCGAAGGAAAGGTAATGCTGCATAAACCTAGAAAAAAGTGGATAATACGGTTGCGAACCAAAGAAACTGAGTAAGGGGGTTGGTTAAGACCTGGGAAGGTATTAACACCCAGATCGTCCGTCGTACTCGAAGGGATCCATGCTTACTTGATTGTGTTTAAAAGGGGTAGTGTATGTGCTGACTGTGTATGAAAAGCTAGGGAGAATGAATGTGTGTCAGTTCAAAAGAAATGGTGAAAGTGCTCAAGACTAAGGCTTAGAAAGAATGCTGAGAGAGGGGGAAGACAAAGAGACTTTTGTTCGATAACTGTTAAGTTATGCCTACGTATGCTCTCGTGCAATGAGGAAGTCAGAACACCGTAGTTCGACTCAAAGAGACTGAAAATGATTTTGACTGTGAGCTGCTTACTTGTCTATGCTCAAGTGTGTGACTCGTCTGGCTCGAGTGCTAACTGTCTTGCATTAGACGGAAGAAGCGAGTACTCGTTTGTGAATGAGTGTGATGAGAAATGAATCGCGGAGGAGACGATTATTGTTTGTTTTTGTGTTTTCAGTTTTTTATTGTTTTTGGTGTTTTGCATAGGATAATGAGCTTAAGCCTAAATCAAGGGTTGTAAACTCATTATATCCTCCCTAATTAGGGATAATGAGCCTACTTAAGTGTGAGATAAGCATCTCAACTTAATTACCATGATGATGTAGGATTAATATCATTAACCTACTGGTGATTATTAAGATGTTTTTGGATTTTTATTTAGTGTTAAGTAATGATTTTAATCTCTAATCAGGGATTAGTGAACTCATTACACCATCCTAAGAGAAGGATGATAAATGAGAACACTTAAGCTGAGGAAGATACCTCAACTTAATATATGGTTAGGGATTAAATTCATTATATAACAAGCCTTTATTAAAGTGGGTTTTAATTAAGGGTGAGATTAAGAAGTGAGTTTTAAGATTGTAAGACAACTTGAGGGGGACTTGTCCATTAAACACTAGGGTTAGTCCCTCTTAACCATAAGGAAGAGATAGAACCCTAATGTAAGGCCCAAGTTGCAAGCTTATGTCTTGATTATTATTAAGTGTTTTGATTAAGAGGTGTAAACAAATTAAAGGTTTAACACTTAGGATTAAAGTTATACACTCCATCCTAATATAAGGATGCAGGCATAACCCTAATTCAAAGTCCTAAAGCTTTAAGAGTTTAGCCTCTGATTATGAGATGAGAAGAAATACTCAAAGGTAAAAAACTAAGGGGGGAATATACACAACCCTAAGAATTATCATGCTTAGATATCCTATGGTTTGTGAGGCTTAGGAGAATAATCTGCAAGAGGCCACCATGGAAGGAGAAGCAGGTGAACAGAGAAGGAGAGAAAGAACAAGTTACTTACTTCCAGAAGAAGATAAATAACTTAAAAGAAAGAAAGTAAGAAAGAGAGAGAGCACGAGTGAATTGGATTCACTTCAAAGACAAGTAAATTATGCATATGAAGAGATGAGAAGAGTTGGGATGTGAAGGCAAATCCACATCCCTAAACAACTTACCATAAGTTCCTGAAATGTTAGTATGAATGCATAAGACATAAAGCAAAAGGAAATGAGATGAACAAAGATGCAGAGACCAAAACCAGAAGTGTATATGCAAGGAAAATGTGTTATGAGATGATGCAAAGTCATGTAAGATGCTTATGAATGTTCATACAAGGAATGAGATGCAAAGGAAGCATGGAAGAAGCTTGAAAATACATGGATGTTCATGAAATGTAATGAATGCAAAGCATACCAAATGAATGAAGAAATGATCAAGCAATGTTCAAGCATGTCTTAAGATGTATAAGATGTCATACAAATGCTTGAAATGTCATGGCAAGTTCATATGATGATGATATGCAAAGGTGAATGCAAATGAACATGAGAAATTAGGGTTTTTAGGCAACATGAGATGCATATGACCAAAACAGAAGCATACATCATGATAAAAATTTGAAATTGAACTCAAATAAACCCTAATCATATAGAAGATCACTACCCAAAGGAGAAGGTCAGAACCTAAACCTAATGAAAGTTATGAAATTTCTAAGTTAACTAGGTTTTTTGGGTGATTCTAAAGGGAAAGTGAAAATCAAATTGAAAATGAAATAAAAAATATGAGATAAATAACATAGAAACTATATGCAATATGTGAAACAATTCAAAAAGAATCAAGTTCAAACTCACCATGGTTAGGCAGAAATGAAATTTTCAAGTTAGGGATAAAAATGTTAAATTTAAGAACCCTAATTCAAAGATATTTGTGAGAATGTGATCAAACCTAAAAAGAAATTTGTATGGTGAGTTTGAAAATGTTTCTAAATGTATAAGAATGCTTCATGAATTTTTTGGTGATTTTTAGAAACCAAAATGTATATTTAATTAATTTAAATCAATTAATTAATTAAATAAAACATTTAAATGTTTTAAAAATACTTTTTAAATTCAAAAATTAAAATAAAAAATGTTTTTGAGTTAAGAAAAAGATTTAAAATGAAAATGCAAAATTTGAGATTTTTTGAATTGTTTTTGCTATTTTTTTTTTAAATTATGGAAAGAAAATGGAATAAAATGAAATAAAAATCAATTAAAATGAGAAGTCAAATGATATGGTGGCTGAGGTTTGAAGGAGGGTTGACTGCGCGCGCAGATGGGGGGTTAGTATCTAATCTGGAAAAAAATTAATTAATTAAACCTAATTAATCTAACTAATCAGAATTAGGGTTTTAATGATCTAATCCTAGCCACTCATACGCGCAGGAATCATGATCCAAGGGCGCATATTCAAACTAAGCTGATTAACCCTAATTACAAACCCTAAACACTTTCAGGTGACCGGAGCAAGCTCCGGTCATCTTCTCCGGCGACACCCTCACCTGACTTCACTCAAAACGTCATGAAAACTCACCAAAATCTCCAGAATGGATCATCTAACACTTCTAAGCAAGAATCCTGCCCCCAAAACAATTTATCATGCATCAAATTCATGAATCGAACAAGAAAATTTTCAGATCAAAAAGTTTCAGAACATCAATACATCCTGGTTTCTCAACCATTTTCAAAAATAATTATATCACCATGATCAGGGGAGTGCATAGATTCATTTTAGAACTTAAAACAAGAGTTCTGGAAAAAAGTTTGAAGGATACTACCTGAGATTGAGCTTTCTGATTCTGAGCTTTCTGGCCCTCCTTTGATGCAAAACCACTCCAATGGTCCCCCTTGTGCTTCTGAAAGGCTTGAAACAAGTTTGTATGGCTTGGTTTCGAAGATTCAGTTCTGCTAAGGCAGAAATCGTGTCTTAGATTCAGAGGCTTGTAGGGCAAAATGAAGGGTGGTTTGTGATCCTTATGATGTGTGGGGATGATTGGTAGTGAAAGTTTTGAGGTTTGATACTTGTGTGATGAGATTCTAAGAGATAAGAGTTTTTGGGGATTTTTGTGATTCCGAGCTTAGCAATGGATTCAGGCTTGTGTGTCTTATGTTTTGTGTTGCTTGAGGTTTGTATAAACCAATAGGAGTGATCAGAAAGTGGGTGGTGGCACAACTTGATTGGTATGTGCAAAGTTGCAAAAAATTCAATTTTGTGTACTAGGAGGCATGGCACGGGTCAGAGGCTGTTTGAAGGGATGTCTGGCCTCAGCTTGATTCATGGAAGGCCATTGGATGAAGTTTATGCAGCTGGATGGCCTTGATCAAGTGATCTCATGGTTTATGCAATTTGGCAACTTTGAAGTTTCTTGAGAAATAAGTCATGGAAATGCTTGGTACAAAGGCCAATTCTGATCCTCCGAAGTTGTTTTGACATATTGTGATACATTTGAGTGCATTAGAGGTCATTTGAAGGCTTGAAACTTGATTTTGCAAAAATCCCTCTTTGGCATGAACTTGAAAATTATAGGATTTTTTCCAACTTTGAAAGACCATATCTTGAGTTCTAGGATGAATCAAGAGGAGTTCTTGTACTTTTTGAAAATGGGAAGATCCAATCTACAACTTTCATGTTTAAGGATTTTTCATCTGAAGCATTTTTGATCAAGAAAGAGGAGGTTGAAAGTCTTTCCCAAAATGGAAAGTTTCCATTACAAGTCATGTCCAAAAATAGCAAGTTTGCAAATGGCTTGAAATTATTCAATTTTGTGAACTTCTAACCACTTCTAAGATCAAATAAAGATCATAGGAAATCAAAATGATGGATATTACCCTTTGATTCCCTTGGTGGTGGCCTCAAATGCCCTGATTTTGACTTTTCTTGCACAATAAGTTACCAGTTGATCAGATGACGTCCACAATGAATTTCTTCATAAAATTTGGTACACATGATCCTTATAACATATTAATACCAATGGAATCAAGAATGACCAAAAAATTTGAGATTAAGGGCCTCAAACCCAAAACCCTAATTTTAGGTCATTTGTGTAGGAACTGCTCAGTCTACTTGAACACCTTTGCAATGCTTTGTGATTTTTTGACTTTAATGAACTTTGGGGAGCATAAGATGATCATAGAACACTCATGGACCATCTTGGCATACTTCAAGACCTTTGATATGGCTCAAATCACTTCTTTGGATTCTCCTGATACAAACCCTAATTGTGCAACTTATGCAGTGAAACAAATATGCAATTTGAGATGATATGCTTATGCAATGTGAGATGTAATGAGATGTTTATGCAAATGAGTGATCACAAGCCATGGTGTGAGAAAAAGTGAGGGAAAATTTAGGGTGTTTAGACTATGTATGAAGCATAAGTACATGATGTTATCTATGTTAATCTCTGGGCCTAAACAACCAGGGAATGACATAGATGTATACTTGACACCTTTGATCGAAGATTTAAAGATTTTATGGGAGAACGGTGTGGAGGTTTATGATAGATATAGAAAATAAAATTTCAATTTAAGGGCGATGTTGTTTGGCACAGTTAATGATATTCTAACATACGAGAATCTATCTGGGTATAGCATTAAAGGTTAACGCGTGTGTCCTGTTTGTGAAGATGGAACTAATATGATGTGATTGGAACTTTGTTAGAAGAATGTTTTTCTCGGTCATCGTAGATTCTTAAATTCTAAACATCACTACCGTGGGTGGAGAAAAGCATTCAATGGAGACACTGAACTGCATAAAGCTCCACCCGCATTGTCAGGTGACCATGTTTTTGAAAAGGTGAAAGATATGCGTACTGAGTTTGGCAAGACTTTTGCCCATAAGGTTATCAAAGGTGGGTGGAAGAAGAGGTTGATATTTTATTAATTTCCATATTAGAAGTCTTTGTACGTGATACATTTTCTCGGTGTTATGCATATTGAAAAAAATGTATTTCAAAGTGTTATTGGTACGTTACTCAATATAAAAGGAAAGTCTAAGGATGACCTTAAAGCAAGGGAAGACATGTTAAAAATGGGAATAAGAACTGAATTAACACCCGTGAAGAAAGGAAAACAAACATATCTACCACATGCTGCTTTTACTCTATCTAGAAAGGAGAAAAAAATATTGTGTTATTTTCTGAGTGAAGTTAAAGTTCCAGAAGGATACTCTTCAGATATTAGAAGACTTGTGTCTATGAAAGACCTCAAGTTGAAGAGTTTAAACACACATGATTTCCATGTTATAATGGAACATTTTCTACCAATAGGTATACGTTCTATTTTGCCAAAAAAAGTAAGAAGCGCCATAACTAAATTGTGTTTTTTCTTTAGGTCAATTTGTAGTAAGGTGATCGATCTCGAGATCTTACCAACACTACAAAAAGAGATAGTTATTACCTTGTGTGAGCTTGAAATGTATTTTCCTCCCCCTTTTTTTGACATAATGGTACATCTAGTTGTTCATCTTGTGAAAGAGACACAGTTGTGTGGACCAAATTATATGAGATGGATGTACCCTGCTGAACGGTATATGAAAATATTAAAAGGGTACGTGAAAAACTGAAGTCGCCCAGAGGGTTGTATTGTTGAACAATACATTTTTGAAGAAGCGATTGAGTTTTATACTGAATATTTGTCCAATGTTCAATCGATTGGACTCCCCAAAGGTCATATTTCGAAAAAAAGGAAGGTAAAAAATTAAATGGAAATTAAATTGTGACAGTATCAAGGGATGAACGAGATCAAGTGCATTTGTATGTTTTGCAAAATGATAATGAGGTTGACCCATATGTTGAAATGCACAAGGATGTACTCCGAAGTTTAAATCAGAACATAATTGAAAATTGGATAGTACGAGAGCACAATCAAAGTTTTATACAATGGTTAAAGGATCATATTTATTCGAAGCGCTCTTCAGATCCTGCTTCGATAACATAAAGGTTGAGATGTTTGGCATATGTTCCAAGTTTACATGTGTTTTCTCATAGCGCATACGCAATTAATAGATACACATTTTATACCAAAGAACAAGATGTTAAAAGTACTATGCAAAATAGTGGTGTCACTGTGTTAGCTGAAGCAATGCATATATCAAGTATGAAGGACTTAAACCCCAAATATGCAAATTTGTCATATTTTGGAGTTATTGAGCACATTTGGGTGTTTGATTACGAGAAGTTTCAGATTCCTATCTTTGGTTGCAAATGGGTAAATAGTAGTGGAATACGAATGGATAAGTCTAGATTTTTGCAAGTGGATCTTAATAGGGTGGGGTACAAACATGAGCCTTTTATTCTAGCATCTAAAGCTAAAAAAGTGTTCTATGTCAATGACTCGACGAGTACAAAATGGTATATAGTGCCTTTATCTAACAAAGTGGTCGATGATAGCGGTGTAGATCAATGTGATATTGATGTTGAGAACGAGTCATGCATTAGACATAATGAGTTGAATAGAAATGATCAAGATGAGGATCTTATATCGGATGAGTTATTTATCAAAAATGATCATAACGAGGGAATTTGGATCAATTCATCCGTCCGCATTGCTAAGAAACAAGTAATTCATATTCCAATCAAGAAAAGAAAAATATGTTAGGGAAAGAGGTAATATAATAAAATGTTATATATTATGTCATTTTCAATAAATTTATATGTTTTTCTTTACTTTTCATTTTATATATCAGTTGGTATCATAATTTATAGCTTAGACAAGTACTTTCATTATAATTTATATTTGATATCCTTGGTTTATTTATTATAGGTTAGATATGGCTACTAACAAGGATCACCCATATGATGATTATTCTATGCATGATGAAGGTAATAAAAAGGTATCTACAGAAGATGACATTAAAAGAGGCATAACAGTGATGAAAAAGTGATATATGCTAGAGATCGAGGCATCATTTTAGATGTGCATTGGAGCCCACAAGGCCAACTTATAGAACCTAACGGTTATACCTTGACTAGTTTTATTGGTGCACTTGTAAGGAATGAGATTCCAATTACTTGTGATGATTGGAGAAATAAACAGTTGAAAGAAGCCAAAGAAAAAATTTGGACTGAGATAAAGGTACAATAATTATGTCTTTTATAAAAACAAACTAATTATGTCTTTTAAATTACTTGTACTAACGCATAATGTGTATGTTTTTCTTAGAGGTGTTTCAACATTGAAGATGATATAATAGCTTTTTGTCTCAAATTGGCCGGAAAGCTACTAAGAGAGTTTAGAACATTTTTATCATCCAAGTTTCTTAGGGATGCAGATGGTAATTTTGTTGATGCAGAACTTCCATCTAAAAATGGAAGTTTGATTTCACAACAAGAATGGGACACGTTTAAATCCAAACGAAAAACCCCAAAATTTGAAAGTATAAGTGAAACAAATCGGGAAAGAGCATCAAGTCCCGCATATCCATACATAAAATGACGAGTCGGATATGGACGCTTAGAACAATCTATGGTAAGTATCTATAAATTGCAATAATATACTTGTTCATCATGAGTCATATTTGATCATATTATTTGGCTTAATGTGTAGTTACAAAAGGATAATAGTTCTGAAACATCTCTTCCTGCACATGTTTTGTGGAAGGAAGCCCGTGTGGGCAAGTCTGGAGTTGCTAAAGAAGATATTCTACAAGTATATGAGAAATGTGTAAGTATAACATTATTTCTTTAATTAAATCAAAACTTTATTAACAAATATTTGACAAATATTCAATATTCATCTGATTTTCATGAGGTGCTATCTCAGTCTTTATCTCCAGATGATTCTAGGAGCATACTTAGTCGGGCATTAGATGTCCGTGAGTATTCAGATCGGGTGAAGGGTAAGGGATTTGGGATCATTCCGACATACTTGAATATTAAAAAAGGAAAGGATCCTAGTAATAAAGAACTTCAGCAAACATTGGAAGCACTGCAAGCTGAAGTTCGTGAATTAAGAAAAGAAAAAGAAAGAGATAGCGCTTCAGCATGTTTAAAAGATGCTTCAGACAAAGACAATATCAACTGTAACTTTCAACCAAATATTCCAGAGGTAATTATATATATTTTTATGAAATTAAATTATTATCTTAAATTATTTAATTGACATATATACACATTAACAATGTCATATTTATTATTGGTTTTATGGCATTTCCCTTTGTCAGTTCTACTTATCGTCACCAACTCATCGGATGGTTGGCAAGGGAAAAGTGTATAATATTGTGGATCAATCATTTCACACTAACCTGCTCCCTATTGGATGATTGAAAGTATCAGTTGAAATTGCTGTAGAGCCAAATGCATTATTAACCATATCCTGACTATCTTTCAGATGCAACAACGATGGAAGAAACAATATGTTCGTTTTTTGCATGGCCGACAAGCCTCATTATCGTCAGATATGAGATATGCTTAAAACCATTATGAACCTTTTTTAACCTTAATATGTAGATTCAAAGTTTTTACACGCATTTTACGTACATTTTTTACATAATAATGTTAATTAGACTCCAAGAAGATCCAAATCAAAAGATAAGGGGATTCCTCAACATACTGAGTTCCTTGTTTCAAAAAAAGAGGTGCATCACAATTATATGATATTTATGCATGAAAAATGTTAAATTCGTGATCTTATACTTCATCTAACTAATTATATGATATGTAGCTTCATGGTAAGGATATTAGCAACACCTCCACAAAAAAAGGTTGTTGCTAAGAAGACCGCAGCTAGAAATAAACCTACCTCCAAGTATAGGTCGTGCCTTCAGGCGTTTCTAGAATTGACAAATATTCTGAACGGAGGTATTCCTCTTATAAATATAGAGGAAGGTAGTTTTGGCTTTGAATATGAACAATCAATTGGTAATTACGAATTTGTGCAAGTTTTTCGTCATGGAGAATTAGGCGTCAGTGCAAGTATTTTTTTTGTATTTTGACGTCGTGTAGAAAGTTTCCATCTAACATTTGTTTAATCTTACAGTGGACATTGGTTGTTGGTCGCAATTAATCCTATCAAAGAATTTGTGTATTATCTGGACTCGTTAGGAAATGATTGGACAACATACCTGGATATGAAAAATATGATTTACACGTAAGTGAGATTGTTCTAAATATTCATGTGTATATTTATTTATTTATGTGAATTGTTCTAAATATTCATTTATATTTTTACTAGCATTATACAATCTTTTCGAGCCCAACGAAATATCCATGTATCAAAGAGGAGAGCCAACAACATTACATGGATAAAAGTGGCGGTATATTAATTATCACATTTTTTATTATATTAGTGATGATACTTGATAAAACTTAAGATTTATCCGTATTTTATTTTCATGTGTAGTGTCCTCGGAAACGTAATGGTATAGATTGCAGATATTTCATGTTGAGGTTTATGAGAGAAACTCTTTTTTTGGATCGATTAGAGATTCCATCCGATGTATGTATTTCTAACTTATGAGTTATTTTAATATTTAACACATATTTCTCATATAATTAAATAGTTGAAACTAAATCAAACTATGTTATATTATTATGTAGTACTTTGATGAATTCAAGTGTGCATATTATGCAAGAGATCATTTGGAAGAAATTAAAGAGGATTGGTGTCAATTTATTATGGAGCTCGGAGTTTTATAAGGTATATTGTACTCTTACTTTAAATGATGAGAATTTTGAGTCTGTGTAACTTTGTAACTATAGACATATTGTTTATGTCTTGTTTTAATTGAATTACAATTTTTTTGTGTTGTTTCAGGTTATATGTACAAAGTAGAAGATAGATTGTTTCAGGGTATATCATGTGCAAAGTATAAGTAATATGTAGATTTAATTTGAGGCAAAATGTTTTGTTGGATGAAATGATTTGTATAAATTGTTTTGTATATATAATTTGGTGCGTAAATTGGTACGTTTGTATAAATTTTTTTATATATATATTGGTTTGAAAATCCGATTGTTTTGTATATATAAATCGGTGCCTAAATTGGTACGTTTAAATAGGCAAAATTAGTGATATTTTTCTGCAAAATGTGGTTGAAAAACAAATACAAATTCTGGTTGAAAATCTGGTGAAAAATGTGGTTTAAAACAGGTGCCTATAAATTGTAAAATCCAGACAATGTTTTTTAAAGTAAATTATTTAAAAAAGTCTGTATACCTTAGACAACGCTTTACACTAAAAGCGCTGTCTAAGGTGGGGTTTAGAAAGCGCTTTTACTAAAAGCGTTGTCTAAGGTATACCAAAAAAATGTCAAAAGCGTTGTCTAAGGTATACTAAAAAAAGGCAAAAAGTGTTGTCTAAGGTGGGGTTTAGAAAACGCTTTTGACGATAAAAGTGATGTATAAAGCACCTTTAGACAACACTTTTGACATTAACCAAAGTGTTGTCTAAACATTTAGCATCGCAGGTTTATATAGCGCTTTAAAGCGCTGTTTAATGTCAAAAAAGCGTTGTCTAATGTCTTTTATGACATAGTGATTACAAATTTAGTTTTTATCAGAAATCTTGACGTCAAATCTTTTGGCTTTTCAGTATCCACGTCGGAGGTAACAAATTCACCCACACAGCTGGAAATGAACTTAAAGAATTTGAGGTACCATGCATGACATGGTAATCCTAAACATTTCAGCCAAGTTAGTCTTTCTTTATCCACGTCTTCTGGCATTCAAGCATGAATGTCGGTAAACCCCTCTTCACCTAAGCATCATCATTAGTCATAAAATCAATGATATCCATCATGGTTGAGTTCTTCCAAAAGACACAAGTTGGCCCCAAGGTGAGTCGATTTGATCGGAAAAAACCTTCCATGTTCAAAGCTTCTTGAATATTGTAAGTGTCACCAGATTTTCTAATTACACTAACAAAAGCCTTCTTATACCTTTCCAAATCAACATCATCTACAATAAACTGTAGATGGGCGAATGGAGGTTTCTCTTTAACACGTTTCTTAAAACTTCTACCACCCACGACATTAGCGTAAGATCTGCCATGGTCACCATAATTCCTCTAAATACCTTGCCTCTGCACCTCAATATGACCCCTGTTAACAACTTCAGCAGGTTGTTTTGCAAACATACCAACGCTCATGTGATTAAACTTGGGAAGATTAACAAAAATCTTTTTGTCTCAAATTTGAATGTTGTCTAGTTTGACAACGATGACTCTAACATCCGCCACCTTTCTAAAACTAACAAATCCAAATCTTTTACCCTCTTATCCCTTCTTACTAGCATGACAACCTCCCAACTTCATTCTTATCCCCAACTTCACTCTTCCCAACGATCGTAAAGGGAGAGGGTTTAAACTATATTTTAAATTTTAAAATAAACACTCAATTAACTTTAATTACTATTAACCCAAAACCATCATCATATTAAGACACCATTCATTTAAAGCCAAATCATTATTCACATGAGACAAATTAAATAGATCATATAAAATAACCCAACATATAAATGAAAAAAAATTGACATAGAAAAATATATTTAAAAATGAACAAAATCAAATATATTTCCAATTTATCCTCATAATAACAATAGAGACAAAAATAAAATATATGAATATTGTAAATTGCAATAGACAAACAAATACATTTTACTATCCATTAAAAAAAAGAATAAAATAAAATCACAAATTCATAACAACAAACAAACATGAAAAAAAGACAAAACACCCTTCAAGGTTAGCTTGTCATTCCTCCTCAAATTTAGAATTGTGCCTTGAAACATTCAAGAGGCATTTGTCCATAAAATCTTTGAGTATCATGACAATAATCATAAACCATATGATTACTTCTAAACCAATTCAATTGATTCATCTGATCATAACTCAATTGGTTATATATAGGAGAAGTCCACCAATTTGCAGGTATATTTGAAGCACATTCATAAATACTCACATCTCCATTCCACTTACAAGCCCTTGCTCTAAAATGATTAAATTTGGCTGTAAATGGTGCATTACTCCAATCTACCTTAACAAGTCCACCTTTAGTGGCCCAATTTTCTGCCTTATGTAAACTCATGTAAACCCTCATTCCTTGTTTGTTAGGGTATGCAATGCCTTCATTTTCATAGTTTCTGAATATCCTAATTGGGATGCTATCAATATAAAACCTATAGTAACAAATAATATAAACCAAAGTTATAGTGTATCAAAATTAAATTCAATATATGATGAAATCAATCTAATTTATCATCAACTTACACAATTTCAGTAGGGTTCCAATGAATAGTATAATTGTGAAAATCTGTAGTAGGATCAAACCAAAGATAAAATTGTTGCTCTTTGTTTCCAAATCCATGTGTGAAAATGTTTGTATGAACAATATAAGGTTGTCCTGAAATGTTTCCTATGAACTCAAAATCTATTCCATCACGTTGATTTCCCGTTGACGATAGCTGCACATTTTTATTTTTTTTGGTCAAATGAAACATTAACATTTTTAAATTAAATAATATGTATATCAAAATTAAACTCATTGTTTCTAATGAATTTTATTTTTGTTTAGTAATAATAAAATAAGTTTATTGTTCTTTTACTTGAACTTACATAATATGATGTAGCTATTCCTGCAGAATTACCAGGAACAAGTTTGATTCGAGTTTCAATGGTTCCAAATAAAAATGATCTCTTTGATTTAGCTCCAGATCCTTCAATTTTTAAAATATAAAATAATAATAATAATAATAATAATAATAATTTTAATAAATATATTGATATTCTATTGCAATATATTGAAAGATGTCTCATGCTTGCAACTAAAAACTATTATCTTTATGTAAAATTAAAGAATAATTATTATTAGCAAAGATATATATAACTAAATTTAATATAAGCTACAAGTTCATAATTTAATTGCACCTGAAGATTCATCTAACATAAGTTGAAGATCATCACCCAGAAGTAATGCATGTTGAGCACCCCATGTAATATGCATGCTTTTGAAAAAATCTGCATCTACTTGAACAATGTTAGGTATAACAATAAAGAAGAATATAGTAAGTAATTTTTCAAAATTTGTCATATTAACTCCTTTGATCCTAGTTTCTCTTATTGTATATAAGTATAAATTTGATGTTTTATGATATTGAAAACATGCAATTGAATACCTTTTTTTTTTTTTCTAATGTCTTTATATAGGACCGGTGACAATGTTATATAAAGTCACTCCTAGTTAAATATTTATAAATATTTAATTAATTGTTAAATATATTAATTTTTTTATATGAATTTTAAGTTCTAAAATTATTATTATATGAAAGTGAGAGCCATAAAATTTTATGACAACCATATTGAACTTTTATGGTATTAGATTGATTTTTTTATTGACAAACTACGAAATTTTGAAACATGTAAAAAAATATTCAAATGTAAACAACATGGTCCGATATTTATGATAAAATGGAAAATGCGTGATAAGTTAGGAATATCATCATGCATGAGTGTGGTCCTATGAATACATCTGATATAAGAAATAAAAGGGTTGTTTCACATGATTGTATTGTGTGTAGCTTTACAATGGATTATTTGTCATAATACAAATATGTAATTAACTTTCATTCAAGCAATGCAATTCAACCTTCTTTTTCTTTCTCTCTCATTTGTGCATTTTTTCTTTTTCTTCTTCTTCTTACTCCATCAATGGATCATTTACTTTTTCTTAGATGGTATCAGAGCAAGTTGATCCTGCTCTTTTTCCACTACGTTTTCCTTTGTAGCTTAATTCTTCAATGGTGTTTGTGATTGTTTCTCCTTGAAGCATCACTTTATGATTTGTTTGTTTTCAATTTTTTGCATCGATTCTTTCAGTTCTTGCATCAAACTTCTTTCGTCCTTGATTCTTTTCCTTCAGTCCTTGTTATTTTGTTGATTAGCAGTGTGTTATAATAACAAAAATAACAACAATTAGGTTCAGGATCAACTTGATCCTTATTATGTTCATCCTTCAGAAAATTCTTCCACAGTTTGTGTCACTCATGCATTATCTGGTGATAACAATCATGCTTGGTGCATGAAAATTAGGCAAGTATTAGCTATGAATAACAAATTTCAGTTTGTAGATGGTGTTGTAGATTTGAACCATCAATGCGATTTAATTTGATAACAACTTCTCATAAAACTATAATGCAACAGAGCAACACGAAGTATTTTTCGGAAGATGAAATCAGGACAAAACAAAGAATAAAAATTTCCATGTTTTTAGTTTTTTGGTCTTATTCACTTTATAAAATTAGAGGAGTTTTAAATATATGGTTTTGACAAAGTCAAATAAAAAACTAATATTTGACCAATTAATATCATAAATATTATTATCCATTATTATTATTATTATTTTCTTATAAAATATTTTATCATATTTCTCCTTCAAAATAAAGTTACTTAAAAATTTTTGAAATATATATCAAAATTTGCAACAATCCCCCACATATTTCAAAAGTTCGAAATTAGTAGTAAGAAAAAGTTCCTGAATTAACATCTGAATGTGATGCATCAAACTGGTGTAGCAAGATATATGAACAAGTCCTAGAATAATAGTAATTAATATACAGTGAAATTGATATAACAAGCTATATGAACCAAAGACACTTGACATATGTAACAAGCTATATGAACCAAAGACACTTGACATATGTTAGAGGTCTAACACCCACATCACACCCCCAATATTTTTGTTGTTGACGATGTGGCGCTAATAGGCCATGCACGTGTCTGGTTCCCAGTCAACACTCACATAGGTGATTTTATCATGTGTATGCTACAAATTATACACCACCAATAAAGGATATGAAATTTATTAAAAGATGTTTAAGCTTGTCCTCTCATTAATGCAGTGTCTAACACTTTCTCATTTACACCATAGAAAAAAGACGCAATAAAAATTAATCAAATAATTTTTGGTGCTAGCAGAACTAACAAGTGACTTGTTCTTACCTATATGAACCTTATTCACAAGATCTTCAATAAAAAAAAAGGTTGGGTTCCCATCACTAGTTAATTTCAATTGGCTTAAGTCCAATTCCCCTCGATGTGTCACAAATTTATTTCGTCATTTGGCTTTGTCAAAGGATCGACTAGGATCACTTTGATCTGACTTCACATAAATAAAGAATATTACCTCGTTATTCAGTAGCTACTTTGTGTGCAAATTAGAGAGACATATTTTCTCTCATACATAGATATTGACTAAGACGTCTCTAAGTCAATCAATCTCATATACTCAAGTATATAATAATAAACTTGATCTCTACAATTAATTTTATACAGGTCTGCTTAGACATCTAAGCGACATAATTTCCAACAAAAATATTGTCTCAATGAAGATTAAATAAGTTCTCTTGTGAATTTACTATACATGTCTATTTGAATGATTTTCAAATGACAACACTATTAATGATGATAAAAAATCTATTATAAAAATATGTATTATACAGGTCTGCTTGAATGACTTTCAAGCGACAATTTTTCATCAGATAAAAAATATATATACTTATATATTTTCTCATTAAGATCTTTTTTATTGAGATCATATTCAATTAACATCATTGTATTTATTTAATACAATGACCCATCAACTCTAAATAATATTATAATTCACATTTTCTTTATGTAATTAAAAATCATCATAAAATATTTTCACATTACTCATAAAATAAATAATACACCAACCTTCCAATAAATCAATTTATTTTCACATTAGAAACAATAACATATCTATTTTTATTTTAAATTTTTGAAACCACAATTATACTCATTCATTACACATTAACATTAACTCAATAAAATGTGAACAAATAAATTCACATAAATATTATATGATCAATTTTATTAAGCACCATCATATTATTCCAAATATTTCATGATTCTATCATATATCTAAAAAGATATATGCATCAATGTTAAAATTATTTCTAAATAATTTTATTTATATTTTACCTGCCTCTCACACCAAATCATATATTATTATATGCATGTCCCCACAATAAATTATTTTTGTACAACTTAAAATGACACATGTCAATATATTTTATCCTAACAAAATATCTTTTAATTATTCACTTTTAACTCGAATTATTATTGAGAGTAAATAATTCTAAAATGTTTATGTTTAACTATACAGATCTATTTAGATGATTTCTAAGTGACAACATCTCCATGAAATATTGAATAATCTAATCTTAGATTTGTTCTCATATAGAATATCTCATTTAAAAATTTCTCCAAAAAGTAGCAATGCACTTCAAAAAAAATATAAAGATACTGAAATATTTCTCCACAATATAATTTTTTTCTCAACTTCTAAGTAGAACATTAATATTATAAATAAAAATATCATTAACTAAAATCTTTTCTACAATCAAATATTTTAACACCAAACACATAATAAATTCAATTAAATTGAATATTCAATGCATAACAATTACGATTTAATATAATAATCATATCTCTTAGAAAAAAATAGTAACCACTACAAATTATAATTAGTAATTATAACACATTATTATTAATTTTATGTATTTAACAATTATTAATCCAATTTTTCTCTTAAAAGAAATTGTCAAGGACATAGAAATATCAAATAGAATACAAACATGACATATTCACAAAGTTTCGATTGATATCTCTCCTCCACAAAGTTCTCTAGATCAATTAACTCATTATATAAAGCACACATATTATTCTTTAAAATTATAAATATATTATAACATGTGAACTATTAATTATATATTCCTACAAACTTATTTCTATTAATAGATATAAAGTAACACTTTATCCTCAAGACAACAATTTAACATCATCATTGAAATTAAAATTCAGTCCACACAGTTAACGCATCTTCTTCGTCACTGATATAATTTTTTAGATAGCATAAATCCTTAAGATTGTTTTAGATTTGAACCAACAATGCAATTTAATCCTTTCTATTTATGTTAATCATATTTAGCCTGTAAAATAATAAACCAAACGCAAATCCCCGGGATTCAACAGGTTCTTCCCAGATTCTCATAAGACTAGGATGCATCAAAACAACGAGAAGTATTTTCCGAAAGATGAAATCAGAAAAAAATAAAAATAAATAAGAGTAACCAATTAATATCATAAATAATAATAATTATTATTATCCATTATTATTATTATTATTATTATTATTATTATTATTATTATTATTATTTTCTTAAAAAATATTTTATCATATTTCTCATTCAAAATAAAGTTACTTAACAACTTTTGAAATATATATCAAAATTTGCAACAGATGGAACAATTGAAATTCCAGATAAGAGTGATCTTAACTATGTGGCATGACAAAGATGCAATAACCTTGTGAACACATTGATCATAAATTCAATAGCACCACCAATTGCTCAAAGTGTGGTGTTTATTGATAATGTTGTTGATATGTGGAATGACCTTAAAGATCGTTTCATGAGAGGTGATAGAATTTGTGTGACACAGTTATACCAAGAAATTTCCAATCTAAAGTAAGGAAACAAGAAGATTTATGATTATTATTTCAATTAATTGAGAAGTTTATGGGAGGAACTAGATCAATACAACTAATGCCAAGTTGTACATGTTGTGTAGCTTATGCTTGTGTAGCAATGAGAAACAATATAAACTTTAGAGCTGATGATAGAATTATTCCAGTTTTTGATTGGTTTAAATGAAGAATTTTATGGAGTGGTATCACAAGTATTGCTTATGGATCCTTTTCCTCAAATTAATAAAGTTTTTTCAATGGTCATGCAACATGAAAGGAAGATATGTGACACCATTTTTCTAGCAGTAATACAACTGAAGATGGAGTTGGTATGATTAATGCAGTTGATACAAGATCAGGAAAAGGTAGAGGAAATAACAATGTTGGAAGAGGAAGAGGTAACTATAATACCCTAATTTTTGCCCTAAGTTTGTGTTGCATTTTCATCATTTTTGCATACAAACAAGATCATGCTCTAGTTCCTCGATTCATTTTGGTTGCAGGTTTATGCCTCACAGGGGATCACCATTGCTTTTAATTGTTTTTATTTGTTTATGTTTACTAACCATTAATTAAAATCCAAAAATATTTTGTTTTCTTTTATTAACATTTTCAGGAGAAGAACAAGTCAAAAATGCCGAAAATAGTAGTCCTGCAGCCTGAATGAATTTCACATATAAGAAGTCAAAGTTAATCCACGAACAATTCACATTTATCTGATCAAGGATCTCCTAAATTAATTGATTTATTCAAAGAATTCCAAGGTTCGTTTGTTTATTTCCATGTCTTCTTCGACGAGCAAAAGAATCGAGCCGAGACAATCAAGCAATCAAAAGTAAACAAAATATTCAAATTTTGACTTGGTTAACTGGTTAACCAATGTGTTAACCGATTAACCAATGCGAAATTGAATATTTTGTTCAAATTCAACACATCATAGCCTTTGATCTCACTTGGAATAGATCCATTTATCTCTTAATTCTCTACATCACTTTGATAATTTCTGTAACACCCAAAGTAGCCCACAAAATTATTAATAAAAATTAGAGAAATTCAAATTTCATCAAAATATTTGAGTGTCACAATTCAACAAACCACACATGGCTCAATGATACGTTTTATAAAAATCGTTCAACTTGCAACGGAAAATTCAAAATAACATATAGCGTAATATCTCGATTACAAAATATTTTCTTAAAAGTAATTAAGCAAACAACAAATGTCGTCTCAACACCTAAAGCACGTATCAGAGCCGACTCCTAAAGACGTGAAGTACACCGACTTCACTGACCACTGTCGCTCCCTGGATTTCCATCCTGGTACAAACACGAAAGTGGCGTGGAAAAGGATAGATTCGCAAGCCATTCATTTTTATCCCGAAGGAACGAGAAAGGTAATGCTTCACAAACTGAAGAGAAGGAAAGAACAAGGGCTTCCGAACCAAAGAGACTGGGTTCGGGAATCGGTTACGACCTGGGAAGGTATCTGCACCCCAGATCATTCGCTGTACCCGACGGGATCCACGCTTGCAAAGAAAAATTTTCAAAGGGTGAAGAAATGAAAGCTTCTACAAAAGAAAGACTGAAACTGGATAAGAAAAGAAAAGAAAGGGGGGAAAATGTAGGGAAAATAAAAGAGTGCTCGAACAGTCCCTACCCCGCTGCGTACGTACCTCATCTGGACATGAGGTTCAGAGACATCGTAGTTCCCCTAACTAGAGAAGAAAATGGCTTGTGTTTTAAAAGCTTGAACTACTTATGTCATTACTCAGGTGTTGCAGACTTATTTGGCACAAGTGTGTTACCGTCTTGCAAAGAGAAAAGTAGGAGCATGTTCTTACGTTATGAATGAAGGTGATGAGAAAAGAAGTCCCAAAGGAGAGACATTTATTCTTTGTCCAGTAGCTTTTAGAAGCTTTTATTTGAATTTGGCATAGGAAAGTGTACCTAAGTCTTACTTAATGGGATATGTATTTCTTACATCATCCCGAAATGGAATGTGTGCAAATCTATGGGGGAAATACCCAAATCTAGTCCCACAAGTTAAGGCTCAGACACACTGACCTACTGGCATTTATTAAGTGTTTTTTTTAATGTTTTTTGGTTGAGAAGTAATCTCATGCTAAGACTTATTCATAATTATAATACCTTACACCTAACCCCAAAATGGGATGTGTGCAAGTACCCCATGGCAAAGTCCCTTGGCACATGAGAAGACCTGTCATTTATTAGGTGACTTGAATATGTTATTTTGAGATGAGAAGAGAAAAAGCAAGGAGAACCAAAGGTAAAAGTATAAGGGGGACTAATAATCCTAGATGTTATCATTCATAGGAGTCATAGGTTAGTGTGGCTTGAAGTATATCCTAATGAAGAATAAGGAAAGAAAAGAAAGAAAGAAAGAAGAAGAAGAAGAAGAAGAAGAAGAAGAAGAAGAAAGGAAGTTAGAAGACAACTTACTTCTCTAAAGAAGTTAAGTTGTTTCTAAGAGGGAGTGATGGAGTTGAACAATTGATGGCCTAAGCTTATCACATACACAAATAAGAAGAATAAAAGAAAGAGGAGAAAGAAGTTTGAAATGTGGAAATCTCATCCACACCTCTTACTTGCCATAGCCCTTGCAAGTGTTAGAAACATTTACAAATGATAAGCAAAGATCAAATAGGTCCAAACAAAGGAAGAACAAACATCTAATCACCACAAACTATCACAACCAGAACCTAAAGATCATACAAGTGTCCTAAAATTAGTCATACAAAGTCACACAAAGAAAGGTGCAAGAAGTCATATAAACAACTAGCAAAGAAGCATGGAGAAGTAAGATGAAAACATGAGATCAAGAGAAGTGAACAAGTCAAAAATCACTAAGTAAACTCAAAGTCAGAATATAAACATGTTAAGTAAGTGCCTAATAACAAGATTCAATCATTAATCAAGGAATGCAAACTAATAATAGGTCAATTAGAATAGATATGAAGAAGTGTGAAGTGAAGTGAGGCATGCTTGTGAAAGTGTAGCTTAATGCACAAGTTAACATCAAACAAGCAAGGGTGAAAATCACATATTAAAACCAGGGATCAAACATCACATTATCAATCTATAAATAAGATCCTAAGAGATGGCACAAGCGCCTTTCTACTCAAGCAAGCAACCATGGTTCAAAAACACTTCAAATTAAGCACTTAAAGAACAAAATCTCAAACTATTAGTGAACATGTCTAAAAAATTAAGCCAACAAGCAACAAGACACCTCAAGTATGTACAAACATCATATCAAAGTTATATGACCAAAATCAAAAGAAAAATCATCCAATTAAAAGCCAAAGCACAATTAGGGTTTCACTTCCTTACACAATAAGCAATAAGCTAAAAGGCAGCTAGACAAAGCTTAAAAATTATGACAAAAATCACTAAGTTACTTCATCATGTTATTAAAACATAGAAAATAGAATCAGACTCATACCTTATCTAGAACTCAAATTAAAAATCATACAAGGCAAGGTCTGCAAGTTAGAAAGCAAATAAGAAAGAAAATAATTGAACAATTAATTCAGGCTAAGAATATAAAAGAAAAATGTAAAATAAAATTTGTAAAAATTTTATAAAACCCTAAATAAAGTTTCATGATTTTTTTTTTTAAATTTTTGTAAGTATTTACTATTTTTAAAAATCAAATTTGAAACTGAAATGAAAATAAAAATAAAAATAAAACAAATAAAGCATGAAGAGGTGAGAATAGAAATCCATTTATGTTCAGAATCACAATTGGGCTTAAAGAGGGGTTTGAATAGCAAACTAAGGCCTGGTCCAAACACGCAGGATTCACAACAATTACTATACGCCCTACTCAAAGGTCAACATCAAACTAAGCCATGATATTGATCAGACGCGCACAAAAGAAGTCAATAGATCAACAAAGTCCACAGAATCAAGGGATCCTAAGGCTCGCACATGGTAGTGAACATGGACTAACAAACATAATGCATTATTATGAAAACAGAAGTCACATGACATGCACACGGTTTTTCAATGTGATGTCCATACACTAGCCGTTAGATCACAAGATCCAACGGTGGAATCATCATCTTCAACCTTGGGCATCCTCTTCACCTGAAACACAGTCCGGTGACGGAGCCCTAGCTCTGGTCACTGGTAAATGCATAGCCAGAAACCAAACTGCAGAAAAACTTAAACAAATCTCCAGATCCATAGTGTTTCACATGCTTATCACGAATTTGAACTCAAAAACATCAAACAGGCAATATATTTCACGGATCTAAGAGAATAAGTTTTAACATCAAACTTTCAAATAAACAATGTAAGCTCAATTCTCAACCATTTAAAAAAAACACATCAAGCAACTCAGTGAATCATATAGATCATTATACACAAATAAAATTCAAGATCTAGAACAATGAATTCAGAAGCTAACCTGAACTCGGAGCTTGATGCAGATCCACTCCTTAGAACTTCTATTTGCAAAATAAATGCAAATAGACCTTTAAATCAGCCTAGATTTTGTGATTCGAATGAAGTTGCTTCTGAATTGCACTCTATGAAAACCTTGCTCTAAGCTCAAATTAATGGTGTATTTGCACTCCTTAGACCTCACTGATCATGAATAAGGAAAGAGAATGAGCAATGTGTGTGTGAAATGAGAGATTCGAAGGAAATTGCAAGAAGAGAAAAAAGTTTGAAAGTGAGGAATGAGAGGAGCATGAGGCTGATAAATTCGTGTGCTTCACTTATATATGAAGGATTTAAGAGGCTGATTAGGGTTTTGCAAGCAATGGGAGCATGGAATGTGTGATAGGGATTAAAATGAAAATTTGCATGAAACTTGTGATGAGGTCATTCCCTCGTGCATTCCTTTCCTCATGTGCACAAATTGACTTGCTTTGGTTCACTTAACACCCTTGAATTGATCTTAGGGCTTAGGATGCTTGGAATTTTGAATTTTGGATGATTTTGCAAAATGGGAAGTTGTGAAATATCTCATGTGCAAGCCACAGGTTCCTTTGATTTCTTGGAAAAAAATTGATTATTATAGGATTTAATTGAATGTGATAAACATAATTAATGTATTAGAGGTCTTGAAAATTCACCATGAGCCTTTTTGTATTTGATGTAAACTTTGAAAATATGGAAAACCCTAAAAATATGCCAAATTCAAATGACCATAACTTTCAAACCACAAATGATATGGAGGATTTCTAGGACTTTTTGGAAAGGGGAGAACAAACCAAACAACTTTAATGTTTGAGTAAAATTCATTTGTGTCGCTCCCCGGATTTCCATCCTGGTACAAACGCGAAAGTGGCGCGGAAAAAGAATAGAGTCGCCAGCCAGGCATTTTTATCCTGAAGAGAGGGAATGGTAATGCTGCACAAACCAAAAGAGAGAAAGAGGAAGGACACAGGTCCTACGAACCAAAGAGACTGAGTTCGGGAGTCGGTTACGACCTAGGAAGGTATTAGCACCCAGATCGTCCGCCGTACCCGACGGGATCCACGCTTGCAAAAGAAACTATTTCAAAGGGCGAGGGTATGAAAGTTGCTGCAAAAGAAAATAAAATGAACTGGAAAAGAAATGAGAAAAGAACTAAATAAGAAAACAAAGAGAAAAAATGTAGGGAAAATAAAGATTGTGCTCGAACGGGCCCTACCCCGCTTCCTACATACCTCATCAGGACAATGAGGATCAGAGACGCCGTAGTTCCCCTAACTAGGGGTAACAGGGAAATTGCTTGTGAATTAAGGCTTGAACTGCCTATGCCATTGCTCAGGTGTTGCAGACTCGGACGACGAGTGCGTAACCGTCTTGCAAAGTGACAAGTAGGAGCAAGTTCACGTACGGAGTGAATGAGATGAGAAAAGAATTCCCGAAGGAAAGACGCTTATTGTTTGTTTGTGTTTTTTAGAAGCTTTTATGAATGTGTCACAAGGAAGTGAACTCAAGCTCTTTTCCATGGAATGTGCACTTGTCACTACATTCCAAGATGGAATAATAGAACAAGCACACTCAAGTAAGGAGAAGATCCCCAAAACTAGAACCCAAAGACTAGGGCCTGAGCTCACTAACTTGTTAAGTTATTAAGTGTTTTTGGTATTTACAGATGAAGAAATGTTTTTTATGCTTTTCTTGGTGAAGAAGATACCTTGATCAGACTTGTGCATCACAAGGTAAACTTGTACTATCCCAAGATGGGAAGACTACAATTATACCTCATGGGATAAGGCTATGGATCAAGACATCACTTCAAACTTATTAAGATGATTTTCAAGAGTTATGAGATGAGAAGAGAAGAAGAACCAAAAGGATCACAAAGGAAAAATTCTAAAAGGGGACTAAATAATCCTAAGTGTTAACATGCATGGATGTCCTAAGGTTAGTGTGGTTTTTATCCTAATGAAGAAAGAAGAAGAAGAGAAGAAGAGGATAGAAGAATGGATGAGAAAGGCCTAAGAACAACAAGCAAAAGAGTTAGCTCAATAAACATAAGAAGAGGAGATGAGAATTGGAGATGTGGAACTCAATTCCCACATCTCACACTTACCATAGCCCCTGCAAGGTTAGTAATAAGCATACAAAGGAAACACAATGAACAAGATAACATGATAACATCACACAATCAGAAGTGAAATGATATGAACAAATGCACAATGCAAATGCAACTCAAAGGGATGAGACATGAAGCTTACAAGCAAAAGATGCAACATGAAACACATATGAAAACAAATGCACATTTAAGAAGGATGCAAAGCAAAATGTATAAACATGAACACAATGCTCACAGCCAGAACCAAAACAAGATGAATAAGGGCTTAAGAAGCCAACAAGATGAAGAGAAAAGAGTTCAAAATCAAACAATTACCAAATGGGAGTGAAAGAAGCAATGAGATGAAGTGAAAGCACTTAAGGAAATAAATGACTCAAAAGGAAGCAAGACACAAAATATCCTAAGACTCAAACCCTAAGCTAGGACCAGGAAGGTACCCATACCCCAAAAGAACCCCAAATGAGAAGAAGAAGTTGGCACAAGTGCCCTTCTAAGCTTATATGAGAGCTAAAGGACCAAAAGAAGCAAAATGGGACAAGGTTCAAGATAAAATCCACATTAAATCAACCAAGCATCTAAAAATTCCACAACTCAAGTCAAATTATCTTCAAACATTATATTTCAATGGGCCAAAAGGATTTGAAATAATTCAGAAGCAAACTAAGTCAAATGGAGGCTTAAACACAAACTAGGGTTACAAACTTCCATCACAAGTCAAAGGACTAAGACTCAAGGAATAAAATTCTAAAAATCCAGAGAAAAATCACAAGGGAAATACAATGTCTTAAGAATCCAGAGCAAAAAGAATGGGAACAAAATTCAAAATAATGAAGTGTATGGAAAATTGACAAGGTAGTGTGGTCAAAGAAGAACTTAAAATGAAGCTACTTGAAACAATGAATTAAATCTGACACGTGGAAATGGAAAAAAAAAGAAAATAAAAATATAAGAAAATAAAAGAGACTTCAAATATGATTCATAATTTTTTTGAGAATTTTTGGATGAAGGGAAGTATTTTATAAAAAATAAAATCTAAACTGAAATAAAAGAAAAAATAAAGTGAAAGAAAAATAAAAGGAAAAGGTGAGGAGGTGCAATTAGTAAGGCTTTTGAACTAAAAATAATTAGGCCCAATGGTGGGGGGTGCGAATATCAGGCACTGAGGCCCAGAATCTGGCGCTTGAACATGTGAATTATGGTGGAAATTATGAAATTAAAATGGAAAAAGAGAGGTCCACAGGATTAATCAGACGCATGAGGATGAGGACCTCATTAATTGAGGTGGCACAAAGCTGTCTTGTGAATGGTTAGTACACGCTAACTATGGTGTGCTGTGTCACATGGTGATTAAATGAAATAAAAGAAAAAAACACATGAGACGGGAGGTGCCATAGGGCTACGTGTGCGCATATGGACGCTTGGATGAAGGGATCCAACGGATGTGACTTTGTCTTCTCCAAAGATAAACCCTAAGAACATCAGCCCAGTTTCCGGTGACCGGAGCTAGGGCTCCGGCACCGGAATCCACAACAGAGCCACAAACAACCATGAAAAAGAACCAAATACTCCAGATTGGCTAATTCATTCTCACTGATTTCAAAAATGAGCTCAAAAACACCTAAAACCTAATGAATCATCCGGATCGAAGGGAAACAACATTGACCTTCAAAACTGAAATGCACATAACTCTCACTATGATGCACCAAATTCAAATCTAAAGAGTGCAGCATGATCAGCAAACATCACAGATTAAGAATCACACGTACAATTTCATTTCCAGATCATGAGATTTTGAGCCATACCTGAAGTGTAGATCCTGCTTCAGTGAGGTAGAAAACCAAATGATACGTGCAAATCAATCCACTTACTCCCTAGATGCAAAATAAATGCATCTAAGGTCTTGAAACAAGCTGGATTTTGAGGTTTGATCACACCTGCCCTGAAATGGCAAGCTAGCTGAACTTGAAGGAGAGCTTGAATGAATGAGTGTTTAATGATCCTTAGCTCTTCCTGATTACAGATCCACAATTTTTTTTGAGTTTGCTTGCTTGGATGAAGAGAAATGAGAGAAAATGCAAAGTTACATGAAGTTTTTGAATGAGAGAATGAGAGAGATCTCAGGCTTGATGAAACCCTAGCAGCTTATATGTGATCTCATAAACCCTTGTTGAAAGAATGAAGAGATTGGCACGAGTGAATCATGAGTTTTGGGTGATTTTGCAATTTTTGCAACATGTGAGATAAGCATGCAATGATCATGCTTCCTTGGGCCTCTCAGCACATGTGTAATGCATTTACCACCCTTGATTCAAATCCAATCAATCCTGGCCTTTAGATCAGGCCCTCACACTTATTTCATGATTTTTGCAAAATATCCTCTTTGTAAGCAACTTTCTTATTGTGCAAGAAAATGTAATTTTATTTGGAGCAAATTGGTCACAATGTGATGTATTTTAATTTTGAAACAAGTTTGAACCCATACCAAGTCTCACAGTTATGCTTTGGAGCATTTTGCATTTGGTGGCATGCATGAAATTTGGAATTTGCCCTAGAATCAGCCAACTTTCGAAGGTCCTATAGGATGATCCATAAATCCTATGAAAATGTACTTGTACTTTTTGAAAATGGAAGCCCTTACTCTTCAACTTTCATGTTTGACTTTGGTCCATTTGAAGAATTTTTGATCATGTTAAGGCCATTTGAAAATTAGGGCAAAAGTTGCCAAATTTGGAAACTTCACAAAACCAACTTTGTGCCATTTTTGCAAAACCCTTCAAATCTCCATGATTCTTGAACTTTGATCATACAAAACCTCTTATAACATTGTAAGGACCCCTCTTGGCCAAAAAATTTGGGTTAGACCCCTTGAAATTGCATAGTTGACTTTTTAAGGGCACTGTTGACTTTTTACTTCATCTGCAATCAACTGAGGCATTGTCTGACTTCCACATGGAATTTCTCATGAAAGTTGACACATAGGATCCTCTTGACATATAGAATACTTTGCCTAAATGAAATGGCCAATGTTGTGAGATCTTGGTGCTTGAATCACAAACCCTAATTTGGGTGCCTTGTATAGGAGCTTTGCCTTGTCCTGAGACCTCTGAGGATCATGCAATCTTCTGAGCTTTTGCCAATGGACTTGAACTTGTAAATGGAGTGTAGACTCACCATAGGACTTGTACAAACTCATTGGGACCCTTGTCATGGCCTGAAATGCTTCAAAGACCTCCACAGATGACCATATGCTTGATGCTAGGACATGAGGGATGTTATGCCTCATCTTTCTATGCTATGTTGCTAAGAAAATGATATGTTCATGATGAATATGGTATGATATGATGCTTAAGAAGAAGAGGGAAAATTTGGGGTGTTACAGCTGCCCCTATTGAAACATCAGTTAATCTGAAAAGGACGGTAGCACGGGCTATCGACCGTTCAAGATAAATTGTGGTTGAATACCAAGAAGACCAGAAATTTGCACTCTGACGAAGAATGCCAACACTGGGAAATAAACCCAACCATATGACGCTCTGGGGATAGGAAGGAGAGAAAAAGCAGACGAGCTTCTTCCAAGTTGAAACTGATATCTAGAATAAGAGGACCAAGACAGACGAGTCTTCAAACAATCCTGTGACGCCAGGAACTGGACATACGAGTCCTCAGACAATGCAAGAACAAACTCTGAGACAGACGAGTCTTCAAGCAATCCTGTGACGCCAGGAGCTGGACATATGAGTCCTCAAACACTTAACATATGACTTGAGACAGACGAGTCTCCTTCAGATTTACCGGTTACGCCAGGACCGGTAATTCACTAAAGTCTGTGGGATAGACATGCAAATCAAGGTAGACGAACCTTCTTCATATATTATCCGCAGATATATGGTATAAGACAGACGAGTCTTCTTTGAGCAAACCTGTGACGCCAGGTGCTGCAACCATAATTGGTGCCTGAGACAGACGAGCCTCCTTCGGATTTACCTGTTACGCCAGGACCGGTAACCATTTTGACATTAGTTCCCACTGTCAAGATTTTAAACCTCTTCAATATAGACGAGCATTGGATGATTATCAAGATAACACAGACTAGTGCCATAAGTCAATGATACAGAAGAGTATCAGCTGATGATCTGAGAAACACAGACGAGCGCTTCAGGCAATGATACAGACGAGTATCATCCACTGGTATAGACGAATACCAGAAATTCAAACACAGACGAGCATTTGAAGTACCAATAGAAGAATATCAGGATAAACAACAAATCCTCACATACATAGATATAGGCTATCACAGACGAGTGTTGGGGATGATACAGACGAGTATCCAGACAAAGCAGACGAGCTTCAAAAGGTGATCAACACAGACGAGTGTTGGGGAGTGCAGACAAGCAATCAGAAATGGATATCAAGCATAGACGAGTGCTGGAAATTGCAGACGAGCAAACAACAAAGTGATAACACAGACGAGTGTTGAAAATTGCAGACGAGCAACATCAGGGATTACATGCCAAACACAGACGAGTGTTGGAACTTGCAGACGAGCAACAACAAATACTAGATACCAAACATAGACGAGTGTTGGGAATTGCAGACGAGCAATATCAGGTAATTATGGACCACTGCTGGGGATAAAAAACGAGCAATACCAAAGGGATAACACAGACGAGTGTTGCGAGATACGGACGAGCAGCATCAAAGCAATAATATGTCACTGCTGGGGAAAACTCTGCTTAGGGATAACACAGACGAGTGTTGAGGATTGCAGACGAGCAACAAACAAATGCCTGATTGGCCACAAGAGTTACAACTCTGCAGGGGAAAACAAGTCAAGAGATTTGAGTACCTCACTCTGACTGAGGTGATGAATACCTGACTGTATCATCAAATTAACCAAAAAGTATGGCAACTTCGCTGGGGAATATTTCACTGACGGAAGTGAAGATCAAACATGAACTCTATGGGGACAGGATCATCTTCAGACTTGGCTGGAAAGATGCATCAACAATACTCTAGCTGGGGATAGCATCTGCTGATTCTGAATTATGGTTGTGACCCTTGCTGGGGATAGAATTCTGCTTGGGGATGTCAGGTTTTCAGATACCTGATGGGCATACACCACTAGGGAAGTAGAAACTGCTTGGGCTGCTGCCAAGGCTTAGTTGGAGAAAATCTCTACTGGAAATGTCAGGCTTTTAGATACCTGCTGAGGGAAGAAATATATGCTTGGGGAGATGCTCTACTGGGGAAGAATAAACTGCTACTCCACTAGGGAATAAGAAACTACTTAGGCTTCTACCAAGGCTTGGCTGGAGAAAATCTCTGCTTGGGGAGATACTCTATTGGGGAAGAGTAAATTGCTTTGGAGAATGTGACGCCATCCTGCAACCTGCAACAAAAGAAAACACAAGTGTGCCCCGGGGACTTGCATGGTATGGTCTGTTCATCCATCATCACCCGACACTCAAAGAGGGTTTACAGTTTCCCTGCATGTCAGTTTTCTTTTCAAAATTATCACCATGTTTAGATGCAATGCTATTTTTGCTAAAAATTCAGGATATTTTGCAAACAAAAATAAACACACACAGCTTTTTGACTGAATATTCTTTTTATTGAATGGCCTCTGAATAGGCAAATATTTATATCAGGAAGCAACCACCTGGAAAGAGGTAGTCACCGTAAAATTGAGAAAAGAAACTATCCTAATGGCAATGAGCACGACATTCCAAGGAGTTCCATCTCTGCTATGACCAGCATGTCTTCAAGACTCTCCATTCTGCTTTGGCTTTCTGAGGGGATGAGGGAACTACTTCCTATCCTTCTGATATTATCAAGTTGTACGAAACGATGACGTGGTTTAGATTACTCGGATCGCAGTTGTTCGCTTATTCCCTTGTTTTGCGTGAATCGCCCTTTCGGGTTTTCAATCCACCGGGATACCCTTTTTTGCCTGAGCTGTCCAATGTGGCTTTTCAACTCAGCGGGTGTACATTCTTTTTATTTATTTCCCTAACTTTTTCTCGAGCTTTTATTATATTTTTAGCTCGCCGGGATGCCCTTTTTTTGCCTGGACTATAATTCTGTTTTGGTGTCCAGCGGGTCTCTTTATGCGAAGTATTTTTTAACTGCGTCCGAGTTAACAGGGGACTGGAAGTCATCTCCATCCATAGTGGTGAGCATCAGTGCTCCTCCTGAAAAGACTTTCTTCACTATGAATGGTCCTTCGTAGTTTGGGGTCCACTTTCCCCTGTGATCTGAACCTGGAGGAACGATCCTTTTCAACACAAGCTCTCCCACTTGATACTCCCGAGTACGTACTCGTTGGTCGAATGCACGCTTCATTCTCCTCTGATAAAGCTGACCATGACAGATAGCCGCTAATCTCTTTTCCTCAATTAGACATAGCTGATTATAACGAGCACGCACCCATTCAACCTCATCCATCTTCACATCCATCATCACACGCAATGAAGGAATCTCTACTTCAACAGGCAGGACTGTTTCCATACCATATACCAGAGAGAAGGGAGTTGCCCCAGTTGACGTCCTGACTGACGTTCGGTACCCATGCAATGCAAATGGTAACATCTCATGCCAATCCTTGTAAGTGACAACCATTTTCTGCACAATCTTCTTGATATTCTTGTTTGTTGCCTCCACCACACCATTCATCTTTGGTCGGTAAGGAGAAGAATTGTGATGCTGTATCTCGAAGTCCCGACACAAGTCTGCCATCATCTTGTTATTGAGATTAGAACCATTGTCAGTAATGATCCTTTCGGGCACTCCGTATCTGCATATGATATCTCTTTTCAGAAATCTTGCCACCACTTGACGAGTGACGTTGGCATAAGATGCTGCTTCTACCCATTTGGTGAAGTAATCAATCGCGACCAAGATGAAGCGATGACCATTTGAAGCAGTAGGCTCTATCTTCCCGATCATGTCAATTCCCTACATAGAAAAGGGCCAAGGAGATGACATGACGTTGAGGGGGCTTGAAGGAACATGCACTTTGTCTGCATATATTTGGCACTTGTGGCACTTACGGGCGAATGAACAACAATCTGCATCCTTTGTTATCCAATAATATCCTGATCTTAGCAACTTCTTTGCCATAGCATGCCTTCCTGCATGGGTACCAAAAGATCCTTCATGGACTTCCTGCATTAACAGGCTTGCTTCGTGTCTATCCATGCATCTGAGCAAGACCATGTCAAAGTTTCTCTTGTACAAGACCCCGTCTGTATTCAAGAAGAAGCTAGCAGCAAGTCGCCTCAAGGTCTTCTTATCATTGGAAGATGCCCCAGTTAGGTATTCTTGCTTTTCCAAGAACAACTTGATATCAAAATACCAAGGTTTCTCATCAGACACGGCGTCTACAGAGAAATCATGAGCTGGAGTGTCAAGCCTGGAGATGTCAATTCTGGGCACATAATTCCAACACAAGACTTTGATTGACAAAGATAGAGTGGCCAATGCATCGGCAAACTGATTTTCATCACGTGGTATGTATTGAAGTTTAACTGTTGTGAAGAACGTCAACAGTTTTCTAGCATAATCCCTGTATGGAATTAGATGCTCTTGATGCGTATACCACTTGCCGGTAACTTGGTTAATGACGAGGGCTGAATCTCCGAATATATCGAGGTTCTTAATCCGAAGATTAATTGCCTCCTCTATTCCCATTATACATGCCTCGTATTCCGCTTCATTGTTGGTGCAACGAAAAGTAATTCTGGAAGTGAAGGGTAAGTGAACACCTTCAGGACTGATAAGTATGACACCAACTCCACGACCATTGATATTGACTTCCCCATCAAACATCAACTTCCATTTGGATTCAGGGTCTGGCCCCTCCTCCGGAACTGGTTCCTCATAATCGTTTGCTTTGAGGTACATAATGTCCTCATCATGGAAATCAAACTTCATTGGTTGATAATCATCCTCAAGAGGTTGCTGCGCAAGGTAATCCGACAATACACTTCCCTTGATGGTTTTCTGAGAAGTATATTGGATGTCGTATTCAGTTAAAATCATTTGCCACCTAGCAACCCTTCCGGTTAACGCTAGCTTCTCGAAGATGTACTTGACAAGATCCATTTTGGAAATGAACAGTGTGGTATGAGTCAACATGTACTGTCTCAGTCGGCGAGCAGCCCATACCAAAGCGCAGCAAGTTTTCTCGAGCAGTGAGTATCGGGATTCACAGTCGGTAAACTTTTTGCTAAGGTAATAAATAGCGTACTCTTTTCGACCAGACTCGTCATGTTGGCCTAGAACACACCCCATTGACCCTTCTAGCACAGTCAAGTACATGATTAAAGGTCTTCCTTCCACTGGAGGCATTAGAATTGGAGGCTCCTGCAAATATTCTTTTATTTTGTCGAAAGCTCTTTGGCAGTCATCGTTCCACCTGACCGTTTTCTCTTTTCTTAGAAATTTGAATATTGGTTCGCACGTAGCAGTTAGATGAGATATTGTAAACACCCCAAATTTGCCCTCGCCCATTCACACCATGGCTTGTGATCTCCTCATATGCATAAACTCAATCGTAGCATCTCATATCACATTTTTGATCCATTGCATTGGTTCAAAGTCATCTGCATTTAGGGTTTGTGATCTGAGCAATCCAAGAGCTTCTTGAGCCACTCCAAAGGTCATCAATCACTTCAAAGGGGTCCATGTATGTTCAAGCATCATATTATATCCCCTCAAAGTCAAGAATGTCAAAAAATCACAAGAACTGAGAATGGCAGGGAAGCAAAGCCAGGTTTAACTGCACAGATGACCTAGAATTAGGGTTTTGGTTTCAGAGGCTATAACTCCATTTTTTTGGTCATTCTTGTTTCTATTGGTCTCTATATGGTATAGGGAGCATGCATATCAATTTTCATGAAGAAAGTCAATGGGGAAGTCATCTGATCAAGAGTTGACTTTTTGAGCAAGTCAGTGTAAAATCAGGGCATCTGAGGCCCCCAATGACCCAACCAAAGGGTGTTCTTAATCATTTTGATTGTGTATGATCTTTATTTGATCATAGAAGATATTGGAAGTTCACAAAATTGAAGAATTTCAAGCCATTTGCAAAGTTGACTTTTTGGGAAAGTTGACTTATATTGAAAATTGCCATTTTGGGAAACTTTTTCAACCCTTACTTTTTGATTCAAAAATGCTTCAAATGAAAAAACTTTGGTCATGAAAGTTGTAGAATGGATCATTCCCTTTTCAAAAAGTACAAGAACATGACCTAATTCATTTTGGATCAAAAGTTATGGCTTGTCAAAGTTGGCTAAAATCACAAAATTTGAAGTTTTCTACCAAAGAGGCAAAGTTGCAAAATCATTTGCCAAAGCAAATTGTGCTACCAAATGGACTTCTAATCATCATACAAACATAAGCTAATGCCTAAAGATCATAATTCACCAAGAGTTTGATCATTTTTGTGACTTGTGGAACAAGAAATTTCAAAAGAGCCAAGAATGGAGCAAGTTGCAAAACCTCACTCAAGGATGAATCCACTTGCTTGCTGACTTCATAATCAATCCTAGGGCTCTCCACACTTCTTGCTGCGCAGGACACCCCATTTGTCCTTGGCTAGCTAGGAGCCCATACCTCTCTTACACAAATTTGACATTTTGGCAACTTGAGCCATACCAATCACAGCAGTACACATCAACTCATCTGACCTATCCCACTTGTTTATACAAACCAAAAGCAAGCCATTTCACTCAAGACACAAGCCTGAAAGCACCAAGAAGACAACACTCTCATTTACCACCCCATTTGCAAAACTATTCGAAACACTCTCCACAAGCTGCAAACACACAAACAAACTTCACAAACAAACTCAACATGCTTCACTGATCAAAAACCACCCATCACCATAGCCTCAAACTCACTGAAACCAAAATACGATTTCTGCCCCTCTTTGAGCAGAACTTCAGCTATCTTTCAAACCAACCATTGTAAACTTCAAACAAGCATTGAAAGCTTCTCAGGAGGTCCATTGGAGTTGATTGGAAGCAAGAAACTGGCCAGAAAGTCCCTGATTTGAAAGCTTCGATTCAGGTAGCCATGGAAATTCATTTTTCCAGAACTCTCTTTTCTTGTTTCTAAAATGATCTATGTGCTTCCCTGAGTTCACTGAACTTTTTATTTTTGAAAATGATTGAGTATTGAGTGTGTATTGCATCTCTGAAAGTTTTACCATTTTTGCATTTTTGTTTCGAATCATGGTTTTGGGCAAGAAGAAATGAGTTTTGAGGCTAGATTCAGGTTCAGGGAGGTGAAGAGAGTTGATCTGGAGCTTTAGAGCTCCAGAAATAACCTAGAGGTGAGGTTTTGGTTTTACTCAGGGGAGGTGTGGCCGGAGAAGACGACCGGAAGTCTTTTCCGGCCACCTGAAGTTAATTAGGGCTAATCAGAGTCATTAATGCAAGTTTGAATATGGAGCGTAGGATGAGTTGACTAGGGCTGACTGGCGCGCGAACGAGTGGTCCAGATTTCACACTTAACCCTAATCCTGTTTTATTATTTTAATTAATTAAGTTTAAATTAAATCCAGCCAGTTTGAATTCCAGCCTTTGGATCTGGCGCCAGTCAACTCCCGCGCGTATCATTTGAATCCTGGCCACTGGATGCGCATACTTTTCATTTAATCCATTTTATTTCCTTTTTATTTCATTTGTTTTCTACATTTTATTTAAAATAGTAAAAATCATTGAAAAATTCTGAAAATTTTTATTCAAGCTTTTATTAATTTTCAGAAACCAAAATCATTTTTATTTTTATTTTTTGCATTAAAAAATATTTTTAAATCATTTAAAAGATTATTTTTAATTAATTAATGAGAATCAATTAATTAAAAATACTTTTAGGTATTTAAAAATCACCAAAAAATTCATGAAACATTTAAAATCATTTAGAAACATTGTCCAACCTTCAAACCAAATTTCTTTTTTGATCTTGATGTCTTTTGACAATTTTCCATGGAATTAATTTCATTTCAAGGTATTATTTTGATCCAATCTTCAAAAATTCATTTCTGCCTAGCCTTTAAGAGTTGGACTTTGATTCTTTTTGCATTGCATCTTGTATAGCATGTAGTTTATAAGATTAAATTGGCATGATTAGATCTTGCATTTCCTATTTGTTTGGCATTTTTCTTGACAAGGTACCTTAAAACCCTAACAATCTTGAGAAATTCATAACCCTCATTAGGTTAAGAGTTAGAACCCCTCCTTTTGGGCAATGAGTTTGTATAGGTTTAGGTTTCCTTTGAATGCATTTTCAATTTTTTATCATGATGTTTGCTTCTGGTTTTGATTTTTGTTTTGTGCATTGATCATAAACCCTAATTTGGGCTTTCATTTGCATCCATCTTCCATTTGCTTGCATACCATGACTTGCCATGACATTTTGTGCATCCATTTGATTCATAATACATCTTAGGACATGTTAGAATCATGTTTGATCATTGCATTTTTCATTTGCCATGTTGTATGTCATTTGCATTTGATAACTTTTCATGTATGTCCATGATTCTAAGCATGCCTCTCTTGCATCCATATGTTTGTATGATCATTCTAATGCCTTGCCTCATGTTTGCATCATCTCTTAGTATCATTAACATCATACTCATGTTTCTGGTTTTGGTTTGCATCATCACATTGCATCTCATTTTGCACTGCATTTCATTTCTTTTGCTAACTTTTCAGGTGGTAAGTTGTTCTGAGAAGTGGATTTGCCTTCACTTCTCACAATTTCTTTTCATCTCCCCTTATGCATCATGGCTGCATTTTGTCTTGTGCTTGAGATTGAGCTTGCTCATTCTTGCTCTTCTTACTTTCTTTCTTCAAGTGACTTGTCTTCTTAAGTGAAGCAAGTTACTTTGCTTTTCTTTGCTCCTTTCATCTGCTTCCTGGTGGTTTCTCTGAAGATCTTTCTTGTAAACCTCACAAACCTTAGGAACAACCAAGCATGACAATTATCAGGGTTTTGATTAGTCCCCCCACTTAGTTTTACCTTTGTGTCTCACTGAGTCTTCTCTTCTCATCTCACAATCAGGGACTAAACCCTAAAGGCTTTAAGGCTTTGTGATTAAGCTTATGCCTGCATCCTTCTATTAGGATGGAGTGTATAACTTTAATCCTAAGTGTTAAACCCTTAATGTGTTTAACTCCTTTAATCAATCCACTTAATAATCATCAAGACATCAAGCTTGTAACTTGGGCCTTGCATTAGGGTTCTAATTCTTCCTTAATTGGTTAAGAAGGACTAACCCTAGTGTTAATGGACAAGTCCCCCTCAAGTTGTCTTACAAACCATAAAAATCACTTCTTCATCATATCATTAACTAAAATCCATCTAATAAAGGCTTTGTTTTGTCATGAGGTTAATCTCTAATCATGGATTAAGTTGAGGAGCTTGCCTCAGCTTAAACACTCTCATCTATTATCCTTCTATTAGGATGGTGTAATGAGTCTGTTTAATCCCTGATTATGGCTTAATCTCATTACTTAACACCAAACAAAAACCACCAAAAACATCTAAATAATCACAAGTAGGTTAATGATCTTAATCCTCCACCATGGTGATTAAGTGTGAGATGCTGACTTCACACTTAAGGTATTCTCATTACCCCTAATCAGAGGGAAGATGTGATGAGTTTATTAACCCATTGGTTTAGACTTAAGCTCATTAACTTATGACAAAGTTCCAAAAGCAATAAAAGACTGAAAATACAAAACAGACAATAATCGTCTCCTCCGGGATTCTTTTTCTCATCTCATTCACTCATAAACGAGAACTTGCTTCTTCCGTCTAATGCAAGACAGTTAGCACCTAAGCCACACAGGTCATACACTTGAGCATAGCCAAGCAAGCAGTTCACAAGTCAATTCATCTTTCAGTCTCTTTGAGTCGAACTACGGTGTTCTGACTTCCTCATTGCACGAGAGGATACGTAGGCATAACTTAACAGTTATCGAACAAAAGTCTCTGTATATTCCCCTTCTTTCTAGCCTTACTCTTTAAGCCTCATAGTCTTGAGCTTCACACTCTTTCCTTGCACTGACACTTCTTTTATTCACTTCACTTTTCTTTGACACTGACACTTGTATTCTTTCCAGCTTTGATACACAGATTTCACTGACACTACCCCATTTAAACACAAATCTTCTAAGCGTGGATCCCGTCGAGTACGACGGACAATCTGGGTGCTAATACCTTCCCAGTTTGTAACCAACCCCCTTTCTCAGTCTCTCTGGTTCGCAACCGTCTTATCCATCTTTTCTTAGGTCTATGCAGCATTACCTTTCCTTCAGGATAAAAATGCCTAGCTGGCGACTCTTTTCACTTCATCCTTTCGCCGACCGTTCGCGTCTGTACCTTATTTGAACCAGCCTCATCTTTCGGGAGCGACAGCTTGGCGACTCTGCTGGGGACCCTTATACTGTAACCAGGGCTTCTGGTTCTTTTTGTGGGTTCCTCCTAGCGCTTGTTTGATTTGTGTTTACTGGGGTGTTATGTGCTATTTGTGTTTGTATATTTATTTTATTTACTGCTTTATGTACAGTTATTTATTGCTTCCTTTACAGCTTTACATATATCATACTGTCATACTGTTCTGGCTGGATCTGGCTTTGCTTTGGTGGGTGGGGTTCTATTGAGAGTTTAAGGTCCTATACCTGGGAGCTGAGTGACACCTAGGCTAGAGTGGCTCATGTTCTTTCCCATTCCATTTCGGTCTGGTGCGGGAATATGAAACACGGTTCAGATATGGGTTTCTTCTTGAGAACTCTGTGCTACAGATCTCCTGTAGTGCTAGGGCTATCTGGGAAGCCTGCTAAGTCTGGATGACCTTTACTATGACCTTCAGAAACTGAGGTGAATTAGAGGAGGATCTTTTATGGTTATTGTGAACACTGTACCTCCGGGTTAGAAGTGTTTACACTTCTCATAACTGATCCAAGTCTGAGGATCCTTGTTTTAGAACACCACCTGTGAGGGGGTTGGGCTGTTTACAGGTTTGCAGGTACCCTTGACCTCAGCATACCCTGTTACTGTGTTTTGATTAAGAGTACTCCATTTTGGGACAGTTCTTGTAATTTTAACCCTGGACATGTGACTCTTTATTTGAGTCCCCCACCTTGGTTACTGGACTTATGAACCTCCATCTGGATTTCTTGAACATACATGGACTTATATCAAGGCAGTTAATCAGATCCAGCTTGATCACAAACCCTTACATATCATTTGCATACATCATCATTGCATCATTTAACATTTGCTTATTTGTTTTTCAGGGTATCCATATTATATTTTGGCTTGGTTTTGACCCCTTCATCTGCATAGGCCCTTGTTCATCAGCTATCTGCTTCAGCTACCTTCTTCAGCTACATTCATCAGCTACCTGCTTCAGCTACCTGCATCACCAGTATCATCCTGACAGTGGTTCATCTCCAGTGATAGTCTCCATCATCAGCATCTGTCTCAGCTCTTCATCAGCAGACATGGCACCCAAGAAGAGCAACATCTCATATCATTTCTTTGAGCCTGAGCTGATTGGCATCAGGAAGGTCCAGGCCCTTATCACTCCAGACCATATACCACTATTCAGAGAACATTATGGAGGCATCCTTGATGTGGTTATGGATTTGGACCCTTCTCAGAGGAGCTTGATTCACACTTGTCTACAGTTCTATGATCCTCCTTTGAGGTGTTTTACTTTCCAGGATTTTCAGTTGGGGCCTTTATAAGAGGAATATTCATCACTGGTTGGAGTACCTGTCAGGGGTGGTATCCCCTTCAACCCAGAAATGGTTTTTCCCAGCAATGAAGAAGTGGCAAAGGCACTGTATCTGGAACCTTTCCTGATTGAGCAGAACATGACAACCAAGGCTGGAATCTCTGGTCTACACTTGGATTTTTTTGACTTCTCAGACTATCCTGAAGGCCTCCTTGGGAGAATGGAAGGCAGTCTGTGCATTGTTAGCCCTCAGCATATATGGGGTTATACTTTTTGCAGATGAGCCTAAGTTTATTAGCAAGAATGCCATTCACCTTTTCATTCTGAGGAACCCAGTGCCCACCTTACTGGGAGATTTCTACTACTCTATTCATCAAAGGAATGAAAATCAAAGAGGAAGATTGGTGAGATGTTGTGCTCCCCTGTTCCATACCTGGCTGCTCAAACACTTGCCCAAGACTGATGCATTCTTGAATCCTCACCAACAAAAGAATTGGACTAGAAGACTCATTGCTTTGACCTCAGATGACATCAGGTGGTGCACTCAGAGCACCAAGGGCAGGGACATCATTACTAGTTGTGGGCAGTTCCCCAATGTACCTCTGATAGGAGTGAAGGGTTGCATCAACTACAACCCTCTGCTATTCAAAAGACAATTGGGCTATGCATTGGTCCACCCTCCTAGAGCATAAGACTGGGCTGAAACCCTTTATTGTGAGATTAAGCCTAATATAGCTGTTGTCAGGCAAGCATCCTGGGCTTGGGACAATGTCCAGACCAAAGGGATGGCCATTCTTGGGAGATGCAACAATGTGGCCTCAGCTCAGTACTATGAGTGGTCTCATGCCAGGGCTCAAATTTCTGGGATGCCCTTCACCATTGAGGATGCACCTGGACCATCCATAACACCTCCTCCAGCCACTGTCAGCCTGGAAGAGTTTGAGAAGCTAAAAGAGAGGAATGAGAATCTGACTCAAGCTCTGCAGAAGACCCTCTAGGAGAGGAGTGTTGGTCGTCTGGACATTGAAAGGCTAGAAAAGCTAAAGGTGGAGCATCTAGCCAGGATTGAGAAGTCAGAGGACTACATCAAGAAGTCAAGAGCTGGGGAGCAGATTTTGAAGAATGCCTGTAAAAAGGCCCAGTTCCAGAAGGCTAGGACTGATCTCTATCTGAAAGAAAGCCAAGCTAGGTGGGTCAGAATCACTGAAGCTCGCACTCAGGAAGATAAGAGAACTCAGGACAAGATTGAGCAGTTGGAGGCTAATGCAAAGGAGCAACAGGAAGCCCTGCTAGCAGCCCAGAAGGAGATCTCAGAATTGAAGCTTAGGGCTGGTGTGAAGAGGTCAAAGGACCAGGGCAGACTCAAGAAGCTAACCACTGCTATCACCACCAGGAATCTTCTTATCAGGAACCTCACAGAGCATCCAGCTGACCCCGTGACTGAAGCACTGCTGAAGGAAGTTAGGGAGGATGAGTTTGGTCTTGGTGTCTGACTTTTGTTTGTTGTTGCTTTCATTTCATGTACTTTCCTTTTTTTTTTGGTATTTTGACCCCTCAGGGGCATGTATTGTAAAAAAACAAACTATGTATGATTCATCATTTGTAATATATTCATTAGTTTTGTTTCATCTGAGTTCTCCCAAGCAACATCAAAGCATCTTCTTCAGGGGTCTGGAAAGGTCAAAACCAAATGCCAAGCCGGATACCTTGGAAACAAATAAGCATACTGCATTGCATACTAACTTTTGTTTTGTTTTGTAGGTTTTTGTTTTGTTTATTACTAACTCTGTTGTGATTCAGGAACTATTGCTCGACGTCGGGTGTTCCCACTCAACCGTCCGCACAGATATCCTACCCGCAACAACCTTCCGGGTATACAAATGGACCAAGTACAGCAGGACCTTACAGAAGTCAGGGCTCAAATGGCCAATGAGAGGTTGGAAATGAGAAACCAGATGACCCAGTTCATGGAGGTGATGAATGGTTTGGCTCAAAGCCAAGAAAGATTAAGGGCATTGGTAGAAAGGCAGACCCAGGAGGAACCCCATATAGGGACTGGGGGAACGAGAAACAATGAGAGGGTTCAGCCTCATGTTAATCCACCTGTGTATGGGCCTCATCTTCATCCAGAGATCAACATCCCTGCTAATGTACAAGGGAATGCCACTGCAGGCAGAGTATTACAAGAAGACCCCCAAGAGGAACAATTCACTGTGATGGGAGCTGGGGATGAAGCCTATGACAGAAGGCTAGATGAAATTGCTGAAAAATTGAGATCTCTGGAGTCTCAAAATTCCCTGGGCTTTGATGTCATGGACATGGGATTGGTGGACGGGGTAAGGATTCCCCATAAGTTTAAACCTCCGTGCTTTGAGAAGTACAACGGAACCTCCTGTCCACGAACCCACTTGCAATCCTTTCTGGGGAGGCTGAAGGCATACACCATGGATGAAAAACTGTGGATGTTTTATTTCGAAGACAGTTTAACAGGAGCTTCAAGGGAATGGTACTCTCATTTGACCAGAGCAACCATCAGGTGCTGGAAGGACCTAGCTGAGGCCTTCATCAGACAGTATCAGTACAACTTGGATATGGCTCCTAACAGGACCCTCCTGATGGGAATGTCTCAGTCATCCAGGGAAAGCTTCCGGGAATACGCCCAGAGGTGGAGACAGCTTGCTGCTGCTGTCCAGCTGTTGCACCCCAAAATTTGCCCTCACAATACAAGACTTTGTGTGCTGAGAAGGTTCACAAGATTCACAATACTTACAAGACCTTTCATGAGGTTCATGAAGTCTACAAGTCACTTTATGAGGTTCACAAGGTTCACAAGATTCACAATGCTTACAAGACCTTTCATGAGGTTCATGAAGTCCACAAGTCACTTTATGAGGTTCACAAGGTTCACAAGGTTCACAATCCCTCCCATGAGGTTCACAAGACATTTTATGATGGTTCACAAGGTTCACAATTGGTCAGAAGAGTTGACAATTCCCTCAGACAATGCACCTCCTAAGCAGTGCATCCAAAAATAGGGTTTTGACTTTAATCAGGCTAAATGAACTTCCAAGACTTCAAGTGAGCTTCATAACATCTTATATGTGTGTAAGAACCCCCATGACAAGTTTCAAGACTTTTCTCAGAAGTTTGCTCAGTCAAATGATCAGATAAGTCAAAATTAGTCAAAGCAGTTAAAAAGTCAAACTGAGGTCAACTGTGGTCAAACCAAAGTCAAACTTCATGATTTTTTGCCAACATAAAGTATATGAAGTAAAATTCATCATTTGATCAAGGGTTGATCATGATTCATCAAGGAGATTTCAGATCATCAAGAATCAGGAGTTTCTAAATTAGGGTTTCCTTAGTAAAAGTCAACTGAACTTTGACCAGCCATAACTTTCACATGCTTCATCACCAAGTCTCCATCCAAAGCTCATTTTGAAGGAAATTGAATTCTCTACAACTTTGTGTCTCACAATCCAAGCCCAAAAATGCTTCATTTGGAAGGTATGAGCTAAGACATTATAGGTCCTTTTGAAAGTCAACAAAAAGTCAACAACTTCAAAAGGGCATAACTTGAGAATGGTAAATGATATGGACATGAAACAAGTGGGGTTGGTTAGAGGACTCTTCAAGCTTTCCAAAATGTCCAAGAACACCCTCATACCATTAAAATTGAGGGATATGTGCCCTTGCAAAGTTGGGAAATATTTGGTTGGTTTATGAAGAAAATGGAGGTCTAAAACTAATTTCTTCTAAATGGGCTTGCCAAATGATGACCCAATCCACATCAAAACATCTTGCACGAAATTAAATTGATTTATTCATAATTTTATTCATTTTGTTTTTATTTATTATGATTTTTTACATTAAAAATCATTTAAAATTCAAATAAAATATAAAATAATGAAAATTCAATTTGATTTGGTTTCTAGAAGGTCTTAAATTATATTTAGACTTGATTGATACAAGAGTAATGAGAATCATACCAAAATAGCAAGGCTAGATCAAGGATATTCAAGTTTTAAGATCAAATATTTTTCAATCTAAAAAGGTCCAAAAATCCAAAGTTTTGATGAATCTCTTGACCTAATTTCATTGTGCCATATATATACAACATATAACAAGCATAAAGACACGAATTTTCTGCCTCCCAAGTGTAAGTTTGCATCTCAAAAAAACCTCTCCAAACTCAAATTCGGATTTCTTCATACAAGACATTTGAAGGTATTTGAAGGACATAAGAGTGATCCCTGAACATCACTGAACCATTACCAATCATTATTTGCATCAAAAGCATCATGAATCACTCAAACCGAATCAACATTGTCTTGGATTTTTAAATTTTCGATTCCCTTAATTCATGATATATTAACTGTTTTTGACCATTGATATCTGTTTGTTGATGTGTGTAGATTGTTTTTATGTGTTTGGATTGAAGTTTCGTGGCCGGGATCAAAAGCTACCATTGTTAGGGTTTCAACCTCAAGAATGGGGTTTTGCGTTTTCCACCATTAACGAACCTATTAAGAGTATGGCTAAGTCATATAAACCTTGGGCAATAAAAATATGTCATCAATTTGGAAGATGGTGATGGTTTATGCGCGATTCATGAAAAATAGGTTATCTGCCAATATTGTTTGTATGTAATTTCGCAGGAAAAGGTGAAAGAAAATTCGCAGGTAATATGAAGAAGATGAAAACCCTGCGCGCGTTTCTGGAATTTGAATTTCATTTAAATATTTTATGTTTTGTTTTCTGTTTAATATCACAAGCTGATGCTTGTCCCAGTGGTGAAGCAAGCGCATATATTGTTGAATGGCAGGGGTTCGAATCCTGGCTGTGACAAGTTTTTTTACATTTTTTCTTTTATCCAGTAAATATAATATATTATGATTTGTAGTTGCTTCATTATCAGATGCGCTCATCCAGCAGGAATGGTAACGTGTGTGTGTATTGCTTGAAAGGTCCTGGGTTCGATTCCCCCAGGCCTTTTGTTTTCTTTCTTTTTTTCTTAATTTTTAGGTTTGAGGCATAAAACAAATTCCTCTCATCTCATTATCACCTGCGCATGGGTAGCTTGGTGGTATGTGTTGCTGGCAAGCCAAAGGTGCTGGGTTCAAACCCCAGCCAGGTAAGTTTTCTATTTCTTTTTTTTTTGTTTTCTATTTTGCTTGTTTATTATAATTTTAATTTAATTCAAATAAAATTATTTTTACAATAAATTGTTTTCTTTTATTAATAGGCATATATTATAAATTAATTAATTAGATTAATATTTAACATTTAATATTTTGTATATAAAACTCAATTTATTTTCTTATAAACCCTAAAAATATATTTTCTAAAAAAAAACCTAATTCTTGTTTATAATTTTAATTAGTAAATAAAATTTTATTGTAATCCTTAAATTTATAAATATAATTGTATGATCATTTTCATTTTTTTTCTTAAATCGTGTATATATTTTATATAATTAAATTTTATAAATATAATCATAATAAATCCTATTTTTTTTTAGTATGTAAATATGACCTAAATTGTTTATATTCTTAATTTTGCATTTAAATAATTGTTAATGTATGCTTAGGAATAATTAAAATTGTTAAATTGATTTTATAATTATAATTTTATTTTCATAATATGTTTAAAATTAATTTAATTTTTATAATTTGCATATAATTCAAAACTTCATAATAATTAATATAATTGTTCATATTTTCTTATTAACATTTAAAAATTTTGTTTATTATAATACTTTTGTTTATTTTTATTATTTATCATGATTATTACTAATCCTGTTTATTTTTTTAATTATTATTATTATTTTCACTAACCCCTATTATAATTATTTATTTATTCTTGCTTATTTATTATTTTGCTTATTATATTTAAATTGCTTTATTATTATTATTGTAACTGCTCCTGGATGTAATATTTTGTAATATTTAAATTATTTATGCTATGGTTAGTAAAAATAGGGAGTGTAAACATGTATGTCATTTAAAATTAATTTAGATTACTTAATTCAAAAGATAAATAAATTGAACACTCACACACGTAAGTCGATCTTTGATCGCCATCTCACTTTCTAGGGTTACCTCTCATTGTTGCCTAATTAAAAGGTCAAGTAGGGTGTATAAAGCAAAAGTCCCTCAAAAATAAAGTCATCTAGTCCCTTCACAATAAAAGATCAAGTCCCTCAATGGTTGCCTTCGTAATGATCTTGTCCCTTTTCGAATAATGATGACAGTCCCTCCAAAATGCTTATACACCCCACAGTTGCCTTCATTAAACAGATGTCCCTTTACTTGTCCCACACATCCAAGGTAACGACTACCTATTCCTTAATAATAGGGATAGTCTTACCACTTAAAGGATATTTAAGAACAAGAAAGACTTAAAACTTAGGGTAGGTTCCTCATAGTTCCTTGCTCACCATTCAAAAACTTTTCAAACACTTCACAAATTTCAAACAATTTTCAAACACAAGTTTTTTACGCATCCGTACATGGATCATTATCAAACTCTTATGAAAATTTCTAATCACACACTACACTTCTCAAAAACATTTTAAAAGTGAGCTAAGTAACTAAGAGCCCATGGATAACCATGGATGTAAAGGGTGCTAACACCTTCCCTTTACATAACCTACCCCCCGGACCAAAAAATCTTTTAAAAGGTCTTTCCTGTTCTTTTATGTCTTTCCTTTGGATAAAATAAAAGTCGGTGGCGACTCTTGCTATCCGCAACATTTAACTAAAGTCAGTTCTCCCACCGTGTTACAGAACTGGCGACTCTGCTGGGGATTTAATATTAAAGAGGGGTACCCTTAGGAATTAGATCACTTTAAAATGGTTTGCCTTGTTTGCTTTATACTTACTTGTTGGGCTCTTATGTGTGAAAGATCCTAACCCGGATCTAGTGTACCTTAGGTAAATGGCAATAGACCAAGGAAACTGTACGGCGTATACCGATATGGTTGATCTGGTGGCCATAGTTAGTGTGACTTCTTGGTTTGTGCTTATATTCCTTAAGTCAAGTTGAGGATAATATGAGGCTGCCATATGTTGTCAATGCACTAACTAACTTTTAGAACCCTAGTTATCACATCTTGGCCTTTAGAAAGTAGTGAGATAGCCGGCTTTGGTGAAGACTGAAGTTGGTTGATACTCGATACTACGCTCATTGAGATTCTAAACTTGGAGGGTTTTGGTTGGCAAGTAAGTTGCCTACTGAACAACCACCCTTGTGAAGGATCAATGATATTGAGAACCCTTAGAACCTGGTTACTTTATAGGACAGGATGAACCATCTAAACTTCAGGGGAGGGTACTTACCTTTAAACCTCATGCAAGCCTTTAAACCTAAGGCTATTGTGTGACTTGTTTGTGTGTGCCACGTGTTTGTGATTGAACATAACATCATGACATCATCATGCATCATAAGCATAGCATTTTCACTAACCATTTCAAGGACCAAAGGATTTATCTTTGTTCTTTGTTGCAGGTCATGGCTTCTGTTCGTAGAAACACCATCAGGATCAACTTTGTGAGCATACCTGCTAAGCTTAAAGAGTTGGTTTCCCAAGTATCTGATCATTCCCAATTTATCAAGAGACATGGTCACCTATTGGATCTAGTCACTTCAGGGTTCAATGAAGACATGATGAGTGTGTTGTTTCAGTTCTTTGACCCTAAACACCATTGCTTTACATTCCCCGACTATCAGCTGGTTCCTACAATGGAAGAGTTCTCTAAACTTCTGGGTATACCTGTTCTTGATCAAAGACCCTTCACAGGCTTGGAGAAGGAGCTTAAACCAGAGGTTATTGCTGCAGCTCTGCATCTGAAGAAGTCTGACATTGTTCTAGAAACGAGAAGCGGAGTTAGGGGTATTCTTGCCAAGGTGTTGATAGAGAAAGCTCAGTTGTTCTTGAAGGCCATGAGTCATGATGCTTTTGAGGAGATCTTAGCCTTGCTGATTTATGGCTTAGTATTGTTCCCCAATCCAGATCAGTTCATAGACGTTCACGCCATCAATATATTTCTGAGTCACAATCCAGTACCTACATTGCTTGGAGACATTCTACATTCTCTTCACACCCGTACTACAAGGGCAAGAGGAACTTTGATGTGCTGCATACCTTTACTCTCTAGGTGGTTTATTTCTCACCTTCCTCGTTCAGTGATGAAGAATGAACAAGGGTTCAGGTGGTCCAATAGAATTATGTCACTCTCTCATTCAGATATCCATCGGTGCTCCAGATATATGGAGAATGTCACTATCATTGACCGTTGTGGGGAGTTTCCTAATGTGCCACTTCTAGGCATAAGAGGAGGCATTACCTACAATCCTTCCTTATCTCTACGTCAGTTTGGTTACGCTCGGAGTGATGGTCCTCATGACATGTTGATTCAAGGTATTGTGTTTGACTACGACAACGATCTTCAAGGTTACCGTCAAAGGTTTATACGAGCATGGGGGAAAGTGAACAAGGTTGACAGCAAGACTCTGGAGCCCAAGTACACTATTCCTATGGAAGCTTACCTCAGATGGGTGCGATCTCGTGCTCAGACTCTCATGATGCCATATCCTGCCATCCTGCCAGTTACTATGGAGCCTGTTGCTGAAGGAGATACCTCTTATACCATCCTTCACCCAGACATGCCCACTGACATGGAAGACTTACAGAGATCCTGGATCCAGTTGAAGGAGCAAAGGGATACTTTCGAGGCTCATTACAAAGCAAGTCAAGAAAAAATCCTGGAGCTAACAAAGAAACTTCACGAGGAGCGGAATCTCAACTCATACCTCAACACAAAGAGGAAACGTCAATGGGAGACTTAAAACCCCATCTTTTGTATTTATTTCATTTCATTTTGTAAGCCCAAGGGGAAAACAAATTTATTACTAATAAAAGTTTACTTTCTTGATTGTTTAAGCAAATTTAAATCCTGCGGTCCTTGAAAACATTGCATATGCATTTACATACCATATCATTGCATCACAGGTTTCTTATGTACAGGTATCTTATCTTCTCGCTGTTTATTTCAGCAGAAAATGGCCCTTGAACAGACTGTCAAAGATCTCCAGGCTCAGAATGCACAATTCCAAGAGTTGATTCTGAACTTGTCCAAGGGGCAGGATGAATTGAAGACGCTGCTGGCCAAGAAGACTAAGAAGACTAGAAGGTCAGGTGGCCTGATCAACATGGGAAGAAGGTTCAAAGGTCTTGCCAAGACCAAAGAACCAGTTGAAGACTATGAATCTGAAGAGTCTGAAAAAGAAGGAGGCAGTCTCCACAACACTATGGGGGACTCTGATTCTGAGGCTAATTACTACCACGAGCCTAATGAAGACAAATTCAAGATGCTGGTGGATAGAATGGATGCTATGGAGTTGCAGAAGTCTTCTGGGCTGGATTTTGAAGATTTGAGTCTGATATCTGGGGTAGTCATACCCATTGGTTTCAAGGTTCCTACCTTTGTTGTTTATGATGGGGTCTCTTGTCCCAAGCTGCATCTAAGGTTTTATGTCAGAAGAATCCAACCTCACACTGCTGATAAGAAGTTGTGGATCCATTTCTTTCAAGAGAGCTTATCTGGAGCTCAGTTGGAGTGGTATTATCAATTGGAGAGTGTCAACATCAGGGATTGGAATGATCTTGCTGAAGCTTTCTATAAGCAGTATCAATACAATGCTGACTTAGCTCCCACTCGCATGCAGCTGCAAAGCACGTCTATGGGTGCCAAATAAAGTTTCAAGGAGTATGATCAGAAATGGAGAGATTTAGCTGGAAGAGTTCAACCCCCTTTAACTGACAGGGAATTGGTTGATATGTTCATGTGTACGCTGAATGGTCCTTTTTACAGTCATCTCATTGGAAGCTCATCATCTGGCTTCACTGAGTTGATAATGACAGGAGAGCGCGTGGAAAATGGTATAAAGAACGGCAAGATCCAAGTGGGTACTTCTTTATCAGGTGCTGCAAAGAAGCCTCCCACTGGGAAGAAAGAATCCAATGCTGTTTATGGTCAACCTGATCGTAATAGAAGGCATCAGTCTGTGAGTGCAGTTCATATTTCAAATCCAACCCCTGCAACAACAGAGCAGCCACAGGGCAACCAACAGAGGGCTAGAAGGCAGTTCACAAAGATCAACATGTCAATGGCTCAGGCATTGCAACACTTGTTGAAGGCTGAACTCATTACTCTGAAAGAGGCTCCTCAGAATCCTAATGTTACCTCTCCCAGGTATAATCCCAATGCACGATGTGCATATCATTCAAACTGTCAGGGACATGATACTAATAGCTGCTGGGTCTTGAAGAACAAAATTCAAGATATGATTGAGGCTGGAGAGATTGAGTTTGATCCTCCGGGTACTCCAAATGTGATTACTGCTCCAATGCCAAATCACGAGAAGACTGTCAATGCCATTGATGAAGATTTACATATCTATTCAGTTGCAGAATTGACTACACCATTGTCTGTTATCAAGAAGAAGTTAGTGCAAGCTGGGTTCTTTCCAGGTTGTCGTGAAGATTGCATCTATTGTGAGTATAATTCAAATAGCTGTTAGAGGTTGAAGGATGGGATTCAATGCCTCATGAATAATTACACCATAGTATTCAAGAGGACACCACCTTCTGTGGAAAGTATGGTGGATCATATTACTAAAGGTAGGAAGACTGAAGAAGTTGACATGGTTGATAAAGTGCCGGTGAGGATCACTTCCAAAGGTCTTGTTAAAATCACTCATAGGGGTCCAATCAAGATTACTGCTGAAGGCCCTGTGAAGGTTGTTGCTGAAGCCAGAGTGGCTCCTGTGATTATTACCACTCCTGGTCCTATTCCGTATACGTCTGATAAAGCTGTGCCTTGGCATTATGGGTCAGATGAGTATATCCATGGTGTTAAGCAGGAACCCTTAGTTGATACGCCTGTTGATGTTGATAACATTGCTGGATCTAGTAAGATCACACGAAGTGGAAAAGTCTTCTCTCCTCCAATCACTTCCAAGAATGCAGTTACTCCTGCTGCTACCTCCACCACTGATACTCGGGGCAAGGGTCCTGCTATTAACCCCGTACCTACTGATGTGCCAGCTGCTGATGATCTCTCTAAGCAGATGGAAGAAGTATTGAAAATCATTCGCAAGAGTGATTATGACATTGTTGATCAGTTGGGGCATACTCCCTCAAAGATTTCTATGCTGTCGTTGTTGTTATGTTCTGAGGCTCATGCCAAGGCCTTGATCAAGTTCCTGAAGACTGCTCATGTACCCAATGCAATTTCTGTTGACCAGTTTGAGAATTGTGTTGCCCACCTGACCTATGATAATGGGTTAGGATTTTCTGATGCTGATTTGACCCCTGCCAAGAGGGATCATAACAGGGCTCTGCATATCTCAATTGAATGCAGGGGCACTACCCTGTCACATGTATTGATAGACAATGGTTCCTCTCTGAATGTGTTGCCCAAAGAAGTCCTGAATAAGCTGAGTCCTGAAGATGCTGTGCTGAAGCCCAATAGTATTGTGGTGAAGGCTTTTGATGGTTCTAGAAGAGTAGTGCATGGGGAAATGGATCTCCCTATCAAAGTTGGTTCTCAGATTTTTAATGCTACATTGTATGTGATGGATATTCGTCCTTCGTACTCTTGTTTGCTTGGTCGTCCCTGGATCCATGGGGCAGGTGCTGTAACCTCTACATTACATCAGAAGCTGAGATATCCGGTAGAAGGAAAGGTGGTTACTGTCTATGGAGAAGAAGAATATTTTGTCAGCCATGTGAATACCTTCAAGTATCTGGAAGTGGAAGGTGAATATGTTGAAACTCCGTGTCAGACATTTGAAGTGGTTCCTTGGATTGTTAATGATTATGTAGCTCCTCCGGTTGTCAAGAAAGTTCCTGTGGTCACCAGAGTACCTCCAACAATGGCAATGGCCTCCCTCAACGATGCTAGAGCTGTGGTGGATGAAGGTGGTTGTACTATTTGGGGTCAGCTTCCTGATATTCCATACAAGTCTGACAAATTTGGTTTGGGTTTCACTGCAGAGTCCCAGAAGGCTGTTCGTCGTGCTCGCGCTGTTCGTATCACCAATCAGGGGGTTATGAAAGATCAGATCAATGATGTGGGAGACTATGATGAAGACTACAATCTGGATGCTTGGATTTTTCCTACTGTGGGTGCTGGACTCAATAACTGGAAGGCTGAAGATGTTATCCCTATCTCCTTTAGTCAGGAGTAAATACTATTGCTGTGTTGTTGCTTTTAAGTTTGTAATTTCTTGAACAATTGAACTCTTAAGCCTTGTGCCTTGCCCGGGGCATAATGGTGTGCTTGTTACGGGATGTCATTTCATTTGCATACTTCATTCAATAAAAATCATTGGACGTTTCGTTTTCGTAAATATTGTGTTCCTTGTCTTTCTTTTCTTTTCTTTTTGTTTTATCAGCTATGTGTTCTTACACACACCCACATCACTAAAATGCAGATCCTCATCCACTCTGGATCCTATTGATAACAGTTCTACTATTGCCAATTATAATTTCGAGAACCTGATCTATCAAACTGAAGATGGAAATGAGGACGATTGTGAAGTACCTGTAGAGCTTGCTAGGTTGTTACAACAAGAAGAGAAAGCTATACAGCCACATGAAGAGCCAGTCGAAGTTGTGAATTTAGGAACTGAAGAAAACATGAAAGAATTCAAGATAGGGGCTGATTTAGAGGATAGTGTCAAGAGCAGATTGATTCAGAGGTTACGTGACTATGTGGAGATCTTTGCTTGGTCTTATGAAGATATGCCAGGGTTGGATACAGACATTGTAGTTCACCGTTTACCAGTAAAAGAAGACTGTCGTCCAAAGAAACAGAAGGTTCGTCGTATGCGTCCTGAGATGTCAGAAAAGATCAAAGCAGAGGTAATGAAACAGTTCAATGCAGGGTTCTTAGCAGTGACTTCTTATCCTCAGTGGGTTGCAAATGTGGTACCGGTACCTAAGAAAGATGGTAAGGTACGTATGTGTGTGGACTACAGAGATTTGAACAAAGCCAGCCCCAAAGATGACTTTCCACTTCCTCATATTGATGTTCTGGTAGACAACACTGCTCAGCACAAGGTATTCTCTTTTATGGATGGTTTCTCTGGTTACAATCAAATCAAGATGGCTTCTGAAGATATGGAGAAGATAACCTTTGTTACACAGTAGGGCACCTTTTGCTATAAAGTGATGCCATTTGGTTTAAAGAATGCAGGGGCAACATATCAGCGTGCTATGGTGGCTTTGTTTCATGATATGATTCATCATGAGATAGAGGTATATGTGGATGATATGATAGCCAGATCTCAGAATGAAGAACAACATCTTGATCATTTGCATAAATTATTTGAAAGGTTGAAGAAATACAAGTTGAGATTGAACCCAAACAAGTGTACTTTTGGAGTTAGGTCTGGTAAACTCCTGGGTTTCATTGTCAGTGGAAAAGGTATTGAAGTGGATCCTGCAAAAGTAAAAGCTATACGAGAGATGCCAGCTCCCCGTACTGAGAAGGAGGTTAGAGGTTTCTTGGGACGATTGAACTACATTGCAAGATTTATTTCCCAATTAACTGCCATCTGTGAGCCAATCTTCAAGTTGTTGAAGAAAGATCAGGTGATGGAATGGAATGACGAGTGCCAGACTGCCTTTGATGAAATCAAAAGATATCTGCTAGAACCTCTAATTTTGATGCCACCAGTTGATGGAAGACCCTTGATTATGTACTTAACAGTGTTAGACAACTCAATTGGGTGTGTGTTGGGGCAACATGACGAGTCTGGTCGAAAAGAGCAGGCAATATACTACCTTAGCAAAAAGTTTACCGACTGTGAAACAAGATACTCACTGCTCGAGAAAACTTGTTGTGTTTTGGCATGGGCTGCTCGCCGACTAAGACAGTATATGTTGACCCATACTACCTTGTTGATTTCGAAGATGGATCCAATCAAGTACATATTCGAGAAACCTGCTCTCTCCGGAAGAATTGCAAGATGGCAAATGATCTTGACAGAATATGACATACATGTAAACACCCCAAATTTGCCCTCACCTATTCACACCATGGCTTGTTATCATTTCATATGCATAAACACAATCATAACATCTCATACCACAATTTTTGATTCACTGCATTGGTTCTAAGTCATCTGCATATAGGGTTTGTGATCTGAGCAATCCAAGAGCTTCTTGAGACACTCCAAAGGTCATCAATCACTTCAAAGGGGTCCATATGTGTTCAAGCATCATATTATATCTTCTCAAAGTCAAGAATGCCAAAGAATCACAAGAATTGGGATTGGTATGGAGGCAGAGCCAGGTTTGACTACACAGTTGACCTGAAATTAGGGTTTTGGTTTCAGAGGCCATAACTCCAAATTTTTTGGTCATTCTTGTTTCTATTGGTCTATATATGGTATAGGGAGTGTGCATACCAATTTTCATGAAGAAATTCCATGGGGAAGTCATCAGATCAAGAGTTGACTTTCTGGACAAGTCAGTGCAAAATCAGGGCATCTGAGGAACCCAATGACCCAACCAAGGGGTGATCTTCATCATTTTGAGTGTATTTGATCTTTATTTGATCATGGAAGAAGGTTGAAGTTCACAAAATTCAAGAATTACAAGTTTTTGCAAAGTTGACTTTTTAGGGCATGGTTGACTTTTAATGAAATGTCATTTTATGCAACTTTTTCAACCTTTGCTTTTTGATCCAAAAATGCTTCAAATGGAAAAACTTTGGTCATGAAAGTTGCAGATTAGATCTTTCCCTTTTCAAAAAGTACAAGAACATGACCTAATTCATTTTAGATCAAAAGTTATGGTGTGTCAAAGTTGGCAAAAATCACTAATTTTCAAAATATGCCTCAAATGAGAAACTTGCAAAAACCTTGTACCAAGGTATTTGTGACTTCTAGTTCATATCAAACCAATATGCAAGCATCACACAAGTTCTAAAAATCAGATTTGAACCAAAAGATCACATGTTCATGGTTTGCAAAGCAAGAGATTTTCATGAAAAACCAAAAGTGATCAAGTTGCAAAATCATCATCACACTTCCATCAACTTGTTGCCTTGAATGCTGAACCAAGCCTAGCCTTTCCCTTCACCATGTTGCGCCAGCCCACACAATTGTACTAGCCTAGAACACAACCCATGCCTCTCTTACACAAGAGTGGACTTTTTGCAAAAGCTAACTTACCTATCGCAACAGGCCAAGTCACATCACCTGACCAATAAGCTTTGTTTATGTGGATCAAATGCCAGCCATTTCATATATCAAGCAAGCCTGAAGCAAGCCATAGGACAACATACACATTTTCACCCTCACTTGCAAAACCTTTCGAAACTGATCACACAGCTCACAAACACAAAAACAAACTCCATAGATCAACTCAACTCATCTTCCTGGTCACAAAGCATCCATCACCATAGCCTAAAACCTCCAGAATCCCAAATACGATTTCTCTCCCCCATTGAACAGAACCTGCTCAAACCTTCAAACCAGCTACCACAAATCCTTTCCAAGCATTGAAAGCTTCTCATGAGGTCAAGTGGAGTAGATTGCAAGCAGGAAACTAGCCAGAAAGTGTCAGAGATCAAAGCTCCAGTTCAGGTGAGCTTCATGAACTTTTTTTCCAGAAATCATTTTTTAAGTTCTTAAGTTGTTCTACATGCTTTCCTGATCATAAATATGTCTTTAGTTTTGAAAATGGTGGAAAAATAAGGATGTAATCGTGTTCTGAAAGTCTTGCCCTAAAATTTTGTTTGCTTCGATTCATGAGTTTGAGGAAATATAAATGAGTTTTAGCTTGGGGTTTTGATTCAGTGGAGTGTGGGAATCATTTCTGTGTGTTTAGATTTCATTTTGGTTGTGTTTTGAGGATTTTAGGGATTTTCAGGTGGGGTTCCCACCGGAGAAGACGACCGGAGTTCTTCTCCGGCCACCTGAAAATCATTAGGGTTTTAATCCAGTCATTAAGTCCATTTGAATCTCATGCGTTGGATTGTCTGACTTTGTTGACTTGCCGCGCGTGTGTGTGGCTGAGATTCACCATTAAACCCTAACCATTAATTAATTAATTCATAATCCTGTTTAAGCCAAGTTTGAATATGGGCCTTTGATCTGCGCGCGCAGTCAACCCATTCCTGGCCAGACTCAATCTCAGCCATCCATCCAGCATACTTCCATTTATTTTGATTTTAATTTCATTTTTTCTCATTTAATTTGTACAATTTATTTAAAATAGCAAAATTGATTTAAAAATTATGAAACTTTTTGTAAAGAGTTTCACTAATTTTTAATACCCAAAAATATTTTTATTTTCATTTTTAGCATTAAAAAAGTATTTTTAAATATTTAAAAGTTTATTTTTAATTGATTAATGAAAATTAATTTATTAAAAATACTTTTAGGTATTTAAAAATCACCAAAAAATTCATGAAATGTTCTAAGACATTTAGAAACATTGTCCAACCTTCAAACCAAATTTCTTTTTTGATCTTGATGCATTTTGAGAATTTTTCATTGAATTAAATCATTTTTATGCATTATTTTGATCCAAACTTCAAAAAATTATTTCTGCCTAACCATGAGGAGTTGGACCTTGATTATTTTTGCATTGCATTGTGTTTAGCATGTAGTTTGTGAGATTAAATGGCCTTGATTTGATCTTTCATTTTCAATTTGTTTGATAATTTTCTTGATTAGGAACCCTAAAACCCTAGAAAACTTGTAAAAATCATAACTTGAATTTGGTTAGGAGTTGAAACCTTTCCTTTGGGCAATGAGCTAGTATAGGATTAGGGGTCCTTTGAGTGCATTTTCAATTTTTTGTAATGTTGTTTGCTTCTGATTTTGGTTTGTGTTTGATGCTTTGATCATAAACCCTAATTTGGGCTTCCATGTGCATCCATCTTGCATTTTCTTGCATAACATGACTTGCCATGACATTCCATGCCTCCATGTGATTCATTTAACATCATAAGACATATTGAAAGCATGTTTGAGCATTGCATCTCTCATTTGTCATGTTGTATGCCATATGCATTTCATAACTTTCCATGTATGATCATGTGTCTTAACTTGCTTCATCTGCACTCATAAGCTTGTATGATCATCCACATGTTTTGTTTCTGGTTTGTAGCATCTCATAGCATCATTATCATCATAAATATGCTTCTGGTTTTGGTTTGCATCATGTCATTCCATCCCATTTTGCATTGTATTGCATTTCTTTTCTAACCTTTCAGGTGGTAAGTGATTTTTGAGAAGTGAATTTGCCTTCACTTCTCATACTTTCTTCTCATCTCTCTCTTGCATCCATTGCTGCATTTTTATATGTGTTTGAGATTGAGCTTGCTCATTCTTTCTCTTCCCACTTTCTTTCTTCAAGTGACTTGACTTCTTGAATGAAGCAAGTTGCTTTGCTTCTCTTGATCCTTTCATCTGCTTCCTGGTGGTTCCATTGAAGACTTCTCTTGAAAACCTCACAAACCTTAGGAACAACCAAGCATGACAATGATTAGGGTTTTGATTAGTCTCCCCTCTTAGTTTTACCTTTGTGTCTCTTTTGAGTCATCTCTTCTCACCTCATAATCAGGGACTAAACCCTAAAGGCTTTAAGGCTTTGTGATTAAGCTTATGCCTGCATCCTTATCTTAGGATGGAGTGTATAACCTTAATCCTAAGTGTTAAACCCTTAATGTGTTTAACTCCTTTAATCAATCCACTTAATAATCATCAAGACATCACACTTGTAACTTGGGCCTTGCATTAGGGTTCTAATTCTTCCTTAATTGGTTAAGAAGGACTAACCCTAGTGTTAATGGACAAGTCCCCCTCAAGTTGTCTTACAAACCCTAAAAATCACTTCATCATCATATCATTAAGTAAAATCCATCTAATAAAGGCTTGTTTGGTCATGAGTTTAATCCATAATCATGGATTAAGTTGAGGAGCTTTCCTCAGCTTAAACATTCTCATCTATTATCCTTCTATTAGGATGGTGTAATGAGTCTGTTAAATCCCTGATTATGGCTTAACCTCATTACTTAACACTAAACAAAAACACCAAAAACACCTAAATAATCACAAGTAGGTTAATGATCTTAATCCTACACCAAAGGTGATTAAGTGTGAGAATTTGACTTCACACTTAAGGTATCCTCATTACCCCTAATCAGAGGGATGATGTGATGAGTTTACTAAATCCATTGGTTTAGGCTTAAGCTCATTAACTTATGACAAACTTTCAAAAGCAATAAAAGACTGAAAACACAAAAACAAGCAATAATCGTCTCCTTCGGGATTCTTTTCTCATCTCATTCACTCACAACCGAGAACTTGCTTCTTCCGTCTAATGCAAGACAGTTAGCACCTGAGCCAGACAGGTCACACACTTGAGCATAGACAAGCAAGCAGTTCACAAGTCAATTCACCTTTCAGTCTCTTTGGGTCGAACTACGGTGTTCTGATTTCCTCATTGCACGAGAGGATACGTAGGCATAACTTAACAGTTATCGAACAAAAGTCTCTGTATATTCCCCCTCTTTCTAGCCTCATTCTTTTAGCCTCATGATCTTGAGCATTTCACTCCTGTTCTTACACTGACACATCATTATACACTTCACTTCTTTTACACTGACACCTGTACATCTTTTCCAGCTATTTATACACAAATTGCACTGACACTACCCCTTTAAAACACAAATCTTTTAAGCGTGGATCCCGTCGAGTACGGCGGACAATCTGGGTGCTAATACCTTCCCAGGTTGTAACCAACCCCCTTTCTCAGTCTCTCTGGTTCACAACCGTCTTATCCATCTCTTTCTAGGCCTATGCAGCATTGCCTTTCCTCCGGGATAAAAATGCCTAGCTGGAGACTCTATTCATCTCCAGTGAGTTCACGGCTGTGTGTTCTCACTGTCCCTCTCGCCGACCGTTCGCGTCTGTACCTTTATCTGGGCCTGGTCCCACTTATCGGGAGCGACAGCTTGGCGACTCTGCTGGGGACCCTTATATTGCAACCAGGGCTTCTGGTTCTTTTTGTGGGTTCCTCCTAGCGCTTGTTTGATTTGTGTTTACTGGGGTGTTATGTGCTTAGTTGTGTTTGTGTATTTGTATTTATTTTTGCTTTATGTACAGTTGTTTTACTGCTTTCTTTATAGCTTTGCATTATATCATATTGTCATACTGTGCTGCTGGCTGGATCTGTTTGTTTGCTTTGGTGGGTGGTTGTTCTATTGAGAGTTGAGGTCCTATACCTGGGACCTGAGTGACACCTAGGCTAGAGTGGATCATATTCTTTCCCATTCCATCTCGGTCTGGTGCGGGAATATGAAACACGGTTCAGATATGGGTTTCTTCTTGAGAACTCTGTGTTGCAGATTTCCTGCAATGCTAGGGCTATCTGGGAAGCCTGCTAAGTCTGGATGACCTTTAGTATTGACCTTCAGAAATTGAGGTGAATTAGAGGAGGAACTTTTATGGTTATTGTAAACACTGTACCTCCGGGTTAGAAGTGTTTACACTTTTCATAACTGATCCGAGTCCGAGGATCCTTGTTTTAGAACACCACCTGTGAGGGGGTTGGGCTGTTTACAGGTTTGCAGGTACCCTTGGCCTCAGCATACCCTGTTACTTTGATCTGATTAAGAATACTCCATGTTGGAACAGTTCTTGTGATTCTAAACCCTGGACATGTGGCTCTTTATTTGAGTCCCCCACCTTGGTTACTGGACCTATAGACCTCCACCTGGATTTCTTGAACATACTTGGACTTATATCAGAGCATTTGATCAGATCCAGCTCAGTCACAAACCCTTGCATATCATTTTCATACATAATCATTGCATCATATTGACATTTTCTTATTTGTGTTTCAGGGTATCCATCTTCATTATGGAGATATACTTGATGTGGTTATGGATTTGGCAATCATGTGGTTATGGAGATATACCACTGTTCAGGGAACACTATGGAGATATACTTGATGTGGTTATGGATTTGGACCCTTCACAGAGGAGCCTGATTCACACCTGCCTTCAGTTTTATGATCCCCCACTGAGATGTTTCACTTTTCAGGACTTTCAGCTGGGCCCTTTATTGGAAGAATACTCGTCATTAGTTGGAATACCTATCAGGGGTGGAGTCCCTTTCAACCCTGAGATGGTCTTTCCTGGTAATGAAGAGGTAGCAAAGGCTTTGCATCTGGAACCTGTTCTGATTGGGCAGCATATGACTTCTAAGGCTGGAATCCCTGGCCTGCATCTGGATTTCTTGATTTCTCAAGCTACCCTGAAAGCTTCTGTGGCAGAGTGGAAGGCAGTCTGTGCTTTATTGGCCTTGAGCATATATGGGATCATATTATTTGCAGATGAGCCTAGATTCATTAGCAAGAATGCAATCCACCTCTTCATCCTGAAGAACCCAGTGCCCACTTTATTGGGGGATCTCTATTACTCAGTGCATCAGAGGAATGAAAAGCAGAGGGGAAGATTAGTGAGGTGTTGTGCTCCATTGTTCCATACTTGGCTTCTCAGGCATTTGCCCAAGATAGATGCATTTTTGAATCCTCATCAGCAAAGAAACTGGGCTAGAAGACTCACTGCTCTAACTTCAGCTGATATCAGGTGGTGCACTCAAAGCACAAAAGGTAGGGATATCATCACCAGCTGTGGGCATTTTCCCAATGTGCCCCTAATAGGAGTTAAGGGTAGTCTTAATTACAACCTTCTGCTGTTCAGAAGGCAACTGGGCTATGCACTGGTCCATACTCCTAGGGCACAAGACTTGGCTGAGACTCTTTATTGTGAGAACAAGCCTAATCTGGCTATTGTTAGACAGGCAGCCTGGGCTTGGGACAATGTTCAAACCAAGGGAGTAACCATTCTGGGGAAGTGCAACAATGTAGCATCAGCACAATATTATGAGTGGTCCCATGCCAGGGCTCAATTCTCTGGAATTCCCTTTACCATGGAGGATATGCCTGGACCATCCTCAGCACCACCCCCTGCCACTGTCAGTTTGGAGGAGTTTGAGGGCTTGAAAAAGAGAAATGAGAAGTTGACTCAGGCTTTGCAGAAGACCCTCCGGGAGAGGAGTGATGGTATAAGGGATATTGAGAGGCTAGAGAAGTTGAGAATGGAGCATCTGGCTAAAATTGAGAAGTCTGGGGATTATATCAAGAAGTCTAAGGCTGGAGAACAAATTCTGAAGAATGCTTGCAAGGAAGCCCAATTCCAGAAAGCAAGGACAGACTTGTATCTGAAGGAGAGCCAAGCTAGGTGGGTCAGGATCACCGAAGCCCGTACTCTGGAAGATAAGAGGGTCCAAGACAAGATAGAGCAACTGGAAGCTAGTGCAAAAGAGCAGAAGGAGGCCCTGGCAGCAGCCCAGAGGGAGATATCAGAGCTGAAGATCAAAGCTGGAGTGAAGAGGTCAAAGGACCAAAGTCAGCACAAGAAGCTAACTGCAGCTGTTACCACCCGGAATCTCCTCATCAGGAATCTCACGGAGCGTCCAGCTGATCCTGTGACCGAAGCACTTCTCAGGGAAGTTCGGGAGGATGAGTTTGGTCTTGGTGTTTGACTATTTGCTTGTTGTTGCTTTCGTTCCATGTACTTTTGTTTTCTTTTAATGTATTTTGACCCCTCAGAGGGCTTGTATTTGTAATCAAACTATGTACCATTTGTCTTTTGTAATATATGTATTAGTTTGTTCCATCCGAGTTTACTTCGAAAGCAACATCAACAGCATCTTCAAGGGTCTGGAAGGATCAAAACTGAATGCCAAGCCGGATACCTTGAAAACAAATAAACATACTGCATTGCATGCTAACCCTTTGTTTGTTTTGTAGGTTTTTGTTTTATTGTTGCTAACTCTGTTGTGATGTTCAGGAACTATTGCTCGACGCCGGGTATTTCCCCTCAACCGTCTGCACCGTTATCCAACCCGTAACAACCTTCCGGGCATACAAATGGATCAGGTACAGCAGGACCTTGCAGAGGTCAAAAATCAAATGGCAAACGAAAGATTGGAAATGAGAACGCAGATGACGCAGTTTATGGAAGTTATGAACAACATGGCTCAGAGCCAGGAAAGATTGAGAGCCATGGTGGAAAGGCAAAATCAAGAGGATCCCCATGTAGGGACGGCTGGCACAAGCAACAATGAGAGGGTCCAACCTCATGTCAATCCCCCGGTATTTGGACCCCATCTTCATCCAGAGGTCAACATTCCTGCAAATGTTCAAGGGACTGCCACTGCAGGCAGGGTACTGCAAGAAGACCCCCAGGAGGATCAGTTTACAGTAATGGGTGCTGGGGAAGAAGCTTATGACAGAAGGTTGGATGAGATAGCTGAGAAGTTAAGATCCTTGGAGTCTCAAAACTCTTTGGGTTTTGACGTTATGGACATGGGCTTGGTAGACGGGGTCAGGATTCCCCATAAGTTTAAGCCTCCTTGTTTTGAGAAATACAACGGGACTTCGTGCCCCCGAACTCATTTATAATCATTTCTGGGGAGGTTGAAGGCCTACACCATGGACGAGAAACTCTGGATGTTTTATTTTGAGGACAACTTAACTGGAGCGTCAAGAGAATGGTACTCTCATCTGACGAGAGTAACTATTAGGTGTTGGAAGGACCTGGCAGAGGCCTTTATCAGACAGTATCAGTACAATTTAGACATGGCACCCAACAGGACCCTCCTAATGGGAATGTCACAGACGTCAAGGGAAAGTTTCCGAGAATATGCCCAGAGATGGAGGCAATTGGCTGCTGCTGTTCAGCCACCTATGTCTGAGAGGGAAATGGCAGATATGTTTATGAACACCCTCCAGGGAACATATATTGACAGGATGGCTGCTTTCTCTTCCACTAGCTTTGCAGATGTTGTCATAGCTGGAGAGAGAATTGAGAGCCTGTTAAAGATGGGCAAGATTTCTGACAATGGTGCCAGCTCATCCAGCAATACAAGGAAGCCTTTTGCAGGCCCAAGAAGAACTGGCGAGACCAATGCCATCCACACCAACAGGGGCAGACCCCAGTATGTTCACAGGTCTGTAGCAGCAGTCACCATTCCCGCTCCAGCTCATCCTCAACCAGCTTATCAACCTCCGCAACAAAATTACCAGCAACAACCTCAGTACCATCAACAAGCTCAATATCCTCCGAGAAATTACAACAACAACAACAACAACAACCAGCAAAGGCCATTTCAGCAGAGGCCATCTCAAGCCAATAGGGTGATCGATCCGATCCCTATGCCATATGCTACATTGCTGCCACAACTCCTGAAACTCAACCTAGTTGAGCTAAGGACGTTGGCACCTCCAGATCCCAATAGTCTACCCAGAAATTATGACTCCAACGCCAGATGTGATTTTCACTCGAATGCACCTGGCCACAGTACAGAAAAGTGCAGAGCCTTGCACATGAAGGTACAAGACCTGGTGGACTCTAAGGCCCTGAATTTCGCACCACCACCCAATGTTAATAAGAACCCTATGCCAAACCACGGTGGTCCCAGAATTAATGCTATTGAAAAAGACAAGCCGTCTTATTTAATAACCAGTGTGGGTCAAATCCGGACACCGTTGGTAGAGATCAAGGCTCAGCTCCTCGAATGTCAAATGTTCCCGGGGTGTGAATTAGGGTGTGCTTACTGCAACATCTCAGTGAATGGGTGCGATAACTTGAGGAATGGCATAGATGGTCTCATTCAGAGTGGCCAGCTTCAAATCACCACATCATTTCCTACAAATCCAGCAATCTCATCAGCAACAATTCCAGTATCTCCTACAACTGCAACAACCATTGTTCCCGACAATTCTTCGGCTTCATCAACAAGTACTTCATCTGTCATTTCAACTGACCAGATATCAACAAATGTTCCTTCTACAACTCCAACACCACTTCATTTTGAATCTCCTACAACAACAACATTCATCCTTCCAACAATGTCTCCTACAACAACAGCAACAAACAATGAAGATGTCTCAACCGTTACGATTTATTATGATCCAGAGAATAATTCTGCCTACAACTCACAAAGTGCTACTCCCATCAGAGCACCAGTCACGATATATTACGATCCACAGGCTATCACAATTCCTTCCGCAGCTGCAATCAGTCCTGTCACTATCACAGTGCCTGGACCAGTACCTTATGAAAGCAGTAATGCCATCCCCTGGCATTACGACTCTGACCTGTACTGCGAAGGACAAAAAATCACTTTTGAATCATCAACCCCTGCACCACAAATAGACAATGTGGGAGGAGGCGGAGGCTTCACTCGAAGCGGACGTCTCTTTGCTCCACAAATTCAGAGACCCACTGCCGAAGCAGAAGCTGCTGCCAAGGCAAAAGGGAAAAGCTTGGTGCAGGAAGAGCAGGTTGTTAAAGAAGCTTTGAAAACGCCCTTTGACCAAGAAGTTGATGAGTTCATGCGAATCATCAAGAAGAGTGATTATAAAATAGTGGATCAGCTTCACCAGACGCCTTCCAAGATCTCAATCCTATCATTGCTTATGTGCTCCGAAGCCCATCGGAATGCACTACTCAAAGTCTTGCACGTAGCTTATGTGCCTGAAGAGATCACCGTCAATCAGTTAGAAGCTGTGGTTGGAAACGTTAATGCTAGTCATGGACTAGGGTTCACCAACACTGATTTGACCACGGAAGGCCGAAATCATAACAAGGCTTTGCACATAACCATGGAATGTAAAGGTGCAGTCCTTTCCCATGTGCTGGTAGACACGGGATCATCCCTCAATGTCTTACCTAAAAAAGCCCTTGTGAAGCTAGAGTATAACGGATTGGCGTTGAGACCCAGCAACCTGGTGGTGAGAGCCTTTGATGGTTCAAAGAGATCGGTTCTGGGAGAGATTGAGTTGCCCATAACGATTGGCCCGCAAACTTTCAAAACGACCTTCTACGTGATGGATATACAGCCCGCCTACAGCTGTCTATTGGGTAGGCCATGGATTCACGCCGCTGGCGCCGTGACCTCAACCCTTCACCAGAAGTTAAAATTTGAGTGGGAGGGTCAAGTCGTTACAATCTGTGGAGAGGAGGATATTTTTGTCAGCCACCTGGCTACCTATAAATACATTGAGATGGATGGGGAGATCCATGAAACAATGAGTCCGGGGTTCGAGGCCTTGAACGTGAATGAAACTTCTGCTGTACCTGGAACCTCAATGACATCTTACCAACAAGCCCGGAAGGTTGTTGAGGAAGGAAATGCCCAAGGCTGGGGCAAACTACTACCGGTGGAGAAGAAAGATGATAGATTTGGGTTGGGTTACAAACCAACTCAACAAGATCAAGAAGCGGCTGCAAAAGAGCCCAACTTTGTTAGTGGGGGGATGCTCACCCCTGATGCTGTCAACAATTTGGAAGACGAGCTGGAAGGAGAATGCAACCTGGAAAGCTGGATTCGTCCAAAGATCCCGGGGAGCAGTGTCTCGAACTGGTCTTCCCAGGAAATTATAAGAGTTACTCATGCAGAGTAATTATTATTTCCTGTATTTTTATAGCATGCATCAAAGTCTTGCATCTTGCCCAAGATGACAAGACTATTTTTGTAATCGGGCCATCTGTACTTTTTGTGCAACAAGATTAATCAATGAAATATCAGACATCTTTTTGCAAATGAGTCTTTTTCTTTTTCGCTCACTGTTTTTCCATTTTTCTTTTTGTACAAAAAATAAATGGCAGTGTTTTCAAAATGACAACTTTATTTCACTTTTCTAAAACAAGATTAAAATCAAATCACTAAAATGAACAAATTGAACCCTTGCAGAGTGTGCCTTCCAGACAGCACCGACAACAGCACGGCTATGACCTCGTATGACTTTGACAATCCAATCAATCAAGCTGATGAAGGGGTTGAAGAAGAATATGAGCTTCCTGAAGAGCTAGCCAGGTTGTTGAGACAAGAGGAGAAGGTCATTACTCCTCACCAGGAGTGTAAACACCCCAAATTTGCCCTCACCCATTCACACCATGGCTTGTGATCATTTCATATACATAATCTCAATCATGGCATCTCATACCGCATTTTTGATTCACTACATAGTTTCAAAGTCATCTGCATCTAGGGTTTGCGATCCGAGCAATCCAAAAGCTTCAAGAGTCACTCCGAAGGTTTTCAATGTTCAAGCATCATATTGTATGCCCTCAAAGTCAAAAATGCCAAAGAAACACAAGAACTGAAATTGGCACGGAAACAGGGCCAGGTTATGAGGTTCGCGCATATCAAGTTTCATGAAGAAATTCCATGGGGAGGATATCTGATCAAGGAACGACTTCTGGAACAAGTCAGTACAAAACCAGGATGTCTGAAGCTCCCGAGGACCCGACCAAAGGGTATACTTCGTCATTTTGATTGCATATGATCTTTATTTGATCATATGGGAGGCCAGAAGTTCACAAGACTGAGGATTTTCGAGTCACTTTGCAAAATTGCCTTGAATTGAAGAACTTGCAAATTCTCACGGCAAGCTTTTGTGTGATTCCAGTGCGACTTCCAATCATCACGCAAGCATGAATCAGGGCTTTAAATTTTGAATGCACCAAAGAATCTCCAAGTTTCACGACTTATGCCTCAAGGGATCACAAAGGGGGCGGACTTGTACCAATTTGCAAGGGCCCATGTGACTGTGCCTCCACTCGTTGCAATTTCCCAGGATTTGGTCCATGGGCCTGTGCCACACCAGTCATTCTTACTCACCAAAGGCCTTACAAGTGCGTTTCCTGCAAATCATTTCAATCAACTGGGGTCTCGTTGATGGTTGAGCGTCACTAAGATTTCAAAGTTGTTTAAGATATTTTCAATAAATTGATGAGTTATGGGTTGAACTTATTGCATTCTTGCGAAGAAAAATGATAAGCGTGACTGCTTTGATTCTTTGGTTTCAAAGAGGGGAGGTCTGAAGGTTACTGGAGTGAAAGCTTCGAATCTCAGGTTGGATTTGCAAGTACCTGAAGAATTAGGAAGGAGTTTGATTTTATGGCAAGTACCTGAAGAATTAGGAAGGAGTAGGATTTTGAACAACTTCATGAGTTGGATTAGGTTCTGAGGATAAGAATATGTTTTTTAAAAAAAAAGAGGGATAATTCAAAGTTCAAATTAAATCCTAGTTTGAATCATCCACAAGGATAGTGTAAAATCTGGATTGAGCAACTTATAGCATGATTAGTATATGGCTAAGAAATATGTTCAAGTTATGGAGGAATGGTGATTAAAATACAAAGTGTACGTTGCAAATGAGGAAAGGGATTCATGCTCTCATGTTCGTCCAAAGGTATGCTTAAAGTGGACTAAGGATAAGTTTAGGGATTGGGTGTTGTTTTCATAAGTGGCCAAAAGGATGTTACATGATATGATATTGCAACGTTTTTTTTGCATCATTGATTCACAGCATAACAAAGTTGCATTGAGACAAAGTGGTCTTCATTACAAACCACCTGGCATGGGATGGCGCTGCTAACTGACTTAGCATGATATGTAGTTTTAATGCATTACCTTAAATTGAGAAATCCTTTTAGAATAAGATAATCATGTTTGAAGTATATCCCAACTTACGAAACAATTCCAGTGGCTTATTTCCTTAGTACAAGTTCAGGTTTACAAATTACAAATTCATTCATGCAGTTAGTGTTCATTTTGTGGCCTAAAGGTATTCTAAGCGGAACACATCTAAGAGAAAATACACCAAGCTCCATGATCATTGTCGTCTTCTAAGGGAAGTCTACACGGCTGAGATCCCCCATCTTGTTCCAAGTTATCACCTAGGCATTGTGTTCGTACGCCAAACATCATCCTCCTTTGCTTTATTACACTTCAAGCATGTTGTTCCGCACTACGATTCCGCCTCCAGGCCAACAGCAACAACCTGCAAACAGCCAAACTATTGGTGTCTTGACTAGCGTTGAAAATGTAGCCTATCCTGCAAGAAAGTTGGAATTACTTCCCAAATCCAACAAGTAGAGATCAACTCATTTCATCCAAGAAACAGAAGTTACGCAACCAGAATGAAGGACAACAGTTCAGAGTAATATTTGTTTGAGTTTCACCTGTTTTGGTCGACCAGTTTCCCCACGATTGCTTCGGTTATCTGCTGCGGATGGAGAGGTCGTGAAATTCCACCAAGAGTAACACATATCTGCCAGCTTCCGTGTTCATTTATGTAGCCCGCCACTTTCTGGAGGTTCCTGCAAGATAACACAGTTATTTTAGCAAATCCAAGTGGAACCACAGATGTCTAATTCAGTAGTGTCTGAAGCATTCTAATGGACTCTGGTATAGCTTCTACTTACTACTCTCTTGGTAAAGCCATTGAGAACGGTGCTGCTCCGGTTCCTATTAGGGATGATAAGATACTGATGACTGATGCATAATTGACATCATGGACCATTTACTAGCATGTGAGGCAACAAGTCCCTGCAATACAGTTCAAAAACTTTCAGTTTAAACCTGGACCCACTCATAACATCACCCCTGCAAAGGCAGGAGGATAAAAAAGGGCATAGCTATAATAGATTTCATTCTAAGGTTAGGTGCCGTTGCCGCCGCTCTCGGCGCCGCTGCCTCCATGGGAATGAGTGATCAGACCCTCCCTTTGGAAGTGAACAGTCAGCCTTCCCTTCAAATCTTGAGTTGATCTCATTCGAAGCTGGTTGTAAGAATCTTCTAAAACATATGCCCTTCTTACTGATATTCTTAGTGGGCTGTGGTGATGGTCATGCTGATGCTTGATTTTTGATCGGAAGTAGGAACACTTGTTGTCAAAATCAATGAATCTTGGAATCTTCAGCATAAGGGAGAAAGATTTCTCAAGTAAGCCAGGATTTTGCCTGATAAAAGCATTTAGCAGCTTCCTATGCTTCTCTGAAAACTTGACAAAAGCACCATGTTTCTCATCAACTTTCATAGCAGGTCCAGATGTTTTTTGTTGAGTACCTGATGTGCTGGCATCTTCAACATCAGAGATATAAGGAGTACAATTGTCATTATTAGCACCTGACTGTGCAGGATGCAGCTTCTCACAAACCACAAAAAAAGATTCTATGTATGGTAAGATATTTTGAGAACCGGCTGGAAGCGGAGGCATGGCACTAGACGGCTTAGACACAGATGAAGTAGAAGGTGTAAACATCTCGGATGCTGGCTCAGAGTAGGATTCTATCTTGCTTATGCAGCAGCTCAGCTCATGCCACAAGGGCTCTAATGCTGAATTGATTTCAGAAAACTCAAAATGAGCACGAGAAATTCCATCATTCTCTTTCTCAGTCGATGAGGTGACAAAGGAGCTCAAGGCTTGCAAAACCCTCAAAATAGAAGCACCGTTAGCAGACGTAGTAAGAAGAGCTTTTATTGCTTCACTGAAAGTGCGTAATTCATCCATTGCAGATGAAGTCAAGTCTCGAACTGCTCCTGACAGGTGCGAGACAAAAAGCTGACAGTGAATTGGAGCAATGGACACTAATTTCCTCATTACCTCAGCAACAAGACCATATGCATTATCCGACAAACCTTCTAGTGCAAGCAATGAGCACAGGAGCTGGAGTTCTGTTTGTGGCAGATTACCCAATACTTGCTGAGTCTCACATTCCTTACTACCAGAGGATGTGGGTTTGGACAAATCATCAACTTTAGGAGATGCAACAAGACCAGGTGAAATAACAGAATTTGTATTTACATCTCCCACCGCTGCAGAAATTTGTGGGCCCGGTACTGGCTCTGTAGATACATGGGATTTGTCAGATGAACTGCACTTGCCTCCAGCACTATCGATGATGACATCCAGTAAATTTAGCAACTGTTCGAGATGGGCTATGCTCCTCAAATAAAGAGGCTGTTTCAAGAGACTCAAAAGCATTGCAATGGATATGTATCCTTCATCGTTTTCACCTATGTTTACTTGATCTTCAATAACCATCACAGCTTTGCCACGTGCAATATCAGCCCTATCTGGGTCCATTGATGCAGGACGATGGAGCCTAAGCTGAAGCAACATTTTTGCTACATATGGATGATTACGAGCAAGATAAGTGAGAGTTTCAAGTATTCGCCGTGAGAGCAATGGGGAGACTCCATCAAAAGATTGAGGACGTGAGTACATTACATTGCTCTGACGACAATACAATCTGTATGGAGGTTCAACTGTACTACAATGACTGGAAGGCTTTCTTACATCAAGGATTAGTAAATCCATCAGAATTTTCACCAAAGAAGTTCTAGTTTCACTATGGGCACAGAGATTCAAAAGAAGCCTCTGCAATTGACCTTTATACAACGGCTGAACTATGCGAAACAACCGAATCATGCCGTGCAATGCTTCAGTCTCAACTAGAGGCTCTCCATCCGCTTCAAAGACCTTAGCTCCACCTGACCTGCGTGAAGCAGTGCTTCGTCCTACACCATCCAGGCCAGAACCGGTACCTTCACCGTGTCTAGAAGTCTCACCTCTCCGGCTTCTAGGATGCCCTCCAAAGAGGGTACGGCTGTATCGATGTGCAAACCTCTCCCTCAACATATTTGCTTTAGCAACAAGTGCGGGAGTAAGGTTGGCAAGGACATCATCAGATGATGTTAAAAGAACCTCTTCTCTTAACTCAGAAGGAAATGTTGCAATTATTGAGACTGTATCCATTTCAACAGGTTGACCTTCCAGCTCCTGAGATTGATGTCGCCTCTGTGTCTGCTGTTGAGCAAGAACTTCAGCTCGAATATCTGGGGGAAGAGCTGCAAGGAATTCTGGATCAATATCGCCACTGTTTTCAGATTCGGCGTTCGATGGTTGAGCCACTTGACCCGGCTGAGCTGAAAGGACTTCAGCACGCAACTCCTGAGGAAGAGCATCCAGAAAAGCAGGATCAATTGTTTCTGATCCAGCTTCATTGTTCACCTGTTGTTCACCTGATGGGCCATGCTGGGCACCTCAGCAGGATTGAACATGGTGTTTGAAACTCGCATATTTGACCCTGCAAAGTTCAGAAATTCCACAATGGTTAGCAGTGAAACGGTTTTTTACGGCGGTAAAAAGAATAACTAATCCAGTCCGGATACAACTTATTCAGTTCATTTCAAAACAATCAGTTGAAACTAAGTTAAGCAAGGTGCAGTAACAGGCATAAACAGACAAAGAATCCATAGCAGAAATGTCAGCAGGTTGCAGGGCGAAATTTCACAAAAGAGCAAAAACATTTTTCTGTTACGAGAAAGAAGGAAAAGCCATAGCCAGATTGGGATTACAAACCCTAAATTTTCACTATAAGAATCAAAGAAAATTCATGAATCAAAAAAACACTTGAAGAGCCGCAACAAAAACTCAGAGATAATTTTCACAAAAGAACCCTAGACCCCCAATCACAGTACACCGAGCACTAACAACAAGTTGACAAAAGAGAAGAAATCTCACCTTAGAAGCCGATACGAGTAGAATTGAGGTATCACTCTCCACCCTTGTTCAACCGTTTCTGATATTCATATAGAGTAGCTTTTATTCTTTCAAAATGGGGGCTAGGGTTTGAATTGGGGCTAGGGTTTCTTTTGTTTTACTCTGTTTCGATAGCTGATAGTGTCGATGACAAATGCTAACTTGCTTGTGGAAGAGGGACGAGTATCCCACGAACTCAACACCTTCTCCTTCATTTCCGTTTGAATTCCTCTGGATGATACGTTGAGTTTGTCACTTTTACCCAAAGCGAATCCGTCGATTGACATGGCGCTTGATTTGATGATATGTAGTTGAGGATAGTTGGTGTTTCCTTTAGGTTCTCTTTGCGGTCATCTATGGCTGCGGGTGTGTTGTGAAAAGCGGCGTTCTTCGTATTTCCTCAGGATCCGCGACTCTTTCTCTCATTTGGTCTTGAACCCGATCAGTCTTGATCCGCGGGCTTTGGGGCCTTGGCTTGCGCCCCATGGGCCAGTTTTTGTTAGCCTTGATTGGTTTTATGTTCATCTTCTTTTGTGTAGGTTGTCCATTTACTAAGCAAAATCCTAAGTATCCTAATTAGTGTCCTTTGGTTTAATAAGTTTGTTTTAGTTGTTTTTTCTTTAAACTAAAGTTTAATCTAGCTTTTTTTTTAATATATAGTAAATTTATTTAGGATTCTAATTTTATGACTAAGTAATATTCTAGAAAATATCCATAGTTATTTAATTTTGTTTTAATAGTTTTTGTTAGTTAAATTAGGGTAATAGTTAATATAAAAAATAAAAATAAAAAGGGGTATAAGTGTCATGTTTTAGGTGAAATTGTTCTAGCTAATTTGTTAATTGTTCGTTTAATTAATCTAGTTGGTTGTCTTTTGCTTATTTTCACTCGCACAATAGTTCATATCATCTTGTAACTCTCCTTGTATCATGAACATGTTTCTATTTTTGGTTTGCATCTTAATATCAACCTCACTTTCACTTTATTTCTTTCTTTCATGCTAACTTTTCAGGTGGTAAGTACTCCGAGAAGTGAATTTGCCTTCACTTCTCGCATTTCCTTTTCATCTCCTTTGTACATCATTGTTACATCTTTTGTATGGATATTGGAGTGAGCTTGCTCCTCCTTGTTTATTATGTCTTTCTTTCTTCAAGTGACTTGACTTCTTGAATGAAGCAAGTCACTTTGCTTCTCTTGATCTTGTTCATCTGCTTCCTGGTGGCTCCTTTGAAGATTGTTCTTGTTTAACCTCACAAACTTTAGGGACAACCAAGCATGACAATGAATTAGGGTTTTGATTAGTCTCCCCTCATAGTTTTACCTTTGTGTCTCTCTTTGAGTCTTCTCTTCTCATCTCATAATCAGGAACTAAACCCTAAAGGCTTTAAGGCTTTGTGATTAAGCTTATGCCTGCATCCTTCTATTAGGATGGAGTGTATAACTTCAATCCTAAGTGTTAAACCCTTAATGCGTTTAAATCTCTTAATCAATTCACATAATAATTATCAAGACATCACACTTGTAACTTGGGCCTTGCATTAGGGTTCTAATTCTTCCTTAATTGGTTAAGAAGGACTAACCCTAGTGTTAATGGACAAGTCCCCCTCAAGTTGTCTTACAAATCATAAAACTCACTTCATCATCATACCATTAAATAAAATCCACTTAATAAAGGCTTGTTTTGTCATGAGTTTAATCCCTAATCATGGATTAAGTTGAGGAGCTTTCCTCAACTTAAGCATTCTCATCTATTATCCTTCTATTAGGATGGTGTAATGAGTCTGTTTAATCCCTGATTATGGCTTAACCTCATTATTCAACACTAAACAAAAACACCAAAAACACCTAAATAATCACAAGTAGGTTAATGATCTTAATCCTACACCAAAGGTGATTAAGTGTGAGAATCTGACTTCACACTTAAGGTATTCTCATTACCCCTGATCAGAGGGAAGATGTGATGAGTTTACTAACCCATTGGTTTAGGCTTAAGCTCATTAATCTATGACAAACTTCAAAAAGCAATAAAAGACTGAAAATACAAAAACAAACAATAATCGTCTCCTCCGGGATTCTTTTCTCATCACCTTCACTCACAACCGAGAACTTGCTTCTTCCGTCTAATGCAAGACAGTTTGCATCTGTGCCAGACAGATCATACACTTGAGCATAGGCAAGTAAGCAGTTCACAAGTCAATTTATCTTTCAGTCTCTTTGGGTCGAACTACGGTGTTCTGACTTCCTCATTGCACGAGAGGATACGTAGGCATAACTTAACAGTTATCGAACAAAAGTCTCTGTACATTCCCCCTCTTCTAGCCTCATTCTTTTAGCCTCATGATCATGAGCATCTCACTCTCATCCTTACACTGACACTGTATAGATCACACTTTGCACTTCCTTTACACTGACACCTGTACATTTTCTTCCAGCTTCTTTTATACACAAATTGCACTGACACTACCCCTTTAAAACACAAATCTTTTAAGCGTGGATCCCGTCGAGTACGACGGGCAATCTGGGTGCTAATACCTTCCCAGGTTGTAACCGACCCCCTTTCTCAGTCTCTCTGGTTCGCAACCGTCTTATCCATATCTTTCTAGGTCTATGCAGCATTACCTTTCCTCCGGGATAAAAATGCCTAGCTGGCGACTCTATTCATCTCCAGTGAGTTCACGGCTGTGTGTTCTCATTGTCCCTCTCGCCGACCGTTCGCGCTTGTACCTGGATGCAAATCTTCGGGAGCGACAAGGAGGAGGTTGAAGTGATCAATCTTGGTACAGATGAAGATGTGAGAGAAGTTAAAATCGGGGCCTGCTTACAAGACTCAGTGAAGAGACAACTGATTGACCTGCTTCGAGAGTATGTGGATGTGTTTGCTTGGTCTTATCAAGACATGCCAGGGTTGGACACCGACATTGTTGTGCACAAGCTGCCTTTAAGAGAAGAATGCCCGCCGGTAAAACAGAAGCTGCGCCGTACTCGCCCAGACATGGCTATGAAAATCAAGGAGGAGGTACAAAAGCAATGGGACGCCGGGTTCCTTGCTGTGACTAGCTATCCACCGTGGGTTGCTAACATAGTACCTGTGCCCAAGAAGGATGGCAAAGTTAGAATGTGTGTTGACTACCGGGATCTGAACAGAGCCAGCCCGAAAGATGACTTCCCTTTACCTCACATTGATGTATTGGTGGATAACACAGCTCAGTTCTCGGTATTCTCCTTCATGGACGGATTTTCAGGATACAATCAGATTAAAATGTCACCTGAAGACATGGAGAAGACAACCTTCATCACACCCTGGGGCACGTTCTGCTACAAGGTAATGCCATTTGGGCTCAAGAATGCCGGTGCGACGTATCAGCGGGCTATGGTGACATTATTCCACGATATGATCCATAAAGAAATCAAGTGTTACGTGGATGACATGATTGCCAAGTTCCTTACTGAAGAAGATCACCTGGTAAATCTGCTAAAGCTATTCAAGCGTCTGAGGAAGTACCAACTGAAGTTTAACCCCAACAAATGCACATTCGGGGTGAGATCTGGTAAGCTGCTGGGTTTTATTGTAAGCGAGAAAGGGATTGAAGTTGACCCTGATAAAGTCAAAGCTATTCAAGAGATGCCTGCACCGAAGACAGAGAAAGAAGTTCGAGGGTTCTTAGGTCGATTGAACTACATCTCAAGGTTCATATCTCACCTTACGGCGACCTGCGAACCCTTGTTCAAGTTGTTAAGAAAAGAACAGACGGTCAGGTGGAATGAAGACTGCCAAAAGGCTTTTGACAAGATCAAGGAGTACCTACAAGAACCTCCAATCCTTATGCCTCCAGTTGAAGGAAGACCTCTGATAATGTACCTGACAGTATTAGAAGAGTCAATGGGGTGTGTGCTGGGCCAGCATGACGAGTCTGGTCGAAAAGAGTATGCAATATACTACCTAAGCAAAAAGTTTACCGACTGTGAACAACGTTATTCGCTGCTCGAGAAAACTTGCTGTGCTTTAGCGTGGGCTGCTCGCCGACTGAGACAGTATATGTTGACCCACACCACTTTATTGATCTCGAAAATGGACCCAGTCAAGTACATATTTGAGAAGCCAGCGCTTACCGGACGGGTTGCAAGATGGAAAATGATCCTCACAGAGTATGACATCCAGTACACTTCTCATAAGGCCATCAAGGGCAATGTATTGTCTGAATATCTTGCTGAGCAACCTATTGATGATTACCAGCCAATGAGATTTGACTTCCCTGATGAAGACATCATGTTCATAAAAGCAAAAGATCATGAAGAGCCTGTTCACACTGAAGGGCCTGACCCAGAAGAAGAATGGACTATGATGTTTGATGGGGCTGTTAATATGAATGGTCGTGGTGTTGGTGCGGTACTCATTACACCTAAAGGAGTTCACATGCCTTTATCGGCAAAACTCACTTTCAACTGCACTAACAACGAAGCTGAATACGAAGCTTGCATTATGGGTCTTGAGGAAGCCATTGACCTCAGGATCAAGACATTGACCGTATTCGGAGATTCAGCTCTGGTAATCAATCAAACCAACGGCAAATGGTACACCCATCAGAATCATCTGGTACCTTACAGGGATTATACAAGGAGGTTATTAACTTTCTTTACAACAGTCAAGCTTGAGTATATCCCTCGGGACGAGAATCAGTTTGCAGATGCTCTGGCTACCATTTCGTCCATGATCAAAGTTCAGGCTGCCAACTTTGTACCGCAGATCTCAGTGTCTAGACTGGAAAGACCAGCATATGTGTTCGCAGCAGATGTTGTTAAAGATGATAAGCCTTGGTTCCATGACATTAAGTGCTTCTTAGAGGATCAAACATACCCACCTGGGGAATCTTCCAATGATAAGAAGACATTAAGAAGGCTAGCTGGTAGTTTCTTTCTGAACACTGATGGTTCTCTATACAAAAGGAACTTTGACATGGTACTCCTCAGATGCGTTGACAAGACGGAAGCAGATTTGTTGATGCACGAGGTGCACGAGGGATCTTTTGGTACCCATGCTGGAGGACATGCCATGGCCAAGAAGTTGCTGAGATCAGGCTATTACTGGATCACAATGGATGCCGACTGTTGTGCCTACGCCAGAAAATGCCACAAATGCCAGATTTATGCAGATAAGGTGCATGTGCCTCCCAATCCTTTGAATGTGATGTCTTCACCCTGGCCCTTTGCTATGTGGGGCATTGGCATGATTGGTAAGATTGAGCCAACTGCTTCGAATGGCCACAGATTCATCCTGGTCGCCATTGACTATTTCACCAAGTGGGTCGAAGCAGCCTCCTATGCAAATGTCACAAGACAAGTGGTAGCCAGATTTCTGAAGAAAGACATCATCTGTCGGTATGGAGTGCCCGAGCGAATCATTACTGATAATGGTTCCAAATTGAACAATAAAATGATGGCTGAGCTGTGCCGGGACTTCAAGATTCAACATCACAATTCTTCTCCTTACAGGCCAAAGATGAACGGCGCTGTTGAGGCAGCAAATAAGAATATCAAGAAGATTGTGCAGAAGATGGTAGTCACCTACAAAGACTGGCATGAAATGCTACCATTTGCCTTGCATGGGTACCGCACGTCAATCAGAACATCCACTGGGGCAACACCGTATCAGCTTGTGTATGGTATGGAAGCAGTCCTACCGGTTGAAGTTGAATTACCCTCTCTGCGGGTATTGATGGATGTTAAACTGAGTGAAGCAGAATGGGTTCGAGCCCGATACGAACAACTGAGTCTGATCGAAGAGAAAAGATTGGCTGCAATCTGTCATGGGCAGTTATATCAGAAGAGAATGAAGAAAGCCTTCGATCAGAAAGTCAGGCACCGAGAGTACCAAGTAGGAGATCTTGTGCTAAAAGAGAATCCTCCCTTCTCATACAGACCACAGGGGCAAGTGGACTCCAAATTATTAAGGACCATTTGTAGTAAAGAAAGTTTTCTCTGGTGGAGCACTGATGCTCAGCACTATGGATGGTGAGGACTTCCCGTCCCCTGTGAATTCAGATGCAGTTAAAAAATACTTCGCATAAAAAATGACCCGCTGGACATAAAAACAGAATGTAAGTCCAGGCAAAAATAGGGCATCCCGGCGAGTCAAAAACAGAATAAAAGACTCGGGCAAAAAAAAGGGAAAATAAACAAAAAAAAATGTGTACACCTGCTGAGTTGAAAAGCCGCATTGGACAGCTCAGGCAAAAATGGGTATCCCGATGGATTGAAAACCCGAAAGGGCGATCCATGCAAAATAAGGGAATAAGCGAACAACTGCACTCTGAATTCGTCTGTATCACTTACAACTTGGAAAGCGTCGAAAGGATCAAGCTTCAATCAGAATCAACATCCTTCAGAAAGCAAGATGAGAAGAACGTCAAAAGTCATACGAGTCATAGCAAGAGAAAGGGAAGCTTCTTGAAGCGTCATCAACATTGCCAGCATTTTGTTTCTCAATTTGTAACAATCTCCTCATTTCAGGGGATTTGTTTCTTTGACTGTATCTCGCCAATTCAGGGAATATGAATTAATAAAATCAGATTTTCAGTCATGTTTCGTCTTGTACATTTTTTTTATTTTGCAAAGATGTCTGATGTCTTAAAGAAAAAACTGATTGCATGAATACAGATGCTTATCTGCAAAAAAAAAATATAATAAAAGTCACATGCTTGCAGGAAATATACTTACTCTCAGAAGTATCTAAACTCCTATGACGGAATCCAGTAAAGGATACCTCGGGATTACTTGTGCGTTTCTTTGTCTTTTCAGGATTGCAGGAATCCAGAACGCAACTTGGGGCATGTAAGCTTTATCCCAACAGTATGGCAAATCAACACTCAATTTTAGCACCCGAAGTGCTTTCTCCCCAGCTGAGTTGCCTCTCGTGACTTCCCACAGCTGAGTTGTCACTTGCTACTTCTTCCCATCAGAGTTGCCAGGCATCACAGAAGGCGCCCATATCCCCGGCTGAGTCAAGGATCCTCTTCAACAGAATCCCTAGGGAGATCTTTCAGTGATCTCTCTTTCTCCCCAGCCGAGTTGCCATTCCTTCCTCAGCCGAGTACCAGAGTCAGGGAACCATCTCCCCACAGAGCTCCAGCCTCTATCCCGAAGAGCAACGCATGAAGGGATCACAACAGAGTAAAGAAAGCTTCTACAAACCCCAGCTGGGTCCCCCATTACTGAGATAGGTCTATCAGTGACCTGAATCCCCAAGCAATATCATCTCATCAGATCTACCAACGATCTCACCCCCAGCTGGGATGTTCATTCTAAGCAGATCGGCCAGAGATCTTTGTAGCTGTGGGATCCGAATCCCGGTTGGGTATCTTTGCATAATCATAGCATTCGCATCATATTCACCCACAAAGCGTAGCATTCCGTCTAAAAACGGAGCATCGCGGAAAAAAATCAAACATATAGCATAATCATAAGCCATGTTTTGAATCAACACTTGTGAATAATGACAATCCGTCAATATACAGAATACTTTCCCCAAAATCCCCGACGGAAGCTCCCCAGCAAAATCAGTTGCCTCACATTCACAAACACTGGTATATACTCCCCTTGACACCCGTCCGTGTCATCTTTCCCCAGTAAAATCGCCTGAACACTCTGTGCAAACAATAACACTCGTATCATAGATACCCTTTTGACACCCATCTGTGTCATAACCCCAGCAGAAAGCCAAAGACGTCCTCTTTGCACTCACATATACTTACATATGCCAATCCTTTGACACCCGTCCGTGTCATATCCCCAACGCAGTCGCCTACATTTTGTATATCAGATACTTGTTTATATTACACTCTTCTCTTCTGACACTCGCCCGTGTCACTCTCCCCAGCAGTTAAGCACTCATATACCAAGCACACTTATACTGATACTCGTCCGTATCTTATACCACTCAAATCCCCTCAGTGTCAAACACTTTTGTCTTCTTGAACATAGATACTCGCCTGTGTCTACTTTTCCCCAGAAGAATCCTCTCAGATTCAACACTCGTCCGTGTTCCCTGTTAACCAGTTGATACTCGTCCGTATCATCATCTTTGAACACGCGTCAGTTTTTGCTTCTACCCGATACTCGTCCGTATCGTAGTCTTAAGGATGCTCGTCCGCATCTTTAATCTATACACAACATCTAAACACTTATACTTTTATTTCTTGGATATAAACACTCGTCCGTGTTTACTATTCCCCAGTAGATCGCCAACAAAGTTTATTTTTCTTTTTATCTGACACTCGTCCTGTGTCATGATAAACCCTGAGAGCAGCCGTACCCTGCTAGGTGGTCGTCCTCCACCTCTTGATGGTCGTCCTCCATCATGCTCATCCGATGGCCGTCCCCATCGTTGATATTTAGCAGCCGTACCCTGCTAGGTGGTCGTCCTCCACCTTTTGATGATCGTCCTTCATCATTTTATCCAATGGCCGTCCCCATTGTTGATTTTGGTTATCTGGCATTCGTCCTATGTCATGACAAACCCCGAGAGCAGCCGTCCCCTGCTAGGTGGTCGTCCTCCACCTCTTGATGGTCGTCCTCCATCATGCTCGTCCGATGGTCGTCCCCATCGTTGACCTTTTATCCGGCATTCGTCCTATGTCGCGATATTTTCGGCAGCCGTACCCTGCCAGGTGGTCGTCCTCCACCTTAGATGACCGTCCCTCATCTTATCCCCAACAGAGCAGCCGTCCCCTGCTAGGTGATCGTCCTTCACCTTTGATGACCGTACCTCATCATCTGTTTATTTCATTTATTCTTTAACCCGATGGCCGTCCCCGTCGTGGTCCCTTTTTCTTTAACCCGATGGCCGTCCCCATCGTGGTCCCTTTTTCTTTTTAACCCGATGGCCGTCCCCGTCGTGGTCCCTTTTCTTTTTAACCCGATGGCCGTCCCCATCGTTGGTTACTTTACTTTATGAACTTGATGGCCGTCCTCGTCATGTTTCATTAATCCCCAGAGAATTTTACAGCTTTATCTTGATGGCCGTCCCCATCATAATCCCCTTTATCCCCAGCATGTCGGCCGTCCCCGTCATTGCTTTATTTCCCGCTCTTTTCCCCAGCATGTCGGCCGTCCCCGTCATTGCTCTTTACCCAGCAGTCGTCCTCTGCTCGACGGTCGTCCTCCGTCGCCCATACTTTACCATATACTTTGTTTTCTTTTACAATCTATATCCCTTTTCTTCTTCATTCTGTGAGTGCAAATTTTGGACTGTCTTTGGTATTCAACCACAAGTTATCTTGTTTGCCTGATAAGCCGCTGCTTACATCCTGCACAGGTAACTCATGTTTGAATAGGGGCAGCTGTAAACACCCCAAATTTGCCCTCACCCATTCACACCATGGCTTGTGATCATTTCATATGCATAAACACAATCATAACATCTCATACCACAATTTTTCATTCACTGCATTGGTTCTAAGTCATCTGCATATAGGGTTTGTGATCTGAGCAATCCAAGAGCTTCTTGAGCCACTCCAAAGGTCATCAATCACTTCAAAGGGGTCCATATGTGTTCAAGCATCATATTATATCTTCTCAAAGTCAAGAATGCCAAAGAATCACAAGAATTGGGATTGGTATGGAGGCAGAGCCAGGTTTGACTGCACAGTTGACCTGAAATTAGGGTTTTGGTTTCAGAGGCCATAACTCCAAATTTTTTGGTCATTCTTGTTTCTATTGGTCTCTATATGGTATAGGGAGTGTGCATACCAATTTTCATGAAGAAATTCCATGGGGAAGTCATCTGATCAAGAGTTGACTTTCTGGACAAGTTAGTGCAAAATCAGGGCATCTGAGGAACCCAATGACCCAACCAAGGGGTGATCTTCATCATTTTGAGTGTATTTGATCTTTATTTGATCATGGAAGAAGGTTGAAGTTCACAAAATTCAAGAATTACAAGTTTTTGCAAAGTTGACTTTTTAGGGCATGGTTGACTTTTAATGAAATGTCATTTTATGCAACTTTTTCAACCTTTGCTTTTTGATCCAAAAATGCTTCAAATGGAAAAACTTTGGTCATGAAAGTTGCAGATTAGATCTTTGCCTTTTCAAAAAGTACAAGAACATGACCTAATTCATTTTAGATCAAAAGTTATGGTGTGTCAAAGTTGGCAAAAATCACTAATTTTCAAAATATGCCTCAAATGAGAAACTTGCAAAAACCTTGTACCAAGGTATTTGTGACTTCTAGTTCATATCAAACCAATATGCAAGCATCACACAAGTTCTAAAAATCAGATTTGAACCAAAAGATCACATGTTCATGGTTTGCAAAGCAAGAGATTTTCATGAAAAACCAAAAGTGATCAAGTTGCAAAATCATCATCACACTTCCATCAACTTGTTGCCTTGAATGCTGAACCAAGCCTAGCCTTTCCCTTCACCATGCTGCGCCAGCCCACACAATTGTACTAGCATAGAACACAACCCATGCCTCTCTTACACAAGAGTGGACTTTTTGCAAAAGCTAACTTACCTATCGCAGCAGGCCAAGTCACATCACCTGACCAATAAGCTTTGTTTATGTGGATCAAATGCCAGCCATTTCATATATCAAGCAAGCCTGAAGCAAGCCATAGGACAACATACACATTTTCACCTTCACTTGCAAAACCTTTCGAAACTGATCACACAGCTCACAAACACAAAAACAAACTCCATAGATCAACTCAACTCATCTTCCTGGTCACAAAGCATCCATCACCATAGCCTAAAACCTCCAGAATCCCAAATACGATTTCTCTCCCCCATTGAACAGAACCTGCTCAAACCTTCAAACCAGCTACCACAAAATCCTTTCCAAGCATTGAAAGCTTCTCAGGAGGTCAAGTGGAGTAGATTGCAAGCAGGAAACTAGCCAGAAAGTGTCAGAGATCAAAGCTCCAGTTCAGGTGAGCTTCATGAACTTTTTTTCCAGAAATCATTTTTTAAGTTCTTAAGTTGTTCTACATGCTTTCCTGATCATAAATATGTCTTTAGTTTTGAAAATGGTGGAAAAATAAGGATGTAATCGTGTTCTGAAAGTCTTGCCCTAAAATTTTGTTTGCTTCGATTCATGAGTTTGAGGAAATATAAATGAGTTTTAGCTTGGGGTTTTGATTCAGTGGAGTGTGGGAATCATTTCTGTGTGTTTAGATTTCATTTTGGGTGTGTTTTGAGGATTTTAGGGATTTTCAGGTGGGGTTCCCACCGGAGAAGACGACCGGAGGTCTTCTCCGGCCACCTTAAAATCATTAGGGTTTTAATCCAGTCATTAAGTCCATTTGAATCTCATGCGTTGGATTGTCTGACTTTGTTGACTTGCCGCGCGTGTGTGTGGCTGAGATTCACCATTAAACCCTAACCATTAATTAATTAATTCATAATCCTGTTTAAGCCAAGTTTGAATATGGGCCTTTGATCTGCGCGCGCAGTCAACCCATTCCTGGCCAGACTCAATCTCAGCCATCCATCCAGCATACTTCCATTTATTTTGATTTTTATTTCATTTTTTCTCATTTAATTTGTACAATTTATTTAAAATAGCAAAATTGATTTAAAAATTATGAAATTTTTTGTCAAGAGTTTCACTAATTTTTAATACCCAAAAATATTTTTATTTTCATTTTTAGCATTAAAAAAGTATTTTTAAATATTTAAAAGTTTATTTTTAATTGATTAATGAAAATTAATTTATTAAAAATACTTTTAGGTATTTAAAAATCACCAAAAAATTCATGAAATGTTCTAAGACATTTAGAAACATTGTCGAACCTTCAAACCAAATTTCTTTTTTGATCTTGATGCATTTTGAGAATTTTTCATTGAATTAAATCATTTTTATGCATTATTTTAATCCAAACTTCAAAAAATCATTTTTGCCTAACCATGAGGAGTTGGACCTTGATTCTTTTTGCATTGCATTGTGTTTAGCATGTAGTTTGTGAGATTAAATGGCCTTGATTTGATCTTTCATTTTCAATTTGTTTGATAATTTTCTTGATTAGGAACCCTAAAACCCTAGAAAACTTGTAAAAATCATAACTTGAATTTGGTTAGGAGTTGAAACCTTTCCTTTGGGCAATGAGCTAGTATAGGATTAGGGGTCCTTTGAGTGCATTTTCAATTTTTTGTAATGTTGTTTGCTTCTGATTTTGGTTTGTGTTTGATGCTTTGATCATAAACCCTAATTTGGGCTTCCATGTGCATCCATCTTGCATTTTCTTGCATAACATGACTTGCCATGACATTCCATGCCTCCATGTGATTCATTTAACATCATAAGACATATTGAAAGCATGTTTGAGCATTGCATCTCTCATTTGTCATGTTGTATGCCATATGCATTTCATAACTTTCCATGTATGATCATGTGTCTTAACTTGCTTCATCTGCACTCATAAGCTTGTATGATCATCCACATGTTTTGTTTCTGGTTTGTAGCATCTCATAGCATCATTATCATCATAAATATGCTTCTGGTTTTGGTTTGCATCATGTCATTCCATCCCATTTTGCATTGTATTGCATTTCTTTTCTAACCTTTCAGGTGGTAAGTGATTTTTGAGAAGTGAATTTGCCTTCACTTCTCATACTTTCTTCTCATCTCTCTCTTGCATCCATTGCTGCATTTTTATATGTGTTTGAGATTGAGCTTGCTCATTATTTCTCTTCCCACTTTCTTTCTTCAAGTGACTTGACTTCTTGAATGAAGCAAGTTGTTTTGCTTCTCTTGATCCTTTCATCTGCTTCCTGGTGGTTCCATTAAAGACTTCTCTTGAAAACCTCACAAACCTTAGGAACAACCAAGCATGACAATGATTAGGGTTTTGATTAGTCTCCCCTCTTAGTTTTACCTTTGTGTCTCTTTTGAGTCATCTCTTCTCACCTCATAATCAGGGACTAAACCCTAAAGGCTTTAAGGCTTTGTGATTAAGCTTATGCCTGCATCCTTATCTTAGGATGGAGTGTATAACCTTAATCCTAAGTGTTAAACCCTTAATGTGTTTAACTCCTTTAATCAATCCACTTAATAATCATCAAGACATCACACTTGTAACTTGGGCCTTGCATTAGGGTTCTAATTCTTCCTTAATTGGTTAAGAAGGACTAACCCTAGTGTTAATGGACAAGTCCCTCTCAAGTTGTCTTACAAACCCTAAAATTCACTTCATCATCATATCATTAAGTAAAATCCATCTAATAAAGGCTTGTTTGGTCATGAGTTTGATCCCTAATCATGGATTAAGTTGAGGAGCTTTCCTCAGCTTAAACATTCTCATCTATTATCCTTCTATTAAGATGGTGTAATGAGTCTGTTAAATCCCTGATTATGGCTTAACCTCATTACTTAACACTAAACAAAAACACCAAAAACACCTAAATAATCACAAGTAGGTTAATGATCTTAATCCTACACCAAAGGTGATTAAGTGTGAGAATTTGACTTCACACTTAAGGTATCCTCATTACCCCTAATCAGAGGGATGATGTGATGAGTTTACTAAATCCATTGGTTTAGGCTTAAGCTCATTAACTTATGACAAACTTTCAAAAGCAATAAAAGACTGAAAACACAAAAACAAGCAATAATCGTCTCCTTCGGGATTCTTTTCTCATCTCATTCACTCACAACCGAGAACTTGCTTCTTCCGTCTAATGCAAGACAGTTAGCACCTGAGCCAGACAGGTCACACACTTGAGCATAGACAAGCAAGAAGTTCACAAGTCAATTCACCTTTCAGTCTCTTTGGGTCGAACTACGGTGTTCTGATTTCCTCATTGCACGAGAGGATACGTAGGCATAACTTAACAGTTATCGAACAAAAGTCTATGTATATTCCCCCTCTTTCTAGCCTCATTCTTTTAGCCTCATGATCTTGAGAATTTCACTCCTGTTCTTACACTGACACATCATTATACACTTCACTTCTTTTACACTGACACCTGTACATCTTTTCCAGCTATTTATACACAAATTGCACTGACACTACCCCTTTAAAACACAAATCTTTTAAGCGTGGATCCCGTCGAGTACGGCGGACAATCTGGGTGCTAATACCTTCCCAGGTTGTAACCAACCCCCTTTCTCAGTCTCTCTGGTTCGCAACCGTCTTATCCATCTCTTTCTAGGCCTATGCAGCATTGCCTTTCCTCCGGGATAAAAATGCCTAGCTGGCGACTCTATTCATCTCTAGTGATTTCACGGCTGTGTGTTCTCACTGTCCCTCTCGCCGACCGTTCGCGTCTGTACCTTTATCTGGGCCTGGTCCCACTTATCGGGAGCGACAATACAGTATACTACTCAGAAGGCCATCAAGGGAAGTGTTGTTGCTGATCATTTGGCTCATCAAGCAGTGGATGATTACCAGTCAATGAGTTTTGAGTTCCCTGATGAAGACATTACGATTATTACCAAAGAACCTGGACAATATGACGAACCTGAACAAGGATCCCGATGGACTATGGTTTTTGATGGTGCCTCTAATGCACTTGGTAATGGTGTTGGTGTTGTGATTAGTTCCCCTGAAGGTTGTCATACCTAGATTACTTCCAGACTTTGTTTCTATTGTACCAATAACATGGCTGAGTATGAGGCATGTATCCTGGGTATTAAAGCTGCTATTGATATGAAAATTCAGTTTCTTGATGTGTATGGAGATTCAGCTCTGGTAGTTAGTCAGATTAAAGGAGATTGGGATACCAAGCATGATAACCTCATTCCTTACAGAGAGCATGTTTTGTCTTTGATCCCACATTTCAAAGAGATTACCTTTGGACATATTCCACGAAGAGAGAATCAGTTCGCAGATGCATTAGCCACCATGGCATCCATGTTTGAGATCAACTGGGATGAAGAAGCTCCCAAGATTACTATTGATAGATTTGAAAAGCCTGCATACTGCAATGAGATTGATACTGAAGGGGCAGAGGAGAAGCCTTGGTTCTATGAAGTGAAAAGATATCTTGAAGCTCAGGAGTTCCCTGAAGGGGCATCTGTCAAAGATAAGAAGTTTCTGAGAAGGTTTTCTGCTAAGTTCTTTTTGAGTAATGGGATTTTGTACAAGCGCAATCATGATTCAACTTTGCTTCGTTGTGTGGATAAGAAAGAAGCAACTGAGATTATGGAAGATATGCATGATGGGATCTTTGGCACTCATTCTAGTGGTCATACTATGGCAAAGAAGATATTGAGAGCAGGTTATTATTGGTCTACCATGGAAGCTGACTGCTATCAACACTCCAGAACATGTCACAAGTGTCAAATTTATGCTGATAAAGTACACATACCTCCATCACCATTGAATGTGTTGACTGCTCCTTGGCCTTTTGCTATGTGGGGCATTGATATGATTGGTGAGATCAAACCTACTGCTTCTAATGGGCATCGTTTCATCCTGGTTGCTATTGATTACTTCACGAAGTGGGTAGAGGCAGCTTCATTTGCATCTGTTACTAAGAATGTTGTGGCTCGATTCATTAAGAACAATCTCATATGTAGGTACGGCATCCCTGAAAGGATTATTACTGACAATGGCTCTAATCTGAACAACATTATGATTACTGATCTCTGCACGCAGTTCAAGATTAAGCATCACAACTCTTCTCCGTATCGACCAAAGATGAATGGGGCGGTTGAAGCTGCTAATAAGAACATTAAGAAGATTATACAGAAGATGACTGTTACTTACAAGGATTGGCACGAGATGTTACCATTTGCTCTTCATGGTTATCGTACTACAATACGTACTTCAACAGGGGCAACCCCATTCTCCTTAGTATATGGTATGGAAACAATTCTACCCATTGAAGTTCAGATTCCCTCCTTAAGAATTATGAAGGATGCAGGCTTGGATGAAGATGAGTGGATTCAGACTCGACTGGACCAGATAAATTTGATTGATGAGAAGAGGTTAGCAGCAGTTTTTCATGGCCAGATGTACCAGAAACGGATGATCAAAGCTTTTAACAAGAAGGTTAAGCCAAAGGTATATCAGGCTGGTGACTTGGTAATTAAGCGTATCATATTACCACAGGGTGATCCTAGAGGCAAGTGGACTCGAACATATGAAGGACCATTTGTGGTCAAAACAGTATTCTCAGGAGGTGCCATGATACTCACTACTATGGATGGTGAAGATTTCCCACAGCCTATAAATGCAGACATAGTTAAAAAATACTACGCATGAAAAGAGACCCGCTAGGTTGACAGGCCTAGGCAAAAATAAGGGCATCCCGGCAAACCAAAAGGGTTTGGGCAAAAATTAGGGATATATATAAAAAGATGTACACCCGGCAAGTCGAAAACCTGAAAAGGCGGCTTGGGCAAAAAAGGGTATCCCGGTGGATTGAAAACCTGAAAGGGCAATCCAGGCAAAAGTTAGGGATTAAAGCGTATGACTATGTCTCGTTTGGATCACCCATAAAACTGCAACCAGTTGTGTTACTTACTCAAGCTCGAACAGTTAAAGCTCAATCCAATCGTTTCCGTCTCAACAGCAGAAGATGAGATACTTGAAGATAATGGCAATAGTAGAATTGAAACTCAATAGGATTATTTTTCACATAGCTGATTTTCCTTGTCCTGAAAAAACTTTATGACAAAATCCTCTTACTAGGGTTTATGTTTCCTTGTACAAACTTACCCATGTATGGGTCACTCTTTGATATAAATAAAAATCCATTTTTGAATCCTGATTTACTTTTACCCTATTTACATAAGCGAAACGTCCATTGGTTGTGTTTGAATGTATGTATGCTTAATATGATTGATGTTTACCAGAAATGCATGTATGCTTAATATGATTGATGTTTACCAGAAATGCATGAAAATGCAGTAATAGTATTTACTAAGGACGAACGAGGGAAGGATTTCAACGAAGCTTCGTCAGTTCATCTTTACAAGACAGTTACAAACCCTCAGTAGGACAAATCCATCTTCATAAAGTCACATCTCCCCTGGAATTTATATCCATCTCTTTTATCCTCATACGGATATTCGGGAATTTACTTTCCAATAAGAGTACGACGAACAAAGACGGAAGTTATATATACTTTACTATCCCCAACAGACGGGAAAGTTATATATACTTTGTTATCCCCAGCAGACGGGAGGTTATATTTACTCTACTATCAAACGAAGACGAAGGTTATATATACCTTATTATCCCCAGCAGACGGGAGGTTATATATACCTTATTATCCCCAGCAGACGGGATGTTATATATACCTTATTATCCCCAGCAGACGGGAGGTTATATATGTCTTATTATCAAACAAGACGGGACTAAATTCCTCATATTCTTCAACAACGAACTGGGATTTATTTTCCCTGGCCAGCAGTTGTTATACGAAGATATCCAGACGCTTCCGGCAGCATCATATCATACATACATCATTTACATCATACCATAACATACATATCCATAGATACATAATACATTACTTAGGTGTATCATATTATACATGCATACATAATGCATAAACTAATACTATCATACAGAATGCTACCTTGTTTTCAAGTTAATTCTCCGGCAAACAGACTTCATTAACCACTCGTGACTATCAGGACTGCTTTATCCTCCTGAAGGTTATCAATCCCTCAGGACTGCTTTATCCTCCTGAAAGCTTCTTATACCTCAGGATTGCTTTATCCTCCTGAAAGCATATCAACACCTCAGGACTGCTTTATCCTCCTGAAAGCCTCTTCATACCTCAGAACGTTGTTCATCTTTCTGAAAGCATATTACCTCCTCAGGACGTTGTTATCCTCCTGAAAGCTATCAATCCCTCATGACTGCTTTATCCTCCTGAAAGCTTCTTATACCTCAGGATTGCTTTATCCTCCTGAAAGCATATCAACACCTCAGGACTGCTTTATCCTCCTGAAAGCTTCTTCATACCTCAGAACGTTGTTCATCTTTCTGAAAGCATATCATCATTTCCTCAGGACGTTGTTATCCTCCTGAAAGCATATTATTACTTTGGGCCGTTGTTATCTTCCCAAAGGTCACCAATTCCTCAGGACGTTATTATCCTCCTGAAAGCATATTATCTCCTCGGGACGTTGTTTATCTTCCTGAAAGCTATCACCCCTATCTCAGGACGTTGTTTATCCTCCTGAAAGCATATTATTACCTCAGAACGTTGTTTATCTTTATGAAAGCATATCATTCCCTCAGGACTGCTTTATCCTCCTGAAAGTGCACTATTACCTCAGAACGTTGTTTATCTTTCTGAAAGCATATTATTACCTCAGGACTGCTTTATCCTCCTGAAAGCATATTATTACCTCAGGACTGCTTTATCCTCCTGAAAGCATATTATTACCTCAGGACTGCTTTATCCTCCTGAAAACTATCATTATATCTTCATATTTTGGACTGCTTTATCCTCCAAGAAATGTATCTGAAGAACTTTTCTCCAAGTGGCATCTTTAAGCCCACTCAAGCATATACAACCAATCATCAATATCAGTCTACGCACCGGTGAGTGCAAATTTTTGGGCTTTTGTGTTCAATCCCCTTCAACCTTCCAGGTCGCGACTGGCAAATATACGAATCCAACCCCTCAGGTTTCAGAAAATTGAACAGGGGCAGCTGTTGCACCCCAAAATTTGCCCTCACAATACAAGACTTTGTGTGCTGAGAAGGTTCACAAGGTTTACAAGATTCACAATACTTACAAGACCTTTCATGAGGTTCATGAAGTCTACAAGTCACTTTATGAGGTTCACAAGGTTCACAAGATTCACAATGCTTACAAGACCTTTCATGAGGTTCATGAAGTCCACAAGTCACTTTATGAGGTTCACAAGGTTCACAAGGTTCACAATCCCTCCCATGAGGTTCACAAGACATTTTATGATGGTTCACAAGGTTCACAAGGTTCACAATTGGTCAGAAGAGTTGACAATTCCCTCAGACAATGCACCTCCTAAGCAGTGCATCCAAAACTAGGGTTTTGACTTTAATCAGGCTAAATGAACTTCCAAGACTTCAAGTGAGCTTCATAACATCTTATATGTGTGTAAGAACCCCCATGACAAGTTTCAAGACTTTTCTCAGAAGTTTGCTCAGTCAAATGATCAGATAAGTCAAAATCAGTCAAAGCAGTTAAAAAGTCAAACTGAGGTCAACTGTGGTCAAACCAAAGTCAAACTTCATGATTTTTTGCCAACATCAAGTATATGAAGTAAAATTCATCATTTGATCAAGGTTTGATCATGATTCATCAAGGAGATTCCAGATCATCAAGAATCAGGAGTTTCTAAATTAGGGTTTCCTCAGTAAAAGTCAACTGAACTTTGACCAGCCATAACTTTCACATGCTTCATCACCAAGTCTCCATCCAAATCTCATTTTGAAGGAAATTGAATTCTCTACAACTTTGTGTCTCACAAGCCAAGCCCAAAAATGCTTCATTTGGAAGGTATGAGCTAAGACATTATAGGTCCTTTTGAAAGTCAACAAAAAGTCAACAACTTCAAAAGGGCATAACTTGAGAATGGTAAATGATATGGACATGAAACCAGTGGGGTTGGTTAGAGGACTATTCAAGCTTTCCAAAATGTCCAAGAACTCCCTCATACCATTAAAATTGAGGGATATGTTCCCTTGCAAAGTTGGGAAATTTTTGGTTGGTTTATGAAGAAAATGGAGGTCTAAAACTAATTTCTTCTAAATGGGCTTGCCAAATGATGACCCAATCCACATCAAAACATCTTGCACGAAATTAAATTGATTTATTCATAATTTTATTCATTTTGTTTTTATTTATTATGATTTTTTACATTAAAAATCATTTTAAATTCAAATAAAATATAAAATAATGAAAATTCAATTTGATTTGGTTTCTAGAAGGTCTTAAATTATATTTAGACTTGATTGATACAAGAGTAATGAGAATCATACCAAAATAGCAAGGCTAGATCAAGGATATTCAAGTTTTAAGATCAAATATTTTTCAATCTAAAAAGGTCCAAAAATCCAAAGTTTTGATGAATCTCTTGACCTAATTTCATTGTGCCATATATATACAACATATTGTCGCTCCCGATAGATGGGACCGGCCCAAATAAAGGTACAGACGCGAACGGTCGGCGAGAGGGACAATGAGAACACACAGCAGTGAACTCACTGGAGATGAATAGAGTCGCCAGCTAGGCATTTTTATCCCGGAGGAAAGGCAATGCTGCATAGACCTAGAAAGACATGGATAAGACGGTTGTGAACCAGAGAGACTGAGAAAGGGGGTTGGTTACAACCTGGGAAGGTATTAGCACCCAGATTGTCCGCCGTACTCGACGGGATCCACGCTTGAAAGATTTGTGTTTTAAAAGGGGTAGTGTCAGTGCAATCTGTGTGTAAAAGAGCTGGAAAAGGATGTACAGGTGTCAGTGCTGAAAGTAGTGTGGAGTGTGATATATACAGTGTCAGTGTAAGGATAAGAGTGAAATGCTCAAGATCATGAGGCTAAAAGAATGAGGCTAGAAAGAGGGGGAATATACAGAGACTTTTGTTCGATAACTGTTAAGTTATGCCTACGTATCCTCTCGTGCAATGAGGAAGTTAGAACACCGTAGTTCGACCCAAAGAGACTGAAAGATGAATTGACTTGTGAACTGCTTACTTGTCCATACTCAAGTGTATGACCTGTCTGGCTCAGGTGCTAACTGTCTTGCATTAGACGGAAGAAGCAAGTTCTCGTTTGTGAGTGAATGAGATGAGAAAAGAATCCCGAAGGAGACGATTATTGTTTGTTTTTGAGTTTTCAGTCTTTTATTGCTTTTTGAAGTTTGTCATAAGTTAATGAGCTTAAGTCTAAACCAATGGATTTAGTAAACTCATCACATCTTCCCTCTGATTAGGGGTAATGAGAATACCTTAAGTGTGAAGTCAGCTTCTCACACTTAAACACCTTTGGTGTAGGATTCAGATCATTAACCTACTTGTGATTAATTAGATGTTTTTGTTGTTTTTGTTTAGTGTTAAGTAATGAGATTAGGCCATAATCAGGGATTAAACAGACCCATTACACCATCCTAATAGAAGGATAATAGATGAGAATGTTTAAGCTGAGGAATGCTCCTCAACTTAATCCATGATTAGGGATTAAACTCATGACAAAACAAGCCTTTGATTAAGTGGATTTTATTTAATGACATGATGATGAAGTGTTTTTTAGGGTTTATAAGACAACTTGAGGGGGACTTGTCCATTAACACTAGGGTTAGTCCTTCTTAACCAATTAAGGAAGAATTAGAACCCTAATGCAAGGCCCAAGTTACAAGTGTGATGTCTTGATGATTATTAAGTGAATTGATTAAGAGATTTAAACACATTAAGGGTTTAACACTTAGGATTAAAGTTATACACTCCATCCTAATAGAAGGATGCAGGCATAAGCTTAATCACAAAGCCTTAAAGCCTTTAGGGTTTAGTCACTGATTATGAGGTGAGAAGAGAAGACTCAATGAGACACAAAGGTAAAACTAAGAGGGGAAACTAAACAAAACCCTAATCATTGTCATGCTTGGTTGTCCTAGGTTAGTGAGGCTCACTATCCTAATGAAGGAGAAGAAATAAGAAGAGAAAGGAGAAGCTCCATGGCGGCCTAGGCACACCTCAAGTGAGAAAGAATAGAAAAAGATGAGGAATAAGAAATGGATGAATTAGAAATAAGATAAGGAGATGAGAATGCGGTATGGAGGTAAGATGAGCAATGCACAAGCAGAGCCTACACCAGTAGGACTTCCAGATGCAACAGCATGCGATAAGATAAAAATCAGGCCTCAGCGATACCTAACGGAGAAGGTCCGTTGCCTCTTCAATAAAAGAATATTTGTGAGAAACTTCGATCAACCGGAGTAATCCCCAAGCGCTTAATATCCCGATTCAACATCCAAGGTCAACAACCAACATGAACAAAAACTCAAGAGTAATGCTGAAGTTTCAAACGGCCAACTCAATTATTCTTCGAGTACTCAAACAATACTAAAAAATCAAACATTAGATTTAATATATATAAAAAAAAAGCAATTACATCTATATAGAACACTAATAGAGAAAACAAACTACTAATCCTACTTTAAATTTCTACAAGAAAATTATTCTAAAATAAACTAATAAAAGTTAATTGACTAAAATTAGAACCTAGGTGCTAACAAAACCAAAACAAATTAATTAATGAAATATCTTGCAATTAACAACTTAGTTCAAAACAAATAATTCTAAACAAAATCAAAATAAAACTATAAAAAAAAAGAGAGGAAATAAAGAAAGAAGGAAAAGAGGGAGGGGGTTTGCGCTGGATGTTGGTGGTGCCGAACTGAAACCCAACGTGGGCCTAGCCCCGTCTTCAACAACAACACTATATTAAAAAAAAGAAACAATCAGTATATTAAAAAGAAGAGAAAAAGAAAAAAACATATTGATACAAAAATAGATTGAACGAAAGCAACAGTAAAAGGAAAGGGGGAAGCCACAACGCGATCCGTCTCTTCCCGAAATCGCTCATGCCGCCGCTGCTTTGGCCACTCCATCATCGCCGAGCTTTACGAGGCTCTTCTTCATCAACGCGACGGCCATCACCGCAACCTCCTCTTGACGACGTCGATTTCTGTCCTCCTCCTTCAAATCGGGGTCGCGGTGTCTACGCCTCAAATCTCCGGCGAAGATTCTTCAATGGAAGTGAAATCCCAATCGAGATGGTCTCGATCTTCATCATCAAACAGCGGCTTGCGCTCTCTCCGTGTCGTCGAGGATCTCCTTCTCGATCTCGCGTGGCTTCTCTCGGTCCAAACACTCCCCTTCTACTCCTTCTGTACTTTTTTTTTTGTGTTGTGGTTGTTTAAGAAGTTTGGTTGGGTTTCGAAACAGCTTGGTGGTGGTAGTTCAGACGGCTCTGTGTTGTTGTTAGTGGTGGTTTGAGTTGCTGAGATGTCGGCTTGTTGTTGTTCTTCGGTTGTTGTTGCTGTTGGCGTAATGATGAAGGCGGTGATGAAAATGGTTGAGTGTTGTTGTTGTGGTTTTGGAAGGTGTGGGCCGAGAGAGATGGTTGTTTGCGGTTTGTTAAAAATGAAGAGGAAAAATGTTGTTGTCGGAGGAGGTTGAGAAGAGGATTTGGAGAATGATAAAGGTCATGCTGAAGAAGAGTGATTTTCGTTATTAGAAACAAACAGGGGAAGGTGATTTGAAGATGATGGTGTGGTTTTGTGATTGAAGAATGTTGCGATTGGTGCTGTGTTTTGAGGGTAAGGCCGAAGGTGAATGCGGTGCGGGTTGATGGTGATTTGGGCGTGCGATTCGGTTTGGTGAGAGTTGTTATGTTGGTTTGTTGTTGATTCGAAACAGAACGGCGGAAGGAGGTGAGGAGTAAACCGACTGTGTTATGGTGAAACCGACATGAACATGTGTTGAGAGGTGTTAAATAAGAGAAACAACATAGAGGAAGTGGCCGGCGATTTGAAATGGGGAGGAGTTGGTTTCGTAGTTGTAACAAGTTTGTATCTCACGGTTGTGAAAAGAGAAAGTAACAGGTAAGAGTTTTGTATCACATGTGTTGGTGGTGATTGTTTGAATGGAAGGTAAGATTTTTGTGAGTATTAATGGAGTTCGTGAGAAAATGGAGAGAATGAAATTTTGATGGTTTCATGGAGAATCACAGTGGTTGGAGGTGATGAAGAAGAAAGGAGTGGGTTGAATGAGGGCTTGCTTGGTTGATGTGGTTTTGGTGAAGGGTGGTAGAAGATGGAGGCAATGTGTTGCGTGGTGAGCTGGGAGTTAATGTTTTAAGGAGATTATTTTTGCCATTTTTCTCTGAGAAAAGAACATGGTTCCATAAATTTTTTTTTTGCTGAGAGGGGTTTTGTGAATGAATGAGGAAGAATTTGCGGCTGCCAACTCTTGGGATTAGGGTCCTTTCATTTTATACCTAGGTCAACTCATGATTTTCTTAATGGGACACACAAAGAAATGAAATGGGCCTTTGTAACTCTTATTTATTTTTTAAAGTTTTTTTTTTTATTTATAAATGGCTTAATGAAATGAAATTAATTAACATGGTTAATTAATTTGATTTATGGATAGGGGGCTATGGTTTGGGCTTGGATTATTGAAATTGGATATGGGTGATTGGAATGTGAATGAAGTTGTTTATTAAAAATGAAATGGTTAATGGATTTTTTGGATAAAATTTGCTTATGGAAATGTGGTTAAGGAGAAATTTGGATATGAATTGAAAAATAGAAAATGGAATGAACCATAAAATGGATATTAACAAATGGTTTAATCTGGCTAAATGAAATTGGAACGGTCACCAACAACACGAACACAACCATGAAATATCAACTTTCCAACTCGAAAACAAACTTGCGCTGCTTCCACAAAAATTATTGGTTGAGAAGAAATAAACGCGGCCACCACAATTTGTGACTGAACCAAACCATCTAAAATCAATCATCCTTTGGGTCTGCGATTAAATGAACCCTTAATCACTTCAAATTTGAATGAATCGTTTTCTTGGGAAAATAAAATCACGACTGAACATGATGAGCAGATAAACAGACGATTTGGACCAAAACTTCTTATGAATCCCAAGCTAATAATCTGATGAATTCCACCACACAACCTGCCCATGAACATGCACTGTTTGAGAAATCAATCACTGAACTGATGACAGCCCAGATGCATAGCAAATAGTCCTTGCAGACATGAAATCCTTGAAGATCACTGTTTCAGGGAAATAAACCCTAATCCAGCGACAGGATCCTAAGATAATGCCATTGATGGCTGCATAGCCAAGAACTTGAATTTGTCTGATAACCACAAATAGGGTGTGAAACCCTAGTTCCACAGAAAATCTATGATCCCATGTCTCAGGAGCTTATGCAAATGATATGACCTAAAGTGAAAATGCGTATGAATGCAAAACGAACAGCTAGAAAACCAGAGGGCAAATTTGGGTGTCTACAGCTGCCCCTATTCAAACATGAGTTAGCTGTGTAGGATGTAAGCGACGGCTTATCAGGCAAACAAGATAACTTGTGGTTGAATACCAAAGACAGTCCAAAATTTGCACTCACAGAATGAAGAAGAAAAGGGATATAGATTGTAAAAAGAAAGTAAAGTATATTGTAAAGTGTGGGCGACGGAGGACGACCGTCGAGCAGAGGACGACTGCTGGGTAAAGAGCAATGACGGGGACGGCCGACATGCTGGGGATAAAAGGTATTATGATGGGGACGGCCATCAAGGTAAGCTGTAAGATTCTCTGGGGATTAATGAAAAATGATGGGGACGGCCATCAAGTTCATAAAGTAATGTAACCAACGATGGGGACGGCCATCGGGCTAAACTGATGAAGGACGATCATCAGGAAAAGGAAAAGGGACCACGACGGGGACGGCCATCGGGTTAAAGAATAAATGAAATAATGATGAGGGACAGTCATCAAAGGTGAAGGACAATCACCTAGCAGGGGACGGCTGCTCTCAAGGTTTATCCTGACGTAGGACGAACGTCAGATAACAAGATCAACGATGGGGACGGCCATCGGATAAAATGATGAAGGACGATCATCAAGAGGTGAAGGACGATCACCTAGCAGGGGACGGCTGCTGAATATCACGACACAGGACGAATGTCGGATAGAAAAGGTCAACGATGAGGACGGCCATCGGATGAGCATGATGAAGGACGATCATCAAGAGGTGAAGGACGATCACCTAGCAGGGTACGGCTGCTCTCAGGGTTTATCATGACATAGGACGAATGTCAGATAGAAAAGAAAATTTGCTTTGTTGGCAATCTACTGGGGAATAGTAAACACGGACGAGTATTTACATCCAAGAAACAAAAGGTATAAGTGTTTAGATGTTTGTGTATAGATTAAAGATGCGGACGAGCATCCTTAAGACTACGATACAGACGAGTATCGGGTAGAAACAAATACTGACACGTGTTCAGAGATGACGATACGGACGAGTATCAACTGGTTAACAGAGAACACGGACGAGTGTTGAATCTGAAGGGACTTTTCTGGGGAATAGTAGACACGGACGAGTATCTATATTCAAGAAGACAAGAGTGTTTGACACGGTGTATGGATTAAAGATGCGGACGAGCATCCTCATGACTATGATACGGATGAGTATCAGGTAGAAAAAAACGCTTGACGCATGCTCTAAGATGATGGTACGGACGAGTACCAACTGGTTAACAAAGAATACGGACGAGTGCCGAATCTGTGGGGATGTATAAGGTGTATACAAGATACGGACGAGTATCGGTATGAATAGTAAGTGTGAGTGATGTATAGATGAGTGTTTAACTGTTGGGGAGAGTGACACGGACGAGTGTCGAGAAGAGGAAAGTATAGTATAAACAAGTATATGCTTTACAGAGTGTTTATGTTACTGTGCTGGGGAAGGTGACATGGACGGATGTCAAGAAAGTTATATATACAAGAGTATCTGTGAGTGCAAAGGGGACGCTTTGGCTTTCTGCTGGGGATATGACACGGACGGGTGCCACAAGGAGTATATACTGATGTTTGGGAGTGTAAGGCAACTGTTTTAGCTTTAGCTCTCTGCTGGGGAATTTGGGAAGCATTCTGTATACTGTTGACGGGTTGAAAGCTTTTAACTCTGATGGGAACGAAATGTTGGAAACCTGATGCTTGTTGGAGAGGTTTTCACTGGAGGAAAGACGACTCTGCGTGAGGTATACTTCGTTTAACTGCTTTGAACATATGCTGAGGATCTGATCATCCTGCTCTGACTCCACTGGGGAGAATTTCTTCTTGCTCTGTTGGGGAAATCCCTTGGAAATGAGAATCCCGATGACTCTATGGGGAAAGATCATCTTTAGACTTGGCTAGGGAAGATGCTTGATCACACAATCCTGCTGAGGAGGGAATTCTGATAATTCTAACTTTATGGGGAAGCAAGGCCCTCAGCTTCCTGTTGGGAAAACTTCGCTGTGGACAGATAAATCCGCTTGGGGATGAGAACGATTCAATTAGCCTTGAAGTTTTGCTGGGGTTATCATCTGTTCTAACTCAGCTGGGGATGTCAACCTTCATAGTTGAGAAAAGATTTGGCAATGCTCTGCTGAGGAGAGACTTTGCTGGAGAATCAAAATATGCCCCAAGTATAGCATAACAACTGTGTTGGAGAGGTATGCCAATGAAAATTGGCTTTGACTGAATGCGAATAACCAACTCCTCATGAGGGAATCTTGTCGGCTGAAAGAAGATCTTTATGCTCGGGGAAGAAATGAACTTCCAATGCCCTGCTGGTAAAATAAATACCAGACATTCCCTGAGAATTAACACAGTGCTTCAAACTCCTGAGCTCAACAAAAGCATTACTGATCATCTTGAGTGAAATTATCATTCCCTTAACTCCTCATTTATACCATACTGCATCATCCATAAAAAGATCGTCTTCAGAGGATTTTACAGAAGACTTGGCATCCAGAATTGCCCCAGTGTCTTCAAACTCTCGCAGAAATTCAACAAGTCTTGAGATAACTGCCCCAGATTACGTCTTGAAACGATTCTCGCCCCACATCAGAGCTAAAACAGAAACCATGTGGTATGAAGATGCAATGCAAATGATGTACAATGCAGACGTATGCTCATAACCAAAGATATGAAACAAGGATGGTTGGGCGCAAGGCCAGGTTAATAGACATATTTTTTTTTTGTTGCCAAGCAATTGGACTTTTGAAGGTGAATACCAGACGAGAACTGGTTTATTAAAGGTAGGCCAACAGACGAGAACTGATGGGAAAAGAATAAGCCGTCAGACAAGAACTGACTCCTCGGGGTGTTCATTGTCAAACGAGAATTGACTCTGAAAAAGAATGACTACCAGACGAGAACTGGCGTTCAAACGGGCTAAATGAAAAGGTGACCAGACGAGAACTGGTTAAAAGATTCGCCTACCAGACGAGAACTGGTATTTGAAGTTGGTTCGCCAGACGAGAACTGGACTTAGAACGGTTTGCCAGACGAGAACTGGACTTTGAAAAGGCTTGCCAGACGAGAACTGGGCTTTGAAAGGTTGATAAGTTGGGGTTACGAGGCCCTGGATGTGAGATCTGATGTTTGAGGGGTTGTGACCAATGCAAATATGATGCATATGCTTTATGCTCGAGCGAAGCGACATGAATAACATATGCAAATGATTTATGCAATGCTTATGAAAAGCTAACAAAACTCCCAAGGAAGGGAAGAAAGGTCTTAGTGACAAGGCTTCTGGTTGAGAAGGGTGACAAAGGTGACGGTGGGTAGCATGATTTCCCAATACTCATCTTGAACTTGGAAATTACTGATACAAATTGCTCTGTGTAGCTAAAGTTGCCCCTGTTGGGTGAGTCTCTGAACAGACTATCACTAGTTATCCAATTCTTGGCATGGCGGACTTGGATGTCCTCTCGAGGAGAGTTGCACTTAGTAAGATCTGGAAGTGTACTGCCCCGGTATGAGCGTGGAAGCGACTTGACTCACTCTGACTACGCATTGGAAGATTTCATCCTTGGACGACAGAAAATCCGGGTGGCCTTCCCCTGTTTGGCAGATTCAGCTCTGATCAACTGACTTTGAATGATGTTCCTCGATCAACTGATGCTTGGGAACTCTCTTTACCCTGACAGATTCTTTGGTCAACAGAACCACTGGATAACATGCCCCTGATTCATAGGCTAACAAGATGCTCTTGATTCTGGTCATCATTGTTGAATGATCAAGTTCCCTCGCGATTGCTTGTAGGAATTTCCCTGGTGTCACAAACTAACTCGCAATTAAAACTGTACATTCACAAATGGTAATTTTAATGCAGTGCACATGCAAGTTTTTTTTGAAAATTTATTTATTTTGATGTTGTGACAGTGTGTGACGAATGGACGATTAGTCCAAACGTAGTGTTGAGTTAGTAAGTCGTTAGGAGTCAGTTTACGCAACCTTGTCACAGTATGCTTCCAGAATTGAACCTGATTCAATTAGGACTTTCAAGGGTTGTAACATGGTCTGGTTCATGGTTTTAGAAAGAAAGATTTACGGCTCAAAGTTTATCTGTGCCCACCCATTCTCCTTGATGTTCTCCGGTCCTATATTCAGCTAATTTGGCCTGAGCGCTCACCCCTCGGAAGGGTTTTGTAATGATTGAGGAACAAATGACGTTGATGGTTTACGCACCAATGAGGTTTCTTGGAGTAACAGTCACCCCTTCTGACCTTGTGTCTGGTCACACGACTTTGTTCTTATGGGATATATTTTTTTCAGATTTTTATTCCCTAACTTTTGCCTGGACTGAATCCCTTTTTTTTTTTGAATTTTCCGATTTTGAAGTCCAGCGGGATGCCCTAACTTTTGCCTAAGTCATATGTTTTCACACATTTTTTCGACTTAGCGGGCTTTATTTCTTTTTCCTTCTTTGATTTTTGTTTGAACAAATCGTGTGACACTGGCTTGTCATGACTTGCTGAAAGGGTTGACTGCCTCATTCCTTTGCTGTTGAGGGGTAACCATTGTGGTTTCACGTCCCTTGACCTCTTGAGGTGTGATGAATAAAGGTAATGGATCCTCGGATGCACACTACTTTGGAAATTTGAACGCTCGGTCAAATTAACTGATAACTACCCTGCCCCGGTTTGGATGTGAGGTTTTTTTTTGTTTAGAAAAGAAACTCCTACTTCAAGGCTCAAAGGGGTTGACGAGGGTCTATCTCCCTTATATCTCCGGTGTTTGGGAATTGAAGCAATGCCTGTACATCGTCAGCAGGTTCTACCCTGAAAGCATACCTTCAACAATTATGAGTATTCAGTTGTCATCATCCTCCCTCAAACCTGCTAAACAACAGTGAAATAAATGGGAGGTATATGGATGGTAATTTTAATGCAGTGCACATGCAAGTTTTTTTTGAAAATTTATTTATTTTGATGTTGTGACAGTGTGTGACGAATGGACGATTAGTCCAAACGTAGTGTTGAGTTAGTAAGTCGTTAGGAGTCAGTTTACGCAACCTTGTCACAGTATGCTTCCAGAATTGAACCTGATTCAATTAGGACTTTCAAGGGTTGTAACATGGTCTGGTTCATGGTTTTAGAAAGAAAGATTTACGGCTCAAAGTTTATCTGTGCCCACCCATTCTCCTTGATGTTCTCCGGTCCTATATTCAGCTAATTTGGCCTGAGCGCTCACCCCTCGGAAGGGTTTTGTAATGATTGAGGAACAAATGACGTTGATGGTTTACGCACCAATGAGGTTTCTTGGAGTAACAGTCACCCCTTCTGACCTTGTGTCTGGTCACACGACTTTGTTCTTATGGGATATATTTTTTTCAGATTTTTATTCCCTAACTTTTGCCTGGACTGAATCCCTTTTTTTTTTTGAATTTTCCGATTTTGAAGTCCAGCGGGATGCCCTAACTTTTGCCTAAGTCATATGTTTTCACACATTTTTTCGACTTAGCGGGCTTTATTTCTTTTTCCTTCTTTGATTTTTGTTTGAACAAATCGTGTGACACTGGCTTGTCATGACTTGCTGAAAGGGTTGACTGCCTCATTCCTTTGCTGTTGAGGGGTAACCATTGTGGTTTCACGTCCCTTGACCTCTTGAGGTGTGATGAATAAAGGTAATGGATCCTCGGATGCACACTACTTTGGAAATTTGAACGCTCGGTCAAATTAACTGATAACTACCCTGCCCCGGTTTGGATGTGAGGTTTTTTTTTGTTTAGAAAAGAAACTCCTACTTCAAGGCTCAAAGGGGTTGACGAGGGTCTATCTCCCTTATATCTCCGGTGTTTGGGAATTGAAGCAATGCCTGTACATCGTCAGCAGGTTCTACCCTGAAAGCATACCTTCAACAATTATGAGTATTCAGTTGTCATCATCCTCCCTCAAACCTGCTAAACAACAGTGAAATAAATGGGAGGTATATGGATGCAAATTTTTTGTTTTTTTTTCTTTTTCTTTTTTCAATGCAAGTAAAGAAAAATGAGCGAATGCGACATAATTGATTCAAAAGTGCAAGATCACTACATTAACATTACCATTTAAAATAACAATGCTCAAAAGAAAAGCAGCTGCTAACAGGAAAGAAACTACAATGCAAATGATAAAAGGATACGGCGATCACCAACTCTGATGACATACTGTTGTCTGAGCCACTGAAATCAAGATACGCTTCTTCTGAAGTCTTTGAACTCAATCAGGTGAAAGGTTGACGTGCACAACCAAGCTTCCTTCTGGAAAGGAGATGTAGCCCTTGTCGATCAACTGTTGTACTTTGGCTTGAAAAGCTTTGCAATCTTCAGTTGAATGCCCCATTGATCCACCATGATACCCGCACTGCTCATGAGGATTGTACCCTGGAGGGTACGGCTCTGACAACGGCTTGAGAGGCTTAGGAACCACCACTGAGCTCTGAATTAGATGTGGCAAGAGTTCACTGTATGCCATGGGGACTGGATGAAGAGGAGCAATCCTTCTTTCCAGATTGTTACGAGGCCTAGGCTGGCTCTGAAGTTGATTCTGAGGTCTTCGACCATGAGATTGCAGATTTGGACGAGGAGGAGTCCAGGACTTCTGATATGGTGCTCTGAGCATTGCCGAATGCCCGTAAGAGTAACCAGATTCAGGAAAAGATGATCTCTTAGAAGATGTTGTTCTATAATATTCGATATTTGCCATGACTGCACTGACGTCATTCCATTCTTCCTCTTGGGAGCTAACAACAGACTCACCTTCACTAGCTGGGATATTCAAAAAGTCCTGGATCTTTCCACTTTTGAGCAGGCTCTCAATGCGTACTCCAACTATCATCAAATCAGAGAAGCTTGTCATTCCAATGCTACTCATTCTTTCCAAGTATGGACCCTGCAAGGTGCCCACGAACAGGTCAATTAATTCTCTGTCTGAAAGTGGTGGTTGCACTTGGGATGCCAATTCTCTCCACCGCTGTGCATATTCTCTGAAAGATTCACCACTCCTCTGGGATAGGCTCTGCAAGTGCGTGCGATTGGGCGCCACGTCCATATTGTACTGGTATTGCTTTACGAAAGCTCTGGATAAATCATTCCAAGATCGGATATGACTGCTTTCCAAATCCATGTACCAACTTAAAGATGCCCCACTTAAACTGTCCTGAAAACAGTGAATCATCAACTTATCATTGCAGGCATAAGAAGTCATTTTTCTACAGAACATCACCAAATGACGCTTCGGGCAACTGACACCAGTGTATTTCTCAAACTTCGGAGTTTTGAAATCTGGAGGAATGACAAGACCAGGCACCAAACACAGGGTTAGAGCATCAAAACCGAAGGCATCAGGATCCGCTAAGGCTTTGAGTTGCTCGTCCAACACACGAAATCTTTCAGCAAGATCAATAACTTGTGGATTCTTGGTTTTCGCAAGAGGGATTGCCCCTTGGGAGTCTGGCATAGGGAAGGCAAAATTCTGATAATCTGTAGAATCAGAAGAAGTTGAAGGTCCACCTCGGACAGCAGATGGTTCAGGTATATTCTGATTCACGATCGGGGTCTGTACAGGCTGAGCTTGAGTAAGGTAGTTCACTTGCAGAAAATCATCATCAGGAGAAAGACCATACAAAGGATTGGTCATTGAAGTGAAACCAGGTGGAAACTCAACATTCTGACAGTTGCTCTCTGACATAGCTACTGACGGCTTTCAAACTGACCTTTTACCTCTTGACACTGCTCAATCTTCCTTCAAACACTGTCGTCTTCCAACAGTTAACACTTGTTCAAACTGAGTACCGGGAAATCAACTGGCTGGTCATGGACAAAAGAGGAAGGATGAGCTCTCTGGAAGAGGAAAATGCAATGCAGATGCAAAATGCAATATGATGATGCAAAAGATGCAAAGACATGGGATCACAGCTAGAAACTGCCTGGAATCTAGAATACTACAAAGAATCAAGTGTCTGTAACCACAAGATCTCTGTATAGTAACCCGAAATAGTAACTGAAAACCAGAGGTCAATAACTTCAGGATCATAGTGACCGGATCAAACAATTGTACTGGTAATGAGGGTATGTTGAGGTCAAGGGTTCCTGCAAACCTGTAAACAGCCCAACCCTCTCACAGGTAGTGTTCTAAAACAAGGATCCTCAGACTTGGATCAGTTATGAGAAGTGTAAACACTTCTAACCCGGAGGTACAGTGTTTACAATAACCATAAAAAATCCTCCTCTAATTCTCCTCAGTTTCTGAAGGTCATAATAAAGGTCATCCAGACTTAGCAGGCTTCCCAGATAGCCCTAGTACTGCAGGAAATCTGCAACACAGAGTTCTCAAGAAGAAACCCATATCTGAACCGTGTTTCATATTCCCGCACCAGACCGAGATGGAATGGGAAAGAATATGAACCACTCTAGCCTAGGTGTCACTCAGGTCCCAGGTATAGGACCTTAACTCTCAATAGAAACCCCACCCACCAAAGCAAAACCAGATCCAGCCAGACAGCATGACAGTATGATATATGCACAAAGCTATAAAGAAAGCTATAAACAAAACTGTACATAAAGCAATGACATAAATACATAAACACAAATAGCACATAACACCCCAGTAAACACAAATCAATCAAGAGCTAGGAGGAACCCACAAAAAGAACCAGAAGCCCTGGTTACAGTATAAGGGTCCCCAGCAGAGTCGCCAAGCTGTCGCTCCCGATAGATGGGACCGGCCCAAATAAAGGTACAGACGCGAACGGTCGGCGAGAGGGACAATGAGAACACACAGCAGTGAACTCACTGGAGATGAATAGAGTCGCCAGCTAGGCATTTTTATCCCGGAGGAAAGGCAATGCTGCATAGACCTAGAAAGACATGGATAAGACGGTTGCGAACCAGAGAGACTGAGAAAGGGGGTTGGTTACAACCTGGGAAGGTATTAGCACTCAGATTGTCCGCCGTACTCGACGGGATCCACGCTTGAAAGATTTGTGTTTTAAAAGGGGTAGTGTCAGTGCAATCTGTGTGTAAAAGAGCTGGAAAAGGATGTACAGGTGTCAGTGCTGAAAGTAATGTGGAGTGTGATATATACAGTGTCAGTGTAAGGATAAGAGTGAAATGCTCAAGATCATGAGGCTAAAAGAATGAGGCTAGAAAGAGGGGGAATATACAGAGACTTTTGTTCGATAACTGTTAAGTTATGCCTACGTATCCTCTCGTGCAATGAGGAAGTCAGAACACCGTAGTTCGACCCAAAGAGACTGAAAGATGAATTGACTTGTGAACTGCTTACTTGTCCATGCTCAAGTGTATGACCTGTCTGGCTCAGGTGCTAACTGTCTTGCATTAGACGGAAGAAGCAAGTTCTCGTTTGTGAGTGAATGAGATGAGAAAAGAATCCCGAAGGAGACGATTATTGTTTGTTTTTGAGTTTTCAGTCTTTTATTGCTTTTTGAAGTTTGTCATAAGTTAATGAGCTTAAGTCTAAACCAATGGATTTAGTAAACTCATCACATCTTCCCTCTGATTAGGGGTAATGAGAATACCTTAAGTGTGAAGTCAGCTTCTCACACTTAAACACCTTTGGTGTAAGGAGCATTCCTCAGCTTAATCCATGATTAGGGATTAAACTCATGACAAAACAAGCCTTTGATTAAGTGGATTTTATTTAATGACATGATGATGAAGTGTTTTTTAGGGTTTATAAGACAACTTGAGGGGGACTTGTCCATTAACACTAGGGTTAGTCCTTCTTAACCAATTAAGGAAGAATTAGAACCCTAATGCAAGGCCCAAGTTACAAGTGTGATGTCTTGATGATTATTAAGTGAATTGATTAAGAGATTTAAACACATTAAGGGTTTAACACTTAGGATTAAAGTTATACACTCCATCCTAATAGAAGGATGCAGGCATAAGCTTAATCACAAAGCCTTAAAGCCTTTAGGGTTTAGTCACTGATTATGAGGTGAGAAGAGAAGACTCAATGAGACACAAAGGTAAAACTAAGAGGGGAAACTAAACAAAACCCTAATCATTGTCATGCTTGGTTGTCCTAGGTTAGTGAGGCTCACTATCCTAATGAAGGAGAAGAAATAAGAAGAGAAAGGAGAAGCTCCATGGCGGCCTAGGCACACCTCAAGTGAGAAAGAATAGAAAAAGATGAGGAATAAGAAATGGATGAATTAGAAATAAGATAAGGAGATGAGAATGAGGTATGGAGGTAAGATGAGCAATGCACAAGCAGAGCCTACACCAGTAGGACTTCCAGATGCAACAGCATGCGATAAGATAAAAATCAGGCCTCAGCGATACCTAACGGAGAAGGTCCGTTGCCTCTTCAATAAAAGAATATTTGTGAGAAACTTCGATCAACTGGATTAATCCCCAAGCGCTTAATATCCCGATTCAACATCCAAGGTCAACAGCCAACATGAACAAAAACTCAAGAGTAATGCTGAAGTTTCAAACGGCCAACTCAATTATTCTTCGAGTACTCAAACAATACTAAAAAATCAAACATTAGATTTAATATATATATAAAAAAAAAGCAATTACATCTATATAGAACACTAATAGAGAAAACAAACTACTAATCCTACTTTAAATTTCTACAAGAAAATTATTCTAAAATAAACTAATAAAAGTTAATTCACTAAAATTAGAACCTAGGTGCTAACAAAACCAAAACAAATTAATTAATGAAATATCTTGCAATTAACAACTTAGTTCAAAACAAATAATTCTAAACAAAATCAAAATAAAACTATAAAAAAAAGAGAGGAAATAAAGAAAGAAGGAAAAGAGGGAGGGGGTTTGCGCTGGATGTTGGTGGTGCCGAACTGAAACCCAACGTGGGCCTAGCCCAGTCTTCAACAACAACACTATATTAAAAAAAAGAAACAATCAGTATATTAAAAAGAAGAGAAAAAGAAAAAAACATATTGATACAAAAATAGATTGAACGAAAGCAACAGTAAAAGGAAAGGGGGAAGCCACAACGCGATCCGTCTCTTCCCGAAATCGCTCATGCCGCTGCTGCTTTGGCCACTCCATCATCGCCGAGCTTTACGAGGCTCTTCTTCATCAACGCGACGGCCATCACCGCAACCTCCTCTTGACGACGTCGATTTCTGTCCTCCTCCTTCAAATCGGGGTCGCGGTGTCTACGCCTCAAATCTCCGGCGAAGATTCTTCAATGGAAGTGAAATCCCAATCGAGATGGTCTCGATCTTCATCATCAAACAGCGGCTTGCGCTCTCTCCGTGTCGTCGAAGATCTCCTTCTCGATCTCGCGTGGCTTCTCTCGGTCCAAACACTCCCCTTCTACTCCTTCTGTACTTTTTTTTTGTGTTGTGGTTGTTTAAGAAGTTTGGTTGGGTTTCGAAACAGCTTGGTGGTGGTAGTTCAGACGGCTCTGTGTTGTTGTTAGTGGTGGTTTGAGTTGCTGAGATGTCGGCTTGTTGTTGTTCTTCGGTTGTTGTTGCTGTTGGCGTAATGATGAAGGCGGTGATGAAAATGGTTGAGTGTTGTTGTTATGGTTTTGGAAGGTGTGGGCCGAGAGAGATGGTTGTTTGCGGTTTGTTAAAAATGAAGAGGAAAAATGTTGTTGTCGGAGGAGGTTGAGAAGAGGATTTGGAGAATGATAAAGGTCATGCTGAAGAAGAGTGATTTTCGTTATTAGAAACAAACAGGGGAAGGTGATTTGAAGATGATGGTGTGGTTTTGTGATTGAAGAATGTTGCGATTGGTGCTGTGTTTTGAGGGTAAGGCCGAAGGTGAATGCGGTGCGGGTTGATGGTGATTTGGGCGTGCGATACGGTTTGGTGAGAGTTGTTATGTTGGTTTGTTGTTGATTCGAAACAGAACGGCGGAAGGAGGTGAGGAGTAAACCGACTGTGTTATGGTGAAACCGACATGAACAGGTGTTGAGAGGTGTTGAATAAGAGAAACAACATAGAGGAAGTGGTCGGCGATTTGAAATGGGGAGGAGTTGGTTTCGTAGTTGTAACAAGTTTGTATCTCACGGTTGTGAAAAGAGAAAGTAACAGGTAAGAGTTTTGTATCACATGTGTTGGTGGTGATTGTTTGAATGGAAGGTAAGATTTTTGTGAGTATTAATGGAGTTCGTGAGAAAATGGAGAGAATGAAATTTTGATGGTTTCATGGAGAATCACAGTGGTTGGAGGTGATGAAGAAGAATGGAGTGGGTTGAATGAGGGCTTGCTTGGTTGATGCGGTTTTGGTGAAGGGTGGTAGAAGATGGAGGAGGCAATGTGTTGCGTGGTGAGCTGGGAGTTAATGTTTTAAGGAGATTATTTTTGCCATTTTTCTCTGAGAAAAGAACATGGTTCCATAAAGTTTTTTTTTGCTGAGAGGGGTTTTGTGAATGAATGAGGAAGAATTTGCGGCTGCCAACTCTTGGGATTAGGGTCCTTTCATTTTATACCTAGGTCAACTCATGATTTTCTTAATGGGCCACACAAAGAAATGAAATGGGCCTTTGTAACTCTTATTTATTTTTTAAAGTTTTTTATTTATTTATAAATGGCTTAATGAAATGAAATTAATTAACATGGTTAATTAATTTGATTTATGGATAGGGGGCTATGGTTTGGGCTTGGATTATTGAAATTGGATATGGGTGATTGGAATGTGAATGAAGTTGTTTATTAAAAATGAAATGATTAATGGATTTTTTGGATAAAATTTGCTTATGGAAATGTGGTTAAGGAGAAATTTGGATATGAATTGAAAAATAGAAAATGGAATGAACCATAAAATGGATATTAACAAATGGTTTAATCTGGCTAAATGAAATTGGAACGATCACCAACAACACGAACACAACCATGAAATATCAACTTTCCAACTCGAAAACAAACTTGCGCTGCTTCCACAAAAAAGTACTGGTTGTGAAGAAATAAACGCGGCCACCACAATTTGTGACTGAACCAAACCATCTAAAATCAATCATCCTTTGGGTCTGCGATTAAATGAACCCTTAATCACTTCAAATTTGTCTGAATCGTTTTCTTGGGAAAATAAAATCACGACTGAACATGATGAGCAGATAAACAGACGATTTGGACCAAAACTTCTTATGAATCCCAAGCTAATAATCTGATGAATTCCACCACACAACCTGCCCATGAACATGCACTGTTTGAGAAATCAATCACTGAACTGATGACGGCCCAGATGCATAGAAAATAGTCCTTGCAGACATGAAATCCTTGAAGATCACTGTTTCAGGGAAATAAACCCTAATCCAGCGACAGGATCCTAAGATAATGCCATTGATGGCTACATAGCCAAGAACTTGAATTTGTCTGATAACCACAAATAGGGTGTGAAACCCTAGTTCCACAGAAAATCTATGATCCCATGTCTCAGGAGCTTATGCAAATGATATGACCTAAAGTGAAAATGCGTATGAATGCAAAACAAACAGCTAGAAAACCAGAGGGCAAATTTGGGTGTCTACACATATAACAAGCATAAAGACACGAATTTTCTGCCTCCCAAGTGTAAGTTTGAATCTCAAAAAAACCTCTCCAAACTCAAATTCGGATTTCTTCATACAAGACATTTGAAGGTATTTGAAGGACATAAGAGTGATCCCTGAACATCACTGAACCATTACCAATCATTATTTGCATCAAAAGCATCATGAATCACTCAAACCGAATCAACATTGGCTTGGATTTTTAAATTTTCGATTCCCTTAATTCATGATATATTAACTGTTTTTAACCATTGATATCTGTTTGTTGATGTGTGTGGATTGTTTTTATGTGTTTGGATTGAAGTTTCGTGGCCGGGATCAAAAGCTACCATTGTTAGGGTTTCAACCTCAAGAATGGGGTTTTGCGTTTTCCACCATTAACGAACCTATTAAGAGTATGGCTAAGTCATATAAACCTTGGGCAATAAAAATATGTCATCAATTTGGAAGATGGTGATGGTTTATACGCGATTCATGAAAAATAGGTTATCTGCCAATATTGTTTGTATGTAATTTCGCAGGAAAAGGTGAATGAAAATTCGCAGGTAATATGAAGAAGATGAAGACCCTGCGCGCGTTTCTGGAATTTGAATTTCATTTAAATATTTTATGTTTTGTTTTCTGTTTAATATCACAAGCTGATGCTTGTCCCAGTGGTGAAGCAAGCGCATATATTGTTGAATGGCAGGGGTTCGAATCCTGGCTGTGACAAGTTTTTTTACATTTTTTCTTTTATCCACCTGGTAAATCTGTTGAAGCTATTCAAGCGTCTGAGGAAGTACCAACTGAAGTTAAACCCCAACAAGTGCACATTCGGGGTACGATCTGGTAAGCTGCTGGGATTTATTGTAAGTGAGAAAGGGATTGAAGTTGACCCTGATAAAGTCAAAGCCATTCAAGACATGCCTGCACCGAAGACAGAGAAAGAAGTTCGGGGGTTCTTAGGAAGATTGAACTATATTTCACGGTTCATATCTCACCTTACAGCGACTTGTGAACCCTTGTTCAAGCTGTTGAGAAAAGAACAAACGGTCAGGTGGAACGAAGACTGCCAGAGGGCTTTCGACAAAATCAAGGAATACTTACAAGAGCCTCCAATCCTTATGCCTCCAGTTGAAGGAAGACCTCTAATAATGTACTTAACAGTATTAGAAGAGTCAATGGGGTGCGTGTTGGGCCAGCATGACGAGTCTGGTCGAAAAGAGTATGCAATTTACTACCTGAGCAAAAAGTTTACCGACTGTGAACAACGTTATTCACTGCTCGAGAAAACTTGATGTGCTTTAGCGTGGGCTGCTCGCCGACTGAGACAGTATATATTGACCCACACTACTTTATTGATATCAAAGATGGACCCAGTTAAGTACATTTTTGAGAAGCCAGCACTTACCGGACGGGTTGCAAGATGGCAGATGATCCTCACAGAATATGACATCCAGTACACATCTCAGAAAGCCATCAAGGGCAGTGTATTGTCTGATTATCTTGCTGAGCAACCTATTGACGACTACCAGCCTATGAGATTTGACTTCCCTGATGAAGACATCATGTTCATTAAAGCAAATGATCATGAAGAGCCTGTCCACACTGAAGGGCCTGACCCGGAAGAAGAATGGACTATGATGTTTGATGGGGCTGTTAATATGAATGGTCGTGGTGTTGGTGCAGTACTCATTACACCTAAGGGAGTTCACCTGCCTTTCTCGGCAAAACTCACCTTTAACTGCACTAACAACGAAGCTGAATACGAAGCTTGCATTATGGGTCTTGAGGAAGCCATTGACCTCAGGATCAAGACATTGACTGTATTCGGAGATTCAGCTCTGGTAGTTAATCAAACCAACGACAAATGGTACACACACCAGGATCATCTGATACCTTATAGGGATTATACAAGGAGGTTATTGACTTTCTTCACAACGGTTAAGCTTGAGTATATCCCTCGGGACGAGAATCAATTTGCAGACGCTCTGGCTACCATTTCATCCATGATCAAAGTTCAAGCTGCCAACTTTGTGCCTCGAATTTCAGTATCCAGACTCGACAGACCAGCATATGTATTTGCGGCAGACGTTGTCAAAGATGATAAGCCTTGGTTCCATGACATTAAGTGCTTCTTGGAGGATCAAACATACCCACCTGGGGCATCTTCCAATGATAAGAAGACTTTAAGAAGGCTTGCTGGTAGTTTTTTCTTGAATACCGATGGCTCCCTGTACAAGAGGAACTTTGATATGGTACTCCTCAGATGCGTTGATAGAACAGAAGCAGACTTGTTGATGCACGAAGTGCACGAAGGATCCTTTGGTACCCATGCAGGAGGGCATGCCATGGCTAAAAAGTTGCTAAGATCAGGATATTACTGGATCACAATGGACGCCGACTGTTGTGCCTATGCCAGGAAATGCCATAAGTGCCAGATCTATGCGGATAAGGTGCATGTGCCTCCAAATCCTCTGAATGTGATGTCTTCACCCTGACCCTTTTCTATGTGGGGCATTGATATGATTGGCAAGATTGAACCGACTGCTTCAAATGGCCACAGATTCATCTTGGTTGCCATTGACTATTTCACCAAGTGGGTTGAAGCAGCTTCCTATGCAAATGTTACAAGGCAAGTGGTAGCCAGATTCCTGAAGAGAGACATCATCTGTCGGTATGGAGTTCCCGAGCGAATCATTACCGATAATGGTTCCAACATAAACAACAAAATGATGGCAGAGCTATGCCGGGACTTCAAGATCCAACACCACAATTCTTCTCCTTACAGGCCAAAGATGAACGACGTTGTTGAGGCAGCTAATAAGAATATCAAGAAGATTGTGCAGAAGATGGTAGTCACCTACAAAGACTGGCATGAGATGCTACCGTTTGCCTTGCATGGGTACCGCACGTCGATCAGGACATCCACTGGGGCAACACCGTATCAGCTTGTTTATGGTATGGAGGCAGTCCTACCTGTTGAAGTTGAACTACCCTCCCTACGGGTACTGATGGATGTTAAGCTGAACGAAGCAGAGTGGGTCCGATCCCGATACGAACAACTGAGTCTGATCGAAGAGAAGAGATTGGCTGCAATTTGTCATGGGCAGTTATATCAGAAAAGAATGAAGAGAGCCTTCGATCAGAAAGTCAAGCACCGAGAGTACCAAGTAGGAGATCTTGTGCTGAAAAGAATCCTCCCTCCTCATACAGACCACAGGGGCAAATGGACTCCGAACTATGAAGGACCATTCGTAGTAAAGAAACTTTTCTCTGGTGGAGCACTGATGCTCAACACTATGGATGGTGAAGACTTCCCGTCCCCTGTGAATTCAGATGCAATTAAAAAATACTTCGCATAAAAATGACCCGCTGGACATAAAAACAAAATGTAAGTCCAGGCAAAAATAGGGCATCCCGGCGAGTCAAAAACAGAATAAAAGACTTGGGCAAAAATAAGGGAAAATAAACAAAAAAATATACACCTGCTGAGTTGAAAAGCCGCATTGGACAACTCAGGCAAAAAATGGGTATCCCGATGGATTGAAAACCCGAAAGGGTGATCCATGAAAAATAAGGGAATAAGCGAACAACTGCATTTTGAATTCGTCTGTGTCGCCTACAACTTGGTAAGCTTCGAAAAAAAATCAAGCCTCTTTCAGAATCGGCCTTCTTCAGAAAGCAAGACGAGAAGAACGTCAAATGTCATACGAGTCATAGCGAAAGGGAAGCTCCTTAAAGCATCGTCAACATTGCCAACATCTTGTTTCTCAATTTGTAACAATCTCCTTATTTTAGGGGATATGTTTCTTTTTCTGTATCTTGCCAATTCAGGGCATATGAATTAATAAAAACAGATTTTCAGTCACGTCTCGTCTCGTACATTTTATTTTCATTTGCAAAATGTCCGATGTCTCTACGACACTGATTGCATAAATACAGATGTTTCTCTTCTAAAGAATACGTGCTTGCAGGAAATATATTTACTCCCGAGAGTGTCTAGACTCTTACAACGGAAGCTGGTAAAGGATACCTCGGGATTACTTGTACGTTTCTATCTTTGCAGGATTCCAGGTATCCAAGACACGACATGGGGCACGAAAGCTTCATCCTAGCAAGCTGGCAAATCAACACTCACTCAGTCTTAGCACCCAAAGTGCTTTCTCCCCAGCTGAGTTGCCACTTGTTATTGCTCCCCAGCCGAGGTTCCAATCATTCTTCCTCCTCAGCCAAGTACAAAAGCCAGGGAACCACTTCCCCATAGAGTTTCAGCCTCTATCCAGAAGAGCAACGCATGAAGGAATCACAACAGAGTGACGAAAGCTTCTACAAACCCCAGCTGGGTCCTTCATTTACTGGAATAGGTCTATCATTGACCCATTTCCCCAAGCAGAATCATATGCGTTAGATCTACCAATGATCTCATCCCCAACTGGGATGTCCATTTCAAGCAGATCAACCAGAGATCCTCGCAGCATCGGGATCCGAATCCCGGATCAGTATCTTTGCATAATCATAGCATTTGCATCATATTCCTCACAAAGCGTAGCATTCCGTCTAAAACGGAGCATTACGGCAAAAATCCAACATATTGCATAATCATAAGCCATGTTCTGAATCAAACACTTGTGAATAATGACAATCCATCAACAATATACAAAATGCTCACCAGATTCCCCGGCAGAGAGTCCAAACATTTCTCTCACAAAACAAATACCTCCTTGTGGCACCCGTCCGTGTCATATCCCCAGCAAAAATCCAAAGCATCCTCTTTGCACTCACAGATGCTTATATATATACAATTCCTTGACACTCGTCCGTGTCACCTTCCCCAGCACAGTAACCTAAACATTTTGTATATCAGATACTTGTTTATAATATACCTTTTGACGCTCGTCCGTGTCACTCTCCCCAGCAGGTTAAAGTACCCGTCTATACACCACTCATACTTATTACTCTTATCTCGCTTATACGGATACTCGTCCGTATCTTGTATACACCACTTACATCGTCTCAGATTCGACACTAGTCCGTGTTCTTTGTTAACCAGTTGGTACTCGTCCGTACCATCATCTCAGGACATGCGTCAAGCGTTTGTTTCTACCTGATACTCGTCCGTATCATAGTCTTAAGGATGCTCGTCCGCATCTTTAATCCATACACGTGTCAAACACTCATGTCTTCTTGAATTTAGACACTCGTCTGTGTCTACTATTCCCCAGAGAGTCCCCTCAGATTCGACACTCGTTCGTGTTCTCTGTTAACCAGTTGATACTCGTCCGTATCATCATCTCTGAACATGTGTCAGTATTTGTTTCTACCCGATATTCGTCCATATCGTAGTCTTAGGGATGCTCGTCCGCATCTTTAATCTATACACAGCGTCAAAACACTTATGCCTTTATTCCTTGGATATAAACACTCGTCCGTGTTTACTATTCCCCAGTAGATCGCCAGCAAAGCAAAATTTCTTTTCTATCTGACATTCGTCCTGTGTCATGATAAACCCTGAGAGCAGCCGTACCCTGCTAGGTGATCGTCCTTCGCCTCTTGATGATCGTCCTTCATCATGCTCATCCGATGGCCGTCCTCATCGTTGATCTTTTCTATCCGACATTCCTCCTATGTCATGATATTTTTAGCAGCCGTACCCTGCTAGGTGATCGTCCTTCACCTTTTTGATGATCGTCCTTCATCATTTTATCCGATGGCCATCCCCATCGTTGATATTGTTATCTGATATACGTCCTATGTCATGATAAACCTTGAGAGCAGCCGTCCCCTGCTAGGTGATCGTCCTTCACCTTTTGATGATCGTCCTTCATCATGCTCATCCGATGGCCGTCCCCATCGTTGACCTTTTATCCGGCATTCGTCCTATGTCGCGATATTTTCGGCAGCCGTACCCTGCCAGGTGATCGTCCTTCACCTTAGATGACCATCCCTCATCTTATACCCTTTCAGAGCAGCCATCCCCTGCCAGGTGATCGTCCTTCACCTTTGACGATCGTCCCTCATCATTATTTCATTTATTCTTTAACCCGATGGCCGTCCCCGTCGTGGTCCCTTTTCCTATTCCTGATGATCGTCCTTCATCAGTTTAGCCCGATGGCCGTCCCCATCGTTGCTTACATTACTTTATGAACCTGATGGCCGTCCCCATCATAATCCCTTTTATCCCCAGCATGTCGGCCGTCCCCGTCATTGCTTTAATTCTCGCACTTCTCCAGCGTGTCGGCCGTCCCCGTCATTGCTCTTTCCCCAGCAGTCGTCCTCTGCTCGACGGTCGTCCTCCGTCGCCCGCACTTTATAATATACTTTATTTTCTTTTACAATCTATATCCCTTTTCTTCTTCATTCTGTGAGTGCAAATTTTGGACTGTCTTTGGTATTCAACCACAAGTTATCTTGTTCGCCTGATAAGCCGTCGCTTACATCCTGCACAACTAACTCATGTTTGAATAGGGGTAGCTGTAAATACCCCAAATTTGCCCTCGCCCATTCACACCATGGCTTGTGATCTCCTCATATGCATAAACTCAATCGTAGCATCTCATATCACATTTTTGATCCATTGCATTGGTTCAAAGTCATCTGCATCTAGGGTTTGTGATCTGAGCAATCCAAGAGCTTCTTGAGCCACTCCAAAGGTCATCAATCACTTCAAAGGGGTCCATGTATGTTCAAGCATCATATTATATCCCCTTAAAGTCAAGAATGTCAAAAAATCACAAGAACTGAGAATGGCAGGGAAGCAGAGCCAGGTTTAACTGCACAGATGACCTAGAATTAGGGTTTTGGTTTCAGAGGCTATAACTCCATTTTTTTTGGTCATTCTTGTTTCTATTGGTCTCTATATGGTATAGGGAGCATGCATATCAATTTTCATGAAGAAAGTCAATGGGGAAGTCATCTGATCAAGAGTTGACTTTTTGAGCAAGTCAGTGTAAAATCAGGGCATCTGAGGCCCCCAATGACCCAACCAAAGGGTGTTCTTCATCATTTTGATTGTGTATGATCTTTATTTGATCATAGAAGATGTTGGAAGTTCACAAAATTGAAGAATTTCAAGCCATTTGCAAAGTTGACTTTTTGGGAAAGTTGACTTATATTGAAAATTGCCATTTTGGGAAACTTTTTCAACCCTTGCTTTTTGATTCAAAAATGCTTCAAATGAAAAAACTTTGGTCATGAAAGTTGTAGAATGGATCATTCCCTTTTCAAAAAGTACAAGAACATGACCTAATTCATTTTGGATCAAAAGTTATGGCTTGTCAAAGTTGGCTAAAATCACAAAATTTGAAGTTTTCTACCAAAGAGGCAAAGTTGCAAAATCATTTGCCAAAGCAAATTGTGCTACCAAATGGACTTCTAATCATCATACAAACATAAGCTAATTCCTAAAGATCAGAATTCACCAAGAGTTTGATCATTTTTGTGACTTGTGGAACAAGAAATTTCAAAAGAGCCAAGAATGGAGCAAGTTGCAAAACCTCACTCAAGGATGAATCCACTTGCTTGCTGACTTCATAATCAATCCTAGGGATCTCCATACTTCTTGCTGCGCAGGACACCCCATTTGTCCTTGGCTAGCTAGGAGCCCATACCTCTCTTACACAAATTTGACATTTTGGCAACTTGAGCCATACCAATCACAGCAGTACACATCAACTCATCTGACCTATCCCACTTGTTTATACAAACCAAAAGCAAGCCATTTCACTCAAGACACAAGCCTGAAAGCACCAAGAAGACATCACTCTCATTTACCACCCCATTTGCAAAACTCTTCGAAACACTCTCCACAAGCTGCAAACACACAAACAAACTTCACAAACAAACTCAACATGCTTCACTGATCAAAAACCACCCATCACCATAGCCTGAAACTCACTGAAACCAAAATACGATTTCTGCCCCTCTTTGAGCAGAACTTCAGCTATCTTTCAAACCAACCATTGTAAACTTCAAATAAGCATTGAAAGCTTCTCAGGAGGTCCATTGGAGTTGATTGGAAGCAAGAAATTGGCCAGAAAGTCCCTGATTTGAAAGCTTCGATTCAGGTAGCCATGGAAATTCATTTTTCCAGAACTCTCTTTTCTTGTTTCTAAAATGATCTATGTGCTTCCCTGAGTTCACTGAACTTTTTATTTTTGAAAATGATTGAGTATTGAGTGTGTATTGCATCTCTGAAAGTTTTACCATTTTTGCATTTTTGTTTCGAATCATGGTTTTGGGCAAGAAGAAATGAGTTATGAGGCTAGATTCAGGTTCAGGGAGGTGAAGAGAGTTGATCTGGAGCTTTAGAGCTCCAGAAATAACCTAGAGGTGAGGTTTTGGTTTTACTCAGGGGAGGTGTGGCCGGAGAAGACGACCAGAAGTCTTTTCCGGCCACCTGAAGTTAATTAGGGCTAATCAGAGTCATTAATGCAAGTTTGAATCTGGAGCGTAGGATGAGTTGACTAGGGCTGACTGGCGCGCGAACGAGTGGTCCAGATTTCACACTTAACCCTAATCCTGTTTTATTATTTTAATTAATTAAGTTTAAATTAAATTCAGCCAGTTTTAATTCCAGCCTTTGGATCTGGCGCCAGTCAACTCCCGCGCGTATCATTTGAATCCTGGCCACTGGATGCGCATACTTTTCATTTAATCCATTATATTTCCTTTTTATTTCATTTGTTTTCTACATTTTATTTAAAATAGTAAAAATCATTGAAAAATTCTGAAAATTTTTATTCAAGCTTTTATTAATTTTCAGAAACCAAAAACATTTTTATTTTTATTTTTTGCATTAAAAAATATTTTTAAATCATTTAAAAGATTATTTTTAATTAATTAATGAGAATCAATTAATTAAAAATACTTTTAGGTATTTAAAAATCACCAAAAAATTCATGAAACATTTAAAATCATTTAGAAACATTGTCCAACCTTCAAACCAAATTTCTTTTTTGATCTTGATGTCTTTTGACAATTTTCCATGGAATTAATTTCATTTCAAGGTATTATTTTGATCCAATCTTCAAAAATTCATTTCTGCCTAGCCTTTAAGAGTTGGACTTTGATTCTTTTTGCATTGCATCTTGTATAGCATGTAGTTTATAAGATTAAATTGGCATGATTTGATCTTGCATTTCCTATTTGTTTGGCATTTTTCTTGACAAGGTACCTTAAAACCCTAACAATCTTGAGAAATTCATAACCCTCATTAGGTTAAGAGTTAGAACCCCTCCTTTGGGCAATGAGTTTGTATAGGTTTAGGTTTCCTTTGAATGCATTTTCAATTTTTTATCATGATGTTTGCTTCTGGTTTTGATTTTTGTTTTGTGCATTGATCATAAACCCTAATTTGGGCTTTCATTTGCATCCATCTTCATTTTTGCTTGCATACCATGACTTGCCATGACATTTTGTGCATCCATTTGATTCATAATACATCTTAGGACATGTTAGAATCATGTTTGATCATTGCATCTTTCATTTGCCATGTTGTATGTCATTTGCATTTGATAACTTTTCATGTATGTCCATGATTCTAAGCATGCCTCTCTTGCATCCATATGTTTGTATGATCATTCTAATGCCTTGCCTCATGTTTGCATCATCTCTTAGTATCATTAACATCATACTCATGTTTCTGGTTTTGGTTTGCATCATCACATTGCATCTCATTTTGCACTGCATTTCATTTCTTTTGCTAACTTTTCAGGTGGTAAGTTGTTCTGAGAAGTGGATTTGCCTTCACTTCTCACAATTTCTTTTCATCTCCCCTTATGCATCATGGCTGCATTTTGTCTTGTGCTTGAGATTGAGCTTGCTCATTCTTGCTCTTCTTACTTTCTTTCTTCAAGTGACTTGTCTTCTTAAGTGAAGCAAGTTACTTTGCTTTTCTTTGCTCCTTCCATCTGCTTCCTGGTGGTTTCTCTGAAGATCTTTCTTGTAAACCTCACAAACCTTAGGAACAACCAAGCATGACAATTATCAGGGTTTTGATTAGTCCCCCCACTTAGTTTTACCTTTGTGTCTCATTGAGTCTTCTCTTCTCATCTCACAATCAGGGACTAAACCCTAAAGGCTTTAAGGCTTTGTGATTAAGCTTATGCCTGCATCCTTCTATTAGGATGGAGTGTATAACTTTAATCCTAAGTGTTAAACCCTTAATGTGTTTAACTCCTTTAATCAATCCACTTAATAATCATCAAGACATCAAGCTTGTAACTTGGGCCTTGCATTAGGGTTCTAATTCTTCCTTAATTGGTTAAGAAGGACTAACCCTAGTGTTAATGGACAAGTCCCCCTAAAGTTGTCTTACAAACCATAAAAATCACTTCTTCATCATATCATTAACTAAAATCCATCTAATAAAGGCTTTTTTTTGTCATGAGGTTAATCTCTAATCATGGATTAAGTTGAGGAGCTTGCCTCAGCTTAAACACTCTCATCTATTATCCTTCTATTAGGATGGTGTAATGAGTCTGTTTAATCCCTGATTATGGCTTAATCTCATTACTTAACACCAAACAAAAACCACCAAAAACATCTAAATAATCACAAGTAGGTTAATGATCTTAATCCTCCACCATGGTGATTAAGTGTGAGATGCTGACTTCACACTTAAGGTATTCTCATTACCCCTAATCAGAGGGAAGATGAGATGAGTTTATTAACCCATTGGTTTAGACTTAAGCTCATTAACTTATGACAAAGTTCCAAAAGCAATAAAAGACTGAAAATACAAAACAGACAATAATCGTCTCCTCCGGGATTCTTTTTCTCATCTCATTCACTCATAAACGAGAACTTGCTTCTTCCGTCTAATGCAAGACAGTTAGCACCTAAGCCAGACAGGTCATACACTTGAGCATAGGCAAGCAAGAAGTTCACAAGTCAATTCATCTTTCAGTCTCTTTGAGTCGAACTACGGTGTTCTGACTTCCTCATTGCACGAGAGGATACGTAGGCATAACTTAACAGTTATTGAACAAAAGTCTCTATATATTCCCCTTCTTTCTAGCCTTACTCTTTAAGCCTCATAGTCTTGAGCTTCACACTCTTTCCTTGCACTGACACTTCTTTTATTCACTTCACTTTTCTTTGACACTGACACTTGTATTCTTTCCAGCTTTGATACACAGATTGCACTGACACTACCCCATTTAAACACAAATCTTCTAAGCGTGGATCCCGTCGAGTACGACGGAAAATCTGGGTGCTAATACCTTCCCAGGTTGTAACCAACCCCCTTTCTCAGTCTCTCTGGTTCGCAACCGTCTTATCCATCTTTTCTTAGGTCTATGCAGCATTACCTTTCCTTCGGGATAAAAATGCCTAGCTGGTGACTCTTTTCACTTCATCCTTTCGCCGACCGTTCGCGTCTGTACCTTATTTGAGCCAGCCTCATCTTTCGGGAGAGACAGATATGAACCGAGAAATGTAATTCAATCTCCCTAAAAACCCGCGCACTTCTTTTTCTGTTCTCGATGCAGGCATATCTTGAATAGCTTTTACTTTAGCAGGATCTACCTCAATTCCTCTCTGACTAACAATGAAACCCAGCAGTCTCCCGGAACGCTCTCCGAAAGTGCACTTGTTTGGATTCAACCTCAGCTTGTACTTGATCAGTCTATCAAACAACTTCTTCAGGTTGACCAGATGCTCTTCTTCGTCTCGGGACTTTGCAATCATATCGTCTACATAACACTCAATCTCCTTGTGTATCATGTCATGGAACAATGTGACCATCGCCCGTTGATAAGTTGCCCCGGCGTTCTTCAAACCAAAGGGCATGACCTTAAAGCAGAATGTACCCCACGGGGTAATGAACGTTGTCTTCTCCATGTCTTCCGGCACCATCTTAATCTGATTATATCCGGATAAGCCATCCATGAAGGAAAATACCGAGAATTGAGCAGTATTGTCTACCAACACATCAATGTGTGGCAACGGAAAATCATCTTTTGGGATTGCCCTATTCAAATCCCGGTAGTCAACGCACATCCGGACCTTGTCGTCCTTCTTTGGTACAGGTACAATGTTAGCTACCCAAGGTGGGTAACTAGTTACAGCAAGGAACCCGACATCCCATTGCTTCTGAACCTCCTCTTTGATCTTCATCTCCATGTCAGGACAAGTTCTTCTTAATTTTTGTTTCACAGGAGGACAGTCCTCCCTCAAAGGTAGTTTATGCACAACGATGTCGGTATCCAACCTTGGCATATCTTGATATGACCAAGAAAAGATATCCACATACTCTCTCAGCATACTGATCATCTCTTTCTTGACGTCGGCCTGCAGACTGGCCCCAATTTTAATCTCTTTCTTCACATCTTCACTGCCAATGTTGATGATCTCAATTTCTTCTTGACGAGGCTGAATAACCCATTCCTCTTGTTTCAACAATCTGACCAATTCTTCAGGGAGGTCACAGTCTTCCTCAACCCCTTCATCAGCTTGGTAGACAGGATTGTCAAAGTCATGCGTAATCATAGCAGGAACGTTATCAATGGAATCCAGATGATCAACACTGCACAAATGATGTGCTTATTCAGAATCTGCTTATTTTAAAAAAGAGACGCTAACACAAAAACAAAAAGGAAAAACACATTTCCATTTTTATATTTTTTTGTGAAAATTTTTAAAACAAAGACAGGGAACACAGTTTGTCTGAAAATGTCCTTTTATTTCATAGCAAAATAAGATGCAATACAAAACATGGTGGCCCAATACAATGGATCCTATCATCTTGGGCAGAATGCTGGATTTGACAATGCAGTATGCTAATAAAAGGAAACAAAATAATTACTCTGAGTGCCATGTGACTTGGATAATGTCTTCAGTAGACCAGTTTGTTAGCTCCTCGCCGGGCGCACACGGGTGAATCCAGTTGTCCCAGTCACCGTCACTGTCCCCATCTTGGCTTGCTGTACAGATCTGGTTGCGGTCGAGCAACCCAACACTTGTAAAGGTAATGACTTTACCACTTGGAGTAGATCCACCAGGCTGATACCCTAAGCCAAACTTATCATCTTTCTTTTCTAGCTCCAACAGCTTGCCCCAGCCTTGGGCACTGCCTGATTGAACAACCTCCTTTGCCTCTTTGTAGGAGTGGATAGATGTACCTTCCTTCTCACTGCTCTTCTCCACAGGAGTCAATATGCTGACATTGACTGCTTCGAAGGCTTGGCATAAAGTCTCATGGATCTCTCCATCTATCACTATATACTTGAACGTTGACAAGTGACTTACAAAGATATCCTCCTCTCCACACACTGTAATGACCTGGCCGTCAACCACATATTTGAGCTTCTGATGCAGGGTTGAAGTAACAGCTCCAGTAGCATGTATCCATGGCCGTCCCAACAAACAGCTATACGCAGGCTGGATGTCCATGACATAGAAAACACTTTTGAAGACTTGAGAACCTATCTTGACGGGCAGCTCAATTTCTCCAAAAACTGATCTTCTCGAACCATCAAAAGCTTTGACAATCAGATCACTTGGTCTCAGGACTATACCATCAACGTTAAGCTTCATTAATGCCTTCTTCGGAAGCACATTCAGGGAAGAGCCTGTGTATACAAGAACATGCGACAACACAACACCCTTGCACTCCATAGTGATATGTAGTGCTTTGTTGTGGTTTCGACCCTCTGACGTGAGGTCTCTGTCTGTAAAGCCTAGGCCATGGCTTGCATTGACACTGCCTACAACAGCTTCAAGTTGGTTGACAGTGATTTCCTGAGGAACATAGGCCATTTGCAGTACCTTTAATAAAGCCTCTCTGTGTGCGGGAGAACACATCAGCAGTGATAAGATGGATATCTTGGAAGGTGTCTGGTTCAGCTGATCGACCACCTTATAGTCACTCTTTTTAATAATCCGCATGAATTCCTCGACCTCTTTTTCAAATGTACCCTAACCAGCCACAGGAGTAGTTGATTCATCATTCGCATCTTGCTTTCCTTTGGCTTTGGACGAAGCCTCAGCCTCAGGATCCCCTCTCAGCATAGGGGGAGCAAATAAATGACCACTTCTGGTGAAACCCCCAACTCCTCCGACATTCTCCACAGTCGAGTCCACAACAACAGACTTGCTCTCAATCTTCTGTCCATCTACATATACATCTGAGCCATAATGCCAAGGAATGGCTTTATCGTCTGTGTACGGAATAGGCCCAGGCACGGTGATGGTCACGAGAATGATCTCTGGAACATAAATTGTAACAGGCTCTCTTCTGACAGGCATGTCAGCTTCATCATAGAAAATGGTAATTGTTGACACATCATCAGCTTCATCTTTACCAACTTTGTTGAACTGCAAGGATCCATCATCAATCAAACCCTGCAAACCCATCTTCAGCTTCTCACAACCATTCTTAGCACTTGAACATTCTTCACAGGCAACACAGCAACCAGGAAACACTTGACCCTTCAGCAACCTCTCTTTCACTATCCTCAAAGGAGTCTTCACCTCTTCAATACTCAGCAAAAGACTCAACTTGTCACCACCCTCAACAACATTGATTCTTGCCCCTCCATGATTCGGAATAGGGTTCGAATTAACATTCGGCGGTGGCGCAAAGTTGATTGCTTTGGAGTCTATAAAGTCTTGAACCTTGTGATGCAAAGCCCTACACTTCTCAGTCGAGTGCCCGGGTGCCCCAGAGTTGAAAACGCATCCTGCATTGACATCATAACCAACTGGAAGCTCTCCAGGAGGTGGTGGTGCCAAAGTTCTCAGTTGGATCAGGTTCAAATCTAGCAGTCTTGGAAGCAAAGCAGCATAAGTCATAGGGATGGCCTCAATTACCCTATTAGCCGGGCGAGTTTGCCTTGGCTGATACGGTCTCTGCTGATAGTTGGTACGGGGTTGTTGTTGTTGCTGTTGTTGTTGATGTTGTTGTTGCTGTTGTTGTGGAGGTTGTATTTGTTGCACTGGAGCAGAAGGGATTGTGACGGCTGCCACATGCTCATACGGTCTTCTATAACCATGGCCCCGGCCTCGGCCAAATACAACATTTGTCTCACTCTCTCTTCTTCTAGGAGGTCCACTGAAAGCTTTCCTCGATCCATTCGAGCTGCTAGCACTTGTATCTTGGATCTTCCCCATCTTCAGTAAGGTCTCAACCCTCTCTCCAGCAATAACAATGTCATTGAATTTAGTGGCAGAACTGGACGCCAATCTTTCAAGAAATACACCCTGCAAAGTCCCCATAAACATGTCAGCCATTTCGTTCTCAAGCAGAGGTGGTTGTACTCTGGCAGCGAGCTGACGCCACCTCTGAGCAAACTCTTTGAAACCTTCCTTAGCCGTCTGAGCCATGTGCTGCAATTGCGTGCGGTTTGGAGCCATGTCCAAATTATATTGATATTGTCTCACAAAAGCTTCTGCTAGGTCTTTCCAGCTCTTGATATTGACTCTGCTAAGCTTCATATACCATTCCAGAGAAGCTCCAACCAAGCTGTCTTGAAAATAGTACATCCAGAGTTTTTCATCATCCGTGTGAGCAGCAATTCTCCCAACGAAAGATTGAAGATGGGTCTTCGGGCATGCAGTGCCATTGTATTTCTCAAAAGTTGGAACTTTGAACTTGTATGGGATCCTGACCCCAGGAACCAAGCCCAAGTCTGTTATATCAAATCCCAAAGAGCTCTGGGATTGAATGGCTCTGATTTGCTCTGCCATTTCTTCAATCCTCTTGTTCATCTTAGCCCCCTAACCCTCAGCTTCGTCCAGCAGAGTGAAATGTTCGTCCTGGTTATCCATTTGAATATTATTCAACCCATCATTGATTATTGTCACCCCTGGCTGTGTTACAGGAGCTTCAACCTAACGTGCGCCCGCACCGTTACGATTATCAGCAGCAACAGTGTTGTTCCTGGGTTGACCATTCTCTATCATCTCCCGCAGACGCTCTTGGTTCTGACCCATGCCTGCCATCAAGGTCATAAAGTTGTCCATTCTTAGCCTCAGGTCAGCTAAGTCCGCTTGCATCTGGTCCATGATTCTCTCTCTGTTGATCTTTGTTGGGTACCTATGTGCGACTGGTTGTTCCCGAACTTTCTGGGGAGCTATAGTGCCTGAAACACAAAACACGTTAGCAACTGAGACACTACCTGCAAAACAAACAAACAGGTTATATGCAATGCAATGCAACTGTTCATGTTCCCAGGTTTTAAGCATTTGCATGCCCCGGTTCTGGCATCTACTCTCAGACAGTCACTTTACCTTTCAAGCTTTCTCTTTGATGAGTGTTCAGAAATTAGCAGTATCAGACAAACGAGTCTTGCACATTCAAAATGATAACTTGCACATTAATACTGTATATGAACAAACCACTACCGGCTAAAAGTCAATATACAACCAGAAATATTCCCTGCAGGGTTACAAGCCAGTACATGAAATATAGACAAGAAATAAAAGCAAGACCTACAACAAGTCTGTAGGTAGTCTGGAAAAATAAACTAAGCTAAGGACTCGGGCTCTGCCACCTCTGCTCTGCTCTTCTTGACACCCGCTCTCAGCTTGAGCTCTTCAATCTCTCTCCTTGCTTCCTCAAGGGCTAACTGGCTTTGTGCTAGCTGTTGGGTCTTTTCCCTCCAGATGGTGTGGACTTGCTCCACCTCTTCCTTCTTGAAGGCAATCTGAACTTCAAAGAACTCTTCTTTCTCTCTGAATTTCTTCTGCTCTTCGTCCCTTTGGCCTTGCAACCAAACAATGGATTGTCGAGCATCCTTGAGATTCTTTAAAGTCTTTTTGCGTTCAGCTTCTCTTTTAGCCTCCATTAGACCCAACCTGTGGAAATGGGCTTCCCTTCCGGCAAAGTCCTTCTCTTTGGCTTCTAGAGAGGCTTGGAGCTTCTGCAGCTTGTCTTCAGCTTCATTCTTGGCCCTGTTGGCTTGATGGTACAGGCTTACCATCTCAGCATTCTCCACGTTGACTTCATGCGGTTGAGCTTCTAGCTTTTTGTACTCTTCAAGGGAGACTGTATCACTTTGACTTGGCACTTCTCTGGGATAAAGTGGAGCCTCAACTGAAAAAGGCATGAGAACTGCTTCTACATGTCTTTGCAACCATGCGGCATATGGTGGATACGTCTTGGGATCAACTCGGCCGAAGTCTTTCTTACCCTTTCTTATCCTGTGAGCCCAGGCTTGGACTGCTTGTAACACTAACTCCTTGTTTCGATCAGCAGGAAAGTACAAAGATTCCGCAAACTCTTCCATCTGAGGAGGATCTTTCAAAGGGTAGCCAAACTGTTTTCTGGCTAATGTTGGATAATAACTGATGACACCTTTCCTTCCCAGCAAAGGTACTCCAACAAACCTTCCATAACTGACCATCAATTCTTTACCTAGCAGATCTCTGTCATATCCCCAGGCAATATCTTCAATAGTCAAGCCTATCAGTCTTCTGGACCATCTCCACTCATCGCTCATCTCCTTGAAGGCACCTGATTTTGGCAGCTGTCTGGCAAACCACTCAGCAAACAAAGGAGCACAACAAACTACTGGACCACCCCTACCCTTCTCATTTCTATAATGAACACTGTAGTAGAAGTCACCCACTAGAGTAGGCACTGGATTGCCTTTTGCAAAGATTGAGATCACCTCCAAGCTGACAAATTTTTTCTCTCCAGGAAACAAGCTGGACCCATACACCATCAATGCAATCAAAGCACCAAAGTCATTCCACTTAGCCTCTGTAGCATATCTCGCTGCCTCTGGGATGAGCACACTCCAAGGTAACCCTTTTCCTTCACTCTCTTGCAGAGCCCTCTTGACTGTAGCAGATGGCAACCTACAAACCTTGGCTATGTCTTCATATTTAAGCACAACCTCAGACCCATAGAATGGCAATGCCTCTCTGACTGGAACATTCAGCATGTTGGATCTCTCTTCCAATGTGGGAGCTAAGATGTAACCTGGAAAAACAAAGCAACGCAGTAGAGGATCATAAAACTGTAACAAAGTATGCAAATTGTCTTTCTGGTCTGTAGTGGGCTTGTCCATAAACTTCAGTATCTGGCCATATCTTTACTTGAAATTACCCAAGACTTGGTCATTCATTAGACCTGCTAACTTCTGAACACTTCTAACTTCAGGCTGAAGAAAAGTATATTGCACATTCTTTTTCCTTGGAACTCTTCTGATTTCTGCCATGGAGATAAGATTACCAGAACTGGGAGCAGAATAAGAACAATGACCTGAAAAATGGGAAACATAAACAGTTAATGCAAAGAATGATGAAAATGCAATGCAATGCAGGCATATGATCAACTGGGACCATCTGAACTGGATCACTGAACACAAGGGCCCCTCTGATCACTAATAAACCAAAAGTCCTCTGAGTCACACTCTTTGATAATCACAACTCTCTGCTAGAAGATCTCAGAACCACAGTATCAAGAAAACCAGAATAAGAAAACCAGAACTCCAGAACCATAGGACCATAGAACCAAAGACCATAATCTTAGGACCACAGATCATAACAAGGACCACTGAATAATTAGTGTATGTTGAGGCCATGGGTTCCTGCACACCTGTAAACCCCTCCCAATCTCACTGGTAATAAGCTCCGGGTCAGACATCATGGACTCTCAAAGCCGAATAACAATAATACTGTCACCATCTCCGAGAAATGGCTCATGACCAAATCAGGGAATCAATTTGGCATTATATACTACACAATGAGGCCTCAGCTGAGTCCATGACACAAGGTCATCCTATGTGATCCCCAGGTAGGCCCTCGGATGCGAATGGGTTTGCCACAAAATGTGGGTTGCCACTGTCATCACTAAAGAGGGATGTTTCCACAAGGTTCTCAATGATCGGTCCCCAGCTGCACATAACTGTCAAGGTTATGTAATGAGAGAGGAAGATCCCCAAATCAAGACATTTCCAAGACAATCGCAACCTGGGTGTGGACCTCACTACTACCCCCTTGACAAGATCTCATGAGGCCAAAGTGGAACCACTCTAAGTCCTAAGGTGCTCTCGAGCCGTGGTAATGAGCTCATCTCTCAAGAACAAGTAACACCCATCCCACCAAACAGAAAACTAGTCCAGACAGTCCAGTATATATACATGATGCAGAAAATATATACTGAAAACTGTAAATAAAGTTGTAAATAAAGATGTAAATAAACAACAATACAACATGCCACAGCAAACAAACATCACCCAAAGAAGCAGAAACAAACAAGTGCTAGGAGAGACTCACAGGGGGAACCAGAGATTCTGGGTTCGATCCCCAGCAGAGTCGCCAGCTGTCGCTCCCCGGATTTCCATCTTGGTACAAACGTGAAAGTGGCGCGGAAAAAGAATAGAGTCGCCAGCCAGGCATTTTTATCCCGAAGAGAGGGAATGGTAATGCTGCACAAACCAGAAGAGAGAAAGAGGAAGGACACAGGTCATACGAACCAAAGAGACTGAGTTCGGGAGTCGGTTACGACCTAGGAAGGTATTAGCACCCAGATCGTCTGCCGTACCCGACGGGATCCACGCTTGTAAAAGAAACTATTTCAAAGGGTGAGGGTATGAAACTGCTGCAAAAGAAAATAAAATGAACTGGAAAATAAATGAGAAAAGAAACTAAATAAGAAAATAAAGAGAAAAAATGTAGGGAAAATAAAGATTGTGCTCGAACGGGCCCTACCCCACTGCCTACGTACCTCATCAGGACAATGAGGATCAGAGACGCCGTAGTTCCCCTAACTAGGGGTAACAGGGAAATTGCTTGTGAATTAAGGCTTGAACTGCCTATGCCATTGCTCAGGTGTTGCAGACTCGGACGACGAGTGCGTAACCGTCTTGCAAAGTTACAAGTAGGAGCAAGTTCACGTACGAAGTGAATGAGATGAGAAAAGAATTCCCGAAGGAAAGACGCTTATTGTTTGTTTGTGTTTTTTAGAAGCTTTTATGAGTGTGTCACAAGGAAGTGAACTCAAGCTCTTTTCCATGGAATGTGCACTTGTCACTACATTCCAAGATGGAATAATAGAACAAGCAAACTCAAGTAAGGAGAAGATCCCCAAAATTTGAACCCAAAGACTAGGGCCTGAGCTCACTAACTTGTTAAGTTATTAAGTGTTTTTGGTATTTACAGATGAAGAAGTGTTTTTTATGCTTTTCTTGGTGAAGAAGATACCTTGATCAGACTTGTGCATCACAAGGTAAACTTGTACTATCCCAAGATGGGAAGAATACAAGCATACCTCATGGGATAAGGCTATGGATCAAGACATCACTTCAAACTTATTAAGATGCTTTTCAAGAGTTATGAGATGAGAAGAGAAGAAGAACCAAAAGGATCACAAAGGAAAAATTCTAAAAGGGGACTAAATAATCCTAAGTGTTAACATGCATGGATGTCCTAAGGTTAGTGTGGTTTCTATCCTAATGAAGAAAGAAGAAGAAGAGAAGAAGAGGATAGAAGAAGGGATGAGAAAGGCCTAAGCCCAACAAGCAAAATAGTTAGCTCAATAAACATAAGAAGAGGAGATGAGAATTGGAGATGTGGAACTCAATTCCGACATCTCACACTTACCATAGCCCCTGCAAGGTTAGTAATAAGCATACAAAGGAAACACAATGAGCAAGATAACATGATAACATAACACAATCAGAAGTGAAATGATATGAACAAATTCATAATGCAAATGCAACTCAAAGGGATGAGACATGAAGCTTACAAGCAAAAGATGCAACATGAAACACATATGAAAACAAATGCACATTTAAGAAGGATGCAAAGAAAAATGTATAAACATGAACACAATGCTCACAACCAGAACCAAAACAAGATGAAGAAGGGCTTAAGAAGCCAACAAGATGAAGAGAAAAGAGTTCAAAATCAAACAATTACCAAATGGGAGTGAAAGAAGCAATGAGATGAAGTGAAAGCACTTAAGGAAATAAATGACTCAAAAGGAAGCAAGACTCAAAAATTCCTAAGACTCAAACCCTAAGCTAGGACCAAGAAGGTACCCATACCCCAAAAGAACCCCAAATGAGAAGAAGAAGTTGGCACAAGTGCCCTTCTAAGCTTATATGAGAGCTAAAGGACCAAAAGAAGCAAAATGGGACAAGGTTCAAGATAAAATCCACATTAAATCAACCAAGCATCTAAAAATTCCACAACTCAAGTCAAATGATCTTCAAACATGATATGTCAATGGGCCAAAAGTATTTGAAATAATTCAGAAGCAAACTAAGTCAAATGGAGGCTTAAACACAAACTAGGGTTACAAACTTCCATCACAAGTCAAAGGACTAAGACTCAAGGAATAAAAATCTAAAAATCCAGAGAAAAATCACAAGGGAAATAAAATGTCTTAAGAATCCAGAGCAAAAAGAATGGGAACAAAATTCAAAATAATGAAGTGTATGGAAAATTGACAAGGCAGTGTGGTCAAAGAAGAACTTAAAATGAAGCTACTTGAAACAATGAATTAAATCTGACACGTGGAAATGGAAAAAAAAAGAAAATAAAAATATGAGAAAATAAAAGAGACTTCAAATATGATTCATAATTGTTTTGAGAATTTTTGGATGAAGGTAAGTATTTTATAAAAAATAAAATCTAAACTAAAATAAAAGAAAAAATAAAGTGAAAGAAAAATAAAAGGAAAAGGTGAGGAGGTGCAATTAGTAAGGCTTTTGAACTAAACATAATTGGGCCCAATGGAGGGGGGGTGCGAATATCAGGCACTGAGGCCCAGAATATGGCGCATGAACATGTGAATTATGGTGGAAATTATGAAATTAAAATGGAAAAAGAGAGGTCCACAGGATTAATCAGACGCATGAGGATGAGGACCTCATTAATTGAGGTGGCACAAAGCTGTCCTGTGAATGGTTAGTACACGCTAACTATGGTGTGCTGTGTCACATGGTGATTAAATTAAATAAAAGAAAAAAAACACATGAGACAGGAGGTGCCCTAGGGATACGTGTGCGCATATGGATGCTTGGATGAAGGGATCCAACGGCTGTGACTTTGTCTTCTCCAAAGATAAACCCTAAGAACATCAGCCCAGTTTCCACTGACCGGAGCTAGGGCTCCGGCACCGGAATCCACAACAGAGCCACAAACAACCATGAAAAAGAACCAAATACTCCAGATTGGCTAATTCATACTCACTGATTTAAAAAATGAGCTCAAAAACACCTAAAACCTAATGAATCATCCGGATCGAAGGGAAACAACATTGACCTTCAAAACTGAAATGCACATAACTCTCACTATGATGCACCAAATTCAAATCTAAAGAGTGCAGCATGATCATCAAACATCACAGATTAAGAATCACACATACAATTTCATTTCCAGATCATGAGATTTTGAGCCATACCTGAAGTGTAGATCCTGCTTCAGTGAGGTAGAAAACCAAATGATGCGTGCAAATCAATCCACTTACTCCCTAGATGCAAAATAAATGCATCTAAGGTCTTGAAACAAGCTGGATCTGGAGGTTTGATCACACCTGCCCTGAAATGGCAAGCTAGCTGAACTTGAAGGAGAGCTTGAATGAATGAGTGTTTAATGATCCTTAGCTCTTCCTGATTACAGATCCACAATTTGTTTTGAGTTTGCTTGCTTGGATGAAGAGAAATGAGATAAAATGCAAAGTTGCATGAAGTTTGTGAATGAGAGAATGAGAGAGATCTCAGGCTTGATGAAACCCTAGCAGCTTATATGTGATCTCATAAACCCTTGCTGAAAGAATGAAGAGATTGGCACGAGTGAATCATGAGTTTTAGGTGATTTTGCAATTTTTGCAACATGTGAGATAAGCATGCAATGCTCATGCTTCCTTGGGCCTCTCAGCACATGTGCAATTCATTTACCACCCTTGATTCAAATCCAATCAATCCTGGCCTTTAGATCAGGCCCTCACACTTATTTCATGATTTTTGCAAAATATCCTCTTTGTAAGCAACTTTCTTATTGTGCACGAAACTGTGATTTTATTTGGAGCAAATTGGTCACAATGTGATGTATTTTAAGTTTGAAACATGTTTGAACCCATACCAAGTCTCACAATTAAGCTTTGGAGCATTTTTCATTTGGTGGCATGCATGAAATTTGGAATTTGCCCTAGAATCAGCCAACTTTCGAAAGCCCTATAGGATGATCCACAAATCCTATGAAAATGTACTTGTACTTTTTGAAAATGGGAGCCCTTACTCTTAAACTTTCATGTTTGACTTTGGTCCATTTGAAGAATTTTTGATCATGTTAAGGCCATTTGAAAATTAGGGCAAAAGTTGCCAAATTTGGAAACTTCACAAAACCAACTTTGTGCCATTTTTGCAAAACCCTTCAAATCTCCATGATTCTTGAACTTTGATCATAAAAAACCTCTTATAACATTGTAAGGACCCCTCTTGGCCAAAAAATTTGGGTTAGACCCCTTGAAATTGCATAGTTGACTTTTTAAGGGCACAGTTGACTTTTTACTTCATCTGCAAGCAACTGAGGCATTGTCTGACTTCCACATGGAATTTTCTCATGAAAATTGACACCTAGGATACTCTTGACATATAGAAGACTTTTCCCAAATGAAATGGCCAAAGTTGTGAGATATTGGTGCTTGAATCACAAACCCTAATTTGGGTGCCTTGTATAGGAACTTTGCCTTATCCTGAGACCTCTGAGGATCATGCAATCTTCTGAGCTTTTTCCAATGGACTTGAACTTGTAAATGGAGTGTAGACTCACCATAGGACTTGTACAAACTCATTGGGACCCTTGTCATGGCCTGAAATGCTTCAAAGACCTCCACAGATGACCATATGCTTGATGTTAGGACATGAGGGATGTTATGCCTCATCTTTCTATGCTATGATGCTAAGAAAATGATATGTTCATGATGAATATGGTATGATATGATGCTTAAGAAGAAGAGGGAAAATTTGGGGTGTTACAATTTGGAGCCATCTTGATCATGGAAGAATTGATTGAAGTTAGATAATTGCAAAAAATAGAAAGTTTAATTATAGGTCACTTTCCATATTTAGAAACTTTCTTCCAAACTCTTGATTCTTAATGTTTGAGATCATCCAAGATATTTTTAGCCCTCATGAAGGTCCATAGTCTTGAAAATAATGATTGGAACCCTTCAAATCCAATGGTTGACTTTTCTTCTGCACAATTGACCTTTTTCTTCCTTTACAAGTAATTGAACTAAATGCTTGACTTCCTCAGTGAATTTTTGCATCAAAATTCATCCATAGGCCTTATATATCATATGAAATCCTTTGACCACAAAAATTGGTCAAATCTATAAAAGGATGATGATCTGAGGAAAAACCATAATTATGGTTTATCTGTGTAGGAGAATGTTGCACTGCTGAGCTTTTGATGAATCACACATCTTCTTGGGATTTATGAATCAACCTAAGCTTGCATAAGATATGAGGGTCCCTTGTAGGCTTCTAGAAAAACCACTTGGCTTATATCTTGACTTTGAAGAATCATAACTTGCTAGATGACTGATCACATGTCCTATGCTTCTGACTATGGATGTTATGCCTCATCTTTCGATGAAAAATGCCAAGATATGTATACTAAATGATATTCTATATGATATGAAAATGAGAGGAAAAATTTGGGGTGTTACAGCTTCCCCTATTTAAGCAACTGTTAATCAGAAAAGTACGAGATCGTCGGCTGTCGGTCGTTCGAGATGAACTGTGATTGATTACCAAAAGAACCCGGAAATTTGCACTCTGCTGGAGAATAAAAGTGATGAACCCGACCAAGGAAAACAACTACTTACAAACCCTGATGAGGTGAAAAGTAACCTAGTAACCATGAAATACTTCTTCCTATATTTTGCGTAGATACATGACGTTCAGAACAGACGAGCCCTCTTCAAATAACCTGTGCGTCAAGAAAATGGAACATAGGACAAACAAACCCTCTTCATATATCTTGCATAGATATAAGGTACTTAAGACAAATGAGCATTCTTCAAATAACTTGTGCGCCAAGTAGATGGTGGTGCACTTAAGTCTGTGGGAAAGACATGCACAAATCAGGACAGACGAACCCTTTTCACATATCTTGCATAGTTATATGGTTCACAAGACAAACGAGCCTGCTTCGAATAACCTATGTGTCAGGAAAACGATAACTAGGATAGACGAACCCTCTTCATATACCTTGCGTAGATACACGGTGCTTAAGACAGACAAGCCTTCTTCAAATAACTTGTGCACCAGGTAGATGGTGATCATGCATATGTTCTACTAAACTACAACATTTTGACGTTTAATCCCACCGTCAGGACTTCAAACCTCTTCAAATCAGACGAGTATTATATGATCATCAAGGAAAACACAGACGAGTGCCCTAAGTCAATAACACAAACGAGTATCAGACGACGATCTAAGAAACACAAACGAGTGCTCCAGGAAACGATACAGACGAGTATCAGCCACTGATACAGACGAGTACCAGACAATGATACAGACAAGTACCAAAAAAGTATAGGAATCCAACACAGAAGAGTGAATAGGAAAATAATACATACGAGTACCAATATGGTTATCAAATCAAACACAGATGAGCGACTGAAAAGTGATACAGACGAATATCAAAGCTATCAAACACAAACGAGTGATGGGGAAATGGTATAGACGAGTATCAAAAGGTATTAAACACAGACGAGTGAATGAAGCACAAGAATAACATATATAAGTGTTAAGAATGATACAGACGAGTATCAAAGAAAGTTATCAAACACAGATGAGTGAATGAAGCTAAAAACAACACATACGAGTGTTAAAAATGATACAGACACGTATCGAAAGGTATCAAACACAAACGAGTGAAGAAAGTAGAGAATTAACACTGATGAGTGTTAAGGATGATACAAACGAGTATCGAAAGGATATCAAACACAGACAAGTGGGTAAAGTAAAAGAACGACACAGACGAGTATTAAAGGCAAAACAAATTAATATAAAGAAGCCATCAAACACAGACGTGTGAATGAATACAAGAATAACACAGACGAGTGTTGAGCATGATACAGACGAATATCAAAGGGCTATAAACCAAACACAGATGAATGTTTATCAAAAGGCTAACATAGACGAGTGTTAAAAACGACACAGATGAGTATCTGAAAGATATCAAACACAAACGAGTGAATGAAGTAGAGAAATAACACAAATGTTGTTAAGGGCGATACAAACGAGTATCGATACGAGTGTTTGATTTGACTAAAAACTCTGCAGGAGAGAATACCACTTGCAGTTCGGTCGGGGACGAGAATGCTCTGACTAACATTCTGCTGAAGGACCTGATCAAGATATTGCAACAATACCTGACTCTGACTGAGTAATATGAGCATTGTTTCCATTCACTTATTACATTGGCCAAAAATACATTGGCGGCCTCACTGGGGAATATTTCATTGATGAAAGTGAATCCCAATCATGAAACTCTATGGTGAATGACCATCTTCAGACTTGGATAGTGAGATGCTTGATCAAATAATCCTGTTGGGGAGAGAATTCTATCATTCTAAATTCTGTAGGGAATTAAGCCTTCAATTACCTGCTGGGGAAAACTTCACTGTGACAATTCTGATCAAGGATGAGAACTATTCAACTGGTATTGAAGTTCTGTTGGCTACCTACCGTCCTGTTTTGACTCAGTTAGGGAAGGTTTCTTTTTTGAACTCTACTGGGGATGTTGGGGATCACTCTTCAGCTGGAGATAAGAGTTGTAAAGTGTCTCTTGCTGGGGGGGGGGAGAAGAAACCTACTTGGGGAATTTTGTCTGGTAACATCTCCTTAGCTGCAAAACATGCAACATCAAAGTATGTACATATGCCCCGGGGAACTACATGGTATGCGTCAATCATCCAATGTTGCCTAACTTTCAAAGTGATTTTAAATGTTTTCCCCATTATCATGTTATTCAAAAAGCCACCTTGTTTAGATGCAATGTTATTTTATCAAAAGTTCAAGACATTTTTGCAAACAAAACATGTAAAATAAAAATAAGGATGAAGCTTTTTGACTGAATATTCCTTTATTGATGAGCCTGTGAATAGGAAAAAGTTACATCAGGAAGCAACCACCTGGAAAGAGGTGATCACTATAAATTAAGAAAAGAAACTATCCTAATGGCAATGTGAACGACATTCCAATGAGTTCCAATTCAGCTATGACCAGTATGCCTTCAAGATTTCTCTGTTTCTGCTCTTGCTTTCTGAAGAAGAAGATTGGACTGATTCCTACCCTTCGGAGATTTCCAGGTTGAATGAGACAATGACGTGGCACAAATTACTCAGATCGCAGTCATTCGTTTATTCCCTTATTTTGCGTGGACCGCCCTTTCGAGTTTTCTATCCACCAGGATACCCTTTTTTTCCTGAGCTGTCCAATGCGGATTTTCAACTCACCAGATGTACAGTTTATTTATTTATATCCCTAACTTTTTCCCGAGTCTTTTATTTTTTTTTTGGCTCGTCAGGATGCCCCTTTTTTCCTGGACTCTTTCTTCACCATCAATAGTAGTGAGCATCAATGATCCACCTGAGAAAACTTTCTTCACTATGAATGGACCTTCATAGTATGGAGTCCATTTTCCCCATGTGATCTGAACCTAGAGGAATTATTCTCTTGAGTACAAGCTCACCAACCTGATACTCTCGAGTGCATACTCGCTGATCAAATGCCATCTTCATTCTCCTCTGATAAAGCTGACCATGACATACAACAACCAATCTCTTTTCCTTAATTAATCACAACTGATTATATCAAGTGTGCACCCATTCAGCCTCGTCAAGCTTGACATCCATCATTACTCGTAAAGAAGGAATCTCGACTTCAACATGTATGATTGCCTCCATACCATACACCGAGGAGAAAGGGGTTGCCCTAGTAGACGTCCCGATTGACATTCGGTACCCATGCAAAGAAAACGGTAACATCTCATGCCAATCTTTGTAGGTGACGACCATTTTCTACATAATCTTCTTGATATTCTTATTTTCCGCCTCGACCGCGCCATTCATCTTTGGTCGGTAAGGAGAGGAATTGTGATGTTGTATTTTGAAGTCCCGACATACCTCAACCATCATTTTGTTGTTCAGATTAGAACCATTATCAGTAATGATCCTCCCGGGAACTCCATATCTGCAGATAATGTCTTTTTTCAGAAATTTGGCCACCACCTGTCTGGTGACATTGGCATAAGATGTTGCTTCGACCCTTTTGGTGAAGTAATCGATTGCAACCAATATAAAACGATGGTCGTAAGAAGCAGTTGGCTCGATCTTCTTGATCATGTCAATGCCCCACATAAAAAAGGACTAAGGAGATGACATGACGTTGAGCGGAATTTGAGGTACTTGCACTTTATCTGCATAAATCTGGAACTTGTGGCATTTTCAGGCGTATGAACAATAATCTATATCCATTGTTAACCAGTAATACCCTGACCTTAACAGTTTCTTTGCCATTGCATGCCCTCCTGCATGGGTACCGAATGATCCCTCATGAACTTCCTGCATTAACATATCTGCTTCGTGTCTGTCCACGCATCTGAGCAAGACCATGTCAAAGTTTCTCTTGTACAGAACGCCATCAACATTTAAGAAGAAACTTGCAGCAAGTCGCCTCAAAGTCTTTTTGTCGTTGGAAGATGCCCCAATTGGAATTTTTTTACTTTCTAGAAAGTACTTAATGTCATGATACCACGACTTATCATCAGACATTTCATCAACAAAGAACACATATGCAGGTATATCAAGCCGGGAGATATCAATCATGGGGACATAGTTCCAACACATCAATTTGATGGTAGAAGAGAGCATAGCAAGTGCATCAGAAAACTGATTTTCATCTCGTGGTATGTATTTAAGCTTTACTATTGTGAAGAACGTCAACAGCCTTCTGGCATAATCCTGGTATGGAATTAAGCGTTCTTGATGTGTATACCACTTGCAGATAATCTGATTAATCACGAGAGCTAAATCTCCGAATATATCGAGGGTCTTAATCCTGAGATTAATAGCCTCCTCTATTCCCATAATGCAAGCCTCGTACTCCGCTTCATTGTTGGTGCAACCAAAAGTTATTCTGGCGGCAAAGGAAAAATGAACACCTTCAGGAGTAACTAGAACATCACCAACTCCGTGCCCATTGATATTGATAGCCCCATCAAACGTCAATCTCCATTTGGATTCAGGGTCTGGCCCCTCCTCCGGGAGTGGTTCCTCGCAGTCTTTAGCTTTGAGGTACATGATGTCTGCATCAGGAAAGTCAAATCTCATGGGTTGATAATCATCCTCAAGAGGTTGCTGTGCAAGATAGTCTGAGAGCACACTTCCTTTGATGGCCTTTTACGAAGTGTATTGAATATCGTACTCAGTCAGCACCATCTGCCAACGTGCAACCCTCCCAGTTAACGCTAGTTTCTCGAAAATGTATTTGACAGGATCCATCTTTAAAATTAATAGGGTAGTGTGGGTCAACATATACTGTCTCAATCGGCGAGCAGCCCATGCCAAAGCGTAGTAAGTTTTCTTGAGCAATGGGTATCTTGATTCACAATCGGTAAACCTTTTGCTAAGGTAGTATATTGCATGGTCTTTTTGACCAGACTCGTCATGTTGTCCGAGAACACATCCCATTGATCCTTCTAGCATAGTCAAGTACATAATAAGCGGCCTCCCTGGAACCAGAGGCATTAGGATTGGAGGTTCTTGCAAATATTCTTTGATTTTTCCAAAAGTCTTTTGACATTCATCATTCCATCTAACCACTTCCTCTTTTCTTAGAAATTTGAATATTGGTTCACAAGTAGCTGTGAGGTAAGATATGAACTGTGCAATGTAGTTCAATCTACCCAGGAAGCCACATACTTCTTTTTCTGTTTGCGGTGCAGGCATATATTGTATAGCTTTAACTTTAGCAGGATCTACCTCTATCCCCCTCTGGCTCACAATGAAACCCAACAGTTTTCTAGAACGCACCCCGAAGGTGCACTTGTTAGGATTTAACCTCAGACGAAACTTTCTCAGTCATTCAATTAGCTTTTTGAGGTTAACCAGATGCTCTTCTTCATCTTGGGACTTGGCAATCATGTCATCCACATAGAATTCAATCTCTTTATGGATCATATCACGAAACAATGTTACCATTGCCCATTGGTATGTTTCCCCGACGTTCTTCAACCCAAAAGGCATAACCTAATAGAAAAACGTACCCCACGGGGTAATGAACATTGTTTTCTCCATGTCTTGAAGCGCCATCTTTATCTGATTATAACCAAAGAAGCCATCCATGAATGAAAATACAAAGAACTGAGTTGTGTTATCAACCAATACGTCAATGTGAGGTAATGGGAAATCATCTTTCGGGCTTGATCTGTTTAAGTCTTAGTAGTCAACACACATATGGACCTTGATGTCCTTCTTCGGTACTGGCACAATGTTAGTTACCAAGGGTGGATAACTAGTCACGACAAGGAACCTGATGTCCCATTGCTTCTAAATTTCTTCTTTGATTTTCATCGCCATATCAGGACGAGTTCTACGAAGCTTTTGCTTAACTAGAGAGCAGTCCTCCCTCAATGGCAGCTTATGCATCATGATGTCTGTATCTAAACCTGGCATATCTTGATATGACCAAGCAAAGATGTCCACGTATTCTCGAAGCATGCCAATCAATTCCTCTTTTAACCTAGCCTGCAGAATGGCCCCTATCTTGATTTCCTTCTTTGCATCTTCTGACCCAATATTGATAATCTCAACTCTTCTTGGTGAGGCTGAATAACTCTTTCCTCTTGTCTCAATAACCTGGCCAATTCTTCAGGGAGTTTACAATCTTCCTCAACCCCTTCATGCGCTTGGTAGATAAGATTATCGAAGTTATACTCAGTCATAGCATAAGTGTTATCAAACGAATCTGGGTGATTTATTATGCATAAATGATGTGCTTATTTCAGAATCAGTATTATGAAAAGAAAGAAAACAAAACAAGATAAAACATTGCCATTTTATTGTTTTTTTGTGAAAAAGTTTAAACTAAAAGAAAGTGAACACAATTTTGAATGAAAAAAATGTCCTTTATTAATGATAAACTAAAATTGCACATAATTCAAGGGAGGCCTACAATGGATCCATGCACCTTGGGCAGAGTGCAGGATTTGACATGCATATGAAATGGAAAAAGAAAGAAAATTACTCTGGATGGGAAGTCACTTCAATGATGTCCTCCGCAAACCAGTTCTTTAATTCTTCTCCCGGTACACATGGTCGTACCCAGCTATCCAGATCGCAATCACTATCAGCATCTTCTCCGACAGCAGCAATCATCTGATTTGGATCAATAACCCCCTGCTTGAGAAGCTTATTGAACTCCTTCTCTGAGACCCCATAGATTGGACTGGCTTGTACCCTATTCCAAATTTGTCTTCTTTCCGATCAACCTCAACCACTTTTCCCCAGCCTTGGGCATTTCCTGCTTACACGGCTTCCAATGCTTTCCTGTAAGAAGCTATAGAAGTACCAACTTTATCAGCACTTTTGACCACATAATTGGGAGAAACCTCGTTAATGTTAAAAATCTCAAAAGCTTGGCAAAATGTCTCATGGATCTCCCCATCCATTTCGACATACTTGAAGGTTGACAAGCTGCTCACAAATATGTCCTCCTTTCCACAGACGGTAACCACCTGCCCTTCTACAACATACTTCAATTTTTGATGCAATGTAGAGGTCACCGCGACAGCAACATGGATCCATGGGTGACCAAGAAGACAGTTGTACGCCGACTGTATGTCCATGACATAAAATGTACTCTTAAAGATCTAAGACCCGATCTACACCGACAACCTTTCTTCTCCGAAGGCTGATCTCTTAGATCCGTCGAAAGCTCTTACTACCAAATCACTTAGACGCAATATGATCCCATCTACGTCAAGCTTCATCAAGGCTTTTTTAGGTAGCACATTCAATGAGGACCCAGTGTCCACCTACACATGGGAAAGAACGGCCCCTTTGCACTCCATAGTAATATGCAGAGCTTTGTTGTGATTTCTCCCTTCCGACGTCAAGTCCCTGTCTGTAAAACCTAGTCCATGACTAGCATTTACATTTGCAACCATAACTTCCAATTGATTAATAGTTATTTCCTGTGGAACATACGCCATATGCAGGACTTTTAGCAAAGCTTCCCTGTGTGCCTAGGAACACATCAACATGGATAGTATTGAGATCTTAGACGGAGTTTGATTCAACTGTTCAACCATTTTATAGTCATTATTCTTTATAATTCTCATAAACTCCTTCACTCCCTTCTCAAAAGTAATTTGCTCTAGAACAGGAATCATAACGTCTTTCGTAGCCACCTACTTACCCTTAGCCTGTGCAACAATTTTAGCTTCAGTGTTGGTTCTGAGAGTCTGGGGAGAAAATAATCTTCCGCTTCTAGTGAAGCCCCCAATACCTCCTACATTCACAACACTGAGATCAATAGTCACTGAAATCGTTTCTTCAACTTTTTGTCCCTGTACATATACGTCCGCGCCATAGTGCCACGGAACAACTCTTTCGTCATCATATGGCACATGATCTGGCACTGTGATGGTGACTGGGCTCACTTCCTGAGGTATGTATGTCATACCCCAAATTTGTCCTACTTTTGTCATTTTATTTTACTGTCTAACCAAATATCTCAAAAAATCAAAAAATATGTACCATTTTCTTTTTCTGTCTGATAATCGAAAACAAATCCAAAAAATACATTCTATTCTTTTTAAACTAAAATTCTAAATTTTTTTTTTATTCTACCTTTTTTTTTTTATAAAAAAAATACAAAAAAATCTTTTATTATTCAAACCTAACCATTTTGCATAAATCCACTTTTTTAAAGCCTGTTTAGAAAAATCACAAAAAAAATCATCTTTATTATTTTCTTATTAAAATTATTGTCACTACTTTCATCACCATTATCATTATTAACCATTTTTTTAATATTTCTATTTTTACCATTTAGATTTTTTTTTTTGTTGTTATCATTATTACTCATTTTTATATTTCTCATTATTATTATTAATCCTTTTTTTTTTATTATCATTATTAGTTTCTATAATTTTTGTTATTTCTACTTTTCACTATTATTATTATTATCCTTATTATTATTAGCATTATTATTATTTACTTTGTTATTCATAAAATATCTACCAACTACCTCAATTCCACTACCACATCTACATAACAGCAAATCTCACAAAATCTGCAACTTTCCACTACAACAAAATCAAAACCAAATTTTACAGCTCATGCAATCTTTCAATTCTATCCAAAATCTTTACACAAAATCTCTAATTCACCCTTTGCATTCCTCTATAAAACCAGCAACAAATTCACAGCAAGAGGGGAGGGAGCTTGAAATACAATCACCGAAAAAATCATCAAACCACCAAACTCCTTTACCAACACTTTCCCAAACCACGAATTACTTTGAAATAAAACCGAAGCCGTGAAACCAAAATACAAATCGCCGCTGTGAGAGAGAGACGCGAGTATGAGAGAAAGGTCCGAATCGAAAACATCCAAGTCGAAGTTCAGAAATTGAGAGAAGCAGAACCAACAACCCCAAGCACGCCGGACATCCACCCTTCCGCGAAGCCATCAAAGCCCGTCACCAGCGAACCAAAACCGAACGCATACCCGACCCACCTTCACACGCTCACCGCCTCCATCACCTTTCAAACCGCCGACGAACGCAAATCGGAAAACCCACAAGTCACCGAGCAAGCCATAGAGAGAATTCAGAGACGGAAAGAGATCCGTGAGCGTGTTAGTGAGATCCAAAGTGATTCGTGAGCAAGAATCACCGTGAAAAGAGGTGAAAGGGGATTACCCCGTTTTTTCTTTGTCGGCTGAGAAACGCATTCATACTTATGTTTACCGTTCATTTTTTGCTGTAAATGTTGAACTCTTTTATTATTATTATTGATGTTGGTGATGGGCTTTGGAGAACCTCTTTTCTTTAATTATCACATCTCACGGTCCATACATATTACTTTGGACATATTTTCTTTTCTTATTTAATTGTTTTATTTTTATTATTGTTTCTTCTTTAAGTATGTATGTCTCTCATTTTTTTGGGATAATGCTCAGTTGATGAAATATTGAGACTAGTGTTTGCTCTGTTAAGATTAATATAGGTTAAGGCCACCGAGTTATTTTATTTGCACACATCTCTATTTATATGAGGCACCTCATTATTATTTTATGTTATATTTCTATTACATTTGGTTCTTATATTTCATTTTTATATGGATCTTGTCATTTTCATTTTTTTTTGGCCAACTCTATTCTGTTAACACACACCAGACATACGGAATACCCCCTGTGCTCTATTAATTTCTACCTTATTTTGTTATAGTTTTAATTTATATTTACTTCCTATGGAAAAATATTTTGGTTATTTTTATTATTATGATTACTTATTTTATTTGTCTTTTCTTTTGGTCAATGAAGATTTCAAAATCATGGATGATTGGTTTTAATTAGCCGATATAATCTTTGATAAAAGATGAGACCGACCTCCTTTTATTTTTTATTTATCCTTATTTTTTTGGGCCAATGATATAACCCAAATTAAATTTTGTCCAATATATTTAATTGACAAGTTTAATTAATATGAGGCCTCCCCTATTTTATTCTATTATATAATTTAATTACAACAAAACAAATTTATTTATTTATGTTTATCATATTATTTTAATTATTCAATATGTTACTAAGTTTATTTTTAATTTAATTTAATTACTTGTATTTATGACCTTTATTATAACTTAAGTTTTTTCAATTTAATCCACTTATTTATTTTTCTCGTAATCTATCGCTTTAATCGATTCGCGAACCATGTAAGCCGAGCGTTGCGCCTCACCATCAACTTTTCCGAACTCGATAATCCAAATATTTTTCATAATCAAAATAACGGATAAACTGAATTCTGGAGTCTCGCATTCCTCGAATTCTTGAATGAACACTCCCGAGGCTCGCCCCGCGGGACGTTGTTCATTCGACTTTCCGTAATTAAAACATTTAATCGACATATTAATTAATGAAAGAATTGAATTCTGGAGTCTCGCATTCCTCGAATTCTCGAATAAACTCTCTTGAGGCCCGCCCCTCAGGACGCAGTTTATTTACCCTTTCATTCTTAAAAACATCAATCGAATCAAACATCTTTTAAAAGCAAACTTTATTTAAATCCCTTCTATCTCAAACAAGCTAGCGCTTCAGCCTCCTTTCGCGAGCAGACAAGCCAACGCTTAGCAGTAGAATGCGATTTAAATAACTGTTTATCAAATCTAACCGACGAACCTTAGTACCACGAACTACGAAGCTCTGACTTTCCCATTGCACAAGGGAATACGTAGGCACACGGATCTTACTCCTTGCCGAGCACCCTAGGAACAAAATGACCCATTTCCCCTATTAACCTTATATTAGAATTGTTCGCATTTATTTTATTATTCGAAGAAAACAGAAAGTATTAGTCAATATTAGATCGCAAGTTAAACTAAGAGGTTCCCGTTGAGTACAACGGTCGTAAGGGGTGCTAATACCTTCCCCTTACGGAATCGACTCCCGAACCTAGAATCTGGTTTCAAAGACCTTGTTCTATCCATCCATTTTTTCAAAAGGTTTCTCGATATTTTCCTTTTCCTTAATTGGAATAAAATAAGTTCGGTGGCGACTCTGTTGTTTTAAGTTCATCCGCGGTAATCTTTTATCGCGAGGTCGTATTTTTCGAGGTGCGACAGATGGCGACTCTGCTGGGGACAGTTAGAGAGTCAAGCCTAACTTAGTTTACTTTGCGATCAATGTTTATTTTGCTTACATGTTTTCTTCACGCTTTTTATTTATGCTTGTTTATTTGCTCTTCTTATTATGATCATTATCATACTTGCTTGTTGGATCCTGGGATGACATCTGAGTTTGCGAAAAGAAGAGGGAACACCTAGTTTAGAATTGGAAGTTATTAGTGTTAGTCTCCAAGGACTCGCTCCTTGTAAGCCTAGCATAAAAGCTCCCCCCAGAGAGTAGACCTATTCACAGATCTCGTCATAACACAGCTAGCCTGTTACATGACTTGATTCATGAAAGGGCTGTGACTCTGGGACCCACTTTTAGAACCAGTTTCAATGTTGGCAGTTGCGTAGTGTTAGTCTCTGAGGACCCGCTCCTCATACGGCTAACATGAGAACTCCACTCAAGGTAGATCTTATCGTTATTATCGTCATAATACAGCTAGCCTGTGGCAGGACGTTAGTACGATCAGCGTCTGTGACCTTGAGTATCTTATCCATAACCGTAGAAACTATCATGTGAGTGGTTTTACGGGTAAAGAACTTAGAACAATCCTATAAGAGCCTACCTGTTAAGGTTACTTTTATTGAGATACCGGTTATTTATTCATTACTACGATTCACCTCAGAGCAGATTATACTCGTGATCCTGGATCTTGCATTGCATCTATACGCATATTAATTTCATTGGCATTATCTGTTCATCTTGCATTTCATTCCAAGGCCGTAAACTCATTGCATGTTCCTTCATCTTCAGTAAATCAAGCTGGTTTCCCGACGCCCGTATCGTGCTAGACGCCCGTATCTAACTAGAGCCAATACTAGAAGACTGATGGACGTGATTCAAGAAGAATAAGCTGCCATGAGGGAAGAGATTGACTCGGTCAAGAGCAAGATTGACCAGATTTATGAGACTTTACAAGCTTTGGCCAGAATGGAAGAACGTCGCGAAGCTGCTTCTGCAGTGAACAATGCTCAAGTGCAAGGATCTACCTCGCGCGCAATGCCTTCAGTTCCCGTTCCAAATCCTTTGGTCTACGGTTTGCCTCCAGGCTTCACTCCTGCTGTTGAAGAGGTCACTTCCCAACCAATACCTGCTTCTGGTGTCACTGTTGGTGCAATTCCTCAAGCTCAACCTATTCCAATTCAAGTCCAGTTTCCTCAAACTGAAGAGAATCATCAAGTTGAGTATGAGATGCATACTGCTGTTCCAATCACCAATTCTCATGCTGTTCAAGAATCTGAAGCTATGAAGATGTGTCGCGAGTTAGCTGAAAAACTCCGAATTATGGAAGGACACAACTCAACCTCTCTGAGTGCTTCAGACATGTGCTTAGTTCCAGATGTTGTGATCCCTGCTAAGTTCAAACTGCCAGAATTCGAGAAATACAAAGGCCTCAGCTGCCCTGAGCTCCATTTGAGGATGTACTGTAGAAAAATGGCCGCTCATGCCAAAGACGATAAGCTCATGATCCATTGCTTCCAAGACAGTCTGTCTGGAGCGTCTCTAGAATGGTACATGCAACTTGAACGCAACATTGTTCATACTTGGCTCGATCTATCTGATGCATTCAAAAAGCAGTACAAGTACAACACTGACCTTGCTCCTAACCGTACTCAACTTCAGAGTATGTCTCAAAAGGAGAGTGAATCCTTTAAGGAGTACGCCCAACGCTGGAGGTAGTTAGCTGCCAGAGTGCATCCACCTTTGGTTGACCGTGAATTGATCGATATCTTCATGGGTACCCTACAGGGGCAATACTACGAGAAGCTGATCAGCAGTGTATCTTCTGGATTTTCAGACATGGTGATGGTCGGAGAAAGAATTGAAGAAGGCTTGAAGAGTGGAAAGATTCAAGGAGGTTCCAGCAGCCAAAACAATGCCAAGAAGGCTTTCAACGGGTACAAAAAGGGCGAAACAAATGCCATTTCTGCAGCAAGTGGGAATTTTCAACAGAGTGCACCTGCACCAGTTCCCTACTATCAGTATCCCTATGTTGCTGCTGCACAATATGCTCCTATGCCATATCAGCCAGCTCCTCCAATGCCTTATCAGCAGGCCTTCCAAGCTCTATTTCCGCCTCAGATGGCTCATCAACCACGTCCACCTCCTATGGTTGCAGCCGCACAATATGCACCTGGACCATACCAGCAACCGGCTTATCCACCACGACCTGGTCAACAACAACCACGCGCTCCTCAACAGCGTCCACCATATCAACCAAGAGGATATGATAGGCATATTGATCCCCTGCCTATGTCATATACCGAAATCTTTAAACAGCTGACGGCAAAAGGACCTCTCACTTTGAGAGATATGCCACTGTAAACACCCCCAAATTTGCCCTCACCCATTCACACCATGGCTTGTGATCATTCTCATATGCATAAGCACAATCATCTCACCTCACATCTCAATTTTGAATCACTGCATAGTTTCTAAGTCATCTGCACCTAGGGTTTGTGATCTGAGCAATCTCAGGGCATCCTGAGCCACTCCAAAGGTTACCAATCACTTCAAAGGGGTCCATGTGTGTTCTTATATCATATTACATCCTCACAAAGCCAAAAATGCAAAAGAATCACAGGAACTAGGGTTTGAGTGGATGCAGAGCCAGGATTGACTGCACAGTTGACCTAAAATTAGGGTTTTGGTTTCAGAGGCCATAACCCCAAATTTTTTGGTCATTCTTGTTTCCATTGGTCTCTATATGGTATAGGGAGTATGCATATCAATTTTCATGAAGAAGTTCCATGGGGAAGTTATCTGATCAAGGGTTGACTTTTCAGACAAGTCAGTGTAAAATCAGGGCATCTGAGACCCCCAATGACCCAACCAATGGGTGATCTTCATCATTTTGAGTGTATATGATCTTTATTTGATCATGGAAGAAGTTTGAAGTTCATAAAAATCAAGAATTTAGGGTTTTTTGCAAATGTTGACTTTTTGGGCATAGTTGACTTTTCAAGAATGCTTCATTTTAGGTCATTTTTCAAGCCTTGATTATTGATCCAAAAAAGCTTCAAATGGAAAAACTTTGGTCATGAAAGTTGTAGATCTCATCTTTCCCTTTTCAAAAAGTACAAGAACATGATCAAATTCTTTTTGGATCAAAAGTTATGGTGTGACAAAGTTAGCAAAAATCATTTATTTTCAAGATATGCACCAAGTGTGAAAGTTGCAAAATCATGTACCAAGGCAAAATGCAACTTCTAATTGGCATCAAACCATCACATAAACATCATGTAAGTCCTAAAATTCAGAATGAACTAGGCATTGCTCATGTTTCATGACTTTTGGGACAAGGTTTTTCCATATGAACCAAAAAGCCAACAACTTGCAAAATCATCATGATCACTTCACCCACTTGATGCATTGGATGCTGCACTTTGGCTAGCCTCTCACCTCACCTTGCTGCACCAGAACCAGCCCATGTACTAGCTATAGATCAACCCATACTTTCCTTACACAAAATTTGACTTTTTGCAAAAGGTGACTTACCAATCAATAAAGCACATGTCCAATCATCTGACCAATGAGAGAGGTTTATGTGGACAAAGAGCAAGCCATTCCATACATCTAGCAAGGCTGAAACATTTCATAACAACACATTCACAAAAACACTCCTTTTTGCATAAGCCTTCGAATCTGCCTCCACAAGCTCAGAACACAAAAACCATCTTCATCATTCATCTCACCACACTTCATAGACCTCAAACCACCAAAAGCCAGGCCTGAAACAAGCAAAAACACCCCACTGCCATTCTTCACCTCAACTTGCAGTTCCATTCGAATCTCTCTCCCTAGCTCACAAACATCAAAACAAACACCACAGACCTTCTCCACACATCATCTGGACCACAAACAACCATTCACCATGACCTGAAACTGCCTGAAACTCCATTGCCATTTCTGACTGAGCTTGAGCAGAAGCTTGTCAAACTCCTCATCCAGCCAATATAAACCCCTCCAAAGCATTCAAACATCATCTGGGGATCAAGTGGAGTGGATTGCACTGAAGGAAGTGGCCAGAAAGTCATCAGAGTGAAAGCTTCGAATCTCAGGTAGCTTGAAAAATATTTTTCCAGAAATCATTTCTTTTGTTCTAAACTTGTTCTACATGTCTTGCTGATCATGAGTATGCTTTCAGTTTTTGAAATGGCTTTGAAATGAGTATTTAATTGGCTTCTGAAACCTGCGTGCCCTAAAATTTGTTTTGCTCGATTCATGGATTTGGGGAAGAATAAATTAGTTTTGACTTAGGGTTTTAATTCAGGGGATCATGGGAATCATTTCTGTATGCTTAGGTTTCATTTTTGTTACGTTTTGAGGGAGTTTGGAGATTTTCAGGGGAGATGTTGGCCGGAGAAGACGACCGGAAGTCTTCTCCGGCAGCCTGAGTGTGATTAGCCCTAATCTCAGGTCATTAATGTTTGTTTGAATTCTGGACGTTGGATGCGTTGAAATGTTTGACTCCCCGCGCGAATGGATGGTTCAGATCAAGCCATTATGCCCTAATCCACGTGTTTAACTTAATTAATCCATAATTTAATTAATTTGATCAGAAGCCATCTGGACCTTCCATTAGCGCGCGTGGTCAACGTGTTTGAACCCAGGGCTCATCCTGGCCCTCCATTCTGTTTACCTTTCATTTTATTTAATTTCAATTCATTTTCTTTCCCTTTTATTTGCACATTTATTTAAAAATAGTAAAAAAGGTTTAAAAATTATGAAACTTTTTCCTCTGAGTTTTATTAATTTTGTAAACACAAAAATATTTTTATTTTATTTTTTATCATTAAAAAAGTATTTTTAAATATTTAAAAGATTATTTTTAATTGATTAATGGAAATTAATTTATTAAAAATACTTTTAAGTATTTAAAAATCACCAAAAAATTCATGAAATGTTCTAAGACATTTAGAAACATTGTCCAACCTTCAAACCAAATTTCTTTTTTGATCTTGATGCATTTTAAGAATTTTTCATTGAATTAAATCATATTTTGTGCATTATTTTGATCATAAGTTCAAAAAATCATTTCTGCCTATTTGAGAAGAGTTGGACATTGATTCTTTTTACTTTGTTTTGTGTTTGGCATGTAGTTTCTAGGGTAAAATGGCCATGATTTGTTTCCTCATTTTCAATTTGTTTGGTATTTCTTTTGTTTAAGAGCCCTAAAAACCCTAATAACTTAGAAAATTCATATCTTGAGATTGGTTGAGAGTTGAGACCTCCCCTTTGGACCTTGGTTTAGTATAGGTTTAGGGTTTCTTTGGGTGGCATTTTCCATTTTTTAAATTAGGTTTTGCTTCTGTTTTTGGTTTTTGTTTGTTGTTTGATCCATAAACCCTAATTTGGGCTTTCATTTGCATACCTCTTGCATTCTCTTGCATAACATGACTTGCCATGCCATTCCATGCCTCCATTTGATTCATCTAACATCATAAGACATGTAGAAAGTATGTTTGATCATTGCATTACATATTTGCCATGTTGTATGCTTTGTATGCTTCCTAACTTGTCATGTGTATCCATGCTTCTAAGCTTGCACCATTTGCACCCATGAACTTGTATGAGAATATCCATGCCTTGCCTCATGTTTGTAGCACTCCATAGCATTATTATCATCATCAACATGCTTCTGGTTTTGTTTTTTCTTCATACCCTTTCATCCCATTTAGCATTGCATTGCATTTCTTTCTAACATTTCAGGTGGTAAGTAAACTTGAGAAGTGAATTTGCCTTCACTTCTCATAACTTTTCTTTTCATCTCTCTTGCATCCATTGCTGCATTTCTATATGTGTTTGAGATTGAGCTTGCTCATTCTTGTTCTTCCCACTTTCTTTCTCCAAGTGACTTGACTTCTTAAATGAAGCAAGTTACTTTGCTTCTCTTGATCCTGTTCATCTGCTTCCTGGTGGTTCCATTGAAGATCTTCTTGGTGAAACCTCACAAACCTTAGGAACAACCAAGCATGACAATGAATTAGGGTTTTTGATTAGTCCCCCCTTCTTAGTTTTACCTTTGTGTCTCTTTTGAGTCTTCTCCTCTCATCTCATAATCAGGGACTAAACCCTAAAGGCTTTAAGGCTTTGTGATTAAGCTTATGCCTGCATCCTTCTCTTAGGATGGAGTGTATAACTTTAATCCTAAGAGTTAAACCCTTAATGTGTTTAAATCCTTTAATCAATTCACTTAATAAGTATCAAGACATCACACTTGTAACTTGGGCCTTGCATTAGGGTTCTAATTCTTCCTTAATTGGTTAAGAAGGACTAACCCTAGTGTTAATGGACAAGTCCCCCTCAAGTTGTCTTACAAATCATAAAACTCACTTCATCATCATATCATTAAATAAAATCCACTTAATCAAAGGCTTGTTTTGTCATGAGTTTAATCCCTAATCATGGATTAAGTTGAGGAGCTTTCCTCAGCTTAAACACTCTCATCTATTATCCTTCTATTAGGATGGTGTAATGAGTCTGTTTAATCTTTGATTATGGCTTAACCTCATTACTTAACACTAAACAAAAAAAAACCACAAAAACATCTAAATAATCACAAGTAGGTTAATGATCTTAAATCCTACATCAAAGGCGATTAAGTGTGAGAATCTGACTTCACGCTTAAGGTAATTCTCATTACCCCTAATCAGAGGGATGATGTGATGAGTTTACCAAATCCATTGGTTTAGACTTAAGCTCGTTAACTTATGACAAACTTTCAAAAGCAATAAAAAACTGAAAACTCAAAAACAAACAATAATCGTCTCCTCCGGGATTCTTTTCTCATCACCTTCACTCATAAACGAGAACTCGCTTCTTCCGTCTAATGCAATACAGTAAGCACCTGAGCCAGACAGGTCATACACTTGAGCATAGACAAGTAAGCAGTTCACAGGTCAATTCATCTTTCAGTCTCTTTGGGTCGAACTACGGTGTTCTGACTTCCTCATTGCACGAGAGGATACGTAGGCATAACTTAACAGTTATCGAACAAAAGTCTCTGTAAATTCCCCCTCTTTCCAGCTTCATTCTTTGAGCCTCATTATCATGAGCATCTTATTCTTGTTCTCACACTGACACTGTCATACTTCATATCACTTATACACTATACACTGACACCTGTACATCTTTTCCAGCCCTTTATACACAAATTGCACTGACACTACCCCTTTAAAACACAAATCTTTTAAGCGTGGATCCCGTCGAGTACGACGGACAATCTGGGTGCTAATACCTTCCCAGGTTGTAACCAACCCCCTTTCTCAGTCTCTCTGGTTCGCAAACCGTCTTATCCATCACTTTCTAGGCTTATGCAGCATTGCCTTTCCTCCGGGATGAAAATGCCTAGCTGGCGACTCTATTCATCTCCAGTGAGTTCACTGCTGTGTGTTCTCATTGTCCCTCTCGCCGACCGTTCGCGTCTGTACCTTTATTTGGACTTAGTTTCATTTGTCGGGAGCGACAGCTTGGCGACTCTGCTGGGGAACCTTATATTGCAACCAGGGCTTCTGGTTCTTTTTGTGGGTTCCTCCTAGCGCTTGATTGATTTGTGTTTACTGGGGTGTTATGTGCTTATTTGTGCTTGTATTTATTTTTGTTTATTGATTTATGTACAGTTTGCTTTACTGCTTTTCTTTAGTGCATTTGTATATATCATACTGTCATGTTGCTGGCTGGATCTGTTGTTTGCTTTGGTGGGTGGGGTTCTATTGAGAGTTAAGGTCCTACACCTGGGACCTGAGTGACACCTAGGCTAGAGTGAATCATATTCTTTCCCATTCCATTTCGGTCTGGTGCGGGAATATGAAACACGGTTCAGATGTGGGTTTCTTCTTGAGAACTCTGTGTTGCAGATTTCCTGCAATGCTAGGGCTATCTGGGAAGCCTGCTAAGTCTGGATGACCTTTAGTATTGACCTTCAGAAACTGAGGTGAATTAGAGGAGGAATTGTTATGGTTATTGTAAACACTGTACCTCCGGGTTGGAAATGTTTACACTTCTCATAACTGATCCAAGTCTGAGGATCCTTGTTCTAGAACACCACCTGTGAGGGGGTTGGGCTGTTTACAGGTTTGCAGGTACCTTGACCTCAGAATACCCTGTTACTTTGATTTGTTAAGAGTACTCCATGTTGGATAGTTCTTGTGATTCTAAAACCCTGGACATATGGCTCTTTATTTGAGCCCCCTACCTTGGTTACTGGATCTATAGACCTCCATCTGGAATTCTTGAACACACTTGGACCTATATCAGGGCATTTTGATCAGATCCAGCTCAGTCACAGACCCTTTGCATATCATTTGCATACATAATCATTGCATCATATTGACATTTGCTTATTTGTTTCAGGGTATCCATCTTCATTTGGTTTTGGTTTTGACCCCATCTTCAGTATTGACCTATCTTCATCAGCACCTGCTTCAGTTATCAGCTGTCTACTTCAGTTATCACCTGCACCAGCCAGTCAGTGGCCCACTTCTTCAGTATTATCATCAGCACCTGTTTCTATTCAGTCTCAGCATCATGGCTCCTAAAAAGAGCAACATCACCTATCACTTCTTCCAGCCAGAGTTATCAGACATCAGGAGGATTCAAACCCTGATCACTCCAGATCACATACCATTGTTTAGGGAAAGTTATGGAGATATACTTGATATGGTTATGGATCTGGACCCATCACAGAGAAGCCTGATCCACACCTGCATTCAGTTTTATGATCCCCCACTGAGATGTTTCACTTTCCAAGACTTTCAGTTGGGCCCTCTATTAGAAGAATACTCATCATTGGTTGGTTTTCCTATCAGGGGTGGAATCCCTTTCAACCCTGAGATGGTCTTTCCTAGCAATGGAGAAGTAGCAAAAGCTCTGCATCTGGAACTTGTTTTGATTGAGCAGCATATGACTTCTAAAGCTGGGATCCCTGGCTTTCATCTGGATTTCTTGATCTCCCAAGCTACCCTGAAAGCTTCTCTAGGAGAGTGGAAAGCTGTTTGTGCTTTGCTGGCCTTAAGCATATATGGAATTGTATTGTTTGCGGATGAGCCTCGATTCATTAGCAAGAATGCAATCCATCTGTTCATCCTGAAGAACCCAGTGCCAACTTTATTGGGGGATCTTTACTATTCAGTGCATCAGAGGAATGAAAAGCAGAGGGGGAGATTAGTGAGGTGTTGTGCTCCATTATTCCATACTTGGCTTCTCAAGCATCTACCCAGGACAGATGCATTTCTAAATCCTCATCAGCAAAGCAACTGGGCTAAGAGACTTACTGCTCTAACTTCAGCTGACATCAGATGGTGCACTCAGAGCACCAAGGGCAGGGATGTCATCACCAGCTGTGGGCATTTTCCTAATGTGCCTTTGATAGGAGTTAAGGGTAGTATCAATTACAACCCTCTGCTGTTTAGACGACAACTGGGCTATACACTGGTCCACACTCCTAAGGCACAGGACTTGGTTGAGACTCTCTATTGTGAGAACAAGATTAATTTGGCTATTGTTAGGCAGGCTGCCTGGGCCTGGGATAATGTTCAAACCAAGGGAGTGACTATCCTAGGGAAGTGCAATAATGTGGCATCAACACAATATTATGAGTGGTCCCGTGCCAGGGCCCAATTCTCTGGAATGCCCTTTACCATAGAAGACATGCCTGAGTCATCTTCAGCACCACCCCCTGCCACCATCAGTTTGGAGGAGTTTGAGAGCTTGAAGGAAAGAAATGAGAAGCTAACCCAGGCTTTGCAGAAGACCCTCCGGGAGAGGAGTGAAGGTATGAGGGAGATTGAGAGATTGGAGAAGTTGAGAGTGGAGCATTTGACTAAGATTGAAAAGTCTGGGGATTATATCAAAAAGTCTAAGGCTGGTGAACAAATTCTGAAGAATGCTTGCAAAGAAGCCCAGTTCCGGAGAGCAAGAACAGACTTGTACTTGAAGGAGAGTCAAGCCCGGTGGGTCAGGATCACCGAGGCTCGTACCCTGGAAGACAAGAGAGTTCAAGACAAGATGGAGCAACTAGAAGCAAGTGCAAAAGAACAACAAGAAGCCCTGGCAGCAGCCCAGAGGGAGATATCAGAATTGAAGATCAAAGCAGGGGTGAAGAGGTCCAAGGACCAAACTCATCACAAGAAACTAGCAGCAGCTATTGCAACCCGGAATCTCCTCATCAGGAATCTCACGGAGCGTCCGGCCGATCCTGTGACCGAAGCACTTCTCAAGGAAGTTCGTGAGGATGAGTTTGGTCTTGGTGTTTGACCATTTGTTTGTTGTTTCCTTCTTTCCGTGTACTTTTATTTTCTTGTAATGTATTTTGACCCCTTAGAGGGCTTGTGTTGTAAAATGAACAAATTGTATCGTTTCACCTTCTGTAATATATTTATGTTAGTTTGCGTCACCTGAGTTTTCTTCAAGCAACAACGACAATATCTTCAAAGGGTCTGGAAGGGTCAAAACTGAAGACCAAACCGGATACCTTGAGAGCAAATAAGCATAACTGCATTGCATGCTAACCCTTTGTTTGTTTTGTAGGTTTTGTTTTATTGTTGCTAACCTCTGTTGTGATACCTCAGGAACTATTGCTAGGCGCCGAGTATTTCCCCTCAACCGTCCGCACCGTTATCCAACCCGAAACAACCTTCCGGGAATTCAAATGGATCAGATGCAGCAGGACCTCACTGAGGTCAGAAATCAAATGGCAAATGAAAGGCTATAAATGAGGAATCAAATGACTCAGTTTATGGAAGTTATGAACAACATGGCTCAGAGCCAGGAAAGATTGAGGGCCATGGTGGAAAGGCAGAACCAAGAAGATCCACATATAGGGACTGCCGGTACCAGTAACAATGAAAGGGTACAACCTCACGTCAACCCCCCGGTATTTGGGCCACACCTCCATCCTGAGGTCAATATTCCAGCAAATGTTCAAGGGACTGCCACCGCAGCTAGGGTACTTCAAGAAGACCCCCAAGAGGACCAGTTTACAGTAATGGGTGCCGGGGAAGAAGCTTATGATAGGAGATTGGATGAGATAGCTGAGAAGTTGAGGTCCTTAGAATCTCAAAACTCTTTGGGCTTCGACGTCATGGATATGGGCTTGGTAGACGGGGTTAGGATTCCCCACAAGTTCAAGCCTCCATGTTTTGAAAAGTATAATGGGACTTCTTGTCCTCGAACCCATCTACAATCTTTCCTCGGGAGATTAAAAGCTTATACCATGGACGAGAAATTGTGGATGTTCTATTTTGAAGATAGCTTGACTGGAGCTTCGAGGGAGTGGTATTCCCATCTGACAAGAGCAACTATTAGATGCTGGAAGGACCTGGCAGAGGCCTTCATCAGACAGTATCAGTATAATCTGGATATGGCACCCAACAGGACTCTCCTAATGGGAATGTCACAGTCTTCAAGGGAGAGTTTCCGAGAATATGCCCAGAGATGGAGGCAATTGGCTGCTGCTGTTCAGCCACCTATGTCTGAACGGGAAATGGCAGATATGTTCATGAACACCCTTCAGGGAACTTGTATTGACAGGCTGGCTGCTTTCTCTTCCACTAGCTTTGCAGATGTTGTCATAGCTGGGGAGAGAATTGAAAGCCTATTGAAGATGGGTAAGATCTCAGACAACGGTGCAAGCTCGTCCAGTAGTACAAGAAAGCCTTTTGCAGGCCCGAGAAGAACTGGCGAGACCAATGCCATCCATTCCAACAGGGGCAGGCCCCAATATGTTCACAGATCAGTGGCAGCAGTCACCATTCCTGCTCCAGCTCATCCTCAACCAGTCTATCAACCGCCGCAGCAAAACTATCAGCCACAACCTCAATATCATCAGCAAAATCAGTATCCTCCAAGGAATTACAACACCAACAACAACAGTCAACAAAGGCCATTTCAGCAGAGGCCATCTCAAGCTAATAGGGTGATCGATCCGATCCCTATGCCATATGCTACCCTGCTGCCACAACTCCTGAAACTCAACCTAGTTGAGCTAAGGACATTGGCACCTCCGGATCCCAATAGTCTACCCAGGAACTATGACTCCAACGCTAGGTGTGCCTTCCATTCAAACGCACCTGGCCACAGTACAGAAAAGTGCAGAGCCCTGCACATGAAGGTACAAGACCTGGTAGACTCAAAAGCTCTAAATTTCGCACCACCACCCAATGTCAACAAGAACCCGATGCCAAACCACGGTGGTCCCAGGATTAACGCTATTGAAGAAGACAAGCCGTCTTATTTAATAACCAGTGTGGGCCAGATCAGGACACCGTTGGTGGAAATCAAGGCTCAGCTTTTGGAATGTCAAATGTTCCCGGGGTGTGAGTTAGGCTGTGCTTACTGCAATATCTCGGTAAATGGGTGCGATAATTTGAGGAATGGCATAGATGGCCTTATTCAGAGTGGCCAACTTCAGATCACCACATCATTTCCAACAAATCCACCAATCTCATCAGCAACAATTTCAGAACCTCCTACAACTGCAACAACTATTGTTCCTGACAATTCTTCGGCTTCATCAACAAGTACTTCATCTATCATTTCAACTGATCAGATATCAATGAATGTTCCTCCTACAACTCCAGCACCACTCCATTATGAAGCTCCTACAACAACAACATCCATCCTTCCACCAATGTCTCCTACAACACCAGCAACAAATCATGAAGATGTCTCGACTGTCACCATATTCTATGATCCTGAAAACAACTCTGCCTACAATTCAGAAGGTGTTGCTCCCATCAGAACACCAGTTACAATTTATTATGATCCACAGACTATCACAGTTCCTTCAACAGCTGCAGTCAGTCCAGTCACCGTCACGGTGCCTGGACCAGTACCTTATGAAAGCAGCAATGCCATCCCGTGGCATTACGGCTCTGACCTGTACTGTGAAGGACAAAGAATCACTTTTGAATCATCAACCCCTGCACTACAAGTAGACAATGTGGGCGGAGGCGGAGGCTTCACTCGAAGCGGACGTCTTTTCGCTCCACAAATTCAGAGACCCACAGCCGAAGCAGAAGCTGCTGCCAAGGCGAAAGGGAAGAGCCCTGTGCAGGAAGATCAAGCTGTTAAAGAAGCCTTGAAGACACCATTCGATCAAGAGGTTGATGAGTTCATGCGAATCATCAAAAAGAGTGATTATAAAATAGTGGATCAGCTTCATCAGACGCCCTCCAAGATCTCAATCCTATCATTGCTTATGTGCTCCGAAGCCCATCGGAATGCACTACTCAAAGTCCTACACGCAGCTTACGTGCCTGAAGAGATCACTGTCAATCAGCTGGAAGCAGTAGTGGGAAATGTTAATGCTAGTCACGGACTAGGGTTCACCAATACTGATTTGACAACGGAAGGCCGCAGCCATAACAAAGCCTTGCACATAACCATGGAATGCAAAGGTGCTGTCCTTTCCCATGTGCTGGTAGACACGGGGTCATCCCTCAATGTCTTACCCAAAAAGGCCCTGGTGAAGCTAGAATATGATGGACTGGCATTGAGACCCAGCAACCTGGTAGTAAGAGCCTTTGATGGTTCTAAGAGATCGGTTCTGGGAGAGATTGAGCTACCTGTGACGATTGGCCCGCAGACCTTTAAAACTATCTTTTATGTGATGGACATTCAGCCCGCCTACAGCTGTTTGTTGGGTAGACCCTGGATTCACGCCGCCGGCGCAATAACGTCTACCCTTCACCAAAAGTTAAAATATGAGTGGGAAGGCCAAGTTGTTACAATCTGTGGGGAGGAGGATATATTTGTTAGCCATCTGGCTACTTATAAGTATATTGAAATGGATGGGGAGATCCATGAAACAATGAGCCAAGGATTTGAAGCCTTGAATGTCAATGAGGCATCTGCTGTATCTGGTACTCCAATGTCATCATACCAACAAGCCCGGAAGGTTGTTGAGGAAGGAACTGCCCAAGGCTGGGGCAAACTGCTATCGGTGGAGAAGAAAGAAGACAGATTTGGGTTGGGTTACAGACCAACTCAACAAGATCAAACAGCGGCTGCGAAAGAGCCCAATTTTGTGAGTGGGGGGATGCTTACCCCTGATGCTATCAACTGTCTGGAAGACGAGCTGGAAGAGGAGCGCAACCTGGAAAGCTGGATTCGTCCAAAGATCCCGGGGAGCAGTGTCTCGAACTGGTCTTCCCAGGAAATTATAAGAGTTACTCATGCAGAGTAATTATTATTTCCTGTATTTTTATAAGCATGCATCAAAGTCTTGCATCTTGCCCAAGATGACAAGACTCATTCTGTAATCGGGCCATCTGTACTTTTTGTGCAAACAAGATCAATTAATGAAATATCAGACATCTTTTTGCAAATGAGTCTTTTTCTTTTCGTTCACTGTTTTTCCATTTTTCTTTTTGTACAAAAAATAAATGGCGGTGTTTTCAAAATGACAACTTCATTTCACTTTTCTAAATAAAGATTAAAATCAAATCACTAAAATGAACAACTTAACCCTTGCAGAGAGCGCCTTCCAGACAGCACTGACAACAGCACGGCGATGACTTCGTATGACTTTGACAATCCAATCAATCAAGCTGATGAAGGGGTTGAAGAAGAATATGAGCTTCCTGAAGAGCTAGCCAGGTTGTTAAGACAAGAGGAAAAGGTTATTACCCCTCACCAGGAGGAGGTTGAAGTGATTAATCTTGGTACAGAGGAAGACGTGAAAGAGGTTAAAATCGGGGCCTGCCTGCAAGACTCAGTGAAGAAGCAACTGGTTGATCTACTTCAAGAGTATGTGGATGTGTTTGCTTGGTCGTATCAAGACATGCCAGGGTTGGATACCGACATTGTTGTGCACAAGCTGCCTTTGAGAGAAGAATGCCCTCCAGTCAAACAGAAGCTGCGCCGTACTCGTCCAGACATGGCTATGAAAATCAAGGAAGAGGTACAAAAGCAATGGGACGCCGGGTTCCTTGCTGTAACTAGCTACCCGCCGTGGGTTGCTAATATAGTACCTGTGCCTAAGAAGGACGGCAAAGTAAGGATGTGCGTTGACTACCGGGATCTGAACAGAGCCAGCCCGAAAGATGATTTCCCTCTACCTCACATTGATGTATTGGTTGATAACACGGCTCAGTTCTCGGTATTCTCCTTCATGGATGGATTTTCAGGATACAACCAGATTAAAATGTCACCTGAAGACATGGAGAAGACAACATTCATCACACCCTGGGGCACGTTCTGCTACAAAGTAATGCCATTTGGGCTCAAGAATGCCGGTGCAACATATCAACGGGCTATGGTGACATTATTCCACGATATGATCCATAAAGAAATAGAATGTTATGTGGATGATATGATCGCCAAGTCCCTTACGGAAGAAGACCATCTGGTAAATCTGCTCAAATTGTTCAAACGTCTGAGGAAGTATCAACTGAAGTTGAACCCCAACAAATGCACATTCGGGGTGAGATCTGGTAAGCTGCTGGGATTTATTGTAAGCGAGAAAGGGATTGAAGTTGACCCTGATAAAGTCAAAGCTATTCAAGAGATGCCTGCACCGAAAACTGAAAAAGAAGTTCGAGGGTTTCTAGGTCGATTGAACTACATTTCACGGTTCATATCTCACCTTACGGCAACCTGTGAACCTTTGTTCAAACTGTTAAGGAAAGAGCAAACGGTCAGGTGGAATGAAGATTGCCAGAAGGCTTTTGACAAGATCAAAGAATATCTGCAAGAACCTCCAATCCTTATGCCGCCAGTTGAAGGAAGACCTCTGATTATGTACCTGACAGTATTAGAAGAGTCAATGGGGTGTGTGCTGGGCCAACATGACGAGTCTGGTCGAAAAGAGTATGCAATATACTACCTAAGCAAAAAGTTTACCGACTGTGAACAACGTTATTCACTACTCGAAAAAACTTGCTGTGCTTTAGCGTGGGCTGCTCGCCGACTAAGGCAGTATATGTTGACCCACACTACCTTGTTAATCTCAAAAATGGATCCAGTCAAGTACATATTTGAGAAGCCAGCTCTTACCGGACGGGTTGCAAGATGGCAAATGATCCTTACAGAGTATGACATCCAATACACATCCCAGAAAGCCATCAAAGGCAGTGTATTGTCTGAATATCTTGCTGAGCAACCCATTGATGATTACCAGCCTATGAGGTTTGACTTCCCTGATGAAGACATCATGTTCATTAAAACAAAAGATCATGAAGAGCCTATTCACACTGAAGGGCCTGACCCGGAGGAAGAATGGATTATGATGTTCGACGGGGCTGTTAACATGAATGGCCGTGGTGTTGGTGCAGTACTTATTACACCCAAAGGAGTTCACATGCCTTTCTCAGCAAAGCTCACTTTCAACTGCACTAACAACGAAGCTGAATACGAAGCTTGCATTATGGGTCTTGAGGAAGCCATTGACCTCAGGATCAAGACATTGACCGTATTCGGAGATTCAGCTTTGGTAGTCAATCAGACCAATGGGAAATGGTATACACACCAGGATCATCTGATACCTTACAGGGATTATACAAGAAGGTTATTGACATTCTTCACAACAGTCAAGCTTGAGTATATCCCTCGGGACGAGAATCAGTTTGCAGATGCTCTTGCTACCATTTCGTCCATGATCAAAGTTCAAGCTGCTAACTTTGTACCTCAGATTTCAGTGTCCAGACTCGACAGGCCAGCATATGTATTTGCAGCAGATGTAGTCAAAGATGATAAGCCTTGGTTCCATGACATTAAGTGCTTCTTGGAGGATCAAACATACCCACCTGGGGCACCTTCCAATGATAAGAAGACCTTGAGAAGGCTTGCTGGAAGTTTCTTTCTGAACACTGATGGGTCTTTGTACAAGAGGAATTTTGATATGGTACTCCTCAGATGTGTTGACAAGACGGAAGCAGATTTGTTGATGCATGAAGTGCATGAAGGCTCTTTTGGTACCCATGCTGGAGGACATGCGATGGCTAAGAAGTTGTTAAGATCAGGCTATTATTGGATCACAATGGATGCAGACTGTTGTGCCTATGCCAGGAAATGCCACAAATGCCAGATCTACGCAGATAAAGTGCATGTACCTCCGAATCCTTTGAACATCATGTCTTCACCATGGCCCTTTGCCATGTGGGGCATCGACATGATTGGCAAGATTGAGCCAACTGCTTCAAACGGCCACAGATTCATCCTGGTCGCCATCGACTATTTCACTAAGTGGGTTGAAGCAGCCTCATATGCAAATGTCACAAGGCAAGTGGTAGCCAGATTTCTGAAGAGAGATATCATCTGTCGATACGGAGTGCCCGAGCGAATCATTACTGATAATGGTTCCAATCTAAACAACAAAATGATGACAGAACTGTGCCGGGACTTCGAGATCCAACATCACAATTCTTCCCCTTACAGGCCAAAGATGAATGGCGCTGTTGAGGCGGCGAACAAGAATATTAAGAAGATTGTGCAGAAGATGGTAGTCACCTACAAAGACTGGCATGAAATGCTACCATTTGCCTTGCATGGGTATCGCACATCAATCAGGACATCCACTGGGGCAACACCGTACCAGCTTGTGTATGGTATGGAAGCAGTCCTACCAGTTGAAGTTGAATTGCCCTCCTTGCGAGTCTTGATGGATGTCAAACTGAGTGAAGCAGAATGGGTTAGGTCCCGATACGAGCAACTGAGTCTGATTGAAGAGAAGAGATTGGCTGCAATCTGTCATGGACAATTGTATCAGAAGAGAATGAAGAAAGCCTTCGATCAGAAAGTCAGGCACCGAGAGTACCAAGTGGGAGATCTTGTGCTGAAAAGAATCCTCCCTCCTCATACAGACCACAGGGGCAAATGGACTCCAAACTATGAAGGACCATTCGTGGTAAAGAAAGTTTTCTCTGGTGGAGCGCTGATGCTCAGCACCATGGATGGTGAAGATTTCCCGTCCCCTGTGAATTCAGATGCAGTTAAAAAATACTTCGCATAAAATGACCCGCTGGACATAAAAACAGAATGTAAGTCCAGGCAAAAATAGGGCATCCCGGCGAGTTAAAAACAGAATAAAAGACTCGGGCAAAAATAAGGGAAATAAATGAAAAATGTACACCCGCTGAGTTGAAAAGCCGCATTGGACGACTCATGCAAAAATGGGTATCCCGATGGATCGAAAACCCGAAAGGGCGATCCATGCAAAATAAGGAAATAAGCGAACAACTGCACTCTGAATTCGTCTGTATCACTTACAACCTGGTTAAAACTCCAAAGGATCAAGCCTCAATCAGAATCAGTCTTCTTCAGAAAGCAAGACGAGAAGAAAGTCAAAAGTCATACGGGTCATAGCAGCAGAGGAAGCTCCTCAAAGCGTCGTCAACACTGCCAGCACTTTGTTTCTCAATTTGTAACAAACTCCTAATTTCAGGAGACATGTTTCTTTGACTATATCTTGCCAATTCAGGGCACATGAATTAATAAAATCAGATTTTTTTCAGTCATGTTTCGGATGTCTGATGTCTCTAAAAAATCAATTGCATAAGTACAGATGTTTTTCTCCCAAAAATAATAATAATAAAACACATGCTTACAGGGAATATACTTACTCTCGAAAATGCTTAACTCCTATGACGGAATCCAGTAAAGGATACCTCGGGACCTTTTGTGCGTTTCCTTATCTTTGCAGGATCGCAGGTATACAGGACGCAACTTGGGGCATGCAAGCTACATCTCATCAAGCTGGAAAATCAACAAAAGATCTCAGCATCCGAAATGCTCTATCCCCAGCTGAGTTGCCTCTTGTTACTCTCCCCAGCTGAGCTACCAACAGCATCCCCCAGCTGTTGTACCAATCATTCTTCCTCGGCAAATGCAGGAATCAGAGAATCATCTCCCCACGAGGTCCTCAGCCTCTATCCAGAAGAACAACGCACGAAGAAGTCACAACAGAGTACAGAAGGCTTCTGCAAACCCCAGCTGGGTCCCGTATTACAAGGATATGCCAGTCAGTGACCTATATCCCCAAGTGGATACATCTCTCCGGATCTACCAATGATCTCATCCCCAGCTGGGATGTCCATTTCAAACAGATCAGCCAGAGATCTTCACGGCAACGGGATCCGAATCCCGGTTTGATATCTTTGCATAATCATGGCATTTGCATCATAATATCCCCTCAGAGCGTAGCATTCCGTCTAATACGGAGCATTACGGCAAAAAAATCAAACGCATAGCATAATCATAAGCCATGTTCTGGATTAACACTTGTGAATAATAACCGTTCATCATCATTGTACAGAAATCCTCACCAGAGTCCCAGCAAAAACAGCTGCCTCATATTCACAAATACCAGCATATTTCCTTTTGATACCCGTTCGTATCATCACTCCCCAGTAAAGTCGTCTGAACACTCTTTATAACAAAATCACCCGTATTACAGATACTTCATGACACCCGTCCGTGTCATATTACCAGCAGAAAGCCAAAGACATCCTCTTTGCACCCACACATACCTATATATACACTTTCCTGACACCCGTCCGTGTCATATCCCCAGCGCAGTCGCCTAGACTTTGTATAGCAGATACTTGTTCATATTACACTTTTCTCTCTTGGCACCCGTCCGTGTCATTCTCCCCAGCAATTAAAACACTCATCTATATATACTCACTACTCACGATACACTTATACAGATACTCGTCCGTATCTTGTATACACCATCACTTATCTCCCCACAGATTCGACAGTAGTCCTTGTTCTTTGTTAACCAGTTGGTACTCGTCCGTATCATCATCTCAGAACATTGCGTCTAATGTTTGTTTCTACATGATACTCGTCCGTATCATAGTCTTAAGGATGCTCGTCCGCATCTTTAATCCATACACTATGTAAAACACTTATGTCTTCTTGGATATAGACACTCGTCCGTGTCTACTATTCCCCAGAAGAGTCCCTTCAGATGCAACAGTAGTCCTTGTTCTTTGTTAACCAGATGGTACTCGTCCGTATCATCATCTCTGAACACCTGTCAGTATTTGTTTCTACATGATACTCGTCCGTATCATAGTCTAAGGATGCTCGTCCGCATCTTTAGTCTATACACAATACCAAACACTTATACTTTCCTTTCTTGGTTGTGAATACTCGTCCGTGTTTACTATATCCCCAGCGGATCACCAACAAAGCAAATTTTCCTTTTTTATCTGGCATTCGTCCTATGTCATGAGAAACCTCGAGAGCAGCCGTACCCTGCTGAGTGGTCGTCCTCCACTTCTTGATGGTCGTCCTCCATCATGCTCATCCGATGGCCGTCCCCATCGTCGTTTTTAGCAGCCGTCCCCTGCTAGGTGGTCGTCCTCCACCTTTTGATGATCGTCCTTCATCATTTTATCCAATGGCCGTCCCCATTGGTGATTTTGGTTATCTGGCATTCGTCCTATGTCATGAGAAACCTCGAGAGCAGCTGTACCCTGCTGAGTGGTCGTCCTCCACTTCTTGATGGTCGTCCTCCATCATGCTCGTCCGATGGCCGTCCCCATCGTCGACCTTTTCTATCCGATGGCCGTCCCCATCGTTGATATTTTCGGCAGCCGTACCCTGCCAGGTGGTCGTCCTCCACCTTTGATGGCCGTCCCCATCATACTTCCTTTATTCCCCAACAGAGCAGCCGTCCCCTGCTAGGTGATCGTCCTTCACCTTTGATGGCCGTACCCCATCATCTGTTTATTTCATTTATTCTTTAACCCGATGGCCGTCCCCGTCGTGGTCCCTTTTCCTTTAGCCCGGTGGCCGTCCCCATTGTCGGTTACCTTGCTTTATGAACTTGATGGCCGTCCCCGTCATGTTTCATTAACTCCCAGAAAATTTTACAGCTTTATCCTGATGGTCGTCCCCATCATATTTTGACATTCCCCAGCTAGTCGGCCGTTCCCGTCTTGGCTTTACCTTTTATCCCCAGCATGTCGGCCGTCCCCGTCATTGCGTTGTTTCCCGCTTTACAACATACTTCATTTTCCTTTTTACAATCTATATCCCTTTTCTTCTTCATTCTGTGAGTGCAAATTTTGGACTGTCTTTGGTATTCAACCACAAGTTATCTTGTTTGCTTGTTAAGCCGTCGCTTACATCCTGCACAGCTAACTCATGTTTGAATAGGGGCAGCTGTAAACACCCCCAAATTTGCCCTCACCCATTCACACCATGGCTTGTGATCATTCTCATATGCATAAGCACAATCATCTCACCTCACATCTCAATTTTGAATCACTGCATAGTTTCTAAGTCATCTGCACCTAGGGTTTGTGATCTGAGCAATCTCAGGGCATCCTGAGCCATTCCAAAGGTTACCAATCACTTCAAAGGGGTCCATGTGTGTTCTTATATCATATTACATCCTCACAAAGCCAAAAATGCAAAAGAATCACAGGAACTAGGGTTTGAGTGGATGCAGAGCCAGGATTGACTGCACAGTTGACCTAAAATTAGGGTTTTGGTTTCAGAGGCCATAACCCCAAATTTTTTGGTCATTCTTGTTTCCATTGGTCTCTATATGGTATAGGGAGTATGCATATCAATTTTCATGAAGAAGTTCCATGGGGAAGTCATCTGATCAAGGGTTGACTTTTCAGACAAGTCAGTGTAAAATCAGGGCATCTGAGACCCCCAATGACCCAACCAATGGGTGATCTTCATCATTTTGAGTGTATATGATCTTTATTTGATCATGGAAGAAGTTTGAAGTTCATAAAAATCAATAATTTAGGGTTTTTTGCAAATGTTGACTTTTTGGGCATAGTTGACTTTTCAAGAATGCTTCATTTTAGGTCATTTTTCAAGCCTTGATTATTGATCCAAAAAAGCTTCAAATGGAAAAACTTTGGTCATGAAAGTTGTATATCTCATCTTTCCCTTTTCAAAAAGTACAAGAACATGATCAAATTCTTTTTGGATCAAAAGTTATGGTGTGACAAAGTTAGCAAAAATCATTTATTTTCAAGATATGCACCAAGTGTGAAAGTTGCAAAATCATGTACCAAGGCAAAATGCAACTTCTAATTGGCATCAAACCATCACATAAACATCATGTAAGTCCTAAAATTCAGAATGAACTAGGCATTGCTCATGTTTCATGACTTTTGGGACAAGGTTTTTCCATATGAACCAAAAAGCCAACAACTTGCAAAATCATCATGATCACTTCACCCACTTGATGCATTGGATGCTGCACTTTGGCTAGCCTCTCACCTCACCTTGCTGCACCAGAACCAGCCCATGTACTAGCTATAGATCAACCCATACTTTCCTTACACAAAATTTGACTTTTTGCAAAAGGTGACTTACCAATCAATAAAGCACATGTCCAATCATCTGACCAATGAGAGAGATTTATGTGGACAAAGAGCAAGCCATTCCATACATCTAGCAAGGCTGAAACATTTCATAACAACACATTCACAAAAACACTCCTTTTTGCATAAGCCTTCGAATCTGCCTCCACAAGCTCAGAACACAAAAACCATCTTCATCATTCATCTCACCACACTTCATAGACCTCAAACCACCAAAAGCCAGGCCTGAAACAAGCAAAAACACCCCACTGCCATTCTTCACCTCAACTTGCAGTTCCATTCGAATCTCTCTCCCTAGCTCACAAACATCAAAACAAACACCACAGACCTTCTCCACACATCATCTGGACCACAAACAACCATTCACCATGACCTGAAACTGCCTGAAACTCCATTGCCATTTCTGACTGAGCTTGAGCAGAAGCTTGTCAAACTCCTCATCCAGCCAATATAAACCCCTCCAAAGCATTCAAACATCATCTGGGGATCAAGTGGAGTGGATTGCACTGAAGGAAGTGGCCAGAAAGTCATCAGAGTGAAAGCTTCGAATCTCAGGTAGCTTGAAAAATATTTTTCCAGAAATCATTTCTTTTGTTCTAAACTTGTTCTACATGTCTTGCTGATCATGAGTATGCTTTCAGTTTTTGAAATGGCTTTGAAATGAGTATTTAATTGGCTTCTGAAACCTGCGTGCCCTAAAATTTGTTTTGCTCGATTCATGGATATGGGGAAGAATAAATTAGTTTTGACTTAGGGTTTTAATTCAGGGGATCATGGGAATCATTTCTGTATGCTTAGGTTTCATTTTTGTTACGTTTTGAGGGAGTTTGGAGATTTTCAGGGGAGATGTTGGCCGGAGAAGACGACCGGAAGTCTTCTCCGGCAGCCTGAGTGTGATTAGCCCTAATCTCAGGTCATTAATGTTTGTTTGAATTCTGGACGTTGGATGCGTTGAAATGTTTGACTCCCCGCGCGAATGGATGGTTCAGATCAAGCCATTATGCCCTAATCCACGTGTTTAACTTAATTAATCCATAATTTAATTAATTTGATCAGAAGCCATCTGGACCTTCCATTAGCGCGCGTGGTCAACGTGTTTGAACCCAGGGCTCATCCTGGCCCTCCATTCTGTTTACCTTTCATTTTATTTAATTTCAATTCATTTTCTTTCCCTTTTATTTGCACATTTATTTAAAAATAGTAAAAAAGGTTTAAAAATTATGAAACTTTTTCCTCTGAGTTTTATTAATTTTGTAAACACAAAAATATTTTTATTTTATTTTTTATCATTAAAAAAGTATTTTTAAATATTTAAAAGATTATTTTTAATTGATTAATGGAAATTAATTTATTAAAAATACTTTTAAGTATTTAAAAATCACCAAAAAATTCATGAAATGTTCTAAGACATTTAGAAACATTGTCCAACCTTCAAACCAAATTTCTTTTTTGATCTTGATGCATTTTAAGAATTTTTCATTGAATTAAATCATATTTTGTGCATTATTTTGATCATAAGTTCAAAAAATCATTTCTGCCTATTTGAGAAGAGTTGGACATTGATTCTTTTTGCTTTGTTTTGTGTTTGGCATGTAGTTTCTAGGGTAAAATGGCCATGATTTGTTTCCTCATTTTCAATTTGTTTGGTATTTCTTTTGTTTAAGAGCCCTAAAAACCCTAATAACTTAGAAAATTCATATCTTGAGATTGGTTGAGAGTTGAGACCTCCCCTTTGGACCTTGGTTTAGTATAGGTTTAGGGTTTCTTTGGGTGGCATTTTCCATTTTTTAAATTAGGTTTTGCTTCTGTTTTTGGTTTTTGTTTGTTGTTTGATCCATAAACCCTAATTTGGGCTTTCATTTGCATACCTCTTGCATTCTCTTGCATAACATGACTTGCCATGCCATTCCATGCCTCCATTTGATTCATCTAACATCATAAGACATGTAGAAAGTATGTTTGATCATTGCATTACATATTTGCCATGTTGTATGCTTTGTATGCTTCCTAACTTGTCATGTGTATCCATGCTTCTAAGCTTGCACCATTTGCACCCATGAACTTGTATGAGCATATCCATGCCTTGCCTCATGTTTGTAGCACTCCATAGCATTATTATCATCATCAACATGCTTCTGGTTTTGTTTTTTCTTCATACCCTTTCATCCCATTTAGCATTGCATTGCATTTCTTTCTAACATTTCAGGTGGTAAGTAAACTTGAGAAGTGAATTTGCCTTCACTTCTCATAACTTTTCTTTTCATCTCTCTTGCATCCATTGCTGCATTTCTATATGTGTTTGAGATTGAGCTTGCTCATTCTTGTTCTTCCCACTTTCTTTCTCCAAGTGACTTGACTTCTTAAATGAAGCAAGTTACTTTGCTTCTCTTGATCCTGTTCATCTGCTTCCTGGTGGTTCCATTGAAGATCTTCTTGGTGAAACCTCACAAACCTTAGGAACAACCAAGCATGACAATGAATTAGGGTTTTTGATTAGTCCCCCCTTCTTAGTTTTACCTTTGTGTCTCTTTTGAGTCTTCTCCTCTCATCTCATAATCAGGGACTAAACCCTAAAGGCTTTAAGGCTTTGTGATTAAGCTTATGCCTGCATCCTTCTCTTAGGATGGAGTGTATAACTTTAATCCTAAGAGTTAAACCCTTAATGTGTTTAAATCCTTTAATCAATTCACTTAATAAGTATCAAGACATCACACTTGTAACTTGGGCCTTGCATTAGGGTTCTAATTCTTCCTTAATTGGTTAAGAAGGACTAACCCTAGTGTTAATGGACAAGTCCCCCTCAAGTTGTCTTACAAATCATAAAACTCACTTCATCATCATATCATTAAATAAAATCCACTTAATCAAAGGCTTGTTTTGTCATGAGTTTAATCCCTAATCATGGATTAAGTTGAGGAGCTTTCCTCAGCTTAAACACTCTCATCTATTATCCTTCTATTAGGATGGTGTAATGAGTCTGTTTAATCTTTGATTATGGCTTAACCTCATTACTTAACACTAAACAAAAAAAAAACCACAAAAACATCTAAATAATCACAAGTAGGTTAATGATCTTAAATCCTACATCAAAGGCGATTAAGTGTGAGAATCTGACTTCACGCTTAAGGTAATTCTCATTACCCCTAATCAGAGGGATGATGTGATGAGTTTACCAAATCCATTGGTTTAGACTTAAGCTCGTTAACTTATGACAAACTTTCAAAAGCAATAAAAAACTGAAAACTCAAAAACAAACAATAATCGTCTCCTCCGGGATTCTTTTTTCATCACCTTCACTCATAAACGAGAACTCGCTTCTTCCGTCTAATGCAAGACAGTAAGCACCTGAGCCAGACAGGTCATACACTTGAGCATAGACAAGTAAGCAGTTCACAGGTCAATTCATCTTTCAGTATCTTTGGGTCGAACTACGGTGTTCTGACTTCCTCATTGCACGAGAGGATACGTAGGCATAACTTAACAGTTATCGAACAAAAGTCTCTGTAAATTCCCCCTCTTTCCAGCTTCATTCTTTGAGCCTCATTATCATGAGCATCTTATTCTTGTTCTCACACTGACACTGTCATACTTCATATCACTTATACACTATACACTGACACTTGTACATCTTTTCCAGCCCTTTATACACAAATTGCACTGACACTACCCCTTTAAAACACAAATCTTTTAAGCGTGGATCCCGTCGAGTACGACGGACAATCTGGGTGCTAATACCTTCCCAGGTTGTAACCAACCCCCTTTCTCAGTCTCTCTGGTTCGCAAACCGTCTTATCCATCACTTTCTAGGCTTATGCAGCATTGCCTTTCCTCCGGGATGAAAATGCCTAGCTGGCGACTCTATTCATCTCCAGTGAGTTCACTGCTGTGTGTTCTCATTGTCCCTCTCGCCGACCGTTCGCGTCTGTACCTTTATTTGGACTTAGTTTCATTTGTCGGGAGCGACAACCACCTCAGACTGGTAATGCCCGGAACTATGATGCCAATGCTCGCTGTGAGTATCACAAAGGCGCTCCAGGCCACACCATCGAGAACTGTCATGCCTTCAAACACTTGATTCAGGATATGATCAACTCTAAGGACCTCACTCTCACTCCGAGAAATCCAAATGTCCAGAGCGATCCGATGCCGTCACACGGTGCCAACAAGTGAAGACATATGAAGGGGTTGTTGAAGACCAAGCTGAGTAGTCTCCAACTTTGAAGCATTCAATCAAGAGAAGTTCAATTCCTCAAATCAAGGCAGCCATCGCCATTTATTATTTACGCATTCCTGTTGTTTTGTAATGTTTGTTTAAGTACTATTTGCTCTGAACATTGTTATCGTTTGTACTTGGTTATGTTAATGTTATGTTTTTGCATGTTTTGAATCAGTTTATTCGCATTCGCTCATTATTTATCATTTATCACAATATCACAAAAAAATATTCCCTCACTTCACTTTAGCAAATATTTGAGGGAGGATGATGAAAACGAAGTACCCATATTTGTTGCGGTATGCTTTCGGATAAAAACTTTGTCAATGATGTACAGGCATTTGTTCAAATCCCCAAACACTGGAGATACAAGGAGTTAATCCCTAGTCAACCACTTTGAGCCTAGAAGTAGGAGTTTCTTTCGGATACAACCATTACATCTAACCCGGGGCAGGGTAGTTGTTCAGTTAACCTGACTACACTTCCAAATCGCAAGATGAGATATCCCGTCGGAGGACCATCAACAAATGACTTGGCAGTCACAAGATTCAAACAAAAAAAGAAAAGAAAAGAAAAACCACTAAGTTGAGCACCCGAAGGGAGACTTAGTCGAAAATGAATCAAAAAGAGGAGTTCAAATCCTCAGCAAGAAAAAAACAAATATCAGTGACCACCAAATCAAGAATCAAAGGGTCACCAGCAAAATAAGATGACTGCCATCTTCAAGCAAACTTTAAAGCTTCATCTTCACTCTTGTAAAATCAAAACAAATGCATGTGTAGAGTTAACTGAACGTAGGACTGTAGAACATTACGAAGAAGGGGTGGGTACAAATCAAACTTTGAGCCTTATACCTTTGGTTTCTCAAACCATGAACCAGACCACGTTATAACCCTCAAAAGTCCTAATTGAGGCACGGTTTATTCTGAAAGCATGCTACCAACAAGGTTGCGTAAATTGACTCCCATATATTTTCTAATCTTCATCGCACATTATTTTTGCTGCATCTTTCACACACTTTCGAAATCAGCACCTCGTATGGACTAACGGTTCATTCGTCACACTATCACAATCATTCAAATAAATTGACTTTTTCAAAACTTACATGAACTTTACCTTAACATTACCATTTGTGTATGAATGATTTAATTGCAATTCAGTGCTAGACATCAGTACAATCCCAACAAGAGGCAATCAAAAGAGAAATTTGAACTTCATTGGTGCCAACATGAATTAAGACTACCTCAACAGTCCAATCATAGGCAAAGCATCTTCAATAGCCCAATCAGGGGCAAGTCACCTTCAAAAGCTCAATCAGGGGCAGACCATGCCATGGCCATTGTCAAAGCTTCCCCATCAAATTTATTTCAGATACCCTGCAGACAGGGGCAAGCAAACAAGGAGCGAGTCTTCCTCTCTCCTCCTCCCCAACTGAACAGGCAGTCCTTGCCAGACATTTGCAATTATTCAAAACAAAATCAATCTTCATGTGTCGATTAAGTCGCTTCGCTCATCAACAAGTGACCAAACTTGGAGCATTCAGATCCATCTTCTGACCATACGACGTCAAAGATCGAGTGTCGGGGAATCAAGCCCTCCACCCACCCAAAGTCCAATCATTATTGGCAACTACCAGACCAAAAGTTCACCAAGCTGGCACCTTTCAAATCACTCATATGCATCATTATGCATCATCAAACGTCATAAAGCATCATTTACATCAATCATTTGCAGCATATGCATTATTTGCATGCCTAGACAAAACAAACCTTTTATTTTCCCCAACATTGTTAATTTACATCTCAGTGCATAAACATTTGCATCGTATCTCCATCCTTATGGAATACCATTTCAAAAACAATCAAGCATACTTGCATGATTCAGGATCCAGGATCATACAAGTCTCCGGTCCTTTCCCCAGCGGAAGATCACATCAATCAGATTCCAGGCATTCTCTTGGCGGATTCAATATCCGTGTTTAAATTTCAGTCCCTTCGCCTTATCATCCCCTGTTGATAAGTGAGTTTATTTTCCTGCCAATTGCCTTATCATCCTCTGTTGATAAGTGAGTTTATTTTTTCTGTCTTTCGCCTTATCATCCTCTGTTGATAAGTGAGTTTATTGTTTCTGTCTTTCGCCTTATCATCCTCTGTTGATAAGTGAGTTTATTTTTTCTGTCTTTCGCCTTATCATCCTCTGTTGATAAGTAAGTTTATTTTTTCTGTTATTCGCCTTATCATCCTCTGTTGATAAGTGAGTTTATTTTTTCTGTTATTCGCCTTATCATCCTCTGTTGATAAGTGAGTTTTTTTTTTCTTTCTTTCGCCTTATCATCCTCTGTTGATAAGTGATTTCATTTTTTCTGTCTTTCGCCTTATCATCCTCTGTTGATAAGTGATTTCATTTTTTCTGTCTTTCGCCTTATCATCCTCTGTTGATAAGTGATTTCATTTTTTCTGTCTTTCGCCTTATCATCCTCTGTTGATAAGTGATTTCATTTTTTCTGTCTTTCACCTATCATCCTCTGTTGATGAGTGAGTTTATTTTTCTGTCTTTCGCCTTATCATCCTCTGTTGATAAGTGAGTTTATTTTTCTGTCTTTCGCCTTATCATCCTCTGTTGATAAGTGAGTTTATTTTCAGTTATTTGCCTTATCATCCTCTATTGATAATTGATTTTATTTTCAATCTGTTGCCTTATCATCCTCTGGTGATAATTGATTTTTTTTTCCAGTCATTCGCCTTATCATCCTCTGACGATAAGTGATTTTATTGTCAGTTACTTGACTTATCATCCTCTGTTGATAAGTGATTTTATTTTCAGTCACTCGCTTTACTATCCGCTGGTGATAAATGATTTATTTGGTCAACTTGTTTCTTGCTGTGTCACCCTTCATTTCCAGTTTATTTCATTTGCTATTTTCACAAATTTCTTTCTTTGTCGGACAAATTTGGAGTCTGTTAATATCTAATTATCTTATACCTTGAAAGATTGAACGCGAGCCGGTTCATCTTACTCGGTCTAAGCCAATTCGATAGGGGCATCTGTCATACCCCAAATTTGTCCTACTTTTGTCATTTTATTTTACTGTCTAACCAAATATCTCAAAAAATCAAAAAATATGTACCATTTTCTTTTTCTGTCTGATAATCGAAAACAAATCCAAAAAATACATTCTATTCTTTTTAAACTAAAATTCTAAATTTTTTTTTTATTCTACCTTTTTTTTTTTATAAAAAAAATACAAAAAAATCTTTTATTATTCAAACCTAACCATTTTGCATAAATCCACTTTTTTAAAGCCTGTTTAGAAAAATCACAAAAAAAATCATCTTTATTATTTTCTTATTAAAATTATTGTCACTACTTTCATCACCATTATCATTATTAACCATTTTTTTAATATTTCTATTTTTACCATTTAGATTTTTTTTTTTTTGTTATCATTATTACTCATTTTTATATTTCTCATTATTATTATTAATCCATTTTTTTTTTATTATCATTATTAGTTTCTATAATTTTTGTTATTTCTACTTTTCACTATTATTATTATTATTATCCTTATTATTATTAGCATTATTATTATTTACTTTGTTATTCATAAAATATCTACCAACTACCTCAATTCCACTACCACATCTACATAACAGCAAATCTCACAAAATCTGCAACTTTCCACTACAACAAAATCAAAACCAAATTTTACAGCTCATGCAATCTTTCAATTCTATCCAAAATCTTTACACAAAATCTCTAATTCACCCTTTGCATTCCTCTATAAAACCAGCAACAAATTCACAGCAAGAGGGGAGGGAGCTTGAAATACAATCACCGAAAAAATCATCAAACCACCAAACTCCTTTACCAACACTTTCCCAAACCACGAATTACTTTGAAATAAAACCGAAGCCGTGAAACCAAAATACAAATCGCCGCTGTGAGAGAGAGACGCGAGTATGAGAGAAAGGTCCGAATCGAAAACATCCAAGTCGAAGTTCAGAAATTGAGAGAAGCAGAACCAACAACCCCAAGCACGCCGGCCATCCACCCTTCCGCGAAGCCATCAAAGCCCGTCACCAGCGAACCAAAACCGAACGCATACCCGACCCACCTTCACACGCTCACCGCCTCCATCACCTTTCAAACCGCCGACGAACGCAAATCGGAAAACCCACAAGTCACCGAGCAAGCCATAGAGAGAATTCAGAGACGGAAAGAGATCCGTGAGCGTGTTAGTGAGATCCAAAGTGATTCGTGAGCAAGAATCACCGTGAAAAGAGGTGAAAGGGGATTGCCCCGTTTTTTCTTTGTCGGCTGAGAAACGCATTCATACTTATGTTTACCGTTCATTTTTTGCTGTAAATGTTGAACTCTTTTATTATTATTATTGATGTTGGTGATGGGCTTTGGAGAACCTCTTTTCTTTAATTATCACATCTCACGGTCCATACATATTACTTTGGACATATTTTCTTTTCTTATTTAATTGTTTTATTTTTATTATTGTTTCTTCTTTAAGTATGTATGTCTCTCATTTTTTTGGGATAATGCTCAGTTGATGAAATATTGAGACTAGTGTTTGCTCTGTTAAGATTAATATAGGTTAAGGCCACCGAGTTATTTTATTTGCACACATCTCTATTTATATGAGGCACCTCATTATTATTTTATGTTATATTTCTATTACATTTGGTTCTTATATTTTATTTTTATATGGATCTTGTCATTTTCATTTTTTTTTGGCCAACTCTATTCTGTTAACACACACCAGACATACGGAATACCCCCTGTGATCTATTAATTTCTACCTTATTTTGTTATAGTTTTAATTTATATTTACTTCCTATGGAAAAATATTTTGGTTATTTTTATTATTATGATTACTTATTTTATTTGTCTTTTCTTTTGGTCAATGAAGATTTCAAAATCATGGATGATTGGTTTTAATTAGCCGATATAATCTTTGATAAAAGATGAGACCGACCTCCTTTTATTTTTTATTTATCCTTATTTTTTTGGGCCAATGATATAACCCAAATTAAATTTTGTACAATATATTTAATTGACAAGTTTAATTAATATGAGGCCTCCCCTATTTTATTCTATTATATAATTTAATTACAACAAAACAAATTTATTTATTTATGTTTATCATATTATTTTAATTATTCAATATGTTACTAAGTTTATTTTTAATTTAATTTAATTACTTGTATTTATGACCTTTATTATAACTTAAGTTTTTTCAATTTAATCCACTTATTTATTTTTCTCGTAATCTATCGCTTTAATCGATTCGCGAACCATGTAAGCCGAGCGTTGCGCCTCACCATCAACTTTTCCGAACTCGATAATCCAAATATTTTTCATAATCAAAATAACGGATAAACTGAATTCTGGAGTCTCGCATTCCTCGAATTCTTGAATGAACACTCCCGAGGCTCGCCCCGCGGGACGTTGTTCATTCGACTTTCCGTAATTAAAACATTTAATCGACATATTAATTAATGAAAGAATTGAATTCTGGAGTCTCGCATTCCTCGAATTCTCGAATAAACTCTCTTGAGGCCCGCCCCTCAGGACGCAGTTTATTTACCCTTTCATTCTTAAAAACATCAATCGAATCAAACATCTTTTAAAAGCAAACTTTATTTAAATCCCTTCTATCTCAAACAAGCTAGCGCTTCAGCCTCCTTTCGCGAGCAGACAAGCCAACGCTTAGCAGTAGAATGCGATTTAAATAACTGTTTATCAAATCTAACCGACGAACCTTAGTACCACGAACTACGAAGCTCTGACTTTCCCATTGCACAAGGGAATACGTAGGCACACGGATCTTACTCCTTGCCGAGCACCCTAGGAACAAAATGACCCATTTCCCCTATTAACCTTATATTAGAATTGTTCGCATTTATTTTATTATTCGAAGAAAACAGAAAGTATTAGTCAATATTAGATCGCAAGTTAAACTAAGAGGTTCCCGTTGAGTACAACGGTCGTAAGGGGTGCTAATACCTTCCCCTTACGGAATCGACTCCCGAACCTAGAATCTGGTTTCAAAGACCTTGTTCTATCCATCCATTTTTTCAAAAGGTTTCTCGATATTTTCCTTTTCCTTAATTGGAATAAAATAAGTTCGGTGGCGACTCTGTTGTTTTAAGTTCATCCGCGGTAATCTTTTATCGCGAGGTCGTATTTTTCGAGGTGCGACAATGTATATAGTAACAGGTTCTAGACGGGGAGGCACCGTCATCTCCTCAGGAGTGAAATAGATGGTTACTATTTACACGACGTCGCTTTTGTTGTTAATCCTGTCAAACTGTAAAGATCCTTCATTCATCAAGCTCTGAATTTCGGCCCTTAGCTTGACACAACCATTCTGAGACAACAAACAATCTTCACAATCTCTAGCATAACCTAAGAACACCTATCCTTTTAACAAACAGTCTTTCACAACTTCCAATGGAGTCTGGACATCATCAATATCAGTAACCAAACATAGCTGCTCTCCGTCTTCAATAGCATTTACCCTTACCCCACCATTGTGGTTAGGTATCGGATTGTTGGTGACATTAGGTGGTGGAGAGAAGTTGATAGCTTTTGAATCAATCAAGTCTTTCACTTTATTCTGAAACGCTCTACATTTCTCAGTTGAGTGGCCTGGAGCACCCGAGTGGAAAGCACACCTTGCATTAACATCATATCCTTGAGGAAGATCACCTTTGTCGCTCCCCGGATTTCCATCCTGGTACGAACGCGAAAATGGCGCGGAAAAAGAATAGAGTCGCCAGCCAGGCATTTTTATCCCGAAGGAATGGGAATGGTAATGCTGCACAAACCAGAAGAAAGAAGAGGAAGGACACGGGTCTTGCGAACCAATGAAACTGAGTTCGGGAGTCGGTTACGACCTGGGAAGGTATTAGCACCCAGATCGTCCGCCGTACCCGACGGGATCCACGCTTGCAAAGAAACTGTTTCAAAGGGTGAGGGTATGAAAGCTGTTGCAACAGAAAAAGAAATGAACTGGATAAAAGAACTGAGAAAGAAACTGAATGAGAAAAAAAAAAGGAAAATGTAGGGAAAATAAAGATTGTACTCGAACGGGCCCTACCCTGCTGCCTACGTACCTCATCGGGACAATGAGGATCAGAGACGCTGTAGTTCCCCTAACTAGGGGTGGAAAAGATTGCTTGTGTCTTAAGGCTTGAACTGCCTATGTCAATGCTCAGGTGTTGCAGGCTCGGACGACGAGTGCGTTACCGTCTTGCAAAATGACAAGTAGGAGCAAGTTCGCGTACGGAGCGAAGGAGATGAGAAAAGAATTCCCGAAGGAAAGACGCTTATTGTTTGTTTGTGTTTTTTATGAAGCTTTTTATGAGTGTGTCACAAGGAAGTGAACTCAAGCTCTTTTCCATGGAATGTGTACTTGTCACTACATTCCAAGATGGAATAATAGAACAAGCACACTCAAGTAAGGAGAAGATCCCCAAAACTTGAACCCAAAGATTAGGGCTTAGGCTCACTAACTCATTAACTTATTAAGTGTTTTTTGTATTTATAATGAAGAAGTTTTTTTTAGGCTTTTCTTGGTGAAGAAGATACCTTGATCAGACTTGTGCATCACAAGGTAAGCTTGTACTATCCCAAGATGGGAAGACTACAATTACCTCATGGGATAAGGCTATTTCTCAAGGTATTACTTCAAACTTTATTAAGATGTTTTCTTTAAGATTATGAGATGAGAAGAGAAGAAGAACCAAATGATCACAAAGGTAAAAGTCTAACGGGGGACTAATGAATCCTAAGTGTTGTCATGCATGGATATCCTAAGGTTAGTGTGGTTTTCTATCCTAAATAAGAAAGAAAGAAGAAGAGAAGAAGAAGAAGAAGAAGAATGAGATGAGAGAGGCCTAAGCCCAACAAGCAAAGGGTTAGCACAATAAAGAAATAAGAAGAAGAAGAGATGAGATTTGGAGATGTGGAACTCACATCCACACCTCTCACTTACCATAGCCCCTGCAAGGTTAGCAACATAAGCATACAAGTGAAATGAAATGAACTCAATGACATGCCAACATCATACAAACAGAAGTGAAGTCATATATACAAATGCTCAATGGATATGCAAGTTAAAAGAATGAGAGAAGAAGCATGCAAGACAATATGATGCAACATGAAACACATGACAAAACAAATGCAAACTTAAAGAGATGCAAAGCAAGAATGCATAAACATGGACTCAAAGCACACAACCAGAACCAAAACAAGTCAAGAAAGAGCTTTAGAAGCAAGAGAGATGAAGAGAAGAGAGGCACAAGACCAAACAATCACATTATGGAAGGAGAGAAGTAAAGAGATGAGGTGAAAGCACATAAGACATGGAAGAACATAAAAGATAAGCCAAACACAAAATTTTCAAGACACAAACTCTAAGCTAAGACTAGGAAGGTACCCATACCCCAAAGAAACCCCAAATGAGAAGAAGAAGTTGGCACAAGTGCCCTTCTAGGCTAATGAGAGAGCTTATGATCACAAAGAAGCAAAATGGGGCAAGGTAAGAACAAAAAAATTCCAATAAAATCAACAAAGCATCTAAAAATTCCACCACTTAGGACATATGATCCTCAAACATGATATAACAATGAGCCAAAAGGATTGGGAAAAATTCAGAAGCTAGATAGGTCAAAAGAAGACTTTAACATGAACTATGGTTAAGAAACTTCAATCACAAGGCAAGGACCAAAACCAAATGAATAAGTTTCTAAAAATCAGGGGGAAAATCACACATAAAATACATCATCTTAGGAATCCAGAGCAAAAAGAATCAACACCAAACTCAAAAAGATGAACCCTAGGGAAATTGGACAAGACAGGGTGCTCAAAGAAGACTTAAAATGAATTAAATAAGATGGAAGAAATAAATGACACGTGGATATTGAGAAAAAAAGGAAAATAAAAATATGGAAAAATAAAGAAAACTCAAATTGACTTACATGAATTAATTTGGAATTTTTTTTATGACTGGAAGTATTTTAAATAATTAGAAACCAAAATGATAATAAAAGGAATAAAAAGAAAAAAAGAATTAAAAAAGGAAATGAGGCTGGGGGTGTGGATAGTAGGGATTCACGTTCAAATGCATTGGGCCAAAGGAGGAGGGAGGTGCGAATATCAGAACCAAGCCCATTAGTCTTGCGCAGGTTCACTTGGATAGTGTGGAAATTCAGGAAAATAAAAGGAAAAACAATAGCCTTCAGATTGAAGCAACGCATCTCATGCCTCATTCATTAAATGACGTGTACAAAATATTGGTTATGAAGCTGAGGCGCATGGGTGTTATTGTGTGGTGAGAAGTATTTGGCTTTAAAACAGAAACACAAACTCACGTGAGAGGGTGGCTGTGTCACTTAAACGCGTGTCAAGATCTGGAGGCTGGGAGGACAGATCCAAGGGTGTGAGGCTTGTCTTCAACCTCACAAAAACCCTAACCAAAATTTGCAGATTCCGGTGACCGGAGCTAGGGCTCCGGCACTGGAAATTAAACCAGATGAACAAACAACAACATAAACGAACAAAGAGCTCCAGATTTACTAATTGATGTGCCCTGATTCCAAAAATGACCATGAAAAAAGCAATAGATCAATGGATTTCACAAATCGAGCAAAAACAGAAATGACCATGAAACTTCAAACTCAAAATACAAACTCTACAATGCACCAAATTCAAAACCAATACCAGCAGAGTGATCAGTGATCATCAAAGATCAATATACACACCAACATTTTCATTTCCAGATGCGAAGAATCAGAAGCTTACCTGAGCTATCAGATCTTGAAAATGCTTGTTAGAAGACCAAATGATGAAGCCAAATCACTCCAAATGCTCTCTAGTTGAAAAATAAATGCAACTAGAGCCTTGAGTATGGCTGGATCTTGAGCTTTGCCAGCACCTGCCCTAAAATGGCAAGGTTGTGATTCTTGAGAGAAAGCTTGAACAAGTGTGTGATTAATGATCCTGAGCTTCCAATGATCACGAATCTACAATTGGTTTTCGGAGAGAGCTCGTGTATGAGGAGATTTTGGAGAAAATGAAAAGTATGCAAAAACTTTGAAGCTGAAGAGAGAGAGAGAACTCCGGCTTTGCAAAACCCTAATTTGTTTTATACCATGCCATGACCTAATGCTGAAAAAATCAAGAGGTTTGCACGTGAGAATGAGAAGAATTTGTGATTTTTCAAATTGAGCAAGTTTGGTGTGATATCATGTAATCCTCATGGTCTCCATGGCCTTCATCCCCATGTGCACTCTAATCTGATCCATTAATCTCAAACAAACAAAATCTTGGCCATTGGATTAAGTTGTCACACTTTTCTCATGAATATGCAAAATTTGCATTTTTGAAGCAACATTCTCACTTGGCACGGATTTGTGAATTTATTTGAGCAAAGCATGCCATTTGCATTGTATTTTAATTTTGTAACCTCACTGGATCCATTCCAACACTTGAAATTGAGTTTTGAACCTTTTGGCTTTGGTGCATGCATGAAATTTTGCCATTTGCCCTAATTTAAACCAAATTTTCGAGGGCCATATATTACAAACCAGGAATGCTATGAAAAAGTACTTGTACTTTTTGAAAATGGGAGACCTTAATCTCCAAATTTCATGTTTGACTTTGGTCCATTTGAAGAATTTTTGATCAAGTTAAGGTCACTTGAATTTTAGGGCAAAAGTTGCCAAAAATGGAATTTTCTCAAAACCAACTTTGCACCAATTTTGCAAAAACCCTCAAAACTTCATGATTCTTGATCTTTGGACTTTACAAACCTCTCATAACATTGTAAGAACACCCCTTGGCTAGAAAAATTGGGTTGGACCCCTTGAAATCACACAATTGACGTTTTTGAGGCACAGTTGACCAATTACTTCATCTGCAAGCAACTGAAGAAATGATTGACTTCCACAAGGAATTTTCTCATGAAATTTGGTACCTAGGATCCTCTTGACATATAGAAGACTTTGCCCAAATGAAATGGCCAAATTTATGAGGTTTTCAAGCTTGAATCTCAAACCCTAGTTTAGGACCAATGCTTAGGAGCTTTGCCCTAGCCTGGAATCCCTGATGATCTTCCAACCTTTTGAGCTTTTGCAAATGAACTTGAAATTGTAAATGCAATGTAGACTCCTCATAGGACTTGTACAAAACCAATGGGCTCCTTGTCATAGCTTATGATGCTTCAAGAGCCTCCCCAGATGATCATATGCCTAATGCTAGGTCATGAGAAATGTTATGCCTCATCTTTCCATGCTAGGATGCTAAGAATATGATATGTTCATGATGAATATGATATGATATGATGCTTAAAATGAAGAGGGAAAATTTGGGGTGTTACAGCTGCCCCTATTCAAACAACTGTTAATCTGAAAAGGGCGGTAGCACGGGCTATCGACCGTTCAAGATAAACTGTGGTTGAATACCAAAAAGAACTTAAATTTGCACTCTGACGAAGAATGCAGACACTGGGAAATAAACCCAACCACATGACGCTTTGGCGACTGAAGGGGAGAAGAAAGCAGACGAGCTTCTTCCAAGTTGAAACTGTTATCTGGAATAAAAATACTTTGACAGACGAGTCTTCTTTGAACAACCCTGTTACGCCAGGAACTGGACATACGAGTCCTCAAACACTTTGCAAAACAAATGATTTGAGACAGACGAATCTCCTTCGGATATACCTGTTACGCCAGGACCGGGATGCACTTAAGTCTGTGGGATAGACATGCATAATCAAGGTAGACGAACCTTCTTCATATATTATCCGTGGATATATGGTATAAGACAGACGAGTCTTCTTCGAGCAAACCTGTTACGCCAGGTGCAACACTAATAATTGGTGCCTGAGACAGACGAGCCTCCTTCAAATAACCCTGTTGCGCCAGGACCAGTAACCATTTTGACATTCATTCCCACAGTCAGGATTTTAAACCTCTTCAATACAGACGAGTATTGGATGATCATCAAGATAGCATAGACGAGTGCCAACAGTCAATGATACAGACGAGCATCAGACGATGATCTAAGAAAGACAGACGAGCGCTTCAGGCAATGATACAGACAAATATCAGCCACTGGTACAGACGAATACCAGAAATTCAAACACCGACGAGCATTTGGAGTAGCCATACAGACAAGTACCAGGATAATCAACAAATCCTCACATACAGATATAAGTTAACACAGACGAGTGTTGGGGATGATACATATGAGTATCCAAATAAAGCAGACGAGCTTCAAACAGATAATAAACACAGACGAGTGCTGGAAAATGCAGATGAGAAATAGCAAAGATCAAATATCAAACACAAACGAGTGTTGGAAATTGCAGACGAGCAGACAGCAAATACCATATATCAACCACATACGAGTGCCGTGGATTGCAGACGAGCAACAACTAATATCATCAAACATCCAACACAGACGAGTGTTGGAACTTGCAGACGAGCAATAAAAAAAGAGATCAAACACAGACGAGTGTTGAAAATTGCAGACGAGCAACCATAAAGTAATCATGGGCCACTGTTGGGGAAAGCAAATGAGAAATACCAAAATGATAACACAGACGAGTGTTGAGAAATGCAGACGAGCAGCCATAAAGTACGAACACAGACGAGTGCTGGAGAAGTGCAGACGAGCAACAAACAAATGCCTGATTGGCCATAAGAGCTACAACTCTGTAGGGGAAGACCAAGTCAAGAGGCCTTGACACCTAACTCTGACTTAGGTGATGAATACCTGTCTGTATCATCAAATTGGCCAAAAATAAATTGGCAACTTCGCTGGAGAATAGTTCACTGATGGGAGTGAAAATTATATATGAACTATGCGAGGAAGGATCATCTTCAGACTTGGCTGGGAAATATGCTTCAACAACACTCTGACTGGGGAGAGCATTTTGCTAATTCTAAGCCCTGTGGGGACATCAGGTATTCAACTTCCTGTTAGGCATACTCCATTGGGGAATAATAAATTGCTTGGGCTGCCTGCCGAGACTTAGCTGGGGAATAATTCTGCCTGGGAGAATGTGACGCCATCCTGCAACCTGCAACAACAGAAAACACAAGTGTGCCCCGGGGATTTGCATGGTATGATCTGTTCATCCATCGTCACCCGACACTCAAAGAGGGTTTACAGTGTTTCCCTGCAATGTCATTTTCTTTCAAATTATCACCATGTTTTAAATGCAATGCTATTTTTGCCAAAAAATCAGGACATTTTGCAAACAAAAATAAACACGACACAACTTTTTGACTGAATATTCTTTTTATTGAAAAGCCTCTGAATAGGCAAATATTTACATCAGGAAGCAACCACCTGGAAAGAGGTAGCCACCATAAAATTGAGAAAATAAACTATCCTAATGGCAATGGGCACGACATCCCAATGAGTTCCATTTCTGCTATGATCAGCATGTCTTCAAAACTCCCCATTATTGCCTTTGCTTTCTGAGAAGATGAGGGGACTGACTCCTACCCTTCTGATATTGTCAAGTTGTACGAAACGATGATGTGGTTCAGATTACTCAGATCGCAGTTGTTCTCCTATTCCCTTGTTTTGCGTGGATCGCCCTTTTTCAATCCACCGGGACACCTTTTTTTGCCTGAGCTGTCCAATATGGCTTTTCAACTCAGCGGGTGTACACATTTTTTTTTTATTTTCCCTAACTTTTGCCCGAGCTTTTTATTCTGTTTTTAGCTCGCCGGGATGCCCTTTTCTTGCCTGGACTTTAATTCTGTTTTTGTGTCCAGCGGGTCTCTTTATGCGAAGTATTTTTTAACTGCGTCCGAGTTAACAGGGGATTGGAAGTCATCTCCATCCATATTGGTGAGCATCAGTGCTCCTCCTGAAAAGACTTTCTTCACTATGAATGGTCCTTCGTAGTTTGGGGTCCACTTGCCCCTGTGATATGAACCTGGAGGAATGATCCTTTTGAGCACAAGCTCTCCTACTTGATACTCTCGAGTACGTACTTGTTGGTCAAATGCTCGCTTCATTCTCCTCTGATAAAGCTGACCATGACAGATAGCCGCTAATCTCTTTTCCTCAATTAGACATAGCTGATTGTAACGAGCACGCACCCATTCAGCCTCATCAAGCTTCACATCCATCATCATACGCAATGAAGGAATCTCTACTTCAACAGGCAGGACTGCCTCCATACCATATACCAGAGAGAAGGGAGTTGCCCTAGTTGACGTCCTGACTGACGTTCGATACCCATGCAACGCAAACGGTAACATCTCATGCCAATCTTTGTAAGTGACAACCATTTTTTGCACAATCTTCTTGATATTCTTGTTTGATTCATCCACCGCACCATTCATCTTTGGTCGGTAAGGACAAGAATTGTGATGTTGGATCTTGAAGTCCCGACACAACTCTGCCATCATCTTGTTGTTGAGATTAGAACCATTGTTAGTAATGATTCTTTCGGGCACTCCGTATCTGCATATGATGTCTCTTTTCAGAAATCTTGCCACCACCTGACGAGTGACGTTGGCATAAGATGCCGCTTACACCCACTTCGTGAAGTAATCAATCACAACCAGGATGAAGCGATGACCATTGGAAGCAGTAGGCTCTATTTTTCCGATCATGTCAATGCCCCACTGTCGCTCCCGATAAATGGGACTGGCCCAAATAAAGGTACAGACGCGAACGGTCGGCGAAAGGAACAGTGAGAACACACAGCAGTGAACTCATTGGAGATGAAAAGAGTCGCCAGCTAGGCATTTTTATCCCGGAGGAAAGGCAATGCTGCATAGACCTAGAAAAGATATGGATAAGACGGTTGCGAACCAGAGAGACTGAGAAAGGGGGTTGGTTACAACCTGGGAAGGTATTAGCACCCAGATTGTCCGTCGTACTCGACGGGATCCACGCTTAAAAGATTTGTGTTTTAAAGGGGTAGTGTCAGTGCAATCTGTGTATCATAGCTGGAAAAGGATGTACAGGTGTCAGTGTAAAAGAAGTGAGGTGTATAAGTGAAGTGTCAGTGTAAGAACAGAGTGAAATGCTCATGATGATGAGGCTAAAAGAATAAAGCTGGAAAGAGGGGGAATATACAGAGACTTTTGTTCGATAACTGTTAAGTTATGCCTACGTATCCTCTCGTGCAATGAGGAAGTCAGAACACCGTAGTTCGACCCAAAGAGACTGAAAGATGAATTGACCTATGAACTGCTTACTTGTCTATGCTCAAGTGTATGACCTGTCTGGCTCAGGTGCAAACTGTCTTGCATTAGACGGAAGAAGCGAGTTCTCGTTTGTGAATGAAGATGATGAGAAAAGAATCCCGAAGGAGACGATTATTGTTTGTTTTTTGTGTTTTCAGTCTTTTATTGCTTTTGAGAATTTGTCATAAGATAATGAGCTTAAGCCTAAACCAATTGGGTTAGTAAACTCATCACATCTTCCCTCTGATTAGGGGTAATGAGAATACCTTAAGTGTGAAGTCAGCTTCTCACACTTAATCACCTTTGGTGTAGGGTTAATATCATTAACCTACTTGTGATTATTTAGATGTTTTTGGTGTTTTTGTTTAGTGTTGAGTAATGAGATTAAGCCATAATCAGGGATTAAACAGACTCATTATACCATCCTAATAGAAGGATAATAGATGAGAATGTTTAAGCTGAGGAAAGCTCCTCAACTTAATCCATGATTAGGGATTAAACTCATGACAAAACAAGCCTTTGATTAAGTGGATTTTATTTAATGATATGATGAAGAAATGATTTTTAGGGTTTGTAAGACAACTTGAGAGGGACTTGTCCATTAACACTAGGGTTAGTCCTTCTTAACCAATTAAGGAAGAATTAGAACCCTAATGCAAGGCCCAAGTTACAAGTGTGATGTCTTGATGATTATTAAATGAATTGATTAAGAGATTTAAACACATTAAGGGTTCAACACTTAGGATTGAAGTTATACACTCCATCCTAATAGAAGGATGCAGGCACAAGTTCAATCACAAAGCCTTAAAGCCTTTAGGGTTTAGTCCCTGATTATGGGATGAGAAGAGAAGACTCAAAAGAGACACAAAGGTAAAACTAAGAGGGGAGACTAATCAAAACCCTAATTATTGTCATGCTTGGTTGTTCCTAAGGTTTGTGAGATTTACAAGAGAAGTCTTCAGAGGAACCACCAGGAAGCAGATGAAAGGAGCAGAGAGAAGCAAAGTGACTTGCTTCATTTAAGAAGACAAGTCACTTGAGGAAAGAAAGTAAGAAGAAGAAGAATGAGCAAGCTCAATCTCAAACACAAGACAAAGTGCAGCAATGATGCATAAGAGAGATGAGAAGAAGTTATGAGAAGTGAAGGCAAATTCACTTCTCAAAATAACTTACCACCTGAAAAGTCAGTGAAAGAAATGCAATGCAATGTAAAATGAAATGAAATGACATGATGAGAAACAAAACCAGAAGCACATACATGATGCTAATGATGCTATGAGAGGCTACAAACATGAAACAACACATGGGGATGATCATACAAGCTTATGAATGCAAATGAAGCAAGTTAAGACACATGAACATACATGAAAAGTCATGAAGTGCAAATGGCATACAACATGGGAAATGCAAGATGCAATGATCAAACATGCTTTCAATATGTCTTATGATGTCAAATGAATCACAAGAATGCATAGAATGTCATGGCAAATCAAGATGTGAATGCAAATACAAGATGGATGCATATGGAAGCCCAAATTAGGGTTTATGATCAATGCATTAAACACAAACCAAAATCAGAAGCAAACATCAATACAAAAAATTGAAAATGCACTCAAAGGATCCCTAATCCTATACTAACTCACTGCCCAAAGGAGAAATTCCAACTCTTAACCTAATTCATGTTATGATTTTCCTAAGTTTTCTAGGGTTTTAGGGTTCCTTGACAAGAAAATTACCAAACAAATTGAAAATGAAAGATCAAATCATGGCCATTTAATCTCACAAACTACATGCTAAACACAATGCAATGCAAAAAGAATCAAGGTCCAACTCTTTAGGGTTAGGCAGAAATGATTTTTGGAAGTTTGGATCAAAATAATGCATAAAAATGATTTTAATTCCATGGAAAATTCTCAAAATGCATCAAGATCAAAAAAGAAATTTGGTTTGAGGGTTGGACAATGTTTCTAAATGTTTTTAAAGGTTTCATGAATTTTTTGGTGATTTTTAAATACCTAAAAGTATTTTTAATTAATTAATTCTCATTAATTAATTAAAAAGAAACTTTTAAATATTTAAAAATACTTTTTTAATGCTAAAAATAAAAATAAAAATATTTTTGTGTTCTGAAATTAAATAATAACTTGTATAAAAAATTTCAGAATTTTTGAAAAGGTTTTACTATTTTTAATAAATTATAGAAAACAAATGAATTAATATGAAAATAAAATGAATTTTTAAACTGAAAAAGGAAAAGTAATCCAATCTGAAGGCCCAGATTCAAACTCAAACACGCGCGCATTGACTTGGCGCCAGATCCCACGGCCAGCATTCAAACTCACTAACCCTAATTAATTAGCCTTAATCCAGCCGTTAATGACCCTCAGGTGACCGGAACAGTGTTCCGGTCATCTTCTCCGACCACTCCAAACTTCAAACTCCCTCTAAACGCATCTAAAACGAAATCTAATTAAACATAAATGATCCCCACCTAGAAACGAATCAGAACCCCCATTCAAAACACATTTATCATTCCTAAACTGGCTGAATCGAATCAATCTAGTTCTAGGGCAAAAAGTTTCAGAAACGAATTAAACTCTCATTTTTTCACCATTTTCGAAACTAAAGACATCAGAGTGATCAGTGAACTACAAAGAACAACTCAGGAACTTAAAAAATCATTTCTGGAAAAAAAGTTCTTGAGCTACCTGAGTTTTGAAGCTTTCAACTTTGCAGCTTTCTGACCTCTTCCCTTGATGCAAACCACTCCCTTTGGTCCCTTGATGATGTCTGGATGCTTAGCAAGAGTTTATGTTGGCTGGTTTGAGAGTTTGAAAAGGTTCTGCTCAAGCTCAGGTGAGAATCGTGTTTTGGATTCAGGCAGTTTAAGGCAAGGGTGAAGGGTGTTTTGTGATCAGGATGATGATTTGAGAAGGTCTGTGAAGTTTGTTTAAGTGTTTGTGGCTTGTATGGAGGGTTTCGAATGCTTTTGCTTCAAGGGTGAAAAATAAGAGAGTTGAGTTCTTGCTGGTTTCAGGCTTGTGTGTTGTGATATTTTGCTTGCATTTTGTTTGTATAAACTAATCCCATTGGTCAGATGACATGACATGTCCTTTTGTGATAGGTATGGTTGCTTTTGCCAAAATGTCAACTTTGTGTAAGGAGGGCATGGGCTACTTTGATAGCTTGGTACAAAGGGCTTGTCTTGCGCAGCATGGGGTGAGGAGAGAGCTAGGGTGGTTCAGCAACCAAGGCAGCAAGTGGATGAGGTGTTATGATTGGTTTTGCAACTTGCTTGCTTTTAGTTCTCATGAAAAGATCTTGTCTCACAAGCCATGAAACATGTGATCCCCTTGGTTCAATCTGAACTTTAAGACTTGTGTGATGTTTGTATAAGGATTAGACATCAATTAGAAGTTACAAATTGCCTTGGTACAAGATTTTGCAAGTTTTCCATTTGGTGCATAACTTGAAATTTAGTGATTTTTGCCAACTTTGACAAACCATAACTTTTGATCCAAAATGAATTAGGTCATGTTCTTGTACTTTTTGAAAAGGGAAAGATCTAATCTACAACTTTCATGACCAAAGTTTTTCCATTTGAAGCATTTTTGGATCAAAAAGTAAGCGTTGAAAAATTGCCTAAAATGGCAAATTCCTTAAAAGTCAAACTTACCCCAAAAAGTCAACTTTGCAAAAACTTGTAATTCTTGAATTTTGTGAACTTCAACCTTCTTCCATGATCAAATAAAGATCAAATACACTCAAAATGATGAAGATCACCCCTTGGTTGGGTCATTGGGGGCCTCAGATGCCCTAATTTTGCACTGACTTGTCCAGAAAGTCAACTCTTGATCAGATGACTTCCCCATGGAATTTCTTCATGAAAATTGATATGCACACTCCCTATACCATATAGAGACCAATAGAAACAAGAATGACCAAAAAATTTGAAGTTATGGCCTCTGAAACCAAAACCCTAATTTCAGGTCATCTGTGCAGTCAAGCCTGGCTCTGCTTCCATACCAATCCCAGTTCTTGTGATTCTTTGGCATTTTTGACTTTGAGGGGAGGTAATATGATACTAGAACATACATGGACCCCTTTTAAGTGATTGATGACCCTTGGAGTGGCTCAAGAGGCTCTTGGATTGTTCAGATCACAGACCCTAGATGCAGATGACTTTGAATCTATGCAGTGAATCAAAAATGGAATATGAGATGGTATGATTGTGTTTATACATATGAAATGATCACAAGCCATGGTGTGAATGGGTGAGGGAAAATTTGGGGTGTTTACACCCACATAGAAAAGGGCCAAGGAGATGACATGACATTGAGCGGGCTTGGAGGAACATGCACTTTGTCTGCATATATCTGGCACTTGTGGCACTTACGAGCGAATGAACAACAGTCTGTATCCATTGTCATCCAGTAATACCCTGATCTCAGCAATTTCTTTGCCATAGCATGCCCTCCTGCATGGGTACCGAAAGATCCTTCGTGGACTTCCTGGATCAACAGGCTTGCTTCGTGTCTATCCACGCATCTGAGCAAGACCATGTCAAACTTTCTCTTGTACAACACCCCATCAGTATTCAAGAAGAAGCTAGCAGCAAGTCGCCTTAAGGTCTTCTTGTCATTGGAAGATGCCCCAGCTGGGTATTCTTGCTTTTCCAGGAATAGCTTGATATCAAAATACCAAGGTTTCTCGTCAGAAACTGCGTCTACAAAGAAGGCATGAGCTGGAGCGTCAAGCCTGGAGATGTCAATTCTGGGCACATAATTCCAACACAAGACTTTGATAGACGAAGAAAGAGTGGCCAATGCGTCGGCAAACTGATTTTCATCACGTGGTATGTACTGAAGCTTAACTGTTGTGAAGAACGTCAACAGTTTTCTAGCATAATCCCTGTATGGAATTAGATGCTCTTGATGCGTATACCACTTGTCGGTAACTTGGTTAATGACGAGGGCTGAATCTCCGAATATATCGAGGGTCTTAATCCGAAGATTAATAGCCTCCTCTATTCCCATTATGCATGCCTCATATTCCGCTTCATTGTTAGTGCAACCAAAAGTAATTCTGGCAGCGAAGGGAAAGTGAACACCTTCGGGAGTAATAAGAATAACACCAACTCCATGTCCATTGATATTGACTGCCCCATCAAACATCAACTTCCATTTGGATTCAGGGTCTGGCCCCTCCTCCGGAAGTGGTTCCTCTCAATCGTTTGCTTTAAGGTACATGATGTCCTCATCAGGGAAATCAAACTTCATTGGCTGATAATCATCTTCAAGAGGTTGCTGTGCAAGGTAATCTGACAATACACTTCCCTTGATGGCTTTCTGAGAAGTATACTGGATGTCATATTCTGTTAAAATCATCTACCACCTAGCAACCCTTCCGGTTAACGCTGGTTTCTCAAAGATGTACTTGACAGGATCCATTTTGGAAATTAGCAGTGTGGTATGAGTCAACATGTACTGCCTCAGTCGGCGAGCAGCCTATACCAAAGCACAACAAGTTTTCTCGAGCAGTGAGTAACGGGATTCACAGTCGGTAAACTTTTTGCTAAGGTAATAAATAGTGTACTCTTTTCGACCAGACTCATCATGTTGGCCTAGAACACACCCCATTGACCCCTCTAGCACAGTCAAGTACATGATTAAAGGTCTTCCTTCCACTAGAGGCATTAGAATTAGAGGCTCCTGCAAATATTCTTTTATCTTGTCGAAAGCTCTTTGGCAATCTTCGTTCCACCTGACCGTTTGCTCTTTTCTTAGCAATTTGAATATTGGTTCGCACGTGGCAGTTAGATGAGATATGAACCGAGAGATGTAGTTCAACCTCCCTAAAAACCCGCACACTTCTTTTTCTGTTCTCGGTGCAGGCCTATCTTGAATTGCTTTTACCTTTGCAGGATCTACCTCAATTCCTCTCTAACTAACAATGAAACCCAGCAGTTTCCCAGAACGCACTCCGAAAGTGCACTTGTTTGGATTCAACCTCAGCTTGTATTTTATCAGTCTATCAAACAACTTCTTAAGATTTACCATATGCTCTTCTTCGTCTCGGGACTATGCAATCATATCGTCCACATAACACTCGATCTCCTTGTGTATCATGTCGTGGAACAATGTGACCATTGCCCGTTGATAAGTTGCCCCGGCGTTCTTCAAACCAAAGGGCATGACCTTATAGCAAAATGTACCCTACGAGGTAATGAACGTTGTTTTCTCCATGTCTTCCGGCGCCATCTTAATCTGAGTATATCCAGAGAAGCCATCCATGAAGGAAAATACCGAGAATTGAGCAGTATTGTCTACCAGCACATCAATGTGTGGTAACGGAAAGTCATCTTTTGGGCTTGCTCTATTCAAATCCCGGTAGTCAACGCACATCCGGACCTTGCCGTCCTTCTTTGGTACAGGTACAATGTTAGCTACCCAAGGTGGGTAACTAGTTACGGCAAGGAACCCGGTATCCCATTGCTTCTGAACCTCCTCTTTGATCTTCATCGCCATGTCAGGACGAGTTCTTCTCAACTTCTGTTTCACAGGAGGACAGTCTTCTCTCAAAGGTAGCTTATGCACAACGATGTCGGTATCCAGCCCTGTCATATCTTGATATAACCAAGAAAAGATATCCACATACTCACGCAGCATACTAATCAGCTCTTTCTTGACTTCGGCCTGCAGACTGACCCCAATCTTGATCTCTTTCTTCACATCTTCACTGCCAATGTTGATGATCTCAATTTCTTCCTGATGAGGCTGAATAACTCGTTCCTCTTGTTTCAACAATCTGACCAATTCTTCAGGAAGTTCACAGTCTTCCTCAACCCCTTCATCAGCTTGGTAGACAGGATTGTCAAAGTCATGCGTAGTCATAGCAGGAATGTTATCAATGGAATCCGAATGATCAACACTGCAAAGATGATGTGCTTATTTCAGAATCTGTTTATTTTGCAAAAGAGACGCGAACACAAAAAGGAAAAACACATTGCCATTTTTAAATTTTTTGTGAAAAATTTAAAAACAAAAGAAAAAGAACGTAATTTGTCTGAAAATGTCCTTTTATTTCATGGTAAAATAAGTGCATAACAAACATGGTGGCCCAATACAATGGATCCTAGCATCTTGGGCAGAATGCTGGATTTGACAATGCAGTATGATAAGAAAAAGGAAACAAATAAATTACTCTGAGTGCCAGGTAACTTGGACAATGTCTTCAGCAGACCAGTTCTTCAGCTCCTCTTCGGGCGCACACGGATGGATCCAGTTGTCCTAGTCACCATCACTGTCTCCATCTTGGCTTGTCACACAGATTTGGTTGCGGTCGAGCAATCCAGCGCTTGTAAAGGTAATGGCTTTACCACTTGGAGTAGATCCACCAGGCTGATAACCCAAACCAAACTTGTCATCTTTCTTTTCCAATTCCAGCAATTTGCCCCAACCTTGGGCGCTTCCTGACTGAACTACCTCCTTTGCCTGCTTGTAGGAATGGATGGAGGTACCTTCTTTCTCACTGCTTCTCTCTACAAGAGTCAAGATGCTAACATTAACTGCTTCGAAGGCTTGACATAAAGTCTCATGGATCTCTCCATCCATCTCCACGTACTTGAACGTTGATAAATGGCTTACGAAGATGTCTTCCTCTCCGCATACTATGATTACTTAGCCATCAACCACATATTTGAGCTTTTGATGCAGAGTGGAAGTTACAGCTCCAGTAGCATGAATCCATGGGCGTCCCAACAAGCAGCTGTACGCGGGCTGAATGTCCATGACGTAGAAGATACTTTTGAACACTTTAGAACCTATTTTTACGGGTAACTCAACTTCTCCAAAAACTGATCTTCTGGACCCGTCAAAAGCTTTGACAATCAAATCACTGGGCCTTAGGACAATACCATCAACATTAAGCTTCATTAATGCTTTCTTCGGAAGTACATTAAGAGAGGATCCTGTATCAACAAGGACATGCGACAACACATCACCTTTGCACTCCATAGTAATATGTAGTGCTTTGTTATGGTTTCGGCCCTCTGACGTAAGGTCTCTGTCTGTAAAGCCCAGCCCGTGGCTTGCATTCACACTGCCCACTACGGCTTCAAGTTGATTGACAGTGATTTCTTGAGGAACATAGGACATCTGCAACACTTTCAATAAGGCCTCTCTGTGTGCAGGAGAACACATCAGCAGTGATAGAATGGATATCTTGGAAGGTGTCTGGTTCAACTGCTCGACCACCTTATAATCACTCTTTTTGATTATGCGCATAAATTCCTCGACCTCTTTCTCGAAGGTACCCTGCCCAGCTACAGGAGTTGTTGTCTCATCAATCACAGCTTGTTTTTCTTTAGCCTTTGCCGAAGCCTCAGCCTCAGGATCCCCTCTTAGAACAGGGGGAGCAAATAGACGACCACTTCTTGTGAAACCTCCAACTCCTCCGACGTTCACTACAGTCGGGTCAACAACAACTGACTTACTCTCCACTTTCTGTCCATCCACGTACACATCTGAGCCGTAATGCCATGGAATGGCTTTATCTTCTGTATAAGGAACAAGCCCAGGCACAGTGATAGTCACAGGATTAACCTCAGGAGCATAAATGGTTACAGGCTCTCTTCTGGCAGGCATCTCAGTTTCATCATAGAAAATGGTTATGGTGGACACATCATCTACTTCATTACCAACCTTGTTAAACTGCAAAGATCCTTCATCAATCATACTCTACAACCCCATCCTCAGGTCTTCACACCCATTCACAGAATTCATACATTTCTCACAATCAGAACTGCATCCTGGAAACACTTGACCTTTCAACAATCTCTCCTTCACTACCAACAGAGGAGTCTTTACTTCTTCTATGCTCAGCATCAGGCTTAACTTCTCACCACTTTCAACAACATGGATTCTAGCCCCTGCATGATTCGGAATAGGGTTCGAAGTAACATTTGGCGGTGGCGCGAAGTTAATCTCCTTAGAGTCTATCAGGTCTTGAACCTTGTGCTGTAGCGCCCTGCACTTCTCAGTTGAGTGCCCGGGTGCCCCTGAATGGAAAGCGCATCTTGCATTGAAATCGTACCCCATTGGAAGCTCTCTAGGAGGTGGTGGTGCCAAAGTTCTCAATTGAATCAGATTCAGGTCCAGCAATCTTGGTAGCAAAGCAGCATAAGTCATGGGGATTGCCTCAAGCACCCTATTAGCCGGGCGAGTCTGCCTTGGCTGATAAGGTCTCTGTTGATAGTTGTTACGTTGCGGCTGCTGTTGTTGCTGTTGTTGTTGAGGTTGCACCTGCTGCACAGGGCTGGAAGGAATTGTGACTGCTGATACATGCTCATATGGTCTTCTATACCCTCGGCCCCGTCCTCGGCCAAACACAGCATTTGTCTCACCCTCCCTTCTTCTAGGAGGTCCACTGAAAGTTTTTCTTGCTCCATTAGAACTGCTCGCACTTGTATCTTGGATCTTTCCCATTTTCAACAAGGTCTCTACCCTCTCTCCAGCAATCACTATATCGTTGAACTTGGTGGCCGAACAAGACGCCAATCTTTCAATGAACACACCTTGCAATGTCCCCATAAACATATCAGCCATCTCATTCTCCAGCAGTGGTGGTTGCACTCTGGCAGCGAGCTGACGCCACCTTTGAGCATATTCTTTGAAACCCTCCTTAGCAGTTTGAGACATGTGTTGCAATTGAGTGCGATTTGGAGCCATGTCCAAATTATACTAGTATTGTCTCACAAAAGCCTCTGCCAGGTCTTTCCAGCTCTTAATGTTGACTCTGCTTAGCTTCATATACCATTCCAAGGAGGCCCCAACCAGGCTGTCCTGGAAATAGTACATCCATAGCTTTTCATCATCAGTGTGAGCAGCGATCCTCCCTACAAAGGACTGAAGATGAGTCTTGGGACACGCCGTGCCATTGTATTTCTCAAAAGTGGGAACCTTGAACTTGTAAGGGATTCTGACCCCTGGAACCAAGCCCAAGTCAGTAATGTCAAATCCCAAAGAATTCTGGGATTGAATAGCCTTGATTTGTTCTGCCATTTCCTCAAACTTCCTATTCATCTCAGCCCCCTGGCCCTCAGTCTCGTCCAGCAACATGAACTGTTCATCTTGTCCGTCCATTTGGATATTATTCAGCCCATCATTGATTATAGTAACCCCTGGCTGTGTTACAGGGGCTTTAACCTGACGCGCGCCTGCACCGTTACGATTATCAGCAGTGGTGTTGTTCCTGGCCTGACCATTTTCTATCAACTCCGGCAGACGTTCCTGATTCTGACCCATGCCTGCCATCAGAGTCATAAAATTGTCCATCCTCAGCCTCAGGTCAACTAAATCAGCTTGCATCTGATCCATGATTCTCTCTCTGTTGACCTTGGTTGGATATCTGTGTGCGACTGGTTGTTCCCGAAATTTCCTGGGAGCTATAGTGCCTGAAACAACAAGAACATTAGAAACTGAAGCACTACCTGCAAAACAAACAAACACGTCTTATGCAATGCAATGTAACTGCTCATGTTCCCAAGTCTTAAGCATTTGCATGTCCCAGTTCTGGCATCTACTCCAGACAGACATTTGAGTATTAACTTTCAAACTTTCTCTTTGATGAGTGTTCAGAAATTAGCAGTATCAGACAAACGAGCCTTGCATATTCAGAAAAGATAATTTGCACATTAACACTGTATATCATGGAAAAACCACTGCCGGCCACAAGTTAGAGCATCAATAGAAATATTCCCCGAAGGGTTACAAGCCATTACATGAATAAAGGATAAAACAAATAAAGCAAGACTCCTACAACAGGTTTGTAGGTAGTCTGAAAAATAAACTAAACTAAGGACCCAGGCTTTGCCACCTCTGCTCTGCTCTGCTCTTCTTGACACCCGCTCTCAGCTTGAGCTCTTCAATCTCTTTTCGTGCCTCCTCCAAGGCTAACTGGCTTTGTGCTAGCTGCTGAGTCTTTTCCCTCCGGATGTTGTGGACTTGCTCCACCTCTTCCTTCTTATAGGCCATTTTCACTTCAAAAAACTCTTCATTCTCTTTGAACTTCTTTTTCTCTTCCTCCCTTTGGCCTTGCAACCAAACAATGGATTGGTGAGCTTCCTTGAGAGTCTTCAAAGTCTTTTTGCGTTCAGCTTCTCTTTTTGCTTCCATCAGACCCAACCTGTGAAAGTGAGCTTCCCTTCCAGCAAAGCCTTTCTCTTTAGCTTCCAAGGAGGTTTGGATCTTCTGCAACTTTCCTTCTGCTTCATTCTTGGCCCTATTGGCAAGATGGTACAGGCTTACCATTTCAGCATTCTCCACTCTAACTTCATGCAGCTGAGCTTCCAATTTCTTGTAATCTTCAAGGGAAACAGTACTACTCTGACTTGGCACTTCTCTGGGATAAAGTGGAGCTTCTACTGAGAAAGGCATGAGAACTTCTTCTACATGTCTTTGCAACCATGCAGCAAAAGGTGAATACGTCTTGGGATCTACTCTGCCAAAGTCTTTCTTACCCTTCCTTATCCTGTGAGCCCAAGCTTGGGAGGCTTGTAGAACTAACTCCTTGTTTCCTTCCACAGGAAAGTACAAAGACTCAGCAAACTCTTCCATCTGTGGAGGATCTCTCAAAGAATAAACAAACTGTTTCATGGCTAATGTTGGATGATAACTGATTACACTTTTCCTTCCCAGCAAAGGTACTCCAGCAAACCTTCCGCAACTGACCATCAATTCTTTACCTAGCAGATCTCTGTCATATCCCCAGGCAATATCTTCAGTAGTTAGACCCATCAACCTTCTTGACCATCTCCACTCATCCCTCATCTCCTTGAAGGCACCTGATTTTGGCAGTTGTGTAGATGTTAGAAATTGGCAGAATTTTTGACAAACAAAGTATAAGTTATGAACTTAGTTCAGGACATCAGGATGTCACACCAGATGTTGTGACATCGCAAACCTGCAACTGACTTAAATGATGTGAAATAGAAGTGATTAAAATCAGGAGAAAATATCTGGAATTAATTGTAAAAGGATAAGCACTCCAAGGCGCATCTTTAGGAAGCTTAGTTATCTGGTTCCAGTGTAAAGGAAATAGAAAAACTAACTCACCTTGATTCAAGGAGATGACAAACTAACTCACCTTAATTCAAGGAGATGACTGTGGGATTTATCAAAGTCTGGATAATTTGCAAAAAGCCCACAAACCAAGCATCTATTTAAGAAACTGAAACACTCAAGAAAATCTCACGAATTTAAGAAGACTGTCAAGGGTGTTAGTGAAGCTAGTTATTTTTAAGCAGATTTTAATTGTTAGTCACTTTATAAGCTTTTAAGCAAAAAGTGAATTGTGTCTTGATTGAAACTATTAAGTAAGATCAAGCTGGTGTGTCTGAAGTGTGACTTCAAACTTATTAATCATTGTAAAGATCACTGTATGATTGAGGGGGAGTGAGTAGGTACTCATATCTAAGTAGAGTCTTAGATAGAAATTGCCTTGGGTAGATATTAAGTGAAGGATTAAACTGATTGGTTTAACTCCATAATTAATATTACTTATATTGGATTTCCTTCCTGGCTTGGTAGCCCCCAGATGTAAGTGTGGAGATACACTGAACTGGGTTAACAATTTCCTGTGTGATTTAATTTACTAGCTCATTAATTTTTGTTTAGGATTTCAGTGTCTAAACATCTGGTTCGATATCACATATCTGATCCCAGAATTTGAATTGGCATCAGAGCAAGCACCCTGCTATATAACTGGGTGAGATCTAGGGACTGCAAATTTTGGGAACATGGACAAAGATGTAAGATCTGTGAATCGACCACCTATCTTAGATGGATCCAACTATGATTACTGGAATCCAAGAATGGTAGCATTCTTGAAATCTCTTGATAGCAGGGCTTGGAAAGCAGTTAACAAAGGATGGGAGCACCCTGTCAAAGACAATAAGGATGGGGCAAAAGTGATGAAGCCTGAAGAAGAGTGGAGCAAGGAGGAAGAAGAGTCAGCACTTGGAAATTCCAAAGCCTTAAATGCCTTGTTCAATGGCATTGACAGGAACATATTTAGGCTTGTGCATCACTGTGAGCTAGCCAAGGATGTTTGGGACACCTTCAAAACTACTCATGAAGGAACATCAAAGGTGAAGATGTCAAGACTTCAACTTCTCACCACCAAGTTTGAGAACTTGAGGATGAAGGAAGATGAGACCATTCATGAGTTTTACATGAACATCCTGGAGATTGCTAATACTTCTGGTGCCTTGGGAGAGAAGATGAGTGATGAAAAGTTGGTAAGGAAGATTCTCAGATCACTGCCAAAGAGGTTTGACATGAAGGTCACTTCCATAGAAGAAGCTCATGACATCTGCACAATGAAAGTTGAGGAGCTCATTAGTTCCCTTCAAACCTTTGAGATGGGAATGAATGATACTATTGTGAAGAAAAACAAAAGCATAGCCCTGGTCTCAAACACTGATAAGGAAGAAGAAAGTCATTAAGCAGGCTCTGAGGACAACTTATCAGATTCAATTGCTATGCTTGGGAGACAATTTAACAAAATTCTCAAAAGAATGGACAACAGGCCCAGACCAAGTGGAAGAAACTCAACCTCTGAGAATAAAAGATCTTATGACTCTAATAGAAGGTCAAACTATGATGAGAAGACTAACCAAGGAAAAGGGATCCAATGTCATGGATGTGAAGGTTATGGACACATTAGAAGTGAATGCCCAACCTATCTAAAGAAGCAAAAGAAAGGTATTTTTATGTCCTGGTCAGATGAAGACTCAGGTAGTGAATCAGAAGAAGAGTCTGCAAAGCACATCACTGCTCTAGCTGGAGTATGTGAAACTTAAGGGGGATCCAGTGATGAGGATCTGACATTTGAAGAGCTTGAAACATCTTACAGGATGCTGTGTGAAAGGAGCACTGAAGTATGTATGGAAAGTAAACAGCAGAAGAAGCAGATTGAGGAATTAAAGGCTGAAAAGGCAAGTCATCTAGAGATCATTAACACTTTGAAAAATGAAGTCAGCCTACTCAACTCCAAAATGGAGCATATGTCCAAATCTGTCAGAATGCTGAACAGTGGCTCAAACACACTGGATGCCATTCTCAACAACAACAAGCACTCAGGGGATAGGACTGGGCTGGGATTTAATAAAGCTCAAAACTCTGAGACTAGCACCAGCCAAACAACTCCAGATCCCATGAAGTCAAACAAGATGTTTAAGCAAATGTATCAACATCATGAGAAAAACATGATGAAAAAGAAATATCAAAGATGGAGATGCCATCACTGTGGAAGTGTTGGTCACATCAAACCTTTTTGCTACAAACTGTATGGATACCCCAATCAGGGTTCCCAGCACCTTCCTAAGCAGAAGACAGAGGTCACCAGGAAAATTTGGATACCTGAAGCTAGACTTTATACTGATCAAAGCTACCAGTACATGCCTAAGCAGAAGAATAAGTTCACCAGGAAACCTTGGAACTCTAGAGATAGACACTACCCAGGGCAGATGCATCAAAGGAAACCTCACAACAAGCACAAATGGTCCAAGCAGGTTGTTGCCTCTATAGCACACACATCTCTCAGAGTATCTGCTAAGGAAGACTGGTATTTTGACAGTGGCTGCTCAAGGCACATGACTGGACTGAAGAATCTGCTGGTAGACTTAAAGTCACACTCATCCAGCTATGTAACCCTTGGAGATGGAGCAAAGGGGGAAATCAAGGGAGTTGGGACCCTGGACTCCTCAGGTGTACCAAGTCTAGATGGTGTGCTGTTGGTAAAAGGATTAACTGCTAACTTGATCAACATAAGTCAGTTATGTGACCAAGGTTACAGTGTCAACTTCACCAAAGCAGAGTGCATAGTTTCTGATAAAGAGCAGAAAGTGGTCATGAGAGGAGCCAGATCAAAAGATAACTGCTATATGTGGGAACCCCAAGATTTCAGCCTCACATCTACTTGTTCCATAGCCAAAGAAGAAGAAGTGAAGCTGTGGCATCAAAGACTGGGTCATCTCCATCTCAGAGGAATAAAGAAGATCATATCTATGGAGGCTGTAAGAGGGATCCCAAGACTTAAGATTGATGAAAGTAAAGTGTGTGGTGAGTGTCAAATAGGTAAGAAAACAAAGATGTCACACCCAAAGCTTCAACATCTGACAACCTCCAAAGTCTTGGAATTATTGCACATGGACCTTATGGGACCAATACAGGTAGAGAGTCTTGGTGGAAAAAGATATGCCTATGTGGTTGTTGATGACTTCTCAAGATATACCTGGATAAGCTTCATCAAAGAAAAGTCTGATGTGTTTGAGGTATTTAAAGATCTGTGCCATAGGATCCAAAGAGAAAAAGCAAGTTGTGTGGTCAGAATAAGAAGTGATCATGGAAAGGAGTTTGAGAATAAAAAATTCTCAGACTTCTGTTCTTCAGAAGGGATCAACCATGAGTATTATTCTCCCATCACCCCTCAATAGAATGGGATTGTAGAAAGGAAAAACAGAACTATTCAGGAGTCAGCTAGAGCCATGATTCATGCCAAGAAGTTACCCCTGTATTTTTGGGCTGAAGCTATGAACACAACATGCTACATCCACAATAGAGTCACACTAAGAAAGGGAACTCTATCCACCATCTATGAAGTCTGGAAGGGTAGAAAACCTACAGTCAATTACTTTCATGTATTTGGAAGTAAGTGCTACATTCTGGCTGATAGGGATCAAAGAAGGAAGATGGACCCTAAGAGTGATGAAGGGATATTTCTTGGATACTCCATAAATAACAGAGCTTACAGAGTATTTAACTCCAGAACCAAGGTTATAATGGAGTCAATAAATGTGATTATTGATGATACCTATGCAAAGACAGATGTTGTTGATGATGTTGGAACATCTGCTGACAATCAAACTGAAGTTGAAATAGAAAGTGATAATCTTGACTTCACTTTAACTGAGACAAGGTCAGAACAATCCAACAAACCTCCCTCCATCAGAATCCAGAAAGATCATCCTAAAGAATTGATAATTGGTGATCTCAACAGTGGTGTCATCACTAGATTAAGAGAGATGATCTCAGGCTCCTGCTTTGTTTCAAAGATAGAACCTAAGAACATCAAGGAAACTCTGAATGATGAGTACTGGATCTCTGTTATGCAAGAAGAATTAGGCCAGTTTACAAGGAATGAAGTATGGGATCTTGTTCCTAGGCCTGATGACATTAATGTGATTGGCTCTAAGTGGGTGTACAAAAACAAGTCTAATGAGCAGGGAGTAGTTACAAAAAACAAGGCTAGGCTTGTGGCTCAAGGATATACAAAAATTGAGGGGGTAGATTTTGATGAAACTTTTGCACCAGTAGCAAGACTTGAATCCATCAGACTACTCCTAGGAATTGCTTGCATCCTAAAGTTCAAACTATTTCAGATGGATGTTAAAAGTGCCTTCCTAAATGGGTACCTTAATGAGGAAGTATATGTGGAGCAACCAAAAGGATTTGTTGATCCAAGCTGTCCAGACCATGTATATAAGCTGAGGAAGGCTCTGTATGGTCTAAAGCAAGCTCCCAGAGCATGGTATGAAAGACTGACCACCTTTCTCATTAAACATGGATACAGGAAAGGAGGAATAGACAAAACCTTGTTTGTAAAGGATGAAGAGGGAAAGGTTATGATTGCTCAGATATATATGGATGACATAGTGTTTGGTGGGATGTCAGACATGATGGTTAAACATTTTGTGAATCAAATGGAGTCTGAGTTTGAAATGAGCCTAGTGGGAGAACTAACTTACTTCCTTGTGTCGCTCCCACCAAATGACACCCGGGCCAAGAGGGGTACAGACGCGAACGGTCGGCGAAAGGGAAAGGAATGAAAAGAGTCGCCAGCTAGGCATTTTTATCCCGAAAGAAAGGTAATGCTGCATAAACCTAAAAAAGGATGGATAAGACGGTTGCGAACCAGAGAAACTGAGAAAGGGGGTTGGTTACAACCTGGGAAGGTATTAGCACCCAGATTGTCCGTCGTACTCGACGGGATCCACGCTTAAAAGATTTGTGTTCAAAAGGGGTAGTGTCAGTGCAATCTGTGTATCAAAGCTGGAAAAGAATGCAAGTGTCAGCGCAAAAGAAATGTGAAGTGTATAAGAGAAGTGTCAGTGCTGAAACAAAAGTGAAAAGCTCAAGATAATGAGGCTCAAAGAATAAAGCTGAAAGAGGGGGGAAATACACAGAGATTTTGTTCGATAATTGTTAAGTTATGCCTACGTATCCTCTCGTGCAATGAGGAAGTCAGAACACCGTAGTTCGACTCAAAGAGACTGAAAGATAAATTGACTTGTGAACTGCTTACTTGTCTATGCTCAAGTGTATGACCTGTTTGGCTCAGGTGCTAATTGTCTTGCATTAGACGGAAGAAGCAAGTTCTCGTTTGTGAGTGAATGAGATGAGAAAAGAATCCCGGAGGAGACGATTATTGTTTGCTTTTGTGTTTTCAATCTTTTATTGCTTTTTGGAGTTTGTCATAAGAAAATGAGCTTAAGCCTAAACCAAGGATTAGTAAACTCATCACATCTTCCCTCTGATTAGGCGCAATGAGAATACCTTAAGTATGAAGTAAGCACCTCACACTTAATCACCATGGTGTAGGATTAAGATCATTAACCTACTTGTGATTATTTAGATGTTTTTGTTGTTTTTGTTTAGTGTTAAGTAATGAGTTTAAGCCCTAATCAAGGATTTAATGGACTCATTACACCATCCTAATAGAAGGATGATAGATGAGAACATTTAAGCTGAGGAAGGCTCCTCAACTTAATCCATGATTAGGGATTAACCTCATGACAAAACAAAGCCTTTATTAGAGTGGATTTTAATTAATGGTAAGATTAAGAAGTGATTTTTATGGTTTGTAAGACAACTTGAGGAGGACTTGTCCATTAACACTAGGGTTAGTCCTTCTTAACCAATTAAGGAAGAATTAGAACCCTAATGCAAGGCCCAAGTTACAAGCTTGATGTCTTAGTGATTGTTAAGTGGATTGATTAAAGGATTTAAACACATTAAGGGTTTAAAACTTAGGATTAAAGTTATACACTCCATCCTAATAGAAGGATGCAGGCATAAGCTTAATCACAAAGCCTTAAAACCTTTAAGGTTTAGTCCTTGATTATGAGAAGAGAAGAGAAGACTCAAAGATGACACAAAGGTAAAATTAATGGGGGAACTAATCAAACCCTAATTGTGATCATGCTTGGGTATTCCTAGGGTTTATGAGGCTTGCAAAAGATCTTCAGGAGAAAAGCCACCAGGGAAGAAGCAGGTGGGAGAAGGAAGAAACAAAGAGAAGCAGGACAACTTGCTTCACTTAAGAAGACAAGTTGCTTGAAGAAAGAAAGTGGAGAGGAGACATGAATGAGCAAGCTCACTCTAATACACAAGTAAAATGCAGAAATGAATTCATAAGAGAGATGAGAAGAGATTGTGAGAAGTGAAGGCAAATTCACTTCTCAAACACTTACCACCTGAAAAAGTTAGCAACAAGAAAATGAAATGACATGAAAATGGGATGAAATGCAATGATAAAAACCAAAGTCAGAAGCATAAACATGATGTTAATGATGCTAAGAGATAATGCAAACACATGTCAAGAGTTGTGGATGATCATACAAGGATGAGGATGCAAATGAAACATGTTTTGAACCATGAAAGTTTATGAAATGGAATGAATGCATAACATGGAAAATGAATGATGAAATGATCAAACATGATTCTAATATGTCCTAAGATGTCTTATATGTCATGTTGATGCACAAAATGTTATGGCAAGTTCATGTATACAAGAAAATGAGAGATGAATGCAAATGAAGGCAAAAATTAGGGTTTACATACAATATGCAATGCAAAATTCAAAATCAGAAGCAAATGACAAGATAAAAAATTGAAAATGGGATCAAAGGAACCCTAACCCTACACAAGTTCACTGCCCAAAGGAGGGGACCTAACTCTTAACCTAATGGGGGTTATGATTTTCTCAAGTTAGCTAGGGTTTTAAGGCACCTCAAAAGGAAAAATGCACATCAAATTGAAAATGAAAGATAAATTCAAACCAATTTTACCCTAGAAACTACATGATATGAAGAATGCAATGAAAAAATAACCAACATCAAACTCTTCATGGTTAGGCATAATGAATTTTTCTAAGTTAGGACCAAAATATTGCCTTTTAAGAACTTTAGTTCCAAAGAAAAATATCAAAATAGGTCAAGAACCAAAAAGAAATTTGTTTGAAAAGTTTGATAAAGTTTCTAAATGTATCAAAATGCAATGTGAATTTTTTTTTGTGATTTTTAGAAACCTAAATGCTATTTTAATTAATTAATTCTCATTAACTAATAAAATAAACATTTAAATATTTTTAAAATACGAAAATTATGCAAAAAAATAAAATAAAAATTATTTTCAGAAAGAGAAAAATATTTTAAGTCAGCATGCAAAAAATGAAATTTTTGTGATGTGTTTTGATATTTTTAATAAATTGTGCAAGAATATGCAATAAAAATGAAATAAAAATTGAATTAAGGGAGAAGTATGCTGATCCAAGAGCCAGGATTCAAACCTAGGGCGCGAGAATTGACTTGGCACGTGATCTGAGGGCTGTAATTCAAACTGAACAAATCTTAATTAAATAACTAATTAATCCTGATTAAAATAGAATTAGGGTTTAATGAGAAATCTGGTCCATTGGTTCGCGCGCGGGAAGCCAGATCGTACGCTCCAGGTTCAAACTTAACACTAAACCCTAATTAACATTAATGACTCTCAGGTCACCGGAGAAGAACTCCGGTCGTCTTCTCCGGTGACATCCCTCCCTGAAAAATATCAACTCACTCCCTAGGTCATTTATGGAGCTCTAAAGCTCCAGATTTGTTCCTCTCACTCCCCTAAACCTAAATCCACCCTCAAATGGAATTTATTTCCAGCCATAAACATGATTCGAAGCTAAGAACAAAATATGCAAAACTTTCAGACAAGCAATACACCCTCATCTCTTCATCATTTTCAATAATTTCAAGTTCATTACACTCAGGGGATCAAACTCAACCAATTAAGAACTTAAAATAAAGGTTCTGGAAAAATGTTTTCACATGGCTACCTGAGATGAAGCTTTCAACCCCAGTGCTTTCAGGCTGCTTTCCTGCTTCCAAATGCCTCCAATGAACTCCCTGAAGAAGCTTTGATGCTTGGTTGGAGTGTTTTGAGGCTAATTTATGAGTTTGATACAGTTCAGTTCAATGAGGGAGGAAAATCGTGTTTTTGATATGGAGGGTTTCAGGGCAAGGTGATGGTTGGGAAATGATCAGTGGATCATGGTGAGTTGTTCTATGAAGTTTGTTTGAAGGTTTGTGGCTTATGTGATGAGTTTCGAATGAAAATGCAAAGAGGGAAGTTTTTGTGAACTATGGTGATGTTGTGGTTTCAGGCTTGCTTCTTGTGTGTTTTGAGTTCCATTTTGTCCACATATCAAGTTGTGATAGGTCTGTGGAGTTGGTGTGACCTTCTTGCAAAAAAGTCAACAAAGTTGTACTTTGAGGTATGGGCTGGTTCAGTCCAAGGACAGAGGCATGTCTTGTGCAACTATGATCAAGGAGAACCATGGAAGTGAGATTGAGGCAAACCAGCAAGTGGATTGAAGCTTATGGGGGGTTTTGCAATTTTCATTAAGTTTGGCCCTTTCTTGATTTCTTCATGTACAAGTCATGGAAATGTGACATTCTTTGGGCAATTCTGAGTTTTAGGCATTGTACTATGATGTTATGATGTGTAGAAGTCCATTTGAAGTCATAGAAATGCTTGGCATGAGAATTTGCAAGTTTCCCTCTTTGGTGTAAAAGTGAAATTTATGTGATTTTTCCCAACTTTGACAAGCCATAACTTTTGTTCTAAAATGAATTAGAATGAGTTCTTGTACTTTTTGAAAATGGGAGGATCCAATCTACAACTTTCATGACCAAAGATTTTTCATTTGAAGCCTTTTTGGATCAAAAAGAGGAGGTTGAAAAACTTTCCCAAAATGGCAAGTTTACATTACAAGTCACTTTCCCAAAATGACAACTTTGCAAATGGCTTGAAATTCTTCAATTTTGTGAACTTCTAACTTCTTCTATGATCAAATAAAGGTCATGCACATTCAAAATGATGGAGGAGACCCTTTGGTTGGGTGATTGGGGGCCTTAGATGCCCTGATTTTGCACTGACTTGCACAAGAAGTCATCTATTGATCAGATGCCTTCCCCATTGAATTTCTTCATGAAAATTGGTATGCATGATCCTTATGACATATAGAGACCAATAGAAACAAGAATGACCAAAAAATTTGGAGTTATGGCCTCTGAAACCAAAACCCTAATTTTAGGTCATCTGCGCAGTTAAACCTGGCTCTGCTTCCATGCCTTTCCTCAGTTCTTGTGATTCTTTGACTTCCTTGATCTTGGGAGGATATAATATGATGATTGAAAATACATGGACCCTCTTGATGTGATTAAAGACCCTTTGATAGGCTCAGAAGGCTCATGGATTGCCCAGATCACAAACCCTAGATGTAGATGACTTAGAACCAATGCAGTGAAGCAAAAATGCACTATGAGATGATATGATTGAACTTATGCAAATGAAAAGAATCACAAGCCATGGTGAAAAGAGTGAGGGAAAATTTGGAGTGTTTACACCTTGGACTGCAAATCAAACAGATGGAGGACTCCATGTTCATATCCCAAAGCAAGTATGCAAAGAACACTGTCAAGAAGTTTGGGATGGACAATGCAAGTCACAAGAGAACACCTGCCCCCACTCATTTAAAACTGACAAAGGATGACAAAGGTGAGTGTGTGGACCAAAGCTTGTATAGAAGCATGATTGGAAGTCTACTATATCTTACGGCTAGCAGACCAGATATAGCTTTTGCAGTAGGTGTGTGTGCAAGGTATCAAGCTGAACCAAAAGTGAGCCCTCTAAACCAAGTTAAGAGGATCTTGAAATATGTAAATGGTACTTGTGACTATGGAATAATGTACTCTCATGGTTGTGAACCAATCCTCACTGGGTTTTGTGATGCTGACTGGGCTGGAAGTGCTGATGATAGAAAGAGTACATCAGGAGGATGCTTCTTTCTAGGGAACAATTTAATTTCTTGGTTCAGTAAGAAATAGAATTGTCTGTCCTTATCCACTGCTGAAGCTGAATATATTGTAGCTGGTAGCAGTTGTTCACAACTGGTATGGATGAAACAAATGCTCACAGAATACAATGTCACACAAGATGTCATGACATTATACTGTGACAATTTAAGTGCTATTAATATCTCCAAAAATCCTATCCAACACAGCAGGACTAAGCACATAGATATCAGAAATCACTTCATCAGAGACCTTGTGGAGGAGAAGGTGATCACATTGGAGCATGTAGCCACATAGCTGCAATTAGCTGACATATTTACAAAGGCTTTGGATGCTACCCAATTTGAAAACCTAAGGGGTAAATTGGGAATCTGCATATGTGACATATATCAATTATGGAGAAGTGCCAGCATGTCTCATGACATCGTATGGCATGATCACCATATGGCAGCACCAGTCTGGCCAATAACTATTTGTATTCCAATTTTAAAAATTCCAATAGCAACGGGTTCTATTTATGTACAAACGTGCTTTCATCTTCTCACATTCTCATTAGCATCACTGAACCTTTTGCATGCTACAGCTGAAACTCTAAACTCATCCAAATCTATCAAACCTTTATACATTTCCACTACAATCGAAAAAATGTCTCAACATCAGAACCCTAACTCCATTGATGAGGGTCTCATTCAAGAAGACGTAGTGAACACCACTCCATTATCTGTAGTACCAATGGATGCTACACCTATAAATGTGATCAGAGGAAGCATTCCCATTGCTTAAAAGCCCAGGACTCCCCATGCAAGAAGACCCAAGGAGCTAGTCTTCAGCAAAAGTAAGGGAACCCCTTCATCTTCCAGTACCCCCAAAGCTTCTGCTTACGTGGACGCATCAATCAAAAAGCTTGTAACCAGAATCCTGGCGGAACAAAGGGTTGTTCCTGGGGTGTCAGTTCCCCTGAACAGTATGCCTGCTCCTCAAGATGACCCAAGCAACCAAGCTGAAGAGGACATACCTGCTCCACAGGATGCCCCAAGCAATGTTGAAACAACTGAGGGCCAGGACAAAGCCCCAAATGATAATGATCAAGCTACTGATGATAAAGCTACTGATGATCAAGCTCCTGATGATCAAGCTCCTGAGAATGAGGCTTCCCAACCTCCACCAGTTGAAAACCTGGATGATGATTCTGACACAGAGATCATAGCATCTGTTGATCCTAGCATAGCCAAGAGGCTTAGGGCTAGGAAGGATAAGAAGCCAGCTGCTCATGCAACTCATGAGAAAAGACAGTTAATTCCCAAGAAGGACAAGGTCAAAACTGCTTTTGGACCTACAAAGCAATGGAGTAAGGTCAGCACACAGAAGAGGAATGCCACAACTCCATCTGACTCTGATGTTGAGGAGGATGTCCCAACATCCCAACCCAGAAAGAGGCCAACACCTCCTAGGACTGCCACTGCTATCCCTGAAGCACCCCTGGATAATGTGTCCTTCCACCATGTCTCCAGTGTAAGCAAGTGGAAATATGTCTATCAAAGAAGGGTGGCTCTGGAACGAGAGCTGGGTAGCAATGCCTTGGAATGCACTGAGGTAATTGATTTAATCTCCAATGCTGGACTATTCAAGACTGTCTCCAACTTTTCTCCTTGTTATGAACTGCTGGTAAAAGAATTCATAGTTAACTTACAAGAAGGATGTGCTGATGGGAAATATGAGGATTTCAGGAAAGAAGCTACTGATGGCCCACCTGGGGAGAGAAGCAGATGGGCCAACTGATATTGGCAAGACTGACAATCAAGTATGCAAAATAATCACAGCTAACCAAGTCAAGACATGGCCAGTCAAAGGGAAACTCTCAGTCAGCTTGTTAACTAGGAAGTATGCAATGCTGCACAGAATTGGAATAGTCAACTGGGTTCCAACTGTAAACACCCCAAATTTGCCCTCACCCATTCACACCATGGCTTGTGATCATCCTCATATGCATAAACACAAACATATCATCTCATATCTCACTTTTGTTTCACTGCATAGTTTCTAAGGCATCTGCACCTAGGGTTTGTGATCTGAGCAACCCCAGGGCATCTTAGGCCATTCCAAAGGCCACCAATCAACTCAAAGGGGTCCATGTGTGTTCTTATGTCATATTCCATCTCCTCAAAGCCAAAATTGCAGAGGAATCACAAGAACTAGGGTTTGAGTGGATGCAGAGCCAGGATGAACTGCACAGTTGACTGAAAATTAGGGTTTTGGTTTCAGAGGCCATAACTCCAAATTTTGTGGTCATTCTTGTTTCCATTGATCCCTATATGGTATAGGGAGCATGCATATCAATTTTCATGAAGAAACTCCATGGGGAAGTCATCTGATCAAGAGTTGACTTTTCAGACAAGTCAGTGTAAAATCAGGGCATCTGAGGCCCCCAATGACCCAACCAATGGTTGATCTTCATCATTTTGAGTGTATATGACCTTTATTTGATCATGGAAGAAGGTTGAAGTGCATAAAAATCAAGGATTTAGGATTTTTGCAAATGTTGACTTTTTGGGCATAGTTGACTTTTCAAGAATGCCTCATTTTAGGTCATTTTTCAAGCCTTGATTCTTGATCCAAAAATGCTTCAAATGGAAAAACTTTGGTCATGAAAGTTGTAGATCTCATTTTTCCCTTTTCAAAAAGTACAAGAACATGATCAAACTCTTCTTGGATCAAAAGTTATGGCAAGGCAAAGTTGGCTAAAATCATTGATTTTTAAGGCATGCCTCAAATGGAAATTTTGCAAAGTCATGAACCAATGCATTATGTGACCTCTAATTCAGTTGAAACCATTACACAAGCATTCTCTAAGTCACAAAAATCAGAATTGGACCAAGTTTCCCCATGGTTTGGTTTGTGTAACAAGACTTTCTCACATGTGAACCAAAGTTACAACAAGTTGCAAAACTCATGATCATGCTCCCTACAACTTGCAGCCTTGGATGCTGAGCTTTGCTAGCCTCTCACCTCACCTTGCTGCGCCAGCCCATGCCCATGTACTTGCCTAGATCATGAGCCATACCTCTCTTACACAATTTTTGACTTTTTGCAAAAGGCAACTTACCAATCAATAAAGCACATGTCCAATCAACTGACCAATGAGAGAGAGTTATGTGGACAATTTGCAAGCCAAAGATATGAGGAAGCAAGCCTGAAACTCACACATTCATCACATTCACAAAAACACACCACATTGCATTTTCTATCGAATCCCTCTCCACAGCCTGCAAACACTCAAGCCAACTTCACTAATCATCTTACCTTGCTCCATAGATCACAAAGCATCAAGGACACAAGCCTGAAACAGCAAGAATCCCCCATTGCCATTCTTTACCTCAGCCTGCATTTTCTATCGAATCTCTCTCCACAAGCCATGAACACTTAAACAAACCCCACACACCAACTCACCTTGCATCACTGACCAGAAACCACCCACTACTTTGGCCTGAAACACCCTATATCTCAAATACGATTTTCACACTTCCTTGGTCAGAGCTTCTGCAAATCTCAGGAGGTTGTTTAAACTCCAACTAAGCATCCAAAGCTTCAAAGGGAGATCATTGGGACCTGTTTGAGCCAAAGGACCATCCAAAAAGCTCCTGAATCAGAAGTTCAACCTCAGGTGACTCCATGAACTTTTTTCCCAGAACTCATTTCTCTTGTTAAAATCTTGTTGTGTATGTTACACTGATCATTGGGATCTCTTTACTTTTGAAAATAAGCCAGAAATGAGTATGTAATGCTGTTCTGAAAGTATGACCTAAAAAATTTCATTGCTTCGATTCTTGTTTGTATGTGAGTTTAAATGTGATTTGATGCTGGATTCGTGTTTAGGGTGAGTGGAAGTTGATTTCTGGAGATTTAGAGCCTTTGAAATGGCCTAGGGAGAGAGATTGATTCTGGGGATGGCCGGAGAAGACGACCGGAACACTGTTCCGGTCGCCTGATTGTCATTAGGGCACAATTAGGGTTTAATCAGGGTGATTAGCAAGTTTGAATTTGAGCCGTGAGATGTGGCGGGGAGTCAATGCGCGCGCTGGCCAGTTTAAATCTCCACCCTAGGATTTGAATACTTTTCATTAAATCAGATTTAATTCATTTATTTTCTTTTATTTTTCTTTTGTTTTGCATAATTATTTAAAAATAGCAAAAATATCTTAAAAATTATGAAACTTTTTCTTTAAAGTTTTATTAATTTTTAAGACCCAAAAATATTTTTATTTTATTTTTTATCATTAAAAAAAGTATTTTTAAATATTTAAAAGATTATTTTTGATTGATTAATGGGAATTAATTAATTAAAAATACTTTTAGGTATTTAAAAATTACAAAAAAATTCATGAAATGTTCTAAGACATTTAGAAACATTGTCCAACCTTCAAACCAAATTTCTTTTTTGATCTTGATGCACTTTAAGAATTTTTCATTGAATTAAATCATATTTTGTGCATTATTTTGATCATAAGTTCAAAAAATCATTTCTGCCTATTGGAGAAGGTTGAGACATTGATTCTTCTTGCATTGTTTTATGTTTTGCATGTATTTTCAAGGATAAAATGGCCATGATTTGATCTTGCATTTTCTAATTGTTTGGCATTTCTTTTGTTAAGAACCCTAAAAAACCTTAATAACTTGTAAAATTCATAACTTGAGTTTGGTTGAGAGTTGAGAGTTCCCCTTTGGGCAGTGGTTCATTATAGGTTTAGGGTTTCTTTGGGTGCAATTTTCCATTTTTTATCTTAGGATTTGTTTCTGTTTTGGGTTTTTGTTTGATGTTTGATCCATGAACCCTAATTTGGGCTTTCTTTTGCATCCTTCTTGCATTCTCTTGCATAACATGACTTGTCTTTGCATTTTGTGCATTCTTGTGATTCATTTGACATCTTAAGACATATAGGAAGCATGTTTGATCATTGCATCACATATTTGCCATGTCATTTGCTTTGTATGCTTCATAACATTTCATGCTTGTTCATGCTCCTTAACTTGCATCATTTGCATTCATAATCTTGTATGAACATCCCCATGCCTTGCCTCATGTTTGCATCATCTCATAGCATCATTTTCATCATCAACATGCTTCTGGTTTGGTCTAGCATCATACCATTTCATCTCATCTTGCATTGCATTGCACCTCTTTCTAACATTTCAGGTGGTAAGTAAACTTAGGAAGTGAATTTGCCTTCACTTCTCATACCTTTTATTTTCATCTCTCTTGCATCCATTGCTGCATTTTTATATGTGTTTGAGATTGAGCTTGCTCATTCTTGTTCTTCTTACTTTCTTTCCTCAAGTGACTTGTCTTCTTCAATGAAGCAAGTTACTTTGCTCCTCCTGATCCTTTCATCTGCTTCCTGGTGGTTCCATTGAAGATCTTCTCTTGTAAACCTCACAAACCTTAGGAACAACCAAGCATGACAATGATTAGGGTTTTGATTAGTCTCCCCTCTTAGTTTCACCTTTGTGTCTCTTTTGAGTCTTCTCTCCTCATCTCATAATCAGGGACTAAACCCTAAAGGCTTTAAGGCTTTGTGATTAAGCTTATGCCTGCATCCTTCTATTAGGATGGAGTGTATAACTTTAATCCTAAGTGTTAAACCCTTAATGTGTTTAAATCTCTTAATCAATTCATCTAATAATCATCAAGACATCACACTTGTAACTTGGGCCTTGCATTAGGGTTCTAATTCTTCCTTAATTGGTTAAGAAGGACTAACCCTAGTGTTAATGGACAAGTCCCCCTCAAGTTGTCTTACAAATCATAAAATTCACTTCATCATCATACCATTAAATAAAATCCACTTAATCAAAGGCTTGTTTTGTCATGGGTATAATCCCTAATCATGGATTAAGTTGAGGAGTTTTCCTCAGCTTAAACATTCTCATCTATCATCCTTCTTTTAGGATGGTGTAATGGGTCTGTTTAATCCATGATTATGGCTTAATCTCATTACTCAACACTAAACAAAAACAACAAAAACATCTAACTAATCACAAGTAGGTTAATGATCTTAATCCTACATCAAAGGTGACTAAGTGTGAGAATCTGACTTCACACTTAAGGTATTCTCATTACCCCTAATCAGAGGGAAGATGTGATGAGTTTACTAACCCATTGGTTTAGGCTTAAGCTCATTATCCTATGACAAACTTCAAAAGCAATAAAAGACTGAAAACTTCAAAAAACAAACAATAATCGTCTCCTCCGGGATTCTTTTCTCATCTCATTCACTCACAAACGAGAACTTGCTTCTTCCGTCTAATGCAAGACAGTTTGCACCTGAGCCAGACAGGTCATACACTTGAGCATAGGCAAGTAAGCAGTTCACAAGTCAATTCATCTTTCAGTCTCTTTGGGTCGAACTACGGTGTTCTGACTTCCTCATTGCACGAGAGGATACGTAGGCATAACTTAACAGTTATCGAGCAAAAGTCTCTGTACATTCCCCCTCCTTCCAGCTTTATTCTTGTAAGCCTCATAGTCATGAGCATTTCACTCTTATCCTTACACTGACACTTCATTTATATACTGCACTTTACACTTCTCATACACTGACACCTGTATATCCTTTTCCAGCCCTTGTACACACAGATTGCACTGACACTACCCCTTTAAAACACAAATCTTTTAAGCGTGGATCCCGTCGAGTACGACGGACAATCTGGGTGCTAATACCTTCCCAGGTTGTAACCAACCCCCTTTCTCAGTCTCTCTGGTTCGCAAACCGTCTTATCCGTATCTTTCTAGGTCTATGCAGCATTGCCTTTCCTCCGGGATAAAAATGCCTAGATGGCGACTCTATTCATCTCCAGTGAGTTCACGGCTGTGTGTTCTCACTGTTCCCTTCGCCGACCGTTCGCGCTTGTACCTGGATGCAAATCTTCGGGAGCGACAGCTTGGCGACTCTGCTGGGGATCCTTATACTGCAACCAGGGCTTCTGGTTCTTTTTGTGGGTTCCTCCTAGCGCTTGTTTGATTTGTGTTTACTGGGGTGTTATGTGCTTGTTTGTGCTTGTATTTACTTTTGTTTATTGCTTTATGTACAGTTACTTTACTGCTTTCTTTATGGCATTTATTTATATCATACTGTCATTACTGCTGGCTGGATCTGGTTATTTGCTTTGGTGGGTGGGTGATTCATTGAGAGTTAAGATCCTATACCTGGGATCTGAGTGACACCTAGGCTAGAGTGAATCATATTCTTTCCCATTCCATTTCGGTCTGGTGCGGGAATATGAAACACGGTTCAGATATGGGTTTCTTCTTGAGAACTCTGTGTTGCAGATTTCCTGCAATGCTAGGGCTATCTGGGAAGCCTGCTAAGTCTGGATGACCTTTTAGTATTGACCTTCAGAAACTGAGGTGAATTAGAGGAGGAACTGTTATGGTTATTGTAAACACTGTACCTCCGGGTTAGAAGTGTTTACACTTCTCATAACTGATCCAAGTCTGAGGATCCTTGTTCTAGATCATCACCTGTGAGGGGGTTGGGCTGTTTACAGGTTTGCAGGTACCTTGACCTCAGAATACCCTGTTACTTTGACTTTGTTAAGAATGCTCCATGTTGGATAGTTCTTGTGATTCTAAACCCTGGACATGTGGCTCTTTATTTGAGTCCCCCACCTTGGTTACTGGATTTATAGACCTCCATCTGGAATTCTTGGACACACATGGACTTACACCAAGGCAGTTAATCAGATCCAGCTCAGTCACAAACCCTTGCATTTCATTTGCATACATGCCCATTGCATCATATTAACATTTGCTTATTTGTGTTTCAGGGTATCCACCTTCATCTTTGGTTTTGGTTTTGACCCCATCTGCAGTTTTGACCTATCTCCACCAGCACTTGCTTCAGCCTGTCAGCCATATACTTCAGTTACTAGCACTAGCCAGCCAGTGGCCCACTCCTCAGCATCTTCATCAGCACTTATTCTACTCAGTTTCAGCATCATGGCTCCAAAGAAAAGCAACATCACCTATCATTTCTTCCAACCAGACTTATCAGATATCAGGAGGATCCAAACCCTGATCACTCCAGATCACATACCTTTATTCAGGGAGCATTATGGGGATATACTTGACTTGGTCATGGATCTGGACCCATCTCAGAGGAGTTTGATCCACACCTGCATTCAGTTTTATGACCCTCCATTGAGATGCTTCACCTTTCAAGACTTCCAGTTGGGCCCTCTATTGGAAGAATACTCATCTTTGGTTGGTTTGCCTATCAAGAGGGAAATCCCTTTCAACCCTGAGATGGTCTTTCCCAGCAATGGAGAGGTGGCAAAAGCTCTGCACCTGGAACCTGCTTTGATTGAGCAGCACATGACCTCTAAAGCTGGGATCCCTGGTTTTCATCTGGACTTCTTAATTTCTCAAGCTACCTTGAAGGCTTCTCTAGGAGAATGGAAAGATGTTTGTGCCCTGCTGGCCTTGTGCATATATGGAATTGTGTTATTTGCAGATGAGCCTCGATTCATTAGCAAAAATGCAATCCATTTGCTCATCCTGAAGAACCCAGTGCCAACTTTACTAGGAGATCTCTATTACTCAGTACATCAGAAGAATGAGAAGCAGAGGGGAAGGCTAGTGAGGTGTTGTGCTCCATTATTCCATGCCTGGCTTCTCAGGCATCTACCCAGGACAGATGCATTCCTAAATCCTCATCAGCAAAGCAACTGGGCTAAGAGGCTCACTACTCTCACTTCAGCAGACATCAGATGGTGTACTCAGAGCACCAAGGGCAGAGATATCATTACAAGCTGTGGGCACTTTCCCAGTGTGCCCTTGATAGGAGTTAAGGGAAGTATCAATTACAACCCTCTGCTGTTCAAGAGGCAATTGGGCTATGCACTGGTTCATACTCCTAGGGAACAAGACTTGGTTGAGACCCTCTACTGTGAGAACAAGATTAGTCTGGCAACTGTTAGACAGGCTGCCTGGGCCTGGGATCATGTTCAAACCAAGGGAATCACCATTCTGGGGAAGTGCAATAATGTGGCATCAGTCCAATATTATGAGTGGTCCCATGCCAGGGCCCAATTCTCAGGAATGCCCTTCACCATAGAAGACATGCCTGAGTCATCTTCAGCACCACCCCCTGCCACTATCAGTTTGGAGGAGTTTGAAAGCTTGAAAGAAAGAAATGAGAAGCTAACCCAAGCATTGCAGAAGACCCTCCGGGAGAGGAGTGAAGGTATGAGAGAGATTGAAAGATTGAAGAAGTTGAGAGTGGAACACTTGACTAAAATTGAGAAGTCTGGAGATTATATCAACAAGTCTAAAGCTGGTGAGCAGATTCTGAAGAATGCTTGTAAAGAAGCCCAGTTCCAAAGAGCGAGAACAGACTTGTATTTGAAGGAAAGTCAGGCCAGGTGGGTCCGGATCACTGAGGCCCGTACTCTAGAAGACAAGAGAGTTCAGGACAAGATGGAGCAGATGGAAAAAGCCCTGGCAGCAGCCCAGGAGGAAATATCAGAGCTGAAAATCAAAGCAGGAGTGAAGAGGTCTAAGGACCAAAGTCAGAACAAGAAGTTGACTGCAGCTGTTGCAACAAGAAACCTTCTCATCAGAAATCTTACGGAGCATCCGGCTGATCCTGTGACCGAAGCACTTCTCAAGGAAGTTCGTGAGGATGAGTTTGGCCTTGGAGTTTGATCATTTGCTTGTTGTTGTTCCTTTTCCATGTACTTTTGTTTTTTGTGATGTATTTTGACCCCTTAGGGGGCCGGTGTTGTAAAATGAACAAATTGTATTATTTCACCTTTGTAATATATTTGTGTTGGTTTCTATCTGGGTTCACATCAAAAGCAACTTCAACAGCAGCATCTTCAAGGGTCTGGAAGGGTCAAAACTGAAGGCCAAACCGGATACCTTGAGAACAAATAAGCATAACTGCATTGCATGCTAACCCTTTTGTTTGTTTTGTAGGTTTTTGTTTTGTTGTTGCTAACCTCTGTTGTGATGTTCAGGAATTATTGCTCGCCGCCGGGTATTTCCTCTCAACAGGCCACACAGGTACCCAACTAGAAACAACCTTCCGGGAATCCAGATGGACCAGATGCAACAAGACCTTACGGAGGTCAGAAACCAGATGGCCAACGAAATACTGGAGATGAGAACCCAGATAACCCAGTTCATGGAAGTGATGAACAACTTAGCTCAAAGCCAGGAGAGGCTCAGAACTTTGGTAGAAGGGAGGAATCAAGAGGAGCCCCATGTGGGGACTGTAGGCACAAGTAACAACGAGAGGGTCCAACCTCATGTCAATCCCCCAGTTTTTGGACCCCATCTCCATCCAGAGGCCAACATCCCAGTCAACATTCAAGGGACAGCCACAGCAGCCAGAGTACTTCAAGAAGATCCTCAGGAGGACCAGTATACAGTAATGGGTGCCGGAGAGGAAACTTATGATAGACGATTGGAAGAAATAGCTGAGAAGTTGAGGTCCTTAGAATCTCAAAATTCTTTGGGTTTCGACGTCATGGACATGGGTTTGGTAGAAGGGGTCAGGATCCCCCATAAGTTCAAACCTCCTTGTTTCGAAAAGTATAATGGGACTTCATGCCCCCGGACTCATTTGCAATCATTTCTGGGAAGGCTGAAGGCCTATACAATGGATGAGAAACTTTGGATGTTCTACTTCGAAGATAGCTTGACTGGAGCATCAAGGGAATGGTATTCCCATCTGACAAGAGCAACTATAAGATGCTGGAAGGACCTGGCAGAAGCCTTCATCAGACAGTATCAGTATAATCTAGACATGGCACCCAACAGGACTCTCCTGATGGGAATGTCACAGTCTTCGAGGGAGAGCTTCAGAGAATATGCTCAAAGATGGAGGCAACTGGCTGCTGCCGTTCAACCACCAATGTCTGAGAGAGAAATGGCAGACATGTTTATGAACACTCTCCAGGGAACGTATATTGACAGGTTGGCTGCTTTCTCTTCCACTAGCTTCGCAGATGTTGTTATAGCTGGGGAGAGAATTGAAAGCCTGTTGAAAATGGGTAAGATCTCTGATAATGGTGCCAGTTCGTCCAGTGGTACAAGAAAGCCTTTTGCAGGCCCGAGAAGAACTGGCGAGACCAATGCCATTCACACCAACAGGGGTAGGCCCCAATATGCTCAGAGGTCAATAGCAGCAGTCACTATCCCTGCTCCAGCTCATCCTCAGCCAGTCTATCAACCTCCTCAACAAAACTTCCAACAACAACCTCAGTATCAGCAGAATCAGTATCCTCCAAGGAACTTCAACAACAACTCCAACAACAACAATCAACAAAGGCCATTCCAACAAAGACCATCCCAAGCTAACCGAGTGATCGACCCGATCCCAATGCCGTATGCTGCCTTGCTGCCACAACTTCTGAAACTCAACCTGGTTGAGCTAAGAACGTTGGCACCTCCGGATCCCAACAGTCTACCAAGGAACTATGACTCCAATGCTAGGTGTGCTTTTCACTCAAACGCACCTGGTCACAGTACAGAAAAATGCAGAGCTCTGCATATGAAGGTACAAGACTTGGTAGACTCCAAGGCTCTGAATTTTGCACCTCCGCCCAATGTCAATAAAAACCCAATGCCAAATCATGGTGGTCCCCGAATTAACGCTATTGAAGAAGACCAACCGTCTTATTTAATAACAAGTGTGGATCAGATCCGGACGCCATTGGTGGAAATCAAAGCTCAACTCCGTGAAAACCAAATATTTCCGGGATGTGAACTAGGGTGTCCCTATTGCAATATTTCATGGAATGGGTGCGAGGACCTGAGGAATGGCATTGACAGCCTTATTCAGAGTGGCCTGCTACAGATCACTACATCATTCCCAACAAATCCGGCAACTTCATCAACAACGGTTTCAGAACCTCCTACAACTACAGCAACTATTGTTCCCGACAACTCACCAGCAACATCAACAAGTACTTCACCTGTCCTCCCAAATGATCAATCTTCAACAGTTTCTCCTGCTACAACTTCAGCTTCATTCCATTTCGAATCTCCAACAACAACAACAGTCCTTCCAACAACACCTCCTGAAACACCAGCAATCAATCAAGAAGATGTCTCTACTGTTACCATATTCTACGATCCTGAAAATAATTCCGCCTACCATTCAGAAGGTGCTGCTCCCGCCAGAGCACCAGTTACAATCTTTTATGATCCACAAACAATGACAGTCCCTTCAGCAGCAGCAATCAGTCCGGTCACTGTCACGGTGCCTGGACCAGTACCATATGAAAGCAATAGGGCCATCCCCTGGCACTATGGCTCTGACTTGTATTGCGAAGGAAAAAGAATCACTCTGGAAACATCAACACCTGCACCACAAGTAGATAATGTGGGGGGAGGCGGAGGCTTCACTCGAAGCGGACGTCTCTTTGCTTCACAAGTTCAAAGACCTACTGCCGAAGCAGAAGCTGCTGCCAAGGCAAAAGGAAAAGGCCCGGTGCAGGAAGACCAAGTTGCCAAAGAAGCCCTGAAAACTCCATTTGATCAGGAAGTTGATGAGTTTATGCGAATCATCAAAAAGAGTGATTATAAAATTGTGGATCAGCTTCACCAGACGCCATCCAAAATCTCTATCCTCTCACTGCTTATGTGCTCCGAAGCCCATCGGAATGCACTACTTAAAGTCTTGCACGCAGCTTACGTGCCTGAGGAGATTACTGTCAACCAATTGGAAACCGTGGTTGGAAATGTTACTGCTAGCAATGGGCTAGGGTTTACCAATTCTGACTTGACAGCGGATGGCCGCAACCACAACAAAGCCTTGCACATAACCCTGGAATGCAAAGGAGCTGTCCTTTCTCATGTGCTGGTGGACACAGGTTCTTCCCTGAATGTCTTACCAAAGAAGGCTCTGGTGAAGTTAGAATATGATGGATTGGCATTGAGACCCATCAACCTGGTGGTAAGAGCCTTTGATGGTTCGAAGAGATCGGTTCTGGGAGAGATTGAGCTGCCCGTGACAATTGGCCCGCAGACCTTTAAAACTATCTTTTATGTGATGGACATTCAGCCCGCCTACAGCTGTTTGTTGGGTAGACCCTGGATTCACGCCGCCGGCGCAATAACGTCTACCCTTCACCAAAAGTTAAAATTTGAGTGGGAAGGTCAAGTTGTCACAATCTGTGGAGAGGAGGACATTTTTGTCAGCCACCTGGCAACCTATAAGTACATTGAAATGGATGGGGAGATCCATGAAACAATGAGCCAAGGTTTTGAAGCCTTGAACGTCAATGAAGCATCTGCTGTATCTGGTACTCCAATGTCATCATACCAACAAGCCCGGAAGGTTGTTGAGGAAGGAACTGCCCTAGGCTGGGGCAAGGTCTTAGCTGTGGAGGAGAAGAAGGACAAGTTTGGGTTGGGTTACAGACCGACTCAACATCAAGCAAAGGCTGCTGCAGAGCCTGGTTTTGTCAGTGGGGGGATGCTCACCCCCGATGCTATCAACTGTTTGGAAGACGAGCTGGAAGAGGAGCGCAACCTGGAAAGCTGGATTCGTCCAAAGATCCCGGGGAACAGTGTCTCGAACTGGTCTTCCCAGGAAATTATAAGAGTTACTCATGCAGAGTAATTATTATTTCCTGTATTTTTTATAGCATGCATCCAAGTCTTGCATCTTGCCCAAGATGACAAGACTCATTTTGTAACCAGGGCCATCTGTACTTTTGTGCAAACAAGATTAAATTAATGAAATATCAGACATCTTTTTGCAAACGAGTCTTTTTCTTTTATGCTCACTGTTTTTCCATTTTTCTTTTTGTACAAAAATAAATGGCGGTGTTTTCAAAATGATAACTTCATTTCACTTTTTCTAAAGCAAGATTAAAATCAATCACTAAAATGAACAAACTTAACCCTTGCAGAGATTGCCTTCCTGACAGCACCGACAACAGCACGGCTATGACATCGTATGACTTTGACAATCCGATCAATCAAGCTGATGAAGGGGTTGATGAAGAATATGAGCTTCCTGAAGAGCTAGCCAGGTTGTTGAGACAAGAGGAAAAGGTTATTACCCCTCACCAGGAGGAGGTTGAAGTGATCAATCTTGGTACAGATGAAGACGTGAAAGAAGTTAGAATCGGGGCCTGCCTGCAAGACTCAGTGAAGAGACAACTGATAGATCTGCTTCAAGAGTATGTTGATGTGTTTGCTTGGTCGTATCAAGATATGCCAGGGTTGGATACCGACATTGTGGTGCATAAGCTGCCTTTGAGGGAAGAATGCCCACCAGTTAAACAGAAGCTGCGCCGAACTCGCCCAGACATGGCTATGAAAATCAAGGAAGAGGTACAAAAGCAATGGGACGCCGGGTTCCTTGCTGTGACTAGCTATCCGCCGTGGGTTGCTAACATAGTACCTGTGCCTAAGAAGGACAGCAAAGTAAGAATGTGTGTTGACTACCGGGATCTGAACAGAGCCAGCCCGAAGGATGACTTCCCATTACCTCACATTGATGTATTGGTGGATAACACGGCTCAGTTCTCGGTATTCTCCTTCATGGATGGATTTTCAGGATATAATCAGATCAAGATGTCACCTGAAGACATGGAGAAGACAACATTCATTACACCTTGGGGCACGTTCTGTTACAAAGTGATGCCATTCGGACTGAAGAATGCTGGTGCAACATACCAACGGGCTATGGTGACATTATTCCACGATATGATCCACAAAGAAATAGAATGTTATGTGGATGATATGATCGCCAAGTCCCTTACAGAGGAAGATCACCTGGTAAATCTGCTGAAGTTGTTCAAGCGCCTGAGGAAGTACCAACTAAAGCTGAACCCCAACAAATGCACATTCGGGGTACGATCCGGTAAATTGCTGGGCTTTATTGTAAGCGAGAAAGGGATTGAGGTTGACCCTGATAAAGTCAAGGCTATACAAGAAATGCCTGCACCAAAAACTGAGAAAGAAGTTCGAGGGTTCTTAGGTCGATTGAACTACATTTCAAGGTTCATATCTCATCTTACAGCAACCTGTGAACCCTTGTTCAAGCTGTTAAGAAAAGAACAAACGGTCAGGTGGAACGAAGATTGCCAGAAGGCTTTTGACAAGATCAAGGAGTATTTACAAGAACCTCCAATCCTCATGCCGCCAGTTGAAGGAAGACCTCTGATTATGCACTTGACAGTGTTAGAAGAGTCAATGGGGTGTGTGTTGGGCCAGCATGACGAGTCTGGTCGAAAAGAGTATGCAATATACTACCTAAGCAAAAAGTTTACCGACTGTGAACAGCGTTATTCACTGCTCGAGAAAACTTGCTGTGCTTTAGCGTGGGCTGCTCGCCGACTGAGACAGTATATGTTGACCCACACTACCTTATTGATCTCAAAAATGGATCCAGTTAAGTACATTTTCGAGAAGCCAGCTCTTACCGGACGGGTTGCAAGATGGCAGATGATTCTCACAGAATACGACATACAGTACACATCTCAGAGAGCCATCAAGGGCAGTGTATTATCTGAATATCTTGCTGAGCAACCCATTGATGACTACCAGCCTATGAAGTTTGACTTCCCTGATGAGGACATCATGTTCATTAAAGCAAAAGATCACGAAGAGCCTATTCACACTGAAGGGCCTGACCCGGAGGAAGAATGGACTATGATGTTTGATGGGGCTGTTAATATGAATGGTCGTGGTGTCGGTGCAGTACTCATTACACCTAAAGGAGTCCACATGCCTTTCTCGGCAAAACTCACTTTCAACTGCACTAACAACGAAGCTGAATACGAAGCTTGCATTATGGGTCTTGAGGAAGCTATTGACCTCAGGATCAAGACATTGACTGTATTCGGAGATTCAGCTTTGGTAGTCAATCAAACCAACGGAAAATGGTACACCCACCAAGATCATCTGATACCTTACAGGGATTATACAAGAAGGTTGTTGACGTTCTTCACAACGGTCAAACTTGAGTATATCCCTCGGGACGAGAATCAGTTTGCAGATGCTCTTGCTACCATTTCATCCATGATCAAAGTTCAAGCTGCTAACTTTGTACCTCAGATTTCAGTGTCCAGACTCAACAGACCAGCATATGTATTTGCAGCGGATGTTGTAAAAGATGATAAGCCTTGGTTCCATGACATTAAGTGCTTCTTGGAGGATCAGACATACCCACCTGGGGCATCTTCCAATGATAAGAAGACTTTGAGAAGGCTTGCTGGTAGTTTCTTCCTGAACACTGATGGGTCTTTATACAAGAGGAACTTTGACATGGTACTCCTCAGATGTGTTGACAAGACGGAAGCAGATTTGTTGATGCATGAAGTGCACGAAGGCTCTTTTGGTACCCATGCTGGAGGGCATGCCATGGCTAAAAAGTTGTTAAGATCAGGCTATTACTGGATCACAATGGATGCAGACTGTTGTGCTTACGCCATAAAATGCCACAAATGCCAGATCTATGCAGATAAGGTGCATGTGCCTCCCAATCCTTTGAACATCATGTCTTCACCATGGCCCTTTGCCATGTGGGGCATTGATATGATCGGCAAGATTGAGCCAACTGCTTCAAATAGTCACAGATTCATCCTGGTCGCCATTGATTATTTCACCAAGTGGGTTGAAGCAGCCTCAAATACAAATGTCACAAGGCAAGTGGTAGCCCGATTTCTGAAGAGAGATATCATCTGTCGATATGGAGTGCCCGAGCGAATCATTACTGATAATGGTTCCAACTTAAACAACAAAATGATGGCAGAACTGTGCCGGGACTTCAAGATCCAACATCACAATTCTTCTCCTTACAGGCCAAAGATGAATGGCGCTGTTGAGGCGGCAAATAAGAATATCAAGAAGATTGTGCAGAAGATGGTAGTCACATACAAAGACTGGCATGAAATGCTGCCGTTTGCCTTGCACGGGTACCGCACATCCATCAGAACATCCACTGGGGCAACACCGTATCAGCTTGTATATGGTATGGAAGCAGTCCTACCTGTTGAAGTTGAACTACCCTCGTTACGGGTACTAATGGATGTCAAGCTGAACGAAGCAGAATGGGTTAGGTCCCGATTCAAACAACTGAGTCTGATCGAAGAGAAAAGATTGGCTGCAATCTGCCACGGACAGCTATATCAGAAGAGAATGAAGAGAGCCTTCGATCAGAAAGTCAGGCACCGAGAGTACCAAGTAGGAGATCTTGTGCTGAAAAGAATCCTCCCTCCTCATACAGACCGCAGGGGCAAATGGACTCCAAATTATGAAGGACCATTTGTTGTAAAGAAAGTTTTCTCTGGTGGAGCACTGATGCTCAGCACCATGGATGGTGAAGATTTCCCGTCCCCTGTGAATTCAGATGCAGTTAAAAAATACTTCGCATAAAATGACCCGCTGGACATAAAAACAGAATGTAAGTCCAGGCAAAAATAGGGCATCCCGGCGAGTCAAAAACAGAATAAAAGACTCGGGCAAAAGTAAGGGAAAATGAATAAAAAATGTACACCCGCTGAGTTGAAAAGCCGCATTGGACAACTCAGGCAAAAATGGGTATCCCGATGGATTGAAAACCCGAAAGGGCGATCCATGCAAAACAAGGGAATAAGCGAACAACTGCATTCTGAATTCGTCTGTATCATCTACAACTTGGTAAGCTCCAAAGGATCAAGCTTCAATCAGAATCAACTTTCTTCAGAAAGCAAGACGAGAAGAACGTCATTGTCATACGAGTCATAGCAGAAGGAGGAAGCTCCTCGAAAACCTCGTCAACATCGCCAGCATTTTGTTTCTCAATTTGTAACAGTCTCTTCATTTCAGGAGATATGTTTCCTTGACTGTATCTCGCCAATTCAGGGCACATGAATTAATAAAATCTGATTTTCAGTCATGTTTCGTTCTTTACATTTATGTTTTGCAAAGAGTTGTCTGATATCTCTAAAAATACAATTGCATAAGTACAGATGCCTTTCTCTAAAAATAAAAACACATGCTTACAGGGAATGTGATTATTCTCGAAAGTACTTAGCTCCTATGACGGAATCCAGTAAGGGATACCTCGGGACCTTTTGTACGTTTCCTTACCATTGCAGGATTGCAGGTATCCAGAACGCAACCTGGGGCATGCAGGTTATGTCTCAGCAAGTTGGCAAATCATTATCAACGCGGTCTATCTTCCACGTGGCACTGAAGGTGTCCACTTCCCCAGCAAAGTTGCCAAATCAACATACACTCAATCTCAGCATCTGAAATGCTCTATCCCCAGCTGAGTTGCCTCTTGTTGCTCTCCCCAGCTGAGTTGCCTCTCACAATTCCCCAGCCGAGTTGCCATTCTTCCTCAGCAGAATGCAGAAATCAGGGAATCATCTCCCCACACCTTCCCCAGCCTCTATTCAGAAGAGCAACGCACGAAGAAGTCACAACAGAGTACAGAAGCTTCTACAAACCCCAGCTGGGTCCCGTATTATGAGGATATGTCAATCAGTGACCTATATCCCCAAACAGATACATCATTAGATCTACCAATGATCTCATCCCCAGCTGGGATGTTCACTTCAAGCAGATCAATCAGAGATCTTCGCGGCAGCAGGATCCGAATCCTGGATCTTTGCTCCTTTGCATAATCATAGCATTCGCATCATATTATCCCCTCAGAGCGTAGCATTCCGTCTAATACGGAGCATTACGGCAAAAATCAAATGCATAGCATAATCATAAGTCATGTTCTGAAGTAACACTTGTGAATAATAAACTGTTCATCATCATTATACAGAAAAATCCCCACCAGGGTCCCAGCAAAAGCAGTTGCCTCACAATCACAAACACCAGTATATACTCCTTTTTGCACCCGTCCGTGCCATTTTTCCCCAGTAAAGTCGCTTGAACACTCTTTACAAACAAAATCACCCGTACTACAGATACTTCAGGACACTCGTCCGTGCCAAATCACCAGCAAAAAGCCAAAGACATCCTCTTTGCACTCACATATACTTATATATACATTTTCTTGACACCCGTCCGTGTCATATCCCCAGCGCAGTCGCTTACACTTCCATCAACCCATGCACTTGTTAATATCATACTTTTCTCTTTTGACACTCGTCCGTGTCACTCTCCCCAGTAGATAAACACTTATATATATACTCACTACTCATGGTACACTTATACAGATACTCGTCCGTATTTTGTATACATCATCATCTATATCCCCACAGATTCGACAGTAGTCCTTGTTCTTTGTTAACCAGTTGGTACTCGTCCGTACCATCATCTCAGAACATTGCGTCTAGTGTTTGTTTCTACATGATACTCGTCCGTATCATAGTCTTAGGGATGCTCGTCCGCATCTTTAATCCATACACCGTGTCAAACACCTATGTCTTCTTGAATATAGATACTCGTCCGTGTCTATTATTCCCCAGAAGAATTCTTTCAGATGCAACACTCGTCCGTGTTCTTTGTTAACCAGTTGATACTCGTCCGTATCATCATCTCTGAACATGTGTCAGTTTGTTTCTACATGATACTCGTCCGTATCATAGTCTTAAGGATGCTCGTCCGCATCTTTAATCTATACACAATACCAAACGCTTATACTTTCTTTTCTTGGTTGTGAACGCTCGTCCGTGTTCACTATATCCCCAGTAGATCACCAACAAAGCTTTTTCTTTTATCTGACACTCGTCCTGTGTTATGATACCTTTGAGAGCAGCCGTACCCTGCTGAGTGGTCGTCCTCCACTTCTTGATGGTCGTCCTCCATCATGCTCATCCGATGGTCGTCCCCATCGTTGATTTTTAGCAGTCGTCCCCTGCTAGGTGGTCGTCCTCCACCCTTTTGATGATCGTCCTTCATCATTTTATCCAATGGCCGTCCCCATTGTTGATTTTGGTTATCTGGCATTCGTCCTATATCATGAGAAACCTCGAGAGCAGCCGTACCCTGCTGAGTGGTCGTCCTCCACTTCTTGATGGTCGTCCTCCATCATGCTCGTCCGATGGCCGTCCCCATCGTTGACCTTTCCTATCCGATGGCCGTCCCCATCGTTGATATTTTCGGCAGCCGTACCCTGCCAGGTGGTCGTCCTCCACCTTTGATGGCCGTCCCCATCATATTTCTTTTATCCCCAACAGAGAAGCCGTTCCCTGCTAGGTGATCGTCCTCCACCTTTGATGGCCGTCCCCATCAACTGTTTATTTCATTTATTCTTTAACCCGATGGCCGTCCCCGTCGTGGTCCCTTTTCTCTTTTTTAGCCCGATGGCCGTCCCCATCGTTGGTTACCTTTATGAACTTGATGGCCGTCCCCGTCATGTTTCATTAATTTCCAGAGAATTTTACAGCTTTATCTTGATGGCCGTCCCCATCATGATTTTCTTTCCCCAGCTAGTCGGCCGTCCCCGTATTAGCTTTACCTCACCTTCCCCAGCATGTCGGCCGTCCCCGTCATTGCTTTATTTACCTCACCTTCCCCAGCATGTCGGCCGTCCCCGTCATTGCTTTATTTTCCTCACCTTCCCCAGCGTGTCGGCCGTCCCCGCCATCGCTCTTTACCCAGCAGTCGTCCTCTGCTCGACGGTCGTCCTCCGTCGCCCACACTTTACAATATACTTTGTTTTCCTTTTACAATCTATAGCCCTTTTCTTCTTCATTCTGTGAGTGCAAATTTTGGACTGTCTTTGGTATTCAACCACAAGTTATCTTGTTTGCCTGTTAAGCCGTCGCTTACAACCTGCACAGCTAACTCATGTTTGAATAGGGGCAGCTGTAAACACCCCAAATTTGCCCTCACCCATTCACACCATGGCTTGTGATCATCCTCATATGCATAAACACAAACATATCATCTCATATCTCACTTTTGTTTCACTGCATAGTTTCTAAGGCATCTGCACCTAGGGTTTGTGATCTGAGCAACCCCAGGGCATCTTAGGCCATTCCAAAGGCCACCAATCAACTCAAAGGGGTCCATGTGTGTTCTTATGTCATATTCCATCTCCTCAAAGCCAAAATTGCAGAGGAATCACAAGAACTAGGGTTTGAGTGGATGCAGAGCCAGGATGAACTGCACAGTTGACTGAAAATTAGGGTTTTGGTTTCAGAGGCCATAACTCCAAATTTTGTGGTCATTCTTGTTTCCATTGATCCCTATATGGTATAGGGAGCATGCATATCAATTTTCATGAAGAAACTCCATGGGGAAGTCATCTGATCAAGAGTTGACTTTTCAGACAAGTCAGTGTAAAATCAGGGCATCTGAGGCCCCCAATGACCCAACCAATGGTTGATCTTCATCATTTTGAGTGTATATGACCTTTATTTGATCATGGAAGAAGGTTGAAGTGCATAAAAATCAAGGATTTAGGATTTTTGCAAATGTTGACTTTTTGGGCATAGTTGACTTTTCAAGAATGCCTCATTTTAGGTCATTTTTCAAGCCTTGATTCTTGATCCAAAAATGCTTCAAATGGAAAAACTTTGGTCATGAAAGTTGTAGATCTCATTTTTCCCTTTTCAAAAAGTACAAGAACATGATCAAACTCTTCTTGGATCAAAAGTTATGGCAAGGCAAAGTTGGCTAAAATCATTGATTTTTAAGGCATGCCTCAAATGGAAATTTTGCAAAGTCATGAACCAATGCATTATGTGACCTCTAATTCAGTTGAAACCATTACACAAGCATTCTCTAAGTCACAAAAATCAGAATTGGACCAAGTTTCCCCATGGTTTGGTTTGTGTAACAAGACTTTCTCACATGTGAACCAAAGTTACAACAAGTTGCAAAACTCATGATCATGCTCCCTACAACTTGCAGCCTTGGATGCTGAGCTTTGCTAGCCTCTCACCTCACCTTGCTGCGCCAGCCCATGCCCATGTACTTGCCTAGATCATGAGCCATACCTCTCTTACACAATTTTTGACTTTTTGCAAAAGGCAACTTACCAATCAATAAAGCACATGTCCAATCAACTGACCAATGAGAGAGAGTTATGTGGACAATTTGCAAGCCAAAGATATGAGGAAGCAAGCCTGAAACTCACACATTCATCACATTCACAAAAACACACCACATTGCATTTTCTATCGAATCCCTCTCCACAGCCTGCAAACACTCAAGCCAACTTCACTAATCATCTTACCTTGCTCCATAGATCACAAAGCATCAAGGACACAAGCCTAAAACAGCAAGAATCCCCCATTGCCATTCTTTACCTCAGCCTGCATTTTCTATCGAATCTCTCTCCACAAGCCATGAACACTTAAACAAACCCCACACACCAACTCACCTTGCATCACTGACCAGAAACCACCCACTACTTTGGCCTGAAACACCCTATATCTCAAATACGATTTTCACACTTCCTTGGTCAGAGCTTCTGCAAATCTCAGGAGGTTGTTTAAACTCCAACTAAGCATCCAAAGCTTCAAAGGGAGATCATTGGGACCTGTTTGAGCCAAAGGACCATCCAAAAAGCTCCTGAATCAGAAGTTCAACCTCAGGTGACTCCATGAACTTTTTTCCCAGAACTCATTTCTCTTGTTAAAATCTTGTTGTGTATGTTACACTGATCATTGGGATCTCTTTACTTTTGAAAATAAGCCAGAAATGAGTATGTAATGCTGTTCTGAAAGTATGACCTAAAAAATTTCATTGCTTCGATTCTTGTTTGTATGTGAGTTTAAATGTGATTTGATGCTGGATTCGTGTTTAGGGTGAGTGGAAGTTGATTTCTGGAGATTTAGAGCCTTTGAAATGGCCTAGGGAGAGAGATTGATTCTGGGGATGGCCGGAGAAGACGACCGGAACACTGTTCCGGTCGCCTGATTGTCATTAGGGCACAATTAGGGTTTAATCAGGGTGATTAGCAAGTTTGAATTTGAGCCGTGAGATGTGGCGGGGAGTCAATGCGCGCGCTGGCCAGTTTAAATCTCCACCCTAGGATTTGAATACTTTTCATTAAATCAGATTTAATTCATTTATTTTCTTTTATTTTTCTTTTGTTTTGCATAATTATTTAAAAATAGCAAAAATATCTTAAAAATTATGAAACTTTTTCTTTAAAGTTTTATTAATTTTTAAGACCCAAAAATATTTTTATTTTATTTTTTATCATTAAAAAAAGTATTTTTAAATATTTAAAAGATTATTTTTGATTGATTAATGGGAATTAATTAATTAAAAATACTTTTAGGTATTTAAAAATTACAAAAAAATTCATGAAATGTTCTAAGACATTTAGAAACATTGTCCAACCTTCAAACCAAATTTCTTTTTTGATCTTGATGCACTTTAAGAATTTTTCATTGAATTATTTTGATCATAAGTTCAAAAAATCATTTCTGCCTATTGGAGAAGGTTGAGACATTGATTCTTCTTGCATTGTTTTATGTTTTGCATGTATTTTCAAGGATAAAATGGCCATGATTTGATCTTGCATTTTCTAATTGTTTGGCATTTCTTTTGTTAAGAACCCTAAAAAACCTTAATAACTTGTAAAATTCATAACTTGAGTTTGGTTGAGAGTTGAGAGTTCCCCTTTGGGCAGTGGTTCATTATAGGTTTAGGGTTTCTTTGGGTGCCATTTTCCATTTTTTATCTTAGGATTTGTTTCTGTTTTGGGTTTTTGTTTGATGTTTGATCCATGAACCCTAATTTGGGCTTTCTTTTGCATCCTTCTTGCATTCTCTTGCATAACATGACTTGTCTTTGCATTTTGTGCATTCTTGTGATTCATTTGACATCTTAAGACATATAGGAAGCATGTTTGATCATTGCATCACATATTTGCCATGTCATTTGCTTTGTATGCTTCATAACATTTCATGCTTGTTCATGCTCCTTAACTTGCATCATTTGCATTCATAATCTTGTATGAACATCCCCATGCCTTGCCTCATGTTTGCATCATCTCATAGCATCATTTTCATCATCAACATGCTTCTGGTTTGGTCTAGCATCATACCATTTCATCTCATCTTGCATTGCATTGCACCTCTTTCTAACATTTCAGGTGGTAAGTAAACTTGGGAAGTGAATTTGCCTTCACTTCTCATACCTTTTCTTTTCATCTCTCTTGCATCCATTGCTGCATTTTTATATGTGTTTGAGATTGAGCTTGCTCATTCTTGTTCTTCTTACTTTCTTTCCTCAAGTGACTTGTCTTCTTCAATGAAGCAAGTTACTTTGCTCCTCCTGATCCTTTCATCTGCTTCCTGGTGGTTCCATTGAAGATCTTCTCTTGTAAACCTCACAAACCTTAGGAACAACCAAGCATGACAATGATTAGGGTTTTGATTAGTCTCCCCTCTTAGTTTCACCTTTGTGTCTCTTTTGAGTCTTCTCTCCTCATCTCATAATCAGGGACTAAACCCTAAAGGCTTTAAGGCTTTGTGATTAAGCTTATGCCTGCATCCTTCTATTAGGATGGAGTGTATAACTTTAATCCTAAGTGTTAAACCCTTAATGTGTTTAAATCTCTTAATCAATTCATCTAATAATCATCAAGACATCACACTTGTAACTTGGGCCTTGCATTAGGGTTCTAATTCTTCCTTAATTGGTTAAGAAGGACTAACCCTAGTGTTAATGGACAAGTCCCCCTCAAGTTGTCTTACAAATCATAAAATTCACTTCATCATCATACCATTAAATAAAATCCACTTAATCAAAGGCTTGTTTTGTCATGGGTATAATCCCTAATCATGGATTAAGTTGAGGAGTTTTCCTCAGCTTAAACATTCTCATCTATCATCCTTCTTTTAGGATGGTGTAATGGGTCTGTTTAATCCATGATTATGGCTTAATCTCATTACTCAACACTAAACAAAAACAACAAAAACATCTAACTAATCACAAGTAGGTTAATGATCTTAATCCTACATCAAAGGTGACTAAGTGTGAGAATCTGACTTCACACTTAAGGTATTCTCATTACCCCTAATCAGAGGGAAGATGTGATGAGTTTACTAACCCATTGGTTTAGGCTTAAGCTCATTATCCTATGACAAACTTCAAAAGCAATAAAAGACTGAAAACTTCAAAAAACAAACAATAATCGTCTCCTCCGGGATTCTTTTCTCATCTCATTCACTCACAAACGAGAACTTGCTTCTTCCGTCTAATGCAAGACAGTTTGCACCTGAGCCAGACAGGTCATACACTTGAGCATAGGCAAGTAAGCAGTTCACAAGTCAATTCATCTTTCAGTCTCTTTGGGTCGAACTACGGTGTTCTGACTTCCTCATTGCACGAGAGGATACGTAGGCATAACTTAACAGTTATCGAACAAAAGTCTCTGTACATTCCCCCTCCTTCCAGCTTTATTCTTGTAAGCCTCATAGTCATGAGCATTTCACTCTTATCCTTACACTGACACTTCATTTATATACTGCACTTTACACTTCTCATACACTGACACCTGTATATCCTTTTCCAGCCCTTGTACACACAGATTGCACTGACACTACCCCTTTAAAACACAAATCTTTTAAGCGTGGATCCCGTCGAGTACGACGGACAATCTGGGTGCTAATACCTTCCCAGGTTGTAACCAACCCCCTTTCTCAGTCTCTCTGGTTCGCAAACCGTCTTATCCGTATCTTTCTAGGTCTATGCAGCATTGCCTTTCCTCCGGGATAAAAATGCCTAGCTGGCGACTCTATTCATCTCCAGTGAGTTCACGGCTGTGTGTTCTCACTGTTCCCTTCGCCGACCGTTCGCGCTTGTACCTGGATGCAAATCTTCGGGAGCGACACCAACCAACCACACCTCATCTATAGCTACTAGGCTTGGGAGGTTTATCTGTGTTGTAGGCACCCAAACCAAGCTGGATTATGGGGCATATATCTTTGACCAGACTCTCAAGCATGCAGGAACCTCAGCCATCAAGCTTCCAATAGCCTTCCCATCACTACTTTGTGGGGTGATTCTCAACCAATATCCAGGCATCCTTACTGACAAGGATTATGTCTGTAAAAGGGAGAGTCCACTGTCCTTTCATTACAAAATGTTTCTAGGTCATCATGCTGCAGATGTTGAAGCACCAGGTGGGACATCTGCTATCAAGACACCTATATCAAAGGCAACCCTAATTGCAGAGCTCAGGACAACCTGCAAAGAGCTGGATGAAAGGAAGAAGAAGCTTGAGGACATAATTCAAAGACTGGAGCTGGAAGAGGTTGCTGGGAATGTTGATGGATCTGATGCTGAGTCTAAGGATACAGAGGATACAGAGTATACTGAGTCTGAGTGAAGCTGTGTGATGGTGGAAAATGTATTGTCTGTTCTGCATTGTAATTCTGAATGTTTTTTTTCTGTTTTTGTAATGTTTGGCCCCAAATTTATGTCTAACAAGGGGGAGAAGTGTATTGAACAATGATGTTAATTTCTGACTGCTGAACTAAGTTGATTTTGAAGTGTCACTGGGTGAAATGAATAATTATCAAATTCTGTTGTGCCAAGTCATGGCAGTATACATACATGTTTGAGGGGGAGCAAATTATTAGCTCTCACATGATCCAACAGAAAGGAACTCCGCTGCTCTTTGACAAAACCAGAAGAATATGTTAGCCAAAAATTAGCCAAAGGGGGAGTTTGTAGATGTTAGAAATTGGCAGAATTTTTGACAAACAAAGTATAAGTTATGAACTTAGTTCAGGACATCAGGATGTCACACCAGATGTTGTGACATCGCAAACCTGCTATCTGACTTAAATGATGCGTAACAGAAGTGATTAAAATCAGGAGAAAATATCTGGAATTAATTGTAAAAGGATAAGCACTCCAAGGCGCATCTTTAGGAAGCTTAGTTATCTGGTTCCAGTGTAAAGGAAATAGAAAAACTAACTCACCTTGATTTAAGGAGATGACAAACTAACTCACCTTAATTCAAGGAGATGACTGTGGGATTTATCAAAGTCTGGATAATTTGCAAAAAGCCCACAAACCAAGCATCTATTTAAGAAACTGAAACACTCAAGAAAATCTCACGAATTTAAGAAGACTGTCAAGGGTATTAGTGAAGCTAGTTATTTTTAAGCAGGTTTTAATTGTTAGTCACTTTATAAGCTTTTAAGCAAAAAGTGAATTGTGTCTTGATTGAAACTATTAAGTAAGATCAAGCTGGTGTGTCTGAAGTGTGACTTCAAACTTATTAATCATTGTAAAGATCACTGTATGATTGAGGGGGGGTGAGTAGGTACTCATATCTAAGTAGAGTCTTAGATAGAAATTGCCTTGGGTAGATATTAAGTGAAGGATTAAACTGATTGGTTTAACTCCATAATTAATATTACTTATATTGGATTTCCTTCCTGGCTTGGTAGCCCCCAGATGTAAGTGTGGAGATACACTGAACTGGGTTAACAATTTCCTGTGTGATTTAATTTACTAGCTCATTAAGTTTTGTTTAGGATTTCAGTGTCTAAACATCTGGTTCGACATCACATATCTGATCCCAGAATTTCAAGTTGTCTAGCAAACCACTCAGCAAACAAAGGAGCACAGCAGACTACTGGTCCACCCCTACCTTTCTCATTCCTGTAATGCACATTGTAATAGAAGTCACCCAACAGAGTAGGCACAGGATTTCCTTTTGCAAAGATAGAGATCACTTATAAGCTTACAAATTCTTTCTCTCCCCGGAACAAGCTAGACCCATACACCATTAAAGCAAGCACAACACCAAAGTCACCCCAACTACCCTCTTTAGCATATCTCTCTGCCTCAGGTATGAGCACACTCCAAGGAAGATCTTTGCCTTCATTATCCTTCAGAGCCTTCTTGAATGTAGCAGCTGGCAAACGACAAACTTTGGCTATGTCTTCTTCTTTAAACACCACCTCAGACCCATAGAATGGCAATGTCTCTCTGACTGGAACATTCAGAATGCTGGCAATCTCTTCTAATGTGGGAGCTAAGATGTAACCTAGAAACACAAAGCAATGCAGCAGAGGATCATAAAACTGCAACAAGGTATGCAAACTGTCCTTCTGGTCTGCAGTGGGCTTGTCCACAAACTTCAATATCTGGCCATATCTTTTCCTGAAATTACCCAAGACTTGGTCATTCATCAGACCTGCTAATTTCTGAACACTTCTAACTACAGGTTGAAGAAAAGTATAGTGATCATTCTTTTTCCTTGTAACTCTTCTAATTTCTGCCATCTGGAGATAAGATTTACCAGAACTGGGAGCTGATTATGAACAATGACCTGAAAAATGGAAACATAAACAGTTAATGCAAGAATGATGCAAATGCAAATGCAATGCAGGCATATGATCAACTGGGACCATCTGGATACTGAATCACTGAGCACAAGGACCCTCTGAATACTGGCAAACCAACAGTCCTCTGAATCACAACTCTCTGATAGAAGATCTCAGAACCACAGTACCAAGAAAACCAGAACACCAGAACCATAGGACCATAGGACCAGAAATCAATAATAAGGACCACTGATAATGAGTGTATGTAGAGGCCAAGGGTTCCTGCAAACCTGTAAACCCCTTCCCAATCTCACTGGTAGGCTCCGGGTCAGACATCACAGACTCTCAAAGCCGAATAGCAATAATACTTTCACCATCTCCGAGAAATGGCTCATGACAAGATCAGGGAATCGGTTTGGCATTATATACTACACAGGGAGGCCTCAGCTGAGTCCGGGAAACAAGGTCATCCTATGTGAGTCCCAGGTGGGCCCTCGGATGCGAATGGGTTTGCCACACAACGTGGTCTGCCACTGTCATCACTAAAGAGGGATGTTTCCACAAGGTTCTCAATGATCGGTCCCTAGATACACATAACTGTCAAGGTTATGAAATGAGAGAGGAAGATCCCCAAATCAAAACATTTCCAAGACGGTCGCAAATCTGGGCGTGGAACTCACTACTACCCCCATGACAAGATCTCATGAGGCCAAAGTGGAACCACTCTAAGTCCTAAGGTGCACTCGAGCCGTGGTAATGAGCTCATCTCTCAGAAACAGTAACACTCAACCCACCAAACAGAAAATCCAGTCCAGACAGTCCAACATATAATATGATGCATAAAATAAAGACTGAAAACTGTAAATAAAGCTGTAAATAAACTGTAAATAAACAACAATAAAATACAACAAGCCGCAGCAAGCACACATCACTCAAAGAAACAGAAACACACAAGCGCTAGGAGAGACTCTCAAGGGAACCAGAGATTCTGGGTTCGATCCCCAGCAGAGTCCCCAGTTGTCGCTCCCCGGATTTCCATCCTGGTACGAACGCGAAAGTGGCGCGGAAAAAGAATAGAGTCGCCAGCCAGACATTTTTATCCCAAAGGAATGGGAATGGTAATGCTGCACAAACTAGAAGAAAGAAGAGGAAGGACACGGGTCCTGCGAACCAATGAGACTGAGTTCGGGAGTCGGTTACGACCTGGGAAGGTATTAGCACCCAGATCGTCCGCCGTACCCGACGGGATCCACGCTTGCAAAGAAACTGTTTCAAAGAGTGAGGGTATGAAAGCTGCTGCAACAGAAAAAGAAATGAACTGGATAAAAGAACTGAGAAAGAAACTGAATGAGAAAAACAAAGGAAAAATGTAGGGAAAATAAAGATTATGCTCGAACGGGCCCTACCCCGCTGCCTACGTACCTCATCAGGACAATGAGGATCAGAGACGCCATAGTTCCCCTAACTAGGGGTGGAAAAGATTACTTGTGTCTTAAGGCTTGAACTGCCTATGTCAATGCTCAGGTGTTGCAGGCTCGGACGACGAGTGCGTTACCGTCTTGCAAAAAGACAAGTAGGAGCAAGTTCGCGTACGGAGCGAAGGAGATGAGAAAAGAATTCCCGAAGGAAAGACGCTTATTGTTTGTTTTTGTTTTTTATGAAGCTTTTTATGAGTGTGTCATAAGGAAGTGAACTCAAGCTCTTTTCCATGGAATGTGTACTTGTCACTACATTCCAAGATGGAATAATAGAACAAGCACACTCATGTAAGGAGAAGATCCCCAAAACTTGAACCCAAAGATTAGGGCTTAGGCTCACTAACTCATTAACTTATTAAGTGTTTTTGGTATTTATAATGAAGAAGTGTTTTTTATGCTTTTCTTGGTGAAGAAGATACCTTGATCAGACTTGTGCGTCACAAGGTAAGCTTGTACTATCCCAAGATGGGAAGACTACAATTACCTCATGGGATAAGGCTATTGCTCATGTTATTATTTCAAACTTTATTAAGATGTTTTCTTTAAGATTATGAGATGAGAAGAGAAGAAGAACCAAAGGATAACAAAGGTAAAAGTCTAACGGGGGACTAATGAATCCTAAGTGTTGTCATGCATGGATATCCTAAGGTTAGTGTGGTTTTCTATCATAAAGAAGAAAGAAAGAAGAAGAGAAGAAGAATAAGAATGAGATGAGAAAGGCCTAAGCCCAACAAGCAAAGGGTTAGCACAATAAAGAAATAAGAAGAAGAAGAGATGAGATTTGGAGATGTGGAACTCACATCCACACCTCTCACTTACCATAGCCCCTTCAAGGTTAGCAACATAAGCATACAAGTGAAATGAAATGAACTCAATGACATGCCAACATCATACAAACATAAGTGAAGTCATATATACAAATTCTCAATAGATATGCAAGTCAAAAGAATGAGAGAAGAAGCATGGAAGACAATATGATGCAACATGAAACACATGACAAAACAAATGCAAACTTAATGAGATGCAAAGCAAAAATGCACAAACATGGACTCAAAGCACACAAACAGAACCAAAACAAGTCAAGAAAGAGCTTTAGAAGCAAGAGAGATGAAGAGAAGAGAGGCACAAGACCAAACAATCACATTATGGAAGGAGAGAAGTAAAGAGATGAGGTGAAAGCACATAAGACATGGAAGAACATAAAAGATAAGCCAAACACAAAATTTTCAAGACACAAACCCTAAGCTAAGACCAGGAAGGTACCCATACCCCAAAGAGACCCCAAATGAGAAGAAGAAGTTGGCACAAGTTCCCTTCTAGGCTAATGAGAGAGCTTATGATCACAAAGAAGCAAAATGGGGCAAGGTAAGAACAAAAAAAAATTCCAATCAAATCAACAAAGCATCTAAAAATTCCACCACTTAGGACAAATGATCCTCAAACATGATATACCAATGAGCCAAAAGGATTGGGAAAAATTCAGAAGCTAGATAGGTCAAAAGAAGACTTTAACATGAACTATGGTTAAGAAACTTCAATCACAAGGCAAGGACCAAAACCAAATGAATAAGTTTCTAAAAATCAGGGGAAAAATCACACATAAAATACATCATCTTAGGAATCCAGAGCAAAAAGAATCAACACCAAACTCAAAAATATGAACACTAGGGAAATTGGACAAGACAGGGTGCTCAAAGAAGACTTAAAATGAATTAAATAAGATGGAAGAAATAAATGACACGTGGATATTGAGAAAAAAAGGAAAATAAAAATATGGAAAAATAAAGAAAACTCAAATTGACTTACATGAATTAATTTGGAATTTTTTTTATGACTGGAAGTATTTTAAATAATTAGAAACCAAAATGATAATAAAAGGAATAAAAAGAAAAAAGAATTAAAAAAGGAAATGAGGCTGGGGGTGTGGATAGTAGGGATTCACGTTTAAATGCATTGGGCCAAAGGAGGAGGGAGGTGCAAATATCAGAACCAAGCCCATTAGTCTTGTGCAGGTTCACTTGGATAGTGTGGAAATTCAGGAAAATAAAAGGAAAAACAATAGCCTTCAGATGGAAGCAACGCATCTCATGCCTCATTCATTAAATGACGTGTAAAAATGATTGGTTATGAAGCTGAGGCGCATGGGTGTTATTGTGTGGTGAGAAGTATTTGGCATTAAAACAGAAACACAAACTCACGTGAGAGGGAGGCTGGGTCACTTAAACGCGTGTCAAGATCTGGAGGCTGGGAGGACAGATCCAAGGGTGTGAGGCTTGTCTTCAACCTCACAAAAACCTTAACCAAAATTTGCAGATTCCGGTGACCGGAGCTAGGGCTCCGGCACCTGAAATTAAACCAGATGAACAAACAACAACATAAACGAACAAAGAGCTCCAGATTTACTAATTGATGTGCCCTGATTCCAAAAATGACCATGAAAAAAGCAATAGATCAATGGATTTCACGGATCGAGCAAAAACATAAATGACCATGAAACTTCAAACTCAAAATACAAACTCTACAATGCACCAAATTCAAAACCAATACCAGCAGAGTGATCAGTGAACATCAAAGATCAATATACACACCAACATTTTCATTTCCAGATGCGAAGAATCAGAAGCTTACCTGAGCTATCAGATCTTGAAAATGCTTGTTAGAAGACCAAATGATGAAGCCAAATCACTCCAAATGCTCTCTAGTTGCAAAATAAATGCAACTAGAGCCTTGAGTATGGCTGGATCTTGAGCTTTGCCTGCACCTGCCCTGAAATGGCAAGGTTTTGATTCTTGAGAGAAAGCTTGAACAAGTGTGTGATTAATGATCCTGAGCTTCCAAGGATGAAGGATCTACAATTGGTTTTTGGAGAGAGCTCGTGTATGAGGAGATTTTGGAGAAAATGAAAAGTATGCAAAAACTTTGAAGCTGAAGAAAGAGAGAGAACTCCGGCTTTGCAAAACCCTAATTTGTTTTATACCATGCCATGACCTAATGCTGAAAAAATCAAGAGGTTTGCACGTGGGAATGAGAAGAATTTGTGATTTTTCAAATTGAGCAAGTTTGGTGTGATATCATGTAATCCTCATTCTCTCCATGGCCTTCAGCCCCATGTGCACTCTAATCTGATCCATTAATCTCAAACAAACAAAATCTTGGCCATTGGATTAAGTTGTCACACTTTTCTCATGAATATGCAAAATTTGCATTTTTGAAGCAACATTCTCACTTGGCACGAATTTGTGAATTTCTTTGGAGCAAAGCATTCCATTTGCATTGTATTTTAATTTTGTAACCTCACTTGATCCATTCCAACACTTGAAATTGAGTTTTGAACCTTTTGGCTTTGGTGCATGCATGAAATTTTGCCATTTGCCCTAATTTAAACCAAATTTTCGAGGGCCATATATTACAAACCAGGAATGCTATGAAAAAGTACTTGTACTTTTTGAAAATGGGAGACCTTAATCTCCAACTTTCATGTTTGACTTTGGTCCATTTGAAGAAGTTTTGATCAAGTTAAGGTCACTTGAATTTTAGGGCAAAAGTTGCCAAAAATGGAATTTTCTCAAAACCAACTTTGCACCAATTTTGCAAAAACCCTCAAAACTTCATGATTCTTGATATTTGAACTTTCCAAACCTCTCATAACATTGTAAGAACATCCCTTGGCTAGAAAAATTGGGTTGGACCCTTTGAAATCACACAGTTGACTTTTTTGAGGCACAATTGACCAATTACTTCATCTGCAAGCAACTGAAGAAATGATTGACTTCCACAAAGGAATTTTCTCATGAAATTTGGTACCTAGGATCCTATTGACATATAGAAGACTTTTTCCAAATGAAATGGCCAAAGTTATGAGGTTTTCAAGCTTGAATCTCAAACCCTAGTTTAGGACCAATGCTTAGGAGCTTTGCCCTAGCCTGGAATCCCTGATGATCTTCCAACCTTCTGAGCTTTTGCAAATGAACTTGGACTTGTAAATGCAATGTAGACCCCTCATAGGACTTGTACAAAACCAATGGGCTCCTTGTCATAGCTTGTGATGCTTCAAGAGCCTCCCCAGATGATCATATGCCTAATGCTAGGTCATGAGAAATGTTATGCCTCATCTTTCCATGCTAGGATGCTAAGAATATGATATGTTCATGATGAATATGATATGATATGATGCTTAAAATGAAGAGGGCAAATTTGGGGTGTTACAACATTCTAGTGGTGGAGCCAAAGTCCTCAGCTGTACCATGTTCTAATCTAACAACCTCTGTAGCAGCGTTGTGTAATTCATAAGAATAACTTCAATAACAAGACCAGTTTGACAGGGCTAGCATTGTTGATAGGGTATTTGCTGATTGTTACATTGAGGGCATCTCTGTTGTTATTGAGGAACAGGCTCAGTAGGAATGGTGACATCAGACACCTGAGCATAATGATTCTTATTACGACCTCTCCCCCCGCTGTAAACAGCATTGGTTTCACCTTCCCTCCTCCTCTGGGGTCCAACAAAAGGTTTCTTAACTCCAGACGAGCTACCTGCACCTACATCTTGAATCTTGCCCATCTTCAGTAGATTCTCGACCCTCTGTCCAGTAATTACTAGGTCGGTGAACTTTGTGGCTGAGCACGAAGCCAAACGATCCATAAACACTCCTTGCAATGTTCCCATGAACATGTCTACCATTTCACTGTCCAACAGAGGCGGTTGAACCCTGGAAGCCCACTGACACCACCGCTGAGCGTATTCTTTAAAGCTTTCCTTAGACATCTGGGACATGCTTTGCAACTGAGTGTGGTTGGGAGCCATGTCCATATTATATTGATACTACTTCACAAAGGCTTCAACAAGTTCCTTCTAATTTTTCCAGCAGACCGGATGAGCTTCATGTACCACTCTTGAGATGGCCCTATAAGGCTATCTTGGAAATATTACATCCACAGTTTTTCGTCATCAGTATGTGCAGGAATTCTCCCCACATAGGCTTGGAGATGAGTTTTCGGGCAGGTGGAGCCGTTGTATTTGTCAAAAGTTGGAGGCCTAAACTTGTGCGGGATTCTCACCCCAGGAACTAATTCCAAATCAGAAACATCAAACCCCAGAGTGCTTTGAGATTGCATACCACAAATCTGCTCAGCCAGTTCGTCACAGCGATGATGCACATCAACATTCTGAATACCCATGTCACCATAAATAAAAGTGAACTAGTCATCCTGACCATCCATAAGAACTTGAGTTGGGCCACCAGTATTAACATTAATAGGAATACCAGTACCATTCCCAGGACCATCACTAGTACCATTCCCAGGACCATCACCTCTAGCGCATGTACCGATACCATTTCCTGCACCATCACCAGTGTCACGATTTCCTTCAACCATTTCTCTGATCCTCTCCCGATTCTGGTGCATACCAGTCACCAGGTTCATAAACTGATCCATTCTGTTGCGTAGTTCCACAAGCTCTGTCTGCATTTGTTCCATGATTCTGATTCTTCCCCAATTCTCCTTGGTCGGGTATATGTGAACTCTCTTTGTAGCAATAGTGCTTGAAATTGGAAGAGATGTTAGAAACCTGTGACTTGTACCTACAAAACAAGAAGAAGGGTGATATGCATGTAATACAAATGTTTGTATTTTCAATCTCAAGGTCAATAATGCCCCGGTTCCGGTATTTAACAAAGAAATCCATATGGATTTTGACCCTCGCCTTTTGACAAAACCTTTGCACGAAATCAGATTCAATTAGGTGGAAAGACCCAAGGGTCAATGCATACAAAATTAAGAAATTGAATACAAACTTCATAACATAAAACAAGCCTATAAGACAACAGTAACATAACTCTCAAAAGGGTACAAGTGTTTACAAAGCAAAAGATAATACAAAAAGAAAACCAAGACTCCTAAAACATGTCTATAGGTAATCCAGGTACATAAAAGAAAGCAACCTAAAAGCTATAGCTGCATTACAACTTCAGTGCCTACTCCACTAGATCTTGGTTCAGACCTAGTCTTCTCGACTCCAACCCTCAGTTTGAGATCTGCAATCTCCTTAAGTGCTTCTTCTAGCTGATGAGACTTCTCTCAACGACTTTTGTGGGCTGACTCTAACTCTTCTTTCTGGTATTTAATATGCAACTCGTAATCCTTCTTTTTTTCTTTATTTTTTTTCTGACTTTGATCCCACTTGTCCCGCCACAAGGTGGTATTTCGATTAGCTTCCCTCATAGACGTTCTGGTCTTTTTACGTTCGGTCTCCCTTCTGATGTCCATCAAGCCTTTCCTTCTAAAGTAAGCTTATATTCCAGAAAATTCTTTATCTTTGACCTCTCTCTCTTGTTGCATCATCTGCATCTTCTCTTCTAAGACCTGCTTAGCATGGGCCATGCGATAATACAATATGGTGACTTCAGAGTTCTCCACCTGTACCTCATGTAACTGGGCTTCAAGCTTTTTGTACCTTTAAGGGGAACCGTAGTCTTAGGCTCGGTCACTGGCGGAACTGAAGTGGAGAATGGAAATAACACTGCTTGAGCTCTACTATCCAACCATGCCTCATACTCTAGGAAAGTCTGATTGTTACTCTTGCCAAAGCAAGCTACGCCCTCTCTTCTGATACAATTCCAAGCTCCAGCAGCCTTCCTCACTAATGGTATATTGTCCTTCACGGGAAATAGAATGTAGGAGCCAACTCTGATTCTTCTGGGACGTCTCTTAAGGCATACCCTAATTGTCTTCTCAACAAGACTAGGTTATAGTTGATTCCCCCAGTCACTCCCAACAAAAGTACATTAAGGTAATTCCCACAATTGGTGACAAAACTCGTACCCTTCAACCTTAGAGTAATACAGTTGACATCTTTAGCAAACAAGCTATCTAGCTTCTGAGCCCAAACTAAAGCATGATCACTAAACACCCCAGTACTAGGCAAATTCCTCACAAACCACATATGAAACAAAGGAGCACAACATCGAACTAAACCTCCCCGCTTCTTTTTAGTCTTATAGTGCACCGAATAATATAAGTCACCCAACAATGTGTAAACACCCCAAATTTTCCCTCCCTTTTTCTCACACCATGGCTTGTGATCTTTCATTTTTGCATTTGCATAAGCATACCATCACACTGCATAGTTTCATTTCATCTGCATCTAGGGTTTTGTGATCTGAGCAATCCAATGAGTGATCTGAGCCATCCTAAGGGCCTTGAAGCATGCCAAGAGGGTCCATGTGTGTTCCATGATCATAATATGTTTCCCAAAGTTCACAAAAGTCAAGAGATCACAAAGATAGGAAAAGGCATGAAGGCAGACTGAAGATTTCCTGCACAGATGACCTAAAATTAGGGTTTGGGTTTCAAAGGCCTTACTCCCAAATATTTTGGTCATTCTTGTTTCTAATTGTCTTAATATGTTATAAGGATCATGTGTACCAAATTTGATGAAGAAATGCACTGTGGAAGTCATCTGATCATTGGGTAACTTCTTGAGCAAGTAAAGTCAAAATCAGGGCATCTGAGGCCTCCCTCAAGGGCACCAAAAGGTCATCATCATCATTTTGAGTCTCTATGATCTTTATTTGATCTTAAAAGTGGTTGTAAGTTCACAAAGTTGAAGAATTTTGAGACAAATGCAAACTTGCTATTTTTGGAAATGACTTGTAATGGAAACTTTCCATTTTGGGAAAGATATTCAACCTATTCTTTCATGACCAAAAATGCTTCAAATGAAAAATTCTTGGGCATGAAAGTTGTAGATTATGTCCTCCCATTTTCAAAAAGTACAAGAACATGTCTTGATTCATCCTAGAACTCAAGATATGGCATTTCAAAGTGTGCAAAAATCCTATAATTTTCAAGTTCATGCCAAAGAGGGAATTTTGCAATTTCACTTGCCAAGCCATTTCATGACCTCTAATCAACTTCTATGCATCATAACATGTCAAAGCAACATCAAACGATCAAAATTGGCATTTGAACCCAGGGTTTTGATGGCTTGATTCTCAAGAAATCTAAAAATGACAATTATGCATAACTTTGCAAAACCTCTTGAAACTCTTCATCCACTTATGCCAGCTGCATAAACTTGATCCTAAGGCCATCCTTGAACCAAGCTGAGGCCAAGACACCCCTAAAGATAGCTCTGCACCATGTTCATACCTCAAGTACACAAAGTTGACATTTTTGCAACTTGGCCCATACCAATCACACTATGCCACCAACCACTTTCTGAACACTCTCATTGGCATATACCAATCTTATGGAGCTCATTTCACATAACTCACAAGCCTGGATCATCCCACAAGTCAGATTGCCCAATAATTCCATAAACCTTCCCTTATTCGATTCTCTCAAACCAACAATCAAAACTCAAAAATTCTTTCACCATTCATCTCAACATCACTCAAGGATCATTTCCCACCCATTGCCATGGCCTAAGAACCCCTAAATCAGAAATACGATTTCTGCCACACCAGAACCAAACATCATAAACTAACCATTACAAACTTGTTTCAAGCCTTTCAGAAGCTTCAAGGGACTAAGTGGAGTGGTTTTGCACAAAGGAAGGGGTCAGAAAGCTCAGAATCTCAAAGCTTCAACTCAGGTAACCATCAAAAACATTTTTTCCAGAAACTCTATTTTAAGTTCTTAAATGATTCTATGTGTTCCCCTGAGCATGCTGATATGATTATTTTTGAAAATGGTTGAGAAACCAGTATGTATGCTTGCTCTGAAATTTTTGACCTAAAAATGTTTTTCTTCTATTCACCACTTTGATGCATGATAAATGATTTTCATGGCCTGAATCTGATTTAGAATGGTTTGGGGATTGTTTTTGGAGAATTTGGGGGTCCGGGGTAGCCTAGGGAAGAAGTTGGGGTGAGGTGCTCGCCGGAGAAGATGACCGGAACACTGTTCCGGTAACTTGAAAGTCATTTGCCCTAATCTGCGTAATTAGCTAGGTTTGAATGTAGGCCCTTGGATGTTGTGGTTCCCACGTGAGTGAGTGGCCAAGATTGCTTCATTAACCCTAATTCTCATTTAATTAGTTTAATTAGAATTAATTAAATAAATTAACTCAGATTGAACCTCAGCCCTAAGATTACGCGCCAGTCAACAGTTCCCTCCCCAGTTTGAATCCTGGCCCTTGGATCCTCTGACTTTCATTACTTTTGATCATTTTATTAAAAATAGTAAAACACATCAAACAATTCTCAAACTTTGAATTTTTGTTTTAAATATTTTTCTCAACCTGAAAATAATTTTTATTTTATTTTGTGCATTAAAAAAGTATTTTTAAAATATTTAAATGTTATTTTTAATTAATTAATGGATTTTAATTAATTAAAAATGCATTTAGGTTTCTAAAAATCACCAAACAATTCATGAACCATTCCAATACATTTAGAAACATTTTCAAACTCACCATACAAATTTATTTTTAGGTTTGATCATAATTTCACAATTTTCTTTGAATTAGGGTTCTTAAAAATCACATTTTTTAACCCTAACTTGAAAAATTCATTTCTGCCTAACCTTGATGAGTTTCAACTTGATTATTTTTGCATTGTTTCACATATTGCAAGTAGTTCCTAGGTTATTTATCTCATGATTTTATCTTGCATTTTCAATTTGATTTTCATTTTCCCTTTAGAATCACCCAAAAACCCTAGCAAACTTAGGAATTTCATAACTTCCACTAGTTTAAGCTTCTGACTTCCTCCTTTAGGGTGTGATCTTATATGGGTTTAGGGCGCGTTTGAGCTTGATTTCAATTTTTTATCATGTAGTATGCTTCTGTTTTGGTCATATGCATCTCATGTTGTCTTAAAAACCCTAATTTTGCATCTTCATTTGCATTCTCCTTTGCATATCATCATCATATGAACTTTCCATGACATTTCAAGCATTTGAATGACATCTTAGACATCTTAAGACATGCTTGAACATTTCTTGATCATTTCTTCATTCATTTGCTATGCCTTTCATACATTACATTTCATGACCATCCATGTGTTTTCATGCTTCTAAACATGCTTCCTTTGCATCTCATCTTTGTATGATCATTCATATGCAGTTTGTTTGACTTTGCATCATCTCATATGCCATTTGCATTTCATAATCACTTCTGACTTTGGTCTTTGCATCTCATTTCATCTCATTTCCTTTTGCTTTATGTCTTATGCATCCATACTAACATTTTCAGGAACTTTTGGTAAGTTATTTGGGAGGTGGATTTGCCTTCACTTCCCATCTCTTCTCATCATTCATATGCATATTTACTTGTCTTTGAAGTGAACTTGCTTCACTTATTCTTCCTCCTTCCCACTTTCTTTCTTTAAAGTTACTTAGCTTCTTCAGGAAGTAAGTAACTTGTTCTTCTTTCTTCTTCATCTGCTTCTTCCATTGGTGGCCTTCTTGAAGATCCTTTCTCTTAAGCCTCACAAACCATAGGATGTCCAAGCATGATAACTTTTAGGGTTGTGTATAGTCCCCGTAGACTTTTTTCTTTGAGTTTCCTTGAGTCTCCCTCCTCATCTCAATAATCAGAGACGAAACTCTTAAAGTTTTAGGACTTTGGAATTAGGGTTATGCCTGCATCCTTATCTTAGGATGGAGTGCATAACTTTAATCCTTAGTGTTAAACCTTCAATTTGTTTACACCTCTCAATGAAAACACATTAATAATCACTAAGATTTTATCTTGTAACTTGGGCCTTACATTAGGGTTCTATCTCTTCCTTATGGTTAAGAGGGACTAACCCTAGTGTTTAATGGACAAGTCCCCCTCAAGTTGTCTTACAAACTTAAAATCCACTTCTTAATCTCACCTCTTAATTAAAATCCACTTAATGAAGGCTTGTTATATAATTAATTTAGTCCCTAACCTTGGATTAAGTTGAGGTATCTTCCTCAACTTAAGTGTTCTCATCTGTCATCCTTCTATTAGGATGGTGTAATGAGTTCACTAATTTGTGTTTAGAGATTAAACTCATTACTTAACACTAAACAAAAAGAAACAAAAGCATCTAAATAATCACAAGTAGTTTAATGATCTTAATCCTATATCATCATGGTAATTAAGTTGAGATACTTATCTCACACTTAAGTAGGCTCATTACCCCTAATCAGGGAGGATATAATGAGTTTACAACCCTTGATTTAGTCTTAAGCTCATTAACTTATGCAAAACACCAAAAACAATACAAAAAATGAAAACACCAAAAACAAACAATAATCGTCTCCTCCGGGATTCTTTTCTCATCACACTCATTCACAAACGAGAACTTTCTTCTTCCGTCTAATGCAAGACAATTAGCACTCGAGCCAGACGAGTCATACACTTGACCATAGGCAATCAGGTAGTTCACAATCAATTTATTTTCAGTCTCTTTGAGTCGAACTACGGTGTTCTACTTCCTCATTGCACGAAAGGATACGTAGGCATAACTTAACAGTTATCGAACAAAAGTTTATGTGTCTTCCCCTCTTTCAGCATTCTTTTCTAAGCCTCATTTCCTGAGCATTTCACCATTTTGCACTGACACTTGTACTTTCTTTTCCTAGCTTTCTCACACAGATAACACATACACTTACCCCTTTTAAAACACAATCTTGTAAGCGTGGATCTCGTCGAGTATGACAGACGATCTGGGTTCTAATACCTTCCCAGGTCGTAACCAACCCCCTTTCTCAGTTTCTCTGGTTCACAACGGTCTTATCCATCTCTTTCTAGGTTTATGCAGCATTACCTTTCCTCGGGATAAAAATGCCTAGCTGGCGACTCTATTCAATTCAACCTCGTCTCTCTTTCACCGACAGATCGCGTTTGCACCGGGATGTAAATCTTTGGGAGCGACAGCTTGGCGACTTTGCTGGGGAAATTCTTTGCAACCAGGGCTTCTGGTTCTTTTGTGGGTTTCTCCTAACGCTTGTTTGATTTGTGTTTATGGGGGTGTTATGTGTTCTTTTTGTTTATTGCTTTATTTATTTCTTTCTGTACAGCTTTATTTATTGCTTTCATTTACTGTTTATGCATTTTATATTATTGTCATCATATCATGTGCTGGATCTGTTGGTTTGCCTTGGTGGGAGGGGTATTTCAGTGAGCAAGGTTCCAAACCGGAAGCCTGAGTGACACATAGGATTAGAGTGGCTTCATATTCTTTCCCATTCCATTTCGGTCTGGTGCGGGAATATGAAACACGGTTCAGACATGGGTTTCTTCTTGAGAACTTTGTGCTACGGATTTCCTATAGTGCTAGGGCTATCTGGGAAGCCTGCTATGTCTGGATGACCTTTTTTTAGATGACCTTCAGCATCTGAGGTGAATTAGAGGAGGGTCCTTTATGATTAATGTAAACATTGTACCTCCGGGTTAGAAGTGTTTACACTTCTCATAATAGATCCAAGTCTGAGGATCCTTGTTCTAGAACAATACCTATGAGGGGGTTGGGATGTTTGCAGGTTTGAAGGAACCCTTTGTCTCAACATACCCTGTTACTATTATTTTTTTAAGGTTACACTATTTTGGACTAATTCTATAAAACCCTGGACTTTTGACTCTTTATTTGAGTTCCCCACCTGGTTACTAGTTCTTTGGCCTTCATCTGGACTTATGAACACTCATGGACCCTATCAAAGCAAATGACAAATCCAGCACCTGATCACAAACCCTTGCATATCATTCTGCATACATCATTTTGCATCATTTTAACATTTGTCTATTTGTTTTACAAGGTATCCACATCTTCTTTGGTTTGGTTTTGATTGTTCTTTTGCTCAACCATCTTCATCAGTTATCTTCATCAGAGATCTTCTTCAGCTGATATCCTCTCCAATTGTCTTCATCGGTCTTTCTCCTCAGTTATCTTCATCAGCATCCATTATCAGTATGAACTCATCCAGGAAGAGCAACATTACTTACCATTTCTTTGAGCCCTCTCTAGCAGGCATCAGGCAGATTCAGGCACTTATCACTCCTGATCATGTCCCTTTATTCAGGGAAACATTATGGTGGTATTATGGACATGATCATGGATTTGGATGCATCACAAAGGAGCATGATCCATACTTGCCTTCAGTTTTATGACCCTCCTCTCAGATGTTTCACATTCCTAGACTTTCAGATGGGCCCTTTGTTGGAAGAGTTTTCCATGTTGTTGGGTGTCCCCATCAGGAGGGGAATCCCTTTCAACCCTGAGATGACTGCTCCTAGGAATGAAGATATAGCTAAGGATTTTCATTTGGAAGCCACCATCATTGATCAACATATGACCACCAAGGCTGGAATCCCAGGCCTCCATTTGGACTTCTTGATCACTCAGGCCACCAGTCATGCTGCAGTTAGGAAGTGGGAAACTGTTTGTGCTCTCCTGGATCTTAGTATATATGGAATCATCTTGTTTGCAGATGAGCCTAAGTTTGTAAGCAAGAATGCTATCCATATCTTCCTGCTGAAGAATCCAGTTCCTACCTTACTAGGGGATCTCTACTACTCAGTGCACCAGAGAAATGAGAAGCAAAGGGGAAGACTAGTCAGATGTTGCACACCTCTCTTCTACTATTGGTTATTGAGACACATGCCAAATACATAAGCTTTCCTGAATCCTCATCAGTCAAGAAAATGGGCTAAGCGAATGATTGCTCTCACTTCAGAAGACATCAGGTGGTGTACTCAGAGCACCAAGGGCAGGGACATGATTACAAGCTGTGGGCAGTATCCCAATGTAACTCTTATTGGAGCGAATGGTTGCATCAACTACAATCCTTTTCTTTTCAAAAGGAAGCTAGGATATACCTTAGTACATCCACCAAGAGAGCAGGATTTAGCAGAGACCCTTTAATGTGATGTTCAGAATAATCATGACATCATCCGACAAGCAGCCTGGGCTTGGGATAACATACAGACAAAAGGGACTGCTATTCTTGGCAAGTGCAACAACATAGCTTCAGCTCAGTATATTGATTGGTCTCGCATCAGAGGATAGATCACCCGCATGCCATTCACCCTGGAGGATGTGCCAGGACCATCATCAGTAGAGCCTGTAGCTACAGTCAGTTTAGAGGAGTTTGAGAAGTTGAAAGAGAGGAATGCTCAACTTTCTGAAGTCCTAAAGAAGATCCTCTGGGAGAGGAATGATGGTCTTCTGGACAACGAGTGGTTAGAGAAGCTCCGTATCTAGCATATGACTAAGATTGAGAAGACTGACGATTACATCAGAAAAGCCCGAGCAGGGGAGTTGGTATTGAAGAATGCTTGCAAAGAAGCTAAGATTCAGAAAGCCAGAGCTGAGCACTACTTGGAAGAGAGTCAGGCTAGGTGGATCAGGATCACTGAGGCTCGTCTGCAAGAAGATCAAAAGACACAAGCTAGGATAGAGCAGCTAGAAGCTAACGAGAAGTAGAGTCAGGAAGCCTTGTTAGCAGCAGAGAAGGAAATCTCCGAGTTAAAACTCCAAGTGGGGTTGAAGAGATCAAAAGACCAAGACAATTGCCAGAAGTTGACAAGTACCATTGCCACCAGGAACCTTCTTATCAGGACCATCACAGAGTATCCGGTTGGACCTGTGACTGATGCTCTCCTGAAGGAAGTCAAGGAGGATGACTTTGGACTGTATGTTTGATTTATTTGTATTTGTATTTTGGTTGTACTTTATTTCTCATGGTGATTTTGTTGTATTTCTTGGATTGATTGTATTTTGACCCACCATGGAGACTTGTTGTAATCATAAACTATGTATCTTTTGTATTTATAATGTATGGTTTATGTATTACCTGGATTTTCTTTTGGGCTTCATTTCTCTTCAACATCATCATTCCTCGAGGTCTGGAAGGTCAAAACCAAAGAACCAAATCGGATACCCTTGGAAGACAAATAGGCATATTGCATTGCATACTAACCTTATTCTTTGTTTTGTAGGTGTTTTTGTTGTTGTTTTCTCACTTTGCTGTGGTTTCAGGAAACATTGCTAGAAGGAGGGTTTTCCCCATCAATAGAGTTCACCGGTATCTAACAAGAAACAACCTTCTGAGCTTACAGATGGACCAAGTTCAACAAGATTTGACTGACGTGAGGACTCAGATGGTTAATGAGAGGACTGAGATGAGGGCTCAGATGAACCAGTTCATGAAAGTTATGATTGGGTTGGCTCAAAGCCAAGAGAGATTAAGATAGTTGGTCGAGCGGAAAACTCCCGAAGAGAATCATCCAGGTACAGAAGGTACTAGTAACAATGATCACGGACAACCACAAACAGATGCGCCAGAGTTTGGGCCTCACCTCAATCCTGAGATCAATGCTATCATAAATACCCAAGGGAACACAGGAGGTAGTTCCTTGCAAGAGGAACAATTTACAGTAATTGGAGCTGGGGATGAAGCCTATGATCGTCGTCTGGACGAAATAGCAGAGAAGTTGAGATCTTTGGAGTCCCAAAACTCTCTAGGTTTTGATGTAATGGACATGGGACTGGTTGAGGGAGTCATGATTCCTCACAAATTCAAGCCTCCTTGCTTTGAAAGATATAATGGTACCTCTTGCCCACATACTCACCTGCAGTCCTTTCTGGGGAGACTGAAAGCTTATACCATGGACGAAAAGTTGTGGATGTTCTACTTCGAAGATAGTCTGATCGGGGCATCTCGTGAATGGTATTCTCAGCTGTCCAGAGCAACAGTCGGAAATTGGAAGGATTTGGCCGAAGCTTTCATACGCCACTATCAATATAACCTGGCCATGGCTCCCAACATGACCCTCCTAATGGGTATGTCACAGTCCTCAAGAGAAAGCTTCCGAAAGTATGCCCAAAGATTGAGACAGTTTGTTGCTGCTGTCCAACCTCCGATGTCTGAGAGGGAAATGGCCGACATGGTGGGCCTAGGATAACTTTGCACCTCCTCCAAGTGTTACCAAGTGATTCTAAGGCAGTCAACTTTGCACCTCCTCCAAGTGTTACCATGAATCATATGCCTAGCCATAGTGGGCCTAGGATAAATGCTATTAGGGAGGATCAACCGATGAACCTAATTGACAATGTTGCAAGCATTCAGACACCTCTGGCCGAGGTTAAAGCCCAGCTTTTGAAATGCAAGGTGTTCCCTGGTTGTGAGGCCCATTGTGAAGCTTGCAAGATTTCCATCAACGGTTGTGCAGATTTGAAAACCGGTATCAATAATCTTATCATGGAAGGCACCTTACAGATCACTTCAACAGTCCCAACTTCTACAACATCAACAACCATTCCTGCTACAACTCCAGCACATGTCATTCCATCAGATGTCACTCTTACAACTTCAACAACAATCATTCCGACAGATTCTTCTACAACATCAACAATCATCCCTTCTTCAACATCAACAGACAACAGTTCTACACATCCTTCTACAACAACAACCATCAATGAAGATGTTTCCACAGTTACTATTTACTATGATCCTGTAACAATCCACGTTCTTGATTCTTTCGGCAACTCACAACAACATCAACAGCAATAACCTTCATCACTAGCACCATCTCCGGTCAGGCCTCCTGTTACAATTTATTATGAACCTCATACTGTATCAATTCCTTCTTCCGCAACAATCAGTCCAGTTACTATCACGGTACCAGGACCAGTTCTATATGACAGCAGCAGTGTCGTGCCTTGGCACTATGGCTCAGATTTGTATTGTGACGGAAAGAAAGTCACTCTTGACACTTATACACCACAGATTGATAATGTAGGGGGAGGAGGAGGCTTCACCCGAAGCGGACGTCTCTTTGCCTCACAATTCCAAAGAACCAATGCTGAAGCAGAAATTGCTGCCAAGGCTAAGGGAAAGAGTGTGGTGCTTGAAGAGCCTATCACCAAGGAAACTCAAAAGACATCCTTTGAGCAGGATGTAGACGAGTTCATGAGAATAATCAAGATGAGTGACTATAAGGTTGTGGACTAGCTCCATCAGACACCCACCAAAATCTCTATTCTATCACTGCTGATGTGTTCCGAAGCTCATAGGAATGCACTTCTCAAAGTCCTTTATGCAGCTTACGTGCCAGAAGAGATTACAGTTAATCAGTTAGAAATAGTGGTTTCAAATGTCAATACTAGCCATGGGCTAGGTTTTACTGATGTTGGTCTAACTACAGAGGGTCGTAACCATAATAAGGCTTTACACATCACCTTGGAGTGTAAGGGTGTTGTTCTCTCTCATGTCTTGGTTGACACTGGGTCTTCTCTCAATGTTCTTCCAAAGAAAGCCTTGGTCATAATGGAATATGATGGTCTTGCTTTGCGTCCAAGTAACCTGGTAGTGAGAGCCTTTGACGGTTCCAAAAGATCGGTTCTTGGGGAAATCGAGCTGCCTGTGGTGATTGGCCCACAAATCTTCAAAACTGTCTTCTATGTGATGGACATTCAGCCTGCATATAGTTGTTTGTTGGGTCGGCCATGGATTCATGCCGCTGGTGCTGTAACATCGACCCTTCACATGAAGTTGAAATACGAATGGGAGGGTCAAGTCATCACAATCTGTGGGGAAGAGGATATCTTCGTCATTCATCTAGCTACTTATAAGTACATTGAGATGGACGGAGAAATCCATGAGACAATGAACCAAGGGTTTGAGGCCCTCAATTTCAATGAAGCAACAACTAAAGTGTCTGGCACTTAAATCTCCTCTTATAAGAAAGCTCCGAAGGTTGTTGAAAACGGGAATGCCCAGGGCTGGGGCAAGCTGCTGCAAGTTCAGATCAAGGAAGACAAGTTCGGGTTGGGTTACAAACCATCCCGACAGGTCCAAGAGGAGGCTGCTGAAGCTCCCAAGTTTATCAGCGGGGGAATGCTGACCCCGGATGCAATCAACAATGTGGAAAACGAGGCTGAAAGTGACTTCAACCTGGAGAGCTGGATTCGTCCGAAGGTCCCAGCCCAACAAGTCCTTAACTGGTTTTCCCAGGAAGTTATAAGGATTACTTCTGCAGAGTAATTATTATTTCCTATTTAAGCATGCATCAAGTCCTGCATCTTGCCCAAGGTGTCATGACTCATTTTGTAATAGGGCCATATTTGTATTTTGTGCAAATGAATGATTAATGAACAAATGGACATCTTTTGCAAACGATCTTTTTTTGTCGCTCACTGTCTTTCATTTTTGTTATTTTCGCACAAAGCAATAAATGGAAATGTTTTCAAAATAATAACCCCATTCACACTTTTTCTAAACAAGATTAAAATCAATCAATAAAATGAACAAGTCTCAACCCTTGCAGAGATAATCCTCCAGATTGCACCGACAAAAACACTGTTATGACTTCGTATGACTTCGACAATCCAATTAATCAAGCAGATGAAGGGGTTGATGAAGACTATGATTTGCCTGAAGAACTGGCAAGGTTGTTGAGACAAGAGGAAAAAGTGATTGCTCCTCATCAGGAGGAGGTTGAAACTATCAATCTTGGTACCGAGGAAGGTGTGAAAGAAGTGAAGATCGGGGCCAGTCTGCAAGCTCCAGTGAAAGAACAACTCATTAGTATGCTTCGGGAATATGTTGACGTCTTTGCTTGGTCTTATCAAGATATGCCAGGTCTAGATACATATATTGTCATGCAAAGACTGCCATTGAAAGAAGATAGTCCATCTATCAAATAGAAATTATGCCGTACTCGCCCAGACATGGCCATGAAAATCAAAGAAGAAGTACAAAAGCAATAGGACGTCGGTTTTCTTGCTGTAACTAGTTACCCGCCGTGGGTTGCTAACATTGTACACGTACCTAAGAAGGATGGCAAGGTGCATATGTGTGTGGATTACCGGGATCTAAACAGAGCTAGCCCGAAGGATGACTTCCCATTACCTCACATTGATGTATTGGTGGATAACACGACTCAGTTCTCGGTATTTTCTTTCATGGATGGATTTTCTGGATACAATCAAATTAAGATGTCACCTGAAGACATGGAGAAGATAACTTTCATCACACCTTGGGGCACATTCTGCTATAAGGTAATGTCGTTTGGTATGAAGAACGCTGGTGCAACCTATCAACGGGCTATGGTAACATTATTCCACGATATCATCCACAAGGAAATCGAGTGCTATGTGGATGATATGATTTCCAAGTCCCTTACAAAGGAAGAGCATTTTGTAAATCTGTTGAAGCTATTCAAGCGTCTGAGGAAGTATCAGTTCAAGTTGAACCCCAACAAATGCACATTCGGGGTACATTCTGGTAAGCTGATGGGTTTTATTGTAAGTGAAAAAGGAATTGAGGTTGATCCCGATAAAGTCAAAGCTATTTGGGAAATGCCTGCACCTAAGACTCATAAATAAGTTCGAGGGTTCTTAGGTAGATTGAACTACATCTCAAGGTTCATATCTCATCTCACTACAACCTGTGAACCTTTGTTCAAGCGTTTAAGAAAAGAACAAACAGTCAGGTGGAACGATGATTGTTAGAGAGCTTTTGACAAGATCAAAGAATATCTGCAAGAACCTCCAATTCTCATGCCTCCAATCGAAGGAAGACCTCTAATCATGTATTTGACAGTATTAGAAGAGTCAATGGGGTGTGTGTTGGGCCAGCATGACAAGTCTGGTCGAAAAGAGTATGCAATATACTACCTAAGCAAAAAGTTTACAGACTGTGAACAACGTTATTCACTGCTCGAGAAAACTTGTTGTGCTTTAGCGTGGGCTGCACGCCGACTAAGACAATATATGTTGACTCATACTACCTTGTTGATCTCAAAGATGGATCCAGTCAAGTACATATTTGAGAAGCCAGTACTTACCGGAAGGGTTGCAAGATGGCAAATGATTCTAACAGAATGTGACATTCAATACACTTCTAAAAAAGCCATCAAGGGCAGTGTATTGTCTGACTATCTGGCTGAGCAACCCATTGATGATTACCATCCTATGAGATTTGACTTCCCTGATAAAGACATCATGTTCTTGAAAGCAAAAGATTATGAAGAGCTAGTTCATACTGAAGTGCCTGACCCGGAAGAAGCATGGACTATGATGTTCGACGGGGCAGTTAATTGCAACATTCGTGGGGTTGGTGCGGTTCTTATTACACCTAAAGGGGTTCATATGCCTTTCTCGGTAAAACACACCATTGCTTGAACTAACAACGGAGCAGAATACGAAGCCTGTATCATGGGTCTTGAGGAAGCCATTAACCTCAGGATCAAAACCTTGAATGTATTTGGAGATTCAGCTTTGGTAATCAACTAGACCAACGACAAATGGTACACTCATCAGGAGCATCTGATTCCTTACCGTGACTATAAGAGGAGATTGTTGACTTTCTTCACAACATTTAAGCTTGAATACATCCTACGAGATGAGAATCAGTTTGCAGACGCTTTGGATACCATTTCATCCATGATCAAATTACAAGCTGCCAATTATGTGCCTCGGATTTTGGTATCTAGACTGGACAGACCGGCATATGTATTCTCTGTGGACATTGTTCCTGACAATAAGCCTTGGTACCATGACATCAAATACTTCTTGGAGGATCAGACATACCCACCTGGGGCGTCTTTAAATGATAAGAAGACATTAGGAAGGCTAGCCAGCGGTTTCTTCCTCAATACTGATGGATCTTTGTATAAGCGAAACTTCGACATGGTCCTTCTCAGATGTGTTGACAAGAAGGAAGCAAACCTCCAGATGCACGAAGTACATGAAGGTTCTTTCGGTACCCATGCCGGAGGACATGCAATGGCAAAGAAGTTGTTAAGATTGGGTTACTATGTCGCTCCCACCAAGTGACACCCGGTCAGAAGGGGTACAGACGCGAACGGTCGGCGAAAGAGAAGGAAATGAATAGAGTCGCCAACTAGGCATTTTTATCCCGAAGGAAAGGTAATGCTGCATAAACCTAGGAAAAGATGGATAAGACGGTTGCGAACCAGAGAGACTGAGAAAGGGGGTTGGTTACAATCTGGGAAGGTATTAGCACCCAGATTGTCCGCCGTACTCGACGGGATCCACGCTTAAAAGATTTGTGTTTTAAAGGGGTAGTGTCAGTGCAATCTGTGTATCAAATCTGGAAAGAATGCAAGTGTTAGTGTAAAAGAAGTGTGAAGTGTATAAGAGAAGTGTCAGTGTGAGAACAGGAATGAATTGCTCAAGACTATGAGGCTTAAAGAATAATGCTAGGAGGAGGGGGAATATACAAAGACCTTTTGTTCGATAACTGTTAAGTTATGCCTACGTATCCTCTCGTGCAATGAGGAAGTCAGAACACCGTAGTTCGACCCAAAGAGACTGAGAGATAAATTGACTTGTGAACTACTTACTTGTCTATGCTCAAGTGTATGACCTGTCTGGCTCAGGGGCAAACTGTCTTGCATTAGACGGAAGAAGCAAGTTCTCGTTTATGAGTGAATGAGGTAAGAAAAGAATCCCGGAGGAGACGATTATTGTTGGTTTTTTGTGTTTTCAGTCTTTTATTGCTTTTTTGGATTTTTGTCATAAGTTAATGAGCTTAAGCCTAAACCAAGGGGTTAGTAAACTCATCACATCCTCCCTCTGATTAGGGGTAATGAGAGTACCTTAAGCATGAAGTAAGCACCTCACACTTAATCACCATGGTGTAGGATTAAGGTCATTAACCTACTTGTGATTATTTAGATGTTTTTGTTGTTTTTGTTTAGTGTTAAGTAATGAGTTTAAGCCATAATCAAAGATTTAATGGACTCATTACACCATCCTAATAGAAGGATAATAGATGAGAACATTTAAGCTGAGAAAGACTCCTCAACTTAATCCATGATTAGGGATTAACCTCATGCCAAAACAAAGCCTTTATTAGATGGATTTTAGTTAATGATGGGATTAAGAAGTGAATTTTATGGTTTTTAAGACAACTTGAGGGGGACTTGTCCATTAACACTAGGGTTAGTCCTTCTTAACCAATTAAGGAAGAATTAGAACCCTAATGCAAGGCCCAAGTTACAAGCTTGATGTCTTGATGATTATTAAGTGGATTGATTAAAGGATTTAAACACATTAAGGGTTTAACACTTAGGATTAAAGTTATACACTCCATCCTAATAGAAGGATGCAGGCATAAGCTTAATCACAAAGCCTTAAAGCCTTTAGGGTTTAGTCCATGATTATGGGATGAGAAGAGAAGACTCAAAGAGGACACAAAGGTAAAAGCTAAATGCGGGACTAATCAAACCCTAATTGTTATCATGCTTGGTTATTCCTAGGGTTAGTGAGGTTTGCAAGAAGATCTTCAGAGAAACCACCAGGAAGGAAGCAGATGAAAGGAGCAAGAGGCAAAGAGAAGCAAGACAACTTGCTTCACTTAAGAAGACAAGTTGCTTGGAGGAAGAAAGTGGGAGAGAACATGAATGAGAAAGCTCAATCCAATACACAAGATAAAATTCAGCAATGATGCATAAGAGAGATGAAAAGAGATTGTGAGAAGTGAAGGCAAATTCACTTCTCAAAACAACTTACCACCTGAAAAGTTAGCCAAAAGAAAAGAAATGCAATGCAAATGAGATGAAATGTCATGATGCAAACCAAAGTCAGAAGCATTTACATGATGTTAATGATGCTAAGAGATGATACAAACACATGACAAGAGATGAGAATGATCAAACAAGCATAAGGATGCAAATGAGGTATGCTTTGAACCATGAATGTACATGAAAAGTTATGAAATGCAATGGACATATAACATGGAAAATGAAAGATGCAATGATCAAACATGATTCTAATATGTCCTAAGATGTATTATGAATCATGTGGATGCACAAAATGTCATGACAAGTCATTGGATGCAAGCAAATGAGAAATGGATGCAAAGGAAGGCACAAATTAGGGTTACATGCATCATGCAATGCAAAAAATCCAAAACCAGAAGCAAATGACATGATAAAAAATTGAAAATGCGATCAAAGATACCCTAAACCTATACAAACTCACTTCCCAAAGGAGGGGATCCAACTCTTAACCTAGTGAAAGTTATGAATTTCCTAAGATTACTAGGGTTTTAAGGTACCTCATCAAGAAAAACACCAAACAAATTGGAAATGCAAGATCAATTCAAACCAAATTTAACCTATAAACTACATGCCATGAAGGATGCAATGCAAGAAGATTCATCATCAAACTCTCAATGGTTAGGCAGAAAGGATTTTTCAAAGTTTGCCTAAAAATATTGCCTTAAAATGAATTTAATTCCAAAGAAAATGATCAAAATGCATCAAGAACAAAAAATAAATTTGGTTTGAGGGTTTAATAATGTTTCTAATTGTTTCTAAATGCAATGTGAATTTTTTTGGTGATTTTTAAATACCTAAATGTATTTTTAATTAATTAATTTCCATTAACTAATTAAAAATAAACATTTAAATAATTTAAAAATGATTTTTAATGCAAAAAATAAAAATAAAAATATTTTTGGGTTTTAAACATTAATGAAATCTTTGACAAAAATTTTCATAATTTTTAAATGATTTTCACTATTTTAAATAATTTGTATAAATAAATGCAAAGAAAATGAAAATAAAAATTAGAATAAATGGAAGTATGCACAATGAAGGGATCAGATGCAATCTGGGCTGGGAGAGGTTGACTTGGCGCCACATCCAATGGCCCAAGTTCAAACCTGGCTAATTTAAGTTTTATAACTAATTAAACTGGATTTAATTAATTAATTAAGGATTAGGGCATAAACCATGAAATCTGGGACGTTGGTTACGCGCGGGAAAAAGGACCCAAAGGCTCTCATTCAAACCTGGCCTAACCCTAACCCTAATTTAATCACTTTCAGATGACTGGAACAGTGGTTCTGGTCATCTTCTCCGGCGAGACAAAAGAGGAACTCTCTCCCTAGGCCATTTCTGGAGTTCTAAAGCTCCAGATCAAACCTTCTAACCTCCCTGAATCCAAACCTACCCTCAAAACAAATTTCTATGACCTACAAAACAAGATTCGAATCAAAAACTTAAAAATGGCAAAAGTTTCAGACAACCAGTACACACTCAAATCTTAACCATTTCAAAAAATAAAAACATCAGGATGATCAGCAAGGCACAAGGAACAATCTAGGAACTTAAATTTTCATTTCTGGAAAAAAAAGTTCTTGAGGTACCTGAGCTTGAGCTTTCTCAGTTTGCAACTTTCTGGCCAGCTCTTTGCTTCCAATCACCTCCAATGATCCCCCTGAGAAGCTTGCAAGGCTTGGTTGGAGTTTAAAGTGGCTGGTTTGTGAGTTTGATGAAGTTCTATTCAGTGAGGGGTGAGAATCGTGCTTCTGATTAAGGTGGTTTCAGGGACAAATAAGGGTAGGGAAATGATCAGGGGAACATGCTGAGTGATTCTATGAAGTTTGTTTTGATGTTTGATGCTTGTGTGCTGAGTTTCGAAGGAAAGTGCATAAGAGGTGAAATCTTGAAACTATGGCTTATGAGAGAGATCAGGCTTAGTTGTGTGTTGCTTTGAGTTGCTCTTTGTCCACTTATCACACTGTGATAGGTCTGTGGAGTTGGTGTGGCCTATCTTGATTGGTATGGCCCTTTTTGCAAAAAGTCAAGTCTAGGTGTAAGAGAGGTATGGGTCAATGGCAGGCCAAGGACAAAGGGGTGTCCTACGCAGCAAGGATTGAGGAGAGCCATGGAATCAGTCTTGAGGCCAATTAGCAAGTGGATTAGGGTTTGTGAGAGGTTTTGCAACTTTGAGATCTTTTGGCCCTTTTGTGATTACTTAAAGCATAAGTCATGAAAATGGACAAATCTTTGATGCATTCTGATCTTTAGGCATTGGTTTATGTTTGTGCAAAGGTTAGAAGTCCATTTGAAGTCACAATTTGCCTTGGCAAGAGGTTTTGCAACTTTGCCTCTTTGGTGCAAGACTTGAAATTATGTGATTTTCCTCAACTTTTACAAGCCATAACTTTTGATCCAAAATGAGTTAGAATGAGTTCTTGTACTTTTTGAAAAGGGAATGATCCATTCTACAACTTTCATGACCAAAGTTTTCTCATTTGAAGCAATTTTGAATCACTTTGAGGAGGTTGAAAAACTTTCCCAAAATGGCAAGTTTACATTACAAGTCATTTTTCCAAAAAGGCAGTTTTGCAAATGGCTTGAGATTCTTCAATTTTGTGAACTTCTAACATCTTCCATGATCAAATAAAGATCATACACATTCAAAATGATGAAGAACACCCTTTGGTTAGGTCATTGGGGGCCTCAGATGCCCTGATTTTGCACTGACTTGCTCAAGAAGTCAACTCTTGATTAGATGCCTTCCCCATGGAATTTCTTCATGAAACTTGATATGCATGATCCTTATAACATATAGAGACCAATAGAAACAAGAATGACCAAAAAATTTGGAGTTATGGCCTCTGAAACCAAAACCCTAATTCTAGGTCATCTGTGCAGTTAAACCTGACTCTGCTTCCATGCTTTTCTCAGTTCTTGTGATTCTTTGACTTCCTTGACCTTGTGGATATAATATGATGCTTCAACATACATGGACCCCTTTGAAGTGATTGATGACCTTTTGAGTGGCTCAAATAGCTCTTGGATGGCTCAGATCACAAACCCTAGATGCAGATGACTTAGGAGCAATGCAGTGAAGCAAAAATGCAATATGAGAATGGTATGATTGAACTTATGCATATGAAAAGATCACAAGCCATGGTGAAATGGGTGAGGGCAAATTTGGGGTGTTTACATACTACTGGATCACAATGGATGCAGACTATTGTGCCTATGCCAGAAAATGCCACAAATGCCAGATTTACGCAGATAAAATGCATGTGCCTCCGAATCCTTTGAATGCAATGTCTTCACCTTTGCCCTTCGCCATGTGGGGCATTGATATGATTGGAAAGATTGAACCGACTGCTTCAAATGGTCACAGATTCATCCTGGTAGCCATTGATTACTTCACCAAATGGGTTGAAGCAGCTTCATATGCAAACATCACCAGACAAGTGGTAGCTAGATTTCTGAAAAGAGACAGCATCTGTCGATATGGAGTTCCCGAGCGAATCATTACTGACAATGGTTCCAATTTGAATAACAAGATGATGGCAGAACTTTGTCGGTACTTCAAAATTCAACATCACAACTCTTCTCCTTACATGCCAAAGATGAATGGTGTTGTTGAGGCCGCTAACAAGAATATCAAGAAGATTATGCAGAAGATGGTAGTCACCTACAAAGACTGGCACGAGATGCTACCATTTGCCTTGCATGGGTACCGAACCTCTATCAGAACATCTACTGGGGCAACACCTTATCATCTTGTGTATGGTATGGAAGCTATCCTACCTGTTGAATTTGAAATACCCTCGTTGCGGGTAATGATGGATGTGAAACTAGATGAAGTAGAATGGGTCCAGTCTCGGTACAACCAACTGAATCTGATTGAAGAGAAAAGATTAGCAGCCATCTGCCATGGGTAGCTATATCAGAAGTGAATGAAGAAAGCCTTCGATCAGAGAGTCAGACCTCGGGAATACCAAGTGGGAGAGCTTGTTCTGAAAAGAATTATTCCTCCTCATACAGACCATAGGGGCAAGTGGACACCAAACTATGAAGGTCCTTATGTGATAACTAAATTCTTCTCGGGTGGAGCACTGATGCTCGCAACCATGGATGGTGAAGACTTCCTGTCCCCTGTGAATTCAGATGGAGTTAAAAAATACTTCGCATAAAAAGACCCGCTGGACACAAAAACAGAATGTAAGTCCAGGCAAAAATAGGGCACCCCGGCGAGTCAAAAACAGAATAAAAGACGGGCAAAAATAAGGGAAAAATTGAAAAAATGTACACCCGCTGAGTTGAAAAGCCATATCGGACAGTTCAGGCAAAAATGGGTATCCCGGTGGATTGAAAACCCGAAAGGGCGATCCACGCAAAATCAGGGAATAAGCGAACAACTGCATTCTGAATTTGTCTGTATCCCTCACAACATAGCAAGCTTCGAAAGGATAAAGCATCGGTCATAGTCAACCTTCTTCCGAAAGCAAGATAAGAAGAACGTCAAGGTCATACGGGTCATAGCAAAGGAAGCTCACTAGAGCGTCTTCTTCAATATTGCCAACACTTTTTATTTTCTCAATTTACAGCAATCTCCTCCTTTCAGGGTATTCACTTCTTTGACCGTACTTTCCCATTCAGGGCACGCACATCAATAAAATCAAGAATTTTCAGTCACACTTTGTTTTTGTACATTTTTGTTTTGTTTGCAAAACGTCCAAAGTTCATGATACAATACTTGCATAAAAAACATATGAGCCATTTTTAAATGCTTGTGGGAAATATGTTTCTTTCAGAAACATCTAATTCCTATGACGAAATCCGGTTAAGGGTACCTCGGGACACTTGTGTGTTTTCCTTTGTCTTAACAGGTTGCAGGTACTCAAGGCAGACAATCTTTCACAACATGGGGCATATCAAGCATAGTATCCCCAACCAAGTCAGCAATCACATCATCAGCAGAACTCCTTGACGAAAAGAATCTCCCCGCAAAGTTTCATCCTCCCAGGGGATCCCTTGAGGAAGTCATCAATCCCTAGCATATTACTTCCCAGAAGTTATCTCTTTCCCAAGCAGGGATCTCCCAAACAATACCTGAAGGCTTTTCCCCAGTAAAGCAGTTAGGAACTTTCTATTTCCGATTAGAGTTGCCAGAATTTGCTCATCCTCAGCAGAGTCGGTGGAATTGCTTCCCCACAGAGTTGCCATTCTCTCCCCAATAGAGCAATGCCTGAAATATTTCCCCAGCGGAGTTGCTGAAACTTCCTCATCCCCAACGGAGTTCTCCCTTCGGAAAGATTAGCCAATGATCTCTTCCCCCAGCTGAGTTCTCCCTCCAGACAGATCGCCTAAGGGATCTTTCTCCCCGCAGGATTTGGATTTTGGATCAGGTTTCTCATTTGCATAATCATAGTATTCACATCATTATTCACCAAAATAAGCGTAGCATTCCGTCTAATACGGAGCATTACGACAAAAATCAAACATTTGCATGATCATGAGCCAGGTTCGAGCCAGTCACCTGCAAATACCATATTCACCTCATCAGCAATATACAAAACTCATATCCCCTGCAAATAAAAGACAAAACATCCCCTTTGCACTCTCAAAACACAAAGGCTTGTTCATATTTATATAATTTCTTTTCGGTACTCGTCCGTGTCATACTTCCCCAGCAAGTCAAACACTCGTCTGTGTCCCTTGCCCAATCTTTCGACACTCGTCCGTGTCATGCACATACTTCACCAGCAGATCATACTTGTACATACTTATACAGAGGTCTTCGATACTCGTCTGTATCTTGTATATATCACCTCTCAGCAGATTCAACACTCATCCGTGTTCTTTGCTCAACCGATTGATACTCGTTTGTATCATCACTTGTAAGCATGTGTCAGCGTTTGTTTCTACCAATACTCATTTGTATCATGGTCCTAAGGATGCTCATCCGCACCTATAATATATACACACTGTCAAAGACTTATGCCGTTTATTTTTAAGTGTAAGCACTCGTCCGTGTTTACCATTCCCCATTAAGTCGCCAACAAAACAACCTTCTATCCGGCGTTTGTCCTATGTCATGATACTTTTGGCAGCCGTCCCCTGCCAGGTGATCGTCCTTCACCTTCAGATGACCGTCTCTCATCCTTTCCCCAGTGGAATCCCCATTGTTGCAACTTTCTATCCGACATTTGTCTTATGTCGTGATAAAGAGCGGCCGTCCCCTGCTAGGTTATCGTCCTTCACCGTTTGATTACCGTCCCTCATCATTTTATCTGATGGTCGTCCCCATCGTTGATCTTGTTATCCGGAATTCGTCCTATGTCGCGATATTCCCAAGAGCAGCCGTACCCTGCTAGGTGATCGTCCTTTACCTATTGATGATCGTCCTTCATCATGTTTTTCTGATGGCCGTCCCCATCGTTGACCTTTTCTATCCGACATTCGTCCTATGTCGAGATAAAGAGCAGGTCGTCCCCTGCTAGGTGATCGTCCTTCACCTTTGATGTCTGTCCCTCATCGATTATTTCATTTATTCTTTAACCCGATGGTCGTCCCCGTCGTGGTCCCTTTTCCTTTTCCTTTTCATGATGATCTTCCTTCACCAGCTTTTACCTGATGGTCGTCCCCATCGTTGTTTACTTTACTTTCCAAGCCTGATGGCTGTCCCTATCATTGCTTTTCTCAAATCCCCAGAGAATTTTGTTTTATTACCCGATGGCCATCCCCGTCGCGATTTCTTTATTTTCCAGCATGATGGCCGTCCCCGTCATTGCTTTGCTTAACCGTTAACCCCCAGCAGTCGTCCTCTGCTCGATGGTCGTCCTCCATCGCTTTCATTTGATAATCATACTACACCATCTTTTATAATTTATATCCCTTTTCTTCTTCTCCCCAGTGAGTGCAAATTTCGGACTGTCTTTGGTATTCAACCACAAGTTATCTTGTTTGTTAAGCCAGGTGCTTACATCTTGCACAGCTAACTCATGCTTGAATAGGGGCAGTTGTAAACACCCCAAATTTTCCCTGACTTTTCTCACACCATGGCTTATGATCTTTCATTTTTTCATTTGCATAAGCATACCATCACACTGCATAGTTTTATTTCATCTGCATCTAGGGTTTTGTGATCTGAGCAATCCAATGAGTGATCTGAGCCATCCTAAAGGCCTTGAAGCATGCCAAGAGGGTCCATATGTGTTCCATGATCATAATATGCTTCCCAAAGTTCTCAAAAGTCAAGATATCACAAAGATTGGCAAAAGCATGGAGGCAGACTGAAGATTTCCTGCACAGGTGACCTAAAATTAGGGTTTTGGTTTTAGAGGCCTTAATCCCAACTTTTTTGGTTATTCTTGTTTCTAATGGTCTTAATATGTTATAAGGATCATGTGTACCAAATTTGATGAAGAAATTCAATGTGGAAGTCATCTGATCATTGGGTAACTTCTTGAGCAAGTAAAGTCAAAATCAGGGCATCTGAGGCCTCCCTCAAGGGCACCAAAAGGTCATCATCATCATTTTGAGTATCTATGATATTTATTTGATCTTAGAAGTGGTTGGAAGTTCACAAAGTTGAAGAATTTTGAGCCAAATGCAAACTTGCTACTTTTGGAAATGACTTGTAATGGAAACTTTCCATTTTGGGAAAGATATTCAACCTATTCTTTCATGACCAAAAATGCTTCAAATGAAAAATTCTTGGGCATGAAAGTTGTAGATTATGTCCTCCCATTTTAAAAAAGTACAAGAACATGTCTTGATTCATCCTAGAACTCAAGATATGGCCTTTCAAAGTTGGCAAAAATCCTATAATTTTCAAGTTCATGCCAAAGAGGGAATTTTGCAATTTCACTTGCCAAGCCATTTTATGACCTCTAATCAACTTCTATGCATCATAACATGTCAAAGCAACTTCAAAAGATCAGAATTGGCCTTTGAACCTAGGGTTTTGATGGCTTGATTCTCAAGAAATCTCAAAATGACAATTATGGATAACTTTGCAAAACCTCTTGAAACTCTTCATCCACTTGTGCCAGCTGCATAAACTTGATCCTAGGGCCATCCTTGAACCAAGCTGAGGCCAAGACACCACTAAAGACAGCTCTGCACCACGTACACAAAGTTGACATTTTTGCAACTTGACCCATACCAATCACACTATGCCACCACCCACTTTCTGAACATTCTCATTGGCCTATACCAATCTTATGGAGCTCATTTCACATAACACACAAGCCTGGATCATCCCACAAGTCAGATTGCCCAAAAATTCCATAAACCTTCCCTTATTCGATTCTCTCAAACCAACCATCAAAACTCAAAAATTCTTTCACCATTCATCTCAACATCACTCAAGGATCATTTCCCACCCCTTGCCATGGCCTAAGAACCCCTCAATCAGAAATACGATTTCTGCCACACCAGAACCAAACATCATAAACCAACCATTACAAACTTGTTTCAAGCCTTTCAGAAGCTTCAAGGGGTGAGGTGCTCGCCGGATAAGATGACCGGAACACTGTTCCGGTAACCTGAAAGTCATTTGCCCTAATCTGCGTAATTAGCTATGGTTGAATGTAGGCCCTTGGATGTTGTGGTTCCCGCGTGAGTGAGTGGTCAAGATTGCTTCATTAACCCTAATTCTCATTTAATTAGTTTGATTAGAATTAATTAAATAAATTAACTCAGATTGAACCTCAGCCCTTGGATTACGCGCCAGTCAACATTTCCCTCCCCAGTTTGAATCTTGGCCCTTGGATCCTATGACTTTCATTTAAATTCATTTTAATTTCATTTCTTTTGATCATTTTATTAAAAATAGTAAAACACATCAAAAAATTCTCAAACTTTGCATTTTTGTTTTAAATATTTTTCTCAACCTGAAAATAATTTTTATTTTATTTTGTGCATTAAAAAGTATTTTTAAAATATTTAAATGTTATTTTTAATTAATTAATGGATTTTAATTAATTAAAAATGCATTTAGGTTTCTAAAAATCACCAAAAAATACATGAACCATTCCACTACATTTAGAAACATTTTCAAACTCAACCATACAAATTTATTTTTAGGTTTGATCATAATTTCACAATTTTCTTTGAATTAGGGTTCTTAAAAATCACATTTTTAAACCTAACTTGAAAAATTCATTTCTTCCTAACCATGATGAGTTTCAACTTGATTATTTTTGCATTGTTTCACATATTGCATGTAGTTCCTAGTTTAATTATCTCATGATTTTATATTGCATTTTCAATTTGATTTTCATTTTCCCTTTAGAATCACCCAAAAACCCTAGCAAACTTAGGAATTTCATAACTTCCACTAGTTTAAGCTTCTGACTTCCTCCTTTGGGGTGTGATCGTATATGGGTTTAGGGTTTGTTTGAGCTTGATTTCAATTTTTTATCATGTAGTATGATTCTATTTTGGTCATATGCATCTCATGTTGTCTTAAAAACCCTAATTTTGCATCTTCATTTGCATTCTCCTTTGCATATTATCATATGAACTTGCCATGACATTTCAAGCATTTGTATGACTTATTAGACATCTTAAGACATGCTTGAACATTGCTTGATCATTATTTCATTCATTTTCTATGCCTTGCATACATTACATTTCATGAACATCCATGTGTTTTCATGCTTCTAAACATGCTTCCTTTGCATCTCATCTTTGTATGATCATTCATATGCATTTTAATTGACTTTTCATCATCTCATATGCCATTTGCATTGCATAATCACTTCTGACTTTGGTCTTTGCATCTCATTTCCTTTTGCTTTATGTCTTATGCATCCATACTAACATTTTCAGGAACTTTTGGTAAGTTATTTGGGAGGTGCATTTGCCTTCACTTCCCATCTCTTCTCATCATTCATATGCATATTTACTTGTCTTTGAAGTGAACTTGCTTCACTTATGCTTCCTCCTTCCCCATTTTTTTCTTTCAAGTTACTTATCTTCTTCAGGAAGTAAGTAGCTTGTTCTTCTTTCTTCTTCATCCGCGTATTCCATTGGTGGCCTTCTTGAAGATCCTTTCTCTTAAGCCTCACAAACCATAGGATGTCCAAGCATGATAACTTTTAGGGTTGTGTATAGTCCCCCCTAGTATTTTGCCTTTGAGTATCCTTGAGTTTCTCTCCTCATCTCAATAATCAGAGACTAAACTCTTAAAATTTTAGGACTTTGGAATTAGGGTTATGCCTGCATCCTCATCTTAGGATGGAGTGCATAACTTTAATCCTTAGTGTTAAACCTTCAATTTGTTTACACCTCTTAATCAAAACACATTAATAATCACTAAGAATTTATCTTGTAACTTGGGCCTTACATTAGGGTTCTATCTCTTCCTTATGGTTAAGATGGACTAACCGTAGTGTTTAATGGACAAGTCCCCCTCAAGTTGTCTTACAAACTTAAAATCCACTTCTTAATCTCACCTCTTAATTAAAATCCACTTAATGAAGGCTTGTTATATAATGAATTTATTCTCTAACCATGGATTAAGTTGAGATATCTTCCTCAGCTTAAGTGTTCTCATCTATCATCCTTCTATTAGGATGGTGTAATGAGTTCACTAATCTATGATTAGAGATTAAACTCATTACTTAACACTAAACCAAAAAAACAAAAGCATCTAAATAATCAAAAGTAGGTTAATGATCTTAATCCTATATCATCATGGTAATTAAGTTGAGATAGTTATCTCACACTTAAGTAGGCTCATTATCCCTAATCAGGGAGGATATAATGAGTTTACAACCTTTGATTTAGGCTTAAGCTCATTAACTTATGCAAAACACCAAAAACAATAAAAAAAACTGAAAATACCAAAAACAAACAATAATCGTCTCCTCCGAGATTCCTTTCTCATCACACTCATTCACAAACGATAACTTTCTTCTTCCGTCAAATGCAAGACAGTTAGCACTCAAGCCAGACGAGTCATACACTTGAGCATAGGCAAGCAGACAGTTTACAGTCAATTTATTTTCAGTCTCTTTGAGTCAAAATACGGTGTTCTGACTTCCTCATTGCACGAGAGAATACGTAGGCATAACTTAACAGTTATCGAACAAAAGTTTATGTGTCTTCCCCTCTTTCAACATTCTTTTCTAAGCCTCAGTTCCTGAGCATTTCACCCTTTTGCGCTGACACTTGTACTTTCTTTTCCTAGCTTTCGCACACAGATAGCACATACACTTACCCCTTTTAAAACACAATCTTGTAAGCGTGGATCCCGTCGAGTACGACGGACGATCTGGGTGCTAATACCTTCCCAGGTTGTAACCAACCCCTTTTCTCAGTTTCTCTGGTTCGCAACCGTCTTATCCATCTCTTTCCAGGTTTATGCAATATTACCTTTCCTTCGGGATAAAAATGCCTAGCTGGCGACTCTATTCAATTCAACCTCATCTCTCTTTCTCCGACAGTCTGCGTTTGTACCGGGATGTAATTCTTTGGAAGCGACACAATGTAGGCACTATGTTCTGCAGCAAGAATAGATGTATATCATTCATGTCCACAACCTTCTCAAGATCTGCAAACAACAAGATGTCATAGATGGAGAGAGCCAAGATGGTACACACAGAGTCCCACTGTGCTTTGGTAGCAAGGTCTCCAGCTTTCTTCACCAAGGACTCTAAGGAGAAACCAGGCATACCCCCTTTGGTAATAGTCAAAGAAGTCACCATAAAAGGGCTCAAATAAAGAGATTTGGCAATGTCTTTAGGCGTAGGTCTGACCATTTCAGCATTAAAGGGAACCTGGTCCTGGATGGGCACTCCCAGAATCAAAGAGTACTCTTCCAACAAAGGACCTAGCTGGAAATCATGGAAGGTAAAACATATGAGCTGAGGATCGTAATACTGAAGAAAAGTGTGAATGACACTCCTCTCTGGAGGATTCAACTCTATTACCACATCAAGAATACTCCCATAAGCTTTCCTGAATTTTTCCACTTGGTTAGGCGTGATCAAATCTACCATTTTCTTCAGCATACCCACCTTTGTGTCAAAAAACATGTAGTGAACATTCTTCTTGCCAAGGTCTTCCATCTCTGAACAAAATATCGGAACCAGAGACTATAAGATAAACCTAAGAATGAAAAAACAAAACATGGTTAATGATGGGATGATGCAATGCAAATGCAGAGCATGTGATCAATCTGGAACTGTCTAGATACTGGATAACAAGACCAAGAACCAAGTAATTTGAAACCCAAAAGATCCTTTGGATAATATCCCTCAACTAAGAACTCGAAGCCAGATAATCAAGAACTCCATAATCATAATAACCGGATCAGAACATAAGATCACACTGATGATAAAGGGTATGTTAAGGTCAAGGGTTCCTGCAAACCTGTAAACTCCTCCCAATCTCACGGGTGTGCTCCGGGTTAAACATCACGGACTCTCAAAGCCGAATAACAATAATACGTTCACCATTTCCGAGAAATGGCTCATGACCATATCAAGGAATCAGTTTAACATTATGTACTACTAAGGGAGGTCTCAGCTGGAGTCCGGGAAAACAAGCATCCCTTATAAGTCCCCAACTTCAAGCGCTAGAATCAAGAAACAATAGTACATTAAGCCAGATGCTTTACTATTGTCATACGATCAGATGCTTTAACTGAGTTCCATTAAGAGAACCAGGTCATCCTATGCAAGTCCACAGTGGGCCCTCAGGTGTGAATGGGTTTGCTACGGAATATGGTCTTCCACTATCACAACTGGAGAGGGATGTTTGCACAAAGGATCTTAATGATCAGTCCCCAGATTCACATAACTATCAAGGTCCTATCCCGAAGTGTAGGAAATCCACACACAAGATATTTCCAAGAAGGTCGCAGTCTGGGTGTGGAATACACCGCCACTCATCATGATACCATGCGAGTACAATATCTGTCCACGCTAAGCCTAGGGTGCACTCGAGCCCTGGTTACAAGCTCATCTCACAGTAACAATATTCCCAATCCTACCAAACAGAAAATCCAATACAGCCAGACAGTCCAATATATACATATGATGCATAAAAATAAATACTGAAAGCAGTAAATAAAGCTCTAAATAAAATTGTAAATAAAGCAGTAAAATAAACACACAACAACAAACAATCAAACACCCAATGAAACAGAATCAAACAAGAAATAGGAAAGACTCTCAAAGGGGAAACCAGAGATTCTGGGTTCGATCCCCAACAAAGTAGCCAACTTTCGCTCCCTGGATTTCCATCCTGGTACAAATGCGAAAGTGGCGCAGAAAAGGGTAGAGTCGCCAGCCAGGCATTTTTATCCCGAAGGAACGGGAAAGGTAATGTTGCACAAAACAAAGAGAAGGAAAGAACAAGGTATTGCGAACCAAAGAGACTGGGTTCGGGAGTCGGTTATGACCTGGGAAGGTATCAGCACCCCAGATCGTCCGCCGTACCCGACGAGATCCACGCTTGCAAAGAAAAAGTTTCAAAGGGTGAAGAAATGAAAGCTGCTGCAAAAGAAAGACTGAAACTGGATAAGAAAATAAAAGAAAGGGGGAAAATGTAGGGAAAATATAAAAGTGCTCGAACGGGCCCTACCCCGCTGCCTACGTACCTCATATGGACATGAGGATCAGAAATGTCGTAGTTCCACTAACTAGGGAAGAAAATGGCTTGTATTTTAAAAGCTTGAACTTCTTATGTCAATAGTCGGGTGTTGCAGGCTCGTTTGGAACGAGTGTGTTACCGTCTGTCAAAGAGACAAGTAGGAGTAAGTTCTTACATTATGAATGAAGGTGATGAGAAAAAGAAGTCCCGAAGGAGAGACTTTTGTTCTTTGTCCAGTAGCTTTTAGAAGCTTTTATTTGAATTTGACATAGGAGAGTGTACCTAAGTCTTACTCAATGGGATGTGTACTTCTTACATCATCCCGAAATGGAATGCGCAAGAAGCACACCTATCTATGAGGGAAATCCCCAAATCTAGTCCCACAAGTTAAGGCTCAGACACACTGGCCTACTGGCATTTATTAAGTGTTTTTTTTTGTAATTTTTGGTTAAGAAGTGTTTTTTAGCTTTTCTTGTTTGTGAAGTAATCTCAGGCTAAGACCTATTCATCATGATAGATACCCTACACCTAACCCCGAAATGGGATGTGTGCAAATACCCCATGTCAAATTCCCTTGACACATGAGAAGACTTGTCATTTATTAGGTGACTTGAAGATGTTGTTTTGAGATGAAAAGAGAGAGAGAGAGAGAGAGAGAGAGAGAGAGAGAGAGAGAGAGCAAAGAGAACCAAAGGTAAAAGTATAAGGGGGACTAATAATCCTAGATGTTTTTATGCATATGATTCCTAGGTTAGTGTGACTTGATGTCTATCCTAATGAAGAAGAAGGAAAGAAAAGAAAGAAGAAGAAGAAGAAAAGAAGTTAGAAGACAACTTACTTCTCTAAAGAAGTTAAGTTGTTTCTAAGAGGGAGTGATGAAGTTGAACAATTGATGGCCTAAGCTCATCACATACACAAATAAGAAGCATAAAAGAAAGAGGAGAAAGAAATTTGAAATTTGGAAATCTCATCCACACCTCTTACTTACCATAGCCCTTGCAAGTGTTAGAAACATTTACAAATGATAAGCAAAGATCAAGTAGGTCCAAACAACGGAAGAAAAAACATCTAATCACCACAAACCATCACAACCAGAACCTAAAGATCATTGAAGTTTCCTAAAATTATTCATACAAAGTCACACAAAGAAGGGTGCAAGAAGTCATACAAACAACTAGCAAAGAAGCATGGAGAAGTAAGATGAAAACATGAGATCAAGAGAAGTGAACAAGTCAAAAATCACTAAGTAAACTAAAACTCAGAACCTAAAAATGTTAAGTAAGTTCCTAAGAAGAAGATTCAATCATTAATCAAGGTATACAAACACATACTAGGTCAATTATAAGAGATATGAAGAAGTGTGAAGTAAAGTGAAACATGCTTGTGAAAGTGTAGCTTAGTGCACAAGTTAACATCAAACAAACAAGGGTGAACAATGCATATTAAAACCAGGGATCAAACATCACATTATCAATCCACAAATAAGATCCTAAGAGATGGCACAAATGCCTTTCTACTCAAGCAAGCAACCATGGTTCAAAAACACTTCAAATTAAGCACTTAAAGAATAAAATCTCAAACTATTAGTGAACATATCTAAAAAATTAATCCAACTAGCAACAAGACACCTCAAGTATGTATAAACATCATATCAAAGTTATATGACCAGAATCAGAAGCAAAATCAGCCAATTAAAAGCCAAAGCACAATTAGGGTTTCACTTCCTTACACAATAAGCAATAAGCTAAAAGGTAGACAAACAAAGCTTAAAAATTATGACAAAAATCACTAAGGTACTTAATCATGTTAGTAAAACATATAAAAAAGAATCAGACTTATACCTATTCTATAACTCAAATTAAAAATCATACAAGGCAAGGTGTGCAAGTTAGAAAGCAAATAAGAAAGAAAAATATTTGAACAATTAATTCAGGCTAAGAATATAAAAGAAAAATATAAAATAAAATTTGTACAAATTTTATAAAACCCTAAATATTGTTCATGATTTTTATTGGAATTTTTGAAAGTATTTTACTATTTTTCAAAATCAAATTTGAAACTGAAATGAAAATAAAAATTAAAAAAAATAAAATAAAGCATGAAGAGGTGAGAATAATAATCCATTTATGTTCAGAATCACAATTGGGCTTAAACAGGGGTTTGAATAGCAAACTAAGGCCTGGTCCAAACATGCAGGATTCACAACAATTACTATACACCCTAGTCAAAGGTCAGCATCAAACTAAGCCATGAGATTGATCAGACACGCACAAAAGAAGTCAATAGATCAACAAAGTCCACAAAATTAAGGGATCCTAAGGCACGCGCATGGTAGTGAACATGGACTAACAAACACAATGCATTATTTTGAAAACAAAAGTCACTTGACATGCATGCGGTTTTTATTGCACTGTCCATACACTAGTCGTTAGATCACAAGATCCAACGGTGGAATCATCATCTTCAACCTCGGACATCCTCTTCACCTGAAACACAGTCCGGTGACGAAGTCCTAGCTCCGGTAACCGAAAACGCATAGCCAGAAACGAAACTGCACAAAAACTTAAACAAATCTCTAGATCCATAGTGTTTCACATGCTGATCACGAATTTGAACTCAAAAACATCAAACAAGCAATATATTTCACGGATAGAAGAGAATAAGTTTTAACATCAAACTTTGAAATCAACAATGTAAGCTCAATTCTCAACCATTTTCAAAACAAAACACATCAAGCAACTCAAGGAAGCATACAGATCATTATACACACATATCATTCAAGATCTGGAACAATGAATTCAGAAGCTAACCTGAACTTGGAACTTGTCAAACACACCAAGAAATCCACTGAAATGATGCAGATCCACTCCTTATAACTTCTATTTGCAAAAAAATGCAAATAGACCTTCAAATAACCCTATATCTTGAGATTCGAATGAAGTTACTTCTGAATTCCACTCAATGAAAACCTTGCTCTAAGCTCAAATCAATGGTGTATTTGCACTCCTTAGACCTCACTGATCATGAATATGGAAAGAGAAGGAGAAATGTGTGTGTGTGAAATGAGAGTTTCGAAGGAAATTGCAAGAAGAGCAAAAAGTTTGAAAGTGAGGAATAAGAGAGCATGAGGCTGAGAAATTCGTGTGCTTCACTTATATATTAAGGGTTTAAGAGGTTGATTAGGGTTTTGCAAGCAATGGGAGCATGGAATGTGTGATAGGGATTAAAATGAAAATTTTCATGAAACTTGTGATGAGGTAATTCCCTAGTGAATTCCTTTCCTCATATGCACAAAATGACTTGCTTTGGTTCACTTAACACCCTTGGATTGATCTTAGAGCTTAGGATGCTTGGAATTTTGAATTGTGGATGATTTTGCAAAATGGCAAGTTGTGAAATATCTCCTGTGCAAGCCACGGGTTCCTTTGATTTCTTGGGGAAAATTCATTATTATAGAATGTACTTGAATGTGATAACCACAATTGATTTATTATAGGTCTTGAAAATTCACCATGAGCCTTTTTGCATTCGGTGTAAACTTTGAAAATATGGAAAAACCTAAACATATGTCAAATTCAAATGACCATAACTTTCAAACCACAAATGATATGGAGGAGTTCTAGGACTTTTTGGAAAGGGGAGAACAAACCCAACAACTTTCATGTTTGAGGAAAATTCATTTGGAGCCATCTTGACCATGATAGAATTGATTGAAGTTAGGGAAATAATTTCCAAAAATAGAAAGTTTAATTATAGGTCACTTTCCATATTTAGAAACTTCCTTCCAAACTCTTGATTCTTGATTTTTGAGATCAACAAAGCTATTTGTTTGCCCTGATAAAGGTCTATAGGCTTGAAAATGATGATTGGAACCCTTGAAATCCAATGGTTGACTTTTCTTCTGCACAATTGACATTTTTATTCCTTTACAAGTAACCGAACTAAATGCCTGACTTCCTCAGTGAATTTTTGCATCAAACTTCATCCATAGGCTTTATATATCATATAAAAGCCTTTGACCACAAGAATTAGTCAAATATATAAAAGGATGATGATCTGAGGCAAACCCATAATTGGGGTTTATCTGTGTAAGAAAATGTTGCACTATTGAGCTTTTGATGAATCACACCCCTTCTTGGGCTTTATGAATGAACCTGAGCTTGCATAAGATATGAGGATCCCTTGTAGGCTTCTAGCAAAACCACTTGTCTCTTATCTTGACTTTGAAGAATCATAACTTGCTAGATGACTGATCACATGCCATATGCTTCTGACTATGGATGTTATGCCTCATCTTTCTATGCAAAATGCCAAGATATGTATACTATATGATATGTTATATGATATGAAAATGAGAGGGAAAATTTGTGGTGTTACAACCACCACTCGACTTATTCTTCTCACCTGCACGTTACCAAGATAAGGGTAACATTCAAACAGAAGGGGTGAGATACTTACACCACAAAAGAGAAAAATAATAAGAAAAAGTAAGTATTATTAACTAGATCACCACTTCTAAACTAAAACAATTACACAAACAAATCAGAAACACACATCAACATCATACACAACAACACAAATTATGCAATGAGACTTTACTTGACTTTATGCATGCGGTACCATAATCTGATCTCTATTTCAAGATTCAGTTCTCGTCGGAACTCTCGACCCCTCTTTCGTGGTCCAGTATGATCCCTATTTCATAATCATACCCTCGAACCCTATTACATGGCCACTTACGATCCCTATTTCATGATCACACCAACATCATAATGATCCCATTAGGATCCAACGAACATACCCTACCTTGGTATAATGTTCTAACCATGCTCATGTCATGCAACATCAATGACAATAGTGCATATTTACAACAACTGCATTTTACAACTCAACTTCAATAACTAACATACAACGTCCTACCAAAATAATGAACATCATCAACATCATGCATAATCACATACAATAACATATATTAACATCAACCAAGCACATATGCAACAACACCACATACAACAACATATATTACATATACATATATCAACAACAATGTTATATAACTCTTACAACAACAACAATACATGGTAACAACAACCACTAACAAACAAGTCAACTTATATTTATTCCAATTTATGTTACTTATACCTCTAATTAAGCTCATAACTCCTCTCTAACTACTTCTAACCACACCAATTCGATTCCTATTCATTACTATATGATTTAAGTAATTTTAGGGAATTTTTCAGAATTAAATCATGTTGTTTTTCACTCCAGGTCTCGCTAAACGAGGGGGCTTACTCGCTAAGCGAGCAACTCTCTGTGTTTTAACTTTCTAATTTTCCACCTGCTCGCTAAACGAGCTCTACAATTTTTGCAGTTCTGCGATCCGACACCACCTGCTACGAAATTATACATCTAAAACTAACTTCAAGCAATACAATCACATAATTAACATCATTAAACCAATAATTCACGCAATTATCTCATAGACATCAACTATTATCAATCTACCACAACTATTCATCCAAGTTCACTCAACCCCCAAACCTCTAATCAACAACATTACCTAATTCTTATTATAGAACCCTTAAGAGACGGCAGAATCCCAGCCTTACCTTGATTTTGATGCGAATTCTCTTCCTCGGTCTCGAAATCCTTTTCACGCTCTTGCCCTTTCTCTTCTTCCTTCTCAATTTTCACGATCGTTCTAACGTCTCTAAACACGAATGTTTTTCTTATTCCAACATAACCCCTTAGACCCAATCTATGGTCTTCCGCATTTACTCTCACTATTTTCACCAAACAACCACCTTACCCTCTCTTCTAATATTCCAATTATTTTATTATTCTCATAAAACTATTCAATATAATATAATTCCCTTAAATTAATATAATACTCAATAATAAAATACTTCTCGAAACACCAAAAACACCATAATCCAATTTAAATAACTAAATAATATTTGAGGTGTCACAACTCTCCCCCACTAAAAAGGTTTTCGTCCTCGAAAACTTACCTCATGCAAAAAGATTTGGATACGACTCTCACATCATGCTCTCCAATTCCCAAGTTATGTGCCCACCGACAGCTCCTCGCCAATCCACCTTCACAAGGAAAATCTCCTTGCCTCTCAACTACTTTACCTTTCGATCATCAATTTGTTCTGGTAATGTTTTAATCGTAAAATTATCTCTTACCTCTACTTCATCCATCGGTATCACATGTGACAGATCCGGAACAAACTTTCGAAGCTGCAAAATATGAAATACATCATGGAAATTGGACAATCTCGGTGGCAATGCCACTCTATAAGCAACATGTCCAACCCTTGACTTCAATGCTCGTCCAACACCGGTCACCGGAGTAACCCTAAAAAATACATGGTCTCCTTCTTGAAATTCGAGATCTTTCCTTCTCGTATCATGGTAACTCTTCCGACTACTTTGTGAAGTTCTCATCTTATCTCGAATCAATTTCATCATCTCAGTAGTCTGCTGCACAATATCAGGTCCAAGTACAACACTCTAACCTAACTCATGCAAACAGAAAGGTGTCTGACATCTTCGACCATACAAAGCTTTAAACGGTACCATTCCAATACTAGAATGATAATTGTTATCATAAGTAAACTCGATCAACGACAAGTTACTATACCAAGAAACTCCTTATTTAAGCACACAAGCCCTCAACAAATCTTCCAAAGATTGTATCGTCCTCTTTGTCTATCCATCACTCTGAGGATGATAAGCTGAACTCAACTTCAACTTCGAACCCAATGCCCCTTTCCAACTCTCCCAAAATCTCGAAGTAAACCGCGAATCTTTATCCGACACAATACTCAAAGGTATTCCATGCAACTTCTCAATCACACCGACATATATCTCTGCCAATTTATGCAAAGAGTAAGTAATACCAATCAGAATAAAATGCATTGATTTTGTCAACCTATCAATAATCACCCATATAGCATCATGCCCTCTCGGAGTAGTAAGTAACCCCGTAACAAAGTCCATTGATATACCATCCCCTTTCCACTCAGGAATATCAAACGGTTGCATCAAACCAGCAGGTTTGGTTTCTGATGTTCCACTTTTGACTTCTGACAAGTCAAACATGTATAAACAAACTGAGCCACATCATGCTTCATACCGGGCCACCAAAATATATTCTTCAAATCTTAATACATTTTCGTCGCTCCCGGATGAATACTCAACCCACTTATATGTCCTTCTTCAAGAATCATTCTCTTCAATTCAAGATCGTCGAGAATATAAATATGATCCCGAAATCTAAGTAATCCATGTTCATCAACTCCTAACTCATTATTTCCAACTTGTTTATCATTAACCATCAAGTCTACCAATTTCACGTCTAACTTCTGACTTTCCCGTAACGATCAAGAAAATTATTATTAACCTTCAACATTCCCAACATTACACTATGAGGTGTATGTTCACAAACCAAACTCGTATCACTGAATTATTCAATCAACTTCAACTCTCTAGCCACCAAGATCGACACATGCAATATCTTCCGACTTAAGGCATCAGCTACAACATTAGCTTTACCGGGATGATAGTTCAAACAAAAGTAATAATCCTTCAGAAATTCCAACCAACGTCTCCGCCTCATATTCAACTCTTTCTGATCAAACAGGTATTTCAAACTCTTATGATCACTATACACCTCAAATCTCGAACCATACAGATAATGCCTGCAAATCTTTAATACAAAAACCACAGTTACTAACTCCAAATCATTAGTCAGATAATTCCTATCATGAATTCTCAACTGACGCGAAGCATACGCAACTACCTATCCATCTTTTATTAACACTCCACCTAAACCCATCAAATTAGCATCACAATACACCACAAACGGTTCATCTGCTTTTGGCAAAATCAAAACTGGAGCAGTAGTCAACTTCTTCTTCAGCTCAATGAAACTTTTCTCACACTGGGAGTCCCACACAAATGCTTTATTCTTACAAGCAATTTGAGTCAACGAAAGTGCCAGCTTAAAAAATCCATCAATAAATCTTCGATAATAACCAGCTAATCCCGAGAAACTTCTGATCTTTGTCACTGACTTCAGAGTCTCCCATTGTAGCACTGCATCTACCTTGGATGGATCCACAACAATCCCTTCTCCCGAAATCACATGACCAAGAAAGCTCACATCTTTCAACCAAAATCACTCTTCGACAATTTAGTATATAACTTCTTCTCTCTCTCTCTCTCTCTCAACACTTGCAACGCATTCCGCAAATGTTCAGCGTGCTCTTCTTCTGACTTAGAGTAAATCAAAATATCATCTATAAAAACAACAACAAATTGATCCAAATAATCATGGAAAATCCGATTCATATATTCTATGAACACACCCGGTGCATTAGTAACTCCAAATGGCATCACTACATATTCATAGTGTCCATACTGAGTCCTAAAAGCGGTATTATGAATATCTTCATATTTTACTCTTATATGATAATAACCTGATCGCAGATCGATCTTACTAAACAAACGAGCACCAACAAACTGATCCATCAGATCATCTATCCTTGGAAATGGATACTTGTTCTTAATTGTTAACTTATTCAGTTGCATGTAATCAATACACAACCTCATTCTACCATCTTTCTTCTTTACCAACAATATCAATGCTCCTCACAGCGATACACTCGGTCTCACAAACTTCTTTTTAATAGTTCCTCTAACTATTTATTCAATTCAAATAACTCGGAAGCCGACATACGATACAGTGCCATCGAAATAGGTCTTCTTCCTGGCACAAGATCAATACTAAACTCCACTTCTCTTTCTGGAGGAACATCTACAACATCATATGGAAATACTTTCGGGAAATCTCTCACCACTTGCAATTCACTAATTGCCATAACATTCTCCACCGACAAAGATGCAAACAATGCCAAAACTTGCGCTTCTTCATTCAAAAGCTCTTTCAACTCTCGAGCAGATAAATACCCAACTTCTTCTTCCATTTCATCATGAGTAAGAAACCGAACCGACTTATTGAAACAATTAATATGAACATGGATGTACTCCAACCAATTCATAGCCAAAATCACATCCAATTCTCCCAACGACAAGCAAATCAAATCCACACCAAAGTCCTTACCATAAATCGATAACAGACAATTCAGACACATGAGAGAAGTAGTTAACGACCCATCAGCAGGAGTCTCGATAACCATCTCTCCTTTCATAGAGGAAACAAAAAGTCCTAATCTTCTCACACAATCAATAGAAATAAAACAGTGCGTAACACCTGTGTAAATCATAGCAATCAATGAAATACTATTAATATAACAAGTATCTTTGATCAAATGATCCTCATTGGAAGTCTGTGTCCCTGTTAAAGAGAACACCTTTCCTCCAGTTGCAACTTTCTTCAGTTTCTGGCAATGAATAATGATATAACCTTGCTCCCGAAAATTTTAGCAAGTAACATTATTAGTCTTGCACTCAACAATCAAGTGTCCAAGTTTACCACACTTGAAACATTTATTCATGTCACTCGTGCACTCACTGACACGATGACCAAACTCGCCGCATCTGTAACACTTCAGAGAAGCAGGAGCACCTCCTCCACTTGGCCTTTTTCCTTCAACTTGTTTTTGTTTACCCTTAATAGGAGGAGCGTGCATAAGGTTTCCCATGACGCATCTGTTGTTTTTCTCATCTCTCAGTCAAACCTTTGAAATGCTCAATCGAGACTTGTTGTCTTCCTAAAAAATCCTACAGCAATCCACTAAATTCGGAAATCTTAGGATTCTCTAATAACCAATCGCCTGCTTAATCTCAGGCCTCAGACCATTCTCGAACTCGACACATTTTGAGAACTCAGCAGTCGCCTCACTATAATGCGGATAAAACTTTGCCAGATCAGTAAACTTGGCAACATACTCGGTCACTGACATACTTCGTTGTTTCAACTCCAAGAACTCAATTTCCTTCTTTCCCCAAACATCTTCAAGAAAATAATTCCTCAGAAATTCTCTCCTAAACACAACCCAGGTGTCTGCCTCACCAGATGCATCCAACCGCTGACGAGTGCCAACCCACCAATCATCAGCTTCAGCAACCAACTTGTGTGCACCTAACCACACCTTACTTCCTTCCGAACACTTCATCACCCTGAATATCCTCTCGATCTCCTTGATCGAAACTTGTGCTCCATCAAGGTCATACTTCCCCTTGAATGTAGGCAGTTCATTATTCCGGAACTCATCAATTTCACAATCCCCGACATTCATCGGGTTTTGCACAGCCAGAGCCATCGCCTGCATATAAGCGACAAGTGCAACATTGTTTCTCCCAGCCATTCTAAATCTGTCACACACAACAACAATTCAAAAATGATTTAGAAATCAACAATAACAACACTCAACACTCAACAACAACACAACAACTCAACGACTCAACTACTTGGTCGGACGGACCGACTGCTTTGATACACCCAAAGTAACCCACAAAATTATTAATAAAAATCACGGTAATTTAAATTTCATCAAAATATTTGAGTGTCACAATTCAACAAACCACACATGGCTCAATGATACGTTTTATAAAAATCGTTCAACTTGCAGCAGAAAATTCAAAATAACATATAACTTAATATCTCGATTACAAAATGTTTTCTTAAAAGTAAATAAACAAGCAACAAATGTCGTCCCGACATCCAAAGCAAGTATCAAAGCCGACTCCTAAAGACGTGAAGTACACGGATTTCACTTACCACCACTCGACTTATCCTGGTCACCTACAAGTTACCAACATAAGGGTAACATTCAAATAGAAGGGGTGAGATACTTACATCACAAAAGAGAAAAATAATAAGAATAAGCAAGTATCATTAACTAGATCACCACTTCTAAATCACAACAAATACACAACCACATCAGAAACACATATCAACATCATACACAACAACACAAACTATTCAATGAGATTTTACATGACTCTATGCATGCGGTACCATAATCTGATCTCTATTTCAAGATCCAATTCCCGTCGGAACTCTCGACCCCTCTTTCGTGGTCCAGTATGATCCTTATTTCATAATTACACCCTTGACCTCTATTTCGTGGCTACGTACAATCCCTATTTCATAACCGCACCAACATCTATCGATTCATCGATTCCAAATCAAAACCTTGACAATAATCTATCTCTTAAATTAATCATAGTAATGATAATTAAAAACCCCTTTACGATTATAATTTCGAATCATCATCGGATTCGACGGAAGCCTACATAAAACAAACATATTTAAACTATCGTTAATGATCGGTTAAACCTAACACAATGGCAACAATTACACTTCAACAAAATTATCTAGAACACCAACTTCATATAAAACACAAGATTCTTCAAATTCATCATGATTTCCCATAAACCCTAAAATCACAAATCATTCATATAAATATATCATCTACACCTTATATAAATTATAATGAAAGGTAATACTCCCCATACCTTAGATGTCGAACTCTGAATTCCCTTTCCTCGAGGTCTTTGAGAAACCTCTGAATCCTTGCCTTTCTGCTTTCGTTCTTCAGAGCAGATTTCCAAAATATGATCGATCTCCCGACTTCTACCAAAAATATGATTTTATGTTTCTTCCATTACCCTCTTGGACCTCATTATGTTATTCTAATTTTAACCTCACTTATCTATCCAAAAATACCACTTTACCCTTAATCGTTCTTCTTTTATTTTAAATAATAATAATAATAATTCGAATAATCACTTATTTCATCAAATTACACCACACTCATCATAAACACATCTTACACCATAATATTTCACCAAGTTCACCGATAAATCCTGAATATTTATTATAAACAAATTAAATAAATATTCTAATTATTTTGGGGTGTTACACTACCAAGCCAGGAAGGAAATCCACTATGTAGTATCAATTCAAAGACTTCTAAACACCTACAATGTACAGTCTTCTCACTTAATCACTACCAATGCCACTTCTACTTAGGAACTCCTAAATATGAGAAACCCATCCTCACTTCCAATCACCTCAGTTATTTATCACATTTCGAATACTCAATTGCTGATATTGATGACTCTTTACCTACACAACAATTCAAACCAGAATTCACACTTCCATGACAATAACTTAGAGTTGCTTACAAACTTCCTCCAAGAACAATCCACCGTTTACTTAACAGCTTCGAGGTTTAAAAATAAAACAGCCATAACTTTGTTCCTTGTTACGCAAGGCGGCCATAAGAACACAACCCTAAAGATATGATCTTTACATTTGCGGTTGGTTCGTTAAACCTAGGTTACAAGGTTTCTTTTTATAATCTATTCCCAACTTGATTTGGGCCTAAAAAATACAGCGTAACAGCTGCTACAATAATGCAGAAAAATACGCTATAAATATAAAAAGATCTTCAAATCAACAACTCCCTAAAATATCTCTAAATAAAGAAACTCTATATTTTTCAATATTTGAATTTCCTCTTCAGTGTAAATTTGAGGCTTCAAGATCTTTTACAATCAGTGCCACTTGGATTGATTTAAATCTTCAAAATATTTTGTTTCTGTTGAAACATAACATAAACTTTAATCCATCTTCAGTAGTTCATGATGTCAAATGAACTATCTTGACATCTTCTTCGACATGTTTATCCAGATGTTGAAACACTTCAATACAACATGTTTGGGCGCACAAAAGGACTCCTTGCTTAATGTGTTCTTTATTTTGCAAAGATCTTGTACATACACATTGTTGCTATATTGTTTTTACAAAATTTATGCCAATCCTAAAAGTACAAAACTTACAAAGTAGAGAACAATTTCCTTCAATGGAAGCACCCATAGTCGAGGGTAAGGCATCCTCAATTTCAATGCTTTGACTTGTACCCATTGGAGGTAAGGATAAAAGGAGATACAATTTGGTTTTCCAAGAGATTATATTCTTTTCTTGTGTACATGTTTCCAAGCATCCATAATCTCTCATATGATATTCTGCTGCTATTCTCCTTCTTCGAAGAAGAGTCCTTCATTCTGAGCGTTGAAGGGTATATATCTCATTGGGTATCCCATATGCTGTCGAGCTAACTTTGGATGATAATTAATCCCTTCCTTGGTACCAATGATAGGTAAATTAGGGAAATCACCACAACTAGTGATAATCCTAATTTCGTTGTAGACTAGAGTGGACCAAGTGATGTTTGAATTGGTCAAAGACATAATTTCTAAGACCAATGCATTCCACTTTTAGTTTCCCAAAATGCTGATGACATGGGCAAATGGGAAGTAAACCATTTGTAAAGAAGTGGTACACAACAAGTAATCATTCCTCCGTTGCATAAATTCCTCAAGTGGACTGAGTGGTAAGCATCTACGAGCAGTGTAAGAACTGGATTTCTGATGAGAAAGATATTTATCGTATTGATGTCAACAAAGTTTTCTACATTGGAAATAAGAAAATCCCATACATGAGAAATGCGAAGATGACTTTGAATGCAACAATATTTCTGATACTAGCAAAGTATAATGCTCTCTCAATCAGAAATTTGGAGGGCAGACCCTCGACTCTTCCTTTGGTAGTCCAATGAGCTTAAACTTCTGAATCTTCCAAAACAAGATTCCTGGAAATATTTTATTCTCTCAGCATTCCTTCCAATCCAAAGAATGGTATTTTCTCATTAATATGGATTCATATAAGCTGAGAGTACTCTTCCAATGTTGGGCAGAGTTGATAATCGGGAAATGTGAAGCAGTGGTACACCGGGTCGTAGAACTGGACCAATGTAGCAAGAACACCTTCTACCACGCTGAACTTTAGTAAGGACAATAGTTCTCTAAACATTGCCCTAAATAATTATCTATCTGCGACAAGTTTTCCTAGCTTTCTCAGGTCGTCCAATCTCGGACTTTTGAATGTAAACTTGTGGGTTTTCCGTCGCCCAAAGTCCATTTTTGAAAAGACTGATAATATGAACAGACGTTCGTTCAGTTCTTTTAAAGGATAAAATAATGACTAAATTTTTTTTGAAAAATGTTTTCTTTTGATGAATGCATGAATGCAACACACAAAAATATGGTGAAAACATGGGTTCAGAGCTCTACCCGTTCCCAAAGGTTTATTCTACGGTAATAGATTTTTGTACCTGTAGATCATGTAAGTCAAGGTCAAGGGGTAAATGTTTACTAAATCCTCAGTGTTATAATTATTTGATAGGAAATCGTCGAGTTTTCGTGGAGTACGCTATAAACATTGATTTCACACCGGATACATAGACTGATTCAGGGACTTTTTAGGTTTCACCTGATCGGGATTAGACTCCCAACAAGCTATCTCAATTATGTCTACCTATCTTAGAGTGCACTCAAGCTCACCCGAATGTGGATTAATTGCATTCCCATTTTTTAGAGACCACCCTAAAGGATATCATTTGAACAAATATTTTGCGAAAACATAATCATAAAGCAATATAAAAGCTGTATATATACATGTTCCTAATCCTAGGTTTTTTCTAACTTAAAAAGGTTTAAAAGGAAATTCTATCTTAAAATAGTAAGATAAAATGTTCCCACAGACGTTGCCATTCTCATGTAGCTCGATTTTTATGGTCTTTAATCACTATCGCATTTTGGCTACTTTCTGATTTCTTATTTTTTCCTGGTGAAGCTAGTTATGGAAAGGAAAGCTATCTTAAACTCACCCCACTTTGCATACTATTATTTAACAGATGCCCACATGGTTTTGGGTTCTTCTTTAGCTTATTACAACTATTGGATTAATGCAAAATTTGTTCTTTTTGATATTGATGGGGGTTTCTTTGATATAGGTCTGGGTATGAGATGAGTGTTGATTGATATGGTGATGTAAATGTTTTTGTGTTTTTGTATTATCATAATTTTATGATGTTTTTCTTAGGTTTAGAAACCTAATTGTTGTTTTTGTTTGGTGTGCTCGCAAAGATCCCACAACCTTTTGTCTACGTATCCCTAAAAAGAGAATTGAGGGATTAGAGCATCATAGTTCCTCCTAAAAGGCTGGAGCTAGGAGGAAAGAGGTTCATTTGTATCATGGTTAAAGCACGAGATGATGATACTCAAATGGTTGTATTTGTGTCTTGATCAAAGTCCAAGATTGAAGATGAAAATTTTGTTTATTTCCTGATCAAAGCCCATGATTGAAGCTGAAAAATAATTGTTTGTAACTAGTTGGTTTGTTGCTTTAATTGAATAGATCAAGGAATAAAATGAATGGTATCTTAATTTGCATAGCTCAAGAAAGGCTGAATGGGTACCCTAAATTGCATAGCTCAAGGAGGACTGGATGGTTGACCTGAATTGCATAGCTCAGGACAACTCAATGGGTTATCTTGATTTGCATAGCTTGATAAAGGATGGATGTTTATCTTAGTTAGAGTCCAAGATTATGATTGTATTTTGGGAAATTAGCTTAATTAAATTCCAAGACTATGATTGGTGATAACATAGTTAAAGTCCAAGATTATGACTGTAAAGTGTTTGACTATATGTGCCTTGATTGAAGCCCAAGGTTGAAGCTAAAAGGTTCTCAGTAGAGAGAATTTGTCATCTCTAAAGAAGGAAGATTTTTTTTATATGTGCCTTAATTGAAGCCCAAGGTTGAAGCTAAGCAAAGAAAACCTACTCTATTGGAAAGTTTTTATTTGTGTCCAGATTTGGAAGCCTAGGTGTGAAGCTTATTTGTGAAAGAATGACTCTTGATTATCTGTATCTTATATGAAGTGTAACACCCACTTTACCCAAAATAGAAAATAGTCGTTTTCTTAAGAAAAATCAGAGTTTTAACAAAAGTGGAATGCTACGTTTTCAACAAAAACCAACAAACATAGTTCTTTACTAAAACAACAGAAGTAAATAGTTCATCATAATTCATGCTCAATGGCATCGACAATACAAATTCAAAGTATATCCTTAGTCTACTACATGGATATATAACAAAATAATTTCAGAAAAACAAAATAAAACAAGACAGCAATAGTTTCCCATTCCCGTGTTACATATCAGGGCGTCCTATGACTCGAACAAGCAACACAACTCCAAAGCACTCTCAAGTACCTGGGTTATCTGTACTTCCCAAGAAGTACAGACACAACAACAATAACAAAGGGGTGAGAAAACAATTCAATATTTTAGCGGTGCATATAACATCTTAAAGGGTAATCTCACACAATTCATCAACATGTATCATATATCATTCATTCAATCAAATACAAAGTGATTCCATGACACAATGCAAATGCGGTACCGACTCAACATTGTTTGATCAATTCGAATCCCGGATGCATCGCTTACTCTCCTACTGAGACACGATCATTCCTGCACCATTGATTCATAATGCATCCGAATAATCGCTTACGCTCCTCTCGATATGCGATCATCCCACCAACCATACATGCATATGCAAGACTCGATTATGCATATGAAAGAAAATACATGCATGAACACAATCATACATGTCATGATCCTCCTGATCCTCATAAGTTACCAAACATAATAAAATCAAACAAGGGACAATGCACACTATCAACACGATCCATCCGATCCATTAGCAAAAATCATAAAAATCAACACAAGTATATAGGACTTGAACACTAATTATCGGTTGTCATATCCTATGAACTATTCATTAATACTATCCTCAACACCTCAGACTAATGGGACGAGCATTGAACAAGAAATAGGGACGAAACCATCATGGGATATGGAAAATTTTCCAAAACAGAGGCATGACACGACCCCCCGTGTCCCCTAACACGACCTGTAACACCCTTCAACCCCAAAGCAAATTATTTAGATTAATATCAGAGTACAACAACAAGAAGGGCATCACATGTCTATCGAAAACATCAATTATAAAATATCCTATCCCGTAACACGAGTTAATCATCAACATAGACAAATATAGATTTATTTCGCAGCGGAATCAACTTAATAATCAATTCAGCAATACTCTTCTTAAAAATAAACATCAATCCATCCAGAGTTAACATCATAAAGAAAAATAAAATCCTCCTCAAATAACATAATAAGAAAACAAGTTTAATAACTAAAACCCCAACTTGATGTTACATGACATAAAGCAGGACACAAACTCCAAAAATCACTCCTAAGTAATAACAAACACGCTCCAAGACTCTAAAAAACTCCTCTTGAACTATAAGGCTATTCTTTATCATTAGCAAGTTACCCACATAAGAGGCAACATTTCCAAGTAGGCAGGGTGAATAATCATAATTCATTATAAAAATATAAGGATATGGAATATAAATAAATCAAGCATAACATATCATAACAACATCAAAGAAAAAAATTCAGCAACAAACACAATCTCCAAAACACATCCCTTACAAAGTGATGTCAACTACAATGAAATGCGTATTATGCACGTGGTACCAATTTTCTCTGTGAGATGGATACATGACCATCAACCCTCCACAAGGGAGCAAACCAATAATATTCGATTCACTTCAATCCACACAATAGGATTGAAGCTACCAAATAGGCCGAAGCCCCACCAAAAATTTCATGAAATGCAAAAATGCGTTACTCCGTAAAAATCACCGAAAAATCATTAGTGCATTATTCATTTCATGTTCAGCAAATAATCATCATAAAATCATGTCTTTCATCATGACAACACATCAACAATACTTATTTATCAATAATACAACAAAACAACTTATTCGATTCAACGAGACAACCAAACAACTCCCCTCATAAACAATAACAAAACACCAATTCACAATACCATCATGTTTATAAGCATAAAAACCAATTTTTAACAATACAACAAACAACTCCTTTTAATCCACAATAACAAATCATCAATTTACAATAAAATCAGGTTTATAAGATTTTTCATCGTGAGAGTACACCTATAGCCCTCGTTCATCAACAACTCCAACATATCCCTTTATAGTTCAATTACGGTAAAAATCATAAGACTATTTTAAAGTTTTCTAAAAATTCAGTTCTGAAAAATGTCTCACATTACTCATTTTCCCTCATCAAAATAAGGTTCATTTTATTACTGTTCTGACGCTTTAAACGGAACTCAAATCGGGTTTACGGATTAAAAGTTATGCATTTTTCAAAAAAAACAAAATTTTCCATTGATATAGTGTTAACCGGTTAACCCATAGCGTTAACCGGTTAACGCCTTCGTTACTTCACAAAAACCCACATTTCACATTGGTTAACCGGTTAAGCCATAGTGTTAACCGATTAACACACACATATAAGCAATTCTTGCTGTTTTATGCTGACATCACCAAAGATTCCCAAAATCCCCATTACGGGCTCCATCTCATTATACCCCAAAACTCCTTCAAATCACCCATCAAATACATACAACCATCAAACAAAAATTCATACATCATTCATATAATTCTAACTCATCTTATCTACTCCAATTCATCAATTCACACTCCTATACTCAATTTATGACAATAATCCTAAAACTCCCAAAAATTCATACAAACCTAATATACTCATATACCAATTCTAATACAATTATAATAGATTATGAAAACTCCCCATAACTTAGAGAATTACGCCGATTGATACTTTTCTCCAAGGTTCTTCGCAATTTCCTGACACTGAGCTTCCTCTTCTTCCTTTCTTCAGAGCTTTTTACCAAAACACGATAGAATGAGATTTTGACCGTGTTATCCTTTTTGATAAAACTATCCTAATTTATGTTTTTTCCAACTTAACCTTACACTTTTCACATAAAGACCACCTTACCCTTTTCTTTTAAAATATTTTTAATAATAATTATTCATATTATATAAAAATACTCTGTATACTCCCAAATGACCAATATAACCTTCATACCCCCATTTCTATTATTTTAAATAATAAGCAATAATTTGAATAATACTACATGATTATTCTTATTATTAATATTATTAAAATAATTTCACCACAATGCATCGGACCACATAACCACCTACTGTCAAAATCATCATATATCCTCAAATAAGCAACAATTAATCATAATCGAATTTCGGGTGTTACAACTCTCCCCTACTTAAAGAATTTTTGTCCTTGAAAATTTATCCGATTCAACTATTTCAACTACTTATTCCATCCGACAAATCAACTTCTCGACTCAGAAAGGAAACTCCCCATATAATACAAACCATAACTCATAACATCAACGACAACAATAATACGAATACTACATAAGTGATACACTTGACAACTAGCATCGCAACACAAGATAGTGCCCAACTCAAGAATTCAATTATTAAAGCAGTAGAACATCACAACATAGGAGCACACAACTCCAACACGACATTAATACAACCAACCTCAACATCATTGTTATTCACATATGATCAATTGCACTACGCCACGCGTTCGTTGCACACTTTGATTACCTATAAGGTAGTAACTCCACCGAGTTCAACTTCTAACTCCCAATTGTCGCTCCCGATAAGTGGGAATGGCCCAAATAAAGGTACAGACGCGAACGGTCGGCGAAAGGAACAATGAGAACACACAGCAGTGAACTCACTGGAGAAGAAAGGAGTCGCCAGCTAGGCATTTTTATCCCAGAGGAAAGGTAATGCTGCATAGACCTAGAAAGATACGGATAAGACGGTTGCGAACCAGAGACTGAGAAAGGGGGTTGGTTACAACCTGGGAAGGTATTAGCACCCAGATTGTCCTCCGTACTCGACGGGATCCACGCTTAAAAGATTTGTGTTTTAAAGGGGTAGTGTCAGTGCAATTTGTGTGTAAAAGAGCTGGAAAAGGATGTACAGGTGTCAGTGCAAGAGAAGTGAGGTGTATAAGTGAAGTGTCAGTGTAAGAACAAGAGTGAAATGCTCAAGATCATGAGGCTTAAAAGAATGAAGCTGGAAGGAGGGGGAATATACAGAGACTTTTTGTTCGATAACTGTTAAGTTATGCCTACGTATCCTCTCGTGCAATGAGGAAGTCAGAACACCGTAGTTCGACCCAAAGAGACTGAAAGGTGAATTGACTTGTGAACTGCTTACTTGCCTATGCTCAAGTGTATGACCTGTCTGGCTCAGGTGCAAACTGTCTTGCATTAGACGGAAGAAGCAAGTTCTCGTTTATGAGTGAAGATGATGAGAAAAGAATCCCGAAGGAGACGATTATTGTTTGTTTTTGAGTTTTCAGTCTTTTATTGCTTTTGAAAGTTTGTCATAAGTTAATGAGCTTAAGCCTAAACCAATGGATTTAGTAAACTCATCACATCTTCCCTCTGATTAGGGGTAATGAGAATACATTAAGTGTGAAGTCAGCTTCTCACACTTAATCACCTTTGATGTAGGATTAAGATCATTAACCTACTTGTGATTATTTAGATGTTTTTGGTGTTTTTGTTTAATGTTAAGTAATGAGATTAAGCCATAATCAAAGATTAAACAGACTCATTACACCATCCTAATAGAAGGATAATAGATGAGAATGTTTAAGCTGAGGAAAGCTCCCCAACTTAATCCATGATTAGGGATTAAACTCATGACAAAACAAAGCCTTTATTAAGTGGATTTTATTTAATGATATGATGATGAAGTGAGTTTTATGATTTGTAAGACAACTTGAGGAGGACTTGTCCATTAACACTAGGGTTAGTCCTTCTTAACCAATTAAGGAAGAATTAGAACCCTAATGCAAGGCCCAAGTTACAAGCTTGATGTCTTGATGGTTATTAAGTGAATTTATTAAAGGATTTAAACACATTAAGGGTTTAACACTTAGGATTAAAGTTATACACTCCATCCTAATAGAAGGATGCAGGCATAAGCTTAATCACTAAGCCTTAAAGCCTTTAGGGTTTAGCCCCTGATTATGAGGTGAGAAGAGAAGACTCAAAAGAGACACAAAGGTAAAACTAAGTGAGGGACTAATCAAAACCCTAATCATTGTCATGATTGGTTGTTCCTAAGGTTTGTGAGGTTTAAGAAAGAAATCTTCAATGGAACCACCAGGAAGCAGATGAAAGGATCAGGAGAAGTAAAGTAACTTGCTTCACTGAAGAAGACAAGTCACTTGAGGAAAGAAAGTGAGAAGAAGAAGAATGAGCAAGCTCAATCTCAAACACATACAAAAATGCAGCAAGGATGCATAAAAGAGATGAAGAGAAGTTATGAGAAGTGAAGGCAAATTCACTTCTCAAAGTTACTTACCACCTGAAAAGTTAGTGAAAGAAATGCAATGCAATGCAAAATGAAATGAAATGGCATGATGTAAATCAAAACCAGAAGCACATACATGATGTTAAAGATGCTATGAGATGCTACAAACATGTGACAAGACATGGGGATGATCATACAAGCTCATGGATGCAAATGAAACAAGTTAAGAACCATGAACACATATGAAAAGTTATGAAATGCAAATGGCATACAACATGGCAAATGCAAGATGCAATGCTCAAACATGCTTCTAACATGTCTTAAGATGTTCAATGGATCAAATGGATGCTTGGAATGCTAAGGCAAGTCATGTTATGCAAGCAAGTGCAAGATGGATGCATATGGAAGCCTAAATTAGGGTTTATGATCAATATATCAAACAAAAACCAAAATCAGAAGCAAACATCAAGATAAAAAATTGAAAATGCACTCAAAGGATCCCTAAACCTATACTAACTCACTGCCCAAAGGGAAAGTTCCAACTCTTAACCTAATTCAAGTTATGATTTTCCTAAGATTTCTAGGGTTTTAGGGTTCCTTAACAAGAAAAATGCCAAACAAATGGAAAATTAAAGATCAAATCATGACCATTTAATCTCACAAACTACATGCTAAACACAATGCAATGCAAAAAGAATCAAGGTCCAACTCTCAATGGTTAGGCAGAAATGATTTTTGGAAGTTTGGATCAAAATAATGCCTAAAAATAATTTTAATTCCATGAAAAATTCACAAAATGCATCAAGATCAAAAACGAAATTTGGTTTGAGGGTTGGACAATGTTTCTAAATGTTTTTACATGTTTCATGAATTTTTTGGTGATTTTTAAATACCTAAAAGCATTTTTAATTAATTAATTCTCATTAATTAATTAAAAATAAACTTTTAAATATTTAAAAATATTTTTTTAAATGCAAAAAATAAAAAAAAAAATTTTTTGGTTTCTGAAAATTAATAAAAGTTTATACAAAAAATTTCAGAATTTTTAAAAAGGTTTTGCTATTTTAAATAAAATGGATAAAAGAAATGAATTAATATGAAAAATAAAATGAATTTAAACTGAAAAAGAAAAGTAATCAAATCTAATGGTCCAAGTTTAAACTGGCTGCGCGCGCGTTTGACCTGGCGCCATATCCTACGGTCCAAATTCAAATTCCACTAATTAATGATTAAGCCCTAATCCAGCCCTAATGACTTTCAGATGACCGGAACAGTGGTTCCGGTCATCTTCTCCGGCGAGTCAAAAATGCTAAATCACTCTACACGCAATGAAAATGAAAACTAACTATCCAGAACTCATCCCCAGTCAAAAACGCATCAAACCCCTCACTCAAACATCATTTATCATTCGTAAACAGAGAGAATCGAATCAAACAATTTTTAGGGCAAAAATTTCAGACACAGCATACATCCTGGTTTCTCAACCATTTTCAAAAGTAAGCACATATTCATGATCAGGGGAATGTATGTATGCTATTTAGAACTTAAAATCATGCTTCTGGAAAAAAAGTTCATGAAGCTACCTGAGTTTGAAGCTTTTCAGTGTGGAACTTTCTGACCTCTTCCCTTGTGCAAAACTGCTCCTATGACCTCCCTTGTGCTTCTGAAAGGCTTGGAACAAATTTATTTGGGCTGGTTTAAGAGTTTACAGAAGTTCTGTTCAAGCTCAGGTGAGGATCGTGTTTGTGATTCTTTGAGTTTCAGGCTGTTTTGAAGGGTGCTTTGTGTTCAGTGAAGCATGGTGAGATGGTTTATGAAGTTTGTTTAAGTGTTTGTGGCCTGTGTTTTGATTTTCGAAAGCTTTTGCTCAAGAGGGTGAAAATGAGAATGTTGTGTTGTGGCTGGTTTCAGGCTTGCTTCTTGTTGTGTTTGGCTTGCCTTTTCTTTGTATAAACAAATGCTATTGGTCAGATGACATGTGCTTTTCTGATTGGTATGGGTGCTTTTACAAAAATGTCAACTTTGTGTAAGAAGGGCATGGGCTACTTGCTAGATGAGTACAAGAAGCATGTCCTGCGCAGCATGAGGTGAGGAAAAGCCTAGGACTGATCAGCCAACTAGCCAGCAAGTGGATGAGAAGCCATGATGGATTTTGCAACTTGGTTCACTTTGGTTCTTTATGAAAAATCTTGTTCCACAAACCCTAAAAATGTGTAATTCTTTGGTCCATTCTGAACTTTAGGTGTTGCATGATCATGTTATGTGGATTAGAAGTGCATTTGATAGCTTTTGAACACTTGATCAAGTCATTTTGCAAAATACCTCTTTGGTAGAAACTTTGAAATTTAGTGATTTTTGCCAACTTTGATGAGCCATATCTTTTGATCCATAATGAATTAAGTCATGTTCTTGTACTTTTTGAAAAGGGAAAGATATATCCTACAACTTTCATGACCAAAGTTTTTCCATTTGAAGCTTTCTTGAATAAAAAAGTAATGGTTGAAAAAGTTGCCTAAAATGACATTTCCATTAAAAGTCAAACTTGCCCAAAAAGTCAACTTTGCAAAAACTTGAAATTCTTGAATTTTGTAAACTTCCAACTTCTTCCATGATCAAATAAAGATCACATACAATCAAAATGATGAAGAACACCCTTTGGTTGGATCATTGGGGGCCTCAGATGCCCTGATTTTACACTGGCTTGCTCAGAAAGTCAACCCTTGATCAGATGACTTCCCCAAGGAATTTCTTCATGAAAATTGATATGAATACTCCTTATACCATATAGAGACCAATAGAAACAAGAATGACCAAAAAAATTGGAGTTATGGCCTCTGAAACCAAAACCCTAATTCTAGGTCATCTGTGTAGTTAAACCTGGCTCTGCTTCCATACCATTCTCAGTTCTTGTGATTCTTTGGCATTCTTGACTTTGAGGGGATATAATATGATACTTGAACACACATGGACCCCTTTTAAGTGATTGATGGCCTTTGGAATGGCTCAAAAGGCTCCTGGATTGCTCAGATCACAAACCCTAGATGCAGATGACTTAGAACCAATGCAATGACTCAAAATTGTGGTATGAGATGCTATGATTGTGTTTATGCATATGGAATGATCACAAGCCATGGTGTGAATGGGTGAGGGCAAATTTGGGGTGTTTACAGCTGCCCCTATTCAAACATGAGTTAGCTGTGTAGGATGTAAGCAACGGCTTAACAGGCAAACAAGATAACTTGTGGTTGAATACCAAAGACAGTCCAAAATTTGCACTCACAGAATGAAGAAGAAAAGGGATATAGATTGTAAAAGAAAATGAAGTATATTGTAAAGTGTGAGCGACGGAGGACGACCGTCGAGCAGAGGACGACTGCTGGGTAAAGAGCAATGACGGGGACGGCCGACATGCAGGGGATAAAAGGTATTATGATGGGGACGGCCATCAAGTAAAGCTGTAAAATTCCCTGGGGAACTGATGAAACATGACGGGGACGGCCATCAAGTTCACAAAGTAAAGTAACCAACGATGGGGACGGCCATCGGGCTAAACTGAAAGGAAAAGGGACCACGACGGGGACGGCCATTGGGTTAAAGAATTAATGAAATAAACAGATGATGAGGTACGATCATCAAAGGTGAAGGACGATCACCTAGCAGGGGACGGCTGCTCTGTTGGGTTAAGATGAGGGACGGTCATCTAAGGTGGAGGACGACCACCTGGCAGGGTACGGCTGCCGAAAATATCGCGACATAGGACGAATGCCGGATAAAAGGTCAACGATGGGGACGGCCATCGGATGAGCATGATGGAGGACGACCATCAAGAGGTGGAGGACGACCACCTAGCAGGGGACGGCTGCTCTCAAGGTTTATCATGACATAGGACGAATGCCAGATAACCAAAATCAACAATGGGGACGACCATTGGATAAAATGATGAAGGACGATCATCAAAAGGTGGAGGACGACCACCTAGCAGGGGACGGCTGCTAAATATCACGACACAGGACGAGTGTCGGATAGAAAAGGTCGACGATGGGGACGGCCATCGGACGAGCATGATGAAGGACGATCATCAAGAGGTGAAAGACGATCACCTAGCAGGGTACGGTTGCTCTCAAGGTTTATCATGACATAAGATGAATGTCAGATAGAAAAGAAATCTTGCTTTGTTGACGATATACCGGGGATATAGTAAACACGGACGAGTGTTTACATCCAAGAAATAAAAGTATAAGTGTTTAGATGCTTGTGTATAGATTAAATATGCGGACGAGCATCCTTAAGACTACGATACGGACAAGCATCGAGTAGAAACAAATACCGACACGTGTTCAGAGGTGATGATACGGACGAGTATCAACTGGTTAACAGAGAACACGGACGAGTGTTGAATCCGAGGGGACTTTTCTGGGGAATAGTAGACACAGACGAGTGTCTAAATTCAAGAAGACAGAAGTGTTTGACACGGTGTACGGATTAAAGATGCGGACAAGCATCCTTAAGACTATGATACAGACGAGTATCAGGTAGAAACAAACGCTAGACGCATGTTCTGAGATGATGGTACGGACGAGTACCAACTGGTTAACAAAGAACACGGATGAGTGTCGAATCTGTGGGGGATATACATGGTGTATATAAGATACGGACGAGTGCCTGTATAAGTAATATGAGTAGTAGGTATGAGTGATGTATAGATGAATATTCAAACTGCTGGTGAGGGTGACACGGACGAGTGCCAAAAGGAGAAGAGTATAGTATAAACGAGTATTTGATATACAAAGTGTTTATGTTACTGCACTGAGGAAAGTGACATGGACGGATGTCAAGGAAGTGTATATAAGTATTTGTGAGTGCAAAGAGGATGTCTTTGGCTTTCTGCTGGGGGTATGACACGGACGGGTGTCAAAAAGGTATCTGTAATACGAGTGGTACTGTTTGCACAGAGTGTTCAGGCGACTTTACTGGGGACTAATGACACGGACGGATGTCTAAAGGAGTATATACTGGTGTTTGTGAATGTGAGGCAACTGCTTTTGCTGGGGAATCTGGGGAGTATTCTGTATGTTTTTGACGGATGGTCAATATTCACAAGTGTTTGATTCAGAACATGGCTTATGATTATGCAATATGTTTGATTTTTTTTTTGCCGTAATGCTCCGTGTTAGGCGGAATGCTACGCTTTGTGGGTGAATATGATGCGAATGCTATGATTATGCAAAGATAACAAACCGGGATTCGGATCCCGATGCTGCGAAGATCTCCGGCCGATCTGCTCGAAATGGACATCCCAGCTGGGGGTGAGATCATTGGTAGATCCGATGAGATGTATCTGCTTGGGGAAAAGGGTTGATGATAGACCTATTCCAATAAATGAGAGACCCAACTGGGGTATGTAGAAGCTTTCGTCACTCTGTTGTGATTCCTTCATGCATTGCTCTTCTGGATAGAGGCTGAAACTCTGTGGGGAGATGGTCCCTCGACTTTTGTATTTGGCTGAGGATGAAATGGAAACTCGGCTGGGGAGAAAGAGGGATCACTGAAAGATCTCCCTAGAGATTCTGTTGAGGAGGGTTCTTGACTCAGCCAGGGATATGGGCGCCTTCTGGTACCTCCCTGTTGGAGAAGTGATGCCTGGCAACTCTGATGGGGAGAAGTAACAGGTGGCAGCTCGGCTGGGGAGAAAACACTTCAAGTGTTAAGACTGAGCGAGCACTGATTTGCCAGCTTGCTGGGATGAAGCTTACATGCCCCAAGTTGCGTTCTGGATACCTGCAATCCTGCAAAGATAGGGAAACGCACAAATAATCCCGAGGTATCCTTTACTGGATTCCGTCATAGGAGTTTAGACACTTCTGTGAGTAAGTATATTTCCTGCAAGCATGTGACTTTTATTACATATTTTTTGAAGATAAGCATCTGTATTTATGCAATCAGTTTTTTAGAGACATCAGACATTTTGCAAATGAAAATAAAAATGGACGAGACGAAACGTGACTGAAAATCTGATTTTATTAATTCATGTGCCCTGAATTGGCGAGGTATAGTCAAAGAAACATATCTCCTAAAATGAGGAAATTGTTACAAATTGAGAAACAAAATGTGTTGTCAATGTTGACGACGCTTTAAGGAGCTTCCCTTTGCTATGACTCGTATGACATTTGACGTTCTTCTCGTCTTGCTTTCTGAAGAAGGCTGATTCTGAAAGAAGCTTGATCCTTTTGAAGCCTACCAAGTTGTAAACGATACAGACGAATTCAGAATGCAGTTGTCCGCTTATTCCCTTATTTTGCCTGGATCGCCCTTTCGGGTTTTCAATCCATCGGGATACCCATTTTTGCCTGAGTTGTCCAATGCGGCTTTTCAACTCAGCGGGTGTACATTTTTTGTTTATTTTCCCTTATTTTTGCCCGAGTCTTTTATTCTGTTTTTGACTGGCCGGGATGCCCTATTTTTGCCTGGACTTACATTCTGTTTTTATGTCCAGCGGGTCCTTTTATGCGACGTATTTTTTAACTGCATCTGAATTCACAGGGGACGGGAAGTCTTCACCATCCATAGTGCTGAGCATCAGTGCTCCACCAGAAAAAACTTTCTTTACTACGAATGGTCCTTCATAGTTTGGAGTCCACTTGCCCCTGTGGTATGTATGAGGAGGGAGGATTCTTTTCAGCACAAGATCTCCTACTTGGTACTCTCGGTGCCTGACTTTCTGATCGAAGGCTTTCTTCATTCTCTTCTGATATAACTGCCCATGATAGATTGCAGCCAATCTTTTCTCTTCAATCAGACTCAGTTGTTCGTATCGGGCCCGAACCCATTCTGCTTCACTCAGTTTAACATCCATCAGTACCCGTAGAGAGGGTAATTCAACTTCAACAGGTAGGACTGCTTCCATACAATACACAAGTTGATACGGTGTTGCCCCAGTGGATGTCCTGATCGACGTGTGGTACCCATGCAAGGCAAATGGTAGCATTTCATGCCAGTCTTTGTAAGTGACTACCATCTTCTGCACAATCTTCTTGATATTCTTATTAGCTGCCTCAACAGCGCCGTTCATCTTTGGCCTGTAAGGAGAAGAATTGTGATGTTGGATCTTGAAGTCCCGGCACAGTTCTGCCATCATTTTGTTATTCAAGTTGGAACCATTGTCAGTAATGATTCGCTCGGGAACTCCGTATCGACAGATGATATCTCTTTTCAGAAATCTGGCTACCACTTGTCTTGTAACATTTGCATAAGACGCTGCTTCGACCCACTTGGTGAAATAGTCAATGGCGACCAGGATGAATCTGTGGCCGTTTGAAGCAGTCGGTTCAATCTTGCCAATCATGTCAATGCCCCACATAGCAAAGGGCCAGGGTGAAGACATCACATTCAGAGGATTGGGAGGCACATGCACCTTATCCGCATAAATCTGGCATTTATGGCATTTTCTGGCATAGGCACAACAGTCGGCATCCATTGTGATCCAGTAATAGCCTGATCTCAGCAACTTCTTGGCCATGGCATGCCCTCCAGCATGGGTACCAAAGGATCCTTCGTGCACCTCGTGCATTAACAAGTCTGCTTCTGTCTTATCAACGCATCTGAGGAGTACCATATCAATGTTTCTTTTATACAGGGAACCGTCAGTGTTCAGAAAGAAACTAACAGCAAGCCTTCTCAGTGTCTTCTTATCATTGGAAGATGCCCCAGGTGGGTATGTTTGATCCTCCAAGAAGCACTTAATGTCATGGAACCAAGGCTTATCATCTTTGACAGCATCTGCTGCGAACACATACGCTGGTCTGTCAAGTCTGGACACTGAGATTTGCGGTACAAATTTGGCAGCTTGCACTTTGATCATGGATGAAATGGTAGCCAGAGCATCTACAAACTGATTCTCGTCCTGAGGGATATACTCAAGCTTGACCGTTGTAAAGAAAGTCAATAACCTCCTTGTATAATCCCTGTAAGGTATCAGATGATCCTGGTGGGTGTACCATTTGCCGTTGGTTTGATTGATTACCAGAGCTGAATCTCCGAATACGGTCAACGTCTTGATCCTGAGGTCAATGGCTTCCTCAAGACCCATAATGCAAGCTTCGTATTCAGCTTCGTTGTTAGTGCAGTTAAAAGTGAGTTTTGCCGAGAAAGGCATGTGAACTCCTTTGGGTGTAATGAGTACTGCACCAACACCACGACCATTCATATTAACAGCCCCATCAAACATCATAGTCCACTCTTCCTCCGGGTCAGGCCCTTCAGTGTGAACAGGCTCTTCATGATCTTTTGCTCTTATGGACATGATGTCTTCATCAGGGAAGTCAAACCTCATTGGCTGGTAATCATCAATAGGTTGCTCAGCAAGATATTCAGACAGTACACTGCCCTTGATGGCTTTCTGAGATGTGTACTGAATGTCATACTCCGTGAGGATCATTTGCCATCTTGCAACCCGTCCGGTAAGTGCTGGCTTCTCAAATATGTACTTGACTGGGTCCATTTTGGAAATCAACAAAGTAGTGTGGGTCAACATATACTGTCTCAGTCGGCGAGCAGCCCACGCTAAAGCACAGCAAGTTTTCTCGAGCAGTGAATAACGTTGTTCACAGTCGGTAAACTTTTTGCTTAGGTAGTATATTGCATACTCTTTTCGACCAGACTCGTCATGCTGGCCCAGCACACACCCCATTGACTCTTCTAATACTGTCAAGTACATTATCAGAGGTCTTCCTTCAACTGGAGGCATAAGGATTGGAGGCTCTTGTAAGTATTCCTTGATCTTGTCAAAAGCCCTTTGGCAGTCTTCATTCCACCTAACCGTTTGTTCTTTTCTCAACAGCTTGAACAAGGGTTCACAGGTTGCTGTAAGGTGAGATATGAACCGTGAAATGTAGTTCAATCTACCTAGAAACCCTCGAACTTCCTTCTCTGTCTTCGGTGCAGGCATCTCTTGAATAGCTTTGACTTTATCAGGGTCAACTTCAATCCCTTTCTCGCTCACAATAAAACCCAGCAGCTTACCTGATCGCACCCCAAAGGTGCACTTGTTGGGGTTCAATTTCAGTTGGTACTTCCTCAGACGCTTGAACAGCTTCTGCAGATTTACCAGGTGGTCTTCTTCAGTAAGGGACTTGGCAATCATGTCATCCACATAACATTTGATTTCTTTATGGATCATATCGTGGAATAATGTTACCATAGCCCGTTGATATGTTGCACCAGCATTCTTTAGTCCGAATGGCATTACCTTGTAGCAGAACGTGCCCCAGGGTGTGATGAAGGTTGTCTTCTCCATGTCTTCAGGTGACATTTTAATCTGATTATATCTTGAAAATCCGTCCATGAAGGAGAATACCGAAAACTGAGCCGTATTATCCACCAATACATCGATGTGAGGTAATGGGAAATCATCTTTTGGACTAGCTCTGTTCAGGTCCCGGTAGTCAACACACATTCTTACTTTGCCGTCTTTCTTAGGCACAGGTACTATGTTAGCAACCCACGGCGGATAGCTAGTTACAGCAAGGAACCCAGCGTCCCACTGCTTTTGTACCTCCTCCTTTATCTTCATTGCCATGTCTGGGCGAGTACGACGCAGTTTCTGTTTAACCGGTGGGCATTCTTCTCTTAAAGGCAGCTTGTGCACAACAATGTCGGTGTCCAACCCTGGCATATCTTGGTAAGACCAAGCAAACACGTCCACATATTCTTGAAGCAGGTCAATCAGCTGTCTCTTCACTGAGTCTTGTAAGCAGGCCCCGATTTTAACTTCTTTCACGTCTTTATCTATACCAAGATTAATCGTTTCAACCTCCTCCTGATGAGGAGTAATAACCTTTTCCTCTTGTCTCAACAATCTGGCTAGCTCTTCAGGAAGCTCATATTCTTCTTCAACCCCTTCATCAGCTTGATTGATTGGATTGTCAAAGTCATATGAAGTCATAGCCGTGCTGTTGTCGGTGCTGTCTGGAAGGCATTCTCTGCAAGGGTTCAGTTTGTTCATTTTAGTGATTTGATTTTAATCTTGTTTAGAAAAGTGAAATAAAATTGTCATTTTGAAAACATTGCCATTTTTTTTTGTACAAAAAGAAAAATGGAAAAACAGTGAGCGGAAAAGAAAAGGACTCATTTGCAAAAGATGTCTGATATTTCATTGATTAATCTTGTTGCACAAAAATTACAGATGGCCCGATTACAAAATGAGTCTTGTCATCTTGGGCAAGATGCAAGACTTGATGCATGCTAAAATATACAGGAAATAATAATTACTCTGCAGGAGTAACTCTTATAATTTCCTAGGAAGACCAGTTTGAGATACTGCTCCCCGGGATCTTTGGACGGATCCAACTCTCCAGGTTGCGGTCGCTTTCATCCTCGTCTTCCAAGTTGTTGACAGCATCAGGGGTGAGCATCCCCCCACTAACAAAGTTGGGCTCCTTAGCAGCCTCTGCTTGATCTTGTTGAGTTGGTTTGTAACCCAACCCAAATCTATCCTCTTTCTTCTCCACAGGTAACAACTTGCCCCAGCCTTGGGCAGTTCCTTCTTCAACAACCTTCCGGGCTTGTTGGTAAGATGTCATTGAGGTTCCAGGTACAGCAGAAGTTTCATTTATGTTCAAGGCCTCAAACCCTTGACTCATTGTTTTGTGGATCTCCCCATCCATCTCAATGTATTTGTAGGTAGCCAGGTGGCTAACAAAAATATCCTCCTCTCCACAGATAGTAACGACTTGACCCTCCCACTCAAATTTTAACTTCTGGTGAAAGGTTGAGGTCACGGCGCCAGCGGCGTGAATCCATGGCCTACCCAATAGACAGTTGTAGGCAGGCTGTATATCCATCACGTAGAAGGTCGTTTTGAAAGTTTGTGGGCCAATCGTTATAGGCAACTCAATCTCTCCCAGAACTGATCTCTTAGAACCGTCGAAGGCTCTTACTACTAAGTTACTGGGACGTAATGCCAATCCTTCATACTCTAGCTTCACAAGGGCTTTTTTAGGTAAGACATTGAGGGATGACCCTGTGTCTACCAGCACATGGGAAAGAACTGCACCCTTACACTCCATGGTAATGTGCAAAGCCTTGTTATGATTGCGGCCTTCCGTAGTCAAATCAGTGTTGGTAAACCCTAGCCCATGACTAGCATTAACATTTCCAACCACAGCTTCCAACTGATTGACGGTGATCTCTTCTGGCACATAAGCTGCGTGCAAGACTTTTAGTAGTGCGTTCCGATGAGCCTCGGAGCACATAAGCAATGATAGAATAGAGATCTTGGAAGGCGTCTGGTGAAGCTGGTCCACTATCCTGTAATCACTTTTCTTGATGATTCTCATGAATTCATCAACTTCTTGATCAAAAGGTGTTTTCAAAGCTTCTTTAACAATTTGCTCTTCTTGCACCAAGCTCTTCCCTTTTGCCTTGGCAGCAGCTTCTGCTTCGGCAGTGGGTCTTTGAATTTGTGGAGCGAAGAGACGTCCGCTTTGAGTGAAGCCTCCGCCTCCTCCCACATTATCTATTTGTGGTGCAGGGGTTGATGATTCAAGAGTGATTTTCTGTCCTTCGCAGTATAGATCAGAGCCGTAATGCCAGGGGATGGCATTACTGCTTTCATAAGGTACTGGCCCAGGCACTGTGATAGTGACTGGACTGATTGCAGCTGCAGAAGGGACCATGATAGTATGTGGATCGTAGTATATTGTGACCGGTGCTCTGATAGGAGTGGCATTTTGTGAGTTGTAGGCAGAATCATTTTCAGGATCATAATAAATTGTAACCGTTGAGACATTTGCTGCTGAAGTTGTAGGAGACATTGTTGGAAGGATGGGTGTTGTTGTTGTAGGAGATTCTGAATGAAGTGGTGCTGAAGTTCTAGAAGGGATGTTTGCTGATATTTGGTCAGTTGAAGTGACAGATGAAGCATTTGTTGATGAAGCTGAGGAGTTGTTTGGAACAATGGTTGTTGCAGTTGTAGAAGACACGGGAATTGTTACTGATGAGATTGCTGGATTGGTAGGAATTGATGTTGTGATTTGAAGCAGGCCACTCTGGATGAGACCATCTATGCCATCTCTCAAGTTATCACAACCATTCACTGAAATGTTGCAATAAGCACACCCTAACTCACATCCCGGGAATATTTGACATTCAAGGAGTTGAGCTTTAATTTCTACCAACGGTGTCCGAATCTGACCCACACTGGTTATCAAGTAAGACGGCTTGTCTTCTTCAATAGCATTGATTCTGGGACCTCCGTGGTTTGGCATAGGGTTCTTGTTAACATTCGGTGGTGGTGCAAAGTTCAGAGCTTTAGAGTCTACCAGGTCCTGTACCTTCATGTGTAAAGCTCTGCACTTCTCTGTACTATGGCCAAGTGCATTTGAGTGAAAAGCACATCTGGTGTTGGAGTCGTAATTCCTGGGTAGGCTGGTTGGATCCGGAGGTGCCAATGTCCTTAGCTCAACCAGGTTGAGTTTTAGGAGTTGTCGCAGTAATGTGGCGTAGGGCATAGGGATCGGATCAATCACCCTATTGGCCTGAGAAGGTCTCTGTTGGAACGGTCTTTGCTGATTGTTGTTGTTGGTGTTGTTGTAGTTTCTCTGAGGAGGATACTGAGTTTGTTGCTGATAATTTTGTTGTTGTGGTTGATAAGCTGGTTGCGGATGAATTGGAGCGGGAATGGTGACTGCTGCCACAGACCTATGAACATATTGGGGTCTGCCCCTATTGGTATGGATAGCATTGGTCTCACCAGCTCTTCTTGGGCCCACAAAAGGCTTCCTTGTGTTGCTAGATGAGCTGGCACCATTGTCAGAAATTTTGCCCATCTTTAACAGGCTCTCAATTCTCTCTCCAGCTATAACGACATCTGCAAAGCTGGTAGAAGAGAAAGCAGCCAGCCTGTCAATGTATGTTCCTTGGAGGGTGTTCATAAACATATCTGCCATCTCCCTCTCTGACATAGGTTGCTGGACAGCAGCAGCCAGCTGCCTCCACCTCTGGGCGTACTCCCGAAAGCTTTCTCTAGATGATTGTGACATCCCCATCAGGAGGGTCCTGTTGGGTGCCATATCCAAATTATACTGGTATTGTCTAATGAAGGCTTCTGCCAAGTCCTTCCAACACCTGATGGTCGCTCTAGTCAGATGTGAGTACCATTCCCTTGAAGCTCCCGTTAAGCTATCCTCAAAATAAAACATCCATAGCTTCTCGTCCATGGTGTATGCCTTCAACCTCCCCAGAAAGGATTGTAAGTGGGTCTGTGGGCAGGAAGTCCCGTTGTACTTTTCAAAACAAGGAGGTTTAAACTTATGGGGAATCCTGACCCCGTCCACTAGGCCCATGTCCATAACATCAAAACCCAAGGAGTTTTGAGACTCCAAGGACCTTAATTTTTCAGCAATTTCATCCAGCCTTCTATCATAGGCTTCTTCCCCAGCTCCCATCACTGTGAACTGATCCTCCTGGGGGTCTTCTTGCAGCACTCTGCCTGTAGTGGCAGTCCCTTGTACATTAGCAGGAATGTTGATCTCTGGATGGAGGTGGGGTCCAAATACAGGGGGGTTGACATGAGGTTGGACCCTCTCATTGTTGCTTGTCCCAGCAGTCCCTAGATGGGGGTCTTCTTGATTCTGCCTCTCTATCATTGCTCTTAGTCTCTCTTGGCTCTGAGCCATATTGTTCATCACCTCCATAAATTCTGTCATCTGAGCCCTCATTTCCAATCTCTCATTGGCCATTTGGTTCCTGACCTCTGTAAGGTCCTGTTGTACCTGGTCCATCTGTATTCCCGGAAGGTTGTTGCGGGTGGGATATCTATGTGGACGGTTGAGTGGAAATACCCGACGTCGAGCAATAGTTCCTGATAGCACAACAGAGTTAGTAACAAAAACAAAACAAACCTACAAAACAAACAAAGGGTTAGCATGCAATGCAGTATGCCTATTTGTTTCCAAGGTATCCGGCCTGGCACTTGGTTTTGACCTTTCCATACCCTTGAAGATGCTGTTGATGTTGCTTTGAAGGAAACTCAAATGGAACAGACTGATACATATATTACAAAAAGCAAATGATACATAGTTTGTTCTTTACAAAACATGCCCCGAGGGGTCAAAATACAACATAAGAAAATAAAAGTACATGAAATGAAAGCAACAACAAGCAAAAGTCAGACACCAAGACCAAACTCATCCTCCTGAACTTCCTTGAGAAGTGCTTCAGTCACAGGATCAGCTGGACGCTCTGTGAGATTCCTGATAAGGAGATTCCTGGTAGTAACAGCTGCAGTTAGCTTCTTGTGTTGACTCTGGTCCTTTGACCTCTTCACACCAGCTTTAATCTTCAACTCTGAGATCTCTCTTTGGGTTGCTGCCAGGGCTTCCTGTTGCTCTTTTGCACTAGCTTCCAGTTGCTCAATCTTGTCCTGACTCCTCTTATCTTCCAGAGTACGAGCTTCGGTGATTCTGACCCACCTAGCTTGACTCTCCTTCAGATACAAATCAGTCCTGGCTTTCTGGAACTGGGCCTCCTTGCAGGCATTCTTCAAGATCTGCTCTCCAGCCCTAGACTTCTTGATATAATCCTCTGACTTCTCAATCCTAGCCAGATGCTCCACCTTCAACTTTTCCAACCTTTCAATATCCAACCTACCATCACTCCTCTCCCAGAGGGTCTTCTGTAGAGCCTGAGTCAACTTCTCATTTCTTTCTTTCAAACTTTCAAACTCCTCTAAGCTGACAGTGGCAGGAGGTGGTGCTGAGGATGGTCCAGGTATATCTTCCATGGTAAAGGGCATCCCAGAAAATTGAGCCCTGGCATGGGACCACTCATAGTACTGTGCTGATGCCACATTGTTGCACTTCCCCAGAATGGTTACTCCTTTAGTCTGAACATTGTCTCAGGCCCAGGCTGCTTGCCTGACAATAGCCAGATTAGGCTTGTTCTCACAGTAAAGAGTCTCAGCCAAGTCTTGTGCCTTAGGAGTGTGGACCAATGCATAGCCCAATTGTCTTTTGAATAGCAGAGGGTTGTAGTTGATGCAACCCTTAACTCCTATCAGGGGTACATTGGGAAACTGCCCACAACTGGTAATGATATCCCTGCCTTTTGTGCTTTGAGTGCACCACCTGATATCAGCTGAAGTCAAAGCAGTGAGCCTTCTAGCCCAATTCCTTTGCTGATGAGGATTCAGAAATGCATCAGTCTTAGGCAAATGTCTGAGCAGCCAGGTATGGAAGAGGGGAGCACAGCACCTCACCAATCTTCCTATCTGCTTTTCATTCCTTTGGTGAACAGAGTAGTAGAAATCTCCCAGTAAGGTGGGCACTGGGTTCCTCAGGATGAAAAGATGGATTGCATTCTTGTTAATGAATCTGGGCTCATCTGCAAATAATATGATCCCATATATGCTAAGGGCCAATAAAGCACAGACTGCCTTCCACTCTCCCAAAGAAGCCTTCATGGTAGCCTGAGAGATCAAGAAATCCAGATGTAAACCAGAGACTCCAGCTTTGGTGGTCATATTCTGTCCAATCAGAATTGGTTCCAGATGCAATGTCTTTGCCACTTCTTCATTACTTGGAAAAGCCATCTCAGGGTTGAAAGGGACTCCACCCCTGATAGGTACACCAACCAATGATGAATACTCCTCTAATAAAGGCCCCAACTGAAAGTCCTGAAAAGTGAAACACCTTAGGGGGGATCATAGAACTGCAGGCAAGTATGAATCAGGCTCCTCTGTGAAGGGTCCAAATCCATAACCACATCAAGTATGCCTCCATAGTGTTCTCTGAATAGTGGTATATGGTCTGGAGTAATCAGGGTCTGAATCTTCCTGATGTCAGCTAGCTCAGGCTGAAAGAAGTGGTAGGAGATATTACTTTTCTTAGGTGCCATGTTGCTGAGGAAGAGCTGAGACAGATGCTGATGATGACACTGAAGATGGGCCACTGACAGGCTGAGACTGGTGATGCAGGTGACTGAAGCAGGAAGCTGATAACTGAAGTAAATACTGATGAAGATAGGTCTATGCTGATGATGGGGTCAAAACCAAGCCAAAAATAAAGTATGGATACCCTGAAAAACAAATAAGCAAATGTTAAAATGATGCAATGATGATGTATGCAAATGATATGCAAGGGTTTGTGACTGAGCTGGATCTGATCAAGTGCTCTGATATAAGCCCAAGTATGTTCAAGAAATCCAGATGGAGGTCTATAAGTCCAGTAACCAAGGTGGGGGACTCAAATAAAGAGCCACATGTCCATGGTTAAAATCATAAGAACTGTTCCAAAATGGAGTACTCTTAATCAAACAAAGTAACAGGGTATGCTGAGGTCAAGGGTACCTGCAAACCTGTAAACAGCCCAACCCCCTCACAGGTGGTGTTCTAAAACAAGGATCCTCAGACTTGGATCAGTTATGAGAAGTGTAAACACTTCTAACCCGGAGGTACAGTTAACCATAAAAGTTCCTCCTCTAATTCACCTCAGTTTCTGAAGGTCAATACTAAAGGTCATCCAGACTTAGCAGGCTTCCCAGATAGCCCTAGTATTGCAGGAAATCTGCAACACAGAGTTCTCAAGAAGAAACCCATATCTGAACCGTGTTTCATATTCCCGCACCAGACCGAGATGGAATGGGAAATAATATGAACCACTCTAGCCTAGGTGTCACTCAGGTCCCAGGTATAGGACCTCAACTCTCAATAGCACACCCACCCATCAAAGCAACAAATAGATCCAGCCAGCACAGTATGACAATATGATATATGCAAAGCTATAAAGAAAGCAATAAAGCAACTGTACATAAAGAAATAATCAAGAATAAATATACAAGCACAGATAGCACATAACACCCCAGTAAACACAAATCAATCAAGCGCTAGGAGGAACCCACAAAAAGAACCAGAAGCCCTGGTTGCAGTATAAAATTCCCCAGCAGAGTCGCCAAGCTGTCGCTCCCGATAAGTGGGAATGGCACAAATAAAGGTACAGACGCGAACGGTCGGTGAAAGGAACAATGAGAACACACAGCAGTGAACTCACTGGAGAAGAAAGGAGTCGCCAGCTAGGCATTTTTATCCCGGAGGAAAGGTAATGCTGCATATACCTAGAAAGATACGGATAAGACGGTTGCGAACCAGAGACTGAGAAAGGGGGTTGGTTACAACCTGGGAAGGTATTAGCACCCAGATTGTCCGCCGTACTCGACGGGATCCACGCTTAAGAGATTTGTGTTTTAAAGGGGTAGTGTCAGTGCAATTTGTGTGTAAAAGAGCTGGAAAAGGATGTACAGGTGTCAGTGCAAGAGAAGTGAGGTGTATAAGTGAAGTGTCAGTGTAAGAACAGGAGTGAAATGCTAAAGATCATGAGGCTTAAAAGAATGAAGCTGGAAGGAGGGGGAATATACAGAGACTTTTTGTTCGATAACTGTTAAGTTATGCCTACGTATCCTCTCGTGCAATGAGGAAGTCAGAACACCGTAGTTCGACCCAAAGAGACTGAAAGGTGAATTGACTTGTGAACTGCTTACTTGCCTATGCTCAAGTGTATGACCTGTCTGGCTCAGGTGCAAACTGTCTTGCATTAGACGGAAGAAGCAAGTTCTCGTTTATGAGTGAAGATGATGAGAAAAGAATCCCAAAGGAGACGATTATTGTTTGTTTTTGAGTTTTCAGTCTTTTATTGCTTTTGAAAGTTTGTCATAAGTTAATGAGCTTAAGCCTAAACCAATGGATTTAGTAAACTCATCACATCTTCCCTCTGATTAGGGGTAATGAGAATACCTTAAGTGTGAAGTCAGCTTCTCACACTTAATCACCTTTGATGTAGGATTAAGATCATTAAACTACTTGTGATTATTTAGATGTTTTTGGTGTTTTTGTTTAATGTTAAGTAATGAGATTAAGCCATAATCAAAGATTAAACAGACTCATTACACCATCCTAATAGAAGGATAATAGATGAGAATGTTTAAGCTGAGGAAAGCTCCCCAACTTAATCCATGATTAGGGATTAAACTCATGACAAAACAAAGCCTTTATTAAGTGGATTTTATTTAATGATATGATGATGAAGTGAGTTTTATGATTTGTAAGACAACTTGAGGAGGACTTGTCCATTAACACTAGGGTTAGTCCTTCTTAACCAATTAAGGAAGAATTAGAACCCTAATGCAAGGCCCAAGTTACAAGCTTGATGTCTTGATGGTTATTAAGTGAATTGATTAAAGGATTTAAACACATTAAGGGTTTAACACTTAGGATTAAAGTTATACACTCCATCCTAATAGAAGGATGCAGGCATAAGCTTAATCACTAAGCCTTAAAGCCTTTAGGGTTTAGCCCCTGATTATGAGGTGAGAAGAGAAGACTCAAAAGAGACACAAAGGTAAAACTAAGTGAGGGACTAATCAAAACCCTAATCATTGTCATGCTTGGTTGTTCCTAAGGTTTGTGAGGTTTAAGAAAGAAATCTTCAATGGAACCACCAGGAAGCAGATGAAAGGATCAGGAGAAGCAAAGTAACTTGCTTCACTGAAGAAGACAAGTCACTTGAGGAAAGAAAGTGATAAGAAGAAGAATGAGCAAGCTCAATCTCAAACACATACAAAAATGCAGCAAGGATGCATAAAAGAGATGAAGAGAAGTTATGAGAAGTGAAGGCAAATTCACTTCTCAAAGTTACTTACCACCTGAAAAGTTAGTGAAAGAAATGCAATGCAATGCAAAATGAAATGAAATGATGTAAATCAAAACCAGAAGCACATACATGATGTTAAAGATGCTATGAGATGCTACAAACATGTGACAAGACATGGGGATGATCATACAAGCTCATGGATGCAAATGAAACAAGTTAAGAACCATGAACACATATGAAAAGTTATGAAATGCAAATGGCATACAACATGGCAAATGCAAGATGCAATGCTCAAACATGCTTCTAACATGTCTTAAGATGTTCAATGGATCAAATGGATGCTTGGAATGCTAAGGCAAGTCATGTTATGCAAGCAAGTGCAAGATGGATGCATATGGAAGCCTAAATTAGGGTTTATGATCAATATATCAAACAAAAACCAAAATCAGAAGCAAACATCAAGATAAAAAATTGAAAATGCACTCAAAGGATCCCTAAACCTATACTAACTCACTGCCCAAAGGGAAAGTTCCAACTCTTAACCTAATTCAAGTTATGATTTTCCTAAGATTTCTAGGGTTTTAGGGTTCCTTAACAAGAAAAATGCCAAACAAATGGAAAATGAAAGATCAAATCATGACCATTTAATCTCACAAACTACATGCTAAACCCAATGCAATGCAAAAAGAATCAAGGTCCAACTCTCAATGGTTAGGCAGAAATGATTTTTGGAAGTTTGGATCAAAATAATGCCTAAAAATGATTTTAATTCCATGAAAAATTCTCAAAATGCATCAAGATCAAAAAATAAATTTGGTTTGAGGGTTGGACAATGTTTCTAAATGTTTTTACATGTTTCATGAATTTTTTGGTGATTTTTAAATACCTAAAAGCATTTTTAATTAATTAATTCTCATTAATTAATTAAAAATAAACTTTTAAATATTTAAAAATATTTTTTTAAATGCAAAAAATAAAAATAAAAATGTGTTTGGTTTCTGAAAATTAATAAAAGTTTATACAAAAAATTTCAGAATTTTTAAAAAGGTTTTGCTATTTTAAATAAAATGGATAAAAGAAATGAATTAATATGAAAAATAAAATGAATTTAAACTGAAAAAGAAAAGTAATCAAATCTAATGGTCCAAGCTTAAACTGGTTGCGCGCGCGTTTGACCTGGCGCCATATCCTACGGTCCAAATTCAAATTCCACTAATTAATGATTAAGCCCTAATCCAGCCCTAATGACTTTCAGATGACCGGAACAGTGGTTCCGGTCATCTTCTCCGGCGAGTCAAAAATGCTAAATCACTCTACACACAATGAAAATGAAAACTAACTATCCAGAACTCATCCCCATTCAAAAACTCATCAAATCCCTCACTCAAACATCATTTATCATTCGTAAACAGAGAGAATCGAATCAAACAATTTTTAGGGCAAAAATTTCAGACACAGCATACATCCTGGTTTCTCAACCATTTTCAAAAGTAAGCACATATTCATGATCAGGGGAATGTATGGATGCTATTTAGAACTTAAAATCATGCTTCTGGAAAAAAAGTTCATGAAGCTACCTGAGTTTGAAGCTTTTCAGTGTGGAACTTTCTGACCTTTTCCCTTGTGCAAAACTGCTCCTATGACCTCCCTTGTGCTTCTGAAAGGCTTGGAACAAATTTATTTGGGCTGGTTTAAGAGTTTACAGAAGTTCTGTTCAAGCTCAGGTGAGGATCGTGTTTGTAATTCTTTGAGTTTCGGGCTGTTTTGAAGGGCGCTTTGTGTTCAGTGAAGCATGGTGAGATGGTTTATGAAGTTTGTTTAAGTGTTTGGGGCATGTGTTTTGATTTTTGAAAGCTTTTGCTCAAGAGGGTGAAAATGAGAATGTTGTGTTGTGGCTGGTTTCAGGCTTGCTTCTTGTTGTGTTTGGCTTGCCTTTTCTTTGTATAAACAAATGTTATTGGTCAGATGACATGACATGTGCTTTTCTGATTGGTATGGGTGCTTTTGCAAAAATGTCAACTTTGTGTAAGAAGGGCATGGGCTACTTGCTAGCTGAGTACAAGAGGCATGTCCTGCGCAGCATGAGGTGAGGAAAAGCCTAGGACTGATCAGCCAACTAGCCAGCAAGTGGATGAGAAGCCATGATGGATTTTGCAACTTGGTTCACTTTGGTTCTTTATGAAAAATCTTGTTCCACAAACCCTAAAAATGTGTAATTCTTTGGTCCATTCTGAACTTTAGGTGTTGCATGATCATGTTATGTGGATTAGAAGTGCATTTGATAGCTTTTGAACACTTGATCAAGTCATTTTGCAAAATACCTCTTTGGTAGAAACTTTGAAATTTAGTGATTTTTGCCAACTTTGATGAGCCATATCTTTTGATCCATAATGAATTAAGTCATGTTCTTGTACTTTTTGAAAAGGGAAAGATCTATCCTACAACTTTCATGACCAAAGTTTTTCCATTTGAAGCTTTCTTGAATCAAAAAGTAATGGTTGAAAAAGTTGCCTAAAATGACATTTCCATTAAAAGTCAAACTTGCCCAAAAAGTCAACTTTGCAAAAACTTGAAATTCTTGAATTTTGTAAACTTCCAACTTCTTCCATGATCAAATAAAGATCACATACAATCAAAATGATGAAGAACACCCTTTGGTTGGGTCATTGGGGGCCTCAGATGCCCTGATTTTACACTGGCTTGCTCAGAAAGTCAACCCTTGATCAGATGACTTCCCCAAGGAATTTCTTCATGAAAATTGATATGCATACTCCCTATACCATATAGAGACCAATAGAAACAAGAATGACCTAAAAAATTGGAGTTATGGCCTCTGAAACCAAAACCCTAATTCTAGGTCATCTGTGCAGTTAAACCTGGCTCTGCTTCCATACCATTCTCAGTTCTTGTGATTCTTTGGCATTCTTGACTTTGAGGGGATATAATATGATACTTGAACACACATGGAGCCCTTTGAAGTGATTGATGGCCTTTGGAATGGCTCAAAAGGCTCCTGGATTGCTCAGATCACAAACCCTAGATGCAGATGACTTAGAACCAATGCAATGACTCAAAATTGTGGTATGAGATGTTATGATTGTGTTTATGCATATGGAATGATCACAAGCCATGGTGTGAATGGGTGAGGGCAAATTTGGGGTGTTTACACCAATCACCAAAACTGATATAGTAAAATACTTCGACTTAACTCTTCGAAATTTTCGTCCCACGTGTATCTTACACTCTCATAGTTATTGAATACTTTAACTTAGATCTGTAGGACAACACCTCTGACATTCAACATAATTACAACGATGACTACTTCCAAATCTTGGGTAAGATATACATGTACTCCCACAAATTTCCAATTATCCTCAACATAACTACAACTTTACCATATTTTAATAACATGTCCCTCAAAAATCATCTTAAACACATAACATCACTATAACAACATAAGGTACATGGGTCCAACAAATTTCCACAAGATAACTCATATCCTCCGCTTCTAATTAATTCAACATACTCAATCCTTGATTCCTACTCATACCGACACAACCATTCATAAATTCTTATCTGAAACAACACAATTAAACAACTCTTCTTAATTCAACCAAAAATCGCACTTTAATAAACCAACTTACATTTCACTCCTTTTAATTCTTGCAACTCAACTTTATCCGAAATTCTTGTCAAATCACGGTCTTACATTCCCATCTACTTTCCTCTCTACTCATCTCAAGAAAACTTCAAGTCTCGCTTCACTTAATTCATCACTAAAGCAACACTCTAATTATCTAGAGTTCAACTATGAGTTTCCATATTAATATTCAATCCAAACGTAACTTCATACTATCATCCTTAAATCCGACTAACATTCTTATATATGAATTTACATTAACAAAACAAACAATACTCAAGTGCTCGACTTGACTTCAACTAATCCAAATTCATACTATTCTAGTCTACTTGACACATCTATCCATCAATTATGATTCCTTCTACTATCAACAATAGATTAAGGGTGATCAGTTCCTCAATTTGTTGATAGACATCCGGCAACCATAACAGTGGCATAAATCATCATTACCCAACACAATAACATACTTCAACTCATGTCCTAAAGTCCGTAAGCATAATGCTCTATCAACTCTCTAAGGCTTACCAACGCCTTATTAGTTTCCTTAGTTCCAACTTCGACAATTATACCAAAACTTCCAAAATCCATTCCATAATCTCTTATACACGCTCATAGCACAACACAACCTTAAATATCTTTCCAACACCGGAATTTCTACAACATCGAGTACAATCCAATTTGGTTCGTTCCAATTACAAGTTTCATTCAGGTTAAAAATTTTAATAACGTTACTCGAGCATTCGTCTTTTATCTCAACTCCACCATCACATAACATTGTCACTTTACTCATTCTTATTCAACGTAAATTTCCTCTCAATGCATTCTCCAACACAGTTACATTCTTAAAAATACCAACATTTTATTTCTAATAATATTTCACACTTGTCTTTATCTTTCCAAATTTTCAGCAATAGTCGCTCATATTCAACCACATATTTCTCTTCCAATACAGACCTCCCAAACACAAAATCATATTCCAAAATTAATAGAATTTCATGTAGATTCCAGAACTTCAAAAATCTCTTAAATCTTATTTACGAAAAAGTTATCATCCTTGCAATGGGACTGGTCAAGAATACCCGTAAGCAGAATTTTCCAAAAAATCAACATCAGACCCAAATACTAAAATGCACTTATCTCCCTCTTCACCAACCTCATACAAGCAAATGTTATATGTAAACTGTAGGGAATTTTGTAAGCTTTCCAAAGCGTCCTGAACCACTTTAATCCAAATCTCGAGTAAAACATTATTCCTCTTTTTACTATCAGTTGCTCCAAAATTTCCAAAAATAAGAATTCGAGATTGATGAACATACGTTCTATCTTTCTACCTTACTTAAAAAATTCACCAACGACCTTTCTTTTTCCTCAAACTACGAAAGTTACTCGACTTTAATCCAACTATACTCGCGACATACAATCTACTAGTTTGATCCATCAACTTATCATTCCCTTTGGAAGAATCTCTTAATCTCAACTTATCATCAACTTATCATTCCCTTCGGAAGAATCTCTTAATCACACTCGACCGATACGAATTCACGAGTCCATACTCTCGCCGGTCCGCAACAACATTGCTTAAACAATCTTGCACTCTCTCAATCCACATAAATTTTGAACCAACTTCGACATTCCAACAACAGTTCGGGAGCAACCTCTCCCACACTTAATCCCAAACCAATACCTGCAGACAGCGACTAGAAACCAACAAGCAAGTGCCGACAGTGTTTTCACACACATTTCGCACACTGAGAAATAAACGAAATTAACAACATTGGCCGGACGGACCGACCTGCTCTGATACCCCTAATGTAACACCCTTCTACCCCAAAGCAAATTATTTAGATTAATATCATAGTACAACAACAAGAAGGGCATAACATGTCTATCGAAAACACCAATTATACAATGTGCTATCCCGTAACACGGGTTAATCATCAACATAGACAAATATAGATTTATTTCGCTGCGGAATCAACTTAATAATCAATTCATCAATACTCTTCTTAAAAATAAACATCAATCCATCCAGAGTTAACATCATAAAGAAAAATAAAACCCTTCTCAAATAACATAATAAGATAACAAGTTTAATAACTAAAACCCCAACCCGATGTTACATGACACAGAGCAGGACACAAACTCCAAAAATCACTCCTAAGTAATAACAGACACGCTCCGAGACTCTGAAAAACTCCTCTTACACTATAAGGCTATTCTTTATCATTTGCAAGTTACCCACATAAGAGGCAACATTTCCAAGCAGGCAGGATGAATAATTATAATTCATTATAATAATAAATTGATATGGAATATAAATAAATCAAGCATAACATATCATAACAACATCAACAAAAAAATTCAGCAACAAATACAATCTCCAAAACACATCCCTTACAAAGTGGTGTCAACTACAATGAAATGCGTATTATGCATATGGTACCAATTTTCTCCGTGAGATGGATACATGACCATCAACCCTCCATAAGGGAGCACATCAATAATATCCGAATCACTTCAATCCATACAATGGGATTGAAGCCACCAAATAGGCCGAAGCCTCACGAAAAATGTCATGAAATACAATGATGTGTTACTCCGTAAAAATCATCGAAAAATTATTAGTGCATCATTCATTTCATGTACATCAAATAATCATCATAAAATCATGTCTTTCATCATGAAAACACATCAACAATACTTCTTTATCAATAATACAACAAAACAACTTATTCGATTCAACAAGACAACCAAAAAACTCCCCTCATCAACAACAACAAAACACCAGTTCACAATAACATCATGTTTATAAGCATAAAAACCAATTTTTAACAATACAACAAACAACTCCTTTTAATCCGCAATAACAAATCATCAATTTAATAAATTCAGGTTTATAAGATTTTTCATCATTACAATATACCTATAACCCTCGTTCATCAACAACTCCAACATATCCCTTTATAGTTCAATTACAATAAAAATCGTAAGACTAATTTAACGTTTTCTAAAAATTCAGTTTTGCAAAATATCTCACATCACTCATATTCCCTCATCAAAATAAGGTTCATTTAATTACATTTCTGATGCTTCAAACGGAACTCAAAACGGGTTTACAGATTAAAAGTTATGCATTTTTCAAAAAAAAAAAGTCTGCCATTGATACGGTGTTAACCAGTTAACCCATAGCGTTAATCGATTAACGCCTGCATTACTTCAGAAAAACCCACATTTTACACTGGTTAACCCATAGCGTTAACCGGTTAACGCACGCATATAAGCAATTCTTGTTGTTTTATGCAGACTGCACCAAAGATCCCCATCACGGGTTCCATCTCATTATACTCCAAAACTCTTTCAAATCACTCATCAAATACATATAGCCATCAAACAACAATTCATACAACATTCATATAATTCTAACTCATCTTATCTACTCCAATTCATCAATTCACACTCATATACTCAATTTAAGTCAATAATCCTAAAACTCCCAAAAATTCATACAAACCTAATCTACTCATATACCAATTCCTATACAATTATAATAGATTATGAAAACTCCCCATACCTTAGAGAATTCCGCCGATTGATACTCTTCTCCAAGGTTCTTCGCAATTTCCTGACTCTGAGCTTCCTTTCCTTCCTTTCTTCAGAGCTCTTTACCAAAACACGATAGAATGAGATTTTGACCGTGTTATCTTTGATAAAACTATCCCAATTTATGCTTTTCCCAACTTAACCTTACACTTTTCACATAAAGATCACCTTACCCTTTTCTTTTAAAATATTTTTAATAATAATAACAAAATAGCATAATAATACACTAATTATTCATATTATATAAAAATACTCCTTATACTCCCAAATGACCAATATAACCTCCATACCCCCACTTCTATTATTTTAAATACTAAGCAATAATTCGAATAATACTTCATGATTATTCTTATTATTAATATTTTTAAAATAATTTCACCACAATGCATCGGACCACATAACCACCTACTGTCAAAATCATCATATATCCTCAAATAAGCAACAATTACTCATAATCGAATTTGGGGTGTTACACGGCCCGTGTCACGTGGCCTGAACACTCCCCTCCAAAACAGAAATCACGCCATGACAGAAGGCTGACACCCCCCCCCCCCCCCCGTGTCACACAACACGACCCGTGTCAGGCCACCTGTACCCAAAATCCAAAAACTATTAAATAATTCTTCAAGACAAAGGCCTGACACGACCCCCCGTGTCACCTGACACGGCCCCTCGTGTCACCTGACACGGCCGGTGTCAAAGGACCTGCGCCCAAAAATCAGATTTTTCCTAAAACTCAATTTCTTTTCCCAATCTCATACCAGTTCAAATTCTATCACTTATGTCGCACTTTTATCACCCAAAACAGCCCTAATGTTGTTCTTACACTGATTTTAAGGCCTCTAACATCATATTATCTTTACAACCTAACATTACTAATCAATTTAGAGAATTATAGTTTTTCTTCATCATCTCAATTTGCATCATCAACCACAATATTCATATGACAGATTTCATACCAATCATATCATGCAATTCAAACAACAAATACTCCAAACACAAACAATCAACAATGTAATTTCATACACATACCACAATTTCATCAAAATAGACCAAAATCACACAATCCCTAAGAGATTAAGGAACTCTCAACTACCCTTTCATGTTAGATCACCTATATAGAATCATTTTTCCCCTTACCTCGAATTCGATGGATTCCTTGCAAATCTTGATCTTGGCGACTCTAGGGTTCTTGCACTTCTCTCTCCTTTCCTCTTTCTCCAGAGCCAATTCCTTCTTTTCTAGAAAACACAATGTGAGCAAAAATGGATTGTTGTTCTCTTTTCATAAAACAATACAATTGACTACCTTGCCCCTTAGACCTCCAACTTTTATAATTTTATTTATTTAATAACAATATTCAAATAATACCACATTATTATCATATTATTATTTAAATAAACCAATTCTTTACTTACAATCTCAAAGATACCACCCATATTCATAATAATTATTTTATTAAATAAATTATGAAATCGGGGTGTTAAATGAAGCCTAAGATGGGATGCTGAAAATTGTTGGCAGACTGAATCTGTATGAAGAGTGTTTTGTCTGTTTGGAATTTTATGAGATGTGGTCATCAGGCATTCCTTTGTCTGGAGGAATTCAATTGTATAAAGCCCAAGAGGAGTCTAGCTTGGTCATCCATCTGAGATAGGGAGACTATTGTATGTTTTTTATTCTAAGGTTTGTTCCTATGCTTTTAGGAAGCTTGAAATGGTCCTTGTGTTTAAGCCTAAGAGGAGGACAAGTTATCTGTATCAGGCCCATGGGTCCTTAAACAAAGCCCAAGAGGAGGCTGTGGATGGTTTACAAAGAATCACTTTACCGAGAAACTTCTTATCTCTGTAAACCCCTAGTAAGTTGAAACGATCCTAAGTATTTTGAATGGTGTATCTGTTGGATGAAGATAACCTAACTACATAGAGATTCTAGTAGATGCAAATATATACAGATGAAATGCATGCAGACAGATAAAAGGTGTTAGTGAATGTGTTTAACATCTTTTAGTAAGTCTTTGTAATGGTTTGAATATTCTTAAGTTGTTTTATGAAGAATGAAGTTGAGAGTTACACTGGGAAGCAGAGGCCCAAAATCCCGAGGGAGAAAGATTACAGATGTGTTTTATACATTGCATTCTCTTTGTCATTAAGAAGTTTATTATTATATTTGCTTTAGTATGAGGTGAAGAAAGATAATTTTGGCAAACAGTCTTATTCTAAGCAAGCACAACAATTTAAGAAAACAGCGAGAAGTTAGAAAGAGAAAAGATGGCTCAGAAGCCAATAAAAGGGCTTAAAAATAAGGTTGCTAATGTAATTTGTTTTGTTGATTAATTATCTTGATGATTTCATACACAGGGTAGGGCTTTTAAGGAAAAGCTTATCTACCGTATAGAAAGATACTCCACCTAGTTGTGAAGCTCAGTCTACTGCAGGTGTATTAGATCTTTAATTTTGAAAATAGAAAATATGGGATGGGTTTTGTAAACAAATGGGCCCATAATCTCTCTAAAAGAGATTGAAAACTGTTTAAGAAATATTTTGTGGATTCAGGACTTATACGAAAGCCCGATGGAGTTTTAAAACAGACTGGAGAAAGTTTAAAACAGAAAGAATGAGTCCTAAGCATAAAGGATTCCTCATGACACATTTCTACACATAATTTTAGAAAACAAAATGTTTTTGTGAAAAGATATTCACAGAAAAAGATTCACAGATGAGAACTTAATGCGGTGAAAAAAGGCGATCACACTGAGTTTTTGAAAATGGATCAAATGAACCCTAATGGTTCATTTTTCAAAAAAGGATGGGTCTTACACTCTAATAGAGGTCGAAGAGTGATAAAAAAAACAATTTGAGGGTGATTAAATCAAAACCCTAAATTTTGAATATTTTAAATATTAAAAATATATTTAAAACTTTGAAAATTTCAAACATAATTGAAAAACAAGTTGAAACCTTGGATCAATGTTTGAAAATTTATATTTTATCCATGGGATTACTTGAATATAATTTGTGTTTGAAAAATCAAGTGAAAGAAATGATTTTTTAAATGTTAAGAAACAAATAAAATTAATTATTTATAAAATATAAAATATATTAAAAATAAATATTTTTTGGTGATTTTTTCATGGAATAAAATATTTAATCATTTTTTATAATTAATGAAAAAAGAATCATTTTAAAACTCAAAATAATCAGAGAGATATTAATTTTGGATTGAATTAAATAAAATCACAAAATTCAAATATTTGAACATTTGGAAAAGGGCGCCAAGAACACGTGTCATGGCTGTTTAGCCCAAAATTTGCAAAATAAATCGTATCTCATGGAAAAGGCATCCATTTGAGAGGAAATAAACATAAAAATTGCTCGTTTTGATCCCATGAACACAATGGTATCAATTAATTTTATTTATTTTTAATGTTGAGTGAAAAAGCAGTGATGAGCACTGAAGAACCCTGATTTGGTCTGAGCCTCATGAAATTCTACATGATGACGATTTTGTAAAATTGATTGAGGGGAATTACTTAGAATATGATTACGCACATATGGCAAAAAGATAGTGGGAGGAAATATGCATGGATCATGAATTGGCCAAGTTTAAGGCTTACCTGAACTCGAGCTTGAAACTGGAGTTGTGATTTTGAGTTGGAGGTGTTACAGAGATGTTGTGATGATCTGGACAGCTTCCATACACCATATGGAGTATGTTTGAACACTTGAACTTAATTGCAAATGGATGGATTAACATATGATCTTCAAGTTGTAGAAACCAAGCTTCTTTGAGGTTTTGAAGAGTGATTCTGGATTGGAAGTGTTCTAGAGGTGATCTAAGTGTTTGAAAACCTCATAAACATCATATGTGATATGTTTGCATAATTGGTTAGAGTTGAGAGTGGCCATAACTCAAAAACCAGTAGTGATTAGTCAAAATATCAAGTTTTCAGTCTTTGAGAGCACATGAGAGAAAGCTTGGAGATCAGAGGCTTTGGTGTCATTTTTATGATCAAATAAGGTCTGTATTAATAGGCAAATATGTTGAGATTACTTAGCCCTTAAGTTTTGAAGATATGAGGTCACAATTGTGAGTCATGCTTTATGAAAATATCTCTTACACATGAAATGATGAATTTCTCAAATATCTCAGCTATGCAACATCAAATTTCACATTCCTCATAAGTTTTATGCTTGGATTGTGTCCATCTATTGCTTATTAAACAAGATATCCAAGAATATGTCATTTTGGAGCATGGTGACCCTTGGATCAAAATGCATAATGTTGAAATTCATGAATGTCATGGTGAATTCCATGGTGTAATCATGAATTTTCATGTTTGATCACGTTTGTAATGATTTTTTAGATGCTTTAACCTATTTGACATTGTCCTTTGTTTCAAAAAATCAGATTTCAAAAGTTTGTGAAAATCTGTTTTTTGCAAAACAGTTTGAGATGGCCACTTTGATCCATGATTTCTTCATGTACAAGCAAGATATTTTCATGCAATTTGGTTCTTTGAATTTTTGGCAACATTTTCAACAACATTGGTGTTTCAAAAAGGATTTGAATAATCTTTGAACTACGTGAAAAATTACTCCAAGTTTTGGTGTTTTGCTGATTTTGTACTTAGACAGATTTTGTCTAAGTGTTGAAAATAAGTATTTTTTCTTGATTTTGATCAATCTTCAACTTAAAATCCATAATGAATTGGAGATTCTTGTAGTTGAATCATTTGTAGTTTGTGATGAGATCTTTCATTTAAGCTTTGGTTCATCAAAATCTGATGCTTGGATCACAAGTTATGATGCTTGGAAGTAGGCCATTTGAACACTTTTTTCCATAACAGAAACATTTCTAAGCTTCAAAGGTTGCCCCTTTTACAAGTTATCTTCAAATTTCTTATTTTTTGTGATCAAATGCATTAATGGACCATATATTCTTGTAATATAGGTCATGTGGATCATTTTGGGTAAAAAAAAGTTAAACTTTGACTTTTTGGTCCAGATGGAAATTACACTAGATACCCCTGGTTTTCTGATTTTTTGACTGGACATCCTCTGATGAATTTTGACCATACAAATGGACTTCCATGATGTATATGAGCTATTTAAACCATTACCTATGGTATATGCTCTTGTCCAAATGAAAATCTTGACTTTTGGTTCCCCTATTAGTTAGAAACCCTAATTTGGGCATTGTGAAACCTTAATCTTGTTGTCTTTGATCTCTGCATCTCTTGTACTTGTGAATGGCTTATAAAATTCATGTCAACATTCTTGATGATGTATGGAGATCTTGGCTCCTTTCTCTATGAAAAATTTCATCTGGAGGGCTCAGATGACCGAAACCCTAATTGGTGATTGTGATGGTTTGAGGCCCATGTCACTGAAACTTTTGTACTGTCCTTGAAAGATTTTCCATCATTTGATATTCATTAATACTTTGATTGGTGATTTAAAGGTTAAAAATATTATGTAATAATGATTGGACCTTTGGATGAATTCTCTGAGGGACTCAAAAATCCTGATTCATTGCGGGGATACTATCCTGATCAGTCTGACACAGTCCTTTGGTCAGTGGATTCCTTTTAATGAGGTGTATATCTTAGGGTAAAAATTTAGGGTATGACACCTTGCATAATTTTGAACCATTACATATTATGAGCGTATTATCAACCCTTTGTTGTTTATCTGGTTATGTGCTCCTTTTTGGGGTACATACGAATAGGTAAATGAGTGGCTGCTTATAAGCTGAAGGATGGCGTTGATCTTATTTATCTTTTCCTGTTTTATGAAAAATTTATATTCTGTTGCTATGACCTGTAACATTGGGAAGGCAAACATTTTGTTTTATAATTTATTATTATCCTAGTAACGAGTTCTGTGGATTGGAGAAATTTATGAGAAACAATTTGCCGACTTTCGAGGGAAAGTATGATCTGGAGGTTGCATAGGCATGGATCATAGATATTGAGAAATTTTTCTAGTGATGTCTTGTATAAAAGTTTAAAAGGTGCAGTTCGGTACTCACATGTTGTTAGAAGACGCCGAAGACTGATTAAATATAGTGTGCCAGAGATAAGAGGCTGTTAATATTGAGGTTACTTGGGTTTTGTTCAAAGCTCATTTCCTAGAGAAGTACCTCCCCGAGGATATGTGTCGTAAGAAGGAGATTGAGTTCCTCAAGTTTAAGTTGGGAAATTTGACTACCTCTAAGTATGCTGCTAAGTTCGAAGAGTATGTGAAGTTTTGTCCATACTACAATGGTATGATTGTTAAGGGATCGAAGTGTATCAAGTTAGAAAGTGGATTGCATCCCAAGATCAAGCCAGGTATTGACTATCAAGAGATTTGTTTATTTTCTATGCTAGTGAATAAGTGTAAGATATATGATGAGGACAACATAGCCCATTCTGATCACTATAAGAGTCTTAATGAGAAGATAAAGAGGAGTCAATACTATGAAAAACCATATAACACTCCAGCTGACAAAGAGAAACATATGGTTTCATATGAGAAAAGGCCAAATGGGGGAGAGACTCCCATTTCTATCAAGTGTTTCGAGTATGGAGGGTTGGGCCACCGTGCTAATGAATGCAAGAATAAATTTCTAAGGTGTTTCAAATGTGGAAAGAAATGCTTTACTATGGAAAACCCATTTAACAACGGTTGGAAACTACATATAATCACGCAAATCAAGGTGTTGTTATGTAGAGTGTTGTCGTAAATATTCTACTTATAATCACAAACCTGGGACCGTTGTTTTATTCTGGAAAGAGTGAATTATATTACAACGATTATGCATAACAACTATTATGATATATACCGAATATCACAACAGTTATTGCTTGTTTTACCATACACAAAATTAAAGAAATACAACAATTAAAATTGGCAGAGAACTATATAATAAGAAAATTAAACAATTCTTGAAAACCAACTTAGACACACCATTGTTTTTCGAATTGCATGCGTCTCATCATGCACATTTTATGTTCCTTAGCACAAATATGGTTCAATGGTTAGTTTCCTTCAATACATAGATATCTTTTATTATAATTTAGATCATCATCACCGTTTATCATCGTGATTATTATGATGACTTATCATCATAACAATCATGATCATAACAATCACGATGATAAGTGACGACAATGAGGTAAAGTTGAATTGTAAATATCGATGAATTGAAGCAAACAAACCATTGAACCATATATTATGTGCTAAGGAACATAAAATATGCAGAATGAGTTGCAAGCTATTCGAAAATATTGATTGATATAGGTTGGTTTTCAAATACATCTTAATTTTCATATTATAAGTTTCTATGTCAATTTAAATGATTGCGTTTTCAATAAAAGGATAGTGAAATAAACAATATACATAGTATATAATAAACTAAATTTCATATACAATATCAAAAGGACATTATATATATGTACCTTAGCCACTCATATTATACACTTGCTACCACCATCATCATCACCATGTATCATCTTTACTATACAACTTCAACTATTTCAAATAAAATAAACTTAGTTAGTATTCAAAACAAATCCAGCAAAAGTTAAAACAAAACCGTAAGTGGGACTGTAATAAAACAAGATACATTGTTACCATATGTACCATTATAATGAAGTTCACCTAGCTTGTGAAGCATCTTCAGTATGAAAAACATCTTGTTCGTGAAGCAATGAAATAAAATTACAAGGTAGATGAAGTTTCCATCATAACTTCATACTTCTTATACTTTTTTCCACTGCTACACAAATAGTATGTCCCATAGCCAAATTATATTCTTTGTTAATGCATTAAAGTCGAATATGCAAAAATGAGAACAATCAACAAAAACAACATGAATAAAACGAGATAATGAGAACTATCTAACAAGAAGATGGAAGTAGAATAATAACTTATTTTCCATAGCTACAAACAATATGTACCATAAACAAAGTATGGTCTTTGTTGATGCATTAAAGACAAATCTGCAAAAATGAGAACAATCAACAAAAATAACATGAATCAAATGAGATAATGGAAGTATAAGAATATCTAATAAGAATATGGGATAAAAAGAATATCTTCATGTATGAAGCACAAGATTCATAGTTAATAGGTGCTAGGGTTTCACTGTGAAGGAAACAACGCTACTATCAATAGGTGAAAGTTAATTCGCTTATATGGTATTTAGATGTTTAGAATTGGAAGAATTTTTGACCAACAAGAAGTGTTGAACTTAGTTCAGGATGTCACATCAGATGTTGTGACATTATCAAACAGAGTATAAGTAAATGAACTTAATTCAGAATGTCATACCAGATGTTGTGACATTGTATCAGTTAATGAAGTAAGTTTAGTTTACAGGATGTCACACCAGATGTTGTGACATTATATCAGTTAATGAATTAAGTTCAGTTTTCAGGATGTCACACCAGATGTTGTGACATCTCAAACCTGCTACCAGAATTAATTAATGATTAACAGAACTGAGTGAATTCAGGGAAGATATCTGGAATTAATTATGAATGGATAAAACAGAAGAAGGTGCATCTGTAGGGAGTTTTGTTATATGACTTCAGTATATTCAGAAGAACTGAATCACCTAGAATCAAGGAAGTAACAAACCCTAATTCAAGGTGATGGCAGCATGCGTATCAAGATTAGATAAACTACAGAAAGCCCAAAATCCAAACACCTATTTAAGCAACAGAAACTCTCAGAATAGAGTACGAACTTAAGAAGACTAAATAGGGTGTTTGTGTTTTAATAGCAGGTTGTTTTATGTGTATCACTTTATGAGCTTTTAAGAAAAAGTGTATTTGTGTCTTGATTGAAACTGTGAAGTAAGATCAAGCTGTTTTGTTTGAAGTATGACTTCAATTTTATTAAACTTGTAAACATATCACTGTGTGATTGAGGGGGAGTGAGTTGGTACTCATATCTAAGTTGTGTCTTAGGTAGAAATTGCCTTGGGTAGATATTAAGTGAAAGATTAAACTGAGTGGTTTAAGTCTAGAATTAATATTACTTATATTGGATTTCCTTCCTGGCTTGGTAGCCCCCAGATGTAAGTGTGGTTATACACTGAACTGGGTTAACAATTTCCTATGTTGTTTAATTTTCCTGCACTTTAAGTTTTACTCAAGTCTTCAAGTGTTTAAACATCTCATTCGACATCACGTACCTGATCACAGAATTTCAATTGGCATCAGAGCAGGCACCCTGCCTGTTAAACTGGGTGAGATCTAGGGACTGCAAATTCTGGAAACACGGACAGAGATGTAGGATCTGTAAACAGACCACCTATATTGGATGGATCTAATTATGACTACTGGAAGCCAAGAATGGTAGCATTCTTAAGATCACTTGACAATAGGGCCTGGAAAGCAGTCAACAATGGATGGGAGCACCCTGTCCAAGACAACAAAGATGGAGCAAAAGTGTTGAAACCTGAAGAAGAATGGAGTAAGGAGGAAGAAGATTCAGCACTTGGCAATTCTAAGGCCTTAAATGCTTTATTCAATGGCATTGATAGGAACATCTTCAGACTTGTGCATCACTGTGAGCTGGCCAAAGATGTTTGGGACACTCTCAAAACAACTCATGAAGGAACATCAAAGGTGAAGATGTCAAGACTTCAACTTCTCACCACCAAGTTTGAAAACTTGAGAATGAAGGAAGATGAGACAATTCATGAGTTCTACATGAACATCTTAGAAATAGCCAATACTTCTGGTGCTTTGGGAGAAAAGATGACTGATGAAAAGCTTGTAAGAAAGATTCTCAGATCTTTGCCAAAAAGATTTGACATGAAGGTCACAGCAATAGAAGAAGCTCAAGACATATGCACAATGAAGGTTGAAGAGCTCATTGGTTCCCTGCAAACATTTGAGATGGGAATGAATGACACAATTGTAAAGAAGAACAAAAGCATAGCCTTGGTGTCAAATACTGATAAAGAAGAAGAAATTAATGAAGCAGAACCTGAAGAAAATTTATCAGAAACCATTGCTATGCTTGGAAGACAATTCAAAAAGATTCTCAGAAAGATGGAAGACAAGTCCAGACCAAGTGGAAGATACTCAAGCTCTTCTGAGAATAAAAGACCTTATGATGCTAATAGAAGGTCATATTATGATGAAAAGACCAATCAAGAAAAAGGGATTAAATGCCATGGATGTGAAGGATATGGACACATCAGAAATGAATGTCCTACCTATTTAAAAAGGCAGAAGAAAGGTCTCTCTGTAACCTGGTCTGATGAAGACTCAGGATGTGATTCAGAAGAAGAATCAGCTAAGCATATCACTGCTCTAGCTGGATTATGTGAATCTGGAAGTGAATCCAGTGATGAGGAGCTTACTTTTGAAGAGCTTGAGCAATCATACAGAGAGATGGTTAAAAGGAGCACTGAAATATGCATGGAGAGTATAAAGCAGAAGAAGTAGATTGAGGCACTAAAGGATGAAAAAACAAGTGATCTAGAGATCATTGACACCTTGAAAAGTGAAGTAAGCCTTCTCAACTCCAAGTTAGAGCATATGTTCAAATCTGTTAGAATGCTGAACAGTAGCTCAAACACACTGGATGTTATTCTCAACAACAATATGCATTCAGGGGATAGAAGTGGACTGGGATTTAACAAAGTTCATAAGGTTGAAGCTAGCACCAGCAAAACTACTTCAAATTCCATACAGTCAAACAAGATGTCCCAACAGATGCTTCAACATCATGAAAAGAACACAAAGTCAAACATAATGTTCCAACAGATGTCTCAACATCATGAAAAGAATATAATGAAGAAGAAGTATCAAAGATGGAGATGTCATCATTGTGGAAGGTTTGGACACATCAAACCTCATTGCTACAAGTTGCATGGATATCCAAATCAGATGTATCAGCAACCTCCTAAGCAGAAGATAGAGGTTACCAAGAAAGTGCTGCATAGATATCAACATCAAAGATATCAGCAACCCCTTAAGCAGAAGACAGAGGTCATCAAGAAATTATGGGTACCTAAAGCTAGTCTTCATGCTGATCAAAGCTACATGCCCAAGAACAAGTTCAACAAACAACCTTGGAGCTCTACTAATGTACACTACACAGGGCAGAGGCATCAAAAGAAACCTCAATACAAATGGTCAAAGAAGGGTGTTGCATATATAGCTCATACATCTCTAAGAGTATCAGCTAAAGAAGACTGGTATTTTGACAGTGGATGTTCAAGACACATGACTGGATTGAAGAATCTGCTAGTAGACTTAAAGTCATATTCATCCAGATATGTAACCTTTGGAGATGGAGCTAAAGGAGAAATCAAGGGAGTTGGGACCTTGGACTGTCCAGATGTACCAAGACTAGATGATGTGCTGTTGGTAAAAGGATTGACTGCTAACTTGATCAGCATAAGTCAATTATGTGATCAAGGTTACAGTGTAAACTTTACCAAAACTGAATGCATAGTGTCTAATAAAGAACAGAAGGTTGTCATGAGAGGAGCCAGATCTAAAGACAATTGTTATATGTGGGAACCTCAAGACTTCAGTCTCACTTCAACTTGCTCTTTAGCCAAAGAAGAAGAAGTGAAACTATGGCACCAAAGACTGGGTCATCTTCATTTCAGAGGCATAAAGAAAATCGTATCTATGAAAGCTGTGAGAGGTATTCCTAAACTGAAGATTGATGATGGCAAAATATGTGGTGAATGTCAAATAGGCAAGCAAACCAAGATGTCCCATCCAAAGCTCCAACATCTGACAACTTCCAAAGTTTTGGAATTATTGCATATGGATCTTATGGGACCTATGCAGGTTGAGAGCCTTGGTGGTAAGAGGTATGCCTATGTGGTGGTTGATGACTTTTCAAGGTATACATGGATAAATTTTATCAAAGAAAAGTCTGATGTATTTGATGTATTCAAAGATTTATGCCAAAGAATACAAAGAGAAAAAGCCAGCTGTGTGGTCAGAATAAGAAGTGACCATGGAAAGGAGTTTGAGAACCAAAAATTCTTAGATTTCTGTTCTTCAGAAGGAATCAATCATGAACACTCTTCACCAATCACTCCTCAACAGAATGGGATTATTGAGAGGAAGAATAGAACTATCCAAGAATCAGCAAGAGCTATGATCCATGCTAAAAAGTTACCATTGTACTTCTGGGCTGAAGCTATGAACACAACTTGTTACATTCATAATAGAGTCACTCTAAGGAAAGGAACCTTGTCTACAATCTATGAAGTCTGGAAGGGCAGAAAACCCACAGTTAAGTACTTCCATGTGTTTGGAAGTAATTGTTATATTCTGGCTGATAGGGAGCAAAGAAGAAAAATGGATCCTAAAAGTGATGAAGGGATTTTCCTTGGATACTCTATAAACAGCAGAGCCTATAGAGTATTTAACTCTAGAACCAAGGTTATCATGGAGTCCATAAATGTAATAATTGATGATGCCCCTGCAGATGTTACAGAAGATGTTGGAACATCTGCTGACAGCCAAACTGAAGCTGAAGAAAAGAGTGATCATCCTGACTTCACTCAAACTGATGCAAGGAAGGAACAATCCAGCAAACCTCCCTCCATCAGAATCCAGAAGGATCATCCCAAAGATTTGATAATTGGGGATCCCAACAAAGGTGTAAGCACTAGATCAAGAGAGGTGATTTCAGGTTCCTATTTTGTCTCAAAAATAGAACCTAAAAACATCAAGGAAGCTCTTACTGATGAGTACTGGATTTGTGCTATGCAAGATGAATTAGGTCAATTCACAAGGAATGAAGTGTGGGATCTTGTTCCTAGACCTGATGACATAAATGTGATTGGCACTAAATGGGTGTATAAGAACAAGTCAAATGAGCAGGGAGTTGTTACAAAGAACAAAGCTAGACTTGTAGCTCAAGGATACACACAAATTGAGGGAGTAGACTTTGATGAAACCTTTTCACCAGTAGCAAGGCTTGAATCAATCAGACTACTTTTAGGAATTGCTTGTATCCTGAAGTTCAAGCTATTTCAAATGGATGTGAAAAGTGCCTTTCTAAATGGATATCTTAATGAAGAGGTATATGTAGAACAGCCTAAGGGATTTGTTGATCCAAGCTGTCCAAATCATGTGTACAAACTAAGGAAGGCTCTTTATGGACTGAAGCAAGCTCCAAGAGCATGGTATGAAAGGCTGACTACTTTTCTTATCAAGCAAGGGTACAGGAAAGGTGGAATAGACAAAACCTTGTTTGTTAAAGATGAAGAAGGAAATGTCATGATTGCTCAAATATATGTAGATGACATTGTTTTTGGTGGGATGTCAGACAAGATGGTTAAACATTTTGTCACTCAAATGGAATCTGAATTTGAGATGAGCCTAGTAGGAGAATTAACCTCATTTCTTGGACTGCAAATAAAGCAAATGGAGGACTCCATGTTCATTTCCCAAAGCAAGTATGCTAAGAACATTGTCAAGAAATTTGGGATGGACAATGCTACTCATAAAAGAACTCCTGCCCCCACACACTTAAAGCTGACTAAAGATGACAAGGGTGAGAATGTAGACCAAAGCCTATACAGAAGTATGATTGGAAGCTTATTATATCTGACTGCTAGCAGACCAGACATAGCCTTTGCAGTAGGTGTATGTGCAAGATATCAAGCTGATCCAAATGTTAGCCATCTAAACCAAGTCAAGAGAATTCTGAAATATGTCAATGGTACTTGTGACTATGGCATAATGTACTTTCATGGATGCAAACCAATTCTCATAGGATTTTGTGATGCTGATTGGGATGGAAGTGCTGATGACAGAAAGAGTACATCAGGAGGATGATTCTTTCTAGGAAAAAATTTGATTTCTTGGTTCAGTAAGAAACAAAATTGTGTATCCTTATCTACTGCTGAAGCTGAATATATTGCAGCTGGAAGCAGTTGTTCACAGTTGGTTTGGATGAAGTAAATGCTCACAGAGTACAATGTTCCACAAGATGTCATGACATTGTACTGTGACAACTTAAGTGCTATTAACATATCAAAGAATCCTATTCAACATAGCAGGACTAAGCATATTGATATCAGGCATCATTTCATCAGAGATCTTGTGGAAGAGAAAGTGATCTCATTGGAACATGTAGCTACAAATCTGCAATTGGCTGATATATTTACTAAAGCTTTGGATGCTACCCAATTTGAAAACCTAAGGGGAAAATTGGGAATCTGCTTATGTGAAATATAGCAGTTATGGAGATGTGCCAACATGTCCTATGACATTGTGTGGCATGATCACCAGATGGCAACACCAGTCTGGTCAAAAACTCTGTGTATTTCACTCCTTAAAATTATCCAAGTAACGGCTCTTATAAAGGTTCTAGCTTGCTCTCAGCTATTCATCTTCTCATCATCCTCTCAAAACGAATTGCATACTCTAACTGATTTTCAGAACTCATCAAAATCATTCAAACCTAAACTCTTCATTCACCACTTTCGAAAATGTCTCAACATCAAAACCCCAAACTCTCTGATGAAATTCTCAACCAAGAGGATGGGGTGCATGCAACCCCCATTTCTGTGGTACCTATGGATTCAACTCCCATGGACGAAATCAGAGGAAGTGTTCCTCTTGCTCAGAAGCCTAGAACTCCAACAGTGAGAAGAGCAAAGGAACCTGTATTCAGCAAAGCCAAAGGAATGCCTTCATCCTCAAACACCACTCCAAAAGCCTCTGAATATGTGGATGATTCTATAAAGGAACTTGTGAACAGGATTCTGTCTGAGCAAAGAGTTGTGAGTGGCATATCTATCCCTCTGAACAACATGCCAGCTCCACAAGAAAAACAACCAAAATAGGCTGAAGAAGACACCCCTGTCCAACAGGATGTTCCAATAGATGTTGAAACATCTGAGGAACAGCACAAAGCAGCCACTGATGTTGATGATGAAACATCTGAGGACCAGCATAAGGCCTCCACTGATGATCAAGCCTCTGTTGATCCACCTGCTCAAGAGGAGACTACTCAACCTCCTCCTGTTGTTGACATAGAGCATGATTCTGACACAGAAATCATTGCCTCTGTGACCCCTAGCATAGCCAAAAGGCTCAAAACTAGGAAGGAAAAGAAGACTGCAGGACATGCAACTCCTGAGAAGAAGCAACCTACACCAAAGAAGGACAAAGCTAAAGTTTCTTTTGGTCCTACCAAACAATGGAGCAAAGTGCATACACAAAAGAGGAAAGTTGTCACTCCTCCAGATTTTGATGTTGAAGAGGATGTCCCAACATCCCCACCAAAGAAGAAACCAGCACCTTCAAGGTCCTCCTCTGCTGTTCCAGAAGCTCCTCTGGACAACATTTCATTCCATCATGTGTTAAGTGTGAGCAGATGGAAATTTGTCTACCAAAGAAGGGTAGCACTTGAAAGAGAGTTGAGCCGCAGTGCACTTGAGTGCACTGAGGTAATTGATCTCATCTCTTCTACTGGCTTATTCAAAACAGTGTCAAATTTCTCTCCTTGCTATGAGCTGCTAGTCAAGGAATTTATTGTCAACCTTCAAGAAGACTGTGTTGATGGTAAGTCAGCTGACTTCAGAAAGGTGTATGTAAGAGGGAGATGTGTGGAATTCTCTCCTAGGGTTATCAACCACTATCTAGGAAGAGAATCTGATGGACCTAATGAGTTAGGGAAGACTGATAACCAGGTTTGCAAGGTCATCACTGCTAATCAGGTCAAGACTTGGCCAGTCAAGGGGAAGCTTTCTGTTAGCTTGCTGACAAGGAAGTATGCAATGCTGCATAGGATTGGCACTGCAAACTGGGTCCCTACCAACCATACCTCCTCAATAGCAACTTGATTGGGCAGGTTTATATATGCTGTGGGCACCCAAACAAAGCTGGATTTTGGGGCTTATATTTTTTATCAGACATTGAAGCATGCTGGATCATCTGCAACAAAGCTGCCTATTGCCTTCCCTTCTCTGCTGTGTGGAATAATTCTTAGCCAGTATCCAGGTATCCTCACTGAGAAGGATTCAATCTGCAAAAGAGAGAGTCCTCTCGCCTTCCACTACAAGTTGTTCTTAAGTCATCATACAACTGATGTTGAAGCTCCCTCTGGGACATCTGCTGGACCTTCAAAGGCAAAGTCTCCAATATCCAAAGCTGCTTTTATTGCTGAGCTGAAGAACACATGCAAAGAACTAGATGCCAGGAAGCAGAAGCTTGAGGAGATTATCCAAAGGCTGGAAATTGAAGAGAGTGCTCAAAAGGCTGCTGCTTCTGATGAGGAAACTGAAGAAGTGGAAGACACTGAATATGAAGATTCTGAGTGAAAAATGTATGTGAGGAATTTGTAATGTCTGCTGCAGCATTGTATTTTGAATTAGTAATTATGTAATTCTCTCTATCAATACAAAATTTGGCCCCAATTTATGTCTAACAAGGGGGAGAAGAAGAGAACTGAACAACAACAACAATGTATGATGCAGCTTACTGATTAATGAAAAATGACTTCTGTTTGCTTCTGAACTAAAGCTGTGTTTTTAAATTTCTGTTGAAACAAGTCAGAACACATATAGGTTTGAGGGGGAGTAAACTCACACATGACTCAACAGAAAACACTTGCTGTACTCTGATAAAAGAAACTCTGCTGCACTCTGATAAACCAGAAGATTATGTTAGCCAAAAATTAGCCAAAGGGGGAGTTTGTAGATGTTTAGAATTGGCAGAATTTTTGACCAACAAGAAGTGTTGAACTTAGTTCAGGATGTCACATCAGATGTTGTGACATTATCAAACAGAGTATAAGTAAATGAACTTAATTCAGAATGTCATACCAGATGTTATGACATTGTATCAGTTAATGAAGTAAGTTCAGTTTACAGGATGTCACACCAGATGTTGTGACATTGTATCAGTTAATGAATTAAGTTCAGTTTTCAGGATGTCACACCAGATGTTGTGACATCTCAAACCTGCTACCAGAATTAATTAATGATTAACAGAACTGAGTGAATTCAGGGAAGATATCTGGAATTAATTATGAATGGATAAAGCAGAAGAAGGCGCATCTGTAGGGAGTTTTGTTATATGACTTCAGTATATTCAGAAGAACTGAATCACCTAGAATCAAGGAAGTAACAAACCCTAATTCAAGGTGATGGCAGCATGCGTATCAGGATTGGATAAACTACAGAAAGCCCAAAATCCAAACACCTATTTAAGCAACAGAAACTCTCAGAATAGAGTACGAAATTAAGAAGACTAAATAGGGTGTTTGTGTTTTAATAGCAGGTTTTTTTATGTGTATCACTTTATGAGCTTTTAAGAAAAAGTGTATTTGTGTCTTGATTGAAACTGTGAAGTAAGATCAAGCTGTTTTGTTTGAAGTATGACTTCAATTTTATTAAACTTGTAAACATATCACTGTGTGATTGAGGGGGAGTGAGTTGGTACTCATATCTAAGTTGTGTCTTAGGTAGAAATTGCCTTGGGTAGATATTAAGTGAAAGATTAAACTGAGTGGTTTAAGTCTAGAATTAATATTACTTATATTGGATTTCCTTCCTGGCTTGGTAGCCCCCAGATGTAAGTGTGGTTATACACTGAACTGGGTTAACAATTTCCTATGTTGTTTAATTTTCCTGCACTTTAAGTTTTAGTCAAGTCTTCAAGTGTTTAAACGTCTCATTCGACATCACATACCTGATCACAGAATTTCATGGTAAATATTTCATAACAGTTATCAATAAGAACCGTAATGATAGGTATTTATTTATTATAAATATATCACAACGGTTATTCATATGAACCGTAGTGATACCCATTTTAATTGGTACAATGTTTTAATCTTGGCAGCAACATATTTTTTCATTTTACATAATTATTTATTCACAGTTATAATAAGCAACCTTTGTAATATTACAACTATTGCTCTTCTCGGAAGATAGAGACGTCCATCCTAAGTATAATAATGATTTAAAATTTTCTTCGTTTTTCAAAAATATCTTTCGAGTATATCAACCATTACAAGTTATCATCATTACAAGCATTAAACTATCATATTTTTCATCTCCAACCTCATTTATAAATAAACAGTTTTACAATTCTTCATAATATATACTTCGTAACAATGAGTTCTACAAATGAGAATGCTAACAGAAACATCTCCAATGGGGTGAAAAATGAACAACAATATCAATGGTCAAGTGAGGAGGTCCAACAATATGGATCCTTGGCTATTAGGGATATGTTAAGGGTTAGGAAGACCAAGAAGAAGAAGAAGAAGAAGAAGAAGAAGAAGAAGAAGAAAACTAAAGAAGAAAAAGAAAAAGAAGCATATGAGGATTTTTTTTATGATTCTGATGAGGGTAGTAAGGAGAGATTCTTAGATTATGAAGATGCATTTGTTAATTTGGGCTCAGTCATTTGATAAATATATGTAATATGATTATCAATGTACTTTTTATTTTAAATTTAATGAAGTTTTCTATTATATATACTCTTCTCTTTCAATTATGTTTAATGAAGTTTTGAGTTTTGAGGGTTGTAGCAGTAAAAAATGAAATAAGATGAAATTTAGTTATAATGAAGTTTTGATCAAACTCTTCTTTTCACTTAAAAATAGAAAAAAAAAGATGAATTTTGGGTTTTGAGGGTAAAGTCCCTTAACCGTAAAATATAAAATAAAATATATGTTTCAAATGGAAAAATGAGATGTTGGAAATCGATGCTTGTTATATGTAATTCCCTATATAATATATACCTTGAATAATATCATACAAGAGTTTATTTGGTACTGACACCATCATAAGTGCCTAATAGCATAATTCAAATTCTTGACTATCACTAAAACATATTACAAACTATGGTAAAAGACATGGAAATTATACTAAAATAAAAATACTAAGATCAATACAACATTCTTCATTGTACAAAAGATGAATACACAGCAGAAAAATTAATACTAAGCTTCTCTTGAAACATCCAAGCAAATTCCACTTGTAAATCGAACCTACAAACAAAACTTGAAAAGAAACAACAATAGTGGGGTGAGATATGAATATCTCAGTGAGTTCCCTATCTTATGAATTCTCTCGGCTCTACAAGGTTCTACAAAAATCCTACTAAAGTCGGAGGAAAGCCTAGACCTTGAGTTCACAATCTCAAACTCATATGGAAAGATATCTTAATTTCACTAATCCGGAAACCAATGAAGGTATTCCCTATTCTCGTCCTCTCCTACGTCTAAGAGTCGACATGAGTCATGGATCTTGTAATTTACTTGACATACGGAATGGATTTGGATGCTAGGCCTACTAACCTAGAATCTTCACTTCTCAGGGCATTTTAACCATCTCAAGTCTCTTTACCATTATATATAGGGTCCATTCGTACTAAACGCGAGAATCAAACTTGCCAAGTAATCATGTGTACATTCTAGAGGAACCCAAGGTTCATGAAACAACATTCTCAGGGAAACAATTACGATTAAATGATTTCAACACAAACGTGATTGGACATACCAATTACAAGGCCACATTCTCCTTAACACATAAAGAATGCATGTGACATTCATAAGGCCACATTCACCTTAACACAAATAAAACACCCTACAGGTTCACACATGCTCCATATAGATTATGCTCACCACAAGACCCTTACTCGATTAAGGTTCACATAATATACCGAAAGTCCCAACATTGCCTTCTATATTCTAACAATTTCCTAGTCATACTACTAGGTTTCATTATCGTGTCATATTAAGGTTTCCTCACGATACCTTAATCTACACGTTTTACGGTTCATAAGTTATATTTTACATGATCGGCATTTTAATCGAAAAAACATAAATAAATAATTTCCACATCAACAATAATATTTTCTCTTCCCATTTGATAGTACATCATTTCAGCTTTCTATCGATATAAAGTTTGCCTCAATCAGACACCCGAGTAAAAAGTTATGGACTTTACAAGAATAATTATTTTTCCAAAACTTATAGTGGTAACCGGTTAACACCTAGTGGGTAACCAGTTACTCAGTGTAAAATTGTCCCATAACACATATTTTTAACATGGTAATCGATTAACGCCCAGTTGGTAACAAGTTACTGTTGTACCAAAAGTTGAAAAACCCGCGTTTTCATATATAAAACCAGTGGAAACTCCAACCAAAACACCTGAGGATTTCAAGGAAATTTACATAGAGTACATTCACACATATATTGATCATATTACACATTTTTATCTGAGTTTTAACCGTTAGATTCCCCGACTATTAAGATTAAACCATTTTCCATAATTTCTAACCTAGAACCCACCTCTAATCATTAAGAGGAGTTTGATGAAGATGAAGAAGATTGAAAAAGAAGAATGATGATTCAAGCTTTTCCACTTCTGGGATTTACTCTTCTCTTGCTCTTCCTCTATTCTCTATAGCTTATCTCTTCATTTCATAACTTGTTTGTATTATTGGAGTATGAGACACAATAGAGGAAAAGAGAATTTATATCTATCAGTTAGTTTATTAACTGGTCCATAAATTATGGGTATCCAAATGTCTCTGATTCACTTAATTTTAATAAAATCTCTGAGTCATATAATATTAACTAATTAATTTGAGTTCGTCGATTGTGTAACACCCCAAATTTTCCCTCTTCTTTTTAAGCATCATCATCATACCATAATCATAAGCATATCATATCCTCGGCATCTTTGCATGAAAAGATAAGGCATAACATTCTCATGACCTAGCATTATGCATATGATCATCTGTGAGGGAACTGAGGCATCTCAAGCTATAACAAGAGGTCCAGTGAATTTGTCCAAGTCCTATGAGGGGTCTACATTGCATTCACAAGTTCAAGATCAGTCACAAAATCCCAAGAGGTTGGGAGATCATCAATGAATTCAAGTTAGGGCAAGCTCCTGCACAATGATCCCAAATTAGGGTTTCATTTCCAAGCATGAAATCTTTGTGACTTTGTCCATATTATCTGGGAAAAGTCTCTCATATGACAAGAGGATCCTAGGGATGAAGTTTGGTGAAAACATTCCTTAGGGAAGTCAGTTATTTCATCAGAAGTTCAAAAATGCAACTTTTCTCCTGTAGGAGGGAAATCCTGATTAGGGTTTTGGGCCAGATACTCATATCTTCTGAATTTTGACCATTTCTTGAGGGCAAAGGCCCTTATTTGGTCTGCATGGCTTATGTATGATGTTTGAAGCAAAAATTCACTGAAGAAGTCAAGGTTTGGTTCAGTTGCTTGAAGGTGAAGCAAGAAAGTCAATTGTGCAGTCAGAAAAGTCAACATGAAGATTTCAGAGTTTTTTAATCAGGATTATCATTTTTGAGGTCATATCATGTCAAGGAGTAATTCAGTTAAGCTTAAATGTCAAAAATCAGGAGTATGCGAAAACTTACTAAATTTGGAAGTTTCCATTTTTGGAAATTATTTTGTCCCGAAACTTCAAGCTATTATTTCATGTGCGAAAAAGCTCCGAATGATTTTCCGGTGAACACGAAAGTTGTAGAGCACGATTTTCCCTTTCCGAAAAGTTCTAGAACACTTTCATAGCATTTTTAGAACTCAAGTTATGATTTTTTGAAGTTTGGAGTATTTTTTAGGGTTTTGGTGGACATGTATCATTTAGTCATTGGTTTATTAATTAAATAAGGTTATGTGTGGTGTGACATGGTTTATTTTTTTACATTTATTTTAGTGAGTCCATTGCATTATTTGTGTGACCAAATATATAAAATAATCCAAAAATAGTGACATTTGGTGATGATGTACGAAGAAGTAGTGTGAAGAGCAGCATTTTGAGCCAACCAACCTCAGCCTGCCACATGTTCCCTTTTCATTTGCCCTGAGGTCACACTATTTCTTCCTCACTCACACTCACGCGGACGCCACAATGAGAAGAGAAGGGAGTTCACGTGAGTCATGCAGTCCATGCATCATCCCATGTACCACAAAGCCAGCCAATCACAGTTGTCCCTCATTTGCATTTCCTTCCGTCATCCAATGATGATCCAACAACTCCCACACACCACCATAATACTCTATACCATCATGCACATGATTGATTTCAAATTTGAAAACTGAAAGAAAGAACCAAGGGAGTCACGCAAGCCTCATGGTTGAAAGAGATATCAATTTGATTCCTTCTTCACAACAAACACACGCTGCACCCTTACTATAAAAGAAGCCAGGGCAAAAGAGAGTGGCATTTTTATTCACATTACACAGAAAAATCACACGCCTCTCTCTCTCTTTTTCATTTGAGCTCTAAACTGCATATCACAACAAAGCATTTCCAGATCTGTTTCCTGACTCTCTCATCTCATTCTTCATCTTCAACACCTTTGCATCCTCACATTCATCATCACACCACATACATAAGGAGCATTTTGGAGCTTCGGGCAAGAAAACTAGTTCTATCACTCTTTCTGTTTTGCTCATTCTTCCATCTGCAAGCCTTTATTTGGCTCAAACAAGACAAAGGAGTTCATAAGGATGCTTTGTGGATCTCTGGATTTCTGAAGATCTCAAGAAAAGCTCAAGTGCAGGTTTGAATAGTCACTCTTCTTCATTTCGGGTTTGGTTTGTTTTCACTTGTTTTGACTTGTTAAGGTTGGATTTAAGATGACTGAAGTGTTTGAGTTACTTGTTTGAGCTTAATTTGAGATTTACAGTTTTCTGTTTGAATGTTATGTTGTTCGATTTGCTTTTATTATGGTTCGTTTTTAAAATATGATAGCATATTCATGATCCTTGTATGTTGGACTCCATTTTTGGCTTTTATACCTTTGAGTTTCATGGAAAGATGGAGGAGTTATGATGCTCTGAATTTGGATGTTTGAAGCTGCATTTTGCCCTGTTTTCGTTTTTTCTGAAGTTGTTTCATGAAGGGAGGTTGAAGATGATGAGGTGTGGCTTTGGGATTGGTTGTGGTGTTTTTTGTCTTCTTATGACTTAACCTAGCGTGACCAATTGATCATGTGTTCACATAATTTTGTTATTTCATTTTAATAAAACAATTGTCACATGTAAATATTAACACATAATTAATCCTGTTTATTGATGGTTAATGAGATTTTCGTGTGGGCCTTGCCTAGAGTTACTATGTACACCTCCATTTTGGGCCCAGATTTATAATAAACTGATTTCGTTTGCTGAGTGCACCCCTGGCCTAGTTTCTTTTATTTTATTTCTTTTTTATTTTCTTATTTTATTTTCAGTTTGAATTTTAATTTTTAAAAATAGAAATAGGTCTTCAAAAATTATAAAAAAAATTCAGGAATGATTCTTTTAGTATTCTCTAATTTTTGGTATTTTTATTTTTCATTTATTTTCAATTTCCACGAAGAAATTAATTGTTTCTTTTAATTAATTGCTTTTATTTCATTTTTGAAGCATGATGCCTTGTTCATTTTCTATATTGATCATTATTTTGAATTTTGAGATGATTCTTCTTGCTCTGGATTCATGATGAGATGTAGTTTATTGGTGATTTTTGTTCTGATTTTAAGAAGTTTGCTTAATTGATTTTGGTCTATAACTTGTGCATGAAGCTTTCTAACCCTAATCCATGTATGAACTTTTATTTGAATGGGTAAGCTTCTGATTTTGATCCCCTCCTTTTGGCATGTTGATATTGTATCATTGACGATCATTTTTGCAAGATTGTGGAATTTTTGGATGTATACTTGAATTGATTTGAAATTTTGTTCCTTACTTGTTCCCTTTTGCTTCCTTTGGGTCATATGGTCACTCCTTAGGTTAGAAGGGCACTTGTGCCAACTTCTATAAGTTGTTTAGAGCCATCTTAGGTTGTTGATCCCCTCTGGTCTTGAGTTGGTGTTTGTACCTTGGAAATTTTTTGATTTGTTTGCTTTTGAAGTTCTTTCACACTTATGCATGCTCACTTCACTTCCTTTGCTTCTTTCTTCTCATGATGTGAATACTTGACTTGGTGTGCTTCTTCCCTTCATCTTACATGATCCTTAGGCACTTTTCTAACATGTTAGGGTTCTGGTCTTGCACTTTGTGATGTTGCTTTGTCTATTTTTCTTTGTATTTTCTCATGCTTACTTTGTTTTGTCATGGTGATTCATAATGCTTCATGTTGAGTTGTGTAGTTCTTTTTTCATTCTTATGCTGTGAATTTGCATTTGGCATTTGTGATTAAAACTTCACTTCTAGTTGCGTAACTTTGGTTTGACATTATGTTCATTTTGTGTTGCATTTATTCTTGTGTCACTAACCATTTCAGGGGCTTTGGTAAGTGAGAGGTGTGGATGTGATTCCCACATCTCCAAGTCTTATCTCTTATCTTTTCTTCATTGATACTATTCTTATGATTGTTGGGCTTAGGTCTTACTCCCTCCCTCTTCTATTCTTCATTCTTCTCTCTCTTTTCTTCTTTCTTCTTTTCCTTTAGGATAGCTAACCTCACTAACCTAGGATTACCTTTGCATGATAACTTTAGGATTCATTAGTCCCCCATTAGACTTTTACCTTTGTGATCCTTTTGTTTCTTTTATATTCTCATCTCAAAACCCTAAAGAAGACACTTAATAAAGATTGAAGTGATATCTTGAGCAATAGCCTTATCCCATGAGACACTTGTAGTCTTCCCATCTTGGGATAGTACAAGCTTGTCTTGTGATGCACAAGTCTGATCAGAATATCATCTTCACCAAGAAATTCATAAAACACACTTCTTCATTGTAAATACAAAAACACTTAATAAGTTAATGAGTTAGTGAGCTTAAGCCCTAATCTCTGGATTCAAGTTTTGGGGATCTTCTCCTTACTTGAGTGTGCTTGTTCTATTATTCCATGTTGGAATGTAGTGACAAGTGCACATTCCATGGAAAAGAGCTTGAGTTCACTTCCTTGTGACACACTCATAAAAAGCTTCTAAAAACACAAACAAACAATAAGCGTCTCTCCTTCGGGACTTCTTTTCTCATCACCTTCACTCCTTACGTACGAACTTGCTCCTACTTGTCATTTTGCAAGACGGTAACGCACTCGTCGTCCGAGCCTGCAACACCTGAGCATTGACATAGGCAGTTCAAGCCTTAAGACACAAGCAATCTTTTCCACCCCTAGTTAGGGGAACTACGGCGACTCTGATCCTCATTGTCCAGATGAGGTACGTAGGCAGCGGGGTAGGGCCCGTTCGAGCACAATATTTATTTTCCCTACATTTTCTCCTTTTCATTTCTTTTTCAGTTCCCTTTTCTTTTTCTTTTATCCAGTTCAGTTCCTTTTCTTTGCAGCAGCTTTCATTTCTTCACCCTTTGAAACATATTTCTTTGCAAGCGTGGATCCTGTCGGATACGGCAGACGATCTGGGGTGCTAATACCTTCCCAGGTCGTAACCGACTCCCGAACTCAGTCTCTTTGGTTCGCAGGACCCGTGTCCTTTCTTTTATTTTCTCTTGGTTTGTGCAGCATTACCATTCCCGTTCCTTCGGGATAAAAATGCCTGGCTGGCGACTCTTTTCTTTTCCGCGCCACTTTCGCGTTTGTACCAGGATGGAAATCCGGGTAGCGACAGCTGGCGACTCTGCTGGGGACTATCTAACCAGAATCTCTGGTTCCCTTGAGAGTCTCTCCTAGCCCTTATTTGTTTCTGTTTCTTTGGGTGTTGATTGTTTGATGTTGTGTGTTGTATTATTACTATTGTTTATTTACAATTTATTTATAGCTTTATTTACAATTTTCAGTATTTATTTTCTGCATCATATGATATACTGGACTGTCTGGACTGGATTTTCTGTTTGGTGGGCTTGGGTGATACTGTTTCTGAGAGATAATCTCATTACCACAGCTCGAGTGTACCTTAGGACCTAGAGTGGTTCCACTTTGGCCTCATGAGATCTTGTCATGAGGGTAGTAGTGAGTTCCACGCCCAGATTTGCGACCGTCTAGGAAATGTCTTGATTTGGGGATCTTCCTCTATCATTTAATAACCTTGACAGTTATGTGCAGTTGGGGACTGATCACACTAAAATTCACCGTATTTCTGACTCCGATTTCGCATGCATTCTTAGCTTTTATTGTTGTTTTGCTTTTTTATTGCTTTGTTTTCTTATGTTTTCAGGTTTTTATAATAATCGGAGCTTGAATCAGGAAAAGGAGCGAAAAAGGAGTGAAAACGGACGAAAACCTAGAAATTCAGCGTTTTGCACTTGCGGCACCCACCGTGGCGGGCGCCATGGGGTTAGCCATGACGTGGCCACGTCTCAAGACCACTCCTCAACCTCCAAGACCCACGTTCCCCACTCCATCATCCCCTGTAGGGACCATGGCGGGCGCCATAGGCCTGTGGCGGGCGCCACAAGGCCAAAATCAGTAACCTCCACTTTTTAGTGGAGGGGCGTCCCGGTCAATTCATGCTTTAAGTTTTTCCTATAAATAGGACCTTAGATTTTCGTTTTTCTTCATCCAGAATTAGAATTCTCTAGGCATATATCAGTTATAAAGCAGTTTCCATTCCATATCGGGGTGCCTCTGCAATCGAGTGATCGAGTCTGTAATCTGTCTGTGGTTCGAGTTTTGGAGCACTCTGGAGGAAGTTAATCCTGCCGCCATTTTAATTCAAGTTCGTACTTTACTTTTGTTTATTTCCCGCACTCGCACATTTACTTTGTTTATTTCCCGCACTCGCACATTTACTTTGTTTATTTCCCGCACTCGCACATTTACTTTGTTTATTTCCCGCACTCGCACATTTACTTTGTTTATTATCCGCACTCGCTTTAAATTACTTTTATGAAAAATTATAAAAAGAATCTTTACTTTATCATGTCTAACTAATTCCATAAAGGTTTGAATGTAAGGATCGTAATTAAACCAGTAATCAGTATAATTGTTCGTGGAAACACCTAAGGGTTATTTTATCTTTCAATTCAAGTAATTGTTTTTAACTATTTCAAAAACAGCCAAAAGCGCTTTGTCTAGTTTATTAGGAGTTTTTAGATTAAAAAGAAAGGAGATTTTAAAACGACTTTTGAACGCGTTAAAGAAGTTTGGAGTATGGTTCGTGAGAACCTCTTTTTGCTAAGAAATCCAGGTTAAAGTACTTTACAACTTAGTTAAGATACTATATTTCTTAAAAATAGGTTTACTACTCTAACGCAGTACGCACCTTTTTATCCGTGACAATAGGAGGGGTTGATTAGAGAGTACAACTCGGTTCTGAATACGCGAAAGCGACAGTTCCTGTTAAATTAGTTCTTTTCAAAGAAGAAAACATTGCCCATAAGTAGTTCCACTAACAAGTACTGGATTATCATTGATTACGTGAATTACATTCGATCCTGTCCTTTATCTATTATTTAAAATTATAATTTTATTTACCATTGCACCCTTATTAAAACCCTTAAAAATAGTTGCCTTAGATAAGCACCATAACAACAGGTACGATAGATTGACACTTGGTCTCTGTGGATTCGATAATCTTTTATATTACTTTGACGTGATTCGTACACTTGCGAAAAACACGCATCAAGTTTTTGGCGCCGTTGCCGGGGACCAATATCGTCAAATTTCATTACCTTGTAGTTATACCGTTTAGACTAAGGTTGTTACCCACCGGTCAATGCGAAAGACTCGCAGTGCCGGAAGTTTAGTAGACCCTCTAGCTGAACCTGAACGTTACGCTCGCGCACGTTTGTTTTTCCATAGGAATAGGAGAGCTATGGCCGAAGATCAAAACCGAAGACCTCTTAAGGACTTCGCCCAACCATCAAACGAGGAACCTAGTTCCAGTATAGTAAACCCCGCTATCCCAGCCAATAATTTTGAACTTAAACCATCCCTGCTGCAATTAGTGCAACAGAGACAATTCGCAGGTCTCGCTATTGATAACCCAAACCAACATTTAAAAAACTTTCTTCAGTTAGCAGACACCTTTAAAACCAATGGAGCTTCTCCTGAGGCAATACGCTTAAGATTATTTCCCTTTTCCCTCAGAGATAAAGCTCTATCATGGTTAGATTCCCTTCCACCCAATTCAATAACAACCTGGGATGACCTTAGTAAAGTTTTCCTTGCTAGATATTTCCCCCCAAGTAAGACCGCTCTTCTTCGAAACCTAATAACTAGATTTACCCAACACCAAGGAGAGTCGTTGTTCGAAGCCTGGGAGAGATATAAAGAACTATTAAGAGCATGCCCACATCATGGCCTAGAGAATTGGCTAATCATTCAAACCTTCTATAATGGACTTCTTTATAACACTAAAATGACCATCGACGCTGCCGCTGGTGGCGCGCTGATGAACAAACCTTACCCTGAAGCTAGTGCCCTTATCGAGGATATGGCCCAAAACCATCAATCATGGGGAGTAGAACGAGCGACAGTGGAAAATAAGGAAGCCCAAGGACGAATACATGAGCTAAGCTCTATAGACATGATGCAGGCTAAAATGGACGCGTTGGCCCTTAGAGTCGAACATATGTGTACAACTCTGAATACTGTAGCCGCAGTTTCGCCGAATTGTGAGATATGTGGAACGCAAGGACACCAATCCGCCGAATGCAATCTGTTAAATGAGACCAACACTGAGCAAGTGAACTATACCCAAGGGAACCCATTTTCAAACACATATAACCCTGGATGGAGGAATCACCCAAACTTCTCCTACAAAAATAATAACCCTATCCAAAATACCGCACCTCCGAGACAACAAGGTTATCAAGCCCCTAGAACAAATCAACCTATGCAACCTGTACCACCTAGTCCGAGCTTTGAGGAAGTTGTAAAAGATTTTATCGTTGCTCAAAAACAACAAAACAAAGAGTTCATGAACCATAACGTCCATGTTAACGAACTGATTACCAAGTTAGGAACCAAGGTTGATCAAATCATTACTCATAATAAGATGCTTGAAACCCAGATCTCTCAGGTAGCGTTAAACCAAGCCCCACAGACTACACCTGGAGGACAGTTCCCTGGACAACCTCAACAAAACCCGAAAGGGCAAGCAAATGCCATTACTCTACGAAGTGGAACCGCTTATAAGGAACCTTTAAACCCTAGATTAAGTGAGCCCGAAACTTCTGAGAGGAATGAGGAAAAGGAACCAGAGAAGCCTGAAACCCCGGAAAGTCAAGAAAAAGGAGAAGAACCTAAAAATAAAACCTATGTACCACCACCGCCATATAAACCACCAATACCTTACCCTCAAAGATTAAAGAAAACCCAAATCGATAATCAATATCAAAAATTCGTTAAGGTTATAGAAAAACTTCACGTAGAAATCCCCTTTACAAAAGCCATCACCCAAATACCTTCTTACGCTAAGTTTCTCAAAGACATACTTACAAATAAACGTAGACTTGAAGATCCGAAACCCTTGGAATGTAATTCTATTTCCGAAAATAGGTTAGCAAAGAAAGATAAAGATCCCGGAAATTTTTCCATTCCTTGTATTTTGGGGAATCATGTCATCGAAAAAGCTTTTCTAGACTTAGGAGCTAGTGTGAGCTTAATGCCTTTAGCAGTTTGTGAGAGATTAAACTTAGGAGAATTACAACCTACTAAGATGTCACTTCAATTAGCCGATAGATCCGTTAAATACCCTATAGGCATACTTGAATACGTCCCTGTTAGGATAGGTCAGTTGTTTATACCTACTGATTTTGTTGTCATGGACATTAAAGAAGATGACGACATACCAATCCTCCTAGGTAGACCGTTCTTATCGACTGCTGGAGCTGTAATAGATGTTAAAAAGGGAAAACTAACTTTTGAGGTAGGTGGCCAGAAGATAGAATTTATATTGTCAAAATTTCTTATGGCACCTGTGATAGGAGATGCTTGTTATGCCTTAGATATCATCGAAGAATGCATTAGGGAATTAGAACAAGAAGAAGAAACTGAATCTATAAAATTGCCGTCAACCCTTATTTTGGAAGATGACAATTATAAAACTCCTTACATTGATGATAACCTTCACAAATGTTTATCTCTTACCCCAGATCCTATGCCTTGCCCTATGAAACCGACCGTAAAACTTAAGGAACTGCCTAAAAACCTGAGATATGAATTTCTCGATGAAGATATGAACCGTCCAGTTATAGTCAGTGCTACCTTAAACCAAGAAGAAACCGATCAATTATTAGAAGTTTTACGTAGGTACCCCTCAGCCTTAGGATATAAGATCTCTGATCTAAAAGGAATAAGCCCATCCGTATGCATGCATCGGATTTTGCTTGAAAAAAATTCAAAACCTTCCAGAGAACACCAACGTAGAATAAATCCTATAATGAGTACTGTAGTTAAGACTGAAGTTCTTAAGTTACTAGAGGCAGGTATAATATATCAGATCTCGGACAGTAAATGGGTGAGTCCTGTGCATGTAGTACCTAAAAAGGGAGGCATCACAGTCGTGCAAAACGAGAAGGGCGAACCTGTAGCAAAAAGAACCGATGGAGGTTGGCGTATGTGCATAGATTATAGAAAATTAAATAAAGCAACTAGGAAGGACCATTTCCCATTACCATTCATAGACCAAATGTTGGAGCGCCTAGCCAGACACTCTTACTTTTGTTATTTAGATGGATATTCGGGATTCTTCCAAATACCTATTCATCCCGAAGATCAAGAAAAAACTACCTTTACATGCCCAGTTGGAACTTTTGCCTATAGAAGAATGCCTTTTGGACTTTGTAATGCTCCTGCAACTTTCCAACGCTGCATGATGTCTATCTTTGCTGATTATTTAGATGGAATTATGGAAGTATTTATGGACGATTTCTCAGTTTGTGGGTCAGATTTCAAAAATTGTCTTGTCAACCTTGAGAAAATCCTGGAGAGATGTGTGGAGGTAAACCTTGTGCTAAATTGGGAAAAATGTCATTTCATGGTCACCGAAGGGATGGTTTTAGGACATATAGTTTCCGAAAAAGGTATAGAGGTAGATAAAGCAAAAATAGAAGTCATAGAGAATCTAAAACCGCCGAAGACTATCAGGGAGATAAGAAGTTTTCTTGGACATGCCGGATTTTACCGACGTTTCATCAAGGATTTCTCCAAAATAACAAAGCCCTTAACTGGTCTTTTAATGAAAGATGTTTAATTCATCTTCGATGAAAAATGTACTGAAGCATTTAATCTTCTGAAGCAAGCTCTGATTTCAGCACCTATAATGAAACCCCCTGATTGGTCAGAACCGTTTGAGGTAATGTGTGACGCCAGTGATTATGCTGTTGGAGCCGTTCTAGGTCAGAGAAAAGACAAAAAGTTACATGTGATTTATTATGCCAGTAGAACCCTAGACGCTGCACAGCTCAACTACGCAACAACCGAAAAAGAGCTCCTAGCTGTAGTTTTTGCAATAGACAAATTTAGATCTTATCTAGTAGGAGCCAAGATTATAGTTTATACCGACCATGCTGCCATTCGTTACTTACTAAGCAAAAAGGATGCCAATCCTAGGTTACTTCGATGGATTCTATTACTGCAAGAGTTTGATTTGGATATCCGTGATAAGAGAGGCACTGATAATGTGGTAGCTGATCACCTATCTAGGCTAGAATACCTGAAACCTAACTCAGTACCCATAAATGACGATTTTGCCTATGATAGACTGATAGCCCAACTAGAAACCATTGAAGATGATAACCCAGACCCTCATGAGCATTTTCATAAATCCTTAGCTATAAGTAATGCACCTTGGTATGCAGATTTTGTTAATTACCTAGCCGCTGACATCATACCCCCTGATCTAAACTACCACTGGAAGAAGAAGTTCTATAGTGATGTGAGAAACTTCTATTGGGACGATCCATTTCTTTTCAAGAGAGGTAAAGATGGCATTTTTCGCCGTTGTGTTCCAGAAGAAGAGGTAAATAATATAATTGAGCATTGTCATTCTGCACCCTATGGTGGACATGCAAGCACATCTAAGACCTACGCCAAGATTCTTCAAGCTGACCTATTCTGGCCTACTATGTGGCGTGATGTCCATGCTTTCATTGTCAAGTGTGACAGATGCCAACGCACAGGAAATATTTCAAGACGTAATGAAATGCCGTTAAGAAATATCCAAGAAGTAGAACTCTTCGACGTATGGGGTATAGACTTTATGGGACCATTCCCACCATCTTTTGGAAATCAATACATATTAGTAGCTGTTGACTACGTGTCTAAATGGATTGAAGCTATCGCCGCACCCACAAATGACACCAGAGTAGTCATCAAATTATTCAAGAATTATATATTTCCCAGGTTTGGAACCCCCCGTTTAGTCATAAGTGATGGAGGATCACACTTCATATCGAGAATATTTGATAAACTTTTAAGCAAGTATGGAGTTAAGCATAGAGTAGCAACACCATACCACCCACAGACCAATGGACAAGTGGAAGTATCTAATAGGGAGATAAAACAAATCCTCGAGAAGACTGTCTCTATATCTAGAAAGGATTGGTCACAGAAACTTCAAGAAGCATTATGGGCCTATAGAACCGCTTTCAAAACTCCTATAGGAACAACCCCTTATCAACTGGTCTATGGAAAATCATGTCACTTACCTTTTGAGTTGGAGCATAAGGCCTATTGGGCCATCAAAACTTTGAATCTGGATTACTTGACAGCTGGTGAGAAACGTATCCTTGACATCCACAAATTAGAAGAGCTCAGACAATCTGCCTACGAAAATGCCATCATATACAAAGAAAGAACAAAAGCTTGGCATGACAAAAGAATCATAAGAAGAGACTTCAAAATAGGCGATCCTGTTCTCCTGTTCGATTCTAGGTTACGACTATTTCCAGGTAAACTCCGTTCGAGATGGACTGGCCCCTTCGAAGTATCTAAGATCCTAAGATCCGGTGCTATTGAAATCAAGAACCAGACATGTAAACCATTCATCGTTAATGGACAGAGGTTGAAGCCCTGCGAAGGAGGTGACATTCCAACAACATACACCTGCCATACTCTGAGTGATCCACCATATCCTTCCAATGATGTTTAAATATCGGTCGTCGAGCTAATGACGTTAAACAAGCGCTGCATGGGAGGCAACCCATGGTTTTCTTATTTTTGTACTTTTTATTTATTTTTACTTTATTTTAATTTGTTTATTATTATTATTATGTCAGGACTAACGATTGAATGTTTTATGTGCTTTCAGGACTTGTTTGCTAACCTTGTACAGAATGCAGAACCCTGATGACATGCACGTGGCCTTTAGAGATGATGCACAGAGAGAGCGTTACTATGTTCACATGAGACGCCCTATGGCTCCTACCAGGTACCCTGACCATGACTGCATGGATGCCTTGGGGATAGAGCCAAGCGTCAGATTTTTATGCCATCAACTCCAGTGGGACCAGTTTGACTACAGGAACAACACTTATAGGAACCTGACTCTTGAGTTCCTCAGCTCATTTCATCATGACCCTTGGGCTGGACCCGATGGACTCGCTGTTTTCAGGTTGTTCGGGATTGACTACTCATTCTCTCACAAAGAGTTTGGTGACTTACTAGGTTTCCAGACTACTCCTGATGCTATTCCAGAGACTCCGATGGGGTATTTTATGAGCAGAGAAGTGGAAAAGTTTTGGACTAAAATATCAGGCGGAGGGAGCCAAGATCCTCCTACCCAGTTTTCTCAGGTAATCCACAACCCTGCATTGAGGTACTTCCAGATGATTCTAGCACATTCTTTCCTAGGTTTTCCAGATACAGAGACACTGCTAAGTGAAGAGGAGATTTTCCTACTGTTTTGTGCGACTCAGTCTCGCCCTGTTGCTTGTGGCAACTTTCTACTGAAGGGCCTTGCTAGTGTTGCCAGATCATTAGTAGGCATCATCCATGTCGGTGGGATTGTTACACAGATAGCTACTGCATTGGGTTTGTCTCGCAAGTTATTGCACCTCAGGACCTTCTGCTGCTACACCACCCTGGATATTGATTTTTGTCTTGATAGAGGACTGATGAGGAGGGCTTCTTTTGAGCCCAACATGTTTAAATTACTGATCGACGGTGAAGCGATACACTACTTTACATTACCAGATCCGCTGATGACCAGTGTCCATGATCCTGCAAATTGGAGTTATGCTCTAGAGGGTTATGGAGAGACTGTCGAAGAGCCGAAATCGCCTCCCGCCGCTGAGTACACTCCTACACCTCTTACTCCCCGAATCACTGTTATGTCTAACAATATGTCTCTGCAGCCACCTGACCTACAAACACAGATTTATGAGCTCCGTAAGGAGACTGCCCTGCTCAGGCAGGAAGTAGCAGACTTGGAGTTACAGATGCAGGTTTCTGATCTCACTCATGCCTCAGAGGCCGATGCTCTACATCAGGCGATTGAAGAGCTTCGGAGGGAGATAGCTGAGATTCGTGGATCAAGCCAGGAAAAGAAACCTACCACATGACTCATTCTACACTGACAGCACTACCCTAGTATTTTATTTATCGCATTTCCAGACATATATTTTACTTTATTGCAGCTTTTATATTTTCATGCACTTTGAATTCCTTATATATATACATATTATGCACTAATTTTTCTTTTTCTTTTTTGATTTTTAATTATTTTATTTTTGTCGTGCAAAGAAAAAAATATAAGACAAAAATATTTTCATTTTTGTCTTCACAAAAAATATGCAAGCCTCAAGCCTTGAAAAGAAGAAGAAAACGCTATCCAGACCCCCCGAAGACCAAAGGTGCAAGGAAGGCCCAAAAGGAGGATCCAAAACCACAAGGCCCAGGAATTGGCCTTGTGGCGGGCGCCACACCGTACCATCAACATATACGGGATTCAATCCCCATTTCCACCATTTTCATCCCTTTCTTCACCAAAAACCCATTTTTACAACCTTCCAAATCCTCCTTGAACCCCATTAAAGCTCACCCATTTCCAAAATACCCTCCATCCATAACACATATCCAACATCCATTTCCATTTTCATCCATCAAAAACCAAAAAAAATCAAAACTTTATCATTCCCCTCATAAACCACTTTTCTACCATTTTCACTACCTAAGGAGCTTTTCAACAATGGAGTTCAATGGATTTCTTCTTCGTGATGGAAGACCGGGCGAAAGGCAACGGAAAATTATTCAGAGGCTTCAAAGTCGAGAAATTCTCTCGACTAGGTACGTCGACGATAACTGTCTGTATGCTTTGGGTATTTATCATAGTGTTTTTAATTTATTAGAATTTCTAGGCTTGCATAATATTTTCATTAATCAGGAACCTACCTATGAGAAACTGACAATTGAGTTTTTGAGTTCTTTGATATACACTGTCAGTCCTAACACTGCTAGCACTGTCGGTACTGTTATTTTTAGACTGTTTGGAATTGAATATGAATTCAGTACCAATGAGCTAGCAGGTTTGTTAGAAATCCCTCATAGGGAAGGTTCGATCTGTGAGGCACCTTTGGATGCTGAATGGTCGGCCGAGGTATTTACCTTCTGGCTAAGGCTTTCAAGTACTTCAATTAATTCTTTTGAAGGGATACTTGCGTCGACCATTCACAACCCGGCCATAAGTGTTTTTAGACTTCTTTTGGCATGTACTATTTTTGGCCGGGAAAGCCCAAACAAGGTAAATGCTCGTGAACTCCTATTTTTGCAAGGATGCCTCACTAGAACCCACATCAATCCGGTCCCGTTTATGCTTGCCCATATGACTTTATTTACTAATAAAACAGGACCGATTGTATTTGGAGGGCTTGTTACGTCTATTGCTCGGGCTCTTGGCCTGAACGATGAGATAGCTACACTTGAACCACTACCTCCTCGCACAATTAATTTAAAATTTCTGAAAGACATGAAATTGTGCCGAACGAGGAGAGAAGGTGGTTATGAGTTGATGGTTCATGGGGTAGCTATCCCATCTGTTGCTTTACCATGCAGTAGACGTACTGATGTACGTGATGAAAGGAACTGGACCTATGATCTTAATGCTCCACGTGTTTTGGGTCCACTTCCTCCTAATATTCCCGATGGGGAGGCACATGACACTGATGATGAGTATGATCGGAGAGAGCAGTCTCCCATCCCTCACATGTCCCCCCATCGTCCTTCACAGTCACACACTGCACCATCTTCCTCTAACCCTGTTGTAGGTACTGCTCCTGGATTCTTTGTCACCGAGGATATGTGGCGTGATATGACAGCTAGAGAAGAAAGGCGTGATGGCCTTCTCTCTACTATTTCACAGCAGCTGACGGACAACATGAGCTTCATGCAACAATCGCGATTGGTTTCGGATCGTGCTTATAGCAACGTTTGCCGTACCTTGAACGATATCTCATTAGAGCAGAACCGTCAGAGAGAGTTCAACAGCCGACACTACCAGCTTGTAGAGGCTACTCAGGGTTCCATCTTGGGTAACCTTCGAGAGGTCCGGAGTGCTCAGGCTGCTTTATCAGCACGACTCGACCGGAGGGACCAGCATCGTAGTAGATCTCGTCGTTCCAGACCATCACATCAGGACGGCGAAGGCACCAGTGCCCCTCCTCAGTAGTCTTTTTCCAAGTTACCCCCCTTATCTTATTTCGAAACATTGGGGACAATGTTCGATTTAAGTGTGGGAGGGGATTTTATTGCTTTCTGTTATTTCCCTTTTTAGTTTATTTCCTTTCAGTTATTTCCCTTTTCAGTAATTTATTTTTCTTAGATAATGCATGAGTCTGACGAGTCACCAGTATAGTGTCTTTTTAGTTCATCTTCATTTTTTCCCATTTCCTTAGCCTTACCAGAAAAATTTTAAAAAGAAAATAATGTTGTTTCACATGTTTTTTTTTGGGCTTTGAGACAGGTTTAGATTAGGATGTGGTGACTTAGGTCAACTTTTTGAAACATCAGAACCATTTTTAGCACCATAGACCTCTTGAATATAGGAATCACTCCTAAACCCCACCACTTTGGCCTTTACTATCATTTAAAAATTGTCCTAAGTAGTTTATCCTAGCAGTCAGCTCCGGCCTAAGCATGCTCTACGTAGGGGGCCGATGAATATAAGTGAATGATCCAGTGCTAATAAAAAAAATAAAAAAAAAAGGCAAACTCTGGTATAGGTGACCCTCACAAAGTCATTTAAACCGAAAAAAGAGAAGAAAAAAATTTGCCACAAAAAGAAAAAAATTGCAAGTCACCTATTGTTAGTTGGTTCAGAGGTATCTGGCACTGAACTTGGTAGGGCGGATTACGATCCGATCCCCCGCAGCTACATTTAGGCGAAATAAAAACAGGTTTACACATGCTTATGTGCCAGAAACCTTATGTTATGGATCAGAATCACTAACCGGTCACTCTACTATGAAGCATGTACGGATAACGGGCTTAATGTGATTGCGCCTGAATGAAAAGGACACAAAAAGATGAGAAGATAGGCCTAGGTATCGTGGGATGATATGGAGTGGTTAATATAGGATTGAAGTTTGTGTTTGTGTTACTATGGTACCCTTGGTTCACTTAGTTAGTATCTGTCACTGCATCCTGACTTGAACTTAGAATCCCTTTAGCCCAAAGACACGTGTTGACACCATATTTTCTTAAGCTTTAATGTTTGCTTGAGGACAAGCAAAGGTTTAAGTGTGGGAGAATTTGATCACACTAAAATTCACCGTATTTCTGACTCCGATTTCGCATGCATTCTTAGCTTTTATTGTTGTTTTGCTTTGTTATTGCTTTGTTTTTTTATGTTTTCAGGTTTTTATAATAATCGGAGCTTGAATTAGGAAAAGGAGCGAAAAAGGAGTGAAAACGGACGAAAACCTAGAAATTCAGCGTTTTGCACTTGCGGCACCCACCGTGGCGGGCTCCATGGGGTTAGCCATGACGTGGCCACGTCTCAAGACCACTCCTCAACCTCCAAGACCCATGTTCCCCACTCCATCATCCCCTGTAGGGACCATGGCGGGCGCCATAGGCCTGTGGCGGGCGCCACAAGGCCAAAATCAGTAACCTCCACTTTTTAGTGGAGGGGCGTCCCGGTCAATTCATGCTTTCAGTTTTTCCTATAAATAGGACCTTAGATTTTCGTTTTTCTTCATCCAGAATTAGAATTCTCTAGGCATATATCAGTTATAAAGCAGTTGCCATTCCACATCGGGGTGCCTCTGCAATCGAGTGATCGAGTCTGTAATCTGTCTGTGGTTCGAGTTTTGGAGCACTCTGGAGGAAGTTAATCCTGCCGCCATTTTAATTCAAGTTCGTACTTTACTTTTGTTTATTTCCCGCACTCGCACATTTACTTTGTTTATTTCCCGCACTCGCACATTTACTTTGTTTATTTCCCGCACTCGCACATTTACTTTGTTTATTTCCCGCACTCGCACATTTACTTTGTTTATTTCCCGCACTCGCACATTTACTTTGTTTATTATCCGCACTCGCTTTAAATTACTTTTATGAAAAATTATAAAAAGAATCTTTACTTTATCATGTCTAACTAATTCCATAAAGGTTAGAATGTAAGGATCGTAATTAAACCAGTAATCAGTATAATTGTTCGTGGAAACACCTAAGGGCTATTTTATCTTTCAATTCAAGTAATTGTTTTTAACTATTTCAAAAACAGCCAAAAGCGCTTTGTCTAGTTTATTAGGAGTTTTTAGATTAAAAAGAAAGGAGATTTTAAAACGACTTTTGAACGCGTTAAAGAAGTTTGGAGTCTGGTTCGTGAGAACCTCTTTTTGCTAAGAAATCCAGGTTAAAGTACTTTTCAACTTAGTTAAGATACTATATTTCTTAAAAATAGGTTTACTACTCTAACGCAGTACGCACCTTTTTATCCGTGACAATAGGAGGGGTTGATTAGAGAGTACAACTCAGTTCTGAATACGCGAAAGCGACAGTTCCTGTTAAATTAGTTCTTTTCAAAGAAGAAAACATTGCCCATAAGTAGTTCCACTAACAAGTACTGGATTATCATTGATTACGTGAATTACATTCGAGCCTGTCCTTTATCTATTATTTAAAATTATAATTTTATTTACCATTGCACCCTTATTAAAACCCTTAAAAATAGTTGCCTTAGATAAGCACCATAACAACAGGTACGATAGATTGACACTTGGTCTCTGTGGATTCGATAATCTTTTATATTACTTTGACGTGATTCGTACACTTGCGAAAAACACGCATCAGGGACCGATCATTGAGAACCTTGTGGAAACATCCCTCTCTAGTGATGACAGTGGCATACCACATTTTGTGGCAAACCCATTCGCATCCGAGGGCCCACCTGGGACTTACATAGGATGACCTTGTCTTCCCGGACTCAGTTGAGGCCTCCCTGCGTAGTATATAATACCAAACCGATTCCCTGATCTGGTCATGAGCCATTTCTCAGAAATGGTGAAAGTATTATTGCTATTCGGCTTTGAGAGTCTGTGATGTTTGACCTGGAGCATACCAGTGAGATTGGGAGGGGTTTACATGTTTGCAGGAAACCTTGGCCTCTACATACCCTCATTATCAGTGTGGTCCTTGTTGAGATTTGGTCCTTATGGTTCTGGTTTTCTTGGTGTTATGGTTCTGAGAATTTCTATCAGAGGGTTATAGATCAAAGGATCTTGGTTTTCAGTTATTCAGAGGGTCCTTATTTTCAGTGTCTAGTATCCAGATGGTCCCAGATTGATCATATGTCTGCATTGCATTTGCATTGCATCATACTTGCATTAACTGTTTGTGTTTCCATTTTTCAGGTTGTTATTCACAGTTAGCACCCAATTCTAGTAATTATAAGCTCTCTAGATGGCATAAATTAAGAGAATCACAAGGAAAAAGAATGTTCATTATACCTTTCTTCAACCAGAAGTCAAGAGTGTTCAGAAATTAGCAGGGCTGATGAATGACCAAGTCTTAGGAAAAATTTCAGAAAGAGGTATGGTCAGATATTGAAATACATGGACAAACCTACAGCAGACCAGAAGGACAGCTTGCACACTTTGCTTCAGTTTTATGATCCCTTGTTATGGTGTTTTGTATTTCCAGATTACATCTTGGCTCCTACCTTGGAGGAGATTTCCAGCATTTTGGGTGTTCCAATCAGAGATATTTTGCCTTACTATGGGTCTGAGGTGGCTCTCAAGGAAGAAGACATAGCCAGAGTCTGTCGTTTACCAATTGCTAAGGTCAAGAAGGCTTTGAAGGACAGTGAAGGCAGAGGAATCCCTTGGAATGTGCTTATACCAGAGGCTGAAGAATATGCCAAAGAGGGTAAATGGGGAGACTTTGGTGCTGTGATGGCTTTGATGGTGTATGGATCTAGTCTTTTCCCAGGAGAAAAGGAGTTTGTGAGCTTGGAAGTGATCTCCATATTTGCTAAAGGCAATCCTATGCCAACTCTGTTGGGAGATTTCTACTACAACGTTCATTACCGGAATGAGAAAGGCAGAGGTGGACTAGTGGGCTGTTGTGCTTCATTGTTTGCTAAGTGGTTTGCCAGGAAATTGCCAAAGTCAGGCTCTTTCAAGGAGATGAGAGATGAGTGGAGGTGGTCTAGGAGGCTGATGGGACTAACTTCTGAGGATATAGCTTAGGGATATGACAGAGATCTGTTGGGAAAGGAGTTGCTGGTTAGTTGTGGAAGATTTGCTGGAGTGCCTTTGCTAGGAAGAAAGAGTGTGATCAGTTATCATCCAACATTATCCAGGAAGCAATTTGGCTATCCTCTGAGAGATCCACCAAATATGGAAGAATTTTCTGAATCTTTGTATTTTCCTGTGGAGGGAAACAAAAAGTTAGTCCTACAAGCATCTCAGGCTTGGGCTCCCAGGGTGAGGAAAGGTAAGAAGGACTTTGGCAGAGTAGATCCCAAGACATATCCTCCTTTTGCTACATGGTTGCAAAAACGTGTAGAGGAAGTTCTCATGCCATTCTCAGTAGAAGCTCCATTATATCCTAAAGAAGTGCCATGTCAGAGTACTGTCTCTTTTGAAGAATATCAGAAACTGGAAGCTCAGCTGCACGAAGTCCGGGTAGAGAATGTTGAAATGGTCAACTTATACCATCTTGCCAACCGGGCTAAAAATGAAGCAGAGGGAAAGCTACAGAAGATGCAAGCCTCCTTGGAAGCTAAAGAGAAAGAGTTTGCTGGAAGGGAAGCTCGCTTTCAGAGATTGGGTCTGATGGAATCTAAAAGAGAAGCGGAGCGCAAGAAGACTTTGAAGACTCTTAAAGAAGCTCGCCAGCCCATTGTTTGGTTGAAAGGCCAAAGGGAACAGGAGCAGAAGAAGTATAAAGAAAAAGAAGAGTTTTTCGAGGTACAAATGGCCTTCAAGAAAGAAGAAGTGGAACAAGTCCACAACATACGAAGGGAAAAGACTCAACAGTTGGCACAGAGCCAGGTGGCCCTGGAGGAGGAACTGAAGGAGATTGAAGAGCTCAAGCTGAGAGCAGGTGTGAAGAAGAACAGGATAGAGGAAGCTGCAGAAGAACCTGGGTCTTTAGTTTAGATTTTCTTTATTATTGTTTAGACTACCTACAAACTTGTTGTAGGAGTCTTGCTTTATCTTTTGTCTTTTGTTCATGTATTGACTTGTAACCCTTTGGGGAATTTTTGTTTGTGCTCTAACTTTTGGCCGGCAGTGGGTTATCCATGTTATGCAGTGTTAATATGCAAATTACCGTTTCTGAATGTGCAAAGCTTGTTTGTCTGATACTGCTAAGATCTGAACATTCTTCAAAGGGAGAGTTTGAAAATTAATACTCAAAGTGGTTATCTGGAGCAAATACCAGAATTGGGGCATACAGATGCTAAAACTTGGAAGCATGAATAGTTACATTGCATGCATATAATGTGTTTGTCTGTTTTGCAGGTAGTTCTTCAGTTTCTAACGTTTATGTCGTTTCAGGAACTATAGCTCCCAGGAAGGTTCGAGAACAGCCGATCGTACACAGATATCCCACAAGAGTCAACAGAGAAAGAGTGATGGATCAAATGCAGGCTAATTTAGCTGACTTGAGATTGAGGATAGACAATTTCATGACCCTTATGGCAGGGATGGGTCAGAATCAGGAACGTTTATGTGAGATGGTGGAAAATAGTCAAGCCAGGAATAATGGGGCTGTTGATGGAGGTAATCGCAACGGTGCTGGCACCCGTCAAGTTGAGATCCCTGTGGCACAGCCAGGGGTCACCATTATCAATGATGGACTGAACAATGTATAAATGGACGGTCAAGACGAACAGTTTACTTTGCTGGACGAAACGGAATGCCAAGGGGCTGAAATGAATAGGAGGTTTGAAAAAATGGTTGAGCAGATCAGGGCCATTCAATATCAGAGCTCCTTGGGGTTCGATATTACTGACTTGGGCTTGGTTCCAAGGGTTAGAATCCCTTACAAGTTCAAGGTTCCTACTTTCGAGAAGTACAACGGCACGGCGTGTCCAAAGACTCACCTCCAGTCCTTTGTGGGAAGAATTGCTTCCCATACTGACGACGAGAAGCTATGGATGTACTACTTCCAGGATAGCCTGGTGGGGGCCTCCTTGGAGTGGTATATGAAGCTGTGTAGGGTTAACATTAAAAGCTGGAAGGACTTGGCAGAGGCGTTCGTGAAGCAATACCAGTACAATTTGGACATGGCTCCAAATCGCACTCAACTGCAAACCATGTCTCAAAATGCTAAGGAGGGGTTTAAGGAGTACGCTCAAAGGTGGAATCAACTTGCTGCCAGAGTACAACCACCATTGTTGGAGAATGAGATGGCTGATATGTTCATGGGAACATTGCAAGGGGTGTTTATCGAGAGATTGGCGTCTTGTTCAGCTACCAAGTTCAATGATATAGTAATAGCAGGAGAGAGGGTCAAAACTTTGTTAAAGATGGGGAAGATTCAGGACACCGGTGCGAGTAGCTCGAGCGGTGTAAGAAAAACTTTTAATGGACCTCCGAGAAGTAGAGAAGATGAAACCAATGCTGTGTATGGCCGAGGATGGGGCCGAGGATATAGAAGATCATATGAGCAAGTTGCAGCTGTCACTATCCCTTCTAGTCCTGTGCAGCAGGTACAGACTCAACAACAGCAACAACAACAACAACCACAACGTAACAATTATCAACAAAGACCTTATCAACCGAGACAAGCTCGTCTGGCTAATAGGGTGCTTGAAACAATTCCCATGACATACATTGCACTGCTGCAGAGGTTGTTAGACCTGAACTTGATACAACTGAGGACATTAGCACCACCTCTACCTGGAGAGCTTCCAGTGGGGTATGATGCCAATGCTAGATGCGCATTCCATTCAGGGGAACCCGGGCACTCAACTGAGAAGTGCAGGGCGCTACATCATAAAGTTCAAGATTTGATCGACTCAAAGGCGATTAACTTTGCACCACCGCCTAATGTTACTTCAAACCCTATTCCAAACCATGGAGGGGCTAGAATAAATGCTTTTGACGGAGGTGAGAAGTTAAGTTTGATTCTGAACGTAGAAGAAGTGAAGACTCCATTGTTGGTTGTGAAGGAAAGGTTGTTAAAAGGACAAGTGTTTCTAGGATGTGGTTCTGATTGTGAAAAGTGTTTAAGTTCAAAGAATGGCTGTGAAGACCTGAAGGTGGGGTTGCAGTATCTGATTGATGAGGGGTCGTTGCATTTTGACAAGGTTGATGATAAAGGTGATTGTGTGTCCACTATAACAATCTACTATGACCCGGCTGAAGTACCTGCCAGGAGGGAGCCTGTGACTATATATGCTCCGGAAGTCAGACCTGTTACTATTACTGTTCCCGGGCCTGTTCCTTATATTGATGATAAAGCTATCCCATGGCATTATGGCTCAAATGTGTATGTGGAAGGGCAGAAGGTCGAGAGAAAGTCAGTAACAATTGACCCGACTGTGGTGAACGTCGGAGGAGTTGGTGGTTTTACGAGAAGTGGTCGTCTTTTTGCTCCTCCGGTTCTGAGAGGAGATCTTGAAGCCGAAGCTGCGGCAAAGGCCAAAGGAAAGCAAACAACAACTGAAGAAATGACAACTCCTGCTGCTGGACAAGGTACCTTTGAGAAAGAAGTGGAGGAATTCATGCGGATAATAAAGAAGAGTGATTATAAGGTGGTCGAACAGTTGAATCAGACGTCGTCCAAAATATCAATTCTGTCTTTGCTGATGTGTTCTCCAGCTCACAGAGAAGCCTTGCTAAAAGTGTTGCAGATAGCATATGTTCCTCAGGAGATAATTGTTAATCAACTGGAGGATGTAGTGGGCAGTGTGAATGCAAGCCATGGGTTGGGCTTCACAGATAGAGACCTTACTTCATAAGCCCGTAATCACAACAAAGCACTGCATATTACTATGGAGTGTAAGGGTGCTGTTTTGTCACATGTCCTGGTTGACATAGGCTCTTGTCTTAATGTACTCCTGAAGAAAGCCTTAATGAATTTGAATGTCGATGGTATCGTCTTGCGACCCAGTGATTTGATAGTTAAAGCCTTTGATGGGTCTAGAAGGTCTATGTTCGGAGAAGTTGAGTTACCTGTGAAAATAGGGTCTCAAGTATTCAAGAGCACATTCTATGTCATGGACATTCAACCTGCGTATAGTTGCTTGCTGGGACGTCCTTGGATCCCTGGGACGTCCTTGGATCCATGCTGCGGGAGCAGTAACATCCACGTTGCATCAAAAGCTAAAGTACGTGGTGGATGGCCAAGTAATCACTGTGTGTGGAGAGGAAGATATATTTGTGAGCCACCTATCAACTTTCAAATATGTGGAGATGGACAGAGAGATCCATGAAACATTGTGTCAGGCCTTCGAAGCGGTTAATGTCAGCATTTTGGCTCCGGCAGAGAGGAACAATGAGAAGGAAGGGACCTTCATTCACTCCTATAAGCAGGCCAAGGAAGTGGTTCAATCTGGAAGCGCCCAGGGTTGGGGCAAATTGCTGGAATTAGAGAAGAAAGATGATAAGTTTGGTCTTGGTTACCCACCTGGTGGGTCTAACTGGCCTCAGAGTGGTAATGCCATAACTTTCACTAGCGCTGGGATGCTTGATCGCAACCACATCTGTGCAACAAGCGAAGAAGGAGACAATGACTGCGACTGGGATAGCTGGATTCACCCGTGCGCACCTGGAGAGGAGCTCAAGAACTGGTCTGCTGAAGACATCGTTCAAGTTACCTGGCCACCAAAGTAATTTACTTGTTTCCTTTTTATCATGCTGCATTGTCAATCCTGCACTCTGCCCAAGGTGCACGGATCCAGTTGTAGGGCCACCATGCTTTTAATGCATTTATATTTTACCATGAAATAAAGGACATTTTTAAGCAAATTGCGTTCTCTTTCTTTCGTTTTAAATTTTTCACAAAAAATAAAATGGCAATGTGTTTTTCCTTTTGCTTTTGTTTGTGTGTTTGCGTCTCTTTTGAAAAAAAACAGATTCTGAAATAAGCACATCATCTGTGCAGTGTTGATCATCCGGATTCTAGTGATAACGTTCCTGCTATGACTACGCATGACTTCGACAATCCTATCTACCAAGCTGATGAAGGGGTGGAGGAAGACTGTGAACTTCCCGAAGAATTGGTCAGGTTGTTGAAACAAGAGGAAAGGGTCATTCAGCCTCATCAAGAAGAAGTAGAGATCATCAACATCGGGACAGAAGATGTGAAGAAAGAGATAAAGATTGGGGCCAGTCTGCAGGCCAAGGTAAAGAAAGAGTTGATTGGTATGCTACGTGAATATGTTGATATCTTCGCCTGGTCGTATCAAGATATGCCAGGGCTAGATACTGACATTGTTGTGCATAAGCTACCATTGAGAGAAGACTGTCCTCATGTGAAACAAAAGCTGAGAAGAACTCGTCCTGACATGGCGATGAAGATCAAGGAGGAGGTTCAGAAGCAGTAGGATGTCGGATTCCTTGTCGTAACTAGTCACCCACCTTGGGTAGCTAACATTGTGCCTGTACCAAAGAAAGACGGCAACGTTCGGATGTGCGTTGATTATCGGGATCTAAACAGAGCAAGTCCAAAAGATGACTTTCCGTTACCTCACATTGATGTGCTGGTAGACAACACCGCTCAATTCTCGGTATTTTCCTTCATGGATGGCTTCTCCGGGTATAATCAGATTAAGATGGCACCGGAAGACATGGAGAAAACAACGTTCATTACCCCGTGGGGTACATTCTGCTACAAGGTGATGCCCTTTGGTTTGAAGAACGTCGGGGCAACGTATCAGCGGGCTATGGTCACATTGTTCCACGATATGATACACAAGGAGATTGAGTACTATGTGGACGATATGATTGCTAAGTCCCGAGACGAAGAAGAGCATCTGGTCAATCTCAAGAAGCTGTTTGATAGACTGATAAAGTATAAGCTGAGGTTGAATCCAAACAAGTGCACTTTCGGAGTGTGTTCCAGAAAACTGCTGGGTTTTATTGTTAGCCAGAAAGGAATCTAGGTGGATCCTGCAAAAGTAAAAGCAATACAAGATATGCCTGCACCGAAAGCAGAAAAAGAAGTGTGCGGGTTTTTAGGGAGATTGAATTACATTTAACGGTTCATATCTCATCTAATTGCCACGTGCGAGCCAATATTTAAATTGCTGAGAAAAGAGCAAACGGTCAGGTGGAATAAGGACTGTCAAAGAGCCTTTGAAAAGATAAAAGAATATTTGAAGACACCTCTGATTCTAATGCCTCCAGTTCCAGGAAGGCCGCTTATCATGTACTTGACTATGCTAGAAGGGTCGATGGGTGTGTTCTAGGCCAACATGACGAGTCTGGTCGAAAAGAGTACGCTATTTATTACCTTAGCAAAAAGTTTACCGACTATGAATCCCGTTACTCACTGCTCGAGAAAACTTGTTGCACTTAGGTATGGGCTGCTCGCCGACTAAGACAATATATGTTGACCCATACCACACTTCTAATTTCAAAAATGGATATTGTCAAGTATATCTTTGAGAAACCAGCGTTAACTGGAAGAGTTGCAAGGTGGAAAATGATTCTAACAGAGTACGACATACAATATACTTCCCAGAAAGCCATCAAAGGAAGTGTATTGTCAGATTACCTTGCACAACAACCCCTTGAAGATGACTATCAGCCAATGAAGTTTGATTTCCCTGATGAGGACATCATGCACCTCAAAGCAAAATATTGCGAGTAACCACTTCCGAAGGAGGGGCCAGACCCTGAATCCAAATGGAAGTTGATGTTTGATGGGGCAGTCAATATCAATGGACGTGGAATTGGTGTTTTTCTTATCACTCCTGAAGGTGTTCACTTTCCCTTCGCTGCCAGAATTACTTTTGGCTGCACCAACAATGAAGCGGAATACGAGGCGTGTATAATGGGAATAGAGGAGGCTATTAATCTTCGGATTAAGACCCTCGATATATTCGGAGATTCAGCCCTCGTCATTAATCAGATTACCGGCAAGTGGTATACACATCAAGAACACTTAATTCCTTATAGGGATTATGCCAGAAAACGGTTGACGTTCTTCACAACAGTTAAGCTTCGGTATATACCACAAGATGAGAATAAATTTGCCGATGCATTGGCTACTCTTTCGTCGTCCATCAAAGTCTTGTGTTGGAATTATGTGCCCAGGATTGACATTTCCAGGCTTGGCGCACCAGCTTATGCTTTCTCTATAGACGCAGTGTCTGATGAGAAACCTTGGTACTTTGATATCAAGCTCTTCCTGAAAAAACAAGAATACCCAGCTGAGGCATCATCCAACGATAAGAAGACCTTAAGACGACTTGTTGCTAGTTTCTTCTTGAATACAAATGGGGTTTTGTATAAGAGGAACTTTGACATGGTCTTGCTCAGATGCGTGGATAGACACGAAGCAAGCCTGTTAATGCAGGAAGTCCACGAGGGATCTTTCGGTACTCATGAAGGAGGGCATGCTATGGATAAAAAGTTGTTGAGATCGAGGTACTATTGGATGAAAATGGATGCAGACTATTGTTCGTACGCCCGTAAGTGCCACAAGTGCCAGATTTATGCAGACAAGGTGCATGTTCCTCCTAGCCCGCTCAACGTCATGTCATCTCCTTGGCCTTTCTCTATGTGGGGCATTGATATGATCAGGAAAATAGAGCCTACTGCTTCAAATGGTCATCGTTTCATCTTGGTTGCGATCGATTACTTCACTAAGTGGGTTGAAGCAGCGTATTATGCCAACATCACTCGTCAAGTGGTAGCCAGATTTTTGAAAAGGGACATTATTTGCAGATACGGAGTGCCCGAAAGAATCATTACTGACAATGGTTCTAACTTGAACAACAAGATGATGGCAGAATTGTGCCGGGACTTCCAGATTCAGCATCACAATTCTTCTCCTTACCGACCAAAGATGAATGGTGCGGTAGAGGCAGCAAATAAGAATATTAAGAAGATTGTGCAAAAAATGGTTGTCACTTACAAAGATTGGCATGAGATGTTACCATTTGCGCTGCATGGGTACCGAATGTCAGTCAGGACATCAATAGGGGCAACTCCTTTCTCATTGGTATATGGTATGGAGGCAGTCTTGCCTGTTGAGGTAGAAATTCCTTCATTGCGTGTGATGATGGATGTGAAGCTTGATGAGGTTGAGTGGGTACGAGCTCGATACAATCAGCTATGTCTAATTGAGGAAAAGCGATTAGCAGCTATCTGTCATGGTCAGCTTTATCAGAGGAGAATGAAGCGAGCATTCGACCAACGAGTACGTACTCGGGAGTATCAAGTAGGAGAGCTTGTACTCAAGAGGATCATTCCTCCAGGTTCAGATCACAGGGGCAAGTGGACCCCAAACTACGAAGGACCATTCATAGTGAAGAAAGTTTTCTCAGGCGGATCACTGATGCTTACCACTATGGATGGAGAAGATTTCCAATCCCCTGTTAACTCGGACGCAGTTAAAAAATACTTTGCATAAAAAGACCCGCTGGACACAAAAACAGAATTAAAGTACAGGCAAGAAAAGGGCATCCCGGCGAGCTAAAAAACAGAATAAAAAGCTCGGGCAAAAGTTAGGGAAAATAAATAAAAAATGTGTACACCCGCTGAGTTGAAAAGCCACATCGGACAGCTCAGGCAAAAAAAGGGTATCCCGGTGGATTGAAAACCCGAAAGGGTGATCCACGCAAAACAAGGGAATAAGCGAACAACTGCGATCCGAGTAATCTGAACCAAATCATTGTTTCGTATAGCTTGACAATATCAGAAGGATAGGAATCAGTCCCTTCATCTGCTCAAAAAGCAAAGGCAAGAATGGAGAGTTTTGAAGACATGCTGGTCATAGCAAGAAGGAAACTCATTGGGATGCCGTTTCCATTGCCATTAGGATAATTTATTTTCTCAATTTTATGGTAGCTACCTCTTTCCAGGTGGTTAATTCCTGATGTAAAAACTTTGCCTATTCAGAGGCCTTTCAATAAAAGAATATTCAGTTAAAAAAGTTGTGTTGTGTTTATGTTTTGTTTGCAAAAATGTCCTGAATTTTTGGCAAGAATAATAAGCATTGCATTTAAAACATGGTGATTTGTTTTCTAAAAGAAAAAATGACATTGCAGGGAAACATTTGAAATCCTCTTTGAGTGTCGGGGGACGATGGATGAACAGATCATACCATGCAAGCCCCCGGGGCACATATGTGTTTTCTGTTGTTGCAGGTTTTGCAGGATGGCATCACATTCTCCCAAACAAAATTTTCCCCAGCTAAGTCATGGCAGGTGGGATCCCTAAGCAGATTATTTTTTCACAAATGGAGTATGCCCAGCAGGCAGTGGGAGGCCCATTCCCCACAGAGTTTAACTGTCAAAACGTTTTTACCCCAAGCATGGGATAATTAAGGAAGTATCTCCCCAGTCGTGTTGGAAGATCATCATTTCCCTGCAAAGTTCCATGATTTAGATACAACCATCATGGAAGTATTCTCCAGCACTCGTCTGTGTTCATACTTTATTGCCGCTCGTCTGCATTTCTCAACACTCGTTTGTGTTCCCACTTTGTTACTGCTCATTTGCCTTTCCCAACATTTGCCCATGGTTGTAATTGTTGTTGCTCGTCTGCACTTCCCAACACTCGTCTGTGTTGGGTAATTGTTATTGCTCGTCTGCACTTCTCAACACTTGTCTGTGTTTGATATTTGTTGTTGCTCGTCTGCACATCCCAACACTCGTCTGTGTTTGATATTTGTTGTTGCTTGTCTGCACTTCCCAACACTCGTATGTGCTTGATATTTGCTTGTTGCTTGTCTGCATTCCCCAACACTCGTCTGTGTTTGTTATCCGTTTGAAGCTCGTCTACATTGTTTGGATATTCGTCTGTATCATCCTCACACTCGTCTGTGTTAGCTTATATCCATATGTGTTGATTTGATAATTACCCTGGTACTCGTCTGTATTGCTACTCCAAATGCTCGTCTGTGTTTGAATTTCTGGTATTCGTCTGTACCAGTGGCTGATATTCGTCTGTATCATCGCCTGAAGCGCTCGTCTGTGTTTCTTGGATCATCGTCTGATATTTGTTTGTATCATTGACTTATGGCACTCGTCTGTGTTCTCTTAATGATCATCCAATACTCGTCTGTGTTGAAGAGGTTGAAGTCCTGACGGTGGGATTAAATGTCAAAATGATTACCGGCTTTGGCATAACAGGTTTATCCGAAGGAGATTCGTCTGTCTCAAACATCGCTTATTATTGTTGCACCTGGCGTAACAGTTTTGCTCGAAGAAGGCTCGTCTGTCTTAGACCATATATCCACGGAGAATATATGAAGAGGGTTCGTCTATCCTGATTATGCATGTCTATCCCACAGACTTAAGTGCATTACCGGCCCTGGCGTAACAGGTTTATCCGAAGGAGATTCGTTTGTCTCAAGTCATATGTTTTGCAAAGTATATGGGGGCTCATATGTCCAGTTCCTGGCGTAACAGGATTGTTCGAAGAAGACTCGTCTGTCAAAGTATTCTTATCCCAAATAATAGTTCAGCTTGGAAGGAGCTCGTCTGCTTTCTCTCCACTTCAGTCACCAAAGCGTCATTTGGTTGGGTTTATATCTCAGTGCTTGCATTCTCTAGCAGAGTGCAAATTTCAGGTTTTCTTGGTATTCAACCACAGTTTATCTTGAACGGTCGATAGCCCGTCCTATTATCCTTGTCAGATTAACAGTTGTTTGAACAGGGGCAGCTGTAACACCCCAAATTTGCCCTCTTCTTTTTAAGCATCATCATCATACCATAATCATAAGCATATCATATCCTTGGCATCTTTGCATGAAAAGATGAGGCATAACATTCTCATGACCTAGCATTAGGCATATGATCATCTGTGAGGGATCTAAGGCATCTCAAGCTATAACAAGAGGTCCAGTGGATTTGTCCAAGTCTTATGAGGGGTCTACAGTTTATTCACAAGTTCAAGATCAATCACAAAAGCCCAAGAGGATGGGAGATCATTAGTGAATTCAAGTTAGGGCAAGTTCCTGCACAATGATCCCAAATTAGGGTTTCATTTCCAAGCATGAAATATTTGTGACTTTGGCCATTTCATCTGGGCAAAGTCTCTCATATGACAAGAGGATCCTAGGGATGAAGTTTGGTGAGAACATTCCTTAGGGAAGTCAGTTATTTCATCAGAAGTTCAAAAATGCAACTTTTCTCCTGTAGGAGGGAAATCCTGATTAGGGTTTTGGGCCAGATAATCATATCTTCTGAATTTTGACCATTTCTTGAGGGCAAAGGCCCTTATTTGGTCTGCATGGCTTATGTATGAAGTTTGAAGCAAAAATTCACTGAAGAAGTCAAGGTTTGGTTCAGTTGCTTGAAGGTGAAGCATGAAAGTCAACTGTGCAGTCAGAAAAGTCAACATGAAGATTTCAGAGTTTTTTAATCAGGATTATCATTTTTGAGGTCATATCATGTCAAGGAGTAATTCAGTTAAGCTTAAATGTCAAAAATCGGGAGTATGCGAAAAGTTACTAAATTTGGAAGTTTCCATTTTTGGAAATTATTTTGACCCGAAACTTCAACCTATTATTTCATGTGCGAAAAAGATCCGAATGATTTTCCGGTGAACACGAAAGTTGTAGAGCAAGATTTTCCCTTTTTGAAAAGTCGTAGAACACTTTCATAGCATTTTTAGAACTCAAGTTATGATATTTTGAAGTTTGGAGCATTTTTTAGGGTTTTGTTGGACATGTGTCATTTAGTCATTGGTTTATTAATTGAATAAGGTTATGTGTGGCGTGACATGGTTTATTTGTTCACATTTATTTTAGTGAGTCCATTGCATTATTTGTGTGACCAAATATATAAAATAATCCAAAAATAGTGACATTTAGTGATGATGTACGAAGAAGTAGTGTGAAGAGCAACATTTTGAGCCAACCAACCTCAGCCTGCCACATGTTCCCTTTTCATTTTCCCTGAGGTCACACTTTTACTTCCTCACTCACACTCACGCGGACGCCACAATGAGAAGAGAAGGGAGTTCACGTGATTCATGCAGTCCATGCATCATCCCATGTACCACAAAGCCAGCCAATCACAGCTGTCCCTCATTTGCATTTCCTTCTGTCATCCAATGATGATCCAAAAACACCCACACACCACCATAATACTCTACACCATCATGCACATGATTGATTTCAAATTTGAAAACTAAAAGAAAGAACCAAGGGAGTCACGCAGGCCTCATGGTTGAAAGAGATATCAATTTGATTGTTTCTTCACAACAAACACACGCTGCACCCTTACTATAAAAGAAGCTAGGGCAAAAGAGAGTTGCATTTTTTTCACATTACACAGAAAAATCACAGGCCTCTCACTCTCTCTTTTTCATTTGAGCTCTAAACTGCATATCACAACAAAGCATTTCCAGATCTGTTTCCTGACTCTCTCATCTCATTCTTCATCTTCAACACCTTTGCATCCTCACATTCATCATCACACCATATATATAAGGAGCATTTTGGAGCTTCGGGCAAGAAAACAAGTTCAATCACTCTTTCTGTTTTGCTCATTCTTCCATCTGCAAGCCTTTATTTGGCTAAAACAAGACAAATGAGTTCATAAGGAAGCTTTGTGGATCTCTGGATTTCTGAAGATCTCAAGAAAAGCTTAAGTGTAGGTTTGAATAGTCACTCTTCTTCATTTCGGGTTTGGTTTGTTTTCACTTGTTTTGACTTGTTAAGGTTGGATTTAAGATGACTGAAGTGTTTGAGTTACTTGTTTGAGCTTAATTTGAGATTTACAGTTTTCAGGTTGAATGTTATGCTGTTCGATTTGCTTTGATTATGGTTTGTTTTTAAAATATGATAGCATATTCATGATCCTTGTATGTTGGACTCCATTTTTGGCTATTATACCTTTGAGTTTCATGGAAAGTTGGAGGAGTTATGATGCTTTGAATTTGGATGTTTGAAGCTGCATTTTGCCCTGTTTTCGTTTTTCTGAAGTTGTTTCATGAAGGGAGGTTGAAGATGATGAGGTGTGGCTTTGGGATTGGCTGTGGTGTTTTTTGTCTTCTTATGACTTAACCTAGCGTGACCAATTGATCCTGTGTTCACATAACTTTGTTATTTCATTTTAATAAAACAATTGTCACATGTAAATATTAACACATAATTAATCCTGTTTATTGATGGTTAATGAGATTTTCGTGTGGGCCTTGCCCAGAGTTGCTATGTACACCTCCATTTTGGGCCCAGATTTATAATAAACTGATTTCGTTTGCTGAGTGCACCCCTGGCCTGGTTTCTTTTATTTTATTTCTTTTTTATTTTCTTATTTTATTTTCAGTTTGAATTTTAATTTTTAAAAATAGAAATAGGTCTTCAAAAATTATAAACAAATTCAGGAATGATTCTTTTAGTTTTCTCTAATTTTTGGTATTTTTATTTTTCATTTATTTTTAATTGCCACGAAGAAATTAATTTTTTCTTTTAATTAATTGCTTTTATTTCATTTTTGAAACATGCTGTCTTGTTCATTTTCTATATTGATCATTATTTTAAATTTTGAGATGATTCTTCTTGCTCTGGATTCATGATGAGATGTAGTTTATTGGTGATTTTTGTTCTGATTTTTAGAAGTTTGCTTAATTGATTTTGGTCTATAACTTGTGCATGAAGCTTTCTTACCCTAATCCATGTTTGAACTTTTATTTGAATGGCTAAGCGTCTGATTTTGATCCCCTCCTTTTGGCATGTTGATATTGTATGATTGAAGATCATTTGTGCAAGTTTGTGTAATTTTTGGATGTATACTTGAATTGATTTGAATTTTTGTTCCTTACTTGTTCCCTTTTGCTTCCTTTGGGTCATATGGTCACTCCTAAGGTTAGAAGGGCACTTGTGCCAACTTCTTTAAGTTGTTTAGAGCCATCTTAGGTTGTTTATCCCCTCTGGTCTTGAGTTGGTGTTTGTACCTTGGAAATTTTGTGATTTGTTTGCTTTTGAAGTTCTTTCACACTTATGCATGCTCACTTCACTTCCTTTGCTTCTTTCTTCTCATGATGTGAATACTTGACTTGGTGTGCTTCTTCTCTTCATCTTACATGATCCTTAGGCACTTTTCTAACATGTTAGGGTTATGGTCTTGCACTTTGTGATGTTGCTTTATCTATTTTGCTTTGTATTTTCTCATGCTTACTTTGTTTTGTCATGGTGATTCATAATTCTTCATGTTGAGTTGTGTAGTTCTTTTTTCATTCTTATGCTTTGAATTTGCATTTGGCATTTGTGATTAAAACTTCACTTCTGGTTGCGGGACTTTGGTTTGACATTATGTTCATTTTGTGTTGCATTTATTCTTGTGTCACTAACCATTTCAGGGGCTTTGGTAAGTGAGAGGTGTGGATGTGATTCCCACATCTCCAAGTCTTATCTCTTATCTTTTCTTCATTGATACTATTCTTGTGATTGTTGGGCTTAGGCCTTACTCCCTCCCTCTTCTATTCTTCATTCTTCTCTCTCTTTTCTTCTTTCTTCTTTTCCTTTAGGATGGTTAACCTCACTAACCTAAGATTACCTTTGCATGATAACTTTAGGATTCATTAGTCCCCCATTAGACTTTTACCTTTGTGATCCTTTTGTTTCTCTTCTCTTCTCATCTCAAAACCCTAAAGAAGAAACTTAATAAAGATTTAAGTGATATCTTGAGCAATAGCCTTATCCCATGAGACACTTGTAGTCTTCCCATCTTGGGATAGTACAAGCTTGTCTTATGATGCACAAGTCTGATCAGGATATCATCTTCACCAAGAAAATCATAAAACACACTTCTTCATTGTAAATACAAAAACACTTAATAAGTTAATGAGTTAGTGAGCTTAAGCCTTAATCTCTGGATTCAAGTTTTGGGGATCTTCTCCTTACTTGAGTGTGCTTGTTCTATTATTCCATCTTGGAATGTAGTGACAAGTGCACATTCCATGGAAAAGAGCTTGAGTTCACTTCCTTGTGACACACTCATAAAAAGCTTCTAAAAACACAAACAAACAATAAGCGTCTCTCCTTCGGGACTTCTTTTCTCATCACCTTCACTCCTTACGTACGAACTTGCTCCTACTTGTCATTTTGCAAAATGGTAACGCACTCGTCGTCCGAGCCTGCAACACCTGAGCATTGACATAAGCAGTTCAAGCCTTAAGACACAAGCAATCTTTTCCACCCCTAGTTAGGGGAAGTACGGAGACTCTGATCCTCATTGTCCAGACGAGGTACGTAGGCAACGAGGTAGGGCCCGTTCGAGCACAATCTTTATTTTCCCTACATTTTCTCTTTTCATTTCTTTTTCAGTTCCCTTTTCTTTTTATTTTATCCAGTCAGTTCCTTTTCTTTGCAGCATCTTTCATTTCTTCACCCTTTGAAACATATTTCTTTGCAAGCGTGGATCCCGTCGGGTATGGCGGACGATCTGGGGTGCTAATACCTTCCCAGGTCGTAACCGACTCCCGAACTCAGTCTCTTTGGTTCGCAGGACCCGTGTCCTTCCTTTTCTTTTCTCCTGGTTTGTGCAGCATTACCATTCCCGTTCCTTTGGGATAAAAATGCCTGGCTGGCGACTCTTTTCTTTTCCGCGCCACTTTCGCGTTTGTACTAGGATGGAAATCCGGGGAGTGACATATTGCCCTAATTATTTTAATAGAAAACTCTCAGAGCACAATGAAACCCTATTGATATTAATTAATATTATTCAGAGTATTAATTAAATACAGGGTATTACATCCTCCCCTCCTTATATTGAAATTTTTCCTCGAATTTCCTTTGATCAACAATAATCACAACTCACAACTTTGAATTAGGTCCATATTTATCTTTACTTTCGTTACCACACTTGACGTGCTCAAAATCCAATATTGACTTCATGGCTCAAAATATTTGTTTCAAGATAAATCAAAATTTACGTCCATACTCATATGTTTGTTCCAATATTGGGTTAACTTATAACTTGCCTTTTCGTAAGTCATCTGTCGTTCCATATTGAGATACTTAGTCACATCTTACTTTCGTAAAAACACACCATTCTAAACCCTTCTACTGAGTCAAAACAAACTGTAACACTTCATCTTGATTCGGGATAAAAAATATTCATCAAATATTCTCGTTGTAGTTCAGTGATCCTCTTATCTTCATACATATTACTAGTGACTATCTTTTCCAAAATTCGTTCTATCATTCGAAACCAAATTCATAATTCTAAATGACTTCTTTACCGGTCCCCTTTGGTCTGATGCTCTATATTATAACCATTTACATCTGACACTTCATTCTCCCCATATCTTACTAAAAGATAACACACTTAGAACAAAACTTTCTTGTTTCAAATATTATAAATAATCCTCTTATGATTCTTAGTAATCCGACTAAACTTTTTCATCCGTCACTTTCCACTACGCACTCAAAATCAACAATGGGATGTCATAGATTCTTAAACATTACGAGGTAGCTAACATTCTATAGAGACGCTCTTATCCATTAGAGTTCCCACTAACTTGAAATACAAGAAACTTGTCATCCTCTAGTAAATCAATCTCATTGTCAACACACAATATTCACATCGGTCTAAAACTCTCCAAATGATAGAGGTACAAAGGTTATACTATTACAATCATAACCAATACAATTTCCAATCCAAGTCTAAACTCGAAACAACTTAGCAACTCTGATCATGGTTACTATATTCCATATCAATTCTTCTTACAGAATTCGGTTCACACAAGGTTCCATTGACACAAGGTCTAAATCAATATCAACGTAGCATATCACATAAATTATAATCATTTGTAGGCCACCATTACTGAACTTAAAACATTCTTAATGCACTGGTGAGTTTCCATACAATACTCTACTGACACATCTTTGAAGATCACAAGATAGTTCTCGTTCGAATTCACTTCTCTCAAATGTTTTGTTCCTTAATGATCCAAGTTACATGCTTAATGTCAGAACGTCCAACCCTCATTCTTATTCTGGAAGGATAACTTTCAAATTCTTATCCCTGAGTATGACACAACTGCACACATCTGTATTACTCTCACAAAATCAACAACTGATTCCAAGAATTCACGAGAATAACGATACTAAAAATTGCCCAATTATTCATATCATATCCAAACAATAATTCAGATACCAAAACGTTCCTTGGGAGGTCAACACTTCATGCGTCCCTAATAACTTCACCATTAAGGTCCTCAGTAGTCGCAACGACGATATACACAATTCAAATTATTTACTGTCTACCAATCAAGCTCAAAGAAAGTTCAACACGCCATCTTTTAACACTTCGAGCGAAAACTAAAGTGGAATTACAGCTCGAAGATATGGGTCTCCAAAGTCCTTAGAAAATTCATGTACTACATCGATTACCTATCTGGTCTAATCGGTTAACACAGCAGAATCAGATTTTCTTGATACAAAACTCTTCAACTCAAAATTAACAATCCAATTTAAACTAACTTGCAAGCTTATTCTCAACTCGCGACTTCTAAACTTGTGTAAGATCCGTCCACCGTTCACAACTCAAGGTAACACAAAACAAGATACAACAATCAGTGTCATACTCCAAACAAGTGACAAGGTAAAATTACAATTTATGTCACAGTCACATCTCGATTATTCAGCAGGACAATTTGATTTTATTTATACAACGACGCTAGTAGGAAAATGGCAATGACAATATCACAGGTTTTTGTCACAGGCTAACGTTTGATTCATCCATAATCAAAACCAACACACAATCCTTACCAGCAAAACAAAATAATGGACATCTCATGTCTAGAATAAAACCCTACTCTCTTGTTTTAACTCTTGAGTAAAATTTGAAATGATGTCGTTCTTAGTCCAACAAAAGTAGATTTCTAATAATCTGATCTTCCATAATTACAAAAGTTTTCCAACACTTAGAAATTGAGGTAAAACATCCTCTTGGAGAACCTTTCCATCTTTGTGTACACATTAAATAGGTTTTCTTATCCTCTACTAACCAATGTACACCTTACTTACATCAAGGTCACTTAATAAAAGACTCTCAACCAATAGTTCTCATCAACTATCTACAAAACTCCCTCGCCATAAATCATTCCACGATTTACCCTAAATCTTTAATAATTATTTGTTTTCTTCTCTCTGTTTTACCACAATCTCAATTCTTAAAATACAATACTTATTACTCAACAAGGTACATCACTCGACATCCGTCTTGACACTAAGAATCCATCACCCACATTTGTGATCACGGTGCTACTACTATATATTTCTAAATACCAAGGTGTAACTTTTTCTAGTTCATATCACACTATTAGAATCCTCACGGCTGAACCATCTCGGGTTATGCTCCCTTAATTTAGTTACAACATCACCATAATTACTTTATTACACACTCGTCCAAAGTACATCTTGTTATCATTTTCTCGTATCGCAAAGTTAACATTGTTTTCCATGCCATGTTCACTTCGTTATCTGCGGTAATCCTCTTTGATTCAAACATAAATTTATCTTACTAGAGTTATCTTGAATCTAAGGTGCTTACTCTATCACTTAACACAACTTCTTCCAGTATGTATCACAATACTATCTGTTACTAAATGAAGTTCATTCTTTCTTTGACATAATGCCTTATATTATTCCTTGGGTTTCTGAATTAATCTCTTACTGAATACAACATCTTGATGTATTAATCCTGAACTTAGTCTCCTTATTTATAACCGAATATACAACATTAATCTTCTACTCTTCATCTGTGGTATACTTTTCTTACTTGAAATGTGTAATCACGTCCTTGTGTTTCTCTTCACGCTCTACTACTACTTTAGGTTCCCGTAAGAAAATGAACGTTGTTAACTTGTAACTTCTATCCATTTGTAAGGTATTATCTAAATACATTCCTTGAAGTACTCTCGTTCATCTAAGATGCCATAGTGACCTTAGAATTGAAACACTAACAAAATCTCACTACCGAACCTTACGTCACACGTTCCATTAAACATCTTCTCTTTTCATGGAATGGGATTTCTTAAAATTCTTGTTCATAATAGTGGTCAATCCAGATCTACCAGTGACCTAACATATTCCTTGATACCTTGACCACTTAACCGATATAGATCTTTAACCTTCAAAATCCATTCAATCTAAAGGATTTCTTGAACAACACACTACTTTGCAACTCCATTTTACATGAAGTATAACTTCTACAAATACTTCAACCGAGCTGACCAAAACTCCTGTCTGCTAACTCTTGGCTTGAGTCTACTCTCACAATACAAGTTACGACAACACTATGGAGTCCTCGTGGTCGCTCAACCATGATTCTACCTATCACATACATAACATTAGGTTGATCAGACCCAATACTACATAATATGATATTAAGAGTCATGCAGGCAAGACACACTTAAAAGGCAATAAAGATTTACTTATGATGTTTCAAGGCTAGGTCGAGGATACGACCTACTCTAATACCAACTGTAACACCCTGTATAATATATACCTAGAATAATATCATACAAGAGTTTATTTGGTACCGACACCATCATAAGTTCCTAATAGCATAATTCAAATTGTTGACCATTACTAAAACATATTACAAACTATGGTAAAAGACATGGAAATTACTAAAATAAAAATACTAAGATCAATACAATATCCTTCATTGTACAAAAGATGAATACACAACGGAAAAACTAATACTAAGCTTCTCTTGAAACATCCAAGCATAGTTCCACTTGTAAATCAAACCAACAAACAAAACCTGAAAAGCAACAACAATAGTGGGGTGAGATTTCAATATCTCAGTGAGTTCCCGGTCTTATGGATTCTCTCGGCTCTACAAGGTTCTATAAAAATCCTACTAAAGTCGGGGAAAGCCTGGACCTTGAGTTCATAATCTCACACTCATATGGAAACATGTATTAAGTTCACTAACTTGAACGTATCACTAATTCGGAAACCAACGAAGGTATTCCCTATTCTCGTCCTCTCCTACGTCTAAGAGTCGGCTCGAGTCATGAATCTTGTATTTTACTTGACATACGATATGAAATCGGATGTTAGGCCTATTAACCTAGAATCAAAAGTACTTATCATTGCATGTTAACCATCTCAAGTCTCTTTACCTTTATATATAGGCTCCATTCGTAATAAACGCGAGAATCAAACCTGCCAAGTAATCATGCGTACATTCCAGAGGAACCCCAGATTAATGAAATGATACTCTCATGGAAACAGTTACGATTACGTGATTTCAACACAAACGTGATTGCATATACCAATCACAAGGCCACATTCACCTTCGCATAAAGAATGCATATGACATTCATAAGGCCACATTCATATTAACACAAATAAAACACCCAACAGGGTCACACATGTTCCATATAGTGTTTGCTCGCCACTTGACCCTTACTCAACTAAGGTTCACATAATATACTTAAAGTCCAAGCATCGCCATCTAGAATCTAACAATTTCATATTCATACTACTAGGTTACCTTAATCTGCATGTTTTACGGTTCACAAGTTACATTTTACATAATCGGCATTTTAATCGACATAACATAAATAAATAATTTCCACATCAAATATAATATTTTCTTTTACCATTGGATATTACATCATTTCAGCTTTCTATCGATATAAAGTTTGCCTCAATCGGACACACGAGTAAATAGTTATATATTTTATAAGAATAATTATTTTTGCAAAACTTACAGTGATATCCGGTTAATACATAGTGTGTAACCAGTTACTCAGTGTTAAATTCTCCAAAAACGCCTATTTTAACATGGTAACCAGTTAACGCCTAGTGGGTAACCCTGTTACTGCTTTACCAGAAGCTGAAAAACCTGTGTTTTCACCTATAAAACCAGTGGGAACTCCAACCAAAACACCATGGGACTTCAAGGCAATTTACATAGAGTACATTCACACATATATTGATCATATTACACATTTTTATCAGAGTTTTAACCGTTATATTCACTGATTAATAAGATTAAACCATTTTCCACAATTTCTAACCTAAATCTTAGAACTCAAAATTTATAAACAAAAGTGTCTAACTAGAACCCACCTCTAATCATGAAGAGGAGTTTGATGAAGATGAAGATGAAGAAGATTGATGAAGAAGAATGATGGTTCAAGCTTTTCCACTTCTAGGGTATACTCTTCTCTTGCCCTTCCTCCACTCTCTCTAGCTTCTCTCTTTATTGGAGTTGTGAGACATAAGAGTGGAAAAGAGAATTTATATCTACCAGTTAGTTTACTAACTTGTTCTTAAATTAAGGGTATCCAAAAATGTCTCTGATGCACTTAATTTAATAAAATCTCTGAGTCAGATAATATTAACTAATTAATTTGAGCTCATTAGTTGCTCTAATTATTTTAATAGAAAACATTCAGAGCACACCGGAATCCTATTGATCTTAATTAATATCATTCAGAGCTTTAATTAAATATGGCGTATTACATCACACTCATTAATTACTACGATTTTTAAGTCAATCGTTGTTAAATCTGCCGTTATAAGCCAACTGCGAAAATTTTAATATATTAAAACGGTGTATATGAATCCGTTATAAACCTGACATTGTTGTTTGCACGTTTTGTAATAGTGAGGTCATCATATTGCAGACTACAAGAATGATAGACCTACTTATTATAATTGCGACGAACCGCAAAACGGTCGAACCAAACAAATGCAGGTAGCTTGACCGCCTAGAATCACATTAGTACTGATTGCAAGAAGAGTGAATAATAAGACATAATTGTTTTTTAAAAAAAAAAAAACTATTTTTCTTTAACTTATTATCTTTATTAAATAAGACCCTAGTAAAACAACAATAGAGACAACAATAAAATAACTTAATATTTTAAATGGTAATAAACAAACAAATATATCTTATTATTCACTTCTTGAAAAACATGAATATAATCAAATCTCAAATTTGCAACACCAAACAAATAAGAAAAAACAAAACAAAAAACACCCACTTGAAGCTAGCTTATGATTCCTGCTCAAATTTAGTATTGTGCCTTGTAACATTCCAAAGGCATTTTTCCATTAAATCTTTTAGTATCACCACAATAATCATAAATCATATAATTTTTCCTAACCCAATTCATCTGCCCCAATTGAGCATATCCCAATTGTTTGTATGCTGGAGAAGTCCACCAATTTGCAGCAATATTTGAAGAACACTGGCTAATACTCGCCGCGCCATTCCACTTACAAGCTCTTGCTCTAAAATGATTAAATTTAGCTGTAAATGGTGCATGACTCCAATCTGTCTTAACAAGTCCACCTCTTGTGGCCCAATCATCTGCATTCCATAAACTTGTGTAAACCTTCATGCCTTGTTTGTTAGGGTATGCAATACCTTCATTTTCATAGTTTCTGAAAACCCTAATTGGGATGCTATCAATATACCACCTGTATAACAAATCATGCAAATCATGTATACAAAATTAGAAAGAGGTATCCAAATATTTTTTATAGCCTTGAAAATACTATATACAATTTCTTCAATATGTCTAGCAACAAAAAATATTTAATATGTCTATTTCGATACACCTGAATTACGCGATCATTTGAAGCATAAAAAATATTTATACGCGCAAATTTTAGTTTATTATCTTACACAATTTCGGTAGGGTTCCAATGGATAGTATAGTTGTGAAAATCCGCAGAAGGATCAAACCAAAGATGAAATTGTTGCTCTTTGCTTCCATTTCCTTGAGTGTATACATTTGTATGGATTGTATAAGGTTGTCCTGAAATATTTCCTAAGAACTCAAAATCTATCTCATCATGTTGATTTCCTGTAGAAGATAGCTGCACAATTTTTTTTTGTCAAATAAAATATTAGCATTTTTACTTTATGTAAAATTTAATTTTCATTTTTCTGGTTGAACTTACATAATAAGCTGTAACTGTTCCTGCTGAATTATTAGACACTAGTTTGATTCTTGATTCAATAGTTCCAAATAAGAAAGGTATCTTTGTTTGTGCTGCAGATCCTGCAATTAAAACAATATATATCAAATATGAAAACCATGAACATATCATAGATTAAATAATTAAATATAATTCAAATTATAAATACAGAATTTAATTGTACCTGAAGTTTTATCCAACACAAGTTGGAGATCATCACCCTGAAGTGATGCATGTTGATCACCCCATGTAATATACATGCTTTTGGAAAAAGTTGCATCTACTTGGGCAATGCTTGGTATAATTGCAAACAAGAACAAACTAAAAAAAAATTCAAAAATTGCCATGTTAACTCTTTTGAATAATTTGATGTTGTATAAATAAAATTTGTAATTGAATACTTTTTCTTCTAGTTTGTAATGTCTTTATATAGAACTACTGTGACAACATTATGAAAAATAAAAAAAACGCGTTAATATTTATAAATTTATTTAAATAGTTGTCAAGTATATTGACCTTTTTATTGAATTTGTATGAAATTATTTTTATTTGGGAAGCCATGGAAATTTATGTCAATTATCTTATAAATAAATTTGGTTCATCATATATGCATGACACAACTATTTTTTTTTTTTTTTTTGGACTTATATGTCAACTATTGGAACCTACAAATAACAGGGTTCTTTGAGCATGAAATTAAAATTCAATCTTAGCACAAATTAGATTGTCGTGGGTAAGACTATAGTATCGTAAATGATCAACGACTATACTTATTCCTTACAGCTTTTTTTTATTTTATTTATTTTAGTGTTAAGTGATTATTAGAAATAAGGAAATAATCCTTCACCAACGTGCACACCTGATTGAGGAACAAAATAACATTGGTTGCATTGTGCCCTCTCGTTACTATGATTAATTAATGACACTTTTTATTTTTCTTCTGTTTTTCCACTTTTCAACATCACCATGTTGTTACATTAGTCATACAATTACAATATATGTTTGTAATTGATATCAGATAGAAAATTAAATTATAAATCAAATAGATGAACGACTCACTTTTTTATAGTATTTTAGACATTTTTAGATTGTATTAGAATTCTTATACGTGAATATCTTGAATAATTTAGTTTATATTCGAGTTTATATAAGATCGATAAAAATTCGAATATAGAGAAGATGAAACTCAAAATTTTATTTGAAGTAGACTTTTTTATAGATCAAAGTGATGTTGTTTAAAAAGATTGCGACCCGTTCATTAAACATGTAACACCCCAAATTCAATTAATTAATTTAATTTAATTGTTTAGAATTTTTTATTTAATTATTTTGTGTTTGGTGAACTTTTAACTAAAATTATGTGATTATATGTGTTGTTGGAGTGTAGTGGTAATGGTAGGGTGTGGAGAAAATATAGTAGCTTGGTAGAATAATTTAGAAAATAATTAGAATAATTAATGTTTTAATTAACAATAGAAATAAATTGAGAAAATTGGTAAAATTAAAATAAGAAATTGGACCAATTGTGTAAATGGAGAGAAGCTGATGGCAAAAATTATAATTATAAGAAATAATTAGAACATTTTATATTCTAAAAGTTAGAAGAAAATTAGATTTTTGGGTTCCTTGATTTTGCTTTATTCTAAAAGTTAGAAGAAAATTAGACTTTTGGGTTCCATGATTTTGCTTTGATAAAGTGTTGTTATGTTAGAAATATGGAATTTGTTAATTGAGTGGGTGTATACATGTGATTAGGTGACTGAAATTATATCTGAATTATCCTGATTATACATGTATAAAATTTTGTAATTGATGAATGTTTGTGTGCTAGAATTGTATACATGATGATGGATGAAGTTGTTGATGAAATTATTGATGAATTGCTATGAATCGTGAGGAATATAAGTGTTGTAATATGTTGATGGTTGTGATAACATATTTCTGTAGTTAAATTTGTATTTTGAGTCACTTAATTTTGGGGAAATTGGTTGGTGTCATGTATGGAGATCAAGAGACGAGTGAGATAACATGTTTAGCTAAAGTGGTTTGAGTATCACAATGTATCAACACCTTTGAAACATTATCTTTAGTCAATGAAACTTCCAACAGAAAGTATCTCTACCATTTAGCTTCTTAAACAGCGGAAGCAAGGGCCACAAACTCTGATTCTATGGTCGAATGAGTAATACATTTTTGTTTCTTGCTCTTCCAATAAATTTCACCATTTACTATTGTAAATATCTATCCAATTATAAATTTATGATCTCCAAAACTCGATATCTAACTCACATTGATATATCCTTCTAATATGGCAGGAAACCTACCTTAATAGAGGTCAAAATTATTGGTTTTCAAAAGATAATAAAAAGGTTTTTAGATGAAGTGAGAGATGAAATTATGAGCAATTTAAATTAGTATTGAAAACTCTGAAGATTTGACTTAAATTTTGGTAAAACATAAGCGTTAAAGATGATGTTGAACAAGATGTCATAACAATAGGTTTCGACATCTTTGTCTGTTTCAAAAAGATTTTGTAGAAGATCAGGTTTGAAGATTTGAAGAGATTTTATCTGCAGCAATCAACGTATGGATCAAGGAATAATTAGTTGAATCATTTGAAGCCCATGGAGCAGCTGAAGGCTATTTAAGGAGATTTAGACCTAGGGTTTAATATATCTTTATAATATCTTTTGTAAACTAGTTCTTAGGAAGAAAATAAGGGTTACTTTGTTGTTTCCCTCCTTGCTCAGGTTTCAATAGTATTAATCTGAAAATTTGTTATTGTTTTTGGCTTAAACTCCTAGTCTTAGGGATATGGGCCTTGGCAAGATTGTGATTTTTCTGGGTTTATTACTTTGAAACTTTTGTAGACCTTGGAGTTTTTTAGTGTGTATTATCAGTTTCTTACATTGTTTCTCCTAGCAGTCAGTTGAGCCTTTATTCAGAATAGTTTCGAGTGAACTCTCCATGGACAGTGTTGATCCAGCCGTTGAAGAGGCAGGTTGGAAACAAGTAGGTTTTCGGGGAAATAAAGTTAAGAAGGTGAGGTTGGATGAGGAAGGGAGAGTAAAAGGGAAAAAGTGAAGGATTCTACTTCTTTTTTTTATCGTCGAGTTTCCAGAAAGACTTAGGGCGAAAGACTTGTTCTTGTTATTTGAGGAATTCGGGGAAGTGGATATGAAGTGTTTATTCCTCAGAAAAGAAATGTTAGAGGAAAGAGATACAAATTTGTTCGCTTCTTCAATTTTAAGGATGTCAATAGATTGGTATTAAAGTTGGCTAATTTCTTTATCGACGGGAGGAAATTGTTTGCTAATCTTCCTAGGTTTGCCAAGCAGACAGGAAAGAAGTAAAAATTTCCCTCTAAAGTTGTTTTTCAAAACCAGAAAGATGAAGGATCTAGAGGCATTGTCGGTCCATCTAAAGAGCTTGAACACGTGAGGTTTTCTTCAAGTAGCAGACGAAGGACTTTTGCGGAGGTAGTTCGTCCTCCTAGCAATGCTTCTAGAGGTAAACTTAACTTTGAAGTGGGAAAAGAGGATTTGTTGAAGTTTGAAGGAGCTTATGTGGAGAAAGTGCTTTTACCGGGTGCAACTTACAATATGCAAAGAAACTTCAATATTGAAGGTTACTTTGGGGTTAAAGTTACACCTTTAGGAGCCAAATCTCTGTATATTGGAAGAGAACACTGGGGGTGAAGTGCAAGATCTTTTGGAAGGTGCTAGGGATTGGTTGAACCAATGTTTTTTTGAAATAGTTAAGTGGGAACCTGTCAGACCCTAATTTTTGACCCTAAGATTTTTCGCATCTCATCTGCATTTCGCATACAAACAAGATCACGTACTGGTTCATGTATCCCTTTTTAGGTGCAGGTCTATGCTTCGCAGGAGATCACCATGTTTAGTTTCTATTATCTGTTTATATTTTACTAACTTCTAACCAAAATATCAAAAAAAATATGGTGCAGTCTGCTTCTTTTTCTTCTCTGTGTTGCAGGATTTCAAAGACATGGCTGTGATTCTCAATTCAGATGTGGTTGTTCAATTATGATTCGATTCAAATGGATGTTTGACCTAATCTTGGTCAAACTATCAGAAGATTTGTTTCAATTACAAGTTGTGTGTGCCAGTGAATTTTCCTCAGACAGTGCGTATATTAAAATTCAAGTTGTTGTGTGTCAGAAATCATCAGTTATCAGACAATGTTCTGTGTAAAGTTTGGTTTGAATCATTCAGTTCATCAAATTTATCAGTGATTCATCTGAGAATTTATTTTTTCTCAGCATGAATTCAAATAATCAAGACAGATTTCTAGTGATTGTGGCTTAAATGGCAAGTTATCCAGTTGGTGCAAAAGTGGTTGTATCAGTGGCTTGTTGAAAAAATCAGAGTTTGTTGTGGGCTTAAAACCATCAATTCCATATCCACTTCACAAAAATATCCAATTCCATATCCATTTCACAAAAAAAAAAATATCCAATAACCGTTTTATAATTCATTTTCGATTCTTCTCCACTTCACAAATATCCATTATTTCTTTTTAATTAAATCATTTTTTTTACCATTTCCAATTATTTTTTTTATCCAATTTCCTTATCCATTTTTTCTTTTATTTTTCTATAATCCATTTTTTTATTATATCCCATTTATCATTAAATCCATTATTCATACCTTTTATTTTTTCCTATTTCTCCATTCAAAATTCTAAGCCCAATTCATTTTTTTTTCTTATTCATTTCTTATAATCCATTTACCAAATATGTTTTTATCCAATATTCACATTTTTTTATCATAATTTCTATTTCAATCCATGTATCATTTTTTCCTTTAATCACCATAAGCCCATTTTGTTTAGCCCATATTATTCCATTTTGTTTTTTTTACACAAAAAAAGAAAAGAATTTTAAAAAATACAAAACAAGCCAACTTGCACTAACATTCAAAACAACAAAGCACACCATCAGCTTAGCCTACACGCCAACAGCCCTCACAAGCCTGCCATCAAGGTCCATCCGTACAACACTTATTAAACTCCCAGCTACACTTTCCCAGCCAACATCAATACGCAGGCCCACAACACATCTTGCAGCCGTACACAAACAAACAGCTAACAACAACACCTGAAGCTTCACATCACAGCATCCAAGCCGTATCACCCAAGTCAGCAGCCCAAAACGCAATACGGCAAGGCGTAAAACGCACACATCAGCTGCCTATCACCAAGTCCACAAAACATTTCCTCAGCCTCTTCACTTCCAGCCGTACGAAAATCCAGCCTAAGCATCACGCCGCGGCCAAGACCTCAAGCCAAAGCCGCATCAATAAACATCTTCAGCTTCCCGCACGCACGAACAAACAACAAGCCCACAAGCAAAACAGCTCCTCACGCGTGACAATATTCACTTCAGCTCACACACGGATTCCGCACACCTGAAACGAAAAATCAAAACGCAAAAACAAAACAATTAAAACGCAGAAATCGCAAAGCCTAAGCACAGCAAGCATGCTTCCGCCGTGAGCAATTGAAAACGCAAGTTGATCTGAACTAAACGGCAACCACAGATTCTTTGATTTTTTCTATAAATTGAACTCACCCCTCTCTCAATTGACAAGCTTCAATAGCCCTACCAAAGCCCTGTCAAAAATCATTTCAAAGCTCCAACACCATTTTTCCATTCTTGGCCAACCTCCATTAATCCTTTATACCTTCATCAATACAAACCCGAACCACATAAATAGACCGAAAAAGAAAGAGAGAAGGGGATTGGATTCGAACTTCACCTGAATTGAAAGAAATCAAAGTTCTCCAATGTAAGTCTCCCGGTCCCGATTCGAATCCGTGGTTAGGTTTTGTTCGAAATTAGAGATATGTTTGAGTAGAGCTTTGTGTTGTAAAGATGATGATATGAGATACAAGTTCCGTCGTCGCTTACATGGAGGTTGCCGCCGTCTCCCTTTCCGCCGTAAACAGTGCCGACATCGCTTGAGAGAAGAAGAAGTCAAGTCCTGCGTTTTTGTCCTTCTTTACTTGCTGTTATTTCTTTTTCTTTTTTAATAAAAAATGATTCAATAAGCTGGTTTGGGCCTAGGTGTAGTTGGATCTTGCTGGTCCACAATTATACCCGTAGATCTTCCCCTATTCCCTTTCTATTTTATTTTTTTATTTTTTCATTCTTTAGTCTCTTTTGTGGTTTAAAATGTTTTTCTTTTCAAACTTAGTTTTTGGATATAAGAGTTTTAATTAGAAAAAGTGTTTTAGGAATATGTTAGGAAAAAGATTTTTAGAAACATTTTAGAAAATAGATTTTAGAAAGGAGTTTTAGAAAAGCATTTTAATAGTTTTTTGGAAAAGATATTTTTAGAAAAGGATTTTAAAAAAATATTTCTATTTCTTTTATGGATCTACTTTTAGATCCATTTTTCTTCATCTTTTATTTTTGGTCGATGACAATCTCCGATTCGTGATTGTTAATTTTCGAAGATGTTTAATCTTCATTATTTCAAATCCATGGATGAATGATCATTTGGATCATTCTCCATACTTTGAGATCGTGATAGGCTGCCTTCGATAAATTTAACGAAAATCTCGATTAAGATTAGACCATTCTTCTTCTTTTAGTGTGGCATGTTTTCGGAGAACGATCCATAATATCGTTTCTCTAACATGTATTAACACGAATATTTTCCACTTTAATTAGTGGTGGCCGGCCTCATTTGTAGGGTAATTACTCCGTAAATTACTCGGCGATTGCTTAACATAGACCTAAAGTTGTCCCGATTCGGAATAAGATCCACTTGGATCCGGTTGCCTCGATTTTGTTATTTTTTCGTGGTTGTGCTTGATTAAGTTCATCATACCACTTATTATGTAAATATTATAATAATGTGAATATATAATCCGTTTAAATTTAATCTCTCGCACCTTATCCTCTTTTATTTCAATCTCTCGTTTCCATATCTCTCTTATTATGCTTCTATATCATTCATCATATTGCTTAATGTTCATATTATTATGCTTGTGATTTTTCCTTTGTCCATTTGGACACAAAAACACTAATAACGGATTAAACATCTAAAAATTGGTGACTTTAATTTCGGACTATGGTTATTATCCTTAGCATTGGAGTTTCGGACTTAGATTCTAGGATCATTCCTTTGCTTGAATTGTTATGGATTGAAGACTTTGGCTCCGATTAAGTTCACTTGTTCATGAAGATGGAAATCCAATGGTTTCAAAGATTGCTTGCCATATGGTTTGGTCATTCTTTCTTTAGCTTTTATTTTCAAGTCCTAGGATAGTCCCTTCATCTCTTCCCATCTTCTTCAATTTTCAAATTTCCTTCCTCTTTTTTCAAAATCTTCTTTGTTTTCAAACTTCAAACATTTTTCTCAATCAAACCTTGACTTAGGTCATGCGGTTTTACTTTTTCACTTCATTTTCTTAATAAATGCTAAACCACATAAGCATATCGAAACTTTCTTTCTCAAAAACTTTAAAACATTCACCACTCATTCAATTGCTTTTGTGCTCTTGTGCACGTTTCCTTTTAACCTTTTTTATGTTTAGATATGATTCATTCTTTCTAGCGGAATTATTCACTAAAGAATGACGACTTATCTCCACATTTTATAATCAATTCAACTCATTTGCCTTTTCACAATTTGTACCACGAACTACGGGGTTTTGATCTCGCATTGCACTTTGTGGGTACGTAGGCATGAGACGTTCGTCTCTTCAAACACCAAAATCTTAAAAAAAAACATTCTTCTTCTCATCTCTTCAATCCTTTTTTCAAGCAAACCTTTTCAAACCAAAAATGCAGTAAATATTTCAAAGGGTTCCCGTGGAGTACCACAGACAAGTCGGGTGCTTAAAACCTTCCCGATTTGTAACCAATCCCCGTACCCATTCCCTGTTTGATTCTTTTAGCTTTTTAGCTTTTAAGATTCTTTAAGGTTTTGTTCGTTCTTTTTCCTTTTTCCTTTTGGAAATAAATAAAAGCGCGGTGGCGACTCTGTGTACCTTGAGTGAAGTTAATCAATAGCTTACACTCATGATTTTACCGCTACAGAAAAGTGGCGACTCTGCTGGGGACTCAATCTCTAAGTGGATTCGGCCTACTTTGATTTGTTTACTGCTTTAGTTTGATCTGCTTGTTACATGGTTGTTCTGTTTCGGTTTTGGTGATCCTCTGTGAGATAGATTCTAACCAGGATCTGAGTGGAACTTATGATAGGACGGCGATATTCGAAGTGATATGCGATGGAGTAGTCCAAAGCGATATCAATTTGATAATCTCCACTCGGTTAGGCTCTCTTGGACTATCAATGTCATGACGAGTAATCATACGTGGCATTATTTTCCGACCTTGAGCTGATCATACTGAGGACCGTAGAACCCTTAACCAATCTAAGCCAATTTAGGAACGTAGTGCGGAAATTATCTGGGTGTAAACCTAAGGTGGTTGTCACGCGATACTACACTCGGACGAGGTCTATTTTAAGAATGTTATCGGTTGGGGAGTAATCCAACGTACCGATGATATTCTAAAGATGGCTGTTAACTCCGGGAACCTCTGTTAATACCCTTTTGGTTTTTTGCAGGTACAATGAAGACAAACCTTAGTACTTACCTATGTGGGTTGGTGTTCTGTTACCTTGACTCCTTGCTCGTGATCCGAACCTTTGAATCTGAGTGCTTTGCGTGATCTTGTTTGTGGTTGTTGCATCTACATACTCATCATGATCATCTTCACAACCTTTTTTCAAGGAAGACAATTCTGATTATTGCAAATGTTAGAAAGAAGTAAAAATTCCATTTTGTCAAGATATTTCATGACTGTATTCTCGATGTTGACCATGTTTGCAATAAACGAGTTTGGTTTTCCTGAAAATGGAAGTGAACATTGCATATCATTGCATCCTCGCATATTCTTGCATTCATCCGAGTTGTGTGGGAACTCATCCCGGTTGTTTCTTTCCTCAGTTGTCTGTTGATCCGTCAAGCTGACTCCTCACCACAGATACGGTACTAGAGCTGCTAACAGACGGAGAGCTATCAGATTGAGAATGGAACACCAAGAACAGCATAACATGGAAGTTCGGATGGAGATTGATGAGTTGAAGGCCGGTATGACCAGACTCACTGAAATGATGCAAGTTCTGATTGCTCGAGGTGAACCACCTCAAAGGACTGTTATCTCTGAAGTTTTTACTACTGTTGTTGATCCTCCTGTTGTTCAGCAGCCGGTTTCTACTTGGCCAGAATATGGGTTACCTCCGGATTATGTGCCAGTTTCTGCAACTGCTCAAGTGGGTGGTCCATCTGTTGTGCCAGTCTTTTCAGCTCCGACTTTTGTCGAACCTCAACCTGTTGTGCACGCTACTGCTCAAACTACTTATCAGAATTATCCTTTCTTGTACCAAGCTGCTGGTCCACAAGCTGAAAGTCAGGGTGAACCTGGATATATGGATGAAGTTAGAGAGCAATGTTTGACTCTTGAGAAGAGGGTAAGAGGTCTAGAAGGAAAAAATGTCTTTGGTTCTGCTGCAATAGACATGTGTTTGGTTTCCGACTTAGTTCTTCCTGATAAGTTCAAGGTTCCTGTATTTGAGAAGTACAATGGTCATACTTGTCCAAAGATTCACCTGCTGATGTATTGTCGCAAAATGGCTGCGCATGCTAAGGATGACAAGCTTCTTATTCACTGTTTTCAAGATAGTTTGAGTGGTGCTTCCATGAAGTGGTATGTTGGACTTGAGAAGAGTCACATCCGAAGCTGGAAAGATTTATCTGATGCTTTTGTAAGGCAATATAAGTACAATCTGGACATGGCGCCTGACCGTCGTCAACTTCAAAATATGTCACATAAAGAGAAAGAATCGTTCAAAGAGTATGCTCAGCGTTGGAGAGAGCTAGCTGCTCAAGTGGAACCACCTTTTCCCGAAAAGGAATTAACTGGCTTGTTCATGGACACTCTTCAACCGTTCTTTTGGGAGAAAATGGTAGGAAATGTTTCATCTGGTTTTTCTGATTTAGTCATTATTGGAGAAAGACTAGAGGAAGGTATCAAGAAAGGTAAGATTACCAATTCTGAAGCTCCTAATGCTGCAAGGAAATCTTTTGGGAATCCTCACAAGAGAAGAGATGGTGATGCTTATGCTGTTTCAACTGAGAGGAGGCCTTATCGTCCGCAACAACGATATGTTCAACCATACGTAGCTGCAGTTGCTCCTGTTGTTAAAATTCAACCTGCTCAAACTCAAGCTCAAGGTCAAGCTCGACCAGCTCAAGCTCAGGTTCAGATTCGAGCTCAAGCTCAGGCTCCTCATCCTGCTGCTGGACAAAATCAGTATCGCAATAGGCCAAACTTTGATCCTATTCCGATGTCTTACACTGAATTGTTTCCTTCCTTGATTGAGAAAGGTTTAATTACTACTAGGCCTCCGCCTCCTGTTCCAAATCCTCTGCCAGTTGGTTATAGATCGGATCTTCGCTGTGAGTTTCATCAAGGTGGAACTGGTCATGACTTGGAACATTGCTTTGCACTGAAAGCTAAGGTGCAAGAACTTATCAGGAACAACATCCTTTACTTTAATGACCTTAATCCCAATGTTATCAATAATCCTTTGCCGAAGCTTGGGAAGTGAATCTTCAAGAAGACTTCAATTGTCAAATTTTCTTCAAGGCCAGAATATCAGCCGGGACAACTCATCCTTGTTGTTGATTGATCACTAGGCCATTGTTTCTTCATGTTTGCAATTTTTCTTCAATCATATTATGTTGTTTGATTTAAAGCTTGTTTGTACTTTCATGTTGGTTTTAATGAAATGAGCATTGCTTTGTTTTGATTCAAATTTCATTTACTATTTGCATCTTTATGCTTTACATTTTAAGTGCATTTATCTGTTCTCAAAGCCTTTACAATGATTGGAGGGAGGATGATGAAAACGAGATACCCATAATTGTTGTTGGTATGCTTTCAATTGAGACTTGGTTGATGATATACAGGCATTGTTTCAAATCCCAAACACTGGAGAAATAAGGAAGTGAATCCTTTGACAACCCCTTTGAGCCTCGAAGTTGGAGTTTCTTTCTATTCGAAAAAACCCGCAATTTTAACCCGGGGATGGTTAGTTTTCAATTAATTCGAATGTGCATTCAAGTGTCGCTCCCGGGATTTTCATCCTAGTACAAACGCGAAAGTGGCGCGGAAAGGTTAGAGTCGCCAGCCAGACATTTTTATCCTGAATGAATGGGAAAGGTAATGTTGCACAAACCTGAGGAAGAAGGAAAGGACAAGGTCCTGCGAACCAAAGATCTGAATTCGGGAGTCGGTTACGAACTGGGAAGGTATTAGCACCCCAGATCGTCCGTCGTACCCGACGGGATCCACGCTTGCTTGCTTGTTTCAAAGGGTGAGAAAAATATAATTGCTGCTGAACAAATGAACCGCTAACTGGAATGGAAATGAGAAAGGGACTGAAATAAGAAAATGGAAAGAAAGGGGGAAATGTAGGGAAAATAAAGAATGTGCTCGAACGGGCCCTACCCCGCTGCCTACGTACCTCATCGGGATAATGAGGATCAGAGTCGACGTAGTTCGCCTAACCTAGGCGGGAACTATTTGTTTGTGTTTTTTATAGCTGGAACTACGTATGTCTATGCTCAGGTGTTGCAGGCTCGTCTGGTACGAGTGCGTTTACCGTCTTGCATGAAAGACAAGTCGTCGCGAGTTCGCGTTATGAGTGAATGAGATGAGAAGAGAAGTTCCCGCAGGATAGTCGCTTATTGTTTGTTTTTTGTCTTTTAAGAGTTTTGTATGAATTTGGCACAAGGAAGTGAATTCAAACTCTTTTCCATGGAATGTACACTTGACTCTACATTCCAAGATGGAATAATAGAACAAGCATACCCAGTAAGGAGAATTTATCCAAGACTGGTTTCCTAGGATTATAGCTTAAGTTCACTGGCTTGTTGAACTTTATTAAGTGTTTTTGTTGCTTTTGTGAAGAAATGTCTTTTAAGTTTTTTCTTTGTGAACAACTCCTTGATGAGACTTGTGCATCATGATAAACAAGCTTACACCACTCCAATATGGAATGAATTCAAGTGCTTCATGGAATAAGGCTATACACAAGGAATCCTTTCATTTATTTGTTAAGTGTTTTTGGATTTTTGTTTGAAGATAAGAAGAGAATGACTCAAATTGCAAAAGGAAAAATCTAAGGGACTAAGACTCAATCCTAAGTTAATTGTTTATTTACAAGAGGTCCTAATGGTTAGTGAGGTATTCTAATCCTAATGAGAAAAGGAAAAGAAGAAAAGAGAACTAGAAACTAACTTACTTCCTAAGGAAGTTAAGTTGTCTCTAAAGAAAGGGAAAGCCTAAAAGCAAAGCACAAGGTGCTAAGGCAAACAAAATTAAAATGAATAAGAGATAGGAATGAAGTAATGCTTACCTCAATCTTTCCCCCTACAAAACAAAGGTTAGCATGACAATGCATATTAAAATTAAAATCAAAGCACGAAAGCGATTAAGTACCATAAACGCCCTAGAATGGAACTAGGGTTCAAAATAAGACCTAAGTCTAAAGGTGAAGGTACCTAAAGGTTACATGACTTCTAAAGTCAGTAGCTACATGTTATAGGCTCCTAAGGATGCTAGGATACCCCACAAGATCAAACTATGTCAAACTATGTACAAAAAGTTCACCTAGGTTCACCTAAATGCAAGTTAGGGTTTATGGATGAAGTATGAATGCGTATGGCTTACAAGCATGAATTAATACATGAAATGAATATAAAAGTCAGTAGTGAATGCTTATGAAGATGGATGAGTGAATATACAATCATGGATTCAATGGATTAGGCATATGGAGCAATGAGAAGAAGATATGAGAAGAAAACGAACAAAAATCGCATAAGATCGCACATGATGAAAGTTAAGGAAGAATGGCATGTGAATATGCATGAAATGATTATGGGTCAGTAGCATACAAGGTATGAGATGCAATGAGAATGCATGAATAGGCATTAATGATTTGCACATAATTCAAGTTATTATTTAGAGGAGAAGAGAATCTATTTTAGGTTAAAGTTAATTCACATAAGTATGCACTTTAAAGCACCAAAATAAACCAAATGAGTATGGTTCAAAAAATGACCTATGAATGGAATTAAGGACATACAAATGACCTATAATCAACTCCTAGAAGCTACCAAAAAGTATCCCAAGCAAATGGCATGAATGCCTTCTTAAATCCTAGGATATGGAGCAAATACACACATGAATCAACCTAGGATCTAGGTGACATGGAAAAATAGCAAAAAGCCTTTAAAAATTATGAAATTAAATCCCTGGAATAATAAAGTCATTATCTCACATTTTCCAAAAGGATTCTACAAAATTATGCACCAAAGTGCCACAACAACTCCTTGATTAGCAAGGTGACAAAGCATGATCACCAAAAAACAACTCCACAAAGTGGATCAAAAAGGGCACTAAAAATTATGAAAAAAATGCCTAATGAACATCAAAATGTCACAAATTACAGTGATTAATCACACACAAAAAATAGGTTTCACACCTATGGGGAAAAATCGATTTCGGTCCCTTATGCCAAAACACTCCCTTTTGGGACAGCTCATGAACTAAAATCCAAATAAAATATTAAAACCACCCAAATATGGAAACAAAAAATATGACAAATTAATTAAGAGGATGAGGATCACTCATGAATTTTTCCAGAATTTTATCTCACCTAAAACTATTCTTAATAAATGCGACGAAACGGGTGGAAAAGTGGATTTTAAGGGGAAGTGAAAGGAAGCAATCCTAATGGTTCGTAACCTAATCCCTAAGTTACGAAATCGATACATATCATCAAAAATCACAAATAAATCCAATGCCTCAGGTGGGAGGGCTCAATATGCACCTTAAGTTATATGATCCTAAGTCGCATACAACTAGAATGATGCATTAAAGTAGAGAATCGAGATTACTTACTTGGTCGAAGTGCCGATTCTTTCACATAAAAGAAATCCAAAAAAACTTCAAGCCAAGCCTTGTAATCTCCCATGAGCAAAATAAATGCTCATCTTCCATAATTTCTTTGTGAAGATCCCCCATAATCGAAACAAAAACAACGACATAAAATATCATTTGAATCCAAAGGTATCCCACAAATAAAGTGGAATACCAACCAAACGACCGTCGTTAAGATCTTTGCGAGAACCTTGCATGAACTCAACAAACACATTAGAAACAAAAAAGAGGTGCAACCGGAAGTTGCACCTATGTCTCACAACTCAAAATCAAATAGAAAGATGAATGTACGAGTCATGGACATGCATTGAAATTTACGTTTCAAAACGGGGCAGCACTTATGCTCTAACATAAACAACATGCAAATTCAAACCAAAATCAAATAAATTTACATGCAATGAATGGAAAATGATCAACAAACATAAGTACAAGTCAAAACAAGATCAATGCATCAAAATTGCACCAAACCGAACTTAAAAAGCCTTAAAACGAAAAAACGCGTCAAAAATCACCGACTCGGAATTGAACGAAAATCGCATGGTAACTTGCAAACGTGCCAACGGATTCAAATATGCAATCGGATTTTGAAAATTCCGCTCGGAAGTGGTACTTTTTGGCCGATTTTATCGGCTGGCAGTAGCGAAATAGCCGAAAAAAATTGTCCGAAATCGACTAAAAAGTTTACCAATGGCTCCGGAATAATCAACAAAGTCAATTTACACTACTCACATTCGCGAAAACGCGCTACGGTTAGGAAGTTATGACCAAAACGCACTTATCGACACGCGACATATGAACAACATCAACAATTAAGCTTCAACCTATCCTATTCCGAATTTACACAATGAAACAAACATGAATTCAAAAGTCAAGCACTTCAATCAATATCAAGTCACAATAATTAACTCTCTTAAGAATTTTATCAAACATCTAACATGCATCGATTAGTCTATGTCAATTTTAACAATCATTTCCAATTATGCACAACAATTATTAGGATCAATTAATCAAGCATCAATCAACAACCACATTAAGAATCAATGCACATAATCTCCATAATATGAATTCAACTTCAAAATTCAATTCAAGAAACAATGCAACAATTATTCATGAATTAAAGTTTAAGAAGCTTACCGAATGAAGAATCGACGAAGAAATTGTGAATCCGGAGGAAGTGAGACGCGATCATGAACGGAGGAGAGGAGGAAAGGCCGCGTGGCTGCCGGCGGCGGAAGATGGTGGTCGCACGGTGGTGAAGTTGACCGAAGGTGGTGGTTCGTGGCGGCTCGGCTATCGGAAGCTTGATCGGAATTGTTGTGTTCTTGAGTTCTTGATGAAGTTGTTGTTGTGTTCTTGAGAAAGAGTTGAGAGAATGAACTTTGATCCTTTAGAGAGAGTTTGTGAGAGTTTTTTGGTGTTTGTAAATTATGATTGAAGTTATGACAAATTGTGGGTCAAGAGAATATATAGTGGAGTGTAAAATGAAAGGCAAAAGGTGGAATTTCGGCTTAAGTGAAAATAACAATATCTTCGGCAAGAAATTTCGACTCTGAGCCTTCCATAATATCGTTCGTCTCTGAATTAAGGTTGCAACGCAAAAAGAATGGATGTCATACGATTAAAATCGGGTGCGATCGATACGTTTAAGCTGCAAGACATCACTGAATAAGTTGTTTTTTCGGCTTATTTGGTGTCCGCTACTCGAAAATGTGACGAGGTCAACCTCTTAGGAGCATAATCTCGACTCGACTTTGTCAGAAAAGTTGTAGATCTATGAGTCAGTGACCTGGTGTTAAAATCTAAGCTCAGCCGGACAAACGACGAGGAAGATATGAATTTTCTCGTGAAACCACTTTCAGCCTTTTTCTTCGGTTCAGCACTTCAGTTTTGTGAAATAAACCAAAACGATAATCTTTGGAGCACCGTTCAAACTTGCATTTGTCTTTGAACTTGAAGAGGATAAAATTTTTGAACCAACGCTTCAAGAACGGGTGCAATCCGATGAAAATTGACCGAGTTATGAATTTTACAAAATCTGACAGACAGTGCACTGCATCAAAGAACCTTACTGGTAATTCGCATTTTCGAGATCCTTCCACTCGGACCTAACCCAAACTGAATTCACATAATTAAGATAACATCTAAACGGAATTTTAGGCACCGAAACGACATCAATTCGATGAACGAGCCAAGAGTTATGAATTTTTGTGTGTTCAAAACTCACTGGTTCAGCACTGTTTTTCACTATGTCGACTCTAAAGACTCGCACATTCTGAGATCTTCTTCAAAGAATTAGTTCTCGGCCAAAACCCAAAAGTTAGAAATGATATCAAGACGGAACTTTTGGCATATGAATCTCTCAGACATGTTGACCCAATCAGAAGTTACAAACTCTTGAATACCACTAGCACAGTTAATCGGCGAAACCGAAATTTCAGAAACAAATAAATCCCGCCATTTTCCTTGATGAATTGGCCTCCGAGCCGAACACAAAAGTTGTAGAGAATAATGAAACGGTCTAAACTATTGAGTTTCAAGCCAAAATGAGTTTCCGAGCATAAGTTACAACTTTTGCAAACTGCACCATAAAACTGATATTCAGCTTAAACTCCTCTGAATCAACCGAGAACTTTTGGCTTCTTCTGAGATTATTGTGCACGTGCCGCATGAAGAAATAAAGGCCAGTCGCAACCTGTGAAAGCTCAAATGGAGATGTATGTTCATGTATGTTTATGATGAAATTGTGATCTAAATGCAATGCAATGTATGAAAGGATATGCTAAATGGCATGAAAATGAGAGGGCAAATTTTGAGGTATTACAGCTGCCCCTATTCAATCAACTGCAGACCTGAATGGATAATTGCAACAGCTTTTAGACGTTCAAGGTGTGGAGTGATTGAATACTCGAATAAAACCTGAAAATTTGCACACTGAGGGCAACAGAAATGCCATCTGCCCATTTATTTATTTATATACTTTTTGTTTTGACCTCTGAATAGGTAGCGAAAATAGAACCAGGTGGAAATATGCTGGGAAGAATGCCATCCTCGAATGACCACTCACACGGGATCCTCGGATCCAGTACTAAAACCCTCCTCGAATAGAAACACAATGGTATACCGGCCGCAGGCGATAACCATCAACAACAAAGACTGACCTCGGACAGACTTTGCAAAAGAGACAAACTGACCTCGATCAATAAGCTCAAAAAGTGAACTACTATCCTCGAATAATATCCACACAAAACAAAAACAAGACCAACCGCAGAAGGACTTGAAGAAAAGAATGCCATCCTCGAATGACAATCCAAAAGATCCTCGGATCTAACACGAAACCATCCTCGAATGGAGACGCAAAGGTGTACCAGCCTCGACTGATAACCAAACACAAAGCTGACCTCAGACAGACTTTGCAAAAGAGACAAACTGACCTCGATCAATAGGCTCAAAAAGTGAACTACTATCCTCGAATAATAGCCACACAACAAGACCAACCGCAGAAGGACTTGAAGAAAAGAAATGCCATCCTCGAATGACAAATCAAAAGATCCTCGGATCTAACACGAAACCATCCTCGAATGGAGACGCAAAGGTATACCAGCCTCGACTGATAACCAAACACAAAGTTGACCTCAGACGGACTTTGCAAAAGAGACAAACTGACCTCGATCAATAAGCTCAAAAAGTGAACTACTATCCTCGAATAATAGCCACAACAACAAGACCAACCTCGGAAGGACTTGAAGAAAAGAAATGCCATCCTCGAATGACAAATCAAAAGATCCTCGGATCTAACACGAAACCATCCTCGAATGGAGACGCAAAGGTATACCAGCCTCGACTGATAACCAAACACAAAGTTGACCTCAGACAGACTTTGCAAAAGAGACAAACTAACCTCGATCAATAAGCTCAAAAAGTGAACTACTATCCTCGAATAATAGCCACAACAACAAGACCTTCCTCGGAAGGACTTGAAGAAAAGAAATGCCATCCTCGAATGACAAATCAAAAGATCCTCGGATCCAACACGAAACCATCCTCGAATGGAGACGCAAAGGTATACCGGCCGCAGGCGGTAACCATAAACAAAGAAAATAGGACAAGATGGAACGGGATTGTTGTACATAAACGAGAGCCCAGGCAAACAGGACCGTTGTACAAAACGGGAACCTGTGACGCGACTATTGTACCAAACAAGACGTGGAATGAGTGACAAACATTGACTTGAAAAGACAAGGATGTCTGAAAAATGATATTGGTATCCACTGTGCAGAGTACTTCAGGTTGAGAAGATGTTATAGGTTGTATGTAATATACCTCAAAACTGGCCCATGCTGGCATGCATATGTTTGAATTTATGGCGTAATGCTCCATGACGATGGGAATGCTACGCTTTGGAGGATGCAAATGTGATGATGATTACTAAATGCAAATGCAACTGAGATCTCCTGAAAAGGAGACTGCAAGTATCCCAAATGGCTTGACTGGGGAGGAATAGTGATCACTGCACCAATCTGATCCATCCTGATGAGGAAGAGACAACTCTGCGGGGAAAGTTGTCAATAATACACCGGCTCCGAACAGCCGCCACTGCCAAAAATAAACTGGACTTTGAGATTGGAGCGCCAAGACCCTGCTGGAGATGGACCCTTCTTGAACTCTGGTGGGGAACCAAAGGCATGATACTGCTGAGGAAGCAACTGCTGGGGAGGCAAAACACTCCTTATACTGCTGAGAATTGCCCCTGTCTGAAGGGAAACTTCTGCTCGGGGATGGCACCAACCTTTTGCTGCCTTGCTGGGGGGAGATTTCAACTTCCAACTCTACTGGGGATGATGGAGGATGTCAATGATGAAGCTTCCTGCTGAAGATAAGAGTTTAAGTTGCCACTTGTTGGGGATAAGAGATAAATCCTCTCATGTTGGAAATGAGAGATGTAAGGCGTCTCATGCTGGTGATGAGAGACGATGATACCCTTCTTCTCAAGAAATAACCTCCCATGAGACTTGCTAAGGAACCTTGATCGATGAAGTCCGCAGATGAAACAATTCTTGCAGTACTGTTCCTACACTGGCCTTGCCCCTAGCCCTGGGTTGATAGGTTGCCGACTAATCATGAGTGAACAATGGTTCTTTGCAATTTTCGACTCGCCTCAGATTAAAGTCCATTAGAAGTAAATGTCTCAAGAGGATTTTACAGAAAACATGACATATGAAATGCCTCAGTATCTTCAAACTCTTGGAGAGATTCATCGGATCTCGAAATAACTGCCCCAGACTGCATGGTCTGTGCAAGAATTTGCCTCGCAAGGATTCATGAAAAGCCTCATATCACTGTGAGATATTCTGCCCCAGTATTTTGAACTTCGGATAGGCGCTTTGAATTGACGGTCTTCGGGAGAGAGTGACTTCTCATGCCCTTGAAGTGATCATCTATGACTGACTGCTTTGAAGAAAACATCCAGATCAACTATTCTTCGAGAGATTGGATCTCGAAGTGATTTCCCCAGTTTGGCTGAAATTTGAATAATGCTTCCGCCTGATGGCTCTTTGAGAGATTTGAATCTCGAAGTGATTGCCCCAGTTTGGCTGAATTTTGAATAATGCTTCCGCCTGATGGCTCTTTGAGAGATTTGAATCTCGAAGTGATTGCCCCAGCTTGGCTGAATTTGGAAGAGATTGCTCGACATGATTGCCCCAGATTAGTTGGCTCTTACCACGACTGTTGGGAAAGTCCCTACTCAATGGAGTTTCTTAGAAAGGTTTATCTCGACAAATTGTCCTTCGGAAGTTTCAGACTTCTCAACTTGGGCAAGATTAAGCTTATGGACTAAGGTTCCATATGTAAATTTTTATGATGTCAAACAGATGTATGCAAGCAGAAAATGTTTATTCTAAGAATGAAAATTCTAATGCAACACACATGTTAATCTTGAAGTTTTACTGTAAAAAGATGTCGCCAACCTTTGTGAGTGAATCACTGGTTAAGATACGACATTGATTTTTGAATAATAGAAAGCATGCACATGCAACACCAACAAAGATCTTGCAACACCACTCATAGGAGTCAGGAACGCGGTCTCGTGGTAGTACGCTCTCAAAAATAAACCTGTTTCAGTTAGGACTTTTGAGGGTTGTATCGTGGCCTGGTTCACGGTTATAGAAACAAAGGATATAGGCTCGAAATTTATTTGTGCCCACCCATCTTCGTGATGTTCTCCATTCCTATTTTCAGCTAGCTTTCACAAGTGTTCACCTCTCAAAAAGGGTTTTGTGATGGTTGAGGAACCAATTACACTAACGGTGTAAGCACCAAACAGGTTGTTGTTGGGAGTCAGTCACCCCTTAGTCTTTCGTGTCTGTGCCACACGACTTTGTTCTTGTTTGAGGATCTTTCTTGTGTAATCCTTTTCGTTTTTCACTTTTGCATTCTTTTTCTTATCCCTAACTTTTGCCTGGACTAATTCTTGTGAATCTTTGATTGTGAAGTCCAGCGGGATGCCCTAATTTTTGCCTAAGTCACTTGTTTTCAAGTTTCGACTTAGCGGGCTTTTTCATTCTTTTTTTCCTTCTTCTTTTTTGAACAAATCGTGTGACACTGTTTATCTTGATTTCTTTGAAAGGATCGTGACTGTCTCACTTCTTGGTTGATGAGGGATAACCATTGTGGTTTCTGGTCTTTGGACCTCTTGATTGGGATAACCATTGTGGTTTCTGGTCATTGGACCTCTTGATTTGGTACAACGAAAGGTAATGGATCCTCAGATGTGCACTCCTTTTTGAAATTTGAACGCCCGGTCAAACTAACTGACACCTACCCTGCCCCTGGGTTACATGCAAAGGTTTTTTTCATGCAAAAAGAAACTCCTACTTCAAGGATCAAATGGGTTGGCGAGGGTCTATCTCCCTTATATCTCCGGTGTTTAGGATTTGAAACAATGCCTGTACATCGTCAACAGGGTCTTTCTCAAAAGCATACAATTAAAGTTTTTGCGTTTTCATTTCGTCATCCTCCCTGATAGAGTTTAAGCACGACAGTTGGTATTGCAATGCACATACACAAAATCATGAGTGAATACGAATGGATTACTTCAAGAAAAACATGTGCATTTTATTATGATTATCATTCAAAAACAAATAAGTTTCATGCATGCATACAAATGTTTAAACAAACAATATAAACTATAAATGAAAATGCAGTAAAGAAGTTGAACATTGCCGTCATTGAGGAGACTTGACTCCGTCTGGACTTATTGCTTCTGAAGATGCCTTGGCAAATTGGGAGACCCATTTGATGAGGAGACTTCAATATATGGGCAGACTACCTGGCATGATGACCTTTGAGCCGATCAAAATTTGAACCTTGTGCCTGAACGCATCACAGTTGTCAAATGGTATGCCTAAATGCCCCTGAGCGGTACTTGCATCTAGCCTTTACATCGTGGTTTCCATTATTGAGGAGGCTTGACTCCGTATGAATTTATTGCTCTTGGAAACTTTCAACAGTCAGAAATCTGGATATTCATATCATTACTGTTTTGGTGCCACATCCTCACTTTTACCTGGCGTGAACATAATAGTCTTGGAGTCAATCAAATTTGGGACCTTGTCTTCACCTTTGTCTCTGAAAGACTTGCAATCTTCAATTAAATGGCCAGGTGCCCCAGAATGATAGTCATACTTGGCATTGAAACCCCAAAGGAAGCTTTGTCGGAGATGATCTTGATGCAGTTAGCTCAACCACTCCAAATTTGCGTAAATGAGGAAACTTGTTGCACGTACGACATCAAAATATGATCAAACTTCTTCTCAAGTTGTTCTGGCCTTTACCCTTATGCTCTGCCCGTTGGACTCTCTTGGGAAGCTCAGGTTGGATGCTGACAAACGACATCTGGAGGGAAGAGGTTGATAAAGTTAATAGATAAGGTTGCTCGGAAAGATCTCATATGATCTCCTGCCTACGTATCTCCATTGACTAATGGAGAATCAGAGCAGCGTAGTTCCCCTCAATAGGGATGAAAATAACTTCATTTCCTTGACACCACATTCAGGATTTCCATAACCGGCTTATCTGAGTCTTCATCTGGTTGACTTCCTCTTTCAACAGTTTCTGATTCTGAAATAAAGCTTATACTTCTGCCCTGAATGGCCTCAGCTGAGTCTTCCTTCGATTACCTCCGCCCGGAGTTGCTTCAAATATATACCTCGATGACTGTGATTCAAGTTGTCCATTCTGATGAGAAATCAAGTCAGGAAAAGAATCTGTCTCTGAACACCTGTCAAGAATGCAAGGATGTATGCAAATGCCATGTTCAATTATTTCTGAGGAATCTATTTGTTTTGATTCAAGTTTTGATACAGAAAAATCCAATAACGTGATTCAGATATGTGATCCTCGGAAATAACTGAACATGTGTGCAGAAATGCTATGATGTCATGTATGCAACAGGCCTGTGATCAATGGTCTGATGTTGGTGCCGGTGTTGAGCAGTGAACCAACTGTCTGTATAGAACCACAATAGCAGCACCATCTCTGTATTAGAACCCCATAACTGAGAACCCAATAACCGTAGAACTGGATCACATAATTGAATAGTCACTGATGGTGTTGAAGCTGAACAACGAGCCAAGTGTCTGTGGAGAGTCATAATAACAATCACAATATCAGGGTCACAATGGTAATCACAATAATAATTTCTCTGAATAGAAATCCCGGATCTCTGAATCAAAGAACCAAATAACACTGAACAATATTGGCAAAGTGGGTATGTTGAAGCTTAGGGTTCCTGCAAACCTGTAAACCCCTCCCAATCTCACGGGTGTGCTACTCGGGTCAACATCACGGACTCTCAAAGCCGAATAGCAATAATACGTTCACCATTTCCGAGAAATGGCTCATGACCAAATTAGGGAATCGGTTTGGCATTATGTACTACTCAGGGAGGCCTCAGCTGAGTCCGGAAAAACAAGCATCCCTCATAAGTCCTCAGCTTCAAGCACTGAGTCGAGAAACAATAGTACATTCATCCCGGAGGGTACAATACTATCGTCATACGATCAGTTTGCTTTAACTGAATTCCTATGAGAGAACCAGGCCATCCTATGCGAGTTCCCAATGGACCCTCGGATGCGAGTGGGTTTGCCAACAAATGTGGTCTGCCACTGTCATCACTGGAGAGGGGTGTTTCCATTAAGGTCCTCGAAGATCGGTCACCAGATGCACATAACTATCAAGGTTGTACCCTGAAGTGGAGAAGAACCCCCACACAGAATAGTCCCGAGACAGTCGCAATCTGAGTGTGGAACACATCACCACTCATCATGTAACCATGCGAGCACAACGTGTCCACGCTAATCCTATAGTGCACTCAAGCCGGGTAGTTGGCTTATCTCACAGTAACTCCCATCCCACAGAAAAAATGAAAACCAGCATAGCCAGACAGTCCAGTATAATATGATGCATGGAAAATAAATACTGAAAGCGGTAAATAAATGCGGTAAAGTAAAGCTGTAAAGTAAAACTGTAAATAAAAACAGTAAAGCTAAACTAAAGCACACAACAACAAACAGATAAACACCCAAAGAAACGAAACCAAACAGGCGCTAGGATTGACTCTACAAGGGAAACCGGAAGAATCAGGTTAGTCCCCAGCAGAGTCGCCAGCTGTCGCTCCCGGGATTTTCATCCTAGTACAAACGCGAAAGTGGCGCGGAAAGGTTAGAGTCGCCAGCCAGACATTTTTATCCTGAATGAATGGGAAAGGTAATGTTGCACAAACCTGAGGAAGAAGGAAAGGACAAGGTCCTGCGAACCAAAGATCTGAATTCGGGAGTCGGTTACGAACTGGGAAGGTATTAGCACCCCAGATCGTCCGTCGTACCCGACGGGATCCACGCTTGCTTGCTTGTTTCAAAGGGTGAGAAAAATATAATTGCTGCTGAACAAATGAACCGCTAACTGGAATGGAAATGAGAAAGGGACTGAAATAAGAAAATGGAAAGAAAGGGGGAAATGTAGGGAAAATAAAGAATGTGCTCGAACGGGCCCTACCCCGCTGCCTACGTACCTCATCGGGATAATGAGGATCAGAGTCGACGTAGTTCGCCTAACCTAGGCGGGAACTATTTGTTTGTGTTTTTTATAGCTGGAACTACGTATGTCTATGCTCAGGTGTTGCAGGCTCGTCTGGTACGAGTGCGTTTACCGTCTTGCATGAAAGACAAGTCGTCGCGAGTTCGCGTTATGAGTGAATGAGATGAGAAGAGAAGTTCCCGCAGGATAGTCGCTTATTGTTTGTTTTTTGTCTTTTAAGAGTTTTGTATGAATTTGGCACAAGGAAGTGAATTCAAACTCTTTTCCATGGAATGTACACTTGACTCTACATTCCAAGATGGAATAATAGAACAAGCATACCCAGTAAGGAGAATTTATCCAAGACTGGTTTCCTAGGATTAGAGCTTAAGTTCACTGGCTTGTTGAACTTTATTAAGTGTTTTTGTTGCTTTTGTGAAGAAATGTCTTTTAAGTTTTTTCTTTGTGAACAACTCCTTGATGAGACTTGTGCATCATGATAAACAAGCTTACACCACTCCAATATGGAATGAATTCAAGTGCTTAATGGAATAAGGCTATACACAAGGAATCCTTTCATTTATTTGTTAAGTGTTTTTGGATTTTTGTTTGAAGATAAGAAGAGAATGACTCAAATTGCAAAAGGAAAAATCTAAGGGACTAAGACTCAATCCTAAGTTAATTGTTTATTTACAAGAGGTCCTAATGGTTAGTGAGGTATTCTAATCCTAATGAGAAAAGGAAAAGAAGAAAAGAGAACTAGAAACTAACTTACTTCCTAAGGAAGTTAAGTTGTCTCTAAAGAAAGGGAAAGCCTAAAAGCAAAGCACAAGGTGCTAAGGCAAACAAAATTAAAATGAATAAGATATAGGAATGAAGTAATGCTTACCTCAATCTTTCCCCCTACAAAACAAAGGTTAGCATGACAATGCATATTAAAATTAAAATCAAAGCACGAAAGCGATTAAGTACCATAAACGCCCTAGAATGGAACTAGGGTTCAAAATAAGACCTAAGTCTAAAGGTGAAGGTACCTAAAGGTTACATGACTTCTAAAGTCAGTAGCTACATGTTATAGGCTCCTAAGGATGCTAGGATACCCCACAAGATCAAACTATGTCAAACTATGTACAAAAAGTTCACCTAGGTTCACCTAAATGCAAGTTAGGGTTTATGGATGAAGTATGAATGCGTATGGCTTACAAGCATGAATTAATACATGAAATGAATATAAAAGTCAGTAGTGAATGCTTATGAAGATGGATGAGTGAATATACAATCATGGATTCAATGGATTAGGCATATGGAGCAATGAGAAGAAGATATGAGAAGAAAACGAACAAAAATCGCATAAGATCGCACATGATGAAAGTTAAGGAAGAATGGCATGTGAATATGCATGAAATGATTATGGGTCAGTAGCATACAAGGTATGAGATGCAATGAGAATGCATGAATAGGCATTAATGATTTGCACATAATTCAAGTTATTATTTAGAGGAGAAGAGAATCTATTTTAGGTTAAAGTTAATTCACATAAGTATGCACTTTAAAGCACCAAAATAAACCAAATGAGTATGGTTCAAAAAATGACCTATGAATGGAATTAAGGACATACAAATGACCTATAATCAACTCCTAGAAGCTACCAAAAAGTATCCCAAGCAAATGGCATGAATGCCTTCTTAAATCCTAGGATATGGAGCAAATACACACATGAATCAACCTAGGATCTAGGTGACATGGAAAAATAGCAAAAAGCCTTTAAAAATTATGAAATTAAATCCCTGGAATAATAAAGTCATTATCTCACATTTTCCAAAAGGATTCTACAAAATTATGCACCAAAGTGCCACAACAACTCCTTGATTAGCAAGGTGACAAAGCATGATCACCAAAAAACAACTCCACAAAGTGGATCAAAAAGGGCACTAAAAATTATGAAAAAAATGCCTAATGAACATCAAAATGTCACAAATTACAGTGATTAATCACACACAAAAAATAGGTTTCACACCTATGGGGAAAAATCGATTTCGGTCCCTTATGCCAAAACACTCCCTTTTGGGACAGCTCATGAACTAAAATCCAAATAAAATATTAAAACCACCCAAATATGGAAACAAAAAATATGACAAATTAATTAAGAGGATGAGGATCACTCATGAATTTTTCCAGAATTTTATCTCACCTAAAACTATTCTTAATAAATGCGACGAAACGGGTGGAAAAGTGGATTTTAAGGGGAAGTGAAAGGAAGCAATCCTAATGGTTCGTAACCTAATCCCTAAGTTACGAAATCGATACATATCATCAAAAATCACAAATAAATCCAATGCCTCAGGTGGGAGGGCTCAATATGCACCTTAAGTTATATGATCCTAAGTCGCATACAACTAGAATGATGCATTAAAGTAGAGAATCGAGATTACTTACTTGGTCGAAGTGCCGATTCTTTCACATAAAAGAAATCCAAAAAAACTTCAAGCCAAGCCTTGTAATCTCCCATGAGCAAAATAAATGCTCATCTTCCATAATTTCTTTGTGAAGATCCCCCATAATCGAAACAAAAACAACGACATAAAATATCATTTGAATCCAAAGGTATCCCACAAATAAAGTGGAATACCAACCAAACGACCGTCGTTAAGATCTTTGCGAGAACCTTGCATGAACTCAACAAACACATTAGAAACAAAAAAGAGGTGCAACCGGAAGTTGCACCTATGTCTCACAACTCAAAATCAAATAGAAAGATGAATGTACGAGTCATGGACATGCATTGAAATTTACGTTTCAAAACGGGGCAGCACTTATGCTCTAACATAAACAACATGCAAATTCAAACCAAAATCAAATAAATTTACATGCAATGAATGGAAAATGATCAACAAACATAAGTACAAGTCAAAACAAGATCAATGCATCAAAATTGCACCAAACCGAACTTAAAAAGCCTTAAAACGAAAAAACGCGTCAAAAATCACCGACTCGGAATTGAACGAAAATCGCATGGTAACTTGCAAACGTGCCAACGGATTCAAATATGCAATCGGATTTTGAAAATTCCGCTCGGAAGTGGTACTTTTTGGCCGATTTTATCGGCTGGCAGTAGCGAAATAGCCGAAAAAAATTGTCCGAAATCGACTAAAAAGTTTACCAATGGCTCCGGAATAATCAACAAAGTCAATTTACACTACTCACATTCGCGAAAACGCGCTACGGTTAGGAAGTTATGACCAAAACGCACTTATCGACACGCGACATATGAACAACATCAACAATTAAGCTTCAACCTATCCTATTCCGAATTTACACAATGAAACAAACATGAATTCAAAAGTCAAGCACTTCAATCAATATCAAGTCACAATAATTAACTCTCTTAAGAATTTTATCAAACATCTAACATGCATCGATTAGTCTATGTCAATTTTAACAATCATTTCCAATTATGCACAACAATTATTAGGATCAATTAATCAAGCATCAATCAACAACCACATTAAGAATCAATGCACATAATCTCCATAATATGAATTCAACTTCAAAATTCAATTCAAGAAACAATGCAACAATTATTCATGAATTAAAGTTTAAGAAGCTTACCGAATGAAGAATCGACGAAGAAATTGTGAATCCGGAGGAAGTGAGACGCGATCATGAACGGAGGAGAGGAGGAAAGGCCGCGTGGCTGCCGGCGGCGGAAGATGGTGGTCGCACGGTGGTGAAGTTGACCGAAGGTGGTGGTTCGTGGCGGCTCGGCTATCGGAAGCTTGATCGGAATTGTTGTGTTCTTGAGTTCTTGATGAAGTTGTTGTTGTGTTCTTGAGAAAGAGTTGAGAGAATGAACTTTGATCCTTTAGAGAGAGTTTGTGAGAGTTTTTTGGTGTTTGTAAATTATGATTGAAGTTATGACAAATTGTGGGTCAAGAGAATATATAGTGGAGTGTAAAATGAAAGGCAAAAGGTGGAATTTCGGCTTAAGTGAAAATAACAATATCTTCGGCAAGAAATTTCGACTCTGAGCCTTCCATAATATCGTTCGTCTCTGAATTAAGGTTGCAACGCAAAAAGAATGGATGTCATACGATTAAAATCGGGTGCGATCGATACGTTTAAGCTGCAAGACATCACTGAATAAGTTGTTTTTTCGGCTTATTTGGTGTCCGCTACTCGAAAATGTGACGAGGTCAACCTCTTAGGAGCATAATCTCGACTCGACTTTGTCAGAAAAGTTGTAGATCTATGAGTCAGTGACCTGGTGTTAAAATCTAAGCTCAGCCGGACAAACGACGAGGAAGATATGAATTTTCTCGTGAAACCACTTTCAGCCTTTTTCTTCGGTTCAGCACTTCAGTTTTGTGAAATAAACCAAAACGATAATCTTTGGAGCACCGTTCAAACTTGCATTTGTCTTTGAACTTGAAGAGGATAAAATTTTTGAACCAACGCTTCAAGAACGGGTGCAATCCGATGAAAATTGACCGAGTTATGAATTTTACAAAATCTGACAGACAGTGCACTGCATCAAAGAACCTTACTGGTAATTCGCATTTTCGAGATCCTTCCACTCGGACCTAACCCAAACTGAATTCACATAATTAAGATAACATCTAAACGGAATTTTAGGCACCGAAACGACATCAATTCGATGAACGAGCCAAGAGTTATGAATTTTTGTGTGTTCAAAACTCACTGGTTCAGCACTGTTTTTCACTATGTCGACTCTAAAGACTCGCACATTCTGAGATCTTCTTCAAAGAATTAGTTCTCGGCCAAAACCCAAAAGTTAGAAATGATATCAAGACGGAACTTTTGGCATATGAATCTCTCAGACATGTTGACCCAATCAGAAGTTACAAACTCTTGAATACCACTAGCACAGTTAATCGGCGAAACCGAAATTTCAGAAACAAATAAATCCCGCCATTTTCCTTGATGAATTGGCCTCCGAGCCGAACACAAAAGTTGTAGAGAATAATGAAACGGTCTAAACTATTGAGTTTCAAGCCAAAATGAGTTTCCGAGCATAAGTTACAACTTTTGCAAACTGCACCATAAAACTGATATTCAGCTTAAACTCCTCTGAATCAACCGAGAACTTTTGGCTTCTTCTGAGATTATTGTGCACGTGCCGCATGAAGAAATAAAGGCCAGTCGCAACCTGTGAAAGCTCAAATGGAGATGTATGTTCATGTATGTTTATGATGAAATTGTGATCTAAATGCAATGCAATGTATGAAAGGATATGCTAAATGGCATGAAAATGAGAGGGCAAATTTTGAGGTATTACATCAAGCACAAGAGAATCATTTAAGACACCTTTCAAATAAAGGTTGCAATATCAAGTTTTCCTTCATACACATCAAAGAAGTGTTGAAGATGTTTCTCAATTCAAAAGCCAATGATGGTTCGTCGTAATCATTAAGCCATGCAGTCATTATCTTTCGAAAAAAATGATATTGAAAAAAAAATTATTGAAAAAAAAATCAAAGCCCGCTAAGTCAAAACCTATGAAGGAGACTTAGGCAAAAACTGGGGCATCCCGCTGTCTGTAAGTTGAAATGATGCAGTTCAGACAAAATTTAGGGATAATAAAAAGGAAATATTTGTCAAGAGGTCATCAAAATCCTCAGCAAAAATAAGTTGAGTTGACCAAAGTCCTCACTGGAAATAATAAAAGGAAGATGTGACTGCTATCTCAAAATCCTTTGGCTTACGAACCATCTTCATCTGTGCAATCCTAAATTTCTAGGAACTTGAATGCATAGGCTGAATTATTTGAATGTAGGACTGGAGTTCATCACGAAGTGGGGTTGGGTACAAATACACTTTGAGCCTATATCCTTTGATTCATAAACCGTGAACCAGGCCACATTACAACCTTCAAAAGTCCTAATTGAATCCAGGTTTCATTTTGAAAAGCATACTACAACAAGGTTGCGTAAACTGACTCCCAAGTTCTTTACCAATCATTTGTTTTCTTACCTTTGCTTTATCTTTAATGTTGTCTCAACCGCCGTGTTTTGACATTGTTTTCATTTACTTTACATCAATAAATTTCATTCCAAAGATAATTCTTGATTTCAAACTTTGCATTGAATTTTGCATTAAAATTACCAGGTTTGTACAAACATTTCTTATTTGCAAATAAACTTTCCTCATTAAGGAATTTTCAAACAATTAAGAAACTTGGTCGGTGATCCTACCAAGGGGAAAAATTTTCTCAGTTCCTATTGTTTCAAGAGTTGTTGATCAGTACAAGTTGTTCTCAGATTTGGTTAGTCAGAAGATTCTCTGCAAGTTTCATACTGGGTTATTTTCTCAGCATTCATCTCAAAAAAACTGAAGCCATGATCAGTTTATTCCTCTCAACATTCATTTCAAGATGTGATTATTTTTCTCCAGCAGTAGTCAAGAACTGAATCCATTATCAGTTTACCTTCATCGATCATTGAACTTGGGGCAAATTTTTCTTCAAGAATCCCCAAGTAGCTTTACATGACTTCTCTCAAAAAGATTTTCAACTTGGTACTGTTTATTGGTGTGACAGAGAATTGTTCAGCAGTAGCATCTCTAATTTCCGAACAGAATGGCAGTGATCTCTGTGTTGAGGAACCAGTCTCCCATCTTTCCACTCCTCTAAGAGTCTAAACTGGTTGTCAGCATTTTCTCTCAAATTATCTCATTGGGTGTTTTATTCCCCAGTCTTGTCTATGTGTGCATATTTGAGTGTTTTAGTCCTCATTATGCGTTCTCTTCGGGTGTGTTATTCCCCAATCTTGTTCATGTTTGCATAGTTGAGTGTTTTAGTCCTCATTATGTGTTTTCTCGGGTGTGTTATTCCCCATTCTTGATAACCTTTGCATATTTGAGTGTTTTAGTCCTCATTATGCGTTTTCTCGGGTGTGTTATTCCCCATTCTTGATAACCTTTGTATATTTGAGTGTTTTAGTCCTCGTTATGCATGGTCTTGAGTGGTTTAGTCCCCATTTTCGTAAATATCTGCATACTGAGTGTTTTAGTCCTCATATGCAGTTCTCGAAGTCTTGTCATTTTCAACTTCTTACCTTTTGGTCAAAGTCCAACTTACTTGGCATTTGTCTGTCTCTCTAGAACTTTTTCCTCACCTACTTGTTGTGTCTTCTCAGGTGTTACACCCTTTTATCCGATTGCCATTCTCGGATGTCCATAGTGAAGTCATCATTGATTTGATGTATTGTCCCGGACCTTTTCCCATCCCATTCAGTTCTGTTCATGAATGTTGTGATTCACATTTTATCTGATTGCCATTCTCAGATGTTGTGATCACTTGCTTTCCGATTGCTATTCTTGGATTTCCATGTTGGAGTCATCATTAAGTTGATGTGCTTTCCCGAATTTTCCCATTTCATTCAGTTTTGTTCCTGAATGTTGTGATTCACTTTTTATCTGATTGCTATTCTCAGATGTTGTGATTACCCTTTTTCCGATTGTCATTCTCGGATATTCCTAGTAAAGTCAGTAATGTCATCCTTGGATGCTTCTAGTGTACTTTTTCGGGATTTTTCTCACTTCATTCAGTGCCATTCCCGGATGTTGTGATCCTTTCTGTCCAATTGCCATTCTTGGACATTTTCACCTCAGATGAGCCATGTGTTGGCCTCTAGCATGTTGTTTTTCCGTCGGAGTCTCATGCTCCTTATCCCCAGCGTTTATTTCTTTTCCATGTGTCGTCTTGTCCCTCACGGACTTCTCTGTATTTCATTTGGTTCCAGATACATTTCATATCATCTCATAAGTTTTCTCATAATATTTCATTTGTAGTCACATATTTTCTCTGCATTTCATATTTTTCTCATAACATCTCATGTGCCTTCATATATTTTCATATGCTTTCATAAACAGTTTCATATGCTTCATATCATTTTCATATCATCTCCATATCGTTTGTTTCATTTCATTTCAGTCCAGTTTTTGGTATCTTAGGATCAAAAATTTGGGTTTTTTGATATTTAAGTACCTTCCATCTTGTCGAAACGAAGATTTTAATCTTCATTATCTCTGGATTGAAGAAACTTAAATAGGGGCATCTGTCAGACCCTAATTTTTGACCCTAAGATTTTTCGCATCTCATCTGCATTTCGCATACAAACAAGATCACGTACTAGTTCATGTATCCCTTTTCAGGTGCAGGTCTATGCTTCGCAGGAGATCACCATGTTTAGTTTCTATTATTTGTTTATATTTTACTAACTTCTAACCAAAATATCAAAAAAAATATGGTGCAGTCTGCTTCTTTTTCTTCTCTGTGTTGCAGGATTTCAAAGACATGGCTGTGATTCTCAATTCAGATGTGGTTGTTCAATTATGATTCGATTCAAATGGATGTTTGACCTAATCTTGGTCAAACTATCAGAAGATTTGTTTCAATTACAAGTTGTGTGTGCCAGTGAATTTTCCTCAGACAGTGCGTATATTAAAATTCAAGTTGTTGTGTTTCAGAAATCATCAGTTATCAGACAGTGTTCTGTGTAAAGTTTGGTTTGAATCAGTCAGTTCATCAAATTTATCAGTGATTCATCTGAGAATTTATTTTTTCTCAGCATGAATTCAAATAATCAAGACAGATTTCTAGTGATTGTGGCTTAAATGGCAAGTTATCCAGTTGGTGCAAAAGTGGTCGTATCAGTGGCTTGTTGAAAAAATCAGAGTTTGCTGTGGGCTTAAAACCATCAATTTCATATCCACTTCACAAAAATATCCAATTCCATATCCATTTCACAAAAAAAAAATCCAATAACCGTTTTATAATTCATTTTCGATTCTTCTCCACTTCACAAATATCCATTATTTCTTTTTAATTAAATCATTTTTTTTACCATTTCCAATTATTTTTTTATCCAATTTCCTTATCCATTTTTTCTTTTATTTTTCTATAATCCATTTTTTATTAGCTATATCCCATTTATCATTAAATCCATTATTCATACCTTTTATTTTTTCCTATTTCTCCATTCAAAATTCTAAGCCCAATTCATTTTTTTTTCTTATTCATTTCTTATAATCCATTTACCAAATATGTTTTTATCCAATATTCACATTTTTTTATCATAATTTCTATTTCAATCCATGTATCATTTTTTTTCCTTTAATCACCATAAGCCCATTTTGTTTAGCCCATATTATTCCATTTTGCTTTTTTTACACAAAAAAAGAAAAGAATTTTAAAAAATATAAAACAAGCCAACTTGCACTAACATTCAAAACAACAAAGCACACCATCAGCTTAGCCTACACGCCAACAGCCCTCACAAGCTTGCCATCAAGCTCCATCCGTACATCACTTATTAAACTCACAACTACACTTTCCCAGCCAACATCAATACGCAGGCCCACAACACATCTTGCAGTCGTACACAAACAAAAAGCTAACAACAACACCTGAAGCTTCACATCACAGCATCCAAGCCGTATCACCCAAGCCAGCAGCCCAAAACGCAATACGGCAAGGCGTAAAACGCACACATCAGCTGCCTATCACAGAGTGCACAAAACATTTCCTCAGCCTCATCACTTCCAACCGTACGAAAATCCAGCCTAAGCATCACGCTGCGGCCAAGACCCCAAGCCAAAGCCGCATCAATAAACATCTTCAGCCTCCCGCACGCATGAACAAACAACAGGCCCACAAGCAAAACAGCTCCTCACGCGTGACAATATTCACTTCAGCTCACACACGGATTCCGCACACCTGAAACGAAAAATCAAAACGCAAAAACAAAACAATTAAAACGCAGAAATCGCAAAGCCTAAGCACAGCAAGCATGCTTCCGCCGTGAGCAATTGAAAACGCAAGCTGATCTGAACTAAACGGCAACCACAGATTCTTTGATTTTTTCTATAAATTGAACTCACCCTTCTCTCAATTGACAAGCTTCAATAGCCCTAGCAAAGCCCTGTCAAAAATCATTTCAAAGCTCCAACACCATTTTTCCATTCTTGGCCAACCTCCATTAATCCTTTATACCTTCATCAATACAAACCCGAACCACATAAATAGACCGAAAAAGAAAGAGAGAAGGGGATTGGATTCGAACTTCACCTGAATTGAAAGAAATCAAAGTTCTCCAATGTAAGTCTCGCGGTCCCGATTCGAATCCGTGGTTAGGTTTTGTTCGAAATTAGAGATATGATTGAGTAGAGCTTTGTGTTGTAAAGATGATGATATGAGATACAAGTTCCGTCGTCGCTTACATGGAGGTTGCCGCCGTCTCCCTTTCCGCCGTAAACAGTGCCGACATCGCTTGAGAGAAGAAGAAGTCAAGTCCTGCGTTTTTGTCCTTCTTTACTTGCTGTTATTTCTTTTTCTTTTTTAATAAAAAATGATTCAATAAGCTGGTTTGGGCCTAGGTGTAGTTGGATCTTGCTGGTCCACAATTATACACGTAGATCTTCCCCTATTCCCTTTCTATTTTATTTTTTTATTTTTTCATTCTTTAGTCTCTTTTGTGGTTTAAAATGTTTTTCTTTTCAAACTTAGTTTTTGGATATAAGAGTTTTAATTAGAAAAAGTGTTTTAGGAATATGTTAGGAAAAAGATTTTTAGAAACATTTTAGAAAATAGATTTTAGAAAGGAGTTTTAGAAAAGCATTTTAATAGTTTTTTGGAAAAGATATTTTTAGAAAAGGATTTTAAAAAAATATTTCTATTTCTTTTATGGATCTACTTTTAGATCCATTTTTCTTCATCTTTTATTTTTGGTCGATGACAATCTCCGATTCGTGATTGTTAATTTTCGAAGATGTTTAATCTTCATTATTTCAAATCCATGGATGAATGATCATTTGGATCATTCTCCATACTTTGAGATCGTGATAGGTTGCCTTCGATAAATTTAACGAAAATCTCGATTAAGATTAGACCATTCTTCTTCTTTTAGTGTGGCATGTTTTCGGAGAATGATCCATAATATCGTTTCTCTAACATGTATTAACACGAATATTTTCCATTTTAATTAGTGGTGTCCGGCCTCATTTGTAGGGTAATTACTCCGTAAATTACTCGGCGATTGCTTAACATAGACCTAAAGTTGTCCCGATTCGGAATAAGATCCACTTGGATCCGGTTGCCTCGATTTTGTTATTTTTTCGTGGTTGTGCTTGATTAAGTTCATCATACCACTTATTATGTAAATATTATAATAATGTGAATATATAATCCGTTTAAATTTAATCTCTCGCACCTTATCCTCTTTTATTTCAATCTCTCGTTTCCCTATCTCTCTTATTATGCTTCTATATCATTCATCATATTGCTTAATGTTCATATTATTATGCTTGTGATTTTTCCTTTCTCCATTTAGACACAAAAACACTAATAACGGATTAAACATCTAAAAATTGGTGACTTTAATTTCGGACTATGGTTACTATCCTTAGCATTGGAGTTTCGGACTTAGATTCTAGGATCATTCCTTTGCTTGAATTGTTATGGATTGAAGACTTTGGCTCCGATTAAGTTCACTTGTTCATGAAGATGGAAATCCAATGGTTTCAAAGATTGCTTGCCATATGGTTTGGTCATTCTTTCTTTAGCTTTTATTTTCAAGTCCTAGGATAGTCCCTTCATCTCTTCCCATCTTCTTCAATTTTCAAATTTCCTTCCTCTTTTTTCAAAATCTTCTTTGTTTTCAAACTTCAAACATTTTTCTCAATCAAACCTTGACTTAGGTCATGCGGTTTTACTTTTTTACTTCATTTTCTTAATAAATGCTAAACCACATAAGCATATCGAAACTTTCTTTCTCAAAAACTTTAAAACATTCACCACTCATTCAATTGCTTTTGTGCTCTCGTGCACGTTTCCTTTTAACCTTTTTTATGTTTAGATATGATTCATTCTTTCTAGCGGAATTATTCGCTAAAGAATGACGACTTATCTTCACATTTTAAAATCAATTTAACTCATTTGCCTTTTCACAATTTGTACCACGAACTACGGGGTTTTGATCTCGCATTGCACTTTGTGGGTACGTAGGCATGAGACGTTCGTCTCTTCAAACACCAAAATCTTAAAAAAACATTCTTCTTCTCATCTCTTCAATCCTTTTTTCAAGCAAACCTTTTCAAACCAAAAATGCAGTAAATATTTCAAAGGGTTCCCGTGGAGTACCACGGACAAGTCGGGTGCTTAAAACCTTCCCGATTTGTAACCAATCCCCGTACCCATTCTCTGTTTTATTCTTTTAGCTTTTTAGCTTTTAAGATTCCTTAAGGTTTTGTTTTTTCTTTTTCCTTTTTCCTTTTGGAAATAAATAAAAGCGCGGTGGCGACTCTGTGTACCTTGAGTGAAGTTAATCAATAGCTTACACTCATGATTTTACCGCTACAGAAACTCATATGGTGGATCAAGAAAGGTTGACTTGGATAAGATGCTACGAAATCCCTTGTCGCGCTTGGTCGGTTGAGTTTTTCTCGTTTTTATCCTCTTTGGTTGGAAAGTATGTGTGTTGTGCAGATGATGCTTCAAATTTTTCCAAACTTGATGCTGCCAGTATCATGATAATAACATCTATAGAAATGTTGATAGATGAAGTTATTCAGTTTACTATCAATGGAGTTATTTTCAAGATTAGAATGGCGGAGGAGACCATGGGGACATTATCCAAAACGGTGCGTAATAGACCCTATAGTTCTTCTTTGTAAGATACGGAGGAATCATCTGTTAGTGAAAGCCATTGTGATAAGAATTCTGAAAACGACTGGAGGAAAGATGTTCAAAATGGGGCTTTGGAGACAGATGAAATGTTTATTACGGAGCACTTGATTCCTTTACATGAAAAGGGAAAGTTTATTTTTAATGAAGAAAAACAAAAGGTGTCAGGTGAATCACTTTTGGAGGATGATGGGGTTTCCAAAGTCATAGGCAGGCGTATTAAATCTATTTCATCGAGGTCAAGGGATATTTCTGACTTTCCTAGTCAAGGAGAAGGTAGGGAGGGACCCAGCAAAGGTAGCAGCGTGGGTAAAGTTATTTTAAGAGAAACACTACTTCCTTTGATGGGCTTCTTAAAGACCAATTGGCTTTCGGGAAAGGTTACATTGAGGGGGACACAAGTTGTTTGGGTAAGGAATTGGATAAGGTGGAATCTACGCCTAGAGGTAATATGGAGATTGGTGGATATTACAGTGAGAGTTCTGATAAGGACTCTATTTCTTCATTTTCCAAAGAAGGTGGATATGCTGACGAGTCCTCTCACAATATAGTCAGTGGAGAGGATTTCTCCATTCATAGCAGAGTATCCCGAAAACTACTTGAAAGGATATCTTTGAAGATTAATGGTCAACATAAGGGTATTAAGAAGTACGTGGATATTATTTCTCTTCTGATGCTTCTCGTTGTTTTTTGGTTACGGATACTAAAGTAGTTAAGGCTAATCGCAAATTTTGGTCTGAGGTTTAGTCTAAAGTAGCATCTAAGGTTCTTGAGATTGTTCATGATTTGGGAATCAAGGGCGGTGGAAAAGTGGGTGACTTATCTGAGGACATCCAGGCTCTCGAAGGTAGAGGCAAGGAATGGTTCATTCTGAAGGTGTCTACATTAAATGGTGGAAAATGAATTTGATATCCTATAATTTAAGAGGATGTGGCAACATTGTCAAGAGGAAGAATTTTTCAAGTTTGATTCAATCAGGTAACATAGGTTTTTGTTTCATTCAAGAAACTAAATTAGCAGCTATGGATGAGTTTTTAGCTTGTTCCTTATGGGGAGATTCCTTGGTGGAGTGGTCACCTTCGGATGGAGTGGGGTTTTCTGGTGGATTGGTCTCTTTGTGGAAAAGAATTCTGTAGAGGCACTTTGTAGAATAAAGGGTGAAGGCTACTTAGGGGTGTTATGTATTTATCAGGGTAAGGAGTTTATGCTGGTAAATATATATTCTTCGTGTTTTTTTGCTAAGAAGAAGATACTATGGGCTAATTTGGTTCAATTGAAGAGTAGTTATCCCGATGTTGAGTTCATTTTTGGGGGAGATTTTAATACTGTTTCAAATTTGTCGGAGAGGAAAGACGTTAGTGCTGGTAATAGGAGCTATGAAAATTTAGGTGTTAGAGAAATTTATTAGTGATTGAGAGGTTGTTGATCTCCTGACGATATGAGGGCCTTTTACTTGGTATAATAGTTCAGATTCAGCCTTGAGTAGATTAGATAGATTCTTGGTTTCGAAAAATCTTATCGAGATTTGGAAATTTACTTGTCAATATGTGGGGAAGAGGAATGTATCTAATCACAACCCAATCTGGATAAAATCTAATGATGTTGATTGGGGACCTAAACCATTAGTTTTTAATAATGTTTGGTTGGATCATCCTAAATTTATGGGTTTCATAGAGAGGGAATGGGCTTCGTATGATATTAACGGCAGAGGAGATTTCGTTTTGAAATCTAAATTGAAGCTTTTAAAGACAAGTTTGAAGGAGTGGAGAACTATTTTTGGATGGGTCAATTTGAAGATAGAGAAGAGTTTTAGTACTGTCAACGAGTTTGATGATATTGCTGCTAGGGGGTTATATGTAAACTATGGTATTTTGGATAATGACAAGAAGCTTGCTAATAAGGAGATGTGGAGTAGTTTAAACTTGAAGGAACGTATGCTTCGACTTAAAGCAAGGTCTTTATGGCTGAAGGATGACGATTGTAACTCAAAATATTTCCATAACATCATGAGAGGTAGGAGGAGTAACAACAAGATTTCTTTTGTGTATTAGACCAATGGGGTTAAAGAGAATGTAAGGGAGGTTAAGGAAGAAATTTGTTCTTTTTTTGTTGATAAATATTTGGAGAAGAAATGTAATCGTCCTTCGATTGAGGATTTGAACGTGAAGGCTCTTACGAAGTTTGAAAGAGTTAAGCCTGATTTCAATTGTACCGAAGAAGAGATCAGGGAGGCTGTTTTGGCTTGCAACGGAGGAAAAAACCCTGGTCCCGACGGGTTTAGCTTCGTATTTTTTTAGTTTTGTTGAGAAGTAGTCAAGTTTGATGTTATTAGATTTGTTAAGGATTTCTTCTATCATCCTGTGTTGATAAAAGTTGCTACAACATCCTTTATTGCTTTGGTGCCTAAGGCTAAGAATCCCCAATATTTGGCTCAATACAGACCAATTTGTTTAGTAAACTATTTTCAAAAAATCCTTGCTAATATTATTGCTGGGAGATTGAAGAGAGTGGTTGGTATAATGATTTCCTCGAAACAATCTGCATTCGTTCCGGGTAGAAGTATTTTTGATGGTGTTTTGTTGGTTAACGAAGTGCTGGACCTTGCCAAAAGATCGAAGCATGATTGCTTAGTTATGAAGATAGACTTTGAAAGAGCATATGATTGTGTGTCATGGAGTTTTCTATGGGAAGTTATGTTGAAGATGAACATTGGTGATAGATGGAGGTCATGGATGGAAGGTTTGATATTCAGTGGTACGATGTCGGTAAAGGTTAACGGGAGTGTCACTAAGGATTTTCCGGTTTAGAAAGGGTTACGGCAAGGAGATCCCCTTTCTCAATTTCTTTTCATCCTAGTTATGGAGGTGCTTACTATAATGATCAAGAAGGTAGTTGAGCTAGGCCGTTATTTAAGCTTTATAGTTACTGATATAATGAAGTTCAATGTGGTCCAGTTTTCCGATGATACTCTATTCGTAGGGGTTGCATCTTGGGAGAATCTTTGGTGCTTGAAGTCTATTTTAAGAGGATTTGAATTATTGACAGGTCTTAAGATTAATTTCACAAAAAGCAGAATTGGTAGAGTTAATGTTAGTCCTTCGTTTTTGGAAGCGGCAACAAATTTCCTTCATTGTGAGGTTCTTAAGTTCCCATTTAAATTTTTGGGCATTTATATTGGTGATAGCCCTAGAAAATATTTCATATGGAAGGAAGTAGTAGAATCGATTAAAAGGAGACTCTCATTTTGGAGGGGTAAATTTCTGTCAAGCGGAGGTCGTATTGCTCTTATTAACTCAGTCTTAAATTATGTTCCTTTGTATTCTCTATCGTTTTACAAAGCTCCGAAGTTGGTTATTAAGTCAATTCAAAGGATTCAAAGCCAATTCTTATGGGGAGGTTTATCGGAGAATAGATCTTTTCACTGGGTCGATTGGAGGTCAGTTTGTATGACTAAGGATAATGAGGGTCTTGGCATTAAGGATTTGGAAACCTTCAACAAATCTTTGATAATGAAATGGAAGTGGAGGTGCTTAAAGGACAAGGGAGCTATTTGGTATGATCTTTTGCAACATCGTTAAGCTAAAAACAGTTTGAGTTTTTTTATGATGTATAACAAAGGCGAGGTAGGAAATGGGAAAGATTCAATTTGGTGGAGGGATTTATCTCTTTTGTTTTACGATAAACTTACTTAAAAATCCCTCTTTGGTGCATTCTTGAAAATTATAGGATTTTTGCCAACTTTGATGGATCATAACTTGAGTTCTATAATGAATCAGAACATGTTCTTGTACTTTTTGAAAAGGTAAAGACCTAATCTACAAATTTCATGACGAAGAATTTTTCATTTGAATCATTTTTGATCAAGAAAGAGGAAGTTGAAAAACTTTCCCAAAATGGAAAGTTTCCATTACAAGTCATTTCCATTTTTGGCAACTTTGCAAATGGCTCAAAATTCTTCAATCTTGTGAACTTCCAACCTCTTATAAGATCAAATAAAGATCATAGAACTTCATTTTGATGAAAATACCCCTTTGGTTCCATTGTTGGGGGCCTCAGATGCCCTGATTTTGACTTAACTTGCTCAAGACGTTACCTAGTGAACAGATGACTTCCACAATGAGTTTCTTCATCAAACTTGGTACACGTGATCCTTATAACATCTTAAGAACATTAGAAACAAGAATGACCCAAAAATTTTAAGTTGAGGCCTCTGAAACCCTAACCCTAATTTTAGTCATCTGTGTAGTGAAAACCCTAGCTCTGCTTCCATGCTTTTCCAGTTCTTGTGATTTCTTGACTTCCTTGAACGTTGAGAGACATAATATGATGATAGAACACACATGGACCCTATTGGAAAGCTTTGATACCTTTGGGATGACTCAGATGGAATCTTTGGATTGCTCAGATCATAAATCCTAGATGCAGATGAACTTGAACTGTGTAGATGAAGCAAATATGCAATATGAGGTGGTATGCTTATGCTTATGCAAAAATGAAAGATCACAAGCCATGGTGTGATATGAGTGAGGGCAAATTTGGGGTGTTTACAGTAAGGATTTTTCAAATTGTGTGTTACAGTTATTTGCTGAAGGAATTATGCCTAAAGTCTTGGCATCATCTTTTCTGGTTATAATTCCTAAGAAATAAGAGCCCAACAATTTAGTCTTGGCTCCACTTGTAAATCAAACCTGCAAAAGAAACCTGAAAAGCAACAACAATAATGGGGTGAGATAACAACATCTCAGTGGGTTCCTTATCTTAGAGTTCTCTCGGCTCTAAAGGTTCGAATCTAGACACTACTCAAGTATGGGGGAAATCTAGACTTCGAGTTCACATAAAACTAGAGACATCCAAGTAAAATAAAATGGAGACATCCAAGATGAAGATGATTGATGAAGAATGGTGATGATCCAAGCATTTCCTCTTCTAGGGTTTTCTTCCTTCTCTTTCTCTTCTCTTTCTCTTCTTCCTTTCCTTTTCTTTCTTTTCTTTTTCTTCTTACTAACTTTCTCCCTTTTTATAAAAAGAAACAATGTATATTATACTGATATACAATAGTTATTAACAACCGGTCCAAATTGAGGGTATCCAAAAATGTGTCTGAGTCGAATATGTAAAAAAATCTCTGAGTTAGATAATACTAATTAATTCATTTAAGTTCGTCAATTGCTCTAATTATTTTAATTGAAAACTCTCATAGCACACCGGAACCTTATTAATCTTAATTAATATTATCCAGAGTATTTAATTAAAATACGTTGTATTGCAATATCACATCTACTTTGTGGTAGATAGAAAAAAAATCTAATAATATTTATAATTATTATAGTTGGTACAATGTTCCCTGTGAATTTTTGTAGTTTTTATTGAGGATGTTGATTTTGTATACGGGTAGGGATATCCCTTTCATCCTATTTTTGGAATGAAGGTTTTGCTTATAAAAAAAAAGAAACAAACTGTCTAATAGATGCTATTTCTTAATGGATGATGAATTCCTAAAGAAGTTATAAATATACGGAGAACAAATGTATATTCACTAAGAAGTAAAGAATGTAAGAGGTAGCAAAAAGGAACAAGACAAAAACCATCTCAATTACACATAAAATACAATAGAGAAAATGAATACTAAATAACTCATTCTAAACTAACAAGTGAACACATATTAAAACTTGAAAGATAATTTGTAGGAAAAAAAACCCTCTAGGCTTTCTTGCAATATAATTTACATCATTTACATTACTCAAAAAATAAGTACTCCTTCATATATAGATTACATTACATGCATAAATTAAACCATGCTGATTCTTGTGCAGCAAGTTAACTTTTACATTACTAATAATAACATCTCTATTTCTCTCCAATTATTTACATGAAACATAAACTACATTTCAACTACATAAAAGTATACATAAATAATCCAAAACTACTATTAAACCCTATTTGTTGATATCCATGAATTGATTGAACACCACATGCTTAAGATGTCCAGATCATCTTCAATAGGTATACAATGCAGCACAATACAGAATCATTAGACAAAAGAGAGAGAGAACGAGAAAAAATCTCTCTCTTAAATCTAATGACTCTGCATTGTACTATATATTATCATTTAGAGAGACCTACTTGATGTTGACCCACAATCCCTCGCTAGGCACGCTGCGATGAACGACATAGAGCAAATAGTATCCAGGAGGAGCAATTTCACCAATAGGCGGCGCCAATGCTATAATACTATAAACTCCTTGGCGATCCGTGGACATAGCCCGAGTATTGAGAATTAAAAGCCTTTGACTCATACTAAATCCATGAGTAGTAAAAGGTGGAAAATACATAGTAACCTTAATGTCACCCTTATTCAAATTATCGTTTTCCACATCTTTTGGCAGTCTAAATTGTATCTCAAATTTATGACCATACTTCAAATTTTTTCCTGTATATTCTGGAAGAATATTTGGTCTATATTTGTCAAGATTTGGATCCAAATAAGGTGGAGAAAACCCTTCAACTCTTGTCTCAGTTGGAAACTTATCAATATCTCTGTATGAGTCATGAGTGTTACTTCCAGCTATCCAAATCTTGCCACTAGGTAACACTGCTGAAGATGAATGATACATTCTTGCTATTGTTGTTGGAGCCAATTCCTTAAACCTAAAACCATTTTTTTTCTCTGGATTATACAATGCTGGTGTTAGGTTTGGTGCATCAGCATCCCACCATCCAGCTGTTCCTCTTTGTGCACCATTGATGAACAAAAGTTGTCCATTAGGAAGGATTAGACAATCACCCATTGTTCTACTCGAAGGCATTTGTTCGGTTTCCCATTTCGCTATTTTATCGGTGATTACCATCCTATATATAGATCAGATACATCAGTTATTCATTCAGCGAATCTAAAACATAAATTTTTATTTATAAATTATAATAGCGACCAGAGCAATACCGGTTACAATCTTTGAGACAAGGCTGAAATCCTTTCTTTGATTCGGCAATATAGAAAGCCTCATGAACGTTACCACCACAAACAATGACTTCTGCCTTGTAAGGACCATTGTTGTCTTGGTTAGACAGATCTATAGGAAGAATGGCAGAATTACCGGAAGCCGGATAATTTCGGGCTCCTCCAGGGAGGACAGGATACGTGCGAACAACTTTGTTGGTCTTAGGGTTAAGGAGAAGAGAGCGGTTGTTGGAGAAGATGAAGAGGTTACCATCAGTTGAGAGATGAGTGAATGGATAAAGATTGTTTTCATCAATGTCAGAAGTTTCATAGAGGAATGGGAAGAAAAAGACTTTTTCAGTATTTTGGCCTTCTAGTTTTGGAAGGTACTCATAGCTAAATGCTCTACGTCCTCCTACTACAATGAAGTCTCCATTTGGTAAGATTGTTTGACTTGCATACCTAATTCAACAACAATAAAACAATGAAAACCATCATTAACCATATGCGCCAAGAAACCGAACCGAAGTGAATTCAACCATAACAAAAACTCAAACCTATAATAACTCGATTCACAAAAAAATACTACTCAGTTCGGTTCAGTTCAAAATTTAGAACTAGTATATCAAACCGATTTAGTTTGATCCGCTACGCTTCTTCAAATTTTTTTACTATGATTCAGTTCGTTTCGATTTGATTTTCGGTCTTAACCATAACATGAAGAAACCCTAGTGGCATATTTGTAGTGTTTATGTAAATTTGATTACACATACCATCTAGGCTCTTGCAATGCATTTCTATATTCTCTCCATTCACAATTGTTGCCTTTGCAAGCAGGACCACCAATGTATCTAATGGTTTTTGTTCCAAGTTGAAAACCACCAGCACTTACTAGGGTTCCATCAGGTGCAAGACCTCCACATGAGCACCATGGATCTTCTCCTACCTGCACCAAACATTACATCAATCAATTAATTAAATCATCACATTTTTATGCCCTAATTATATAAATCAATTTTTGTTTCATTTAGTGATTATAAAAAAATTAATTTAGATATTCAATAATAAGGTTATATGTTATATATATATTTTTATTATTTTTTTAAATAATCACTTTTCAAAATTTTAATCAAGTTATTACAATTTTAAAAAAAAATGAAGAAATATATAAGAATTGTTTAAGTAACTTCTGTTAAAATTATTTTTGATAAATAAATTTTAAAAAATGATTCTCAATATGGTAAACAAAAATAATAAAAACTCCTTTTGAAATAATTTTTAGATTTGACAGTAATTACATTTCACAGAAATTACTAAACTCGAATCCGAATCAATATATACTTTTTGTCAAGTGTTTATTTGAATATACGTCGATAAAATAAAAAAATATTTTTTTTAGAATAAAAAATACTAATAAATATATTTTAAAAGATGAAAAAATATATTTGACCAATTTAATGACTCTTACCGTGACTGCCCTAACTTGATTTGTTGCAATATCATATTCCATAGAATGAGCAAAACAATCAACTTTATTTTGTTGAGTCAAATCATCTCTGTAAGGAACGCATGGTTGTCCTTTTGGATATTGAAGTCTAGAGGGACGATAAATTGTTGAATCATAAACAATAATCTTATTTGTTGGCATCAAATTAACATGCATGGCAGAAACACCTGAATTTTGTGAAAGTAACTCCCATGTTCCAATTGATGCTGTCTCTAAATCTGGTTTTGGTGTTGGACCTCCTCCAAAGACTGGAAAAGGTACTTGAAGTTTTTGTTTCTTTTTAGCTTCAACAACAATGAATGTCAATGTTAGAGTCAAAATTGTTAGAATTACAATGACAGAAGTTAATGTTGTCATTTTTGATGTTTTTTTTGTTGCTGATGTTGTTGTTATTGCTGTTGGTGGATCGGTGGTATCTATGATGACTAATCTTGATTAAAAGAATGATAGTTAGAAAGTTTCACAAAGCTTCTTAAGGCCTATAAGAATTTTGGGAGTTTTTAGTTTGTGTTATGTTGTGAGGTTTGGTTTATATCTATGATATAAATTTACTTAGGCATTGGTTTTGTTAAGACATTTGCTTAAATAGAAATTTGATATAATTAACTTGTTTGGAAGAGAATGATCCCTTGGAATTAGTAGCATCTTTAATTTTATGACAAAAAAATTTGCACCTTCCAAGTTGTATGTGGCAAATATGCATTAGATGGGAACTCGCTTTTGTTTTAGTAATTTTTTTATGGGGGAAATTGTTGATGGTAATTTAATTTAAGTGTAATATTATATAATACATATTTGGATAATATTCAAATAAAACTAAAACTCATTTTGTTAGGTCAACATATGTGGAGAGCCAAAGTGATTTATACACAAGAATAAAAGAAAACAATTTGAGTATATCCCTCTCTAAATAACTTGTGAATATTTCACTTTATTTATATTCAGATTGCCAAAATCGAGATTTTACATAAGATTGAGAGAATATCAAGATCGTAATATATAAAATCGTAGCTAAGATCAGAAGATCCTATTCCATTATTTTTGTAAGCTCAAGAGGGGTAATAAGACCGTAAAGTATAAGATTGCAAAAAAAAAAAAAAGGTAAGATCCTACTAAAAATGAAAAAAATAATATTTAAAGTATTTTTACATGATATATGTTGGTAGACAAGTGTATTAGTGAGAAAATGACTCTTTTTCATATTGTTTAGACACGTATAATTGAGTATTTATACTTTATTACTATCGCATGTAACATCTGTTAGATATTAATGATATTCTGATCAATTACTATGATTATCATAACTCTAAATATAAATCGTAATTTTAAAAAGTACGCATTTGTCCCCGTGGAACCAAAATTGTTGTGCATTTGCATCTTGTCATCCTTCTCAGTTTTATTGATAGTGGCCGAAAAACAATCAATCATAGTCAAAACTAACAAGAACCCACAAAATCAATGATTTTGTGATATTTTTCACAATTTGACTACAACAAAAGATTATACTTAAGATCCGGATATTGGGGGTGAATAAGATCGTAAAATCTTAAGATTTTAAGATCTAGATCGAGATTAACAACCATGTTTGTATCTATCTTAATCTTAAATCTCCTTATATGTGAGACAAGTAAAATCCAAATGGCTTGTAGAGAACCACAAGTGGATAACACTTCATCGGCAGAGGAACATTCTGAGGGGTAGCGGCGGCGGCGGAGGTGGTTAGGGGGTGTGGAGATTCACTGTATTTTCTTTAATTTCCCTCTTCCTTCTCCGGCTCTCTCCATGTTCGAAATTCTCTAAGGGTCGGAGTGGAGATGGGTGATAGGGAGACAAGAAATTGTTAACCTAGTTCGGTGTAAACACACCTATTCCGAGGGATACTAAGCCAAGAAAGAAATCCATTATCAGTAGTATCAATTTAGAGTTAAACTACCCAGTTTACACTCTTCACTTAATCACTACCCAATGCAATTTATATCTAAGAACTCTTAGATAAGAGAACTCCTCTCACTCCCCCTCAATTACACACTGTGATAGTAAAACAAAACCTTACAAAGAATGAAGAACACTCTTCCAAGACAAAAACTTGATCTTGCTTAGAAACTTCAATCAAGAACAAACACTCATGCTTACAAGCTTAGAGTTGACAACATACAACTCAATAAAATTAGTCCAATTCAAACATCTAGGTGATGTTAGAATAACTCACAATAATACACACACACGGAAACCCTAAATCTCAAAAGCACTAAGCTTCACAATACATAAAACGTTCCACACAATTACAATTAGATTAAGCAACTTGTATATAGAGCAATCTGAATGAGTCTGGGTCAGATCAGAACCTTCCAAAGATACAAAATCATGAATTACTCCAAATCATGGATGAAAAGATCTTCAAAATCTCCAAAAAATAATCACATAGCAACTTTTGTATTTGACAACAAATCTCCCTTAATTTTTCGCATACACTGGAGCAAATCACATAAAACAAAACACCTGCTAAAAAAGTGCAAAAATTAAATCAAAACTTTTTGCATTAGGACAACACAGATGTTACGACATCTGATCTGACATCACAGAAAAACATGCACAAATGTTCTTCAAGCATGTTAGAGACATCATACAAGACATCAGAACACATGATAATGTTTTTCTACACATGCAACCAAACCAAGAACCTTCAATATCCCCCTTTGGAAAATTATGGCTAAAACATTATCAGAACCATTCAACCAGAAGGAACCAAACAAAAACATAAAACACAGAGATCAAAGCAGCCAAAAAATTTCGGGTTACACAAAATAGAACATTTGGTAAAACATCACCCAATCAGAACAACGACTCTCCTCAAACAATCAACCAGACACATCAGCAGAACAAACAAATTAGATTAGATAGCTCTCCCCCTATTTAGCCATAATATGACAACCATACCAACACAATTACTCCCCCATAACACACAATTACTATTCAAAGGAGTGAAAGCACACACCAGTTTCCAATATCAGTAGTTGAAGCAACATCATTGTCAGACTCAACAAAAGTCGTATTTGCAGCAACTTCCTTTCCAGGGATAATATTTTGAATATCATCTTCAACATTATAGTTTGAGTCATTATCAGACACAACAACATTCTTCAACTTGCTCTTAGCAAGGGATATAACAATAAATTTTTTTCCTTTCCTTGTCTTTATTCTCATGTCAACACCAGGATTCACATTCTTGATCAATTCATCTTCATATGATGTATCACTATATGATTCATAATTTAATTTAGCATCTTCCACAAGTACATAATAGTGATGATGTGGGAGACAACAAAATTTAAACAATTGAACAAATTGCTGTTGGAGAACTGAAATGACTTGACTAGTCTTCCCATACAACATTAATTGCTATAATTCTTCATTATTGCAAATCCCTAACTTACCCCTTAGATTTCAAAATGATTAGCATCCAAGGATTTAGTGAAAATGTCAGTCAGTTGTAGATTAGTGGCTACATGTTCTAAAGCAACAATCTTTTTTTCAACCAACTCTCTATTGAAATGATGACGAATATCAATATGCTTGGTTCATCTATGTTGAATAGGATTCTTGGAGATTTTTATAGCACTTAGGTTGTCCCAGTATAATGTCATGACATCTTGTGGGACATTATATTTAGTAAGCATCTGATTCATCCACACCAACAAAGAACAGTTGCTTCCAGCTACTATGTACTCAGCCTCATCTGTAGATAGAGACACACAATTTTGTTTCTTGTTAAACCAAGATATCAGATTATTTCCCAAGAAGAAGCACCCTCTAGATGTGCTTTTTCTGTCATCAGCATAACCTGCCCAATAAACATCACAAAAACCACTAAACATATAATTTGATCCATGTGAATATAACATACCATAATGACATGTGCCATTGACATACTTTAAAATTCTCTTTACTTGGTTGATGTGACTTATTTTAGGATCAGCTTGATATCTGGCATAAACACCTACAACAAAAGCAATGTCATGCTTGCTTGTTATGAGATATAATTAGCTTTCAAACATAATTCTGTAAAGACTTTGATCCACATTCACACCCTTTTCATCTTTAGACAACTTCAGATGAGTAAGAGCAGGTGTCCTTTTATGGCTAGCATTCTCCATTCCAAACTTCTTAACAATATTCTTGGCATATTTACTCTTAGATATGAATATAAAGTCTTTCATCTGTTTGACTTGAAGACCAAGAAAATAAGTTAATTCACCAACAAGGTTAATCTCAAATTCAGACTACATTTGTTTGACAAAATGTTGAACCATATCCTCATACATCCCACCAAACACAATATCATCAACATATATTTGAGCAATCCTTAGCTTCTTTTCTTCTTCTTTAACAAAGATAGTCTTGTCTATGCTTCCTTTTATGTAGCCATGTTCAACAAGAAATTTTGTAAGTCTCTCATACCAAGCTCTTGGAGCTTGTTTCAATCCATATAGAGTTTTCCTTAACTTGTAAACATGATTAGATAAATTAGGATCAATGAACCCTTTGGGTTGTTCTACATGTCCTTTCTCATTTAAGTAACCATTCAAGAAAGCACTCTTAACATCCATTTGATACAATTTGAACTTTGAAATGAAAGCAACTCCAAGAAGTAATCTAATAGATCCAAGTCTAGCAACAGGAGAAAAGGTCTCATCAAAATCAATTCCCGCAACTTGATTGTATCCCTGAGCAACCAGTCTAGCTTTATTCCTGGTAACAATTCCCTGTTCATCAGATTTGTTCTTGTACACCCTATTGGTTCCTATCACATTTGATCCTTCAGGCCTTGGGAAAAGATCACAAACTTCATTCCTCTTGAGTTTGGATAACTCCTCTTGCATAGTATTGATCCAGAACTCGTCAGTTAATGCTTCTTTAAAATTCTTTGGCTCTATCTTTGACACAAAATAAGAGTTAGAGATTATTTCCCTTGATCTGGTAGAGACTCCTTTATCCAGCTCTCATATGATGAGATCTTTAGGGTGATCTTTCTGAATCCTGATAGAGAGACCCTTGTTGGTCTGACTAGCTTCAGGCTCAGAACCAGATGGTTGTTCATCAATACTTTTGTCTTCAGTTTCTGCTGGAATTGCATTCTGAAATGTTTCAACATCATCTAGGACATCAGCTTCTTTCTTCAAGTCTTGATCATCAACAACAACATTTATATACTCTATCATTACTTTAGTTCTGGAGTTGTAGACTTTATAGGATCTGCCGTTGGTAGAGTATCCTAGAAATACCCCTTCATCACTCTTTGGATCTAACTTTCTTCTTTGTTCACGATCTACTAGAATGTAGCATTTACTTCCAAAGACATGGAAGTATTTCATTGTAGGTTTTCTTCCTTTCCATAATTCATATAATGTAGCTGAAGTACCTTTCCTCAAGGTGACTCTGTTCTGAATGTAGCATGCAATATTCATTGCTTCAGCCCAAAAATGATATGGTAATTGTTTTGCATGTATCATGGCTTTAGCAGATTCCTGAATAGTTCTGTTCTTACGTTCTACAATTCCATTTTGCTGAGGAGTAACGGGAGATGAGAATTCATGACTAATTCCTACATAGAGCAAAATTCACCAAACTTGGTATTCTCAAATTCCTTCCCATGATCCCTTCTGATTCTAATAACATTTCTTTCCTTGTCTCTTTGAAGTTTTTGACAGAGATCTCAGAAAACTTCAAAAGCATCTGACTTTTCTCTGATGAAATTTATCCAAGTGTATCTTGAATAGTCATCCACAATAACATAAGCATATTACTTTCCTCCAAGACATTCTACCTGCATTTGTCCCATAAAATCCATTTAAAGAAGTTCTAAGAATTTTGAAGTGGTAAGATATGGATCTTCTGATGTGACATCTTAGTCTGTTTTCCTACTTGGCATTCTCCACATACTCATCCTTCTTCAATTTTGAGCTTAGGAATTCCTCTGACAGCTTCCATGGATATGATTCTCTTCATGCATTTCAGATGCAAGTGTCCAAGTTTCTGATGCCAGTGTCTAACTTTATCTTATTTGATAAGTAAACAAGAGGAGACATAACTTGAATCTTGAGACACCCATAAATAACAATTGTCCTTAGATCTGACTCCTTTCATGATCAATTCTCCTTTCTCATATGTAACAAGACATTCAGGTTTGGAGAAATTTACTTTCAGTCCTTGATCACATAGTTGACTGATGCTATTTAGATTGGCAGTCAGACCCTTTACAAGTAGCACATTGTCAAGCTTAGGCACTCCTGAGTAGTCCAGCTGTCCAATTTCCTTGATTTCACCTTTGGCTCCATCACCAAAAGTTACAAAACTAGTAGCATGGGGTCTCATATTCACCAACAGATTTTTGACACCTATCACATGTCTTGAACACCCACTGTCAAAATACTAGTCTTTTTTGAGCTGAAACTCTAAGAGAGGTTTCAGTTATCAAGTTGTTGGTACCAACCTTAGGAATCCACTGCTTTCTGATATTAGGTATGTTCTTAATTAGAACACGTTAAGAGGAAGACTTAGGATATCCATAGAGTTTGAAACAGTAAGGCTTCAAGTGACCAAACTTTCCACAATAGTGACATCTTCATCTATGGTAATTTCCTCTTATGTAATTTCCAGGTCTTTTGTTATAATGTTGAGACATCTAATTCAACATCTTAGGTTTAAGCTCAGAGAAAGAAAGATCTGAGACATGTTCTTTTCTTTTCTCAAACCCTAGACCAGTCACATCTCCAGCCATCTGAACTACTGTTTAGCATCCTGACATACTTGGTCATTTGATCAAGTTTGGAATTTAGCAATGTTACCTCATTCTCCGCTTGGAGATAGTTTCTAGATGCTCTTCCTTCCCAATCTCCAGTTAAGATGTGATTTTCTTATGTTCCTCTCCTTGTTGGCACACTTATTTACTTTTCAGACATAGTCCTCTGTAGGAAGTAGCTAACTCATCATATGTAACTTCATCATCACTGAAATCAGAATAATTTCTCCCAGTTAGAGAAGTAGCATTCTTAGTCGATTCTTCTTCAACTTCACTTTCAGAGTCCTCATCTGATCAAGCCACAGTAAGACCCTTTTTCTGTTTCTTGAGATGTGTGGGGCATTCAGATCAGATGTGGCCAAAATCTTCACATCCATAGTACTGAACTCCTTTTCCTTGAGATGAGTTCTCTTCGGCACTTGCCTTTCTACCAGAGTCAATTGACCTACTAATGTCAGATGAGTTGTTCTTGAAATTTTGTCTTGACTTCTTGTCCATCTTTTGCATTACTTTGTTAAACTGTCTCCCAAGAAGAACTATAACATTAGATAGGCCTTCCTCAGTATTCATATCACATTCTTCTACTCCATCTTCAGTGTTGGAAGAAAAAGCAATATTTTTTCTTTTCTTGTCATATTTGTCACTTATACCAATCTCAAAAGTTTGAAGCGATCCAATAAGTTCATCCAATCTCATCTTGCTAATGTCATGAGCTTCTTCTATGACAATGACCTTCATGTTAAATCTCTTAGGTAGAGATCTGAGAGCTTTTCTTACTAACTTTTCTTCAGACATTGTTTCTCCAAGAGCACTGGATGCATTATTTATCTCAAGGATATTCATATGAAAATCATAAATACTTTCATCATCTTTCATCCTTAAGTTTTCAAATTTTGTGGTAAGCATGGAGTCTTAACATATTTACCTTAGAGGTACCTTCATAAGTATTTTTGAGGATGTCCCAAGCATCTTTAGCCACAACACATGTTAACCAATATGAAAATATTTTTATCAACTCCATTGAATATGACATTCAATGCTTTGGAGTTTCCAAGAGCAAGATCATCTTGTTCTTTAGTCCAGTCCTCTTCAGGCTTCAAATTTGTTGTATCCTCTCCATCTTTGTCCTTCATAACAAGATGTTCCCATCCTCTTAGAACAACTTTCCAAGCCTTGTTATCCAAAGACTCCAAGAAGGCAACCATTCTTGGCTTCCAATAATCATAATTAGTTGCATCTAGAATGGGTGGTCTATTTACAAATCTCACATTCTTGTCCATTATACCAGAAAGTAACTTCCCTAGTTCTCACCCAGATATAGAACAAGACGCCTGCTCTGATACCAATTGAAATTCTGGTATCCGATGTGTGGTGTCAAAAGAGATGTCACGACATTAATATTTGAATATTAACAAGGTAAATAAATTATAAAGTAAAAGGGCAGTAACACAAAAAATTGTTAACCCAACTCGGTGCAAACACAACTACTCTGGGGGCTTCCAAGCCAGTAAGGAAATCCATTATCAGTAGTATCAATTCCGAGTTAAATTACCTAGTTTATACTCTTCACTTAATCATTACCCAATACAATATCTATCTAAGAACTCTTATATAAGAGAACCCCTCTCACTCCCCCTCAATCACACACTATGATAATCAAACAAAACCTTACAAAGAAAGAAGAACACTCTTCCAAGATAAAAATTTGATCTTGCTTAATAGCTTCAATCAAGAACAAACACTCATGTTTAAAAGCTTAGAGTGGACAACATACAACAATAAAATCAGTCCAGGTGATGATAGAATGGCTCACAATAACACACGCACACACAAGGAAACCTTAAATCTCAAAAGTACTAAGCTTCACAATACACAAAACATTTCACATGATTACAATTAGGTTAAGCAACTTGTATATAGAGCAATATGAATGGTCCTGGGTCAGATCAGAACCTTTCAAAGATACGAAATCATGAATTACTCCAAATCAAGGATGAAAAAATCTTCAAAATCTCCAAAAACTAAACACATAGCAACTTCTGTATTTGACAACAAATCTTCCTTGATGTTCGCATACACTTGAGAAAATCAAAGAAATAGAACACCTGCTAAAAAAATGTAAAAAATAAATCAAAACTTTCTGCATCAGGACAACACAGATGTTACGACATCTGATCTGACATCACAGAAAAACTTGCACATATGTTCTTCAAGCATGACAGAGACATCTTACAAAATATCAGAACACATGATAATGTTTTTCTACACATGAAGCCAAACCAAGAACCTTCAACAAGGTTTAGGAACTTAGGCAATGACAAACAAGTAATGCACAAGCATACATGACTTTGAAACATCAACCAAAAATTAATACTTAACATACAAAGAAAAATTGAATCAAGTAAGATGGGAATCAAAATAAGTTAGTAGCCATATCATATCATGTTCGAAACATTTCAAAGATTGGACAAGAATCACAAAAAAATCAAACATGTATCACATCAATAGCCAAGCAATTATCAACAACTATCTCTTAAGAAATAAACATAAAATGATCAAAGCAATAAAATGAAATCATGGAAACATCAAGAACATTAATTCAAAATAAAGCTCAAGGTTGCAAGAAGATTCAATAGGAATCATACACAAAACATCAACAGGCAGCTAAGTATATATCCATCAACATCATCCTTAAAAGGAAGCAACCATTCATGAGAAGTAAAAGAGGCAAATGATCAAGAAATTGAGAATAAATACATAGCAAGACAGTAGTTTAAACATGGAATTATTATCATACTAGAGTCTCAAGCATCAACAAGTTCCATGGAAACAATAAGTCATAAGACTAGGTCAAAGGTTATGCAAGTTTCATCTCAAAGGATCATCACATTGAAGCATATACTAAAAATACTTAAATGACCAAACAAATATGGAATCAAGGCTATAACTCATGGCATAACATTCGAGAACAAGTGAGAAAATAATCTCAACGAATATTGTACAAGTGCATTCCAAAACAAATCATCAATCACAAACATATGACATTGAACAAGCATGAATCAATGCTCCTAAAAACCAACTAGCAAATGATAAAATATGCACCATCAAGACATCACATTATAAAGCAAACCCTAAGCATTTATGTGCCTAAACATGTCCAATAAGTTGGCTGAAGAAGTGGTTCACAAGGCATCAAACATAAACCATAAGTGAAAAAACATCCATCAAGAACACCTTTAGTAATCAATTCCAATTAAAATATAAAAATAAATGGAAAATGAACATAAAAAATATGAAATATATCTTAAGACATCAAAAAACATAAAACATATTTTTGTTAATTTTTTAGGACAACAGATCATCAAGAAATAAAATAAAAATGAAAATTAAGAAAAAAAGATATGAACAAGAAGACAAGGGGTGCCAAATAGAATTTCAGAATGCAACTAACTGTAAATTCATCAAATCAGTACAACAAAGATAAAAACATGGCCTACACTAGTGTAGGACTTCATATGCAACCAGTATGATCCTTAAATGACATCTAAAATGAGAGAAAGAAGGTTTTAAATTTACTAGTGGGAGTGTCCACTGCACCTTGAATCGTGCCTCAACAACTTCAGAAACCCTTCCTCTTGCTTCAAAACACTTCAATGAGTATGAATAGAGCAAGAAACTTGATAAATCTTTGAAGAAAAATGAAGTTTGTGCTAGCAGTTCTTTAGAGAGAGAGAGAGAGGTATTTTTACCTCTGATCTTTGAGAAATGATACTTGTTATTAGGTTGAGAGTGATGAGGAGTTTATATATTGAGGGTGAAGGTATGGTTAGTGGCTAACCAAGGTTGGAAAGTTGTTAATATTTTTTGAGAGAGTGAGATGTGTGCATGGGTTTAGCCTTGAGTAGGAGGAGTTTTTTGTGTGACTTTTGTGGTGTGATGAGAGCATAAGGAGAGTGTGAAGAGAGGTAGCACGTGAGAGGAGAATGTGTGACAAGTTTGTGGTGCAAATTCTCACTTTACACATTTTGCAAAAAATATTCAGAATGTGTGCATGGTGATTGTGACTTGGTTTAATCATTTTTGGCAAGGAGAGTGTGACAAAATTGTGGTATGTGCGTGTGAAATGAAAAACGTGAGTGGCACGCTGCAAGAATTTCAAAAGAATGATAAATATAGTAATGTTGAGTTATGGATGAAATTTTTTCATAAGGGTGACTTTGCATGATTGTAACTCTTGGCACAAGGACTCAAATGATGTGAAATTGATACCAAGTGAAAGGTCTTATAATGAGTAACAAACTTCATGTTGAAAGCAACTTGAGATGAGATTTGGAACCACATGGAAATTGACCTTGAAATCATGCATCCAAAACTATATAAAACACTTGAAACATTATAAGTTTTTAACCAATTTCAACATCTTTAAAACTTTGACTTTGAAGCAACATAATTTGAGCGCTAATGATCCAAATGAAAAGTTCTTGGCATCAATGGAAATCTTGAAAAATGAGATGAAACTTGGATCAATGAGAAAATGTCCCTTGAACATCACTCCATGAAATGCCTAAAACACTTAGAAAAATTCTAAGTTTTTATCAATTTGAACATCTTTAAAACCTTGACTTTGAAGCAACATAACTTGAGATGTGCTAAGCCAAATGAACATTTCTTGGTACCAAAAGAAAGCTTGAAGGAAGCCCAACGAATTTCATGTTAGAAAAAACTGAATTGAAGCTTGGATCATCCAAAAATTTGCCTTGAAAGTCATGCACTCAAAAGGGTTTCAACTCTTAGAAAAAATTCAAGAAAATGCTAATTTAACAACTCTTTTTTTTTATGATTTCTCTTGATAAAACCTTATAACAACATGCATGATGACTTGAAATGCCCATAGTTGACCCAAAAACTCAAGAGTTGACTTTCTAGGCCATCAATTGACTTTTCTTGATCAAATGAATTCAAATTCTTCCTATATCACCTTAAATCTTGTGAAATTCCTTGAGATGACCAATGATGAACACATAGATATCTAGAAGTGTATAATGAACCATAGAATTGTGTTTTGCTCAAAAAGTCAACCACAAGTTGACTTTGACCAAAACCCTAACTTAGAGCCACTAGATAAGAGCTTGATCCACTACAAATACTTGAAACCCTAATCACCAAATGAACATATGATCTCGTTGAGACAATTTGAAGTGTAAGAAGACCTTTATAGCTTAATAATACCATGATTCCGAGGACAACTCAAATCCTCTCATTGCTTTGAACAACTCTTTTTCATCTTTGACTAATGAAACCCAGGATACCTTGATCTCATAACTTAAAACCAATGAAATGCATGAATTATTATGACCTAATGAATGAAGTGTAAGCCAATTAGGATTAAAAATAATAAGGAAAATTTTGTTATGATTTTGAGTGTGAATAATTGGCACTTATCAACTTAATTCATTAATTTTATACCAATAAACCTCAACTTTACTATATGTTTTGTATAATTTAATTTACAGTGTGTAATATGCTTAATCATGTACATATCTTTGAGTTTGATAGTGTTTATCTCATTTTTGCAGGTATACAAGCAATGATATTTTATGATTGTCTTATAGAGCATTAAATAAGCTTTCCAACGCTTCTAACTACATGTAAAACAGAATTACAATTCTCAAGTTATGGTTGAAAAAAGTTATGAGTTTGTTGTCATGTTTGCTATAAAGGCGAACAAAAATTGCCTAAAAGAATGAAAAAAACATTGTTTTGGAAGTAGATATGTTTGGTAAGTTCGTAGTGCAAACATGAACTCGCAATGCGAACACATATATTTTTTATGGCGGTTGAAGGAAATTTCGTGCCAGATCACGTGAAAATAAGTTCATTTCGCAGTGCGACTTGCCATATCCAGTTTTGGGTTATCTTTTGGGAACTTTGGACCCAATTGATCAGAACCAATTTTTTTAGTAGTTTTAACATAGAAACAACACATGAATGATACATATAGATGATTCGTAGGAAAATCACCACTTCAATCTGAGGTGACATTACATGAGAAGTTCAAGAGATGATGACAAACCGTGTGAAATTTCTTTTCCTTCCTTCTTCTCTTTGTGTTTTTCATTGTGGTGGAATTGTTGTATGTATGTTTACTTAGATTGAATTTTCATCTATGGATCTTTGTATAAAATACCTTTTACAAATCTTAATCAATGTTATCTTTGATTTAATATCTATCTTAATAGGTTTTGGATCGCTGTAGACATACACTTTTAAAACTCGACCTAAGATAATGATCTATTGGCTATGGGAAATGGTCTAAATATTCGTGTGTTTGTGTCCGATCTTAATGCTCTGTGTTGTTTTTTCATGTGACATATCACCTTCAAAAGAACATGGTTGATCTCTCAGACTTTACGTTAGACATAACCTATGCTTGTGAGCGATATGTGGGGGTTCTGATGAGTGATAGGGTGAGTGAATTTGATCGATAAGTATTTCGTTGGTACAAGATGGGTAGAAGGAGATACAACTTCTGATGTGTTTCTCCTTTCTAAAGAGTGTGTTATTTATTTTCTTTTATGCTTTTAATTTCCGCATGTTACCCTTTGGAAACCATAAACCTAAGCTTAAATATGTAGAGATTATCGAAAGTAGTTCTTTCCCTCGAACCGATCCATGTGGAGACGATATAAATCCCGGAAGGAATTCTTCCAAATCTAATTTTTGTTGGCCGCTTTACCGCTCCAGTAAAATGGAGTCGTTGTTGGGGATTGGTTTTGATATTGAATTGCATTGCGATAGTTTCTATATTTCTAATCTTTGCACATAATTGTCTATATTGTATATATGCTTGTATAGATACTTGTTTTGATTTTATCTTCCATTATTTTTATTCATGCGATCTATATATTTTGTTTCCATAATGTTTGTTCAAGTGTTTGGTTAGGAAACTTTATTTAGGTTGACGTTTTGACGAAAGCATCGACATGTCTTTGAAGAAGTTACTAACATACATAATAAACGTGTCGAGATAACAACATAAAACAAGCGCTTGTTGGGAGGAAACCCAATGGTGTTTGAGTTTTGTAACTTTTTGTTTATTTAGTTTGATTTAATTTTGTTAGTTTGTTAGGAAATTTTTGTGATTTGTCTCAAGCTTTGTTTTTTATTAGCTTGAGGATGCATGTTGTGATTGTTCAAGTTTGATTGTTTCAACAAGAAAATGTTATGGTAGTGTGAATAGTGTAAATAAATTTGCATTGTTATGGTTTGTGTTTATTTATTTTCTATAACATAATATGTTTATGAACCTTAGCCTTTGTACAACTTAAATTTCATTTATTCTCTTGCAATTTTTGTTCATTTGTGGATCATGTTAGGTTCAAAAGCCACAAATTGTGAGAAACCTCCATTGTTTTCTAAATGCTTGGATGACTGATAACGTTCTTTAATTCATTTGATTCATGCTTAATATTTTTTGTGATTTTATGGAAGCATTAGAAATGATCAAGGCATTTGTTTATATTGAATACAACCATATCCAAAAGTAACATACCCGTGAGTAGTGAGTATTCGTCAACCCATTTGAGCCTTAAACATATTAGATCCTAATTTAGTGATGAACTTGGTTTTTGTGCATATATAAACTTAAAAGTAATACATCATTAAATTTTAGGGGATTATAAAAAAAAATTCTTGAAAACTTTAAACTTTGATCATTGATTTAAATTCATTTCCTTGCCATACAAAGCAAGGATTATTCACTTAAGGTTTGATTGTATTCAAGTTGGGATAATGAAAGGAAATGGTAGGTTACTGAATTTTTTGTAAATTTTTGAAGAATTATAAGAAAATTGTGAATATGAATGTGAAAAACAAAGGAAAAATATGCTAGTTTGAAAAGAAAAAATAGAGAATGAAAAATAATTGTTGAAAGGAAGTTTGGAAAGGGTGAGCAATAGAGAAAAGAAAATGGTGAAAAGAAGTTGTGATGTTTAAATATCATGTATAGTGAATGTTTCTTTTACATGGTAATTTCAATTTAATATCCTAAGAAATGACCATTTATTATTGTTTGATGAATGTATGAATTGAATTGTGGTTAGCATCATTTTTTAGAAGAGTGTAATTGTCCCACGGTTGCAAATGCATAAATTTCTTCATCCTTATTCTGAAGAGGAGTGTTAGGTATGATTCATTCTTGAACGTTTGTATTACTTTAGAATTTTTTACATGTGTTTGTGCTTAGACTTTGTTTCATAATCATGGTGTCATTGTAGTTTTGTGGTAAGTATTGTTTTTCATGTACTTTTGATATTTGTACCATACGTTTGATTTTAGTTTATAAAAAATTGTTGAGCGTGATTTCTTAACAATTGCTTTAGATTCTTCGAGTTGATTGATTCTCGTTTAGGAAAAACAAGTTTAAGTTAGGGAGAGTTTGATAAGTCTTAAATTGTAGTGATTTTGAGTGTAAATAATTGGCCTTAAGTCATTCATTTTATACCAATAAACCTCAACATTATTGTATGTTTTGTGTAGTTTAATTTATAGTGTGTAATATGCGTAATCATGTATATATATCTTTCAGTTTGATAGTTTTTATCTCATTTTTGTAGGTATACAAGCAATGATATTTTATTAATGTCTCATAGAACATTGAATAAGCTTTCTAACGCTTCCAACCGCACATAAAATGGAGTTTTCGTTCTCAAGTGATGGTCGAAACAAGTGTTGAGGTTATTGCCATATTCAATGTGCGAACTGGAGGCGAGGAAACTCACCTTGAGTTTCCACTACGAAGTCAAGGCAAAACAAATTCCTAGAAGCGTGGAAAAACACAATTTTGGCAGTAGCTATGTTTGGTACGTTCGCAGTGTGAACCGTAAGTCGCAGTGCGAACACATATATTTTTTTATGGAGGTTTAAGGCAATTTTGTGCCAGATCACGTGCAAATAAGTTCTTTCGCAATGCGAACTTTCCAGATCTAGTTTTGTGTGTGTGTGTGTGTGTGTATATATATATATATATATATATATATATATATATATATATAGTTCTCCTTAGATATTTTAGGTTATATTTTGGGAACTATGGACCCAATGGATCAGAACCACATTTTTTAGTAGTTTTAGCTTAGAAACAACACATGGATGATGCTCTAGACATTTCGGCGGCAAATCACTACTCCAATCAGAGGTGACATTACATGGTAAGTTCAAGTGGAGATGAAAAATCGTGAGAAATTTGTTCTCATTCCTTCTTCTCTTTGTATTTTTTATTGTTTGGGGTTGTTGTATGTATGGTTACTTAGATTGTATTTTCATTTATGGATCTTTGTATAAAATCTCTTTTACAAATCTTAATCGATGTTATCTTTGATTTAATATCTATCTTAATGGGTTTTGGATCATTGTAGACATACACTTTTCAAACTCGATCTAAGATAATGATCTATTGGCTATGGCAAAGAGTCTAAATATTTGTGTGTCTGTCGGATCTTAATGCTTCATGTTGTTTGTCGCTTGAGACATCACCTTTGAGAGAATGTGTTTCATCTCTCAGACTCCGCATTTGACATAACATATGTTTGTGAGCGATACGTGGGGGTTCTGACGAGTAATAAGGTGAGTGCATTTGATTGATAGGTATTTTGTTGGTACAAGATGGGTAGAAGGAAATAAAACTCCCAATGAATTTCTCTTTTATAAATAATGTGTTATTTATTTGCTTTTAAGCTTTTAATTTCTGCATGTTACCCTTTGGAAACTCTAAACCCAAGCTTATAGATGTAGAGATTGTCGAACGACGTTCTTTCCCTCAAACTGATCCATGTGGAGACGATATAAATCCCAAAAGGAATTCTTCTGAATCTAATTTTTTCTTGCCGCTTTACTACTCAGCAGTCAGCGATACCGGTATGATGAATTTCTACATTTTTATCGAGCTTTACACCATAGTGGATCTTTCCCTAGCCAAGGGTAGGATCCTCGTCCCTTCCCCTAGGCTTTCCTTGGATTAAGGTGGACGTCTCCTTGATCTACCACCTACGCCCTTAGATTGAATAGATCCAAAGGGAGGAGTGCCTTATATGTAGTGATATGTTTAGTCTGTATCAGATACGTAAAAATTCATTTAGTCTAAATCAGAAGTGTAATTATGCGTGTATTCTGCATCAGTTGAGAAGTCAGGCGAAAAATGTGCTTAAGTCATATGAGATGCACATAAATGTGTTTATTTTGTATCTTATATACATACATACATACATGTCATCTTTGTTTTCCCTATCTTGCACATTCTAAAACAAAGAGAGAAATGGAAGAATACAATAGAGGAAAAAGAAGATGTATGTGTTGAACATGTGACTTCACACACAATAGTGGATGAATTGTGTATTTCTAAAAAACATGATTTTGAAAAAAAAAAGTTTAATTTAAGAGTTTAAAAATATTTTTAAAATTTTTTAAAAGTAAATTTTCAAAAAATAAAATTCACCAAGCAAAGTGCGGAAAGTTAAAGTTAAGGGAAGAGAGAAAAACTCCAGAAGTTATAATGGTTTGGTTAAAATAAAAATACTGGATCATTTCCTCAAGATTTGTTCTTGTACGTATCCAATACACTTAAGAGCTTTTATTAGGTCAAACTCTTGAAACCCCTTAAACAAGGAAAATGAAGTTTGTGGCTAACATCCAACGAAATATAAAACACAGAGAGAAACAAAGAGTCTTCCTTCCAAATGATGGATCGAAGTTGTTAGTCTCATTTCCCCAAGAAACTTGGAGTGGTTAGTCTTCAAGCTTCAAACCAATATTTTACATGCGCTTATCTTGAACCCGTGAGAGATTTTAACATCAGACAGAGCTCACGAACCAAACCTAGGTTTTATATCAGGCTAACTAAGAACCTAAGAGATTTTAACACTCGATTGATCTCGAACCAGATCAAGCTTTAAACACTGGGCTGAACTTGAGCTGAATCTTGGTTTTAAACCAGGATAACAAAGAACATGTGAGATTTTAATATTAGGATGATCTAAAACCAAAATGATGACTTAGTAACAAAATCCCCAAAACCAAGCTTTTAACTGGTTTTTCTTTGAACTGAAATAAATAATGCCTAAATGGGTGAACTGTTCAACCAAGTTAAAAATAAAAATTCCTTGTTGAACTTAGAAATATTCCCTTCTAGAATTACAACCAACTCAATTGCAAAATGACTTTCTCGAAAGTGCTACGATAAAACTTTAGTTAGAGAAAGTAAATAAAATTATTTTTAAAGAGAGGGTGAGGAGTGAGGAATGAGATATAACATTTGTAGATGTGAAAAATATTTGGAAAGGGACCTCTATTTATACGTTAGAGGTTGGCACAATAATAGAATTTTTTTGGAGCCAAAAATTGATGAGCCAATCTATTAGCATAATGCTCCAATCTATTGGTTGGTCTAATCACTTAGGGTACACTTTTGCACTAACCCAGTAGATTGGGTGAAGTGCTAATCATTTGGCAAGAACTAAAACTTGCCCATAACTTTTTGGACAACTCCAAACTCATTTGACACAACTTCAAAGCCTTTTAAAAAGTATTTTTTGAGAAAAATAAGTTTGAAGACTTGTTTCAACATGTGTACGTGTGTGTGTTTGATTAGTCGTTTACTTTATAAGAAAGTCATTATGCTCTTACACTGTATATTCAATCATACCTATCAAGGAAGGCTTTCATATACTTCAAGACTTGTCATATACTTCTAATCTTATAGACATTTGCTTAATATTTACTTTGAGATGAGACTTAACTTATATTCTATTTTGGTGCCATTGTCAGAGAATCAATTTTATCACACCATATTTATATGCTTGCATTTTTAACTGTTTTATGCTTGAATTTAGATGTTATCATCAAGGACTAGTTATTGTCATTAAAATCATGTCCTTCTGTAAGAGTGCTTTCTTGACCAATAACCTGCAAGAGAATGTCCCATATTTCCCCCTTTTTTTATGATGACAATGCATCTCTCAGGGATGTGGTAAAAGAAATAACATATATTTGTTTGGATTAGTTAAAGTCCACCCCAACTAAGTAGGGGTGTTCAAGGTGCGGTTTGGGAGATTTTCACGCAAAAAATTATCCGAACCGCAAGAGAAAAAAACACACGGTTTGGTTTGGTTCGGTTGCCTTTAAGAAATAAAACCAAACCAATGTAGTTTTGATTGGTTCAGTTAGTTCGGTTTTTTATAATATTTTTATTGAGTCATACATACACCTATATAGAATAACATAATTTTGAATTTATTCATTCATACATTATCAAATAGCAACAAAAATCATCATATTTAGACAATAACTTCTCATTCAATATACAAAAATAAGATTAGACAAAAGTGGAATAAAAAACATAAGATAATAGTATAAAACAATATTAAAAATATTACAATAAAAAGAAAAAAAAATGGGGGAAAGGAAATATTAGAGAAGATGATAAGAAAGATCATAAGATATGTGATATTATAGAAGAAAGGTGCGATAAAAATGTAATTGGAAGAGAAAAGAATAATATAAAAAAGGAGAATATGAAGATGAAAAAGAAAGAACATAAGATAAGAGAGATTATAGTATAAGAGGTGAGATATATATAGGAAATATGATGAGAAGAATGTATGATACTACTCGAAGAGATTTGAGTAGGTTGAAACTAAAACCATAAGTGTGAGTAAGAGAATATTTGTATGGTTAAAGCATAATAGATTTGAGTTTTGGGTTGGATGTGGGATAAGTGAAGTTTAGGTTGTAACGTAATGTGTTTTGGTTTGGTTTAGTTTGGTTCTCAAAATACAAACTGCAAACCGAACCGTGCAGTTTTGTTAAAAATGGCCCAAATACATCCGAACCAAGTGCAGTTTTTTACGGTTTTGGTTTGGTTTGGTTTGGTTTGCGGTTTTCTATTGGGTTGGTTTGGTTTTGAAAATCCCTACAACTATGTAGAGAGTATATTAAAATCCCTCTAAGAGTAAACTTATCCCCTTTTGTTGAAATAAAAAAGGAGGGTAAACATGCATTACGATAATGTAAACAAAAAATTGAATATTCAAAATCACATAAATGAGATCATTCATTTTCATAAGTATCATTATCCCTTGTGGCGATTTTCTTGATCCTTTCCATATCCTTGGATAAATTTTGAGATACTCTCAAAACTTTTTTTGATCTCGGTGTCTTCCACCTCATATGGCTCTTCTTCTTCTTCTTCATTGATTATTGAGCCATCCAGTATTTCTACATGTTTTACGAGAACTTTTATTTATCTAAGAGTATTATAGATAATCCTATGGTTGGTTGAGTTCTCAGCTTCATCCATGGTATAAATGTTTAAGCTTGCTAAGAGCCTTGTGACCATTGGTCCATAAGATATTCTTGTTGACTTGTTCTCTCTGGATAGAATCATGTGGTTAAATATTCTTTGTACCAAATTATTTAGAATATCTTGGGTTAACAATCATAAGGGTACAAATTCTTCTCTAATGATAGAGCTATGATTCACATTCCTTGGAAAGAGAATCCTAGTTAGATGGTTGTGAAGGATCCTAACCTTTGGTTTTAAGTGGATGAATTTTAAAGGGACTTGCGTCTTCTCTATATGATTGATAACAAGGCTATTTAGGGCTCTAGGGTGTTTGAAGTTTCTAAATCACAGGGGTCTATCATGAGTGTATGATTTTCCTAAAAAAGGTAGCTTTAAAATTCTTCCAAAGTTATCCTTGTGGATATCTATTTCGACACTACTTACTGATGGTCTTAGTGAGGTTCTTACAAGTCTTAAATTTAAATATATTTCTCTTACAAGATTGGGAAGTGAAATTCTGGTATGACAGACTCAGATGTCGAATATGATGTTGAGACATCTTATATGTTACATATAAACATGGCAAGGCATACACAACAATATTTAAAAATTCTGATATATCAGTTTCAAACATTCTTAAGGATATTTAAACAACTGATATGACATTCAGCACATATACTGCATAAAATAAACTGAAAGTTGTAAAGAACACATTCAAATTGTTAACCCAGTTCGATGCTAACTCATCTACTCTAGGGGCTACCAAACTAGGAACGAAATCCACAATGTAGTATCAATTCAAAGACTTTTCATCAAACACCTACAGTTTACAGTCTTCTCACTAAATCACTACCCGTGCAACTTCTACTTAGGAACTCCTAAATATGAGAAACTCATCCTCACTTCCAATAACCTCACTGATGTCTCACAATCCTCAACAGTCAGTTGCTGATATTGACGGCTCCTTACCAACACAATATTTCAAAACAGAAGCCACGCTTCCATGACAATACCTTAACCTTGCTTAGCAGCTTCAGCTAAGTACACAACTTCTCTTGCTTACAAGCTTCGAGAATCACAAATAAAATAGCCACAACATTGAACCTTGTTGCTTACGGATGCACACAAGATTACAACCCTAATGATCTAACTTTTAAATGTTTGTTTGGTTGGTTCTAAACTAGGTTACAAGGTTTCTTTTGTAACCTATTCCCAAGTGGATTTGGGCCTAAAAATCAGAACATAAACGCTGCTACAAAAATGCAGAAAAATCTGCTACAAAACATACAAAAAGATCTTCAAATTTAAGAACTCCTAAAATATCTCTAAATATAGAAACTCTATATTTTTTAATATTTGTCTTCAATGAAAATTTGAGTCTTCAAGATCTTTTACATCAGCACCATTGGATTGATTCAAATCTTTAATAATATTCTGTTTTTGTTGAAACCTAACAAAATATTCAATCCATCTTCAGTAGTTCATGATGTCGAATGAACTTTCTTGACATCTTCTTCGACATGTTGTTCCAGATGTTGAAACATTTCAACACAACATGTTTGGGCGCACACAAAAGGATTCTTTGCTTAATATATTCTTTCTTTTGCAAAGATCCTGTACATACACATTGTTGCTATATTTGTTTTACAAAATTCATGCAAATTACTAAACTTACAATCCCCCTTTGGCAAATTTTGGCTAAAACAAATAAAAAATTACATCAAAAATAGCAGCAAAAAGATTACATTAGTAGAACTGAAAAAACAACTACAAAAGCAGATTCTCCACTAAGTCAGAGCATGTTGTTTGACATCTTCAACAACATTCACAATCAAAACACCATTCACCTATTCTTTCAATGGAAACATCAACAATGGGAAAGGAGTATAAAGTCCTGAAGTCTTGGCCGAACTAATCCATGAAGACCTCTCTCCATTCAGGTTCTATAGAACCCTTCCCCTCAACATGCTGAACATTCTCCCTCAAGGTGACTAATGGTGACATAAGAGAACATCCTATTTTTCCCTTATGTAACTCAGAACACAAGTCACAATTGTGTTCTTTGACTCAAGAAACAAGTCACAAAGACTAGCATTCAACATCAACCTTGACATCCTGGTAACCTTTACACAAACACATAACAGATGCAACTGTTGTGACAATAGCTTTGAGCACATCATCTGTACACACTCTTTCTCCCCCTTTTTAGCCAAATCTTCGCAAACAAATCCATCACAGAACCATACCCACAAATTATTCATCCAAACACTAAAGAACCCAATTAGAAGGAAAGATGAAACAATAAAACTCACATGCTGGAGGAGGAGGAAATACGCTTCGATAAATAGGGAGCCAAGGCATAGAAAGTAACGACCTATCCGTGAAAAAGAAGCGTTCTTGGTCCAAGATCTTTATGATAGGAGCAAAAACATCTGCACTATTCAATCTGAAACAAAAAATGACCTTGACCAGTTGACCTGTTCCCCCAAAACAAATGACCCAATAACAAACACTCATGAAAACCCCGTGTTTCACATTTTTCTGCCAGCGCCGTCCACAAACATTCCCAAAAAGAGAAAAATACACACATGTTTTGAAACATGTTCTGACATCCAACCATAAATTGTCTACTATCAGTGCAACAATATGGTTCACAACTCCTTAAAAATCCAACATAAACTGCAGTAAGCAACTTTATTCCATATAACCTTTTGGACACTTAGGGATACTCCTCATCTGGATCACAAGGACATGCACACCACAACCACTAAGTAATAAAAATTTATCAAGGAGACATACTTAGTAGCACATGTCACAACATGATGTGTAACATCATAGAACCTGGTTAAGGTACTATCCCCATTAACACCACAAAATCAACTGCATAGAATTGTAACAAAATCCCTCTGTCTAGGATACTCCATGCTTCTCTGCACTATGATGAAAGGAAAACATAAGACGCATCTTCATGTCTTTAAGAGCTCACCCTCTGTTCAATTCCCAATTGAACACATTCACTTCTTGTACCAAAGCATACCTGGCCCCTTCTTGGTGTGTAGTTACCACAGACTACACAAGCTGAACATCTTCTAGCACACAGGTTCTTAACACTAAGCATTCACACGCTAAAGGCCATAAAATCCATATAAAACACATCCAAACTAATTCTGACATTAGAATGAATGTCCACAATCAGACTTCCAAGCAATCAATACCTAATCTAATTCAGTCTCTTCTACATGTTTCTTCTAGTACAGATCATCTACTCCATCCTTCTCCCTTATGATTAGGTAGCCTAAGAATAGAAAACATGTAGACAAACACCCAAGATAATGTCCTAACACCTAGTTATAACATTCTCCTCACACTAAGACCTTATCACCATGATCTTAGATGTGTTCCACCAACTAGACTTACTATAATATAGTAATCTAAGAACTGGAAATCTTCAACTAAACTGTGCTACCAGCTTGAATCAGATATCCAGAAAGAGAGTTAAACTCTCACCCACCTTCAAGAAGAATAAATCTCCTTGAGTCTTCAACTTATCACTCTTCTTCCCAAGAGCAATTTGTTCCAAGACAATCCTAAAGAACAACCAGCTACCACATTCTGATTATCTTGATTCTTCTAATCCACTATAGAGATCAATCAATTGCCACAGTTTGATCACCTCCTTTATGAATCCTCATATAAAAAAGCCAATTGCCACATTTGTCTTCTTCACATTTATAAAAAAAATTCCAAAGATATCCTGATCAATAAAGTTGATATTCACCAAGCTGTCAAGATAATAGGCCTTATGAAGCATTCAATCCCTATAGATCATTATATCTTAAATTGATGTGCCACTTCACCAATTAGATTATGATGTTGAACTAGATGTTTGAACATTGTTAGTCCACATCCAGCTGTTAAATTCAGCTCCTTCTTCTGCCACTTGAAAGAGCCCCCTTCCTTTACAGAACAAGAGTTTCATGCTCTCATAGACTTAATCCATCAACAAAGTTTGAGTAAACAACCCCCATTCTATTGGTTTTGCATAAAATCCTACCAATATCACATATTTATGAGAAACTTCCACTGTTTTCTCCAAAGTCTTCAAACCTGCCACTGTCTGGATCTTCTGAAGGAATAGTTCAGAACTAAACCTTGCAGTTATACTGATAACGAGAAAAAGTATCATTTTATTGTTATGTTTCAATGCCGTTTTATCGCACATTTATCGTTTTAACACCCGATTCCACGAGTTTTCTTTGTCATTTTGCAGGTATATCAATTATAGAGCTAAATCATAAGCCACAAGTGAAATGAGCAAAAACAACCATGAAAAGAAGAAGAAGAGAGGAATTCTGCATAATCTGCATTTTTTGTAATTGTCACGACCGTCACCTAGGAGTCACGACCGTGACACACTAAAAGGAGCAGTCACGATCGTCACCAGTCCCTCACGACCGTGACGCGCGTAATACAAGGATAACGAACGTGACACCCTTGTCACGAACGTGACAAGGGGAAAATAGGTTAACTTGCTGAGAAATTGGTCATGTACGTGTGCTACGTGAAGTCAATATTTTCCTATCCTTCCGCAGACCCAGTAACTCAACTTTTCCTGGATTCTCTCAGCATCTACGAAGCCCACGCATTATTCCAACTGTCAAGCCCAAAATATTGTTTCCTATAAATAGCTTAGTTTCAAAGAACAATTTACAGAGTTTTTATTTTAATTTTTCTTGCGGAAGCTCTGCCGTATTTCCATTGCACCCTAGTTCATTTATTTTTCCAATATTTGTTCTGTTCTTGCTTTAGTTTTTTATATCCCAACCAAATCAAATAACAATTTCCAACATCAGGAAATTGTTATTGTTTAATTTCTTTCAAAGCCTTCAGCATTTCTTTTAGTAATTTTTTATTTCCGATTTCGGTCCGCACTCCGAGCTTGCCAGATTGTGGAAGAAGGAATCTAAAATTATATTTGTTATTCAGGTTTTTAATTAATTAGCATTTATATTAATGTTAAGAATTTATTTTTATTTCTTTATTATGCATATTTTATTTTGTATTCCTCTGTTTCTGCATCTGTCTGGTACAACAATCATGAGTAGCTAAACACTTTAGGCGGTATGCAATTAAAATCAACTGAATCGGTAAAATCAATTCTAGGCTTAAAACAATTAAGAACTTAAAATTATGGCTGTGACTTTTTATAATAAAATCAATCTTTTTGTTACGAGAGTAAGGAAAGTGTAATAGGTTAGGTCGAGACCACGAGAGTGTGAGATTTTAACCAGATAGCTAAAGTTAGGCATTTAATTTAAACACAGCGAGAGCGCTTTAAAATGAATTAGACTTATTAAGTTTCCAAAAATTATTTCTAAACACTTATGGGCTAGCGAGAGCAGGCATAGGGCTTTAGGGGTAAGATCTGAGATAAGACCACGAGAGTGTGAGTTAAAGATATTTAAACTGATAACCTCTACAGAATAGATTAAGTGAACCATCCTTATAAGCCTAGATTAGATTGACCCGCCTAAGTTAGCATAATTACATACCGACCGCCTTATTATCATTTAATTAAACTAAAATTTAATTCCTGTCTTTAATCTTTAAAAACAACCAAAAATCGTGACAACCATTCACCTTAGCTAAACTAGTAAACCCTCTAGCACTAAGTAATCATAAAGTCCCTGTGGGATCGATAATCTTAAATATTACTTCGATAGGCTGTGCGCTTGCAGTTAAGATACCGCTAGACACATATTAGATCACGTCCTTTAGCCCATCATGTTTTTGGCGCCGCTGCCGGGGACCTTAATTTAGTTACTATAGTGCACTTTAGAGTAGCATTGTCTAGACTATGGTAACAACTATTTTCTTTTCTTAATCTAATTTCCGAGTGTATGCCAAGTACTCGCTCTCAAGGCGAAGACTTGCAACCTCTAATCCCAGAATCGGAACGCTTCTTACACGTAAGAAGACGAATATTCGATTACGAACAAAATTACAACATTCCAGATCTTCAAATAGATCCACCTAAACCAGTCGGAACATCAAAGGACGCAGAGATGGCTGAAGAACCGAATCACCCACTCAAATATTACGCTAGTCCTTCGCAAGCTGAACCGCATTCCAGCATTGCCGCACCGGCTATCAACCGAAACGATTTCGAACTGAAACCTTCGCTGATATCAGCCGTGCAACAAAATCAATTATCCGGAAATCCTACCGAGGATCCGAACCTTCATCTTTCGATATTTGTGCAGTATGCAGATACCGTAAAAGCCAATGGAGTTACCCAAGAAGCTATTAGACTACATCTTTTTCCTTTTTTACTTCGAGGCAGAGCGAGAGCCTGGCTTCAATCTCTACCCTCGAATTCAGTACCTACGTGGGAGGAACTAAAGAGAGTTTTCTTGACCAGATATTTCCCACCTAGCAAGACAGCTATGCTAAGAGCTCAGATCAACGGATTTAAGCAAAAGGAAAACGAATCACTTTTCGAAGCTTAGGAACGCTATAAAGATATGCTGAGACTTTGTCCACATCACAGATTAGTAGAATGGATGGTCATCCATACCTTCTACAATGGAATCTTGTACAATACAAGAATCACAATTGACGCTGCCGCAGGCGGTGCACTAATGGACAAAGAATATAACGATGCTTATGCACTTATCGAGAGTATGGCTCAGAACCATTACCAATGGGGAAGCGAGAGAGTCACAACTGAGAAACCAACAAAAGGAGGTATGTACGAAGTAAGTAGTATGGACCAAGTCAATGCAAAGTTTGACCAACTAAACCAAAAGATCGACAACTTGGCCATAACACCAACAGCCACCGTGGCTGCGGTAACACCTAACTGTGAGTTATGTGGAGTTCAAGGACATGATGTCCCTGATTGTCAACTATTAACAGGAATTCCCACAGATCAAGTGAATTATGCTCAAGGAAACCCGTACTCAAACACATACAACCCAGGTTGGAAGAATCATCTGAACTTCTCCTATAAGAACAACAATGCTTTATAGCACCAGGTCAAGCACCAGCTACACCACCAGGATATCAAAAGACTGCTCCTAATGTCCCTAGAAAATCGAACCTTGAGTTGATGATGGAGAACTTCATAGCTAACCAATCTCAAACAAACAAGGACTTCTTAAACCAAAACATACACACTAGTGAGCAGATTAAGCAATTAGTAAGCAAGGTAGATGCATTAGCTACACATAACAGAATGCTTGAAACTCAGATTTCACAAGTAGCTCAACAACAAGCACCTACCGTAGCACCAGCTGGAGTATTTTATGGACAACCTCAACCTAATCCGAAAGGACAGGCCAATGCTGTGATATTAAGAAGTGGCAAGGAACTTGACGGACCTACCGATCCAAGACTTGACAATCCAGCCATGTACCAAAAACCGGATAAACCGAATGAAATGGTGAATGAACCAGAAAAAAAGGAAGATAATAATCAAGAGGCAGTGGAGAAAGAAAAGCCTTATGTGCCTCCACCACCCTATAAACTACCAATTCCGTACCCTCAGAGATTAACCAATTCCAAGACGATGGGCCAGTTTAAGAAATTTGTTGAACTTCTGAAACAGTTGAATATTACTATTCCATTTACAGAAGCTATCACTCAAATGCCCTCGTACGCTAAGTTTTTAAAGGAAATCTTATCCAATAAGAAAAAGATAGAGGATAACGGAACTGTTACACTTACTGCTGAGTGTAGCGCAATAATTCAGAATAATATGCCTCCTAAGCTAAAAGATCCAGGAGGTTTCTCTATACCCTGTGTAATAGGAAAATTCGTCATTGACAAAGCTCTATGCGATTTAGGAGCCAGTATCAGTGTTATGCCCTTAACGATTTGCAAAAGGCTAGACATGGGAGACCTAAGACCAACTAAAATGTCCGTTCAACTAGCCGATCGCTCTATTAAATATCCTGTAGGCATACTAGAAAATGTCCCAGTACGTATAGGACAATTCTATATTCCTACTGATTTCATAATCATGGACATTTCTGAAGACTCTACTACACCTATCATATTAGGAAGACCATTCTTAGCTACCGCCGAAGCTATAATAGACGTAAAGAAAGGAAAGCTAACCTTTGAAGTAGGTGAAGAGAAAGTTGAATTTATTTTAACACAATTCTTACAATCACCAGCTATAGAGGATACATGCTATCTATTGGACGTAATTGACGAATGTGTAAGAGAAATGGAAATGAAAGAAACTACCTATTCTGAAATTATGAAAATTCAAATCCCTCCGATTTTCGAAGATGATAATTGGCGTGAACCATATCAGGATGATAGTCTAAGCGAAAGTTTAGCGCTTACACCGGATCCCATGCCAAGTAAGAATAAACCTACATTAGGGTTAAAAACTTTACCTAAGAACCTAAGATACGAATTCTTAGACACTGAATGTACAAGACCAGTTATAATCAATTCCAGTTTAGGAACAATTGAAACAAAGAAACTTTTAGATGTCTTAAAGAAATATCCAACTGCATTAGGATATAACATATCTGATCTCAAAGGAATATGCCCTTCAATCTGTATGCATCGTATTCTACTAGAAGAAGATTGCAAAACCTCCAAAGAATCTCAAAGAAGAATTAACCCAATCCTTAGCACTGTAGTAAAGGAAGAAGTTAAGAAACTACTAGATGCTGGAATAATATATCCAATCTCTGATAGTAAATGGGTTAGTCCAGTACATGTAGTACCAAAGAAAGGAGGTATCACTGTTGTGAAAAACGCTAAAGGCGAATCGATATCACAAAGAGTAGTGACAGGACATAGAGTGTGCATCGATTATCGTAAACTAAACAAAGCCACTCGAAAAGATCATTTCCCGCTACCTTTTATAGATCAAATGTTAGAACGATTAGCCAAGCATTCATATTTTTGTTATCTTGATGGTTACTCAGGATTTTTCCAAATCCCTATCCATTCAGATGATCAAGAGAAGACTACATTCACATGCCCTTATGGAACGTTCGCTTATAGACGAATGCCCTTTGGATTATGCAACGCTCCTGCAACCTTTCAAAGATGTATGATGTCAATCTTCGCAGATTTCATAGACAACATCATGGAAGTATTCATGGAAGACTTCTCTGTATGCAGGCAAAGTTTTGAAGGATGTTTATCAAATTTAGAAATGGTGTTAGAAAGATGTGTAAAAGTAAACCTCGTACTTAACTGGGAGAAATGTCATTTTATGTTCAGAGAAGGAATCGTACTAGGACACGTTATATCTGACAAGGGAATTGAAGTTGATAAAGCTAAGATAGAAGTCATAAAAGATCTTCAACCCCCTAAAACCGTTCGAGAAATACGAAGCTTTTTAGGACACGCCGGTTTCTACCGACGATTCATCAAAGATTTCTCGAAAATCACTAAACCTCTTACCGGTTTATTAATGAAAGACACTGAGTTCATATTCAATGAAGATTGTCTTAAAGCATTAGAAACTATAAAAACAGCCCTCATCACTGCACCAATCATGCAACCCCCTGACTGGAGATTACCTTTCGAAATCATGTGCGATGCGAGTGACTATGTTGTAGGCGCAGTTCTAGGCCAGAGGAAGGACAATAAACTTCATGCGATTTACTATGCCAGTAGAACCTTAGATTCTGCTCAGATGAACTACGCCACTACTGAAAAAGAATTGTTAGCAGTTGTCTTTGCGCTTGACAAATTCCGTTCTTACCTAGTGGGAGCGAAAATAATCGTTTACACAGACTACGCTGCTATCAGATATCTATTAACTAAGAAAGATGCTAAACCAAGACTCTTGAGATGGATTTTACTCTTACAAGAGTTTGATCTTGAAATAAAAGATAAGAAAGGTACTGAAAACGTCGTAGCGGACCATTTATCTAGAATATAAGGTATTAAACCCGAATAAGTGTCGATTAACAATGATTTTCCGTATGAACAGCTGATAGCACAAATAGGAAGCAACCCAGTTCAGTTAGACATAGATGAACCAGAACCCGTGGAAACAATCCAAACAAATGTAGGACTGCCATGGTACGCTGACATTGTCAACTACCTAGCTGCAGGAGCTCTTCCACCTGACTTAACCTATCAGCAGAAAAATAAATTCTTTCACAATCTCAAACATTACTATTGGGATGAACCATTATTGTTCAAAAGAGGACCCGACGGAATCTTTCGTCGATGTATTCCCGAAGAAGAAATAGAAGATGTCATTGCTCATTGCCATTCATCTCCTTATGGTGGACATGCAAGCACTTCCAAGACTTGTGCCAAAATCTTACAAGCCGGCCTATTCTGGCCTAATTTATGGAAAAATGTCCACATCGCTGTTATAAATTGCGATCGGTGTCAACACACCGGTAATATTTCAAGAAGAGATGAAATGCCTCAAAAAGGAATATTAGAAGTAGAAGTCTTTGACGTTTGGGGAATAGATTTCATGGGACCGTTCCCATCATCTTTCGGTAATAATTACATACTCGTAGCTGTTGATTATGTTTCAAAATGGATTGAGGCTATATCTTCTCCTACAAATGACACACGAGTAGTAATAAAGCTTTTCAAAAATATAATCTTTCCCAGATTTGGTGTGCCTAGACTCGTCATAAGTGACGGTGGCTCGCACTTCATTTCAAAAATCTTTGACAAATTACTATCTAAATATGGAGTCAGACACCGTGTAGCAACACCATATCACCCACAAACAAGTGGACAAGTCGAAGTCTCAAACAGAGAAATTAAACAAATCTTAGAAAAGACTGTCGCCATATCTCGGAAAGATTGATCATCTAAACTTAATGAAGCTTTATGGGCTTATAGGACAGCTTACAAGACACCCATAGGAACTACACCTTTCAAATTAGTATATGGAAAGTCTTGTCATCTCCCGGTAGAACTAGAACACAAAGCATATTGGGCGATCAAAACTCTCAATATAAACTATAATGCTGCAGGAGAAAAGCGAATCCTCGATATTAACGAATTAGAAGAGTTAAGGTTAGATGCTTATGAGAATGCTAAGATATATAAAGAAATAACTAAGCGATGGCACGATAAACGCCTATCTAGGAAAGAATTTAGTGTGGGAGATGTTGTACTCCTCTTTAATTCAAGACTTAGGCTCTTTCCTGGAAAACTAAAATCTAGATGGTCAGGACCCTTTGAAATAACTAGAGTGTTCCCGAGCAGAGCGATAGAAATTAAGGGTAGGAATAGTGAACCGTTCACAGTAAACGGACAACGAGTTAAACATTACCATAAAGTTGAAAATAGAGATTATGCAAATAGTCTAAGGCTTTTAGAGTTGTCCACTAATTTCCCTGATTAATCTACCCCTAAGCATTACGTCAGGCTTATGACGATAAAAACAGCGCTTAGTGGGAGGCAACCCATTCAACCCATTTAATCATTTAATCATTTTGCCATTTATCATTTTATCATTTATCGTTATATTGTTTTATCATTTTATTTATGCATTTATTTTCTTATTTTCCTTATTTTAATTTTTAAATCACTTTTGCTGATTTTCTAAAGTCTTTTCCACTTTCCTTCTCCCCCTGATTTGTTTCCTCCATATTTACACTAACTATGGCTAACCAACTGAGAAACATTATGGAAACCAAATTTAGAGGTAGGAACCAAAGAATGAAATTTGAAGAGTTATCACAGAGACCAATGGATTTGACTCTGTACCCGGATGATCTGACTATGGAAACCTTAGGTATACATGATATCATCCTATACTTGTTTAACCAACTTGGATGGGAGAATGCACTGATAAAACAAAAGTTTGTGACTTACCGCGAGCTCACCCTTGAGTTCCTAAGCTCCTTAATTTACTTACCCGAGCGCGGTTTTGGATTCAGGAAAGGATTTATCATTTTCCGACTATTCGGAATAGAATATGACTTTAACCATAGAGAACTAGCTGACTTATTAGGATTCCCTAGTGGACCCTTTGCTTTTACTACTACACAGGTAGAATTGATGGACATTGAGCTGGACTTCTTTTGGGGAACCTTAACCGGAAATTACCATCCTGAGCCAAATAACATGAACAATGATGAGATACATAACCCTACTATCCGCTATTTCCATAAGATCCTTGCCCACACCTTCTTTGGAAAAGAAGAGAACCTTACTGGAGTATCTAAAGATGAGATATTCATTATGTCATGTCTGACTAATGGACAGCCAGTTAATGGTGTGCCTTTCATGATGCAAACCTTCACCCGAATCCAAGAAGAACCTGATCTACCCATATTAGTAGGAGGTCTTGTCACCATGATTGCTGATGCCTTAGGACTTAGATACCAATTACACAGGTGTAACCGCTTAGGTACCATCCGTCCTATGAATCTTAACTTTTGTTTTAACCGCCATATCATAAGAAATTTAGGACAACCACCTTACGAGTACCTAATCAGGAATGAAGTAGTAACCCTGTTCACACTACCAAACCATGCTAGAGTCAGTGTTCATAATAAAGATAATTGGCTTTATGAGCTTACCCCTCCTGACTATCCATCCACTCCCGAAACACCTCAATCTTACAAGATAAGGGATGATATAATGACCGATGTAGAAAGTGACCCTGAGACACCTCCTGGTTACCATGACATTGCACACACTGATGAAGTGATTGAAACCCATGAAGTGAATCAAGTAGAATATGCTGACAACTTGAAGAAAATTATGAATACTCTTGAAGTTTACCAAGCCGATATTAATACTGTTAAAGATGAGATTAAAAGCATGCGATTGGACATTATAGGTTTAACTGACATAACGTGTGAGCAATTCTACCACCTAAACTCCGCAATTGAAGATTTGAAGAAGCACTTTTGAAAATGCTGTAGTGATCTAACTTATTTTACTTCTTGTTTTTGTTCCTAGTTAGTTTTCACATTTCGCAAACATTTTCGTACCTTATTTTTATTAATGTAATTTCCCTTCAATTATATCAAAAGCAAAGCACTTCTAGTTTTACCATTTTACAATTTAATCAATTTCTGTGATTTCCATTAGTTACTATTATATTTAAATTGATTAATATTTTTATTTCTCGTGTGATGAAATTTGCTCTAATTTATGTTGATCAAATAATATATATTGTTTGTGTTGGAAATAAAATGAGAAGTGATAATAAAAAGAAAAATTGTATTGAACGTGTGAGATAATGCATTATGTGAAGAAAATATTATAAGAGTTTTTAATCCCTCACGGTCGTCATCATCCTCTCATGATCGTGACAAGCTAATTAGCGCGTCACGACCGTCACTCACTCATCACGACCGTGACGACCCCTGTTATAGGAATTCTGAGAAACAGAACCGTTCTTCTTCGCAGGAACCTCTTTTCCACTTCCACAAAAATTTAGAAACCCCCCATTATCTCCTCACTATCCCGTAACCTACCATTACCCTAAATAAATTCCATTAACCTCTCCATTATTTCCAAACCTCTCACATTCACTTCTTTCAATATAATCAGAACCAATTTCTTCACATTTTTCATTTTTCTCACAAAACTCAAAAACCTCTCATCTCTCATTCCTGTACCTTGCATGCAATGGAAGAAATTCAATTTAGAGATCGTGAACATGGAGAAAATCAAAGCCAAGGGTTCATCAGGTTTCAGAACCGTGGCGTCCAACCCACTCGGTATGTCGACACTGACTACTCGAGGGAGTTGGGACTGATCAACGGCGTGAAGCTCCTGCTTAGGAAGGTTGGTTTGTGACACTTGTGCAGTCAACCACAACCGACATTCGAACTCCTCACATTGGAATTTCTGAGTTCGTTTCAATATATTACACCTCCCGGTTCACAAAGTCAACTCACCGGCATTGCTAAGTTCAGAATGCTCGGCCGAGAGTTCGAAGTTACACAAACAAGGATCGCCAAACTGTTAGGTTTCGATCACGGCGACGATGCTCATCTCCGCGTGCCGGACAACTTCAGTGAAACCGCTTTCACCTTATGGCACGACATCACCAACACCCGTGCTACTGCCTTTCAGAGTCTGAATGCTACCCACATCCAAAACCCGGCGATCCGATACTTTCATCGCATCATCTGCAACACTATTTTTGCGAGAGAGAGCAATCACAAGCTGAACTCCAATGAGCTCTTGTTCTTGCACTGCGCCTTAAATGACGAGCGCATCAATGCTGCCCCATTCCTGTTGTCCCATATCCAGTCCGTAGCGCAAAGAGGCGCAACCCCCTTTTACATAGGCGGGATTGTCACCACCCTCGCCATTCAGCTGGAGCTTGGTGACTTGATTATCCATTTGCCTCGCAGAGCCGCGGAGTTGCTAACAAAGAATTATTGCAGGTCCGCCCACTTGATTTCTCAGAGAGAGGATGGAAGGTTCAGCCCTGTTATCCAAGGCACTGTTTATCACCACATCACCTTGTCGTGCCGTGACCGCATCGATCCGTCCAACCGAGCCAACTGGCTATTTGCTTTACCGGATGCTGCCGACCATGTCCCCATTATTGATGAGCAGGCCGATCCACCAGTGGACGAGATGCAAGACACCATGGATGCAGCTGAGCCTGTACAGGACATTCCTGAGTCCTCCACCCGACAGCCACCTGCACAAGAATTCACACTTGAAGACGTCCTCCGTGCGATTCATCAGCAAAATCAGATGAATGCCGCACTTGAGCGAAGGCAAAAAGAGCAACATGATGCACTGCATTCAGCTGTTGCCTCTAACCAGAGGACGACTGATGAGAAGCTCGGAGAGATCTTTAGCAAGCTAGAGGCTTTGCGAATTGATATCACTGCTCTCACTGGCACCGGTTCTGATCCTGAAGCGACTCCGACCAGACGCTCCCACACCAGAAGCCGAGGCCGTGGTCATCAGTAGCCTTAGTTTATGTTTATGTTTTTGTTTTTCCATTTACGTTGTTTGTATTGTATTTTACCCGCTATTATATCACAACATTAGGAACAATGTCTGATATAGTGTGGGAGAGATACCTTTCCTTTTTCCGCATTTCCCTTTCCGCACTTTCCATTCCGTTGTATTTCCCTTTCGTATTTTGATGAAACAAAGTAATATTTGTGCTATTTCTTTAGTTTCGAATTTTCCCCGTTTATTTAACCATACCGAAAATAATTTTAGTTTCGCATTACCCGACTTACCTATGAAATCATAGCTAGGAAGCTGAGAACGATTCAACAAGATCAATACAATCTTGACACCTTAGACTTCCTACTTAAGCATTCCGTTCCGATAATTGTTACGACTACACCTTAAGTTTCAGTTCAAAAGTAACCCCTAGTAGTTTATACTAGCAGTCAGCACCGTCTGAACACAAACCACGTGGGGAGCCGATGAACATAAGTGTTTGATGCCTAAATCTATAATGATCCTTCATATCTCGATACCAATGAAAAGAAATTGCACCAAAGTACACGGTCGCATTATAAGAAATGAGAAATATGAGAAGGAGTCCATTGCAGGTTGGTTCAGAGGTACCTAGTTCTGAACTTGGTAGGGCGTGCTACGGCTCGATCCCCCACAACCTCCAAATCGGATAATATATGTAGGGTTGCCACATTCGTGTACCAGACCCCGTGCTTATAAAGGATCAAAGTCACTAACCGGCTACTCCACTACGTGCGTGCTAAGGCAAAGGGCTTAATGTGATTGCGCTAGAATGAAACCGGGTGAAATAAGATCGAAAGACTCTAGGTGGAATCGTAATGCAATTACCGAATGTTTCGTTTAACGGGAAGTCGACAACTTAGCTTGTTGCTTGTGTCATTAGTGTATCGTTAGTGTTTATTCTAGTACTGGTTTATCTAGCAAAACGATTCCTCGTATGGTTTGTTATGTGTGTGCGTCGATGAAAACCTGTCCGATCATTTTTCAACCGACTATTTGCTTGAGGACAAGCAAAGGTTTAAGTTTGGGGAAGTTTGATAACGAGAAAAAGTATCGTTTTATTGCTATGTTTCAATGCCGTTTTATCGCACATTTATCGTTTTAACACCCGATTCCTCGAGTTTTCTTTGTCATTTTGCAGGTATATCAATTATAGAGCTAAATCATAAGCCACAAGTGAAATGAGCAAAACAACCATGAAAAGAAGAAGAAGAGAGGAATTCTGCATAATCTGCATTTTTTGTAATTGTCACGACCGTCACCTAGGAGTCACGACCGTGACACGCTAAAAGGAGCAGTCACCAGTCCCTCACGACCGTGACGCACGTAATACAAGGGTAACGAACGTGACACCCTTGTCACGAACGTGACAAGGGGAAAATAGGTTAACTTGCTGAGAAATTGGTCATGTACGTGTGCTACGTGAAGTCAATATTTTCCTATCCTTCCGCAGACCCAGTAACTCAACTTTTCCTGGATTCTCTCAGCATCTACGAAGCCCACGCATTATTCCAACTGTCAACCCCAAAATATTGTTTCCTATAAATAGCTTAGTTTCAAAGAACAATTTACAGAGTTTTTATTTTAATTTTTCTTGCGGAAGCTCTGCCGTATTTCCATTGCACCCTAGTTCATTTATTTTTCCAGCATTTGTTCTGTTCTTGCTTTAGTTTTTTATATCCCAACCAAATCAAATAACAATTTCCAACATCAGGAAATTGTTATTGTTTAATTTCTTTCAAAGCCTTCAGCATTTCTTTTAGTAATTTTTTATTTCCGATTCCGGTCCGCACTCCGAGCTTGCCAGATTGTGGAAGAAGGAGTCTAATATTATATTTGTTATTCAGGTTTTTAATTAATTAGCATTTATATTAATGTTAAGAATTTATTTTTATTTCTTTATTATGCATATTTTATTTTGTATTCCTCTGTTTCTGCATTTGTCTGGTACAACAATCATGAGTAGCTAAACACTTTAGGCGGTATGTAATTAAAATCAACTGAATCGGTAAAATCAATTCTAGGCTTAAAACAATTAAGAACTTAAAATTCTGGCTGTGACTTTTTATAATAAAATCAATCTTTTTGTTACGAGAGTAAGGAAAGTGTAATAGGTTAGGTCGAGACCACGAGAGTGTGAGATTTTAACCAGATAGCTAAAGTTAGGCATTTAATTTAAACACAGCGAGAGCACTTTAAAATGAATTAGACTTATTAAGTTTCCAAAAATTATTTCTAAACACTTATGGGCTAGCGAGAGCAGGCATAGGGCTTTAGGGGTAAGATCTGAGATAAGACCACGAGAGTGTGAGTTAAAGATATTTAAACTGATAACCTCTACAGAATAGATTAAGTGAACCATCCTTATAAGCCTAGATTAGATTGACCCGCCTAAGTTAGCATAATTACATACCGACCGCCTTATTATCATTTAATTAAACAAAAATTTAATTCCTGTCTTTAATCTTTAAAAACAACCAAAAATCGTGACAACCATTCACCTTAGCTAAACTAGTAAACCCTCACTAAGTAATCATAAAGTCCCTGTGGGATCGATAATCTTAAATATTACTTCGATAGGCTGTGCTCTTGCAGTTAAGATACCGTTAGACACATATTAGATCACGTCCTTTAGCCCATCATATACCTAGGATGACATTTCTCCTTAAGTAAAGAAATCTTCATAAAGTCCTAATGATATTGTCAATAATAACTTCATGATTAAAAAAACACCTTCCTTGTCAATGGAAGAACAAAACTCCAGTTGCACCCACCATACAATAATCTACATCCTTGCACCAATGGACCATATATAACATTTCTTAACTCGCCCTTTCCTGAACAACCAAAGGACCTTATGAAAACGAGCATTAGTTACTCAGAACACTTTCTGAACCATAAGATTCAGACTACAAATATGCATACTTCCAAATTAATACTAAGTATCTCATCAAAGTATTCACTTTTATGTATCATACAAACAATAGACAAACACCAAGTCTCCCGTCAAGGTATTTAATATAGGTCAGATAGGATTACCTTGTCACACAAGGTAGGACACGAGTCTAACTTCTTCTTCTTCTGCAGGCATCTGATACTTTCTGAGAATATTCTAACATTCTTTTAGACATCAGTATCAGTCACAACTTCACTGATTACTATGGTTCTAAAGAAACCTATCATAGTAATTCATACACAGGTAGGGGAACACAAGAGAATCAACCATCAGTAGTTAATCAGACCAAAACACAGACATATTTCAGTCTGATTATTCAGACTATCTGATTTGAGATGTCTTTACACACACTATATCAACTATCAGCTATATCCATATTAGTTAACTCCACCAGTTGACACAACTTGACCTTCATGTACAAGGAGTCTCTCTAAAATAATACTCCTTGAAGCTCAGGTACTTCACTCCTACAACAAGGAACATAAATAAACTATCCTCGGGAGAACAAGATATGTTGATCACTCATTGATCAACACACATATCTAAGAGAAGTTTCAGGGCCAAAATCTTCTTAGACACACCATATAGATGCCTACTCTTCTATATCAGGAGTAGGTTCGAAACATGTGTGAAATAAACATAGTAGTTTAGCACCTAAGCATCTATATAGCCATTCCTTGGACCACAAAATCATGCCTAATTTTAATGCGATGTTATATCAAAGGATAAGACATCATTCAAAGGATCACAAAGAGATCTACAGACAGGAGATAGGTCTGCAAACTACAAATATTTTAACAACTACTTCTCTTCACAGTGCCTTGAGTAGACTTGAAAAAGAGTCTTCAAGTGTCATTAGCACAGTTAACAAAAGCAAAAAGATATATATCCCCAACATCATAGGATATATATCAAGAGAAGAGTAACCTTCTCAAACAAAAGGAGTTATCCGATAGATAAGCAGTGGATACATAACTCCTCACAAGCTTCAAGTTTCACAAATTACCCTTCCAATATCTCCAGGTGACACCAACAGCCACATGTTTGAAAATAAATCAAACCTGCCATAATAGCAGCATTACCCTATGCTACAACATCAGAACAGTCCATCCTCCACTTCTAGGGACCATTCATACAACAAAACAACTTTTCAGTAGAACCCTTCTACCTTGACCATGAACCAGAAAGTATCCCCCTTGGATCTCAGCCAAAAACAGACTAGAATGCTTGCTCTGATAGCAATTGAAATTCTGGTATGATCGACTCAGATGTCGAATATGTTTTTGAGATATCTTATATGTTACTTATAAACATGGTAAGGCATACACAACAATACTTAAGAATTCTGATATATCATATTCAAACATGCTTTAGGATGTTTCAACATCTGATAGGACATTGAGTTCAGGTACTGCATAAAACATAAAACAAAAAAGTTGTAAAGAATACATTCAAATTAATAACCCAGTTCGATGCTAACTCATCTACTCTGGGGGCTACCAAGCTAGGAAGGAAATATACTTTGTAGTATCAATTCAAAGACTTCTCAGCAAACACCTACAGTTTACAGTCTTCTCACTTAATCACGACCCGTGCAACTTCTACTTAGGAACTCCTAAATATGAGAAACTCATCCTCACTTCCAATCACCTTAGTGATGTTTCACAGTCCTCAATAGTCAGTTGTTGATATTGACGGATCTTTACCTACACAACAATTCAAAACAGAAGCCACACTTCCATGACAATACCTTAACCTTACTTAGCAGCTTCAGTTAAGTACACAACTTCTCTTGCTTACAAGTTTCGAGAATCACAAATAAAACAGCCACAACAGTGAACCTTGTTTCTTACGGCTGCACACAAGAACACAACCCTAATGATTTAATTTTACATCTTTGCTTGGTTGGTTATAAACTAGGTTACACAGTTTCTTTAAAAACCTATTCCCAACAAGATTTGGGCCTAAAAATCACCGCACAAACGCGGCTACAAGAATGTAGAAAAATATGCTACAAAATATACAAAATGATCTTCAAATATAAAAAATCATAAAATATCTCTAAATATAGAAACTCTATATTTTTCAATATTTGTCTTCAATGTAAATTTGAGTCTCCAAGATCTTTTACATCAGTACCATTGGATTGAATAAAATCTTTAATAATATTCTATTTTTGTTGAAACCTAACAGAATATTCACTCCACCTTCAGCCGTTCATGATGTCGAATGATCTGTCTTGACATCTTTTTCGACATTTTATTCCAGATGTTGAAACATTTCAACACAACTTGTTTGGGCGCACACAAAAGGATTCTTTGCTTAATATATTCTTTCTTTTGCAAAGATCTTGTACATACACATTGCTGCTATATTTTTTTTTTACAAAATTCATGCCAAATACTGAACTTACAGGAAGGATATATGTGATACCAGTGTGAAAAATCTTTCAAAGATGCTTGACATATTTGATGATATGACTTGTGATTTTTTAAGAGGATTGGTTCCATGTACCAAGGTTAAATCACCTTCTTCCAAGGATCATCATATTCTCTTCTTAATTTCTATTTATCAATCCTGGAGTCTATGGAACCTTGTTTTGCTGGTGATATGCCTTTAACAAGGAAAACAACTTTTGATAATGACAACTAATGTGTAATGAAGATAACCAGTACTTAATGACAAGCCAAGTATAAAAGGTTAAATGGTTAAAGATGAAAACAAACTAGTTATGGTTTATTGAACTTGACTATCCAATGATGGAATCTAAATGGAATTTAACTCAAGTTTCATCTCAAGTAAACTCAAGAAAGTGTCCATAAGAAAGAAAGTATCCGAAAAAGTGTAGAAGTACAAGAAATCCATTCCACAATTTGTCTTAGTGAATACTTTGTAAAGCATATGGGCATTCTCGTAAAAGTGCATGGGTAAATCACACACACATGAAAATATTTTTTAAACCAAATTTTCTCAAGAATATTTTTTTTAAAAAAATGTCTAGAAGTTCTGCCAGATGAGTTGGAAGCTTTGTGAAAAGCTCTAGGAAAATTTTTGTTTTTGCTAATCGATTGTCACCTTATCCCAATCGAATGGATGGGTTCAAAAATGTTTCCTGAAAGACCGAGACTACATCTTAATGATGGGTAACAAATAGATATCCTTTTTTGACCATTTATAAGTCAATAATCGATTATTTATTAGGCTATAAATCAATTGGGACATGTTACCAATCGATTGGGAAGTCGTAAAATGCATTAAAAATATTTCTTTTTTTAGATAGCATATAACTTATATATAATGGTTCCTTCGCTCATTTCAAAGAATCTAAAATTGTATTTCAATTTACACTTCTCTCTCTCTCTCTCTCCCTCTCTCCCTCTATAAACTTTTCTTTTGTTTACTTTCTCTCACTAAGAATTTAGCCGAAGAGCTTTTCGAGGATGTCTTTTACAACTGATGAAGTTATATTTCTCGAAGGATATATTTGTAATTTAACCATGGAAATTTTATTTATACCTTGGTTGAACATTTTATTCTCTTAGGAAGTGTTTGTTTGAGTTAGAAACTAAACCCCTAAAAACCTTTGTTTTGGGGATTGTATGATCAAACCATTCTTTAGGTTCGAAGGCTCAGACCGTGATAAAATATTTAATAGGTTCTTGGTTAGCCTATGGTAAAACCAAGTTAAGGTTAAAGATTAGTCCAACAATAAAATATTTTTTTGGTTTAAGATCAGTCTGGTATTAAAATATCACGGGTTATTGGTTAGCCCGATATAAAAGAAAGGCTTAAGGTTAGTGAGCTCATCCTAGTGTTAAAAGTTCCCAAGGTTTGTTTATAAGCTTGAAGACTAACCACTCCAAGATTCTTATGGAAAGGAGACTAACCTCTTTGATCTTCCATTTGGAAGGAAGACTCATCGCTTCACAAAATAGTTTGATGTTCGGTTGGAAGTTAGCCTTAAAATTCACTTTCCTTGTAGGAGGTTCGTGAGTATAACCTACTAAAAGATCTCAATTTTATTGGATACTCTCAAGATCAATTCTTTGGGGAGTATTCCTTTTTAATTGTTTTACCGAACCTCTATAACTTTCAGTCTTCTCTATTTTCTCTTAATTGTTTTACCGAACCTCTATAACTTTCAGTCTTCTCTATTTTCTACAATTTCACTTTTACAATGCTTAATATTAAAACAATTTTCAAAATGTTTTTGAACTTCGATTTTAATTTAGAAATTTTTGAAAACAATGTTTTTCTGAAACTCACAATTCACCCCTTTCCAGTCTTGTGTGTAAAGTCACATGTCCCACGAGTGGCATTAGAGCCTAACTCCTGTTTAAGGACTAATCATCTTAGGTGGAAGATGACTTTAGACAATATATCTTTTCTAAACACACCGCCTCTTTTTAATAATAGTGGATTTGAGATACGGTAAGCTAGGTTTAGAATTGTTCTTTAAAGTATAAATCCATAGTGTAATACCTCAAAATTTGCCCTCATTATTTATTCCTTTTACTGGCTTATCTCTTCGCATTCATATGCATATTCCGTTAGCTCATATCATTCACAATCAGGCATTTTCATTGGCTCCCAAGGCATGGGATCTTGTGACTTGATTCTCCTTGTTCAGAAGTGATACATCTAGACGTGGTGTACTCGAGACTGATACAAAGGTTGAAATCTCATCATGGTGAACAGTTTCTCACAAAGGGCCATCCAATGTTAAAGTTTGGTTAATTGGAAAATTAAGATTTTGGTTTAGGGTTTGTCCTTTGTACTCAAGTTTATTAAGCTGATCCTTAAAGTCTGGACGTTTCGATCACAAAAAGCATCATATGGATTTCAGAGGATGTTTAATTTGGGATATAATTGAGGTACTATTATAGAGCATGGAAAGGAAGATTTGGAATCCATTCATATGAAGTAGTGTGTCGTTGACCTAGTTAGAGTGAGCAATTTATCACTCTTCGTCATTACACTGATAAGATCCTATTGTAAGTGGATGTTAAATTACAAGTCAAAGAGATATGTTTGATGACCTCCATACCATTAATCGATTTAATTAGATTTATTATTAATTGAAGTTCGCTTCTTTTAATAGTAAATTTAGTTACTATCTTTTTGGGCCTTAGTTACAAGATTCACACGCGACCCATATCTTCATAAGTTCACACTTGGCCCATATTTTCGTCTCAAGCCAAATTACCCAAATTATCCATATTAGTTCTAACTCCATTTCATTTTTCAATTCAAACTTCTTCTAGCCATGGCTGCCGCCACCGCCTTACTCTGCTCTCTCCGCAGCCGAGATGTCGTTTCTTCTTCCTACTCTGCCTTTCGTTTGTTAACAAATGGAAGCACTAAGCCTGAATATGTTAGTCACAGTTGGTCATGTTTGTCTCGACCATTCAGTTCAAGGCCTTCTGGAAATGATGTCATTGGTATTGATTTGGGTACAACTAATTCATGTGTTTCTGCACGAACTACACCATCTGTGGTTGCCTTCAACCAGAAAGGGGAGCTGCTTGTAGGCACATCGGCCAAGCAACAAGTTGTAACTAATCCAACAAACACTATATTTGGTATCAAATGTCTGATTGGTAGGCGCTTTGATGATGCACAAACACAAAAAGAGATGAAAATGGTTCCATTCAAGATTGTTAAGGCTCCCAATGGAGATGCATGGTTCCTTTGTTCTCACCAAGATGAAGGAAACTGCAGAATCTTATCTTGGAAAGACAATTTCTAAGGCTGTAGTTACTGATCCTGCTTACTTCAATGATGCTGAAAGGCAGGCAACAAAAAACGCAGGTAGAAAAGTAAAAAAAAAAGGAAGAAAAAAAAAAGAATCAAACACCGAGACAAAAAACTGAAATTCAGAATGATGTACATAACAAAACCACAAGAAATTGATAACTGTTTTTTTTTCCAAAATCACTTCATTTTCACAACTCATACAATATAACACATATCCTAAAAACTGAGATTCAATTACAAGCATTCTAATAGAATAATTCACTCCAACAAACTCTCATCAAAGACTCAGTTACAGAATAATAAAAGAACAAAGAGAAAAACTCAAAAGCAGCTAGGAGAGAGTTCATAGAGAATAACAGAAAAACAAACTGATAAAGGGGATATCAGTAAAAAATGCAGAAAATGGGAGTTATACAGAAATATCTTCATCAAGCTTCACAACAATCTTTTTCCTTCTCCATCAATTCTGAGACTTGCACTTTTCAATCTCAATCACCAACAAGATCCTTCAGCAAACTTCGACGACTCACTGCTTTTATTTCTTCCGCGAGTTTTCCGTGCGTAGTCTCAAATTCCAACGCAATCTACCACAAGGCCTGCACGAAGAAGAAAAAACACATAGAAAGAAAGAAATTCAGTTTCAGTCACAGGAGGAAGAAAAATTCATAACAGAATCGAAATTTAGTTACCTCATAACTGAAAAATAACAAACTTGCCTAACAGTTTTTTTTCTAGAAGCTTCATCTGAAATTCTCCACAAAAGCTGGATCCATCTTCTATAAATCAGGACTCTTCTTCTTCAATCCGATTGGCTCTCACAACTTTACTTCATTCATCTCTTCTCTCACAACTTCTTCTTCGCAATCTTTCTCTCCTTCAACCATTCTTCTTCACCAAGATTCAGGATCCAAATTCTCACCATTTCTACAACCATTCATCTTTTCTTCAACCTTCATCGCCTTGCCAAGACTTTATTGAACTCAGTGTACAAGCTGAATCTCCCATCTCAAATCTTCGTCATCATTCAACAGTCTTCAATCTCTCAGAATTCATCATCCAACTTCATCAAGTGTTCATCCACTTCGTCTTCTTCGAATACCTACTTCCCTTCATCATCACCGCTGCGAAATCGATACTAATTCAGTGTTAATCTTCATCAAGGTTCACAAATCAAACAGAAGCAGAAGAGTGATAAGAAGCAGATTCAAAATTCTTACCTGAAGAAGTATTGTCTCATTCGTCAACTAAGAATTGTACGCGTCTTCGTCTTCGGCAATCAAGGTACGAACCATTTAGCCTCATTCTCGGATATTCTTGTTGCATTAGATTTGATGAGAGGTTAGCACCATTGTTTCAACCTGCTTTGTCTTGGCTTTGAGCTTAATAGTCGCGAAGAGCGACGGAGGGGTTGATGAGGTCAGTGGCAGCGTGAGGAAGACGCAGGAGAAACTTAGGGTTTCATTGTATTGTTAGTGTTCAGTTTGTTTTTGTTATAGTTAATTTGTGAATTATTTTTTGTTGATTGGTGGCGGATTCGATGAAGAGAAACGAAGGAGATGGTGTTGATTTGGTGGCGGATTCGAAGATGTTGGTGGCAGAATAGAAGAAGAAGACGGAGGGGTGATGATGAAGTTGAGGGCGGCGGAAAAAGTGAAGAAGAGGACTTAGGGTAAGGTTGTGTTCTTCGGCCTTTATTATTTGTGATGGTTTTTTCTTATTAATTATAAGAACAATTAATTTAATTAAGAATAATTAAGAGAATATCATGAGATTTTAAAAAGAATTAAGAGCCTTAAAATGCAATTAATCCTCACTTAAGTCCCAATAATCTTACCATTGGAGATTCCATGAGGATAAGATTGGGTGATTTTATGAATTCCCAGCCACACTGATGGTGACACTTGTCACTGTCCGGTTGGCACTTTGCGTGGTCAATCATATGCGTGCCGGTCACCACATTTATCACGCGTCCACGCCCTAAGATCCATTGGATGAGAGTACTTTAGAAGACCTTGGATCAGACGGCCTCCATGTAGTCAATATTGTTGACTGCATTCCATCATATGCACCTTCATGAAGCATGCGCCTGCTGGGCCTTGCATGTCGCTATCCGCACCCTCCATTCCTAGCCCATTAGCATGTGACTACTAAATATTTCTTCCTGCACCCCCTCCTATTATTTATATTTTTTTATTTTTTTTGTTTAGATATAGTTTGATTTTAATCCTTAAAAAATACTAAAACACTCAATAAAATTCCATAAAAATTTCAGTAGGTTCCTAATTCATTTTAGAATTTTTCTAAATTTTTAGTTTCTGAATTTTTGTATTTTTCAATTTAATTTCGATTTTCCATTTAATTAGTTTTATATTGATTTCTTTCATGAACACTTTAATTTGCACATTTTCTTTCTCCCACCTCTTGTATGAAATTTGGCCCATTCTTTTTGCTATTACACTTTAATTTGTGAATAGATCTTAGGTAGATTTAAGTGACTATTTGACATAGTTAGGCTATGAATGTTTAATAGATTTTTTAACACAATATCAGTTTCAGGTTAGAGACCTTAGGAATTTAATTTCATATTTTTTTCCAGAACTTTTACTATTTTGTTAGTGCATTGGTTTTAGTCCATTTTTACATTGTAAATCCACCTAGTTTAGCTTAGGATTTTATGGTTTATTAAGACTTAGACTAATTAGGTTTGATCTTAAAATATTAGGATGGCTTAATATAGTTTAGCTACTGATTTTAGAATGATGATATTAAGTAAATTCCTTTAATTTTAGGACTTATGTATTGAAATCGTGCAAGTTGTGCTTACATGAGGTTTAGCCTTATTTTTTTGTTATGTTTAATATGCATTTTGAACTAATATTTCTTCACTTTATTTTATGTTTTTGCCTTAATATTTGTATTTTCACTTGTATAGGCTTCCCCCATTTCTTAGAACCAACTTACCTTCCTTAGGAAGTGAGTTGAGTTCTAGTAGTTTTCTTATTTTCTTTTCTTCATTAGGATTAGAAAAACCTCACAAACCATTAGGACCACTTTTTAAATATAATAACTAAATTAGGGTTATGTCTTAGTCCCTTTAGTTTTTCCTTTTACAACTTGAGTCTTTCTTTCTCTCCTCACAAAGAAAATTATAAAATACTTAATAAAAATTGAATGTTCTTATACGCCATGAGACTTTGTTGCGGAGTACTTATACGCGTCCCTGTTTCGGGGCGAGGTGTAAGTATTTACCACGATGGATAGGTCTTAGTATGAGAATGTTCACAAACAAATTTAAAACACTTCTCATAAAAGACAAAACAAACAATAAGCGACTTTCATGTGGGAACTTCTTTTCTCACCTCATTCACTCTCAACGGGAACTTGCGATGACTTGTCTCACATGCAAGATGGTAAACACACTCGTACCAGACGAGTCTGCAACACCTGAGCATAGACATACGCAGTTCAAGTTATAAAAAACACAAACAAATAGTTCCCGCCTTAGTTAGGCGAACTACGTCGAATCTGATCCTCATTTTTCCAATGAGGTACGTAGGAAGCTGGGTAGGGCCCGTTCGAGCACATTCTTTATTTTCCCTACATTCTCCCTCCTTCTATTCTTTCTATTTTCCGTTCCATCTCTCCTCTCCAGTTCCATTCCAGTAGCAGTTCATTTGTTCAGCAGCACTTTATTTCTCACCCTTTGAAACAAACAAGCAAGCGTGGATCCCGTCGGGTACGGTGGACGGTCTGGGGGTGCTAATACCTTCCCAGGTCGTAACCGACTCCCGAACCCAGATCTTTGGTTCACATGACCTTGTCCTTTCCTTCTTCCTTAGGTTTGTGCAGCATTACCTTTCCCATTCTTTTGGGATAAAAATGCCTGGCTGGCGACTCTACCTTTTCCGCGCCACTTTCGCGTTTGTACTAGGATGAAAATCCCGGGAGCGATAGCTGGCGACTCTGCTGGGGGTCGAATCCAGAATCTCTGGTTTCCCTCGTAGAGTTAATCCTAGCGCCTGTTTGGTTTTGTTTCTTAGGGTGTTTATCTGTTTGTTGCTATGTGCTTTAATTTAGCTTTACTGTTTTCATTTACAGTTTTACTTTACAGCTTTACTTTACAGCATTTATTTACTGCTTTCAGTATTTATTTTCCATGCATCATGTTATACTGGATTGTCTGGCTGTGCTGGTTTTCATTTTTTTGTGGGATGAGAGTTACTGTGAGATAAGCCAAATACCCAGCTTGAGTGCACTATAGGATTAGCATGGAAAAACATTATACTTCCATGGTATCTCACCATGATGAGTGGTTATGTGCTCCACACCCAGATTGCGACCGTCTTGGAACTATTCTGTGTGGGGATTACCCCACTTCAGGGTACGACCTCGATAGTTATGTGCATCTGGTGACTGATCTTCGAGGATCTTAATGGGAACACCCATCTCCAGTGATGTCAGTGGCAGACCACATTTGTTGGCAAACCCACTCGCATCCGAGGGTCCATTGGGAACTCGCATAGGATGGCCTGGTTCTCTCATAGGAATCCAGTTAAAGCAAATTGTTCGTATGATGATAATATTGTACCCTTCATGATGAATATACTATTGTTTCTCGATTCCGTGCTTGAAGCTGGGGACTTGTGAGGGATGCTTGTTTTTTCCGGACTCAGCTGAGACCTCCCTGAGTAGAACATAATGCCAACCCGATTCCCTGATTTGGTCATGAGCCATTTCTCAAAAATGGTGAACGTATTATTTCTATTCGGCTTTGAGAGTCCATGATTTTTGACCCGAGTAACACACCCGTGAGATTGGGAGGGGTTTACAGGTTTGTAGGAACCCTAAGACCTTCAACATACCCGCTTTGCTGGTGGTTCAGTTTTGTGATCTGGTTCTCTTGTACTTTGGTTCTAAGATATGGATCCCAGATCAGAGGGATTATTATTGTGATATGTTGACATTGTGACCATGCACCGACACCCGATTATATGATTGGCACATCACAGACACGTCACTGATCACATGCCTCGCCTTGCATAAGTATCATAACATAATTAATCATTTGTGTTCTTTTTATTCTCAGGCTTCGCACTACTCTCGGTTCCTAGTCGTATCCTTGCTTCAAAGATGGAGGATGTCAGAAAGAAGAATGTGTTCTACAAATTTTTGATACCAAGGTGTATTTGCTCAAACAGATGGTGTCTCTTATTACCCCGGGTCATTTGGGATATTTCAAAGAGCGATATGGTGATATTCTGGACCTGGTGTTCAACCTGGATAGTTCACAAAGGAGCGCTATCCATACCTTGCTACAGTATTATGACCCTAGACTCTGATGCTTCACATTTCCTGATTTCCAGCTAGGTCCATTGCTCGAAGAGTATGTTGAGATTTTGGGAATGCCTCTCAAAGATCAGGTTCCCTTCAATTCGGAGATGACAAGACCGACCCATTCTGACATCGCTAAAGCTCTTTATTTGAGCTCATCAGAGATATATGCTAATCTGGCGGCCACTAAGGCAGGAGTGCTTGGTTTTCCTTTAGAGTTTCTGGTCAGAAGGGCTGAAGAACGTGTCATGGAAAAATAGTGGGATTCAGTTTGAGCCATCCTTGCATTATCTGTATATAGGATAATCTTGTTTGCTGACATGGAGAAGTTCGTGGATATGAATTCCATTCATTTGTTCGTGATGAAAAATCCCATACCCACTCTCCTGGGAGATTTGTATTATTCAGTACACTATAAGAACAAGAAGAGACGAGGTGGCTTGGTATGTGTTGTTCCCCGTTATTCTACACATGGTTTATGAGACACATCCCCATTACTGGAGTATTCATTGATCCCAAGGTAATCCGGTCGCAAAAGCTAAGCACGTTGACTGCCAAGGATATTAGATGGTTCACCTTAAGGCTAAAAGGGAGAGAGCTCATCTCCAGCTATGGAGGGTATCCTAATGTTCCCCTCTTAGGAGTAGTTGGGGGCATCAACTACAACCCCATACTCCTGAGAAGACAATTAGGGTACGCACTTAAGAATGTGCCCAAAGATTTGAAGCTGACTCAGACTTTCTATTTCTCCGTGAAGGACAATCTCCTATTGGTTCGAGAAGTTGCAGGTGCTTGGAAATTGATTAACATAAAGGATATAGAATGCTTGGGAAGGAGTAATAATCAAATGTTCCCTAAATTTGAAGTTTGGGTAAGGGAGAAAGCTCAAGTAACTCTAATCCCTTTCTCTGCACCATTGCCACCACCTACTACCATGCCTTTGGAGGATTACCAAAAATTGGAGGCTTTGGTCAAGCAGCTTAGAGTTGAGAATCAGGAGGCTCACAACTCTTGTCAGAAATTGATGATTCAGAACCAACAGTTAGAAGAGAGAGCTCTCCGAGCCGAAGAGACAGTTCGGCTTAAGCAGAAGGACTTTGATGAAAGAGAACTATACTTTAAGAAAAGAGGATTGGCTGAGATCCACAAGGCGAGCCAGTGCCAGAAAGATAAGAAAGAATTGGATGAGGCTAATGAAGCTATCACACTTTGGCAAGAGAAGTGAAGCGATCACCAGAAAAAGCAAATGGAGGTAGAGGCTGAATTCGAGTTGAAGATCAAAAACCTTCAGGATGCCCTGGTCGAGCAAGGAGAGTAGGTTCAGAAAGCCCAATAGTAACAAAGAGAATACCTTCATCAGATGACAAAGAGTCAACAAATAGCTGAAGATGTCCAGAAAGAAGTTGAAGAGCTGAAGCTTCGAGCTGATGTGAAGAAGTTAAAGGTCGAGCCGGGTCCGAGCAAAGAAAATGAGAAGGCATTCCTGTAGCAAATTGAAGAGTTGCATGATTCCTTTGATCTAAGGGATCTCCTCATCCAAAGACTCATCCAGGAGCCCGATCATCCAGATATAGCTCAGTTGTTCCAGAATGTCAAGCGCCTTAGCTGGAGGTTGCAGGACTTAGAACTCCCTAGGATTTAGTTTCATGATTTTGTACCTGGATTACCCACAGGCTTGTTGTGGGATTCCTTTTTATTGATGTACTTTGCTTTTCTTTTGATTGGAACCCTTCGGGGACGTTGTTGTTTCAAACTTCAGTTTATGTGATTGACTTGTTTTGAATATCTCATTTGTTATCTTTTGCACTGACACAGGGTAATAAGCACCAATTCTCCACGGCTGTCACATTATTTGAACATCATATGGGTCTTCTTACAAATGTTATTCTCCTAATACCAGGACGGGAAATAAAAAAACCTTGAGGATAAAAGGAACACAACATTGCATTGCATACATATCATTTGCATTTTCTTGCAGGTTTCCCCAGGTTACTTAACTTATCTATTCTTCAGGTAAAGATTGCGAGAGCTGCCAAGACTCGACACCTCCGATAAAATATTCCTCATCGTTACACAACACGCAACAACCAGAGGACCATCATGGATGCTATGCAAAACTGAGCTCAATGAACTCCGCACCAAGATGGGGGAATTCATGGTTATGATGCAAGGGATGGCTCAAGGACAACAAGATTTGAGGAAGGTAATCCAAGGACTCAACCCTCCTCAAACTAATCCTCCTGTAGTCACTCCAGAAGTTCAAGTGAATCCTCCCAACACCAACAATGGAGCAGGTGGACCTCCAGTTCCAGAGCTTGGCACAACAACCTTCATCCCTGTGCAAGACCGACAAGAGGATCAGTTTCCTTCCTTTAACAATGATATGGGATTTAGCGTGGAAGGAAATTTTCAAGACTTTTTGCTGCTAGCTGAGAAGGTCAAAGCCCTTGAATGTAAAGAGACTCTTGGGATAGATGTATCTGACATGGGCTTAGTCCCTGGGGTGGTCATTCCTCACAAGTTCAGGCCACCTACTTTTGACAAGTATAACGGTAACTCCTGCCCTAAAACTCACCTGCAGGCGTTCTACCGAAATATTGTTGCCCATACTAGGGACGAGAAGCTCTGGATATACTATTTCCAGGATAGTCTCTCTGGAGGATCCTTGGAATGGTATATGAAGTTGGAGAGAAGCTCTGTAAGAAGTTGGAAAGAGTTGGGAGAAGCTTTTCTTAAACAATATCAGTATAACATTGACATGGCACCTAGTCACACTCAGCTCCAGAGTCTGACACAGAAAGGTTCAAAGAGCTTCAAAGATTACGCACAGAGGTGGCGTGAAGTGGCCGCCAGGGTACAACCACCATTGCTAGAAAGAGAAATGGTAGACCTTTTCATGGACACCCTTCCTTGGCATTTTATGGAAAGGTTGGCTGGATGTTCTTCAAGCGGATTTTCGGATATTATCTTGACTGGCGAGAGGATAGAGAGTTGGATTAAGTAGGGAAAGATCCAGAATGGCGGTGCTTCAGCTTCCGGTGTCATGAAACCTTTCATGAAGAGGAGGGAAGGAGAGACTGGGGAAGTGTATGCATAGAGAAGCGGAGGTAATAGAGGTGTTTATCAACAAGTGGCTCATGTCACTATCTCAGCTCAGCCTAATCAACAACAAGTTCAACAACCGGAATAGCAACGCCAACAAGGTTATCAGAAACAGAGGGCTCCCCGTCCCTATTACTCTCAGAAGACCAGAGAAAGGCATTTTGAAACTCCACCTATATCTTACTCACAGCTCTTGAAGAATCTTCTCCAGCTCCAAAAGGTCCAACTCAGAACTTTACAACCTCCGAAGCCGGGGAAACTCCCGAAGGTTATGATACAAACGCCCGATGCGAATTCCAATCCGGAGCCCCCAGACATACCACAGAAAACTACAAAGCCCTGAAGTATGTGGTCCAAGACTTGTTAGATTCCAAAGCGATTAATTTTTCTCCCACTCCGAATGTGATACAAAACCCCATGCCTCCTCACGGAGGTACTATTTGGGTGATTGATGACGGAGAGAATCTGAATTTGGTGTGTGATGTCAATGACCTGCAAACTCCATTGAGTACTATCAAAGCTTGCTTGGCCCAGAAGGGTATCTTTCCAAGTTGTGAAAATGTTTGTCCAGAGTGTGCTGAGGTTCTCGATGGTTGTGAGCAGTTGAAAAAAGGGATACATAGCATGATTGATGAAGGGGTTCTACAGTTTGACAAGGTTCTAAGAGAAAAAGAAGTTTCTACGGTGACCATTTTCTATGATCCATCCCAAGTTCCTCCTAAAGCCAGAGTAACACCAATAACTATCACCACTGCAGGGCTAGTGATGTACCAAAGTGATAAGGCCATCCCATGGCATTATGGAGGTGAAGTGTATTGTAACGGCCAGAAGCAAGATTTGGCCACACCTAGTATATCTCCAGCTCAAGTAGAGAATGTGGGAGTAGGAGGTCTTACTAGGAGTGGAAGGTTGTTTGCACCGGAGACACTAAGAAATAGTGTAATACCACCCAGAGATACTGCAGAAGCCCAAGCTAGGGCAAGAGGGAAGCAACCAATGACTGCTAATGAGCCCACACCAGTGGTCGATCCAGACATTACATTTGACAAAGAAGCTGAATAATTTTTTAGAATCATCAAAAAGAGTGATTATAAGATCGTGGACCATTTGTAACAGACTTCATCAAAGATCTCCATCTTGTCTCTGTTAATGTGTTCTGAATCTCATAGAAAAGCTCTCTTGAACATCATGAATAAAGCTTATGTACCTTAGGATATCTCGGTGAACCAATTAGAAACTGTGGTATCCAGTGTCAACGCTAGTCATGGATTGTGTTTTACTGACATGGATCTAACATCTGAGGGTTGTGCTCACAATCGGGCACTGCATATTTCCTTGGAGTGTAAAGGTGCTATGTTATCTCATGTATTGATGGATACCGGATCATCCCTGAATGTTCTTCCCAAAAAGGCATTAATGAAGTTGGATTATGACAGAGTTATTCTGAAGCCTAGTGACCTGGTGGTTCGAGCTTTCGATGGATCGAGAAGATCAGTGTTTGGGGAAGTGGATTTGTCAATCAAAGTAGGTCCACAAATCTTCAATACTACATTCTATGTAATGGACATACAACCTGCATATAGTTGTTTGCTGGGGAGGCCCTGGATACATTCAGTGGGGGAAGTATCGTCTACGCTCCATCAAAAATTGAAATTCGTCTGTGAAGGGAAAATCGTAACGGTTTGTGAAGAGTGTTGCTCCTGGGATTTTCATCCTAGTACAAACGCGAAAGTGGCGCGGAAAAGGTAGAGTCGCCAGCCAGGCATTTTTATCCCGAAGGAACGGGAAAGGTAATGCTGCACAAACCTGAGGAAGAAGGAAAGGACCAGGTCCTGCGAACCAAAGATCTGGGTTCGGGAGTCTGTTACGACCTGGGAAGGTATTAGCACCCCAGATCGTCCTCCGTACCTGATGGGATCCACGCTTGCTTGTTTGCTTCAAAGGGTGAGAAGATAAGACTGCTGCTGAATAAAAATGCTACTGGAACTGGAATGAAACTGAGAAAGGAACTAGAAAAAGAGAATGAAAAGAAAGAACGGGGAAAATGTAGGGAAAATAAAGAATGTGCTCGAACGGGCCCTACCCCGCTGCCTACGTACCTCATCGGGAAAATGAGGATCAGAGTCGACGTAGTTCGCCTAACCAGGCGGGAACTATTTGTTTGTGTTTTTTATGGCTTTAACTGCGTATGTCTATGCTCAGGTGTTGCAGGCTCGTCTGGTACGAGTGCGTTTACCGTCTTGCATGCGAGAGAAGTAGTCGCAAGTTTGCGTTATGAGTGAATGAGATGAGAAAGAGAAGTTCCCGCAGGATAGTCGCTTATTATTTGTTTTTGTCTTTTATGAGTTTTGTATGAATTTGGCACAAGGAAATGAATTCAAACTCTTTTCCATGGAATGTGTACTTGCTACTACATTCAAAGATGGAATAATAGAACAAGCATACCAAGCAAGGAGAATTTATCCAAGACTTGTTTCCTAGGATTAGGGTCTAAGTTCACTAGCTTGTTGAACTTATTACATGTTTTTGTTGTTTTTGTAAAGAAATGTCTTTTGTGTTTTCTTTGTGAAACAACCCCTTGATGAGAGTTTGACATCATGCTAGAAAAGCCTACACTATTCCAAGATGGAATGAATATAAGTGCCCCATGGAATAAGGCTATACACAAGGGATCATTTCATTTATTTGTTAAGTGTTTTTGGATTTTGTTTGAAGATGAGAAAGAAGACTCAAATGGGGAAAAGGAAAAAAACTAAGGGGGACTAAGACACAACCCTAATTTTTGTTTATTTATTTACAAGATCTGGTCCTATGGTTTGTGAGGTTTTCTAACCCTAATAAGAAAAGAATAGAATGCAACTTACTTCCTAGAGAAGTTAAGTTGATTCTACAAAATAGGGGAAAATCCTACCAAACACAAGTATGAAAGGTAAAAAAAATTAAATGCAAATTAAATACATAAAGGAAGTAAAAGAATAAGTTGAAGGAAACTTACCTCAATCTTCCCCTTTACAAAACAAAGGTTAGTGTGCATTTTTTATTTAAAATAACAAGGCAAACATACCCTAATAAAATCCTAATGACACTAGGACCCTATCTAAATTCTATTTTAATTCCAAATAACTAAAAAATTGCTAAGACAAAAATACAGCACCTACTACAGCCCCTATTACCCAAACAACTATGGAAATAATGCATAACACAAATCAGCTTTTTACAGCCAGCATGCAGCATGAAAAGGTAGGTGTAAAAGGTTACAAACAACATGCAAACATAACAAACAACATGTATTTTACAGCACCTATATACAAAAACAGCTATGAAATGCAAAATCCAGATTTGGTTATTTTCATTTTTGTGCACAAAGTGAATGATAAACAACACATTAATGTCACTTAACATGAATTTACATGCATCACAAAATGAATTCGAACATGTGAATTTATTTACATCATTTATTTGATTAAAAATGACAATGAACAATCAAGAACAAACATACTTTTTCATGTTGCACAAATGAACATTTTATCATGAGATTGAACAAGTATCACTACAAGCATCAATTGTTACACATGCATGGCATAAAAATCAAAATTGAACTCATGTTAAGATATGATCAATTAAGCACAAGAAACTTGCATGAACATGTGAAGCATTTAATCACTTTTGGCAAAAATGAACATGGTATTTAATCACTTTATCAATCAAGTAAGCAATGACAATAATCATGAAGCATATGTTGAATTTAAGCAAGCAATTAACATGTGAAACAAATGATTAAAGTGTAGCAAAACAACATCAAGAATCAATTATATCACATTTTCACATTTAACACAAAACGTGGAAAAGTGAACGGAATCATGTCGAAACGACTCGAAACAAACGAATTGGCTACTGGAAATAGACCCAAAAATTCTCTAAAATCAATACCTAAACATACATGAACCATAGAAGCACTAGGAAGCAAGATTGAGAATGAAAATAAGCTAAAAATTCAAAAATGAACAGCATTAACCGGTTAACCATATCTTTTAACCCGTTAATAGACAGAAAAATACATCATTTTGGCAAAAAACGCACGCGTTAACCGGTTAACCAAATGCGTTAACCGGTTAACGCTGAATAGAAAGTGAAAAATGCTTTTGAAATAAGTGCTTTTGGCCATAATATTCCTTCTAAACAACCCTAACCCCCACCTAATCATGCTAACACGAATTTCTACTTAATTAGGGCTTATTAACACATGCTAGAATCTATAACAAGCTACAATCCTAACTTCTAATCCATCAAAACCACAAATCGCAAGCAAAACGTAACGAGCACGTATTCAAACATAAGCAATACGAAAAGCACTTAAAGAATTCCTAAATGGCGAGATGAAGAGAATAACTTAAAGGAAAAGTGATTTAGATCACCAACCTACGAAGCGGAGAAGTGATTTGGTGAATGTTGCAAGAATCGGAGCTTGATCGAAGAGAAAACCAAGAAAACCGCGAAACCGCAAAATAAATGTGTTCTTGATGCTTGAACCTTCGTGTGCTTCCGATAAGTCGAAACCTTCACCAAAATTCAGTAGCTTCTTCTTCCACAATCCACAAAATCAATGGAGGTTGAGGCTAAGCTTCAAGATCTTCAAGTTTCAATGTGAAACTTGAAGAGCTTATTCAAAAAAGCTTTAGTGAAAGGAGGGAAAAAGGAGGAAAAGTGAGAGAGAAAAAGTGATTGTGAGAGAATGAGAAATTTGGAAATGAAAATTGTGTGTGTAATACCTTTTGGTTTGGATGAAGAAGGATTAAATATAGCTTAGGTTTGGGGCCCAAAAATTAGGCTTGGGATCCAAAATTATGGTTTGGTAATGAGGTTAGGATTTAACAATGGAACTAGGTTAGGAGAAGGAACATTCTAGAAGATGGTAGAACATGGTAGAAGTTTCCAAGGGAAATGGAGTGAAATTGAAATGGAAAAACAATAGGGAAAGAATGAAAGGAAGTGTGGAAAGAAAATGGAAGGAAAAGTGGAGGGAAATATGAAATCAACCACTTTTCAAATGATTTTTCTTTTGATTTTTTATTTATGATTCCTCCATCATTTCTTGACCAAATTTGAACCATAGGATCATTGTAACCCTAATTCCATGATCTCGATCTTAAAAGTCAGGAATCGACCTTTTTTACCTAGCTCGGTTGCCTTTTCCCTGATTCCTCGATTTTCTGTCGTCTGGCCAGTCGAACCCCCTCCAAAATGAATTTGTGGACGATATTTGAACCCTAGGCCTTTGACATCATATATAATACAAAGGAATCCTCTTTGAATCGAAACTTCATGCCGAAGCTCAGTAGGAGTGAAACCCTAATTTGGCCATTTTCATCAGGAGATGTTGCACTACTTGCCTCCTTTGATCAACTCAAATCTTTCCATGGATTGTGACTTCAAGTGAAGACTTGTGGGATATTATGAACCCTTTGCACAAGGTTGAGAAGCTTAGTGGTCCTGTGATTGCCTTTGTATAGCCTTCAGTTGCTCCATCCATTGACCACATGCCTATGCCTCAACTATGATGAATATGATGCAATGTTTTTGGTTATTTTATGAATTTATGTATGCAAGATGCTATGAAAAATGTTAAGGATATGAGAGGGCAAATTTTGAGGTATTACAACTGCCCCTATTCAATCATCTGCAGGCCTGAACGGATAATTGCAAGAGCTTTTAGACGTTCAAGGTATGGAGTGATTGAATACTCGAATAAGAACTGGAAATTTGAACTCGGTGGATAGTAGAAATGCCATCTGCTTTTGATTTGTTTTTTACTCTTTTTTTTGACATCTGAATAGGTAGCGGAAATAGAACTTGACAATGTGACTGCAGGGCAGGACCAAGCCACAAAGAAAACACGCGACTGCTAGGCAGGACCAAGCCACGGAAAGTGCCTGTTGGCGAAACAAGACTTAATGAGACCATTAGCGGAATGGAACTCAATCAATATGACTGCTGGGTAGGACCAAGCCATAAAGAAAACACGCGACTGCTGGGCAGGACCAAGCCACGGAAGGTGCCTGTTGGTGAAACAGGACTTAACGAGACCATTAGCGGAATGGAACTCAATCAATATGACTGCTGGGCAGGACCAAGCCATAAAGAAAACACACGACTGCTGGGCAGGACCAAGCTACGGAAGGTGCCTGTTGGCAAAACAGGACTTAACGAGACCATTAGCGGAATGGAACTCAATCAATATGACTGCTAGGCAGGACCAAGCCATAAAGAAAACACGCGACTGCTGGGCAGGACCAAGCCACGGAAGGTGCCTATTGGCGAAACAGGACTTAACGAGATCATTAGCGGAATGGAACTCAACCAATATGACTGCTGGGCAGGACCAAGCCATAAAGAAAACACGCGACTGTTGGGCAGGACCAAGCCACGGAAGGTGCCTGTTGGCGAAACAGGACTTAATGCAACATCAATCGATTTGCGACTCAAATAAGATCAACCGATCTATCATGGAGATGGCATCAACCGATCCATAACCAGGAAAGCGAGAATGTAATATCATCCGATTTACGGCTCGAAGAGAAGTAATATCAACCGATTTACAACTCAAATAAGATCAACCGATCTAACATGGAGATGGTATCAACCAATCCATAATCAGGAAAACGAGAACATAATATCATCCAATTTACGGCTCAAAGAGAAGTAATATCAACCGATTTACAACTCAAATAAGATCAATCGATCTAACATGGAGATGGTATCAACCAATCCATAATCATCGCACTGAGACGAGACCAAAAGGGACAAGATCATTGTACTTAAATGAGAGCCCGAGACGCGACCATTGTACTGAAACAGGGACGCGAAAAAAATGAGACTGTTGTACTGAAACAAGACTCAAAGACGAGACCATTGTACTTAAATGGAGACTCGAAAGGAACGAGATCATTGTACTTAAACGAGATCCCGAGACGCGACCGTTGTACTTAAACAGAGACGCAAAAAAATGAGAATGTTGTACTGAAACAAGACTCAAAGACGAGACCATTGTACTTAAATGGAGACTCGAAAGGAACGAGATCGCTGTACTTAAACGAGAGCCCGAGACACGACTGTTGTACTAAAACAGATACGCGAAAAAATGAGATTGTTGTACTGAAACACGGCTCAACTGAGGATAACAACAAGACTTGGTAGACAAAGATGTCTGGCAAATGGTATAAGTATCTTCTGTGGGGAGTATTTCAGGTTGAGAAGATGTTACGGGTCTTATGTAATATACCTCAAAACCGGCCCATGTTGTATGCATATGTTTGAATTTATGGCGTAATGCTCCATGACAATGGAAATGCTACGCTTTGGAGGATACAAATGTAATGATGATTATGTGTATGCAAATGCAAAGAGATCTCCTGATAAGGAGGTTGCAAGTATCCCAGATGGCTTGACTGGGGAGAAACGATGATCACTGCACTGATCTGATCCATTATGATGCGGAGGAGACAACTCTACGGGGAACGTTGTCAATGATACACCGGCTCTGAACAGCCGCCATTGCCAAAAATAAATTGGACTTTGAGATTGGAGCGCCTAGACCCTGCTAGAGATGGACCCTTCTTGAACTCTGATGGGGAAGTGAAAACCTTCTGACTTGGCTGGGAACCAGAGGCATGACATTGCTGAGGAAGAAAACTGCTGGGGGAGGAAAGACACTCCTTATACTGTTGGGAATTGCCCCTGTCTGAAGGGAAACTTCTGCTTGGGGATGACACCCACATTCTGCTACCTTGCTGGGAGATTTCAACTTCCAAATCTACTGGGGATGACAGATGATGTCAATGATAAAGCTTCCCGCTGAAGATAAGAGCTCAAGTTGCCACTTGCTGGGGATAAGAGACAAATCCTCTCATGTTGGGAATGAGAGATGTAAGGCGTCTCATGCTGGGGATGAGAGACGATAATACCCTTCTGCTCAAGAAGTAACCTTCCATTTGCCACACTACTGGAGAAGGGATTGTCTAATGAGACTTGCTAAGGAATTTTGATTGAGGAAGTCTGCAGATGAAACAACTCTTGAAGTGTTGTGCTGACAATGGCTTTGTTTCTAGCCTCTGGGTTGATAGATTACCAACTAATCATGAGTGAACAATGGTTCTTTGCAATTTTCAACTCGCCTCCGATTAAGGTCCATCGGAAGAAAATGTCTCAAGAGGATTTTACAGAAAACATGACATACGAAATGCCTCAGTGTCTTCAAACTCTTGGAGAGATTCGTCGGATCTCGAAATAACTGCCCCAGACTGCATGGTCCATGAAAGAATTTACCTCGCGAGGATTCATGAAGAACCTCATATCACTATGAGATATTCTGCCCCAGTATATTGAACTCTGGATAGGTGCCTCTGATTAACTATCTTTGAGAGAAAGTAACTTCTAGTGCTCTTGGGGTGGCCTACCCCAGTACGAGCCTTGAAGTGATCACCTCTGACTGACTATGCTTTGAAGAAAATATCCATACTACATACTCCTGGAGAGATTTGAATCTTGAAGTGATTGCCCCAGTTTAGATGAAATTTGCAGAGATTGCTCGACGTGATTGCCCCGGATTGGTTGAACTTTGAAGAGATTGCTCGACGTGATTGCCCCAGATTGGCTGGCTCTCACCACGACTGGTTGGGAAAGTCCCCACTCAATGGAGTTTTTTTGTTAGAAAAGTGCGTCTCAATAGATTGACCTTCGGAAGTTTCAGACTTCTCAACTTGGCAAGATTTAAAGCTTCTGGACTGAGATTCCATATGTAAACTTTTATGATGCCAAACAAATGAATGCAAGCAGGAAATGTTTATTTTAAGAATGAAAATTCCAATGCAAAACACACATTAATCTTGAAGTTTTACTATAAAAGATGTCGCGAACCATTGTGAGTGAATCACTGGTTACATACGACATTGATTTTTGATAGAAGAAACATGCATATGCAACACCAACCCATATCTTTTAGCACAACTCATAAGAGTCAAGAACGCGGTCTCGTGGTAGTACGCTCTCAAAAATAACCCTGTTTCAGTTAGGAATTTTGAAGGTTGTATCGTGGCCTGGTTCACGGTTATAGAAACAAAGGATATAGGCTCGAAGTTTATATGTGCCCACCCCTCTTCGTGATGTTCTCCATTCCTATGTTCAACTAGCTTTCACAAGCGCTCACCTCTCAAAAAAGGTTTTGTGATTGTTGAGGAACCAATTACACTGACGGTTAAACACCAATCAGGTTGTTGTTGGGAGTCAGTCACCCCTTTTCCTTTTGTGTCTGTACCACACAACTTTGTTCTTGCTTAAGGATCTTTCTTGTGTAATCCTTTTCATCTTTCGCTTTTGCATTATTTTGCTTATCCCTAACTTTTGCCTGGACTGATTCTTGTGAATCTTTGATTATGGAGTCCAGCGGGATGCCCTAACTTTTTCCTAAGTCGCTTGTTTTCAAGTTTCGACTTAGCGGGCTTTTTTCATTTTTTTATTCTCTTTTTTGAACAAATTGTGTGACACTTGTTGTCTTGATTTCTTTGAAAGGGTCGTGACTGTCTCACTTCTTGGTTGTTGAAGGATAACCTTTGTGGTTTCCAGCCTTTGGACCTATTGATTGGGATAACCATTGTGGTTTCTGGTCATTGAACCTCTTGATTTGGTACAACGAAAGGTAATGGATCCTCAGATTTGCACTCCTTTTTGAAATTTGAACGCTCGGTCAAACTAACTGACGCTTACCCTGCCCTTGGGTTAAATGCAAAGGGTTTTTCATGCAAAAAGAAACTCATACTTCAAGGCTCAAATGGGTTGGCGAGGGTCTCTCCCTTATATCTCCAGTGTTTAGGATTTGAAACAATGCTTGTACATCGTCAACAGGGTCTTTCTCAGAAGCACACAATTAGAGATTTTTGCATTTTCATTTCGTCATCCTCCCTGATAGAGTTTAAGCATGACAGTTGATATTGTGATGCACATACATAAAATCATGAGTGAATACGAATGGATTACTTCAAGAAAAACATGTGCATTTTATTATGGTCATCATTAAAAAACAAATAAATTCCATGCATGCATACAAATGTTTAAACAAACAATAGAAACTACAAATGAAAATGCAGTAAAGAAACTAAGCATCGCCATCGTTGAGGAGACTTGACTCCTTCTGGATTAAATCATTATTGAGCGCTTCCCATGATCAATAAATCTTTATGGACTTGTAGTATTCAGGTAAGTGGTCGCATGTCCGACACGACAATCATTTCTCATCTTCTAGTTATTCTGTCCTTGTAGAAAGTAACGCTGAGAAGTAAAGTTGACACCTAAGGTTGCTCGGAAAGACCTAACGATCTTCTGCCTACGTATCTCCATTGACCCCAGACCAATGAAGAATCAAAGCGACATATTTCCCCTCAATAGGGATGAAAATGCTCTGAAAAGACGCACCATTGCCAAAAAATAAGAGTATCTGGAATACTTCTGGCTTTATTGCTTTAAGACTTCAAATCAAGAAAAGTTGACAGCTTTCGAGTCGATTAAGTCTTGCACCATGTGGTGAAAAGCTTTACACCTATCAATATGATGCCCTGGCGCCCCAGAATGAAAATCACAGCGGGCATTGACATCCCATCCATCCGGTAGTGGAAAAGGAGGTGGGGACAACTTGCGTAGCCCAACCAACTTCAACTGAAGCAAGTGCTGAAGAAGATCAGTGTGAGACATTGGCAAAGAGTCAAAAAATATTTCTCTTCTTTGCTGACGACCCTGTTGAGGATTACGTTGGCGACGATTTTGCTGTTGTGAACGTGTGGCACTTGGGATGATCACGGCTGCTGTCCGGTAACTTGAACCTTGATTTCTCCTCTTTCGCTGAACACAAACTGCCCCTGCTTCTTTGTACTGTTTCTTTTGCTCATTTGAAAACGGCTTCTTGGTTCCAGAAGTAGAGGCACCGTTGTCCTGGATCTTTCCTTGCTTCATCCAGTTTTCAATTCTTTCACCAGTCAAGACGATATCAGAAAAACCGTTAGCTGAACAACCTACTAATCTTTCTATGAACTGCCCCGGGAGGTTATCCATGAATAGGTCTACCATTTCTCTCTCCTACAATGATGGTTGTACTCTGGCTGCGACCTCGCGCCACCTCTGCGCGTACTCCTTAAAGCTCTCAGAGTTCTTTTGTGACATGATCTGAAGCTGGGTTCGACTGGGAGCCATGTCAATGTTATACTGGTACTGCTTGAGAAAGGCTTCCCCAAGTTCCTTCCAGTTATGGACAAATTTCTTTTCTAGTTTCGTGTACCACTCCAGTGAGCCCCCGAACAGGCTGTCCTGGAAGTGGTACATCCAGAGCTTCTCATCTTTGGTATGTGCAGCGATTTTGCGATAGAAGGCCCGCAAGTGAGTTTTCTGGCAAGATCTACCATTGTACTTGTCGAAAACAGGAGGTCTGAACTTTGGAGGGATGACCACCTCTGAAACCAACCCCATATCAGCAACATCAACGCCAAGGGTATCTCTGCATTCTAGAGCCTTTACCTTTTCGACTAGCATCTGGAAGTCTTGGTTATTGGCCCCAGAACCAAATCCCATATCTTCATTGAGAAAAGTAAAATGATCCTCCTGTCGGTCTGCTACACGAACATGAATCGGACCAACGCCTCCAGGAGTAGGAGGCTTATTCTCCATAGGTGGAATGACAATGTTGTTTATCGGATTGCCTTGGGCGTCCAAGATAATCATTGGAGGATCAGCCTGTGGGCAATTAAGCCTCTGCATGGCGGTTCTCATTTCTTGCTGCCCCTGCACTATACCTTGCATTACTGCCATGAACTCCCCCATCTGAGTGCGAAACTCGTTCAACTCAGTTTGTACTATATTCATGATTTGACTCGGGTAGCGTACTGGTATGGCCGATACTTCTCTTGAAATGGTCAAATAAATTAGGAAATCCAGATAACTTGTTAGTATGCAAAAATGATATGCATGAAAATGCCATGTCACTGATCCCACTTCATTCAAATTGGGGGACAGATACCCCACGGAGTGCCACATCATAATATAAATTCTGTGAGTGTGTGCGGAGAAAGTGCTGAGCATTGGGAATTCAATATCAAAATAAAATTTCCAGGATAGAAAAGTTGAAACAATGGCACTTGAAAACTTCCATAAAGCAAAAAATACGCCAATGTGCAAAAACTTATACAATCACTTGCCAATAATACTGAAATTCGGGAAAATGTCACAATCCACAACAGAAAAAACAAGAGATTCCTTCAACAACTCTGAAGGTAATCTCGAAATACAATAAAGCAAATCACATGCATCAAAGAAATCTACGTCTCCTGACTTGAGCTTCGTATAGTCTGCATGGCCAGCTAGATCAAGAGGCTTCAGCTCTTGAGGTACCCCTCAGGTGTAATGATCCCTGAATCAATTAGATATTGGACATTGTGCCTGAAGGCTTTGCACTCGTCGATGGTATGTTCAAATGTTCCAGAGTGGAATTCACACATAACATCCATATTATAATATGGGGGAATGGGGTAGGGCATTGGCAAGGCATTCCTTGGCTGAATCAAAGAATTCTCGAGCAAACGGGAAAACACTTGACTAGGAGTAAACACTTCTTCAGCCTGCTTGAGTTTGAGTCTCCCATGTTGTTGATAGTTCTGATGCTGAGATGAATTCAGACACCCAAAGTTCTTCTGCACTTTCTTCTTTATGTTGGATCGGTGAATGGGTAGAGGTGACTGGCGCGACATCTTTACGACCCAGAGTGGAGGCACACACCCTTGATTGGGGATAATTCTTGTGGTAAGGAAAGGAGAAGTACCTTCCAGTGATATGAAATCCTTTGACACATCCCCACTGATCGGTGCAAACTCGATTACCTTTGAATCAATGAGCTCTTGAACTTGATATTTGAACCTCGTACAGTTATCTACATGATGACCAGGTGCCCCGGAATGGAAAACACACCTGGCACTGGCGTCAAAATATAGAGGAAGCTTTTTGGGTGTGGCTGTCACGGTGACAAGTTCAACCAGATTAAGCTCGAGCAAACAAAGAAGCAATTGCGCATATGACACCGGAATCAAATCAAACTCGGCTTCAGACGTCTTTGGCATTTGTCCGCAGCTTTTGCCTTTACCTTCCCTTTGATGAATTGGAAGAGTCTGCAAATTGAGAGGCTTAGGATCCCAAAGTTGAGGAGAGTTTCCGCGAAACTCTTCCTGATCTTGGAACAAAACCACTGAACTGGGAGGACCAACAACTTCTGCAGCCATAAAAGTGACATGGTGCCCTTCTTGGAACTTTGCGGCTTCTCTGGTCTGGTTCTCTTGTTTCTTCAGTTGGTAAACTTTCTCTATCAATAGCATGTGGCCATGGCACAAGGTCTGCATGTCCTCCAAGAGTTGTCCCATTTGGATTTTCATTTCGGCTATTTCTGCTCGGCATTGTTCCATGTCCATCTCTTGATGACTGTGATTCAAATTGGCCATTCTGAAGAGTAACCAAATCAGGATAAGAATCTGTCCCCGGACACCTATAATGAGAGTAAGGACGCATGCAAATGCCATGTTCGATTATTTCCAAGGGATCCATCGGCTTTGATTCCAGTTTGGATATAGGAACATATAATGACATGGTTCAAACATGGAATCTTTGGAAATAACCGAACATGTATGATAAAATGCCATGATGTTATGTATGCAACAGGCACGTGATCAAGGATATGATGCTGGTGTTGGGCGGTGAACCAAATGTGGATAGTCACTTTTGTCTTTGTATAGATACTTCAGAACTCATAATCAGTGCAACATAGAACCAGATCACACTACTGAACAATACTGGAAAAGTGGGTGTGTTGGAAGTTTAGGGTTCCTGCAAACCTGTAAATCCTCCCAATCTCACGGGTGTGCTACTCGGGTCAACATCACGGACTCTCAAAGCCGAATAGCAATAATACGTTCACCATTTCCGAGAAATGGCTCATGACCAAATCAGGGAATTGGTTTGGCATTATGTACTACTCAGGGAGGCCTCAGCTGAGTCCGGAAAAACAAGCATTCCTCACAAGTCCCCAGCTTCAAGCACTGGATCGAGAAACAATAGTACATTCATCCCGAAGGGTACAATACTACCGTCATACGAACAATTTGCTTTAACTGGATTCCTTTGAGAGAACCAGGCCATCTTATGCGAGTTCCCAGTGGGCCCTTAGATGCGAGTGGGTTTGCCAACAAATGTGGTCTGCCACTATCATCACTGGAGAGGGATGCTTCCACAAAGGTTCTCAATGATCGGTCCCCTGACTGCACATAACTATCAAGGTAGCGTATTAACCCAAAAAGATTCTGGTATCATAACATTCCCGAGAAGGTCGCAAGTCAAGGTGTGGAACTCACTACTACCAACATAGCAAGATGCCATGAAGCCAAAGTGGAACCACTCTAAGTCCTAGGGTGCACTCGAGCCCCGTTTACGAGCTCATCTCACAGTAACCCCATCCCACAAAAAAAATGGAAACCATCACAGTCCAGCATATGATGCATGTGAAAATAAATACTGAAAGCAGTAAGTAAAGCTGTAAAATAAACTGTAAATGAAACATTAAATAAGCACAACAGCACGCACATATAAACACCTAAAGAAAGCAAAAACAAACAGGCGCTAGGAGTGACTCTACAAGGAAAACCAGAGATTCTGGGTTCGATCCCCAGCAGAGTCGCCAGCTGTCGCTCCCGGGATTTTCATCCTAGTACAAACGCGAAAGTGGCGCGGAAAAGGTAGAGTCGCCAGCCAGGCATTTTTATCCCGAAGGAACGGGAAAGGTAATGCTGCACAAACCTGAGGAAGAAGGAAAGGACCAGGTCCTGTGAACCAAAGATCTGGGTTCGGGGGTCGGTTACGACCTGGGAAGGTATTAGCACCCTAGATCGTCCGCCGTACCCGACTGGATCCACGCTTGCTTGTTTGCTTCAAAGGGTGAGAAGATAAGACTGCTGCTGAATAAAACTGCTATTGGAACTGGAATGGAACTGAGAAAGGAACTAGAAAAAGAGAAAGAAAAGAAAGAACGGGGAAAATGTAGGGAAAATAAAGAATTTGCTCAAACGGGCCCTACCCCGTTTCCTACGTACCTCATCGGGAAAATGAGGATCAGAGTCGACGTAGTTCGCCTAACCAGGAGGGAACTATTTGTTTGTGTTTTTTATGGCTTGAACTGCGTATGTCTATGCTCAGGTGTTGCAGGCTCGTCTGGTACGAGTGCGTTTACCGTTTTGCATGCGAGACAAGTCGTCGCAAGTTCGCGTTATGAGTGAATGAGATGAGAAAGAGAAGTTCCCGCAGGATAGTCACTTATTATTTATTTTTGTCTTTTATGAGTTTTGTATGAATTTGGCACAAGGAAATGAATTCAAACTCTTTTCCATGGAATGTGTACTTGCTACTACATTCCAAGATGGAATAATAGAACAAGCATACCAAGCAAGGATAATTTATCCAAGACTTGTTTCCTAGGATTAGGGTCTAAGTTCACAAGCTTGTTGAACTTATTACATGTTTTTGTTGTTTTTGTGAAGAAATGTCTTTTGTGTTTTCTTTGTGAAACAACCCCTTGATGAGACTTTGACATCATGCTAGACAAGCCTATACTATTCCAAGATGGAATGAATGTAAGTTCCCCATGGAATAAGGCTATACACAAGGGATCCTTTCATTTATTTGTTACGTGTTTTGGATTTTATTTGAAGATGAGAAAGAAGACTCAAATGGGGAAAGGAAAAAAACTAAGGGGGACTAAGACACAACCCTAATTTTTGTTTATTTATTTACAAGATGTGGTCCTATGGTTTGTGAGGTTTTCTAATCCTAATATGAAAAGAATAGAATGCAACTTACTTCCTAGAGAAGTTAAGTTGATTCTACAAAAGAGGGGAAATCCTACCAAACACAAGTATGAAAGGTATAGGAAATTAAATGCAAATTAAATGCAAAAAGGAAGTAAAAGAATAAGTTGAAGGAAACTTACCTCAATCTTCCCCTCTACAAAACAAAGGTTAGTGTGCATTTTTTATTTAAAATAACAAGGCAAACATACCCTAATAAAATCCTAATCACTCTAGGACCCTATCTAAATTCTATTTTAATTCTAAAGAATTAAAAAAATGCTAAGACAAAAATACAACACCTACTACAGCCCCTATTACCCAAACAGCTATGGAAACAATGCATAACACAAATCAGCTTTTTACAGCCAGCATACAACATGAAAAGGTAGGTGTAAAAGGTTACAAACAACATGCAAACATAACAAACAACATGTATTTTACAGCACCTATATACAAAAACAGCTATGAAATGCAAAATCCAGATTTGGTTATTTTCATTTTTGTGCACAAAGTGAATGATAAACAACACATTAATGTCACTTAACATGAATCTACATGCATCACAAAATGAATTCGAACATGTGAATTTATTTACATCATTTATTTGATTAAAAATGACAATGATCAATCAAGAACAAACATACTTTTTCATGTTGCACAAATGAGCATTTTATCATGAGATTGAACAAGTATCACTACAAGCATCAATTGTTACACATGCATGGCATAAAAATCAAAATTGAACTCATGTTAAGATATGATCAATTAAGCACAAGAAACTTGCATGAACATGTGAAGCATTTAATCACTTTTGGCAAAAATCAAAATGGTATTTAATCACTTTATCAATCAAGTAAGCAATGACAGTAATAATGAAGCATATGTTGAATTTAAGCAAGCAATTAACATGTGAAACAAATGATTAAAGTGTAGCAAAACAACATCAAGAATCAATTATATCACATTTGCACATTTAACACAAAACATGGAAAAGTGAACGGAATCATGTCGAAACGTCTCGAAACAAATGAATTGGCTACTGGAAATAGACCAAAAAATTCTCTAAAATCAATACCTAAACATACATGAACCATAGAAGCACTAGGAAGCAAGATTGAGCAAGAAAATAAGCTAAAAATTCAAAAATGAACAGCGTTAACCGGTTAACCATATCGGTTAACCCGTTAACAGACAGAAAAATACATCATTTTGTCCAAAAACGCACGCGTTAACCGGTTAACCAAATGCGTTAACCGGTTAACTCTGAACAGAAAGTGAAAAATGCTTTTGAAATAAGTGCTTTTGGCCACAATCTTCCTTCTAAACAACCCTAACCCCCCACTTAATCATGCTAACACGAATTTCTACTTAATTAGGGATTATTAACACATGCTAGAATCTATAACTAGCTACAATCCTAACTTCTAATCCATCAAAACCACAAATCGCAAGCAAAACTTAACGAGCACGTATTCAAACATAAGCAATATGAAAAGCACTTACAGAATGCCGAAATGGCAAGATGAAGAGAATAACTTAAATGAAAAGTGATTTAGATCACCAACCTACGAAGCGGAGAAGTGCTTCGGTGAATGTTGCAAGAATCGGAGCTTGATCGAAGAGAAAACCAAGAAAACCGCGAAACCGCAAAATAAATGCGTTCTTGATGCTTGAACCTTTGTGTGCTTCCGATAAGTCAAAACCTTCACCAAAATTCAGTAGCTTCTTCTTCCACAATCCACAAAATCAATGGAGGTTGAGGCTAAGGTTTAAGATCTTCAAGTTTCAATGTGAAACTTGAAGAGCTTATTCAAAAAAGCTTTAGTGAAAGGAGGGAAAAAGAAGGAAAAGTGAGAGAGATAAAGTGATTGTGAGAGAATGAGAAATTTGGAAATTAAAATTGTGTGTGTAATCCCTTTTGGTTTGGATGAAAATGTATTAAATATAGCTTAGGTTTGGGGCCCAAAAATTAGGCTTGGGATCCAAAATTATGGTTTGGTAATGAGGTTAGGATTTAGCAATGGAACTAGGTTAGGAGAAGGAACATTCTAGAAGATGGTAGAACATGGTAGAAGTTTCAAATGATTTTTCTTTTGATTTTTTTTTATGATTCCTCCATCATTTCTTGACCAAATTTGAACCATATGATCATTGTAACCCTAATTTCATGATCTCGATCTTAAAAGTCAGGAATCGACCTTTTTTACCTAGCTAGGTTGCCTTTTCCCCGATTCCTCGATTTTTCGTCGTCTGGCCAGTCAAACCCCCTCCAAAATGAATTTGTGGACGCGATTTGAACCCTATGCCTTTGACATCATATATAATACAAAGGAATCCTCTTTGAATCGAAACTTCATGCCGAAGCCCAGTAGGATTGAAATCCTAATTTGGTCCTTTTCATCAGGAGATGTTGCACTGCTTGCCTCCTTTGATCAACTCAAATCTTTCCATGGCTTGCGACTTCAAGGGAAGACTTATGGGATATTGTGAACCCTTTGCACAAGGTTGAGAAGCTTAGTGGTCCTGTGATTGCCTTTGTATAGCCTTCAGTTGCTCCATCCATTGACCACATGCCTATGCCTCAACTATGATGAATATGATGCAATGTTTTTGGTTATTTTATGAATTTATGTATGCAAGATGCTATGCAAAATGTTGAGGATATGAGAGGGAAAATTTTGAGTTATTACAGAGAGGAGGATATCTTCATCAGTCATCTGGCTTCATTTAAATATGTAGAGATGGACGGTGAAATTGTTGAGACTCCGTGTCAGGCTTTCGAGCCCCTGAAGACTGAATTAGCATCCTCATTAGCAGCTTCTTCTGAAGAGTCAAAGAAGGAAGTCTCAATAGCATCTTACAAACAGGCTTTGAAGCTGGTGGAGTCAGGAATGCGAGAAGGTTGGGGTAATCCGGTGGAAGTATCGAAAAAGAAGGACATGCTTGGTGTTGGCTACCATCCTGGGCAGTCATCATCTGAACAGAGCGCCAGAGGTCGTCAAGGCCCGATTACCTTCACGAGTGCAAGAATGGTGGATTATGGGAGTATCAATGCAGTGCAAGATGACACAGTTGATAGTGATTGTGACTTAGACGAGTGGATCAGACCTTGTGCTCCAGAGACTCAGCTTAACAATTGGTCATCTGAAAGGCTCATTTCAGTCACTTCCTTTGAAGAGTAATGATATTTGCTTTTGTCTTTCCTGTACTCAAGCGCTATGTCTTGCCCGGGGCATAGTAGCTTATTGTAAGGGTTCTTTTGTTCCTAACACAATACCATAATCATTAATAAAGCTGACATTTTGCATTCATCCATGTTGTTCCTTGTCTTTCATTTTTGCTTTTGTTTTAAAAAAAAAGAAAGAAAAGTTTTAAAAGATGGCAATGTTTTTTCAAACTACTTCTAAAGCCTTGCATAAATCATCATTCATGCAGGTGCTCTTCACCGGACCTTATCAATGACGACCTTGTTATGGCTAAGTATGACTTTGACAATCCAATTTACCAACCCGATGAGGAAGGTGAAGAAGATTGCGAACTACCTAAAGAGTTAGCCAGACTGCTTAAACAGGAGGAAAAGATGATTCAGCCGCATGAAGAGGCCATCGAGGTGATAAACTTGAGTACTAAAGAAGAAAAGAAAGAGGTGAAGATCGGAGCCGCGTTAGAAGAATCTATTAAGACTCGTCTAATTTCCATGCTTCGGGAATATGTTGATGTGTTCGCCTGGTCGTACCAAGACATGCCTGGTTTAGACACATATATTATGATGCACAAGCTACCTTTGAGAGAAGACTGCCCGCCAGTGAAGCAAAAGTTGAGGCGCACACGTCCTGATATGGAAATCAAGATCAAAGAGGAAGTACAAAAGCAATTCGATGATGGTTTCTTGGTTGTGACCAATTACCCTCCATGGGTTTCTAATATTGTGCCAGTCCCTAAAAAAGACGGTAAAGTCAGGATGTGTGTAGACTACAGGGATTTGAATAGGGCCAGCCCTAAAGATGAATTCCCTCTGCCTCATATAGACGTGCTTGTTGATAATACCACTCAGTTTTCTGTGTTCTCTTTCATGGACAGGTTTTCAAGTTATAACCAAATTAAGATGTCTCCCGATGATATGGAAAAGACTACCTTCATCACGCTTTAGGGAACTTTCTGTTATAAGGTCATACCGTTTGGTTTTAAGAATGCTGGAGCCACTTACCAACGGGCAATGGTGATGCTATTTCACGACATGATTCATCATGAAATTGAGGTTTATGTTGATGATATGATAGCAAAATCCCAAACAGAAGAAGAGCACTTGGTTAATCTAGCAAAGCTGTTTGACAGACTCCGGAAGTTCAGATTGAGGTTGAATCTGAACAAATGCACCTTTGGGGTACGTTCCGGCAAGTTACTGGGCTTCATTGTTAGTGAGCGGGGAATTGAGGTTGACCCGGCCAAAGTAAAAGCCATCCAGGAGATGCCTGAGCCAAAGACTGAAAAGCAAGTACGTGGTTTCTTAGGGAGACTAAACTACATTGCACGGTTTATCTCACACCTAACTGCCACGTGTGAGCCTATATTCAAACTTCTGAGGAAAAATCAGGCTATCAAGTGGAATGATGACTGCCAACAAGCATTCGACCGAATCAAGGAGTACTTGCTAGAACCTCTGATTCGCATGCCTCCAGTTCCAGGGAGACCCTTAATCATGTATCTTACCGTACTCGAAGGATCGATGGGGTGTGTGTTGGGTCAGCAGGACGAGTCTGGTCGAAAAGAGCACGCATTTATTACCTTAGCAAAACGTTTACCAATTGTGAGACACGTTACTCACTACTCGAGAAAACTTGTTGCGCTTTGGCATGGGCTGCTCGCCGACTAAGACAGTACATGCTAACTCACACCACTTTCCTAATTTCCAAAATGGATCCTGTATAGTATATCTTTGAGAAGCCAACTCTAACAGGAAGGGTAGCCCGATGGCAGATGATCTTAATAGAATATGATATCCAATACACTTCGCAAAAAGCAATCAAAGGGAGTGTATTGTCAGAATACCTGGCTCAGCAGCCAATGGAGAATTATCAACCCATGAAATTCGAGTTCCCAGATGAGGACATCATGTTCCTAAAGTTGAAAGACTGTGAAGAACCACTTCTAGAGGAGGGGCCAGACCCTGAATCCAAATGGAACTTGATGTTTGACGGGGCTGTGAACATGAACGGAAGTGGAGTAGGTGCTGTTATCATTACACCAGAAGGGGTCCATACACCTTTAGCTTCTCGGTTGACTTTCGAATGCACTAACAATGAGGCAGAGTATGAAGCTTGCATCATGGGGGTTGAAGAGGCAATCAATTTGCGAGTGAAGAACCTCGAGATCTTCGGAGATTCTGCTTTGGTGGTGAACCAAGTCAATGGAAAGTGGTTAGTTCATCAGCCTCACTTGGTTCCTTATAGGGATTATACCAGGAGGTTTCTAACTTTCTTCACCAAATTCAAGCTGAGTTATATTTCTTGAGATGAAAATCAGTTCGCTGATGCTCTAGCAACTTTATCATCCATGATTAAAGTATGCCAAGAGAATTTCGTGCCTCAAATCATGGTCTCCCGTCTTGAAAGACCTGCCTATGTCTTTGCAGTTGACAGTGGTGAAGATAACAAACCTTGGTATCATGATATCAAGCACTTCTTGAAGACTCAAGAGTACCCGACTGGGGCATCTAGTAAAGAGAAGAAGACTCTCAAAAGACTAGTAAGTGGATTCTTCTTGAATCAAGATGATGTGCTATATAAGCGAAACTTCGACATGGTTCTGCTCAGATGCGTGGATAGACACGAAGCAGACTTGTTGATGCAAGAGGTTCATGAAGGCTCCTTTGGTACCCACACTAGAGGACATGCTATGTCAAAGAAACTGTTGGGATCGGGATATTATTGGATCACCATGGAATCTGATTGCTGTAAATATTCCCGTAAATGTCACAAATGCCAGATTTATGCTGATAAGGTCCATGTACCTCCAAATCCCTTGAGTTTCATGTATTCACCTTGGTTGTTCGCCATGTGGGACATTGATATGATTGGCAAGATTGAACCAAAAACTTCCAACGGTCACCGCTTCATCCTGGTTGCTATAGACTATTTCACGAAGTGGGTCGAAGCGGCGTCTTATGCCAATGTTACTGAACAAGTGGTAGCCCTGTTTTTCAAAAGAGATATCATTTGCCGGTATGGAATTTCCGAGAGAATCATTACTGACAATGGTTCTAATCTCAACAACAAGATGATGGCTGGCTTGTGTCGGGATTTCAAAATAGAGCATCACAACTCTTCCCCATATCGCCCGAAGATGAATGGCACCGTCGAGGCGGCCAACAAGAACATCAAGAAGATCGTGCAGAAGATGGTTGTGACATACAAGGACTGGCATGAGATGCTACCATTCGCACTACATGACTACCGAACGTCAGTACGTACCTCAACAGGGGCAACCCCGTTCTCATTGGTATATGGTATGGAGGCAGTCCTGCCAATCGAAGTGGAGATCCCCTCGTTGAGGTTAATGATGGACATTAAGCTAGATGAAGTTGAGTGGCTCCGATCCAGATACAATTAACTGAGCCTCATTGAAGAGAAACGCCTAACAGTTGTATGCCATGGACAATTGTATCAGCAGCGGATGAAACAGGCTTTCGACAAGAAGGTACGGCCTCAAAGGTATATATCAGGTGACCTTGTGTTGAAAAGGAATCTTCCTCCTCTTAACGATCACAGGGGCAAATAGACACCTAATTATAAAGGACCATTCATGGTTAAAAAGGTTTTCTCATGCGGAGCCTTGATGCTAACAACCATGGATGGAGAAGACTTCCATTCCCCTGTAAACGCAGATGCAGTAAGAAAATACTTCGTGTAAAAGGACCCGCTAGATAAAAACAGAATAAAGATCCAGGAAAAAATGGGCATCCCGGCTAGCCAAAAACAGAATAAAAGGCTCGTGGAAAAATTAGGGAAATATTGAAAAAAAATGTACACCCGTTGAGTTGAAAAGCCACATTGGTCAGCTCAGCCAAAAAAGGGTATCCTAGTGGATTGAAAACCCGAAAGGGCGATCCACGCAAAAGAGGAACTAACACGAACGACTGCGATCTGCAAAATTCGTAATCCATCTGCAACTGAGGTATTCTAAGGGTTAAAGAACAATTCAATTACCTTTCTCAAGGGGCAGAGCAAGCGGATAGTCTTGAAGATATACAAGTCATAGCCGGGTCGAAACTTGATGAAATCCATTTTTCACATTGCAAATAGGATAGTCTGTTTTCCTTTTGGGAGATTTCCTCTTTCTAGGGAATTGCTTCTTGATGTAATGCCTATTCATGGCCATGTTCCAAATCAATAAAAATCCAATTTCAGTCAACTTGTGACTATTTGCTTCTTGTTTTTGTTTTTCATCTAGCATTAATCGATTGCAAAAATGTCCATCAAATTGTGATTTATATTGTGCTATGAACATTTGAATGCTTTCTGACTAATGCAGGAGGATATAAACATCTAATACAACTCTAAAAAGGGTGTTAAGTGACCAGGATGATGATTCATACCATAGGCCTGGGGCATACGGGTCCAAACTAACTCTCCATGTTGCAGGCACTATCCGTTGTGTTTACGCAGGTGCAGGTACATGTGTTGCTAGCAGAGCTAAAGCAGATTTCCAGGAAGAATATTTCAACAACATACTTGAACAGGAACAGGTGCCTTCCCGCGTGTCTCCTGTTATCCCTAGTAGAAGTGAAGTTGGAGTTCTTCCCCAGTAGTAATGACAAAAGATGCTTGTCCTCCCCAAGCAGAGGTTTTCTTTCAATACAGGGGAAATCACCAGCAGTGCAAGGAGTGTCTTTCCTCCCCAGCAATTTGCTCCCTCAGCAGTGCCATGCCTATGGTTCCCAACCAAATCAGGAGGTCTTCACTTCCCCACCAAAGTTCAATAAGGGTCCATCTCCAGCAGGGTCTTGGCTCTCTAATCTCAAAGTCCAATTTATTTTTGGCAGTGGCGGTAGTTCAGAGCCGATGTATCATTAATAACATTCCCCGCAGAGTTGTTTCCTCCTCACAAGGATTAACCAGATCAAGGCAGTGATCATCAGTTCTCCCCAGTCAAGCCATCTGGGATACTTGCAGTCTCCTTCTAGGAGATCCTTTGCATTTTCATTTTCATAATCATCATTACATGTGCATCCTCCAAAGCGTAGCATTTCCATCATCATGGAGCATTACGCCATAAACCCAAGCATACGCATGCCAGCATGGACCAGTTTTGAGGTATATCACATACGACCTATAACATCTTTTCAACCTGAAATAATCTCCCCATAGAGGATACTTATACCATTTGTCAGGCACCTTTGTCTTTCCAAGTCAATGTTTGTCATCTTTTCCGTGGCTTGATTCACTCAGCAGTCATGTTGTTAAGCCCTGTTTCGCCAATAGGCATCCTTTCTGTGGCTTGATTCGCTCAGCAGTCGCGTTGTTAAGCCCTATTTCGCCATCAGGCATCCTTTTCGTGGCTTGATTCGCTCAACAGTCGCGTTGTTAAGCCCTGTTTCGCCATCAGGCATTATTTCCGTGGCTTGATTCGCTCAGCAGTCACGTTGTTAAGCCCTATTTCGCCAACATGCATCCTTTCCGTGGCTTGATTCGCTCAGCAGTCGCGTTGTTAAGCCATGTTTCGCCAATAGACATCCTTTCCGTGGCTTGATTCGCTCATTAGTTGCGTCGTTAAGCCCTGTTTCGCCAACATGCTCCCTTTCTATGGCTTGATTCGCTCAGCAATTACATTGTCGAGTTCCATTTTACTAATGGTCTCGTTTTTAAGCCCTGTTTCGCCAAGATGCACCCTTTCCATGGCTTGATTCGCTCAACAGTCGTGTTGTTAAGCCCTATTTCTCCAACAAACATCCTTTCCGTGGCTTGATTCGCTCAGCAGTCGCGTTGTTAAGCCCTATTTCGCCAACAGGCATCCTTTCCGTGGCTTGATTCTCTCAGCAATCACGTTATTAAGCCCAGTTTCTCCAACAAGCATCCTTTCCGTGGCTTGATTCGCTCAGCAATCACATTGTCGAGTTCCATTTCGCTAATGGTCTCATTTTTAAGCCCTGTTTCGCCAACAGGCCCCCTTTTTGTGGCTTGATTCGCTCAGCAGTCACATATTCGAGTTCCATTTCGCTAATGGTCTCATTTTCAAGCCCTGTTTCGCCAACATGCATTTTCTCTGTGGCTTGATTCGCTCAGCAGTCACATCGCAGGTTATTGTTATGTACCATGATCCTATTCCACCTGGTTCTATTCCCGCTACCTATTCAGAGGTCAAAACGAAAAATATATAATAAAAGGCATATGACATTTCTCTTATCTAAAAATTTCAAATTTCTAGGTTTTATTCGAGTATTCAATCAGTCCACACCTTGAACGTCTAAAAGCCAGTGCAATTATTCGTTCAGGCCTACATATGATTGAATAGGGACAGCTGAAATACCTCGAAATTTGCCATCATTATTTATTCCTTTTACTGGCTTATCGCTTTGCATTCATATGCATATTCCGTTAGCTCATATCATTCACAATCATTCATCTTCATTGGCTCCCAAGGCATGGGATCTTGTGACTTGATTCTCCTTGTTCAGAGGTGATACATCTAGACGTGCTGCACTCAAGACTGATACAAAGGTTGAAATCTCATCATGGTGAACAATTTCTCACAAAGGGCCATCCAGTGTTAAAGTTTGGTTAATTGGAAAATTCAGATTTTGGTTTAGGGTTTGTCCTTTGTACTCAAGTTTATTAAGCTGGTCCTTAAAGTGTGGACGTTTCGATCACAAAAAGCATCATATGGATTTCAGAGGGTGTTTAATTCGGGATATACTTGAGGTACTGTTATAGAGCATGGAAAGGAAGATTTGGAATCCATTCATATGAAGTAGTGTGTCGTTGACCTAGTTAGAGTGAGCAGTTCATTACTCTTCGTCATTACACTAATAAGATCCTATTGCAAATGGAGGTTCGATTACAATTCAAAGAGATATGTCTGATGAACTCTGTACCATTAATCGATTTAATTAGATTTATTATTAATTGAAGTTCGCTTCTTTTAATAGTAAATTTAGTTACTATCTTTTTGGGCCTTAGTTACAAGATTCGGGCCTTAGTTACTATCTTCTTGGCCCATATTTTCGTCTCAAGCCTGTAAACACCCCAAATTTGCCCTCACCCATTCACACCATGGTTTGTTATCTCTTCATATGCATAAGTTCAATCATAGCATCTCATACCACATTTTTGATTCACTGCATTGCTTCTAAGTCATCTGCACCTAGGGTTTGTGATCTGAACAATCCAAGAGCCATTTGAGCCATTCCAAAGGTCTTCAAACACTTCAAAGGGGTCCATGTATGTTCAAGCATCATACTATATCCTCTCAAAGTCAAGAAAATCAAAGAATCACAAGAACTGGGAATGGCATGGAAGCAGAGCCAGGTTTAACTACACAGATGACCTAGAATTAGGGTTTTGGTTTCAAAGGCCATAACTCCAAATTTTTTTGGTCATTCTTGTTTCTATTGGTCTCTATATGGTATAGGGATCATGCATATCAATTTTCATGAAGAAATTCAATGGGGAAGGCATCTAATCAAGAGTTGACTTTTTGAGCAAGTCAGTACAAAATCAGGGCATCTGAGGCCCTCAATGACCCAACCAAAGGGTGTTCTTCATCATTTTGATTGTGTATGATCTTTATTTGATCATAGAAGATGTTAGAAGTTCACAAAATTGAAGAATTTCAAGCCATTTTTAAAGTTGACTTTTTGGGAAAATAACTTGTAATGGAAACTTACCATTTTGGGAAACTTATTCAACCCTTGATTTTTGATTCAAAAATGCTTTAAATGAGAAAACTCTGGTCATGAAAGTTGTAGAATGGATCATTCCCTTTTCAAAAAGTACAAGAACTCATTCTAACTCATTTTAGATCAAAAGTTATGGCTTGTCAAAGTTGGCCAAAATCACATAAATTCAAGTTTTCTACCAAAGAGGCAAAGTTGCAAAATCACTTGCCAAGGCAAATTGAGACCTCAAAGTGACTTCTAAACTTCACACAAACATGAACCAATGTCTAAAAGTCAGATTGCATCAAGAGTTTGCTCATTTCTATGACTTGTGAATCAAGAAACTTCAAAAGGGCCAAAGTTGAACAAAGTTGCAAAACCTCACTCAAACCCTAATCCATGTGCTGGCTGACTTCAAAATTGATCTTATGGTTCTCCTCACTTCTTGCTGCGCAGGACACCCCTCTTGTCCTTGGCTAGCCATGAGCCCATACCTCTCTTACACAAAGCTTGACTTTTTGGCAAAAGACCCATACCAATCACAATAGGGCACACCAACTCCACAGACCTATCCATGAGTGATAAGTGGACCAAAGGCAAGCCATAACACACAACAACTCATGCTGAAACACACTCCAAGCCATAGTTACCAAAAATCCTCCAACTTGCAAAACCATTTGAAACACACAGCACAAGCATCAAACACAAAAACAAACTTCACAAAACATCTCAGCACACTCCCCTGATCATTTCCCACCCCTCACTTGCCCCTGAAACCACTGCAATCAAAAATACGATTTTCACACTCCCTTGGCCTGAGCTTCTGCCAACTCTCTCTAAAGGCCATATAAACTCCAGCTAAGTGTCAAAAGCTTCTAAGGAGGATCATTGGGACTTGTTTGAGCCAAAGAAGCAGCCAGAAAGCTCCTGGATTGAAAGCTCAACCTCAGGTAACATGATGAACAAATTTTCCAGAACCTTGTTTTCTTGTTAGAATGTTGTTTTACATGTTGCCCTGATCATGGGGATCTATTTATTTTTGAAAATGAGCCAGAAACAAGCATGTTATGATGATCTGAAAGTTTGCCCGTAAAAATGTTTTTGCTTGATTCCTTTGATTCACGAAAAATAAATGTTGTTTGATTTAGGGTTTATGCTTAGTGATGTTCATAGGTTGATTCTGGAGAGTTTTGTGAGGATTTGATGCGTATTAAGAGAGATTGAGATTTTGGCTTGCCGCAGAAGATGACCGGAACACTGTTCCGGTCATCTGAAAGTAATTAGGGCACTGGATTAGGGCTTAATCATAATTAGCGAAATTTGAATTCTGGCCGTTCATTCGCGCGCACAGTCAATTCCCGCCCCCCTGACTTTGAATCTGGACCTTTGGATTGTTTGACTTTCTCATTTTTCATTTAAAATTCATTTTATTTTCATTTGTTTTGATTTATTTTGCACGAATTATTAAAAATAGCAAAATACCTTTAAAAATTCTGAAATTTTTTGTCAAAGGTTTAATTATTTTTCAGAACACAAAAATATTTTTATTTTTATTTTTTGCATTAAAAATTATTTTTAAATCATTTAAAAGTTTATTTTTAATTAATTAATGAAAATTAATTAATTAAAAATACTTTTAGGTATTTAAAAATCACAAAAAATTCATGTAACATTAAAAAACATTTAGAAACATTGTCCAACTCTCAAACCAAATTTCTTTTTTGTTCTTGATACCTTTTGATGATTTTCAATGGAATTAATTTCATTTCAAGGCAATATTTTGTTCCAAACTTTAAAAATTCATTTCTGCCTAACCATTGAGAGTTGGATGATGATTCTTTTTGCATTGTATCTTGTATAGCATGTAGTTTATAGGATAAAATTGGCATGAATTGATCTTGCATTTTCAATTTGTTTTGCATTTTTCTTGACAAGGTACCTTAAAACCCTAGCAATCTTAGAAAATTCATAACTCTCACTAGGTTAAGAATTGGATCCCCTCCTTTGGGCAGTGAATTTGTATAGGTTTAGGGTCCCTTTGATTGCATTTTCAAATTTTTATCATGTCATTTGCTTCTGGTTTTGGATTTTTTCTTTGTATGTTGCATATAACCCTAATTCATGCCTTCCTTTGCATCCATCTTCCATTTGCTTGCATACCATGACTTGCCATGACATTTTGTGCATCCATTTGATTCATAACACATCTTAGGACATATTAGAATCATGTTTGATCATTGCATCTTTCATTTGCCATGTTATATGTCTTTTGCATTCCATAACTTTTCATGAACATTCATGGTTCAAAGCATGCTTCTCTTGCATCCATGTGTTTGTATGATCATTCTAATGCCTTGCCTCATGTTTGCATCATCAACATCATACTTATGCTTCTGGTTTTGGTTTGCATCATGCCATTGCATCTCATTTTGCATTGCATTTCATTTCTTTTGCTAACTTTTCAGGTGGTAAGTTGTTTGAGAAGTGAATTTGCCTTCACTTCTCACATTCTCTTTTCATCTCTTTCATACTTCCCTTGCTGCATTTTGTATGTGTTTGGGTTTGAGCTTGCTCATTCTTGATCCTCTTACTTTCTTTCTTCAAGCAACTTGACTTCTTAAGTGAAGTAAGTTGTTTTGCTTCTCTTTGCTCCTTTCATCTGCTTCTCTCCTTGGTGGCTCTTTGAAGATCTTTCTCTCTTAAAGCCTCACAAACCCTAGGAATGACCAAGCATGATAACAATTAGGGTTTGATTAGTTCCCCACTTAGCTTTTACCTTTGTGTCTCTTTGAGTCTTCTCTTCTCATCTCATTATCAGGGGCTAAACCCTAAAGGCTTTAAGGCTTTGTGATTAAGCTTATGCCTGCATCCTTCTATTAGGATGGAGTGTATAACTTTAATCCTATGTGTTAAACCCTTAATGTGTTTAAATCCTTTAATCAATTCACTTAATAATCATCAAGACATCAAGCTTGTAACTTGGGCCTTGCATTAGGGTTCTAATTCTTCCTTAATTGGTTAAGAAGGACTAACCCTAGTGTTAATGGACAAGTCCCCCTCAAGTTGTCTTACAAACCCTAAAAATCACTTCTTCATCTTAACATTAACTAAAATCCATTTAATAAAGGCTTTGTTTTGTCATGAGGTTAATCCCTAATCATGGATTAAGTTGAGGAGTCTTTCTCAGCTTAAATGTTCTCATCTATTATCCTTCTATTAGGATGGTGTAATGAGTCCATTAAATTCTTGATTATGGCTTAATCTCATTACTCAACACTAAACAAAAACCACAAAAACATCTAAATAATCACAAGTAGGTTAATGATCTTAATCCTACACCATGGTAATTAAGTGTGAGATGCTGACTTCACACTTAAGGTATTCTCATTACCCCTAATCAGAGGGAAGATGTGATGAGTTTACTAATCCATTGGTTTAGGCTTAAGCTCATCAACTTATGACAAACTCCAAAAAGCAATAAAAGACTGAAAATTCAAAAAAACAAACAATAATCGTCTCCTTCAGGATTCTTTTCTCATCATACTCACTCATAAACGAGAACTTGCTTCTTCCGTCTAATGCAAGACAGTTTGCACCTGAGCCAAACAGGTCATACACTTGAGCATAGACAAGCAAGCAGTTCACAAGTCAATTTATCTTTCAGTCTCTTTGGGTCGAACTACGGTGTTCTGACTTCCTCATTGCACGAGAGGATACGTAGGCATAACTTAACAGTTATCGAACAAAAGTCTCTGTATATTCCCCCTCCTTCCAGCATTATTCTTAAAGCCTCATAGTCTTGAGCTTCATACTCTTGTTCTTACACTGACACTTCTCTTATACACTTCACTTTTCTTTTACACTGACACTTGCATTCTTTCCAGCTTTGATACACAAATTGCACTGACACTACCCCTTTAAAACACAAATTTTTCAAGCGTGGATCCCGTCGAGTACGGCGGACAATCTGGGTGCTAATACCTTCCCAGGTTGTAACCAACCCCCTTTCTCAGTCTCTCTGGTTCGCAACCGTCTTATCCATATCTTTCTAGGTTTATGCAGCATTACCTTTCCTCCGGGATAAAAATGCCTAGCTGGCGACTCTTTTCCTTCTGAGTTCACTCCTGTGTGTTCTCATATTCCTTCTTCCCCGACCGTTCGCGTCTGTACCCCTTCTGACCTTTGGTGTCATTTTGGTGGGAGCGACAAAGCCCAATTACCCAAATTATCCATATTAGTTCTAACTCCATTTCATTTTTCAATTCAAACTTCTTTTGGCCATGGCTTCCGCCACTTCCTTGCTCCACTCTCTCCGCCGCCGAGATGTCGCTTCTTCTTCCTACTCCGCCTTTCGTTCGTTAACAAATGGAAGCACTAAGCCTGCATATGTTAGTCACAGTTGGTCAAGTTTGTCTCGACCATTCAGTTCAAGGCCTTCTGGAAATGATGTCATTGGTATTGATTTGGGTACAACTAATTCATGTGTTTCTGTTATGGAAGGAAAGAGTCCAAAAGTCATTGAGAATTCTGAAGGTGCACGAACTACACCATCCGTGGTTGCCTTCAACCAGAAAGGGGAGTTGCTTGTAGGTACACCGGCCAAGCGACATGTTGTAACTAATCCAACAAACACTCGATTTGGTATCAAACATCTGATTGGTAGGCTCTTTGATGATGCACAAACACAAAAAGAGATGAAAATGGTTCCATTCAAGATTGTTAAGGCTCCCAATGGAGATGCATGGGTTGAAGCTAAGGGGAAACAGTATTCCCCTGGCCAAATTGGTGCCTTTGTTCTCACAAAGATGAAGGAAACTGCAGAATCTTATCTTGGAAAGACAGTTTCTAAGGCTGTAGTTACTGTTCCTGCTTACTTCAATGATGCTCAAAGGCAGGCAAGAAAAAACGCAGTTAGATAAGTCAAAAATATGAAGGAAAAAAAAGAATCGAACACCGTGATAGAAAACCGAAATTCAGAATGATGTACATAAGAAAACCATAAGAAATTGATAACAATTTTTTTACCAAAATCACTCTTCATTTTCACAACTCATACAATAGAACACATATCCTAAAAACTGAGATTTAATTACAAGCATTCTAACAGAATAATTCACTCCAACAAATTCTCATCAAAGACTCAGTTATAGAATAATAAAAGAACAAAGAGAAAAACTCAGAAGAAGCTAGGAGAAAGTTCATAGAGAATAACAGAAAAACAAACTGATAAAGGGTATATTAGTAAAAAATTCAGAAAAGGGGAGTTATACAGAAATCTCTACATCAAGCTTCACAACAATCTTTTGCCTTCTCCATCAATTCTGAGACTTGCACTTTTCAATCTCAATCACCAACAAGATCCTTTAGCAAACTTCGACGACTCCCTACTTTCATTTCTTCCGCGAGTTTTCTGTGCGTAGTCTCAAATTCCAATGCAATCTACCACAAGTCCTGCACAAAGAAGAAAAAACACATAGCAAGAAATAAATTCGGTTTCAGTCACAGGAGGAAGAAAAATTCATGACAGAATCGAAATTCAATTACCTCATAACTAAAAAATAACAAACTTGCCTAACCGTTTTTTTCTGGAAGCTTCATCTGAAATTCTCCACAAAAGTTGTATCCATCTTCTATAAATCAGGACTCTTCATCTTCAATCCGGTTGGCTCTCACAACTTCACTTCATTCATCTCTTCTCTCACAACTTCTTCTTCGCAATCTTTCTCTCCTTCAACCATTCTTCTTCACCAAGATTCAGGATTCGAATTTTCACCATTTCTTCAACCATTCATCTTTTCTTCAACCTTCGTCGCCTTACCAAGACTCCATTGAATTCAGTGTACAAGCTGAATCTCCCATCTCAAATCTTTGTTATCATTCAACAGTCTTCAATCTCTCAGAATTCATCATCCAACTTCATCAAGTGTTCATCCACTTCGTCTTCTTCGAATACCTACTTCCCTTCATCATCACCGCTGCAAAATTGATACCAATTCAGTGTTAATCTTCATCAAGGTTCACAAATCAAACAGAAGGAGAACAGTGATAAGATGCAGATTCAGAATTCTTACCTGAAGAAGTATTGTCTCGTTCGTCAACTAAAGAACCATTTCGTCTCATTCTCGGATATTCTTGTTGCGTTAAATTTGATGAGAGGTTAGCACCGTTGTTTCAACCTGCTTTGTCTTGGCTTTGAGCTTGATAGTCGCGACGAGCGGCGGAAGGGTTGATGAGATCGGTGGCGGCGTGAGGAAGACAGAGGAGAAACTTAGGGTTTCAGTGTATTGTTAGTGTTCAGTTTGTTTTTGTTATAGTTAATTTATGAATGATTTTTTGTTGATTGGTGGCAGATTCAAAGAAGAGAAACGAAGGAGATGGTGTTGATTTGGTGGCGGATTCGAAGATGTTGGTGGCGGAATAGAAGAAGAAGACGGAGGGGTGATGATGAAGTTGAGGGCGGCGAAAAAAGTGAAGAAGAGGACTTAGGGTTAGGTTTTGTTCTTCAGCCTTTTGTATTTGTGATGGTTTTTTCTTGTTAATTATAAGAATAATTAATTCAATTAAGAATAATAAAGAGAATATCATGAGATTTTAAAAAGAATTAAGAGCCTTAAAATGCTATTAATCCTCCCTTAAGTCCCAATAAACTTACCATTGGAGATTCCATGAGGATAAGATTGGGTGATTTTATGAATTCCCAGCCACATCAGCGGTGACACTTGTCACCATCCGGTTGGCACTTTGCGCGGTCAATCATATGCTAGCCGGTCACCACAATTATCACGCGTCCACGCCCTAAGATCCATTAGATGAGAGTACTTTAGAAGACCTTGGATCAGACGGCCTCCGTGTAGTCAAGATTGTTGACTGCATTCCATCATATGCACCCTCATAAAGCCTGCGCCTGCTGGGCCTTGCATGTTGCTATCCGCACCCTCCATTCCTAGCCTATTAGCATTGTGACTACTAAAAACTTCTTCCTGCACCCCTTGCTATTATTTCTATTTTTTATTTTTTTGTTTAGATATAGTTTGATTTTAATCCTTAAAAAAATATAAAAACACTCGATAAAATTCCATAAACATTTCAGTAGGTTCCAATTCATTTTAAAAATTTTCTAAATTTTTACTTTCAGAATTTTTGTATTTTTCAATTTAATTTCGATTTTCCATTTAATTAGTTTTATATTGATTTCTTTCATGAACACATTAATTTTCACATTTTCTTTCTCCAACCTCCTCTATGATTTTTGGCCCATTCTTTTTTCTATGATTAGAGGACTAATAATAGGACCTGGAATAATTTTTGTTAAATATTTAGGCCATTTTATCCACTGTTTTGGTAGCTTAGTTTGTTAAAAATTGTGAATAGATCTTAGGTAGATTTAAGTGACTATTTGACATAGTTAGGCTATGAATTTTTAAGAGATTTTTTAAAACAATATTAGGTTCAGGTTAGAGACCTTAGGAATTTAATTTCATATTTTTTCCAGAACTTTTACTATTTTTTTAAGTGCATTGGTTTTAGTCCATTTTTACATTGTAAATCCACCTAGTTTAGCTTAGGATTTTATGGTTTATTAAGACTTAGACTAATTAGGTTTGATCTTAGAATATTAGGATGGCTTAATATAGTTTAGCTACTAATTTTAGAATGATGATATTAAGTAAATTCCTTTAGTTTTAGGACTTAGGTATTGAAATCGTGCAAGTTGTGCTTACATGAGGTTTAGCCTTATTTTTTTGTTATGTTTAATATGCATTTTGAACTAATATTTCTTCACTTTATTTTATGTTTTTGCCTTAATATTTGTATTTTCACTTGTATAGGCTTCCCCCATTTCTTAGAACCAACTTACCTTCCTTAGGAAGTAAGTTGAGTTCTAGAAGTTTTCTTATTTTCTTTTCTTCATTAGGATTAGAAAAACCTCACAAACCATTAGGACCACTTTTTGAATATAATAACTAAATTAGGGTTGTGTCTTAGTCGCTTTAGTTTTTCCTTTTACAACTTGAGTCTTTCTTTCTCTCCTCACAAAGAAAATAATAAAATACTTAATAAAAATTGAATGTTCTTATACGCCATGAGACTTTGTTGCGGAGTACTTATACGCGTCCTTTTTCGGGGCGAGGTGTAAGTATTTACCACGATGGATAGGTCTTAGTATGATAATGTTAACAAACAAATTCAAAACACTTCTCATAAAAGACAAAACAAACAATAAGTGACTTTCCTGCGGGAACTTCTTTTCTCACTTCATTCACTCTCAACGCGAACTTGTGATGACTTGTCTCACATGTAAGACGTTAAACGCACTCGTACCAGAGGAGCCTGCAACACCTGAGCATAGACATACGCAGTTCAAGCCATAAAAAACACAAACAAATAGTTCCCGCCTTAGTTAGACGAACTACGTCGACTATGATCCTCATTTTCCCAATGAGGTACGTAGGCAGCGAGGTAGGGCCCGTTCGAGCATATTCTTTATTTTCCCTACATTCTCCCTCCTTATGTTCTTTATCTTTTCCGTTCCCTCTCTCCTCTCCAGTTCCATTCCAGTACCTGTTCATTTGTTCAGCAAAACTTTATTTCTCACCCTTTGAAACAAACAAGCAAGCGTGGATCCCGTCGGGTACGGCAGACGGTCTGGGGTGCTAATATCTTCCCAGGTCGTAACCGACTCCCGAACCCAGATCTTTGGTTCGCAGGACCTTGTCATTTCCTTCTTCCTCAGGTTTGTGCAGCATTACCTTTCCCATTCTTTCGGGATAAAAATGCCTGGCTGGCGACTTTACCTTTTCCGCGCCACTTTCGCGTTTGTACTAGGATGAAAATCCCGGAAGCGACACATAGTTGTAGGAAACTATAATTAATGGTTTGTTTATCTATTCCTACCAAGTAGATGGAAAAGTAGTATATAAACTCGATTGTCTTTTGACCGACGAAGAAAAGAGAAGATATGAAATGTATTTCAGAAATAAGAGTTTTACAACTTTGTCTCTAGATGATAGTAAAATTGTTTATGTTCATCATTGCAAAAACTCCAACGAAATGTGTGTTGAGACAAGTTTGGTTCATACCATGTATCCTCCAAAAGGTTTTGGTATGGGACTCATATGCTGGCACTCGAGGCTGATGATTGGTGGATAGAGACTCGTGAGAGGTTGGATGCTGCAGGTGAGAAGATCACTTGGAATGTGTTTCGTAGGGAATTCCTAAGGAATTATTATCCAGAGGATGTTCATGGAAATAAGGAAATTGAATTCCTTGAGCTGAAGCAAGGAAACATGTCGGTTACTAATTATGCTGCAAAGTTTGTTGAATTGGCTAAGTTCTATTCACATTATGACGTAGCAGGTGCTGAATTTTCAAAGAGCATCAAATTTGAAAATAGATTGCGCTTTAAAATCAAGAAGGTTGTTGGGTATCAGAATATCCGTGTCTTTTCTGATTTGGTTGATAGTTGCAGAATTTATGAAGAGGATAATAATGCTCATTAAAAGATTGTTAGTGATAGAAGAGGAAAACATCAACAGAACCTTGGCAAGCCTTATGATACTCTAGATGGAAAAGGAAAACAGAGAGTTTCTCCAAGTCAGAGGACTAGTGGGGGAGGTGCTCCTGCTGGTATAGTTTGCTTCAAATGTAGACAAGATGGTCACAAGAGTAATGTTTGTAATTATGAGGTAAAGAGGTGTTTCCGTTGTGGTAAGACTGGGTATGAAATATCTGATTGCAAGCGTAAAGATATTATATGTTTTAACTATGGTGAAGAAGGGCATATTGGTAGTCAATTTCAGAAACCAAAGAAGGCGCAAAATGGTGGGAAAGTGTTCTCTTTGGCTGGAACTCAGACAACTAGCGAGGACAAACTCATCAGAGGTACATGTCTCATTAATAGTACTCCTTTAATGACTATTATTGATACTGGCGCTACACATTGTTTTATTTATGCTGATTGCGTTAGAAGATTGGGTCTTACGTTGTCTACAATGAATGGAGAAATGGTCGTAGAGATTCCGACTAAGGGATCAGTGACTACTTCTCTAGTATGTTTAAAGTGTCCTTTGTCGATCTTCGATAAAGAATTTTATGTTGATTTGGTGTGTTTACTATTGGATGGAATGGATGTAATCCTGGGTAAGAACTGGTTAGAGTATAACTATCTTCATATAAATTGCTATAGAAATTCAATGAGGTTTTATAATCCTGAACAAGAGGGAGTTGGGTTGTTGTCCTTTAGAGAGTTGCAGCAGTTGATGAAAGAAGAAGCTTAGATGTTTACATTGATGGCGACATTGTCTATTGAAAGTAAAGCTAAGATTGAGGAACTGCAAGTGGTGCGAGAATTTCTTGAAGTTTTCCATGATGTACCGCCAAAGAGGGAAGTTGAATTTGTGATTGATCTGGTACCTGGTACTAGACATGTGTCTATTGCACCGTACAGAATGTTTGCATCTGAATTGTCGGAATTAAAGAAACAATTGGAAGAGTTACTTGAGAAGAATTTTGTGAGACCGAGTGTAGCTCCGTGGGGAGCTCCAGTGTTTTTAGTAAATAAGAAATATGGAAGTATGAGACTTTGAGTTGATTATCGACAACTTAATAAGGTAACGATTAAGTACAAGTATCCGCTTCCGAGAATAAATGATTTGATGGATTAGTTGGTGGGTGCTAGTGTGTTTAGCAAGATTGATTTGAGATCGGGCTATCATCAGATTAAAGTGAAGGATGGAGATATTCAGAAGACGGTGTTCAAAACATGTTATGAACATCATGAGTATTCAGTGATGAATTTCGGTGTTACTAATGCAACGGGAGAATTCATGGAATACATGAACCATATTTTTCATACTTATCTGGATCGTTTGTGGTTATATTCATTGATGATATTCTGATTTATTCCAAGTTAGAAGAAGAGCAGGCATAACACCTGAAAATGCTTTTGTATGTTTTGAAGGAGAAGCAGTTGTATGCGAAGTTGTCTAAGTGCGAATTTTTTTGTAGGAAGTTAGTTTTATCAGGCATGTCATTTTAGGTAGTGGTATTGTTGTGGATCCATCTAAAGTAGATGTTGTGTTGCAATGGGAAACTCCAAATTCAACTACCGATATTAGAAGCTTTTAGGACCAAGTGGCTATTATAGAAGGTTTATTGAAGGATTTTCTAAGTTGGAACTTCCGTTAACTAAATTTACTTATAAAAGTAAATCTTTTGTGTGTGATGTCTAATGTGAGGAATTTTTGTAGAATTAAAGAAGAGGTTGGCGTCGGCTCCGGTTTTGACATTACCGAATTCAGGAGAACTGTTTGTGGTATATTGTGATGCTTCAATGATGGGTTTATGAGGCGTTATTATGCATAACAATAATGTAGTTGCTTATGCGTTATGACAGTTGAGGGTTCATGAAAAGAGCTATCCTACGCATGATTTAGAGCTTGTTGCAGTTGTTTTTGTGTTAAAGATCTAGAGGCATTATATTTATGGTTCTAGATTTGAGATGTTTAGTGACCACAAAAGTTTAAAGTATTTGTTTGATTAGAAGGAGCTGAATATGAGACAATGAAGCTAATGTTGTGGCTGACGCTTTAAGTAGGAAGACTTTGCATATGTTGGCAATGATGGTTAAAGAATTGGAATTATTTGAACAGTTCAGAGATATGAGTTTGGTTAGCAAATTGAAGCCGCAAAGTGTTATGTTGAGAATGTTGAAGATTAATAATGATTTTCTAGACAATATCGAGGAGGCTAAGAAGATAGATGTGAAACTGGTAGATGTGATGGTTGGAATCGATTAGTCTGAGAAGGATGATTATAGATTAGATGTGCATGGCGTGTTGAGATTCCGTAATCAAATCTATTTTCCTAATGATGCAGATATGAAGAAAGCGATTCTCAAGGAGAGTCATAGAAGCAATTTGAGTGTTCATCCGGGCACTACAAAAATGTATCAAGATTTGAAGAGCTTGTTTTGGTGGTCTGGGATGAAGCACGATGTAGTACAATTTGTGTATGCATATTTAATTTGTTAGAAGTTGAAAGTTGAACATCAGAAGCCTGAAGGGTTGATGCAACCGTTAGAAGTTCCAGAATGGAAATGGGATAGCATTTCTATGGATTTTGTGATAGGATTACCTAATACTTAAGGAGGACATCATTCAATTTGGGTGATTGTTTATAGGCTTACTAAGTCGGCTCATTTTATTCCTATTAACATCAATTTTCACGTGTCTAAGTTGGCAGAGATATATACTAGAGTAATTGTAAAGTTGCATGGTGTTCCTTTGTGTATTGTGTCAGATAGAAATTTGAGGTTCACTTCTGATTTCTGGAAGAGTCTGCAAGAAGCGTTGAATTCTAAGTTGAGGTTGAGTTCAGCGTGTCACCCTCAGAAAGATGGTGAGACCGAGAGGACCATTCAGCCACTAGAAGATTTGTTGAGAGTGTGCGTTCGTAAGCAGGGAGGTTCATGGGATACTTATCTTCCGTTTATAGAATTCACTTATAATAACAATTACCATTCTAGTATCGAAATGGCACCTTTTGAAGCATTGTATGGTCGAAGGTGTAGAACTCTGTTATGTTGGCATGAATCTAGAGAAAGTATAGTACTTGGACCGGAAATGGTTCGAGAGACTACTGAGAAAGTGAAGTTGATTCGAGAGAAGATGAAAGCTTCTCAAAGTAGACAGAAGTGTTATCATGAAAAATGGAAGGAAGATTTGGAATTCCAAGCAGGTGATCACGTGTTTTTGAGAGTCATGCTTGTGACTGGTGTTGGACGAGCTTTAAATTCTAAGAAGCTTACTCATCGTTTTATCAGTCTGTATCACATTTCAGACAGAGTTGGAAATGTTGCTTATAGAGTGGCTTTACCGCCTAATCTTTCGAATTTACATGATGTGTTTCATGTATCGCAACTCTGGAAGTACATTTCTGATCCATCTCATGTGAATAATCAGTATGGACGATGTGCAAGTACGAGATAATCTAACTGGTGAGACGATGTCGGTGCATATTGCGGATCGTGAAATGAAGACTTTGAGAGGAAAAGAGATTTCATTGGTGAAAGTAGTTTGGTTAGGAGCTACTGGAGAAAGCATGACCTGGGAATTTGAGAGGAAGATGCGAGACTCATATCTTGAGTTATTTGAACTGGGTAAATTTTCGAGGACAAAAATATTCTAAGTGGGGGAGAGTTGTAACACCCATATTTAATTAAATATTTTAATTATATGTTATTGAGTATTTTCCGAATATTTGTTGAATATGTTTAATAAGTTGTTTGAGTTGATAAATTGATAATCAGGTAAATAGTCGATTTAATTGGGAGAAATTAATATTAGAAATAATATTTATTTTCATAGAATATTAAATAAATTGGTTGGGTTAAGTTATGTGTGAGAAATAGCAAAGTTGGGGGTATTATGTAGTAGACCCATTAAGAGAATTAATAACCCATTAGTTTAATTAAGTGATTGGAATGAGTTAGTGGAGTTATGCAGTAAACAACATGAAAAAAACAGTTAGGTTACGTAGATATAGAAAGTAGTGGAACCAAGCTTGGAGGCACAAGGGTTGGAGAAAAGAGAACACGAGAAGTTGTCGTCGGAAAGCCAAGTTTCAGATTCAATCGGAAATTCGAGCTACCTTCAATCTAAGGTAAGGGTGGGTTCAAATTTTATAACCGGGAATACGATAATTAGTATATAGTATTGGGATTTTATAATTTGCTATTGTGTTTATTTGTGATGATGATTTGTTGTTGTTGTTGTTGTCTGGAAAATTGTACGATGTTGGTTTTATGTTGGTGAAACGTTTCTGTAGTAATTGATTTTTGGTGAATCCGAAACTGGTATTGAACACAGAGAATTTGGTTGAATTTAGATGTAATATGAAGTTGATAATAATACTGGAAACAAAAACAGGAAGGAATACTAGAAACTGTAAAAAGAAAAAAAACATAAAATTGTGGGTGGGGACCACTGTTTTTGTGAGAGGTGACGCAAGCCACTTGATGAGGTGGTGAAAGCCACATGGGTTATGGGGGTGGCGCAAGCCACCATTTCAGTGGTGAGAACCATGATAAAAGTGGCGCAAGCCACATGCTGAAAGGTGGGGGCCACTTTGTTTTATTTTTGGGTGTATAATTAGTGGTTTAATTTAAGTGTGGCATAAATGAATTAGTTAAATGAAATAGTTAATTAATTAATTATATGTGTGATGCTATTAGTGATTAATTAATTAGTAGCATGTGTTAAGTAGATGAGTAAAAATAATACAGTAGTAGCGGTAGTGAGATTGAAGAAGAAAATCAGAAACTAGCAAATATCAACATATTGTATCAGAATTGAAATTGATGACATAAAAGGTATGTATCAGTAGGCTAGAATTTAACAAATTTAGTGAGATTTATTGGTAGTAATAACAGGGTGTAAAACAGTACCGATTTAGTCAAAAAAGTGAAATTCAGCATAGAAATTCGTTGTCCGGAATTAGTTGAAGTTTATCGGAGTAGTTTGTATAAACTAGTAGGTGGTTTTGGTAGGTTTATTTTGTTGAAATCTAGTTGAATACATGAAATTGTATGTACTATTGAATAATTTGTTTTGTCCTGGTTTATGGACATATTTGAGTTGTAAGTCTGATGACAATGTTGATTTACGTTGTTGCAATTGATGCATATGTCGTTGTTATTGTGGTATGCCATTCATAATTGTCGCATACATTGCATTTTCTAAGTTGGGGCTAATGCTCAACCATGTTGGCCTGGAATGGAAACGAATTATAAGTTGAAATTGAAGGCTTATGCCTTGTTGTTGCCTCGATAAACTGACACTTTCTAAGTTGGGAGTTCTACTCCAATGGTACCATATGCATATGCATAGCCGAGTCGTATTGAGTTGCATATTATACGTTTTATGTTGATTGGATGGTGGTGAATTGTATGATTCTAGTCTAATGTATTGATTATCATACTTCTGTTTATATCTTTCGATATCTCATCCTTCTATTTGAATATTGCCATCTGTTGGTAACGTGCAGGTAATCCAGAGTAGAGTGGAGTACCTTAGTATATTTGAGTCGGTGTTGTTGCTCGATACATAGCACTCGGGGGGATAACACATGTTTTCTTTTGATATTAGATTTAATATTTTGCTGAATTTTAGTTGTATTTCGTTAAAGATTTGTTATTTAAGTTGTTTCGATGTTGAAAACAAGTTGTGATACTGTAACAAGGTGGGAGAACTGAGTTTCTATAAATGTTGCGGATAGCAAGAATCGCCACCGACTTTTATTTTATCCATATGGAAAGGGCATAAAAGAACAGGAAATACCTATTTTTAAAGACTTGAGTTCGGGGGTAGGTTATATAAAGGGAAGGTGTAAGCACCCTTTATATCCATGGTTATCCATGGGCTCTTAGTTACTTAACTCACTTATTTGTTTGAAAAAGGAAAGTGTAGTGTGTGTTTAGTAATTTGTCTATGTACTTTGTAATGATCCTCGTATGGATGTATACAAAGCCTTGTTTTTGAAGATGTTTGAAAAGAGTGAGGTGTGAAAAGCATTTTTGAAGTGTGAGTAAGTAACTAAGAGGTACCTACCCTAGACTAGTCTTTCATGTTCTTTTATTTTCTTTCAAGGGTAAGACTGTCCCTACTATTAAGGAGTAGGTAGTCATTACCTTGGATTTATTTGAGGGACGGACGTAGGGTCATCGTATGTTTAATGAAGGAAACTTAAGGGGTGTCTTTAGCAACCGGGAGGGACTATCATCTTTTACCCAAGGCACAAGATCATTATCATAGACAACCTCGTATGGACTTGATCTTTTAAATTTGGGAGGGACTAGATGATTTATTTATGGAGAGAATTTTCTTAAGACACCCCCATTTTCGAGGGACTTGGCCATTTATAAGGCAACTTAAGAGGAGAACCCTAGGAGGTGCAAATGGCGATCACAGAACGATCGACTTACGTGTGTGAGTGATTATATTCAAGTATTTATCTTATTTTTTAATTATTTGAGTCCGTATTAATTTCAATTATGTTTTGCACACCCTATTATCACTAACCACGCAAGATAACTAAAATAAATAAAATGCGAAAAATAAATCCTACACTATTACACGACTTCGGGGCAGTTACATAATAATCGAGCAGAGAAATAAATTACATAATAATAATAATGATAATAACCTATACAATTTTTCTAAATAATAAAGAAAAATAGATAAATAAAAATAAATAAAGAAAATTATTCTAAATAATTAAATAAAGCAAAATAAAAACAAATTAAATTATGGAAATTAGGGTTAGAAAAAAAAATTAGGGTTTGGAAGACAAATTAGGGTTAGAAAGAAAAAAAATTTAAATTTATTAAGAAAAATATGAACCTAATTAATTATTAATTGAAATATTTACAAAAAAAACTATTATTATCAAAATATTTTTAAAGATAATTAGCGGCATTAAATTAAAAAATTAAAGTTTTAAGAAAGTTAGGGTGATTTTAGAAAGAAAAAAATTAATCTAAATACTAATTAATTTACAATTTAATTAAATTATAAAAAAAACTATTAACATTTTTAATTAAGAGAAAAATTAAATATTTTACATAAAGAAAAAATTAGTGAGATTATTATTATTATTTTAAGAAAATATTTGTAAGAAATTATTTTAATGGTTAAATATTAATTAGTTTTGTAATTAGTTAACTATAATTAAAATTGGGATTAATAATGTAAATAATAATTGAAAAAAAATAAGGAAAGGTATTTGCCTAAAAAAGATAGGGAGCTAGGAATCGAACCCAGCCCCTCTGGCTCCACACGCGCGCCATTTACCACCAGGCCACTGGCATATCTGCGATAAACAAACAATAACAAATTATTATAAAATAAGATGAAATTTCAAATATCAGAAACGCGTCATTCTTCTTCTTCTTCCTCCGTCTGTCGCCTTAGACCTTTACCTACAGGTTTCCGTCACTAAAGGTTTTAGTGACGTATTTTCATTCTCACTACAACACCTGTGCATTCAAACATTGCAAATAACATGGATAGATTGATTTTAATGTTTCAAATTAGTTAATATGAGGTCCCTAAGTCCAAAAAGCTCATCAATTTCACATGAAATCGCTTCAATCTTAGGTTTCCGAATTTGAGCTTGCAAACCCTAAACATGGTGGATTCCTACTCCTACACGAGAAACCAAATTAAATAGCCCAGAAACATTGTATACATCATCATAATCGATATTGTATGATCAAATTTCAGTTTAAAAGCGTGTATAATTGAAAACAAAATAAATAAAAAAACCCACAAAAAATGCAATCGGTTTATGCATTCTATGGCTTTATGGGTGATGGTAAGGATGGCAATACATTCAGAATCCTCCAAGGATGCGAATTCAACCTTTATAATGCTTGGAAAGAGCTTGGAGGGCCGAAACCGAATCTTGATTTTATTGGTAAATTTTAAAGGTGACAATGGTTGCTTTTTGTTCTGAAACCCCTCCCCTTGTGTTGGTCACGTTTCTGTATATGTATGGAATATAATTAGGTTAAAAATTGGGCTTTGGATCAAGGATTTTGGTTAGTCGGAGTTGAAGAAACAATCATCCATAAATGTCAAAATAAATCAAATATCTTCTTGCTATTTTGCTTTGCATGAATTTGAATGGCTTCAAATCACTTTAAATGTTGTGTAAATCATTCAAGAACAAAGATTTGATCCATATATTGACTTTTTATATTTTATTTTTATTAAAATTGAATTTTAATAAATAAAATCCAAAATAATATAAAATAAATTATAAAAATCAGAATAAATGGTCATTGGGCCATGCATGACTTTATCTTTGATATTGGGTTGCAATTTTATGGGCCCATTTGGAAAATTTTGAAGTTAAGACATTTTTTTGCTTCATACACCCCTTGAAAATTTCCCAATTTCGCCAATGCATAACTCCCTCAATTATAAGGCTATGAAGGTGTTATTGAACTTTTTAGAAATCTTAGAGTGTCCTATAACCAAAATTTCTGGTCCCATGTCCATATCTTTTACCATTTTTAAATTATGAGCTTTGGAAAAAGTTGCCTTTTTGTTGACTTTCAAAAGGACCTATAATGTTTTAGCTCATACTTTCCAAATGAAGCATTTTTAGGCTTGGCTTGTGAGACACAAAGTTGTAGAGAATGGAATTTCCTTCAAAATTAGCTTTGGATGGGAAATTATTAATGAAGAATGTGAAAGTTATGGCTGGTCAAAGTTCAATTGACTTTTACTATGAAAACCCTAATTTAGAAACTTCTTGATTCTTGATGATTTGAGATTTCCTTGATGAATCATGATCAACCATTGATCAAATGATGAATTTAACCTCATAATATTGATGTTCACAAAAAATTTGAAGTTTGACTTTAAGTTGACCTCAGTTGACTTTTCTACCAAGTTAACTGATTTTTGGATAATTGAGCCTCTGACTGGTCAAACTTCATGGGAAAGCTTTGAAACTTGACATGAGGATTATTTAAGGTATGTGGGATGCTATGAAGCTCATTTGAGGTCTTGGAAGTCCATTTAGCTTGGAGAAATTCAAAACCCTAGTTTTAGATCCATTGTTCAGGAGGAGGTTTTGTCTGATGAAACCTTCAATCCTTTTGACCAATTGTGAACCTTGTGAGCCTTGTGACTATTGAGAGAACTCTTGAGACACGTTGCTTTGATTGTGGGAGGGCAAAATTTTGGGTTCAATAGCTGCCCCTGTTCAATTTTCTGAAACCTGAGGAGTTAGATTGGCATGTACGTCATTCGTGACTTGAAGGTTGAAGGGGATTGAACACTAAAGCCCAAAAATTTGCACTCGACGGTGCGTAAAATAATACTGTTGGTTAGTTGTATTGCTTGAATGGGCTTAAAGATTCCATTCGGAATAAAATGTTCTTCAGATATACTTCTTGGAGGATAAAGCAATCCAAAATGTAAATTGATGTAATCTTGGGGAATGTTGCAACCCAACAGGTTGTTTGGTGTGGTCCTGGAGGAAAGAGCATTCTAAGATGTTGATATACGTACTCCTGGAGGATAGAGCAGACCAAGATATTGTGAGATAGCCCCTGGGGGATATAGCAGCCCAAGGTATTGGTATACGTACTCCTGGAGGATTTAGTAGTCCTAGATCATCCTGAGGGATTTATAGCAGCCCAAGATATTGATATACGTACTCCTGGAGGATAGAGTAGTCCAAGATATTGTAAGATCGCCCTTGGGGGGATATAGCAGCCCAAGGTATTGGTATACGTACTACTGGAGGATTTAGCAGTCCTAGATCATCCTAGGGGATTTATAGCAGCCCAAGATATTGATATACGTACTCCTGGAGGATAAAGCAGACCAAGATATTGTAAGATAGCCCTTGGGAGGATATAGCAGCCCAAGGTATTGGTATACGTACTCCTGGAGGATTTAGCAGTCCTAGATCATCCTGGGGGATTTATAGTAGCCCAAGATATTGATATACGTACTCCTGGAGGATAGAGCAGTTCAAGGTATTGTAAGATAGCCCTTGGGGGGATATAGCAGCCCAATGTATTGGTATACGTACTCCTGGAGGATTTAGCAGTCCAAGATCATCCTAGGGGATTTAAAGCACCCCAAGATATTGATATACGTACTCCTAGAGGATTTAGCAGTCCACGATTATCTTGGGGGTTTATAGCAGCCCGAGATATTGATATACATACTCCTGGAGGATAGAGCAATCCAAGCTATTGTTATATGCATTCCTGGAGGATTTAGCAGTCCAAGATATTGTTTGAAGCAACCCTTGGGGGGATAAAGCATCCCAAGAATAAGTTGTTGATGACATTCGTCTGCTGGGGAATTAACCTGAAAAACAAAATTAGTTCTATGCAAATATCATGATTTACATAACACTTTGCAAGATGATATCCTTACTAGAATGTTGTATGTGTATGATATGATATGATGAAGTATGTATGAATTATGTAGTTGAGGCGCATGAGTAGATTCGTAGAACAACTGTTGGCTGGGGAAAATAAATCCCAATTTGTTGTTGAGGAATATGAAGACTTCGTTCCCATCTTGTTTTGGAATATCGTACTTAGAACCTCCCGTTTTCATTCGTCGTACTTCTTATTGAAGGATTAAGTTCCTGAATATCCCGACTGAGGATAAAAGAGATGGACATTGCTCCGGGAGACTTATTCGGTCAAGTATCAATTCTTCGGAGGGTATATTGTATTTGAAATGTAACTATTTGAAGACTTCGTAGAGTTGGAAGTACAAGATACTACTTGAAGTATTCCGTAAGAATATCCATAAAGATTACTCTATGGGGATGACTGGAGAAGATTTGTTGGATTCCTATCTCCGATCGTCCTTGGTAAATACTATTATTGTATTTTATACATTTCTGGTAAACATCAATCATATTCAAAAGCATATATAAATTCAAACATAATAAACATACGTTTTCGCTTAAGTAAAAGGGAAAAGTTAACCTGAATTCGGAGATAGAGTTTTATCAATTTTGAAAGTGTATACTCATTCAAAGTAACCAATGGATTTAGAACTTCTGATATTCTCGACTTCCCTGAGTAATTTTCTAGGAATTCTCATGACTGAATCTAAAGAAATGATACTAACACCATCTGATACAATGGCTTCTGCTGAGAATCCAATATCAAGTAAATGTAATGAGAGGAATATGCTTTCAGACTGTGGTGGACCATATACGCTCCTGGTATTAGATTTGGAAAGAGAGAATTGTCCCTAGCTGAGGATGATTTGTCCCAGAATAGAAGTATTTGAAATGATCTACCTCAAGAGAAATAAGCAGAATGCCCCACAATAATATGCCCCTGGAATGGTGAACTTGGTAATGTTACTTCTGATAATTCAGATGAGGAGACCTGCCCTTGGCTACTTAAGAATTGTTAAATCTTGACTTGATTGCCCAGAATGAATTGGACAGTAATATGGTATGCCCCCCTTGAGTGGAAGATAGTGACCATGCCCCATTGTATACATTGGCTTTGATCCAGGAAGCGACTTTGTCTATCGGGAGGACTTTGGTTTATTGAATATTCATCATGTAAGCTTCTCTGCTATCAAACACTTAGTTATATGCAAACAATGATATTCAAAATGCAATGCTTATGTTTGTCTTGAAATTTTGAAAAAGATTTATTTTAGCAATACAATGTTTATAAAATCGTGATATTAACTCGAGATTTATAATAAGCCCTAAAGGAGTCAGGATACCTTTTTGTAGCAATACGCTTTCGAACTAACCATTCTTCAGTTAGGACTTTTAAAGGGTTATAACGTGGCCTGGTTCACGGTTTAATAAACAAAGGATAAAGGCTCAAACTTTATTTTTACCCAACCCATCCTTCGTGATGTTCTTCAGTCTATATTCGGTTAACTTATGCATTGAGGCTCCAAACTAGTTTGGAATTGTAACACTGACAATAGTTTATTTGAAAAGCCAATCATCTTTTTTTTTTGAGAATTTGTAGTGACCTCTTTTTCTTTTGTCTTTGCTATCCCTTTATTTTACCTGAACTGTTTGTTTCAAGATCACAATCAGCGGGAGGTCTCAATTTTTACTTAGTCTCCTTCATAGGTTTTGACTTAGTTAGCTTTTCCTTTTCTAGATATTGACTGTCAGACTTAATGATTACAGGGAACCATCATTAGTTGTGTACAAAAGGACAATTGGCATAATTGAGTTAACTGAGGAACTACACTACCCTAGGTTATGCTTAAGGGTTTTAATTTGAGTGAGTAGGAAAACTCCTACTTCATAGGCTCAAAAGGGTTGACTATGGATTAACTTCCTTATATCTCCAATGTTTAGGAATTGAAACAATTCATGTACATCGTCAGCATAGTCTGTTTAAAAGCATACTGCATAATATTGTAGTATCGTTTTCGTCATCCTCCCTCTAAAGGCTTACAACTTTATCAAGAGTTAAATAGCACAAAATAGAAGTAAGAAGCATAATTTTAAATATAGTGAAACGAATGGATTAATTCAAGACAAACATACACAATGCATTAATGTGAAAACAAAGTTTAACATAATAGTAAATGCTTGGACGAACAAAAGAAATTACAACTGAATAAATCAAATGATGTCCCATCCAGTTGGCTTAATGTCTTCGATAGCAATCTGTGAACTTTCAGGAGCGGTATATTTTACCATGAAATCAAATATGCCACTTGGTTGTCCTATGGTATCCCAAACTTATACAGGTATATGTGGGCTTTCTTTCTTTCTACCTCGGGCAATTTGTCTTGCAGCTTTGATGTTTGATGGACGATAGGAGAATTCAATCTGATCTTCTAGCGTAACCCCGAGGATTCCTTCATCAATCAGGTCTTGAATCTTATTCCTTAATGCCCAACAGTTATCAGTGTCATGTCCAGGACATTTAGAGTGATACGCACACCTTGCATTGGGATTATAGCGAGGGGAGGAAGTATTGGGCTTTCGAGGAGAATTTTCCAAGGAAATTAGCTCCATCTCCAACAAGCATTGAAACATTTGTGACATTGGCGTGCTGAATTGGATGAATTGTCTTCTACATTCTTTGTGTCGATGTGGATTAACCTTACAAGACCTTCTTTCTTTAATTGAAGAAATATCAACAGTAACATGTATTTTTCCTTCTCTTATCCTTATCTTCCTTTCAACAAAGTCAGCTTGTTTCATCGGAGGTTGATTGATGATTTGATTCCTGACTCTGTTGTCTTGAAGTTTATTTCCAAAGACTTTCAGCTTTTCTTGCCCCCGGGCTAAGTTTTAGATAAGAGCCATCTGATCATTCATCTGGATTCTCATCTCTGGCATCTCAGCTTGCAGTTGTTCCAACTGATCACTCTTGTTGTCTTCAGGATTCTTCTTTTTCATGTCCTTAGTGAGGAGGGCTTTCAAATCTTCTTGTCCCTTGGACAAATTCAAGATCACCTCTTGAAATTGAGCAATCTGGGTTTGGAGATCTTTGACAGATTATTTGAGAGCCATTTCTTCTGAAATAAACATCGAGAGGATGAGAAACCTGTTGTGAAAACCTGTTATGTAATGATATGGTATGTATATGCAATGTTTTCAAGAACCGTAGGGTTTAAATTTGTTAAAACAAACAAAAACAAAACTCTTATTAGTAGGCTTGAAATATTATTGCCCCTTGGGCTTACAAATTAAAATAAACAAAATTTATAAAGAAAATAAAACATATGGAAATAAAGTCTCCCATGGACGCTTCCTCTTTGTGTTGAGGTAGGTGTTAAGATTCCGCTCCTCGTGAAGTTGCTTTGTCAACTCCAACACTCTTTCTTGGCTAATCCTGAATTGGGCTTCAAAGGTATCTCTTTGCTCCTTTAATTGGATCCAGGACTTCTGCAGCTCTTCCAAATCAGTGGGCATATCTAGAGGAAGGATGGTATAAGGAACATCTCCTTCAGCAATAGGCTCCATAGTAACCAGTAGAATAGCAGGATATGGCATCATAAGGGTCTGAGCACGAGACTGCACCCATATGAGGTAAGGTTCCATAGGAATGGAGTACTTTGGTTCCAGAGTATTTCTATCAACCTTATTTACTTTACTCCAAGCTCGTATAAACCTTTGACGATAACCTTGAAGATCATTGTTGTAGTCGAACATAATACCCTGAATAAGCATGTCATGATGACTATTACTCCGAGCATAACCAAACTGACGTAGATCTAAAGAAGGATTGTAAGTAATGCCCCTCTTATGCCAAGGAGTGGCACATTAGGGAACTCCCCATAACGGTCAATGATAGTGACATTTTCCATAGATCGGGAACACCAATGAATATCTGAATGAGAGAGTGACATCATTCTCTTAGACCACCTCAACCCTTGTTCATTCTTCATCACAGATCAAGGAAGGTGAGAAATAAACCACCTAGATAGTAGAGATATGCAACACATCAGAGTTCCTCTGGCTTTCGTAGTACGAGTGTGAAGAGAGTGTAAATATCTCCAAGTAATGTAGGAACTTGATTGTGAGCCAGAAATATGTTGATGGTGTGTACATCTATGAACTGGTCTGGATTAGGGAATAATACTAAACCATAAATCAGCAAGGCTAGGATCTCCTCAAAAGCATCGTAACTCATAGCATCCAAGAACACCTGCGCTTTCTCTATCAATACTCTGGCAAGGATACCCTTAACTCCACTTCTTGTTTCTAGGACAATGTCTGATTTCTTCAAATGTAGGGCTGCAGAAATGACTTCAGGTTTAGGCTCCTTCTCTAAGCCTGTGAAAGGTTTCTGATTAAGGATAGGTACCCCAAGTAGCTTGGAGAATTCTTCCATTGTAGGCATCATCTGATAATCGGGAAATGTGAAACAATGATGTTTAGGATCAAAGAACTGAAATAGGACACTCATCATATCTTCATCAAACCCTGAGGTAACCAAGTCAAGTAGATAACCATGCTTCTTTATGAACTGGGAACTTTCAGGAAGTTTTGAGACCAAATCCTTAAGCTTGAGAGGTATCCCTACAAAGTTGATCCGGATAGTGTTCCTACGAGTGGAAGCCATAACCTACAACAAAGATAAATCCTTTGGTCCTTGAAATGGTTAGTGAAAATGTTATGCTTATGATGTCATGATCTTATGATGTTATGTTCAATCACAAACATGTGGCACACACAAGCAAGTCACATAATAGTCCTAGGTTTAGAGGCTTGCATGAGGTTTAAAGGAAAGTACCTTCCCCCTGAAGTTTAGTTGGTCCATCCTGTCCTACAAAAGTAACCAGGTTCTAAGGGATCTCAATATCACTTATCCTTCCCAAGGGTTATTGTTCAGTAGGCAAATTAATGAGTGTAGCATCAAGTATCAACCAACTTTAGACTTTTCCAAAGCCGACTATCTCACTACATTCTAAAGGCCAAGATGGGTCAATTAAGGTTCTAAAGGGTAGTTAGTGTTAATGACAACGTATGCAAGCCCCATATTATCCTCAACTTACTTAAGGAACATAAGCACCAACCAAGAAGTCACACTAACTATGGCCACCAGATCAACCATATCGGTATAAGCCGTATAGTTTCCTTGGTCTATTGTCATTTACCTAGGGTACACTAGATCCAGGTTAGGATCTTTCACACATAAGCCCAGTAAATAAATATAAAGCAAGCAAGTCAAACAATAAGTGATCCTAATTCCTAAGGTAACCCCTCTTTAAGTACTCCCCAGCAGAGTCGCCAATTCTGTAACACGGTGGGAGAACTGACTTTCTATAAATGTTGCGGATAGCAAGAGTCACCACCGACTTTTATTTTATCCATATGGAAAGGGCATACAAGAACAAGAAAGACCTATTTTTAAAGAATTGAGTTCGGGGGGTAGGTTATATAAAGGGAAGGTGTCAGCACCCTTTATATCCATGGTTATCCATGGGCTCTTAGTTACTTAACTCACTTATTTGTTTGAAAAAGGAAAGTGTAGTGTGTGTTTAGAAATTTTTCTAAGTACTTTGTAATGATCCTCGTATGGATGTACATAAAGCCTTGTTTTTGAAGATTTTTAAAAAGAGTGAGGTGTGAAAAGCATTTTTGAAGTGTGAGCAAGTAACTAAGAGGTACCTACCCTAGACTAGTCTTTCATGTTCTTTTATTTTCTTTCAAGGGTAAGACTATCCCTACTATTAAGGAGTAGGTAGTCATTACCTTGGATTTATTTGAGGGACGGATGTAGGGTCATCGTATGTTCAATGAAGGCAACTTAATGGGTGTCTTTAGCAACCTGGGAGGGACTATCATCTTTTACCCAAGGGACAAGATCATTATCGTAGACAACCTCGTATGGATTTGATATTTTAAATCTGGGAGGGAGTAGATGATTTATTTATGGAGGGAATTTGCTTAAGACACCCCCATTTTCGAGGGACTTGGCCATTTATAAGGCAACTTAAGAGGAGAACCCCAGGAGGTGCAGATGGCGATCACAGAACGACCGACTTACGTGTGTGAGTGATTATATTCAAGTATTTATCTAATTTTTTAATTATCTGAGTCCGTATTAATTTCAATTATGTTTTGCACTCCCTATTATCACTAACCACACAAGATAAATAAAATAAATAAAATGTGAAAAAATAAATCCTACGTTATTACACGGCTTCGGGGCAGTTACAAAATAATCGAGCAGAAAACTAAATTACATAATAATAATAACCTATACAATTTTTCTAAATAATAAAGAAAAATAGATAAATAAAAATAAATAAAGAAAATTATTCTAAATAATTAAATAAAGCAAAATAAAAACAAATTAAATTATGGAAATTAGGGGTTGAAAAATAAATAGCATTTGGAAGACAAATTAGGGTTAGAAAGAAAAAAAATTAAATTTATTAAGAAAATATGAACCTAATTAATTATGAATTGAATTATTTACAAAAAAAAAACTATTATTATCAAAATATTTTAAAAGATTATTAGTGGCATTAAATTAAAAAATTAAAGTTTTAAGAAAGTTAGGGTGATTTTAGAAAGAAAAACATGAATCTAATACTAATTAATTTACAATTTAATTAAGTTATAAAAAAACTATTAATATTTTTAATTAAAATAAAAATTATATATTTTACATAAAGAAAAAATAAGTGAGATTATTATTATTATTTTAAGAAAATATTTGTAAGAAAATATTTTAATGGGTAATTATTAATTAGTTTTGTAATAAGTTAACTATAATTAAAATAGGGATTAATAATGTAAATAATAATTGGAAAAAAAAGGAAAGGAATTTGCCTCAAAATGATAGGGAGCTGGGAATCGAACCCAGCCCCTCTGGCTCCACACGCGTGCCATTTACCACCAGACCACTGTCATATCTGCGATAAACAAACAATAACAAATTATTATAAAATAAGATGAAATTTCAAATATCAGAAACGCGCCATTTTTCTTCTTCTTCCTCCGTTCGTCGCCTTATACCTTTACCTACGGGTTTCCGTCACTAAAGGTTTTAGTGACGGATTTTCATTGTCACTACAACACCTGCGCATTCAAACATTGCAAATAACATGGATAAATTGATTTTAATGATTCAAATTAGTTAATACGAGGTCCCTAAGTCCAAAAAGCTCATCAATTTCACGTGAAATCGCTTCAATCTTAGGTTTCCGAATTTGAGCTTACAAACCCTAAACATGGTGGATTCCTATTCCTACACGAGAAACCAAATTAAACAGCCCAGAAACATTGTATACATCATCATAATCGATATTGTATGATCAAATTTCAGTTTAAAAGCGTGTATAATTGAAAACAAAATTTAAAAAAAACCACAAAAAATGCAATCGGTTTATGCATTCTATGGCTTTATGGGTGATGGTAAGGATGGAAACACATTCAGAATCCTCCAAGGATGCGAATTCAACCTTTAGATTGCTTGGAAAGAGCTTGGAGGGCCGAAACCGAATCTTGATTTTATTGGTAAATTTTGAAGGTAACAATGGTTGCTTTGTGTTCTGAAATCTCTCCCCTTGTGTTAGTCACGTTTATGTATATGTATGGAATAGAATTAGGTTAAAAATTGGGCTTTGGATCAAGGATTTTGGTTACTTGGAGTTAAAGAAACAATCATCCATAAATGTCAAAATATATCAAATATCTTCTTGCTATTTTGCTTTGCACGAATTTGGATGGCTTCAAATCACTTTAAATGTTGTGTAAATCATTCTAGAACAAAGATTTGATCCATATATTGATTTTTTATATTTTATTTTTATTAAAATTGAATTTTAACAAATAAAATCCAAAATAATACAAAATAAATTATAAAAATCAGAATAAATGGTCATTGGGTCGTGCATGACTTTATCTTTAGGATTGGGTTGCAATTTCGTGGGCCCATTTGGAAAATTTTGAAGTTAAGACCTTTTTTGTTTCATACACCCCTTGAAAATTTCCCAACTTCGCCAATGCATAAGTCCCTCAATTATAAGGCTATGAAGGTGTTCTTGGACTTTTTAGAAAGCTTAGAGTCTCCTATAACCAACATTTTTGGTCCCATGTCCATATCTTTTACCATTTTAAAATTATGAGCTTTGGAAAAAATTGACTTTTTGTTGACTTTCAAAAGGACCTATAATGTTTTAGCTCATACTTTCCAAATGAAGCATTTTTAGGCTTGGCTTGTGAGACAAAATTTGTAGAGAATGGAATTTCCTTCAAAATTAGCTTTGGATGGGAAATTATTGATGAAGTATGCGAAAGTTATGGCTGGTCAAAGTTCAGTTGACTTTTGCTATGAAAACCCTAATTTAGAAACTTCTTGATTCTTGATGATTTGAGATTTCCTTGATGAATCATGATCAAACCTTGATCAAATGATGAAATTAACCTCATAATATTGATGTTGACAAAAAATCTTGAAGTTTGACTTTAAGTTGAACACAGTTGACCTCAGTTGACTTTTCTACCAAGTTAACTAATTTTTGGATATCTGAGCCTCTGACTAGTAAAAAATTATGGGAAAGCTTTGAAACTTGACATGAAGATTATTTAAGGTATGTGGGATTCTATGAAGCTCATTTTAGGTCTTGGAAGTCCATTTATCTTGGAGAAATTCAAAACCCTGGTTTTAGATCCATTGTTCCGGAGGAGGCTTTGTCTGATGAAACCTTCAATCTTTTTGACCAATTGTGAACCTTGTGACTATTGAGAGAACTCTTGAGACACATTGCTTTGATTGTGGGAGGGAAAATTTTTGGGTACAACAGATACCTTAAGTTGATTATTATATATCCGTTTTGTAGTGTTGAAGTATTTTCTTTGAAAAAATAATTAAGTGATTTCACGTTGTTATTTAAGTTGAACTGTATCATCTCATTTGTGTTGTCGAAATTTTAATACTCTGATTTTATGATTAATTTTCGGGTAGACATGGGGTGTTACAATATGATTTTTGATGGATGGTGATGATGTATGCAGCTGACATCATGGAAAACTTGCTTGACAAGCTTGTTTCTTTTGATTTTCTCTCTCTTTGATATATAAAGGGTGGTGTAAGGCTTATCCATGAGATGTAAGAGGTATGTATGGACAATAGAGGTATATAGGATTCGATGAGGTTATGATGCATGTACACCATAAATTGTATGAGTTCTTTTTTATTTGAAGGAGAGAAGAGAAAGACTCAAAGTTTGAAAAGAAAATACTAAGGGGAGACTAACATTACCCTAATATTTTAATGCATTGTTAGTCCTATAGTTGAGGTTAGAAGGGAATGATTTACCTAATTTAGCATGCAAAAGACACTACCCTATAGGATATCCTACTCCAAACTTAATCAAAAATTAAGTAGGACAAGGTGGCCCTAATGTCTATCCTAGTACAAACTTAATCATAAATTATGTTAGACTAGGTGGCCCAAAGGGAGCATACAGATAAGAAATGAAGAAAGAGATAACATGAAAAGAAGTTACACAAATGTTAACACCAAATTCCAATTAACTAGCTAGATCAACCATTGCTTCTATCAAACTTTAAGCATCACGAAAACAATCAAAAAGAAAGAAATCAAGCCATGAGAATCAAGGTGAAAACCTGAGATGCAGTGCTTGATTTTGTTTTAGGAAAACCAGAGAGGAGGATCCAAATATACTCTATGCTTGTTCTTGATCCTTGATGAGTGAAATAAACACCTTACAATGCTTGATTTCTTGCTGAATTGAAGCAAATGCAGAGATGATGCATAAACTAATTTCTTGAAGATTCAAGCCAGTTGAACTATGGAGAGTATGCACAAGATGATGAGGATGATGAATTGAGGAAGCTTGATATGTGATTGATGAAGATGAAGCTAGATCGAAGCCAAAATCAGTTCAGTTTCTTCCTAAAACCAGAGTGAGATTCAGAGAGAATGTGAAGTTTTTTGTGCAGTTTTGATCAAAATGGAATGTGTGTACAATTTAGTTAGATCTTAGGCTTTTATATCCATGGTTAGTACTAACTAACTCTAGTTGATGTTTAGAACTAGATTTAGTTATAACTTGAGGTGAATTGAGTAATTATAGGTGTGGAGTTAATTCAGTTTAGCTCATGTTTGTCTTGCTCGAGTTGGATCCAAGTATGGAGAAGAACATGATTACTATGGTGAGGTTTAGTGAAGTGTAGTAGAACTGATTCAATCAAGCGCTACAACATGCTTGAAGTTTTTTGTTTGGCTTGATTTTCAAAGATGTGCATGGAAAATGAAGTGATCATGCAGCATGAGATGATACTCCCTCCTCAAGTGTGATGAATTTGAACATAACATGATGCAATGGAGAGCTAAGTTTGAAATCATCATTTGATTGAATAGATTATGCAAAAAGAAAACCAGTTGTGATACATTGATCTTCTATGAATGGTTTCTTCAAGCTCAAGCTACCAAATAATGTGATTCTTGTGCTTAACTTGAAGTAAATGTTGCATACAATAAGTTTTGAGTTTGATCCATCATGGAATAAGACCTCTAAGTACCTCAAATGTATCATTGAACAGCATGTCATGAAGCTGCATAATGGGCCTGCATAGAATTGCCTTGGCTTGTGCAAGTTTCCTTGTGACTTGATCAAAGTTGACACCACACTTTGAACCTCCATAACTTCCACACAATTGATCATATGAAAAATATCCAAACATGAAAGTTGTAGAGGAGACACTCATGAACAACTTTGATGTTGGGAAAAATTTTGTTTGAGGTCATCTTGATGGATTAATTGGGCCATACTTCTTGCATACCACATGTTTGTGAAAATGCATTGCCTGGCGCGCGCAGGATGCCTTGCCTGACTTGCTTTTTGCCCTAGTTTGATCAAACTTTAGTTGATCATAACTTCTTCAATTTTAATCCCATGAACATGATCCACCTATGGATTTGAATATTAGAATGTCCTATTTCAAACAGTCTAAGTGGAATTTTTGTTTGACTTTTATTTTAGGAGAAGGCCTCTCTTGAACTTGACAGAAAAATGGCCAAAACTTGCCATATTTGGAAACCCTAATTTTCCAAAAATGGTAAGTTTTTTATTTTCTTGATTCTTGATGATTCCTCCATCATTTCTTGATCAAATTTTGTCCATGGACTTCTTGTAACGTCAATTTCATGATTTTGACCTCAAAAAGTCAGGAGTTGGCTTTTTCCTCTACCTAGTTGACTTTTCCCTAATTTCTTGATTCTCAAGTAACTGATCAATTGAAGACTCTCTGAAATGATTCAATGGATTATTTTTCAACCCTAGACACTTAACATCATGTGGAAAACAATGAGATCAAGTTTGGACCAAAATTTCCTTGGGAAGCTCCATTAATCAGAAACCCTAATTTTAGCCCCTTTTGTTATGAGGTGTTGCACTGCTTGAATTATTTGATAAATTCGCCTCTTTCTAAGGCTTGAGGAATCAATTAAGATATTGTGGGATGTTATGAACCCTTTGAAAATTGTTGAGAAGTTATGTGACCCTTTCCTTGCTTTTGGATGATCATCAGTTTCATCAGTCATTGATCACATGCACCATGCCTCTAGCTATGATTGTTATGCTTTAATTTTATGCAAGGATATGGAATTATGTATGCAATATGTTATGTTAAACGCCATCAAATGAGAGGAAAAATTTTGGGGTGTTACACTATGGCCTTTACCAAATTTGCCCAGGGATCTACCATGAAAGCTTTAGGCATAAGTGCTAGCATTGACTATCTGTTTAACCAGCTAGGTTGGGAAGAGTTTGCACTTAGGAAACATAAGACCTATTATGAAATAACCTTAGAATTTATAAGTTCACTGTTTTAAGATCCCAACAGTGGAAAAGGGGTTACAAGAGGAAAGATAGCATTTAGACTCTTTGGATACCCTTGTGAGTTTAACATCCATGATATGGCTAACCTTCTAGGTTTCCCAGATAACCCAATTGTTTTCTCGGAACCACAGGAAAACTTGCTTGCACGGGATGAGCTAGACCGTTTTTGGAGTAGCATCTCAGGACAACCTGATCATGACTTATACCCTATGGTGTCCACTAAGATCCACAACCTAGATATTAGATGTTTCCATATGATCATAGCCTACACATTATTCGGAAAGACTAAGAGGGATAACAATGTCTCGAGAGATGAGTTATTCATCATGTTTTATGCTTTTACATCCAGGAGGGTAAATGGAGTGAATCTTATGTTTGCAAATTTCTGTAGGATTATTCAGAATGAGCACCACCCAATCCTGATAGGCGGACTAGTAACCAAGATAACTGATGCAATGGGATCTAGGACCCTCTTTTCTAAGATTACCCAACTTGGAGAATTTAGGCCTATGAATGTCACTTTCTATTTTGAGAGAGCTATGTTGTATGACTGAGGACCTGAATGTTTTAAGCTTCTAATCAATGGCGTGGTTGTGCCACAACTCACTTTACCTAACCATGAGCGCACAAGTGTGCATAAAAGCGCAACTGGCTATATGATCTAGACGAGCCGATTGATGAACCTGGAGATGCTTGGTCTGAAGTTGAGATATATCTTAAAACCCCTTCAAATTACTATGATTCAGACTACCCTGAGTATATAATTAAAGAGGAAGTGAAACTAATACCTGCTAAGACACCTGCACTTACTCCAGCCAATCCTGAGCTTACCTTAGAAAATCTCCAAACTGAAATGCAAATCATGCAGTATGACATCTACGACGTGCGTATAGACATCATCACATTGAGAGATATGGTCGTGGATCAATTCGACCATTTGAGAGAAGCATTAGAATCCATCTGCAAAAATCGTGGCTAATTTTCAATATCAACACTCATAAGAATTTTTCCTACATTTTGTTTCAATTCAACATTTTTATTCTTAGTCCAATTTGATTTCTAGTTACTTTAATTTTATCAGCTTATTTCGATTTATAACTATTGCAAATTTCCTAAGTTTTAATAAAGAATTCTGGTCCTATTCTTATTTTGTTTGTGCCTTAATTATAATTGATCAAGTGTGTTACGAGTACTTTGGGTAAATTGAATGTTAAAATCCTTCTGTTACTTACACTACTAAAAAAAGACATTTGGTTAAATGATTTTACATCAGACATTTATTATAAATGATGTAAAAAATAACGCGGTGGCAGTTTCGTAAATAATAAAAGAAATTGTTATAAGGGATTTTACATCGGGTATTGATTAAAACCGATGTAAAAAGTAACGCGGTGGCAGTTTTGTAAATAATAAAAAAATTCATATAAAGCCTTTTACATCGGTTTTATTAAAACCGATTTAAAAAACCATATTAAAAAACAATTAAAAAAAACTAATAGCTATTACATTGGTTGATGTAATAACTGATTTAAAAAATTACATTAAAAAAATTTCAAAAAACATATTAGCCTATTACATCGGGTAATTGGTAACAGATTTAAAAAAACATATTAAACAGGCCTATTACATCGGTTCAAGCATACCCGATGTAAAAAATTACTTTAAAAAAAATAAAAAAATCCCTAATGGCTATTACATCGGTTTAAGCATACCCGATGTAAAAAATTACTTTTAAAAAAATTCATAAAATCCCTAATGGCTATTACATCGGTTGATGTAATACCTGATGTAATAGGCTTACTTTAAAAAAAATTCAAAAAATCCCTAATGGCTATTACATTGGTGGATGTAATACCCGATGTAAAAAATTAATTTAAATTAAAAAATTCAAAAATAAAAATATGCTATTACATCAGGCATGTGTTTTAACCGAATTAAAAAGAATATTAAAAAATTTAAAACACTAAACACAAAACATAACTCATTTACTGTAACATCTTCCAAAATCTTCTTCCACCATCTCCAACTCCCACCGTTCCACCTCCATAGCCCCCAACGCTGCTTGCCGACCGTCCACCGCCCAACGCTGTTGCGCCGACCGTCCCTCTCCCTCCTCCACGCGGCGAACGTTTCCCCATCCCCCGACGCGGCGACCGTCCCTCTCCCTCCTCCACTAGGCGACCATTTCCCCATCCCCCTACGCGCCGAACATCCCACTCCCTCCACCCTCCCCACACGCGCCGTCCGTCCCACTCCCTCCACCCTCCCTCGACGCCGCCGACCGTCCCCCTCCCTCGACTCCGCCAACTCCACGACGCTGCGACCCTCCACAGTACACCTCCAAGGTACTTGTTACTGTTACTGTTGTTTGAATTTATTCTTCTATTAAGATTGAATTTTGTTGTTTGAAGGTATACTGCTATTAAGATTGGTTAATATTGTTACTGTTAAAATTTGTTTTTCAATATATATAAAACTATATATATATATATATATATATATATATATATATATATATATATATATATATATATATATATTATTTTTTCTTTCTTTAATTTCAATATATATATATATATGTATATATATATATATATATATATATATATATATATATATATATATATATTACTTTATATTTGTCTTTAGCCATGTTTATTTTATACATATTGTGATGCTATCGTTTCTCATAGAATTTGTGTGTCGACGAGAACTTCTGCATCGTCACCCGTGAGTCATCCGGCCGGCCATACAATATTGCAGGTTCTTTTTTAATTATTTATAACTTCTCACTTCTTCTTTATGCATGTCACGTGTTTGCACGTAGAGACTTTTGCATTCTTTCTAATGTCCAAGAGATAGACTATTATAGGTGTCTAAATGATTTAACTGATCTGTATTGATTAATTTCGAAACATAGGTATGAATCGTAGTTGGATAAAAGCTAATTGATTAAGTGTTGAGTACGAACATGGAGTGAAGGAATTTCTACAGTTTGCTGAAAGCAATGCTAAAAAAAACTTCCTCTTCCTAAAAGTAATGGTGAAAAAAGTATTGATGTGCTATTTCTTTGTCCATGTGTTCGTTGTGTAAATCGCGAACCAAAACTTAATAAGAAGGAAATAATGGATCATCTAATTTGTCATGGGATTTGTCAAAGTTATACACAATGGATATGGCACGGTGAGGTAGTAGAAAAGTCAAATGTGTCCCAAAAAGATAATATTGGTGTAGAAATGGATGATGATCGTCTGGAAGACATTATGCATGATATTGGACAAGATTCGTTTAAAAAGGCACAGGCGTATGATACTTTATGCAGTGACAAGGATAAACCTTTGTACCCGGGATTCCCTAATTTTACATGTTTGTCAGCCGTGTTAAAATTGTTTAATTTGAAGGCAAATAATGGGTGGACTGACAAAAGTTTTACCGAATTGCTTGAATTGTTGACACAGATGCTTCTAGAAGGTAACGTATTGCCAGATCGTTATTACGAGGCAAAAAAGATATTGTGTCCAATGGGTTTGGAGTATGAAAAGATACATGCATGCCCTAATGATTGCATATTATACAAAAAAGAGTATGTAAACTATAATCATTGTCCGAAGTGCAAGGCGTCACGCTACAAAAAGAAAGATGGTGATTCTAGTGATGATGAGATTGTCAAAAAGGGTCCTCCCGCGAAAGTGGTATGGTACCTACCAATAATTCCAAGGTTCAAGAGACTCTTCGCAAATGCAAATGACGCAAAGAATCTTAGATGGCATGCCGAAGAAAGAAAATGTGATGGACAAATTCGTCATGTAGCTGATTCTTTACAGTGGAAGAAAATAGATTCTTTGTTTCCAAATTTTGGCAAAGAGTCGAGAAACCTTAGACTTGGACTTTCTACTAATGGAATGAATCTGTTTGGTAATCTAAGTACTAATCATTCTTCTTAGCCTGTTCTCCTGATGATTTACAACCTATCTCCTAGGTTGTGCATGAAGCGTAAATATATTATGTTATCCATGATGATTTCGGGCCCAAAACAATCGGGAAATGACATAGATGTTTATCTAAGTCCCTTGATTGATGATTTAAGAGTAATGTGGGAGGAAGGGGTGGATGTTTTTGATGCGTATTCTGGTGAACAGTTCAATATGCATGCCATGTTGTTTTGAACCATCAACGATTTTCCGGCGTATGGTAATTTGTCTGGTTATAAAGTTAAAGGGCATAATGCATGTCCTATATGTGAAGAAGGCACAAGTTACCTCCAACTTGAAAAAGGAAAGAAAACTGTTTATCTTGGGCATCAAACATTTCTAGCTCGTTATCATCCATATCATAGATTGCGAAAAGCTTTCAATGGGGAACAAGAGCATGGTCAAGCTCCAAAGCCCTTAACTGGAGAGGAAGTTTATCAACGACAACAGGGCATTAATGTTGTCTTTGGAAAATACAAAAAGAAATCAACTACGAAAAATATATTGAAAAAGAGGTCGGTTTTCTTCAATCTTCCATATTGGTCTAGTCTTGATGTAAGACATTGTATTGATGTGATGCACGTGGAGAAAAATGTATGTGATAGTTTACTCGGAACACTTCTCAACATTCATGGCAAAACAAAAGATGGTTATAATGCTCGTGTGGATTTGGGTTTGATGGGTATACGAGAAGAGTTAACTCCACAACATATAGGCAACAAGATATATTTGCCTCCTGCCTGATACACTTTGTCTAAAAAAGAGAAAACATGTTTTGTGAGTATTTACAAAGTATTAAAGTTCCACATGGTTACTCATCAAATTTCAAGAGGCTTGTATCTGTTAAAGATCTCAAACTAATTGGCTTAAAATCTCATGACTGTCATGTCTTAATGCAATAGCTACTACCAGTGGCTATTCGTGGGATATTGCCTAACAATGTTAGGAAGACTATAACCAGGTTGTGCTTATTTTTCAATGCAATTTGTTGTAAATCCATTGATCCATCAAAGTTATATGATTTGGAAAATGAGGCTATAGTTATCTTGTGCCAATTAGAGATGTATTTTCCTCCTTCATTTTTCGACATTATGGTTCACTTGATTGTTCATCTAGTAAGGGAGATTAGATTATGTGGTCCAATTTTTTTACGATGGATGTATCCAACAGAATGATACATGAAGATCCTAAAAGGTTATACAAAAAATCCACACCGGAAGGAAGCATTGATTGTTGAGAGGTACATTGCAGAAGAGGCAATTGAGTTTTGTTCAAACTATTTGTCAGAAGTGGATGCTGTAGGGGTTCCTAAGCCTCGTCATGATGGAAGATGTGAGGGTATGGGTACACAAGGTTTAAATGTCAAGAGCTTAAGTATTGATGTGGTTGTTCAAGCTCATTTGTATATTTTGAATAACACGGATGAAGTTCAACCTTACTTATCTGCTCACAAAAGCATCATAAAGAAAAGGCACCCCAAGATGAATGAAAGATGGTTGTTAAAAGAGCACAATAAGAGTTTCTCTGAGTGGTTTAAAGAGAAAATTGCTAATGATGATAGTGCATCTAATACAATTAAGTGGTTGTCCTATGAGCCGAAATGTAACATAATAACTTGGAGTGGATATGATATTAATAAAACTTGCTTTTATACAAAGTCAAAGGATGACCGTAGTACCACACAAAATAGTGGGGTGATGATTGTGGCCGAGTCCATGCACTTCTCTAGTGCTAAAGATAAAAACCCGATTATGGCATCTACACCCTACTTTGGGGTGATTGAAGAGATTTGGGAAGTTGATTATGTTGTGTTTAAAGTTCCCGTATTTAAATGCAAATGGATCGATATCAATAGTGGTGTAAGAATCGATGAATTTGGAGTTACATTGGTTGATCTTAGCAAGTTAGCTTATGCGGACGAACCTTTCATTATGGCATCTCAACCAAAACAAGTGTTTTATGTCACAGATCCTTCTAATAAAAGGTGGTTGGTGGTTATACAAGGAAAGATGCATGATAGTGATGAAAATCAAGATGCCAACCTTGATATTTTCGAAACTCCTCCTTTCTCAATAAATGTGCCTACCGTCATTGAAGAAAATGAAGAGGATGATGTGCATGCTATTCGCACAGATCATGGAGAAGGGATATGGGAGGACTAGTAAGTTATTTATTTATTTATTTATTTTGTGCTTGCTTTGATGTCTAATTGTTTTTATTTTTTGCTTAATTTAATGTCTAATTGTTTATATTTTGTGCTTAATTTGATGTCTAATTGTTTATATTTTGTGTTTAATTTGATGTCTAATTGTTTATATTTTTTGCTTAATTTGGTGTCTAATTGTTTTTTATTTTATGTGAACAGATACATGGTTGATTCAACAGACAACCCTTCTTCATCTAGTGACCCTAAAAAAACCAGAGTTAGAGGTCCCACTTTGATGACACAAATTGACAAAGTTCACCAAACAGGTGAGAAGATAAAGGTGAAGTTTGATCCAAGAACCCATGAATGTACGGGTGTTGGTAAAAATGCTTCAAATTTTAAGAGTTACATAACGTCTCTTGCTCGACAGAGATGTAGTATTTTAAAAGATGAGTGGAAAAACATAGATAATGACATAAAAGAGGCTATTTGGACTGTTGTTCAGGTATTTTTGCTTAATTTGATGTCTAATTATGTTTTATATTCATATGTTAATAACATATGTTATATATTATATGTGTAGGCTCATTTCACTATTCCAGAACCTCATGATGCAAAAAAGGATGCATTGAAGAAAGAATGGATTAAATATGCTGGAGAGCGATGGAGAGGTTTTAAGACACAACTCACAAGTGAATATATTAGAAAGCCCAAAGATGGTCTCGCTCCTGCATATATCAGATATCCTTATATTAAAGAAGAAGTATGGAATGAATTTCTGAAGTCTCGAGATACATCTGAATTTAAGGTTAGTATGAGTTATAACATTTTTATAACTTTTTATTATGTTTAGTGTGCTTAATAACATTTTTATTATGTTTAGTATGATTAGTAACTTTTTCAGTTTATAATAGGAAAAAAGTCAAAAGGGTGCAAAAAATGTGGCTAAGAATGCATACCCACATGTATTATCTCGTGGAGGGTATCGCTTGCTTGAGGAGAAAATGATAAATGAAAAGAGATCATTGAGAGATGATTCTAACTTAGATGATACAGGTAGCCCATCTCCACCTTCACGCCATGAGTTATGGAAGAGAGCTCGACAAAAGAAATGGGGAGAATACACATCACAGGCTACACAAGTTGTTGCAGAGAAAATTGTAAGTAAAATTACGAAAATTCTTCAAGTATCATTATAATTGTGTTTGATAAAAACTATTGACAAAGTTGTGGTGCATTTGTAGGATTCTCTAGTTGAAGAAGTTGAAAAGGGTGCATTTGTTCCGGATGGACGTCACAATATCCTAACAGCAGCCATTGGAACATATGAGCATGGAGGTCGTGTTCGTGGTGATGGAAAACACCATAAACAGAGCACTTTCTTTGGAAGATCACGTTAAAGACAAGATATCGATGTATCAGAACAATTTGCACAATTGTCATCTCAATTAGAAGCAAAAATTTGAGCGGATTTAGCGCAACAGTGGGTTGAAGAGCGTAAGGCAATGCAACAATCTTTCATGGAGACACTTAAGTCTATGGGTATCTCCCAAAGCACAACAAATAATAAATGCATTGAAATAAGGGAAACTGTGGATGGAAGCGGAAAAGGAAGTTGTTCAGTTGTAAAAGTAAGCAAAATGGAAGAGGAAGACAATGTTGAGAGATTAGTAAAAATGGTTCTGAAAAGGAGTGACACACAAATGGATTACTTTGAATTAGAATTAAGTCATTGTGTGAATGTCTCAAATTTTTTAATGTCAGCGAAATGTATCAGAGAGTTGTTGATGGGACAACATTGGCTTGACGTTTCTACTTTGCAAGTATGGTCCACGTAAGTATATTTTCTTTTTTATTACTCTCAAATATTTTAATATGTTATAACTCTTGTCACTTTGATTCTAATGTTTATGCTATAATTATTAAGGTATATTCATCGTATGTGTATTGATACATCACAATCAGAAGTATATGGGATATTGGACTCTGCTTTGTGTTCGTATGTTGATAATGTGGCAAAAACTAAAGCAAGAGTTAGAAAATACATACAAGACAAGTTACGTGATCACGAAGAGAAAGTGTGACACTTGCTACCATTTATTCATGGGTATGTTTGTATGAAATTCTATTTTATAACTTTGGTTGCATAGATATTTCAATTTTGTTAATATGAAATTCTGACTTTTGTACTTCAACACGCACATACATAAATCATTGGCAATTAATAGTCATTTGTCCAAAAGACAATACGGTGGTCGTCTTCTGTTCACTTCATCGGGAACTTAATCAAACCATGACGAAACTTGTTACAAAGTAAGATTATCTTTTATGTTCACTATATCTTATATACATAATTTGTTACAAAAGTAATTCCATATTTTATGTGGCTTTATATGGATTTTTTTCCCTTCTAAATTAGTGCTTTAGGGGTTCATCAAGCGACACATGGCATTAGAAGAAAGCCTACATGGCTTCGACCCAAAGTAAGTGGTGTAAATTATAATTATAAATTTAATTTTATCATATAAGTATTCACTAATAATGTCATATATTCATTTGTAGACAAGGAAACAAAATAACTCTAATGATTGTGGGTATTATGTGATGAAAAATATGTTGGGTATTGTCTCTGCAAAGATAACCGATAATTGGATAACGGTAATAAAAATAACTTTATTTTGTTATTTACTTTGCATTTTGCAACTTAATGTGAATTTTCCAAAATAACTCTATATTGTTATTTATGTGTTGTAGGTATTTAATGACCCAACATAATTAACAGAAGATGATTTGTATGATTTGCGACTCCGTTGGGCAACATGTTTCTTTCAGTTATATAAAATTTAAGCTTTATCTGGTAAGATATATAGAATTGTCTGATTTGATCCTATTGACTTTGGTGTTGTCTGTTGGTTAATTGGTGTTATTATTTATTTTCATGAAATTTGATTTTGGTGTTTTCTACCGAAGTTACAACTCATATTCTTGTGGATATTGTAAATTGGTATTCAAGTGGGGGTAATATTGGTTGAATGTATATTTTTTGTTGTTGTTGTAGTAGTAAATTTTAGTAAAAACCTCCTATTGAGATGACTATATGTGTATACTAGATATTTGGTGTATACTTTGCATTTTAGTAAGTTTTAGTACATTTGGAAGAATATATGTGTATACTAGATATTTGGTGTAATGAATATTGGTGAGAAATATATGAAAATAGCGACCTAAATGTGGTCTATGTGAAGGAAAAATTAGGTACCAAAAAAATTACAGGAATTGCTAAAAAATTAGGTACCAAAAAAATTATGGGAATTGCTAAAAAATAGTCATATTATATAAAATTACTACAGTACTTTTTACATCGAGCGAATGGATAAACCGATGTAAAAATTACTGTATGGCATACTTTTCACATCGAGCGAATGGAGAACCGATGTAAAACCCCCCTGTATGGCATACTTTTCACATCGGGCGAATGGAGAACCGATGTAAAAACCCCCATGTGGCGCATACTTTAAAAAAAATTAAACACCTTTTTACATCGGTTATAAGAAAGAACCGATTTAAAAACCACACCTATTACATCGGTTTTATCATACAACCGATGTAAAAACTACCTTTTACATTAAAAAAAATTATATTTTTTTTTCATATCACTTAAAAATTAACCAATGTGGTTGGCATATTTTTTACATCAGTCCTAAAACCGATGTAAAATGTCTTTGATTTATTACATCGTCTGCCTTTACAACAGACTCATAACCGATGTAAAAAGTCATTTTCGCCCGATGTAAAAAGTCATTTCTGCATTAGTGTTATAATGCACTAATGCTTAGTGTTAAAATATATTGGTCTAATACAATTTTAATACACTGCTATTTTAGTACCAATTATATTGCAATGCTACTACCTACTGATATATATAATTGTTACCTACTGATATGAAAAAGTGCTACCTGCTATAACGTGATTTTTGCTACCTTTTATACCAATTTAGTTGTATGAAAGGAATAAATAAAGTGGATTACGTAAAGTACAGGATCATAGGAAGCCCATTTTTGGAGTTTTTGGATTTTTCAAGCCAGATGATTGTCACCAAGCTGAGACGACCGTCTCACACTTGTGACGAGCATCACAATTCACTGACGACCGTCCCACTTTCCAGATTCCAGTAACAGTCGTCTGCAACGGTCATGAAAACCGTTGCAACCCCACTCACCCACTCCTCCAACGTTATTGTCCCCTTTTCCACCCTATAAAAAGCCACTTCTCCATTCCACTTTCACACAACATCTCAACTACTCCCTATCATAGAATTTTTAGCAATTTTCTAGCACCACTTTCTCTTTATGTTTCTATATAAATTGCAGTAGTAATTACCTCTCATACCATTCCATTTTGTTCAGCTTTTCTATTCTTTTCACTTCATCTATTCCATTCAAAACCTTTCCAAAACTAATGGCAGCCCAAACACCCATTAATATCCCTCCAAGAGAAGGTTCTTCCAAAGAACTTCAATGCGCATGCTTCGCCGAGTACCGTGAAAGAACGGTAGATGTTACTTGTTAGATTGACGAGGATTTCCTGACCCAACTGGGGCTCCTCGACAGTGTCAACTACATGCTTGCGAAAACTGGTCTCACGACGTTGTGCAGGAGCAACAATGCCACGTATGCTACACTCACTATGGAATTCTTGAGTTCCTACGAGTACAACACGCCCAATGATGCAAAAAAATTTTGGTAGGGAATGCTACGTTCCGCCTTTTCAAAATGGAGTATTCCATCACACATGAGCAGTTCAGCGAATGGTTCGGAATCCAACATGGCGACGGTGTACACCTAACCCTTCCAAGAGATGCGAACTGGAAAGCCGGAGCTTTCTAGCTTTGGGAGGAGTTATCAGGAGAGAGGAACCAAGCGTGAGATGAGTTTTACGCCACTCATATCCATAACCATGCCATCCGCTACTTTTAGAGGGTGATGTCCAACATAGTTTTCGGAAGGTACAACAACCACAAAGTGAATCAGAGAGAGCTATTCTTAATCAGATGCGCCTTTTCGACATCCCTGTGAACCCCATAGCCTTCATCCTCCACAACATCGAGTGTACCTTCAAAAGAGGGAAAGCCCTTTTTGTTTTGGTGGGATGATCACCGACATTGCCATTAAGCTCGATCTAGGTGAAACCTTAACCAACTTCTAGCAACTCCAGCCCTATACCTCGATATAGAGTATTGCAAGAACAATCACCTCATTAGGAAAAGGAGGGATAACAGGTATAACTTGGTTGTGAAAAACCGATTTATCAGAAGCATCATCCTACCATGCCACTCCCTCACAGATGTGAAAGTCAGAGCCAAGTAGCACAATGACCTTGACGCCCCTTCACCAGGTGCGGCTGCACAACAAGAGAAACCAGATGCAGGGATTTATGAGATACAACAGGATATGGACGAGGAGGAAGTTGCTCATACAGAAGCCACTGATTTCGCCAGCACCAACACATCCACTAGACGCGGTGTAGGAATCAACAACCCGCGTGTATGGATGACATTATGGAGGCGATCATTCAGAGTAACGAGCTACACAAGAAGCATTACCAGGAGATGATCGAAAGGATGGGAAGGATGGAGCTTGCACATGAAACATAGGGAGAAATAATCGCTGCTAATACAGAAGCATTGGGTAGCTTAATAAGCCAAGTTTGGGCGCTACATGACTATATCCATCATATGGGTATACATGATCATATAGCGATATATGGACAGAGAGCTGTCAGAGCCAGAGCCAGAGGACGAGGGCAGATACCACCACCCTAGCAGGAGTAGTTTAGTTTTTAGTTTTTAGCTTTTATTGTTTTTTTGTTTTATTTATTTAGTAGTGTACCTATATCTCGCAATATTGAGGACAATGTCCGAGATAGTGTGGGATAAGGGTGTTAGATTTCCCTTTTCATTGTACGAAACATTATTAAATTAATCGAAGTATTTAATTTTTAAACTCTCTCCAGTATTTTTAGCCATACCAAAAAATTGTATTCCTTTAGAATGCTTTCAGTTAACATACCCCATGATTATATAGGTTGATAGGCTTTGTTAGAAACTGAGAAAAGACTTCACAAAATTGATACAGTCTTGGCACCTTAGACCCTTAGATATGCGATATCAGTTTGGATACCTGTTATACCGAAATCTGAAGCTTTAGTTCTAAATTAGCCCCAAATAGTTTATTTTAGCAGTCGGTACCGCCTGAAGGACAAACTACGTGGAGAGCCGATGCAAATAAGTGATTGACCGTAAATATGCCAAAAATAAGAAAAAGGAAAATCTTAAGAATATGAAATCCATTGGTAAAACAATCAAGTTACATAAAAGGAAAAGCGAAAATACTGATGTTTGTTGATTCAGATGAATCTGGTTCTAAACTCGATAGGGCGGATTACTATTCGATCCCCCACAACTTTCACTCAGAATGATAAAGGGTTACCGCACTTGTGTACCAGACCCCATATGGAAAAAAGGATCAAACTCACTAACAGGTTACTCCACTATGTGCATGCAAATAAGTGATTGACCGTAAATATGCCAAAAATAAGAAAAAGGAAAATCTTAAGAATATGAAATCCATTGGTAAAACAATCAAGTTACATAAAAGGAAAAGCGAAAATACTGATGTTTGTTGATTCAGATGAATCTGGTTCTAAACTCGATAGGGCGGATTACTATTTGATCCCCCACAACTTTCACTCAGAATGATAAAGGGTTACCGCACTTGTGTACCAGACCCCATATGGAAAAAAGGATCAAACTCACTAACAGGTTACTCCACTATGTGCATGCAAAGGTAAATTGGCTTAATGTGATTGCATCAGAATGAAATTGTGTGAAACAAAGACAAGATCATTAGGTTGAGCTATAATAGCATGATTCATATTGGTTTGTATAAGGGGTTTATAAACATAGTTTGTTTTTAGTGTCACTAGTGTATTTTTAGTGTTTGAGTTACTATTAGTTCTTTTAGCATAAAGCCGCACAACCACGTATGGATAGGTAATATGTTTCGTGTTTGCATATAAAGGGTATTTTTTAAAACATACTTGATTGTTTGCTTAAGGACAAGCAAATATTCAAGTCTGGGGGAGTTTGATAACTCAAATTTGTATCGATTATTTAGTATAGTTTCAGATTCTTTAACTTGTTAATTTGTACATTTCAAACGATATTACGCGAGTTTTGTATTTGTTTTGCAAGTATTCGACTAAACTTGACTTTTGGAGGCAAAATATGAAAAGGAGACTTATTGGACAAGAAATGGAGCAAAACAGAACAAAATAGAAGAAGAAAATAAGATTATACAAAATCAATTGTGGGAAGACCATCACACATTAGTGACAACCATCACAAAACCAGGATGACCGTCCCAGCTTCAAGTTGAGTGTCACAATCCCAAGATGGTCGTCACAACTTCAAGTTGATCGTCACAATTAAAGTTCCAGAAACCTATTTACATAGCAGAATTCAAAACAGAAAGATGTTATGCATTCTCTTCTCATTCAACAGAGAAATCATCTCTACCCTAATCAACCTTAGTCCAAGCTACTCAATCAAAGCCCAACCTAAATCCATTATGTGAATTTCTTAACAAACCAAACCTTGGAGGCTATAAATAAAAGCCACTGCAAAGCTCGATGGGAGCTTCGTTCATACCCCAAATTTCTGCCGCATTGCTGTTCAAAGTTCAAATTTATTTTCCAGCATCGTCTTTATTTTTCCATTACCAAACCTAAGTGATAGTTTCCATCATTAGGAAGCTATCACTATTTTAATTGTTTCTAGCCACTAGATATTTGTTTTAGTCTTTATGTTTCTTCAAGTCTGGTTGATCAAAAACATTGCAACCAGGTTTCTATTTTTAATGCTTTATTGTTTATTTATTATTACATTTATTATTATTATGCAATTCTTCTCCTTGTACCTTTCTTTGTTTTTATTTAATATGTATGGCTAAACCATTAATCGGTATGTAATTATCTAACCGGAATGAATTCGGTAGAATTAGGCTAATATCTTAAATTAAGTTACTTTCCGGTTTCAAATTCTTAATATAAAAAACTCACTTTACGAGATTAAGAGAGTATAAAAGATTAGGATTAAGACAATGGGAGGGTGAGATAATAATTAGATAGCTGAAATCGAGCATTGTTTTAAATACAAAGGAAGCGCTTTAAAACCAATTAGAACCTCTAGGTTTCCAAAAATTATTTCTAACTTGAATTGACATAGCGAGAGCGCTCAATTAAACTTAGGGATATAGTCATAGGCAAGACCACGAGAGTGTGAGTTAACGACTTTTAAACCGAGAGTTTCTACAGAGAGATAACTTAATAAACCTTAATAAGTCGACCCTCTATTGAATTCGTGAAGGCGAATCAATTACGTATCGATATCCTTATTATTAATTTAACTTAATTAATTTCTCACCTTCTAAAACTAAAAATATCACTTACCTTGGCTAAACATAGTAACACCCGATAGCGCTAGGTTGATTATCGAGTCTCTGTGGGATCGATATCTTTTATTACTACGCGATAGACCGTGTACTTGAAATTAGTAATCGTTAAACTCAGAAAGTTGTGATCAATTATAAGTTGGGAGTCCTGCTCCATTGGTACCACATGCATCGCATTATCTAAGTTTTATTTCCAAGTCGTATTATATGTTGTTGTGTTGTATCTCGTTTTGTTTAAGTTGTTGTTGTGTTGTGAAGTGGTGAATTATGTAATCCAATTTAATATGTTATTCATTATATTCTCGATTATATTATTAGATATCTACCCCTTCTGTTTGAATGTTTCCCTCTATTGGTAACGTGCAATTAATCCATAGTAGATTGGAGTATCTTAGTAGGTTTGAATCGATGTTGTTGCTCTGATACGTAGCACTCGAGGGGATAACGCGTGTTTTATGTTGATGTTGGATTTTGATCTAGTTGCTGAATTTTAAAGTTGTTTTATTAAAGACTTGTTGCTTTTGAGTTGTTTTCATTTTGGATACGATTTAAGTTGTTTCAAGTTGAATTGTATGAATCTGCTGCGTATTAATGAATTATTTGTTTTAAAGACTTATCAGGTGATGAATGATGTTTTTAAGTTGAAATGTATCATCTCATTGTTTTGTTGAAGTTTTATACTCTGATTTTATTAATAATTATTGGGTAGAAATGGGGTATTACACATATTTGCTTATATATTAGCATTATGTGTTGTGATTAAGAATTAATGGAAAACATTCTTTCATAGATAATTTCAGATATTTATTTCAGAAATGGGATAAATATTTTTTACTATGTCTTCTGGACCCATCTATTCAGAATTTTTCAGAAATTTCTTGGCTAATGCTCATGTTCATCAGAATGAGCAACATGATTGTCTGATTCTATCCGTTGTTTGTAGCTTAGAAAATGATTTATACATCATCTATGGAAGAAAAAGCCCTTCTGAGAGTCCTTCTGCTCTTTCTCCTAAGGCAAAATTCTGGTATCAAATTATGGGGACCACTCTAAGGCATAGAGAAAATACGACAAGATGACTCTCTTCTGATGGTAAACCATTGTTAATCATTAATATTTACTTTATAATTCCTTTTTGTTGATGACAAAGGGGGGAGAATGGTTAAGTATTTTGTTTATTAATTTTGGATTCAAATGAGGTTGGTAATCCTATTTATGGGGAGCTTACAAAACTCACCCTTGAAGTGGATTCATTATTCTATATATATGGGAGCTTACAAACCTCATCTCTTAGACTTTATAGACAATACTCAGGGGGAGCTTACAAACCTCAGCCTCTAAGACTGTTTGACACAGGGGGAACATACAAACCTCAGATCCTGAAAGTCGTTGAATGCCTAATCTGCTACTAATTATTTTTAAAATACTTAAAGTTGTCATCATAAAAAAGGGGGAGATTGTTGAGATAAGTTTAGTTCATACAATGTATCCTCCAAAAGGTTTTGATGATAACAGAGAATTTGAAAAAAATTAAGATTTCTAACTAGCTTGTTTCTATGTGCAGACTTGTATTTACTTGATGAAACTAGTTCTTACGTGGAAATGGATTTGTTTCAGTTTTGATCAGTCTCTTTGGAAGCATCTGATCAGAGTGTTGTAACTAGTACACTCCAAGATCAGATATGTGATGTTACTACTTCTGATATTGAGTAGTGTCAACTCAATATTGCTAACATGTGACTCAAGATTTATTGACATTATCTTCTGTAGATCGTGTTTTACTTGAATCATTGGTAAAACCTTTGGACAATGACCATGTTCCATGGATAACTCAGTGACTGAAAGTTCCAAAACCTGCTTTATTGGAAAAGAATATGTACTAGAAGATTTAGTTTGATTATAGCTGTCGTAAAGGCTCTAACGACTATATTTCTTCTGCTATAAAAGGAGTAGAAGATTTGAAGATCAACTCAAGAAATAACACTGCAATTATAACTGAAATATACACACTGATATCAAAAGCTAAATCGGCTAAGAGAGTTCTTATTTTTGTGTAGCTTAAGAAATCTTGTAATAGTTTGTTGTATTGTTTTTTAACACCTCTGATATTTATCAAGTGTTGTTTTAAGTTATTCCTTCTCTAAACAATCAATTTTGATTTAAAGTCTCTCATTGTAGGCTTGAGCAAAGGTTAAGTTTTGGATAAGTGGTATGAGCAAAGTGAAATGCATAGAAACGAGCTCTATGAAAGGGTTAAGTCTTGGACAGGTGGTCTGACCAAGGTGAAAGTCTTAGAAACAAGCTCTAAGCACATGAAGTCTCGATCAGGAGCTGGTTGAGCAGGTTAAGTCTTAGACACGAGCTCTAAGCAAGGGAAAAGTCTTGGACAAGTGTTCTAAGAAGGAAGACTCAATCAGTAGCTGGTTAAGCAAGGTAAATTCTTAGACATGATCTCTAACCAAAGAAAATTATTATAGAAGTGTGTATAAGAAAGTTTAATAAGGTTGATTATAGTGGAAATATCTAGCGTGGCACGGGGACTAAAGTAGTCTCAGTTGGGAGAGAAACCAAGATAACTACTGTGTGTTCATTGCATTTTTACTTTACTTCTATTTCTATTTCAGCTGCACTTGCTAATCATATTTTGAATATAGTTTTATAAATTGAACTTTGGTTCAGAAGTAAACCTATTTTTGCAAACACAAATCAACCCCCTTTTTGTTTGTTTTTCTCACCTTCAATGTGGGATACTCTTGAAATCATATATGGAGTTTCTCCATGTATCAAACAAGAGGAGATGAACACACGAGGCAAAGAAGATGAAGATGTAAATCTTAAATGTTTTTCAAAACTTAAAAATGTTATGAATTATATTGGAACCTTCATCACTAAACAATGTCTAAGAGTTAAGAATTGGAAGTTTAATCCAATTTTTAAATCAAAAGATTTTAGCCTTCATGAATTTTAGGAAAAATAAAGAAAGAATGAGATTATAGATAAATTGAAGGAAATAGTTCAATTACTCAAAGATGAAGAAACAAAAACCGAAGAATCACCAACTTCATCATACTCCTATCATACAACCCGTGTAGAATCCTTCAAAAGAATATACTAAATAGTTGAAAGATATTCGGAAAATTCAATATCAAATGAAGGAACCATTTGCTTAAGAAACGATGAAGAAGATAAAGTATATTCAATATTCAAGCAAAAAAGAGGAGGAGATACAACAACCTTGGGGAGAAATATAAAGGAAATTTCTTCTAACAAAGATGAAGATGTTTGTTAAAGGAAACCTACAAGGTAGATAATGTTTAGGTAAATAAACCATCGCACGAAGAAATATTTAGAATGAGTACTCAGCTAATTAAAGAAATGATAAATTGAAAGAACACAACATAACTCTTAAGAAGTCTTTAAAATCTCTTAAGGAAAACAATAAATCATTAAAGATAGAAATAAATAAAATTAGAAACTCAAGAGAAACATGTGAGACTCGTGTCTCTCTGAAAAAGAAACTCAATGATTTATTGTTTATACCCACTTTTGCATTCAACAATGTATAAAGAAGGATGCACCATATTATGATTGGTGTTCCCCTTTATGATTGGTGTTCCTCATAACAATAATTATTTTTTCTAACCCAAAAGATGAGTATCTCAAGTTATTTTAGAAAGGATGTGCAAATAAGTTTAACATGAGTGTCGAAAAAGCAACCAAATTTAGCACAAGGCCCAAAAATGCACCAAGGAGACTGTACTATGTAAGCCCAGTCAATTGGCACATAACAATCAATCGGAAGAGCTTGGCATGCATATTTTCATATCAAATCCAAGACAAAATTGTGCATCAAGAAAATAAAATCCCAACATTGATGAAGAAAGCACAAAATCTCAAAATATCTGGACAACTAATCGATTGCAGCCCCTAGCCAATCGATTAGCACACTAATATGGAAAGATTTTGATCTGATTTTCATTCAGCACAATCTTCATTGAATGCTTTTCAGGAATACATGATCAAATCTTTAGAAGTCACATTATACATAAGTATGTTTCCTTAACTATTTCTTGCATCTACCAAAAGTATCACCATGGCCTCCGCATGCCAAAAACCCAGAGAAACACACAAAAAATGTGTTCATTGTGGGTTTAATAAACCACAAGCAAGAAGAGAAGATGACAGTTCTAGCCAAGAAAGTAATTCAACCTTGGTGCATGGAGTCAAGCCTCTTGAATAGGTACAAGGTTTATCATCAAATTTGTCGAGTATTCCTCAGAGATTTCTTCAGCACAATTTCGGATAGATCCTTCCCTAGTCTTGTGAGAGAGCTCTACCTAAATCTAATATGTGTAGCAACCTCGTTGAGAACACCCGCAAGGGGAGTAGAAATTGTGATTCACAAAGATCATTTTGGGAGAATTTTGAGCTGCCCATTAAAGGGATATCCTGCACCCTTGATAAACCAATATGCTTTAAAATTTTCAAACACTCTACTGTCATCAATACTCTTGTCATCAACCCTTTGAAAAAGAAGAAAGTCTCCTTCAAATTCATTCACCTAAAGCCAAAATTTAAGAATTTTCACTACTTTCTCACTAGGATCCTCTTCCAAAGAATCATAAACCATGACTATGTTGTAACACCCCAAAGTCGATTTTAATTATGTAGATGTGTTTTTCTTGTGAATTTTGATGTTTATATGGTTATTTGATGTTTTGTGAAGTTTGGGGGTAGCTTAATATTTTAATAATAATTAGAATAATTAAGTATATGGGGTTTAGTTGATTATTTGAGATTAAATAAAATAAAATAAAAGGAATTAGAGGGTAAGAGAATTGTCGTCTTTTGGTTGAGGATAAGTGAGGGTTTTATGGGGAAGGACTAAAAGAGATCCTAGGGGCAAGAGTGACAAAAGAGGGAAAAGTTGGAGAGTACGATCATTTGGAACGATCGCACTTTTGGGAAAAGAAATGTGGAGAAGAAGAGAAAATAGGGCTTGAGGTTTGGAAGAATTGCGAAGAGGTTATCGAAAGCTTATGAAAATTAAGGTATGGGGAGTATTTTCCTGTCGATAGTATAATGTGGGAATGGAATTAGGGGTTTTATGGTATGATTTAGGGAATAGGGTTTTGATTGATTATTTTGTGTTATTAATGATGATTTCATGATGATTGTGATGAATATAATGATGTACATGATGTAAATGATGTTAATATGATGAATGTTGATGTTAATGAGGTTTTCTGGTGTAATGTTGTTGAATTGTGGGTTTTGGAGGGGTTTTGCCGCAGAAGGAGAAGGTTGAAATCGCTGAAAAATTATGCAGAATCGCGAAGCTCGCTTAGCAAGAAGATTCAGAGAGTTGGGCGTTTAGCAAGAGTGATGTCTCGCTTAGAGAGCCCTGGAAAACATAGAAAAATGTGTTTATTTTGAAAACTATTTTTTTGGTAGTATGTTCTAGGTTGCTATGACGTTGTGAAGTTGTCAAATGATGTTTCTTTGAGGTTATATGAGTAGTGTTAATAATTAAGTGATGAACGATGAATTATTTGATTTTATTCGAGTTATGATGTATGATTTCATAATGTAGAGGTATGATGTAGGATGAGTGTGTTATATGATGTCCCATGAATATGTATTTGATTTTAGGAATGAGTATGAGGAATAATTGATTAATAATGAATGTGAATTTAATGTTATGATGTTTTGAGGATGATGTATGTATATTGTGTCTTGCATTCATGGTATTGAATTTATGAGGGGAATTCGGTCCAATGGTATCTTCAATTCCATTGTGTGCATTTAAGTGATATAATGTGCTCCCTTAGGGGAGGGTTGATGGCCCAATGTCCATCACATGAGGATGTTTCGGTACCACATGCATTATTAAGAGGTTGCATTTCATTCTAATTGACATAGCATGAGTGCATTGATGTTTTGTGTAATGATGAGATGTATTTGATGATGTGTATTAAATGAGCATGATGAATAATTCTATGATGTGATGATGATGATATGTATAACTGAGCGGTAAATGATTTGTTATCATTGTTTTATTTTAAATTCTTATTTCTACATTATATTATAGAATGTGAATTTACTCACACTGCCTTCCTTCTGGTGATGGTCTATTATGTCATCCTGCAGATAATCAAGGTTAGCTCGATGCGTGTGTGATTCGGAGATAGTGAGTCGTCGAGTTAGTTAGAAGTGGAGTCCTACTCTGTGTCCAGTAACAACTGGATGAGTTTCGCTTGAATGTTCATGTTTTAATTGAATTAGAATACTGAAATTTTGTTTTAAGTATTTGATAAAAATGTTATTTTATAACGAGTTATGAGTTTGTTTAATTAAAGATGATTTTATGACTTATTCGTTTTTCCGCTGCATATTTACGAAGAAAAGATTCGGGTTATTTTCATGATTTTATGAAACTGTGTTACCGGACAATACTCTAAGTGATGTTTATGATTTGTGAATTAAGAAGTAAATGTGATGCCCTTTTTAACGAATTGTACCATGATATATGATTTAAATTGATTAATTTGTGATGAGGTTGTTATAGAAGATGTAGTACCGTTGTGGCTCTTGATCCAAGAAATTTCAATCAATTGGGTAGAAAGAATATTCAATCATATGATCTGATGCAAAGAGACCCCATCTGCAGGATTATCGTATGGACCAATCATCACAAGACTTATATAAAGAGACCTCATCTGCAGGAATATTGTATGGACCAATCATCACAAGATTTATATCTACCTTTAAAATTGACACCATGGAAGAAGTAGAAGACTCTGCAAACCATAGAATCACTTAGATTGTTGTTAGAGATATTATAGTTCATATTAAGCATGAAGATATAGAGGAAGACTCGTCATTTAAGGAAGAAGGAGAGGGTGAACCAGAAGAAGAGTAAAACATCAAAATAGACAAGGTGTTAAAAACCTATCGAAACCTAGCCGAGGACATAAAGAAAATCATTGTAAGGAATGATGGTGCTAATGGCATCGAGTGATCTCACTTATATATATTTATATATATTTTATGTTTGTTTACCAATTTATTCTTTATTTTCTCCCAATATTTCAATTCCGCAAACAGAAACACAATTGAAAGAAATCGAAATAAAAACCTGTGTTATATCATTACTTAGCTCGTGCCTCTTAGCAAATTCAAATGATGTTTGAATTTGCTAAGACCCCAATTGGTTTGTTTAGTGTGTGGACATCAAATGGATATAACTTGTTTGCTATACATTTCTTCTCTCAAACTTGCAAGAACTAAGGGGGGAATTATTGATTATTAGGAAAGAGAATTGAGATAGAATATTCATTAATACATTCATAAGCACTTAGTGAGAAAATTATAAATTATAAATAAAAAATAGTGAAAAGAGAGAAAATTAGAGGAAGCCTTAACTATCACAATAAATTCATGAATTTAGCATGATTCTGCACACTAACTAACGTAAATATTTTGCATTGTTTTTTTCATGCAATGAATCAATCTATATATCTTTCAACACACAATGAAACTTGAATTAAAAACCAAACACACTGGCTTGTTCATTGTGTTTTTGCAACTCTTGATTAATTGTAAATAAAAGCATTACAATTACTAGAATCACCACATCTATATTGGCAGATCAAAGAGATAATCTTAGCTCCAAATCTGGTTCTTGAGTGTCACTTGATTCTGAATTATGACTGCTTGTGGAACCACTTCTATGCTTCTTGATATCTACGTATTGTGAGTCCTAATTATTTAGAACAAACATAATCAAAATCATTTTAAAATTATCCGTAGATTATTTCAATCTAAACATGTTTTTTTTTTTTTTAAATATAATTTCTATATATAAAAAAGTTAAAATAACAACAGAAATATAAAGACAGAAAAAAATTCATATCTAATTATATTTATTTTTTTCTGATTTTAATTTTAATTGTTAATTCATATTTTTTTTTAGTAGTGTTGAAATTAATGTGTTGAAAATGAATTCTTACATATAGGTTAAGTAATGGTTTAGTTGTGTTGGATTGAGCAATGGCATTGGCATGTTCCCATGATCTGATTTTAGATAAAGAAATAAACATGTAAGCAAGAAATTCATCATGAGAAATTATTTTGTTATAGAACATTATTAGAAGAAATAAAAGTCATAATGAAACTATTGGGAGTGAAAAATTTAAGTACCTTAATGAATCAATTGGTTGAGAATCTCCATATATGATATTTGTTCTTTCATATTGAGGTTGGCCCATCTGCACCACAAAAAATATCAAGTTTTATTTATGAGCAAAATAAATTATATTAACAAGAGGGAATAAGAAATACTATAACTCAATGTAAAATGATGAATACAAAGAATTTGATCTCTAAAATGAGGGAGAAAATCGAATATATATTGATCTAAAGGCGATAGTACAACAAAAATAACAATCAACACGACACTAAAAAGATTTACCAATATCTATATTTTAAAAATATGTCTAACTCAAAAAATGATCAAGTCTTTTACGAAAAAAACATCGACATTTTTTGTCTATAAAAGATTTGTCGTGTGATTTGAACAACGAATTTGCTATCAATAAATTTGCAAATTAAACAACAACAAAAATCTCAGAAAAAAATGTTTTAATTTCATAAGATATGAGAATTAATTCACTAAGCTATTATATCAAATTTCTAATTCATTAATGGTGGTTTTTCTATAATGATGATGCCAATAAAAGCAAATTATTTAATTTAATTTTGATGATTATATTCATTTAGCAAAACATATTTAATTTCATGTCATCTAGGTTTAGTATACTACACTTGTATCAAATTCAACAAACAACATAGACCTTTGAGAAATAATTCAGATCCAAAAATAAATTTTCTAGGGTTATTTGGTATATGATATATAAAAATTTGAATAATAAGATGATAAGTATCATGTCATGTCAATACAACTAAGGAAAAATAACAATCAAGGGTTAGAAAAATAGTAATCTTCATTACTTTAGGAACATTACAACCCACTTGAAATTAATTTTTTGGTATCATATTCATAGTTATAGTACTAATATGACAATTATATGAAAATATGTGTAAAACTACTCATCACAAAAGAATGAAAAAGAAAACATATAGTACCATTAAAAGAATAAATAAAAATTAGGATCCAAAGCAAAAATTATTCACATACCACAATGTTTGGTTGAAAACCATGTGATGCTGAGTAAGATGTAGAAGAAGATGAATAAGAAAAAGAAGAAGAAGAAGGTATAGATGAATATGGTGTTTGCACTCTTGGATCTTCCTACACATGATCATCAAAAATAAATCAATAAAATTAAAATCCATGAAATTAATTAATTCCATAAAACCAAATAAAAAAAATATTTTTTATAGCTTAACTCAATTAAAACAATAATTAAAAATAATTAAAAATAATTAAAAATAAATAAAAAAAATTAAGAAACTTACATTGATAAAATTAGATGGATAAGGATTATGAAGAGGAGGATGAAAAGCATAAGCCATTTCACCATGTAATCTAATTTTCTCCAATTGAGCAACACCTAATCCTCTTTGTGGTTGCTTTGGTTTTTCTTGATTATTTTTCTTCCCTTTTCTTGAAGATGATGAAGATCCACTTACTCTTTCATTTCCCATGTTTGAATCTCCAAAATAATTACTACCATCCATATTCTAATTTCCTCTTCTATGATCTATCAAGAATAGATATAAGTGTGTAGATGATGGATTTTGCTTTAAAATCAGAGATCTCATATGCTCTTTTTTAAGCTATTAGCATAAAACTTAGGAATAATTGCATAGCTGGATCAGATTGTGTTTAGATTTCAATCTTAAGTTATATATATACGACTAGATTCTATATGATTTTTTATCTCTCTTAATTTCTCTCCATGCTTCAATTATTTTTTTTCTTGAGTCATGTGAGAGAGACTATATAAAAATTCTATTTAGATAGATATAATCACGCGTTAAAGACTATAATTCTAAATGAAAATTAAAGATTACATGTGTTATTTTTTTTAATTAAATAAATAAATATTGAATTATCACAACATTTAAATCTTCATCATCAATACATAATTTATCTAACTTCATTGTGAAGGGTTTGAGAGGATACTCAGTCATGTGTTAGCTTTCACTATATATATATTTGGTTGGAGTGTACTTTTTATACTCATTTTAAATTTATATTATATTCTTCTTCTTTTTTTTCTCAATAAATAAAATACATAAAAAAATTAATTACATTGTATCTTCTTAAAGATGAAAAAATATTTATATTTTGATGATTTTTTTTTTTTTTTGCTTTAGGTTTATGTCATATATATATATATATATATATATATATATATATATATATATATATATATATATATATATATATATATATATATATATATATATATATATATATATATATATATATTTTCTTTTCAAAATAAATTGTACAAAAAATAACTAATTAAAAAATAATTGTTAAAAAATATGAAAAAATAATATTCATGAAAAACCTAAAAATAACTATTAGAAACTCATGTATACAATTCTCGAGTTTGAACTCCAAATAAATGTTCAACATAATAATATCGATATTTATTAGTTTGGTTACATTTATTAAAAAAAAAACTTTATTTAGTTATTGATTTAATTAAAATATATGATCCCAAGATTTATAAAATATTTGGTATTGGGACTTTGAAGGCTATCTTTGAAAGTGATTGTCTCTAATTTAAAAATGTAACACAAGCTGTATTGGTATAGGCTTATAGCCACGCGCCACAAGGTAGGCTACAAGTGAAGTTTTATTTATAATTTATTGATCATATGATATTGGTGATTGAATAATTTGCATTGTTTTTTGTAGATGTTTGCTCAAACTTTCTTTCTATTAAAAAAATGAATGAGGTATGCTATGATCAATGATGATGAGGTTGGCACATTTATCGGTCTTTATCTATGCAATTAGCATTGCTGTAAAAAAGAAATCTAAGTAATTTGTGAGTTAGAACATGTTGACACCATATATTATATTATATAATGTACTTATATCTTCAACCAACAAATTATAAAAGTGGTTTATAGGTAATGGCTCAAATCACTCTTGTACTAAGAATGGGAAGGTAGGGAAATGAACTTGTATTTGCTAGTGAAAATTTATGTGGGAATTGACCTGTTACTGTTAGAGATCTTGGGGGAAAATGTGGGGACATGGATGTAGAATAAAATCTTCTTGAAAACACTTTAAAGGAATGAAGTCCCCGACATATTTTTTTATCGGTGAAATTTTCGTTTGAAATAATAATAAAGTCGTCATTGAATAAAATCTTGAAAAGAAAAAAAAATGGTCATTATAGCCGAATTAAAATTTGAAATTGATTATGTAAGGAGAAGGTAAATCCGTACGAAACAAAATCCGTATATAAATTCTAAAGAGTCAGGAGATGCATTTAATTATACGTTTAAAATATTATAAGTTTTTCTTAAATAATATATATTTGAAATTTATATATAAATTTATTTGTAATTTTATATAATTTATTTTATAAAAGAATAAATAAATAAATATATATATATATATATATATATATATATATATATATATATATATATATATATATATATTTAATGTTAGTAATTGATAAAGATCTAAATAATTATTTTAAGTTTAAAAATTTGGTGGCCATGTCTCTCATAATCATAGATTAAATATTTTTTTAAACAATATATTTAGCTAGAGGATTAAGTTTTTAATTTTTTAATGTTTGTGATGAGTTATTAAATTTTTATTGTTATTTTAGTTAAAATTAATATTTTTCTTATGTTTATATATTTCCGTAAAACCATGAGGACAATGGACAAAATTCTCACTTGAAATGGAAAATAAATGTGAGGACAAAAGTTTGAATATAGATGCATCATTTATCTCTGTCCCGCCTCATTAACATGCTTAAATAAAAGCATTCTCGTTTCGTTGTAAAAGAGATAGAGAAATGTTTGACAATGCAAATAGATAACTCTACATAGTGAAGAAGGTATATATATGTGAATACTCTTATGATTAAGTTAATATTGTTTGAATGGTAATATTTTAAGTTTAAAATAATGTGTTTGAGTCTAAATGGTTAATCACTTCCTAATAAATATTTAGGATTTGAATCTCTATGACTTTTCTGTGAAAGGTGATTTTAGAAATCGAGTTTATAAGATGGTTTAACTTTTCTGATTTTACAATTTGTCTAAATCCATCGGACCTAATCTAGTTATTTAGCGTGTTTTCTTTGTATCATCAATCTAGCGACTACTGTCTAGAGTGACATAATCTTATATGAATTAGGTTCATGATCTAGTTGAAAACATTTTTGTTGGTTTTTTTTCTATCTAATGAAATTGTTTTATAATTTGGTTGTATTATGGGATTTTACCTAAAATTTTGTTTTTTTTCCGAATTGTAATCCTTCCTATTAAGTTAAGTGTCACTCACCATTAAATCAATTAATGATTGATTATTAATTTTGATTATAAAATTTGTTGTTCTTTTATAAATTTAATATGATTTTGATTGATAATGTGTATTTTTCTGTTGAATGCCATTTATCGTTTTGAGATATTTCTTTTATTTTTTGTTTGGTTCTATTATTTAACACTTCAAGTACCAATGTACTCTCAATTATTTAATATATATTTTTTATTATATTAATATTAAATTAATTCGACCATCAAAACATTAATATTGATTTTTTTTTTATGTTTCTAGATAAAGTGACGATAATTAAGATTTAAATTTGAATTCGAAATAAAAATATTTAATTTAATAATGTTAATATTTGTTAATTGAATTTGAATGTATGAATATATATATATATATATATATATATATATATATATATATATATATATATATATATATATATATATATATATATATATATATAAATAAATATTTATGTACAATTACTTTGAATGGCTAATTAAAAGGTAATAAAATGATGTTATGTAACATAAAATAATTTTATATTATCATATTTTTATAGCTTTAATTATTCAATAAAAAGTTATAATTTAATAGTTAAATTTAATTTGTATTTTAAAAGAATTATTAAAGTGTAAATATACTACTAACTTTGACAAGATATCTTAACCCATTTATAAATAAATCATCACATATATTTTTAAAGTGTCACTCTCTCCTCGTAATCTTCAAAAACAAATAAAAATAATAATAAATAGTATATAAAGTTATGAAATCTATTATCTAAGGTATATGAAAATTTAAAATATTAACTCTTAAAATCTAAATACTAACTTTTTAGAGAATTTTGCAAATCCTAAATCAATTAAAAAGAGTTGATATTTTAAATTGGACTACTATGATTATGTGTGAGTTTATAATAATTATAATTAATTGAAAAGTATTATATAGATGATTATAATTATAAATTAGTTGTCTCTGATTCTTGTCCACTGAATAATTTTATTTTATGATAATTTTATATTAAGATTATTTTGATTGCAGTGATCAAAGTAGATTACAGAACTTCGTGTGGCTTAGAATTAAAAATATAAGAAATAAAGCCACGAGGGAGTAGGTTCCACTATGCATGTGGATTCCAAGTTTTCGGTCAATTTGTCTCAGCTGATAGTACCTCTCAAGGGCCTATTATAAAAAAGCCCCAGCTGTAAAATTCCATAAAAGTGGCTTCTTAATTTAGGAGGGAAAGTAAATTAAATTTGTATTGATCTTTTTGATATATACAAAACTTGAAATTGTTTCCACTATGCATGTGGATCTGTGTTGAATGCAATGTCATGCATGTCAAGCTTCCTTAAGGTAAGCTTGTAGTGGAGTTTGTTGATAAGTAGAGTTCATAGAAACCTTGAATGCCCTGTGGCAGTCATGTATGAACATGCAAAGAAAAAGTAAAGCTAGAAGAAGAAGAAGAATTGAAGCTATTGTGTGTATTGAATATTGAGCTTGAGTCACATTACAATATAGTTTGTTTTATATAGAAGTATCTATAACTAACTAACAGCTCATGTAACTTACTTTCTAACAGAATGATAACTAACTAATTGAAGGCAGTTACACATAATGAAAGAAGTTCAGCTCTAACTAAAGTATAATCTCAACAGCCTCCCTCAAGCTTAAGCATGGTAAATGTCTAACATGCCAAGCTTGGATATGAAGTTATTAAACTTGTTTGGATTCAGTGGCTTAGTGAGGAAATCTGCCAGTTGTTTCGGAGAAGATATAGGTAGCAGTTTGAGAACACCTTGTTGAACTTTCTCTCTCACAAGATGACAATCGATCTCAAGGTGTTTTGTCCTTTCATGGAAAACTGGATTAGATGCTATGTGTAATGCACTCTGGTTATCACAATACAGAGCTGGTGGTTTGCAACATGTGATATTCAAGTCTCTTAAGATGTATAGAAGTCAAATCAATTCACAAGTGGTTGATCCTAAATCCCTATATTCTGCATCAGAAGAAGACCTTGAAATTGTTGTTTTCTTATTTTCCTTCCTTGACACAAGAAAATATCCAATGAAGAAACAATAGCCTAATGTGGATTTCCTAGAGTCAACACTTCTTGCCCAGTCAACATCATATTACCCTAGTATTTCAAGATTAGAAGATAAATAACAAACCTTTACCAGGACGTTGTTTCAAATATCTAATAACCTTACATGTTGTGTTGTAATGCATTTGTGTAGGTTTCTGCATAAATTGGCTTAGCTATCGTGTAGCAAGAGTGATGTCAGGTCTTGTATTATTCAGGTACAATAATCTGCCAATAAGCCTTCTATATGATGTGATATCCTCAAAAGGTTTGTTGTCGTCTTGGTACAATTTTGTTGAGGGATTCAAAGGAGTAGTGGTTGGTTTGGAGGTAAGCAATCTAATATCATGCAATAAATCTAAGCAATATTTCCTTTGTGAAATGACAATGCCTTCTTTTGAATGCGCCACCTCAAGGCCACGGAAGTACTTCAATATTCCTAGGTCCTTGATTTTAAAATTGTTGTGCAAAATAGTTCTAATCATATCAAACTCAATTAAAGAAGTACCAGCCAAAATCACATCATCTACATAAACAAGTAGAACTGTGATTTGTTCATCGTTAGAGAAAGTGAACATGGAATAATCAGAACTGGATTGATGATAGCCAAGTTGTAAGAGGAGAGAAGTAAGTTTCTCATACCATTTTTTGTTGGCTTGTTTCAAACCATAAATGCTTTTGACAAGTTTGCAGACCTGATTTGGTTTATTGCATTGAATCCCTTGAGGCACACTCATGTAGACATCTTCCTCTAAATCTCCATGTAAAAAATCATTATTTACATCAAGTTGATGTAAATGCCAATGCTTAATGGAAGCTATAGAAAGTAAGACTCTGACTGTGGAAAGTTTTGCAACTGGAGAGAAGGTATCAAAGAAATCCAAACCATCAACTTGGTTGTAGCCTCTGGCAACCAGCCTTACTTTATACCTTTCTATAGAGCCATCAGCCTTATGCTTAATTTTTTAAACCCATTTGCTACCAATAGGTTTGACATTAGGTAGTAATCTACCAATTTCCAAGTTCCATTAAGAGCAAGTGCCTCAAATTTAGAATGCATAGCCTCCAACCAATTTTCATTCTTGCAAGCTTCTTCATAAGATTTTGGCTCTGAGTCCCTTATGACAGAAGAACTAAAAGCCTTATGTGAAGGTGATAAAGATAAAAAAGATGAGATAGGATAAATAGTACCTGAAGAAGATGACTGGATTGGAGAGTGTGAAGAATTGCATACATAGTCCATAAGGTGACTTGGAATATTTTTAGCTCTAACTGGTCTATGGTTTTGAGGATTATGATAGTCATGGTTATTAGATTGAGAGATTTCAGAAGGATCTGGTGTAATAAGGGGAAGAACAAAATTAGAACATGGAATTTGTACAGTTTCACTGATGGATGATGAGACTAATTCAGTGTTGTTAGAAGGCATTGATTCAATAATGGGATAAGATGGATGTTGAGGTGAAGTGGTGTGGTATGCCAATTAGGTTGATAGGGAAAAATGTGTTCATGGTGAACCACATTTTTGGACAGAAAAATTTCATTGTTGTCTAAGTCAAAGAGAATGACACCTTTAACTCCTTACTTAAATCCTAAGAAAACACACCTTCTACCCCAATGATCAAGTTTGGTCCTATGAGAGTGATTGGTTGAGGCATAGGCTAAAGTTTCAAAAAATTTTAAAATTTGTAGATCAAGTAATTCATTGAAAAGAAGATAATAAGGTGATTTATTATGTAAAACAGTACTGGTAACTCTATTCATGATGTAAACATGACTTACAACAAAAGACCAGAATATTTTGGGGGTGTTTGACTGAAAAATAAGGGCTTTTGCTATGTTCAATATATGCTGATGTTTTCTCTCCACCCTCCCATTTTGTTGTGGAGACTCAACACAACTTGTTTGGTGTAAAATTCCCTTAAAAGCATAAACGTTTGGCATGATAAACTCAGGGCCATTGTCATTTCTTATGATCTTAATTTGAGTTTTATGTTGAACCTCAACCATTTTAATAAAATTAAGAACATTATGTCTGGTTTCAGCTTTGGATTTCATCAGGATAATCCATGTATATCTACTAAAATCATCAACAGTTGTAAGAAAATAAGAATGGCCATGATATGATTTTATAGCTAAAGGAGCCCAAACATCAAAGTGCACGAGATCAAATGAATTTTTGGCTTTATTAAAACTGGAATGATAAGGAAGCTTTTTGTGTTTGGCAAAGTGACATATATCACAAACAGCTCCTTTATCTATATCAATGAAAGGAAAAGTTTGGTTTAAGGACTGCATTCTATTATGTGACAAATATCATAATCTAAAATGCCATAGGGCACCCTTTGGTAGATAACTGGTTGAGGTATGATTGCTGATAGATATGGTTTCATCCTTATTTTTGAGAAATAAATGATACAATCCTTCATGCTTCTCAGCCAAACCAATTATCTTCATCAACTATTGATCCTGAATAAAACATTTAGAGTTATCAAAATTGACCTGAAAATTGGAATTTTGACACAATTTGGAAACATAAATCAAATTGACAGAAAATTCAGGAATATAAAGAACATTAGTTATAGCAACTGTGGAAGAGAGCGTGATTGTACCAACATATTTGGCTGAAGAAAATTTACCATTAGGGAGTTTAACATTAATACGGGTGATAGGCTTACAAGAATGAAACCAATATGATGAAGAACATATGTGATCACTAGCACCAGAGTCTATGATCCATGAGTTGGAAATGCAACACTTATAAACAAAAGAATGAGAATTACCATTGTTATGTATAGATGAAGGACCTGAGAGTAATGAAGAACCAACTTGATTGGAAGTTGCAGGAGTAGTTGATTGATGAATAGATGAATTATGAATTAGTTGCACCAATTTCTCATACTGATCTTGTGTAATTGAAGAAGTACCATTGGTAGCAACATCTTGTTGGATACTGACATCTTCACTGCCATCATTCTCACTTGTAGAAAGATTGTTAGTAATGGAGCTTTTGCCAAAGTTAGGTGGGAAACCATGTTTTCTGTAGCATACTTCTATGATGTGGCCAGTCCTACGTCAATGAGGGCAAACCTTCGATTTAGAAGTATTATGCTGAGAAACTGAATTACCTTGATTAAACTTCTTATATCCAACAATATTGATGAGATCTTGTGATTCATCAACTAGAGAAAATTTTCCTTGCCTCTCATCTTGAAGCACCATGGAGAAAATCTTGCTCATAGAAGGTAGTGGACCCATAAGAAGTATATGTGATTTTACTACAAAATAGTTCTCATTCAGGTCTGTCAAGAACCTGATTGCGTACAACAAATTATGATTCTTCCTAGAAAGTTTCATAGCTTCGCAAGAACATCTAACTCTGCATACACAATTGGGAATTGGCATGTATATTTCCAATTCTTCCCAAAGAATCTTCAGAGCAGAGTAGAATTTTGTGACAAATTTGGATTCTTGTTTGAGGGAATAAAGTTCTTGTTGCAGTTCTGAAACTCTTATCAAATCACCTTAGAAAAAACGCTCCTTCAAGTCATTCCAAACATCGAGCACATTTTCCATAAACACGATAGAATGAGCAATTGATTCAGAAACTGAATTAATCAGCCATGAATGGATTAACATGTTACATTGATTCCACACACGAAAAGAAGGATCAAAGTCATCAACTGGAACTGGTATGGATCCATCTACAAACTCAAGCTTCATTTTGCCACCTAAAGCACGACGCATCGATCTTGCCCAAGAATGGTAGTTGAAGCCTTCAAGAAGTGGTGTAACTTTAACAGTGGAAGGGCCATCACTAGGATGAAGAAAATAGGGACTGGTAGGATCCAATGTAGATCAAATGTAACTGTACTAAGCATGCTTGCAGATAAATCTCACATTACAGGTAGACCGCACAGGCTCAAGATACCATGTTAGAGTTCATAGAAACTATGAATGCATTGTGGCAGTCATGGATGAACAAGCAAAGAAAAAGTAAAGCTAGAAAAAGAAGAATTGAAGCTACTGTGTGTATTGAATATTAATCTTGAATCACATTACAATATAGTTTGAATTATATAGAGGTATTTATAACTAACTACCAGCTCATGTAACTGACTTTCTAACATAATGGTAACTAACTTTCTTACACATAATGAAAGAAGTTCAGTTCTAACTGAAGCATAATCTCAACAATTAGCAACTGTACTAAAATTTATTAAAATAATAAAATAAATTTGTATCCACCTTAACAAGACGATTAAGGTGCAATTGAAAATAAACACTACTATAAAATTGACAATCGGTAACATAATATTATTATAGCTAAGTCATCCACCGTTATAATATTTGTTACTGGATGAGCGTTTTGATTTTTTTTAAATGATTTAATCAAGGTTAAGTCTTTCAACCTTGGTAATAAAGTTAGTGGTACAAGGTTTGAGTCCTTGCAACAATATTTTTTTCATTTTCAAAATTTTTTATTCACGGTTTTAATATGCAACTGTTATAATATTATATGTAGGTTGAACATTTGATCTTCCCAAAAGAGAGAAACAATTCCTAAGTATAATTATGATTGAAAATTTTCTAAATTTTTCAAGACGTTCACAATTTCATTCAAGGATATCAATCATTAGAAGTAATATACCATCATTGCAAGAATTAATGGTCACGATGTGTCATCTTCAACCTCATCTATAAATGCATAATTTTACACTTCTTCAAACTATTTTTCATAACGTCTTTTATCAACATGAGTTCTCCATATGAGAATGCTAATAAAAATATCACAACTGAGGTCACCAACACCATGATCAGCGGTCAACTGAGGAGGACCAGCCATCTCGATCGTATTTGAACATACTTCAACCTTTAGATTGCGCTTCACCAATCTCTATGATACACTATAACTATATTTCAGGTTCATTTATTAAACTTATTCTTCGATTTCATTGATATTTCTAGTTAAAAATGGATTCTAATTTTATTATTTACTGGATGTTTTCATTGTTTTATACTCGTCTTCACCACTTTAATAAAGCATATACATTGGCTATGATACACATGATTTGTGTAGCTATGAAGAAAAGTACAAGTTATTGTCTTAACTTCATTAATCTTATACTTCTTCTTCATAGGTTCATAAATTATATGAAATTCATGATTGTTCCAAATCAACGATAATAAAAAGATTGTGTTCTTTAAACATTACATAATATCTTGTTGTTTTTGTTGTATGTTGTTGTGTTGTTGATAAATATGTTTATGTGTGTTGTTGATGTATGTTGTTGTGTTGTTGATAAATGTTTATATATGTTGTTGTTGTTAATTAATGTTTTAAGTGTAAGTTCTGTATTTATAGGATTGACATTAATTTTGTAAAACAAATATATATATATATATATATATATATATATATATATATATATAAGCAATAAAATGTATAAGATCTTACAAAATAAAGAACAGGTTAAAGCAAGGAAGTCCTATTGTGCACCTAAACATGTTGAGTTGAAGTGTTTCAACATCTGAAGCAACATGTCGAAGAAGATGTCCTAAATAGTTCATTCAACATTATGACTGATACATGTGAATTGAAGATTCAGATATTATTTAACAGAAGAAGAATATTCAGATAATTAAAGCGATCCAATGTGGCGTTGATTTAAAGATCTAGAAGATTCAAATTTATATTGAAGACAAATATTGAATAAATATAGACTTTCTATATTTAGAGATATTTTAGGAAGTTGTTATTTTTGAAGATCTTATTTGTAGCATATTTTTCTGCATGATTGTAGCAGCTGCTATGCTGCGTTTTTAGGCCCAAAATCCAGTTGGGATTAGGTTATAAAAAGAAACCTTGTAACCTAGGTTTAGTAACCAACGAAAGATGTAAAAGTCATATCATTAGGGTTTATTTCTTCTAGCAGCCGTATGCAAAAAGATTTATTTTGCAGGGCTGGTTTATTTTTAATCTTCGAAGCTTTTAAGCAAGAGGTATCTGTTGTTCTTGACTGAAGCTTTGAAGCAAGGTTAATTTGTTGTCATGGAAGTGTGTCTTCTGATTCTGAATTGTTAAGTTAAGTTATCGTTGTTGTGATTGAGAGGGAGTGAGATGGGTTTCTCATATTTAGGAGTTCCTAAGTAGAAGTTGCATTGGTAGTGATTAAGTGAGAGGATTGTAAACTGAGTGGTTTGATGTGGGTCCTTGAATTGATACTACATAGTGGATTTCCTTCCTAGCTTGGTAGCCCCCAGAGTAGATGAGTTTGCATCGAACTGGGTTAACAATTCAAATGTGTTATTTACTGCATTTTTATTTTATACCTTGTGCAGTATCTTTGTTGAATGTCATACCAGATGTCTCAACATCCTGTAGGAGTGTTAAAAGCTAGTATATCAGGGTTTTATAATGTTGTTGTTTGTACCTTTCCATGTTTTCTGCAACAGATCAGATGTCTCGAAATAGTATTTGATATCTGAGTCTGTCACACCAAAATTTCAATTGGTATCAGAGCAGACATCCTAGTCTATTTCTGGATGAGATCCAAGGGGGATACTTTCTGGCTCATGGTCAAGGTGGAAGATGTTTACTGAAAAGTTATTTGTTGAGGAAATGGTCACTACAAGTGGAGGATGGACTATTCTGCATTTGCAGCTGGTGGAGAGCTGTTGTTGTAGTATGTTTGATTTATTTTCAAGCCTATTATATTTTGGTGTAACCTAGACTATGTTGCTAGGGCTGATATGTGACACTTGAAGTGTTTGAGGAGTTTGTGTGTTAATCTACTGCATAGCTATCTGAAAACTCCTGATGTTGAGAAGGTTGTTCTTCTCTGGTGATATGTCCTATGGTGATAGGATATATGCATGTCTACTTCAGATGACTTTGCCAACGATACTAGAAGATTATTATTCAAGTCCACTCATAAAGGCATAGTTAATTGAAGATGGTGCGAATAGATGCTTTGGGAGCCAAACTAATATGATGGAATCACATAGGTTTGGAACCTACTCCTGATATGGAAGAGGAGGTATCTAGGTGGTGTGCATGGGAAGGTTCCTATAGCTACATATCCTCTTGTTTTGTCTTAGAAGTTTGAATAACTACCGATGATTGATTCCCATGTGTTCCCCTATTAGTATGTGTGTTGATTACTATGAAAATTGCCTTCAAAGCCATAGTAATTTGTGGAGTGCTTTATGTCGCTCCCGATAAATGAGGCTTAACTCAGATAAAGGTACAGACGCGAACGGTCGGCGAAAGGAGGTGTGAGAACACACAGGAGTGAACTCACAAAGAAAGGAAAGAGTCGCCAGCTAGGCATTTTTATCCCGAAGGAAAGATAATGCTGCATAAACCTAGGAAAAGATACGGATAAGACGGTTGCGAACCAGAGAGACTGAGAAAGGGGGTTGGTTACAACCTGGGAAGGTATTAGCACCCAGATTGTCCGTCGTACTCGACGAGATCCACGCTTAAAAGATTTGTGTTTTAAAGGGGTAGTGTCAGTGCAACTTGTGTATAGAAAGCTGGAAAAGGATGTACAGGTGTCAGTGTAAAAGAAGAGTGAAGTGTATAAGTGAAGTGTCAGTGTGAGAACAAGAATGAAATGCTCAAGATCATGAGGCTCATAGAATAATGCTGGAAAGAAGGGAATATACAGAGACTTTTGTTCGATAACTGTTAAGTTATGCCTACGTATCCTCTCGTGCAATGAGGAAGTCAGAACACCGTAGTTCGACCCAAAGAGACTGAAAGGTAAATTGACTGATGAACTGCTTACTTGCCTATGCTCAACTGTATGACCTGTCTGGCTCAGGTGCAAACTGTCTTGCATTAGACGGAAGAAGCGAGTTCTCGTTTATGAGTGAATGAGGTGAGAAAAGAATCCCGGAGGAGACGATTATTGTTTGTTTTTGAGTTTTCAATCTTTTATTGCTTTTGAAAGTTTGTCATAGATTAATGAGCTTAAGCCTAAACCAATGGATTTAGTAAACTCATCACATCTTCCCTCTGATTAGGGGATAATGAGAATACCTTAAGTGTGAAGTCAGCTTCTCACTCTTAATCACCATGATGTAGGATTAAGATCATTAACCTACTTGTGATTATTTAGATGTTTTTGGTGTTTTTGTTTAGTGTTAAGTAATGAGGTTAAGCCATAATCAGGGATTAAACAGACTCATTACACCATCCTAATAGAAGGATAATAGATGAGAGTGTTTAAGCTGAGGAAAGCTCCTCAACTTAATCCATGATTAGGGATTAACTTCATGACAAAACAAAGCCTTTATTAAATGGATTTTAGTTAATGATAAGATGAAGAAGTGATTTTTAGGGTTTATAAGACAACTTGAGGGGGACTTGTCCATTAACACTAGGGTTAGTCCTTCTTAACCAATTAAGGAAGAATTAGAACCCTAATGCAAGGCCCAAGTTACAAGTTTGATGTCTTGATGATTATTAAGTGAATTGATTAAAGGAGTTAAACACATTAAGGGTTTAACACTTAGGATTAAAGTTATACACTCCATCCTAATAGAAGGATGCAAGCATAAGCTTAATCACAAAGCCTTAAAGCCTTTAGGGTTTAGTCCCTGATTATGAGATGAGAAGAGAAGACTCAATGAGACACAAAGGTAAAAACTAAGTGGGGGACTAATCAAAACCCTAATTATTATCATGCTTGATTGTTCCTAAGGTTTGTGAGGTTCAAGAGAAAGACCTTCAGAGAAACCACCATGAAGCAGATGAAAGGAACCAAGAGAAGCAAAGTAACTTGCTTCATTCAAGAAGACAAGACACTTGAAGAAAGAAAGTAAAGAGAAGAAGAAAGAGCAAGATCAATCTCAAACACACGACAAAATGCAGCAATGATGCATAAGAGGGATGAAAAGAATTTGTGAGAAGTTAAGGCAAATTCACTTCTCAAAGTTACTTACCACCTGAAAAGTTAGTGAAAGGAATGCAATGCAATGCAAAATGAGATGAAATGGGATGAAGCAAACCAAAACCAGAAGAAAATGTATGATGTTATTGATGCTAAGAGATGATGCAAACATGAGGCAAGGCATGAAGATGATCAAACAAGCATATGGATGCAAGAGAGGCATGCTCAGAACCATGAACATACATGAAAAGTTATGAAATGCAAATGACATACAACATGTCAAATGAAAGATGCAATGATCAAACATGATTCTAATATGTCTTAAGATGTAATATGAATCAAATGAATGCACAAAATGTCATGGCAAGTCATGGTATGCAAGCAAATGGAAGATGGATGCAAATAAAAGCCCAAATTAGGGTTTATGATCAATGCACAAAACAAAAATCAAAACCAGAAGCAAACATCAAGATAAAAATTTGAAAATGCATTCAAAGGAACCCTAAACCTATACAAACTCACTGCCCAAAGGAGGGGTTCTAACTCTTAACCTAATGAGGGTTATGAATTTCTTAAGATTGCTAGGGTTTTAAGGTACCTTGGCAAGAAAAATGTCAAACAAATTGAAAATGCAAGATCAAAACATTCCAATTTAATGTGAGTGAAGTCCAACTCTTAAAGACTAGGCAGAAATGAATTTTTGAACATTGGATCAAAATAATGCTTTGAAATGAAATTAATTCCATGGAAAATTATCAAAAGGCATCAATATCAAAAAAGAAATTTGGTTTGAGGGTTGGACAATGTTTCTAAATAATTTTAAAGGTTTCATGAATTTTTTGGTGATTTTTAAATATCTAAAAGTATTTTTAATTAATTAATTCTCATTAATTAATTAAAAATAATCTTTTAAATGATTAAAAAATATTTTTAAATGCAAAAAATAAAAATAAAAATGTTTTTGGTTTCTGAAAATTAATTGAAACTTGGATAAAAAATTTCAGAATTTTTCAATGGATTTTGCTATTTTAAATAAATTGTAGAAAACAAATGAATTTAAATGCAAATAAAATGAAATTAAACTGAAAAAAGAAAAGTCAACACAATCAATGGCCAGTATTCAAACTCACACGCGCGGGAGTACTGGACTTGGCGCGCATCTGGACGGCCAAGATTCAAATTCACATAATTAAGACTAAACCCTAATTAATTAACCCTAATGACTTTCAGACGACCGGAACACTGTTCCGGTCGTCTTCTCCGGGCAACCATTCATGCTATCTCTCTTAATACGCATCCCCAGGCCCTAAAACTCTCCAGAAATGATCCTCTCCCCAACCCCAACAAGAATCAGCCATCAAAATTCATTTATTCATCATCAAATCCATGAATCGAAGCAAAACGGAAAAGGACACAGAAATTTCAGAAGCTCATGAAATACTCATTTCTCAACTATTTTCAAAACTAAACACATCATGGCAATTAGTGAAGCATATAGAATCATTCTATAACATAAAATGAGAGTTCTGGAAAAATAAATGCCATGGCTACCTGAGTTTGAGCTTTAGAATCAGGGACTTTCTGGCCAGTTCTTTGCTTCAAATCCACTCCAATGAACCTCCTAAGAAGCTTGCAATGCTTGGTTGAAGTTTAAATAGCCTCTGGAGAGAGTTTGCAGAATCTCAGTTCATGAAATGTGAAAATCGTGTTTTTGATTGTGGAGGTTTTAGGCTATGGTGAGGAGTGGTTTGTGATCAGTGAAGTGTGTTGAGATTGTTTGTGAAGTTTGTTTGTGTGTTTGAGGCTTGTGCAATCAGTTTCGAATGAAAATGCAAGTTGGAGCATAAACTTGGAACTAGGGCTTGGGTGTGTTTCATCCTGAAGTCTTATGTGCTTTGGCTTGCTTTTGATTTGTATAAACAATTGTGATAGGTCAGAGAGTGGGTGCTGGCCTATTGTGATTGGTATGGGTCTTTGGCCAAAATGTCAACTTGATTTGTACTTGAGGTATGGGCAATGGTACAACTTTCTTTTTGGCATGCTTGGGCTCAGCTGAGTTTAGGGAGAGCCATGGAATTGTTTATGAGGTGATTCAGCAAGTTGATCAAGGTTTGTGTAGTGTTTTGCAAATTTCACAAGGTTTGGCCCCTTTGTGAATTCTTGAGATTCAAGGCATGAAATGAGATGATTCTTTGATGCAATCTGACTTTTAGAGGCCATGTGATCATGTTGTGAATAAATTGTACACATTTGAGGCCTTTAGAACACTTGATCATAGCATTTTGCAAAATACCTCTTTGGTAGAAAACTTCAAATTATGTGATTTTGGCCAACTTTGACAAGCCATAACTTTTGATCAAAAATGAATTAGGTCATGTTCTTGTACTTTTTGAAAAGGGAATGATCCATTCTACAACTTTAATGACCAAAGTTTTTCCATTTGAAGCATTTTTGAATCAAAAAGTCAAGGTTGAAAAAGTTTCCTAAAGTGGCAATTTTCATTAGAAGTCAACTTTCCCAAAAAGTCAACTTTGCAAAAGACTTGAAATTCTTCAATTTTGTGAACTTCCAACATCTTCTATGATCAAATAAAGATCATACATAATCAAAATGATGAAGAACACCCTTTGGTTGGGTCATTGGGGGCCTTAGATGCCCTGATTTTGCATTGACTTGCTTGAAAAGTCAACTCTTGATCAGATGACTTCCCCATGGAATTTCTTCATGAAAATTGATATGCATACTCCCTATACCATATAGAGACCAATAGAAACAAGAATTACCAAAAAATTTGGAGTTATGGCCTTTGAAACCAAAACCCTAATTCTAGGTCATTTGTGCAGTCAAACCTGGCTCTGCTTCCATGCTATTCTCAGTTCTTGTGATTCTTTGATTTCCTTGACTTTGAGAGGATATAATATGATGCTTGAACATACATGGACCCCTTTGAAGTGATTGATGACCTTTGGAGTGGCTCAAGAAGCTCTTGGATTGCTCAGATCACAAACCCTAGATGCAGATGACTTTGAACCAATGCAGTGAATCAAAAATGTGGCATGAGATGGTATGATTGGATTTATGCATATGAGAAGATCACAAGCCATGGTGTGAATGGGTGAGGGCAAATTTGGGGTGTTTACAGCTGCCCCTATTCAAACATGAGTTAGCTGTGCAGGATGTAAGCGACGGCTTATCAGGCGAACAAGATAACTTGTGGTTGAATACCAAAGACAGTCCAAAATTTGCACTCACAAAATGAAGAAGAAAAGGGATATAGATTGTAAAGGAAAATAAAGTATAATATAAAGTGTGGGCGACGGAGGACGACCGTCGAGCAGAGAACGACTGCTAGGGAAAGAGCAATGACGGGGACGACCGACATGCTAGGAAGAGTGCGTGAAGTAAAGCAATGGCGGGGACGGCCGACATGCTGGGGATATAGGAGATTATGATGGGGACGGCCATCAAGTAAAGCTGTAAGATTCTCTGGGGAATATGTAAAAGATAATGATGAGGTACGGTCATCAGGTTCATAAAGTAATGCAAATAACGATGGGGACGGCCATCGGGCTAAACTGATGAAGGACGATCATCAGGAAAAGGAAAAGGGACCACGAAGGGGACGGCCATCGGGTTAAAGAATAAATGAAATAATGATGAGGGACGGTCATCTAAGGTGAAGGACGATCACCTGGCAGGGGACGGCTGCCGAAAGTATCGCGACACAGGACGAATGCCGGATAAAAGGTCAACGATGGGGAAGGCCATCGGACGAGCATGATGAAGGGCGATCATCAAGAGGTGAAGGACGATCACCTAGCAGGGGACGGCTGCTCTCAAGGTTTATCACAACATAGGACGAATGCCGGATAGAAAAGGTCGACGATGGGGACGGCCATCGGACGAGCATGATGAAGGGCGATCATCAAGAGGTGAAGGACGATCACCTAGCAGGGGACGGCTGCTCTCAAGGTTTATCACGACATAGGACGAATGCCGGATGGAAAATGTCGACGATAGGGACGACCATCGGATGAGCATGATGAAGGACGATCATCACGAGGTGAAGGACGATCACCTAGCAGGGGACGACTGCTAAATATCACGACATAGGACGAATGCCGGATAGAAAAGGTCGACGATGGGGACGGCCATCGGATGAGCATGATGAAGGACGATCATCACGAGGTGAAGGACGATCACCTAGCAGGGGACGACTGCTCTCAGGGTTTATCATGACATAGGACGAATGTCAGATTAAAAGAAAATTGCTTTGTTGGTGACTTACTGGGTGTCGCTCCCGGGATTTCCATCCTGGTACAAACGCGAAAGTGGCGCGGAAAAAGGTAGAGTCGCCAGCCATGCATTTTTATCCCGAATAGAGGGAATGGTAATGCTGCACAAACCAGAAGAAAAAAAGAGGAAGGACACAGGTCCTGCGAACCAAAGAGACTGAGTTCGGGAGTCGGTTACGACCTGGGAAGGTATTAGCACCCAGATCGTCCGCCGTACCCGACGGGATCCACGCTTGCAAAGAATACTGTTTCAAAGGGTGAGGGTATGAAAACTGCAGCAAAAGAAAAGAAAATGAACTGGAAAAGAAAAATGAGAAAGGAAATGAATAAGAAAAGAAAAGGAAAAATGTAGGGAAAATAAAGATTGTGCTCGAACGGGCCCTACCCCGCTGCCTACGTACCTCATCAGGATAATGAGGATCAGAGACGCCGTAGTTCCCCTAACTAGGGGTAGAAAAGAAATTGCTTGTGGATTAAGGCTTGAACTGCCTATGCCATTGCTCAGGTGTTGCAGGCTCGGACGACGAGTGCGTAACCGTCTTGCAAAATGACAAGTAGGAGCAAGTTCGCGTACGGAGCGAAGGAGATGAGAAAAGAATTCCCGAAGGAAAGACGTTTATTGTTTGTTTGGTGTTTTTTAGAAGCTTTTATGAGTGAAAGTTTGCATAGGTAAGTGTACCCAAGTCTTACTCAATGGGATGTGTACATCTCACATCATCCCGAAATGGAATGCGCAAGAGGCACACCTATCTATGGAGGAAATCCCCAAAGCTAGTCCCACAAGTGAAGGCTCAAGCACACTAACCTATTATCATTATTAAGTGTTTTTGTGGTTTTGATTAAGAAGTGTTTTTTAGCTTTTCTTTGTGAGGTACTCATGTTAAGACCTATCCACCACGAGTGATGACTCACACCTCGCCCCGAAATGGAACGCATGTGAGCATCTCATAGCAAAGTCTCATGTCACATGAAAGTACTCAACCTTTATTAAATGAATTAGAATTAAGTTTGAAGATGAGAAGAGAGAGCACCAAAGGATCTTAAAGGAAAAAATTCTAAAGGGGGACTAAAATAATCCTAAGTATTCACATGCATGGAAGTCCTAAAGGTTAGTGAGGTTTCTATCCTAATGAAGGAAAAAAGAAGAAGATAGAAGAAGGGATGAGAAAGGCCTAAGCCCAACAACAAAGGGTTAGTAACATAAACATAAGAGGAAGATGAGAATTGGAGATGTGGAACTCAATTCCCACATCCCTCACTTACCATAGCCCCTGCAAGGTTAGTATGCACAAAAAAATCCAGCAAAGTGACCAGCACAATCATGGAATTAGTCATGCTCAAAGGTTCTTGTGAACAAGAATCAAACATCATGCCAAACATTGCAAGTACACGACTTACGCGTCGAAAACATGAAAGCATACATCAACCAGCAAGCAAATCACCCTAAAATCTCATGTTTAATGATCATGCAATGATCCATGGCAATTAGAACAAGCAAAGGGATCAAACAAGCTCAAAACAACACTAAAAAGTCATTCTGCTTCAGTGTTAACCGGTTAACCAAATGCGTTAACCGGTTAACCAGCTCAAACCTGCACAAAATACGCACAAAACAGGGGCGTTAACCGGTTAACCATATACGTTAACCGGTTAACACTGATAAAACAACAACAAATCCTGCAGAAAACAGCATCTCAAAACAGCTTATTCAAATAAGCTTGCACCAGACCAGCAATCAATTACACATGGAAAAATTAGATCAATTCACATTAATCCATATCATTAAGCTCATGAACAATAACATTCGGATCCGGATACAAATCAACCAATCAAATCAAACAACACAAGCAAATACACAAGCACATGGTGGATCTAAAGCACAAGCATGCAAATAAGCTAAAAACAGAGCTAGATCTGAAATTAACCAACCTACAAAGCTGAGGTATGCTTTGGTAATTGTTGATTGAGCTGAAAACGGTAGATCTCGCGCAAAACTTTAAAGATCCGATGCTAAGCTCCACACTCCATGCAAAATAAATGCAAGAACAAGCCCTTGATGCAGAATTTTGGATCCAAAAGCACTTCTAGATCTCAAACCAGATCTGAATCTCCAATAAAACCAGCAAAAAGATGCAAAGAAGCTATGAATGGAGGTTTAGTTCCAAGATCTACACACCTCAAGGCAAGGTTGTGTGATCTTCAAAGAGGAACTTTGAGTGATTTGGAAAATTGGGAGAGAAAAGTGAGAGAATTGTGAGTGAGAGGAATGAAAATTCAGAAATGAGAGTGAAAAAATGAGAGGGAGCCCCTTTGGTTTGGAGGGAAATGGAATAAATATGATTTAGGTTTGGGGCCCAAAATTTTGGTTTGGGATCCAAAAATATGGCTTGGCATTAGCTTAGAAAGTGATTTGGATTTAGGGTTGGAATGAGGCTTGGATAAATGCTCTAGATCCTTCTCTCAAATTCAAATTTAATTCAAATGAATAAAAATCAGAAAATTGGAAAATGGAGCCAAAACACACATGTTGAAATTGCTGCTGGGAATTCAAATTTCGCAGCCGTTAACCGGTTAACCATATGCGTTAACCGGTTAACGCATGGAAAATTTGAATTTCCCTCCCTTTGGTGGGAAACCTCAAAAATAGACCTGCACCAACCGTTTCAAGCAAATTTTGATCCATCTTCTCTTTCTAGGGCTCTGAACATGATACCAGGCTTGTGCAAAATGATCCTGTGAGATTCTTGCCAGATCATCATGCTCTTGATTTTGACTTGCAGATTCAGATTTTCCCAGATGACCGATCATATGCCTTATGCTGGAACATGCGAGTGTTATGCCTCATTTTTCTATGCTAAATGATAAGGATATGGTATGCTCATGATGATTATGATATGATAACGATGCTAAACAAGAAGAGGGCAAATTTGGGGTGTTACAGCTGCCCCTATTCAATCAACTGTTAATCTGAAAAGGATGAGAGCAGCGGCTATCAGACATTCGAGATAAACTGTGATTGAATACCAAGAAGACCTGAAATTTGCACTCTGACGAAGAATGCAACACTGGGAAATAAACCCAACCAGATGACGCTCTGGGGATAAGAAGGAGAGAAAAAACAGACGAGCTTCTTCCAAGTTGAAACTGATATCTGAAATACTATCATGCTGACAGACGAGTCTTCGCATGACCTGTGACGCCAGGTACAGAGAGCGGACGAGCCCTTAAGGATCTTCAAAGTAACCTGAGATGGACGAATCTCCTTCACTAATCCTTACGCAGATAAGTGGAATAAGACGGACGAGTCTTCTTCGGATAACCCTTACGCAGGCTCCGGGAATGCATATAAGTCTGTGGGATAGACATGCAATCAAGGTAGACGAACCTTCTTCATATATTATCCGCGGATATATGGCATAAGACAGACGAGTCTTCTGAGCAAACCTGTTACGCCAGGTGCAGCAACCATAATAATTGGTGCTTGAGACGGACGAGCCTCCCTCGGATTTACCTGTTACGCCAGGCCCGGTAACCATTTCGACATTTAATTCCCACTGTCAGGATTTTAAACCTCTTCAATACAGACGAGTATTGGATGATCATCAAGAGAACACAGACGAGTGCCAATAGTCAAAGATACAGACGAGTATCGGACGATGATCTGAGAAACACAGACGAGTGCTTCAGGCGATGATACAGACGAGTATCAGCCACTGGTATAGACGAATACCAGAAGTTCAAACACAGACGAGCATTTGAAGTAGCAACAGCAATATCAGGATGAACGACAAATCTTCACATTCAGGTGCGAGCTAGCACAGACGCGTGCTGAGGATGATACAGACGAGTATCCAGGCAAAGCAGACGAGCTTCAGAACACAAACGACTTCTGGGAGATAAAAGCAGACTAGCTTCAAACACACACAGACGAGTGCCGAAAATTGCAGACGAGCAACAACAGAGAATACATGTCAAGGCACAGACGAGTGCAACGAAGGACCCCATACCAAACACAGACGAGTGTTGGAAGGTTGCATACTAGCAACAACAAATATCATCTCAGAACACAGACGAGTGTTGAGGAGTTGCGGACAAGCAAAAACAACTATCATAACCAAACACAGACGAGTGCTGGAAATTGCAGACGAGCAATAATAAAGTAATCACTTCAAAACACAGACGAGTGCCGAGAATTGCAGACGAGCAAACAGCAACACCGAGCTAACACAGACGAGTGTTGAAAGATGCAGACGAGCAGCCATAAAGCAGTGATATGTCCTTGCTGGGGAAACTTGCTTAGGGATAACACATACGCGTGTTGAAGATTGCAGACGAGCAACAAACGAATGCCTGATCGGCAACAAGAGATACGACTCTGCAAGGGAAGACAAGTCAAGAGGTCTGGATACCCACTCCGACTAAGGTGATGAATACCTGGCCGCATCACCATATGAACCAACCATAGGGCAACTTTGCTGGGAAATATTTCACGGACGGAGGTGAAAATCAAATATGAACTCTGTGGGGGGACAGATCATCTTCAGACTTGGCTGGGGAAGCTTCCTGGGCAAATACTCTGGCTGGGGAGAGCATCCGATGATTCAAGACTCTGAGGGGATATCAGGCCCTCAATCACGCCTACTGGGAAGGACTCTTGCTGATGATAAAATACTATTAATTCCGCCTCTGATGATGACATGCTCTCAGGTACTTGCTAGGCACACTCCGCTGGGGAAGAATGGACTACTACTTCACTTGGGAAGAAGAACCTGCTTGGGCTGCTGCCAAGACTTAGTTGGAGGAAAATATCTATTTAGACAAGTCAGGCTTTCAGCTACCTGCTGGAGAAGAAAAATCTCTGCTTGGGGAGATACTCTACTGGGGGAGAGTAAATTGCTTGATGTGACGCCATCTTGCAACCTGCAACAACAGAAAACACACGTGTGTCCCGGGGATTTGCATGGCGTGATCTGTTCATCCATTATCACCCGACACTCAAAGAGGGTTACAGTTTCCCTGCATGTCAGTTTTCTTTTCAAGATTATCACCATGTTTAGATGCAATGCTATTTTTGCCAAAAATTCAGGACATTTTGCAAACAAAAATAAACACACACAGCTTTTTGACTGAATATTATTTTTATTGAATGGCCTCTAAATAGGCAAAGATTTACATCAGGAAGCAACCACCTGGAAAGAGGTAGCCACTATAAAAATTGAGAAAAGAAACTATCCTAATGGCAATGTACACGGCATTCCAAGGAGTTCCATTTCTGCTATGACCTGCATGTCTTCAAGACTCTCCATTCTGCTTTGGCTTTCTGAGAAGACAAGGGGACTGTTTCCTATCTTTCCGATATTGTCAAACCGTACGAAACGATGACGTGGTTCAGATAACTTGGATCACAGTTGTTCGCTTATTCCCTTATTTTGCGTGGATCGCCCTCTCGGGTTTTCAATCCACCGGGATACCCTTTTTTGCCTGAGCTGTCCAATGTGGCTTTTCAACTCAGCGGGTGTACATTTTTTTTTGTTTATTTTCCCTAATTTTTGCCCGAGCTTTTTATTCTGTTTTTAGCTCGCCGGGATGCCCTTTTCTTGCCTGGACTTACATTCTGTTTTTGTGTCCAGCGGGTCTCTTTATGCGAAGTATTTTTTAACTGCGTCCGAGTTAACAGGGGATGGGAAGTCTTCTCCATCCATAGTGGTGAGCATCAGTGCCCCTCCTGAGAATACTTTCTTCACTATGAATGGTCCTTCGTAGTTTGGAGTCCACTTGCCCCTGTTATCTGAACCTGGAGGAACGATCCTCTTCAATACAAGCTCTCCCACTCGATACTCTCGAGTACGTACTCGTTGATCGAATGCCCGCTTCATTCTCCTCTGATAAAGCTGACCATGACAGATAGCCGCTAATCTCTTTTCCTCAATTAGACATAGCTGGTTGTAACGAGCACGCACCCATTCAGCCTCATCCAGTTTGACGTCCATCATCACACGCAGTGAAGGAATCTCTACTTCAACAGGCAGGACTGCTTCCATGCCATACACTAGAGAGAAGGGAGTTGCCCCTGTTGACGTCCTGACCGACGTTCGGTACCCATGCAAAGCAAACGGTAACATCTCATGCCAATCCTTGTAGGTGACAACCATTTTCTGCACAATCTTCTTGATATTCTTGTTAGCTGCCTCTACCGCACCATTCATCTTTGGTCGGTAAGGAGAAGAATTGTGATGCTGTATTTTGAAGTCCCGACATAAGTCTGCCATCATCTTGTTGTTGAGATTAGAACCATTATCAGTAATGATCCTTTCGGGCACTCCATATCTGCATATGATATCTCTTTTCAGAAATCTTGCCACCACTTGACGAGTGACATTGGCATAAGACGCTGCTTCTACCCACTTGGTAAAGTAATCAATCGCGACCAGGATGAAGCGATGACCATTCGAAGTAGTTGGATCGATCTTCCCGATCATGTCAATGCCCCACATAGAGAAAGGCCAAGGAGATGACATGATGTTGAGCGGGTTAGGAGGAACATGCACTTTATCTGCATATATTTGGCACTTGTGGCATTTACGAGCGAACGAACAACAATCTGCATCCATTGTCATCCAGTAATACCCTGATCTCAGCAGTTTCTTTGCCATAGCATGCCCTCCTGCATGGGTACCAAAAGATCCTTCATGGACTTCCTGCATCAACAGGCTTGCTTCGTGTCTATCCACGCATCTGAGCAAGACCATGTCGAAGTTCCTCTTGTACAAAACCCCGTCTGTGTTCAAGAAGAAACTAGCAGCAAGTCGTCTCAAGGTCTTCTTGTCTTTGGAAGATGCCCCTGTTGGGTATTCTTGCTTCTCCAGGAACAACTTGATATCAAAATACCAAGGTTTCTCGTCAGACACGGCGTCTACAGAGAAAGCATAAGCCGGAGAGTCAAGCCTGGAGATGTCAATTCTGGGCACAAAGTTCCAACATAGGACTTTAATTGACGAAGAGAGAGTGGCCAAAGCATCGGCAAATTGATTTTCGTCCCGTGGTATGTATTTGAGCTCAACTGTCGTGAAGAATGTCAACAGTTTTCTAGCATAATCCCTGTACGAAACTAGATGCTCTTGATGTGTATACCACTTGCCGGTAATTTGGTTAATGACGAGGGCTGAATCTCCGAATATGTCGAGGTTCTTAATCCGAAGATCAATTGCCTCCTCTATTCCCATTATACACGCCTCGTATTCCGCTTCATTGTTGGTGCAGCCAAAAGTAATTTTGGCAGCGAAGGGTAAATGAACACCTTCAGGAGTAATGAGTACGGCACCAACTCCACGACCATTGATATTGACAGCCCCATCAAACATCAACTTCCATTTGGATTCAGGGTCAGGCCCCTCCTCCGGAAGTGGTTCCTCATAATCGTTTGTTTTGAGGCACATGATGTCCTCATCAGGGAAATCAAATCTCATCGGCTGATAGTCATCCTCAAGAGGTTGCTGAGCAAGGTATTCCGACAATACACTTCCTTTGATGGCTTTCTGAGAAGTGTACTGGATGTCGTATTCAGTTAAAATCATCTGCCATCTAGCAACCCTTCCGGTCAATGCTGGTTTCTCAAAGATGTACTTGACAGGATCCATCTTGGAAATGAGAAGTGTAGTATGGGTCAACATGTACTGCCTCAGTCGGCGAGCAGCCCATACCAAAGCGCAGCAAGTTTTCTCGAGCCGTGAGTATCGGGATTCACAGTCGGTAAACTTTTTGCTAAGGTAATAAATGGCGTACTCTTTTCGACCAGACTCGTCATGTTGGCCAAGCACACACCCCATCGACCCTTCTAGCACGGTCAAGTACATGATTAACGGTCTCCCCTCCACTGGAGGCATCAGAATTGGAGGCTCCTGCAAATATTCCTTTATTTTGTCGAAAGCCCTTTGGCAATCATCATTCCACCTGACTGTTTGCTCTTTTCTTAGCAGTTTGAATATCGGTTCGCACGTGGCAGTTAGGTGAGATATGAACCGAGAAATGTAGTTCAATCTACCTAAGAACCCGCGCACTTCTTTTTCTGTCTTTGGTGCAGGCATATCTTGAATAGCTTTCACTTTAGCAGGATCTACCTCAATTCCTCTTTGACTTACAATGAAACCCAGCAACTTTCCAGAACGCACTCCGAAAGTGCACTTGTTCGGATTCAACCTCAACTTGTACTTGATCAATCTATCAAACAACTTCTTTAGGTTAACCAAATGCTCCTCTTCGTCCTTGGACTTTGCAATCATATCATCCACATAACATTCGATCTCCTTGTGGATCATGTCATGGAACAACGTGACCATTGCCCGTTGATAAGTTGCCCCTGCGTTCTTCAGACCGAAAGGCATGACCTTATAGCAGAACGTTCCCCACGGGGTAATGAACGTTGTCTTCTCCATGTCTTCCGGCGCCATTTTTATCTGATTATAACCGGAGAATCCATCCATGAAGGAGAATACTGAGAATTGAGCAGTACTGTCGACCAACACGTCAATGTGTGGCAACGGAAAATCATCCTTTGGGCTTGCTCTGTTCAAATCTCGATAGTCAACGCACATCCGGACCTTGCCGTCCTTTTTAGGCACTGGTACGATGTTAGCTACCCAAGGTGGGTAACTAGTCACGGCAAGGAACCCGGCATCCCACTGTTTCTGCACCTCCTCTTTAATCTTCATCGCCATATCCGGGCGAGTTCTTCTCAACTTTTGCTTCACAGGAGGACAGTCTTCTCTCAGAGGTAGCTTATGCATCACGATGTCGGTATCCAACCCTGGCATATCTTGATATGACCAAGCAAAGATATCTACATACTCTCTCAGCATACTGATCAGCTCTTGTTTGACGTCGGCCTGCAGATTGGCTCCTATCTTGATTTCTTTCTTTGCATCTTCACTGCCAATGTTGATGGTCTCAATCTCCTCTTGATGAGGCTGAATAACTCGTTCCTCTTGTTTTAACAATCTGACCAACTCTTCAGGTAGGTCACAATCTTCCTCAACCCCTTCATCAGCTTGGTAGACTGGATTATCAAAGTCATGCATAGTCATAGCAGGAACGTTATCCGTGGAATCCGGATGATCAATACTGCACAAATGATGTGCTTATTCAGAATCTGCTTATTTTGAAAAGAGACGCTAACACAAAGCAAAAAATGAAAAAAACACATTGCCATTTTTATATTGTTTTTTGTGAAAAAGTTTAAAAACAAAGAAAGAGAGCACAATTTGTCTGAAAATGTCCTTTTATTTCATGGCAAAAATAACGATGCAATACAAAACATGGTGGCCCAGTACAATGGATCCAAACATCTTGGGCAGAATGCTGGATTTGACAATGCAGTATGCTAATAAAAGGAAACAAAACAATTACTTTGAGAGCCAGGTGACTTGAACAATGTCCTCAGCAGACCAATTTCCTAGCTCCTCGCCGGGTGCACACGGGCGGATCCAATTGTTGTCCCAGTCTCTGTCACTATCCCCGTCTTGGCTTGCCATACAGATTTGATCGCGGTCAATCGACCCAGCACTTGTGAATGAGATAGCTTTACCACTCCGAGTAGACCCCCCAGGCTGATACCCTAAGCCGAATTTATCACCCTTCTTTTCCACCTCCAGTAGCTTGCCCCAGCCCTGGGCATTGCCTGATTGGACGGCCTCTTTTGCTTCCCGGTAGGAATGAATTGACGTGCCTTCGTTGTTTTTCTTCACCGGAGTCAGGATACTGACATCTGCCTCAAAAGCTTGGCACAAAGTCTCGTGAATTTCCCCGTCCATTTCTACATATTTAAATGTCGACAAATGGCTGACGAATATATCTTCTTCCCCGCAAACTGTGGTGACCTGGCCATCCACCACATATTTAAGCTTCTGGTGCAGAGTTGAGGTGACAGCTCCAGCTGCGTGTATCCACGGTCTGCCCAACAAGCAACTATACGCAGGCTGGATGTCCATGACATAGAAGACACTCTTGAAGACTTGAGAGCCTATCTTGACAGGCAACTCAACCTCTCCGAAAACGGATCTTCTTGAACCATCGAAAGCTTTAACCACTAGATCACTCGGCGTCAGAATAACCCCATCAATGTTAAGCTTCATCAACGCCTTCTTCGGGAGCACATTCAAGGAAGAGCCTGTGTCCACAAGAACATGAGACAAAACAGCGCCCTTGCATTCCATCGTGATATGCAGTGCTTTATTGTGATTCCTTCCCTCCGAAGTAAGGTCTCGGTCAGTGAAGCCTAAACCATGGCTGGCATTAACACTTCCAACAACAGCTTCGAGTTGATTAACAGTGATTTCTTGAGGAACATAGGCCATTTGAAGTACTTTCAGCAAGGCTTCTCGGTGCGCGGGAGAGCACATCAACAGTGACAAAATAGAAATCTTTGAAGGCGTTTGATTCAGTTGGTCAACCACCTTGTAGTCACTCCTTTTGATGATCTTCATAAACTCCTCTACCTCCTTTTCAAACGTCCTCTGCCCAGCCACAGGAGTAGTTGACTCGTCATTCGCAATCTGCTTCCCTTTGTCTTTGGACGAAGCTTCGGCCTCAGGATCCTTTCTCAGTGCAGGGGGAGCAAACAAACGACCACTTCGAGTAAAACCTCCAACACCTCCCACATTTTCAATGGTCAAGTCAGCAACAGGTCTACTTTCCATCTTCTGTCCCGCCACATAGACATCGGAACCATAATGCCACGGAATGGCTCTATCATCATTATACGGCATTGGCCCAGGTACAGTTATAGTCACAGGACTAATCTGAGGAGCGTAAACGGTAACAGGCTCTTGTCGAACGGGCATGTCAGCCTCATTGTAGAAGATAGTAATGGTTGACACATCATCAGCCTTTTCATTACTAATCTTGCTAAATTGTAGGGACCCAACATCAATCAACTCTTGCAAACCCGTCTTCAATTTCTCGCAGCCATTCACAACACTTATACAGTCTTCACAATCGAGAGAACAACCAGGAAATACTTGACCTTTCAACAGTCTCTCTTTCACCACCTTCAACGGCGTCTTGACTTCATCAATTCTCAGTACCAAACTCAACTTGTCATCACGCCCAACAGCATTAACTCTTGCCCCTCCATGATTAGGTATAGGGTTCGAGTTGATATTCGGTGGTGGCGCAAAGTTGATTGCCTTTGAATCCACGAGATCTTGAACTTTGTGATGTAGCGCCCTGCACTTCTCGGTTGAGTGCCCGGGTGCCCCTGAATGAAAAGCGCATCGCGCGTTGACGTCGTAACCAGCTGGAAGCTCTCCAGGAGGTGGTGGTGCCAAAGTCCTTAATTGAATAAGGTTCAAGTCTAGTAGTCTCGGCAACAAGGCAGCATATGTCATCGGAATAGCTTCAATCACCCTGTTAGCAGGACGAGTCTGCCTCGGCTGATAAGGTCTTTGCTGGTAGTTGGCTCTAGGTTGTTGTTGTTGTTGTTGTGGTGGAGGTGGCATCTGTTGTACGGGAGCTGCAGGAATAGTGACAGCAGCCACATGTTCATAAGGTCTTCTGTAACCACGGCCCTGGCTTCGGCCGAATACAGCATTGGTCTCTCCTTCTCGCCTTCTTGGAGGTCCGCTAAAAGCTTTCCTCGCTCCATTTGAGCTACTAGCACCTGGGTCTTGTATCTTCCCCATTTTCAACAGCGTTTCGACCCTTTCTCCCGCAATGACAATATCGTTGAACTTTGTAGCAGAACTTGATGCCAATCTCTCAAGAAATACCCCCTGGAGGGTACCCATAAACATATCGGCCATCTCATTCTCTAACAAGGGTGGCTGCACCCTAGCAGCTAGCTGACGCCACCTCTGGGCGTATTCTTTAAAGCCTTCTTTTGCTGTCTGAGCCATATGTTGCAACTGGGTGCGATTCGGAGCCATGTCCATATTATATTGGTACTGCCTCGCAAAGGCTTCAGCGAGATCTTTCCAGCTCTTAACATTGACCCTGCTGAGCTTCATGTACCACTCAAGGGAAGCTCCCACCAAGCTGTCCTGAAAGTAATACATCCATAGCTTTTCATCGTCTGTATGCGCGGCAATTCTCCCCACATATGATTGCAGATGAGTTTTTGGGCAAGCAGTGCCGTTATACTTCTCAAAAGTAGGAACCTTGAATTTGTATGGGATTCTGACTCCCGGAACCAAACCCAAGTCTGTTATATCGAATCCCAAAGAACTCTGGGACTGAATAGCCTTGATTTGCTCGGCCATCTCTTCGAATCTCTTATTCATTTCGACCCCTTGACCCTCGGTCTCATCAAGTAAAGTGAACTGGTCCTCCTGGTGGTCCACATGAATGTTATGCATCCCGTCATTGACTACGGTCGCCCCTGGTTGTATAACATGAGGTCCACCCTGACGTGCGCCCGCACCGGTATGATTACCAACATTTGCAGCAGCAGCAGCGTTTCTGTTCTGATTCTCAACCAACTCTCGCAGCCGTTCTTGATTCTGCCCCATGCCGGTCATTAACGTCATGAAATTATCCATTCTCTGTCTTAGGTCTGCCAAATCTGCCTGCATTTGATCCATGGCTCTCTCTCTGTTAACCTTGGTTGGGTACCTGTGTACTGTTGGCTGCCCCCGAGCTTTTCGAGGAGCTATAGTGCCTGAAACACAAAATACGTTAGTAACCGAGACACTACCTGCAAAACAACAAACAGGTTATATGGATGCAATGCAGTTGTTTATGTTTCCAAACACAAGTCACTTATGCCCCGGCTCCGGTATTTAGCAAAGAAAACCAGATGGGTACTGATCCTCGACTTTCAGAAACCTTTGCGGGAAACCACATTCAAACCATAATAGCAAGCAAACCAAGAAATAGTGAGAAACATCTTAACATAGATCAGCCCATTAGGCACAATAAAAACAGAATACCTCATAGAGTACGAGTTCTTACAGAGTATAAACAAACAACTAGGACTCCTACAACATGCCCGTAGGTAATCCAAATACAAAGAAAACAAACTAAGAAGCATAACCGCCGCCTGATGATCCTGAAACTCCATCATCAGACCTGACCTTCTTGACTCCTGCCATCAACTTGAGGTCTTCAATCTCTTTGAGTGCTTCTTCGAGGGCTTGTTGACTGTCTGCAAGCTGTTGGGTCTTCTCTCTGCGAATCTTGTGGGCCTGCTCCACCTCTTCTTTCTTGTAAGCCATCTGAGTCTCAAAGAACTCCTCTTTTTCCTTATATTTCTTCAACTCTTGCTCTCTTTGTCCCTTCAACCAGACAATAGACTGACGAGCATCTCTAAGGGTCTTTGACTTCTTCTTGCGCTCAACTTCTCTTTGGGCTTCCATCATCCCCAACCTGCGGAAATGCGCTTCTTTTCCTGCAAAGTCTTTCTCCTTAGCCTCCAAAGTCGTCTGTATCTTCAGCAACTTCTCCTCAGCTTCCTTCTTGGCCCTGTTAGCTTGGTAATACAAGCTTACCATCTCGGTATTTTCAACTCTAACTGCATGTAACTGGGCTTCTAACTTCTCGAATTCCTCTAAAGGCACAGTATCAATGGACTCAGCAACTGGTGCTGAAAATGGTAACAAAACTCTTCTGGCTCTGTCTTTCAACCAAGCTTCGTACCCTGGGAACGTCTGATTGTTGCACTTCCCGAAACTAGCTATTCCTTCTCCTTTGATGCTTTTCCAAGCCCCCGCAACCTTCCTCACTAAGGGCATATTATCTTTCACGGAAAAGTAGAAAATGGGGGTCAGCTTCAAATCTTCAGGCACATCTCTCAAAGCGTATCCTAATTGTCTTCTTAACAAGATTGGATTGTAATTAATCCCTCCAGTTATTCCCAACAAAGGCACACTATGATAACTTCCGCAGCTGGTAATGAAACGTGCACCTTGCAGCCTCTGAGTGAACCACCTAACATCCTTGGCAAGCAACTTTTCCAGCTTCTGAGCCCATATCAGACTATGGTCACTAAACACTCTCGTACTAGGCAAATGCCTCATGAACCACATGTGAAATAATGGAGCACAGCAACGAACCAAACCTCCCCTCTTCTTTTCAGTCTTGTAATGAACCGAGTAATACAAATCCCCGAGTAAGGTAGGCACAGGATTCTTCAGCAAAAAGAGATGTATGGCGTTTATATCTATGAACTTCTCCATATCAGCAAACAAAATGGTGCCATAGATAGAAAGAGCCAAGATAGCACAGACCGCATCCCATTCTTCTTCAACAGCCAATTCTTCCGCCTTCTTTACCAGAACCTCCAAAGAAAACCCAGACACACCTCCTTTGATAATGGTCAAAGACTTCACAGTAGAAGGACTCAAATAAAGAGCCTTAGCAATAGCCTCCGGTGCTGGTCTACTCATCTCAGAGTTGAAAGGAACCTGATCTTGAACTGGCACACCCAGGATCAAAGCATACTCCTCCAGCATAGGGCCCAACTGGAAATCAGGAAAGGTGAAGCAACGGAGCTGAGGATCATAATACTGAAGCAATGTATGAATGGCACTCCTCTCTGAAGGATTTAGCTCTATCACCACATCAAGAATACTCCCATAAGCTTTTCTGAATCTCTCTACCTGGTTGGGCGTAATCAGCTTTACCATCTTCTTCAGCAAACCAATCTTGACATCAAAGAACTTGAAGTGAATATTCTGCTTGCGAGGATCTTCCATCTTTGAAGAGAATACCGGAACCGGAAGCAGAAATATGAACCTGTGAATGAAAACAAAACAATGATTAATGATGCAATGATGCAATGCAGATGCAAATGCAAAGACATATGGTCATCTGAGACTGTCTGGAATCTGGCCACTGACAAGATCCCTCTGACAAACCAAAAGTTCACTGAGTCACCCTCTCTGATAACCACAACCCTCTGAAGAAAATCTCAGGACCATAGTATCACGAATACCAGAACCAGAAAACCAGAACTCCGGAACCAAAGTAACTGCATCATAACATGAACTGCACTGATAACAAGGGTATGATGAGGTCAAGTGTTCCTGCAAACCTGTAAACCCATCCCAAATCTCACGGGTGTGCTCCGGGTCAAACATCACGGACTCTCAAAGCCGAATAGCAATAATACTTTCACCATTTCCGAGAAGTGGCTCATGACCAAGTCAGGGAATCGGTTAGGCATTATATACTACGCAGGGAGGCCTCAGCTGAGTCCGGGAAAAACAAGCATCCCTTACAGGTTCCCAGCTTCAAGCGCTGAAATCGAGAAACAATAGTACATTCAGCCCGTAGGATACAGTACTAATGCCATACGACCAGATGCTTTGACTGAGTTCCTATAAGAGAACCAGGCCATCCTATGCGAGTTCCCAGTGGACCCTCGGGTGCGAATGGGTTTGCCACAAAATGTGGTCTGCCACTGTCACCACTGGAGAGGGTTGTTTCCACAAAGGTTCTCAATGATCGGTCCCCAGATGCACATAACCATCAAGGTCCTATCCCGAAGTGGAGGAAATCCCCACACAAGATATTTCCAAGACAATCGCAATCTGGGCGTGAAACACATCGCCACTCATCATGCCACATGCGAGTACAATATGTCCACTCTAATCCTAGGGTGCACTCAAGCCGGGTACTTGGCTTATCTCTCAGAAACAGTATCACCCATCCCACCAAACAGAAAACCAGTCCAGACAGTCCAGTATGATATAAATGATGCGGAAAATAAATACTGAAGACTGTAAATAAAGCTGTAAATAAACAACAATACAGTACAACAAGCCACATCAAACAAGCATCACCCAATGAAACAACAACACACAAGCGCTAGGAGAGACTCACAGGGGAACCAGAGATCTCTGGTGCGCATTCCCCAGCAGAGTCGCCAGCTGTCGCTCCCGGGATTTCCATCCTGGTACAAACGCGAAAGTGGCGCGGAAAAAGGTAGAGTCGCCAGCCATGCATTTTTATCCCGAATAGAGGGAATGGTAATGCTGCACAAACCAGAAGAAAAAAAGAGGAAGGACACAGGTCCTGCGAACCAAAGAGACTGAGTTCGGGAGTCGGTTACGACCTGGGAAGGTATTAGCACCCAGATCGTCCGCCGTACCCGACGGGATCCACGCTTGCAAAGAATACTGTTTCAAAGGGTGAGGGTATGAAAACTGCAGCAAAAGAAAAGAAAATGAACTGGAAAAGAAAAATGAGAAAGGAAATGAATAAGAAAAGAAAAGGAAAAATGTAGGGAAAATAAAGATTGTGCTCGAACGGGCCCTACCCCGCTGCCTACGTACCTCATCAGGATAATGAGGATCAGAGACGCCGTAGTTCCCCTAACTAGGGGTAGAAAAGAAATTGCTTGTGGATTAAGGCTTGAACTGCCTATGCCATTGCTCAGGTGTTGCAGGCTCGGACGACGAGTGCGTAACCGTCTTGCAAAATGACAAGTAGGAGCAAGTTCGCGTACGGAGCGAAGGAGATGAGAAAAGAATTCCCGAAGGAAAGATGTTTATTGTTTGTTTGGTGTTTTTTAGAAGCTTTTATGAGTGAAAGTTTGCATAGGTAAGTGTACCCAAGTCTTACTCAATGGGATGTGTACATCTCACATCATCCCGAAATGGAATGCGCAAGAGGCACACCTATCTATGGAGGAAATCCCCAAAGCTAGTCCCACAAGTGAAGGCTCAAGCACACTAACCTATTATCATTATTAAGTGTTTTTGTGGTTTTGATTAAGAAGTGTTTTTTAGCTTTTCTTTGTGAGGTACTCATGTTAAGACCTATCCACCACGAGTGATGACTCACACCTCGCCCCGAAATGGAACGCATGTGAGCATCTCATAGAAAAGTCTCATGTCACATGAAAGTACTCAACCTTTATTAAATGAATTAGAATTAAGTTTGAAGATGAGAAGAGAGAGCACCAAAGGATCTTAAAGGAAAAAATTCTAAAGGGGGACTAAAATAATCCTAAGTATTCACATGCATGGAAGTCCTAAAGGTTAGTGAGGTTTCTATCCTAATGAAGGAAAAAAGAAGAAGATAGAAGAAGGGATGAGAAAGGCCTAAGCCCAACAACAAAGGGTTAGTAACATAAACATAAGAGGAAGATGAGAATTGGAGATGTGGAACTCAATTCCCACATCCCTCACTTACCATAGCCCCTGCAAGGTTAGTATGCACAAAAAAATCCAGCAAAGTGACCAGCACAATCATGGAATTAGTCATGCTCAAAGGTTCTTGTGAACAAGAATCAAACATCATGCCAAACATTGCAAGTACACGACTTACGCGTCGAAAACATGAAAGCATACATCAACCAGCAAGCAAATCACCCTAAAATCTCATGTTTAATGATCATGCAATGATCCATGGCAATTAGAACAAGCAAAGGGATCAAACAAGCTCAAAACAACACTAAAAAGTCATTCTGCTTCAGTGTTAACCGGTTAACCAAATGCGTTAACCGGTTAACCAGCTCAAACCTGCACAAAATACGCACAAAACAGGGGCGTTAACCGGTTAACCATATACGTTAACCGGTTAACACTGATAAAACAGCAACAAATCCTGCAGAAAACAGCATCTCAAAACAGCTTATTCAAATAAGCTTGCACCAGACCAGCAATCAATTACACATGGAAAAATTAGATCAATTCACATTAATCCATATCATTAAGCTCATGAACAATAACATTCGGATCCGGATACAAATCAACCAATCAAATCAAACAACACAAGCAAATACACAAGCACATGGTGGATCTAAAGCACAAGCATGCAAATAAGCTAAAAACAGAGCTAGATCTGAAATTAACCAACCTACAAAGCTGAGGTATGCTTTGGTAATTGTTGATTGAGCTGAAAACGGTAGATCTCGCGCAAAACTTTAAAGATCCGATGCTAAGCTCCACACTCCATGCAAAATAAATGCAAGAACAAGCCCTTGATGCAGAATTTTGGATCCAAAAGCACTTCTAGATCTCAAACCAGATCTGAATCTCCAATAAAACCAGCAAAAAGATGCAAAGAAGCTATGAATGGAGGTTTAGTTCCAAGATCTACACACCTCAAGGCAAGGTTGTGTGATCTTCAAAGAGGAACTTTGAGTGATTTGGAAAATTGGGAGAGAAAAGTGAGAGAATTGTGAGTGAGAGGAATGAAAATTCAGAAATGAGAGTGAAAAAATGAGAGGGAGCCCCTTTGGTTTGGAGGGAAATGGAATAAATATGATTTAGGTTTGGGGCCCAAAATTTTGGTTTGGGATCCAAAAATATGGCTTGGCATTAGCTTAGAAAGTGATTTGGATTTAGGGTTGGAATGAGGCTTGGATAAATGCTCTAGATCCTTCTCTCAAATTCAAATTTAATTCAAATGAATAAAAATCAGAAAATTGGAAAATGGAGCCAAAACACACATGTTGAAATTGCTGCTGGGAATTCAAATTTCGCAGCCGTTAACCGGTTAACCATATGCGTTAACCGGTTAACGCATGGAAAATTTGAATTTCCCTCCCTTTGGTGGGAAACCTCAAAAATAGACCTGCACCAACCGTTTCAAGCAAATTTTGATCCATCTTCTCTTTCTAGGGCTCTGAACATGATACCAGGCTTGTGCAAAATGATCCTGTGAGATTCTTGCCAGATCACCATGCTCTTGATTTTGACTTGCAGATTCAGATTTTCCCAGATGACCGATCATATGCCTTATGCTGGAACATGCGAGTGTTATGCCTCATTTTTCTATGCTAAATGATAAGGATATGGTATGCTCATGATGATTATGATATGATAACGATGCTAAACAAGAAGAGGGCAAATTTGGGGTGTTACACTGGGGAATAGTAAACACGGACGAGTGTTCATATCCAAGAAATAAAAGGTATAAGTGTTTGGTGTTTGTGTATAGATTAAAGATGCAGACGAGCATCCTTACGACTGCGATATGGACGAGTATCGGGTAGAAACAAATACTGACACGTGTTCAGAGATGATGATACGGACGAGTATCAACTGGTTAAAAAGGAACACAGACGAGTGTTGATTCTGAGGGGACTCTTCTGGGGGAAAGTAGACACAGACGAGTGTCTAAATTCAAGAAGACAAGAGTGTTTGACACAGTGTACGGATTAAAGATGCGGACGAGCATCCTTAAGACTATGATACGGACGAGTATCAGGTAGAAACAAACGCTTGACACATGCTCTGAGATGATGGTACGGACGAGTACCAACTGGTTAACAAAGAACACGGACGAGTGTCGACTCTGCGGGGATTTGAGTGATATATACAGGGTACAAACTAGTATCTGCATATGCGAAAACAGGAGTAATGAGTATGAGTGGTGTATAATTGAGTGTTTAAACTGCTGGGGAGAGTGACACGGACGAGTGTCAAGAGGGTTATCTACAAGTATATGCTTTACAAAGTGTTTGAGTAAATATACTGGGGAAGGTGACACGGACGAGTGTCAAGAAAGATATATATATAAGTATCTGTGAGTGCAAAGGGGATGCTTTGGCTTTCTGTTGGGGATGTGACACGGACGGGTGCCACAAAGAGTATGTACCGATGTTTGTGAGTGTAAGGCAACTGCTTTAGCTCTTTGCTGGGGAATCTGGGGAGCATTCTGTATATTGTTGATGGATTGTCAATATTCACAAGTGTTTGATTCAGACCACGACTTATGATTATGCAACATGTTTGATTTTTGCCGTAATGCTCCGTATTAGACGGAATGCTACGCTCTGTGGGGTGAATATGATGCGAATGCTATGATTATGCAAAAGATACCGATCCGGGATTCGGATCCCGTTGCCAAGAAGATCTCTGGTCGATCCGTTTGAAGTGGACATCCCAGCTGGGAATGAGACCATTGAGATGTATCTGCTTGGAGGAATAGGTCACTGATAGACCCATTCTTGGTAATGAGGGACCCAACTGGGGTTTGTAGAAGTCTTCGTCACTCTGTTGTGATTCTTTCGTGTGCTGCTCTTCTGGATAGAGGCTGAGTCTTTGTGGGGAAGTGGTTCCCTGGCTTTTGTACCAAGAATTGGCACCTCGCCTGGGGAGAAATAACAAGTGGCAACTCAGCAGGGGAGAAAGCACTTTGGGTGCTAAGACCGAGTGAGTGTTGATTTGCCAGCCTGCTGGGATGAAGTTTTCATGCCCCATGTCGTGCTCTGAATGCCTGCAATCCTGAAAAGATAGAGAAACGCACAAGTAATCCTGAGGTATCCCTTACCGGATTCCATCATAGGAGTTTAGACACGCCTGGGAGTAAGTATATTTTCTGCAAGCACGCATTCTTTAAAAGAGAAACCATCTGCATCTATGCAATCAATATCTTATAGACATCGGACATTTTTGCAAATGAAAATAAAATGTACGACACGAGACATGACTGAAAATCTGATTTTATTAATTCATATGCCCTGAATTGGCAAGATACAGTCAAAGAAACAAGTCCCCTAAAATGAGGAGATTGTTACAAATTGAGAAGCAAAATGTTGGCAATGTTGACGACGCTTCAAGGAGCTTCCCCTTGCTATGACTCGTATGACATTTGACACTCTTCTCGTCTTGCTTTCTGAAGAAGGCTAATTCTGAAAGAGGCTTGATCCCTTCGAAACTTACCAAGTTGTAAGTGATACAGGCGAATTCAGAATGCAATTGTTCGCTTATTCCCTTATTTTGCCTGGATTGCCCTTTCGGGTTTTCAATCCATCGGGATACCCATTTTTGCCTGAGTTGTCCACTGTGGATTTTCACCTCAGCGGGTGTACATTTTTCATTTATTTTCCCTTATTTTTGCCCGAGTCTTTTATTCTGTTTTTGACTCGCCGGAATGCCCTATTTTTGCCTGGACTTTCATTCTGTTTTTATGTCCCGCGGGTCATTTTATGCGAAGTATTTTTTAACTGCATCTGAATTCACAGGGGACGGGAAGTCTTCACCATCCATGGTGCTGAGCATCAGTGCTCCACCAGAGAAAACTTTCTTTACTACGAATGGTCCTTCATAGTTCGGAGTCCACTTGCCCCTGTGGTCTGTATGAGGAGGGAGGAGTCTTTTCAGCACAAGATCTCCTACTTGGTACTCTCGGAGCCTGACTTTCTGATCGAAGGCTTTCTTCATTCTTTTCTGATACAACTGCCCATGACAGATTGCAGCCAATCTTTTCTCTTCAATCAGACTCAGTTGTTTGTATCGGGATCGGACCCATTCTGCTTCGTTCAGCTTAACATCCATCAGTACCCGTAAGGAGGGTAATTCAACTTCAACAGGTAGGACTGCTTCCATACCATAAACAAGCTGATACGGCGTTGCCCCAGTGGATGTTCTGATTGACGTGCGGTACCCATGCAAGGCAAACGGTAACATCTCATGCCAGTCTTTGTAGGTGACTACCATCTTCTGCACAATCTTCTTGATATTCTTGTTAGCTGCCTCAACAGCGCCATTCATCTTTGGCCTGTAAGGAGAAGAATTGTGGTGTTGGATCTTGAAGTCCCGGCATAGCTCTGCCATCATTTTGTTGTTCAAGTTGGAACCATTATCAGTAATGATTCGCTCGGGAACTCCGTATCGACAGATGATATCTCTCTTCAGAAATCGGGCTACCACTTGCCTTGTAACATTTGCATAGGAAACTGCTTCGACCCACTTGGTAAAATAGTCAATGGCAACCAAGATGAATCTATGGCCGTTTGAAGCAGTCGGCTCAATCTTGCCAATCATATCAATGCCCCACATGGCAAAGGGCCAGGGTGAAGACATCACGTTCAGAGGATTGGGAGGCACATGCACCTTATCCGCATAAATCTGGCATTTATGGCATTTTCTGGCGTAGGCACAACAGTCAGCATCCATTGTGATCCAGTAATATCCTGATCTTAGCAACTTTTTAGCCATTGCGTGCCCTCCAGCATGGGTACCAAAGGATCCTTCGTGCACCTCGTGCATTAACAAATCTGCTTCTGTCCTATCAACGCATCTGAGGAGTACCATATCAAAGTTTCTCTTGTACAGGGAACCATCAGTATTCAGGAAGAAACTACCAGCAAGCCTTCTTAGAGTCTTCTTATCATTGGAAGATGCCCCAGGCGGGTATGTTTGATCCTCCAAGAAGCATTTAATGTCATGGAACCAAGGCTTATCATCTTTGACAACGTCTGCTGCAAATACATATGCTGGTCTGTCGAGTCTGGACACTGAAATCCGAGGCACAAAGTTGGCAGCTTGAACTTTGATCATGGATGAAATGGTAGCCAGAGCATCTGCAAACTGATTTTCATCTCGAGGGATATACTCAAGCTTGACCGTTGTAAAGAAAGTCAATAACCTCCTTGTATAATCCCTGTAAGGTATCAGATGATCCTGGTGAGTGTACCATTTGCCGTTGGTTTGATTAACTACCAGAGCTGAATCTCCGAATATAGTCAAAGTCTTGATCCTGAGGTCTATGGCTTCCTCAAGACCCATAATGCAAGCTTCGTATTCAGCTTCGTTGTTAGTGCATTTAAAGGTGAGTTTTGCCGAGAAAGGCATGTGAACTCCCTTAGGTGTAATGAGTACTGCACCAACACCACGACCGTTCATATTAACAGCCCCATCAAACATCATAGTCCATTCTTCTTCCGGGTCAGGCCCTTCAGTGTGAATAGGCTCTTCATGATCTTTTGCTTTTATGAACATGATGTCTTCATCAGGGAAGTCAAATCTCATAGGCTGGTAATCATCAATAGGTTGCTCAGCAAGATAATCCGACAATACACTGCCCTTGATGGCTTTCTGAGACGTGTACTGGATGTCATATTCTGTGAGGATCATTTGCCATCTTGCAACCCGTCCGGTAAGAGCTGGCTTCTCGAAAATGTACTTAACTGGGTCCATCTTCGAGATCAATAAAGTGGTGTGGGTCAACATATACTGTCTCAGTCGGCGAGCAGCCCACGCTAAAGCACAGCAAGTTTTCTCGAGCAGTGAATAACGTTTTTTCACAGTCGGTAAACTTTTTGCTCAGGTAGTATATTGCATACTCTTTTCGACCAGACTCGTCATGCTGGCCCAGCACACACCCCATCGACTCTTCTAATACTGTCAAGTACATTATTAGAGGTCTTCCTTCAACTGGAGGCATAAGGATCGGAGGTTCTTGCAAGCACTCCTTGATCTTGTCAAAAGCCCTTTGGCAGTCTTCGTTCCACCTGACCGTTTGTTCTTTTCTTAACAGCTTGAACAAAGGTTCATAGGTTGCTGTAAGGTGAGATATGAACCTCGAAATGTAGTTCAATCTACCTAGAAACCCTCGAACTTCTTTTTCTGACTTTGGTGCAGGCATTTCTTGAATGGCTTTGACTTTATTAGGGTCAACTTCAATCCCTTTCTCGCTTACAATAAATCCCAGCAGCTTACCAGATCGCACCCCGAATGTGCATTTGTTGGGGTTCAATTTTAATTGGTACTTCCTCAGACGCTTGAATAACTTCAACAGATTTACCAGGTGGTCTTCTTCCGTGAGGGACTTGGCAATCATGTCATCCACATAACATTCGATTTCTTTATGGATCATATCATGGAATAATGTTACCATAGCCCGTTGATACGTTGCACCAGCATTCTTCAGTCCGAATGGCATCACCTTGTAGCAGAATGTGCCCCAGGGTGTGATGAAAGTTGTCTTCTCCATGTCTTCAGGTGACATTTTGATCTGATTGTATCCTGAAAATCCGTCCATGAAGGAGAATACCGAGAACTGAGCCGTATTATCAACCAATACATCAATGTGAGGTAATGGGAAGTCATCTTTCGGGCTGGCTCTGTTCAGATCCCGGTAGTCAACACACATCCTCACTTTGTCGTCTTTCTTAGGCACAGGTATTATATTAGCAACCCACGGTGGATAGCTAGTTACAGCAAGGAACCCGGTGTCCTATTGCTTTTGTACCTCTTCCTTTATCTTCATTGCCATATCTGGGCGAGTACGACGCAACTTCTGTTTTACTGGCGGGCAGCCTTCTTTTAAAGGCAGCTTGTGCATGACGATATCGGTGTCCAACCCCGGCATGTCCTGATAAGACCAAGCAAACACATCCACATACTCCCGAAGCATGTCAATCAACTGTTCTTTCACTGAGTCTTGTAGGCAGGCCCCGATCTTAACCTCTTTCACGTCTTCTTCCGTACCAAGATTAATCGTTTCAACCTCCTCCTGATGAGGACTGATAACCTTCTCCTCTTGCTTTAACAACCTGGCTAGCTCTTCAGGAAGCTCGTAATCTTCTTCAACCCCTTCATCGGCTTGATTGATTGGATTGTCAAAGTCCTACGAAGCCATAGCTGTGCTGTTGTCGGTGCAGTCTGAAAGGCATTCTCTGCAAGGGTTTAGATTGTTCATTTTAGTGATTGATTTTAATCTTGTTTAGAAAAAGTGAAATGAAGTTATCATTTTGAAAACATTTCCATTTTATTTTTGTACAAAAAGAAAAATGAAAAATAGTGAGCAGAAAAGAAAAAGACTCATTTGCAAAAGACATCCGATATTCATTGATTGATCTGTTTGCACAAAATTACGAGATGGCCCGATTACAAAATGAGTCTTGTCATCTTGGGCAAGATGCAAGACTTGATGCATGCTTAAAATATACAGGAAATAATAATTACTCTGCAGGAGTAACCCTTATAATTTCCTGGGAAGACCAGTTTGAGATACGGCTCCCCGGGATCCTTGGACGTATCCAGCTTTCCAGGTTGCGCTCCTCTTCCGACTCATCTTCCAAGTTGTTCACAGCATCGGGGGTGAGCATCCCCCCACTAACAAAACTGAGCTTTTTAGCAGCCTATGATTGATCTTGTTGAGTTGGTTTGTAACCCAACCCAAATCTGTCCTCCTTCCTTTCCACAGGCAACAGCTTGCCCCAGCCTTGGGCAGTCCCCTCTTCAACAACCTTCCTGGCTTGTTGATATGATGTCATGGAAGTTCCAAGTACAGCAGATGCTTCATTGATGTTCAGGGCTTCGAACCCCTGGCTCATGGTTTCATGGATCTCCCCATCCATCTCAATATATTTGTATGTAGCCAGATGGCTAACAAAAATATCCTCTTCGCCGCAAATGGTGATGATCTGGCCCTCCCACTCAAATTTCAACTTCTGGTGAAGGGTAGACGTAACTGCGCCAGCGGCATGGATCCAAGGTCTACCCAACAAACAGCTGTAGGCCGGCTGAATGTCCATCACATAGAAGGTAATTTTAAAAGTCTGCGGGCCAATCATCACTGGCAGATCAATCTCTCCCAGCACTGATCTCTTGGAGCCGTCAAATGCTTTCACTACCAAATTACTTGGCCGCAATGCCAAGCCATCATACTCCAGCTTTACCAAGGCTTTCTTTGGTAAGACATTGAGTGAAGACCCAGTGTCCACCAATACATGTGATAGAACAGCACCCTTGCATTCTAGGGTGATGTGTAAAGCCTTGTTGTGGTTACAACCCTCAGTTGTTAAATCAGCATTGGTAAAACCCAATCCGTGGCTGGTATTGACATTTGCTACCACGGTCTCCAGCTGATTAACGGTGATCTCCTCAGGCACATATGCTGCGTGCAAGACTTTTAGTAATGCATTCCGGTGAGCTTCGGAACACATCAGCAGGGATAGAATGGAGATTTTTGAGGGAGTTTGGTGAAGCTGATCCACCACTTTGTAGTCACTCCTCTTGATAATTCTCATAAACTCGTCTACATCTTGTTCAAAAGATGTCTTTTGTGTTTCTTTGAGAATGGGTTCTTCAACTATTAAACTTTTTCCCTTTGCTTTGGCGGCAACTTCAGCTTCAGCATTAGGTTTTTGTGTTTGCGAGGCAAAAAGGCGTCCGCTTCTGGTGAAGCCTCCGCCTCCCCCGACATTATCAATCTGTGGAGAAGATGTTGAAGAGTCAAGAGTGATTCTCTCCCCATTGCAGTACAGGTCAGAGCCATAATGCTAAGGGATGGCATTACTGCTTTCATATGGAACAGGCCCAGGTACCGTGATGGTAACCAGGCTGACTGCAGCAGAGGAGGGTGCTGAAATAGTATGTGGATCGTAGTAGATGGTAACTGGTGACCTGGCAAGAGATGCTACTGTTTGTTGTTGAAAATTGTTGCTCGGAGGAATACTTGACGGATCATAATAAATAGTGACTGCTGAGATATTTGCTGGTGTTGTAGAAGAAGATTCTGAATAAAGGGGTGTTGATGTTGTAGAAGGAGTGTTTGTTGATATCTGGTTCGTTGAAGTGATATTTGAAGCATTTGTTGATGAAACTGAAGAATTGTTTGGAATAATTGTTGTTGCAGCTGTAGGAGACTCAGGAACTGTTGTCAGAGAGTTTGCTGGATTTGAAGGTATTGATGTTGTGATTTGAAGTAGACCATTCTGGATAAGATTGTCTATGCCGCTTCTCAAGTCATCACACCCATTTACCGAAATGTTGCAATAACCGCACCCGAGCTCACACCCAGTGAATATCTGGCATTCGAGGAGTTGAGCTTTAATCTCCACCAGGGGTGTTCTAATTTGCCCAACACTGGTTATTAAGAAAGACGGCTTATCTTCCTCAATAACATTGATTCTGGGTCCTCCATGGTGAGGCATGGGGTTCTTGTTGACATTTGGCGGGGGTGCAAAGTTTAGAGCTTTAGAGTCTACCAAGTCTTGTACCTTCATCTGTAAAGCTCTGCACTTCTCTGTACTGTGGCCAGGTGCATTGGAGTGAAAAGCACATCTGGCATTGGCGTCATAATTTCTTGGCAGTCTGGAAGGATCTGGTGGTGCGAACGTCCTTAACTCAACCAGGTTGAGCTTCAGGAGCTGTGGCAGGAGAGCAGCATAAGGCATAGGGATTGGATCAATCACCCTATTGGCCTGTCTCTGTTGAAATGGTCTTTGTTGATTGTTGCTGTTGTTATTGTAGTTTCTCTGAGGCGGATATTGAGTTTGTTGCTGGTAATGGGGTTGTTGTTGTGGTTGATATGCTGGTTGCTGAGGAACTGGAGTGGGAATGGTGACTGCTGCCACTGACCTATGATCATATTGTGGTCTGCCCCTGCTGGCCTGAATAGCATTAGTCTCACCGGTTCTTCTTGGACCTACGAAAGGTTTTCTGGAGTTGCTGGACGAGCTCGCACCATTGTCAGAAATTTTGCCCATCTTCAATAGGCTCTCAATTCTTTCCCCAGCTATGACTACGTCAGCGAAGCTAGTGGAAGAAAAGGCAGCTAGCCTGTCAATGTATGTCCCTTGGAGGGTGTTCATAAACATGTCGGCCATTTCCCTTTCCGACATGGGTGGCTGGACAGCAGCAGCAAGCTGTCTCCACCTCTGGGCGTATTCCCGGAAGCTTTCCCTGGATGATTGAGACATTCCCATCAGGAGGGTCCTGTTAGGATCCATGTCTAAGTTGTACTAGTACTGTCTGATGAAGGCCTCAGCTAGGTCTTTCCAGCACCTGATGGTTGCTCTGGTCAAATGAGAGTACCATTCCCTTGAAGCCCCTGTCAAACTGTCTTCAAAGTAAAACATCCACAGTTTTTCATCCATGGTGTATGCCTTCAATCTCCCCAGAAAGGATTGTAAGTGGGTTCGTGGACAGGAAGTTCCGTTGTACTTCTCAAAGCACGGGGGTTTAAACTTGTGGGGAATTCTTACCCCGTCCACTAATCCCATATCCATGACATCAAAGCCCAGGGAATTTTGAGACTCCAGAGATCTCAATTTCTCAGCAATTTCATCTAGCCTTCTGTCATAGGCTTCATCCCCAGCTCCCATCACAGTGAATTGATCTTCCTGGGGGTCTTCTTGTAATACTCTGCCCGCAGTAGCATTCCCTTGCACATTAGCAGGGATGTTGATCTCTGGATGAAGATGAGGCCCATATACAGGTGGATTAACATGAGGCTGAACCCTCTCATTGTTGCTCGTCCCCCCAGTCCCTAGATGGGGTTCTTCTTGGGTCTGCCTTTCTACCAATGCCCTTAATCTTTCTTGGCTTTGAGCCAAGCCATTCATCACTTCCATAAACTGGGTCATTTGATTTCTCATCTCCAATCTCTCATTGGCCATTTGAGTCCTGACCTCTGTAAGGTCCTGCTGTACTTGGTCCATTTGTATACCCGGAAGGTTGCTGCGAGTGGGATATCTGTGTGGACGGTTGAGTGGGAACACCCGTCGTCGAGCAATAGTTCCTGAATCACAACAGAGTTAGTAATAAACAAAACAAAAAAACCTACAAAACAAAACAAAAGTTAGTATGCAATGCAGTATGCTTATTTGTTTCCAAGGTATCCGGCTTGGCACTTGGTTTTGACCTTTCCAGACCCCTGAGGAGGGTGCTTTGATGTTGCTTGAGAGAAAAAGAACTCAGATGAAACAAACTAATGAATATATTACAAATGGTTAATCATACATAGTTTGTTTTTTACAATACATGCCCTCTGAGGGGTCAATAAATACAACATAAAAGAAAAAGTACATGAAATGAAAGCAACAACAAGCAAAAGTCAGACACCAAGACCAAACTCATCCTCCCTAACTTCCTTCAGAAGTGCTTCAGTCACAGGATTAGCCGGATGCTCTGTGAGGTTCCTAATGAGAAGATTCCTGGTGGTGATGGCAGTGGTTAGCTTCTTGTGTCTGCTTTGGTCCTTTGACCTTTTCAAACCAGCCCTAAGCTTCAATTCTGAGATCTCCCTCTGGGCTGCTAATAGGGCTTCCTGTTGCTCCTTTGCACTAGCTTCCAACTGCTCAATCTTGTCCTGAGTTCTCTTATCCTCCTGAGTGCGAGCTTCAGTGATCCTGACCCACCTAGCCTGGCTCTCCTTCAGATAGAGGTCAGTCCTAGCCTTTTGATACTGGGCCTCTTTACAGGCATTCTTCAAAATCTGTTCTCCAGCCCTTGACTTCTTGATGTAGTCCTCTGACTTTTCAATCCTGGCTAGATGCTCTACTTTAAGCTTTTCTAACCTTTCAATGTCCAGACGACCATCACTCCTCTCCCAGAGGGTTCTCTTCAAGGCTTCAGACAAATTCTCATTCCTCTCTTTTAGCTTCTCAAACTCTTCCAGGCTGACAGTGGCTGGAGGTGGTGCTGTGGATGGTCCAGGTACATCTTCAATGGTGAAGGGCATCCCAGAAATTTGAGCCCTGGCATGAGACCACTCATAATACTGAGCTGAGGCCACATTGTTGCATCTCCCAAGAATGGCCATCCCTTTGGTCTGGACATTGTCCCAAGCCCAGGATGCTTGCCTGACAATAGCCAGATTAGGTTTGATCTCACAATAAAGGGTCTCAGCCAGATCTTGCACTCTAGGAGGGTGGATCAATGCATAGCCCAACTGTCTTTTGAATAGCAGAGGGTTGTAGTTGATGCAACCCTTCACCCCTATCAGAGGTACATTGGGGAACTGCCCACAACTAGTAATGATGTCCCTGCCCTTGGTGCTCTGAGTGCACCACCTGATGTCATCTGAGGTCAAAGCAATGAGTCTTCTAGCCCAATTCTTCTGCTGGTGAGGGTTCAAGAATGCATCAGTCTTGGGCAAGTGTTTGAGCAGCCAGGTATGGAATAGGGGAGCACAACATCTTACCAGCCTTCCCCTTTGCTTTTCATTCCTTTGGTGAACAGAGTAGTAGAAATCTCCCAGTAAGGTGGGTACTGGGTTCCTCAGGATGAAAAGATGGATTGCGTTCTTGCTAATAAACTTAGGCTCATCTGCAAATAATATAACCCCATATATGCTGAGGGCTAATAATGCACAGACTGCCTTCCACTCTCCCAAGGAGGCCTTCAGAATAGCCTGAGAGGTCAAGAAATCCAAGTGTAGACCAGAGATTCCAGCCTTTGCTGTCATGTTTTGCTCAATCAGGACTGGTTCCAGATACAATGCCTTTGCTACCTCTTCATTACTAGGGAAAGCCATCTCAGGGTTGAAGGGGACTCCACCCCTGATAGGTACACCAATCAGTGAGGAATACTCTTCCAACAAGGGTCCTAACTGAAAATTCTGGAAGGTGAAGCACCTCAGAGGAGGATCATAGAACTGCAGGAAAGTATGAATCAAGCTCCTCTGGGAAGGGTCCAAATCCATAACCACATCAAGGATGCCTCCATAATGTTACCTGAATAGTGGTATATGGTCTGGAGTAATCAGGGCCTGGACCTTCCTGATGCCAACCAGCTCAGGCTCAAAGAAATGGTAGGAGATATTGCTCTTCTTGGGTGCCATGCCTGCTGATGAAGAGCTGAGATTGATGCTGATGATGATGACTGGTACTAGGAATGAGCCCCTGATAGGCTGAGAATGATGATGGAGGTGACTGAAGCAGGGTAGCTGGTGAAGATTGCTGAAGCAAATAGCTGGTGAACAAGAGGGCCTATGCAGATGAAGGGGTCAAAACCAAGCCAAATGTGATGTGGATACCCTGAAAAGCAAATAAACACATGTTAAATGATGCAATGATGATGTATGCAAATGGTATGCAAGGGTTTGTGATCAAGCTGGATCTGATTACTGCCTTGATATAAGTCCATATATGTTCAAGAAATCCAGATGGAGGTTCATAAGTCCAGTAACCAAGGTGGGGGACTCAAATAAAGAGTCACATGTCCTGGGTTAAATCACAAGAACTGTCCAAAGTGAAGCATTCTCAAACATAACATAGTATCAGGGTATGTTGAGGTCAAAGGTACCTGCAAACCTGTAAACAGCCCAACCCCCTCACAGGTGATGTTCTAAAACAAGGATCCTCAGATTTGGATCAGTTAGGAGAAGTGTAAACACTTCTAACCCGGAGGTACAGTGTTTACAATAACCATAAAAGATCCTCCTCTAATTCACCTCAGTTTCTAAAGGTCAATAATAAAGGTCATCCAGACTTAGCAGGCTTCCCAGATAGCCCTAGCACTACAGGAAATCTGTAGCACAGAGTTCTCAAGAAGAAACCCATATCTGAACCGTGTTTCATATTCCCGCACCAGACCGAAATGGAATGGGAAAGAACATGAACCACTCTAGCCTAGGTGTCACTCAGGTCCCAGGTATAGGACCTTAAACTCTCAATGGAACACCCACCCACCAAAGCAACAAAACCAGATCCAGCCAGAACAGTATGACAGTATGATGTATATAAAGCTGTAAAGAAAGCAGTAAACAAACTGTGCAATAAATAAAACAAATATACAAACACAAATAGCACATAACACCCTAGTAAACACAAATCAAACAAGCGCTAGGAGGAACCCACAAAAAGAACCAGAAACCCTGGTTACAGTATAAGGCTCCCCAGCAGAGTCGCCAAGCTGTCGCTCCCGATAAATGAGGCTTAACTCAGATAAAGGTACAGACGCGAACGGTCGGCGAAAGGAGGTGTGAGAACACACAGGAGTGAACTCACAAAGAAAGGAAAGAGTCGCCAGCTAGGCATTTTTATCCCGAAGGAAAGGTAATGCTGCATAAACCTAGGAAAAGATACGGATAAGACGGTTGCGAACCAGAGAGACTGAGAAAGGGGGTTGGTTACAACCTGGGAAGGTATTAGCACCCAGATTGTCCGTCGTACTCGACGGGATCCACGCTTAAAAGATTTGTGTTTTAAAGGGGTAGTGTCAGTGCATCTTGTGTATAGAAAGCTGGAAAAGGATGTACAGGTGTCAGTGTAAAAGAAGAGTGGAGTGTATAAGTGAAGTGTCAGTGTGAGAACAAGAATGAAATGCTCAAGATCATGAGGCTCATAGAATAATGCTGGAAAGAGGGGAATATACAGAGACTTTTGTTCGATAACTGTTAAGTTATGCCTACGTATCCTCTCGTGCAATGAGGAAGTCAGAACACCGTAGTTCGACCCAAAGAGACTGAAAGGTAAATTGACTGATGAACTGCTTACTTGCCTATGCTCAAGTGTATGACCTGTCTGGCTCAGGTGCAAACTGTCTTGCATTAGACGGAAGAAGCGAGTTCTCGTTTATGAGTGAATGAGGTGAGAAAAGAATCCCGGAGGAGACGATTATTGTTTGTTTTTGAGTTTTCAATCTTTTATTCCTTTTGAAAGTTTGTCATAGATTAATGAGCTTAAGCCTAAACCAATGGATTTAGTAAACTCATCACATCTTCCCTCTAATTAGGGGATAATGAGAATACCTTAAGTGTGAAGTCAGCTTCTCACACTTAATCACCATGATGTAGGATTAAGATCATTAACCTACTTGTGATTATTTAGATGTTTTTGGTGTTTTTGTTTAGTGTTAAGTAATGAGGTTAAGCCATAATCAGGGATTAAACAGACTCATTACACCATCCTAATAGAAGGATAATAGATGAGAGTGTTTAAGCTGAGGAAAGCTCCTCAACTTAATCCATGATTAGGGATTAACTTCATGACAAAACAAAGCCTTTATTAAATGGATTTTAGTTAATGATAAGATGAAGAAGTGATTTTTAGGGTTTATAAGACAACTTGAGGGGGACTTGTCCATTAACACTAGGGTTAGTCCTTCTTAACCAATTAAGGAAGAATTAGAACCCTAATGCAAGGCCCAAGTTACAAGTTTGATGTCTTGATGATTATTAAGTGAATTGATTAAAGGAGTTAAACACATTAAGGGTTTAACACTTAGGATTAAAGTTATACACTCCATCCTAATAGAAGGATGCAGGCATAAGCTTAATCACAAAGCCTTAAAGCCTTTAGGGTTTAGTCCCTGATTATGAGATGAGAAGAGAAGACTCAATGAGACACAAAGGTAAAAACTAAGTGGGGGACTAATCAAAACCCTAATTATTATCATGCTTGATTGTTCCTAAGGTTTGTGAGGTTCAAGAGAAAGACCTTCAGAGAAACCACCATGAAGCAGATGAAAGGAACCAAGAGAAGCAAAGTAACTTGCTTCATTCAAGAAGACAAGACACTTGAAGAAAGAAAGTAAAGAGAAGAAGAAAGAGCAAGCTCAATCTCAAACACACGACAAAATGCAGCAATGATGCATAAGAGGGATGAAAAGAATTTGTGAGAAGTGAAGGCAAATTCACTTCTCAAAGTTACTTACCACCTGAAAAGTTAGTGAAAGGAATGCAATGCAATGCAAAATGAGATGAAATGGGATGAAGCAAACCAAAACCAGAAGCAAATGTATGATGTTAATGATGCTAAGAGATGATGCAAACATGAGGCAAGGCATGAAGATGATCAAACAAGCATATGGATGCAAGAGAGGCATGCTCAGAACCATGAACATACATGAAAAGTTATGAAATGCAAATGACATACAACATGGCAAATGAAAGATGCAATGATCAAACATGATTCTAATATGTCTTAAGATGTAATATGAATCAAATGAATGCACAAAATGTCATGGCAAGTCATGGTATGCAAGCAAATGGAAGATGGATGCAAATAAAAGCCCAAATTAGGGTTTATGATCAATGCACAAAACAAAAATCAAAACCAGAAGCAAACATCAAGATAAAAATTTGAAAATGCATTCAAAGGAACCCTAAACCTATACAAACTCACTGCCCAAAGGAGGGGTTCTAACTCTTAACCTAATGAGGGTTATGAATTTCTTAAGATTGTTAGGGTTTTAAGGTACCTTGGCAAGAAAAATGTCAAACAAATTGAAAATGCAAGATCAAAACATGCCAATTTAATTCTATAAACTACATGATATGCAAGATGCAATGCAAAAAGAATCAAAGTCCAACTCTTAAAGACTAGGCAGAAATGAATTTTTGAACATTGGATCAAAATAATGCTTTGAAATGAAATTAATTCCATGGAAAATTGTCAAAAGGCATCAAGATCAAAAAAGAAATTTGGTTTGAGGGTTGGACAATGTTTCTAAATGATTTTAAATGTTTCATGAATTTTTTGGTGATTTTTAAATATCTAAAAGTATTTTTAATTAATTAATTCTCATTAATTAATTAAAAATAATCTTTTAAATGATTAAAAAATATTTTTAAATGCAAAAAATAAAAATAAAAATGTTTTTGGTTTCTGAAAATTAATTGAAACTTGGATAAAAAATTTCAGAATTTTTCAATGGATTTTGCTATTTTAAATAAATTGTAGAAAACAAATGAATTTAAATGCAAATAAAATGAAATTAAACTGAAAAAAGAAAAGTCAACACAATCAATGGCCAGTATTCAAACTCACACGCGCGGGAGTGGACTTGGCGCGCATCTGGACGGCCAAGATTCAAATTCACATAATTAAGACTAAACCCTAATTAATTAACCCTAATGACTTTCAGACGACCGGAACACTGTTCCGGTCGTCTTCTCCGGCCAACCATTCATGCTATCTCTCTTAATACGCATCCTCAGGCCCTAAAACTCTCCAGAAATGATCCTCTCCCCAACCCCAACAAGAATCAGCCATCAAAATTCATTTATTCATCATCAAATCCATGAATCGAAGCAAAACGGAAAAGGACACAAAAATTTCAGAAGCTCATGAAATACTCATTTCTCAACTATTTTCAAAAATAAACACATCATGGCAATCAGTGAAGCATATAGAATCATTCTATAACATAAAATGGGAGTTCTGGAAAAATAAATGCCATGGCTACCTGAGTTTGAGCTTTCGAATCAGGGACTTTCTGGCCAGGTCTTTGCTTCAAATCCACTCCAATGAACCTCCTAAGAAGCTTGCAATGCTTAGTTGGAGTTTAAATAGCCTCTGGAGAGAGTTTGCAGAATCTCAGTTCATGAAATGTGAAAATCTTGTTTTTGATTGTGGAGGTTTTAGGCTATGGTGAGGAGTGGTTTGTGATCAGTGAAGTGTGTTGAGATTGTTTGTGAAGTTTGTTTGTGTGTTTGAGGCTTGTGCAATCAGTTTCGAATGAAAATGCAAGTTGGAGCATAAACTTGGAACTAGGGCTTGGGTGTGTTTCAGCCTGAAGTCTTATGTGCTTTGGCTTGCTTTTGATTTGTATAAACAATTATGATAGGTCAGAGAGTGGGTGCTGGCCTATTGTGATTGGTATGGGTCTTTGGCCAAAATGTCAACTTGATTTGTACTTGAGGTATGGGCAATGGTACAACTTGCTTTTTGGCATGCTTGGGCTCAACTGAGTTTAGGGAGAGCCATGGAATTGTTTATGAGGTGATTCAGCAAGTTGATCAAGGTTTGTGTAGTGTTTTGCAAATTTCACAAGGTTTGGCCCCTTTGTGAATTCTTGAGATTCAAGGCATGAAATGAGATGATTCTTTGATGCAATCTGACTTTTAGAGGTCATGTGATCATGTTGTGAAGAAATTGTACACATTTGAGGCCTTTAGAACACTTGATCATAGCATTTTGCAAAATACCTCTTTGGTAGAAAACTTCAAATTATGTGATTTTGGCCAACTTTGACAAGCCATAACTTTTGATCAAAAATGAATTAGGTCATGTTCTTGTACTTTTTGAAAAGGGAATGATCCATTCTACAACTTTCATGACCAAAGTTTTTCCATTTGAAGCATTTTTGAATCAAAAAGTCAAGGTTGAAAAAGTTTCCTAAAGTGGCAATTTTCATTAGAAGTCAACTTTCCCAAAAAGTCAACTTTGCAAAATACTTGAAATTCTTCAATTTTGTGAACTTCCAACATCTTCTATGATCAAATAAAGATCATACATAATCAAAATGATGAAGAACACCCTTTGTTTGGGTCATTGGGGGCCTTAGATGCCCTGATTTTGCATTGACTTGCTTGAAAAGTCAACTCTTGATCAGATGACTTCCCCATGGAATTTCTTCATGAAAATTGATATGAATACTCCCTATACCATATAGAGACCAATATAAACAAGAATGACAAAAAAATTTGGATTTATGGCCTTTGAAACCAAAACCCTAATTCTAGGTCATCTGTGCAGTCAAACCTGGCTCTGCTTCCATGCTATTCTCAGTTCTTGTGATTCTTTGATTTCCTTGACTTTGAGAGGATATAATATGATGCTTGAACATACATGGACCCCTTTGAAGTGATTTATGACCTTTGGAGTGGCTCAAGAAGCTCTTGGATTGCTCAGATCACAAACCCTAGATGCAGATGACTTTGAATCAATGCAGTGAATCAAAAATGTGGTATGAGATGGTATGATTGGATTTATGCATATGAGAAGATCACAAGCCATGGTGTGAATGGGTGAGGGCAAATTTGGGGTGTTTACACTTTATGAATGAGACTGATGTCTGAAAAGATGATTGAACATCATGGTAGTAAGTGTCAGATGCCTACAGAAGAAAAAGAAGTTAGACTAGTTATCATACTTTGTGTGAGAAGGTAACCCTATCTGACTAATAGCAAATACTTTGACAGGAGACTTAGTATTTGTCTATTATTGTTGTGTGTCATACCCCAAATTTTTCCTACCTTTGTTATTTTATGTTACCAAGCAATTGTGAGGTTTATTGATATCTCTTTTAGTGATCATTTGACCCTTGGTCATGATATTCTGAGATTGAGTTCATGTTTTTCATTCGTCTGTCATGGACTGGTGTTTTTCTGGCTTTGTGATTCTTAATAATCATTTTCTTGATAGTTTTTCCAATTAGAGAGTGAATCAAGGAAGGTGTTAACTTCGTTCGTGATGGTTGAGATAATTCAAGTATAAGGTGGGAGTACTTAAGAGGATAAGTCCATTTGAACTTCTTTTGAGCAATATACCTATGTGACATGTTTGAGTAAGAAGAAAAAGTGAAATACAATGTTAAAACTATAGCTTCATGACTTGGACTAAATTGGAACGAGTTCAAATAGCACATATGTGGTTATTAATTAAGGTTCGAATGTGATATTTCAAGTGCAAGTTTCAAGGACTTAAAAAGCTTGATTTTAAGTTGCTATTATTGAGCTTTGAAACATTGTGATTTCAAATTGATGTGGACCATGTTTCAATTATGTCCTAGTTGGTCTAAATTGACTTTTGGGCTATTGTTGATGACTTAATTTAGTTTTGAGGATATGCTACTATTTAATTTCTAACTTTGTTGCAAAGGGACTTTAGATAAGCCAATTTGATTAGTCTTAATTGAAAAGAGGCTTATTTATTGATTGCAAAGACAAGTGATGGTTTGGCTATAGGATAAGTTTGTTGAGTTCATTTCACCATAATAAGCGACAACATTAATGCATAAAAGTTCTGGGTTGCAATTCTAAAAGTAGGCAGATCACAGTACACTAGAAAGCTTCGTAATTGTCATCAAAGTTTCAAACTCTGTAAACACCCCAAATTTGACCTCTTTTTTTTTCACACCATGGCTTATGATCTTTCATATTGCATTTGCATAAGCATATCATCTCACACTGCATAGTTTATTTCACTACATAGGTTGCATAGTTAGGGTTTGTGATCAGGAGAATCCAAGAAGTGATATGAGCTATCTCAAAGGTCTTGAAGCATGCCAAGATGGTCCATGAGTGTTCTATGATCATCTTATGCTCCCCAAGGTTCATTAAAGTCAAAAAATCTCAAAGCATTGCAAAGGGATAGAGGCAGACTGAAGATTTCCTACATAGATGACCTAAAATTAGGGTTTTGGGTTTGAGGCCCTTAACCTCAATTGTTTTGGTCATTATTGATTCCATTGGTATTAATATGTTATAAGGAGCATGTGTACCAAATTTGATGAAGAAATTCATTGTGGAAGTCATCTGATCAACTGGTAACTTATTGTGCAAGAAAAGTCAAAATCAGGGCATCTGAGGCCACCACCAATGGTACCAAAGGGTCACTCTCATAATTTTGAGGTTCCATGATCTTTATTTGATCTTATAAGTGGTTAGAAGTTCACAAGATTGAAGAATTTCAAGCCATTTGCAAACTTTCCATTTTTGGACATGACTTGTAATGAAAACTTTCCATTTTGGGAAAGATTTTCAAACTCCTCTTTCTTGATCAAAAAGGCTTCAAATGAAAAATATTTAAACATGAAAGTTGTAGATTGGATCTTCCCATTTTCAAAAAGTACAAGAACTCCTCTTGATTCATCCTACAACTCAAGTTATGATGATTCAAAGTTGGCAAAAATCTTATAATTTTCAAGTATGTGCCAAAGAGGGAATTTTACAAATTTGATTTCCAAAACTTCTAATGACCTCTAATCCACTTCTAAGAATCATAACATGATAATGCAACATTGCTTGATCAGAATTGTGCCAAGAATCACAAGTTTCCATGACTTGTTCTTCAAGAAACTTCAAAGTTGTAAAATTTCAAAACATATGATATCTCATGAATCAAGTGGTACAGATCATCAAACTCAATCCAATGGTCATCCTTAAACTTAGCTGAAGCAAGACAAGCCAAAGAACCAGCTCTGTCCCATGCCATGCCTCCTATGACACAACTTTGACTTTTTTTGCAAATTGGCTCATACCAATCACTCTATGCCACCACCCACTCTCTGGCCAATCATCATACATTATGTGAACCCTAAGGACTCCAAAAGCACATAACACACAAGCCTGAAAGCTCTCACACATTCAGTATCACAAAAACCCCAAAAATCTTCATTCCTTTGAAACTCTTTGCACAACCACTTAAACTCCAAACTCTCTTCACCATTCAATCATACACATCATAAGGATCACAAAGTACCCATTGCAATGGCATGAAAACCCCCATAACCAAAACACGATTTCTGAGTTGGCAGAACTGGAAACCTCAAAGGAGGCCATTCAAGCTTATTCTAAGCATTCCATTCACTCAAGGGAGATCATTGGAGGTTGATTGCACAAGGAAGAAAGTCAGAAAGCTCAGGTTTGGAAAGCTCCATCTCAAGTAGTCATCTCAAAACATTTTTCCAGAACCTTCATTTTAAGTTATAAATTGATTCTATGTGCTCTCCTGATCATCATGATGTCTTTATTTTTGAAAATGATTGAGAAATGAGTGTGTATGCTTGCTCTGAAATTTTTGACCTAAAAATGTTCTTGCTCGATTCTTGATTTTGATGCATGATAAATGAGTTTTGTTGCTGGATTCGTGTTTAGGGTTGTTAGATGATTCATTCTGGAGATTTTGGAGGCTTGGGGTGGTGTTTTAAGTGAGCTCAGGTGAGGGAGTCGCCGGAGAAGACGACCTGGAGTTCTTCTCCGGCCACCTGAGTTTAATTAGAGCTAATCCCATTAATTAGGCGAGTTTAAATTTTGACCCTAGGATCTCGTGTTTAACGCGTGTTTGGATGGCCAGAATCATTTCACTTAACCCTAATCTTTAATTAATTTAATTAAGTTTAATTAATCAGATTCAATCCCAGCCTTAGGATCACGCGCCAAACCTCAACTTCAAATCCTGACCACTGATCTTGCATACTTTCATTTTTCTTTTTTATTTATTTCACATTTTATTTCTTGCATTTATTTAAAATAGCAAATTAATTTCTAAAATCATGAAACTTTGCATTTTCATTTCAAATATTTTTTAAAACTCAAAAACATTTTTATTTTCATTTTTTGCATTAAAAAAATATTTTTAAATCATTTATTTATATTATTTAATTAATTAATCCATTTTAATTAATTAAAAATACATTTAGGTATTTAAAAATCACAAAAAAAATCATGAAGAATTCTCATACATTTAGAACAATTTACAAACCCATCACACAAATTTCTTTTTAGGTTTGATCATATTTTCAAAATTTACTTTGAATTAGGGTTTCTAAAATTCACATTTTTCTAACCCCTAACTTTGAAAATCCATTTCTGATCAACCATGTTGAGTTTGCATTTTGTTCTTTTTGAATTTTTTTATACTTTGCATCTACTATCTAGGTTATTTAACTCATAATTTTGCATTGCATTTCCAAATTGTTTTTGCATTTTTCATGAAGAATCACCCAAAAACCCTAGCTAACTTAGAAAATTCATAACTTCCTTTATGTTTAGCTTCTGACCTCCATCTTTTGGGAGTGACCTTGTATGTGTTTAGGGTTTATTTGGGTTCATTTTCAAATTTTTATCATGATGTATGCTTCTATTTTGGTCATGTGCATCTCATACATTCATAAAACCCTAATTTCTCATGTTCATTTGCATTCATCTTTGCACATCATCATCATATGAACTTGTCATGCCATTCCAAGCATTTGTATGTCATATTAGGCATCTTATGACATGCATGAACATTTATTGATCATTTCTTCATTCATTTGTTATGCTTTGCATTCATTGCTTTTCATGTATATCCATGTGTTTCTAAGCTCCTAACATGTTTGTTTTGCATCTCATCCTTTGTATGATCATTCATATGCATCATGTATGACTTTGCATCATCTCATGACACATTTACATTGCATGATTGCTTATGGTCTTGGTCATTGCATCATTACTTGTTGCATTTCATTTCATTTCTTTCCTTATGCATCTCCTACTAACCTTTCAGGGGCTCATGGTAAGTTGATCAGGATGTGGATGTGCATCCACATCCAACCTTCTTCTTATATCTTCATTTGCATCTTTTATATGTCTTTAAAGTGAACTTGTTTAACTTGTACTCTCTTGATCTTATCTCTTTCTTTTAGGTTACTTATCTTCTTCAGGAAGTAAGTAACTTATTCTCCCCTCTCTTCTCTTTTTCATCTGCTTCTCTTCCTTGGTAGCCTCCTGAAGATCCTTCTCTTTAAGCCTCACAAACCATAGGAACATCCAAGCATGATAACCTTAGGGTTATATATAGTCTCCCCTAGTCTTTTACCTTTGAGTCTCCTTGAGTCTCTCTTCTCATCTCATAATTAGAGGCTAAACACTTAAAGCTTTAGGACTTTGAATTAGGGTTATGCCTATATCCTTATCTTAGGATGGAGTGTATAACTTTAATCCTTAGTGTTAAACCTTTAATTTTTTTACACCTCTTAATTAAAACACCTAATAACTATTAAGACTTAAGCTTGTAACTTGGGCCTTATATTAATGTTACATCTCTTCCTTTTGGTTAAGAGGGACTAACCCTAGTGTTTAATGGACAAGTCCCCCTCAAGTTGTCTTACAAACATAAAATCCATTTCTTAATATCACCTTTAATTAAAATCCACTTTAATAAAGGCTTGTTATATAATGATTTTAATCCATAATCATGGATTAAGTTGAGGTATCTTCCTCAGCTTAAGTGTTCTCATCTATCATCCTTCTCTTAGGATGGTGCAATGATTTCACTAATCTTTGATTGGAGATTAAACTCATTACTTAACACTAAACAAAAACCCAAAAACACTTAATAATTACCAAATTAGGTTAATGATCTTAATCCTATATCATCATGGTAATTAAGTTGAGATTTTCATCTCATACTTAAGTAGGCTCATTATCCCTAATCGGGGAGGATATAATGAGTTTACTAACCTTTGATTTAGGATTAAGCTCATTATCCTATGCAAAACACCAAAAAACAATAAAAAAACTGAAAGCACAAAAACAAACAATAAACGTCTCCTCCGGGATTCTTTTCTCATCACACACACTCTGAAAACGAGAACTCGCTTCTTCTGTCTAATGCAAGACAGTTAGCACTCGAGCCAGACGAGTCACACACTTGAGCATAGACAAGTAAGCAGTTCACAACAAATCATCCAGTCTCTTTGAGTCGAACTACGGTGTTCTGACTTCCTCATTGCATGAGAGGATACGTAGGCATAACTTAACAGTTATCGAACAAAAGTCTTTTTGTCTTCCCCCTCTCTCCTTCCAGCTTTCTTTCTAAGCCTCAGTCTTGAGCATCTCACTTTCTTTTGCAATGACGCATTGTACATTCCTTCTGTAATACCTCAAAATTTGCCCTCTCATTTCCTCAACATTTTGCATAGCATTTTGCATACATAGATTCATAAAATAAGCAAAAACATTGCATCATGGGTAGCATAGCTGAGGCATGGGTATGTGATCAATGATTGGAGCAACTGAAGGCTATACAAAGGCAATCACAGGGCCACAAAGCTTCTCAAACTTGTGCGAAGGGTCCATAATATCCCATAAGTCTTCATTTGAAGCCACAAGCCATGGAAAGATGTGGTTTAATCAAAGGAGGCAAGCAGTGCAACATTTCTTGATGAAAAGGGCCAAATTAGGGTTTCACTTCTACTGGGCTTCTGCGTGAAGTTATGATTCAAAGAGGATTCCATTGTCTCATATATGATGTCAAGTGCCTAGGGTTCAAACTTCGTCCACAAATTCATTTTGGAAGAGGTTCGACTGGCCAGATAACTGAAAATCAAGGAATCGGGGAAAAGGCAACCGAGCTAGGTAAAAAAGGGGTCGACTCCTGACTTTTAAGATCGAGATCATGAAATTAGGGTTACAATGATCCTATGGTTCAAACTTGGTCAAGAAATGATGGAGAAATCATAAAATAAATCAAGGAAAATCATTTGAAAAGTGGTTAATTTCACCTTTCCCTCCACTTTTCCTTCCACTTTATTTCCACATTCCTTTCATTCTTTCCCTCTTGTTTTTCCACTTCATTTCCACTTCATTTCCCTTGGATGCTTCTACCATGTTCTACCACCTTCTAGAGTGTTCCAAGGAATATTTCAAGGAATATTCCTTCTCCAACCCTAACCCTAACTAACTACTAACCTAGCTCCATTCCTAAACCTAACTCCATTCCCATACCTAGCTCCAAGCCTAGCCTCTATATAATCACTAATCACTTCAATGCAAAGAGGTTCCTAAGTGTTTCCAAATTTTTCACTCTCTCACAATTTCTAGAATCACTTTCTCTCTCTCTCACTTTTCCTCCATTTTCCCTTTTTCACCAAAGCTTTTTGAAGAAGCTCTTCAAGTTTCACATTGAAATTTGAAGATCTTGAAGCTTAGCCTCCAACCTCCATTGATTTGTGGATTGTAGAAGAAAAAGCTACTGATTTTTGGGAGGATTCCGACTTATCGGAAGTGCACGAAGGTTCAAGCATCAAGAACGGATTTATTTTGCAGATTCACGGTTTTCTTGGTTTTCTCTTCAATCACGCTCCGATTCTTGAAACATCCACCGAAGCACTTCTCCGCTTCGTAGGTTGGTGATCTAAATAACTTCTCCTTTAAGTCATTCTCTTCATCTCGCCATTTCGACATTCTTTAAGTTATTTTCGCTTTTCTTGTGATCGATTATGTTTTCGTTATGGGTTGCTTGCGATTTGTGATTTTTAATGGATTAGAAGTTAAGATGTAGATAGTTATAGGATCTAGCATATGTAGATAAGCCCCGATTGAGTAGAAATTTGTGTTAGCATGTTCCTAGGTATGTAAGAGATCATTAGAAGTGATTTTGTGGCCAAAAGCACTTATTTTTAAACTTTTTCACATTCTGATCAATGTTAACCGGTTAACCATTTGGTTAACCGGTTAACGCGTGCATTTTAGCCACAAATCAGTGTTGTTTTAGGTCCGTTAACCGGTTAACCATTTGGTTAACCGGTTAACACTGTTATTTTTTTGGAATTCTTGCTTATTTGATAGCTTAGTCTTGCTTTCTAGTGCCTTTAATGTTCATGCATGTTTAGGTATTGATTTTAGGGAATTTTCTAGGTTGTTTTCGACATCTCATTCCCCCATTTCGATTCATTTCGACGCGTTTCCGTTCATGTTGCATATTATGCATTTATGTGTTCCTTTGTGTATAATTTGATTTCTTGAATTTTGTTGATATGTTTATGTATCATTTGGCGTGTGATTAATCATGTTGCATTTTGTTTTTACATCTTTCGCATTGCGTCAAATCATTTTGCATTTCATTGTATCAAGGAATGTTGCATTTCACATAATCATGTATGTATGTGCATTTGGTTGCATGTTTGATCATATTATTCACATCAATTCAATTCTGAATTTTGCATTGAGCTTGACATTCTTGTTGATCTAGCATATCTTCATAATCAATGCTCATCATGTTCATATGCCATGTTCATGTGCCATATTTTGCATACTTGTTGCACAATTCATCATGTGGTGCATTCTTGCATAATCCTCAAAAATGCTCATGTTCTTTCAATTATGTATGTTGATCTATGTTTAAATGCATATTCATGTTTAGTTAGTACATTTTTCATTGAGTTTGTGCATTAAAAAGTGAAAATAATCAAATCTGTATTTTGCATTTCATAGCTGACTTTGCATATAGGTGCTGTAGAATACATGTTGTTTGTCATGTTTGCATGTTGTATTTGACTTTTTACACCTACCCCTTTCATGCCGCATGCTGGCTCTAAAAAGTTGCTTTGTGTTATGCATTATTTTCATAGCTGTTTGTGTATTAGGGGTTGTAGTAGGTGCTGAATCTTTGTTTTAGCATTTTTTTAGTCTTCTAGAATTAAGATAGAGTTTAGATTGAGTCCTAGAGTCATTAGGATTTAAGTGGGTGTGAGTTTGTTTATTATTTTCTTAATAAAATACACACTAATCTTTGTTTTGTAGGGAGGGAAAGGTATGTTTCCTTACACCTTATCTTTTTATTTTTTATGCATTTCTTTATGCATTTAATTCATCCTTTTATTTCCATATTTGTGATTGGTAGGGTTCCCCTTTGTTAGGATCAACTTATCTTCCTTAGGAAGTAAGTTGCATCCTTTTTCTTCTCTCTTTTCCTTTTTCTCTTTAGGATTAGAAAAGCCTCACTCACCATTAGGACCACCATTTCAATAAGTAACTTAGGGTTGTGTCTTAGTCTCCCATAGTTTTGTCCTTTTCCGATTTGAGTCTTCTTTCTCATCTTCAAACAAAATCCAAAAAGACTTAATAAATGCATGAAAGGATCCCTTGTGTATAGCCTTATTCCATGGGGTACTTACATTCATTCCATCTTGGAATAGTGTAAGCTTGTCTAGCATGATGTACAAGTCTCATAAAGGGGTTATTTCACAAAGAAAATCTAAAAGATACTTCTTCATACAAAATACAAAAAAAACACTTAATAAAGTTCAACAAGCTAGTGAACTTAAACCCTAATCCTTGGAAACAAGTCTTGGATAAATTCTCCTTACTTGGTGTGTTTGTTCTATTATTCCATCTTGGAATGTAGTAGCAAGTACACATTCCATGGAAAAGAGTTTGAATTCACTTCCTTGTGCCAAATTCATACAAAACTCTTAAAAGGAAAAAACAAACAATAAGCGACTATACTGCGGGAACTTCTATTTCTCATCTCATTCATTCCAGACGCGAACTCGTGATGACTTGTCTCACATGCAAGACGGTTACGCACTCGTGCCAGACGAGCCTGCAGCATCTGAGCATAGACATACTCAGTTCCAACATAAAAAACACAAACAAATAGTTCCCGCCTTAGTTAGGTGAACTACGTCGACTCTGATCCTCATTTTCCCGATGAGGTACGTAGGCAATGGGGTAGGGCCCATTCGAGCACATTCTTTATTTTCCCTACATTTCCCTCTTTATTTCCATTCTCTTTTCCAATTCCCTTTCTCATTTCCACTTCCATTCCATTTAGCAGTTCATTTGCTCAGCAGCAGTTATATTTTTCTCACCCTTTGAAACAAACAAGCAAGCGTGGATCCCGTCGGGTACTGTAGACGATCTGGGGTGCTAATACCTTCCCAGGTCGTAACCGATTCCCGAACCCAGATCTTTGGTTCGCAGGACCTTGTCCTTTCCTTCTTCCTCAGGTTTGTGCAGCATTACCTTTCCCATTCTTTCAGGATAAAAATGACTGGCTGGCGACTCTACCTTTTTCGCGCCACTTTCGCGTTTGTACTAGGATGAAAATCCCGGGAGCGACAGCTGGCGACTCTGCTGGGGAGTCGAACCCAGAATCTTTGGTTTCCCTTGTAGAGTCAATCCTAGCGCCTGTTTTTTTTTTGCTTTCTTTGGGTGTTTATATGTGTGTGTTGTTTATTTAATGTTTTCATTTACAGTTTATTTTACAGCTTTATTTACTGCTTTCAGTATTTATCTTCACATGCATCATATGCTGGACTGTTTGGTTTTCATTTTTTCTGTGGGATGGGGTTATTGTGAGATGAGCTCGTAACCGGGGCTCAAGTGCACCCTAGGACTTAGAGTGGACAGTCACTTTGGCTTCATGGCATCTTGCTATGTTGGTAGTAGTGAGTTCCACACCTTGACTTGCGACCTTCTCGGAAATGTATTGATGTCAGAATCTTTCTGGGGAAATACACAACCTTGATAATTATGTGCAGTCAGGGGACCGATCATTGAGAACCTTTGTGGAAACATCCCTCTCCAGTGATGACAGTGGTAGACCACATTTGCTGGCAAACCCACTCGCGTCTAAGGGCCCATTGGGAACTCGCATAGGATGACCTGGTTCTCTCATAGGTGTCGCTCCCGAAGATCTGCATCCCGGTACAAGTGCGAACGGTCAGCGAAAGGAGAGAATGAAGTGAACTGAATAGAGTCGCCAGCTAGGCATTTTTATCCCGAAGGAAAGATAATGCTGCATAAACCTAGGAAAAGATGGATAAGATGGTTGCGAACCAGAGAAACTGAGAAAGGGGGTTGCTTACAACCTGGGAAGGTATTAACACCCAAATTGTCCGTCGTAATCGACGGGATCCACGCTTAAAAGATTATGTTTAAAGGGGTAGGTGTATGTGCTATCTGTGTGCAAAAGCTGGAAAAGAATATACAAGTGTCTGTGCAATAAGGGTGAATGCTCAGGAACTGAGGCTTAGAAAGAATGCTGAAAGAGGGGGATGATAAAGAGACTTTTGTTCAATAACTGTTAAGTTATGCCTACGTATCCTCGCGTACAATGAGGAAGTTAGAACACCGTAGTTCGACTCAAAGAGACTGAATGAATGGATTGACTGTGAACTACTTTCTTATCTATACTCAAGTGTATGACTCGTCTGGCTCGAGTGCTAACTGTCTTGCATTAGACGGAAGAAGTGAGTCCTCGTTTATGAATGAGTGTGATGAGAAAAGAATCCCGAAGGAGACGATTATTGTTTGTTTTTGTATTTTCAGTTTTTTAATGTTTTTGGTGTTTTGCATAGGATAATGAGCTTAAGCCTAAATCAAGGGTTATATACTCATTATATCCTCCCTTATTAGGGATAATGAGAATACTTAAGTATGAGATAAGCATCTCAATTTAATTACCATGATGATGTAGGATTAAGATCATTAACCTACTTGTGATTATTTAGATGTTTTTGGGTTTTTGTTTAGTGTTAAGTAATGAGTTTAATCTCTAATCACAGATTAATGAGCTCATTACACCATCCTAATAGAAGGATAATAGATGAGAACACTTAAGCTGAGGAAGATACCTCAACTTAATCCATGGTTAGAGATTAAATTCATTATATAACAAGCCTTTATTAAGTGGATTTTAATTAAGGGATGAGATTAAGAAATGAGTTTTATGGTTTATAAGAAAACTTGAGGGGGACTTGTCCATTAAACACTAGGGTTAGTCCTTCTTAACCATAAAGGAAGAATTAGAACCCTAATGCAAGGCCCAAGTTACAAGATGAGGTCTTAGTGATTATTAAGATGGCTTGATTAAGAGGTTTAAACAAATTAAAGGTTTAACACTTAGTATTAAAGTTATACACTCCATCCTAAGAGAAGGATGCAGCCATAACCCTAATTCCAAAGTCCTAAAACTTTAAGAGTTTAGTCTCTGATTATGAAGATGAGAAGAGAGACTCAAGGAGACTCAAAGGTTAAAACTAAGGGGGACTAATCACAACCCTAATGTCGCTCCCCGGATTTCCATCCTGGTACAAACGCGAAAGTGGCGCGGAAAAGAATAGAGTCGCCAGCCAGGCATTTTTATCCCGAAGGAACGGGAATGGTAATGCTGCACAAACCAGAAGAAAAGTAAAGGAAGGACACGGGTCCTGCGAACCAAAGAGACTGAGTTCGGGAGTCGGTTACGACCTGGGAAGGTATTAACACCCAGATCGTCCGCCGTACCCGACGGGATCCACGCTTACAAAGAAATTGTTTCAATGGGTGAAGGGATGAAAGCTGCTGCAAAAGAAAAGGAACTGGAACTGGAACTGGAAAAGGAACTAAGAAAGAAAACAAAGGGAAAATAAAGATTGTTGTTGAACGGGCCCTACCCCGCTGCCTACGTACCTCATCTGGACAATGAGGATCAGAGACGCCGTAGTTCCCCTAACTAGGGATGGAAAATATTGCTTGTGTCTTAAGACTTGAACTGCCTTGTCAATGCTCAGGGGTTGTAGGCTCGGACGACGAGTGCGTTACCGTCTTGCAAAATGACAAGTAGGAGCAAGTTCTCGAACGGAGCGAAGGAGATGAGAAAAGAAGTCTCGAAGGAAATACGCTTATTGTTTGTTTGTGTTTTTTATGAAGCTTTTTTATGAGTGTGTCACAAGGAAGTGAAATCAAGATCTTTTCCATGGAATGTGCACTTGTCACTACATTCCAAGATGGAATAATAGAACAAGCACACTCAAGTAAGGAGAAGATCCCAAAAACTTGATTCCAGAGATTAGGGCTTAGGCTCACTAACTCATTGAATTTATTAGGTGTTTTTGTATTTACAATAAAGAAGTATGTTTTATGGTTTTCTTGGTGAAGATGATATCTTGATCAGACTTGTACATCACAAGACAAGCTTGTACTATCCCAAGATGGGAAGACTACAAGTGTCTCATGGGATAAGGCTATTACTCAAGGTATCACTTCAAACTTTATTAAGTGTTTTCTTTAGAGTTTTGAGATGAGAGGAGAAAAGAAACAAAAAGGATCACAAAGGCAAAAGTCTAATGGGGGACTAATGAATCCTAAGTGTTGTCATGCATGGAAATCCTAGGTTAGTGAGGCTTACTATCCTAAAGAAGAAAGAAAGAAGAAGAGAAGAAGAAGAAAGAAGAATAGAAGAGGAGGGAGAAAGGCCTAAGCCCAACAATCACAAGGTTAGAACAAGTAATGATAAGAAAGGAAGAGATAAGACTTGGAGATGTGGGAATCACATCCACACCTCTCACTTACCAAAGCCCCTGAAATGGTTAGTAACACAAATATAAAGGCAATATAAAATGATCACAATACCATACCAACATCATACAAACAGAAATGAAGTCATACACACAAATGCTCAATGCAAATGCAAGTTACAAGAATGAGAAAAGAAGCACACCAATCAACATGAGGCAACATGATCCACATAGCAAAGCAAAGCAAACCTAATAAGATACAAAGCAAAATAAACAAAACATATCCTCAAGGCACAAGACCAGAACCCTAATCAAGTTAAATAAGTGCTTAAGAAGCAAGAAAGATGAAGGGGAGAGAAGCATAGGGTCAAGCAATCACTTTATGGAAAGAAAGAAGCAAAGGAGATGAGATGGTTATATAAAAGAAAGGAAGAACTTCAAAGGTAAACAAATTACAAGATTTCCAAAACACAAACCCCAAACTAAGATCAGAAAGGTATCAATGCCCTAAAGAGACCCTAAACAAGATGAAGAAGTTGGCACAAGTGCCCTTCTAAGCTAAGGAGAGGACTTATGATAAAAAAGAAGCAAAATGGGACAAGTTAAGAACCAAAATTCAAATCAAATCAAGTATGCACCCAAAAATTCCATAACCTTGGAAAAGAGGTCTTCAATCATGATATAACAATATGCCAAAAGGAGAGGAAGAAATTCAGAAGCTATATAAGTCAAATAAGGGGTCAAACATCAACTAGGGTTAAGAAACTTCACTCACAAATCAAAGACTAAAACCAACTTAACAAGCTTCTAAAAATCAGAACAAAAATCACACATAAAGTACACTCTATTATAAATCCAGAGCAAAATGAACCAATCAAAAATTCAAAAGGAAGATCAGTATGGAAAATGGACAAGTCAGCATGCTTAGAAATGAATTAAAAAGAATTAATTAACTTGCACAATTAATTTACACGTGTCGAAATAAAATAAATGAAAAATAAAAATATTAAAAATTAAAGAAAACTAAAAGTAACATTCCTGAATTTTTTCATAATTTTTTGAGACTTAACACTATTTTTAAAAATTAAAAAGCAAAACTGAAATAAAATGAAATAAAAAAAAAAGAATTAAAAATGAAATTAGGCAGAGGGGTGCAAATAGAAAGGATTTTAGTTCAGTTTAGTTGGGCTCAAGTCACAGGGGGTGGGGATAGCCATCCAGGCCCATTGGGTCCTGCGCTGGTTCACAACAAATGGGGTGGAAATTCAGAAAAATATGGAAAAAACGTGAGCCAATGGATCAAAGGGAGAGCTAGGATCAGTCAACTCATTAATGTAAGTCATCAGAATGATTGGTCTGGAGAGAGGGAGCATGTTAATGCTGTGTGGTGCGTGACAAATTGATTAATCAGAATGAAAATATAAAAAACAAAACACGTGAGGGGGAGGGTCTTCATTAAATGAGGTGGCACAACAATGGACGTTGAGATGAAAAGATCCAAGGGTCCTGGCATCATCTTCTTCCCTGAAACCCTAAAAATCACCAGCCCAGAATCCGGTGACCGGAGCTAGGGCTCCGGCACCGGAAAATGAAGATCATGAACAAACATCAATGAAAATACGTAAAACACTCCAGATCAAATCATCAAGTTGGACTGAATCCAAATATGGCCATGAAATTCACAAAGGAACACTAAAAAAGCTGGATCGAAGAGAAACAGGTTTTATCATGAAATTTCAAATCAACATACAAAGCTCAATAATGCATCATTTTAGAATTTAAAACATGTAGTGTGATCAGCAAACTTCACAGATCAAGAAGCACACATCAAGAACCAAATCCAGATCCATGAATTCAGAAGCTTACCTGAGTTGGAGACACCTCAAAACCACCAAGAAAATGCTCCAAATGCTGCAGATCTAACTCTTGTGATCTCCTCTTGCAAAATAAATGCAAGAGGAAGCTTGATAGAACTTGAATCTGAAGCTTCAAAGCAACCTGCCTTTGAATGGCACCCTTCTATTCTTGCACCTTTAGCTTAAATGAATAATGGAAGAATGATCTTTGTGACTCACTGAACAAGAATATGGAAGAAGTTTGTGAAGAGAGTGAGAGAATGAAGAGATTCGAAAGAAATTGCTCTTAGTATAAAAACTTGAGAGTGAAGAAAATGAGATGGATCTGAGGCAAATTAAAACCCTAGCTTCTTTTATATGGTCTCAAGAAACAATGCTGAGAAAATGAGGAAGAATGCATATAAGATGGGAGTGTGGGAGTGAATTTGAAAAATTTGCAAGTTTGATGTCACGAGGTGAAACACTCGTGCATTGCTCTCTCTCTTTGCCCATGTTCTCTCAAGATCCCAGCCTTGATTCAAAACAACAATTAATCTGGCCCTTGGATGCAATAGTCACACAATTCTCATGATCATGCAAATTTTACACTTATGAAATAACCCTCACATCATGCACGAATTTGGTATTATTTTTGGAGCAAAATGGATCATTTGCATTGCTTTGTAACATTGTGACGTCATTTGGTTCATACCAACACCCAAAAATAAGTTTCAAGACCTTTTGCATTTGTGGAACATTGAAAATTCAAGCCTTGCCCTAATTTCCTTGAAATTTTCGAGGGCCTCATCTTTTAAACCATAAAGGCTATGAAAAAGTACTTGTACTTTTTGAAAATGGGAGGCTTTAATCTCCAAATTTCATATTTTGCTTTGGTTCATTTGAAGATTTTTTCACCAAGTTATGCTTACTTGAAAATTAAGGCAAAAACTTGCTAAAAATGGCATTTTCCATGACCATGCTTAAGCCAATTTTGCAAAACACCTCAAAACCTCATGATTCTTGATCCTTGATCTTACCAAATCTCTTTTAATGTTATAAGAACATCCATTGGCTAGAAAAATGGGGTTGGACCCTTGAAATCTCACAGTTGACTTTTCTAAGGCACAGTTGACCAATTTCTTCATTTACAAGCAACTGAAGAAATACTTGACTTCCACAAGGAATTTTCTCACCAAAATTCATCCCTAGGATACTCTTAACATATGAGAGACTTTGCCCAAATGAAATGGCCAAAGTCACATGGTTTTCATGCTTGAAACTCAAACCCTAATTTGGGATCATTGTGTAGGAGCTTTGCCCTAGCTTGAATTCCCTGATGATCCTCCAACCTCCTGGGCTTTTTTGAATGATCATAAGCTTGTGAATGCAATGTAGACTCCTCATAGGACTTGAACAAATCCATTGGGCCCCTTGTCATGGCTTGAAATGCTTCAAATCCCTCCACAGATGATCATATGCCTAATGCTAGGTCATGAGAATGTTATGCCTCATCTTTCCATGCTAAGATGCCAAGAATATGATATGCTTATGATGAATATGATGTGATATGATGCTTAAAAAGAAGACGGCAAATTTGGGGTGTTACAGCTGCCCCTATTCAATCAACTGTTAATCTGAAAAGGACGTAGCACGGGCTATCGACCGTTCAAGATAAACTGTGGTTGAATACCAAGAAGACCAGAAATTTGCACTCTGACGAAGAATGCAAGACACTGGGAAATAAACCCAACCAAATGACACTTTGGTGATGAAGTGGAGAGAAAGCAGACGAGCTCCTTCCAAGATGAAACTAATATCTGGAGTCAAAATATATTGACAGACGAGTCTTCTTCGAACAATCCTGTTACGCCAGGAACTAGACATACGAGCCCTCACAAACTCTGCAAGACAAATAACTTGAGACAGACGAATCTCCCTCGGATATACCTGTTACGCCAGGACCGGTGATGCACAAAAGTCTGTGGGATAGACATGCATAATCAAGGTAGACGAACCCTCTTCATATATTATCCGTGGATATATGGTATAAGACAGACGAGCCTTCTTCGAGCGAACCTGTTACGCCAGGTGCAACCTTAACAAGTGGTTCCTGAGAAAGACGAGCCTCCTTCGGATATTCCCGTTACGCCAGGACCGGTAACCATTTTTACATTTATTCCCACAGTCAGGATTTCAAACCTCTTCAATACAGACGAGTATTGGATGATCATCAAGAGAACACAGACGAGTGCCATAAGTCAATGATACAAACGAATATCAGACGATGATCTAAGAAACACAGACGAGCACTCCAGGCCATGATACAAACGAATATCAGCCACTGGTATAGACGAATACCAGAAATTCGAACACAAACGAGTATTTGGAGTAGCAATACAGATGAGTACCAGGGTAATTGTCAAATCAACACATATGGATATAAGCCAACACAGACGAGTGCGAGGGATGATACAGACGAGTATCCAAACAATGCAGACGAGCTTCAAATAGATAACAAACACAGACGAGTGCTGGGGAATGCAGACGAGCAACAAGCAAATGTCAAACACAGACGAGTGTTGGGAAAGTGCAGACGAGCAACAACAATTATAACTATGGGTAACTGCTGGGGAAAGCAAACGAGCAATACCAACGTGATAACACAGACGAGTGTTGAGAAATGCAGACGAGTGGCAATAAAGTATGAACACAAACGAGTGCTGGATAATGTTTCCTCAAATATCCTTGTTAGTGAAAAGAGTTTTGACAGATAAATTCTGTGGGGAAATGAGCCTCCCACTGCTTGCTGGACATACTCCATTGGGGAGAGTAAACTTCTTGGGGATTCCACCTGCCATGACTTAGCTGGGGAAAAAATCTGTTTGAGAGAATGTGACGCCATCCTGCAAAACCTGCAACAACAGAAAACACAAACGTGCCCCGGGGACTTGCATGGTAGGATCTGTTCATCCATCGTCACCCGACACTTAAAGAAAATTTCAAATGTTTCCCTGCAATTTCATTTTTTCTTTTTATAAAACAATCACCATGCTTTAGATGCAATGCTAGTTTTGCCAAAAATTCAGGACATTTTGCAAACAAAAATAAACACAACACAACTTTTTTACTGGATACTCTTTTATTGAAAGGCCTCTGAATAGGCAAAGATTTACATCAGGAAGCAACCACCTGGAAAGAGGTAGCTACTATAAAATTGAGAAAACAAACTATCATAATGGCAATGGACACGGCATCCCAATGAGTTTCCTTCTTGCTATGACCAGCATGTCTTCAAAACTCTCCATTCTTGCCTTTGCTTTCTGAAAAGATGAGGGGACTGATTCCTATCCTTCTGATATCGTCAAGCTGTACGAAATGATGATTTGGTTCAGATTACTCGGATCGCAGTTGTTCGCTTATTCCCTTATTTTGCGTGGATCGCCCTTTTGGGTTTTCAATCCACCGGGATACCCTTTTTTTCCTGAGCTGTCCGATGTGGCTTTTCAACTCACCGGGTGTACATTTTTTTTATTTATTTTCCCTAACTTTTGCCCGAGCTTTTTATTCTGTTTTAGCTCGCCGGGATGCCCTTTTCTTGCCTGGACTTTAATTCTGTTTTTGTGTCCAGCGGGTCTTTTTATGCGAAGTATTTTCTAACTGCGTCCGAGTTAACAAGGGATTGGAAATCTTCTCCATCCATAATGGTGAGCATCAGTGCTCCGCCTGAGAAAACTTTCTTCACTATGAATGGTCCTTCGTAGTTTGGGGTCCACTTGCCCCTGTGATCTGAACCTGGAGGAACGATCCTCTTGAGCACAAGCTCTCCTACTTGATACTCCCGAGTACGTACTCGTTGGTCGAATGCTCGCTTCATTCTCCTCTGATAAAGCTGACCATGACAGATAGCCGCTAATATCTTTTCCTCAATTAGACATAGCTGATTGTAACGAGCACGCACCCATTCAGCCTCATCAAGCTTCACATCCATCATCACACGCAATGAAGGAATCTCCACTTCAACGGGAAAGACTGCCTCCATACCATATACCAATGAGAAGGGAGTTGCCCCAGTTGACGTCCTGACTGACGTTCGGTACCCATGCAACGCAAATGGCAACATCTCATGCCAATCTTTGTAAGTGACAACCATTTTTTGCACAATCTTCTTGATACTCTTATTTGCCGCCTCTACCGCACCATTCATCTTTGGTCGGTAAGGAGAAGAATTGTGATGCTGGATCTTGAAGTCCCGACACAATTCTGCCATCATCTTGTTGTTTAAGTTAGAACCATTGTCGGTAATGATTCTTTCGGGGACTCCGTATCTGCAGATAATGTCTCTTTTCAAAAATCTGGCAACCATATGACGAGTGACGTCGGCATAAGATGCTGCTTCAACCCACTTAGTGAAGTAATCGATCGCAACCAAGATGAAGCGATGACCATTTGAAGCAGTAGGCTCTATTTTTCCGATCATATCAATGCCCCACATAGAAAAGGGCCAAGGAGATGACATGACGTTGAGCGGGCTTGGAGGAACATGCACTTTGTCTGCATAAATCTGGCACTTGTGGCACTTGCGGGCGTATGAACAACAGTCTGCATCCATTGTCATCCAGTAATACCCCGATCTCAACAATTTCTTAGCCATAGCATGCCCTCCTGCATGAGTACCGAAAGATCCCTCGTGGACTTCCTGCATTAACAGGCTTGCTTTGTGTCTATCCACGCATCTGAGCAAGACCATGTCAAAGTTTCTTTTGTACAAAACCCCGTATGTATTCAAGAAGAAGCTAGCAGCAAGTCGCCTTAAGGTCATCTTGTCATTGGCTGATGCCCCAGCTGGGTATTCTTGCTTTTCCAGGAATAGCTTGATATCAAAATACCAAGGTTTCTCGTCAGACACGGCGTCTACAGAGAAAGCATGAGTTGGTGCGTCAAGCCTGGAAATGTCAATTTTGGGCACATAATTCCAAAACCAAGACTTTGATAGGCGAAGAAAGAGTGGCCAATGTGTCGGAAAATTGATTCTCATCACGTGGTATGTACTGAAGCTTAACTGTCGTAAAGAACGTCAACAGTTTTCTGGCATAATCCCTGTAAGGAATTAGATGCTCTTGATGCGTATACCACTTGCCGGTAACCTGGTTAATGACGAGGGCTGAATCTTCGAATATATCGAGGGTCTTAATCCGAAGATTAATTGCATCCTCTATTCCCATTATGCACGCCTCGTATTCCGCTTCATTGTTGGTGCAACCAAAAGTAATTCTGGAAGCGAAGGGAAAGTGAACACCTTCAGGAGTAATAAGAACAACACCAACTCCACGTCCATTGATATTGACTGCCCCATCAAACATCAACTTCCATTTGGATTCAGGGTCTGGCCCCTCCTCCGGAAGTGGTTCCTCGCAATCGTTTGCTTTGAGGTACATGATGTCCTCATCAGGGAAATCAAACTTCATTGGCTGATAATCATCTTCAAGAGGTTGTTGTGCAAGGTAATTTGACAATACACTTCCTTTGATGGCTTTCTGAGAAGTATACTGTATGTCATATTCTGTTAAGATCATTTGCCACCTAGCAACCCTTCTGGTTAACGCTGGTTTCTCAAAGATGTACTTGACAGGATCCATTTTGGAAATTAGCAGTGTGGTATGGGTCAACATGTACTGTCTCAGTCGGCGAGTAGCCCATACCAAAGCACAACAAGTTTTCTCGAGCAGTGAGTAACGGGATTCACAATCGGTAAACTTTTTGCTAAGGTAATAAATAGTGTACTCTTTTCGACCAGACTCGTCATGTTGGCCTAGAACACACCCCATTGACCCTTCTAGCACGGTCAAGTACATGATAAGCGCCCGTCCTGGAACTGGAGGCATTAGAATCGGAGGCGTCTGCAAATATTATTTTATCTTGTCGAAGGCTCTTTGGCAGTCCTCATTCCACCTGACCGTTTGCTCTTTTCTTAGCAGTTTTAATATTGGTTCGTACGTGGAAGTTAGATGAGATATGAACCGTGAAATGTAGTTCAACCTCCCTAAAAACCCGCGCACTTCTTTTTCTGTTCTCGGTGCAGGCATATCTTGTATTGCTTTTACTTTTGTAGGATCTACCTCGATTCCCTTCTAACTAACAATGAAACCCAGCAATTTCCCGGAACGCACCCCGAAAGTGCACTTGTTTGGATTCAACCTCAGCTTATACTTTTTCAGTCTGTCAAACAGCTTCTTGAGGTTGACCAGATGCTCTTCTTCGTCTCGGGAATTAGCAATCATATCGTCCACATAACACTCTATCTCCTTGTGTATCATGTCGTGGAACAATGTGACCATAGCCCGCTGATAAGTTGCCTCGGCGTTCTTCAAACCAAAGGGCATGACCTTGTAGGAGAATGTACCCCACGGGGTAATGAACGTTGTTTTCTCCATGTCTTTTGGCACCATCTTAATCTGATTATACCCGGAGAAGCCATCCATGAAGGAAAATACCGAGAATTGAGCAGTGTTGTCTACCAGCACATCAATGTGAGGTAACGGAAAGTAATCTTTTGGGCTCGCTCTATTTAGATCCCGGTAATCAACGCACATCCGGACCTTGTCGTCCTTCTTTGGTACAGGTACAATGTTAGCTACCCAAGGTGGGTAACTGGTTACGGCAAGGAATCCGGCATCCGATTGCTTATGAACTTCCTCCTTGATCTTCATCGCCATGTCAGGACGAGTTCTTCTCAACTTCTGTTTCACAGGAGGACATTCTTCTCTCAAAGGTAGCTTATGCACAACAATGTCGGTATCCAACCCTGGAATGTCTTGATACGACCAGGCAAAGATATCCACATACTCACGCAACATACCAATCAACTCTTTCTTTACTTCGGCCTGCAGACTGGCCCCAATCTTGATCTCTTTCTTCACATCTTCAGTACCGATGTTGATGATCTCAATTTCTTCCTGATGAGGATGAATAACCCGTTCCTCTTGTTTCAACAATCTGACCAAATCTTCAGGGAGTTCACAGTCTTCCTCAACCCCTTCATCAGCTTGGTAAACAGGATTATCAAAGTCATGCATGGTCATAGCAGGAACGTTATCAATGGAATCCGGATGATCAACACTGCACAGATGATGTGCTTATTTCAGAATCTGTTTATTTCTCAAAAGAGATGAAAACACAAAAACAAAAAGGAAAAACATATTGCCATATATATATATATATATATATATATATATATATATATTTTGAAAAATTTAAAATGAAAGAAAGAGAACGCAATTTGTCTGAAAATGTCCTTTATTCCATGGTAAAATAAGCGCACAACAAACATGGCGGCCCATACAATGGATCCTTGAACCTTGGGCAGAGTGCAGGATTTGACAATGCAGCATGATAAGAAAAGGAAACAAATAAATTACTCTGATTTCCAGGTAACTTGGACGATGTCTTCAGCAGACCAGTTCTTCCGCTCCTCTCCGGGTGCACATGGATGAATCCAGTTGTCCCAGTCACCATCACTGTCTCCCTCTTCTTGGCTTGTTATACATATATGGTTGCGGTTGAGCATCCCAGTGCTTGTAAAAGTAATGGCTTTACCACTTGGAGACCAATTAGACCCACTAGGCTGATAACCCAAACCAAACTTGTCATCTTTCTTCTCTAATTCCAGCAATTTGCCCCAGCCTTGGGCGCTTCCCGATTGAACCACTTCCTTCACCTGCTTGTAGGAGTGAATGGAGGTACCTTCTTTCTCACTTCTCTTCTCTACAGGAGTCAAAATGCTGACATTAACCGCTTCGAAGGCTTGACACAGAGTTTCATGGATCTCTCCGTCCATCTCTACATATTTGAAAGTTGATAAGTGGCTCACAAAGATGTCTTCCTCTCCGTACACAGTGATTACTTAGCCATCAACCACATACTTAAGCTTTTGATGCAGAGTGGAAGTTACAGCTCCGGCAGCATGAATCCATGGGCGTCCCAACAAGCAACTGTACGTGGGCTGAATGTCCATAACGTAAAAAGTGCTTTTGAATACTTGAGACCCTATTTTCACAGGTAACTCAACTTCTCCAAACACTGACCTTCTGGACCCATCAAAAGCTTTGACTATCAAATCACTGGGTCTTAAGACGATACCATCAACATTGAGCTTCATTAATGCTTTCTTCGGAAGTACATTAAGAGAAGAGCCTGTGTCAACCAGGACATGCGACAAAACAACACCCTTGCACTCCATAGTAATATGCAGTGCTTTGTTATGGTTACGACCCTCTGACGTAAGGTCTCTATCTGTAAAGCCCAGACCGTGGCTTGCATTCACACTGCCCACTACACCTTCCAGTTGATTAACATTTATTTCTTGAGGAACATAAGCCATCTGCAACACTTTCAACAAGGCTTCTCTATGTGCGGGAGAACACATCAGCAAAGACAAAATTGATATTTTGGACGGCGTCTGGTTCAACTGTTCGACCACCTTATAATCACTCTTTTTAATTATGCGCATAAATTCCTCCACCTCCTTCTCAAAGGTACCCTGTCCAGCAGCAGGAGTTGTTGTTTCTTCCTGTTTGCTTCCCTTTAGCCTTTGCTGAAGCCTTAGCCTCAGGATCTCCTCTCAGAACTGGGGGAGCAAATAGACGACCACTTCTCGTAAAAACTCCAACTCCTCCGACGTTCACTACAGTCGGGTCAATGGCAACAGACTTACTCTCCACTTTTTGTCCTTCCATGTACACATCTGAGCCGTAATGCCATGGGATGGCTTTATCATCTGTATAAGGAACAGGCCCAGGCACAGTGATAGTCACAGGATTAACTTCAGGAGCATAAATAGTCACAGGTTCTCTTCTAGCAGGCATCTCAGCTGGATCATAGAATATGGTTATAGTGGACACCTCATCAACTTCATTACCAACTTTGTCAAACTGCAATGATCCTTCATCCATCAGATTCTGCAACCCCATCTTCAGGTTTTCACAACCGTTCACTGAATTCCCACACTTCTCACAAACAGAACTGCAGCCCGGAAACACTTGTCCTTTCAACAGCCTCTCCTTCACTACTAACAGCGGAGTCTTCACTTCTTCTATACTCAGAATCAAACTTAACTTCTCACCACCCTCAACAACATTTATTCTAGACCCTCCATGGTTCGGAATAGGGTTTGAAGTAACATTCGGCGGTGGTGCAAAGTTAATTGCCTTGGAGTCGATCAAATCTTGAACTTTGTTTAGGGACAGTGACTGCTGCCACTTGCTCATATGATCTTCTATATCCTCGGCCCCGTCCTCGACCAAACACAACATTGGTTTCATCTTCCCTTCTTCTCGGGGGTCTGCTGAAAGCTTTTCTTACTCCATTCGAACTACTCGCACTTGTATCCTGAAGCTTTCCCATCTTTAACAAAGTCTCGACCCTCTCTCCAGCAATTACTATATCATTGAACTTGGTAGCCGAACAAGACGCCAATCTTTCGATAAACACTCCTTGCCATGTCCCCATGAACATATCAGCCATCTCGTTCTCCAGCAGTGGTGGTTGCACTCTGGCAGCGAGCTGACGCCACCTTCGAGCATATTCTTTAAACCCCTCCTTAGCAGTTTGAGACATGTTTTGCAATTGAGTGAGATTTGGAGCCATGTCCAAATTGTACTGGTATTGCCTCACGAAATCCTCTACCGGGTCCTTCAGCCTCTTAATGTTGACTCTACTTAGCTTCATATACCATTCCAAGGAGGCCCCAACTAGGCTGTCTTGGAAATAGTACATCCATAGCTTTTCATCATCAGTATGGGCAGCAATCCTTCCTACAAAGGACTGAAGATGAGTCTTTGGACACGCTGTGCCGTTGTACTTCTCGAAAGTCGGGACCTTGAACTTGTAAGGGATTCTAACCCCTGGAACCAAGCCCAAGTCAGTAATGTCGAACCCCAAAGAGTTCTGGGATTGAATGGCCTTAATCTGTTCTGCCATCTCCTCAAATTTCCTGTTCATTTCAGCCCCCTGGCCTTCAGTTTTGTCCAGCAGAGTAAATTGTTCGTCTTGACCGTCCATCTGTACATTGTTCAGTCCATCATTGATAATGGTAACCCCTGGCTGTGCTACAAGGATTTCAACTTGACGGGCGCCCGCACTGTTACAATTACCTCCATCAGCAGTACCGTTGTTCCTGGCTTGACTATTTTCAACCAACTTACGCAGACGTTCCTGATTCTGACCCATTCCTGCCATAAGGGTCATAAAATTGTCCATCCTCAACCTCAAGTCAGCTAAATCAGCCTGCATTTGATCCATGACTCTCTCTCTGTTGACTCTTGTGGGATATCTGTGTATGACTGGCTGTTCTCGAACCTTTCTGGGAGCTATAGTGCCTAAAACAACATAAATGTTAGAAACTGAAGCACTACCTGCAAAACAAACAAACACGTCATATGCATGCAATGTAACTGCTCATGTTCCCAAGTTTTAAGTATTTGCATGCTCCAGTTCTGGTATTTGCTCCAAACAGCCACTTTGAGTATTAACTTTCAGACTTTCTCTTTGAAGAGTGTTCAGATATTAGCAGTATCAAACAAACGAGCCTTGCATATTCAGAAATGATAATTTGCATAATAACATTGTATATCATGGACAACCCACTGCCGGCCAAAAGTTAGAGCACAAACAAAAATATTCCCCGAAGGGTTACAAGTCATTACATGAATAAAAGACAAAATAATATAGCAAGACTCCTACAACAAGTCTGTAGGTAGTCTGAACAAATAAATAAACTAAACTAGAGACCCAGGTTCTTCTGCAGCTACCTCTGCTCTGTTCTTCTTTACACCTGCTCTCAGCTTGAGCTCCTCAATCTCCTTCAGTGCCTCCTCCAAGGCTAATTGGCTTTGTGCTAACTGCTGAGTCTTTTCCCTTCGTATGTTGTGGACTTGCTCCACCTCTTCCTTCTTAAAGGCCATTTGCACCTCAAAAAACTCTTCTTTTTCTTTAAACTTCTTTTGCTCCTCCTCCCTTTGGCCTTGCAACCAAACAATGGATTGGCGAGCTTCCTTGAGAGTCTTCAAAGTCTTTTTGCGTTCCGCTTCTCTTTTTGCTTCCATCATACCCAACCTTTGAAAGTGAGCTTCCCTTCCAGCAAAGTCTTTCTCTTTAGCTTCCAAAGAGGCTTGTATCTTCTGCAGCTTTCCCTCTGCTTCATTTTTGGCCCGGTTGGCAATATGGTACAGACTAACCATTTCAGCATTCTCCACTCGAACTTCATGCAGCTGAGCTTCCAATTTCTTATACTCTTCAAGGGAGACAGTACTCTGGCTTGGCACTTCTTTGGGATAGAGTGGAGCTTCTACTGAGAAGGGCATGAGAACTTCTTCTACATGTTTTTGCAACCATGTAGTAAAAGGATGATACGTCTTGGGATCCACTCTGCCAAAGTCTTTCTTACCCTTCCTTATCCTGTGAGCCCAAGCCTGAGATGCTTGTAGCACTAACTCCCTGTTTCCTTCCACAGGAAAATACAAAGATTCAGCAAACTCTTCCATATTTGGAGGATCTCTCAAAGGATAACCAAATTGCTTCCTGGCTAATGTTGGATGATAACTGATCACACCCTTCCTTCCTAGCAAAGGCACTCCAGCACATCTTCCACAACTGACTAACAACTCTTTTCCCAGCAGATCTCTGTCATATCCCCAGGCTATGTCTTCAGCAGTTAGCCCCATCAACCTTCTAGACCATCTCCACTCATCCCTCATTTCCTTGAAAGCACCTGATTTTGGCAATTGTCTGACAAACCACTCAGCAAACAATGAAGCACAACAGCCCACTGGTCCACCTCTACCTTTCTCATTTCGGTAATGAACGCTGTAGTAGAAATCACCCAACAGAGTTGGCATAGGATTGTCTTTAGCAAAGATAGAGATCACTTCCAAGCTTACAAACTCTTTCTCTCCCGGGAACAAGCTAGACCCATACACCATCAAAGCCAACAAAGCACCAAAATCCCCCCATTTACCTTATTTAGCATATTCCTCAGCCTCTGGTATGAGCACACTCCAAGGGAGTCCTTTGCCTTCTACATCCTTCAGAGCCTTCTTGACTGTAGCAGCTGGTAAACGACAGACTTTGGCTATGTCCTCTTCCTTAAGCACCACCTCAGACCCATAGAAAGGCAAGGTATCTCTGACTGGAACATTCAAAATGCTGGAAATCTCCTCCAAGGTAGGAGCCAAGATATAGTCTAGAAACACAAAGCACCGTAGTAGGGGATCAGAAAACTGAAGCAAGGTATGCAAACTGTCCTTCGGGTCTGCAGTGGCTTTGTCCACATACTTCAATATCTGGCCATATCTCTTTCTGAAATTTCCCAAGACTTGGTCATTCATCAGACCTGCTAATTTTTGAACACTTCTGACTTCAGGTTGAAGAAAAGTATAGTGAACATTCTTTTTCCTTGTAATTTTTCCGACTTCTGCCATCTGGAGATAAGATTTACCAGAACTGGAAGCTGACTATGAACAATAACCTGAAAAATGGAAACATAAACAGTTAATGCAAGAATGATGCAAATGCAAATGCAATGCAGGCATATGATCAATCTGGGACCATCTAGATACTGGACACTGAATATAAGGACCCTCTGAATAGCTGAGAACCAAAATCCTCTGAGTCACAACCCTCTGATATCAATTCTCAGAACCATAATACCAAGAAAACCAGAACACCAGAACCATAGGACCAAAATCATAACAAGAACCACTGATAATGAAGGTATGTAGAGGCCAAGGGCTCCTGCAAACCTGTAAACCCCTCCCAATCTCACTGGTATGCTCCGGGTCAAACATCACGGACTCTCAAAACCGAATAGCAATAATACTTTCACCATTTCCGAGAAATGGCACATGACCAGATCAGGGAATCGGTTTGGCATTATATACTACGCATGGAGGCCTCAGCTGAGTCCGGGAAAACAAGGCCATCCTATGCAAGTCCCGGGTGGGCCCTCGGATGCGAATGGGTTTGCCACGCAATGTGGTCTGCCACTGTCATCACTAAAGAGGGATATTTCCACAAGGTTCTCAATGATTGGTCCCTAGCTGCACATAACTGTCAAGGTTATGAAATGAGAGAGGAAGATCCCCAAATCAAGACATTTCCAAGACGGTCGCAAATCTGGGCGTGGAACTCACTACTACCCCCATGACAAGATCTCATGAGGCCAAAGTGGAACCACTCTAAGTCCGAAGGTGCACTCGAGCCGTGGTAATGAGCTCATCTCTCAGAAACAGTATCACCCAAACCCACCAAACAGAAAATCCAGTCCAGACAGTCCAGTAATAATATGATGTAGAAAATAAATACTGAAAAACTGTAAATAAAACTGTAAATAAACTGTAAATAAAATAACAGTAAAATACAACACACAACAGCAAGAAATAGACACCCAAAGAAACAGAAGCACGCAAGAGCTAGGAGAGACTCTCAAAGGAACCAGAGATTCTCTGGTTAGTCTCCCCAGCAGAGTCGCCAGCTGTCGCTCCCCGGATTTCCATCCTGGTACAAACGCGAAAGTGGCGCGGAAAAGAATAGAGTCTCCAGCCAGGCATTTTTATCCCGAAGGAACGGGAATGGTAATGTTGCACAAACCAGAAGAAAAGAAAAGGAAGGACACGGGTCCTGCGAACCAAAGAGACTGAGTTCGGGAGTCGGTTACAACTTGGGAAGGTATTAGCACCCAGATCGTCCGCCGTACCCGACGGGATCCACGCTTACAAATAAATTGTTTCAATGGGTGAAGGGATGAAAGCTGCTGCAAAAGAAAAGGAATTGGAACTGGAAAAGGAACTAAGAAAGAAAACAAAGGGAAAATGTAGGGAAAATAAAGATTGTGCTCGAACGGGCCCTACCCCGCTGCCTACGTACCTCATCTGGACAATGAGGATCAGAGACGCCGTAGTTCCCCTAACTAGGGGTGGAAAATATTGCTTGTGTCTTAAGACTTGAACTGCCTATGTCAATGCTCAGGGGTTGCAGGCTCGGACGACGAGTGCGTTACCGTCTTGCAAAATGACAAGTAGGAGCAAGTTCGCGTATGGAGCGAAGGAGATGAGAAAAGAAGTCTCGAAGGAAAGACGTTATTGTTTGTTTGTGTTTTTTATGAAGCTTTTTATGAGTGTGTCACAAGGAAGTGAACTCAAGCTCTTTTCCATGGAATGTGCACTTGTCACAACATTCCAAGATGGAATAATAGAACAAGCACACTCAAGTAAGGAGAAGATCCCAAAAACTTGATTCCAGAGATTAGGGCTTAGGCTCACTAACTCATTGAATTTATTAGGTGTTTTTGTATTTACAATGAAGATGTATGTTTTATGGTTTTCTTGGTGAAGATGATATCTTGATCAGACTTGTACATCACAATACAAGCTTGTACTATACCAAGATGGGAAGACTACAAGTGTCTCATTGGATAAGGCTATTACTCAAGGTATCACTTCAAACTTTATTAAGTGTTTTCTTTATAGTTTTGAGATGAGAGGAGAAAAGAAACCAAAAGGATCACAAAGGCAAAAGTCTAATGGGGACTAATGAATCCTAAGTGTTGTCATGCATGGAAATCCTAGGTTAGTGAGGCTTACTATCCTAAAGAAGAAAGAAAGAAGAAGAGAAGAAGAAGAAAGAAGAATAGAAGAGGAGGGATAAAGGCCTAAGCCCAACAATCACAAGGTTAGAACAAGTAATGATAAGAAAGGAAGAGATAAGACTTGGAGATGTGGGAATCACATCCACACCTCTCACTTACCAAAGCCCCTGAAATGGTTAGTAACACAAATATAAAGGCAATATAAAATGATCACAATACAATACCAACATCATACAAACATAAATGAAGTCATACACACAAATGCTCAATGCTAATGCAAGTTACAAGAATGAGAAAAGAAGCACACCAATCAACATGAGGCAACATGATCCACATATCAAAGCAAAGCAAACCTAATAAGATACAAAGCAAAATACACAAAACACATCCTCAAGGAACAAGACCAGAACCCTAATCAAGTTAAATAAGTGCTTAAGAAGCAAGAAAGATGAAGGGGAGAGAAGCATAGGGTCAAGCAATCACTTTATGGAAAGAAAGAAGCAAAGGAGATGAGATGGTTATATAAAAGAAAGGAAGAACTTCAAAGGTAAACAAATTACAAGATTTCCAAAACACAAACCCCAAACCAAGATCAGAAAGGTATCAATGCCCTAAAGAGACCCTAAACAAGATGAAGAAGTTGGCACAAGTGCCCTTCTAAGCTAAGGAGAGGACTTATGATAAAAAAGAAGCAAAATGGGACAAGTTAAGAACCAAAATTCAAATCAAATCAAGTATGCACCCAAAAATTCCATAACCTTGGACAAAAGGTATTCAATCATGATATAACAACATGCCAAAAGGAGAGGAAGAAATTCAGAAGCTATATAAGTCAAATGAGGGGTCAAACATCAACTAGGGTTAAGAAACTTCACTCACAAATCAAAGACCAAAACCAACTGAACAAGCTTCTAAAAATCAGAACAAAAATCACACATAAAGTACACTCTATTATAAATCCAGAGTAAAAAGAACCAATCAAAAATTTAAAATGATGATCAGTATGGAAAATGGACAAGTCAGCATGCTTAGAAATGAATTAAAAAGAATTAATTAACTTGCACAATTAATTTACACGTGTCAAAATAAAATAAATGAAAAATAAAAATATCAAAAATTAAAGAAAACTAAAAGTAACATTCCTGAACTTTTTCATAATTTTTTGAGACTTAACACTATTTTTAAAAATTAAAAAGCAAAACTGAAATAAAATAAAATAAAAAAAAAGAGTTAAAAATGAAATTAGGCAGAGGGGTGCAAATAGAAAGGATTTTAGTTCAGTTTAGTTGGGCTCAAGTCACAGGGGGGTGGGGATAGCCATCCAGGCCCATTGGGTCCTGCGCTGGTTCACAACAAATGGGGTGGAAATTCAGAAAAATATGGAAAAAACGTGAGCCAATGGATCAAAGGGAAAGCTAGGATCATTCAACTCATTAATGTAAGTCATCACAATGATTGGTCTGGAGAGAGGGAGCATGTTAATGCTGTGTGGTGCGTGACAAATTGATTAATCAGAATGAAAATATAAAAAACAAAACACGTGAGGGGGGGGGGGGTCTTCATTAAATGAGGTGGCACAACAATGGACGTTGAGATGAAAAGATCCAAGGGTCCTGGCATCATCTTCTTCCCTGAAACCCTAACAATCACCAGCCCAGAATCCGGTGACCGGAGCTAGGGCTCCGACACCGGAAAATGCAGATAATGACCAAACATCAATGAAAATACGTAAAACACTCCAGATCAGATCATCAAGTTACACTGAATCCAAATATGGCCATGAAATTCACAAAGGAACACTGAAAAAGCTGGATCGAAGAGAAACAGGTTTCATCATGAAATTTCAAATCAACATACAAAGCTCAATAATGCATCATTTTAGAATTTAAAACATGTAGTGTGATCAGCAAACTTCACAGATCAAGAAGCACACATCAAAAACCAAATCCAGATCCATGAATTCAGAAGCTTACCTGAGATGGAGACACCTCAAAACCACCAAGAAAATGCTCCAAATGCTGCAGATCTAACTCTTGTGATCTCCTCTTGCAAAATAAATGCAAGAGGAAGCTTGATAGAACTTGAATCTGAAGCTTCAAAGTAACCTGCCTTTGAATGGCACCCTTCTATTCTTGCACCTTTAGCTTAAATGAATAATGGAAGAATGATCTTTGTGACTCACTGAACAAGAATATGGAAGAAGTTTGTGAAGAGAGTGAGAGAATGAAGAGATTCGAAAGAAATTGCTCTTAGTGCAAAAACTTGAGAGTGAAGAAAATGAGATGGATCTGAGGCAAATTAAAACCCTAGCTTCTTTTATATGGTCTCAAGAAACAATGCTGAGAAAATGAGGAAGAATGCACATGAGATGGGAGTGTAGGAGTGAATTTGCAAAATTTTCAAGTTTGGTGTCATGAGGTGAAACACTCGTGCATTGATCTCTCTCTTTGCCCATGTGCTCTCAAGATCTCAGCCTTGATTCAAAACAGCAATTAATCTGGCCCTTGGATGCAATAGTCACATAATTCTCATGATCATGCAAATTTTACACTTATGAAATAACCCTCACATCATGCACGAATTTGGTATTATTTTTGGAGAAAAATGGATCATTTGCATTGCTTTGTAACATTGTGACCTCATTTGGTTCATACCAACACCCAAAAATAAGTTTCAAGACCTTTTGCATTTGTGGAACATTGAAAATTCAAGCCTTGCCCTAATTTCCTTGAAATTTTCGAGGGCCTCATCTTTTAAACCTTAAAGGCTATGAAAAAGTACCTGTGCTTTTTGAAAATGGGAGGCTTTAATCTCCAACTTTCATATTTGGCTTTGGTTCATTTGAAGATTTTTTCACCAAGTTATGCTTACTTGAAAATTAGTGCAAAAACTTGCTAAAAATGGCATTTTCCATGACCAAGCTTAAGCCAATTTTGCAAAACACCTCAAAACCTCATGATTCTTGATCCTTGATCTTTCCAAATCTCTTTTAATGTTATAAGAACATCCCTTGGCTAGAAAAATGGGGTTGTACCCCTTGAAATCTCACAGTTGACTTTTCTAAGGCACAGTTGACCAATTTCTTCATTTACAAGCAACTGAAGAAATACTTGACTTCCACAAGGAATTTTCTCACCAAATTTCATCCCTAGGATCCTCTTAACATATGAGAGACTTTGCACAAATCAAATGGCCAAAGTCACAAGGTTTTCATGTTTGAAACTCAAACCCTAATTTGGGATCATTGTGTAGGAGCTTTGCCCTAGCTTGAATTCCCTGATGATCCTCCAACCTCCTGGGCTTTTGTGAATGATCATAAGCTTGTGAATGCAATGTAGACTCCTCATAGGACTTGAACAAATCCATTGGGCCCCTTGTCATGGCTTGAAATGCTTCAAATCCCTCCACAGATGATCATATGCCTAATGCTAGGTCATGAGAATGTTATGCCTCATCTTTCCATGCTAAGATGCCAAGAATATGATATGCTTATGATGAATATGATGTGATATGATGCTTAAAAAGAAGACGGCAAATTTGGGGTGTTACACCTAATTATTATCATGCTTGGATATTCCTATGGTTTGTAGGACTTGAGAAAGGTCTTCAAGGAAGCCACCATATGGAAGAAGCAGATGAAAGGAGGAAGAAGCAGAAGAATAAGTTACTTACTTTCATTGAAGAAGATAAGTAACTTAAAGAAAGAAAGTGAGAGAGATAGAACATAAGTTAACAAGTTCACTTCAAAGAAAGATGCATATTGTAAACACCCCAAATTTGCCCTCACCCATTCACACCATGGCTTGTGATCATTTTCATATGCATAAACACAATCATAGCATCTCATATTACATACTTTGATTCACTGCATAGATTCAAAGTCATCTGCATCTAGGGTTTGTGATCTGAGCAATCCAAGAGCTTCTTGAGCCACTCCAAAGGCCATCAATCACTTCAAAGGGGTCCATGTATATTCTAATATCATATTACATCCTCTCAAAGTCAAGAATGTCAAAAAATCACAAGAACTGAGAATGGTGTGGAAGCAGAGCCAGGCTTGACTGCACAGTTGACCTAAAATTAGGGTTTTGGTTTCAGAGGCCATAACTCCAAATTTTTTGGTCATTCTTGTTTCTATTGGTCTCTATATGGTATAGGGAGTATGCATATCAATTTTTATGAAGAAATTCCATGGGGAAGTCATCTGATCAAGAGTTGACTTTTCAAGCAAGTCAGTGCAAAATCAGGGCATCTGAGGCCTCCAATGACCCAACCAAAGGGTGTTCTTCATCATTTTGATTGTATATGATCTTTATTTGATCATGGAAGATGTTAGAAGTTCACAAAATTGAAGAATTTCAAGTCTTTTGCAAAGTTGACTTTTTGGGCAAGTTTGACTTTTAATGAAAATGTCATTTTAGGCAACTTTTTCAACCTTTACTTTTTGATTCAAAAAAGCTTCAAATGGAAAAACTTTGGTCATGAAAGTTGTAGAATAGATCTTTCCCTTTTCAAAAAGTACAAGAACATGACCTAATTCATTTTGGATCAAAAGTTATGGCATGTCAAAGTTGGCAAAAATCATAAAATTTCAAAGTTTCTACCAAAGAGGTATTTTGCAAAATGACTTGATCAAGTGTTCTAAGGCTATCAAATGCACTTCTAATCCACACAACATGATCACACAAGTCCTAAAAATCAGAATGGGCCAAGGGATCACATGTTTTATGGCTTATGGAGCAAGATATTTCATAAAGAACCAAAGGCAAGCCAAGTTGCAAAATCCATCATAGCTCCTCATCCACTTGCTGGCTAGTTTGCTGAACCACCCTAGGCCTTTTCCCTCATCATGCTGCGCAGGACATACTTGTTGTACTAGGATAGCAAGTGGCCCATGCTTCTCTTACACAAAGTTGACATTTTTGCAAAAGCACCCATACCAATCAATAAAGCACACATCATGTCATCTGACCAATCCCAATTGTTTATGTTAATCAAATGCAAGCTAAACATAACAAGAAGCAAGCCTGAAACACTCCACAACTCAGCATTCACAAAATCTCTCCAACTTGCATTTTCCTTCGAAACACTCTCCACAAGCCTCAAACACAAAAACAAACTTCACAGACAATCTCAACTCACTTCACTGATCACAAACCAACCATTGTTTTGGCCTGAAACCTCCCACATCACAAATACGATTTTCACACTCCCTTGGCCTGAGTTTCTGCCAACTTTCTCTAGAGGCTACATAAACTCCAACTAAGGGTCAAAAGCTTCTAAGGAGGATCATTGGGACTTGTTTGAGCCAAAGAAACAGCCAGAAAGCCCCTGAATCGAAAGCTCAATCTCAGGTAGCTTCATGAACTTATTTTCCAGAACTCTAATTTCTTGTTAGAATGTTGTTTTGTATGTTACACTGATCATGGGGATCTATTTACTTTTGAAAATGAGCAAGAAATAAGCATGTTATGGTGTTCTTAAAGTTTGACCTATAAACTTCTTTGATTCGATTCGTGTTTGTGTTTGAAGTTAAACATGATTTTATGCTGGATTCGTGTTTGGGGTGGGTAAGAGATGATTTCTGGAGAGTTAGAGCTTCTAAAATGGCCTGGAGAGGGAGATTGAATTTTTGGGTGGTCGGAGAAGATGACCGGAACACTGTTCCGGTCACCTGAGAGTGATTAGGGCATGGATTAGGGCTTAATCTATAATTAGTGAAATTTGAATATGGGCCGTCCAGATGCGCGCCAGGTCCACTCCCGCGCGTGTGAGTTTGAATCTGGACCCTTAGATGTGTTGACTTTTCTTTTTTCAGCATTAATTCATTTTATTTTTCATGTTAATTCATTTGTTTTCTACATTTTATTTAAAATAGCAAAGCAATTTTAAAAATTCTGAAAATTTTTGTATAAACTTTTATTAATTTTCAGAAACCAAAAACATTTTTATTTTTATTTTTTGCATTTAAAAATATTTTTAAATCATTTAAAAGTTTATTTTTAATTAATTAATGAGAATTAATTAATTAAAAATACTTTTAGGTATTTAAAAATCACCAAAAAATTCATGAAACATTTAAAACCATTTAGAAACATTGTCCAACCCTCAAACCAAATTTCCTTTTTTGATCTTGATGCATTTTGATAATTTTCCATGGAATTAATTCATTTTCAAAGCATTATTTTGATCTAAACTTCCAAAAATCATTTCTGCCTAACCATTGAGAGTTGGACTTTGATTCTTTTTGCATTGTGTTTAGCATATCATGTAGTTTGTAAGATTAAATTGGCATGATTTGATCTTTCATTTCCCATTTGTTTGACATTTTTCTTGTTAAGGTACCCAAAAAACCCTAGAAAACTTAGGAAATTCATAACTTTTATTAGGTTAAGAGTTGGAACCTCTCCTTTGGGCAGTGAGTTAGTATAGGTTTAGGGTTCCTTGGAATGCATTTTCAATTTTTTATCTTGATGTTTGCTTCTGATTTTGGTTTTGGTTTGATGCTTTGATCATAAACCCTAATTTGGGCTTCCATATGCATCCATCTTGCATTTGCATTCATACCTTGACTTGCCATAGCATTTTGTGCATCCATTTGATTCATTTGACATCTTAAGACATATTGAAAGCATGTTTGATCATTGCATCTTGTATTTGCCATGTTGTATGCCATTTGCACTTCATAACTTTTCATGTAGGATCATGGTTCTTAACTTGTTTCATTTGCATCCATAAGTTTGTATGATCATCCCCATGCTTTGTTTCATGTTTGCAGCATCTCATAGCATCATTATCATCTCATATGTGCTTCTGGTTTTGGTTTGCATCATGCCATTTCATTTCATTTTGCATTGCATTACATTTCTTTCACTAACTTTTCAGGTGGTAAGTTACCTTGAGAAGTGAATTTGCCTTCACTTCTCACAATTTCTTTTCATCTCTCTTATGCATCCATGCTGCATTTTGTTATGTGTTTGAGATTGAGCTTGCTCATTCTTTTTCTTCTTACTTTCTTTCCTCAAGTGACTTGACTTCTTGAATGAAGCAAGTTACTTTGCTTCTCTTTGCTCCTTTCATCTGCTTCCTGGTGGTTCCTCTGAAGATTTCTCTTGTAAACCTCACAAACCTTAGGAACAACCAAGCATGACAATGATTAGGGTTTTGATTAGTCCCCCACTTAGTTCTTACCTTTGTGTCTCATTGAGTCTTCTCTTCTCATCTCATAATCAGGGACTAAACCCTAAAGGCTTTAAGGCTTTGTGATTAAGCTTATGCCTGCATCCTTCTATTAGGATGGAGTGTATAACTTTAATCCTAACTGTTAAACCCTTAATGTGTTTAAATCCTTTAATCAATTCACTTAATAATCATCAAGACATCAATCTTGTAACTTGGGCCTTGCATTAGGGTTCTAATTCTTCCTTAATTGGTTAAGAAGGACTAACCCTAGTGTTAATGGACAAGTCCCCCTCAAGTTGTCTTACAAACCCTAAAAATCACTTCATCATCTAATCATTAACTAAAATCCACTTAATAAAGGCTTTGTTTTGTCATGAGTTTAATCCCTAATCATGGATTAAGTTGAGGAGCTTTCCTCAGCTTAAACATTCTCATCTATTATCCTTCTATTAGGATGGTGTAATGAGTCTGTTTAATCCCTGATTATGGCTTAATCTCATTACTTAACACTAAACAAAAACACCAAAAACACCTAAATAATCACAAGTAGGTTAATGATCTTAATCCCACACCAAAGGTGATTAAGTGTGAGAAGCTGACTTCACACTTAAGGTATTCTCATTACCCCTAATCAGAGGGATGATGTGATGAGTTTACTAAATCCATTGGTTTAGGCTTAAGCTCATTAATCCATGACAAACTTTCAAAAGCAATAAAAGACTGAAAATACAAAAACAAACAATAATCGTCTCCTCCGGGATTCTTTTCTCATCTCATTCACTCATAAACGAGAACTCGCTTCTTCCGTCTAATGCAAGACAGTTAGCACCTGAGCCAGACAGGTCATACACTTGAGCAGAGACAAGCAAGCAGTTCACAAGTCAATTTACCATTTCAGTCTCTTTGGGTCGAACTACGGTGTTCTGACTTCCTCATTGCACGAGAGGATACGTAGGCATAACTTAACAGTTATCGAACAAAAGTCTCTGTATATTCCCCCCCTTCAAGCATCATTCTTTTAGCCTCATGATCTTGAGCATTTCACTCCATTCTTACACTGACACTTCATTTATACACTTCACTTCCCTCACACTTACACCTGTACATCCTTTTCCAGCTATTTTATACACAAATTGCACTGACACTACCCCTTTAAAAACACAAATCTTTTAAGCGTGGATCCCGTCGAGTACGGAGGACAATCTGGGTGCTAATACCTTCCCAGGTTGTAACCAACCCCCTTTCTCAGTCTCTCTGGTTCGCAACCGTCTTATCCATATCTTTCTAGGTCTATGCAGCATTACCTTTCCTCCGGGATAAAAATGCCTAGCTGGCGACTCTTTTCATTCCCTGTGAGTTCACTCCTGTGTGTTCTCGCATCTCCTTTCGCCGACCGTTCGCGTCTGTACCTTTATCTGGGCCATTTCCCATTTATCGGGAGCGACAGCTTGGCGATTCTGCTGGGGACCCTTATACTGCAACCAGGGCTTCTGGTTCTTTTTGTGGGTTCCTCCTAGCGTTTGTTTGATTTGTGTTTACTGGGGTGTTATGTGCTATTTGTGCTTGTATTTGTATTTATTTTTTTTGCTTTATGTACAGTTGTTTTATTGCTTTCTTTATAGCTTTACACATATCATACTGTCACACTGTGCTGGCTGGATCTGTTTTATTGCTTTGGTGGGTGGGTGTTCCATTGAGAGTTGAGGTCCTATACCTGGGACCTGAGTGACACCTAGGATAGAGTGGTTCATGTTCTTTCCCATTCCATTTCGGTCTGGTGCGGGAATATGAAACACGGTTCAGATATGGGTTTCTTCTTGAGAACTCTGTGCTACAGATTTCCTGTAGTGCTAGGGCTATCTGGGAAGCCTGCTAAGTCTGGATGACCTTTAGTATTGACCTTCAGAAACTGAGGTGAATTAGAGGAGGATCTTTTATGGTTATTGTAAACACTGTACCTCCGGGTTAGAAGTGTTTACACTTCTCATAACTGATCCAAGTCTGAGGATCCTTGTTTTAGAACATCACCTGTGAGGGGGTTGGGTTGTTTATAGGTTTGCAGGTACCCTTGACCTCAACATACCCTGTTACTTTGTTTTGATTAAGAGTACTCCATTTTGGAACAGTTCTTGTGATTTTAACCCTGGACATGTGACTCTTTATTTGAGTCCCCCACCTTGCTTACTGGACTTATGAACCTCCATCTGGATTTCTTGAACAATACCTGGACTCACACCAGAGCACCTGATCAGATCCAGCTCCGTCACAAACCCTTGCATATCATTTGCATACATCCTCATTGCATCATTTTAACATGTGTTTATTTGTTTTTCAGGGTATCCATCATACATTTTGGCTTGGTTTTGACCCCTTCTTCAGCATAGACCTATCTTCATCAGTACTTACTTCAGCTATCAGCTACCTGCTTCAGTCACCTGCATCACCAGCCTCAGCCTGTCAGTGGCCCATCTTCAGTGTTATTTTCAGCATCTGTCTCAGCTCTTCTTCAGCAGTATGGCACCTAAGAAGAGTAACATCTCCTATCATTTCTTTGAGCCTGAGTTGGCTAGCATCAGGAAGATTCAGACCCTGATTACTCCAGACCATATACCACTTTTCAGAGAACATTATGGAGGAATCCTTGATGTGGTTATGGATTTGGACCCTTCACAGAGGAGCTTGATTCATACTTGCTTGCAGTTCTATGATCCCCCTATGAGGTGCTTCACCTTCCAGAATTTTCAGATGGGACCCTTGTTGGAAGAGTATTCATCATTGATTGGTGTACCTATCAGGGGTGGAGTCCCCTTCAACCCTGAGATGGCTTTCCCTAGTAATGAATAGGTGGCAAAAGCCTTGTATCTGGAACCAGTTCTGATTGGGCAGAATATGACTACTAAAGCTGGAGTCTCTGGTTTTTATCTGGATTTCTTGACCTCTCAGGCTATTCTGAAGGCCTCCTTGGGGGAGTGGAAGGCAGTCTGTGCTTTGTTGGCCCTTAGCATATATGGGATCATACTTTTTTCAGATGAGCCTAAGTTTGTTAGCAAGAATGCAATCCATCTTTTCATCCTGAGGAACCCAGTACCAACCTTACTGGGAGATCTTTACTACTCTGTTCATCAAAGGAATGAAAAGCAAAGGGGAAGATTAGTGAGATGCTATGCTCCTTTGTTCCATACTTGGCTGCTCAAACATTTGCCAAAGACTGATGCATTCTTGAACCCTCACCAGCAGAAGAACTGGGCTAGGAGGCTTGTTGCTCTAACCTCAGATGATATCAGGTGGTGCACTCAGAGCACCAAGGGCAGAGACATCATTACTAGTTGTGGGCAATTTCCCAATGTGCCTCTGATAGGAGTGAAGGGTTGCATCAACTACAACCCTCTGCTATTCAAAAGACAACTGGGCTATGCATTAGTCCATCCTCCTAGAGCACAGGATCTGACTGAGACCCTTTATTGTGAGAACAAGCCTAATCTGGCTATTGTCAGGCAGGCATCTTGGGCCTGGGACAATGTGCAGACTAAGGGGGTAACCATTCTTGGGAGATGCAACAATGTGGCCTCAGCTCAGTACTATGAGTGGTCCCATGCCCGGGCTCAAATTACTGGAATGCCCTTCACTATTGAAGATATGCCAGGACCTTCCACAGCACCACCTCTAGCAACTGTCAGCTTAGAGGAGTTTGAGAAATTGAAAGAAAGAAATGAGAATCTGACTCAGGCTCTACAGAAGACCCTCTGGGAGAGGAGTGATGGTCGCTTGGACATCGAAAGGCTAGAAAAGCTAAAGGTGGAGCATCTGGCAAAAATTGAGAAGTCAGAGGATTACATTAAGAAGTCTAGGGCTGGAGAACAGATCTTGAAGAATGCCTGCAAAGAGGCCTAAATTCAGAGAGCTAGGACTGATTTGTATCTGAAGGAGAGTCAAGCTAGGTGGGTCAGGATCACCGAAGCTCGTACTTAGGAGGATAAAAGGACTTAGGATAAGATTGAGCAGCTGGAAGCTAATGCAAAAGAGCAACAGGAAGCCCTGGCAGCGGCCCAGAGAGAGATCTCAGAATTGAAGATTAGAGCTGGTGAAAAGAGGTCAAAGGACCAGAGTCGACACAAGAAGCTAACTGCAGCTGTTACTACGAGAAATCTCCTTATCAGGAATCTTACAGAGCGTCCAGCTGATCCTGTGACTGAAGCACTTCTCAAGGAAGTTCAGGAGGATGAGTTTGGTCTTGGTGTTTGACTTTTGCTTGTTGTTGCTTTCATTTCATGTACTTTTCTTTATGTTGTATTTTTGACCCCTTAGAGGGCATGTATTGTAAAAAACAAACTATGTATCATTTACTTTTTGTAATATATGTGTTGGTTTGTTTTATCTGAATTCTTCAAAGCAACATCACAAGCACCTTCTTCAAGGGTCTGGAAAGGTCAAAACCAAGTGCCAAGCCGGATACCTTGGATGCAAATAAGCATACTGCATTGCATGCTGACCTTTTGTTTTGTTTTATAGGTCTTTGTTTTATTGTTACTAACTCTGTTGTGACTTCAGGAACTATTGCTCGACGTCGAGGGTTTCCACTCAACCGTCCACACAGATATCCCACCCGCAACAATCTTCCGGGCATACAAATGGACCAAGTACAGCAGGACCTTACAGAGGTCAGGAATCAAATGGCCAACGAGAGGTTGGAAATGAGGAATCAGATGACACAGTTTATGGAGGTGATGAATAATATGGCTCAAAGCCAAGAGAGGTTAAGAGCACTGGTAGAGGGGAGGAATCAGGAAGACCCTCATCCAGGGACTGCTGGGACAAGCAACAATGAGAGAGTTCAACCCCATGTTAATCCCCCAGTCTATGGACCCCACCTTCATCCAGAGATCAACATCCCTGTTAATGTGCAAGGGACTGCCACTGCAGGTAGAGTGCTGCAAGAAGACCCCCAGGAGGATCAATTCACAGTGATGGGAGCTGGGGAGGAAGCCTATGACAGAAGGCTAGAAGAGATTGCTGAGAAACTAAGGTCCCTGGAGTCCCAGAATTCTTTGGGCTTTGATGTCATGGACATGGGTCTAGTGGACGGGGTCAGGATTCCCCACAAATTTAAACCACCATGCTTTGAGAAATATAACGGGACTTCCTGTCCCCGGACCCATTTACAATCCTTTCTGGGGAGGCTGAAGGCATATACCATGGACGAAAAGCTATGGATGTTTTATTTTGAAGATAGCTTAACAGGAGCTTCAAGGGAATGGTACTCTCACCTGACTAGAGCAACCATTAGATGCTGGAAGGACCTGGCAGAGGCCTTTATCAGACAGTATCAGTACAACTTGGATATGGCTCCCAACAGGACCCTCCTGATGGGAATGTCACAATCATCCAGGGAAAGCTTCCGGGAGTACGCTCAGAGATGGAGACAACTCGCTGCTGCTGTCCAGCCACCCATGTCAGAAAGAGAGATGGCTGATATGTTTATGAACACCCTCCAAGGGACATACATTGATAGGCTGGCTGCTTTTTCTTCCACTAGCTTTGTTGATGTAGTCATAGCCGGGGAAAGAATTGAAAGCCTATTAAAGATGGGTAAGATTTCTGACAACGGTGCCAACTCATCCAGCAACCCAAGAAAGCCTTTTGTAGGCCCAAGAAGAACTGGTGAGACCAATGCTATCCATACTAGCAGGGGCAGACCCCAATATGTTCATAGGTCTGTAGCAGCAGTCACCATTCCCGCTCCAATCCATCCTCAACCAGCTTATCAGCCACAGCAACAAAATTATCAGCAACAAACTCAGTATCCTCCTCAAAGAAATTATAACAACAACATCACCAACAACAACAATCAGCAAAGACCATTCCAACAGAGACCTTCTCAAGCCAATTGGGTGATCGATCCGATCCCTATGCCCTATGCCACATTACTGCCACAACTCCTGAAACTCAACCTGGTTGAGCTAAGGACATTGGCACCTCCAGATCCTGCCAGTCTGTCCGGAAATTATGACGCCAGCGCCAGATGTGCTTTTCACTCAAATGCACCCGGCCATAGTACAGAGAAGTGCAGAGCTTTGCACATGAAGGTACAAGACTTGGTAGATTCCAAAGCTCTAAACTTCGCACCACCACCAAATGTCAACAAGAACCCTATGCCACATCATGGTGGTCCCAGAATCAATGCTATTGAAGAAGACAAGCCGTCTTATTTGATAATTAGTGTGGGTCAGATTCGGACACCCTTGGTGGAGATTAAAGCTCAACTCCTCGAATGTCAAATGTTCCCGGGATGTGAGCTAGGGTGTGCTTATTGCAACATTTCAGTGAATGGTTGTGATAACTTGAGGAATGGCATAGATGGTCTCATCCAAAGTGGTCTGCTTCAAATCACAACATCAATACCTACCAATCCAGCAATCTCCTTAACAACAGTTCCAGAATCTGCTACAACTGCAACAACCATTGTTCCAAACAACTCTTCAATCTCATCAACAAATGCTTCATCTGTTACTTCAACGGACCAGATATCAACAAACATCCCTTCTACGACTTCAGCACCCCTTCATTCAGAGTCTCCTACAACAACAACACCCATCTTTCCAACAATGTCTCCTACAACATCAGCAGCAAACAATGAAAGTGTCTCAACAGTTACTATTTATTATGATCCTGCAAATGATTCCGCCTACAACTCACAAAATGCCACTCCTACCAGAGCACCAGTAAAATATACTATGATCCACAGACTATCATGGTCCCTTCTGCAGCTGCCATCAGTCCAGTCACTATCACAGTGCCTGGGCCAGTACCTTATGAAAGCAGTAATGCCATCCATTGGCATTACGGCTCCGACCTATACTGCGAAGGACAGAAAATCACTCTCGAATCATCAACTTCTTCACCACAAATAGACAATGTGGGGGGAGACGGAGGCTTCACTCGAAGCGGACGTCTCTTTGCCCCGCAAATTCAAAAACCCACTGCTGAAGCAGAAGCTGCTGCCAAGGAAAAAGGGAAGAGCATGGTGCAAGAAGAACAAATTGTTAAAGAATCTTTGAAAACACCTTTTGATCAAGAAGTTGATGAATTCATGAGAATCATCAAGAAAAGTGATTACAAGATAGTGGACCAGCTTCACCAGACACCTTCCAAGATCTCCATTCTATCATTGCTTATGTGCTCCGAGGCTCATCGGAACGCACTACTAAAGGTCTTGCACGCTGCTTATGTGCCAGAAGAGATTACAGTCAATCAGTTGGAAGCTGTGGTTGGAAATGTTAATGCTAGTAATGGACTAGGATTTACCAACACCGATTTGACTACGGAAGGCCGCAATCACAACAAGGCTTTGCATATTACCATGGAGTGTAAGGGTGCAGTCCTTTCACATGTACTGGTAGACACAGGGTCATCCCTCAATGTCTTACCTAAAAAAGCCCTTGTGAAGCTGGAGTATGAAGGATTGGCATTACGTCCCAGCAACTTAGTAGTGAGAGCCTTTGATGGCTCTAAGAGATCAGTTCTGGGAGAAATTGAGTTGCCTGTAACGATTGGCCCACAAACTTTCAAAACGACCTTCTACGTGATGGACATTCAGCCTGCCTACAGCTGTTTGTTGGGTAGACCATGGGTTCACGCCGCTGGCGCAGTTACGTCTACCCTTCACCAGAAGTTAAAATTCGAGTGGGAGGGCCAAGTCGTTACTATTTGTGGAGAGGAGGATATTTTTGTTAGCCATCTGGCTACATACAAATATATCGAGATGGATGGGGAGATCCACGAGACGATGAGTCAAGGGTTTGAGGCCCTGAATATTAATGAAACCTCTGCTGTACTTGGGACTTCCATGACATCCTACCAACAAGCCCGGAAGGTTGTGGAGGAAGGAAACGCTCAAGGCTGGGGCAAACTGTTGCCTGTGGAGAAGAAAGAAGATAGATTTGGGTTGGGTTACAAACCAACTCAACAAGATCAAGCAGAGGCTGCTAAGAAGCCCAACTTTGTTAGTGGGGGGATGCTCACCCCCAATGCTGTCAACAACTTGGAAGATGAGTCGGAAGATGAGCGCAACCTGGAGAGCTGGATACGTCCAAGGATCCCGGGGAGCCGTATCTCAAACTGGTCTTCCCAGGAAATTATAAGGGTTACTCCTGCAGAGTAATTATTATTTCCTGTATATTTTAAGCATGCATCAAGTCTTGCATCTTGCCCAAGATGACAAGACTCATTTTGTAATCGGGCCATCTGTAATTTTTGTGCAACAAGATTAATCAATGAAATATCAGACATCTTTTGCAAATGAGTCTTTTTCTTTTCCGCTCACTGTTTTTCCATTTTTCTTTTTGTACAAAAAATAAATGGCAATGTTTTCAAAATGACAACTTTATTTCACTTTTCTAAACAAGATTAAAATCAATCACTAAAATGAACAAACTAAACCCTTGCAGAGAGTGCCTTCCAGATCGCACTGACAACAACACGGCTATGACTTTGTATGACTTTGACAATCCGATCAATCAAGCTGATGAAGGGGTTGAAGAAGATTACGAGCTTCCTGAAGAGCTAGCCAGATTGTTGAGACAAGAGGAGAAAGTTATTACTCCTCATCAGGAGGAGGTAGAAACGATTAATCTTGGTACAGATGAAGACGTGAAAGAGGTTAAGATCGGGGCCTGCTTACAAGACTCAGTGAAGAGACAACTGATTGACCTGCTTCAAGAATATGTGGACGTGTTTGCTTGGTCTTACCAAGACATGCCAGGGTTGGACACCGACATAGTTATGCACAAGCTGCCTTTAAGAGAAGAATGCCCACCGGTCAAACAGAAACTGCGCCGTACTCGCCCAGACATGGCAATGAAAATCAAAGAAGAGGTACAAAAGCAGTGGGACGCCGGGTTCCTTGCTGTATCTAGCTATCCACCGTGGGTTGCTAATATAGTACCTGTGCCTAAGAAAGACGGCAAAGTAAGGATGTGTGTTGACTACCGGGATCTGAACAGAGCCAGCCCGAAAGATGATTTCCCATTACCTCACATTGATGTATTGGTTGATAATACGGCTCAGTTCTCGGTATTCTCCTTCATGGACGGATTTTCAGGATACAATCAGATCAAAATGTCACCTGAAGACAGGGAGAAGACAACCTTCATCACACCCTGGGGCACGTTCTGTTACAAAGTGATGCCATTCGGATTGAAGAACGCTGGTGCAACATATCAACGGGCTATGGTAACGTTATTCCACGATATGATCCATAAGGAAATCGAGTGTTATGTGGATGACATGATTGCCAAGTCCCTCACAGAAGAAGACCACCTGGTAAACCTGCTGAAACTATTCAAGCGTCTGAGGAAGTATCAACTGAAGTTGAACCCCAACAAATGCACATTCGGGGTGCGATCCGGTAAGCTGCTGGGCTTTATTGTAAGCGAGAAAGGGATTGAAGTGGACCCTGATAAAGTCAAAACCATTCAAGAAATTCCTGCACCGAAGTCAGAAAAAGAAGTTCGAGGGTTTCTAGGTAGATTGAACTACATTTCACGGTTCATATCTCACCTTACTGCAACCTGTGAACCCTTGTTCAAGCTGTTAAGAAAAGAACAGACGGTCAGGTGGAACGAAGACTGCCAGAGGGCTTTTGACAAGATCAAGGAGTACTTGCAAGAACCTCCAATCCTTATGCCTCCAGTTGAAGGAAGACCTCTGATAATGTACTTGACAGTATTAGGAGAGTCAATGGGGTGTGTGCTGGGCCAGCATGACGAGTCTGGTCGAAAAGAGTATGCAATTTACTACCTAAGCAAGAAGTTTACCGACTGTGAACAACGTTATTCACTGCTCGAGAAAACTTGCTGTGCTTTAGCGTGGGCTGCTCGCCGACTGAGACAGTATATGTTGACCCACACTACCTTATTGATCTCCAAAATGGACCCAGTTAAGTACATTTTCGAGAAGCCAGCTCTTACCGGACGGGTTGCAAGATGGCAAATGATCCTCACGGAATACGACATCCAGTACACCTCTCAGAAAGCCATTAAGGGCAGTGTATTGTCTGAATATCTTGCTGAGCAACCCATTGATGACTACCAGCCTATGAGATTTGACTTCCCTGATGAAGACATCATGTTCATAAAAGCAAAAGATCATGAAGAGCCTGTTCACACTGAAGGGCCTGACCCGGAAGAAGAATGGACTATGATGTTTGATGGGGCTGTTAATATGAATGGTCGCGGTGTTGATGCAGTACTCATTACACCGAAGGGAGTTCACATGCCTTTCTCGGCAAAACTCACCTTTAACTGCACTAACAACGAAGCTGAATACGAAGCTTGCATTATGGGTCTTGAGGAAGCCATTGACCTCAGGATCAAGACATTGACTGTATTCGGAGATTCAGCTCTGGTAGTTAATCAAACCAACGGCAAATGGTACACCCACCAGGATCATCTGACACCTTACAGGGATTATACAAGAAGGTTATTGACTTTCTTCACAACGGTCAAGCTTGAGTATATCCCTCGGGACGAGAATCAGTTTGCAGATGCTCTGGCTACCATTTCATCTATGATCAAAGTTCAAGCTGCCAACTTTGTACCGCAGATTTTAGTGTCCAGACTTGATAGACCGGCATATGTGTTTGCAGCAGATGTTGTCAAAGATGATAAGCCTTGGTTCTATGATATCAAGTGCTTCTTGGAGGATCAAACATACCCACCTGGGGCATCTTCCAATGATAAGAAGACTTTGAGAAGGCTTGCTGGTAGTTTCTTTCTGAACACTAATGGTTCCCTATACAAGAGAAACTTTGATATGGTACTCCTCAGATGTGTTGATAGAATAGAAGCAGACTTGTTGATGCATGAAGTGCACGAAGGATCCTTTGGTACCCATGCTGGAGGGCATTCCATGGCCAAGAAATTGCTAAGATCAGGCTATTACTGGATCACAATGGATGCCGACTGTTGTGCCTACGCCAGAAAATGCCATAAATGCCAGATCTATGCGGATAAGGTGCATGTGCCTCCCAATCCTCTGAATGTGATGTCTTCACCCTGGCCCTTTGCTATGTGGGGCATTGATATGATTGGCAAGATCGAACCGACTGCTTCAAATGGCCACAGATTCATCCTGGTAGCCATTGACTATTTTACCAAGTGGGTTGAAGCAGCTTCCTATGCCAATGTTACAAGGCAAGTGGTAGCCAGATTTCTGAAGAGAGATATCATCTGTCGATACGGAGTTCCCGAGCGAATCATTACCGATAATGGTTCCAACTTGAACAACAAAATGATGGCAGAACTATGTCGGGACTTCAAGATCCAACACCACAATTCTTCTCCTTACAGGCCAAAGATGAATGGCGCTGTTGAGGCAGCTAATAAAAATATCAAGAAGATTGTGCAGAAGATGGTAGTCACCTACAAAGACTGGCATGAAATGCTACCGTTTGCCTTGCATGGGTACCGCACGTCAATCAGAACATCCACTGGGGCAACACTGTATCAGCTTGTGTATGGTATGGAGGCAGTCCTACCAGTTGAAGTTGAATTACCCTCCCTGCGGGTACTGATGGATGTTAAGCTGAACGAAGCAGAATGGGTCCGATCCCGATACGAGCAACTGAGTCTGATTGAAGAGAAAAGATTGGCTGCAATCTGTCATGGGCAGTTGTATCAGAAAAGAATGAAGAGAGCCTTCGATCAGAAAGTCAGGCACCGAGAGTACCAAGTGGGAGATCTTGTGTTGAAAAGAATCCTCCCTCCTCATACAGACCACAGGGGCAAATGGACTCCAAACTATGAAGGACCATTCGTGGTAAAGAAAGTTTTCTCTGGTGGAGCACCGATGCTCAGCACCATGGATGGTGAAGATTTCCCGTCCCCTGTGAATTCAGATGCAATTAAAAAATACTTCGCATAAAAATGACCCGCTGGACATAAAAACAGAATGTAAGTCCAGGCAAAAATAGGGCATCCCGGCGAGTCAAAAACAGAATAAAAGACTCGGGCAAAAATAAGGGAAATAAATAAAAAAATGTACACCCGCTGAGCTGAAAAGCCGCATTGGACAGCTCAAGCAAAAATGGGTATCCCGATGGATTGAAAACCCGAAAGGGCGATCCATGCAAAATAAGGGAATGAGCGAACAACTGCATTCTGAATTCATCTGTATCACCTGCAACCTGGTAAATTTCAAAAAGGACCAAGCTTCTGTCAGAATCAGCCTTCTTCAGAAAGCAAGACGAGAAGAACGTCAAAAGTCATACGATTCATAGCAAGAGGGAAGCTCTTCGAAGCGTCGTCAACATTGCCAGCATTTTGTTTCTCAATTTGTAACAATCTCCTCATTCCAGGGGATATGTTTCTTTGACTGTATCTTGCCAATTCAGGGCACTTTAATTAATAAAATCAGATTTTTCAGTCATGTTTCGTTTTGTACATTTTTATTTGCAAAGAATGTCTGATGTCTTAAGAAAAACTAAGTGCATGAATACAGATGTTTATCTTTAAAAATAAAGCACGTGCTTGCAGGGAATATACTTACTCTCAGAAGTGTCTAACTCCTATGACGGAATCCGGTAAGGGATGCCTCGGGATTATTTGCACGTTTCTCTATCTTTGCAGGATTGCCGGTATCCGAAGCACAACATGGGGCATGAAAGCTTCATCCCAGCAAGCTGGCAGATCAACACTCACTCAGTCTTAGCACCCAAGTGCTTGCTCCCCAGCCGAGTTGCCACTTATTGCTCCCCCAGCCGAGTTGCCGATCATTCTTCCGCAGCCGAGCACTAAAGCCAGGGAACTGCTTCCCCACAGAGTTACAGCCTCTATCCAGAAGAGCAACACACTAAGGAGTCACAACAGAGTGACGAAAGCTTCTACAAACCCCAGCTGGGTCCCTCATTACCGAGAATAGGTCTACCAGTAACCTATTTCCCCAAGCAGAATCATTTCATCAAATCTACCAACGATCTCACCCCCAGCTGGGATGTTCACTTCAATAGATCGACCAGAGATCTTCACAGCAACGGGATCCGAATCCCAGATTTGTTTTCCTTTGCATAATCATAGCATTCGCATCATATTCACCCCACAAAGCGTAGCATTCCGTTTAATACGGAGCATTACGGCAAAAATCAAACATATTGCATAATTATAAGTCATGGTCTGAATCAAGCACCTGTGAACATTATCAACCCATCAACAATATACCGAATACCCCGCCAGATTCCCCAGCAAAAGCAGTTGCCTCACATTCACCAATACAAATACACACTCCTTATTGCACCCGTCCGTGTCATCACGCCCCAGTAAAGTCGCCCGAGCTTTTCTTTACAAAACCAACACTTGTGTAGTACAGATACTTCTCGACACCCGTCCGTGTCACATCCCCAGCAGAAAGCCAAAGTATCCCCTTTGCATTCACAAATACAGATATATATATATAACTTTCTTGACACCCGTCCGTGTCACTTCCACCAGCATATTCTCTCAAACACTTTGTAAAACACATACTTGTATATATACCTCTTGACACTCGTCCGTGTCACACCCTCTCCAGCAGGTTGAACACTCACATACACCACTCATACTTATGTTACTTATACAGATACTCGTTCGTATCTTGCACACACCGTTTATATCCCCGCAGATTTAACACTAGTCCGTGTTTTTTGTTAACACGTTGGTACTCGTCCGTACCATCATCTCAGAGCATGTGTCAAGCGTTTGTTTCTACCTGATACTCGTCCGTATCATAGTCTTAAGGATGCTCGTCCGCATCTTTAATCCATACACTGTGTCAAACACTTTTGTCTTCTTGAATATATACACTCGTCTGTGTCTACTATTCCCCAGGAGAGTTCCCTCAGATTCAACACTCGTCCGTGTTCCTTGTTAACCAGTTGATACTCGTCCGTATCATCATCTCTGAACATGTGTCAGTATTTTTTTCTACCTGATACTCGTCCGTATCATAGTCTTAAGGATGCTCGTCCGCATCTTTAATCTATACACAATACCAAACACTTATACCTTTTATTTCTTGGATGCAAACACTCGTCCGTGTTTACTATTCCCCAGTAAAGCAAATTTTCTTCTTATCTGACATTCGTCCTATGTCATGATAAACCCTGAGAGCAGCCGTACCCTGCTAGGTGGTCGTCCTCCGCCTCTTGATGGTCGTCCTCCATCATGCTCGTCCGATGGCCGTCCCCATCGTTGACTTTTTCTATCCGACATTCGTCCTATGTCGTGATATTTAGCAGCCGTCCCCTGCTAGGTGATCGTCCTTCACCTTTTTGATGATTTTCCTTCATCATTTTATCCAATGGCCGTCCCCATTGTTGATTTTGGTTATCTGACATTCGTCCTATGTCATGATAAACCTTGAGAGCAGCCGTCCCCTGCTAGGTGGTCGTCCTCCACCTCTTGATGGTCGTCCTCCATCATGCTCATCTGATGGTCGTCCCCATCGTTGACCTTTTATCCGGCATTCGTCCTATGTCGCGATATTTTCGGCAGCCGTACCCTGCCAGGTGGTCGTCCTCCACCTTAGATGACCGTCCCTCATCTTAACCCCAACAGAGCAGCCGTCCCCTGCTAGGTGATCGTCCTTCACCTTTGATGACCGTACCTCATCATCTGTTTATTTCATTTATTCTTTAACCCGATGGTCGTCCCCGTCGTGGTCCCTTTTTCTTTTTTAGCCCGATGGCCGTCCCCATCGTTGGTTACTTTACTTTATGAACTTGATGGCCGTCCCCATCATTTTTCATTAATCCCCAGAGAATTTTACAACTTTATTTTGATGGCCGTCCCCATCATAATCCCTTTTATCCCCAGCATGTCGTCCGTCCCCGTCATTGCTTTATTTCCCGCACTTTCCCCAGCATGTTGGCCGTCCTCGTCATTGCTCTTTACCCAGCAGTCGTCCTCTGCTCGACGGTCTTCCTCCGTCGCCCACACTTTACAATATACTTTATTTTCTTTTACAATCTATATCCCTTTTCTTCTTCATTCTGTGAGTGCAAATTTTGGACTGTCTTTGGTATTCAACCACAAGTTATCTTGTTTGCCTGTTAAGCCGTTGCTTACATCCTGCACAACTAACTCATGTTTGAATAGGGGCAGCTGTAAACACCCTAAATTTTCCCTCACACATTCACACCATGGCTTGTGATCATTTTCATATGCATAAACACAATCATAGCATCTCATATTACATAATTTGATTCACTGCATAGATTCAAAGTCATCTGCATCTAGGGTTTGTGATCTGAGCAATCCAAGAGCTTCTTGAGCCACTCCAAAGGCCATAAATCACTTCAAAGGGGTCCATGTATGTTCTAATATCATATTACATCCTCTCAAATTCAAGAATGTCAAAAAATCACAAGAACTGAGAATGGTGTGGAAGCAGAGCCAGGCTTGACTGCACAGTTGACCTAAAATTAGGGTTTTGGTTTCAGAGGCCATAACTCCAAATTTTTTGTTCATTCTTGTTTCTATTGGTCTCTATATGGTATAGGGAGTATGCATATCAATTTTTATGAAGAAATTCCATGGGGAAGTCATCTGATCAAGAGTTGACTTTTCAAGCAAGTCAGTGCAAAATCAGGGCATCTGAGGCCTCCAATGACCCAACCAAAGGGTGTTCTTCATCATTTTGATTGTATATGATCTTTATTTGATCATGGAAGATGTTAGAAGTTCACAAAATTGAATAATTTCAAGTCTTTTGCAAAGTTGACTTTTTGGGCAAGTTTGACTTTTAATGAAAATGTCATTTTAGGCAACTTTTTCAACCTTTACTTTTTGATTCAAAAAAGCTTCAAATGGAAAAACTTTGGTCATGAAAGTTGTAGAATAGATCTTTACCTTTTCAAAAAGTACAAGAACATGACCTAATTCATTTTGGATCAAAAGTTATGGCATGTCAAAGTTGGCAAAAATCATAAAATTTCAAAGTTTCTACCAAAGAGGTATTTTGCAAAATGACTTGATCAAGTGTTCTAAGGCTATCAAATGCACTTCTAATCCACACAACATGATCACACAAGTCCTAAAAATCAGAATGGGCCAAGGGATCACATGTTTTATGGCTTATGGAGCAAGATATTTCATAAAGAACCAAAGGCAAGCCAAGTTGCAAAATCCATCATAGCTCCTCATCCACTTGTTGGCTAGTTTGCTGAACCACCCTAGGCCTTTTCCCTCATCATGCTGCGCAGGACATACTTGTTGTACTAGGCTAGCAAGTGGCCCATGCTTCTCTTACACAAAGTTGACATTTTTGCAAAAGCACCCATACCAATCAATAAAGCACACATCATGTCATCTGACCAATCCCAATTGTTTATGTTAATCAAATGCAAGCTAAACATAACAAGAAGCAAGACTAAAACACTCCACAACTCAGCATTCACAAAATCTCTCCAACTTGCATTTTCCTTCGAAACACTCTCCACAAGCCTCAAACACAAAAACAAACTTCACAGACAATCTCAACTCACTTCACTGATCACAAACCAACCATTGTTTTGGCCTGAAACCTCCCACATCACAAATACGATTTTCACACTCCCTTGGCCTGAGTTTCTGCCAACTTTCTCTAGAGGCTACATAAACTCCAACTAAGGGTCAAAAGCTTCTAAGGAGGATCATTGGGACTTGTTTGAGCCAAAGAAACAGCCAGAAAGCCCCTGAATCGAAAGCTCAATCTCAGGTAGCTTCATGAACTTTTTTTCTAGAACTCTAATTTCTTGTTAGAATGTTGTTTTGTATGTTACACTGATCATGGGGATCTATTTACTTTTGAAAATGAGCAAGAAATAAGCATGTTATGGTGTTCTGAAAGTTTGACCTAAAAACTTCTTTGATTCGATTCGTGTTTGTGTTTGAAGTTGAACATGATTTTATGCTGGATTCGTGTTTGGGGTGGGTAAGAGATGATTTCTGGAGAGTTAGAGCTTCTAAAATGGCCTGGAGAGGGAGATTGAATTTTTGGGTGGTCAGAGAAGATGACCGGAACACTGTTCCGGTCACCTGAGAGTGATTAGGGCATGGATTAGGGCTTAATCTGTAATTAGTGAAATTTGAATATGGGCTGTCCAGATGCGCTCCAGGTCCACTCCCGCGCGTGTGAGTTTGAATCTGGACCCTTAGATGTGTTGACTTTTCTTTTTTCAGCATTAATTCATTTTATTTTTCATGTTAATTCATTTGTTTTCTACATTTTATTTAAAATAGCAAAGCAATTTTAAAAATTCTGAAAATTTTTGTATAAACTTTTATTAATTTTCAGAAACCAAAAACATTTTTATTTTTATTTTTTGCATTTAAAAATATTTTTAAATCATTTAAAAGTTTATTTTTAATTAATTAATGAGAATTAATTAATTAAAAATACTTTTAGGTATTTAAAAATCACCAAAAAATTCATGAAACATTTAAAACCATTTAGAAACATTGTCCAACCCTCAAACCAAATTTCTTTTTTTGATCTTGATGCATTTTGATAATTTTCCATGGAATTAATTCATTTTCAAAGCATTATTTTGATCTAAACTTCCAAAAATCATTTCTGCATAACCATTGAGAGTTGGACTTTGATTCTTTTTGCATTGTGTTTAGCATATCATGTAGTTTGTAAGATTAAATTGGCATGATTTGATCTTTCATTTCCCATTTGTTTGACATTTTTCTTGTTAAGGTACCCAAAAAACCCTAGAAAACTTAGGAAATTCATAACTTTTATTAGGTTAAGAGTTGGAACCTCTCCTTTGGGCAGTGAGTTAGTATAGGTTTAGGGTTCCTTGGAATGCATTTTCAATTTTTTATCTTGATGTTTGCTTCTGATTTTGGTTTTGGTTTAATGCTTTGATCATAAACCCTAATTTGGGCTTCCATATGCATCCATCTTGCATTTGCATTCATACCTTGACTTGCCATAGCATTTTGTGCATCCATTTGATTCATTTGACATCTTAAGACATATTGAAAGCATGTTTGATCATTGCATCTTGTATTTGCCATGTTGTATGCCATTTGCACTTCATAACTTTTCATGTAGGATCATGGTTCTTAACTTGTTTCATTTGCATCCATAAGTTTGTATGATCATCCCCATGCTTTGTTTCATGTTTGCAGCATCTCATAGCATCATTATCATCTCATATGTGCTTCTGGTTTTGGTTTGCATCATGCCATTTCATTTCATTTTGCATTGCATTACATTTCTTTCACTAACTTTTCAGGTGGTAAGTTACCTTGAGAAGTGAATTTGCCTTCACTTCTCACAATTTCTTTTCATCTCTCTTATGCATCCATGATGCATTTTGTTATGTGTTTGAGATTGAGCTTGCTCATTCTTTTTCTTCTTACTTTCTTTCCTCAAGTGACTTGACTTCTTGAATGAAGCAAGTTACTTTGCTTCTCTTTGCTCCTTTCATCTGCTTCCTGGTGGTTCCTCTGAAGATTTCTCTTGTAAACCTCACAAACCTTAGGAACAACCAAGCATGACAATGATTAGGGTTTTGATTAGTCCCCCACTTAGTTCTTACCTTTGTGTCTCATTGAGTCTTCTCTTCTCATCTCATAATCAGGGACTAAACCCTAAAGGCTTTAAGGCTTTGTGATTAAGCTTATGCCTGCATCCTTCTATTAGGATGGAGTGTATAAATTTAATCCTAACTGTTAAACCCTTAATGTGTTTAAATCCTTTAATCAATTCACTTAATAATCATCAAGACATCAAGCTTGTAACTTGGGCCTTGCATTAGGGTTCTAATTCTTCCTTAATTGGTTAAGAAGGACTAACCCTAGTGTTAATGGACAAGTCCCCCTCAAGTTGTCTTACAAACCCTAAAAATCACTTCATCATCTAATCATTAACTAAAATCCACTTAATAAAGGCTTTGTTTTGTCATGAGTTTAATCCCTAATCATGGATTAAGTTGAGGAGCTTTCCTCAGCTTAAACATTCTCATCTATTATCCTTCTATTAGGATGGTGTAATGAGTCTGTTTAATCCCTGATTATGGCTTAATCTCATTACTTAACACTAAACAAAAACACCAAAAACACCTAAATAATCACAAGTAGGTTAATGATCTTAATCCCACACCAAAGGTGATTAAGTGTGAGAAGCTGACTTCACACTTAAGGTATTCTCATTACCCCTAATCAGAGGGATGATGTGATGAGTTTACTAAATCCATTGGTTTAGGCTTAAGCTCATTAATCCATGACAAACTTTCAAAAGCAATAAAAGACTGAAAATACAAAAACAAACAATAATCGTCTCCTCCGGGATTATTTTCTCATCTCATTCACTCATAAATGAGAACTCTCTTCTTCCGTCTAATGCAAGACAGTTAGCACCTGAGCCAGACAGGTCATACACTTGAGCAGAGACAAGCAAGCAGTTCACAAGTCAATTTACCATTTCAGTCTCTTTGGGTCGAACTACGGTGTTCTGACTTCCTCATTGCACGAGAGGATACGTAGGCATAACTTAACAGTTATCGAACAAAAGTCTCTGTATATTCCCCCCCCTTCCAGCATCATTCTTTTAGCCTCATGATCTTGAGCATTTCACTCCATTCTTACACTAACACTTCATTTATACACTTCACTTCCCTCACACTTACACCTGTACATCCTTTTCCAGCTATTTTATACACAGATTGCACTGACACTACCCCTTTAAAAACACAAATCTTTTAAGCGTGGATCCCGTCGAGTACGACGGACAATCTGGGTGCTAATACCTTCCCAGGTTGTAACCAACCCCCTTTCCCAGTCTCTCTGGTTCGCAACCATCTTATCCATATCTTTCTAGGTCTATGCAGCATTACCTTTCCTCCGGGATAAAAATGCCTAGCTGGCGACTCTTTTCATTCCCTGTGAGTTCACTCCTGTGTGTTCTCACATCTCCTTTCGCCGACCGTTCACGTCTGTACCTTTATCTGGGCCATTTCCCATTTATCGGGAGCGACACATATGAAAGAGATAAAGAGAAATGAGAAGTGAAGGCAAATCCACTTCTCAAAGTAACTTACCACCTGAAAATGTTAGCATGAATGCATAAAGTTAAAGGCATAAAGAAATGAAATGAAATGAGATGCAATGAGATGAAATGAGCAAAGTCAGAAGTGTTTATGAAATGTTAATGTCATGTGAGATGATGCAAAGGCATACAAAGTGCATATGTATGATCATACAAAGATGAGATGCAAATGGAAGCATGCTTTGAAGTTTGAAAGTACATGAAAGTCAATGAAATGAAATGAATACAAATCATGGAAAATGAATGAAGAAATGATCAAGCATGATTCTAACATGTCCTAAGATGTCTAAGATGACATATGAATGCAAGAAATGTCATGGAAAGTTCATGTATGGATGCATATATAAGATGAATGCAAATGAACATGAGAAATTAGGGTTATATGGAAGTATGAGATGCACATGATCAAAACAGAAGCATATGACATGATAAAAATGGAAATTACCCTCAAACAAACCCTAATCCCCCACTAAGTCACACCCCAAAGGAGAAGGTCAGAAGCCTTACCATTCAAAAGTTATGAATTTCCTAAGTTTCTAGGGTTTTTTGGGTGGTTCAAAGGGAAAAATGCAAATCAATTAAAAACTGCAAGATAAATTCATGATATAAAAGACTCATAAACTACATGCAATGCACAAAACAATGCAAAAAGAATCATCTTAAAACTCTTCTTGGTTAGGCAGAAATGATTTTTTCAAGTTAGGGTTCAAAAATATGATTTAAATGACCCTTAATTCAAAGAAAATTCTCAAGTTATGATCAAACCTAAAAATAAATTTGTGTGAAGAGTTTGAAAATGTTTCTAAATGCAATGGGATGATTCATGATTTTTTTGGTGAATTTTAGAAACCTAAATGTATTTTTAATTAATTAAAGGACTTTAATTAATTAAAAATAACATTTAAATATTTTAAAAATACTTTTTTAATGCAAATCATAAAATAAAAATCATTTTTAGGTTAAGAAAAATATTTAAAACCAAAATTCAAAAGGAAATATTTTTTGAAGTTTTTTAACAATTTTAAATAATTTCATGAAATAAAATGCAAAGAAAAATAAAATAAAAACAAAAGTATGCTAAATGAGAGGCTGAGATTGCAAGTTGGATGGATGGGTGGTCAGGATGCAAAGTTACGTGGACTTGTGGTATGATGATCTGAAGGCCCACATTCAAACCTAATATTTAAATGAAATCCAAGGGCCACATTTTAACCTGACTTAATTAAATAAATTAAACTAATTAATTAGAATTTAGGGTTTTAATGACTCATCCTGGTCGTCCATACACGCGCCAAGCACAGATCCAATGGTCCATATTCAAAAATGGCTAATTAATGAGGATTAGGGCTAATTACTCTCAGGCGGCCGGAGACGAGCTTCGGTCGTCTTCTCCGGCGGGTTCTTCACCCCTTCTCCCTCAAAACACCACAAAAACTCACTAAACTCTCCAGAATCAAACATTGAACATCATTAAACACGAATCAATCAAAAAAACTCATTTATATTTCAAGAATAGCATGAATCGAATCAAACAACATTTAGGTCAAAAATTTCCGAAGCACGATACAAACTCATTTCTCACTCATTTTTGAAACAAATCATATCAGTGTGATAAGGGGAACGTAAAGAATCATATTGTAACTTAAAAAACAAGTTCTGGAAAAATTGTTTGAAGAAGCTACATGATATGAAGCTTTACATTTTGGTGCTTTCTGGCCCTTTTCTTGATGCTAATCCACTCCACTTGATCCCCTTGTGCTCCTGGAAGGCTTGAATGAAGTTTAAATGGCTTGGTTTGGAAGATTCATTTCTGGTTTGGCAGAATTCGTGTTTTGGTTTGAGTGGCTTTTAGGTCCCGGTGAAGGGTGCTTTGTGTTCTATGGATGATTTTGAGATGAATGGTGAAAGAAGTTTTGATTTTTAGTGGCTGAGTGATGAGAATCGAAGAGGGAAAGTTCTATGGTGATTTTGTGTAATCTGAGTATGAGGAAGATTCAGGCTTGTGTGTTATGTCAAATGGAGTCCATAATGTTTGTATATGATGTTCTCATTGGCCAGAGAGTTGTTGGTGGCATAGTGTGATTGGTATGGTTGTTTTTGCAAAAAGTCAACATTGGTTGTACTATGAGCATGGGTCATGGCAGGAGTGGTTCTATAGCATGTCTTGCTTCAGCATACTTTGTGGAGGGCCCTTAGATCATTTTTATGCAGCTGGATCACTTGGATAAAGAGATACCATAGGTTTTGCAAAATTCCCTCTTTGAAGTTTCTTGGATCACAAGCCATGAAATGCCTCTAACCATGGGCCAATTCTGATCTTTTGAAGTCACATAGGCATGTTATGAAGTGTCTGTACACATTTGAAGTCATTAGAAAGCTTGAATATGCCAATTTGCAAAATCCCTCTTTGACATGAAACTTGAAATTTTAGGATTTTTGCCAACTTTGAAAGGCCATATCTTAAGTTATTGGATGAATCAAGACATGTTCTTGTACTTTTTGAAAAGGGAAAGACCTAATCTACAACTTTCATGACCAAGAATTTTTCATTTGAAGCATTTTTGGTTGAGAAATAGGAGGTTGAAAAACTTTCCCCAAAATGGAAAGTTTCCATTACAAGTCATTTCCATTTTTGGCTAGTTTGCAAATGGCTCAAAATTCTTCAATCTTGTGAACTTACAACCTCTTATAAGATCAAATAAAGATCATAGAACTTCAATTTGATGAAAATACCCCTTTGGTTCCATTGTTGGGGGCCTCAGATGCCCTGATTTTGACTTAACTTGCTCAAGAAGTTACTTAGTGAACATATGACTTCCATAATGTATTTCTTCATCAAACTTGGTACACATGATCCTTATAACATCTTAAGAACATTAGAAACAAGAATGGCCCAAAACTTTGGGGTTAAGGACTCTGAAACCAAAACCCTAATTTTGGTCATCTGTGTAGTGAAAACCCTAGCTCTGCTTCCATGCCTTGCCAGTTCTTGTGATCTCTTGACTTCCATGAACTTTGAGGGACATAATATGATGATAGAACACACATGGACCCCCTTAGAACACTTTTAGGCCTTTGGGATGGCTCAAATGGAATCTTGGATTGCCCAGATCACAAACCCTAGATGCAGATGAACTTGAACTATGTAGATGAAACAAAAATGAAATGTGAAGTGGTATGCCTATGTTGATGCAAACATGAAAGATCACAAGCCATGGTATGATATGAGTGAGGGCAAATTTGGGGTGTTTACAGCTGCCCCTATTCAAGCATGAGTTAGTTGTGCATGATGTAAGCGTCTTGCTTAACAGACAAACAAGATAACTTGTGGTTGAATACCAAAGACAGTCCAAAATTTGCACTCACTGGATAGAAGAAGAAAAGGGATATAAATTGTAAAAGGTAGTATAGCATGATTATCAAATAAAACGATGGAGGACGACCATCGAGCAGAGGACTACTGCTGGGGATAAACGGTAAACCAAGCAATGACGGGGACGACCGACAAGTTGGGGAAAGTAAAGATACCATGACGGGGACGGCCATCAAGTAAAGAAACAAGATTTTCTGGGGATTAAAGTAAAGGCAATGATGGGGACGACCATCAGGTTTGCAAAGTAAAGTAAACAACGATGGGGACGACCATCGGTTTTAAAGAATAAATGAAATAATGATGAGGGACAGTCATCAAAGGTGAAGGACGATCACCTAGCAGGGGACGAATGCTTTTTATCACGACATAGGACGAATGTCGGATAGAAAAGGTCGACGATGGGGACGGCCATCGGATAAGCATGATGAAGGATGATCATCAAGAGGTGAAGGACGATCACCTAGCAGGGTACGACTTCTCTCGGGGTTTATCATGACATAGGACGAATGTAGGATAACAAGATCGACGATAGGGACAACCATCGGATGAGATGATGAGGGACGGTCATCAAAAGGTGAAGGATGATCACCTAGCAGGGGACGGCTGCTCTTTATCACGACATAGGACGAATGTCGGATAGAAAAAAGGTTCCACTAATGGGGACTCCATTGGGGAAGGATGAGGGACGGTTATCTAAAGGTGAAGGACGATCACCTAGCAGGGGAAGGCTGCTCTAAAATATCACGACATAGGACGAATGCCGGATAGAAGAAAATTGCTTTGTTGGTGACTTACTAGGGACTGGTAAACACAGACCAGTGCTAACGCTTAAGAATAAAAAGGTATAAGTGTTTGACGATGTGTATAGATTAAAGATGCTGAAGAGCATCCTTAGAACCATGATACAGATGAGTATCAGTAGAAACAAACGCTGACGCGTGTTCAGAGATGATGATACGGACGATTACCAACTGTTTAACAAAGAACACGGACGAGTGTCAGACCTGTTGAGGAGTGATATATATACAAGGTATGGACGAGTATCAGTGACTTCTGTTTAAGTATGAGTGAGTATTGGTTTTATTGGTGAAGTATGAGCAAGACACGGACGAGTGTTCGACTTGCTGGGGAATGTATGACATAGACGAGTGTTCGACTTGCTGGGGAATGTATGACACGGACGAGTGTCAAATACATAAACAAGCATTTGTTTCTAATATGTTTTGGCTTTTTATGGGGATAGGATGACACGGACGGGTGTCAAAAGGAGTGTGTTATAAATAAACACTTTGTTTGCAGAAGGTGTTCTGGCAACCATGCTGGGGAAGGATGACACAGACGAGTGTCAAATGAGTATGTATAGGTATCCGTATTTGAGAGTGAAAAAGGTATTCTGGCGACCTGCGGGGGATAAGACGACACAGACGAGTGTCAAAAAGAGCATATATGAATATGAATAGACATTGGTGTTTGAGAGTGCAAAGGGGACGCTTTGACTTTTATTTGCAGGGGATGTGCTTTGTATACATTGTTGATGCAATATTGATGGTAATTGCAGGTGACTGGCTCGAACCTGGCTTGTGATCATGCAAATGTTCGATTTTTGTCGTAATGTTCCGTATTAGACGGAATGCTACGCTTATTTGGTGAATATGATGCAAATGCTACGACTATGCAAAGAGAAACGGATTCGGGACTCGGTGTAAACACCCCAAATTTGCCCTCTGGCTTTTGTATCTTTTTCTGGCTTTTCATTTTGCATTCATACGCATTTTGCATACCATTTGCATAAGCTCCTAAGACCTGGGATCACATTTTCTGAAGGTTTAGGTTTTCACGTTCCTATTTGCGGATCATCAGAAGAATTTAAAGTCCTTGGCTATGCAGCCATCAATGACATTGTTTTCTTATGCTATTGTCACTCAATCAGGGTTTATTTCCCTAGTTAAGTGTTGTTCAAGGATTTCAAGTCTGAGGACTATTCACTGCGCATCTGGCATATCATCAGGATAGTTTCTTCTTCTTCAAGTTACACGGATATTTTTGTCTTCTCAGCATCTCAGGCTATCTTCATTCTCAAATAACTTTCAAGAAGTATGTGCCTCGGGTTGAGTTAGGGAGGTCATCAAGTTCAATAATCAAGTCAAGATTTATAAGTGATTCAGATGGTTGTTGTTTCCATTGCGAGTTGTTCTGTGGCAGTCGTGTTTATTTCATCTGAGGCGTGTGGGAGTTGGTATAAATTTGGTGTTGGATTAAACTCAGGTGTATTGTGCATCAGTGGCCTTTGATTTAGTTCATGTCCAAATTAACACATACCCGTAATTTCCATCATTTCCAAACCACTTTTCGTGTCCTAATTCACAACGATTTCACCATGTCCATATTTTCGGTTATCCGAATGTCCATTTCATTAACCGTACATTTTACCATCCCATGTCTCGTTTTATTTTAAAAATTTTGTTTCGATTCTTAGATTAGAAGGACCGTCTTTTTTTTAATCATTTTTAATCTATACTTTAGAGTTTGATTCATTTTTTAGAATTTATTTATCTCGCCTCGTTTTATAAATTATTCTTTTTTTATGTTTAGGTAAATAGTCCATTTTAATTAGACTTAGAATTTGTTTAATTTTACTAGATAATTTTAGAATTTTAATTTAACATGTAGACTAAGAATTGGTTTTAAAAACTTAGATTTTTTATTAACTAGTCATTATTCAGTTAAACTTGATTTTTCAACTTAAGATTAATTTCGAGTTTCAATTTATAATTTCAGTTTAAATTTAATTTTTTTTGTTTATAACTTTTGTTAGTTAGTTTTTATTATTTTATTATTTATTTTATTTAGATTTGTTACAAAGTTTGATTATTATTTGAATCAAATATTTGGTTGATTTAAAAAAAAAAAAAAAAAGCATTTAGTCCATATGTAACTAGTTTGCAAACTTGATTCACACAATCCCCACAGCCTGTCACATGCTGCATCCCTACTACACCAAATTTGTGTAAAGTAAAACCTGCACACAAAAAGGTGAAAAGGAAACCAATCTTAAAAAATAAAGAACAGTCCAAAAGGGACCTTACAAAACCTGCATATCCTAAAACAAAGAGACAACCAAAAGGGAGGGGGGGGCTCACACGGAAGAAAGACCTGTCTCTTTCATTAGCGGCAAAAAAGCCTGCGCGCACGGTGTTCAGAACAACAAAAAAAAACAACAGCATCAACACAACTCCCACAACTTTTTTCCATTCATCAACAACAACTCTAAAACTATCACTCTCCCAGCTCACCAAAACTCACAGCTACCTCCTTCAAAAACCAATCATCCACAACACACCAAAATCACTTCCATAACACTCATACCTTCTGTTCAACCCTTCTTCAATCAGCAACAAACCACAACCTCAATAAAACTCCTGCATTTTTCAGCCAACACATCAACAATCAACAACACAGCAACAACATCACTTTTGCTTCATCATTACCGCAACACCACACAATCACCCCTTTTCAACTTCAACCAACAACCGAAAACAACAACAACAACACAGAAACAATACCTCCAGCCCAAACCCCCCCTTCACCGATCCACCAAACAATCCCAAAACCAACTGTTCAACGAACCCAGCCAACCCTGTCCTCTTTCGTGTACCGCCGCAAACCGTTAAACGCATCACCTCTAACCTGTCGCCTCCATTCCTGTTACAGTTTCTCCCCAAGCCAATCGAACCTCAAAAACCCTTTCTTCATCACGTCCTCAAACCTACAAACGAAATAGACTGAAAACCTTTGAGGATCAACAAACCTGTGAACAAAAACAATACAAAGAAACAACCTTCAATGGCTACCGCAAAACAAAAACGAAGTCTTCATCACTCGACAATGACAACAGCAAAACAAAACCAGAAAACAGAATCAGAAAGAGAAGAAGATGGAACAGAACAACTCTTAGCTCACCTTCAACAAGAGAAGCCGCGGTTTGTTTTTTTCTTCCGTCAATCAACAACAATACCAGCAAGAACACAGAATAGAAGAGGAAAGATCTGCTGCAGATTTGAAGTTTTTTTTCGGGAACCCTATTTGAGTTAAAGGCCACCGCTGAGAAATTCCGAACCACCGTCAAAGAAACGACGCGCAACCAATCAACTACCGGTTACGAAAGAAGCCGAGAGAAGCTTTGGCGGTGCGATTCGCGGCTACAAAAGGGAGAAGATCATCTTCGGCGGTCGGAGTTGTTGACGTCGTTTCGTCGGTGTTTTAGAATGGGAAGGGCTTCGTTCGACGAAGAAGAAGAACAAGCACAGTTCCGGAGCTGAGTTATTGTTGATGGTGGCGTTGAATCGACGTGATTCAAGGGAGAAGCACGGCGCCGTTTTTGTTTGAGAAGGGGATTTGGTTTTTGTATTCATCGTGTTCACTGAAGTGTTTTGATTTAAAACCCCTTTTTTGAGTTTATTATAAAATTTGTTTTCTTTTAATACTGACTGTTCAAATTTTTGTAGAGATCATGGTGGTTATTTCTTGGACCAAAGCCCACTTGGCTCACTTCACCATCCCCGAATTCAGCGCTTCACCCCCCTCCTGCCGTTGCCGTTGCTGTTGGGCCAACAACTAGCCCATGGATTGCTTTTTCTGATCGCAAGTCCCGCATGTGGCACCAGCCCCCTCCCCTTTGTTTATTTTACTTTTTTATTTTTTTATTTATTTTTCTGTTCTTTTAATTAGATTCTCTTATATGTTTTTTTTCAGTTAATTATAGTATTGTTAAAAGTTGGTTTTAGACTCTTATTATCATTTTTTTTTACTTTAAATAATTTTGTTAAGTTTAAATCATTAATTGTTAAATAAATTTAGATTTTTATTTCGATAGGATTTTGGTTTTAGCTTTGTCCTTAATATCCTTTAGCCTGTATGCTTGATTTCAAGGGTGGCAGATGTAACCTAGGGATGGCATCGTAATTGAGTATTTGTTCATGGTTTGGTAACTTGGTAATATTTTGAACTAATTCTAAGAGTTCGTGATGTGGAACACTTGAAGACTTACTGGATTTAATTGTGTGAAACTTCTTGAAACTATATTCTTGAGTGCTTATGCGCGCATTGAAGAGGCAACGGACCTTCTCCGTTAGGTAACGCTATGGCCCGATTTTAATTACTGCATGCTGTTGCATCTGGAAGTCCTACTGGTGTAGGCTCCGTTTGTGCATTGTTCATTTATTCCATCCGCATTCTTTTCTTCTTATCTTATTCATCCATTTCTTCTTATTCATATCAATTCTTCTTTCTCATCTTCTTTTATTAATTTGAGGTGTGCTTAGGCCACCATGGAGCTTCTCCTTTCTCTTCTTCTTCTCCTTCATTAGGATAGTGAGCCACACTAACCTAGGACCATCCGAGCATGTGAATATTGATTAGTCCCCCACTTAGCTTTTACCTTTGTGTCTCTTTGAGTCTTCTCTCCTCACCTCCTAATCAGGGACTAAACCCTAAAGGCTTTAGGGCTTTGTGATTAGGCTTATGCCTGCATCCTTCTATTAGGATGGAGTGTATAACTTTAATCCTAAGTGTTAAACCCTTAATGTGTTTAAATCTCTTAATCAATTCACTTAATAATCATCAAGACATCACACTTGTAACTTGGGCCTTGCATTAGGGTTCTAATTCTTCCTTAACTGGTTAAGAAGGACTAACCCTAGTGTTAATGGACAAGTCCCCCTCAAGTTGTCTTACAAACCATAAAATTCACTTCATCATCATACCATTTAATAGAATCCACTTAATCAAAGGCTTGTTTTGTCATGAGTTTAATCCCTAATCATGGATTAAGTTGAGGAGTCTTCCTCAGCTTAAACACTCTCATCTATCATCCTTCTTTTAGGATGGTGTAATGAGTCTGTTTAATCCGTGATTATGGCTTAACCTCATTACTCAACACTAAACAAAATCACAAAAACATCTAAATAATCACAAGTAGGTTAATGATCTTAATCCTACACCAAAGGTGATTAAGTGTGAGAATCTGACTTCACACTTAAGGTACTCTCATTACCCCTAATCAGAGGGAAGATGTGATGAGTCTACTAACCCATTGGTTTAGGCTTAAGCTCATTAACTTATGACAAACTTCAAAAGCAATAAAAGACTGAAAACTCAAAAACAAACAATAATCGTCTCCTTCGGGATTCTTTTCTCATCACATTCACTCACAATCGAGAACTTGCTTCTTCCGTCTAATGCAAGACAGTTTGCACCTGAGCCAGACAGGTCATACACTTGAGCATAGACAAGTAAGCAGTTCACAAGTCAATTCATCTTTCAGTCTCTTTGGGTCGAACTACGGTGTTCTGACTTCCTCATTGCACGAGAGGATACGTAGGCATAACTTAACAGTTATCGAACAAAAGTCTCTGTACATTCCCCCTCTTTCCAGCTTTATTCTTTAAGCCTCATGATCTTGAGCATTGCACTCTTGTCCTTACACTGACACTGTATATATCACACTTTACACTTCTTTTACACTGACACCTGTACATCCTTTTCCAGCTCTTTTATACACAGATTGCATTGACACTACCCCTTTAAAGCACAAATCTTTTAAGCGTGGATCCCGTCGAGTACGGCGGACAATCTGGGTGCTAATACCTTCCCAGGTTGTAACCAACCCCCTTTCTCAGTCTCTCTGGTTCGCAACCGTCTTATCCATCTTTTTCTAGGCCTATGCAGCATTGCCTTTCCTCCGGGATAAAAATGCCTAGCTGGCGACTCTATTCATCTCCAGTGAGTTCACGGCTGTGTGTTCTCACTGTTCCCTTCGCCGACCGTTCGCGCCTGTACCGGGATGCAAATCTTTGGGATCGACAGCTTGGCGACTCTGCTGGGGATCCTTATATTGCAACCAGGGCTTCTGGTTCTTTTTGTGGGTTCCTCCTAGCGCTTGATTGGTTTGTGTTTACTGGGGTGTTATGTGCTTATTTGTGCTTGTATTTATTTTTGTTTATTGCTTTATGTACAGTTGCTTTACTGCTTTCTTTATTGCTTTTGTACATATCATGCTGTCATGCTGTCTGGCTGGATCTGGTTTTGCTTTGGTGGGTGGGGTTTCTATTGAGAGTTAAGGTCCTATACCTGGGACCTGAGTGACACCTAGGCTAGAGTGGTTCATATTCTTTCCCATTCCATCTCGGTCTAGTGCGGGAATATGAAACACGGTTCAGATATGGGTTTCTTCTTGAGAACTCTGTGTTGCAGATTTCCTGCAATGCTAGGGCTATCTGGGAAGCCTGCTAAGTCTGGATGACCTTTTAGTATTGACCTTCAGAAACTAAGGTGAATTAGAGGAGGACTTTTTATGGTTATTGTAAACACTGTACCTCCGGGTTGGAAGTGTTTACACTTCCCATAACTGATCCGAGTCTGAGGATCTTTGTTTTAGAACACCACCTGTGAGGGGGTTGGGCTGTTTACAGGTTTGCAGGAACCCTTGACCTCAACATACCCTCATTACCAGTACAGTTGTTGATCCGGTCACTATGATCCTGAAGTTATTGACCTCTGGTTTTCTGTTACTGTTTTGGGTTACTATACAGAGATCTTGTGGTTACAGACACTTGATTCTCGGCAGTATTCCAGATTCCAGGCAGTTTCCAGCTGTGATCCCATGTCTTTGCATCTTTTGCATTATCATATTGCATTTTGCATTTGCATTTGCATTGCATTTTCCTTCTTCCAGAGAGCTCATCCTTCCTCTTTTGTCCATGACCAGCCAGCTGATTTCCCGGTACTCAGTTTGAACAAGTGGTAACAGTTAAAAGACGACAGAGTGTGTGAAGCTAGACTGAACAGTGTCAAGAGTTAAGAAGGGTCAGATTGGAAGCCGTCAGTAGCTATGTCAGAGAACAACCGTCAGAATGTTGAGTTTCCACCTGGTTTCACTTCAATGACCAATCCTCTGTATGGTCTTTCTCCTGATGAGGATCTTCCACAAGTGAACAATCTTGCTCAAGCTCAGCCTGCACAGACCCCGATCGTGAATCAGAATGTACCTGAACCACCTGTTGTCCGAGGTGGACCTTCATCTTCGACTGATACTACGAATTATCAGAGTTTTGCCTTCCCTATGCCAGACTTCCAAGGGGCAATCCCTCTTGTGAAAACCAAGGATCCACGAGCTATTGATCCTGCTGAAAGGTTTCGTGTGTTGGAGGAGCGACTCAAAGCCTTAGTGGATCCTGATGCCTTCGGTTTTGATGCTCTAACCCTGTGTTTGGTGCCTGGTCTTGTCATTCCTCCAGATTTCAAGACTCCGAAGTTTGAGAAATACACTGGTGTCAGTTGCCCGAAGCGTCATTTGGTGATGTTCTGTAGAAAAATGACTTCTCATGCCTGCAATGATAAGTTGATGATTCACTGTTTTCAGGACAGTTTAAGTGGGGCATCTTTGAGTTGGTACATGGATTTGGAAAGCAGTCATATCCGATCTTGGAATGATTTATCCAGAGCCTTCGTAAAGCAATACCAGTACAATGTGGACATGGCGCCCAATCGCATGCACTTGCAGAGCCTATCCCAGAGGAGTGGTGAATCTTTCAGAGAATATGCACAGCGGTGGAGAGAATTGGCAGCCCAAGTGCAACCACCACTTTCAGACAGAGAATTAATTGACATGTTCGTGGGCACCTTGCAGGGTCCATACTTGGAAAGAATGAGTAGCATTGGGATGACAAGCTTCTCTGATTTGATGATAGTTGGAGTACGCATTGAGATCCTGCTCAAAAGTGGAAAGATCCAGGACTTTTCGAATATCCCAGCTAGTGAAAGTGAGTCTGTTGTTAGCTCCCAAGAGGAAGAATGGAATGACGTCAGTGCAGTCATGGCAAATATCAAATATTCAAGACCAACATCTTCTAAGAGATCATCTCTTCCTGAATCTGACTACTCTTACGGACATTCGGCAATACTCAGAGCACCATATCGGAAGCCCTGGGCTCCTCCTCGTCTAAATCTGCAATCTCATGGTCGAAGACCTCAGAATCAACTTCAGAGCCAGCCTAGGCCTCGCAACAATCTAGAAAGAAGGATTGCTCCTCTTCATCCAGTTCCCATGACATACAGTGAACTCTTGCCGCATCTAATTCAGAGCTCTTTGGTGGTTCCTAAGCCTCTCAAGCCGTTGTCAGAGCCGTACCCTCCAGGGTACAATCCTCATGAGCAGTGCGGGTATCATGGTGGATCAATGGGGCATCCAACTGAAGATTGCAAAGCTTTTCAGGCCAAAGTACAACAATTGATCGCCAAGGGCTATATCTCCTTTCCAGAAGGAAGCTTGGTTGTGCACGTCAACCTCTCACCTGATTGAGTTCAAAGACTTCAGAAGAAGCGTATCTTGGTTTCAGTGGCTCAGACAACAGTATGTCAGCAGAGTTGGTGATCATTGTATCCTTTTATCATTTGCATTGTAGTTTCTTTCCTGTTAGCAGCTACTTGTCTTTTAAGCATTGTTATTTTAAATGGTAATGTTAATGTAGTGATCTTGCACTTTTGAATCAATCATGTCGCATTCGCTCATTTTTCTCTCCTTGCATCAAAAACGAAAAATAAAAAAAATTGCATCCATGTACCTCCCATTTATTTCACTGTTGTTTAGCAGGTTTGAGGGAGGATGATGACAACTGAATACTCATAATTGTTGAAGGTATGCTTTCAGAGTAGAACCTGCTGACGATGTACAGGCATTGCTTCAATTCCCAAACACCGAAGATATAAGGGAGATAGACCTTCGTCAACCCCTTTGAGCCTTGAAGTAGGAGTTTCTTTTCTAAACGAAAAAACCCTCACATTCAACCCAGGGCAGGGTAGTTATCAGTTAATTTGACCGAGCGTTCAAAATGCCAGAGGAGTGTGCATCCGAGGATCCATTACCTTTATTCATTACACCTCAAGAGGTCAAGGGACGTGAAACCACAATGGTTATCCCTCACCAACAAAGGAATGTGGCAGTCAACCCTTTCAGCAAGTCATGACAAGCCAGTGTCACACGATTTGTTCAACAAAAATCAAAGAAAAAAAAGAAATAAAGCCCGCTAAGTCGAAAAAATGTGAAAACATAGGACTTAGGCAAAAGTTAGGGCATCCCGCTGGACTTCGAAATCGGAAAATTCAAAAAAAAGAACCAGTCCAGGCAAAAGTCAGGGAATAAAAAAAAAATCTGAAAAAATATATTCCATAAGAACAAAGTTGTGTGACCAGACACAAAGTCAGAATGGGTGACTGTTACTCCAAGAAACCTCATTGGTGCTTAAACCATCAACGTCATTGGTTCCTCAATCATTACAAAACCCTTGTGAGAAGCGAGCGCTTAAGTCGAATTAGCTGAACATAGGACTGGAGAACATCAAGGAGAATGGGTGGGCAAATATAAACTTTGAGCCATAAATCTTTCTTTCTAAAACCGTGAACCAGACCACGTCATAACCCTTGAAAGACCTAATTGAATCAGGTTCAGTCCTGAAAGCATACTGTGACAAGGTTGCGTAAACTGACTCCTAACGATTTGCTAACTCAACACTACGTTTGGACTAATCGTCCATTCGTCACACACTGTCACAGCATCAAAATAAATAAATCTTCAAAAAAACTTGCATGTGTACTGCATTAAAATTACCATTTGTGAATGAACAGTTTTAATTGCAAGTCAGTTTGTGACACCAGGGAAGTTCCTACGAAGAGCAATCGCGGGGGAACTTGATCATTCAACAATGATGACCAGAATCGAGAGCATCTTGTCAACCTATGAATCAGGGGCATGTTATCCAGTGGTTTTGTTGACCAAGGAATCTGTCAGGGTAAAGAGAGTTCCCAAGCATCAGTTGATCAAGGAACGTCATTCAAAGTCAGTTGAACAGAGCTGAATCTGCCGAACAGATGCAGGACACCCGGAGTTTCCTTTGTCCAAGGATGAAATCTTCCAATGCTCAGTCAGAGTGAGTCAAGTCGCTCCCACGCTCATACCGGGGCAGGACACTTCCAGAGTTCACTAGATGTATTTCTCCTCGAGCATCCAAGTTTTTTATTCCAGAAATTGGATAATCAGCAACAGTCTGTTCAGAGACTCACCCGACAGGGGCAAACTTTAGCTATGCAGAGCAAGTGTATCAGTAATCTCAGAGTTCAAGACGAGTGTCGGGAAATCATGCTACCCACCGTCGCCTTTGTCACCCTTCTCATTAGAAACCTTGTCACATAAGACCTTTCTTCCCATCCTTGGGAGTTTTTCTAGCTTTTCACAATCATTGCATAAATCATTTGCATACGTTATTCATGTCGCATATAGAGCATATGCATCATATTTGCATTGAGCATAACCCCCGCAACATCAGATCTCACACCCAGGGCCTCGTAACCCCAACTTATCAACCTTTCAAAGTCCAGTTCTCGTCTGGCAAGCCTTTTCAAAGCCCAGTTCTCGTCTGGCAAACCGTTCAAAGTCCAGTTCTCGTCTGGCAAAACATTTCAAAGTCTAGTCCTCGTCTGGCAGACAAACCCAAAGTCCAGTTCTTGTCTGGCAAACCAATTTCAAATACCAGTTCTCGTCTGGTAGGCGAATCTTTTAACCAGTTCTCGTCTGGTCACCTTTTCATTTAGCCCATTGAATGCCAGTTCCCGTCTGGTATTCATTCTTTCTCAGAGTCAATTCTCGTTTGACAATGAACCCCAAGTAGTCAGTTCTCGTCTGACGACTTATTCTTTGCCCATCAGTTCTCGTCTGTTGGCCTACCTTTAAACCAGTTCTCGTCTGGTAATTCACCTTCAAAAGTCCAATTGCTTGGCAACCAAAAAATATATATATCTATCAACCTGGCCCTAGCGCCCAACCATCCGTGTTTCATATCTTTGGTTATGAGCATACGTTTGCATTGTACATCATTTGCATTGCATCTTCATACCGCATGGTTTCTGTTTTAGCTCTGATGTGGGTCAAGAATCGTTTCAAGACGTAATCTGGGGCAGTTATCTCAAGACTTGTTGAATTTCTGCGAGAGTTTGAAGGCACTGGGGCAATTTTGGATGCCAAGTCTTCTGTAAAATCCTCTGAAGACGATCTTTTATGGACGATGCAATCTTAGGCCATTTGAAGAGTAAAGGGATGCTTGTTCACTCAGGATGATCAGTAATGCTTTTGTTGAGCTCAGAAGTTTGAAGCACTGTGTTAATTCTCAGGGAATGTCTGGTATTTATTTTACCAGCAGGACATTGGAAGTTTATTTCTTCCCCGAGCATAAAGATCTTCTTTCAGCCGACAAGATTCCCTCATGAGGAGTTGGTTATTCGCATTCAGTCAAAGCCAATTTTCATTGGCATATCTTCCCAACACAGCTGCTATACTACACTTGGGGCATATTTTGATTCTCCAGCAAAGTCTCTCCTCAGTAGAGCATTGCCAAATCTTTTTCTCAACCATGAAGGTTGACATCCCCAACTGAGTTAGAGCAGACGATATCCCCAACAGAACTTCAAGGCTGATTGAATCGTTCTCGTCCCCAAGCGGACTTATCTGTCCACAGTGAAGTTTTCCCAACAGGCGGCTGAAGGCCTTGTTTCCCCACAAAGTTAGAATTATCAGAATTCTCTCCTCAGCAGGATTGTGTGATCAAGCATCTTCCCTAGCCAAGTCTAAAGATGATCTTTCCCCATAGAGTCATCGGGATTCTCATTTCCAAGGGATTTCCTCAGCAGAGCAAGGAGAAATTCTCTCCAGTGGAGTCAGAGCAGGATGATCAGATCCTCAGCAGATGTTCAAAGCAGTTAAACGAAGTATACCTCACGCAGAGTCGTCTTTCCTCCAGTGAAAACCTCTCCAACAGGCATCAGGTTGCCAACACTTCGTTCCCATCAGAGTTAAAAGCTTTCAACCCGTCAGCAGTATACAAAATACTTCCCAAATTCCCCAGCGGAGAGCTAAAGCTAAAACAGTTGCCTCACACTCCCAAACATCAGTATATACTCCTTGTGGCACCTGTCCGTGTCATATCCCCAACAGAAAGCCAAAGCGTCCCCTTTGCACTCACAGATACATGTATACACTTTCTTGACATCCGTCCGTGTCACCTTCCCCAGCACAGTAACATGAACACTTTGTATATCGGACACTTGTTTATACTATACTTTCCCCTTTGTGACACTCGTCCGTGTCACTCTCCCCAGCAGTTAAACACTCATCTATACAATACTCACCATTCACTACTCATATTACACTTATACAGATACTCGTCTGTATCCTATATACACCATCTATATCCCCACAGATTCAACAATAGTCCTTGTTCTTTGTTAACCAGTTGGTACTCGTCCGTACCATCATCTCAGAACATTGCGTCTAGTATTTGTTTCTACATGATACTCGTCCGTATCATAGTCTTAAGGATGCTCGTCCGCATCTTTAATCCATACACCGTGTCAAACACTCATGTCTTCTCGAATATAGATACTCGTCCGTGTCTGCTATTCCCCAGAAGAGTCCTTTCAGATTCAACACTCGTCTGTGTTCATTGTTAACCAGTTGATACTCGTCCGTATCATCATCAGTATTTGTTTCTATTCGATACTCGTCCGTATCGTAGTCTTAGGGATGCTCGTCCGCATCTTTAATCTATACACAGCATCTAAACACTTATACCTTTTGTTTCTTGGATGTAAACACTTGTCCGTGTTCACTATTCCCCAGTAGATTACCGACAAAGCAATTTTTCCTTTTTATCTGACATTCGTCCTGTGTCATGATAAACCCTGAGAGCAGCCGTACCCTGCTAGGTGGTCGTCCTCCACCTCTTGATGGTCGTCCTCCATCATGCTCATCCGATGGTCGTCCCCATCGTTGATTTTAGCAGCCGTCCCCTGCTAGGTGGTCGTCCTCCACCTCTTGATGATCGTCCTTCATCATTTTATCCAATGGTCGTCCCCATTGTTGATTTTGGTTATCTGACATTCGTCCTATGTCATGACAAACCTTCAGAGCAGCCGTCCCCTGCTAGGTGATCGTCCTTCACCTTTGATGACCGTACCTCATCATCGTTATTTCATTCATTCTTTAACCCGATGGCCGTCCCCGTCGTGGTCCCTTTTCTTTTTAGCCCGATGGTCGTCCCCATCGTTGGTCACTTTGCTTTATGAACTTGATGGCCGTCCCCGTCATGTTTCATTAATTCCCAGAGAATCTTACAACTTTATCGTGATGGCCGTCCCCATCATAATCTCTTATTTTTCCCAGCTAGTCGGCCGTCCCCGTCTTGGCTTTACCTTTTATCCCCAGCATGTCGGCCGTCCCCGTCATTGCTTTATTTCCCGCACTTTTCCCCGCATGTCGGCCGTCCCCGTCATTGCTCTTTACCCAGCAGTCGTCCTCTGCTCGACGGTCGTCCTCCGTCGCCCACACTTTACAATATACTTTACTTTTCCCTTTACAATCTATATCCCTTTTCTTCTTCATTCTGTGAGTGCAAATTTCGGGGTCTTTTTTTGGTATTCAATCACTATTTATCTTGAACGTCTAATAGCCGTTGCTCTCACCCTTTTCAGATTAACAGTTGCTTGAATAGGGGCAGCTGTAAACACCCCAAATTTGCCCTCTGGCTTTTGTATCTTTTTCTGGCTTTTCATTTTGCATTCATACGCATTTTGCATACCATTTGCATAAGCTCCTAAGACCTGGGATCACATTTTCTGAAGGTTTAGGTTTTCACGTTCCTATTTGCGGATCATCAGAAGAATTTAAAGTCCTTGGCTATGCAGCCATCAATGACATTGTTTTCTTATGCTATTGTCACTCAATCAGGGTTTATTTCCCTAGTTAAGTGTTGTTCAAGGATTTCAAGTCTGAGGACTATTCACTGCGCATCTGGCATATCATCAGGATAGTTTCTTCTTCTTCAAGTTACACGGATATTTTTGTCTTCTCAGCATCTCAGGCTATCTTCATTCTCAAATAACTTTCAAGAAGTATGTGCCTCGGGTTGAGTTAGGGAGGTCATCAAGTTCAATAATCAAGTCAAGATTTATAAGTGATTCAGATGGTTGTTGTTTCCATTGCGAGTTGTTCTGTGGCAGTCGTGTTTATTTCATCTGAGGCGTGTGGGAGTTGGTATAAATTTGGTGTTGGATTAAACTCAGGTGTATTGTGCATCAGTGGCCTTTGATTTAGTTCATGTCCAAATTAACACATACCCGTAATTTCCATCATTTCCAAACCACTTTTCGTGTCCTAATTCACAACGATTTCACCATGTCCATATTTTCGGTTATCCGAATGTCCATTTCATTAACCGTACATTTTACCATCCCATGTCTCGTTTTATTTTAAAAATTTTGTTTCGATTCTTAGATTAGAAGGACCGTCTTTTTTTTAATCATTTTTAATCTATACTTTAGAGTTTGATTCATTTTTTAGAATTTATTTATCTCGCCTCGTTTTATAAATTATTCTTTTTTTATGTTTAGGTAAATAGTCCATTTTAATTAGACTTAGAATTTGTTTAATTTTACTAGATAATTTTAGAATTTTAATTTAACATGTAGACTAAGAATTGGTTTTAAAAACTTAGATTTTTTATTAACTAGTCATTATTCAGTTAAACTTGATTTTTCAACTTAAGATTAATTTCGAGTTTCAATTTATAATTTCAGTTTAAATTTAATTTTTTTTGTTTATAACTTTTGTTAGTTAGTTTTTATTATTTTATTATTTATTTTATTTAGATTTGTTACAAAGTTTGATTATTATTTGAATCAAATATTTGGTTGATTTTAAAAAAAAAAAAAAAGCATTTAGTCCATATGTAACTAGTTTGCAAACTTGATTCACACAATCCCCACAGCCTGTCACATGCTGCATCCCTACTACACCAAATTTGTGTAAAGTAAAACCTGCACACAAAAAGGTGAAAAGGAAACCAATCTTAAAAAATAAAGAACAGTCCAAAAGGGACCTTACAAAACCTGCATATCCTAAAACAAAGAGACAACCAAAAGGGAGGGGGGGCCTCACACGGAAGAAAGACCTGTCTCTTTCATTAGCGGCAAAAAAGCCTGCGCGCACGGTGTTCAGAACAACAAAAAAAAAACAACAGCATCAACACAACTCCCACAACTTTTTTCCATTCATCAACAACAACTCTAAAACTATCACTCTCCCAGCTCACCAAAACTCACAGCTACCTCCTTCAAAAACCAATCATCCACAACACACCAAAATCACTTCCATAACACTCATACCTTCTGTTCAACCCTTCTTCAATCAGCAACAAACCACAACCTCAATAAAACTCCTGCATTTTTCAGCCAACACATCAACAATCAACAACACAGCAACAACATCACTTTTGCTTCATCATTACCGCAACACCACACAATCACCCCTTTTCAACTTCAACCAACAACCGAAAACAACAACAGCAACACAGAAACAATACCTCCAGCCCAAACCCCCCCTTCACCGATCCACCAAACAATCCCAAAACCAACTGTTCAACGAACCCAGCCAACCCTGTCCTCTTTCGTGTACCGCCGCAAACCGTTAAACGCATCACCTCTAACCTGTCGCCTCCATTCCTGTTACAGTTTCTCCCCAAGCCAATCGAACCTCAAAAACCCTTTCTTCATCACGTCCTCAAACCTACAAACGAAATAGACTGAAAACCTTTGAGGATCAACAAACCTGTGAACAAAAACAATACAAAGAAACAACCTTCAATGGCTACCGCAAAACAAAAACGAAGTCTTCATCACTCGACAATGACAACAGCAAAACAAAACCAGAAAACAGAATCAGAAAGAGAAGAAGATGGAACAGAACAACTCTTAGCTCACCTTCAACAAGAGAAGCCGCGGTTTGTTTTTTTCTTCCGTCAATCAACAACAATACCAGCAAGAACACAGAATAGAAGAGGAAAGATCTGCTGCAGATTTGAAGTTTTTTTTCGGGAACCCTATTTGAGTTAAAGGCCACCGCTGAGAAATTCCGAACCACCGTCAAAGAAACGACGCGCAACCAATCAACTACCGGTTACGAAAGAAGCCGAGAGAAGCTTTGGCGGTGCGATTCGCGGCTACAAAAGGGAGAAGATCATCTTCGGCGGTCGGAGTTGTTGACGTCGTTTCGTCGGTGTTTTAGAATGGGAAGGGCTTCGTTCGACGAAGAAGAAGAACAAGCACAGTTCCGGAGCTGAGTTATTGTTGATGGTGGCGTTGAATCGACGTGATTCAAGGGAGAAGCACGGCGCCGTTTTTGTTTGAGAAGGGGATTTGGTTTTTGTATTCATCGTGTTCACTGAAGTGTTTTGATTTAAAACCCCTTTTTTGAGTTTATTATAAAATTTGTTTTCTTTTAATACTGACTGTTCAAATTTTTGTAGAGATCATGGTGGTTATTTCTTGGACCAAAGCCCACTTGGCTCACTTCACCATCCCCGAATTCAGCGCTTCACCCCCCTCCTGCCGTTGCCGTTGCTGTTGGGCCAACAACTAGCCCATGGATTGCTTTTTCTGATCGCAAGTCCCGCATGTGGCACCAGCCCCCTCCCCTTTGTTTATTTTACTTTTTTATTTTTTTATTTATTTTTCTGTTCTTTTAATTAGATTCTCTTATATGTTTTTTTTCAGTTAATTATAGTATTGTTAAAAGTTGGTTTTAGACTCTTATTATCATTTTTTTTTACTTTAAATAATTTTGTTAAGTTTAAATCATTAATTGTTAAATAAATTTAGATTTTTATTTCGATAGGATTTTGGTTTTAGCTTTGTCCTTAATATCCTTTAGCCTGTATGCTTGATTTCAAGGGTGGCAGATGTAACCTAGGGATGGCATCGTAATTGAGTATTTGTTCATGGTTTGGTAACTTGGTAATATTTTGAACTAATTCTAAGAGTTCGTGATGTGGAACACTTGAAGACTTACTGGATTTAATTGTGTGAAACTTCTTGAAACTATATTCTTGAGTGCTTATGCGCGCATTGAAGAGGCAACGGACCTTCTCCGTTAGGTAACGCTATGGCCCGATTTTAATTACTGCATGCTGTTGCATCTGGAAGTCCTACTGGTGTAGGCTCCGTTTGTGCATTGTTCATTTATTCCATCCGCATTCTTTTCTTCTTATCTTATTCATCCATTTCTTCTTATTCATATCAATTCTTCTTTCTCATCTTCTTTTATTAATTTGAGGTGTGCTTAGGCCACCATGGAGCTTCTCCTTTCTCTTCTTCTTCTCCTTCATTAGGATAGTGAGCCACACTAACCTAGGACCATCCGAGCATGTGAATATTGATTAGTCCCCCACTTAGCTTTTACCTTTGTGTCTCTTTGAGTCTTCTCTCCTCACCTCCTAATCAGGGACTAAACCCTAAAGGCTTTAGGGCTTTGTGATTAGGCTTATGCCTGCATCCTTCTATTAGGATGGAGTGTATAACTTTAATCCTAAGTGTTAAACCCTTAATGTGTTTAAATCTCTTAATCAATTCACTTAATAATCATCAAGACATCACACTTGTAACTTGGGCCTTGCATTAGGGTTCTAATTCTTCCTTAACTGGTTAAGAAGGACTAACCCTAGTGTTAATGGACAAGTCCCCCTCAAGTTGTCTTACAAACCATAAAATTCACTTCATCATCATACCATTTAATAGAATCCACTTAATCAAAGGCTTGTTTTGTCATGAGTTTAATCCCTAATCATGGATTAAGTTGAGGAGTCTTCCTCAGCTTAAACACTCTCATCTATCATCCTTCTTTTAGGATGGTGTAATGAGTCTGTTTAATCCGTGATTATGGCTTAACCTCATTACTCAACACTAAACAAAATCACAAAAACATCTAAATAATCACAAGTAGGTTAATGATCTTAATCCTACACCAAAGGTGATTAAGTGTGAGAATCTGACTTCACACTTAAGGTACTCTCATTACCCCTAATCAGAGGGAAGATGTGATGAGTCTACTAACCCATTGGTTTAGGCTTAAGCTCATTAACTTATGACAAACTTCAAAAGCAATAAAAGACTGAAAACTCAAAAACAAACAATAATCGTCTCCTTCGGGATTCTTTTCTCATCACATTCACTCACAATCGAGAACTTGCTTCTTCCGTCTAATGCAAGACAGTTTGCACCTGAGCCAGACAGGTCATACACTTGAGCATAGACAAGTAAGCAGTTCACAAGTCAATTCATCTTTCAGTCTCTTTGGGTCGAACTACGGTGTTCTGACTTCCTCATTGCACGAGAGGATACGTAGGCATAACTTAACAGTTATCGAACAAAAGTCTCTGTACATTCCCCCTCTTTCCAGCTTTATTCTTTAAGCCTCATGATCTTGAGCATTGCACTCTTGTCCTTACACTGACACTGTATATATCACACTTTACACTTCTTTTACACTGACACCTGTACATCCTTTTCCAGCTCTTTTATACACAGATTGCATTGACACTACCCCTTTAAAGCACAAATCTTTTAAGCGTGGATCCCGTCGAGTACGGCGGACAATCTGGGTGCTAATACCTTCCCAGGTTGTAACCAACCCCCTTTCTCAGTCTCTCTGGTTCGCAACCGTCTTATCCATCTTTTTCTAGGCCTATGCAGCATTGCCTTTCCTCCGGGATAAAAATGCCTAGCTGGCGACTCTATTCATCTCCAGTGAGTTCACGGCTGTGTGTTCTCACTGTTCCCTTCGCCGACCGTTCGCGCCTGTACCGGGATGCAAATCTTTGGGAGCGACACTCGGATCCCGTTAAAAATCTCTGGCTGATCTGCTTGGAAGAATGTCCCGGCTGGGGAAGAGATCAATGGATCTGTCAGGAGAGATAGCTCTGCTAGGGGAAATAGATCTTTGGTCGATCTACCTGTAAGGAGAACTCAGCTGGGGAGAAGGAAACCTTCGTCACTTTGTTGGGTAAGAGTTTCAGGCATTGTTCTTCTGGGGAGAGGATGGAAACTCTATGGGGAGATAGTTCTTTTATCTTTGCTGAGGATGAGAGATCTGGCACTCTGGTGGGGGATCTTGGCCGAGGAAGCTCCTGTTGAGTAGACTTGTGTTGGAGAAGGAGGCTTTGGTAACTCCGTTGTGGAAAAGCAGTTCAGATATTGCTCGAGAGATCCCGCTTGGGGAGGAGGTAAACCCTGGAAGTAGCATGTTGGGGATGCGATGCTTGATGTGCCCCATGTTGCGTATTGAATACCTGCAATCTGTTAAGACAGACAAAACACACAAGTATCCCAAGGTATCTCTTGCTAGATTTCGTCATAGGAGTTAGATATTCTTGAAAGTGATTTTATTTCCCGCAAGCATTTATTAAAAATGGCTCATTTGTTTTATGCAAGTGTTGTATCATGAACATCAGACATTTTGCAAATGAAAACGCAATATACAAAACGAGGTATGACTGAAAATTCTGATTTTATTAATCTGGGTGCCCTGAATTGGCAAATACAGTCAAAGAAACAAGTCCCCTGAAATGAGGAGATTGCTAAAAATTGAGAAAATAAAAGTGTTGGCAATGTTGACGATGACGCTCCAGTGAGCTTCCTTTGCTATGACTTGTATCACCTTGACGTTCTTCTCATCTTGCTTTCTGAAGAAGGTTGATTCTGACTGATGCTTTATCCTTTCGAAGCTTACCATGTTGTGAACAATACAGACGAATTCAGAATGCAATTGTTCGCTTATTCCCTGATTTTGCGTGGATCGACCTTTCGCGTTTTCATTCCACTGGGATACCCATTTTTGCCTAAGCTGTCTAATGCGGCTTTTCAACTCAGCGGGTGTACATTTTTTTATTTTTCCCTTACTTTTTCCCGAGTCTTTTATTCTGTTTTTGACTTGCTGGGATGCCCTATTTTTTGCCTGGACTTACATTCTGTTTTTATGTCCAGCGGGTCATTTTATGCGAAGTATTGTTTAACTGCATCTGAATTCACAGGGGATAAGAAATCTTCACCATCCATAGTAGTGAGCAGTGCTCCACCAGAGAAAACCTTCTTTACTATGAATGGACCATCGTAATTTGGAGTCCACTTGCCCCTGTGGTCTGTATGAGGAGGAAGAAGTCTTTTCAGCACAAGATCTCCCACTTGGTATTCCTGAAGCCTGACTTTCTAATCGAAGGCTTTCTTCATCCTTTTCTGATATAACTGCCCATGACAGATTGCAGCTAATCTCTTTTCTTCAATCAGATTCAGTTGATTGTACCGAGACCGGACCCATTATGCTTCGTCCAGCTTTAAATCCATCATTACTCGTAAGGAGGGTAGCTCAACTTCAATAGGTAGGACAACTTCCATACCGTACACAAGCTGATAAGGTGTTGCCCCAGTAGACGTTATGATTGAGGTTCGATACCCATGCAAGGCAAATGGTAGCATTTCATGCCAGTCTTTGTAAGTAACCACCATCTTCTGCACAATCTTCTTGATGTTTTTGTTAGCTACCTCAACAGCGCCATTCATCTTTGGCCTGTAAGGAGAAGAGTTGTGATGTTGGATTTTGAAGTCCCGACATAGTTCTGCCATCATTTTGTTGTTCAAGTTGGAACCATTATTAGTAATGATCCGCTCAGGTACTCCATATCGACAGATGATGTCTCTTTTCAGAAATCTGGCTACCACTTGTCTGGTGACGTTTGCATACGAAGCTGCTTCAACCCATTTGGTGAAGTAATCAATGGCCACCAGGATGAATTTGTGCCCATTTGAAGCAGTCGGTTCGATCTTTCCAATCATGTCAATGCCCCACATGGCAAAGGGCCAAGGCGAAGACATCACATTCAAAGGATTTGGAGGCACATGCACTTTATCTGCGTAGATCTGGCATTTGTGGCATTTTCTGGCATAAGCACAACAGTCTGCATCCATTGTGATCCAGTAGTAACCTGATCTTAATAATTTCTTAGCCATTGCATGTCCTCCAGCATGGGTACCGAAAGATCCTTCATGCACCTCGTGCATCAGTAAGTCTGCTTCTTTCTGGTCAACACATCTGAGCAGAACCATGTCAAAGTTTCGCTTATATAATGAACCATCAGCATTAAGGAAGAAACTACCGACCAACCTTCTTAATGTCTTCTTATCATTGGATGATGCCCCAGGTGGGTATGTTTGATCCTCTAAGAAGATTTTGATATCATGGAACCAAGGCTTGTCATCTTTAGCAATGTCCACGGAGAATACGTATGCTGGTTGGTCTAGTCTGGATACCGAAATCCGAGGCACATAATTTACAGTTTGAACCTTGATCATGGAGGAAATGGTAGCTAAATCATATGCGAACTGATTTTCGTCTCGAGGGATGTACTCAAGTTTGACTGTTGTGAAGAAAGTCAATTATCTCCTCGTATAGTCACGGTATGGAATCAGATGCTCTTGGTGAGTGTACCATTTGTCGTTGGTCTGATTGATTACCAAAGCCGAATCTCCGAATACATTCAATGTCTTGATCCTGAGGTCAATGGCTTTCTCAAGACCCGTGATACATGCTTCATATTCAGCTTCTTTGTTAGTGCAGGCAAAGGTGAGTTTTGTCGAGAAAGGCATATGAACTCCTTTAGGTGTAATGAGCACTGCACCAACTCCACGACCATTCATATTGACAGCCCCATCAAACATCATTGTCCACTCTTCTTCTGGGCCAGGCCCTTCTGTGTGAACAGGATCTTCATAATCTTTTGCTTTTAAGTACATGATGTCTTCATCAGGGAAGTCAAATCTCATGGGCTGGTAATCATCAATGGGTTGCTCAGCTAGATAGTCAGACAATACACTGCCTTTGATGGCCTTTTGGGATGTGTACTGAATGTCATACTCTGTCAGAATCATTTTCCATCTAGCAACCCTTCTGGTAAGTGTTGGCTTCTCAAATATGTACTTGACGGGGTCCATCTTTGAGATCAACAAGGTAGTGTGAGTCAAAATATATTGTCTTAGTCGGCGAGCAGCCCACGCTAAAGCACAACAAGTTTTCTCGAGTAGTGAATAACGTTGTTCACAGTCGATAAATTTTTTGCTTAGGTAGTATATTGCATACTCTTTTCGACCAGACTCGTCATGCTGGCCCAACACACACCCCATTGACCCTTCTAATACTGTCAGGTACATTATCAGAGGTCTTCCTTCAATTGGAGGCATGAGAATTGGAGGTTCTTGCAGGTACTCCTTGATCTTGTCAAAAGCCTTCTAACAATCTTCGTTCCACCTAACTGTTTGTTCCTTTCTTAACAATTTGACCAGGGGTTCAATGGTTGCAGTGAGGTGAGATATGAACCTTGATATGTAGTTTAATCTACCCAAGAACCCTCGAACTTCTTTTTTTGTCCTAGGTGCAGGCATCTCCTGAATGAATTTGACTTTGTCAGGATCAACCTCAATTCCTTTTTCACTTACGATGAATCCCAGCAGCTTACCAGACCGTACCACGAATGTGCATTTGTTGGGATTTAACTTCAGTTGATACTTTCTCAAACGCTTGAACAACTTCAGCAGATTTATCAGATGGTCTTCTTCAGTAAGGGACTTGGAAATCATGTCATCCACGTAGCATTCAATTTCTTTATGGATCATGTCGTGGAATAATGTTACCATAGCCTGTTGATAAGTCGCACCGGCATTCTTCAGTCCAAAAGGCATTACCTTGTAACAAAATGTGCCCCAAGGTGTGATGAAGGTTGTTTTCTCCATGTCTTCGGGTGACATCTTGATCTGATTATACCCAGAAAAACCATCCATAAAAGAAAATACCGAGAACTGAGCTGTGTTGTCGACCAATACATCAATGTGAGGTAACGGGAAGTCATCCTTTGGGCTGACTCTGTTCAGGTCCCGGTAATCCACACATATACGTACTTTTCCATCCTTTTTAGGCACTAGTACAATGTTAGCCACCCACGGAGGGTAACTATTTATAGCAAGGAAACCAGCGTCCCACTGGTTTTGTACTTCTTCCTTAATCTTCATGGCCATATCTGGGCGAGTACGACGTAGCTTTTCCTTCACTGGAGGGCAATCTTCTTTTAAGGGCAGCTTGTGCATAACAATATCCGTATCTAGACCTGGTGTAAACACCCCAAATTTGCCCTCACTAAGTTCACACCATGGCTTGTAATCTTTCATATTTGCATTAGTTCAATCATACCACATCATATTGCATTTTTGCTTCACTGCATTAGTTCAAATTCATCTGCATCTAGGGTTTGTGATCTGAGCAATCCAAGATCCATTTGAGCCACTCCAAAGGTCTTAAATCATCTCAAGAGGGTCCATGTATGTTCAATCATCATATTTTATCCTCCAAAGATCAAGGAAGCCAAAGAATCACAAGAACTGGCAAGGCATGGAAGCACAGCTAGGGTTTAACTGCACATATGACCTAAAATTAGGGTTTTGGTTTCAGAGGCCATAACTCCAATTTTTTTGGTCATTCTTGTTTCTATTGGTCTCTATATGATATAAGGATCATGCATACCAATTTTCATGAAGAAATTCAATGGGGAAGGCATCTGATCAATAGATGACTTCTTGAACAAGTCAGTGCAAAATCAGGGCATCTGAGGCCCCCAGTCACCCAACCAAAGGGTCTTCCCCATCATTTTGGGTGTATATGATCTTTATTTGATCTTAGAAGAAGTTAGAAGTTCACAAAATTGAAGAATTTCAAGCCATTTGCAAAGTTGCCATTTTGGGAAAGTGACTTATAATGCAAACTTGCCATTTTGGGAAAGTTTTACAACCTCCTCTTTTTGATTCAAAAATGCTTCAAATGAAAAATTCTTGGTCATGAAAGTTGTAGATTGGATCCTCCCATTTTAAAAAAGTACAAGAACTTGACCTAATTCATTTTAGAACTAAAGTTATGGCCTTGCAAAGTTGGGAAAAATCACAAAAATTCACTTATGTTCCAAAGAGGGAAACATGCAAATTCTTGTACCAAGGCAATTTGTGACTTCTAATTGATGTCTAAGCATTACACAAACATCACACATGACATAAAATTCAGAATTGCCCAAATATTTCTCAAGTTTCATGCCTTAAACTTCAAGAATTCCAAAAGGGGCCAAAGTGGTACAAAATTGCAAAATGATCCAAACGTCTTCATCCACTTGAGCCAGCTCACTAAATCAGTTTCCATGGACCTCCCTAAAGCCAGCTGACTCGAGCCATGCCCCTAAACCAGCCTGCCACTTGCCCATACCTCCAAGTACAACTTTCTTGACTTTTTGCAACATGAGACATACCAATCACACTGCTCCACAACAACTCTCTGCCCAATCAGAACATGTTATGTGGATCTCAAGCAAGCCATTACACACAACAAGCAAGGCTGAAACCTCCAAGAACTCAGCATTCACCAAAAACTCCTCTTATGCAAAAGCCTTCGAATTTCACAACTCAACCATCAAACCTTCAAACTTTTTCCACCATTCAACTCCATAAACATCACTGATCATTTCCCACCCCTCATTTTGCCCTAAAAAGCCTAGAATCAAAAACACGATTTTCACACTTCATGAACTGAGCTTCTGCCATTTTCATTTTGGGGCCATATAAACTCCAACTAAGCATCACAAACACTTCAGAAGGATCATTGGAGCTAATTTGAAGCAAGGAACTGGCCAGAAAGCACCATTTTCGAAAGCTTCAGTTCAGGTATCATCAAGAACTTTTTTTCCAGAAATGATTTCTTAAGTTCTTAGATTGTTCTCCATGCTTCACTGATCACACTGTACCTTTTGGTTTTGAAAATGATTCAGTTTTAAGCATGTATGAAGCTTCTGAAATTTCTGTGAATTTTTCCGTTTTGATTCGAATCTCTCTGTTCATGTGAAATAAATCCTGTTTGATGATTGATTCTTACTTAGAATGGGGTGGGGATCATTTCTGGAGAGTTTAAGAGCTTGGGGATGCGTATAGAGAGAGATAGCATAGGAGACTGGCTGGAGAAGATGACTGGAACACTGTTCCGGTCACCTGAAAGTAATTAGGGCATCAGATTAGGGTTTAATGACATAATTAGTGAGTTTGAATGTGGGCCGTCCGTTAGCGCGCGCTGGTCAACTCCCGCATCTCAACTTTAAACCAGGGCCTTTGGATCTGATTACTTTTCATTTAAATTAATTTAGTTTTCATTTTTATTGCATTTATTTCTACATTTTATTTAAAATAGCAAAATGCATCCAAAAATTCTCATCTTTTGCATCATGTCTTAAAATATTTTTCTCATTCTGAAAATAATTTTTATTTTATTTTTTGCATAAATTTTGTATTTTTAAAATATTTAAATGTTTATTTTAATTAGTTAATGGGAATTAATTAATTAAAATAGCATTTAAGTTTCTAAAAATCACCAAAAAAATCACATTGCATCTTGATACATTTAGAAACATTATCAAACTCTTCAAACAAATTTCTTTTTGGTTCTTGACCTATTTTGACATTTTTCTTTGGAATTAGGGTTCTTAAAAGTCAATATTTTTTCCCTAACTTGAAAAATTCCCTTCTGCCTAACCATGAGGAGTTTGATGATGACTCTTTTTGCATTGCATTCCCCATATCATGTAGTTTCTAGGATAAAATTGGTTTGAATTTATCTTTCATTTTCAATTTGTTATGCATTTTCCCTTTTGAAGTGCCTTAAAACCCTAGCCAACTTGGGAAAATCATAACTTCCATTAGGTTAAGATTTAGGTCTCCTCCTTTGGGCAGTGAACTTGTGTAGGGTTAAGGTTCCTTTGTTCCCAATTTCTATTTTTTATCATGTCATTTGCTTCTGGTTTTGAATTTTGTATTGCATGTTGTGTATAAACCCTAATTTTTGCCTTCCTTTGCATCCATCATCCATATGCTTGCATACATGAACTTGTCATGACATTTTATGCATTCACATGACTTCTAAGACATCTTAGGACATATTAGAATCATGTTTGATCATTGCATCATTCATTTTCCATGTTGTGCATCCATTTCATCTCATAAACTTTCATGAACTTCCATGGTTCGAAACATGCTTCATTTGCATCCTCATCCTTGAATGATAATCTACAACTCTTGTTTTGTGTTTGCATCATCCCATGGAATCATTTGCATCATGGATATGTTTCTGACTTTGTTTTTTTATCTTTGCATTTCATCTCATTTTCATTTCATTTCATTCCTTGTTGCTATCTTTTTCAGGTGGTAAGTCATTGAGAAGTGAATTTTCCTTCACTTCTCATAACCTCTTCTCATCTCTCTTATGCATCTTTGCTGCATTTTACTTTTGTATTAGAGTGAGCTTGCTCATTCATGCTCCCTCCCCTCTTTCTTTCTCCAAGCAACTTGTCTTCTTAAGTGAAGCAAGTTGTCTTACTTCTCTTTGCTTCTCTTTCTTTTCATCCTGCTTCTTCCATGGTGGCTTTTCTCTTGAAGATCTTTTGCAAGCCTCATAAACCCTAGGAATACCCAAGCATGATAAAAATTAGGGTTTGATTAGTCCCCCATTTAGTTTTACCTTTGTGTCATCTTTGAGTCTTCTCTTCCCATCTCTGAATCAAGGACTAATCCTTAAAGGTTTTAAGGCTTTGTGATTAAGGTTATGCTTGTATCCTTCTATTAGGATGGAGTGTATAACTTTAATCCTAAGTGTTGAACCCTTAATGTGTTTAAACCCTTTAATCAATTTACCTAATAATCATTAAGACATCAAGCTTGTAACTTGGGCCTTGCATTAGGGTTCTAATTCTTCCTTAATTGGTTAAGAAGGACTACCTAGTGTTAATGGACAAGTCCCCCTCAAGTTGTCTTACAAACCATAAAATCCATTTCTTAATCCTACCATTAAATAAAATCCATTAACTAAAATCCATTTAATAGAGGCTTGTTTTGTCATGAGATTAATCCCTAATCATGGATTAAGTTGAGGAGCCTTCCTCAGCTTAAATGTTCTCATCTATTATCCTTCTATTAGGATGGTGTAATGGGTCCATTAAATCTTTGATTATGGCTTAAACTCATTTCTCAACACTAAACAAAAGCTCCAAAAACATCTAAATAATTACAAGTAGGTTAATGATCTTAATCCTACCCCATGGTGATTAAGTGTGAGGTGTTTACTTCATACTTAAGGTATTCTCACTACCCCTAATCAGAGGGAGGATGTGATGAGTTTACTAATCCTTGGTTTAGGCTTAAGCTCATTTTCTTATGACAAGCTCAAAAAGCAATAAAAGATTGAAAATACCAAAAACAAACAATAATCGTCTCCTCCGGGATTCTTTTCTCACCTCATTCACTCAAAAACGAGAACTTGCTTCTTCCGTCTAATGCAAGACAGTTAGCACCTGAGCCAGACAGGTCATACACTTGAGCATAGACAAGTAAGCAGTTCACAAGTCAATTTATCTTTCAGTCTCTTTGAGTCGAACTACGGTGTTCTGACTTCCTCATTGCACGAGAGGATACGTAGGCATAACTTAACAGTTATCGAACAAAAGTCTCTGTATATTCTCCCTCTTCAGCATTATTCTTTAAGCCTCATGTTCTTGAGCTTTGCACTCTTTTCCTCCACTGACACTGTTTCATTTCACTTCACACTGTTTTTGCACTGACACTTGCATTCTTTTCCAGCTTTGGCACACAGAAATAGCACTGACACTACCCCTTTAAACACGAATCTTTTAAGCGTAGATCCCGTCGAGTACGGCTAACAATCTGGGTGCTAATACCTTCCCATATTGTAACCAACCCCCTTTCTCAGTTTCTCTGGTTCGCAACCGTCTTGTCCGTCTCTTTCTAGGTTTATGCAGCATTACCTTTCCTTCGGGATAAAAATGCCTAGCTGGCGACTCTTTTCATTTCAGTTCACCCTTGTGTGTTATCTCTCTTTCGCCGACCGTTCGCGTCTGTACCCCTTCTGACCGAGTGTCATTTGGTGGGAGCGACAGCTTGGCGACTCTGCTGGGGACCCTTATATTGTAACCAGGGCTTCTGGTTCTTTTTGTGGGTTCCTCCTAGCGCTTGTTTGATTTGTGTTTACTGGGGTGTTATGTGCTATTTGTGTTCATTTATTTTGCTTTATTTATTGCTTTATGTATAGTTTTATTTATTGCTTTCTTTACAGCTTTACATATTTCATACTGTCATTATCTATGCTGGATCTGGTTTTCTGTTCTGGTGGGTGGGGTTCCATTGAGAGTTTAAGGTCCTATACCTGGGACCTGAGTGACACCTAGGCTATAGTGGTTCACGTTCTTTCCCATTCCATTTCGATCTTGTGCGGGAATATGAAACACGGTTCAGATATGGGTTTCTTCTTGATAACTCTGTGCTACAGATTTCCTGTAGTGCTAGAGCTATCTGGGGAGCCTGCTAAGTCTGGATGACCTTTATTATGACCTTCAGAAACTGAGGTGAATTAGAGGAGGATCTTTTATGGTTATTGTGAACACTGTACCTCCGGGTTAGAAGTGTTTACACTTCTCATAACTGATCCAAGTATGAGGATCCTTGTTTTAGAACACTACCTGTGAGGGGGTTGGGCTGTTTACAGGTTTGCAGGTACCCTTAGCCACATCATACCTTATTACTATCTTGTTTAAAAGTACCTCATTTTGGACAGTTCTTGTGATTAACCCTGGACATGTGATTCTTTATTTGAGTCCCCTACCTTGGTTACTGGATTTCTAAGCCTTCATCTGGACTTTTTGAATATACATGGGCCTTATGTCAAGACAGATAATCAGATCCAGCTTGATCACAAACCCTTGCATATCATTTGCATATATCATCATTGCATCATTTAACATTTGTTTATTTGCTTTTCAGGGTATCCATATCATATCTGGTTTGGTTTTGACCCTTTCTTCTGCATAGATCTTTGCTTCATCAGTTATCTGCTTCAGCTAGCTTCATCATCACCAGCATCAGCCTGTCAGTGGCTCATTCCCAGCATCAGTCTGTGATCTTCATCAGTACCAATCTTCAGCTTCTTCAGCAGCATTCATGACTACTCCCAGGAAGAGCAACATATCCTACCATTTCTTTGAGCCTGTGTTGACTGGTATCAGGCAAGTCCAGTCACTCATCATACCTGACCACATCCCTTTGTTTAGAAAGCATTATGGAGGTATCCTGGATATGGTTATGGACCTTGAACCTTCTCAGAGAAGCATGATCCACACATGCCTGCAGTTCTATGACCATCCTTTGAGATGTTTTACATTTCCAGACTTCCAGTTAGGGCCTCTGCTGGAAGATGTTTTCTTCATTGATTGGAGTACCTATCAGGGGTGGAATCCCTTTCAATCCAGAGATGACTGCTCCCAGAAATGAAGAGGTAGAAAGGGCACTGTACTTGGAGCTTTCCCTTATTGAACAGAGTATGACAACAAAAGCTGGGATCCCTGGTTTGCATTTGGACTTCTTGATTTCTCAGGCCATCCTGAAGGCTTCATTGGGAGAGTGGAGGGCAATCTGTGCACTGTTAGCCCTCAGCATATATGGTGCTATACTGTTTGCAGATGAGCCCAAATTTGTCAGCAAGAATGCCATCCATCTTTTTCTTCTGAAGAACCCAGTACCTACATTGCTAGGAGATTTCTATTATTCCATCCATCAGAGGAATGAGAAACAAAGGGGGAAGTTGGTAAGATGTTGTGCTCCTCTGTTTTACACCTGGCTGCTCAAACACCTGCCTAAGTCAGATGTCTTCCTGAATCCCCACCAACAGAAGAATTGGGCCAAGAGGCTCATTGCCTTGACTTCAAATGATATTAGATGGTGCACCCAGAGCATCAAAGGCAAGGACATTATCACCAGCTGTGGACAATACCCAAATGTGCCTCTGATAGGAGTAAAGGGTTGCATCAACTACAATCCTTTGCTGTTTAAGAGACAACTGGGCTATGCTTTGGTTCACCCTCCCAGAGGACAAGATTTAGCTGAGACCCTGTATTGCAAAGTGAAACCTAATTCAGCTGTTTTCAGGCAAGCATCCCGGGCTTGGGACAACATCCAGACAAAAGGGATGGCTATTCTTGGAAGGTGTAATAATGTTGCTTCAGCTTAATACTATGACTGGTCCCGTACTAGAGCTCAAATTACTGGAATGCCTTTTATCTTGGAAGACATACCTGGACCATCTACAGCACAGCCAGCAACAACTGTCAGCCTAGAAGAGTTTGAGAAGCTAAAGGAAAGAAATGAGAACTTATCTCAAGCTTTGAAGAAGACTCTTTGGGAAAGTAGTGATGGTCGTCTGGATATTGAGAGATTGGAGAAGCTTAGGGTGGAGCATCTCACCAAAATTGAGAAGACAGAGGACTATATCAGAAAAGCAAGAGCTGGGGAACAAATATTGAAGAATGCCTGTAAAGAAGCCAAAATTCAGAAGGCTAGGACTGAGCTCTATCTGCAAGAGAGTCAGGCTAGGTGGGTCAGGATCACTGAAGCCCGTACACAAGAAGACCAGAAGACTCAAGCTAAGATTGAACAGTTAGAGGCCAATGAGAAGAAGCAGCAGGAAGCTTTGCTGGCAGCCCAAAAGGAGATTTCAGAGTTGAAGCTCAGGGCAGGATTAAAGAGATCAAAGGACCAGGACAGGCATAAGAAGCTGACTACTGCCATTACTACTAGGAACCTCCTCATTAGGACCATTACAGAACACCCAGCTGGTCCAGTGAATGAGGCACTCCTGAAGGAGGTCAGGGAGGATGAGTTTTGACTGGATGTCTGAATATTTGTTTGTTGTTGTTTCCATTTGATGTACTTTTCCTTTTATTGTATTTTGACCCTCCATGGGCTTGTGTTGTAAAAACAAACTATGTTTTATTCCCCATTTGTAATATATTTTAGTTTTTTTCCATTTGGGCTTTTCTCTCAACAATACCAAGCATCTTCCTCGAGGTCTGGAAAGGTCAAAACCAAGAACCAAACCGGATACCTTGGAAAACAAATAAGCATACTGCATTGCATACTAACTTTTTGTTTTGTTTTGTAGGTTTTGTTATTATTATTGTTTCTGACTTTGTTGTGGCTTCAGGAAACATTGCTCGTCGCCGAGTGTTCCCTGTCAACCGCACGCACCGGTATCCGACTCGCAACAATCTTCCCGGTATTCAAATGGAACAAGTACAGCAGGATCTGACTGAGGTCAGAAATCAGATGGCTAATGAGAGAGTGGAGATGAGAAATCAGATGTCTCAATTCATGGCAGTGATGACTGGCTTAGCCCAGAGTCAGGAAAGGTTAAGAGAGCTGGTGGAAAGACAAACTCCTGAAGAGCCTCATCTTGGAACGGGAGGAACTAGTAACAATGAACGGGGCCAGCCTCGTATTGACCCACCAGTATTTGGACCTCATCTGGATCCGGAAGTCAACATCCCGAGAAATGTGCAAGGTAATACTGCTGGGGGTAGAATCCTGCAAGAGGATCCCCAGGAAGAACAGTTTACTGTTATGGGGGCTGGAGATGAAGTATATGACAGGAGATTGGACGAAATTGCTGAGAAGTTAAGATCTTTGGAGTCTCAGAATTCTTTGGGCTTCGATGTAATGGACATGGGGCTAGTGGATGGGGTGAGAATTCCCCACAAATTCAAACCCCCATGCTTTGAAAAGTACAATGGTACCTCCTGTCCACGAACTCACCTGCAGTCTTTTCTAGGAAGACTCAAAGCTTACACTATGGATGAAAAGTTGTGGATGTTCTACTTTGAAGACAGTCTGACTGGAGCTTCGAGAGAGTGGTATTCACACCTGTCTAGGGCCACCATTAGATGTTGGAAGGACTTAGCTGAAGCCTTCATCAGGCAATATCAGTACAACCTGGACATGGCTCCCAATAGGACCCTCCTAATGGGAATGTCTCAGTCTTCTAGGGAGAGCTTCAGAGAATATGCCCAAAGGTGGAGACAGCTTGCTGCTGCTGTCCAACTACCCATGTCAGAGAGGGAAATGGCTGACATGTTCATGAATACATTGCAAGGGACCTATATTGATAGACTGGCTGCTTTTTCCTCTACCAGTTTTTCTGATGTCGTCATAGCTGGTGAAAGGATTGAAAGTCTATTAAAGATGGGCAAAATTTCTGACAGTGGTGCAAGTTCATCTAGCAATCCCAGAAAGCCTTTTGTGGGACCTCTAAGGGCCAGTGAAAATAATTCCATTCATGCAAGTAGGGGCAGGCCTCAATATGCTCACCGGTCAGTAGCAGCAGTTACTATTCCAGCTCCGATTCCTCAACAATCAGTATATCCTCAACAACAACATCCACAGTATCAACAACAAGTTCATTATCTGCAACAGAGAACCTACAACAACGGCAATAACAACCAACAACAGCGTCCTTTCCAGCAAAGACCATCACAAGCTAACAGGGTAATTGACCCAATCCCAATGCCGTATGCTGCACTCTTGCCACAATTCCTGAAGCTCAACCTAGTGGAGTTAAGGACATTGGCACCTCCGGATCCCACCAATATGCCAAAGAATTATGATGCAAATGCCAGGTGTGCATTCCACTCAAACGCACCGGGGCATAACACTGAAAAATACAGGGCCTTGCAGATGAAAGTCCAAGACCTGGTGGACTCAAAAGCTCTCAACTTTGCACCTCCTCCAAATGTCACAAGGAATCCAATGCCTAGTCACAACGGGCCTAGGATTAATGCTATTAAGGAAGGCAAACCATCCACCTTAATCACCAGTGTTGCACAAATTCGAACACCTTTGGTTGAAATCAAAGCTCAGCTTTTAGAATGCCAAGTGTTCCCCGGGTGTGAGCTCGGTTGTGGGTATTGCAATATTGCAGTCAATGGGTGTGAAAGGCTGAGAAGCGGCATAGATGGTCTTATTAAGGATGGTATCCTTCAGATTACGACAACAGCGACTACAACTCCAACAGTTCCTTCATCAACAATCACAGGTACTCCTACAACGTCAGCAACCATTGTTCCAACGGATTCTACTACAACTCCAACAACTGCTCAATCTATCACTTCAATGGATACAAGTTCAATCACCATTCCTGCTACAACTTCAACACCCATTCAGTCAACAATACCTTCTACAACATCAGCAACAATTAATGAAAGCATCTCAACGGTTACAATATATTATGATCCCGCAAATGTTCCTACCAACAATTCACAACAAAATGTTACTCCTGTCAGAGCACCAGTTACCATATACTATGATCCACACACCATTGTGGTCCCTTCTGCAGCTGCCATCAGTCCAGTCACTATCACAGTACCTGGGCCAGTTCCTTACAAAAGCAATAATGCCATCCCTTGGCATTATGGCTCAGATTTATACTGCGAGGGGCAGAAGATCACTTTAGAATCCTCAACTTCTTCACCTCAGATAGACAATGTGGGGGGAGGCGGAGGCTTCACTAGAAGCGGACGTCTCTTTGCCTCGCAATTCCAAGACCCATTGCCGAAGCAGAAGCTGCTGCCAAGGCAAAAGGAAAGAGCATGGTGCAAGAAGAAAAAGTTGTCAAAAAAGCTTTGAAGACTCCTTTTGATCAAGAGGTTGATGAATTCATGAGAATCATAAAGAAAAGTGATTACAAGGTGGTAGACCATCTTCACCAAACACCTTCCAAAATCTCCATACTATCGTTGCTAATGTGCTCCGAGGCTCATCGGAACGCACTATTAAAGGTCCTACACGCAGCTTATGTGCCGGAGGAGATTACCGTCAACCAGTTAGAGGCTGTGGTTGGAAATGTCAACGCTAGTCATGGACTAGGATTTACGAACACTGATCTGACAGTGGAAGGGCACAATCACAACAAGGCTTTGCACATTACCTTGGAGTGTAAGGGTGCGGTTCTTTCTCACGTACTGGTAAACACAGGGTCATCCCTCAATGTCCTGCCCAAGAAAGCCCTTGTGAAGCTGGAATATGACGGATTGGCACTACGCCCAAGTAACTTGGTAGTGAGAGCCTTTGACGGTTCTAAAAGATCAGTTCTGGGAGAGATATAGTTGCCTATAATGATTGGCCCACAAGTTTTCAAAACGACCTTCTTTGTGATGGATATACAGCCTGCCTACAGCTGTCAACTGGGTAGACCATGGATCCACGCTGCTGGCGCCGTGACGTCAACCCTTCACCAAAAGTTAAAATTCGAGTGGGAAGGCCAAGTCATTACTATTTGTGGGGAGGAGGATATTTTTGTTAGCCAGCTGGCTACTTTCAAATACATAGAAATGGATGGGGAGATCCATGAAACCATGAGTCAGGGGTTTGAGGCCTTGAATATCAATGAAACATCTGTTGTGCTAGGGACTTCCATCACATCATATCAGCAAGCCCGGATGGTTGTTGAGGAAGGTACTGCCCAAGACTGGGTCAAGCTGCTGCCCGTGGAGAAGAAAGAAGACCGATTCGGGTTGGGTTACAAACCAACTCGACAGGATCAACCAGAGGCTGCAAAGGAGCCCAAGTTTGTCAGCGGGGGGATGCTCACCCCGGATGCTGTGAATAGTTTGGAAGATGAGTCAGAAGACGAGCGCTACCTGGAAAGCTGGATACGTCCAAGGATCCCGGGGAACCATGTCTCAAACTGGTCTTCCCAGGAAATTATAAGGGTTACTCCTGCAGAGTAATTATTATTTCCTGTATTTTTAAAGCATGCATTAAGTCCTGCATCATGCCCAAGATGTCAGGACTCATTTTGTAATCGGGCCATCTTGTATTTTGTGCAAAGATCAATTAATGAATATCAGGACATCTTTTGCAAATGAGTCTTTTCTTTTCCGCTCACTGTTTTTCATTTTTCATTTTTTTTTGTACAAAAATAAAATGGCAATGTTTTCCAAATAATAACTTCATTTTTCACTTTTTCTAAACAAGATAAAACTGATCACTAAAATGAATAAATCTAAACCCTTGCAGAGAGTGCCCTCCAGACTGCACCGATAACAACACTGCTATGACTTCGTTTGACTTTGACAATCCGATTAATCAAGCTGATGAAGGGGTTGAAAAAGATTATGAGCTACCTGAAGAGCTAGCCAGGTTGTTAAGACAAGAGGAGAAGGTTATCACTCCTCACCAGGAGGAAGTTGAGACGGTTAATCTTGGTACAGAAGAAGACCTGAAAGAAGTTAAGATCGGGGCCTGCCTGCAAGATTCAGTAGAGGAGCAGCTGATTGACATGCTTCGGGAATATGTGGATGTTTTCGCTTGGTCTTATCAGGATATGCCAGGGTTGGACACCGACATCGTTATGCACAAGCTGCCTCTGAAAGAAGATTGTCCGCCAGTAAAACAGAAGATGCGCCGTACTCGCCCAGATATGGCAATGAAGATAAAAGAAGAAGTACAAAAACAGTGGGACGCTGGTTTCCTTGCTGTAACTAGTTACCCGCCATGGGTTGCTAATATTGTACCGGTGCCTAAGAAGGATGGCAAGGTGAGGATGTGTGTGGATTACCGGGACCTGAACAGAGCTAGCCCGAAAGATGACTTCCCATTACCTCACATTGATGTATTGGTTGATAATACGACTCAGTTCTCGGTGTTCTCCTTCATGGATGGATTTTCAGGATACAACCAGATCAAAATGTCACCTGAAGACATGGAGAATACAACTTTCATCACACCCTGGGGTACATTCTGTTATAAGGTGATGCCATTCGGACTGAAGAATGCTGGTGCCACTTACCAACGGGCTATGGTAACATTATTCCATGACATGATCCACAAAGAAATTGAATGTTATGTGGATGACATGATTGCCAAGTCCCTTACAGAAGAAGACCACCTGGTGAATCTGTTGAAGCTGTTCAAGCGTCTGAGGAAGTACCAATTGAAGTTAAACCCCAACAAATGCACATTCGGGGTGCGATCTGGTAAGCTGCTGGGATTTATTGTAAGTGAGAAAGGGATTGAAGTTGACCCTGATAAAGTTAAAGCCATTCAAGAAATGCCTGCGCCGAAGACCGAAAAAGAAGTTCGGGGGTTCTTAGGTAGATTGAACTACATTTCACGGTTCATATCTCACCTTACTGCAACCTGTGAACCTTTGTTCAAGTTGTTGAGAAAAGAACAAACGGTCAGGTGGAACGAAGATTGTCAGAGGGCTTTTGACAAAGTCAAGGAATACTTACAAGAGCCTCCTATCCTTATGCCTCCGGTTGAAGGAAGACCTCTAATCATGTACTTGACAGTATTAGAAGGGTCAATGGGGTGTGTGCTGGGCCAGCATGACGAGTCTGGTTGAAAAGAGTATGCAATATACTATCTAAGCAAAAAGTTTACCGACTGTGAACAACGTTATTCACTGCTCGAGAAAACTTGTTGTGCTTTAGCGTGGGCTGCTCGCCGACTAAGGCAGTATATGTTGACCCACACTACCTTATTGATCTCAAAGATGGACCCAGTTAAGTACATATTTGAGAAGCCAGCACTTACCGGACGGGTTGCAAGATGGCAAATGATTCTCACCGAATATGACATTCAATACACATCTCAAAAAGCCATCAAGGGCAGTATGTTGTCTGATTATCTTGCTGAGAAACCCATTGATGATTACCAGCCTATGAGATTTGACTTCCCTGATGAAGACATCATGTTCATAAAAGCAAAAGACCATGAAGAGCCTATTCACACTGAAGGGCCTGACCCAGAAGAAGAATGGACTATGATGTTTGATGGGGCTGTTAATATGAATGGTCGTGGTGTTGGTGCAGTACTCATTACACCTAAGGGAGTTCACATACCTTTTTCGGCAAAACTCACTTTTAACTGCACTAACAATGAAGCTGAATACGAAGCTTGCATTATGGGTCTTGAGGAAGCCATTGACCTCAGGATCAAGACTTTGACTGTATTCAGAGATTCAGCTCTAGTAATCAATCAAACCAACGGCAAATGGTACACTCACCAGGATCATCTGATACCCTACCTGGATTATACAAGGAGGTTATTAACTTTCTTCACAACAATCAAGCTTGAGTATATCCCTCGTGATGAAAACCAATTTGCGGATGCTTTAGCTACCATTTCATCCATGATCAAGGTTCAAGCTACCAACTTTGTGCCTCGAATTTCAGTATCCAGACTTGACAGGCCAGCATACGTATTTTCAGCGGATGTTGTTAAAGATGATAAGCCTTGGTTTCACGACATCAAATGCTTCTTGGAGGATCAAACATACCCACCTGGGGCATCTTCCAATGATAAGAAGACATTAAGAAGGCTTGCTGGTAGTTTCTTCCTGAATGCTGATGGCTCCCTGTATAAGAGGAACTTTGATATGGTACTTCTCAGATGTGTTGATAGGGCAGAAGCAGACTTGTTGATGCACGAGGTGCACGAAGGATCTTTCGGTACCCATGCCGGAGGGCATGCTATGGCTAAAAAGTTGCTAAGATCAGGCTATTACTGGATCACAATGGATGCAGACTGTTGTGCTTATGCCAGAAAGTGTCATAAATGCCAGATCTATGCAGATAAAGTGCATGTGCCTCCAAATCCTTTGAATGTGATGTCTTCACCTTGGCCCTTTGCCATGTGGGGCATTGACATGATAGGAAGGATTGAACAGATTGCTTCGAATGGCCACAGATTCATCCTGGTAGCCATTGACTATTTTACTAAATGGGTTGAAGCAGCTTCTTATGCAAATGTTACCAGGCAAGTGGTAGCCCGATTTCTAAAGAAAGACATCATTTGTCGGTATGGAGTGCCCGAGCGAATCATTACTGATAATGGTTCCAACTTAAACAACAAAATGATGGCAGAACTGTGTCGGGACTTCAAGATCCAACACCACAATTCTTCTCCTTACAAGCCAAAGATGAATGGCGTTGTGGAGGCAGCTAACAAGAATATCAAAAAGATTGTGCAAAAGATGGTAGTCACCTATAAAGACTGGCATGAAATGTTACCATTTGCCTTACATGGATACCGTACTTCAATCAGAACATCCACTAGGGCAACACCGTATTAGCTTGTGTATGGTATGGAGAAAGTACTACCTGTTGAAGTTGAATTACCCTCTTTATGGGTCTTGATGGATGTTAAGTTGAACGAAGCAGAATGGGTCCGATCCCGATACGAACAACTGAGTCTGATTGAAGAAAAGAGATTGGCTGCAATTTGTCATGGGCAGTTGTATCAGAAAAGAATGAAGAAAGCTTTCGATCAGAAAGTCAGGCTTCGAGAATACCAAGTAGGAGATCTTGTGCTGAAAAGACTCCTTCCTCCTCATATAGACCACAGGGGCAAGTAGACTCCAAATTACGATGGTCCGTTCATAGTAAAGAAAGTTTTCTCTGGTGGAGCACTGATGCTCACTACTATGGATGGTGAAGATTTCTTGTCCCCTGTGAATTCGGATGCAGTTAAAAAATACTTCGCATAAAAATGACCCGCTGGACATAAAAACAGAATGTAAGTCCAGGCAAAAATAGGGCATCCCGGCGAGTCAAAAACAGAATAAAAGACTCGGGAAAAAATAAGGGAAAATAAATAAAAAATGTACACCCGCTGAGTTGAAAAGCCACATTGGACAACTCAGGCAAAAATGGGTATCCCGGTGGATTGAAAACCCGAAAGGGCGATCCACGCAAAATAAGGGAAAAACGAACAACTGCATTCTGAATTCGTCTGTATCACTTACAACATGGCAAGCTTCGAAAGTATAAAGCATCGGTCAGAATCAGCCTTCTTCAAAAATCAAGATGAGAAGAACGTCAATGTCATACAAGTCATAGCAAAAGGGAAGCTTACTGAAGCGTCGTCAACATTGCCAGCGTCTTTTTGTTTCTCAATTTTGTAACAATCTCCTCATTTCAGGGGATCTGTTTCTTTGACTGTATTTGCCAATTCAAGGCACGCAAATTAATAAAATCAGATTTTCAGTCACATTTCGTCTCGTACATTCTATTTTCATTTGCGAAAATGTCCGATGTCCTTAATATAATGGTTGCATAAATACAGATGCATCTTTTCTAAATTACATGCTTGCAGGAAATATATATTACTTACTCCCGGGAGTGTCTAAACTCCTATGATGGAATCCTGTATGGGATACCTCGGGATACTTGTACGTTTCTTTGTCATAACAGGATTTCAGGTATTCAGAGTGCAACATGGGGCATGAGAGCTTCTCCTCAGCAAGCTGTCAAATCATTATTTCCTCAACATGTCTTCCAAACAGCATCAGAAGGGGCTCATTTCCCCAGCTAATTTCATCATCCTCAGCAGGATCCCCACAGAAATCTCTAGGAAGATCGTTCAGTGATCATTCCTCCCCAGCCAAGTGTCAGGCAGGGAATCATCTCCCTGTAGAGTTTCAGCCTCTATCCAGAAGAGCAATGTCTGAAGATTTCACAACAAAGCGACGAAAGCTTCCACGTACCCCAGCTGGGCTCCTCATCATTAAGATAGGTCTATCAGTGACCTGTTTTCTCAAGCAGTCATACATCTTATCAGATCTACCAATGATCTTTTCCCCCAGCTGGGATATTCTTTCAAAGCAGATCAGCCAGAGATCTTCACCACAACGGGATCCGAATCCCGGATCGGTATCTTTGCATAATCATAACATTCGCATCATATTTCCCCTCAAAGCGTGGCATTCCGTCTAATACGGAGCATTACGGCAAAAATCAAACATATTGTATAATCATAAGTCATGTTCTGAATCAAATACCTGTATACCTACATTCCATCAGCAATATATATATATATATATATATATATATATATATATATATATATATATGAAGGCCCACAGTAGCAGCAGAAAGCCAAAGCATCCCCTTTGCACTCACTAATACACATATACTTTTTTCGATACTCGTCTGTGTCATATCACTCCCCTGCAGATATAAACCACAAACATATATCTACGCACTCTTTGGACACTCGTCCGTGTCACCATTCCCCAGCATGGTTGCCTAAAACACTCACTGTAAGCAAAACACTTGTTTATAACACACTTCTTCCGACACCGGTCTGTGTCATCTTATCCCCACAGATCTTCAGAATATCTTTTACACCCATAAGTTCATAACTTACACACTTCCTCTTATGATACTCGTCTGTATCATACTCTCCCCAGCAAGTTGAACATTCGTCTGTGTCTCACTCATACTTTTTACTCATACAGATACTCGGCCGTATCTTGTACACACCATATACCTATCCTCAGATTCAACACTCGTCTGTGTTCTTTGTTAACCAGTTGGTACTCGTCCGTACCATTATATCTGAACATGCGTCAGCGTTTGTTTCTACCGATACTCGTCCGTATCGTAGTCTTAAGGATGCTCGCCCGCATCTTTAATCCATACACAGTGTCAAACACTTACACTTTTTTCTTGAATTTAGACACTCGTCTGTGTCTACCCTTCCCCAGAAGAGTCCCCAGCAAATCCCAATAAATTATTTCATTCCTATCTGACATTCGTCCTATGTCACGATACTTTCGGCAACCGTACCCTGCCAGGTGATTGTCCTTCACCTTTTTGATGATCGTCCTTCATCATCCCCAGCGGAGTCTCCATTATTGGAACCCTTCCCTATCCGACATTCGTCCTATGTCGTGATATTTTAGCAGTCGTACCCTGCTAGGTGATCGTCCTTCACCTTTTGATGATCGTCCTTCATCATTTCATCCGATGGCCGTCCCCATCGTTGATCTTGTTATCTGACCCTTGTCCTATGTCATGATAAACCCCGAGAGAAGCCGTACCCTGCTAGGTGATCGTCCTTCACCTCTTGATGATCGTCTGTCATCATGCTTATCCGATGGCCGTCCCCATCGTCGACCTTTTCTATCCGAATTTCACCCTATGTCGTGATGCTTCCGGCAACCGTACCTTGCCAGGTGATCGTCCTTCACCTTAGATGACCGTCCCTCATCTTATCCACGACCGAGAAGCCGTACCCTGCTAGGTGATCGTCCTTCACTTTTGATGGTCGTCCCCATCATAGTCCCTTTATTTCCCCGGCATGTCGGTCGTCCCCGTCATTGCTTCATCCCTAGCAGTCGTCCTCTGCCCGACGGTTGTCCTCCGTCGCCCGCACTTTATAAGATACTTTACTTCCTTTTACAATCTATATCCCTTTTCTTCTTCATTCAGTGAGTGCAAATTTTGGACTGTCTTTGGTATTCAACCACAAGTTATCTTGTTTGTCTGTTAAGCCAGGCGCTTACATCCTGCACAGCTAACTCATGCTTGAATAGGGGCAGCTGTAAACACCCCAAATTTTCCCTCACTAAGTTCACACCATGGCTTGTAATCTTTCATATTTGCATTAGTTCAATCATACCACATCATATTGCATTTTTGCTTCACTGCATTAGTTCAAATTCATCTGCATCTAGGGTTTGTGATTTGAGCAATCCAAGATCCATTTGAGCCACTCCAAAGGTCTTAAATCATCTCAAGAGGGTCCATGTATGTTCAATCATCATATTTTATCCTCCAAAGATCAAGGAAGCCAAAGAATCACAAGAACTGGCAAGGCATGGAAGCACAACTAGGGTTTAACTACACAAATGACCTAAAATTAGGGTTTTGGTTTCAGAGGCCATAACTCCAATTTTTTTGGTCATTCTTGTTTCTATTGGTCTCTATATGATATAAGGATCATGCATACCAATTTTCATGAAGAAATTCAATGGGGAAGGCATCTGATCAATAAATGACTTCTTGAACAAGTCAGTGCAAAATCAGGGCATCTGAGGCCCCCAGTCACCCAACCAAAGGGTCTTCCCCATCATTTTGGGTGTATATGATCTTTATTTGATCTTATAAGAAGTTAGAAGTTCACAAAATTGAAGAATTTCAAGCCATTTGCAAAGTTGCCATTTTGGGAAAGTGACTTATAATGCAAACTTGCCATTTTGGGAAAGTTTTTCAACCTCCTCTTTTTGATTCAAAAATGCTTCAAATGAAAAATTCTTGGTCATGAAAGTTGTAGATTGGATCCTCCCATTTTCAAAAAGTACAAGAACTTGACCTAATTCATTTTAGAACTAAAGTTATGGCCTTGCAAAGTTGGGAAAAATCACAAAAATTCACTTATGTGCCAAAGAGGGAAACTTGCAAATTCTTGTACCAAGGCAATTTGTGACTTCTAATTGATGTCTAAGCATTACACAAACATCACACATGACATAAAATTCAGAATTGCCCAAAGATTTCTCAAGTTTCATGCCTTAAACTTCAAGAATTCCAAAAGGGGCCAAAGTGGTACAAAATTGCAAAATGATCCAAACCTCTTCATCCACTTGAGCCAGCTCACTAAATCAGTTTCCATGGACCTCCCTAAAGCCAGCTGACTCGAGCCATACCCCTAAACCAGCCTTCCACTTTCCCATACCTCCAAGTACAACTTTCTTGACTTTTTGCAACATGAGCCATACCAATCACACTGCTCCACAACAACTCTCTGCCCAATCAGAACATGTTATGTGGACCTCAAGCAAGCCATTACACACAACAAGCAAGGCTGAAAAAACTCAGCATTCACCAAAAACTCCTCTTATGCAAAAGCCTTCGAATTTCACAACTCAACCATCAAACCTTCAAACTTTTTCCACCATTCAACTCCATAAACATCACTGATCATTTCCCACCCCTCATTTTGCCCTAAAAATCCCAGAATCAAAAACACGATTTTCACACTTCATGAACTGAGCTTCTGCCATTTTCATTTTGGGGCCATATAAACTCCAACTAAGCATCACAAACACTTCAGAAGGATCATTGGAGCTAATTTGAAGCAAGGAACTGGCCAGAAAGCACCATTTTCGAAAGCTTCAGTTCAGGTATCATCAAGAACTTTTTTTCCAGAAATGATTTCTTAAGTTCTTAGATTGTTCTCCATGCTTCACTGATCACATTGTACCTTTTGGTTTTGAAAATGATTCAGTTTTAAGCATGTATGAAGCTTCTGAAATTTCTGTGAATTTTTCCGTTTTGATTTGAATCTCTCTGTTCATGTGAAATAAATCCTGTTTGATGATTGATTCTTGCTTAGAATGGGGTGGGGATCATTTCTGGATAGTTTAAGAGCTTGGGGATGCGTATAGAGAGAGATAACATAGGAGACTGGCCGGAGAAGATGACCAGAACACTGTTCCGGTCACCTGAAAGTAATTAGGGCATCAGATTAGGGTTTAATGACATAATTAGTGAGTTTGAATGTGGGCCGTCCGTTAGCGCGCGCTGGTCAATTCCCGCGTCTCAACTTTAAACCAGGGCCTTTGGATCTGATTACTTTTCATTTAAATTAATTTAGTTTTCATTTTTATTGCATTTATTTCTACATTTTATTTAAAATAGCAAAATGCATCCAAAAATTCTCATTTTTTGCATCATGTCTTAAAATATTTTTCTCATTCTGAAAATAATTTTTATTTTATTTTTTGCATTAATTTTGTATTTTTAAAATATTTAAATGTTTATTTTAATTAGTTAATGGGAATTAATTAATTAAACTAGCATTTAAGTTTCTAAAAATCACCAAAAAAATCACATTGCATCTTGATACATTTAGAAACATTATCAAACTCTTCAAACAAATTTCTTTTTGGTTCTTGACCTATTTTGAAATTTTTCTTTGGAATTAGGGTTCTTAAAAGTCAATATTTTTGCCCTAACTTGAAAAATTCCCTTCTGCCTAACCATGAGGAGTTTGATGATGATTCTTTTTGCATTGCATTCCTCATATCATGTAGTTTCTAGGATAAAATTGGTTTGAATTTATATTTCATTTTCAATTTGTTATGCATTTTTCCCTTTTGAAGTGCCTTAAAACCCTAGCCAACTTGGGAAAATCATAACTTCCATTAGGTTAAGATTTAGGTCTCCTCCTTTGGGCAGTGAACTTGTGTTGGGTTAAGGTTCCTTTGTTCCCAATTTCAATTTTTTATCATGTCATTTGCTTCTGGTTTTGAATTTTGTATTGCATGTTGTGTATAAACCCTAATTTTTGCCTCCATTTGCATCCATCATCCATATGCTTGCATACATGAACTTGTCATGACATTTTATGCATTCACATGACTTCTAAGACATCTTAGGACATATTAGAATCATGTTTGATCATTGCATCATTCATTTTCCATGTTGTGCATCCATTTCATCTCATAAACTTTCATGAACTTCCATGGTTCAAAACATGCTTCATTTGCATCCTCATCCTTGTATGATCATCTATAACTCTTGTTTTGTGTTTGCATCATCCCATGGCATCATTTGCATCATGGATATGCTTCTGACTTTATTTTTTTTATCTTTGCATTTCATCTCATTTTCATTTCATTTCATTCCTTGTTGCTAACTTTTCAGGTGGTAAGTCATTGAGAAGTGAATTTGCCTTCACTTCTCATAACCTCTTCTCATCTCTCTTATGCATCATTGCTGCATTTTACTTTTGTATTAGACTGAGCTTGCTCATTCATTCTCCCTCCCCTCTTTCTTTCTCCAAGCAACTTGTCTTCTTAAGTGAAGCAAGTTGTCTTACTTCTCTTTGCTTCTCTTTCTTTTCATCCTGCTTCTTCCATGATGGCTTTTCTCTTGAAGATCTTTTGCAAGCCTCATAAACCCTAGGAATACCCAAGCATGATAACAATTAGGGTTTGATTAGTCCTCCATTTAGTTTTACCTTTGTGTCATCTTTGAGTCTTCTCTTCCCATCTCTGAATCAAGGACTAAACCTTAAAGGTTTTAAGGCTTTGTGATTAAGGTTATGCCTGTATCCTTCTATTTGGATGGAGTGTATAACTTTAATCCTAAGTTTTGAACCCTTAATGAGTTTAAACCCTTTAATCAATTTACCTAATAATCATTAAGACATCAAGCTTGTAACTTGGGCCTTGCATTAGGGTTCTAATTCTTCCTTAATTGGTTAAGAAGGACTAACCCTAGTGTTAATGGACAAGTCCCCCTCAAGTTGTCTTACAAACCATAAAATCCATTTCTTAATCCTACCATTAAATAAAATCCATTAACTAAAATCCATTTAATAGAGGCTTGTTTTGTCATGAGATTAATCCCTAATCATGGATTAAGTTGAGGAGCCTTCCTCAGCTTAAATGTTCTCATCTATTGTCCTTCTATTAGGATGGTGTAATGGGTCCATTAAATCTTTGATTATGGCTTAAACTCATTACTCAACACTAAACAAAAACTCCAAAAACATCTAAATTATTACAAGTAGGTTAATGATCTTAATCCTACCCCATGGTGATTAAGTGTGAGGTGTTTACTTCATACTTAAGGTATTCTCACTACCCCTAATCAGAGGGAGGATGTGATGAGTTTACTAATCCTTGGTTTAGGCTTAAGCTCATTTTCTTATGACAAGCTCAAAAAGCAATAAAAGATTGAAAATACCTAAAACAAACAATAATCGTCTCCTCCGGGATTCTTTTCTCACCTCATTCACTCACAAACGAGAACTTGCTTCTTCTGTCTAATGCAAGACAATTAGCACCTGAGCCAGACAGGTCATACACTTGAGCATAGACAAGTAAGCAGTTCACAAGTCAATTTATCTTTCAGTCTCTTTGAGTCGAACTACGGTGTTCTGACTTCCTCATTGCACGAGAGGATACGTAGGCATAACTTAACAGTTATCGAACAAAAGTCTCTGTATATTCCCCCTCTTCAGCATTATTTTTTAAGCCTCATGTTCTTGAGCTTTGCACTCTTTTCCTCCACTGACACTGTTTCACTTCACTTCACATTGTTTTTGCACTGAAACTTGCATTCTTTTCCAGCTTTGGCACACAGAAATAGCACTGACACTACCCCTTTAAACACAAATCTTTTAAGCGTGGATCCCGTCGAGTACGGTGGACAATCTGGGTGCTAATACCTTCCCAAATTGTAACCAACCCCCTTTCTCAGTTTCTCTGGTTCGCAACCGTCTTGTCCGTCTCTTTCTAAGTTTATGCAGCATTACCTTTCCTTCAGGATAAAAATGCCTAGCTGGCGACTCTTTTCTTTTCAGTTCACCCTTGTGTGTTCTCTCTCTTTCGCCGACCGTTCGTGTTTGTACCCCTTCTGACCGGGTGTCATTTGGTGGGAACGACACCTGGCATGTCTTGATATGACCAAGCAAAGACGTCGACGTATTCTCGAAGCATGTCAATAAGCTGTTCCTTTACTGAATCCTACAGGCTGGCCCCAATCTTCACTTCTTTCAAATCCTCTTCGGTACCAAGATTAACTGTTTCAACCTCCTCTTGATGAGGAGTGATCACTTTCTCTTCTTACCTCAACAACCTGGCTAATTCTTCAGGTAACTCATAGTCTTCTTCAACCCCTTCTTCAGCTTGATTAATTGGATTGTCGAAGAAATCTGAAGGATAATCTCTGCAAGGGTTGAGATTTGTTCGTTTTAGTGATCAATTTTAATCTTGTTTAGAAAAAGTGTAAAAATGAAGTTGTTTATTTTGAAAACATTGCCATTTTATTGTTTTGTACAAAAGTGAAAAATGAAAAGACAGTGAGCAAAATAAAGAATTGTTTGCAAAAAGATGTTCGATATTCATTGATAATCCATTTGCACAAAATTACAATATGGCCCTATTACAAAATGAGTCCTCACACCTTGGGCAAGATGTAGGACTTGATGCATGCTGAAAAAAGCAGGAAATAATAATTACTCTGCAGGATGTAAACACCCCAAATTTTCCCTCACTCATATCACACCATGGCTTGTGATATTTCATTTTTTTTGCATAGGCAGAAGCATACCATCTCATATTGCATATTTGTTTCATCTGCATAAGTTCAAGTTCATCTGCATCTAGGGTTTGTGATCTGAGCAATCCAAGGATCCATCTGAGCCATCCCAAAGGCCTCAAAACATTCCAAGAGGGTCCATGTGTGTTCTACCATCATATTATACTCCTTAAATTTCATGGAAGTCAAGAGATCACAAGAACTGGCAAGGCATGGAAGCAGAGCTAGGGTTTTCACTACACATATGGCCAAAATTAGGGTTTTGGTTTCAGAGGCCTCAACTCCAAATTTTTGGGCCATCATTGTTTCTAATGTTCTTAAGATGTTATAAGGATCATATGTACCAAGTTTGAGGAAGAAACCCATCGTGGAAGTCATCTGTTCACTGGGTAACTTCTTGAGCAAGTTAAGTCAAAATCAGGGCATCTGAGGCCCCCAACAGTGGAACCAAAGGGTTATTTTCATAAAATTGAAGTTATATGATCTTTATTTGATCTTATAAGAGGTTGGAAGTTCACAAGATTGAAGAATTTTGAGCCATTTGCAAACTTGCCAAAAATGGAAATGACTTGTAATGGAAACTTTCCATTTTGGGAAAGTTTTCAACCTCCTCTTTCTCAATAAAAAATGCTTCAAATGAAAAATTCTTGTTCATGAAAGTTGTAGATTAGGTCTTTACCTTTTCAAAAAGTACAAGAACATGTCTTGATTCATCCTAGAACTCCAGATATGGCCTTTCAAAGTTGGCAAAAATCCTAAAATTTCAAGTTTCATGTCAAAGAGGGATTTTGTAAAATGGCATGTTCAAGCATTCTAATGACCTCTAATCAACTTCTACACTTCATAACATGCCTATGTTACTTCTAAACATCAGAATTGGCCCAAGAATTTGGCATTTCCATGACTTGATTCACAAGAAACATCAAAGTTGGAAAATTGCATAAAGCATGACATCTCTTCATCAAAGCCATCCAACTCCAATCGTTTGATCCAAGGGCCCTCCACAAAGCCAGCTGAGGCCAGACATGCCTTGGAACCACTCCTGCCATGACCCATGCTCATAGTACAACCAATGTTGACTTTTTGCAAAAACAACCATACCAATCACACTATGCCACCACCAACTTTCTGACCAATCAAGACCTCTTATGCAAACCCTAAGGAACTCATTTATTTCATCACACAAGCCTACAAGCATTCATAGACTCAGAATCACAAAATCCTCCATAACACTTCCCCTCTTCGAATTTCATCACACAGCCACTCAAACTCCAAACTTTCTTCATCATTTAAATATATCTCACCTAAGGAACAAATCCCAACCATTAGAATGGCCTGAAACCTCACAAAACAAAAACACGATTTTCCACCTCTAAAAACTGAACTTCAAAAAGAAGCCACATACACTCTAGAAAAGCATCAAAGAAGCTCAAGGGTGATCAGAGGAGGGTGTGTGCACCAAGAAGAAGGCCCAAACAGCTCCATTGATAAAGCTTCATCTCAGGTACCTTCTTGAAACATTTTTCTAGAAATCATTTCTTTAGTTACAAAATGATAGAGTTTGCTCTCCTGATCACAATGAACTTTGAATGATGAAGAATGGTTGATAATTGAGTGTGTATGCGTGTTCTGAAATTTTATCCGTTTTTATGTTTTTGTTCGATTCTTTATTATGATGCATGATAAATGAATTTCGGGGTCAGAATCTTGTTTAGGGATGTTCATTGGTCATTTCTGGAGAGTTGGGGAGGTTTTTATGGCCTGTGGAGAGAGATAGGGCATAGACCTTGCCAGAGAAAACGATCGGAACACTGTTCCGGTCGTCTGAAAGTGATTAGGGTTAATTTCATTTAATTAGCGGAGTTTAAATATAGACCCTTGGATGTGTGTTTTCCGCACGTTTTGGATGGCCGGGATTGATCATTAAAACCCTAAACCTAATTAATTATTTAATTTAAGTCAGATTAAAACTCAGCCATTGGATCTCATTTAATTGATAAGTTTAAGTCATGGCCTTAAGATTTGAATACCTCAAGTCACGTGGACTTTGCTTCTGGACCACTGGATCCCTCAACTTCCAATCACAACCTTTCATCTTGCATACTTCTGTTTTTATTTTATTTTTCTTAATATTTTATTTCACGAATTTATTAAAAATAGTTAAAATCATCCAAAAAATATTTCCTTTTGCATTCTGACTTTAAATATTTTTCTCATACCAAAAATGATTTTTATTTTATTTTTGGCATTAAAAAAGTATTTTTTAAAATATTTAAATGTTATTTTTAATTAATTAAAGTCTTTTAATTAATTAAAAATACATTTAAGTTTCTAAAAATCACCAAAAAAATCATGAATCATCCCTTTGCATTTAGAAACATTTTCAAACTCTTCATACAAATTTCTTTTTAGGTTTGATCATAACTTAAGAATTTTCTTTGAATTAAGGGTCATTTAAAACATATTTTTGAACCCTAATTTAAAAAATATTTTTCTGCCTAACCAAGAAGAGTTTGAAGATGATTCTTTTTGCATTGTTTTGTGCATAGCATGTATCTTATAGGGTATTTATATCATGAATTTATCTTGCATTTTCAAATTGATTTGCATTTTTCCCTTTTGAACAATCCAAAAAACCCTAGAAACTTAGGAAATTCATAACTTTTGAGTGGTAAGGCTTCTGACCTTCTCCTTTAGGGTGTGACTTAGTGTGGGATTAGGTTTTGTTTGAGTGTGATTTCCAATTTTTATCATGTCATATGCTTCTGTTTTGATCATGTGCATCTCATACTTCCATATAACCCTAATTTCTCATGTTCATTTGCATTCATCTTGTATATGCATCCATACATGAACTTGCCATGACATTTCTTGCATTCATATGTCATCTTAGACATCTTAGGACATGTTAGAATCATGCTTGATCATTTCTTCATCCATTTGCCATGACTTGCATTCATTTCATTTCATTAATATTCATGAACTTTCAAACTTCAAAGCATGCTTACATGATATCTCATCCTTGTATGATAATGCATATGCACTTTGTATGCCTTTGCATCATCTCACATGACATTAACATTGCATAAACACTTGTGACTTTGGTAATTTCAACTCATCTCATCTCATTTCATTTCATTTCTGTATGTTTCATACTTTATGCATTCATGCTAACATTTTCAGGTGGTAAGTTACTTTGAGAAGTGGATTTGCCTTCACTTCTCATTTCTCTTTATCTCTTTCATGTGCATTTTGTTTGTATTTTAAGTGAACTTGTTCACTTGTGTTCCATTTCTCTCACTTTCTTTCTTTAAGTTATTTATCTTCTCCATTGAAATAAGTAACTTATTTCTTCTGCTTCTTCCTCCCTTCATCTGCTTCTTCCATTGGTGGCATCCTTGAAGATCTTTCTTAAGCCTTACAAACCATAGGAACATCCAAGCATGATAATAATTAGGGTTGTGATTAGTCTCCTTTAGTTTTTACCTTTGAGTCTCCTTGAGTCTCTCTTTTCATCTTCATAATCAGAGACTAAACTCTTAAAGTTTTAGGACTTTGGAATTAGGGTTATGCCTGCATCCTTCTCTTAGGATGGAGTGTATAACTTTAATCCTAAGTGTTAAACCTTTAATTTGTTTAAACCTCTTAATCAAATCATCTTAATAATCACTAAGACTTCATCTTGTAACTTGGGCCTTACATTAGGGTTCTAATTCTTCCTTTATGGCTAAGAAGGACTAACCCTAGTGTTTAATGGACAAGTCCTCCTCAAGTTGTCTTACAAACCATAAAATTCACTTCTTAATCTCATCCCTTAATTAAAATCCACTTAATAAAGGCTTTGTTATATAATGAATTTAATCCCTAACCATGGATTAAGTTGAGGTATCTTCCTTAGCTTAAGTGTTCTCATCTATTATCTTTCTATTAGGATGGTGTAATGAGCCCACTAATCTGTGATTAGAAATTAAACTCATTACTTAACACTAAACAAAAACCAAAAAACATCTAAATAATCACAAGTAGGTTAATGATCTTAATACTACATCATCATGGCAATTAAGTTGAGATGCTTATCTCATGCTTAAGTATTCTCATTATCCCTAATCAAGGAGGATATAATGAGTTTACAAGCCCTTGATTTAGGCTTAAGCTCATTAACTTATGCAAAACACTAAAAACAATAACAAAAATGAAAACACAAAAAACAAACAATAATCGTCTCCTTCGGGATTCTTTTCTCATCACACTCATTCACAAGCGAGGACTTGCTTCTTCAGTCTAATACAAGACAATTAGCACTCGAGCCAGACGAGTCATACACTTGAGCATAGGCAGGCAAGCAGTTCACAGTCAATTTCATTTTCAGTCTCTTTGATTCGAACTAAGGTGTTCTGACTTCCTCATTGCACGAGAGGATACGTAGGCATAACTTAACTTTTATCGAACAAAATTCTCTTTGTCATCCCCCTCTTTCAACATTCTCTTTTAAGCCTCAGTTCCTGAGCATTCACCTTTTTGCACTGACACTTGTATACTTCTTCTCCAGCTTTTGCAAACAGATAGCACATACACCTACCCCCTTTAAACACAATCTTTTAAGCGTGGATCCCGTCGAGTACAACGGAAAATCTGGGTTCTAATACCTTCCCAGGTTGTAACCAACCCCCTTTCTCAGTTTCTCTGGTTCGCAACCGTCTTATCCATCTTTTTCTAGGTTTATGAAGCATTACCTTTCCTTCGGGATAAAAATGCCTAGCTGGCGACTCTATTCATTTCATTTTCATTTTCTCTTTTCGCCGACCGTTCGCACTTGTACCGGGATGCAAATCTTCGGGAGCGACAACGCTCTGCTCAACTTCATGTACCATTCCTGTGATGCCCCAGTGAGGTTGTTCTGGAAATAGTACATACATAATTTGTCATCATCAGTATGGGCATGAATTCTTCACACATATGACTGCAAGTGAGTTTTTAGGCAAGTTGTGCCATTGTACTTGTCAAAAGTTAGTGGTTTAAACTTATGAAGGATTCTCACACATGGGACTAAGTCCAAATCAGAAACATCGAAGCCAAGAGTGTTCTGAGATTCGATAGCCCGAATCTTCTTAGCAATCTCATCAAACCTTATAATCACCACAGGATTTTGGGCATCCATATCCCCATCAACCAAAGTAAACTGGTCTTCCTGTCGGTCTATATAACCGACATCACAACCAACGTCTCCACCTGGAGCATCATTTGCATTCACATTAGGACTAACCTGGGGATTATCCTATGGAATGGGAACACTATTTCCTCCCACATTTCCTTCTGAATTCTCCTGTGTCCTTTCGACTATCTCCCATATCCTATCTTGATTCTGATTCATCACATTCATCAAAGTCATAAAATGGTCCATTCGATTCCTTAGCTCTACCAGCTCAGTTTGCATCTGTTCCATGATTCTGGATTTATTTTCTCTAGTTAAGTACCGATGTACCTGCCTTCCAGTAATAGTGCCTGAAATAGAAGAGAAGTTAGAAATCCGTGACCCATACCTGCAAAAAACAAAAAGAGGTGATATACATGCTATGCAAATATTGTGCTTTTCATTCTCAAGGTTGTTTGCATCCCAATTATGGTATTCAATAATAATAGAGAAATCCATATGGCTATTTGTAACTTGACTTTTGAGAAGAAACAAATCGCGCAAGGCGTAGATATGGTTGGTTTGGATGAAAGTGTTACTAGAACAGGTGTCGCTGCATAGACAACAATCATAAATCTAGGCAAAAAAACATAACATAACATAGAGAAAGCTCAAGAACAAAAAAGGTTCCCCAAAGCGTTACAAGTCTTACAACAATGAAACAACATTCAGAAAGAGAAATGATTCCCACAACAAGCCTGTAGGTAATAAAGTACAACAAAAGAACTAAGCCCTACAAAACTCTACATCTTTCAATCTCTAGTTGAATTGCTTGACGGATTCAAACAATTGGGTAAAATCTGGGTGTCCTAGGTCTTCAATCAATCTCTGGATGAACAGGTATCTTTGATCGAAAGACGCGTGCAACTCATTGATTTGTTGGAGGAACACTTCTTCATTCTCCCTACTGGATCCTGGATATGATCTAGCCCTCTTGGTTTAAGCACGAATCCTGAGTTCTTCCATCTCCTTATGATCATCTTCTATTGACCTTTGACTATGTTCTAGCCTTTAGAGATAGTCCATATGATGTTCGTGGGCCTTCTAAAGTTCTTCATTCTGAATTTCCACTTGAACTTGTAGATCTTCAATATTATCTTGTAATCTTTCTCTATCTCTTTCTACTGTTTTTCATTAGCCTCCCACTGCTCTTACCAAAGAATGATAGCTTCATTCGCCTCAGCTAAGGACTAGTTAATCCTTCGCCGCTCTATAGCCTTGTTTAATTCAGCTAAACTCTTCTTCTTGAAATAGAGCTCTCTAAACTTGTGAGGAATATTTGCATTCAAAACCAAGCATAATTCATGAGCATTCTTCCCAAATAATTCCTTATTTCTTAAATCCTTTACTTCCTTTTGCATTTCAACAAATTGGTCTTGAAAGTCATCAAGATTTTCGTTCATACCAACACCCTACTAGGCTTATAATGATAAATTACTTCTTCCATATGTGGAGTAGTATGGATCGTAGGAGCTTCTACATACATCATAAGTTGAAAAGACGGAACCATAGGAATCTCCAGAGGAGGAGGTGGTTGATAAACCTCAGGAATAAAATTGGGTGACGTGCCCGACGGTCTATTAGAAGGCATATGGTAACAAGGAGAAACAATAGGCGCCATAAGAATGGATATAGAGACTATTTCATAGATGACTATCCATTGAACAAGAGTTGATGAATGGGGAGGGGTGGTTAATTATGTGCAGCCACCAAGTTATCAATACTGGAAGTTAACCTCTCAAGGTTGTCTTTCAAAGTTGAGACTTCTTCATGGAGTTCATGATTCTCTTGTTGTAAAGCTTCCATCTTTCTTCTTTGATTAACTCGAGTACTATAAAGGTGATTCAGCTTGTCAAATATATTGGATGAAGACCAAGAGAGACACATAAGAAACCTATTGAACTCTCAGAAAGCAAGACCAATGCAAGAATGATGCATGATATGCAAAGTTCAAATGCAATAATTTCAGGGGATTATAAGGTAAATTGCAAATATTATAAAAGAATAACACAATTTTTGAAGTACTAAAAATCTCATTTCATTGATATTGGAAAAAGGATTACAACATTGAAGTACAATCTCAATAAGCCTAATGGATAAGAGGAAACAGATATCTAAATATATGGAATCATGTCCAAAGAAGATCCAAATCCAAGTTGATACTTCATGAAAATCCTTTTGATCTATTTCTTGTAACGAATCTCCATATCTTTCTTATCTTTCACAAGTTGATCCACATTAGTCTTCCAATCACCGGAAATAGGAAGAATAGCATATGAAGTGCTAAAGGAAAATAAATCATCTTGTACCTTTGGCCTCTTTATGACACGCCTCTCAAGCAACTAAATCAAATCATCTTTTTCCTTCAACTAATCTTGCATGGTTTTCTTCTCTAACTCCGAAGCATGAAACTTGCTCGGTATTTCCTTCAAGCAATATCCAAATTGTCACCTAGCAAGAATAGAGATGTAGCTAATTCCGCCACGTGTACCCAGAAGAGGTACGTTGTGGAATTCCCCAAAACTATCAATAATCACTCTAGTATCATATGTTGAACAATACTAAGTCATATCAGCATGAGTAAGAGACATAAGTCTTTGAGACCATCTTCGCTTCTTTTTGTTCTCCGTGAAGACTCTAGACTTTGGTAGGTGCGAAATAAACCACTTATACATTGAAGGTGCGCAACAAACTATATCTCCATGACCCTTGGAGGTCCTATGATGAATAGAATGATACATGTCCCCAATCAAAGTAGGCATAAGGTTCCTATTCAAGAAAACATGAATAGCATGCTCATCTATGATACCATCTAGGTTAGGAAACGACACAATAAGTAGATAAGCAATGCAATAATAGCCTTAAATGCATCCCTATTCTTCGCAGCGACAAAAGTAGAAGCTTTCCCCATTAAGAACTTGGCATTGATCCCACGAACATCCCATTTCGGAACAAACCTTCCCTTAAGACCAAATTAATTAAGATGAAAGGACTTGGCAATAGCTTTGAGTGTAGGTTCCTCGTATAAACCTCTGAAAAGTTCTTCCTTGTCTAGAACCAGGAAACCTATCCAATAAGAGTACTCCTCTAAATTCAGCACAATCTAATAATCAGAATAAGTGAAATAGTGATACAACGAGTCATAAAACTGAACCAAAGTGTTGATGTAATGCCATGTATAATATATACCTAGAATAATACCATACAAGTGTTTTTATTTTATACTGACACCATCACAAGTTCCTATTGTCATAATTCACATACTTGACCATTAATTAAACATAAATACAACCTATGGTATAAGACATGGAAATTAGCCAAAACAATAAAATCTAAGATCAAGGTATAATAGCCTTCATTGTACAATAAAATAACACACAACAAAAAACTCAAACTAAGCTTCTGTTGAAATATCCAAGCATAGCTCCACTTATAAAACATACCTCCAACAATACCTGAAAACAACAACAATATTGGGGTGAGATAATAATCTCAGTAAGTTCCCTATCTTATGGATTCTCTCATCTTTACAAGGTTCTAACCAAACCTAACTTAAGTCGGTGGAATGGGACAATACTTTGAGTTCACAATCCCACACTACTTGGAAACAAGCTCATGAGTTCACAACTCAACTATCACTATCCAAAAACCTCATCAAGGCATCCCCTTTTCACGTCATCTTCCGTGTTTAGAAATCAGCATGAGTCATAGATCCTTGTATCACACTAGACATACTAAAAGGATTCAGATTCTATCGTAGCTTCTTATGGGACTCAATGTTATACCCATTTTAAGCTTCTCACATAGGCTTCCCGTGGGACTCAATTTAATACCCATCTCAAGACTTTCCATTTATGCTTCCCGTGGGACTTAATGTAATACCCACCTAAAGAATTTCCATTTATGCTTATTGTGGGACTCAATGTAATACCTACCTTAAGACTTTCCATTTATGCTTTCCATGGGACTCAATGTAACACCCACCTCAAAACTAACACTCTTAGGCTTCCCATAGGACTCAATGTTGCACCCATATCAATCCATTACGACTAATCAGAAAATACGCCAAGGCATATTTGCTCGACCAACCCTACACATGAGTTATCGACGCGGGTCACGGATCCTTAACGTAGACATCTTTCCCCGAACAAACCTACACAAGAGTTATCGACACGGGTCACAGGTCTTATCTTAGATATTTTTCCCCGATCAACCCTACACAAGATTTCTCAACACGGATCACAAATATCTAACTCATAGGAACTTTCCCCGGCCAACCCTATACAAGAAAGTTATCGACACTGGTCACTAATACCATCCACTAAGTAAGTTTCTCTGGCCAACCCTACACAAGAGTTATCGACACGGGTCATGGATACATACCTAATAAGTAACTTTCCCTGGCCAACCCTACACAAGAGAGTTATCGACATGGATCACAATTACTTATTAAGGGATTGCATATACTCATGAGGATCTCTCTATATAAGCCTCGACTCACAAATAACAACTACTCACCATGGTTGCTTATCTAGGCATCAAAATCACAAGTTTTTCCATCTAAAGACATCTATCAATTCCAAGTTACATTACTAGGTTATACTATTGATTTGCGGTAACGTTTCCTCAATCTTCTGAACTCTTTTTGTTTTAATCATGTGATTACACAATCACATACAATATTATTTTCATTCAATTGTCACCAATTAATTAATCCCAGTTAAATAGAAATAATTTCGCTTTTTATTGCGTAGAGCGTTGCCTCGATTGGGATCACGGTTTAAAAGTTATGGATTTTTAAAGTTTTTCATAAATCATGCCAGTGTTAATCGGTTAACAGAATATGGTTAACTGGTTAATCAAGTTGAAAAGGCTGAGATAGTAGTGAAATAAGAGTTAGAGACACTTTAGTATAAAATATTAACCATATCCTATTAATCGGTTAACCAAACACATTTTTACGTAAAAGGCCAATTTTTCACGCGTTAACTGATTAACCACATGTTGTTAATCACTTAACCCTATTGCAGAAGCTCAAAAACCTATTTTCATGGATTCCAAACCCAATCAATCTCAACCAAAACTAAATAGAATATAACAACAAGTATTATCGGTTATTCCCACTCATAAGTAGACTATACTGCACATTCTATTTTGCATTTGAATCGTTGGAACATTAATTTAGCACGATTACTCATAATCTATCAAATTCTATTTTGATTCGCAACAACCCTAACTTCTACAACTTAAGGTTTCTAACTAAAACTCACCTAAAGCAAGATGGAGATGATGAAGACGAGATGATTTAATGAAGAGATGATGTAGTTCCAAGCTTTTTCTTCCCTTAGGGTCTCTCCCTCTTTTCTCCTTCTCTTCTCTTCTCCTTCTCTTCTTTCTTTGTTTCTTCTTCTTCTTCTTACTATCTTTTTTTTCTCTCTTTCTCTCTCTCTCTCTCTCTCTCTCTCTCTCTCTATATATATATATATATATATATATATATATATAATATAATACAATGGGTAAAATATCTCTAATTGATATTTTATCATCTAACACCAATTGACCAATTATTAGAGTTACTAAAATATCCTCCTTTATACTTATTCATATTGGTCTGTCTCTTTATTAAATAATTGATCTCTCAGGATTTCACTAGTTTCTCTATTGATCCCTATTGACAACACTCAGAGAACATTGGAGATTCCATTATTCCAATTAACTAAAGATAGAGTACAGAGAAACTCATTTGATCTCATATGATATCCAATTGAGCGTTTAAGAGAATTTGGGTTATTACAGTTGAGAACCCCTCTTCCATAACAATCTTCAGAATGAGAAAAAATCTACCATAACGCTTTTGGAAATCCTCAATATCAGTCATCAATGCTTTGAGCTTTCTCAAGTCTCCTAATTCAAGAACACCTATAAGTTCCTTGAAATCTTGATAAAAATGCTCATGAATGTATGAGTGCATGGATGCAACTGAAGGTATGAGAAAAAAACAAGAAATGGGGGTTTGAATTTGGTTTTCACTCTTGATAAATTTGTCGTTATTTGTTGTGTAAGCATAAATAAATAAAGAAAAGCATAAAAAAGAGATAAGAACACACGATATATCCAGGTTCACTTGAAAACCTCAAGCTAATCCAGTCCACCCGCCAATGTGATTTTGCCTTAGACAAGGACTTGATCCACTATAATCAAACTGATTACAAGACACATCACTAATTGTGACTAACTGCACAACCAACTGATGCAACTTACAAAATTGCAAAACCAGCTGATGCGACTTCCCTTGCACAACTATGTGTCGTGACTAACTGCACAACAACCTGTTGTGACGTAACCTTGCACGGCTACCTGCCGTGACTGACTACTCAATATCCTGTTGCAACTTCAAGCACCAAGAGTCATAGTCCTAAGCCTCCAAAAGATTATAACCTTCACCCAGTCCTTTAAGGATTACAAACATTCTGTTTATATATGGTCCTGTTTACAATTCAGTGCTTCTTACATAAGTTAGGTAAACACAGCTAATATCAGTGGATCTGAAGAAAAACCTATATAGGCTCTATGAATATTACATTTTATTGTAGCTCAGAATAGTGTGGAGTATTCCATATCTTCATTCAGGAGCTTCTTCATGGACAACAACCCAAGCTCACTGTGTTGCATGAATTCTTCCTCTTCGAAGCTTGTGAAAGCTTAATCAATCTTGATATGGCATATAATAACTTCATCATCTTGATTCACATAAGAAGAACATTTTGCACAACAACCATGTTCTCTTATTCCAATGATCTTACATGGACACACTTTTTAGTCGTGCATTTTTCACTCAATTTCCATGATCATCTTCTTAGTTGTCATTTGCGACTTTTGCAGCCTTCTACAACATATTCAATTAAGCACATTCATAGACCAACAACTTTTGCATCATCAGTTTGTTGTCTAACCATTAGTCCATCAACCATCACTGCTTTGAGTTGCATTTCATTCACACATTAACATGGACTTAAACTTCAGTCTGCATCATCACGTTTCTTAATGTAATCACTTCCTTATATAGCTAAAAATAGATCCGTTGAAGGGTAGCTGGCTACTAAAGGATTGTCGTTACACAGGGATGGAAATTGTAATACCACGTCTATTATATTCCACAAATTAGGGTTAGTTATAGGTAGTGGAATAAAGTGTTGTGTACTATGTGTAGCGGGGAAATCATGAGTGTAAGCTATTAATTAACTTAACTCAAGGTAAACAAAGTCGCCACCACACTATTATTTTATTCCAAAAGAGGAAAAGGAAAAAAGAGCGAAAAAATCCTAATGAATCTAAAAGCAAAAAGCTAAACAACACAAGCAGAGAAAGGGTAAGGGGATAGGTTACAAAATGGGAAGGTTTTAAGCACCCAAAATATCTGTGGTGCTCCACGGGAGCCCTTTGAAAAAATTATTGTTTTTGCTTTGAAAATGGTTTGGTAAATAAGAGTGAGGAGATGAGAAAAGAATTAATTTTTAATGTTTTTGTGTTTGTGTTTGGAAAGGTTTACCACCTCATGCCTACGTACCCACAAAGTGCAATGTAAGATCAAAACCTCGTAGTTCATGGTACAAATAGTGAAAATTGGCTGGTTTTGATTGATTTTATTAAGTGAATACAATTTGTCATTTTCAAGTGGATAGTCTCACAAATCTACCATGAGAATGAGGGCATGGACTCATGCATCATTATGGGGAGGGCGCCAACTCGAATAAAAATCGACGAGTATGCCACTAAACCCCCACGAATGACAATAGACTCAATTACATCAAACTACAACCATGGAGATTGAGAGACTTGCACCCGACTAGAGAAAAATGACTCATAGTCTAAACTTGTAAAGAAAACAAAAAAAAAGGTGCACAAAGGTATAAAACAAATTAAATTAGTTTGGTTCTTTTTATTTTTGAATTGAAGTCAAGATAATTAAGTTTATTGACATTTATTTAAGAAAAGAAGAAGTAAAAGCCACATGACAAAAATTCAAGGTTTTATTTATTAAGGAGGTCAAGGTTTTTAAAACAAGAATCCTTTGAAAAAGAGGAAAATTTTGAAAATTGAAGAAGGGGGAGATGAAGAGGCTATCCTAAAAAATAAAATAAAATAGATAAAGGAGGAAAGATCTAACCAACTTGATGATTCTTCCAAGCATAAGCACAAGAGTTCCATCCTTATAAGCCTAAGCTAGAAAATGTCCAAATAAAGGCTAAAGTACCAACTCCATGATGATCAAAGCAAATGGAAGGTGTCCTAGGATCTAAGTACAAACTTCAATTCCAATGCAAAGGATAGTAACCATAGTCCAAGATCACGATCATACGTTATTTAGAGGTTTAATCCTTTATTAATATTTTTTGTGTCCAAATGAACAAAGAAATAAAACACAAGGATATATAAACATAAACATAAACATGATAATGGATGATAAAGCATAATAAAAGTAAAAGAGATAAGGGAGTGAGAGGGAAATTAAAGAGGATAAGGTGCGAGAAGGAAAATTAAAATAGTAATATAGTTGTAGTAGTAGTAATAATATGTACATAATAACAGTATGGTGAACTTAATCATCCACAACCAAGAAAGTAACAAGGCAACAAGTGCCAAAACCGAAAAGGAAACCGATTTCGCTTAGTATATTACACTATAGTGATTAACCGATGCGATTAGACCAAAATTCGGTGAAGACTTGAAAGAAGATTGGATACCCAAAGAAACTATGCTTCAAGATTCGAAAGTCATGGATCTAATGGAAATGATTAATCAACATTGGCATGATGCGACCAACACGAGGTCCGATCCACGAAAGAGCAAGTATCCAATCGGGACACATTTAAGTCTATGTTAAGCAATCGCCGAGTAATTTATGGATCAATTACCCTATAAATTAGGCCGACCAAAACCAATTAAGGTTACATATAGTATTCTTTCATCTTTAAGTTCAGTCCCTCGTCTTGTTGGATTCAATTGTGAAAATATAACACTAATTCAAAGCATCTAAAGTGAATAAAATAATTCACTTATAGATAGATTTGAACTAATGAATATTATATCCTCTAATCTACACCTAAAGTCCATTGAAATTAAAGAGAAATCAGTCCCAAAAATGTCTCCCAAGGTAAAAATAAGAAGAAAGGGGAAGAAAAAGCAAAAGGAACCAAAACAGCCCTAAAAACAAAGGAAAAAGTCAATTTTGCTCAAGACTCATCGGTTACTACCAGGCTGGTAACTAGTTTCTTAGTTAAAAAACGCAACAATTTTAAAAAATTAACACTGAGTAACCGGTTATTACGAGGCTAGTAATCGGTTACTCTGCGTGTAGAATAAAAAAATAGTGCAAAATTTCGCATGATCCTCTTTCAAAACATTTTTCAAACACCTTGTGATCATGGATCTGGACTTGCACAAATTTCAGAGTAAGAAAACAGCAAAAACCAGCAATCAAAATGCATCAAAAGATCCAAAGGATCACACACAAAGATCAATAGGGATGTACATTGTGGATGATGAAGATGAAGGTGTAACAATAGAGGAAGATGAATTACCAATAACAAACTCCAAATTAATCCACAAGAAAGCTTGATTTACTGAATTTGATGAAGAAAAATGAAAAGGATGAAGGTTTAGCACAAAGTTAATCAAGAATTCAATGTGAATTCTTGATAACTTTCAAAAGAAGAAATTGAGCTTTTGGTGAATTTTTGTAGTTGGGGATATATATTGCAAGAGGCTTTTTGGCTCCCTAAAGCTTGAGAAAATGAATGAAAAGAAGTCTCTATTTAAAGAGTTTAGGTATGGAAATTTGGTGGAATGGACTAGGCTTGGAAGATCAAAATTAGGCTTGGGAATTAAATTTGGAAGGAATTATCAAAAGAGTGGTGATTAATGAAGGTGTATGGTGGGAATTAATTGTGATGATGTATAGGAATTAAATGGAGATAGTCTAGAATATTCCACATGTGATCAAAATGAAATTGGTACCAAAATTTCAAACTTTGCTGCCATTTTTCAAAATTGCACATTGGTAACCAGTTACTACAAGGGCGTTAATCGGATACTCAATGAAAAATTTGAAAAATATTTGATTTTCTTTGCACTGTCGTGGTTCTGGCTCGATTCTCTTGTGCGTCAAAGAAGGTATGGAAATAAACACATGAACCTTGGAATTCCTTGAATAAATCAATTAATTTGGGAAATTCTTGATCAAATAAATTTGAATTGTTTGCGAATCAACTTCGACTTTTTATATGTGAAATTCATTCGAGTTGTGGGACTGCTATTTTTGGTATTTTTTACCTGCTCTTCCCCTTAAAATGTTTATAAAACAAAACAAAATATTTTTGGATTTTAATTAATGTTCAGTAAAGATAAATGAATAAAAGCATTTAAAAGAAATGGTGATTCCCTGTGAGGCATAAACCTGCAACATAAAAGGACCGGGGAACCATTGCGTGATCTTGTTTGTATGCAAATGATGCAAATGAAAAACACAAACTTAGGGGCAAAAATTAGGGTGTTATAGCTGCCCCTATTTAAGTTTCTTTCAATCTGGAGATAGAAAGATTGTCATCTTCGTTTCTGCACGATGGGAGAGACTTAAATATAGAAAACCCAATTTTGACCCTAAGAGACCATGTAATGATATGAATATGATATGATATACAAACCCAAGATCTCTATGGGGAGAAAATGACCACTAGAGGAAAGCTAAAACTTGGGAACACAAGAAAAGAATCTCACTGGGGAAAAACAACAAACAACAAGAGAGTTTACTAGGAAAATAAATCACTGGATAGTGGAATCAACTTGAGGAATGATTGTGTATCAAAATACCATCAAGAAAAAGGCTCAACAGGGAAGGATAGTACTTCACTGGAGAAAACATCAACTAAACAAAGTATTCAGATCCATAAAAATGGAAAGAAACTTAGTTGGGAATAAATTATCTACAACCAGTCACTGGGAAAAGATAAAGATAGAAGAAGATCAAAATTACCTACTACCTGTCTCTAGGTAAAGGAAAAGAAAAGAGATTAGGAACAAAATTATCGGCTACCGGTCACAAGGTAGAAGAACCAAAATATATGAGGAACAACATTACCATCTACCAACAGGGGTAGGCGAACTAAGATATATGAGGAACAACATTACCGACTACCAACAAGGATATGCGAACTGATATATATGACAAACAACATTACCAACTACCAATAAGGGTAGGCGAAAAAAGATATATGAGGAACAATGTCGCCCCCACTAAAAGACACCCAGGTCAGATAGGGTACAGACGCGAACGGTCGGCGAGAGGAGAAAATGAAATGAACTAAAAAGAGTCGCCAACTAGGCATTTTTATCCCGAAGGAAAGATAATGCTGCATAAACCTAGAAAGATATGGATAAGACGGTTGCGAACTAGAGAGACTGAGAAAGGGGGTTGGTTACAACCCGGGAAGGTATTAGCACCCAGATTGTCCGTCGTACTCGACGGGATCCATGCTTAAAAGATTTGTGTTTAAAGGGTCAGTGTATGTGATATCTGTGTGCAAAAGCTGGAAAAGAAATGTACAAGTGTCAGTGCAAAAAGGGTGAATTGCTCAGGAACGAGACTTAAAGGATAATGCTTGAAGAGGGGGGGAAGACACAAAGACTTTTGTTCGATAACAGTTAAGTTATGCCTACGTATCCTCTCGTGCAATGAGGAAGTCAGAACACCGTAGTTCGACTCAAAGAGACTGAAAGATAAATTGACTGATGAACTGCTTGCTTGCCTATGCTCAAGTGTATGACTCGTCTGGCTCGAGTGCTAATTGTCTTGCATTAGACGGAAGAAGCGAGTTCTCATTTATGAGTGAAGATGATGAGAAAAGAATCCCGGAGGAGACGATTATTGTTTGTTTTTGTGTTTTCAGTCTTTTATTGCTTTTTAGTATTTGTCATAAGTTAATGAGCTTAAGCCTAAACCAAGGGTTAGTAAACTCATTATATCCTCCCTTTGATTAGGGATAATGAGAATACCTTAAGTATGAGATAAACATATCAACTTAATTGCCATGATGATGTAGGATTAAGATCATTAACCTACTTGTGATTATTTAGATGTTTTTTGGGGTTTTTGTTTAGTGTTAAGTAATGAGTTTAAGCCATAATCAAGGATTAGTGGACCCATTACACCATCCTAATAGAAGGATAATAGATGAGAACACTTAAGCTGAGGAAGATACCTCAACTTAATCCATGATTAGGGATTAACCTCATGGAAAAACAAGCCTTTATTAAAGTGGATTTTAACTAGGGTGAGATTAAGAAGTGATTTTTATGGTTTTTAAGACAATTTGAGGAGGACTTGTCCATTAACACTAGGGTTAGTCCTTCTTAACCAATAAAGGAAGAATTAGAACCCTAATGCAAGGCCCAAGTTACAAGCTATTGTCTTAGAGATTATTAAGATGGATTGATTAAGAGGTTTAAACAAATTAAGGGTTTAACACTGAGGATTAAAGTTATACACTCCATCCTAAGAGAAGGATGCAGGCATAACCCTTATCACAAAGTCTTAAAACCTTAAAGGTTTAGTCTCTAATGATGAGATGAGAAGAGAGACACAAAGAAGACACAAAGGTAAAAGCTAAAGGGGGACTAATCACAACCCTAATTATTTTCATGCTTGGATGTTCCTATGGTTTGTAAGGCTTGCAAGAGATCTTCAGAGAAGCCACCAATGGAAGAAGCAGATGAAAGAAGGAGAAGCAGAAGAAACAAGTTACTTACTTCACTGAAGAAGATAAGTAACTTGGAGAAAGAAAGTGAATGATGAACATGAATGAGAAATCTCACTCTAAAGCAAAGAAAAATGCAGCAATGATGCATAAGAAGAATGAGAAGAGAAATGAGAAGTGAAGGCAAATTCACTTCTCAAATTACTTACCACCTAAAAAGGTTAACATAAATGAAAGAAATGAAATGAAAATGAAAGATATGCAAAGGTAAAAACCAAAACCAGAAGCATATTCATGATGAAAATGATGTTATGAGATGATGTAAAAGCATGTCAAGTGCTATGAATATTCATACAAGAGATGGAATGCAAAGGAAGCATGCTTTGAAGTTTGAAAGTTCATGAAAGTTTATGAAATGAAATGAATGCACATCATGGCAAATGAATGAAGAAATGATCAAGCATGATTCTAATATGTCCTAAGATGTCTTAGATGCCATATGAATGCTTGAAATGTCATGGAAAGTTCATGTATGGATGCATATGCAAGATGAATGCAAATGAACATGTAAAATTAGGGATTTAAGGCAACATGAGATGCATAAGTCAAAAACAGAAGCAAATCATAAGATTAAAAATTGCAAATGAACTCAAAGGAACCCTAATCACATATGATATCGCACCCCAAAGGAGAAGGTCTAACTCTTAACCTAAAGAAAGTTGTGAATTTTCTAAGTTTGCTAGGGTTTTAGGGTACCTTAAGAGGGAAAATGCAAATCAAATGGAAAATTCAAGATAAATTTGTGACAAATATATGCTAGATACTACATGCCATATGAAGAACAATGCAAAAAGAACCAATGTCAAACCCTTCATGGTTAGGCATAAAAGAATTCTTGAAGTTAGGGTTCAAAAAAGGGATTTTTTTGAACCCTAAATTCAAGAAAAATGTCAAGGATGAATCAAAACAAAAAGGAAATTTGTATGAATGGTTTGACAATGTTTCTAAATGCCCTAAAATGCAATGTGATTTTTTTTGGAATTTTTAGAAACCTAAATGATATTTTAATTAATTAATATCCATTAATTAATTAAAATAAACATTTAAATATTTTTAAAATGGTTTTTTAATGCAAAAAATAAAAATAAAAACGTTTTTGGGTGAAGAAAAATATTTGAAATCAAAATGCAGAAGAAAAATATTTTTGGAATTTTCTAAGTATTTTAAATAAATTAGGCAAAATAAATGGATTTAAATGAAATAAAAATATGAATTAAGGCTGGTCAACTGATATAATGGACAGGATTTAAACTGGGGAGATGGAGGGAAGACCACGCTCGCATCTTAATGGTCAAAATTCAAACTTACTTAAACCTATTTAATTAATTAATTAATCACAATTAAACCTAATCTGAAGTAATCCTGGCCACCCATTTCAAATTAAACCTGATCCAAGGGCCCAGAACACGCCTGGCTCACTAAACCCTAAAATTAACCCTAATCCGTTTCAGGTGACCAGAACAGTGTTTCGGTCATCTTCTCCGGCAGCACCCCAACACCAACTTCTTCCCTATGCTATTTCTGGAGCTCTAAAGCTCCAGATCAACTCCCTTCACCTTCATAAACCTAAATCTACCCTCAAAACAAATTTCTCATGGATCAAACTCAAGACTCGAAGAAGAACACAAAAATGGTGAAACTTTCAGACAGTCAGTAGACGCTCATTTCGCAACCATTTTCAAAAATAAATATATCATGGTGATCAGCAAAGCATAAAGAACAATCCAAGAACTTAAAATTGCATTTCTGGAAAAAAGTTTGAAGAGGTTACCTGAGCTTGAGCTTCCTCAGTTTGGAGCTTTTGGACCTCCTCTCTTGTGCAAACCCACTCCTCTTGACCTCCTGATGAAGCTTTGATGCTTGGAAGAAATTTGTAATGGCTGGTTTGAGAGCTTGCACTCTTGCTGCACCAGAATCGTGTTTTGGTTTTTGGTGTGTTTAGGCTGCAATGAAGGGTGGGAAATGATCCTTTGGTGAAGTTGAGTTGATTGATGAAAAGAGTTTGAAGTTTGAGTGTGTGTGCTGTGAGTTTCGAAAGCTTTTGCTCTTGGGGTGATTTTTGGGAACTTAGTGATTCTGAAGTGTTAGGCTTGTGTGTGTTGTGGTATGAGCTGCATTTTGTCCACATAACAATGTCTGATAGGTCAGAGGAGTTGTTATGGACTGTGGTGATTGGTATGGGCAAGTTGCCAAAATGTCAACATGACTTGTACTTGAGGTATGGGCTGATGTTGCAGCTGGCTTTTGGCTTGTCCTGGCTCAGCAAAGATCAAGGAGAACCATGGAATTGGTTTTGTGGTGATTCAACAAGTTTATGAGAGGTTTTGTGCCCTTTTGCAAATTTGAAGAGTTTTGCCCCCTTTTGAATTTCTTGATGTGCAAGGCATGAAATGAGATGGTTCTTTAGGAAATTCTGATTTTTAGGCAATGTACTATGTTTTTATGATGCATAGAAGTGTATTTGAGGTCACAAAATGGCTTGGCAAGTGGTTTTGCAAAAATCCCTCTTTGGTGTATTCTTGAAAATTATAGGATTTTTGCCAACTTTGAAAGATCATAACTTGAGTTCCATAATGAATTAGAAATTGTTCTTGTACTTTGTGAAAAGGGAATGATCCAATCTACAACTTTCATGACCAACAAATTTTCATTTGAAGCATTTTTGGTTGAGAAAGAGGAGGTTGAAATACTTTCCCAAAATGGAAAGTTTCCATTACAAGTCATTTCCATTTTTGGCAACTTTTGGTTTAGCTCAATTTTATTCAATTTTGTGAACTTCCAAGCACTTCAATGATCAAATAAAGATCATATAACTTCAATTTGATGAAAATTCCACTTTGGTTCCATTGTTGGGGGTCTCAAATGCCCTGATTTTGCTCTGACTTGCTCAAGAAGTTACCCAGTGAACATATGACTTCCACAATGAATTTCTTCATAAAACTTGGTACACATGATCCTTATAACATATTTAGACTATTAGAAACAAGAATGACCAAAAAATTTGGAGTTATGGCCTCTGAAACCAAAACCCTAATTTCAGGTCATCTATGTAGTGAAACCCTAGCTCTGCTTCCATGCTTTGCAAGTTCTTGTGATTTCTTGACTTCCTTGATCTTTGAGGGATATAATATGATGATTGAACATACATGGACCCTCTTGGAACACTTGGAGACCTTTGGAGTGGCTCGGATGGATACTTGGATTGCTCAGATCACAAACCCTAGATGCAAATGAACTTGGACTAATGCAGTGAAACAAAAATGTAATATGAGATGTATGCTTATACTAATGCAAACATGAAAGATCACAAGCCAATGGTGTGAACTTAGTGAGGGAAAATTTGGTGTGTTTACAGCTGCCCCTATTCAAGCATGAGTTAGTTGTGCAGGATGTAAGCGCCTAGCTTAATAGACAAACAAGATAACTTGTGGTTGAATACCAAAGACAGTCCAAAATTTGCACTCACTGGGGAGGAGAAGAAAAGGGATATAAATTGTAAAAGATAGTATAGCAAAAGTATCAAATGAAAGCGATAGAGGACGACCATCGAGCAGAGGACGACTGCTGGGGATAAAGCAATGACGGGGACGACCAACATGCTGGGGAAATAAGAAATCATGATGGGGACGGTCATCAATCAAAGTAACAAGGTTTTCTGGGGATTAAAGTAAAGACAATGATGGGGACGGCCATCAGGTTTGCAAGGTAAGATAAACAACGATGGGGACGGCCATCGGTTCAAAGAATAAATGAAATAATGATGAGGGACGGTCATCAAAGGCGAAGGACGATCACCTAGCAGGGGACGGCTTCTCTTTACCACGACATAGGACGAATGTCGGATAGAAAAGAAAAGGTCGACGATGGGGACTGCCATCGGATAAGCATGATGAAGGACGATCATCAAGAGGTGAAGGACGATCACCTAGCAGGGTACGACTGCTCTCAGGGTTTATCTCGACATAGGACGAATGTCGGATAACAAGATCAACGATGGGGATGGCCATCGGATAAAAGTGATGAAGGACGATCATCAAGAGGTGAAGGACGATCACCTAGCAGGGGACGGCTGCTAAATATCACGACATAGGACGGATGTCGGATAGAAAAGGGTTCCAATAATGGAGACTCCGCTGGGGAAAGTGGTGAGGGACGGTCATCCAAAGGTGAAGGACGATCACCTAGCAGGGTACGACTGCCGAAAGTATCACGACATAGGACGAATGTCGGATAAAAGAAAAGTTGTTTTGCTGGCGACTTGCTGGGGAATGGTAAACACGAACGAATGCTTACGATTAGGAAATAAAAGGTATAAGTGTTTTGACGCCGTGTATAGATTAAATATGCGGACGAGCATCCTTAAGACAATGATACGGACGAGTATCGGTAGAAACAAACGCTGACGCGTGTTCAGAGATGATGGTACGGACGAGTACCAACTGGTTAACAAAGAACGCGGACGAGTGTCGAATCTGTGGGGAATAAGATATGTATATAAGATACGGACGAGTATCTGTATAAGTATGAATGACCTTTGTGAAGTAGGAACAAGACACGAACGAGTGTTCAAGTTGCTGGGAAAAGGTGTGACACGGATGAGTGTCAGGAGAGAAAGTGTATAAGTTATGAACTTATGAGTGTAAAAAGGTATTCTGGCAACCTGTGGGGATAGGATGACACGGACGGGTGTCGATGAGAGTGTATTATAAACAAGTGTTTGGTTTGCGACAAGTGTTTGGGCAACCATTCTGGGGAGCGGTGACACGGACGGGTGTCAAGAGAGTGCATATAGGTTTCTGTATTCAAAGAGGATGTTTGTGGCTTATCTGCTGGGGATGATATGACTCGGACGAGTGTCGGGAGAGTGTATATGAACCTGTATCTGTGTCGGAGAGTGCAAAGGGGACGCTTTGGCTCTTATTATATATATTGCTGATGAAATACTGTCGGTATTTACAGGTAACTGGTTCGACCCTGACTTGTGATTATGCAAATGTTTGATTTTGCCGTAATGCTCCGTATTAGACGGAATGCTATGCTCTGTGGGGAAAAATGATGTGAATTCTATGATTATGCAAAAGAAACCGATCCTGGATTTGGATCCCGCTGTTGTGGAGACCTCTGGCTGATTTGCTTGGAAGGATATCCCAGCTGGGGATGAGATCATTGGTAGATATGACAAAACATATGGTTCTTCTTGGGGGACTAGATCACTGATAGATCTATCCGGTAAGGAGGTATCCCAACTGGGGATGAAGAAGCTTCCGTCACTTTGTTGTGTGAGAACCTCAGGCATTGCTCTTCTGGGGAGAGGCTGGAACTCTGCGGGGAGATGGTTCCTTTGTCTTTGGGAAACCTGGAACTCTGTTGGGAAAAAGCATTTCAGATGCTTATTGGAGAAGATGTGTTGGGGAAGTGATGCTTGGCATGCCCCATGTTACGTATTTGAATACCTGCAACCTGTTAAGACAAAGAAACGCACAAGTGTCCCGAGGTATCCCTTACCGGATTCCGTCATAGGGGTTAGATATTCCTGAGAGTGAACACATTTCCTGCAAGCATTTACTAATACTGGCTCATTTGTTTTATGCAAACATTATATCATGTATATTGGACATTTTGCAAATGAAACAAAAATGTACGAGATGAGGTATGACTAAAATCTGATTTTATTAATCTGGGTGCCCTGAATTGGCGAACACAGTCAAAGAAACAGATCCCCTGGAATGAGGAGATTGTTACAAATTGAAAAAAGTAAAAGTGTTGGCAACGTTGATGACGCTTCGGTGAGCATCCCTTGCTATGACCTGTATGACCTTGACATTCTTCTCATCTTGCTTTCTGAAGAAGGTTGATTCTGACAGACGCTTTAACCTTTCGAGGCTTGTCATGCTGTAAGTGATACAGACGAATTCAGAATGCAGTTGTTCACTTATTCCCTGATTTTGCGTGGATCGCCCTTTCGGGTTTTCAATCCACCGGGATACCCATTTTTGCCTAAGCTGTCCAATGCGGCTTTTCAAATCAGCGGGTGTACATTTTTTAATTTTCCCTTATTTTTGCCCGAGTCTTTTATTCTGTTTTTGACTCGCCGGGATGCCCTATTTTTGCCTGGACTTACATTCTGTTTTTATGTCCAGCGGGTCTTTTTATGCGAAGTATTTTTTAACTGCATCTGAATTCACAAGGGATAAGAAATCTTCACCATCCATAGTAGTGAGCATCATTGCTCCGCCCGAGAAAACCTTCTTTACTGTGAACGGACCATCGTAGTTCGGAGTCCACTTGCCCCTGTGGTCTGTATGAGGAGGAAGGAGTCTTTTCAGCACAAGATCTCCTACTTGGTATTCCCAAAGCCTGACTTTCTGATCGAAGGCTTTCTTCATCCTTTTCTGATATAGCTGCCCATGACAGATTGCAGCTAATCTCTTTTCTTCGATCAGATTCAGTTGATTGTACCGAGAACGGACCCATTCTGCTTCATTCAACTTAACATCCATCAATACCCGTAAGGAGGGTAACTCAACTTCAATAGGTAGGACAACTTCTATACCATACACAAGTTGCTAAGGTGTTGCCCCAGTAGACGTTCTGATTGAGGTACGGTACCCGTGTAAGGAAAATGGTAGCATTTCATGCCAGTCTTTGTAAGTAACCACCATCTTTTGCATAATCTTCTTGATATTTTTGTTAGCTGCCTCAAAAGCGCCATTCATCTTTGGCCTGTAAGGAGAAGAGTTGTGATGTTGAATCTTGAAGTCCCGACATAGTTTTGCCATAATTTTGTTGTTCAAATTGGAACCATTATCAGTAATGATTCGCTCGGGTACTCCATATCGACAGATGATGTCTCTTTTTAGGAATCTGGCTACCACTTGTCTGGTGACGTTTGCATATGAAGCTGTTTCAACCCATTTAGTGAAGTAATCAATGGCTACCAGGATGAATCTGTGGCCATTTGAAGGAGTCGGTTCAATCTTTCCAATCATGTCAATGCCCCACATGGCAAAGGGCCAAGGTGAAGACATCACGTTCAAAGGACTCGGAGGCACATGCACTTTATCTGCATAAATCTGGCATTTATGACACTTCCTGGCATAGGCACAATAGTCTGCATCCATTGTGATCCAGTAGTAACCTGACCTTAACAATTTCTTAGCCATTTCATGTCCTCCAGCATGGGTACCGAAAGATCCTTCATGCACCTCGTGCATCAGCAAGTCTGCTTCTTTCTTATCAACACATCTGAGAAGAACCATGTCAAAGTTCCGCTTGTATAATGAACCATCAGCATTAAGGAAGAAACTATCAGCCAGTCTTCTTAATGTCTTCTTATCATTGGATGATGCCCCAGGTGGGTATGTCTGATCCTCTAAGAAGAATTTGATGTCATGGAACCAAGGCTTGTCATCTTTAGCAATGTCCACAGAGAATACGTACGTCGGTCGGTCTAGTCTGGATACAGAAATCCTAGGCACATAATTGGCAGTCTGGACCTTGATCATGGAGGAAATGGTAGCTAGAGCATCTGCGAACTGATTTTCATCTCGAGGGATGTACTCAAGTTTGCTGTTGTGAAGAAAGTCAATAATCTCCTCGTATAGTCACAGTATGGGATCAGATGCTCTTGGTGAGTGTACCATTTGCCGTTGGTCTGATTGATTACCAAAGCTGAATCTCCAAATACAATTAAAGTCTTGATCCTGAGGTCAATGGCTTCCTCAAGACCCATGATACATGCTTCATATTCAGCTTCGTTGTTAGTGCATGCAAAGGTGAGTTTTGCCGATAAAGGCATGTGAACTCCTTTAGGTGTAATGAGCACTGCACCAACTCCTCGACCATTCATATTAACAGCCCCATCAAACATCATGGTCCATTCTTCTTCTGGGTCGGGCCCTTCAGTGTGAACAGGCTCTTCATGATCTTTTGCTTTCAGGAACATAATGTCTTCATCAGGGAAGTCAAATCTCATTGGTTGGTAATCATCAATGGGTTGCTCAGCTAGATAGTCAGACAGTACACTGCCTTTGATGGCCTTTTGAGATGTGTACTGAATGTCATACTCTGTCAGAATCATTTGCCATCTTGCAACCCTTCCGGTAAGCGCTGACTTCTCAAATATGTACTTGACAGGGTCCATCTTTGAAATCAACAAAGTAGTGTGAATCAACATATATTGTCTTAGTCGGCGAGCAGCCCACGCTAAAGCACAACAAGTTTTCTCGAGCAGTGAATAATGTTGTTCACAGTCGGTAAACTTTTTGCTTAGGTAGTATATTGCATACTCTTTTCGACCAGACTCGTCATGCTGGTCCAACACACACCCCATTGATCCTTCTAATACTGTCAGGTACATTATTAGAGGTCTTCCTTCAACTGGAGGCATGAGAATTGGAGGTTCTTGTAAGTATTCCTTGATTTTGTCAAAAGCCTTCTGACAATCTTCGTTCCACCTGACTGTTTGTTCTTTTCTTAACAATTTGAACAAGGGTTCACAGGTTGCAGTAAGATGAGATATGAACCTTGATATGTAGTTCAATCTACCTAAGAACCCCCGAACATCCTTTTCGGTCCTAGGTGTAGGCATCTCCTGAATGGCTTTGACTTTGTCCGGATCAACTTCAATCCCCTTTTAACTTACAATAAATCCCAGCAGCTTACCGGATCGTACCCCGAATGTGCACTTATTGGGGTTTAACTTTAACTGATACTTTCTCAAACGTTTGAACAACTTCAGCAGATTTACCAGATGGTCTTTTTCAGTGAGCGACTTGGCAATCATGTCATCCACATAACATTCAATTTATTTGTGGATCATATCGTGGAATAATGTTACCATAGCCCGTTGATAAGTAGCACCAGCATTCTTCAGTCCAAATGGCATTACCTTATAAAAAAATGTGCCCCAGGGTGTGATGAAGGTAGTCTTCTCCATGTCTTCAGGTGACATCCTGATCTGATTATACCCTGAAAATCCATCCATGAAAGAAAACACCGAGAATTGAGCTGTGTTGTCAACCAATACATCAATGTGAGGTAAAGGGAAATCATCCTTTGGGCTAGCTCTGTTCAGATCCCGATAATCCACACACATCCTTACTTTGCCATCCTTTTTAGGCACTGGTACAATATTAGCGACCCACGGCGGGTAACTAGTTACAGCGAGGAACCCGACGTCCCACTATTTTTGTACTTCTTCTTTAATCTTCATTGCCATATCCGGACGAGTACGGCGTAGCTTCTGCTTTACTAGAGGACAATCTTCTTTCAAAGGAAGCTTGTGCATAACAATGTCAGTATCTAGACCTGGCATGTCTTAATAGGATCAAGCAAAGACGTTGACGTACTCTCGAAGCATGTCAATGAGTTGTTCTTTCACTGAATCTTGCAGACCAGCCCCAATCTTCACTTCTTTCAAGTCTTCTTCGGTACCAAGATTAACTGTTTCAACCTCCTCCTGATGAGGGGTGATCTCTTTCTCTTCTTGCCTCAACAACCTGGCTAACTCTTCGGGTAACTCATAGTCTTCTTCAACCCCTTCATCAGCTTGATTAATCGGATTGTCAAAATCATACAAGGTCATAACAGTGCTGTTGTCGGTGCAATCTGGTGGATAATCTCTGCAAGGGTTGAGATTTGTTCATTTTAGTGATCAGTTTTAATCTTGTTTAGAAAAAGTGAAAATGAAGTTATTTATTTTGAAAACATTGCCATTTTATTGTTTTGTACAAAAGTGAAAAATGAAAAGACAGTGAGCGAAAAAGAGACTCGTTTGCAAAAGATGTCCTATATTCATTGATTAATCATTTGCGCAAAATTACAATATGGCCCTATTACAAAATGAGTCCTGACACCTTGGGCAAGATGCAGGACTTGATGCATGCTAAAAAAGACAGGAAATAATAATTACTCTGCAGGAGTAACCCTTATAATTTCCTGGGAAGACCAGTTAAGGACTTGGTTCCCCGGGATCCTTGGACGTATCAAGCTCTCCAGGTTGTGGTCACTTTCCTCCTCGTCTTTCAGATTGTTAACAGCATCTGGGGTGAGCATCCCCCCACTGACAAACTTGGGCTCTTTGATAGCCTCTGATTGATCTTGTCGGAATGGTCTGTAACCCAAACCGGATCTATCTTCCTTCTTTTCCACTGGCAGCAAATTGCCCCAGCCTTGAGCAGTGCCTTCTTCAACAACCTTCCGGGCTTGCTGATAAGAGATGATTGAAGTACTCATCCTGTCCTCCTGGGATGCAGCCAATACTCCAGTAGCCTCATTGACATTTAGGGCCTCAAACCCTTGGCTCATTGTCTCATGGATTTTACCATCCATCTCAATATACTTGTATGTAGCCAAGTGGCTAACAAATATGTCTTCCTCACCACATATGGTGATAATCTGTCCTTCCCATTCATACTTTAGTTTCTGGTGAATGGTCGACGTTACTGCGCCTGCGGCGTGAATCCATGGTCGACCTAGCAAACAGTTGTATGCCGTTTGTATGTCCATCACATAGAAAATGGTCTTAAAGACTTGTGGACCGATTATCTCTGGCAACTCCACCTCTCCCAGAACAGATATTTTGGAGCCATCAAAATCCCTGACCACAAGATTACTCGGCCTGAGAGCGATCCCATCATATTCTAGCTTGACAAGGGCTTTCTTGGGTAAGACATTAAGTGAGGATCCAGTGTCTACAAGAAAATGAGATAGTACAACTCATTTGCACTCCAGGGTTATGTGCAAGGCTTTGTTGTGGAGACGTCCTTCTGTAGTTAAATCAGCATCAGTGAAACCTAGCCCATGGCTAGTATTGACATTTGATACCACTGTTTCCAGTTGATTTACAGTGATCTCTTCTGGCATGTAGGCAACGTGCAGAACTTTGAGTAGTGCATCCCGATGGGCTTCGGAACACAACAACAGTGATAGGATCGATATCTTTGAAGGAGTATGGTGGAGCTGGTCCACAACTTTATAGTCACTTCTTTTAATAATTCTCATAAACTCATCCACATCTTGATCGAAGGATGACTTCTGAGTTTCTTTTGGTGCAGATTCTTCCGGTATCACACTCTTCCCTTTGGCTTTGGCAACAACCTCTGTCTCAGTGTTGGTTCTAGGGACTTATGAAGCGAAAAGACGTCTGCTTCGGGTGAAGCCTCCGCCTCCCCCAACATTATCCACTTGGGGAGTGAGAACTAGAGAATCAAGAAGGACTTTCTCTCTGTTGCAATACATATCAGCACCATAATGCCATGGTATAGCACTGTCTTTGTCATATGGGATTGGCCCGGGCACCGTGATGGTGACTGGGCTTACTGCAGCGGTTTTTGGGACTGTAATAGTCTGTGGGTCATAGAAAATTGTAACAGGACCTCTGGTGGATGTTGGTGAAGGTGAATTGAAGCTTTGTTGAGATTGTTGTTGATTTTGCTGAAAGTTGCTGGAATTCGGGACCGCTGTCGGGTCATAATAAATTGTGACAGTGGAAACATCATTATTGGTTGTTGAAGTTGTAGTAGCTGGTGCAAATGAATTGTTGTGTGTTGCAGTGATAGATGGAATGATTGTTGAAGTTGTAGCTGAATTAGTCGGAACAATGGTTATTGTTGTTGTAGAAGAAACACTTGGAAAGGTGGTTGTTGTATTTGTAGAAGATTCACTTGTTGTTGATAAAAGAGTTGCTGATGTTGTAGAAGTTGTGGTTGTAATTTGCAGAATGCCTTCTTTGATCAAGTCATTGATGCCTTTCCTCAAGCTAGCACACCCATTCTCATAAAGTTTGCATGATTCGCAACAGGCCTCACAACCTGGAAACACTTGGAATTTTAAAAGTTGAGCTTTAACCTCTGCCAGAGGTGTCTGAATACATGCAATGTCTTCTATCAAACTCAGGGGTGAACCATCCTCTACAACATTAATCCTTGGCCCACTGTGGCTTGGCATAGGATTCTTCATTACATTAGGAGGAGGTTCAAAGTTCAGGGCTTTTGAATCTACCATATCCCGAACCTTCATATGCAGGGCTCTGCATTTTTCTGTTGAATGACCAGGTGCATTGGAATGAAAAGCACACCTAGTATTAACATCGTAGTTCCTTGGAAGGTTTTGAGGATCAGGTGGAGCTAATGTCCTCAACTCAACCAGATTGAGCTTTAGGAGTTGTGGCAGCAGTGTAGCATATGGCATAGGAATGGGATCAATTACCCGGTTGACCTGAGATGGCCGCTGTTGATATGGGCGTTGTTGTTGATTGTTGTTGTTATTGTTGTATGATCTCTGTTGCGGAAACTTGTTGTAGCGGAAAGTGTTGCGATTGTTGAGTATACTAAGGAGGTGGGGCAGGGATAGTAACAACAGCAACTGTTCTGGGCATGTATTGGGGTCTCCCTCTTCCCATGTGCACAGAGGTTTTCTCACCAGATCTACGGGGCCCAACAAATGGTTTTCTTGTACTGCTTGAACTGGCACCGTTATTGGAGATCTTTCCCATCTTTAATAGGCTCTCTATTCTTTCCCCAACTATCACCACATCTGCAAAACTGGTAGAAGAAAATGCAACCAATCTGTCAATGTAGGTCCCTTGAAGAGTATTCATGAACATGTCTGCCATCTCCCTCTCAGACATGGGTGGTTGAACTGCAGCAGCGAGTTGCCTCCACCCTTGGGCATATTCCCTGAAGCTTTCACGGGAAGATTGAGACATCCCCATCAGGAGGGTCCTGTTTGGAGCCATGTCCAAGTTATACTGATACTGACGGATAAAAGCTTCAGCCAAGTCTTTCCAATTCCTTACTGTGGCTCTAGTCAAATGGGAATACCATTCTCGGGATGCCCCTGTTAGACTATCCTCGAAGTAAAACATCCACAACTTCTCGTCCATGGTGTATGCTTTTAACCTTCCCAAGAATGATTGGAGGTGGGTGTGTGGGCAGGATGTGCCATTATACCTTTCAAAACACGGGGGTTTGAACTTGTGAGGAATTCTCACCCCTTCCACCAGTCCCATGTCCATTATATCAAACCCTAGGGAATTCTGGGATTCAAGAGACCTCAGCTTCTCAGCAATTTCATCCAGCCTACGGTCGTAAACTTCGTCCCCAGCTCCAACAACTATAAACTGCTCTTCTTGAGGATCCTCTTGCAAGATCCTACCTCCAGCGGTGTTACCCTGAGTATTCCTTATGGCATTAACTTCTGGGTTTAGATGAGGCCGAAACTCTGGTGGATCAGTGCGAGGTTGCACGTGATCGTTGTTACTGGTACCTCCTGTACCAGGATGGTGTTCTTCAGGAGTCTTCCTCTCCACCAACTCCCCCAGTCTTTCCTGGCTCTGAGCTAAGCCGGTCATTACAGTCATGAATTGGGTCATCTGATTCCTCATCTCAACCCTCTCATTTGCCATTTGGGTCCTCACTTCATTCAAGTCTTGCTGAACTTGATCCATCTGAATTCCCGGAAGGTTGTTTCTCGTCGGGTACCGATGTATTCTGTTGACAAGGAACACTCTTCTGCAAGCAATGTTTCCTGAAACCACAACAAAGTTAGAAACAACAATAAAACAAAAACCTACAAAACAAAGAAAATATTAGTATGTAATGCAATATGCTTATTTGTCTTCCAAGGGTATCCGGTTTGGTTCTTTGGTTTTGACCTTTCCAGACCTCGAGGAAATGATGATGATGTTGATAGATAAAGCCCACCATAAATAATACAAACTGATATATTACAAAGGATGAAAATACATAGTTTGATTACAATACTTGCCCATGGTGGGTCAAAATACAACAAAAGAAAAGTACGAGCAAGAGAATCAAACATCTAATCCAAAGTCATCCTCCCTGACTTCCTTCAGGAGGGCCTCAGTCACTGGACCCACTGGGTGCTCTGTAATAGTCCTGATGAGGAGGTTCCTGGTAGCAATGGCACTGGTTAACTTCTTATGCTTGTCCTGGTCCTTTGACCTCTTCAACCCCGCCCGGAGTTTTAATTCAGATATCTCCTTCTGAGCTGCCAACAAAGCCTCCTGATTCTTCTTCTCATTAGCCTCCAACTGCTCTATCTTAGCCTGAGTCCTTTGATCTTCTTGTGCACGGGCTTCAGTGATCCTGATCCACCTAGCCTGGCTCTCCTCTAGATAATTCTCTACCCTAGCCTTATGAATCTTTGCTTCCTTGCAAGCATTCTTCAGTACTAACTCCCCTGCCCTTGCCTTTCTGATGTAGTCATCCGTCTCTCATTATCCAGAAGGCTGTCATTTCTCTCCCAAAGAGTCTTCTTTAAGGCTTCAGCTAGCTGAGTACTCCTCTCTTTCAGCTTTTCAAACTCTTCCATACTAACAGTAGCTGCAGGTTGTACTGTTGAAGGTCCAGGTACATCTTCTAAAGTAAATGGCATCCGGGTGATCTGAGCTCTGGTACGAGACCAATCAGAATATTGTGATGAAGCAATGTTGTTGCACTTTCCAAGGATGGCTGTCCCCTTGGTCTGAATGTTGTCCCAGGCCCAGGCAGCTTGCCTGACAACAACAGAGTTGGGCTAGATTTCACAGTAAAGAAACTCAGCCAAATCTTATCCTCTGGGAGGATAAACCAAAGCATACCTTAATTGTCTCTTAAACAGTAAAGGGTTGTAGTTGATGCAACCTTTTACTCCTATCAAAGGCACATTAGGATATTTCCCACAGCTAGTAATGATGTCCTTGCCCTTGGTGCTCTGAGTGCACCATCTGATGTCATCTGATGTCAAAGCAATGAACTTCTTAGCCCAGTTCTTATGCTGATGAGGGTTCAAGAAGGTATCTGATTTTGGCAAGTGTCTTAGCAGCCAATAGTAATAAAGAGGAGCACAACATCTGACCAATCTTCCTCTTTTCTTTTCATTCCTCTAGTGTACTGAGTAGTAGAAGTCTCCCAGTAATGTAGGAACTGGGTTCCTTAATAAGAATAGGTGAATGGCATTCTTGCTCACAAACTTGGGCTCATCTGCAAACAAGATAACCCCATATATACTGAGGGCTAGAAGTGCACAGAAAGCCTTTCATTCCCCTATTGCAGCCTGCAGGGTGGCCTGGGAGATCAAGAAGTCTAGGTGAAGGCCTGGAACCCCAGCCTTGGTTGTCATGTTCTGATAAATGAGGGAAGGCTCCAAATGCAATGCCCTAGCTATGTCTTCATTTCTGGGAGCAACCATCTCAGGGTTGAAAGGAATCCCTCTCCTGATAGGAACTCCTAACAACAAGGAAAACTCTTCTAGCAAAGGTCCTATCTGGAAATCAGGGAAAGTGAAGCATCTGAGTGGAGGATCATAGTACTGCAAGCAAGTATGGATCATGCTCCTCTGAGATGCATATAAATCCATGACCATGTCTAATATGCCTCCATAATGCTCTCTGAACAGTGGGATATGATTAGGGGTAATGAGGGACTGGACCTTCCTGATGCCAGTCAGGGTGGGCTCAAAGAAGTGGTAAGTGATGTTGCTCTTTCTTGAAGTGTCCATGGATGCTGGTGAAGAAGCCGAGAACAACTGCTGATGAAGATCACTGAGGGAGATGCTGGAGGTAAGTCTCTGAGAAACTGATGAAGGTGTTGGAGAAGATAACTGAAGCAGTCTGAGCAGCAGAAAGGGTCAAAACCAAACCAAAGGTAATAAGATGGATACCCTGTAAAACAAATAAGCAAATGTTAAATGATGCAAAGATGATGTATGCAAATGATATGCAGAGGGTTTGTGATCAAGTGTTGGATTTGTTTATCTGCCTTGGTAAAGATCCATGTACTTTCATAAGTCCGGATGGAGGCTTAGAAATCTAGTAACCAGGTGAGGGACTCAAATAAAGAGTCACAAGTCCAGGGTAATCACAAGAACTGTCCAAAGTGATGCATTCTTAAAACAAAACTAGTAACAGGGTATGATGTGGCCAAGGGTTCCTGCAAACCTGTACACAACCCAACCCCCTCACATGTAAGGTTCTAGAAAAAAGGATCCTCAGACTTGGATCAGTTATTAGAAGTGTAAACACTTCTAACCCGGAGGTACAGTGTTTATAATAAACATAAAAGATCCTCCTCTAATTCACCTCAGATGCTGAAGGTCATAAAAAGGTCATCCAGACTTAGTAGGCTTCCCAGATAGCCCTAGTACTACAGGAAATCTGTAGCACAGAGTTCTCAAGAAGAAACCCATGTCTGAACCGTGTTTCATATTCCCGCACCAGACCGAAATGGAAAGGGAAAGAATATGAAGCCACTCTAGCCTATGTGTCACTCAGGTCCTAGGTATAGGACCTTAATCACTCAATGATCCCCACCCACCAAAACAGACAAGAGATCCAGCACATGATAATGACAGTATGAAATGCATAAAACTGTAAATGAAAGTAATAAATAAAGCTGTAAAGAAAGCAATAAATAAAGCAAATAAATAAGCACAAGTAGCACATAACACCCCCGTAAACACATATCAAACAAGCGCTAGGAGGAACCCACAAAAAGAACCAGAAGCCCTGGTTGCAATATAAAGGTCCCCAGCAGAGTCGCCAAGCTTTCGCCCCCACTAAAAGACACCCAGGTCAGATAGGGTACAGACACGAACAGTCGGCGAGAGGAGAAAATGAAATGAACTGAAAAGAGTCGCCAGCTAGGCATTATTATCCCGAAGGAAAGGTAATGCTGCATAAACCTAGAAAGATATGGATAAGACGGTTGCGAACCAGAGAGACTGAGAAAGGGGGTTGGTTACAACCTGGGAAGGTATTAGCACCTAGATTGTCCGTCGTACTCGACGGGATCCACGCTTAAAAGATTTTTCTTTAAAGGGGCAGTGTATGTGCTATCTGTGTGCAAAAGCTGGAAAAGAAATGTACAAGTGTCAGTGCAAATGTACAAGTTATGCCTACGTATCCTCTCGTGCAATGAGGAAGTCAGAACACCGTAGTTCGACTCAAAGATACTGAAAGATAAATTGACTGATGAACTGCCTGCTTTCCTATGCTCAAGTGTATGACTTGTCTGGCTCGAGTGCTAACTGTCTTGCATTAGACGGAAGAAGCGAGTTCTCGTTTATGAGTGAAGATGATGAGAAAAGAATCCCGGAGGAGACGATTATTGTTTTTTGTGTGTTTTCAGTCTTTTATTGCTTTTTATTATTTTTCATAAGTTAAAGAGCTTAAGCCTAAGCCAAGGGATAGTAAACTCATTATATCCTCCCTTTGATTAAGGATAATGAGAATACCTTAAGTATGAGATAAACATCTCAACTTAATTGCCATGATGATGTAGGATTAAGATCATTAACCTACTTGTGATTATTTAGATGTTTTTTGGGGTTTTTTTTAGTGTTAAGTAATGAGTTTAAGCCATAATCAAGGATTAGTGGACCCATTACACCATCCTAATATAAGGATAATAGATGAGAACACTTAAGCTGAGGAAGATACCTCAAATTAATCCATGATTAGGGATTAACCTCATGACAAAACAAGCCTTTATTAAAGTGGATTTTAATTAGGGTGAGATTAAGAAGTGAGTTTTATGGTTTGTAAGACAACTTGAGGAGGTCTTGTCCATTAACATTAGGGTTAGTCCTTCTTAACCAATAAAGGAAGAATTAGAACCCTAATGCAAGGCCCAAATTACAAGCTATTGTCTTAGTGATTATTAAGATGGATTGATTAAGAGGTTTAAACAAATTAAGGGTTTAACACTTAGGATTAAAGTTATGCACTCCATCCTAAGAGAAGGATGCAGGCATAACCCTAATCACAAAGTCTTAAAACCTTAAAGGTTTAGTCTCTAATGATGAGATGAGAAGAGAGACACAAATAAGACACAAAGGTAAAAGCTAAAGGGGGACTAATCACAACCCTAATTATTTTCATGCTTGGATGTTCCTATGGTTTGTAAGGCTTGCAAGAGATCTTCAGAGAAGCCACCGATGGAAGAAGCAGATGAAAGAAGGAGAAGCAGAAGAAACAAGTTACTTACTTCACTGAAGAAGATAAGTAACTTGGATAAAGAAAGTGAATTATGAACATGAATAAGCAAGCTCACTCTAAAGCAAATAAAAATGCTGCAATGATGCATAAGAAGAATGAGAAGAGAAATGAGAAGTGAAGGCAAATTCACTTCTCAAATTACTTACCACCTGAAAAGGTTAACATAAATGAAAGATATGAAATGAAAATGAAAGATATGCAAAGGTAAAAACCAAACCAGAAGCATATTCATGATGCAAATGATGTTATGAGATGATGTAAAAGCATGTCAAGTGCTATGAATGTTCATACAAGAGATGGAATGCAAAGGAAGCATGCTTTGAAGTTTGAAAGTTCATGAAAGTTTATGAAATGAAATGAATGCACATCATGGCAAATGAATGAAGAAATGATCAAGCATGACTCTAATATGTCCTAAGATGTCTTAGATGCCATATGAATGCTTGAAATGTCATGGCAAGTTCATGTATGGATGCATATGCAAGATGAATGCAAATGAACATGTAAAATTAGGGATTTAAGGCAACATGAGATGCATAAGTCAAAAACAGAAGCAAATCATAAGATTAAAAATTGCAAATGAACTCAAAGGAACCCTAATCCCATATGATATCACACCCCAAAGGAGAAGGTTTAACTCTTAACCTAAAGGAAGTTGTGAATTTTCTAAGTTTGCTAGGGTTTTAGGGTACCTTAAGAGGGAAAATGCAAGATAAATTTGTGACAAAAATATGCTAGATACTACATGACATATGAAGAACAATGCAAAAAGAACCAATGTCAAACCCTTCATGGTTAGGCAGAAAAGAATTCTTGAAGTTAGGGTTCAAAAAAGGGATTTTTATGAACCCTAAATTCAAGAAAAATGTCAAGGTTTAATCAAAACCAAAAAGAAATTTGTATGAATGGTTTGACAATATTTCTAAATGCCCTAAAATGCAATGTGAATATTTTTGGAATTTTTAGAAACCTAAATGATATTTTAATTAATTAATTTCCATTAATTAATTAAAATAAACATTTAAATATTTTTAAAATTGTTTTTTAATGCAAAAAATAAAAATAAAAATGTTTTTGGATGAAGAAAAATATTTGAAATCAAAATGCAGAAGAAAAATATTTTTGGAATTTTCTAAGTATTTTAAATAAATTAGGCAAAATAAATGGATTTAAATGAAATAAAAATATGAATTAAGGCTGGTCAACTGATCCAATGGACAGGATTTAAACTGGGGAGATGGAGGGAAGACCACGCGCGCATCTTAATGGTCAGAATTCAAACTTACTTAAACCTATTTAATTAATTAATTAATCACAATTAAACCTAATCTGAACTAATCATGGCCACCCATTTCAAATTAAACCTGATCCAAGGGCCCAGAACACGCCTGGCCCACTAAACCCTAAAATTAACCCTAATCTGTTTCAGGTGACCGGAACAGTGTTCCGGTCATCTTCTCCGGCAGCACCCCAACACCAACTTCTGCCCTAGGCTATTTCTGGAGCTCTAAAGCTCCAGATCAACTCCCCTCACCTTCCTAAACCTAAATCTACCCTCAAAACAAATTTCTCATGGTTCAAACTCAAGATTCGAAGAAGAACACAAAAATGGTGAAACTTTCAGACAGACAGTACACGCTCATTTCGCAACCATTTTCAAAAATAAATATATCATGGTGATCAGCAAAGCCTAAAGAACAATCCAAGAACTTAAAATTGCATTTTTGGAAAAAAGTTTGAAGAGGTTACCTGAGCTTGAGCTTCCTCAGTTTGGAGCTTTTGGACCTCCTCTCTTGTGCAAACCCACTCCTCTTGACCTCCTGATGAAGCTTTGATGCTTGGAAGAAATTTGTAATGGCTGGTTTGAGAGCTTGCACTCTTGCTACACCAGAATCGTGTTTTGGTTTTGCGTGTGTTTAGGCTGCAATGAAGGGTGGGAAATGATCCTTTGGTGAAGCTGAGTTGATTGATGAAAAGAGTTTGAAGTTTGAGTGTGTATGCTGTGAGTTTCGAAAGCTTTTGCTCTTGGGGTGATTTTTGGGAACTTAGTGATTCGAAAATGTTAGGCTTATGTGTGTTGTGTTATGAGCTGCATTTTGTCCACATAACAATGTTTGATATGTCAGAGGAGTTGTTGTGGACTGTGGTGATTGGTATGGGCAAGTTGCCAAAATGTCAACATGACTTGTACTTGAGGTATGGGCTCATGTTGCAGTTGGCTTTTGGCTTGTCCTGGCTCAGCAAAGATCAAGGAGAACCATGGAATTGGTTTTGTAGTGATTCAGCAAGTTTATGAGAGGTTTTGTGCCCTTTTGCAAATTTGAAGAGTTTTGCCCCCTTTTGAATTTCTTGATGTGCAAGGCATGAAATGAGATGGTTCTTTGGGCAATTCTGATTTTTAGGCAATGTACTATGTTTGTATGATGCATAGAAGTGTATTAGAGGTCACAAAATGGCTTGGCAAGTGGTTTTGCAAAAATCCCTCTTTGGTGTATTCTTGAAAATTATAGGATTTTTGCCAACTTTGAAAGATCATAACTTGAGTTCCATAATGAATTAGAACTTGTTCTTGTACTTTGTGAAAAGGGAATGATCCAATCTACAACTTTCATGACCAACATATTTTCATTTGAAGCATTTTTGGTTGAGAAAGAGGAGGTTGAAATACTTTCCCAAAATGGAAAGTTTCCATTACAAAGTCATTTCCATTTTTGGCAACTTTTGGTTTAGCTCAATTTTCTTCAATTTTTTGAACTTCCAAGCACTTCAATGATCAAATAAAGATCATATAACTTCAATTTGATGAAAAATCCACTTTGGTTCCATTGTTGGGGGTCTCAGATGCCCTGATTTTGCTCTGACTTGCTCAAGAAGTTACCCAGTGAACAGATGACTTCCACAATGAATTTCTTCATAAAACTTGGTACACATGATCCTTATAACATATTTAGACTATTAGAAACAAGAATGACCAAAAAATTTGGATTTATGGCCTCTGAAACCAAAACCCTAATTTCAGGTCATTTGTGTAGTGAAACCCTAGCTCTGCTTCCATGCTTTGCAAGTTCTTGTGATTTCTTGACTTCCTTGATCTTTGAGGGATATAATATGATGATTGAACATACATGGACCCTCTTGGAACACTTGGAGACCTTTGGAGTGGCTCAGATGGATCCTTGGATTGCTCAGATCACAAACCCTAGATGCAGATGAACTTGGACTAATGCAGTGAAAAAAAATGTAATATGAGATGGTATGCTTATACTAATGCAAACATGAAAGATCACAAGCCAATGGTGTGAACTTAGTGAGGGAAAATTTGGGGTGTTTACAAACAACATTACCGACTACCAACAAGGGTAGGCAAACTGAGATATATGAGGAACATCATTACTGACTACCAAAAAGGGTAGGTGAACCAAAATATATAAGGAACAACATTACCGACTACCTATAAGGGTAAGTGAACCAAGATATATAAGTAACAACATTACCGATTATCTACAAGGGTAGGCGAACCAAAATATATGTGGAATAAAATTACCGACTACCATCAAGGTTGGCAAACCGAAATATATGAGGAACAACATTACCGACAACCAACAAGGGTAGGCTAACCGAAATATATGAGGAATAACATTACCGACTACCAACGTGGGTAGGTGAAACAAAATATATGAGGAACAACATTACCAACTACCACCAAGGGTAGGCGAACCGAAATATATGAGGAACAACATTACCGACTACCAACAAGGGTAGGCGAACCGAAATATATGAGGAACAACATTACCGACTACCAACAAGGGTAGGCAAACCAAGATATATGAGGAACAACATTACCGACTACCAACATGGGTAGGCGAACTAAAATATATGAGGAACAAAATTACCGACTACCAACAATGGTAGGTGAATCGAAATATATGAGGAACAACATTACAGACTAAAAACAAGGGTAGGCGAACCAAGATATATGAAGAACAACATTACCGACTACCCACAAAGGTAGGGGAACCGAAATATATGAGGAACAACATTACCGACTACAAACAAGGGTAGGCGAACCAATATATATGATATCATGTACTACCTATCACTAGGTAGAAAATATGCATATAATAAACTCAACTGCCAGCCATTGGGTAGGGGCAAAGCTATAAGCTTGAATAAGAGGAATGTTACCTACTAATAACAATGTGGCGTTTAAACCAGGGTAATACATTCACAAAGGACCAAAGTTCAATCCAAGAACAAATTAGAGAGACACGGTCAAACAAGACGCATCCCGAGGAGGAAATATCTCAACTGGGGAAAGTTCCATCCAGATAATAATCTGGGAAGGAAACTGAATTAAAATCATCTTCGAGGAACAAAATTAGTGGGGAATTAGAAAGTGTAAACGCTTTCTGCTTAATGGTCGACACTATAAATTTGAGGGAGGATAACTAACACACTTTGTGGGTAAAATCAACACCAAAGAGCAGGGAAATGTATCAAAGAATATAGGAATGTAATCATATGATGCTATTGTAATACCCCAAATTTGCCCTCTCCTGTTTAGCATCATCATCATATCATAATCATAATAAGCATGTCATGTCCTTAACTTTTTTACATAGAAAGATGAAACATAGAACTTGCATGTTCAAGCATAAGACATATGATCAGTCATCCGGGAAATTTGAAGCACTACAAGTCAAAGTCAAGGCATGTTATACAAACTTTGTATCATGGTCAAAGCCTTAAAAGGGATTGAGGATCAAAATCAGGTCAGAAAGGTTGGCGCCGGGTTATTCTTGAGGTTTCCCACCAAAAGGAGGGAAAATTCAAAATTCACTGGCGTTAACCGGTTAACGCTTTGGTTAACCGTTTAACGACTACGAATTTTGAATTCCAGCATGTGCTTTGGCTCCAAATTTCCAAATTTCTGATTTTTTATTCATTTGAATTAAAGAGAAGGATCTAGAGCATTTATCCAAGCCTAATTCCATTGATAAATCCTAATCACTTTACCAAACCATATTTTTGGATCCCAAGCCTAAATTTTGGGCCCCAAACCTAAACCATATTTAATCCCTTTCTCTCCAAACCAAGAAGAGGGCTCTCTCACAATTCACTTCTTATTCTGAATTTTCACTCTTCTCTCTCACTTTTCTCTCATTTTCTCTCCCACATTTTCCAAATTCACTAAGAGTTCCTCTTTGAAGATCACATAACCTTGCCATAAGGTGTGTAGATCTTGGAACTAGACCTCCATCCATAGCTTCCTTGCATTATTTTGCTGGTTTAATTGGTGATTCAGATCTGGTTTGGGATTTAGAAGTGCTTTTTGGATCCAAAATTCTACATCAAGACTTTTTGCTTGCATGTATTTTGCATGGAGTGTGAAGCTTAGCACCGGATCTTCAAAGTTTTCCGCGAGATCTCTCATTTCCAGCTCAATCAACAACTACCAAAGCATACCGCAACTTTGTAGGTCGGTTAATTTCAAATCTAGCTTTGTTTTAGCTTATTTGCATGCTTGTGATTTAGATCCACCATGTGCTTATGTATTTGCTTGTGTTGCTTAAATTGATTGGTTGATTTGTAGACGGATCTATGTGTTAATGTTTGTGAGCTTGATGATGCTAATTAATGTGAATTGATCCATTTATTTCATGCATAATTGATTGCTGGTATGGTGTGTGATTATTTGGATAAGCTGGTTTTGAGCTGATTTTCTGTAGGAATTGTTGCTGTTTTGACAGTGTTAACCGGTTAACGCTTTGGTTAAACGGTTAACGCCTCCTTTTTCTGTGTTGTTTTCTGCAGGTTTGAACTGGTTAACTGGTTAACGCTTTGGTTAACCGGTTAACACTGAAGCAGAATGCCATTTTTGAGTTGTTTTGGGCTTGTTTGATCCCCTTACTTGTTTTAAATGCCATGGATCATTATATGATCATTGAATATGATTGTTTAGGGTGATTTTCTTGCTGATTGATGCATGTTTCCATGTTCTCGACACGTAAATTATTGTATGTGCAAAGTTTGGCATGCTTGTTTAACTTGGTTTTCTAGAACTTTGAGCATGCCAATCCCATGATTGTGTTGATGAACATATGCTGGATTTTGCTAACACTTGCAGGGGCTCATGGTAAGTGAAGTGTGGATGTTCATCCACATTTCAACTCTTCATCTTTCCTTTTTAAGTTGCTTTCTCTTTGTGTTTTTGATGTGCCTTATGCCATCATGTGATGCAACTCTTTTCTTCCCCCTTTAGGAGCAACTTATCTCCTTTAGAGGAGGAAGTTGCTTGCTAGCTTTCCTCCTCTTCTTCTTGCTCCTCTTTGGTTTTTATTTTCTCCTAGGATAGTTGAAACCTCACTAACCTTAGGACCACTTTTGCATGACAAATTTAGGTTTAGTCTTTCCCCATTTTATACTTTTGCCTTTTTTGCTCCTTTGGTTCTTTCTCTTCTCATCTCAAAACAAAACCTAAGAAACATTAATAAAGAAAGAAATGACTTCTTGTGTAATAGCCTTATTCCATGGGGCATGTGTATTCATTCCATCTTGGAATAATGCATTTGTCTAGCATGATGCACAAGTCGGATCATGAGGTCATCTTCATCAAGAAAAACCCTAAAAAATACTTCTTCATTTTTAATCATTAAGATACTTAATAAATTCAACAAGCCAATGAATTTAGGCCCTTGCCCTTGGAAACAAGTCTTGGATAAATTCTCCTTACTTGGTGTGCTTGTTCTATTATTCCATCTTGGAATATAGTAGCAAGTACACATTCCATGGAAAAGAGCTTGAGTTCATTCTCTTGTTCCACACCAAATAAAAGCTCATAAAAAAACTAAAACAAACAATAAGCATCTTTCCTTCGGGAATTCCTTTCTCATCTCCTTCGCTCCGTCCGCGAACTTGCTTCTTCTTGTCATTATGCAAGACGGTTACGCACTCGTCGTCCGAGCCTGCAACACCTGAGCATTGGCATAGGCAGTTCAAGCCTTAATTCATAAGCAACCTTTCACACCCCTAGTTAGGGGAACTACGGAGACTCTGATCCTCATGTCCAGTGAGGTACGTAGGCAGCGGGGTAGGGCCCGTTCGAGCACAATCTTTATTTTCCCTACATTTTTCCTTTTCATTTCTTTTTCAGTTCCCTTTTCTTTTCTTTTCTCCAGATCAGTTCCTTTTCTTCGCAGCAGCCTTCATTATTTTCCCTACATTTTTCCTTTTCATTTCTTTTTCAGTTCCCTTTTCTTTTCTTTTCTCCAGATCAGTTCCTTTTCTTCGCAGCAGCCTTCATTCCTTCACCCTTTGAAGCATTTTCTTTGCAAGCATAGATCCCGTCGGGTATGGCGGACGATTTGGGGGGATAATACCTTCCCAGGTCGTAACCGACTCCCAAATTCAGTTTCTTTGGTTCGCAGGACCCGTGTCCTTCTTTTCTCTTCTTCTGGGTTGTGCAGCATTACCATTCCCGTTCCTTCGGGATAAAAATGCCTGGCTGGCAACTCTAACCTCTTTCCGCCCACTTTCGCGTTTGTACCAAGATGGAAATCCAGGGAGCGACAGCTATGCATATAACAAATGCATGAATATGCTCATGAATATGTTGACAAAATAGGCATAAAGATAAATAATAGGTGACATAAACACCACAACAACCAAATACTTGGCTAATCTTGAAGCAACAATGTTGGGAAATCTGTTGGAGATTCAAACTGGAAAATCCTGCAAAGGATAAACAAAAGCCATTAAAGGAATAAATCCTACAACAAGGATTAACTCATGCTAAGGAAATAATGTTAGGGATTCAACCCACAAATCAATCTGCAAAGATCCACAAAAGGGATAACATCAAGAATTTCACTCTGAGGGGATAACATGTTGGGGAAACACCAGCAACATAAAAGCTTCCCCACTTTTTGGGGAAAGAGGGAATATATATTGCAAGACGTTTTTTGGCTCTCTAAAGCTTGAGAAAATGAATGAAATGAATTCTCTATTTAAAGAGTTTAGGTATGGAAATTTGGTGGAATGCAATTAGGCTTGGAAGATAAAAAAATTAGGCTATGGAATTAAACTTTGAGGGAATTATCAAAAGAGTTGTGATTAATGAAGGTGCATGGTGGGAGTTAATTGTGATGATGTATAGGAATTAAATGGAGATGGTCTAGAAAATTCCACATGTGATCAAAATGAAATTGGTGCCAAAATTTCATATTTTTAATTTTGCTTCCATTTTTCAAAATTTCATGTTGGTAACCGGTTACGACAAAGGTGTTAACCGGTTAATCAATGCAAAATTTGAAAAATATTTGATTTTCTTTCCACTATTGTGGTTCTGGCTCGATTCTCTTACGCGTCAAAGAAGGCATGGAAATAAACACATGAACCTTTGAATTCCTTGAATAAATAAATTAATTTGTGAAATCCTTGATCAAATAAATTTAAATTGTTTTCTAATCAACTTCGACTTTTTATCTGTAAAATTCATTCGAGCTGGGGGATTGCTATTTTTGGTATTTTTGACCAGCTCTTCCACTAAAAATGTTAATATCAGAAGAAAAAAAAATATTTTTGGATTTTAATTAATGGTTAGTAAAGATAAACAAATAAAAGCATATAAAAGCAATGGTGATCCCCTGTGAGGCATAAACCTGCTACCAAAAAGGACCGAGGAACCATTGTGTGATGTTGTTTGTATGCAAATGATGCAAATGAAAAACACATACTTAGGGGCAAAACATAGGCTGTTATAGCTGCCCCTATTTAAGTTTCTTCAATATGGAGAGAGGAAGATTTACATCTTCGTTTCTACACGATGGGAGAGACTTAAATATAGAAACCCAAATTTTGGCCCTAAGAGACCATGTAAGGATATGAATATGATATGATATGCAAAATCAAGATCTCTATAGGGAGAAAACGACCACTAGAGGAAAGAAAAAACTTGGGGGCACAAGAGAATCCCACTGGGGAAAAACAACAAACAACGAGTTTACCAGGAAAATAAATCACTGGATAGCCGAATCAACTTGGGGAATGACTGTGTATCAAAATAACATCAAGAAAAAGGCTTAACATGGAAGGATAAAACTTCAGAGAAGAAAACATCAACCAAATAAAGTATTCAGATCCATAAAAATGGAAAGAAACTAAGTTGGGAATAAATTATCTACAACCAGTCACTGGGCATAGATAAAGATAGAAAGAAGATCAAAATTATCTACCACCTGTCACTTGGTAGAGGAAAAGCAAAGAGATTAGGAACAAAATTACCGGCTACCAGTCTCTAGGTAGACGAACCAAAATATATGAAGAACAACATTATCGGATACCAACAGGGGTAGGCGAACAAAGATATATGAGGAACAACATTACCGACTACTTACAAGGGTAGGCGAACAAAGATATATGACGAACAACATTACCAACTGCCAACAAGGGTAGGCGAACAAAGTTATATGAGGAACAACATTACCGACTAACAACAAGGGTAGGCAAACCGAGATATATGAGGAACAAGATTACTAACTACCAACAAAGGTAGGTGAACCAAAATATATAAGGAAAAACATTACCGACTATCAACAAGGGTAAGTGAAACAAGATATATAAGGATCAACATTACCGAATACCTACAAGGGTAGGCGAACCTAAATACATAAGGAACAACATTACCGACTACCATCAAGGGTTGGAAAACCGAAATATATGAGGAACAACTTTACCTACTACCAAAAAGGTTAGGAGTACAAAGATGTATGAGGATCAACATTACTGATAACCAACAAGGGTAGACGAACCGAAATATATGAGGAATAACATTACCGACTACCAACAAGGGTAGGTGAACTTAAATATATGGGGAATAACATTAATGACTACCACCAAGTGTAGGCGAACCGAAATATATGAGGAACAACATTACCGACTACCAACAAGGGTAGGCGAACCGAAATATATGAGGAACAACATTACCGACTACCAACAAGGATAGGCAAACCAAGATATATGAGGAACAACATTATCGACTACCAACAAGGGTAGGCGAACTAAAATATATGAGGAACAAGATTACCGACTACCAACAAGGGTAGGTGAACCGAAATATATGAGGAACAACATTACAGGCTACCAAAAAGGTGTAAACACCCCAAATTTTCCCTCACTCTTTTTCTCACACCATGGCTTGTGATCTTTCATTTTTGCATTAGCATGAGCATACCATCTCATATTGCATATTTGTTTCATTGCATAGTTCCATTTTCATCTGCCATGATTCAATCTGAGCCATACCAATGGTCTTAAAGCTTGCCAAGAGGGTCCATGTGTGTTCCATAATCATAATATTCTCCCCAAAGTTCATGAAAGTCAAGAGATCACAAAGGCATGGAAGTAGAGCTAGGGTTTTCTTGCACAGATGACCAAAATTAGGGTTTTGGTTTCAGAGGCCTTAACTCCAAATTTTTTGGTCATTCTTGTTTCTAATGTTCTTAATATGTTATAAGGATCATGTGTACCAAGTTTGATGATGAAATTAATTGTGGAAGTCATCTGATCATTGGGTAACTTCTTGAGCAAGTAAAGTCAAAATCAGGGCATCTGAGGCCCCCAACAAGGGTACCAAAGGGTCATTATCATCATTTTTAGTCTCTATGATCTTTATTTGATCTTAGAAGTGGTTGTAAGTTCACAAAGTTGAATAATTTTGAGCCAAATGCAAACTTGCCATTTTTGGAAATGACTTGTAATGGAAACTTTCCATTTTGGGAAAGATTTTCAACCTCCTCTTTCATGACCAAAAATGCTTCAAATGAAAAATTCTTGGAGATGAAAGTTGTAGATTAGTGTCGCTCCCGACAAATGAAAATGGATCATATGAAGGTACAGACGCGAACGGTCGGCGAGAGGGACAATGAGAACACACAGTCGTGAACTCACTGTAGATGAATAGAGTCGCCAGCTAGGCATTTTTATCCCGGAGGAAAGGCAATGCTGCATAGACCTAGAAAGAGATGGATAAGACGGTTGCGAACCAGAGAGACTGAGAAAGGGGGTTGGTTACAACCTGGGAAGGTATTAGCACCCAGATTGTCCGTCGTACTCGACGGGATCCACGCTTGAAAGATTTGTGTTTAAAGGGGTAGTGTCAGTGCAATTTGTGCATAAAATGGCTGGAAAGCAATATGTACAAGTGTCAGTGTAAAGGAAGTGAAGTGTGATATATATAGTGTCAGTGTAAGAATGAGAATGAATTGCTCATGACCATGAGGCTTAAAGAATGAAGCTAGAAAGAGGGGAATGTACAGAGACTTTTGTTCGATAACTGTTAAGTTATGCCTACGTATCCTCTCGTGCAATGAGGAAGTCAGAACACCGTAGTTCGACCCAAAGAGACTGAAAGGTGAATTGACTTGTGAACTGCTTACTTGTCTATGCTCAAGTGTATGACCTGTCTGGCTCAGGTGCAAACTGTCTTGCATTAGACGGAAGAAGCAAGTTCTCGTTTGTGAGTGAGGATGATGAGAAAAGAATCCCGAAGGAGACGATTATTGTTTGTTTTTTTGTATTTTCAGTCTTTTATTGCTTTCGAAAGTTTGTCATAAGTTAATGAGCTTAAGTCTAAACCAATGGATTTAGTAAACTCATCACATCTTCCCTCTGATTAGGGGTAATGAGAATACCTTAAGTGTGAAGTCAGATTCTCACACTTAATCACCTTTGATGTAGGATTAAGATCATTAACCTACTTGTGATTATTTAGATGTTTTTTGTTGTTTTTGTTTAGTGTTGAGTAATGAGGTTAAGCCATAATCAAGGATTAAACAGACCCATTACACCATCCTAAAAGAAGGATGATAGATGAGAATGTTTAAGTTGAGAAAAACTCCTCAACTTAATCCATGATTAGGGATTAAACCCATGACAAAACAAGCCTTTGATTAAGTGGATTTTATTTAATGGTATGATGATGAAGTGAATTTTATGATTTGTAAGACAACTTGAGGGGGACTTGTCCATTAACACTAGGGTTAGTCCTTCTTAACCACTTAAGGAAGAATTAGAACCCTAATGCAAGGCCCAAGTTACAAGTGTAATGTCTTGATATTTATTAAGTGAATTGATTAAGAGATTTAAACAACCTTAAGGGTTTAATACTTAGGATTAAAGTTATACACTCCATCCTAAGAGAAGGATGTAGGCATAAGCTTAATCACAAAGTCTTAAAGCCTTTAGGGTTTAGTCCCTGATTATGAGATGAGAAGAGAGGACTAAAAGAGAGACACAAAGGTGAAAACTATGAGGGGAGACTAATCAAGACCCTAATTCATTATCATGCTTGGTTGTTCCTAAGGTTTGTGAGGTTTTCAAGGACAATCTTCAGAAGAACCACCAGGAAGCAGATGAACAAGATCAAGAGAAGCAAAGTGACTTGCTTCATTCAAGAAGTCAAGTCACTTGAAGAAAGAAAGTGGGAAGGAGAAGAATGAGCAAGCTCAATCTCAAACACATGTAGAAATGCAGCAATGGATGCAAGAGAGATGAAAAGAGAAGTTATGAGAAGTGAAGGCAAATTCACTTCTCAAGTTTACTTACCACCTGAAATGTTAGAAAGAAATGCAATGCAATGTTAGATGACATGAAATGGCATGATGCAAAGCAAAACCAGAAGCATGTTGATGATGATTATGATGTTATGAGGTGCTGCAAACATGAGGCAAGACAATGGGGATGTTCATACAAGATCATGAATGCAAATGATGCAAGCTAAGGAGCATGAACAAGCATGAAAAGTTATGAATCATACAAGACAAATGACATGGCAAATATGCAATGCAATGACCAAACATGCTTTCTAAATGTCTTAAGATGTCAAATGGATCACAAGAATGCACAAAATGCAAAGACAAGTCATGTTATGCAAGGAAATGCAAGAAGGATGCAAAAGAAAGCCCAAATTAGGGTTTATGGATCAAACATCAAACACAAACCAAAAACAGAAGCAAAACCCTAAAGTAAAAATGGAAAATGGTACCCAAAGAAACCCTAAACCTATAATGAACCACTGCCCAAAGGGGAGTTCTCAACTCTCAACCAAACTCAAGTTATGATTTTTGCAAGTTATTAGGGTTTTTTAGGGTTCTTAACAAAAGAAATGCCAAACAATTTGAAAATACAAGAACAATTCATGGCCTTTTTATCTTTGAAAATACATGCTAAACACAAAACAATGCAAGAAGAATCAATGTCTCAACCTTCTCCAAAAGACAGAAATGAATTTTCAAACATGTGATCAAAATAATGCATAAAAAATGATTTAATTCAATGAAAAATTCTTAAAATGCATCAAGATCAAAAAAGAAATTTGGTTTGAAGGTTGGACAATGTTTCTAAATGTCTTAGAACATTTCATGAATTTTTTTGTAATTTTTAAATACCTAAAAGTATTTTTAATTAATTAATTCTCATTAATCAATTAAAAATAATCTTTTAAATATTTAAAAATACTTTTTTAATGATAAAAAAATAAGATAAAAATATTTTTGGGTCTTAAAAATTAATAAAACTTTAAAGAAAAAGTTTCATAATTTTTAAGAATTTTTTGCTATTTTAAATTAATTATGCAAAACAAATGAAAAAGAAATGAATTAAATTAAATAAAATAAAAGTAATCAGGATGGATGGATGAGATTGGCTCTGAGTTTGAATTCATTGACTGCGCGCGTGATCTTGTGGCCAGGATTGACTCTGATTAAATTATTTAATTATGGATTAATTAAGTTAACACGTGGATTAGGGCATAAGTAAGCTGATCTGGGCCATCCAAAAGAGAGGGAAGTCAACTGGTCAATGGCTATCTACGGCTCACATTCAAACTGAAGTTAATTACACAATTAGGGCACAAATTACTTTCAGGTGGCCGGAGAAGACTTCCGGTCGTCTTCTCCGGCCAGCTCTCACCTGAAAACTACCCAAATCCCTCAAAACGCATCAAAAATGAAAAACAGGAACTGGGAAATGATCCTCACATCCTCACGAATCAAACCCCCATCCTAAAACACATTTATATTTCCTAAATGAGCTGAATCGAAGAAAAAGAAAACTAGGTCACGCAAGCTTCAGACACAAATTAAATGCTCATTTCGAAACCATTTTCAAAACCAATGGTACCGGAATGATCAGCAAGACATGAAGAACAAGTTTGTAACAAGCAAAATCATTTCTGGAAAAATAAATTTCAGGCTACCTGAGATTTGAAGCTTTCCACTTGAGGACTTTCTGGCCTTCTCTTTATGTGCAAACCACTCCTTAGGACCCCTTGATGATGTTTGAATGCCTTAAAACAATTTATGTAGGCTGGCTGGTGAGTTTCGAAAGCTCCTGCTTCAAGCTCAGTCAACAATGGCTATGGTGATTCTGACTGATTCAGGCCACTGTGAATGATGGTTTATGGTCCAGATGATGTATGGAGAAGCTTTGCAAGGTTTGTTTGGCTGTTTGTGGGCTAGGGAGGGAGATTCGAATGAATCTGCAGAATGAGGGTGAAGAATGGCAGTGGGGTGCTTTGGCTGTTTCAGGCTTGTGTTCTTGGTGTTTTGTGATCTATGAGGCAGGGTGAGTTGAATGGAGGAAAAGGTTTGAGTGTTTGCAGGCTGTATAGAGAAATTCGAAAGCTTATGCCAAATGGAAGGTTTTTGTGAATGTCTTTTTTTTTGTGATGGTTTCAGCCTTGCCTAGGGTTATGTCTTGCTTGCAAATTGATAACATAACTCTCTCTCATTGGTCAGATGATTGGACACATGCTTTATTGATTGGTAAGTCAACTTTTGCAAAATATCCACCTTTTGTGTAAGTGAAGCATGGCTCATGGCCTAGGCAAGTACAATGTTTGTTCTGGTGCAGCATGGTGTGGGAGGGGCCTAGCAAAGTTCAGCACTCAAGGCTGCAAGTTGGTGAAGGCATGATCATGAGTTTTGCAACTTGTGACATTTTGGTTCACATGTGACTTCTTTGCCTAACCAAACATAAAACCATGGCATTCTTAGTTCAAATCTGATTTTTAGGACTTAGAGAATGTTTATGCAATGGTTTGAGATGAATTAGAGGCTGCAATGTGCATTGGTTCAAGACTTTGCAAAATTTCCATTTGAAGCATGCCTTAGAAATTAATGATTTTTGCCAACTTTGCATTGCCATAACTTTTGATCCAAGAAGAGTTTGATCATGTTCTTGTACTTTTTGAAAAGGGAAAGATGAGATCTACAACTTTCATGACCAAAGTTTTTTCATTTGAAGCTTTTTGGATCAAGAATCAAGGCTTGAAAAATGACCTAAAATGATGCATTCTTGAAAAGTCAACTATGCCCAAAAAGTCAACATTTGCAAAAACCCTAAATTCTTGATTTCTATGAACTTCAAACTTCTTCCATGATCAAATAAAGATCATATACACTCAAAATGATGAAGATCACCCATTGGTTGGGTCATTGGGGGCCTCAGATGCCCTGATTTTGCACTGACTTGTCTGAAAAGTCAACTCTTGATCAGATGACTTCCCCATGGAATTTCTTCATGAAAATTGATATGCATACTCCCTATACCATATAGAGACCAATGGAAATGAGAATGGCCAAAAAATTTGGGGTTATGGCCTCTGAAACCAAAACCCTAATTTTCAGTCAACTGTGCAGTTCAAACTGGCTCTGCATCACCTCAAACCCTAGTTCTTGTGATTCCTCTGCAATTTTGACTTTGAGGAGATGGAATATGACATAAGAACACACATGGACCCCTTTGAATTGATTGGTGGCCTTTGGGGTGCCTCAAGAAGCTTTGGGATTGCTCAGATCACAAACCCTAGGTGCAGATGCCTTGAAAACTATGCAGTGAATCAAAAATGAAATGTGAGATGATATGATTGTGTTTATGCATATGAGAATGATCACAAGCCATGGGTGAGGGCAAATTTGGGGTGTTTACAGCTGCCCCTATTCAAACATGAGTTAGCTGTGCAGGGTGTAAGCGACGGCTTAACAGGCAAACAAGATAACTTGTGGTTGAATACCAAAGACAGTCCAAAATTTGCACTCACAGAATGAAGAAGAAAAGGGATATAGATTATAACAGAAAAATAAAGTATATTGTAAGGTGTGGGCGACGGAGGACGACCGTCGAGCAGAGGACGACTGCTGGGTAAGGAGCGATGACGGGGACGGCCGACATGCTGGGATAAATGCAGGAAATAAAGCAATGACGGGGACGGCCGACATGCTGGGGATAAAAAGTAAAGCTACGACGGGGACGGCCGACTAGCTGGGGAAAATCGAATTATGATGGGGACGGCCATCAAGATAAAGTAAGGTTCTCTGGGAATTAATGAAACATGACGGGGACGGCCATCAAGTTCATAAGGCAAAGTAACCAACGATGGGGACGGCCATCGGGCTAAAAAGGAAAAGGGACCACGACGGGGACGGCCATCGGGTTAAAGAATAAATGAAATAAACAGATGATGGGGTACGGCCATCAAAGGTGAAGGACGATCACCTAGCAGGGGACGGCTGCTCTGTTGGGTATAAAAGAAATATGATGGGGACGGCCATCAAAGGTGGAGGACGACCACCTGGCAGGGTACGGCTGCCGAAAATATCAACGATGGGGACGGCCATCGGATAGAAAAGGCCAAATGATGGGGACGGCCATCGGACGAGCATGATGGAGGACGACCATCAAGAAGTGGAGGACAACCACTCAGCAGGGGACGGCTGCTCTCAAGGTTTGTCGTGACATAGGACGAATGTCAGATAACCAAAATCAACAATGGGGACGGCCATTGGATAAAGTTGATGAAGGACGATCATCAAGAGGTGGAGGACGACCACCTAGCAGGGGACGGCTGCTAAAATCAACGATGGGGACGGCCATCGGATGAGCATGATGGAGGACGACCATCAAGAAGTGGAGGACGACCACTCAGCAGGGTACGGCTGCTCTCAGAGGTATCATAACACAGGACGAGTGTTAGATAAAAAGAAAATTTGTTGGCGATCTACTGGGGATATAGTGAACACGGACGAGCGTTCACAATCAAGAAAGGAAAGTATAAGTACTTGGTATTGTGTATAGATTAAAGATGCGAACGAGCATCCTTAGACTATGATACGGACGAGTATCATGTAGAAACAAATACTGACACGTGTTCAGAGATGATGATACAGACGAGTATCAACTGGTTAACAGAGAACACGGACGAGTGTTGAATCTGAAGGGACTCTTCTGGGGAATAGTAGGCACGGACGAGTATCTATACTCAAGAAGACATAAGTGTTTGACACGGTGTATGGATTAAAAATGCGGACGAGCATCCTTAAGACTATGATACGGACGAGTATCATGTAGAAACAAACACTAGACGCAATGTTCTGAGATGATGGTACGGACGAGTACCAACTGGTTAACAAAGAACAAGGACTACTGCCGAATCTGTGGGGTTATGAGTGATGATGTATACAAGATACGGACGAGTATCTGTATAAGTGTACCATGAGTGGTGAGTATTGTATATAAGATGAGTGTTTTGACTGCTGGGGAGAGTGACACGGACGAGTGTCAAGAGAAAAGTATAATATTAACAAGTATGTGGGTGATGAAAGTGTAAGCGACTGCGCTGGGGATATGACACGGACGGGTGTTAAGAAAGGTGTATATACAAGTATATGTGAGAGTGCAAAGAGGATGTCTTTGGCTTTCTGCTGGGATATGACACGGACGGGTGTCAGGACGTATCTGTAATAAGGGTGATTTGTTCGTAAAGAGTGTTCGGGCGACTTTACTGGGGAAAGATGACACGGACGGGTGCCAAAAGGAGTATATACTGGTGTTTGTGGTTTGAGAGGCAACTGCTTTTGCCGGGGACTCTGGTGGGGATTTTTGTATATCATGATGATGAACGGTTTATTATTCACAAATGTTACTTCAGAACATGGCTTATGATTATGCTATGCATTTGATTCTTTTGCCGTAATGGTCCGTATTAGACGGAATGCTACGCTCTGAGGGTGAATATGATGTGAATGCTATGATTATGCAAAGAGGCGTAGATTCGGGACTCGAATCCCGTTGCTGCGAAGATCTCTGGTCGATCTGCTTGAAATGGACATCCCAGCTGGGTATGAGATCACTGGTAGATCTAATGATGTATCTGTTTGGGGATATAGGTCGCTGATTGACATAACCTTGTAAATGAGAGACCCAGCTGGGGTTTGTAGAAGCTTTCTTCACTCTGTTGTGATCTTCATGCATTACTCTTCTGGATAGAGGCTGGAACTCTGTGGGAAGATGGTTCCCTGACTTCTGCATTCTGCTGAGGAAGAATGGCAACTCGGCTGGGGAATTGCGAGAGGCAACTCAGCTGGGGAGAGCAACAAGAGGCAACTCAGCTGGGGATATAGCATTTCCGATGCTGAGATTGAGTGCATGTCGATTTGGCAACTTTGCTGGGGAAGGCAATGGGGAGCTACTCAGCTGGGGATAGAGCATCTCGGATGCTGATATCTTTTGTTGATTTGCCAGCTTGCTGGGATGTACCTTGCATGCCCCAAGTTGCGTTCTGGATACCTGCAATCCTGCAAAGATAAGGAAACGTACAAAAGGTCCCGAGGTATCCCTTACTGGATTCCGTCATAGGAGTTAAGTACTTTCGAGAATAATCACATTCCCTGTAAGCATGTGTTTTTTCCTTTTTTATTTTTAGAGAAAGGCATCTGTACTTATGCAATTGTATTTTAGAGATATCAGACAACTCTTTGCAAAACATAAATGTAAAACGAAACATGACTGAAAATCTGATTTTATTAATTCGTGCGTCCTGAATTGGCAAGATACAGTCAAAGAAACATATCTCCTGAAATGAGGAGATTGTTACAAATTGAGAAATAAAGTGCTGGCGATGTTGACGACGCTTTAAGGAGCTTCCTCTCCTGCTATGACTCGTATGACAATGACGTTCTTCTCGTCTTGCTTTCTGGAGAGAGTTGATTCTGATTGAAGCTTGATCCTTTGGAGCTTACCAAGTCGTGGGTGATACAGACGAATTCAGAATGCAGTTGTTCGCTTATTCCCTTATTTTGCATGGATCGCCCTTTCGGGTTTTCAATCCATCGGGATACCCATTTTTGCCTGAGCTGTCCAATGCGGCTTTTCAACTCAGCGGGTGTACATTTTTTTTGTTTATTTTCCCTTACTTTTGCCCGAGTCTTTTATTCTGTTTTTGACTCGCCGGGATGCCCTATTTTTGCCTGGACTTACATTCTGTTTTTATGTCCAGCGGGTCATTTTATGCGAAGTATTTTTTAACTGCATCTGAATTCACAGGGGACGGGAAATCTTCACCATACATGGTGCTGAGCATCAGTGCTCCACCAGAGAAAACTTTCTTTACAACAAATGGTCCTTCATAATTTGGAGTCCATTTGCCCCTGTGGTCTGTATGAGGAGGGAGGATTCTTTTCAACACAAGATCCCCTACTTGGTACTCTCGGTGCCTGACTTTCTGATCGAAGGCTCTCTTCATTCTCTTCTGATATAGCTGCCCGTGGCAGATTGCAGCCAATCTCTTCTCTTCGATCAGACTCAATTGTTCGAATCGGGACCGAACCCATTCTGCTTCGTTCAGTTTAACATCCATCAACACCCGTAACGAGGGTAGTTCAACTTCAACAGGTAGGACTGCTTCCATACCATATACAAGCTGATAAGGTGTTGCCCCAGTGGACGTTCTGATTGATGTGCGGTACCCATGCAAAGCAAATGGTAGCATTTCGTGCCAGTCTTTGTAGGTGACCACCATCTTCTGCACAATCTTCTTGATATTTTTATTTGCTTCCTCAACAGCGCCATTCATCTTTGGCCTGTAAGGAGAAGAATTGTGATGTTGAATCTTGAAGTCCCGGCACAGCTCTGCCATCATTTTGTTGTTTAAATTGGAACCATTATCAGTAATGATTCGCTCGGGCACTCCATACCGACAGATGATATCTCTCTTCAGAAATCGGGCTACCACTTGTCTTGTAACATTTGCATATGAGACTGCTTCAACCCCCTTGGTGAAATAGTCAATGGCGACCAGGATGAATCTGTGACCATTTGAAGCAGTCGGCTCAATCTTGCCAATCATATCAATACCCCACATAGCAAAGGGCCATGGTGAAGACATGATGTTCAAAGGATTGGGGGGCACATGCACCTTGTCTGCGTAGATCTGGCATTTGTGGCATTTCCTGGCATAGGTACAACAGTCTGCCTCCATTGTGATCCAGTAATAGCCTGATCTTAGCAACTTCTTAGCCATAGCATGCCCTCCTGCATGGGTACCAAAAGATCCTTCGTGCACTTCATGCATCAACAAATCTGCTTCCATCTTGTCAACACATCTGAGGAGTACCATGTCAAAGTTCCTCTTGTATAAAGACCCATCAGCGTTCAGAAAGAAACTACCAGCAAGCCTTCTCAAAGTCTTCTTATCATTGGAAGATGCCCCAGGTGGGTATGTCTGATCCTCCAAGAAGCACTTAATGTCGTGGAACCAAGGCTTATCATCTTTTACAACATCTGCTGCAAATACATATGCTGGTCTATCAAGTCTTGACACTGAAATCTGAGGTACAAAATTGACGGCTTGAACTTTGATCATGGATGAAATGGTAGCAAGAGCATCTGCAAACTGATTCTCGTCCCGAGGGATATACTCAAGCTTGACTGTTGTAAAGAAAGTCAATAACCTCCTTGTATAATCCCTATAAGGTATCAGATGATCCTGGTGGGTGTACCATTTTCCGTTGGTTTGATTGACTACCAAAGCTGAATCCCCGAATACGGTCAATGCCTTGATCCTGAGGTCAATGGCTTCCTCAAGACCCATAATGCAAGCTTCGTATTCAGCTTCGTTGTTAGTGCAGTTGAAAGTGAGTTTTGCCGAGAAAGGCACGTGAACTCCTTTAGGTGTAATGAGTACTGCACCAACACCACGGCCATTCATGTTAACAGCCCCATCAAACATCATAGTCCATTCTTCCTCCGGGTCAGGCCCTTCAGTGTGAATAGGCTCTTCATGATCTTTTGCTTTAATGAACATGATGTCTTCATCAGGGAAGTCAAACCTCATTGGCTGGTAATCATCAATGGGTTGCTCAGCAAGATATTCAGATAGTACACTGCCCTTGATGGCTTTCTGAGAGGTGTACTGTATGTCGTATTCTGTAAGGATCATTTGCCATCTTGCAACCCGTCCGGTAAGAGCTGGCTTCTCGAAAATGTACTTAACTGGGTCCATTTTGGATATCAACAAAGTAGTGTGGGTCAACATATACTGTCTCAGTCGGCGAGCAGCCCACGCTAAAGCACAGCAAGTTTTCTCGAGCAGTGAATAACGTTGTTCACAGTCGGTAAACTTTTTGCTTAGGTAGTATATTGCATACTCTTTTCGACCAGACTCGTCATGCTGGCCCAACACACACCCCATTGACTCTTCTAATACTGTCAAGTACATAATTAGAGGTCTTCCTTCAACTGGCGGCATGAGAATTGGAGGTTCTTGTAAATACTCCTTGATCTTGTCAAAAGCCTTCTGGCAATCTTCATTCCACCTGACCGTTTGTTCCTTTCTTAGCAGCTTGAACAAGGGTTCACAGGTTGCTGTAAGGTGAGATATGAACCGCGAAATATAGTTCAATCGACCTAAGAACCCTCGGACTTCCTTTTCTGTTTTCGGTGCAGGCATTTCTTGTATAGCCTTGACTTTATCAGGGTCAACCTCAATCCCCTTCTCGCTTACAATAAAGCCCAGCAATTTACCGGATCGCACCCCGAATGTGCATTTGTTGGGGTTCAGCTTCAATTGGTATTTCCTCAGACGCTTGAACAACTTCAGCAGATTCACCAGGTGATCTTCTTCTGTAAGGGACTTGGCAATCATATCATCCACATAACACTCGATTTCCTTATGGATCATATCGTGGAATAATGTTACCATAGCCCGTTGATATGTTGCACCGGCATTTTTGAGCCCAAATGGCATTACCTTGTAGCAGAACGTGCCCCAGGGTGTGATGAATGTTGTCTTCTCCATGTCTTCAGGTGACATCTTGATCTGATTATATCCTGAAAATCCATCCATGAAGGAGAATACCGAGAACTGAGCCGTGTTATCCACCAATACATCAATGTGAGGTAATGGGAAGTCATCTTTCGGGCTGGCTCTGTTCAGATCCCGGTAGTCAACACACATTCTTACTTTGCCGTCTTTCTTAGGCACAGGTACTATGTTAGCAACCCACGGCGGATAGCTAGTCACAGCAAGGAACCCAGCGTCCCATTGCTTTTGTACCTCTTCTTTGATTTTCATAGCCATGTCTGGGCGAGTTCGGCGCAACTTCTGTTTGACCGGTGGGCATTCTTCCCTCAAAGGCAGCTTGTGCACAACAATGTCGGTATCCAACCCTGGCATATCTTGGTACGACCAAGCAAACACATCAACATACTCTTGAAGCAGATCTATCAGCTGTCTCTTCACTGAGTCTTGCAGGCAGGCCCCGATTTTAACTTCTTTCACGTCTTCGTCAGTACCAAGATTAATCACTTCAATCTCCTCCTGATGAGGAGCAATAACCTTTTCCTCCTGTCTCAACAACCTGGCTAGCTCTTCAGGAAGCTCATATTCTTCATCAACCCCTTCATCAGCTTGATTGATCGGATTGTCAAAGTCATACGATGTCATAGCCGTGCTGTTGTCGGTGCAGTCTGGAAGGCACTCTCTGCAAGGGTTAAGTTCGTTCATTTTAGTGATTGATTTTAATCTTGCTTTAGAAAAAGGTGAAATGAAGTTATCATTTTGAAAACACCGCCATTTATTTTTGTACAAAAAGAAAAATGGAAAAAACAGTGAGCATAAAAGAAAAGGACTCGTTTGCAAAAAGATGTCTGATATTTCATTAATTTAATCTTGTTTGCACAAAAGTACAGATGGCCCTGGTTACAAAATGAGTCTTGTCATCTTGGGCAAGATGCATGCTATAAAAAATACAGGAAATAATAATTACTCTGCATGAGTAACTCTTATAATTTCCTGGGAAGACCAGTTCGAGACACTGCTCCCCGGGATCTTCGGACGGATCCAATTCTCCAGATTGCGCTCCTCTTCCAGCTCGTCTTCCAGACAGTTGATAGCATCGGGGGTAAGCATCCCCCCACTGACAAAACCAGGCTCTGCAGCAGCCTTTGCTTGATGTTGAGTTGGTCTGTAACCCAACCCAAATTTGTCCTTCTTCTCCTCCACAGCTAAGACCTTGCCCCAGCCTAGGGAAGTTCCTTCTTCAACAACCTTCCGGGCTTGTTGGTATGATGACATTGGGGTACCAGATACAGCAGATGCTTCATTCACATTCAAAGCTTCAAACCCCTGGCTCATTGTTTCATGGATCTCTCCATCCATCTCAATGTACTTGTAGGTAGCCAGATGGCTAACAAAAATATCCTCTTCCCCACAGATTGTGACAACTTGACCTTCCCACTCAAATTTTAACTTTTGGTGAAGGGTAGACGTTATTGCGCCGGCGGCGTGAATCCAGGGTCTACCCAACAAACAGCTGTAGGCGGGCTGAATGTCCATCACATAAAAGATAGTTTTAAAGGTCTGTGGGCCAATTGTCACAGGCAGCTCAATCTCTCCCAGAACCGATCTCTTCGAACCATCAAAGGCTCGTACCACCAGGTTGCTGGGTCTCAATGCCAATCCATCATATTCTAACTTCACCAGAGCCTTCTTTGGTAAGACATTCAGGGAAGAACCTGTGTCCACCAGCACATGAGAAAGGACAGCTCCTTTGCATTCCAGGGTTATGTGCAAGGCTTTGTTGTGGTTGCGGCCATCCGCTGTCAAGTCAGAATTGGTAAACCCTAGCCCATTGCTAGCAGTAACATTTCCAACCACGGTTTCCAATTGGTTGACAGTAATCTCCTCAGGCACGTAAGCTGCGTGCAAGACTTTAAGTAGTGCATTTCGATGGGCTTCGGAGCACATAAGCAGTGAGAGGATAGAGATTTTGGATGGCGTCTGGTGAAGCTGATCCACAATTTTATAATCACTCTTTTTGATGATCCGCATAAACTCATCAACTTCCTGATCAAATGGAGTTTTCAGGGCTTCTTTGGCAACTTGGTCTTCCTGCACCGGGCCTTTTCCTTTTGCCTTGGCAGCAGCTTCTGCTTCGGCAGTAGGTCTTTGAACTTGTGAAGCAAAGAGACGTCCGCTTCGAGTGAAGCCTCCGCCTCCCCCCACATTATCTATTTGTGGTGCAGGTGCTATTGTTTCAAGAGTGATTCTTTTCCCTTCACAGTACACGTCAGAGCCATAGTGCCAAGGGATGGCCCTATTGCTTTCATATGGTACTGGTCCAGGCACCGTGACAGTGACTGGACTGATTGCTGCTGCTGCAGGGACTGCAATTGTGTGTGGATCATAAAAGATTGTAACTGGTGCTCTAGTGGGAGCAGCACCTTCTGAATGGTAGGCAGAATTATTTTCAGGATCGTAGAATATGGTGACGGTAGAGACATCTTCATGATTGATTGCTGGTGTTGTAGGAGGTACCGTTGGAAGGACTGTTGTTGTTGTTGATGGAGAATCGAAATGGAATGAAACTGAAGTTGTAGCAGGAGAAACTGTTGAAATCTGATCATTTGGGAGGACAGATGAAGTACTGGTTGATGTTGCTGGTGAGTTGTCGGGAACAATAGTTGCTGTAGTTGTAGGAGGTTCTGAAACCGTTGTTGATGAAGTTGCCGGATTTGTTGGGAATGATGTAGTGATCTGTAGCAGGCCACTCTGAATAAGGCTGTCAATGCCATTCCTCAGGTCCTCGCACCCATTCCATGAAATATTGCAATAGGGACACCCTAGTTCACATCCCGGAAATATTTGGTTTTCACGGAGTTGAGCTTTAATCTCCACCAATGGCGTCCGGATCTGATCCACACTGGTTATTAAATAAGACGGTTGGTCTTCTTCAATAGCATTAATTCGGGGACCACCATGATTTGGCATTGGGTTTTTATTGACATTGGGCGGAGGTGCAAAATTCAGAGCCTTGGAGTCTACCAAGTCTTGTACCTTCATATGCAGAGCCCTGCATTTTTCTGTACTGTGACCAGGTGCGTTCGAGTGAAAAGCACACCTAGCATTGGAGTCATAGTTTCTTGGTAGACTGTTGGGATCCGGAGGTGCCAACGTTCTTAGCTCAACTAGGTTGAGTTTCAGAAGTTGTGGCAGCAAGGCAGCATACGGCATTGGGATCGGGTCGATCACTCGGTTAGCTTGGGATGGTCTTTGTTGGAATGGCCTTTGTTGATTGTTGTTGTTGGAGTTGTTGTTGTTGTAGTTTCTTGGAGGATACTGATTCTGCTGATACTGAGGTTGTTGTTGGAAGTTTTGTTGAGGAGGTTGATAGACTGGCCGAGGATGAGCTGGAGCAGGGATAGTGACTGCTGCTATTGACCTCTGAGCATATTGGGGCCTACCCCTGTTGGTGTGGATGGCATTGGTCTCGCCAGTTCTTCTCGGGCCTGCAAAAGGCTTTCTTGTACTACTGGACGAGCTTGCACCGCTGTCTGAGATCTTTCCCATTTTTAACAGGCTTTCAATTCTCTCCCCAGCTATGACAACATCTGCGAAGCTGGTGGAAGAGAAAGCAGCTAGCCTGTCAATATACGTTCCCTGAAGAGTGTTCATAAACATGTCTGCCATTTCTCTCTCAGACATTGGTGGTTGAACAGCAGCAGCCAGTTGCCTCCACCTTTGGGCATACTCTCGGAAACTTTCCCTTGAAGACTGTGACATTCCCATTAGGAGGGTCCTGTTGGGTGCCATATCTAGATTATACTGATACTGTCTGATGAAGGCTTCTGCCAGGTCCTTCCAGCATCTTATAGTTGCTCTTGTCAGATGGGAATACCATTCCCTAGAAGCTCCAGTCAAGCTATCTTCGAAGTAGAACATCCAAAGTTTCTCATCCATTGTATAGGCCTTCAGCCTTCCCAGAAATGATTGCAAATGAGTCCGGGGGCATGAAGTCCCATTATACTTTTCGAAACAAGGAGGCTTGAACTTGTGGGGGATCCTGACCCCGTCTACCAAACCCATGTCCATGACGTCGAAACCCAAAGAATTTTGAGATTCTAAGGACCTTAACTTCTCAGCTATTTCTTCCAATCGCCTATCATAAGTTTCCTCTCCGGCACCCATTACTGTATACTGGTCCTCCTGAGGATCTTCTTGAAGTACTCTGGTTGCTGTGGCTGTCCCTTGAATGTTGACTGGGATGTTGGCCTCTGGATGGAGATGGGGTCCAAAAACTGGGGGATTGACATGAGGTTGGACCCTCTCGTTGTTACTTGTGCCAGCAGTTCCCACATGGGGCTCCTCTTGATTCCTTCCCTCTACCAAAACTCTGAGCCTCTCCTGGCTTTGAGCTAAATTGTTCATCACTTCCATGAATTGTGTTATCTGAGTTCTCATCTCCAACCTTTCGTTGGCCATCTGGTTTCTGACCTCTGTAAGGTCTTGTTGCATCTGATCCATCTGAATTCCCGGAAGGTTGTTTCTAGTTGGGTACCTGTGTGGCCTGTTGAGGGGAAATACCCGGCGGCGAGCAATAATTCCTGAATATCACAACAGAGGTTAGTAACAAAAACCTACAAAACAAACAAAAGGGTTAGTATGCAATGCAGTTATGCTTATTTGCTCTCAAGGTATCCGGTTTGGCTTTCAGTTTTGACCCTTCCAGACCCTTGAAGATGATGCTGTTGAAGTTGCTTTTGAAGTGAACTTGGATGGAACAAACTAACAAATATATTACATAAGATGAAATAATACAACTTGTTCAAATTACAACACAAGCCCTTAAAGGGGTCAAAATACATCACAAAAAGGCAAAAGTACATGGAATAGAAACAACAACAAGCAAATGATCAAACTCCAAGGCCAAACTCATCCTCACGAACTTCCTTGAGAAGTGCTTCGGTCACAGGATCAGCCGGATGCTCCGTAAGATTCCTGATGAGAAGGTTTCTTGTTGCAACAGCTGCAGTCAACTTCTTGTTCTGACTTTGATCTTTGGACTTCTTCACTCCAGCTTTGATCTTTAGTTCTGATATTTCCTTCTGGGCTGCTGCCAGGGCTTTTTCCATCTGCTCCATCTTGTCCTGAACTCTCTTGTCTTCTAGAGTACGGGCCTCAGTGATCCGGACCCACCTGGCCTGACTTTCTTTCAAATACAAGTCTGTTCTCGCTCTTTGGAACTGGGCTTCTTTACAAGCATTCTTCAGAATCTGTTCACCAGCTTTAGACTTGTTGATATAATCTCCAGACTTCTCAATTTTAGTCAAGTGTTCCACTTTCAATTTCTCCAATCTCTCAATCTCCCTCACACCTTCACTCCTCTCCCGGAGGGTCTTCTGCAAGGCTTGGGTTAACTTCTCATTTCTTTCCTTCAAGCTCTCAAACTCCTCCAAACTGATAGTGGCAGGGGGTGGTGCTGAAGATGACTCAGGCATGTCTCCTATGGTGAAAGGCAATCCAGAGAATTGGGCCCTGGCATAGGACCACTCATGATATTGGGCTGATGCCACATTATTGCACTTCCCCAGAATGGTGATTCCCTTAGTTTGAACATTATCCCAGGCCCAGGCAGCCTGCCTAACAGTTGCCAGACTAACCTTGTTCTCACAGTAGAGGGTCTCCACCAAATCCTGTACCCTAGGAGTGTGGACCAGTGCATAGCCCAATTGTCTCCTGAACAGCAGAGGGTTGTAGTTGATACTTCCCTTAACTCCTATCAAAGGCACATTGGGAAAGTGCCCACAGCTGGTGATCATATCTCTGCCTTTGGTGCTCTGAGTACACCATCTGATATCTGCTGAAGTGAGAGTAGTGAGCCTCTTAGCCCAGTTGCTTTGCTGATGAGGATTTAGAAATGCATCTGTCCTGGGTAGATGCTTAAGAAGCCAAGCATGGAATAATGGAGCACAAATCCTCACTAATCTTCCCCTCTGTTTCTCATTCCTCTGGTGCACTGAGTAATAGAGATCTCCTAGTAAGGTTGGCACTGGGTTCTTCAGGATGAACAAATGGATTGCATTCTTGCTGATGAATCGAGGCTCATCTGCAAACAACACAATTCCATATACACTTAAGGCCAACAGAGCACAAACAGCTCTCCACTCCCCCAGGGAAGCCTTCAGACTAGCTTGAGAAATCAGGAAGTCAAGATGAAAACCAGGGATCCCAGCTTTAGAGGTCATATGCTGCTCAATCAAAGCCGGTTCCAGATGCAAAGCTTTTGCTACCTCTCCATTGCTGGGAGAGACCATTTCAGGGTTGAAAGGGATTTCTCTTTTGATATACAGACCAATCAATGATGAGTATTCTTCCAGAAGAGGCCCCAACTGAAAGTCTTGAAAGGTGAAACATCTCAATGGGGGGTCATAAAACTGAATACAGGTGTGGATGAGGCTCGTCTGTGAAGGGTCCAGATCCATAACCATGTCCAGTATATCTCCATAACTCTCCCTGAACAAGGGTATGTGATCTGGAGTGATCAGGGTTTGGATCCTCCTGATGTCTGATAAGTCTGGTTGGAAGAAATGATAAGTGATGTTGCTTTTCTTTGGAGCCATGATGCTGAGGACTGAGTAGGATAAGTGCTGATGAAGATGCTGAGGAGTGGGCCACTGGCTGGCTAGTGCTAGTAACTGAAGTATATGGCTGACAAAACTGAAGCAAGTGCTGGTGGAGACAGGTCAAAACTGCAGATGGGGTCAAAACCAAAACCAGATGAGAAATGGATACCCTGAAACACAAATAAGCACATGTTAATATGATGCAATGATTATGTATGCAAATGATATGCAAAGGGTTTGTGACTGAGCTGGATCTGGCCAAAGTATTCTGGTATAGGTCCAAGTGTGTTCAAGAATTCCAGTTGGAGGTCTATAAAACCAGTAACCAAGGTAGGGGACTCAAATAAAGAGCCACAAGTCCAGGGTTTTAGAATCACAAGAACTGTCCAACATGGAGTACACTTGACAAAGTCAAAGTAACAGGGTATTCTGAGGTCAAGGTACCTGCAAACCTGTAAACAGCCCAACCCCCTCACAGGTGATGATCTAGAACAAGGATCCTCAGACTTGGATCAGTTATGAGAAGTGTAAACACTTCTAACCCGGAGGTACAGTGTTTACAATAACCATAAAAGTTCCTCCTCTAATTCACCTCAGTTTCTGAAGGTCAATACTAAAAGGTCATCCAGACTTAGCAGGCTTCCCAGATAGCCCTAGCATTGCAGGAAATCTGCAACACAGAGTTCTCAAGAAGAAACCCATATCTGAACCGTGTTTCATATTCCCGCACCAGACCGAAATGGAATGGGAAAGAATATGATTCACTCTAGCCTAGGTGTCACTCAGGTCCCAGGTATAGGACCTTAACTCTCAATGAATCACCCACCCACCAAGGCAAACAACAGATCCAGCCAGCAACAATGACAATATGATATATAGATGCAGTAAAGAAAGCAGTAAAGTAACTGTACATAAAGCAATAAACAAAAATAAATATAAGCACATAACGCCCCAGTAAACACAAATCAAACAAGCGCTAGGAGGAACCCACAAAAAGAACCAGAAGCCCTGGTTGCAGTATAAGGGTCCCCAGCAGAGTCACCAAGCTGTCGCTCCCGACAAATGAAAATGGATCATATGAAGGTACAGACGCGAACGGTCGGCGAGAGGGACAATGAGAACACACAGCCGTGAACTCACTGTAGATGAATAGAGTCGCCAGCTAGGCATTTTTATCCCGGAGGAAAGGCAATGCTGCATAGACCTAGAAAGAGATGGATAAGACGGTTGCGAACCAGAGAGACTGAGAAAGGGGGTTGGTTACAACCTGGGAAGGTATTAGCACCCAGATTGTCCGTCGTACTCGACGGGATCCACGCTTGAAAGATTTGTGTTTAAAGGGGTAGTGTCAGTGCAATTTGTGCATAAAATGGCTGGAAAGCAATATGTACAAGTGTCAGTGTAAAGGAAGTGAAGTGTGATATATATAGTGTCAGTGTAAGAATGAGAATGAATTGCTCATGACCATGAGGCTTAAAGAATGAAGCTAGAAAGAGGGGAATGTACAGAGACTTTTGTTCGATAACTGTTAAGTTATGCCTACGTATCCTCTCGTGCAATGAGGAAGTCAGAACACCGTAGTTCGACCCAAAGAGACTGAAAGGTGAATTGACTTGTGAACTGCTTACTTGTCTATGCTCAAGTGTATGACCTGTCTGGCTCAGGTGCAAACTGTCTTGCATTAGACGGAAGAAGCAAGTTCTCGTTTGTGAGTGAGGATGATGAGAAAAGAATCCCGAAGGAGACGATTATTGTTTGTTTTTTTGTATTTTCAGTCTTTTATTGCTTTCGAAAGTTTGTCATAAGTTAATGAGCTTAAGTCTAAACCAATGGATTTAGTAAACTCATCACATCTTCCCTCTGATTAGGGGTAATGAGAATACCTTAAGTGTGAAGTCAGATTCTCACACTTAATCACCTTTGATGTAGGATTAAGATCATTAACCTACTTGTGATTATTTAGATGTTTTTTGTTGTTTTTGTTTAGTGTTGAGTAATGAGGTTAAGCCATAATCAAGGATTAAACAGACCCATTACACCATCCTAAAAGAAGGATGATAGATGAGAATGTTTAAGTTGAGAAAAACTCCTCAACTTAATCCATGATTAGGGATTAAACCCATGACAAAACAAGCCTTTGATTAAGTGGATTTTATTTAATGGTATGATGATGAAGTGAATTTTATGATTTGTAAGACAACTTGAGGGGGACTTGTCCATTAACACTAGGGTTAGTCCTTCTTAACCACTTAAGGAAGAATTAGAACCCTAATGCAAGGCCCAAGTTACAAGTGTAATGTCTTGATATTTATTAAGTGAATTGATTAAGAGATTTAAACAACCTTAAGGGTTTAATACTTAGGATTAAAGTTATACACTCCATCCTAAGAGAAGGATGTAGGCATAAGCTTAATCACAAAGTCTTAAAGCCTTTAGGGTTTAGTCCCTGATTATGAGATGAGAAGAGAGGACTCAAAGAGAGACACAAAGGTGAAAACTATGAGGGGAGACTAATCAAGACCCTAATTCATTATCATGCTTGGTTGTTCCTAAGGTTTGTGAGGTTTTCAAGGACAATCTTCAGAAGAACCACCAGGAAGCAGATGAACAAGATCAAGAGAAGCAAAGTGACTTGCTTCATTCAAGAAGTCAAGTCACTTGAAGAAAGAAAGTGGGAAGGAGAAGAATGAGCAAGCTCAATCTCAAACACATGTAGAAATGCAGCAATGGATGCAAGAGAGATGAAAAGAGAAGTTATGAGAAGTGAAGGCAAATTCACTTCTCAAGTTTACTTACCACCTGAAATGTTAGAAAGAAATGCAATGCAATGTTAGATGACATGAAATGGCATGATGCAAAGCAAAACCAGAAGCATGTTGATGATGATTATGATGTTATGAGGTGCTGCAAACATGAGGCAAGACAATGGGGATGTTCATACAAGATCATGAATGCAAATGATGCAAGCTAAGGAGCATGAACAAGCATGAAAAGTTATGAAGAACAAGTTTGTAACAAGCAAAATCATTTCTGGAAAAATAAATTTCAGGCTACCTGAGATTTGAAGCTTTCCACTTGAGGACTTTCTGGCCTTCTCTTTATGTGCAAACCACTCCTTAGGACCCCTTGATGATGTTTGAATGCCTTAAAACAATTTATGTAGGCTGGCTGGTGAGTTTCGAAAGCTCCTGCTTCAAGCTCAGTCAACAATGGCTATGGTGATTCTGACTGATTCAGGCCACTGTGAATGATGGTTTATGGTCCAGATGATGTATGGAGAAGCTTTGCAAGGTTTGTTTGGCTGTTTGTGGGCTAGGGAGGGAGATTCGAATGAATCTGCAGAATGAGGGTGAAGAATGGCAGTGGGGTGCTTTGGCTGTTTCAGGCTTGTGTTCTTGGTGTTTTGTGATCTATGAGGCAGGGTGAGTTGAATGGAGGAAAAGGTTTGAGTGTTTGCAGGCTGTATAGAGAAATTCGAAAGCTTATGCCAAATGGAAGGTTTTTGTGAATGTCTTTTTTTTTGTGATGGTTTCAGCCTTGCCTAGGGTTATGTCTTGCTTGCAAATTGATAACATAACTCTCTCTCATTGGTCAGATGATTGGACACATGCTTTATTGATTGGTAAGTCAACTTTTGCAAAATATCCACCTTTTGTGTAAGTGAAGTATGGCTCATGGCCTAGGCAAGTACAATGTTGGTTCTGGTGCAGCATGGTGTGGGAGGGGCCTAGCAAAGTTCAGCACTCAAGGCTGCAAGTTGGTGAAGGCATGATCATGAGTTTTGCAACTTGTGACATTTTGGTTCACATGTGACTTCTTTGCCTAACCAAACATAAAACCATGGCATTCTTAGTTCAAATCTGATTTTTAGGACTTAGAGAATGTTTATGCAATGGTTTGAGATGAATTAGAGGCTGCAATGTGCATTGGTTCAAGACTTTGCAAAATTTCCATTTGAAGCATGCCTTAGAAATTAATGATTTTTGCCAACTTTGCATTGCCATAACTTTTGATCCAAGAAGAGTTTGATCATGTTCTTGTACTTTTTGAAAAGGGAAAGATGAGATCTACAACTTTCATGACCAAAGTTTTTTCATTTGAAGCCTTTTTGGATCAAGAATCAAGGCTTGAAAAATGACCTAAAATGATGCATTCTTGAAAAGTCAACTATGCCCAAAAAGTCAACATTTGCAAAAACCCTAAATTCTTGATTTCTATGAACTTCAACCTTCTTCCATGATCAAATAAAGATCATATACACTCAAAATGATGAAGATCACCCATTGGTTGGGTCATTGGGGGCCTCAGATGCCCTGATTTTGCACTGACTTGTCTGAAAAGTCAACTCTTGATCAGATGACTTCCCCATGGAATTTCTTCATGGAAATTGATATGCATACTCCCTATACCATATAGAGACCAATGGAAATGAGAATGGCCAAAAAATTTGGGGTTATGGCCTCTGAAACCAAAACCCTAATTTTCAGTCAACTGTGCAGTTCAAACTGGCTCTGCATCACCTCAAACCCTAGTTCTTGTGATTCCTCTGCAATTTTGACTTTGAGGAGATGGAATATGACATAAGAACACACATGGACCCCTTTGAATTGATTGGTGGCCTTTGGGGTGCCTCAAGAAGCTTTGGGATTGCTCAGATCACAAACCCTAGGTGCAGATGCCTTGAAAACTATGCAGTGAATCAAAAATGAAATGTGAGATGATATGATTGTGTTTATGCATATGAGAATGATCACAAGCCATGGGTGAGGGCAAATTTGGGGTGTTTACAATTAGTTCTTTCCATTTTCAAAAAATACTAGAACATGTCTCGATTCATCCTAGAACTCAAGATATGTCCTTTCAAAGTTGGCAAAAATCCTAAAAATTTCAAGTTCATGCCAAATAGGATTTTTTACAAATTCAAGTTTCAAACCATTTCATGACCTCTAATCAACTTCTAAACATCATACCAACATAATGCAACACATTTTGATCAAGATTGAACCAAAAATCACATGTTTTCATGCCTTGCTTCTCAAGAAAGTTCAAAGAGGGAAAATTGCAAAATGTTATGAAACTCTTCATCCACTTGTGCCAGCTCATGAAATCTGATTCTATGGTTCTCCTTGATGCAAGTTGAGGCCAGACACCCCAAAAATCCAGCTCTGCCATGGCCCATACCTCCAAGTACACAAATTTTACTTTTTTGCAAACCTCCCATACCAATCAAGCTGAGCCACAACAACTCTTCTGACCAATCAAGACTTCACATACATGCCTCATGGACCTCATTTCATATCTTCTTGGAGCCTGAAACACAACACAAGTAAGATTGCACAAAATCCACCAAAACCTTCATCTCTTCGATTCTCTCAGCATAAACCACAAACCTCAAAACCCTTTGCACCATTCAATCATACACACCTTTAGGATCACAAAGCAACCCTCATAATGACCTAAAAGCCTCTAAATAAAAAAAACGATATCCCACTTCTCAGAACTGAAACTCATAAACCAAGCCATACAAACTTGTTCCAAGCATTGCAACATCATCAAGGAGCTTATTGGGGTTGGTTTGAACAAAGAAAGAGGTCCAAAAGCCCAGATTATGAAAGCTTCATCTCAGGTAACCATGAAGATCATTTTTTCCTGAAATCCCATTTTAAGTTCTTAAATGCTTCTACATGATGCACTAATCATCCTGATATGTTTACTTTTGAAAATGGTTAAGAATCAAGCATGTATTGAGCTTCTGAAATTTGTATGCGTTTTTTCGTTTTTCTTTGAATCATGATGTTCTTGAGTGATAAATGTTATTTGATGCTGGATTCATGTTTAGGGATGTTAGAAGATCATTTCTGGAGCTTTAGAGGGTTTGATTTAGCCTAGGGAAAAAGTTAGGTTGAGTGGGTTGTCGGAGAAGATGACCGGAGCTAGCTAAGGTCACCTGAAAGTGCTTATGGTTCTTAATTAGGGTTTAGGGATCAGTTTAAATGTGGGTCGTAGGATTTGGATTTCGCGCGTGGATGAAGGGTCCAGATGCCTTGTTAAAACCCTAATCAGTTAATTAGTTTTAATTAATTAGGATTAATTTTAAAAATGCCAGATCAAATCCAGAACACCCATTAGAGCGCCAATCAATTCCGTCCCTTTTTGTTTGAATCTCAACCACTGGATGCGCTGACTTCCATTTTAATTGCATTTTATTTCATTTTTCTTTATTTCTTTTGCATAATTTATTTAAAATAGTTAAAAACATCACAAAAATATGACCTTTTGCACTTTTGATCCAAATATTTTTCTCAACCCAAAAATGATTTTTATTTTATTTTTTGCATTAAAAAAGTATTTTTAAAATATTTAAATGATATTTTTAATTAATTAATGGATTTTAATTAATTAAAAATACATTTAGGTTTCTAAAAATCACCAAAAATTTCATGAGCCATTCCAATACATTTAGAGACATTTTAAAACTCTTCATACAAATTTCTTTTTAGGTTTGATCATAATTTCACAATTTTCTTTGAATTAGGGTTCTTTAAAATCACATTTTTCTAACCCTAATTTAAAAAATTCATTTCTGCCTAACCATGAAGAGTTTGAACTTGATTCTTTTTGCATTGTTTCACATATTTCATGTAGTTTCTAGGTTATTTTTCGCATGAATTTATCTTGCATTTTAAATTTGATTTGCATTTTCCCTTAAGAATCACCCAAAAACCCTAGCAAACTTAGGAAATTCATAACTTTCAATAGGATTAGCTTCTGACCTTATCCTTTGGGGTTTGACCTTTTACGGGTTTAGGGTTTGATTGAGCTTGATTTCAATTTTTTATCATGTTGTATGCTTCTGTTTTGGTCATTTGCATCTCATACATTCATAAAACCCTAATTTCTCAAGTTCATTTGCATTCATCTTTGCATATCATCATCATGTGAACTTGCCATGACATTTTAAGCATTTGTATGTCATCTTAGAAATATTAGGACATGTTAGAACATTTCTTGATCATTTCTTCATTCATTTTCTATGTTTTGCATTCATTGCATTTCATAAACATTCATGTGTTTTCAAGCTTCTAAACATGTTTCCATTGCATCTCATCTTTGTATGATTATTCATATGCATCTTGTATGACTTTGAATCATCTCATATGCCATTTTCTTTGCATAATCACTTATGACTTTGGACTTTTCATCTCATTTCAATTCATTTCCTTTTGCTTTATGTCATATGCATTCATACTAACATTTTCAGGATCTTTTGGTAAGTTATTTGGGAAGTGGATTTGCCTTCACTTCCCACCTCTTCTCATAATTCATATGCATATTTACATGTCTTTGAAGTGAATCTTGTTCACTTGTGTTCCATCCTTCTTACTTTCTTTCTTTCAAGTTACTTATTTTCTTCAGGAAGTAAGTAACTTGTTCTTCTTTCTCCTTCTCTTTTCATCTGCTCCTTCCATTGATGGCCTTGAAGATCTTTCCTCTTAAGCCTAACAAACCATAGGATATCCAAGCATGATAATTTTTAGGTTTGTGTATAGTCCCCCTTAGTCTTTTACCTTTGAGTCTCTCTTCTCATCTTAATAATCAGAGACTAAACTCTTAAAGTTTTAGGACGTGGGAATTAGAGTTATGTCTGCATCCTTCTCTTAGGATGGAGTGTATAACTTTAATCCTAAGTGTTAAACCTTTAATTTTTTTACACCTCTTAATCAGAACATATTAATAATCACTAAGACTTTATCTTTTAACTTGGTCCTTACATTAGGGTTCTATCTCTTCCTTGTGGTTAAGAGGGACTAACCCTAGTGTTTAATGGACAAGTCCCCCTCAAGTTGTCTTACAAACTTAAAATCCACTTCTTAATCTCATCCCTTAATTAAAATCCATTTAATAAAGGCTTGTTATCTAATGAAGTTAATCTCTAACCATGGATTAAGTTGAGGTATCTTCCTCAGCTTAAGTGTTCTCATCTATTATCCTTCTATTAGGATGGTGTAATGAGTTCACTAATTTGTGATTAGAGATTAAACTCATTACTTAACACTAAACAAAAACCCAAAAACATCTTAATAATCACAAGTAGGTTAATGATCTTAATCCTTTATCATCATGGTAATTAAGTTGAGATTCCTATCTCATACTTAAGTATACTCATTATCCCTAATCAGGGAGGATATAATGAGTTTACAAACCCTTGATTTAGGCTTAAGCAAATTAACTTATGCAAAACACCAAAAATAATAAAAGACTGAAAGCACAAAAACAAACAATAATCGTCTCCTCCGGGATTCTTTTCTCATCACACTCATTCATAAACGGGAACTCGCTTCTTCCGTCTAATGCAAGACAGTTAGCACTCGAGCCAGACGAGTCATACACTTGAGCATAGGCAAGCAAGCAGTTCACAGTCAAATCATTTTCAGTCTCTTTGAGTCGAACTACGATGTTCTGACTTCCTCATTACACGAGAGGATACATAGGCATAACTTAATAGTTATCGAACAAAAGTCTCTTTGTCTTCCCCCTCTTTCATCATTCTTTAAAAGCCTCAGTTCCTGAGCATTCACCCTTTTGCACTGACACCTGACATTTGTTCCTAGCTTTGGCACACAGATAGTATACACCTACCTTTTTTTAACACAATCTTATAAGCGTGGATCCCGTCGAGTACGACGGACAATCTGGGTGCTAATACCTTCTCAGGTTGTAACCAACCCCCTTTCTCAGTTTCTCTGGTTCGCAACCGTCTTATCCATATCTTTCCAGGTTTATGTAGCATTACCTTTCCTTCGGGATAAAAATGCCTAGCTGGAGACTCTATTCAGTTCATTTCATTTCTCTTTTCACCGACCTTACGCGCTTGTACCGGGATGCAAGTCTTCGGGAGCGACAGCTTGGCGACTCTGCTGGGGAATTATGTTTATCTTGCAACCAGGGTTTCTGGTTCTTTTTGTGGGTTTCTCCTAGCGCTTGTTTGATTTGTGTTTATGGGAGTGTTATGTGCTATATGTGCTTTTTGTTTTATTTCTTTATTTATTGCTTTCCATACAGCTTTATTTATTGCATTCATTTACTATTTTTTATGCATTTCATACTACTGTCATCATATCAATGTGCTGGATCTATTGTTTACCTTGGTGGGAGGGATATTCAGTGAGTAAGGTTCCATACCGGGAGCCTGAGTGACAAATAGGATAAAGTGGCATCATATTCTTTCCCATTCCATTTCGGTCTGGTGCGGGAATATGAAACACTGTTCAGACATGGGTTTCTTCTTGAGAACTCTGTTCTACAGATTTCCTGTAGTACTAGGGCTATCTGGGAAGCCTGCTAAGTCTGGATGACCTTTTTAGATGACCTTCAGCATCTAAGGTGAATTAGAGGAGGATCCTTTATGGTTAATATAAATATTGTACCTCCGGGTTAGAAGTGTTTACACTTCTCATAACTGATCCAAGTCTGAGGATCCTTGTTCTAGAACAATACCTGTGAGGGGGTTGGGATGTTTACAGGTTTGCAGGAACCCTTGGCCTCATCATACCCTGTTACTAGATTTGTTTTAAGGTTACATCATTTTGGACTGATTCTATGAAACCCTGGACTTGTGACTCTTTATTTGAGTCCCCCGCCTGGTTACTGGTTCTCTAGCCTCCATCTGGACTTATGAACACACATGGACCTTTATCAAGGAAGATAACATGTCCAACACTTGATCACAAACCCTTGCATATCATTTTGAATACATCATTTGCATCATTTTTAACATTTGTCTATTTGTTTTACAGGGTATCCACATCTTATCTTTGGTTTGGTTTTGACTGTTCTTCTGCATCAGCCATCTTCATCAGTTATCTTCATCAGAGATTCTCTTCAGCACCTTCATCAGTTACCTCCATCAGTGTTTCTCCTCAGTTATCTTCATCAGTATCCATTATCAGTATGGACACATCTAGGAAGAGCAACATTACCTATCATTTCTTTGAGCCCTCTCTGGCAGGCATCAGGCAGATTCAGACACTCATCACTCCTGATCATGTCCCTTTATTCAGGGAACATTATGGTGGTATTATGGACATGATCATGGACTTGGATGCATCACATAGGAGTATGATCCACACTTGCCTTCAGTTCTATGACCCTCCTCTCAGATGTTTTACCTTTCCAGACTTTCAGTTGGGACCTTTGTTAGAAGAATTTTCCATGTTGTTGGGTGTCCACATCAGGAGGGGAATTCCTTTCAACCCTGAGATGACTGCTCCTAGGAATGAGGACATAGCTAAGGCTCTGCATTTGGAAGTCACCATCATTGATCAGCATATGACCACAAAGGCTGGAATCCCAGGCCTCCATTTGGACTTCTTGATTACTCAGACCACCAGTCATGCTACAGCAGGGAAGTGGGAAAATGTTTGTGCTCTCCTGGCCCTTAACATATATGGTATCATCTTGTTTGCAGAAGATCCTAAGTTTGTAAGCAAGAATGCTATCCATCTCTTCTTGCTGAAGAATCTAGTTCCTATCTTGCTAGGGGATTTCTACTATTTAGTGCATCAGAGAAATGAGAAGCAGAGGGGAAGATTAGTCAGATGTTGTGCACCTCTCTTCTACTACAGGTTATTGAGACACTTGCCAAAGTCAGAAAATTTCTTGAATCCTCATCAGTCAAGAAACTGGGCTAAGCGAATGATTGCCCTTACATCAGAAGACATCAAGTGGTGCACTTAGAGCACCAAGGGCAGAGATATAATTACAAGCTGTGGGTAGTATCCCAATGTACCTCTTATTGGAGTAAAGGCTTGCATAAACTACAATCCTTTGATGTTCAAAAGGCAATTAGGATATGCCTTGGTACATCCTCCAAGAGAGCAGGACTTGTCAGAAACCCATTATTGTGACATTCAGAATAATCATGCTATCATCCGACAAGCATTTTGGGCTTGGGATAACATTCAGACAAAAGGGACTGCCATTCTTGGCAAGTGCAACAACATAGCTTCAGCTCAGTATATTGATTGGTCTCGAGTCAGAGGACAGATCGCCCGCATGCCATTCACCTTGGAGGATGTTCCAGGACCATCAACAGTAGAGCCTGTGGCTACAGTCAGCTTAGAGGATTTTGAGAAGTTGAAAGAGAGGAACACTCAGCTTTCTGAAGCTCTAAAGAAGACCCTCTGGGAGAGGAATTATAGTCGCCTGGACAATGAAAGGTTAGAGAAGCTCCGGATCAAGCATATGACCAAGATTGAGAAGACAAATGATTACATCAGAAGAGCCCGAGCAGGGGAGTTGGTATTGAAGAATGCTTGCAAAGAAGCTAAGATTTAGAAGGCCAGAGCTGAGCACTACTTGGAAGAGAGTCAGGCTAGGTGGATCAGGATCACTGAGGCTCATTCGTAAGAGGATCAGAAGACACCGGCTAGGATAGAGCAGATGGAGGCTAATGAGAAGAAGAGTTAGGAAGCCTTGTTAGCAGCACAGAAGGAAATCTCTGAATTGAAACTGCGGGCGGGGTTGAAGAGATCCAAAGACCAAGACAAGTATAAGAATTTGACAAATGCTATTGCCACCAGGAACCTTCTTATCAGGACCATCAAAGAGCATCCAGTTGGACCAGTGACTGGATCTCTCCTGAAGGAAGTCAAAGAGGATGACTATGGGCTGGATGTTTGATTTCTTTGTATTTGTACTTCATTTTGCTTGTACTTTTGTTGATTGTGTTGTATTTTGACCCATCAACTTGTTGTAATCATAAACAATGTATCTTTGCATTTTGTAACATATGGTTTGTGTGTTATTCTTTGGGCTTCATTTATCTTCAACATCGTCATTCCTCGAGGTCTGGAAGGTCAAAACCAAAGAACCAAACCGGATACCCTTGGAAGACAGATAGACATACTGCATTGCATACTAACCTCATTCTTTCTTTTGTAGGTTTTTGTTGTTATTTTCTCACTTTGCTGTGGTTTCAGGAAACATTGCTCGTAGGAGGGTCTTCCCCATCAATAGAGTTCACCGGTATCCTACAAGAAACAATCTTCCGAGCTTATAGATGGACCAGATTCAGCAAGATCTGACTGACATGAGAAACCAGATGGCTAATGAAAAAACTAAAATGAGGGCTCAGATGAACCAGTTCATGGCTGTAATGACTGGGTTGGCCCAAAGCCAAGAAAGATTAAGAGAGTTGGTCGAGCGGCAAACTCCTGAAGAAAATCACCTAGGTACAGGGGATACCAGTAACAATGATCATGTACATCCACGTACTGCCCCCAGAGTTTGGGCCTCATCTCAACCCTGACGTTAATGCTATCAGGAATACCCAAGGTAATACTGGAGGACGGGCCTTGCAAAAGGACCCTCAAGAGGAACAATTTACTGTAGTTGGAGCTGGAGATGAAGTCTATGAATGTCGGCTGGACGAGATAGCAGAAAATTTGAGATCTCTGGAGTCCCAAAACTCCTTAGGATTCGATGTTATGGATATGGGGCTGGTGGAGGGAGTAAGAATTCCTCACAAATTCAAACCTCCCTGCTTTGAAAGATATAATGGGACATCTTGCCCTCACACCCATCTTCAATCCTTTCTGGGAAGATTGAAGGCTTACACCATGGATGAAAAGCTATGGATGTTCTATTTTGAGGATAGCTTGACCGGGGCATCCCGTGAGTGGTACTCTCATCTGACTAGGGCAACAATCAGAAATTGGAAGGATTTGGTCGAGGCTTTCATACTCCAATATCAATACAATTTAGACATGGCTCCTAACAGAACTCTTCTAATGGGTATGTCACAATCCTCCAGAGAAAGCTTTAAAGAGTATGCTCAGAGATGGAGACAATTAGCTGCTGTTGTTCAACCTCCAATGTCGGAAAGAGAAATGGCATATATGTTTATGAACACCCTACAGGGGACATACATTGATAGGCTGGCTGCTTTCTCGTCCACTAGCTTTGCTAACGTGGTCATAGCAGGAGAGAGGATTGGAAGTTTGCTAAAGATGGGTAAAAAATTTTATAATGGCGCCAGCTCAAGCAGCACGAGGAAACCTTTTGCAGGGCCTCGCAGGTCGGGTGAAACCAACTCAATACACATGGGCAGAGGATGGCCCCAATATATGCCAAGATCAATTGCCGCTGACACAATTCCCACTCCACCACCTCAATAACAATACACCCCACAACCATAACATTTCCCCCAGCAACAACATTTTCCTCAACAAAGGTCCTACAACAACAACAACAACCAACAGCAACGTCCTTTCCAGCAAAGGCCATCTCAAGTCAACAAGGTAATCGATCCTATACCGATGCCCTATGCCACTTTGCTACCACAACTTTTGAAGCTCAATCTTGTTGAATTAAGGACTCTGGCTCCACCAGATCCTTAGAACCTTCCAAGGAATTAAGACGTCAATGCCAGATGTGCCTTCCATTCTAATGCACCTGGCCATACCACAAAAAAGTGCAGAGCTTTGCACATGAAGGTCCAGGATCTAGTTGATTCAAAGGCTTTAAATTTTGCACCTCCTCCTAACGTCACAAAGAATCCTATGCCTAGCCACGATGGGCCCAGGATAAATGCAAATGAGGAGGATCAACCAGTGAACCTAATTGAAGATACTGCAAGCATTCAAACACCTCTGGCCGAGGTTAAAGCTCAGCTTTTAAGGTGCCAGGTGTTCCCAGGTTGTGAGGCCTGCTGTGAATCTTACAAGGTTTCCACCAATGGTTGTGCAAGCTTAAAAAGTAGCATCAATGGCCTTATTAAAGAAGGTATCCTGCAGATAACATCAACGGTTTCAGCGTCTACAACTTCAACAATTCCTCCAACAACACCAACAAGCACCCCTCCTACAACTTCAAAAACAATTGTTCCGACAGACTCGTCTACAAAGTCAACAATCATCTCTTCCACCACTTCAACAAATTTTAGTTCAACCGCATCCGCTTCTACAACTACAGCAACCATTAAAAATGACATCTC